>AP031351.1:25012500-30012500 GCA_037833965.1 Marchantia polymorpha subsp. ruderalis | reverse complement strand
TCGACCGTCACAACTCCTTGAGTCCTGATCCGTTCCGGGCGTTCTTGGGCTCGTTAGAACCAGCGCGTCAAGCTCTTTTTAACAAAACCCTAACCAAGTCAAGGCGTTCGGGAATTGCTTAGATTCTGAGGGATTCCTCTAGCGCCGAAGGCGCATTGCGCATTGCGCCGAAGGGGTACTACTTCAGAGCCCGTCGTTTAGGGCGGCGTCTGTCCCAGACGTTGCGCCCAACTCCTGGATTTTACGAGATTCTCCGAGATCATCCAGTTTCACTCTATTTTGATGCACCGATGGCTATTTACACTGCTGCCGCGGTACAGTTTTCAAAAAATGTTTTAAATTCCGCAAAACTACCAAAAGTGGGGTATCACATATGTACGATTGCTTTGGTGCACAAGTGCTAATCTACACTTTAGAGTAGAGGCAGTTTAGAGTGCGTATCCGAGTAAATCAGATGTCTTGATGTATGAGCAGCTGGCAGCTTCTTTACACCCCTGTCAGAGAGTGGCTGCTACGCAAGATGTGAGGAACGTATCTGTCGTGACAAACTTCTTACAGAAAGACACACAATAAAGCATGAGATTTTTTCGGTAAATATAAACGATTTCTAGAAACCAATGAGATCCATAAAAGTGACTTTGAAATTTGGCGACAATAGCATTACAGTATAGATAAAAGTGCTGGTATGTGTGGTAGTCAATAAGAAGCTAAGTGGACTGAATGAGAACTTTCAGTGTAATGTCCCTTTTAACGCGGAAAGTAATTAGCAGTCACGTCGTATTCTTCGTGGGCAATCTGCTTGGATATTACACCCAACTTGCACAAAGCCCATTCCAAATTATAGATTGTGGTAGCAGCATTAACATTCGAGAATTTCTTTACAAGCGAAATAGATGGCCTCTGCGCTGATCAAAGTGGAGATGGACAATCACTATCGAAGTGGACGCTAGATTCAACTTATCAAAAGAAAATCCATTGGACTGATAATCGTCTTTAACTTCATACAAAGCTACGGTCTATGACTTACTGATTTATGTTCAAGTTTGTTTAAATTTTAATCAGAAGCAAATAAGTCAAGTCAATCTTTCAAAAGATACATTTATTATGTTTTCGCTACTGTTAAAGGTATGTGAAGTGCTTCTGGTTTTGCATAATTTCAGTGGAGCAGGTTCTGGGAATGTAAGTAATGTAAGTACGTAGTAAGTACTGGATGTAAGTACGGAATAAGGGACTTAGGAGGACGGCCTATGCACATTTCATTGCAATCGGTTATTCTTAAATATCTTCCCGTTCGTTTTGGCCATCATGAGCTGCCCATGCATTCATGCGGGCCATTCCAGCCGCTTTTCTCCATCTCAAAATTATCAGATTTCTGTTTAATTTGTGCTGGATATGACTATGCCGACTTGTGAAGAGATAGAATTCACAATCTTCTTGCGTGTCTAGAAGTTTGCCGTAGTCTCCCTGCACTGCCTGCAGAGAAACATTCACAATCCTTGAGAAACCTGGACGAACACTGACGCGTATTGGATCTAACTTAACGAGGCGGAAAAAGAAGAATGATGAATCCCGTTTAGACGCACAGTCAGAGTTTCATAATGGTTATATGGAATTCTGCTTTCTTAACAGAGATATCTTGACGTAAGTAACGCAAACATAACACATTTAGAGCATTGAGCCTCTCTTCCTCAAATTGTAATGGACACTTCAGTTCACATCGACTGCTTGATGTGAACTGTAAGTCCCCATGATAATTCAATGAAGTAAAAACTAAGTATGTCTTTGTAGTAGCCTTTGCAATCTGCAATATTTTTCTCAAATTTTAGCGTCTGCTCCTGTAAGCTATGACCGTAAAAAGTCAACAATCCTTACAGCAGCTACGTGAGAATGATCTAAACCCAGCTTTCTGCGCTGTACATAAACATTTTGTGATGATGTTTGAGCTACCTGGATGCATTCGAGCACACTATCTTGAGAGATTCAAGTATTCTGGTATTGAGTTCCATTTGTTTGGCTCTATCAGTCTGTACTCATATTCTACTGGAGGATGTGATTTCAGACTGACAGAACCACATCTTCTGAAACATAATAACACAGACAGAAGCCAGTTCTTCCTGGTCGCTCTGGGAATTCACAACAGTGTGAGATGGTGCGACATTGTTGTGGATCAGCAGTGGAATAATACGTGCATGGAGATTCACCCAACGTACTACAACAAAGGGCCAAGGTACGAGATGTTGTGGAAGCAGCTGGCAAGCTTGGAGAAAGTCAATGCCCAGGGCGAATCAATCAAGGTCGATTTCTACCAGGAGAACGGGAGTACTCATTATGCCACTATCACTATCTCTTGAATCCTGTACACTGGACTAAAGACTGTGATTAGGTTCGATTATCATGCTGTTTTTTTATTTCAGCTTTAGGAGACAATGTCAGGTCATTCAAGTGCCGATCAGTGCTCCAAGTACACAAAATTGAACGGACTTTTCGCAGAGAAATGTTCGCGTTGGATAAGTTGGCACTCGATTTCTTCAAGTGAGCTGGGGTTTTGTATTTAGCGGCTCTAGGTATTCGGGAAAGATCAAAACTCATGGAAGTTTCTCCCTCTCAAGCTTCCGATGTGCGTTAAGCGTCTGACGACTGCCTCGAAAGTAAAGTTTCTAATCAGTTATGTCCAGCCTTCATATTTGCAGTGTTATAGCTATGACTCTCACTGTCATTCAATAGCCTCCTACCAAGCTTGTCTATGCATTCCGATTCCAAAATGTGGAGTGTGCCATTTTTTTACGTTCCCTCTTCATGATCTTCTCAAATGCTCGTTCATGTCAGCTATTAAATGGATTGAAGTGGACTGAGAACGAAATCGATTCAAACTTAGATATCTGATGATTTCAGCACTAGTCTAGAAAACTGCATGGATTATGTGGGACATTTCTTGCACGTCGGTTAGCGAACTGCCCAAGATAGTGTGAAGAAATCAAAGTGAAAATACGAGATTCATCTGGGAGGAGGGGGGATCCAAATTGTTGGTATGAGATATAAGCATAAGCTTAGTCCCAAGACATGCGTAGATTAGGACGACTCAGCACTTCATACTCCAATTCAATACGACTAAGTTGTCAGATCGGAGGAAACAAACCGAATAAGACACATCTGTTGAGATATGTTTTCTGTCTTGCTAGCAGGAGCGTGAGGAATTTGCCAACAACTGAATCTCAGCTCCATAAATCCGAACATCTGATCGACTGCAACACGAAATCTAATCTGTTTCTTCTCTTTTCCTTAAGATGTAAAGTGGCACTTGTAAATATTACAAATTCACATTCTTCTGAAGATTTCGAAGAATGCACAGTAAGGTAGTTTTCTATAATTATCGGACCTGTTGTAGAATAAATTTAAGTGCTCTGGACATGTTGGAAGGGTAGGGTTTTGTCTAATTAACACGACTGACGCACAGGAGTGGCGTTTTGCACGTGAAGCATATAGATTTGCTCTCAGAAGAAGCGGCCTTAGTAATCAATCAGATGTCTTGATGAGTTTGATGTTAAGTTTATGTTTTGATTACTCACACTCCTATTAGCAACTGGCTGCTATCCAAGATGTGAGTACAGAAATCATGTCCGAGGTGAGAGGTGCTCTCTTGAGGAAATGTACGCAATAAAAAGCGTATCGTTGTTGCTACATAAAATCACCTCTACCTATTGGTGAAAACTTACAGTGGCATACTCAACTCACTCGTGACTGGTCATCGAGCACAGTTTAACTGAGAAAGTTATTTTGGAATTTTTTTTCTCACTGTTGAGGACAGTTAGGAGGAGGCTGGGGTCTAGTTTTGTGAACTGACTAGAAATCAATCGTTTTCGCACGCGACCAGCCCCATTCTATATAAAACTTTTGTTTTTTTCACAGCAAGTGAAAAAACAAAAAGTTCATGCTCAAAGACAAGAGTGGAAATTATAGATGTGTTTTTGGAATCAGAGAGATTCGAAGTCTGAGGTATTTGAGACTGAATTTGGGGAAACTCATGCTGAACATAAATGACATCGATGTATGAACATAGTTTTTGATTTAGAAAACTATGAGACTTCTTGTATTCGTATTTATAAGATTTCTTGCTCTCTTTTTGAGTGAGTCACCGAACGGATAATATTCAGCTAAGTTGAGATGAGATTATCGTTCAGTTGGTTAGTCACTTATCTATCGTAGTCACGTCGTATCTTTCCTGGGCAGCCGACTCAGATTGAATGTTCAAATGAACCTTTATTTATGTCTACGTTAGGATAGCACCAAAAAACATATCTAAAAGGACACGAAGCCACATCAACTGGTACTTAGGTGAAGAAGGGGCTAGGCCCAACTGCATATCGAATATGTGTCAGACTACATGTAAGATACTTTAGTTATCTATTTGAAAGTCTATACATTCACTTAGGATACCAATAGCATCACCTTGCCTGAGACTGCCCAATAAATTGCACCATATATATCTATCAAATGGACTGAAGTAACAAGGACACCTTATGCCCGTATGCTTTGCACATACTCAATATATCGGAATTTACAGACAGCCTACACAGCTCCTATGATGTCTAACCCATGCTCTCAGAAATATATCTCCGAGTCTCAGAACAAATTGCTCCCCTCTATTGCTAACCTGCGGCTATGTCTAATAACTGTAATCTGCCGAAAAATTGGAGATTAAGGATGCGAACTAGAGTCGATGTTTTCCTCGTTCAGTACTGATGTCACTGAAATAGCTTGTACCGATCCGGACATTGTTCGAAAAGCTTGCATTCAAGTATTCGGTTTTTCCAAGGCTAATATATACTGGGACTTGTATTCTTTGTTGTCTTCAAGTAAACGGAAAGAAACTGAAGAACCTCGAATAAAATACTGCGCTTGTCAACTACAGTGGCATACGTGGAAGGCTTGATTTCTTGCATATCACTACACAGGTGCAAACTAGCCAAGATAAATTGAAACTTCAAGGCAATCATCATCATCATTCCGGAGAAAAATTCATATATGTTTTATGGTCCTATGAGATGAATACATCGTCATTGTGGCTAGATTCTTAATCTAGGCACCATATATTTTGGTTCGAAATATAATTCCGAATATGCCCATACTTGAGATAAATACAAGCAACAAAGAGAAAATTTTCAAAGATTTACATCTGCACCTGCGTAATGTTGTTCTTGCCTTTTGACCTGCTTGTAGATCGAATTACAAGGAAATGGTCGCCTGGCTCAGTCCAAGAATGTGAAAACATTACTAAGATTGCGGTCTGCTCTCAGTGGAGCTCTGCCATCAGCAAGCCCACCCTTTGAAGACCATAATTTCTGACATCCGCACACAAAAGATGACTTCAACCGAAACGTGCCTCACATCTCGATCCCGACAATAATCTGACCTCAAAGGATGTTCACCAATAATGTTGAGCATTTGACTGTACAGAAGCTAGTATTGTTTAATTGTGTTCCCCTTGAATTACCAATATACATATGATATTATAAGAAGTAGATAATTGCTTTACATTGTACAGAAGATTATTATGAGAGGTGCAAGATATCTATCAGTATAAGATGATCAAGAGATGAATAAAATCAAACAGTATTTCACATGAGCGGCTGTACTTCCACTCGGTGGAGGAAAACGATTTGTTTGCTGTCCAAATCCCGCTGAAATGAACTAGTGCCAGGCACTGCTGATTCATTGACACTGAAAACTTCATGTGCCATAACTCACTCTCCTTGATGAACATGGATGCAGATAAAAACTTCTATGTACTATCTGAACCGATCGCCCGGGAAATTTATGATTAGAAAAATGCGAAATGAAGAATCTCTAAAATACTTAACCAGAAGAGAGTAGGCGAACCTCTTAATCTAACTGGAATATACATTTCATTCAGGAACTGATACGCAACACAATTTGATTACTTTAAAAATTTCAATAGTTCACTTTAATGAGTTCTCACCAGGTCCGGAAAGTCGGTTATGTGTACCGACAACCATACAGGCTTTAGTGCTTACAAGTTCTCAAGAAAAAAATTCTCACCGCAGACATGATGTCTGTCCTAACATCGTGGTAAGCAGCAATTGGCTACCAGGAGCGTGAGGAATTTGCAAACTACTGAACATCTGATTGATTGCAACATGAAATCTAAGCTGTCAAATCTCAGAAGATTCTAAGTTGCTGAAGGTGTGAAACCACAATCCTGCACTACTGCAAAAATCATGGCTAAATAAACACCACCACAAGCAGACCAGTTGCTGATGATGCTTACGTGCTGATGGTGATAGTGGCATACAAATCGTGATCGTCCTCCCTGTAGTATTCAACCCTGATGTTCTCGCCATTGGACGTATCCTTTTCAAAGCTCTCCAGCTGCTTCCAGAGAATCTGGTATCGAGGCCCGTTTTCGTCGTAGTAAGTCGGGTGGATTGCCATGGCAGTTTCGGTTGTCTTCAGGTCGGGAACAATGTCGCACCACCTCTTCCAGTTGTGGACTCCCAAGGCGACGAGGAACAAGTCGCCCGCTTGGTTTTGGAAGCGCAGCACACCGGAAGTGCCACTATCGCCCATCTTCAGGATCTGCTCTCCGTCCACCTCGCTCCAGGTTCCGCCATTGCCGTAGTGCCAGACGGTCTTCTCCACAATGCTGTACCAAGAAGTAGGCTCGCTCTGAATTACTCTGACGCGGATGGTGTAAGACATCTTCGCTGCTTACTGTCACGGGGTCGAGCAGGAGCAGCTGCCAAAGTGCGAGGAATAGAAAGGCCTGATTGGATCGGATCTATCTCCGACGTCAGCACAGATGCTTGAGGGAATGAGGTTGTGTCACAAGGCTGTCCTGAGACCCCTTATATGCTGTCTCTCAGGCATCTGTAGGATTCCTCAGGCTCGGTTCTGAACATCTTGGAGTAATTGATGATTCGAGTAAGCGATTTGATGTTTTGTTGGATGCGGACAAAACAAACATGTGCTTACGTGTCTACAGAGTAAATATTGTAGTTCAATGTGTAAAATCGAGGAGGGTGTACATTGGAGGTCGGCTGAGTATTCAGAGAGTACTAAGAGTATGATAAGCGTCCGAACATGCCTTCCCCATTTTCTCAGTAAGGCTCGAATCATCAATTACTCGAAGATGTTCAGAACCGAGCCTGAGGAATCCTACAGATGCCTGAGAGACAGCATATAAGGTATTCGATTTGATGATTCGATTTTGTATTTAGCGGCTCTAGGTATTCGGGAAAGATCAAAACTCATGGTTTTTTCTCGTGCCTTCCCCATTTCCTCGTGCTCGGTTCTGAACATCTTCGAGTAATTGACGCTGTCGTTCCTCACGTTCCGAAGAATGATGGCTGATCCATTGCATGGCTTTACTTGGTACTTCGAACGTGAACGAACGTGGATAACAAGTTCCGAGAATCATTTTTTTTTTTAAATGACAGATAAGAACGTGTAGACTGAATATACAGTAGTTCTTTATAGTACTGCATTCCCTATGGGACTCTGTGATGTTTCTGGATCGATTTCCACGAGATGCTGTCATACATTTTTGCTTCTTCTAACCACGTCGTCCAGTAGGAACAGATGCTGAAGGAGGATGCAATGGTCCGATTGCAACAGAACACAGTCTCGATTGAGCCTTACTGAGAAAATGGGGAAGGCACGTTCGGACGCTTATCATACTCTTAGTACTCTCTGAATACTCAGCCGACCTCCAATGTACACCCTTCTCGATTTTACACATTGAACTACAATATTTACTCTGTAGACACGTAAGCACATGTTTGTTTTGTCCGCATCCAACAAAACATGTGCGTGATTCATTCTTAAATTATCTGTTCAATCTGAATGAGATCTGCTGAGCTCGACAAGCAGTTATTGAGGTTTAGATCCACCCTACTATGATATGTCTTCATTTGTTAGAACTGGATAGTGATTCGAAAGTAGTGAGATGAAATGAGCGTGGAACTGTAACATCTACGAATCCAATGTCTATTGCCACACACACAGCTACTAATTGTCCAACTCTGCCGATGACATTTTATCTCGAATTTGTGACTTGGCTCTAACGCTTCACTCCGGCCGTAAGTCTCGTGGTCTCTGATAAGCTGCTGCATCGTGGAGATGTCAAGTCCACCTCCTTCCCGGTTTTAAACTTCTGCAAATCTCTCAGCTTCCAGACACTATCATTTATCTTCTCTGGCGGGTCACTTCACTCAGGCTGAATATGTACTTGTTGTCTGCATATATTTGATCCAATGTCACGGGCCACAAGATTGAGTCCCATGAATTTAGATTCTATTGGCTGGAGAGGCCATGCAAATTCATGCCCTCGCCAGCCAATTGCATCGCGCGGTTTGCCTCCAATCTCGTCACAAAGCTGAGGATAGTAGTCGTCTCAGCACCCAGCAAGAAACGATTCATCGAATTCTTAAACTCTGACAAATTCCTTATGCTTGGGCTAGTGACATAATTGTTCTAGAATTCGTAGGATGTTTCCCGATACACAGAGAGCGCAATCGATTTCGAAGAAGGCTAGGCACATGACCACATGTGCTCCATTGCCGTGCTCAATAGATTACGACAACAGAATGCATCGGTATCCGATACTTAGAGGCAACTAAATGTCTTGAAGTAAATACTCCTAACGATTTAGACACGTGCATCCTCACAGGTTCGTCTTCAATTATTACAACGCTATACCTGATTACTGACACCGTGAACAGGTTTTCTTATTCGAAGGATTACTCCCTGGTGGAGAATATCACGAGATTCTTTTTGGATTTGGAACACGGTTTTACTTCCTGAGCATGTCGGAGGCTGTCATCTGGTTGCGTCCAATCCACTTCCAAAACATCGCAGCTGCTTCTGTTGGAGAACTTATGGAAAGCTGCGAACGTGTCCTAAAGCGTCCATGCGAGAGTGATCCAGATGATCATGGAGCAAATCGCAATTTATCGGAGATCTTAATCTAAGCTGTGAATCAAAGTCTTTCAAAGTGTAATTGGAAGGAAAATAGACTGAAATAATATACAAGTGTTTTCAGACCAAACGAAGAGCTTAGCATCTCGATGTTCAGGGGGTCTAATAAGACCTCTAATTCACGATTGAATCACAGACATGTCAACCATATACTTTGGACGTCAATGTCATTCAGATGCAATATGTGACATCGAGAAGTGTGTGGAGTGGAGATTACAAACTCTTGCTTGAGTAACTGAAATATTAAATATTTGTAACTAAATCTACTTCATATATATAAGTAAATAAATAAATATTTATATATATATACACGCATTTTTTAACTAATTACTGTCAAATCTCTCTAGAAAATACTAAGATATATCAAAATACGAAGCATCAATTGCCTGATCCACAGTCTGCAATCTTCTAGACTCCTTACAATTCCAAATTCAAGATTGCATTTATACATTCACTTCTACCTACGCGTGAGTGGCGTGTGGACTTCTTGAGGCGGCTTCTCACGCTCTCCGGAAGTATGCACGAGGTCCCAAATTTCGATAAACTTTTCTACCTCCGCATTGCCGCAAGGAGAGTTAATCAGAACATTTAAAGGATAGTGCCATCAATCAATGTGTTCGTTCAACGTCCAATGTCATTACTCGAATCAGAGTACTGTACACCTGAACTTGAAGATAAGCTAATATTTAGTTTGGGTTGACCCAGTAGTTTCTTTGCTATAGAGCTTCAAACCATAGACAACATTATGTTCTCTACTATGTCTCAAGATATTTTTCAATTTTAAATTTATAAAATTTACATATTTTTCAGTTTAATACAAAGTCATTTTGATTATATAAAGTATAATTTGATTATTAGTTTGATATTATTGAAATAAATTTTAATTTAATTTTAAAATTTAATCAAAATATTTGTATACAAATAGTAATTATTATTTCATTTTATATCAAAATTTTGATTTCAGAGAAATTAAAATTTAATCATAAATTATAATTTAGAAAGATAAATTAATTAAAATTGGATTTTAATATTAATTTTATATTATAAAAAGGTAATTGATTTGTTTGGAAAATTTTTATTTCAAATATTAATTATATTATCTTCACTCGTTTATAAATAAATTTCTATATTTAGGTTTAATTTCTTAATGTTATTCAAAGAATTATTTTTAAATTTTCTGAAGTAAAACTAATTTTTTTAATTCTAATTTAATCTTTTTCGTAAATTTTTCATCTTTTTTCTGGAATAAATCTCATTTTTTATCAAGTCAGAAAAAAAAATTACTCGTTTTTAAATTTCTTTACTAAACTTCTAGAAATAAGCTTTTCCTCAATATCATTTATTTATTTTAAACCAAATTTTAAAAATTTAAATAATATAGAATTTTGTATATATGATTAAAAAATTTATGAGTTATTTTGATTTCAGAAATTTTTTTATTATATATTTAATGCAGTTTTAAATTTTAAATTATTTTATTTTACTTTTTTTTTAATTTTTAATAGAATAAAATTCAAAAATTTTAGTTTTA
Organism: Marchantia polymorpha subsp. ruderalis; assembly: GCA_037833965.1. Taxonomy (NCBI): domain Eukaryota; kingdom Viridiplantae; phylum Streptophyta; class Marchantiopsida; order Marchantiales; family Marchantiaceae; genus Marchantia; species Marchantia polymorpha. The sequence goes on along the minus strand of AP031351.1, from coordinate 30,001,975 downwards.
ATTATCATTGAACTCTAAACTTGAAACATAGTATAACTTGATTCTACTTTAAATATTTATAAATATATATATATATATATATATCAGTTTAACTCTAAATTATTATAATTAAATTAAATTTTAAAATTAATTATAAAATTCTAAATGAAATTTTATGGTAAATTTTGATTCATTATGAATAAACAACAAAAAAGATCTCAATTTGTTTTGTGAGCTATAAGATTTCTTCACATGACAATGATCAATTATTGGGACCAGTCACAAAAGATCTTATTGGAGGATGAGGACAACGACAAGGTGAAGGTGTTGGGAGAAAAAAAATATCTGCGCGGCATGGGAGCATGCAGGAAAAGGCCTGAAGATTCGTCCGGAGCCCTTAAGAAGAAGGAGCAGCAGGGCCGAGCGACGCCATTTAGCACGGCCATTTGCTATCTGGGCAGCTGATTCGATGTATAGGTGGAGGGAGGGAAGATAGAAAGCGAAGGGGAGGGGTAGAGAGCTCTAGGGAAATCCGCCATGGCCTTCAGCCCGAGATTCCCCAGAAGTATTATTCTCGTAGGTTGCATATGACTGGCGGGAAAGTACGAAAGAGTGCGAGAAGAATCTTAAATATCAAGTGAAGGTGATGAGGAAGTAGCTGCTGCACGAACTACGGAGTCTTCATTTTCAGCAAATGATTATTGCTCTTATGATTATTATTCATATTCCAATTGCAATTCACTTATGACATGAACAGTATATTTCCCATATTGCTGTCAATATTGCGCATCATCATAAAACAAAATTTTGTCATAAAATATAAAGCTTGACAAAGTATTCTCAACGTAAGTAATAAAGTACTTAAACTGTGAAGGTGTGTTGACCCTTTGAACCACGCCATCGTATAGAGCTATGAGGTTTATATAGCAGCATCAAGTGATTTAATTGACTTGGATTTCACCGGCTACAAGTGACTGATTTCACCGCATACCCAGGTTTTTGGTCTAGCCACAGTTTGGTATATTCTGGCCAAAAACATAAGTTGTGTGGCGCAATGAAAGTTACTCAAATGCTGAACAAAATTTGCCTAAATTTTGCTCAAATTTGTATACTTTGTGCAACACCTTTACCAATGCTAAACCTAATATGTCTTCAAGCTTTTCTAGGGTCGCTGCTCTTGTACTGTCTTAACTGAACAAATAGAAATTTAAATGAAGTCTTAATCAAATAAAACTTTAAGTTTTAAATTCATTTTGAATAATTTAAATTCTAAAGTTAAATATGTAAATCTTTTTATTATTCAATTTCTTATTATGTAATGTAATAAACATATGTACTTTATTAGTTAATAAAATATTAAATAATACTTATATTATAAATTAATATTTTATAAAAAATTGTAGATTAACTTGATTGTACGCCATAGCTAGCAATGTAATGTTAAATATCCAGGAGCTCTAAACCAAAGAGGTGGCTCATTCACTTTACTATTGTTTTACACCTGTCCTGGAGAACAAGGATGTGGCAAACTCCTCGAGCAAATTTGCTTGAAAATTAACCCTTCAACGGGTTTAAGCCAGACACAGTTGTTGTTATCCATTAGACCTTGATGGCCGTAATTTGCTCGCCCGGGCCATATCAGTAAACTTCTATGCAGCAATATCTTGTAGTCTGTTTATTGAGTTCTTTTGGACGCTCTACCTTCAGCTGTCAATTTTCCCAATCCGACAACCAGAGAAATTATCCGATTGTGATCTGTTGCAGTTGTACCTGTCACAAGTCTTTCAGCAGTTGCTTTTACTCTGTCCAATTTATTTTCCACTTACGGGATCAAACCTCATTGATGTATCATAAAGATTCCAGTAGTACACAATACAATTTCAAATAGTAAAATTATAAATGAAATGAAAAAAACTTTAAATTATGGATTTGAAATTAAAAATATGGAATTATTAAATAAACTACACTTTAACTAAATACACCACAACATTCTTCTCCCCCTCCAACATCATCTATCCCTCCGCACTTGTGGCCTACCGATCTTAGAGGCCTAGAGGGACCAAACCTTCCTTGCCGCCGTACCCCCTCCCATCTCCCACCCCCTATCCCCGCTCCTTGGAAGTGCACCCCAGAGTCCACCACCCTCGCCCGCGCAAGCGGAGACTTCACAGATAGAACCCTTCGCCTGCAGAATGCCTGGCTGGTGGTGTGATGTATTTAGTAAAAAGTGTGGTGTACTTAACAGTTCTCTACAAATATATGTAAATTTGAATTTATCATTTGTGATATTTTTATAAAAATATTTTATGAATAAATTAAGTTTTTTTAAAAAAATTATGGGTATAAACTTAAATTAAAAATACTAACGTTAATTGATATTTCTTAAATTTTCTATGATATATTCATATAGAATAAAGAAAATTTGAAATTTGAAATTCATAAAAATTGAAAAGGCATAAAAATAAAAAAATATATATAAAAAAAATATTATAAAATATAATTAATTTTTAAATTAATTTTTTTAAATTTCAAAAACAAAAGTTTATTTTAATTGTTTTATTTAGAAATAATATCAGTATTTTGAAATATTTTAAATTACAAATACAGAATAATATATTATAAAATTTAAATTCATTAAGTTACAGATTTTTACAAAATGTAATAAGATTTCAATAAATAATTAAAAAACCAGATTTTAACTTGAAATATGAATTGATTTTTTCCTTTTAGATAATTTCTTTATTATATTTAAATGTTTTTTATATAATTTTGTAAGAGATTCTAATTTTATTTTTTTAATATTACATTAACATATAAGTAAATAATAAATCTCTAAAATTTTAAGTTTTTTTAGATTATAAAATTTTATTCAAAATTTTGAATGTTGAATTATATAAAATTATTAAATCAAAATATACTAGACAATTTTGTAAGCATAAGTAGAGTTGAAATTAAAATATTAATAGACATAGAAAATTAACTCTTTCTAACTTTTATGTCTAATATTATTTTTATATTATTTTTTAAAATTTTATAGATTAGTTTTATAGCTGAACTCAACTTTTACTTTTATAGTAGAAATACAAATTCCAAGCTCTTGAAGTACAACAAGAGAGTTGACTACTCTGTATAACTCTTTGAATATATATTGTAACTAAGTTTTAACTTCTAGCTTCTTCTAGACAAATACTAGTAAATTAAAAATATACTAAAATGATATGAATTTTATTATGTGACTTAAATTCTACAATTTTGATTTAATTTTGTATAAATTTTCTTCCAAAAAGAATTTTTTTTTATTTGGTTTAAAATTTGTAAAAATATTAATTTAACATCAAATTATTAAAAGTTATTTACAAATAAATCATATGTTATTCTAAACATATATAAAAATAAGTAACATTTTAGATTAGATTCCCAAATTTCATTTAACATTCCATTTAAATAAATTATAATCTAGCAAGCAATTATTTCAAAAATTATATTTTATTTCAATTGATTTCCAAATTTTTTTTAATTAATAAATTACATAAAAAATAAAATTTATAATAATAATTTATCATATATTTATTTAAATAAAATATAATGTAATTTATATTAAATCAAGTTAAATATAAATTTCTTGATAAATACAAATCATTACAGTACATTTTTAGCTCATTTCAAGAAATCTTAATTCAACTAGTTTTTTATTTTCAAATTAAAATATTATTTATATTTGAATATTTTTTAAAAATTATAATAATAGTAATTATCAGAGTGATATAAAAATAAATAATAAAATTATTTAAAAATATATTTAAATTAATAACATATGATTTCTTACATACATGAAAATTAAAAAATATAAGTTTAAATTTATATTTAATTCAATATATTCTGTTTGAATGGAAAATTTTACTATGTATGATTTACTAATAAATTTTCATAATCTATGTGAGTTTATTTTTTCATTCACAAATCTAAGATTAATAAATTTTAAAAATTGAAAAGTTCAAGTTGAGAATTGGATTTGACACAAGATGACATATTTTCGTACAGAAATGATGGGGAATATTCTTTTGAAAATTTTCGGAGTTATTGCAAAGAGGAATCAATTATTTTATTTTTTGTGCAGGATTTATAATCCGTAACAGAATGTTATTTTTGATATGTTCGATCTAATAATTTTAAAGATAATGCGTAATATGTTGAACGAATGTAGTTTACCATATGAATTTGTAACTGAAATTGTTAACATTGCAATGTATATTGTAGATTTTTCTTCTTTAAGTAGAATCAATTCTTGATTTTGTTTGAATTTTATACAAGCAGATGGCGGACTATAGTTGTTTGAAATTTATTTTTTTGTTTGATTTATATTCTCATGGCTAATGCGAATCAAGATTAGATCCAAGAAATATCAATTCTTTGATAAGCTACTAGTGTAAAAAATTGTATGTCATTGAATCTAGTAAACTATAAAGTTATTGTCAACAAGTATATGTTTTTCAATAAGACCATATCATTGAAAAGTAAAAGAATTATAAGTACTTTTGTGATAAAAAGTAAAAATAAAATTTATTCAAAGTGAAATTATAATTATCTTAGAATGCACCAATCATAGTTACCACGTAAACATTCCATGTGCTTGTTACGATTAAAATTTTTGCACTGTGGTGCCTGTCATGTTATCAATACACCAAAAATGAGAACAATACCTCAAAACTTGAACGAAATGAAAAAGAAAATTAATCAAACGACATGATCATACATTAAAGTTAGAAGAAAATACTTTAACCCAAGTAAGGAATTGATGCTCGTAATGATACTATCATGCCCATGTGATAGGCCTTCCCATCTTTCAGTGCCTTGAGTACAAACCAACAATTTGATGTACCAATTTCCCTCATCTAGTGTGTGGTCCATAGTTCTACATATGCAACAAAGTGTCAACATATGTCGCAGTCAAAAACATGCTTATATCCCAAAATTATTCACATTAAAACTTTCTTAGGACATGATATCATTACATATCTACAATTTCTACTTTCATATATATCAAAATGAAGACAAAGAGTTCCAACTTAGCTATTAAATATAAGCGTTTTGGCCGATGAATGATCAAACTAAGCATTAGAAACCCACAGATCACGAGTGTTTGCATATATTTCTTGTAAACTTTCCGTGTTAAAGCGTACTCCTTGTAGAAGTCAACCTTCTGTCCTCGACCTTGGACGTTTTCTTCTCAATTCTCACCAGCTGCTTACAGATCAACTCGTTTCTGGAGTCGCCGTCGTAGTAAGTCGGTGGATTGCCGTGCCAATTTCGCTTCAGGTCCGGAACAATGTCACAATTCTCCACAATGCTGTACCAAGCAGAAGGCTTGGTCTGAATTAGTCTGACGTGGATGCTGTAAGACCTCTTGCATCCCACCACAAGCTTATATATAGATATGGGATACAAAATGATTCCGTCCATGCTTGGTTTGGATCACTCGCATGGAGAGTGTAGGTCATGATGAAAGCTTTTGATAAGGACTCAAACAGAAACAGTTGCACTTTTTTTTTAAAGGATTTACCAGAAGCTAATCACAGCCTCTATGTATAGACTACTGAGAAAGTAATACCAGGTTCTAAATCTGATGGAACTCTTCAGTTTACATCCCTTCATTCCAATAAGACAACCGGTTCAGGTTGATAGACAACATTTCTCATAATGTAATGAATTTTAGAGGACCCTGTGAAGATGCACGTGTCGAAATCGTTGAGAGTATTTATTTAAAGAAGGCATTTCCAGTTTTTACGCCAGGCTGAGTTGTCTCAATGTGTCGGATCGATGTATGGATAGTCATAATCTATTGAACATGGCCATGTAGCATATGTGGTCATGATTCTAGTGATTCGATTGAAATTGTTTGCGAATTATCACATTTATCATACGAATTCTGGACCAATGATGTCTTCTAGCCCCACCATCGATGACCGAGGTCGTCTCATAACAGAGAATATGCGGGACGTGTAGACAGCTCTCAGATGATTCTCAATGTCCACTGCTATGAGAATTGAGCACCGGTCTTCTAGGTATCCACTAAAGTCATTTATGTGTTCGATATAACCTGGTTTTGATGCCATATTTTGTAGTCATATGTCAGAAGTTATGGTTCAATCTGTGTCTAATCGCATTCCAGTGGAGAACCTAAGAATCTCTGATTGAAAAAATAGCTGGAAATCGACACCAGAGAACGTGAATCACTGACCATATTAATCTTAAAAGGATCCAGATAATTTAACAGCATGAATAATGGTGTACCACTAAGATCGTTGGGCCTAAGAGATCAGTATATGGAAAAGCGGCTGGATTGAGCTTCATGAATGCATTGGCAGCTCATGATGTCCACTTCTCTAATCCATACTAAACGGAATGATACTCAACAATAACTGGTTGTTTTGAAATAGATAGCAGCCATGAACCTGAGCCCCTGACTACCGTACCTTCATACACGCTGCACTGCCTGAACCTACAAGTTTCTAAAGATTAAATTCTGTAAATAATGTGATACTATTTGAGTATTTGTGCAAGTATTAAAGGTAACATACTTGTGATTGCATTTTAAAAACTCCATTGAATGAAATTACACTAGAAATTTGGTATCTAACTCGATCAACAATGTACAAAATATTTCCTTGACAGCGGAAAACATAAACGGATTTCTTCCCGATTGTACGTTTTGAAATACAAACTAGTCTTCTTTTCTTTTATTCTGATGCGTCCAGAGAATTTCATAGATCTTGAATTTTGTACACAATAGACAACCAGTCTCCTACCATAGATTTGATTGAAATTTTCAACGCGTCCTTTCAATCTCTTGTGGATTTTTTCAAAAAACATTTTTTTTAACTTTATGGCTATTGTTTACTGCGATCGTAACTAGCCATCTCTCAGCTTGGCCTCCTTTCAGCTTTTATTCCTAATGAACACGTGCCTCAACTGTAAATGTTGCTTCCCTGATTGATCAAATAGATAATTATCAGACTCGGTACAGGTTCCATCCCAAGCCGATTGACCAAAAATTGATCAGGTCAGAGGCCTCAGAGACCATCTCCTTGGCTATGAACATGTACCTCAACTGTACATGCTTTTGCCCCACTCGATAGATTTGGATAGAGTTTTAGACTAGTTGCATGATTTATCCGAGCCGACTGCCCACAAAGAATACAAGGTCACCACAAATGATAATTGCGGGTTATGAGGTGCTATCCAATGTCCACAACAGGTCAGATAGCTCTATATTGACAAACACACAACAACATGAGCATTTTGATCTATTATTTTGTTATCATTTCTGAAGGCCACTTGTGTGGACGCCACAGGGGTCCGAGGACTCGATTCGATATTTCAACAGTAAGACATACATTCTTTGCGTTTAGGTTGCTTATAATAAGCCTCAACGTCAGACGAGATTTTGGTCCTCACATCTTGCCAAGCATCCACTTCATAACAGGATTGTCTACCCTTGTAGGAATAACTTGATAACAATGTCGTGTTTCAGCATAAATCTGGCACGAGCTGCAAGTATTTCCCCATCGTAGAGCGGATTCGGACTCAAGATCGCCGGTTCAAGAGATTGCGGCAACGTTACGGCCAATACCGTCACCTGAAAGCTCTATGATCAGAACACAAAATGGCATTCTCATGCGCACGTTCCTCGATAGTAGACCGAGACCTCGAGTCCCTGTATCCGGCAAGGAGTGTGTCAAGCGCTTTTGAAAAGTCCTACAAGCACTCGATGGAAAATCATAGACATTAATTTTCGAAGTAAGGGCAAAATATGCCAGTGGGAACCGAGTCCGAAGACAAAAGAAACGAAAGAATGTAGACTCCATGATGATGATTCCCTCTTGTTTAAAACAAGTCGAGAATTCATTAAATTAAATTTCAATCCAGAGATTGAAATCAGCCAGAGCGCATGTGAGAAATATCTATGCGAAATAAAAAATACACATAAACTTGAATTTATCATTTCTGATATTATTTTTAGAAGGAAGTTTATGAAAAGAGTTAATAATTTTTTTATAAATTACGAAATTCATCTTAAATCAGAAATATAAACGTTAATTGAAGATTTATTGAATTTTTATATAATATATTTGTATACAATGAAAAACATTTAAAATTGAACTTCAAATCTTTCCAATTAAAAAAAAGTAGAAAAAAGAACCTATATAACTTCAACATGTTATTAATAAATGAAAACGAACATTTTTATTATTCAATATTGAAATGGAAATCAAAATGAAATGTATCAGGTGAACTATATAGAATTCAGTTAATATTGATTTTACAAACAGAGACATCAAAGCAATCTGTATAACATTTTCCATTTTAATCCATTTATAATTTTTCAATTATACTTGCAATTTTTAGTTGATTATATGGCAAAATTGTAATATTATTTTTTATATAATTTTCACTTTTCTTATACTTTTTGTCAATTATATGAATCTTTTTTGAGGTTATTGTAATAGAGATAAATAAGGAGAAACAACTGTCAAAGAATTGACAGCTCTGTAACTAAAAATTTTGGTAACGAAAATATCACTAATTGTTGAAACCAGATACAAGTCCATTTATTTTGAAAAAAAATTTGCCAATTGATATAACCATTTGTGTTATTCTAAAGTAATAAATAATTAATATTTGAAAAAATAAATATAAGAATTTAAATATTATTATTTTTAAATATTTGTTATAAAATTTTTGCTATTTTTTATTCAAAGTTAGTTTTTAATAACAAAATACACTATAAAAAAATCTTTTAAATCAATTTATATAATAACTCAAACAATATAAAATTTCATAAATTCAAAAATTTAATTGATGTTTTTTTCATATGGATTGTATCATCGTATAAATTTTAAAAAAAATAAGAAATAAATCAATTTAAACTTCTGTTTTTTTAATTTTCATCTAAGTTTTATTATTTTCTTGATTTTAAATTTTTGGGTAATTTAAAAAAATTATTTTATTTTCAATTTAAATTACATTTTTGAATTCAATTTAATTCTCTAAATTTTAATTTCATTTCAATTATATTTTATCCTATTTTCTAATTCAAAAAATAATAGAACATATTTATTTATTTCATTACAAATTTGATTCCTAAAATTGAGATTTTCTTAATTGAAAATTAATGTCTATTTTTCATTAAATTTTGAACAGCATAATTGTATTAAATTTATTAAAAAATTTAGGAAATAAATTGAAATTTTATTTTCTGAATTATATTGGATTTCTCAATACCTTTTAATTTTTTGAATTTAATTTTATTTTTTAAAAAATTCATTCAGTTCTTTTTTAAATTTAAAATCATTTTTTATTAAAAAATTTAATAAAAAATTATTTATTTATAAAATTATTGATCATTTTTTCTATAAGGTATTGCATACACATGCCAAAATATTATTCATGCTCAAACATGGTTTGTAACTGTAATTTTTAACAGTAGTTTTTGTTTAAGATTGATAGCAGGTAACTTGCTCTGTACGTTTCAAGCTTTTTACTCAATGTATACAAACTAGCAATCTAAGGTTTTACTTTTCAAAAATTATTAATTTAGTCCAAGAGTTAAATTTTTTTAATAACATGTATTTGGAAATGTGTAAATATTAAAAAAAACTAGAAACAAAATAAAAAAATCAAATTTGCATGGCATCGCTCTTTGCTACTTGTCCTTGCCATCTCACTTCTCCGACGGTTCTCTCTTCTACTCACGAGATTTTCCAATTTTCAGCAAATTCGCCATCTGGGGTCACTAACTCTTGGTCTTGTTGTGGTTATGGTTTTATCCTTTCAGCTATTTTGCATAGAAGCAGTTGGTTCACTGCTTTTAGTTGGCGCATTACTTCTCGTGTTGATTTTTCTTGCATAGGTAGCTGTAGTTGGTGGACTACTTATGGTACTAATTTAGCTTTCAAAGATATGAGAAGTGAAAGTAATATTCTTAATCTTCTAGACAAATTTTGTTTTTCTTAATGTCGTGAATTATTATGATCACGTCACATTGATTAATGTGGTTACAGCAATTTTGCAAGACTTCTGGAGGGAGAGTGATAGGAAGGTCCAGATCACATAAATCGTCTTCATGTGGCGTCAATGAGGGAATACCATCCACTCATCATTTTGCATTAGCGGCTGCTCAGCCTAAAAATCAAGAGTGAGAGAAGTAAGAGTAAAAATTAATTCATGTTAACATAAAAAGTTACGAAGTAAACTACAAAATTTTTGAATATTGTATACAGTTATGGAGAATAATGAGATGAATGGAGTAGTGGAGTTACTTCAAAAAAATATTCACTTTATTATTTTCCGGTTTGTAAACCATGATCCATGATATTATTATTAACTTTTAGTTTATGCATATGCACATAATTTATTTTATATTAAACTTCAATATTTATAATTTTAATTTTTTTTTGAATTTTAATTTTTTTTAATAAAATTTAAATCTTTTATTTTAGCATTAAATTGAATGTTAAAATATCAAATTCAATTTAATTGAATAAAAATTTAATTTTTTAAAATTTAGAAATAAAAAATTTTATTTTCAATCTAAATTTGAAAATTTAATTTGAACTAAATAAAATAATATTCATTATTATTTTAATTTATATTTATGTTTGAGTTAAATTTTTAAAATTATAGATGAAAATTATTTTGTTCATATGTAATCAAAATATCTTGAAATTTTACATGTTAAGATTTAGATTTACTTTGTTCCAAATTTTTCTTGTAAAAATGTATTTTGATTCAAAATTATTTTTCTTTGATTTGATATTTAAGTATAATTTTGATAAAAATGATCTTATTTTCAATTTAAAAATTTGAAAATTTAAATTGAATTTTTCAATATAAGTTAATTATATGATAGAATTGTATTTGTTAAACTTTAGTTCAATTCATTTGTCAATATATTTAGTTAAAATTCAATTTACATTTACATATATTTTTTTCAAGTTTTTAATCTTTTTAAATTTCACCCTAAATTTCATATTCCATTCTATATGAAATAATTTAAAATTATTTACTTCAATTTTTTAAATTTTACTTTGAACTCAGATTTAAATTTCAATTTTCAAAACTCTTAATTTATTTCATATGAAATTTTCCTTCAAAATAAAGTTTTAAAAATTTAATTTGATTCTCAATTTCATCTGCTTTTCATTCAGTAATTTTTCAATCTGAATCATTCAGTAATTTTTTTTTAATTTCAAGTTTATCAAAAAATTAACAATTTTTTCAAAAATGATCTCTCATCAATATTTATTGAAATAAATATTATTTTTATAAATAATCTAAAAAATATCATTCATTTAGAAATATACACAATTTATGAATTATTTTTCTAGCTAAAAATTCGTAATAATTTATTATATAATTATTGAAAGAAACCTCTGTTAATTTGACAATTATTTTTAGCAAATAATAGAGATTAAAATTTGTAAAACTTTAAATTTGAATTTAATTTTCAAATTTCTAATTTTATCATAAAATTAATGAAATCTATTCATGCAAGCTTTGATTTATTATATATTTAAATTGCATAGGTTCTAAAATTATTATTTTCTAATTTAATTTGATGATCATATGGATATTAAATTTTGTGTAGTAGTACGCAGAGGCTAACAAAGTCGAGCTTCATGAAAGAAGTCATAACCTCCAGAATGTTCCTTGGGAGTGCAGCCGCAATCGCCAGGCCAGAATAAGATTTAGGGTTGGATGAGATAGCTAAGAAGTCGAGTTATTTCACTCTACCCCAAATTATCAGGCATAAGATGGCGCAGTCACTTAAGTTATCTAGTTCTAGCTAAGTTCTGCGGTGAAAACGGCCCAATGTTTGCTCGAGACGGCGCTTACAGTTCGCAAATTGCGACGCTCAGGTCTCTAACCTTCGTCAGATTTGGTATTTGATTACACTTAATCCGAGAGCTCTTAATTACACTTAATTCAGTATAAGTCTTAGAACTTGCGTGCAGATTCGGACCGCAGCTTACTGATTCTCACCTGAATGAATACTCTTTGTCAAGGAACTGACCTTAGAGACCCACGTAGCCTCTTCGTCGCACATGAAGACAATGACTTAGATAAATTTCATCAGATTCTTCTAAATTCTACGTTGTATGGAGAGTGACGTCAGTCTTTGAAGTTCTCATCCCAAACTTCTGCTTTCACATATTCCATCATGTGATTTCGTGATACATTTGTCTCGTTACGCATCAAGTGTCCGATGAGAACCAGGATCGAATGAAGGATGATGCCTGCCATCCTTTCTTCGAAATCCTAATTTTTCCCTGCTCTGCGTTAGCACATCAACGAAGACTAATTGGCTTCACTGACATATGTAACAATTTGAACCCAGGATGTGCACGGGGTAATAACAATCTTGAAGATGGCGAACTCCGTGGATGACGTTCACTTTTTATAGCTTCTGAAGTGCCCAAGAGATCTGATACGGAAGGTTGTATACTTCCTGGGCCAGGGGATTGAATTGGACTCGAACAAAGAGCTACTACATAAAAAATCCCGATAATGGTTCTTATATGATAAAGCTTCAGCATTGCATCTTCTCACTTTTTCAGATTCTTTGGGAAATCAGAAGCTTTCAATCCAGGAAGGCTTTGGCGTGAAAGCGGTGTGACGCTTAAAAAGAGACTTCAAGAAAATCTTGTGTTTTTTGGTCAGAGAGTTCATTTGTCACGTGGTTCACTTTGATTCTAAAACAAACTCTATAGAAAAGAAGGGTTTAGAAAAGATAAACCGTTCGCGGAAAGCTTTCAGAGATGGTTCTCAAATGTTCATGTTAGTGGGGATGGCTTCAAATTTTACTCAACTGCAATGATATCTATAAGAAAAATTCATTGTGATTGGGATGTTGAAATTTTAGCTCAGATGTCCTTGGAGACTGAATCATGTTTGGATTAATTTCTGAAAGAATTCTCACAAATGTTTCAGTAGATATCACATTTTAAGCTTCTCTTGAAAAAACATTCGGCCAAAAATACCTTCATCTCAACATGATCATAAAGATAGATAAAGATAGAAGTCTTATTCATCACGAAGCAAGTCTTATTTCTCCGTTGTTATATCAGCTAAACCATGACATTGAATAATCAGACAGTTTGACTTGGAAAAGAATACATGGTGAATGGTATAGACTGGTAATGGCAGTCTATACATGTGAGTGATTGTGATGATGTGCTATCATACACATATAATTCCTTTAGTACAGTAATTTTTTTGACACTCACAATGAAAATTAAAATGAATGTATTGTTGGCCGATAGACGTGTTTAATTTCTAGAAAAAATCAAACAAAAGTAGATGAACAAGAATATCGTCAAAAGTATAATTTGCAAGAGTTCAGAAAAAAAATTTAACATTCAGGCGAATCAAAAGTTAGTCGCACTCAAGGGTTCACGACGGACTAGAACAAATAAAGGCGAGGGATACATATAAAGAGTAAGTCGTGCACCTTGAGATCTTATGGAAGGGGTCTGTAAAGGCATGTCGGGTTACTCTTCTGTTTTCAACTTGTCCTCATTTTTACCTACGTTTCAGCTTATCATGCCTACGTTTCAACTTATCATGCTGTAATCATTTGTTCATATTGAAGTTTGTAATTAGAGACAGATGCTGATCGGCCGTCCAAAACAAGAACTCGTAGAACGTAGGAAACATTTAGTTACTAGAGCAGTTAAGATGAATCATTTGTTCTGGATAATCGGGACGAATTTGTTCACGATGAATATGTCAAGTTCATGAGCGTTCTGCATCTTGTGTAGTTTTATCTATCTTTCATCCATATGGAAAACGCAACAAACACTTTTAGGGGAAACTGTGATTGAGTTGTGAGCATCATGCCATCCATCAAACATTAACTCAGGAGACGGGCTGGCCTTCAACGAGCCATGTTGTTGACCGGAGCAACCACTGTGATTGGAAAGTTCTGAAAATCAACCTTCTCCACCATCCTATCAGGATCCCGTCTTGTCTTCTTTTTTTCTTTTCTTTCTCTTGCGCAGATTTTTGAGTCAATGGATAGCTACCAGAGGATGGTCTGAACCAGCCATTGGTAGACATCCCAACGACCCAGTACATGGACGTTGGCTGTCTTGATTCTGAAATATGCGAATCCATACTCTCTCCCCACTGAAGTACTCAGATATATCCTTGACCTCTGCATTTCTTGTACTCATAGAAATCTCCTCGTCCACGATCACAAGAGCAGTGGAAACCCATCCACAAACAGCGATGTCTTCCTTTCCGGATTATCATTTCGCTGGCCTGAGCAACCAGTGCCATTGGAAAGTCTCCGAAATCAACCTTGTCCACCAATTCTCCAAGTCCGACCACTGGTGCCTGTCTTCTCCTCAGTTTTCGTCTTCTGCAGTACATGGACACTGGCTGTCTTGTTTCTAACATATGCGAATCCATACTCTCTTTCTACTGAAGTACTTAGATATTTTCTTGACCTCTGCAGTTCTTGTACTCATAGGAATCTCTTCGTCCAGGATCATCAGAGTAGTGGAAACGCATCCAAAAACAGCTACCTCATCCTTTCCGTGTGACCACGTCGTTGACCTGAGCAACCAGTGCGATTGGAAAGTTCCTTGCCCACCATCCCCCGAGTCCGTTAGCTGGCTCCCGTCTTGGCTTCTGTCTTCGTCTTCCGAAGAACTTTCAGTCGATGAATAGCCACCAGCAGCTGGTGTATACCAGGTACGAGAAGTGCATCCCGACTACCCAGTACATGGAAGTTGGCTGTCTTGTTTCAAACATTTGCTGATCGATATCTGTCTCACTGAAGTAATCGAATATTTCTATTTTGCATTGATTTCAGTTTCATCGACGAGTATCATCAAACAGCTAAGTCCTCCTTTCCAGCGTGACTGTAACGATGACCTGAGCGGTTGCTGAGGTCAGCGCAATGGGAACTTTCTCACCATCAACTCTGCACACTAACCTCCAAATGCCCTCGCTGGCTCCCGTCGTGATCTCCGACTCGTGGATAGGTAGCAACGACGTGCCCAGTGGCTGGAACGAAGAAGTTCGACTAAAACAAATTGGCGATGGTGTATAAGGTCATCAGCCAGCCTGGAATCACACCATACGTTTGTACCGACCGGAAGTCGTTTCCGGCTCTGCGCTCTCCGGGACACGATCAGGGAGTCTATGCTCAGGATCCGATCTCCACCGTTTCTGACCTCACAGAGAGCTCTGCTGATCTCAAGCCTCGGCGGCGACGACGATGCAATACCTCCGTTCAGCAACGGGAAGTTCAGTGGTCCACCACCCTCTCTCATCATGGAAACGGGAGATAAAAGAATCGGGAAAACAGGTGAAACTGATCGAGAGTGATTGTGAAATCGTGAGCTCAAGCCTGGCTCACACGGTCGATTCAATCGTGAACAACAGTGATTGGACTACAACTCGGAACAACGTATTGGAACACTTGTCTTTCACTCTCTGATGAAGCTCGCGAGAAGGGAAGGTTGAGTGAGGGTTCTCAAACCTCATCTTCCATATCGACTGAGCTTGCTTAAGTACTCGAAAGGGAGCAGGAAGAGGATTCTGGGCCTGCGGCAGACGATTTGATGCGGTCCATGGACTTGACGTCTTCAGTTGGTGTTCAGCAAGTCTATATCATCTCTCTATCGTACTCAGCGATCCAACTCCACAGTTGGCCATATTCTGAGAGCAATTTGGTGCACACAGTGCACCAAATTGGGTTTCCTCCAATTTCTTCCGGCACTGTGTGCCGGAAGAAGTTTTGGGTTGCTCAAGGTCCCTTTCAGATAGCGTGATCAAATCATGGGAGAAAGAGAATAATTTTGAGTCTCTCATAATGAGACAAGTTGCCGATCCTGCCATCCAAGTTTCGGGGCCGGAACAGCTCCCGATGAACAGACAAAATTCACCCACCCGAGACCGAGGCTAGCTTGACCTCTGCAGACTTCGACAAGTTGCCGGAAGAGGATTGATTGAGGCGGAATCTACTTGTGATTACTCACTCACTTACATTCATTCATACATCCACAATGATGCGATCCAACGGCATGGCAAGCCACTAGTTCAGAACCAACGCTTCCCTGTTATGCCAAGCGTCTATGATTGGTCGCGTCCTCGGATTATCTTCCCGGATTTCATCAAGTTTGAGTTCGCGTATGACAAAATGTAGCCAACGTGTCGGCACATTCCTTCTGCTGTTGCCCGTTCTCAAAGCCAGGCAAGCGTTCAGCAAAAGCGTGGCGTTAACTGTCAATATCCCGGAGCCTCACTGGCCGGCCGGCTGTGGGCTTTTCGACGTTTATTGCACACCACGACAGCCAATCGGCGGGATTAGCTGACGACGTATTTGGTTCCCTTCATACTGGTGCACTGGGGCTACGGGGTATTAGGAGAGTCGAAAGGTTTCTCCCTGCTTCCAGATTCCGGTGCTGGACTGTGAGGTTTGCTATTAGTTTATCTCACATGAAACTCGACCGACAGTCCCAGTAAGCCAGCCTCTACTCTTATTTCGCTCTCTCTGACTCCGCTGTGCTTTCCAGGTGCGAATTCGTCGGGTTCAAGGATATCAGACAACAATCTTGCGGGGCAGGAGACTGTGGATGGTTTGTTTTACTAGAGACCCGCCTAAGCTCTTGGAACATTGCTGTGGAAGGCAGACGCATGGATATCGCCCGGGCACTGCTCTCGACTCATATATCAGAAGGAATCTATACAGATCTCGGGTATCTGACGTAAAATTAGAATTCTTCTTGCTCCGATCTCTCCAGTTCTTTTTCGTCTCAGACTTCGAATCCGTCTACCGCTGGAAACTGTGGAGTCGACCCTGCCGACGAACGGTATCGATACTCGCTGGATTCCTCAGATACTCAGACCACTGTGCACGTCATCGCAGGACTACTGGAAGTCGGGTTTTCTGCCTTGGCCGGTGTTTGACTATGTGAGATGGAGATAACGAAGTTCTCACGCTGACTCAATTGACTACATGAGGCAGACACTGGAAGAGTCGGATGTCCAGCTGCCCTCTCCAGTCTCCCGTTTGCAGGATGTGATATGTCAAGGGATTGCGTCTCACGAATCCACTGAGAAAACTCCAAGCACAACAATCTACAGCAGAAGTCCTCCGGAACGCGAGCCTCATTGAAGTGCGCGTTTGCAGTTTATTCGATGCTTTCTTTTCCACGTTTCGTCGAAGCTCGCTATATTTGGAAGCTCTCCTCATTGCAATATGCTCGAGACTTCCATCGCTCATCTTGTTATTGTCCCGAGGCTTTCGTGGACCGCATCCACCTTGTCAGAAACAGAACCTGGACCCCGACTTTGCAAACCAGATTGCCATTGGGACTTTGTCTAACCATAGGTTTCTGCCAGAGTTGGTTTGACTTTAGTTGAGCAGCTTCCCATGCTTCCAATAATACTGTTAGCACAAAAGCTGAGAGATTTGCTTGATGTGACTCCAACAAAACGTAAATTGTTTGATGAGACCCATCAAGTTTCAATTTACCCTATGGGACTTCACGGAACAATACACGTCATCGTCAAATAGTATCCTTAAGAACTCACCATTGTTCCAAGAATGATTTTGTCCGCAGCAATTCATGTGCGCAGAAATCTTGATTATGGTAGTCTGGTACTGTAGATATGTTGCAGCAGAAATTTGACAATTTGACGAAAGAACTGGAGGTGGAAGGTGTACTGCCAATGGCATTTCAGTGTCTCTCACTGTTTTCAGATAAAAAGGGAACTTTCCGTTTCAGTGTGTTTGTGCATATTGATTTTGGAACGCGAGTGCAACCCTTAATGTCCAGAAGCTTTGATAAATTTGGTTGAGTCATGAAATCTTGCGAACGAGAGTATACAGTAATCCATTTGTTAAACTCTAATGGCACGTCGTCAAAGCTATTGCAGAAACACGAATTAGAATATATTCGTACTAGAATATTTATTAGAACTCACCGACTGTGGGCAGTCGATGAGATCACATCAGTTAACTTGAAACTTGATAGTCACATCAAGCAAATATCTCCACAAACGATCACATCAGTTAACTTGAAACTTGATAGTCATATCAAGCAAATATCTCCACAAACGCCGGTATCCTTGCGAGTTTCATCGAATAATCGATCTCCCATCGATCCCAAAGTGTAGACTACAAGTAATACAAAATTAATCTTTTTACTTCGTGAATATAATTCTCTTCTATGCCAATAAAATGACATCCGACCCATTCGTTACTTTTTTTGAAAGCACAAAGAAATATGAGCCGCTTTTTGTCCGAGTATTCACGCTAGATGGCCAAATAAATTTGACTGCAATGTGAAGAAAATTATTGATCGAGTGCTTGTCGGCTATGTGTCGGCTGTGATATATTGCTCTACCTTACTGGCCGTTTTATTCTATTTTAATCTTTAATTTGTATACTGTAAAGGATACGGCATTGTGAATATACTTTGGTACAATTGGGGCCTAGATCCCGTTACCTGATTCAACCTTGTAGGGCTTGATGTGTCCTCACATCAATTTTTTGTGAGTCACAAGCTCCGCGTTTTCTTGTATATTTGGAATTATATATGATGTTATGTTTATATGAAACAAGAAGACCATTATGAGACATAACATTATACCTTAGAGTGCTATAGCTATATCCACCTGACAGTGCACTGTCAAAGTTTCATAAAATATACGAACAATATAAATTACCGATTATAAATCAAGGGTATACACCAATCTTAAGAATTTTGTGTAAAAAGATTTACGTACAAAACTTATTGGTAGGAAAGGCTTCTAGATTCTAACCATGAATAAAACCTGTGATGATACCTCTTGACCTCATTCATTTTTTCCGTAAAGTAAATATTACAGTTTTAGATATGTAGAGGGGAAGTACCTTAAAATTTAAATTATTTCTTGCAGATATGTTTAAAAGTCATATTGAGTTGAACATTATCGCATTATTTTACGATAGTAAATTTATCGCAATTAAATCGTTGTGGGTACTTATCACCCCTAAACCAATTATTGGTATTATTCATATCTCTTACTCAGCATGCTTTCTCAAAGTGTATTTTCTTACCTCTTTCATGTTGCGTGGCAAGCAAGGTCATACGAGTCTCCCAAGTGACGGGCAGCACACTCTCAGGTAAGGGATATGGGGTAGTCCTCAAGTTTCAAGTGGGGGACAGAGAGAATATATTTCTCAAATTCGAAACAGTAGGTCATGATAATCCAAGAGGCCAGAACGACTCAAAATCGGCATTCTTAAAAGATGATGTGCACATAAAGACTTTATTTCAATCGTACAAATACTTGAGCTTTTTGGCAAGAATCTTTGCACATGATACATGAGCCTTGGGATCTATAAGACTGTTACTGTCAGGCGATTGGAAATAGAGTGGTCAAAATCTGCTTGTAGGAACTCGTATATTACGTTGTATACCTTAAAATAATAAACCAGTCCCTCCTGCTGTGATTGCAACTTCATCAACCAGAAATCTCCGTACCACAAACTCTGTAATGGAATTATTGATTTGCAGTATCGCGTTTTGTACAGGAGTCCGACTTTTCCATCCAACTCAGGCGTACAGTCAAACAATGTACAGAGATTTGCATTTCACCAATTGGCAGCATCAGCATGAATTCCCGCCAAGTTCCGCCGTGTCTCTTCATTCACATTATCTTTGTCTGGAAGAAAATACGTGCATGGAAAAAAGAAGTTGTTGCATCAGAAAAACAAAAGTCGAAGGCAGAAGGAAAAATATTGCTAATCAGAATATTGGCGGACTTTGAGCTTCATTCGCTCATTCAAGTGTCCAACACAAAGTTCAGCTGTAAACACATTTAGGCCATAAATGGTAAGTTTTGAAAACAGTTCTAAAGCAGTAACTGACCTTTCCTTAGTGTAAGTTTGAGATACTCACCGGAGAATATGAGCGAAAAGAAGTTACGCTTTGAAAGCATCCGTGCAGGATGCGGGTACGTAGAATTCACCAGCTTGAAACAACAACTTTAGCACCAAACTTTGAAGGTCATCTAGTGATCTTCAAAAGTTCTCTCACGGATTTGACTCAAATGGCTTTGCTTCTGAGAAGCACATGTCATTACATTCGAGTATCCTGGGAAAATATCATTGCAGTTGTGTAAAAGCTCTAGAACTTCATTTGCCAAGAACTTTTCCTTTTGCCCTCATAGACGAAGAACTCCACTCAAAATGATCGCATCGAGTCTCAGGATTAGAAGATGGTCCCTGCAAATGTAACAAATACAGCTCTCAGTCTACATAACCTAATACTAAAAATCAGTATACTGGAACATGGTATATATATGGTATACAGAGGGAACATTATCAAACGCAGAACACTACTCTAAAGAGTGTTGTCTACGTGTGCATTTTAACTGGTCTGAGATCTAACATCTGGACAACAGAATTCATAAGCAACACATCAAAAGCATGAATAGCAGCATGTTTGAAGGATCAGACTTATCGGAGAACCTACTTAGTTCTACCATTTACAGCATCCAAAATCATCGACGAGATTCTAGCCCGATGGCATCAAGGGAACAGAAAAACCCAAGGAAAATCTGAAGGGTGGAATTGTGCTTTAAGTCAGACCTCGGCACGAGCGCATACGTAAAAACCCCGCCCTTTGTTTGGGCCTGCTTTCTTGACAACTCGAGCTACACAAGGTTCTTTGTGTCCACTACAAAGAGGCACTGCTCGGGCCATAGCATTTTGGATCCTTTTCCACTCGGATGCTGCGTTGGGCTTCTCCTGAGTGTCAGAAATGGTGTTCACGTCTGACTGGGATAAACGTCCTCTATCAAACTCTCCAACCTGTGTGTAGTCAAGACCATCTGGTGTTCCATACCCGAGTTCTTCCATTGCCCCCATTAGGCATCGCTGAAAATTGACTTCTCCCTCAGCTGACATTGTCAAATTGGTAACCTCTGTACTATCCGTCGTCAAGATCTCTTTTTCAATTGGACGAGCGGGCAGCCTGGAAGTAACTGCGTTGGGACTGCTTCCTGTGCATTTTTCTTCGAACGATGTTTCCTGGTAGCTAACGGGCTCCACATTTTTGTCATGCTCACTGTTGACATCTACAGAAGCTTTCACATTCTTGGAAGATGTAATGAAGAAGGTGCGCAAACTACTCTGCTTTTGTCCTGTATCATGTTTGTTCATATTGACTGAGCTGCCAAGCTTCCGTTTTGTACCCTTGTTTCTGCTCTGATCTTTGAAGGAGTTCGAGGCCGTAAGTCTCCTCTGGCCAGAGGGTGAAGCACCCCCTTCATCTCCGAGATTCGTCAAGCCATTTGGAGAAGGCTGCTTCTTTAGAAGAGAAACTAGACAATGTAAAGCAAGAGGGGCTATTTAAAAGACAGCATAGTACCATCCAATTATCTACAAACAGCATGTCAGATGGAGGAAATATCTACACGTTAGATGACCCCAACATCGCAATCATCATATCTTTGCACATGAAAACTTTCATTTTCAGCTCAATAACATCAAATCCAAGCGAGAAATTTGGCTTCAGTGTTCTCATTACATGATTTAACTTGGGACCCTTACCTAGATCCTGTTGTCGCCCACGAAGCTCAGGGAAAAACCGAGCTGCTAGAGGGGGCACGTCATGAGGCTCAACTTGACGCTGCTCCCTCAGTAAAACATATACAGGTGCATGATCGGAACCCTCCAATTTCAAGCTTCTACCACCATGCCATCTGTCAAAATAATGAATAGGATTAAAAACTCGATCTTTTATCCATAAGGATGTATATGACACTTTAAAATGCTGATGAAACGATCGAGAGAGTCACAACACCTACCTTGGAAGTGTATCATTCTTCACACGCCTAAAGTCAGTAAGTATGTCAGAATCCAGAACTTCACATTCGACAAAGCTATGTCCTTCGTCATTAGCTTCTGGATTGCCAGATGCTTCATGACTACAGGGTCCGGCAGCAATTATCAAGTCAATGCGAGTGCCATAATTAAACTCTTCTGCTCCAGTGGCTGTAGACCAACACGAGAAGGCTCCATTCCTGTTCCAGAACCGATGTTATGGTCAAAACCTCAACCCACGTAAACTATGGAGCTAAAACATCAGAGTTAGTAACTAAACCAGGCAAATGGAAACTCAACTCAAATGCCGTCAACTTCACTTCCGCATAAACTTCACCAGTTCTCAGTGGAAACGTAAGTTCGTTTGTGTTCGGAAGCCAGTTTGTCTTCAATGCCATATTGAGGTTCTGGAGTGTATGAGACAGAAAATGTGAATTTACGGTTGGAAAGTGGCACCCGATGGTTAATGTACCTGTTTGGGTGGATGAAACGAAAGATATCTCGAAAAGGTCCACCTTCTGCCTGTAGCACAGAGCGCAACCACTTCCGAGACCTAAAAACGAAAACAGTGCACCATCAGTCTCTTACGATATCACTCTGGACACCAAAAAAGGCCTAATTCGAACCATCAGTTATCAAACAATTTGCCTCACATGTGCTTGTCGAAGTCCGGTCCTGGATCACAATGATCGATAGGATAAGGTGAAATATTGAAGTCACCTACGGCTATGACCCTTCGGCCTTTGCTCAAGAGACCTTCCCATCTTCGCTGCAGCAGCCACAGAAAATACTAATGAATAGGTAGAAAAATCTTCATAGACAGACACAAATTCCTTGCCTGCCACTCTGTAAAGGAAGGTTTAGCACCGAACGCTCGAGCTCGTCAGGTCTACGTACGAATGGGAGTATCTATGACACATTTTTTAGTGAAACCTCACCTGCAGAGCATGAAAGAAATTATTCTTGAACTGCTGTCGATCCTTGTCTCCACTTTCCACCCGTGGTGCATAGATATTGAACAAGACTGTTGCAGACCACAAGTCAGCACACTACGACCCAATTCTGAGCAGCTTGATTGAAGCCATTAGAACCGAAAAGAACCTACAACTTCTCGATTGATTTATAACGATACGATTGGAACAATAGACAGGAATGTACCAAATGAGCCGTGGTCAGTTACCAAACATCGGCCTTCGCTGTCTAACCGTAACAGCTCCTGTGAAGATAAGTCTGTCTGAAAAACCTCTTCATAGCAACCAACCCGCCCCTTGGCACAGCCTATCTCATCAGTCCGTGAAAAATGCAGAAGCCCGGTAAATCCTTCGTCAACAGCAATGGGTAGAACGGGGCTTGTACTTGAGGGCGTCTTGCCGACCCGACAGAAGGTTGCAACTCCTAAACATTAGGAAGGATATAAGGTGCACGATGTCAGCCGTCAACATAAGTTTTGACCTCAGCCATCCTCGGAAAAGGATGGCTGCGGTCGGAATTGACATGCGGGTAAAAAACCAACTTCTAGCAAGCAGTCTCCGTAGTACAAAAAGAGAATTCTTCTAAATTGCAGCATCAAATGATTCAAAGGACTCTTATTCAAGGATATGATAAAACTTTTTTAAAAGATACCTGAGTATGCAATTCGTCCGTTCTTTACAGCCCGGGTAAATGAGAAAAAAGACTCATAGCCTTCAGCGATTGCTATGTCTGCAGTTAATTCTTGCCTAGAAACCTTCGTTTCCTGCACATATACTTCTGTTAGACTGGCAGATGAATTGATGATGCTAACTGCACTAAAGGGCCAGCTTGAGCTCAAATTTTATTCTTGAATTTACTCAGGCTAAATCATAAATACTCAGGCCAATTTACTCAAGACAAATCTGAACCACTCTCGGCAATGAACCCCGTGAAGTCCTTATAAGCTCATGCCCGGAGGATGAAATCAACTTGCCTGGAAGCAGATGATGTCGGAATTCAACGACTCCAGGAGCAAGGACAGGGATCGATGCTGAGCCAGACGTGCTCTAAGGCCATTAATATTATAACTGACAATTCGCATTCTGACGACCAGATCATCGACGATCACCAACATGTACGAAATTCTTCACACGCGTGCCACGCCCGATAGGTCTCATTTTCCGGCTCATCTTCTCGCTGCTCTAGCTGCAAACAAATTCACCCTGCCCGCAGCCTCGCCATCGATTCATCGACCTCCACAAATGACAGCAAACCCACAGCCTTTCCGACACAAAATCCCCGTTCTGGTCCGGAGTAAAATTCATCATTCGACTGTCAGTCGCGACCCCGCACCTTGCAATTGCGACAGACTCTCTTCGTGCATTTCGAGCACGATGCTGCGACAGAGCAACAGAGGTCCACGTACAAAACTCACTCTAATCACCCCCGCAGTCATCGCCCGGCGAGCACAAAAGATTCAATTCTCAAACGTGCGTGATGGCGCTGTACGACGAACAACGTTCGATCATCCCTGCTCGAATTCGAATAAGTTCGAAATTGAGATTTTGACGCTGGGCCCGTTGCAGAGTGGCCGTGGATGGATGGACAGAAGGATGGATGAACGGAAGCCGAGACCTGCTACGTCCGCGCAACTCCAGTTGAAAGGAACAAGTGCATCGGTGTATATTTGGCACATGGACGCGACGTGGCCCAGCTGACGAGGTCGATGAGTAGGAACGGTAGTTTAGGGTTTTAAGGCAATTTTATGTATTCCCAATCCGAACATAACTCCAATTTAGATTTTACCTTCTCTAAGTGTAATTTCATTTCAATTCAATTTCATGTAACACTTCATTCATTCTGGCTCCTATCTTCTTGTGAACCTCTGTTCACAAGAAGATGCATGGAATAGAGAAGCGGGGTGGAATTATGGAAATAATTAATAGTCCACTGCTAGCAATAGTTTCATGCATATCACTATCTGAAGTATAAGAAAATACTCAATCACATTTACCAGATGTGTTAGATGATTACATGTTAGTTAATATCGAATTATCTTCTATGATATACTGAAATTTCTTCCTCCGCACCATTCTGTCTTTTGTGCTCTTTTTCACTTCAGTTTGTATCACTCTAACTTTTTTAAATACTGTGCGGGTGACCATCTTTTCTATTATATTACCCAACAAAGAAAGTGCCCCAGCCGATAAGGAAAGAACTACAGAACGAACAGATTATGCCGTATGAGGAAGAAAATGAACATGAAACCGAGATTACCCCGATAATAGAAATTGGAGGAACAAATCTTACCACATTTCTGATATCCCAACTCTCTAAATTATAAAGACAACATTAACGTACAACTTTTTGACAGTAGTTTCGATTACTCAAATATGGAACCTTCTGATTCTAACATTATTATGACAATATCGCGAGAGTGAAATTTGCTATTTGACTGAGTGGCAATATATTTCATTCACAATAATAATTAGCTCTGAATATTGAAAGTAGAAAAATCTAGCGTTAATAATCTGGATATGTTTAGTCCTGAAAACACACACACATACACACTAATACATATAGGGAGCCATATTGTAAGATCCTAGAAATGGCGACGAGTAAACCTTTTCCTTCTTCCAAATGATTGTAAAATAATATGTGTACTTACTGTCTAAGTGAACTCCATAAAGGTTTGGTACCTTGGATTAGTATCAGCACTGAACTTCCAGAACAGGTGTGCTGCTATAGAACTTTGTAGAATTTGGCCCTTCTTTTGAAGCCATCAGCGAATAAAATTAGTTCTTTTTCACGTCTTTCTTTGTGTCAGGCGTCTTCTTCAATGGGGTTTCAATTTCCTGCGGGATTGTTATTCCGGTCCAACCCTTCATGGCGAGCTTAGGCTTCTTAGAATTATAGCTATGTGCCAATAGACATCACTCATAACAGCTTCAGTAAAGCCGGTGCCAAGGGCGAGCGTCTTATCAACTCGTTTAAGGTCCTTAAATACGATCGGATGTCTCTTCATCCAATATCATGAAAATTTCACAATTCGTCATAATCACCGTCGCACAAACAGATCGAAGGACATGCTCAAACAGTTCTCGACAAACAGCGCAGTCAACTCTAACTCTGGATGTGAGAGAGTTCGCAGTGTGAGATTCAGAGCTTGTAACAATTCTCCATGCATCCTTGGGTGGAGGACATAATACCGATTCTGATTGCAAATCTAGAGTTACATCGCAGCGGTGAATGAGAAATTTAGCTCAGTCTCCGGTCGGACTGAATAAGAAGGTGCAGCAATTCTATAGCCAGGGAGGATAACTGCAAAGCGTGCCATGGTGATTATATACACTACAGATACGAAGACAACGAGTACACGGATATGCAAATGGTGACTGGCAGTATACAACTCCACATTAGCTCAGATGCTCTACGACGGCGTAGCAGCTCAATGGCGGCCTGGGGGAAAGCAGTTTCAGCGAGGGTGTTGGAATTGGCCGCCGCTGAATGTTTGACCCAGTCGCCAGTTCGCCGGAACCACGTTCCAGGCCATGACGGTCTCGAGGTTGGAGCTCGAGATGACCATGAACGACAGGCCTTGGCCGAGGTAGCCTCCGAAGACTTGGAACCCCACTCCCCAGTTGTGGCTCATGCGAACCCAGCGCTTCGTGCCGGAGCCTCGAATGTAAACCTCCCCGATGTCGCCGGGGCCTCCGACGTTGGTTATGAATACTATATGCCACCACGGGTTGCCCTCGATTCTGAACTCCATGCTCCCCTGTTTCGAGCACGGGACTCTGCATCCACGCAATTCATCAGTACGATTTGTCGTGCGTGCACGCTTTGCTTGAATCACGTGAAGACTCCTGGCGATGAACGACTCTTCTTCAACTCTCTCTTCGTGAGTTCATTCACGACGAGGTGGTAGTGAACTGCAACTGCTGCTACTTCAGGGAGAAGTGCTCGAGTCTAAGAAAGAAACAAGACGCAATGGCTCCGAGTGAATTTTAAATCAGCTGCATGTGAAACGATTGCAAGGCATGAACTCTTGCATATGAACTGAACACTAATTTTGCGCAGGCAGAGATGAGGATGAAGATCTTTCAGCTTCAATTAAACACTGAGGAGCACAAGGTCCAGAGTTAACAAAGCTCTGGGCTGTGAATTGTAAATCAGCTGCATGTGAAACGATTGCATGGTGAACTCTTTCATCTGAACTGAACACCAATTTTGCGCAGGCAGAGATGAGGGATGAAGGTCCTTCAGCTTCAAGGAAACACTGAGGAGCACAAGGTTCAGACGTACCAAAGCTAGTGGGTCCAGAAGTTGCTACAAACGAGAGAAACACGCAGATCAAGGAGTTCTGTACCTGCGATATGCAACGGGAACGATTCCGGCCCGCCAGGCAGCAATCTTTTCAAAAGCTGGCTTCGACATGTCGAAGTGTTGGCGAGGAGGGTTGCACCATCCTCCGTTGTTCGTTGGCTTGAGCCAGTTCGCGGGGCAGAAGTTTGTGGCCGTCACGATCGTAGACGGGTTCCCCAAGTAGCAAGCCCATGAAGCGACGCATCGAATCTCGAAGCAGCGTCCACATGCGAATCCGTTGTCGAACAGGGTGGAGCTCAAGGCTGTCGTGGCCGTGCCATATCCTTGCTGATACATGTTACCATAACCGCACGCACCTTCTGTAGAGCATGGATTGTACAGAAAAACCATCGACATCAGCAGGCGACCTCGCCCAAACTGTATCACGTGAAGCAACAAATTGAACCCCCAATCTGCTTAGGATCGTAATTCTTTGCGAAAACATTCTTCCTGCACCCGTCTAGTTGCATGGTGAGGTCTGAGTCCTTTGTGATGCAAAATTTAAGCTCTTCTTCACTTACGCATCGTGTCTTGAGCTGTTTCGTCTCCGTAGAAAGTCGCGTGTGCATAGTTCCATTGCCCAACGGAGAACGGAGCCACTCTTCTCGTAACGCCAGCAGCTTCCACAGAAGGCTCTCCATCGAAGCTGTTCAATCGTTCAACTTCTTCAGAAGTCAAAAGTGGAGACACCGGATGCATTGCTTGCACGCGGCCATCCTGCTGCTGTGGATCTACTCCCACGATTCTCGTCAGTGGATTCTCTGCAGCAGTAGCAGAATCTGCTCCACGAGGGACTTGACTGCACGCTCCTGGATTCAAAGAACTTGTAACCAGAAGCAATCGTAAGAGAAGGAGGCTAAAGTCAGTGCTGGATCTCGAGGCGAGAAATTGAACCATCCTGGTAATTCTTCGGTAATTCTTCGCTGAAGACGGAATTCGATAATGCTCTTCAGCTCATAGTGCAGATCGACAGCTGCTTCGACTGCATAATCACTGCAAACGGACAGGTCGATAAACTTCAGAAACGGCAGAGCTAAGCTAATGAAAAGCGGTGATACTTGATGCTATGAGACGACAATTCGTTCGAAGAAATCTGCCGCGATTTATCAGCACAGCTTCATACAGAAGTAGAATCCTCTTCGTTGATAAGGATACATGAAGTCATTTACTGGGTTAAAAAACGCCTCATGCCCGAATGCATCAGGCATTTATTAATACGTTTCTGGGACTTATTCTAACACTATCGAGAATTTCCTGGATGCAATTGCTATATTATTAATCGAGCAGGTTCTTCTTCCTGAGCTCAAAACGAGAATTCAGAATTCCAGGTTTGCGCTGCTTTCGAGCAAAATCATCATTCAGTAGCACGTTTGCACCACTGTTCTATCTGCCATGACTTCTATCTGAACCACCAACTCTCCGAGAGAGAGATTTTTACTAAGTGCAGGCAGAAATGCTGAGGCCTGCCTTTGACCAATCGACTTCTCACTGATGCTCGCTCCAATATTTCAGGTCAACTCGGATCGAACAGCCTCCCAGGGCGTTCGGTACAAGTTACTCGAAGGGGATCTTATGGGACAAAGAAAGTACTCTTCGATCGAGTGAGAAAAAATCCGAAAAAGACTCAACTCACTGAACAATAGAATCCTGGCTCAAAATCACTCACATGAGCACAATTCTGAAACACCAGTCCTCGAACTCACTTGGTGGTCCGATGCTCAGCACTGCACGTAGAATCCAAACGCTCGCCTGCTTGCCAGACAATCTCAGACTCGAATCCAGCGAATGAAGGGTCGAAGCGCGGAGGGGGCTTATTAATGGCATGGAAAAGCAACGAACTCCCGTGAGTGAGCGGGCTCGCCGCCATAGAATTGGGCTGCGTAACGGTAACCGACCCCCCGCTTATCATCCGAGCCACTAGATTCATTAACAGGAGTCTCATCTGCCCATTCTCCGAGCCTTCCATCCACCCGCTAACTGTCTTCGGGGCAAAAATCCACTCGTGGAATTTAGCCACGCCAATGCCTGCACCTCCTCTTGGATTTTCGTTCTCGGACAATTTCGGCGAAAAGGCACTTTTCTCGCTCGGTACTTTCGGTTCACAGGCCAATAGAATTCCGGGGGATGGTTGACCAGCAACGGTTTGTAACTCATTTCCTGCGTCCTGTTTTCTTCGAGAACTGGGCTTTTTCCGTATTTCATGAGAACCATGTCCTCCTCTGCAGCTCCCGAGAATCCGTGTCGTCGCCACCCGAAGAGAGGTTTATGTCATTCTAAGTCAGCGAGTTCAAGCTCAGCACTGATTTTTGGAGTCGGCCACATCAATCCAGACCATAAGCCCTTGTAGAGCTGCGCTGGTAGAGTGAATCTCAGTCTTGGTTGTCCACTTCCAGATTAGTAGAGGAGGAGCTGCGTTTCGAGGTAGCACTAGATTTGCATGATATCAGGCACAGAAGCATTTAAACCTCGAGAGTTGTTGACTTTATAGCAAATTCGTACTAGACTTTGTGTCGAAGCCAATTCGATGGACAGACCAACAGCATTCTCGTGAGCTAGAAGGAATGGGCTCGAGAAATCGTGAGCTCCTGATCAGTGAGCAATTGGTTCAATGAAGCTAAATATTATATCTCGAGCTGTCGGCAGCTGCTGATCAAAGCTTACAGTCAAACGCAGAACGATGCTCGGTCCGGGAACTCTCAGACGAATCGGACGGGGCGACAGTTATGCAAAGAAATCATTCGGACTTGGCGTCGGGCACAAGAGGCTCGAAGCGGGTCGGGAATCACGGGGCCGAACGTTTCATCTAATCCAGAACGGCGCGTATTACAGGGAGTTGCGGGATGCAAGGGGCCTATGTATGTACGTACGATGGGAATGCGGGGGCGGCGTACGGTTGAGGAGCCCCATCCCGAGGCGAAGCCCATGCTCGACCAGCAACAGATTCCACCGGCTCCACGAATCAGCGACACCCACGTCGGCCGTATTGGCCCGATCCATTCATTCATTCCCCATACTTGGCTCACATACTGGTCTACTTTGTACGAGCCTCGTACTGACTGGATCTAGTGATCCTGGCGAGCGATCTAGCGATCGCTGGACCGAGAGTTTTGTGTATGGACTCTCTCGTAACCTTGCGATCCGTCTCGATCGGTAGAAAGGTCTCTGTATACCCTAACCTCGATAATATTACACCCTCGTTTCACCATAAAGTGTGACATTTTCGATAATGTCACATTTAAAAAATTTGTACATAATGTGATATTATCGAAAAATAAAATAAAACTATTGCAAAAAAAAAACAAATGTAATATTTCAAAGCTTTTAGATGTAAAATATAATTCAATATTGTAAAGTAGAATAAAAACACATTATAATTTATCATTGAGATCCGGTAGAAAACTCTCACTTGAAACAAAGAAATTTCTAATTTCACATTTTTTTAGTGATGTTAAATGTTCAACACCAATTCTAATGAATTTGTCGACTGCAGGTTCGAATATTGTTGATTTATACAAATGCCGTGTGTGTAAGATCGAAGGTTGGTGCAAGGGGGCGTCTCATGACACT
The DNA here is from genome assembly GCA_037833965.1 of Marchantia polymorpha subsp. ruderalis. NCBI lineage: Eukaryota > Viridiplantae > Streptophyta > Marchantiopsida > Marchantiales > Marchantiaceae > Marchantia > Marchantia polymorpha. The sequence continues at coordinate 29,971,224 of AP031351.1, read as the reverse complement.
CGGAATAACATTTCGTTTATTTCGGATCATGACCCTTTTGCTACTGTAGAATCCTACCCTACTTGATATTATCACACTTACACTAAAGATTCACATTTTTGCTACTATACAATCCATAGATACTTGATACTATCACATTTACACTAAAGATTTTGGAAAAAAAGTGTGACATTATCGAGGATGATAGTGATAATAAAGAGATAGTTTTACACTAAGAAAATGGGTTTCACACTTTTAGGTGACAATATAGAGGTGTTCTATTAAAAAGTGTAACATTATCGAGGTTAGGGTGTACTGCTGCTGTCGTTGGAAGTGCTATTTCCAAGGTCTTTCCTTCCTTGGACCCCTTTGACTGTTGTGGCACGCATGCTCCGCTGCTCGTGATTTTCCTTCGACAACCAGAAGGGCCGCCCGAGACGTTTGAAGTTCTCGGCCTCGCAGTGTTCCTCGTACATGCTTCTTGACCCAGACTTTCCTGCACCCGAGGGGTCAAGGATTTGTTCAATGTTTGCCAAGGCATCTTGGGCTCCGATCACCTTCATGGAGGTCCCTCCAAAAATATATATTTCTTTCACTTTTTAAAATTCATAAAAAAGTATCAGGAGTTTGAATTCAGATATTAATATGTGTATGATTTTTAATTTGATAAATCCCATTATAAGTATATATTTGGATGAATTTTGATCTGTAAATAATTTATTAAAATCAAAATTAACTAATATGTACATATTGAATATTATTTATCTTCATTTTAACTAGTTAAAAATTAATAGATTTTGCACGAATTATCACAAGAAGATTCACATGTTACAAAAGAATTGTTTTATCATTTTACATGTTTATCTTACCAACAGTTTTACATGTGACAATGTCAATAAAGAAAAATTGAAAAAATGCATCAATTTGAAACACAAGAGAATCATATCATCTATGACACGTGAAGTACTCTAAATATCAGAACGAGATTGAGATTAAAACACACCAAAACTTATTCTTATAAAATCCGTGAATGATTCCTTAACATTTAGTCGGATAATTAAGACTCAATTGAATTTGACAAACTATACAGCGAGGCCTCAGTCTTACTGACTGTGCTCACTTTACACATTGTTTATACTCGACGTTAAGAAGGCATTGGAATATGACTACGTGATTTTTAAATTCAAAACTATCCAAGATGAACGTCATGAGTTCATTGTTCTTATCGTAAAAATATTTTAGACGTAAAGTACAACGTTTGACGAGGTGTAATTGCTTAATTTTCACTTCGAGTATGAAACCAGCCGGAAGTGGACAGCGACTCTTCATAACATAGTTATCCCACTTCACATTCTGGAGGAAGTGATTCGTCCTTTAATGACGTGATTCTTCATTAGTTGAGTATTATTATCGTTAGCTGTGGTATGGAAACCACAGTGGCCGGGAGGAATTTCATCAGAAGCGCTGAAGATCATCTGTAACGTTCTCACACGCTTCTTATTTACATCTCTTAGTTCGATCGTTATCACGTAGGCCACTTTTAGTGCCACTCTTTAGATGAATGGGAGAATGAGCAACCTAAACCCTACCTTTGAAATTTTCAATAAATAAAGATGGGGAGCTGAGTGACATGTGATTTAACCACGAAGAGAATTGTACAAAATGTGTTGTGAAGACATGTGTGAGCAAACCCACAAAACAAGGTCCGCATACCGACCCATGTGTCATTCCATGCAAAAGCATTTCCAACTCTTCTCTATTATCGCCAGAGAGAACCTGTTTGCCAGTCACAGGAAACAACAAAACATCTGGGCTAAGTTCTCACACCTCTATTGGCGAGCACGGAGTGCTGTCCAATTCCATTGTGGCGTGGTGTTCAGCACCATCCCCCAAGAAACCATTCTCGGGGGCGGGCAGCCGACACGAAATGGGCTGGTAAGGGTCCGGATTATTAAAGGCTCCAGTTGTCTGTCTTAAAGTCAAAAGGATTCACATCTTAAGAGGCGGAAGGCGGGCTGAGGAAGCAGGCTGAGGAGGAGAGATAGATCATGAATGCATTTTCGACACAACATAATATATGTTGCACCCCAAGAAATTTTATTTCTGAGCTTCGTGCTCTTCCACCTGGTCACATGCTCCATTCACAGTTTCAAGGCGTGTAGAGTCTCAACGACAGTAAAGAGGCAAATGAGAGACAGACCAACAACAATTGCCAGTAAAATCTGCGAGAACACAGGATAAAATCGAGAGACCTCTTTACAAATGGTGGGTATGAATGAAGTCTGCGATTTGTCACACATGGTGACAAATCTAGACATGGCAGAAAATGTGATTACTTTCTGAAACTACTCTAAAAAACCCCATCTTCAATCCTCGCTCTTGGCAAGACGTTCGAGAAGTCTAACCTGCCACTTACATTCAATGACTCGCGAATACAATGACTTGCAGTCCTTGGAACGGTAAATGGCAGAGTTAGACTGCTCGCTGCTGAAACAGAAAGAATATCCAAATGGTCGCGTCCACCTCCCACGACGGGCTGTCAATTTGTTGAGGTACATCTGCCCTCCGCAGGCATCGTCTTCTAAACTCGACTATTGAAAGTTTCGTGTCTAAATCAGGCTGACCGCTCACAAAAGTAGGCACAGCCAGCATTCCCAAAAAAAAACGGAAAAAAAAAATTCTTCCTTGCCACACTCCGTGCTACAAGAGAGAAACTTTCCAAACTAGGCTAACTAATGTACAAATTTACCTCTGTTCCCTTCCCGTACCACCGAACATGTTGACACCGCAGCCTTCTGAAACAAACCTTTGACTATCTCACGGTTTCCAACCATGTCGTAGAGTTCTCGAGGACAAGCAAAACTGCTTAGCCACAGGTAAACTTGGACTACAAAATCACCGTGTAGCACCTACAAGCAGAAGAGAGACTAGCCCATGAGCATGAGACATCCGGGTAATCCAATACAATCACGAACATGCAAACTACAATTCTAAACGCAATCTACTAATATCAATCCTGGACACTGGCATGGACAAGGAGATACCTTCGACATGGTATCTCTCGCATTTGCTGTTGAGCATTGGTTTCTATCTTCAACGTGACTCATACGAACTCTGCATGCCTCTGCCTCTCTTAAGCCTACATTCTCTGATATGCTTGCATTCAAGATAGTCGTGTCAAGGCATGCAAAGAAGATAGCTACCAATTAATGGTCTTCATGGGAGTGTTTCTGAGCATTGCTATCGTGTATCTCAGAAAACCTGGTAAAAAACAGGTTGCGGAGGATAGCTTCAAGGGGCTTCGATGACGACATACGACTGAATCTCAGCCATGAAGAAAATGTCTCGAAGAAGTGGAGTCAGGGACTAGTTGAAAGCAAGGCAGGTCCAGTGCTTGAAGACGAGGCGGATAGGCCCCTTTTGTATGCTAGTATAGACTCTTTCAGTCTCTTTGCCGAAGATAAGCCTCTCTTCCCCGTGTTTAGCTTGGGGGACGACCCAGAGTATGGGGCATCATGGAAAACAGAACCTGATTCTTTCAGATTTGGTTTTTCTAGATGATTGATATATTTAGCATCAACGGCGCACTGAATGTCCGGGGACGTGCGTTGTGGAGACTCATAGTGAGAAGGGGATGAGTTGTTACTTCCCTCGGTCGAAGTGGAAACTTTTTCCCGGACGCCAGGCCAGTCAAGATTCACATGCTTCAAGATATTGGCTTCGACTCTTGATCCATTGGATCTAGTCCCACTGCTAGCTCTGCTGTCTGGTTGAGATGCATTGGACCATGATGCAGCTATATCTTCAAGGCCACTACGCCACTTAATTGATGCACTTTGGATATCACCTCTACTAATGAAGGACGGGTTCAGCTTCAGCTTGCTCCAAGCTTGCGAAAGTCGTCGTCCTTGATCACTTGTATCATCAGCACTTTCTCCGCCAGATGCCTCGTACCCATCACTTGTGGCTCGGTAAAGCCATGACCTCTCCTGGTTGGCATTGTGGTAAAACTGAGTGTCTACAGACCCCAAATCTGGAGATCCAAGGATGTCTGGGGACTCGGCTGCACTCGCAGGTCCGGCGAAGGACGTAATGTTGTTGCAAGACCTTGACCGGAATGGACTCCTGCTTTCCGAATGTAGAGGGATTATAGCCTGATTGGTTTTCTCCTCAGATGAATCACCAGGCCTTCCACTGCTGTAATCTGTGCCAAATGAAGTGGGCCTATCTCTATCATGCCCAAGTCCTGGTCGCTCCCTGGATACGGCAAGAGGATTTTCCATTCTCCATCCAACTTTATGACCGCTTGAAGTAGTAGCTATTTCGGCGCTATGTTCAAAGCTGCTGTCTTCAGTTTCAGTGATAGTTGAACCCTCAATATATTTCACGGGCCGCAATATAGAAGACTTTTCTCTAGCTCGAACTGCAGCTTTTGATGCATCTTTCGTGCTTAGCCTAGCCAACTTCCACGGACTGAGCCCAACGGGACGTCTCTGTTGCCCAGCCGCAGAGTCTTTCACAGGCTTGGAGGAGATGCTACCACTTTCAAGTTCTACCAGGGAGGGAACTCTCAATGAAGCACCCTGCATTAGATTCACCTCTGTATATCAGTACTTTGTCACAATTAACAGTCAGAACTAGATTGATAAATGAAGGCATAGATCATCTGATTGAGAAATACAAAGCATAGAAAAAAATCACCATTCCGTACATAGATCCTACACACGGATCCAGCTTACATTCATTACAATGACTACCACGCGTCGATAGTAATAAAAAATTCAAGATCTAAAAGGGGATATCCAGCAAAAGAACATGTACCCGAAGACTAGTTGCATACTGCACGACGACTTCAGATTTCATGTGCGACTGTCACAAGCATCACATGTGAGCAGATTAGTATACGACTATTCACAGGAGGAAAGTACACATGAACATGGACAAAGGTGCTAGAAAAAAGACAAAAAAGTCATACTAGGATTGAGGTTTTAATAAAGAACAGATATTCAGGTAAATTCGCTGATTGTGGGTGGAAAGATTGTAGAAGACCTGATTTTCTACGAACATTCGTGGCGGAGTACACCAGACGGCCCTTTGCAAAGCTCCAATTGAGCTGGCATTACTGACTGCTGTAGCTGTGGAGCTAGCGGGTGAAGATGAGAGACTTCGGGCTAGATGAGTTTCACCGGGAGCTTCCTGAGTGTCCTGCTCCCGTATGGCGACGATGTAGTCGTAGGTCGTGATTCCCTGAGAAGCACTTCTTGAGTAAGTACTTGTGAGGAGACCACCCTACACTGACCATGGACCATGACCCCCATTTCGAAATTGGACCTAGAGGCCTCTAAACAGAGTTAATGGCCTACCGAAGTAAAAGAGATCTCTCTGAGACATACCTTTTTTATAAGAATTAGATGGAAGAAGAGGAGCTGGGTGAGAGGAAGTGTGGCTAGCATGGCCAGGAACGTACAAAGAGTCTACAGCCAAGAAAGTAAAGACAAATTTCAACGTCAGAGAAATCTGTTGTAATCTTATAATCCAAGACACGATTGTCACACAATACAATGTACGAATTCGTCAATATCCAGTACGAGCAAGAAGAAAAGTCACACCTTTGGAATTAACCGAGCATATAATGTTTCCAGGACATATAGGATGTGAAGTGATTTTACTTACCACAACGACCACAAAAGGAACTCTTGAAAAGCTGCTTCCCAATTTCTCCACTATTTCCTCGTCGAACTTGTGCTTGTCCCGGAAGCACCGTACCAGCACGAAGATTCCGATCGACCACTGAGTAATAAGCTGTCATGATAGTGTGTTTCGTGTTATAATAGGTTTAAAAAATACATAAGGATGCTATTTTAACGCTAGACAAAACTTCAGAGATCATGGACAAAGACCATAGAGATTAAACACTGCCGGCCCATTTGCACTGACAGGACTACCAAAAACGAGCACTAGTTTGAATTGCGTTCATTTGAAATCGAAGTACTGCAGAAATTGACAGTGCACAGATATCATTGACAGAAACATATGCGGCAGTCCGCGACCGAACATCTTATCCAAGTTTGTCTTCTAAAGATTCACAACAATGTAAATTCAGAAAAATGTTCATCAAGATAACAAAACATTTGCAGAACTCTAGAGTGAGAACAGATCGAGGGGGGGCTCCTCATGTTCAAAACCGCGTAACGACATGTGCAAATAACGCAACAGGCATCACTGAAAACAAAATCTTTTTTATTCAGCAGATCTCAGAATAGAAGAAAAGTGCAGCTACTTAACGAGACGTACATTTCATTAGAAATATCGAAAATACTCTTACCATCAGTAGACTTGCAACCATGACCGCCACAAAAGTTTTGTAGTTCTTTTTCCCAATGCAATTATTGAGCCACTGCAAAGAGGTAGGGTCCGAGGTTGCAAGTTAATAAATGTAACTTCGAAATTAAATCTGCGGCGAACTTTGACTTTGAGAAAAGCTGCAGGACATGTTTCTTCCGTGTTATCCAGCCAATTCAATCTACAAGTGCATTGACAGGTCTACAAAGGTAAAGAGAGGCCATACCCGACAGTGGTGATCAAAGCCGTCGACGCACTTATCACACGCTCGGCAATGCTTGCTGTGTTTGAATATCTGCTTGATGCGAGACAAACCCGTCCAACATTGTATCAATAAAGATCGATAACTGGCCGTGTAAACAGATTCATAATTTTGGGCCCTTCTCAAAGTTGCATTCACAGTTCGCCAAGTTCCAAATCCCAGAATACTCCCAAAAGCACATTCTTACCTCTGCTTCGCACAAGCTACAGAAGAGCAGCTCCTCCTCAGCAATATACTTCTCTGGCTCCGACTGGTTTCCTAAGAAGAGACTCCTCAAAAGTCCAGTACCTGGAGTGCACCTCCACAACACAACAGCAGGGACACATGCATATCTGCCAAGTTTTTTAGCCGCTACTTCCCATCTGCTCATTCCTGGTGTCTGAAAAATCTGCAGGCTCCTGCTGACATCTTCCTCTAAGCTAGTACCTTGCCTATCTCTCAAGAGAATTTCAGCTGATGACTCTGATTTCCTTGCTGCCGCTGCCCTCAGTCTGGCTCTCCTAATACCGGAATCTGCGGGATCAATAGCTGCGCATCGGATGTACAAGGTAACAACCGCCAACACCTGCGTTCAGCAAGAAACTCGGCGTCACATATGAACAGATATCATTGGCTATATCCGTGCTTCATTTGAAGAAAGTTTAAGAAACCCTTTAAATATTGGTGTTTCACAAATTGCTGGCGTATTACTTACCAGCGGGGAGAATCCTGCCACAACATGGAACTTGAGAACATTGCTTCCGAGAAACGGAACGAAAAAGACATAAAAAGAGAACGCCAACGCACTGAAGACGGCAACAGCCACAATCTGCACCCGCAAATCATGAGAAAACGTCATCATAAGTGTTCGATGTACAGTAATCAATAAAAGATTACATAAGAATATTGACTTCATGAAAATACCAGAAGCAAATAAACCCACTTGAAAAGAAGTGACCCTCTACAATCTACTAAGTCGAATGTCAACCTTCTTGACCTTGTGCCAGTTTTGCCACTGTGCCTTTGAGGCCTATTGCTATGCAGACATCGGCCAGGGGAGTGGAGCGAAATTCTGCAGGCCGTCTCTACTGTATACAAATTCTAGTCCAGAAATATCTTTGGCATGCCTTCTTTGCATAATACGGTTTGACTTGCTGCTTGGTGAGCCAATCTGAAGAAGAGCATAAGCACTCCGTGATAAGGTACACCGAACAGATGAAAGAGGCGTCGCGGCTGAAAACCCGCTAGCAGCAGTGATTCTTGGTAATGAAACTATGACGTCTACGAATTCTTGGGGAAGCAGTTCTGAGCGGTAGCTCGTAGACTCGAACCGCAAACCTTAGTCCAGGGTCTCGCAATCGCATAGATCAAGTACCTACAGAATTCGTATCATAATAGATGCTGAACACGACCGAATGGGAGTGACTTGCCTGGAGCGGATGATACGGAAGCTGCCAACCATGGTGTCGCATTGTACTCAGGTTTTATTCGACGAAGCCGTGGTATCTTATCTCCTTACCACAAGGAAAACATTACTCGTTCTCAAACTCAACATTCCCCGGAGAACGACTTTGTGTAACCTCAAAAGGACTTCGAACGGGTACCACGAAGCAGCTCCGGAATCATCTGAGGATTGTAGTGCCTGTAGTACGCCGGCAGGTCACGATCCTCTGGACTCCAAGCTAGTGCACAAGTTCGACGCTCAGCAGACTCCTTCGCGATACCGCTAAAACTTCAAAGGGAGTACACTTCGACTTGTTGCAGATTTGTATCCATTGTCGGACTTCGTGCAAAATATACGCCCTTCGGTTGTCGCCCTCGGTCCCGACAGGCGTTCCACTGATATATACTCTGGCATTGTATGAAGCCGGGCCCGCTCGTCACCTTCGAGCAGCTTCCGTAACTCGAACGAGTCCATATAGTTCGAGCTCAATGTAGAGGCTCATGAAGATCCTCACAAAACACAGGAGCGATATACCAATACGAGTGAAACACTGCTGGCTTCTACTCCGGTTCCAGTTCCTCGCCCAGTCTGTCCAGCTCAAAATCCTAACACCGCTGCTCGTCAGGCACTTCCTGAACCGCAAAGCTCTGCAAAACCAAATCCTTTCTTCTTCTCAGCTCACCTGCAAAGTCAGCCAGCACACTCAGACGACTCCGGTGCGCCCTGCTCGCCAGGCACGACAATCGACTCTGGAGAAAAACAAAAGAAATACAGTCGTCCCTCCACGTTTCGCCCGCCTCCTCCTCTCAGTTCAGTTCAGCTCAGCTCAGCTCGGGCGCAGCTCCGCTCCCTCCTTCAGAACTTCCTTCGTCAGTTCCCCGGTTCGGTGCAACTCAACTGCCACTCTACTCCGGAATCGACTAGCAATGCATACACAACAAGGAGCTCTGATACTCGCTTTCCGAATTGCTTTCGTAAGCGGAGTGGCTGCGACTGCCCTCTTTTCGGTCGGGAGCCGCTGCTGCGGCTGGTCGCGCTCTTGTGCGGGGAGGGAGGGGGACTCTCACTGCGGGGGCCTGGAAAGCACCACGACCACCTGCCCTGCCTGCTCTGCCTCCTCCTCCTTCATCATCATCATCACCATCATCATCATAGCCCCACTGCAATTCGACGTCGAAGGCATTCGCAAGTGCGCACTGCGGGGCTCCAGCTTCGGCACCAGCAACTCCCGCTGCTCGTCCTCGGCCCTTCACTCCACGGACTCGCAGGCGAAAGGGGGGGGGGGGGGGGGGGGGAGGGAGAGGGGGAGGAGGGGGGAGGGGGGAGTGAGAGCGAGTGAGGAGGTGGGGGGGAGCAAGGGATGGCGCGATACAGAGCGACCACAAGACACAGCTTCGAGAATCGGGCCCTAACGCAAACCCAGCGGCTCAGAAGCCCCGCCCCGACCCCGCCAATTCGGCCCACTGTCGAGCCCAATGGGACCGCGCCACGTCGGACATCGCCACCCCCATTACTGCAGCCGGATCTGCTCGGGCGACGGCATCGACGGCTGAGAACCTCCCGAACGCGCGCGATGGGGTTTCTCGTGATTGCTGGCCCACCCGGGTAAGAGGATGTCCGTACAATCCCCGGCAGCAGTATGCCTCCGGCCTACGTGTCGTACGATCGTTAATCGCCGCCGTCAGCATCTTTGTTGGATGTATCCGATGGATGAGAGCGGTCTTGAAAATCGATATCCGATGTATTATTATAAAAATCATTAAAAGCGGATAATATATTTGGCTTATTATTGTCCAGTGCTGTACGCCCATACACCATCAAAGCCCTCCCCGTCATACAAGAACATACGTGGATTTGCACAAAGTACCGGCTGACCGGTATGTCCCTTCGTCTTAGATTCGACTTCATTTATGATCGTGTCTCGTCCGTCGAGTACGTCCGTCGCGCGACCCCGTCCACGTACATCCATGTGCCCACCGGAACGTCGCGCGCGTCGGTTCCTACTTCTTCTGCGCCTGTCGGCACGAGACGGAATGTCGCACGTACTTCCATCCGCGCCGTCGGTCCTCGCGACCGTGTCGGCCATCGTCCTTCTCCTCTCGTACTGTACGAGGTTAGAGGCGTGAGCTTCACATATGCCCAACCGATACCCGTTGCAATCACAACCCTACGCAACTTTCGCAACGGCCATGCCTATTCTAGATTTTTGGATGGCATTCCGCATCGTAGGACGAGAGCTCTCAAAGGCCCTCTACTCGTCTTCCAGACTTCGAGGCAGTCGTTATAAAATTCGACGTTGCGCGTGAGTTTCAAACTGAATATACATCCATTCTGATTTCATGATTCCATAACACGACACTATTTTCAGAAGTCTCGACAGGGTCTTCCCATTTTTGTTTTTATTTTGTACTTTGTACTTCTCCATTCTAACTAATTAGAACATTGAGATGAGAAACGAAGTAAGTGCATGGGAAGAATCCCTTTTCCCTAAAATGAAGTATTTGGGACACGAAATGCAATCATCTGTCATGACAGTAAATTTCTTGAATAAGTAAATTGTTCACTCCGGATTCGGTACAAATCTTGGCAATATTGTATTTTGATATGATTGCGAAAAACCTGCAGAATTAGGGAGAGCTAAAGCTAACAGGTTTTGGATTTAGTGGGATTCTTTAGCTCGCGTGATGTCAATTGACTCTAGAGAGGGCCTTTGACTTTAGAGAAGACCTGGTGCATGATGGATCCTGAAAGCATTTTTATATGGAGCCTATGGAGACTTTTCTTCCTTCCGTGCTTCTCTCATATGCTTCTCGTGCTAGGTAGCTTATCATGAGCCTTCATTTTCTTGAGGCACATCTCTGGTGGATAAAGCTAATATCTACATTTTAGATGATGCTCATGACTTCCGTAAAAAGGTCGTCCACCACTTTGTCGAGTAATCAATTGACTGACTTATAGCTACATACATTGTCAACTATGGCTCACTTCAGACCGTTGTAGCTAGATCATTTGAATTTTGATATTTTAAACTCCAAGCAAGATATCAAGAGATTTACTGGGTTCAGGATAAGTTCTTTGATCTTTGAGATTTAACGTCTTTATTCTTTGATCTATAAGATTTAATGTTATACCTAAAAAATATGATAAGAGTGAAAAGAAAATAGTTCGTATGTACATTTGCTTCTCGTTCTCTTCACTAGCTTTGATGGAAATACTGTGATAACGAATTTGTACATCAGTAATTTCGGATAATTGAAACCTCATCATAGCTAATGTGAATTCAGCACATTCAATTGTTATCATCATATATGTATATAAAAAACTATAAAATAAAATTTGAAATAAAAACATGAAATGTAAATTTCAAAAAATTTCTCAAATAAAAATAATCATATATCATCAATATACTGTGACTAAATGGTAGATGATATCATGATTGATTGATATTAAAATTTAGTGATACTCAATAAAAAACAAAAAATATTATAAATCTGCGTAATATGTTGATAACAAGCAATGAGTTATTTTTAAGATATATGTCACATGTTGGAATTTTTATATGATCTTCTCACAAGTTCCATCTTAATTTATCAAAAATTATGAACTTTTGACATAGTCAACGTGAATGTAAAATATTTTATATGTTTCCAGTTTTATAAAATATCATTTTACAGATAATATTTATGGAAAATGTTATTATACAACATCTATTGCTACATACATGAATTTACATTATTGAATAACATTTCATGCTAAAAATGTATCAGATTTGTTTTGGTCATCTTGGACATACTATGTTTCAACTTATAGATTTTTAAGTTTGGATCATTTTTTAATTTATAGTCGTCTGGTGCTTTACATATCAAATGTAAATACTGCATCATCGTTTATTGACAACAAAATAAATGTAATAACTATTTTCACTAAAGTTTGTTGGTCAAATCTTGAGTATTATTTTGTTTCAAATGTACTTTCTATGAATAATTAAACCATTTTGGATGTTTTTTTAAAATTTTAGTATGATAGTTTATTAGGTTCTAATTTTTGTTTTATGTGTATCCAATGATCATGAATTATATGGCGGTATTTATGACAATACCTACTGCTTCTCTATTATTCTATGAGACATTTTTTAAGTTCATATAAATTTTTACTAGGGTCAATATATGAAATTATTCAATAAAATTTTATAAAAATCTCTAGGTTTAATTTCACTTGCTAGTTTCATACATGAGATAATCATTTAACAAACTGATAAATTTGAAAATGTAACAATTTTCAGGACAAGTTTTAAATTTCAATCAAATTAATGTCATAATACATTTTTCAATGACATTCTTTAATCAATACATAAAAATGTATAATTATATACTTGATTCAATGTTTTGCGTGAATTTATAAAAGTTTTCTAGTTTGTGTATCATTGTGAATGAAATTAGTTTCAAGATCATGCAAAAACACCACAATAGATTTGAGTGTTGAAAATTCATATGACTTTCTTTGTAAGGAGTATTGCACTTTTTGTTTATACTAAATAATTACGTCAAACTTCATGATGATCATTCTTGAACACTACTTTTGATACTGAAAGGATGTCATGTGTGGATATGATAATCTAAAGTTGCACATAAAGTGCAAATTGAAAGACACTCAGTAGAAGACATTGAACTCAAAATATCAATTATGCCGAAGTATCTTCTACAATTGTTGCTGGTCCCATAATTTTTATTCATGTCATGGACACCATGACCAGCGATATTATGATCAAGTTCACCTATACCTCTTCGAATCCAGATTATGGATAAGATTAACGTTCAGGTCTGATATGCATCAATCACTAACTCTAACAATATCCACTTCAAAGTTTTAAAACAATTTCCCGTTTTGACAGTGATCTAGGATCGGTACTAAAAAAAAACTTGTACATATACCGATGTAAAACTAACTCTCTCTTTGTACACTATTCAATATGATTTGATCTACATAAGATTTAAATGGGATGAATATTTTTTAAGTGAAAAGCCAAGCGAATATCAAGCACCTAATTTACACCCTCTTTGTTCTCCGAATGTGCATCAAAGAGAAGAAGCGGTATCACAATTTATTAGCAGTGTCACTTTTTCCACGACGGCACTTATACCTCACCCTTCTGTCGGTCACTACATTTGATTATTCATTCCTTTGCGTTGCTCTCTTGTCTTGCTTTTTAATGAGATGTAGGGATCTTGATCTTCTCAAGTGGCAAAGATTATGCCAATTTATTACATAAGGTCGTTACATCGGTACATCCCAAACTCTTCGAGACCCTCCATGCGTCGGGCTGGCTTCGACAGCATGAAAAAGCCGACTGTACAATACAGTAATGAAGATCGAGCGTAATAACAAAGGCAAAAAGAAGCACGAAGAAAGATGGAAATAAAGAACGAAGATTGAGAAACTTCGAAGTTATCACAGTATTTCGTGATTCAGACGAGGGTTCGTCTACGTCGAATGTACGGTATTCCCGCACGTATGGAGCATGACCGTCGTCCAGAGGCTCATCATACGAGCCCGTACGAGAAGGTCTCGGAGGGCTCGAAGCGAAGCGCAGGAAGTTAATGGCAGAGGGAGAACAGAGAAATGGGCGAGGACATGTTGGAATTATTTGGGCATAATAAGTAGGCAGGTACAGGACGAGGAAGCACGAAAGATCATGACAAGGTTTTGATGACCGTATCGTGGTCCATCTAATCTCCGAAAAGTAAACAGAATCAATCTCCATAATGCACAAGCGGCGACTGTCTGGCGTGTGGGCAAAAGAGCGCGCTTGCGTCCACCGATGGAGCTACGGGCCTTCGTACGTATTGATTTCGATTGGCACCCATTTATTGAGTACACTCTGGGCTGCGGAGTGAAGTACAACGCAACCACAAGCGTGATTTCTGGTGACATGGTCTGCCTGCGAAGAGGCCAGAAGTCCTTGGCACCTCCTCATCATCCACACACTGTTTCCACGGTCCAGATTCCGCATGCTGTTGACTCTGTTGAGCTCTGTGTAGTCTGCCTCGAAGCGTCACTGTGAGCCGCAAATCCGACCATGTACATGCCACTCGCAGCCAGTTCACCTCACTGATCGTCGAAAGTGACCGCCAGGGAGACAGACTTTCGACAGATCTAACAACATTGGGGAGCAAGCCAGCAAGTCATACACGGACGCAATCTCTCGTCTCTCATCTGCAAGATGTACTTTCATTTTGGTTGCGGGATTTTGGACCTTGCTCAGATGAGCCGTAAACTGCAGGGACGTGATCTACCGCCGAAGCCATTCGTCTACCTCGAGCGCAGACAATTTGCGTAGCAGTTGAGCAAGTAGTCTCGATTGGGAAAGCGCCGAGGCTTTGCCATGATTCGCGAACACGGCGGTTGACTCGATTGTGGCTGAAGGGGCAGACAACCTGTTCCGACGGTTGACCGCATACCAAATGATGTGGCGATTGAGTGACGGGAACAGAGGGTCGCTTCTGCTTCAGAGGAGAGAGTACATTCCACTCGGATTCACAACATGTGGCAGCACGGACGCGAGGACTGCCCGCGGCGCATGAACTTGTCGACTATGGGTGTGACAGTTTGACATTCCAATATATGCTCGAAGATGGACAGTTATTCAGCTTAGACACAGCGTTGACTCAATGACGAAATTCGAGGGGTAATAAACCTGTTGTTTCTACGTTGTTGACGCAGGCAATCTTCTACCATGGCGGAGAGCAGGAAGTTTTTCCTGCTCTCCGCCATTCTACTGAACTGCCCACTTCATTTTACCTCACATCCTCCCAATTCTTTCCCACTTTGTGGAAGGAGGAATTGGAAGAATGATTATCCCCTCAACTATTTTTTCCAACGATTGTGTTAATACCAGAAACACATGCCCTGCGACCGTGTCCTCTGTCCTCGAACTTTCCCGGAATAGGTTGAATGGAACACGAAGTGCGGAGGAAGAGAAGAAAGTCCTCTTGATTATTAGACACATCCAAATGAACCATAACATACAGCAGGCAGAAAAGCCACTTCATCAGGGGCACCCAAGAAAATACACTATGGCAGGAAATGATCATATCCGCTTATTAGTGCGAAGCCACGATTCCTTCATGATTGCTGAAAGAAGAGTGTATGGTGTACTCCTGGAATTCGCGTAGTACTTATTAAAATTGCAGCCAGCCTTGGCTTGGCTTCAAGAATCAATCCATAACCGTGAGTAACTAAGTTGAACCTGAGGGGTACAATATGACTAGAAGAGTAAGAGTATCTGCATGATTCTCCAAGCCAACTTGTTTCTCCTCCTCAAAGTTTTAACACACCATCCGGACTAAGTAGACAACACTTGGAATGAATCCAAGCTTTCGTATGCAGACATAGCAAGAAATTGATCTTGCAAACCACTCCACGGAATTGAATTGAGGGATATTCTCCTCAAAAGTATGGTAGGTCAAAATTGACACCTGAATCTCTATCCTTGAGCTTCGACTGTGATTTCTCCCTTCTCATAGGAAGCGTAGAAGTCCTCGACCTTTCGCCTTGAGTTTACGTGGTACATCTTCCAGAAAGAGCCGACTGTTTGGTCATCACAGCACAATAATCGAAGCTAAGCGAGAGGAAATGGTCAAACATATTCCACATCGGTGGTTCATACTAACATGCACCAGAGCACCTCAAAGTAATCGAGTGAACAAAGACAAAAATGTCTGAAACAACCCGAGAAGAGAGGCGCTAATGGGAGAGAACACAGTTCGATCATGTGAACAAGCAATTTACATCAAAATTCACTACTTAGGGAAAAGTCTCCTCTGCAAAAATATGCGGCATGCAACGGAGTGGGCGAGAAAGAAGAAACGAAACTGAAATTGTAGATCACGAAGTTGTGTGAAAATGAGGCACATGCATTCATTAATGCGGTCTTTAACCAGATCGAATGCGTATGAATTCTACCCACTTCCTCCCGTATGAAACAAGTCCTCAAGAAACCCTAGATTCTTACACCGTCTCATCACATGAATCTAACCTTGAACACAGTGAGAACAGATGACAGATCAAGCGCGCTCGCAGAGAACCTCGTTCACACCACCAAAATCACACAAGTACTACAAACCCGGTACTTCCGATCCCCTTTCCACGAAATCGCGAAGCGCTCACAAAAGCCGAAAAGAGACCAAATACAAAATCCCCTTGGCAGGACCGGAAACTTGGGATCCCGGCACGAGGACGTCTACGACGAAAGACTTAACGAAAAAACGACAACAAGTTCACACCGCACACACTCGAATCTCGCCAAATCGATGCCCAAAACGCTCAGAAAAAAAGCAGCGGGGAGAGCAGAGCGGGTACCGAAAATGCCGAGGCCGGTTCCGTAAACGATTTCCTTGATAACGCTGGGTCCGGTGCCACTAGTGGCAGTTTTCACCGCGTGCTGAGCCAACTTTGCCTGAGCCATCTTGCGGTGTCGAGGTCTGCGCTGCCTGTCTTCCCTTGCCCTGGCAAAGAGATCGATGGATCCAGAGAGTGCTGCCTTGGCCTCTGGCTCGCTCTCCTTCTTCTTCTTCTTCTTCTTGCTCGACGCCTTCCGCCTCGGCTCCTTTTCTCCTTTGCGCGCTGTCTTCTGGGCTCCACGTCGGGACCCTCGCACTTCCCTCCGCAGTCCACTTTGGACGCTGCACGGCCTTCCCTTTACGTAGTCCACGTTTCCGCCGTCTTGTACCCTTCGACGTCAATTTATGATCCACGTTGCTGGTCTGTTGTTTTTTTATTAAGAGTGTTGCAATTTCTGATTAATATGGATGGAAACAATGCACTGGGCTTCATTTCGATTTGAGTCAGCTTAGAACTTTGACTATTTACGTAGATGGTTATAAAAATTAACTTATTCCAATGTTGTGTTGTTTTGATTCGAAACACTTGAAAAGTTTGCGAACTTAGCTCACCTAAATGGTTTTAATAAAAATTTAAATACTATATTATATACTGTGCATATATATCGAAAATGTACATTTTTGGGCCAAAATTTTCAAAATGCTTTATTTACAAAGTTGAAATTCATTGGCAGTGGCCTGCTTATACAAATCCTTGCCGCTCAAATTTTCAGTTTATACGCTGATCGGGATTCATTATGGTTAAAATAGTAGATAGTGTTGTTGGTGTTCGTTGGAAAAGGAGGAAATCAGGTTCCAATTCCAAATGAAAGAGTACTGAAAGAAATTGGGAGGCACATGAATGAAGGCAACATGTCGAATTAAACTAATATACTCATGTCCGTGATAGTTCGAATCGTGAAAGTGAACCTAGCATAGCAGGTCCTCCTTTTGGTCAACTGAAAATTTTGCGGAAGCTTGAGAAAATGTAATGTTATTTCTGCTTTAATTGAGGTAGTCCAAGCCCAGACGAGTATTGCACAAAGTCTTGCACTAGTTGCAAAAGTACTTTTTCCTTGTAACCACAAAACTTTTGACCATTTTGGGGAGGCTTACTTGGTGATCTTTAGGGTTATATTTTTATGCAAATTGTGTAATTTAGATAGAAGATATTTTTGATTGGTCGGGATACGAGTATCATTTAAGTATCATATTGGTATTCATATAAGCTTGTGTGCATAACCTAAAAAGTATATAGATGTATTTTATGAATTCTAAATTATAAATGATTGGATGTATAAGTTTAGATCTGATCAATATGTCATGTGCGGATTTTAGATAGTAGAATTATTAAAAGTTCATAGACTAAATAGAGATATTGATTTTTTTTAAAGAATTGTTAGTGAAAGTGGTACATCTTTCTATTATATTTGGGTTGTGATGCATACACTTTTGAGTCTTGAGTGTTTGTATCATAATTTTTTTATGTAGTGTAATGCAACTACATAATTCCACGAAATATGTAGATACTGGCCTTATATTTTTTTCACATCAAAAGTGTAGTTTCATAAATCATGATGGCTATTATAAAATTATACAAAAAGTTGCCCACTTGAATAGGAATTGAATGTGTGTTTTTCTTTCCATGGTGGCGAAAGATTTATGATATTTGGCTGACACATAGAGTGATGATATGCAACTTTTACATGACAGATTTCTTTTCACTCGGATATAAAATCTAAATTAAAAATCAATATATAATCTAAGAAATATATTAAAATCCCCGTGAGAATATAATATGCTTAAATCTTGAGACTTCAAAGGAATCTGATAATACAAGTGACAAAAGGGATTGAATGTGGAAATTCTATAATTGAAAGAAAAGGTGTCTGTCCTTGAAGTTAAAAAAGAAGAGGGGAACTTCATGTTAGGATCCCGGCAATCTGGAGATAACAGTGCAGAGCTCTTGGAGGAAGATTTCAGGAAAAATTTCCCTATGAAGTCAAAGTAAGTCATTTTCGTTTCGAAACTACGATCACTTTATAGTTAGCGATCACTCCAACGACCTTAAGATCACTCTTTACAATTGCAAGGCTAGTTGTGGTACAGGTAGATGTGACTATAAAATTATATATTATAAGAATCGAATTCCTAGAATATTTTTGGAGCTCTTTTAATGGAATTGAGATAGGTTGTTAGCAATCAACACATCTTTCTTGAGCTGGCATACTTTACATTGAGTAGTGTTACACTACTCATTTTTTAAGTGTTTAGATTTCACAATGTTGAGACGAAGGCTGGAGATTGTGACACCTTGTTGCTCCATGTGGTTGTTTTGTGTGGTGCACATCTTTTCCGGTATAGAAACTACGATGTCCTAATCTTAGTTTATGTACCGGAAAAAGTACACAGCTGAAAGCTTATATCCTTAGCATATCGAATTTTGAAGTACTGTACTTTAGATAATTTTGTGGTGTCAAGGGGCTTTTATTACGTTGCTACCTTTCAAATAGTGCAATCTTTTCTAATCATTCGAAAATTTCTCGTAATGTAATTTGTGAAACAAATAGGTATCATAACTGTATTTTGAATAACAACCAAAAAATGTCTCTTGCTGAATTTCCAAGCCGACGATTAGATATGCAAATGTATTTCAAAACTCCAAAAACCAGATTTTCAGTAACTGGGACGATTGCAAATTCAGGGGAAGACGAGAACGCAACTAAAGTACATGAAAGGGAAGGGGAATATGAGTGACCAGCGGAGAAAGGGGCGAGGAAGTGTTAACCGCCCAGATGAGAGTACTGTACATGGAGGAAACGACTGGTGCTACCCGCTCGGAGTCAGTACGAAGACCAGCTTGGAGATGGTACCTGGAGGCTCCCTGTCCAAGCGGAGAACTGTGTACGGGTAAAAGGTGTACATGTTTAGTCGTTGAAATCCAGAGAAAAAGGAAGAGTAAAGTACCATGAAAACAAGTAAGTAGGTTCGTACGAGATCAAAGAACGAGCTGCCGGTTCGTGTAAATTCGTTCTGAGCCAAGGCAGCTCAAGACTGTATTGGCTCAAAATAAATCTCTCTTCCTTATTCGATTGATAATGACTGAGAACACAATGTAAAATTTCAAATGCAGCGGAACAAAACATAAAGGAAATGCGATGGCTTGTTGCCCTGATATAAGCATAAAATATTGCTCTTCAGCTGCTGACGGTTTGTATTTAGTCCGAAGGCACCCCTGCATGAAAGAAGCAGAAGTAGCAGCACAACTTTGCTTGTCCTCTAACATGTTACAAATATAATGACGTAAAATCTCACGCCAGATCCAAGATGGATAGGAACAAGTCCAAGTGAAGGAATAATCTGCTGAAGTGAAACTCATGAACTTTGAACCATCTGTATAGGCTTTGTTCGCTCACCCTAACTGTACAAGTTCCTCTTCAACCACCTATTACTCTACAAATCATTCATGGAATTACACGATATTGACTACGCGGTGTACCCGGAGACCACCAGTCAAAGAATATCTGCATGATATCCTCCGGAGAAGCGAAGGGAAGTAATCCTGCCATGACTGGCAGGAAGAAGACTAATACTGAATGGAAGGCGAAAACAGTGATGCCTGTAGATATTCTAGATGCTAGAGAAGCTTTCTCGAAGTAGTTTCTTCCTGGGTCTCCGTGGAGGAAGTGGTACAATAGAGAAGTGAAGCACGTTGCCAACGCATGAATTAAACACAAGCACTCCCACAATACAAGCCAATGAATCCCACTGCCACCCAAGCTATCGATCGATATTTTCCCAGCGAACCCACACATCCCACCCAGAACAATGACGATGATGGTGGCAGGCATTGCTTGGCTCGAACTGGTCACACTTCGTCGAAGAAGTGTGGAAGTCACCATTGCGATGACTATGATTCCGAACACCATCCGACTAAGCTTTGCTGCCTCACACATGAACGCTTGCATTTGATACGTTAATAGGTTCAGGCTGTTATACATCCAGTTAGTGCCCATCCAGCCGCCTTCATGAGTTTCCTGCAATAGTAACAACAACCCCAATCTGAGTAAGATCAGATGCTCTGCATTGTGGACACCGGACACTGTGACTAAAGAGAGTTGTAATCTGAAGCTATCGTCACATGCATACACCACTTCTTCAAGCACAGTGACTTCTAAATTCGCAAAGACTCGCATTTGCTAGATGGTATTTCCTCACTTGCGCCCCAGGCAAGTGTTGGCAACTACGTGCTTGGCTCTACTTACCCTGACGGAAGGTTGGCACACTGTCACAACTGTAGTAAGCCGGTCGTATGAGAACTTCCAGAAACTGAAGCTAAGAGCCGTAAGCATCACGCACAGCCCAGCTACCAACTCGTCTGCACATGTTCGGTTGAAATTATAGTACGCTAAGGTTAACTTGCGGTCCTGTAGTTCATTTTCCTTGAACTCCACTTTGGTACGGCTTAGATCCACGTTGTCTTTCATGAGAGAGTTGGACTCTGAATGCAGGTGCAGATGCTGTTCCTTGATGGCAAGACCCTTCATCTTGTGATGCAGTTCCCAGGTGAGCAATCGATTGTGGTGCTCTTGAGCTGCCACAGACCTCTCAAAGAGATTATACCTTTCGTCCAATGCAGCATTGTAACCGACAACGTTGGAAGAACTTGCGAGTACCAGAGCATCTTGAATCGATAGGCTTGAACTTTCATTTCTATCTACTTTCGAATGGGGTGGAGTACCCCGATACCGGATTCCGCTATTGTCTGCAGAAACAGATTCCCTTATCAAGCCTTCACCAGTTCCTCGCCTGCCATGCAAGCTCGTATTATGCTCGGGGGTTCGGAGTGAACTATATCGACTATCCTCAGTTGTCGTCTGGCTTGCGACATTGGGCCTTCTAGAGTGCAATAGGCTATCACCTGCCAACCTATTGAGAGAACGCTCCATGTAGTCCTTCGGTCCTCGGCCACTTGTGAGGTCTAAGTAATTTTCAATATCCAGAGTTTGATCCGACAAATCCAGTGTTGGAGTCACAAGGCCTCGATTCCCGAAAGGCCCACCTTCCCACTGAGAATCCACAGAACTAGCGGCAGCTCCTACTGAACTGCTGGTACGATGTTTGGTACTTGCCATATCAGCTGAGCCAGCCATAAGTCGGTCCTGCTCATCAGTAGATTTCTCATATCCTAGATATTGATGTCGAGAAGAGTGTTCAACGGCTGCACTTCCCATCCGCCTGACAGCTTCTGACTGCTTCACCTGCCCCTCAAGAACAATCCATTCTTCACTTCCGCTGGAGTCGTCGGCTGAGTACATTCGCTCGTCCTGTGAGCACTCACCTTCGAAATAGGAGGTATTTTCTCCTCGGCTACCTGACGCGGCTTGTGATATCTGAGCCAGGGAGTTTCTATCGTAATAGTTTCCTGTGCTGCTGCCTGCACAATCGCTTTGCCCGTCTTGTTCGTACCTGGTGGTAGAGAAAAAAGACGCGATTCCCTGATCGGAACTGGAGTCTAAAGCCTTCTCCTGATGCCTTGGTGGAGCTGCTAATGCCTTGTGGGCACCTCCTACCTTCAGGGGTTTCTTAAAGTTATCTTCACGATTGGCGGAGGATCTCTCAACTTCGTCACAATTCTGTTCATTGTAAGTCTCTCGTCTTGATTTGGGTTGTGATCCCCTCCAGGGCTTTGCAGATGCCTGTCTGTTAGGCGTTTGCTTCGTTCCGGCTCTTAAAAAGGCACACCTTACACCTGCTCTCGTTCTGTAGGTACTACTGAAGGACTCTCTGAACTTGTCCACAAAGTGCGATCGATCATCCCCCAGTACCTGCGATCGTGAAGTCCAGGACTGGCAAATTTAACAAATATGTACAAGAGAAAATATGACCATCATTTTGCAAACCAAAACTTTTGCGGATCCTAAGAAGATCTTGGCAAGATTGACAATCCACAAGTGACTTTGGGATAAGTTGTAGAGAACTGACCGGCATCAAGGATTCCGTCAAGGCACTTTCCAGGAGCTGCAAAACACAAAGTTGGAATTACACGTTTGCTACAATTGAGTGATGTGATCGACAGTGACACTCTACAAATGTTTCGAGTACGATGTGCGAAAAAGCATTGCAAGTATGATCCATGCGGGGCTCTTCGCACTCACGTGAGACAGGCTTTCCGCTGATAATGAACCTTCATGGTAACCTCTGTTTTGTTCCAAAACCTGTACACAAACGAAATTCGAAAGATCATCGAAACGAGGTTCATGGAGTATCTCAATCCTTCTAAGGTCTAAAGTGGAAGATCTCTTCTCGTCCAGAATTAAGAACTTACAGCAGACTACTTCAGTGACTTTTAGCTTTGTGTAAACGCTTGCTACGACTCACTGAATTAAGCCATTACTACCCATTTCCTTGGTTAAAAGAAGGATCATCTCGTATGATTATAATCTTTCCACTTTACAAATCTTTGATTGCCAATAACATTATATCTCTCTTAAAGAATACGATGAAATTCCTTTATGATGAAGTAAGAAGACCTCAGATTCTCATAAAACCTGGTGTGAGAATATTGGTCAGGTGCAGCAAAGACCACCAACTAGAGAACATTTCCTGTCTCATATAGGTAACGGGTGCCGCAAAGTAGAATTTCCTCGAGGTAATGACTACACATCGAAGAGTGTGGGTACCCTACAGAGGTAGTCTTTTACGTTCGGCTATTTATTTTCACCACATAAACAGATTGCCCTTGATGGAAACGAACCTCAAATAAAACCTGCGCGACGGCCATGCCGAGAGGCTCCGACAATTTCTGCAGATCCATCGGGAACTGATCCTCAACATGACGTGCACTGCCTTTCATGGTTGATTTCCATCTCCCACTGGACAATTCTGACTGTTTTTTAGGCTTCTGACGGCCCCTTCCAAGTTGAGCTCCCAGCATCAATGTCAGAGCTCCAACAATGGCCGCATATGTGACAGCACCAGTCATATTATCATTTGAACGTGAGTCTTGCTCTGAAGTTGTCGAGACCTGTTCTTTCTCCACAACCAGTCTGCGAAAGAAACAACAGGAACCAAGAATTCTGCTCAGCCTTATGCGGCGTGGGAAAAACATCACCAAGTCTGAGGCCGGCACAAGTGAAGTAATTTACCCGCCCTGAGACACTATGCCCCCTGCATTACTAGGCTTCAAGGGTTCGGCCTTGATAGAATTAGCTGGAGGCACGGACATTTCAGAGTGCTGTTGTACATAATCCCTTCCTCCACTTCCTTTGGAAGCTGCAAGAACCTGCTCCACCTCCTCACCACTATCTGACGAAGACCCCTGGTTCTCATCGGCTCTGTACGACAGAAAATAATCTCGACTGGTGCTGTCATTATCGCTCGAATTACTGACGAGCCCAGCCGATCCTGAAACAAAGCCTCTGCCACCATTGTTTTCTATAGTGGAGACGGAATCACATTTTCTGGAATCAATATTTAACATTTCCAGTCCATCCACAGAGCCTTTCTCTGCACTCCGAGGCGCATCCTCCACGGCGAAAAGCCCAGAATCTCCACGCACTGGACCATCTTTGGACAAAAGCAGCTTTGGACGCTGCGCTCTCTCGCTTTCTCTGGGCTCAGCGCATTCGAGCTGATCCTCTGGCTGCCGTAGATCCATCAGAGGACGCCACCTGCCTTCTCGTGCTTCAATCAACTCTGTTCTCGACCATTCACTATACACATTAGAAACCGCATTTCTTTGAATGATCGCCTCAGCTTCCCGAACATGTAACGGAATTCCAGAGAGCTCCCGCGACCTGACCACTTCCACGCAGAATAACCAACGCTCCAAAGCGCGCTCCTCTTTGCTATCTCTGATGCAGTGCGTGAGAGCATTCCATGTTCCAAGCTCCGGGATCTCCTCAACTTCGATTCCTTCCTGGCTGGCCCCGGAATGACGAACGCCTACGACATTAAACTCGTTCCCAGCACTCGCACCGCAAGCCTGCACAACAATAACCAGCAGCAGCAGCAGAAACGAGATCAAACTGAAATCGCAGAGGGCGAAATCCCTGAAGCTTCGTCTTCTTCGTCTGCTGCTGCAACTTCTTGCTGTTCGTCCGCCTCCTCTGTCAGTCGTTGACAAGCAATGCATTGTTTTTCCACACCGACGCGAATGTCCGAGCTCACTCACTTGATCGGTGGCCGTCTCGTACACCCGCACAACGGACAAGAAGGGCCCAACATCTTCTCAAGAGCTTTGCGGCTTTGCATTTGATAATGGCATGCGCGTGCAAGGCGTCGCCGCCGGCGACAGCAGCCCGTGCTCGCGCGACATGCAGGCCCTCAGAGCTTCCACTGTCCCACGCTTGCTTCCGCAGAAAGTCCTTCGTTTAACTCATATGCAGTACACTGGTCATATGATCCACCCCCTTCCTTCTAACTAACCCCAGCGAAACTAAACCCCCGGGTGTAACCTAACCATCACAAACATCAAGCAATTTTGCAATCTTTAAACTGTACATCACTCTACTGTAGTAAGATCTTAGTTAGATCTCTCTTCAATTCCATATCTTAGGAATTGTCTGCACAGCCCAACGTTATGTGCCCATGCCCAAACCCACCCATGGGTTTTGGGTGACAATATTTTTTCATGGATGGGCACAAGTAATGCTAACTACAGTGTTTGTCAAGATCCTACCAAGAATTGGCCTAATTTTAATAGCATGGGTGGGCACAGATAATGCTATGGGTGGGCTTAGGTAGTTGCTTATGGTTTGGTCTGGGTGCATATTTGAAGTAAAATGTTGGCCTCTGATTGTCTGTAATTAGATAGGATGTCCTGGAGTTACATGATGTCTCCAGTGATGTCTAGTTCGGTGGTAGTCTACTTTTTGCTACGGAGAAGCATAAATTTGGACGATTTCCTGACTGCTATTGAAGAGTTATTTGGACATTAAATCCTACTACTATTGAAAATATATTGTTGCGAATGGTTAGTAGCTCAATGTTCAGGCAATACCTTCATACTTCCAACATCACCTTTATCCGATCATTTGGGAATTGCTAGTGAATAAACTCAAGTAGTAATTAAAGATAAATTGACATAAAAAGATCTTACAAAAAATTTGAAGCTAAATATGTCTATTCTAAATGAAATTTATGCATAAATTGTGGAGTTGGCATATCCATAGATATTTATATGCCAACTGCTCAATGAAGGAGATAAATTGTCTCCTTAGGAATCCTTAGCAACTTTATATGCCAAATGCTCAATGAAGGAGATAAATTATCTCCTTCATTAGCAGTTGACATATAAATATATATTGATATGCCAACTCCAAAATTTATGAATAAATTTCATTTAGAATAGATATATTTAGCTTCAATCCTTTAGTAAGATCTTTTTATGTCGATTTGTTTTTTATTATTACTTGAGTTTATCCACTAGTATGCATCATTTACCAATATAAAGTTTAATATAACTGCTAATGTATAAGTACTGTAGATCTTCTAAGAAACTTAATGAATCAGAATAGAATTATAATGTATAAAGTTTAGTACTTTTTTCTCTTCTTAAGATGATACACATGTTACAAAAAATATTAATATCATTGTTTTAATTTAGGTTTTGATTTCCTTTTGTTTAATGCAATCTTGGTTAGTTAACAAGTTAGTATTCACTTCATAAATGACAAAAGATCTGAGATTAAGAATTGGTATCTTCATTGTAAAGTCTTATTTTTTTGCAAGAATGTAGTGCGGAGTGATGAATCATGTTTTTATCCTATTAAATTTATCCTATATAATGTATTTTTATGTATGCTTGCAAATTTTTTTTGGTGACTGATGAGTCATGCACATAAGCTATCAATCATAAAGTCTTCATTTGATCCTATCTTTGACAATTTTGTATTCAAATTTTCATTAGTATTACTAAATATCAAAATTTCAAATGTAAAACTTTGTATCTTTAGTTAAAGAGTTCAAAAAATGTTTACTGTCACATATAAAGTAAAGAATCGAGTAATGTGAGTTGTTTTCAAATACTTTTTGTCAACTAATTTTTTTGAATGAGTATGTATTGCACATATATCATCTTATTGAAAACATTTGATATATGTTTGTATAACATTATTATGGATTGTTTGATGATTCATTTAAACTCTGATTACGAAATATACCTAGTCATATGATTTTGATGTACATTATTTATATAACTCTTCGAATGAATACAAAGATGTATATATATGATGATGTTCGATAACATTGAAAAAAATCATCAAATATTATAAATTCAAAATAGATTTTATACATCAAATTATCATTATGGACACATCGTAATAATTCATATTGTTTCCATTAAACATATAAATGTATATGCTGAAATCATCATCTAACAATTACAATATATCAATGATATAAAAATGATAAAAATTCAATCAATAAATAAATTATTTCAAAAAATTTAATTTTGGAAAAAATTTCTTGAAACACATCATTGTGGAAGTCAAAACACTTTTTCGCATCCAACACTATTCATTTTATCCTATTGGATTCCTCTCGATGACCCTGGAATCCAGAGTATCTCATGTTCCAAACAAAGTTCTTGTAGTTGACTAATATATTATGGGGGAGAGTATTGTCCTTATCAGATATAGTGTGGGAAGTAAATTCCCTATCGTAACAAAATACTCTGGCCATGAGACTCAAGTGTTCACTGAAAATATTTTTGTCCCAACTTGTGCTGTATTTTGATAAATTTTGTTATGAATTTTGGAGAGTAGTGTCTGGAATTTTGTAATATGTCAGAAATAGATGTTATGCGTGCATAGATTAGCTTGAGGTGAAGGTTATCCGATCCAATGACAACATCATGGACTCGTCGTCGTATATGGATACTCAAATTTAGATGCTGATTTCACGTTGTTATTAGTATAGACAACATTGTAAAAAAAATTAGACAAAATCAATTTTCTGCAATTTTCATCATGTAAAGACATGATAGAATGTGATGGGGCCCGTTGGTCATATCTCAAAAATCATATCCATGGACTGCAATTTGGAAAGAGAGTCATAACATCCTTGTGAACTTTGTCTCAACAAATTTTTTTTTAAATGATTAAAAAATTTGATTGAATATTAACTCATAAGATTATAACATTTTTGATTTTTTATGATATTTAAATTAAATGTAACTTATACATGTCATTTTACAATTATAGTGATGATTATATATTTTGAAATTATCAAATCTAAATATCTTAATTTTATTATTTCTAAATAGATCTAATTCCTTGATTTTATATATATATATATATATATATATATATATATATTATGAAAACTTTATAGAATTTTATAAACATATTTGTATCATATTTGAAAATAATGTTAAAATTGAATTGTCAATTGGTAGAATGAAATTATAATCAAAAAATTCAATGTATTGATTTTTGTAGTTTTTTTGAGTTTGATTGTGAGATAATTTTAAAATGATAATTTACATCGATTTTTAAATTATTAAAAACATAAAATTTAGTCACATGAAATTTTTAAAATTAAATTATTTTTAAATTCACAATATTTAAATTCGAATTATGTTTTATTTTTAAATGATAAATCAGATCCTTTATAAATTTTTGAATTGAATTGATGTTAATTGATCGTTATAAATTTATATGTCAATATGAAATGCAAAATAAACTCAATATTAAATTATTATGCTTTAATTTGAAGATCCTTGATACTTCATCAGTTTTTCATATTTGAATAAACTAAAAAATTCAATTCATTTAGTTTTTTTAATAATTTTTTTATAATGCTTTGAATGATTTTCTTCTTTTTTAAAATTTTCATTGGCAATTTTTCAATTATTATTGAATTATTATTCAGACAGTTTTTAATTTCAACAAAAAAATTCATGCTTTGTACTTAAAATGAGATATTTTTCACTATTGTTAACAAAAATTTCAATTACAACGAAACATAATTTATACAACACATAAACTTATTCAAAAATAATTTTTGATTTTTTTGCAGCTTAAAAGATTGTAAAGTTTATTTTTATTTGTTGAGAAAAAAATATTTCTAAAATACTGTAAATTTTAAAGAGTCTCCATTCATGATTTATTCATTAAATGTAAATTATTTTGGTGATTTGATCAGCATGTATGATTTTGAATCTTGATTGGATAATTTAACTATGTGATCATCATCAATTATACTTTCTACATCAATGATTTTAAAATTTACATTGATCCAACATCATTATTATCACAAGTCAATATAATGATCATTTGTATGGTAAATATATATATATTTATAGCTTTTGGTTATAGATGTATAAAGTATATCAACGATATAGCTTACACAATACTTAAATTTAAAAAATAATCAAATTTGATTTGAGATGAAAAGATTATTAGAAGCTTTTGACTTAACAACAACAATGATAAAACTTACATAAGATACTAGCTAGAACTAAGACATTTGACAAGATTATTGCGAGAACATTACAGTTGCATAAGCATGCTACTAGATAAACATTGAGACTATTAACATAGCCAAAATCTACAAATAGAAGTATATGTAGAGTAAGCATCTATTTTTTTCTAGCTTTGAAATCATATGGAACTACAAACGTTGGATTTGATATTCAAGTGAAAATGTGTGCAAAATCTTAGCATATTAGGTGACATGAGTTATCACATTTTCAACATATGGGTTATACATAATTGCTTCACATACAAAAGTAGTTGTTGCAATTATAATTGTAGCAATCAAATTAGTTCATACTTCTTACTATGATATGCTACTACTACTAATACTTGCAAGGAGATAATTTAATTGCTTCTAAGTTGACGGTAAGTTGCCATTAGGTGCCCAATTTCTTGATTCCAGAGAGCAATGTTTTGCAAAACAAGTAAAAAAAATAAGATTCTCATACATTTCACTTGTTTTTCACTTTCTTCCTTTCATCTCATTTATGTAGCATGTTTGATTTGATCATTGTGAGTATTTTCTTGATTGGAAGAAAAGGGCCAAATTATGTTTAATTTTTTATACTATATCATGGAAATTTATGAATGTACGCGCCATGCATTTGCGCCAGCGCTGCAATGGATTGTTGACATCATTTTCAAATATGGCATTGGTTGAAAGTAACATTTTCATCATCAAATGAGAGAAAGATGAATCTCGGACAAGCTTTTCCCTGGGGGTATTATGTATGCGAAACAATTCAAAACGCTCAAAATGATTATCGACAAGAAGTCAGACGAAAAATAATGAAATGACCGCTTTAGTGCCAAAATTACCTTAATTTTCCAGCATTAACTCAATTCTGGCAAACCTGGCATTTGCCAGAATTTATGAGACCTGGGATAGCATTATGCTACCGGTTTGGTTTATATGTATTAAACTTATGAGGTATTAATAATAATAGTTTTACTTTATTACTTTGTGATCTTCGAAAAAGGTAATGTGAGTATATATGTAGTTGATTACCTATGATGATGTTTTAAGTCTTCCCAATTCCTTCGTGACTGCACCTGATTCATGAATTGAATTCTTGCGGATTGATTGATCATCGCTACCTGGATAACACCCCCAACTTACAAACTCTTATATTATTGCAGGGTCCATGCTTTAGATATGAACCGTAGAATAAAGAACTTATGAACATCCAAAAGCCAGTATCCTAGATATTTTGCAATATTTTACGTTACGTTTGAGCCGAAGGACATTAGGCCATTGGTTGCTGGAATCTGGTCACTTTGCAGGGAAGAGTAAAAAACCATTTGTCTTTGTGCAGTGAACATCGATGGTAAAACAAAGCAAGGACTCTGGACTCTTTTGTAGTGTCCAGATAATTTTCACTGACTGTATACAGACTGGTCGCGCTGAAGATGCCCGGATGGAACTACCACAGTGAGAACAACATAGCATGCGTGACGAGGCTGCCACGACGACTCTGAAACCCCATACGATGAATGACACGTCAGAGCACACTCGTGCCACATGGATGAGAGAAAGCTGCTAAGAGAACGTAGCATGCGATTGTTGCGCCTGGTGTTGTGTCGGCAGCATGCATATCCCCAGTTTGACAACAAGCTGGCGCTTGAACAGAAAACATTAGGACAAGCCTTCTCTGACCGTCTGTCATAAGATTTGTCTAGTACGTGATTCACTGAATAAATCAGACGCTCTGGTCAGAGGTTCGTCTGATTGGATTCGAAAAATGAGAAGGACTAATGTGTATCAGTCTTCAGAGCTCGTTGCTAAGGAGACAAGCTTGAAATCAAATACCGAAACAAGGTGCACGTTTTTCCAACTTGAAGGTATTATGGACGGCTGGCAGGACAGCTTTTGGAGCCTAACATTGCTTTATTGTGTCTGTGAGCCTCGATGTCAAACTTAACGTGTTACAGAGGATTCAGAGTCTCCCGTTCTAGCTGTGACTTGTCCTTGGTCGGTGTTTGTTATGATCTACATCGGACAGGTTTCACCATACCTGACCAAATCCTCGCCTTTCTTCGTCGATCACGTCTCAGTGTGAGTGATCTGGTTCCTCCATTTTCAAAGTTGTAAAGCTCTGCAAGATGTGATGATGTGATAGCATATCAGACCACTCTGTCTCTCTCTCAAAAGTGTTCCATTCGAGCAACCGATGTGAGAGAACTTCTGTCACGAGGGCTTTGTTCTTGTCTACTGTAATTGCGAACTTCATTGCGTTGAAGAGACCGAGATATTGGGTATAATAGGGAGCCTATAGCTCTTGTTTTGGCTCAGAGTGATGCGCTTCCTTCTGCTTTGGGTACTGGACCTTGCAGGCCTTGAACTCCGGATATGAAGCAGAAGGTTGGCACTTGAAGCCGTCTGCTCAATGGGAATCCTCTTTGCAGTAGCACTCGCGGCGGAGTGCACATTTTGTTAGAATAAGTTAGATTCGAAAGTTACTCTTAGAGTGCTAATATTACACAAAACTTGACACCTGTATCAATGTCCAAAGTAGTGGACTCATATGCTCAATTATCCATTTACTACCATTATAGATTACCGTTGTAGACTATTACACTGTATGTACAGGACTTCTTACTTATGATTCCAACATGGTATCAGAGCTTAAGTGTTCTCTTTGATACTCCAGTTAAGATTGCGAATGCCTTAACTTGGTGACCTCAATATTTAAAGTTTTTTTTTCTTTCTCTTCCGTTCGGAACCATGGATTTCTCGAGAGAAGCGAACGACATCAACCCCACACAGAATGCTGGATGGCATAGATAACTACACTGCTTGGGTTGCACGAATGCGAGCCATCTTACGCAAGAAGAAATGTTATGCTGCAGTCGAACGAAGCAATGCTTTACCGAAGTTACTACCTGCACTTGAGGTTCCCGAAAGACTCACTGATCATGCACGTAAAAATGCAAATCCGGCCAAGCAAGAACAAGAGGCTGCTAACGAAGAGATTCAGGAGAAAATTGACATCATTCTTGAACAACGTGCTGACGCTGTTTACTACATTATGATGAACGTGCGTGAGCACATTGTTCATCATATTTCTGCCATGTCTGATTCTCACCTGATGTGGAAAGAGCTAGAGACACTATTTGCGTCTGCTAGTAAAGATCGATGCCAGCTCTTGCGACGAAAACTGTCTAATCTCTCAATGAGAGAGGGTCAGTCTATCGAAACTCACTAACCAATTGTCAAACTGCAACGATACAGTGAAAGATTCAGAACTCATACCTCTCATTCTGATGAGTTTGCCTACAAGTTGGTCAGGATTTGCTTCTTCCATTAAAGATAGCATTGTTCACAATGCTTACACGCTTTCACAGTTTTTTACTCTTCTTACTCATGAAGAAATGACTCGTGAGGTTAGATCTAACAGAACTGGCGTCTCTTATTGCCACCACCCAGCCTAGCAGACAAGACAAGCAACAATATAATACAGATGAGAGGAGATCTACTTCATTCCAACGATTCAACAGTAATCGTGACTACCACGGATCTGATAGAAGAAACTCGAGCAACCGAGATCAGAATGAGTTTCACAACCGCCATGCTTCTCGTAGCCATTTTCAGAACTATTCTCCTCCGAGATACACTAACTCTCGTACTCCCCATTGGCGTTCTAAGGAAAGATCTTATAGCAATAACAGAAACAACTCTTCATTGTCTGCTACTCCGAGCTTGAAATCCGGCACTTGCAATGAGTGCGGAGAAATGGGACACTGGTCATATGAATGCCGTCAGCACCAACTTCAGAAAGAGCTCGAAGCACTTCAGATCTCTTACAACACTCTCAAGAATTCAAAGCAGTAAGAGGCAAACAACATGGAATGTTATCTCAATGATCATGATGACCATCGCAAGGTTGCTTTTGAAGAAGCTGATGCTGTGTTCTTTGATAACAATGCTGCTCCTAACGTAGACAACACAGTAGCCAACGATGCAGCAAATGTACTTTCTGCATTTTTGAGTCTAGTAGAAGAAAAACAGTCATGGTTTTTTGATAGTGGAGACTCATCACACTTAACTGGAAATAGTTCACTTCTTTCTAATTTTGAAAATCAGGTTGACTATATCTCAGTTAGAATTGATGGCAATCAGGTTCTTCCGGTTTGTGGAAAGGTCTCACTTACATTGAATCAGAAGAAAGTATCCGATGTTTTTTACGTGCCTGGTGTGAAGAAAAATTTGCTGTTTGTTGGATGTTTGACTAATCTAGGCCATATAGCACTTTTTAATTCTAGAAATTGTTATGTATTTGATAGAGGAAATCCACGTAGCGTACTATTGCAGGGAGAACGAGATCCACATAACAGTTTATACAAGTTGACTTAGCCTGGAGGTCTCTCACGACCCATCACAGCACCGTCTTGCCCAACAAGACTTCTTTGTTCCACTGAAGTTTGGTATATAGAAGAGCCTAAACCTGATCTTCAAACTTGTTCAGTTTCTCAGGCAGAACTCTGGCATTGTAGGATGGGTCATGCAAACTATCTGAAACTCCATTTGATAACCTCTAAGAAACTAGTTGTAGGATTTCCTCAGATTCATCTCATTAAATCTCTATGTGCTACTTGTTAGAAATCAAAACAAAGTGGAGATTGTATTCCCAAACACTCTCATACTCAAACAACCCGTGCATTACAACTTTGATTTATGCGGGCCTCTCCCTTCTGAATCCTTAACAAAGAAACGATATACATTGATGTTTACTGACAATTTTACCAGGTATATATGGATTTATTTCCTGAGGACCAAAGACGAGGCACTACATCAATTTCAAGATTTCAAAGTAATGGTGGAGAATAGTTACAGTCAGAAGATCGCAACACTCCGAACAAACAGAGGGGGCGAATATCTCTCCAAAACTTATCATGACTTTTGCGTCAAGTCAGGTATTCATCATGCCTTAACTTGTGCATACACTCCACATCAAAATGGTGAATCTGAGCGAAGGAATAGGACTGTACTTGAGATGGCACGAAGTTTACTACTTCATGTTCAATTACCTAAGGCTCTTTGGGAGGAGGCTGCAAGAACAGCTGTTTATATTTTAAATCGACGGTTAACAAAGGCAGTGCAGATGTCAACACCCTTTCGACGGCTGACAGGTCTTATTCCAAACGTCAAGCACTTTAGAGTCTTTGGATGTGCAGCTTCTGTCTTACTTACAACCAGGTTCGACAAACTTTCAGCTAGATCCCTACCAGTTACTTTTATAGGCTATGACACTCAGTCAAAAGCCTATTGTGTGTATGATGTTGTTAACAAAAAAATTTATATCAGTAGAAACATAAAGTTTAACGAGTCTATTTTTGAACTTGCCGCCCAATACGATCCTCAACTTGTTGACGATCTAGATATTCTACTTCCTTAGAAAAGAAAACATCAATTAAGAACTTGCTCTGTCAGTACTAAAAATGCTCTACCTACTGACGATACACCTCACTCATTTTCTATGACTACATCTACTCAGGTGATACCTCCGTCCATTCAGGAATATATTTTATCAGATTAGGAAACAACATCAACTCCTTTTCTCTCGTCTGCCTCACCTTACCCACCTCTGTGAGCACAAAACTGTGCTCACATGTCTTTTTACCCTTATGAGAGTTAAAAGTTTGGATTTAAGCTCTTGCAAAATTATGCTTGGGGTTTTCTGAAAGTTTCTGCAAGATTAGGAGTTGGTGTGATGGTCAGGGGGCAAGAGGTGCGGAAGGAGGCCTTCGGGGCAAGGTCTTCGGCGAAGTGCCTTCGGTGAAGTCCCTTCGGGGAAAGGCCTTCGGCGAAGGAGTGAAACTCTCATAACGTTTTCAATGTGTGACGCCTTGACTCAATTAGGGTCTTGTTGGAAAGAGCTCGCAACGCTCGTTCCAACGAGACCAAGAACTCTTGAAACGGATAAGGCAGCACCGAGTTAGGAGCGGCGGAAGTTTCTGATATGGAAGGCCTTCGGCGGCCTACGCGTAGGCGGGTTGCGCGTAGGCGGCCTGTGCACAGGCAAACGCCTTCGGCGGAAGGGTAAAATCGTGATAATGTTTTCAATTCTTAACGGTTTGCGTTGGTCAGGGTCTCGTTGGAAAGAACTCGAGACGCTTGTTCTAACGAGCCTAAGAACGCTTGGAACGGATGAGGACTTAGGGAGTTATGACTATCGGAAGATACGTAGACGTTCGCCTTCCGCGTAGGCGGGAATTCCGCCTACGCGGAAGAGAGTTCAACTTTTGTCCTATGCGCGGACGGATGCGTTCGGCGGTTGCAGGACTTCGGCGAAGCAGTAAAACCGGCATATCTTTTTCAATTCTTAGCGGTTTGACTTGATTCGGGTCTCGTTGGAAAGAACTCGACAAGCTGGTTCCAACTAGACCAAGATCTCTTGAAACGGATCAATCATCAATGAGTTATGAGCGTCGAAAGCGGCTGTCATGGTTAGGCGTGAGGCCTTCGGCGTTAATAGTTAGAGGGGCCTTCGGCTTTAACATATAGAGGGGCCTTTGGCCCAAGGGCGGCCTGTGCACAGGCGGACGGCCTGTGGATAGGCGGCCTACGGGTAGGACGCGGACGCTTGCGGATAGGCGAACGCCTTCGGCGGAAGAGTAAAAACCGTCATAACTTTTTCAATTCTTATCGGTTTGACTTAGTTAGGGGCTCGTTGGAAAGAGCACAACAGGCTTGTTCCAACGAGCCCAAGAACGTTGCAAACAAAGCAGGGATCCGTGAGTTATGGGCGTCGGGGTGACTGTTATAGATAGGCAAAGGTGCAGTAGAGTGTCTTTGGCGGGGGGATGCCTTCGGCGGTGCGCGGAAGACAATTTCGGACGGCGGATGTTGACGTGATCATAAATAAAGACAGTACAGGTGTGGCAGCGTGGGGCATGAAGTTGCACATGGGAGCGAGGCCGTTGCCCATCATCGCGGGCTGTGAGTGACTCGGCCCTTGAACGTTGGAGAGGAATTTTCGGCCTGGGGATAGAGATCGTGTGGTGTGCCATTGTGTGGAGACGCTGGTGGGATAGGTAGGAGGATAGAGTGTGGACGTGAGTGATTTTCGCAGGGAAGTGGTGAGGATTAGGAGGGGAGTGTGGAGAGTTCGAAGAAGAAGAAAGCAACCTATCGTGGGTGGAGAGTCGGATCGTGGAGTGAAATTAGATTGGGATCTGAGATTGAGGTGCGACATCTGTGAGTGGGATCCGAGATTGAAGTGTAATCTGTGAGTGGGATCCGAGATTGAAGTGAAATCCGTGAGTGGAAAATCTGAGATTGGGATCTGAGATTGAAGTGAAATCCGTGAGTGGGATCTGAGATTGAAGTGTAATCTGTGAGTGGGAGCTGAGATCAGAGTGGAAGACCTGAGAATGGGAACTGAAAGCGAAGCGAAATCTAAGACTGAAATCTGACACTCGGGATCTGAAATTGAAACTGAAAAGGGAGAGTTGAATCTGAGAGAGGAATCTGGTGGAGTCTGAAGGTGGAAGCTGAGAAATCGACACTGAAATCTGAGTAGGAATTGGGAGTGGAACTCGGAGCTAGGATAGACCACAGCGGCTGGGGTATTGAGAAAGTCACCCAGAGTTGGGTTAGATCTTTATGTAACAAAGAGCTTGTCTGCTGCTCTTGTGGAGATAGCAGACAGCAAGTTATTATTTTCAGTTCTAGATAATTTGTCTGTGAAAGAGCAAATGTTTATGATCTCATTGTCTTGAATACACTTTGACCACATGGTCGAAATCAGAGAAGTTAGATTATGGGAGCTCGAACCCCCACCTGGACTACAAACGCTGAAGGGTGGGGAGTTTAGGCTCACAACCTCCACCAAGTGAACCCACCGTTGAAATAGAATGGTTCCAAGAGTCAACTTCTACTGTTGACAGTCATGACAGAAGTACAGCACCTACTTCTGATACTATTGTAGGAGATGTGTCAAATAGTCGGCCGATCACTCCCCGCTCCAGGCGTACTCCAACTTACTGGAAAGACTACATGAGTTACAGCGCCAAAATTCTTGGAAGTACACTCGACTATTATGAAGTTGAGATTATCGCCTACATAGGAGAACAACTCACCTTTGACAAAGCTATCAAAATTCCTGAGTGGCACACGTCAATGGTTGATGAGTTGAACTCCATCCATAAAAACCGTACATGGATATTGGTTAAATTACCACGAGTAGCAAAGACAATAACATGCAAGTGGGTGTTCAGGATCAAAGAAAGCCAGAATGGTTCTACACCGCGTCTTAAGTCTCATCTTGTAGTGAGATGTTTTCAACAAAAAGAAGATAAAGACTACACTGATACCTTCGCTCCTGTCGTGAAGTGGTCTACAGTAAGATATGTGTCCACCATTGTCAAAATCTGTGAGTGACAAGAACACTGATTTAAGGTTTTAGAATAATTTAGAATGCATAGGAGAAAAAAAAATAGGTGTAGAAGAGTCAAATTAGGTTTTGTTAGATGTTCGGAGCGATTAGAGTTGCGCGCACGTTCTAATCAGATCCTTAGGCTTACCAGTTGGAGCGCAAATCCTGTGGCCGAGTCATTTAGCCTTCTCTGCAGGCCTGCGCACGTGCACATGTTGAACGTGGGGCAGTGTGAAATTGATGCGTGGCCGCTGTTGCATTTAGGGTAGCCGCCACCTACTTTTTACCCCTTCGGTTTTCGTGGGGGTGGGGAATCTCAGAAGTAGAACTAGTGGCATTATTTAAAGGGAGAGTAATGGACATTCTTCCTTGTCTTTGTGTACCTTACACTTTCTAATGCACTAGTCGTACATTCTTGCCTTAGTGTTTAGTGAGAAGCTAAGTGCTCAAAGTTCCTTGTAATCGGTTTACAGTAGTGTCTTGGAGTATGGTTTGTGGAGACCGGGAGTGTTGAAGTAGTTATGGAGAATGAGGTTCAGGTTATGAGACTAGGGGAAATTCTGCTTTGTGAAGTTCATTCACAAAGCACGAGACAGTGAGGGAAGAGAATCTCTGGGTCAGGAGTTCAACTGGGGCGGCTAGTCTGGTTGATAGTTAGTCCTTGTGCAAGTTTGTTAGAAGTAGTTCTACCCTGGATTCTACAGTGGTATAGAAGTAGCTCAACTGTCGGAAGTACTCCTCCAGGCATTTTGTTCTCCGGTTTGCAAGTAGGAAGTTTTCACCAGTAAGGGTAAGATTTGGGCCATCCTTAGTGATCTGCCACTGGAACTAAAAACCAGTGGTTGAAGTTTGGCAAGAGTTCAACCGGTCTGAAGTATTACTGAATTTGTCTTTGTGAGTTTGTTGAGTTTGTAAGTTATCTAAATTGACCTTCTCCACACTCTAATCAACGGGGAGAAATAAATCCATCACTTCTAAAACTATGGAGATCCCTCTGATGTATGACAGAGGTTAATTAAACAGGTTGAGGAAACAGTGGTAAAGAAAATTTGCCCATATTGTAAGTGAGAGAATCGGTAATCTTTGCACTTCACAGAATTCCCGCGGAACGATATACCGGGGTAACACCTAAAAACGAGTTCTTGATACAAAAAAGTACTCTTTTGGAGAATACTCTATACGAGTGTTTTGACAGCCATTGATGGTGCATGCGGATGGCAGATCTGTCATCTAGTGTCAAAACTGCCTTCTTAAATGGTGTTATTTCAAAAAAAGTCTATGTACAGCAACCACCTGGCTTTATTAGGAAAGTTTTTGAAGATTTTGTATGTTAACCTAATAAAGCACTTTATGGCTTACGACAAGCCCCAAGGGCTTGGTATGAATGCATTGACTTATATTTAGACAAGCAGGTTGGACACGTTGTCACTCAGGTCCTAATCTTTATGTTTCAAGGAAGAATTGTCTCATAGTAGTCTTAATGCTCTATGTAGACGATATATACATAAAAGGAAATAGTCAAGTAAAAATCTCTGAGATTAAGTCAGATCTAATGCGTCAGTATGAAATGAGTGATTTAGGTGAAATTCAGAAGTATCTAGGAGTTGAGTTCTCTCGGTCACCACAAGTATTATTACTTCATCAGAAGTCCTATATCACCAAAGTTTTAAAAGATTTTAATATGCTTGACTGTAGACCTTATACATTACCAATCGATGCTAGAAAATACTTGACAGAAGATACCAGCACTCCCTTTGTTGATCCTACGTTCTACAGAAAACTAGTCGGACAATTGATGTTTGCTACTATTTTGAGATTTGATATTTGTTTTTCTCTGGGACAACTCTCAAGGTTCATGACAGCACCTCAGGAGGCTCATCTTGATATTGGCTTCCAAACCTTGCAGTACCTGAAGGGTACTTTAGACCAGGGAATATTGTTCAAGCGAGGTCATCCACTGCAAGAATACACAGATGCCATGACACATTCAAACCTACTGTTGCTTACGTTTTTACACTAGCTGGAGGGGCAGTATCATGGTGTTCTAAGAAGCAAATTCTCATCTCACTCTCCTCTACAGAGAAG
This sequence comes from Marchantia polymorpha subsp. ruderalis, assembly GCA_037833965.1. Taxonomy (NCBI): domain Eukaryota; kingdom Viridiplantae; phylum Streptophyta; class Marchantiopsida; order Marchantiales; family Marchantiaceae; genus Marchantia; species Marchantia polymorpha. Next base: position 29,931,895 of record AP031351.1, on the reverse strand, counting down.
GAATATAAAGACTTGTCCTTTGGTGCACAAGAAGCTGTTTGGCTACGACAACTCTTGCATGAGATCAATCCAGTTACAGTCACACCGAGACCCACACCTCTCTCCTGCAAGGATATTAAGATCACTTTCGCTCTTCCTACTCTCAATTCACTGACTGATTCCACAATAGTTCGTTGTGACAACGAGAGTGGTATAAAACTTGCTAAGAATCCAATTTTTCATGCAAGAAGTAAGCACATTGGTATCCAACATCATTTCATTAGGGAGCGAGTAGCTTTGAAGGAGATTGAAGTTCGATTTCTCTCCACCAAATTACAGCCAGCAGATATGTTGAACAAGGCTCTTCCTAGGTTGAATTTTAATCAGCACACACATCATCTCGGTCAACGCCAATTGAAGAACCTCTCTTGACAATTAGATGATGAAGAATTAGATGTAGAGAAGTAGTTTTTAAGATTTACGTTATGCACTCTAGAGCAAGGGTGTTAGAATAAGTTAGATTCGAAAGTTACTCTTAGAGTGCTAATATTACACAAAACTTGACACCTCTATCAATATCCAAAGTAGTGGACTCATATGGTCAGTTATCCATTCTCTACCGGTGTAGACTACTACACTATATGTACAGGATTTCTTACTTATCAAAACAATCTGACCGATAACAAATCAGTGATTCTAACACATTTGTCCCCGTACACAAGCCCCGTCTCTCCACCATGCTCGGGGTCGAAAACCTTGTTGGGGTCGTGCTTCTTGCTCCAGCATCTTGGGGAAATTTTCGGGCGGGAAATTGTCCCGCACATGGCACTTGGGATGGGCGAACAAACGGTCGAAGTTCTTACCGTAGTGCGGCCGAGCTCCATACTTGCAGAGCCCCACCTGTGGTACCCCACTTTTGGCAATTTTGAGGAAATTAAAACATTTTTGGAAAACTGTACCCTGGCAGCATTGTAAATAGCCTTCGGTACATCAAAACAGAGTGAATCCGGAAGATCGCGGGGATTCTCGAGGGATCTTGTAGAATCTGGGATTTGGGGTGCCGCAGTAAGGACAGGCACCACCCTCCCTGCGAGCTCCGCAGTTAGGATCTCTACGGCGCAAGGCGCAAAACCCGCCTTCGGAGGTTGCGTCCGCGGCTGTAGGGAAGCCCCCGTAATTAGGTCAACCCTTGGGCGCCTTGACCAAGTTAGGGTCCCGTTGGAAAGAGCTCGACGCGCTGATTCTAACGAGCCCAAGAACGCTTGGAACGGACGAGGACTTAGGGAGTTATCGCTACTGGAAGAAACGGAGGCGGTCGCCTACGGCGGAAGGAGTTCGCCACCGGCGCGAATTCCGCCTACGCGGAAGGAGGAATCAAGTTTTGTCCTATGCGCGGACGAAGGCGTTCGCCTGTGCACAGGCGAAGTAGGGTTAGGGAAGGCGCGAAGTCCGCCTACGCACAGGCGTACGCCTGTGCACAGGCACTTCGGCGTCGGCGGAAAATCCGCCTTGGGCCCTAGAAATGCGCCTTGTGAGGTAGAAAGTGTACGGCGCCTTCCGCGCCAGCGCAGCGCCGCGTACGTCGGAAGAGCCGCCAGAGTAATCCAACAGGTACGGACCGTGCGGACGGCACGGGTGGATGCGCTCTTGGACGGACGGAGTTGCGGCGGCGGAAGCGCCGACGGAGAGACAAGGAACGGACAGACTGGACGGAGACGGCTGACCACGGTCAACGCCTTCCGCGCCAGCGCAGCGCCGCGGACGGAATTCGCCTGCGCACAGGCGAACGCCTGTGCACAGGAGGATGTTCAAGTTCCGCGCCGGCGGAGAATCCGCCGAGGCCCCTGCCTGCGCACAGGCAGGAGTTGAATTTTTGTCCGACATGCGGACACACGCGTCAAGGCAGAAGGAGATTGGCCGAGGGGCGGTACGAACAAGTGTACCGCGCAAGGCGGAAAACTCGCCTTCGGCGCTACGCCCTCATGTCCACAGGGTGACACGCTCGCGGAGTTCAAATCCGCCAATTCGAGCGTGAGAGTTTAATCGACGACGGCGGAGCGTGAAGCCGCGCGTGAGAGCGAAGACCGTTCCAGCGTACAGCCGGCGCGGCCATCAAGTGAGACGTTCTTCACGACCAAGAGCCGACCATGACCTTCGACCGGGCGGCGGAGAACGTCCCATTCTTGAATTCGCGATTCCAATCTCTTGTGCGCGCTGCGCGCATCCATCTGCTGGCTGCGGACCATTCTCGACGTCGTCACACAGGAGATTTCTTGTTGATTGAGGGAGAAGTGAGTGCGCGTGATTTGGAATTGAGAGCGATTAGAGTTTGCCGAGAGAGAAAGAAACGCGGACAGTGCGGAAGTAGAATGAGCGGGCGAGCGAACCCCAGGAACGCAATGACGAGACCGAGCAGATTGCGGATGGTGCCACTTCGCCTGCCGCAGAACGGGCTGCGCGCTTTCGAGGAGCGCTTAATAGCAAGAAAGCTCGATTTCTTGCTATGGGGATGGAATTACATCTGCGCGAATATGGTGCGCGAGTGGCTAGAGCCACAGGGACCACCCTCGCGCGGATTGCGTCCGCATGTTGATCGGTGGACAGTCCAAGATTGGGCGCAGGCGTTGGGAAGATGTGCTGTGTAATAACCCACCAAAGGCTAAAACTGCAGTATGGTGGTAAAAAGATCGAACCCACAGGGACAGAGGCAACACACAGAGTAAAAGTGTCACGTTTAACAGACTTTTGGTAGAGTTTGAATTCTAGGCGACTGTCACTCCCAGAAATACTGTAGTGCTCGACTCGGAGGCTCGACTCGGAGGAGGAACTCAACTCGGAGGATGCTCGGAGGATGCACGGTACAGCTTGGTCACTCAACACACACACACACCTGAAACTGGCAAAAAGCACAACTCGGAGGTCGGTCAGGACCTCCGCTTCGGATTTCAGGAGGAAAGTGTCTCGCAAGTTCACTCAGAGGTTCTGCAGGAAGTGCCTCCCACTCCGGCTTTTACTGCCCTTCCACCAGGAACTAGCGGGGGTACCCGGACTGGACTTCTCACTTCGGAACGAAGCCTCTACGTACGCCGTGGACGTCACCCTCGACTATCACACAAAACGCAGGGAGTGCAGACCCGACTGAGAACTTACTGAAAACACAATCCAGTAACACACACAACCTGAATTACAAACCAAGGTTTACACGAAGTAATGAAACTTCACATTGGCATTCAGGGGAAACTTCCCGTAGGAGTACAATCAGGATATGTCACTCGAAGGAGTAAGGGGGAACTGTTCAAGTATCTAACTCGTAGCCGGCTCTGAGCATCAGAAATCACCCGCAGGTGCAGATCCGCACTACTCAAGTCTCTAACCGGGTACTAGCTCTGAACATTCAGCCGAAGGCCTTCAACTACATCATACGGTAACTTCGCTATGCTGTAGCTTCTCTACGTGGTGCCAGGACCAAAATGCACAAACACGTCAAGAAAGTGAGTTCCTGATCTGCACTTCCGAAACTGGAAGAGTCCCAAGGCAAAACGCCTTGATCTACTTTATACCCTCAAAAGATCCTAACTAGCACTACGCTATCCTATCTACCACTCGCAGTATCTGCGCGAAACCAAACTACTCTACTGCACTCAGCAGATCCGGTGCTGCGCCTCCTGCGCGCCGGACTGCTCCGCGTACTATCTCTACCTTGCCAGTCTTCCGACCGGCTGCGTAACCCCAGGCGTCGGAGCGCTGTGGTGACTTCCGACTGCAAGTGCGCCATAGTGTCGCGCGCACCCGACAAGAAGGTTTCTAATTTTCTCGCCACTCGCCGCCGACTCCGACTGTCACCTTCCGTCAATGCCGCCGCCCGAAGCTCGAACTCCCTGAGTGTGATCCTCTCTTGGGCTGCCACCTCCCAATGGGTGTATCCTTTTAGACAACGAGTCACCCGTGCCGCCAACTCTCCTCGTGCCCTGCAGCTGCTCTCCACCTCGGCCAGCTGCATTTCTAAATCCGCACGTTGTGCCCTCAAATCCGAGCACTCGGTTTGCAAGTTGCACAACAACTCCTCATCCTCCTTGCGGGCTCTTTGACTTTCCTCTAAGGCGCGCGTCTGGCGCGCAAGCTCGGCTGCTAGGACTTTGTTCTGTCTCCGCTCCTCCTGCAGTTCCGACTCGATCTTTGCCCGTATTAGTTCGGCCTCCGCCTGACTCTTCGTCGCCGCATCCTCCTTCTGCTGCTGCAAGGCTTGGTACAGCTTCTGGGTGACCGCCAGGTGTTGTCGGAGGGCGGTGTTCCTTTCCACATATACTTGGCAACTAGAGGCCCACTTTGCCACCTTGATCCTCGTCCTTCGCCTGATAGTCTCCACATAAGACTGCGGTTTTAAGGCACTTGCGTATTTGGATGTCTTGCGATCCAGATATCGCAGGAGTGGAACTATCTGTTCGCACAGCACCCCTGTTGGCGTTTTCTGCACCGAATCCTCTTCTTGCTCTTCCGAGCTCGTCTCATCCTCAGTCTCGAGGATCTCAGTCGCCACCGAATCCCTTGGCGACTCCCTGGAACTGTGGCGCGCAGCAGCTTCTGCTGCGACTGCTGCTCCACTGCCTGCTAAAATATCCAGGGCAGTGGGAGATCCCACTGCTTGAGCCCCTGTTCCGGCTCGATCTTCGGTTTGTGAAGGGGTCGACGCCGCAGTGACTTTTGTCACTCTTGCACCGCCCGCTTCTGCTGCCTGTCCTTCCGGCGCAATCTGCGCGGAAGGTGTCCTTGCTGAAGGTGCGTCCGCCGAAGGCGTCCGCACACTGGTCGTTGGCCCCATCCGTCTCGCAGTCGGCGAATCCGGCTGACTCTCTGTTGTCCGACTCGCAGTCGGCCGACCAGCAGTTGTCCGACTGGGAGTCGGATACACCCTGCGCGTCTTGACTCCACTTGGCCTGCTTGTTGGGGGCGTTCTTCCAGAAGTGCCTTCCGCCGAAGACGACCCTTTTAGGATTGTTGGCTCGTCAGCCAAACTCTCTTCTGCTTCCGGCCTGCTGTCCGGTTCAACGCGCCGTTCAGTTGGCCTTCCTTCCACTTGTCGACCTTCAGTCATCCGACTCGCAGTCGGCCGGCTGTCAGTCCGTCCATCTCCTCCCGAAGGCCGTGGTGCCTTCTGTGCAGAGGTATCTGCCGTCTTTCCTAGAATCTGAGCGATTATCTCTTCCTGTGTGAGATTCCGCCGGGTCGGAGTTCGCCTGGTCTCCTCAGTAACAGTTGGCATTCTGCGTGCCCTCTGTTTTGGTCGGCTGTGAGGCTCGGGGGTGGGCCGACCACGAGTCGGCGCAGCTGGTACTTCCGGCTGCCTGTCCTCAGGTCTCTCATCCCACTTCCGCTTGCGCGGAATGCGCTCACTTCGACGTTCTTCTGCTGCTCTGGCTGGAGCCGGAGCCGGAGGCGTACTGGCAGGTTCCTCGTCCGGATCCGTGTCTACTTCGGCCTCCCTCGAATATCTACCTGGATAAGACCGGCTCAGCTGCGGAAACCGAGTTTTCTCAGCATTCGTCAAACATCCCATCGCCCGGTAAAACACGATTAAGTAAGGCGATAGATGATTGAGCGTTCCTCCCCTCTCTTCTTGCGCATGTTGGCGCGTCACCTTCCACAGGAGCCGTGCCCAATGCACCGGAGCTCCTGACAACACTAGCTCCACGAACTCTACCTGCCAACCATGCATGTAAGCGGTCTTGGTCGGCTGCAATATCTGCAGCAATGCTGTCGCGACATTTCTCCGCAATCGATCCTTGTAATCCCGAGTCCGGAAACCGTTCTTGGGATGTCTAGCCACCTTGAAGAGCTCATTGTAAGAGACTTCTTCCTCCTGGGACACTTTCACGCTGTCGGCCTCGAAGAGGAGATCCCCTTCCTCGCCGGCACACCTGCCCAACACCTGCGCCCAATTGCAAATTTCCCATCTCTCTGGGTGTGGGCGAAATCCGCGAGAAGGCTTGTGTCTCTCTTGCAGATACTCGCGCACCATCTCCGGACACGTCCAATTCCACCCCCAGAGGAGAAAATCGAGCTTCAGCCTCGTCAGCACATCTTGAAATGCGCGTAGACCGATCTGCGGCACCCTGAGTGGAGACACTCGCAGTTGGGGAACCTTCGACATTGCGTTGCCTGCACACACAAACGTTCTCCCTTTCGCTCACTCTCTCACAATCGCCACTGCGCGTCGGCCACTCAAGCACTGACTGCTCACTCTCTCTGCGCTCGTTCAAGATCGCTACTCCCAATTCTTTCAAGGTCCGCCAAGACCCTTGTGCAACTCGTCTCCGCACTCTCTACTCTCACTGCAGGTCGCTCCGCCCTTGCGCGTAATCTTGGAACTGGAAATTGCAAAGTCAAGAATGAGAGAATGAGACTGGAGCGCAGTCTTTTCTTCTCCGATTTCAAGAACGTCCAACGTTCTTACTGGTTGCAACGTACGCAGCCGGCTATACGGCTTAACGGTTCGCCCTTTGCATGCGCGAATTCACGTCCCCGCATTGCGCGCATTCGCATGCTTAAACGTTGAATTCTCCCGCCGCCGCCACCTTCCGGACTCGAGTCCGCTGCAGGGTATACGTCGGCCCTGTTGTCTTTTCCTAACCCGCCCTTCTCCGGAGGCGTGTCGCCGCTGGCGCGTTCATTATCCGTCGGCGCCTTGCTGGAGGCGCACATCCAGCCGGAGCGAATTACGCCGGCGCGCAGTCGTACCGCCTATTTTGTCCTTTATGCCTCGTCCGTTGCTGCCAGCGCATATCCGTCAGCGCAACTCATGCCAGCGCATCCGGCCGTCAGCGCCACGTCGGAGGCGTACATCCGACCGGCGCTTTCCTTCCATGAACAGCCGCCAAGGGCGCTTCCGACTCTGAGTTGGTTTCCTCCTGTGAGCGCGTGATTCCGCCGAAGGCGCATCGCCGAGGGCGTACGGGAATCCTTTCCGGCTGTGAACCCTAGCGCGAACGGCGCATGTCCGGCTACGAGTTTTCCGACGCTCATAACTTCTCCATTCCTGATCCATCTCCGGCGCTCTTGGACTCGTTAGAACGAGCGTCCCGAGCTCTTTCTAATGCAACTTCAACCAACTGGATCTACCGTGTATCCCGATTGTTATGAAGGTTTTCCCTTTCCGTGCTAGCGGCGCTTCGCCGAAGGCGCACTCATGGTCGGATGCCTTTAGAGGTCCGGGCCCTTCTCCTGACGTCTTTAGCAAAACCTCCTCCTGAGGTGTCTGCGCCGGAAGCGTAGCTTCCTTATACGCTAGAGGCGCGTGAGTAGAGACACCTCAAAAAGGAGCTTTTGCCGAAGGCGCCGAAGACGTTGGCGTTGGTACATCCGACTACGTGATTCTTTGTGCCCTCGTGACGATCTCATCAATCCACTCTATTTAGCGTACCCTTCTCTAGCTACAAACACTGCTTTGGTACTAGTTTTCTAAAATTGTTTAAATTCTGCAAAAAAAACAAAAAGTGTGTTACCACATGCCCCCCTCCTCAATTGTGAGCGCCCACGCGAACATTTACACGTGGTATTTCTTCAGACGCCATCCGTTCACGCGGGTGCCTAACCATTCTCCCGTCAGTTCTGCGAGTTGGATGGATCCATTTGGAAAAACTTCTATCACCTTGTAAGGTCCCATCCACCTCAAGTGGAGCTTGCCTGGAAATCTAGCATGTCTGCTATCGTATAGCAGAGCCAAATCGCCCTTCTCCAGCAGTACTGGTTTGAGCCTTCGATCGTACTTCTCCTTCCGCCTGAGTTGTAATTGCTTTGTCCGATCTTCGGCCTCTTGACGTCTTTCCTCCAGTGCCATTACCTCTTGCAGTCGATATGCCTGACTTTCTTCCGCGTCCAGCCTTCTCTGATCTAAGGTCCTCTTGGTAGGTATCTCGAATTCGATGGGTAAGATCGGATGCTGCCCATAAACTAGGAAGTAAGGTGTTTGCCTGGTGGTGACTTTTTCTGCCGTTCTATATGCCCATAAGGCGGCCGGTAGCTTGGTGTCCCAGTCATGAGCATGGTTTACAGTTACCTTGAGGAGTATCTTACAGAGTAATCCATTGGACTTCTCTGTCAGACCATTTGCCTTGGGGTTGTAAGGAGTAGTCTTTCGATGCTTAATCTGGAAGTGCCGCGTCAAACTCTCTATCACCTGATTCAGAAAGTGCGTCCCTCTGTCACTGACTATTTCTAGGGGGCACCCGTAGCGGGTGATGATTGATTCGAATAGGAACCGTGCTACTGCGGCTGCGTCATCGTGCCTTGTGGCTTCTGCCTCCACCATCTTGGTCGCATAGTCTGTTGCTACCAATATGTAGCGCCTGCGCGTGCCTTTAGTGACAGGTTGTATTGGTCCCACGAAGTCGATCCCCCATTTTTCAAATGGTGCCAATGGCATGATTGGTGTAAGAGGCCATCTCGTGGTCGGAGTCGGCCTTCCCGTCCTCTGGCAGCTGTCGCATTTGCGAACGTAGTCGTGTACATCTTTGAACATCGTCGGCCACCAGTATCCTGCATTCACAATTTTGGTTACTGTATTTCTGGTGGCGTAGTGACCACCAGCGTCTTCTGTGTGCATGGCTTTTACAACTCGCGGGACTTCAGACTCCTCTAGACATCTGCACAGCCTGTCGTCTGCCATTTTCTTGAACAAGACCCCTTGTTGAAGCTGGTAAGGTCCCGCTTTATGAACGAAGACTGTGCGCTGCTCCGCATCCAATCCTTCCGGACATTGGAGTGTGAGCAGAAACCTGTATAAGTCCGCGTACCTGGACTCATGGCTGGCGGACAACTGAAAAAGTTGTTCGTCGGGAAAATCATCCACTACTTCCTCCTCTATGGGTTCGGTCCATAGTCGGGAGAGGTAGTCCGCGTTCTCATGGTGAACGCCTTTCCGTGTCTGTACAGTGTAGGTGAATTCCTGCAGCAGTAGTACCCACCTGGCAATTCGTCCGGACAGATCCGCCTTCTTCACCAGGTGCTGTAAGGCGTAATGATCTACATGAAACACGAACTCATAGTAGATCAAATAATGTCGGAACTTCTTACAGGAGTACACCATTCCCAACGCCTCCCTCTCAGTTGTCGTGTATTTCTTCTCTGCTGCTGACAACTGACGACTCGCGAAGTAAATCGGGTAGTCTTTCTTGTTGTCGTCCTTCTGACTGAGAACCACTCCGATTGCAAACGCCGACGTGTCTACATAGACATGGAAAGGTCTGTTCCAATCCGGACTTCTCAGAACCGGAGCAGTCGTCAGTTTGGCTTTGAGCGTTTCAAACGCCAGCTGTTGCTCTTTGCCCCACACATAGGGTTCCTCCTTCTTAAGCAGCTTCGTCAGGTTGGCTGCCAAGATGGCGTACATATTTATGACCTTCTGTAATAACCTACATGGCCAAGGAAGGCCCTCAACTCACGCAGATTCGTTGGCGGCTGCAGTTCGAGAATAATCTTCACCTTCTCTACATCCACTGCAATGCCATCGGACGAAACTCGGTGCCCTAGCAGGATTCCGCTGGTCATGAAGAAGAAACATTTCTCAGGGTGTAAGGACAAGCTGCTCTCCCTACATCTGTCGAACGTTTGCCGAAGATGGTTAAGGTGCTCCGACCTCTTACCGAAGACACAAAAGTCGTCGATGAAAATTTCTAGGAACTTCCTCAGGTGCTCTTGGAAAATGTTTGTCATCATCCGCTGGAACGTCGCTGGCGCGTTGCACAGACCGAACGGCATCTTGTGATAAGCATAGGTCCCCCAGTCGGTCGTGAAGGTTGTTTTGTCCTTGTCCTGTTCCCTGATGGACACCTGGTTGTAGCCGGAGAATCCGTCTAGGAAACTGTAGCATTCATGCCCTGCTACATGGTCTAAAATAGAGTCCGTGAAAGGAAGAGGGTGATGGTCCTTCCTCGTTGCTGCGTTCAGCTTTCGGAAGTCCTGGCACACCCGGATCTTACCCGTCAGTTTCTTGGGCACGATCACGATAGGCGACACCCACTCGCTACTGAGTACCGGGTAGATGATTCCTGCGCTCAGGTACTTATCGATTTCGTCCTTCACCAATAATGAATATTTTGGGTTGAGCCTGTATTGACGTTGGCGAACCGGAACTGCCTCGTCCAACAAGTCGATCCTGTGCTCTCCATACCTTGCAGGTATGCCTTTCATGTCTTCAATCTTCCATGCGAAGACATCCTCATACTGGCGAAGAAACGCCTGTACCCTGTTCAACTCTTCTCCTTGTACCTGGCTTGACACCTTCAAGCCTTTACCTGGACTGAGCTGCAGTTCGCAGCAATCACTCGGGTCAACAATCCCCTCTGTGTGACTGATCTCGCTTCTGCCCAGTCCGGCTGCTAGTTGCTATTCCTCATCCGGATACACCTCGTCTCCTTCCTCCTCAATGGAGCAGCAAGTGACGTAGCCCACAAAGTCCTCCGACGTTTCGGTCTCTGAAGTGCATGATGAGCTGGTCTCCCTTCCAGTTGTGTAACCGGAGGTGGTGGAAGGTGTTTCGCCCTCATGGGGTACCTTGGTCCACGGTACGGTAATGACAGTCGGAGGGTCAGCAGGGCTACGGAACTGTAATCTCTTCCTACTCCAGTCACACCTTGCTTTGGCATCGTATAGCCAAGGTCTGCCAAGCAGCACATCATAACCTTTCTTCATCAGAGGTTGCAGTATTATGTAGGACAGTTGAAAGTCCACTCCTCCAATGTTGGTTCTCACATTGCTCAACATTCCTAGTGGCATTCTGCGTGTTTGATCGGCCAGTCGCAATACTCGGGATGTAGGCTCGAAGGTCTGGAACCCCAAGGAGTTCGCTGTCTCCTCGGTCATGATATTCACGCCCGAGCCGGAGTCCACTGGTACCTTCTGAATGACGCAGCCTCCGATCTCTACTTCGATCTCTGGAGGTCCCAGGTCTCCTCCTTCCACTCTGTACACAGCCGGAAGTTTCTCTTTTCGGGGTTTGCGTGGTCGGCGCAACGAAAGCATCAGCATCCTCCTGTACGTCTTATTGTCTTCCAACAACTGGTGGAAGGAAATATTTGCCCTCTGGCTCCCCATGTCTTTCACTATGTCGTAGGGAGTGTTGGAAGTCACGGCCGGAAGTTTTCCTGTACTCGCGGTCGGAAGTGGTGTAGGGGGCCTAACCGCCTTCCGGACGTCGGATGTCATTCCGGCGCCCAGTGCTTCCTTGATGAGGTGACTCACCTCATCTTTGATGTCCGGAAGGTAATCTCGAGTCCGGAACTCTTCCGAATACCTGTTCGCCTTTTCTGAGTTCTGCTCCGGCTGGGTGTTTCTCATAGCCGGAGGTGTACTTGGCGTTCTCCTTTGGCCTTCTCTAACTTCTTTAGACTTCCTCCTCTCTTCCCTACGCTCGAGGCGGCGAGTGTCCTCATGGCCTTCTCCTCTCCTCTTCGAACTTCGGGTTTCTACCCGGCCGCACATTACTTCTTCCTCTGGCCATACTTCGTTTTCTTCAGCTGGGTCCAGACTCAGTTCTACCTGGTTGACCTGCACCTCTTCCTTGCCAGGTGTCGATACGAAACGCACGGCTGGCCTAGGGAGTTGGGGCTGATCACATTCAGCTGCTGTATGTCCGGACTTCTTGCAATTGCTGCACAATGGTGCATACCCCATTGGCTTCCTCGGGTGGGGACAGCTTGGCGCGTAATGCCCCATGTCTCCGCAGTTGTAGCAACCATCGAATTGTGGTCGAGGTCGGTTGTGATTGCCTGGAGGTGCCATGCGTCTTGGTGGGAGTGTACCCGCCATTTCCCTCGGAACAAAGCGCGGTATATGCACCGGTGGGTTCGGAGTTGTAGCTGGAGCTGTCTGTACCGAGTAGGCGGTGTCCTCAACCTGCTCAGCATAATACATAGGCGGCTCAGCATAATACATGGGGTTCTCCCACTGTGGTGCCCATTCGACCGCATTCACTGGGTAAGATGGCCTCGCGGACATGCACTCCGTGTTGGCATGTCCCACCTGTCCGCACGTAGTACACCAGAGATTCGCTCGTTGTCTCGCAGGTGATTTACGTCGGTCTTGGCCTCCCACTACATGAACTTTCAGGTCCGCAAAATTCTTCACCAGGTTGTCTACCTTGGCTGCGATGTCCCCTTGAGTCTTCACTGGGATTCCCTTACCTCGATCCTTCTTCTTGATCGCACTGCGTTTCTTCTTCCGTCTTTCTTCTTCTGAAGATGACGAGTCCTCTTCCTCTTCCGAGGAAGAACTTGATTCGGAGGAGCTTGATTCTTCTGTCGAGGAAGGCGAGTTCCTTCTCTTCCGACGTCCGCCTTGCGACTTCTTCTTCGTCGACCGTCGGTCGCGTCTTCGAGTGTCAAGGGTTGACGTCTCAAAGGTCTCCGCGGAAGCTATCACATCTTGGATTGTGTCAGTCTTGCCTCTCCTACAGAAGGTCTCCATTTCTCTTGAGAGCCCTGTCACATACCAATCCACTGCCTGTTGTACCGAATACGGTTCTCCCGGGCCTGTCTTCGGAATTCGATCTAGGAGGTCTTGGAATCTCTCAGTGTAGTCTCGAAGATTCTCCTTCCGCTCGCGTCGAAGATTTCGAAGCCGGGTCAGAACTCGACTGTCATATCCGAGTTCGCGGAACCGCCTCAGAAACTTTTCCTTGAGCTGAGCCCAGGTCCGGATGCCAGTGGGGTCGGTGCTCTCATGGTTGTACCAGCTACGCGCTCGTCTGCGTAGCAGGCTAGGAAAGATTCGTAATCTGTCTTCATCACTGGTCTCACGATTGGCGATGGAGACAGACTCGAAGAGCTTTATGTATGAATCTGCATCATCGTCGTCGCCCGTTCCCGTGTATCTTGGATACGAATGTTTGGTGGTAGGTTGGGAAAACGCCTGGCGGAGATTGGCTTGAGGTTCTGCCATCGGTGATCCTGTCGACGGACTGATCCTAGGTTGGCCAAACTCAGGAAGAGTTCCTGTCGGAGGGATGTCCAATAGAACTGTTAGCTCAATGCTCTCGGTAGGTGAACTGGAACGCCTTTGTCTTCCAGTAGTCGGTGATGGCGATCTTTCTGCAGAGTCCTCACCGGGAGTCTTCTTTTTAGTTCGCCGTTTTGTTTCCACGGCTTTTTCTGAATCTCGACGGAGTTTCCGTGTGGCTCTCGCACTCAGGTTTCCCACACTATCGCTCGTCGACATTCACCGAGCATTGCTGCTCAAGGTTTCTGGTGTTGACGCACTGTCCCCGGCAGCGGCGCCAAAAAGAAGTTGTCGGCTCCTTATGTAATAACCCACCAAAGGCTAAAACTGCAGTATGGTGGTAAAAAGATCGAACCCACAGGGACAGAGGCAACACACAGAGTAAAAGTGTCACGTTTAACAGACTTTTGGTAGAGTTTGAATTCTAGGCGACTGTCACTCCCAGAAATACTGTAGTGCTCGACTCGGAGGCTCGACTCGGAGGAGGAACTCAACTCGGAGGATGCTCGGAGGATGCACGGTACAGCTTGGTCACTCAACACACACACACACCTGAAACTGGCAAAAAGCACAACTCGGAGGTCGGTCAGGACCTCCGCTTCGGATTTCAGGAGGAAAGTGTCTCGCAAGTTCACTCAGAGGTTCTGCAGGAAGTGCCTCCCACTCCGGCTTTTACTGCCCTTCCACCAGGAACTAGCGGGGGTACCCGGACTGGACTTCTCACTTCGGAACGAAGCCTCTACGTACGCCGTGGACGTCACCCTCGACTATCACACAAAACGCAGGGAGTGCAGACCCGACTGAGAACTTACTGAAAACACGATCCAGTAACACACACAACCTGAATTACAAACCAAGGTTTACACGAAGTAATGAAACTTCACATTGGCATTCAGGGGAAACTTCCCGTAGGAGTACAATCAGGATATGTCACTCGAAGGAGTAAGGGGGAACTGTTCAAGTATCTAACTCGTAGCCGGCTCTGAGCATCAGAAATCACCCGCAGGTGCAGATCCGCACTACTCAAGTCTCTAACCGGGTACTAGCTCTGAACATTCAGCCGAAGGCCTTCAACTACATCATACGGTAACTTCGCTATGCTGTAGCTTCTCTACGTGGTGCCAGGACCAAAATGCACAAACACGTCAAGAAAGTGAGTTCCTGATCTGCACTTCCGAAACTGGAAGAGTCCCAAGGCAAAACGCCTTGATCTACTTTATACCCTCAAAAGATCCTAACTAGCACTACGCTATCCTATCTACCACTCGCAGTATCTGCGCGAAACCAAACTACTCTACTGCACTCAGCAGATCCGGTGCTGCGCCTCCTGCGCGCCGGACTGCTCCGCGTACTATCTCTACCTTGCCAGTCTTCCGACCGGCTGCGTAACCCCAGGCGTCGGAGCGCTGTGGTGACTTCCGACTGCAAGTGCGCCATAGTGTCGCGCGCACCCGACAAGAAGGTTTCTAATTTTCTCGCCACTCGCCGCCGACTCCGACTGTCACCTTCCGTCAATGCCGCCGCCCGAAGCTCGAACTCCCTGAGTGTGATCCTCTCTTGGGCTGCCACCTCCCAATGGGTGTATCCTTTTAGACAACGAGTCACCCGTGCCGCCAACTCTCCTCGTGCCCTGCAGCTGCTCTCCACCTCGGCCAGCTGCATTTCTAAATCCGCACGTTGTGCCCTCAAATCCGAGCACTCGGTTTGCAAGTTGCACAACAACTCCTCATCCTCCTTGCGGGCTCTTTGACTTTCCTCTAAGGCGCGCGTCTGGCGCGCAAGCTCGGCTGCTAGGACTTTGTTCTGTCTCCGCTCCTCCTGCAGTTCCGACTCGATCTTTGCCCGTATTAGTTCGGCCTCCGCCTGACTCTTCGTCGCCGCATCCTCCTTCTGCTGCTGCAAGGCTTGGTACAGCTTCTGGGTGACCGCCAGGTGTTGTCGGAGGGCGGTGTTCCTTTCCACATATACTTGGCAACTAGAGGCCCACTTTGCCACCTTGATCCTCGTCCTTCGCCTGATAGTCTCCACATAAGACTGCGGTTTTAAGGCACTTGCGTATTTGGATGTCTTGCGATCCAGATATCGCAGGAGTGGAACTATCTGTTCGCACAGCACCCCTGTTGGCGTTTTCTGCACCGAATCCTCTTCTTGCTCTTCCGAGCTCGTCTCATCCTCAGTCTCGAGGATCTCAGTCGCCACCGAATCCCTTGGCGACTCCCTGGAACTGTGGCGCGCAGCAGCTTCTGCTGCGACTGCTGCTCCACTGCCTGCTAAAATATCCAGGGCAGTGGGAGATCCCACTGCTTGAGCCCCTGTTCCGGCTCGATCTTCGGTTTGTGAAGGGGTCGACGCCGCAGTGACTTTTGTCACTCTTGCACCGCCCGCTTCTGCTGCCTGTCCTTCCGGCGCAATCTGCGCGGAAGGTGTCCTTGCTGAAGGTGCGTCCGCCGAAGGCGTCCGCACACTGGTCGTTGGCCCCATCCGTCTCGCAGTCGGCGAATCCGGCTGACTCTCTGTTGTCCGACTCGCAGTCGGCCGACCAGCAGTTGTCCGACTGGGAGTCGGATACACCCTGCGCGTCTTGACTCCACTTGGCCTGCTTGTTGGGGGCGTTCTTCCAGAAGTGCCTTCCGCCGAAGACGACCCTTTTAGGATTGTTGGCTCGTCAGCCAAACTCTCTTCTGCTTCCGGCCTGCTGTCCGGTTCAACGCGCCGTTCAGTTGGCCTTCCTTCCACTTGTCGACCTTCAGTCATCCGACTCGCAGTCGGCCGGCTGTCAGTCCGTCCATCTCCTCCCGAAGGCCGTGGTGCCTTCTGTGCAGAGGTATCTGCCGTCTTTCCTAGAATCTGAGCGATTATCTCTTCCTGTGTGAGATTCCGCCGGGTCGGAGTTCGCTTGGTCTCCTCAGTAACAGTTGGCATTCTGCGTGCCCTCTGTTTTGGTCGGCTGTGAGGCTCGGGGGTGGGCCGACCACGAGTCGGCGCAGCTGGTACTTCCGGCTGCCTGTCCTCAGGTCTCTCATCCCACTTCCGCTTGCGCGGAATGCGCTCACTTCGACGTTCTTCTGCTGCTCTGGCTGGAGCCGGAGCCGGAGGCGTACTGGCAGGTTCCTCGTCCGGATCCGTGTCTACTTCGGCCTCCCTCGAATATCTACCTGGATAAGACCGGCTCAGCTGCGGAAACCGAGTTTTCTCAGCATTCGTCAAACATCCCATCGCCCGGTAAAACACGATTAAGTAAGGCGATAGATGATTGAGCGTTCCTCCCCTCTCTTCTTGCGCATGTTGGCGCGTCACCTTCCACAGGAGCCGTGCCCAATGCACCGGAGCTCCTGACAACACTAGCTCCACGAACTCTACCTGCCAACCATGCATGTAAGCGGTCTTGGTCGGCTGCAATATCTGCAGCAATGCTGTCGCGACATTTCTCCGCAATCGATCCTTGTAATCCCGAGTCCGGAAACCGTTCTTGGGATGTCTAGCCACCTTGAAGAGCTCATTGTAAGAGACTTCTTCCTCCTGGGACACTTTCACGCTGTCGGCCTCGAAGAGGAGATCCCCTTCCTCGCCGGCACACCTGCCCAACACCTGCGCCCAATTGCAAATTTCCCATCTCTCTGGGTGTGGGCGAAATCCGCGAGAAGGCTTGTGTCTCTCTTGCAGATACTCGCGCACCATCTCCGGACACGTCCAATTCCACCCCCAGAGGAGAAAATCGAGCTTCAGCCTCGTCAGCACATCTTGAAATGCGCGTAGACCGATCTGCGGCACCCTGAGTGGAGACACTCGCAGTTGGGGAACCTTCGACATTGCGTTGCCTGCACACACAAACGTTCTCCCTTTCGCTCACTCTCTCACAATCGCCACTGCGCGTCGGCCACTCAAGCACTGACTGCTCACTCTCTCTGCGCTCGTTCAAGATCGCTACTCCCAATTCTTTCAAGGTCCGCCAAGACCCTTGTGCAACTCGTCTCCGCACTCTCTACTCTCACTGCAGGTCGCTCCGCCCTTGCGCGTAATCTTGGAACTGGAAATTGCAAAGTCAAGAATGAGAGAATGAGACTGGAGCGCAGTCTTTTCTTCTCCGATTTCAAGAACGTCCAACGTTCTTACTGGTTGCAACGTACGCAGCCGGCTATACGGCTTAACGGTTCGCCCTTTGCAT
Source organism: Marchantia polymorpha subsp. ruderalis (assembly GCA_037833965.1). Classification (NCBI taxonomy): domain Eukaryota; kingdom Viridiplantae; phylum Streptophyta; class Marchantiopsida; order Marchantiales; family Marchantiaceae; genus Marchantia; species Marchantia polymorpha. The sequence continues at coordinate 29,914,761 of AP031351.1, read as the reverse complement.
GCGCGAATTCACGTCCCCGCATTGCGCGCATTCGCATGCTTAAACGTTGAATTCTCCCGCCGCCGCCACCTTCCGGACTCGAGTCCGCTGCAGGGTATACGTCGGCCCTGTTGTCTTTTCCTAACCCGCCCTTCTCCGGAGGCGTGTCGCCGCTGGCGCGTTCATTATCCGTCGGCGCCTTGCTGGAGGCGCACATCCAGCCGGAGCGAATTACGCCGGCGCGCAGTCGTACCGCCTATTTTGTCCTTTATGCCTCGTCCGTTGCTGCCAGCGCATATCCGTCAGCGCAACTCATGCCAGCGCATCCGGCCGTCAGCGCCACGTCGGAGGCGTACATCCGACCGGCGCTTTCCTTCCATGAACAGCCGCCAAGGGCGCTTCCGACTCTGAGTTGGTTTCCTCCTGTGAGCGCGTGATTCCGCCGAAGGCGCATCGCCGAGGGCGTACGGGAATCCTTTCCGGCTGTGAACCCTAGCGCGAACGGCGCATGTCCGGCTACGAGTTTTCCGACGCTCATAACTTCTCCATTCCTGATCCATCTCCGGCGCTCTTGGACTCGTTAGAACGAGCGTCCCGAGCTCTTTCTAATGCAACTTCAACCAACTGGATCTACCGTGTATCCCGATTGTTATGAAGGTTTTCCCTTTCCGTGCTAGCGGCGCTTCGCCGAAGGCGCACTCATGGTCGGATGCCTTTAGAGGTCCGGGCCCTTCTCCTGACGTCTTTAGCAAAACCTCCTCCTGAGGTGTCTGCGCCGGAAGCGTAGCTTCCTTATACGCTAGAGGCGCGTGAGTAGAGACACCTCAAAAAGGAGCTTTTGCCGAAGGCGCCGAAGACGTTGGCGTTGGTACATCCGACTACGTGATTCTTTGTGCCCTCGTGACGATCTCATCAATCCACTCTATTTAGCGTACCCTTCTCTAGCTACAAACACTGCTTTGGTACTAGTTTTCTAAAATTGTTTAAATTCTGCAAAAAAAACAAAAAGTGTGTTACCACATGCTGGCATGCCAGGGCACCTTCTTTTCGACAGTGAGAGCATCAAGGTGACCAAACAAGAAGAGGCGCAATTTGTGGAGCTGTTCAAGACCGGGAGGTCTACCAAGAATGGGTACAGGACCCGTGATTACAAGGATCGATTTCGCCGGACTTTGTCCGCGGCGCTGATGCAATTACTGCAGCCGCACCGCGCCTGCTACATCACATTGTGGCAAGTCTCTTTTGTGGAGTGCGTCATCGAGGGAACTCCAATTCACTGGGCGAGCATCCTGCACAGGGTGATGCGACAGCACGCGTTTGAGGAGAAGGGGGGAACTCTAAACCATCTTTCTCCTTTCCTTATCAATTTTTATCGACAGCGGAATTGTTTGACAGCGGCGGAGCTTGAACATTTTCCGCCATTGTCCATCGACCATCCCGGGAAGTATGTGCGGGAGAACGAGGTCGACACTGATGCAGAGGAGTCACCGACTTCGACCCCATCAAGACGGAGGGACGAAGGGAGACACACCCCTGCAGCGCGAGTGCCGCGGAAGCGGCGATGGAGGGAAGAGTCCGAAGAGGAGCAGCATCAAGAACCCTCTGCTCCCATTCGACCGCGGCCGCTGTGCGAGCCATACAGCCGGCCGAAGCAGAAGGCACGCAGACTGGTGTTACCAGCTGACAGTGCAGACACGGCGACGATTGCGACGGAGATAGGAAGTGCGTCGCCAGAAAGGCGAGAGGAAGCGCGGACGACCCAAGGAACAACGGGCCACGCTGCAACCTCGTCGGGAGAGAGGCCGCCTACGGGCCAAGGGCCTCCGGAGTTACCACGTGCGATGCGGACTGCAACCTCCGGGCTGACTCTCACTCAGGTTTACCTCTGATGGCTTTGTGGTAGCGCATCATGGTTCTAGAAGACTAAGATTCATACTCTCACTCATGTCCCAAACACCTTCTCTTACAAACTCTCATGTATCACTCCAACTCACACACAAACTCTCCTCACATCACCCTCTTCACATAAATGCAAACACACGTCGATACTCCAAGATACTCAAAAACTTCACTCCTTCATTACTGAAACAAGTCCTCACACATGACTCTCCAAACTTGCTTGAGAGGTGCTACTCTACCTCTCTATTTATACTACTTGAGAAGTTACCATAGTAACATGTGGTAATTTCTCCTAACTTACTTTTACCTAGGTAAGTTTGACTAACCTTCTCTACGTGGCAACATGCCATTGGCCTACCTAAACCTTCTAGAAGCTTCTGGAATCCAAGGTTGAGGTGGCGACATGCCATTTGAAGCTTTTAAACTTCTACAAGCTTCCTAGCCACTAAGTCAACATTAGACTTAGTCTAGCCAATCATCTTTCATACATTTAGTCAAACCAATCAAATCCAAGCTTCTAGTCAAATATCTAATCCCTTGGAATCTAGAACTTTTGTATAAGACAAAATAGAAGTGCTCACTCCTTGTAAAGGACAAAATAGAAGTGCTCACTCCATTCTTCTAGAACTCCGCTAATTATTCCGCCAACTATAGACATTGTAGCTAAACTTAGTCATGACTAGATAAACTTAGTTATAACTAACTAGTTTAGTCATAACTAGCTAGTCTTAGCTATGCCTTGGCTAATCATCCTTATTCCCTTGACCACTTCTAAGACTTAGTACATATGTGCAACACCCGGTCTTACATTTACCCCCGGACTAAGATTTCACTACGCCCTCGGAGTGAAAGAATCTGATCTTCGATGGAATAACTTCAACTTGTCGTGGTTGACTCGATCGAAGTGACGTCCTCCTAACTCCTTGATGTCATAAGTGAAATTTCCCCACACCTTCTCAACTATGAAAGGTCCAAAATACTTAGGAAGAAACTTTTTCCTAGCTCTCTTGTATCTAATTGCATCAAAGAGCATCACCCAATCACCTTCCTTGAACGGCTTCAAGTTCTGGTTTCCACTTCGTTTGTCGTGATAATTCTTCTGCAACTGTTGAGCCCGCTCCACTCGTACCATGGCTAGTGCTCGAGCTTCCTCCAACTCCATCAATTGTTGTTGGCGAGACTTGATGGCTTCTGCTCCATTTGATTTCTTCAACCTTTGTTGGATTGTTGTGAATGTTGTCAAGTCAAACTGTATGGGAAGTTTTGACTCAACTCCATACACCATCCGAAAAGGTGAGTATCCGGTAGATGTCTTCCATGTTGTGCGATACTCCCATAAGATAGCATGGAGCCTCTTGTCCCAATTGTGTTTACTCCCGTCCATGTCTGCATCCTTGGCCAACATCATACACAAAGTGTAGTTGGTCCGCTCCGCCAACCCGTTAGCGTTAGGTTTGTAGGAAGTGGTCACTCGAGCCTTGATGGAGAAGTGCTCCAACATGGCTTGAATCATACTTCCCACAAATTCTCCTCCTCTATCTGATACTAACTCCAATGGACAACCAAATCGTGTAATGATTCTCTCATACAAAAATCTACCAACCTCCTTCTCATTAGTAGATTTAAGTGGTCTTGCCTCTACCCACTTCGTAAGATAATCTGTAGCTATCACAATGAATTTATTCCCTCGAGGAGTAAGATTCAAAGGACCTACAAAATCTATTCCCCACTTTTCAAAAGGACCTAACACTGGTACAGAAATCATAGGAGGGGTTTTCATGGACTTTTTAGCAAAAGCTTGACACACATCACAACTTTTGCAATATTCCACACAATCCTTAAAAATACCCTTCCAATGATAACCAGCATCAAGAATTTTGAAGGCAGTTACCTTCCCCGCAAAATGTCCTCCACATACTGCACCATCATGAAACTCCTTCATGAGTTGTAATGCCTCTCCTCTCCCAACCGCCCTTCGTAGAAGTCCGTCAGCTCCTTGATGAAAAAGTACCTTCTCCATGATCATATAAGGTTGACATCTCTTCACTAATGCATTTTTCTCCCTTTGATGCATTCCTTGAGGAAACTCTCCTCTAGAGATGAAATCCCAAATTTCCTTGTACTCCTCCGGTACTGTTGTCACCGTGTCCATGACTAGCAAGTCCTCATCCGGAAAGGTGTCATCTACTGACTGATCTCCTCCATCATCATATGCTCTCGACATCAAATCCGCATTAGCATGCTTCTTTCCAGGTCTATCCTCAATGGTATAATCAAACTCTGCTAGTAGTAGCTTCCATCTAGCTATCCTCCCTTCAGCATTAGGCTTGTTGAAAATGTATTTCAAAGCCTTATGATCAGTCACTATAGTGAATCTCCCACTCAACAAATAATGTCGAAACTTCTTAAGTGAGAAGATTACAGCTAAGGCCTCTCTCTCTGTCACTGAGTAGTTCTTCTCCGCTTGAACCATTTGTCTACTAGCATAGGCAATTGGATGATCATGCTTTTCATCATCTAATTGACTCAAGGTGCATCCTACAGCAATATTTGATGCATCTGTGTAGAGAATGAAAGGTTTACCCCAATCCGGTTTCGCCAAAATTGGAGCCGTCACCAACGCCTTCTTGAGAACTTCGAACGCCGTCTTTGCACCTTCATCCTTGAAAATGAGTTCATACTCCACTCCCTTCTTCATGTAATTCGTCAAGGCATGAGCTTTGTTGGAGAAGGACAAGATGAACCGTCGGTAGTACCCCACCATACCAAGGAATTGCCTCAACTTGGTTAAAGTCGCCGGAAAAGGTAACTCCATGATCCGTGTCACCTTCTCTGGATCCACCGCTATACCATTCTTGGAGATGATATGCCCCAACAATAGGCCTTCCTCACATCCAAAAATGCATTTTTCTGGATTGAGTGAAGCCTTAGCTTCCTCCAGCCGTTGAAGTATTTTGATCAAATGATCAAAATGATCCGCTTTCCTCCCGTAAACACAAAAATCATCTATGAAATCCCTTACAAACTTTCCAATGAAAGGTTCAAACACTCTATTCATGAACCTTTGAAAAGTGGCAGGAGCATTACATAGACCAAACGGCATCACTCTAAAGGCAAAGGTTCCCCATGGAGTGGTAAAAGTTGTTTTGAGTTGGTCTTCTAAGGCAATTTGGATTTGGTTATAGCCACTATAACCATCTCCAAAACTATACCACTCATGGCCAGCAACCTCCTCTAGAATCTCATCTATGAAAGGCAAGGGATAGTAGTCTTTCTTTGTGACAGCATTCAACTTTTTGTAATCTACGCACACTCGTAGCTTACCATTCTTCTTCTTCACTATCACAATTGGAGACACCCATTCAGAATTTTCTACCTCGTAGATGAAGCCAGCCTCCTTGAGCTTGTCGATCTCCTCCTTCACCACAAGAGCCGTAGGTGGATTTATTCGGCGTTGCTTTTGCCGAATAGGACGAGCTTTCTCCTCCAACTCGATGCGATGAGTCTCCAACGTCACATGCTTAAGATCCTTGTAACTAAAGGCAAAAACATGAATATATTTGCGAAATATATCCAGAAACTTTGCCTTTTCCTCCTTGGTAACCTTGGGACCAAACCTGAGAGTGGACAGTCGTCGACACACCTCCTCTTCGCTCATCTCCACTTTGTCAGGATCTTTCTTCACTCCAGGCCTAGGCAACAACTCCATGGCAGCAATGACTTGTACTTGAACATTATCATCAGAAGAGTACTCCGATGATGTTTCTTGATCAGAAGTTGAGATGTCTGTGTCAACTTCTGAAAAGCTACCACTCTCTTCACTCTCAGATTCCCAATACTCGTCAGTTGGTCTATCTGAGTCTGTGGTGGATTCCCCTCCTCTCGTCAAAGGAACCTTAACTCGATGGTTCTTTGGACCTATCCTCAAATAGCCCTTGTGCCATCGGTCCGTAGTCCTTACCGCCCTCAACTAAGGACGTCCCAACAGCAAGTCGTAGCTAGCTTCCTTGAGAATTTGGAAGGAAAGCAAAGTTTGCACTCCCCTCACACTAACCACAACTTTGTCTACCACCCCCAGTGGTCTTACCTTCTGTTTGTTGGCCATACCAACAATTATGCTAGAAGGTCTAGAAGGTTGCATACCCAACTTCTGCATCAACCTCTCAGACATGGCATTCACAGCCGATCCACCATCAACCAACACATCTGATACATCATGTCCATTGATCCTCACTTCGATCTTTGAAGCATGTGTACATACCTCCGAAGCAGCCGCATCCACCACACCAACTCCCACATTGGTCATGTGAGCCTTCCCTTTAGATTTCCGCTTCTTGGTCCTTGTGGAGCTAAGACCTCCTCTTAACTCCTTCCGAATGGCTGGATTCAAGGCAATCAGCTGACCAACTGTTATATTGGCCTTCTGATTTCCTACATTCTCCACCACGTCATACTTAGCTTGAGAAGATGAAATGGAAAAGTCATCCATGCCCAACTTCTTCCTTGGTACTCTTGGTTGACTCACTCCACTTGACCGTGTACTTCGACTTGGCGTGTCCTCCATGAAAATTGACTCGTCCGCAAATCGGGCACGCTTCTTCTCATGAGCAAGGATATCCACTTTCGATTTTGAGCTCTCCCCTTTCTCAAAAGTGCATTGATGAGGGAATACATCAATGGATGCTACTCCCTTATCCTTGGCTTGTTGCGTGGCCGGTGCATTGTTGTTGTGCCGAACTCCATCATGTTGTCGAGGGTTAGGACAATTCCTCTGAAAATGAGGACCTCCACAAGAAAAGCAAGAAACCGCAAAGTTTCCTGAAGGTGGATTTCCTCTTGGAGGATAATTTCCATAACCCCTAGAGCCTCCTCCTACGTTCTGATTCCTCTTCTCCCACAACTGTACTACATTGATCTTGAGGTCTGCTAGAGTCTCCGTGATAGATTTCAACTCATTTTGAAAATCCACACTAGGATTCGCTATCGTGGATGAAGTAGAAGGGTTTGAAACAATGGACCTTCCTACAACCGGTGGAGCTACTTCTCTAGCCACCAAGCTAGAATCATCATCTTATAAGCTCTCCTCCATTCTAATAGCAATTCGAATGGCTTCAGCCTTAGAAGAGGGCTTCTCGTATCTCACCTTACTTCGAATCTCAGGTCTCAAACCTCCAACGAAGTTCTTCATGAGCATCGCCCTTATCCCCACCATTGTAGCATCCACTTCATCTCCGCCCTTCCTCAGCACCACGTGGAATCTAGATTCCAACTTCTCGGTTCTCTCCACATAGGTCCTCACCTTCTCGTTCTCTCCTTGTTTCAAGAAGGTGACCTCACACATCAACTTTTCATAACTTTCACTGGGAAGAAAGTTTTCGATCAGGTTCTCCGTTAATGTCTCCCACGTGTCGTCCTCTGAATGCTCCCTCTTGTACTCCTTGTACCACTTGAGAGCAGAATCTTCCAAGAAATCCGGCAAAAGCATAGCCCACTCGTCCTTCTTCCTCTCATTGTTTCCTATGCAAGCCCTCTTGAAGTCCCTAACAAAAGCTTCTACATCCTCATTCTCCCTCCCATAAAATACCGGAAGCTTCCCCATTTCCAACTAATTTTTTTTTTTTTTTTTTTTTTTTATATTGGAAATTTATATGGGGCTTCCTAATACAATATAAACAACACTAACTCCATCCTTGAGTAATTCATCAAAGGAAACACAAAAGGAATTGGTTGTTCCAAGATAGCCAAAGCTCTCTCCTCTCCTAGGCATACGATGAGTCTTACCCTCATCATCATCTTCTCCATCATTCGAATGATGATCTCCATCTTCAGTTGGAGCTTGAACCCGCTGAGGTCACTTTCTCCGTTTCAGCACTTAGCTTGCCGTCAAACCCTTCCACAAGTGATTCCAGAAGTGCCTTCACTCCGCTGCATTCGTGTCCCGCTGGTAGCCCAATCACTCCGCAATTGTCACAGAAGGTCGCGCTTTGGGATTCATGTGGCGATGATGGTCCCAAGTGAAGTTTCAAATCTCCCAAGTTCCTCTTGCTCCTCAATCTTCGATCTTTGTTCCGCAGGGAACAATTGACAACCTTATGGCCCTCCTCTCCACAATAAAAACAAGTTTCACGTTTGACTCTTGGAGATTGACTCACTACTCTTTCTTCAAACTCTACCTTGAATTCTCTTGTATTGGAGTCTAAAGACACTATAACATCCAAGCCTTGAGGTACTTTGGATAACCTAATCTTCCAACCTTCTTGTTCACTCATTTTCCCATAAGATAGAAACCACTCAAAAGACCTCTCCCAGAAACGCTATCTACTTGACGAAAACTGTGAATGAAGAAATCAAAAACTTTTGCTTTGTTATCTTGCTTTTGTACCCCCTCAACTTCAAATCAACATAACTTCGTCTCTAGACGTGATCTCTCAGTGAAATTTTGACTCAAACGTAGCTTATCTTCTAATACACACTCGTACGAAGTTTCAAAGCCTAAATTGAAATACAGAAAAAGTAATCAACTCTGTACAAACTTTCCAGAGAGCAGACTTTTGATACCCGTGAAAACCCACCCAACTTCTAACTCTCATATCTTTCTGTTAACACATGATCTGGACCTGAAACAAAAACGTAAATGTTCTCTATCTTCCACTCTAAAATCAATAGAAACTTTGAAAAATACCTTCAAAAATATTTTTTTCGGCGTCTAAGATCACTTTTCTCTCAAAAAAGACCTATTTACGTGTACAAAACGTACAAAATCACTTCTAGGCTATCATATGAGACTATTGGATAAACAAAGGGATTTTCGCTCTCAAGCACACTCTCCGCTCTTTCATTCCCCAATGTTAACACCAAGTGATCTCTCATGGATACTTTCTCTCTAGCTAGAAATCGAATCCTAAACATTCCGCCTTCTAGATTGAGGTCCCGGCAACGGAACCAAAAATGCAACCTCCGGGCTGACTCTCACTCAGGTTTACCTCTGATGGCTTTGTGGTAGCGCATCATGGTTCTAGAAGACTAAGATTCATACTCTCACTCATGTCCCAAACACCTTCTCTTACAAACTCTCATGTATCACTCCAACTCACACACAAACTCTCCTCACATCACCCTCTTCACATAAATGCAAACACACGTCGATACTCCAAGATACTCAAAAACTTCACTCCTTCATTACTGAAACAAGTCCTCACACATGACTCTCCAAACTTGCTTGAGAGGTGCTACTCTACCTCTCTATTTATACTACTTGAGAAGTTACCATAGTAACATGTGGTAATTTCTCCTAACTTACTTTTACCTAGGTAAGTTTGACTAACCTTCTCTACGTGGCAACATGCCATTGGCCTACCTAAACCTTCTAGAAGCTTCTGGAATCCAAGGTTGAGGTGGCGACATGCCATTTGAAGCTTTTAAACTTCTACAAGCTTCCTAGCCACTAAGTCAACATTAGACTTAGTCTAGCCAATCATCTTTCATACATTTAGTCAAACCAATCAAATCCAAGCTTCTAGTCAAATATCTAATCCCTTGGAATCTAGAACTTTTGTATAAGACAAAATAGAAGTGCTCACTCCTTGTAAAGGACAAAATAGAAGTGCTCACTCCATTCTTCTAGAACTCCGCTAATTATTCCGCCAACTATAGACATTGTAGCTAAACTTAGTCATGACTAGATAAACTTAGTTATAACTAACTAGTTTAGTCATAACTAGCTAGTCTTAGCTATGCCTTGGCTAATCATCCTTATTCCCTTGACCACTTCTAAGACTTAGTACATATGTGCAACACCCGGTCTTACAAGACAGATGTTCCGTTTGCGCACAGGCGAACCTCCGCGGACGGACGAGCCTCCGCGGACCGGCGAACACAAGTGGACGTGGATCTACGCTTACGCGTGGGAAGGAGCAGTCCGCCTGTGCACAGGCGCTCACCTGTGCACAGGTCGCCTGTGCACTGGACACCTCCACACGTGCCGCCTGTGCACAGGCAAGAATCACCCCCGTTCCAACGCAGGAAGGGGAAGGAGCCGGCGGAAGAACCGCCTACGAGACACCGGCCCTCGGGGCCAGACCCTCCGGCGCACCACGCGCCGCAATTTGCGCCTTTGGCGCCAGGGCCTTCGAGCCGAGGAGATACGAGCAGAGAGCGTGCGGAGGCCGCACCATCGGCGGGAAGTCCGCCGATAGATGCGCCTTCGGCGGTAGGGCCTATAGGCCAAGGAACATCGGGCGTGCGGCCCCCGGCCATGTCGCCTTCGGCGATAGATGTCCGCGGCGCTACGCCTGCGACGGACAAGGCGCCGGCAAATGCGCCTGCGCACGGGCCGGGCACAGCCCCCACGGACCGATCGAGGGAGCAGCAGACGGAGGAGCGGAGTGACTGTCCGCGGGATGAAATCTCGATACGCGATGCGCAATCCAACCCCGCGCAGCCACCCTCCGCTCAATCGCCTTCGGCGACGGACGACGGCGACAGAGAGAATGCGGTAGGCAATCAACCAGCGAGCGACGGGGATGCCGCTCGGATACATTCGCCTTCCGCCTTAGACATTTTGGCGACGAGCAGCGAGGCTGCAGCCGTGCCTTCGCAGGCAGCACACGTCGAGGACGTGCAGCCCCACTCGGGGCAGTCGCCAACGCAATCAATGGCGACTGAAATTCTCCACTCGGATGATGACGACGGAGGCTCCACGGAAGAAATGTCAGGAGCAGAAGACACCGAGGAGGAGGAGGAGGAAATTGTTGGAGCGCCGGCGGCGGCGCTCTCTGAGCAGGTGATTCCGTTGCTGCGGTACTTGGATCGCAAGGTCGATAAATACGCCGACCCACTCCAGCCGGGATCTTACATCGAGTTAGTGCGCAGGCGGACTCGCACTAAAGTCCACACCAGCAAGCTATTAGCTAGAGTGGACCAGGAGTTGAGGGACTTGAAGGAGAAGCATGCGTGCTTGTGGGGTCAGTACAAGCTTAATCAGAAGTTCTACAAGCACACCGAGAAGATGAAGGATGAGAAACTGGGCGAGCTCACCAAGGAGCAGGTGAAGGTCAAGGAAGCACTCAACTCTGAGCAGGCCCAGAATCGGATTTTGTCAGAGGAGCTCGTGCGACAGACGCGGTTGTTGGAACAATGTCAGCTCGCACGGCAGGCGGATGAAGAGTTAATCCGCAGGTTGCAGTCAGAGTGTGGCGAATTGAGGGCGCAACGTGCTGAAGCCGAATCGCAATTAGTGATAATTGAAGAGGATCGCAGGAAGGAGGCGGATCGCACGAAGGTGGAGACGGCGAGGCGAGTCGCCCACTGTCTCAAGGGCTACGCCCACTGGGAAGTGAAGGCGCAGGAGAAACTCACACTGCGTGAGTTTGAGTTGCGCGCAGCCGGGTTGTTGTCAGGCGACAGTAGGAGTCGGCGGAAGGTAGCGAAGAAGCTCGAGGCCTTTCTGTCGAAGGCACAGGATACCATGTCCGCCCTCGAGGGGGAGGTGTCCGCGGCGTTGCAGCGGTTGGGACTGCGTAGTCGAGCGGAAGAGTGGCAGGGTAGGGAGTTAGTGCGCGGCAGTCGGCCGCGTAGGAGACGTAGTACAGGTTCCGCGGAGTGTAGTGTAGCGTGGTTCCGTGCAGGCGTGTAGCGTAGTGCAGTGTAGTGTTAGGTAGGACTTAGAAGGTATAAAATAGTTCCAGGCGTTTTGCCTGGGGTTCTTTCCCATCAGAAGTGCAGATCAGGAACCCATTTCCTTTGCGTGTTTGTGTCCTTGAGTTCTGTCACCACGCACGAGGAGTTACAACTTAGCTTTCCGCATTTTGTAGCTGAAGGCCTTCGGCCGAATGTTCAGAGCTAGTACATTGGTTAGAGACTTGAGTAGTTCGGATCTGCACCTGCGGGTGACTGCCGATGCTCAGAGCCAGTGACTAGTTAGATACTTGAACAGTTTCGCCCCTACACCTTCGAGTGTTTCTTTCTGATTGTACTCCTTGGGATTTTTCCCCTGAATGCCAAAGTGAAGTTTTGCTACTTCGTGTAAGCCTTGGTTGTAAATTCAGGTTACGCTGCAGCAGGTGCCTTGAGGGTAACCCCTGTAGTATTTCTGGGAATGACAAGTGCCTGAGAATTCAAACTCTTCAATAGACTGTTGTTGTGTTACTGGAATGTTTCTCAGTGAGTCCTTCAGTGCGGACCTGTGTTCTCTGCGCGTTTTGTGAGTTGAGAGTGTTGTTCACCGCGTATGAGTGACTTCGATCCGAAGTAGGTAGTCCAAACCGGGTTTCCTACACTAGCAGCAAGCTAGTGGAAGCGTTGTAAAAGCCGGAGTTGGAAGTCACTGCCCGCAGCTTTGCCGAGTGTGCTCGTGAGAGACTTTCCCCCTGAAATCTTGAAGTAGAGGTCCTAACGGATCTCTGGGTTGTGTTTCTGTAGTTTCAGGTGTGTGTGTGTGTGTGTGTTACGCTGCACTGTGCGACCTCCGAGTGCGCTCCGAGTGGACACTTGCAGTATTTCTGGGAGTGACAGTCGCCTGAGAATTCAAACTCATCAATAGTCTGTTAAAACGTGACACTTTGTACCCTGTGTGTTCCTCTGTCCCTGTGGGTTCGACCTTTCTACCACTATATTGCAGTTTTAGCCTTTAGTGGGTTATTACATAAGAAGCCGACAACTTCTTTTTGGCGCCGCTGCCGGGGACAGTTGCGTCAACACCGGGGTTTTTACGAGCAGCCATGCTCGGTGAATGTCGACTGGGGCTGGCGGGAGCAACCTAAGTGCTAGAGCTGTCCGCAAGTTCCGACGAGATTCAGAGAAGGCCGTGGAAGAGACACGGCGTCAAAACAAGAAAACACCAAAAAGAGTACCTAAGCCTAGTTCGGCCGACATCCTTGGGGAACCTACCCCCGACGACTCGGAACCAAACTTGGTGCTTACAGTTCTACTAGATATTCCTTGCACGGACCCGCCTAGTGAAGTAGAACCGACCGCCCGAGAACCGTCGACAGACACACCGATGGCGGACGGACAAGCCAATGTGCGGCTACCTCAGCCGATTACTAAACATTCCTACCCGAAGTACAAAGGGAGTGGGGATGACGACGATGCAGATTCATACATCAAGTTGTTCGAGTCGGTGTCTATTGCCAATCGCGAGGTCGCAGACGACGACCGACTAAGGATCTTTCCAAGCCTTCTGCGGAAGAAAGCGAGGAGTTGGTATAATCACGAGAGCATCGATCCGACTGGGTTGACAACATGGGCCCAGCTGAAGGAGAAGTTCCTTCGCCGCTTTCGCGAGCTCGGCTACGACAGCCGGGTTTTGACGAAGTTACGTAATTTGCAGCGAGAGAAGAAGGAGAGTCTGCGTGACTACACTGAGAGATTTCTGGACCTCCTCGACAGAATACCGAAAACAGGACCAGGGTCCCCTTTCTCGGTACAACAAGCTGTGGATTGGTACGTGACCGGTTTAACTCGGGAGATGGAGACTTTTTGCCGACGCAGCAAGTGCGACACTATTGAGGACGTGATTGCATCGGCAGAAGCCTTCGAAACTTCCACTCTCAACCGAAGAGGGAGAGAGAGACGGGAGTCGAAGGAGCGAAAACCGAAGGGAGGGCGAAGACGGCGTAGAGGTACAACTCCGTCATCGGAGGAATCGTCTTCGGACGAGAACCGTTCTTCATCCGAAGAAGAGGAAACCTCATCGTCGGAGGAGGAGAAGAAGAGGAAGAAGCATGGGTCAGCGAAGAAAAAGGGCATCCGACGAGTGACTACGGACCGAGCGCCGGGAGATATAGCTTCGAAGATGGAGACCCTTGTGAAGGACTTCGCCGATCTCAAGGTTCAAGTGGTAGGCGGGCATGATCGCAGAAAATCACCCGGGAGAGTGCGAGCGAACTTATGGTGTACTACGTGCGGGGCGGTGGGGCATGCAAACACCGAGTGCCTTACCACCCGTCCGTCATATCCAGTCAACGCAGTAGAGTGGGCGCAACCGTACTATGGAGAGCACCCTCAGTACTATGGAGAGGCTAGCGAAGAGACAGCCTACGCCGTCCAGTCGGTTCCTACCCCTCCTGCAGTTTCAGCAATGCAAGTCCCACGATATATTCCGGTGGATCGGGCCACTACGGTACCTGTGAGGCGGAGAGCACCTCCAGGGACGTTTGACCCACCGCCACCGCGAGCTTGTTATAATTGCGGGGAAGTTGGGCACTTCTCACCGCAGTGTCCCCATCCAAAAAGGCGAAACGATTATGCTCCGACATGTAGTAATTGCAAGAAGGTCGGGCACACTGCGCCAGAGTGTGATCAGCCACCAGTCCCTCGGCCAGCGGTACGATTTGTGAACACTCCTGCCAAGGAGGACGTGCAAGTTAATCAGGTCGAAGTAGGTTCAGACGGGGATGGCGAAGACGAAGAATGGCCGGCTGAAGAGGTTATGTGCGCACGGGTCGAAACTCGTAGTTCCAAGAAATCGAAGGAGCAAGAGCGTGACACTCGCAAGCACGAACGGAGAACCGACGACCGGACGGGAAAAGGAAAGGAGAAGACATCCAGCAAGTCCGACTCGCGACCTGCTCGGAAGTCTTCGGCTACGCGGGAGGCACCAGCAGTGCGCCCCCGGACAGCAGTCGAGGACGAGCCAGTGCGCCTACTGAAACGTGACTATGCTCCGGATATCCGCAACGAGGTAGCCAACCTGTTGAAGGAAGCGATCCGTACGCAAAAGGAACCACCGCGGCCAGACTTGACCCCCCCCCTTGGGGCGAAGTTGGCAGCCACCGTGGAACCTCGCAGAGCGTCGCCGACCCCGGCGACCCAACGCGCCCACTATGACTTGGTTGAAGATCTCGGGAGTCGAAAAGTGAACATCACGTTCAAGCAGCTCTTGGAGGACAATAAGACGTATCGGAGAATGTTGATGCTTTCGCTACGGCATCCGCGGAAGCCGCGCGCATCCACATCCTCTCAAGTATATCAAGTGGAGAGCGAAGACCAAGGGCCACCCGAGATCGATGTGGAAATAGCAGGGTGTTGTGTACGCAGAGTGCCAATCGACTCTGGATCAGGAGTCAACATAATGACGGAGGATACAGCGAGAGCCTTGGGGTTCAGTCAATACGAACCCTCGAAGCGTGTGTTGAGATTAGCGGATCAGACGCGGAGAATGCCTGCAGGTATGCTGCGCAATGTCAAGACAACCATCGGGGGTGCGGACTTTCGGTTGACGTATATCATCCTTCAACCGATGATGAAGCAGGGCTATGACGTTCTGCTCGGGCGACCATGGCTATATGGTGCACAAGTCAGATGTGATTGGCGAAGACATCGCCTTAAGTTTCCTCATCCTTCGGAACCGACCAAAACCATTACGGTGCCCTGGAATAGGGTCAGGCACGAAGGAGAGACCCCATCGACAAGTGCAAGTTACACATCGGGCGAGGACAGTGAGTCGACCGCGCGATCGGATTCCAGTGGTACCGAATCCGATTACTTCGTGGGATTCGTTGCCTGCTGTTCGGTGGGAGAAGAAGAAGAGCCGGAAGCTATTCAGCCGGAAGACGAATAGCAATTAACTGTGGGACTAGGAAGGAGTGAGACGAGTCACACTGAGGGCATTGTCGACCCTAGTGACTGTCACGAAGTACAACTCAGTCCCGGCAAGTGCTTGAAGGTATCAAGCGCAGTGAGAGGAGACGAGCTAAGGAAAGTACAGGCCTTCCTTAGCCATTATGTCGACGTCTTCGCCTGGAAGATCGAAGACATGAAGGGGATACCTGCACGGTATGGGGAACACCGTATCGATTTACTGGACGACTCAGTACCCATACGACAGCGCCAGTATCGCCTCAACCCAAAGTACTCCTTGCTAGTGAAAGAGGAGATAGATAAGTACTTGAGCGCTGGAATTATTTACCCTGTGCTCAGCAGCGAGTGGGTGTCGCCGATTGTTATCGTACCCAAGAAGTTGACGGGTAAGATACGAGTGTGTCAGGATTTCCGGAAGTTGAATGCAGCAACACGCAAGGATCATCACCCGTTACCATTCACGGATGCCATTCTAGACCATGTCGCAGGACATGAATGTTATAGCTTCCTGGATGGGTTCTCAGGTTACAATCAGGTGTCTATCCGTGAACAGGACAAGGATAAAACTACGTTCACAACCGACTGGGGAACTTACGCATACCACAAGATGCCCTTCGGTCTGTGCAACGCGCCTGCCACCTTTCAACGGATGATGACCAATATCTTTCAGGAACAACTGAGGAAGTTCCTGGAGATATTCATAGATGACTTCTGTGTCTTTGGGAAGCGGTCTGAACACCTAAGTCACTTGAAGCAGACCTTCGATAAATGTAGAGAGAGCAGTTTATCACTGCATCCCGAGAAGTGCTTTTTCTTTATGACTAGTGGGATCTTGTTGGGTCATCGGGTCTCGGCAGACGGCATTGCGGTGGACATCGAGAAGGTCAAGGTTATACTCGAGCTTGAGCCACCCACGAATCTAAGGGAGCTGCGAGCATTCCTGGGTCATGTGGGCTACTACCGAAGATTCATACACATGTATGCAATACTGGCGGCGGACCTGACCAAGTTGTTGAAGAAGGACGAGCCTTATGCTTGGGGTGCGAACCAGCAGTCAGCATTTGAGGCTCTAAAAGCAAAACTCACGACTGCTCCCGTACTAAGGAGTCCAGACTGGAATCGACCATTCCATGTTTACGTTGACACCTCGGCATTCGCCATCGGTGTAGTACTGAGTCAAAAGGATGACAACAAAAAGGACTACCCGATCTACTTCGCGAGCCGACAGCTGTCTCTAGCAGAGCGGAAGTACACCACGACGGAGAGAGAAGCGTTGGGGATGGTGTACTCCTGTAAAAAGTTCCGTCACTACCTAATCTGCTACGAGTTTGTGTTCCATGTGGACCACTACGCATTGCAACACCTAGTCAAGAAAGCCGACCTATCCGGTCGAATCGCCAGGTGGGTGTTGTTACTACAAGAGTTCACCTACACGGTCCAGACCAGGAAAGGGGTGCACCACGAAAATGCGGATTACTTGTCCCGATTATGGACCCAGCCGAAAGAGGAGGAATTGGTGGACGATTTTCCAGATGAAGAGTTATTTCAGTTGTCTGCAGGACGTGAGTCCCGCTATGCCGACCTGTATCGATATCTGCTAACCCTCCAGTGCCCCGAAGGCATGGATTTGGAACAGCGAACTGTCTTTATTCATAAGGCAGGCCCGTACCAACTCCAGCAGGGGGTGTTGTTTAAGAAGATGGCAGATGAGCGCTTATGCAGGTGCCTGGAGGAATCAGAAGTACCAAGAATAGTGAGTGCGATGCATACAGAGGAGGCGGGTGGACACTATGCCATCAGGAACACGGTCACAAAGATCCTAAATGCGGGGTATTGGTGGCCGACCATGTTTAAGGATGTTCTCGATTACATCCGCAAGTGCGACAGTTGCCAGAGGACGGGGAGACCGACGCCTACAACACGCTGGCCCCTGACTCCCATCATGCCTCTAGCACCTTTCGAAAAGTGGGGTATTGACTTTGTAGGGCCGATACAACCAGTGACTAGAAGTACACGAAGGCGCTACATTCTGGTAGCAACGGACTACGCCACCAAAATGGTAGAGGCCAGGGCCACCAGAAGGGATGATGCTGCCACAGTGGCAGCATTCTTGTTTGAGTCGATCATCACACGCTACGGATGTCCCTTAGAGCTAGTCAGCGACCGGGGCACGCATTTTCTGAATCAGATCATCGAAGATCTGACACGGTATTTCCACATCAAGCACCGGAAGACTACTCCATACAATCCCAAGGCAAATGGACTAACGGAGAAGTCCAATGGTCTGCTGTGTAAAATACTACTCAAGGTCACGGTGAATCACGCTCACGACTGGGATACGAAGCTAGCAGCCGCTCTATGGGCGTACCGCACAGCTGAGAAGATCACGACCAAACAGACACCATACTTTCTGGTGTATGGGCAACACCCGATCCTCCCGATCGAATTTGAAGTACCCACCCAACGAACGTTGGATTTGCAGAGGATGGGCGCAGAGGAGAGTCAGCTCTACAGGTTACAGGAAGTCACGCTGCTGGATGAGAGGAGACGAGACGCCGAAGATCGCACCAGGAAAATCCAGCTCCGCCGAAAGGAGAGATACGATAAAAAGATCAAACCGGTACTCCTGCAGGCGGGTGATTTGGCATTACTCTACGACAGCAGGCATGCCAGATTCCCAGGCAAACTGCACCTAAGGTGGATGGGACCTTACAGGGTTGTCGAAGTCTTCCCGAATGGATCCATCCAACTTGCGGACCTGGCCGGCGATTTGTTAGGCACCCGAGTGAACGGGTGGCGGTTGAAGAAATACCACATGTGAGTGTTCGCGTGGGCGCTCACAATTGAGGAGGGGGGCATGTGTTACCCCACTTTTGGCAATTTTGAGGAAATTAAAACATTTTTGGAAAACTGTACCCTGGCAGCATTGTAAATAGCCTTCGGTACATCAAAACAGAGTGAATCCGGAAGATCGCGGGGATTCTCGAGGGATCTTGTAGAATCTGGGATTTGGGGTGCCGCAGTAAGGACAGGCACCACCCTCCCTGCGAGCTCCGCAGTTAGGATCTCTACGGCGCAAGGCGCAAAACCCGCCTTCGGAGGTTGCGTCCGCGGCTGTAGGGAAGCCCCCGTAATTAGGTCAACCCTTGGGCGCCTTGACCAAGTTAGGGTCCCGTTGGAAAGAGCTCGACGCGCTGATTCTAACGAGCCCAAGAACGCTTGGAACGGACGAGGACTTAGGGAGTTATCGCTACTGGAAGAAACGGAGGCTGTCGCCTACGGCGGAAGGAGTTCGCCACCGGCGCGAATTCCGCCTACGCGGAAGGAGGAATCAAGTTTTGTCCTATGCGCGGACGAAGGCGTTCGCCTGTGCACAGGCGAAGTAGGGTTAGGGAAGGCGCGAAGTCCGCCTACGCACAGGCGTACGCCTGTGCACAGGCACTTCGGCGTCGGCGGAAAATCCGCCTTGGGCCCTAGAAATGCGCCTTGTGAGGTAGAAAGTGTACGGCGCCTTCCGCGCCAGCGCAGCGCCGCGTACGTCGGAAGAGCCGCCAGAGTAATCCAACAGGTACGGACCGTGCGGACGGCACGGGTGGATGCGCTCTTGGACGGACGGAGTTGCGGCGGCGGAAGCGCCGACGGAGAGACAAGGAACGGACAGACTGGACGGAGACGGCTGACCACGGTCAACGCCTTCCGCGCCAGCGCAGCGCCGCGGACGGAATTCGCCTGCGCACAGGCGAACGCCTGTGCACAGGAGGATGTTCAAGTTCCGCGCCGGCGGAGAATCCGCCGAGGCCCCTGCCTGCGCACAGGCAGGAGTTGAATTTTTGTCCGACATGCGGACACACGCGTCAAGGCAGAAGGAGATTGGCCGAGGGGCGGTACGAACAAGTGTACCGCGCAAGGCGGAAAACTCGCCTTCGGCGCTACGCCCTCATGTCCACAGGGTGACACGCTCGCGGAGTTCAAATCCGCCAATTCGAGCGTGAGAGTTTAATCGACGACGGCGGAGCGTGAAGCCGCGCGTGAGAGCGAAGACCGTTCCAGCGTACAGCCGGCGCGGCCATCAAGTGAGACGTTCTTCACGACCAAGAGCCGACCATGACCTTCGACCGGGCGGCGGAGAACGTCCCATTCTTGAATTCGCGATTCCAATCTCTTGTGCGCGCTGCGCGCATCCATCTGCTGGCTGCGGACCATTCTCGACGTCGTCACACAGGAGATTTCTTGTTGATTGAGGGAGAAGTGAGTGCGCGTGATTTGGAATTGAGAGCGATTAGAGTTTGCCGAGAGAGAAAGAAACGCGGACAGTGCGGAAGTAGAATGAGCGGGCGAGCGAACCCCAGGAACGCAATGACGAGACCGAGCAGATTGCGGATGGTGCCACTTCGCCTGCCGCAGAACGGGCTGCGCGCTTTCGAGGAGCGCTTAATAGCAAGAAAGCTCGATTTCTTGCTATGGGGATGGAATTACATCTGCGCGAATATGGTGCGCGAGTGGCTAGAGCCACAGGGACCACCCTCGCGCGGATTGCGTCCGCATGTTGATCGGTGGACAGTCCAAGATTGGGCGCAGGCGTTGGGAAGATGTGCTGGCATGCCAGGGCACCTCCTTTTCGACAGTGAGAGCATCAAGGTGACCAAACAAGAAGAGGCGCAATTTGTGGAGCTGTTCAAGACCGGGAGGTCTACCAAGAATGGGTACAGGACCCGTGATTACAAGGATCGATTTCGCCGGACTTTGTCCGCGGCGCTGATGCAATTACTGCAGCCGCACCGCGCCTGCTACATCACATTGTGGCAAGTCTCTTTTGTGGAGTGCGTCATCGAGGGAACTCCAATTCACTGGGCGAGCATCCTGCACAGGGTGATGCGACAGCACGCGTTTGAGGAGAAGGGGGGAACTCTAAACCATCTTTCTCCTTTCCTTATCAATTTTTATCGACAGCGGAATTGTTTGACAGCGGCGGAGCTTGAACATTTTCCGCCATTGTCCATCGACCATCCCGGGAAGTATGTGCGGGAGAACGAGGTCGACACTGATGCAGAGGAGTCACCGACTTCGACCCCATCAAGACGGAGGGACGAAGGGAGACACACCCCTGCAGCGCGAGTGCCGCGGAAGCGGCGATGGAGGGAAGAGTCCGAAGAGGAGCAGCATCAAGAACCCTCTGCTCCCATTCGACCGCGGCCGCTGTGCGAGCCATACAGCCGGCCGAAGCAGAAGGCACGCAGACTGGTGTTACCAGCTGACAGTGCAGACACGGCGACGATTGCGACGGAGATAGGAAGTGCGTCGCCAGAAAGGCGAGAGGAAGCGCGGACGACCCAAGGAACAACGGGCCACGCTGCAACCTCGTCGGGAGAGAGGCCGCCTACGGGCCAAGGGCCTCCGGAGTTACCACGTGCGATGCGGACTGCAACCTCCGGGCTGACTCTCACTCAGGTTTACCTCTGATGGCTTTGTGGTAGCGCATCATGGTTCTAGAAGACTAAGATTCATACTCTCACTCATGTCCCAAACACCTTCTCTTACAAACTCTCATGTATCACTCCAACTCACACACAAACTCTCCTCACATCACCCTCTTCACATAAATGCAAACACACGTCGATACTCCAAGATACTCAAAAACTTCACTCCTTCATTACTGAAACAAGTCCTCACACATGACTCTCCAAACTTGCTTGAGAGGTGCTACTCTACCTCTCTATTTATACTACTTGAGAAGTTACCATAGTAACATGTGGTAATTTCTCCTAACTTACTTTTACCTAGGTAAGTTTGACTAACCTTCTCTACGTGGCAACATGCCATTGGCCTACCTAAACCTTCTAGAAGCTTCTGGAATCCAAGGTTGAGGTGGCGACATGCCATTTGAAGCTTTTAAACTTCTACAAGCTTCCTAGCCACTAAGTCAACATTAGACTTAGTCTAGCCAATCATCTTTCATACATTTAGTCAAACCAATCAAATCCAAGCTTCTAGTCAAATATCTAATCCCTTGGAATCTAGAACTTTTGTATAAGACAAAATAGAAGTGCTCACTCCTTGTAAAGGACAAAATAGAAGTGCTCACTCCATTCTTCTAGAACTCCGCTAATTATTCCGCCAACTATAGACATTGTAGCTAAACTTAGTCATGACTAGATAAACTTAGTTATAACTAACTAGTTTAGTCATAACTAGCTAGTCTTAGCTATGCCTTGGCTAATCATCCTTATTCCCTTGACCACTTCTAAGACTTAGTACATATGTGCAACACCCGGTCTTACATTTACCCCCGGACTAAGATTTCACTACGCCCTCGGAGTGAAAGAATCTGATCTTCGATGGAATAACTTCAACTTGTCGTGGTTGACTCGATCGAAGTGACGTCCTCCTAACTCCTTGATGTCATAAGTGAAATTTCCCCACACCTTCTCAACTATGAAAGGTCCAAAATACTTAGGAAGAAACTTTTTCCTAGCTCTCTTGTATCTAATTGCATCAAAGAGCATCACCCAATCACCTTCCTTGAACGGCTTCAAGTTCTGGTTTCCACTTCGTTTGTCGTGATAATTCTTCTGCAACTGTTGAGCCCGCTCCACTCGTACCATGGCTAGTGCTCGAGCTTCCTCCAACTCCATCAATTGTTGTTGGCGAGACTTGATGGCTTCTGCTCCATTTGATTTCTTCAACCTTTGTTGGATTGTTGTGAATGTTGTCAAGTCAAACTGTATGGGAAGTTTTGACTCAACTCCATACACCATCCGAAAAGGTGAGTATCCGGTAGATGTCTTCCATGTTGTGCGATACTCCCATAAGATAGCATGGAGCCTCTTGTCCCAATTGTGTTTACTCCCGTCCATGTCTGCATCCTTGGCCAACATCATACACAAAGTGTAGTTGGTCCGCTCCGCCAACCCGTTAGCGTTAGGTTTGTAGGAAGTGGTCACTCGAGCCTTGATGGAGAAGTGCTCCAACATGGCTTGAATCATACTTCCCACAAATTCTCCTCCTCTATCTGATACTAACTCCAATGGACAACCAAATCGTGTAATGATTCTCTCATACAAAAATCTACCAACCTCCTTCTCATTAGTAGATTTAAGTGGTCTTGCCTCTACCCACTTCGTAAGATAATCTGTAGCTATCACAATGAATTTATTCCCTCGAGGAGTAAGATTCAAAGGACCTACAAAATCTATTCCCCACTTTTCAAAAGGACCTAACACTGGTACAGAAATCATAGGAGGGGTTTTCATGGACTTTTTAGCAAAAGCTTGACACACATCACAACTTTTGCAATATTCCACACAATCCTTAAAAATACCCTTCCAATGATAACCAGCATCAAGAATTTTGAAGGCAGTTACCTTCCCCGCAAAATGTCCTCCACATACTGCACCATCATGAAACTCCTTCATGAGTTGTAATGCCTCTCCTCTCCCAACCGCCCTTCGTAGAAGTCCGTCAGCTCCTTGATGAAAAAGTACCTTCTCCATGATCATATAAGGTTGACATCTCTTCACTAATGCATTTTTCTCCCTTTGATGCATTCCTTGAGGAAACTCTCCTCTAGAGATGAAATCCCAAATTTCCTTGTACTCCTCCGGTACTGTTGTCACCGTGTCCATGACTAGCAAGTCCTCATCCGGAAAGGTGTCATCTACTGACTGATCTCCTCCATCATCATATGCTCTCGACATCAAATCCGCATTAGCATGCTTCTTTCCAGGTCTATCCTCAATGGTATAATCAAACTCTGCTAGTAGTAGCTTCCATCTAGCTATCCTCCCTTCAGCATTAGGCTTGTTGAAAATGTATTTCAAAGCCTTATGATCAGTCACTATAGTGAATCTCCCACTCAACAAATAATGTCGAAACTTCTTAAGTGAGAAGATTACAGCTAAGGCCTCTCTCTCTGTCACTGAGTAGTTCTTCTCCGCTTGAACCATTTGTCTACTAGCATAGGCAATTGGATGATCATGCTTTTCATCATCTAATTGACTCAAGGTGCATCCTACAGCAATATTTGATGCATCTGTGTAGAGAATGAAAGGTTTACCCCAATCCGGTTTCGCCAAAATTGGAGCCGTCACCAACGCCTTCTTGAGAACTTCGAACGCCGTCTTTGCACCTTCATCCTTGAAAATGAGTTCATACTCCACTCCCTTCTTCATGTAATTCGTCAAGGCATGAGCTTTGTTGGAGAAGGACAAGATGAACCGTCGGTAGTACCCCACCATACCAAGGAATTGCCTCAACTTGGTTAAAGTCGCCGGAAAAGGTAACTCCATGATCCGTGTCACCTTCTCTGGATCCACCGCTATACCATTCTTGGAGATGATATGCCCCAACAATAGGCCTTCCTCACATCCAAAAATGCATTTTTCTGGATTGAGTGAAGCCTTAGCTTCCTCCAGCCGTTGAAGTATTTTGATCAAATGATCAAAATGATCCGCTTTCCTCCCGTAAACACAAAAATCATCTATGAAATCCCTTACAAACTTTCCAATGAAAGGTTCAAACACTCTATTCATGAACCTTTGAAAAGTGGCAGGAGCATTACATAGACCAAACGGCATCACTCTAAAGGCAAAGGTTCCCCATGGAGTGGTAAAAGTTGTTTTGAGTTGGTCTTCTAAGGCAATTTGGATTTGGTTATAGCCACTATAACCATCTCCAAAACTATACCACTCATGGCCAGCAACCTCCTCTAGAATCTCATCTATGAAAGGCAAGGGATAGTAGTCTTTCTTTGTGACAGCATTCAACTTTTTGTAATCTACGCACACTCGTAGCTTACCATTCTTCTTCTTCACTATCACAATTGGAGACACCCATTCAGAATTTTCTACCTCGTAGATGAAGCCAGCCTCCTTGAGCTTGTCGATCTCCTCCTTCACCACAAGAGCCGTAGGTGGATTTATTCGGCGTTGCTTTTGCCGAATAGGACGAGCTTTCTCCTCCAACTCGATGCGATGAGTCTCCAACGTCACATGCTTAAGATCCTTGTAACTAAAGGCAAAAACATGAATATATTTGCGAAATATATCCAGAAACTTTGCCTTTTCCTCCTTGGTAACCTTGGGACCAAACCTGAGAGTGGACAGTCGTCGACACACCTCCTCTTCGCTCATCTCCACTTTGTCAGGATCTTTCTTCACTCCAGGCCTAGGCAACAACTCCATGGCAGCAATGACTTGTACTTGAACATTATCATCAGAAGAGTACTCCGATGATGTTTCTTGATCAGAAGTTGAGATGTCTGTGTCAACTTCTGAAAAGCTACCACTCTCTTCACTCTCAGATTCCCAATACTCGTCAGTTGGTCTATCTGAGTCTGTGGTGGATTCCCCTCCTCTCGTCAAAGGAACCTTAACTCGATGGTTCTTTGGACCTATCCTCAAATAGCCCTTGTGCCATCGGTCCGTAGTCCTTACCGCCCTCAACTAAGGACGTCCCAACAGCAAGTCGTAGCTAGCTTCCTTGAGAATTTGGAAGGAAAGCAAAGTTTGCACTCCCCTCACACTAACCACAACTTTGTCTACCACCCCCAGTGGTCTTACCTTCTGTTTGTTGGCCATACCAACAATTATGCTAGAAGGTCTAGAAGGTTGCATACCCAACTTCTGCATCAACCTCTCAGACATGGCATTCACAGCCGATCCACCATCAACCAACACATCTGATACATCATGTCCATTGATCCTCACTTCGATCTTTGAAGCATGTGTACATACCTCCGAAGCAGCCGCATCCACCACACCAACTCCCACATTGGTCATGTGAGCCTTCCCTTTAGATTTCCGCTTCTTGGTCCTTGTGGAGCTAAGACCTCCTCTTAACTCCTTCCGAATGGCTGGATTCAAGGCAATCAGCTGACCAACTGTTATATTGGCCTTCTGATTTCCTACATCCTCCACCACGTCATACTTAGCTTGAGAAGATGAAATGGAAAAGTCATCCATGCCCAACTTCTTCCTTGGTACTCTTGGTTGACTCACTCCACTTGACCGTGTACTTCGACTTGGCGTGTCCTCCATGAAAATTGACTCGTCCGCAAATCGGGCACGCTTCTTCTCATGAGCAAGGATATCCACTTTCGATTTTGAGCTCTCCCCTTTCTCAAAAGTGCATTGATGAGGGAATACATCAATGGATGCTACTCCCTTATCCTTGGCTTGTTGCGTGGCCGGTGCATTGTTGTTGTGCCGAACTCCATCATGTTGTCGAGGGTTAGGACAATTCCTCTGAAAATGAGGACCTCCACAAGAAAAGCAAGAAACCGCAAAGTTTCCTGAAGGTGGATTTCCTCTTGGAGGATAATTTCCATAACCCCTAGAGCCTCCTCCTACGTTCTGATTCCTCTTCTCCCACAACTGTACTACATTGATCTTGAGGTCTGCTAGAGTCTCCGTGATAGATTTCAACTCATTTTGAAAATCCACACTAGGATTCGCTATCGTGGATGAAGTAGAAGGGTTTGAAACAATGGACCTTCCTACAACCGGTGGAGCTACTTCTCTAGCCACCAAGCTAGAATCATCATCTTATAAGCTCTCCTCCATTCTAATAGCAATTCGAATGGCTTCAGCCTTAGAAGAGGGCTTCTCGTATCTCACCTTACTTCGAATCTCAGGTCTCAAACCTCCAACGAAGTTCTTCATGAGCATCGCCCTTATCCCCACCATTGTAGCATCCACTTCATCTCCGCCCTTCCTCAGCACCACGTGGAATCTAGATTCCAACTTCTCGGTTCTCTCCACATAGGTCCTCACCTTCTCGTTCTCTCCTTGTTTCAAGAAGGTGACCTCACACATCAACTTTTCATAACTTTCACTGGGAAGAAAGTTTTCGATCAGGTTCTCCGTTAATGTCTCCCACGTGTCGTCCTCTGAATGCTCCCTCTTGTACTCCTTGTACCACTTGAGAGCAGAATCTTCCAAGAAATCCGGCAAAAGCATAGCCCACTCGTCCTTCTTCCTCTCATTGTTTCCTATGCAAGCCCTCTTGAAGTCCCTAACAAAAGCTTCTACATCCTCATTCTCCCTCCCATAAAATACCGGAAGCTTCCCCATTTCCAACTAATTTTTTTTTTTTTTTTTTTTTTTTATATTGGAAATTTATATGGGGCTTCCTAATACAATATAAACAACACTAACTCCATCCTTGAGTAATTCATCAAAGGAAACACAAAAGGAATTGGTTGTTCCAAGATAGCCAAAGCTCTCTCCTCTCCTAGGCATACGATGAGTCTTACCCTCATCATCATCTTCTCCATCATTCGAATGATGATCTCCATCTTCAGTTGGAGCTTGAACCCGCTGAGGTCACTTTCTCCGTTTCAGCACTTAGCTTGCCGTCAAACCCTTCCACAAGTGATTCCAGAAGTGCCTTCACTCCGCTGCATTCGTGTCCCGCTGGTAGCCCAATCACTCCGCAATTGTCACAGAAGGTCGCGCTTTGGGATTCATGTGGCGATGATGGTCCCAAGTGAAGTTTCAAATCTCCCAAGTTCCTCTTGCTCCTCAATCTTCGATCTTTGTTCCGCAGGGAACAATTGACAACCTTATGGCCCTCCTCTCCACAATAAAAACAAGTTTCACGTTTGACTCTTGGAGATTGACTCACTACTCTTTCTTCAAACTCTACCTTGAATTCTCTTGTATTGGAGTCTAAAGACACTATAACATCCAAGCCTTGAGGTACTTTGGATAACCTAATCTTCCAACCTTCTTGTTCACTCATTTTCCCATAAGATAGAAACCACTCAAAAGACCTCTCCCAGAAACGCTATCTACTTGACGAAAACTGTGAATGAAGAAATCAAAAACTTTTGCTTTGTTATCTTGCTTTTGTACCCCCTCAACTTCAAATCAACATAACTTCGTCTCTAGACGTGATCTCTCAGTGAAATTTTGACTCAAACGTAGCTTATCTTCTAATACACACTCGTACGAAGTTTCAAAGCCTAAATTGAAATACAGAAAAAGTAATCAACTCTGTACAAACTTTCCAGAGAGCAGACTTTTGATACCCGTGAAAACCCACCCAACTTCTAACTCTCATATCTTTCTGTTAACACATGATCTGGACCTGAAACAAAAACGTAAATGTTCTCTATCTTCCACTCTAAAATCAATAGAAACTTTGAAAAATACCTTCAAAAATATTTTTTTCGGCGTCTAAGATCACTTTTCTCTCAAAAAAGACCTATTTACGTGTACAAAACGTACAAAATCACTTCTAGGCTATCATATGAGACTATTGGATAAACAAAGGGATTTTCGCTCTCAAGCACACTCTCCGCTCTTTCATTCCCCAATGTTAACACCAAGTGATCTCTCATGGATACTTTCTCTCTAGCTAGAAATCGAATCCTAAACATTCCGCCTTCTAGATTGAGGTCCCGGCAACGGAACCAAAAATGCAACCTCCGGGCTGACTCTCACTCAGGTTTACCTCTGATGGCTTTGTGGTAGCGCATCATGGTTCTAGAAGACTAAGATTCATACTCTCACTCATGTCCCAAACACCTTCTCTTACAAACTCTCATGTATCACTCCAACTCACACACAAACTCTCCTCACATCACCCTCTTCACATAAATGCAAACACACGTCGATACTCCAAGATACTCAAAAACTTCACTCCTTCATTACTGAAACAAGTCCTCACACATGACTCTCCAAACTTGCTTGAGAGGTGCTACTCTACCTCTCTATTTATACTACTTGAGAAGTTACCATAGTAACATGTGGTAATTTCTCCTAACTTACTTTTACCTAGGTAAGTTTGACTAACCTTCTCTACGTGGCAACATGCCATTGGCCTACCTAAACCTTCTAGAAGCTTCTGGAATCCAAGGTTGAGGTGGCGACATGCCATTTGAAGCTTTTAAACTTCTACAAGCTTCCTAGCCACTAAGTCAACATTAGACTTAGTCTAGCCAATCATCTTTCATACATTTAGTCAAACCAATCAAATCCAAGCTTCTAGTCAAATATCTAATCCCTTGGAATCTAGAACTTTTGTATAAGACAAAATAGAAGTGCTCACTCCTTGTAAAGGACAAAATAGAAGTGCTCACTCCATTCTTCTAGAACTCCGCTAATTATTCCGCCAACTATAGACATTGTAGCTAAACTTAGTCATGACTAGATAAACTTAGTTATAACTAACTAGTTTAGTCATAACTAGCTAGTCTTAGCTATGCCTTGGCTAATCATCCTTATTCCCTTGACCACTTCTAAGACTTAGTACATATGTGCAACACCCGGTCTTACAAGACAGATGTTCCGTTTGCGCACAGGCGAACCTCCGCGGACGGACGAGCCTCCGCGGACCGGCGAACACAAGTGGACGTGGATCTACGCTTACGCGTGGGAAGGAGCAGTCCGCCTGTGCACAGGCGCTCACCTGTGCACAGGTCGCCTGTGCACTGGACACCTCCACACGTGCCGCCTGTGCACAGGCAAGAATCACCCCCGTTCCAACGCAGGAAGGGGAAGGAGCCGGCGGAAGAACCGCCTACGAGACACCGGCCCTCGGGGCCAGACCCTCCGGCGCACCACGCGCCGCAATTTGCGCCTTTGGCGCCAGGGCCTTCGAGCCGAGGAGATACGAGCAGAGAGCGTGCGGAGGCCGCACCATCGGCGGGAAGTCCGCCGATAGATGCGCCTTCGGCGGTAGGGCCTATAGGCCAAGGAACATCGGGCGTGCGGCCCCCGGCCATGTCGCCTTCGGCGATAGATGTCCGCGGCGCTACGCCTGCGACGGACAAGGCGCCGGCAAATGCGCCTGCGCACGGGCCGGGCACAGCCCCCACGGACCGATCGAGGGAGCAGCAGACGGAGGAGCGGAGTGACTGTCCGCGGGATGAAATCTCGATACGCGATGCGCAATCCAACCCCGCGCAGCCACCCTCCGCTCAATCGCCTTCGGCGACGGACGACGGCGACAGAGAGAATGCGGTAGGCAATCAACCAGCGAGCGACGGGGATGCCGCTCGGATACATTCGCCTTCCGCCTTAGACATTTTGGCGACGAGCAGCGAGGCTGCAGCCGTGCCTTCGCAGGCAGCACACGTCGAGGACGTGCAGCCCCACTCGGGGCAGTCGCCAACGCAATCAATGGCGACTGAAATTCTCCACTCGGATGATGACGACGGAGGCTCCACGGAAGAAATGTCAGGAGCAGAAGACACCGAGGAGGAGGAGGAGGAAATTGTTGGAGCGCCGGCGGCGGCGCTCTCTGAGCAGGTGATTCCGTTGCTGCGGTACTTGGATCGCAAGGTCGATAAATACGCCGACCCACTCCAGCCGGGATCTTACATCGAGTTAGTGCGCAGGCGGACTCGCACTAAAGTCCACACCAGCAAGCTATTAGCTAGAGTGGACCAGGAGTTGAGGGACTTGAAGGAGAAGCATGCGTGCTTGTGGGGTCAGTACAAGCTTAATCAGAAGTTCTACAAGCACACCGAGAAGATGAAGGATGAGAAACTGGGCGAGCTCACCAAGGAGCAGGTGAAGGTCAAGGAAGCACTCAACTCTGAGCAGGCCCAGAATCGGATTTTGTCAGAGGAGCTCGTGCGACAGACGCGGTTGTTGGAACAATGTCAGCTCGCACGGCAGGCGGATGAAGAGTTAATCCGCAGGTTGCAGTCAGAGTGTGGCGAATTGAGGGCGCAACGTGCTGAAGCCGAATCGCAATTAGTGATAATTGAAGAGGATCGCAGGAAGGAGGCGGATCGCACGAAGGTGGAGACGGCGAGGCGAGTCGCCCACTGTCTCAAGGGCTACGCCCACTGGGAAGTGAAGGCGCAGGAGAAACTCACACTGCGTGAGTTTGAGTTGCGCGCAGCCGGGTTGTTGTCAGGCGACAGTAGGAGTCGGCGGAAGGTAGCGAAGAAGCTCGAGGCCTTTCTGTCGAAGGCACAGGATACCATGTCCGCCCTCGAGGGGGAGGTGTCCGCGGCGTTGCAGCGGTTGGGACTGCGTAGTCGAGCGGAAGAGTGGCAGGGTAGGGAGTTAGTGCGCGGCAGTCGGCCGCGTAGGAGACGTAGTACAGGTTCCGCGGAGTGTAGTGTAGCGTGGTTCCGTGCAGGCGTGTAGCGTAGTGCAGTGTAGTGTTAGGTAGGACTTAGAAGGTATAAAATAGTTCCAGGCGTTTTGCCTGGGGTTCTTTCCCATCAGAAGTGCAGATCAGGAACCCATTTCCTTTGCGTGTTTGTGTCCTTGAGTTCTGTCACCACGCACGAGGAGTTACAACTTAGCGTTCCGCATTTTGTAGCTGAAGGCCTTCGGCCGAATGTTCAGAGCTAGTACATTGGTTAGAGACTTGAGTAGTTCGGATCTGCACCTACGGGTGACTGCCGATGCTCAGAGCCAGTGACTAGTTAGATACTTGAACAGTTTCGCCCCTACACCTTCGAGTGTTTCTTTCTGATTGTACTCCTTGGGATTTTTCCCCTGAATGCCAAAGTGAAGTTTTGCTACTTCGTGTAAGCCTTGGTTGTAAATTCAGGTTACGCTGCAGCAGGTGCCTTGAGGGTAACCCCTGTAGTATTTCTGGGAATGACAAGTGCCTGAGAATTCAAACTCTTCAATAGACTGTTGTTGTGTTACTGGAATGTTTCTCAGTGAGTCCTTCAGTGCGGACCTGTGTTCTCTGCGCGTTTTGTGAGTTGAGAGTGTTGTTCACCGCGTATGAGTGACTTCGATCCGAAGTAGGTAGTCCAAACCGGGTTTCCTACACTAGCAGCAAGCTAGTGGAAGCGTTGTAAAAGCCGGAGTTGGAAGTCACTGCCCGCAGCTTTGCCGAGTGTGCTCGTGAGAGACTTTCCCCCTGAAATCTTGAAGTAGAGGTCCTAACGGATCTCTGGGTTGTGTTTCTGTAGTTTCAGGTGTGTGTGTGTGTGTGTGTTACGCTGCACTGTGCGACCTCCGAGTGCGCTCCGAGTGGACACTTGCAGTATTTCTGGGAGTGACAGTCGCCTGAGAATTCAAACTCATCAATAGTCTGTTAAAACGTGACACTTTGTACCCTGTGTGTTCCTCTGTCCCTGTGGGTTCGACCTTTCTACCACTATATTGCAGTTTTAGCCTTTAGTGGGTTATTACATAAGAAGCCGACAACTTCTTTTTGGCGCCGCTGCCGGGGACAGTTGCGTCAACACCGGGGTTTTTACGAGCAGCCATGCTCGGTGAATGTCGACTGGGGCTGGCGGGAGCAACCTAAGTGCTAGAGCTGTCCGCAAGTTCCGACGAGATTCAGAGAAGGCCGTGGAAGAGACACGGCGTCAAAACAAGAAAACACCAAAAAGAGTACCTAAGCCTAGTTCGGCCGACATCCTTGGGGAACCTACCCCCGACGACTCGGAACCAAACTTGGTGCTTACAGTTCTACTAGATATTCCTTGCACGGACCCGCCTAGTGAAGTAGAACCGACCGCCCGAGAACCGTCGACAGACACACCGATGGCGGACGGACAAGCCAATGTGCGGCTACCTCAGCCGATTACTAAACATTCCTACCCGAAGTACAAAGGGAGTGGGGATGACGACGATGCAGATTCATACATCAAGTTGTTCGAGTCGGTGTCTATTGCCAATCGCGAGGTCGCAGACGACGACCGACTAAGGATCTTTCCAAGCCTTCTGCGGAAGAAAGCGAGGAGTTGGTATAATCACGAGAGCATCGATCCGACTGGGTTGACAACATGGGCCCAGCTGAAGGAGAAGTTCCTTCGCCGCTTTCGCGAGCTCGGCTACGACAGCCGGGTTTTGACGAAGTTACGTAATTTGCAGCGAGAGAAGAAGGAGAGTCTGCGTGACTACACTGAGAGATTTCTGGACCTCCTCGACAGAATACCGAAAACAGGACCAGGGTCCCCTTTCTCGGTACAACAAGCTGTGGATTGGTACGTGACCGGTTTAACTCGGGAGATGGAGACTTTTTGCCGACGCAGCAAGTGCGACACTATTGAGGACGTGATTGCATCGGCAGAAGCCTTCGAAACTTCCACTCTCAACCGAAGAGGGAGAGAGAGACGGGAGTCGAAGGAGCGAAAACCGAAGGGAGGGCGAAGACGGCGTAGAGGTACAACTCCGTCATCGGAGGAATCGTCTTCGGACGAGAACCGTTCTTCATCCGAAGAAGAGGAAACCTCATCGTCGGAGGAGGAGAAGAAGAGGAAGAAGCATGGGTCAGCGAAGAAAAAGGGCATCCGACGAGTGACTACGGACCGAGCGCCGGGAGATATAGCTTCGAAGATGGAGACCCTTGTGAAGGACTTCGCCGATCTCAAGGTTCAAGTGGTAGGCGGGCATGATCGCAGAAAATCACCCGGGAGAGTGCGAGCGAACTTATGGTGTACTACGTGCGGGGCGGTGGGGCATGCAAACACCGAGTGCCTTACCACCCGTCCGTCATATCCAGTCAACGCAGTAGAGTGGGCGCAACCGTACTATGGAGAGCACCCTCAGTACTATGGAGAGGCTAGCGAAGAGACAGCCTACGCCGTCCAGTCGGTTCCTACCCCTCCTGCAGTTTCAGCAATGCAAGTCCCACGATATATTCCGGTGGATCGGGCCACTACGGTACCTGTGAGGCGGAGAGCACCTCCAGGGACGTTTGACCCACCGCCACCGCGAGCTTGTTATAATTGCGGGGAAGTTGGGCACTTCTCACCGCAGTGTCCCCATCCAAAAAGGCGAAACGATTATGCTCCGACATGTAGTAATTGCAAGAAGGTCGGGCACACTGCGCCAGAGTGTGATCAGCCACCAGTCCCTCGGCCAGCGGTACGATTTGTGAACACTCCTGCCAAGGAGGACGTGCAAGTTAATCAGGTCGAAGTAGGTTCAGACGGGGATGGCGAAGACGAAGAATGGCCGGCTGAAGAGGTTATGTGCGCACGGGTCGAAACTCGTAGTTCCAAGAAATCGAAGGAGCAAGAGCGTGACACTCGCAAGCACGAACGGAGAACCGACGACCGGACGGGAAAAGGAAAGGAGAAGACATCCAGCAAGTCCGACTCGCGACCTGCTCGGAAGTCTTCGGCTACGCGGGAGGCACCAGCAGTGCGCCCCCGGACAGCAGTCGAGGACGAGCCAGTGCGCCTACTGAAACGTGACTATGCTCCGGATATCCGCAACGAGGTAGCCAACCTGTTGAAGGAAGCGATCCGTACGCAAAAGGAACCACCGCGGCCAGACTTGACCCCCCCCCTTGGGGCGAAGTTGGCAGCCACCGTGGAACCTCGCAGAGCGTCGCCGACCCCGGCGACCCAACGCGCCCACTATGACTTGGTTGAAGATCTCGGGAGTCGAAAAGTGAACATCACGTTCAAGCAGCTCTTGGAGGACAATAAGACGTATCGGAGAATGTTGATGCTTTCGCTACGGCATCCGCGGAAGCCGCGCGCATCCACATCCTCTCAAGTATATCAAGTGGAGAGCGAAGACCAAGGGCCACCCGAGATCGATGTGGAAATAGCAGGGTGTTGTGTACGCAGAGTGCCAATCGACTCTGGATCAGGAGTCAACATAATGACGGAGGATACAGCGAGAGCCTTGGGGTTCAGTCAATACGAACCCTCGAAGCGTGTGTTGAGATTAGCGGATCAGACGCGGAGAATGCCTGCAGGTATGCTGCGCAATGTCAAGACAACCATCGGGGGTGCGGACTTTCGGTTGACGTATATCATCCTTCAACCGATGATGAAGCAGGGCTATGACGTTCTGCTCGGGCGACCATGGCTATATGGTGCACAAGTCAGATGTGATTGGCGAAGACATCGCCTTAAGTTTCCTCATCCTTCGGAACCGACCAAAACCATTACGGTGCCCTGGAATAGGGTCAGGCACGAAGGAGAGACCCCATCGACAAGTGCAAGTTACACATCGGGCGAGGACAGTGAGTCGACCGCGCGATCGGATTCCAGTGGTACCGAATCCGATTACTTCGTGGGATTCGTTGCCTGCTGTTCGGTGGGAGAAGAAGAAGAGCCGGAAGCTATTCAGCCGGAAGACGAATAGCAATTAACTGTGGGACTGGGAAGGAGTGAGACGAGTCACACTGAGGGCATTGTCGACCCTAGTGACTGTCACGAAGTACAACTCAGTCCCGGCAAGTGCTTGAAGGTATCAAGCGCAGTGAGAGGAGACGAGCTAAGGAAAGTACAGGCCTTCCTTAGCCATTATGTCGACGTCTTCGCCTGGAAGATCGAAGACATGAAGGGGATACCTGCACGGTATGGGGAACACCGTATCGATTTACTGGACGACTCAGTACCCATACGACAGCGCCAGTATCGCCTCAACCCAAAGTACTCCTTGCTAGTGAAAGAGGAGATAGATAAGTACTTGAGCGCTGGAATTATTTACCCTGTGCTCAGCAGCGAGTGGGTGTCGCCGATTGTTATCGTACCCAAGAAGTTGACGGGTAAGATACGAGTGTGTCAGGATTTCCGGAAGTTGAATGCAGCAACACGCAAGGATCATCACCCGTTACCATTCACGGATGCCATTCTAGACCATGTCGCAGGACATGAATGTTATAGCTTCCTGGATGGGTTCTCAGGTTACAATCAGGTGTCTATCCGTGAACAGGACAAGGATAAAACTACGTTCACAACCGACTGGGGAACTTACGCATACCACAAGATGCCCTTCGGTCTGTGCAACGCGCCTGCCACCTTTCAACGGATGATGACCAATATCTTTCAGGAACAACTGAGGAAGTTCCTGGAGATATTCATAGATGACTTCTGTGTCTTTGGGAAGCGGTCTGAACACCTAAGTCACTTGAAGCAGACCTTCGATAAATGTAGAGAGAGCAGTTTATCACTGCATCCCGAGAAGTGCTTTTTCTTTATGACTAGTGGGATCTTGTTGGGTCATCGGGTCTCGGCAGACGGCATTGCGGTGGACATCGAGAAGGTCAAGGTTATACTCGAGCTTGAGCCACCCACGAATCTAAGGGAGCTGCGAGCATTCCTGGGTCATGTGGGCTACTACCGAAGATTCATACACATGTATGCAATACTGGCGGCGGACCTGACCAAGTTGTTGAAGAAGGACGAGCCTTATGCTTGGGGTGCGAACCAGCAGTCAGCATTTGAGGCTCTAAAAGCAAAACTCACGACTGCTCCCGTACTAAGGAGTCCAGACTGGAATCGACCATTCCATGTTTACGTTGACACCTCGGCATTCGCCATCGGTGTAGTACTGAGTCAAAAGGATGACAACAAAAAGGACTACCCGATCTACTTCGCGAGCCGACAGCTGTCTCTAGCAGAGCGGAAGTACACCACGACGGAGAGAGAAGCGTTGGGGATGGTGTACTCCTGTAAAAAGTTCCGTCACTACCTAATCTGCTACGAGCTTGTGTTCCATGTGGACCACTACGCATTGCAACACCTAGTCAAGAAAGCCGACCTATCCGGTCGAATCGCCAGGTGGGTGTTGTTACTACAAGAGTTCACCTACACGGTCCAGACCAGGAAAGGGGTGCACCACGAAAATGCGGATTACTTGTCCCGATTATGGACCCAGCCGACAGAGGAGGAATTGGTGGACGATTTTCCAGATGAAGAGTTATTTCAGTTGTCTGCAGGACGTGAGTCCCGCTATGCCGACCTGTATCGATATCTGCTAACCCTCCAGTGCCCCGAAGGCATGGATTTGGAACAGCGAACTGTCTTTATTCATAAGGCAGGCCCGTACCAACTCCAGCAGGGGGTGTTGTTTAAGAAGATGGCAGATGAGCGCTTATGCAGGTGCCTGGAGGAATCAGAAGTACCAAGAATAGTGAGTGCGATGCATACAGAGGAGGCGGGTGGACACTATGCCATCAGGAACACGGTCACAAAGATCCTAAATGCGGGGTATTGGTGGCCGACCATGTTTAAGGATGTTCTCGATTACATCCGCAAGTGCGACAGTTGCCAGAGGACGGGGAGACCGACGCCTACAACACGCTGGCCCCTGACTCCCATCATGCCTCTAGCACCTTTCGAAAAGTGGGGTATTGACTTTGTAGGGCCGATACAACCAGTGACTAGAAGTACACGAAGGCGCTACATTCTGGTAGCAACGGACTACGCCACCAAAATGGTAGAGGCCAGGGCCACCAGAAGGGATGATGCTGCCACAGTGGCAGCATTCTTGTTTGAGTCGATCATCACACGCTACGGATGTCCCTTAGAGCTAGTCAGCGACCGGGGCACGCATTTTCTGAATCAGATCATCGAAGATCTGACACGGTATTTCCACATCAAGCACCGGAAGACTACTCCATACAATCCCAAGGCAAATGGACTAACGGAGAAGTCCAATGGTCTGCTGTGTAAAATACTACTCAAGGTCACGGTGAATCACGCTCACGACTGGGATACGAAGCTAGCAGCCGCTCTATGGGCGTACCGCACAGCTGAGAAGATCACGACCAAACAGACACCATACTTTCTGATGTATGGGCAACACCCGATCCTCCCGATCGAATTTGAAGTACCCACCCAACGAACGTTGGATTTGCAGAGGATGGGCGCAGAGGAGAGTCAGCTCTACAGGTTACAGGAAGTCACGCTGCTGGATGAGAGGAGACGAGACGCCGAAGATCGCACCAGGAAAATCCAGCTCCGCCGAAAGGAGAGATACGATAAAAAGATCAAACCGGTACTCCTGCAGGCGGGTGATTTGGCATTACTCTACGACAGCAGGCATGCCAGATTCCCAGGCAAACTGCACCTAAGGTGGATGGGACCTTACAGGGTTGTCGAAGTCTTCCCGAATGGATCCATCCAACTTGCGGACCTGGCCGGCGATTTGTTAGGCACCCGAGTGAACGGGTGGCGGTTGAAGAAATACCACATGTGAGTGTTCGCGTGGGCGCTCACAATTGAGGAGGGGGGCATGTGTTACCCCACTTTTGGCAATTTTGAGGAAATTAAAACATTTTTGGAAAACTGTACCCTGGCAGCATTGTAAATAGCCTTCGGTACATCAAAACAGAGTGAATCCGGAAGATCGCGGGGATTCTCGAGGGATCTTGTAGAATCTGGGATTTGGGGTGCCGCAGTAAGGACAGGCACCACCCTCCCTGCGAGCTCCGCAGTTAGGATCTCTACGGCGCAAGGCGCAAAACCCGCCTTCGGAGGTTGCGTCCGCGGCTGTAGGGAAGCCCCCGTAATTAGGTCAACCCTTGGGCGCCTTGACCAAGTTAGGGTCCCGTTGGAAAGAGCTCGACGCGCTGATTCTAACGAGCCCAAGAACGCTTGGAACGGACGAGGACTTAGGGAGTTATCGCTACTGGAAGAAACGGAGGCTGTCGCCTACGGCGGAAGGAGTTCGCCACCGGCGCGAATTCCGCCTACGCGGAAGGAGGAATCAAGTTTTGTCCTATGCGCGGACGAAGGCGTTCGCCTGTGCACAGGCGAAGTAGGGTTAGGGAAGGCGCGAAGTCCGCCTACGCACAGGCGTACGCCTGTGCACAGGCACTTCGGCGTCGGCGGAAAATCCGCCTTGGGCCCTAGAAATGCGCCTTGTGAGGTAGAAAGTGTACGGCGCCTTCCGCGCCAGCGCAGCGCCGCGTACGTCGGAAGAGCCGCCAGAGTAATCCAACAGGTACGGACCGTGCGGACGGCACGGGTGGATGCGCTCTTGGACGGACGGAGTTGCGGCGGCGGAAGCGCCGACGGAGAGACAAGGAACGGACAGACTGGACGGAGACGGCTGACCACGGTCAACGCCTTCCGCGCCAGCGCAGCGCCGCGGACG
The DNA here is from genome assembly GCA_037833965.1 of Marchantia polymorpha subsp. ruderalis. NCBI lineage: Eukaryota > Viridiplantae > Streptophyta > Marchantiopsida > Marchantiales > Marchantiaceae > Marchantia > Marchantia polymorpha. Next base: position 29,876,530 of record AP031351.1, on the reverse strand, counting down.
GAATTCGCCTGCGCACAGGCGAACGCCTGTGCACAGGAGGATGTTCAAGTTCCGCGCCGGCGGAGAATCCGCCGAGGCCCCTGCCTGCGCACAGGCAGGAGTTGAATTTTTGTCCGACATGCGGACACACGCGTCAAGGCAGAAGGAGATTGGCCGAGGGGCGGTACGAACAAGTGTACCGCGCAAGGCGGAAAACTCGCCTTCGGCGCTACGCCCTCATGTCCACAGGGTGACACGCTCGCGGAGTTCAAATCCGCCAATTCGAGCGTGAGAGTTTAATCGACGACGGCGGAGCGTGAAGCCGCGCGTGAGAGCGAAGACCGTTCCAGCGTACAGCCGGCGCGGCCATCAAGTGAGACGTTCTTCACGACCAAGAGCCGACCATGACCTTCGACCGGGCGGCGGAGAACGTCCCATTCTTGAATTCGCGATTCCAATCTCTTGTGCGCGCTGCGCGCATCCATCTGCTGGCTGCGGACCATTCTCGACGTCGTCACACAGGAGATTTCTTGTTGATTGAGGGAGAAGTGAGTGCGCGTGATTTGGAATTGAGAGCGATTAGAGTTTGCCGAGAGAGAAAGAAACGCGGACAGTGCGGAAGTAGAATGAGCGGGCGAGCGAACCCCAGGAACGCAATGACGAGACCGAGCAGATTGCGGATGGTGCCACTTCGCCTGCCGCAGAACGGGCTGCGCGCTTTCGAGGAGCGCTTAATAGCAAGAAAGCTCGATTTCTTGCTATGGGGATGGAATTACATCTGCGCGAATATGGTGCGCGAGTGGCTAGAGCCACAGGGACCACCCTCGCGCGGATTGCGTCCGCATGTTGATCGGTGGACAGTCCAAGATTGGGCGCAGGCGTTGGGAAGATGTGCTGGCATGCCAGGGCACCTCCTTTTCGACAGTGAGAGCATCAAGGTGACCAAACAAGAAGAGGCGCAATTTGTGGAGCTGTTCAAGACCGGGAGGTCTACCAAGAATGGGTACAGGACCCGTGATTACAAGGATCGATTTCGCCGGACTTTGTCCGCGGCGCTGATGCAATTACTGCAGCCGCACCGCGCCTGCTACATCACATTGTGGCAAGTCTCTTTTGTGGAGTGCGTCATCGAGGGAACTCCAATTCACTGGGCGAGCATCCTGCACAGGGTGATGCGACAGCACGCGTTTGAGGAGAAGGGGGGAACTCTAAACCATCTTTCTCCTTTCCTTATCAATTTTTATCGACAGCGGAATTGTTTGACAGCGGCGGAGCTTGAACATTTTCCGCCATTGTCCATCGACCATCCCGGGAAGTATGTGCGGGAGAACGAGGTCGACACTGATGCAGAGGAGTCACCGACTTCGACCCCATCAAGACGGAGGGACGAAGGGAGACACACCCCTGCAGCGCGAGTGCCGCGGAAGCGGCGATGGAGGGAAGAGTCCGAAGAGGAGCAGCATCAAGAACCCTCTGCTCCCATTCGACCGCGGCCGCTGTGCGAGCCATACAGCCGGCCGAAGCAGAAGGCACGCAGACTGGTGTTACCAGCTGACAGTGCAGACACGGCGACGATTGCGACGGAGATAGGAAGTGCGTCGCCAGAAAGGCGAGAGGAAGCGCGGACGACCCAAGGAACAACGGGCCACGCTGCAACCTCGTCGGGAGAGAGGCCGCCTACGGGCCAAGGGCCTCCGGAGTTACCACGTGCGATGCGGACTGCAACCTCCGGGCTGACTCTCACTCAGGTTTACCTCTGATGGCTTTGTGGTAGCGCATCATGGTTCTAGAAGACTAAGATTCATACTCTCACTCATGTCCCAAACACCTTCTCTTACAAACTCTCATGTATCACTCCAACTCACACACAAACTCTCCTCACATCACCCTCTTCACATAAATGCAAACACACGTCGATACTCCAAGATACTCAAAAACTTCACTCCTTCATTACTGAAACAAGTCCTCACACATGACTCTCCAAACTTGCTTGAGAGGTGCTACTCTACCTCTCTATTTATACTACTTGAGAAGTTACCATAGTAACATGTGGTAATTTCTCCTAACTTACTTTTACCTAGGTAAGTTTGACTAACCTTCTCTACGTGGCAACATGCCATTGGCCTACCTAAACCTTCTAGAAGCTTCTGGAATCCAAGGTTGAGGTGGCGACATGCCATTTGAAGCTTTTAAACTTCTACAAGCTTCCTAGCCACTAAGTCAACATTAGACTTAGTCTAGCCAATCATCTTTCATACATTTAGTCAAACCAATCAAATCCAAGCTTCTAGTCAAATATCTAATCCCTTGGAATCTAGAACTTTTGTATAAGACAAAATAGAAGTGCTCACTCCTTGTAAAGGACAAAATAGAAGTGCTCACTCCATTCTTCTAGAACTCCGCTAATTATTCCGCCAACTATAGACATTGTAGCTAAACTTAGTCATGACTAGATAAACTTAGTTATAACTAACTAGTTTAGTCATAACTAGCTAGTCTTAGCTATGCCTTGGCTAATCATCCTTATTCCCTTGACCACTTCTAAGACTTAGTACATATGTGCAACACCCGGTCTTACATTTACCCCCGGACTAAGATTTCACTACGCCCTCGGAGTGAAAGAATCTGATCTTCGATGGAATAACTTCAACTTGTCGTGGTTGACTCGATCGAAGTGACGTCCTCCTAACTCCTTGATGTCATAAGTGAAATTTCCCCACACCTTCTCAACTATGAAAGGTCCAAAATACTTAGGAAGAAACTTTTTCCTAGCTCTCTTGTATCTAATTGCATCAAAGAGCATCACCCAATCACCTTCCTTGAACGGCTTCAAGTTCTGGTTTCCACTTCGTTTGTCGTGATAATTCTTCTGCAACTGTTGAGCCCGCTCCACTCGTACCATGGCTAGTGCTCGAGCTTCCTCCAACTCCATCAATTGTTGTTGGCGAGACTTGATGGCTTCTGCTCCATTTGATTTCTTCAACCTTTGTTGGATTGTTGTGAATGTTGTCAAGTCAAACTGTATGGGAAGTTTTGACTCAACTCCATACACCATCCGAAAAGGTGAGTATCCGGTAGATGTCTTCCATGTTGTGCGATACTCCCATAAGATAGCATGGAGCCTCTTGTCCCAATTGTGTTTACTCCCGTCCATGTCTGCATCCTTGGCCAACATCATACACAAAGTGTAGTTGGTCCGCTCCGCCAACCCGTTAGCGTTAGGTTTGTAGGAAGTGGTCACTCGAGCCTTGATGGAGAAGTGCTCCAACATGGCTTGAATCATACTTCCCACAAATTCTCCTCCTCTATCTGATACTAACTCCAATGGACAACCAAATCGTGTAATGATTCTCTCATACAAAAATCTACCAACCTCCTTCTCATTAGTAGATTTAAGTGGTCTTGCCTCTACCCACTTCGTAAGATAATCTGTAGCTATCACAATGAATTTATTCCCTCGAGGAGTAAGATTCAAAGGACCTACAAAATCTATTCCCCACTTTTCAAAAGGACCTAACACTGGTACAGAAATCATAGGAGGGGTTTTCATGGACTTTTTAGCAAAAGCTTGACACACATCACAACTTTTGCAATATTCCACACAATCCTTAAAAATACCCTTCCAATGATAACCAGCATCAAGAATTTTGAAGGCAGTTACCTTCCCCGCAAAATGTCCTCCACATACTGCACCATCATGAAACTCCTTCATGAGTTGTAATGCCTCTCCTCTCCCAACCGCCCTTCGTAGAAGTCCGTCAGCTCCTTGATGAAAAAGTACCTTCTCCATGATCATATAAGGTTGACATCTCTTCACTAATGCATTTTTCTCCCTTTGATGCATTCCTTGAGGAAACTCTCCTCTAGAGATGAAATCCCAAATTTCCTTGTACTCCTCCGGTACTGTTGTCACCGTGTCCATGACTAGCAAGTCCTCATCCGGAAAGGTGTCATCTACTGACTGATCTCCTCCATCATCATATGCTCTCGACATCAAATCCGCATTAGCATGCTTCTTTCCAGGTCTATCCTCAATGGTATAATCAAACTCTGCTAGTAGTAGCTTCCATCTAGCTATCCTCCCTTCAGCATTAGGCTTGTTGAAAATGTATTTCAAAGCCTTATGATCAGTCACTATAGTGAATCTCCCACTCAACAAATAATGTCGAAACTTCTTAAGTGAGAAGATTACAGCTAAGGCCTCTCTCTCTGTCACTGAGTAGTTCTTCTCCGCTTGAACCATTTGTCTACTAGCATAGGCAATTGGATGATCATGCTTTTCATCATCTAATTGACTCAAGGTGCATCCTACAGCAATATTTGATGCATCTGTGTAGAGAATGAAAGGTTTACCCCAATCCGGTTTCGCCAAAATTGGAGCCGTCACCAACGCCTTCTTGAGAACTTCGAACGCCGTCTTTGCACCTTCATCCTTGAAAATGAGTTCATACTCCACTCCCTTCTTCATGTAATTCGTCAAGGCATGAGCTTTGTTGGAGAAGGACAAGATGAACCGTCGGTAGTACCCCACCATACCAAGGAATTGCCTCAACTTGGTTAAAGTCGCCGGAAAAGGTAACTCCATGATCCGTGTCACCTTCTCTGGATCCACCGCTATACCATTCTTGGAGATGATATGCCCCAACAATAGGCCTTCCTCACATCCAAAAATGCATTTTTCTGGATTGAGTGAAGCCTTAGCTTCCTCCAGCCGTTGAAGTATTTTGATCAAATGATCAAAATGATCCGCTTTCCTCCCGTAAACACAAAAATCATCTATGAAATCCCTTACAAACTTTCCAATGAAAGGTTCAAACACTCTATTCATGAACCTTTGAAAAGTGGCAGGAGCATTACATAGACCAAACGGCATCACTCTAAAGGCAAAGGTTCCCCATGGAGTGGTAAAAGTTGTTTTGAGTTGGTCTTCTAAGGCAATTTGGATTTGGTTATAGCCACTATAACCATCTCCAAAACTATACCACTCATGGCCAGCAACCTCCTCTAGAATCTCATCTATGAAAGGCAAGGGATAGTAGTCTTTCTTTGTGACAGCATTCAACTTTTTGTAATCTACGCACACTCGTAGCTTACCATTCTTCTTCTTCACTATCACAATTGGAGACACCCATTCAGAATTTTCTACCTCGTAGATGAAGCCAGCCTCCTTGAGCTTGTCGATCTCCTCCTTCACCACAAGAGCCGTAGGTGGATTTATTCGGCGTTGCTTTTGCCGAATAGGACGAGCTTTCTCCTCCAACTCGATGCGATGAGTCTCCAACGTCACATGCTTAAGATCCTTGTAACTAAAGGCAAAAACATGAATATATTTGCGAAATATATCCAGAAACTTTGCCTTTTCCTCCTTGGTAACCTTGGGACCAAACCTGAGAGTGGACAGTCGTCGACACACCTCCTCTTTGCTCATCTCCACTTTGTCAGGATCTTTCTTCACTCCAGGCCTAGGCAACAACTCCATGGCAGCAATGACTTGTACTTGAACATTATCATCAGAAGAGTACTCCGATGATGTTTCTTGATCAGAAGTTGAGATGTCTGTGTCAACTTCTGAAAAGCTACCACTCTCTTCACTCTCAGATTCCCAATACTCGTCAGTTGGTCTATCTGAGTCTGTGGTGGATTCCCCTCCTCTCGTCAAAGGAACCTTAACTCGATGGTTCTTTGGACCTATCCTCAAATAGCCCTTGTGCCATCGGTCCGTAGTCCTTACCGCCCTCAACTAAGGACGTCCCAACAGCAAGTCGTAGCTAGCTTCCTTGAGAATTTGGAAGGAAAGCAAAGTTTGCACTCCCCTCACACTAACCACAACTTTGTCTACCACCCCCAGTGGTCTTACCTTCTGTTTGTTGGCCATACCAACAATTATGCTAGAAGGTCTAGAAGGTTGCATACCCAACTTCTGCATCAACCTCTCAGACATGGCATTCACAGCCGATCCACCATCAACCAACACATCTGATACATCATGTCCATTGATCCTCACTTCGATCTTTGAAGCATGTGTACATACCTCCGAAGCAGCCGCATCCACCACACCAACTCCCACATTGGTCATGTGAGCCTTCCCTTTAGATTTCCGCTTCTTGGTCCTTGTGGAGCTAAGACCTCCTCTTAACTCCTTCCGAATGGCTGGATTCAAGGCAATCAGCTGACCAACTGTTATATTGGCCTTCTGATTTCCTACATCCTCCACCACGTCATACTTAGCTTGAGAAGATGAAATGGAAAAGTCATCCATGCCCAACTTCTTCCTTGGTACTCTTGGTTGACTCACTCCACTTGACCGTGTACTTCGACTTGGCGTGTCCTCCATGAAAATTGACTCGTCCGCAAATCGGGCACGCTTCTTCTCATGAGCAAGGATATCCACTTTCGATTTTGAGCTCTCCCCTTTCTCAAAAGTGCATTGATGAGGGAATACATCAATGGATGCTACTCCCTTATCCTTGGCTTGTTGCGTGGCCGGTGCATTGTTGTTGTGCCGAACTCCATCATGTTGTCGAGGGTTAGGACAATTCCTCTGAAAATGAGGACCTCCACAAGAAAAGCAAGAAACCGCAAAGTTTCCTGAAGGTGGATTTCCTCTTGGAGGATAATTTCCATAACCCCTAGAGCCTCCTCCTACGTTCTGATTCCTCTTCTCCCACAACTGTACTACATTGATCTTGAGGTCTGCTAGAGTCTCCGTGATAGATTTCAACTCATTTTGAAAATCCACACTAGGATTCGCTATCGTGGATGAAGTAGAAGGGTTTGAAACAATGGACCTTCCTACAACCGGTGGAGCTACTTCTCTAGCCACCAAGCTAGAATCATCATCTTATAAGCTCTCCTCCATTCTAATAGCAATTCGAATGGCTTCAGCCTTAGAAGAGGGCTTCTCGTATCTCACCTTACTTCGAATCTCAGGTCTCAAACCTCCAACGAAGTTCTTCATGAGCATCGCCCTTATCCCCACCATTGTAGCATCCACTTCATCTCCGCCCTTCCTCAGCACCACGTGGAATCTAGATTCCAACTTCTCGGTTCTCTCCACATAGGTCCTCACCTTCTCGTTCTCTCCTTGTTTCAAGAAGGTGACCTCACACATCAACTTTTCATAACTTTCACTGGGAAGAAAGTTTTCGATCAGGTTCTCCGTTAATGTCTCCCACGTGTCGTCCTCTGAATGCTCCCTCTTGTACTCCTTGTACCACTTGAGAGCAGAATCTTCCAAGAAATCCGGCAAAAGCATAGCCCACTCGTCCTTCTTCCTCTCATTGTTTCCTATGCAAGCCCTCTTGAAGTCCCTAACAAAAGCTTCTACATCCTCATTCTCCCTCCCATAAAATACCGGAAGCTTCCCCATTTCCAACTAATTTTTTTTTTTTTTTTTTTTTTTTATATTGGAAATTTATATGGGGCTTCCTAATACAATATAAACAACACTAACTCCATCCTTGAGTAATTCATCAAAGGAAACACAAAAGGAATTGGTTGTTCCAAGATAGCCAAAGCTCTCTCCTCTCCTAGGCATACGATGAGTCTTACCCTCATCATCATCTTCTCCATCATTCGAATGATGATCTCCATCTTCAGTTGGAGCTTGAACCCGCTGAGGTCACTTTCTCCGTTTCAGCACTTAGCTTGCCGTCAAACCCTTCCACAAGTGATTCCAGAAGTGCCTTCACTCCGCTGCATTCGTGTCCCGCTGGTAGCCCAATCACTCCGCAATTGTCACAGAAGGTCGCGCTTTGGGATTCATGTGGCGATGATGGTCCCAAGTGAAGTTTCAAATCTCCCAAGTTCCTCTTGCTCCTCAATCTTCGATCTTTGTTCCGCAGGGAACAATTGACAACCTTATGGCCCTCCTCTCCACAATAAAAACAAGTTTCACGTTTGACTCTTGGAGATTGACTCACTACTCTTTCTTCAAACTCTACCTTGAATTCTCTTGTATTGGAGTCTAAAGACACTATAACATCCAAGCCTTGAGGTACTTTGGATAACCTAATCTTCCAACCTTCTTGTTCACTCATTTTCCCATAAGATAGAAACCACTCAAAAGACCTCTCCCAGAAACGCTATCTACTTGACGAAAACTGTGAATGAAGAAATCAAAAACTTTTGCTTTGTTATCTTGCTTTTGTACCCCCTCAACTTCAAATCAACATAACTTCGTCTCTAGACGTGATCTCTCAGTGAAATTTTGACTCAAACGTAGCTTATCTTCTAATACACACTCGTACGAAGTTTCAAAGCCTAAATTGAAATACAGAAAAAGTAATCAACTCTGTACAAACTTTCCAGAGAGCAGACTTTTGATACCCGTGAAAACCCACCCAACTTCTAACTCTCATATCTTTCTGTTAACACATGATCTGGAACTGAAACAAAAACGTAAATGTTCTCTATCTTCCACTCTAAAATCAATAGAAACTTTGAAAAATACCTTCAAAAATATTTTTTTCGGCGTCTAAGATCACTTTTCTCTCAAAAAAGACCTATTTACGTGTACAAAACGTACAAAATCACTTCTAGGCTATCATATGAGACTATTGGATAAACAAAGGGATTTTCGCTCTCAAGCACACTCTCCGCTCTTTCATTCCCCAATGTTAACACCAAGTGATCTCTCATGGATACTTTCTCTCTAGCTAGAAATCGAATCCTAAACATTCCGCCTTCTAGATTGAGGTCCCGGCAACGGAACCAAAAATGCAACCTCCGGGCTGACTCTCACTCAGGTTTACCTCTGATGGCTTTGTGGTAGCGCATCATGGTTCTAGAAGACTAAGATTCATACTCTCACTCATGTCCCAAACACCTTCTCTTACAAACTCTCATGTATCACTCCAACTCACACACAAACTCTCCTCACATCACCCTCTTCACATAAATGCAAACACACGTCGATACTCCAAGATACTCAAAAACTTCACTCCTTCATTACTGAAACAAGTCCTCACACATGACTCTCCAAACTTGCTTGAGAGGTGCTACTCTACCTCTCTATTTATACTACTTGAGAAGTTACCATAGTAACATGTGGTAATTTCTCCTAACTTACTTTTACCTAGGTAAGTTTGACTAACCTTCTCTACGTGGCAACATGCCATTGGCCTACCTAAACCTTCTAGAAGCTTCTGGAATCCAAGGTTGAGGTGGCGACATGCCATTTGAAGCTTTTAAACTTCTACAAGCTTCCTAGCCACTAAGTCAACATTAGACTTAGTCTAGCCAATCATCTTTCATACATTTAGTCAAACCAATCAAATCCAAGCTTCTAGTCAAATATCTAATCCCTTGGAATCTAGAACTTTTGTATAAGACAAAATAGAAGTGCTCACTCCTTGTAAAGGACAAAATAGAAGTGCTCACTCCATTCTTCTAGAACTCCGCTAATTATTCCGCCAACTATAGACATTGTAGCTAAACTTAGTCATGACTAGATAAACTTAGTTATAACTAACTAGTTTAGTCATAACTAGCTAGTCTTAGCTATGCCTTGGCTAATCATCCTTATTCCCTTGACCACTTCTAAGACTTAGTACATATGTGCAACACCCGGTCTTACAAGACAGATGTTCCGTTTGCGCACAGGCGAACCTCCGCGGACGGACGAGCCTCCGCGGACCGGCGAACACAAGTGGACGTGGATCTACGCTTACGCGTGGGAAGGAGCAGTCCGCCTGTGCACAGGCGCTCACCTGTGCACAGGTCGCCTGTGCACTGGACACCTCCACACGTGCCGCCTGTGCACAGGCAAGAATCACCCCCGTTCCAACGCAGGAAGGGGAAGGAGCCGGCGGAAGAACCGCCTACGAGACACCGGCCCTCGGGGCCAGACCCTCCGGCGCACCACGCGCCGCAATTTGCGCCTTTGGCGCCAGGGCCTTCGAGCCGAGGAGATACGAGCAGAGAGCGTGCGGAGGCCGCACCATCGGCGGGAAGTCCGCCGATAGATGCGCCTTCGGCGGTAGGGCCTATAGGCCAAGGAACATCGGGCGTGCGGCCCCCGGCCATGTCGCCTTCGGCGATAGATGTCCGCGGCGCTACGCCTGCGACGGACAAGGCGCCGGCAAATGCGCCTGCGCACGGGCCGGGCACAGCCCCCACGGACCGATCGAGGGAGCAGCAGACGGAGGAGCGGAGTGACTGTCCGCGGGATGAAATCTCGATACGCGATGCGCAATCCAACCCCGCGCAGCCACCCTCCGCTCAATCGCCTTCGGCGACGGACGACGGCGACAGAGAGAATGCGGTAGGCAATCAACCAGCGAGCGACGGGGATGCCGCTCGGATACATTCGCCTTCCGCCTTAGACATTTTGGCGACGAGCAGCGAGGCTGCAGCCGTGCCTTCGCAGGCAGCACACGTCGAGGACGTGCAGCCCCACTCGGGGCAGTCGCCAACGCAATCAATGGCGACTGAAATTCTCCACTCGGATGATGACGACGGAGGCTCCACGGAAGAAATGTCAGGAGCAGAAGACACCGAGGAGGAGGAGGAGGAAATTGTTGGAGCGCCGGCGGCGGCGCTCTCTGAGCAGGTGATTCCGTTGCTGCGGTACTTGGATCGCAAGGTCGATAAATACGCCGACCCACTCCAGCCGGGATCTTACATCGAGTTAGTGCGCAGGCGGACTCGCACTAAAGTCCACACCAGCAAGCTATTAGCTAGAGTGGACCAGGAGTTGAGGGACTTGAAGGAGAAGCATGCGTGCTTGTGGGGTCAGTACAAGCTTAATCAGAAGTTCTACAAGCACACCGAGAAGATGAAGGATGAGAAACTGGGCGAGCTCACCAAGGAGCAGGTGAAGGTCAAGGAAGCACTCAACTCTGAGCAGGCCCAGAATCGGATTTTGTCAGAGGAGCTCGTGCGACAGACGCGGTTGTTGGAACAATGTCAGCTCGCACGGCAGGCGGATGAAGAGTTAATCCGCAGGTTGCAGTCAGAGTGTGGCGAATTGAGGGCGCAACGTGCTGAAGCCGAATCGCAATTAGTGATAATTGAAGAGGATCGCAGGAAGGAGGCGGATCGCACGAAGGTGGAGACGGCGAGGCGAGTCGCCCACTGTCTCAAGGGCTACGCCCACTGGGAAGTGAAGGCGCAGGAGAAACTCACACTGCGTGAGTTTGAGTTGCGCGCAGCCGGGTTGTTGTCAGGCGACAGTAGGAGTCGGCGGAAGGTAGCGAAGAAGCTCGAGGCCTTTCTGTCGAAGGCACAGGATACCATGTCCGCCCTCGAGGGGGAGGTGTCCGCGGCGTTGCAGCGGTTGGGACTGCGTAGTCGAGCGGAAGAGTGGCAGGGTAGGGAGTTAGTGCGCGGCAGTCGGCCGCGTAGGAGACGTAGTACAGGTTCCGCGGAGTGTAGTGTAGCGTGGTTCCGTGCAGGCGTGTAGCGTAGTGCAGTGTAGTGTTAGGTAGGACTTAGAAGGTATAAAATAGTTCCAGGCGTTTTGCCTGGGGTTCTTTCCCATCAGAAGTGCAGATCAGGAACCCATTTCCTTTGCGTGTTTGTGTCCTTGAGTTCTGTCACCACGCACGAGGAGTTACAACTTAGCGTTCCGCATTTTGTAGCTGAAGGCCTTCGGCCGAATGTTCAGAGCTAGTACATTGGTTAGAGACTTGAGTAGTTCGGATCTGCACCTACGGGTGACTGCCGATGCTCAGAGCCAGTGACTAGTTAGATACTTGAACAGTTTCGCCCCTACACCTTCGAGTGTTTCTTTCTGATTGTACTCCTTGGGATTTTTCCCCTGAATGCCAAAGTGAAGTTTTGCTACTTCGTGTAAGCCTTGGTTGTAAATTCAGGTTACGCTGCAGCAGGTGCCTTGAGGGTAACCCCTGTAGTATTTCTGGGAATGACAAGTGCCTGAGAATTCAAACTCTTCAATAGACTGTTGTTGTGTTACTGGAATGTTTCTCAGTGAGTCCTTCAGTGCGGACCTGTGTTCTCTGCGCGTTTTGTGAGTTGAGAGTGTTGTTCACCGCGTATGAGTGACTTCGATCCGAAGTAGGTAGTCCAAACCGGGTTTCCTACACTAGCAGCAAGCTAGTGGAAGCGTTGTAAAAGCCGGAGTTGGAAGTCACTGCCCGCAGCTTTGCCGAGTGTGCTCGTGAGAGACTTTCCCCCTGAAATCTTGAAGTAGAGGTCCTAACGGATCTCTGGGTTGTGTTTCTGTAGTTTCAGGTGTGTGTGTGTGTGTGTGTTACGCTGCACTGTGCGACCTCCGAGTGCGCTCCGAGTGGACACTTGCAGTATTTCTGGGAGTGACAGTCGCCTGAGAATTCAAACTCATCAATAGTCTGTTAAAACGTGACACTTTGTACCCTGTGTGTTCCTCTGTCCCTGTGGGTTCGACCTTTCTACCACTATATTGCAGTTTTAGCCTTTAGTGGGTTATTACATAAGAAGCCGACAACTTCTTTTTGGCGCCGCTGCCGGGGACAGTTGCGTCAACACCGGGGTTTTTACGAGCAGCCATGCTCGGTGAATGTCGACTGGGGCTGGCGGGAGCAACCTAAGTGCTAGAGCTGTCCGCAAGTTCCGACGAGATTCAGAGAAGGCCGTGGAAGAGACACGGCGTCAAAACAAGAAAACACCAAAAAGAGTACCTAAGCCTAGTTCGGCCGACATCCTTGGGGAACCTACCCCCGACGACTCGGAACCAAACTTGGTGCTTACAGTTCTACTAGATATTCCTTGCACGGACCCGCCTAGTGAAGTAGAACCGACCGCCCGAGAACCGTCGACAGACACACCGATGGCGGACGGACAAGCCAATGTGCGGCTACCTCAGCCGATTACTAAACATTCCTACCCGAAGTACAAAGGGAGTGGGGATGACGACGATGCAGATTCATACATCAAGTTGTTCGAGTCGGTGTCTATTGCCAATCGCGAGGTCGCAGACGACGACCGACTAAGGATCTTTCCAAGCCTTCTGCGGAAGAAAGCGAGGAGTTGGTATAATCACGAGAGCATCGATCCGACTGGGTTGACAACATGGGCCCAGCTGAAGGAGAAGTTCCTTCGCCGCTTTCGCGAGCTCGGCTACGACAGCCGGGTTTTGACGAAGTTACGTAATTTGCAGCGAGAGAAGAAGGAGAGTCTGCGTGACTACACTGAGAGATTTCTGGACCTCCTCGACAGAATACCGAAAACAGGACCAGGGTCCCCTTTCTCGGTACAACAAGCTGTGGATTGGTACGTGACCGGTTTAACTCGGGAGATGGAGACTTTTTGCCGACGCAGCAAGTGCGACACTATTGAGGACGTGATTGCATCGGCAGAAGCCTTCGAAACTTCCACTCTCAACCGAAGAGGGAGAGAGAGACGGGAGTCGAAGGAGCGAAAACCGAAGGGAGGGCGAAGACGGCGTAGAGGTACAACTCCGTCATCGGAGGAATCGTCTTCGGACGAGAACCGTTCTTCATCCGAAGAAGAGGAAACCTCATCGTCGGAGGAGGAGAAGAAGAGGAAGAAGCATGGGTCAGCGAAGAAAAAGGGCATCCGACGAGTGACTACGGACCGAGCGCCGGGAGATATAGCTTCGAAGATGGAGACCCTTGTGAAGGACTTCGCCGATCTCAAGGTTCAAGTGGTAGGCGGGCATGATCGCAGAAAATCACCCGGGAGAGTGCGAGCGAACTTATGGTGTACTACGTGCGGGGCGGTGGGGCATGCAAACACCGAGTGCCTTACCACCCGTCCGTCATATCCAGTCAACGCAGTAGAGTGGGCGCAACCGTACTATGGAGAGCACCCTCAGTACTATGGAGAGGCTAGCGAAGAGACAGCCTACGCCGTCCAGTCGGTTCCTACCCCTCCTGCAGTTTCAGCAATGCAAGTCCCACGATATATTCCGGTGGATCGGGCCACTACGGTACCTGTGAGGCGGAGAGCACCTCCAGGGACGTTTGACCCACCGCCACCGCGAGCTTGTTATAATTGCGGGGAAGTTGGGCACTTCTCACCGCAGTGTCCCCATCCAAAAAGGCGAAACGATTATGCTCCGACATGTAGTAATTGCAAGAAGGTCGGGCACACTGCGCCAGAGTGTGATCAGCCACCAGTCCCTCGGCCAGCGGTACGATTTGTGAACACTCCTGCCAAGGAGGACGTGCAAGTTAATCAGGTCGAAGTAGGTTCAGACGGGGATGGCGAAGACGAAGAATGGCCGGCTGAAGAGGTTATGTGCGCACGGGTCGAAACTCGTAGTTCCAAGAAATCGAAGGAGCAAGAGCGTGACACTCGCAAGCACGAACGGAGAACCGACGACCGGACGGGAAAAGGAAAGGAGAAGACATCCAGCAAGTCCGACTCGCGACCTGCTCGGAAGTCTTCGGCTACGCGGGAGGCACCAGCAGTGCGCCCCCGGACAGCAGTCGAGGACGAGCCAGTGCGCCTACTGAAACGTGACTATGCTCCGGATATCCGCAACGAGGTAGCCAACCTGTTGAAGGAAGCGATCCGTACGCAAAAGGAACCACCGCGGCCAGACTTGACCCCCCCCCTTGGGGCGAAGTTGGCAGCCACCGTGGAACCTCGCAGAGCGTCGCCGACCCCGGCGACCCAACGCGCCCACTATGACTTGGTTGAAGATCTCGGGAGTCGAAAAGTGAACATCACGTTCAAGCAGCTCTTGGAGGACAATAAGACGTATCGGAGAATGTTGATGCTTTCGCTACGGCATCCGCGGAAGCCGCGCGCATCCACATCCTCTCAAGTATATCAAGTGGAGAGCGAAGACCAAGGGCCACCCGAGATCGATGTGGAAATAGCAGGGTGTTGTGTACGCAGAGTGCCAATCGACTCTGGATCAGGAGTCAACATAATGACGGAGGATACAGCGAGAGCCTTGGGGTTCAGTCAATACGAACCCTCGAAGCGTGTGTTGAGATTAGCGGATCAGACGCGGAGAATGCCTGCAGGTATGCTGCGCAATGTCAAGACAACCATCGGGGGTGCGGACTTTCGGTTGACGTATATCATCCTTCAACCGATGATGAAGCAGGGCTATGACGTTCTGCTCGGGCGACCATGGCTATATGGTGCACAAGTCAGATGTGATTGGCGAAGACATCGCCTTAAGTTTCCTCATCCTTCGGAACCGACCAAAACCATTACGGTGCCCTGGAATAGGGTCAGGCACGAAGGAGAGACCCCATCGACAAGTGCAAGTTACACATCGGGCGAGGACAGTGAGTCGACCGCGCGATCGGATTCCAGTGGTACCGAATCCGATTACTTCGTGGGATTCGTTGCCTGCTGTTCGGTGGGAGAAGAAGAAGAGCCGGAAGCTATTCAGCCGGAAGACGAATAGCAATTAACTGTGGGACTGGGAAGGAGTGAGACGAGTCACACTGAGGGCATTGTCGACCCTAGTGACTGTCACGAAGTACAACTCAGTCCCGGCAAGTGCTTGAAGGTATCAAGCGCAGTGAGAGGAGACGAGCTAAGGAAAGTACAGGCCTTCCTTAGCCATTATGTCGACGTCTTCGCCTGGAAGATCGAAGACATGAAGGGGATACCTGCACGGTATGGGGAACACCGTATCGATTTACTGGACGACTCAGTACCCATACGACAGCGCCAGTATCGCCTCAACCCAAAGTACTCCTTGCTAGTGAAAGAGGAGATAGATAAGTACTTGAGCGCTGGAATTATTTACCCTGTGCTCAGCAGCGAGTGGGTGTCGCCGATTGTTATCGTACCCAAGAAGTTGACGGGTAAGATACGAGTGTGTCAGGATTTCCGGAAGTTGAATGCAGCAACACGCAAGGATCATCACCCGTTACCATTCACGGATGCCATTCTAGACCATGTCGCAGGACATGAATGTTATAGCTTCCTGGATGGGTTCTCAGGTTACAATCAGGTGTCTATCCGTGAACAGGACAAGGATAAAACTACGTTCACAACCGACTGGGGAACTTACGCATACCACAAGATGCCCTTCGGTCTGTGCAACGCGCCTGCCACCTTTCAACGGATGATGACCAATATCTTTCAGGAACAACTGAGGAAGTTCCTGGAGATATTCATAGATGACTTCTGTGTCTTTGGGAAGCGGTCTGAACACCTAAGTCACTTGAAGCAGACCTTCGATAAATGTAGAGAGAGCAGTTTATCACTGCATCCCGAGAAGTGCTTTTTCTTTATGACTAGTGGGATCTTGTTGGGTCATCGGGTCTCGGCAGACGGCATTGCGGTGGACATCGAGAAGGTCAAGGTTATACTCGAGCTTGAGCCACCCACGAATCTAAGGGAGCTGCGAGCATTCCTGGGTCATGTGGGCTACTACCGAAGATTCATACACATGTATGCAATACTGGCGGCGGACCTGACCAAGTTGTTGAAGAAGGACGAGCCTTATGCTTGGGGTGCGAACCAGCAGTCAGCATTTGAGGCTCTAAAAGCAAAACTCACGACTGCTCCCGTACTAAGGAGTCCAGACTGGAATCGACCATTCCATGTTTACGTTGACACCTCGGCATTCGCCATCGGTGTAGTACTGAGTCAAAAGGATGACAACAAAAAGGACTACCCGATCTACTTCGCGAGCCGACAGCTGTCTCTAGCAGAGCGGAAGTACACCACGACGGAGAGAGAAGCGTTGGGGATGGTGTACTCCTGTAAAAAGTTCCGTCACTACCTAATCTGCTACGAGCTTGTGTTCCATGTGGACCACTACGCATTGCAACACCTAGTCAAGAAAGCCGACCTATCCGGTCGAATCGCCAGGTGGGTGTTGTTACTACAAGAGTTCACCTACACGGTCCAGACCAGGAAAGGGGTGCACCACGAAAATGCGGATTACTTGTCCCGATTATGGACCCAGCCGACAGAGGAGGAATTGGTGGACGATTTTCCAGATGAAGAGTTATTTCAGTTGTCTGCAGGACGTGAGTCCCGCTATGCCGACCTGTATCGATATCTGCTAACCCTCCAGTGCCCCGAAGGCATGGATTTGGAACAGCGAACTGTCTTTATTCATAAGGCAGGCCCGTACCAACTCCAGCAGGGGGTGTTGTTTAAGAAGATGGCAGATGAGCGCTTATGCAGGTGCCTGGAGGAATCAGAAGTACCAAGAATAGTGAGTGCGATGCATACAGAGGAGGCGGGTGGACACTATGCCATCAGGAACACGGTCACAAAGATCCTAAATGCGGGGTATTGGTGGCCGACCATGTTTAAGGATGTTCTCGATTACATCCGCAAGTGCGACAGTTGCCAGAGGACGGGGAGACCGACGCCTACAACACGCTGGCCCCTGACTCCCATCATGCCTCTAGCACCTTTCGAAAAGTGGGGTATTGACTTTGTAGGGCCGATACAACCAGTGACTAGAAGTACACGAAGGCGCTACATTCTGGTAGCAACGGACTACGCCACCAAAATGGTAGAGGCCAGGGCCACCAGAAGGGATGATGCTGCCACAGTGGCAGCATTCTTGTTTGAGTCGATCATCACACGCTACGGATGTCCCTTAGAGCTAGTCAGCGACCGGGGCACGCATTTTCTGAATCAGATCATCGAAGATCTGACACGGTATTTCCACATCAAGCACCGGAAGACTACTCCATACAATCCCAAGGCAAATGGACTAACGGAGAAGTCCAATGGTCTGCTGTGTAAAATACTACTCAAGGTCACGGTGAATCACGCTCACGACTGGGATACGAAGCTAGCAGCCGCTCTATGGGCGTACCGCACAGCTGAGAAGATCACGACCAAACAGACACCATACTTTCTGATGTATGGGCAACACCCGATCCTCCCGATCGAATTTGAAGTACCCACCCAACGAACGTTGGATTTGCAGAGGATGGGCGCAGAGGAGAGTCAGCTCTACAGGTTACAGGAAGTCACGCTGCTGGATGAGAGGAGACGAGACGCCGAAGATCGCACCAGGAAAATCCAGCTCCGCCGAAAGGAGAGATACGATAAAAAGATCAAACCGGTACTCCTGCAGGCGGGTGATTTGGCATTACTCTACGACAGCAGGCATGCCAGATTCCCAGGCAAACTGCACCTAAGGTGGATGGGACCTTACAGGGTTGTCGAAGTCTTCCCGAATGGATCCATCCAACTTGCGGACCTGGCCGGCGATTTGTTAGGCACCCGAGTGAACGGGTGGCGGTTGAAGAAATACCACATGTGAGTGTTCGCGTGGGCGCTCACAATTGAGGAGGGGGGCATGTGTTACCCCACTTTTGGCAATTTTGAGGAAATTAAAACATTTTTGGAAAACTGTACCCTGGCAGCATTGTAAATAGCCTTCGGTACATCAAAACAGAGTGAATCCGGAAGATCGCGGGGATTCTCGAGGGATCTTGTAGAATCTGGGATTTGGGGTGCCGCAGTAAGGACAGGCACCACCCTCCCTGCGAGCTCCGCAGTTAGGATCTCTACGGCGCAAGGCGCAAAACCCGCCTTCGGAGGTTGCGTCCGCGGCTGTAGGGAAGCCCCCGTAATTAGGTCAACCCTTGGGCGCCTTGACCAAGTTAGGGTCCCGTTGGAAAGAGCTCGACGCGCTGATTCTAACGAGCCCAAGAACGCTTGGAACGGACGAGGACTTAGGGAGTTATCGCTACTGGAAGAAACGGAGGCTGTCGCCTACGGCGGAAGGAGTTCGCCACCGGCGCGAATTCCGCCTACGCGGAAGGAGGAATCAAGTTTTGTCCTATGCGCGGACGAAGGCGTTCGCCTGTGCACAGGCGAAGTAGGGTTAGGGAAGGCGCGAAGTCCGCCTACGCACAGGCGTACGCCTGTGCACAGGCACTTCGGCGTCGGCGGAAAATCCGCCTTGGGCCCTAGAAATGCGCCTTGTGAGGTAGAAAGTGTACGGCGCCTTCCGCGCCAGCGCAGCGCCGCGTACGTCGGAAGAGCCGCCAGAGTAATCCAACAGGTACGGACCGTGCGGACGGCACGGGTGGATGCGCTCTTGGACGGACGGAGTTGCGGCGGCGGAAGCGCCGACGGAGAGACAAGGAACGGACAGACTGGACGGAGACGGCTGACCACGGTCAACGCCTTCCGCGCCAGCGCAGCGCCGCGGACGGAATTCGCCTGCGCACAGGCGAACGCCTGTGCACAGGAGGATGTTCAAGTTCCGCGCCGGCGGAGAATCCGCCGAGGCCCCTGCCTGCGCACAGGCAGGAGTTGAATTTTTGTCCGACATGCGGACACACGCGTCAAGGCAGAAGGAGATTGGCCGAGGGGCGGTACGAACAAGTGTACCGCGCAAGGCGGAAAACTCGCCTTCGGCGCTACGCCCTCATGTCCACAGGGTGACACGCTCGCGGAGTTCAAATCCGCCAATTCGAGCGTGAGAGTTTAATCGACGACGGCGGAGCGTGAAGCCGCGCGTGAGAGCGAAGACCGTTCCAGCGTACAGCCGGCGCGGCCATCAAGTGAGACGTTCTTCACGACCAAGAGCCGACCATGACCTTCGACCGGGCGGCGGAGAACGTCCCATTCTTGAATTCGCGATTCCAATCTCTTGTGCGCGCTGCGCGCATCCATCTGCTGGCTGCGCACCATTCTCGACGTCGTCACACAGGAGATTTCTTGTTGATTGAGGGAGAAGTGAGTGCGCGTGATTTGGAATTGAGAGCGATTAGAGTTTGCCGAGAGAGAAAGAAACGCGGACAGTGCGGAAGTAGAATGAGCGGGCGAGCGAACCCCAGGAACGCAATGACGAGACCGAGCAGATTGCGGATGGTGCCACTTCGCCTGCCGCAGAACGGGCTGCGCGCTTTCGAGGAGCGCTTAATAGCAAGAAAGCTCGATTTCTTGCTATGGGGATGGAATTACATCTGCGCGAATATGGTGCGCGAGTGGCTAGAGCCACAGGGACCACCCTCGCGCGGATTGCGTCCGCATGTTGATCGGTGGACAGTCCAAGATTGGGCGCAGGCGTTGGGAAGATGTGCTGGCATGCCAGGGCACCTCCTTTTCGACAGTGAGAGCATCAAGGTGACCAAACAAGAAGAGGCGCAATTTGTGGAGCTGTTCAAGACCGGGAGGTCTACCAAGAATGGGTACAGGACCCGTGATTACAAGGATCGATTTCGCCGGACTTTGTCCGCGGCGCTGATGCAATTACTGCAGCCGCACCGCGCCTGCTACATCACATTGTGGCAAGTCTCTTTTGTGGAGTGCGTCATCGAGGGAACTCCAATTCACTGGGCGAGCATCCTGCACAGGGTGATGCGACAGCACGCGTTTGAGGAGAAGGGGGGAACTCTAAACCATCTTTCTCCTTTCCTTATCAATTTTTATCGACAGCGGAATTGTTTGACAGCGGCGGAGCTTGAACATTTTCCGCCATTGTCCATCGACCATCCCGGGAAGTATGTGCGGGAGAACGAGGTCGACACTGATGCAGAGGAGTCACCGACTTCGACCCCATCAAGACGGAGGGACGAAGGGAGACACACCCCTGCAGCGCGAGTGCCGCGGAAGCGGCGATGGAGGGAAGAGTCCGAAGAGGAGCAGCATCAAGAACCCTCTGCTCCCATTCGACCGCGGCCGCTGTGCGAGCCATACAGCCGGCCGAAGCAGAAGGCACGCAGACTGGTGTTACCAGCTGACAGTGCAGACACGGCGACGATTGCGACGGAGATAGGAAGTGCGTCGCCAGAAAGGCGAGAGGAAGCGCGGACGACCCAAGGAACAACGGGCCACGCTGCAACCTCGTCGGGAGAGAGGCCGCCTACGGGCCAAGGGCCTCCGGAGTTACCACGTGCGATGCGGACAGATGTTCCGTTTGCGCACAGGCGAACCTCCGCGGACGGACGGGCCTCCGCGGACCGGCGAACACAAGTGGACGTGGATCTACGCTTACGCGTGGGAAGGAGCAGTCCGCCTGTGCACAGGCGCTCACCTGTGCACAGGTCGCCTGTGCACAGGACACCTCCACACGTGCCGCCTGTGCACAGGCAAGAATCACCCCCGTTCCAACGCAGGAAGGGGAAGGAGCCGGCGGAAGAACCGCCTACGAGACACCGGCCCTCGGGGCCAGACCCTCCGGCGCACCACGCGCCGCAATTTGCGCCTTTGGCGCCAGGGCCTTCGAGCCGAGGAGATACGAGCAGAGAGCGTGCGGAGGCCGCACCATCGGCGGGAAGTCCGCCGATAGATGCGCCTTCGGCGGTAGGGCCTATAGGCCAAGGAACATCGGGCGTGCGGCCCCCGGCCATGTCGCCTTCGGCGATAGATGTCCGCGGCGCTACGCCTGCGACGGACAAGGCGCCGGCAAATGCGCCTGCGCACGGGCCGGGCACAGCCCCCACGGACCGATCGAGGGAGCAGCAGACGGAGGAGCGGAGTGACTGTCCGCGGGATGAAATCTCGATACGCGATGCGCAATCCAACCCCGCGCAGCCACCCTCCGCTCAATCGCCTTCGGCGACGGACGACGGCGACAGAGAGAATGCGTTAAGGATTCTCTCTGTCGCCGAGCGAGCGACGGGGATGCCGCTCGGATACATTCGCCTTCCGCCTTAGACATTTTGGCGACGAGCAGCGAGGCTGCAGCCGTGCCTTCGCAGGCAGCACACGTCGAGGACGTGCAGCCCCACTCGGGGCAGTCGCCAACGCAATCAATGGCGACTGAAATTCTCCACTCGGATGATGACGACGGAGGCTCCACGGAAGAAATGTCAGGAGCAGAAGACACCGAGGAGGAGGAGGAGGAAATTGTTGGAGCGCCGGCGGCGGCGCTCTCTGAGCAGGTGATTCCGTTGCTGCGGTACTTGGATCGCAAGGTCGATAAATACGCCGACCCACTCCAGCCGGGATCTTACATCGAGTTAGTGCGCAGGCGGACTCGCACTAAAGTCCACACCAGCAAGCTATTAGCTAGAGTGGACCAGGAGTTGAGGGACTTGAAGGAGAAGCATGCGTGCTTGTGGGGTCAGTACAAGCTTAATCAGAAGTTCTACAAGCACACCGAGAAGATGAAGGATGAGAAACTGGGCGAGCTCACCAAGGAGCAGGTGAAGGTCAAGGAAGCACTCAACTCTGAGCAGGCCCAGAATCGGATTTTGTCAGAGGAGCTCGTGCGACAGACGCGGTTGTTGGAACAATGTCAGCTCGCACGGCAGGCGGATGAAGAGTTAATCCGCAGGTTGCAGTCAGAGTGTGGCGAATTGAGGGCGCAACGTGCTGAAGCCGAATCGCAATTAGTGATAATTGAAGAGGATCGCAGGAAGGAGGCGGATCGCACGAAGGTGGAGACGGCGAGACGAGTCGCCCACTGTCTCAAGGGCTACGCCCACTGGGAAGTGAAGGCGCAGGAGAAACTCACACTGCGTGAGTTTGAGTTGCGCGCAGCCGGGTTGTTGTCAGGCGACAGTAGGAGTCGGCGGAAGGTAGCGAAGAAGCTCGAGGCCTTTCTGTCGAAGGCACAAGATACCATGTCCGCCCTCGAGGGGGAGGTGTCCGCGGCGTTGCAGCGGTTGGGACTGCGTAGTCGAGCGGAAGAGTGGCAGGGTAGGGAGTTAGTGCGCGGCAGTCGGCCGCGTAGGAGACGTAGTACAGGTTCCGCGGAGTGTAGTGTAGCGTGGTTCCGTGCAGGCGTGTAGCGTAGTGCAGTGTAGTGTTAGGTAGGACTTAGAAGGTATAAAATAGTTCCAGGCGTTTTGCCTGGGGTTCTTTCCCATCAGAAGTGCAGATCAGGAACCCATTTCCTTTGCGTGTTTGTGTCCTTGAGTTCTGTCACCACGCACGAGGAGTTACAACTTAGCGTTCCGCATTTTGTAGCTGAAGGCCTTCGGCCGAATGTTCAGAGCTAGTACATTGGTTAGAGACTTGAGTAGTTCGGATCTGCACCTGCGGGTGACTGCCGATGCTCAGAGCCAGTGACTAGTTAGATACTTGAACAGTTTCGCCCCTACACCTTCGAGTGTTTCTTTCTGATTGTACTCCTTGGGATTTTTCCCCTGAATGCCAAAGTGAAGTTTTGCTACTTCGTGTAAGCCTTGGTTGTAAATTCAGGTTACGCTGCAGCAGGTGCCTTGAGGGTAACCCCTGTAGTATTTCTGGGAATGACAAGTGCCTGAGAATTCAAACTCTTCAATAGACTGTTGTTGTGTTACTGGAATGTTTCTCAGTGAGTCCTTCAGTGCGGACCTGTGTTCTCTGCGCGTTTTGTGAGTTGAGAGTGTTGTTCACCGCGTATGAGTGACTTCGATCCGAAGTAGGTAGTCCAAACCGGGTTTCCTACACTAGCAGCAAGCTAGTGGAAGCGTTGTAAAAGCCGGAGTTGGAAGTCACTGCCCGCAGCTTTGCCGAGTGTGCTCGTGAGAGACTTTCCCCCTGAAATCTTGAAGTAGAGGTCCTAACGGATCTCTGGGTTGTGTTTCTGTAGTTTCAGGTGTGTGTGTGTGTGTGTGTGTTACGCTGCACTGTGCGACCTCCGAGTGCGCTCCGAGTGGACACTTGCAGTATTTCTGGGAGTGACAGTCGCCTGAGAATTCAAACTCATCAATAGTCTGTTAAAACGTGACACTTTGTACCCTGTGTGTTCCTCTGTCCCTGTGGGTTCGACCTTTCTACCACTATATTGCAGTTTTAGCCTTTAGTGGGTTATTACAAGCCCCACCTGCTCAATGACCTCCGCGATGTGATCCAGCTTCGTGGGAAGATACGAACTGTAACCCGAAACGAAGAACGTCGCCATGAAGTACAGCACGGGCTCTTCAAATCCGGCCGTAGTAGCCAACAAATTCTGAGTCCCTTTTCCAAACCGAATCCAGAAAAATCTCGGAGGCAGGCAGGCGCTAACCTTCCCTTTCCCATACCTCCGATCGAGGTACTCCTGCCTCTCCTGCTCCTCGGCCTTGATGATGCTTCTTACGTCGTCGAGGAATTCCTCCAGGCGACTGAGCCCGATGTGCAGCTCGTTGTCTTCTGTAATAACCCACCAAAGGCTAAAACTGCAGTATGGTGGTAAAAAGATCGAACCCACAGGGACAGAGGCAACACACAGAGTAAAAGTGTCACGTTTAACAGACTTTTGTAGAGTTTGAATTCTCAGGCGACTGTCACTCCTAGAAATACTGCAGTGCTCGACTCGGAGGCTCGACTCGGAGGAGGATCTCGACTCGGAGGATGCTCGGAGGATGCACAGTACAGCGTGGTCACTCAACACACACACACACACACACACCTGAAAACTGGCAAAAGCACAACTCGGAGGTCGGTCAGGACCTCCGCTTCGGATTTCAGGGGGAAAGTGTCTCAAAAGTTCACTTAGAGGTTCTGCAGGTAGTGCCTCCCACTCCGGCTTTTACTGCCCTTCCGCCAGGAACTAGCGTAGGGTACCCGGACTGGACTTCCCACTTCGGAACGAAGCCTCTTCATACGCCGTGGACGTCACCCTCGACTCTCACACCAAACGCAGGGAGTGCAGACCCGACTGAGAACTTAACTGAGACACAATCCAGTAACACACGCACACAACCTGAATTGCAAACCAAGGCTTACACGAAGTAATAAAACTTCACTTTGGCATTCAGGGGAAACTTCCCGTAGGAGTACAATCAGGATATGTCACTCGAAGGAGTAAGGGGGAACTGTTCAAGTCTCTAACTCGCAGCCGGCTCTGAGCATCAGAAATCACCCGCAGGTGCAGATCCGCACTACTCAAGTCTCTAACCGGGTGCTAGCTCTGAACATTCAGCCGAAGGCCTTCAACTACAACATACGGTAACTTCGCTATGCTGCAGCTTCTCTACGTGGTGCCAGGACCAAAATGCACAAACACGCCAAGAAAGTGAGTTCCTGATCTGCACTTCCGAAACTGGAAGAGTCCCAGGGCAAAACGCCTTGAACTACTTTATACCTTCTAAGGTCCTAACTAACACTACACTATCCTATCTACTACTCGCAACATCTGCGCGAAACCAAACTATACTACTGCACTCGGCGGATCCGGTGCTGCGCCTCCTGCGCGCCGGACTGCTCCGCTCGCTGTCTCTTCCTTGCCAGTCTTCCGACCGGCTGCGCAACCCCAGGCGTCGGAGCGCTGCAGTGACTTCCGACTCTAAGTGCGCCATAGTGTCGCGCGCACCCGACAAGAAGGTTTCTAATTTCCTCGCCACTCGCCGCCGACTCCGACTGTCACCCTCCGTCAATGCCGCCGCCCGAAGCTCGAACTCCCTGAGTGTGATCCTCTCTTGAGCTGCCACCTCCCAATGGGCGTATCCTTTTAGACAATGAGTCACCCGCGTCGCCAACTCTTCTCGCGCCCTGCAGCTGCCTTCCACCTCTGCTAGCTGCATTTCCGCTTCCGCACGCTGCGCCCTCAAATCCGAGCACTCGGATTGCAAGTTGCGCAACAACTCCTCATCCTCCTTGCGGGCTCTTTGACTTTCTTCTAAGGCGCGCGTCTGGCGCGCAAGCTCGGCTGCTAGGACGTGGTTTTGTCTCCGCTCTTCCTGCAATTCCGACTCGATCCTTGCCCGCATTAGCTCGGCATCCGCCTGACTTTTCGTCGCCGCATCCTCCCTCTGCTGCTGCAAGGCTTGGTATAGCTTCTGTGTGACCGCCAGGTGTTGTCGGAGGGCGGTGTTCCTATCCACATATACTTGGCACCTAGAGGCCCAAATGGCCACCTTGCTCCTCGTCCTTCGCTTGATAGTCTCCACATAAGACTGCGGTTTTCCAGTTCCCGTGTACTTGGATGTCTTGCGATCCAGATATCGCAGGAGTGGGACTATCTGTTCGCACAACACCCCTGTTGGCGTTTTCTGCACAGAATCCGCTTCCTGCTCTTCCGAGATCGTCTCATCCTCAGTCTCGAGGATTTCAGTCGCCACCGAATCCCTTGGCGACTCCCTGGAACTGTGGCGCGCAGCAGCTTCCGCTGCGACTGCTGCTCCACTGCCTGCTAAAATATCCAGGGCAGTGGGAGATCCCACTGCTTGAGCCCTTGTTCCGGCTCGATCTTCGGTCTCCGAAGGGGTCGACGCCGCAGTGACTCTTGTCACCTTTGCACCGCCCGCTTCTGCTGCCTGCCCTTCCGGCGCAATCTGCGCGGAAGGTGTCTTCGCTGAAGGTGCGTCCGCCGAAGGCGTCCGCACACTGGTCGTCGGCCCTGTCCGTCTCGCAGTCGGCGAATCCGGCCGTCAGCGCCACGTCGGAGGCGTACATCCGACCGGCGCTTTCCTTCCATGAGCAGCCGCCAAAGGCGCTTCCGACTCTGAGTTGGTTTCCTCCTATGAGCGCGTGATTCCGCCGAAGGCGCATCGCCGAGGGCGTACGGGAATCCTTTCCGGCTGTGAACCCTAGCGCGAACGGCGCATGTCCGGCTACGAGTTTTCCGACGCTCATAACTTCTCCGTCCCTGATCCATCTCCGACGCTCTTGGGCTCGTTAGAACGAGCGTCCCGAGCTTTTTCTAGTGTGACTTCAACCAACTGGATCTACCGTGTATTCCGATCGTTATGAAGGTTTTCCCTTTCCGCGCTAGCGGCGCATCGCCGAAGGCGCACTCATGGTCGGACGCCTTCAGAGGTCCGGGCCCTTCTCCTGACGTCTTTAGCAAAACCTCCTCCTGAGGTGTCTGCGCCGGAAGCGTAGCTTCCTTATACGCTGGAAGCGCGTGAGTAGAGACACCTCAGAAAAGGAGCTTTTGCCGAAGGCGCCGAAGACATTGGCGTTGGTACATCCGACTACGCGATTCTTCGTGACCTCGTGACGGTCTCATCAATCCACTCTATTTAACGTACACTTTTCGAACTACAAACACTGCTTCGGTACTAGTTTTCTAAAATTGTTTAAATTCTGCAAAAAAAACAAAAAGTGTGTTACCACATCTTCTATAGAATACCCGACAGACTTCACGTCCCAGATGCAATGCGGTGAGCACTCTTCGGAAAACGTCGCATGCGAGCTCGGGATGGTGGCATTGTACAGAATCGAAGTCCCGTCTCTGAACCCGGGGAGATTCATCAGACTATCGCCCAGAGCGCAGCCCTGCGCATTGAGGAAATCAGATTGGGGCCCGGACTCGTCGAAATCCGCCGTGTACGCAGCGATTTTCTGTGGATAAGAGCCACACTTTGAGAATTTCAGGAAAACGGATTTTACCAAAAATTTCTCCACTAACTCTTTTGGAAACTCTTCATGATCTCCCATCGTTATCGGCCTACCAAGAATTTGGAGTCCACCTTTCAAATTGTAGAATCTTGGATAATCACTGCACACAGAAAAAGTGAAAGATATTTCAAAACTCCTATAGGATGAAAAGCTTCATCCGTCATTCGCAACCTAGTAACATAATTTAACTGTCCATGTAATACAAAGAAGCCATGGAAAACTTCATGCATGAAAGAAGGAAGGTTGTGGTAGACTTCTCTACCAAATTTGAAGTATTTAACAAAACTCCGTAGATTCTTCTGATTCTTATACAACAGACAGAAGGAACCTGACAAATTTTCCGACTCACCGAATTCTTGAGATGCTATTGCGGAAACGCTAATACAACCCGATACCTTCTTATCAGCAATGCCGATACCCTCAGTACTAATCTCGACAGCGTCTGTAGATTCCAGTTAAATGACTGACGTCGAAAAGGATGAGCTGGGAAAAGGCTATTGAAGGGAAGAAGGTCTTTCTCCTCCTTGCTTCGCTCATTGACGATCTATAGAGATCAGCAGCGCGGTGTCTACCTCTCCTTCCGTGGTGCTTCAGGCGCACAGCTGGGCGACCGGGAGTATCTTAGGTGCATCTCCTCCGTCCAATATGAGAGCGCATTGGACGGTTCACCGAGGCGCTATACAGCTCCCTCCCTTCGAGTCCGTTTATAGGCTTCCGTATTTCCAAGCATGTAAATTGATCGTTACGAATTTGGCCACATGGAAGTCTCCCGATCTTATCCACCCCATCGGACGATCATCTGCCTTCCTCCACAGCCCGTCTCTTGGTAATCGGACGGCCATGTGTAGAGACCTCGGTTGGCCGGTGTATCTCCATCAAAAGTCCTTGAATTAAGTTCTTATGTCATTCTCAATTAGATTCCACATATCCTTAAGGTAACGTGTATGCTTTAGATAAATTTTTTTATATATATATATATATTGATTGTAAGTGATTCTTGTATCTCGAAAAACATATCTTTGCTTTAGCTATATTACTCATTTGAGCAAATATTGATTCAACTAGTAAAATGAACACAATAATACATAGCCCTAGATACTCAAACATTATACAATTTATAACTAAGATCATTATTTTATAACTCTAAGTTAATCAATTTCATAATACTAAATCGTCACTTTAGACTCTATTCTTTGGTTGAAAAGTAGATACAAGAACTAACATTGAAAGCTCAATGTGCCAAATCTTTTGTTTTTCACAGTATTTGGCGAATTGATAAACAAGGTTTCAATATGATTGAGCTCCTTGATACGTACGTTGAAATAACATCGTCTGATATCTTATGTGAAGTTCAGATAGGAAGTACGTAACTCGATCAAAAATTGAGGCGTGTTAATATTCGCTATGGTCAGTTCTCCGAGTTCAAACATGGCTTCGTGAACTTCGCATGGCGGTTGGGAGGAAAATTTATGGAACCATTTTTCAATAATAATCGTCAATTGCCATTTCGAAACTGAAATAAGTCAAGAAAACTGGCCTGATTTTACTGCTTAACATTAGCAATCAGGTTCTTCGGTCCAACATACAACAAACAAAGATTCTTCGGTCCCTCAAATAAAGGTCACCACAATTTGAGATCAAGATGCTGCTGGAATCCGTCAAAGAGAATCCATCATCCACGAAATTGACATTAGCGTCCACATCATCGGACAAGGCTCTGAATTTGAAGCATCAAAGCAGACCAAGGAACTGTAATCTACAATGAGAATGGAAATTTGAATTTATATCCGTAGTTTGTACATCATGGTCACCGAATTCGTCGAGAGAGGTTCAAGCTTTCAGTGGAGAGATGATAAACTCGGAGGACTCAGAGTCAATGCGTAAATTTTGGCTATAGGGACTGCATGCCGGGACATGCGGATCAAGACGCACATGAGTTTCAACCTCCAATTGAACACCTCAGTTTCTACAAATGCGTCCACAAAATGGCACATGTACTAGCGCAGTAGCTGACTCTAGAGTCTGATTTCGTCAATAACTACATCGTCGATGTTTACTCTGCAACTGAACCATCAAACTAAACCAACGTCGTCGATGTTAAACTCAACCATCCCGCTGAGAATAAAGCCTTCGCCTTCTGCATGTATCATCTCGCTGGTCTCGTGAAAATATACAAAATCTCGCGCTTCTGCATGCGATCAGACAGCAGACTGACAACCGGTTGAATTCCCAAAACTTTGGCGTATTCGAATGGCTACGAATGGTATCGTCGGGACGAGATATGGAATATATATCGTGTCGCTGGTGCTGGGATAAAGTTAGAACTCTTGTCTGTCCCGGACATCTCGTCCCGTGCCCATCGCTAGGGACAACTTTTGCTCGATGCGATCCACTGTGGAAACAGGCCGATTCGATGCAGAATTGCTCGCATACGCGTGAGCGTGGAGGCCTCACTCGGGGCAAAGCCCATCTCGCAACTTGTCAATCGGGTTCGTGATGGTCGCGTTATCCCGCTGTCAGCGCCGAGCCGCATGCTCGGATTGTTCTTGCCACTGGGCCGTCTAAGAGGGCGTGGAAGGTATCGTTGGGTTAGACTGAGTCGTACAATTGGCGCCTGTCTGAGAGAGGG
This sequence comes from Marchantia polymorpha subsp. ruderalis, assembly GCA_037833965.1. Classification (NCBI taxonomy): domain Eukaryota; kingdom Viridiplantae; phylum Streptophyta; class Marchantiopsida; order Marchantiales; family Marchantiaceae; genus Marchantia; species Marchantia polymorpha. The sequence continues at coordinate 29,846,802 of AP031351.1, read as the reverse complement.
AGACTTGGAAGACATCGTTCTCGGTGGTATAAGAAGCTGGGTTGCCCACCTTCAAGCCATATCACAACAGACCCCCGCGAAGGAGATCCAACGATCGTCTCGACGCAGACTTTGCCAACGTAGCCTTCGATAATGTATGTCATTTTCTCTGATCATAGCCGTGTTTTACTTAATCTTATGTGTGCCGCTCTGAGCATCTCCCAATTCCCGACTTGTTGCCCACCTTCAAGCCATATCACACCCGAAATCGTGGCGGAACTCGACCGACCATCTCGACGCAGAGTTTGTGAACCTAGCCTTCGATAATGTATGTCGTTATTCTCTGCTCATAGTCCCTATTCATGGCTATTAATTGCTTATTGTTCTGTGTTCCACTTGCAGCATTTCACGATGTCTGAATTGTATATTCCTCCCAAGGAATTATCCTTCCGCCTTCGTGGCTACGTTAGCAACTACGTCATCTTCGCCCGCAATGAGCCGGACCCTACAGTCTATCACTACGGTGGAGAAACGTCCGCGGATCAATGGTTTCAGCTGATTCCTGGGACAGGGAATCATGCAGGGTCCTATCTCATCAAGAGCAAATGCACCGGGAAAGTGCTTTATTCGAGGAATTCACCCGATCCCCGGCTCAGTCAGATTGGTGGAGACGGGCAGTATGAGGACAACTGGTTCAGGTTCGATGTCGGCACCGGCAAGCTCGCAAGCTACTTCCGAATTCGAAATGTCGGCACTAACACCGTGCTCTACTCCCGCACACACGACGACCCTATGTTCTTCAACTACCCAGCAGATTACGAGGCCTCCGACGACCAGTACTTCACATTCGTCTTTGAAGATACGGAGATAGACAGAGTTGAGTACCAAATTGACCAGGCGACGGTTCTTGCCTCTGTTCCCGAGGTGATAGGTACATCGAGCCTGAGGAACGATAGCGATGTCGATCAGACGGTCGAGTTCGATTTTGAACGGACCGAAACCCAATCCTCCTCCTTTGATTACACACTCGGGTTCACCATCACAGTGGGAGCCAGTGGAAAGGCAGGTATACCATTTGTTGCCGAGGGTGAAGTTAAAGTCGATGTTTCCAATTCCCACACGTTTAATTGGGGCACGACATCCAGTGAATCAAAAACTTACTCGGTAAAGTTCCCTGCAGTTGCTCCCCCTCGCCATAAAATCATTGGGACAGCCACCGTTACCCGCTCCAACATCGAGATTCCATTCACAGTCTATTCGAAATCTGTGGCAACGGGGTTCGAGGTTGCGACCCAAGGCATCTATAAGGGTGTTACCTACTGGAACATCCAGAGCGAGGTCAAGCAAGAGTCTCTCTGAAGGACCGATGCTGGGATTCTGTGTTTGGATACTGATGTTTCTGATTTCGCTTTTGTCTCCGGTTTTACTCGGGGCTTTTACTCGTGCTATATTTCTGCCCGGCCACCTCTCTACGAGAATAATGGTATGTAGTGCTCAAGTGTAAGTGGGTGTTTTACTACTTGCAGGAATGTAGTGGAAAACTTGGAGAATACTCTACAGTATTGAAGTACTTACTTAGTTCGCCATTACACCATCACTGGCGCAGCTACCATTCACTTTTGTTCAGTTCATATGTAATTTAATAAACTTTATTCTTATACACTTCTGCGTGGCTGAGCGGCTTGTGCACTTTTGTTTTGAATAATTTTCACATAATTTGACCGAGCTTAATTCAATTTGCAGAATTTTATCACCGCTTTTGGGCATGAAAAGTTACACTCCAGGTTTTGAGTTGAACTTTTCATCTTAAATGCAAGATAACCAAATCATTCAGGAAGAGCTTTAATCTAATCTACGGGAGCATAGTCTGCGACAATGACAGCACCAGTCGAGATTATTTTCTGTCGTTCAGAGCCGATGAGAACCAGGGGTCTTCGTCAGATAGTGGTGAGGAGGTGGAGCAGGTTCTTGCAGCTTCCAAAGGAAGTGGAGGAAGGGATTATGTACAACAGCACTCTGAAATGTCCGTGCCTCCAGCTAATTCTATCAAGGCCGAACCCTTGAAGCCTAGTAATTCAGGGGGCATAGTGTCTCAGGGCGGGTAAATTACTTCACTTGTGCCGGCCTCAGACTTGGTGATGTTTTCCCCGCCGGATAAGGCTGAGCAGAATTCTTGGTTCCTGTTGTTTCTTTCGCATACTGGTAGTGGAGAAAGAACAGGTTTCGACAACTTCAGAGCAACACTCACGTTCAAGTGATAATATGACTGGTGCTGTCACATATGCGGCCATTGTTGGAGCTCTTACATTGATGCTGGGAGCTCAACTTGGAAGGGGCCGTCAGAAGCCTAAAAAACAGTCAGAATTGTCCAGTGGGAGATGGAAATCAACCATGAAGGGTAGTGCACTTCATGTTGAGGATCAGTTCCCGATGGATCTGCAGAAATTGTCGGAGCCTCTCAGCATGGCTGTCGCGCAAGTTTTATTTGTGGTTCGTTTCCATCAAGGACAATCTGTTTATGTGGTGAAAATAAATAACCGACGTAAAAGACTACCTCTGTAGGGTACCTACACTTTTGGATGTGTAGTCATTACCTCGAGGAAATTTTACTTTGCGGCATGTGGTAACCCACTTTTTGTTTTTCGTCGGAACTAAAACATTTTTGAATAGTAAGTACCGTGGTATCAGCTGTAAATAGTAATCGGTACGCAAAGCCAGAATTAAAAGAGTATTGAGGACAGTCAAGGGGTTTTGGGCTTAGGCCAAAGTGGAACGCTTGGAATGGAACAGGCGGTTCACGCTGCAGGACTCGCTTCGAGCACCTTCGGCGGTAGATCACTCATAACTTCCTCAATTCTTAACGCCTCGAGTTACTTAGGGTCTCGTTGGAAAGAACTTGACGCTCTGGTTCTAACGAGCCCAAGAACGCCTGGAACAGATGAGGACTCAGGGAGTTGTGACTGTCGGAAGATGCGAAGTAGAACGCCTACGGATAGGCGAAAGGAGTTCGTCGTCGGCGGAATATCCGCCTTCGGCCCTAGATATTCGCCTTCTGCAACGGACGTCTTCGGATCAACTTCAAGTCGGCAAACTCGGAGTCGGTGAACTCGGGGTCGGTGAACTCGAGGTCGGAGAACTCGGAGTTCGCAAACTTGAGGTTATGGTGTGTGTGTTATTGGATTGTGTCTCAGTTGAGTTTCTCAGTCGGGCCTGTACTCTCTGCGCTTGGTGTGAGTCGAGAGTGACGTCCACCGCGTATGAGTGACTTCGTTCCGAAGTGGGAAGTCCAATCCGGGTTCCCTACGCTAGCAGGAACTAGCGGAAGGGTTGTAAAAGCCGGAGTGAGAGTCACTACCTGCAGAGCCTCTGAATGTACTCTTGAGAGACTTTTCCCCCTGAAATCCTAAGCGGAGGTCCTGACCGACCTCCGAGTTGTGCTTTTCCAATTTCAGGTGTGTGTGTTGAGTGACTTACGCTGCACTGAGCATCCTCTGAGTGACCTCCGAGTTGAGCATCCTCCGAGTGGCCTCCGAGTTGAGCACTTGCAGTATTTCTGGGAGTGACAGTCGCCTGAGAATTCAAACTCTCCAAAAGTCTGTTAAACGTGACACTTTGTACTCTGTGTGTTGCTTCTGTCCCTGTGGGTTCGACCTTTTTACCACCATACTGCAGTTTTAGCCTTTGGTGGGTTATTACACGGCACCCGTTACCTATATGAGACAGGAAATGCTCTAAAGCTGGTGGTCTTTGATGCACCTGACCAATATTCTCACACCAGGTTTTATGAAAATCTGAGGTCTTCTTACTTCATCATAAAGGAATTTCTTCGTATTCTTTGAGAGAGATATAATGTTATTGGCAATCAAAGATTTGTAAAGTGGAAAGATTATAATCATACGAGATGATCCTTCTTTTAACCAAGGAAATGGGTAGTAATGGCTTAATTCAGTGAGTCGTAGCAAGCGTTTACACAAAGCTATAAAGTCACTGAAGTAGTCTGTTGTAAGTTCTTAATTCTGGACGAAAAGAGATCTTCCACTTTAGACCTTAGAAGGATTGAGATACTCCATGAACCTCGTCTGATCTTTCGAACTTCGTTCCGTGTACAGGTTTTGGAACAGAACAGAGGTTACCACGAAGGTTCATTAGCAGCGGAAAGCCTGTCTCACGTGAGTGCGAAGAGCCCTGCATGGATCATACTTGCAATGCTTTTCGCACATCGTACTCAAAACAATTGTAGAGTGTCACTGTCGATCACATCACTCAATTGTAGCAAACGTGTAATTCCAACTTTGTGTTTTGCAGCTCCTGGAAAGTGCCTTGATGGAAACCTTGATGCCGGTCAGTTCTCTACAACTTATCCCAAAGTCACTTGTGGATTGTCAATCTTGCCAAGAACTTCTTAGGATCCGCAAAAGTTTTGGTTTGCAAAATGATGGTCATGTTTTCCCTTGTACATTTTTGTTAAATTTGCCAGTCCTGGACTTCACGATCGCAGGTATTGGGGGATGATCGATCGCACCTTGTGGACAAGTTCAGAGAGTCCTTCAGTAGTACCTACAGAACGAGAGCAGGTGTAAGGTGTGCCTTTTTGAGAGCCGGAACGAAGCAAACGCCTAACAGACAGGCATGCGCAAAGCCCGGGAGGGGATCACAACCAAAATCAAGACGAGAGACTTACAATGAACAGAATTGTGACGAAGTTGAGAGATCCTCCGCCAATCGTGAATATAATCCTAAGAAACCTCTGAAGGTAGGAGGTGCTCACAAGGCATCAGCAGCTCCGCCAAGGCATCAGGAGAAGGCTTTAGACTCCAGTTCCGATCAGGGAATCACGTCTTTTTTCTCTACCACCAGGTACGAACAAGACGGGCAAAGCGATTGTGCAGGCAGCAGCACAGGAAACTATTACGATGGAAGCTCCCTGGCTCAGATATCACAAGCCGCGTCAGGTATGGAGGAGAAAACACCTTTTATGTCGAAGGTGAGTGCTCACAGGACGAGCGAATGTACTCAGCGGACGACTCCAGCGGAAGTGAAGAATGGATTGTTCTTGAGGGGCAGATGAAGCAGTCAGAAGCAGTCAGGCGGATGGGAAAAGCAGCCGTTGAACACTCTTCTCCACATCAATATCTAGGATATGACAAATCCACTGACGAGCAGTACCGACTTATGCCTGACTCACCTCATATGGCAAGTACCGCACATCGTGCCAGCAGTTCGGTAGGAGCTGCCGCTAGTTCTGTGGATTCTCAGTGGAAAGGTGGACCTGTCGGTAATCGAGGCCTTGTGACTCCAACATTGGATTTATCTTATCAAACTCTGGATATTGAAAATTACTTAGACCTCAAAAGTGGCCGAGGACCGAAGTACTAGTACCGAAGGAGGCGGAGCTTCATTCGGAGCGAATTCAGAATGGCACCTTGGCAGAGGAGCTCGTGCGGCAGACACGGTTGCTGGAACAGTGTCAGATCGCACGCAAGGCAGATGAGGAGTTACTGCGTCGCCTGCAATCGCAGTGCAACGAATTGAGAGTACAGCGTGCGGATGCGGAGCTGCAGTTACTGGAGTTTGAAGGCGACAACCAGCGCGCGACAAATCGCACGCGAGAGGAGTTAGTCACGCGAGTGAACCAATGTCTGAGAGGTTACACTCTTTGGGAGGTGGTAGCGCGGGAGAGAGTCACCTTGCGCGAGTTAGAGATTCGTGCGGCGGCTTTGATGTCGGGTGACAGTCGGCGTCGGCGGCGAGTAGCGAAGCGGTTAGATTACTTCCTGGCGAGGTCGCGAGACGCCATTGCGAACCTCGAGGCGGAGGTGACCGCGGTGTTGCGGCGGCTGGGACATGCTCTCATCACCTGTTGAATTTCGTGAAGTACGGACCCGAAACGCCGACACAGTGTTCCGATGCTGTCTCGTGGGTGAGTCAACCGGTACGCTTGAGTTTCAGATGTCTCGAACATAGAGGGTGAGATTGGGCATAACTTTGCCACCTCAGATCCGAATGGATTGATTCTTTCACCCGTCGTTTAGATCTGCCGGCTTCTCCTTGCCTATCAAATTTCGTGGACTACGGATCTGAAATGAAAACACGCTGTTCCGACACCGGGGAACAATGTTCCGACACTGGGGAACAACGCACGTCATCCTGGCGCCAAACACGGGTGCAGATCACCCCGAAGGCCATAACTTTTTCATCCGGGCCGGAAATGGACTGGTTTTTGGTTCGTTCGTTCTGTCCTGACGATGCGCTTACTCGGATATATATTTTTTTGCCTTCCAGACTCGTCTCCGAACATCTCGCCTCTATAATGAAGAAGGTCTGCTAGCGTCCAACTTAGGGCAAGTGCACTTAGATGGCCACAACTTCCTACTCCAGTCTCCAACTCGAGTGATTCTTCGTCCGAACGTTAGATCTTGAAGAGGAGCTCTCTTTGTATGTACTTCGTCTATTGAGATCCGCAGATCGTATTTGGGTTGGAAAATGGTTGGAACACTGGTCTAGAGTATATGTGTACAGTTCAAATGAAGTCCCATAACTTCTTCGTCCTGGATCCAAACTTTGTGATTCAAAAATCAATGACCACATGAGAAGATTCTTCCGAAGTTGTTATATTCATTTTACTACATTTCTCGAATGAAAAAAATCATTCATCCATGCACGATTATCCCTTCCTTAGTGAATTATGGTTCAATTTTAGATATTTTGCACAAATCGTTTGAATTTGAGAATTTGAATGCACTCAAAATTGAAGAATATGATATTATAAATTCTAGAATCAATTTTACTAATTTAGATAATATTTAAAAATAATTAAAAGTGAATAAACTTAAAAACTGAAATAAAATCAATAATAATTATGAAAAGGTTTGCGAAAAATCTGAATATAATCTCTAAAATTGGAATATGAATAACAAGATTTATAACAAAAATTTCAAATAAATTCTGAATCTAAAATCTATTAAATTTATAGAACACAATATATATAAAAATGAGAAAGAATAGAATAAATTGTAATCTTAAATTTTAAAAATCATCTTTTAACGAAAATAGATTAGAAAAATAATTTTTATATATTTAACCTTAATAAAATTTAAAATCATAATATTTTAAAATCTATATATCTTTTCATAGTTTGAAATTTTATTTTGCAATGATAGAGAATCTGAAAATTCAATTAAAAATAATAATAAATTTGATAAAAATGAGTTAAAGTTTCCTATAACCATTTCTTGTATTATTGAAATATATCAAAGACTAGGAAAAATAAAAGTGATGAAATATTGGAACAATTATTGTAACTGTATTATTTCAAATCTAAGATCTGAACCATTCAAGATTAGTTATAATATGTATTCAACGTGTGGAATAAATATTAGAAAGATTTTTATAATTTAGATTTAGATTTAGAACGGTCCGATTTGATTTTTAAACTTTGTAAAATTTATAAAATCTAAACTAGTGGAAAAATATGTACCAAAGATAACTAAGTATCAAAAATATGCAAATAAAGTCATAAGAAATGTACATAAAATAATATAAATATTAATTAAAAAAATTTCTATATAATAAAACATGTCTGAAAGCATTGGTGACATGTAATTAATATTGTAAATTTTTTTTATTATTTTTTAAAAATAGATAGATTATTTTAATTTTATTTGTTATATTTTGAAAATTCCATAAAATCTTCATATTTGAACAAGACATAAATTATTGATAATATATATGTTGGTAATTTGGAAAACAAATTTCCAATTTGGAATTATATTTGAAAAAATAAAAATGAAAAATGATTTTTTAAAACAAAAAACATAAACTGTCATTTAGAGAATAGAAAAAAAAATCCCAAGAATTTTCCTAGATCACATATTACAGAAAGAAAATATATAAGTACCAATTGGTAAAAAATGAAACCTAGAAATATATAATTGAAATTTAAAGTAAAATAATGACGTTATTTTTGGAAAAATATATTAAAATGAAAATTGGATAAACTAAAAGTTCTATAAATTACAATAAAAGACAATGGTGTGAAATAAATTAAAAACCACAAACGAACTGCGTAGTAGAGCAGAAGACTGGTCGGGTAGAGAGTTAGTGTGCAGCCGGCCTTTGCATAGGAGGCATAGCAAATGATGTGTAACATAGCATAGAGTAGAGAGTTAATTAGGACTTAGAGTGTATAAAATACTTCAAGTCTTGCCTTGGGGATTTTCCAATTTCAGAAGTACAGTTCAGGAACTCATTTTCTCTGCGCTTTTGTATATTTAGTTATGTTAATAGGTTGGCAAGTGATAGCCTATTGCACTCTAGATGGCCCAATGTCGCAAGGATAGTCGATATAGTTCACTCCGAACCCCCGAGCATAATACGAGCTTGCATGGCAGGCGAGCAACTGGTGAAAGCTTGATCAGGGCATCTGTTTCTGCAGACAATAGCGGAATCCGGTATCGGGGTACTCCACCCCATCCGAAAGTAGATAGAAACGAAAGTTCAAGCCTATCGATTCAAGATGCTCTGGTACTCGCAAGTTCTTCCAACGTTGTCGGTTACAATGATGCATTGTACGAAAGGTATGATCTCTTTGAGAGGTCTGTGGCAGCTCAGGAGCACCACAATCGATTGCTCACCTGGGAATTGCATCACAAGATGAAGGGTCTCGCCATCAAGGAACAGCATCTGCACCTGCATTCAGAGTCCAACTCTCTTATGAAAGACAACGTGGATCTAAGCCGTACCAAAGTGGAGTTCAAGGAAAATGAACTACAGGACCGCAAGTTAACCTTAGCGTACTATAATTTCAACCGAACATGTGTAGACGAGCTGGTAGCTGGGCTGTGCGTGATGCTTACTGCTCTTAGCTTCAGTTTCTGGAAGTTCTCATACGACCGGCTTACTACAGTTGTGACAGTGTGCCAACCTTCCGTCAGGGTAAGTAGAGCCAAGCAAGTAGTTGCCAACACTCGCCTGGTTTCGCAAAGTGAGGAAATACAGTCTAGCAAATATGAGTCTTTGCTAATTTAGAAGTCACTGTGCTTGAAGAAGTGGTGTATGCATGTGACGATAACTTCAGATTACAATTCTCTTTAGTCACAGTGTCCGGTGTCCACAATGCAGAGCATCTGATCTTACTCAGATTGGGGTTGTTGTTACTATTGCAGGAAACTCATGAAGGCGGCTGGATGGGCACTAACTGGATGTATAACAGCCTGAACCTGTTAACGTATCAAATGCAAGCGTTCATGTGTGAGGCAGCAAAGCTTAGTCGGATGGGGTTCGGAATCATAGTCATCGCAATGGTGACTTCCACACTTCTTCGACGAAGTGTGAGCAGTTCGAGCCAAGCAATGCCTGCCACCATCATCGTTATTGTTCTGGGTGGGATGTGTGGGTTCCCCGGGAAAATATCGATCGATAGCTTGGGTGGCAGTGGGATTCATTGGCTTGTATTGTGGGAGTGCTTGTGTTTAATTCATGCGTTGGCAATGTGCTTCACTTCTCTATTGTACCACTTCCTCCACGGAGACCCAGGAAGAAACTACTTCGAGAAAGCTTCTCTAGCATCTAGAATATCTACAGGCATCACTTTTTTCGCCTTCCATTCAGTATTAGTCTTCTTCCTTCCAGTCATGGCAGGACTACTTCCCTTCGCTTCTCCGGAGGATATCATGCAGATATTCTTTGACTGGTGGTCTCCGGGTACACCGCGTAGTCAATATCGTGTAATTCCGTGAATGATTTGTAGAGTAATAGGTGGTTGAAAAGGAACTTGTGCAGTTAGGGTGAGCGAACAAAGCCTATACAGATGGTTCAAAGTTCATGAGTTTCACTTCAGCAGATTATTCCTTCACTTGGACTTGTTCCTATCCATCTTGGATCTGGCGTGAGATTTCACGTCATTATGTTTGTAACATGTTAGAGGACAAGCAAAGTTGTGCTGCTACTTCTGCTTCTTTCATGCAGGGGTGCCTTCGGACAAAATACAAGTCGTCAGCAGCTGAAGAGCAATATTTTATGCTTATATCAGGGCAACAAGCCCTCGCATTTCCTTTATGTTTTGTTCCGGTACATTCGAAATTTTACATTGTGTTCTGAGTCGTCATCAATCGAATAAGGAAGAGAGATTTATTTTGAGCCAATACAGTCTTGAGCTGCATTGACTCAGAACGAATCTACACGAATCGGCAGCTCGTTCTTTGATCTCGTACGAACCTACTTACTTGTTTTCATGGTACTTTACTCTTCCTTTTTCTCTGGATTTCAACGATTAAACATGTACACCTTTTACCCGTACACAGTTCTCCGCTTGGACAGGGAGCGCCCAGGTACCATCTCCAAGCTGGTCTTCGTACTGACTCCGAGCGGGTAGCACCAGTCGTTTCCTCCATGTACAGTACTCTTATCTGGGCGGTTAACACTTCCTCGCCGCTTTCTCCGCTGGTCACTCATATTACCCTTCCCTATCATGTACTTCAGTTTTGTTCTCGCCTTCCCCTGAATTTTCAATCGTCCCAGTCACTGAATATCTGGTTTTTGGAATTTTGAAATACATTTGCAAATCTAATCGTCGGTTTGGAAATACAGCAAGAGACATTTTTTGGTTGTTATTCAAAATACAGTTATGATAGCTATTTGTTTCACAAATTACATTACGAGAAAATTTCGAATGATTAGAAAAGATTTCACTATTTGAAAGGTAGCAACCTAATCCAAGCCCCTTGACACGCCAAATTATCTAAAGTACTTCAAACTTTGACATGCTATAGATTTTAAGCCTTAAGCTGTGTACTTTTTTCGGTACAGAACTACGATGTCTTACTTCACACAATAACAATCACTTGGAGCATCAAGGTGTCACAATGTACCAGCCTTCGTCTCAACATTGTGAAATCTGAACACTTAAACAATGACTAGTGTAACACTACTCAACGTAAAGTATGCCAGCTCAAGAAAGATGTGTTGATTGCTAACAACCTATACCAATTCCATTAACAGAGCTCCAAAAATATCATAGGAATTTGATTCTTATAATATATATTTTTAGTCACATCTACCTGTACCACAACTAGCCTTACAATTTGTATAGAGTGATCTTAAGGTCGTTGGAGTGATCGCTAACTATAAAGTGATCGTAGTTTTGAAAGGAAATTGACTTACTTTGACTTCATAGGGAAATTTTGCCTGAAATCTTCCTCCAAGAGCTCTCCACTGTTATCTCCTGATTGCCGGGACCCTAACATGAAGTTCCCCTCTTCTTCTTTAACTTCAAGGACAGACACCTTTTCTTTCATTAATAGAATTTCCACATTCCATCCCTTTGTCACTTGTATTATCAGATTCCTTTAAAGTCTCAAGATTTAAGCATATTATAATCTCACGGGGATTTTAACATATCTCTTAGAATAAAGAATGATTTTTTATATATAATTTTTTTAGGAGTGTGGTAACACACTTTTTGTTTTTTTTGCAGAATTTAAACAATTTTAGAAAACTAGTACCAAAGCAGTGTTTGTAGCTAGAGAAGGGTACGCTAAATAGAGTGGATTGATGAGATCGTCACGAGGGCACAAAGAATCACGTAGTCGGATGTACCAACGCCAACGTCTTCGGCGCCTTCGGCAAAAGCTCCTTTTTGAGGTGTCTCTACTCACGCGCCTCTAGCGTATAAGGAAGCTACGCTTCCGGCGCAGACACCTCAGGAGGAGGTTTTGCTAAAGACGTCAGGAGAAGGGCCCGGACCTCTAAAGGCATCCGACCATGAGTGCGCCTTCGGCGAAGCGCCGCTAGCGCGGAAAGGGAAAACCTTCATAACAATCGGGATACACGGTAGATCCAGTTGGTTGAAGTTGCATTAGAAAGAGCTCGGGACGCTCGTTCTAACGAGTCCAAGAGCGCCGGAGATGGATCAGGAATGGAGAAGTTATGAGCGTCGGAAAACTCGTAGCCGGACATGCGCCGTTCGCGCTAGGGTTCACAGCCGGAAAGGATTCCCGTACGCCCTCGGCGATGCGCCTTCGGCGGAATCACGCGCTCACAGGAGGAAACCAACTCAGAGTCGGAAGCGCCCTTGGCGGCTGTTCATGGAAGGAAAGCGCCGGTCGGATGTACGCCTCCGACGTGGCGCTGACGGCCGGATGCGCTGGCATGAGTTGCGCTGACGGATATGCGCTGGCAGCAACGGACGAGGCATAAAAGACAAAATAGGCGGTACGACTGCGCGCCGGCGTAATTCGCTCCGGCTAGATGTGCGCCTCCAGCAAGGCGCCGACGGATAATGAACGCACCAGCGGCGACACGCCTCCGGAGAAGGGCGGGTTAGGAAAAGACAACAGGGCCGACGTATACCCTGCAGCGGACTCGAGTCCGGAAGGTGGCGGCGGCGGGAGAATTCAACGTTTAAGCATGCGAATACGCGCAATGCGGAGACGTGAATTCGCGCATGCAAAGGGCGAACCGTTAAGCCGTATAGCCGGCTGCGTACGTTGCAACCAGTAAGAACGTTGGACGTTCTTGAAATCGGAGAAGAAAAGACTGCGCTCCAGTCTCATTCTCTCATTCTTGACTTTGCAATTTCCAGTTCCAAGATTACGCGCAAGGGCGGAGCGACCTGCAGTGAGAGTAGAGAGTGCGGAGACGAGTTGCGCAAGGATCTTGGCGGACCTTGAAAGAATTGTGAGTAGCGATCTTGAACGAGCGCAGAGAGAGTGAGCAGTCAGTGCTTGAGTGGCCGACGCACAGTGGCGATTGTGAGAGAGCGAGCGAAAGGGAGAACGTTTGTGTGTGTGCAGGCAACGCAATGTCGAAGGTTCCCCAGCTGCGAGTGTCTCCACTCAGGGTGCCGCAGATCGGTCTACGCGCATTTCAAGATGTGCTGACGAGGCTGAAGCTCGATTTTCTCCTCTGGGGGTGGAATTGGACGTGTCCGGAGATGGTGCGCGAGTATCTGCAAGAGAGACACAAGCCTTCTCGCGGATTTCGCCCACACCCAGAGAGATGGGAAATTTGCAATTGGGCGCAGGTGTTGGGCAGGTGTGCCGGCGAGGAAGGGGATCTCCTCTTCGAGGCCGACAGCGTGAAAGTGTCCCAGGAGGAAGAAGTCTCTTACAATGAGCTCTTCAAGGTGGCTAGACATCCCAAGAACGGTTTCCGGACTCGGGACTACAAGGATCGATTGCGGAGAAATGTCGCGACAGCATTGCTGCAGATATTGCAGCCGACCAAGACCGCTTACATGCATGGTTGGCAGGTAGAGTTCGTGGAGCTAGTGTTGTCAGGAGCTCCGGTGCATTGGGCACGGCTCCTGTGGAAGGTGACGCGCCAACATGCGCAAGAAGAGAGGGGAGGAACGCTCAATCATCTATCGCCTTACTTAATCGTGTTTTACCGGGCGATGGGATGTTTGACGAATGCTGAGAAAACTCGGTTTCCGCAGCTGAGCCGGTCTTATCCAGGTAGATATTCGAGGGAGGCCGAAGTAGACACGGATCCGGACGAGGAACCTGCCAGTACGCCTCCGGCTCCGGCTCCAGCCAGAGCAGCAGAAGAACGTCGAAGTGAGCGCATTCCGCGCAAGCGGAAGTGGGATGAGAGACCTGAGGACAGGCAGCCGGAAGTACCAGCTGCGCCGACTCGTGGTCGGCCCACCCCCGAGCCTCATAGTCGACCAAAACAGAGGGCACGCAGAATGCCAACTGTTACTGAGGAGACCAGGCGAACTCCGACCCGGCGGAATCTCACACAGGAAGAGATAATTGCTCAGGTCCTAGGGAAGACGGCAGAAACCTCTGCACAGAAGGCACCACGGCCTTCGGGAGGAGATGGACGGACTGACGACCGGCCGACTGCGAGTCGGATGACTGAAGGTCGACAAGCGGAAGGAAGGCCAACTGAACGGCGCGTTGAACCGGACAGCAGGCCGGAAGCAGAAGAGAGTTTGGCTGACGAGCCAACAATACTCAGAGGGTCGTCTTCGGCGGAAGGCACTTCTGGAAGAACGCCCCCAACAAGCAGGCCAAGTGGAGTCAAGACGCGCAGGGTGTATCCGACTCCCAGTCGGACAACTGCTGGTCGGCCGACTGCGAGTCGGACAACAGAGAGTCAGCCGGATTCGCCGACTGCGAGACGGATGGAGCCAACGACCAGTGTGCGGACGCCTTCGGCGGACGCACCTTCAGCAAGGACACCTTCCGCGCAGATTGCGCCGGAAGAACAGGCAGCAGAAGCGGGCGGTGCAAGAGTGACAAAAGTCACTGCGGCGTCGACCCCTTCACAAACCGAAGATCGAGCCGGAACAGGGGCTCAAGCAGTGGGATCTCCCACTGCCCTGGATATTTTAGCAGGCAGTGGAGCAGCAGTCGCAGCGGAAGCTGCTGCGCGCCACAGTTCCAGGGAGTCGCCAAGGGATTCGGTGGCGACTGAGATCCTCGAGACTGAGGATGAGACGAGCTCGGAAGAGCAAGAAGAGGATTCAGTGCAGAAAACGCCAACAGGGGTGCTGTGCGAACAGATAGTTCCACTCCTGCGATATCTGGATCGCAAGACATCCAAATACGGAAGTGCCTTAAAACCGCAGTCTTATGTGGAGACTATCAGGCGAAGGACGAGGATCAAGGTGGCAAAGTGGGCCTCTAGTTGCCAAGTATATGTGGAAAGGAACACCGCCCTCCGACAACACCTGGCGGTCACCCAGAAGCTGTACCAAGCCTTGCAGCAGCAGAAGGAGGATGCGGCGACGAAGAGTCAGGCGGAGGCCGAACTAATACGGGCAAAGATCGAGTCGGAACTGCAGGAGGAGCGGAGACAGAACAAAGTCCTAGCAGCCGAGCTTGCGCGCCAGACGCGCGCCTTAGAGGAAAGTCAAAGAGCCCGCAAGGAGGATGAGGAGTTGTTGTGCAACTTGCAAACCGAGTGCTCGGATTTGAGGGCACAACGTGCGGATTTAGAAATGCAGCTGGCAGAGGTGGAGAGCAGCTGCAGGGCACGAGGAGAGTTGGCGGCACGGGTGACTCGTTGTCTAAAAGGATACACCCATTGGGAGGTGGCAGCCCAAGAGAGGATCGCACTCAGGGAGTTCGAGCTTCGGGCGGCGGCATTGACGGAAGGTGACAGTCGGAGTCGGCGGCGAGTGGCGAGAAAATTAGAAACCTTCTTGTCGGGTGCGCGCGACACTATGGAGCACTTGCAGTCGGAAGTCACTGCAGCGCTCCGACGCCTGGGGTTACGCAGCCGGTCGGAAGACTGGCAAGGTAGAGACAGTAAGCGGAGCAGTCCGGTGCGCAGGAGGCGCAGCACCGGATCTGCTGAGTGCAGTAGAGTAGTTTGGTTTCGCGCAGATGCTGCGAGTGGTAGATAGGATAGCGTAGTGCTAGTTAGGATCTTTTGAGAGTATAAAGTAGATCAAGGCGTTTTGCCTTGGGACTCTTCCAGTTTCGGAAGTGCAGATCAGGAACTCACTTTCTTGGCGTGTTTGTGCATTTTGGTCCTGGCACCACGTAGAGAAGCTGCAGCATAGCGAAGTTACCGTATGTTGTAGTTGAAGGCCTTCGGCTGAATGTTCAGAGCTAGTACCCGGTTAGAGACTTGAGTAGTGCGGATCTGCACCTGCGGGTGATTTCTGATACTCAGAGCCGGCTGCGAGTTAGATACTTGAACAGTTCCCCCTTACTCCTTCGAGTGACATATCCTGATTGTACTCCTACGGGAAGTTTCCCCTGAATGCCAATGTGAAGTTTCATTACTTCGTGTAAACCTTGGTTTGTAATTCAGGTTGTGTGTGTGTTACTGGATCGTGTTTTCAGTAAGTTCTCAGTCGGGTCTGCACTCCCTGCGTTTTGTGTGATAGTCGAGGGTGACGTCCACGGCGTACGTAGAGGCTTCGTTCCGAAGTGAGAAGTCCAGTCCGGGTACCCCCGCTAGTTCCTGGCGGAAGGGCAGTAAAAGCCGGAGTGGGAGGCACTTCCTGCAGAACCTCTGAGTGAACTTACGAGATACTTTCCTCCTGAAATCCGAAGCGGAGGTCCTGACCGACCTCCGAGTTGTGCTTTTTGCCAGTTTCAGGTGTGTGTGTGTGGGTGTGTTGAGTGACCAAGCTGTACCGTGCATCCTCCGAGCATCCTCCGAGTTGAGTTCCTCCTCCGAGTCGAGCCTCCGAGTCGAGCACTACAGTAATTCTGGGAGTGACAGTCGCCTAGAATTCAAACTCTACCAAAAGTCTGTTAAACGTGACACTTTTACTCTGTGTGTTGCCTCTGTCCCTGTGGGTTCGATCTTTTTACCACCATACTGCAGTTTTAGCCTTTGGTGGGTTATTACATAAGGAGCCGACAACTTCTTTTTGGCGCCGCTGCCGGGGACAGTGCGTCAACACCAGAAACCTTGAGCAGCAATGCTCGGTGAATGTCGACGAGCGATAGTGTGGGAAACCTGAGTGCGAGAGCCACACGGAAACTCCGTCGAGATTCAGAAAAAGCCGTGGAAACAAAACGGCGAACTAAAAAGAAGACTCCCGGTGAGGACTCTGCAGAAAGATCGCCATCACCGACTACTGGAAGACAAAGGCGTTCCAGTTCACCTACCGAGAGCATTGAGCTAACAGTTCTATTGGACATCCCTCCGACGGGAACTCTTCCTGAGTTTGGCCAACCTAGGATCAGTCCGTCGACAGGATCACCGATGGCAGAACATCAAGCCAATCTCCGCCAGGTGTTTTCCCAACCTACCACCAAACATTCGTATCCAAGATACACGGGAACGGGCGACGACGATGATGCAGATTCATACATAAAGCTCTTCGAGTCTGTCTCCATCGCCAATCGTGAGACCAGTGATGAAGACAGACTACGAATCTTTCCTAGCCTGCTACGCAGACGAGCGCGTAGCTGGTACAACCATGAGAGCACCGACCCCACTGGCATCCGGACCTGGGCTCAGCTCAAGGAAAAGTTTCTGAGGCGGTTCCGCGAACTCGGATATGACAGTCGAGTTCTGACCCGACTTCGAAATCTTCGACGCGAGCGGAAGGAGAATCTTCGAGACTACACTGAGAGATTCCAAGACCTCCTAGATCGAATTCCGAAGACAGGCCCGGGAGAACCGTATTCGGTACAACAGGCAGTGGATTGGTATGTGACAGGGCTCTCAAGGGAAATGGAGACCTTCTGTAGGAGAGGCAAGACTGACACAATCCAAGATGTGATAGCTTCCGCGGAGACCTTTGAGACGTCAACCCTTGACACTCGAAGACGCGACCGACGGTCGACGAAGAAGAAGTTGCAAGGCGGACGTCGGAAGAGAAGGAACTCGCCTTCCTCGACAGAAGAATCAAGCTCCTCCGAATCAAGTTCTTCCTCGGAAGAGGAAGAGGACTCGTCATCTTCAGAAGAAGAAAGACGGAAGAAGAAACGCAGTGCGATCAAGAAGAAGGATCGAGGTAAGGGAATCCCAGTGAAGACTCAAGGGGACATCGCAGCCAAGGTAGACAACCTGGTGAAGAATTTTGCGGACCTGAAAGTTCATGTAGTGGGAGGCCAAGACCGACGTAAATCACCTGCGAGACAACGAGCGAATCTCTGGTGTACTACGTGCGGACAGGTGGGACATGCCAACACGGAGTGCATGTCCGCGAGGCCATCTTACCCAGTGAATGCGGTCGAATGGGCACCACAGTGGGAGACCCCCATGTATTATGCTGAGCCGCCTATGTATTATGCTGAGCAGGTTGAGGACACCGCCTACTCGGTACAGACAGCTCCAGCTACAACTCCGAACCCACCGGTGCATATACCGCGCTTTGTTCCGAGGGAAATGGCGGGTACACTCCCACCAAGACGCATGGCACCTCCAGGAAATCACAACCGACCTCGACCACAATTCGATGGTTGCTACAACTGCGGGGACATGGGGCATTACGCGCCAAGCTGTCCCCACCCGAGGAAGCCAATGGGGTATGCACCATTGTGCAGCAATTGCAAGAAGTCCGGACATACAGCAGCTGAATGTGATCAGCCCCAACTCCCTAGGCCAGCCGTGCGTTTCGTATCAACACCTGGCAAGGAAGAAGTGCAGGTCAACCAGGTAGAACTGAGTCTGGACCCAGCTGAAGGAGACGAAGTATGGCCAGAGGAAGAAGTAATGTGCGGTCGGGTAGAAACTCGAAGTTCGAAGAAGAGAGGAGAAGGCCACGAGGACACTCGTCGCCTCGAGCGTAGGGAAGAGAGGAGGAAGTCTAAAGAAGTTAGAGAAGGCCCGAGGAGAAGGCCGGGTACACCTCCGGCTATGAGAAACACCCAGCCGGAGCAGAACTCAGAAAAAGCGGACAGGTATTCAGAAGAGTTCCGGACTCGAGATTACCTTCCGGACATCAAAGATGAGGTGAGTCACCTCATCAAGGAAGCACTGGGCGCCGGAATGACATCCGACGACCGGAAGGCGGTTAGGCCCCCTACACCCCTTCCGACCGCGAGTACAGGGAAACTTCCGGCCGTGACTTCCAACACTCCCTACGACATAGTGAAAGACATGGGGAGCCAGAGGGCAAATATTTCCTTCCACCAGTTGTTGGAAGACAATAAGACGTACAGGAGGATGCTGATGCTTTCGTTGCGCCGACCACGCAAACCCCGAAAAGAGAAACTTCCGGCTGTGTACAGAGTGGAAGGAGGAGACCTGGGACCTCCAGAGATCGAAGTAGAGATCGGAGGCTGCGTCATACAGAAGGTACCAGTGGACTCCGGCTCGGGCGTGAATATCATGACCGAGGAGACAGCGAACTCCTTGGGGTTCCAGACCTTCGAGCCTACATCCCGAGTATTGCGACTGGCCGATCAAACACGCAGAATGCCACTAGGAATGTTGAGCAATGTGAGAACCAACATTGGAGGAGTGGACTTTCAACTGTCCTACATAATACTGCAACCTCTGATGAAGAAAGGTTATGATGTGCTGCTTGGCAGACCGTGGCTATACGAAGCCAAAGCAAGGTGTGACTGGAGTAGGAAGAGATTACAGTTCCGTAGCCCTGCGGACCCTCCGACTGTCATTACCGTACCGTGGACCAAGGTACCCCATGAGGGCGAAACACCTTCCACCACCTCCGGTTACACAACCGGAGGGGAGACCAGCTCATCATGCACTTCAGAGACCGAAACGTCGGAGGACTTTGTGGGCTACGTCACTTGCTGCTCCATTGAGGAGGAAGGAGACGAGGTGTATCCGGATGAGGAATAGCAACTAGCAGCCGGACTGGGCAGAAGCGAGATCAGTCACACAGAGGGGATTGTTGACCCGAGTGATTGCTGCGAACTGCAACTCAGTCCAGGTAAAGGCTTGAAGGTGTCAAGCCAGGTACAAGGAGAAGAGTTGAACAGGGTACAGGCGTTTCTTCGCCAGTATGAGGATGTCTTCGCATGGAGGATTGAAGACATGAAAGGCATACCTGCAAGGTATGGAGAGCACAGAATCGACTTGTTGGACGAGGCAGTTCCGGTTCGCCAACGCCAATACAGGCTCAACCCAAAATATTCATTATTGGTGAAGGACGAAATCGATAAGTACCTGAGCGCAGGAATCATCTACCCGGTACTTAGTAGCGAGTGGGTGTCGCCTATCGTGATCGTGCCCAAGAAACTGACGGGTAAGATCCGGGTGTGTCAGGACTTCCGGAAGCTGAACGCAGCAACGCGGAAGGACCATCACCCTCTTCCTTTCACGGACTCTATTCTGGACCATGTAGCAGGGCATGAATGCTACAGTTTCCTAGACGGATTCTCCGGCTACAACCAGGTGTCCATCAGGGAACAGGACAAGGACAAAACAACCTTCACGACCGACTGGGGAACCTATGCTTATCACAAGATGCCGTTCGGTCTGTGCAACGCGCCAGCGACGTTCCAGCGGATGATGACAAACATTTTCCAAGAGCACCTGAGGAAGTTCCTAGAAATTTTCATCGACGACTTTTGTGTCTTCGGTAAGAGGTCGGAGCACCTTAACCATCTTCGGCAAACGTTCGACAGATGTAGGGAGAGCAGCTTGTCCTTACACCCGGAAAAATGTTTTTTCTTCATGACCAGCGGAATCCTGCTGGGGCACCGAGTTTCGTCCGATGGCATTGCAGTGGATGTAGAGAAGGTGAAGATTATTCTTGAACTACAGCCGCCAACGAATCTGCGTGAGTTGAGGGCCTTCCTTGGCCATGTAGGTTATTACCGAAGGTTCATAAATATGTATGCCATCTTGGCAGCCGATCTGACGAAGCTGCTTAAGAAGGATGAACCCTATGTGTGGGGCAAGGAGCAACAGCTGGCCTTTGAAACGCTCAAAGCCAAACTGACGACTGCTCCGGTTCTGAGAAGTCCGGATTGGAACAGACCTTTCCATGTCTATGTAGACACGTCGGCGTTTGCAATCGGGGTGGTTCTCAGTCAGAAGGACGACAACAAGAAAGACTACCCGATTTACTTCGCGAGTCGTCAGTTGTCAGCAGCAGAGAAGAAGTACACGACAACTGAGAGGGAGGCGTTGGGAATGGTGTACTCCTGTAAGAAGTTCCGACATTATTTGATCTGCTATGAGTTCGTGTTTCATGTAGATCATTACGCCTTACAGCACCTGGTGAAGAAGGCGGATCTGTCCGGACGAATTGCCAGGTGGGTACTACTGCTGCAGGAATTCACCTACACTGTACAGACACGGAAAGGCGTTCACCATGAGAACGCGGACTACCTCTCCCGACTATGGACCGAACCCATAGAGGAGGAAGTAGTGGATGATTTTCCCGACGAACAACTTTTTCAGTTGTCCGCCAGCCATGAGTCCAGGTACGCGGACTTATACAGGTTTCTGCTCACACTCCAATGTCCGGAAGGATTGGATGCGGAGCAGCGCACAGTCTTCGTTCATAAAGCGGGACCTTACCAGCTTCAACAGGGGGTCTTGTTCAAGAAAATGGCAGACGACAGGCTGTGCAGATGTCTAGAGGAGTCTGAAGTCCCGCGAGTTGTAAAAGCCATGCACACAGAAGACGCTGGTGGTCACTACGCCACCAGAAATACAGTGACCAAAATTGTGAATGCAGGATACTGGTGGCCGACGATGTTCAAAGATGTACACGACTACGTTCGCAAATGCGACAGCTGCCAGAGGACGGGAAGGCCGACTCCGACCACGAGATGGCCTCTTACACCAATCATGCCATTGGCACCATTTGAAAAATGGGGGATCGACTTCGTGGGACCAATACAACCTGTCACTAAAGGCACGCGCAGGCGCTACATATTGGTAGCAACAGACTATGCGACCAAGATGGTGGAGGCAGAAGCCACAAGGCACGATGACGCAGCCGCAGTAGCACGGTTCCTATTCGAATCAATCATCACCCGCTACGGGTGCCCCCTAGAAATAGTCAGTGACAGAGGAACGCACTTTCTGAATCAGGTGATAGAAAGTTTGACGCGGCACTTCCAGATTAAGCATCGGAAGACTACTCCATACAACCCAAAGGCAAATGGTCTGACAGAGAAGTCCAATGGATTACTCTGTAAGATACTCCTCAAAGTGACTGTAAACCATGCTCATGACTGGGATACCAAGCTACCGGCCGCCTTATGGGCATATAGAACGGCAGAAAAAGTCACCACCAGGCAAACACCTTACTTCCTAGTTTATGGGCAGCATCCGATCTTACCCATCGAATTCGAGATACCTACCAAGAGGACCTTAGATCAGAGAAGGCTGGACGCGGAAGAAAGTCAGGCATATCGACTGCAAGAGGTAATGGCACTGGAGGAAAGACGTCAAGAGGCCGAAGATCGGACAAAGCAATTACAACTCAGGCGGAAGGAGAAGTACGATCGAAGGCTCAAACCAGTACTGCTGGAGAAGGGCGACTTGGCTCTGCTATACGATAGCAGACATGCTAGATTTCCAGGCAAGCTCCACTTGAGGTGGATGGGACCTTACAGGGTGATAGAAGTTTTTCCAAATGGATCCATCCAACTCGCAGATCTCACGGGAGAATGGTTAGGCACCCGCGTGAACGGATGGCGTCTGAAGAAATACCACGTGTAAATGTTCGCGTGGGCGCTCACAATTGAGGAGGGGGGCATGTGGTAACACACTTTTTGTTTTTTTTGCAGAATTTAAACAATTTTAGAAAACTAGTACCAAAGCAGTGTTTGTAGCTAGAGAAGGGTACGCTAAATAGAGTGGATTGATGAGATCGTCACGAGGGCACAAAGAATCACGTAGTCGGATGTACCAACGCCAACGTCTTCGGCGCCTTCGGCAAAAGCTCCTTTTTGAGGTGTCTCTACTCACGCGCCTCTAGCGTATAAGGAAGCTACGCTTCCGGCGCAGACACCTCAGGAGGAGGTTTTGCTAAAGACGTCAGGAGAAGGGCCCGGACCTCTAAAGGCATCCGACCATGAGTGCGCCTTCGGCGAAGCGCCGCTAGCGCGGAAAGGGAAAACCTTCATAACAATCGGGATACACGGTAGATCCAGTTGGTTGAAGTTGCATTAGAAAGAGCTCGGGACGCTCGTTCTAACGAGTCCAAGAGCGCCGGAGATGGATCAGGAATGGAGAAGTTATGAGCGTCGGAAAACTCGTAGCCGGACATGCGCCGTTCGCGCTAGGGTTCACAGCCGGAAAGGATTCCCGTACGCCCTCGGCGATGCGCCTTCGGCGGAATCACGCGCTCACAGGAGGAAACCAACTCAGAGTCGGAAGCGCCCTTGGCGGCTGTTCATGGAAGGAAAGCGCCGGTCGGATGTACGCCTCCGACGTGGCGCTGACGGCCGGATGCGCTGGCATGAGTTGCGCTGACGGATATGCGCTGGCAGCAACGGACGAGGCATAAAAGACAAAATAGGCGGTACGACTGCGCGCCGGCGTAATTCGCTCCGGCTGGATGTGCGCCTCCAGCAAGGCGCCGACGGATAATGAACGCACCAGCGGCGACACGCCTCCGGAGAAGGGCGGGTTAGGAAAAGACAACAGGGCCGACGTATACCCTGCAGCGGACTCGAGTCCGGAAGGTGGCGGCGGCGGGAGAATTCAACGTTTAAGCATGCGAATACGCGCAATGCGGAGACGTGAATTCGCGCATGCAAAGGGCGAACCGTTAAGCCGTATAGCCGGCTGCGTACGTTGCAACCAGTAAGAACGTTGGACGTTCTTGAAATCGGAGAAGAAAAGACTGCGCTCCAGTCTCATTCTCTCATTCTTGACTTTGCAATTTCCAGTTCCAAGATTACGCGCAAGGGCGGAGCGACCTGCAGTGAGAGTAGAGAGTGCGGAGACGAGTTGCGCAAGGATCTTGGCGGACCTTGAAAGAATTGTGAGTAGCGATCTTGAACGAGCGCAGAGAGAGTGAGCAGTCAGTGCTTGAGTGGCCGACGCACAGTGGCGATTGTGAGAGAGCGAGCGAAAGGGAGAACGTTTGTGTGTGTGCAGGCAACGCAATGTCGAAGGTTCCCCAGCTGCGAGTGTCTCCACTCAGGGTGCCGCAGATCGGTCTACGCGCATTTCAAGATGTGCTGACGAGGCTGAAGCTCGATTTTCTCCTCTGGGGGTGGAATTGGACGTGTCCGGAGATGGTGCGCGAGTATCTGCAAGAGAGACACAAGCCTTCTCGCGGATTTCGCCCACACCCAGAGAGATGGGAAATTTGCAATTGGGCGCAGGTGTTGGGCAGGTGTGCCGGCGAGGAAGGGGATCTCCTCTTCGAGGCCGACAGCGTGAAAGTGTCCCAGGAGGAAGAAGTCTCTTACAATGAGCTCTTCAAGGTGGCTAGACATCCCAAGAACGGTTTCCGGACTCGGGACTACAAGGATCGATTGCGGAGAAATGTCGCGACAGCATTGCTGCAGATATTGCAGCCGACCAAGACCGCTTACATGCATGGTTGGCAGGTAGAGTTCGTGGAGCTAGTGTTGTCAGGAGCTCCGGTGCATTGGGCACGGCTCCTGTGGAAGGTGACGCGCCAACATGCGCAAGAAGAGAGGGGAGGAACGCTCAATCATCTATCGCCTTACTTAATCGTGTTTTACCGGGCGATGGGATGTTTGACGAATGCTGAGAAAACTCGGTTTCCGCAGCTGAGCCGGTCTTATCCAGGTAGATATTCGAGGGAGGCCGAAGTAGACACGGATCCGGACGAGGAACCTGCCAGTACGCCTCCGGCTCCGGCTCCAGCCAGAGCAGCAGAAGAACGTCGAAGTGAGCGCATTCCGCGCAAGCGGAAGTGGGATGAGAGACCTGAGGACAGGCAGCCGGAAGTACCAGCTGCGCCGACTCGTGGTCGGCCCACCCCCGAGCCTCATAGTCGACCAAAACAGAGGGCACGCAGAATGCCAACTGTTACTGAGGAGACCAGGCGAACTCCGACCCGGCGGAATCTCACACAGGAAGAGATAATTGCTCAGGTCCTAGGGAAGACGGCAGAAACCTCTGCACAGAAGGCACCACGGCCTTCGGGAGGAGATGGACGGACTGACGACCGGCCGACTGCGAGTCGGATGACTGAAGGTCGACAAGCGGAAGGAAGGCCAACTGAACGGCGCGTTGAACCGGACAGCAGGCCGGAAGCAGAAGAGAGTTTGGCTGACGAGCCAACAATCCTCAGAGGGTCGTCTTCGGCGGAAGGCACTTCTGGAAGAACGCCCCCAACAAGCAGGCCAAGTGGAGTCAAGACGCGCAGGGTGTATCCGACTCCCAGTCGGACAACTGCTGGTCGGCCGACTGCGAGTCGGACAACAGAGAGTCAGCCGGATTCGCCGACTGCGAGACGGATGGAGCCAACGACCAGTGTGCGGACGCCTTCGGCGGACGCACCTTCAGCAAGGACACCTTCCGCGCAGATTGCGCCGGAAGAACAGGCAGCAGAAGCGGGCGGTGCAAGAGTGACAAAAGTCACTGCGGCGTCGACCCCTTCACAAACCGAAGATCGAGCCGGAACAGGGGCTCAAGCAGTGGGATCTCCCACTGCCCTGGATATTTTAGCAGGCAGTGGAGCAGCAGTCGCAGCGGAAGCTGCTGCGCGCCACAGTTCCAGGGAGTCGCCAAGGGATTCGGTGGCGACTGAGATCCTCGAGACTGAGGATGAGACGAGCTCGGAAGAGCAAGAAGAGGATTCAGTGCAGAAAACGCCAACAGGGGTGCTGTGCGAACAGATAGTTCCACTCCTGCGATATCTGGATCGCAAGACATCCAAATACGGAAGTGCCTTAAAACCGCAGTCTTATGTGGAGACTATCAGGCGAAGGACGAGGATCAAGGTGGCAAAGTGGGCCTCTAGTTGCCAAGTATATGTGGAAAGGAACACCGCCCTCCGACAACACCTGGCGGTCACCCAGAAGCTGTACCAAGCCTTGCAGCAGCAGAAGGAGGATGCGGCGACGAAGAGTCAGGCGGAGGCCGAACTAATACGGGCAAAGATCGAGTCGGAACTGCAGGAGGAGCGGAGACAGAACAAAGTCCTAGCAGCCGAGCTTGCGCGCCAGACGCGCGCCTTAGAGGAAAGTCAAAGAGCCCGCAAGGAGGATGAGGAGTTGTTGTGCAACTTGCAAACCGAGTGCTCGGATTTGAGGGCACAACGTGCGGATTTAGAAATGCAGCTGGCAGAGGTGGAGAGCAGCTGCAGGGCACGAGGAGAGTTGGCGGCACGGGTGACTCGTTGTCTAAAAGGATACACCCATTGGGAGGTGGCAGCCCAAGAGAGGATCGCACTCAGGGAGTTCGAGCTTCGGGCGGCGGCATTGACGGAAGGTGACAGTCGGAGTCGGCGGCGAGTGGCGAGAAAATTAGAAACCTTCTTGTCGGGTGCGCGCGACACTATGGAGCACTTGCAGTCGGAAGTCACTGCAGCGCTCCGACGCCTGGGGTTACGCAGCCGGTCGGAAGACTGGCAAGGTAGAGACAGTAAGCGGAGCAGTCCGGTGCGCAGGAGGCGCAGCACCGGATCTGCTGAGTGCAGTAGAGTAGTTTGGTTTCGCGCAGATGCTGCGAGTGGTAGATAGGATAGCGTAGTGCTAGTTAGGATCTTTTGAGAGTATAAAGTAGATCAAGGCGTTTTGCCTTGGGACTCTTCCAGTTTCGGAAGTGCAGATCAGGAACTCACTTTCTTGGCGTGTTTGTGCATTTTGGTCCTGGCACCACGTAGAGAAGCTGCAGCATAGCGAAGTTACCGTATGTTGTAGTTGAAGGCCTTCGGCTGAATGTTCAGAGCTAGTACCCGGTTAGAGACTTGAGTAGTGCGGATCTGCACCTGCGGGTGATTTCTGATACTCAGAGCCGGCTGCGAGTTAGATACTTGAACAGTTCCCCCTTACTCCTTCGAGTGACATATCCTGATTGTACTCCTACGGGAAGTTTCCCCTGAATGCCAATGTGAAGTTTCATTACTTCGTGTAAACCTTGGTTTGTAATTCAGGTTGTGTGTGTGTTACTGGATCGTGTTTTCAGTAAGTTCTCAGTCGGGTCTGCACTCCCTGCGTTTTGTGTGATAGTCGAGGGTGACGTCCACGGCGTACGTAGAGGCTTCGTTCCGAAGTGAGAAGTCCAGTCCGGGTACCCCCGCTAGTTCCTGGCGGAAGGGCAGTAAAAGCCGGAGTGGGAGGCACTTCCTGCAGAACCTCTGAGTGAACTTACGAGATACTTTCCTCCTGAAATCCGAAGCGGAGGTCCTGACCGACCTCCGAGTTGTGCTTTTTGCCAGTTTCAGGTGTGTGTGTGTGGGTGTGTTGAGTGACCAAGCTGTACCGTGCATCCTCCGAGCATCCTCCGAGTTGAGTTCCTCCTCCGAGTCGAGCCTCCGAGTCGAGCACTACAGTAATTCTGGGAGTGACAGTCGCCTAGAATTCAAACTCTACCAAAAGTCTGTTAAACGTGACACTTTTACTCTGTGTGTTGCCTCTGTCCCTGTGGGTTCGATCTTTTTACCACCATACTGCAGTTTTAGCCTTTGGTGGGTTATTACAAGGAGTGAAAAGAAATCTATCATAGAAAAGTTGCATATCATCACTCTATGTGTTAGCCAAATATCATAAATCTTTCGCAACCATGGAAAGAAAAACACACAGTCAATTCCTCTTCAAGTGGGCAACTTTTATTATAATTTTAGAAAAGCCATCATCATTATTGTAACTAAAATTTTGATGTGAAAAAGATATTCTTATATTTGTAAGAATTACGTAAGGCCAGTATCTACATATTTCGTCGAATAATGTAGTTGCTTTACAGTACATAAAAAAATTATGATATATATACACTCACGACTCAAAAGTGTATCCATCACAACCCAAATAATCACCAATTAGGCCTCCTCACAATGATCAAAAGTTTTGTGGTTACAAGGAAAAACTAATTATCCAGCTAGTGCAACACTTTGTAGAATACTCGTCTGGGCTTGGACTACCTCAATTAAAGCAGAAATAACATTACATTTTCTCAAGCTTCCGCGAAATTTTCGGCTGACCAAAAGGAGGACCTGCTATGCTAGGTTCACTTTCACGATTCGAACCATCACGGACATGAATATGTTAGTTTAATTCGACATGCTGCTTTCATTCATGTGCCTCCCAATTTCTTTCAGTACTCTTTCATTTGAAATTGGAACATGATATCCTCCTTTTCCAACGAACACCAACAACTGTATCTACTATTTTAACCATAATGAATCCCGATCAGCGTATAAACTGAAATTGTGAGCGGCAAGGATTTGTATAAGCAGGCCACTGCGAATGAATTTCAAATTTTTAAATAAAGCATTTTGTAAAATTTTGGCCCAAAAAAATATATTTTGGATATAAGTACACAGTAAATAATATAGTAATTAAATTTTTTTCAAAACCATTTAGGTGAGCTAAGTTCGCACACATTTCAAGTGTTTCGAATCAGAGCAACACGGCATTAGATTAAGTGAATTTTTATAAGCATCTACGTAAATAGTCAAAGTTCTAAGCTGACTCACATCAAAATGACAAAAACAACAGACCAGCAACGTGGATCATAAATTGACGTCGAAGGGTACAAGACGGCGGAAACGTGGACTACGTAAAGAGAACCGTGCAGCGTCCAAAGTGGACTGCGGAGGGAAGTGCGAAGGTCCCGACGTGGAGCCCAGAAGACAGCGCGCAAAGGAGAAAAGGAGCCGAGGCGGAAGGCGTCGAGCAAGAAGAAGAAGAAGAAGGAGAGCGAGCCAGAGGCCAAGGCAGCACTCTCTGGATCCATCGATCTCTTTGCCAGGGCAAGGGAAGACAGGCAGCGCAGACCTCGACACCGCAAGATGGCGCAGGCAAAGTTGGCTCAGCACGCGGTGAAAACTGCCACTAGTGGCACCGGGCCCAGCGTTATCAAGGAAGTCATTTACGGAACCGGCCTCGGCATTTTCGGTACCCGCTCTGCTCTCCCTGCTGTTCTTCCAAGCTCCGGGATCTCCTCAACTTCGATTCCTTCCTGGCTGGCCCCGGAATGACGAACGCCTACGACATTAAACTCGTTCCCAGCACTCACACCGGACGCCTGCACAACAACAACCAGCAGCAGCAGCAGCGAGATCAAACTGAAATCGCACAGGGCGAAACCCCTGAAGCTTCGTCTTCTTCGTCTTCTGCTGCAGCTTCTTGCTGTTCGTCCGCCTCCTCTGTCAGACGTTGACAAGCAATGCATTGTTTTTCCACACCGACGCGAATGTCCGCGCTCACTCACTTGATCGGTGGCCGTCTCGTACACCCGCACAACGGACAAGAAGGGCCCAACATCTTCTCAAGAGCTTTGTGCATTTGGATTTGATAATGGCATGCGCGTGCAAGGCGTCGCCGCCGGCGACAGCAGCCCGTGCTCGCGCGACATGCAGGCCCTCAGAGCTTCCACTGTCCCACGCTTGCTTCCGCAGAAAGTCCTTCGTTTAACTCATATGCAGTACATCGGTCATATGACCCATCCCCTTTTCCTTCTAACTAACCCCAGCGAAACTAAACCCCCGGGTATGTAACCTAACCATCACTCTCATCAAGCTATCTTTAAACTGTATATCACTCTCCAAAAATTAACTTCTTGATAGTAAGATCTTAGTTAGATCTCTATCCAATTCCGTGTCTTCGGGATTGTCTGTTATTGGACAGGATATACTGGAGGTAATATGATGGCTCCGCTGATGTGTTAGGTGGTAGTCTACTTTTTGCGACGGAGAAGCATAATTTGGACATTATCCTGATTGATTGCTGTTGAAAGGATACTTGGACATTATCCTGATTGAATGCTGTTGAAAGGATACTTGGACATTAAATCCTACTGCTTTTGAAAATATATTGTTGCGATTGGTTAGTAGCTCAATGGTGAGTCAATACCTTCACTCTTCCAACATAATCTTTATCCCCTCAGTTGGGAATTGCCATATCAAACTATCTCCATCATTTTGCAGTTGGCATATAAGTATCTCTTGATAAGCCAACTCCAAAATTTATGTATATATTTCATCCAGAATAGATATATTTAACTTCAATCTTTTTGTAATATTTTTTTTGTCGATTTTTTTTAAATTACTACTTGAGTTATTCATAAATGCATCATTCACCATTATAAAGTCTAATTTAACTGGTGATATATAGGTAGATCTGTAAAGAATCTTTATTTATCATGTATCAGAATAGAATTATAATGTATAATGTTAAGTATTTTTTTCTCTTTAGAAGATGATACACATATTACGAACAATATTTAAATCATTGTTAGAGATTAACTTAGTTTTTCATTTCATTTTGTTTAGTTTAATCTTGTTTAGTTAAACAAGTTAGTAGTCACTTCATAAATGACAAAGGAGCCGAGATTAGCAATTGGAATCTTCATTGTAAAGTCTTAGTTGTTTGCAAGATTGTAGTTTCCAGTGATGAGTACAAAGATGTATATATATATATATATATATATATATAGTGATGTTTGATAACATTGAAACAAATCATCAAATTGTGTATAGTTCAAAATAGATTTTTAACATCAAATTATCATTATGGACACATTCTAACAATTCATATTGCTTCCATTACACATATAATTGCATATATGCTAAAATCATCATCTAACAATTAAAATAAATCAATGATATAATAATGATAAAACTTCAATTAAAAAGAGAAATGTTTAAATGATCACATCTTGAAGAGTCTGAAGTTCAATTGCTTGAAATTGGAGATTCTTCATGTGGTCTTCAACCTGAGCTGGTGAATCCTTTGTTGCAGAGCAATGGAAGTATGTTTTTTGCACAAGAAGAAGTGGAAAAGCCAAAAACATGCTCGCAGCCGATACTTGGGCTTGTGAGAAAAAATTTATTTTGACATGTCATGTAACCACGAGACGCGTCTCTAGTCTTTGTGTGATCATTTTAACAATTTGTGTGGCTCTTTTAACATTGCCCATTATAAATCATTTAAAAATTTACATTTTTTCCAAAAATTACTTAAAACGCACTACTGTAGAAGTCAAAACACTTGTTTGGATACAACATGATTCATTTTATTCTATTGGATCACTCTTGATGTTCATGCAGCCCATCGTTATCCATATTCCAAACAAAATTCTTGTAGTTGACTGATATAGTATAGGATAGAGATTGTTCCTATCAGCTGTAGTGTGGGGGAGACAACTCCCTATTGTGACAAAGGTACTTTGGCCATGAGGCTCAAGTGTTCACATGAGAACATTTTTGTCCCAAATTGAGGAGTATCTTTGATAGATTTTCTTTTGAATTTTGTAATATTTCACAAATAGATGTTATGTGTGCAAGATTACATTGAGGTCAATGACAAAATCATGGACTTGTCTTTGTGTATGAATACTCAAACTTAGACGTGGATTTCACTTTGTTGCCCTTATATGCAACAAAGTAGAAAAAATTAGACAAAATCAATAACCCTCAAGTTTCATCATGCAAAGACATGATAGAATCTGATAAGTCCAACTTGATGACGCTTGTCATATCTCAAAAATCATATTTATGGAGTGCATTAAAAAAAAAAGACGCGACGCAAAAAAAACATCCTTGCGCACTTTGTCTATTTTATTTTTCTTAATTGATTTAAAAATTTGATTGAATATTATATCATAGTTTTATAATATTTTTTATTTTTTTCAAGATAAATTAATTTTTTGTAAATTCAATACAACATAATAATTTTATTTCATAATTATTGTGATGATAATATATTTTGAAATTATCAAATCTAAATATCTTGATAAAAATGACTAAATATTATTAAAAAAGATTTAATACATCTAAAATTTTGATTCTCTATATATATATTATGAAAACTTCATAGAGTTTTATAAACATATTTGAAAATAATATTAAAATTAAAATTTCAATTGATTGAACAAAAAAATAATTAGAATAATTCAATGTATTGATTTTTGGTATTTTTTGGAGTCTGATTCCGAGATTATTTTAAAATAAAAATTTACATAGATTTTTAAAATTTTAAATCTTTTAAATTTAGTCACATGAAATATTTTAATACTAAATAAATTTTTAAATTAAATTTTTTTAACTATAAATCAGATCATATATATAGTGCATTTAATTAAAATAAATTTATTTTTAGGAATTTATATGTAAATATAAAATGAGAAATAGAACTCATGTTTAAAAAATTATTCTTTAATTTGATGATAATGTATACTTTATCAGTTTTTCTTATTTTAGTAATCTTTATAAATGAAATAAATTTACTTTAATATACTGAGTTTTTAAGAATATCTTTTACAATTCTTTGAATGATTTTTTTTATTCTTTGAAAATTTTGATTGAAAATTTTTCAAATCATTATCAAATTAATATTGAGATACTTCAATTCAACATTAATTTCATGCTTTATACTTAAGCATGATAATCTTCATGTTTTTAAATTTTTTTTTTCAGATAATTTCAGATAATTTCACTGACTATGTTCAGATAATTTTCACTGACTGTGAGCAGACTAGTCGCGCTGAAGATGCCCGGATGGAAGGACTCTGGACTCTTTTGTAGTGTTCAGATAATTTTCACTGATTGTGAGCAGACTGGTAGCGCTGAAGATGCCCGGATGGAAGGACTCTGGACTCTTTTGTAGTGTTCAGATAATTTTCACTGACTGTGAGCAGACTGGTCGCGCTGAAGATGCCCGGATGGAAGGACTCTGGACTCTTTTGTAGTGTTCAGATAATTTTCACTGACTGTGAGCAGACTGGTAGCGCTGAAGATGCCCGGATGGAAGGACTCTGGACTCTTTTGTAGTGTTCAGATAATTTTCACTGACTGTGAGCAGACTGGTCGCGCTGAAGATGCCCGGATGGAAGGACTCTGGACTCTTTTGTAGTGTTCAGATAATTTTCACTGACTGTGAGCAGACTGGTCGCGCTGAAGATGCCCGGATGGAAGGACTCTGGACTCTTTTGTAGTGTTCAGATAATTTTCACTGACTGTGAGCAGACTGGTAGCGCTGAAGATGCCCGGATGGAAGGACTCTGGACTCTTTTGTAGTGTTCAGATAATTTTCACTGACTGTGAGCAGACTGGTCGCGCTGAAGATGCCCGGATGGAAGGACTCTGGACTCTTTTGTAGTGGCGCTTGAGCAGAAAACATTAGGACAAGCCTTCTCTGACCTTCTGTCGTAAGATTTGTCTAGTACGTGATTCACTGAAAATATCAGACGCTCTGGTCAGAGGTTCGTCTGATTGGATTCGAAAAATGAGAAGGACGAATGTGTTATCAGTCTTCAGAGCTCGTCCAATAGAGCTGATACTGTTCGAAAGAGACCGAACGAGGCAAGATGCTAAAGCCGATCCGGCGTGGAGTCCGTGTTCTGTGCAGGTGAGTGAGCAGCAGCCTCATTGCAGCGGCCATAAAATAAACAACTCCTGTCACGAGTCAGATACAAGCGTCGAGCTGCGGAAGGTTTCCAATCAATGCAGTTCGTGCTGAGAATTGCCATTTGGTGACCATCTGCAGGTGTGAGAGATAGAGCAGGGGCAGATGCAGCGCATGGAGACCGTACGCATCGTGCTCCTTATGCTGACAGTCGTGGGCACCACCCTCGCAGCTGTTGTTGTGGCGGAGGAGGCCAAAATCGATGGCCTGCACGATGCTCCGAGCGAAACGTTCACGGCGGTCGACGACTCCACCAATCTCTACTCGGCTGCGGGGTTCATCAGATGCAAGTCGGATTGGCACGCCGAGCCCGGCAGCACGCAGGAAGTGAGCGATGTGCTTCGAGAGCTGCACGAGGCCGGGAGGCCCTTCAAGGTGCGCGCGACGCGACGAGGAAGGCACACGCCCAACCGGTTCGCTTGCCCGGGCGCAAGCGCTAGCGCCAGGCTGCCCGACGGCCAGAACCCCGAATGGAGCGGCGGCAGCGCAACCCCCGCGTCGGCGCAGTCCGTCACGCTGCTCCTACATCGGATGAACAACGTGGTCGCGGTCGACTACGAGGCCCGGCGCCTCACCGTGCAGGCGGGCATGACGGTGCAGAACCTGGCGGACGCCGCGGTGCGGAACGGGCTGTCGGTGCCCGTGGGCGTGTTCCCGGTCTACGGCAACCTCACTCTGGGCGGCCTGGTCGCGGCGTCGGCTCACGGCACCGGCGCTGGCGTCGCGAGCTCACTGGGCGACATTCTCACCGGCGTGAAGTGGGTCGACTCGACGGGCGCGATCATCCACAGCGACGTCGCGACTGAGACGGGGCTGGAGCAGATTCGAGCGCTCATCGGCGGCCTCGGCCTGCTGGGGATCATGACCGAGCTCACCCTGCAGCTGCTGCCCGCGGGGTCGCTGGCGCAGGTCGAGACGTGGGTGCGTGACGACGCGAATTTGGCCGCCGACATCCGGTCGCAGTTGGCGACCTCGACGCCGCACGTCCTCATCTTCTGGCGCCCCGACCTGCGCTACTACAAAGCGTACCACTACAAGCCCCTCGAGGCGGGCGACGTCCCGCGACATCCATATTGGCCCGACGGTCGCGGCGGCATGCTGTCGCCCGCGCCCCCGCAGAGCAATATGACGGATTATCT
Organism: Marchantia polymorpha subsp. ruderalis; assembly: GCA_037833965.1. Lineage (NCBI taxonomy): Eukaryota > Viridiplantae > Streptophyta > Marchantiopsida > Marchantiales > Marchantiaceae > Marchantia > Marchantia polymorpha. Next base: position 29,812,784 of record AP031351.1, on the reverse strand, counting down.
CGCTGCGTACACGGCGGATTTCGACGAGTCCGGGCCCCAATCTGATTTCCTCAATGCGCAGGGCTGCGCTCTGGGCGATAGTCTGATGAATCTCCCCGGGTTCAGAGACGAGACTTCGGTTCTGTACAATGCCACCATCCCGAGCTCGCATGCGACATTTTCCGAAGAATGCTCACCGCATTGCATCTGGGAAGTGAAGTCTGGCGGGTATTCTGTAGAAGACAACGAGCTGCACATCCGGCTCAGTCGCCTGGAGGAATTCCTCGACGACGTCAGAAGCATCATCAAGGCCGAGGAGCAGGAGAAGCAGGAGTACCTCGATCGGAGGTATGGGAAAGGGAAGGTTAGCGTCTGCCTGCCTCCGGGATTTTTCTGGATTCGGTTTGGAAAAGGGACTCAGAATTTGTTGGCTACTACGGCCGGATTTGAAGAGCCCGTGCTGTACTTCATGACGTCGTTCTTGGTTTCGGGTTTCAGTTCGTATCTTCCCACGAAGCTGGATCACATCGCGGAGGTCATTGAGCAGGTGGGGCTCTGCAAGTATGGAGCTCGGCCGCACTACGGTAAGAACTTCGACCGTTTGTTCGCCCATCCAGAGTGCCATGTGCGGGACAATTTTCCTCCCGAAAATTTCCCCAAGATGCTGGAGCTGCAGAAGAAGCACGATCCCAACAAGGTTTTCGAGCCTGAGCTCGTGACTCGCATGGTGGAGAGACGGGGGCCTGTTTACGGGGACAAATGTGCACTCCGCCGCGAGTGCTACTGCAAAGAGGATTCCCATTGTGCAGACGGCTTCAAGTGCCAACCTTCTGCCTCATACCCGGAGTTCAAGGCCTGCAAGGTCCAGTATCCAAAACAGAAGGAAGAGCATCACTCTGAGCCAAAACAAGAGCTATAGGCTCCCTATTATACCCAATATCTCGGTCTCTTCAACGCAATGAAGTTCGCAATTATAGTAGACAAGAACAAAGCCCTCGTGACAGAAGTGCTCTCACATCGGTTGCTCGAATGGAACACTTTTGAGAGAGAGACAGAGTGGTCTAATATGCTACCACATCATCAAATCTTGCAGAACTTTACAACTTTGAAAATGGAGGAACCAGATCACTCACACTGAGCCGTGATCGACCAAAAAAGGCGAGGATTTGGTTGTTGAATGGTCTTGTACCTACAATCACACCTGATCACTGTTAGGTTGTTCGTAATGAACTGTGACAGTGTTAGAGAGGTACCGAGGCCACTTGGTACTTTAGGTTAACTAGCCGCCGCCTAAATCCTAAGCACGCAACCTCTTGGCGTCCTTTGTGTATATGTACTTAAGCAAGTGTTTTTCAATATCCAAAAAACCCGAGTGATGGATTGACTCATTTCTACATGGTATCAGCGCGAGGTTCAAGGTTATCAAAGTGTTGTAGTGAGCACTGCTCCTGCATGTTTTGTTTTTGAGTACTTTCGTTTATTCACTAGGTGAGCACTGCTCCTTTATGTTTTGTTTTTCAGTACTTATGTGTATTCACTTGGTGAGCACTGCTACCTTTTCTTCAGACTTACGCGTTTATATTGTAGTGAAGCACTGCTCCTATTCAAGTCAGTTTTCTCTACAATCATAGTAATCATGTCTAGCTTCTATACTGTTCATGAGTCGAATAAGTTGGGAGGAAACGTCAACTACCAAACCTGGAAGTTCAAGATGAGAATGATATTGATCAGAGAGAATTCATGGCGATTCACTGACCCTAAGGTGGACGATGAGATAAGATCCGATGATGAGGGTGATGATATCTCACAAGGAAAAATTCGAGCTCTTGCTACGATAGGGCTGTCTCTTCAAGATGAGATTTTTCCTATTATTGCCGAGTGTACAAATCCTAGAGATGCATGGGTTAGATTGCAAAACTACTTTCAAAGTGGAAACAATGCATCTAGACTCATGTTGAAGGACAAACTAAATTCCATCCGCCTCCTAGAAGGTGCTTCAGTTTCAGATTACCTAAGTGTGAGCCAAACCTTCCCACCCTTCAGCGTTTGTAGTCCGGGTGGGGGTTCGAACTCCCATAATCTAACTTCTTTGATCGCAAGCCAGGTGCTCAAAGTGTATCCAAGACAACGAGATCATAAACACTTGCTCGTTCACAGACAATTTATCCAGAACGGAAAATGATAACTTGCTGTCTGCTATCTCCACAAGGGCAGCAGACAAACTCTTTGTTACATAAAGATCTAACTCAACTCTGGGTGACTTTTTCAACACCACAGCCGCTGTGATCTATCCTAGATCCCAGTCCCAGTCCCAATTCCTACTCAGACCTCAGTGTCGATTTCTCAGCTTCCACCTTCAGACCCCACCAGATTCCTCTCTCAGATTCAACTTTGCCTTTTCAGTACCAAATTCAGATTCCGACTGTCAGATCTCAGTCTCAGATTTCACTTCACTCTCAGCTCCCATTCTCAGATCTTCCACTCTGATCTCAGATCCCACTCACAGATGTTACACTTCAATCTCAGATCCCACTCAAATTTCACTCTCTGATACGACTCTCCACCCACGAGAGTTTGCTTCCTCCTACTTCGAACTCTCCACACTCCCCTCCTAATTCTCACCACTTCCGTCTCCACACACGCACACCACCAGCTCTCCGTTCCCAGGCCGAACTCACCTCCGTCTCCACACCTTGGTACACCCAAAGCTCTAAGTTACCAGGCCGAACTCCCCACTTCGAAGTCCAAGGCCGAGACACCCACAGCCCGGCTGAAATGCAACACTCGCAATGATGGGTAGCTGCCTACTCCCCTTGCGCGACTACATGCACCGTCGTCTTGCCTCCCCCACTTGACTTCACGCCGCCGCCGCTGCCACACCTGCACATTCTACATTCCTGACCACCCGATCTCCGCCGGAGGGAATCTTCTTCCGCGCACCGCCGAAGGCATCCACCCGCCGAAGACGCACGACCACACCTTTGCTTATCCATAACAGTCACTCTCGACACCCATAACTCACAGATCCTAGCTCCGTTTCACAAGTTCATGGGCTCGTTGGAACGAGCAGGTTGAGCTCTTTCCAACGAGACCCTAACTGGGTCAAACCATTACGAATTGAGAAAGTTATGCCCGTTTTACCCTTCGCCGAAGGCACACCGCCGAAGGCCTGTTACCTGTTATCGCCGAAGGCGCCGGCACGATGTTCGCCGGTTCAATGTCTTCCGGTTGGATGTCTTCCGGTTGGATGTTGTCCTACCCTATCCGCCGCTTTCGACGCTCATAACTCAGTGAAGCCTTATCCGTTTGTAGAGTTCTTGGTCTCGTTGGAACGAGCGTCGCGAGCTCTTTCCAACGAGACCCTAATTAAATCAAACCGTTAACAAATGAAAAAGATATGCCGAGTTTACTGTTTCGCCGATGGCCCTTGCACGATGTTCACCGGCTCGGAGTTCGCCGACCCCAAGTTCGCCGATTCCGAGTTCGCCGAAGGCCTGCTCGCAGTTGTCGCGAAGTCGTCCGAAGCCGGAGATGTTCGCAGCCGGAGACGTCTGGAGCCGAAGACGTTCGCAGCCGGAGACGTCCGGAACCGAAGACGTCCGGAGCCTAAGGCGTTCGCAGCCGGACTTGCCTCAACCCTTCCCATCAGTAACTTCCGACACTCACAACTCAGTGATTCCTCATCCGTTTGAAGAGTTCTTGGTCTCGTTGGAACGAGCGTTGCGAGCTCTTTCCAAAGAGACACTAACTGAGTCAAGGCGTCACACATTGAAAACGTTATGAGGGTTTCACTGTTTCCCCGAAGGAACTTCACCGAAGGCTCTTCGCCGGAGACCCTGCCCTGAAAGCCCCGTTCCGGACCTTTGCCTACTAGCTATTACACCAACTCCTAATCTTACCAAAACTTCCAGAAAACTCCGAGCATAATTTTGCAAGAGCTTAAATCTAAAACTTTAACTTGCACAAGGTTAAAAAGACATGTGAGCACAGTTTTGTGCTTACACTAAGTCAAATTCAGGAAGTACGTGTCGAGTTAGCAGGCATTGGTCATGTAGCGTCTGAAGAAGAAATCGTAGAACGTATGCTGAATTCTCTACCACCTAGTTTTGATGCCATCTACCAAAGCTTTTGCAACGGCGAAGACTTGCCCACATTCAATCAAGTTGCAGCTAGACTCCTACAAGATGAGAGTCGGAACAACATGCGTGAGAAGGTTACAACCTCCGCCAAAGAAGAAGCATTGGCGCTCCGCTTCACCAACCGTAGCTCCAATTCGAACTTTCGACCAAGCAACCATTCTCACCAAACCGGTATGTCTTGGAATGACACCATTGGACCAGGTGGATTACGTACCGATTACAATGGTTCTCCTCGTGTCCCAGTTGGCCCTTGCAACTGGTGTGGGAAAATGAACCATCTCATGCGCAACTGTCGCGAGCTTGCTAATGAGGTTACCAAGCGAATACGCGAGCGTCAGCACTTGTCCTCCAGCATGCGTCGACCTCTTCAGACGAACGTGGTGATAGAACAATCAGAACATCAGAATCTCGAAAGGGAGATAGACGCATTCAATATAGCTTTAAGCAGTATGAAGATTGGCAAAGACGATTGGCTAGTCGACTCGGGAGCATTTAGGCACGTCAATGTTTTCTCCAACTTAAAGCTCAATTCAGAAGTTGGGGCAAGTGTTCAAACTGCAAGCAACGAACGCCTATCTGTTCAAGGATCAGGTAATGTAAATCTTGGCCCAAATGAAGAAATTAATATTCCTGATGTCTACTATGTTCCTGGTCTTTCCAAGAATCTACTTTCAGTTGGAAAGATTGCAGATGAAGGTTACATTCTTGTATTCGATAATCACGAATGTCTTGTTTACGATGGGCCGAACGTAGTAGCTAGAGGACGTCGTGAAGCGGACGCAGGGCTCTATCTATACATAGTTGACAAACCGGAGTTTCCGATTTGTGCTGTTAAGTCACAAGTTGACGATCTATAGAGATCAGCAGCGCGGTGTCTACCTCTCCTTCCGTGGTGTTTCAGGCGCGCACAGCTGGGCGACCGGGAGTATCTTAGGTGCATCTCCTCCGTCCAATATGAGAGCGCATTGGACGGTTCACCGAGGCGCTATACAGCTCCCTCCCTTCGAGTCCGTTTATAGGCCTCCGTATTTCCAAGCATGTAAATTGATCGTTACGAATTTGGCCACACAGAAGTCTCCCGATCTTATCCACGCCATCGGACGATCATCTGCCTTCCTCCATAGCCCGTCTCTTGGTAATCGGACGGCCATGTGTAGAGACCTCGGTTGGCCGGTGTATCTCCATCAAAATTCCTTGAATTAAGTTCTTATGTCATTCTCAATTATATTCCACATATTCTTAAGGTAACGTGTATGCTTTAGATAAATTTATACATATATTGTAAGTGACTCTTGTATCTCGGAAAACATATCTTTGCTTTAATTATATTATTCATTTGAGGAAATATTGATTCAACTAGTAAAATGAACATAATAATATATAGCCCTAGATACTAAGCATTATACAATTTATAACTAAGATCATTATTTTATAACTAGCATAAGTTAATCAATTTCATAATACTAAGTCGTCACTTTAGACTCTATTCTTTAGTTTAAAAATAGATACAAGAACTAACATTGAAAGCTCAATGTGCCAAATCTTTTGTTTTTCACAGTATTTGGCGAATTGATAAACAAGGTTTCAATATGATTGAGCTCCTTGATACGTACGTTGAAATAACATCGTCTGATATCTTATGTGAAGTTCAGATAGGAAGTACGTAACTCGATCAAAAATTGAGGCGTGTTAATATTCGCTATGGTCAGTTCTCCGAGTTCAAACATGGCTTCGTGAACTTCGCATGGCGGTTGGGAGGAAAATTTATGGAACCATTGTTCAATAATAATCGTCAATTGCCATTTCGAAACTGAAATAAGTCAAGAAAACTGGCCTGATTTTACTGCTTAACATTAGCAATCAGGTTCTTCGGTCCAAAATACAACAAACAAAGATTCTACGGTCCCTCAAATAAAGGTCACCACAATTTGAGATCAAGATGCTGCTGGAATCCGTCAAAGAGAATCCATCATCCACGAAATTGACATTAGCGTCAACATCATCGGACAAGGCTCTGAATTTGAAGCATCAAAGTAGACCAAGGAACTGTAATCTACAATGAGAATGGAAATATGAATTTATATCCGTAGTTTGTACATCATGGTCACCGAATTCGTCGAGAGAGGTTCAAGCTTTCAGTGGAGAGATGATAAACTCGGAGGACTCAGAGTCAATGCGTAAATTCTAGCTATAGGGACTGCATGCCGGGACATGCGGATCAAGACGCACATGAGTTTCAACCTCCAATTGAACACCTCAGTTTCTACAAATGCGTCCACAAAATGGCACATGTACTAGCGCAGTAGCTTACTCTAGAGTCTGATTTCGTCAATAACTACATCGTCGATGTTTACTCTGCAACTGAACCATCAAACTAAACCAACGTCGTCGATGTTAAACTCAACCATCCCGCTGAGAATAAAGCCTTCGCCTTCTGCATGTATCATCTCGCTGGTCTCGTGAAAATATACAAAATCTCGCGCTTCTGCATGCGATCAGACAGCAGACTGACAACCGGTTGAATTCCCAAAACTTTGGCGTATTCGAATGGCTACGAAAGGTATCGTCGGGACGAGATATGGAATATATATCGTGTCGCTGGTGCTGGGATAAAGTTAGAACTCTTGTCTGTCCCGGACATCTCGTCCCGTGCCCATCGCTAGGGACAACTTTTGCTCGATGCGATCCCCTGTGGAAACAGGCCGATTCGATGCAGAATTGCTCGCATACGCGTGAGCGTGGAGGCCTCACTCGGGGCAAAGCCCATCTTGCAACTTGTCAATCGGGTTCGTGATGGTCGCGTTATCCCGTTGTCAGCGCCGAGCCGCATGCTCGGATTGTTCTTGCCACTGGGCCGTCTAGGAGGGCGTGGAAGGTATCGTTGGGTTAGACTGAGTCGTACAATTGGCGCCTGTCTGAGAGGGAGACTTGGAAGACATCGTTCTCGGTGGTATAAGAAGCTGGGTTGCCCACCTTCAAGCCATATCACAACAGACCCCCGCGAAGGAGATCCAACGATCGTCTCGACGCAGACTTTGCCAACGTAGCCTTCGATAATGTATGTCATTTTCTCTGATCATAGCCGTGTTTTACTTAATCTTATGTGTGCCGCTCTGAGCATCTCCCAATTCCCGACTTGTTGCCCACCTTCAAGCCATATCACACCCGAAATCGTGGCGGAACTCGACCGACCATCTCGACGCAGAGTTTGTGAACCTAGCCTTCGATAATGTATGTCGTTATTCTCTGCTCATAGTCCCTATTCATGGCTATTAATTGCTTATTCTTCTGTGTGCCACTTGCAGCATTTCACGATGTCTGAATTGTATATTCCTCCCAAGGAATTATCCTTCCGCCTTCGTGGCTACGTTAGCAACTACGTCATCTTCGCCCGCAATGAGCCGGACCCTACAGTCTATCACTACGGTGGAGAAACGTCCGCGGATCAATGGTTTCAGCTGATTCCTGGGACGGGGAATCATGCAGGGTCCTATCTCATCAAGAGCAAATGCACCGGGAAAGTGCTTTATTCGAGGAATTCACCCGATCCCCGGCTCAGTCAGATTGGTGGAGACGGGCAGTATGAGGACAACTGGTTCAGGTTCGATGTCGGCACCGGCAAGCTCGCAAGCTACTTCCGAATTCGAAATGTCGGCACTAACACTGTGCTCTACTCCCGCACACACGACGACCCTATGTTCTTCAACTACCCAGCAGATTACGAGGCCTCCGACGACCAGTACTTCACATTCGTCTTTGAAGATACGGAGATAGACAGAGTTGAGTACCAAATTGACCAGGCGACGGTTCTTGCCTCTGTTCCCGAGGTGATAGGTACATCGAGCCTGAGGAACGATAGCGATGTCGATCAGACGGTCGAGTTCGATTTTGAACGGACCGAAACCCAATCCTCCTCCTTTGATTACACACTCGGGTTCACCATCACAGTGGGAGCCAGTGGAAAGGCAGGTATACCATTTGTTGCCGAGGGTGAAGTTAAAGTCGATGTTTCCAATTCCCACACGTTTAATTGGGGCACGACATCCAGTGAATCAAAAACTTACTCGGTAAAGTTCCCTGCAGTTGCTCCCCCTCGCCATAAAATCATTGGGACAGCCACCGTTACCCGCTCCAACATCGAGATTCCATTCACAGTCTATTCGAAATCTGTGGCAACGGGGTTCGAGGTTGCGACCCAAGGCATCTATAAGGGTGTTACCTACTGGAACATCCAGAGCGAGGTCAAGCAAGAGTCTCTCTGAAGGACCGATGCTGGGATTCTGTGTTTGGATACTGATGTTTCTGATTTCGCTTTTGTCTCCGGTTTTACTCGGGGCTTTTACTCGTGCTATATTTCTGCCCGGCCACCTCTCTACGAGAATAGTATGTAGTGCTCAAGTGTAAGTGGGTGTTTTAGTACTTGCAGGAATGTAGTGGAAAACTTGGAGAATACAGTATTGAAGTACTTACTTAGTTCGCCATTAAACCATCACTGGCGCAGCTACCATTCACTTTTGTTCAGTACATATGTAATTTAATAAACTTTATTCTTGTACATTTCTGCGTGGCTGAGCGGCTTGTGCACTTTTGTTTTGAATAATTTTCACATAATTTGACCGAGCTTAATTTGCAGAATTTTATCACCGCTTTTGGGCATGAAAAGTTACACTCCAGGTTTTGAGTTGAACTTTTCATCTTAAATGCAAGATAACCAAATCATTCAGGAAGAGCTTTAATCTAATCTACGGGAGCATAGTCTGCACCAATGACAGCACCAGTCGAGATTATTTTCTGACGTTCAGAGCCGATGAGAACCAGGGGTCTTCGTCAGATAGTGGTGAGGAGGTGGAGCAGGTTCTTGCAGCTTCCAAAGGAAGTGGAGGAAGGGATTATGTACAACAGCACTCTGAAATGTCCGTGCCTCCAGCTAATTCTATCAAGGCCGAACCCTTGAAGCCTAGTAATTCAGGGGGCATAGTGTCTCAGGGCGGGTAAATTACTTCACTTGTGCCGGCCTCAGACTTGGTGATGTTTTCCCCGCCGCATAAGGCTGAGCAGAATTCTTGGTTCCTGTTGTTTCTTTCGCAGACTGGTTGTGGAGAAAGAACAGGTCTCGACAACTTGAGAGCAACACTCACGTTCAAATGATAATATGACTGGTGCTGTCACATTTGCGGTCATTGTTGGAGCTCTTACATTGATGCTGGGAGCTCAACTTGGAAGGGGCCGTCAGAAGCCTAAAAAACAGTCAGAATTGTCTAGTGGGAGATGGAAATCAACCATGAAGGGTAGTGCACGTCATGTTGAGCATCTGTAATAACCCACTAAAGGCTAAAATTGCAATATAGTGGTAGAAAGGTCGAACCCACAGGGTCAGAGGAACACACAGGGTACAAAGTGTCACGTTTAACAGACTATTGAGGAGTTTGAATTCTCACGCGACTGTCACTCCCAGAAATACTGCAAGTGTCCACTCGGAGCGCACTCGGAGGTCGCACAGTGCAGCGTAACACACACACACACACACACACCTGAAACTACAGAAACACAACCCAAAGATCCGTCAGGACCTCTACTCAAGATTTCAGGGGGAAGGTCTCTCAAGAGTACACTCGGCGAAGCTGCGGGTAGTGACTCCCAACTCCGGCTTTTACAACGCTTCCACTAGCTTGCTGCTAGCGTAGGAAACCCGGTTTGGACTACCTACTTCGGATCGAAGTCACTCATACGCGGTGAACAACACTCTCAACTCACAAAACGCGCAGAGAACACAGGTCCTCACTGAAGGACTCACTGAGAAACATTCTAGTAACACACCATAACAGTCTATTGAAGAGTTTGAATTCTTAGGCACTTGTCATTCCCAGAAATACTACAGGGGTTACCCTTAAGGCACCTGCTGCAGCGTAACCTGAATTTACAACCAAGGCTTACACGAAGTAGCAAAACTTCACTTTGGCATTCAGGGGAAAAATCCCGAAGGAGTACAATCAGGAACAAACACTCGAAGGTGTAGGGGCGAAACTATTCAAGTATCTAACTAGTCACTGGCTCTTAGCATCGGCAATCACCCGCAGGTGTAGATCCGAACTACTCAAGTCTCTAACCAATGTACTAGCTCTGAACATTCGGCCGAAGGCCTTCAGCTACAAAATGCGGAACGCCAAGTTGTAGCTCCTCTTGCGTGGTGACAGACCTAAGTACATAAACACGCAGAGAAAATGAGTTCCTGATCTGCACTTCCGAAACTGGAAAAATCCACAAGGCAAGACGCCTTGAACTACTTTATACCTTCTAAGTCCTAACTAACACTACACAGAAATGCCATGGTGCGAGCCGCAACAGATCCTACACCTGAGGAGTTGGCGGCTGGCTTCCCCTCTAACTTACAACCTAAATCTAACCCTAACTCTAAATCTTAATCCTAAGCCTACTGTACAGAGCCGCCAGCGCCTTTCCATCCAAAATCTGAGGCTGAAAATTTGAAGGCATGTGTGGCCGGCCGAGATCAACGGCCCTACAAAATTTCAGATCCATCCGACTATTGATCGCGAAGATATGGGCCCCGCAAGATCTCTGAACCTAGGCCAAAATTCCTTCTCCAAAATCCGAGTACTGTGGGTCCCACGCGTACTACACGCAAGGCGCCTACTCGCAGGCCGCCTTGGGCCGAAGGCCCCTCTAACTGTTAACGCCGAAGGCCTCTCTCCTAACCATGACAGCCGCTTTCGACGCTCATAACTCAGTGACGCGTTATCCGTTTCAAGAGTTCTTGGTGTCGTTGGAACTAGCCTCGCGAGGTCTTTCCAACAAGACCCTAACTAAATCAAACCGTTAAGAATTGAGAAATTTATGACGGTTTTACTCTTCCGCCAAAGACGTTTGCCTATGCACTCGCAGGCGTCCGCGTCCTCGTCGTAAGCCGCCTACTCGCAGGCGTCCGCGTCCGTCCGCGCTGTTGCGCTGGCGCCGTACAAGTTCCAACCCCGAAGTCGCATTTCTAGGGCAGAAGGCGGATTTCCCGCCGACGCTGAACCGCCTACGCGTAGGCGGACTTCTCTCGTCCGCGCATAGGACAAACTTTCCTCGCCTATTCGTAGGCGAGAAGCTGAGTATCTTGCGACCTTCATAACTCCCGGAGTCCTCATCCGTTCGTGGCGTTCTTGGGCTCGTTAGAATCAACGCGTCGAGCTCTTTTCAACGAGACCCTAACTAAGTCGAGGCGTTGCGAATTGAGAAAGTTATGAGGAATTCACTCTTCCGCCGAATGCACTCTCCCATATCGCCGAAGGCGTTGACCTGAAGGCGTACATCTAGGGCCGAAGGCGGATTTTCCGCCGACGCCGGAGCGCCTGTGCGTAAGCGGCCTTCGCTCGTCCGCACATAGGACAAACTTTCCTCGCCTACTCGTAAGCGAGAAGGTGAGTGTCTTGCGACCTTCATAACTCCCGGATTCCTCCTCTGTTTGTGGCGTTCTTGGGCTCGTTAGAATCAACGCGTTGAGTTCTTTCCAACGAGACCCTAATCAAGTCAAGGCGTTGTGAATTGAGAAAGTTATGAGAGATTCACTCTTCCGCCGAATGCACTCTCCCGCATCGCCGAAGGCGTTGACCCGAAGGCGTTGACCCGAAGTCGTCTACCACCGAAGGCGCATCTTACGGCGGTTATTCTGCCGAAGGCGTACCGCCAAAGTCGCTCTACCGCCGAAGGCCCCCCATTAGTAACTTCCGACACTCATAACTCAGTGACCTTTCATCCGTTTCACAAGTTCTTGAGCTCGTTAGAACCAACGCGTTAGGCTCTTTCCAACGAGACCCAAAGCAACTCAAGGCGTTAGGAATTGAGAAAGTTATGAGTGATCTACCGCCGAAGGTGCTCGAAGAGGATCCTGCAGCATGAACCGCCCGTTCCGTCCCAAGCGTCCCACTGTGGCCTAAGCCCAAAACCCCTTGACTGTCCTTGATACTCTTTTTACTCTGGTTTCGCGTACCGATTACTATTTACAGCTGCTGCCGCGGTACTTACTATTCAAAAATGTTTTAGTTCCGACAAAAAACAAAAAGTGGGTTACGACAGCATCAGTTCCCGATGAATCTGCAGAAATGTCGGAGCCTCTCAGCAAGGCTGTCGCGCAAGTTTTATTTGAGGTTCGTTTCCATCAAGGACAATCTGTTTATGTGGTGAAAATAAATAACCGACGTAAAAGACTACCTCTGTAGGGTACCCACACTTTTGGATGTGTAGTCATTACCTCGAGGAAATTCTACTTTGCGGCACCCGTTACCTATATGAGACAGGAAATGCTCTAAAGTTGGTGGTCTTTGATGCACCTGACCAATATTCTCACACCAGGTTTTATGAAAATCTGAGGTCTTCTTACTTCATCATAAAGGAATTTCTTCGTATTCTTCAAGAGAGATATAATGTTATTGGCAATCAAAGATTTGTAAAGTGGAAAGATTATAATCATACGAGATGATCCTTCTTTTAACCAAGGAAATGGGTAGTAATGGCTTAATTCAGTGAGTCGTAGCAAGCGTTTACACAAAGCAATAAAGTCACTGAAGTAGTCTGTTGTAAGTTCTTAATTCTGGACGAAAAGAGATCTTCCACTTTAGACCTTAGAAGGATTGAGATACTCCATGAACCTCGTCTGATCTTTCGAACTTCGTTCCGTGTACAGGTTTTGGAACAGAACATAGGTTACCACGAAGGTTCATTATCAGCGGAAAGCCTGAGTGACGTGAGTGCCTCATTATCACGTGAGTGCCAAGAGCCCCGCATGGATCATACTCGCAATGCTTTTTCGCACATCGTACTCGAAACATTTGTAGAGTGTCACTGTCGATCACATCACTCAATTGTAGCAAACGTGTAATTCCAACTTTGTGTTTTGCAGCTCCTGGAAAGTGCCTTGACGGAAACCTTGATGCCGTTCAGTTCTTGTGGTTCCCACTTTTTGTTTTTCGTCGGACCTAAAACATTTTTAATAGTAAGTACCGCGGTAGCAACTGTAAACAGTAATCGGTACGCGAAACCAGAGTAAAAAGAGGATCGAGTACAGTCAATGGGTTTTGGGCTTAGGCTACAGTGGGACGCTTGGGACGGAACGGGCGGTTCATGCTGCAGGACCCGCTTTGAGCACCTTCGGCGGTAGATCACTCATAACTTTCTCAATTTGTAACGCCTTGAGTTACTTCGAGTCTTGTTGGAAAGAGCTCGACGCGCTGGTTCTAACAAGCCCAAGAACTTGTGAAACGTATGAGAGTTCACTGAGTTATGAGTGTCGGAAGTTACTGATGGGGGGCCTTCGGCGGAAGAACCGCCGGAAGATGCGCCTTCCACGGTAGACGCCTTCTGGGCAAGGGCCTTTGGCAGAAGAGTGCCTTCGGCGATACGCCTTTGGCGGAAGAGTGAATCCCTCATAACTTTCTCAATTCACAACGCCTTGACTTGGTTAGGATCTTGTTGGAAAGAACTCGACACGCTCGTTCTAACGAGCCCAAGAACGCCTCGAACAGATAAGGACTCAGGAAGTTGTGACTGTCGGAAGATGCGAAGACGAGCGCCTACGCATAGGCAGAAGGAGTTCGTCGTCGGCGGGAAGTCCGTCGGGAATTCCGCCTACGCATAGGCGGAAGGAGTTCACCTGCGCGTAGGCACTTCGCCATCGGCGGAATATCCGCCTTCGGCCCTAGATGTTCGCCTTCGGCAACGGACGTCTTCGGGTCAACGCCTTTGGCGATGCGGGAGAGTGTATTTGGCGGAAGAGTGAATCCCTTATAACTTTTCTCAATTCATAACGCCTTGACTTGGCTAGGGTCTCGTTGGAAAGGGCTTAAACGCGCTGGTTCTAACGAGCCCAAGAACGCTTCGAACGGATAAGAGATCAATGAGTTATGAGTGTCGGAAGTTACTGATAGGGAGCCTTCGGCGCAAGGGCGTTTGGGCCAAGAAGTTGCGAGTAGGGAGCTGGCGGGGAACGCCGACTCGCTACTTGCTACTCGCTACACGCCGATTCGCCTACTCGCTACTCGCCTGGGGACGGGAGACTCCATGCGGACGGTAGAACGTCTGCGCATAGACGAGCGCCTACGCATAGGCGAGACTCACCTTCGGTGCAGCGCAGGAAAGGAAAGGAGCCGACGGAAGATCCGCCTTCGGCTCAAGGACCTTTGGGGCAAGGGCCTTCGGTGCCACGTGGCAAAAGATTCCCGATGACGGAAGTTGGCGGGATTATGTCAAGTGTGAGAAGCAGAACGGCGGAGCGTGAAGTCGCACGTGCGGAGCAGGCCGTTACCCATAATCGCGGGAACGGCATTCAAGCGGCATGTGGGTCCCCCGGACCTCGGATTTTGGAGAAGGAATGTCGGCCTCGGTTCAGAGATCTTGCGGGGCCCATATCTTTGCGATGGACGGTCGGATGGATCTGAAATTTGGTGGGAGGGTTGGTCTCAGCCAGCCACGCATGCTTGCAAATTTTCATCCTCAGATCTTGGATTTAAAGACGCTGGCGGCTCTATAGAGTAGGCTTAGGATTAAGATTTAGGGTTAGGGTTAGATTTAGGTTGTAAGTTAGAGGGCAAGGCAGCCGCCGACTCCTCAGGTGTAGGATCTGTTGCGGCTCGCATCATGGCATTGCAGTGTAGTGTTAGTTAGGACTTAGAAGGTATAAAGTAGTTCAAGGCGTCTTGCCTTGGGATTTTTCCAATTTCGGAAGTGCAGATCAGGAACTCATTTTCTTTGCGTGTTTGTGTCCTTAGTTCTGTCACCACGCAAAAAGCTACACCTTGGCGGTCCGCATTGTGTAGTTGAAGGCCTTCGGCCGAATGTTCAGAGCTAGTACATTGGTTAGAGACTTGAGTAGTTCGGATCTACACCTGCGGGTGATTGCTGATGCTCATAGCCAGTGCCTAGATAGATACTTGAACAGCTTCGCCCCTACACCTTCAAGTGTTTGTTCCTGATTGTACTCCTTCGGGATTTTTCCCCTGAATGCCAAAGTGAAGTTTTGCTACTTCGTGTAAGCCTTGGTTGTAAATTCAGGTTACGTTGCAGCATGTGCCTTCAGGGTAACCCCTGTAGTATTTCTGCGAATGACAAGTGCCTGAGAATTCAAACTCTTCAATAGACTGTTATGGTGTGTTAGTGGATCGTTTCTCAGTTGAGTCCCTCCGTGCGGACTTGTGTTCTCTCCGCGTTTTGTGAGTTGAGCGTGTTGTTCACCGCGTGTGAGTGACTTCGATCCGAAGTAGGAAGTCCAACCCGGGTTTCCCACGCGAGCAGAAGGCTAGTGGAAGGGTTGTAAAAGCCGGAGTTGGGAGTCACTACCCGCAGATTCGCTTAGTGTACCCGCGAGAGACTTCCCCCCCTGAAATCTTAAGTAGAGGTCCTAACCAATCTCTAGATTGTGTTTCTGTAGTTTCAGGTGTGTGTGTGTGTGTGTGTGTGTTGTAATAACCCACCAAAGGCTAAAACTGCAGTATGGTGGTAAAAAGATCGAACCCACAGGGACAGAGGCAACACACAGAGTAAAAGTGTCACGTTTAACAGACTTTTGTAGAGTTTGAATTCTAGGCGACTGTCACTCCCAGAAATACTGCAGTGCTCGACTCGGAGGCTCGACTCGGAGGAGGATCTCAACTCGGAGGATGCTCGGAGGATGCACGGTACAGCGTGGTCACTCAACACACACACACACACACACACACACACCTGAAACTGGCAAAAAGCACAACTCGGAGGTCGGTCAGGACCTCCGCTTCGGATTTCAGGAGGAAAGTGTCTCACAAGTTCACTAAGAGGTTCTGCAGGTAGTGCCTCCCACTCCGGCTTTTACTGCCCTTCCGCCAGGAACTAGCGGGGGTACCCGGACTGGACTTCCCACTTCGGAACGAAGCCTCTATATACGCCGTGGACGTCACCCTCGACTATCACACCGAACGCAGGGAGTGCAGACCCAACTGAGAACTTACTGAAAACACGATCCAGTAACACACACACAACCTGAATTACAAACCAAGGCTTACACGAAGTAATAAAACTTCACATTGGCATTCAGGGGAAACTTCCCGTAGGAGTACAATCAGGATATGTCACTCGAAGGAGTAAGGGGGAACTGTTCAAGTCTCTAACTCGTAGCCGGCTCTGAGCATCAGAAATCACCGGCAGGTGCAGATCCGCACTACTCAAGTCTCTAACCGGGTACTAGCTCTGAACATTCAGCCGAAGGCCTTCAACTACAACATACGGTAACTTCGCTATGCTGCAGCTTCTCTACGTGGTGCCAGGACCAAAAATGCACAAACACGCCAAGAAAGTGAGTTCCTGATCTGCACTTCCGAAACTGGAAGAGTCCCAAGGCAAAACGCCTTGATCTACTTTATACCCTCAAAAGATCCTAACTAGCACTACGCTATCCTATCTACTACTCGCAGCATCTGCGCGAAACCAAACTACTCTACTGCACTCGGCAGATCCGGTGCTGCGCCTCCTGCGCGCCGGACTGCTCCGCTTACTGTCTCTACCTTGCCAGTCTTCCGACCGGCTGCGTAACCCCAGGCGTCGGAGCGCTGTGGTGACTTCCGACTGTAAGTGCGCCATAGTGTCGCGCGCACCCGACAAGAAGGTTTCTAATTTTCTCGCCACTCGCCGCCGACTCCGACTGTCACCCTCCGTCAATGCCGCCGCCCGAAGCTCGAACTCCCTGAGTGCGATACTCTCTTGAGCTGCCACCTCCCAATGGGCGTATCCTTTTAGACAACGAGTCACCTGTGTCGCCAACTCTCCTCGCGCCCTGCAGCTGCTCTCCACCTCTGCCAGCTGCATTTCTGCTTCCGCACGTTGTGCCCTCAAATCCGAGCACTCGGATTGCAAGTTGCGCAACAACTCCTCATCCTCCTTGCGGGCTCTTTGACTTTCTTCTAAGGCGCGCGTCTGGCGCGCAAGCTCGGCTGCTAGGACTTGGTTCTGTCTCCGCTCCTCCTGCAATTCCGACTCGATCTTTGCCCGTATTAGCTCGGCATCCGCCTGACTTTTCGTCGCCGCATCCTCCCTCTGCTGCTGCAAGGCTTGGTATAGTTTCTGTGTGACCGCCAGGTGTTGTCAGAGGGCGGTGTTCCTATCCACATATACTCCGCACCTAGAGGCCCACCTTGCCACCTTGCTCCTCGTCCTTCTTCTGATAGTCTCCACATAAGACTGCGGTTTTAAAGCACTTGCGTATTTGGATGTCTTGCGATCCAGATATCGCAGGAGTGGAACTATCTGTTCGCACAGCACCCCTGTTGGCGTTTTCTGCACCGAATCCGCTTCCTGTTCTTCCGAGCTCGTCTCATCCTCAGTCTCGAGGATTTCAGTCGCCACCGAATCCCTTGGCGACTCCCTGGAACTGTGGCGCGCAGCAGCTTCCGCTGCGACTGCTGCTCCACTGCCTGCTAAAATATCCAGGGCAGTGGGAGATCCCACTGCTTGAGCCCCTGTTCCGGCTCGATCTTCGGTTTCTGAAGGGGTCGACGCCGCAGTGACTCTTGTCACTCTTGCACCGCCCGCTTCTGCTGCCTGTCCTTCCGGCGCAATCTGCGCGGAAGGTGTCCTCGCTGAAGGTGCGTCCGCCGAAGGCGTCCGCACACTGGTCGTTGGCCCCATCCGTCTCGCAGTCGGCGAATCCGGCCGACTCTCTGTTGTCCGACTCGCAGTCGGCCGACCAGCAGTTGTCCGACTGGGAGTCGGATACACCCTGCGCGTCTTGACTCCACTTGGCCTGCTTGCTGGTGGCGTTTTCCCAGAAGTGCCTTCCGCCGAAGACGACCCTCTGAGGGTTGTTGGCTCGTCAGCCAAACTCTCTTCTGCTTCCGGCCTGCTGTCCGGTTCAACGCGCCGTTCAGTTGGCCTTCCTTCCGCTTGTCGGCCTTCAGTCATCCGACTCGCAGTCGGCCGACTGTCAGTCCGTCCATCTCCTCCCGAAGGCCGTGGTGCCTTCTGTGCAGAGGTATCTGCCGTCTTCCCTAGAATCTGAGCGATTATCTCCTCCTGTGTGAGATTCCGCCGGGTCGGAGTTCGCCCGGTCTCCTCAGTACCAGTTGGCATTTTGCGTGCCCTCTGTTTTGGTCGACTGTGAGGCTCGGGGGTGGGCCGACCACGAGTCGGCGCAGCTGGCACTTCCGGCTGCCTGTCCTCAGGTCTCTCATCCCACTTCCGCTTTTGCGGAGTGCGCTCACTTCGACGTTCTTCTACTGCTCTTGCTGGAGCCGGAGCCGGAGGCGTACTGGCAGGTTCCTCGTCCGGATCCGTGTCTACTTCGGCCTCCCTCGAATATCTACCTGGATAGTTCCGGGTCAGCTGCGGAAACCGTGTTTTCTCAGCATTTGTCAAACATCCCATCGCCCGATAAAACACGATCAAGTAAGGCGAGAGGTGATTGAGGGTTCCTCCTTTCTCTTCTTGCGCATGTTGGCGCGTCACCTTCCACAGGAGCCGTGCCCAATGCACTGGAGCTCCTGACAACACTAGCTCCACAAATTCTACCTGCCAACCATGCATGTAAGCGGTCTTGGTCGGCTGCAATATCTGCAGCAATGCAGTCGCGACATTTCTCCGCAATCGATCTTTGTAATCCCGTGTCCGGAAACCGTTCTTGGGATGCCTGGCAACTTTGAAGAGCTCATTGTAAGAGACTTCTTCCTCCTGGGACACCTTCACGCTATCGGCCTCGAAGAGGAGGTCCCCTTCCTCGCCGGCACACCTGCCCAACACCTGCGCCCAGTTGCAAATGTCCCATCTCTCTGGGTGTGGGCGGAATCCGCGAGAGGGCTTGTGTCTCTCCTGCAGATACTCGCGCACCATCTCCGGACATGTCCAGTTCCACCCCCATGGGAGAAAATCAAGCTTCAGCCTTAGCAGCACATCTTGAAATGCGCGTAGACCGATCTGCGGCACCCTGAGTGGAGACACTCGCAGCTGGGGAACCTTCGACATTGCGTTGCCTGCACACACAAACGTTCTCCCTTTCGCTCGCTCTCTCACAATCGCCACTGCGCGTCGGCCGCTCAAGCACTGACTGTTCACTCTCTCTGCGCTCAAGCTCAAGATCGCTACTCGCAATTCTCTCCAAGGTCTGCCAAGATCCTTGCGCAACTCGTCTCCGCACTCTCTACTCTCATTGCAGGTCGCTCCGCTCTTGCGCGTAATCTTGGAAACTGGAAATCGCAAAATCAAGAAGGAGAGAATGAGACTGGAGCGCAGTCTTTTCTTCTCCGATTTCAAGAACGTCCAACGTTCTTACTGGTTACAACGTACGCAGCCGGCTATACGGCTTAACGGTTCTCCCTTTGCATGCGCGAATTCACGTCTCCGCACTGCGCGCATTCGCATGCGTAAATGTTGAATTCTCCCGCCGCCGCCACCTTCCGGACTCGAGTCCGCTGCAGGGTATACGTCGGCCCTGTTGTCTTTTCCTAACCCGTCCCTCACCGGAGGCGTGTCGCCGCTGGTGCGTTCATTATCCGTCGGCGCCTTGCTGGAGGCGCACATCTAGCCGGAGCGAATCACGCCGGCGCGCAGTCGTACCGCTTATTTTGTCCTTTAGGCCTCGTCCGTTGCTGCCGGCGCATATCCGCCAGCGCAACTCATGCCAGCGCATCCGGCCGTCAGCGCCACGTCGGAGGCGTACATCCGACCGGCGCTTTCCTTCCATGAACAGCCGCCAAAGGCGCTTCCGACTCTGAGTTGGTTTCCTCCTATGAGCGCGTGATTCCGCCGAAGGCGCATCGCCGAGGGCGTACGGGAATCCTTTCCGACTGTGAACCCTAGCGCGTACGGCACATGTCCGGCTACGAGTTTTCCGACGCTCATAACTTCTCCATCCCTGATCCATCTCCGACGCTCTTGGGCTCGTTAGAACAAGCGTCTCGAGCTCTTTCTAATGCGATTTCAACCAACTGGATCTATCGTGTATCCCGATCGTTATGAAGGTTTTCCCTTTCCGCGCTAGCGGCGCTTCACCGAAGGCGCACTCATGGTCGGACGCCTTTAGAGGTCCGGGCCATTCTCCTGACGTCTTTAGCAAAACCTCCTCCTGAGGTGTCTGCGCCGGAAGCGTAGCTTCCTTATACGCTGGAGGCGCGTGAGTAGAGACACCTCAGAAAAGGAGCTTTTGCCGAAGGCGCCGAAGACATTGGCGTTGGTACATCCGACTACGTGATTCTTTGTGTCCTCGTGACGATCTCATCAATCCACTCTATTTAACGTACCCTTTTCTAACTACAAACACTGCTTTGGTACTAGTTTTCTAAAATTGTTTAAATTCTGCAAAAAAAACAAAAAGTGTGTTACCACATGTGTTGAGTGAACTACGCTGCACTGTGCGACCTCCGAGCGAGCTACGAGTGAACACTTGCAGTATTTCTGGGAGTGACAGTCGCCTGAGAATTCAAACTCTTCAATAGTCTGTTAAATGTGACACTTTGTACCCTGTGTGTTCCTCTGTCCCTGTGGGTTCGACCTTTCTACCACTATATTACAGTTTTAGCCTTTAGTGGGTTATTACAGTTCTCTACAACTTATCCCCAAGTCACTTGTGAATTGTCAATCTTGCCAAATCTTCTTAGGATCCGCAAAAGTTTTGGTTTGCAAAATGATGATCATGTTTTCCCTTGTACATATTTGTTAAATTTGCCAGTCCTGGACTTCACGATCGCAGCTACTGGGGGATGATCGATCGCACCTTGTAGACAAGTTCAGAGAGTCCTTCAGTAGTACCTACAGAGCGAGAGCAGGTGTAAGGTGTGCCTTTTTGAGAGCCGAAACGAAGCAAACGCCTAACAGACAGGCATGCGCAAAGCCCGGGAGGGGATCACAACCCAAATCAAGATGAGAGACTTACAATGAACAGAATTGTGACGAAGTTGAGAGATCCTCCGCCAATCGTGAATATAATCCTAAGAAACCTCTGAAGGTAGGAGGTGCTCACAAGGCATCAGCAGCTCCGCCAAGGCATCAGGAGAAGGCTTTAGACTCCAGTTCCGATCAGGGAATCCCGTCTTTTTTCTCTACCACTAGGTACGGACAAGACGGGCAAAGCGATTGTGCAGGCAGCAGCACAGGAAACTATTACGATGGAAGCTCCCTGGCTCAGATATCACAAGCCGCGTCAAGTAGCCGAGGAGAAAACACCTCCTATGTCAAAGGTGAGTGCTCACAAGACGAGCGAATGTACTCATGTGGTACCCCACTTTTGGTAATTTTGAGGAAATTAAAACATTTTTGGAAAACTATACCACGGCAGCAGTGTAAATAGCCTTCGGTGCATCAAAACATAGTGAATTCGGAAGATCGCAGAGATTCTCACGAGAACTCGTAGGATCTAGGAGTAGGGTGCAACGTACGGGACGGGCACCACCCTCCCTGCGAGCTCTGAAGGTATGATCCCTTCGGCGCAAGGCGCAAAATCCGCCTTAGGCGCTGCGCCTTTGGCGCTAGAGGAATCCTTCAGAATTGGATCTTGATTAGGAATTTGTTGGAAAGAGCTTGACGCGCTGATTCCAACGAGCCCAAGAACGCCAACAACGGATGAGGACTCCGGGAGTTATGAAGGTTGTAAGATACTCAGCTTTCCGCCTGCGCCTAGGCGAAGAAAGTTTTGTCCTATGCGCGGACGAAGGACGTTCACCTGCGCACAGGCGAAATAGGGTTTTGACGTAGGCGCGAAGTTCGCCTACGCACAGGCGTTCGCCTGTGCACAGGCGCTAAGGCGTCGGCAGGAAGTCCGCCTTCGGCCGTAGAAATGCGCCTTCGGAGGTAGAAATTGTACGGCGCCTTCCGCGCCAGCGCAACAGCGCGAACGAGCAAGGAGCCGCCGGAGTATTAAAATCCGTACGGACCGTACGGATGGATGCGCTCTTGGTCGGACGGAGTTGCGGCGGCGAGAGCGCCGACGGAGAGACAAGGAACGGACAATCTGGACGGAGTCTGTTGACCGCGGTCAACGCCTTCCGCGCCAGCACAGCGACGCGGACGGAATTCGCCTACGCGCAGGCGAGCGCCTGCGCACAGGCGGGTGAAGTTCCGCGCCGGCGGAGAGTCCGCCGGGGATTCCGCCTGCGCACAGGCGGGAGTTTAACTTTTGTCCGACGCGCGGACGAGCGCCGAGACAGAGGAGGATTGGCCGAGGAGCGGTACGAACGAGTGTACCGCGCAAGGCAGAAAAGCCGCCTTCGGCGCTGCGCACCCATGTCTGCGGCGTAGTACGCTCGCGGAGTTCAAATTTGCCAATTCGAGCGTGTGAGTTAAATCAGCGTCGGCGGAGCGTGAAGCCGCGCGTGAGAGCGGAGACCGTTTTAGCGTAGAGCCGGCGCGGCCATCAATTGATTTGACCCTCACGATCAAGAGTCGACCATGACCTTCGACCGTGAGACGGAGAGCGCCCCATTCTTGAATTCGCGATTCCATTTTCTAGTGCGAGCTGCGCGCGTCCATCTGCTAGCTGCTAAGCATTCCAGACATCGCCGCGCGGAGGATTACTTGTTGATTGAGAGAGAATTGAGTGCGCGTGATTTAGAATTGAGTGAGACTAGAGTTTGCCGAGGGACCAAGGAGCTCGAGCGGAGCAGAGAAAGAATTAGCAAGCAAGCGAATTCCAAGAACGCAATGTCGAGGCTGAACCGATTGCGGATGCTGCCGCTCCGGCTTCCACAGAACGGGTTGCGCGCCTACGAGGAACGGCTGATTGCAAGAAAGCTCAATTTCTTGCTATGGGGATGGAACTACATTTCTGTGGATATGGTGCGCGAGTGGCTGGAGACACAGGGACCACCTTCGCGCGGATTGCGTCCACATGTTGATCGGTGGACCGTCCAAGATTGGGCGCAGGCATTGGGAAGGTGTGCCGGCATCCCAGGGCACCTCCTCTTTGATAGTGAGAGCGTCAAGGTGTCTAAGCAGGAAGAGGCGCAATTTGTGGAGTTGTTCAAGCGGGAGAGGTCTACCAAGAATGGGTACAAGACCCGCGACTACAAAGATCGCTTCCGCCGAACTGTGGCTACGGCGCTGCTGCAATTACTGCAGCCACACCGCGCCTTCTACATCACATTGTGGCAGGTTTCTTTGGTGGAGTGCATCATCGAGGGAGCTCCAATTCACTGGGCGAGCATCCTGCACAGAGTGATGCGGCAGCACGCGTTTGAGGAGAAGGGGGGAACTCTCAATCACCTCTCCCCTTTCTTGATCAACTTTTATAGACATCGGAATTGTTTGACCGCGGCGGAGCTTGCTCGCTTTCCGCCATTGTCCGTCGACCATCCCGGGAAGTATGTGCGGGATAACGAGGTCAACACCGACGCAGAGGAGTCACCAGCGTCTACTCCACCAAGGCGGAGGGACGAGGGAAGAAACACCCCCGCAGCAAGAGTGTCGCGGAAGCGTCGATGGAGAGAGGAGTCTGAAGAGGAGCAGCATCGAGAACCCACTGCTCCCATTCGACAGCGGCCATTGCACGAAGTGTGCAGCCGGCCGAAGCAGAAGGCGCGCAGGCTTGTGCTACCAGCCAGCAGCGCGGACACGGCGACGATCGCCACGGAGAAAGGAAGTGCGTCGCCGGAGAGGAACGAGGGAGCGCTGACGTCTGCAGGAGCGACGGACCACGCTGCACCTTCGACGGACGAGAGGCAGCCTACGGGCCAAGGGCCTCCGGAGTTACCACGTGCGATGCGGACGGGTGTTCCGCCTGCGCACAGGCGAGCTTCAACGGACAGGCGACCCCAAGCGGACGTGGACCTCCGCCTACGCGTAGGCAGAGAAAGTCCGCCTACGCACAGGCGTTCGCCTGTGCACAGGTAGGACTCACCCCCGATCCAACGTAGGAAGGGGATGGAGCCGGCGGAAGATCCGCCTACGGGTCAAGGGCCTTCGGGACCAGACCCTCCGGCGTACAACGCGCCGCGATTTGCGCCTTCGGCGCCAGGGCCTTTGGGTCAACGAGATGCGGGCAGGGAGTGTGCGGAGACCGCACCTTCAGCGGGTAATCCGCCGGTAGATGCGCCTTCGGCGGTAGGGCCTTCGGGCCAAGGGACATCGGGCGAGCGTCCTCCGGCTAGGTCGCCTTCGGCGATAGACACCTTCGGCGCTGCGCCTACGGCGGAAAAGGCGCCGGCATTTGCGCCTGCGCACAGGCCAGACACAGCCCTCGCGCAAGACCGATCGAGGGAGCAGGACCTGACGGAGGAGCGGACTGTCTGTCCGTGGGACGAAGTTCAGGTGCGCGGTGCGCAATTACACCCCGCGCAGACACACTCCGCTCGATCGCCTTCGGCGGCGGACGTCGGCGGCGAAGGGGACGCAGTCGACGATCAACAGGCGGGGGATGGGGATGTAGCACGACCGCATTCACCCACCGCCTTGGACATTTTAGCGGGGAGCAGCGAAGCTGCAGGTGTGCCTTCGGGGACAGCACCCGTAGACGACGTGCAGCCCCACTCGGGTCAGTCGCCAACGCAATCAATGGCGACTAAAATCCTTAACTCGGGTGATGACGACGGAGGCTCCATAGAAGCAATGTCGAGGTCAGGAGATACCGAGGAGGAGGAGGAGGAAATTGTTGGAGCGCCAGCGGCGGCGCTCTCTGAGCAGGTGATACCGTTGCTGAAGTACTTGGATCGCAAATTTGATAAATACGCCGATCCACTCCAGCCGGGATCCTACATCGAATTAGTGCGCAGGCGGACTCGCACTAAAGTCCACACCAGCAAGCTACTAGCTAGGGCGGACCAGGAGTTGAAGGACTTGAGGGAGAAGCATGCCTGTTTGTGGGGTCAGTACAACCTTGTGAGGAAATCGCACGCCCTCGACAGGATGAAGAAGGAGAGACTAGAAGAGCTCACCAGG
Organism: Marchantia polymorpha subsp. ruderalis; assembly: GCA_037833965.1. Taxonomy (NCBI): domain Eukaryota; kingdom Viridiplantae; phylum Streptophyta; class Marchantiopsida; order Marchantiales; family Marchantiaceae; genus Marchantia; species Marchantia polymorpha. The sequence goes on along the minus strand of AP031351.1, from coordinate 29,787,789 downwards.
GATGTGGTGAAGACCACGACAGAATTGATTTCTGAGAAAACTCAGAATCAGATTCTGTCAGAGGAGCTCGTGCGACAGACGCGGTTGTTGGCGGAGTGTCAGCTCGCACGACAGGCGGATGAGGATTTAATCCGCAGGCTACAGTCGGAGTGCGGGGAATTGAGAGCGCAGCGTGCGGAGGCCGAATCGCAGTTGGTGGTAATTGAAGATGATCGCAGGCGAGAGGCAGATCGCACGAAGGAGGAGATGGCGAGGCGTGTCGCCCACTGTCTCAAGGGCTACGCCCACTGGAAAGTGGCGGCGCAGGAGAAACTCACACTGCGTGAGTTAGAGCTTCGGCAGCCGGGTTGTTGACAGGTGACAGTAGGAGTCGGCGGAAGGTGGCGAAGAAGTTAGACTCTTTTCTGCCGAAGGCGCGGGATACCATGTCCACCCTCGAGGTGGAGGTGTCCACGGCGTTGCAGCGTTTAGGACTGCGCAGTCGAGCGGAAGACTGGCAGGGTAGGGAGTTAGTGCGCGGCAGTCCGTCGCGCAGGAGACGAAGCACAGGTTCCGCGGAGTGTAGTGTAGCGTGGTTCCGTGCAGGCGTGTAGCGTAGTGCAGTGTAGTGCTAGTTAGGACTTAGAAGGTATAAAGTAGTTCAAGGCGTTTTGCCTTGGGTTCTTTCCCAAATTCAGAAGTGCAGATCAGGAACTCATCTTCTCTGCGTGTTTGTGTCCTTAGTTCTGTCACCACGCAAGAGGAGCTACAACTTAGCGTTCCGCATTTTGTAGCTGGAGGCCTCCGGCCGAACGTTCAGAGCTAGTACATTGGTTAGAGACTTGAATAGTTCGGATCTACACCTGCGGGTGACTGCCGATGCTCAGAGCCAGTGACTAGTTAGATACTTGAATAGTTTCGCCCCTACACCCTCGAGTGTTTGTTTCTAGTTGTACTCCTTCGGGATTTTTCCCCTGAATGCCAAAGTGAAGTTTTGTTACTTCGTGTAAGCCTTGGTTGTAAATTCAGGTTACGCTGCAGCAGGTGCCTTCAGAGTAACCCCTGTAGTATTTCTGGGAATGACAAGTGCCTGAGAATTCAAACTCTTCAATAGACTGTTGTTGTGTTACTGGAATGTTTCTCAGTGAGTCCTTCAGTGCGGACCTGTGTTCTCTGCGTGTTTTGTGAGTTGAGAGTGTTGTTCACCGCGTATGAGTGACTTTGATCCGAAGTAGGCAATCCAACCCGGGTTTCCTACGCTAGCAGCAAGCTAGTGGAAATGTTGTAAAAGCCGGAGTTGGAAGTCACTACCCGCAGCTTCGCTGAGTGTACTCTTGAGAGACCTTCCTCCTGAAATCTTGAGTAGAGGTCCTAACGGATCTCTGGGTTGTGTTGCTGTAGTTTCAGATGTGTGTGTGTTACGCTGCACTGTGCGACCTCCGAGTGGACACTTGCAGTATTTCAGGGAGTGACAGTCGCCTGAGAATTCAAACTCCTCAATAGTCTGTTAAACGTGACACTTTGTACCTTGTGTGTTCCTCTGTCCCTGTGGGATCGACCTTTCTACCACTATATTGCAGTTTTAGCCGTTAGTGGGTTATTACAACTCAGCGGACGACTCCAGCGGAAGTGAAGAATGGATTGTTCTTGAGGGGCAGGTGAAGCAGTCAGAAGCAGTCAGGCGGATGGGAAGTGCAGCCGTTGAACACTCTTCTCCACATCAATATCTAGGATATGACAAATCCACTGACGAGCAGTACCGACTTATGCTTGACTCACCTCATATGGCAAGTACCGCACATCGTGCCAGCAGTTCGGTAGGAGCTGCCGCTAGTTCTGTGGATTCTCAGTGGAAAGGTGGGCCTGTCGGTAATCGAGGCCTTGTGACTCCAACATTGGATTTATCTTATCAAACTTTGGATATTGAAAATTACTTAGACCTCACAAGTGGCCGAGGACCGAAGTACTAGGACCGAAGGAGGCGGAGCTCCATTCGGAGCGAATTCAGAATGGCACCTTGGCAGAGGAGCTCTTGCGGCACACACGTTTGCTGGAACAGTGTCAGATCGCACGCAAGGCAGATGAGGAGTTACTGCGTCGCCTGCAATCGCAGTGCGACGAATTGAGAGCGCAGCGTGCAGATGCGGAGCTGCAGTTACTGGAGTTTGAAGGCGACAACCAGCGCGCGACAGATCGCACGCGAGAGGAGTTAGTCACGCGAGTGAACCAATGTCTGAGAGGTTACACTCTTTGGAAGGCGGCAGCGCGGAAGAGAGTCACCTTGCGCGAGTTAGAGATTCGTTCGGCGGCCTTGATGTCGGGTGACAGTCGGAGTCGGCGGCGAGTAGCGAAGCGGTTAGATTACTTCCTGGCAAGGTCGCGAGACGCCATTGCGAACCTCGAGGCTGAGGTGACCGCGGTGTTGCGGCGGCTGGGACATGCTCTCATCAGGTGTTGAATTTCGTGAAGTACGGACCCGAAACGCCGACACAGTGTTCCGATGTTGTCTCGTGGATGAGTCAACCGAGAGGCCTGAGTTCCGGATGTCTCGGACATCTAGGGTGAGATTGGGCATAACTTTGCCACCTCAGATCCGAATGGATTGATTCTTTCACCCGTCGTTTAGATCTGCCGGCTTCTCCTTGCCTACCAAATTTCGTGGACTACGGATCTGAAATGAAAACACGTTGTCCCGACACCGGGGAACAATGTTCCGACACTGGGGAACAACGCACGTCATCCTAGCGCCAAACACGGGTCCAGATCACCCCGAAGGCCATAACTTTTTCATCCGGGCCGGAAATGGACTGGTTTTGTCGTTCGTTCGTTCTGTCCTGACGATGCGCTTACTCGGATATATTTTTTTTTGCCTTCCAGACTCGTATCCGAACATCTCGCCTCTATAACGAAGAAGGTCTGCTAGCGTCCAACTTAGGGCAAGTGCACTGAGATGGCCTTAACTTCCTACTCCAGTCTCCTACTCGAGTGATTCTTCGTCCGGACGTTAGATCTTGAAGAGGAGCTCTCTTTGTATGTACTTTGTCTATTGAGATCCGCATATCGTATTTGGGTTGGAAAATGGTCTAGAATATATGTGGACAGTTCAAATGAAGTCCCACAACTTCTTCGTCCTTGATCCAAACTTTGTGATTCAAAAATCAATGACCACATGAAAAAAATTCTTCCAAAGTTGTTATATTCATTTTACTACATTTCTCGAATGAAGAAAAAATCATTCATCCATGCACGATTATCCCTTCCTTAATGACTTATGGTTCAATTCTAGATATTTTGCACAAATTGTTTGAATTTGAGAATTTGAATGCACTCAAAATTGAAGAAAATGATATTATAAATTCTAGAGTCAATTTTACTAATTTAGAGAATATATACAAAGAATGAAAAATGAATAAACTTAAAAACTGGAATAAAATCAATAATAATTATGAAAAGGTTTGCAAAAAATCTGAATATAATTTCTAAAATTGGAATATGAATAAAAAGATTTATTCAAAATTTTCAAATAAATTCTGAATCTAAAATCTATTTAATTAATAGAACACAATATATAAAAATGAGAAAAAATAGAATAAATTGTAACCTTAAATTTTAAAAATCATCGTTTAAGAAAAATAGATTAGAAAAGCTAATTTTTATATATTTAACCTTAATTACATTTAAAATCATAATATTTTAAAATCTATATATCTTTTCATAGTTTGAAATTTTATTTTGCAATGATAGAGAATCTGAAAATTCAATTAAAAATAATAATAAATTTGATAAACAAGAGTTAAAGTTTCCTATAACCATTTTTTGTATTATTGAAATATATCAAAGACTAGGAAGAATTAAAAGTGATGAAAGATTGGAACAATTATTGTAACTGTATTATTATTCAGATCTAAGATCTTAACCATTCAAGATTAGTTATAATATATATTTAATGTGCGGAATAAATATTAGAAAGATATAACGGTCCGATTTGATTTTTGAACTTTGTAGAGTTTATAAAATCTAAACTAGTGGAAGAATATGTAACAAAGATAACTAAGTATCAAAGATATGCAAATAAAGTCATAAGAAATGTACATAAAATCAAATTAAATATTAATTAAAAAAATTTCTATATAATGAAACATGTCTAAAAGCATTGGTGACATGTAATTAATATTGAAGTTTTTTATTATTTTTTTAAAATAGATAGATTATTTTAAACTTATTTATTATATTTTGACTCCATTTCCATAAAATCTTCATATTTGAACAAGACCTGAATTATTGATAATATATCTGTTGGTAATTTGGAAAACAAATTTCCGATTTGGAATTATATAAATTACAATAAAAGACAATGGTGTGAAATAAATTTAAAAACCACAATTGTACTGCGTAGTAGAGCAGAAGACTGGTCGTGTATGGAGTTGGTGCGCAGCCGGCCTTCGCATAGGAGGTATAGCAGATGATCTGTAGCGTAGCGCAGAGTAGAGAGTTAGTTAGGACTTAGAGTGTATAAAGTAGTTCATGTCTTGCCTTGGGGATTTTCCAGTTTTGGAAGTACAGTTTAGGAACTCATTTTCTCTGTGGTTTTGTATACTTAGTTCTGTTAATAGGTTTGAAGGTGATAGCCTATTGCACTCTAGAAGGCCTAATGTCGCAAGCCAGACGACAATTGAGGATAGTCGATATAGTTCACTCCGAACCCCCGAGCATAATACGAGCTTGCATGGCAGGCGAGGAACTGGTGAAGGCTTGATCAGGGCATCTGTTTCTGCAGACAATAGCGGAATCCGGTATCGGGGTACTCCATCCCATTCGAAAGTAGATAGAAACGAAAGTTCAAGCCTATCGATTCAAGATGCTCTGGTACTCGCAAGTTCTTCCAACGTTGTGGGTTACAATGATGCATTGGACGAAAGGTATGATCTCTTTGAGAGGTCTATGGCAGCTCAGGAGCACCACAATCGATTGCTCACCTGGGAATTGCATCACAAGATGAAGGGTCTCGCCATCAAGGAACAGCATCTGCACCTGCATTCAGAGTCCAACTCTCTTATGAAAGACAACGTGGATCTAAGCCGTACCAAAGTGGAGTTCAAGGAAAATGAACTACAGGACCGCAAGTTAACCTTAGCGTACTATAATTTCAACCGAACATGTGCAGACGAGCTGGTAGCTTGGCTGTGCGTGATGCTTGCTGCTCTTAGCTTCAGTTTCTGGAAGTTCTCATACGACCGGCTTACTACAGTTGTGACAGTGTGCCAACCTTCCGTCAGGGTAAGTAGAGCCAAGCAAGTAGTTGCCAACACTTGCCTGGTTTCGCAAAGTGAGGAAATACAGTCTAGCAAATATGAGTCTTTGCTAATTTAGAAGTCACTGTGCTTGAAGAAGTGGTGTATGCATGTGACGATAACTTCAGATTACAATTCTCTTTAGTCACAGTGTCCGGTGTCCACAATGCAGAGCATCTGATCTTACTCAGATTGGGGTTGTTGTTACTATTGCAGGAAACTCATGAAGGCGGCTGGATGGGCACTAACTGGATGTATAACAGCCTGAACCTGTTAACGTATCAAATGCAAGCGTTCATGTGTGAGGCAGCAAAGCTTAGTCGGATGGTGTTCGGAATCATAGTGACTTCCACACTTCTTCGACGAAGTGTGACCAGTTCGAGCCAAGCAATGCCTGCCATTGTTCTGGGTGGGATGTGTGGGTTCGCCGGGAAAATATCGATCGATAGCTTGGGTGGCAGTGGGATTCATTGGCTTGTATTGTGGGAGTGCTTGTGTTTAATTCATGCGTTGGCAATGTGCTTCACTTCTCTATTGTACCACTTCCTCCACGGAGACCCAGGAAGAAACTACTTCGAGAGAGCTTCTCTAGCATCTAGAATATCTACAGGCATCACTGTTTTCGCCTTCCATTCAGTATTAGTCTTCTTCCTTCCAGTCATGGCAGGACTACTTCCCCTCGCTTCTCCGGAGGATATCATGCAGATATTCTTTGACTGGTGGTCTCCGGGTACACCGCGTAGTCAATATCGTGTAATTCCGTGAATGATTTGTAGAGTAATAGGTGGTTGAAGAGGAACTTGTACAGTTAGGGTGAGCGAACAAAGCCTATACAGATGGTTCAAAGTTCATGAGTTTCACTTCAGCAGATTATTCCTTCACTTGGACTTGTTCCTATCCATCTTGGATCTGGCGTGAGATTTCACGTCATTATATTTGTAACATGTTAGAGGACAAGCACAGTTGTGCTGCTACTTCTGCTTCTTTTATGCAGGGGTGCCTTCTGACTAAATACAAGTCGTCAGCAGCTGAAGAGCAATATTTTATGCTCATATCAGGGCAACAAGCCATCGTATTTCCTTTATGTTTTGTTCCGGTGCATTCGAAATTTTACATTGTGTTCTGAGTCGTCATCAATCGAATAAGGAAGAGAGATTTATTTTGAGCCAATACAGTCTTGAGCTGCATTGGCTCAGAACGAATCTACACGAATCGGCAGCTCGTTCTTTGATCTCGTACGAACCTACTTACTTGTTTTCATAGTACTTTACTCTTACATTTTTCTCTGGATTCAACGATTAAACATGTACACCTTTTACCCGTACACACTTCTCCGCTTGGACAGGGAGCCTCCAGGTACCATCTCCAAGCTGGTCTTCGTACTGACTCCGAGCGGGTAGCACCAGTAGTTTCCTCCATGTACAGTACTCTCATCTGGGCGGTTACACTTCCTCGCCCCTTTCTCCGCTGGTCACTCATATTCCCCTTCCCTTTCATGTACTTTAGTTGCGTTCTCGTCTTCCCCTGAATTTGCAATCGTCCTAGTTACTGAAGATCTGGTTTTTGGAGTTTTGAAATACATTTGCATATCTAATCGTCGGTTTGGAAGTCAGCAAGAGACATTTTTTGGTTGTTATTCAAAATACAATTATGATACCTATTTGTTTCACAAATTACATTACGAGAAATTTTCGAATGATTGCACTATTTGAAAGGTAGCAACGTAATACAAGCCCCTTGACACCCCAAAATTATCTAAAGTACAGTACTTCAAACTTCGATATGCTAAGGATTATAAGCTTTCAGCTGTGTACTTTTTCCGGTACATAAACTAAGATTAGGACATCGTAGTTTCTGTACCGGAAAATATGTGCACCACACAAAACAACCACATGGAGCATCAAGGTGTCACAATCTCCAGCCTTCGTCTCAACATTGTGAAATCTAAACACTTAAAAAATGAGTAGTGTAACACTACTCAATGTAAAGTATGCCAGCTCAAGAAAGATGTGTTGATTGCTAACAACCTATTTCAATTCCATTGAAAGAGCTCCAAAAATATTCTAGGAATTTGATTCTTATAATATATATATTTATAGTCACATCTACCTGTACCACAACTAGCCTTGCAATTGTAAAGAGTGATCTGAAGGTCGTTGGAGTGATCGCTAACTGTAAAGTGATCGTAGTTTCGAAACGAAAATGACTTACTTTGACTTCATAGGGAAATTTTTCCTGAAATCTTCCTCCAAGAGCTCTGCACTGTTATCTCCTGATTGCCGGGATCCTAACATGAAGTTCCCCTCTTCTTCTTTAACTTCAAGGACAGACACCTTTTCTTCCAATTATAGAATTTCCACATTCAATCCCTTTGTCACTTGTATTATCAGATTCCTTTGAAGTTTCAAGATTTAAGCATATTATATTCTCACGGTGATTTTAATATATTTCTTAGATTATATATTGATTTTTAATTTAGATTTTATATCCGAGTGAAAAGAAATCTGTCATGTAAAAGTTGCATATCATCACTCTATGTGTCAGCCAAATATCATAAATCTTTCGCCACCATGGAAAGAAAAACACACATTCAATTCCTCTTCAAGTGGGCAACTTTTTGTATAATTTTATAATAGCCATCATGATTTATGAAACTACACTTTTGATGTGAAAAAAATATTAGGCCAGTATCTACATATTTCGTGGAATTATGTAGTTGCATTACACTACATAACAAAATTATGATACAAACACTTAAGACTCAAAAGTGTATGCATCACAACCCAAATATAATAGAAAGATGTACCACTTTCACTAACAATTCTTTAAAAAAAATCAATATCTCTATTTAGTCTATGAACTTTTAATAATTCTACTATCTAAAGTCCGCACATGACATATTGATCAGATCTAAACTTATACATCCAATCATTTATAATTTAGAATTCATAAAATACATCTATATACTTTTTAGGTTATGCACACAAGCTTATATGAATACCAATATGATACTTAAATGATACTCGTATCCCGACCAATCAAAAATATCTTCTATCTAAATTACACAATTTGCATAAAAATATAACCCTAAAGATCACCAAGTAAGCCTCCCCAAAATGGTCAAAAGTTTTGTGGTTACAAGGAAAAAGTACTTTTGCAACTAGTGCAAGACTTTGTGCAATACTCGTCTGGGCTTGGACTACCTCAATTAAAGCAGAAATAACATTACATTTTCTCAAGCTTCCGCAAAATTTTCAGTTGACCAAAAGGAGGACCTGCTATGCTAGGTTCACTTTCACGATTCGAACTATCACGGACATGAGTATATTAGCACAATTCGACATGTTGCTTTCATTCATGTGCCTCCCAATTTCTTTCAGTACTCTTACATTTGGAATTGGAACCTGATTTCCTCCTTTTCCAACGAACACCAACAACAGTATCTACTATTTTAACCATAATGAATCCCGATCAGCGTATAAACTGAAATTTTGAGCGGCAAGGATTTGTATAAGCAGGCCACTGCCAATGAATTTCAAATTTTTAAATAAAGCATTTTGTAAAATTTTGGCCCCAAAAAAATATATTTTGGATATATATACACAGTAAATAATATAGTAATTAATTTTTTATCAAAACCATTTAGGTGAGCTAAGTTCGCACACATTTCAAGTGTTTCGAATCAGAGCAACACGGCATTAGAATAAGTGAATTTTTATAAGCATCTACGTAAATAGTCAAAGTTCTAAGCTGACTCACATCAAAATGACAAAAACAACAGACCAGCAACGTGGATCATAAATTGACGTCGAAGGGTACAAGACGGCGGAAACGTGGACTACGTAAAGTGTGGTACCCCACTTTTGGCAATTTTGAGAAAATTTAAAACATTTTTGGAAAACTGTACCCTGGCAGCATTGTAAATAGCCTTCGGTACATCAAAACAGAGTGAATCCGGAAGATCGCGGGGATTCTCGAGGGATCTTGTAGAATCTGGGATTTGGGGTGCCGCAGTAAGGACAGGCACCACCCTCCCTGCGAGCTCTGCAGTTAGGATCTCTACGGCGCAAGGCGCAAAACCCGCCTTCGGAGGTTGCGTCCGCGGCTGTAGGGAAACCCTCCATAATTAGGTCAACCCTCGGACGCCTTGACCAAGTTAGGATCCCGTTGGAAAGAGCTCGACGCACTGATTCCAACGAGCCCAAGAACGCTTGGAACGGATGAGGACTTAGGGAGTTATCGCTATTGGAAGAAACGGAGGCGGTCGCCTACGGCGGAAGGAGTTCGCCACCGGCGCGAATTCCGCCTACGCGGAAGGGGGAATCAAGTTTTGTCCTATGCGCGGACGAAGGCGTTCGCCTGTGCACAGGCGAAGTAGGGTTAGGGGAGGCGCGAAGTCCGCCTACGCACAGGCGTTCGCCTGTGCACAGGCGCTTCGGCGTCGGCGGAAAATCCGCCTTGGGCCCTAGAAATGCGCCTTGTGAGGTAGAAAGTGTACGGCGCCTTCCGCGCCAGCGCGGCGCCGCGTACGTCGGAAGAGCCGCCAGAGTAATCAAATCGGTACGGACCATGCGGACGGGAAGGGTGGATGCGCTCTTGGACGGACGGAGTTGCGGCGGCGGAAGCGCCGACGAAGAGACAAGGAACGGACAGACTGGACGGAGACGGCTGACCACGGTCAACGCCTTCCGCGCCAGTGCGACGTAGCGCACGGAATTCGCCTGCGCACAGGCGAACGCCTGTGCACAGGAGGATGAAGTTCCGCACCGGCGGAGAATCCGCCGAGGCTCCTGCCTGCGCACAGGCAGGAGTTGAACTTTTGTCCGACATGCGGACACACGCGTCAAGGCAGAGGGGGATTGGCCGAGGGGCGGTACGAACAAGTGTACCGCGCAAGGCGGAAAACTCGCCTTCGGCGCTACGGCCCCATGTCCGCAGGGTAATACGCTCGCGGAGTTCAAATCCGCCAATTCGAGCGTGAGAGTTTAATCGACGACAGCGGAGCGTGAAGCCGCGCGTGAGAGCGAAGACCGTTTCAGCGTACAGCCGGCGCGGCCATCAAGTGAGACGTTCTTCACGAGCAAGAGCCGACCATGACCTTCGACCGGGCGGCGGAGAACGTCCCATTCTTGAATTCGCGATTCCAATCTCTTGTGCGCGCTGCGCGCATCCATCTGCTGGCTGCGGAACATTCTCGACGTCGTCGCACAGGAGATTTCTTGTTGATTGAGGGAGAAGTGAGTGCGCGTGATTTGGAATTGAGGGCGATTAGAGTTTGCCGAGAAAGAGAGAAGCGCGGGCAGTGCGGAAGTAGAATGAGCGGGCGAGCGAACCCCAGGAACGCAATGACGAGACCGAGCAGATTGCGGATGGTGCCACTTCGCCTGCCGCAGAACGGGCTGCGCGCTTTCGAGGAGCGCTTAATAGCAAGAAAGCTCGATTTCTTGCTATGGGGATGGAACTACATCTGTGCGAATATGGTGCGCGAGTGGCTAGAGCCACAGGGACCACCCTCGCGCGGATTGCGTCCGCATGTTGATCGGTGGACAGTCCAAGATTGGGCGCAGGCGTTGGGAAGATGTGCTGGCATGCCAGGGCATCTCCTTTTCGACAGTGAGAGCATCAAGGTGACCAAGCAAGAAGAGGCGCAATTTGTGGAGCTGTTCAAGACCGGGAGGTCTACCAAGAATGGGTACAGGACCCGTGATTACAAGGATCGATTTCGCCGGACTTTGTCCGCGGCGCTGATGCAATTACTGCAGCCGCACCGCGCCTGCTACATCACATTGTGGCAGGTCTCTTTTGTGGAGTGCGTCATCGAGGGAACTCCAATTCACTGGGCGAGCATCCTGCATAGGGTGATGCGACAGCACGCGTTTGAGGAGAAGGGGGGAACTCTAAACCATCTTTCTCCTTTCCTCATCAATTTTTATCGACAGCGGAATTGTTTGACAGCGGCGGAGCTTGAACATTTTCCGCCATTATCCATCGACCATCCCGGGAAGTATGTGCGGGAGAACGAGGTCGACACGGATGCAGAGGAGTCACCGACTTCTACCCCATCAAGACGGAGGGACGAAGGGAGACACACTCCTGCAGCACGAGTGCCGCGGAAGCGGCGATGGAGGGAAGAGTCCGAAGAGGAGCAGCATCAAGAACCCTCTGCTCCCATTCGACCGCGGCCGCTGTGCGAGCCATACAGCCGGCCGAAGCAGAAGGCACGCCGACTGGTGTTACCAGCTGACAGTTCGGACACGGCGACGATTGCGACGGAGCAAGGAAGTGCGTCGCCAGAGAGGCAGGAGGAAGCGCGGACGACCGCAGGAGCAACGGGCCACGCTGCAACCTCGACGGGAGAAAGGCCGCCTACGGGCCAAGGGCCTCCGGAGTTACCACGTGCGATGCGGACAGATGTTCCGTTTGCGCACAGACGAGCCTCCGCGGACGGACGAGCCTCCGCGGACCGGCGAACACAAGTGGACGTGGATCTACGCTTACGCGTGGGAAGGAGCAGTCCGCCTGTGCACAGGCGCTCGCCTGTGCACAGGTCGCCTGTGCACAGGACACCTCCACACGTGCCGCCTGTGCACAGGCAAGAATCACCCCCGTTCCAACGTAGGAAGGGGAAGGAGCCGGCGGAAGAACCGCCTACGAGACACCGGCCCTCGGGGCCAGACCCTCCGGCGCACCACGCGCCGCAATTTGCGCCTTCGGCGCCAGGGCCTTCGAGCCGAGGAGATACGAGCAGAGAGCGTGCGGAGGCCGCACCATCGGCGGGAAGTCCGCCGATAGATGCGCCTTCGGCGGTAGGGCCTATAGGCCAAGCAACATCGGGCGTGCGGCCCCCGGCCATGTCGCCTTCGGCGATAGATGTCCGCGGCGCTACGCCTGCGGCGGACAAGGCGCCGGCAAATGCGCCTGCGCACGGGCCGGGCACAGCCCCCACGGACCGATCAAGGGAGCAGCAGACGATGGAGCGGAGTGACTGTCCGCGGGATGAAATCTCGATGCGCGATGCGCAATCCAACCCCGCGCAGCCACCCTCCGCTCGATCGCCTTCGGCGGCGGACGACGGCGGCAGAGAGGATGCGGTAGACAATCAACAAGCGAGAGACGGGGATGCCGCACGGGTACATTCGCCTTCCGCCTTAGACATTTTGGCGACGAGCAGCGAGGCTGCAGCCGTGCCTTCGCAGGCAGCACACGTCGACGACGTGCAACCCCACTTGGGGCAGTCGCCGACGCAATCAATGGCGACTGAAATTCTCCACTCGGATGATGACGACGGAGGCTCCACGGAAGAAATGTCAGGAGCAGAAGACACCGAGGAGGAGGAGGAGGAAATTGTTGGAGCGCCGGCGGCGGCGCTCTCTGAGCAGGTGATTCCGTTGCTGCGGTACTTGGATCGCAAGGTCGATAAATACGCCGACCCACTCCAGCCGGGATCTTACATCGAGTTAGTGCGCAGGCGGACTCGCACTAAAGTCCACACCAGCAAGCTATTAGCTAGAGTGGACCAGGAGTTGAAGGAATTGAAGGAGAAGCATGCGTGCTTGTGGGGTCAGTACAAGCTTAATCAGAAATTCTACAAGCACTCCGAGAAGATGAAGGATGAGAAACTGGGCGAGCTCACCAAGGAGCAGGTGAAGGTCAAGGAAGCACTCATTTCTGAGCAGGCCCAGAATCGGATTTTGTCAGAGGAGCTCGTGCGACAGACGCGGTTGTTGGAACAATGTCAGCTCGCACGGCAGGCGGATGAAGAGTTAATCCGCAGGTTACAGTCAGAGTGTGGCGAGTTGAGAGCGCAACGTGCTGAAGCCGAATCGCAATTAGTGATAATTGAAGAGGATCGCAGGAAGGAGGCGGATCGCACGAAGGTGGAGACGGCGAGGCGAGTCGCCCACTGTCTCAAGGGCTACGCCCACTGGGAAGTGAAGGCGCAGGAGAAACTCACACTGCGTGAGTTTGAATTGCGCGCAGCCGGGTTGTTGTCAGGCGACAGTAGGAGTCGGCGGAAGGTAGCAAAGAAGCTCGATGCCTTTCTGTCGAAGGCACAGGATACCATGTCCGCCCTCGAAGGGGAGGTGTCCGCGGCGTTGCAGAGGTTGGGACTGCGCAGTCGAGCGGAAGATTGGCAGGGTAGGGAGTTAGTGCGCGGCAGTCGGCCGCGCAGGAGACGTAGAGCAGGTTCCGTGCAGGCGTGTAGTGTAGTGCAGTGTAGTGCTAGTTAGGACTTAGAAGGTATAAAATAGTTCCAGGCGTTTTGCCTGGGGTTCTTTCCCATCAGAAGTGCAGATCAGGAACCCATTTCCTTTGCGTGTTTGTGTCTTTGAGTTCTGTCACCACGCACGAGGAGTTACAACTTAGCGTTCCGCATTTTGTAGCTGAAGGCCTTCGGCCGAATGTTCAGAGCTAGTCCATTGGTTAGAGACTTGAGTAGTTCGGATCTGCACCTGCGGGTGACTGTCGATGCTCAGAGCCAGTGACTAGTTAGATACTTGAATAGTTTCGCCCCTACACCTTCGAGTGTTTCTTTCTGATTGTACTCCTTGGGATTTTTCCCCTGAATGCCAAAGTGAAGTTTTGCTACTTCGTGTAAGCCTTGGTTGTAAATTCAGGTTACGCTGCAGCAGGTGCCTTGAGGGTAACCCCTGTAGTATTTCTGGGAATGACAAGTGCCTGAGAATTCAAACTCTTCAATAGACTGTTGTTGTGTTACTGGAATGTTTCACCGTGAGTCCTTCAGTGCGGACCTGTGTTCTCTGCGCGTTTTGTGAGTTGAGAGTGTTGTTCACCGCGTAGGAGTGACTTCGATCCGAAGTAGGCAGTCCAAACCGGGTTTCCTACACTAGCAGCAAGCTAGTGGAAGTGTTGTAAAAGCCGGAGTTGGAAGTCACTGGCCGCAGCTTTGCCGAGTGTGCTCGCGAGAGACTTCCCCCCTGAAATCTTGAGTAGAGGTCCTAACGGATCTCTGAGTTGTGTTTCTGTAGTTTCAGGTGTGTGTGTGTATGTGTGTGTTACGCTGCACTGTGCGACCTCCGAGTGCGCTCCGAGTGGACACTTGCAGTATTTCTGGGAGTGACAGTTGCCTGAGAATTCAAACTCCTCAATAGTCTGTTAAAACGTGACACTTTGTACCCTGTGTGTTCCTCTGTCCCTGTGGGTTCGACCTTTCTACCACTATATTGCAGTTTTAGCCTTTAGTGGGTTATTACATAAAGGGAACCGTGCAGCGTCCAAAGTGGACTGCGGAGGGAAGTGCGAAGGTCCCGACGTGGAGCCCAGAAGACAGCGCGCAAAGGAGAAAAGGAGCCGAGGCGGAAGGCGTCGAGCAAGAAGAAGAAGAAGGAGAGCGAGCCAGAGGCCAAGGCAGCACTCTCTGGATCCATCGATCTCTTTGCCAGGGCAAGGGAAGACAGGCAGCGCAGACCTCGACACCGCAAGATGGCGCAGGCAAAGTTGGCTCAGCACGCGGTGAGAACTGCCACTAGTGGCACCGGACCCAGCGTTATCAAGGAAATCGTTTACGGAACCGGCCTCGGCATTTTCGGTACCCGCTCTGCTCTCCCTGCTGATCTTCCAAGCTCCGGGATCTCCTCAACTTCGATTCCTTCCTGGCTGGCCCCGGAATGACGAACGCCTACGACATTAAACTCGTTCCCAGCACTCACACCGGACGCCTGCACAACAACAACCAGCAGCAGCAGCAGCGAGATCAAACTGAAATCGCACAGGGCGAAATCCCTGAAGCTTCGTCTTATTCGTCTGCTGCTGCAGCTTCTTGCTGTTCGTCCGCCTCCTCTGTCAGTCGTTGACAAGCAATGCATTGATTTTCCACACCGACGCGAATGTCCGAGCTCACTCACTGAATCGGTGGCCGTCTCGTACACCCGCACAACGGACAAGAAGGGCCCAACATCTTCTCAAGAGCTTTGCGGCCGAGTACTGCATCACACCTCAAAAGCATACCCGAACCCGATCCATGCCCACGTATTCTCCGCTGGTGGTACCAATACCCGACCCATATTCGAAGAGACAAAACCGAAACCCGAAACGAAACCAAGTCGCCTCTGAATTGATACCCGACTGGACCCGAATAGATGGGAAAAAACATACTTTTTTTTATTTAGCTTTAAGTTTTCGGTGGAACCGAAACATGAACAGAGGAGAAAAAAACATACCTTTTTTATTTAGCTTTAAGTTTTCGGTGGAACCGAAACATGAACAAAGGGAAAAAACAGTGCTTTTTTTATTTAGCTTTAAGTTTTCGGGGGAACCGAAACCTGATGGGAAAAAAACATATGTTTTTTATTTAGCTTTCAGTTTTCTCTGGAACCGAAAAATGAACACATGTGAAAAATCCAACTGTTCTCTATTTAGCTTTCGGTGATAGGTGGAACTCTAATCTGGACAGTAAACGACATTAGCATTGAGCGTAGAAACATGAGATCGTCGAGCTTGGAAGGATGCAACAGGGTGCGTTTTTTGCTCATGGTATTCCCTGCGTCCGAGAAGTTACTCTCAGATTTTGCGCTGGAAGCTGGAATGGTTAACACAGAGCGAGCTAGTCGAGAAAGTACAGGAAATTCGTTTTGATGGATCTTCCACCAAAATAAAACTCCATATTTAGATAGAAGTGTGCTTTCATCGTCACTACACCTATGACAAATATAGTTGTTGAGTTCTGTTCTCAAAGAAAAATCAAGCTGCACGTCATCGGCAAGAGGCTTTTCTTCGATGGTGCTGTCGCTCTCAGAACTGTACTCAGCAAGACGACGCACAACACGTCGACTGTCATCTTTCTTTCTTTTATGAGATGGCACACTCCTCTTGCCGATGCCAGAGCCAATCATATGATCTTTCATCATATTTTCTAGATTTTTTTGGCCAAGTTCAATATCGACAGAGTCAATGCCAAACTTGTCTAGACGACACTTGGTTTTAGGATTGAGTAGGGCGGCAATGACATGAATGTCGCTCCAAATAAACTTCTTTCTGATCAGTTCCGCAAATTTTGGCTTCAAGGCGATGAATGCAGGAGAGTCCTTCTTCAGTGTGGTTATCGTGCCATCTTTCTCCTTGGTGGTGATATCCGCCGCAACAACCTGGCAATGCTTTAGCAGATTCTGCCGAAAATAGAGTACACGGTGTATCGTAGGCTCCGCAAACATCTCCAAAGCTAGGGTGGCCTCCTGAAAGGGCACTAAAAAAGCAATGAACTCCTTGAGAAGCTCATGATCAATCTTATTGACCTTGGAAACCAATCCGCGACCTCGTGCACGTAATATCTCAGTCAACTCCGGGAGTGCTTCGTCAACGCTGATCATGCAACGGAGGGCAGAATTCCATCGTGTCGCATTTTCCTGCTTGAGGGTCTTTGCAATCTCATCCTGCAGATTCGCTTGTTTGACATATGTCACGAGAGCTTTGACCTGATCAATAGTATCAAACAACTCAAGGGCTAGATGGTAAAACTCATAGAAGGGAGCAGATTTTTTACCTTCAACCATTCGAGTTCTCTTGTCGATAATCGTTGTTAGGATGGTACTAATGATGTGATCACAACACGGTATCCAACCATAGAGACTAGGAATGCCATCTGCAGAGTGCATATTTGAGCCTCGGTCTGTGACAACTGTAACCTGGTCATATCTATTGATGCCAAATTTTCGTAAAACACCCTCATATTTTTCCAAGACGTCACATCCGTGGTGCGGCCCAGGAAATGGACTGCATGCAAGCGTGCGGTGATGTAGAGTGAACTCGTCATCGATGAAATGCACAGTGACTGATAGGAAAGATACCTTGTTGATGTCATCGGTCCAAATATCGGTTGTGCTGCCAATCTGAATTCCTTCCGCCAGATGTGCCTTCAAGGCGGCAGTGAGTATCTCCCTTCCAGCATTAGATCGCATCTGCACATTTCTACTGATTGTGGTTGGATCAGGAAGAATATTGTCCACAAGCATGCCCACCTTAGAGTTGACCCCAATGTTGAGGACGGTCTGTGTATAGTTCCTGAACCCTGTGCCCTTCACAATATAAAATGGACGCATGTCAACAGCGCACATGTCCGCCAACGCCACGGTGATGAGTTTCTTCTCACTTGTAGTCGCATCGCGGCGCGTTGCTGTAGCTGTCATGACTTGATTGGTCTCTGCAGGCGGACATGAGTGTTTGGACATGGCGGTGGTTCCGTTGGCTGATCTGTATTGATATACAGTGAGACATTTGTTGCAGCAGACAAAAAAATTATCACTATAACACAGATGTTCACCAGTCTCCTTGATCGCAACAAACGAAAACGATGTCTAGACACCTGCCCTAGCTTTACGGTTTTTCACTCGATAATAGAGACCGTCTTCTTTCTGCAAATCTGCGGTGATTTTTGTCTTCAACGTGAGCATATCTTTGGAACTCATCTCAACTGTCATTGTCACCCGTGACAAACCTCGAGAGTAACGGACGAGAAGAGAAAGTGCGATTAGCACTGTGTCAAGTCAAAAAATACTCCACGAACTCTGTACTGAGTAACCCTAATTTCCGTTTTTAAACTTAACCCTATTTCTAAACCATATTAAGAAAAGTCCAACCCGAAACCGAACCGGACCTTTCTAGTTTGGTCCAAACCCGACCCATACCCATCGGGTCGGGCGGGTTCGGTTCGGGTTTCGGGTATGGGTACCCGATGCAGTACTCTGCTTTGCGGATTTGGATTTGATAATGGCATGCGCGTGCAAGGCGTCGCCGCCGGCGACAGCAGCCCGTGCTCGCGCGACATGCAGGCCCTCAGAGCTTTCATTGTCCCACGCTTGCTTCCGCAGAAAGTCCTTCGTTTAACTCATATGCAGTACATCGGTCATATGACCCATCCCCTTTTCCTTCTAACTAACCCCAGCGAAACTAAGCCCCCGGGTATGTAACCTAACCATCACTCTCATCAAGCAATCTTTAAACTGTATATCACTCTCCAAAAATTAACTTCTTGATAGAAAGATATTAGTTGGATCTCTATCCAATTCCGTGTCTTCGGGATTGTCTGTTATTACACAGGATATATTGGAGGTAATATGATGGCTCCGGTGATGTGTTAGGTGGTAGTCTACTTTTTGCGACGGAGAAGCATAATTTGGACATTATACTGATTGATTGCTGTTGAAAAGATACTTGGACATTAAATCCTACTGCTTTTGAAAACATACTGTTGCGACTTGTTAGTTGCTCAATGGTGAGTCAATACCTTCACTCTTCCAACATAATCTTTATCCCCTCATTTGGGAATTGCCATATCAAATTATCTCCATCATTTTGCAGTTGGCAAATAAGTATCTCTTGATATGCCAACTCCAAAATTTATGTATATATTTCATCCAGAATAGATATATTTAACTTCAATCTTTTTGTAAGATTTTTTTTTCGATTTTTTTTAAATTACTACTTGAGTTATTAATAAATGCATCATTCACCATTATAAAGTTTAATTTCACTGGTGATATATTGGTAGATGTTTAAAGAATCTTTATTTATCATAGATCAGAATAGAATTATAATGTATGATGTTAAGTATTTTTTTCTCTTTAGAAGATGATACACACATTACGAAAAATATTGAAATCATTTTAAGAGATTAATTTAGTTTCTCATTTCATTTTGTTTAGTTTAATCTTGTTTAGTTAAAAAAGTTAGTAGTCACTTCATAAATGACAAAAGAGCTGAGATTAGCAATTGGAATCTTCATTGTAAAGTCTTAGTTGTTTGCAAGATTGTAGTTCTCAGTGATGAGTACAAAAATGTATATATAATGATGTTTGATAACATTGAAACAAATCATCAAATTGTGTATAATTCAAAATAGATTTTTAACATCAAATTATCATTATGGACACATACTAACAATTCATATTGCTTCCATTACACATATAATTGCATATATGCTAAAATCATCATCTAACAATTACAATAAATCAATGATATAATAATGATAAAACTTCAATTAAAAAGAGGAATGTTTAAATGATCATATCTTGAAGAGTCTCAAGTTCAATTGCTTGAAATTGGACATTCTTCATGTGGTCTTCAACAATCTGAGATGGTCAATCCTTTGTTGCAGAGCAATGGAAGTATGTTTTTTGCACAAGAAGAAGTGGAAAAGCCAAAAACATGCTCGCAGCCGATACTTGGGCTTGTGAAAAAAATATTTGTTTTGACATGTCATGTAACCACAAGACGCATCTCTAGTCTTTGTGTGATCATTTTAACAATTTGGGTGGCCTTTTTAACATTGCCCATTATAAATCATTTCAAAATTTACATTTTTTCAAAAATTACTTAAAACGCACTACTGTAGAAGTCAAAACACTTTTTTGGATCCAACATGATTCATTTTATCCTATTGGATCACTGTCAATGTGCCTGCAGCCCATTGTTATCCATATTCTTGTAGTTGACTGATATAGTATAGGATAGAGATTGTTCCAATCAGCTATAGTGTGGGGGAGAAAACTCCCTACTGTAACAAAAGTACTTTGGCCATCAGGCTCAAGTGTTCACATGAGAACATTTTTGTACCAAATTGAGTATCTTTGATAGATTTTCTTTTGAATTTTGTAATATTTCACAAATAGATGTTATGTGTGCAAGATTACATTGAGGTCAACGAAAAAATCATGGACTTGTCTTAGTGTATGAATACTCAAACATAGACGTTGATTGCACTTTCTTGCCCTTATATACAACAAAGTAGGAAAAATTTGATCAAAATAAATAACCCGCAAGTTTCATCATGCAAAGACATGATAGAATCTAATAAGTCCAACTTGATGACGCCTGTCATATCTCAAAAATCATATCCATGGAGTGCATTTAAAAAAAAAAAGAGTCATAACTCCCTTGCGCACTTTTTCTATTTTATTTTTCCTAAATGATTTAAATATTTGATTGAATATTAAATCATAATGTTTTAATATTTTATATTTTTTTCAAGATAAATTAACTGTATTGTAAATTAAATATAAGATAATAATTTTATGTTATAATTATTGTGATGATAATATATTTTTAAATTATCAAATCTAAATATCTTAATTTAAATGACTAAATATTATTAGAAAAAATGCAATACATCTAAATTCTTTCTTACATATATATATATAATGAAAAATTCATAGAGTTTTATAAACTTATTTCAAAATAATATTAAAATTAAAATTTCCATTTATTGAAAAAAAAATAATTAGAATAATTCAATGTATTGATTTTTTTGTATTTTTTTGATTCTGATTCCGAGATTATTTTAAAATAAAAATTTACATAGATTTTTATATTTTTAAATCTCTTAAATTTAGTCACATGAATTTTTTATTATTGAATAAAAGTTTATATTTAATTTTTTTTAAATGATAAACCAGATCATATATATTAATAAATTTAATTGAAATAAATTTATTTTTATGAATTTACATGTTAAAATAAAATGAGAAATAAAAATCATGTTTAAAAAATTTTTCTTTAATTTGATGATACTGGATACTTTATCAGTTTTTTTTTTAAAAAAATCTTAATAAATGAAATAAATTTAATTTAATATACTGAGTTTTTAAGAATATATTTTTCAATTCTTTGAATGATTTTTTCATTCTTTGAAGATTTTGATTGAAAATTTCTCATTTCATTATCAAATTAATATTGAGATACTTTAATTCAACATTAATTTCATGCTTTATACTTAAGTATGATATTTTTCAAGTTTGTTTAATTTTTTTTTTCAATTATGATGAAACGTTATTCATACAACACAAAACCTTATTAAAAAATAAATTATTGATGTTTTTGCAACTTAAATGATTTAAATTTTCATTAGTTTTTTTGAAAAGAAGATAATTTTAAAATATTGTGAATCTTATAACATATTTATTTATTATTTATTCATTAAACGTAAAAAAAATTTGTGATTTGATGAGCATGTATGATTTTGAATCTTAATTGGATACACTAACTATGTTATCAGCATCAATTATACTTTGTACATCAATGACATACAACATTGATTCTTTTTATAATCACAAGTTAATATAAGGATAATTTGTTATGGTAAAAATATATATTTTTATATTTATCAATTATCAATGTATATGGTATATCAACGACATAGCGTACATAGGACTTAAATTAGAAAAAATCAAATTTGATTTGCGATGAGAAGATTATTGAAAGCTTTTGACATAACAACAACAATGATATAACTTAAATGGATACTAGCTAGGATACTATACTACTGGATAAACTATTAACATAGCCAAAATCTATAAATATAAATATATGTAGAGTAATCATCTATTTTTTTCCTAGCTTTGAAATCATATGTAACCACAAACGTTGGTTTTGATATTCAAGTGAAATTATGTGCAAAACCTTAGCATATTAGTTGCCATGAGTTTTCACATTTTCATCATATGGGACATACATTATTGCTACACAGACAAAACTAGTTGTTACAATTATAACTGTAGTAATCAAATTAGTTCATACTTCTTTCTATGATTTGCTGCTACTATTCATACTAGAAATGAAATGAAGTAGTAGAGATATAACTTTGTAATGCTATTACAGGCCAGAACAAACCTCCTAAAATTTGACATTCTTCTTTTAAACACCATAATTGCAAGAATTAATCTGGCCAATATCACAAGATTAATCTGGCCAAAATTCCATACATTATAAAATCGGTCACAGTTAACTACCGAGCAGGCAAGCGAGGGGAAGTAGTAATGAGTGCTTCCGAGACAACACTTGAATGCATATGTTTGAATTTGTTGGTGAATTCTGGATTGCGACTCTATTCTTAGTTGACAAGAAGTTGCCATTAGTTGTCCAAATTCTTGATCTTACAAACTGAACAATAAAAAGCAAGTTGCGCAAAAAAGTAAGAAACTCGCAAACATTTCATATTATTTTTCACTTTCTTACTTTCATATCAATTCTATAGCATGTTTGTTTTGATATCTTGACTGGAACAAAAGGGCCCAATTGGGTTTAATTTTTTTAACCATATCATGGGAATGTTTGAATGGAAGCTTCATGCATTTGCGTCAGCCATGTAATGGATTGTTGACAACGTTTTCACATACGACGACGGTTCAAAGCAACATTTTCATCATCAAATGAAAGAAAGATGACTCTCACACCAGCCTCACAAGACTTTACCTGGCGGATATTATGTATGCGAAGCAATTCAAACCGCTCAAAATGATTATCAACAAGAAATCAGACGTAAAATAATGAAATGACATTGTTAGTGCCAAAAATGCCAGCATTAAGCAGAAAATCTGCCAGAAACACCTTAATTTTGGCAAACTTGAGGCCTGAGGTAGCACCATGCTACAGGTTTGGTTTATATGTATTAAACTTATGAGGTATTATAATAATTTTCCTTTATTAATTTTTGATCTTCGAAAAAGGAAAAGTGAGTATATAGGTGGTTCATTACATATGATGATGTTTTATGTCTTCCCTATTCCAATGGAACACTTTATCTTCCTTCGTGACTGCATCTGATTCATTGATTTTTTTCGGATTCATTGATCATCGCTCCGTGGATATCACCCCCAACTTACATACTCTTATATTATTGCAGGGTCCATGCTTTAGATATGAACCGTAGAATAAAGAACTTATGAATATCCAAAAGCCACTATCCTAGATATTTGGCAATATTTTACGTTACGTCAGAGCTGAAGGACATTAGGCCATTGGTTGCTGGAATCTGGTCACTTTGCAGGGAAGAGTAAAAAACCATTTGTCTTTGTAAAGTGAATATCGATGGTAAAACAAAGCAAGGACTCTGGACTCTTTTGTAGTGTTCAGATAATTTTCACTGACTGTGAGCAGACTGGTCGCGCTGAAGATGCCCGGATGGAACTACCACAGTGAGAACAACATAGCATGCGTGACGAGGTTGCCACGACGACTCTGAAACCCCATACGATGAATGACACGTTAGAGCACACTCGTGCCACATGGATGAGAGAAAGCTGCTAAGAGAACGTAGCATGCGATTGTTGCGCCTGGTGTTGTGTCGGCAGCATGCATATCCCCAGTTTGACAACAAGCTGGCGCTTGAACAGAAAACATTAGGACAAGCCTTCTCTGACCGTCTGTCATAAGATTTGTCTAGTTCGTGATTCACTGAATATATCAGACGCTCTGGTCAGAGGTTCGTCTGATTGGATTCGAAAAATGAGAAGGACTAATGTGTATCAGTCTTCAGAGCTCGTTGCTAAGGAGACAAGCTTGAAATCAAATACCGAAACAAGGTGCACGTTTTTCCAACTTGAAGGTATTATGGACGGCTGGCAGGACAGCTTTTGGAGCCTAACATTGCTTTATTGTGTCTGTGAGCCTCGATGTCAAACTTAACGTGTTACAGAGGATTCAGAGTCTCCCGTTCTAGCTCTGACTTGTCCTTGGTCGGTGTTTGTTATGATCTACATCGGACAGGTTTCACCATACCTGACCAAATCCTCGCCTTTCTTCGTCGATCACGTCTCAGTGTGAGTGATCTGGTTCCTCCATTTTCAAAGTTGTAAAGCTCTGCAAGATGTGATGATGTGATAGCATATCAGACCACTCTGTCTCTCTCTCAAAAGTGTTCCATTCGAGCAACCGATGTGAGAGAACTTCTGTCACGAGGGCTTTGTTCTTGTCTACTGTAATTGCGAACTTCATTGCGTTGAAGAGACCGAGATATTGGGTATAATAGGGAGACTATAGCTCTTGTTTTGGCTCAGAGTGATGCTCTTCCTTCTGCTTTGGGTACTGGACCTTGCAGGCCTTGAACTCCGGATATGAAGCAGAAGGTTGGCACTTGAAGCCGTCTGCACAATGTGAATCCTCTTTGCAGTAGCACTCGCGGCGGAGTGCACATTTGTCCCCGTACACAGGCCCCCGTCTCTCCACCATGCGAGTCACGAGCTCAGGCTCGAAAACCTTGTTGGGGTCGTGCTTCATCTGCAGCTCCAGCATCTTGGGGAAATTTTCGGGAGGAAAATTGTCCCGCACATGGCACTTGGGATGGGCGAACAAACGGTCGAAGTTCTTACCGTAGTGTGGCCGGGCTCCATACTTGCAGAGCCCCACCTGCTCAATGACCTCCGCGATGTGATCCAGCTTCGTGGGAAGATACGAACTGTAACCCGAAACCAAGAACGTCGCCATGAAGTACAGCACGGGCTCCTCAAATCCGGCCGTAGTAGCCAACAAATTCTTAGTCCCTTTTCCAAAGCGAATCCAGAAAAATCCCGGAGGCAGGCAGACGCTAACCTTCCCTTTCCCATACCTCCGATCGAGGTAATCCTGCTTCTCCTGCTCCTCGGCCTTGATGATGCTTCTGACGTCGTCGAGGAATTCCTCCAGCCGACTGAGCCCGATGTGCAGCTCGTTGTCTTCTATAGAATACCCGCCAGACTTCACGTCCCAGATGCAATGCGGTGAGCACTCTTCGGAAAATGTCGCATGCGAGCTCGGGATGGTGGCATTGTACAGAACCGAAGTCTCGTCTCTGAACCCGGGGAGATTCATCAGACTATCGCCCAGAGCGCAGCCCTGCGCATTGAGGAAATCAGATTGGGGCCCGGACTCGTCGAAATCCGCCGTGTACGCAGCGAGATAATCCGTCATAATGCTCTGCGGGGGCGCGGGCGACAGCATGCCGCCGCGACCGTCGGGCCGATATGGATGTCGCGGGACGTCGCCCGCCTCGAGGGGCTTGTAGTGGTACGCTTTGTAGTAGCGCAGGTCGGGGCGCCAGAAGATAAGGATGTGCGGCGTCGAGGTCGCCAACTGCGACCGGATGTCGGCGGCCAAATTCGCGTCGTCACGCACCCACGTCTCGACCTGCGCCAGCGACCCCGCGGGCAGCAGCTGCAGGGTGAGCTCGGTCATGATCCCCAGCAGGCCGAGGCCGCCGATGAGCGCTCGAATCTGCTCCAGCCCCGTCTCAGTCGCGACGTCGCTGTGGATGATCGCGCCCGTCGAGTCAACCCACTTCACGCCGGTGAGAATGTCGCCCAGTGAGCTCGCGACGCCAGCGCCGGTGCCGTGAGCCGACGCCGCGACCAGGCCGCCCAGAGTGAGGTTGCCGTAGACCGGGAACACGCCCACGGGCACCGACAGCCCGTTCCGCACCGCGGCGTCCGCCAGGTTCTGCACCGTCATGCCCGCCTGCACGGTGAGGCGCCGGGCCTCGTAGTCGACCGCGACCACATCGTTCATCCGATGCAGGAGCAGCGTGACGGACTGCGCCGACGCGGGGGTTGCGCTGCCGCCGCTCCATTCGGGGTTCTGGCCGTCGGGCAGCCTGGCGCTAGCGCTTGCGCCAGGGCACGCGAACCGGTTGGGCGTGTGCCTTCCTCGGCGCGTCGCGCGCACCTTGAAGGGCCTCCCGGCCTCGTGCAGCTCTCGAAGCACATCGCTCACTTCCTGCGTGCTGCCGGGCTCGGCGTGCCAATCCGACTTGCATCTGATGAACCCCGCACCCGAGTAGAGATTGGTGGAGTCGTCGACCGCCGTGAACGTTTCGCTCGGAGCATCGTGCAGGCCATCGATTTTGGCCTCCTCCGCCACAACAACAGCTGCGAGGGTGGTGCCCACGACTATCAGCACAAGGAGCACGATGCGTACGGTCTCCATGCGTTGCATCTGCCCCTGCTCTACCTCTCACACCTGCAGATGATCTCACCAAATCGCAATTCTCAGCACGAACTGCATTGATTGGAAATCTTCCGCAGCTCGACACTTGTATCTGACTCGTGACAGGAGTTGTTTATTTTATGGCCGCTGCAATGAGGCTGCTGCTCACTCACCTGCCCAGGACACGGACTCCACGCCGGATCGGCTTTAGCCTCTTGCCTCGTTCGGCCTCTTTCGAACAGTATCAGCTCTATTGGACTGAGGGTACTGCGCTGGAAAGCCTTGCGCTCTCCTGTTGATTTATATACCCGGTGTCGGGGCTTGATGAGGCTTATCAGCAGCTGCCTGGCTTTACGGCACATCCCGGTTCAATTGGTTGCGACCTTCCTCACTTTTGCCTAGGCTCAGTAGTAGTCCGTGCCAAGGGTTGCAGCAGTCGAGGAACAAGAAATCTGTAATTTGGAGGTAAGCTACGGTTTGAGACTCCGATGTAGCTTAATGAAAATTGGCCTTAGACTCGCTTAATCTGACGACTGTGTCTGTTTTCCACGACTGGTGGCTCTCTTTCATCTGTACGGATATCGTTCCTCTACTCGTTCGGTGCTACAAGAGGTTCTTGCTTCTAGAAGACAGGATAAGGTGTGTGTTTCGTGATTGTAAAGCTAAACCCCTGCGCTTCAGTCGATTGCTGCATCGTCTGGGCTCCGAGGTCTGCAAATTTGCCAGTTATGTCTCAGCATAACGAGGTGTTTGACCTGAAGAGGCTACAAGAACCTTTTCCTGCTCATGTGTTTGGATCAAACACGTAATCAGATGAAAGAAACCACTTTAATTGCTCAGCAATTACCCATGCACTCAGTCTCAGCAGCAATTTCTTCATGCTCTGCACAGCAAGCCGATTTCCCCCTTCGTTTGCCTCTCAAAACAGAATCGGCTTTTTCAGCACATAATACTTTTGATACATGAGATGTATTGAAGACTTCACAAAGTCCGAAAAGTACAGCCGTATATGACGCCGGGAAATGTCTCCGGTACAACCAAAGCTGCCACACTAAAATTGGATTAGCATCAGGTTGAACGCATTGGAACGATCGCAAAGTTTGTCCGTAAGCTAAAATCTGATTTTGGTTATCGAAGATCTGATTAATTCGATATTGATGGTGAAGGTGCGAACTCGGGCGGACAAGTGTATGACCAAGTGCTCACGAAAATCACACTCTGCGACCGGACAACTTGATGTAACATGACAAGAATCGTTGTGGGCGCAGCGAGCGTTGAAGCAAATCCGGCGGCGCAGAATCTCGGCTTTCACAGAAGGCTGCACTACGTGAGTGCAAAGTATAATCACCGGTGCAGTAATCAATTTCCGTTTTTATCTTAGTCTCCTTGACCTGATCAAATAACTCGATGGAGAAGAGTCAAGAGCTCAAACTAATTGTCTGGTTAATTGATGGGAGAAGAGGCTTCAACTACTGCAGACCTGGATAAGACCTCGAAGACTTGCTCGAAATTGGTAAATGCGCAATGTTGATGCTGGGCTTCGTGCATCAAGTTATTTAAATGGAAGAAGACTGGAAAGTAGTATCGAGAAATGAAACTGTGGGCGGTAGACTGTAGGCACAGTGGGCTACAATACGAGGCATATGCACCTCGGGAGTTTCCTGTTCATAGATTAAATAGGACGAACTCTTAACTTCTAAAGAATAAAGTGATTTCCTTGCAACTGGAGACTTTCCTGTTTATAGATTAAATATGACGAACTCTTAACTTCTAAGGAATAAAGTGAATTTCCTTATCCTTTTTAAGTCAACATTCTAGGAGAGACTCGGTATAAAGTCATCCAGACGACTTGTTCATAATCCCTGCGGACCAAGAGTCAAGCCGGTCTACACGATTTACAGCCAGCATCGTTGATGTTTACAGCCACTGCAGATTGTTTGGACCTCCACGCGAGGGGTTCAACTACTCTCGAAGGCAGATGTAGGCAGCTTTTCACATATGACATGAAAATCACTCAAGTAGTTAATTATGTAAATCAGTGAAAAGCTGCGGGCACTGCTTTCTCGCAACTGCTCCTTCGGTCTGACTGCTGCAAAGGTGCAATGATTATCAGCTCTGATAGAGATAAGTTAAGGGAGTTGCAGAAAAAAACTCCCTTGTTTATCCATACTTTTAACTATAAAATCTCATATTTAATCATTTTATATAGAACAAAGTATGGGAATACCCGTAAAGTCTTAAACGGAGCTTATCAAAACTAGGAAAAGCGAGGAGTTGCAGTTAAGAAACTTCAGTAAAATATAGTTTATAGAAAAGGTTGACCCGACCTTTCATGTTCATTTTGAAAGACTTCAAATGCTGATATTTCACTACAAACCCTAATGGCTATGGATCTACTTACAAAATAATGAGTACTGAAGTTGAAGCTATAATGAAAGTGAGAGCAAAGAAAGTCAACTTACGGCTCTTCAATTTTAAATTTTAATCCAAATGAATATGCAGAAAATTCTAATCTAAAATACTTTTATATATTTATATTGATATAAATATTATTAGAAATGAACGATGTAAAAGATCATACAAATTTATTGCATGAAATGAAAGATTCAAACATCTCTTCAGTATACTAAAAGCAACCACATTAAATTCTATTTAAGGTCGTGATACTGGATTTGAAATTTAACAAGCTAGCAGAACCCGGTTCATCTATGAGTAAGTATCACATTGAAGGTTCACATTATAGATCTGTCAAATCAATCTACATTATTTTTATTGATTTACACACAACCAAAAATTGGCCAGAACATCGTAGAAAAATTGTAGCGGTATATGGAAACACGTGGACTTTTGTTTTGGCTGGTATTCTGCTAATCTGCAGAGCATCCCAAATGGAGAGTACAACGGACAGAAAAGCACCCCTGACGCATCGCAAAGTCTTGTGAAGCTCCATGAGTAAGGATCTCTTCATGCCATGGCTTTCTGCAACCATTACAAGGAGATTAATGTCAGTATGGCTCAATCCAAAACCTTGAAAACAACGTAGACAACTTTTCTGTTTGTAGGGACATATTCACATTTTGGAGCTTGGCATAAAACAACATACACCGTACACATACACTGTTGGCTTCCCTGAACGCATAAATAATATCCGAAAAGGCTGTGGCATGAGTCCAAGACTGACGCAATTGTTTGTCCTAGCGCGAGGGCAAACCACAATATTACACAATCAAGGAGCATCAACTTTGTATTTTATCCAATGCATAGACAAATTGTAGAGCATTTGTTCGCACTGTTCGTGGAGAATTCTATGGAGTTGTATCTTGGAAGGTCATCTGTGTTGTTAACTAGCACAATTGAACTTCCTTAGCATCTTAGCAACGTTCATTGCTTTTGAAGAAAATTCTAAATGCTAATCATGCAATCATCCTCAACCTAAATCTTGCAAATGTCTTTTTACAAGCAATGTTTAATATGATCGCCGTATGTCGGATAGTATGCATCACAGATCTTGAGTATCACAAAAAAGATCTCAGGAACAACATCTAAAGATAATAAAAAGTATAAAATATGCATGTCATCAAATCCATTTGAAACCAAAACCTGATCAATCGCGAGTTACTAGAATCACGTATGTGTTAGATCATATTGTTGACTAGCATAACTATACTTTCTTAAGTTATACATCACAGATCTTATACTTTAATGATTTTTTAGGCACTAGTATCAAAATAATATAGCTCAAGTAGATTGTTGAAGACCATAATTTTATTCTGTTTTAAAAATTATTAGCAATGGACACTACTTTTGAAGATAATTCCATATGTTAATCATGGATTCATCTTGCAACTCTATTATGCAAGCATTTGCGTACAAAATATGATTAATATTATTGTTGTATATGTGAAGACATCA
The DNA here is from genome assembly GCA_037833965.1 of Marchantia polymorpha subsp. ruderalis. Lineage (NCBI taxonomy): Eukaryota > Viridiplantae > Streptophyta > Marchantiopsida > Marchantiales > Marchantiaceae > Marchantia > Marchantia polymorpha. The sequence goes on along the minus strand of AP031351.1, from coordinate 29,757,922 downwards.
ATCACATGATTTGAACAACTCAACAAAGATGTCATGCAAAAACATAAAAAAATTACAAATGATTATGTCATAAGTCACTTTTAATTTTGTCCCCTGAGCAATCACGTGAAAATAAATGAAGGTTTGAATTCCGAAACCATTCAATAAAGCAAAGTATTTTTAATTGAAACATGTCAAGTCATTTTATGAAGTTTTATTCTATTTTCTTCTTATAATAATGTTATTTTTCGGAACGACTAGTTATCAATCAGTTTAGGCTAATTATCACTCACCATACTATACTGTAAAGAAGAGAGATTTTTGTGATTGGTAAGAGTTAAGATGCAAGGACAAGATGGAGAATATAGTCTTAGCGGGGAGAGTAAAATTGGTAGAATCAAAAACATTGCACAACATGGGAACATATGGCAGCGAGATTGGATGAGATATACAATTTTGCAGAAAAATGTAACAATTTTTAATGAGTTAAATTCAAAGTAGAGGTCACTTAAGATTGAAGAGAGTGAATAATAGTGTAATATCTATAGTGTCACGTTAACAACCCATGTGTTTGTTAGTAAGGATTGAGTGTGCTAATTGATAACGACACGTCAGATATCCGTGTGTTCATTAGTTATATCCGCCATATCACCAATCCACTAGGAGTGGATTGATGACATGACGAATATATTTAATGAGATCTTATCTCCTTGTACTTGTTGTAGAGAGAGTACAACCATTGTTGATATCTCTCATCTTCAGAGATATGTTTTCATCTCTAAGTGAACTTTTCAATAATTCACCCAACTTTTACAAGAAAAGTAGGAAGAATCAGAAGTATAAGGAATTGTTTCAGAACAGAACAGACTACGCGCTGAGTTAATATAACAACAATCCATCTCAATAAGCAGACAACGTCTATGAATGATATGATCGTTAGCATGACAGGGGCCCAACCCTTTCATGTGAACACAAAGTTCATCAGTGTGAAATTAACGTAGAAGATAAAGATCTAGAAGTGACAATTAAGCAAAAAAACTCTAATCATAACTTCATTCGTGATTCTTAACTCAGCTCAAACGGAAAACATTGTTTGATAGAAAAGTAAAGGGAAAAGCAATCAGCAGAGTTAGGTAGACAAGCCATCCAAAGTACACATTGATCCAATATGGATGTGAAGCTCCCTAGTGACATGTCATTGTTCAGGATCAAATATTAAACACACATACTCTCTTGTAAATGTTAATAACATGATCAATTATGATGTGCAAAGATAACGCGGATCAATGCGCCAACCCTAAACCCATCACGTCCATGCATCTGTCCCTAAACCAGTCACTTACCTCTCTTCTAAAGTATGATAGAGTGATGGATAATTAGCCTAAACTGAGGTATAACTTGCCAATCTCTTAATTTTTGAAAAAACAAAGACTTTGTCATTAAAAAGTAAAAAAGAAAAACTTAACAAACATAAGAATGTTAGTGGTAATTTTTTTTCATATTTGAATTTTGTGAAAAATTAATTACAATTTTTGCTAAATATTTTAATATAGTAAATATATTGTGATACAATTAATTTTTGATATGATGAGAGTGAATTGTATCACACAATGCTTTGATGATCACAAATTGTTTGCTTAAATATTTGATTTTGACACATACGTGTTTCAAGCTAAAGATTTTATACAATTTATGATTAGTTTTGCATGATTTCTAAATATTAGTAGAATCATTTGATTTATCAAGTAATTCATCTAATATATGAAGAGAGAATTAAAAAATTTATGCAGATGATTAAGCAATCAGTTTGAAATTCTTCTAAGAATAAGTATTTTTGTATGATTGAATGATTTAAGTTCAATTCCATCTCACAAAGTAAAGTATGAATACATGTTGTGAAAGTTAATCACATCTCACTTGGAAAAATTATATTTCCACAGCATAAATGATTGATGTTGATGAAAAAATTTATCAATGTATATGTAAAGAGCAAATGTTGGATCTACAATGATAGATATCAATTTTGTAATATATATTGATAGTTTATGCATGAACTTCACACAAAACTCTCAAAATATATCCATATGATTTTTGCAATAATCCTTAGTCAAATATTAAATTGAGTTTTCAAAAGATATATGTTAGAAAACTTTAGACAAACATTTTAATTTATTTTCTACAACTAGACGTTTATATGCTGTAAATAAAATTGTTTTGCTTTTATAAAACTTCAATGCTTTAGAAGACAAAATGCGGACATATATACTAGGAGCAAATGTATATTCTCTGTTTCACAAGGGGATATGCAATTCATTATAGACGGTGAGTCTCATTTCACATCGAGTTCTTAAGACATTTCAACCGTTCTATCTCTACGACTTGAATTCTCATTCTATGCACCTGAAAAAATCCCCTTCCCGAGAATTCTTACATTTGCATCTATAAATCCTTAAATCTGCCCACTCTTGCTCCTTGGCAGCTTCATCCCTCGATCGATTCACGATCTTCTTCTGAAACCCTGCCACATGGTAACTCCTGGTGGTCCATGTCGCACCATTCACGCACCTCCTCGTCTGTCGAAGTGAGGTTGGCCGTTGGTCGCAGGATTCTTCAGACCTCGCTGTCTGTTTCTCTTTATAAGGCCCAGCACCAGCTCGACACATGCTCTTCCCTTTTCTCAACGTAACCAAGTTCGCCATGAAATGCTCCACAAAGACAGCAATCGCCTCCGATGTCTGCTCCTTCTTTTTTTCAGATTCGTCGAATACGACGAGATCGTCGAGATATTCTTCTGCGTCCTCCTCTGCTTCTTCTGCCTCTGGGCATGACGTGGTGTAGCAGCACCATCATCACTGCTGCCTTCATGCTCGCCTCGATATCCATAGCCTTTGACTCACTGCAATCCACTTCGACTGTACCGTTCTGGGCACAAGGATCGTTCTCCTGTCTTCTGTCCCTGTTCTTTTTGAGGACGATCGCCTGTCTGATGACGTGAATGTACCACTCAAAGCCAATTCCACCTCAGGTAGTAAGATCGCAAGCACAATTCCACTTTGGAGGGTCGCCGTTCCTTTCGTTTTATCCAAATCCTGATAATGTGCCTGATGATTCTCCGAGGGACTAGATAAAAGTATTAAATCCATCACATCCTAAGTCCACTCACCATTTGAAACGACAATCCTTGAATTATCACGACATGTAAGAAAAATATTCTCAATACATATACAAATCTTTCTCAACATAAATCCAAACACAGGGATGAACTCTAAACTATATAATCGCTCTACATGAACCCTCAAATTTATATTATTTTAGCTTTTGAATTTATCTAAAGCATGAAAATTGCTATCAAACTTATAATCATCACACTACAAGAACAATCCACTAGATTTCGATAATTATTCAAGCACCTTTGTAACTCGCGTCCTAAGATTTAAACCTGAGCTTATTGTTCATGAAAGATCCTTAGTAGGGACTTCATAATTTCATTTCCTTTAGAGCTTTACGACAGTGTATAGTGATTACTCAGTTAAGATAACAACTTAATATTAGTGAAGCATAAACAGAATTACTGTTTATTAGTGGAAGTAACACTGCTAGTTAAAAGTGATAGCAATCAACTCCATATTCGCTGTTTTAAAGGAAGACACTATTTGATTGGAATTTATGCGTTGAATCAACACCAGTTTATATACAACACATACATGCGATATGATAGACAATGCACACAAGTTGGGGATAGACACACTTTTCTCAAAGACTGTGCTTTGCTTTTTTATCACTCCTATCGAGAGAGATTTAGGTTTAATTGGAGATGTTGTAGATTTATGATACTAATTAAGGACCACAAGGTTGTTGCAAACATCATATGGTGTTGGGAGTAAAGATTAAATTTTCAGGAGTGAATTTACTGTAGCCTTTACTTCAGAGGCTCAGTTCTTTCTTATCCACATTGTTTTGCCTTTTGCTTTGAAGGTTAGAAGATGTAATCTACTGTCGCTGTTATTCCATGGGTCTCCAATTATTTGAGGGATTGTGCAATAGAAGACCCAGAAAAAATATTTTAAATCTTAAAATAGAAGGTAGTCTGTAGGGGCGTCTCACGACGTGATCACAGCATAACAGAAAAAAATTAACGAAATGATAGCGCTAATCCATCAACGTGTCTTAAAGTCACGGAAAGGGAGATGCTGCAACGGCGCTAAGGCTCTTGTAACAGGGTGCAGAGGGAAGGATGTTCTCAAAGTGGAGAGGATCTGAACAACCCTAAGGGCACGGGCATGGAACTCGTTTTACGACGGAGGAATCGGATTCGAGGGACTGGCAGAACCGATCCCTGTCGGGGAGATATCCGACGATTCGATTGTGGTCATGGAGTGAGGAATTCCGAGGATTGGTCGACTGCAGCGTTCTCTTCTGGCGGAAAATGAAGTCATTGGCGTCGCCCTCAGCCTCGACCTCGCCTGTTGCAGCAAATCGCCAAAAGCAGATGCTCTTCGATCGACGTTATGGATGGGTGTACGTTTCAGTAGAGCTTCGTGGACGATGGGATTGAGTTTTCGGAATTCGCTTCATTGACTTACCGCCTGTGCTGTAATTTGATATGTGCTGCGACTCCTGCTTTGCTAGATGCGACATCAGGACCCCCAAATCTTTGTTGCCTGATTCGAATTTCTGATTTTTGATGCAGCTACGAGCAGTGGACGGATCCCATCGAAGTCGCGAATATGGGAGGTAGAGGAATGTGAGTTACTTCATGGTTTGGATTCAGAGGTTTATTGATAGCTGACTTTTAAGGAGCCGTGATGAATCCATTAGTGCTTGCTCATGACTCTTGGACCAATTTCATTTCTCTACAATGCGTATCAAATGTCGGTTTCCAATGTCGGTTTCTGCATTTTCTGCATTGGTGCGCACTTGTTCGTAGACAAAAGTATCAGGAGGTTGATATTTTTCTGTCATCTAGAAGAGAATTTCAGCTATGGAGTAATTCAAACGGTTTCAGTTTCCTGAATGGTGTTTGAGGAAAAACTAACTCAAATTTGAATTTTCATATGCCCACAGGTTCTCTCTGGTTCCTCTCACAGCCTCTACTTTGGACGGAACCATATATATGGTGAGATCAATTTGCACTGCGGCCTTATTTACGTGTTCGCCCAATAGAATTTGGTTTAAAACTGACTTCTCTGACTCGCGGGTGCCTGAATGATGTCCTTCCTTTTCCAACATTTTCTTCATGGCATTAGTTTCGGCCTTTTTTGTAAAGGGTTACTCGGAGATACTTGAGCATAGGCTGCTGTATGAGGGTCCAAATTCAATTTGTCCATGGCGACGGGAATGATGTGCAGGCAAATCGCGCTGCCGATGGCATAGTGCAGGCTGTTCAAAATCGTGAGGTAATTCTGCAGCAGCTTCAGTCCAAGGTCAAAGAATGTGGAGAATTCACAGGCCGTCAAATGAAAGGACTTGGAGAAAAAACCCGCCACCAATGGAAGGCTCTTGGAGAGAAAGCAAGCGGTAGCAAGAGCTCTCGATAGTTCTGAGCTGCTCTAAGTACAGAGTTGCCCAACGGATACATGCTTTGTCACATCCCGGACCATATGCTGAATCACAGCAGTCTTGTGCATTGCGGAGAAGTGAGTATGGAGAACGTTGACGAAGGCTCAAATTTGAGTAAGTTGTACGCAATGGCGACATATTCTTAGAGAGTCACATGATCTGTTTCTACATGATCATCAGACACTGGCAGCTGTCGCCTAGGGATCAGTCTTATAGTCAACTTACTCATTAAATACACTCTCCATACTTTTCTGTAATGGCGTCACCAGCTAAAAGTTTTTAGTTCGTGAGGAGCGCAGTCTCTCCCACACATTTCTGGTGATTACTGGGTTAGAAATCGACAAGGGCAAGCATGTGCTGTGCAGAAAGGGATTCTCTTTGGATCACATCAAGAGAGCCGTGTATTCATACTGTGTAATGCAAAACCCATTTTCAACGACACCAAAATGAACTGGCCAGTTCTGAGATGTTCGTATCATGTCCTGCATCAATCTTCATGGGTCTTGTCTACCACAGAGAGAAGTAGGGGGGTGTGGAGTGGTAAGATTTGCACATATGCCGGGCTAAAGAGCATTTCGTAGAGATGGCCAAGTCTTATCCTAGCGATTGATTATCCTCGAAGTTGGCGTTTATTCTCTTCATCTTCTTCTTACTATTTCCTCGTATTTTTGTTGTTGGCGCGTCTTATGTCTACTGGCCTCGGTTTCATTTAGCCGTTTCTAGTACTTGTAAAAAAATTAGTAAATATCTGGGAAGTTATGATTAATTTACTGATTCCTGAGATGTAACAATTCACAAATAATCGGTGCACCTTCCAAGAGCATAGCATTCACTTAAATGCTCATAATATGAAGTGTCAATTGAGAGGGAGAACAAGTGAAGTAGAAATGAGAAATAAAGATTTAAATTGGAAATCTTTTGAAGTACAAGTGATTCTAACCGTTCTTGAAGATACAACATCTCTGGAGGCCATCAAACTACACATGAATCTGCTTTATGAGTGATATTGGTGGGGCCAAACAAAAGGAGATGTCTAATCCACCAACTAATTATTTTCTAGTTTTAAATAATTATTACTATTCAGAGACATAGAAAATTATGTAATATTTTAGTATTACATTATAATATAAATAGATATGTTTATAAATAGATATTATTTATTAAATAATGTTTATTAAATTTTTGTCTAAATTAACTATAACTCCATACACTATTTTTGTCTAAATTAACATATACATGGTTGTAAAGGATAACTCATGAGGAGATAAATAAGTTATATAATCAATCATAAATTTCTTATGCAACCAAACACTCTCATTGGAAGAGTTAGTTTTCAAAGTTGAGTAAAGCATAGGTTCATAAATTAACTAGGGAATTAGGCAATTAACGAAAATCCATTGTTTGTAAATATAACAATCACAAACACTTGAAATTTGATGTAAAATAGTTAAAGATCAAGCCCGGAAACCCAAAGTATCAAAAAGCTGAAAAATACAAACAAGTGAAAAAATCCCAAAGATCCATACTTAGCCAAAAACACTAGAACAAAAAATAAATAAACCCTAAACACTAAAACTACCTAATATAACAACCTAAGTTAAAAGTTAGTTACTTTTAACTTGGATCTAATGTCCACTATCATAACTTTAGACTTGTACATATTTACCTCCATATGATTTTGGGTACAAAATCTAGCCAAAGTATATAGTTGTTTCTATAAAGTAATGATATCAAGTGCTTGTAATAAAGAATAGAAATTCTCCATATTTATATTATAAGCAAACCTAATCTCTTGGTACCTAGTATAAGTAACAAATATATGCTCTTCATACTCTATATGCCCATCTATCACATAAACTATAAATACGTCCATTCCTATCAATATTAAGCCAACGCACTTCTTCGATACTAAACCTATGAGACCAAATTCTATCCAGGGAGATAATATGGCGTAAGTACGTAAAGATTCCTGCAAGTAGGTATTCCTGTTCACAATAAACAAGCATAAGATTCACATGAAGTTGATAAAACCGCATCTTAGTGCCGGGCTTGCTCCAAATAACGTTGAGAATCTTCTTTTGTAGACGTTCATGAAGTGCCACATGATGTAGATACCAATCGCGTTCCGTCACATCCGCTACCCATCCCTTGGAACATATGGCAGTCAAAGCTTGAAAAGTAAATCAAGATATCTCACCCTTGTGATGTAAGTGTTGATCAAATATAGAGCTTCAAACTCTAGAAGTAGACAACCTGTTTTCGCAAGAAGAATAGTAAATGGAGTTTGGTTTCTTACATCCAGTTCTTCATCATCTTCTTTTAGACAAATATTTTGCACATTTTTCTCATGCTCCCGAACTCTCTTCTTACAACCAAGATCTCACACTTGGGTTCCATATAATACTAACGGCAACACTAAGCTTCTAAATAAAAATCTCTTAAGAGACTAAGTGAGGTTTTGTACATTGATTTAACAATGAATATAGAGTTTTTTTACCAGATTCTATTATCTTCTGCACGCAAAATGTCCAAATATAATAATTAAAAAAATCAATGTTTTAATTTTTGTAACTTTTCAACTATTCTAATTGTAGATACTTGTAATGGAAATGGAATTTGGATCTAATGTCCACTATCATAATTTTAAACTTGTACATATTTACTTCCATATGATTTTGGGTACAGATCTAGCCAAAATATATAGATGTTTCTATAAACTAATGATATCACGTGCTAATAATATGATCTCATTTGTATACAAGAGAGTTTAGATGACAAAGTTTCCAAGCTTGACATTTTCACTATCACATGATTCCAATCATTCTTTGATATCATCTATGAAAGCTCTAAATATGATAAGAGAGAAAGTACAACTTCGAATCATTCCAATGGTATTCAAAACTTCTTTAGTTTGAATGGTTGTTGATTTTTGTCCTAATATAATGATATAACATGGCCACAACTACTAGAAGATCTTGCGGTACTCAAATGGCTTGCAACCTTTATTATAAAAACTCATGGCTGCTAAAAGATCTGACGGTATTCTAATGGCTTGCAACCTTTATTATAAGAACTCATGGTCGCTAAAAGATCTGACGATATTCTAATGGTTTGCAACCTTTAGTATAAGAACTCACGAATGCTAAAAGATATGGTGGTACTCAAATAACTTAAAACCTTTCCCATAATAACTCACGCTAGAAGATCTGATGTTACTTCAATGGTTTTCAATCATTATTATAAAAACTCACAAGATATGGTGTCAAGAGTTTTATTAAAATGGATGAAACTGCAAAACAAATCTCTTTCATTGCGCCTAGATTTCTCACATAAAATAAACAAAGCCAAAATATGAGAAATGGTGTTACATTTAAGACTAATTCCACTTGGTACCGCGTTCTCTTTCCGTGAAATTCAGTCCATATTTGACTCCACCAATTTGTGTAACAACTTGTCATATAATTTGTGTAAGAACTTGACACATAAGTATCCACTATGATAGTGAAATAGTTTACATAAACCAGACAATGACACATTCTTATGACTTTGGTAGATTTTCTTTTGATTAACTTTTGATTCCGCGCGGAAGTATATCGAGCAAAAGAAGATTTCACTCCTTTCAGAATGACTTTTTTTCTCCAATTTTACTCCATAATTCTTCAAATTCTAACCCCTTAATAACCAAGTGAATAGTGGAACCACTGTCGTTATTCATGTTTTGGATGTTCTATCGAGTTCTAAAAGTTTCATGGATTATTTATCTATGACTAATACCCGGTTTGGTTTATTGAAGAATAAATCTAGGTTCTCAGTATCATTAACCATGGTTCACGATACTCAATTCCTACCCATACCGAAGAATCCAATTAGTCTATCTCAGTCCTCGCCACGCTATAACGTGCAAAAGAAAGGAAGACAATTCTTGTGTGATTTGTACATTGAATCAGTGTGAAGACCACTTGCAACGTCTATCTAACGGGCATTTGGATCCATGATAAAGTTAACAACCAACTCTGGAGAACCATGCACAATTAGCTCATCAAGTTTCTTGTGGTTCAATCAAGCTGGGTCGAGAGTATGACGAACAATTGTAATCCCTGGGGTGACTGCACGTTGCGGCTTCTTCTGATTCTTCGGCAACGCAGCTACTGCACGAGCTACAATAATCCTTGCTACAAATACAAGCGGCACCACGCGTATCTCCCGTGGAAAACTTATACCGGCAAAAAACTCAATAAGCTACATAGCCTGACTGTACAGAACGAACAGTGGCGGGGCATGAAGGGAAGTGAGCACGGGCCAGATCACGAGATCGACAAGGCCCACGCCATCACATTGACAGCTGCTACAGGAATCGTCAGCAACGCTATTCCAGAGAAGCCGCCGAGGTCACATCATAAGCCTCCACACAACCCAGTTCCATCCCAGATGCGTCCATGCAATTGTGAGTACCGAATCCTCTGGAAGTACATCCATACACAGGTTGGGATCGGGACCGGTAATACTCTGATTCCCTTTAATGTTCACCTCGTTCGTATTCATACTTCACAAGTGCTCCTTCCTACTAAAGGTGGTGGAGTTTGTGCGTTCGATACATGCATAATTTGGCTATGTTGGTAGTAGCTTCACATGTACAAAGTTCCACTGCCTAAGAATTTTTCTCTTCTTAGTGGAATAAATATCAATCAAGACATGCCGAGAGCTAGACAAGTACAGGAAGACCTTGTAGGGATGGATATCGACGGAAGAGGCCTCCTAGTTCAGGCTGCCCATTCCTGGGCAGAAGACTCGGCTGCCCGACATGTTGATGATGACCACACGCCAATTCCGTGCAATCCTGGCGACTGTGACAAATCCGTTGACCTCTCTGTTCGGTATTTAGTAGTAGGAACCCTCTAAAGTAGCTTGTGTACAATGCACGGCCTTCAGAGAAAAGCCCACAATCCATTCTCCCTCACTCCTCTTAATATCCCTGCACAAGGGGTCTGTGACACGAGAGTACTAAAACACTAGTCTTTTCTAAGTCGAAAGACTGTACAACCCAGCTTCCGGATTGCGTCTCAAAAATTGCACCCTCAAATTCAGACAAAGTCTGGACCGGCTGGGACGCGCTGTGCAGCTCGAACTCGCCTCAGCGACATGCGCGACCCGCAAGTTTTCAAATGACTGAGCACGGATGGCACTCAAACTGTGTCTTCGACGATGAAGCTTATGCGGAGTCCAACTGCTGAAGACCAGCTTGAGGTAGCTTTGAGTGACGGATAACATGCGATGATCCACTGCCAAGGATCAACGCATGCGACTCCGGTAGACTTCGAGCCTCAGTGCTGCGCTTGATTTGTCATATGACTGACAGTGACTACAGAATATCCTTCATCTATCGCCTAACTTTCGGTCTCTTATTTTGCATGCCCCTGGAGTCTTTCCTCACTTCTGGCGCCCGAGATTTGCCAGCAGCCTTGGCTTTCCTCCGCTTTCTCTCATCTTCACTGTCTGATTCATCACCCTTCTCCTTGTCCTCCCTCTTGGCTTTAGCCTCCAACTCATCCCACGTCAGGCCTTCCTCTTCTTCTGAATCCTCGTCCTCCTCCTCTTCGTCATCAGACTCCACTACCGACTCGTCATCAGAGTCGTCCTCCGACTCCTCGGAGGGCTCCTCCGCATCTGAGGGCTCATAGCCTTCATCAGACTCCTCCGACTTCTCAGAATCTGAGTCACTGCCTTCCATGTTCAAAAACTCCCATCCTCCGTCATCGATAAACTTCTCTGGATCATCCAGAATCGTCTTCAGGATCGGCCGCCAGTTCAAATTCATCCGACTCTCATAATACTTGATATTCATGGAGTTCAACCACTCCTTAATACCATCCAGAGATTGCGACGGGATCGCATCGATCCTCATCACATCCCTTTTGAAGTCTTTGAACACGATAGCCATATCAAAAGCTTTCTGCCCCAGTCCGACCCTTTCCAAGTTCACAATCTCGATGTCATTCAGAGTTATGACAAGGAACGGTGTCTCGACGAGTTCGACAAGGCAGTTGACGGTAGGCACGATGAAGGCAGATGACTTATTCGGAACTCCGTGAAATCCAAGCTCTCTGAAGGGGATATCAAACTCCATGTCCATCTCCCTCCAAGGAGGCTGGTCCCAGAGCTCCGCTAACCTCTTCACAAACACTTCGAACTCCTTGTTGATTTTGTTCCGCCTGTCCCTTTCCTGTTGCTCTTCCTCTATCTCATCCGGGTCGTACATAGATCTACGGTTTCCACCTAAAGTCTGTACTACTTCCATAACCTCCACGTAAAACTGCACATCCTTCGTCTTCTTCGTGCCCACCATGATGAAATTATGGAGGTGAAAGTGAAGAAGCGTGATCATCTCTTTCTCTGCGGGCTGGAAAAAAGCATGTTTGATGTTCCGGTACATGATATCCACACGTTCATCCTGCTTCATGGTCGAGTACCGGAATCCATTGGTGTGGGCCTCCAAAGAGCCACTCATCTTCCTGCCCCTGCCTCCGAACGCAGGTCTGATCCACAGGTCCGATAACCTCACGGGCCTGCCTTTCGAGAGCTGTAACTTCTCTTGAGTCACGAGAGTGGCTCGTTCTGCCCTTTCGGATTCTCGTTGGGCGACGTGCCGCCTCATGGTCTTAATCAGCTGGACCACCTGAGTCGCATGGCGGACATCGCTGGACCTGAATGACACTTCCTTCACGAAGATAGACCTGGGAAACTTCTGCGTGGGGAGATCGTTGGCTCCAAACCCTGCTCCTGGCACATTGAAGATGATCCGAATGTAGCAGTGGCCTCCGTCCTGTTGGCTGGTGACGCTTTTCACGGTGGCGATGTGGAAGGGCACGAGCAATCCGTAGACAGGCAACAAAACAGCCTCCCTCTTTTGATCGACCTGGATCATCAGCTCCCGAGAGGTCGGAATGTCGTTCACATCTTTGTAGGCGACGATTTCTCCTCCGGCTTTCACCGAGTTGCCCCCGTCTCCGGCTCCAGAGCCTCCCGATGCCAGCCTTCTGGCAGTCTCCTCGTTCTTAGCTCGCGCGAGCTCGGCTTGGTTCTGCCGTCGCAGCTCCTCTTTCGTCATTTCTTGATTGTCGGACCTCAGGGTGGCCATTCTGACGCCGGGGGCTTCGGCCCCATTGGTTTCCGCCTTCACCTTGGGCTTCTTCTCTTCGCGTTCTTCGTCCTCCTCCTCGTCTTTGAACGAGTAGGCTATGTCGGTGAACGATTTGGAGCACTGGCCGGTTGCAATTTCGGGGCCCTTTTCTTGCACGATGACCGTGTCGGCGAGCAACAGTGAGAAATTGCGAGTTTTAGGATCCGTCGAGGTCTCGGCTTGCAGACCGTGAAAACCGAGAACGACGTTGAAGACCATTCCGGCTCTCAGAGTTCGCTCGTTCTTCGCCGACAACGACAGCCCTGACTCTCGGAACTCAATCCCAATTCCTGTCCCGGCATTCTTGGTGAGATGGGGGATGAACTCCGGGCCCTCTTTCTCCACAATCCCTAACGCGGCTTTGTAGACGGCGGACATGGACTTGCCCGGCCTGAGCGCGTTGATGGCAGCTTCGTGCGCCTTCAGAAGCACCTTGTAGGCCTTTTCTTGGACTTTGTCAGCATCAATCAAATACGTTCTTGCGATATTCGAGCAGTAGGAAGTGTACCGAGCGCCGATGGCGCAAATGATCACGCCCATTGCGTCGTAGTACAGAGGCTCCTCGTCACTGACGGCGCTCGGCTTCAGATCGAAGGTGCCCCCGCTTTGGAAAACGGGAGGGTAGCAAATGTCGACGTTCTCGGCTTTCAGCCTCACCTTGGCCTTGGAAGGATCCACAATCACTTCCTCCGTGCTCTCCATGAGCTCGGCGTGCGTTATGGACTTCTCCTCGTCGATGACCACCTCGAGCTTCGGCACGACATAATTTTTCAGCACGGACCAGCTCAGAAACGAGGCCTTCTTGATGTTGGTAATTTCCGACTCATCCTTGACGGCGAACACGTCCGAGAAGCCACCCGAGACATCGACGAGCTTGTAGTCGTAGCCATTGAGCATGTCGGCCCACCGCTCCATGAGAGCGCCCTCGGGGGCTTCCTTGGGCAGCACCCCGACCGAGGGCGCGCCCTTGGTCTTGGTCTTGACGGCATCCAGAATGGAGCGCATCTGCGTGCTGCCATCGTCCGACCTAGCTTTCGAGTGCAGGACGACCTCGACGGAGGTGAGCTTCTTCGAGCTCTTGCGCAGGTCGTCGAGGATTTGGGCTTTCTTCTGGCTGCAAAGAATGTGCAACTGGCCGGGCAAAAACATCATCACCGTCTCGGGAAACTCGTACCCTAGCAGCCAAATGTGCAAGGCCGACGACTTGAGATAGCGCAAATCCTCGCTCGACGGCGCGCTCACCACAGCAATTGCATCGACGTTTCCCCAGCTCTCCTTGTTCTCGTTCCACGATCCATACAGGGCCTTCAACCTCTTGGAATACATGTCCATGTTAATCTGCACGCCTCCGCCTCCACCCCCGCCATCCCCACCCCCGCCTCCCTTGCTCGAGCTCCCCCCCTTGGCGTCTCCATTCCTCGAGTCCGCCATAGTTGCTCCTCCTCCTCCTCCTGCTCCTCGTCCCCGCAATCCTGCGCGCTCTGCAACACCACCCCGTCCTCCTTCCGCCCTGTCAAAAATCTCTTCCGCCTCCCAAACCCTCGCCTACAATTTCTCCCGCCCCTCCCTCCCTAACAATCCCGCCTCTCCTCTCGTCGCCCCAATTTCCTCGTCCTCCTCCTGCGCCCCGACCGCCCGCTTTCGCCGTGCTCAAAAACCTCGTTCTCCTACTCTAGCCTGCTGGAACGAAGAACGGGGGGGAAGTAGGGGCGCTGCAGCGAAGACCCTCCTTCAAGGCTTACGATGAAGAAGCAGCGGCAAAGACAGCAGGCACCCACAGCAGCGTACAACGGGCGAAGGGGAAAAGGGCTCGGGGAGAGGCGGGGGCAGGGAGAGAGAGAGAGAGGGGGGGGGGGAGGGGCAGCGCAGGGAGGGAGGGAATCGAGGAGCGGAGGCGGGAAAAGGGGAAAATGAAAGTCCGATCCCCTAATGAACACGCTATGAGCGAACGGGGGGGAGGGCCTGGGGTGGGGTTCCGCTGCTCAGGCGCGCGCGCGTGCTGGGCCTGCCGCCTTCCCGCGCCTCCTTTCCTAAACCCTCCCTCCCTCCCTCCCTTCCCTCCCTTCGCGCGAGCCGCCTGTTTCGACTTCCGTCCATCGCTTCGCGACCACGGACGGACGACGGACGTTATACATCTCCTCGCACTTGACCTAGAGCAACTTGGGCTCCTGTACCGGCGCACAGACAAGTCAGCTCCGTCAGCGAACAGTTGTTATCCGCCATTTTGTACATTCACATGTCTACCCTCCTACTCCGATTCGTAATAAAGAAGCTAAATTCGCGATCGCTTCGTGGTCAATCTACCTCCTTCGCACCCAATGTGCAGTGTTCCAGCCACCCTCGCGACTAACTCTTACAGGAAGGACGACCTTATTTGTTACTCCCCAAAGTTAACTTTTACGGGGAAGAAATTCTCCGAAAAAATTATCTAGAAAAAGGATGCTTAGTTTTAGTACAAAATTTATCTAGAAAAAGGAGGCTTAGTTTCAGTACATGTAAGGGGTGGGGCGAGAAGAAGACTATGAAACAGCGTTCAGTTCAGGGCCTGTCCGTCTCCGCTATCTTGGGGTTTCGGGGTTTCGTGTCATGCAAATCGAAGCACGCGAGCTGCAGGCAGTGAAAGTCGAGGGGGTTGCGGAGGGGTCGGGGCTCGGGAGGAGATGATGTGGGAAAAAACGGAAATGCGGTAAAAGAGCGGCCGGAAAGATTCTCGAGGTCCCGGGATGGGGCAAGAGTCGGTTTCATTGCGGGCAGAGGCCCGAGTGTCCTTTTCGGGGAGGCGCTTGGGGAGGGGCTCGCAGCGCCGCCACGGGGGCTCGGGGCCTCCTCCCGCTCTACCCCAGGGACGTTCGACTTCCCTCGGTACATGGAGCTTAGATTCTGCAAAATGATAGCAGAATCTTATCTGCCTCCGCCACAACCCCCGCGTCTGCATGCGCGTCGCGCCAACTGAGGGGAAGACGTTGCGCGGCGGCTCTTCTTTTGAGTTACAACGGGCGTTATTTTTGAGTCGAGGTTGTAACGCTGCGACCTCGTGAATCAACTTCCCGACGCTCCCGAAGACTCGACGAAGCTCTCGATACGTTCGCACTCATGGCGAAGGAGGTAGCTTGAGGGCACGGGAAGAGACTTCTGAGGGTGCAGCTTAAGTCTCGAGTCAATTCGATAGTTTTCCTGGTGGTGGGATGATGAAAGAATGTCTCGTAATCTCGACCAGAAAGATTCTTCTTTCGTTCTCAAATTCAACCCAAAACTGATCAGGACGAAAAATTTTCACAGGAAAACAGGCTTCTGGTGATTTTGGGTGCACCAAAAAATAATGGGAAGCTTGGATGATTCGGAAGGGCCGTGAGCCTTCGCTGCCGCCCCTCCCCGCAATAAAGGCGAGGCAAATATTTTGAAAGGTGTGGCAGATTGAAGGAATACTTGTGAGACTTGATGGTTTGGCCCAGGTGATATCCACAGAGCTTCGGCAGGAGATCGGAGAAGGCTAAAAATGCACAGATAGAGACGTGTCACCAGATTTGCAGACCGGGAAGTATAAATGAACGTCAGACTTCGGCTCAAGCCGTATCTAGATAGGTGTATGACCTGTGGTGGTTCAGCCACTTCCCTTTCATGTCAGATTCGTCCAATTCCGGCAGAACAAGGGCTGCAAAGCTGCTCTTTCGTATCCTCTCCCGACGCCCACGACACATGCGCTGTAATTCTTGCATCGACATCATACGACTTTGAGCACAAGTGAGACGTCGATTCAACCGATCTTGCATTTACGACCAGTGTGCAGCACCGGCTTGTCGCACAGCCCAGTGCAACAGGTCATTAGGAACAAAGATGGGAGCCTGGATCAACTTCTTCACATCAGGGCACAACCGCCTTCACATGAGGATATTGATGAGGATATTCTCAGAAATAGATCCTCTCTGATTGCCTGTAAATATGGCCACTCTAGACGACTGGTGTCGATGACCGCAGCCTGTTCCCCAGTTTCTGGCGAATCCTACAGTGAACCGCCTGAGAGTTTTCCTTGAACTGGAGTTTCTTCTCAGATCATATCGGTACTACAAGTGACACCAAAATAGAATCCTGAATTCAGGATTTCATATGCAAAGTATGAGAACTCCTTTGACTAGCAACTGTGTAAAAATTTCTTCGCAAGGTGAGGAGAATTCTGCCAACGAATGCAGGGCAACGCAGTTCAAATATCCCCGTCGACACCAGCAAGGATCGTAGGAGGCTCTGCTTACGCCGATGGATGAGGAAGATGCAGACATGTGAAAATATCTGGTGATGTAAGTTCACAGTAACAAGCAGTAAATTCACCTCGTAAAGCATCGTTGTCATTTGATGGCAATGGCGTCCTTACTACAAAATAGGGTCCTCTTTTGCTCGAATATGCACTGCAAGGTGACGCTCTGACCTTCCCGTCCCCAAATCTTATTTGCGTTCAAAAATGTCGAATGGTAATGGCAACGTTTGAAGTTGATTGCTGGATATGGAAAACAAGAGTACCTTTCTTGAGGTTAGCAGGGGGGATGGCCCTCAGCACGTACTGGCAGGTGGTGAACAGCACTGGAGATCTCAGTGAGGAACTGGCTTGCGATCGTGAACCGGTCACACAAGTAATCTGCAAACAAGAGACACAATTAAAACTCATTCGATACATCCAGAAATGCTACGAAAATTGCACCGATGAGATGTCCGCGTGTAAAAAAGCCATGAGTACCTGTCGATGCTCGAAGCCAAGCCAAGCCATGCCAAGCCACGAGCCTCAACAGTAACAACCAGCGTTAAAAGACAAACATTTAAACAGTCGCTTTTGACCCAAGAGCTTCCCATGTCACTGTAGATTCAGTGACATGGGAAGACTCTGTAAAGCAGGAACGCTGAACCCGATCAAATGGTATATCAACAGAAGTGGTAAACCCCCATGTGAAAGTGAGGAACCACAGAATTAATCCTCCTATTAGAAGACCGTCTTCGACTAACATCACCTGGCTTATTTACCAGACTTTCATGATGTGACCATTGGAAGGAAATACCATCTACGCATTAACAATGCAGCTCATGTGGATACTCTTTCTGGACAGGGAGTGACGTAACTTAGTCGACTCATTCTACTTCAGTGAGGTAGGATTCAGAATTTCCTCGAGGCCAAGCTGTCAGGCTCTCCACAACAAGACATTCACCCGAAAGTTCTTCACACGATTGGGTTCTGCTTTATGTTGGCTGGTCATCTACCATAACTTGCATTTCAAACAGCCGAGGTAAGATAGATGACAAAGCGTCAAAGAAAGTGATGTGATAGCGGTGAGTATGAAGGCCACTACACTCTATTGATGTAAAGCTTTATGGGTTACTGCTTCTGAGAAAAGAATTGGCTGCTCATGTTGTGTGATAGCACTGTATATGAGGGCCAGAGTTGGAATGCAAAAAGTTTTTAGGTGAATGAGTTGCAGAGAGCTGGATTATTGACAAAAAAAGAGCCGACTGGCGAGGGAAGGTCCCGAGCCTTCAGAAGTGCTGCAGAAGTGCAATGAACGTGGGCGTCCAACTCTCAGTAGCAACAAAGGGCATATGATTATCAGAACTTGTACAAGTTCTGATCATTTCTGATCGTTGAAGAAAAAAAATATACAGTTCAAAGCGATGAACCCATACACAGATGTATATAATAGTTGCTCGATGAGCTCGAGCAATCTGCCACTCATTCACGGAAGATTGAAATTTATGCGACATCATCATCGACTGGCGATATGAGTGATGGAGATTTACACACGTCTGACAACTTTCGATCCAGCTTAGGTGGCCAGTGGACGAGTCTGTGCACTCTCAGAGATTGATGTACAGTGATGAAAACTTCACAAAATGATTCGACTCAACTCCAAGAATGGAGATAAGCGAGGACGACATCATGGCAGAAGAATCATCACACCTCCACGCTGTCCAGATTGGAGCGTCACAGCGGAAGAGGAATTCATCTCATCGGCAGGAAGAGGAGATCAGAAGGAACCCGGAAAGTACACATAGAAGTCATTCGACAATTCCCAAGCATACACGAGTAGAACGCAAGAGGCAGATTTCCACATGGCATGGTGGAAAGCGCGAGTCACGTCTACAAATCAAACCATATCCGGGGCATCAGCTCACGAACGGCTGGTGCCATAGATGTCCAGGCGGAAGGGCACTGCGTTCAGGAGGATAAATCATGCAACCGCTTCAAATCATCTAGGGGTACATGTTGGACGAACACAGAAGATGATGCGGCTAAAAGCACTTGCAAGCTGCCGATTTAAGAGGAGCTTTGGGTCGCTCAGAGGAGTTCTTCCCACTCCTATTATTTCATGTGCTAAAGAATGAAGGAGTTTCGAGGGCAGAGGTGAATTTCCACCAAAGACCCAAAGAATGGACAGCGTCGAGACGCCGTTTGATAGGTGAACCTTGGCTATGGGTCCTTTTTCTGGCTTTAAGTAGAGTGAGTGTATGAATCATATTTGAGGTGACTTGATCCGACTTTTCGATGCTTACTGTACAAGCTGCCTCTACAATGGTGATACTGTCAACAGCAAGATAAACTAGATTGCACATAATTGTGTTTTGAGTCTACGAGTAATTCAACTAGCACGTAGCCGAGCACGGTACAGAAAATCTCAATCCCTAATTGACACGAGCCCCACTGCTAGGACCTTACCGTGCAGGTTTCACCAACGGAATGCCCTCGTCTTGATCATCGGTTTCGACGGCCTCCCGTGCTGCCTCCACGTCCTTCGTGCTCTCTTGCGATGAAGCAGGCGGGTTGGGCTTGCTGACGGTGGTCGACTGCTGGTACAGGACTCCCCCGATGATGGTGAACATAAGGCAAACGAGGCCGCTGTTGCTCGCATGCTTGTCCCAGATCAGCACATTGATGACGACTGTCAGCAGCTTGTTCACGACTCCGGTGACCGTAAACGCTGTGGCAGAGATTGCTCTTCTGGCAGCGAAGCCGAAGAAGCTGATGGCCAGCCCGAACAGGCATGAGAGACTGACGGAAATTATGGCAGAAGTATGGAGGAACTTCTCCGACGAAGCTTGGTAGAAGTCGGAATACTCTCCCGTGATCATGAAGAAAAATGGGGCGATGATCAACGACAGCAAGTTGTTGTAGTACACGAAGCCCCAAGTGTTCAGACCAAGATTCGTCACCATGTGCTTGATGTACACCATCTCGGTGGTGATGACCACCAGATACGCAGCCGCCCAAGAGTAAGCCGTGACGCTGAAAGTGGAATCCGTCATCACGTACCCCACCGCTCCCCCCAAAATCACCAGAAGAGCGCCGAAGGTGTACTGCGAAGGCCACGGCTGCTTTCTGAACAAGGTGTCGGCCAGAGCGACGATGATCGGAGTGGACGAACGAAAGACGATGAACGTGTCCACATTGGCGTGTTTCAGCAGATTGGTGTTGGTGAAAATGGCCAGATAAAATACCATCGCTGCGGGCAGGAACTTCTTCACCGTGTCCCATACCAGAGGATCATGGTACACCCAACCTGCTCTCCCGGCGACCACGACTCCTGCCACACTCGTGGCATACTGGAGGGCTGTCAACAAGCCGGGGTAAGGAAAATCCGTGATCGCGTATTTGTTGATCACGGCCAGCAGACTGGAACAAAGCGCATATCCGATAACCACGAATACCGTCGAGGACTTGCCATCTGCCCTGGCTGTCATCGCGCTAGACCTTCAATCCGAGAAGTGAAATCCACTCTCAGCTACCACAATGCTTCGGAATGATCTGCTCCGAATCAGTCGTGGATGGCACAGATAGCCGCGTCCGAGCGTCAGTCACGAGGAAAGTTCTCAAGCGGATGGCACCAATTCGTCCCCTACGATTTAAATTGACCTGAAATTCTTCTGCTCTCGCTCATCTCTCACCCGGCAGAAAGACGATCTCATACTCGGGAGAAGCTCTTCGTTCGGGAAGGCGAACAGGCGAGGGCTGGCGCGAGAGCAGTCTCGGCGGCAGCGATCTATAAAAAATGTGCCACGGACAAGATCATCCTCGTCGCGGGACACGAACGAAATTCCCGGAGCATCCCAAAACGATTCAAAAAAAATAAAGATGGTGGGGGATTCCTCCAGACAGCAGAAGCAAAAATTAAAAAAAGCCGATCCCGACTGTCAACAAAATCTCCAGGGCTGGTCGGCGAATAAAATCCCTCTCCAAACAGCGCAATCAACGTCGTACTTTAGTTTTACACTCGTGCCGACCGACACCCTCCCGCGGCAGCTCCCGCTTCACACAATCTCCTCGTCCTCGTTTCCGCTGCTGCAGCCTCTGCTCCTCTTCCTGCTCCAGCAACGACGACGACGACGACGACGACGACCTCCTCCTCCTCCTTCTCTTCTCGTTTTCTTCCGAATCCGCACCTCGCGCTGATTTTGTTCGCGCTCCTCCCTCTCCCTCCCTCTCTCGCCCTCCTGCTCTTCTTCTTCTTCTTCTTCTTCGGCTTGGGCCTGGGGCTTGGGCTTGGGCTTCCTGCTCTTGTGGCTGCGTTCCTCGTTTCCTTGCTCGTCGCTCGGTGCACGCTCAGCACGTCAAGAAAAGGCGCTTGCCATCTCGGTCCTACGTGCGTAACCCAAGAACCTGCCCCTGCCCCTGCCCTTCCTCCCTCTTTCTTCTTTCACGGGCCCGTCCCCTGCATGGTTCGAACCCTTCCCTTCCCCCACCAACCTGGTACAGTCCATCCCCAGCCCCCAGCCCCAAGCCGGCAGCAACGAAGTAAGTAAGTCGCTGCCCTTTCCTCAGACGAGGGACAAATTCATTCGCACGAGGCGTCCGGGGATCTGATTTTCTATTGTCTGAATTTCCCCAAGTTTTGAGATTTTTTTTATCAAATGGCGAAATGCCGGTTAG
This sequence comes from Marchantia polymorpha subsp. ruderalis, assembly GCA_037833965.1. Lineage (NCBI taxonomy): Eukaryota > Viridiplantae > Streptophyta > Marchantiopsida > Marchantiales > Marchantiaceae > Marchantia > Marchantia polymorpha. Next base: position 29,736,308 of record AP031351.1, on the reverse strand, counting down.
TCTATACAAGAGAAATGAAAAGGTTGAAGATGACTTTCTGAATCCATCTTACACCTTTGGCTTCATCCTGTATGTTACTGGAATTGAATTTCATCATGGGTAACAACACAAGTCGAAGACCCTTCAGAGCAAATAGAGAGATTTCATAAAAGTTTAAACCCTTTTGATAGAATATTAGTGGCCAATAGCATGCTTGTACGTAAGGTGTCCAGTTATCTAACGTGGCAACCCTACGTGAACTAGTGAACCATCTTAGCAGCAATTATGAAGAACATACATTCTATGGACTCGTCACGAGGTCTTACAATTTAGTTGCCACAAATGAGTTTTCAAGATACACTTCTTTTCTTCTCTTCTTTTGCCTTGTTGAAATGATTTTTTAAGATATATTCGTAATTCTCTAGAACCTCATCATTAATTCTGGATGGAGCTAAATTAAGGGCGATCCGCTTAAATAAGGTACATTTGAATCTATAGGACCATTTCCAATGTTACAAAATAAAATGATAGAAATCGACAGAAAATATCGTTGACCCAGATAATTAAAACAATTAAAACTTGATGGAGCGAAAAATCGTATACTTGTGAAGATTCTTGGATATGCGAGTCGCAGGAGAGAATCCGGGTGGCCGCGTGGCGCGCTCGACGTGAGCCGAACCGGAGCCACGCGCGTGCTCTTACGGTGCTCCGTCGACGAGCGACGCGCACACGACGAGAGCACGAACTGTAGTGCGGACGGGGACAACAAATGGCCGATTCTCGGAAGCAGCGCCGCGAGTCACTCCCCGGGACGTGGCCATGGTGGGCGCCGGGGACGGAAGGCTGGCACTGACCGACCCGTCCGAGCTTCAACGCTCCGTCGGACGGCAGATGCGGCATCTAGCATCTAGCTCGCACCAACATCCATCCAATCATCCTTCTATCTTTCCTTCCTTCATTCCTTACTTCCATCCATCAAGCCGTCCTTCCATCCAGTTAAGGGGCTGCCGACAGACGGCGCGTCCGGTCAAACCAGACGTTTCGTTCTTGAAAAGCACCTCCCGCCAGCGACAACGGCTCAAGTGGGTCCTTTTGACGCGCTCCTTGTCCAAGCCTCGGACACACAGAACTGGAAACCGGTCTCGTCTGATTTGGCAGCCTCGGCCCTAGCCGGTGACCGGTCACCTATCCCCGGTCACGCCCCGGCTTCCAAGAGGAGCAAGCTGCCGTCCACTGTCCCGAGCCCGGTCAACAACAGACCCGCAACGGTCGCTCCCACCCCCTGGGCCGGCCCGGAAGTCGGAATCCTGGATTCGCCCGCGAATCTCCTATAAGGGGAAGCGGGGGTGGGGGCGGGGACGTGGGACCGCTGCGGTCCTGGTTACGGTGGGGAGGAATTCATGCGTTGCACGGCGAGGCGCAGCCGAATTCGTGGACCTCGTCCTCTTCGGGTTTCTTCGATTTCATGGTGTTGACTGCGACCCGGAAAGTCGTAGTCTTAGAAAGATACAAAGCACGAGGGCTTCGTGCAAAATTTTCCAGTTCGACGATTGCTCCATGTGCACCCTCGGTTCCGAATGTGGCCGAAGTCAGCCATCTCTCTCAACGCTCGAAGTGTCAGCAAATCTGGCCCCCGAGGCCACATCACGAGACACCGAATCACACCTTCTGCGCCCTCAACCGTAAATTCTCGAATTGCAGTGCAGTACGATATCGAGACCATATATGGCCAAAGGGAGCCCAAGCCGCAGTCACACGGTGAAACAAGGAAGGTCCTAATGTCTTTCACAGTGTCTGTAACTCCTTATTTTGCAGACCATAATAATCGCAGACTTATCCACGACGAGCGTCGCGACTCGACTCGACACAAAAGCATGGATCTTCTTTTTGACCTCGTCTCGTCCATGGGCAGCACAAATGTCAACATATCGGATCGGCTTAGGGTGGTGTCTACTGGTTAGTGCTGCGTGCCAATCCGTTATGATTGCTTTCGTATGCGGTTTTGACACTTACGACCATCTCATTGGAGCGCGCACCTGCAAAAATTTCGGTAAGAAATGTACAGCATAGCAAAACGATGGAGAAGATGTGGAGATAGCCCAAATTCCATCGTCGAGGGACACCATTCTAATGTATCGGACATATCCAGCTATCTCAGTGTAGTGGTCTGCGTTATACAGAACATACTGAGAATAATCATTTAACAGGTTTGATTTTTAGTGAATTATATTTATATCGTTGTATGCAGAGAAATGGTTAAATATTATTCAAAAAAATAATTACAATATACGAACTGGACAGAGAGCTAAGAACTTCATATACTTTCAAAAAAATTTAAAATCGTTATCCATAGATTATAAAACGTCCAAAATTGAAGTGTTATATATGTATATAAATATATATATATATAGGAATGAGTTCTTTGCGTATCCCCATATTTAGAAACATTGAGATACCGCTAGTGAGCTCCAAGATTAGTTAAACTCTTAGAGCTGTATTTCTCTATGATAACCTTAATAATACTACTGATAATATCAATTACGTCCGTGCATATTATATTAGAGTAGCGGTTTAATAAATAAGGATCTACTATGTAAGAGATTACCAACCTTCTGTTTTACCGCGCTACTGCGGGTTCAGGGCTTCCCCTTGACATCAGTTTTGGTCTCTGGTCCGTTGTCTTTGCTATGGTCCGGTGCGTTGCCCTTTCCTGGTTATGAATCTCATCGACTGCTCCGGTGTTTTGTAAGGTTTGTGAAAACATTCCTCGATACATTCCATCATTGCTGCTCCAGCAAATGGCGTTTCTCCGGGCAGGAACCATTGACCCAGTCCTCAGGGAAGCGAACATTTCTCTAGAGTCGACTCTTCGAATATTTCCACCTGGAATCCATGATTCTGATTTTAGAATGTCGGCAAAACAATGAGCCACCTGAACAGAAAAAACAAAAGAAACTAGATACTCATAATAATACTATATAGAATTTTTGATAAAGAATCAAAGACTCATTTTCCAAATCCGGAAAATACAAGAAAAGATGCAAACCGAGAGCCGAAAGAAAAGGAGCCCCTGTGCTGTCTCTTACATGCTCATTCTCAATTTTGGTCATGATTGAATTTGTAGAACGAGCGTGACCTCTCAAAATTTGCTTTCATCTCCATAGCAAGAGGCCGAATCAAGCCCGAATGCAGAAGAGACTACGAGACCAGAAACTGAAATTACTGGAGATTTGACTTTGTGCTTCATGTCGTCGGCGATAAGAATGATGATCACCTACGTTTGTAAAAGGGGTTCAGAGTACTTTACAGTTTCTAAGTCGGTCAACTTACGAAACGTATTATCGCTTTTGGGCGTAGCTGAAGAGTTTGGAGATGTCGAGATCAGGTGCCTTCGGAACTCATGGAACTGAGTTGTCATGCCCCAAAGCACGTACGTGTCAATTGCGATCAGAGTTCCATTTGTTCGTTTTCATTCATCCCTTCCTTCCTGCGCATTCTTTTCTTTTGAGACTTTACGCTTTCGCCAGCGTCGGGCTTGAACTAAGACTCTGCCACGTTTGGAAAAGTCGACTTTTTATTTCTATGCTACACCATAACTCGGAATTTCTCACCAAGTGTTTGAACATGTATGGCATTCATTTTCTTCGTCTCTTAGAGTTTTTCTGGTAACCTAACGCTGAAAGGAAATTCTTCACGGGCCAATAAATTTTCACATTTCTCTATTCATTTTAGAGAATAATCTGTATTTGATACACAAAATTTGATTTCAATTACACAAAATGTTGATACTGACAACTTTTTTCGCGTTTACCTCGGTACCCCATGAGTGGATAGCAAGTTTCATGTGAGGTTCTATTGTGTTCTCGATCATTACTGGGACGAGTGTACATTAGATGGCATAATTGAAAGATTTAAAGATAGAACGGGACATCGCATTCAAACTTTTTTCCTCTCCTTGATGCAAATTAATATAAATCGAAGAGAGACCAATTCTTTTATTAAATTTAGCACGTGTTCATACGGCCCGTCAGAGAAAATCCGGGGACGCGTGGGTCCAAAGCATAAAATGCAATAACAAGCGAAACAGATGAAGCTCAAGTGCACTATCTCCTCGCCTCTTCACCAGCTAATTTTTTTCCAGAGATTCTTAGTTCCTTATCAAAGAAATACATAATGTGCGACGAAAGAAAGCATTATAATATTATGGTGAAATCGCACAAAGAAGATGGGAACTCGTGCTCGAAGTACATCACATGAATGGCGTGGTGAACTTGGCATATTCAAAGCTCTTCAGTTTCTCCAGAAATTCAGCATAGAAGGTTGATCCACGGCACTTAAAACGGCTGTAACGCCAATTCTTTAAGGGGGTGGACCTGACCAATTAAAAAACATGCACTAAATTGAGCACATGGGTGATGGGGTGTAAATCCTCAATAAACAACGAGGTGCTGAGTGGTAAAACTAGATGACCAGGTTGACGGGGACTGTTCCTTGTTTCATTGCCTATCGATAGGAGGCTCCAATAAGCGTACCAAATTGGTATTCTCCAGACAAAATACATTCATGAAACTTTGATAACATTCCAAGATAAATGCCTCCAGAAAGTTCTTCTGTAGGTACGTCAGAAGGGTTGACAACCCAAGCAGCCCCAAAATTTATACTACAATTCCAACTTTTCGATCCTGAGAGTCAATATCATTCACGTGGATCAGCAGTTGTGGTCAGCTTTAGAGCATATAAAATGGACGTCATTAGTTTTATTGCCATGCAAAGACTCTCAAACGTTCGCCTTGCAGATATCGGTGATAAAACACGTTTAGCAGTCACATAAGTATTAATCACGTCAATCACGCGGTGAAACACAAAATTGGATAGCGTACCACAAACTCGTAAAACCTCGTATACATTGGTTGACAATTCGTCTCATTTTGGTGACATATAAGTTGATTTCTTCCCGGCTAGAGCTTTCATCCTACTCTTACTGAATGATAATCTACAAAATTGGTGCCAAAACCAGTCATTCTTGCCTGGAGTTACTTTCTCTAGACAATGGCCTGTAGGTTCTTATCTAGAACCTTGGCAATTTGTGCTTCTGTGAGCTCATCGAATTTCCCTATCCTGTTACGGGCAAGTAAAATTGTTAGGCAAAATAAATACTTACACAAGCAAAATACACCACGCCGACAATATCTTGAATATGGCAAGTATACCGTGTCTTTTCGAGAATCGAGTCAACAACTCTCTCAACCCAAGCGAATGTAGCGGAGTTATACACAATTCTCTTGGAAAGAAAGAGTTTAGTTAATCGAGACTCGAACTGAAGTCTCCCATATTTTCCTAGTAATCTATGAAGCAAAATGAGAAAACAATGCCATTGCTATAATGTTGTGTACTAAAACAACTCACACCTAAGACATTTAACAGAACTCGACGAAATCGGAATAAACCCCAAAGAAAAGCTAATATTCATGTGATGGATCGAAACCAGCTGACTCCACATTCCAACTAATACAGAGGTCCTTACCCTAGTTTGCGAGAAAGCCTGAATCCACCGATGCGAACTCGTTTCAATGCAAGGACCTACAAAAAAAACGTTTAAGTCACACGAGATGGACACTCTAAAAATAGAAAATCGCTGCTAAAAAGATATACTAATCAGGATACCTTAGCTCAAGCGTAGATTCTAATACAACAACCAACGTATTCTGAAGCATTTGGGTTCCAAACATTTGGTCATTAGCATTATGCGCCATCAGGTATATCTTGACTGCCTTAAAAAGGTCATCGGGAAGAAAAATACCTGCAAACCTGCATCTTCAACGAGATGACGAACTTCATGATTACGACCTTCACTCACCTACACAAATTCGCGTCACGTGTCAACATCTTCAGCGCAACAGAAAAGTTCTCAACGAGCGTTAAAGCTTCAACAAAATCCAAACCAGTGATTCAGCTCTTGCTGATCTGCGACTTTGACAGGGTATAAAAAAATCTCCAATTACAAAAGGGTGAACAAGTATCCGTGACAAACCACTATCTTGATCCTTTGGCGGGTTTCACCAGGTTCCATGTCCATCGGTTCAACGAGTGTAGGCACGCACTTAACTCCCTGGACCAAAGTTCCTTCACCGATTGCTGCGAGTTGCCTTCTAGTCACTTTATCATTAACTGTGACAATGTACCTACGCATAAAAAATCAATGCTGTTATAGGACTGGCTCCATAAGCAGGTTCCATGCACCAAGACAGATCCACGTTGTCCAACATTCCAGCCTTTGTAAGTCTCTGAGCAGAACGAGAACTTACTCCTTGGTCAACCCGGACGATGGATGAGACACCTTGTTTGCGAATTCTCCTGATAAGACGACAACAAACAGTTGACATTCCATGAGATATATAAAACTAGCTCAAATTTTGCGAATTTCGGCTCAACACACTATCCTTTGTAATGCCAGAACAAAACAGAGCGTACAATCAAAATTGTTTACCATCATTCGTCACCAGCAAGAGTCCGGAGGTTGCAACATCAAGTCGTCCAACCGTGAACATCCGAGGCCGAGATAATCCCGGATTCCTTTGAGCCTGCATATGTGTAACAAAATGACCATCGAAAGCGAAAGTCGAAGGGAATGATGCGAGTCAGTCTTCAGTTACTAGGAAGGGCACTCACGGATCTCTTGAAAGTTGCATCACAAAAAAGAGTCCCGCGTGATGCAAATAAAATGAGTCCAGTAAGATCCAAATCTCAGTTTGAGGGCTTCACATTTTAACACAGGAGGCAGAATCTGGTAGTATGCAATCTCTTCCATCAGAACTACAACTTTAGACAAAGTAAATGTGTGACTCACCCAAACTTTAAAATAATCGTCAAAAAGAGATAAAACAGGTTTCATTCCTTCCTCCACGCTCGAGCAGATGTACCTGTTCAGATAGCTCATTACTTTCATGTCATGGCCTTACTCAACTGACACTTTACATTCATGGACACACTGTACATAGACGCATGTGTTGACTATTCATATCGAAAACTCTGCTTCTAAGAAGATGTGTACCAACAAACAAAAGTAGCTCCTGCCAGAAGAACTCGCAGCAGCAAATGTAAACAACAAAAGGCAAGTGCAGTTCGACATACCCCTTAGGCTTGTTAAGGGCAAAATACATTTTCGTCGCCATCTTCTTGGGGAGGGAATTGCCGTCCACATATATGATGTCTTTCAAAGGGTCCACAGGAGTCTAACAGAAGCCCCAAGACAGCAAAACAAATGAGATGATGGATCCACAGAGAAAAGAAGAGGACTTGCGCGACCGTAGATGTAAGATTGAAGACAATGTACACATCATCTCGTCACCTTCTTGTAAAATTACAGTTCCTTTAATTTTCGGGACCAGAAGACTGAAAGGGAGTAAACTAGCGTAAACCATTCGAGATTTGACCTTTGATCAGAGATTTAATTTAATTTTTTGCCGAGACAATTGTACTGATGACATTCTCATGGACTCAGTGCAAAGGCGAAACCTCGTGAAAAGGAAATCAGACGTAAAGGAGCAAATAGTCAAAACCAAAACCTGCACAAACCTGTGGTACAGTGCAGACTTTTCCATTGACGGACACACGCCCTTCAAATACTATCGCTTCGCTCGCTCTTCTGGAGGCCACTGCAGTGTAAAGAGGTAGTGATGAATCAAGACATGGTGGAAGAACAACAGCTTAATTATCAGAATTCCAGACTACTAAATTGAGAGTTCAAGCTCCACTAAAGATGCTCGACAAGCGTTGCTCTATCACAACTACACAGCGCAGCAACTCCTTTTAAGACTACCTCCGGCAGCGGCGAGTACTTTCGCGAGCCTCTCAGGCTCTCGAAATTTCTCATTGTAGAATCTTCTGGCTGCCTTGGAATACTGCGGCGGTCCTGATGGCGCTTTCGCTGCAGGGCCTCCTCTCCTCAGGTTTGTTGTGGTTTCTTTAGATGTTGGGGAGGACGGAGATTTTACAGCTGCAGGGCTTCCTCTCCTCGGGTTTGTTGTGGTTTCTTTAGATGTTGGGGAGGACGAAGATTTTACAGCTTTTGGCCTAGTACGGTCACCGCCTTTCGCAGCATCCTCCCGGGGTTTAACATTACTCGTAGAAGGAGCTTTGGCAGACGATTGACTTTGCTTAGAGGTATTTGGACTGGAACTGGTCGAAAGAGGCCTGCTCGGATTCGAACTACTGGACCTCGTGCTGCTGGGCATGAAGCTAGGTCCCCCATTTCCGATTGGTCCAAAACTGATACTTTCACCTACCCTGGCTGTTCTGATAACTACATTGCCTTTCTCATCCCTGTCTAGCACGGGAATCCCGATGGCCTTTTTAGGAGCACTTGGAGCAGAGTCTTTGCCATCACTACCTAATGCGCAGGACAATTCGGGCAGTCTCCAATTCGAACCGCCCTTCTTTTCTCCATGGGGGACTCGCCAAAAACATTTGTTCCGCCCCAATCTCAACCCTAATCCTTCTCCACGTAAACCAGCTGGGAATTGCGAAAGTAAGAAATTTGTTGCCGGAGAATTCGTACACCAAGACGGCACAGCTCGCATGGTAAGCGTGCAAGCGATTGTCACCGCTCCTCCGGCCATCTTAAACAACCTCCAGTACAAACTAACAAACCATCACAATCATCTGCCAATCCCCAAACTTCACAAAAACCAGAGATTCTTCACCCCTCCGCCCTGCCCTGCAACCGAACTTCACAAAATCTAATTCTAATAACCTTCACAACCGCCGTGATAAAAAAATTCTCCTCGTGGTTACAGCGAGCGGAGAGTCGAGTCCTCCTCTCAGACCTCCGGCAGCCATCGCCCCGACTTCTAGGATGTAGTGTGTCCACCACAAGCACAAAACCCAAATTCGAAGACACACTTTAAGAATTCTCCAGAAAATCTGTGCCCACCTCTTACGAAGAACAACCCACGATTCGCCGTCTGCCACTTTCCCTGCTCGCTTCTACTTCGTCCTCGACACTGCGACCGGCCGAGAAGCCACTGCTGCCAATGCTCCTGCGTTTGTGGATAGCGCCAGGGCGGTCGCAGACGAGAAGCGGGGGCCGGGCCGGGTCCCACCATGGACCTACGCCTATCGGGTCCCACGTCTATGTACGCCTAAGATCACTCACCCCGGACCTTCTGAAGAAATAATTTCCCCGTGCTCATGGACTCTGGGGCTAAGGGTTTGGCGACATGTCACGAGGGAGATGAGGATCCTCGAGGCTGTCCTTGCCATTTATGGGCCTCCTCCTCCTTCTCTTTCTCGGATTCTTCTTCTTCGCCATCAAAGGCACCGCACGAGGAGAGAAACCCAGACTTGGTTTCCCTCTTCGTGTAGGGCCTTTGCTGGCGGGTTCGGATTCTTCTGTGGTGCAGTCTGTGAGTAATCACAGACATGGAACCGAAGACTTCCGTGCAGTAGTGTAGTGTTGGCTTTGCGGGGGTGGGTTGGAGTGGGTTAGGGTTCGGGGTTGATCGAGGACTACCGAATCCCTGCAGGACCAAGAATCTGCATATTTCTTGCTACTCGTGGGTTGCAGTTGGGGGTAGAGCTGCAGCCCATCGAGATCTGTGTGAATGAGCATGCGCTTGCTCCGACAGGTGTTTTGGATCGAGTTCATCGTTTGTCGGATCGGAGTTCGCGATTACAGAAGTAAGATTACTATCGTCAACTACACAGACCCTAGGAATAGACCCTTCAAGCTTGCCTCCATTTTCATCTCCGCAACAGAGTCGCGTTTCGCAGTGGGGATGCGTGCTTCTTTGCTGGGCGTTCCCATATATCCCCACCTTCCAAGCCTGGCCTTTTCACTCCTTCACAACATCAATACCTTTTGGTAGTATACTGCTCGCTGATGTATCACCCATTGTGTAGACTCTGAAGAATACGACCATGTGGACATCCAATGATCATCCCTTTCTAGGTTTTCTATTCAAGTTTGCATCTTCGGCAAGTATCAGTACAGAAACTTGGAATCAACGAGGGCGAATAATGCAGTTCATGCCATGCATCCCACTAGGTGATTCGCAAGACTCAAAACATGTATGTGTGTCGCACACTTTCGTGAGAACCAGTGCTTTCTTCTGGCATTCAACTTGAGGCAAACCCTGTGAACTTCATGCACTGCACCAGTCCTCGCAGTTTATGAGTACGCTAATGAAAGAAGAAAGCATTGATGCCGCATTTCTCGAATTTGCAATAACCCCTGCACAAAGACAGCCAATTAACTTCTCCAAGGACAAGTTCTCCATGCATCTTGCACGATAGCACTGTACGATGAAGCTTTTTCATACAAGTACTGATTCACACCACGAATACTGTTGTTACCCAGTCGAGCCAAAATAGCCTAGGCCAACAAATTGACGCGACACACGGAATAGGAAGCGCAATGTAAAACAACCATATTGCTACATTTCTTTCGAAGTCATTGATTACATTTCCGAGGATCCGGACCATTGACATAAAGAAAAACCAGGTCGGGATACTGATAGATTTCCAACTCTTTCGGTCGCCCAGAGTGTACCAAAGTTCCATCTACTCGAGCGGCATCACGAACTCCTGTTTATGTTAGTCGCAAATGTGGGTTCAGTGCCGAGTGCGCTCGAATCCATACAATGACAGTGTACAGATAACGGTCATGTTCTTCAAATCCAGATGAAAGATTTGCAACCCATCCGCCCTGGAGTTTGATAAAGACCTGTCCGTGTAAGCAGAGGAAGCATTAGGAGACTCTTCAACTACGTCTAATTAACCTGCAGAAATAAGAACCTTCGTGAAGACTATCCAACAAGATCTTGCTTCCGAAGGTTGTGAAGATACTCTTCCTGCAACCAACTCTTACGCCTCTGCAACAGAAACCATCCACGGGTAAGAAAATTTCCACACTGCCAGACAGAATCTTGAGATATTCTTCCCGATGGTAGAACTTCCAAGGACTTGAAAGGCTTTCAGTATTAAGGAACAGCAGCAAGTACAGCTTCCATATTAGATTATCTCTAGTGATGTTAGAACTGCTGAGGACTTACACAAACTTTGACCGTTATGCAACAACATTATGCTAGGAGCAATAACATGGTAAACTAACACACCTCCAGCCAAGGATGGATGTGATCTTAAGTCGATTCAAACAGGCATGCTCTTCAACTCACACCTCCTTTGGTCCCCTGGGTTTGGACATATTGTCATCATATGAATCCGAGTGGCAAGATTCTGAAGCTCTTTCAGTCGCTCCTGACGGCTGCTCCCTTGAGATATGACCATTCTCTCGCACTCTTTCTTCAGGTTTTCCTTGAGATGACTGCATATAGGTACATGATTTCCTTGGTCAATGAAGTCAAACTTGACAAAATAAGGCAGCCAGCTGACATTTAACACACTGGAGTGCAGAGAATTTTAAAGGACAACATTATTCAACTACGCTTTGAAAGGAAATCAAATTTAACAGGCATGTGATATATACCTGCCCTACAGAATCGTGTTTCTGTGGGTCATTTATACTGTCAGAGGAACCCACCCAAACATCCCGATTTCCTTTTGCATGCTTCGATTGTGGTGGCATATCCGTTGTCGAGCCATTGCAAGAGGCTGGTTCGTGCTCCACCTTGACGACCACCTTACTATCAACAGTAAGTGTCCGAATGGCACTCTCAGGCTCCATGGATGAGCTTATAATAGGTTTCTCTACCTCTTCCTCTCTAAGCCTTTTGGATCCCACCGACGTCTGTTCACTAACTACTTTCGTATTCACAGCAGCACTGCTATCACAATCTAAGGATCCTAATTTCTTTAAAGATGACCCAACTCCTGGATGGCAGTCGCACCCCAAAGTTGAAGACGCAGTCAAATCGCAAAATGTATCATCCACCTTCTCTGTTATTTCCATTCCCAATCCTTCAGTAGACAGCATTAATTCCCAAGCTGCCGTCGACACTTTCTCCAAGACGGAAGAACTGCGGTCCACATAAAATGGTCAGTCACTAGTAAGATCTCTGCAGAAACTCCGGTTTGATTGCAGTCATTCAATAATAACAAACATGAAGAAGAAGGAGATAAAACAAAAACATGCAAAGGGAGCCAATACCTGAGTTCATTACGAAGGTCCTCCATAAGCTGTCTTCTGCTTTTAGTCTCAACATCCGAATTTCGAAGAACCTCACTATTCTCAACCAAAGTTAAAATATAGCTTTTCAGATCATCCTGCCATCACAATGAGTTCCATCAATATCACGATGTATAACCTTTGTATGTATCTAAACATGAATGACTTCGAATCAGAAGTGTGCACATCAATTTATATTTTTTCTGTTCAACTATAGACCAGAGTCAGGCATCGTTTGTGAGCTGAAAAGGAAAAACCCCCATGCGCAATCCCTAGAAAATACACCATATCTTCAAGACGTTATATTTAATGGTTGGAGGACCCTGAGGACATACTGCTAAATGTAAGAGTGAAAACATGCCTCTGCCATTTATACGACTCTTGCCATCATAATATGTGACAGTATAACGCTACGAAGTTTCGCAGTATGTCTAATTTTGAGTTATGATAGGAACGAAACTAAAGCTGAAAGCCAAATCAAGTTCGTTAAGAGCTGCAAAAGTGGACGGGCAAGAAAGAAAGAGTGATTGAGACTGTGATGGAACATCAGTGAAGAGCTCAACGAGAAAATAAGTCTAGGATTCATTAGTCTCCCTCTAAATCAAAAAGTATTCGCTACGAGTCACACATAGCCAACAAAAGCTTGATGAAAAGTAGATATATCGTCCGACACACAAGGGCGAATGATCCCCAGATTAAACCTGACGATTCATCGGAGTCGATTCACAACGTTAGTGCCAACATACACTTGTCCGTTTGAACCCTGTGACCTATTTTTCTTTTTCTTGTATTTGAGTCACGGACCTTCAATAGGTAAAGAGTATTTCTATCAAGCAAGCTATGTGTAATAAGTGCAATGCAAGGCCTCAGCTGTACCTAAAGTTGACCATCTCAATGAGATTATCAACTGAAGGGGTGGGCACAACTCAAATATGTTTTATACTTTGAAAGAAACTATCAAGTTTGATCCCTTTGGCGGGACTCCAGGTTCAATTCTTCTGACATAAAAAAAAAGGAACAAAACGAATCTTCTACATAATCAGCCTCCAAAAGTATCAAATTTGTGCTACACAATATCATGGTAAGTTAGTTCAGTGAACGAGTTATCCTGTCTTGGCTGGGAGAGGTGACAATTCGCTGCATGTGACAGTCCTCGTTAATGCGCAATGTATATCAGATCTACAGCTACAAATAAAGTAACCACTGTAGGTACTTAATGCACTAACAGACCCGTCAGTAAAGAATATCCGCCGCTTCCGAAATTCTTTCGTCATCGTTGACAGGAATCCGACGTAATACTGCTTGTAATTGATCGGGAATAAGCACTGGTTATAGCTAGATATGAATAACGGAGGAGAAAAGCACTACATTATTGAAAGACTGAGAATGATGCCAGACGCGATAGATACAACAGCTCATCGATAATTGGAGGATTATCGTCCAGCTGATGAAAATTAGACTAAGAAGAGAGAAAAAAATCAGTGAAAATTTGACGAGCGAGAAGACAGTGATGACAAACGTGGAAGTCCAAGTGAACACTGGATGAGGGGCGCACTTCAACATTGACTAACAGTCACGGTGAACAGATATAGCACATAAATCAAATTATTTCTTAACATGATTTATTATGTTCCGTGTACGACAATACAACGAGGTAAACAAACACTGTCATTCTAAATACAATTGTTGCGGAGTGAACTTCCTGCAAGACCAAAGGTGGAGTCCGAAAAAATTATTTCACAAACAATCTCCCGGGCACAACTCTGAAACCTCTGGTTATGTGAGAGGTTGTGACATCAGAATCTTTCTTGCTGCAAGAAGTAAGGAACCCTAATCACCTATAAAAAAACTGGACCATTTATCTGGAGCATCGAGAGGCCTCTTTTCTGCCGTCCGAATAATGCTTGGGAAAACACCCAACTTCTAGATGATGTTGCGCCAAGGGTGTCTCTCTCCATTCTATCCAGCTAGGACTTTCATGACATTGGAATTTCTCAGCAGAGATGAACGAAATCTGTTGTCACGATCAAGCGAAAGAGGAACTCTTACACATCTTAGTGAGAGAAGTGCGCCCACTTTACCAAATGTTTTCAATGAATTGGCTCATAGAGAATGAGAGGAAGTAAAAGGTCTTGTACGTATGATGAGAACAGAGCAAGAGAACTCACATTTGACTTCAAATTAATAATCAAAGAACTTCGCAGATTATCGAAGGTGCCGTCGTACATCAACTTATCAAGCACATCTTGGGGCTTCACAGTCGGGGGCACAGTCGGGGGATTCTCAGGCTCCATAATTCAAAGACAAATTCCACAAAATCGCCGCATTCTTTCACGTGCTCTCACGTGCTCGGCCACTCACAACAGAAGCACTGCCCCCCACCCGGAATACTCATTGCATAAGAAAAAGGCTCCTCCAATCCTCCGAAACCTTCAGCTTGACTCTCGTGCCACCAGCCATGAATTGGACGAAACCTGCTACCATCCGCTTATACACACCCAATCTGATCACATCCCAACCCATCCGCTTGGAGCAATCACGAAGCCCCCCGCTCGACACTGTCATCTCGTGAGAAACACAGGAACACTATGATCGCCTCTGCTTCCGCTCTCCACAATGACAAGTGCATCGCATCCACCTGGCATCACAATGCTTCTCACGCTCATGATTTCGAACTTCAAATGACCTGACAGTGAAAACTCCTCCACTTTAGGTTCTGCGCAGAATACTGACCCCACGCAAAGCAGAGGGAGACTGGCAAACAAAATTCAAGAAGAAACTACGCTCCGTACTGCAATTAAGACCCCAGGACGAATGCCCGACGATCTGCCGTAGAAACACGGGGGAGGACGAGAGAGGGAGAGACAGACAGACTACGTGAAGAACTTCGCGTTGGAGGATCCGATTGCAGGTCTCAAGGTTTGCAAGGTTTGTCTGCAGCAGATTAGAATCTTCTCGAGCTACGAGAAGTAGAGCTCGCGATTTCACACCAGCCTCCCCCAGGCGCGCCCTTTTCAGCCCTCTCTTCTTTTCAAACGAAAGGAAAAGGCGATTTAGAATATTTTACCCCCGCAAAGTTAGACATCTTTGTAGCAAAAAATGATTGCTTTGCTAGAAGACGATCTACAATCGGCACTGGATTTTGGCAGAATTGTGCACATGGCTGTATTCAGCGCGATAGTTTAAATAAATTGTTTAGCTTTCTAGATTTTATAATTCGACTTTAGGACTCTCCTTCTTGTCCTCTCCAATGTAGGAATCAAGGCATTAATATTTTCCTATTTAAAAAATCTATTAGGGAACAGAGCTGCGCTCACCGCTAGGTCTTAACCGCCGCAAACATTTTTAAGGAACATTTTGTGTAAATAAAATTCATAGGCTTCATCTTATAGATTATCCATGAACTCAATGTTTATGAATCATGTTTATGTTCATGTCAATGTAGATTAGGAAAGTTAACTAACACTAGCGAATAGGCTTCGTAAAAAGAGGTGGCCCCCCATTTGGCGAAATAGAAAGATGCAATAACATTCATAATATCATTACTGGTAAGAACACAAATCACTCTTCATTACCCTTTTCGTCTCGTGATGGAAAAATCATATGGAAGGGATTCCAAAGAAATTATGAAAGAGTTTCTGTTGATATTAACTCTCTTCGATAGAAATTGTGTTGTGCCTTGATTTATCTAAATTTTAATATTAATTAATCAAAAGCACCCATGCGTATACCTTGTTACGACTTAACCTCTGTCAATGGCCCGACCTTGGTATATATATGTAGGTTCACGTAAAATTCACATATTTCTCCAATCCCAAAATCAACGAGTTATATAATATTGGTGTTTATTTTTCAAAAGGGGCATATCGTAAAACCCCAGGGCAGTCGAATGGCTCCCCTTCCGCCGATAATTCATTTTTAAAACAATACTAAAATCAGAAGGCTCAGAAGGCCCGCGCTTGGCTCCCTGTCACCTGTTTCCCGGCGGGGTGAGCTGGAACAGGTGAAGATCTCAAGAAGTCAGCAATATAGCCCCTCAAATGAGTGACCTCAGAAGGATAATTAAATCGCCATTAAAAAAATGGAGGACTTTTGTGATTCGCTTGCAGGGGCAGCGAAAATTCGAGCTCAAAAGGCACAAAAGTGCAAGCTCGGAAGGAAGATCGAGGTGGCGCCGGCAACAGTACGGTAATCGACGAAGAAGCGCGCGGAGTACATCTCCGGTACGGCCGTAGAGCCGGTTCAAGGGACGGTATATTCTCCAGGGCATCTTCGAATCCTCCGCGCTGCGCCGGAGGGCGTTGAAAGGCGGCAGGCGCGCGTCGTCGCGTGGATTGACGACGCCCGCAACGCGACGACGGGAGCAGGCGCAATCAAACCCGACGACGACTTCTCCGCGCCGCGGAATAAAGGCCGCCGGGTGCGCGCGCGACCGGGCCCGGCGCGACATCGCGGGTCGCAGGCCCGCGGCAGGAGGCGCGAGGTTTCTTCGGCGGGACTCTCGTCAGTCCGGGCGCAGGGTATTCAGGCGCCGGGACGGGGGAGGATTGGGGCGGTTCGGTGAGGGAGGCGAGGCGGGGCGGGGCGGGCACGAAGGTCGCAGGGGACCCACGGGGGCAGGGCAGGGCAGGGCAGGGGGAGGAGGGGGGGTTGGGGCTCCTTCGGCTCGGCTCGGCTCGGAGGCGCAGATCGTGCGCTGCAGGGGCTGCTTCGTGGTCGTCGGGTCTCGTCTCGTCTGGTCTCGGCGGGGCTCGCTGGCGTTCAAGAGGAGAGGCCAGCACGGGCGGTCCATTTATTGTTCGCGACCGAGGATTGACGAGCAGCAGAAACGCAGGGCGGAATCGCAATTTTGTAGGTGGGCTCCTTAATTGTGCGTTAAGTTTAGTCGTCGGTTGGGTTCGATCGAATAATCGAAGCGAAGCGAGGCGAGAGCGCGCGCACTCTCCAGTGTCTCTCGTCTCTTGTCTCTCATCTCTCGTCTCCTCTCGACTGCACGAGATGGAAAGCGGGCGGAGATCCGAGCGAGGAGGGGCAGCGTGCAAGTATTAAGCCCCGACGGTGGGCACGAATGCGGCCACGGGGAAAGTGAAAGCGAAAGCGAAAGTAGGCGGGTCGATCCGCAAGCGCAGAGAAGCGGTGTGACAGGTCGAGAGGCAGCCACACAGACGGGCGCACGCACAGTCGCAGAGGGAGGACGGGGAGGGAGTGCGAGGGCGGAGGACGAGGACGAGGAAGAAGAAGAGGAAGAGAGGAGAGGAGGGTGAGTAGGGATTCGACGAGATGGAGAGTCAGGGGAGTTTGGCGCTGATGTGGAACGAGTCTCCGCTTTTATGGAGGTCGGTGTATGTGTTCATCGCGGTGTATTTGTTCGGGTACTTCGTGGTGTTCAGGAACTGGAAGGGCAGGCCGAGGTACGATGCAGCGAGTTGCGGCATCTCGCTGCTGCACGGGACGCTGGTGGCAGTTCTGGCAGCGCGGGACCTGTGGACGGCGGAATGGAAGCTTGATGCGCCCAACACCGACATGCAGAACAAGATCATGGAGTACAGCATGGCCTACTTCATCGTGGACCTGATCAATTACATGTACGCCGCGCCCGACGACTTCCTCTTCATCGGGCACCACATCGCCACCTTCACCTACATGTACACCTGCCACTACATCACGGGCCATGGTGCCACCTCCGTCATGTGCCTCATTGCCGCCGGCGAGGCCACCAGCCCCGTGCAGAATGTCTGGACTCTCGCAAGAATGGCTCGCGCCGACTCTCCGCGCGCCAAGCGCATCTACACCTCGCTCTCCCCGTTCTTCACCTTCTACTTCACTCTCGTGCGCGGCATTTTTGGGCCCTATTTGATTTATGAGCTCGGCCGATTCTACCTCTTCGGCAAGGCCGACGCCGTCGTGCCCCGGTGGTTGGCCTACTGCTGGATGTTCAAGATATCGTTCGGGATCTTCGGGAGCCTGATGTGGGTCTACAAGCTCTGGGTTGGATTGATCAAATTCTACGGCAACCGGGATAAGAAGCCAGTCGAGGAAGAAACGAAGAAAGCTATCTAATCCTCGCCCCGCCAATCTCCACTTCGTAGATCTGCGGCGTCAATTCCCCGGCGGTCGAGGACCTCGTCCAGTCGCGCGCTTTTCGCACCTCCGACCTCGAGATTCTCCTCTGCCATGCATTCAATTGGCCGGCGGCCTCGCTGCGATTCTGCCATCTTCACGGACGACCCCCGGCCGCAGACGTCCCCCCGCCCCGTGAACTCTAGGGTTAGTAGGTTCCCCAGAGCTCCGCGCTCTGTTTTCCACCGTAGGACGTTTTGTCTACCCTCCCGTAGGTGTCCCTCCTGGATTTGTCGACGCCTGGTGCCTGTTCTGCTGCTGGCTTAGGTCCCGAAGCGCATGGGGAACGAGACGAAGACGACGACGACGACTGCCCTGTGAGCACTGCCGAATGTGTTGCGGAGAATCGGAAGAAGGCCTTGCAGTGCATAGCGTCGATGCTCTTTCGTGGAAGCTGGTGATGGGGAGTGAGTGTCGAGTCTCGGGAGGGCACTTTTCGCCAGTCGTCGAGAGATTTTTGTACAGACAGACAGACCGACCTAGATTTGGTTTGCTGGCACCGCGCAGTTGGGAAATTTGTGAAAGAGAATTGTTCAGTTTCCTGGACCTTGTTCGCATGTCGTTGGTTGTCGTTGTCGTCATTTAAGTGTGGTGTAGAAGAGCTCGACCCAGGCTCCCAGTGGCTCTCTCTCTCTCTTTCTCTATCTCTCTCTCTCTCTTTTCTTCGTTTTTGCGAGGCTGAGCCCTCTGAACGTGGTGCGGGGGTGCTGCTGCTGCTGCTCTTGCCTGCCTGCCTGAGCACCTTCTCCTCTCAGTAGCTTCGTGAACGTACATTTGTTGTCGGCTAGGATGGAGCGAAAATTTTAATCATGATGGTTGACCTTCTCTTCTGTTGACAACCTGCTCGTATGAATTCTGATGAATTTCATTGCATTCGAGACTATACCCCCAACATGTCTCTGTGGTCATGGATTCTCGATGCATTTGTGCTCTCATTCCCTCTCTACAATGTTCTTTGTATGTCGAGGTGTGCACTTGTCTGCTCGCACAATTGGTTTGAATTGCACTGAATTGTGTGGATGGAGGAGCTGGACTATGTCGTGCACACATTTCGAAGATGATTCAGAGGGAATTGTGAAGCTATTGAAAATTTTTCCTTGCCTGTCGACCACGTGGATCGTCACCCCCGTGTGTCGGGTGACATGCCTTGGTAGACATTAATGAGGGCATCGTGGTGTCAGTGGGCTTTTCTGTGGAGAAAAAAGATCTTGGGTCGGGCTGAGCCTGTCCTCTCCTCTCTTCTTGAGCTGGATCCTTCCCAGACTCGGGGTGGTCAAGAGAAGCTGTACTGCACGAGCCAGGAGGATCCCATGGTGTCTTTCCCCGCCTGGTCGTCCTCGATGGAAAGCAGGGCGCAGCATGTCACCTTTACATAAAGCATGGGAGATACTAGGAGTGATGAGTTTTTCGATGTGCACAGTGAATTGACTCGGATGAGGAATTTACTCGTCGCCATCTGTCCGATGCCATACTCGATGAAGTATCACGTTGGCTCACTCGAGGGCGTACACAAGGCAGGACTCAAACAGACAAATCCATCACAGATTTTTTCAGATCATGGATTGTAGTCGTACGTTGCCAGTGTTTTCACGTGTGGACAACATGTTGATAGTTTGGCTACGTTACCTTCCTCTTCTAGCCTCTTACAATATACTGCGGCTCTCATGTCGTTTGAAAAGGACAAGCCATCGAACATTCCCGACCTGTTGATCGGTCGGAGAGGACGTACATTAAGTGGGAGATGCAGTAATTCACGTTTTAATTATTCCGTCAAAGGTTCAGTGAATAATTCAGATTAGGAAACATGACATCACAGTAATAGACCTGGATAATCCTTTTCTGGTTATGAGCGGAAATTGGGCCAAGTACTAGATGTATCGTGAATCATGAATCATGATACATATACGAGTTACACGGTAAATTTCTACACAACTAGTTTCTCACTAAAATGCAAAAGTGGACGAATTCTTGGCACATCGTGTGCTGAGCGGGCAGTTTGGTGCAAAGACGGAAATGCTACGAAGATCGAATCGGAAGAGGAAAAATATTTGCTGCCCAATAACTTACGACACTCAAGGCTGGCGAACGAAAGCACTCGAAACTCTCAGATTATATTGTATTATAATCGTGCTGGAAAAATTGTGAACAAATATTCGTTTCATGATTACGTTGTTGATCTTCTTCTACAGCTGCGGAACCCACAATCGGTCGCGCACACCATCGTGCCGCGTCGTGTGCCATCCGCCAGCTATGGTGGCGCAACTAGTCCTCGACGTCCTGGATGACGATTGATTGGGTCGAGAGAGAGAGAGAGAGAGAGCACACGGGAGCAGCATCTCGCTCAGCTCAGCTCAGCTCTCGAACAGCAGGAAGAGAGTGCAGAAGAGAATCTCTACTTTACGTGGACGATGAACCTCCGAAGGCTACGAAAACGTGAGGACGAAGCTCTAGCAGTGCCCTCTGAAGACGTCCACCACAGCTTCCTTCAAATGGCTGTTGGTCGAGCACACTCGATGCGACATGATATCGAATGGGCTTCCGGATCTGCGCGCCGACGTCATCAGCCACCACCGAATCAGTCCTTGAGTGTGGCAGTTTCAAAGGAAGGCAAAGCGATCAAGCAAGCGACAATTAGCTTACGTCCTACGCACACATGGAAGATTCATGGGCATGAAGGACAACAATTCCTGAGCTGGGGCTTTTGAGTGTCAGTGCACGCACGGATCGAAGACGAGTCCGCCGGCTTCTTGCACGATGAGCACTCCGGCGGCTACGTCCCTGCGCACATGCCAACGAGAAGAGGCGTCTGTCAGTGGCGGGGCAATCGATCGATCGAAGGAACGAAGCGGAGGATTGATGAGAGACGTGACTCACCACGGACCCCCGAACCCGATTTCGTAGAAGATGTCCAACCTCCCGCACGCTACTCCGCACAGATTCATGGCGCAAGAGCCGGACATTCGGAGCGATCGAACCTGAAGCACGCTCACGAGACGAAAGATTGAATAAATGGATGAATGAATGAATGGAGCTGATGATCAAAGCACGGCTCGACCCGTCTCGCCCTTTTCAACGATGGTGCGAACGAGCGAACTGAAAGATCGGAAGACTGACGGACGAGGAAATGGATCGGGACCGACCTTGAAAAGCGCTGCGTTTATCCTATTCGTCGATTCGTCTACCGTCTGGACGTCCCGCGCCGTGCCGACCTGCCATAGCCACTTCGTTCATCGTCTCGTCCCAGAAGAAGAAGGGAACGAGGAAGAGGAAGAGGAAGAGGAGGAGGAGCAAAGAAACAAAATGTCTGCAAAGCTTGCAGTCACCGGCAACCCAGTACCTCCCACGATGATGCCTCGATCGATGGGTCGGTCGGACCTCTGGCTCTATAGCACCGACCTTCAGTTCGATTCAATGCAATTCAAAGCAATGGAATGGGGAGTGACATCTACTCAAATATGATCTCACTGCCAGAAGATTGAGTGAATGAATGTCTACGCATGCGCTTTTCATGCGATGAGTGGAGATGGTCACGCCCATCGAGACTGCCTTGCACGAGGTGCAAGCTAATCTTTAATCAGCACCAGTAGCAGCATTCGCACTGATGGCGTGCCTCTCGAGCTACCCTCCCAATGAGAACTAACTACGTTACGTCAGAATGCAAGGAAGTTGCAACATACTTCTGTGGCGAGCAGAGCGTTTCCAATGTCCGTCTGATCAGAGGCTGCAACAACAACAATGACACCGACAGGGCATGAAACCCATCAGATACTCTTGTCAAACTCAATCCCAAATTTGATCTGTACCAACGATTCCTGTGACTGAGCTTGGTTTAGATCTGATCAGGAGACGGAGGATGCTGGTGAAACACGGAGCAGCCTATCGCCACTGAAACGGAACGATAGAATTTGGCCCTCGAGGTCGAGGGATTGGGGAAGGTAACTAGGAAAAATCAGGGCCGGAAATTTGTGGAGCTGCAACGATAGGAGTGGACACTTACCCATGATGAGCTGCCCGTTCAGAAATGCTCCACCTCCCTTTGTGGCAGTGTACAACTGCAGACGAGTTTGAAGATTAGAGTGCTAGCACCAGAATGTGAGACTTGCCTCAGCGATGGTGGAAAGCTTGGGATGTGAACCTCAAGCCGTCGAAAGATCATTCATCTATTTGCAGCGAGTGTATCAAAAGCGAGGAACTGGTCGTACACATCTCCGCTTGCATGCCATTCCATCACAGTGCAGTACAACGAAATGGAAGAGTGTCCGAAGCTTTGAGTACCTCATCGAGAATTGGATTGTACACAACTCCGACGACAGGAACCTTTCCGATGGTGAGTCCGATCGATACGCAAACGAAGGGAAAGCTGTTCACCATACGGATTCAACGGGTTACGAAATTTGCAACGACGACAAATTCTGCCGAGAAAGAACTTTCTTTCCTCATCTGCTTCATTATTGCTGACGACTTCAGCTCTATTCGGATTGTGGCTAATTGATAGACAGTACAGCACCTGAAGAATCACAGGTAACAGCACACCAAGTTGAGTGGGAGGCTCAAACCTGTGAACAAAATTGGTGGTTCCGTCTAAAGGATCCACAATCCAAGTCGGTTCATCTGTGATGGCGTTAATCTTCCCGCTCAATGATGATTCCTCTTCCCCCAGAAGCTGAAAATTGCAATCACATGATTAGCTTCTTCCCGAGCACCGAGTACCAAATCAATGTGAAGAAAACGATTCTCATCTGGGACCGCAGCACTCGACAACAAACTAAAATCGGATATGGTCACCAGCACTAGCGGTGAAGATTACAAACTGGAAGACTCTGCACGAATAGGAGAAGCAACGAAAGCAAGAAATTCTTGTAGCCCCTGACACGCACGGACTCGAATAGAGAAATTCCACCGATGAGATGAAATTGAAAGCAAGTTTTGCTATCTGGCACCGCCATTACCTTGTGGGTAGGAAATGCCTTCGACAGATGGTCGAATATTATCTTCTCGCAAGCTTTGTCGGTTTCGGTTACTAAATCGACCTGCGCAATCAGAATCGAGTCAATCTCTCGGACTTCAGCTCAGCTCAAATCGGGAGTGACTGCCAAAAGCATCCAGCTTGAGATTTCTGGAGACATTTTTTACTCCTCCCACGTCAATTTGCACACGACGAGGTCACGCAGCTCCCTTCTGCAAACGCAAACGAGATTTGACTCTTAGGCATTCAGAAGAAGGGGTCTAACGCACCTTTCCCTTGTGTTCCACCGTTTTATGTTTGTAGAAGCTGACCTGAATCAACTGCAAAATCAGACGATGACGTCTTCAGTCTTTGCTCTGGAACACGCGAACCGAGCAATGGAATCACAGAAATGACAACTGGAATTGACACTAACTCGGATTTTTTATCACCGAGAGCTGACAGAGCCCCTCTGAACGGTACAAATCATTCACTCGTAGTCGTCACCGCATTCACTGCAGAAGATCTTGCGCAATTTGAGCTACCATGTTGTAAAGGATTGCAAAAATCTCCATATTGTAAACACAGACTCGGAGAGGAGAGAGAGAAAGAGAGAGAAAGACCTTTCCAGCCATGACCGCAGCCTCTTCAGCCACAGCGACATACTTGTTGAGCATTTCTGCAAGAATTGAGCTAAAACCTCTGAGAATTTAGCCGAGCTTGAAAGCGTCCAGAGAATCTCTACCACACAATCTTCCGATAAATCTCTCATCCAATTAAGATGAATTCTGCTGCCCCATAAAAAAATTTCACACCAGAAGAACCCCCCGCACAAAAATGCTTCACTCGATTACAAAACCCACATTCATCGATTCATCCATCCATCCAATTAACAACAGAACCAAACGAGTCGCAATTCCAGCAGTCAATGGCCTAGCCTCGATACAACAAGCAAAACAGACAGTACCAGAATCGCATCCAGAATCGACACCCATCTCTCCCTATCTCTGAGAGACGAGCTCGAAATTCACGACAAATCCTTCTTCCTCGCAACCAAGCGCACACGAAGACAAACGATCAATGCGGACGCGCATTCTCTCGACTGGGCTCGGATTCATCACAAAGACGCACCTAAGTCGACGGCCATTGCGAGAGAGGGGGCCCTGTGACCCACAGAGGCCGTCCCGGATCAGATCCGCGCTCGACGCTGCGCCCGAATTGCGCTCTCGAGAATCCGATGTCGATGCGGTCGATCCGTCCGCCCAGAGTCTCAGTGCGTGAGAGACTAGTGCCCCCCTGCACTTGCACTCGGGCTTGCCTTCCCCTTCCCCTTCCCCCTGCCGGGCTTCGGTCGCCCTGCGGGGGCTGCAGGAGCACGTGAGACGAGCGCCTGCAAGCACCTCACCTCTCGTTCCAGAAGCTGGGGGGCCAGGGCCACTGCGGGACGGGCGCATCCGTCCATCCATCCGTCCGTGATCGGTCGTCGGAGGTGACGGTAGTACAGTATATAGCATACCGCCGATGGGATATGCGACGAGATTCCGTCGACGTCACGCACGCGCGCGTCGGGGCAACGAGCGGGACAGCCGTCACGCGTGATTTTCGTACGGGCCTGATGCCGCTTACGCCTTGCGGGGGCCCAAATTGCGCCTTCCCGGCTCTTGTACCTGCCCGCCCGCCTCTGTCCCCTCCGAGCGAAGCGCTCTTCGACCGGGGGCCCCGGTGCTTTCCTCCCGTCCCTGCCTCCATGGCCTTTGCTGTCTGCTGCTGCCGGAGACGTTGAATAAGAATTGTTGTGGACATAAACATAATTCAAACTAATCTTATTCTATATACTATTGATGCAATATAATGGTTCATTTTTTATTATTAAGTTTTGAGAAGAGTCCTGACCAAATCACTTTACTTAAAAAAATTAAGAACATCACTGCACCAAACTCTAACCTATTCCTATACATCATGTTAAAATTTTGATTGTAACTTTCAAACCAGTGAATCATTCTGTAGACTAAATCGTAATTTATAATTCTAAATATTTACATTTACGAAAAACTAAGTAATCAGGCAGCTAAATGATAAAGATTAAACTTTTTTGCACCGGACAAAGTTGAATTCATGTAAATTTACTTAATTTTATATTGATAAACATAAATAATTAGACATCAGAAGCCAATAAAAACAAATCAAACTTAATTTTTTGATATCTGTATACGCAAATGGCTGGTATTAGTCATTTCTCAATTGATTGATCAATTGAGAAAAATATTAAAAGAAAAATCAAAATATCTTAAAATCAGTATCTTTATATTATCAAGATTTATTGGATTAAATGGAAAAAATCTATAAAAATTAAGAAATTTGTATCAGAACTTTTATTTTTCATAATAAAATATATTTTTTTGAAACAATAAAGATTGCATTTCATACAAAATTCAAGATAATGAACATAAACATCATTGATAATTTTTTACAAGCAATTCAATTCAATATTAAAAGATCTTGAACAATGTGTATATAGTATAATATTTCTAAACTACTATTTTGAAAACTTTTATTTTTTAACTTGATTAATTTTTTGATAGATCATTCAATCAATTGCAATTTTTAAACGTTGTTTCAAATTTTGAAGATTTAAACATCTTAAGATTGTAAACATTAAACATCTTATGATGTAAATGATTTAACATAAGTTGTCATAGAATATTTTTTTCATTCAACCAAGATGACAAAGTGTAAGTAGTATTAATTTTCAAATATATTAACAATTGGAGCGGCTAAGTATCACTCATTTTGGGCTAATCATCACTCATCCTAGTATACGGTTTGCCAAGATTGGTCGAAAGTTATAGCTACCAAAAGGGCTGAGTTTATGGTTCTTCTAACATGGGTGCTCAATCTTCTTATACCACTCTGCATCAAACGTGGGACCTATGAACCACGTCGAAATCACAACTTTGTGGCATTTGTCGTAACTTGTCTGATGTCTTAATTGTGAATATCCACACTCTGATGGAGGCGATGATGATCAACTACGGAATTTCCAAGGGTGCAACGAGATTGTTCAGGATGCAAGTATCGAAACCCTGCTACGTCATTACACAAAGTTGCACTAGCCTAGCCTTTCAACTTTCAAAGGTACTTGAACTTTCGGATATTGTAAGAGCGTAGACCTTGCGGAAATTTAGAATCATACATGTCATCATTGAACTCGACGATAAAAACATTAATCAGAATATACGCATGCGTGTGTGCTGCGGCCATGCTAGATAGGTGATCCACACGAAGTTCAAGGCCTCGAGGACGAAGAAACGGTGGGGGTGCTTGGTGGCAGCGATCAGCACGAGTGAATGAGTGCGCTGAGCTACATTCGCGAAGAGACAAAATTTAAGGGCACGAAGCATGGATGTGGTGAAGGTATTGTCTTGTTCTTTATGGGGACTTTGAGACTTGTGTACTCTTTCTGAGCTTTGGCAGTTCAGCGTGCGTCATATGTTGCTTGATTGGATTTTAGTTTCTACAATGTCTCTCACGTCTGACACACAGAGAGGAACATGGATGTCACATTTGACACAAAGAGTAACACGAAGGTGAGGTAACCATGTTAGAAGAACCATAAACTCAACTCCACTAGCAACTATAACCTTCGATCAATCCTGGCATACCGTATACCCAAAATGAGTAATAACTAAACCCTCCTTTAACAATTTATTTCATCTTTGTTTGAATCAATATCAAAAATTTTCTTTACTTGTTCATCTCTACTTGTTAATATTGAGTAACCAACAAGCAAATTAATTTGTTATATAGATAAAATAAGCTATATCCATAAAAGTTAATTTCACAACTTGCACATGATCTATTACTTTCTCACCCAAGAATACATTATATACTAGATTTCATGTGATAATCTCAAAATTACACTAAAAATGAATATGTATAGATTTATATATTCAAAATATTTTAATGAAGTTAACAAAAGATGTGTTAGATGTGACTTAGTTTTTGAAGTGAGGAGTGCAGTGCAGATCATATATTAGATGAACAAATCTTCTCGATTACTGAAATGAACACCCTTGAGAATAAGTATTGGCATTATGTAGTTGTCGCTAATGTTCAGAGGTGGCCACGGGTTCTTGTTATATCATTTTCATTACCAAATGCTCGAGAGAGCAAGTGAAAATTGAATATGCATACATGAAGGCTGTATAGTGTGATCGGTGATAAACTGCCAACATGCGATTCATGTTGGCAGTTTATCACCTGCCAACATTGAATTTGCATGTGCAAGTACATAGTGTTTTTTTTCTAAATAAATGCACATGAATTATTCAAAATCAAAGTAGACATTTCCTCTAATATTGTATATAACAACAAAACTTGAACAACAAAACCACTTCAACTTCAAAATCATCTATCAATCCTCATATGACAAAAACATATTTAACTTTACAATTTGAAAGCTCATTGTTGATCACCACAATCTTCATGTTTGGCAACATCCACAATGATCGTGGTTGCAACCTTTGCAGCTTTTTAAATAGAAATTGTATTTGTTGCCGTTAGCTTGACAAGTTCAGTTGCTACAACTCTAGCAACTTTAACCGCTCTACTAGCGCAAATGCAGCACTTGTTCATGTTTTTGCCATGTTTGCAAATGCTTTTATTATACTTCTCACATCCATCTTGTCAATCATAACACACGGTGCTAACTTATCATACTATTTCTTGGCTTTCTACGATGGCGTAATCTACTTTGAATCTACTTCTTTACTTAATTATTGTTCTTTCCTAGTCATTAACGTACTTTCAAGATTATTGTTACCTCTATCAATCAACGACCTTAAAAAGATTAATTCTTCGCCTCAAATATCACATTTTGATATTGTTTCAAAACCTGCATAAAAAATCCTTTACTTCTACTCTCTATTTCGTCTACTTGATCACAAATGACACTTCTTTGCATTGAAAGCTATAAAGTATCATTTTTATCTCCATCTTAATCTCTCAACAAACAAGTGTGTTTAAACCACTGTCTATTAACTATTAGTATTTTCTTTAAATCATTTTTATTTTTGTGTAGTTTTTTATTTTCAACTACGTCCTTGTCGGTATCGAGGACGTAGTCTAGTTTGATCGGAAGCTTCAACATTTATCCTATCGTCTTTACTCTCCGCAACTGCTTCTTCATCTTTATAAAACTAATATAAAGATTTAAAAATATAGATATATATATTTAGATTAATTTCACATTCAATGCTCTTATCAATTGTCAATTGTTATGTGCTAATCTTCTTGATTTTCACGTTCAATGGTGTTATCAACTGCCAATTGTTTTGTGTCAGTCTTATTGATATTCTCGCTCAATGCTTTTATCAATTGCCAATTTTTTTTGCCAGTTTTCTTGATTTTTTTCTCAATTCTCCTATCAATTGCCAACTGTTTTGTATTCTTCCATGCATTCTTGTTCTTGTACATACTTATTTACTTGCTTGATCATTTGTCAAAAAATAAGTTTTTTATAGATAGTACAATTCACAAATTAATTTTACTAAGAGTGTGAATTCTCAAATAGTATATAAGCTTGATCATCATATCAATCGTTGCTACATTATCTGCCATAAATCTTGTTGCATAAGTTCTCAAAATTTCACATGATTCCTCACATCTACAGGTTTTTTTTGAAGATTGTTCAACTTCTTACTATGAAAATTTCACTTCACACGTCATTAGTCTTAGACGCATGCTCAATGATCCATTACTTGATACTAACAAGTAGCTAATTTTCAAAAGCATGGATATATTGCAAATGCATATACATTCGACAAGATGAAAAAAAAACTATAAATAATCTAGAAGTAGCAACGCAGATACGGATTGAATATGCTGTTAACAACAAATTTTGACTATCTAGTTCAAAACATACATCATCTTCTTGGATCATATTCAGAAGTTTAGCCAATCGTATGAGAGTAACGGAATTATTTTTGTGAATGTTAGTCTCGTTGCCTACTTGTAATTTGATTTCTCATTCTTCAAAATTATCATCAATAAATAAAGCAGACAAGATTCAAAAGTCTGGCAATTATTTTCTATCCGCTTCATCAATGTCTGCTATTGTGCGCTATTTTTTAACTTTCACTATCACTATTGCTGGCTCCAACGACAACTCCTACTTCATCATTTCCGCTTAATTTTCCTACCAAATTTGTTAAATATAATTCAAAAAATCTTGAGCTCCACAAGTTGAACTCCTTACAACAATCTCACATTATTGTCGAATTACATTTTTTTTGTTCCAAGGTACTGAACATACTTTTTCACTTCAAAATTAATGAGACTAAAGATCCACCTAATTCAAACAATTAACTTCTAGCTAGATCAACAACATTTAATGTTATTATATCTAAACTATGAAGCTTTTGATACTTTTTTTCCTTCTAACTTATGACTATTTCCAAGATTAATTTCAAATGTGGGCACATAATTAAACTTACATTACAGTTAATTATAAAACTTTCGACAATTAAGTATGTACTAAAATTGCTTCATGTAAACAATTCAAAATAAAAACTTGAACAACTATTTTAAAACTTACATATTGCAACACACACAAGATATTGTATTTGATAATAAATGTGAGAATAGATCTAAATCATGAACATAATAATGAATAATATCAAACTATATAATTATGTGAATAAATATTTATTTATTTTCCTTTTTGATTTTGAATGTTTTAAAGTTTGGATTTCATAATAATATGTTCAACTTAAACTAACTTGCATTGCTATAACACATGTTTTTTAATATTAACAACAATCAAATATATATGTTGGTATAATTATAACAATTACATCAATATCAACATTATATGACATCAATTACAATGTATTATCATTTGAATATTTGGTATAAATTTCAAACATAGGATTTATTTTTACATTTTTTAATTGTATCAATCTATGAAACTTAATTTTAAAATCAAAAAATTAAACGGCAAGAATAAATCCATAAGTTTGAAATGCTTTTAGATTTGATTTTTTTTGTTTGATTGCATTAATCGTTATTTAAATCTTGATTATTGCAAGTTGGCATTTTTTATAAATGAATATAATCACTTTTTTTATCAAATATTAACAATAAAATTTTCACAAATTTGATTACATCAAATATTTTGTGTAAAAATCTTAAAATTAGAATACTAATATTGTTAAATATAACAAATTTTTTTCTAGTTGTTAGTTATGCTTAATATGAAAATTTACAATGATGATGTATATGATTTTTGCCATTTATGTTATAAAAAACTTTAGACATACTGTTTCTATTCAAATAATTCATGTTCAATCAAATTTAATGATATTTTTAATGCTTTAATTTTTTAATAAATGAAAAATTTTAATTTTCTTTCAACACAATGTTTGTTAGAAGAAGTAATTTATGATACTTACACCTTACTATAATCAAAGCAATTTAACATTTTCTAATAAACAAAACTTGACTTTTATTAATTTTAATGTATATAATTTCACTCGTATCAAATTTTCTCCACAATTCATTATCAATAAAAACCATTATAATTTTATTTCAATTAAAATTATTGTGTTTTCACACTATTTCACAACTTGCTTATCTGACTCAACTTTACTTCTCCATAATGCTTACACAATCTTTTCAACTTGTAATAGATTTGAATATCGATTTAAACTAATTCAAAAAACTTATACAAATTTGAGACTGTTTATTGATAAAATAAATTCATGCATTTTTAACAATCAATGAGTGATACTTTAAACAACTAATCAAAATACACAACTTAAGAAGTTTATCTCAACATTAGAATTCTATCTACTTTAATTAAATTTTGAATTTATGAATTTAAAATTTAAATATGTTTTAAATTAAAATAAAATATTTTAACATATTTTATAAAGAAAATATTTCAAAATATTTTATATATTTTATTATACCGTCATCAAATAGATAGTTTTATCTATTACCATGAAATTTCAGTTCATACATTTTATATCCAAAGTGTTTATTGACCAAAGAAAGTAATCAACAAACATTTAAGCATCTTGAAAGCCTCTTACTTATTTGTATTTGAAATAAAGATGAACACAATTTCAAATCGCTCTAGTTGTATGCAATAAAAGCACCTTGGAAGACTTCAAAATTGCTATGTTCATTTTCAGCAATAATGTGTTATACAAAGTAGTGAGAGCATGCATTTTCACAAGAATTATCTCAAATTTGCACAAGTTTTTCACATATTTTTGTAATTTAATTTAATTTTAAATAGGGAAAATAAATTGTACTAAAAGGAAATAAGGTTTGATATTGGATTCAAATCCTGTCATACGTAAATCATATCAAATTTCATTATATTTTTGAATATTTAAAAATCATTTTTTCTTTTAACGTGAGTCTTATTGATTTCAAAATAGTATTGTATAAAAGTTTTACATACTTGATTGCACTTTTCAAATGATAAAAGTACTATAATAATTTATCATCATCAAATTTATCACCAACTTGCTTAATTTCGTGACAATCTTATTACTTGATTTAGCAATATTTGATGCTGTTAAACTCTTTTTTCTTTGATATTCTCTTTCATCATTTTTTTTCTTAAATTTTTACTTTTTCCATATTCAATCAAATTCATTTGAGTTCAACAATTTACACCATGATAATTGTTTTATCACCTTGTGATATCTTTAATTGCATAAAGCTTGACATAACATTTTATGCTGAAGAAATTATAGTGCAAAGGATCTTTAAATTTTTATTTTGTGTGTATATTTTAAAAATAACAATAAGCCAAATTGATTGGCCAATAAGTTGATGTAGTTTTTTTCAATAGCAAGGTAATTTTTTGATGTATTTTTCATCATACATTTCATAAGAATGTCATATTTTTGTCTTCAGCATTTTTTTCTTCTTGTTGTTGTATAACTTTATCTCATTCTCATTTGGTCAATTGAATGACCAATTATCTCTCTTTACAAAACTTGCACATACTATCAATACATTCACGGATTGCTATCTTGTTTATTCCTCATCTTAATTGGTAATCTCATCATGACAGATCTTTTAATTGATGCTATATGCAAAATAACTACTATAATGCTTCAGTGTCGTGGAAATTTGCTTCAAATGTTTCACAAAATTCTTGTATTTGAATGATAAATTTTTGCCATAAAGTTTTTTTAAAAATAACAATAAGTTTATAATCTCAAATGACACTCTAATGCTTCGCAAAATCCTCAACATGTTTTGCCCGTTGCTCATGAAAGAAAACACAATGTTTAAAAACTGCATTGTTAAATATAATTAACATGAAAAAACAAACAAAAAAACATTGCTTGATAATGTTGTGTATGTCTTGTTTATTCAATTTCATTACATTTAATATAAATTTGTGTTTTTATTTCATGTATTTCATCATGTATGATGAATTTTATCATCAATATCCAAAGAATACTTGATAAGATTTAAATGTGTGTTCAAATATATTACTTCAATGTCACATCATGTAAAGAATCAATCATCAACATGGAATTCTTTAAGTATTAGTTTATAAAAAGTGTTTTTAATTTTGTGCCATACACTTAATTTTTATCCAAAAAAATCATTGTATTTGTTTGTACTAGTAATAGATTTATTAATTTGATCTCTAAAAATTGATTGTGCGGCACATTGTCTCTCCACAAACTTTTCGTCTAAGTGTTAACTATATACCAAATACATTGTTGGAATTTTGTAAGGAGGAATGTAAACAAATTATCTATAAAAAAACAATTTTTTTAATGATTAATTTATGAAATTACTTTCAATAAAACAAAAAAGTCTTTATTGATTTAATTTAAGTCAATTGAAAGCTTTGATTGAGTTTTTATGTACTTACATTTTATTTAGCTTATATTATGTAAGCTAATTAAAGTTAATCAAAATCAAAGATTCATTGCGTTAATATTATAAAACTAATGATATAAATGTATAATAACTTTTGATTTAATATAACCATATAATTTTATATATGATTTTTTTTAAATAATTTTATTTCAATTTAGACATTACTTAATTGTACAATTTAACATAAAAACTAGAATTAAAATTTATTTAAAATTTTGTGTATCAAATATGTTTTGTAAATATTCTTTATAGTGCAACTCAAAATTTTAAAATCCTCTAACCATAAACAATTCACTAGTTATGTTTTTGTCAATTATTTCATATGATTGAAATTCTTATATTTTACATAAAATTAATATATTATTATTTCAATGATTTGTCATATATTTTGATAGATTCATATATTTCATGATGTAAAAATTTTGTTGATGAAATTTATCTTCTGATTGTGATATTTTTTTTATTGATTTGTTATTTTGATTTTTTAAAAAATTTTCTTGATTATTTGTATACATAATAGAAAAATTATTTGGAAACTACCTCACCAACACATCACCATGATCAACAAATAATTTGTTGATCAAGTTGACTTATTATGATTAATCAAATTGTTAACTTTGATGATATTACATGATTTTTTATTTGTGAATGATAGATTAAATATCATGTTTTATATATCAATATTTTAAAATTTCACATGTAATTTTTTGCAATGTTTAAGTTTTATTTGCTTCATTTAATTTTAAGTTCATATTTTTTATGAATATTTATGTAATATTTTTTAATTATTTATTTATCAAATTAAATTGAGTGAAAGATAAACATGAATATGAGACAAAGCATAATTATTGTTACATATAAATGATAAATAAATATATGTGTAATACATTGTGTTAGTTTTTGTTATTTTGATATTCATCAGTGGTTTATTCAATAACATATTTATTATTAACATTTAGCTTCTTTATTTGAACATTAATTTAATTATCAACCACATCAACATTGTTATAAATGGTGTAGAGATTATATTTTTCCAATTATAAATCAATTGTTGACTTCATTCATAATTCACATAAAGCATACCATTTTGCAAAAAAGAGCATATTTGATTTAAAGATTTAAAGATTAATGATTTAAAGAGCACATTTCATTTAAAAAATATTTTAATCATATTTTAATATTTAGCATGCATGGAAGATTTTAGTAAATTAAGCAAAATATTTTGAAATTTACGACCAAAATTCATGTATAATTTTAGTTTAACTCAATATTATGCAATTGATAAATTATATATATATTATATTGTATATATTATATTTTATGATTTTTTATTTAAATATAAATTAAATTTCATCTAAATGGGTAATTAATATATTTATTTATTTATAAATCAAATTTTTGACATATAAAAAAATATTAATTAACAATCATGTTAAAATTTATTTAAAAAATTATAATTTTCATCATTTATTTTATATTTTATTAAAAATTTAAATATAAAGATAAATAAGGAAATTTTAGCTTTTTATTTTTAGTATGATCAATATAATTATAGGAATTTTATAAATTCAAAATCATTATGCATTGTGCAAAAATTTCTAAAATGAATATTATAAATGAATAATGCTTATGATTTCTCAGTTTATATTAAATTATATTTTTTCTAAATAAAATTAAATTATGAAACGTATAATTACATTGTATGTTTTATTTATGTATGACATATAAGTAAATTAACAAGCTGTAATTATTTGTTACAAATTAAATTTAGTTAAATTCTATCATATAATTTAACTTGAAAATTTTCATCACATTCATTGATTTTTTGGGATATCTTGAGAATTTGCATAGACTTATGAAGTAGTTGATTATGTCAATAATTTAGTTCAAAAATTAAATACATACTAACAACAAATATTTTTCAATCAGAATTTTTTTGCAACATCAATAAATATTTATGTTTGGTTTATTTTTCCTTGTGCATACATATTTCCATAAATCTAGATTGCCATGCTAGATCAGCCAATTTTTTTTTCCACATAATGTTGTCATATAAATATAGAGATATTTGTTTCATGGGAACCCATCAAAACATAAATTGCTTGATGGTATCCATCAAGTTTCAATTTACCCGATGAGACCCCAACGATGGCACAACGTCGGTTAGTTCTAATAGATGTTCTATTATGGGTATATTTTTGTGATGAGCCCGCTCCTGGCGTTAAGAGTAGGAGGTTCAGTTTTTTGCTTGCTCAATCGCGTTGATCGAAGGCTACCTCCGAATTCTTGCCTAAGGGTTGAATTGTAGAAATATACGATTTTCAAGAGGTGTGAAATCTGATATGTCTGTTTCCCTTAACGAAACAAAAGCGGAGAGCCTCGTATGTACAAGGAAATATCGGTGTTCGAAACCACCAGTGCCGGCTTCACCCATCGACGGAGCTAGCTGTCTGTCAAAGGGAAGCAATTCTTACTCCCTCGGGACGGTGCACGCGAGATGAATAAGAGCGGATGAGTTGCGTCAAGGAGGCTAATCAGAGCACATGTCGCGTACAGGTCTGGAATCAATTGATTGTCAATGTGCTCTACAGATGATATTACTCCTCCGCATTGCTGTGAAACGAAGTATCACCTGCCCAACGTAACACGAAGTGAGACTCATGCATGCATTACACCTTCTAATCATACTAGAACATTGTGATGCGAACCTTCAGTGGGGACCCATTGGGTAAACTGAAACTTGATGGATCCCATCAAGCAATTTAGGTTTTGATGGGGTCATGTAACCATCTTTAGTTAGTTAGAACTAAAGTAGAGGTTACTCTGAATATGGATGTAGATACTTTAGTGTGCACTAGTCATAGCTGCCACATCAGCGATCCGCGCACTTGGTAGGTACAGAGTGGATGTGTTAGTTGACAGTGCCACGTCAGCAATCCGTGTGCTTGTAGGTAAAGATTGAGTGTGTTAGTTAGTGTGTTAGTTGGGTGCGCCACGTCAGCGATCCGTGTGCTTGTTAGGGTTATCCGCCACGTCATCCATCCACTAGGAGTGGGATGGATGGTGGGGATTAGATCTTATCACCTTGTACTTGTTGGTGAGAGCTATATAAGGGAGAGGAGAACCATTGTTGGCATCTCTCATCTTCAGAGTTTACGTTTCTATCTTCGAGTGAACTTCTCTCTAAACCCTAGTGTTACAATGGTATCAGAGCGACCTTGCTCTTTCCTTGAGTGTGGATTACCCCTCATGGAATAGCAAGTGAGTGATGATGGAGTGTAGTCTTGAGAGTGTATAGAGGCTGGCAGAGGTCATTCATCTGCATGTAGAGAGAGGTGGAAGGGGGAAATTGTGTTTTTGCAGATATGGACGGGATTGACAGGAATCCAGTACCGCACTGGCCAATTCCTAACCTATTCGATATTCACCTTCGTTGCATGGAGAAACATCATTTTCGGATGTACCTTGTGGCTTGTTGGGGTGCAGATTTTATGACTAGAGTGATGGAATCAAGAGTGCCACTGATTCTTCCAATAGTTACTTACGGAGAGACTTGGGATTGTACTATATACATTCTATACTGATTGTTTCATGGATTTGAATCGCGAACCACCTGTCCCGGTTCGATTCAGCACTTATGTAGAGATTAGAACAGTATATAGACAGAAGAGGATATGGAGAGATTTTCTTGTGAGGAATTATGGAGAGGAGTACTATAGAGCTGTGATAGAGTCACTTGCACCTTTTGTGACTCCTTTGTTGAGAGGTCACATAGTGATTATACTCACTTTGTATTAGAGGGATTGTGAGAAAGCATGGGAACATCAATTGATATGGGTGAGGTTCTCAATGCAATCATGGCGGAGATGAAGGAGTTGAGAAAAGCAATAGTAGATGGGCATACCAAGCAGCAAGCCATGGAAGATAAAATCTTCGCATTAGAGAGTGAGAAAGTAGAGAGAGAGAGAGTTGGAGAGATGGAAGTTGAACCTCAAGTTCAAGCTTCCCAAGTTCAGCCAGAACCAACTCCTATTGATGCAGCAGAGGCAAATAGGAGACGTCTTCAAGAGATTGAAGATCAAGCAAATCTTTTGCTTCGAATGGGAAAATCCTGTAAGGTGGAAGCTTACAAAGGGAGTAGAGCAATGGGAGTGTTAGAGGGATGGATTATGAGGATGAATATTCATTTATCCCATTTTCATGTTTCTGATTATATTGCAGGAATGTTCATGAGATCTTATCTTACGGATAAGGCTCTCACATGGTACACAACATGGGAGAGAATGCTTTCAGAACGAGGTGCTACCATTTCGTGGAGTGGAATGCAAGAAGGACTTCTGCAAAATTTTCAAGCGGTGGATTCTCTTCAAACTGCTAGAATGAAGTTGTGGGATCTGAAGCAGAAAGGAGGTATTCATGAGTACATTGAAGAATTTCGTGATCTTCAAGTATCTATCATGGATATGAGTGGAGCTGAAGCCTTGGACGTGTTCAAACGAGGCTTGAAAGATCGAATTCGAAAGGAGGTGATGGTAAGCAATCCATCTACTGTGAATGAAGCAATCGCAATTGCTCAACGAATTTCAGGTGCTTTTGGTGTCACACACGGTGAACCAGTGAGCAATTTTAGAGATCCATCTGGTCCAACACCGATGGAGTTGG
Organism: Marchantia polymorpha subsp. ruderalis; assembly: GCA_037833965.1. NCBI lineage: Eukaryota > Viridiplantae > Streptophyta > Marchantiopsida > Marchantiales > Marchantiaceae > Marchantia > Marchantia polymorpha. The sequence goes on along the minus strand of AP031351.1, from coordinate 29,698,560 downwards.
GAAACCTTCGACGTAGAGAAGGTTTTGCACCAACAAGAGGACCACCACCAAGATTTGGAGGTGAGATTAGGCGACCAGGAGTTCCAAATTTGCAAGAAGGTTATGCAAATAATGGAATGGTTCGAGGAGGAGCTGGAGTTCGTGACAATCGCCAATGCTATGCATGTGGACGAATGGGTCACATAGCCAAGTTTTGTCGAGTTCGGCAGACACAACAAGGAGGACGGCCCATGCAGCGACGACCATTCAACAATATGGAGGGGATAGAGTATGAAGAGGTGGAGGAAGCAGTTTCGGGAAACGAAGATCACCAGTAATCTTGCCTCGCGGCCTTACTGGTTCTACAAAGCGAAGAAAAGGCGAGGTTGGAAGAAGGCAATGGTTGGGAGCTCATGGAAGGAGTAAGAAGCAAGCTCAACTCATTGTCACTGATGGTTTCATGGAAGGACACAAGGTGAGAGTTTTAATTGATCCTGGAGCAACTGAGAATTTTCTATCAAGGAGTGTTGCTATGAAGTTAGGTTTGATGTTGATGAAGGACGTGAGTGAAGAAGTGGAATTGCCAAACGGGCAAACTGAAGCGATAGAAACACTACCACGGAGTGTAGAATTATCCATAGGTAGATACAAGGAGAGCATTGAATGGAGAGTAATTCGTTTAGCTCGATATGATGTCATCCTTGGAATGCCATGGATGGAACAATATAATCCGAAGGTAGATTGGAGAAGAAAAGTGATTACAAGTAGTGGATGGAAGATCTATGGAGATAGAATTAGATCTCAGAATAGGAATTTACCCCTCTTTGTGATGGGTACAGCATCCATTTCTAGAGATGATGTATGTTTCCTTGGACTTATAAGAGATATTGGGTCCACGGACAAACCTTACATCCCGGAGTCCTTGAACGACATTTTTATGGAGTATAAAGATGTTTTTCCAGATGATCTACCTGCAGGATTACCACCAAAGAGGCGAGTAGATCACAAGATTGAGGTGATACCTGGAAGTACACCAACTTGCAAAGCTCCATATCGTTTGGCTCCAAACGAATTGGAAGAATGCAAAGCTCAAGTGGAGGAGATGTTGAGCAAGGGATTCATTCAACCAAGTGTTTCACCTTATGGAGCTCCAGTACTCTTTGTGAAGAAGAAGGATGGATCCATGAGACTATGTATCGATTATCGCGGGTTGAATCATCAAACGGTGAAAAACAAATATCCATTACCTCGTATGGATGATTTGTTTGATCAACTTCAAGGAGCGAAGTACTTCACCAAGCTAGATTTGAGAAGCGGTTACAATCAAATTCGAATTGCAGATGAAGATGTTCACAAGACAGCTTTTCGTACTAGGTATGGACACTTTGAGTATCTGGTGATGCCTTTTGGTCTCACTAATGCACCAGCTACATTCATGGGATTGATGAACGATATCTTTCGCCCTTATCTAGATAAATCTGTCATTGTTTTTCTAGATGATATATTGGTGTATAGCAAAACTTTGAGTGATCATAGAAGTCATTTACGAGAGGTACTTCAAGTTTTAAGAGACAATCAATTGTATGCCAAAGCTTCAAAATGTGAATTTGGCAAGTCAGAAGTAGATTACTTGGGTCATAGAGTTACAGCTACAGGAATCCAAGTGATGAGTGAGAAGATAGATGCCATTCAGAAATGGATAGCACCTGAGGATCAAACTCAATTGAAAAGTTTTCTAGGGCTCACTGGATTCTATCGTAGATTTGTGAAAGGTTTTGCTCGACTAGCTCAGGCCTTGACTTCCATGTTAGGGAAAGGTCAAAAGTGGAGATGGGGAACAGCTCAAGAGTTAGCTTTTCAAGCATTGAAAGATGCTTTGTTACACGCACCTATTCTCAAGTGGTATGATCCTAACCGTTCTATCAAGTTGGCCACTGACGCATCAGGTACAACAGTAGGGGGCATACTTCAACAAGAATGGGAGGATGGATGGCATCCTGTTGCTTTCTATTCTCGAAAGTTGGTGGCGGCGGAACAAAATTATCACACGACAGAACGAGAGGAGTTAGCTATCGTGTTGGCAACCAAACATTGGAAGCATTATTTGGGTGATAAGGAGTTTGTGGTGGAGACTGATCATAAACCCTTGGTTTATTTGGAAACTCAGAAGGATCTATCCAAACGACAAATTCGATGGGCAGAGTGGCGTCAACGCTTCAACATGAAGATTGTGTACGTGGAGGGAAAGAAGCAACTTGCAGATGCTCTCACACGCATGCCTTGTTTGAATCATGTTGCAGAAGTGAAAATTCAGGCGGATTGGTGGAGCAAGATGTCACAAGCCACAAAGGAGGATGAAGAGATCACTCGGGCACTACAAACTGGAAAGGCAGAGAAATCTCGAGGTTTGGCGTTTTACAATCAGCGTATATGGATTCCACAAGATCACGATTTGCGCACAGTGATTTTGGCAGAAAGTCATGATACAGCCATTGCAGGTCATGTGGGAGTGGAGAAAACCGTGGAGAGTATACAACGAGTGTACTATTGGCCCAAAATACGTGAGGATGTGGAGTCTTATGTTCGAAGTTGTGTTGCTTGTCAACAAAACAAGGCAAGTAATCAAAAACCAGCGGGTTTATTACAGCCTCTTCCTATTCCCGAACAGCGGTGGGAACATGTCACCATGGATCTTGTATGTGAGTTACCAAGGACTTCGTTAGGACATGATTCAGTGGTGGTTTTTGTGGACAAATTGAGCAAGATGATTCACATCAGGCCAACCACAAAAACAGTAACAGCTCCACAACTAGCTCAATTGTATCTAGATGCAGTTTTTGTGAATCATGGTTTAAGCAAAGTGTTAATCACGGATAGAGGTACTCACTTCACTAGTTTATTTTGGAAAACTTTGTTTAGTTTTTTCAAAACAAAACTAGCAATGTCAACGGCCTATCATCCTCAAACTGATGGACAAACTGAGAGGGCAAATAGAACCATAGAGGATATGCTACGAGCATTCACATTAGAAGAGCAAGAAGAGTGGGACAACCTTTTGCCACTTGTGGAATTTGCATATAACAATTCTGTTAATGCATCCACAAAAGTGTCTCCATTTTTTCTTATGTATGGAGCTCATCCGATAACTCCTTCAAGTTTGATGAGACTTCCCAAAGGAGAGGAGTTTTCGACCAAAGTTGCAGCAGTCAACGAATTCGTGGAGCATATTCACCGAGGACTACATCAGGCCAAGGAGAAGTTGGTGATAGCTCAAAATCGGCAAAAGCAGCATGCCGATGCTCATCGTAGAGAAGTGATTTTTGAGGTTGGAGATCATGTTTGGTTATCTACAACGAATTTGTCTCTTGTAGGAACACCAAAGTTAAACCCTAGGTTCATTGGTCCATTTTTGGTTTTGAAGCGTGTTGGTGAAGTGTCATACAAGTTGGAACTTCCGTCACATATGAAAATACATCCAGTATTTCATGTGTCACGATTGCGAAAACATGTACCACGACCAAAACAATTCACCAACCAACCAGCACCACCTCCTCTTCCAACCTTGATAGCAGATCATGAGGAGTTTGAGGTAGAAAAGATACTCAAGAAACGTATTCGAGGTCATAAATATCCCAAAGTAGAGTATTTGATTCAATGGAAAGGCTATCCATCGTATGAATCAACTTGGGAACCAGCTAAAAATTTAGCAAATGCACCTTTGATAGTTCAGGAGTTTGAACGTATGTGCAACGAGGACGTTGCATCTTAAAAGGAGGGAGGTTTGTAACCATCTTTAGTTAGTTAGAACTAAAGTAGAGGTTACTCTGAATATGGATGTAGATACTTTAGTGTGCACTAGTCATAGCTGCCACATCAGCGATCCGCGCACTTGGTAGGTACAGAGTGGATGTGTTAGTTGACAGTGCCACGTCAGCAATCCGTGTGCTTGTAGGTAAAGATTGAGTGTGTTAGTTAGTGTGTTAGTTGGGTGCGCCACGTCAGCGATCCGTGTGCTTGTTAGGGTTATCCGCCACGTCATCCATCCACTAGGAGTGGGATGGATGGTGGGGATTAGATCTTATCACCTTGTACTTGTTGGTGAGAGCTATATAAGGGAGAGGAGAACCATTGTTGGCATCTCTCATCTTCAGAGTTTACGTTTCTATCTTCGAGTGAACTTCTCTCTAAACCCTAGTGTTACAGGTCACATCAAGCAAATAACTCTATAAATATAGGCTTACTTTGAAAAATTTTCACATTTTGATGGCTTTCTTGTAATTATTTTTTCTTATAAGTGTGCTTGTCTTCTATGTATTTTGCTCATCACTAATTGCTTAGTAGATCTAAACTCACAGATAGTTCATTCCACTTTAAAAACTTTATTTTATCACATGAAGTGAAAATAAACATGATAACCTTGTACTCACATAGTTTTGTCTCAAGTGCTATGATTTAAAATTTAGAATAACTAAAATATGATGTTACAAGTTTTTTTTATGTAAAAATGTGTATGTTATTTTTATTGTTTTGATATATGTCAAATACGTTCAAGAGTTTACTCCTTGGAGAAATGTTATGCTAAGTTGAGTCGCCGACTTATAACTTATGTCTCGACCAGGTTATAGCACCACAGTCTCGTAGCCTTGGCGGGTTCAAATGCCCTCTTGCTCACCGAGGTAAGTGATTTGATCCGGGCTATCGACTCCTCTGAAATGGAGATTATAATACAATTTCCCAAGTTGACTTGACATTTGAAATACATGGCGGTGGACATGATACACTATAGACTTTATGCTTCATTTCCTTCCATAATACTGTTCGAAACCGTAGACTAAAACACACCACTGACTACTCTTTCAGTCTCTCTCCAGACTCATAATCTTCACATAAAATCCTATCATATCAATCTTACTTCAATCGTAGTACTCTTGTGATTTTTATTCCACACTCATGAAAGAACTAGAAAGAAAATTTTCTCCAGAATATATATATATATATATATATACATCCATACATTTAGAGCCAACATAGACCTCAAACATTACTAGTCGTCATATTTAAAAAACCACATTTCACAAAAATTTCACATCATAAGCAACAAAAGAGCTAAATTGTTTGTCTCTAAAGTTTAGAGTCTTAAATTTCCATGCCTATGAATGCTTCTAGCCGAGAATTCAAATTGTTTTGGATGTAAAGTTCATAGCTTTGAGTCGAACAGTCTAATTTAGAACAAGCCATCGAGAAATGATTTTCCAAACCAAATGATCAGATTTTGGCTCTAAATTCATCCGTGCTTAGATACAAACACTCGCTAACAAGCCAACCATCAACCTCTCGTGCAAATTTTGATATCTTGCGCTCGGTCACTGAATCCAAAATTTTCTTTACTTCTGGGATTTTAAACCTCCTTCCTAATTTGATTCTTTTGTAATCTCGTTTGTTTGTATGCCCTACTATCATATCTCATCTAGCATATGTATACGCAAGTATGTTGATGATATGTCTCACAAAATCTATTCTTTTTTCTCAACAAAAATATTATATGTGTTTGACATCTTGCTTTCTTGAAACTCCGTATGCAATTGTAATGCAACATGTTATTGTACTTCTGCCGTTAACATTGATGATAATGATTTATAAATAAATTGTACGTAATATTATCAAAAAATCGAGCATAAAAGTCAAAATATATGGATTGTACGTTTGCGATTGAACTGAAAACCCACAAAAATATGAGATTAAATATAATAATGATATTATGATGTGACAACATTATTTCTTATGATTTGAAATTATGATTTGACACATTATTTCTTGATGTCATTATTCCATTATATATACATACTTACTTCTACCAAGATTAAAATTTAGATAATTTTACTTGTAAATAAAAAAATAAAATTTTTAAGACATTCTATAATATTCAATTTATTTACATTGATTTTAAATCAATTTTTTTATTATATTTGATTATATATTAAAATCATGAAATAAATTAATTATCAGTTTTTTATTATTATTTATGATCAAAATCTGAAATTCTTAATGTTAAACTTGAAGCTGGTCTCTTTGATTGATGAGAAAAAAATAAAATTGTTTCAAAAAATATTCGATAAATTTGAAATAATATTTTTATTTTTGATCTTGGTTCAAAATGTATTTTCGAACATTTTTGTATCTTATATATAAAATTGATATGAGTTTATCTTCATTATGAAATACTAATCAAATGATAAATCTTTGTCTTTTCTCTTTACTTCTATTATCTTAATAAAACCCTCAATGTCAAACAATCATTTTGGGTTTTGGATAGCATGTTAACAATATTGCATAATTTATCTTGATTTTTAGTTTTATCTTGAGTTTTATTTTTAGTTTTATTTTTAGATTTTTAGTTTGTTTGTGAAAGTTGTGATATTAAAAACACTTTATTATATGATAATTTTTGAATTTTTTTGAATTTTTTTTCAAAATATGAAATTTTAAGAAGTAAAATGAAATAATAAGATCAATCTTCAATTCTTATATGATAAAATAATATTTGTTATTAGATTAAAAAACTCATTTGTAAAAATAATATTAACATTTTAATTAATTTTTTAGAAAATCATATATTTATCTAAAACTTATACTTATATATATATATGTGAATGAAGTATATGCTTTTAATGTTCACAGTGATTTAATTTGAAATTTTTTTCAAAGTTAAATATGATTTTTATTTTCAATTTCTAACCTTCTTATTATTTGTAATATCATAAGATTATATGACTTTTTTTGGATATATACTTAATTTTTTCTGAAACTATGATTAGTCAATTCAAAAAATAATCAGATTTGTTAAACTTTCAATAAAAAAATTGACAGAATCTTTTGATTGATACTTAAATTTTTTTGTTAAAAAACACATAGATGTTGATGTAGACGTGAGCCACATATTTCTTTTGTGTGTATATGCGGTTATTGTAGCGAATATTCAACAATTGATACCTTAAAGTGAGAGATAAGCGTTGGTTTTTGGAGTTGTAATTCATGGCTCGCTTTCATGTTCGCAATTGCTATGAACTTTGAACTAATATGTTTTTCTTTAAATAAAACATTTAAATACATGATCTTGAAAAGTCAAAGAGAGATTTTAAATAAGACGAAAAAATGACATGTCTGTCACCTATGCTGGCATAATTGATTATATAATCAAACCACAGCTTGCTAATGTTAATACAGTGTGAATTTCAGCTCGTCCAGCAGCCGATGCATTGTTCTTTCTATGTTTCAGGAGAGAATTAGCATGTGATCTAACGATTGAGTTAAAACTTAGAGATTCAAGATGGGACGCTTAGCTGAAATTGGGCGAGTCACATTGGTCTAGCAGCAGTGGACACTAACTTTCACATTTTGCAATGATTATTATGAAGTTAAATTTTAAGTTCAATAATTTCAAATAAATTGAAAGAACTTAGGAATTTTTTCATGTTATTTTTCTATTATGTTAGATAAACTAATTTAACAGTTTTTGATGATTTTTCAAATATACTGTTTGGTAATTTTTATTTTTACATGATTTAATTTATTGTATGAATTTTTTATCATGATAGCATATACTATTGATTATAAAATATTTTAAATTATTTCATATAATTTAATTTTTTTGAAATTGATAAGATTTTATCGAATATTTGTTTATAATAAAGTAAAAAATAATAAATAAAAATCAAATAACATATATAATAAGATAAAAGATTATTACCTTATGTAAATATTAGAAGATTTCTTTGAAGATCCTACCTGCAGCTTACAAAAAGTATCAAATGATTGTTTCAAAATAAGAAATTTTTTTTTTATAATATGATACACATTTGTTTGATGACATAAAAAAATTATTGCTTCACAGTATTTACTATGATTAATAAGAGTAAAGTATAGAATGGCTAAGAAAAATTTAGTAAAATTTGTATTGAGTTAAAATCATGCAAAGAACGTTTTTCCTCGATTTTCAAGATCTTCATTATCTGATGTCTTTGTCATTGATTTTTTTTATCGTAATGCTGAATTTCATACCAGAAGTTTCACATTTTTAGAAAAATTATGAAACTTACAAATTTATATATTTTTCTAGAAATATATATTTTTTCATTAATTTCTTGTCGTATACTTTCAAAAAAATAAGATTAATTTTTATTTTCCACTATTTCTTATGTACAAAGATAAAGCTCCCCGATTTTGCTAGATATATTAATATGGATTAAGTTCTAAATACTGCTTTCAGAAGAAAATAACTCTGCTCTTAACTTCATATTTACGTTACCGAACTTTACTTCAATGAAGTTTCAAGTGAACTATTCACACATATGGCTATGCTTTGCGCATCTCTCCAAGGGTACTCCTGATTAGTGTGACAAAGTCGTTTACGGTTGTGTGATGCCCTTCAACCTTTCCACGATTTGATTTTTGGATTTTCTCTAGGAAGTTTCTCATCTACACCAAGTCTTTTATATTCACAAGGCTTTGGTTCTGACGTCCTAGCCCTTGTACTGCATGAACTCGCTTACGACTCCATCGACTCGCTATCCATTTATCGCAATCCCGAGAAGGGGCATAAATAAGGTGATCATAAGGATTTGGGTTAATTTTAGCCTCTTCAATAATCTTGTGCTCGAAGTTAGCATCGTGTTGGTAAGATGATGATGTTCCCGTACATTGAACAAATAAATTATGACAGCTGAAAACAATAAGAAACCAGGACTTATAAAACATGTCAAAAAATTACGAATTAAAGCGGGAACTTGCGGGAGAAGACCAAGGAAAGAAGCAATTATTTGTTTCTACACAACCAATGGAGATCGAACGAAACAGATACAAAGTGGACAGAACAGATACTCTCAAGCTTTATATCAGAATAGCACCCTTTCGTTGGCTGTCCAGTATCTGGTCGCACCCTCAGTAGACCACGCGCTGACCCGACATACAGTATATGCAGTAACCTGAATCGATAACCTGACCAGTTAGGGTGACACAGCACTCGGCCCGGGAAGTCCACCACGTAGGAACCGCCCCCGAACCTGCAACCCAGCTAGGCCGAGGGACCTGGCTGCGACCTAAGTCCTGCTACGGGTACGGCATAGTATTATGTCGTCTCCCCGAACTCCGTCTTAGTATACAGACCTTTTCGTCGAACCTCATTGGACGTGAATGCGTACGTGTACAGTAAACTCGCGTACGGTATCTGGCGGATCCTCACCTTCTCGGCCGTTGTCCTGTTGGACGCTGCCCCGCACTGCTCTGCCCTGCAATGGACTGTACTGTACTGCACTTTACTGTACTGGACTGGACTGGACTGAACTGAACTGAACTGCACGGCAAAGGGCGCGCACGCACGCGATGATGCTGTAAGCAATCAAAAGCCAACGCAGTCACATCCATCATCCCTCGCCACAGTAAAAGCGCAACAGACGTCCATCTCTCGCCCTCCCTCCCTCCCTCCCTCATAACGGCTCCATCTCTGTCCGTCTGAGTACCGCGTATCGAGATCGACCACCATCCGTCCGTCCATCCGTCCGACCGTCCGTCCGCCCCGCGGCAGGGCCATCCATGTGTCCGATGCTGGGATGGCACGCAGAGTCTGACTCGCCGTCGGAAGAAAGTCCGAGGCCGGGGGATTCCCAGGGGAGGATTCCTGGGAGTGGGGGGCGGGGGCGGACCATAAATAGGAGAGGGCAGCCGCAGCAGCGCCTGCAGAGAGAGGGAGGGCGGAAGGCCAAGAGGAGTGAGAGGGTTGTGACGCATGCAGGCGATGGGAATTGAGAAGGAAAAGGAGGACGAGGAGGAGGCGGAGAAGAAGAGAAGAAGAGAAGAAGAAGAATGGAGATGGTGAAGGAGGAGGAGAAGCGAGGGAGGGAGGGGGCCCGACGACTGGAGGTGGTGGAGCATGAGGAGGAGGAGGAGGAGGTCCAGTTTTGGTTCTGGCGTGGGGTTGGGTTCGTTTTCTTGAAGACCCTTTCAACGACCACTGTGCGCCTGTAGGAGGTGTTGTCCAGGCAGAGGGAGGGAGGGAGGGGAGGGGAGGGGATGCGAGGGGAATCGAATGATGAAGAGAGAATTGCTCGTCGCTGATTAGAAGGCGAAGGGAGGGCGAGAGTGGAAGGAGGGGGCGGGGAGGAGCAGTGCGGGAGAAGTTTCTTATCCTGTTTATTATCTGCACTGCAGGGGCGTGGGGGAGTTGGTTCTTGTTGGTGGTTCATGAAGAAGGGGGAGAGGGAGGGGGGGAGTGAGTGATGGAGAGGGCGTGGGAAGGGTGGGATGGGCATGATGGAGGAGCCCGATTTTGTGTGAAGGATGAATGCGCGGAGGAGGCCGGAGGAAGAAGAGGAGGGATGTAGACAAGTATGTAGAGAGGCGAAGGTGTCATGGATCGCGAGAGAGAAAGGGAAAGGGTCGGGGCGCGCAGCGATGCCGCCTCTCTCTGGATCGATTTTTTACTTCTGCCACCCAAGCTGGAAGAGCACCTGGCGGCGGGTCCTGCGGCGATCCCCACTCCTCCCGATCTTATTTCTATGTTTTTGGAGCAAGCTCTTCTGAATCAGAAGGCGCTCAACGGTGGTTCGTCGGGCAACATTGCCGGCAAAGATGCGGTAAATCTCGTGCTCACACTCTGTCCCATTGAATTTGTATTCTGAGATAAATTTTGACACATTGGCATTTTTTTTTTCTCTGTCCACTATCTGAATGAAGCATATGAAGCCGTTGCGCCTTCTCGTCCCTGGGCTGTCGAGTGAATTTTACACATTCAACTGAATTAAAAAAATTTGGAGCGAATTCTCTCAATTTTGGACACTTTTCTGCAATTCTCATTCGAAGGTGTTCCACAGGGACAACCGCGAATTAAGAACATTGTTTAGGGTTTATGCTAGAGAGCGACTCAGTAGCGAATGTTTAAACTTAGGTTTCCGGTGTACGTGCATTTCTGGCCGAATAATGTGTGCTTTGTGCACTTTTTCGTCAGAAATTCAAAGTCATACATAGTGTGTGAATTTAATGTGATGATTCTTACGTATTCAGTCTTGAAAGGGACTTTGGAACGATATAGTTCAAATTGAAAGCTGGTAGCTACCGAGCTGTAGTTAGAACACTTTCCCTCTCGGTTTTAACTTGTTTTTGAAAACATGTAATGTCGATGTCAAAATATATGCTGTCGGCACGTTGAGCGTGGACCAGGCATTTGTTAGCAACATGTAGAGACTTGACTCATAAGAAGTAATGAACCACGTATAGGTCTTGAAATTTTTTAATTACTGTCATGAATACTTGTCAAATTCACATGGTTTCTAGGTCTTTGTATGTTGTTACGATTTGACAGTACTTTCTACATTCTCAGCCATGTTCATGGTTTCCTATTCCAAGCAGCGTAGACCTGAGAGCCTTTGTGGTTTGACAATTTTGCATGGCCGTGTAGGAAACACAAGGCTCAATCAAAGTCGCCAGTAAGACGGCCTCTGTACTTTGCGAAAGAGCAGCTCGGGTGGCAGTAGCTGCGCAGATGACATTGTCTGAAATCGAGCTATCCTTAGCATCTCAGCAGCATCAGTTCGTGCTGCTGAAGACGTTAATTAAGCACGATGAAGGTAGGTCATTATTGCATCAATGCAACCTCCACCGTTGGTTGCTTCATAAAGCCCTTCAGTGTTATCCTGTCGGGTCTGCTGCACCCAATGCAGCTTCTCCGACACCTCGTCTTGGATATTGGACGGCCGGAGACGATCTGGGTGAAGTCTTCCACAATATCGTGAATGGTAATGGAGACACGGCCTCGTTTTGCGGGGCTGGAGAAAGCCGCATCGAGGAGGAACAACCTTCTTTGGAGTTTCTAGAGCAGGTGTTAAAAAATGAGGACTTTATAGAGCAGGGGGCTCAAGAGGAGGAAGGAGAACCCATCCAAGTGTCTGCAAAGTCGCGTACGAAATCGAATTCTCCTCAATCATGCGAAAACGGGGGATCCGACAAGGAACAGCTTCTAAGTACAGCTTATAAATGCCAGGTCCTGTTTGACGTTGCAGAGGTACATTTTATGAGAGGTCGAATTAGGCAAGCTTATGAGTTTTTCGATAAGTGTAGAGAATCGTTGACATTCTTGAGTTCTCGTAAGGGAATTCCGGGGAAACAATACGGCGAAGACAGTTCTGTAACCTCAATGATCACCTCCTCCACGAACTCTTTACATCAGGAAATGCCCGTACCCGAGGATAGACTCGCCGGATTTATCGTGGCATGTAGGATGTTACTATCTGGTGCTTCACTGAGTGAGAGTGCCACACTGACCGAAACAGCGGCTGAAGTGTCTTTAAATGTTTCAACATTTAATGAACCTGACCCAAGTTTTGGTGCTCCATCTATGCAACAGCTGTCTGTTATTGCTTGTGAGAAGAGTCGGTGGATGTCTAGGAGCTGTAGCAGGGTTGACAGTCCTTACAGTGGACCTGGTAGCGACGGTGTAGTTTGCAGGGAAACTTTGCTTAAAAGAGAGAACTCAGAAGTCACGAAGGATGAAGGAGCGTATGCAAACAACGGGGTTAGGATGGCCGATGATGGTGCATCATATCGGCAGAATAAAAGGAGCAGGAGTTCTAAATACACTGGAGATATTAACGGGAATTCGGGACCAAAAGTCTTCGAGGTTGAGAATGTACAAACTCATTGTAACGAAATTGAAGTTCAAGCTAAGCGTCATCATGGTCTAAAGCCAGACCCTCAGGAACTGCAGCGTGGTGGAGACAGTGGAGTTGTGGTGAAGGAGAACTTTACGAATGGATCAGATACCGATGTTCATGAGACGAAATGTTTACAAGTAAATGGGACAAAGACGGAGCAGACAGCTGCGCATAGTAAAGAGGAAAGACTTGCGATTGACAACTGTCACAGTCAAATGAAGCAGAATGTTGCTCGAGAGAAGGAACAAGTGATGTCTGACGCAGGTTATGGTGCACAGTTTAGATTGATCGTGGATCTGGAGGTCGAATCAGCTGAAGATTCACTGTATGATCCGAACAGTGTAGTGAAGTCTACGGATACAGAGAGGCGATCGACCCAAGGACTTTTGACCCAGAACTTTTGTGAAGACGTTCTCAGAGGACATCTCTCGTGGGCTTACTGCCTGTCTGTGGAGAAAGACTCCACACTGACAAAACTCGACCGTTTGAAAGTTGCTGCCTGTAATGTAGTGAGGTCCGTTCTCGAGGGAGCTTCGGTTGAGATGTTCTTAAGAATAAGTGACCAACTTGAAGATAGCAGGGACGCTATTGGATTCCTAATGCGACTTTTGCAGGCCATCAAGGTAGTGGAGGAAGGTAATCTGCCTCCATCGACTGGGTCTTATGTACTAGACTGCAGATTAAAAGAGCGACTCAACAAGCTGGGCTTTTTTAAACAGGTGCAGATTGTCCAAGGGTCAGGCGAAACCAGTTCTCTAGTTCTGCAACGCGTGCATGATCTTGCCATGTACGTTTGTTCTGTAATTGACGAACCTTGGTGTTGGGACTGTGCTGTTAAACATCGGTTGGCAAAAAAGACAGACCTTCCTAGGTTCACTAGCCCATTTCCTTCTCATTGTTTCAAACCATTGAAATCATCAGCGACTTTTGTAAATACAGCTTCCGGATCGAACGGCTACATAGAGTCGGGTTCGAAGAAAATGGAGGAAATGAAGGTAATGTCTCAGAGTGACATTCTCATGTGTCTTTTGGAACTCGAGGATCTCACCGACATTGAAGCTATTGTTGAAAGGATTAGGTCGGAAGGAAGAGGTGCCGCATCGAAGGAAGTATCTACAGACGCACAGCAGGGTTCACCTGAAGTTATATCCGAGAAAAAGCCTGTGGACACTGTCAGTACTCATGAGTGTAGTCTGTTTCCTCCACCGCAGTCAAAAACCCTTTCGCAGCCCTCTGGAAGTCACCAGGTACAAGCTACCAATTCTAGATTAATGCTGACCTACGACGAAGTCCGTAGTGTATCTACACCTTACACTGTGTACAAAGTTCCACATTTTGAGGATGATGTGGCTACTGTTCTGAAACGTCAAGCTTTTACTGTTCTGGACATTTCCAGAGAGACACAAGAGGCATCGCGTTTCTACGAATTGTCTTTGGGACTTGTACCCGACGACATCGACTCTTCCATGATGTTATGGCTTTTCGAGAGGACCGCTGATACGGAGGGAAGATCAGAGGCATTGTCTGAGGGACGAAGTTTACTAGCGAGCAGCCAGTGGAGCAGATCTTTACCGATGAAGTGTGAAAGAGCGTTATTACCAAATTCCGAGCTTTTGGACTTCGCTATTCTCTTTCTTATCGAGAAGGAGCTGTGGCACTTTTTGTCCGAGCTCTGTAAGTGGGTGTTGTCCCTAATGAAAGAGACCATATCGAGAGATAGTGAGCTGAACACGAAGAGCGGAAGCGATTCGGGCACTGGAGGTCCTGAAACCAATGGGACCCGCAGTGAGAGCAGTACAAAGACGGCAACAGTACATGGGCAGCAAAAGCACCGAAGGCTACTACACACTGTCAAATTGGGCTCTATTTTAAGTGATCTGTTGCCTCTATGCATATCTCTTCAAGCAGAAACTTCACGTAATCACTTCAATGAAGACGTGGCACGCCTTGGATCAAAATTGTCACAGCTGTTTGAGGACTTTATGTGCGTACTCACAGGTATTGAGACCGATGGACAGAGTCAAGGAAGCGATCATGCTCCGGACTGGAGAGCAACTCATTCTGGACTGAACCTTCCACCTCTCTACACTGGTGCTGCAGGAGCTCCTCTAATCTCGAAAGTTGCTAACCCTCGTGCTCTTATGGCCCTCGCAAGCTTGACAGCTGGTTGGCTTCATCGATGTCATGCTGCGGGCTTGTCAACGTGGCCCCTTGCTGTGGAAAGGTACGGGGTTCTAGCTGGCGTCACAGCCGGCGCTGCTCTTCCTCCTCCCCCCGGGTCACTACCTTATTCAGCCTCGGTACTACGACCAGTGCCCCCTCGAGTTTCACCCGATTGGGGGAGAGATCTGTTCGGGGTTTTACTGGAGGCTATTGTGAGCATTCCTGGCGTTGTTGAAGGAGATAGAGAGAAGGGACATCGTTGGCTCCAAGGATTGGCTGACCTGGCTTTCGAAGATGAGTCACACGTCAGAGCTTTGCGCTTGTATCTGCAGGTTCGTGTTAGGCACAATGAAACTATGGGCTATTTATTGTGTGTGAGGAATTGCGCTCATTTTTCATCATGATCTTCAATACTGACTCTTTAAGTATGAATTGCTCCCATGCGCTCATGTATTTTTTCTCTGGTCGCTAAACTTTTCTTCGCAAGCAGAGGAGTCGTGAGTAACCAGATAATCAACGTAGATGAAACTTTAATAGTTCATTTTATCCTTTGTTAACCGTGGTTATATCTTGATTTCATAGGCTGGTGCTGTTCGAAGTGCTCACTATTGCGATCGCTCCGCGTCAATGTGCCGTGATATATTCACTCGTTGGGTGGTATGTGTCTGCCCGCTTTATTGTACTGTGATTACATAGTGTTTTTTGAAAGTCTTATGTAATCTGGTCCGAACTATTTACGGTTCTTATGTTGTGGTGCCCGAGAGGTGGCCATTATTCTTTTTCTCGCCTGTGGTTAAATTGACAGGAGTTTGCTATTTTTTTAATGTGTATTTTGACCACCTGTGATTTTGTCCAGATACAGAGAATGGTGGCTGCATGCCGAGCGATAGGAGCCGGTGTGCAGGCTGCTGTTCTGTGTCAATGCCCAAACACTCCTGAGCACGAAACCGCGTTCCGAATACTGCAAGAGAACACACTGATTGTTGATAGGGATGCAGCTGCTTACTTCGAGTGCCTATGGGAGGTATTTATCTCTTCCTTCTTGTTGAAAGCCATAGCGTTCTATAGTGTAAGTCCTGGATAATTGAAGGCCCTTGCATGTAAAGTGTTACTCTTTCTGTTTTTTCCTTTCCTTTACTGCTTAGCTTGTTGTAGGCCTACTGTCATGCATATCGGGTATCTACTTTTGCATCTGTGATCATTTGAGCTTTCCTGTTGACCTAGGAGGCGAGGTCAAAGACCCGTCTTTATTGGCCGTTGCCTATGTCGAGGACATACTGCCTCAAAGAATCATGCTTCATCTGAAGAATGTGTATTGACTTGCTCCAACTTCTCGTTCCTCATACAGGTTCCTATATTGGAGCTTCTAGTGAATATGCATGCAAAGGCTGGGGATGAAGCGAGAGTCAACATCCTGATAGGACTGCTTCAGCAGCCTGCATTGAATGTGCATAATCCACCGGCAATACGCCAAGCGCATATCAACACCATGGAGCAGAGATTCTTGCAGAGATTGGCCGGAGAATTACTTGACTGAATGGGTTGATTAATTGTCTCCATCCACACGACGGGTTGCATTTCTACTCTGGCAGTATCTTCATCAGGTTTGTGTGTACCTCCAGTTGTTTATATTACATCTCACGTGTATTTGGAGAACGCTTCTAGTATTGACATCGAGCTCGGTGGTCTGACTCGACTCTTTCTCGGTTCAGGTTGCTGGTGAGGTTGAATGCTCTACATCTGTAAATGTCAAACGTTTCTATCGGTGGAAGACCATCGCTGTGCCCATGCAATTCGTCAAAGCTCTTGCGTGAAGCATTTTACCTTGAATGTTTATCTTTCAGGTTCTATCTCTGAACCGAGTCCATGTATTTTTACCGTGTTGTGTGTACTTAGACAAGTTGTCTTCGAAAGTCTCATGGCCAGCGACTTATCGAATGGAAGGCCTCGTGGAAAGGTCGTGACTTACTTTGGTAATTTGCTTCTCTCATTGTCATAACTTTATTTTACTTTGTGTGCAGGCTTGGTTCTGAGCTGGAGTACGGGTTGACTCTGTTTTTTGGAATGTAACTCGTTCCACCTCCAGTGAAAGGTTTAATAGGAAGCATAGGTGGTTCACTGCTGTTTCTGCAGCCCAAAGGATAGGTCGGATGCCTGATGGCCGCTACTACAGCCTGAATCTGGATGTGCAGTCGAGGTTAGTCGGTGTAATCGAGGTCATGAACGTGATGAAAGCTGTGGGCGTCTTCCTGCTCGCAGGAAGACGCTACAGCAGGTTTTTTTTGGTGGCAACCTATTGCTGCCCCACAGCAAGCTGGTGATAGAGTTCGACCTCTATCGTCTGAAACCTAAATCGTGCAGTCAGCGTAGTGGAGGTCTTACCTCGGCAGTTCCTCATGCAGACGGTTGGACGTGGCTTCGCTGAAATCATCAGCTACGCTGTGGAAGCATTTGGATGCTTTTTCAGTTTTGACTATCGGCTGTTGTACTCCTCCTCCAGGCAACGGGCCTTGGGGTTGGACGAGAGAATTCCACCAATATTTGTGTAAGAACTTACACAGATTCTGGAAGGAGAAGAAAATAGGATCTGAGGTTTCACTACATGGACATTGACTAACCCGCGGATAGGCGGGTTATTTGGTTAATAAAACACTACTGGTTCGTAGACTGTACAGAACCGACGGAATCGTCAAAGTTGAAGTGATTTCTTGTGTATCGATAACCTGGTCTTCCAGATCTTGTCCCAGTACCTGGGGAACACATTCTGTGTCATATCTGCATTAATATCTGCTCTGTCGTGCTTAGTAGCACGTCAAATTTGGCGTCTCTTTGTTCGTTATTGTCTTCTGCCCGCAGCGTTTTGTATCCTCTAGACAGTTCGCCACTAAAGTAGAAATTCCACGTTGGGATGCTCAGCAACTCAATTTGAAGCACATCATCGACACAAACCGGCACGTGGTTTCGCCCTTTTTGTGTCAGATGTGGGAAGGCGTCGACGTGGTCCTCATCTTCCCATAACATGAACACGACCGAAACCAGGAACGCGTGACGCGTCTTAAAGGAAACTTTATCTCGGTCGACAGATATTTCCGCACATAAGGGCAAAGGTGGGCAAGTTCGCTTCTTGTTCGCAAAGTGGGCAAGTTCTCTGCCGTGCATGGGCCCGAAGGCCGGCCGTTAAGATGGGTCGTTGACATGATTTTTGACATCAGTCCATGTTCTCGCACGAACACCAGTCTGTTGACATATCCAGAGAGGAAACGGCAGATGGCCGATGGGTGAATACATCCGCCACGAGCCGCGCACCGAAGAAAAGACGCAGAAGTGATGCGCTGCCATCGATCTCTTCGCCTTCATACTGAAGTTTCCCTAAAAACGGAAAGGAAACCAAAAGTGGAACTGGAACAGACAGCGTGATGACTTCACATGAGGAGTATAGAAAGGTTGTAGACTGTAGTCTACACAGAAATTTTGTTTTGCCCAATAACACAGTACCGGAATGCCGTAAGACGCCGTCTGCTCGCACTCATTCTTCATGTCTTATAATTAACCTTACATATCGTTACAATTCGCAATACCATATATATATATATATATATATATATATATATATATATAGTATTCTGTACTGTGAATTATTTCAATATGTAACGTCTAGTATAATCAAAATATATATGTTTAAAATTTAACATTTTTCCATCTTGAGAATATCGGTAATTAATATTTCATATTTTGATAAATCGTTCGATTAAATATGTTTAATTTTAATATCCATATGTCCCGTATCGATAGGTTATACCCTCACGAAGATTCATAAATACTGTAACTAGCCAACACAGGACATGACAGCATGCACGCTAATTTAAGATTATTTCATCGTAAGCAAATTAAGTATGAAATAATCGCAACGAAAACTAATCAGTCATATAGCCAAAAGATGGGAAGATTCCTTCAAGTTGTTGTAGGGTAAGAGGAAGTGGTTAGTCCCGATACCACTTACACTGGATGCCACATCAAACTGCATCATCAATGTATCGATTTGATCAAAACATAACAAAGGCTCTGGATATACTAGTGAATGCAAAGTGGAATAAATTGATACCATGGATCGAGACGACTAATGATCTTTGTACAATAATGGGCTCACACTGAGTAAAGTATATTAAACAATAATTTGAACAGTTTGTATTCATGTAAACCAACGTGGTAGATTATTCATGAAATTAAACACGATCAATCGGTTGCCAAGGCCATCTCACTATATGGAGATCATGCTATGTACTAACTTAGGTACTGCAGTTGAGGGAGGTGCCACCATGGTAACTATGATTAGGACCAAGTAATTAGAGACACGATTCCTAGATACTTAGTGTTCCTATTCGGAAATGGAAAGAGCAGTAAGAGTAGAGCACTACGAATCTATGACTGCACTCCTAATCGCAGCAAGGACTCTAGCTTTTGACATATCAGAGTTGATTTTTTGGTCAAGATAATGCGTTATTTGTGGGCTTCTGATTTTCTACTTCTTGCACTTGGGGGTTGGAGGTGGTTTCATTGAGTGTACGTGAAATCTTGAAAAAAACGATTATTTCAGGATCTTCTTAAATTACGTTTGTTCGTGTGGTCGATCCCCGTCCTATTTGGCGTTGGATTCCGTTGGGGTAATGCCAACCTGCTCTGTGATGCCATTATTCAAGAAGTCGATATGACTATTCACCATTAATCTGTATTTGGTGACGTGCATTCCACGTTTGTTGATGGAGGTTCGACCTTGTGAAGGCTTAGCATATATAATAAATAGATCATGGATCGTTTACACGAAGAATTATACCATCTTTGGTTTTCCTATTTCGCTTTATGCTGCTAGCTTCAAGCTGCCGATTTGTGCCTCTGCAAAGTTGATCTGCTGGGATGGAAAGTATTCTTTGATTCTTCCCATTTCTTTTTAGCCCACCAATTTTTTGATGTTTCAGACATTTCCAGAATACGTGACCTGAAGTATCTAAGTCTCTCCTCCAGCAGAGATTTGGGATTCGTATATAAATTCTTTTGAAGTGTCTTCCATCACCATGGTTTTTTAAACATCGGGTTCAGACAGCTACTCCACAGTCCCTTCCTCTAACAAGAGAGTGTTAAAGGGATAGCTAACACACTTCAAGAAAACACTTTGAACAGTGAAAAAATAATCATAGAGCAACATACGTTTTGAAATGAGAATTGTGAGAAGAATAATTAAACTGTCTTCATATGACTCATATGAATTATGAGAGTAATATTTTTGGGTTCACGAAGAAGGTGTTGATCTTTGTAGGATGTGGATCAGTTATGAAAGTCTCATCTTTAGAAGTATGGATTGATGTGGTGTAATTGGGATAAAATACTAGTGACAAATCACACTCAAGGTGCTTGAAAATATTAGACATGTACACATTGTGTGAGAGTTATAGTAAATAAACTCGCAATAGTATGTTTCGATGTACCTTTTTGGTACAAGGAAACCTTGCAGAACATATAGAAGATATAGATTGTTCAAAATGGATGTGTTGATGCTACTATATACAAAGTTTTCTGACGTGAAGGAAAAGAAATTAGAACATAGAAGGTTAGATCATCTCGTTGAGTTTTAGATAAATATACTTCCAAAAATGGTGAAAGTATTCAAAAGAGTCATAAGGATTTTATGAAGTTTGTGATCAAGAGATATCACTCAAAACATTCATGCTCAAAGAGTTCATGTCACAAATCATGATGAAGGTATTTTAAAGTATCATTAGACTATGTAAAAAGCTTTTGATGAAAAGTATCACTCCAAATACATATGTTTAAGAAGTAATCTCGCACAAATTGAAGCATTGAAATATAAGAGGTAAGTTATTTCACAAGTTTTTTGTAATAATATGAGAATCTGATATAGTTTTATTTTGATATGCAGCTTATTTTGTAACATCAAAACGCGAAGATAATATCATTGACATGCTGAAGTCTTTGTATGTACTCATATAATGAAATGTGTGCACTTATTCTGTATTTGGATCAAGTAGTATTTGAGTACAAGAATAAGGAATCGATACCATGAAAGAAAGAATAAGGTGTAAGGTAGCATCCAATTTAACATTGTATGTACTTACTTCCCATTTGGATTATGAAGGATTTGATAATAACAATTAGGAATTGTTTGTTTGAAAGAAAAAATATGTGTAATGTAACATCTAAGGTTAAAAAATGAATTCACAAGCATGATTAAAGAGATCAACTTGGGATGGAGTTTTTAATCACGCTTATACAAACTGCGAACAATCTTAAAAACGAAAATTTGAAAATACCATGAAAGAATGTAATAACAAGAAGAATGAAATTTAAATTTTGAAATATGCTTTTTTGTCCAACCTCTGCTTATCTTCCAAATACTATAGGAGGTCATAAAATTTTTAATCTGAAAAAGTTAGCATCATTTGATATGAAGAAAAGTCAAGATCGTCTTGCATTTCCATCTCAAAACTAAATTCACATGGCAGGAAGTTGATATTTGGTAAGAAGTATTTTCAACATAAAAGATGAAAGAACCATCACATTATCTTTAGCTTCTTTGCCTACAAAATGCATTCCTATGATTGTGTTTTCATCACAAATTGGTGGAGACAAAAATAAAGATGAAGCATCATCACAATCACAAAAAGTAATAGCAAGATAAGAACCAAATCAGATGATAAGATAGGCGGTGATTAGTTACGAAAGAATAGTTAGATGAGTGCTACATGATGCTTATTTGGAGACTGATCTGATGAAAAATCATAAAAAAATCATGAAATTATGGTAAATATGATCATGCTATATAATAAAGATTAATTTTTTTTGCTTCAATATACTATAATTAGATCATTTTAATTCAAAGATTTGGATTTGTCTCTAATGCTTCATCATGAAGTAATCTATAGTATATTTTGGAGGTGACTGATTCTTATTCATGAGTTTAAGCATTCTACAAAGTAGATTGGCAGAACAAGAACAAGTTGTAGTTGCAAACGATTTACTTCTAGAATGAAAAGTTGTAGATCTTGGTAGTGTAGAATAATGAAAGATCTATTGGATGTATAAACTATTGAATGTAAATGGCCATTCAAGATTTGGAGAGGTGTTGAAGTGCAAGGCGATATTAGCGTCTACATGGTAGATGAAAAAAATGATGTTGATCAATATGAAAGATTTGATTCTTTTCCAAGATGTGACTTGACTTAAATATTTTGTTCGAGGTAGAACAACTAGATGTGATATTAAAATTGTTGAGAGCAGAAATAGAAGATGAAAGCTTAATGGTTATCTTAAATAAATAAATAAATAAATAAATAAATAAATAAATAGATAGATAAATAAATAAATAAATATATATATTTCACCTTACATGAAAAATCAGCTTGTTCTAAAAAATAATGTACGGATTAAAGTAAATAATTGGATAGGTGTATGAGATGCATGTCTTTCAATCATAATACTCATACTCCATCGAAGGGATATTATTCTATCTGATACCATATGGATGAAGAGAAGAGAGAGAGAGAGGAAAACAAGAGTTAAAAGATGTAGTCTGCTACATATGTTCTATTCCTCATTCGTTGTACATTGGTCCCTTGTATTATTCTATTAGACATCGACATGCATAAAAAGAAAGAGTAGATATGATTGAGCCAAGCGGAGAACATCGAAAGAATTTCACATAGATATTAGGTAGAAGATGTAAGATCTATTTTATCCTTTCATGAAATGGCAATATAATGAAAATATAGATGAATGAAAGTAACAAAAAAGTCATAGAAATATTTTCTTAGCACTTAAGTTGCTTCTTCAATTGATTTTTCTGATTTAGATCACTTAGTGCAAATTAGATTGATTTTAACTTCAACATAGTCGAGATGTCTATAAATTATGGAGATAAATTATGGAGATGTCTATAAATATCTGCACACTTATACAAATTTATGCTCCATATAATATTATAGTTATATCCCATATGTCTAAAAAGACACTATCTCATCTGACTTTTACATGGATTTTCTTCTACAAGCTGCATTGAAAATTCGGATGATGATGATGTTAAATTTGGACAAGATCATAAAGGCTTGAATATTCAAATACTTGGATGCGACCACTGGTTGACAACTTTCACAACTTTTGAAAGAAAATAAAGTAGATTGTCATGATGTGCTCAATGGGAGCTGAGAAACAAAGGAAGAGTTTTCGAATAATGAAAGTCGTAATGTTCTATAGGGCTTTAATCGAGTGGTACAAAACATTCACTTCCTTCAGACGAATATCAAACTACAGAACCCTATAAACCCTGAACCTCCTATAAACCTCATAGCGTTTATAGGAGTGAAAATCATGATACACTGATTTATTGAGCCCAAAAAGAAAGGACATCGTAAGAGAGGTGGATGTGGAATTTATACCCCGGAAGCACTCGAGTCTGCATAGACAGATTCAAGATGGGCGAGTTGTGCTCATGATAAATATCAATGATCCATGACAGCGAGGAATGCGGTCACATCTACCAACGCACTTTCAAAGAAATGACGATCTGTTGTTCCCAGCAAGTACAGGGAGCCAGTGAGAGCAGGACAGCGGGGGGAACTTGCAATGTTAGGTGTACGGAGGATGCACACCTCATGAAAAACGGGCCTCAAGGGCAGGCAGACCACTGAAGGTGACCTGGAGCGCCCATGGATATGCATATATGGCGAAGGAGCATAACTCCATGTTCTCCTGTCATACATGCTAAAGGAGAAGAAGCGGGCACTCATTGAGGATGCCATACAATGACAGCACCGTTGAGTCGATTCACTCCGAAATGATTTCTTAAATGTAAAAGCACATTTCGATAAGCGAATTTTAAATCGACTCGTTCGTCTTGTCAACAGGAAATCTAATAGGAATCTGTTGCCTTTCCGACTGGCTTTATAGAGTCTCTGGGAGGTGGATGCTACGTAAGGACTATGAGCCTTGTAGCATTGCTTTGACTGCGAAGCATGAAGATACCGGGGAAGGATGATTTGGTGTGCTGATGTGATACCAAGTTACTATCAATTGCAGATGGACCATCTGAGATGGTGTCGCCAATCATAGCCTGACCTGAATGACTGACCGACTGACTGACGACCGGCCCTCCACAGGAGCTGGCTTTCTGTACAAGGGCACACTCCGAACGTCTTGTCGACAACAAGCGGCACGGTGCCAATCATTCACGTCCAGCATGAGAGGACTAGCGGATCCAAGTCCACAGGTACAACACTGACCTCTGCCTCTGTGGAGCACATGCTACGTCTTTAAAATCTTTCGAATTATAAAAATCGCAAGCGCTCCTCAGCTCAGCTCAGCTCAGTCTGCGCTGCTGCATGAAGAATGAAGTAAATTCCGAAGAGGTGGAAGTGACAGTAGCAGGGCGGAGCTTTCTCGACGCCAGCTGCAGCAGCAGTACTCTCTAGCCTTCTTGTCTACTTCTGTGGAAGGAATGAAAGCGGGAAAATTTCATCTGAAGTAGTCTACAGAAGAAAGATGAAAGAAGAAAAAAGGCAGGCAGGCAGGCAGGAAGGCGGCCACAGTCAGTGTCGAGAGATTCATCGGCATGTCCGGAAACGGAAAGCAGGACAGGAGGACAGGGGCGGATGGCAAAATTCAAAGATGAGACTAGGGGTAGCAGAGAACGCACCCGTCGCTTTCATTGGCCAGGACCTGTCGACTTCGATCGCCCCGTTTTCTTATCTCATAAATCTGATCTTCTGCGCCATTTCGAAAACGGGCTCTTCTTACCGTTGGGGGGGCCTTTCTGGAGGACGACGGACGGGCATGCCACGGCAGATGCGACCGTCTGACCGAAATCCGAATCGCACGGCGAGCGCGCGCTCACGTGGCAGGAGGGGGAGCGGGTGGGGGGAATCCGTCCGGGTGCCGTTGGTGGTACCGCAGACGGTAAAGAATCTTGGATGTAAAGGCAGTAAAGGTGGTAAAAGCTTTAATAGAGACAGCTTGCTAAATAATCAACCTCGGGGTCCAGTACGGCTCGCCTTTTCGGTCGCCCCGGTCGCGAACTTTTTTTTGCAGGGCGTCGAAACCCTACTTGCTTTACGGTAGAGAACACTTGGCGGAAGGGCGCGAGCGCACTTGGCGAGCCCGAAGAGGAAGAGGGTCGCGAGCGTCATGTCCGTCCATGGGCTCTCTCGCCAGCACGCCGGCCCATCTCCATACGCGCGCATCATGGATGCCATTCCAGCCCCATTTGGGTGCGCGTGCGTGCGTGGCACCCTTTTCTCCGACCCTTGACGGGGCAAATCTCGATCGCTCTATCGCGTGTCCGGGCACATTCTAACCCACCCCCCGATACACTAACCGGCCCTGCGGTTCGCTCGACGGCCATAATCACTCTCTCCGTTCGGTCACCAATTATTCCGTATATATAATTTATTTACAAGGCGCTTGATATTTTATTACGCTTTCGCCTGGGCACCCGGGGAAATTGAAATCCCCCCGATGTATGTAGAGAATCAGGAATCCATATCCACAATCTTTTTGAATCCCGCTTCGTCACTGCGGACCGCAAGTTTGACACCCCACCGAATAACTCACCGGCGATCGGAGTCAGCGGACGGTAGAAGGTCGACGGGACGCCTCCCGCCGGGACGGAGGTGGAGATTCGGGAATCTGGGAGACACTGAGCTGGCGAGCGCCGGTGAGTTGTCGAGGGGAGGCTAAATCTGGAGGTCTGGGGCGCGGGAGCGCAGCCGTGGCCGTGGAACAGAACCGGCGATCGGCAGTGGTGCAGAGACGGCGAGTCGGACTGTCGGCACTGACAGGTCAAAGCGCCGCAGGCAGGGCTGACAGAGCAGCCCCCAGGGCCTGGCCTCTCGCTCGGCGAGCTCTTTTCTTCAGGGCTTCTTCTCGCCACTCAGCGAGCTGGGAACAGCTGCGGCCCGCCTTCGCTCTTTGATGATGTCCTGACAGGCTTCAATGCTTCAATGCCATGGGCACTGGTCAAGTGGTGTTTCTTTCTCCTTCCAAATCGGCAGCGGGCAGGACGCATAGTGTTGGCTTCACTGCCAGCGGCGTTGCATGACAGGGGGTTGCTCGAGGGGGCTGCTGCATGATTCTGCGTTTAGGGTCGTAGGTGTGGGGAAATTGCTGCCAGATTTGGTAAAGACACCTTTCTGGCTCCTGAGCTGTGCAGGACGAAGACCACCCACAGCCTGGCATAAGGAACGCTCCGAGAAAAATCGAGGGCAGATAAGGTGGACGCAGCCAAATCAAGCTGCAGCGATCGGGAAGAGACAAAGGGGTCAATGATTCATGCCCTCTCGGGTGGCGAATTCCGCAGGTCGTGTCTTGCATCGTGGTTCCTCGAGGTGGCACAGTGGACTGGTGCCACTACGCTCTCGCGCGATACCTATTCCGCTGTCGGATTGTGGGAGCCCAAAACATCTCTCCTCTCATGCACTTCGCTTTGAGAGAAATCGGGCGAGGTTTGCGCCCCATGCCAAGCTAATGTCCATGTATTGATGTTGGTTAGCACCCGCCCCTCCTCCTCCCCCCACCCCCTTCCCCGCCCCACCCTCGTATCGAACACAATCCCTGTGTTCGACCTTCCAAAACTGACATACTTTTGTTATCGTGCTGACACGTTATCGATTACGAATCGCCCGAAAGCTAGGAACTCGATTTCATTTGATGCACAAGAGCTCCAGGAAATTAATTCCACTTTCTAAACACCACAGCTTCCCATTAAACTGTCCGATGCCCTGAGAAACATCGACTGGAGCCTGCACATGACACGGCTTTTCCCTCCATAGCCCGTCTGCGCCATCAATGAACTGCCTGCCCACGAGCCTCCATGTTCACCCCCTCGTTTCGCCTGAAATTTTCGGGGTCAATTTTCGCCTGCAAAGTTGCGGACGCTTTGAATAATGGTAATGGTAATGGCATAATATATCCCAGCACAATATGCCTCAATTTAGCCCATACGACCACCGCAATTATAAAGCTCAAATTTAGCTGTTGGGACAGGAAAATAAACATCCCTCGCTTCGTTGTTCGATCCCTATGCAAGAAAAGAAACGAACAAGGTTTGCTGCACATTCTTACGTACAACACAGTAGGCTTTTTCTGTCCATAGGAGTCTGCGTTACGAAGTCAATAAGAATTTTGCGGACTGTAGGATCTTGCACCGTAGATGATACAGTCGCCGAAATAAAATGGCGAAGCGAAGTAACAACGGAAGGAACCGAGTAAATGAGGACCGAGTAACCTTGCACAAGGCATGGGAAGACCATCATCAATTACCTCGCAGTCAAAGTCATCGTCCGAAGTGGAACTCCGTAGCCGTCATGGGGACGAGGTTGAAACCGACGCGTGGTCCCATAGCTCAAGTAAACTAATATCTTCTGGTGGAAAAGGAAGAGAATTCGGAAAGGAGGAAAGAGAGCGCAGTTGTGAGTGTGAGACGTACCCCCTGGATTCCTCATCATAAAAGATTAACATGATCGTCTAATTAGCGTATCTCATAATTAAACGGATGTCATAGCGCGCACCCGTGATTTCCGCAGTTGGTATCTATTGACCTAAAAGTACGTTACTCATGTAAATTAGGACAAACTGCGCATCATAATTCTGGCTACTATGACGGCTCGCTGATGATTCGCGGGTCACTTCTCGCCCATTCTGCGGAGGGCAAGTCACAATCAGTTGCGGACTGAATAATTGGTCAGATTAAAACTGCCGAATTATGTTTCAATTAAAACCTGGGCAGCTAGGATATTGTCGTTTCTAGCCAAGGAGTAGTTTTAGCCCAGAACATCGTTAGAATTTGACGGCGCACAGTTCGCTCGGCCACAGTTTCTCGTAGTCCATTGATGTGCTCAGCCATCAAGCCCGGGCACTGCCACAGGGCTCCGCTCCGAGTACAGGACTTAACCCTTAACCTTAAACTGGAACCACTTAACCAGGGAAACGATGACGGACGACCCATCCGGGGGCCCGCGGGCCCTACCGCATCCCGCAGCGCGAATCTCCGTAGTTACTTACTGAGGTTTGGCGATACATGTCAAAACTCGGCACCAAAAAGGCAGAATCGGGGTCAACTGTCATGATGATGCAACCAGCGCCACGACACAGACTTCCGAATTCCATGGACCGTAGTGATTAGCCTTAACCACAGTACAGTACCTCCACTTCACCCCTTTTTGGCTCTATTACTTGGAGCCTCTTGTCTAGAGTTGGAGGCACAGCAAAATATTTTGAGGCATGCCCATGCTCCCTTTCAAGGTCACAAGTCATGCCCCATGCCTCCAGGCATGCCTGTATTACAATACGTACAATTAGCATATTCAGAAATGTACTTATACGGTAATAAAACATTTATAGAAGTACAATTGTTGAAAAGTTCTAGATACACGTATTAATTTGTTCATACATACAAGCATGCCTGTATGGAAGAATGCGAACGAGGCATGCCCCCGTGCCCTCGCCCTGGGGCATGCCCTTTAAGGTTGTGCCTCCAACCCTACTCTTGTCCCTCAGAAGAAATCGTCTGTCCCATTAGGAGGGGGGATTCACATGGGCCTCAACCCTTCGGCTGAGGGAACCTTCCCGGCATCCAATGAACCCTATCTGGGCGGTGAAGGACGTGGTAGCGCAGTAGAAGGAACCCGCGGGTACATGGTAGCGGGTCCCGTCGACGGTCGACAACACGGCGGGTCGGATCGGAGATATGGGTGTGTATGTATCATTGCGGTATTATATATATAGTATTATATCACTATATTGTACAACACTCCCAAACCATACCTTGTATAATTGTATAATAAAAAGTCCATAATGGAGTCCACACAAGTGTTGCTGGATTGCTACATGTGTAAAGTTTCATTTTTGTGATAGACTACTCAAAATGGGGAGCCAAAAGATGTTATTTGGGATACGTGAGAAGCTTGGTAACGGATATGAAACTGAATTTGAAGAATAACCCCGTTTACGAGGAGGCTGGTGGTGGTTATGAATTTGATCGCGTTGATATATCAGAGGGAATCCACGGCATGAAGAGTATATCTTCGAAGCCAAGGAGATGATGGACCAGGGTAACATCTACAAATGATAACATTAGGGTCTAACAGGGTAACATGTTAGGTGGACCTCTGAGTGTTGTATAATACAGTTGGTGTTATACGGTGTGATACTACGCACTCCGCGAAAAATCCAATTATACACCCATAGTCGGAGACGAAGGGCCGCCGTCCGCGGAACCCGTCAAGGTGAACTGGCGTCGAGCGTGGCCGAACTCCGTTGAGAGGAGCGATGTTCGCGAAGGTCTGTTGACTGTGCGGGGGGGGGGCAGTTCACACACGCGCCATCCAGTGGCGGAAGTTCGTCGGAAGTTCGTCGCCCGAAGGCTGGAGAGGGAGGGAGGCAGTCTCGGGCCCAGTTTCTCGGGCTCATATTTCTTGGTGCCCTGGCCGTCCGTCCCTCGCGCTGGCAACCGATTCCAGCGACTCGGCTCGCCCGTCCTCGCTTTGCTCTCGTCGGCTCGTGGCCCCGCCATATGCTTTGGTTACATGGAAATCACCAGAAGCATGTGAGCAGCGGCCCGTTTCATTCTACCTCCTCGGGCCTCAAAGTAATCCGAAGATTCCAAAATTTGCCGCACATCGTCGTAATTTGACCCCGAACGCTACAGCTATAACCACATATCTTCTCCGGTTTGACTTCCTCCGGGCCTGCCTGCCTGCCTGCCTGCCCTCCTTCGGCCTGCTCTACTGTCGATCCATCCAAACAACATCCGGAGAAACCTGTCAGCACCTCATCCTTGCTTGCATGGTGCTACTGGAGGCGACGGGCGAGGAGGAAGCGTAGTGAGGCGAGTGCCAGGGGCGATTTGCATCCAGAGGGTTCGCGTGGGACGATTTGGGTATAGAAACAGGCGCGCGCAGGGAGGGCAGACGACGAGCATAAAAGAGAAGATCTCTATCGATTGATCGCTCTGGTTGAGCGGGAGGAAGGAGGCAGCCAGCAGCCATGCCGTCCGGACCGAAGAAGCGGATGAAACTCAGGAGGAAGAAACAAGGATCTCCTGCCACAGATGCAAATTTGGGTATGTTTGATTTTGCGCGCTTCCGCCTCCTTTCCTTTTGCTTTTCGTCTTCCTCTGTCTCCGTGCCGGATGACAGTCGGTCGGTTGCTCGTGCTTTGCGTTTCTGCGTCTCGGAATGATTGAGTTTGGCTTCTTGAGAGGACTGCGAGCGTTACGCCGGTGAGTGTAGGTCGCGGAGAGAGAGAGAGAGGGAGAGATGTCTTTCGTAGGAGTGCTGCAGCTCGAGGGGATTACGAGGTCTGTGACGGTGAAGAGGTTGGGAGCAGGGTTGAGGGTTGAGGGTTATGGTGCGCAGTGTTCTTTCTGTCTCAGTTGGTCTGAAAGGAAGTCGTGTGCTTTTTGCTGGAAGCATACAGTGAGACGGAAGGTCTGTCCATCAGTGGATCGATGGATGTTGACGAGCTCGATGTCGACGATGTCGACACTCCTACTCTCGAGAAACCGGGCGATTGTCGTGCCCGTCCAACTTTTGACGACAAAGACGCCGTGTCTTCCCAAACGGAGGAATGGGTTCGAGTGTCAAATTTCGACGTGGGAACGCCCACGTCACAAACAGGTGAAAATGAGCCACTATTCGAGGACGCCGATATAAGCACGGTCAGAAGATCGCTCGATAAATTGGCCGAATGGGAGAGTGTGTCCGGGGACCATACCCCGGAGGCAAAAGATGGATCCACAAACAGCCTGGAGGAGGAGCAATCCAAAGTTGAGGTCGAGGAGAGTGCTCCGGAAGGGGCGTCAGGACACTCCAGCGAAAGCTTTTTGCATTTGTCGTTGCCGCAATCTGTTCAGGAGAAGGACTCCGATATTGACAGAAGGAGCGTTAGAAGCGACAGCTCTAGCAGTACTAGCACTAGCAGCAGCAGCAGTTCTGACGCACATTCTACGCCCCTCGTCGCCACCAGTTCGGCTGGTGGTGATTCAAGCAAGGTTCCTCCTCCTACCTACGAATCCGTCGTAGCACAGACTGCCGACGACGTCGAGCAGGAGGATGAGAAAGAGATTGTAAAATCGAACGGAGATCCCGTAGAGAAGGTGGTCGTACATGAAGGTCAAAAATCTTCATCGAAACCCGACGACGGCGTGCCGGAAGAGAAAGAGATGAAGGTCGACGAGGCTATGAGCTCCGGCGATTTAAAAACCAAGGCGCCAACAGCAGCAGACATCAGTGAAGATCGAGAAAGGGAAGGGAAGGCGGCTGCCGATGATCTTGTTGTCGATGCGAAACCGCCGTCCTCCACATTCGGGGTTCTCCCCCCGGAGGCGGACGAGATAGCAGCCGAGAGGAAGGCTGCCGTCGAAACAATAGCAGCTGCCAGTCCCATCGAAGAAAAGGAGATCACTGCATCGGCTGCCAAGGACATTAGCGAGGTGGACACTCCTCTGGACATACCTGTCGAAACCCCTTCCACCAAGGGGGAAGCAGTTGACGAGGACAAGGAGGTTCTGTCTCTGACGGAAGAGACTAGAATTCCTAGTGATAACTTAAACCGACCAGGAGAGGACGAGAAAGCATGGCTTGAAGCAGCGGTAAGTGGTGGAAAGGCCATCGGCTCTAGTATTTTAGATGCAGGAGAAAACGTCTTAAGCGAAGATAAAGAAGTGGCATCTTTACCCTCTGATGACAAGCACAAAGAGACCGAGAGCATCGCTTCTGTTAAACCTTCGGCAGCCACCGCAACTGCCGGCGAAGATAAGGAAGCTGCGTCTACGAGCACAGAAACAGAGGAGTCGAAGAAATTAAGCGCTAATGTTCCGGAATTTGAGTCCGCCCTAAGGATCCACGAGTCCAAAACTTCTTCAGGAGATCAAACGGAATTGATCGTGGACCAAGTAACAGTAAAACCCTCAGCACCGCCTTCAAATCGAGCGGAGCAGCAGCAAGCCGTCGTCGAGGAGAGTCATCTCACTGTCGACACAAATCGACCGGCTGCGGTTAAGAATGGGGTGAGTTACATCGTTGTTGCCCTTGAACTTCGCTGTGATTTCAGGACCATGGTCCAATTCACGATTTTGCCATCATGCATTCACGTTTGACCTCATGGATTGATCACAACTATGCCGATTCGACTCTTTACCTTGAACGAAGGAAAAGTCGAAGCTGGCATGTGTCTAAGTTTGATCCACTCGAGCTTCCATCTGCTTCTATGTTTTATATGCGATTCCTCGTTTTCGGGAAGATCGGAATCTGACTCGTGTTTCTCGCTTCGCAGATTGTGGCTAGTAATTTGAGACCTCACATGGAGCAAAAGTCTATGTCGGGTTGTTGTGGTGTAATATACTGGTTGCTTGGCAGAGACCATTGACCAAATCGCCGGTCGTGGTGCGATCGCCAAGAGAATCTAGAGAGCTCTTTGTCCGTGATCCTTTTTCCCGTTCTGTTAGTGCGAAAGTTGTCGAATATAGTAGTCCTTTTTCCTTTCGTCTGTTCAAAGATGCAAGTGCAAGAGAATGGAAGCAATCATACATGCAGAAGGCCAGACCCAAGATTTGATGTGATTTGGGGTAGGAAGTGCTGCGTTATCTTTTGGATGTGAGAAGTGAACGAGGGATGAAAATTTTGCACACGAGTGACATGTCCAATGAGATGGTCCTAGTTTCCAGAGTTAGCAGAGAGGGTTGAAGAAATTTTCCTTCTTCCAGGAGGCTTACATAGCTACTGTGTACAGTTGTTAGAGCTTCAATCTTCCACCGACAGTGGACAGTCTTCTAATCTTACCAAATTGGTCTTTTTATTATTTCGGGGTGCTGAAGCTGCACACGCCTGGCCTCAAGTTCAATTACCCCTCCCTTTGCTTAACCATATTGGCAGCAGCTCTGTCTTTGAGTAGATGTTGAGTTATTTATATATAGGAAATTTGTAGGGGAGCATCCTTGTCACAAAACTGTACATCAAGCTCTGCTCGGTTAGTTTCTTCCGTAATAAGTATGTAAATGTTGTTACGTTCTTTTTCGCGTGTACATAATCACAAATAAACTTTTTTGTATGGCTTTATCTCTTCGGAATCTCAGGCTGCCTGATTATATTATCACGTACATTGTGCTGCACTGTCATGAACTCCAACAGCGCACTGATGATTCATCATCACCCCCTCCACTTGTTGTGTAACGGAGTGTGCAAGTCTTTGTACGGCGATGTCAAGATTCAAGTCACCCAGATACATGTAGACTGCCGATTTTGCCAGTAGCTTACCGAGTCTATAATCCATGTGGTTATTTTCTCTCTCGATAGTGTCGGTCCTTGTCGTGCTCGCGACTTTCCTTGAATGTTGTGCCTTCCTTTTCTCCTATGCAGCATTTTAAAATGGAATTGTTGACGAACATTACATCTGGTTTAGTTTTTCCAACCGAAAATAATATCTTGTGCATATTTTTTGTTATCCTCTCTTATCTGTTTGAGCTCACTAAACCGCCGCGTATGTAGACATGGTTCACCATCAATCTTTATCGTCTCAATCTTTGTTCAATGTTGCAAGGCGATGAAGCCTTGTCTAGTACCGGCTGCCCACTTATAACTGATGGTTTGTACTGAATGAATACGAATTAGATCGGAGCCCTGAGATTGGCTAGTGCTCCTGACTTTCTGCCGCTTATGGAGTCTCTGATTGATTTTCGGCCGGCGGCCGTCAGAGTATACATATTGGCAACTTGATCCACACAGGGATGGTTTAGGTGTTTGGATTCGACAGCAAGGGGGAGTCTGGGGATGGTGGTGCACTAAAGATATCTCACCGTATCGCAAGGTGGACCCCGCTGTGAAGACAGAACCTCCTGCAGGTCACCAGAATCCTTCCAAAACCCAGCAGCATGCAGTCCCTGAGTGACACACGAGAAGCGTACTTGGTCCACGGCGTGAGGCGTAAAAGGCTGTAGATCATTCCGATAATGCTGTAAATTATGCATCATCTTCTTCGAACACGAGGAGACATGTCCAAACGAGTATCCTTTTTTATCATGTATGGGGTACTGATCGTGTCCTACCACAATCCTTTTTACCTCGTAAGCCTCATCTGAACTGACTTTTGGTGTCTGCCAAGGTGCCCAATACGGCGAATTGAATTCTCCTGGAACTGCCTCTGCACGCCCTCTCGGATGTACCCGCAGCTTGTCGACTCGTCAGCGAACTCCCCTCACCCGAATCTCTCGCCACATCTGATCTCTAATATTAGCTCTGTCGGTGATGCCAGTTGACTGAACTCTCATCCCAAATATGGATCCATTCTATCTTCTATTCTGATACAGACGAGGGCGGACGGGGCTCGATGTCACGGTTGACTGAAAAAATTCACAAGACCTTTTAACCAGATGTGGAACCATTTCATTTTTTCTTCTGGCACAGAGGAGGGCGTATGGTCTCTCTTCATGTATCTGTATTAAGCGACCAAATTGATGAGGCGATTCTAATCTGATGCTTTGATATGTTTGCGTAGATTCCGCGTGATTTGTCGACGAGCTTACGAGAACCGCTGCCCACGAGAAGCTGCGTGCGCGGAATCAATCCTCGAGCAGTGCGAACGGCCAATTGCTCGAAGCTCACATTCATCCTGTGTCGTGGAGTTAATTGGGAGCGAGTGAATCGCAGATTTGCTCGGAGCTGTCAAAATGCTTTTTGCCGGCTGGAGGATGGCAAGCATGGGAAAAGTACTGTAGGGTATGGGGGTCCCAATTGTTCCCCTTGTCCGATTGCATTAAAAACTTGACTGTCCGCCGGTTAGCCACCGCGAATGCCGATCAGGGCACTTCGAAACGGCGAAGCGCAGCAGACGGTGGAAAGCCATTTTTCTCTGTCGGGTCGCTGCAACAGGTCGTCGTATCCATTATTGCGCAAAAAGGTGCGCAAACGATGTGCGAAGTGGCGGCCCTTTGCGGACGTTGATGATGGCTTCGGCCCGGTCATCTTCGTCCTAAATATAAAAAAGGGGAGTCACGGGCCGGGGACGAGGGCCCTCAACATTACCGGTTGGTCCCGGTGGGAGTCGAGGAGAGCTGGAGGAAATATTCGGAATCTGGTGAAACCGGGAGGCAAGTACATAACAACAAAAGATGAACCGTGTGAATAGGGGCTAGCCCAATTTTATCACCTTAGGTCCCAATATATGATATATGCTCACCATACATACAACAAGGTCACAAGATATACCAATAACATGAACATCAATAACATTTTATAAGGTATAGCGTGTTGAAAATATGTCTGGCTCAAGTAGTTTACACAATACAAGAGATTGATAGAGAATCTCACGTTCTATTTATATGAGTGCAATATTGGAGATGATTACTCAAACCCTATATTTGGAGAAGCTCGGCTCAGCTAAACTCTGAATTCACCGATGAAGAATAAACATTGAGATTCATAATCCAAACCAAGGCCAAACCTTTATGTTGCAATACTAAACTTATTTTAAATAATGATTATAAAATATCCTTTTAACTACACTCATTCAAATAGAGCTTAAAAGTTCAAAAAGTAAAACAACGTTGATAGAGTTTTTCACCTCAACTACAGCTCGAAGAGCGTTTTATTTATCATTATTTCTTCTTAATTGTAAATTTCCAAACTAAAGTATTTGACAACTAGGCGTTATGTGAATGTTCTGTGGAATGTTAGAAACACATGTGATATCACATGATGCTCCACCTGTTATCTCTGAAATTCAATTCAGAGATAAGCAGTGCCAAAAAATAAGTCTTCAAATTCACCCCAAAGAAACAGTGGAGTTGAATGGGTCATTGAATCGCGAGGATTTGGTGGCACAAGATTCTCGAGGTGTCAATTACCTGGTATACCAAACATAGTAGAAATGAAATCTACGAATCATATAAATTTTAGGAAGTTCACACATCAAGTTTGTCTCACTGCACCACGTTTCACCAAGCTGGAAGTGTCGCTCCGTTTTTTGTTTCTCTCTCACATTCAGAATCAATTTTCCTCATTCTTTTAACTATTTAAGGGATTTAGACATGCATTGGAGGTCCCCACTTTTGTAACAGTTGGAGTGAAGAAAGGTGATCCGGTAATAAGGATGAAACGCCCCTTCAAGTTGTAAATCTACCGCCTTGAATCATCCAAGATGGATAGAATGGTTGAAGTGTCATAACTTCATTCTATCTATGATTCATTATCGTTATCACATCCTTTGACATTTCGAGTATACATAAGAGCATCAACAATAGATTTCCAACTCAATGCTATAAGCGCACTTTTGCGCTATGTCTTTTCTATCGAATTATATCATTCACATATAAGTATCATATATCATCATATCACATAAATTTCAATCTGAAATAGAAATAGTTATTAAAAAGAGAAAATATTAATACGCGTAGATTGCAATTTTTATTCGAGTTATAAATCCTTAAATTCTTTTTCTACATCTATACAATTTTCTTTTTCTTATATATGAGAAGATATAAAGTTATTGTATGTCTATATATGTTTTCAGGATATGATATGGAAGTAGAAAATGAAGCTGTTCGTAATGAAGTTTCCAAGTGCATGTTCAAAAATTGATTCTTAACCATTGAAATAGTGTTGTATAAACGTAGCAAACTCACATCGATCGGTGTGCTTCCTGTGAAAGGATTTCTCCATTCCTGAATATATATCGTAGTTTGTTCTTCCCGTGTTAGCATAACTTCAATTTTTCATTTACTTGTTGCACTAGAATCCACATAATTCATATTCCCAAGATGAACAATGTGGATACACATAGTAGATTGTTTTTCGTGGTAACAAAACTTTAATTTTTCCTTTAATGAATTCAATGATTCACGAACCACCGGGTCGGTGTCCGTGAAACCCCCAGTTAACAATGAAATCTGGTGGTCTTTCCACCACAATATATTTTCATATTCCTGTAAACCAATTACGAGAAAATGAAATGAAATTGCTGCTGACAGGAAATAATGGAAAGCGAAGAGTGACCAGGAAGAAACCAGAGACAGCAATAGACAGCGGTCCTGAAGGGAAACAGGCGGCAACTCCCGTCCAGTGGTCAGTCGATCGGTCAGCGGCTGTGGGCGCCGGGCGTGCACACTCGAGTTTTTGAACCTCGGAATTTTCGCGATCCAGAATCCCGTGCTTCAAATTTGAAGTTGGGTTCAGCTTCCCGATTCAGCGCGATGGTGAGTTGTGCATTTTGCCGTCCCGTTACATCGATTTGCTCTGAGACAATATCCGAAAGCTGCTGATTGGAACGATTTCGTGAGCTTTCGATCACTGACTATGACTTTCAGGCCGGGCCCGCTGCTCTGTCCTCTGCTTTGGGATCCATTGTTAGAGATTCAGCAGCACATCTGCAGCGTCCTGTATTTGTCTACTTGTTGCGAATTCGTCGTAATTGGCGGCATTGTATCCATTTTCGTGGATCTTTCAGCAAGTGAAATTCCAGTTGTTTTGTATATTGACTGTCAAGGGGAGAGAATTTTTCACCCTATCCAGAATGCTAGAATTTTGAAGAGGCTTGAATTTATTGATTTGGAGAATTCTTTCAGCCCACATAGATCTTCCCAATTAAACTCTTCTGTGACAGTATTTTGTGCGAACAGCTATATTTGCTGATAAGAGATGGTTGTATGCAATTTGAATTTTGATTCTTGACGTGCTTGTCTGGACTTGGAGTGCTGCCTCCGAAGTCTTCAAGTTTATTGGGCCGTCATATGCATCCTTCGTTTTTTGTATTGTGCTTTCCTTCTTCAGATATTTCAAACACATTGCTCAGTTATGTTTATAGAGTTCTTCTGCGGAGGATCAGTTAGCTGCTTACGAGTAATTCACAAAGTTGCGTTTCTCAGGTATACCATTCCTCATTCAAAGAAGAAGGACAGTACACACAAGCATGCGGATGCCCATTGCTTCCCCTTAGAAGTCATATCAAGGGTCCAGCCCCAGTGCTGGATTCGGCTGCAGGTGAAAAAGCCCAACTTGTCTAGCTTGCAAAAGTTCTAGCTAACCCTAAATCCGTTCTGACTAGAATTACAAACATTGCTTATGGCAGAAAGTAGGGGCGAGTTTATCTCGTGTTTTCGAATTCAATCGGCAAAACTGTTTAGAAGAGCTGGAAAGAGGAATGAAAGTTTTCCATTATCGTTTGCTACACTTGAACAGTTGGTCTTCAGAATATTCAGCTTGGTTGCAAAACTTAATGAGAGCTTGTTCCTTGCGTTCGTACTTGGTTGATGTGACAGTTGGAGTAGACATTATCGATGAGGCTATTAACTTCTTCAGAGCTAACGTTCTCTTTAGAAAGTTTGAGGTCAAAAGCGCTGCAGACAAGCTCTTGATCTACTTGACTCTGTACATAAACATGGCTTTGAAAAGAATCGAGGCGTGCAAGACAGAAGCAGATGGTATAAAAGCAATTATCAGTCTCGGTCTAGAGAAATTCCCCATACCAGGAGAAGGAGGTTTTCCTTTGGGCGGCCTCCTCACTCCCCCTCAGTCAAGAGAAGAAGCAGGTATGTCCTAGTCACCATATCGAAGTTCAGGCTAGCGTGATGGCCTCTTATGGTTTGTGTTGGGTGTTTCTGAGTTTTTCAGAAATATGGTGCACCGAGGTAAATGACCTCCTAGATAGTACGGGGTTTGTAGAGAGGATCCAGCCTCGTGCCAGTAGTTGGTGTTTATCTTAATCAAGACTTAAGATCATTCAATCTGATTCTCGCTTCCCGTAAGGAAGAAGCTATTATTCATGGTGAAGTTGTTGACAGCTATACGGGCTTCGTTTGATTGCAGAGTTGTTTCGTAGCTATTTGAAGCAAGCAAGGGAGGAAACCAGCGGTAGACTCATAGAACGTGTTTACAGACCTAATGGGAGGCCCAACAAATGGTGGCTGGCATTTGCGAAGAGGAAATTCATGAATATCATGTTGCCACTTTGAGATTACACAATGAGTACAGGAAGGAGCACCCAATCGACCAGGCCTGTTTGAAATCTGCATGGAGAGTGTCATCATGACATCCTACCGAGCATCACTCCCGTCATCATAGAGAATTAAAACAGTTTCACACTTAGGAGTGCATCTGTCATTAGACCTGCCATCTTCTTCCCTCGCAGAATTTCCACGCCCGAAGTGTGTGCCCAATGAAAATTTGATATCCAGTGTAGAGGATCAGGACTGCGAATAGTTTCACAGGAGTGCTTTGAATCATTTCCATTTCGACGTCCCGTCGAAGGGTCTGTTATGGCTCAAAGCGGATAGGTTCGTCGTCCAAAACTTTTGTATCCACAGTATCCGTGTTATGTAGCTTGATTATGAAGCTATTTACGGTGGTGAATGCATTTTCAGGCTAGAGTGTCAACTTTTGGGGGCTACAAGTCGTTGCTTTGTTCTCGTTGTGCGTGTAGATTTGTAACTAGCAATAAAGAAGGCATTCTATGCTGCCATCTCTACTTTCGTGTCAAGAAGCTGGAGTTTCAGACTTTAAGGTTTGGATCCGTTTGGAATTCGATTCTTGACAGTCCATCTGAGCCTGGATACGGATGGTACTCGTGATCAAATACAAAGCTTTCTTCGAAGTTATTTCTTATGAGTAGAAAGTGAGAGACCCAGTAATTTAGCAAAAAGGATGGGAAGACCTCATCTTGTCTTATAGTAATGAAACCAAAAGGATATTTAGGGACTTGGTCCCAATATATTTACGACGAATAATATCTCCGATTGCTCCTAATATTTCTGACTATCTATATCAATTAATTAT
This sequence comes from Marchantia polymorpha subsp. ruderalis, assembly GCA_037833965.1. Classification (NCBI taxonomy): domain Eukaryota; kingdom Viridiplantae; phylum Streptophyta; class Marchantiopsida; order Marchantiales; family Marchantiaceae; genus Marchantia; species Marchantia polymorpha. The sequence continues at coordinate 29,658,896 of AP031351.1, read as the reverse complement.
GTCACTAGCAGAGCATCAGAAGAAATATCTCTAGATAGTGTTGTGCTATTGATAGCACTAGCCTGTAGGTAACAGAGCAGTGAAAGAAGTATCGCCATTATTGATAAGATTATCTCATGAATCACATTAGCTAGATTTCTTTGCAAAATCGGCTGCCGGACAGCATACCCATTGCCTGTCTTGTTATGAAAGCCTGGGCTGAGTCACACCACATTAGACCAATTTCAAATCAAGTACTCGTGAGTAGAGACCAGGCATACGCAAGTGGCACTAACTGAAGGGAGTTCTGTACCATGCCTTTGGCAGGCATTCTCCAATCAATGTGTCGTCCAACGTAATTTCCGTATCCAGCTGCAAGTATACTAGTTAGCAGCAAAAGCTAGGTGAACAGGAGGAGAATTGACTTGCCTGCACATACATTCAACTGTTTATGTGTATTGTACACTGAAGGTGTCTAATGAATGTTTCCACGATTTCCGTTCTGTTCATTTTGGGATTTTTGGCCAAGGATTTTAACATTGAAAAATGTGGAAAAACATGCTTCTTTCGTGGTCCGTCAAGGTAATTTGCAGGTACTGATCTCAAAACGGAAGATGCTACAGTCTATTGTGGTGGAATGTACTCCCATAGTTAGCGCATAGAGTGTGAGAGGTTCGTGCAAGTCCACGACTCATTTGCGTTATCAGTCGGTGGTTACCCTGATGTCTATGAGGAAAAACGTACCTCTTGAACTGAGCGGCCAACCACGAGAACCGAAAAGAGTATACTTGAATCACAAAGCTGGACACAGGTGAACACTCTTGTACTACTCAAAAGAACATATGATCCAAAAGGATACTCGTGTGTAGCATGAGTAGTAGGTCATAGTGACCAGTGTGACAGTTCAAAGTACTCACTGATAATTATGATCTTTATTACGAGCTTTTCTAAGTCCTTCGGACTGATATTGCTGGGTCAATGCTGTGACTTCGTCCATTTCTTCCTGGGTATTGCAAGATGCAAGAAAAACCTTCCAAGTTGCTGCATCTGGTACACAGCGAGCTTTTATCATTCTATCCCACACATTCAAGCACTTCTTGAACAGCTTCCTCTTGGAATAAGCGCCCATGAGAGAAGTCCAAGTGGTGACATTGGGCACAAGCCCTTCCCGTTCTAAATTATTGAAAATATTCTCTGCTTTATCTATAAACCCTGCCTGGGCGTTGATGTTTATGAGTATGTTATAAGTAGATATATCAGGCCGACTCCTAGAACCACTTTTCATTACATTAAATAAACGTTCAACCTCTACAAAATTTCCTCGGGTCCCCTTCGCGTGTAATAACGAATTGTACATGAATGTATCAGGTTTGCGACCATCAGCTTCCATGCCTTTAATTAGATTCTCAGCTTTCATCACTTGCCCTGCTCTTAACAACCCTTTCAGGAGCAGCATGTAGGACCTTGAAGTTGGCTGGAAGCCATGATCCTTCATAATCTTGAAAACCCTCTCTGCCTCTGCACAGATACAGCAAAAGCTGAAATGTTCAGGTTTCCCACTGAGAGAACCAGCCAGTGGTAGACAACGCCTTTCTAGCAACAGATAATAAAGAGAAAACCCCACAAAAATTACACAAAACATGGCAGTGGCTCCTTACCTTCACTTTGACCGGCTCGACTGAAAGCGTCTATGAGAATGTTGTACGATACTTGATCCGGATCTATGCCATCATCCTTCATGGCGTCAAAAACTTCAGAAGCACCCGCTGGGAAACCTCCATGACTGCACCAAGAACACGTGTCAAACACTCTGCAGGGAGGCTTTCGAACAGATAGTTATACGAATTGGCCATGAGGAAAAAGATAGAACTCCATCACCTAGATTTCAATGTAGAGATTAAGTTCCATAGAATCCCTGTGATTCATTGACGGGGTAGTAGAATGAAGAGTACACGACTGCAACACAGACCTGTAGGCTCCCATCAAAGCGTTGTAGCTGTACACATCAGGTTCAAGACCAAGAGCTTTGATGTTGTGAAAGGCTTCCTCGGCTTTCTCGCATAATCCTTCTTTGGCGTAGGCGTTGATCAGGGCAGTCATGGTGTACAGAGTCGGTGGACAATCCGAGTCCCTCATACTAGAATACAGCTTCTCTGCCATCTCCGGGAGCCTAGCCTGCGGCAGGTATAATATTATAAACGAGGGCAGCCCGAGGAGTTTTACCACACAAACAACAAACGGCTGCCAACACATGGCTGGATTCCTGGTGAAACCAAATCTACTTCATGTGAAGAATATTGAAGGATAAAGTACTTTTGCTGTGAATTCACACAAAAGTGTATGTGAAGTGTCTTAAGAACGCCAAAAACGTATGAGAAGAAATCAAATAGATAAACTTACTCTACCGTATATGTTTATCATCGACGTGTAAGTAGCTGCGGACGGATTGCAGTTCGCTTTCATCTCCGAGAATACTCGCTCGGCCTTCTTGTATTTGCCTGCCTTTGCGAGTACTTCGAGAAAAATGTTGTATGTTGAGAGGTCTGCATCCACAACGCGAGAGAAATTGAGAGTCAGATACTTTTCCATCAACTCTTTAATCTTTACTTTTCTATTCACTCCTTACATGAGAATAATGCAGAACGAGAATAATCAGAATTCTGCATGTCCCCAACTAGAAACATTTAAGCTTTTGATAACGAGCTGCTGGCTTCAACGAAATCAGAGAGGTGGAGACATTACCAGGAATATACTTGTCCTCCTTCATTTGATCAAATAGTCTCTCAGCTTTGTCGAGCAAACCGGCTTTTGAGTAGGCACCCATGAGCATATTGTAACTCATCTCGGTAGGGGCAACAAAGGACTTCCTTAAAAGAAAGAATGTCTTCTCCGCTTCAGTATACTGACCGATCTTCCCATAGGCTTCGATCAGAAGATTGTAGCAAACAACATCAGCACGAAACTGCTTGCTCTGCAGCATCCACTCCAGTATCTGCACAGTTGGATTAAGTCCACGTAAAATGTTAGAACATTCGGTCGAATCTGCATTGGTCCTTCTACGGGTTCGAAAAATAAATTTACCTAATGAATTGAAAAACAAACTGGAGGCCGAGAGAACATGGATACGGGTCATACGAGGGTCAGACTAGACAATCTGCCTAAACTCTCACAATCGTGAATGGGATGAGGCATACTTCTCACATCTACTGCATCCAAAAACAGAAGGTCGAAATTTACCTGTATGACAAGTAGCCAATTTTGCTGGTTCCGAATTTCCATGACACAATCGGTGAGGTCCGACCAGCTTTCCCGCCCTGAAGGTAGAGAATCCAATGCATCCCACAATCCGTCAACGTCCTTCTGTTTCTGGAGAGAACGAACGAGCTCGGCTGCAGCGGGGCTCATGATTTGGTATACACTCGATTTCCCCTGTTCGGTGTTCCATCCATAACCTCGTCTGGACTTTCCTGTGCTACAGGGAGAAAAATAATGAGGTCGGTCATGTTGGTAACAAATATCGCAAGTTCGCCTGCACCATAAGTGAATTGACAACGAGGACCATCCATCCCAGGCCACGCTGTTACGACACTAGGGCCATAGATGTGAGATGCACATTCCTGATATGCGAATTTTCCCACAAGGTATGAGATGCAGATTCAGAAACACAAATTCCCACTCCTCGCAAATAAAACTAATGAACAAAATTGAATGAAATTCATCAATTAAACTCAGCGGCAAACTCCATGCTAGGGTCCAAGGGCAATTGAGCTGGCTGGTTTGCAGGCGAGAAAATCTGAAGAGAATTCCGTACTCCACACCAACCTGTTCCAGCTTTTCTTCTTGGGTTTCGTTTTCACAGCGGGAGCTGTCGGGCCAGGGTCGCTCCAGCTCATAGACAAGCAGGTGCATGACTTGCCAATGCCGAGCGATTTTTCGAAGTTACTTCCGGTGAACAGAACACGGCCGCTCCCGGAGCTCCCATGGAACACATTCAATCCACCTCTCCATCTGCACAAATCGCAGCAATGGTGCGTCAGCAGAACGCGCAACGGACAACTGCAATTCTGATGATTTCACGAGGTCGGAATCATCAGCATGAAAATGTCACAGCTCCAACCGCCACCGCCGGCTGAGCAACCACGGAATTGCATCAAATGCGACATCACATCTTCCCACTCTCCTCCAATGCCACACCAAACAAACGAATCGAAGAAGAATGAGGTTTCACCGTGTGAAGGGGCTCGCACAAACTGCACTGTGATCCCTGACCGATAGTTGCTGCATCTCGCTCTCTCCCTCCGAGAAAAGCTACGACGCCTTCGGATGAGGGAGAAGGAGCAGAATTCAAGGGACTATCGAGAATCTCTGCGGCCTCCCAAGCGAAGAGCAAGCGGCTGCCACGGGAGACGGGGCTGAGCTGCGAGCCTGGGACATGGCCAGCAGCATTCGGAAACGGAGCACGAAGTGAGGCCCGGCGAGCAGCGCAATTTCTCCAGCCGCTTGCTCATCGCTCGTCCATTGCCGAGCGAGCGAGCAGGGGGGGACGAGGGGGACGGGGAGGGGGGGCGAGGGAGCCGGGACAAGACAAGGAAGGGGATAAGGGGACGGATAGAGAGGCGGACCTTGATCCCTGGGATGCATGCAGGTCAGATCGGCAAGCGCCGCCGGCGACTGGAACGGACGCCCTGTCGGGATCTTTTCCCTCCTTTCCGACGAGGCGGTGACCGGCCCGAGCGGTGACCGGCCCCGGACTTGTCGCGCTCCGATGAGAGCTATAGATGCGCTCGCTGAAAGGCTCCGAAGGGACAAATGGATATCACAAAAGGATGGCAATCCCGATCCTTTGGGGACATGCCAAAATCCTCCACTAGATTTTTCTTCTGATATCTCTTTCTCTTTCCAGTTTTTTACTCGAGGTCGGTCTGGTGTCTGGTCTTTCGATGCAGACACGAGTTTTGACTTCGATTTGACGATGAGACCAGGGCGGAGGTGTGGAGCGCATGATGATGTTCGCTTGGCACCCATCATTAAAGGGATTGTGTCGAGTTGTTCCGTCAGCTTGTTTTGGTGCACATGATACCAGGTGTTCGCCCGTCTCTTTCCATAATTGGCGGTTTTCAGCGTCTGACTATGCACTTGTCGACTTTTTCCAGGCCGGTCTGGATGCGTTGTGGGTGGGCGGGCGGGCGGGCGGGCCTTCATCTGTCCATTCTTGTCTCTCAAAGATGTTTGTCCAATTCGCATTTCTATTGCAGATGTTGTTATTCATTCATCTTTTTTTCATTCTTGCGGGGAAAATGAATGCACCTATAGTACTAGAGTGCACCTTTCTTATTTTTCATGCACCATATTGGCAAGGTGCACTCTAGTACTTTGATCAATTGTCTTAAATGATACTACTTATCTTCTATAGTATAATCAATGAATGTTTTGGATACATAGGTAAATTTCACGATTGTAATAATTCACTGAATTATGTTTTGATTTTTTAATTATTATTTCTATTTTAAAATAATCTTCAAGAAAATGTAATTTTTTAATAATCATTTTTTATTATATTTTTGTATCAAATAGTTCATATATTTGCATAGTCCGATATCTTTATACCCCAATTTACAAAAGATTAAGAACAATGTTGATACTGAGTTTATAATCTGAAGTGATCATTTACGTTTGCTGTTAATATTTCTCAGATTAATTAAATAGATGATCATGGTATAATAGAAGTTTTCATATTGTCTGATTTTAATCTTGGTAGCTATTTAACCAGCCTAAACATCTCGGAGTCTAGTAGTATGCTCGTGATTGCCAAGTAAAAATGTATAGGTCAAATATTGTATCATTGATAAACAATACAATATTTATATACATACACATTAAAGTCTTTCAACTCAAAAAATCTATAACACGCCTTCATCATATTTATCGATATATTTAGAATTTTCTCCTAGGCCATATATATATTTAAAATGTATATCATTTCAATGAAAAACTTCTTCATAATTACTATATAATTATAAAATTAAAATCAGTTTTTATGTAATTTTACGTTTAGTGAATAAAACTTAACAAAACTCAAGATATGAAGAATCAATGATTTTTAGAGAAAAAATACCGTGGAATATTACGAAGAGTTCATGACGTATGGAGTTTATTCCATTTTTATTATCAATCTAAACCTTATGGAGATATGGTTCACACGTATATGAATTTATTACAACTAAATGATTGGTTAAAATATGAAGATTACAAAAATTACAAAAATGGATGAGTATAAAAGTTTTCAAATACAATGCAGTTTTTTCCAAATATTCCGTTTTTTGGAGTAATATTATATTTCAATGAAAAATTCCTATGTACACAAATGACCTTTTATGAAATTTATTCAGTTAATGAACTTTGTTGTAAAATTATTCATACAACTATAAAGCTATATTGTGACCTGCAAATTTTTTTGAATACTCTTGGATGAATTTTCTAATCTATCTCTTTGAACTCATTTCAAATTTTGGAAATGTTAAATGGTATAGAACAGTAAATCTTTCCAATACAAAATCGTGATAAGATTTTTCCAAAATATCAATGAAAGTGTACATAATCTTAAACTATCAATATCAAATCAAAACTCATATGAACAAAATTAACCATGTCAAATGATGATCGGACAATCTTTTCTAAATCAAACTTACATAGAAAATTTTGCTTTACAAAATATTTTCTTGATGAAAGCTTGCGATAGAAAAATTATGTGACTTTTAAATACCAACATTTTCTTTAATTTTTATTCAATAAATCCCTAATTTTTATCGACCGCAAAAATTCGCATGAGTTATGATGTAAGCATGTAAGCCGCATGGATTGATTCACAGGTTTCCATATTGAAAACCACTAGTATCTCAAATATATCCAAAAGTTAAGAGTAAGATACTTTACACGCATCCAATGTTTTTTGGAAGAAAGAAAGAACTTCACTTCCGTATCTATCGCACAGCACAATTCGATCTCTCATTCATTGAAATGTATTAGTTAATGCAGTCCATCATTATCTTCAATCAATTTTTTGACATTAGCCTCATGTTACTTCTGATGCACAAACTAGACTTTTCTACTCTAAATTTTATAGTCAATCTTCTTGTAAGTCCATGAGCTAATTCATGTATAAAATAACCTCATCAATATAAATGAGTACCTTGGCTTGTAACATGGGTTTACACAAGGCCTTCTAATTTATGTGAAAAGACCCGAAGGCGAGGGCACATGCGAGAAAACATGAAAATAAAGCCCATGCATACAATGGGCTCCTGAGGCATACAAGACCCTTCTCTGGATAGCATGAAGTCCGAACTCCATAAATCGCTCTTATTATAAATCTGCGGTCTCGAACTCTGTACGAACAAATTATTCCTGAAGATCAAATATGTTTCCCGGTCGACGCAATTCACTCGTATCAAGCGTGTCCTTGGAGTCCCTGGATTGAACTCTCAGGCACGAAGGATGCAGCCCCAAGAACGAAGAAAGTCTCGTCATCTCCAAGCGAGCTTTGGTATTATTATTAAATATCACCATAAAATGATATAATCATGGATGAGATACGGAAAATGCGAAGGGCCTCGGGGTGGATAATAAAAGGCCGCAGCAGAAGGGAAGGACAAATGGTTGGACGCAGACGCGAGGGGATAAAGCGAGAGGATCGAGAAGGAAGGCATATTCTCCAGAGAACAATTCGTCGCGCTGCCCGGCGGAAAAGCCGTCCCTAGGCTAGCGAGCAGGCGATGAGAGTAGGGGACCAGGGTGCGCCATCCGCTGCCGGCAATGAACGGCTCGGGGAACGGCTCGGGGAAGATCCGCGCCAGTCTCCAGCGCTGGCGGTAGCGGAAGATTTTTTCGGTCCGTAGTGGGAGTCGACGGGACGGAGGACGGGCGGAAGGAAGGAGCTCGGGCCCGGCCGGACGGGACAGAAGAAGAGCTCGGCAGGACCAAAAAGGGGACGCGCAGGAGGAGCGTCTGCCCCGCGCGTCTAAAGAAAGGAAGACGAGGCTGGTCGCCAACGTTGCTCGCCAACGTGTGCGTGCGTTGCGTCGCCTCGACCGGCTTCTTCTCTTTTCTCTTCTTTTCTCGTTCTTTTGTTTTGTTTTGGTGAGTTTTGTCTCGAGGACGACGAGGAAGGAGGAGCGGAGGGGAGGGCGTCGGGAGCGCAGCAGCTCGACAGCGCTGATTGATGGACTGATGGATTGGTGGATTGATTGATTGCCGTCTGGCCGTCACGAGCTTATCTTGTGATCGCGTTCGGATCTTCGCCGTCCTCGCCGGCCCATGGAAAGAGGGGACGAATTTGCCCGTGCTCCTAGTCCTTCTTCGTCCTGCGACTGATTGATTTCCTCTCGCCCTCACTCGCTCGGTGATTTCCGTGTCGTGGCGATAGAGCGCGCCCGAACGAGCTCTTCCGATAAAGAGCGCGAGTGGTCCCGACCCCGACTCGAGCCCTGCTGGACACCACTGGGACAGGAGGACGAGGAGCAGGAGCAGGAGGAGGTTTGGGTTGAATACTAGGGTCAGGAGATCGTGGAGCTGTGGAGGTGTAGAGGGCATCTGATTAGGGAGGATTTGGGTGAGAATTTTGCGCGAATGGAGTGAGCCTAGGGTCGTCTATCCTTTGAAGTGGGAGCAGACATGGCGGCCCTTGTGGGCTGTGTTGGGGGTGGTGATAGATTTGCTACCGCTGCCGTGTGGAAGCATCCGAGGCCGAGGCCTTCGCAATTCAATCTCAGTCATGATCCTTTCGGGCGACATAGGTGAGTTTTTGCCTCGGTGTTCAGATTAACATCAAGATTACAAATGGAGGTTTATTATGTGAGTTGTGGCCTTCTTTGATGTGGTTATTGTGATTTCGACTCTCTAGGTGCCTTTGTTGACTCAGGAGAAATGGTCTCTTTGACTTAGTGAAACACGGAAATGACACCGGAAGCATGTGTGGGTTTCAACGTTCGTTCGATTGAATTGGCTCCTCTCTCCGCATTCCTCACGTCCAGACTTGTCCTACAGCTTGTAAAATATCGTAATTGAGGGTTTGTGAGTCTGCATTTGTGCAAATGGCTCGGTCAGGTTAGATGTGTCTGCCTCGATAACCTAGCATTTGAAATGGGATTAAGATATCACCATGAGGGTAATTACGGGCCGCAATACGAAAAGCGCTTTACTTGAGAGAGCTGGTCATGCGCGGTGGATAAGATGTTTAAAGCGAGCACTCTACTTTGCTCCCACCTTTGGACCGAGGCAAAAGGGAGAGAAGGCACCTTGATACGTATCGCCTAGATAGCTTCAACTCACGTAGCTCAAGTACATTTTGAAGTTCATTGGTGACTTCTATCTTCATCTGCGAAATTGAATTCACGGACACAACTGTCTATGGAAGCGGTCTTTAGTATCGGCATGCAATGTCAAAACTTCAGAGGACTTTCCTTTTGCGCGAAACAGAAATCCCGAGTCTCCTTTCACCTCAGATCGTTTGACATAGCAGATGTCAAGTATATGTTGACACATTTTCTCTTTTGTTGTTCTCATTATCGAGTACCTCTAATTTGATTGAAGGAAAGGTCTCCGTGTTCGTGTATTCAAGGAACTTTGAATACGTTTATATCGCCCTTCTTGTGACTTGAACTCCCAGTCCATGTTCCTCATGAACCCACAATGTATGTGGCGTTCTGAAGGTATTTTCTATGATTTGAAAGGCCAGAGTGGTAAGAGCTTGGACGCTCTGCAAATTTGAACTGATGATCTCTCTCTACTCCTCGCAGTTGTCGATTTCTCGGAATTTGTGCTCCCTCGCTGGAACATTCTGTGGTCAGTAAGAGGTCAGTAGACGTTCGGGTAGCTGCGGATTTTTCTGACTCCAAACCCGATGCTTCTAATAAGCGTCGCGGAAAATGGGGGTACCACCCACTTGAAGAACTCTCCAAGTTGGAGAAAGAAGAAATAGATCAAGCTGGTGATGGGAAACTGACAGATGCAGAGGTCGCCCGGACTATTTCAGAGGTGAGTGGGTTGAACTGACATGCTCATGGAGGTAGATTATACGTGCTGCATGTTGAATATAGAAAGGTAGAAAGCAGTTGTATATGTTCCAGCCTGCCAGTGATTCATGTTCGTTGAGGCGAGAAGGTCTTACATGGTTCCAGTCGACTCGTGGTGCGCCTGCAGGTAAATTGGAGTGCAGTCGTTTTCTCTTCAGTTGTTTCGGATGAAGATGCCGTGTTTGGAACAGAAGTGCAATTCTTAATAGATGATCAAGGAGGTGTGTATGTCCTCTTCCAATCTAAATTTCTATCAGTTTTCCATCATGTCGGTGTAGGTTGCGCTCGAAAACGAAATCGTTTTATGGATGAAGATGTCTCCATCGTCAACTGACAGAAGCTGTTTGATTTCCTTCAGATTTCTACTTCGAGGTAGAAGACGAAAATGAGTTTTTGCACAACCTTTCTTCGGAACAAGTATACACGGTACAGTGATATATTGTCGTCCATATTGATTTTGTTCACTTGTTGATTGGTCTTGAAGTGTTGCAGTGCGACAGTACGTTTGCGGGGGTTGCTTTGCTTACCTCCTGCAAGCGTCTGGAGTTGTAGAAATTCCTCTTACTCTTCGCTCGATGGTATGAATGCAGGTTTTGATTGGATATGGTAATGTGGATGGTCTACATTTTTCTGAGTTAATTGAAGGAGTTTTAGGTGGAGAGGACGATGACGACAGTGACTCAGACGACGAGTCTATTGAACTCGATAGTGAAGACATCGAGATTGTAAGCACGCAAACTGAGCCCAGTCGTTTGAAGTCTTGAGACTCTGCGAAAGATTTTAGTATCTGTTGTAGTTTGTAGGAGCAAACTTGGGCTTTGTTTCGAGGCTTTCCTGATTCACCCATCTTCATGTCCAACGTAGTCTTCATGGACCTATAGTTTGTTGTGCCCTGACGAGGTTGGTGTGTTGCAGTTCTGGGAGGCCGTGGAGGATATAGAGGCTATGATTGAAGACTCGACGCCTGAAGAGTCTTTCAGCTCTTTAGGTGGCTGGGGTGGTTACCAAACTCTGGATGAAGTTCATCCTATGGAGTTTGCTTACAAAGTCTCTGAGGTATGGGCACCATCGCCAACTTTCCTGATTGGCATGTTTCCTTTTCTCCTCGTTCGACGTTTGGCATAAGGTGGACGTCATGGAGGTCTTTATCGTTTCCTCTGATCTTCTGGCTCGTGGCGTTCACAGGCTGTTACCGCTGATTACGCATCGGATCTAGGCAAGCCTGCAAGGCGCCTCACCATCACTGGTGTTGCTCGTCCTGTCACCGAGGATGAAGAACCATATGTACAAGGAATATGGTATGATCGATTTCTCATGGCTGATGATGACAGTGATGACGATGGGGATGAAAGCGGGGACGATGATGATACTGAGGTGGACGGAGGAGATGAAGGACAAAATCACGAAGGTGACGATGTAGGGTCAACGAGTTCACAAGCTGCTCGAAGTGGTCGCCAGGATGGTGGGAGAACGAACAGATTAAAGGCTGGAGGGACGGAAGGCACACATAATGGGATAATCTTTGGCAAGTCCTTAAATGGTAGTGCCAAACTTTCCACTTCCGGGGATCTTAAGAAAAGGACTGATCCTCTTGTTCTTGCTGAAAACGTGTGGCAGAATATTGTGACGGATGGTGCTGAGAGGTCAATGAATGACGGACCTTTGATTGAGGTTGGGAATAGTGCTGGCAATCCAGCAGAGAACTTAGGTGCGCGTAAGGATGTCAATAGGGAAGGACTTGAGAGTCAAGAGGGAGCTATAATTTCGTGGGAACCTCCTGCAAATAAGGATAAAAACAAGCAATTAGGTTCAATATTTGAGAGTTCTGAAGTGTTGGATGAAAATTTGGAAGTAGAGTATTCCACAGAAATTGTTTTGCCACCTGGCACTACCATTGAAGGTGATGCCATTGTGGGGGAGTGGTCAGAGAGGACCAAGTCACCAGGCGGAGGAACAACCTTCTACAAGCTGGAAATTCTCAGCATTCGGCTGGACCGGGGTACTGGTGGCCAGGTATTTACTGGACAATCACTTCGAGTCTGTCCCTTATTCTGCATGAAGAGTCGGTCTCGATGACTTTGAGATTGTCCGACTGACACAAACGTCGTCTCTTTGTAGTCAAACATCGAAGTTCGTGATTTCGCCTTTGCCGAACCAGATGTCCTGGCACATTTTTCTACAGCCATCATGGAGAAAATAAATTCTGGTGGGAGCAAGGTAGAAACGGCGCTGAAGGCACTGGTCCTGCGATGTAAAGGTCTTGAAGCCGAGGTGAGATCCATTGAGCCGAAGTCGATCGCAAAGTTGTCTATTTGTAAAAAAATTTGTCATTGATGCTCGTGAGAAGTGCAAATTAGTTTACGTTGTTACTTTGTCTTTTTAGTTTGAAGCACATCCGTATTGAGGATTTTGTTTGTCTTCAACTTTTAAACAGGAAGTATCGCTTGTCGGCATTGACTGTCTTGGGGTAGACCTCCGAGTTCAGTGTGGAATTGAAGTACAGACGATACGAGTACCGTTCAGCCGGCGGGTATGTGAAAAGAACTTCCGTTCATCCTCTTCCTACTCGTAAAACTTTCGACTTTTCCTTTACTCGTCATAACGTGTTGTATTAAATGGTCCAAGCAAATTATCATTGAAAAGCTCATTTTTTCCGTTCGGGCATAGCTTAATGAAAGTCTCGAGGTTTCTATCGGTTGTGGTCTAAGTAAAAGGCTAACAGAGTTGTACATTAGGCTTATTCTCTTACTAAATGTTTAGCATCACAGATTACTTTCGGTGGGTGATGATTGTATGAATGTCATGGTTTCCTTGTTTGTGTAGGCAACATGTGAAGATTCGGCTGAGAAATTTCTTGATCAGCTACTTTTTCCACGACTGGGACAAAGACGACCCAGAAAGAAGGGCCAACAATGGAATCCCCAGTGATGGATATCATGCCTAGAGAATAGTCGAGAATAAAGCCTCATTCAAATGATTGATTGTGCTTCCTCAACTGTAATTATAGATATTTAGGACAGGCGTTTGCTTCATGGTTATGGAGCGGCGTGCGATTTATCATTGTCTTCAACCTTTTGTTCAGTTGCTTCAGCTGGAGGATGAGAGGAAGTTTTCAAAGATTGTAGAATACCGTATTGAGGTTTTGTTGCAAGAGAGAGTTGACAAATGTACGAACCAGACACAGAGCAAGTCCTCCAATGAGCCAGTTTTGTTGTCCTTTCAGTTAGAGTTTAGGGTCCTGTGATTCTACCCATCACAGGTTTTCGTCTGTACATCTTAGTGGAAGCGGAGGTCCTTGTCACAACGTAGTCCAGTCTTACTTACTGACGCGCATTCGAGTCTGCAGCGTATCACCTTCTTTGTCTCGCCAATTCCGCCACCAATGTGGCTTTCCGCTTCGTCAGGTCATAAGGCAGTGGTCACATGACGATAGGAAGGTTTAGGAGGCAGACGCAGTAAACCGTCATCGCCTCATGTTCTTGAGAGCGTGTCTTGCATGCCCGGTACACCCGACCAAAATCTCATCGGTCAAAGATGACAAACTCCTTGGCCTTTCCGCCAGTAGCCAATCTCGATTTTTGTGAATAAGGGTGTTGAGGCGGCTACGGAATCGCGGATTTCGTTGTTGTTTTGTGGCATATTTGTGTCAGTGTGGGCTTGATGTTTCCTGGGATTGAAGTGAAGTTGCTTGTATGTGGTCACCCAGCATTTGTCCGAAGATAATATAGAAACCACATTCGTACCTAAACCGCAGGAAACTACATCCAATGAAATTTAAACACGTTCCCGGTCTATCATCATATTGAAGAATTCTAGGGATGAAGTCACACGACACACATGAGAACTGAACACGTGAGTTGAAAACTCACGTTTGGTTTGCGGACTGGAGGGTGTTCAGCCTGTACGGAGCTCAACTACCTCGGAGTGCAAGTCATCCCCTGGCACAGGCTTGTCACGAGGTTGCTGTGATAAAGTGTTCGGAAGTAAAGGCGCAACTTACTTGCGACAGTGGTGCGGAAGCTGGGTCGGCGTAAGTAAGCTGCTCATGAATGATGACGGATGAAATTGATCATTTCGCCTGTACTGCACGTGAGGACATCGACTTGAATATCACAGCTACTGTGACCCTCTCAAAGACAGCCGTTTTTGAGGTTGGAACGTGAGTCTTGTGACATGGACGCAGAGATTAGTATTGATCATGAATGAATGTAGATACAGTAGTCCTAAGTAACAGAAATGAGTCATGAAGATTTTGACACTGCATCTTTGCTAAGTTCACAGGTTGGTATGTATTACATCTCTCCGTAAATTCAATACATCTTTGTCATTCACTTTCACTAACTTATCAACGAGAATTTTAATGAACAGAACGTCTTCTCCCTTCTTGTCTTCAGCATTAATCAGTACGCCGATTAGTCGTCTGGACGGAGAAGCTCCTGTGTCAGTCCTCACCTTCTCACGCTCCACAAACTTGTAAAATGGCTGCACATTTGCAAAAGGGTGCATTGCCTCATAGCGGTTTACTGGATGTAATTAATGTCTCTCCAACTAGCATTTGCTCTCTGCACAGAACTTCAGGATACGTAATCTCTCCCGGTGTATGGACAGGTCAGCAGTATGCAGTGTCCATCGAGTTAAGCTGTTAGCAATCGGCCTTCATTATCTTATATTCACGTGGTCTGATCGATCAGATAGTCACTGCACTCACCGGGTGCTTCAAATCTAATCGGAATAACGAGTTTTTCCAATCGTTGAAAATGAGAACTCGACAAGCTCTCGATCAAAGCCCATGATTTGACGTCTGCGGTCCTCAGAGAACACATATTATCTGAGACCTTGTGACAACAAAATCCTGCTGATATCTGGGGGGTCGAAGATATACTGCCCTGAGTGTAATGGCGCCCTCGATGTCACAGGTCCTCGAGGGGACACTATGCCTTCCCGTATACTGGCTGGGCGATTCTTGAAGTTCTTCGAACAACTGCTTGAAAACTAGTCCAAGAAAACCTCCACACGTAAAGAAACGGAACACCGACCGCACGTCCAGCATGACCAACAGTGGCCCTGAGAGTGGGAGTGAAAGCATGAAGTAATGCAATTACAGAGGATGGATGAGCATTCAGTCTCAGTGTTGAATTTGAGATGGATGGTTCTCAACTTTCTCTCACAGACAAGACAGAGCCAGCAGGTCAACAGTTAGAGCCGGAGGTCGTGATAACGTCAATCGGTCGCTAGCTGACAGTGGCGCTAACGATCGATCTCTCTTTAGGGCATCTCGTCTGCTGTAGCGAAATTGCTCGCTTGCTTTCTCATGACAGTGAATTGTGAAATTGACTGCCCGCATTTTGAACCGACGCAAGCAAGAGCGAAGATTCCTTCTCGATATCCATAAAGTACTCACTAACCTGAGGGCAGAAATCGCTTAAAGCATCGAGAGGATAGCCAAGCTTCCAGGTCGGTGGTACATGGATTGAATTCGCTGACAGTAGAATGGTGTGAAGCTAGACTTTCACCCTCGTGCCCAGCGAGTGTCGTATCACAAGCAAGGAAGGGGGAAGGGGAGGAAGGAATTGGTCGAGCGAAGTAAGAATGGCCGGAGCAGCAGCAGCAGCAGCTGTGCGGAACGTCTTTGTCTATGGCTCCTTAATGGCACCGGAGGTTCTGGCAGCAATAATACATCGCGTCCCTCCCCAAGCTACAGCTGTTGTTGCTAATTTGTAAGTTACCTCACCTTTCAGTGCTATTCACGGCACGGTCTGCAGTATCTGTTTAGGGATTATGTACTGTGGGATTAATCACACCAATCAGGTAATTAAACATGCGCAACCGAAGAAGCGATCGAGCTGAAAACAAGCTTGATTCGGTGCCTTTCAGTGAATTAATTCGAGCTGTAGATGTTTGATACAGATGGGAATGAGATTCATCTGGACTGGGAAACTCCAGTAAGCAAAAGCTTTCGGAACGACCTTGTGACCCTAATTGCATTGTGGCGATTATCTTGGCGCTAGTCTCTCGACTCGAACACTTTAGGCGTTCTTCTCGTCTGAACCAATTTAATGAAATGTCCCTCCTCAAAAGTGCAAAGCGAACAGAAATCCCTCTCCACGCATTTCGTAACGAGTCCTCGCAAATCTTTGCAGGTTTCTAATCTCCGTTTCATTTCTTTCTGGCAGTCATCGGTACAGCATACGGAACCGTCTCTATCCAGCAGTTCTTCCTCTCGCTGGCGGCAACGTTACAGGCAAGGTTAGCCAGACCAGCTCGTCCTCTTGCGTAATTAGTTCCATTCTTAGTGAGTCGGAAGGAGGTCACATCTTCGAGTGTTGCATCTGATAACTGGCTGCGTTAAAATGTGTTCATGCCTATCAGCATGTTCAGGACCAGAACACAAGCTTTGTGACTAACTGACATGGACATTGTCCACCTGATGAGCAGGTACTCTTCGACTTAACTCACGAAGAACTTAAGTTGCTCGACGAGTTCGAGGATTTCGAGTATACGAGACACTTGGTCGAGACCACCGTCCAGGCAAGAAGCGCACACAAATTGCCTTCTGTGAATAGACTTGAATCTGAGAGGGTACCATAACAATCAACTGGAGGAGAGTAATGAACCCTTACTTTTCATGTGATTAGATCATCGATTTGACTTTGATAACAGTAGGAAACTAGTAGTGTAAAGAATTAAAAGGTCACAGTATTTCACAGTGATCAGTTGTATTCGTTCTGCAGGACAAAGTCACGGACGATTTGAACATTTCTATCGCAGTACCTGTGCAAGCGTACCTGTACGTGTGGGCCGACGCCGAGGATAAAAGTCTCTACGGGGATTGGGATTATGAGGTACATTCCTCGCTTTTCCTCTTCTTCTCAGACCTTTCATTTCGACATGATGGTAAAGAGATCGAAGGCCTTTGTTTCTGCACGTGAGCAGATCTGCAGCTGGATCGGGTTTGCTGGTGTAGCTTTCTGCCTGAAGAGTAGAACAGTCTTGCCTTCTCTGTCTTGCTAAATTCGAAAGAGGTTGTTGCATTTATCCATTCATTATATGGTCCAGTAAGATTTGGAAACGGACGAGAGATGAAAGTAATATTGACTGGTCCTACTGCTCGACACTGGACTTTCCTTCTGCTTCGAGGAACTGACAGCTTTCGTTTCCGTATCCGTAGACATGGAGGACGAACAATCTGCAGGAGTTCTTAACCAGACATACAAATGGAGACGGCCGTGTAATAGAACCATGAGGGTACAAGGGTTTAGTTTGATGTGTACAATACGTGTGGATTAGTAGTAATCGGTACCTTGAAAGCTTGGGCCTGTCTTACTTCGTCGAAGCGAAGTAAGTGATCGAGCTTTGAAAGAAATCGGTAATGCTGGTGGTGATGGACAAGTCGATAAAATTCAGAAGCTCTTGCAAAGATTCAGTTCAGAGCAGAGCACTGTGTGTATCGTATATTCCATCTTCACAATTCCAACTTCAGTTTTTCTGAAGTTCGCCTAATGTGATTAAAATAGTGACAGAGGCAGTCAGTGGTTCAATCCCACTGGAACTTACTTCTTGCTTTTCCCTCAGTTCACACTCTCACAGTGACCAGAGTGCACAACCAACAGGGTAGTAAGTCGCTGATAGTGTAGGCTGCACTGCCTGCTCAACCTCCTCCTAGTAATATGATCTTTTCTTTAAAGACAGATTGGACTCTGGTTGATACATCCGTGGCATCATTCTGTATATTATGGTGACACTTGAATCTTGTGGAGCAGTTCTTAAAGATACAAAGATCATGACAAGGTATTACAACCACCACTACCATCTCCTGGCCAAAGCACGTGAGCTGAAGGTTTGTAATCGGCACAGCCTTTCAGTTTTCCGCCATAACAACTTGCTTCCCATAAAACTTATAAACTTTAGAATTAACTCGAGCAAGCAAGGCACTGACTGCGGCAGCTTCAGCAACAAAGAGGATTTGGCGCCGTGCATTTGATTCGCTCTTGGTACATCCAGCAGTGCGATGAAAAGAGCTCGAGACTGTATAGAGTTCGTATCAATTTAAACAGTGGAGTTTGCCTCTTTAAAAATCTAGAGCTGGAGCAGAAGAAATTTTGATAGGTTGAAATTCACATAACCATAACTTGCTTGGGAAGTCTAAGATCCTGAATCTTAAATATGCATACTCATATTTTCCTCCCAAGACTAGATCGGTGGATGACGAAGTCACCGTTTGAAGTCGTCCGCACCTGCAAGCAGCCATAGCAGAAGTCTTCTACAAGTCGATATGCGAAGGTTGTGCGCATGGATCCTTGGGGTTGTCATTGGAGTTCGAAACGCCGAATCAGGAAACTGCCGCAGAAGACAATTGTTCTCTAGTGTCTGGAGACGAGCAGATCTAGCACGAGGCCGATATGAACGAGAGCTCGTTGGATTTCAGAGAATAGAATGGGCAGACAATGCAATGTGGAGAAAGATTTGATAGTAATTACATTTATTTTATATTAGAATAAATGAAGAAAATTATCCACATTATTAAATATGAATAAAGTATTAAATATTGATTTGAATGAGATGAAAGAGTTAAAAAAAATGATAATAAAATTCCATACAAATCATAGAATATAAAAATGAAATGAAAATTGAAATTTCAATATTAGATATTCATGTTCAACAAGAATCAAATCATATTCACATAGTAGAGTCAAATATTAAACAATAAATATTTATGACTTGAAAAATTTATAAACATATTATCTAACAAATTATTCATAAGAATTAAACAATATTTTTTTTTCATGGACTTGATTATTAATTTTTTGAATTAATAATCAAGGGTTGAGAATTGAACAAACAAATAATGAAAAAAAATCCATTAACTCTTATGGATGATTTGTCTTATAAATTTTATTAGACAAAATATTTCAATATATTGGATCCAAAGGATTATCACAACCAGATTTGAATTACGTATGAAGATATGCACAAGATTGCTTTTACTATTAGGTATAATTATTTTGAATATCTAATGATGTTTTTTGATCTCACTGATACATATGTTACATTTATAAAATTAATAAACGATATTATTTTTATACTATTTAGATAGTTATATTATTGTGTTTTAGATAATATATTGAAAAATAACAAAACCGAGAATGATCTTAGTTATCTTTTACAAAAGATATCAAATTTTGAGAGAAAATATATTATGTGTTAAAATTCAAAATGTGAATTTGACAAGTTAGAAGTAAATACTTGGATCATAAAATTACAAAAAAATGAATCTAAGAATTTTTTTAAAAGAATTGAACAACACTTGAGAATCAAACTTAATTTAATGAATCTTAAAAATTCACAAATTTTTGTTGTAGATTTGTGAAAAATGTTGCTTGTTTAACTAAAACTTTGACATTTATACTAGGCAAAGATAAAAAATGGAGATGGAAATAATTAAAGAGTTAGTTTTTCAGTTTGTGAAAGATGTTTTGTTACATGCATTGTGACCTCCAAGTTGACTCTCACTCATATTTACCTTCGATGTCTTTTTGGTAGCTCATCATGATTCTATAAAACTAGATTTATTCAATTTGCTTGTTTAAACACATTCTCATTCAAACTCATAACTCAATTACAATCACTCATCAATACTCCAAAAATGATGACGGAATTCAAATTTATATTGATGAAATAAATCGTCACAGAATGAACTCTTCAAAACTTGAAGAATTCTTTTTCAAAGAAACTATTCTTTGATATTCTTATTTGTATTACTTGAGAAATGACTATAGAAAAATTTTTTACTATCGAGTAAATTACTTTTGTTAAGATAAGTCTAGGTATGTTTTACTAATTCTCATTACGTGACAACATGCAATTGACATATTTAAATTTTCTAGAAGCTTTTCAGTCCATAGTATAAGGTGACAATTTTGCATTTGAGACTTTTAAAGTTGTAAAATATTCACTTGTCACTATGTTAATCTTAGAGTTGATCTAACCAATGAAATTTTCATTACCTAGTCAAACCAATCAAATTAGCATCTAGTCAAAATTTTTTTTAAAGTTTTATCTTAAAATTTAGCACCAATCACAATTTAATTATTGTCTATCATCTCATTATGTAGCTGGTTCTACAAGAAATGTGCCACTTGAGATTAAAAAAAGCTCTTATATGCTATGACTATTTTTTTGGAAACATACAGTAGATTATTTGATTTCGTTGGAAGAAAGTCAAATCTAACTTACGAATGGTGTCACCTCAATCTACAATTTCTCCAATCAAGTGAGTTAACTCCTTGTTGTCACCAAGATGTCCATAGAGTTTTACATCTCCCACCTAGATCAATCAAACTTCCAATTGAACTAAACATTTGCAAAAAAAGCTTCAAGTAGATAGATGGATGTTTGATATACAAAGCATGTACAAAGTAGGTCTCTTCTATAAAACTAATGACTATTCTACATATTAGTGATTCTATATGCTTTCAAACATCAGCTCAATCTCACAACATTCTAATCTATATTTCATGGTTGTATCACAAGAAAAGTCTAAGAGTAAGTAAGATAAAAAGTAGTTGTTGGCTATTGTACTATTAACTACTTCTCCTTGAAATGAAAAAAGATATCTTGAACTACTTCACAATTGAAAGTAATAAATTTTCATTAGAGAACAAATGCTTTTACACTCCAAGCTATTAGCTATATAATTATCAGTGTCTTGTCATCCACACAAAGTCAATCCATTCAACAGTAAAAGCCAAAACACTACTTACAAACTAAAAGATATCTTTGGCTACTCACTACTGATAAGACATTTGTTCTATTGTCTTACTATCACATTAATATAGTAACTTGCCACTTGTTTACTCTTTGATTCAAGGTTCACTTGCTAGTTCATGCAAGTGACAACTCCACTTGATAACTTGACTCTCCAAAATGATGGATTTCCAATCTTTTTTCTCTCTTGGTCAATGGTCTTTGATCAACTTTTTCTTACAAATATTGCAAAAGAATTCTATAAAATTTCTCAAGTGTGGAATAGTAACACTTTCATTCAACTCAAAATCTCAATAATATTGTAATCACACATGAAGATCTACCATCTCTCTACCCTATGTATTTCACAAGAAGTACATGATTTTAGAAAAAAGTATATGAATATGATACGTATTCATATTTTCAAGATGGCTAAATCTTTCCTCATCCTTGATAGTCCTTTCAAAGTGCTATTGAATGTTGATCAAGTTACTTTTACTACAACATCAACAAATAATTACTTCTAGTAGTCCTATAGCATCCACGAGATCAATTGATTTCTCAATAGTTGCCACCAAGTCACTTTTATACTTCTCCAGGCTCAAACATTTCCTTTAATGCTCTTTGTACTTTCCCTTTTCTCCTTTTAAAGCTAGGTTTACCTTGTGTAAACTTTGATTGAGCCTGCATCTCTTATAAAGCTAGGCTAAAAATGAGAAAGTGTAGCATTATCACTTGTTTCTCCATGTTTAATTAAATTGGGGAGTAAAGGCTACAAAGTGCCCCTTCATTTACTTCCTAAAGTGGAAAGAGTAGACCCTTAAGTGACAATGGAATATCCTCCAAATGATAGCCAAAGTATACAATCCCTGCAAAAGATCTTTGTAAAAGGTAGGTCAAAATCAACTAGAAAACTTTCACAAAACCTACGGCAAAATGATTAGAATTGGCAAGGTATTGATCCCAACTAGTCTAGATTTTCACTTGGGAGTTTCTTCAGCCTTCCTCAGCTGTGAGATTGGGTCATGCTACCGGCTTCTTGCAGGAAATTTGCCTTGCCTCGGCCGTGAAGGACTTTCTTCCTCCGCGCCTTGCTCTTCGGCTAGTGAGGTTCGACTTCCTCCAAACTCATATCGGCCGATAGGGAGTATCAACTTTCTCCATTTGTGGACTTCCTAACAAAAGTCTATCCACGGACTCCTTCAAGGCAGTTTCATTGACTTCTCATAGCCTTCAGTTTCCTAATTGACTTCTATTTGTTATTGTTTTCAGCTATTAACTGCCATGTCTTCACTATATAGCACTAACTTAACTTACCATTCATTACTTACACATTCCATTGTCCTATTCTATGTCATTATAATAGCTTCTCTTTGCAAAAAAACAAATCATCTACTAGGTTTTTTCTATCTAAAAAACAATAGGCTTACAATCTTCTCTTCTTGGAATCTAGACTTCAATAGAAAATAAAAAAGTAAAGCTTACTTGAATCTTCTAGAATTATCTAAATCATTCTGTCAAGTATGGACATCATAGTAAAACTTAGTTCTAATTAGTTAGATTTAGTCATAAACAATCTAATCGTGATTATTAGTTTGATTAGTTTTACTTCTTCTTCACATATGTAATAACCGATCTTACAACATCTATTCTCAAGTGATATGATTACAATTGATCTATCAAATTAATAATTGATGAGTTAGATACAACAATGGATGACATAATTCAACTAGAATGACATATAATTTTTATTTTTTTGCAAATTGATGACAGTGAAACATAATTACTACACAACGGAACAAGAAAAATTAGCTATTGTGTTGGAAACAAAACACTAGAAGCAACACTTTGATGATAAATAATTTGTGATGAAGAACGATCATAAACAATTGATTTCTTTTGAAATTCAAAAGTATATGTTTAAACGACAAATTTGATGTGCAGAATGCCGTCAGCGATTCAATATGAAGATTGTGTATATGGAGGGTAAAAAAGAACTTGTAAATGCTCTTATATGCATGTCATGTTTTAATCATGTTACACAAATGAAGATTCGGGTGGATTGATGGATCAAGATTACACATGAGATAAAGTAGTATGAAGGAATCATGAAAGCACTACAAGTAAGAAGAGTAGAGAAGAATAGAGATTTTGACGTTTTACAAGCAACATATATGTATTCCGCAAGATGAAGAGTTACACACAAAGATTTACTCACAAAGCTATAATACAATCATTGTGGAACATGTGAAATTCAAGAATACCTTGGAAACTATTTTACAATTGTATTATTAGACTAAAATACGTGAGAATGTGAAATCTTATGTTCAAATATGTTTGGTTGTCAACAAAAATAATAATATAAAACCAACGATGAAAACATATTACTATGAATTTGATATTTGATATGTGAGATATTAATAATGCTGCTAAGAAATGATTTGGTTTTGATTTTTGTAGAAGAGTTGAGCAAGATGATTCACATCATACTAATCATAATCATTAGAGCTATAACTTGTTTAATTATTCCTAGATGTATTTTTTGCAAATCATGTACTAAGCAAATTCCTAATGAGTAATAGAGGTTGTCATTTTACTAATTTATTTTGAAAAACTTGTATAATCTTTCAGAACAATATCAGTAATGTCAACGACTTATCATGTCCAAAGTAATGATCAAATAGAAAGAACCAATAGAATTGTGTAGGATATGTTATGGACATTCATATTAGAGTAGCAACAAGAATGAAATACTCTTTTGATTTTTGTGACATTTGCAATGATGACAATTCTATAAATGCATCCACAAAGATGTATTTTATCTACGTCATATACGTTATTCATTCCATAACTCTATCAAGTTTGAACATTTTGAAAGAACTGTAGTTTTTGAACAAAGTAGCCGAGTTCAACAATATTTTATAGCATATTCACAAAATATTACACTAAACAAAGAAAAAACTATTGATTATTCAAAATTAAAAAAACATGCAAATATTCATTGCAAAGAGTTGATTTTCATGTAAAAATTCATGTTTGATTATCTACAACAAATTTGTATCTCTTAGTAACACCAAAGTTCAAGCCAAATTATATTGGTTGTTTTGTGATATTTATACTTGTTGATGAAATATCATACAAGTTGGCAATTTTTGTCTTATATGAAAATATATCATGTATTTTATATGTCATGATTGCCAAAACATATATGATAATCAAAGCAATTGACATATCAATCAGTGTTAACTCCTCTAGCAATCTTAATAGCTGTTACTAAGATATTTGAGGTGAAAAATACATTCAAAAAACGGATTTGAGTTCATAAATATTTTAAAATAAGTTATTTGACTCAATAAAAAGTATATATATCATACGAATGAACGTGAAATCCAATTAAAAGTCTAGCTAATACATCTTTGATAGTTCAAAAGTTCAAACGGATGTGCAACAAGCAAGTTGCGTCTTAAGAGACGTGAGATTTGTAAATATATTAGATTGATTAGAACTAAAGTAAAGGTTATTCAGGATTGAGATATAATTACATTTATATTTGCCACATCAATGATTTGTGTGCTTGATATGTAAAGATTAAATGTGTTAGTTGATAGCGACACGTCAACAATACATGTGCTTGTTACATAAGGATTGAAAGTGTTAGTTGAAATGACATGTCAAAATTCTCTGTGCTTGTTAGAGTTATCCGCCATGTTATCAATCTATTAGGATTGGAATGGATGGTGGAAATGAAATCTTATCTCCTTGTATTTGTTCATTAGATCCATGTAAAGGAGAGTAAAATGAGATATTTTTCATCTTCACAATTCTGTTGTATCTTGAAATGAGCTACTTTTTTGATTCCTAGTGTTATCAAATCCTTGCAGATAGTTACCAAATAATTATCTCCAACATTGCAGAAGTCAAGATGTCTCTTGCTCTACAACTTGGATTCATCTAAGCCTACACTCTAAGAAAAAACATCTTACTCATGCGTACTAAGGTTTTTGACAAGATAAAAAAACAACTCTAAGGTCATTTGCATCTATTGAAAATATTCCACAAGATTTTAAAACATAAATTTTTGTGTCACTACAATTACCATATTTACCAATCCCTAATGTTGACGATGTTGTATTGGGATGATGTATTATCTATTGCTCTAGTTGATTGATGTGTGTACATATTTTTTGCATGAAAATCAACAAAGATGATTTTATTTCTTATACTTTACTAGACAAATGTTGAGACTCTTATAGTGGAGGGAGTATAATCTGCAGCTCATATTGTCAAGTTTCACTGCGTTGGCAGTGTAACTATATTGCCATTCTTAGTGATTGCACAAGAAGATTGAACAAATTCATGTGTAAATCGAACAAGAGAAGTGATACTATAACTATTATGCTTCTGTTAGTCTTCACTTCTTAGCCATTAGTGATGAGGCTAGAGCAAAATGCATAACAAGATCATGAAATATAAACACATCGTCGTACTTGGATACAAGGTAATCTTGTTTCGCTTTGATTTTCATGAATTCAGTGGCTCTACCAAAGAATCACATCCCTGACCTAGTAGGATTCAAAAAAACATCTGTGGATATTTATGGAAAGATTCGGTGTATACTTGCTCATCAAATAGATTCAAGTAATGCAAGATTGTAATCTGTGAGCTTTGTTTGATTGGCCTTTGAAGACGCTATTTTGTTAAGATTGTATACTTTTCCTAAATCGAGAATGTTGAGTAATTTTTCCGCACGCCATTTGGAAATGACATCCAAAAAGAACTTAATTCTGATTTCATTTGTTAGCTAAATGCACCTTACAAACATTAAAAAAACACTCAACAAGGTACGCAGATTTGACGTTGACAATTTGTGATTGATCTCTAGATAGTCCACATGAACATATTTGTTTACTAAAGAACTGATACAATGTTCAAGTATAAGTTAGTTTCAACAAACATAAACTCTCAAACACCAATTTGGGATATGCTGGAAACTAACCAACTAGCGTTATTCATAACATAGATGATGTTCCTAGTAGTTCAAACAGATAAAAATCCACAAATACTAATGCGTATTTCCAAAAAATCAACCGCCGTAACATAGACTATGAAGGTCATGAGAGGAATTACTCGACGGGATCTCATCGTAACACAAATTACTTATTGGACCCATCAAGTTTCATTTTATCCTATGAGATTCTGCACATAGTCGTCAAGTTCTAAAACCTGTTATTATTTTAGTGTGAGGATTTAAAAACTCTAAAAGTTTGAAACTCATCTTCTAAAAAAAGTTGTAACTAAAGGAAGTGATATGCAGAAGTTTTCTTTATGACAAAGTTGAGTGTTTGGAATCACTTAAAAAAGTCATAGAACAAAAAAGCTAAAGATTGTGCTCTTAATGACAGATGATATCTCTCAACTTGATGTATGAAGCATATTAGTGCTAGACTTAGATGCTAGAGATTGTGCTTTTAATGACATTGATGACATCTCTCGACTCGATGGAAGGAGCATTTTACTACTAGACTTAGATGTTAACATGTCTTAGTTCTTCTAAGCAAAAGTTTGATCTTACTCCAAATTCAGGGATGTTGTAGCTTGATATTGAGTTATCTTTTCTTGCACGAGGATGAATTGTAGGTTGGACTTGAATCTTGGACACACACGTTTGCATTTTTCAATCACAAAGCGAGCGAGCAATCTTTATGAGCGAGCTCCGGTGATTTTGAGTCAAAAGAGATCCCAATTAAGTCTTTTTGAAGCTCGCGCTTGATTTGAGCAGTAGTTGGTTCATCGTGTCCACAAAACCTAGCATGCACCAATGCAAGCAGTCATGATGAGGTGATCAAACTTGCTTGTTCCTCTCGATTTTCTTCTTGGAATCATGACTTTTATAAGTTCCAGGATGATCATACGTCCTGATATTCAATAATGCTAGCTATAAGTTGTTGTTGGATACCTCTTTCACCGACACATATGACTTGACATAATCAAAATTGCCTCCATCGTTGTTTCATACTAAAACATAAGTGACGTGTGCTGTTAGTGTATATCTACTGAGTAAAACAACACTTGATTGGTCTCATCAAGTAATTACATGTACTTCATATATGTCACAATCCTAAATATATAAATCAAAAGAATGATATGTATGAATTAATACATATTTATCTCATTTTGATAAATCTAATCACTATGAGCTAGTTAGGATGTTATCATATAAGAGAGTTGATCAAAATCTTTTGATGACAGGGCTTTTGGATTGAAAAATATATTTTTTTGTGAACATGTTTACATTGAGGTGAATCGCATATTTTTTGTCAAATATGATCATTTGTGATGAATTTGTAACTATCGGTGACATGAATTTTGCATTTGAGATTTTTTTGGTTACAATACTAATTATCCTAAAATTAAAATCAAAATTTCAATACAAAATGTCAATTTGAAGAAAATTACATTTGCAACATGCTTTAAGCTAGAAAATTCAAAATGATGATACCAAATATATAAACTGAAATGATAATGATGATATAATATTTACTTGAAAAATTGAAAATGTGTAAAAAATAAAGTATAATATTGCTAAAATATCAAAATTGAAATGCATATATAGTGAAAAAGAAAAAGAAAATAATCAAAATAATTTATTGAGTTAAAGTAACAAGAAAATTTGAGTGTTATAATAGGTATTGTAAAGAGCTATAATGAGTATAAATAAAATTGCAATGAAAAGACAAATGTCTACTTATGAATAGTAGTAGAGATAAAAAACATATCAATTTATGACATATAGTAATATAACCAAACAGATGATGATGCAAAATCAAAAAAAAAATTATAATCAAATTCATAGAATGTAAAATGTGTTAGAGTTTTTGTAATTTAATGAATTTTTTTAAATAAAAAATATTATAAATTGAAATAAATATTATCAAAATAATCTTTTTTATTACATTTTGAAAAAAATACAAATTTTTGTTACATTAAAAATAAATAAATTTCAAACTCAAAATAAAGAAGGTTGAGATGACCTCGAAACCTCTTCGTTACGTAGTCAAATGTTTGTCGATCGTACGAGAAAACCATAACAACATTTAACCGGCCTCAATAAGTTCATCAGCCGTCAAAATTTTCACACCTGATGATTGGACGCGCTTCAATATGCGGCTTGCCAATTTCGCAAATGCTTACAGTTCTTTGATGTAAAAAGAACTACATTTCTTTTAGAGAGGAGGCTAGTTAACCATCATTTAGGGCTAATTAGCATTCACTCTATTATAGAGTCGTATTTCGGAAGTACTTGCTACTCATCCACATAGACCAATCAGATAACTGCATTCAGTATAGTGAGTGATAACTAGCTGTTCTCTTCTTTTAATCCTAGAGTTCCGATATTAAATGACGACTCAATGTAAATGCCGGAAGTATACCTCCTGTGAATGCCCTACAATTTGGGTGAATCGTTTTCTGAAGAAATGCTTGTCAAGTAAGTGTGGAGGCGGTAACTACTATTTAACTAATTTCATAAGTAAGTATTTTAATATTGATATGTTAACCATAGCTTCTGCTGCACATTTATTTCCAAAAGCATAGGTTGGTGTTTGGCCTTTGATCATGTAAGGTGTGCTCAAATTCGATCGATGATCCACATCCTAGTTTGTTACCATGTTTCAGGTCCGGCATCAGTCATTGCGGGAATGGTGTCGGCTTTCTGCTCTGGTCCTGCTGAACTAACTATGATCCAGCAACAGAGAACGGAAATACGTAGCTTTATCTTTTTTTCGTGGATTGGTGCGATCCTTCACCAAATTTTCGTTCAGATTGTATATGGATCCTAGTATGTATAAACTAGCGCTTTAACTATAACTCTCCGAATTCTACTTTGTGCTCTTTGCATAATATTCACATGCTGAGAAACAGATTTTTCTGAAGCACCATATTGTCTCTGAGTCCATCTTTCTTCAATATTTTTCAAGTCGGGTTGTCATTGAGATTTCCCGTGGTCTGACGTCTCCGTACGGTTAGATGAGTCTACACCATCCAATTACATTTTATTATTTCACCGTAGAAGAAGGCATTCCATATCGTCAAGTCTTACTCAGCTTCCTGCACTCAACATATCGATCAAAATTCTTCCCGTGGTTCTCCCATCATGTCCTTTCAACTGCAGACTTCAGCTAGGCCTTGTTCTTAACAGTTAAAAGCTTCACTTAAAGCTCTCTTGGCACAGGAAGGAGGAACTCAGACTAATTTAACAGAAAACTAATCCCTATTAAAAGGTAGTTATCAGAATCTCCTCGTTTTTTCAGTTGCTTAGATTCATGAAGAGAATTAGCTGAAGTGTATATAATTGGGTGCCATTTTCATAATTTGAGTCTGTCATTTATCTCTTTCGTGATCAATTTCTGATCCATTCATCCTCTCCTCAAGTCTCCTTAGCATATATTCTCTGAAAGTGAGCTAGAACTTGCATTCTCAACCTCGAACATTGGTGAGAAAAGGCTTCTTCACAGCGGCATATCTGGATGTAAATCCACTTCTTCAAGAGAAGTTTCAAGCTGCCGCCAGTTTTAAAGGTCGACACACGCTGGCGACTGTCCTTGCTGGTGTCGTTTCCGGATCGATTTCCACGCTTATCACCCATCCTTTCGATACCATAAAAACCAGGATGGAAGCCAATTTAAACCTTCAGAAATACAGGTATTCTTAGTGATGTTATATTTAGGCTGAGCTCCGATACTGTATGTGATCATCCACCAAGTTTTCTTGTCTCTTGGATCATTCCACTGTTATGATTTCGGACCCGAATGTATTCAGCTGCATGTAATACCTAGTGTCTTTTGATTCTCTCGTACTGTGCTCTGCTCACAAAATTGGCACGATTGGTCGCGGACTTCTAACTTCCAATCTTTCAGGTCGAAAAGCTTTCGATGAGAGCTCACTACACAGTGAGCTTCTCCTTGCAGCTTCAAATTCTCGTCTGTCCACCAATATTTTGATCTAATTTTCTAACCTTTTGTGTCCACAGAACCGTAACCTCCACATCTAAGCTCCTCCTGCAAGAAGGAGGAATGGCAGCCTTCTACTCTGGACTAATTCCTCGGACTCAACGCATAATCTGTGCATTTTTCATCTTAGAGGAGGCAAAGATAAACCTCAGTGATTTTTATTTGTAGCATTTTGGATGAGTCAAATATGCAGGAAGCCTGTAAAGCTCTTGCTCAAGCCAGCATCTAATGCGCAAGCATGGGTTGTAGTCTTAGAAACACTGTCAAAGTAAATTGGATAGTTTGTTCTACTGACTTCTTCCTAATTGCATCGTAATTCCTCGGGTTCATGGGGTGTACTTCGGCTCCAAAAGTCTTTGGAACTTTACTTTAAAAGGAATATCGGAATCAGTCAATAAAGTAGAACCTTGTCTTTTGATAGAACCACACACCTAGGAAGCTGTCCATTGTTATCAGGGAAGTGTGCGATCCAATTTTTTGTACAGTACCTGTGTCAATTTCGGACTGATGTAACCAGGGCCACACTAACACAGGTTTGCTCTCTCAACCCTGCTTAACAAAACCTACCTCAGCAGAATTGAAATGGCAAGTGTTTGCTGACTGTACTTGCAAGATCTATTAACCGGAAGTTTTGGAGTCCACCCCATAAATACTACAAAGAAACAGAAGAAAAGATGTGAGTTCAGAGAGTGTTCCGATATCTCGTTTCTTACAATTGGAGGGTAAGATTTGGTACTTAGAGTAATAAACGCGGTGACTTAAATGTACACTTTATTCTTCATCGATATATTGATAGCTTAACAGATAACCAGATCTTAGTATTCAATGTGCAGTATATCATTGAGTGGGAGGGCAAAGTCTCTTTGATGGTAAATAATCTATGTACAACATCACATACTTTCCATGGGATGCAATTATGTTTAGAAAATGTCATGGTTTGGTTTCGACTCTGTATGGATTGTTACAATCCTTTTTGTTATATTTTTCTCCTTCTTTTCGTATAAAGTATATAACTCTAGCATGATAATGTCAAGTCTTTGCTGTGTATTCAAATGTTAGTCCTTTGCAGTCCTTTTCTTCCCATGCTGACTCATCGACGTCCACCACGTCCAAATCATGTTATCTCTCACCCGTGCTTTATTTTCCTATTTGACATTTGCTCCCCATTCCCGGGATTTTTTCTACCTTTCAATACCTTTTTCACCCTTCTTCACTACATCGATTTGCTCCTAACATGTAGAAGATTTCCATCATTTCACCGTTCCCATTTCCATACGTAGATTCTACGATGCTTACTTGTTTTTGACGTCCCTAGATTTGTTTCCAACAACCTTCGCCACAAGTGTTCTCTCAAGATGACTCTCTTCAAGGTTTCTAAACCCTGTAGATTGAGTTAAACCGCTTCTAAGGCTTCTACAGATTATCCGCTTGAAGAAAACATACACCCTCCTTCAACGCTTTTCCTCTTTCCGGAAATAAATGAGGGCAACGACATTGCCATCGTTTTGGATGGAACTTTCACTCCTCCAAACATCCGTACCCAAGATTAAAATTGACGTAATCTCCGTCTGAATTTTTGTTCAGTGGTCTGGTGAGCATGAGGCACAAGAGCTATTTCCTTAATATACTAGCCACGTGACTAGCCATAACAATCAGTCAGCTTTTCCATTTGGTCAAGACGGATCTATGTCGGACTCATGTCCAAAGGAGCATTTGAAAGTTCTCAGATTGGCTACACGTTCCCATCAATGTGCAGGTTCCTCTTTTTCAGGTGGATTCCAATTTTTCATTCTGCTAATCTTGCGACAATGGCTCGCCTCACTGTTGTATACTTCGAGAGTCTCTACGAACTGTTTTGGATTTGGAAGCTCAACATATCTCATCTTCCTTTACGTAGAAACCATCGCCACATGCTTTCATATTCCATCTACGACGGGCGTCTATGGCTACAGCATCAGTCCCGCATACCTGTCCGAGCTCCTCGACTCTTGCCTGGGCTACTCCTTCGCTGCATCAAGGAAATATTGTAGTCCTCACCATCTCCCTGATACTACTGATTCAATTACAGAATAGGATAGAGCATGCACTACTCGCTCCGTACAGCGTGCCTCCGGCAGTCTTCGCCGAGTTCGAAGCGCTGATCGAGTATAATCCGATGTCGTTCGCGCAGCGGAGGAAGATGTCATACGAACAGCTTACGGGAGAGACGCAGCTCAAGCTCTCGAACTCGAAGGCTCGAAGGAGGGAAGGGTTCTTAATTCATTCTACGGTTATTATTCATGGAAAAGAGTTTGTTATCTGATACTGCTGCCCCTCAACCTTACGCGAGTAAAGGAATTCCGCTTCTTCCGAGACGGACATTGCAATCAACGCCGGATTATGTGCGTCTCTGCGGCCGGCGAATTACAGGAGAAGGTGTATCATGAGGCTTCCGTGGTCCTCACCGCTCAAACATTAGTGCGGCAGTATCAAGTCTCGTCATGCGTGCCGCGTCAGGTGATCAATTAGTTTCATTCGGACTTCCCACTCTCCTATCTTGTGGTCTTCCCGCTTCCCAATATTGGATGACCCTATATAGAGGATCCCCAACCCAGACATGGTAATTCACTCCAGAACGAGATTTTAATGCCCTTTGCGCAGTTTCTCTCTCTCGATCGATCGATCAATAAACATAGACACGACTGCTATCTGAGGCTGCGGCTGCGCTGATCAGAAGAAGTGCTGTCTGATTTCTCGATTAATTCCTGTTAGATGGAGAAGACAGTCGAATGTACGTTGTCGGGGCGAATGTCCTCGTTAGGAATCGCAGAAGAAAATGCGGACAGTCGGGTGCAGCCCACGACGGGTCAAAGCGACTATGGGCCATTGCTCCTGTTCTTCGAGGGCTCGTCGAGCAAGCAGGACAAGTTGAGATTCGTCAAGTACAAGGGCCAGATCGGTGTGGAATTGGTTGGCATGGATCTGCGTGTGCCAGTTCTGGCGGCCGCAGTCGAGTGCTCGAAGTGGCAGGAGCATGCCTTCTCGAGACTGAGAGGCTTGCTGTTGGGCCAGAGGCAGCTGGCCCTCTCCCAGGATTGGGCATCAGAGAGACGAGTGGGTACTCGTTTGACTGCTTCGGTCCGTTTCGGAACCTACTTCGTCATTGACGTGCCTTTGGACCTCAGACAGCAGCAGTCCATCGCCGAGCTCGAACATTGCGTCAATGGCCGCAAGAAGAACGTGCAACTGGACAGAACGAATGCGCGCAGCAGCAGCAGAAGCAGCTGGAATGTTGGCCCTGCTGCGAGTGATCGCCCTGGCGCAGAATTCAAAAAGTCCAATCCGACACTATTTAAGCAAGTTCGTCAGTCCTTGATTCCGCATGTAAGTTGGACGCTTCTCATCTACTATACTCTGAAGGGTGCTTCTGTCGACAGTTTTCAGTCTTCTTCTGTCGATAGTTTCCACGCACTATATGACCCGGGGTTGACATGAGATTTTTCTGGGATGGAATCAATAATCCACCCTATTCGGGCTCATGGTTACCCCGGTCACCGATCTTGGCTAAACAAGTGCTCATCGAACCTTACGATCCTACTATACGATTTGTGCCAAGACTCTCTCTAATCTCTCCAAAGCATCAATTTGTCATGCCTGATTGGATCATGGAAGTTGGTCCTGCTCTGACAATGATGAGTATCAGACGATGACTGGAGTTTTAGCCTTCTTCTGAATTGAAGTACTTCCCTCTGGGCCTATATAAATAAATACTGTATTTTGCATGTTCACTTGTTAAGAAGAAATCATATAAATAATCCAAAATATTAGTCTCCGAATGGAATGGATTGTGTTTACGTGACCGAAATTTTGCAGATGATCTGGTCGGATGTGGACTGACGTCGCAGGTACGTGGCTCCATGGAGAAGCTGCGGATAAAGATGCATGAGGAGGGCTTCAGAAGGTTAGGCCTGAGTTCTGATATTTACCAACTCACTATTCTGGTTCCCAATAATAAAAACTCTAAAATCTATGAATACCAAGTCAAGGTTAACTCGGGCCTCGAGTTCATTTCTCTAGAGAAAAGTCCCCCCAAGCTCTGGCTGCGGGCCACTCTGGTATCTGGCGAAAGAGAGGAGTCCGAGGCCCATGAGCGGATCTCGTCCGACGCCCACACTTCGGTCGAGCAGCCTCGACCGAATTGTGTGCGTTATGCAGTAAAGATCGAGGAGTTGATTCAGGAAGGCATGCTGCGAGACCGATTGGAGCAGCAGCCGATCCTCGAGTTCGCCCCAGGCCAGGAACCGGGCGGGTGTATCATGAGGGTGTCAGACGAGTACCTCCGAATGGTGAAATTCGTGAGAAATGAGCGCGAGGAAAAGTGGGTGAGCAAGGACGGCCTGATCGTCAAGCTTCAGGACAGTATGGAGTGGGAAGGTTGGAGTGTAGGCCAAAACCTCATTAACGGGCAGAAAGTCAGACAGGAGGTCGAGGTTACCATGCGCGACGCCGACGCTCATCTGCTCGGATCCTTAGTGGCTGCCGAGGAATTCATCACCCAATTCTGGAACACGGGATTGCGCTTCAAAGAATTTCTTCTCTAGCACCTCCCGTAAGCGATCCACGTGCACGGGGTACGTGAAGCCGGCACACGCCATGCACCATACTCGCACCAGATGCATATTGTCGATACCGTCAGCCACGTGTCGGACACTCATTCACTCTTTCGGAAACTGTCGTCGTCTTCGTCGGGCATGGATTGTGGAATCCTCAGAACTACGAGGTTTCTGCTCAACCTCTCCAATTTTGCCACGTGTCTTTGCCATGTTGTCCTCTCGTGATTTGGGAGCCGGACGATGGGTTATGCGACGGCCGCCCTGGCTATGTGATGTGCATTGGAATGATACGGCGATCATGAATACGAGACTTGAATTTTGGGCGGAAGTCATATCTGGACATATATATCTTGCAATTATATTCCCAAGTTATAAAATTTTGTTCCTTGTTTATCATTGAACATTGATCACCAAGGTTTGAAATTTTCATCTATAATTTTCATAGTTTCTGGATTCTTGTAGTAGTAGAACTATTTTATGAAAAATTGTAATTCCAAAATTATCGTAATTTTCAAACATTTTTCAAAACCCTGTTGTTAAAGGTGCAATTGCTGACGTTAGCAAAAGCCCATAGTGAAAGAAAGGATGTTCAATATTATCATCTGAGTCATTTTAAGAAGGTAAGAAATGGACAATTCGGAATGATACCTTGACAGTAAAACAGTACCTCGCAAGTCAAAATTCTCATTTGGCTATCATCATCAGTCAAGTTATCAAGCTCATCTCTGGTCTTCAAAAACTAATTGAACCACATTCAGCAGACTGAGTAATTTCTAACCTTTTTCAGTTTCGTCCTCGGAACTACTGTGATACACCTCGAGGTATACAATCCTCGGCTTCTTAGAGGTTCGCAAAGAGGCCTCATGCACCGATGTCAAGTCGTAGCAAGTGTACATGATTCTAGAAATCACCCAGTAACCAAACCTCAATCTTAGAGAAGACTCGGGAGCTTGCATTCTGCCGTCATCAAAGGCAGAACAGGATATTAGCTTGTTCATTTATTGTGAATCCATCACTTCTTGCATAGCGCGTTGTACACACGGCGAACATCTCCTCCCCAGACAAAGAACAAATATCATATTCTCAGCCACCAAATCTGGAAAGTATATGATTAAGTTCAGTATCTATCGAGTCCAGGGGGAAGCCATGGGACTAGTGAGCTCTTGCATACGAGAATCAAGAGAGAAAACCGAAGGCCGTGAGAAGGATTAATTGCATGTGCCAAGAGCTCAGCAATCAGGGTGGTTAATAAGAAGAGCAAAGTGGCTGAATAGGGCGAGCCAAAAAAATTGTGCCACCACTGCTTCCCACTGGGCCAATCTGTGACCCTTCGAGGTGACAGAGGTGTGAAGAATTTGGGTTCAGCATGGCAGGACAGGAGAGTACAGGACCAGAGCAAATGATAAAACAAATGAAGAGTAGGATAAGTCGCCAGGGAAGCACGACGATGTGATATGCGATTCCACTTGGTCTGATGATGAGGATGATGAGGCCGAGTGAACAGCAGCAGTGGTTTTTTACAGCTCCAGTCCGCTAAGATCTGACAACAATGGGCACTTCTCCCTCTGTCATACCAGTGACATTCTCCAGAGATCGGACATCATCCGGAGAAGAAAATACATCTCGATCAGATGCGTGCAGATTCCTGCAACATGCTTGCAAATGAACATCAAGTGGATTCGATGGTGAACTTTTCCTGATTGATGATCTGGATCTCATGTACCCAAAGGTGCCGGGTCCTATCCCGAAGTTGGGCTCCTATATAAGCTGTCAATTGAGCGTTATTTCTCAAGTTCTGGAGCAGCCGAGAGGTAAAGCTTGGTCCTTCAAAGTGCTAAAGCAGGACTGGTGGTCCAGTATCTTTTGGATTCTCTAGTGCTACCTCTTATAAACTTCATAGGAGTGTAGTGGTGGAGAAGCACAACAAGTATAGACCGCTGGCTGCTGCTGGCTTGCAGACACTTTCCACTCAGACTGTCATCGTTCACATCAAATCGAATATTATCCTCGGTCTAAACCGTACTTGAGACGCATTTTATTTGTAGCAGGGACTCGTGCGCAGGCATCCCTACCAAGCTACCAACGACCTCGATTTTGATGACAGTCTTCCAATCAGATTGACCTTCCAGCTGAAGCGGAGTTCAGTGCTCGTTGACTTGTTGCGCTTGACGTCGACCAGAACTGTTGGCCTTGAGCTCTTCGGTTCCCGATCGCTAGCAAGTTGCAGGTTTGGTAGAGTTCGCCCCTCGGCTTAAGATGGCAGGCGTCCATCAGCAGATGGGAGGACCATATGAAACAGATGCCAGCAATATTAAGATCGGAGGGGGCAGCGCGGCACGAACTGAGGACAGGGACTATATCGAACCAGAGCCACATCTTCTGTGGACTGTCGATGAATTCTACAAATGGTCGCTCTATAGAGCTGCCATCGCTGAGTTTATTGCCACTCTCCTCTTCGTGTACATCGGCGTTTCTGCTGCCATTGGAAATGGACGCACCAGCCCCGATGGAGTCGGAGCTCTCGGTGTTGCATGGTCTTTCGGAGCCACCATATTTGTGCTCGTCTACTGCACAGCTGGTGTTTCAGGTTCGCCCTTCGATTGCTAACCGGCTCTAGAAGCACTTGCAGTCATATCGTCCGAGGCTCCATCGTTTCATTCTGGTTGTAGCTACGAGCGTTTGATGATGAAGTTGTTGTCATAATATTGTGATACGATGATAATGATGAAAAGTGAAGTCCATTCTACATGGTTGTCACATATGGCAGTAGTCTGATTTATCCCTTGCAACGATGTGTTTGGTGGTGTGGGCAGGAGGACACATTAACCCCGCAGTTACTTTCGGACTACTTCTGGGTAGGAAGCTTTCGGTTCCTCGGGCTTTCATCTACATAATTGCCCAGATGGCGGGAGGTGTCTGTGGAGCAGGACTCGTGAAGGGATTGCAGAAAACTCCATTCCAGGTGTTGGGCGGCGCAACGAATACCGTCAGTGCAGATTTCGGCATCGGCACAGGTCTGGCAGCAGAAATCATCGGAACTTTCGTCCTGGTTTACGTGGTCTACTCTGCCACTGATGCTAAGCGCAAGGCCAGGGACTCGCATGTGCCGGTAGGTTCAACAACCATTAGATCTGAGGTTCCTTGAAGAGTGAATTCCCATATGAATCCAAATGCAGTTTCTGAAATTGGATCAGAGTCACAGAAATCACGTGAACTGGTCCAAATGGAAGACGAAAATTAATGTCTGGAGGTGCTGTGATCTCGCAGGTGCTCGCCCCATTGCCCATCGGGCTTGCAGTTTTTGTTGTCCATCTGGCGACCATTCCCATCACCGGCTGTGGAATCAACCCTGCTCGAAGCTTCGGCCCAGCTGCTCTCTGGAACCACCAGCAAGCTTGGGATGACCAGGTGAGTCCTTGTATCTCAACCTATCCCACTTAGATGTGTTGTGTCAAACTCTTTCCATTGACCGAAATTCTCAGAAAATCCAAGATCCAGCCAGTATCTCGCACTCGCATGAACATCCTGCCTGACAGCAGATGACAGGGCTTATAATCTGGGATATCTGATTTGCGCAGTGGATCTTTTGGGTTGGTCCCTTCATCGGAGCTACCTTGGCTGCCGCCTATCACCAGTTCGTCATCCGTGCTTTGCCGCTAGGATCACACTTTCTGTTCCCGACCATGTCCATGTCCGGCTCCATGAGCATTTCAGGGAGAAAACTTGAGACCAAGCTCTCAGGATGAGGACGAAAATACCAAGGACAGTAAATCTGCCGACAACAAACTGTGAAGCTCAGGCTCAGGCTCAGGCTCGAGTGCATGTACTGATCTGCAGCTGCACATACCACTCTACTGTAAATAACAACGAAGAGGTTCTTATAGATAGCCGGGGAGAAACCATGGCGCTGAAGCTTCAGCTTCAGCGCGTGCGACATCGTCTATTTGAAGAGGACTAGGATTACCATCACATGTAGATCCAAACTAAAAACTACAGAAATTATCATGCTTCATACTTTGCAACTAGGACCTTTCAAGATTTCAATGTGGTATATATACGAGTGTGCTTTCCATTCCCAAAAAAAAGCTGAAAAGCAGGCAACAAGCATAGACCTCAGCTTCAAGGAATACGAAACGAGGCCCAATAGAGAGCCTTCTACCGAGAAGAAGGCCGAATCTCGCCTCAGGGTTGATGTGCCCTCCTGTTCACACCGTACATATTTGCAAGGAGTCAGAGAACTTCAATTCTGAGGCTGGCAAAAGGATGTTTCATGCTTAAGAGTACCTGTGCTGAGATTTTGAACCAACCAGTTCCCATCGTGCTCTTCTGTGTATTCCACTCAGACTGGGGTTTTGATTATTATTTTTATTGTTAAGCATAAATTGATCTTCATTATACCGAGACATACCTCAAATGCACACCATAATCACATGATGGCAGTATCCCGTGAATGTTTTCCTGCTGAACATGTTGCCTCAACTTTCAATGCTGCTCAGAAAGTGAACGAGTCCCGTTTGACCCGTCACAGGAACTGAATGTGACTCGAATATCATAACTGGAAGTTGATATCTTAGTACATTGTTGCCGAGTGTGGAATGGTAAAAAATTTTCAAAGTTATCACGGAATTTGTTTTAAAGGAGCACACTAGAATTGACAATAGAGATATTTTATGAGCTCTTAGGGATTTTTTAGAGAAAAATGCAACTAGATGTCAATTAATGAGCATGTGATCAGTTACAAATGAGCATCAAATAAATAAAGTTTTATTTGATGACTCAAGCTTTGAGTTCCGTCATCACCTGCTTAACGTATCTTAAGGTTTTGCACCCAAAAAAATGCACCAAAATAGCAACAAGAACAAAATGCTAATATTTGTCTTTATGAATAAGTTGATATATTTTAATAGAAACACGAGTCACATATATAGAATGAAACAAAATGATTGCAAAATAGGTTATAAAAACTGAATTTGACATAGTCAAATAAAATAATATGATAACTCTGGTTCACAAAAATCACCTAAAATCCAAATTGAAAGCTATGGATTTGGACAAGATGTTAGAGATCTATATTCTCTACTTTCAACTCTCATAATTAGATGGAACTTCAAGATGAGACGATGAAAAATTTTAGAGTATTTAAAATATTTGATTATGATACAAATGGATAAATACGAAAATTATACTATGTTGTTTCAGGCTTTTGATTTGTATTTTTTTCTCAAAAAATTACCAAGTGAATTTTATAATCAATCAAAATTGATGAATTTCAAAATTTCAATTTTTTTGTATGAAGTTTCAAACTCAAATTGATGTTTTTAAAGATCTTTAAGAAAATATAAATGATGAGGAAAACTATTGCATCTTTCAACTTCATTATCTGTATTGTAAAAGTCATAATCGCGTGTGGTGCTTCATTTTGAAAAAAACATTATCATTAACAATGAAATTGTAAGTGATTTTTTACCAATCACTTACAAATTCATCTTAAATAATAAGATGATGACATCTTTTCCATACTGTTCATCAAATATGGCACTAAATAAAACTCAAGTACATTCATGTTTACAAAATAGCAATAATGATAAAAAAAATCCTATCTATAATAGTTATAATATCACTTAATATATTTGAAAATAAATCAAAATTATTGCAAACGAAAATATGTCAATTTTAAAACATCATAAATTTATATTACTGAAGAAAGCATTGTTTTCTACACGCTTAAGCAAACAATATTGAATAATTTATGTGATATATTTAAGTAATATGATTGATCACATGTTGAAAAAAGTCAAAATTGTGATGCATTCGATATATGCATTACATATGATATGCATTCGATGCATATGCAAACGATTTATTGACTTCATTTGAATAAAATAAAATAAAAATCAATTGAATAATTCTTTGAAAATGTTTAATCGTACTATCGAGACACCAAAAATTTAAGTCAGGTTCTCAACTCTGTTCACGATAACACTAGAATTTTATTGCCAATGTGTGAGGTAGTGAGCTACTTGCTGGTCTAAAACTCTGCTGAATCCTAAAAA
Source organism: Marchantia polymorpha subsp. ruderalis (assembly GCA_037833965.1). Classification (NCBI taxonomy): domain Eukaryota; kingdom Viridiplantae; phylum Streptophyta; class Marchantiopsida; order Marchantiales; family Marchantiaceae; genus Marchantia; species Marchantia polymorpha. The sequence goes on along the minus strand of AP031351.1, from coordinate 29,618,451 downwards.
TCCGCATCATCTCATTGTGGGTTCCGTCGAATTCGATATACTCCTACATGCACAAGAGTGAAGAGTATCATGAAATTTGTTCTTACTCAAATCATTTCATTATTTTCCTGTATTTTTAAAAATTTTAAATCAATGACTGATAACTCCAAAATTTGATATTGATCTTAGTGCTCGTGCATAATTTTTTTTGGTCAAGGTTCTCAAACATTGCTTGTTTTTTACTGTGTAATTTTATAAGCATTTGAATTTATTGAGCAATTATAATTGTATATATATTATAATCATTCAATGTAGAATGCTTTTTTATTACTTTCATTTGTCTTTAATCTTTCAAACTTTGTTTGATCACATCTATCATTCCTATTTTGAGAGTTTTTGTCCGTTGGTTTTGTAGGTAACTCATCATAATTCTAAACTTGAAGGATTTTTAAACTTGCTCGTGTTTCAGACACACTTACACAAACTTTTCACTCATTACTCAATTACTAACAATCATCGATACTAAATTGTATAATTTATACTTATATTGACGAAACAAGTATTTATACAATGAATTCTCCAAAATTGTTTGAAAATTATTTTTCTACCTTTATATTACTTAAAAACATATACGGGAGGTGCTAGAGAAGAAATTCTTTGAAACGCAATCCTGTGTTCCAGAATCGGGTGATAAATTTCTCGGCAGCCATGTCGGATCCAAGCAGCTGAGCGTCGGCGTCGCGCACGTGAACCTCAACCTCCTGTCTGACTGTATGACTTGTTGGCGGGATAGTAGTGAGGTCTCTGATTTCATTCGCACCTTTCCACTCCAGGATGTCCAGAAGCTTGACGATCAGGCCGTCCTCGCTCGCCCATTTCTCCTCGCGCTCTCTTCTGACGAATCTCACATCGTGGCGGTACTCTTTTGAAACCCTCATCGTATACTCGCCCACCATCCCGGCCGATGCATCGGGTTCGAGGATCGGGTTCTGCTGCAATAGCTTCCGCAGCATACCTTCCGTAATAAACTCCTTCCTCTTTATTAGATAACGCACACAATTCGGTCGACACTGCTCGACCGCTCGGTGCTCGAGGCACCTTTCTCTAAAGAAAGGTGCCTTGGAGGAACCTCTCTCTAGAGAAATAAACTCTAAACCAGAGCTAACCTTGACGTAGTATGCATCGGGTCCACCATAATGAATATCTCTTACAAAAATCTTGATCTTGTAAGTATCAGTATCCAGGCGCATGTTTACGAAGCCCTCCTCAAGCAGCTTGATCCGCAGCTTACCCATGGAACCATGTACCTGTGACGTCAGTCCACATCCGACCAGGTCATCTGAAAAATTCTGGTCACGTAAACTCGACAATTTACATTCTGAGACGTATATCTTATGTATTTAACAGGTCGTTTACTATACTTAAAATGGACTAAATATAAATACGAATTGCATTATGAATTTATTTTTTCTTAAGAAGACCACATGGAAAATAAGATATTTGTAAGTATAATCCTAGAGTAAAGTACTTCAGTTCAAAAGAAAATAGGAGGCTCAAACTCCTGTCATACTCTGAGCAGAACCCAACTTACGTGATCCAATCAGACAAGAGAAAGTGACGCATTGGAGAAATAAGTCTTGGCACCAATCGGATCGGGGGGACGATGGAAGACTGAAGACGGTCGACAGAAGCATCCTTCAGAGAAGATGAGAAGTGTCCAACTTACATGTGGAAGAAATAATTGTCGGGTAAAATTCGAGCTGCTGCGGCCAGTGACGTAATTTTCGAGCTCGGCGATGGAGGTCTGCCCTCCGAAGTGGAAGAACATGGTTTCATTGACGCAGTAGGTTCCGAAACGGACCAAAGCAGTCAAATCAGTACCCACTGGTCTATCCCACCATGTCCAGTGTGGGGAGAGGGCCAGCTGCCTCTGGCGCAACAGCAACAGCAAGCTTCTCAATCTCGAGAAGGCATGCGCCTGCCACTCCGAGCACTCGACTGTGGCCCGCAGAACAGGCAGAACAGGCTGAATAGCCAATTGCACACCCCTCTGCCCCATGTACGTGAAGAATTGCAACTTGTCCTGCTCGCTCGACGAGCCCTCGAATAACAGGAAAGGTGGAATATCTGCGCATCCTAACGGGGACATGGGCCCCGACAACGTACACTCGACTGTCTTCTGGATCTAACAGGAAACCTGTCGAGAAATCAGACAGCACTTCTTCTGATCAGCGCAGCCGCAGCCTCAGATAGCAGTCGTGTCTATGTTTATTGATCGATCGATCGAGAGAGAGAAACTGCGCAAAGGGCATTAAAATCTCGTTCTGGAGTGAATTACCATGTCTGGGTTGGGGATCCTCTATAAAGGGTCATCCAATATTGGGAAGTGGGAAGACCACAAGATAGGAGAGTGGGAAGTCCGAATGAAACTAATTGATCACCTGACGCGGCACGCATGACGAGACTTGATACTGCCGCACTAATGTTTGAGCGGTGAGGACCACGGAAGCCTCATGATACACCTTCTCCTGTAATTCGCCGGCCGCAGAGACGCACATAATCCGGCGTTGATTGCAATGTCCGTCTCGGAAGAAGCGGAATTCCTTTACTCGCGTAAGGTTGAGGGGCAGCAGTATCAGATAACAAACTCTTTTCCATGAATAATAACCGTAGAATGAATTAAGAACCCTTCCCTCCTTCGAGCCTTCGAGTTCGAGAGCTTGAGCTGCGTCTCTCCCGTAAGCTGTTCGTATGACATCTTCCTCCGCTGCGCGAACGACATCGGATTATACTCGATCAGCGCTTCGAACTCGGCGAAGACTGCCGGAGGCACGCTGTACGGAGCGAGTAGTGCATGCTCTATCCTATTCTGTAATTGAATCGGTAGTATCAGGGAGATGGTGAGGACTACAATATTTCCTTGATGCAGCGAAGGAGTAGCCCAGGGCAAGAGTCGAGGAGCTCGGACAGGTATGCGGGACTGATGCTGTAGCCATAGACGCCCGTCGTAGATGGAATATGAAAGCATGGGGCGATGGTTTCTACGTAAAGGAAGATGAGATATGTTGAGCTTCCAAATCCAAAACAGTTCGTAGAGACTCTCGAAGTATACAACAGTGAGGCGAGCCATTGTCGCAAGATTAGCAGAATGAAAAATTGGAATCCACCTGAAAAAGAGGAACCTGCACATTGATGGGAACGTGTAGCCAATCTGAGAACTTTCAAATGCTCCTTTGGACATGAGTCCGACATAGATCCGTCTTGACCAAATGGAAAAGCTGACTGATTGTTATGGCTAGTCACGTGGCTAGTATATTAAGGAAATAGCTCTTGTGCCTCATGCTCACCAGACCACTGAACAAAAATTCAGACGGAGATTACGTCAATTTTAATCTTGGGTACGGATGTTTGGAGGAGTGAAAGTTCCATCCAAAACGATGGCAATGTCGTTGCCCTCATTTATTTCCGGAAAGAGGAAAAGCGTTGAAGGAGGGTGTATGTTTTCTTCAAGCGGATAATCTGTAGAAGCCTTAGAAGCGGTTTAACTCAATCTACAGGGTTTAGAAACCTTGAAGAGAGTCATCTTGAGAGAACACTTGTGGCGAAGGTTGTTGGAAACAAATCTAGGGACGTCAAAAACAAGTAAGCATCGTAGAATCTACGTATGGAAATGTGAACCGTTAAAAAAATGGAAGGACCATACGACATGTTAGGAGCAAATCGATGTAGTGAAGAAGGGTGAAAAAGGAATTGAAAGGTAGAAAAAATCCCGGGAATGGGGAGCAAATGTCAAATAGGAAAATAAAGCACGGGTGAGTGATAACATGATTTGGACGTGGTGGACGTCGATGAGTCAGCATGGGAAGAAAAGGACTGCAAAGGACTTACATTTGAATACACAGCAAAGACTTGACATTATCACGCTAGAGTAATATACTTTATACGAAAAGAAGCAGAAAAATATGACAAAAAGGATTGTAACAGGCCATACAGAGTCGAAACCAACCCATGACATTTTCTAAACATAATTGCATCCCATGGAAAGTATGTGATGTTGTACATAGATTATTTACCATCAAAGAGACTTTGCCCTCCCACTCAATGATATACTGCACATTGAATACTAAGATCTGGTTATCTGTTAAGCTATCAATATATCGACGAACAATAAAGTGTACATTTAAGTCACCGCGTTTATTACTCTAAGTACCAAATCTTACCCTCCAATTGAAAGAACACTCTTTGAACTCACATCCTTTCTTCTGTTTCTTTGTAGTATTTATGGGGTGGACTCCAAAACTTCCGGTTAATAGATCTTGCAAGTACAGTCAGCAGACACTTGCCATTTCAATTTTGCTGAGGTACTTTTTGTTACGCAGGGTTGAGAGAGCAAAGCTGTGTTAGTGTGGCCCTGGTTACATCAGTCCGAAATTGACACAGGTACTGTACAAAAAATTGGATTGCACACTTCCCTGAAGACAATGGTCAGCTTCCGACCATTGTTCTAGGCTTGGCCACGGTCCGGGCCGGTTTAACCGGTCCCCATTTCGTCAACCGAGATTAATGTATCCATTTAAAATGGACACTTGATCGAAGGGTGACAATTTTGCATCTTCTCAGTCGAGCATATCTTGGGGACTTCACGGTGTTCTGGATCGAACATGTTGTAAGAATCGACTTGTCTTGTTTGTTTGGCCCCAGTTTCACACATGCGAACTTTTAGTGCACATCTAGCCCCGTTTTAACTTCTGTCTTATGTAAGTACATGTGTACTATTGACTGATGAGAGAGCTCTCTGTGACGACAATTCATGGCAGCAGACAAAGTTTAGGATTTTCACCAATGAGAAAAGCTTTCCTTGACAGTTATCTCTCATGGAGACCAAGACGGAGAAGATTGAACTTCGGCATCTTGTGTCATCATCTACTTCTCTCCATCTGAAAAATGGTGGTTGAGTCTTTGCTTGGGTTCGTTCCCTTCTCGTCATTTAATAATTGGCATGCCAGTGTTCGATGATCTCTCCCATGTTTGACATTGTGTCCAATTTTTGGAACTCAATAGCGTATTTGGTATTGGGATTGGCTCCCAACATTTATGATCCAAAGTTTTTTAAAAAAAATTCAAACAAAACCCTTCTGATGAAACCGAATTTTAACATCAAAAGGAGTATAAAATAAAGAACCTATGTTGAAAAAGTTCTCGAACACTCATTTATCTTCATTTCTGTTTATCAATACCTCGAAATATTTTGTCACTATCCTAACATAAATGGACCCCGTCTTTAGTTAAGTTTTGAATAGACCGGTTAGCCGGTTTACCTTTTTTTCTTAACCGGTTAACCGGACCGTGGCCAAGCCTAGTTGGTTCTATCAAAAGACAAGGTTCTACTTTATTGACTGATTCCTATATTCCTTTTAGAGTAAAGTTCCAAAGACTTTTGGAGCCGAAGTACACTCCATGAGGCCGAGGAATGCAATGTAATAAGGAAAATGAAATTAGGAAAGAAGTCAGTAGAACAAACTAATCCAATTTACTTGACAGTGATTCTAAGACTACAACCCATGCTTGCGAATTAGATGCTGGCTTGACCAGAGCTATACAGGCTTCCTGCAAATTTGACTCATCCAAAATGCTGCAGATAAAAATCAGTGAGGTGTGTCTTCGCCTCCCCTAAGATGAAAACTGCACAGCTTATGCCTTGAGTCCGAGTAATCCTCAAATATTTGGACTATAGCTGGAAGTTTTGGATTAATTACAAACGCGCCTCTAAGTGTAAAAGAACAAATAGCTACTATATATAACGGCGTTAATGGTTACTTAGATGTATTAGAAATGTTTTAACCATTAAAGTAGATGACACAATTTAACAAGTTTCGCATCTGGCTTTAAAACGAGCTTTAGAAACAAAATAAAGTCGTTCAACTAGTGAACTACATTTATCATATCGGCTTACTTAGAGCCATGGAAAGTACAAATGATAATATAAAACAATGCATTAATCTAATGGGATTTTAATTCTTTTATATTTCAAAATCTTTTACAACAATAATAGGTTTACAAGAATCTGTTCATGATATATTAATTAATTAGTAAGAAATTGTATTAAAAGGTGAATTTTTTGAACTACTTGTCTTATTGAATATGCATCTAGATTATCAAGGCGTAACGATGTGGGCACTGTCTCGGGGAGAGAGACTCGGTGAAAACGACATGTCTTTGAAGATGCGGACTGTAGAAAAATAAAAAATAAAAAAAACTTTAAATTTACAAATAATAATTAATAATGCTAAAATAGTAAAATTTATAATAAATTTCAATTATTAAGAGAATTAACTAGATAATTTTCAAATGAATATTCAAAAAATTTATATAAATTTAAAAATGAATTAAAAAATTAGTATGTTATTAATAAAAAATTTAGAATTCTTGAAATAAATTTTACAAAAGTTTTTTCTTTTATAACATATAAAAAAATATCATATGATGAATTTAAAATAAAAAAGTTAATACAAAAAAGTAGGAATTTAAAAAGTAGGTAAACATTTCTAAGAAATGTTTACCTGCTTTTTTAATTTTCTATAAAAAATTACCATAAATGACATAGAAATTGGCCACCAATTTTATTTTTACGAGCTTCTTGATCTAGAATGCTGTCATTCCTCCATGCAGGAGTACCTTAGCTGTAGAGGTTAGATTTCTATGGACCAAAGTCTTGCAATGGGTACCCAATATCCATCCATACCCATGGCACATTGGGTAGATAATGGACGCATGGGTGGGTACTACCCAATCAACGGAGAATTTCTCAGCTGATTGTTGCTATGGCACTCAACATGTTGAATAAACGTCAAAAGTATTGCTGTTTTTGACTTCTGGAAGACACCCCATCATTATTGTACCTCCACTTGTTTTGCTCAAGCTTTTTTTATTGTTGTCAGAAGAGAGAGTGAGAACGAAGATGAAGGAGACACCGATGAATATAACTTCATTTTTGCCCGCATAGCATTATAGTGAATAGTTGTGCATCGCCCTTTGGGATGCTCGAAGTTAAAAATGATTAATTATGGGATATTTTAGACATGAACATTACACATCGATATGTGATATGAAATCTTGTTTCATAAATTAGGGTATTCTCTGCTCCGTAAAGCTAAAAGCTTGCTTATTTTCTCCATCAACTTCATAGAATGTTAAGTAATCTTGGATCCAAAGATAAAAAAGTGAAGAGCATATTTTCTCATCAACTTCATAGAATGTTAAGTAATGAAGAGCATCTGAGAGATAACTGAAAATGACTGCGTTCTCATGCTGGTTAGTACCGCAGTCCTCTACTCTACGTTACTTAATTGGTGGAATTGATTGAACTGAATTTCTGGAAGATTTATGTGAATCAGATTATCAAATTATGAATAAGTATGTAACTGTTTACAATAAATCACTGGCAGTTAGCTAATTTTTAAAAACAAATCAAACCACGTGATAGACTGATGGGTATGATGACAAGGTGCCCTGGATTGATGAGTATGAGTTGGGTGGATAATGACAAGGTGCCATGGACGGGTATAGTTGACCCACTACCGGCCATGTGTCCGGTATGGGTACAATTGTCAAGTCCAATGGAGGACTCTGTTGTGGACACACAAGGTTAGAAAATTAGAGCAAAATATTGGTGGACAGACGAGAATTTGAAGCTGCAAGGAGAAGCTCGCTGCGTAGTGAGCTATCGTCGAAAACTTTTCGACCTGAAGATTGGAAGTTAGAAGTCCGCGACCAATCGTGTCAATTTTGTGAGCAGAGCACAGAACGAAAGAATCAAATGACACTAGGTTATACATGCAGCTAAATACATTCGGGTCCGAAATCATATCAGTGGAATGATCCAAGAGACGGGAACTTGGTGGATGATCACATATAGCATCGGAGCTCAGCCTAAATATAACATCTCAAAAACTACCTGTATTTCTGAAGGTCTAAAATGGCTTGCATACTGAATTTTATGGTATCGAAAGGATGGGAGATGAATGTGGAAATAGATCCGGAAACGACACCAGCAGGGACCGTCGCCAGCGTCTGTCGATCTTTGAAACTGACGGCAGCTTGAAACTTCTCTTGAAAAAGTGGATTTACATCCAGATATGCCGCTGTGAAGAAGCCTTCTCTTACCAATGTTGGAGGCCGAGAATGCAAGTTCTAGCTCACTTTCAGAGGATATATGCTACGGAGACTTGAGGAGAGGATGAAAGGATCAGAAACTGTTTATGAACAAGATAAATGACAAACTCAAAAAGCGAAAATGGCACCCAATTGAATACACTTCAGCTACTTCTCTTCAGGAAGTTTTCCTAACCTTCCTGATGGGTGAAAGGAAATCGTTCGGTTTTTTAACTAGTTGTCAATAAAGATTCGGTGACCGCCGTTTGCTGTTTCCATTGGCAGCAAAGTATATAACGTGGACATGTGGGTTGATCCAGAACTAGAACTCTTCACTGCCACTCAAGACTTCTGAAAATCACCTTGAGCTGAAAACCTAAGTCTAATTTAGAAAGCCGAAAACCAAACACTTGGTCCATACATTTCAGGCGCAGTTTGAGACCAAACGTTGTGTAGTTACAAAGGCATCATTAAGGATCAAGAAGTGGAGATTCAAATCCGCAACAACGACCAGCTCCCAGTTGGCACGGACTTCAGTCCTAAATCGTCAGGTATCCTACAGCTGTTCAGATCTACTGGGCTTCAAATATCTCTACAGTAATCAACCCCGTCAGACAAGCCACGAGTGCCGCCGCACTGTACACAGATTCGCAACCTACGTGACAGCTCAGATTCAAGCCCTGAACGAACCAAATTATACTAGAGGTGATGAATTCAAACCTAATGACAATGACTTCGATACTGCCAGCTTCGTGTCATCGCTAAACAGAGAGAAGTCACATACCAGGAATACCCTAAAGCTTCGGATCCACTACACTTCAACATTCAGCATAGGCACAAGCGATATAGTCGAGGAAACTCTTGGAATTAGGTATTGAATAAATAAAGATATTCTTATGCTACAATTCGAGGGTAGAGGAGACCACAAAAGCCGATGATGATACCCAACACGCTGATGCACATTCCAAAAATTAGAGCCCAGTCCACCCAGGACCATCGCTCCCTCAAAATCTCTAAGGCCATGGAACCCTTTCCTACCTTGTAGTTTACTGCTCTTGCTTCTCTACGGCTTTCATACTCGTCGTTAACCGTCATATACTCTCCACTTAAGCTCACGCCTATCCTCTGACCCCTTAGGGATCTGGACACTTTCCTGTTTCGAGTATTCGAAGGGACGGACTTTTCATAATTGTTACCAAGACCTTTGTCTGAAGAAAAAGTTCTCGTAACCAAAGGAAGCAGTTTCACTTCATCTAGTCCAAATCTCACTTTCTTAAGATTTTCTTCCAAAACATCAGTACCGCATGCCGACGAGCAGGGTTTCTTAGCTTCGGAGTGATTCTCACTGTCCTCTGCACAAGCACATGTCTCGGACCCCATGTCGCTACAACTGCGATTGTCACTTCGCATCTGATGTCCACGAACAGACTCAGACGCCTCCCACCAATTTACATGACCTCCGACTTCACCTACAACACTCGACAGGGGATGAACGGGTTCGCCCATAACAGACCATCTACCAACAGAGGTTATTTTCACGTCGACATTGGACCCCAGCAAAACATCCGAAGCTGGAAGTAGTACCTGCACGTACGACTTTGTGTGCCCTACCTGCACAAGTTAAACAGATGTATAAACGCCAGACTCGCCCGAATGACATGGTATAATGGGTGCTAAATGCGTGCACAACAGAACTTTCCTTACAAAAGAGTCCATTTGTATCTCACTTCTACCTGGAAAGTGGTAATAAACAAGGCACTCATACGTCTTAATTCAGTCAGGCGTGAAACCTACAGCCTTTCCCTGTGTCACATCCACATTCCACATGCTTTTTACTATGAGTGTAAGAGACGTACGAGATGAATCCCGTCTGCAGCAACGTCAGTAATCCAGACCCTTTCGACCTTGCCTTCCATGCCCTCGTATGGATTAAAACTTTCAAATACGCTCGTCAGTTGCCGACTACGCTTCTTCACCTCCGCAGTGGGGACACGCTTCATTCGAGCGGCTGGAGTGCCTGAATAAAAACATTTTAAGACTCAGAATTGTTACTGGAGTGCCTACCTCAATAGGCTGGTCTATCCTAACTTAAGTATAACTGGTAAAGAGCAACAGCTTTACATTTCAACACGAGAATGCTCTGTTTTGCCTCTCGAGACCCAAAAGCATTGTCTTTCAACCTCTATGTTCCTGACAGTCTGTAATGAGGCTCCTAAGCTTCGAACTTAAACCTTGGCAAACGAATCTGGATACGAGTCTCCTCCAAAACTCATCGAATCAATTCTCAACGTACCTGGTCTTGGATAGAACTGTGAAATGTGGACTTGAGGAAATTTGTACTCCTGAATAAGTGCCACGGTCTGCTCGAAATCCTCAAGAGTCTCGCCTGCACATGGGAAGTTGGTAACTACTCAGTATCTACCAACCTCGCTGCGAGCTGTTCCAAAACCTTCCGAAATCTGCTTCGTGAATAATAAAGTAATACTAAAATACCTTCTTAGTAATTGAGGGATAGGATAGAAGCTAAAATTGGTATCAATGGAACAAGCCAAACATTTCAAAAATATTCGAACATGTCAGCAAGATTGTTTTTATATATATTATAATTCATAAATAGGTCGTACATTCGGCACTTAAAAAATTTAAGGGGATATTATCAAAATTTGACAAATTTTCTATTCATTAACTTCTATAATATCAATTGAGAAACTGGATCCAGGTGATTTGCTCGTATGACTTTGTCCTCAATTGAGAGGTTGAAGACAATTACAAGGTGATGTGATGGAATCGCAACTGGAGCTTGTTAAGACCAAGAATTACAGCTCAGTTGAGAAGGTATATAATAGACAAAAAGTGGTATGTAGAAAAGCATACCAGGGAAGCCACAAATTATATCTGTTGCAATGTGTATCTCAGGGACCAGGCGCAAAAGAGTATCGGCAACTTGTCGGAATTCCGAAACGGTGTACTCTCTCTTCATTGCCTGCAATCAAAAAGCTCAAAGTTAGTAATCAAAGTCTATAATTAAGACCGTGCTTCAACAGTCTGAATGACAAAAAGCTAGAATTTGTCAGTGGACATCCCTGATCCAGACCTGTACGAAGAAGAGTAGGACGAAAAACTTGCATTTGTAAAGAATAAGGGGTTTAGGGCACACAAGCATCAATATTGAATTAAGTAGTGCATGACCGAGCGCAGGAGCTTAGCACCCAATGAACCGTCCAGCACACAGGGCTCAGATACCATCACCGGGACTCTAACAGTTGACAGAAACAGACACGGCACAACAGAAAGGAGGCACACATCCCATTAATATTAAACTGAAACAATGTCTTTTGAAAATTTGCTCAGTCCAAAATTTTCCCAAGTGCAATAAACGTATATTGGATAGTATATACGAAGATTGTAATCGTAAGCAAGATAGTAGTAATCTTATGACGTGTGCACCAGCAAGGAATTTAGATCTCTTGGTGTGCAAAAGAACGTGAGTTGCAAACATTTCCCGTAAAGAAATCTGTAAGCTGAAAGATAGTCAAGCAAAGAAACTGAGGTATATTCCAATCATCGGGTACCCTGTACAAAAAGTCCACAAGATAAACTGATGGCAATCAACTGAAGCTTCGTCAGTAGGTGAGAAAATAATGAAATCGGTTGATGCAGAGAACATACACTTAGAACAGCATCGCTCCCAGACTGGACTGGCACGTGGAGGAAAGAGTACATGCATGGATGTCGTAGAGCCTCAGCTATTGCTTCAAGGTGCTGTAAGATGTATGGTGGATTAGTCATCCCAATCCGCAACATTGTGCTCCTGTCCTCAGGGAGCTCTGCTATGAGAGCTCGTAAAAGTGTTGGCAAATCCGTACCTATATCTCGACCTGTAATGCACCGAGAAAGAGGCTTAACACTACACGTGGTGTTTCCATATAAACAGCGTAATAACAAGAAGAGCCGTCCTCACGACCACCGTCCTTAACTGACTCGAGTAAGACACAAAAAAGAAGCAACACTTAGCTTGACTGAACTAATCAACTTGATGCGCTAATCATGAAGAAACAACTATAAAAAGGAGGATGATTTGTTACCGTAAGCTCCTGTGTCCTCGCTACTAAGCCAAATCTCTTTTACACCATCATCTATGACGGACCTTACCCTCTCTACCTGTCATACATCAAGAAATACAGTCAGCCATAGAACTAACTTCCACTCGTTTAACATCATAAGGAAATATATATAGCAGACAAGCAGAAACTTTAAACGCGGAAATTCCCACGATATTAACTTACAAGAGCAGCAACAGTATAGCTTCCAAGGTGCCCTCGCGCATGCTTGGTTTTGCAGTACGTGCAAGCCCCAAGACAACCCACGTTTATGGGGATTATCTCGACGAACTTGTTCTTCCTCACCTGAAACAAATAACCCAAAATCCCAATCAAAGTTGATTGAACAAATTACTTCGCAAGCTCAATAAACTAAAGCATCCAAGGTAAATCGGGAGTGATTAGGTCAAAATCCATCATAAATATTCTCCTTAGGAATTATGTCCTCGATGCTAACAGCCTGTCACAGCCTGAAGACCGGAGAACCTGCGCCAGCTGCGATGCTAGCAGTAATAGACTAAGAACAAGAGGATGTAGAAGATAGCTTGATCGCTTCGCCCCTCTGTGCAGTTCCATTTCTTCGCAACTTATGCACACGATATTCAAATGTTTTTCATTCTTTGTCGTCAACCATCTACGACGGTTGATCAAATTGTTATCGGCTGTCATATGCCACCTTAAGTTCATATTTAGGCTATTTATTACAAATAAGGATGATTGTACCGTTTTTATCTTTGAGAAAAAACTGACCTATACTTTTGATTCAGGACGCGGGATGGGTAGGATAATTTCAAGCGAAGTTAATCTTTCTGCTGTATCATGCTCATGAAGCTACAATTGTAAAGTTGATTCCACTACAGACACCACACCATTGTGATCGCTCACCTTCGGTAGATCCAGTGCAGGAAGAGTTTGCCGACGCAAGAGTCGAACCTCATGACCCTTCAGAGTCTCCTCTACTACCTCCACTACTCGATCTATCTGTTGAACTCCAACAATGCTTATTCCTTCCAGTTCCTTCAAGTTACTATTTCCCTGCGGAACACAACCAGCTACCACCAGAGGCTTCTTGGCATCCTTGCCTCTACGAATTATAGTCTCCATCGCTGACTGGCTGGGATTTTTCACCGTGCATCTGCAAATTTGTAAAGAACATAGTATCTTACAAATGGAACCGAAAGCGGAAATCGATACTGAAACATATTGAAGACACTTAATCAGACTGCACTTAAACTTACATATTTTGGTTAAGTTCAACAACAAATAATTCCACGTTTTTATTCTGTGGGCTCTATAACAAACAGATGGATGGGAGACAGCATACTACATTCCTTCAAAAATTCCGGAAAATATGTGTTCGAACGAAACATCAACGAAAAGTCCCTGGACTTGGATAATTTTTTTAGCAATACGGAGTTACCTCAGAATTAGAGGATCAAACAGACTAAGTCCAGCACAAAATTTGAAGGAATTCAAGGAGGAAAAACTAAGGAGTTCATAAAAAATCATGATCTTGATAAACACCTACTTTGAGAACGGTAGTAGTGTTTCTCACGTATTTATAAGCCACAAATCAGCTCCTTCCGGTTCCTCTGTGATGGAGTAGCCGTATGCAGCAAGCTGGCCAGCCATGTACTCACTGTCACTCTGTTCAGATACGGAGCCGAAAGTTACAGTTAAACAACAACATCCAGCTTCAATTTATGACGATAAACAGCCCTAAACAGTACCCTGGAGAGTGCGGGAATCCGATAGTAAATTCCAACAATAAGAACGTCCCCCAACAACGTTAAACAATGTTTCTCATAAATCACAACCCACGAAAAAAGATACAACCCACGTTACTATGAGATATAGAACTCCCGTCAATCATCCAACAGGTGTGCTGCCGGGTTGGGGAAAGTCGAACCTGATTGTGAGAACATCCAAAGGTTTTCAAATATATGGTCTGCAAGAAACAACCACACAAAATGTGAATTGTTATCGACTCAAAATTGACGTTAAAAATTGCAGAAAATAAAGTTGAAATGCAACATATTGACGTCGTCGACCTCTACAGCCGAAGGATAATTACATGCTCCATCGTGATATGACAATGTTCAGCAAAATTTTCAAGACGGGTCGAATCAATACACACCTGACTTCCAGGTATATAGTTTCCAGACAAGCCATCGGAAGAAACATGAACATCAGCTAATTTCACCGTGGAACTCCTCCTCGTTGAGATGTTCTTGCGAGATTTGTACGAAACTGAAGAGCGCAACTCACGGTTTGGAAATCCAGCTTGTAAACCCTTTGCCATGTCCTCGATGTCCTCCATGTCTCCTCCCCCTCCTACCTCTGACTCAGGCTTCTCGTTTGAAACCATTTCTGCGACTTCTGCGATTCCCATTCCTGACGATCAGTTTGTCAGTCAGCAGGGAACTCTCAGGCACATGCTGAATCCGGCAATTTATTGTTCACATATCGTGGAAACTGAGCTCATAGAGTTGAGGTATTCATCTCAACCACACATTGTCAAATGCATCGTTCTCCTATACAGAGTTGCTGAGAGTACTGAATTTTCCAGATATATCATTACGTCATAGTCTTTTGGAGGACACTCGGTCTTGGTGCATCGTCATACGGCTTGCAAGGCAGTAAGCTTTTCCCGAATAACAAACTAAGCCAATTGGTCATTAGCAGTAAGCTAATAAACCCCGACAAAAAATTCCAGCAAAATCTTTCGTCAATGTGAAAAACCAGTGCTTTAGACTTCCTCAACATGCTTTGGGGCCAAGGTACCGATGACACTTTGCTTGAGCTGGCTGGAGATATTAGTCCAACTTATCTTACAAACCTCTTTTGTTTTGGCTCCGCAAGGTGGTTCAGTTTGTGACCGTTCCTTAAATATGTTCAGGCAAGCAAGAGGGGTAAGAGAGACAGTAGGTAACAACCGTCAGAGTAATAGTGAGAAGAACTTTTGACAGTAAGGTGACAAACAAACAAGCATACCAGCAACTTAATCAAATTAGCAGAAGAGTACAACACAACTCAACCACTATATTCTGCGTCTAATGAAGTAACATTTGAGAAATAATAGGCATGTGAAAGGTCCCCAGGAAATAATTGTGCACACTTGAAAACCAGAAGCGTTTGACGCGAGAAGCTGTTTTGTGAGATTGTTATCCACACTTTCAGCATTTTATCATTTTATCATCATACGGAACAAACAAACCATGAGGTACAAAATACCAATGAAGAGCACGCCGCTTCTTGTCCGGCGTGAAGTAAAGATAATGAGAATTGTCAGAAATGAAATTCTTGTGAGTGAATCGAAGAGAATGAAGTATAAAATGGAAGAACAAGCTCCATAAATAATTTACGCTTTGATCCATTTTCACCTCTTGAAATGCACTCAAGTCTTACGTCTTTGCTTAGCAAAGTTTTTTCTCTCTTACTAAACTCCTAATCTCTTCCGTCATAGAAGTTTCCACTTGCCGTTGCGACGATGTCATGTCTTATGCTCACCTACAGACAGACGGAAAACTCCAACTCGGGAAACATATCCAACCTTTCAATGTTTCATAAGCGACTAATTAGTATATATTAAATTTATCTCTAAATTCCAGTTTCCTGAAAGAGTGCTTGATCTTAGATATACTTCATTTATTCTATCTTTCGAAATCGGTTGGAACGTCGTCCTGAACATTTCTCCACATGATATCTCCAAACAGGGCAAAGAGGGAATCAAGCTTGCTGGTGCAGTCCATTTTTGTGGGAAGACAAGATGGTAATGTTCAAGCTAAGAAATTCCTCAACTCGACCCTTCTGACATATTTCATTCTTTAGCTCCCCAAAGAGTAACGTCACCGGATGAGTTGTTCCGGCCTATGAGCTCGCCACAGCAACCTGGCTCATCAATTGAAAATCGATAAACTGAGCAAATCGAAGCACGCTCAAAAAAAACTGAGGTTCACTGGCATGAAATTCGAGCAATCGTCTGCATGACCGGATGAAAACACCACTCACCAGAACTCCCGGCCCAAAAGTGCCTCAATCCGCTGTATCACATCATCAGGACAGAATAATCTCCTCAGAATTTGGAGCAGGCGAGAGCTGCACTGCCCCTGGAGAAATCTTAAATTCCCCACAGCGTACCTGTGATTTTCAAAAGGCCCCGTGAAGACGTGCTTGCTCGATTCAAACGTACCCCATCAGCAATTCAACCAGATTCCACAACCCTCAGTCCTCTGCTGCCATCGAAAACCTTCCTAGGGTTTAGCACAGAATTCTGGTACGCCACATACACCTCCGCTGCTTATCGGCGGGACGTCTGTCAGCCATAATTTGCAACCTTGTGCTTCATCTGTCGAGATCGATGTTAGACGAGGGTGATCAGGCAGACAAGCCTTCGAAGCATGCTCCAGTCGCCACAGACACCCACATTCGACTCCACTCGCTTTCTCGCGTTCGTAGGAACCCCTTCACTGACGACGGCTTTCCACGACACCGAAAGCTTCACTTGAGAACTGCAGAGTGCATACACGCTTCTGGCTTTCGGACCTGCTCGGCAGGTTTCCGGTCACCGCCATCCATGGTACAGATGCATTTTGCCCCATGCAAGTTGGAAAAGGTGAATAAAAAGAAACGTTGGAGTACGGGCAGAAACACATGGGTATGGATTCCAAGATAGTACACCCAATTTAATCAATTCGATTCAACCTTAGTCTTATTAACTAAAGCTGACCAAGAAACTCCATTTATAATAAATCTACACTTGCATATAGCATTCACCACAATGTTACTCTTCATGACAAATCACATGTCATAAACTTAACCCTTCTAGATCCAATGATATCATTAAAGGCATCCATTGATCCTCGAAATCATCATGATTAAATTGTTGATAAAAGTAAATAAAGGAAAAAAAATGGAATGGGTTGACGAAACAATATTGGACAAAAATAAGTCAAACAAACTTGTGTGTTTTTATGTACAATATAAAAAAAAAGTAAATAAAGAAAAATTTATGTACAATATATTTTTGAAAAGTCCAATATGTGAATGGAAAAAGAAAAAGAAAATTATTTAGTTGCCATTTTCAAAATGCATTTTCTGCTTAATTTTAAATGGAAAAAACCCTTACAGCATATATTAATACATTAGTAATAAATTAAGCTCAGTAATGAGCAGCAGCAGAATTGTAGTGTAGCAATATTTGATTTAGATATGTGTGTCATAAAGATACCACTAACACAAAGAAACTTTATTGTGATAGTCAAAGCAATTAAAATTTATTTATGAAAATAAATTGAATTATATCTACATTAAAGACATTTGACAAAATAAGTGATTTTGTCAAGGTTTGTTGTAAAATTCAAATCGTTTTGATGAGTATAATATGATATTTCTTGACAACAATCTTGTAAAAATAGTGTCAAATTTTAGTGATTGCATATGATCACAACTAACATAAATAAACTATCATATTACATGAAAATTTATTCAATTTGATATTTTTTTTCATTGCAATTTTTTGGATCTTTTAACCAATTGATAAATCATGAAGATCTATTACAAAAAAATCAACTCTTTTGATTTGCATATATTTTTAAAATTTGGATTATATTGATCATTTAATTGATTCAGACTAGAATTGATGATGATTATTATGATTATTCAATGATATTAAAAATAATATTATATTATTTTCATTCAAAAAATATTTTAACAATTTACTTTTTGATACATATGTTTATTTGTGCATTTTTTTTATCATCAATAGATGCAATCAATCTAAATTTTATCATATCATGGATTTTTTTTTATTTTTTAAACATTTTTCCAAGTAAATCTTGAATATCCATTGCATGATTTCATTATAGAAGACTGAAATAACTTTAATAATTAAAATTTTGAAAAAAAATTGTGTGCAAGTTGTGTATAAACCCCGGCAAGGTAAGGTAAAAGGTTATTAGATAATGCATGGAACTTTAACTTTACTTTACATTTTATGTTACATGCATCACTACTAATTATCTTTACCCTTTACATCTACCTCAGGTTAATTTATCTGATTACTTGGTTACATTCTTAAAAGTTAGAAGGTTACACATACCAAATAACCCTTTAGAGTTAAACCGGAAATCATTCTCGGATCACGAAGGCATCAAGAGCACGTTCTTATGAGGCAAAATTTTTAAAGTACAAACAACAAAGCACGCAGATCCAAAGTACATGCAAAATCATTCGAACTCGAATCGAGTATACAAGCAAAGAGAAAGAGTTTGTCGGGAAGAGAAGAGTCTACTCACCTACCAGTCTCTTCAACGATATCACATGCTTTGGCCGAATTGCACACACGTATCATCAATCGCTTCACCCGCAACAATAGTTCTCCGCTTGAGCCCAAATTAGGCTCTTATGAGCTCCGCTTCCAACTTACTCCAAGCGTTGCTCCCTTGCTCACGGCATCGACGACGATGCAACCATGACGTGATGAAGGGCACTTCCAGCGTTGCGCTTCCTCATAAACACAGCACGCTTTCTCCATGAATTCTGTCTTTTGCAATGGTAGAAGGTTATCCGGTAATTATCGAATAATTCATTTAGCTCTACCTTTAACTTATACGTTAACTTATCTATAGCCTAGCATTTTTCTTTTACCTCTACCTTTTACCTTTTGTACCGGTAACCCTAAAATATTACTTTACCTTGTTGAGGCTTAGTTGTGTACTTTGAATCTCATTCATGATATTAGACATAAGTAACACTTGAGATAAAAAAATACATTTTGAATAAATTAGATATACTATCATCATCGTAGTATATGAAACATATTTCAAAAAAGTTTGAATTTTTTTGATTCAGAAATAAAATTTAGTATCTAAGAAATTTATAAAGTGAAAAAAATTCATAATTGATGAGTTTTTACATATATTATATAATTATTTATTTATTTAAAATTTTATGTACTTTTAAAAAAAGGTATATATATAACATTTTTAGCAATAGAAAAGTTTGATTTAAATAGAATAACATATTAAATTAATTTTCAAATTGGTTTTTTTCATATTCAAATTACAATATTGTATGATAAAATAATGTTAAAGAATTCATGCTTTCAAGCATAAAGTGTGCATTTTAAAGTATATTTATTCACTTAAAAAAAGTAACACTTAAAGTATAAAATTACTAATTAACGTAAAAAAGAAAAAAATTAAAATCTTTGAGTAAAAAATGTGAATCTACAAAAACATGTGAAAATTTGGTATGTATTGTTGATGAACATGACTTTTCAAATATAACACTGAAAGGTGCTCAAGTCAAATTTATCATAAATATTATTTGCAGAATGACATAAATAAAATTGAAAATCTGAGTCGGCAAATACTCTTGTCCGTTGTTGTCAAACAAACAAAAAACTACTTTTCAACAACAACCACCGGTGAAGAATTGCTATTGCATCTCTTTTTTTTGCCATAGACAAGATTGGAAATCCAAATCCACTTTTACTTTTATCTATTCCTAGAGTGTTCTTGATGTTCATTTTTTTTGCTGTTGAAGAATTGTTATCAATGAAATGTCATCAAAGAAGCACAAAACTTCATTTAATTTTGCTAACAAATTTACAAATGGGCTGAACATCTTGACGCGAAAACCATTGTCAAGTGTCGTTACATTAGTTTTGTGTTGCTCTTGTCAAATAGGGTACCATAAAAAAAGTTCAAACAAAAGCTCAAGTATGCTAGAATCAAAAAATACTTCAAGGTTTCATATCGACATGAAACTGTACTCAAAGCATCTCAAAGCCAACACTAGCCGAAATGTAATGAGTGTTGTGCTGTGCCAATATATGTCAAGCAAACTTTATCTGATGACATTGCTTTAGTGAATCCTATACATTCTCATTTTGTTGAGTCGGATGATTGGTTGTATTTTGACATAAATGTAAACATCGTTGATACGATTATACGTAAACTTCTATTTGATCTCCAGGTTGAAGATATTTTTATAAATGTAAACATCGTTGATACGATTATACGTAAACTTCTATTTGATCTCCAGGTTGAAGATATTTTTATTGATAGGACGTTGAGATTTTTGAGCGAGCAATTATGATAATATGATTGTAGATTATTAAGTTCATATCAAGAACATCAAGCTTTTCAAGCTTGTTATTAAGATAGTTGGTCTTAGCTTTTTGTTAATGTTAACTTTGTTCTAAGTGGAGTATGCACGCAAAATAATGACTCTTAGTTATCTTGGCAAATGCAATGAGACAAAAATATCATCATATGTTCGAATTGCTGCCGTCGTTTGACTTCAAAAATTCAACAAATTACTTGCTAGTTGCTGGATCTAATATGTTGATTCGATTCATCAACTGTTGAAAGCACTTCATATTTTGACGTTTGAATGAGATTTGTTATAATATTCAAGCTGTATTGCTTCCATTTATGTTATTGTTCTCTTTACGGACAGCACATCAGAGATAATTTGTTCGAGACATCCGAGAAGACTATGGATGCAATTTTTTTGTCTTGGTGATACATATTATCAACATGTGTTGATGGTATCAAGAATATGACCGACCAAGTTCATATAATAGTGATTTGTGTTTCTATTCGAGTTGAAAAAGAAGATTGCTACTTGCATTGCAACTGGTGTGGTGCACATCAACTTGATATTGTTGTTCAAGCTGTTATTCTTGTATGTTTCAACAAAAAATTTGTTTGACGTTAACTACCACCATTTGATACCTGCGTGGATAATGAAACTTGATCAACAAAATGCAATGTGAATATCTAAAGATCGCTATGACTTATTGGTTATCATTAGAGAAAGTGTTGATTAGATTTTCAACCCATCTTTGTTGCATTGTTGAATATATACATCAAAGAATTATGACTTGACAAGCTTTAGCTCTTCTCAACTTTAGACAAGCTATCAAATTGCAATAAACAAACCACAGCCTCAAACAAAGTGCATAACAACGTTCTTGTCAATCTTGTAAAAACCGTTACAACATCAAATGTCTTGATCTTGTTCAATTTGCAATTTAAAAAGTGTACTTTGTAATTCTGTGACGTGCCCAAGACATTAGATGATATAAAAAAGATGGCTTGTTGTTGTTGCTGAGAAGAATGTTGTGGTTTGTTGTGCTAGAAACCTAGTTGTTAATTTGACAGCCAAAATACATGCGATCAAGCCAGAAAGGAATGATAACAATGCATCGGCAACGTCTTAACCTCCATGTCTTACTCGCGAATTTGCGACCATGTTTGCATCAAGCTTAGTGGACCTCATCATCAGATTCTGATCTCGCATTGATAAAAACTTGGTAATGATTGCATTGACATACTAAAACAAACAAATAAATTTGTGGATTGTTTATCAAAGAGAAGATGTACTTCATGAAACAGTTGATTAAATGCCAGATTCCGTCAACTTTCATGAAGCATGGAATTCTTTTGAACCACAATTTTCCAAATTGTGTACGTTTGCTATAATATTTGCTAATGTATATCATACTACCATGTTTATGGAGAGTGATTTTTCCACGGTTAGCTGGGAGAAAGAGGAGTACATGTGTTAATGAATATGTTACTCGAGTACATCATGCATTGTAAACAATTCTAGCAAATTCAAGCAATTTAAAACTGTGGTTCACATTTGTCATAATTTGACTGATGCCATGATGAATTGATTTATGAAAAATTTGATAAATGTCCAATTAGCAGAGGTCTAATCATCAATCTTCATTATTAATTTTTGTTTCATAAAAATTATAGGTTCATCCATCTTATAAATATATGCATAATAAATTATTATAAAATTATGATAGAGAAAAAAATCACTAAACTCTAACATTATAAGCTTAATTTACTTTAATGAATCAAAATAGAAAAAATCTCAACATCTAGAATCTTCCCATTATAATCTTCCCGTGATTTGTGAATAGATACTATGATAGATATTATTTTCAACTCACAGATTGTTCATGTGTACATCAAAAAACACGATGAGAACTAAACTTGACTTATGATTTAACATACACACGGATTTTTTATATGATTACTAACTCATTGTTTAAAACTCCATTGGTATGTCATCAAACTCCGCATTGAATAAACCTCAAAATGTTATTTTATTTTATAAACTAAGAAAATATCGTCCAAATGATTTTTAATTGATATTTCCATAAGAGATATTCAAAAGATCCATGATACTTGAGAAAATAAATTATAAAATCTTCAAATTCCAGACTACTATCTTATAATGATTGACTTTATACTCCTCCATAGTCTTATCCAATACTCAAATTAAACCTAAAAACTTGAATCTTCTACATTCATACACGGAAAAGAAAAAATGACCCTTGACAAATCTCTAAATCACAACATCAACACATCATGAACCTGGATCACAACGGGATGCTTTTAAAAAGTAAATAATTCGGGGTTGAACTTGGGTTGAGAAAAACTTTAGACATTTACACTTCATCCCCTAGAATCTTGAAGTTCCACCAAAAGGCCATATATATGATTATTCATATCATTTTCATATTGTCGAACATGTGAGGAGCAGAAAAGCTAGTCCATATCTGCTTTTCCAGAAGACAAATATGACATGGATTTCGGCATTCCATACAAGGCAGTTCTCACCTATTTTCTTATCCAGGCTATACACGTGTCATTCGTATAGCAACAAACTGACTGCTTGTTCTCTTTCTTGTTGGGAGTTTAACGATTTCAGTGGAGTAGGCCCGCAGTTAGAGAACAATTTGGCTCGTCAGTAAGGAACATGTATTCACTTCAAACGCAGTAGAGGTTTTGTGATTTTGGTTTTCAGGTTGGTTACTTCTCTCATCAGATCTTACTCTCACTTTAAAATGCTTTTGAGCATATTCTAGCGTGCAGACCTAGGTTATTAAGACATTTCATGCACGCAGCTTTCGGTCACGTTTCATGCACAGTCCAATGATCCTCATGATGTTTCTGAGGATGTCAATTCTTAAAGGCTCTTAGTTTTAATCAACTCTTTCTGAGCATTCTCAAATTGTGTAAGGGCATTCAGAACTGTATTCATAATTCCGCATGCAACTGTGACAGGGTGACGCGAAAAGTGCAATTCGAGATTAGAGCGCGTGTATCATATGAGAAAGGAATGTCCCAGAATCCTACGTGGCGAAAAGTGCAATTAGAGTGTAGAGTGCGTGTAACATATGTGAAAGGATTTCCCCCCAGAGTCCTACGTAGGACTTTGTGGGAAATTCCATCACATTAGGTACCCCGCAACATATCCAAACTATGTAGTAAATACGTCTTTGTATTTTATTAAAAAATATATACAATATACCTATATTTTTCTAGTCTGGATTAGATTTTGTACTGCTTAGGACGATGCGGGGAATTCCATCACATTAGGTACCCCGCAGCACATCCAAAATATGTAGTAAATACGTTTTTGTATTGTATTAACCAATATATACAATGTACCTAGATTTTCTGGATTCCGTAGATTACAATTTGTACTCTTTGTGTAGATTATTCTAATGAAAAAATATTCATTATTTGAAATTTATTAGCGAAAGCTATAAATATTAAAAAAATCACCTTAGACGATATAGTATTGCTTGCTTAAATTATTTAATCTAAATAATATAAAATTTAATTATTTTTAAAAAATAGAATCATAAAAAAATATAAATATATGTATACATTTCGACTCGTTCAGTGATTGCCTTTGCGTTCCTTGGATTCGTTCACGCCCACGAAAAAGCAATCATAGCGGAGGAGGTCAAAGTGGAACGAAGCTCCAGTCGTAACGCTGGTTCCCTGCAAAACTAGAGAACGTCGAACTAGAACCCAGAATGACGATCAACGAGCAACACATTTGATATGTAGCTCTCTAAATAGTACAGAAGGTGGACTATCTGAGAACTAGGACTAAGCTCGATCTTGTAGCGCATATTAAACTTAAGTCCCTGTTGTGTTATGTTCCCCATGAATGAACATCGCTCGTGAGTGTAAAGTACGCTTCTCAAGTGCAGCTGAAACATGGCCGTCCTGAAATAAAATCTCAATGCTTCACAATCGGAATGTGGATACCATTTTCATTCTTCCATCTACCGCCCAAAGAGTTATCATCAGCTCAGGAAGCAACTACAAACCGTGCCGTTGAATACTGAATTCCAGCCAGGCGCTGGAGCAGTTTGTACACAGCCTCCAGAACAGAGGAAGAGTAAGATGAAATGATTTCATTGATCTGTCTCCAGATTATGGCAAACAGGGGAAAAGTGAACTGAGAAGGTGAGAAGAGCTGTTCCCTTGATGGTTTCTCTGTTGTCACACACATTACACTTCATGATTCGACGAGGGCCAAAGTCGTGAGACCAGATTTAGATCCCTCCTCCAGACACTGACCAATTAAGTCAACCAGGTGATTGAATGTTGATGCCACCAATAGCAGCAGTCAGGACTGGACATGGGAATCTATTTGCTATATGGGGCTTCTAAGTTGTCGGACCTGCTAGCTCTTTGCTGTCGCGATTGACAGTAACGAGAAATTGAAACAAGGGAAGAACGTCCCAACTCTCTGACCCACAGGAAGAGGGAACTGTGGTAGAGGCGGGATGCTAGAATTGGCCGCAAGAGGGAATCATGGAAGCACCGCAGAACAAATATCCGGATTCCTGAGCGAGGTGCAGAGTTCTGGTTTTGCAAGTTTCTCGTTTGCAGCCACAAACTGGGGAAACCCTGAGGATTGGGTGTGTTCACTGCGGCCACGGATTCCGAGCAGGCGTCAGGCGACGTGTGGAATTGCGTGAGCATTCATGGTGAATGCCGACAAGAGTACTGAAAGATCTTTGTCTGCCCGTAGCCACAGGTTGTGAGTCAGCGGCACCACCAGTGAGAGGGAGTTGGAGTAGGGGGTCAGACCGGGCGATGAATCTCAGCCTGAGGTACAGGAATCCGGAGGAACCGAATGAATGTCTGTGCCGTGTCAGCGCAGGGGCAATGGAGTAATTTTCTAATCGATTGGGCGAAGTTGAGGGGCAGTGTTGCAGTGGCGGGAGATTTTGTTCGCGAGCTGTACAAATGCCCAGCTTTATAAATTCCCCTTCACTTCCCGTGATAAAGATGCAGGTTGCCTGTTTGAACGTGTCGTCAATCGCCGCGAGGATTCCAATGCCGATTCGGAGTAATGTTAGTCGCTTGTCGAACCAGCCCGGCGTCGTGCAGATACGGCGCCCTGTTATCCTGTTCGATGTGATGGGCACCATCGTCCGCGATCCCTTTCATGACCGAATGCCTGCATACTTCGGGTTGGTTGCTCCTTCCTCCTGTCTTCCGAAGTTGGCGTGTTGGAATTCTCCGTTGTGCACATCGTGTACAGTCGGAGTTGCTTCCATGCACTCACTCACTCTAACCGATGAATTAGGAGACATGCACATGGCGTCATAAATTTGCCGTTTCTCAAGCTTGGGGTACAATACTGAGTGTGGTGGAGAATCAGGTAGACTGTCTAGCTGCGTGTTTTCCATTTACTGACTTTAGAGAGAGAGAGAGAGAGAGAGAGATTGATTGATTGATTTTGATTTGGGATTATAGAACAATTCGGGAAGGTAGCTCAGTCGTGCTTTCTGGGAATTGAAGAGCTCTGACTGTTTTATGCTTCTGTCCTGCGGGGCAAGTTCCACTAGTTGTGTCACAACACTTTTGGTACAAGTGTTGTGAGCTTGCAGTAGGGTGATGCTTCTCTGTATCTGAATTAGATGATTAGAAGTTGTTTTTTGACAGGAAGCGGTCAGGTACTTTTTTTTCGCGCAAAGTCTGATGCAAGGATGTTGCATATTTACAGATTCACTTTCAAGGAGCTCTTAGCCGCTAAACATCCCACAGCTTGGATTGAGTTTGAAAAGGGCTTATTGAGTGAGGTCCGTCAGTTCATTCCAATCCATTTTGAGTTTTGGCTGCGATGAGTTAGAATAAGATAGGCCTTTGAAGGTGTTCGAAGTCGCAGTGATTTGGTCGCAAGTTGTCATGATTGAAAAGCTCTCTGTTCATGATCAAGGAACTAATTTATCGACTCCAGTAACTCCAGGAAGAATTCGCTGCGAGCTTTTTCCAGGACGGAAGAGAGTATGATTACGAAGGTGTGTAATCTTCGCCTGAGAGCCTTTACCAATTTGAAGTGATTATCATGAAACTTAGAACCTTTCACCTGACCTGAGTAAAAATTGAACGTAATCGGCGTGTTGTGCATCGAATATCCGTCTCTCTGGTTTTAAATGTTGGTACTGAGCCGGAATTGTTGCTTACTTTTATTTCTTTTTATCACGGCCTCCCTCACTCACCAAACTAGAGACGAGGGAGGACATTTTAAATCTAGTATTTATGTAGGCTACTCGGACAATGTTGTTGATACGCTCTTCTTGAACACGGGCGTTTTTGAACTAAATCAGTGAAATTGGACTTGCATACCTAGTACTTCCTCCGCCTCAGCACTCACTACTCGCAGTACGTTCGTCTCTTGTAGTAATTACATAAACCCAATGTTTCTCATTCTCTCCCCAGCGTTTGTAAGGTTTCTGCAGAAGACCAGTCCTAGAGGGGCGCATGTCCGGATGCATGTGGAACAGTTTAGTACTTGACATGGACTACATTCTATTGTGCACATGGTGCATCTGATCGGAGAGATTACGAAACTCGTGTCGAGGTCCTCACACTCATCTGGTTTGCAGGATTAAAACAATGTATGTCAAGCGGTTATGAGTATTTAGATGGAATGGCGACCCTCTTGCAGCGTTTGAAAGGTGCAGGTTTTGAGATGCACGCTTTCAGCAACTATCCCAGCTGGTAAAGACCTCGCATTACCCTCTCCAAGATTCTGAACTTTCATGATCTTCTCTTGTTGACCAAGTTATTTCGTGGCTGTGAAAGGCAATTCAGCGACAAAGTAACACCTCAGCTGCGTTTCTGTAGGTACACTATGATTGAAAACAAACTGAAATTATCCCAGTACCTGCCCTGGACTTTTGTATCCTGCCACTCAGGTAAAATTTTCTCGCTGGTCAAGAGAGTTTGTTTTCTCATGATTCCCTTCCCTCTGCTTGCTTCATCCGACTGGCCTAAAGTTAGCTTTTGTACAGCTCACAACATATATGACGCAAACCTGACGAGCGTCTACTTGACATGCACTTCTGAATGCACAGGCTTAAGAAAACCAGATCATCAAGCATACTTGGACGCTGCAGAGCACTTGGGTGTTCAGCCGTCAGAGTGTATATTCGTCGATGACCAGTAAGCCATCTGTCCCCACTCGTCAGGTTGTCGTACACTTAGTTGTGATTTCTGAGCTCGTTTTTTCTAACGACAGGAGACTCAAAATGTGTCCTCATTCTGGGTCTGATTGATGACCAATACAGGCCACGGAATATAGAAGCAGCAGCGAAGGTGGGAATGTTGGCAATCCAGTTCCAAAATGCTGAAACTTTAGAGAAGGAGCTCGTGGCATGTGGGTGCAGCCTCCAACCTGAAGTGAGCTTCTCTTCTAAAGTCGTATGTGATCAAAGTTAGAAAACAACCGGTCCTCTCTTGCAGACTATGCGTACTCAGGGTCCCAGTAATTTTGACTGACTGGGTGCACTCGGTTAAGCATATATTAGGGTTTTGCAAAGTCAAAGCTCCAAGTGAACGTAGGATGAACTTGAAATAGAGTCTCATAGATGCGTGGAAACAGAACCCCATCTTTTGCCAATTTCTGACGTTTTGACACGATCTAGAGTGAACGTCTGCCCAAAGATACAAGAGCAGATGAGGGGTATTAGGTATGTACATCAAACAAGGCAATTGCCAGTTTAGAAATCTAGACCTGGTTCAACTCTTTTGTACAGTAGGAAATGTAATGAAATTCTTCGGAGGCACGTGAGAAATCTGAAGGATCTAAGAACAGGGAAAATCTGCAATCTGCAATGATCTCACCTGCATGCAACTGAAAGAGGGCAACGAATAATCTTCGCTGTGAAAAGTCTTTGTACCATATGAACTTGAGTAAGACTGGCTTCTTCATCAAACAAAGCGCGGCAAACAACTCTTGCCATCCCGTACACTTCATATGGAATAAGGGCACGCAAAAAGAAGCAGAGGTTGCGAGAGGTTTCGAGAGGTTTCGAGAGGCGAAATGCCTCTCGAAACGGTCACCATAAATTGTTCATGCTTCTGACACTTTGTTTACCATCGTTTGCGACTCTGATAGCCTTGTCGGTACTTTCAATCATAATATGGTACTTTCCCACTTGTCCTGCAAGTATCAATCTTGGTGCGAGTCGTCCCTGCCTGATTCCTAGCGTAGGTACCTCACTTACTAAGGCTTCATGTGGAATGTGATCCCTCACTGCAGTAGATCTACAGTCAAGCTGCAAATTTTTTTTGCAACCTTTCATGTCATTTGAAACCTTTCGAAGGGTGACAGTGGTGCTGAATTGATGCAGATACTCTGAGCTGTAGACTTTTGCTACAGCGTTGACTGGGATCACACGTCTTCTTTTTTGAATGTTTACTTTCTCATTCCTTCCTTCCCACAACTGGCTTTTCTTTTCTTTGCTTCCAACCATTCATTCATTCAACTTCTTCGGTACGTTCAGTGGTTTTCATTCTTTCCTTTCTTTCTGTGTCGTTAAAACTTTCTCATGGAGTATGTTCCAGAGACCTTTCCCGTTCTTGTAGTGAAATGGTGAACTGCTAAAACAGCAGACATTACTATTCCTTCCCTCATCCATTGATCGTGTGGTACTCACAAGAAGCTTCTTTTATACTCGGTGAATAATGGTGACTATTCTACACTAATTCTCCATGTTGCTCTCTCGGAAGTTGCCGTACCCGATGAAGCCCTTGAATTCCATCGGTCATCCTCACGATCGTACACGAACAAGAAACTCTTGTGTCGCCAGCATTGAGTTGTATATTTGAATGATCTGATTTCAAGTCCAGGTTCTTGATCTCTTAGTATCAAAATTGAGTTGATGTATGAAGGTTTCGCACTCCATTAGGATGAACATTATCGAATGAATATTCGATTGGAAACCAGCCGTGGCTATGAACACAATTAAACTATGAGTATTAGCTCATGAGGCTGCTTTTGGAAATCCCCATATCTCCCGCAATCTGCACGTCTTGAGCACAATCAACAGATTGAAGATTGAGACGAGGTCACTTCTGTCGCGAATGTATTTGCAGGGAGAATCACAGTTTGTTTACGTGATTTGAGTCAATAACGATGGTTTCATATGACAGTGAGTCAATGGATTGAAACGATTTTTCATGTATTTTCCGAACTTGAAATCTGGACGTGAATTTAGATTTTGACGTTGGTTTAATACCTGACAGCTGAGCCAGTACATTGAAACGATCATGTAATCCATATTGAAACGTACCTGTGATATACATTTTGCGTCAAACCAGCAAAGTGTTCATTTTTCCTGCACTTTCAAATCCTCGCCGCCCTATTGCTGTGCCATAACCGAACGCAGCAGTAGTTGCTCCGGTGTCCTTTGCAACCAATAGTTGTAGTATCGAAACGTCGTACATCACATCTGTTTACAGGAGATAATTCTATTCTATAGATAATTCTATCTCCACCAGATAAGTCCAGAAAACTCTATGTCGCCTAAGCTTCCCTGTAGCCTTCAGCGACTCACCTGATGTACCAAAACTTGCGCAGAGGGATGAAGTTCTCTACCACTTGCAACTGAGTGCACCGTCGATCATGCTACAGATTGTGGACTTGGTGATTAGATTGGAAATAAACGCTCCGAATACCAGAGAGGACTTAATCTGAACACAGAAGGTGAGAAACGGCATCGAGAATCTATTCTCGAGAGGCAAAGTTGCGAGAAAAGCGTCGAGATGATTCGAGCATGGACGGCGTGAAGACTGAGGACCACCTACAATAGTACAAATCGGAAAGCCAGCACTGCAAAGGATAATAAAACCACGCAGCCATCGGAGCTAAGGATTGAACGCGGCAACTCACCAGTCCCTCGAATTGGCAGCCCATTCCTCCAATCAATCAATCATTCACTCGTCTCACAAAGATGCTCGGGGTGCGCACTCTGCATGCATGAAGAGACAGACAGAGACAGAGACACATGTGCTCCCAGCCTCTCACTTGCTGCATGAGGCCAGCTACTAATCTGCAACATATTTCAGGCAAAACCGCCCATCTCCACAGCGCCTCGAGGTCCAGCTAGCGTCCATGTGAGCTGCGCTTTCACGAGCTCGCACTCCACTCTGCCACTTATTCGAGGCCAAACATTCCCATCCCTTTGCATCAGACTGGTCTCCAAATGATTGTGGCCCAGGCCTGGAATCAGAATGTGGGCTAATCTGCGCTATTAACCTTGCGAACAATTAGTGATAAGTCAGCTTAAAATATCAGCTCCATCTCAGACATAATCTCCTGTGCATATGAGCCACAGAAACTGCAGGTTATTTTTTTATTTCAGGGACGGTCTCTACAAAAATGGCCTATTACAAGACTCCCTCTGAAATTGAGGGAACTCCATTCGATGCACTAGTACATATTTTGATTTACTTCTTATCATGTGCCTAGCGCCCTGTGTTCAAATTGTCTGATTTGATGGGGGTATTCCCACATTTTTCTACGTCATCAAGTTGACTCTAAATAATCAAATTCATTATGAAGAAACTATTCCCAAATTGCAATAGAGGACTGTTAATGGTTCGTGGAGGTGAAAAAATCATCGGCTTCCGGCTGATATAACCCAGAAACGGCCTCGGTGTTAGAGAATTGCGAGAAAGTTCTGAAACTGAAAAATATGGTCAATTTTTTGTCCTTTGTCATTAGATCTGGAGATTCCTAATAGCAACTTAATTATGCTGTATTAAACCTGTCAGTTATTCATTCAGTACAATATTTTCCATGAAGTGTCAATCATCAATTTATCTTGGGTTTTGTGGGAAAAAATTCCTTTTTCATTTCAGAATCTCCAACTCTTTTTGTGAGTGTCCTCAAGATTACTATCAAAGGTTAGTCATAATTGAATTCCCAAAGGAAGTTCTGTATCCTGGATTGAGACCATGTGGTCTACAAGTCATCCATCCTTAGAGCTCCAGATAGCAAGGAAACCCTTAGAACGTCACACACGAACGTGTCATGCTAGAGAAACGAATGAGCCAAATGGGAACGACTGTAAATTAATCCCCTTGGCGATTCGAAGAGAAGTAAGCTCTAAGGAAGTCCTGTCACCGGCTGCTGTGGTTACCGATTTCTTATGTACCGGCAGCAGCAGAAGACCGCGTCGCGAACACGGACCTTCCAAACGGGGACCGAAGGTCGTGCCTTGGCTGAGGAACGCGTTCACGACTGTGTGCGTTTTGTGGGACCGTCCCGAGGGTACGGGCCTGCCTGCCACCGACACGGTTGGAGGGTTCTACGGCTGCAGTCTACCTCCGGTTCTCATGGCGACAAGGACCGGGACTCGGGGCGGTTCATGGCTACCTCTAGCCCGCAGGTCGTCGTTGGTGTTCCACAGCGCCATCATTCTGTTTCAAAGGGCGTGTACCGCCAGGTCCCGCATCCTGGGAAATGAGCTTCGAGAGCTTTGGTAAAACTACTATTTCATGTTACAATGTATATCTTTTACTCGGTGTGAAGACAGACCAGGCAATCTTTGTCCACACTTGTTAATATGCGTGAGAATGGGACACGTATGTATGAAAAACGATGGTACGACCCATCAATCCCTATAATGAATAAAAAAAGTAACTCATCGTGACCTTGTTGGCCCTGATTTTGCCATAATGAAAATAATTTACTCGTCTAATATGGCATGCATGCTGTCTCTCTCTCAACATGATATTTTTCTTGTGTATGATATAAGTTACTTTTCACCATAAAAAATAAACATCAGAGTTATAATTGAATACACAATATCTTAGAGAAATTAATATTTGTTTGTAATAGTATGATAATTTCTCCCATAATCTCTCATGTGACATGTACCCATCCGTATAAATAATTCCATTTAATATTATATACTATCAATTGAAAAATCTACATAAGTGTTATCATTAACGTTCGAAGTAAAGTAGCAATACACCTTTGGCACAGTTAAAAGGTGAATTGCTCAGATTTTATTCCTGGGAGGAAGAAAGAGACATTTGCACTGGAGGGAATGTACTGGTGAAATTCATGGTGTCTTTCACATGGCACTTTATCTCTGAATGCTCAAGGGGCAATCGCAATATGGGCTATGCTCGATGGACGATCTATGACTACGTACATTCCTGCTGGTCAGTTCGTTCGTATTTGTTCACGAGCTTTGCATCTCTCCACAAGTGCCCCTCGGATTCTCAGGCAGACTGTGGACAGTTTGGAGCCTTTGAATTTGACACGAAGTCGACTTGTCTGAACGATGGAACGGCGATAGACTGTTTCGTTCCATGAAACGACTATTGCTGTGCCTGAGCCACCAGTTCTGAATAAAGTAGTCTTACATATGATCCTCGGGCCCATCTTTAAGACCTTTATACATGTGGACTGCAATCAACTTCCAAACACACACAAATTGGACGGCTCTTTGTAGTCCTCACCTGGTTGCCTTGAGCTTCGATCACACTGAATATTCCCCAAAGGAATCGCGCATTCCATGCCCCGCAACTTATCCTTTTCGTGTGCAACTACCTCAACGAACATCATCATCAATCGTGATCGAGTCGTTTGCCCTGGATTTTGATTTCACTTTATGGAATAGCAGCGCATAGTCTTCACCCTGGGACCTTACCTCCGATGTATGGTAGAGGATAGTCAACAACCTGAATTCCACAAAATAGTTTCTTCAGGCCTTGATCCTCATTTTAGCCCCATCTGCACAATCGAGATCCTGCATGAACCAGTGAATTCTGATCCACCAACTGGTGATGAGACTGCCTGATGTACCCGCGAGGATGGAATGTTGCTACATGTAAGATATCTCCATCACATTCATGCTCCATGGTGTCATCGTCGATGAATGTCCAACTCTCCAAATCTGCACATAGACTTGCTTGTTGGTGACCAAGACAGTGATTTTAGGAGGACCTGGTTTCTTCTGGCCGCGGGAAGGACTCCATACCCATCGAAAGGAAAGGGAAGCTCTGGAAGCACAGAAGTCACCAGCTCCTCTGCCTCATTCGCAGGCCATCAATGAATCCAGTCCATCCTTTCTGTTGTTTAAAGTAAGAAGACCCCACGAGATCGGTCATGCATGAAACCAAAGGGTAATATTGAGCTAGGCCCCAATTGCATCGCCATGGGAAATATGTCATGCTGACTGGGGAGACCACTTGCGGATCGGCCTTGGATTTAAGCAAGAGGACAAACCTTCGTTCGCTCGCTCGCTCGTCATGCACACTGTTTTCATGAGGCAAGCGTCTCACAGCGTTCACAATCGCCCCTCCGTGCACCAGTTTGGACGCTTAGTGTCGAGTTCGAACCACACTCAGAGGTCGGGCCCATCATCAGCAGAAGAACACCACACCGAAAGCGTACCGGGTAAACCCTTCAGTCGCGTACTGGGTTTGTTCTTCATGTGAAAGCGCCAAAGAGGTTCTGAACTCGGTCAACGATCCGGTAGCACCGTCCAAACCGAACCAGGTCAGGTGCGGGAGGGAGGGGGGATTCTTCACTTCACCGTATGGGTCTGCCTCTTCGCCACGTGTCCAATTATGGTGGTCATTGGCCGGGGAGGAATCTACGTGGCATTATAGTCGTGCCTAATAACACAAGGAAAGAACAGATATTTGTCCCCGTACAGCATGTTATGGAGCAGCTAGACATTCCAACATCAACTTTAGAGGAGAAAATTGGGGAGCAGGCTGCCAGGTGTGTACTGCCAGGTTGTGTTGTAAGCCAATCCTGATCGGGATTATGAAGAAGCCATTGAAATCAGCACAGACATGTAATATCGAAGATTGTTGTCATCTCCTTCTGTTTGTGATTCATGCTCGGGATTCGAGAAAGATAATCTCCTGCTAGCAACTTTCGTGAGTGCCGCCATTGGTAGAGGACGGAAGAATGAAGGAGTGATTGTGCTGTGGTGGTCCAAACCTTCGCAGCGGCACGTGTTCGGTAGTCCATGCAGTGAAGACTGGTCTGCATAAAACATAAATTTAGGTTAAGACATGTGAAATCCACATGATAGACACATGAACAGAACGCCTCCCATTCAACCACCGATGTGAATAACATGGGTCAGTTTTATGAGCCGGACGAGGATTCGGAGACAGAAAATATACACTTCTTACCGACATTAGTGTTTCTACTACACCTAGCTACAACAAGTAAGTTCTGATATCTTAGTTGAAACATATTCTTGAAGAGGACATCCTTTTATTTATTGCTTTTGCAATAAAGGATGATCATCTTTTAGAAATCTTTTCCATGGATTATAAGTTTGATTTGATTTTAGTTGACTGCAAGACATATTAACTCTTTGTCCGAATAAACTGTCAATTGTCAAGTGCCATTGTAAAACCAGATCCTTCAGTGATCCTGGACTTTTTGTGCTTCAAATGGTCAATAAGTCATACATAAGGCTTTGATATTATACCACATTCATATGTGGTTGAAAAAAAAGTAAATGGATAGATCAAACCAAGACCAAATCTCATCAATAATTGAAGTAGCTATTGCAAGTAGAAAATATTGATGCATGATGAAATCATGATCCACGAGTATGCACAATGCTTGAGTCTCATCAGTACAAAATTGTAAAGCATTCATTTAAAGTATACAAATCCATTAGAGCATATTGAACTCCCAGTCTATCGAGATATAGTGTTGACTTTAGTGCATTCAATATGAAAGAAAAAAAATTCTCAAACTCATGAAGTTCCCATAGGGAGAGATGATCTCTGACATGTTCTCATGTCATTTAAATTCTTTTCAAAGATGATTCCATATGCAATCGCGTATTGAATTGATAAAAAAAGTGACAAGAGTGCCCAACTTCCTAAGATTGCAAATGTCATGTGAAGAGATTGAGAAAGTTGTATATCTCAATGCCAAATCTTGCTTTACATTCTAAAATCTGTAGTCGAGTGGTGCCAATGATCCCTCAAGTTGTACGAATAGAACCAATGGGGTAAAAGAAAAAGATTGAAGCAAAGAGATCCAATGCATTAATCAACATGAAGAGAAATGACTCAAAGTCTTTTGAAGAAATAAAATAACCTATATTTCTCTTTAGCATTTTGGAGGGAGCCAATCGACACAGGAAAAAAATGGAAGAATGTTTAGGGCTTAACCAAACTCCAACTGGAACTCAGATTGAAACTCCAATTCAATGCTCTGCAGACTATAACCATACAAAAAGCGAGAACCTCATCCCAGCCTCTTACAGTACTCTAATACCTCTACCTCCCTTCTTGTCCAATCACCACGACACCACTCTATGGTCACCACGACACCACTCTATAAAATCTACAGAAATCAATGTGCAGAACAGTATCAAACCAGGAAACATGAGCTGAATCAGAATAAACGATCGGTCGGAATCTGCCCCAGAGAAAACAAAGAACCAACCGGAGGCCCCGTCCCGTGGGTGATCATGATGCCATGAGCTCGATGATGCGAAGGGCTCGAGCCCTCCGAGGGCCATCGGTGGGACCCACCACCTCCAGCACTTTCCAGCGCCGGTACACGGCTACAGGAGGGCTCGCGAGCAGCACCCGCGCTCCTGACAGGTACTGGTACCTCGAAGTACAGTTCCCAGATCCGTGCTGGGCACGGGGGCCCAGTTCCACAGTCCCACAGCGGGTCATGCAAAGAAAACGAACGCAAGGCGTCCTCCAACAGGAGACCGTTGGGCCTAGGTAACAAGTCACTCAAGTGGGAGCGTAGAGGACAAGTAAGCCAACGGAGAACGGGGGAACGGGAGCCGGGGCCGGGGCCGGGCTCGGGCATGAGACGAATTCAAAATCTTGTTACTGGGCAGTGAAAGAAGGTCGCTCCTGTGGTCGTGTGAGAATCTTCGAGAGGACCTGGCGTCGTTGATGCGAGAAATCGGACGGGTTGGTGTACAGATTCCTCCGCCAGGCAACTGGTTCCTTACCGCGAGTGAAAAGTCATTCGTTGTTGCTGTCACTGAGGTCTGTCGGGCCGGGTCCTCGATCGGATCTGAGATGCATAACTGAAATAGGGATTCCTCCGGCCCGTGGCCGTCGATCGCCCAATCCTACGACTCAGAGCAACCACGTTAGAGAATTTCCACGACTCTGGACGCATTCCGTTATTATTCCGTTTAGGTGAATAAGCCAGCTCGGGTGAAAAAACATGGAAACGAACGACGTGAAAGTCCGGATCATTGAAGGAACATGAGCCGTCAATTATCGAATCGAGGATCGACGGCTTATGTTCCGCAAAGTGGTCATTCCGAAGCTCAGCGAGTCGCTTTTACGCCTGGACGTGCTCCGGGAGGAAAAGGTCGACTGCCGAACGAGAGGTCAACAAATCTCGCGTCGAACTGCAGGTCAGAGAAAAGCGAAGGAGGAGGACGAAATTTCGGGGGGAGGGCCCGGTCACAGGGAGAAGACAGGGCCGCCCGACGAAGCGAGGGAAGGGAAAAGATTCAGGATCCAGAGAGGTCGGAATCGTCTCCAGGAGCGCCAGATCACGGGCCCCGCAGGACCGGGGACGGGCGCCAGAACAGTCGAAGGAGCGTGTCGGCGACCGGGAGGGAGCGGTGGGCCCCGGAGGGAAAGGGACGGGAAGGGAGGGAGAGGAGAGGAGAGGAGACCTAACTGCTGCAAGGGGCGTGCGGACGGGGCGGCAGGACTGGAGTCGTCGGCTGGAGTTGGCGGAGAAGGCGGCCAGGGTCGGAGGCGCGGGCGAGAGGCGAGGGCGCCTGTATTTTCGGGGCTGCCCCGTGTACGCGCGGGGCCGGGCCGGGCCGGGCCGGGTCGCGACCCGGACTGCGGCAGGAGAGCGAGAGGCAGCGAGCGGAATCAGGAGGGAGGAATGGAGCGAGAGATGGTGGCCCGTCTGCAGGCTCGATCGATCGATCGATCGAAGGATCGAGCGAGAGATTGGCGTGGCGGCAGAAAGGCAGGCAGCAGGGCCGATGGGGAGGTAGTCGAGACAGTCTTTCATTGAACAGGGAGGCGAAACAGAGACGGAGGAAAACAGACAAAGAAGGCGAGAGAAGGAGAGAGAGAGACCTGCCAAGGGAGGGAGAGAGGAGGAGGAGGAGAAGGATGGGGAGCGATCGGCATCATGTGCGTGGGCTGCCGTGAGGGAGGCTGAGAGGCAGCATCCATCGCGAGATTGTCTGTCGGGGTGCGCGAGAGGCCGGAGAGCGGAGTGACGGAGCTTTGCAAGCGAGGCACCTGTCGGCGGGTTGTGAGATCGGGCTCGGCCCTTAGGCGAGCGGTATCGAGCATCGACATTGAGTGCTCGCGTCTTTGGCTTAGAGAGGACACTTCGCCCTTTCCTTGTCCTCGGCGACTGTCGTCCGTGTTGGACATTTGATAGCACCACCATCCCGCACCCCTGATGCCATGTCGAATCCGACGCGCTTCTCGGTTTTTGTCGTAGCCGACTGAGTGATTCGAGAAAAAATAGAGATTTTTTTGGGGATTTTTTTCTAGCGTTTCTTTCTTGAGTGTGTGTCGAGGATTTGGGACCAGCGGTTGTTCTCGCGAACAAAGAGAGAGTTAGAGAGAAAGAGAGAGAGATCGGTTACGCAATCTTGGGGCGAGGTGGCCGAGGGACTAGGTAAATTGCCAGCCCGGGGTGCAGAAATCGGAGAGATGTCTGTTTTTATAACCCCGGCATTGGACAGGCTCATCGAGTCTGATCACAGGTCTTCTTCGTCCTCGCAAACGAGTCCCTCCATGGAGAAGCAGAATTTCAGCACGACGCACGCCGAGAGGAGACCTCTTTATGTCTCGTATCCTTATTCTTCCACCACGTCCACTCCCCTATCTCCGCGGCCTCGTTCGCCGTCCCCGACGGACTTTTCCCCTTCTCCTTACGTTGTCAACCACAAAAGGCGCGTGCCTAACGGTTTGGACACAAAACGAGCATCGCAGCAAAATGGATTCCATGTTTCGGAAAAGATCTCTGCAAGCCGGCCGACGGAATCTCAGGAGCTGGTGCTGAGGTCTGGCAAGGAAAACGTTTTATTAGTTAGTCGATCTTTGAACGGGCTGGGAGCCAAGCAGGGACAGGAGGCCCAGTTGCCTCAGGGTAGTCTGACCCGGGAGTTACAGAACAAAAATATGGGTGGAGAACGAGAAGACAATTCTGCTACTAAGAAAAAAAGTTTTGACGATAGCTTTCGCCAGAGTAGATTGACCCCCACTGAAGAGAAGCCGAAAGGAAAGCGAGTGGGCTGGGAGAAGAAAGACATGAGTTCCAGAGTAGATGATCTACGCGGGAAGCAGAAATTGGACGAAAGGTTGGAAGAGGGCACGTCCGCTCAGGAACGGGCCAAGATCGATTGGGGCAATGCGAGTACTAGTGCCAGATCTCCACAAGTCCCGGTTAGCGATACCAGCTCTATTTCCACGGAAGAGTGGTATGATGCTCCGGATGCTCCTCTTTCTGGTAAATTTCGAGCTCCTTTTAGCCCTCGCGATTGCATTTGTGACTGCTGCCAAACTTCCTACGAGATCCGTGTTATGTGTGGGGATGGTGGTCTTGACATGAATCTGTTGTGGGTCACGATCATATTTGAAACCAAAACCTTTTGGTTTGGACATTGCAACCCTTGAGAATTTCCGCCTGAGAGGCTTCTTTGGTTTCGTGTGCACGACCGTCGTTTCAAAACGTGTAGATTTCTGTC
Source organism: Marchantia polymorpha subsp. ruderalis (assembly GCA_037833965.1). NCBI lineage: Eukaryota > Viridiplantae > Streptophyta > Marchantiopsida > Marchantiales > Marchantiaceae > Marchantia > Marchantia polymorpha. Next base: position 29,579,385 of record AP031351.1, on the reverse strand, counting down.
TGAATGTGTACTTAATTTTATAGCAATGAACCTTCCAAGTCCCCGATCTGTTTCCTGTTGACCACTAAAGCTGTTGGAAGTACGAGTGGTTATGAGCTTTGTGTGTTTTTACGGTATGTCCTGTCAAAGGACGATCCACGATTTTTCTTGTAGACTTTTACTCACGAATTGGACCAACCAACGGGTAAAGAGGTCCTAGCGGTGTCCTCTGTCAAGTTTTGGGCGAGAAGAATTCGTCTGGTTTGTACTGCACTGATGAAGTGATTGTCATCGTCTGAGCCCTCAAAATGTTGTTCCTGACCTTGACAAGGAACTTAAGCTCAAACTGCGAGGCTCTGCTTCGAGCAGTTTCAACCCCGAAAATGGGTGCATATCACGGTTCGTGTCGCATTAGTCGCTGAGCAGATCATCTTCATGTCTTCCTCTTCATATTTCTCTCTTCAGTGGGGCCGCACCCGTCCTCCATCCTGCGACTCGTATGCACGCAGCTTGTTAATATGGTTGGTCTTTGAAATGCCTGCGCGTACTTCTGCCCGATGATCGAGGGATTCTTACTGTGCATTGCAATACTTTCCAAGTCGTGGACGTGATACGTGGAAGGTGATGGAAATCATGGTGCTACCTTCGTCACAAAAGAATTCTGTTGACAACCACTCTGTTCATTCTCATCTTGTGTCGGGATAGTTTCCTGCCTCCAAACAAATTATTTCTGCCTTTTTATTGTGATTCCAAAGCTTCTATGACGATGTCCTGTTCTCAAGTGCTTGCTTCCTCTTCCTTATCGTGATGCAGAAGAGTCAAGTGATGATGAAGCATTCCGGAACACGCCAAGTAAACCTGGACCAAGTTCGAGAGGTGACCCGGATCCGAACATTGCTTCGCAGTTGAAGGAGGAGATCAAGAGGCGCATGAGAGCGGAGGAAGCTTTAGAAGCCTTGCAGCAACAACGAGATGGTATGGCACAAATGCTTTCCACGGCAGGGATTTCTCTTCCACATTCAGATGCTACAAAATTAAGAGAATATGAGGTGGAGATGGGAATCTCGGTTAGTGAGACCCAAAGGTTAACGGTGGCTAGAATGATAGCCGGTGCGGTAGCAAGGGGAGCAGTGAGGGCAGAGGCTGAGGCAGAGCTGCAAACTGTCCTTGCAGAGAAAAGCAAGGAAATTGCAAGACTACGAGATAAGCTGCAGTATTATGAGACCGTGAACCATGAGATGTCACAGAGGAACCAAGAAGCAATCGGTGAGATTTCTGTCTGATTTCCTCCATTGCGTGTTAACAGACATTCCCATTTCCCTTTGCTGGCGAGTCGTTCTTCGCGTCTTCTTTCCTCTCCTGATTCAAAGCCGTAACTCTGGGCATTCTCGATATCATCCATTAACAAATTCCGTCCTCCTACAGAGATAGCACGACAAACCAGACGAAGGAGGCAACGGAGACAGCGATTTGCAATGATGGGATTGAGTGCAGCCATATGCTTCGGTGTTTCTGCTGCAGTCGTCTACCGCTACGTCCCTTGGGGGGAGATCAAGAACCTGAGCAAAGGATCTGCGTTCTCAACTGGAGATCACATCTATTCTGAATCTGGCGAGAAGGTTGTCGACTTCAGAGAGCCTGTAACTGATGGTTCCTACGATTAATCTTCGTACTGAGAAAATGATCTGCTATTATGTATCTGAAACATTTTTCTATCGGGGTCCTTTTGTTACTAGGCTGCCAAAAATTTTGCATGAGGAAATCAAAGTACAGTTGAGAACATTATCGATGATGGTAGATGGGTTCTCCGGCCAATAAGGAGAACCCCAGTGTACATGAGGGAAGACTTGCCCTCCTTATATCATACATAGAGTACTGTAGTACTAGTAGATACGAGTGGGGCTAAATGAAGCCCTTTCTTAGCCAGTTCTTTAATTTATTTTTTTCCCTTATGCCCCTTGGCAAGAGTTGAGACTCCCTAGGTGGGTCGTGTTATTGCTCATAACCTGCAAGCTAGGATCCTGATTTTAGGCCACAATGTCCATTAAATACGTAGTAGTAGTTAGTTGAGGAATTTTGAAGTTTCTGTCTCCTGAGCGGGCAGCAATGACTCTAGGCTTCCGACCATTGAAGTGAGAATATTCATGATGAGCGATGAGTTGAAGCTACAAAACATAATAAAAGTACCATCTTTGCGATCGTCTTCCCTTATTAGCAACTGTGTCTCATTCCTCAGTAAACGTATAACTGGCCACATTTCCGAAATTTTAAAGTTTGCCTTACTATTTCGAGCTGGCCCTGTCACTTTGTGACCAGAGAAACTTCCGATGTGAGCTGCGGAAGATTGTGGAAAAGGCTAGTGCTTACTTGCAATGTGGACACTCTGTTCACGGAGAGGGTGTCACTGCTGTGGAGGACCGTGGCGAAACCCGGACTGATGCAAAGGTGGATCCGCAGCAAGGTTAAATGTCTTCACGCAGCTTTTTCCGGAGAAACCCCAGGCCAACCAGCAAAACTTATGATGGGGAGGAGTGGGGTTTCTCTCCACGCGCTGGTGCAGAGAAGTCAGTTCTACGGGGTAACTGACTTGCGAAGACAATAAGTTTGTCCACCATGGAAAGTTTCCTGTAATATATTGGTAGGTTAGTTTAGTTTTGACCAGATTGGGAACAGTAATGTGGTTGTGCCTGAGGTCGAACGTCTCCATTTTCTTCACGTTACAGTAATTGACGATTTCCCAGTGTTTGTGGATCCAGAAGACTACATGCTAGACTACATGTAGAAGCTAGCTGGATTTGTGCCACCGTGTCTGATTTCTCTACTGGCAGGATGTGACGACATCCGTGGACTTTTCTTGCGTACAGAACATGTTTCACATCACAGGAATGTTAAGACTGTCGAAACACGAGAGACAAATGTGCGAGAATCATCCCGCTTGTAACGATTCGCAGCTCACCTTCATGGTTATTGCTCAACTCTGCTCTTTACAGTTGCCTATGGCTCACCTTCGGATGAGTCCTTGAATATACCTGATTTATACTTCCAGCATGGAGTATTTGTTGATATCTGTTCGTACCATCTGATCACTTCAAAGACGGCCTCTTTTTATGGCCAAGCATCGGCGATTTTACCCCGAAACGCCTTCCTTGTCCTTCAAGGATTTCCTTCCTTCCACCAGAATGAATGACGGAATGTGGGTCATTTTTGTGCCGCACACGCACAGGTGAATGTCTTTAGACGGGACAGATAGCGTTGAGGAGTACATGGGCTAACATGAGGTCCACAAAGTAGTGGTGAGGCTGGCCGAACCACGGCCATTTATTGACATTTGGAGCTCTTCCATAGTGACCACCATCGCTGTAGTTGTTGTCGAAGTGGAAAGGGAAAGTCATGTCAAACGCATCCACAATTTGAGTCGAGGGCATGGCTGCCTGGAGTCTCTCCACCAGTACCTTGTTGAAGATCTCCATTTTGTGAGGATTAGACTGCATGCCCCTCGACTCGCCCGCAGGTGCCACTGTCGTTCTGTAAATGAGGTTACTTCTCTTCGTTTGAGGAATGTCCAGGACCATCTGCCAGAAGGAGATTGCCCGATCCACCGCCCCCACAAAGTCCCCGACGGTTCTGAAGTGATTGCCGTCATGGAGGCCTGAGTTCATGATCACAGTGTCTGGAGTGGCTCCCTCGCCCGTGAAATGCCGGATGATCCACTCCCTGTAGTCAGGATTCTGCAGGGAGTCGAGGCCGAGGTCACCGTCGTACACATTGTAGTGGCCATTGAATATCATGCTGATGTGAAGAGCTTGGTCAGGTCTGCCGGGGTTCACGAACCATTCCTCGAACTGTCTCGGCAGCTGGAAGTCCGGCAAGGTGCTCCAGTAGGGGACGGGCACTCCGAGCACGAAGAGCATCAGGTTGCGGATGGTGTCTTGGAAATTGGAGTCGCCCCAGAAGAGCAACCACTTGCCGCTCACGCAGTCCCACGCTTCCTGCGTTTCGAAGATGCGGAAGCCACAGTGCGCAGAGTAGACCCACGAGTTGCTCTCCAGCCTCGACACCCTCCCGGAGCACCGAGGCTCCGTGCACGCGTCGTGGTCCCGAGGGACGCAGGAAGCAAATCTGCCCTGCCCGTCGGCCGAGCACGAATCGTTGATCCATCCTCTCGTCCACCTTCCTCGCCATTCCTTTCGAGAAAAGCTTCCAGGCTCGGATCTGCAGCTTCCCATTCCTCGTGAAATTCTGTCACTCGGACTCTTCTCGCCCCGAGCTTCGTCGTAGAACAAGATCTTCACACGGGGGCTTTGTATCCTCACGTCCCATTCGCGCTCCATCAGCTCCAGGCCATGGAAGCAATCGAAGAGGAGGGTGGCGGAGAAGCTGAACAGCCCTTGGAATGCCGAGTCGACCATGAGCGTCACTCCGTAGGATCCATTGCCGAAATCTTGAACCGGAGGCCGAGACTTCCACGATTGGCTCTGCAGCTCCGTCTCGTAAAAGTCGCCTCCCGCGCACCTCCTCCTTCCCTCCGCATTGTAAGATGTCAGCAGCAATCTGTGCAATGTGTTCGTGGACAAGCGCAAAGGCGTCTCATCTAAAGGAAACTCCAGGCCGGAGAACAAAGTGTGGTTCGTGTGCTCGTCATGGCAAGCCCTTGTGCCATTCTCGCTCAGGCGAGCGAGAATCGACTCCGTTTCGGATTCGCTCGTGGGCTGTGCTCGGTCGGGGGAAGGGATCGACCCGTGACCGAACTCCTGCTGCCGTGAGCTCGGCCACACCCTCCACTGCATCAGCAGCAACCCGCACACGAACACGACCAGCAACGCCGCAGTGCCAGCCGCCACTGACTCGTCTTTGGACCTTGACCTGCCTCCCTTCGCCTCGTCCCGCGAGTGCGAGGCCCTGTCGGACGCCTCGTGCTGAGATTTTGCCGCAGTCGGATCCTCCATCTCGATCCGGATGCGTTCACGAAGATCCAGGGCAGCGACTGCACACTTAACTGCGATGGAGACGGGCATCTGTCTGCGTCGGATTCATCCTCGATGTTTTTTCCGACTCGCAACGCAATTTTCGAGCTCAATTTGTCTGAGGGACGAATTCTGGATCTTGCGATAGTGGACATGAGATAATCTTCCGCCCGTGTTCAGCTTGTAGCCGACCTCGTGCTCGAAGGCCTGCTGCCGGCCTGCCTACCTTCAGTGCATGAACCCCATGGCCGTGAGCTGCTCGAAACCATCTTGCCGCTCCCTCAAGACTGACTTGAGTAGACGGATGGCGAATCTTGGAACTGCCCTCAGATTCAACGAGAAAGCAGTTTCGCAAATTGAACTCGCGCATCGAAGCTCTGATCAAGAAAAGCCGCTCTTCCCTTGGTCCGAACTCCATTCTAGCGGGTCTTGGTGGCGTCGGATTCACTTCGTTTCTGAATCATCGTTTGGACATGGTTCTTCTCCAGCTGAGCTGATCTCTTCGTGCCGCTCGATCCTTCGCTCTACTTCGTGGGTATCTCGGTAGAAAGTTCGATATCTCGATAAGCAGTCACACTCTCGCCCAGCTGCTTCGACTACTGCCGAAATTTGAACTACTGCCTGAACTCGGAGAATTTGTGGAAGGAGTGAGGAGGGATTATTGCGGGCCTTTGTGGATCGAGGGTTAGCCTCGTCTGCTCGTCCAGGGCGCCGAGCTCCGGTGGAGCGAAGCATCGTTCATGATTGTTGCGGTTCAGGTGTAAGAAGCTTCGATCTCTCCAGGCTCACTAGATCGTGATTTGTTTGCAGACAAGTTGTTCTCAGAGACCACAAGAGCTTCCTCTCCGCCTGGCCCTGAGGGTGGAAACATTCCTGACGCTCAAACTGGTTCTAGCTGCACGGATTGACGCTTTGGTGGTGGCGAGTCTAATGGCTGATTAAAATCTTGCACTGCGTCACTGTATTCTTATTACGTGGATGTGTGACGACAATGTACACCGTCGAGTGGTAGGACTATTCTGAATCGAAACTACACGATCAACACGTTTTTTTACCGGAGGTTTGACATCTCCATGAAGGCTCGACACGGGGAGATTCTGAAAAATTGCGTAGAAGATCATACACTCATGGCAACGAGGTTCACATTGCTCAAGAATGATGACGGTGGGATCTATCGTGTCGATCGAGTCCCTGAATCTCTGGACCTGCCTTGCCTTGGGCCCTTGGGCACGGTTTTCTTGAAGATGTCGTCCTGTAAAGGACTTCGATGTGGGATTTCTGATCAGCATTAGGCGGACGGTGGTTTCGGTGATTCGCTGCTCTAACAGCTGGTGGCCTTTTAGACTTCTCGGGTAGAGAGATGGTGTCACAGAGACTGCCATCCACTGCGCATTTCCAATGCGGCAATTTTGCTAACAGTTGCCAGACATTCGTAGCTCGTAAGTAATGACACTTCCCTTACACGCAGCGAAGTAGATTCTGTTCAAAACTCGTCTCGATGTTCGTAATTATCAGGTAGAAAACGTTTTGAGGATCTGGTAAGCGGAGCGATGGCTTCATCCACAGATCCGAGATCAAAAGCTCTACCGAGGTAAGAGATTTCCAGCACATGCCATCGGTCCTTCTTTCAGTTGGTTAGAACTGGATACTACACAGATAATAATCGTTCATTGTGTATATGATTAGTGTCAGATCCCTCAAAAGTAAGGAGCTCTCGATGCTCCCTAATGTTCGATCAATTCATTGCTCCAAGAGGTGGAGTGGCGAATTGCTATCCTGGAGTTGGAACAACTACTGCAGGAGAAATCGACATCTCCTTTATACACTTCTCCTGCATCCCACATCTCCAACACAGTCCACGATTGGCAACAACTTCCACCTACTGCAACAGCCAATTCGGCAAAAACAAACACCCACGAGCTTCTGACATGATCTCCACCAACCTCATCCCGAAACTAATCCTCTCCAATCCCCTCGACTCGACTCACTCGATGACTAATTAAAGATCTCAAACTCCCTACAACTCGCCGCCTCAATCTCTGAAGGCCCGATCCGCGACCAAAATGAGAATGCAGCAGTTTAATCGCCAGGAAATGAGCTCCCCCCTGCACTCATGCTCCTCCACCTCCATCGCCGCGTGAGCTCTCGATAGACGACGACCCCCAAAAGCAAAATGCTCCTCCAAGTGAATCCTCGGCACGCCACCAAACCACGACAATAGCTCGCCGGGAAGGACAAACGCCATCTACTTCCCGGCCCGGAAAAGAGCACCAACCAGGTACTTGTTCTCGGCGCACTTCGGGACGTCGTACAGGTGGACTAAAAATAGCCGATATCCAAATCGACGACTGGGAACTTAGGAGTTGCTGAGCGCCTGGTGTCCGGAGCCGTCGATCGGTTGCTAGATTTAGCTGATTCGGGACAGCGCCGCCAAGTGGGATGGGCGGCAGTTCAGCGGATGGGGATGGACCGTGCTTGCTTGTCTGGCACTGGCTGCGTGGCAGGAATCTTCGGATTCTCCACCGCTCCCGCTGCTGCAGCCGCGGCTGCCTCGTTCTACGCAATTGCCTTCGACTCGAGGATCGGCCCTCATTCGCGGTCGATGTCGCAGTCGCGGTCGTGGTCGTGGTGGCGTCGTCCACCTGCTACGATGGCTGACCGATGGAGCCACCGAGCGATGGAGTGAGAGACTGTCTTCTTGATCGTCTCGTGCCTCGGTTGAATTTTGCGATGGGGCTGTGAGGCGGAGGAGGTCGGAGATTCAGCAGTGGCGGGCCGGATTGATGGTTGTGCGGGTGAGGATTGTGTCGTAGGGTCGTTTTTCTTTCAATCTGTGAATTTTGGTGGGAGGAAAGCGGACTAAATGGCCGAGAAGCACCGGAAGAGAGCCTTCCTGGAGCATTTGGAGGCGTATTTGGCCAGGCGAGATGGCGTCGATAAGGCTCTGAAGATTTTGCGATACTCCAGCAAATTGTGGCTCTCCAGTCCTCTGATTTCCTATGCCGATCCCCTGGTCGTGAAGCGGGTGAAGGATTTTGAGTCCAGCGTTGGAACTAGTCGAAAAGCCTTCCGCCTCGGCAAGTTCGTGCAGGATGTGAACGCTTTGGGCAAAATCCCCTCCTACGCTTCCAGAGATGGCCTGCTGGAATTTATTGCGTGCACCGGCGAGGGAATTTACTACTTTGTGGAGCAATTCATTTGGCTGGTATGTACTTCCAATTTATATTCAATTTTTTGCAAATACTCGCAAATTTTTGATGGCATATCATAGCGAGATTGTGGTCTTCTGTAGCTTTTTAAATTCAGCTTCGAGTGAAAGAGAGGGAATTTATTTTAAGGAATTGAGAACTTTGTTGTAACTTCCAAGCCGTGGGGTAGTCCGCTTCAAATTACCGTTGTTGCTTAGGGTACTGACGGCAGCTCATCGCGAGTGCCAGCGGTTTTGTTTATTTCTGATGACACCTGCTAAATTAGTTTCCGCTGCATAGTTAGATTAGTTAGATTAGTGCTCGTCTTTCACCGGAGCAGATCTCTTTTCCCGAGGTGACATAATTGGATGGGAATCGCTGCCAATGGAAGTAAAAACGACGTTGATTCGTAGACTAGATCTACCTCAAAGATAGAAACTATTGGAAGTTACCTGGAATTTATAGTAACGTTTGCTTCCATCAGCCCGTATTTTGGATGTCACGTGTTCGATAACGTAACATCTAGTACAAAGTTCGATACTGGAGGAACTCCTCCAGTATCGAACTTTGCATGATTTATGTGGAAAGTCTGGCCTCCGTTTCAACCCCTGATTTAATTGCTCCTCTGCATAACTGGGTTACGCCTCAGATGGTTTATCTCGACTCAAAGGAATTCACTCTACCTTTCTGACTGAAAGGTAGAGTGAATTTAAATTGCGTGTTGTGCTGATCGCTTACGAAAGCTCATCATAAGTTGAAGCGGGTTTGTTTTTTTGGGATAACAGCTGCAAAACCAAGACTCGCTGGTTATTTAGATGCTCGTATATTTCATCAGGAAAATTTTCAAATACCCTGAGGATACGTAACACCATAATAGATGTGAATGGAGCACAACATTGATATCCGGACCGAATCGATTTGAAAGAAAGTGAAACACTTTCAGGATATACTTTTATTTTCGTTACTCTATGTACGAGATATTATGTGCTCTTTCAAGCTCCCACTTAGTAATCCTTTAGCACCCATTGTAGTCAGATGATACAGATAGCTCGGTGCCCCTCGCAGATGGCTTTGATCTAGACCAGAGCAGAAATTAACTGGAGCGTGTACCTAGTTGTGAGGGTGATATATTATAGATCGAATCTGGTATGTCGATGAATCTGCATTCCCCTCAACAACTGGAGAGGTTTTTCGGTTGACTCTCATCTTCCTTCGACAGTAATCATTTGGAGTTGTTAATGTATGTGCCGGGCCTCGCTTATTGGGAGCAGTGGGATTTACGAATATCTGGAAGCAAATCTGATTCTTGATTTGTCCAATTTGGATTTTATCCAGTTCGATCAGATCCAAGTTGGTGCAAATCTGTAAAGGAATGAGTATCAGTGAACTGCATATGGAAAAAATCTTAGGATCTTACGTCATCATGTTATAATCCTCGACGAAGAAGAAGCTGAAAAGAATCTCAGTAGGTCAGCTAGGTTGGTAGACTTATATCGAAGTTTTTTTTTTTTTTTTTGGGACCTTTTGAGTGACACTATTTAACGGGTGGGCTATTGGAATTATCGTCACTTCAGTGTCCCATCATTTGAAGCATACTAACCGTTTATAAAGTGCAAATATTGCATTCTACTTCCAGAGTTAATGGACGTTCCTTTAATCTGCCCTCTTTGAGATTCTTCATTAAAAAATAAAAATGAATGCCTTTTTCAAAGTGTTGAAGGCATCCGTAGACTGATGATACTAAGTTTTTTCTGGAATTGTTAGCTAAGTTATTCAAGGACTGAAAATGTCTGGTTGCTGAGTTGCTGAAAGGAAAGAGATCTGATCGTTAAAAATTCGTTGTTTGAGATCATTGCAGGTTAAAGCCGGTGCAATTGACAAACGCCATTCGAAGGAGCTACAAAAGTGGAGTGCCTGGTCGGAGTTCATTGGATACCTTGGAAGTGTTACGTTGAAATTTTTCCAAGTGTGGGCTATGCGTAGCAAAGAGGCCGCCCTCTTGAAAGGGTTGAATGCCTTGAATAAGGGCGAAGGTTTAGATGAGAAAGTAAGAATATCCAAGGAGCTGCGGATGGTGCGAGCCAAACGATCGATGAAAACTCTTTCCCTTGTACAGGACCTGTCTGACAGTTTGCTTGCTCTGAACGACATTAAGGACAATAAGGGTCCGTTGGCCAAACCTTTTCTTCTTGCCTTTTCTGGTCTACTTTCTGCTTTGATCAGCACCCACAAAAACTGGAATAGCTGCTGATGGAACGCCTTCTCTTCGGTCTGCGTTTCTCGAACACATTAACATGTTTTGTATCAATTTTAGGAACGACGATTGTCGCATTTGTTGAGCTTGCTTCTCGCGAGAAGGGAAGTCTCGGTGTCAACCCCATCTACAGGGGTCGGCATCACTAGATAAGCCTGGTCTTTGCTGCTCAGCCTTAAAGATGGAACCGAGTTACAAATCTACGCCGAGTTGGTGAGGAGTATGGCACGGATACATATGTGTCCAACAATTGTAAAGAATGATCACTTGAGAAACACAGTTATCAATGGGGCAGGTAAACCTGCCCCATATATATTCAACCTGCATTGTACATGATTCTGGTAATTTATTTGAACACTTACTCTGTTACGACCACGTGTTACAGTTGTGCTACGAGAGAAATGCCGTGTATGTATAATACTTGCGTTTGCTTGTTTCTCGAGCTCTCCTGTAAACATACCAATAGCTATCGTATGATTTGAAACTTTATTCTGTAGAGCATTCTCTAAAGTTCGATAATACAAGCAAGAAGCAGTGAATCTCAGTGCATAGCGTTCCTTCGTTTGGGAACCTTTCTGGGTTCGAGGTCCGTTTCTAGAGACTTTTAACACTCGCTGAAGAGCACTGTTCTCTTGATTTTCTTCATGCGATGAAACCTCGGAGGCGCTGTACAGATTGGGTTGTGGAAGACATCATTGACTCCTGACACTCATATCGATAACGGTTGATGCTTGATGTTCTTCTTGTTCCATCATATTATCTTTTGGTACGTAGTGCATAGCAGATTCTGGATTTGGAATTTGATCTTCTGCTTTACCCACTGTAAATATGATGTCGACTACATAGTGGTGCAGGTCGATTGTCGATAATTATCTCAGATACACTGGACTGTATATGCTAGACGGCAGTCTGTACTCTTGTAGATTCTGGAAATATGCCTCCAGCTTTTAGCTGATGTGCTAAGAGTGTCGGGTTGTATCTAGAGCAACTGCATTGTACGTGTCGTGTTTTTGGTTCTTCTGAAATTGTGCCTCCTCTAGATTCAAGTCGTCAATTCATGCTTCCTCTTCCGAGGTGATGAGCAATAGCGGTCACTCAGTTGGTTCTGCCCTTTCAGATTCCCACTGCGAGACGAGTGAACAAAGCTTATGATGTAGTTCGTTTCATTTCTAGAATACTGATGTTCTTAACTATGTTACAGTAGATGATGATCTTGGCTTCCATGTGTACCACAAACATTGCCTCATGTTCTTATTATTTACACTCTTGGATTAGCCATAGGTTGTCAGCGGTCCCCTACATGCTGAGGTGTGCTTCTAGCAACAATATTAACATAATAACTCTCTAGAACTCTTGTCACTGTCGAGAACAACTTACTCCTTGAATTAAATCTTGTAATGAAGTCTCTATCAACTCCTTTACGAGTATAATATTAGATTCAAGTAGATGTTTCAAAATTCCCATGTTAAAGCCTCATCGGATGATCAGTAAACCAGGTTAGACCTCTTGTACTTGATCTTAGGCATCGTAATCAAGTTCTCATTATGGTCTCAATAGCATACCACATGTCAATCCATCTCTGTAATACAAACAGTACAAGGATTTACTCTCTACCATCATCTTGAATGACCTTGTTTGCTGAAGATGTCATGTTATTATATCAGGTAATCCTCTCTAGCACGATCGTTTGCAACATACCATGGTGCAAACACAATGCGCTAAATCTACTCTCTTCTCAAGATTTCAAAATTACTACACTTTTCACTCTTTGCATACCTTCACATCTTCTTCAGATTATTAAATTCATTATAATCAAACTCATGGCGAGTTGCATACTTGGTCAAGATATGAGTTACCTTAACTTCCTTTTTTCTTTCCTTTGAAACTGTCATAGTATGTACTACATTCAATATGTGAGAATTTCTTTATCACTTCAACTATCTATGTATCTCCATACTTGAAGACCTTGGCTACTGAGAAAACATCTGTCAGCTATCCCAGAAAATATGTGATCATCTCCGCGGAACTCCGTTGCATGCAATATTTATAGCCACCAAATCTGCAACCAGCACTAGATGCTCACTAACCAAATATGGATAGACCCAAACTCTTGATGAATGCAGTGCGTATCAATGTGTTCTCCATATGAGGAATCTAGCTCACGCTCTATGAAAAGTATCATATCTTTAATTGTGGATGACTATTTTCGGTACTTCAAATCATGTGAGTCATTGCTCCATCAAAAGTATATTCACACGTACATGAATGTCGCTTCGTGAACCATGTACAAGCAGAACCTGTGACTGGATAAATCGGAAAAGTTTAATACGTTGTCAAGCCAAAATTCAGAATCATACATCTTTGCCCGATCAAGATTGTAAGCGGATTCTTGTAATACTAGGAAGTGCAAGATCCACTAAAGTGAATGTCTACTGAAATTGTATGAATTGTACTGAAAAATGAAATGTAAATATATATTACATTACGAGATTAGAAATCTTAGGCTGCACAAATAATATCTCTAAGTCAAACTTGGAATAGTTGCACTCATACGACTTCCTCTTGTTATTACAATCTGAACAATGAAAGCTGTAGCCATCGCCAATCGTGGCGGTCGCAGGTGTGAGGTAGTGGCTTGCATACAATCTATGAGCAATATCGTGTGACAGTGTATTGAAGCGAATTCTACCCTAATTTCTAAGCGTCTTGAGTGAGCATTCATTTGAGCATTTTGTCTCTTCTTAAGCCACTCATCTATATATCTCTTGAGTAGAAATAGCCATAGCTGCTTCTTTTGTCTTCTGTCGTCGAGCTTGTAGCGAATGTTATATATGTAATTTCAAGTCACTTGATATCCACGAAGAATTTTAAGTAAGTGCACGAGGTCAAGACTTCTCGCGTAGACTAATCAAGAGATGTGCAAGCCTGAAATGAGGATAAATCATTTTTTTCAACTCATTAATTTTTTTAAACTACTTAATCAAATTGGCCATTCAATTTATTCACGTCGCAATTATCTTCATTTCCAAGCTTCAAGAGAACTTTCACTCTAGAATCATCAATATGACTCTCAGGTCCATCCATTTGTCTTAAGCGTATGTAAAATTCGCCACCACATTCTCTTCTCCATTATCTAAAGTATTGTTTCAGAACCTCTAGATCATCATGGTCTAAAAAGCACTCATGTGGTTCTTTTTAAAATTTCAATTAGCAAGTGATTATTCTTTATAATTCAAATGGCTAAGTTTTCATCCTCTTATGATACTCATCAATCTTTTCTGTGCTCGTGTACTTCTGATATTCTCCATTTTGTCACAAAATTTGTTTATGATGTATTTCGTCTGCTCACTAGTACTGTTTGATACTCCTACTTGATCTTTTGTATCAACCACTCCACCTTCCACTATGAACACCAACCTTGAGCTCAAAGTTCTTCAGTCAACACTATCTTCATTTACATCAATACAAACTATAAATTTCTGTAAAACCATAAAACTAATAACTTCATCCAACTTCTCAACAATCTTGAACCGAGAAGTGTGGATAGTAAGTGAAGACAAGAAAGTATAGTAAGGGTTATACGCTTTGTTTAACCCTTACTATACATTACTATGTTCCTTAGAGTGTACTCTCACATGTCTCAAACTAGAGCTTGAAGGACTAGCTCGGAAACCTAACGCTAAACTATAGTCAAGTAAGTTATGAGTTACGTATGGTAGAAGAAATGAATCTTAATGCAACCAAAGACGTAAATGAACTAACTCCTAGATTATTAAATCCATGGTAGTAGGACAATTAGGAACACTGACTTGTCACTTTGTGACACGTCATGGCCAGTCTGATAAGATTCATCAAAATTTTGATCCAAGGTCGAAGCTGAAGAGGGAATGCTGGGAATTCTCTTCTCCAGAGAGGTTGACTGTGTTGGGTACTGAATTGAATTCAGAAGGAAATCTTAAGGAAGTGGAATGATCCTCTCGGTCGATAGGTTGAAGTTGGGTTGAACCATCTATGAAGAGAAGATGATTGGAAGTAAGTTCCGGCAAAACGTATTCTGTACATCGAAGTACGTATCGTCTTAGCACTCGCACACCTGATATTGCCTGCATCATGGGGATCGGTCTTTCTATCGGATCTGAGGATGCTTGAATAAAGTGTCCCGTTCAGTACTACAACTGTTATCCAATGTCAGAGGTATATTTAAAAACTGCTCGCAAATTTTCTCTGCCTTCACCGATGCTCCACGCCCGGATCTCAATGGAATACACTCCAGCTGCAGTGAATTCCCTCTCTCTGCATGAGTGAGACGTGGGTCTACGTTAATGTCATAACCTTCCGATATCTGATGATGCCAGTTCATAGCAAAGAGAAGCCAGTTACATGAGCTCGAAACCCACCAAGACAACAGCTGCTACTGTGGCGTTTAAATGTGATGCTCGTGCCGCAAGGCAATAATGGCTTTCCTGAAGCTGTAGGAGGAAGTTCAGTCTTCTGTACCAACCTCTCGTACAATGGTGCAGAATTCTATCGAGATTTGAAAACTTATTGAGATATTTTGTACATGCTTGTGACCCATTCACTCTCCAATCCTACAAGACATGCTTCGGTGATTCTTTAGGTCTCAGGGTCCTTCTGGCAGTTTCCCGTGTCCAGTGAATCTACAATAGTCTTCTCGTATGGTCGAGAATCAAGATGACAGTCTGAAGACTCCAGAACTTCACCCTGACCACTGATGACAACTAACCGGTAGCAGAGTTAGACGAAGCTCTGCCAAGTTCCCACCAGAGAAGTACTTGGTGACTCGGTTTTCTGTTTCACTTTATCAGTACTTGTACTCTTTGGGAGTCTAGTCATTTGGCAATCCTATGTCCTTGAAGTTTCCTTGAAGCTCATCCTGGCGTACACCTGCAGGACTACGTACCGGATATTGTCAACTATAGTACACCCTTACCGGTGCTGATATCTTGCACAGACGCTACAAAATTGCTGGTTTTTACGACGCCAAGTACTGCACGATTGTGATGCTACTAGGGCCTAACCCCAGCCTACCCGCCCCTCGGTTTCATCACTATCACTCGATGTGGTCTTCCCATCCTTACGTTTGCTAGACTGCTCGCTTTTTCACAATTCTGCCCAATGTAATGATGTGGCCCATGGCCATCCATCAGCATAAGATCTAGGACTTCCTACACACTGCCTAATAACACATAGTGCAAAAAAGGAATTGTGTGTTCTCTTGTCATCTTGTGGTGCTCCGTCAGAAGTTCCCCCATAAGTGGTCATCAAGTGGTCTGAAGAGACATTTTTCGTGCCCTCTTGAGTCCACCGTTGTGGTTGTACCAATCTTACCTCGGATGCTGCTGTGGTTGACACGAGTGAGAAGGAAGATGTGAGAAGTGGAGACACAAGGAGGGTTGGAAGAGCGGAGGTGCACTGAACGAGGCGAGAAGAATAAGGCAGCCGAATCCTTGTGCCACAAGAATGTCTGTCTGGAGATCTCAAAGAATCACGAGGTTGTTCACAGATCGTTGCTTGGTTCACAAGTAACTTCTCTCCACATTCCTCCGAATTGCGAGGTTCTGGAAGTCTTTTTTAACGGATTCGAGCCGGGGTAAAACATCCCACCAATGTTATGGCCATGGGACTAATCACATCCTCCAAAAGCTGGTTTGACTTTCTCGTTGAAGCACGTGCTCGCAGCAGCTCGGACACACTTGTCCTTCAACTGATTGTCAGCAATTTGCCGGGGATTTTGCCCCAACTTCCTCCAAACTTGGCAGAATATGAGGGGGAGACATCCTGTGGTCTGGTTTTGTCACCTTGCCTTTGTGCGTGGGAAGGCAAACCGACGTGTTAGAACACGTCCATCAAAAACACAAGTTTTCAGATAGAAAGAACCGAGATGCCCCGTTTACCTCCCTCACCTCAAGCTCCCGCGTTCCTTCGTGCCACGGAAGAATCAGATCACGTTCTTGTTTCTTCCAGTACCAGCAGCAGCAGCCCACGAAGTATGGAGCAAAAGGTCAAGCCACAGTCAAGTCTCAGCCATTGGAAAATCCGCATCCATCTCACCTGAAACCCTAACGAATAATCGACGGAATGGTGTCCGTGAGGCAGAACGCAGAAACATCACAAAGGGAACGACAGGCCAGGCGACCCTTAATCAAATCGAGCATTGTTCGAGTCATTAACCTCTGAAATTCTTTACCGGCCAATCGATGAGACCCATCCATCATCTTTCTCTATTCCGAATGCAACTTGCCCAGCAGTTGGTGCAGTGTCCGTCTAGATGTTCCATGTAGAGGAATATAATATAATCTCCTGCATTCAATGCGCCATGCGTGATCTGTACGGACCGATGTTTCAGCCTCGCAAAGCTGCGAGTCAGATACAGGATCCTACGAGGCAAAGAAATGCTTTTGAGGCTTTTTATTACCAGCTGGGGAGAGCGGCGAAAATTTAATGTCTGCAACGAGGAGGTAGACTCGTCCGTAAAGTACGAAAGAGAAAATCTGGTCGCATCCAGCTCTTATCACGAGGAAAGGGATCAGAGGCCGAGCCAATGAACGAGGAGACATCGAAAATGTGCCAACTTCACGTCTTCGCGGATTCAGGTGTCGGCCATTCCTCTTCGGATTCTGTGGGCCTCACACGCCGAGCATGAAATGTGGACGTTACTGGCCAAAGGAGTGCGACGACGGAAGGAATTCTGAAACTCCTCCACCGTTCGAGATCGACGAATTCTTCGTCCTCCGAGCCTCGACCAATGTGACGGATATTCTCCTTTTAGTCCATCACTGAATACGTCCGGCCGGCGTTGCGTCCTTTACAGATGGACGCGCGTGCGCGCGTGCGGCTGTCGCCGTTCCGATCCTGAGGCTGGAGACCTATATTCGTCTCGGGGCGAGCGTGGCGAAGACGGCCCGGGCCCTCCCCCCCCCCCCCCCCCACCCCCGGTCCGAACCCGGTCTCCGAGTTCGAACTCTCTTCGATTTCCACATGTTAGTTCTCTCAATAAGCGCAAGAACCAGGCTTCCTCGGGCGAAAAAGTACTTTGCAAATTGCAGACTTTCGGTCACTGTAGCTCACCACTTTTTGCATGTGTTTAATAAAATTTCGTTAAAATATAAGTAATCTTTAAGAACTATTCGAACCAGTGTACATTGTCGAAACCATGATCTGACATTCAGATAAGGGAAGAAAATTTGATGTAAAAAAAATATTCGGCTTTCGAAAAACTAGGAATAAAATAAAATAAAAGAACACATGTAAGTCGAAAATATATATCAGAATCATACCAATTTTTTTATATAAATACATCTACTAAATTATCTAAAATTGATTCAAGATATGTATAGGTATATATATATAGCTATATATATGTTTATAAGTATTTGTATAGAGATAGAGGCGAATATATGGACAACTTTCTAGTATGTTTCTTTTAGTGTGACGTGCTTATTTTTTGCAGAATATCACGGTATGGGGCAACCCTATGGTAATTACACTGTATCCAATATTCCATAAATGTATACATTAGATTGTGATTTATGTGAACAATTTTCAGTGGTAATGTGCTTCTCTAAACGTCCTGTCGTCACTTGTACGGAAGGTTCTAGAGGAGCGGATGATTCGACCCAAGAGATACGAGAAATCTGAGCATGCTTTGGCTTTTACTTCGTACTTTGGTGGATGCGATTTCTTCTCGATGCGACTCCCCCAATTGTGACTCTTGACAGGCCACTCTCCAGAACTTCAACACCTTGGGAGTAGCGTCTTGTTACCCTTCCTGCAATTGTGGAGGCAGATGGGGAGGGATGTCATTTATGCAGAGGCCTAGTGGGCCCCCAGAGCTCCAGGAGAACATCACACACATCAATTAGAAGCGACAGAAAAGCATCGATTCTGTTCATTTTATCCCAAATCTCACAAAATTTGTGGTTTATGTCGTCAACCTTGAGTTCACCTCACAAGCCTTCTGCCTTCTGGAAGAGCCCACCTTATCCCGTGCTCGCGATCTGGTCAAGGGGCGTGCTCGGTCATGGTCCCAGCAACTCGACATTCAGCCGAGAGGGTCGATTTCTGAGCCGCCAGTTTTGCAGGAAAGACATTGCGAATGACAAATTTCTCGGTCGGTCATTAGTCAGTCAGTCGTTCGCATTCCCTGGAATAATACGGAAAGAAGAATAGAGGGATGAAGTGCGAGGCCCACCCGGAGAATATTTGTAGCTCTTTGTGACTCGACGCTGACGCCAAAATATGCTGAGGAGGTACGAACGAAGGAGACAAATTTGTCAGAGGATATGGGTGGTATTCAATCCCTCTTGCTCGGTCTATCTCCCCAAGATGATCTGAGCCAGCCGTCGGAAACGCCCTACTTTGCAAAAGAGTGCTCTGATTGGGTGTTTCCTCATGATCCGGTGAAATTTTTGAGAGAGAAGAAATTTTTGGGGTTCGCCAATGACCAGTCAAAGTTTCTTTGACTGGTAATTTGTGCTTCTGACATGGGCCACTGGCACGATTTCTAGTATAACCTCAATCGATCGACATGCCAAAACTCGGAAGCTGATACACACCAATTGCTGCCATGCGGCTCATTTACACTAATCGCACGAGCCTGATTAGGGCATGTCTAAACAAGCCCTAAATCAAGCACTGTATACATTTAGGCGAGGGTACTTCTGGATAATCGGAGCCTAATATTTAGAGCCTAATCATAGAATAATATGTGGGGCACAATGTCTAATTTCCTTGATCCGAATCGGGAAAAAGCTTTACTCCGAAAAGAAGAAAGTAAAAGCGAAAAGACGATATTGTTCTCACGTGTCCAATCTTGCAATTACATGCCAAGAACAGTTCGATGTAATCTGTATATCAAAAAGTATGGTCCATGTACGTAGACGATCTTTATGCTCAAGAAAAGGGAACAAGTAAAGTAGCTTTCCGGTTCACTACGCACCCGTTTAATCCCGGATAAGGAAGCATAATTCTACTAAAAAAAATAGGAATCCAGATATATTTAATTCAAAATATCATAAATATTTATTTTGTGCAAATTGTGAATATACTTGTGTTTGAAAATCAATTTTTGGTTGATGTTTTCTCATCTAGCATCAGGACATGTTAGTGAAGATTAAACAACTAGCCAACATAGATCATATTGTTTACGTTTTCATAAAATATTGGGCAATAAACAAGCATCCTGCTCTTCAAAAGCCCAAGGAATGGAGTTAGTGCTACTAAATCCATAGCATGAGTAGTTAAAGCAAGTAAATGGTAAGAGATTGGGCCACTAAGCCCAATTATTCAACTGAGAGCTTTTCGTACCGTATCTATGCCTTCCTCCCAACCGGACCTGCAAGATTTCCTCGCATACGGCTTTCCAAGTGAATCCTGAGTTTGTCCAAAGCTTTTGGTAATAGACGATAAGATTTGTCGACTTAAGCTACCTCTTCGATAAGCAACATCTAGTCATAATTGATAAACTTAATGTAATAATTTTTGCTTTGGAAATTTTCCGTAACCATGTCAATCCAAATGTAAAACATTTTTTACAACTCAATAAATCAATTAACAAGATTGAAAAATATTCTCTTTATGTTCAGATATTTAATGAGATCTTTTTAGGATTTGTCATAGTTTGTCTCACACTTTTTTTCAACTGTTGCACTAACATTGTACTCGAGAACTAGAGCGCTGTTATTGGCATTTTTGTTCAACTTATATTATATCTAAAACTGATATAGTAGTTTAGATTTAGTTTCTTTGATATTACAATTGAATTGTCTAATTTAAAATGGTATCATAATAAATTTGAGGACCTGCCTAGGTAATTTCTGTAAAATTTTTGTAACAATTTTAAACTGAGAATAAGATTTTAAAAAAATATTAATATATCATAGGTTAATTAGTTAATTATTGATTATTTAGTTATTTATAGGTTTGAAGTTAGATTTATTAATTAATTTATAGGTTTGTCCTATGCCTCTGAAGAGAGTAGAACCTAGAGGGTTATTTTCTCACCAGCACTAATATATATATATATATATATACCCCATATGAAATTTGATTGAGTTTAGGGTTCTAATTCACTATGTCCGCACCTCTGGATAAATACGCACAATCCTCCCAGTATCAAGGTGCTTACGTGAGATTACTCTAATTCAGCAGAAGATACAAGTAGACAGAACAAGCCGAATTGATCTAACATAAGTAACTCATGTGGATAACAATACCTAGCTCAACAAAAAACACATTAAATGTGTTCATCAAACTTGTTTAATTATGAAATATATTGCATTTGTATCATGAAACCTGCTGAAAGGTAATGCTGAAATATAATACATGATACATTTCAGAGTTGAAAATCATGACAACTATTATGATAACCTTTCCCACATTCTTACCAAAATTTGCATTGATACATTCATCATTTCAAATCATGCGTAACAAATACATATATTCTGTGCACAACAAACAATAATAACTCCTCAACTGCCATATCAATTTTTTCAATTTTTTTATGTGATCATATATGGCTAACAATTGCGCTCCTCATGGACAACGAGTAATATGAACATACTCAATATTTAAACTGAACCATATTCAAATGGAAATATAAATGGATGTATCAATTAAAATTTAATCGCTTCAGGAAAGACAACTGTACCAAGTCAAATCGTTACAATAGATGTTGAATCTAGTATACACATGCAGCTTTCCAACTTAAAGAGCCTAAGGAAACCAAGTTAATAAAAAAAATGGAGATAAGCATGGATACTGAATGACTATCATTAGTGTTACCTTGAAATATGAATCAAATTTATAATAATAAAAGAGTTAAAAAATCAACTCTCCGGTGCTATTTTGACCCACCTTGCGTTTCAAGATGCAGCGCCAGTTGTGGATGAAGGTTCAAACAAGGATGTTTTTCAATTCCCATAGGTTAAGAAAATTACTGTTGTTAACCAGAAGACTGATTGAATGGTTGAACGGGAGAAAGTGTCCCATCTATACCGAGAGCAATATTGAGTGGAGGGATAAAATTTGACATCGTTTCCTATTTATACCATCCTTAGACGTCTTCACGAGATGAAACCTGAACATCCTCTGACCTGGCCAAGATCTAAATGAATGATAGATACTATACATCATCAATTAAAGTTGGTGAGAGGGGACAGGAAGTGCAACCCGAAACACCGAAGCTTTTAGTTATTTTGTCCATAGCTTCACTCCAATCATGGAAAGGTGTATCTTTATTTGCATATGTTTTTCTTACTTTCTGGCCAGTGCTGTCGCTTGTAAATAAATTTGCAAATCGAAGGAATAATATCTTCATGCCTTCACAAGTCACAGTCGTAATTCCTAAAAGAGCTGGTTATGTAATTCTTCCTGACCCGGTCCGAAGGCGTGGTGGAAAGGAGATCCCCTTCATCGGAATGCCTCTCGATTACTCCGATCTATGAGCTCCATATAGATGCACTTGGAAGGTGAGTTGAATGAATTACAAAACTTTGTTGAAAGGAAGATCTGCATCGAGAGGTGAGAGAAGAGAGAGATCGACCAGGGATTGGTCGATTAACAGTCGGAAGTATAGCCGATAGTAGTAAGCCGTCCATCCTACAACCGCTAAAACCCAGAGTGCCTGCCATGATCGTCAACAAAACAAAAGCACTGGGATGGTTCGAGTATTGAACTCGACGTGAATCGAACACGCAACCTTCTGATCTGGAGTCAGACGCGCTACCATTGCGCCACGAATCCCCATGTCAACAAGTGCAAGAGTATAATATTTAATAATATCTAATTAGCTCTGAGAGCATGCTTTGAAGCTCCTTAGTTCCTAGAAAACTGAACGGTAAGAGTTGGTTGGACTTATTACCTATGGTAGTTATCAATCTCATAAGTACCTGGAGGAAGAATGGATGAGATCCGGGTCTTTCCATGTATGGGAGAAGACATTCTTTCTAATATATTTGAAAAGAGAAAAATAGAAAAGTTTTTATAATTTTTAATTATTATTCCATTTATGAAGATAATCTTCTAGGCCAATACCGCACTTTCATCAAAATTTTTATTGTCCGCTGGATGATTTGCTAGGATAAAAATCAGAAAAAAGAAAGATGGGGGTATAGGGTATCGGAAAGGATCATCTTGTTCACATCACAAATTGATCATCAATATCACAAAATTCTTTCCGATACCCTATATCGGAAAGGATCATGAATTTTGTCTTCGTTTATCAAAGTTTCCAACAAAGGAGAAGTAAAACTCGTGATAACTGCGCAGCAATCATATCAGAAGGTCGGTAACCCTCGTCACTAAGGGCTCCTCAAAAATGAGGGAACGCGAGCTCTGCCCGCCCGGGCTTTCTGCCCGCAGCCCGACCTCCCCGCCTCCGACCCCATCCCCCCTTCCCCCAGCCCGACTAGGGATGGCCGCCTCCCGATCACTCCACTTTCCCTTTCCCGTCCCTTCGCAAAATGTCTGCGTCCACTGTTCTGCCAATGCCAGTCACCGAGTCCTTCACGCTAAATTACATTAAATTTTATTAAATAGTTTAGCCCCTTCTGATTCTGTCCCACGTTTGAAGAGAACTGCGAACGACAAATGTATTGCGAGGCATGTCATGTCTTCCATTTCGGAGATTTGGTTGGAAAAATTAGACGCAGGCAGGCGCTGCTTTCAAGCAGTAAATCGGAAAAATCAAACTTCTGATTAATGAAAAACGCTGGCAATAACAATCGAGCCCAACAATGGTGTTGAGAATTATGTCCTTCGTCTGGCCATGTAAGTTCAGAGAATGAGAGTATTGAGTGTGTTTTTCCCGCCTCAGGTAGCTGCCAACTTAATTATTACGGGCGAGTCTTCTCCAGAGTGGATATAATCGTCGATATTTAAGACGTTCGTCAAGACGTTACCTAACTTTATGTGGGGAAAAGAGCACGATTCGGATTATCAGCTTATCAGATTCCTTTTTTGCAGAGGAGGAAATTCTTTTTTTTGCAAAAATTGTGACCATGAGATTTTTGTGAAATAAAATTTATGATTTGAGTTTTTTCATTTATCTTGTTATCACTTTATAATTTTGCTTTTGTGAAATCTTTCAAAACCTTCTCTTGTGATTCTCCATCATGTTGAATAGATTTACTTAAATATAAAAATTGAAGAGAAATAATTTCCTTAGAAACTAAAGCTTTAGAAATAAAAAGACCTAGTTGTTTTTTGGGGGAAGAAGAATGGAAGCCCCAAACATGCTACTCCATTTCTCCTCCCCTCGCAAATGGGAGGAGAATTGGGGCATGGGGCAGGAAAAAACTACGAAGTACAAGTTCCGTGCGGGGAAGGGAGGCCGCCAGAGAAAGAGCCCGATGGGCGAGCTAAAGCGGGAGGGTCTCCACAACTAATAACTAGTAACCGGGAGGTCGGGCTGCGGGGGAGGGTGTCTGGTTGCGGGGGGAGGGGGTCGGGATGTGGGCCCGGGTGAGGAGTGGGGGTCGGGCTGCGGGCAGAAAGCCCGGGCGGGCAGAGGTCGCGTTCCCTCATTTTTGAGGAGCCCTTAGTGACGAGGGTCAGTAACTACAGGTTGGGCTCGCAAACCATAACAGCATCGTAAGGGAAAGAACTACATGTGAAACAGATCAGTTTTCTTGCCTAGCTGTGTGGAACAAATCCTCAAGGGAGAGACAAATCCAGAGTTGCTGCATATATACACTCTACCATGAAGAGCTTCGAAGGGCTTCAACACATATTCAATGAGTTATGGCATGTGGCATTATCTATACTTGGCAGCTGTAGGATTTTAAGTTATAATGTTCTCAAATTTTAACACTCTTAACTAAAAAATTTTGATCAATAAAAACTTTAACTATTTTTGAAAGCCTAAATATATTATTTGAGACACTTTCATATGAAAATGATCAATTAGGCGATGCAGAAACATACCTCTTCATAAATCTTTTGATTTACATGGTATGGACATTCAGTGGCGTAATGTATATTTAAAAAATGGAGCACTACTGCTATCATGATACCTTCCACTGCTATTTCTTACATTCAGCGCTTGACGGGGTCTTCCCCTCGGATTGCTATCCTCCTGGCCCCTTGTCTCTTTACTTTATGCACGCGCGGACCATACTTTGTCCCTGACTGGAAGTCTGTGGAGGAGACTTCTGTCTCCCAACTTATGTAGCTCCGGGAACTGCTGACTGGAGACCGGATGATTTGACGAAAGCAACCGAATAGAGTGACGCACCTCGGTCGTATCGTTCACGGGCGCCTTACGAATTATGAACCGCTCTTTAGGTCGAATGCTTCACTATCGATTTCGACTGGCATCGTCAGTGTTGCCGCCTTCGCTTCTGCTGCTTGCTCGTGTTCGAGGTACGAATTAGATCTTAGATGAGCTTGAAAGCACGGCAACCTCAGCGAACTGTGGATTATGAGTACGGAGCTTCTTTCTGAGGAGCGGCGGGTGAGATTCTTCGTTTATTGTGCAATCTACATGGTGCCATAATTTCGACGAGACTCTTGCGGCGATCATGTAGCATATCGTTGCAGTAATCGAAAATATCAACGGACTGTGCGGCACGAGCATCGAATGCGCGGACGAAAGTCTGATTGTGTCTGAGCTTTCCAAGCCTGCTCTGGAACAGCTTGCCGTTGCTCGGCACTGTTTTGTTGCTCGAGCAAGGACGCCATCGCCAGTGCTGAGCTTCGCATGCTCGATTATTTTATAATCGTTGGTCATGTCGGAGAAGGTCTGATTCAATGGTTAGAGTCTGTTGAGTCCGAATCTGTCCGATGCTCTGGGAAGCCATCAATGTAGTTTCAAGTGACAGAGGCGTCGAAGCACTGGTGAGTGCCTGCGAGGTCGAGCTCACACTAGGGCGAGCCTGCTTTTAAATTTCTTATTCATTGCATGAAGCAAAGTACCACAATTTATGCTTTTTCAACTCTTTAAAGGCGTTCCACCTTTCGCGGGTTTCCTTTACATCTTCGAGCTTCTGACTCGATGTACAAGTGGCTGGAGGAAGGCATTCACATTCTCAGTGGAGGTAACATTCGATTTCGGCGCACCTGAGAGACTCAGGGCTGGTTTAAATCATGAAATATTCTTGATCGAGGTAGCTCACAATTCACAGTAGAAATCCAATCCAATCAAGAATTTGGAAAATCCTTAAGCAGTTGAGCCTCCAAATCTGTCTAACCCGCGATGCGCAAGCAAGTCTACAAAAGAAAGAAAGGCCACGTCTTTCCTCCATCTAAGAGCACAAACTCGACCATTCGGAGTTCAACCTGCGATGTTCTGCATCAGCATGACTGTTGACGATACGAGATCTGGTAAGCAGACTGTGTCACGTAGAGGATCCGACCTAGTTCAGGTAAGCATTGTCAGGGTGCGCTGTATATGAACCAGGTCTTCCCCCTCTGTCGGTAGCGGTACAAGAAAATTGCGACTCGTTTGGACAGCTAAAGACAAAGACAGAGCGACCGAAGGTTTTCGACACTCCGCCAATGAGGAAATTATGACCCACTACAACCCAACATGACATGAGACGTTGTCATGTCCTGCTGCGTTCGTTGGAGATCCAGGAGCTTTACCTCCTCATCCTCGATTTCTTGAAAACCTCGATCGGTTCAGACGTTCATGACCCGATCAAATCTGGTCATTCAATTAGATTTCTTTCAATCTTTGCCAAACGTAGGAGAGACTGCCATGCACGATTTAAACCTCTGCCGGGGTCAAATCTTTTCGGCATGGAGGCCGATCCTACCGAACGCCGTGTCAAGTGTACTTCAAATCCAACAAGACTATTCCAGAAAGCAAGTTCCTTTTCCGCTGTTGAAGCAAAAATTGTCATTCAATGCTTGCTTTACCGGTTGCGAGGCATCGAGATGCTAGAAATCATTACGAGGTCTCTTTTCGCGTGGAGCTGGACGGACAAAAACGGGTCCGCAGAAAGCCATGCTTCACATGACGCCAATTACTGCCCAGTCGAGCAGACAACAGTCGTTCTGCCGCTTTAATCAATGAATCGAGCTTTCATATTCTTTTCCGCTCATCCGTGCGCCTCGTCCACAGGGCCCTCGATAATCATGCCCCCTCCGAGAAACGACACCCCGATGGATATGTCGGCGATGCTGGCCACTTTGACCGCCCCGCCTGTGAGCGCAGCGTGCCGGTGACCGGTCAGCGATGCACGGCCATTCCGAACCCCGTCCCGTGGGAGCCTTCCGACGACGAACGTCTCCCCCGACGCGGTCGCGAACATTTGCTCCGACGGGGTAAGTCGTTCGATCCGCGGTCGTCCCCCGTCCCGGAATGTCGACGGGATTCGCCCGTCGCGCACTGGGTCCGGAGAGCTCAGGCTTCGCACGGTCGCGGTTTGCAGCTGTCGCATCTGCGAATCGCGCAGAGAATCTTTGACAGAAGAGACCGGCCCGCGTTACGACCCCGCCCTGGCTCCCCTCTTCCCCCACCGGAAGGCGTCGTCCGTCGGCCGGCCTGTCTCCGGGCTGTCAAACGGGCGCCTCATCGTCGGCGGTAAGTCGACGGGAGTGTGCAGCCCCTGCACGCGGCGGCATGCGCGGCCGGCCTCTCGCCCGGTGGCGCTGACGAGGAAGCGTGAACAGCGTCCGCCCTGCGCGGAACGACTGAGCGACCGAACGACTGCCCGCCCGACGGCGACCGGAGGGTCAGACGAGAGCAGAAGGAGAGGGAGCCGTCCTTCATCATCAGTCAGTCAATCGGTCTGTCGGTCGGTCGGTCTGGCAGTCAATCAGGCAATCAGGCAGGCAGCGGGCGGGGGGTAAATGGAGGAGTTTCGAGCGGAAACGACCGCGCTGTTATGACCCGCGGATTTAAATTTGGAATATGATTTGCATGCCCCGTTAGGAAGAGAGAGAGAGAGAGAGAGCACAAAGAGATCGAAAGGTGCGGGGCAGGGGAACCAGAGACAGAGCCAGAACCAGCGCCTGCAAGAAGATGTGACCGTAGTAAACGATCGACGTTTGTCGGAGAATGGAGGGACTGACTGACGGCCCATTCGCACATGGCGTCAGCTGCTGCAGCCTTTTCCCCTTTGGCGGACTCTACAGACGCAGCACTGATTCGAAGGAGCCTCACTTGGTGCGGCCTGAGGACGCGAACTGACCGACGGACTGATTGACGAGGAGGCCTCGGACTGCGACATCAACAGTGAGTCCAGATCGGGGTTGTAGTACGAGGAGGGCAAGTGATGCGTGTGTCTGTGTGGGGGAAGACGCCCGCAATAGTGGAAGTGGGAGGGAGTTATTAGATCGCGAGTTCCGGTTCGGCTTGATGGTGGCCGATTGCTGCTAGCACGCGGTGGCAGAGGAATTTCTTTTCTTTTCTCATCGTAGGGAGTCGAAGAGGACGAGGCATGAACTCGGTGTCTGATGGAAGAGTAGGATTCATCATTCATCCTCGCGTCCGGCAGTTAGTTTAGCTCTACGGTAGCATTGGGCATAAAATTGGTTCGAAGATCCCTTCCTTGTTTCCTTGTTTCCTTCCTTCCTTTCCCCTACCCACCCTCCCTCTCACCCACCAACCAATCAAGAAACCAACCAACCAACCAACCAAAGCAAGGAAGCAAAACTTTATTTTGTTGTTGTTGTTATTGTTGTTCCTGACGACACTGAGCGGGCAGCGAGAGCATCGAGCAGGATCGGGCGGCATTTAGTGGATTGACGACGTTTTTGGTGGTTTCTTGAAGAGGCCATAGCCATGACTGCCGAACATTCGCCTCACGCTTCACCAGAATCGTATCCATCGTTTGCGGGAAAGGGCTCTGGTGGCCCTCTACTGGGCTCGTTCACTCTGGATTCTCAAGGAGCGGCCTTACCTTCTCAATTTAAGAATGTGTTAGATTCACATCCGGAACTCGGAGCTAAACAGGATGTCGCCCCGTCGAACGGGAAGAGTTCTTCTCCTCCGACTTCCCTTCACGTTCTAGCGGGAGCAGATTCTTCTCCGAATGGAGAGCTTGTAGCAAAGCGGGAGGCCTTACCCCAGTCCTATGTCGATAGTGCGACCTCTTCGGGTGCCCCCAACCAAATCCAAGTAAAATTCAGAGAAGAGCGGGATGGTATCCCTAGACGTGACACATACGGAAACGATACATCATCAGTGGCCTTGGAATACAGTGGCAGAACTGACAGAACTGAAACTACCACCACCTCCGATTACACCACGGAAGTCGAGTCGACTTCGACCGAACAAACATCTCTCACTCGAAGCACTTTGGACTCCGAGCAGCAGTCGTTTCCACAGAGAGCACCAGGGCACGTACCTGCGGTCGGGGACGAACCTGCGGCCGAGAATCCGAGTCTTTTGACAGGTTTGCCTCAGCCTGCGAAGCCCAGCATGCTCCGGACCTCAACTGCTGAGAAAGAGGAATCGTTGAAGAAGTTGGTAGTGATTCCCGATTACCTCGGAAAGGGTATGTCAGCAGCGGTTGATTCATCCGACTTAACTTATGTGGAAGGTCCTCAACTTTCTGCTGCGAATGCTCCAGAAAAGCCTATCCTTGTGTTCATCAACTCCAAAAGCGGTGGCCGTCTTGGCCCCGAGCTGGAGGCATTGCTTGTGGAGCTCATCGCTCCCAATCAGGTACTTTTGCGCTATGCAGGTTAGATTCTATTGCTTCGTCTTTGCATATTCCATGTCAGAGTAGTGGAACAAAATCTGAGAACTGCACCCAGTTCGAGCAAGAACTTTCGACATTTGAAGGTGAAGTCAGACAATGCATTTCATGACATGTGTGTTATGCGTTCGCAATTTTCGTACTTGGACAAAATGGACCGTAAGTATGGTTTGGTGAAATCAGGTGTACGACTTATCTAAGTGCAAGCCAGTTCCTGCATTGCGATACGGGCTGGGCTATTTGGAGGAGGCAGCAAGAGCCGGTGACGAATGTGCACGCGCAACTCGGAATAACCTTCGAATCATGGTACTTTCTTTGCAATCCATTTTCTTTAGACAACACAGAATGCTCATTGCGAACCGCAGAACTTTCACATAGGAATTCAAATGTCACGTTTATATTGCTAGAAGTCTGTATCTAGATTCTTTTCTCTTATTCTATAAGATGTAGATGGCAGCAGGAGGCGAATTTTTCAGCTTTGGCTCCTTGGAAGTTTGGTGCAGGTTGCTGGTGGCGATGGGACTGTAGGCTGGGTTCTTTCTTCTGTAGCAGAGCTGGAGCGGAATGATGAATTTAAAATTCCTCCAGTTGGCGTAATTCCTCTTGGAACTGGAAATGATCTATCTCGAAGTTTTCGTTGGGTTCGTACCTACTTCGTTCCCCACCATTCGGTTTTTTTTTCTGTCATCCTAGACTGCTAATTAGACTGCCATCTCACCCTCCAAGCAAGACTACGACTGGAGACTCAAACACTGTAAATTTTAGATATCAACTGTACGTTTTCTTCCTTGTCTTTGCTGTCTTTACGATTTTCGTAATATCGTTCCTTTCTTGAACACAGGGAGGATCGTTTACCAAATGTACTCGTTCTTCTGTGAGGCGATTCCTTGTCAAGGCGACGGAGGCTAAGGTTTCGACCCTCGACAGGTATCCCTCGTTGATGTAGTCTTAGAATCAACGCAGATGATTTACGGATGTGGAGCCATTATGAGCGAAAAGTAAAGCTTGTTATACCGGAAAGCAGGAAGCAAAGGTGTTGGTCAAAGTTTGCTTCCTACATCGAGGCGTTTTATCAATCATGATTGACATCATAACTCAGTCAAGCATGCCGAAGTAGTTTTGAGTCTCGTGCTCCTCTCCACCATACGTGGCAATAGAGCTGATCCTAGCTCAACATACTAAATAGCATATAACATATCCACTTGCCAACAGAACCGGGCTGGCTGGGTATCGCTGGACGGTAAACTACACTGGGGACTCAAAACTTTGATGGGTTTTGGTAGTAGCAACCGCTTATGGACAAGCGTCCTTTTCTACATGTTCCTCATCTTCGTTGCGGATTTCAAACAGAGAGCCTTTATCTAGATAATTGTGAAACTGCTAGCAACCCGATAATTGTAGAGGGTTCAACTTAGTACTGAAAGTATGCGTCACTGTCAGACTTTGCATGGCCATTCCACATGACACGAGTTGTTCCTGGTATAGAGCACTTTATTTCAGTTATGCATTCGTCGAAATGAGTCATTTCAATATACTGGTATCATGTGAGTGCTACTTTCTATGTTGACGACACCCGTCTACACTGGTTGTCGTCAGTCGACGCACTTCGATATCAACGTGAGCGTTTTTTAGCTATTGCCTAGCTTCTAGCTTCTAGCTTCTACACTTATTGGGCTCAATCAGGGATTTTTCGCATAACCGTATGTCAGGGCATTATCCGTGTGGATATTCAAAGTCTAGATATGGACTCTCTACCTCTCCTCAGATCGTTACCGTTACCGAAAGGAAATACATATCTACGTATCCGTCGTTGTATACAGCTTCCGATGTCTCTGTGCGTTGAAGAATGAAATTATACATATAATCTTCGAATTTAGCACTACACGGTGGGAGAATCTCAGTATTCTCCTTCCCTCTGTCGATCGTGAACTTGAACTGTAAATTCGTTGTCAGTTGGCAGGTTGTGGTCAAACCAGCACCATCTCGCAAGGAGGATCCACTTAAGTTACCCCACTGCATGAAGGAGCAGCATCATATTCCGCTTGAGGTAAGCTTACCGTCTCTCGCCTACCTTAAATCTGCGGGTCTCCGGCGAAGGAACTTGTTCTTTGTGAAAGTAGGATTCAGCATCGATACACTGGGCAGGGTAACATTGACGGTGGAAACGTGATTTTTTCGTTCAGAACACCGAAAAGCAGAAGTATGCTGCAGAAGAGAGCCCAAACTTTGCGGGAGCTTTCTACAACTATTTCAGTGTTGGTAATCAGCACTCTTACCTATCCTTGACTTCCAAAATCTGCTAAACTGTTGTTCAAGATGGTGCAGATGTTGTTCAGATGTTGTCTGAATTTCTTTACGACTTGAAGAAAGCGTGTAGGTGTGCCTCATAATATGTATCGTGACTAACAATTTTGATTACTTCGATACACATTGGGTGTGCTTGCCGATCCATGCTATGCATTGGGGTTGATATTGGTGATAGCGTACCATTTGTATAGGTATGGATGCACAAGTAGCGTATGGTTTCCACCACTTACGTGATGAGGCTCCATGGCTAGCTCGAGGCCGTCTGAGCAACCAGGTACTTTGTAGCTTCACGTTGTTTCTGCTAGCGTCTGGCGAGTTTTATGGTTTCGAGTTAAAGGAGTTGTCATCTTGCCACGAAACGATACGAAACGATAGTTGCACTGCAAGCACTTACCTTTATCATTATTGATTGCTTTTGGAACTTCATCTTATCCAGCTTGTTTACACCGGGTACGGCTGCGTACAAGGTTGGTTCTGCACAGCTTGCTCCACGGCTCCACGGGCCCGGTGAGTTCGTCATATGCGGATGAATGTGGTTGGATTGTTATGTTTTGGCTCGACGGAAGTTCCTAACATTTAATCGATGTCAAGAGACTTACAATATTATTATACTCCGCTGTTACTCCCCACATACTTACGGCAGCTGGTCGTAAAACTGCAGGGGAATTAGACATTCAGTGAAACTTCAAGTTATAAGACATGGAGGTTCGGGTGATTGGGAGGATTTGGAGCTGCCCCCCAGGTATTTATGTCGATCTTTTTGTCATCCGTTATTCCAGTCACTTTTTTAGCACGACTGCTATTCGATAGCATGGACTATGATCACGGATTTTTATCTGCACGCTCCCTAGCTTTTTCTCTGGCACCGAAGAGTCGGAACACAATACGTCTTCTGCCTCTGAAGCCTTTTCCTAGTCTTAAAGTATACCGTGTAAGGGACTGATGCTAAGATATATATTAGTAAGAGGAGGTTACTTATCTCAACACATTTATCAGCCCCAAAATCTTCAAATGAGGAGAGGAGCGATGAATGTCATAAAGATAGATACAATAAGAATCTGCGGTGCAAACAGGGTCAGTATTGCAGTGCGCAGAAATAGGAGCAGAGTTTTACTGCAACATTACAAGAATGATCAAACAGATCACCTGAACATATCTTCTCTTATATGGGTGTGATTGGTCGACAGTGTCAGAGCGATCGTCGTATTGAATCTGCAAAGCTATGCTGGTGGAAGGAATCCTTGGGGCAACCCTAGTGCCAGCCGACTCAAAAGAGTACGTATCTATATTTCTGTTCGTGAGTTCAACGCGGAGGATGTCTTTTCCTATTCTAAAGCTCCCGCTGTGTTCAGCACTATCGACTGGGGCCTTAACTTGAACAACTTGAATTGGTAGATGAAGAGTTCCTGTTTGACACCTGGACATTTCGAACAAAGCTTATTGCTGTGATTTGATTCGCTCTAACACATAACACTACCTCCCCTCTTAAGCGGTCCTCTCAGTTTCCTCTAGATCTTCCTCCCGTCCTCTTTTTCCTTCCTCGGTCTCTAGGACTGTCCAGCAATGGTGCGGAACATCCCGTGTTAAGGCTTTGTTTTACTTGTACGAGTAGTACCGTTAAATCTGGTCCAAGATTTCTGAAGAAGATGGTAGCATCTGTCACAGAACTGCTAACTTGTATATTTTTTTCACGATAGCGTTTTGTAAATTTCTTGACGGACAACTCACAGCAGTTGTTACACCTTACAGGAAGGTTTCGTAGAAGCTAGGGCCGATGATGGAATTCTGGAGGTAGTCGGCCTTCGTGACGGATGGCATACTGCCGTTGTACTCCTCGAGCTTCTCACGGCGTTCCGACTAGCTCAGGCAAGTGATGTCTTCATTCTCAGATGCCATTTCTGAACTGGAACTAAATAGTATCATCCTTGCAGTATTGCTAAGTTCTTTTTTGTTTTTTCTCCTCACGCAACAGGCTGTCGCAGTTAGAGTGGAAATGGGAGGAAACCGAGAACGAGCTTACATGCAAATGGATGGCGAGCCTTGGCAACAACCTTTAGGTAGTGCAGACGATATACCTGCAGTAGTTGAAATTGGAAAACTTCCTCACGCTTCCGTCATGTTATCTAGAAAATAAGGTGAATTGTACTTTTGATTTGGAGTAGTTTTTAGATGAAATTTTTCCTGGTTAGATTGACCAGAGTCTCAGGCAGATTATGAGGAATCTAAGGAACTTGGAAATGGGTTTGGTAATTGTAAACTCTGTCTGGTGTAGACCCAGCTACTGGCAGATCCTCCTGATGTATCATAGCAAGGCATAGGTGAAACGTTTATGAACTTTTCACACGGTAATTGGAGAAGGCAATCTTACAATTATCTTCTCGTGTAATACTAGTAGTAGATTTGACTATCTTTTGGAAATATGATGATGGCAACATTGTCAAGATTTCAACACTCAGGGCATCGGGCCTGTAGTCATGCAACTTGGATGGAGTAGTCAAAATTATCATCCCAGAATGCTGGACAACTTGGATTCTAGTTGGCAGACTTCCGCACATTTTGGTTGTTTCAGATCCTATTAGTGTTAGATAGACGACATTGTAACTACTTAAACTCCTCCCTAGATACGGTAGACATGTAGCGCTTCCACTTGAATTTAGGTCTTATATAGTAGTGATGTCTATCTTGTAGGAGCATGAGTGCAAGAGGACAATGCACTTCATGTGAACCATAGTTGACAATACTGGTTCAGGTCTTACTTAAAAGCTTTATCAGAAATTGGTGCCTTCATTACTCTTGTATTGTAATGATAAGTAGCACCTTCAAAGCTGATGCAAATTTTGTCCATGAGCGAAATGAGGGGATGGTGGCTCCCTCATTCCGCTTGTCCTGCACCAGATAATTAAGAATTGTTAGGCTGTCCATACGCTTGTCTATACACAAAAGGAGGGCATGTTGAAGTTCACCTTAATTGAATGTGTCAGATTGTTTCCGATGTTCTCGAAACTGAGCCCATCATTTGTTTGTCAGGCTGAATGGCATGTATTTTGTAGTGTTCCAAGTTCTATTCGTGTAAGGTTCAAGACCTTGAATATAACCGTGTTCCAAAAACTTATTTTACATTTGAAGAGGCATGCAAGGAGGAATCGGAAAAAATCCGTCCGTACCTCACCTGCTGAAATGACCGAAACTCTCGAGACTTGGATCCACCTTGCTTCATCTGTGACAGTAAGTAGTAGTGCAGCTGCAGAGTCCTGAACACAGAGGATGTCGTCTATGACGAGTACACTCCCCGGCGACGGCATTTGAAGATTTGAGGTGGAATTAGTCGGTGCAATGGTATGGGCCGTCACGATTTTTCAACGAGTCAATCCCTTTCTCAGTTATCCTGCCGCGTTGTTTTCAGCCTCGCTTGTGGTAACTTCACGCTGTGTAGAGCTGTATATTGTTGTTATGCTCCACGACACCGCCATGCACATTCCAACCTCTCTGTGAATGATTGAGGGACGGGGGCGGACCTCTTCAACTGCGAGAATATTCGCCCTTGATTCCGGCCGGATCATCACCGTGTAGCGTACTGCGATAATGCGAGCTTGGATGCAGCAGCAGTGAAGGATGTGCAGCACGGATGTGCCCTCGAAGCTCACAGCTTTTCACAGCACCCGTAACAACACGTGCGTATTCTCACGGCTCTCCAATCCCAGCAGCACACTTCATCCGCCCGCCACCACTGCTGCATGGGAAAGAGACGGGGAAGAAGAACCGGTCCGACTGCAAGTCGCAACTATCTCTCCAGGGCCCCCCGTAGCAGCAACCTTCATTGCAGCGGACAGCCAATGACGCCCGAGCAACAGGTGTGCAGCTCTGGTTGGCTGATGCGGCACAAACCGGCCGCGTAGGCTTTAGGGCGAGTGACTAAGCAAGGCCCGGCACCTCTCGCAGCATATTCCTAAAGTACACTGTAGGGTCGTCGTGCTCCAAGGAAGAGGCCGGTCGCTTGCCGTCCGTGGCACACCTCTTTCTTACGAAGCGGCTGATAGGGCACTTCCTT
This sequence comes from Marchantia polymorpha subsp. ruderalis, assembly GCA_037833965.1. Taxonomy (NCBI): domain Eukaryota; kingdom Viridiplantae; phylum Streptophyta; class Marchantiopsida; order Marchantiales; family Marchantiaceae; genus Marchantia; species Marchantia polymorpha. The sequence goes on along the minus strand of AP031351.1, from coordinate 29,543,977 downwards.
CCTGCTGAATCAACCTCCACCTCCATACACGTGGCCGCGTCCCAACTCTCGTGACAACAATGGTTTCTGTATTTATTTTTTATCTCCTTTTGTTCTTTTACGTGTGATGTTATTTTCGTTCGGCGTCATGGTGAACCATGCCTATTCATACACACGATGGGACATAGACCTAAATAATTCGATCAAATTTGCAATCCATCAATTAGTTAAATATGCTAAGTAATCAGATACAAACAGATCATACACGTGCACATTTGAATGGACGATTTAATTGTTACTAAAGTGAATGAATGAATTGTAATGTGTTTTTTGCAGCTCTTGACGCTGCATCATCTTTTGATTTAGCTCTTAAAATCAAAACATTATGCAGTTTTTTTTCTTCGTATATCTATAGCATTGTATCGGGTAAAGAAAAAGCTCCTCAGGTTTTTTTCCTTACCCGATAAAACATCATATTACGTAAAACAAAGGAAGGAAAACAAAGGCCCGTAAGGCCTTTGGGTCCCACGGGCTTGGTCCTTACAAGTATGTTCGAATCATCGTACGGTTTGACTGGATACTATCTCCAAAAATTATTCAAGGATAGAATTTTCTTTTTACTTTCAAATCTTGCATAGAGGCACAAGATATATTCCAAACCGTCGCTCGAATCACCACTTTCTACATGAAGTCCAAAATAGCTCGACCTACGTACTTGTACGTTCAATACCACCACCGCAGTCCAAAACACAGATGAGAATGAGGTCTTGACAGCAATCCATGGACCTACACCCAGCGCTGTGTTTTAAGAAATTTAGTAAAGTTAGGGCATTACGGAACGAAGTAAATAACTTTTAGCACAGGCGGAAAAAAGTCACGCCAAATAAATCTATCCTACTTCCAACAAGTTGGACTCGAAGAAACCAATGCCAATCCAGTGCACAATCCACACAAACATGGCTGCCACGTCATCCCAGAAATCAACGTCATCATGACGAGTAGTCAATAATAGTGATACCAAGTAATATAGCAAAAAGGATAAGATTTCATTATTTGGCTACCGGTACTCGTGCTGTAATCTCTATTGGGGGGCTCAAAACTTGAGAAATCACTAGAAATCACCAGTAACGTGGTAGAAATCACTAGTGCATTCCGCACATAGCGCTCTATGCCTTACAATTTATTATTTATTTTTTATTTGGTACTCTATTAACCTATATTCTATAGTTTTTGCAAATTTTGTATCATAAATATGTATTTTGAAGCATATAAGATTTTTTCGATCTCACATATTTATCACAAGAAAATTTTTACTATCATACGGATTTTTTCAAAACAAATTTGTCGAAACTTGTTGGAAAGTAGATCAGTTGTGAGGAAGATCTTAATGCATTTGGTTTTTTGATGATTCAAATTTTAGCGATATTTTTTCCCCATAAATTAAATTGGTGTCGCATCATGAGAACCTTGAGAGGTCATCTTCTTTAATAGTAGATAATGTTAAGATATTAAACGACGTTGGAGTGGAGTAGATTGTCTTGAAGCGTACACTGAAAAAAATTCCAAATACATGGTTATTGAAAGTGATCCAGTGCTTGAAACTTTGGCGTTAGAGTTCTAGTAAATTATCGACACTGAAAATTTTAGTACGAACTTTGATTGCTGATGACAATGAGTCAGAGCATATCTCAAATATAAAGATCATGAAGCATCATTCTCTTAAGCTTGTTATCGAGCGTTTTTTAGCCAGTTGATGTACATAGAGGAGCAGTTGGTGCATATACGAGAGAATAATTTGGTTAAAAAATTTTCTTCTAGATAGTTAGCATAAAGCTCATTTATCCCTGACATGATGCTACTGGGGCCTAGACCCATCTTACCTCTTCGGTTCACCATGTGCGGGTCGGTGGGGTCTTGCCATCTTTTAAATTCTTACTCCTGAAAAAGGACGCGAAATCATGCTCGAGCAGACGAATGCGAATGCGAAAGGAGTGCGAAGGAAGGAGAAGGTGCATGCGAGAGCGCAGAAGAAGCTCGTGGAAGATACAGGAAAGCGCCGGAAGAGCCGATCGGCGCCGACGAGAGCAGGCCTGTGAGCCTGTACCGCCTGCGGTACACAAAGGTACAGGGACAGGGACCCGGGCAGGGGCAGGGGCAGGGACAGGCCGGTGACTCGACGGGAGCTGCGATGCAGACATCACTTGTTCCGACATTGATGAAGTGGACTGAGCCGTGGGGCGCATTATTCCCTGTCGACGTGTCGTCGTGTCGTCGTGGCGCTGCGCCACGAGCGCTCCCGAGCTCTACTACCATCAGCTGCTACTGCCCCGCACTCCCTTCCTTCCTCCCTCCATTCTTTCCATTCCTTTCATCCATCCATCCTTCCGTCCGCTCCGCCCCGCGGCCGTCTCCGTCTGTCCCTCGCAGCGCTCCCCCATTGTCTGGCGCGCTGACCGTTGCCGCGGCTGGCCACGGCGGATCGATCGCACAAAGGTTCGATCGGCAAATCGGGCTCGTCTTTCTGTGGAACTCGAGGCGACGAAGAAGGTGAATTTTTCTCTCTTGCGCTTGTGCGATTGTGCGTTCGGGGAATTGGGCGCTAGCCATACATAGGCGAGATCGAGCAGTTTGTCCGTCCCTGGGGTCGGTGTTTTTCGGGATTGTTCCAGAATTATTTTGTTTGCTGGACGGTGTTTGTTTTGTTCGTGTTCGTCGGGTGGCATGTGGCCCGCATTCGATCTCCCGTTCATGAGGAGGAGGACGACGACGAAGAGGACGAGGAGGCCGTTTCCTTCACGCAGCCGGTCGCCGAATTCGGATCACTAACGTTTGGTCGTTGCGCCTCGGGCGCCATGTGATCGCAGATCTAGGCTCCATGCCTTCCGAATTGTACCCACTGGACTCGTGACGGTGCGCTGTGGCAAGGCCGTGCATGCATTTTCAGAGTACGGGGTTCTGTCTCATCCGGACACGGTTTGATGCTGTCAGCGTCTGTGTGCATTTCTGAGAGAAAACGGGACTTATGTTGGGCTGAGAGTTTTCCGGGTGCAGCTCACAGTAGATCAGTCCTGAGTCCTTTGTTTGCCTGTTTCTTCGGCTGACTGTCGCACTCGGTCGCCTTTTTAATGTGTTGCAGTGATTGCCAGTAATCTCAGCTGAGCTAAATAGCCCAACAGGTTCAACAGTTTCGTGTCGAATTGGTTTCAGAACAGGTACAGGCTCTTTCCCTGTCACCTGAGCCATGAGTGTCTGTAATCAATGAGCTCAAACTATTGCATTCTTTCTCAATCGTTGTTAAAGATGCGTTGAATATGTGTGTTCACCCAACAGCAACTTCCATTACCAACAAGTTCTATGTATTTCGTCCTAAATTGCAGGTTATAAATTACGAGAACTTTTTTAGCCATGGAAGAGAAGGAAACACCACCCGAGGAACTTGAGCAAACTGTAGTGCTGCTTGGCGTGTCTCCGTCAACGAAGGGCTACCCCCATCCGTCTCAAAGCAGTACCCATGCTCTTGAATGGACACTGGAGAAGCTCATTCGTAAGAGCTGCAGAAAAGAGTTCAAGCTGATGATTTTGCACGTTCAAGTACCCGACGAAGACGGTAGATACTTTCGCCCTTTTTTTCTTGAACTGATGCTACTGTACACGTAGAATCTACGAACCCAATATACATCTTATGAGCTGCTTTGCTATCCTAAGTGAGCTGAGCCCAGAGTTTAACGTCGACCTGAAACGGTGACCTTATGTAACTTCGTCTGACTCTTCCAGTGGGGTCTAGAGATAGAACCTACTGAAGATACTGACTTTGTACCTTGAATGCAGGTATTGATGAAGTGGACAGCATTTTCGCAACTCCCAGTGACTTTGCCGAGGTTGCGGAGAGTGATCGGAAGATGAGCCACCGCCTTCTTGAATTCTTCACCCAGAAGTGTCATGACGCTCAGGTCCTGTACTATTGTATATCTATGTCTAATTTTGTGGGTATTGGTTGCATCGTGGATGAGATTCAGCAGGAATCATTTTTTGGTTTGCCTCCGTCAGGACAATGTGATGATGTGGTGTTCGTCTGGCTGAAGATGGATGTTTTGTATTTTGCGTACCTCACAGGTACCTTGCCAAGCGTGGATAAAGGTGGGAGATGCAAAGGAAGTGATATGTAAGGAGGTTAAGAGGTTGAAACCTGATATTTTGATCCTTGGCAGCAGAGGTCTTGGTCCTCTGCAGCGGTACGTTTGCATCCCTATTTCTACTCATATCTCCTTGATTACAGTTAAGAGTGTTCATGACAAATTGAAGAACAATCGAGCATAATTAAATCCTCTAGTAAAATCTGAAGTCTCCTCCAGCTCTGAATCTTTATTGCCATACAACAAATATTTGAAAGAAGTGTACAATCTGTAGCAAATTCTCAGTTTCCTGCAGTCCCCTACACCAAGATATGAGTCTATTCAGGTGGCATTGCTGTTAATCCTCTTCACAAGTCGAATATCACGAGTTAGACACTAAGGAATGTCTTTTGGACGTGGTTGCAGGATATTTGTGGGAGGGGTTAGTGACTACTGTGCAAAGAAGGCTGAGTGTCCAGTGCTCGTGATCAAACGAAGGCCTGAGGACATGCCTGAGGATGCAAGCGAAGATTAGGGTCGTGCGTATGTTCAATGAAAATAAAAACTGGTTTGTAACTGTTTTATAAAATATAGCAAATGTCATATATAGGAGAAGTGCTGAATTGCGCTTGCTGTACAAATAAAATTCCACATTTCGACATGTCAAATGCACTTATTGATCGAGAAGCTGTACAACAGCTGTGTCTACTGGGAGGTTGAGAGGTGAGTTACATTGGTTGATATAATGTGAGCATTGGTGCAGGAAATGAATTGTGAATGAGTTCTCGAGTTAGAGTCTCTTACTCCTCGTGTCTTAAATCCAATTATATATAATTTTCAGTTGGAATTTAATGATTTTGAATGGGAAATGATGCTGGAGTGATCTAGAAAAAGTAATTTCTTCGAAGAAGTTTACAATCAAGAGTTTGAAATTGTGTGATTGTCCAAAGATATAGGAAGACAATTAGATGAAAGTATTTCAATGTAATGTCGTCGTTATGTGATTTGGTGTAATTTTGGAGATGTTCAAGACCATTACTTTCGTTTGGTATGACAATTTGCATAAAAATGTGTTAAATTCTTGTGACAATTTACTAGTAAGATTCTCATTGATACCCAATTAAAATATCAGATTACTTTCTTAACAATATAAATTGTATTTCAAATCACATAATGAGATGTCAAGCGAGAAATGACATAGTTCTTGCAGCCGGTAGATTAATGATTAGAATAAGATACTTCGAGAAATTCTTTTGAAAATACTTTATTTCGTAAAGAATTATCCAAGATAACCACTTAGGAAAATTATATCTTTCCAGATGAAGTTTAAAAAAAAAATTCTCAAAATTCTCAAATTGTTTTTCTCAATCTATGTTTAAAATTTGAGGGATATTAAAAGTTGTATGCACCGTCAGCATTTAGTCGATATGCTCCGTCATCAATTCAAGCTAACCTATCACAGAAAGGGTTTGAATTTACCACAGTAATCAAGCAAGTTTTTCTTTGAATTTGAAAGAATTCACTTGTTTTGGGAATGGCTAGTTAAACTATATGTTGGTATATAATAAAGTTCGCGGGTTTTACTTCTTTCCAATCTTCGTCAAACTAGCTGAGCTGCTATTGTACCTTTGCCCTTCTGTGTATCTTTAGCCAATTATTTCCTTGTCTGTCCGGAATCACATGTCATTAATATGAAATTGAAGCCGGACGAAGGAGGATTTGTCAACTAAAGACCCCTACTTAAATAGTGGGGGAATAAGTGAAGAGTCAAGGATGGATGGAGAAGAGAAGGCAAATTTGATCGAGTTTTGAGACAATGGAACTTCTTGAGAACCTTCTATAAAAAGTTTATCTCTAGATGTGTTTTACACTTTTATGACATATATCTTTTGGATAAACAGCTTCAGAGGAGTAAATTGGACTTCATTTGGTAGAAGTTCACCTCCCGTTCACAATAAATCTTGTTGACACAAGATTTACTGTGAACAACAAGAATCTTGTGTCAACAGTGAAACAAAATATGTGTAAGTGAGCAGACAATGAATCCTATGTTGGATTGCAGGAGCAGGTTTATAATGCGAGTCCAAATTATTTGCATGTTGATGGCAAGCATGCATCCAATCTCAAGGTATCTCTTAGTTCCTAGGATAAAAAATTAGCAATATGAAAGGTACCGTGAAAGCCGAATAAGGAGTAGATGTATATCTAGAAGCTTCTCTTCGGTGAGATAAAAGCTCACACATACGTTTCTTCCTTTCATCATTGAACCTCGTGTACGATCGAATTGATCAGTCACAAATATTTACTTCAGGACTTCAGATCCTCTTATAATCAAAAACATATTTTCTACTACAATTAACGCTGAAGGCTTAACAATACTCAGGTCTGGCTTTTGCTTTGATGGCAGTTGTAGTGTCGTGCGAATATACGGAAATACATGACAGTAATCGTCGCTTTAGTCGGATTCATTTTGTTTTCCGAGGCAGGTGCCAGGGTTTCCAAAAACAAGGTAACTGGAATTGTTTTTCTGTGCCGTCAAGATCATAACTGCTCTTGCCTTCGACACGAAGTGACAATAATACTCGTTAAATCTGTGTGACAACTGTAATTGGCTTTGTAATGATCTTAATCATTATGTGGTAATCTATAGAAGAGAAGGATTGACTAGATGGTTACGTCAACTTGATAAATAGCTTTAGATACATTCAACTCTCAAACTTTTGAGATGGATTCATGGATAGCATATGTCAATTTTGGAACTGCAAGATGAAGAGATTCACGCTCGAAGCTGATTAAACTCTTTTCCAATTTCCACATGCAACATTAAACATGTATTCCTTGTTTGTGTCAGTCGCTCAAGATGTCCGGACTTTTGATAATGAATACAGTTGAAATGTCTTTTCAACTAGTAGCCGTGAGAATCAAAAATAAAAGTTGAGAAGTTTGAAGGAAAGTATCAGCCGCGGCAGCTCATTCAAATACTGACTATCCTTTGATGTCTAGTTTCTCTAACATATCCATCATTTTTCACTCCATTTTTAAGTTGCTTTCGCTTTCTTGTAATTTTCTGTTCTCTTAATGGTACTAATCTTACTTAATTCTAAAGCTAGGTACTCAATACAGATTTTGGACTAGCAACACCACTTGAAGGTCTGACAAGTGACAAGAGCTTACAACTTATCTAAACCATCGGCTAAGTTGCTCGAGAGTTCTTCAAAATTGGTGAAACTTCAGATCACATTGTTCTAACTAACTATGCTCACTGGACTTTCTAATGCTCATGACATGTCTTTAACAAAATGTAGCAGGGTTTGCTGTGTCAAATTCTTTGTCATTCGGAGGTCTAAGTTGTGTGAAAGTTTCGTGTGTAGGTACACTTACATTGAAATTATGTGTACGCGTGCGGTGTGGTGCTGGAGCATATGACAGCGAGACGAGAGCACTTTGTATCTTGACATGAAAAATTCCATTTGGTTGAGTGATACAATACAATCGCTGGTGCAAATTGCTGTAGATTCATGGTTGCAGCTCCCTCCACCACGAGAGATCTTCCACACAACATTAGGCGATGTGTTATTGGTTGTGCAAGCTTCCGCGTTGAATCAAGGCTATGTCATCGTGATTAAACGCAGACGGAGGATTGGTAACAAGAAAGATGAAGCTATTAAGGAACTCGACCTTGTGTGTTTCCAATGGAACAAATTGGTTGTTCATCAAGCTCTTCTTCAACGCAACACATCTAGTTGTAGCATTGGCTGTCAATTCAAAGCAAAGATAAATAGCAGAGTAGTCGGCGAAGAAGAAAGAGAAGCCCAACTTGTATGGGATTTACAAGTCTAAGTTGTCCAACATAACCACGAAGTCCTTGCTCATCCACCGCCCATTCGCAAGGACGCGTCCTAGGAGACCAACAAGAGACCTCACTTACTTTCAATTGTGTTGGTGTTACGGCTAGCAGAATTGTTACAACACTATAACAGAATGAAGGGATACTTGCGACGGCAAAAAACATCGGAAAGTTACATCCAAAGTAGCGCTTTTGGATACTTGCAGGCCGGTCTCCGCTTTCTACGTTGCTTGAAAATTTGACCACTACTGAAAGCACGCAATTTTCATCCAAGTGAACGATGAGAAGAAACTAACGCACATGTTGATCATATTGCCGTCGGCAGAAGTTGGTATTGCGGAGATGTAACTTGGATCTATGTTTTGCAATGTTCTTGGCAAAATTTTAGTGTAAGGATTGAAACAAACGTACAAGCATATGACGGATATATGATATATGACGGATGAAAAAGTTGAGAAAGAAGCCGAGATACCAAGTCTTCTGTTCATAAATTTCACCTTCCATCTTCGTTCCAACGTGGAGACGTGAGGCAGAGGTTGAATGTGAAGATCTAAGTACAACTCTGTAATGCCGCCACAAGATCCGCGATCAAAACCGGAATGAAGCAAACAACATCATATGAACAACGGCAATAGCAAAAAGAGTAGGAACTTAAACTCCATATAATTCTGTATTGCATAATCTAACGTTATGTCCCAATTGCTCGCAACGATCACACCGCCATTGTTTTTGATGTGGATCATCAACGTGCTCAAACTCATAAGGTAGCTTGCATGTTGAATTGATCAATTGGCCGTGCATTGGTGCGCTTGAAAACTCTTGTATTTTGATCACAAGAACTGCTTTGACATGATCAAGTTGCACGTGTTGGTAGTGTGAAGCTACATGGACATATTTATCAGCTATCGTCCGCAGCACAACATTCAAAGTTGACGTAGGCCCAAATCGTGGAACACGCGCATGTTGCACAAACCATCATTGCTGATCTGCAACCTCCGGGCTGACTCTCACTCAGGTTTAACTCTGATGGCTTGATGGTAGCGCATCATGGTTCTAGAAGACTAGGATTCATACTCTCACTCATGTCCCAAACACCTTCTCTCGCACACTCTCATGTGTCACTCCAACTCACACACAAACTCTCCTCACATCACCATCTTCACATAAACGCAAACACACGTCGATACTCCAAGATACTCAAAAACTTCACTCCTTCATCTGTGAAACAAATCTTCACACATGACTCTCCAAACTTGCTTGAGAGGTGCTACTCTACCTCTCTATTTATACTCCTTGAGAAATTACCATAGTAACATGTGGTAATTTCTCCTAACTTACTTTTACCTAGGTAAGTTTGACTAACCCTCTCTACGTGGCAACATGCCATTGGCCTACCTAAACCTTCTAGAAGCTTCCGGAATCCAAGGTTTATGTGGCGACATGCCATTGGAAGCTTTTAAACTTCTACAAGCTTCCTAGCCACTAAGTCAACATTAGACTTAGTCTAGCCAATCATCTTTCATACATTTAGTCAAACCAATCAAATCCAAGCTTCTAGTCAAATATCTAATCACTTGGAATCTAGAACTTTTGTATAAGACAAAATAGAAGTGCTCACTTTTTGTAAAAGGCAAAATAGAAGTGCTCACTTCATTCTTCTAGAACTCCGCTAATTATTCCGCCAACTATAGACATTGTAGCTAAACTTAGTCATGACTAGATAAACTTAGTTATAACTAACTAGTTTAGTCATAACTAGCTAGTCTTAGCTATGCCTTGGCTAATCATCCTTAATCACTTGACCACTTCTAAGACTTAGTACATATGTGCAACACCCGGTCTTACAGATCAACTCGTCCACCGACAAAATTTTTGTACAATCCTAGAATGCATGCTTACAGGATATCTTCATTGTTGTTGGGAAAATACGCAAACACTCATGTTCCACTGTTAGTGATGGATTGATCATTTTGTACTGCAACCTCGGGGCTAATTTTCACTCAGGTTTACCTCAGATGGCTTTTGGTAGCTCATCATGATTCTAGAAGACTAGGATTTCTCTTCATATTCATGACCCAAACACTCTCTCACACAATATTTCAATGTATCATTCCCACTCACACACTCATCAACATTCCAAGGTAATGAAAATTCGTCAATCTTTCATATATGAAACAAGTCTCTACATATGAACTCTCCAAACTTGCTAGGAAGTCTCTTCCCTACCTCTCTATATATATTACTTGAGAATTTACCATAGTAACAAATGGTAATTACTATCTAACTTACTTTTACAAAGATAAACTATAGTAAGGTTGACTAGTTATCAATATGTGGCAACATGCCATTGGCTTCCTAAACCTTCTAGATGTTTATCAATCCCTATATTGAGGTGGCGACATGTTGTTTATGCCTTTTCAACTTCTAGAATTTCACTTTCCACTAAGTCAACATAAGACTTAGTCTAACCAATGGAGTACTCCTTACTTAGTCAAACCAATCACAACTAAACATGAAGTCAAAAGTCTTTTCTCTTGGAATCTAGATATTTGTACAAGACAAAATAGAGTACTCACTCAAATTTTCTAGAACTTCTCTAGTTATTCCGGCAAGTATAGACATTATAGCTAAATTAGACTTAGTCATAACTAGCTAGATTTAGTCATAACTATCATAACCAATATTAACTCCTTGGCTAATTTTAGTTTTATTTCACACATGCAATATCCGGTCTTATATACGTAGAAGCATTCTGTTCCACACAAGGTAGATGCATCATGACTTTGGTCAAAATATAAAAGAAAAGTTTCATAAGTCGGAGTACCATGATTCTCCGACTTATACAATCATGCTACTCAAGGTTTTAAAATACAATGTTGTATGTTTTTTTTCCACAACATATTCGTTGTAAACAGGTTCAGATAAGTCGTTGAATTGCTATTTGCATATTAGAGAAGTACGTTGTTCCGAGTTGTGGATACAAGTGGAATGTGTTGTCTTTGACAAATAAGGTACTTTGACCACAGTCAAGCCAATTGTCGTTGATACAAAGCTGTTTGAGATCATCGCTCTTAGAAACTTCTACAAAATCGTTGTTGCTGCCGATGTGAGTTTTTGTACTACCATGATGAACATTTGTGCCAAGCATATGTTCAAATGTTCAAGGTGCTGGAACAAGTCTGTCACATGCGTTTAGCTGAACGGTGAACCAATAAGAAAAAAGAAGAAAATGTACGAATTGTTTATCTTGTAAGTCAAACTATAACAGTTGGTGTTCATTTTAGATTCTACTAACAAGTTTGAAAAATATTGCAAATCCCATGGCTTGCAGATCTATTGTGATTCATGCCTAATTAGACAATTGATGACTCCAAGCAAACAGCAAACATCTTCTAGCAAAGTATGTTGTTGAATATGTCAAAACATTTGGGGAAGAGAAATCAAATGAGAGATCTATGAAAATCTAGAATTTTTGAGCAATTCGAGGTGAAGCTGTGCATTGCATTGTCCAAGACAAAGAACTCTACATTGGAAATCGAAAGCTGATGTCTGAACAAGATATTGAGATTTCAAAGGACGTACAAAAGTACTTCGATGAAACTAAGCAGCTTGCTCAAACATGAGTCTTGTTGTCTTTTGAGAAGAAAATAGTTGGATTTATTTCAATATCAGACCCTGTAAAGCTAGAAGCTCCTAGAGTTGTTTCCTTATTCAAAAGTATGTGCATTCATAGCATTTTGTGGCGGCACAACAAAGTTGTACTCAGACCATCACATTTAGCTCATGCCTACATCTAACGTAGAGAAGAGTTATTCGCTGGATTTTCTCTGGCAAATTGTAGATTTTGGCCATACACATGTTAGTTGTAATCAAGATCACTCTTTTGTTCTACTCTTAATAATATGATGAATGTTTGTTTTCGTAAGTGAATGATTTTATTTTTTTATCTCTTGGGATACTATAAATTTTTTAGAATTTGTGTGTCCTCTATTACAAATTGTTTCAGACTGGAAGAGAGTACGCGCTGAGTTAATATAACAACAACCCATCTTAATAAGCGCACAACGTCTATGAATGATATGCTTGTTTGCAAACAAGGGTCAAGTTTCTTCCTGCAACCTCTCTCTGATTTTTTTTTTTTGTGGTCGGATATGATGAGCACAACTTTAAGAGATGTAAGTTGTGAGTAATGTTGTTATGTTGAAATTTAACTATGCACACCAGATCCAACTACTTCATATCAGAAGGAGAGGTTTGTAGTCAGATCAAAGTACACCCTATGCAAATGTATAAGAGAAGAAGATCTCATTAACAAGAGGATCATAGGGTTGTCATCGAGGACAACAGAGCATATCAATTTGCTTCTTTCAAGTCGTAAGATGGTGCGACGGTTTCACGACAATATTCCAGAATTTGGAATTACTCCCAAATTGAAAGAATTGCATGGCGATATCTCAAAAAAAAGAGTTTTATTAGGTTTGTAAGGTGGCTACTTGTATATCTTGGGGCCATTTGAAACTCAAGAGTGATTTTTTCATCTGAATTCCAAGTGTGTGTGTGCTTGCGGAGTAGAGACGAGAGGTAGAGAGGGAGTAATGTTTGTACATAATTAAATTAGAGAGAATGTTGTCGACTGAAGATTCGGACAGGTTGTGCAGAGCAGCAATTTGACCACAAGCCGTGGTCGAGTTCGCGGTGACGATGCTCGGAAGCTTACATGATAGACAAATGATCCGCCAGATGTTGGTGTGAGATCGTCTATGACGTCTTAATGTAGCCTCAAACACGCACGAGGGGAAAAGTGTCGAGAAATCAGGTGAAAACGCTCCGATCAATGAAAATTGCAACCAGTGACAGGTTCCATGGTCGTGCAGATTGCTGACTGTCTCCATTTGGGCTCGTTTGATTGTGCATTTGACATGGCTGGTGTAGTTTGATTTCGCGTAGTCAAAATTGTTTCTTGATCCAGATAGTCAAATGGTGCTTCCGGCGTGCGAGGGTAATCACTATCAACTAAGAAAGAGGTTCAGATAGCCGTCTTCATGCAAGATGCGAGGATGGTAGATAACTATGGCCCTGTCTATATCATCAAGTGCATTTTGTGTGTCCGGCCCTTTCGTGCACGCGTGTTTCATAGAGCAGACTCAGTCGTTCGAGTTCAGTCATATTTTAGTAATGAACTTGTTAGTCTACGAACCCACTTCATCTCCATAACATGTAACTTCAGATGCTTTTTGGAACACTCACTAGCAACTTTCCGGCAATGAGCCGCTCAGTCGTGTTCATCTTTTCTTCACGAGCATCCCTCGATCACATGCTCGGCTTTTGACGTGGCTCCTTGAACACAAAGAAGGCAAGCATGGTTCATCCGTGGCTCTTGTCACGGAGTCATCTTTGACAAAAATTGGAAAAAAGTAAAACCCGTCTAATTATTATTCACCACAAGAAACCTATAACCCGCTGCCACCAATGAATGACCAACGTATGGTAAGTTGAAGGCTAATTAGACCTAAGTGAGTGATAACTAGCCGCCCCATAACATATAACAAGACTGGTTTAGATAATTAGGGTGTAATGAACAATGAACATGATAATTACATTCACAGTTAATATTCATGTTGAAAATTCCACTCATTTCACCTCACATGATCTTGACAAGTCTTCAACAATGACTTTAGAGGGAAGTGAGCAAAGAAGCAACATTACATCTCAATTTAGAAAGTATAATGGAATGGCGATATACACTTTAAAAGAATTTTTAAAAAACTCGAGTGATTGCAACAACATATAACATGAAACTTATTGAGTTTACTCTTTTGCTCATTATTTCATTCAAAGTGAAGTCTAGATAAAGAGTGTGAAATGACTGCCTTGTTGGTAAAATGTTTTATAGTCAATATTGTGTAATAGGAATCGAGTATGAGATTGGTGATATTATGAAATAGAATGTAGGATCAAGGTATTTTGTAATACAAAATTATCATCCTACTGCAAGCTTCACCTGCTCAATTAAGATATTTACTTTTCTCCAGGATGGATCTGCGAGACCTTTCCGGACTTGTGTGGTCTTCCACTCACAGCTTGGCAGATTAAGAGGTTGCGATTCTTTGAGAAATCATGCTAGCATTATTCGTGAAATTTTTATCAGGTTTACCTTCTTGAAGTGAGGCTTGGCAACCCAAGATTTGCGATAAATTGCTTTGCGAACGAAAAGAGATTATACTAGACCTCATGTGCTTGAATGGTTGCACGATGTTATATCTTGTGCCGCAAAGTCCGCGGGAGGACAGGAGGACACAGCGAGGAGTAAGTACAGATATCAAATGAAGTCCCTCCGGATTGAATTCTTCTAGTGCAGTAGAGAAAAATATGGATGTATCATGCTGAAAGTATACTGATTTTCAAAGGAGTGGAGCTAAATAGCAGTCCATGTAAGGAACCGAACGAATAGATTACTTTGCATCGTGAAATAGTAGCTTTAAAGGCGAATGATTTAAGGCCTCCAAGGCTTCCCACACAAAATCACAGAAAATTTGTGTTTTTTTGTAAGCATTAAATTATATTTATTTATTTATTTATTTATTTAGACAAATCTATTATGCAATCCAAATGAAAAATGTATATGAATGTGGTATAACACTAGTGTTATACCACATTCGTACATGGATAATGAAAATACTGATGGATAATCAATCCTTGTAAGTAGGGATGAATATTATTGCTATATACAAATATATCCATATTCAATGTAATGAATATTGAAAGATAACATATGTAAACCATAATGTATGGTTGAAGCACTCATTGAAGTTTTCAAGTCTCTCTGTCATATACTCTATATTATTCTCCAGCAAGAGCTTCAACATATTTTTGTACTACCAAGAGTAATTGATTGTATAAAAAATTGAACTCTTGTTAATCTATAATTAAAACACCAATAAAATACTACAATTGTATGGTTATAAAAAAGTGAATTTCTTTTCTTCAAATCTTAATATTTTCATACAAGTAATGAAGAATTATAAGAAAGCTAAAGATGATAAAAAACCATACAAGAAAGAAAGTGCTTTTAAGTTCAATAAAAAAGAAAACGTACCCAAAATATAGTTACAACTCGAAGTCTTGCTCCGATAGTGTGAACAATATAATTCACAATATTCAAAATATCTAGTAATGAGTAGTATAATGTAGAATCGAGTGATGTGATATGTAACACAAGTATCAGCTACCATTTTCGCGGGCCTCCCTCTCCTGGCTGCGCTCGTGGGTGGCGGCTCTATGGCAGATAAATACGTCCACAGGCGACGGGGTCCATGTAAGGAATTCCGATTTTCCGGTAAGTCTTCCCATGCCAGCCAACGAGGTGCGCTCTCGTACTTCATGACTCATAGAAACCAAATTCTCAAGCTTGCAACCTCCAAAGATCGATAGAAAACTTTTACGTGCTCTACATGTAAAGTCCATGTGTCTGTTGGTAATATCTATTATTTCATCATAATATTTTTCAAACTTAACTCTTTTCGTTTAATTTATTGCTTGGTGGGGACTTACCATTATGTTCTCTCTACTTTGTTTACAGCATTAGGATCTCTTTACCCACGCCGTCACATTGGCAGCCTGCATGTGGAAGCTGCTTTTCATTGATGTGCAATTAGACTAAAGGCAACATTTGTCCAGGACTTTGAAGTGAACAGATGGCTGCAGTACCTGCTTAGTGTCATGCTAAGTTCTGCAAGTGTGAAGGATTGCCACATGGTGTCGGTAGTATATGACGTCATGTTTATACTTCGTGCTATGCACTACTCTATTGGGAGATGCAGCATGCACAGCTCTGTCACTTCTTTTTTTATTCTTAACTTCCGAAACGCATTAGACTCTTACTTCACCGACCTTCAGACAAGTTACTGATTGTAGTTGTAGAAATTTTGTTCTTAAGTACAATGAAGAATGCATGACCGTCTATGCAAACACCTCAAGAATCCAGTCTTTTGCTCCAAACGTAGATATCAGATCATAATTCCAATTTGAAAACACGAGAGTCGATGTAGAAGTAGACCGTTTCATCCAGCTGGAACTGTATGAAACATCAATATTTCCTTCCAATGTTCTTACCCACAGTGCCCAGTCACTGTTGGGCATGTAATATCTCATGATGTAACTGGATGACAACTTTCGTTTCTGGTTGTGGCTCTACTACACATCAAGGTCTGCCAGTGTCTCGGAGCGAATTGACCCTTCGGTTCCGAAAACGTGACTGGGGTCTACACATGAATTTCTACATCGCATTGGATTTGTGCTCCTGTGTCAACAAAACATTATTGACCTTCCTGCACTAGTTAATCTGAATTGGAGACATGAATTGAAAAATGTGCTTTAAGCATATTCTTCATACAGAATTGCGTGTTGATTACAGGGTTACATGTTTCAGGCGCAGTAGTGTGATGAGTGTCGAAAACCCATGAAAGTACAGCTCAGAAAATGACTTGAGCAGGAAGTTGCTACACGGCATACGACCGAGGGACATCCTTCGATATACAGGTGCACAATAAGATCAGGCTTTCAAGATGTCGACTTGTGTGCTTCAGATCTTGTAAGCAGTTCGACCTAAGAACGATGACATCTTGTAGCCGACCATGTAACCGAGGTTATAAACCTAACTTCACTAGGAAGATTCAACGTGTGGACCTTTTTCGCAGTATCTGGCAAATGTGCCAAATGAATGTAAAACTTCGTCTGTCGATCTCCCTGACCAGGTAAGTTGTTGGAAGACTACGATGTGCTTAGGTACAATCGCTAAAAGAAAAGTTGCGTGAAAGCCAAATAGTTCAAGTTTCTAGGTAATCCTGAGGTAGGATTGAGTTACTCCTACCTCAGGATAGGATTCTTCATAAGTATGCCATGTTATGAAACTGACAAACAATTGACTGTAAAATGGACAAACATTGAAATGTCGACTTATCAATATCGTATGAACTCCGTAACATTGATGGAATCGATACCAGCAATTAGCAGTGCTAAGCCATTTAATCCACATAGCTACACACGTCTAATCCAACCTGATCGACCGAACCGCCTCTCCGTCACGGCTCAGCCTCATCATTTACAGTTCAACACCTGCAAACAGAGAGGACACAACATACCAGTCTCGGAACATGCAAGTTCCTAGAGGAAAATTGGGTACAAGAGACTTTGAAAGTAAAAAGGATCTTCAAAGCAACCGCCCCTCAAATAATAAAATGGAACGACTACTGTGCAAGACTAGGTTTGCACGAACATGTTTCAAGTTGATCTGATTTGACGACACAGAACAGGGAGACTTGAGTCATATCAAATCCATTCCAGGAGAAAACTCAAAAAAACGTGCAAACTTCGGCAAACATTTTCAAACCGCGTTGTCTGCCAAAGAAAGTCCAAAAAAGTAAAAGGCCACGACGGTCTAAGAGACACAACCGTCGTGTACAGCCGCAATATCATGCCATTCTCATGGGCAGTGCGACAACACGACCGCCCGTGGCTTTCAAAGAAGTTTGCTCAAACCTTACATCCCACTAGCAACCATGAAGTAGTCAAATTGCCACGCGTGGTCACCCGTGAAATTGTTCCTTCCTCCACGATTTCTTTTCACAATCACTGCAAGAAACATACATAGACGAAGTAGCCCACACAATCCCAAACTCACACACGAACTCAAAACAGATTAGCCCCTGGGTTAAGTTAGGCGCATTACAAGACTCGTAAATTTACACAACTAAAAAGATATTGATTGCTCTTTCCATTCCAATGAAATTTGATGAGGATACATGTGCACGATAGATTTTCACTATGGCCTTTCGCCCTGAGCATAAAGGTGAGACATCACGTAAGCTCTGACTGCTTGAAACATAAAACGCTTACAAAAAAACAGGAGATGAAAGCATTATGAAAATGTTTGACAAGTATAAGAGCACTTTGATAGAACATGTGGAAGTCCGAAAAGGACGTGCTAAACCATCAACTCTGTGACAAACTTACCTATTAATTGAGACAGGCACGTGGCTTCTCACATGAAGGAGGTGAAGCTCATCAGCGACTAAGGAAATCCTGGCCATGCTTGCATGTCCATCCCCCCCAACCCCAACCCAAGAGCCGGCCCAGCCAGCCCACAAGCATTTGAATCTTGTCAAGTTGTGCAGCGTTATGCACTCGATGTCTATGCACGTCAGAGCCAATTAGCTCAATTACAATTGACAAGAGTATCAATCACCTAATAACGACGTGTCTAGCTACTGAGAGATTCTCAATGCGCATATCATGGAACATATCACGCCAAAGTAAGCTCTTGAAACACTTAAAAAGTCATCCGCCAACATGATATATTACTTATGCAGGTGTATATCATGAGATAACATTGCAAACACGATAAGATGGTGGGTGAATGCGAAACCTATATGGTATCATACATTACACCAACAAACCGACCGAAAATGAGGAAGCCAAGCACTGCCAATAATTCAGACCCAAAACCTTTCGTTCACAAATGAAGTCTGTTCTGACGCAAATAACTGCACAAGCCTGCATAAGTAGTAGGCCAGTCTTGCTACCTAAAGCTTTGTGAGAAGGGACCACGCCGGAGGGACGGAGCCTGACATGTACGGAGTCGAAGACGGAGCTCATCAACCCTGCAAAACAGTTATGTGCCACAACTGCGAGCAGTCTGCGACAAAAGATCCCAACCATCCCAACCCCATCCTTGATCGAAAGATGAAAATTGCAATCTCCTCTTAGCTCCATCTCCTTAGCATCCTGGATCAAGGCTCGTTAGGCGCACGCAAAGGCGTGTGCACTGCTCTCCAATATGATTTAAGAAACGTAGTAAAGCATATGCAGTAAACAAGTTCAACAGATGGCAAACATTTTAATGGGTGACATGAATGGCTATTACATAAACTATCTACTATTCACTAGAACTTGGGCTTCGAGAGACTGATTTTGAGTGTCCTCTCCTCCTCTTCTTGTGCCGGCTTGAACTCTTCTTTCTCGTCAACGCGTCATCACTGAGTCCTTTGCTTCTGCTCATATCAACTACTGGGCCTAGTTCCAGATCTCCTGATTCCGATGAAGAAGGACGTCTACGATGCTTGTGTTTGCGCTTTTTCTCCTTGCGTTTATCTGCCTCCTCATCCTTCCTGTGCTTCCTTTTGTGCCTCCGCTTTTCTTTGCGACCTTCACCATCTTTGTCTTCATCCTCTTCATCATCATGCTCAACCTCCTCCTCCACTCCTCTTTCCATCTCCTCGTCGTGCCGGTGCTTCTTCCGGTGTCTACGGTGCCTTTCCTGCTTTCTATCATTTTCGAGCTCTTCGTCTTCAATTTTTTCTTCCTCGTGTAACCTTATCCTCTTACTCACCTTGTGAATCTCAACCCGTTCCACTTCTACTTCCGCTAAGAGAGATGTGACGGGTAAAGCCTCGTCCTGATCCCTTCTATCCAGTAGTACCTTATCTCTGCTATTGACAGTTTTAGACTTTGAAGACTCCTTAGACAAATCTTTCTGCTCCTTTCCTGCTAAATCCCTCCTATCATACTTAAGCCTATCTTCCGGTCGTCCGTCTTCAGATCCATGTCCGTCCTCGTCCCGATATGCACGGCCCTTACTTTTCTCATCCTTGCCCTCGCGATTGTTTATACTCAGCCTGCTCTGTTCTGCTTCTTCCCTCTCGTCTGCCACTTTCGCTGTTGCAATCCTTTCCACATCGTGTTCCGCAACTCTACCGACCATATCCCTGATCCTTTCTCTCTCCTTGGCGTGGACTTCTAAACTAGAATCTCTAGTGGGACGCATCTCGAGGTCAGAGCTCCCTTTAATACCCTTAGCCTGCTCTGGTCCATCACGAGCATTCGGAACCGATTGGCGGTGATCCTCCGGGGGGTTCCTTGACTGTGTCGACTCATCATCTTTGGCCCTTCTTTCTGGTATCTTGAATCTTTCCTTGCTTCTCACTTTCTCCTTCTCTTTGACCTTCACATCGTCTCGCCAATCATCCAGCTCCTCTTCATCCTCGTCACTTCTATCTTGACTGTGGAATGATTTTTCTCTACTCCGGACATCCGGTTTTTTCACAGGTTTCTTATTGAATTCCTTTGACACAACGATTTCCACATCCTCCAGCTTCTGTAAAGCATCCTTCCCACTCGGCCCCACATTATCTTGATGAGGATACTCATCGGAGGATTTCACAGAAGTGCCTACAGAAGACACTTCTCCCGGACGAACTACACTATCGTTTAGGGCTTCGCTTGGTGATAAATTTGGCTGAAGCTGGATTGATTGTGGCAAAAAAGCTACTGAGGACTCTTTATCTTTGCTCGCATCAACCTCAGTAGCAATTGCTTGTCGCGTGGACTCGTCGCTCTTTATCCTTCTATGAGGAGTTTGATCTATTTCGGATGCAGGAGTCAAGGTCGGTTTGTTTTCAAAACTAGGCACTCCATCCAAGGATCTGGGACTCTTGCCTCTCTTCACAGGGCTCTGGCTGACTTTCTTTACGGCCACACTAGGGCTGCGACTACGACTAAGAGCAGATGGACTCTTGATTGCCTCCTTTGAGGGAGAACGTGAGCGCCGTGAACTTCTCGTGTGTCTACTCCTCTCATCTCTACGCCTTCTGGGCGAAGGTGTGCGATCACGATCCCTCCTGTGTCGTGGTGAAGGAGACGGTGTACGAGACCTCCTCCTCACTCGGCTCCTACTCCGACTTCTATGTGAGCTTCGAGGATAATGATCTCTTTCTCTGTCCCTTCCCCACTCCCTTCTGACGTAATAACGTGGATAGCCATCCCTTCCACCCCTGAAGTGACTACCGCGATCCCTACTGGGGCTCCTGTGGCGACGACGTTCTCTTGAAGGTGACCGAGATCGCCGATCTCGACGATATCTAATGGGTGATAAGGATCTAGAACGGCGATCACGTCTATATCTTACAGGAGAGCGAGATTTCGACTTGGACCTTGACCGCGAACGAGACCTGCACACGAAGAATAAAATATGGAAACACTCTCCTCAGTATGATCCGATTATCTGCCAAAATATTTTCCCGCAACCGAACAAAGATGATCATATGATCAGATAGACCAAATACTTATCCATAGCTTCGTGGAATTACAAAGGAAGTTTGGCCAACTAAACTCCTCCATGGGAAAATCTCGATGACTACAAAACGGAGCTAAACGCACTTCGCCTACTGTTGTCAGTTTTATCCTGGTAAGACATCGACTTTCAGCGTAATCGTTATTAGACCAGGGGAGGATCAGAGAAGCTAACCTTGAGGCCGACTTCTCTGGCTGCTCCAATCCATTTTCTCCGTCTGGTTTAAGAAGCTTGCTTATGTCGGCAGCTCTAGCAGCGGCCATTTCGGCAGCAGATTTCACCGTTGCCGCGCGTGCTGCAGCCTGCTGAGTGGCCATTGCCTGCTGCATAAACAATGCTTGCTGAAATTGCAATTGCTGCATTGCCACAGCTTGTTGCATCATCATCGGCAGAGGAGGAGGAGTGGCTGCCGCAGATCCACCTCCACCAGACCCACTACCTACTCCTTGCTTACTCGCCGGCTTGCTAACCTTCTTCTCAAGTTCCACTTTAATTTGACGGGAGCCAACTTCCATATTGTTTAATGCAAGGGCTGCCTTGGCTTCATCTGGACTAGAATACTCCACATAAGCAGACTGCTTAGATTCTGAAAGTTTTATATCAGTAACAGTCCCGCAATAACTAAAGAGCTGGCGTAGTTGCTCCTGGGTGAGGACAGAACTCAGATTGGTAACATGAAGAGTTCGCAAAGGTTCATCCTGATCTTTTGGTGAATCGCCACCTTCTTTAGGGCCTGTATACGTAACAGGAAAAGCGTTGTTAGTAAAGCTTTGTTTCTTGACACAATATATTTCTATCAGACTGAAAATAGTGATGGGCAAGAAACACCTCGATTAATAATATATCGAAAACATACAGTCCTAACTCTCCATTCACGTCTTAAGTTTCTCAAAGTACTGTAACGTGGTACAGCAGGCACACAAGACTGTTTTGCAGGAACGCAAATGATTCCTCGGGACTTGTGGGTAACAACGAGGGGTTGTCTACGATGAGGCGTTTTTCTCAAAGACAGCCTCGTCCACTCGAAAAACAAAGTTTACTACTATAACTTGGGGCATAACTTCCTCTCAAGCCCCCATAAGATTCAATTCTCTCCCTCGACTAACGAAAACCCTTTGCAGTTGTCAGATTACAGATTTGGAACTTGAAGATTGACTACTTGTGCATACACGACGCATGTAGACCAAGATATTAACGACTTTTCATTGGTAGAACCTCCTGTACAGCACATCCTGGCTCGGGCACCTGCAGCAACATACCAACAGCTGAAGATATTTTACGCTGGCGCAGTTAGATGGAAGCTACTATCTTTTTCTGATCGTTTTCAAGCTTACTTATCCAACCGGGTCATGAGGAAGTCAGAAAGGAAGGAAGATACTCAGACCAGTAAAACAAGCTGTTTTGATGAGTTCTACATGAGTTCTAGATGCAGAACTTTTAGACAAAACCAAAAACACCTAGAAATGTGAGAATATAGACCAAAAACGGTGTCGCACATCCAAGAAGAAGAAGTGGAAAAAAAGTTGTGCTTAAAAAACGTCGCAATCTGGTAAAAAATGTAATAACAGGATCCATAACCAACCTCCAGCTAGTAAAGATTATCGATATTCCAGGGCTGCAGTCTCGGACGAGAACCACTATTCTAACCAAGAAAAAATTTGTTGATTTTAAGCAATCAACAACGTGAACGGATCAGGGTTAAGAGACAAAAGTTTACACGGACTTGAGAGTGGTTGATATAATAACCTTCATCTACCATTAACTTTTTACAGTTACAGCCACCCTGATTTGAAATAGAAGATTCTCCAACAGTCACCGAAATTCAACCTTATGCAGTTAAAAGCTGGAGGACGGACAATTACATTCTAGACATACCAAGCCTTCACTAGAGACAGACCTGTGACACTTAACCAGTAATGACCCTAATATAATGTGACTGACCAGCCGAGAAGGGCATATTGTTCGAAAGTTTCGTACTTCCTATAAAATGGTAAGTCCAACACAGTGTGGTAACGATCTGGGAATGTGAATGAAAGCATATTGAGCTTACCCGTTTGCAGTAAAACTACGATCAGTTGCAAAAAGATCAATAGTATCCGAGGGACGAAATTTAACTAGAAAAAATCACACTTCGAACACTACAGCAGTTCTTAAAAACTTTCAAATGTTTGACCGAATTGAAGTCACAAGAAAGACTAAAGTAAGAAAAGGTCATCCCATTTCCTTTAAAGGGAGGTCAGAGAATTTCCAGAAATCAAAGGAAGAGAGAATGTAAGTGAAAACATGCTCATGTATACCTGCATTCTGCGCAGCAGCTGCTTGCGCCGCCTGATATGCTTGTGCTGCAGCAATGCTTTGAGCCGCTGCCATAGCAGCTGCGGATGGGGCCATTGGCATTTGGCTGAGCCCTCCCATCGTACTTCCTGCGGCCAGAGCTGCCATTAGCTGATTTGATGATGGATGAAAAATACAATCACTTTTGGAATAGCTCATCCAAATGACCACACATACTCTCCCATATAGGAGCCTCAAGATTAGACAGGACAGACCCACCTGTAGATCCTGGAAGAAGCCCCGGAATCATTCCGAGCATGCCTGGAAACATTGCCGACATCGAAAATGGCATGTTTTGACCGACTCCATTCATGTAAGGCCCAGAGCCAAGCAGAGGTCCAGACGCCGGCAGAAGTCCACCACCAAGAGGGGCATTTCCTCCACTAAAAAATACGGGAAATGGACTCCCCAGTATGGGTAGGCCGTTGCATTCCACGCTGACCATGTAGTCCCCTCTTTTCGCCACAGCATAAGTCGCGGTGTACGTTCCGTCCGCATGATCCTTGACAACCGCTTCCTGCTCTGCACCTCCAACACCTGCCCCGGGCGTAATTCTAACGCGAATGTACGCCCCTCCATGCCCAGTTCTCCTGCCATCCGAGTCCTTGGTGACCACGACAAAGGACGCGGCCGCACCGGCTGCACCTCCTCCTACACCAGTACCGGCTGCAGTACACTTGCCGGGATCCACAGGCCCTATTGGCTTCCTTGCAAGCCTGTCTGCCTCGTCCGCCTCACTGTCAGAAGATGGCTCTCCAGTAGGGGGAGGATGATCCATGTCCTTGAAAGTTGCTTCGAACGCAGCTCGTGCAGCTGCCGCTTTCTCCTCCTCATCTTTCAGCTTCGCTTCTTCAGCGTGCTTCATCCACGCCGGCCGAGTGAGCGCTGTTCCCCGCCCTGCCATGTTCTTACTCCGAGTGAACCCCTAGAGTGGACAATTCCTCTGCTTCCAACAGTAATACCCGCAATCTGCCCTCTCGTGGTTCGGTCGACCAAACATCCTCAGGACAATACTAATCCTTCTCTTTCAATTACCATCGTCTACCCTCGGATAATCATAACTCATCTGCTGGCCCGCTCGCCAGTTCAATTCCAAAATAATTAAAACTCCATGAAAACGAAGAAAAACACCACGGACGGCAACGCCCTCACACAACAGCTAAGATGTGAATATCTCGGAGAGTGAAATCACCACCACACGCGAAAGTAGATAAAATCCTCGTCATTTTCGGGAAAGAGAGCACATTCAAACTTGTCTAAGTCGAGGGAACTAAGGGCACGACGATGAGAATTGCGTCATGCACGAAACCCAGAACGAGAAGCATTTACATTCCAGCTGCAGAGGAGACCTAAACTTAATGAAGTCCCAAGGCCGACAGGACAGACGTCGCTTTCACGATCTTTGAGAAAAAGAGGAAGAAAAGACTCGGGGCCAACTCAACCCCGCTTGGCTGATACTCCTCTGCTGCCCGCGAAGGGCGAGCACGCGGTGAAGATTTTGTGGTGATACGAACAAACAGTAGTAACAGACCAACAGACGGACCAGAGAGAACGGCTGAACCAAGGTATTGATGAGACTCATCACAGACACTCGACGGAAAAGCTCGTTCCTGCACGAGGAGCACGAATTCTCGACACCGGTGCACCCAAAGCTTCCGACGACACGGGACGACGGATCAACCCTAAATCCCCGACCGGTAGCGAACGAACTCGTGATTCCGATAATCTAACAGACGCAGGACGGGACGACTTCGGCGCGCGACTTCGGAGGGCGGATCAGAAATGTTTGCAGGCCCTTCCCTTCCCTCCTTCCCTCCTTCCCCTTCCCTTCCCCTTCCCTGGAACGGAATTGCTGCACGCCACGCCCACGGGCAAGAAGAACGAGACGAAAGATTTGCAAATGCTTCGCGCGGGCTTCCACGACCAACGTTTCTGAAACCTTCGACTCTGACTCGCACAACTGCGTGCAACTCGTCTACCCTCGGAATTCCTCGCCCGCTGGGCCACTCTTGCGCTGCCACGTGCTTCTCCGGAACTCGTGCCACCGGAGCTCGGGCCTATTATTGATTAACCCGGTTTCAAAACCCCCCGAAAATTACGTGCTTGTTTCCTGCAGCCAGCACTGGAAGGAGGACGCGACGTAGTAGGCAGATACCAAGTGGGAGATGAACCACGTAGCGTCCATGAGGAGGAGAGAGACCATTCCACCATCAGCATGCCAGTTGCATTTACTGACTTCAGTTCTATGTAGAAAGATATCTATGAACTGTGAATGCAAACTGATCAACTTTTAATATATACTTGCACATACATTTTTCAAATTTTATAATTTGCAATTTGAGATCACAACATATCAAAATTTCAAATATTCTAAAGAAACATGTATTAGACTATTTCAATATAAGACATTCATAAAAGTCTAATGCCTATGAAATGAAACAATAGAATTTAACAAAAAAATTTGTATTTTGCATTTCATTAGTATTAAAAAAGGTAAATTATGAAAATTTTTTTCAAATATTATCTGAAAAAAATTTAATAAAACATTAATTTGAAAATTCTTTAAGATCTTTATAAAACAAGTAAATAGACATCATTCATATTCAGACTTTCAATAGAAATCATTTTTTAAATTGAAAGAATTAAGCCGAATTTTTAAAAATTATGTCATTTTATTATTTTTGAATAATTTTTAAGAAATATTTTTCCGACAAAGTAAAAAAAAATAATACCATGTATTTATTATTACTATTTATTCAATAATTTGAAGAGTACAAGTATTTAGATAGATTAGAGATACTTATGCACATAGAAATTACAACTTTTTATCATAAATTTATTATTGAATAAAAATTATAAATATATTAAATATAAAATTATATTATATCTTTATTTTATCTGATTTAATGGTTAATAAATGAAGGATATATATTTCAGAATAAATAATAGTTTTTAAATTCTATTTTAATATAACTTGCAAATCTATCCATGTAGATTATTTTTTATTTGACTTTTGTTTTTATTAAGTAATATTCATATTGAAAGTGAATTTCTTATCACAAATAGCGATAATTTCAATTTTAGTTAGATTTCAATAAAAATATATAATAAAATTTTATTTTATTTTCTTATCAAATTGATTTTGAACATCTCTTTTTTTTCTTCAACTTCAACAAAAATAATAAATATGAGGCTACAATATTGAGTCTATTTGCAAAATTTTGTTCAATAAAAATTCTACATAATTTTACATACATCTACATTTTCATAAAAAATCACATTTAAAATTAATTTTTAGAATTTGATATTTTGTTGTGAATTGAAATCATTCCTATACATTGTTATATATAATCAAAAATTATGAAATTCAAAAATTCAAAATTAAAAAAAAACTTATACTTAATTTTGACCACATTTGATATTTGTATAAAAGATGTAATGCAAATTATACATTGTTTTGTGTTGTGAATTACAATGAAGAGAAATCTTTTTAGTCCTTAAATTGATGATACTAGAGGTTGATTGAATAAGTTTAATTATGAAAAAAAATCTATTATAGTAATTTTAGTCTTAATTGAAGCAATTATGAGATATTAATAGAAGACTTTATGCCTTATCTCAATGCATTATATCACATCCAACAGTATGTAAAAGATCATTTTTGTAATTATTTAGAAACAAACAATGTTTTTAGTGATATTGTACAGTACAATTAAAAAAAATATCATTTGTCAATATAATATTACTTTAAAAGTCAACGTTTTGCAATGAAGAAGAATTAAAAAATCTTATTAAGATGATTTTGTTGTGTTTGGATAGACTCACCCCTCATGATGCATCACTCTTCAATTTTTAGTTGAATATTTGTTTACACTAGTTTTGAGTTGCCACACTGTTAGGTTGTGTGTAACCATACTTAATGAGCTAAAACTAATACATAGATGATTCAGAATGAGAATGCAATTGATTAAAATTGCATTACATGTGATTATCACAATAAGGATAATGAGTTTGATAGGTAAAGATTGATTGTATTAGTTGAGAAAGAAACGCTTCAATAATCTTTGTGTTGAATATCTATGTGCTTGTTAGATTGCAAATTAAAGGCACCCCGACCATATGCCCTGCGGGCAAACGATTGCAGATCCTTCATGTGTACACCGTTTAGTACTCAATATTATACACATCATTTGTGCAGAAATACTCTATCCTGCCAACAGGGATAGGGTACGATCTACCAGTATGATTTGAGGAGATTATATCATTTTCAAAATAACGCTTAGTTATATCTAGACAGAGAGAGAAAAAAATATGAACATTGTAACATTGCGATTGAATGTCAAGATGCAGACCGTACTGATCTAATGATCAAACTGTGTTTGTAGTGATCATAACATGCTTTACAAAACTGTGATTTTTATGATCATAATCCACCGCAATTTTTTTTTAAAGATAACATACCCAAAATTGATCATAATCATAGTCCAATGCATGCTGCAACGTTTGTCACATGCACTTCGAGATAAGATCTGTGCACTTTGCTCCTGCAAATGTGAGCTACGAGAAGAATAACGTCTAGCAAGAAGAGGGAGGGTTTGAAGAGAGAAAAGACGAAAGAGGCAAAAGTGGTGTTGCTCCTCTCAACCATCCTGCAGCCACACATATAACATGTCAATCTCGTGCGAGTTGGGTCATCACTTTCCCAGCGTCTCGACAAACAGTATGAGCCGTATGAACAAATGCTGTTGCCTGATAAGAAGAGTCCATCTTCGAGGTCGTGAACCTAAATCCTATGATTCTCAGAAGACTAGATCTGAACACGTTTATTCTAGTGTCACATAGATATAACCTCTCGAGAGTGCCGGGTTGTCACCTACTTCTAGATTCTCTTCAAAAATGTGAAACTCCCGAAATCCAGAACGTAGTTTGTAAGATCCGAAGAGGTGCCTTTCGTGCCCACTTTGAAGCAGAGAAGCCATCTTCGGTGGTACAGCGCTTACACGCGAATTCCTCATCTCACTCGTTGCTTTCTTTTCCCATATTTACCGTTATCAAGAGGAAAATGATCAATCATCGGGCTGAAAAGCTGCACATCAAATCCAGGCAGTCGCTCAGTTTTTGTGATGAGCATTGAATGCAGGGGTAGGTAGATAAGTCTCGGATTCGCCGTCTTCTAAATCGCTATGTACTTTCCGTTTGGAGCACCTAAGAACGTTTTCAACCTCTGTTCGATCGTCACTAACTTTTGAACCGGCCGCCAGCTCGAGGCACAAATCCAAGTCTAGAAACGAAGCACGGAGGAAAGGTTTGCCGTCAGTAGCCCGACACTTACCTTTATTACTCGCTCGGCCGAAGTGCTGCAAATGGTCACAAAGAGAAAATTCCACCATTACCATGAAAGGCCTCAGCAGCAGGTCTTCAGAATTAGACCTTCTATTGGTTGCATATGCCCACCATGTCGTGGATGCGTTCATCTCATCTCATGGCTGTTTACAAAGTTGCTACTCCTAAATAAGTTTACAACAGTTACTGGAATACAACTCGCTGAGTAACGAACGAGTATCTGAAACCAAGTTGAAATGAACTTGAGTATATATCAGGCAGAACAGCATCTTACAACAGATTAGCACGGACTTACCCAATTGCTGTGTCGTTGACAGGGGTAGTTTCAGAGATCAGTAGACCTCCTGGTGATGTTCGCTGAGCGTGATGCAGAAGTGCAAGAGGTTGCTATATTTTGTGTTTCCATGAGCCCTGCATCTTCTGAGTGCAGCAGCAGACCCTGTCATACCAGATAGAAGAGAATGAATATTTGTTCCTAAAATGTAGAGTCTCGATGACCAAGATGTTCAGATATTACGAGACCAGAGCCACAGATTGTCCACCAAAATTGTGGGGCCAATTTTCAAAGTAGTCAACATTCCATTGTTTCTATTATTCAAGGAGTCAATTATCTGAGACATGCAAAAAGTAAAATATTCCACAGATTCAAAGAGATTCTTTCCTACCTCGGAAACAATTTGAAATTACGTTATCACAACAATCTGCTCCAGTTCGAAGTGCTTTGGCTCCTTCTTGATGTGTTTCATGACTGAATGATTCCCAATCTATAGAATCAAGGATTTCATAAGAATTCCACGGCTATCCAAAATCCAGTGAACTCTGGAACAAGTTCACGAAACAAGGACTCGAATATGTAGACCTCAAGGTCAAACGGTGTCAAGTATTTCTTCTGGCAGTTTCAAAGTGATAACTTGCGAGTTTCCTGCCCTTTTCCAAGGACCGAAACCGAAGGCCACGGAAAAACAGATCTATGCCGTGCAAAACCACCAAAACACTGATTCCTTTTCTGAAATAAGGTCTTGTCACGAACTTGAGGAACACATACCCATATACTTCAGGTCGAATCATAGACGCTATTTTCATGAGTTGAACTCAGTCCAGCCAAAATTTCACCGAAGAAACATTGGATGGATTTACTGCTGCCTCAGAGTTGAGTCCTTGGTAGGAGCCGTCCTTCAAAGCATCAGACAAACAATCAATGGTTCGACTGATGATTAAAACTGATTTTTTTTGGTTCTCATGAGCACACCTGTTGTGCCACAGGCTATATGCTCTCTACTTAAGCTACTCTGAACTTCAGCAGAATATCAGTATATCTGTGACGTGTACTGAATGTTCCGAAAGGAAGCTGCATCTGCAATAAGAGCCTCTTTTGCAGGATCCTGAAAATCTTACAAAGTGATGTACAAAGTTCGTACGCTTCTGCAGCTTTCCAAACTAGCACAACATGAGGTCTTGAATTCTGAATATTCTTCTTAGACCAGATCTGAATTGTGGACACTACGCTGCAGCTGAGGTCTGTTGGACCCACATGACGACCATGGTGACAATGAAGCATCAGATCGTCACTGATTGTTAGACTAGTCTCACCGACTGGTGATTTTATTCTACAGAGAATACACACAACTCAAAAGACCGAACAAAAAAGGTCCATACGGCGTGATCGTGCTCCTGCGGCTAGCTCGGTGCTCTCGGAGTCAGTTGCTTTTAGGAGGTGGGATGCAGAAGCATCAGTTGGTCAGCCAGCCATAAATTCTTATATTGTATTTGTGGTCTCTCTCTTTATTCTTTGGGTCATACTTATTTTACACAGTAAGCAACGAGACCCCAAAAGCTGGAGACCCTTGGTGTTTCAACCTGGTCCAGAAGAGGGGATGGACGTGGATAAGGCCACGGGGAGACTGCCCTCGGCGAATGCGTTCTCGAACTCATATTCTCCTGTAAGGGTTGACTCTAATTACAACTGTGAATGATCATATCTGTTCATAATTAACATATCATTATTTTGCTCCAGAACTAGTGCATATAATCTTCTAACCGTTTTCTTACTATATTATGTCTGTCTGTTTTGGCTATGAGAAGGTTTAGGCTGCCGATTTCACCTCCCGTCTATAATTTGTTCCTTCCTGTCCAGAAATCGCGTGCACAGCCGTCCTGTCGGTGCTGGCTATGTATTTGACGATTGGGGACATGCCATCATCTTTGCGATCGCCGTGTGATGTCTGAGCACCCGTCACTTGCATCGATGACATGGGATCTTCAATTGCATCCAGAAAACTCTATTTGCAAGTTCTTTAGTGTCCTTCCGAAGATTCCTTCAAACCATTCAGTATACGAGGTCATATATTCACAAATCATACCTTGCAACTTCACCTCTGGTCCAGAAGATCATGGGCAGACTCTGTTAGCAATCGCAAGATGTTGTCTGAGAATCTTTGAGAATGGTTGACTAGCATGACATGAAAAGCAAGAGATCATCAATGAATTGCACATCTTGATCGAGCGGTGGATATTGAAAGAATACTCTGACGACCCACGAAGAGCTCGAACTACAGTTCCTCACAGTCAAAAAGCCACGTGCTGGTTATCTTGGCTCCTTCTTAGCTGGGATGCTTGGCTGTTCCTCTAGTTTCGTGTGAATCTGAAGAAGATATTTCACCATTGACGGTCATCCCTCAAGAGTGTTTGTTATGCAAGGGTGTGAAGTTTTTACCATCGATATTCCAACAGGATGATCCTCATTTGATCGCAAGGTGAAATCGTCTGGGTTTCCACACACTACGGTCTCTTGTGTCTAGCCCTCAGGGTGTCGAAACTGCTCTAAGGTAGCCTTTCAACATCATGAAATTTCAGGAACCGAAGAGTTACTGCTCACTCAGCATCCATCCTGTCACCTAGCTGTCCAAGATCAACACGACGTCATTCTTGTCCTTGTTCTGTGTCATGTACACACTTCCGATCTGAATCCAGATTGTGTACAAAATCTATGGTTCAGCTTGTTGAAACAAGTTGCTGGGTGATTATCCGATTCCAGTCTAAGTTGGATAATTTATCGATGAACTTCCACCGAGGATTGTAAGCTCAGCACCTGCCTTGAGGTGCACGAGGCACTGCTTCGTGAACACACTTAGGGGGTTTTTTAATCTAGACAGTCAGCTTCATCTGAACGAGGTCATTGAACTAGTTCGGTAACTTTGTCACTGTTAAGGGGTTCTTTCTCACAGCGAAGACCAAAAACCACAAAAACTCATTCCTTCTTCTTGGAAGTGATTTTAAGCATAGCTTCCTTCATGACGATATTATACAGTATGGTTAGTGTAAGTGTAGAGGGTTAAGCGCTTTAGGATTAGCTCTCTTCTAAAATCGAGTAATCATTTTGGGCTTCTGTCATAATTCTGGATGATTTTGGTTGTCTACATTACTTGTTCTCATACCACATTCTGTTAGAACGAAATGAAATCTGGTACATGATGGTTGGTCTGGCAAAATGCTTAACGTAACACGTGATAGGAACTTGCATGTGTTTGACGTGAGAGACCAGAGAAGAAAATCGGTTCGTTTGAATCAGACAACTAAAATCATTTCTTTGGAAGTAGACATGAAGTTAAATGAACTATATATATCATGGTAGTCAATGAATTTAAATTACTGTATGTTAAATTCATATTATCAATATATTATGAAATCTAGCATTTAGCTTCCATTGATCTGCTAGATTTGATGTGGTATTCCCATCACGTTTAGTATCATTGTGAAATCTTTCTCTTAATAGGAAACCGGACATGTTTCAAAAAACACTTTAAAGCTACAATTATCCCTTTGTCATCCAAAGTCAAGAAACAAGATGATTGAATTTTGTGAGCTGCTAGTTATTCTTCAGAGTATGCTAATTATACTCTAAGAAGGGAGGTTTGTGATTGATAAGAGTGAAACAAAAATGCTTTCGATATTCACGCCAACTACTCTCAGTTGATATTTGATTTGAATTCTGCAATAAATATTTGATTTGAATTCACAGCCAGTGTTACTACGGGCGAGTACTTTCATGGAAGCACACAAGATCTAGTACCTTGATAACTCTATCTTTCTTGTTACGAACCTTGATTTTGTAATTAATCACGAAGGCATAGACTTGAATCAACGCCTAATCTTGTACTGCCGATAACGCAAAGTCCAATGTTGAGTGAGAGACTGATCCGGGTGGAACGAACGTGTTTATGTGGAGATGAAATACCTCCCTTCTTAAACAATTCATACAATTTTTGTAGCATGAGTGATAATTTACATGAACTAACTGTTATGTACTATGAAGTGTGAAAGGATGTCACTCTCCTTGAAATCCAGAAGTAAACAGAATTTAACTTTTGGAATGTCCGCGGTAGATCTGAGGCGGCATGATTGGGCGTGAAAGGCACGGCCTGGAGGCCTAAACCCTCTCCACCGCGTCTCCTCCGAAGATCTTTGTACCCACACCTTGCCGCGTTTATGTGACGTGAACTCCATGCAGCGGTAGCTCGATGTTTGAAGTAAACAGAGCTCATGTTCAACATCTCCAGGAAGTGGAAGTGGTGACACTTGCTTCCATGGAATGAATCTACGCCTCTGTCAGAGTGGACATCGACGAGCTTCACCTAAACACTTCTTCAGCTCTTCAATAGGTCGAGATCTCGGTGACCATTAATCACTTTTGACATCAGAAGGGGATGACTAGGCGAGGCAGTTCGGTGGAAGATGCCACGCCTAAGAGTACATGGACGTAAATCTCGGCAGATGGGACTCCCAGAGTGAAGTAGAGTGAAGTAGATTGATGCGTTTTCACCACAAGACATTGTGACCGCGAGGACTGGGTCCTCGTGGTCGATGAAGTAATTAAATACCTGCAGAGTGCGCAATCTTGTAGAGACAGATATATTTTGCGTCCTCAGTAGCTGGAAGACCAAATTCGTTTTGTCATGAACAGCGCATTTCAGTAACATGCGGGATACGCATATCGTAGAGCAGATCTTTCACAGTACGGCATCGCATGACTCGTACGAGGGGTAATCTTTGTCCGAAGGCGATCTGGATTGAGCCCCACCTCGGTCCGGTCGCTGGAGCATCCACTGTCGTTTACAGCACATACGTCCCGGGTTCATCATACATGGGGCTGAGTTTTGTCGTTTGACAAACTTCGGTTCATGCCTGTATTCTGTATTCTGTTTACAGCTCCCTCGAAATTTGTTCGAAGATTTTGCTCTTTGCTCGTTGCTCATCTGAAGATCAAACTTTGCAAATGTCCCTCTGTTACAAACATTTCGCATATTTCTGTCCTAAAAGAAAGTCATGTTTGGTTTAGGGTTTCGGCTTAGGATGTCCAACCACACGAGTCCAGAGATGGCCAAACGTCAAGCCTCATGTTGAAAATGATTTGGCCTTCGGATTCTTCAGCGACAGCCAGCTTGACTGAGAAACTTACGTCCCCAGGTGAAGCCTCAGGAGACAAAATCCTTCTCGTATCGAAAGTATTTGTAGTATCGAGAATATGAATCGTGCAACCAGCAGCGTGCGCCCAGATTGTTTACAGATTACGGATCGTTCGATTTGAGTCCAGAGATACTAGGGTCTGACAAGAAAGGACATTGCGCTTCGTTAACAGAGGATTTATCTGGTCGGTAGATCAAATGCGTAGACTATCTATACATGCAGTTGGGGCCTGGCGGCCTGGCAGATTTGATTACGCAAACGATGCGGTGACACCCGAGTTGGAACTTGAAGCGTCGGTAGAGCCCATACGCTGATTTCAGGATTGTCAAAGATCCAACAAGATCTACAATCTTAGAGGGCCTCATGGTCCGAGTGAAAACTACCGAATGTTCCTACAACGATTGAAGTTTTCATGAATATGTCTTGGCTCCTTACAGAAGCAAATCCCCAATATCAGAGCACCTCTCGACTTCGTAAAAATTCAGCGCCAGAAAACTCAGAGTCATCGTACTGGTGAGCTCATGGTGGATTAATGCAAGAAAAACCACCTCCGATAATCATGAATGCTCTGCATGTGAACAGCTAAGTAGCAAACATAATTTTACGAGATATGCATTCGGTTATAAAGGAAACACTCGATATGCAGGATGAACAAAATACCGACCCCGCAGCCTATCGGCCAGGAGGCTTACTTTTATATCTCCGAAGCCAGAAGGTCTGACTTGAAGGGCTGGCTATACGAAGCCATACACACCCTGTCTGAAACCTGCTGCGCAGGCAAAATTCTAAGTACATTAGCACCGACGGATCCTACCCATCATAACTTTATCCTCTGTGTACCTCCATACGACAGATAATGTGGATGAATTCCAACGCAGTAATCGCCGAAACAGAAGTTGTTGCAAGTGAACATGACAACAGATCTTAGAAGAAGGTCAACAACTTCCGCGAAGATATCTGCCGAGGCAAACCTCGACTGCTGACCATTGTCCACTCTATGGACCAACCGTCAACTGAATGGAGAGTATGACAAAAAAATCGAGCTCCTTTCGCTCGAAGAGTCCCCGCACAGAAATTCTTCGTCGCCTTCACTCTTTTGTAAAATGGTTGCTCATCATGCATACCGATCCGACTACTATACAAAATCACCCTAGCTCGCTGGGTGATGAACTTTCCTTCTCAAGGGGTAGATCCGACCCCACTTCTCTCTCTCTCTCTCTCTCTCTCTCTCTCTCTCTCTCTCTCTCTCTCTCTCTCTCTCTCTCTCTCTCTAGCGTGATGGTGAGGACCTTGTATGTAAACTCCGAGCACACTCCTGATGAGCTCAGTGATGTCGATGTCGATGTCGATGGTGCTGTGACTCCATGCAAAAGTACCGTCCACTTGAGAGTACGATTTCGTGAAGAAGTGTCTGTAAGTGTCGACTGAACTTAATCCACGTGACATGAACTGGGCATATAACCTCCTGAGACCGGGAATCTCTCATAACGACGATTGCTTCGTTTCCTTCGTATGCGTCTCTGTCTCCCCGTTTTTGTGCTCGAGCTCATCTCCGTTTTTATGCTGCTCGGCAGCGCCCTGTTTCGCAACACCGATTCTTCTGATTGCCATCTGCAGTTGTGCGGCCGCCACTAAGTACTGCGCAGCTTGGACAGGGGTCAGAATCTTCAGCATTTTCTTCAAGGTGTCGCATCTGAGTCGATCAGCATCGTGGCAGAGGTCCTCGAGCCCCTTGACCTTCTCATCGACCGCATCCGTGAGCGCATGCTCGGCCGGGTGCTGCTCGGCCGAAGCATCCCCTGAAAGTTCTACTGCTGCTAAAGTCAGCAGCGGCTGATCCACCAGCCCCTGCTGGAGGATAGCCTGCCGATGTCCGAGCTCGTCCTCCGCCTTCTGAGTGACAACTTGCAAATCACTGATTCGCTGCAGCTGCTTCGCCGAGAGCGATGCCATCGACGGCGTGTCCAAATCCTGCAAAAATTCGGCCAATTCCGCTTCCATCTGCTGCCCGGCCTGGGCATAAGCGAGCTGGAACACCATGGTGGGACGCCACCCTCCAATCCACATGAACACGTTCTCCAGCGGGCTCTTCCATGCGGGCTGCATCACCGTCAGCACATTCTGCCTCACAGCATCGTCCTTCGCTGCGTAATACTCCTCGTAGTGTGTCTCGACCTTGCGCACGAGCTCTCGAAGCTGCATCTCCCCCAAGTCGGCATCCAGGGCGCTGCGAAGCTCATCCGTCAGCTGCTCTTGCTCCTCCTTCCACTTGCTATGAAAGTCCACATACGGCTCGTTATTCGGCCCGCTCAGTGATCCCATCCTTCAAATCTTCGCGTCCTGCCTGCAACTTACAATCTCTACCTCTACTTGTCCGTCAACGAGCTAGGACCAGAACACGCCGGGCTCCTCCTCCTCCTCCTCCTCCAGGAAGAATCTCACATTCTTCTCCTATCTCCCGAGAGTGCTACCGAACTTCTTCGCTCATCTCTACCGACCAGATGTCGATCAAGCTCGGTGTCTCCCACTGCTAATGGCAGCTCGTGCACTCCAGTTCCAGTGAAACACAGGAGTTTCAGTTGACCTCCAGTGGTTCCAGTCACTCCGGTCGAGCTACGAGCAGCTCAACTTCCAGTGGACAAGGACAGACAGAATAGCTCCCTACGGCTGCTCAGCAGGATTTATATGACAGTCGGAAGGTTGGCGCACATCAGAGCGCGCTCCAGATCCAAGTGGGCACGACGCGAATCAAGACGACGAGGACTCCGCTCGGGTCTTTATTGTGCCTCGGGGCTAGAGAAGATGAGCGCTCGCAGAGGATGAGGACGAAGGAAGGAAGGAAGTACAGTCCAGATTCTGGAGGGCGAGGAGCGGAATACAGCGAGAAGAGAAGAGAAGAGAGGAGAGGAGAGGAGAGGAGAGGAGAGCGCAGGACAGGATCCACAATCCAATGCAGCTTGTGGTGAAATACTTTTCCCCTTTATGAGAAACCTCCTGCTCTCTGTGCCTCAGCCTCCTCCGACTTCAGACGCGAGAAATTGGAAAGCAGCTGGTGGCTGCCAACGCTCGCGGGAAGAGAACAGAATCTGCGACTTGCCGACTCAATATTTTATACGCGTGGTGTGGCCGCAGAGTGCGAAGAGACGCAGACAAGGGGGTCCTTGGGCCCCGTTTTCCCGGTCGGAGAAGCGAAGAGGAAGGCCCGGAGATCGAGCGCGGAGGAAGGAGGGGGAAGGAGCAGGAGGAGGAGGCGGAGAAGCGGGAGCAGATGAGATGTCGGTCACTAGGGCGGAAG
Organism: Marchantia polymorpha subsp. ruderalis; assembly: GCA_037833965.1. Taxonomy (NCBI): domain Eukaryota; kingdom Viridiplantae; phylum Streptophyta; class Marchantiopsida; order Marchantiales; family Marchantiaceae; genus Marchantia; species Marchantia polymorpha. Next base: position 29,506,478 of record AP031351.1, on the reverse strand, counting down.
ATAGTGCGAGATGAGGCACAGATGCAAAGGTGAGAACGCAGGGAAGCCAGGAGCCCGCGCAAGTGACTGGGGCAGCATGGACAGAGTTTGTGGTGGAAAAGGAGTCTCGCTTCCCGAGGAAAGGGGGCGCGATCGGTGCGATTCCGTGGGGTGGAATCAAACGCAGCTAACGCCTAGCCCCACTTGGCAGATTGCACTTTTCCCGGGGGCGGGCTGTCTTGTTCCTCTCCTCCTTCTGTGAATCCCGTTATGTCTGTGAATCTTGTCCTTTACTGGCTGCTCCCCATATTTCTCCTTTCGAAAGTCATTTAGCCTCCAATATAGCCTCAAATTACCCGTGCACCCATCGGTAAACGGACTCGCGCTTGATGCTGACAACCTTCCGGAGTCAAAACCTACTTGTGCCTGCAGTTCAGAAACAGTTTCAGATATTCACTTATTTATAAAACAATAAAAATTGTTTTATCTAAACCTGGCCTTTGACTTTTGACCGTCATAGTTTGGATGTTTCTCCTATTGATCTCATTTCGTTTACTTAAGGGAAGACGTATGAATGGCCTCTCGGGATAATAATATCGGAGATGAAGGTCTGAGACTATAAGAATCAGGCAGCTGGATATGAAGTACTGTACCCAAAAGTGTAGATTATGATGTCCCCACGAGTTAAGATTTTTCCGTTTGCTGCTGTATACCTGGCATTTTCAGAGGTGAGATGAGTGTTCATGTTCCCGCATACACTCCATTTTATTGGAGAACAAGCCACTCTCTGACATTTACAGTACTGAAATAGCAATCTCAGTTCCCTTAGAGAACTGCGCTCCATTACATCACTTGGTCTCTCTGATGAACTAATCCCATCATTTCTCCTTCTCACCATTTCCCTGTATACATCTCTTTTCCTTAGTCTTGAAATTCACTGAGTTTGTTCCATGACTTCTTTTTCCTTGCACTATCTCCTATTACCTTCGAATTCTCCCCTTTTATAATTTTATCCCCTTTCCCATATTACTTCTTTGCACTTTCACTTTACGTTTCATCCTTGTACGGCGGGATGGGGTCTTCCCATCCTTTTTGATATTTAGTCGGCTCCTGCCCCTCTTTGTTTGGTCAAATTGCCACATGACTTATATATATAGACACGAATGGAAACAGCAAAGCTGGATAAGCGAGGGTAGATCGGGAGTGTCTCCGCTCCAAGAGCACCGAGTTGATGTGATGACAGGCTGGAAGGCGGATTGGAACTTGAGGTAGAAACTGGGAGAAATGGCTTCGGACGTGATAACGGAAGTGTGAGGACTTGTTCTGGATGTCAATTGCGACGGTCAACGTCGTGGGTCGCCGCGTCCAACCATACCCCCCTTGGCTTAGCTATAAACCTGGCGACGGGTTCCAGATGTTTCCAGGTGCAAGCCTCCAAGTTGCGAAATCAGCTCGTCCTCAGTCTCGTTAAGACAAGTTCTGCTTCGGCTTCCTCTCCTGGACACCACTTGCCTTCTCTCACAATATTGCAATATTTATGTCCCGTATGCAATAAACCTCACACTTTCCAATGTGTAAGTGTGTACCGTAATGTACAGACACTCAGAGCAGCTGACCGGATTGTATGACACATGATGTACATCTTGGGTCATGGCTCTTCCCCTCGCCTTCAAGATTTTTAGTTTTCAATGGGTACATACCTGACATGTCTCTCGAGCATAGACCTCCGAGGTGCAACTTGGTTCTTCGATGATTTTGTTTGCAGGTGATGATTTTTCACGTGGAGTGTGCAGGCGCTTCAGATTTGCAGTGAAGTAAACAATGGGAAGAAGATAAGGGAAACTTCAAAACCAAGTGAATGCCAACTCGAGGGAGGCCTCATCTCATGACTCGAACGGTGCTCACGTTGGAGTCGGTTGTACCATGTTCGTTGCTTGAGGGACGCACAATGAATCTATGACTCCGGGAGCCGTGTTGAAAGAGAGGGACTAGCACACTTGACTCGAGTGTTGAGCATGAGGTTGAAATTTATTCGATCCGTCTTTGAATCGGCAGCATCTCGGCATCTCGTCATAGTCAGCGGTCATCGACCGCATGCTCGAACCCCGAGAGAAAATCACAGCGAATCTCCATAGAAGATAGAACAAAAGAGGAAATGAGAATTATTTTTTATTAATATAAAAAATATAATAGCGTAAATGGAAAATAAAAATTTCTAGAGGCCTTAGAAGCTTTAGAGAGTCTTTTCTATGTGCGTATGGATGGTAGGAAGTAAATGGTTGGTATGACTCATGGACTCTTGGACTGGACACCGAAGCATCATGGACTGGCATGGGGAAAATAAGTACGAAGCCATTGGAGCAAACTCGTGGGACTTAACTGCGGACTAAACTGGGTTAGGAGGAGATTGGCCCTACGACGTGGCGGTGTAAGTGGGATTACAAGCGGATCAGTTGCCGAGATCTGGAGACCAATGATTTTTTTCCACTCCGCTGCCCTTCCAATAAAGCGCCCCAGAAAGATTGCCTATCTTTGTTAACCACGACTTTCGGATGCTGGAGATCTCTCCATTCCTCCGAAGATTTAGCCTCCAAATCTACCGTCCTCTCCGTAAAAAGCCTTGTATCTAATACTGTACTCGGCACACCACCAAGTGCCTCAGACTCTCATCTCGTGGGTCCCTGCTCCGCATGGCTTTCGAGTCCACCGGGGTCCTCGAATATACGAGCTCCCTTTTACTCAGTCCTTTCTCAATTGTGGGCGGCCTTGTCAAAAGCGCATGATGGAAGGCCATGTCTGACCGTTCGGTGGGGATAACTATAAAGTGATCCCCGCAGGAAAGCGCATGTCAGAGTTTTTGGAAACTGCGACGACGAATCAGACTGGTATAATCCTGTGATGCTAAACTTGCAGTTTTCTATCGGGACACAAACATTCGTCGTCCCGTTAGAAATCAGAAACTTTGCGTATCATCGTATCAATTTGCCTCGAGAAAATATCTTTGGGTATGGATTCGCTGGACTTTAATGGAGCTGAGCATCTCGGAGCCTCCTGCTTCACTTTACTAGACCTACTACTCGACAGATCGAGAAAACATGACATTATCACAATCTCATGTGATGTGCTTGTGCAGCATATGAATATTTTATTTCTAACGAGATCAACCTAGAAGATGAATAAATGCCACAAGTGATTGCTAGATTGGGGGACTAGCGAGTTGGACCATAAAAAGAGGTAAAATCCACACTATTGTAGTTACAGACGTAACTAAGGGAATATGGTAGGTCTAGTTGCTATAGAATCAAAGATGTGAAATATATAATACTTCACCTCAGATGTTTAAACTACATATATACATATATATTGAGCCATATGTGTAGAATTCTAACATCCAATCTACATGATTGGATGTTAGATGGATGTAATTGCACCATCATATGCTTTCTCTACTGCAATGGATATTCGTAGACTTAAATAAATTTCCTCCTTATAAAATATAAGGTAAATGCCACGTTTTTGCTGTAGCTTCAGTTGCCATCCATGTGGGATTATGGGTATTCATTTTGTCCCCCAAAACTAATATGTCTAGGAAATGTATACGTATTCCCACAACAACCACCTGGTTTTTATGCACGTACATGTCATTTTCTCCAACAAGATTCAAAACAATCATCTTGCTCTCTCCACTGAATAATCAACATCACAAGTCCTCAAGACTGTAAGCACAAATTTGAGACCTGGATCCATGTATCTGTTAATGAAAAAAAATGACACGATAACTTGCATGACGTTTTAAATCACACTATTATTATCATTGCATACCAAATATTCAAAAGATTAAAACTCACATAGTCAAATTATTATGAGACCGGTGTTCCGTATTATCAGGAGAAAATACCAGTCATACACAGATAACGCAGGCACGTAGTACGTGGTTAGCCACTATGGACTACGTACACAACAACTCAGAAGAATCATTACTGATAAAACCCTAAAGTGTTCAAGGAGAGTTTTAGCTAGCTCTCCTTTATATTGAACATCAAAATCTAAACCCATATTCGAATTTAACTACTTGAGTTAAAACAGACCTGATTTTATACCAACCAAATTACAATATATACATCTCAATCTAATAGACTATCAAAGTTGAATAATCTATTGAGATAACACGATGTGTTAGGCTTGCTGAAGTATAGAATGAATCAGAACGGTGGTGACTTTCAAGCAAGCGCTAAAATCGAATGGATAACAGATAGATTAGAAGTTAGATTGAGGACAATTCCAGTCGGAAGGTGAAATTTACATTGAGTTATCTCTTCTTTCCACGCTGGACCACTTACTAAAATATCAACACGGTCTCGGTCCTCAAGAGGTTTGCGAGGTAGACAATCAAATTATGTTGGGAGAAAATTTTCCTTGCAATTTGCAAGCGATGGGATGAAAACTCCATTCAGTTGTGAAAAACATGATCTACATTTCTTCTTTTCCTGTTAACAAGTTTGCTGGAGTAGGCTGGCTACCTCACAAAGATTACCTGCAGTAAAACTGAGTAACTCTGAAGAAACCTGCTGACAACTCTTGGATTAGTAGGTGATTGCGGAGCCGAAGTGATGACCAAGTAGACACAAACTCTTACACTCCAGAAACCGAAGAGTCCTCGAAAGTGCCTCATGGAAAGACCCTTGGAGACCGTCTGAAGTGGAGGTCAAGGAAAGCCAAGTGCACATTTCGCCCTCATATCCCCTGAGAATCAAGACATTTTGGGATCAAAGAAGTTGGGATGATCTTCGTGGTACTCCTCCTCCTCCGCAACAAAATCTACAGGCTCACGAAGCAACTCATGCGAGAGTGACCCCGATATCCTTTGCGACTTTTGGGGCCAACATTGCTTCGGGAGCTCGTATTGTGGACCATCTTAATGTGCCGAGAAAATTGCAAATTGAAATCTGCATTATCTGACATTAACATAAAAACTGACCGACTCCTCGATCTTTATTGAGTGCAAGAAACTTCTCAAACTCATGCAAGAGGTGGTCCCCTTAGACGGTTTTCATCTGTCGACCAACATCCACATTCTCACTTTAGTCCCGTCAGACAACACTATAGAATCCTGTTTAGGTCTTCATCATAGATCGGGTGGCCAAGTGGATATAGAAACCGATCTGAAGACCCCCATCGTACAAGCCCTAACGGCCTTCATCCGATGAGCATCACTTTATAGAACTGAGACAGAGCCGTCTAGTAGGATTGGAAGTAAGCTCCACGTCACTTCAGCTTTGCCAAATAAGCAGTGCATCTTTGCTGTCGTTGCAGGCATCCACTTGGCAAATCATCAACAACGTGATGCACTAGGTTTAGGGTTGCGACAAAGAGAATTCCTTCGTACTGTCAGTTCCTCTCTGTAAGGCAGAGAACGAGCTAATTGAAGGAAATTGAGGGGTTTAGCGTTGTGATTTTGATCATAGAGAAACGCCATGACGAGGAGTGTGGTCGATGGGATGCGGAAAGTGAGAATTTGTGCTACTCCGTGGTCTCTTACGAGCACGCGTAGTAAGTTCCTGATCACCTTGTGAGCTCTTCAATATTTTGCCTTAACATTTTTTTGTCAAAGAGGACATCATTTACGATTGAAGAGCAAGTGATTTTTCTGGATTCATGTGAACTTTGGTACTAAGTGCCTGAGCCTCGAGCCAGCGAGTTCTGGGAGCTGCTAATCTTATGGTTACATACGACATTTTTCGTCACAATATATGTTCCAGTGGTGTTCAATTCCGTTCGCTGTAGTTCACATCCGTTTAATTATCGATACGAACACAATCTATTGCACTTAAAATCGTGAGATCGCAGCTCAGGATGGTCAAAACTGGAATATGTACTACATGTAGTTCGACCCTGAGTGAATAAACTCGATGCAAAATGTCATTGGATGCCATCACGTAACCATCTTATGGTTACGTGATGGCAAACTATTTAAACCATACATGTGAATTCAAGTGTCAGAATATTATTGGTTTGTTTGATGGTTCAATTATAGTCTGCTGTTAAAAGAAGGGGATTGCTTCTCCTTATAGACATGTCACAGCTTTTTCTTCCTTGAACTTTCCGTAGTGAGCATGATTTTTTCATTCAATTTGGTTTTGTTCACACAGCCTTGGAGCTCATAATACTTATACTAGCGAATGTAAGGTTCTACCACCTCTTGGTGTAATTTTCTCGATTTTAAACAGAGTAGTCGAAAGAGATTATCTCATAAGCTTACATCTCTTGAATTAAGAGAAGGAATTAGAGGTTATTTTAAAGATTTAGAGAGAGAATCAACGAATTAAGAGATTATATTAGATTTTGTTTTTTACTTCCTTGTATAGGACAATAAGAGAATGTGGTCTACGAATCATCTTGTATATATCTGGTTGATACTGAAATCTCCTCTGCACTTCAAGTGACATAGAAGTAGGCGAGATATTACTTGGTTGGACCAGCAGCAGGACTTACGAGTGTTTGCACTTACTTCAGGATACTCACCCCGAGCTAGCAAGACACTCAATCCAGAACCTAATCCAAAAGAACAAGGAAATGCTGAAGAAGCGTCCCTTCCACTCCTGCAGAGATGCAAGGTGAGAAGCTGATCTCCTGAAGGTTTCTTACGTTTTATTTGAAACTCTTGGACGTAAGTGTTTTGGAAAGGATACTGACAGTGGTTCTGTTTTGCAGAATATTCTCCTCTCAAATTGGAGAGGACAGCTAAGTACAGTCAAAGAAGGTTGGGTATTTCTTCGTTTTTTTTCGTTTGGCGGTTGGGTTCGGACTATCGCTTTCTGCGAATCACTAAGAAGCAAATCACTCTTAGTAAATTCTCTTATTCTGAGATATAAGAAATCTGTTTGAAGATGAGTACATTTGTTGATTACTGAAACTGCGAAGCCAAGGCGTGGTGTCTAAGGACGGAGGTAATAACAAAGAATTACACTTTCTCTTCCCCACTCCACTGCAGATGAACGGAGCGTCCACGGGTCTATTTCGCAATACTCGGTGGTGGCGGGACAGACTTTAGTCTGGATTCCAAAAAATGACCCTCATGAATCGGTAATCTAGCGTTAAGTTCGAAGATGACTCATCTTGCAATTTATTCTGAAAAATCAATTTGATGGTTGTAAGCTGGCATCAAGTTGTAAGAGTCTATATGACAATGTGCCTGTTCGGCCCACTATAGTTTGGTGAATTTCTAGATACAGTAGAATTTCCTTTTCTAGCATGTTCTTCAGAGAGCTGTCGCTGAAGAACTTAGTGGTCGCTTTAGTTTGAGTTTAGTCTCTGCTTGGAGCTAGGAATTATTAGGAATCGAGTACGCATCTCAAGGTGTGGTTATTTCATTTGTTCACAGAACTTTTTAATGGACAATAGAGGGTCCTTGGTTATCGGACATACGGATCCTACACCACTCGTCCATACCATGAGAAGTGTTGGCCATGTAAGTCACTACTGTTTGAAGCAAGCCATGTATTAACTTGAAGTAATAGACGGATGATGACTGGATGATCCACAATGTTGGCGCTTGTTTTCAAACTGAGGTTTAGGGGTGTCTTGAAAAGTAAAAATACATAGATGATTTGTTTTGATCCTTTGTGTCAAAGCTTGGCGGTTAGAGCTCGCCTTTGCAACAGAATTATCATTGTTATAGAATTTATCGATTGTTCTACATGATTATAAATCGTTATTCGAATTCTCCCGGTTATCTTAGACTGAAGAGTTCAGTCTTATGTTCAGTCATTATCTTCTTATCATCCGTGGTCTGTTCTTGACTGTTTTGTTAACAGGTACCACCCCGCACCATACTTCTGGCAGAGTTTGATCCTGTCCCTGACTACGAGGTATATTTTTTAATGATCAATAGCTTCTTATAGATAAGTAACGCGTTTTCACTATGTTGTAAAAATGCGTTGTGGAATGATTGCTATTTGTTTCCCGAGAGGTTTTTTTTATCCTCAAGATATCAATTTGAACGTTCAGCAACGCAAACTAATTGTAGGGAGCAGATGATGGGTGGTTGTAGAGCAGATGGAATACGTCAAAAAGAGGGTGGTCAAATTGATGTCATCTACTAAACAAGCAATCGAGAATGCAGGACCTGCTACACAAAGTTTCTTGAGAGATTCAGGAAATTCTTTGAACGCGAGATTAAGAGCTCTCGATGCCATGGCACACTCAAAAGAGAAAGATTTTAGCGTCTATCGGCTTAGTCTCAAGTAACACGTCTTTCCTCTCCGCCATTTTATTTTAGAATCTCTGCATTGGAAAGAATAGTAGTTATGAGGTTTCTTAATTAGCACTGAATTCTCTCTCGGACGGTATTTGTACACATGCATCACAGACGCATCTTATTCTATCAATAAGGTGCATCTGTCACGTCGTTCAAATCCAACCAAAAGGGAGAGGTGGCTAAGATTGATTATCTGGTCGCAGGACTTGTCACTATGTAGATCTTCTTGGTGGAAGACACCCAGTGGAAGCCAGTGACCTTATGGGAGCTGTAACTGACCATCTTTGTAAGTTTCATGTTGTTGTATGATTCGATATGCTGAGTGTTTTGATTGGGTACGAAGTTCTCGTGATCACGGATCGTTAGGTAACATATGTTTCCTGATGATGCGAAGCTGGTACATCGTGTTTAGTTTTCTAACTATTATTGCAGTTATTTCGCCAAGTTTTTATTAACGACTTGAACTGATTATTACAAGCTTATTGGCAGTCGATATTTGAAGCATTATGCCTTCACAGATAAGCAATTGTTTGGGTAGAGATTGAGTATCTACATGTCGCTTAATGTACAAGAGTTGCGCAATTGTTTTTGCTGACAGGTCCCTTGTCGTCCGCTCTTATTGAGGGTGTGAATCAAAGTGATAATAGAAGGATGGCTCTTATCATGTTTTGTGCCGTTTATGTCCAAGAGCGTGTTCAGGTACTTCTTTCTCGACAGTACCGGTGTTTGGTCTTTTTATATGTTTCCAAGTTTTGTAAGGCTTAGTTCCATGTCAGCCAGGGTGCGGGGTCTATGGCCATCGGTCTGTGCTAGACACATGTTAGTGAGTGTTTAATGCTATAGCTGGTGATTTACTTGCATTTGTTGCGTTTTACCACTTAGGTACTCTTTGAAACAGATTTGTAATAGTTAACATTGTTCCTTTATACTTATGTCTCCCTGTTACCTGTTGTTTTTTGTGTAGTAGGTCATCAAATCTAGATTTCTGCTGGAGTCTTAAGCAATGCACTGCAATCTTTTGTCTGCAAATTTCGGCTTCTGTCTTATATCGTGTGTGGCATGTGCAGGATGCATACATTTTCTCGGCGGACAGATGGGGAATCAATATCCTTGCGAAGACTGCTGCAAAACATAGTGACGAGGATAAGAACAGCACTACTCAGTCACCAGAAATGGAGAGAGCAAAATGGAGAGAGTTTCGGTTTTCTTTTTCTCATGAAGTAAAAAACACAGAACATTTTTGTTTGATGCTTGCAGAGATGGAGAAAGAGTGTGTGGAAGCTTTGAACAAGGCTCAGGAGTTGCTCAGTGAGCAATGAAAGTCTAGGAAATCGTTCATCTCTGTTCAGATACTTGCAGACATCCCAGCGAGAGGATGTGCTCAATACGAGATACAAGAGTTAGATTTGAGGGATTTGCTGGTAAGCCAGGAAATTATACAAAGTCAAATGTGCGCTGATTAGAATAGTCATTCTTTGTAACAATGTATCTGCTATCAAGAGTACCAATTATTTTTGCATATAAGAACTTTTCCAGCTACGTCAGACTAGAGAACTTGTATTTGTAGCAAAAACTTGGCATATTGATTGCAAATATTACAATACGATGTCTATGTATGTATATGTACATACATACACAGACATCGTTATTGTGATGTGGTCATTAAACACGTGTTTCATACGTGTTTCACGTTTTGTATGAAACACAAAACGTGTTCGAGAAAAGTTCACCAACGTCCCTAACCTCTGTGCCCTGGTGGAGTTTAATTCTTTTTTCTATATATTCTCTTTGAAGATGAGGTTGGTCCAAAGGTAGAAACATGAGTTTTTTTTCTGTGCAAAGGGGGAGAGAGTCCGATTGACGAGTATCAGTATTGTGCAGTGTTCAACAGGTAAATATCAAACGACGCTCTGGAGAAGAATTAATGGCAAGATTCAATGAATTCATCGATATGTCTATAATTGATGAGGTAGAATTGTGGCCCAGGATGGAACCTAGTGGTGGAAGATATTATGTTAGCGCTACCTAATATAGCCATGAAGATCGCGGTGGTGGATTTAGCTATAAGTATGAATATGACGGTGGCAAACATAATACCAAGACGTGAATATAAATATGGCTGGATTGATGATAGTGGTTTATATATCTATGGAGATTTGATGAAGGATCACAATGGAAATTTTTTCAGTGTCCAGCAAGAAGATTTCTGTTCATCCAAGTGATGAATTTATCATACGCAAAAGAAATGTTTTTGTGACTAGTCATAGACAAACGATAAATAACAAGAGCAATCCCGTTATATTATTCTCAGTATGTCTCGAGATCTTAAAATGAAGTGAGTAAGATGTATTAAAATAGTCATGAGACTGAAAATAGTCATGCGACTGAAATTCTTTTCTAACTTGTGTGTTTTATGAATATTCAAAGATTTTCGTCAACTCTCAAGATCTTAAACTGGCGAAGTAAATTCTAATATGGATGTCATGTAAATATTCAAAACTTTTATTCCAATTTTACACAAATAGTTCATTGTTGGGGAACTTTAGTGTACATATTATATGTTATTCTTACATTGGTATTTACAAACTGACATAATTTTATGAAAATCAACCTTTCCAAACAGTACTAAATAAATAGTTTTCATATACATAGATAACAGTTGATTAATATAACCACTCTTCATCATCATCACTTTCAAAATCAAAATAATTGAACGTATTCCATTTAAATTAAATCCCTAATCTCTTGATAACTATTGCATAGATAGAAAAAATAGAATGGTCATGAATATACATCACAACTCATTTAATCGTCACATGATCATAAATATCAATGACATGTATATCATATCGAAAGAGCCATGAAACACATTGAAGCGCGAGGTTTGTGTGATTGTGTATAGCTATCAGAGAATTTTAGAACACTGCTGGGGTAAGTTTAAACATGAAATGACATGCGCTCAATACATGGGGGCAAGTACAAAAACAATAATGAAGGCTCACACCATCTTCCCGGAGATCAAAGTGAATGCAAACCCGTAAAATCTCGAACCTCACATCATTTGCATGGTTGTACGATGGAGCTCTTTCAATCGGTTACATGTCAAGTCTCCGGTGTCTCCAGCAGTTTGGGAACTTGTTGGAACGGAGGCCAATTCAATTGAACCAGATTCCATGTGGAGACTCCTCTTGCACCGACCGTGCAAACAAGTACAGGTTCATGATCTTGGGATTGGGACTGCTGCACGATAAATACGTGAGGCCAGAGATAACTTACCTCAGGTAAGCTGAGCACACGACCTAAGGATGGACTTCAACAAGACTGAACATATATTACACCTCACATGTCGAAAGTAGTCAACTAGACAGTACTATAATTGTCTGAATAGTTAGTTGCATACCTGCTCTTTGAAGATTCACATGAAGAGTAGGAAGACTGTTCCTATCGGATATTGCCGTGATTTCACAGACTCTGCGCTGTCGAGTCGGCTCGAGCTCGAACGGCTGAGATGCAAAGAACGTAATTCATTCGTGATTCGTAGTCATGACTTATTTTTGGATTGATTGATACAGAAAAATCCAGTAAGACTTAGGGTATGTATAGTGGAAAGAGTAAACACGGTTATCATAATATACCAATTCACTGAAATAAAGAACTAATATATCTAGTTTTAACTGTATACAAAGAAATAGAATCAATGATCATTTTATCTGATACTTATCGTAAATATAAGGCTTATTGAAGAGTTAAGTTTATCATTATTAAGCATTAGAAGTATGATAGAGATCATTCAGACACTGTAGAGATTTTCGATGAAAGTAAAAAAAAAGATTTCCAATGATCTGGAGAGAGTATCTAAATTAAATTGAACATGAGTCTGATCATATTCTTCTTCCACAGGATTCATACTTTGTGTTACTTTTGAACCCGAGCTTTACCTAGCCCGTGTGCTATAAATCCAGATGAAGAAGATGTTTGCCGGGTGATGCAGTCTTTATACATCAATACATTATTGGACGATATACTCTCTGCTGCGGAACCCTCTTAATTTCGGTTCAACACTATATATATACACACTTTTAGATTATATCGTATAGCTTTTAGTATATATCGTATTAGTTTAGGGTTTAAGTTCATGTTTTGAGTACCTATTGGTTCTCGCTATACATGTCTCACCTCTCAGTTAGCATGCGAGTTCAACACTATGGTTAGTATTTATAGGAAGCTTCTTAGTATGCTTCGTATTAATTTAGGGTTTAAAGTTATGTTTTGAGTACCTAGTGGTTCTCGCTATATGTCTTGCCTCTCAATTAGCATCTCAAATGTTTTTACTTCCTCAGTGTTTTTACTTCCTCACAGTGAGTTATGTGAATACAGAGCTTGTTGAACATGGTATCACAGCGATCAACCTAGGACTATAGTCTTTTCTGGTCAATGATTAGAGACACAATTTTTCCATTTTGTATCCTGCAACAATTATTTTTTTTCGATGATTCTTTTAAAGTTGTCTCTTCACTCACCTCCCATCATGTCTGGTACTTTTGTCTTAGGTGAAGATGCTATTAACAATGTGGGCAGAATAAGCGATGGAATGATGCCGCAAACTGCATCTATTGATCACTCTTCACTTATCACTAGAATTGATGGTACTGCAGGGTCTCAGTCAGGAAATGATCCTAGTATTCCTGAGGCATACCACTTCAAAGAAACAAGCAAGTATGGTGTCTGATCATTCAAAATTCAACATGCACTCAAGAGTTTTGGCCTCTTTGACTACTGCATGAAACCACCCTATGTTCCTAATAGTTTACAAGAGAGGGAAGCTCGTTCTAGAGTAATGAACATATTGATCAATAATGCAAAAAAATTCAGGTAGAAAAATCTTTAAGAGGTATACTAAAACCTTATGCTTGTTGGTCATATCTAAAGCGTAGATTCGAGTCTCAAAGTGTTCCTTGTAAGGCTCATCTGGTTGATAAGTTTTTATCCTTGAAAAAAACTGAAACAATCACCATCGATGTCCATCTTACTAAGATCGGAAATATTGTTGACCTCCTAGAAGAAGTTAATGTAGGTCACCTTGAAGACATTGTAGTTTATTACACGCCAAAAAACCTTCCAAAAGACTACGACATTGTATGTTGCATGTTGATGGAAAATATAGTATTACCATCGTTTGATGAGATGAAGTCCATACTGCTTAGTGAAAAAATTACAATAGGCCTAGTCATTGCAGACAGGAATAGCGAGGCTTTTACAGTTTATAGTCATTGTAACAGTAGAGTCTCATCTCGTAATGGATCAAATAATCATGCTAGCTTCACGGGCTACTTAGGCAACAACATTCATAGAGGGAGATTTCCAACACGTCACTATCACTCTGGCTTCACATCTGGAGCTCTAAATTGTTCTAAAAAATTGCAACCAAGCGAGTGTAGTTCATATCAACCAAGATTTAAACCTTGCGGGACTTTACAACCCCGACGAAATATTGTCTGCAATTTTTGTATGCAGCTTGATCGTGAATGCGAGATTAAGGCGCTGGTAGATCAACTCCGCGACATGGAGCATCGTCTAGATGAAAAATAACAATACATTCGCAATGGTGGTGGCTTGGTTTATGCAATCGATGTGAAGTTCCTTGAAGATGATACAGAACTTGACAAGAAGTATGTCAGCCTTGACGGTAATACCAATGTCAAAACTTCCTCAGTGACCAGCAAAATTCTTGCGATTGAAGTCAACATACTTGAAGAGAAATCGCTCACCGTCTCACATTGGCACTTGGACTTGTAATAACCCACCAAAGTCTAAAACTGCAGTATGGTGGTAAAAAGATCGAACCCACAGGGACAGAGGCAACACACAGAGTAAAAGTGTCACGTTTAACAGACTTTTGTAGAGTTTGAATTCTCAGGCGACTGTCACTCCCAGAAATACTGCAGTGCTCGACTCGGAGGCTCGACTCGGAGGATGCTCGGAGGATGCACGGTACAGCGTGGTCACTCAACACACACACACACACACACACACACCTGAAACTGGCAAAAAGCACAACTCGGAGGTCGGTCAGGACCTCCGCTTCGGATTTCAGGAGGAAAGTGTTTCAAAAGTTCACTCAGAGGTTCTGCAGGTAGTGACTCCCACTCCGGCTTTTACTGCCCTTCCGCCAGGAACTAGCGTAGGGTACCCGGACTGGACTTCCCACTTCGGAACGAAGCCTCTTCATACGCCGTGGACGTCACCCTCGACTCACACCAAACGTAGGGAGTGCAGGCCCGACTGAGAACTTAACTGAGACACGATCCAGTAACACACACACAACCTGAATTGCAAACCAAGGCTTACACGAAGTAATAAAACTTCACTTTGGCATTCAGGGAAAACTTCCCGTAGGAGTACAATCAGGATATGTCACTCGAAGGAGTAAGGGGGAACTGTTCAAGTCTCTAACTCGCAGCCGGCTCTAAGCATCAGAAATCACCCGCAGGTGCAGATCCGCACTACTCAAGTCTCTAACCGGGTGCTAGCTCTGAACATTCAGCCGAAGGCCTTCAACTACAACATACGGTAACTTCGCTATGCTGCAGCTTCTCTACGTGGTGCCAGGACCAAATGCACAAACACGCCAAGAAAGTGAGTTCCTGATCTGCACTTCCGAAACTGGAAGAGTCAAAAGGCAAAACGCCTTGAACTACTTTATACCTTCTAAGGTCCTAACTAACACTACACTACCCGCTAGGGTGCGAGCCGCAACAGATCCTACACCTGAGGAGTCGGCGGTTGCCTTCCCCTCTAACTTACAACCTAAATCTAACCCTAACCCTAAATCTGAATCCTAAGCCTACTGTACAGAGCCGCCAGCGTCTTTACATCCGAGATCTGAGGCTGAATATTTGCAAGCATGCGTGGCCGACTAAGATCAACGGCCCCACCAAATTTCAGATCCATTCGACCGTCCATCGCAGAGATATGGACTCCGCAAGATCTCTGAACCGCATCCGGTTTGCCGACCTCGAGTTCGCCGACTCCGAGTTTGCCGACTTGAAGTTCGCCGACCTCGAGTTCGCCGACTCCGAGTTCTCCGAAGGCGTTGACCGCCGAAGACGCACTTCCGCACCTTTGCCTATTTGTAACAGTCACTCCCGACACCCATAACTCACAGATCCTTGATCCGTTTCAAGAGTTCTTGGGCTCGTTGGAAAGAGCGCGTCAAGTTCTTTCTAACGAGACCCTAATTGAGTCAAACCGTTACGAGTTGAAAGAGTTATGCCGGTTTTATCCTTCGCCGAAAGCACACTTTCGAAGGCTTGTTATCTGTTATCGCCGAAGGCGCCCGCATGATGTTTCGCCGACTCCGAGTTCTCTGACCTCAAGTTTGCCGACTCCGAGTTTGCTGACTTGAAGTTCGCCGACCTCGAGTTCGCCGACCTCAAGTTTGCCGACTCCGAGTTTGCCGACTTGAAGTTCTTTGACCTCGAGTTCGCCGACCTCAAGTTTGCCAACTCCGAGTTCTCCGACCTCGAGTTCGCCGACCCCGAGTTCTCCGACTCCGAGTTTGCCGACTTGAAGTTGACCCGAAGACGTCCGTCGCGGAAGGCGAACATCCAGGGCCGAAGGTGGATATTCTGCCGACGACGAACTCCTTCCGCCTATGCGTAGGCGTTCTCCTTCGCATCTTCCGACAGTCACAACTCCCTGAGTGCTCATCCGTTCCAGGCGTTCTTGGGCTCGTTAGAACGAGCGCGTTGAGCTCTTTCCAACGAGACCCTAAGTAACTCAAGGCGTTAAGAATTGACGAAGTTATGAGTGATCTACCGCCGAAGGTGCTCGAAGCGAGTCCTGCAGCGTGAACCGCCCGTTCCATTCCAAGCGTTCCACTGTGGCCTAAGCCCAAAACCCCTTGACTGTCCTCGATCCTCTTTTTACTCTAGCTTTGCGTACCGATTACTATTTACAGCTGCTACCACGGTACTTACTAATCAAAAATGTTTTAGTTCCGGCGAAAAACAAAAAGTGGGTTACCACAGGACTTTAGTGTAACTCATCATATTAATAGTAACCAATCCATGTATTCCACAATACAACATCAACTTTTCACTAGAGTTACATCCGCTGATGGACACGTATCCGGTCACGTCATTCTTGATGTTGGAATAGTTCATGTCCAACTTTCCAACGGTAAAGTTCAAACTGTGCCCCAAGTTTTATATTCTCCAACTATACGCAAAAATCTCCTTTTGGTTGGACTCATTGCACATGACAATCATAGCCTTGAATTCTTTAGTGAAGGTTGTTTTATCAGCAACAGATTCACTCGTGAGTTCATAGCTTATACACCTCGGGAGGATTGCTAGGGCTTATATATATTGCAAGGAGACACCATTAATAATTTGGAAGTCAACAAAGTTACATTGGAGAAGCCGAGCATCACCGAACTTTGGCATAAAAGACTAGGTCATTTCAATAATGATGATCTTTGTTGAATGCTTGCCTTGCATGATATCTATGGACTTCCCGAACTTCCTACTTCCAACATATCATGTACAAGCTGTTTTTGGAGAAAGCAATCAAGAACAAAAGTTCCAAAACAAACTACCAGTCGTGCATTTGCACCACTGAAACTGATCCATTTGGATCTTTGTGGTCCATTTTGCACCCCATCCTTAGGAGGTGCACAATACTTTCTGATCTTCATTGATGACTACTCACGACTTTTTAGGATTTCATTCATGTCTCGCAAGGACAAGGCCTTTGACAAGTCAGGCAGTTTCATCGTGAAGTCAAAGCTCAATACAAGCAGCCTATTCTTATGTTGCGCATCGACAATGGCGGCAAATTTACTTCTCGGGTGTTTGAAGCATACTGTTCTGAGCATGACATCATACAACATTTGACAATTCCTTATACTCCTCGACACAATGGCGCTGCCGAACGATGCAATTGCTCTTTGCTCGATATTACGCGTTGTGTTTTGCTTGACAAGAATCTACTGGATTGTCTAGGCTGAAGCGGTATGTGTAGCTTGTGAAATTTTCAACCTTCGTAGCTCTTAACAAATGCCTGATGTCACATTCACCGAGCTGATCTCTGACATAAAATTGTATGTCTCTCATCTTTGAGCTTTTGGAATTACGATTTTCATTCACCAACATCATCCCCGCCAAGGAAAGCTCGACTCACACTCAACTGAGTGTATCTTACTGAGCTTTTGTAGTTATGCAAAAGGTTATTGATGTTATGAGCTTGTGACTTGTAGAGTCATTATTTCTCGTGACGTATCCAGGATCTTCACAACTTCAATTACCTGTCACTCCCGACTCAAATGGTCACAACTTGAACTCCTTGTTTACTTCTTCAACTACAATACCCACTAGTCACAATGCAGCTCTGAGTGTTCAACCACCTACAACAACAACACCGCCATTTCTAGATCCTCTAGAACTTGCACCACCACAACATCAACAAATCAAGCAAGACATCACTAGTTTTACCGAACATTCAGGTAGTGATACCGTTGATTTAACACCGCCAATAGTGAAAACTTACCAATGTTGAGACACTTGGTTCCACATCAACATCCTGATCTCGGCACTACTTTGTCATCAATTTCATCACCGAAATCTTAGTTACATCTTCATACACTCCACACTGAATTTCCGGACAGGATGCTCAATAGCAGTTTCCTAGATGTGCCACGTATCTCTCCTCAAGCAAGCGATGATACACCGCTCCTTCTTACTCCGCCTTAACAATCTGGACCGGGTCGTCAAGTACCGCGCCATCTCAACGCTTACATTACTGCTGTCAAAGCCAATGTCAATACCAATATGCTGCTAGACGATGGTGAAAACTTACAATTTCATGACGTTTGTAATGATGCAAACTGGATTGCAGCCATGGAAACGGAATATTTTTCATTCTTTGTAATGACACTTGGGACCTCATGCCTCTTCCACTTGGCAAGCGTGCAATCACTGTTTGTTGGATCTACAAGCTCAAGACCGGTTCATCTGGTCAATCACTCCGACACAAGGCAAGACTAGTTGCTCATGGATTTCAACAACATGACATTCATTACGTTGATGCTTGAACCTCTGTTGTACGTTGGAAAACTATCCGCATTATCTCTACATTTGCTGCCCATCAAAATTGATCGATACGTTATCTTGATGTTCAAACTGCTTTTCGCAACGACGTCCTCCAGGAGGAAGTTTACATGCAGCAACCACTTGGTTTCATCTCTTCAGGACGCGAGCATGACGTTTGCAGGTTGAAACGAGCTCTTTATGGTTTACGTCAGAGTCCACGAGCATTGTACCATCGCATTGATGTTGCACTCCAAAACATGGGACTTGTACGAAGTCGAGCTGATCCAAACCTCTATCTCTTACAAAACCAAGGTGACATCCTCCTATTGATCTTGTACGTGAACGACCTCTATCTCATAGGAAATCATCCACAACTCATTCATGATCTTGCTACCGCACTGATGGAGGAATTTTCCATGACTGATGGAAAATTTTCCAATTTTCTAGCTCCGGTACTTGCGCCTACGCGTAGGCCAGACGCAGCCCTTGCGCAGGACCGATCGAAGGAGCAGGACCTAACGGAGGAGCGGATTGTCTGTCCGCGGGACGAAATTCGGGTGCGCGATGCGCAATTACACCCCGCGCAGACACATTCCGCTCGATCGCCTTCGGCGGCGGACGTCGGCGGCGAAGAGGACACAGTCGACGCACGACAGGCGGATGATGGGGATGTAGCACGGCCACATTCACCCACCGCCTTGGACATTTTAGCGGGGAGCAGCGAAGCTGCAGGAGTGCCTTCGGCGGCAGCACCCTTAGACAACTCGTAGCCCCACTCGGGTCAGTCGCCAACGCAATCAATGGCGACCGAAATCCTTCCCTCGGATGATGACGAAGGAGGCTCCACAGAAGCAATGTCGGGATCGGGAGACACCGAGGAGGAGGAGGAGGAAATTGTTGGAGCGCCGGCGGCGGCGCTCTCTAAGCAGGTAATACCTCTGCTGAGGTACTTGGATCGCAAATTTGATAAATACGCCGATCCACTCCAGCCGGGGTCCTACATCGAGTTAGTGCGCAGACGGACTCGCACTAAAGTCCACACCAGCAAGCTACTAGCTAGGGTGGACCGGGAGCTGAAGGATTTGCGGGAGAAGCATGAATGCTTGTGGGGACAGTATAATCTCGTGCGGAAATTGCACACCCACTACGACACATTGAAGAAGGCGAGACTGGAAGAGCTCACCAGGGATGTGGTGAAGACCACGGAAGAACTGATTTCTAAGAAGACTCAGAATCAGGTTCTGTCAGAAGAGCTCGTGCGACAGATGCGGTTGTTAGCGGAGTGTCAGCTCGCACGACAGGCGGATGAGGATTTGATCCGCAGGCTGCAGTCGGAGTGCGGGGAATTGAGAGCTCAGCGTGCGGAGGCCGAATCGCAGTTGGTATTAATTGAAGATGATTGCAGGCGAGAGGCAGATCGCACGAAGGAGGAGATGGCGAGGCGAGTCGCCCACTGTCTCAAGGGCTACGCCCACTGGGAAGTGGCGGCGCAGGAGAAACTCACACTGCGTGAGTTGGAGCTTCGTGCAGCCGGGTTGTTGTCAGGTGACAGTAGGAGTCGACGGAAGGTGGCGAAGAAGTTAGACTCTTTTCTGTCAAAGGCGCGTGATATCATGTCCACCCTCGAGGCGGAGGTGTCCGCGGCGTTGCAGCGCTTGGGACTGCTGTAATAACCCACCAAAGGCTAAAACTGCAGTATGGTGGTAAAAAGATCGAACCCACAGGGACAGAGGCAACACACAGAGTAAAAGTGTCACGTTTAACAGACTTTTGTAGAGTTTGAATTCTAGGCGACTGTCACTCCCAGAAATACTGCAGTGCTCGACTCGGAGGAGGATCTCGACTCGGAGGATGCTCGGAGGATGCACGGTACAGCGTGGTCACTCAACACACACACACACACACACACACCTGAAACTGGCAAAAAGCACAACTCGGAGGTCGGTCAGGACCTCCGCTTCGGATTTCAGGAGGAAAGTGTCTCACAAGTTCACTCAGAGGTTCTGCAGGTAGTGCCTCCCACTCCGGCTTTTACTGCCCTTCCGCCAAGAACTAGCGGGGGTACCCGGACTGGACTTCCCACTTCGGAACGAAGCCTCTACATACGCCGTGGACGTCACCCTCGACTATCACACCGAACGCAGGGAGTGCAGACCCAACTAAGAACTTACTGAAAACACGATCCAGTAACACACACACAACCTGAATTACAAACCAAGGTTTACACGAAGTAATGAAACTTCACATTGGCATTCAGGGGAAACTTCCCGTAGGAGTACAATCAGGATATGTCACTCGAAGGAGTAAGGGGGAACTGTTCAAGTATCTAACTCGCAGCCGGCTCTGAGCATCAGAAATCACCCGCAGGTGCAGATCCGCACTACTCAAGTCTCTAACCGGGTGTTAGCTCTGAACATTCAGCCGAAGGCCTTCAACTACAACATACGGTAACTTCGCTATGCTGCAGCTTCTCTACGTGGTGCCAGGACCAAAATGCACAAACACGCCAAGAAAGTGAGTTCCTGATCTGCACTTCCGAAACTGGAAGAGTCCCAAGGCAAAACGCCTTGATCTACTTTATACCCTCAAAAGATCCTAACTAGCACTACGCTATCCTATCTACTACTCGTAGCATCTGCGCGAAACCAAACTACTCTACTGCACTCGGCAGATCCGGTGCTGCGCCTCCTGCGCGCCGGACTGCTCCACTTACTGTCTCTACCTTGCCAGTCTTCCGACCGGCTTCGTAACCCCAGGCGTCGGAGCGCTGTGGTGACTTCCGACTGTAAGTGCGCCATAGTGTCGCGCGCACCCGACAAGAAGGTTTCTAATTTTCTCGCCACTCGCCGCCGACTCCGACTGTCACCCTCCGTCAATGCCGCCGCCCGAAGCTCGAACTCCCTGAGTGTGATCCTCTCTTGAGCTGCCACCTCCCAATGGGCGTATCCTTTTAGACAACGAGTCACCTGTGTTGCCAACTCTCCTCGCGCCCTGCAGCTGCTCTCCACCTCTGCCAGCTGCATTTCTAATTCCGCACGTTGTGCCCTCAAATCCGAGCACTCGGATTGCAAGTTGCGCAACAACTCCTCATCCTCCTTGCGGGCTCTTTGACTTTCTTCTAAGGCGCGCGTCTGGCGCGCAAGCTCGGCTGCTAGGACTTGGTTCTGTCTCCGCTCCTCCTGCAATTCCGACTCGATCTTTGCCCGTATTAGCTCGGCATCCGCCTGACTTTTCGTCGCCACATCCTCCCTCTGCTGCTGCAAGGCTTGGTATAGTTTCTGTGTGACCGCCAGGTGTTGTCGGAGGGCGGTGTTCCTATCCACATATACTCCGCACCTAGAGGCCCACCTTGCCACCTTGCTCCTCGTCCTTCTTCTGATAGTCTCCACATAAGACTGCGGTTTTAAAGCACTTGCGTATTTGGATGTCTTGCGATCCAGATATCGCAGGAGTGGAACTATCTGTTCGCACAGCACCCCTGTTGGCGTTTTCTGCACTGAATCCGCTTCCTGCTCTTCCGAGCTCGTCTCATCCTAAGTCTCGAGGATTTCAGTCGCCACCGAATCCCTTGGCGACTCCCTGGAACTGTGGCGCGCAGCAGCTTCCGCTGCGACTGCTGCTCCACTGCCTGCTAAAATATCTAGGGCAGTGGGAGATCCCACTGCTTGAGCCCCTGTTCCGGCTCGATCTTCGATCTCCGAAGGGGTCGACGCCGCAGTGACTCTTGTCACTTTTGCACCGCCCGCTTCTGCTGCCTGTCCTTCCGGCGCAATCTGCGCGGAAGGTGTCTTCGCTGAAGGTGCGTCCGCCGGAGGCGTCCGCGCACTGGTCGTTGGCCCCATCCGTCTCGCAGTCGGCGAATCCGGCCGACTCTCTGTTGTCCGACTCGCAGTCGGCCGACCAGCAGTTGTCCGACTGGGAGTCGGTGTGGTACCCCACTTTTGGTAATTTTGAGGAAATTAAAACATTTTTGGAAAAAACTGTACCCTGACAGCATTGTAAATAGCCTTCGGTACATCAAAACAGAGTGAATCCGGAAGATCGCGGGGATTCTCGAGGGATCTTGTAGAATCTAGGATTTGGGGTGCAGCAGTAAGGATGGGCACCACCCTCCCTGCGAACTCTGCAGTTAGGATCCCTGCGGCGCAAGGCGCAAAACCCGCCTTCGGAGGTTGCGTCCGCGGCGGTAGGGAAATCCTTCATAATTAGGTCAACCCTCGGGCGCCTTGACCGAGTTAGGGTCTCGTTGGAAAGAGCTCAACGCACTGATTCCAACGAGTCCAAGAACGCTTGGAACGGATGAGGACTTAGGGAGTTATCACTATTGGAAGATACGTAGACGTTCGCCTTCGGCGGAAGGAGTTCGCCACCGGCGGGAATTCCGCCTACGCGGAAGGGGGATCAAGTTTTGTCCTATGCGCGGACGAAGGAAGTTCGCCTGTGCACAGGCGAAGTAGGGTTTGGGGAGGCGCGAAGTCCGCCTACGCACAGGCGTTCGCCTGTGCACAGGCGCTTCGGCGTCGGCGGAAAATCCGCCTTGGGCCCTAGAAATGCGCCTTGTGAGGTAGAAAGTGTACGGCGCCTTCTGCGCCAGCGCGGCGCCGCGGACGAGCAAAGAGACGCCAGAGTAATCAAATCCGTACGGACCATGCGGACGGGACGGGTGGATGCGCTCTTGGACGGACGGAGTTGCGGCGGCGGAAGCGCCGACGAAAAGACAAGGAACGGACAGTCTGGACAGAGACGGCTGACCACGGTCAACGCCTTCCGCGCCAGCGCGACGCCGCGGACGGAATTCGCCTGCGCACAGGCGAGCGCCTGTGCACAGGAGGATGAAGTTCCGCGCCGGCGGAGAATCCGCCGAGGAGTCTGCCTGCGCACAGGCAGGAGTTGAACTTTTGTCCGACATGCGGACACACGCGTCGAGGCAGAAGGGGATTGGCCGAGGGGCGGTACGAACAAGTGTACCGCGCAAGGCGGAAAACTCGCCTTCGGCGCTGCGCTCCCATGTCCGCGGGGTAATACGCTCGCGGAGTTCAAATCCGCCAATTCGAGCGTGAGAGTTTAATCGGCGACGGCGGAGCGTGAAGCCGCGCGTGAGAGCGGAGACCGTTCCAGCGTAGAGCCGGCGCGGCCATCAAGTGAGACGTCCTCCACGAGCAAGAGCCGACCATGACCTTCGACCGGGCGGCGGAGAGCGTCCCATTCTTGAATTCGCGATTCCAATCTCTTGTGCGCGCTGCGCGCGTCCATCTGCTGGCTGCTAAACATTCTCGACGTCGCCGCACAGGGGATTTCTTGGTGATTGAGGGAGAAGTGAGTGCGCGTGATTTGGAATTGAGGGCGATTAGAGTTTGCCGAGAGAGAAAGGAGCTCGAGCGGTGCGGAAGTAGAATGAGCGGGCGAGCGAACTCCAGGAACGCAATGACGAGACCGGGCAGATTGCGGATGCTGCCGCTTCGCCTACCACAGAACGGGCTGCGCGCTTTCGAGGAGCGCTTAATAGCAAGAAAGCTCGATTTCTTGCTATGGGGATGGAACTACATCTGTGCGGATATGGTGCGCGAGTGGCTAGAGCCACAGGGACCACCCTCGCGCGGATTGCGTCCGCATGTTGATCGGTGGACAGTCCAAGATTGGGCGCAGGCATTGGGAAGATGTGCCGGCATGCCAGGGCATCTCCTCTTCGACAGTGAGAGCATCAAGGTGACCAAGCAGGAAGAGGCGCAATTTGTGGAGCTGTTCAAGACCGGGAGGTCTACCAAGAATGGGTACAGGACCCGTGATTACAAGGATCGATTTCGCCGGACTCTGTCCGCGGCGCTGATGCAATTACTGCAGCCACACCGCACCTGCTACATCACATTGTGGCAGGTCTCTTTTGTGGAGTGCGTCATCGAGGGAACTCCAATTCACTGGGCGAGCATCCTGCACAGGGTGATGCGACAGCACGCTTTTGAGGAGAAGGGGGGGACTCTAAACCATCTCTCTCCTTTCCTCATCAATTTTTATCGACAGCGGAATTGTTTGACAGCGGCGGAGCTTGAGCATTTTCCGCCGTTGTTTTCGACCATCCCGGGAAGTATGTGCGGGAGAATGAGGTCGACACTGATGCAGAGGAGTCACCGACTTCTACCCCATCAAGGCGGAGGGACGAAGGGAGAAACACTCCTGCAGCACGAGTGCCGCGGAAGCGGCGATGGAGAGAAGAGTCCGAAGAGGAGCAGCATCAAGAACCCTCTGCTCCCATTCGACCACGGCCGTTGTACGAGTCATACAGCCGGCCGAAGCAGAAGGCACGCAGACTGGTGTTACCAGCCAACAGTGCGGACACGGCGACGATTGCGACGGAGAAAGGAAGTGCGTCGCCAGAGAAGCATGAGGAAGCGCGGACGACCGCAGGAGCAACGGACCACGCTGCAGCCTCGACGGGCGAGAGGCCGCCTACGGGCCAAGGGCCTCCGGAGTTACCACGTGCGTTGCGGACAGGTGTTCCGTTTGCGCACAGACGAGACTCCGCGGACAGACGAGCCTCCGCGGACAGACGATCACAAGTGGACGTAGATCTACGCTTACGCGTGGGAAGGAGCAGTCCGCCTGTGCATAGGTCGCCTGTGCACAGGTCACCTCCACACGTGCCGCCTGTGCACAGGCAGGAATCACCCCCGTTCCAACGTAGGAAGGGGAAGGAGCCGGCGGAAGAGCCGCCTACGAGACACCGGCCCTCGGGGCCAGACCCTCCGGCGCACCACGCGCCGCAATTTGCGCCTTCGGCGCCAGGGCCTTCGAGCCGAGGAGATACGAGCAGGGAGTGTGCGGAGGCCACACTATCGGCGGGTAATCCGCCGGTAGATGCGCCTTCGGCGGTAGGGCCTCAGGGCCAAGGGACATCGGGCGAGCGGCCCCCGGCCATGTCGCCTTTGGCGATGGACGTCCGCGGCGCTACGCCTGCGGCGGACTAGGCGCCGGCATTTGCGCCTGCGCACAGGCCAAGCACAGCCCCCGCGGACCGATCAAGGGAGCAGCAACAGACGGAGGAGCGGAGTGACTGTCCGCGGGATGAAATTTTGATGCGCGATGCGCAATCAAACCCCGCGCAGCCACCCTCCGCTCGATCGCCTTCAGCGGCGGGCGTCGGCGGCAGAGAGGACACGGTAGACGACCAACAAGCGAGCGGCGGGGATGCCGCACGGGCACATTCGCCTACCGCCTTAGACATTTTGGCGAAGAGCAGCGAGGCTGCAGCCGTGCCTTCGCAGGCAGCACACGTCGACGACGTGCAGCCCCACTCGGGTCAGTCGCCGACGCAATCAATGGCGACTGAAATTCTCCACTCGGATGATGACGACGGAGGCTCCACTGAAGAAATGTCAGGAGCAGGGGACACCGAGGAGGAGGAGGAGGAAATTGTTGGAGCGCCGGCGGCGGCGCTCTCTGAGCAGGTGATTCCGTTGCTGAGGTACTTGGATCGCAAAGTCGATAAATACGCCGACCCACTTCAGCCGGGATCTTACATCGAGTTAGTGCGCAGGCGGACTCGCACTAAAGTCCACACCAGCAAGCTATTAGCTAGAGTGGACCAGGAGTTGAGGGAATTGAAGGAGAAGCATGAATGCTTGTGGGGTCAGTATAAACTTAATCAGAAATTCTACAAGTACTCCGAGAAGGTGAGGGATGGGAAACTGGAAGAGCTCACCAAGGAGCAGGTGAAGGTCACAGAAGCACTAATTTCTGAGCAGGCCCAGAATCGGATTTTGTCAGAGGAGCTCGTGCGACAGACGCGGTTGTTGGAACAGTGTCAGCTCGCACGGCAGGCGGATGAGGAGGTAATCCGCAGGCTACAGTCAGAGTGTGGCGAATTGAGAGCGCAACGTGCTGAGGCCGAATCGCAATTAGTGATAGTTGAAGAGGATCGCAGGAAGGAGGCAGATCGCACAAAGGTGGAGACGGCGAGGCGTGTCGCCCACTGTCTCAAGGGCTACGCCCACTGGGAAGTGGCGGCGCAGGAGAAACTCACACTGCGTGAGTTTGAACTTCGCGCAGCCGGGTTGTTGTCAGGCGACAGTAGGAGTCGGCGGAAGGTAGCAAAGAAGCTCGATGCTTTTCTGTCGAAGGCGCAGGATACCATGTCCGCCCTCGAAGTGGAGGTGTCCGCGGCGTTGCAGCGATTGGGACTGCGCAGTCGAGCGGAAGACTGGCAGGGTAGGGAGTTAGTGCGCGGCAGTCTGCCGCGCAGGAGACGTAGCACAGGTTCCGCGGAGTGTAGTGTAGCGTGGTCCCGTGCAGGCGTGTAGCATAGTGCAGTGTAGTGTTAGGTAGGACTTAGAAGGTATAAAATGGTTCCAGGCGTTTTGCCTGGGGTTCTTTCCCATCAGAAGTGCAGATCAGGAACCCATTTCCTTTGCGTGTTTGTGTCCTTGAGTTCTGTCACCACGCACGAGGAGTTACAACTTAGCGTTCCGCATTTTGTAGCTGAAGGCCTTCGGCCGAATGTTCAGAGCTAGTACATTGGTTAGAGACTTGAGTAGTTCGGATCTGCACCTGCGGGTGACTGCCGATGCTCAGAGCCAGTGACTAGTTAGATACTTGAACAGTTTCGCCCCTACACCTTCGAGTGTTTCTTTCCTATTGTACTCCTTGGGATTTTTCCCCTGAATGCCAAAGTGAAGTTTTGCTACTTCGTGTAAGCCTTGGTTGTAAATTCAGGTTACGCTGCAGCAGGTGCCTTGAGGGTAACCCCTGTAGTATTTCTGGGAATGACAAGTGCCTGAGAATTCAAACTCTTCAATAGACTGTTGTTGTGTTACTGGAATGTTTCGCAGTGAGTCCTTCAGTGTGGACCTGTGTTCTCTACGCGTTTCGTGAGTTGAGAGTGTTGTTCACCGCGTAGGAGTGACTTCGATCCGAAGTAGGCAGTCCAAACCGGGTTTCCTACACTAGCAGCAAGCTAGTGGAAGTGTTGTAAAAGCCGGAGTTGGAAGTCACTGCCCGCAGCCTTGCCGAGTGTGCTCGTGAGAGACTTTCCCCCTGAAATCTTGAAGTAGAGGTCCTAACGGATCTCTGGGTTGTATTTCTGTAGTTCCAGGTGTGTGTGTGTGTGTGTGTGTTACGCTGCACTGTGCGACCTCCGAGTGCGCTCCGAGTGGACACTTGCAGTAATTCTGGGAGTGACAGTCGCCTGAGAATTCAAACTCATCAATAGTCTGTTAAACGTGACACTTTGTACCCTGTGTGTTCCTCTGTCCCTGTGGGTTCGACCTTTCTACCACTATATTGCAGTTTTAGCCTTTAGTGGGTTATTACAGTCGGATACACCCTGCGCGTCTTGACTTCACTTGGCCTGCTTGCTGGTGGCGTTTTCCCAGAAGTGCCTTCCGCCGAAGACGACCCTCTGAGGGTTGTTGGCTCGTCAGCCAAACTCTCTTCTGCTTCCGGCCTGCTGTCCGGTTCAACGCGCCGTTCAGTTGGCCTTCCTTCCGCTTGTCGGCCTTCAGTCATCCGACTCGCAGTCGGCCGACTGTCAGTCCGTCCATCTCCTCCCGAAGGCCGTGGTGCCTTCTGTGCAGAGGTATCTGCCGTCTTCCCTAGAATCTGAGCGATTATCTCCTCCTGTGTGAGATTCCGCCGGGTCGGAGTTCGCCCGGTCTCCTCAGTACCAGTTGGCATTTTGCGTGCCCTCTGTTGTGGTCGACTGTGAGGCTCGGGGGTGGGCCGACCACGAGTCGGCGCAGCTGGCACTTCCGGCTGCCTGTCCTCAGGTCTTTCATCCCACTTCCGCTTTCGCGGAATGCGCTCACTTCGACGTTCTTCTGCTGCTCTTGCTGGAGCCGGAGCCGGAGGCGTACTGGCAAGTTCCTCGTCCGGATCCGTGTCTACTTCGGCCTCCCTCGAATATCTACCTGGATAGTTCCGGGTCAGCTGCGGAAACCGTGTTTTCTCAGTATTTGTCAAACATCCCATCGCCCGATAAAACACGATCAAGTAAGGCGAGAGATGATTGAGGGTTCCTCCTTTCTCTTCTTGCGCATGTTGGCGCGTCACCTTCCACAGGAGCCGTGCCCAATGCACTAGAGCTCCTGACAACACTAGCTCCACAAATTCTACCTGCCAACCATGCATGTAAGCGGTCTTGGTCGGCTGCAATATCTGCAGCAATGCAGTCGCGACATTTCTCTGCAATCGATCTTTGTAATCCCGTGTCCGGAAACCGTTCTTGGGATGCCTGGCAACTTTGAAGAGCTCATTGTAAGAGACTTCTTCCTCCTGGGACACCTTCACGCTATCGGCCTCGAAGAGGAGATCCCCTTCCTCGCCGGCACACCTGCCCAACACCTGCGCCCAGTTGCAAATGTCCCATCTCTCTGGGTGTGGGCAGAATCCGCGGGAGGGTTTGTGTCTCTCCTGCAGATACTCGCGCACCATCTCCGGACATGTCCAGTTCCACCCCCATAGGAGAAAATCGAGCTTCAGCCTCAGCAGCACATCTTGAAATGCGCGTAGACCGATCTGCGGCACCCTGAGTGGAGACACTCGCAGCTGGGGAACCTTCGACATTGCGTTGCCTGCACACACAAACGTTCTCCCTTTCGCTCGCTCTCTCACAATCGCCACTGCGCGTCGGCCGCTCAAGCACTGACTGCTCACTCTCTCTGCGCTCAAGCTCAAGATCGCTACTCGCAATTCTCTCGAAGGTCTGCCAAGATCCTTGCGCAACTCGTCTCCGCACTCTCTACTCTCACTGCAGGTCGCTCCGCCCTTGCGCGTAATCTTGGAAACTGGAAATCGCAAAGTCAAGAATGAGAGAATGAGACTGGAGCGCAGTCTTTTCTTCTCCGATTTCAAGAACGTCCAACGTTCTTACTGGTTACAACGTACGCAGCCGGCTATACGGCCTAACGGTTCGCTGTTTGCATGCGCGAATTCACGTCTCCGCACTGCGCGCATTCGCACGCGTAAATGTTGAATTCTCCCGCCGCCGCCACCTTCCGGACTCGAGTCCGCCGCAGGGTATACGTCGGCCATGTTGTCTTTTCCTAATCCGCCCCTCACCGGAGGCGTGTCGCCGCTGGTGCGGTCATTATCCGTCGGCGCCTTGCTGGAGGCGCACATCTAGTCGGAGCGAATTACGCCGGCGCGCAGTCGTACCGCTTATTTTGTCCTTTATGCCTCGTCCGTTGCTGCCGGCGCATATCCGCCAGCGCAACTCATGCCAGCGCATCCGGCCGTCAGCGCCACGTCGGAGGCGTACATCCGACCGGCGCTTTCCTTCCATGAACAGCCGCCAAAGGCGCTTCCGACTCTGAGTTGGTTTCCTCCTATGAGCGCGTGATTCCGCCGAAGGCGCATCGCCGAGGGCGTACGGGAATCCTTTCCGGCTGTGAACCCTAGCGCGAACGGCGCATGTCCGGCTACGAGTTTTCCGACGCTCATAACTTCTCCGTCCCTGATCCATCTCCGACGCTCTTGGGCTCGTTAGAACAAGCGTCTCGAGCTCTTTCTAATGCGACTTCAACCAACTGGATCTACCGTGTATCCCGATCGTTATGAAGGTTTTCCCTTTCCGCGCTAGCGGCGCTTCGCCGAAGGCGCACTCATGGTCGGACGCCTTCGGAGGTCCGGGCCCTTCTCCTGACGTCTTTAGCATAACCTCCTCCTGAGGTGTCTGCGCCGGAAGCGTAGCTTCCTTATACGCTGGAGGCGCGTGAGTAGAGACACCTCCAAAAATGAGCTTTTGCCGAAGGCGCCGAAGACATTGGCGTTGGTACATCCGACTACGTGAGTCTTCGTGTCCTCGTGACGATCTCATCAATCCACTCTATTTAACGTACCCTTTTCTAACTACAAACACTGCTTCGGTACTAGTTTTCTAAAATTGTTTAAATTCTGCAAAAAAAACAAAAAGTGTGTTACCACAAGAGTCCCAAGGCAAAACGCCTTGATCTACTTTATACCCTCAAAGGTCCTAACTAACACTACGCTATGCTATCTACTACTCGCAACATCTGCGCGAAACCAAACTATACTACTGCACTCGGCGGATCCGGTGCTGCGCCTCCTGCGCGCCGGACTGCTCCGCTCGCTGTCTCTACCTTGCTAGTCTTCCGACCGGCTGCGCAACCCCAGGCGTCGGAGGGCTGCAGTGACTTCCGACTCTAAGTGTGCCATAGTGTCGCGCGCACCCGACAAGAAGGTTTCTAAATTCCTCGCTACTCGCCGCCGACTCCGACTGTCACCCTTCGTCAATGCCGCCGCCCGAAGCTCGAACTCCCTGAGTGTGATCCTCTCTTGAGCTGCCACCTCCCAATGGGCGTATCCTTTTAGACAGTGAGTCACCCGCGTCGTCAACTCTTCTCGCGCCCGGCAGCTGCCTTCCACCTCTGCTAGCTGCATTTCCGCTTCCGCACGCTGCGCCCTCAAATCCGAGCACTCGGATTGCAAGTTGCGCAACAACTCCTCATCCTCCTTGCGGGCTCTTTGACTTTCTTCTAAGGCGCGCGTCTGGCGCGCAAGCTCTGCTGCTAGGATGCGGTTTTGTCTCCGCTCTTCCTGCAATTCCGACTCGATCTTTGCCCGCATTAGCTCGGCCTCCGCCTGGCTTTTCGTCGCCGCATCCTCCCTCTGCTGCTGCAAGGCTTGGTATAGCTTCTGTGTGACCGCCAGGTGTTGTCGGAGGGCGGTGTTCCTATCCAGATATACTTGGCACCTAGAGGCCCAAGTGGCCACCTTGCTCCTCGTCCTGCGCTTGACAGTCTCCACATAAGACTGCGGTTTTCCAGTACCCGAGTACTTGGATGTCTTGCGATCCAGATATCGCAGGAGTGGGACTATCTGCTCGCACAACACCCCTGTTGGCGTTTTCTGCACAGAGTCCGCTTCCTGCTCTTCCGAGCTCGTCTCATCCTCAGTCTCGAGGATTTCAGTCGCCACCGAATCCCTTGGCGACTCCCTGGAACTGTGGCGCGCAGCAGCTTCCGCTGCGACTGCCACTCCACTGCCTGCTAAAATATCCAGGGCAGTGGGGGATCCCACTGCTTGAGCCCCTGTTCCGGCTCGATCTTCGGTTTCCGAAGGGGTCGACGCCGCAGTGACTTCTGTCACCCTTGCACCGCACGCTTCTGCTGCCTGCCCTTCCGGCGCAATCTGCGCGGAAGGTGTCTTCGCTGAAGGTGCGTGCGCCGAAGGCGTCCGCACACTGGTCGCCGGCCCTGTCCGTCTCGCAGTCGGCGAAACCGGCCGACTCTCTGTTGACCGACTCGCAGTCGGCCGACTAGCAGTTGTCCGACTGGGAGTCGGATACACCCTGCGCGTCTTCACTCCACTTGGCCTGCTTGCTGGTGGCGTTTTCCCAGAAGTGCCTTCCGCCGAAGACGACCCTCTGAGGGTTGTTGGCTCGTCAGCCAAACTCCCTTCTGCTTCTGGCCTGCTGTCCGGTTCAACGCGCCGCTCAGTTGGCCTTCCGTCCGCTTGTCGACCTTCAGTCGCCCGACTCGTAGTCGGCCGACTGTCAGTCCGTCCATCTCCTTCCGAAGGCATTGGTGCCTTCTGCGCAGAGGTATTTGTCGACTTCCCTAGAATCTGCGCGATTATCTCCTCCTGCGTGGGATTCCGCCGGACCGGAGCACGCCCGGTCTCCTCAGTACTAGTTGGCATTTTGCGTGCTCTCTGTTTTGGTTGACTGTGAGGCTCGTGGGTGGGCCGACTACGAGTTGGCACAGCTGGCACTTCCGGCTGCCTGTCCTCAGGTCTCTCATCCCACTTCCGCTTTCGCGGAATGCGCTCACTTCGACGTTCTTCTGCTGCTCTTGCTGGGGCCGGAGCCGGAGGCGGACTGGCACGTTCCTCGTCCAGATCTGTGTCTACTTCGGCCTCCCGTGAGTATCTACCTGGATAGCTCCGTGTCAGCAGCAGAAACCGTGTCCGCTCTGAATTTGTCAAACATCCCATCGCCCGATAAAACACAATCAGGTAAGGCGAAAGATGATTGAGGGTTCCTCCTCTCTCTTCTTGCGCATGTTGGCGCGTCACCTTCCACAGGAGCCGTGCCCAATGCACTGGAGCTCCTGACAACACTAGCTCCACAAATCCTACCTGCCAACCATGCATGTAAGCGGTCTTGGTCGGCTGCAATATCTGCAACAATGCAGTCGCGACATTTCTCCGCAATCGATCTTTGTAATCCCGTGTCCGGAAGCCGTTCTTGGGATGCCTGGCAACTTTGAAAAGCTCATTGTAGGAGATTTCTTCCTCCTTGGACACCTTCACGCTATCGGCTTCGAAGAGGAGATACCCTTCCTCGCCGGCACACCTGCCCAACACCTGCGCCCAGTCACAAATGTCCCATCTTTCTGGATGGGGACGGAATCCGCGTGAGGGCTTGTGTCTCTCCTGCAGATACTCGCGCACCATCTCCGGACATGTCCAGTTCCACCCCCACAGGAGGAAATCGAGCTTTAGCCCCACCAGCACATCTTGAAATGCGCGTAGACCGATCTGCGGCACCCTGAGGGGAGACACTCGCAGCTGGGGAACCTTCGACATTGCGTTACCTGCACACACAAACGTTCTCTCTTTCGCTCGCTCTCTCACAATCGCCACTGCGCGTCGGCCGCTCAAGCACTGACTGCTCACTCTCTCTTCGCTCACGCTCAAGTTCGCTACTCGCAATTCTCTCCAAGGTCTGTCAAGATCCTTGCGCAACCCGTCTCCGCACTCTCTCGTCTCACTGCAGGTCTCTCCGCCCTTGCGCGTAATCTTGGAAGCTGGAACTCGCAAAATCAAGAATGAGAGAATGAGACTGGAGCGCAGTCTTTTCTTCTCCAAATTCAAGAACGTCCTACGTTCTTACTGGTTACAACGTACGCAGCCGGCTATACGGCCTAACGGTTCGCCCTTTGCATGCGCGAATTCACGTCTCCGCACTGCGCGCATTCGCATGCGTGAATGTTGAATTCTCCCGCCGCCGCCGTCTTCCGGGCTCGAGTCCGCCGCGGGGTATACGTCGGCTATGTTGTCTTTCCCTAACCCGTCCATCACCGGAGGCGTGTCGCCGCTGGCGTGTTCCTTATCCATCGGCGCCTTGCTGGAGGCGCACATCCAGTCGGCGCGAATTACGCCGGCGCGTATTCGTACCGCCATTTTGTCCTTTATGCCTCGTCCATTGCTGACGGCGCATATCCCGCCGGCGCAAATCATACCAGCGCAAATCATGCCAGCGCATCCGGCCATCAGCGCCACGTCGGAGGCGTACATCCGGCCGGCGTGTTTCTTCCGTTGCTGAGCCGCCAAAGGCGCTTCCGACTTCGAGTTGATTTCCTCCCATGAGCGCGTGATTCCGCCGAAGGCGCATCGCCGAGGGCGTACGGGAGTCCTTTCCGGCTGTGAACCCTAGCGCGAACGGCGCATGTCCGGCTACGAGTTTTCCGACGCTCATAACTTCTTCGTCCCTGATCCATCTCCGACGCTCTTAGGCTCGTTAGAACGAGCGTCCCGAGCTCTTTCTAATGCAACTTTAACCAACTGGAACTACCGTGTATTCCGCTCGTTATGAAGGTTTCCCTTTCCGCGCTAGCGGCGCATCGCCGAAGGCGCACTCATGGTCGGAAGCCTTCAGAGGTCCGGGCCCTTCTTCTGACGTCTTTAGCAAAATCTCCTCCTGAGGTGTCTGCGCCGGAAGCGTAGCTTCCTTAACCGCTGGAAGCGCGTGAGTAGAGACGCCTCAGAAAAGGAGCTTTTGCCGAAGGCGCCGAAGACATTGGCGTTGGTACATCCGACTACGCGATTCTTCGTGACCTCGTGACGATCTCCTCAATCCACTCTATTCAACGTACCCTTTTCTAACTACAAACACTGCTTCGGTACTAGTTTTCTAAAATTGTTTAAATTCTGCAAAAAAAACAAAAAGTGTGTTACCACAACTGCGCAGTCGAGCGAAAGACTGACAGGGTAGGGAGTTAGTGCGCGGCAGTCCGTCGGGCAGGAGGCGAAGCACAGGTTCTGCGGAGTGTAGTGTAGCGTGGTTCCGTGCCGGCGCATAGTGTAGTGCAGTGTAGTGCTAGTTAGGACTTAGAAGGTATAAAATAGTTCAAGGCGTCTTGCCTTGGGTTCTTTCCCAATTTCGGAAGTGCAGATCAGGAACTCATTTTCTCTGCGTGTTTGTGTCCTTAGTTCTGTCACCACGCAAGAGGAGCTACTTCAGGAATTTTCCGTGAAAGTTTCATGAAAGAACACATTTTCCGTCATTAAACAGAATTCGGTCATGGAGGAATTTTCCATGACCAATCTAATTACAATCTCCAAGTACTTAGGTGTTCACTTTGTACACACTTCGGAAGGACTATTGCTGCATCAAGCTCCGTTTGCGCTGTACATATTAGCTGAGTTATGCTACCATGACTGCCGCCCAACTTTCATCCCACTTAATGAAAGCATTTAGCTTGGTCAAGACACGGGATGCCACATTATACAAACGAATTGTAGGCAAACTGCTGAGGTATTGGAGTGTATACTCTCCGCTGGGGAAGCTTCTTAGTGTCGGTTCAACACTATAGTTAATATTTATAGGAAGCTTCTTAGTATGCTTCATATTAGTTTAGGGTTTAGAGTTATGTTTCAAGTAACTAGTGGTTCTTGCTACATATGTCTCGCCTATGAGTTAGCATCTCGAATGTTTTTACTTCCTCACAATGAGTTCTGTGAATACTCAGCTTGTTTAACATAAATCAATAGATACATTGTTAGTAGGTAGCATCTAGTTTGATTGTAATCTCAATAAATGTACAAGTTACACTAAAGATCTATCAATACTAAAGCACCGGACAACCTCCACTGAGGAGGTGCGCGGCATGAACAGTCTCTACGCCAAATCTCACGACAAGATAAAATAAACTTCGAGAGAGTCGATTGGAAAGATGACGGAGCCATCATTCAGACACTGAAGCCAAGGTGTTGTGAGCTCCTTGTCTATCAAGCAGGCTTCGATTTCAATTGAAAGAGGAACGTCACCTTTAGATTTTCTGTCTTTGATTAAAGAGGCACAAGGAGTGAGAATTTGATTATAAGTGGTTTAATTCTCCAAGTTACGCGTTGACTCGGTACATTGGAATTACACTGACATGCATTCACGATGTAGTCCTAAAGTCCAAATTCACTGCATGAACCTGTGCCAGTTGGACATCCACCCATTTTACTAGATGAGGCTTTAGCTGTAATCATTCTTCAGAATGCGAACAGAATTGTTGTCTCATGAAGGACGAAACACTAGCATGTATATGAAATCTATGTACAGAAAGTGTCTATTACTATTGAATATCTGGAAGATTGCTACCATGTAATCTTTCATCGGCCTGCGAGATGTGAAATATGCACCGGTTACGGAGCTGTAACTTTAGTAGCTCGACGTAAAAATGGAAAGCTCTCTTACAATCGTATTGGCAAAACCAGAGGCCCGTAGGGATTGTGGGATTTCTGACTATGCAAACTAATAATCTGGTATCATTTTCTGTAGACCATACTTCTGCAGAATATTTGAAAGACATTGTAGCTTCGATTTTCGTACACAGCACGTGCAATTCCAAGCAGTACTAATCTTCCTACCACAGCAGCGTAAGGAATAACGGTTAAACTGGATACCATAAACAGAACTTTCCACGACTGGAACTAGATCGTTAGATTGTGATATTTACTGCAACGAGAACGCGAATGATTAACGATATCTGGCAGCAACTGAAAACACTGACAAAATTTAAAAACGACCAGTACGAATATGCGAGTGATTTGTGATCTGCAAAAATTTCAATATTTAGAGCATGCAAGGTGTGTGACTCTCCACTTTGAAATTGTGAAATCCAAAACACATCCATAGATATACGGTGCAGTGGCAATGCAGTCCCTACAAGCACCGCAAACCCACCACAATCGATCATTGAAAACGTACGAGTGTTGGTTTACCTGCGCGAGCCTCATCCATCTAAGATCAAATTGCAAGACTGAGCATGAAGGAAAGAAACAGGTCGCCTGCAGTCATCAAGTGAGCAGGAGTTTGAGGATGGAATTCTCCTTGAATCGCAAATGCACGATAAGGATTCAACAGCTCACAATTCCTCCATCTAACGTCACATGTTAGGGAAAGCAACACTTCATCGGATTCGAGAAGAAGGAGCTGACACATATGTTATGTTGTAAGTCGTACATGGGAATGAGGTGTGTTATTCCCAACTCTCGTATTATCTACTAAGAAAGTTGTACCACTACAGTATAGCCTACTTTGCTAGTTAATTTGAAGGGGAATCCTTGTTAGTTTCTTTTACTCCGCTTAGTGATGTGCTTCGGCGCCTAGTGGTGAAGAAAGAATTTGATGAACTTACCATCGATTGGAATCGTTGTCATAGCAACTTCCCTCGTATTTCAAGAATATTCACCTGTCCTTCACCTCCTGTAACTGGTTCTTCTGTTCTTCTCCGTGTTTCCTTACGAGTTCCTTTCTTTCGCATGTCTGACAAGTCGGGAATGCTCCTGAAAATTGGCCTCCTTTCTCCACCTCCCGACACCTTTTCTTCCATTTATCGTTATCAGTTTCTTTCAATTTTGCATATCTGTCCAATCGAGAAGTGTTCTCTGAAATTTTTTTTCCTTCCAATGTTCACCTCCCGTTGTTCTCTCTATCTTTATAGATCACGACATTGTTCCAGTTTCACAGTCTCTTCCGATGATTATCGTCTTTCGTTCGACATCACTTTTCCGGAATATTCCAACGACATTACTATTCTTGAGGGATACTGGAAATTGTTTGGCGCTATTCGTATTCGTGAAAGTTCAGGTGCTATGCACATCAGTACATTAAGGAAAATATTTATATTATCAAATATATACCAGCTTGCATTTCAACGGTGCCACGCAACAGGCACTGCCGACGGTGGCAAGTTCAGCGTAAAACAAGACTGGTTCGAATGCTAGATTTAACTTGAGGTTTACAATTGCCGCTCGCTTTCTTTGTGACAGTGGCTGGATACGAACTTAGAGTTTGAAATAAATGTGATGCGGTCCAAGGAACGTTTCAGAACCTGCTGTTCCTAGCGTTGGTACACGTGGGTGTTCACGAGGCCTACTTGTCCCAGCCTCAGCCGTTACTTCAATGTTCGTCGGTAGAAGGGCTATATAGTTCCAGGAAGAGGGTTCGCATGAGATCATTCCTGCGATCTTCATCGAGGGCATTGACTCTGTTTCATAATTACAGGTCGCTCATGATGGGCTCTACAGCCTGCGGAAACGTTTCGCCTGGCACTGAAGGACGGGGACGGAATTGCAATGTGAACGATCAGGAACAGGCGCCAGATTCGACAGTTGGGGTCACGGATATTGCTCTTCACTACCAGCGACAAAGTTTCGTGACGAGTGCGCCGGAGCCATTTGGAGTGATGAGTGTTTATGACACGATTTTTTTGAAGACCCTTAGAATCGTGAACGAACAAGGTGCTACGCTTGTAAGCCGAGTCTTGGAGCGAACCTTTTGGGCTACAAATGAAATTGAGCACTTGATTTTGATGAGAACCAGTGCTGATGGACTGTTCAAACAAGGAGTCAAGGAAAAATTTTCCATTATGAAATTATGGGACTTTGTTGCAGGCCAATTGCCCGGTGAGGGGCAAGCAAGAAAGGACGGCAAGCAGTGTCAATGGATGTGGAATATGCTGATGAAAGAGTACACCGATGTGCTGACCGGGGCTAAGGAAAAGAAAGATTTTCCGCATTTTGAGGAGATGGACCAGGTCTGGAAATGTACGTCCTCAGCGGATGTGGAAAGAGATCTCACATGTAGTCCCAAGTGATGATTTGACGTGGCAGTAAATTCTCGATGTGTGAAGTAGAGATTGCTATGTACATAAATAGTTCTTTCAATTTGACTTTCAGGAATCGTGAGCAGTACATACCTGTTTGTCATTTTCTTTCAAGGTGTGAAGTGATGTGAAGCGCCGGAAATAAATCAGGAGAGTGGACTCAGAGAGCCAATGCGTATACTAAGCCTCACATTCTGATATTATCTGTTGTGATGATGCAATTTATTCTGGATCTGAATTCGACATATTAGAAAGATATCCCAATCGGGTCTTAATACCTTCGATTTTTTATGGATATACTCTTAGCTTCTTTTAAACATTCGTTTCTCTGAATTATTATGTGTTTGAAACGGATCCTATAAAGAAAACCATGGTTCATTAAATAGGAATACTACTACCCAATCTGCATGTGCATCATTATGTCATAGATCTTTGAGAATTAGGGCGAATAGCGAGGATAACGAATCTACTGCATGCGAGTCTCATGGAAATGATATGATACTTATTTGAGCATATATTGCTTCTGTCCTGATCTTTTTATGTGCAGCTACTGAAATTTGGCTCTTGATGTAAAATTGTAAATTTTAGCTCTCCTTAAGAGTATTCTTCTGATGAATTAAGAAATGAATTACATATATCAAATTTATTCTTTGTTCTCTTCCGGCTAAAGTAGTTATGAGTCGCAACAATTCAATGTTAGTCGCACATAGTAGGGACCAGAGTTCCCAAACCATGAGACATGAGTTTGGAAACTATGACATATGCTGGTTTGCTTTATCCAAACGAGTTGCAGCAGCACGTGCATTTCCAGCAAGCCATAAGTGCGCTACAAAGTAGAAGAATCCTTATAGCAAGGTTAGCTAGCGCAATAGCTGTCGTAGGAGACAGTATAGTCACTTGGCTTTGGGATGGCTTCTCCGTAAGAAAATGCCACCTTAAATAGTTATTTTTTTGGGGTGCCTTCATTACTTACTTCCTTTCATAAGAGCAGGTGCTACTATTCTTCATCTGGCTGCATTACATCAATATGGCTCCAATAATCCGCTTTTTATCCCTACGTAGAATAATAAGTAGGTTGAGTAGCTTTTGCAATGAGATGAGATGAGATGTTGCTATAATATTATAGGAGAAAAAAATTTACTGCGTTCATTTCTGTTGATGATCCTACTACAGCGTGAGTCCAATGGATAAGCTACATAAGTAAATATTGTTTCTCTTTCACGTAAAAAAATGTGATTAATATAATCTCGAACAAGCAAGGTTAGTAATACCATCAGTCCAAACTGAGCTCCAGTTTCCAGTTGAAGAATTGACAGTACCTGTTGCTAGTTCATATTTTATGTAACATATACTGCTTGTCTCACCTTCGAGTATGCATGAATGAATATACATACTGTAGTATATTGTGGAATAAATTGTTTTTGTATGTGAATAACTTAATGTATATCACCCATGAAAAACTTATGCAAGGCCGATGAAAATTCAATAGGTTTGCCCCGAGTAATAGAGATCTAATCGAGACAACACTCATCGACCTGCTAATGGATGTATAACTTCTTGATCTGTTTCACAAACTCTAAGATCTTGAGGTTGACATATGTTGAAAATGTTGCACTGTTGTACTCTTTCATGGGTCTGATTGTCTCATATAGACATTATTCCGACCTTAATACTCTTGTACTTCATATTGCAAGTTAAACATTTTACTTGTTATATCCTCACTTTGTTCTACTTTGGACCGGTAACAGTTGAATGATCTAATTACAAGCGGCTATATCTTTTGTGCGATGGAGTTTAATATTTTTAAGCATTCAAAAAGAAATTGATGAAGAAGAAAATCAGAAAAGAGTACTTACACAAAGAATCTAGGATAATGCCATACAACTAGACTCTCAGCAATTTAAGAGCAAAATAATGTACATCAAAGATGTTATATGCTTCAGAAATAATCATCAATCTATAATGATACTTAACTTTCTTTAGACTATTTTCTGCTTCATAATAAAAAGTTCGACACACCTTGATTTATTCTCATG
Source organism: Marchantia polymorpha subsp. ruderalis (assembly GCA_037833965.1). NCBI lineage: Eukaryota > Viridiplantae > Streptophyta > Marchantiopsida > Marchantiales > Marchantiaceae > Marchantia > Marchantia polymorpha. The sequence goes on along the minus strand of AP031351.1, from coordinate 29,466,283 downwards.
TTGAATTATTCTTAGGATTTTGATGAACATCAATTGGTCTAATATGTATTTATAAGCATTTTATTTATTACATAAATTACTCTATATAGTACTGGCTTGCTTGAAGAATAAGAAAGAAATCTCCCTTATATATAGGATAAGTAGATACTTATTAATTGTGTACTTATAGACGTTTTTACTGGACTGCATTTTAGCTCAATATGTTTCACACATTCAAGTAAGTATCACCGCTCTTTTGATGATCTTGATAATATATGATGCATAAATAGCCTTGAAATTAAATTTTTTAAGTCTACTGAGGTATGAATAATTATGCTTGATCAGATAATAGCTTCTTATTCATAATAGAAGATGATCAAAATGCACCAAAATTGCAATGTGAATAAGGTATAAAATAAGACCTAAGGTTTCTGCCATGAAGTCTGAATCAGGGCTTGAGAATATGAATTTTAAAATTTAGACTTTGTAGTCGCCAATACGTGAAGAGTAGCTAGCTGAAAACTACATATATTGCGTTCACAAGAAATCAATACGTAGAAGATAAGGGTTTTTGGTCACGAAATTTTACATCTTAAAACATGTCTGTGTTACAGAAATTCAGATAAATTTTCATACATTAACAAAATGATATTACAGTTTAAGCTTAACGTATCGATAAATTCATTTTGTGAAGAATTAGATAATGAAATACAGATTTAGTCAAGTAAGTTTATTTCCTCTTCATTTTAGTTGCATTTTCCAAATTCAAATTCTTCAAAAGTAAATTCTCACAATATCTGTTCAATACTTCTTCCTAAAAAGCCTAAAACTTTCCAAGGCGTTTTAATCTTGATTACATTTCTAGAGAGATTGAGAAATGCTGTAACATAGATATGGAAGATAACAAAATTAATCGTGACTTGACCATACATATATTTTCATACACCTATACAGTCCAGGAAAATACTTTCATATCTGATTCCAATTTATTTCAAGCACATCATTTACCTTCACTATGATCTAAATAATCATGATATCAGACCAAGCATGGATTGCATCACTTGCCTTCACTCTTGAAGCTAAAATAACACAACATAAAACTATTGTGTTGATCTATGACAGAAGTTTAGGTCACTGTTAAGATAAGTTTAAACATGAAGGATGATGCACAAATTACGTCTGGGCGCATGTACAACTGCAATGATGGAGACTAACACCATCTCTGGAAAGATAAAAGTGACCTCAAACCCACAAAGTCTCAGACCTCAAATCATTCGCATGGTTGGATGACGGAGCTTTTCCCTGCGGTCACATGTCAAGTCTCCGGTTTCGTAACCAATTTGGAATTGAGTTGGAACGGAAGAAAATTTTTCAAAGGAAACGGATTTTCTGTGGAGCCTCTAAAAAAGACCGTGCAAAGAAGTAGAGGTTCATTTGTCATGATATTAGAATTGGGACTGGTGCACGATGCAATCGTGAGGCCAGAGGTGACTAAGCACACGACCAACAGGATGCACTTCAAACAGTACGTCGAATCGCAAAGATAAATTACACCTTACACGTTCAATCCTAAAGATAATCCTCAAGATATATGGAGAAAGAAGTCAACCAGACAATACTATGAGTGCCTCAATGGTTGCATACCTGCCGTTTGCAGACACACGTGACGATAAAGAAGTCTTCTACTGTCGAATTGTGCCGTGATTACAGTGCAGAAGAGTGTCTGTAATCGGGTCATGCTCGAGTCCGCTATTGCTTTAACGGCCGCGAAGTCCGTAATGCATTCGTGGTCATCAACAATTTTTGCATTGACTAATATAGCAAAAACCCCTCACACATGTTTCATATGTGGTGCAGAGAAAAGAGTTCAATAATCAATATACATCATTCTATACGTAAAAATTAGAGCTAACATGTCTAGTTTAATCTCGTATACAAATATTAAAGATTAAACATAATTTTCGTTGATTAATTTCTTGAACAGAGTGTTTGTTTATAAATTAGATTAATAGTTCAAAAGCAAGGAATATTATATTAGTTCTTTCTAATGACATATGGTAAACTGTCATTATATGGATTTTTCCTTGAAAGGAAAAGATTATATTTCCATGAAAGTGGATGAGGGTTTTTACCTTGCCCCTGTGCTACTTATGGAAATGATGATGGATGTAATGCAGTGTTTTCATCGTAATTAATGCACATGGTAATCCAACGGTCTATCAATACTAAAGCACAAGACAAACTCCTCTGAGGCATAGGTGCTGGGCATGTACAGTCTTGGCGCCAAATCTGACGAGGGCGTAAGCAAATCTTAGAGTGTGAATTAGAAAGATGATGGAACTACTTTAGAATCTGAAGCCAAGCTGACGTTAAAGTTTTTTATCAAGCAGGCTTCTCTCTCAATTGAAGTGGGAACGGCATATTTCGAATTTCTGTCTTTGATCAAAGAGCACAAGGAGTGGGAAATTATTTGTAAGTTGTGTAGTTCACTAATTTGCACGCTAAATCGGTAGATTGGAGCTACACTGACATGCATTCCCGACATAGTCATCAAATCCATACCCACTTCATGCAACTGTACCTGTTGGACATCCACCCGTACAGTAGATGAGGCATTAGCTGTAAAATTTCTTGAGAATACGTTCAGATATATTGTCTCGTACACATGAAGTCGAGTAAACAGTAGAATGCATATCAAATCTGGGTATCATAACTCTCGAGGATGTAGAAAATTGCTTCCATCTAAGCGTTATGTGAACTATGCACCGGTTACGGATGTGTCAATCTCGTAACTCGAGATACAACTGGAGAGAGCTTTTGAATTCATTCTGGCCAAAAACCATCTCTTTCGAAGATACCTTTAGAGAAGTATTTGAAAGACATCGTAGAATAGATTTTGTCATATAGCACGTGCACCTTCCATGTCTTGCTAATTTTCATACCACAGCAGTGCAAGGAATTAATGATCCATTGCATATTGCAAACAAAAATTTGAACCAGTAAAAGTATAATTTACTGCAACGAGAACGTGAATGATTGACGCTAAAGGGTAGCAACTGAACAGACTGAACAAATTTAAATATGATCAGTACGAATATGAGAGTGATTTGTCATCGGCAGAAAGTTGAATAGTTGGAGCATGCACGGTGCGTGTGTCTCCCTCCACCTTGAAGTTGTTGATTCCGAAACATATCGACAGATATATGGTGCACTGTCAATACAGTCACAACAAACACCGCCCAACTACCGCTACCGATCATTTAAAACGTACGGGTGTTGGTTTACCTGCGCAAACCGCATCCATCTACGATGAAAATGCAAGACTGAGCATGATGGATACAAGCTGGTGGCCTGCAGTATTCATGTAACAATCAGGAATTCGAGGAAGGAATTCTCTTTGGATAAGAATTGCTCGATAGTACAACATAGAGACTCAACTGCTCATAATTCCTCCCTTAAATTGGTACATGACATGACGTCCTCAGTGGAAGAAACCTTATGATTTCTGAAATTAAATATAAGGCAAGCTCGCGATCTTCGGTAGGGTTCGGGAAAACATTTTAAAGAATGCAGTAGTAGGCATTGAGCAAGAACAAACTAAACTGCAAGTTGCAGGGAACCAACTTCAGTATATCTAGCGAATTGACGGGGCGGTTAACATCAACCCAAATTTAGACTTCTGAGTTTATTATTCGACTCTTACCAACTTCTATGAAAGAGGTAGGTGGTGATTAAACAACTACCCAATTTGACAGAAATGAACTCAACAGGAACAAATTGAATGAAGATAAAAAATGTAACTGCAACCTTCAATTCATCAGCAGAGAGTGGCAATTTATGTTCTTTTCGTGTATCTCCCTACCACTTTTTAAGCAGCCGAAGGCCTTCTGTTTCTCTGTCTTGCTAACTATAATACACTAGAATCTAAGTAGGGAGATGTCTCTCTCAATTCCACATGTCGACTTCTTGCATCCGTATGATATTTCTTGAATTTCCAGAGGCGTTGGCCACCAGGCAGTGGTACTTCATTGAACCGGCCTATATAAGTATTGGTGACGACGTTTTGAAACCAATCTAGCTCAGTCGAAACGCTGACGCATCTGACGTCACATGGTATGGGAAGCGTTCTTCATCGGATTCGAGAAAAGAAGCTGGCACATGTGTTGTAGGTCTTTCGTCGGGAATGCGGTGCTATTCCACAATCTCGTATTTTTCACTAAAGACCTTGCATAAATTGAAGTTCAACCTACTTTGCTAGTTGATTTGATGTGGAATCTGGTGAAGAAACGTAACATCAATTGCAATCGTTGTCAAAGCAACTTTTTCCCATATTTTCAAATATTTTCTCCCGTTCTTCACCTCTCGTAACTCGTTCTTCTGGTCTTCTCCGTGTTTCCTCACGAATAACTTTCTTTCACGCATCTGACGAATCGGGAATGCTCCTGAAATATTGGCCTCGTTTTTCCACCTCCCGATACCTTCTCTTCCACTTATCATTATCAGTTTCTTTCAGTTTGCATATCTGTCAAATCAGGAAGTGTATTCTGAAACTTTCCCTCCTTCCAATCTGCACCATCAGTTTCAGTGTCTTTTTCGTTGATCATGTCTTTCATTGCAAATTACTACTCTGCAATATTCGAATGAGGTTATTTCTCTTCAGAAAAATGGGATCTGAAATCTGATATTCGTAATCGTGAAAGCTCAGGCGTTTATCATTTACTTGTTTAATATTTAAATTAAAGACAAACATACCTAGCAAGCATGAGCTTTCAACTGTGCTGTGGAACTGGCGCTGCTGACTGTAGCAAGTTCAGCTTTTGAACAATACAGGTTCCAACTTTGGGTTTGCCTCGAGGTCTACAATTTCCGCTCGCTTCTTTCTGACAGTGGCTTGATTTTGATTAATAAGATGTGATGCGGTCCAATTAGCGTTTCTGAACCTGTTGTTAGTAGGGTATGTACGCCAGTGAAGAGTTGACAACTCAAGTGGCCTACTTGTCCATCACATCACATCAAATTTGATGTGATGCGTTCTAAGTAAAGTTCGTCAACCTGCTGTTCGCAGCGTTGCTACGTAAGTTGGGTGTTCACACGATGCAAGAGGCCTACTTGTCCTCTTGACAAATCCCAGACTCAGCCGCTACTTCAATGTTCGTGGGTAGTAGGGCTATATAGTTCCAGTACGAGGGTTTGGATGTGAGAACATTCTTGCGATCTTCATCGAAAATCTTCATCGAGGGCATTGACTCTGGTCCGTAATTACAGGTCGCTCATGATGGCCTCCACCGCCTGCGGAGACGTTTCGCCTGGCACTGAAAGACGGAAACAGAAGTGCAATATAGACGATCAGGAACAGGTGCCAGATTCGACAGTTGTGGTCACGGATATTGCTCTTCATTATCAGCGACAATGTTTCGTGACCAGTGCGCCTGAGTCGGTTGGAGTGATCAGTGTTTATGACACGATTTTTTTGAAGACCTTTAAAATCGTGAACGAACAAGGTGCTACGCTTGTAAGCCGAGTCTTGGAGCGAACCTTTTGGGACGCAAGTGAAATTGAGTACTTGATTCTGATGAGAACAAGTGCGGATGGACTTTTCAAACAAGGAGTCAAGGACAAATTTTCCATTATGAAATTATGGGACTTTGTTGCAGGCCAATTGCCCAGTGAGGGGCAAGCAAGAAAGGACGGCAAGCAGTGTCAGTGGATGTGGAATATGCTGATGAAAGAGTACACCGATGTGCTGACCGGGGCTAAGGAAAGAAAAGATTTTCCGCATTTTGAGGAAATGGACCAGGCTTGGGAATGTACGTGTGGAAAGAGATTGGAAGACATTAATAACTGAAACGAGCAAGTGATGTATCCGTCCTGGAATGAGATATTTAGATACACAAGTGTCTTATCTACATTGCTGAACCTCTCTGAAGAATCTTATCGACTTGGATTTCTAAGTGTTATTCTCAAGAAAGTTATTATCGCTCTCTCGATCCGCCACATGGGTTAGGCATGCTCCTCCATGTGGGGTTGCATGCTCCACGCCACTGCGATCAGACCTTCATCTACTCAAGCTCTGTGACTAGGTTATCCGTTTCTTTCTTATTTTGTCAGATGTCAGATGTAGTCCCAAGTAATGATTTAACGTGGCAGTAAATTCTCGAAGTGTGAATCAGAGATACCGATGTACATATATAGCTCTTTCAATTTGACTTTAAGGAATCGTGTGTAGTGCATAAATATTTATTGTTTTATTCCAAAGTGATGTGAAGTGATGTGAAGCGCCGGAAATAAATCAGGAGAGTGGATTCAGAGAGCCAATGCGGATACTATGCCTCAGTTTCTGATATTATCTGTTGTGATGATGCAATTTATGCTGGATCTAAATTCCATATACTACAAATAGATAAACCAGTCGTATCTTGGAAACTTGCTATTTTTTAAAACCAAGTTATGAATAATGAAATGTAATGAAAATGGATCCATAAAGAACACCATGGTTCATTGTATACGAGTACTTGTACCGAATCTGCGTATGCATAAATAAGATATATGTCAATATGAAATAAATAGCTAGGATAGCGACTACATAGAAGACTCTTGGAAACAACATGATACTTATTTCAACATGTATGGCTTCCGGGTCCTGATCTCATTATTTCGAGCTACTGATAGCTGGCTCATGATGCAAATCTATAAATCATAGCTATCTTCAGAAGTGTATATCGGATAAATATGGATTCAAATAAAGTAAAACAAATCTTTATCCTTCTTTCTTCCGGCTGAAGTATTTTTGAGGAGGAAAATATCAGTGTCATGCGCACATAGTGGGGAGCATAGTTCCTAGACATTATCAGGCCTAAGTTCGGAAACCTGGACATATGTCTCTTTTTTCAAAACCAACTGCAGCATCACGTGATTGTCCAACAAGACACAAAGTACCTACATAGAAATAGAAACCTAAAACGAAATGAGATGTTTTCTACGAAATTATAAGAGAAACATAGTTTAACGCGTTGATTTCTGATGAATGATTCTACTGCAGCATGAGTCCAATGGATAAGCTACATAAGCAATATATTAATATTTTTCTCCTGGAAAAATGTGAATATTATAGACTTTATCTTTTTAATAATCAGGGCAAGCAAGGTCATCAGTCCAGACTGTAATTCATGTACCAGTTGAAGACTACGCAGCAACTTCACGTATATCTTCTATCAAATGATTGTGCAAGGCCGAAAAAAATCAAAAGGATTGTGAGTTGAGTTCTCAATTGATACATCACTCACCCAGCTATAAGTAGATATATCACTTCTCTTCTTATCAATTCTTATGTTGTTTTCACAAACTCTTAGATCTGAGGATGACCTCTATTGAGAGAATTACAGTGCTGAATCCTTCACTGATGATGGGGCTGATTGTCTTGTACTGGCATAGTTAGGATCCTAGTGTTCTCGTACTACACCTTGCAAGTGAAGGAATATCTATAAGAAAAGATCATCGACACAGCTGGACAAGGAAAATATGATCTCATGTATAACACTCCAAAATGTTCACGTGCTTCGTTATTATTGCAATCAATTATCAAGACATAGCATGTTCGTCTTGACATACAGAGTTCTGTTCATGACATATTTCATGCTACTATCTGTCAGGGACAGATAACAGTATGAAATATCAGACTGTCAGGGACAGTCTGATGTGATTGCTCATCTACGTTTTACCAATTGGCGCACAGTCTAGAGGCGTATGAGACTGCTAAACTGTAATTTTATTACGGTCGAAAACAGATAAATAATCACATGCGATGGAGAATTCCTAATCTAGAGATTGCTAGACTTGAGCAAATCAAGAGTGGCTTTCGTGTCAAAACGAGTATCTAGAGTCTTGATATGTAATTAAAAATATTAGAAATCAAGAATCACATACGTCTCTAGAAGGTGTAATTTTTTGATTTTCCTAGTCTGGAAATTGCTAGAATTGAGCAAATCAACCGTCACTTTCGTGTTAGAATGAGCTGGAAGGTGTCCGGTAACTTTCTCAACTTACGCTCCCACTTTCGTTTGTGGCCCAAGGACTAACACGTCTTACCTCGTACTCTTCATTCGTGGTCAGATTGTACTATAATTCCAAGTTCATTGAAACCTTTATATCTTCTGGTGTGATAGACGGACTCCATTCTTGGAATGCATGAGAAACCAGTTTCATGATTCTATAAACATGTAAATATTTTTAGTATTCATTGTCACAAATTGACATTAGTACAATTTCGGATAATCTTCTATCAAATGTTTCCAAAATGTATGAGCTTTGTTTTGTTTCATCAAGAAATAATTTACATCGATGACTCCATTCTCCATACGTGAAATCATTTATTGTCTCATCTACTACTGTCATTCATATTTTTAGTAGCTCCCTCAACCCCGGCCAATTGGCTGTGAAGATGCTACTGTAGAAACTCATATTCAACAAATTTTGTGAATCCGTTTGTCATACTTATGAAGAAACATTAACGTATGTGGTATTTGATGACAATTTCCAAGGTAAAGAACAAAGCGTACGATTAATTAAAGATCTGATAAATATAAAAAGAGGAAAGGAACACAGAATTTAAACCGATTTGTCTCTTAATGAGAACTGAAATGTTTACAAGTAACCATTTTTCTATATAATGTCAACATAGAGAGAATCGGAAGTAGACACAAATGATATGAAGTTGAGAAGATAAGGAAAATACGGAGATAAAATTGTTTCCAATGCTATTAAATACTTTTTTAATTCTCTATTTCTTGAGTGATTATTGAAAATGACTCAAGCTCTGAATAGCTAATGAAGTAGTTATAAGTGATCAATTTTTCTAAGGATTTAGCAGAAATTGTAATGCAATTTAGCAATAACATGAATTTATTTGAATAAATTCATGTTAACAAACATATAGTTATGATCTCAAGACTTTCTTTGATATTCAAAATATTCATTAACAAGTATTGGTGTTAAATCATATTTTGATAGATTTTTCATAAAATTTAAATTACTACTAACAGTAAATTAATTTATTACTACTGTTCATACATTTATTAGTTGAAAATAAGGTTTTAACAATTATAATCTCTATCATACAAGGATTAAGTGTATTAGACGATAATTGGAGAGTTTGATTAAGATTGCAGGTGAAAAAAATTTTGAAATTTTTTATTTCAATATTACACATGCAAAATCCATGTGTTTGTAAGACACTGATTTAATATTTTATTTATTATTACACCTAAAAATATATATATTTGATAACTAATGATTGATTGTATTGATCAAAAATTACATTTATTTTAAATCTGTGGATTTTTTAGATGATAATTGATTGTGTTAATGAAATCTACACATATTAGATTATGACTGAGTATATTAATTGAAAAAAAACACTTAATTAATGTGCGTGTTTGTTACATAATGATTGATTATATTAATTGAAAATTATATATGTTAGATAATGATTGAATCTGATACTTTGAAAGTACAATTAATTGCAGTATCAATCATTGAAAGAGTACTTCATTCAAATATGAAACACAACTCTCAAAATCAAAGATACATAAAATGATATTTTGATCTATTATAATAATAAGTATAAAGAGAAAAAATTTCAACTTCATCATACATTTTATTTTCAATAGATTGATGACATGGCAAAAGATCTAACAAACACATTAATTAATAATGGCTTGCTTTCAACTACACATTCAATCTTAATCAAACAAACACATTGATTAGTCACGTATTATTGTCAATCAATATGCTTACTTCTACCTATTAAACATACAAATTGGTGATGTGACTACTATAAATAATTTACTATAATGCAACTATGTTCTATCTTGAATAACATGTATTTTGATTTTAATTTATCAAAGATGATCAGATTAATAATGAATATATGTTTTAGATAGTTATTGATCATATAAATTGAAAATTAGATTTCAGTAATGTATGTGTTTGTTAGGTACATCTTGTGTAAACCCTAAACCTTAAACTATTCTAATCCTGCCGTGTTTGTTAAATATTGATTGTCTTAATTCAAAATAAATGATTATCAATATTACATAATGATTGGATGTAATAATCAAATTTCACACATGAATGATCTGAATGTTTGAGAAATAAAAATTGGATTCATTGATTGAAAATTACACATTATCAATCTTTATGTTTGTTTGAAAACATTCAGTTGTGTAAGTTGAAAATTACATTTCAACAATTCACGTATTTAATTTATTATTATTTCATGCATTAAGTGATATATTGATTGATAACAATACGTTTAAAATCCATAAATCTATCAAATAGTTTTGCTGTATCATAAAATCATTAAGAATTAACCGTGTTAATATATTATTTGAAGTCTGATACTCCCATCCCACTGATTTTCTTTTTCTACTCTCCCCTTTGTTTATCTCAACTACTTCGTTTGATTCTCACCACCTCCGACTTAGCCTTTCTAATTCCACCCATTACTTGTACGGTCACGCCATTCTGATTTTCCCATTCCTTGTACCGCCACGGCATGAATCCCCTACCGAGTCCATTCACTACAATGTAGATGACTTGAAGACTGCCTGCTTATATGCCGCAGGGGAAACGTAGAAAAGATCGGGGAAGGGCGAGAAAAGCAAATCAGGAGGATGGAAGTATCAGAACTCTATTAGTGATAAATTTCTTAACAATATGATCTGTTTAAATTTTCTACATCACACTTGAATGATGATGTACGAAATGTTCATCCAGAGAAATATAATTTTTATCTTTCATTTCACGTGAATTTGATTATGTGAATTTCAAATCTTTTGAATTATGCTTCAAATAATATAAATGTATGTTGCAACACAAGACGTGATCATCAATACATAAAAAATTGGCTCTACTTCAACATACTTTTACACAACTAAATATGCATAAAATAAGCGCTATGTTATTCTTTATACACTTTGAAAATTATAAAAGTATTCTCTTTAATTTTCAAAATCTCCTTATTTGATGAAAATCTCGCTTGATGAATCGGTTTCAAGAGTATTATCATAGATATCATGCACCTATTTTTTTTAAATTCATGTTTTGTTTAATTTATATACTTTCAACAAGAAAGTCAAAGTAATGAAATCATTAAATTAGGAGAACCAAAGATTGGGATTGAAGAAATGGCAATCAACATTAGTAATTTTAACACATAAACACGGAATATACACGTAATGGAAATATATGAGAATAAATAGGTGAGACATGTTTTACAAGTTTAATATGATAAAGTTCCGATTCCAACTCCTCCAAATGGAAACCACTTCTCGACTTAACGACTATATTGATACATGCAAGCTCTCACATATATTATCTTCAGCTCATGTCTTGTGTGCGGAGAATTCTAGAGACATTGATGCGACGGGAGCAGCAAGTACAACGGTAAAATCCTCCTGAGGATTTTACCGTTGGAGCTGATGGCGATGAATCAAAACGTAAATGCGAAAGTAATTTCGACGCATCTTCGACGCATCCAACGTGGCGGTATATGGCATCTTCCTCTATCGAGTTTGCCAAAACTATTTGATCTGAAATGGACTTCCGCCTTGAATTTCTTTCATGGATTAAACATTTACGACAATCTCGCCTCCGCCAGGTTGATTTCTCAACCTGGACACCAATATTCTCAACGATAAGCTGATGGTATGATTATTTAGAAGCATCAAAATATTTTCTATCATTTAATTTTTATCGCAGATGTATAGTGTTTAATCTCGGTGAAAGCGCAAGGTAATGGTCAATCTTTCGAAGGTTCGAAAGTGATTACTCGGATGAGAGAGATAGAGTGTGGAAGTGCTTTCATTGTCTGCTATGACCGTTGGGAGGTCATTATAAGGAGCAGCAGAAGAGCAGCAGCAGAGTTCTGTGTCGATATTCCAGCTCAGTAGAGGGAGCTCCTCGTAAGACGAGCATGTTACGAGGCATATCCTTTCACATGTTCAGCAAGCAAGTTCGAGTGTTGTTCATGAGTGATGTCTTTCGATCGTTCAAGCTGAGTAGATGGAGCTCCTCGTAGAACGAGCATGTTACGAGGCAAATCCTTTCACGTGTTCTGCAAGCAAGTTCTAGTGTTGTTCATGAGTGATGTCTTTCGATCGTTCAAGCTGAGTAGATGGAGCTCCTCGTAGAACGAGCATGTTACGAGGCAAATCCTTTCACGTGTTCAGCAAGCAAGTTCTAGTGTTGTTCATGAGTGATATCTTTCGATCCTTCCAACCAAGAGACCATTATTTTCTCCGTGGGCGAATCGATGCAATCGCTTGTCTTGCATCCGAGACATGCATTTGTCGGATGATAATACTCTCTTGCTTGGATCTACACAATTTCTTCAAAATTATCGGTTTCGGTTGGAACTGATAACGGGAGGTGTTTCTACACAATTGATTCCACGAACAATTGACTTCGTATTCTTTGCACTATCTTCCGTATCCAAGGCTCTGGAGATCAAACAATCTGCAATTGTATCAGTTTGCAGCTTGCAGGTTTTTACCTAGAACTTTTGGGAGCACTAGCTTCTTCTCTCATGCCAGCTTTTTTTAAAAGGATTTCCTCTTAGGTTCTTATGCGTCTACGGTTCATTGCAACGTCTTGCAGTTCGGATGTCTTGCTTTCACTTTTGATTTTGTTGTAAAATTGAAAACAACTTGAAGCTTGGGTTCTGATGACTCTCCTATTTCATTGACTGATACTCTTCATATTTAAATCTTGCTTCTGTTGTTGATACTATTTCATCCTCACATAACATTTTAAACCGTGAATATCTATGCTTTATCTATTGAAGGTATTCATGAGATATTGACTGCTACAACTTATAGAGTAAGATGTTCCACAATTTTCAAGTGAATCTAACGAAAACTTAACATATCTCGTTTGGTAGTAAGAATTTCAAAACTTGGATTATAAACATTCTTCTCCGGTTTTATTTTTGTGTTTCACGCTTCTTGCAACTTGTATTTCAAACTTGGCCATACTACAAATATTGCATGTTTTATTGACTTGGTTAATTGGGAGAAATTGTTCATAAAATTTTTCATACGATGTTTGATGATGAATTATATTCATTTTCTCATCCTTTGTGTTTCTAAATGCAAGATGTCTTCTTACATTTATGTAACTTGCATATAATAGGTCTGTCAAATCTATTTGTTGCTGTAGTAAGTAATATTTTTATTCTAAATAAGCTGAAGAATTCAATGGATAGGAACTTTTAGTGAAGATCATCATACATATGGGTGCAAGGAATAGTTGTATGAATTTTACTTATCATTGATTACTTAATCTTGGTTTCATTCATTGCATCATGTTTGTTTGTGAACCACGTCAATTTGTTCAATTCTTCACTTTTGCATGATCCTCACATTGAGTTATGCAAGTTTTTGTGAATGGTGTTATTTTTTGACAAATGGTTTTATTTGATTGTGACATCTTAATAATTTATGTATGCTTTGTTGTTTGTTTACTACTCCTCTATTTTATGGAGTGTTGTGATTCTTTGTGATAATCGTAGTTATAAAAGTTTTTATAGTGGATTATGTAGTAATATTCAAAAAAAATTATTGATTACAAATTTTAAAAAATTTTTCTGCGTAGATTTGTTTATTAATCCTTCGTTGTTTATCTCTAGATCATCTATCATTTGGATTATCGTGCTGATGTCTTATGATCATAGGGATTCAATTCTCCATATTAAAATACACATGAAAGCTTTTGTATTGTTGTTTATGTTTATTGTGATTGATAAGGAAAATATACTTACTTGTGTGCACAAGTATATTTAGTGGTGCTTTCATGTTTGCTTATTGGTACTCAATTTTTTGGAGCGGTAAGCTCTTGTTTAATGATTAAAGTGATTCAATTATATACAATCATGTATAGCTAGATGGTTTAGTCTTGTTATTTTACTTCTTGTGATTGATTATAAAATCTTAATCTGTTGATAGTGAAAAAATATGTTTATTCGTACTGTTTTTGAAATTTTTGTGATTTTGTGCGTTGATCATAGTGATTCAAATTTACATTCAAGTACATAATGACAGTGTAATAGTTTTGAGGCTATTTCTTAATTCATTGGAAAATTTTGACATCCTGTTTGTTTTCGAAGATGTTTATTGGTGCTTTTTTGGAGGGTTGGTTCTCCTTGGTGCTACTTACAACTACTCCTCGTAAATGTCGATGTGCACTATTCCCAGATTACATCTTCACTATACTCAGGTAGTCAAAAATCTACTCTGCAGCTGAAAACATAAAAACTTTAGCTAAGTGAGCTAACCTTGGCTGGTCATGCTTGGTTGGTTGTCTATCCGCTTCAGCAATTCAGAAATCTCATTAAGTTCTTCATTCATCCCTAACAAATGCCTCGGTTGCCAGTGACTTTGAGAGAATCGACTTGCAACTGAGGCATTAGTGACAGGAACATATATATATATATATCTCGTTGGACAATGAGATTCCAGATCTCATCTTCACTGTTCTACACAGACACGCAACTTGCAATAATAGTTGACTTTCCTTGATTTCTTATTCCTATTTTCTTCTGAGATGAGGATTACTGCATCTTCACTAACACAACCCATTTGCACATTGAGGACCAACTTCCCATATCCTTGTCGATTTGCATGAAGAATGAAATCGTTCCACAATAAATATGTCCAGGATGCTGATGACTCAGATGGTGCTGAAATTTTTTGCAGATTTCATCTTGCTAGTATAGGCAGTATCTGAGCTGCAAAAGTATTAGTAATTTTAAGATATTTTCTTAAAAGTCTTGCACTTGCTCCGATTCGGATTTATTCTCCATTAACAAGGAACAAAGTTGTTACATCTTTGATGTAAATAAAGTAAGCTCCCTAGATACTCCGTTGACACTTTGTGATGATTTCTAATTTCCCTGTTTGAAAGAGTGTGATTGTCTTGATTCAATCTCAAATATTTTGCCTCATGTCAAAATATTCATGGAAAATGATCAGAATTTAGTTCTTGCCGTCGTTTAATCTCAAAATATATTTGCATCTTACACGTTGTCAGAGTTGGTTTGATTGATGGATTATCTTTTCTTCTTCCTCTTGTAAAAGTGTTTTTGCACCTCGTATGGTATTAGACATTGGTTCTCTTACTTATCGATGAACTTTTCTTTCCTCTAGGACAATGTGGTTGAAATCTTGCAGGTTAATCAGAGTTTTGTTATATTCTTCTGCTATATCCTTTGTTCTCTCGTGTGAAAGATTCATGTAGCTTGTTCGTTAATTAGAGTCGGTACGTGTTTTTTACTGTAATATGTTTGTTTCTTCGTTTGGAAATAGAGTTGCACCTTGATTGTTGATCAGGATTTTACTTTCTTCGTGAGATAAATATTTTCATATAATATGGTTATCAGAATTCGAGTTTGATTCGTGTTGTTTCTTTTTTGTACCTTGATTGGAGTTAAGGCTTCCCTTATGTTTAGAAGTGGTGATCAGAGACGAAAGCCTTTCATTGAAGTCAATTTCCAAGATCCGACCCTGTCTGAAAATGTCTGTAAGTTCGTTATGTCGTGTAGTTCGATGTTCATGACCGCGGTTCTTGTTCTTCACATGACGTCACCATACTGAGGAACATGAGAGATGCAACTAAATATACTGTTTGAAGATCATTATGCAATAAAGATTCAAGTATGTAAATGTTTATCAAGCATGGAATTAAAATAAATCTAATCATGTTGATATGATTTTTGTTGTTTGTAGGGAGGCTCTTTTTTCCTCAACATCCAACCGATTCTCGAGCTCTGAGTTGGTGCAATCATGGCAAGCTCATCGGGAACTAAATTCGGAGAAGTCCAACTACATCAAACCTACATATGCACAGGCTGTCATATGGGGTGGCACTATGCATGTATGTCTTTATTTGATGACGATGCCATCGATCCTATGGGAGGATTGTGGCATAAACATTGTGCGGGCCGATGCAGATGTATGGGTGCAGCATGTAATCGATGTGAGCAGTTAAGAAAGTTTACATCTTGTAGAGTAGATCTTCAACTTGTGTCGAGAGAGACCCTTCCAAAATTCTGGAAATGTCTATCATGCCATTCGGAAGCACTAGAGATAGATAATTTTCGAGTTCGTTCCTGTCAACAAGCTAACCTTGATTTAAACATGGAGGTGGAACCCGAAGATTGTCAGCTCCGATCTTCGCCGTCTGAAGGAAGGATGGATCTTGAAAAACTTACCCCTACTCCTTTTGAAGGAGGGACGGATCCTCAAAAACTTACCCCTACTACGAAAGTCCTCTCAGGTTTAGTAGACCAAGTTTCAGAGCTCAAAGTTCAATCTCCAGTTCCTAAGGAGAAACAGTGCACCATTCCAGATTCCACAAGGACAAGAAATGATTTGCAGGACCAAGTAAAAGGCTCTTTGAGTTTGTTGGGAGAACAGATTTCAAGCTCCATGGAAGATGATTATCCGATATCAAAGCTCATTAGGAAAGGGAAAAATTTGGCAACTCAGGAAGCCGAAGAATCTCTGGTACCCGTGAAGCAGATGGAAATTGAAGGGGAAGAAGCCAAAAAAGAAAAAAAAAAGAAGCGAAAAAAAAGATTTGGGAAGAACTGGACCTCGATGATATACACCAAGTGGGGCAAACGTGGAGAAAGGAGTAGGAGAAGATATAAAAGTCTTCAAGATGTACAGGAGCCTTTCCTTGTAGATGAAAATGTGGAATACTCTCACATTGTAGGAAACAGAGTCAGTAAAGAGATGGTGAATGAGGAAGACTTCACAACCGACTTGGCTAACTTGGAGGGCTGGAGGAAAAGAAGAACGGCATTTCCCGACTCTGACGACGAGGAAGGAACTAGCTTAGGCGGTTCTGGCTCAGATCAAGAGGTAAGGAAGGTGATTCTCTCAGGAGCCATATATTTCATACTTGCTTAACTTTGCTAAAGAAAGTTTAGCTCTCCGTATAACTTTTGGCGTTGGATTCATCTTTGTTTATATCAAATGAATAACTTAACACGTTACATACTTCATCTCATCCTCCACCTCTTCGGATGGCATAGATAAGCGATTAACTGGAGGTTGAGATCTATTTAAAATCTATGTTGATTTCTTCTTTCAATGTGTGTGACTCCTAGACACATCTCTTACATCAAGTTGCGAAAACTGGAGTACAGTCGGAACGAAGGGTTGAGGGAAAGGATATGAAGGCAATAGTAATCTACTCAGAACCAGATGTAAATCTTGCAGATCCTTCTCACGATCAGGTGCCTATTTTTTCAATTGGTCAAATATTTCATGTCTTTCTACATTATTCTTGTTTGTACATATCTAGACTTCATTGCAAACAAGTAGAAAGACATCTTTTCTTTCAGGTAATGGTGAAGTTAGAGTATTATATTATCAAATGCATAAAAGTTTGTATCACAGCTAAGAATTCATAGCTGAGTATGTAAGCAAGGGATGAGGACTGGGTATAGACTAGACCTATCATTTATTCATCAGCCTCACGTTTGAACATTGTGATGACAGCTGGAGTCTCTGACCGTACCAAATCGCCTCCAAACTTCTGATAATACGAGCGCTCTCATGATCATAGATAGCAACACACCTCAGGGACTGCAAAACATCAAAGTTTTGAAAAAAAAACAACTGCGGAAACCAGTTCAAGCCTTAGCTGTGACGGCTCCAAAATCTCATTTCGGCCCCATCACTGCTGACCATGATCACAAACGACGTCGCGGAGTACTCGTTGGAGATATTTGGGATAACAGATTGAGTTGTCGGCAATGGGGAGTGCATTTACCACCTGTATCTGGCATAGCAGGGCAATCTGAATATGGAGCTCAGTCTGTTTGCCTCTCAGGTAGTTACGATGACGAGGACCATGGAGATTGGTTCATATACAGTGGAAGGTACGACCATTCAGTTTGCATCTCGGGATTTTGTACTTCATATATAACGTCTCCTATCTCACTTATTTTATCTGCAGTGGAGGCAAGGAGTTGATCCAATCGGTCAACAGATCGTCGCCTTATTACACAAAACATCAAGTAAAAGATCAGACGTTTACTAGCTTCAATGCTTGCTTGAGGTTGAGCTGCATCGAAGGGCTACCGGTGCGAGTACTAAGGTAAGAGGTTCAATGATCTTGATACGTGTGAACCAGAAGAAATTGTTGTGGTTGGGGAAAATTATCAAAACTTGTTTTGGTCTCTCTTCTATACATTCTCAAGTCTGTATACAATAGATAAATTACGTTAGACAGCTGGATTTCACAGTTACACATTATGATATTGATTGAAGTCTGACAACTAAATGACTATAGATTTCTGTACTCAAATTCCAAAGCCATTGAATTGTTACTCTACTTTCAGGTTCCAAAGTAAACTGGTGAAATCTAAGAACCTCGAGGCTTGTGTCATAAAATCAATTTTCAATAAATCTTCTGTCTTCTAGGATTTGAACCTTTTAATATTATGTATGGTGTGAATATGTAGAGATGCCTTTTTACGCATCTGTATTTGCCCTTTTGATAGTCCAGTCCAGTTTTGACAGTCCAGTTTTCTTCTGAATACCTATAATTTTCTTCCTATTTTTACTTCGCTAGCTAAATAGAGCCATACGTTATATGTATCTGATAAATTATGATACAGATTATACTAATGAAGAACAATGCACCATATTCAGAACACAAGTTGGGATTTGATAAAATCTACAGGAATATGGTTCATTAGCTATCCCTATGATCTGATCTCGGCTTTTAAATTGATTAGCTTTGTCCATTCGGGGTCGAAATCTCGTTTCTCATGTGTTGCAACAAAACTTTCTCCTCTATACAGGTCTTACAAGTTCAAAAGTTCGCCTTTTGCACCGGATCCAAAATCTTTGTGCTATCGCTATGATGGTATATACCGAGTCGAAAAATGCTGGAGGATCGAAAAAAAATCGGTGAGGAAAAGTTTAACAAAGTCTACTCAGCATAAAGAATGTTATTCGGTATGTTGAGTAGACTTAAAATAAATCAAGGCCTACTCTTCAAGTGTACTATTTTTTATGTATACTAAAGTAAGTCTAGTGAATTTAATATATATTTCACTGAACCTCACATGTGCAGGGTTTGAAGGTGTGCCGATTTCTCTTTCTGAGATGTGACAATGAACCTGCACCTTGGAAGAAAAGGTACTTCACAGTGTAACAATTCGTTTTAATATCATGTCACTCCATTTTTTAAAGTAATTTTGTAAACTTTATTTTTTTAAAGTGATATTCATTTTGGATTAACGTAGTGTGCATAAAAGTGAAAAATATTACATTTTTTTTTTCAGCAAAGACAACGTGGAAAAGAAAGTGGATTTCTTGAATCCACGGGAATATTTTGCAAGACTCAAGTTGGAAGCTGAATCTATATTAGTCAAAGAGCTGGATGTATCTTCTGAATTGACAGAAAGAACTGCTCCACCAGCTTGGGACTGGAAGGTATCTCTATCTTTTCCTTATAGCAATTTTTATTTTTTTGATTTAATTTTAAAAAAATATCTGATGAGTTATTTTATGAAAGTGTTACTTACAATGACAAGTGTTACTTGTATTTACTTGCGCATATTGTCAGAATGACAAGGAAGAATGGGGATGGGTGAAAGATCCTCCAACTAGAACCCGGAATCGCGTTCTTAAAATTGCAAGACGGCTTAATTTTCAAGTCAAATTCCAAAAACATTCAAAATCATCTCTTGCATTGAATGAAGGTAAAAAAAAAAAACTCTGTTATCAATGTTACATTTGATATCTTTATCATGAATCTTGTGTCTTTTATGATTTTTTCTATTGATTCAAGCATGTATTCTTTTATATATTATCATTTAATCACAGGATTTCATTGTGTGTTGTGTTGTTTGCAGCAATGTTATGCTCTTTTTGCAATGCAACGCAAAAACTAAATGATGTTGAGTATGCATCATGTGGCCATAAGTTTTGTACTGATTGTCAGATCAATATACAAACTAGGTCATTGGAAAATAGATCACAACATGTGATTGACATGGAAAGTGGGAAAAGAAAAATCACATGTCCAATCCAGAGATGCAAAGCAAATTTGACAAAATTTTTCAGACGACTGGAGGTAAGAATTTATTTTTAACAAATTTTGGTTCCATATATTAAATTTAAATTATTTTTTTCATAAGTTGATTTTTTTTATTTTATTTTTGATGATTTTTAAATTAAATAATATTTCATTGATAAAAAAATTATTATCATAGAGCATTATTGATCATTTGAATTGAAATGTTGTGCAGATCAAAAAAAATTGGCAACTTCAAAATCTTTCATCATCCATGTTGCAAGTTTCCTGTCTCTCTCAAGACAATGATGATAAGTTTGAATCATCAGATGATATTGAGGGAGATCCTGATTATGAACCTAACATTACGCCTTTATCTAGTTCTCCAACTTCAATGTCATCAGAAGATTGATACTAGAAAAAGATTTTACATGTTTGTAACCTGTATATTAAAAAAATTCTACATGTTTGTTTGCATGAGTTCAAGTTTTTAATTAAAATCTAAGTTAAACAGATTATGCAAAAAAATTATTATCTTATACTTAGGAATGATTAATTGTGTTTATTATTAAAATATGTTATTTTTAATAATTTTATTTTATCAAATTTATAATATATGATTAAAATACATATTTATGGTTTTTTTGAAATAAAAACAAAAAATTATCTCTAAATATAAAGATTTTTAAAACTTATAATAAATAAATACCACAATTAAAATAATTAATTTTCTGATTTAGGTAAACTAACTTGCAAAATCATATCAAATTTTGGTCAATTATTACATGATTTAATTTTTATATCCACAAATATATGATGTATATATTAACTATGATCATGATAATCGAAATGCAATTCAAAAATATGATTCAGGCTGTGGATTTTTTTTTAAACAAATGAAAAATAAACATTGTTATTGAAAAAATTTATTCAATTTTTATTAAATAAAATAAACAGTAAAATAATTTCAAATAGCAAAATTTTTTAGTATATTACAAAGTTTAATTTTTTAAAAACTAGTTTAAAAATTAAATTGTAAAGTTAAATGATTTTTTATATGCTATGTAAGAAAAAAATAGAATTTTGCTTGATTAATATTTTTGGTTTTAGAAAAATGCAATATAATCAGAAGAAATATTTTATATTCAATGTTCTAATAAGATTTATATTTTTTATTTTATTACAATTTTTTGAAACTAATAAAATATATACCAAAAATAATTTTAGTATTAAAAAATTTTGTTTTTCAATTTCCAAAAAACTTGTGTTCAACGTTAATTTTTTATCGAAGCCAAAAAATAAAAAAATATAATTGTAATACTGAAATAAATTATGAAAAAATCTTATTAGAACACTACGCTATAAAAATACTTTATTCTTGTTGGATTGAATATATTCTTGGCAATCATATGAAAGGGGGTTTTTGAATATAAATTTCAATAATTTCAATTTCAGTTTCAATTTTATTAAATTTTTACAACTTTTTTTAAAATATATCTTTAAATTATATTTTAACTGAAATGAAGAATGATAAAAAATCTTTAATCTTGCTTAAATGTTATTGTAATGTATAATTAATTTATTAAAGTAAATCTATTTTTTATTTCAAAAAATATTTTCATTCATTTGAAAAAAAACAATCCATAAACATGAAAACGTTATTTTTTGATAATTTAAAACCTACAAAATTTGAATTTACATATTTCTTATTCAAAAAATACACTCAATGGTAATTTAATTATTATCAAAAAAATTTAATATAAGTTTTTTTACAATAAACTTTTTGATTCGTTTTATTGATAAAATAACAATTAAAAAAAACTACTTTTCCCCAAGATAGATAGTTTGAAAAGGAATAGTTTATAATACATTTAGACAGGATAGATAGTTTAAAATTTACATTTAGCACTCATCAATATCTACTGTTATTTCTTATTTCTTATTCATCTCATTTCTTATTTATTCATCTTTTTTTATTCTTATCAAAATTGCCTGGTATGTCCAGATTGACCACACTGGACATACCACATGCTTGATGCATGTCTACCTGACTCGACTGGAGGAGGAGGCCCTGGCTGTTGACTCCTGATCATCAAGGCCATCTGATCTGTGATATTTTGCATTTGCTTCATCATAGTCTCTTGAAAGCCCACTTGGCTAGCATTTAATCTCTTCTCTACATCTGCCAGGTTAGGATCTTTAGTAGGGGCTGGCAATGCTAAAACAGGTGCTGGCTCTCTGGTCTGCGAAATTGACTCACTGAGAGAATAGGTAGCTTGACCCCTAAGCCTACCTAAGTCTCCTTCAATTACTCTAGGACGAATGGGGATGAACTGGGGAATGGATTCATCCTCCTTCCTCCACAATCTATCATAGTCTTTATCAATATTCTCTATCTCCTTGGCAGCCATCTTGGCTTCAGCAAGAGTTTGAGGGCTTCTCTCCAGCACCCCACGGATGGTTCCAGATTTGAAAAAACCTTGGATAAAAAATTGTCTCAGCGTATCGTCATTGAGCATTGTACCCACAAAACGCGCACAGACAAGATCAAATCTTCTAATGTAAGCTGAGATTTCCTCTTCCCTTCCCTGTTTTAACGATGCCAAAGCTCTCAATGCAGAACCCTGCCCCACCTCAGGCCTAAACTCATTCAAGAACTCCCTTTGCATCTGGTACCATCCCCCAAAATGACCTTCAGAATGATCCCTATACCACTCATACGCCTCACCTTCCAGGGTAGTAGGAAACCAGACCAAACAATACCCTGGGTCCGTAATCAGAGAGCTGGCTAGCCTCTCAACATATCTTTCCATGTGCCTTGAAGGATCCTCATCCTTTGTCCCATAGAACTTAGGCAGATTGGGTGGCATGACCACAGTTGCCAAGTTCTGTGGAACCTGAATAGGAAGGCCTCTTGGCCTCACGAGTGGGTCTATGGGAGGACTAGAAGGAGGTCCTGCTCTCCCTCCATCGTCAGCCATGCTAGCAGATTCCTCCACCAACCTCTCACTGTCAGGTTCTACAATCTCTAAACCTTCTAACAAAGACTCATCAACAGGGTCTACGTTCAAAAATATCTCAAGTTTAATTTCTTCCTCGATTTTCTTATTCTCAGGTTTCTTTCTACTGCGAACAGGTTTCTCCAGTCCTGGCTCCAGGTTTGGTTTGTGCGATCTAGTCCTATTCTGCATTTACAAGATCAGGCTCCCGGCAGACGCACCATTTTATGTGAGCCGAACCTTCCCACCCTTCAGCGTTTGTAGTCCAGGTGGGGGTTCGAACTCCCATAATCTAACTTCTATGATTACAAGCCATGTTCTCACAGTGTATTCAAGACAATGAGATGATAAACACTTGCTCTTCCATAGACAAATTGTCCAAAACTGAAACTAACACCTGCTGCCTACTATTTCCACGAGAGCATCAGACAAGCTCTTTGTTACATAAAGATCTAATCCAACTCTAGATGACTTCCTCAATACTACAGCCGCTGTGAGCTTTCCTAGATCCCAGTCCCACTCCCAATTCTTACTAAGATTTCAGCATCGATTTCTCAGCTTCCACCTTCAGACCCCACCAGATTCCTCTCTCAGATTCAACTCTCCCTTTCCAGTTTCAAATTCAGATTCCGACTGTCAGATTTCAGTCTCAAATTTCACTTCACTCTCAGCTCCCATTCTCAAATCTTCCACTCAGATCTCAGATCCCACTCACAGATTGTACACTTCAATCTCAGATCCCACTTAAATTTCACTCTCAGATACAACTCTCCACCCACGAGAGTTTGCTTCCTCCTACTTCAAACTCTCCACACTCCCCTCCTAACTCTCACCACTTCCCTGCGAAAAATCGCTCACACCACACTCTATCCTAAGACCGATACCACTTCCGTCTCCACACACGCACACCTCAAGCTCTCGCACACTGGTACACTCCCAACTCTCCGCTCCCAGGCTGAACACACCACCAGGTCTCAGCTCCAAGGCCGAACACACCACCTCGAAAATCCAAGGCCGAGACACCCACAGCCCGCCTGCATGCCCCACCCGCAATGATGGGTAGCTGCCTGCTCCCCCTGCACGACTTCACGCCGCCGCCGCCACCACACCTGTACATTCTACATTCCTGACCACCCGATCTCCGCCGGAGGGAATCTTCTTCCGCGCACCGCCGAAGGCATCCACCCGCCGAAGACGCACGACCGCACCTTTGCCTATCTATAACAGTCACTCCCGACACCCATAACTCACGGATCCTGACTCCGTTTCAATAGTTCTTGGGCTTGTTGGAACGAGCAGGTCGAGCTCTTTCCAACGAAACCCTAACTGAGTCAACCCGTTACGAATTACAAAAGTTATGCCGGTTTTACCCTTCGCCGAAGGCACACCGCCGAAGGCCTGTTATCTGTTATCGCCCAAGGCGCCCGCACGATGTTCGCCGGTTGGATGTCTTCCGGTTTGATATCCTCCGGTTCGATGTTGTCCTACCCTATCCGCCGCTTTCGACGCTCATAACTCAGTGACGCCTTATCTGTTTGAAGAGTTCTTGGTGTCGTTGGAACGAGCGTCGCAAGCTCTTTCCAACGAGACCCTAATCAAGTCAAACCGTTAACAAATGAAAAAGATATGCCGATTTTACTGTTTCGCCGATGGCCCTTCCCCCGAGGGCCCCTTATCTGGTATCGCCGAAGGCCCCTGCACGATGTTCACCGGCTTGGAGTTCGCCGACCCCGAGTTCGCCGATTCGGAGTTAGCCGACTTTGAGTTCGCCGACCTCGTATTTCCGAAGGCCTGCTCGCAGTTGTCGCGAAGGCGTCCGAAGCCGGAGACGTCCGGAGCCGTCCGGAGCCGAAGGCGTCCGAAGCCGGAGACATCCGGTGCCGAAGACGTCCGAAGCCGGAGACATCCGAAGCCGAAGGCGTCCGGAGCCGAAGACGTCCGAAGCCGAACTCGCCTCAACCCTTCCCATCAGTAACTTCCGACACTCACAACTCAGTGATGCCTTATCCGTTTCAAGACTTCTTGGTCTCGTTGGAACAAGCGTTGCGAGCTCTTTCCAACAAGACACTAATTGAGGCAAGGTGTCACACATTGAAAACGTTATGAGGGTTTCACTGTTTCGCCGAAGGACTTTCCCCGAAGGAACTTCACCGAAGGCACTTCGCCGGAGACCCTGCCCTAAAGGCCCCCTTCCGCACCTTTGTCTACTAACTATTACACCAACTCCTAATCTTGCCAAAACTTCCAGAAAACTCCAAGCACAACTTTGCAAGAGCATAAATCTAAACTTTTAACTCTCATAAGGTTAAAAAGACATGTGAGCACAGTTTTGTGCTCACAGGTATAAGGACGAACTGCTCAAGTATCTAACCAGTTACTAGCTCTAAGCATTCAGCAATCACCCGCAGGTGTAGATCCAAAATGCTCAAGTATCTAACCAGTATACTAGCTCTAAACATTCGGCCGAAGGCCTTCAGCTACAAAATGCGGTATCTTCGTCAAGCTGTAGCACCTCTTGCGCGGTGACAGAACTAAGGACACAAACACGCAGAGAAAATGAGTTCCTGATCTGCAATTCCGAAACTGGAAGAATCCCAAGGCAAGACGCCATGAACTACTTTATACCTTCCAAGTCCTAACTAACACTCTACACTACACTAGGCTGCATGTGGTACCCCACTTTTGATAATTTTGAGGAAATTAAAACATTTTTGGAAAAAACTGTACCCTGGCAGCAATGTAAATAGCCTTCGGTGCATCAAAACAGAGTGAATTCGGAAGATCGCGGTGATTCTCGAGGGATCTCGTAGAATCTAGGAGTTGGGTGCAGCAGTAAGGACGGGCACCACCCTCCCTACGAGCTCTGCAGTTAGGATCCCTACGGCGCAAGGCGCAAAACCCGGCTTCGGAGCTGCGTCCGCGGCGGTAGGGAAATCCTTCATATTTAGGTCAACCTCCGGACGCCTTGTGGTACCCCACTTTTGGCAATTTTGAGGAAATTAAAACATTTTTGGAAAACTGTACCCTGGCAGCATTGTAAATAGCCTTCGGTACATCAAAACGGAGTGAATCCGGAAGATCGCGGGGATTCTCGAGGGATCTTGTAGAATCTAGGATTTGGGGTGCAGCAGTAAGGACAGGCACCACCCTCCCTGCGAGCTCTGCAGTTAGGATCCCTGCGACGCAAGGCGCAAAACCCGCCTTCGGAGGTTGCGTCCGCGGCGGTAGGGAAATCCTCCATAATTAGGTCAACCCTCGGGCGCCTTGACCGAGTTAGGGTCTCGTTGGAAAGAGCTCGACGCACTGATTCCAACGAGTCCAAGAACGCTTGAAACGGATGAGGACTTAGGGAGTTAACACTATTGGAAGATACGGAGACGGTCGCCTTCGGCGGAAGGAGTTCGCCACCGGCGGGAATTCCGCCTACGCGGAAGGGGGAATCAAGTTTTGTCCTATGCGCGGACGAAGGCCTTCGCCTGTGCACAGGCGAAGTAGGGTTTGGGGAGGCGCGAAGTGCGCCTGTGCACAGGCGCTTCGGCGTCGGCGGAAAATCCGCCTTGGGCCCTAGAAATGCGCCTTGTGAGGTAGAAAGTGTACGGCGCCTTCTGCGCCAGCGCGGCGCCGCGGACGAGCAAGGAGCCGCCGGAGGAATCAAATCCGTACGGACCATGCGGACGGGACGGGTGGATGCGCTCTTGGACAGACGGAGTTGCGGCGGCGGAAGCGCCGACGAAGAGACAAGGAACGGACAGACTGGACGGAGACGGCTGACCACGGTCAACGCCTTCCGCGCCAGCGCGACGCCGCGCACGGAATTCGCCTGCGCACAGGCGAGCGCTTGTGCACAGGAGGATGAAGTTCCGCGCCGGCGGAGAATCCGCCGAGGAGTCTGCCTGCGCACAGGCAGGAGTTGAACTTTTGTCCGACATGCGGACACACGCGTCAAGGCAGAAGGGGATTGGCCGAGGGGCGGTACGAACAAGTGTACCGCGCAAGGCGGAAAACTCGCCTTCGGCGCTGCGCTCCCATGTCCGCGGGGTAATACGCTCGCGGAGTTCAAATCCGCCAATTCGAGCGTGAGAGTTTAATCGGCGACGGCGGAGCGTGAAGCCGCGCGTGAGAGCGGAGACCGTTCCAGCATACAGCCGGCGCGGCCATCAAGTGAGACGTCCTCCACGAGCAAGAGCCGACCATGACCTTCGACCGGGCGGCGGAGAGCGTCCCATTCTTGAATTCGCGATTCCAATCTCTTGTGCGCGCTGCGCGCATCCATCTGCTGGCTGCCAAACATTCTCGACGTCGCCGCACAGGGGATTTCTTGGTGATTGAGGGAGAAGTGAGTGCGCGGGATTTGGAATTGAGGGCGATTAGAGTTTGCCGAGAGAGAAAGGAGCTCGGGCGGTGCGGAAGTAGAATGAGCGGGCGAGCGAACTCCAGGAACGCAATGACGAGACCGGGCAGATTGCGGATGGTGCCACTTCGCCTACCACAGAACGGGCTGCGCGCTTTCGAGGAGCGCTTAATAGCAAGGAAGCTCGATTTCTTGCTATGGGGATGGAACTACATCTGTGCGAATATGGTGCGCGAGTGGCTAGAGCCACAGGGACCACCCTCGCGCGGATTGCGTCCGCATGTTGATCGGTGGACAGTCCAAGATTGGGCGCAGGCATTGGGAAGATGTGCCGGCATGCCAGGGCATCTCCTTTTCGACAGTGAGAGCATCAAGGTGACCAACCAGGAAGAGGCGCAATTTGTGGACCTGTTCAAGACCGGGAGGTCTACCAAGAATGGGTACAGGACCCGTGATTACAAGGATCGATTTCGCCGGACTTTGTCCGCGGCGCTGATGCAATTACTGCAGCCACACCGCGCCTGCTACATCACATTGTGGCAGGTCTATTTTGTGGAGTGCGTCATCGAGGGAACTCCAATTCACTGGGCGAGCATCCTGCACAGGGTGATGCGACAGCACGCTTTTGAGGAGAAGGGGGGAACTCTAAACCATCTCTCTCCTTTCCTCATCAATTTTTATCGACAGCGGAATTGTCTGACAGCGGCGGAGCTTGAGCATTTTCCGCCGTTGTCCGTCGACCATCCCGGGAAGTATGTACGGGAGAATGAGGTCGACACTGATGCAGAGGAGTCACCGACTTCTACCCCATCAAGGCGGAGGGACGAAGGGAGAAACACTCCTGCAGCACGAGTGCCGCGGAAGCGGCGATGGAGAGAGGAGTCCGAAGAGGAGCAGCATCAAGAACCCTCTGCTCCCATTCGACCGCGGCCGTTGTACGAGTCATACAGCCGGCCGAAGCAGAAGGCACGCAGACTGGTGTTACCAGCCAACAGTGCGGACACGGCGACGATTGCGACGGAGAAAGGAAGTGCGTCGCCAGAAAAGCATGAGGAAGCGCGGACGATCGCAGAAGCAACGGACCACGCTGCAGCCTCGACGGGCGAGAGGCCGCCTACAGGCCAAGGGCCTCCGGAGTTACCACGTGCGTTGCGGACAGATGTTCCGTTTGCGCACAGACGAGACTCCGCGGACGGACGAGCCTCCGCGGACAGGCGATCACAAGTGGACGTAGATCTACGCTTACGCGTCGGAAGGAGCAGTCCGCCTGTGCACAGGCGCTCGCCTTTGCACAGGTCGCCTGTGCACAGGTCACCTCCACACGTGCCGCCTGTGCACAGGCAGGAATCACCCCCGTTCCAACGTAGGAAGGGGAAGGAGCCGGCGGAAGAGCCGCCTACGAGACACCGGCCCTCGGGGCCAGACCCTCCGGCGCACCACGCGCCGCAATTTGCGCCTTCGGCGCCAGGGCCTTCGAGCCGAGGAGATACGAGCAGGGAGCGTGCGCAGGCCGCACCATCGGCGGGTAGTCCGCCGATAGATGCGCCTTCGGCGGTAGGGCGTCAGGGCCAAGGGACATCGGGCTAGCGGCCCCCGGCCATGTCGCCTTTGGCGGTGGACGTCCGCGGCGCTACGCCTGCGGCGGACAAGGCGCCGGCATTTGCGCCTGCGCACAGGCCAAGCACAGCCCCCACGGACCGATCAAGGGAGCAGCAACAGACGGAGGAGCGGAGTGACTGTCCGCGGGATGAAATCTCGATGCGCGATGCGCAATCAAACCCCGCGCAGCCACCCTCCGCTCGATCGCCTTCGGCGGCAGGCGTCGGCGGCAGAGAGGACACGGTAGACGACCAACAAGCGAGCGGCGGGGATGCCGCACGGGCACATTCGCCTACCGCCTTAGACATTTTGGCGAAGAGCAGCGAGGCTGCAGCCGTGCCTTCGCAGGCAGCACACGTCGACGACGTGCAGCCCCACTCGGGTCAGTCGCCGACGCAATCAATGGCGACTGAAATTCTCCACTCGGATGATGACAACGGAGGCTCCACCGAAGAAATGTCAGGAGCAGAGGACACCGAGGAGGAGGAGGAGGAAATTGTTGGAGCGCCGGCGGCGGCGCTCTCTGAGCAGGTGATTCCGTTGCTGAGGTACTTGGATCGCAAAGTCGATAAATACGCCGACCCACTTCAGCCGGGATCTTACATCGAGTTAGTGCGCAGGCGGACTCGCACTAAAGTCCACACCAGCAAGCTATTAGCTAGAGTGGACCAGGAGTTGAGGGAATTGAAGGAGAAGCATGCATGCTTGTGGGGTCAGTATAAACTTAATCAGAAATTCTACAAGTACTCCGAGAAGGTGAGGGATGAGAAACTGGACGAGCTCACCAAGGAGCAGGTGAAGGTCAAGGAAGCACTAATTTCTGAGCAGGCCCAGAATCGGATTTTGTCAGAGGAGCTCGTGCGACAGACGCGGTTGTTGGAACAATGTCAGCTCGCACGGCAGGCGGATGAGGAGTTAATCCGCAGGTTACAGTCAGAGTGTGGCGAATTGAGAGCGCAACGTGCTGAGGCCGAATCGCAATTAGTGATAATTGAAGAGGATCGCAGGAAGGAGGCAGATCGCACGAAGGTGGAGACGGCGAGGCGTGTCGCCCACTGTCTCAAGGGCTACGCCCATTGGGAAGTGAAGGCGCAGGAGAAACTCACACTGCGTGAGTTTGAACTTCGCGCAGCCGGGTTGTTGTCAGGCGACAGTAGGAGTCGGCGGAAGGTAGCAAAGAAGCTCGATGCTTTTCTGTCGAAGGCGCAGGATACCATGTCCGCCCTCGAAGTGGAGGTGTCCGCGGCGTTGCAACGATTGGGACTGCGCAGTCGAGCGGAAGATTGGCAGGGTAGGGGGTTAGTGCGCGGCAGTCCGCCGCGCAGGAGACGTAGCACAGGTTCCGCGGAGTGTAGTGTAGCGTGGTTCCGCGCAGGCGTGTAGCGTAGTGCAGTGTAGTGCTAGTTAGGACTTAGAAGGTATAAAATAGTTCCAGGCGTTTTGCCTGGGGTTCTTTCCCATCAGAAGTGCAGATCAGGAACCCATTTCCTTTGCGTGTTTGTGTCCTTGAGTTCTGTCACCACGCACGAGGAGTTACAACTTAGCGTTCCGCATTTTGTAGGTGAAGGCCTTCGGCCGAATGTTCAGAGCTAGTCCATTGGTTAGAGACTTGAGTAGTTCGGATCTGCACCTGCGGGTGACTGCCGATGCTCAGAGCCAGTGACTAGTTAGATACTTGAACAGTTTCGCCCCTACACCTTCGAGTGTTTCTTTCTGATTGTACTCCCTTGGGATTTTTCCCCTGAATGCCAAAGTGAAGTTTTGCTACTTCGTGTAAGCCTTGGTTGTAAATTCAGGTTACGCTGCAGCAGGTGCTTTGAGGGTAACCCCTGTAGTATTTCTGGGAATGACAAGTGCCTGAGAATTCAAACTCTTCAATAGACTGTTGTTGTGTTACTGGAATGTTTCACAGTGAGTCCTTCAGTGCGGACCTGTGTTCTCTGCGCGTTTTGTGAGTTGAGAGTGTTGTTCACCGCGTCTGAGTGACTTCGATCCGAAGTAGGTAGTCCAAACCGGGTTTCCTACACTAGCAGCAAGCTAGTGGAAGCGTTGTAAAAGCCGGAGTTGGGAGTCACTACCCGCAGCTTCGCTGAGTGTACTCTCGAGAGACTTTCCCCCCCCTGAAATCTTGAGTAGAGGTCCTAACGGATCTCTGAGTTGTGTTTCTGTAGTTTCAGGTGTGTGTGTGTGTGTGTGTTACGCTGCACTGTGCGACCTCCGAGTGCGCTCCGAGTGGACACTTGCAGTATTTCTGGGAGTGACAGTTGCCTGAGAATTCAAACTCCTCAATAGTCTGTTAAAACGTGACACTTTGTACCCTGTGTGTTCTTCTGTCCCTGTGGGTTCGACCTTTCTACCACTATATTGCAGTTTTAGCCTTTAGTGGGTTATTACACGCCTTGACCTAGTTAGGGTCTCGTTGGAAAGAGCTCGACGCACTGATTCCAACGAGCCCAAGAACGCTTGGAACGGATGAGGACTTAGGGAGTTATCACTATCGGAAGATACGTAGACGTTCGCCTTCGGCGGAAGGAGTTCGCCACCGGCGGGAATTCCGCCTACGCGGAAGGGAGATCAAGTTTTGTCCTATGCGCGGACGAAGGAAGTTCGCCTGTGCACAGGCGAAATAGGGTTTGAGGAGGCGCGAAGTTCGCCTACGCACAGGCGGTCGCCTGTGCACAGGCGCTTCGGCGTCGGCGGGAAATCCGCCTTGGGCCCTAGAAATGCGCCTTGTGAGGTAGAAAGTGTACGGCGCCTTCTGCGCCAGCGCAGCGTCGCGGACGAGCAAGGAGCCGCCAAAATAGTCAAATCCGTACGGACCGTACGGACGGGACGGGTGGATGCGCTCTTGGACGGACGGAGTTGCGGTGGCAGAAGCGCCGACGAAGAGACAAGGAACGGACAGTATGGACGGAGACGGCTGACCGCGGTCAACGCCTTCCGCGCCAGCGCGTCGCCGCGGACGGAATTCGCCTGCGCACAGGCGAGCGCCTGTGCACAGGAGGATGAAGTTCCGCGCCGGCGGAGAATCCGCCGAGGAGTCTGCCTGCGCACAGGCAGGAGTTGAACTTTTGTCCGACATGCGGACACACGCGTCAAGGCAGAAGGGGATTGGCTGAGGAGCGGTACGAACAAGTGTACCGCGCAAGGCGGAAAACTCGCCTTCGGCGCTGCGCACCCATGTCCGCGGGGTAGTACGCTCGCGGAGTTCAAATCCGCCAATTCGAGCGTGAGGGTTTAATCGGCGACGGCGGAGCGTGAAGCCGCGCGTGAGAGCGGAGACCGTTTCAGCGTAGAGCCGGCGCGGCCATCAATTGAGACGTCCTCCACGAGCAAGAGCCGACCATGACCTTCGACCGGGCGGCGGAGAGCGTCCCATTCTTGAATTCGCAATTCCATTCTCTTGTGCAAGCTGCGCGCGTCCATCTGCTGGCTGCTAAGCATTCTCGACATCGCCGCACAGAGGATTTCTTGGTGATTGAAGGAGAAGTGAGTGCGCGCGATGATTGAGGGCGATTAGAGTTTGCCGAGAGAGAAAGGAGCTCGAGCGGTGCGGAAGTAGAATGAGCGGGCGAGCGAACTCCAGGAACGCAATGACGAGACCGGGCCGATTGCGGATGCTGCCGCTCCGTCTACCACAGAACGGGCTGCGAGCTTTCGAGGAGCGCTTGATAGCAAGAAAGCTCGATTTCTTGCTATGGGGATGGAACTACATCTGTGCGGATATGGTGCGCGAGTGGCTAGAGCCACAGGGACCACCCTCGCGCGGATTGCGTCCGCATGTTGATCGGTGGACAGTCCAAGATTGGGCGCAGGCATTGGGAAGATGTGCCGGCATGCCAGGGCATCTCCTCTTCAACAGTGAGAGCATCAAGGTGACCAAGCAGGAAGAGGCGCAATTTGTGGAGCTGTTCAAGACCGAGAGGTCTACCAAGAATGGGTACAGGACCCGCGATTACAAGGATCGATTCCGCCGGACTTTGTCCGCGGCGCTGATGCAATTACTGCAGCCACACCGCGCCTGCTACGTCACATTGTGGCAGGTCTCTTTTGTGGAGTGCGTCATCGAGGGAACTCCAATTCACTGGGCGAGCATCCTGCATAGGGTGATGCGACAGCACGCTTTTGAGGAGAAGGGAGGAACTCTAAACCATCTCTCTCCTTTCCTCATCAATTTTTATCGACAGCGGAATTGTTTGACAGCGGCGGAGCTTGAGCGTTTTCCGCCGTTGTCCGTCGACCATCCCGGGAAGTATGTGCGGGAGAATGAGGTCGACACTGATGCAGAGGAGTCACCGACTTCTACTCCGTCAGGGCGGAGGGACGAAGGGAGGAACACTCCTGCAGCACGAGTGCCGCGGAAGCGGCGATGGAGAGAGGAGTCCGAAGAGGAGCAGCATCAAGAACCCTCTGCTCCCATTCGACCGCGGCCGTTGTACGAGTCATACAGCCGGCCGAAGTAGAAGGCACGCAGACTGGTGTTACCAGCCAACAGTGCGGACACGGCGACGATTGCGACGGAGAAAGGAAGTGCGTCGCCAGAGAAGAATGAGGAAGCGCGGACGTCCGCAGGAGCAACGGACCACGCTGCAGCCTCGACGGGCGAAAGGCCGCCTACGGGCCAAGGGCCTCCGGAGTTACCACGTGCGTTGCGGACAGGTGTTCCGTTTGCGCACAGGCGAGCCTCCGCGGACGGACGATCACAAGCGGACGTAGATCTACGCCTACGCTTGGGAAGAAGCAGTCCGCCTGTGCACAGGTCACCTCCACACATGCCGCTTGTGCACAGGCAGGAATCACCCCCGTTCCAACGTAGGAAGGGGAAGGAGCCGGCGGAAGAGCCGCCTACGAGACACCGGCCTTCGGAGCCAGACCCTCCGGCGCACAACGCTGAAAAAATAAATACAATAAATATAAATATAAATACAATATAAATACAATGTTTCGGCGCCAGGGCCTTCGAGCCGAGGAGATACGAGCAGGGAGTGTGCGGAGGCCGCACCATCGGCGGGTAATCCGCCGGTAGATGCGCCTTCGGCGGTAGGGCCTCAGGGCCAAGGGACATCGGGCGAGCGGCCCCCGGTCATGTCGCCTTTGGCGATGGACGTCCGCGGCGCTACGCCTGCGGCGGACAAGGCGCCGGCATTTGCGCCTGCGCACAGACCAAGCACAGCCCCCGCGGGCCGATCAAGGGAGCAGCAACTGGCGGAGGAGCGGAGTGACTGTCCGCGGGATGAATTTTCGGTGCGCGATGCGCAATCAAACCCCGCGCAGCCACCCTCCGCTCGATCGCCTTCGGCGGCGGACGTCGGCGGTAGAGAGGATACGGTAGACGATCAACAAGCGGGCGGCGGGGATGCAGCACGGGCACATTCGCCTACCGCCTTAGACATTTTGGCGAAGAGCAGCGAGGCTGCAGCCGTGCCTTCGCAGGCAGCACACGTCGACGACGTGCAGCCCCACTCGGGTCAGTCGCCGACGCAATCAATGGCGACTGAAATTCTCCACTCGGATGATGACAACGGAGGCTCCACCGAAGAAATGTCAGGAGCAGAGGACACCGAGGAGGAGGAGGAGGAAATTGTTGGAGCGCCGGCGGCGGCGCTCTCTGAGCAGGTGATTCCGTTGCTGAGGTACTTGGATCGCAAAGTCGATAAATACGCCGACCCACTTCAGCCGGGATCTTACATCGAGTTAGTGCGCAGGCGGACTCGCACTAAAGTCCACACCAGCAAGCTACTAGCTAGAGTGGACCAGGAGTTGAGGGAATTGAAGGAGAAGCATGAATGCTTGTGGGGTCAGTATAAACTCAATCAGAAATTCTACAAGTACTCCGAGAAGGTGAGGGATGGGAAACTGGAAGAGCTCACCAAGGAGCAGGTGAAGGTCACAGAAGCACTAATTTCTGAGCAGGCCCAGAATCGGATTTTGTCAGAGGAGCTCGTGCGACAGACGCGGTTGTTAGAACAGTGTCAGCTCGCACGACAGGCGGATGAGGAGGTAATCCGCAGGCTACAGTCAGAGTGTGGCGAATTGAGAGCGCAACGTGCTGAGGCCGAATCGCAATTAGTGGTAATTGAAGAGGATCGCAGGAAGAAGGCAGATCGCACAAAGATGGAGACGGCGAGGCGTGTCGCCCACTGTCTCAAGGGCTACGCCCACTGGGAAGTGGCGGCGCAGGAGAAACTCACACTGCGTGAGTTTGAACTTCGCGCAGCCGGGTTGTTGTCAGGCGACAACAGGAGTCGGCGGAAGGTAGCAAAGAAGCTCGATGCTTTTCTGTCGAAGGCGCGGGATACCATGTCCGCCCTCGAAGTGGAGGTGTCCGCGGCGTTGCAGCGATTGGGACTGCGCAGTCGAGCAGAAGACTGGCAGGGTAGGGAATTAGTGCGCGGCAGTCCGTCGCGCAGGAGACGTAGCACAGGTTCCGCGGAGTGTAGTGTAGCGTGGTTCCATGCAGGCGTGTAGCGTAGTGCAGTGTAGTGCTAGTTAGGACTTAGAAGGTATAAAATAGTTCCAGGCGTTTTGCCTGGGGTTCTTTCCCATCAGAAGTGCAGATCAGGAACCCATTTCCTTTGCGTGTTTGTGTCCTTGAGTTCTGTCACCACGCACGAGGAGTTACAACTTAGCGTTCCGCATTTTGTAGGTGAAGGCCTTCGGCCGAATGTTCAGAGCTAGTACATTGGTTAGAGACTTGAGTAGTTCGGATCTGCACCTGCGGGTGACTGCCGATGCTCAGAGCTAGTGACTAGTTAGATACTTGAACAGTTTCGCCCCTACACCTTCGAGTGTTTCTTTCTGATTGTACTCCTTTGGGATTTTTCCCCTGAATGCCAAAGTGAAGTTTTGCTACTTCGTGTAAGCCTTGGTTGTAAATTCAGGTTACGCTGCAGCAGGTGCCTTGAGGGTAACCCCTGTAGTATTTCTGGGAATGACAAGTGCCTGAGAATTCAAACTCTTCAATAGACTGTTGTTGTGTTACTGGAATGTTTCTCAGTGAGTCCTTCAGTGCGGACCTGTGTTCTCTGTGCGTTTTGTGAGTTGAGAATGTTGTTCACCGCGTCTGAGTGACTTCGATCCGAAGTAGGTAGTCCAAACCGGGTTTCCTACACTAGCAGCAAGCTAGTGGAAGTGTTGTAAAAGCCGGAGTTGGAAGTCACTACCCGCAGCTTCGCAGAGAGTACTCTTGAGAGACTTTTCCCCTGAAATCTTGAGTAGAGGTCCTAACGGATCTCTGGGTTGTGTTTCTGTAGTTTCAGGTGTGTGTGTGTGTGTGTGTGTGTGTGTTACGCTGCACTGTGCGACCTCCGAGTGCGCTCCGAGTGGACACTTGCAGTATTTCTGGGAGTGACAGTTGCCTGAGAATTCAAACTCCTCAATAGTCTGTTAAAACGTGACACTTTGTACCCTGTGTGTTCCTCTGTCCCTGTGGGTTCGACCTTTCTACCACTATATTGCAGTTTTAGCCTTTAGTGGGTTATTACACTGCACTACACTGCATGTCATCTGCTATGTCTCCTGTGCAAAGGCTGACCGCGCACTGCATCTCTACCAGACCAGTCCTCGGCTCTACTACGCAATCCTAGCCGCCGCAACACCGCAGTCACTTCTGCCTTGAGGTTCGCAATGGCGTCCCGCGAACTCGCCAGGAAGGCATCTAACCTCTTCGCGACCCGCCGCCGGCTCCGACTGTCACCCGACATCAATTCCGCCGCACGAATCTCTAATCCGCGCAGTGTGATTCTCTCATGCGCAGCCACTTCCCAGAGAGTGTAACCTCTGATACAGTGGTTCACCCGCTCTGCCAACTCTTCTCGCGTGCGATCTGCCGCACGTCGGCGATCAACTTCAATTCCTACCAGCTGCTGCTCTGCCTCCGCACGCTGCGCTCTCAATTCGCCGCACTGCGATTGCAGGTGACGAATTAAGTCTCCATCGGCTTGACGTGCGCTCTGACACTGCTCTAGTAACCGTGTCTGTCGCACGAGTTCCTCTAACAAGATGCGATTCTGAGCTTGCTTAGAATCGAGATCCTCCGCGAGCTTCTCTCGCAGCTTCACCAATTCCTTCTACGCTTCCTCGAGCTTCTCTTCCTGCATCTTGTGGACCGCCTTCTGCACCTTTCGCGAAATGATCAGTTGTCCACGCAGGGCGTCGTTCTTCAACCGCAAGTCCTTGATTGTCTCGTCCAAGGAAGCCAACAAGCTACTGATCCTGACCTTGGTGCGCGTTTGCCTGCGCACCAATTCGACGTAGGACCCAGAATGGCGTGGATCAGCATACTTTGCCACCTTGCGATCGAGGTACCTCAGCAGAGGTACCACGTGTTCGCACAACGCCGTTGTCAGCGTGCCTTGCACCGACTCCTCCTCCTCCTGCTCCTCCGAGCTCGATTCATCTTCTTCATCCTCCAAATTGAGGATTTCGGTCGCCACGGAATTCCTCGGCGATTTCTGGGAGTTGGGTTGCGTGGTTTCTGCGGCCGCTTCCGCCGCACTACTTCCTGCCAAAATGTCCAAGGCGGTGGGAGACCCTGCTCCCGACAAGTTTGCTCCTCCCGTCTGATCTACTACCGCTAAAGGCGCTTGTGCCGAAGGCGATTATGCCGAAGGCACACGTGCCTCCTCCTTCCGTCCTTTGTCCATTCTCTCACATTGGATCTGCGCCGAAGGCCTCTATCGCCGAAGTCGCTTAACCCGAAGTCCGTTGAGCTGAAGGCTCTTCCTCACTCCTCTGCTGCGCCGAAGGCTCTTGACCCGAAGTCGAGTCATCAAATGGTACTTGCTCGGAAGCGAAGCACTTGTCCGTTGTCGGCACATTCGTCGGTGCCGCATGTTGTCTCCCTTGACCCGAAGGCCTTCTCGCTTCCGCCGAAGGCGTCCGTGACTTCGGCGCAGGGAGGTCTACTGACGTCTCTGCAGTTCGTGCACTCACATCCCCCCCTTCCCCCTCCCCCGAGGATGGCGAGTTTCTTCTCTCTGCAGCACGCCCCGTCTCTGCGCTGCTTGCCGTCAATACAACCCTGCGTGCCTTCTGCTTGGGCCGACTGGAGAGCTCTGTCAGTGGCCGCTTCCGATTGGGAGCAGCAGCATTGCGTTGTTGGCTCTGCTCCGCTTCTCCTTCCCACCTTCGCTTCCGCGGCACTCGTGTTCCGAGCGGTTCTCCCTCCGCCCTCGGTTGAGCTGGTGGCGTGCAGGCGGGTGTCTCGTCTTCGTCGGTATCGACTTCGACGTCCTTCACATATCGGCATGAGTTGCTGCGTGACAGCAATGGGAATTGCACTCGCTCTGTTGCGGTCAGACATCCCATCGACCGATAGAAATTGATCAAGAAGGGAGAGAGGTGATTGATCAATCCTCCCTTCTCCTCGAATGCGTGTTATCTTCTCGTCTTCCACAAAATGTGAGCCCAATAAATCGGAGCTCCGGACAACCCCACCTGCCAAGAAGTCATGTAGGTGGT
This sequence comes from Marchantia polymorpha subsp. ruderalis, assembly GCA_037833965.1. Classification (NCBI taxonomy): domain Eukaryota; kingdom Viridiplantae; phylum Streptophyta; class Marchantiopsida; order Marchantiales; family Marchantiaceae; genus Marchantia; species Marchantia polymorpha. Next base: position 29,427,802 of record AP031351.1, on the reverse strand, counting down.
CCGATGCGGCTGCAGAAGTTAAATGAGTGCTACCGCAACATTCCTCCGGAATCGATCCTTGTAGTCACGGGTCTTGTACTCGTTCTGCCCCGACTTGCTGTGCTTGAACAGCGCCGGGAACGTAGCTTCTTCCTCCTTCGAGACATTGATACTCTCGCACTCGAACAGAAGATGATCTTCTTCTCCCGCGCATCTTCTCAGCACCTGCTGCCAGTTGCTGACTGTCCATCGCTCCGGGTGCGGTTGAAATCCGCGCGTAGGTTGATCCTTGCCCTTCAGCCACTCGCGAACCATATCCTGGCACAGCCAATTCCATCCCCACAGGAGGAAATCGAGTTTCACTGCAGTCAGCTCGTGCTGGAATGCGAGCAACCCAATCTGCGGTAGCTTCAGCGGAATCATCCGCAGTTGTGTAACCTTTGACATCGCGTTCTTGAATTCGATCGCGCACGTCAGAACTCCACAAACTCTCTTTCGATGTCTCCAAGCTTCTTGCACGCAGACTCAATCACTCCGCGAGCTTCCGCTCGCACTAGCTAGACCCTCGGGCCGCGCAATCAGCTGTTGTGCGCTATCCTACAATTCCCCGCAAGTCGCAACTCTATCTGATTTCTCTCCGCCGATTTCTTGCTGTGCACTCGTCGCTCCAGCGAAATCGAAATTGCAATTCCAAGAATGAGACGTCCGCCTTCGGCGAACAAGATTTCACCGTTCGACACTTGGGCGTGGGTATCGATCCACTTGATTGCCGCGCCGGCTCGGAGGCGTAACGGCCTCCCTCGCACGCTTGGCTTCACGCTCCGCCGCTGTGCGAGCTCACACGCACGAGAATTGAATTTGATTTCCGCTGTCGTCCGTCAACTTAGCCCTGCTTGCGCAGCGCCAAAGGCGTGGCGGCGAAGAACTTCGCCTCTGGCCGATTCCCGATTTTTCTCTCTCCGCATCGCCGAAGGCGTACGTCTTCCGCCAAAGTCACTTTCTCGCAGCGCCGAAGGCGTACCCTTGAAGGTGTCCGCTGACGTAGGCGCATCGCCGAAGGCGCTTCCGCCGAAGGCGCTGACTGAAGTCAATGCGTCTTGTCGTTTCCGTTGTTTAGTCTTGTCCCGCCGAAGGCGCTCTCGCCGCAAGTGTCCCGTTCCGCCGAAGGCGCACGGCCGAAGTCGCTTCCCCAAAAGGCGTTGACCTAATAGCGATGCGCTGGCGCCGAAGGCGCTCAGGCAAAGGAGTACACCCCCGAAGGCGTTGCCCCGAAGTCGCTTGAGCCGAAGGCGTCCGTCCGTCGCCGAAGACCCTTCCTACCAGTGACTTCTGATACTCATAACTCAATGATCCCATATCCGTTTCAATATTTCTTGGGCTTGTTGGAACAAGCGCTTTGAGCTCTTTCCAACAAGACACTAACTAATTCAAGACGTTATGAATTGAGAAAGTTACGAGGGATACAGTCTAGCGCCGAAGGCGTCTATCGCCGAAGACGCTTGTCCCGCTTGCGCCGAAGGCGCTTCCCTTCAGTAGGAACCATCCGTTCGGGCCAGTGCGCTTGTCCCGGACATTGCGCCCAACTCCTGGACCAGCGATCATCCATTTTCACTCTATTTTAGTGTACCGAATACTATTTACAGTTGTTGCTGCGGTACTGTTTTCCAAAAATGTTTAAATTCCGCACAAAAACAAAAAGTGTGTTACCTCAATAAGATTAAGAACTAACAAACACAAAAGTTTAAATTTTAAAATGTAAAAAATTACAACATTCTTTAGCCAAAATTATAAAGTAGGAAATCAATATCCAAAATCATAAAAAATATTTCTTTTTGAAACAAAATTCTTATGAAAATTGTTTTTAATTAGAATTATTTTCCTAAAATAGCAGTTATCTTCTTTAATTTTTATTTTATTTAACAGTTAACAATTTAAAATTACATTTTCTGAAACTTATCTTGATAATTAATTTTTTTCTTGTTTTTATAATATGATTCATTCATTTATGAAGAATAACGAATAAATTAGCAATTCAAGGAAAAAAATTCCAAAATAAATAATTGAACAAAAGTTACTGAATAGAATATTAATATCTTGTAAAATAAAATTCAAATGAATGTATTTGTATTCTATTATTTAATTACATTATTTAATCATTTTAAATAATGAATATAATATAAAAATTTGGAAAAAGTGGTTTCTTTTCGTTTAAAATTAATTCGGAAATTTATTTTATACAAAAAATTAAAAGAAAAAATTATAAAAAATGATAATTTTTTTAAATTTAAAAAATTTCAGTTAAGCCTTCATTCAGACATATTTTTCTCTCAAAATTTGTAAATCATATAATTTTTTATTTATGTCTTAAAAAATTTTAAAATTAATTAAATTATTTAATTTCATTTATAAGTTTTTGAAAATATCTGATTAAAATTCAATTTCAAAAAATAAAATTCAAATTCTTGATAAATTAATATAACAAATGATTTATTTATTTTCATAGATAGATAAATATTAATTTTTGGTTCAACAAAAATTTATTTCAAGAAAAATAGAAATCTTGAATGGACAGAAAGAATTTTCAAAATTGAAATTAGAATTCAAATCTATATTAGTCAATGAGGTTATCTCGATTTTTTATGATTCCAAACTTGATTTTAACTCATTGATAATGTTTTCTATTATTAATAATAATTCAAATTAAAATACAAAAAAATTAAATGAGGTTGAGTATGCATCATGTTGTAATATTGGGAAATAGGTTTACATGAATAGTGGAAAAAGAAAAATCACATGTCCATTCTAAAAATGAAAAACAAATCTAACAAACTTCTGTAGAAGAATAGACCAAAAAATTTGTTTTAACAAATTTTAAAAAACAATTTTTAATTCTACAAATTTTAATTCAATATATTGAACGAAAGTTTTCCTTCATAAGTTGATTTTTTTATGATTTTTAAATTGAATTATAGTTCATTGATAAAAAAAGTTTATTATCATATCGCATTATTGATCATTTGAATTGGAAAAATGTGCAGAACAAAAAAAACTGGCAACTTCGGAATCTTTTATCATCTATGTTGCAAATTTTTTGTCTCACTCAAAACAATGATGATAAGTTTGAATCATCAGATGATATTGACAGAGCTCCTGATTATAAACCCAACATTACACATAATTTTAAATGATTTTTTGGTTTTTTAATACTTTTTAACCCAAAAATATTTATTTTTTAATTAAATAATAATTTTTTATTATTACATATTGAAATTTAATATATTGATATAAAATATTTATTAATTTAAATTGAAATAATCAGTACATGAAAAAAAATAAGAAGAGTTTTTAATTCAAGCATAGAAATTTAACTCCTAAAAATTTATGAAATTCCAAATAAGTCAATAAATGAATGAGATTCTAGTAATACATACAATAAAAATTAAAAAAAAACTTTTTTAATAACAAGTTGATTCTAATTCTGGTAATTAACAACTATCTTATAACAACAAATTTTGATAGAATGAAACATTTAATCAAAATTTTTTTAATATATATATTATAATTCATCTATATTTTTAATTCATAATTTGATACTGACTAATATTTACTATTTATTGTCAATGAATCATTCTTGATTGTTTCAGAAATTTTTACTGATTAATTTTTCAATTCGAATTATCAATTTATGAAAAAATAAAAAAAAATCAAGAAAAACCAGTAAAAAATTTTCTTATTTTTAAATATATATATATATTATTTTCAATAAAATTTTATTTCTAAATTTCTGATCTATTTCAAAAGTAAAATTTTTGATACGAAAAAAACTTAAAACTTTCATTCCCTTAAGAAAATATTTTAAGAAAACTAACTTGAAAAAGTTACCAAAAAAATTCCGCAATAAATACATCTTTAATAAGTTAACTAAATTTGAGATTAATTATCCTAAAAAAATTCGAAATTTTCATTAATTTCTATAAAGAAATATTTTAAGATAAATCAAATTTAAAATAATGTTCAATATTATGTTTTTGAAAAAAAGAATTATAAAACTGTGTTTGACTGAGTTTATTTTTATAAAAGAATGGTATTTTTTAATAAATTACAAGAATTCAATTTAATTTCCAAAGATTTTAAAGTAAATGAAGATTTCTTTTATTCTAAAAATAATATTTGTTATCAAATTATTGATATTTATTGTATCCTTATTTATTTCTGAATCAATTTGATTAATTTATTTCAGGAAAAATATTTTGAATTTGACAATTCAAGAAGAAATAAATAATTTAAATCGATTTATATTAAAATTATTTCTCAGTTAAGGTTTATTAATTTGGAAAATTTATTCGAAATACTAAAATTTTTAAATAATGAATACAGTTAAAATAATTGGGAAAAATATATTTCATATTTTCTTTTTTAGTAAAATGTGATTTTAGAAAAAAAATTTACAAAATTGATACAATAACAGATACAAACATTTCATTTGAAATTTCAGTATAACTTTCATAAAATGAGAATTTCTTTCATTTAACATTTATAATTTAAACTCTCTCATTTTTCAATAAATTTTTTAAAATTTATTTATAACTATATGGAAATAAATTAATTCTGTTTAAATAATTGAAATACAAATAAATTTACAAAGATTTAATTTTTCGAAATTCTGAATAAAAATTGATTCATCTTAATAAAAACTAATAGCTTGAAACTAAAATTTAAATTTCTTGTTGAATACTAAATTTTTTTAAATATTAACATTCATATTTGATGCATTAAAAATACTTAATTTAATATAAACAGTTTTCAAAATAAACTATCCTTTTTCATTCTGAAAATAATGTCATGAATCTATTATAACCAATTTTTTATTTTAATATCTAATTATCAATTAATTACGAATATTTATTTATGAATTTATATATTTTGTGTTATTTTATGTATAAAAATTTTAATTTTTTATATTCATTCAAGAAAATTGAATATATTAAGTTAAAAGTTACAATAAAAGTTAAACCATATTTAAATTTATTTTGAAGATATCTTCTTAAGATTTTTTTATGAAAAAAATTCAAAACAAAATTTTCCATTTTTTTAATAAAATTCAAAATAAAATTATTTATAAAGATTTTATTTAAATTTTTAGACCAAAAATTTTAGCTTTTAGTATACAATTTTTTTGAGTAAAAGGAAAAAGAATAGTTTAAATAATCGAGAAAAATATGTATATAATATATATTATATTATATATTTATAAATTATAAAATATTTTTTTTAATTTTTAACTTAAATTTAAGTTTCGGTATACTTTCCATTTAAATTTCTATTTTCGAAATATTTAAGTGTCAAATAAATCTTATGATAAAAAATTTAATGCAGTAGGGAACTTCTTTTATATACCAAAAATTTCAACTATAAACTTTAAATCAAAATAAAGACAGAAATTTATAATTATTTAAAACAAATATTGAGAAAAAATATTATTTTAAATGATTTATTTCAGAATTCAATTTTCATTGTTCATTATTTGGATAGATAGAAATATCACACATATATTTTATTACAAATACTTTCATAAATTTGTTTAGAAAATTATCTATAGTTTTTGAAAAATTACAATTAAAAAAATATTAAACCGTTTTGTAATGAAGAAAGGTCTTTCTAAAACGTTATCTTTTCAAAATTTGAACGTAATTTCAAAAATTCCGTTCAAATGGATTAACGTTTTAAATAAAATTACTGGCTTTGTATCCAACTCCAATTATTTCCAGAAAACAAAAGAACTTAGCTTCCATAAACTTGACTTGATTTATTTAAAAACTTTTTTAAAATAATAATTAATTAAATTAAATATATATTGATTTTGATTTTATAAATAATCACAATACTCTATATCGGGTTTATTTTTCAATTTTCTTAGTATAATTATTATCAAAATTAATTTTTTATCTTATAGGTTCTGTTTTTTTAATTTATGGAAACATTATGAATGTTTTAATGTATAACAGATCATTCGTGAAGTTAACTCGTCGTAATAGATTTAAATAGAACAGAAATTTTATAAATAATTTTTTCAATATTTAACACATTACATTGCATATATTTTATTCTAAATTTTTACAAAAAAATTTAATTAATCAATTTTAAAACTTTAGATCTATCTCCTAAAAAATTGTTAGTTATTAGTTCAATTTTTCATTACAAAAGGGTGAAAGAAGATTTTAAAAAAAACTCACGCAAAGAAAAAGAAATTTGACCTACATCCAAAATAGTTATGTGTTGTGGTATAATATGACATCCATTATTCTCCCACCAGCGTGTTGAAATATCTATCTATAACTCGATCAGAATAAAATGCCCGAGGAACAAATGTGCTTATAACATATGAACTAGCACAAATCTGACTCGAATATTTGTACGAGCTGGAAATATTAACAAAAACACATCATCGAATCACGTGCAAGCATTCAGGACAGAATGAGATGAAGTGAAAATCCACTGTTGTAAAACCTACATGCCTCTCTAAGTATGTGAAAACCCGATATCAAAGCGCGATCTTCTTGTCTTTAAGAAAAGCGCCAGAAGAACTCGACTCCTAGAGTAACTGAACTGATCTATATTTTCAGACTTACCAATCTATCTCCTCTTTCTAAAGCTCTCATATAAATATATATATATATATATATATATATATATATATAAGCAGCTACACCGAGTTTACTCATTTTGTACCGTATCACTCCTGTTGAGAGCGATCAGATGGTTTTATATCACAATTTAAAGAGGGTTGAATAGACATTCACTAGTAGAGCTGTAAATCGTCTGATTCTGTGTCCTAGACTCTCTTAAACTTCAACTGGGCCTGTCTACTGCAGTTGGATGAGCCCGTCAAGAACACCAAACACTTCGTACAGAAGCGGAGATTTTTTTAAGCACGTGGTTTGTCGACTTGCCGTCGCAGTACGCAGTAGACAGGGGAGAACTTCAACGCCGTTGGCTTGTTTTGCATGCCACACGGTCGCAGGGAGGAGAGAGGTGGATGTGGTAGAGAAGGTGGCGGGGAGAATTTGACACGTGTCTCTGAGGCTGCGATGGTAAAAGGTGGAGGTCTTGCTCTTCGTTCGATGTGATGCGATGCTCTCGTTCTTGTTCAGGAGATTGAAAATCGAGGAGATTGAAAAATAGGGGCTCGAGAAATTCGCAGAGACAGGATTCGCCAGGTGGAGAGGATTCAGCGCAATGGCAGCGAAGTGGGCGCAGAAAACTATCATTCTCCCTCCGCACAAAAGAGGATGCCATCTGATTACATCTCAAGTGCGATTCCCATCTGTCTCTCATCGCTCGCTTATTTCTGTTCTTTGTGTGTCGGACCGACCTGGCCATCGGATGCTGTAGGGCTTTTGTTGTTTTCAATCTCTTGATGTACCAGCCGAACTGCATGATTTCGAGAGGTCGTCGAGCTTTACTTCGAGAGCATACTTTGTTCGTTGGATTTTGAATTGCTGAGATTGTTCTTAGGGTGGGGAAGAACTTCTCAATTGTGTGTGTCGCAGTCGTTTGTATTTAGACTGGACCGAGGATCACATTGTCTTAACTTGTAGATGCAGTTGTAGTTTCTATCCTTGTTCAATTCCGAGGATCTTTGGCTTGCCCGATGTAATAAGTGGAGACTCTGTTTTAGTGTTTATCTTGGCATTGGGTGTGTGCAGTTGGCAGTGTGGTTAGTGCTTAGATCAGTAACTGGAATAGTGTGCCTGTATGGAAGAAATATAGGATTCTCCGACCAGAAGTTGGAGCATCACTTGAACGCAGCCCTACTTTTCTCTGCCGATTTGGGATACTATAGCACTTGGTGTAGTGAAACATGACTTTCCTCTTGCTTCCAAGAAAAGTTTGATTGAAGATTCCTTCCGAAGGTTTCGAGTTCCCCTTGCATCCTAGTTCATTGATAATAATCCAGAACTTTTTTGAACTGACAGGGAGTAGGCTTAAAGAATAATCGCATTATATAAAGTCTGAACTGAACAAATGTTTCTTTAACAATCGTTCGGTTTCAACTGTTTCTAAGCTCACCATCTCTTGGGATATGGTTTTGTAGGTTATGAAGGAAATTCAATCAGATCTTGCAACATTCAAATGTGGACTTGCTCATTTATTCCGTAAGTTGGATCAGGTTACCTTCGATCAATAGCTTCAAGCTTTTCTAGTCACGTCTTTGGTCATATCCGTTATCGACTCCAGCTTTAATGATTTCCGATTCGACTCTATTCTAAAACAGTGCGAATGATCTCTCTCTGCAGTGCAGCATACCAGTGCTTCCTTGACTATCAACGAGAACTATGACAGCGATGTCCTGGATGATGTTGAGACTTTTCTTAATGATACGGTCCCCGAGGTACGTTCAAATTGGTGAGCATTGACTGTTGAGTCTTCAGATAAAACAGTTTCATATTTCATTCTTGCACTCTGTAGATATTCCAGAGCATACTGAGCAACGAGCTGATTTAATGCTTCCTATCCATTTCAGGGAAGAAAAGCTCGTTGGAAACATGTCCTAGAAGGTAATGCTCCCGAAACTGTACTTCTTTAAAATGAAATGTCTGGCTTCTAATGTTTCACTCTGGACTGCCTGATATGGGTTCTCAGAGGATTAACAGCTTAGATGTGTTGGCCTTCCTGGTGGGCTTCCTATGTCTGAATATGAAGTTTGAAGGAAAAAATGTGTATAATGGTTGTTAATTGTGGAGTCTTATGTTCTTTTGCAGGGCCTGATGATATGCCTGCCCATATCAAGTCCTCGATGTTCGGTTGCTCTGTTACGTAAGATTCTGAGCTTCTGTCTCTATCTGCACACTCTGGATTTACTGTAGCCTCTTTCAACGGCACTCAATTGAAGGAGTACAAATTCATGATCTTACGATGGGAATCAGATAGAGGTTTACTGATCTGCTTGTGATGCGTACCAGCCGTCAGGTCGAATTTTTTCTGTCATTATGGGCCTAAGATCATTTGCCGCTTGGTGTCAAATGTAACTGTTTATATTGCGATGAGCTGGTAGACTTTTTTAACGTTCCGTCAGGGTTTTCAAGATAAGTTTACGTTGTTCACATCGATCTCTTTTGCCAAAAAACGCAGGGTTCCAATCACAGATGGGCGCTTAAACCTCGGCACATGGCAGGTACTGACGGCCCACTCCCTCCCTTATGATTTTCTTTCTGTCATGCAATTTTTTTTTTCTCATCCGGCCTCTTACTTAACCAAGTTTGTGACGATTTTAGGGAATTTGGCTCTGTGAGCACCGAGATCATGGAAGCGCGCGAAAAGTTGTAATAACTCTGCAGGGAGCCTAGGTCATCTGCCTTATGGTATATCTGTATAAAAGGAACGCGAAACATCTAGGCGACATGTGGGATGAGAAAAGGTCATCTGATGGTGATGACGTATCCAGGTTTAGCTTTGGTTCACATTATCACTGTGCATGACTCGTGTACATGCTTGTATAGTTCACCTATGACGGAATTCGAAAATGGATTTCTAATTGCTATTATACCTGTTATTGCAAGCCCCCCTGTTTCTAATAAGAAAGGAACTCTCTGGGGTCTAAATTTTGAGGGTACATAAAGTGGTGATGAGGTTGACATTGAGATAGATCGAAGGATTCATGGTTCGAATATGCACTGTAGAAGAAACATGTGGGTTTCTCGTATTTCATAACATTAGGACGTGAGAGATGTGCGCGCGAAGGATGTGCGGGCATGTATGATTCCCATGAACAATTTGAGCTTGATTGGAAACAGACACGGCTTTCGTGTATCAAGCAGTAATAAGTGAATGGCTCGTATCATAGGTGTGTGGAAGCATGTGACACACCGCTCAATACGTATACATGATATGAAATATATTCACAAACCCCTCACAGACAGTCTGCTAGGACAGTGGATGATTTTAGGGGAAGAAAGAGGAGATCGTTGACCAAGCTTCTCAATGGTCTCTCTCGAGCCTGCTCTGGCCGACTTCTTGTGATGTAGAAACTGCTGCTGCTCAAAATGTGATGAATGTGCTGAGTCATTCTTAAGCCTGGATGCTTGCAAGTATCTGGGTCCATCTACACGTGAATTGCATCTCTTTGCAACACGCAAACTACGTTGGTGATGCTTCAAATTCACGACTCTCCTTGCGCAACTCTGCATTCATCTAAAGAGCCTTGCGTGGTTTGTGCAAGTACTGCGGAATGGGCTGATACATTAGCATGCAAAGGACCCACTCGGATTCTGAGGCAAGTAATCGTTCACATTCTATCGGCCTCTAACTCGAATCTGACTTGGAATCTCACTCTTCAAACCAAAAAATACAAGTAGAAGCCGACCACAGGTGCCCAGATTTGCATTGTGTGCAAGAGCTTCTACATGTGTAGGCACTTCCTATGCTTTCAATAACCGGCGTAAAAGCCCCTCGCTTTTACCTCCCGTTCTGCCGAGTCAACGTACCATCACTTCCAGTAGCCCATACTCGGCGAACCCACGGATCCTTCATCCTTCAGGGGGAATCCCTGGCGCCGTTGACATCTGGCGCACGAGAAACTCCAGATCCTTCCAGCGAGCTGACTTGTCGCGGCGTAACTTCTTGTTAGTACGTACTACTTCCGTCACCTCCGCCGGGACTTTCGGCTCAGGTCAGGCGTAACGGTGATCGACAAATGTCTCATGAGAGTCATGGTCAAATGGAACGAAATGACGGAGGCATCTTGCAGGAGCCGAGGGGTCGCACGGGCGGGTAGCGCAGAAGTTTCGACGGACCCTCGGTGGAAGGTACCAGAAAGAGCAAATATTTAATATCATACAAGAACTCTTATTTTTTACAAGAACATAAACAACGAGATGGATAAAACCATCGTGAAGTGGAATGCGCACCGGGCCAGGCGCCGGGCCGTTGACAGGACTCTGTCCAGGGGGCAGTGTAAGACGGTCACTCACACGGAGGAGCCAGGACCTGACGCTGGTCAAACTCGTCTCCCGTTGGTCCTTGGGACTGGGGTCCACGTATGAGAAGGTACAGGGACAGGAGATGTGCCCCATCGTGGTCCCGATGCACACACGCCAATTGTTGGCACAAGCGCTTCCAGACTGCAGTAGCTTGAAGGGTCTCTCCGGGGCCGTAGGGGAGAGACACCATGCGACGATACATGCGCTACGCCTTCGGGTACTTCATAGTTTCTATTTTTAAGACGGAAAATGTACACGGAAAAAAAAAAGTCGAAGAAACGCAAACTTATCGTTGGGGACAAATGAAAGAAATGAAAAAACGAGATGGTAGAAAGAATAAGTCGACAGCGAACGGCGAACAAAATTTGCAATGCTGGAGACCGCTCTCGAAAATGTAAAATTTGCGAATCATCAAAGATTCTTCTGCTGAGAAAAAATACCACACTTGTCTAAAATCTATTGAGAAGAACGCTGTGATATCTTATAAATTTTTAAATGATGGTTTCTTTCTAAAAATGCAGTTCAATCAACTGATTCATCTCTCTGATGTAAAAGAAAGCAGTTGGAAAAATCTTCATCAACTTGCAAAAGCTTCAATGTAAGAAATTTATTTCATTTTTTTATTAGTTATTTTCCACTTTTATAATTATTAGATGTTATTACATGACTATTTTCTTGCTTTCTGCAGTCCAATGAATTCATCTTAAGACGAGGAAGAGAGGAGGTCTAAATTTTAAGTATATCATGGGAGAAATCCTCCCACCTGACATGGACGATGTCCTTGCCCGGCTGAAGCCTAAATTGGTGCTTCAGAAGGTCGCAACATAAATATACTAGTCCAATAATTACTTTTTCTTCGAATTTTTTTTGTAAAATCACAAGTACAATGAGATTATATTTGTACAGATTAAGTCAGTTTTATTGCTGTTAAAAGAACGAAAAAAGTAAAAAAATTAAAGTTTTGCCCCAAGTGATCCAGGGCTAAATAATATCATTCAGTCTTATAGGAGTTAGTTTTCAATTAGGCAGAAAATGGAATATATGCTCAGGTTACGCATTGACTTCTCCAAGGTAACATAATCTCATGAAGGGAAGAAAGATTGCGCAAACAATGATTATAATTTATTTTGTAAATTTCATATTTGAGCCAAAATTGCATCCATGTATTCTTGTTCAAAAATCATTAGCTTCATAATTATAAATCTGTGTGCGTGCGCATATTTTCAGCTAACAGATAATTCTGGAATTGCTCCAGTTTAGGTTTTTTATACAGAAAGTTCTTTAATTTGTAAAGTTTTTCATATTGATATGTAGACCATATTGGTATGTATATATACATCAATTAAGAAGATTAAGAAAAGAATTCATAAAGAAAAAATTATAGGCATATATTATTGGAAACAAGTGTTTAAACCAATCATAGGCTCAGATGATTGAATGAGAATGATCATGACCTAATAAATTACATTTCTGAAACTGAGGGAACCATACTTGAAGAAACATTTTAGTTCCCGCTCGTCACGGTCTGGAGCACAAATTCTGAAGAAGATTTGAAGGATACATTGTCACTTTTCATAGGCGAGGGATGGCAAGAATTCGTCCTGTTATTTGTATAAGACCTTTGCATGCTCATTATTGGAAAGAAAATACATCGTATGAATCAGCTGGTATCCTGCATACCTTTCAGTTCGTTCTGTCAAAGGATAAAATAGTCGTGATTCGTTTTACAAAATGCTACCTGGATCTTTCTTGCAGGGGAACTAACTCTGAACAGCAGAACAAAACTGTCCATTTCATCTTTAGTAATATATGTTTGGGACGATAAGAAACGATGAGGATTCGACGAGATATATGATTCGACGACGATTGTCATCACATGCAGTGGTCAACGGATAAGTTCAGAACCATTAGCAAACCTCGAATGATTGTCCAGAAGTTTTCTCGCACGATCCACGGGACTCTCGGTAGTGACAGTCTGAAGATATCTCGAAAGCCAGCCATATTCTTGACATTTCTCGCGCATGATGCACACATGCCTTCACTTAATTGAGGATATTTTGGGCGATAAGAAAAGAGTCCAGAAGGCTGCGACGGGAGATGGAATCATCGTTTTACAGGCCAACGATCAAGAAAGGGGTTAACGGCTTAACGTACCGTCAGTTGTGGATGGTAAACACCCACAGATGTCCAAACCACTTGGATCGTAGGTGGCCAGTAAGTAGTGTTGGAGGCACAACAAAATTCTTCCAGGCATGCCCATGCGCACTTTCAACGTCAAAAGGCATGCCCCCAGCTTGCACGTATAAAAATACGTACATTTAACGTATCAGAAAATGTACTTCTGTGGAAGTAAAGCACTCTTACAAGAAAAACTGTTGAAAAGTTCTGGAGATATGTATATATTTGTTAGTACATACAGGCTTGCCTTGTATAGAAGAATGTGAATAAGGCATGCCCCCTGCCCAGGGCATGCCTTTGAGGTTTGTGCCTCCAACTCTACCGGTAAGTATAGATGACGGGAGAGATGAGCTCAGAGGTCACACCCACGGATCCTTATACATATGGACGTACATTGTTTACTGGAACTGGCGTGAGAGACGCATGCTATAAAAATCTGATGCAACCACATCAAAAAGCCAAATCATTCAAGATTGCTCCAAGACCAGATCCAACTCATAAAATGAGATTTGCGAGTCTTGCATGAGATATTCTTAATAATTGATTTCACAGCATTGTCCTCGATTCATAAACCTTCTCTTCATCTCTCGTCATATCATCTATGCTAATAGTCCTTCACTCACTTGATTCTATTACACCAAAGAACACAAAATCGGGATCTAATTTTGACATAGAGTTTTTGGATCCCTAGTATTCGCGAGCGATCACAAAGTTTTACTTTTTTGTTTTGTAAATCAACTTGTGACTCGATTGACTGATGGCGGATGGATGGAAGTCAGATTGCGACTTTGTGATTTCATGGAGACGTAACGGTGGTCTCAGTCTTCACATCGGCAACCTTTGGCATATGTCCACTTTGCGGAAACTTGAATGAGTAATTCTTCGCAGCAGTTTATTTCTCCAATTTTATAATCGTAGTGGTAAGCTCTGGCGTATCTCAAATTTTATCATCATAATGGAAGACTTTCGCTTTCCTTCATTTCATGGAGATTTTATGATTATAGATTTAGAGAGATTATGATCAGAGAGATATTTTGGCGTATCTTCAATTTGTGGAAACTTGAACGAGTCTTTGGATACAGCAGAAGATAAATTTAATAAGTGTAGCTCACTCTTGGCAATATTATTTTTAGTTGTTGCTTCGGCCGTCACAACCTTTCTCCAAGTATTTATGGTATCTAGACACACACACACACACATATATATATATATATATATATATATATATAAGAGCTTTTGTTTTGTGAATCTGTTTTGAGCAGGTGGCGAAGTAGATAAAAATATTCTAAAATATTATTTTAGGATGATTATATTACTTATATTACCATGATCAATATTATAAACTTTCTTATTTTATTGTGATGACAGGATATTGCTCATTTGAATATTTTTAATTAATTATTGATTAATATTTTGAATTATAACATGACACACTATTTTTTGACATTTTTTATTTGTAGCTACAATACATTTAACTTAGAGAAAATAATAATTGATAATAATAAATGATCTAAATGCAGATATGAAATCAAGTTTATGATCAAATTTCAAGATTTCTTAGATTATTTTTTTTTATATGTGGCAAGAATTATTTTTTTTGAAAAAATAATCTATATGAAGATCAGAATTTTTTTTAATATTAACCAATGCAAATCAAAATTTTCATTGTGAGTAGAATGATGTGTTTTTCAATAAACTATGAAACTATTAATTTGATATCCTTATTTATAAAATGTTGTTCTTCAACATAGATAGTATTGACTTATAGTTAAATAATCATTATATTAAGAACAAAAATCATGATAATATTTTGGATGTTAAAAAATTATTGAATTATTTTGAAAAAATATGAATTAATCATAATTATTTTTTATTTTTATTTTTAAATTTACAAAATATATTATATATTCATAGTTATTTATAAATTTCACTAAATTTGTGAGAATAAACTTTTTCAATTAATAATATAAAGTTAAAATGCTTACCGTGCACAAGATGAGTTATCTACATACAAATAACGATGAAAAATATATCTTTGAAGACTTTGGAAATTATTGCAAATGAACAAGTTTTGTTTGTCATTTCAACTCTATTATAAACTTTAGAGAATCAATGAAACAAAAATGAAAACTGTGCGTTGTATGTTGAGGTAGTTTAGATGATTCTACTGAGTTATGGCTAAAATTATTATTATCATAATGTAAGTGAGAGATATTGTTCTATAAAGAATTTGATAAATTTTGAATTAAATCATTATTACTATGATAAATTTGATAAATAATCAATAACTGATGCAAAAAAATAAATTCATAGTATTTTTATTGTAAATACATTAAAAAAATTTATTCATATAGATTGATTTAAATTGCAATCTTGATTAATTGGTTCTTCTGTTGAAATATGTTCATTAAATTTTTTACAAATTAAATTTTTTTCTATGTAATAAAATATAGAATATATTTCATGTTTCACAATTGCAAAATCATATAACAAAATCAATTACATTCACAAATTCAATTAAATATTAAATATTATCTTATTACTAATGTTGACAGCTCATCATCAGAAATTTGAAATCCCAAATATTTTAAATATAAATTTTATTCAATTAAGATATACATCAATTAATAAAAAAATTGCATTTATAACAAATTCAACCGCTTTTCAAGTCATCTAACACTATCATGTTAACATTTTCAACATCAAAGAAAATGTATATTTTGTTTATGTATTCATGATTTTTTTTCAATAAATTGAAATTCAATATTTTATTACATTTTTTCAAAATTTCCATGCAATTTGACTTATCAATATATATATATACACACTGATTTTAATATTTAATGAAATAACCATGTAATTTATATAAAATATCAAACTTAAATTACATATATATCAAACTGACTTCACAAATATCTTTAATGTTTTTATGAACTTATTAAATATTATTAAATCTATCTTAAAAGATTTTTTCAAATTTAAAATAGAATAGAATATTTTTAATATATAATTAAAAATCACTTTATATAATTTTTATGTGATTTAAATTTAGTTTTTTTATATTTAATATTCCTTTTTATCTAGATAAATTATTTCATGCATAAATATGTTTTAAATGATGCAATTAAATATATCATATCAAAATTTATTAAATAGATCCAATATTGCATTTATTGCTTATGTTGTTGAGGTTAACTCCAATTAAGAAGTAAACTCGGGTCCTAACTATTTATAGCTAGGACGGTTGTCTAGACTGGAGGATAAATACCTTGAAGCTCATCTTGTACAGTGATTCTTTCATGACAAGATCCGAAGTAAAGGTGCTTGTGTTTTTTCGGGACGTAGCTCTCTACCCGAGGGTGAACGACGTTACATTGTGTGTCTTAAGTATTTCCTGTCACTGGAGTGTTTTGACAAAAATGTATGAATGAAATACATATATGAATGAACTACAACACATACTTTTACTTTGATAATTTCAAAGATTGTCTTTTCTTCACACCTTTGTTATGTATGAAGATCTTAGCCGATACAAAAAAAATTTATAATATAAATTTCAAGTGTTGAATATTATTTCAAATTAGAAGTATATATATTTTATTAGTCAAAGTTTTATTTTTTGCATTCTTTGGCACATTTTCAAATCTTTATACAAAGAATAAAGACTAATGCTATATAAAATTAATCCATTAAACTTGTGGATGCAAATATGCTATTTTATGTATAATTATTTATTTAAAATCAATACCTTTTATCATCATAAATTTCAATATCATGATATCAAGTATGGTATAATTCATTACAAATTTTACCTTTAATTTTGAACATATTTTTTTCAAATTTAATGACCAGATATAAATGAACATATTTTATTTCAGTAATATGATATATATTTTTAAAGTATTAAAAAAATTTCTGATTAAAAAATATATATTATATATTGATTCTGGTAAATTAAAGGTTTAATTATGTCACTTATAAATTATTCTATTATGGTCAATTATAGACCTGTGGACATTTTTAAATCTTAAAATGAAAAACATAACTATTCATTTTCCATATGATTCATTAAAATCATATGTATCTATAAATTGCAAATATTTAACTATTATATAGACTTTTACTTTATACTTTGTATTAATTTCGAACATGTATAAAGAAGTTAAAGAAGATAAAGATGTGATTCATCTCACTGGGACTATGTTGTAAAAAATTCTTATGCAATTTTTTATATATTGATGAAAAATAATTAATATAATATTCAATTTAAACAAATCTACTCAAAATCACAATTGATTGATCTCAAAATAATTCCGTTGGCGTATTTGGCTGAAATTATAGATAATTATAATATTTATAATTTGATGTTATAATTTTTATTATATTGTGTGATAAAATCAAAGACTTAATGTACACAAGAATCTTACATTTTATTCAATTACATCCATCATTAAATATTTCTCTTCAATGATCTATCAATAATATCAAATGATATCTATAAAAATAATTTTACACTGAAATGTAACATGCATTGTAACTTTTATCACATATGAATGTCTTAAATGATTTTCTTTGAATCAATTTTAGAAATCTTGCAAAACTATTTCATTGATAGGAAATGTTTATGTTCCACGATGATTGTGTGCATATTCTATCTAAGGGAGATATGGGGTCATTTTTTCCGAAAACTTCAAGGATAAAGGTTTATACTAGATTTCATACCATGTATACTTAATGATAATCCGAAGAGTATTTTAAAATTGAAATTTCAGCATTATATTTTAAGATAAATGTGTATTATGTAATTATTTTCTAAAAGACAAAACTGTAATACAATCTACCTAAAGCATTCTAATTGTCAACATATAAGTAAGTTGAAACATGTTATAATAACATGAACTACTTTTTATTGCATGCAAACAAACCTTATCTTACTGAGGTAAAAAAATGTAAACACAAACAAACACGATGTGTGGTATCATAGTTTTTTCATTTTCTTTGAAAAGATGAGGTCTGCGAAGTAAAGGGCTAGAAATTTCAAACTTTTAGAATAGGAATAGTCAGAAGAAGAGTAAATAGTGAATTCTGGAGTAGACGCTTATTAAGAGTAGTGGATAGACATGATTCCAGTAGGTAGCGCTCGGCATGCTAGTTCCAATGAGCCCAAGAATGCTAGAAATGGGCAAGGCAATCATGAGCTACAAAGCTATGCCATGAAGTACATGCTTCGATGAAGAAATAATTAAGAGTCTTCGGACTTCGGCGTTACCTCCTTCAGTGTTACAGAAAAAGAGTCTTCGGAGAAGTAAAAGACAACGTCAAACAGAAAAGAAATTCAAAGACGTGTACCGTCAATTCGCACGAGTTTACAATGTCATTAGGGCGATGCATTACATTGGAAGAAACGCGAATTCAACGCCAACATTCCTCAAGAGTGCGTTCGCGAATTGAGAGCTCGGTGAGGTCCGCGAGTGAAAAATCAAGAAAGCAATGATGGGACAATTTTTGAGACTTCAATTATTAGCGTTGAAGGTGCCAAAATTCGGATTGAAAGCGAATCGCAACGAGCTGGTAGCTATCAAGCTCAATTTCTTGCTGTGGGAATGGAATTGGGTTTGCGCAGCAATGGTGCAAGAGTGGCACCAAAGACGCGCGCCGAAAGCTGAGGGATTTTGTGGCAATCCGGAGATCTGGACTGTCGAGGATTGAGCAAAGGTCTTAGTATCGTGCACAGGAAAAGATGGAGATTTCACCTTCAAGAGTGAAAGCGTGAAGGTGATCCGCATGGAAGAGAAGAGCTTCGTTCAGCTATTCAAGAAACCTCGTTCGCGCAAGAATGGGTACCGGATGACGGATTATCGTGATCGGTTGCGCAAGAACGTAGCAGTGGTCATGATGTAGATCGATCGGCCTCCACGAACGACTTACATGGCGACATGACAGGTTGGATTTGTGAAACGCGCGGTGGCAAGGAGGATTATTCATTGGGCATGCATCTTATGGGGCACTACACGCTAGCACATCGGCAAGGCATTCGGGATATCAGTGAATTATCTGTCCCCGTTCTTTATCAACTTTTACCAATGGATGAGTTTGCTGACTATAGCTGAGCTGAAGCGATTTTTGCTCGATACGGAGACAGCGGACGACAAAGTGGCGTTGGAAGTCAATGAAGTTATCAGCAAGGAGGACGACATGCACTGGCATCGCCTTCGGCCAAAGTCGACAAAGCGAAGGATGCGGTAGAGGAACGCCTGACGAAGAGGAGGAAATTGTAGCGGGTCACGACTTTGAAGTTAATTGATCAGCGAGCAGAGTTGCATCTCTGAGGGTCGATTCCTACGAAAAGGAGATCAACGAATGTGCACGCCCGTAGTAAGATGAAGGCACGACGGTCGCGGATTGTGGAAGAAGACAGCACCGAGTGTAGTGAGACTGCATTCAAGTGCCGGATATCTTCGGAAGAGTGGGCCGAGATGGAACCGGAAGAAGCGGAAACCAACGACGAATGGCCTTCGGCGGAGGGCCTTCGACCTTCAGAGTGGAGATCTTCGGCAGTGCCCGCGAAAGATCTGATGGAGGAAGCAGAAGAGCAAGAAGGTGATACGGAGGTAGAGACCTTGAGTCATGATCGTCGGCCTCCGAGAGAACAATCCGTGTACACGCTATCGGGTCATGAGTATTTTGAGGTACCTGAAGAGTTGGCAAACACGGCGGTGGATCCCAATTCAATGAAAGAACTCATAGATCAAGTAGTGGAGGACGTGGAAAGAACTACTGCGGTACAACAGCCGATGCCTTCGGGACAAGTGTCTTCGGGTACAATCAATTTGGGCTGTGACGAAGGGCCTTCGGCTGAAAAACCCAGGTCGGCCGAACTCAGTGCAGCGCACATATTGGATGAATGAGTGGTTCCCTTGCTCAGATATTTGGATGGAAAGATGGCGAAGTACATTGAGCTAGCAATAGCAAGATACTACGTAGAATTAGTGCGTAGCAGGACGCAGGCAAAGGTGACAGCATATGTGGAGGTAGCTGAAAGAGTGGCGAGCTTGACCTTAGAGTGCGCGACCGTAAATGCTACTTTGCAGGAGCGAAAGAAGCAACTTTGGCAATCAGAGTTAGAATGTGTCAAACTTTGGAGAAGTTTAGCAGTGAAGAGGAACCTTTATACGAAGGCGGAGCTCGAGTACGTGGGTCTTTGGGTCGACATCAGCAATGCTCGGAAAGTGCACGGCTGCTGAATTGAAGCCGAAGGCAAAGGAGTTGGAGGATTGTGAAGCTGCGAGGTATTTGGAGTTAGAGTAGAGGAAGAAATTAGATGCAGATTGCAATGAACTGCAATATCAACTGTCAGCAATTGAGGAGCAGTTGATCACGACCGAGACAAAATTGATGGACACAGAGGCGACAGTCCAATAGTTAGCGGACCAGACGGATGCTTTGTTGTGCATGAAGGTAAACTGATGCCTTTGTGGTTATGTGGAGTGTGAGACTCTTAAGTGGACAAAGTTGATTGAGCTGGAGCACAGAGTGACAGAATTGATAGCTAATGGTGTAGCGGGGCAACAACAGTTAGGTAGGAAGCTTAATTCATTCATCTCTGGGTTCGAGTAGACAAAGTAGAATCTAGAATTAGAACTGTCATGCGCTCTGCGTATGATAGGAGTAGATAGAAAATCAGCGGGCATGGTCACTGTTGAGTCGACTGGCGTCGCACTTGTTGGGAGCTCGCATCACAGCAAGTGACATCTTTGGGTGTTAGTTAGGAATAAAGAGGCCCAAGGCTCTACCTTTGGAGGCTTTTTTAATAGTTAATTTCTTAGTTTTCAGTCTGCATTCTTCCGTGCGTTAGTGAATTGTGCGTTTTGTCACAATGCGCAAGTTGCTTCAGTTTGTCAAAGATATCGCATCTGAAGTAAAGAGTCCAATTCAGATGTTCTTAGTGGTGCATAGTGTAGCTCAGGATTTAAGCAAATCTGTACATTGGAAGCTTGATGCAACTGGTTGACTGTGTAATCTTGTGAAATTTTCTCCCTCAATATCAATTTCAGAGTCGTGTGCAGCTTCTATATGAACATATTGGATGAATTTCAGGTTTTGAGTGTGATTTCACCCTGCAATGTAATGCCTTCGGACTTAGCACTTGCAACGTTTTCTAGGAATGACATGTGCATAAGAAGTAAAACTTCTCAATAGACTGTTAAACGGTGACAATACTCGGTTCTCTAGGTTGATTTTGTACTCGTGATATTGGATTTTTACCATTATGCTCCATTTTGATAATAATCAGTTTTTATAAACCTTATCTTATTGAGGAAAAGAAAACGTAAACACAAACAAACACAATGCATAAATTTTAACCCAAAGTGTTTTTGAGGTATTTATATGAAAAAATATGTATGAAAACAGATGATGTAGTTGGAGTTGGATTTTTTGTTTTGTGTTTTTCAACCTTTTGATCCTTTGGGTCCCACGGGCTTGATCTATTTACCATTTACCATAATTTCAATTTTAAATGGTAATGGTAAATAGATAAAGCCTGTGGGACCCAAAGGGTCAAAAGGCTAAAAAACACAATACAAAAAATCCAACTCCAATGTATATCATACAAAATATTTATCTATAAATCATAAGATAAATGATGTAAATATAAGAAATATTCAACATATTTAAAGCTAACAATGACGGATGTTTAAGAATAATTCTTTGATGAATTAACTCACTAGTCAAATATGATTTTTTTATTTTAAATATCAAGAATTACTCAATGTGTCAAAGAAGATAATGAAGATGAACTTATTTTGATCTCAATATACTTCAAAATATAGAAAAATTATCTATTTTGTACTGATACTGGATAAAAAAAATTTAAGTGTAGATATCTCTCACAAGGATTCAAAAAACATATGTTTGTGTGATGGTTAGGTGTTAATTGTAATCTTAACTAATGGTTGTGTTAAGGATTTACACTTGGTCACAACTTCTTGTCACAGGAAAATTGATCTTCCGAGCATTTTACTTTATATTTTGATCTTGATGTTTATATATTAATTTTCAGTTGCTTTTTATCGTGTAGATCATGGAACCATAATAAATAAACTTGCATTCTATTGGATCAATATACATTACTTTCAACATATCAAACAAAATATGAATTCAAACTTGTATGGTAGTGTGAACATATGTATTTACTTGATGGTACCCCATCTAAACTAAATTCATTTGATGGGACCCATCAAGTTTTGTTTTATCCAATGGTATTCCACTGAAGTCACACTATCGGGAAATTCTAAAACGTGTTCATGTACACATAACAAATTTGGAATGATACTGCAAATTTGCAGCAGATTTTTTTGGGTCAAGAGAGTCTAGAAGTTGCGGTGAATTGTACAATCATGTTTGCTTTTGCTTTTGCTTTTTCTTTGATTTCTCCGTGTCTACCACTACAAAAGGATACTACTTCTGGTGATCTGCAATAGATTACATTTGTGGAATACACTCTCAAAGTTGTGGCTCGGGGAATGCACACTAGTCTGGTTTGCAATGATCAAACCCTCTGCGATTGTATTGTGAACATACGTGCATAAACCGGCCATTGCAAAGAGTTTGAGGTCCAATACGCGAAAAGTCTTGGACTCGGCCTTTCTCACCTATTTGAAGCTGTAAGTGCAGAAAGTTCCTAGAGACACGAGGGAACAAATTTTAGAAAAATATCACTTCGATAGAGTTCCACTGCGCGCATCAAATGTTGATACTAGAACATGCGTGAAGTGTACAGTTGATGAGTCCCATTGGGTAAAACAAAACTTAAAGGGTACAATAAGCAATTTAGGTTCAGATGTGATACCATCAAGAAAATAACTTAGTGTGAAAAGGAAGAATAGAGATGAATCATGTTCTAGACAGAAGTCCCCTGTCATTTACAACGAGTGGGTTTTTTTATTATTCTATCCATCAAACTAACTAATATACTAATATGGTTAAAGACCATGCTAACCAATTATTATTCTAAAAATTGTTATATCTGAAGATGTGAGATGATCATGAACCAGTGATACCTTCGTGTATGTTAGAAGTAAGTTTGTGCTTGTTTTGATAATCAATTAAAAGGTCTTGTAAGAATCGACTATTTTTTGGTATTGGCCCAGCGTTCATAAACTTAAAAAATAATTTAATGCACAAAAATAATAGATCCAGCAGTGCTCTACTTTACAAGCATAAAAAGATATATTCGCGAGCAATACAGATATTTGATCTTTGTTTGATAGGTTTGAAATTATATTATTTGAGCAACCAAGATTACCTCACATATTTTTTTGAACAATCCACTCAATATCTAATCAAAAATCATTTCATACTCTATATATGATTTAAGCTTTGCTACATAGAGCTAAGTCTTCAATCACTATTTCCGAAAGGGTGAGCGTGTCATTTTGGTGACACAAACCCAGTTTCTAAGGCTGGATAAAAATCAGTAGGGAGTGGAGGAGAGTTCAGATGATCTTAAAGGCTCTCGGCCTATTTTCAGGACAAATTAGCCCTACGTATCAATTAAAAATATCGTGTAACCTGTTCCGGTGTGAAGTACCCATGACAGAATGTGTAATGATATTGTTTAAAGTGAGTCGGTACCTTTTAGAAAGAAGAAGTAAAGATCCATCTAAGACCCTCGTAATATTAATGTATGTTGCTATAGTAGCTCTGAATCCTACTGCAGAGGGTTGGTGGTATGATGTACTTGGCCATTTCAATATAAAGTTCAGCTAAAACGAGTGAAGGTCTACCTTTACATTGGGAAATTTATGTGTGGGTTCGAAAGTTTCCCCTGGAGTCATAACGGTGTCCGAGTAAAGATTAAGATCCCGAGAACGTGTATTCCCGTAGCAAAGAAGACATGGGAACGAGCATGGACAAAGTTTTCAACAGGACGTGAGGTAATATCACGGTTTCACATGATCTCCGATCTACAAATCTTCAGGTTAGAAACTTACTGGAGTGTTGCTTTCCTTTACTGGAGTACTTTGCTTCGTCCATATCTTGAGTTGCTCATGTTGCAACTAGATTAGCCCCATGCTCCTCACTTCCATTCAATTTCCCCTCGGCTTCATGTGCCATTTGATTACAATGAAGCCATTACCAGGTTGGGTTCCAAAAGTTTGGAAATTCTGTTGTGTTTGGCAAGATTGCAGCTGAAAATGGGTAACTGAACTGTAACTTTGACTATACTTCGAAACTATCGAAGCCACCAAGTGCTATGTTATTCTCTGAAAATTCGACTCATTTTTAAGGGTTTCAGTCGTAATATAGCTCACTGGAAATAAGACAAACTTTTCTTGCCTACACAGAGAGGAGAAATTTCTTTTATTTCGTGTACAGGAGAGATTTTTACATCTTCGGAGCCTCATAGTAGAAAGACTGGAAACTGTATGTTTTGGCCATTGATGTTCCCGTTGTTGTTGGTGTACAACAACTGTATCCACCTATTCTACTGTAACAAATCTATGTACAGTATGAGATTGAATACCGTTCATTACTGGAAGTACCGCTGGAGGGCAAAAGCAGCATCTCATTTATTGCACTCAATCTCGCAGGTCAAAGAAACCTCGCTCCCTCCATCCCTCCCTCCCTTGGAAGGAAGTGCGGGAGTTCTCTCTCTCTGGCTCACCTGCTTTCAAGGCCTCCCAGTCATTTCCACAGGATATGATTCTATCGTACTTCGTACAGAAAATGGCAGCCAGTTCAAATGCACAAGAAGGAAGGAGCGAGCTGCTCACTGTTTGAAACCCCACAATTTCTCCAGATCAAGTACCAGCTACTGGAAATCTGGTTCTTGGATTTGCCATTCCCGCCAAGCTATAGAGAGAGAGAGAGAGCTGAACTGAGAAGAACAAGAACGAGGAGGGAGGGAAAGTAGATAGAGGTTTCGCAACAACAACAGCAGGGGACAGTGAGGAATGGAAGGCTTGTCTGATGGAGGGGAACCCTGGAGGGAAATGGAGGAGGAGGAGGAGGACAAAGGGTGGAGAGAGACTCTGGCGGACGAAGGGGGAGGGACGACCAGTAGTTTCAAGTTTTGAAGGAGATGCAGCAGCTGGTTTGGCAGGTCTAGGGACTCTATTCCCTCGATGCTTTTTTGGGAAGAGAGTCATGGAGCATGGGAGCGAGCCCCGAGTTTATATATAGGGAGCTGTCGTAACAGTTATTACGATCGAACTAAAATCGCCTTCCGTCGTAGCCAGCAGGTCTAATTTAATCCTCCTCCATACAGCCTATCGAAGGCGCTGTCGGTCCAGTGTTAGTTTGATGCCTTGAGCTCTCCGTGGGCTCTGACTGCTCGCCTCGACAGTTTTGTCCCCTCCTCCTAATCTGGCCATAGCGGGAATCTGTCCACAAATTCCATGGACGCTCCGGCAAAGACAATGTCTGCATGAACACGTCGACCGATACACGCACATAAATTTGACCTCGAGCCTCATTCTTTTCCAGCCGATGAATCATTTGGTTCTAAGCGAACAAACATTTGGCGAAGAGTGTGGACATAATCGTCTAATTGTAGCAACATCAAAACTATAAACGGGTGCAGTGTTTAATTTGCCGCCCATAATGCTGCTGAAATGCATTTTGAGTTTTGAGTTTGGTGATGTCGGAGTTCGAATCTGAAATTAAAGGCGAAGTTAGTGCTCGTATGATGCTCATTCAGCACTCCTCATCCTCCTTGAATGCCATTTCACATTCCAGCTCCTCGTGATCTTTGTCATTTTGCTTTTTGAGGCTTTATATTTTGAACTTCCTAAAACCTCTCCAGCACCCCATGGTTAGCTCATCCCCTAACCATAGCTAAAGCTGAAATTCGAAGGTGACTAGTTTCAGCACTCATGGCTCCGCTTGCGATGAGCCAGCTCGTCGTCGCTCGTCCGTTGGCCCCCGCTTGAAAACCCCCCAGATAGAACCCCCGGAGACGTCTTCAATGGGCATCTCTTGATGGATACATGGTGCGATTACATAATTTGGAGAAAAGTGGGTGATGAAAAGGGAGAAAGGCTGTGGCGCTTGGTTTGAACCTTGAGGAGAGTCCCGGTGGATTAATGCGGAGGGAAAACTTGGAGGACGCATCATTTCTCCAACTTGCGCAGCAGCGAGATCTGCAAGACAGAGGATGGCGCCTGCGAGAGATCTGACCGGGAAATGATGAGGAGTCCAGGTATTTAGTGAGGTCGTTCGCCTGCTGACGTCCTTTTGTGGTGGAGTGCGCTCTGGTCTCAAGAGTTTATGGCCAGGAGACAATGATGGAAGACGAAGACCAACTGAACAGAATATGGATATCACTTTTTGTATATATTAATGTATTATTTCCTTCCTCCCAACATTTTCATTTGTAGATAGTTTGCAAAAAATCGTATTGCAGCCGAAGTTCGACTCCAACAACTC
Source organism: Marchantia polymorpha subsp. ruderalis (assembly GCA_037833965.1). Classification (NCBI taxonomy): domain Eukaryota; kingdom Viridiplantae; phylum Streptophyta; class Marchantiopsida; order Marchantiales; family Marchantiaceae; genus Marchantia; species Marchantia polymorpha. The sequence goes on along the minus strand of AP031351.1, from coordinate 29,401,235 downwards.
TTTCTGCGACTCATAACCCAAAGTTACGATCTGGAGAACGGGAAGTTAGCACCTCGATTGAGCAACTTGGTACCTTATGAATATCTATTGTTAACAGCCAGTTGGTTACATCACTAACTTGCATTTATCTAAGGTCAGCTCGATAATTCATGGCAAAGACGGTGGACTTCTACGTGCACTATGTGATACCTCTTCTCTTTTTAAAGTGCTATCCCCATTCCTCTACCAACAACATATATATCTTTGATATGTACAATGTGAAATGACATGTAATCTACGCCTGTAACGTCAGATCATCTGAAATACTATCATATATTCATAAATTTTTTGATACGTTATAAATGTTGGTTGTAACGATAACCTTGCATTCTTAAGCTTTCAATGTATACTCACGCCATTCACATTTTCCTCTTGCTTCTATCTCAATTAATTATTCCAAAAGAAAATGACTTTCTTCAATTATCTATTATCTGCAAAAGTGAGAACTAATTAGCATGTATGTGCGCGCATGGCACTTCCATCCAAAGTGTCAAAACTCTCACCGAGGACTGCAATGGACGTATCACGACCACGGTTCAGTTTGAACATTCATATATGAAGAATGCAGACAATTCTTGTAAAGCCTAAACGTTGGGACAAGAATCAAAGTCTTGAATATGGAAACACAAGGAATGATAAAGAAACATGTCCGCCATCATAATGAACGTCGGCCGAAATTGACTAACTCCCTCCCATGCAGTCGAGGCTCGAGCTGCTGGAGTCCATTCACGTCATATCATCTCGATGAATGTGTGGGGCTGGTCCACTGTATCGAGCATCGTTCACCCATCAAGGAAACTTATCAGTCTATCAAGTTTCAAGAAGTGTTTCAAATGGTTCAGGTCCAGCACCCGCACCCGCGGGCTACGCCACAAAATTGCAGAGTGAGGTCTACTCTACTTACTATGCGAGTCCTGTACTCGTGTCACTTTTCCGGAGTTCAAGGGATATATTGCGAAAAGAACCAATGGATCTCAGAAAGTGCGCCCTCCCCGTTGGTGCTCTGTCTGTTGCAGTCATCAGATCTTCCAACATGTACCTACGGCAGCTACGAATAGATGAATTCGAAAGTACTATGCCTCCGCTGCTCACTTTCCATGACAGTTAGTTACTCACTTGAGAAGCTCTCATTTGAGTTCAACCCAGCCACCATGCAGTTTCACTCTAGCACCCTTCATGTCAGCAGCATCGAACAAGGATTCATTCCACGTAAATACTCTTATCAGCTCTTTTTTCCTATACGTGCCGATCGATTCACAAGAGAGTTCTAGAACCAGGAAAAAAAGTTGGCACGTACTATTAGAAAAAGCCCGATATCAAGGTTTTTAAGCCCGTCGTGTACAAGTTGAAAGTCTTCTGCGTTTGAAAATTTCATAGATTGTATTGTAACTTATGTATTTTATATGGTTCAACAAGAGCCAGTTTTCAGTATGGTTCGTGATAGTGATTTACCTTCATGAGATCATAAGGAGTTATGGTGGAACGATACTGCATCGTCCATGCGGGAATGAAATACTTTCTCACTGAACTGTGAAGTTTAATTTGCATGAGCGGAAATGCGAACTGCCCAGTTCCAGGTGATAGCAACGCCCAAAACAGACCTACAGTAGGACAGAAAAAGGGGAAGAATACAAGAGAATGGTGCACTCGATGCTCTCCTGCTACCTTTGACTTGCAGCACGACCCTGGCTTGTGCGGAATGAGGGCCCACTAGACTGGAGGAGGATCTCGCGGTAGTGATACTTCCACAACCAAGCAAGATCCTTGCGTGTAGGGAGGACCAGGGGAGCATAGGACTAGTTTCAATGCTGCCTGTCTGCCTGCCTGCCTCCCTCCCTCACTCGCTCATCGTCGCTTCAGCAATGAGGAGGGAGAGTTTGGGGTGGGCAAGGGAGGGGAGAAGAGGGGAGTCAGAAGGATTTTCAAGAGAGTGAGAAGGAAAGTGGGGTTTCAAAATTCGAAATAAAGTGGAGCTGCGGCGCCCGATGAGGAGGAGCACTCAGCACGGGGGGAAGGGAGCGGGAGTAGGGGAGGGGTCGACGTCGGCAGCTCTTTGCTCTCTGGCGTGCGCGCTAAACCTATTCCCCCTCTGTGCCCCCACCGCCTCATCCAAATCGCCTTCCCACCATCCCCAGGGCCCACATGTTCTGCCCAGTAACCGATCTCCCCGCGCTGATGTCCCAGAGCTCCGGTCCAGCCCTTATAAGCTCAGCTCGCAGCTGATTATCGGACCACCTCACTTTCTGCCTCTCCCCCTCTCGTACGCTGCTCGCCTCCTCTCATCCCCACTCTCGACCTCACCTCCTGCTGCCTCCCATCGAAACAGAGTGTCCTCAGCTCAGTCAGCTTCCCTGCCTGGTGTCGTAGATCTACAAGAAGTGTTCGGCCCCAACTGGCCCCACCGATCGAGCTCACGATTCCTCACCTGTCCATCCATTCTCTTATATGCCAAAGTCAGAAAACCACAGGTACCCTGTCGAAGCAGGGGCCAGCATCAAGCTGTAGTGAATCGCATCGGGCCGGAAGAGTTCCAGTTTTTCCATCGCAATGGCTTACGCCAGGGGACACCACAGGATTACTGAGGATTTGCAGGAGCTTCAAATTGAGGTGTTCCATGGACGAACAGGGTTGTTCTTGACGGTTGAAGAGTCTTTGGGACGGGAAAATGATGAGAATTCACCAATGCTGGCCACACCGAGCGTGCAGGAAAGAGCTGCCGTTTTCAGACCAGCTCCCCGCTTGCCCCTCCAGGACATCAGTCACTTGTTTCCATCCAATGTAAGCTTCCGCCTGCGCAAATTTGACCCGCATTGTTCATTCCGCATGCCAGCATTCTCGGACATCCTAGCTGCAATGAGTTTTAGATTGAGCGTGAGGTTGATTCTCGTGTCCGCTTTATTTCAGGTCCTCAATACGAACGTCAAATTCGAGACTGCACGCAATCCCGTAGCGGACAGAGTTCGCAGGCGTCCCTTGGACAGCCCCACCCATTCAAAAAAAAGAAGGCTCTCAGAGGATACATCTCCGAGCTGGGAACGCCCATCCCGACCTGTCTCCAAGAGCAGCAGACCGTCCTCTGGTCTTCGATCCTTTAGATGAGGGGGCCAGATGCGGAAGAAACGGACTTTGGCAAAGAATCGCGAAGCATTCTTCACCGATGAAGTCCGAGAATTACCTGTTGAAGTGTAACAAGTGGTTTGTGTCTAAGGTAGAGAGCTGTTGTTTGTGAGTAATTACGGTGTTCATCTGGGGAGCATTAGAAACGCACTGATCGGTGATCGGCTCGATCACTGACCAAATTAGACGCACCGAGACCAACTCACAAACTCTGTGAGCTAGTCTTATTGCTTGCCGGCCGAATCAGACGCAGTGAGAATTGGTCGTAAAAAATTACGATCAAGTACTTGAGAATCTCTCTTCGCTCCAGATCTACTACAGCCCCAGAGAAACCAATGCGGCCATTTTCTTCGTTCTGGGTTGTAGGATCTCATCGGGTTCCTGGGATATCAAGTCCCTCCAATTTTGTAAGAACAGTCACCTCCCTCTAAAGGGGAAATATTCAGATCGAAACAAATTATTTCATCTTCCACTATCCATGAACTTCTTGTGACTAAATAATGGTAGAATTGGGATACGTGCCGGTACGCTAGCTGCGTGTGCATCACGTACAGTCTTGGATTCAATTTCATTTGAGATTTAAAGTGAGATATGTGATACCGCCGTTAAACCATTGCATGGAGGCCTGGGTTTCCGATCGTATAACACTATTTTCTGTGCAGAGAAGGTGTGTTCGATATGATGCTGAAAATTGGCACCCGTGGGTGCTAAGACCAGGTCGCAGAAAGTCACTTCTCCACACTTCGAAGTTCATGCTTCGTATCTTGTTCTGTTTTATATCCATATCACGCCCTATGGTCCAGTTGCCACATATTCGTGTGATCGCAGCAGTAGAGAAAAAGTTACATGTGTTGTGGTTGTGTCAAGACCCTAGTTCCATCTTCCAGTACCCCCCTCAACTCCGTCTCAACCGCCGTAACTGCAAACGCCCCCATCTAAATGTGGACACGGTGCGTATATTCCGGTAGGCCCTGTCGAGTCTTGATCCGATCAGGTGTATACATCGATCCCCCAAGTTATCGACCATAAACAGATAGGGGAATCAAAAACCCCAAACCGCCTTACAATCCTAACTTACGTCACCGCCATTTCAGTGAAAACATAGACAATCGTCAACCATGTGCACACGTACTCTGATTTGTTATAATCGAAAATTGATTGTGGTAAGTGAAACTAAAAAACTCTCCAGACCCCCTTGATTTATAATTCAGGATCCGACCAATGTAAATCTCGATTATACATCTTTTCAAAGAACTAAAGAGAAAGCAGAATGTGCAACATGAAGAAGATCATATTTTTTTGCTTGAAATTACTCATTTTACCGCACAAAAGTTTACATGAAATAATCTTCAAAACAAATACATCGTCATCATGCAGCAAGACATTGTAGTTTTGCTGTTGTCCAGAGCTTCACATGCTTCCAAGGCTAGAGTAACAAATAGTTTGATTTTGAATATTTTTTATTCGAGAATCTTCTTACCTCTGCAACCAACTGCTATCCAAAATTGAAATTGTAGGATTGTTATGAACCAACTCTTCACATGATTCTTAAAAATTCTACATATAATACAATGTCAATCCTGGAGAAACATCAGTTGATGAAACAGTACTAGTACCTTTGCATCGAGATATAAAGCTTAGAAACGAACAATCGTGAATATCTAAAAATCCAGTTTCAACATATGTGTCTCACTATTATGTAATATGATTCAGTTTTTATTCACAATATTATGGACATCTATATGTGGCCTATTTGATTCAAAAAGTCATTTGCTGATAACATGCAAACATCATTTTAAAATTCGTAAGAATAAAGTCAAACTTGTAGTAGCTTGTTGATAGAATCATACACTAACTAATTGAACAATAGACATAGATACTTTGGTTGTGAAATGCATAATATACATGTTTTGGGTTTAGGGTTTAGTGGTTTTTAAAATGGCTTTAGTGGTCAATTAAAATTCAACTTCAAATAAAGAATGAAAGTAAAAACAATTAGATTTGAAAGGAAAAACGATTAGATTTGAAAAGAAAACCGATTGATGAAATTTTAATTGATGAATTATTTATTTATGCTGTTATATTTTGATACATTTTATTAAAATGATTAGACATGAAAATAGTCAATGATATGAAAATCCAAAAATGTAAGTTAAGATGAGTAATGATTCAATTCAAAGTTTGTTAGAAATGTAAAGTTGAGTTGGATTTGTTCGTTATTTGGTGTTGATAAATACTTGATGTATTAATTTTTAATCCAAAAAATGCATGTTTTGATGCAATAAAATAAATAAATCTCTAAGCTTTCAAAAATGAATTTAAATCTATGTTATCAAAGTGAAATTGATGTGAAAAACGAGTAGATTTTATCATTTAATACAAAACACGCTTGAATGAATTTTTATATATTATCAACATTTTCTGTTTTGAATATAGTTTTTCTTGAATATGTCTGATACATCATTTTTAAAAAATCCTCTGCAATGAGTATTGCATTCACTAACCTTATTTTTTATTAAAATTTTCATTTTTGTAGTTGATCTATATTATTTAATCAATTAAGAAATTTTTCGATCAGCAACTTCTTATTATATTTTACACAAATTCTACTACAAATTAAAAATTATATTTTAATCAATTCATATAATTTGATTGCTCAAATTTCTGTTCATAATGTTAAAAACATTACATTTATGAATATAAATATACGCATGACTAAATTTTAAAAATGCCAGTTGTTTATTTCTTTAAATTTTTTGTTTATGATTTTTTTATAGCAGAAAAATAAAGATAAAATTTTAAACATAGATGAATATTATTTGATTACAATAGAGCTTTAAATGAAATCAATTTTTCTAACTCATTTTGAAAGTCAAATTGAAAAAATTAAAAATAAAAATAAAAATTGAAGTCAATATATATACGTTTGACCATCTAAAAATTAATAATTTTGAAACAACAATTGAAAAATTTATGAAAGCAGATATTTGATTTGTTAAAAATATCTCAGTTGATGTGATCATTAATATACATAATGATTGTAAATCAAATTTATGAGTAGGTTTGATTTGGAATTTTCATCCAATGAGATAATTTTTCTATAAAATATATGATTTGAAATTGTTCACGTGATTCAAATGACTAAAATGCATTGATTTTATTGAATTGTACAAGATCATTTCTTAACTTTTTGAAAAATCTATGAACATAATTTTAAAAAATGAAGCTAAAGGATTGAAAATTTGGGAAATTTGAAAATTATTGTTGTGAAAGATAGAAAATACTATTTTGTGTATTGTAAAATCTATGCATATTGCTTCATGATCCAATGTATAATTTGAAAATTATCTAAAATCTTTGACAGAATAATCAGATGATAATTAGTTTGAAATACTTAGTGGATAATTTTGAAATCCAGTGAAATTTTGTTCTGGATGAATTTTGAGAATGTTATTATCTTTGTAGCTCACAACGAAACAATACAAAAATCATCAATTAAATATTTTTAATAGCATATTTATTTAGAAATATAGATGGACAAGAGAAAAAGAAGAAAAAGATAGTTCAATACAAATTTCGAAGACATTAATGTATTCAAAACATATTTTAGATTTTTTTTTGGCAAAATTATACATATGAAACTATTTTCAAAAAGGATATATTTTTTTTGATTTGACTTAGAACTTTCTTGTATAACAATTTGATCATGATAGGTCGTACGTTCTCTTTCATAGCAAATGATATATTTAAACTGTGAAAAATTAGGGACAAGACGTGAAAGTTTATGATCTTATATCATCAAAACAATTTTTAATTATTGCAACTTTGACATACGGTTCATGTGCATTTGATTTCACATGATTCATTTCACATGATTCATTTCACATTATGAACAGAGAATAAATAGATGTTATGTCGTTTGGTCTGTGATGTGGGAGGATCTATATTTCACATCTGGAGGGAATTTATAAGCCTTATTATGGACTTGTATTAATGTAAGCTGTATATCTCGATGCAAAAGTAATAGTTCACTCTTTCATCAACTGATGTTTCTCCATAATTGAAACTGTATTATGTATAGAATTGTTAAGTACCATGTGATTCAAAATATATATAAGCAATTTTTTGCAAAAAAGTTATCATTCATTATTTTATCTAGGTTAAAAAAATACTTTTTTATCACTTTTTTTAATTTTTACTTATTAGCGATGTACATATTAATTATTATGTTTTTATAATTTCTATTTATTACTTTATTATACATATTTTTTGTAAATAATATGAAAATAAAATTATTTTTCATGTTGTTAATTTTTTATATTATGCAAAGTTAAATTTTATTTTTGTAATGACTCATGTAGATACCACTAAACACATCTATGATATTTTGACTATCGAAAGTCATTGTATAGCTCAAAATTCAAAATGATATAGTATAAGTACTCATTCTTTATCTTAGACTCAATGGGGCATGCATGATATCAATACAGTTCTTACTCATTTTTGTGGACTGAAAATAAGTATTAATAAGTTTGTGTCCAGGTAACTAATGTTGTACTTGCAATCTTCGTATTTTTGGTTGACAATGTTTTCTACTAGATGACCTTATTATTGCCTTTAGAAAACTTTCCTCCAGTACGTTTGTTGATCCTAATAAATTTTTGGCATGATTGCATGTTTACATGCATTTATATCACACTTGATAGATTAATCATGATCATTTTGAAGATATCATAGAATTAGATTTCTTTGAAAAAGTGGCAAAAATATATGACAGAGAACGTAGAATTATAATCCAGTTATTTTTTATGCAATAAGTTTTTGTTAGTTCTTTTTTCCAAATAGAGTACTTGCTTATGCATAAGTGTTTGATCATGTGTTAAGAATCTTTTACATGCACAAGGATTGGAGGTACCGTGTTATACGATGTTAACCATTTAGGCAGATGGATCGGGTGCACAATATGCCTGCAGTATTCAAACTAGTTTGACTAGATTTATATTATAGTGGGGCTTTCTTTTACTTAATCCATCTTCTTCCAATTTATTACTCACATGTGAATACATCAATCAACTAAATGCAACATATGTCCATGTAAGTTGTTGTCTGTCAATACAAAACACATGACTATTCACGATATTAATTTTAATTTGTAATGTATACAATGGCACAAAAGACTATATCTGTAAACCTTTTGTTTCATATCTCACATAGAGGAGTGTTGGTCTGCTTTGCAATTGAAAAAATTAGTATATACATATAATTTGTATGAGACAATCATGTTACAGTTGCTGATATGATTATTGTGATCTGACAAGGCACTTATTTTAAAGCTGAGAAGTTCATAAGATGGGCGATGTATGGAGCAAATTCAACAACCGGTACTAAATCTATGGGTTCGCAAAGTGATCACCGCTTTGACTATCTAGCGTTATAATCATGTATCAAGTTATGTATAAATAATTTGACGTATTTTTCTGGCTGAGTGCTATCTATTGGAGAGCTAACGTGTTACATTATCCTTCTTCAAATGCTAATATTGGTTGTTTACCGTTTGAACCTAGATAATAAGAATATCTTAGTTACACCGTGAAATGGTTCCATGTGATGCTATTGGTACCTAGTCATTACGTTGCATCCATTAAAGAAGGTCTAATTTACTTCTTACTTTGTTGCAATGTTTGCGCCAATTGTCTCTTATATTCTACTTTCACATCCCTACTGTTGTCCATGTGCATTCTTCGTTAATGTAATGCTTTTCGTACTTCATGCACATTTTAGATATAACATTTTATGTATTCTATTTCTGTTAATTCCTATCTTATCGATAGTTCACCTATGGAAATTGTGTGTGATTCCATCTTGCAGCTCTTGTCGCTTGATTGCGATATTATTTGCAGTCGTATACTTAGTCATTCCCGTTTGCTCTTAAGAGGTTTAACACAAAGAAATGAACCCCGTCGTTAAGAAGTTCGTGCTCTTCTGAAACCTGTCACAAAAGAGTCCCCGACTGCAAGAGATAACACTTTCTGGATGATGGACTCGGGATACAGTTCTCTCTACTGCAGGCAAATATTGGTGATGAAAGGCTTGTAACACAAAGTGAAGCTCTAGCTCGAAGTATTCGTCGACACAAAAAGAGGAGAAAACGAAATCCCGAGACGCCTCGGGCAGTCTCGGGCGAAGTTCGTCAGACGTCGAGACATGCAACTGTGCAGCCAAGATCAACTCAGTCCTCGTGATGGCAACCTCGATTGTCTGTACAACTTCGTGAAGCTTGAAACCTTGCTCCAGCAGTTACAGGCTCCCTCGAACAAACAGATATTCACAATCAAGTGACACATTGAACAGCGATCGTATGGTGTCCAAGTGCCTGGATTTTGTTTATCACTAATGGGGATAGTAAGCTTCGCAATCACAATGATTTGTCACCACTCCCCTTCCCATGCACTCTGTTTTGTCCCTGTAAATGAGCGAACAAGAAGCTTGGCTTCAAGTTACTCCCACGATGAAGAAAACTCAAGAACGAGAACTGGTGAGTTTACAGAATTTCAGTTGAAGTTTTGCTGATGCTGTGGCAGCTGGAGCGTATTTAGGAGCTCGTTAAAACTCGCAAACAATGCTCGATGCCTTCCTGCTCGACAAGAGTTCTCCAAGTTGAAGTTGGAAGATGTCAGCAAAGCGTCTTTGATGACGAAAGTCAAGAACGTCATCAATCAGCTTGCAGACTAAGAAGAATCCTCTGCAGGTCAAAACTGTTCAGAAAACTGGGAAACAGAAATAGACATGTTCCATGATACACACTTGGCATTATGCAGAAATGGTAGAAGGCCGAACCTTGCTGTCGAAATAGATCACTTCCAGACACAATTTGTTTCCTACACAAATAACTTAAATAGGGTCAAGACATATTAAATATATAAAATCGGAGGTGAAAATATAAAGTCATCACGAGTCATCGAGATTCAAAAAATATATAACTATACTTTTCTATTATCCTTACTGAGAGTAAAGAGCCCCTTACAAGCTAGTGGATTACGCGAACAGGAAGGAGAGACAGCAGAGCTAGTCTTGTATTGAAGGAGTAGAAACATCATCTATAGTTCTAGAGTGCTCATCAAACTTTTGAAGTCTGGCAAAAGATACTGATTACACTCGAAGCTCGTTTGGTCTATGGGTAAGGCTAGCACTCAAGATCACGACGTTGTGATTTTGCAACGTTATAAATCAATCTCGAATCCGAACAGGCTCAACATTGCACTGCCATTCTGTATCAGTGACTCATAAAAAAAAATACGTATCAGAAACTAGCGAGCTCCCTGACAATGGAACAGAGGCAATTTTTGCCCTCTAGAAGATTTTCAAGCTATGCTTACACGATCAGAACACGGCTTCACTACAAGTGCCCAATAAGGTAAGAATCATTTGGACCTTTCTGTGACCTTCCACTGTCACCACCAGGCTCTGCACGATTTAAATGCGCATGGCGTCTAGGCAAGATTCTAGCTTATGTGGCCCTTGAGGATCAGGGAAAACTACACCACTCGACGCGTTGGCAGGTACTCTTATAGACTGAGAGTGGAGAAAATTGGCTGGTCAGACTATATCACGCTGCTTGATGGCTTGATTGCTTCATTGCTAGATATTTGACTTCGTACTATAGGGAGGTTGGATAAGGACCTCAGTCTCATCCCGCCATGTACAAGTCAGTGGGAAGTCGAACGAGGTCCCAAACGACACATCTCTAGGTGTACAACTGTGTGTTTCCGGGGGCTACTAGAAGTGAAGTGTTAATTGTGATAATGATGCGCTCGAGGATGAAAAATTTGTTGTTATTCTATCCATTGTCGTTTCTCATGACAACTCCGCTCTAGGCCCGACCCCATGCAGGAAAGAACTTCGCTGGAACTCAAACCGAGATCACATGAGGTAGGGCACCACCATTGATTTCAATCGTCACAATTCTCCATACCCTCACTTCTGCTACAGGTACTCCGAATGCTTACAACCAACTCGTTTTCCACAATGTCTCTTGTAGTGGTTTTGGAGGTCTAAGTAGACATATGATGCAGTACTACACAAAAACATGTATATCTTTGTGCTACTTCCGATTTCATTCCACGTCATGGTTCTCGTCTAGAGATCTGCGTGATAACCAGATCAAATGAGTCGGATGAAATATCGATTAGGTAAAAGTACAATAAAAAAAAATCACCTCTCCGGTCACCTAGCTTTTGAAGTTTATGAAGCTAAGATAAACTAGATCCAGAAAGTTTATGTTAAAATTTATCACATTCAGTCAACAAGGATCATTCTTGTCTAATTTATTTAATTTATTACTAACAGTCCTTCATATCCATGTTTTCATAAAGAGCAACAGTTGATGCAATTTTTATGGGAGCAATTACATCAGCTTATGCTTATCTGAAATATGTTATAGTCTCTAAATTGTTTTATCACTATAATTACAACTCACTTTGTGCCCTATGATATCATCATTATTATGATGCTCTTGGACCTAGCCCATGATAGCTAATTTTTTCATACTTGTAAGACTTTGATAAGGAATCTTCAGATTTTGCCATTAAAATTTCGAATATTAAACACTCAAAACGGCTCCAGGTTTATTTGGAGAATCACTCTTATCCTAATTTTGAGATTTCTTACATATATTTAATATGAAAAGTCGTAATTTAGTAGTTTAAATATTTTCTTGCATCCCAATCAAGAAGAAATATTGAATCTTTTTATTTATTTATCATCAGGTTACCTTTGTGAATGACTTTGGTTTGACAATTAATTTGTATTGTCAAACCAAAGTCATACATAATATTTAATTATTCTACTATTATTTATATAATATTTTTATTTTTTTTAAATATATAAAAAAATATATACCATGTATATTTCATAACAAGTAAGTTTAAAATTTTTGATCCACCACGTGTAAGCCATACATTTTGTTAACCGAAGTAATTTCATTCATGATATCAAGTCGGATGTTGGGGTCATCACAGATTCTCAAATAATACTTTAGGCCTTGAATTTTTAACCTAGATGAAAAAGTTGAAAAGGACAAGCTTTATTTTAGCAAATGATTTCTTTCTGATTACTTCTTTTGAAAATTTGCGTAACTTTATAATGAAAAGAGAAGGAATGGTTCAATATGACTTTTTGGCTAAGGATGTTTTGAAAGTAGTACTCGAAGATATTCTTAAAGAGATTCCTCTAAGAAAACGTAACTTGGTTCGGAGTAATCTGAAAAAATTGAACATAAAGATTTCAATCTGAGAACAATGTTGTGACGACATTTTTTATATTCTTTTCATTTATAATTTTGTGATTTAAGAAATCTTTACAGTTTCATCATAAGAACTTTTGTATGTATATTAACTATGCGTGAGTTTTCTTTTCGAAAGAAAGTGATGGACGATAGGGGTTTATTCTTAATCCATGCTGAATATTTTGTTGGGTAAAATTATCATCATTGAGGAGACATGCTTGCTCATATATGACACAAGATTGAATGAAAGGGCAGTTTCTAGAGCGTCAGTTTTATTCGCACACTTACTGCACATGGAAATGAGTTTTCAAAGTATTTTTCATAATAATTAAACATTTGCCATAGAAATTATCATATGTTCATCACAGATATATTAGTTTGATTTGCAATAATTTCATCAAATACGCTCAACGATTTGAATTATTAATGAATGAATTAAACTATAATTTTACTTTCGGTTTTATGTTTCGAACGATTGAGTTAACGTAAATTAGTTTTTAACCGCATTTTCAATTTTTTATCTTTATTTTCATTGATTTTACCCGAGAAGGGCAATTTCTCGAATAGAGGACAAATCAAACGATCATTATTGTCGATTTTTTGAATTGTCTACGAGATATGTTCTGTACTTTACAAAGTTGTTATGTGAAGTTCTCGGGTATTTTCATATTGAGGATAACAAGTACTTTATTCACGGAAAGAATGATCTTCGCTCGGCAGCTCTGCTAAATGGAATATGATGCACGCACAAAGTTACTTTCATTGAAGGGTACGATTTTTTCTTCATATTTCACCTGTTTATATATTCTGAGTTTCCACACTACATGCAGGGGCAGATCTTCATAGTTATGTCTCTAACTTTTTCCGAGATGATAGATAGATGCGAGATATATGGTAGATGCGATTTGTGTCTACCTACCGTATCTTCTGGTGCAGGTTGTAACAATTATCATGGATTATTCAAGTAGTCAGTAATTTTTTTGTTGGAAGTAATTAGTAAATTAGTACCGAGTAGTTTTTTCGTGAAAGACAAATCCTTCTTGCGACAAAAAAGTATATTTTTCAAAATCAGTATTCAATTTCACAACATAGAGCACCAGGCGAAGGAAGAGTGGGAGACGGTCATCTGGGAAGACAGATCCAAGAGATCCGAAACTCAGAAAGAGAGTGAAACTGAAAGATGCTCAGTTTTAGATATATAAAATATTGGGTTACATCATTGTGAAAAATCTTTTCTTTCCCCTTGAAGTGTAACAAGCTCTCTACCACTCTGTCAGATTCCAAAAAAATCACATCTTTCCTCTGAGTTTCGCTGTCACATTGATGAAATCGACGCCAAAGAAACATCGGGAAACGGAATGTTACAGAGCAGGATTGCGAGCCGTCATGACTATAGCGAGCGTGCACATCGTCAACTCGCTCGGCTCCACGTCGGCTTCCAAAGCATGCAGTCGGGACAACTCTCTCGAGAACGCCGAGATCTCCGTCCGTTGGCTTCGTGCCCTCACCAGAAACTCGACAGAAACGTGTGAAGTGCGCCGAAGAGTGCAGAAAATTTTGATGACTTCAGTGAGAGCCACGGTTCCATCGTCGGACTCGTCTACATCACGCTCGTAACTTTACTGGTACAGGATGTTAAACTAACACTCGCCAATGTGGCGAGCTATGGCAGAGCTAAGGGTGCGCTGCGGATTCCTCCGTCACTTTGATGGTGGAGTTGGTGTGTGCGTCTGGCCTCTAATCACTGCGTCAGCTGCGAATGGTCCACTTTCTGCATCCAAACGAGATCCAGACGTAGTTAATAACATGCGCGTGGCGTCTGGTGGAGTCTCCAATCTCGACCTCGCCATGAGGTCGGCTGGCTCATAAACAGCATTCGCAGCAAGCATCACGTGCGAGAACTATTCCCTACTCCGGCCTCGTGTCAGAGTTGGCTCTCACCTGGCCGTGTTTGGGCAGCACATCTCCCTCGACGTAACTATGGTGTACGCGATCCGTCGCCTCGTCGGCGAGCTTTTGCCAGTTTAGGGTTAGAGTGATGACGGCTAGAAGGAAGGCCTGTGTCACGAGACCGCAAATGATTCCGATCCACAATCCCTGCACAGCCAAACGCATGCAGTACATTAACACCTTCTTCCTGCCCTCAACAACCTTGTCTCCGCGTTTCACCGCACCAGCGACAAATTTGATGCGAGAATCTGCGCGCTTCGCGAGTAATCTGTCTGTTTCGCAGATTCTTCGTTAATCCATCCGCGAGGGTATCTGGGTGCGAGGGAAAACAAGTGTGCAAATCTCATTCCTCCCACGGAGGAGCGCGGATATGATGCCGTCTAAGATGCTGGGCGAGTGTGGACGTGCACACTGTACTTAGAGAACAGAGGTTGGGAACTTACGTAGCCATTGAGGTGGAAGTGGAAGGCCATCAGCAGGGCAGTGGGAATGCCGATCACGTAGAATGCGCCCAGATTCGTGTAGGCGCCGAGGTGTTGCCATCCACAGCCTCTTGCTACACCTGCACGGAGACAAAGCGCCCGGACAACGTTAGATTGCTGAATCAAGGTCCTTGAACTCTCGCCGTCTGCAGCAGAAACAAACTGTTGAACGAATCGAGGGTTTAAGCACTCGATGAGCACGCACCGCACAAAGTTCCTTGGAAACCGTCCAAAATTGCCAGTGTTGCCAAAAACGGAACCATCTTCGAGACGTAATTCACAACCTCCGCATCACCACTGTAGAGGTAGGGCCACACGCCGCGGACGGAGATGAGAAGGATGGACATGAGACATCCTTCCAGAAGGGCCAAGGAAACTGTCAACTTCACTGCTGCCTTCGCAGCGTAGGGTCGGCCGGCTCCTAGCTCGTTAGACACCCTCGTGCTGAAACATTCGAAGACGACAGGACATTAGAGGGGAGGCGATTGCAATTACACGGTCTGTCTCCAAATTCTCTCTACCCACATCGGCCTCGTCAAAGCTGAAGGAATCGAAAACACTGCACAATGTCACTGTGCTGGGCTTGCATCGAGCTTACCTCACAGCGGCACTGAGACCGAAGGGTACCATGTACATGAGCGCTATGGTGTTCAGGCTGCACGAGAAATACACTCATAAGTCAATATTGGACCTTCACAGCTGGCATGACAAGCTTCGCACTCATACGAAATATACAAAACCCCCACGTACACGCGGTGACATCCCATCCCATCCCTTTGCAGCAAAAAACAAATCGTCGAGGAAAAAAAATACCGCTCTGCGCGGGGTTTTACACTACTGAAATAATCTCAGTAGGAGGGTAGAACGTGTGACTCGGTTTCCTTCGCACACTGAAACGTACCAGATCGCAAGAGCAGATGTCTCCAGCTTCGGGTTTGGAAGCAGCCCGGAGAGAAGCACGATGGACTCGAAGCACCAGTACTCCAAACTGCAAACATGGACAGCCACGAACCAATTCTAGAGTCAGGCCAGCATGTCGGGAACATACTAAGGGGCGCGTGGCATTTGCTGCGCATCCATCCAAACTGTCATGGCACAGTCTCCAAACACGGCCACAAAAATCCATCGTCTCGCATTCATATCATGGATTTACATAGGTCTGCCGCCGGTGTATGACGTTTGGTGCAAGTGCAGGTCGCCTGAAGGCGCTAGATAAAAGTGAAGGAGAAGATTCGATGTTTAGAACACATACCAGACCATGACTGTGGATGGTACCGCGAGCTTGAGGAAGTAGAAGATATCATGGAGTGCTTCGCGGGAGAAACCTGTCCATGTTCTTTTGCAGGTCGGAGAGAACCTGACGTAGAGTGCTAGGAAGATCACGTTAATCCACTGCGAGATAGAGTTAGCGATTGCGGCTCCGCGGAATCCGATTCCGAAGTAGAACACGAGCATGTAGCAGAGGGGAGCGTGAAATAATAATGTAATTCCCGAAAATACGGCCATCGAGTTCACTGCGCTCTGGGTTTGAAGAAACTTGACCAGCGGCTGCAGAAACGCGTAGGCGAATAAAGAGGGTATAAGGAACCTCGCGTACTCCATGGCACCGTCTGAAATGGAGGGGTCCTGGCCGATAAATTTCAAGATTGTCCCCATGTGCCACCAGACGAAGGAGATTGGAAAGGCGCAAAGAGTGAGCACGAAAATTGCTCTTTGCAGAAATATTCCGCTTAATCGATACTCTTTCGCTCCGAAGGCTTGGCCGCACAACGTTTCGAGTGCTGAAGCCAATCCCATCTGCAGCAGAGAAACAAAAGTGTCAAATCCCACGTAAGAGCCTGCCTGCCTGCCTTCCTCATCCCCGCTCTGAGCTAGGACTCACCAACTGCAAATAATTCTCTCTATTAGGAACAAAGGCAGCGACTAGCTTCCGATTCTCAGCTCCACCCTGACTATCGGCCTTGGGCTCCGCGTGAACTGTACGATCCTGTTCTAGCCACTCCCTCGCGATTGTCGTACAATATCACATCGGAGTCCACAAGTAACCCGCTTAGATCGTAGGCATAAGAAGCTTGGACGATCGGCAGATTATCGTTATATCCTGTAAACTAGACCAGAGCCCTACCATCTGAGCTACAATCTCCCGCTGAAGTTCGCTCAAACCGATTCGCCATCTCTCAGTCTATGCAGCTCGATTCCGTTGCGACACCGCCATGGGAGGGTGGTGTCGCGAGCTAAGCTCTACGAAGCATGAGCGGAGTCGGCTCTCATGATCCATAAGAAGTTCCCGTCATCGACACGAGCCATCAATCTCGGTGTCATGTATTAGTTATCACTGAGGTTTGACTTTCTCTAACAAGAAACGACGGCGGCTGGTTAGCAGGAACAGACAAACGTAGGGCATGATTACATCGATAAAACTCTTGCTCGGTGAGAGAATTGACATGTTCGGTCGGTTTGCAGGCAGACTAGGGGCACTGCGTGGGCGAAGTTTGAAAACAATACACTTCAGATGAACGGGTAAACATCAATCTTCACGTGACAGACGAAAATGGCGATTAAAAGCTCCTGATTGGATCCAGAATAGGGAGGGAGGATCACGGTAGTGAGGCCCTTCAGCATAAGCTTCAAGGCTCGATAGCAGTTTGGCTACGGGGCATCAAAATAAATTTCGATTACAGGGTCTGATATTGGGAGCTCTGACCACTCATGCGAGTCGGACTGCCTGGTCACATTCGAGAGTCGTGTAATAAGAAGCAAACTACTTTGTGCGTGGGAGAAACTCACCATGACGTGGTATCCTGTAACTCCTGCGAGGGATGTCGCGATGGAGGAGCTGGCCAACGCGAGCTCTCCCAGATGGCCGACGAACATCACCGATACCACGTTGAGTAAATATTGGAGTAAGTTGACGAGAATCATAGGTCCCGCGAGCCAAAACTGGTGCGTCAGCTCCTCTACCAGCCATGTCTTAAATTCCCCCTTCGGTTCCTCGGCGAGTCCCTGAGATTCGGATCCATTGTAAGACGAAGGAGGCAAGACCGGAGGCTGATCTTCCTTGTCCAACAGCGGCTGTTTCAAGGAATGCTTCGCCATCTTGCCGCACCAATCTCACGAGCTCCTAGTTCCTATCCTCGATAGCTAGCTAGCAGCTGTTGTCGCTCGCTCCTCGCTCGCTTCTGCTGCTGCTATTGTTCACGGCTTCGTCCCGGTGAACAAATTCTTGCTCTCATACACATACAAACACAAGTTCTGGCCGTGCAGCAATCCCACGACGAGATGGCATCCGCTGCACAGACGATCGTGCACAAGACCGAGGGCGCACAATTTTACTGCTACCTGCGCTTCCTAATCTCTTCTTGTGCCGACCGTCCCTCGACAGTATGTCGTCGATTGAGGAGCTTCGATCGAGCCGCGGACTTTATATCTTTAGCCTCGACCTTCGCGAAATGATAACATCATTCTTTACTCTATAGTCCCGTAGGTAGCAGAGTGATTAGTACTGAGTCCGCCTGTTTAGTTTTCGCTCCTAAGTTTAGCTCCCAACTCGGTCACTTTAAATTGTGATCTAATTCTTCACTGTGGTTACGCTCCGGCCCGCCTTCTCGCCCCCATCCCGCCCGCGCATGGACTGGTCCGTGGTGGGCGATTCTCGACGGGCCGGATCCAACAAAATCCATGACGTAATCGCCAATCATGGCTCCAGAAGAGTACAAGAATGGGTGGAGCTAAAATTACCCTCTATCATACACAGGAGATGGAAGGCCCCAGCGTGACCACAGTGACCGAGCATTGCAGTTGGGAAACAAGACTGCAGTACTGCGTTGCTGTAGAAAGTTCACGATCTCTACAGGGTCAGTGACTGTGGCAGCGGCAGTGGAAATGGTGGATTCGGTTGACCGTGTACCATATTAAGTCGAGGGCCAGTCTACCTGCTGGGGTCTCCTCGCATGACGTCCATGTGCATGCATCTTGCAGGTTCCTTGAATCGACCCTGTCAATGCGAATGATGATGCTTCGCCTTCCGCTTTCTACTGCGTAATGTCACTTCAGCCTGAAGTGCCGTCGGATTTTCACCATGCCTTCTGAGACTATATTAAACAGCATGCAGCCAGTCTATTGCAATTTCACAAGACATATGTGTAAATTGTCGAAAATGTTGGCAGTTACAAAAGAAGATTTTAATGCCCCCGTCGTATATGATCGTAGCCATTAATTGACCTCTGGAGGAAAGTATATTTAGAATCCAATTTTCCCCGATTAAAACTTGATCTTTCGGTTTACCCAACCACGAAAACGTCTTCCCGACTGATAAAGAAGGAAGGCTGATTCCAATGACCGGGTACAGTATCACATGTTAGGCCCAAAGATTCGAGAATTAAGAGTTGATGTGTCTCGGTTCTGATAATTCCTTGCCTGCTTTCAGATTCTCCCTGGATAATAAGAGATGTGAAGGCTCGGAGAACCTGAGTGGCGGGCGAGACTCCACTGCATAATAAATGGGGGACTAAAACGACAAGTGCCGTTTTCGACCTCCATCGACTTTATTTGCTAGTTTTCACAGCTAAAATAATTCAACGGCAGCCGTGGAAATTGTTCTCTACTCCGCGTCCATGCCTAAAATTCCCACAAACTACATTCGAAATAATCAATAAATGAGAGAACAATTAGAAAGCTTTATCCTCACATCAAAAATACGCTTTTAACCGGTAAAACGGGCCCAAATGCCACGAACGATTGAATATTGTATGAATTTGATGTTGGTAACATAGCCTTTAAGTTTTTCAGCATAAAGGTAACATGTAACAGCATTGTTTTCAGCATGGTATGTGTTAAAATCCTGTGTTTTCTATTTTGGCATGATTGATCTCCCCTTTTAAAACGGTCGAAAAAATCAAAGATCATCAGTGCAAGAATATTTCATCATTAGAATGGACCATTAGAATCAATAAATAATAATATTGTAATCTACTTGAATTCTTAAATATATAGTCTTGCTTTAAAACAAAAATGCATATTTTTGCCATGAAAAATTAGCTTTGACATTGATAAAATGTTCTTAAGTGAACAAAAACCTCAAACATCTAGTCAACTTTTACATGCACTATATTATATTAAGATTTTAATAGTATCATAATGACATGTATGTACTATATGTTTTATAGTACACACATAATATTTGGGAGCAGTTAGTTATCTCTCACTTATGGTTAATTACCCGTAACTTTACTCCATTACTTTCTCTAATTGGTAGTTTCAAGGTTATAGGTTACTTGGATGATTAGCAATCAGGGTTGGATGTATGACCAATCGTGTATACTAAGGTGAGTAATAACTAGCCCTCTCCTGATACTTAAACAAAATTAAGAAGACTTTTTAGTAATAACAACAGTATGTATTTTTTAAACTACAGTAGAAATAATGTTGCAAAATACACTAAATTAATAATCCCATCTAATCATATCTCATACCATTTTACGTCTAACACTCTCAAATAATCCTCCAAAAATATATTCAAGCAGGTGAAATTCCTGGAGTATCCAAGTGATATGACTAGTTGGCTGTGAAGTAGGTTTAATTCCTACTGTATCAAAAATAATGCATTGGATGGATGCCTAGGCATCGAGAAGGATGGACGCTTTCAAAGGCGAAACGCCATGGGTACTTTCCGAGTTCAGATAGCTGGGCTGGCCTAGTCTGCCAGTTGCCCGGTGGGCACCTAGAAGGAAGGCGCGGCGCTACGCGCGTAGCGCTTTTTTGGGCCGAATATAAACTTACATCTATCCAATTACTCCTATATAATGATCAAAAGATTTAACTTTCTATAATTTCAATTATTCTATAAATCTAGATGTACTCAGAGATTTAAAAAAATCTATACTCGTTTACTCTATTAGAATTATATTTATGATCAATAATCATCACGTTTGATTTTATACAAAAAATTAGCAGATTTTTATATTCTAATTTACTTCAAGAAAATCAAATTCTCATTCATGTATAATAATAAGTTCAAAATAATTTGAAGGTAGAATTTGAACTTGAGTTGATTCCCAAATATATCTGCATGTGATATTTTCATCATTGCAGGTTGTAACAAATAGCACATACTTATGTCAAAGCTATATAATTGTATAATTTGAAGAAAAATAATTGATATAGTTATATCTTGCATTCAAATTAGATACACATCATTTGAATCAAATATTAACGATGTGGGTACGTGAATGAAATCAAAAGACCTTTGTTTTTTTTTAAGAATTTATTTATGTAAATGTCATTTAGCTCAAGTGCTACATTGATCAATAATAATGAATTCAATAAATCAAGCAGCCTACTTTTTCATTGATTTTAAAAAACATGCAGATATTTATTTATGCCACATTGACATGTAAATTTTGAACGATTATCTAGAATTTATTTCTAACAATATTGTGTAAGACCGTGAGACATGTTTGTCTTTATACATCTGGTGAAATCTTTAAAATTAAATACATGATTTGAAAACAGAACATTTGATATGAAATACAACTTGTTTTAGATTCGTAATTTCTTTAAACCCATATAAATACATGTTTTAAGCTTGCAATTTATTGAGCAAGATCTAATTAAGTTACTATTTTTAATTTTTCTAAGCTGGATTCACTTCAAAATTGTAGTATATATGTGTTGTTTGACATACATTTTTTAAAGCTTAAAATATAACTATTAAACCACATAAATGATACTTTGACAAATAGTGTATCATATCTTTAAAGTGAAGCTTCTGATTGAATTTTACATTTTTATTTTGTCGGATGATTTACGTTATTCACAATAAACTCAATATGTAGTTTGAAGAAAATTGTACAATTCATTTTAACAACATGCTTTAATTAAAAAAGTTAATACAAGAATTTTTTTTTATCATGATTGTTGAATAGCACATCACATTTTATTGCTAAGCTATGATTTTTTTTCTCGTGCGTTGGATGTGATCAATTTGAATAAATCAGATATCTTTGAAAAATGTTTCAAAAAAATTAAATTAAGAAAAGTTTATACAAACTCAATGAGAATAGCGATAAAATTTTTTATTTTTAAATTAAATTTATTATTTCATTGTATTATTCTTAAATCTGTTATATCAAATTTATTTTAAAAGTGACTCAATTAAAAAAAAACCCTATAAATAATAGCCATATACAAAAAAATGATCAATATTATATTTTTATGCTTCGTAATTTTCTCTTTAATCTTACATGATGGAATCAAAATAATTTCAGTGTATAATGTGAGCAAAAATTTGGCGACAAGTTACAAAAATTTTACCATGATATTCTTTTTATATATATTTATATTTTTGGTTCATCATTTCATATATAAAGTGAATCATAATAGAACCCAAAAAAATAACTGGGTAGTGAGTAAAAAAGCATTACTTGGTCTCCGTTTGTATATGGAGTTTAGTTTCAGAAGACATGTATGAGCTGAATAAGATGCTAAGCTCTTCCTCAAGTGGATCAATATATGCAAAATGAACAAAACAAAGTAGTATGCATCAGTTTTCTTGTTTGAATGTGATTTCTCATTTACATACGGTACTAGGTAATTGAGTCACAAATTTATGCAATTTCAGTTTCAAAGTTAAAGTTGAGGTTTACTCAGCATGGTATGTTATGCAATGCTCCTTTCGAAAATATTGATAATTCTTGGCATAGAAAGCAGAGTTATCTGAACCAAGAGAATGTTTGGAAAACTATATCACTATTCAATACGAAAAATAATACCTCCCGCTCCCGTCCAAATTAAGTATTTTAGTACATGATGACGTTTACATGGATTCTGAAGTTTCTGTCCGTCCAATAGATTTCTTGTAAATATCTGGATGCAAAAACCTACCCACTAAGCGAGTCCAGTAGAAAGAATTTCTCAAAAGTGCGGAAAGTTTTCCTCACGGACCTTTGAAATTGAAGGAATCTCATCTTCTCAATATATTTGGATATATTCCGAATCCCCAAAAGAATTCCAGTTACTGTAGCTTACCTTGCAAGTGTCCAGAGCGAATTCGCTTCTGGAGTCCTGGACGCGGGAAGGCCCAACCCTCGCCGACCCTTTATGAACTAACTACACAGTACAGTACCACGAACGCTGGCCACAAGCACCAGTGAACTGCAATCATGTTCGCGTGATCGGGCTGCATCGAGATCCGACGGCTCCGGACGTTCTTCGTCATCGATACTTACTCGTTCGACGATCGTACAGTGGACAATTCATGGTCGGGGGGTCTCATAAGGTTATACTTGCCCCGAGTTCCCCTTCACACCGTCCACCATAATTGTGCTGGCTTGAGATAGGTGCGGTCCGTGGTCGCAACGCTGGGAGTGCTTGATGCAATGCCTCGGTGGAGGTGAGCCAGAGTTGCGACATTCGCGGACCGGACGACAGCATACTACTAGAAATCAAGGCTCCAGGAAGCTTTGGAATTCGATTTGAAAATGACGTCGTGTTCAGATGTTGCACATAAATGCGGAGAGTTTCTGGGGATGGCTTTCATAGTTATCCATGTTTGCAAGCCCCCGGTCTTCGTGACATGTGTATGATTCTAGATTCTGGGCGAGTATTTTCCCAAAAGTCCATATCTCATTGAAGATGTCCGTTTCATTTCTTTTGTGTCGTTGACAAATGGAGGCTAACATCAAATCTTCGGAACGCCGTCAACATAGAAAGTTACCATCCTGCATATCACAATATATACCCGAAAGTATGTAAATTCGGCATTATCTCGAATGAGTAAAATACATTGCACGTTTTTGAATAATACATATTATATATAATATATTGATATTTCAAATCTATAGATTCCCAACGTTTCCAAAATTTTTTAGTGTAGACAGCAAATTCAACTATTCAGGATCTAGACCTGCAAGACTTATGGTAGAATTTCACACTCCAGGGTGGACTACTGTTCCATATGTTAATTCATATGATTCTAGCCTTCAATATTATAATTCTATAAAATATGTTGTTTTTGAGGTGACAGCAAATGAAACCGCGGAGGCGAGTGTTACACTAGCCAGCTGTGATTTCTCGCTTAGAAGGAGCAGTAATATTATTCAAATTTCATAACCGGGTTTGGACGCCGTTGCAATAACTTCAATGTCCACAGAATGTTTCGCACTAATTTCTGTTTTGAGCTGCTATATATCCGGAGAGTTTAGAGAACGATCTGAGGATGGATCTCTAAAAATTGGGGAGATTTTACGTAAAAGTCTAGCACAGTAGTGGAAAGAACGCCGGGATACAACACCGAGACGTTCAAGACACCGTGAGAGAATGGAGTCAAAATTAATGACCGTGAAGACGATGTTCGATGAGACGGATGTTAAGACCAGGAACTACCGGGTGTGAATCTAAGTGAATTTAATTGAGCAGAGTGAAAGTGGTTGATATCATGAGAGTACCACCGGAAACTGATTTAATATTGCATCATTTCTTGAATCAATATGCATGTGTCCGAGGAAGCCACACAATCAGATAAAGACACGTTCAGCGATTTGTACATTTGTTTTGATCATCCTTGAAAAACATCAAGTTTTTCTGATGTCAGTCCTTATGCATCAGTTACCAAGCTGCAGGGACTTATTGCTCAGACTTCACACCTTGAAGTACAACTGAAGATGCTAGGACACCGAGTAATACAGCCAGAAGGATGGGAAGACCTCATCAAGTGGTATAGGGATGAAACCAAATGGGTAGATGTGGCTAGGCCCTGGACTGACAAGTATGAATGGGATTGTTGTATTGGTGATCATTAGTGGTGAGAAACCAATTACTGTACTGCGATTTTGGATTGAAGCCAGCAAAAAAATGTACCTGGGGTAGAAAACTTACAGCGGAGCAAATTGCCCACACCACAACTACTCCATTATTGAAACTTAGAGTTCCTCTTCATTGACGAGGTCTGGGTCTGCTGGTCGGTACCGGTTAGTCGGATCAGCAAAAAGAAACCTCATCTTCGGCTCAACGATCGACAGCGATGTATTTTATAAGTTCTGCCGATCCATCAATCCATGAGCGAGGGATATTGCTAATAACAGGTGTGTAGTCTATCAGGCTACGGAATTTTTGTGGTGTACAATATTCGAAACGGACTGCTCAGTAGAAGGTCAGTACCTTCTACTGAGACTGCTCACCTGACTGACACGTGGGTACACTCTGTGCAATTTTGTCCCAGCCCAATCAGTCAAGGCGAGAAAGCAACAATTCGTCACGTGCTACGATTGAAGGTTTCCAGCCACGAAGAGGATCAGCAAATAGGGACTTCCGCCCTACATGTCGACTGTACACCGGTTCAGACCACGCCACGGGACGGTTTGTTGTCTAACTCGAATCGACGACCTTCATGCAGACTTATGGATGCCACGAACAGGACAGCCTTCTTCGACTCCCATGCGTCCGAGGGTGTCCGAAGTTTCTGACGGGCTGTAGCTCTGTAAGGTGTCGAAGACAGTAACGGAGTAGCGTCGCTTAATCTCTGGCCTCTCGGATGGGAAAGCTTTCTCAAATCCGTGAATCCGAGCACCGCATTCGGACAAAGTGTGGAGCACGCAGCTGGACGTTGTCCTTGCAGTGCATGAGGCTCGGCGAGGATTTTTCAAAGTTCCTAATGTGCACTTTCGGCGACTCGAACGTATTCGGGTTCCATTTTGCACATGGATCATGTGCAGGCAGCTGTTTTGTCCCAGATGGTTCCCAGTTGTTGTGAGTCATGACAGAAAGATGACTCCGTTAATCCGTCCTCGCAGGTGTCCCTACAGGTCTTCACCAAGAGATTGTTAATTGAATGTGTAATTCGAATTCATCGCAGTGAATAGTCTCGTCGAAGCATTTGTACCCTTCAAGCCACCCGTACATTCAGAGAGGAAGAGCTTCGTACACTTTTAATACTTCTATTTACGATGGGAGTTCTTTAATCTGATCGAGCTGTGGCATGATCCGGGAGAGCGGAGGGAACGGGGGAAATATTCGTTTGAGTGCAAAGTAAGGAAACGTCCAGATCTGATGCCTTGTCCAATTTTTTTTTCCTTCTTACCTGACCCAATCTGGAAGACCAGCTTTCACCGACTGTCATGTCATGCGCGGTCTACACACACTGCACATGACAGTTCACGGCATGAATAATTATGCAAGCACTCGATTCTCTTCCGTCTTGCTGTGATCCTGACCTGTGCCTAGTGCAATTTGAACATATGCTACTGGGATTCGGGAATGAAGAATGAGAATACCAAATCGATATCACGAGACTTCGTAGCAAGGTCTGTCACCTACTGGAGTTGATGTGTGCACAAACCCCAGACGGCATTAGCCTTCTTCACGCAAAAGAGGAATGAGCCTCTGCGGTGATCGTAGCCCGCTTGTACGTATGGCCGGGGCTCCAGGCGTGGGGGGGACGCCAGAAATGACGGCGTGCTCTGTAATATCTCCTAGAGAGGGGACCCAACGAGTTGATCCACCATGCGCCGCATACTATATACTACATGCTTGGCGTATATGTGCCACGAGTTCCCAGACGATCAGCACCACGAGGGGCTTCGGATATAGGTTCAGTAATTTCTTCTCCAGCATCGCGGTGGGCAGTTCCTTCTAACTTGGGCAATCCATGCGGTGGCATACTTTTCCTCAGGAACCAGATCCATCTCTCGTGGCGGCGGACGTTTGAGTCTGTGTTTGTGGCGAGCAGACGTTGCCGAGCAGCCTGCTTGTGTCTGCAATCTGTTTCCCGCCTCGACTTACTGCTGCACAGAGTTCTCTGTTGCCTCCTTGGTCTGGCTAAAACTGTGGGTGACCGGGAAAGGTGCTTCTCCTCGTTTGCACCGATCGCCTTTCCCACACGTCAAATGCGTTGCGAATTGGCCCTGGCATAAGAAAACAAAAGATTATGCGCACTGGAAAATATTCTTATTCGACTTGCCAAAAATACTGCTGATCAGATCTTTCCACTCGACAGAAAGGTGCCGAGCCCGTAGGCACAACGAATGAAACAATAAAATTGTTCCAATTTGCAGGATACCGGGAGATGTCATGATCAACCACAGAGATAAACAACATTTTAAGCATCCTTATTGACGAATGTTCTTAATTAATGATTTTTGCTGTTTACAACTGGATGTTCTGGAAACATACATTCACAGTTTCTTGCTGTCCACAGTTGCTCCCGGATAAGATCAGTTTCCTTCATTGTACGGTAGTGGCTGCATGTTGGGAGTTAATCAAGATGAGAAACGAATGCGGGATGGTGCCAGCTCCCACGTACATCGTGAGTCAGCCTCCGAGCTGTCTCGTCCAAGCAAACGTGTAAAGTATCAACAGTTGAGAATCGACACTTTTGACCGCAACTTTGATTGCGAGGAATAATTATTATGCGCTGAGAAAGGATCCCATTTATTATCAATTAGGAATGTGCACACCCAAACCTCACTTCGAAGTGGTTAGTGACAAGTAGAAGACAGAAGAGACCAACCGAGTCACAAAAAAAAGTTGTGGATGAACAAAGAAAAAAATGCCCAATAACAGGCAGACGTGCAAGTTCCGGAGTTGCTGACCAGATGTACCCCGTAGTAAGACGTGGTGAGTCGATATGTCAGTTTGACCAGAGCCCTGTCGAGGTCCTATGGAGTTCATCCTGGAGAAGTGGCCGGTTACATGGCCTGCACGTGAACTCAAAGTCTCTGGTCTTGGTACTCATGCACCAGGGCTTCCGAGCTAAAAAGCTCCACTGTCAGTCACTACGCTTCGCTTCTCTGATTCACTGATGGCAGGCGTAGGGTTGGTTTCAGCTCGAGTTTTCTGGTGGCTCCTTTCTGCGTTGCATGCCGCTCTACATCTACGTCCTAAACTCACATGTGTTATTAGGCGGGGCTCATCCGCGGTGACGCCTCAGCTGAGGCGGTTGCAGCTTCCCGTACTAAAACTTTGGATTTGCTCTTACCGAGACCGAAAAAGAGCCGCCAACGCTGCAGCGTGCCTGGTATTTGCCGCCTGTAGGTGATATCGCCTTGTCTAGAATATTCCTGCGTTACTTAAGTAGATACTGTCCAGCATTTTCTACCACACGAGCTAACACGCTTTCTGAAAATTACAGCATCATCATTACGCAATCCGAGCAACGTGTGCCTTCGAGGTAATCATCTTAACGTACTGTAATTTTTTGGACTTATCAATGACCTAGAAATTATCGTCCCTCCATATTTATATCCTGCACGAGCTACACTTTTTCCGTAAGGATCCAAGGCTATATTCTTAATGTTAACATTTGGATTTAATACTAATGTGAACATGACGGTAGATTTGACCAGCAGTTTGTTTAACCCTTATCGCTGAAAGGTAAGAAGAATCGCATCTTGACCATCATGAAACATCAGCAAATTTGTGTATATTTAGGCTCAATTCAATATTAAGATAAACGCCACCTCAGTATAAGCGTTTACATATTAACTCGAATGAATCTATTCCCCATAGATAATATCCACCAATCAACCGAAAGAATCAATCAAAACGCTAAAAACTACTGATCGTGACCAGGCAAGTAGAGATTACTGTCTCAATCTTCGGTGCTGTCTTTTGAAAGGAATCATAGACTTTAGAAACCATCACATCACATCCCATATGCCCGAGAAAGGAAAAAATGGTGTGATTTGAATGTAAAAGTAGTCTAAAGATTCACTAAGAACATAGAACATGGTCTATAGATGAATGTAAGCGTGGTAAAGAAAAAATGTGTATTCAAATTAAGATACAACGGTCTATATATAAACGATTGATAGAGCATCGAATGATATTTTCCATATGCAAAGGTTGATGTTAAAGACAAATAAATATGAACAACACATCTTGTAATACAGACATAAAGAAAATGGATAGATGGATCTAAAGCTCAATACTCTAACAGTCTTTATGATCAACATGTTGAAACTCTATGGTTTGTATGTTATAAAAATCTGAAATTATATAAAAAATTTCATCATTTAAAGTTATTATCTTACAGATTGCATCACTGTTTCAAGATCTTTCAATCTAAACTTATTACAATGATGTATATTATTATAAATTGAGAAATAAAAATAAATCTCACACATTATCATAATTAGAATCAATATAACACATAATATCCATATGAAAGTATGGTTAGAATACCAAGGATATCACCTGAGTACATACAGTTTGAAGACCTTGAGTGTTCATCCATCCACGACGATACATAATCATTAGGTTGGGACATGATTCATAAGAGATGATGATATCTTCATATCATCTCCCACAGACTATAGGGATGAGCTTAAATTTAGAACCGAGTACAGTACAACGAATACTAAGATCTTGTGAAGTATACAACATATGTTGTTATGAAATCTCGTATAAACGTAGTTGTATCACATATATTACGTATTCATATCAGCTAGTTAGACTTTTGGCTAGATCAACCCCGACCGTATGCCATCCGAGTGTGAAGAGCTCACCCGTCGAGCGCGCACTCTCTAGAAGCCGTCGGATGGCACAAGGTCGGGGTTGTTCGGTTGAGTTTGGAAATCTATACTGCATGGTATAGCATGCAGCCTTTTCAAAGCACAAGAGGAGACTAGCCCTAGTATCATGATGAAAGACTGGAACCACATAAATATATTTGAGGAGACTGCTAAACTGTGGCTGCATCGAGGTATACTCGATTTACATCAATGTAGACAGTCAACAAGAGGATGATGCATTAAATCCATAGATCAGCTACAGCACATTCTGTTCCCGGAGATCTGTGGAGTATATACAGCCAAATCCGGAGATTAGCTACCGCACATTCTGCTCCCAGCGATCTGTGGAGTAGACACATCAAATCCGGAGATTAGCTACCGCACACTCCGTTCCCAGCGAGTCTTAGCGGGTCTCTTTTCTTCCATACAGTAATGATTAGCTCGGAGGTTAGCAGTGCAATACACGATGGCAGTAGGAACATGGGTCAAGGTGTAGATTCTGATGGCCGGCAGAGATCAGTTGCCTTGCTCCCAAGGAAGGACGTAGGTGGGCAGCTTGTGATCGTACAGCTCGGCAGAGTTAGAAGACGACAAGATCTTGTCGAAATGGAGTAGTCATCCCATTAGCCACAACGCAGGATGGATCTGCATCCACAACATAAGCAAGCAGTCGACAAGCTCTAGCGTCCTGTGCCTCGCACTGGGGGATGATTGCCTTGATAAAGTGGAGGTACTCTTCTCACATCGAACACGATTTGGAAGATGTGGCCGTAAGAACATGATGTTAATTATTACGATCGTGATATTTTTATATAGAACATGGTAAACGTCGTTTTGCGGTCGGCATTGATAAAGATGGTGGGAATTGTGGAATCTTCACACAGTTCGACCTCGCGAAACCAAAGAGTATCACACAGTTCAGGATCGCTGATCGCAATGCTATACAGGTCTCTTTTACCTATCTGAATAGCGTCTATTGGGATCCAAGGAAATGAGCTGAACTCGCCTTCTATGCCGATGAGCCTCCCAATTCTTCGTACTAGCAGTGAGGTCGTTGGCACGGGCAGCTGAGTACGTGCGGTTTGAATTTCCGACCATAGAATGAGACTCAATATCAATGATACTTCACTGTACTTTCGAATCACGAGTTCCGGATTCCTCTGAAAAACTCGACTATTCCGCATCAACCTCGCTTTGACCGAGTATGGACAGGGCCTTAGTAACCTTGGTATATTATAACCAAGGGCTTGACCTTCGTATGTGTATACAGTGGACGGATTTCAAGGCTATGGAGGCGTGGGTTCTCCAGCATATATTTTCTTGTTAAACTTAGTCACTCGTACAGTGGAACTGTCTGTGGGAAGGAGGAATGTGAGATCATGAACGAGCAAGGTTCGCATTTGTTATGTCTTATTCGTTAAATGATGCATCTCCAGTAACTCTTACTCAAAGCCAACTTGCATTACCGTTTTACAGGACGAAACGTGATATCATGACAAAAATAGGAACTGAGAGGAGACGTCCGGCCTCACTCACTCGACTCATCCTTTCAGACTCACCCATTGCGACAAGAAGTGAGCACAATCGTGACACAGCTCCATAGGTGTTCAACATTTGAACGCTCCATCGTGGTGCTCGATTCTCGTGCAAATCATTCTCGATCCCAGAGACGAGTGCTGTCACCGGATATCACAGATCACAACGCAGCGCTTTGAGTCCTATAAGGGAAGGAGTCGTTTCACCACCCTCGATTTTTCTACTCAATCCGGAACATTTTATGATACGAGATGCGTTCGCTCACCGTGAAAGTTGAAAAAGTTTGACACGGCGCACTGAGGAAACTGTACACAGGATTCACAAGTCTTCGACATCGGACTTGACTCGAGGCTTTGTTCATCACAAATTACTGCAAGTCAAGCATCTCTCCGGGGAAATAGCAACCACGCATGTAGCAAGCATGACAAGGCGATGGCCTCAGAGTGTCAGAGAAAGCAGCTCATGATTAAAGAGCGCGAACACCTCATCCACAGTTCGAGGGGGAAGTCAATGGAAATGAACGAACGAGATACGGATACGCGAGTGAGCAGGAACTCGCGGGGGCCTCACCGATCGCGAGCCAGCCGAGAGAACTGCGCGTGGTCTGCGAGTGGCCACGGACTTCGTCCCGCCACTTTGGACGGGGAGCTCGCTCCTCGGCGACGAACCTTCAAAGGGAGGGGAACGAGTTTTTCTTCCTCGGGCAGGCAATGGACATCCGCCAGCGACGAAGAATGACTCCTTTGTACAGCAAGGATCCCACCTGGAAGGTAAAAGGTAACCTTGATAACCATTTCTAACGAGCGTGGAACACAGATAATTAACAACCGTAACGAAGAAAGTAAATGCCCTCGCGAAGTACTTTCAGGTACTGTAGGGTAAGGATGGGACTCACTGTTTGGAGTTACAGTCAAAGTTAAAGTACAGGTTAAAGTCCATGACTGAGCTCTCCCTTGTTCATGGCTGACTGATGACGAAGTGGGAAGAAGGAATTAGAGAGCAAAAAGCATGGGCGGACGAAAGGGGAAGGGCGTCTGAACGTCCGCCTAGATTCCGGAATGTTCGATATCGTTAGTACTGGGTACGAGCCACGTGAATTGCCTTGAGTCCCAGCTGGGGGGGCCGTGTGGGGCCCACGTTCCCCAAGCCCTCGCAGTATCTTCATGCGCACGTTCGACGATTGTGGATGTCAGATTGTGTTTGTCGCCATCTTCCACCTCGTCGGCCGATCCGCCCAATGGACTGAGCCTCGCAGGCTCGCGCACCTGGTTGGATCACAGTCGACCTCCGTCCCGACCACAAGTGGACAACGTTGTATGGCCTGTTCGAAAAACCTTGTCAATCTCCTTGGGGCCAAACAGACCAAGTTTGTACTATTTCTTAACACCTGGAGCCATATACGCAGTTTGTGCTGTCTTGAAATACCGTTTAGCTTAGTTAAAAGTTGGGAGAATCAGCTGCTTTTGTAGTAAGTGCCTCGTCCGTTCGATTTGATTCTTGTGCTTGATGGAGTCCTCCCGGTTTTATTTCTTATTACTTATATTGTCCATTATTTTGCAATTTCAAAATCTATATGCATTTTTTGCTTTCTTCCATGCGAATGACTGGTTCCAGTAATCATGGTTCATCATATTTTTAGACCATATCTTAAATGGTGAACGATTTATTTAACCTTGTTATAAGGTTGGAAACTAATCTTTGTTTGCTTTCATACCTA
Organism: Marchantia polymorpha subsp. ruderalis; assembly: GCA_037833965.1. Classification (NCBI taxonomy): domain Eukaryota; kingdom Viridiplantae; phylum Streptophyta; class Marchantiopsida; order Marchantiales; family Marchantiaceae; genus Marchantia; species Marchantia polymorpha. The sequence continues at coordinate 29,368,607 of AP031351.1, read as the reverse complement.
TACATACAGATGGTCCTTTTCAACTTTTTTGCTATATCCCTCCCCGTTGTGTTCCCATCTCACAGTAACTCAATCCTTGCATTTGAGTTTTAATGCGGATAAAATATGAAATTAAGACTTATAATTACGATCAATATACTGAAATTACTAAAAATTGCACAAAGATTCAAATTATGCGCACTCTGAGACTTTTTTCATATCAAACCATTTTTCAATTATGAGGTAAGGGATTTATAATCATTCAAGAGTTCCCACTGTTATTACAAATTCAATCATTATTTTTTGCTTATTTAGTAATCACTACTAAAGTCAAGCAGCTTGTTAGAATTCAGGAGCAAAATAATTCTCGTGTGTAAAGTACATAAATTACGTTTAAAAAAGTTGATGCGTAGAGTTATTCATCACATATTGAAAATTTTGAGTTTCGATGATATAACCTCCAAAAATTTGGGTATTTGCACGTCAATATTCTTGTAATAAACTAACATTTATAAATAAAATATCATCACTAATTTTTTTTCTTTCGTGTTTAGGTCTAACATATGATGATTAAGCATATCACAATTTTTCACAAGATACAATTTGAATTAAGTATATTACATTTATTGTAGGTTCCATATAATGAGTTGAAAACACGACATTCTCTTGATGTCTTATTTTTTAGTCATTAGGTATAATCAAGCTCGTTTCATGTATCTCTCACAAGATAGGAAAGAATGCAATTTTCGATTAAATTTTTTTTAACTGTTAAAATTTTTTAGAATAGAAAATTTATTTATAATGAAATTCTATTCAAAAGAGCAAAAGCTATCATCAGTTTTTCAAAGCATATCAATTTCTTTAAAGAGGAGTATTGAATACCTGTGTAACATAATAAAAATATTCCCCGTTATTTAGAAGAAGTTAGACATATCTGTTCAGTCTATGTACTGCGATCAGATAGATTATTCTCTGGATATAACATCTTAAAAAAATCAGAATTTTTTTTTTTGAAAATCACTTGTATTGATATTGACTTTGAAACCAAAATCAGGCTTTCCATTTATTGACGAGGAGACATTCAGATCTCCATCCCATGTGGAGATTCCGGTATGCATTCTAAAATATGATAATATTTAGCAGTCTTATATATCTATTATAATTATAATCAGTGCATAGGCGTATATAGAAAATAGACTTGTATTCTAATGTAACCTTTGTAATCTTCACAATCGGTATCTTCAATGTCTTGACGCAAGTCTCTATCCGGGAGTATCCCTCTTATAAAAGCCCCGGCCTGTATGGTGTTATCTTGATGAAGAAAAAGAAGAACAACAACTTTAAAAGGATGACAAAGTATTATCTCAGCAGTGACAATTAGTAAACTCACCCGAAACATAGACTTCAGCTTCAAGGATCGAATCGTCCTTTCATCCTCCAGCAGACCATATTGATGTCATATCCATCCATCTAGCAACATGACGTCGTCACTGTTTAATTCTCCTATCGTATGCAATGTCGTGCAGCACATTTTGGACGGTGAGATTAGATTGTGGCGACACCCAGTATACAAATGTCCGCCTAAATCAATATGGGAGAGTTGTTTAAAAGAAGTCGGGTAATTTTGCCAGTTGTACCAGTCCGGTTACATTCTACTTTGCCTACTTGTCTGGAAAGATGGCTATATGGCTGCCGTGGAAAGTTCACGAGCAATGTCTTCCGGATTTTGCCTGAGCTCGTTCAATTTGTTCCCCTTTTCTCCTGATGTTACATGATTCTGCATAGTCGTGACGTTGGCTCGAGGCGAGCTTCTACAAAGCTCAATCTGAACAGAGGAAAGGTTATAGAGAACAGTGGAGTGGTGTCAAGATCCGTTATCGCTCTAACATGGTTAGATAACCCTTAGGGAGACATCAGTTAGTGATCGATTGTCTCCATTCCAAAGTGGTTATGATTCTGAAACAAGGTGGCCAGATTCTATGAGATTAAAATACGACAACATGAACTTGTTTCATTATTCAAACCGTAATGAAACAACTTCAAATGCATAGCTCCGACTCATAATTCTTATGCAAATGATTTCTTGCCCTTTGTGATGCTCTTGATGATTCTCAGCGTAGAAGTACAGACAGATCCGAAAACAGTTCCACTCAAGACAGGAATCTCGAAATTCCATGCGTCGATTCTACGGGACTGACTTGTTTTCACACTTATAGTACCACTTGCCACCGCACTGCAGAAGTGAGACAGCAGCAGAGCTCCTGTGGAAAGTTGCCAACCACTCCGAAGTGTGTAATTCGGAGCCACAAGCTAGACAAAGCTATAAAGCCACTTACTTGGAGCGTGGCAACAAGTGTACATCTTCGGGTAGCTTCTTAGGTGCCCTGTAAAGTGGAGTTTCAACATTTTTGAGATTATTGAAAACACCACGATGTAGTGATACAAATATCCTACTGAGCGTTTCGCTCCCCTTCCGTTCCTCACATTCTCATCCCTTTCTTCGTCCAAAGTGTGTAGTCAGTGCATACGTATAGCTGGTGGCCACAAGCTTCAATAATTATGTCTTCATGTTATAAAGGTCCATGTAGGTAGCTTCAAAAGAAAGTAACGAGAATAACATAAAGGATGTGATGACCTAATCAAGTTCTTTCATAGTTGAAACCAAGAATTTTTTGTATCCAAAATTCTTCACTCTAGTATGTGAGTAGAATGACCGTTCAGTAATTAAAATATAAATGAATTAATTAAATTAAATCGGATGTTAATAACGTTGCTAGGCAACTTGTGATCGTCAGAAAATCTTTATGCATGAGTGATGGAAGTTCTAAAAGAATAAAACCTTGTTGAAATAATCTTCTGTACGAGCTTGTCTGATATGGTTTACCATCAAGTTTCAAAATAATACTGATTTTTGGTTATTCAAACTAGACTAAAAGTCTTTACACTATTAAAAAGAAAAATGAAAAATACATGAGCTCATATTGTCTTCAAGATAGAAAAAAATCTTCAATAATAATCAGAGTTTATTTAGACGGAAAGAAATTTCATCCTCACCTCTCACACATATCAAAGAAATATACTGATTTTAAATCACACATTATATATATAAAAAAGAACGCTTAAGTAGCATAAAAAACCAGAGATTTTATAACCTTTATCATTGTTCACCCTTGCTTTTAAAAAATTCTAAAATGGTAAATGTCTCCTTGCCAAGTATCATTTCACCCTCAAAAGCCGTCGGTTGTATGGTGTCAAATAATTGCTGATGAGTTTTAAAACTAGGTTATCAAAAGTTAAATAAATGCAGGCGGAATAATATTTTGATGGATTTAAAAGCGAGATAAAAATATCTCCAATGCCACATGCAATTTTTCAGTATAAAAATGACATTCATATATCTTGTCATCTATTCATTATCTCCAAGTATCAAGTCTAAGTTACATGAATCAAAGTTTTAGCACTACATTCACAAATTTAGCAAATTTAAGTAGTAAGTTGATGTAAAAAATCCGTTTGGAAGCTCAAATTGAAAAGAAATATATACAACTTGATGTCTTAATTATCTTGACTCTTAAATGTAAAAGGTGAAACTGGGAAATTTTTTAATGAAATTTTTCAGTAATCAATCTGAAAAGAACCTACTGATGTGTGTATTACTCTTTAGAGAGTTAGACACATAATCTTACAAGGTCAAAATAGTAAATCAAGAAGAGTTTTGAAACATAACAGGATATTGTAGAGCAATGAATCTATAATGTGAAAGATCATGCTAATAGAAGAGAAGAAACTTTGAACTCAAAAAGATACTTAGAATAATAATGAAATGAATAAAGATTACAAGCTTTTCCAAGTTCTTAAAGTATTACAAGCACAAGATATATTCAAATTTAATTTTTTAACATTTTTTTGCAAGACGAACTTATTATGAATGAAGAATTATAGTGATGTAAACTTGCATAATACTGGTTTCAAATTTTTCATTTTCTGGTGAAAGTAAATTAATGTTGACGAAGATGATGAAAAACTGATATCCATAATGCATGACTGCTTATTAGTGACAAAGTGCTAAAACGTTCTCATGATGATTAATCTTATTAATCTATTAAGAAACAGAAGCCAGCAATTATCACATGACTAAATGGAGTTGTTATTCTAAAATGTATGTGTGATCAACTCTAAGATGCTCACATGACATCTATGTAAAGTTTATACATATAGAAAGCGATCTATCAAGACATAATGTGTACTCTTTCAAGCATAAATAGTTGTAGATGTAAAAACATTTTGGTAATTTTAATAGAACAAACTATGATCTAAAGTTGAAGGGCATGGGCGAATCTGCTAAACTTCATAACTCAATTTAAGATGTATGGCAGTGTAATGGACCCCAATTAGAATTTTTTTGTAATCGAACATGAATACTCACGTTTGAGGGCTGTAAAAAGCAGATCTGGATGTGGTGCAATCCTATGTTGCAATCTTTTGAAGTCTAGGTTACACCATTTTAAATCAAATCGCCTTATTGTATTATGTACACTATCATGCTACACCATGCTAACGAGATTTTGATATATGCTAACTAATCCAACATTGTTGTCATGTAACACGTGTAGTAAGAAAAGATAATAAATAGAAGTGAAGACTCTAAAATGATTTAGATCAGGATAACCATTTGAATGAAGGAAAAAAATATATGAAATGTATCTGGGCATTATAATCTAGTCAAGAAAAAACTCATAATGATAAAAAAAAATATTTTATAGGAATGTAATGAAATAAAAAAGCAAAAAAAAATTATGAAATGAAATTGGGTCCTTATGTTCAAACGAATAAAAACAATGATAAAAACAAACATGCTACAGAATTGAAAGTAAAAAAATGATGAAATATACTAGAGCTAAATTTTTCTTAATTTTTCTAATTATTTGTTGCACAACTTGCTCATCATTGCTGAGTATTTTTCTTATTTTTTCCGTGCACAACAAAGATAGGGAATCTGGTCATCTATTCACAACTTCATGTCAACTTAAAAACACAATGAGGTTCCCGATTCACAGTTTGCACTCACAGCCTCTTTCGTTGACTTGCATCATTACAGTTACTCCGTCCTCCTGGAGTTACTTGGACAAAATTCCATATAATGTATGGAATCTTGGCCAAATTAATTTTGGCAGATTGGCAGATTAATTCTTGCGTCTAACAACAAAACGCCAGATTTTAGGAGACATGTCTGAACCCATGGTTGATTTGATCTATATAAGATGTGATGGGGCTTCCTAGTTCTTGCTTCATCAATGGACCGTCCAAAAAAGAACTCTGGAAGATGATCGTTCCGGGCATTTCAGCTGGCAAGACGAAATATCTCATCATCCTGTACTTCGTACTTGGTACCGCCTCGCCGTGTCACATAACTGCAGCTCAGTTTCCCGGTGCCGTGTATGGAATCGGTGAAAGCTCCACCTTGCTTTACATGTGCTCAGGAGTCAGGAATTAAATAAGTGTGTTCATATGCAACACTGTGTGATCCCAGATACTCCAGACTAAAAACGCTGACAAGCTGAGAACAGGGAATTTGTAAGGTGTTAAAGAATTCCTGAGCATAGATTCACATAGACTGAAGGTCTATAAAATCTCAGAGTACGGTATGCTTATAGTTGCAGGTGAGATCGTTCGAGTGGGCCCATGTGATATTGTGGTCTTCTGCAAATGCACAGTGGACGAGAGTTCATTTCACCAAGTATTGCCGTTCTGGATACAAAACTTCCGGCTGGCAAAGGGGCTGATCAAAGATATCGATATACAATCAACTATATATCTACAATATATATAGTTAGGGCTAGTTATCCCTAGCTCAGGGTTAATTAACCTTCACCTTACTCTAATCTTTTATCGGATTGGTAGAACATTTTATTTTAAAAATAATTGTTATTCACTTGAGGAAACCGATAAGAGAATTGTACCTATCAACGTATAGTAGAGTGAGTGCTAGTTAACTCTAAGTGAATGATAATTAATGGGAGCGCCAGTTATACCTCACCCGTGACTAATTAGCACTCACCCTAGTGTATAGACTTCAATCATTGGGCAGATGGGGCTATAGGGTTAGTGTGGGAAAGTTAAACCTCGCGTCTACACTTTTTTCTAATTGACTCTAAAGATACCATGGTGTCATCTGTTACGTAAAAAGTTGACTGCCACCTCCGCGATCTAAAAACCACGTCAAGATTTCTCGAAGCGAAACCAGGCTCGTGGATGCGAACAAGAGAATATGCACAAGTGGCAATTTAGACATTGGTGCTCAATGCAAATGCGCCGAATAACTCAATGACTCCACTGAACTTTTTTTTCCCAGTTTAGGAAATCTTGCAAATATACAGTGCATGTGTCTAGTACTAAAGGAACAGAGTACGTCCAGAAAAATCCAATCCCACCGCACTCGCATTGAACATCAACTAACCTTACCATCAATTTTTGGTCTTCATCAAAAATTTGTACCCACTAGACCGTTTTTTAATACATGACAATCAATTTCTTACTTGAGAACTGACATCATGGCATCTTTGGAATACATTCAAAAGAAGTGAAATCACGAAATTCAAATTTTATCACATCCACCCAATAGAGGGAAAGCTAACGAGACCTAGGTGAAGGATAACTACCCGTCCATAACTAACTCATATGTGAAGATATATATACAGTGAGCATATATATCTTCACATATCTCAGGTCGAGTGGACAATCATATCAAATTATAAATATTTGACCTATTTGTAATAGCTGTACAATTGCTTAATAACTCCACATGACCACCTCGATGATATTTCGCTGTCGGAACTTTTGATTTTCATGAAGACCACCTGCTCCAGTTTATTACGATATATTCTTCTTCTTTACATGCGCATGTATATTCCGATTTCTATATGAAACAGTTCCTCTTCCGCGGGTCGTGGGCGGCCGGAGGCGGGGCGTCCTCAACGCGTGGCCGTACAGCGGGGACAGAGCTGCTGAGGCCCGAACCGAGTAAGGTGGGTCCGGTGCTGCAGTCGGAGTCACAACTACGATGTGACTGCTTCGAGACGTTGTTCTATCCATGTCGAGCGCGAGAGCGCGTTTTCTCCGAAGAGAACGAGTCGGGGCAGATTTGGTGATCGATCCCATTGTTCAGATCGAGGTGGCGGTGCGTAGCATTGGTCGAGGCGGCTGCCTGGAGGCGGGCAGACCCGTTTGGTCATTTGGACCCATTTGCATCCAGCAGCGACGTATGGTCCGGGACCTATCTTCTTGATCTTCTCTGGTGGGAAGATGAGCAATTTGGAGCAAATTCGCTCAGATTTGCTCATCACCTGCAGAGATCCGGGTTGGCGGCAAAGCAGTGGACACTTACGTGAAGATCTTGGTTGTGTCTTCCTCCTCTTCTCTAGACTTCAGTTTATGTATTTATATGTATTCGTTGTTATTCTGGTCTCTCCCTCTGCGAAATTTTCGTCTTTCACATTGTGGAGCTTTTTGGTTTGTGAGTTTTCTCGCTATTCAATGACTGACCGTCAGTATCTTCAAATGTAGGTCAGTTCGTTTTTGTTTTTATTTCTTCCTTCTTGCTACACCTTCTTCTCTAGTATTCTTTGGAGTTGCAGTACTGCGGGTTATGATTGAGGACTTCCACTGTTGAATTTAACAAACTTAAGAGGACCTCCCTTGTATAGTCCGATGTTGAAGGTGGAGGCAGTTTTCCAACTCTTCTATGGAGAATACTTTTTCGATATCTGAATATTGGGCATGTCCAACGTACATGAGTGACATTAATCTTAGCATCTGCCATGCAAGGAACTTAATGAAGATTTATCTCTAAAGACACTTCGAAATCTAGAGCTTAACTTGAGATGTGTGAGAGTACAAGCTTTAAGCACAAAATCACAGGTGAGGTCATTTATTTTGAAGTTCAGCTGAACAATAGATCACCAAGGTTGCTCTTCTGAGAATTTGTGATCGTTCGGTTTGTTCAAAACTCAACCGGATTCAGCCCATTTCTACGAGGAACAAGTACAGGAAAGTATCACCTCCCTATGTGAAAATTAGCCCTTGCAGTTATGAGGACTTCAATTCCATTGTATGCTCCTTCACTCGGCCAAAAGTGACTTTCGTGGATCGGAGTCCAGCATGCAGACTCGGATCAACAATACATGCCCTAGAATTCCTGCTTCTTGGCTTCTAGTGTGATTCTTGCTCGCTGAAGGGTGTTCAATAACTTCGACTGATGAAATCTGTTCCTTTTTTAGACAGCTTTTGCACCAAGGATGTCCTTGATGAACAAACTTTGATACTCAAACCCATCGCTACATTGCCAGCTTCATTTGGGCAACTAATGGGTCGCTGGCTCACTGCTACATGGTTCACAACCGAGATTTCGGTTGAGAAAGGCGAACAGCTAACTAGGACTCAACCTTGTCAAAAAGTCACTTCGCTTCTATTTATAAGTGGTTGGGCACTCTTGTTACCATCCCAAATTGTGATTGCATGAAGTCACTTCTTTGAGATGTATTGAAGGGATGTGAGTAAACCTCATCGCTTTTACAAGTATTATCACTGCACCACATGGATACAATAGGAGTTTTTTTCGTCTTTGGGTACAATAGGAGACCTCTCTTTTTCGTTTTTTTTTCTCAACGATTGAACAAGGTCATACTTCGATGTACATACAGTTCTAGTAGATTCTGCATTATCCTCTAGTTTGATTTGAAAGTAAACTTATAAATTCCAACAATACCATTAATGATATAAAATTTGCTAGGTTGCAAGAGTGTTTAGAGTCTCAATATCAAATAGTGTGGCTATTTGATATTGAGATAGCATTGGTGTCTAATTAAGAGGTACCTCTAGTTGAATTGGAAGTATTGGCCGAGCATTGCAAAAGTTATGGTTTCATTCAAGAAGAGTGTGGATGATACAATTATCCAGATTTTTGTGATTTGTGGCGAGTAGTGAAATAATAGCCAAGCTTTCCAAAACTTTATTTAGAAATTGAGACATACATCCATCTTACCAAGGGAAACAAGCATTATTCTATTTAGCATGTTGGATAGCATGTCATGCATGCTAGAAAATATATGTCACGAAGGTAGGTTTACCGCGTGTAAAGTTCAAAATATTTCATATATAATTACAAGAAGTCACAAGTTTTATTACTTGTATACTTTTCTTTTATGTGGGTTGAATTGCTTTGACTTGTTCACAACAATTTTTTGCACTGTAGTTCTTGATTCACAAGGAATGTAAGTTGTGTGCGGAGAAGTTTAACAAGAACGTAAAAAACATAGGTAGTATTAGCATATGTGCATTCTCTACTTCGACAAGTAGTGATTCACATCTGATTATGTTCATGTCAATGATTTATTTTCAGTTGAAAATATGTAGGACGTTGATAACTAAACACTCAGATAAATAAACACGAGTACACACTTTAGTAACATGTTTCACTTTTAAAAGTTTTATATCCACATAGAAACCACATAGAGAATTTATTAACATAGTGAAAAATAATATTGATACAGTGCCGAAGACTTGGAATATATATCCAACATCGAAGACCAACGTAGCTCTAAGAAATTAGAAACTTAGGTTACTCATTACCCAAAATTAATTTCAACAACTTATTTTTAATTTGTGTTAAGTAAAAAATAATATTTTTAATCTATATTATTATTTCGTGAGAATTTTTAGACAAAAATCTACCACAAGAATTTATACAAGAATTAACTGGTACTGAACCGTAATCATAGAATAAGAATATAAAAAGTTAACTAAAAATTTGTTAATATAATGGGAACAAAAACTTTTTAATCTGTATAATTACTCTGCGGTAAATTCTAGAAAAAAATTTATACAAAACACTTCTTTACACAAAAATTAACTAAATTTGATTCGTAATCATCACAAGATAGAGTTTATATATAAAGATATATATCAAGATACTATGTTAGCAAATTCTATTTTTGCTTTTCATGCACAACTTACATAGTAGCATAGTCTCGCTTGAAACTCTTCAAAGTAATAATGTTGGTCAACGTATTAACTCGTTTGAATTTATCCTCTGTCTTGACTAGCTCAATCGTTTTATTAAACATTGCTTATCTAATAAAGTGATATTTTATGTAGATTTGTTTTATTTTGCTATTCATGGCCTGGTTTGATGTCAAATATAAAGCGCTCTAGCTATCACAATGAAGATTGATCACACCATGTGTCAATCCCATCTACATGATAAGTCTATTCAACCAAATAATTTCTTTTCGTTTTTGCTGATGTCACATACTCAACTTTTGTTATTCAGTGAACTAAGTACTTTTGCAAGATAGATCTCCATTTAATGCTTACGTCGCCAAATGTGAACATATATTTAGTTTTAAATCTACTTTTGTCTAGATCATGTTCATGGTCAGCATCAGCACAACTAAACAAGAATTTGACATAATAAACCAATTTCTAATAAAACATCAAAAATTAAGATATAATCCACAATACTTTTTAACAATCTCATAATCACTGCTTTCCAATAAACTTTTCCTAGATTCGAAGTGTACCTAGTTTGTAAAACCAATTTTTGTGTATGTAAAATGATACTAGAGATAGCCAAGGAGTCAATCATGGTTAGGTTAGATATATAACAAAGTTTAGCTAGTTATGATTAAATCTAACTAGTTATAACTAAGTTTATCAAGTTATGAATATGTTTAGCTATAATGTCTATATTTGATGGAATAATTAAAAGAATTCTAGAAGATTTGAATGTGCATTTTTATTTTTATCCTTACAAAAATTTAGATTCCAAGGGAAAAAAATTTTGACTTCATGTTTATTTTGATTGATTTATTTAAGTAATGAGAACTTCACAAGTTAGACTAAATCTAATGTTGATTTAGTGGCAAGTGAAAATTCTAGAAGTTAAAAAGTCACAAATGACATGTCGTCACTTCAGTCTAGGGATTAATATACATCTAAAAGGTTCGGGAAACCAATGACATATTGCCACGTATTGGAAACTAATCAAATTTACAATGATATATCTCTGTATATACAAGTTGGATAAGAATTGCTATTTGGAATTATGTTTAAATTCTCCAATAGTTATATATAAAAGTAGAGAATAGATTTTCAAGCAAGTTTGAAGAGTTCATAGGTAGAGACTTGTTTCATCAATGAAAAAGTGACGTTTTGAGCATATTGAAGTGTTGAGATGTACGTGAACTTGCGTGATGAATGGAGAGAATGTTTGAGAGGTTGTTTGTAAAATGACCATGAGGAGTAAATCTATTCTTCTAGAAGTATTATGAGTTACCGCAAAGCCATATAAGGTAAACCAATATGAGAACCAAGTCGGAGATTGTAGTAACCTTAGTTGACTCACTCCACTTAATTGTGTATTCCAACTTGACATGTACTTCATGAAGATTGACCCATCCGCAAATCTAGCACGTTTCTTTTCATACGCAAGAATAACCATGTTTAATTTTGAGCTCTCTCATTTTTTTAAAGTGTACTGATGAGGAAATACATCAATGAATGCTACCCCTTATCTTTGGCTTGTTGTGTGGAAGGTGAATTGTTGTTTTGCCGAACTCCATCATGTTGTTGAAGACAATTTCGCTGAAAATGAAAATACCCACAAGTAAAACAAGAAACCCCACAGTTCCTTGAAGATGGATTTTATCTTGAAAGATAGTTTTCATATTCCCAAAATTCTACTTCTACATTTTGATATCTCTTTTCCCCAACTCCATTACGTTGATCTTAAGATCAACTAGAGTTTTTGTAATGGATTTTAACTCATGTTGAAAATTTACATTGGGAAATTCATTTTGGAGTAACTATCAAGATTTGAAATAGTGGATCTCATTACGACATGGGGAGTTGCTTTTCTAGCCATCAAGCTAGAATCATCATCTTCTAAATTTTCTTTCATTTCAATAACAATTCAAATCTCACCATACTTTGAACATCTGATTTCAAACCTCCAACAAAATTCTTCTTGAACATTGACTTATTTTCACCATTGTGGAATCCATCATCATCTCCAACTTTCCTCAACACCACGTGAAAGTTTGACTTCAACTTCTCGGTTCTCTCCATTTAAGACCTCATTTTCTTGTTGTACCTAAGCCTCGGCAAGGTAAGGTAAAATACCTTTTACTCAAGAGTAAAAGGTAAAAGTTAAGGTAAAGGTAGGAAGATTATCAATGGGTGAGGTAGAGGGTAGAGTAAAGGTAATGTCAATTTACTTACCCATTACCCGAGTAATTGCCTCTTCAGTTGGCAATATTTATATGTCGGATTTTTTGTACATAACAAAACTTATGGCCTTTAATAATTATAAATACATGTATAATCCTATATCAGAGCAAAAGCGTTGACATGTCTTTCAGTTGTAAGATATGCTAAGATTATTAATTACTCTACATAAATAATACAATTGTCTAATGATGCTCAAGCTTTCCTTGTATATTTTAAGTCATCTTTTGAATAAAAGAATAGATTAAGAATAGAAAATGATGAAGGATTCACATCCTTCAGAAACAAGTTTTTCATGTTTTATATCAAAAGATTTTTAAAATTAGAAAAAATATATTTATACATCTTATATATATTATTTAGATAATAAATTAACCTTTTCACTTATTATTGGCAAACTGATAAACTCCGTATTCATTAGAAATTAAGAGAATCAATATTGATGTTCATAAGTTGTCATTAGAAACTCTCATCATATGCAATCATTTGGTGATTTAAGAAAGTAGATGAATAGATATAGATTAAATGTATTTTATTTTTTTATTGGAAAATTATCTGATTAACAGAGAAATTAAAGAGAAATTATATTTTTTATATTTATTGGATAATTACCTGTTAGAGAGATAAAGTAAAGGTAAAGTGTATTTTTAAATTTTATTGGGTAATCACCCGGTTAAAGGGTAAAGTAGAGGTAAAGATATAAGTAAAGCGCGATCAATGTGGTAAGTGTAGGGGCAGAGTAAAGGTAGAACACATTTTATTACCCGTTTAACTTTTACCTTACGTTGCCGAGGCCTAATTGTACCCTTGTTTCAAGAATTTGAACTCACACATCAACTTTTTGTAACTTTCTTATATACTTTGTATCACTTGAAAGTTGAATCCTCCACAAAATCCGGCAAAAAAACATAACTGATTCATATTTCTTCCTCTCATTGTTTCTTATGCAAGCCCTTTTGAAGTCTCTAACAAAAGATTATACATATTCATTCTCTCTCTCATAAAACATCAACCTTTTTTCCATTTGCAGGTAATTTTTTTTATTAGAAATTTATATGAAACTTTGTAATTCAATACAAATAGCAGTTATTACATCCTTGAGTAATTCATCAAAGTAAACACAAAAAATAGGCTTGTTCAATATAGTCATTACTCTCTCCTCCCATAAACACACAATGAGTCTTATCCTCAACATCATATTCTCCATCATCCGAATGATGATCTCCATCTTCAATTAGAATTTGAATCACCCAAGATTAACTTCCACGTCTCTGCATTATATTTGCCATCAATATCTTTCACAAGTGATTTGAGAAGTGCTTTCACTCCAGTGCATTCGTGTCTTACCGGTAGTCCAATCGCTCCACAATCGTCACAAAAAGTTACGTTTTGAGATTCATGTGGCTATGATGATCCTAAATGAAGTTTCAAAACTCTCAAGTTTTTTTTCTCCTCAATGTCCTAACTTTTTTCCGCAAGGAGCAATTAACCACTTTGTGGTTCTCCTCTCCACGATAAAAACAAGTTTTGCGTTTCACTATTGGAGGTTGACTTATTAATATCTTTTCAAACTCCACTTTAAATCTAGGAATAATATAACATCCAAGCCTTGAGGTACTTGGATAACCTAACTTTTCAACTACGTAGTTTATTCATATTTCTATAAGTTGAAAACACTCAAAATGTCTCTTCCAAAAACCCTTTTTACATGACAAAAACTATGAATAAGGAAATCAAAAAGTTTTAGGCTCTTTGCTTGGATTTGTATACCTTATACTTCAAAATAACATAATTTTGACTCTTTCAAAGAGACAAAATTATGATCTTTTAATTATAATATTTCTTTGATCTTTCAAAGAAATTTTAGCCAACACATAATATATCTTTCAATACACACTTTTACAAATTATCAAAAGCTAAATTCAAATAAAAAAAAAGGAATAACTCTGTTCAAATTTTTCCAAGATTTATTTTTTGGTATCCAAAAAAATTTCCTTAATTTTTAACACTCATAACTTTCTATAAACGTATGATCTAGATTTGAAACAAAAATTGAAACATACATAAGATTTCACTATACAATCAATAAAATTTTTAAAAATGATTTTATAACATGTTTTTTGGTTCATAAAATCATTTTACTCTCAAAATTATGTGATTAGATGAACAAAACATACAAAATCATTTCTAGTATATTGTATGTTTTCAGATATGGAGTCCACAATATCAAGAATTACGCGCAACAATTTTATCAAAAAATCATGATACAACCATTGCATGTCATGTGGAAGTGGAAAAGATCTTGGAGAGCATTCAACGATTTTAGCCTAAACTACGAGAGTATGTGGAGGCTTACGTTCAAAGTTATGTTGCTAGTCAACAAAACAAGGCAAGTTATCAAAAACCAGCTGGTTTATTACAGCTTCTCCATATTCCCAAACAACGATGAGAACATGCCACCATGGATCTTGTATGTGAGTTATCAAAATTTTTGTTAACAAATGATTTAGTGATGGTTTTTGTAGAAAAAATGAGCAAGATAATTCACATCAGATCAACCACAAAAACAATGATGGCTCCACAACTTGCTCAATTATACTTAGATGGTGTTATTGTGAATCATGAATTAAGCAAAGTTTTAATAACTTATAGATGTATTCATTTCACTAGTTTGTTTTGAAAAAATTTGTTTAGTGTTTTCAAAATCAAATCACCAATATCAACAGCTTATCATCATTAGACTAATGGTCAAACAGAGAGAGCCAATAGAATTGTAAAGTATATGCTACGGACATTCACATTAGAGTAACAAAATGAGAAAGATAGTCTTTTGACTCTTGTGGAATTTGCATACAACAATTTTGTAAATGCATCCACAAATGTGTCTTCATTTTACCTCATGTACGGTGCTCATCCCATTACTTTTTCAAGTTTGATGAAGTTTTCGAAAGAAGAGGAGTTTTCAACTAAGGTAGCAGCAACGAGTTTGTGTAGCATATCCATCAAAGGCTTCACCAATCAAAGGAAAAGTTGTTGAATGCTAACGCCGTATAATCCGAAGGCTAACGGATTGACAGAAAAGTCCCATGGGCTTTTGTGTAAAGTCCTAAAAAAGGTGACGGTGAATCATGCGCATAACTGGGATACAAAGTTAGCTGCCGCCTTATGTGCGTATCAGACGACGGAGAAGGTGGCTTTTAAGCAAACTCCCTATTTCTTGGTCTACGGGCAACATGCGATACTGCCCATTGAGTTTGAGGTACCTACTCACCAGATACTGGACCAGCGTCGATTGGGAGCGGAGTAAAGTCAGCTTTATCGGGTACAAGAAGTGATGGCGCTAGAAGAACGACGGCAAGGAGCCATAGAGCGAACGGAACAAATTCAACTCAAGAGGAAGGAGGCATACGACAGTCAAATCCAACCGGTGACATTGAAGTAGAGTGATTTAGCTCTAATGTACGATAGTCGACATGCTCGATTTCTGGGGAAGCTACATATGCGTTGGATGGAACCTTATAAAGTGACGGAAGTGTTCCTCAATGGATCAGTCAAGGTGGCGAACTTGTCAGAACAACTGTTGGGCACCAGAGTGAATGGGTGGCGACTGAAGAAGTACTACTCCTGAGTTGTTCGTGGGATCGCTTACAATTGAGTAGGTGAGCATGTGGTAGTGTAGTTTTTTTGTTTTTTTTTCAGAAATAGAGTAGTTAGGAAGTAAAAGTCATGCAAGTTTTAACTTTTGAGGTAGTAGTACTTAGAATAGAAGAGAATAAAACTTTTTACTATAGATGCTAAGTAGGAATAGAAAGTACGAAGGATCGTCAGGAGAAGAGCTTGGCCTGCGGAGGCCGATTCTAATCCTAAGGAACGGATGAGGAAGACTCAAGTGACGGAAGGACGGATGAAGACCCAGCTTCTCCAAAAACCTAGGTCAGTATTCGGACACGAGTATTAAGTATTAAAAAATGACGACTTTGGAGTTACCTCTAAAGCCCTTTCGGCGAAGGATACCCAGCAAAGTAAAAGATGGCGCCGCGCGGGAAAGAAATTTGAATGGCGGCACTTTCAATTCTTACGAGTTGAATCTACCGTTGCGACGACGGAGTACACCCGAGAGGATGGAGCTCGGCTCCCATATTCCACGACCACACTATCGCTAATCGACGAGAGACTGTGGTGAGGACGCTCGAGTGAGAAGAAGCAGCTATGAGACGATCGATTTGATTGACCGCACTAAGAGTTCATGAGTCAGGCTTGAGAGGTTATCGTGGTAAATTGATTCTTGCGAGGATGAACTTCTTGCTTTGAGGCTGGAATTGGATATGTGCTTCAATGGTGCAGGAGTGGGACAACGATGGTGCACCAAAGCCGCCGAGCTATCTAGAAAATCCCAAGACTTGGCAAATTTGGAATGAGACGAAAGTCTTGGAAAGTTGCGCAGGAGATGATGACGACCTTACATTCGACAGTGAGAGTATCAAGGTAACCCGAGCGAAAGAAAAGTCCAATGCAGCTTTATTTAAGAAGCCGCGCACTGGCAAGAATGGATATCGGAGCATTGGGTACCACAATCGTTTCAGGAAAAATGTGGCGATGGCATTCATGCAGATCCTTCGACCTTCTCGGACCACGTACATGATGACTTGGCAAGTTGGGTTCGTGGAACGAGCACTGCGAGGAGATCGTATTCACTGGGCGCAAATCTTTTGGACTGACATCCAACAACACATTGGAGTACTTACAAGAGTATCAGCCAATTACCTCTTTCCGTTCTTGATTAGTTTTTATAAGATGATGGGGCTGTTGATTGTTGTAGAAAGGAGGGAGTTTCTGATGCGAACTCACGCTTAGGCATGAGAAGATGTTGTAAGTGCCAATGAGGTCAATGCTGATCCAGAGGACGAGTAGATTAACTTGGCTCTGTGGAGAACAGAGCAATCTAGGGATAGACGAGAAGAATGACCACGGAAGAGAAAAAAGCTTTAGGAGGTTGATGTGACTGAAGAACGTGAAAGCATGACAGTTCCCATCAAACTCAAATTGCCTAATTTTTGGGCTAGGACAAAGATGAAAGCAAGACAATTGATATTGGAGGCTGATAGCAGCACGAAGAGTAGAGCTGCTGCATTGCAAGGACGCCCCAATCCAGAAGTAGGAGCAAAGTTGAACGTAGAAACTGTTGTGAAAGAGAAGGAAGTGCTAGTGAAGAAGGACCTTCGGACTTCTATGGTGAGCCCTAGGTCAGTAGTGACACGCCGAGTCACGAAAAAAGATTAAGATAAGGCTATCATGACGGCGGAAGTAACTATAGGACGTGATCAAGTTCCTTCGGCAGGAACTAGGGTATGAGTTACTTTGGAGAAGCCATCCCAGGTATTGGCAGTGTCATCGGACACCGAGGCGGATCCTGTGGCCACGGAGAAGATTGCTGAGAGGGTAGTAGAAGATCTAGTAGGAGAGACTGTTGCATCGCAACAGGTGGCGTCACCTCGAACGTTCATAGGGACGGTCATATTGGAAACGGGCGAGGATCCTTCGGCGGAGGAGATAAAGTCAGAAGAATTCTGAGATTCCGCGGACGTGTTGTGTGGGCAGGTGATCCCACTACTCTATTATCTCGACAGCAAGCGTGGGAAGTATGCAGGTACCACCAACATTAGATCTTACGTGGAGTTAGTGCGTAATAGGACGTGGGCAAAGGTGGCAGCGACTTCCGCACCAGCAGCGAAGGAGCGATAGTTACATGAGACAGAGTCGAAGTACGAGGTACTTCAAAAAAGATTGGTCAAAGAAGTCGAGTTGCGGAGGACTTCAGAAAAAACCTGTGAAGGTCTTTGTGAGAACATTGAGGTCACCAGGTGTGCGACAGTCGATCTCCGAAATAGATTGGAGGCATCTCGGGTAGCGTTCAATGTGGAGTCGCGACGAGTAGACGAACTGATTGCAGATTCGGCGAGGAGGGAACAAGGGCATGTAGCAGAGTTGGCGGCGAAGAAGATGAAGGCTCTGGCAGAGTGTGAGGTTGCTACGATTTTGGACCAGGAACTGATAGAGAAGTTGGAGGCAAAGTGCAATGAGTTGAGCTCTGAGCGCTCGCAGACCGAGGAGCAATTATATGAAATGGAGGCGAAACTGTCGGAGGCTGAAGAGAAGAATTGACAGTTAGTGGAGCACAGGAACGACGCATTGACCGAGAAGGTGAAGCGGTGTCTGCGAGGATTTGTATTATGGCAAGTCAAGACGCAGAAGTGGTTGCAGTCACGAGATCTGGAGCGTCGTGTGGCTGCAATGATAGCGTGTAGTGTTAGTGGGCAATGTTAGTTAGCTAGGAAGTTAGATGCGTTTCTTACAAGTTCGTGCGAGTCAATGTCGAACTTGGAGTTAGAACTAACGGCCGTTTTGTGTAGGTTAGATCTAGATCGAAAGTCGGATGGCAAGGCAACTGCCGACTTCGTTATGCTTGTTCGGAGTTCGCACGAGAATGAGTGACATCTCGGAGTGTTAGTTAGGAATAAAGGAGCCCAAGGCCTTGACCTTGGGAGGATTCTTGAATTTAGTTTTCTCAGTTTTGAGCGTGCATTCTCTACGCGTCTGTGTATTGAATGTTTTGTCATCGCGTGAGAGGTACTTCGGTTTGTCAAAGATACCGCATCCGAGATAGTAGCCCAATTGGAATTTTTTGAGTAGCAATTGGCTAGATCAGGATTTAAGCAACTTCGTAATTGGAAGCTTCGTGCAGTTCCTGAGTGTATTATTCGGGAATTTTCCCCATTGAATACTAAGACAGGGTCGCGATCGACCTTTGTGATGTTGGATTAGAGTATTCTAGGATTGATGTGTGAATTACGTTGCATTGTGTTTCCTTTGGATTTAGCACCTGTGGTATTTCTGGGAGTGACGGCCGCTTGAGAATACAAACTCCTCAATAGACTGTTAAATACGTGACACTTAGTACTCTTGGTGTTGTTTGGTGATTGTTTTTTTGTTCTCATGGTATCGGATCTTTACCATTATGTTTCATTTTGGTAATTATTTGCTATTACATGTATTTTTTCATATTCAGAGTTTATGTTATCATCTTCATGTGAGCTTCTCTGTAAACCCTAGTGTTACATCTTTCGGTTCTTTCATTATCAAGTGTTTACTTCAAATGATCTCTCATGGACATTTACTCTTGGATTAGAAATCAAATCCTTAACATTTTGCTTTTTAGATCAAGGTTCCGGCAATAGAACTAAAAATGCAATCTCCGAGTTGGTCTCACTAATGTTTACCTAAGATGACTTTGCGGTAGCTCATGATGGTTCTAGAAGGCTAAGATTCATTCTCATACTCATGTCCCAAACACCATATCACACATTTTTTACATTCATCATTCAAGTTCACATACACATTGACACTCAAATATGCTCAAAACGTCAATCTTTCATTGATCAAACATTTCTCTACACATGAAGTCTTCAAACTTTCTTGAGAATTTATTTACTACCTCTCTATATATAATATGTGAGAAGTTATCAAATGGTAATTTTTATCTAACTTACTTTTACAAAGATAAATCATAGTAAGTTTGACTAGTTAGTAATACGTGGCAACATGCCATTGATTTTCTAAATCTTCTAGATGTTTACTAATCCGTTTATTGATGTGGCGACATGCCATTTGTGATTTTTTAACTTTTATAACCTTCACTTATCACTAAATCAACATTAGACTTAGTCTAACTAATGACATCCCCATTACTTAGTCAGACCAATCAAAATTAAACATGAAGTCATAATTCTTTTTCTTTTGTAAGAGTAAATATACAAGTGCATATCCAAATCTTCTAAAATTCTTCTAATTATTCCGCCAAGTATAAAAATTATAGCTAAACATACACATAACTAAATAAACTTGGTTATAACTAGCTAGACTCAGTTATACCTAAGCTAACAATGATTAACTCCTTGGCTATTTCCAAGACTATTTCACACAAAACCACCTCTCCTACAATGCCACTATTGTTGGAAAATATAGTAGCGTGAAGACTCAAAGAACCTTTAGTTTTTTGAATTGAACCTTTTAGCATAATGAGCCATCAGTGAACTGGCTATGCCAATCTGCTAGCATCAGTTTGAATTTTTCAAGTTGTGGAGTGGACTTGGCACGACTTTATATTGGTTTTGTGTTTTAAGCAAGTGGAGTTTGCACGATTGTTTTCAATTGTGATACATTTGTGTAGATGTACAGTCTTGTTTTTTATATATGTATGTGTGTGAGTATGACATGTGAACAATGTATGTTGTATAATGCTAGTTATTTGCACGATACATGATTCATCCTTCAAAGGACTACGTCCATGAAAAAAGCACATGAGAGAGTTCATCATTGTAGTAAAAAGTAACACTAAAACATTGCACAAGCCTTGGAGTATATATTTCAAACAACGGCGATCAATTGAACCATAAATAGCTAGAAGCTGAAATTACTCCTTCATTAAAAGTTAACCTCAATATTTATTGAAAAATCTAGAGAATAATGTTTCCATGTAAGTTTCATATCGTACTGCAAAGTAGTCAATGTTAGGTAAAAGATTAGCAATATTTTCTTTCATTCAAGGTGTATGGATGATAATTTTTATAAGTTATATTATTGCTCTTCGGTAAGTTTCACCTAACATAGAAATAAAAAAAAATCATCTTCAAACAAGAAGTATCTAGAATCAAATTGTATCAAAATAAAACATAGTTAACAAAATATGGTAACAAATATCATGCACAAATGCGTAGTAAAACAACGTTTCTTAAAACTTTCCAGATCAATTATTTTGATCAATGCATCAGTTGAATTTAGTGCATTGCCAATTTTCATTGATTCAATTTTTTTCAAAAACTGCATGTTTGATAAAATGATATCTTATATTGATGTGTTTCACTTTGATGTATATCACTTGATTTGCAACAAGATGTAACGCACATTGGCTTTCATAATGAAAACTGATAATCTTCTATTTTAATATCATCTTAATAATAAGTCTATTCAATCAAATAGTTAGCTTTGCTGCGTGTATTGTCTTTACATATTCAACTTTTTTGGTGAAGTTAGCTACGCATTTCTACAAAGCATATCTTCAACTAATGCATCCTATCATGAAGTATAAACACATAGCAGTTGAGTATTTATTCTTGTTCATAGTTAGCAACAATGTAACCTAGCAAAGTATTAACATCTTTTTGTAAATCATCAAAAAATAACCATTAAATAAATTTGGAATATTCTTCAATTACATCAATATACATTTCATTGCTTTTCAATGCATATTTCTTGAATTTGACATGAATCTGCTCATATTGGCTATAGCCATAGCAATATCGAGCTCTGTGAATACTATGAAATACATGAAGTTGATTACAATTGAGACATGAAATATTAATGATATATTTTATTTCTCTATGTCATCAGTTGAACATTGAACTACAAAAATTTTGAAGTGTATTAACAAAATCATTTATACTACTTTAGAATATGTCATGTTAAACTTGTAAATTAGATGTTGGACATATTTGACTTAATTCAATAATAGCATTTTATTTTTGAAATTTTCATGAGTATTAGATTCTAATTTACTTTTATTTTAATCCAAATTTTTCATCTTAATTGCAAACTTCAACTGGTTTTGCATATTTTCACATCAAATTGATAAGCTTACAAAAAAAAATGTCATTCACATGAAATATTGGAATAATTAAAATAAATATTTAATTGATTGCCTTTTTTATGTATGCACATCAATCATACACATTGCATGAA
The DNA here is from genome assembly GCA_037833965.1 of Marchantia polymorpha subsp. ruderalis. Lineage (NCBI taxonomy): Eukaryota > Viridiplantae > Streptophyta > Marchantiopsida > Marchantiales > Marchantiaceae > Marchantia > Marchantia polymorpha. The sequence continues at coordinate 29,346,551 of AP031351.1, read as the reverse complement.
AATCTTTATACTTTCATGAATTCATAAAATCTTGTTTTTCACTATTTATAAGCTTACTTTAATCTAATTAAAATTTTAAAAATCTAGAAATTTATATTTTTGGATATTGTTTTCAAGGTCAATTGATTGTCTCATGTAGATTCATAAGTCTATTTTCATAGAAAATTGATATAATTGCATCTATTTAATTCATAAACAAACTAAAAATTACAGTAAGTGCACATTTCAATCAAATTGTAGCATACTTTACTACACTTTATAATTTTTTATTGTGTGAAACCTCTAATTATTAACTTGACTTTGAAGATATTTTTCTTATAATATTTGATTTTTTCTTGAATTTGTATATCCATTTGCAATCATTTTAAGCTTTTTATTCATGAGCAATTTTGTCTCACTCTTGATAACAATGAATCTATTAAATTTATTGATAGAGATTTGAACTTATCTATAATTTTTTATTTTTTTTTGAAGATAACGCAATGTCATTTACATTTTTCAATATCAATATCATAGAAGTGGATATTGATATTGACAGTGTAATTTTAAAATGGATAAACAAGTTCATAATTCATGTCTTATGATATTTGTACTAATTTGATAAAATGATCCTTCATATGTAATTCTAAATGATAGTTATTGTCAAGTGGAGATATTTGAAGCTCATCAACAGAAACAAATATATAAATTTTTTTTCAGAAAATTGCTTCATTTATATCAAAGATTTTTTTACATCACATCAATAATCATATTATGATCAATTTTCTTTTAAACAACATTTGTGAGTGAAAATTTGTACTTGTTAGTTTGAGAAGACTTCTTTCAATAATGTGGCTTATTGAATAAAATATCTCTACAAAGAATAACTTTACAAGCTTTTGAACACTTCTTGGATATATGATCTAACTTGATTACTTTTTACTTAGGTTTAAGATAATATATCGTACAACTAAAAATTTCAAACATCTTTAATAAGTCATAACATCGTTTTTGCAATAATTTCAGAAATTTTCACATATATATTCTTGCCATCATCAGTATATAAACATCTCATCATTTGTCCTGTCTTAATCTCAACATGATTAATTTTACAAAGTTGTAAAGATCTCAAACTTTTGTGTGAGGAAATTAATTTATACAAACTTTTAGTAAATATCAATAAATAATAAATAATAAAAATTTTCAAAAAAAGAAACTTTTAGAAAGTATTCTCTCATGTCAGTACATGCATACTCAAATAATTTCTTGGAAGCTTGATTATGACGCTTGCCCATATCAAAATTTTAATCAAACTTCAAGTCAATTTGACCTAAGCTAGATAACAAGTTCATTTTGCACAAAGTGTCAAATATATGTTATTCATGTGTCATAGCTCAAAATATCATGGATAAGACATCTCAGTTCAAAATTTAGTAAAATTGATATTATAACAGATGATAATGTCATTTGAGAGATTTGAATTGTGATGGTTATAACCTCTTATCATTAGCTTATCACGAATTCAAATTTCAAGCACCTCCGTACGAAATCTACACTAAAGAATTTTTGAAGAGAAATCAAGAGAAATCAAAATTTTCTCTTGAAAATTTTGAATTTTGCAGAATCTGCAGAATTCGTGTCACAAGTTACTTCTCGTGGTTCCCTTGGATACACCTGCTCATAAACCTGGCCCGAGATCAAATTGCTACTAGAAGGTACCAAACAACTTCTTCATATGAGAATTCATTTTCACTAGCCCATCCTCTCCCAAAGGTCAAACTTTCTAGTACTTAAAACTATAAATCATCACACCGAAGATAAACGTCATAAAAATAGTAACAAATCTCCAATTAAATCAAGCAGATCATTCCTGTCGTATAACATACAACAAATCTTATCCCATTTTCAGAAAAAAACATAAAAAATCTGAAGCGGCGAGGGCTTAGATCCCTTCACAGAATTCGCAACAACACGTCCATAAACTATAACGGAAGTATCAACTACCCCCTTAAATTCCAACCTTTGTTCCTCGGACAACTTCCACAAACCAAGATTGCGAATCACGACCAAGTTTCTAACGCAACGGCGATCTAGTAGACGCTTCCTCCTTTCCTACATGAAAAGATTCAACAAATTCCATCTCCACTCTTACAGTAACGCAATATCAACGGCTTTCTAGTAGACAAATCCTCTTTTACTACATGAAAAAAATCGACAAATTCCATCTCCACACTTACAGTAACGGAAATATCAACGAAATACTCAATGAATACCTCCTTGAATTCTAACCTTTGTTTCTCCAACAACTTCCACAAACAAGGTTTGCAAATCACGGCCCAAGTTTCTAATGCAACGGCTTTCTAGTCGACGCTTTCTACTCTGCTACATGGAAAGATTCAACAACTTCCATGTCCACACTTACACAAAGTCACGAACCATATAATTCTTTCTTACCTTCACCTTCTCTCACCATAAACAACTCCTAAAAAAACCAATGTAACAATAAGAATACGTATAAAAGAAGATCCACACCGTATTGGTCTTAAACAAACTCCAAGCAAAACCCATCCACCTCCGAATGTTGTAAGAGGGGGAAGAGGTCAACTGCATCGAGCTTCAAATGTTGTAAGGCGGGCAACAGCAGCGATCGAAACGCAAGGCGCATCACTCTTCTTAGATGCAGTAGCACCGGGAGTTGCCAAAGTCACAACCCCAACAATGCCGTAGCATGTATTGCTCTGTGCATGCGTCACATTCGTGTCTCATGTGTAGAAATTCCCAAAAATTCATATTCTTGTCCTACGACGTGCACTGAGTCGTAGTGCACAGTGCTTGTTTGAAACAATCCAAACGATCAAGACCGAGCCAAACAGGAACTTCAACACAACGCCACACTCACGTATCTCGTCACACGTTCTGATATCAATAATTATGAGAACATTCACGGCAACATAAAAAACACAGATAGATTATGCACGCAGACTTCGACGTCAACAAGTACGTAGAATGCCTTTGACTAGCATAACATAACGGTCTCTGAATAACTCAAGTTGGCTGAAACCAGGTTTAAGGTTTCCTTTTTCAAACAAAGAATCTTACTATCACAACCCACAAGACTTCAAATTCTTCAACTCTCTTTCTCATTTGAACTACCACAAATAAGCACTCTCCATCTCTCTCTTCATCTCTCACAAGTGCACACGAATCCTCCACTACTTTTTAGAGACCGAGCTAACACAACCGACTGCTCATCTTGCCAATGGCTGTCTTTTGCTCTCTTTGTAGTTGATAAGCTTACTCTACCTCCTCCCCTTTCCTCTCCTATTAATGCCGATACACACAAACACAACTTAGAGTACTGCGAAGGAAGGAAAGGAGAGAGAGAGAGAGAGAAGGAGGGGCAGAAAAGAGCGACGAGTTTTTCCAAAATGGAACTCACAAGATGAGCGAGCGATACCATCAATGCACTTGACATTCATCCTCATCCGATTCATTTCATGCCGATATCACAGAATATCGACAAAGAACTCAAATTTGACCCGTCTAGACCCAGTGATGTCTCGATGCCCTCTTCATTGGCTGCCCATCCACATCAATTTAGGCGTGTTTTGGCCCCTTAATTTAGCAAATTAGGGGCTTCCATAAATGGTCACCTAAATTACACATACTTATGAGTAGATGAACTCACAACTTATTGTTACAAAACCTGAACCGTCCGGATGCAACTCTCTTTCATTCCCATGGTTGCTTAGGCGCTTCATTCATAGGCGCTTCCGTATAAGGTTGTCTAAATTAAGCATGCAATGCAGTAGCCTTTAATACTTATGACTCATAGGCAGACAACCCGTCTAAGAAAAAACCGTTTATCAAAAGATCTTTATCTTTTGATACAACAGAAGATGATAGAATAGTGACTTTTATCAACGATTTAGATCGCATATACTCTCTCCGTCCCAAAGTTATTGTCCAATAAACGGTTTTTTTGCGTCCCATTTTTATCGTACTATTGTTATTACGCTGTGTTTAGACGGTTTAAACGCTCTCGAGCGCTGTTGTAAAGTGCCAATGGACAAGCAATGTTATCCGGGAGAAGGCCCTGTCGCGCCAGCTTCTCCTTGCTCATATGGGGACGTTTGTAGTCGTTTCCGCCGCCGCATTTTATGACACACTTTATGTTTGGCAAATGACACGCAATTACAAAAGTGGTTTTGGTGCCAAAACTTTCGCTTGCAGAGGGTGCCAAAGTTCAAAGTTTTGGGAACCGAAAAACACTTCAAAAATTTACATTTTTGCATCGCAAAACAACAAAAAAAAGAATGTTTGAGTTTAATCTTGGTGTTTTAACAAAAATCGAACAATAATTTTGGTACGGAGGGAGTACTTAGGTTTGGGCAGACAATCCAAACTGCATTATAGTTGAGTGGATAGAGTAATTTTGTTAGACATAAATACAGATGAAAAAAATATACTACTAAGAAATTGCAATGTACGCAATTCTATTGTTTTTCTTATATGAAAATACTTTCTCATCCATAAGTTAAACTACCTGCTAGGTTCCCATGAAAAGAATTGCTGCATACATATCCCCTTGATACAACAATTTTTAACCCAGATTTAACTAACTACTCCAAACATTCTGTTCATAAACTAGCAAAAGATTAGTTCATGTATTTTCCAAGGCATATTTGAGTAAATAGTTCACGGTTTCTGTTTATTGAATCTCACTTCCAAAATTCAATTACTTACAGCTCCAAACCATCGCCTAAAAGTCAAAGTTAGCACAAACAAATCAAAACCAAACTTGAATTGAAATAACTTTGAACATGGATTTGCTATTGACGCCATGTAATGAAGAGTTTTCCCTAACTGTATTACATCATTGACAAAGTAAAGAACAATGCCGATTGAACTCAATCAGCTTCCTTTAAACTTTGATTGAATTCTCTTGCCGCCTAAATTAGCCTAAATCAGTTATCTTGATGAGACTAAATTAAGCTAATCCAGGCGACAGAGTGATATAAACATGGCTACTCATAAGTACAGTAGAACCTCTATAATCTTATCAAGCTGGGACTGGCCCTTTTTGATAAGTTTATAGAGGTGATAAGTTTCTAGAGTTTATTAAAATTGATTCATTTAATTTTGCTTGATTGGTCTCAGAACCATCCGGAAAGTTGCAGAAAGGTATGGAAGGTTAGGAAGGTTATGGCAAGGAATGCAGGACCTCGAAAAGACATAGAAGTTGTTTGATACCCAGGTTCCGTGTGTATTGGCTGTGGTATTGTAATGGGGTGTGTAGGGCACTGTATCATGGCGTACTGTATAAAGTTGGACTGTGTAGAAGAAAACTTCTCAAAATGTAAACAACTTAACCCAGGAAAATCCCTAACCCACGTCAGATACTTAAGCACCCAACAAACAAATGTGAACAAAAGCTTAGGCAGACAACCATTACAAGTTTCTTTAGTCGATCATAGTCGTACAAATGTAGCTCGGAAAGCACATCAACCTGAATATAAGTTTATAAAAAATTCGGGGCAGCCAAAACTTGATAAGTTATAAGATTATAAATTTTTGGCCTGGTCCCATGCCGGGACCGCACAATTTGATAAATTTTTGGAGGTTATAAATTTATGGAGTATAACTTTATAGAGGTTCTACTATATAAAGATATACCATAGATGATAGTTTCCACAATAGACGCTACATGTGATAGTACCAATCGTTAGAAACATGAAATCATGATGTTTTAGTGTTGAATGTTGAAATCAGGTTTGTGTCATAAGTTGTAGGCATTTTTTACAAAATCTCATATGCTGAAATTGAACAATATATGTCAGAGTGTTGTTTTTACTACCATCAGTGATGAAATTTCTTTGAAAATATTTGAACCTGAATCATTTTCCTGCATATAAATCATACGGCAATGAGCAAGAAATTGCTATGGCGGAAAAGATAGTTCGAGAAGAAAGTTTTCTATCATATTATCAATTAGACTTAGATGTGAGCTCCAATGTCGGCGCAGATTGATAAAGCTAACCGTTAGTGATTTTAGTGTTGCATAGTGCACAAATTATGTGCTCAATGTGTACATTACAATGTTTAAACTCTTTTTTGCAATGATTGCATTGAGTTGTAGAGTGCATTTGCTACAGTTAAACCTCCGAATACTGTCATATCTTATTGGAAACATCCTCCCAATACAAACATAGAACTCAAGTACCATAAGATTTTAACTTGTAAATCTATCCAATAAATATCACTATTTGCAATAATGACATGATACTATCTAATAGTGATGGTTCCAATGGTAATTAAAAAAAATAAATAGAATTTGATTCTTTATTGTTTTCATTCCAATCAATTTCGACTACTCCTCGTCGTAAACATGGCGCAAAATTGCACGAAGTTACATGTCTTGACTTCACCTGGTTATCCTAGACTTGCTCTCTCTAGATAAAAATGGTGGTTATGTAACCTCAAGTTATTGAAATTTATTTGTCCACATAATCCTACCATACAACCTCGTCCATTCTTATTCTTGTCAAATTATTTACATTTTGTTGTTTCAACCATTTTATATGTTAAAAAAGACACAAATTATTCTATGAATTTCCTAATCTCAACTTTTCACTATTTATAACTATGATTTATCTTGGAATCATCAACTTTGCTTTACCTTTGATATTTGAGATAAGTTTACTAAAGACAATTCGATATTTGAATTCAAAAACAAATTTTCAATAATGATTCTATTCGTAAAATGATATACTAAATAATTAGCATATACTTGTGATAAGAAATAAATATTTATTTTTTATCAATATCTTCTGTTAAATATTTACCAACCTCATGCGATTCACACCTCCCAATAGTGATTTAAAACTCTAGAAACAATGGATGTCATTATTGGGAAATTTAACTCTTTATGTGCAATTTGTACATTACAAACTTTTGTTCACGGATAGGCTGCTTATCCTCACTTAGGGTTAATTAGACTTGATTGGCTTCCAATAGTGATTTAAAACTCTAGAAAATATGATATTCTCACTTAGGGTTAATTAGATTTGATTGGCTCCCAATAGTGATTTAAAACTCTAAAAACAACGGATGTCACTATTGGGAAATTTAACTCTTTTGGGAAATTTAACTCTCTATGTGCAATTTGTACATTACAAACTTTGGTTCACGGAGAGGCTAGTTATCCTCACTTAGGGTCAATTAGACTTGATTGGTCGGACATCCCATAGTTGCTATTGCATCGACTGGTTCTAGCTGTGTGAGGGAAATTAGGAATAACTAAACGCGGCCTTTGTTTATAAGTGTCTCAAGGTTCAGTATGCCAGATAATGTTCTACGCTTTGGTCAGACAGTGTACAAACAAAGTTTAGGGTGCCGGAGAAAGGTGGAAGTACGGAGAAGATGTTGAAGGTTGAACGTGCGAAGATGTATCATGACAACAGCTTTGGCAATCCAATCTCTGCAAATATTTTCTCGTCAGAGAAGACATACCAACCGTCCACCTTCAGGTTATTCGTAGTCTAATTTTCTCAAAACCTTCGCGACTTTCAATTGTGAGAGAATTGGGTTTGATTTATTTCATCGCTTAGTCACCTACATAAGTGAACTTTTTCTCACTTCTGTATACCGTTTACAGACAAATTCTCATCACCCGAAACCAAATCCGCGGAGAACCAATATCCGTCATTGGCTTCTTAGTCGATTGGAGTATTTCTTACTTCGGAGGCACTGCCCGAGTTCATCTCATAATGTCGGATTTTCCGGCTACCTATTGTTCTTTCTCTCACCAAACCCATACAGACACAACTGAATCGCGCTATGACTGCCGTTACTGCCCTGCCATTGCAGCTCGGATTCAGGACGGGGCATGTTTGGATCATGAAGAAAGGCTGGACCTGATCATGTCAGTTTTTCCTGTAGGATCTTTAAAGCCCTTTCGGCGCTGTGGACGCCTTTCCCATTGTCCTTATAATTACTTTTCTTATTGTCGATGCAATCTTGAAGTTTCTCCCTCATGCCCTGCTTCACAGCCTTCTGCCGATTCGACTCATTCCCCTCGATGAGAGAATGGGTGACATGAGCGACTTTCTCCAGAATAGCCTCGGCCATGGGATCATGGCCTTCACTGGATTTGAGAACATCCATGAGTCTCGAGAAGAACTTGCCGTCGTCCCACTCGCCGATCATATCCTTAATGGTCGTGCTTCGGAAGGACAGACCCGACAGAGCAGCCATCGCTTGGACCTGCACCTTGGGACTTTTACTGGCCATCAGATCTATCAGCAGAGGAATCGCTTTCGCTTCTGCGATCAGCTTTTGGTGCTGGGGATTGTTGAGAGCCAGGATTCGCAAAGCCCTGGCCGCATCGCTTCGAACGTCATCCTGCACGTGGTCATTCCAATTTCCTCAGCATTTCAACAAGCAGTCGGCAGTTCTGAACCACCCAAAAGTCCTAATCTTCAAAGCTTCCAAAACCTGATCACCGGAGCATATTCCATCAAGTTCACAGCCGGAAAATGACATCGACCTGGACACATGTTTGTCTAGTACAGTCGGTGATTCCAGTCTTCTGATGTGGACTTCGTTCTGTCAGTATGAGAAAACCAACTTCAGAGTGGAAATGCAATTCAGTCTGGAAAAATCAAGACGCTTGCTTACTTCAAGGTGAGGTTTTACAGAAGTGACGATCGATCTACTGTCTTCCTCTCGGGGGATCTGCGCACGTCGAATCAGCCGAGTCAGTAACGTCGAATGGTGATGGCGCCAGCATTCACTCACCATTCTTCCGAGGTCCACAAAACTCAACTCAGAGTATACATTGCATCGAGCTGTTGCGGGGGAAATCTATACAAAACTGTGATGCAATCCTAAGTCCTCGCCTACAGGAGTCAAATCAGAGTGTAATTTGCATCGAGCTGTTGCAAGGAAAACTGTACAATACTGTGATACAATCATTAGTCCGAGCCCGCCATCGCCCCAAAACTCTGAAGCAAAGACTGGCGAATAAATCAGGACCCAACCAGATAGAGGGGAGACCTGGCCGTTTATGTCTTGGAGGCCGAAGTTGGGAAGGGGGCCTTTAAGCAGATCCACCAGATTACTGATGCCTCCGGCCCTGACGATCGTGACTTTGACGGCCTGGTTTTTGTAAGCCAGGCTGCACAAGGCCTTGGCGGCCGAGAAGGCGATGGTCTGCCCCGCCTCGAGCGCCTTGACCAGCGCCTGAATGCACTCCTCGATGTGAGGGTCGGTCCCCTTGACTTGCCAGTCTTCCCAGTAGGCGATCTCGGCGAGCACTGCCGCCCCGCCGGCTTTGATCGGAGACGTCGCGCCGTGCTTGATCAAGTCGGTGCAGAGCTGCACGCCTCGGACTCCTCCCTGCTCGCCCTTGTACGACATGAGCGCCGTCCGGGCGCGCTTCCCTTTCCTGGACCCGACCAGGCGGCTCAATAAGCCGACGGCGAGCTCTTGACAGCGCGTGGTGTGGCCGATGTGGGCGTGCCGAATGAGGCACGACATGAAGCTGCTGCCGAACTCGTTGCTCTCGAGAATGGGGGCGATGACGAACTCGTGGGATCGCTCGTTGAGCGAGGCATTGAGCAGGGCCCCGAGGGCGACCTCGACGTGCTCGACGGCCTCGGACCGGGCGAGGCGCTTCAGCGGCACCACGGCCTCAATCAGACTGTTCAGCGGCAGCACATCGGGCTGCGTCGCCAGCACGGCGATGGCGGTCGCCGCCAGGCCGCGGCAGGACTCGGTTCTCCCGTCGCGCACGACGCGCACCAGGAGCGCAAAATCGTCGTCCTTGTCGAGCTCCTTCTGCTTGGCCAGGCTGATCAGAGCCCGCAGCGCCATCTCCTGCGACACCCACAGCAGGCGCGACGTGTCGAGATGGACGTGGTCGCCTTTGTCACATTCCTCGACGATTCTGAAGAGCTCCTTCTTGCTCTTGAACCAGTGGCCCGGCAGGCCGCAGTCGGAGGGCTGCGCGCTGGCCACCACGGCCGACAGATGCCGATGCCGGGCCATGTGAACCCACCAGGTCAGGCACATGAGCCGATCTCTCTCGTCCCGTTTCCTGACAAATCGAGAGAGACATCGGGGCAAGCTGCTCCGCTGGGCTCGGGCGCTGATGCCCATCCCCATGGCGGCCCCGAAGGCCAGCACGGTGCCCAGGCTCGAGGCCCAGTGCAGGCACGCGATGGCCATGGTGATCATGAGCATGTCGATCAGACGGGTCGTGCCATCGGGACATCCCGCGCCTTCGTCGTCGCAATGGCGATTTGCGCGCCAGAAGCCGAGGGTGGCGTAGACGTAAGGCGCGTAGAGCGACACTTCGAGGAGAGTGGCCATTAGCACGAAATAGCCGAACACCACGAGGGAGGCGGAAGCGGTGTCGTGGTCGTCCTTATTGTCGTGGAGCGCGACGATGGCGCAAGGGACATCGCGGAAGTAGAGGGAGTGCGCCCAGCTGCGCCCGTACTTGAGGATGGCCTCGAGGGTGAAGATCCCCCAGCTCAGGAGGCACACGCCCCGCGACATGAGCTGCCCGAACGAGCCGAGCAGCACTCCGATCTGCGTTAGCAGCAGCCACCCCATGCTCTGCTGCGCCTGCTCGCACCACACCAGAGTGTTGGCCGCGCGCTTGATCTCCTTCGACGGCGCCACCGCATCCTGCGCTTGCTCCCATGCCGCATTCCACCCGCTGGGCTTCACGTGCTGCAGGAAATCCTTCTTATTCTCCTCGTCGCGCAAGCTGGGCCCCGAGTGCTGGTGGAAATCCTTCTTCTCGTCCTCGTCGGGCCCTTGATCCATCGCGCGCTCGATCTCCTCGCCCCTGCTTCCCGCCCACCTCACCCACCCAGTCTCATCCTTCACCTCCCCCCGAGCTCCGCACGAAGGATGCGCCGGCGCAGTCCCCCCTGCCTAAAATCCTCGACATTTCCGCGGTGTGACGGGACATGGTGACAGACGAGCATTCATTCTCCGGGAATCCGCCGGGCGAGGAGGAGGAGGAGGAGAAGAAGAAGAAGGCGGACTCCATCCACCGATCGCCGCCGCCGTCGAGCTCTGTTCGATCATCCGCCGACCTCGCAACGCAACTGAGCTTCGGGAGAATCTGGGACTTGCAGCGGTGCGACGGTAAAAGTCCCACGGTCTCTTTGACTCCCGGGGCCCCCGGAGTCCGAGGCCACTGGTCGGCAGCCGCTTGGAAGGAGGAAAGTCGATAGCACCTCTGCGCCTCGCTCGATGCAGAGGCCGCTCCTTGACTTTTGTGGCTCGCGTACTAACTTCGGTGCTTTCCCACATGTACCGGATTTTGTCTTCTAACTTGGGGAGGTTATCATTTAATCGGATCATTGTTCATCATCCTCTCGAGAAAACATTACTCTCCCAATTTATGACACAAATTAGATAATTTGGACATATATATTGTTATCATTAAGACTACTATCTTTTAGTTAGGACTTGGATCCTGCCACTTGGCATCGGTAGCTCCGGATGAGCTCACAAGCAAGTTTGTTCTCACTTTGAGACCTCTGGAACGAGTGGACCAGTGGTAATTACAGCAGAAAGCAGATTATTAACAGACCTCTGGAGTGACATTGACTTTTCGGATCTCATGGAACAGTGAGAACCCTCGATACATGACTACTGGAAACAAACTGCAGTTCGAGCGATTTCGCTCTCGAGCTATGTATGCATTTTAGCTTGCTGCATAGAAGAGTCGTTAGCGAAACTCTTACAACGCAATCGGTGTGTATGTGAAGAGCGATAATTGAAGATAAAGTTATTCAGGAACGAAGAATCTCTACTACTTCCTGTTTGTCATCAAATCTCCCGAGACAACGATTTGCTGTTCAGATGCCAAAGTTAGGGATGGGCACGGCTCGGCTAACAGCTAGCCGGCTAATAATTTTTGTTAGCCGGCTAGCCGATAAATATTGCTACCTCTATCCGAGGCCGAAAACGAACCGTGAACTCGGACCGAATTTTCGCTTTCGCCGATTATTTCCTCAGCTCAGGTTCAACCGAAATTATCCAATAAACATTTATTTCGGACAAATATTTCGGTTGATTGCATTTCGGGCGAGAGCCGATTGGCTGACTAGCCGTTTTGTATCGGCTAGCCGAAAGTTAACCGGCTACGTGCCCATCCTAGCCAAAGTCCAGCCAAGGCGAAACAAAGCAGAGAGAGAAAAAGTCGGAGAAGGACATACACTGCTGTCACACCCTGACATTCAATAGCATGTGTCATAAGCGGCATGAGAGGAATCAAAACAATCTTTGATTCCACGAGGGTTTATATTCATGGGGATAGTTATCTACATTCGGCATGAGAGGAATCAAAACACTATTCGATTCCATGAGGGTTTATTTTCATGGGGATAGTTATCGAGATTCTCATGCGAGCTTGTTTTTCTCCCCTAGAAATGTCATGATTAACATATGAACCTGATTCAATTGTTCCTAGCTTGTTTTTCTCACTTCCATCAGTTTCAAATACGGGAACTTCCACATTCTGTCAAGCGTGGTGGCTGTGGCCTTAGGCCTATATTATGTTAACAAAGTCGTTCCAGGTAATGGGTACCAAACATAGTGTGGAATAGCTATTAGAATTACGCTACCTGCTTCCAAAATCCTACACTTATTCTCTTTGGATTTATGAATATAAGGACTATAACCAAAAAATTTCAAACTATTATAATGAAACATAAATTTATGCTTCAGTTCAAATGATGAAAAAAAATTGATTGCAGTAAAACAAGAAAGTTTTGCCAAATATTGTGCAGTATTGACAACTTTAGCCCAAAATTCATGTGACAAAACATATTGTGTCAACATACTACACAACTTTTCAAACTATCTTCAATTTAGACTTTCAAAAACAACATTCTATTGTTGAGTACGAACCGTGATGAGTTGACAAATAATCTTTTACTCTTCACAATAATTTTGAAGCTACTCAAAAATGTATTTCGTGTCATTATTTGTACTTGAATATTTCATCTTGTGTCTAGTATGAATCTCAACTTGAACTTCCCAACTTTTGAAAGTTGTCAACACATGAGATTTGTGTGTGAGAAAATAAATCTACACAAACCTTGCGTAATTACTAATAAATGATATATAATATAACTTTTCATAGAGTGAGACTTTAGGAGAGAATATCCACAAGTCACTATGTACATACCCAAGTAGCTCTTTGAAACTGCAAGTTTCAACACTAAAGACTTGGTTATGATACTTGTTCGTGATATAATATTTGCAAAACTCTAAGTCAATTTCACAAATGTCAGATAACAATTTTCTCTTGTTTAGGAGGTATAAATTTATATTACTCATGTGTCATAGCCTAGAATATCACACATGAAACATCTTAACTCAAAATCTAGTAAAGTTAACTTTCTAACATATAATATTGCCCTCTAGAAAATATAGAATATAGTGCTTATTGTGATGCTTAGTTTTTTCAATTTTTCCATGAATAACAAAAACTTAAACATAATTGTGGTAAAACGTATACATATAAGTCATTAGGCATAGAAGTTAGGAGATTAATGAAAATTAGTTAGTTAGGAGAAGATAATGGAATCCGCCCTCGGCCAAAGACCTTCGGGCCATCTGACCATCGGCGCAACCATTTTTGGCGATGTAATTTCGGCCGGACCTTCGACGAAGACGGCGAATCACACTTTGAATTCGCGAAGGGCTGGTCAAGATCCGCACTTGTTGGAAATACCAATTCGCGCGAGTGTGGAAACCATTAAGGAGGCGAGGGTAAGGGCACGAAGCGAACACATTCGCGCCGACATTGCGACATTGAGATAAAGGGAGAGAGAATTGAAATTGATCGACCTGATAGCAGCGAAGACGCGACTGGAGACATGACGCCTCCCACGAAAGCTAACATGCGGAAATTGATACCGCTTAAGGTGCTCAACGCGGAGTTGCGAATCTATTGACGACAACTCATTGCACTTCATCTGGACTTCCTGCTATGGGATTGAAATTATGTTTCGGCGACCATATGTAAGGAGATGATGGATAACAACCAGAACGAGAATGAGAATCTCGGGGTGCAATTTGATGTTGTGGACGCTCGACCACTAGACGAGGGTTCTACAATCATGTGCAGAGAAGTATGGAGGCTTCATGTTCGAAGAGGAGAGTGTCAAAATCACGTGCGTAGAAGAATTCACCTTCGCTTCACTCTTCAAGAACGCGCGATCGAGTACAAATGGGTGGAAGACAACGAATTAGAAGTACCCGAAGAGATGTGCAATTGCGTTAGGGGTGATGCACATTCTGCGACCGCAACGCACAACCTATGTCATCGCCTGGCAAGTCAGCTTCTTCGAACGCACAGTGAAAGTAGATTCAATCCAATTGGGCGAAGATCTTCCAGACATAATTTGGATCAATGTCAGCACCAGATGGAAAGAAGGTTTGATTAACCACATAACACTCTACTTAGTGAGTGTCTATCGAGGGATGGGGTTGTTGACGAAGAATGAGGAGAAGCGATTTTCCAAGGAGCACGATGTGTTGATAGTTGAGTCGGGCGAAGACACGGAGGAGGAAGGCAATGTCCAAGCCAAAGAGCCACCTCGAAGCACAGCACGAGGGCCAGTTCATGTGGATGTAATCTCAACCAGATTACAGTCAAAGAGGAGATCGGCGAAAAGAACGAAGGATGTTGACGAAAGGGGAGAAGGCTGAAGATCAGAGTAGCGGATGGCCGAGACACTAGTGACGCAAAACAAGATGTCAAAGACCCGGGCTAGGCCAAAGAAGAAAGCGAATTGCAAGATAGTTGTGTCCAACTCTTCGGAAAATTGTGATGACAGATAAATACCAAAATGGAGCATAATGGTAAAGATCCAATCCCTTGAGGATAGAAACAAGACAAAGAGTACCAAGTGTCACGTATTTAACTGCCTATTGAGGAGTTTGAATTCTCAGGCCAATGTCACTTCCAGAAGTACTGCAGGTGTTCGATTCAAAGGACATTCAATGCAGCGTAATACACACATTACTCCAGAAATTATCAAATGTAGCAACACAAAGGTCGATCTTGACCTTGTCTTAGTATTCAAGGGGGAAAATTTCCAAAGAGTATACTAAGGGACTCTGCACACAACTACCAATTGGGAATTTGCTTAAATTTTGATTCTAGCCAATCGCTATTCAGAACATTCGAATTGGGGCTACTACTTCGGATGCGGTATCTTCGACAAACCAAAGTACCTCTCACGCGGTGACCAACACACTCAACTCACAAACGCACGGAGAATGCATACTTCAAAACTGAGAGAAATTAAGTTTGAGAAAAGATACTCAAGTCCAATGCCTTGGATCTCATTATTCCTACCTAACGCTAAACTATCACTCGCTCTGATGCTAGCTCCGAACAGGTCTGCAACCTCCGGGCTGACTCTCACTTGGGTTTACCTCAGATGGCTTTGCGGCAACGCATAATGGTACTAGAAGACTAGGATTCATCCTCAAACTCATAGCCCCAAACACTCACTCACACAATCACTCAAGGTAGCACTCCAACTCACACACACATCGACAGTCCAAGGTATTGAAAATCGTCACTCTTTCATATATGAAAGAAGTACTCACACATGACTCTCCAAACTTGCTCTAGAGGTGCTATTCTAACTCTCTATTTATATTACTTGTGAAGTTATCATAGTAACATGTGGTAATTTCTCTTAACTTACTTTTACCTAGGTAAGTTTGACTAACTCACTATACGTGGTAACATGTCATTGGCCTAGCTAAACCTTCTAGAAGTCTTTGGAATCCAAGGTTGAGGTAGCGACATGCCATTGGAAGCTTTTAAACTTCTACAAGCTTCTTAGCCACTAAATCAACCTTAGATTTAATTTAGCAAATCATATTTCATATATTGAATCAAACCAATCAAATCCAAGCTTCTAGTCAAATATCTAGATTATTAGACCCTAAATTATTTACTTAATTTTAATTTTTTAAATGAATCTATATTTTATAATAAATATTTCATATATAATAATCTTTGACATTTTCAATTTAAAATCTAAATTTTTCTAATAATATCTAAATCTTATTTATTACCTATATTTGAATGTGCAGTTTACATTTTTTATTATTATGAATTCTGAAAATTTTTGTACTGTGAATGAAAGACTTTAAAATAATTTTATGAACATTTATAATATAAATATACAAATATATGAATTTTTTTAATATAAAATCTTCTAATTTAAATTTAATATATTGGATTTACATCATTTCTATTGAAGAATAACCTAATTGGATTTACAATTTAATTTAAATATTTTTTAATTTTCAAAATATCGAGTATCTAACAACATAATTTCAACTGATATGTACATAAACTCCATAGCATTAATGCTTTCACATTCGATGTTTTTATTTAAATAATAAAATGAATCTGACTTTGTTTGATGAATATTAAATTACAAGTAAAATATATTAATACAAATTATTAGATATCCAAAAAAAAGCATGATCACTAATTGTTATGCCGCTAAACTTACGATGACTAGAATATTAAATATTTCACATAAACAGAGAATAGATATACTTTTCAATTTAATATATGTGTAATAGATTCAAAAAAAGAACAAAAATCAAGAATAATAAGGTTTAAATATTTTAAAAAATCACGAACAAACAACTTAATTACTTTAATGAGTTGTGTTTTTTACAAAATTTATTGTATTTGATTTGAAAGTATCAAACCTTTTAAAAAATAAATTTTTTGGATGTTTCATCATCATTATCATTTATATATAGTGTTGGCAGATAAAAAAATTTAACCATCACAACACATAACCTAGGAAAACCACATAATAAAATGCACTTTTCTGCACTTTTTTTACAAATATGTCAAAGTTTGCAGTTATAGATTCATATATTTTTAGCTATATTAACACAAAAAGAGACATGACATTTGTAAATGATCTTTTTTACTTGAATCATATTCGGCTATCATCTAGAAAGATAATTATATATCTTTTCATAATCTTCACAAGACGATGAAGTGAAAATCACAACATAAATTGTCATAACTTGTTATCTTTAAACAAAGTTATAACTTGTATTACTTCTTCCAATTGCACTGCATGCATTCAATAATGTGAATAATTTACTATCACATAACATTAAAACATTATATATTTAAAACAGAATGTCTAGCGTGAAAATTCCTTTCAAACAGATTGACATTTCACCAGTTGATTACAGGTTGATGATTCAAAAGTCTGAAAACAATCATGTGAGAGACTTGCAAACGCTCACTATCGAGTTGAAATGGAGGGGCAGGATTTGATGATTAGTATATGCAAGGGTTGTCCAAAGGTCAAATTATATATCTCACTCAGAAATTTAATAGTCTCAGTAGTTAGAGAGGTTGGGATGAAAATACATTCAATGTTCTTAACGCTTTGCATTCACAAGTTTAGTTATAACCTGGCTTGATTAGTCCAGTCGGATGCCTAAATTAACTTAAATTAGTCGCACCAGGAGACCTTAGTTTAGGCGCTGAGTAAATGTGAGTTAGACTGGAATCAATGTGTGCAAATTATTGAAACATTTGTACCCTTTTGAGACGCTAGAGCAAGAAGCGAGTTTCCTCACATTTTTGCTTTTTCTTTTCGGGCTATCAGAACTCATAGACGATGTGGGGAATGACAAGTCTTTCTCTTGCTTCGAGCCCTTACTTCTGGAAAATCTGGAGCATTGATATGGTCAGGAATTCATCATCTACATTGACAGTGGAAGGATAAAACTCCCCTTCCCTCAAGAGGAGTAGCGGACGGCGGTCCGTTGTATTGTCGCAAGTTCCATTCATATCCTTATCGATGAAATCCACGGCTTTGCAGGAGTTTGATAGTGAAACAGATAATGGTCAAGAGAGTTTAATAGTGAAACAGAACATGGTTAAGAGACTCTGAACACTTGTTGGTCAACTGATTTTGACGCTGTCAGAGAATTGTTCCTCGATTCAACGTAAGTTGGAGGCTGATGCAGTTACCTTGAGATTTAAATCAGGCCCCAGAACAAGGCTCAACTTCAAATTGGTTGCTAAACTGAATGCCACACATCATAGCTCTTCAGTGCTAATGTTCATTTGGGGATCAGGAAAAGAGTTTTTGGAAGAAACCTGTGCTTTGTTGCGCTTTCGCATTTAGATTTTATCGATATCTCACAGACAACGCTGTGAACGTTTTGTCGTCGTAATCTCAAGAGCAAATCTAGAGGCTTAAGACATATCTGGAGAGTTTAGTATGGTAATTCAAGCAGATGCTTACCTTGCAGCAAAAGCACCATCTTGGAGTCCATTGCCAGACGAGGTTAGAGCTCAAAAATTTAGTACAGCCTCTTTACTCACTCACTTATGAATCACTCCCATGCACTGAAACCTCACTTGCCGTCTATAACAACGGCTCAATAATTTCAATGTTCCACCTTGTAAAATGGGCTCGATTGAACTATGCTACCTTTGACTTTTTTGGCATAAGTAGACACTCCGGCGGAGTCTAATTAAGCAGTTTAGGCCTAATTAATGTAGATAATTGTATGCCCGATTTTCGACATTAATCAGGCCTGGTCATGTTTGGGAAGCAGAAAAATACCTAACAGAAGACTAAACTCCTATTGCTTCTTTCAAAGGGAAGTAGTTGTTGACAAGAACATTGGGAGATTCTGCCATACATCTTTAACTTCAACAATGATTATTCTGTATACATTTTCCACAGTAACGATGTAATGAAAACGTACAGCTACTTTACACAAGAGGTCCCTCGAAAGCTAACTAACACCAAACTTGATACGGATTGAACTTTGAGGTTGCTTAGCATCATAAATTGTCCAAGCTCTAGGGAAGAGGGCGGGGTACGTAGAATGTTTACCATCAAGATTACAATCCCGATACCGACGTCATTTCTTTATTCCTATAGATAAGTATATGATCAGAACTGTACACACAGTCAACTTTCTAGTTTGACTCAATTCTCAAATTCATATAACTAGAAATGGCGTAAGCGCTACGTACTCAAAATCCGCGGATCGACCAGGTGTTAGGACCGAAGATATTTGTTTTTTCACTTCATTCTCCTTCTCGCGATTTATGAACACCTCCACAGTTGAGCAAAAACAGAGTCAACTTGCTTGCGATGGTGACTCTAAAAGAGAAACAAATTCAACCGAACTAAATTACTGAGAGTGAATCAATATCTCTCAAATTAATATCTACGTCTATGACCAGTTTTTAAACTCACCAAAAACTAATTTGCAATCTGCTGCGATTCATCTCAGAGCCCAGGTATAATCTTTCACCTCAACGTAGGCAATAAAATACCGCGAGCTCATGTGGGCTGGGCTCGCTCGCTGCGGATGTATCACTGTACGAAGACCAAATAAGATTAGTTGCATGCGGTACTAAGAACTAAGCTCCATGCAATACGCAGAACTCTAGCACCGAATAATATTATTTGTGCTTGATGAGGTCAAAGTGTAAATATCACCCGCATGAGCGCTCGGGGAATCGTTCTGCTGGGGGCTGCTGGTAAATGAGTATAGGAGGTGAAGACCAGAGAGGACTAGTAGGACTGCAAAGAGAATTCACCAATTGTACTCGCCCATGGACAGGAATCCGAAATCGACTTTTGCTTCCTCGAGAGGAATCACAAAGTCAAAGTCTGATTAGCTTGGACTTGTTCACCACGACACTTCCAGCAAGATCGATGTCTGCAGCAGTGACCAGCTCCCGCCTTAAACAGCGAGCAGAAAAGAATGAATTGGTGAAAATGTGAGTTGCACTTTCAACTTTTGAGTCTACCATTCCTAAACTTCTTGAAAGTTAACTTGTCAAGATCGACACGTTTACGTTTAATTTCCTTTTCTCTGTTGGTTGCCCCACAGACTCCTCTTCCCATTGATTGCCCCTGACACATTAATTTAGACGCTGAAATGCGTCATACTTTAGGTAATTTAAGCCTCGTCGTATACGGTCTACAATAACCTTGTATGACTTATAAACAAGTATGGTTATATGAGTACTTCCCCTAAAGTAACTAATTAGCTTAATTTAGTCGTATCAATTCAATTCGGTTAATTTAGACGCTTTTGGGCTAGAAGATCACTCCGGTGCATTTAAAGAACGAGTGACAGGTTCGGAGGTAAAGGGAGAGAGAGATACCATCACGCTGGGCTTGCGTTCGGGCTGTGAGTCTTGTAAGCCAGCTGAGATCTACCACGCTCCAACTCGGAGCCAATTAGAGTCTAGGTACGCTGGTTAATTTTAGATAATATGGTACAACGTAGCCTAAAATAACCATTCCTACTTATAAATATTAAGGGATACTATAGATGATAGTTTCCACCATAGACGCTACATGTGATAGTACCAAATCGTTAGGAACATCAGAACATTATGTTTCAGCATTGAATGTCGAAATCATGTTTGTGTCGGTAGTTATAGACATGTTTTGCAGAATCAGATGTTGCAGATGTTCAAATTGACCGATATATGTCAGGCTGTTGTTTTTCCCGTCACAATTGTTGAAATTTATTTGTAAATATTTGAACCTGGATCATATGCCTGAACAGAAATCATACGGCAATGAGCAAGAGATCAATATGGAGAAAAAGAGAATTTGGGAGAAAAGTTTACTATCATCTTATCAATAATATGCTCAGATGCGAATTCTAATGTCCGCGCAGATTGATATAGCCAACCGTTTGTAATTTCAGTGTTGCAAAGCGCACAAATCCTGTGTTCAAAGTGTACACTACAACCTTTTTTTTCAATGTTTGCATCGAGCTTTACAGTGCATGTTCCGCAGAAGTCGTATGTACAATGTGCACATTACAAGCTTTTGTTTTAATGTGTGTGCCATGCTAATGTTCTCTCTTCAGATAGAATATATGGGAACCGTCCACCTTCAGGTTCTTCGTAGTTTAGTACTCAAAACCTTAGCGACTCTCAAATGGAAGAGAATTGGGTTTGGTTTGTTTCGGCGCTTAGTTACCTGATTAAATGAACTTCTCTCACTTCTGTATACCGTTTACAAACAAATACAAACAAATTCTCATCACCCGAAACCAAATCCGCGGAGAACCAAATGCGTCAGTGGCTTCTTAGCCGATTTGTCACTTCGGAGCACTGCCGGAGTTCATCTCGTAAAGTCGAATCTTTCGACTACCTACTATCTTTCTCTCACCAAACCCAAACAGACACAACTGAATCGCGCTATGAATACCGTTCCCGCCATGCCATTGCAGCTCGGATTCAGGACGGGGCATGTTTGGATCATGAAGAAAGGCTGGACCTGATCATGTCAGTTGTTCCTCCGTTGTTCCTCCGATAAGATCTTTAAAGCCCCGTCGACGATTTGTTTGGCTTTCCCGTTGTTCTTATAAATACTTTTCTTGATACAATCTCCAAGTTTCTCCCTCATGTTCTTGTTCAGAGCCTTCTGCCGATTCGACTCATTCCCCTCGACCAGAGCCTGGGTGAGATGAGCGACTTTCTCCAGAATAGGCTCGGCCATGGGGTCATGGCCTTCATTGGATCTGAGAACATCCATGAGTCCCGAGAAGAACTTGCCGTCGTCACACTCGCCGATCATATCCTTAATGGTCGGGCTTTGGAAGGAATGACCCGACAGAGCAGCCATCGCTTGGACCTGCACCTTGGGACTTCTACTGGCCATCAGATCTATCAGCAGAGGAATCGCTCCCGCTTCTGCGATCTGCATTTGGTGCTCGGGATTGTTGAGAGCCAGGATTCGCAAAGCCCTGGCCGCATCACTTCGAACGTCATCGCTTCGAACATCCTCCTGCACGTGGTCATTCCGATTTCCTCAGCATTTCAACAAGTAGGCGGCATTTCTAAACCACACAAAAGTCCAAATCTTTCAATGCTTCAAATGCCAAATCACCGGCCCATGTTCCATCAAGTTCAAAGCCGGAAATTGACATCGAGCTGATCACATGTTTGTATAGTACAGTCGGTGATTCCAGTCTTCTGATGTGGAGTTCGTTCTGTCAGTGTGAGAAAACCAACTTCAGAGTGGAAATGCAATTCAGTCTGGAGAAATCAAAACGCTTGCTTATTTCGAGGTGAGGTTTTCCAGGAGTGCCGGTCGATTTATTGTCTTCCTCGCGGGGGATCTGCGCACGTTGAATCGGCCGAGTCAGTGAACGTCGAATGGTGATGGCGCCCGCATTCACTCACCCATTCTTCCGAGGTCCACAAAACTCAGATCAGAGTGTAATTGGCATCGAGCTGTTGCGGGGAAATCTGTACAAAACTGTGAAGCAATCATAAGTCCTCGCCCACAGAAATCAAAACAGAGTGTAATTTGCATCGAGCTATGTGCGAGGAAATCTGTACAATACTGTGATACAATCATTAGTCCTCGCCCGCCATCGCCCCAAAACTCTGAAGCAAAGACTGGCGAATAAATCAGGACCCAACCAGATCGAGGGGAGACCTGGCCGTTAATGTCATTGGGGCCGGAGTCGGTAAAGGGGGCTTCAAGCAGCTTCACCAGTGAAGGGATGCCTTCGGCCTTGACGATTGTGGCTTGGACGTCCTGGTTGTTGTAAGCCAGGCTGCACAAGGCCTTGGCGGCCGAGACGATGATCAATTTCGCCGTCGTCACTTCGAGCGCCTTGACCAGCGCCTGAATGCACTCCTCGATGTGAGGGTCGCTCCCCTTGACCTCCCAGTCTTCCCAGTAGGCGATCTCGGCGAGAACTGCCGCCCCGCCGGCTTTGATCGGAGACGACACGCCGTGCTTGATCAAGGCGGTGCAGAGCTGCACGTCTGGGACTCCTCCATGCTCGCCCTTGTACGATATGAGCGCCTCCCGAGCGCGCTTCCCTTTCCTGGACCCGACCAGGCAGCTCAATAAGCGGACGGCGAGCTCTTGACAAAGCGTGGATTTGCCGATGTGGGCGTGCCGAATGAGGCACGACATGAAGCTGCTGCCGACCTCGTTGCTGTCGAGAATGTTGCTGTCGACAATGAGGTCGATGACCTTGTGGGAATGGTCCTGGAGCGAGGCATTGAGCAGGGCCCCGAGGGCGACCTCGACGTGCTCGACGCCCTCGGACCGGGCGAGGCGCTTCAGCGGCACCACGGCCTCGGTCAGATCGCTCAGCGACAACACTTCGGGCTGCGTCGCCAGCACGGCGATGGCGGTCGCCGCCAGGCCGCGGCAGGACTCGGTTCTCCCGTCGCGCACGACGCGCTCCAGGAGGGCGAAAGCTTTGTCGTCGTCTCCGCCGAGCTTCTCCTGCTTGGCCAGGCTGATCAGAGCCCGCAGCGCCATCTCCTGCGACACCCACAGCAGGCGCGACGTCTCGAGATGGACGTGGTCGCCTTTGTCACACTCCTCGACGATTCTGAAGAGCTCCTCCTTGCTCTTGAACCAGTGGCCCGGCAGGCCGCAGTCGGAGTCTTGCGCGCTGGCCACCACGGCCGTCGGATGCCGATGCCGGGCAATGTGAACCCACCAGGTCAGGCACATGAGCTGATCCCTCTCTTCCCGTTTCTTGAGAAATGGAGAGAGACATCGGAACCAGCTCCTGCTGTCCCGGGCTCGGGCGCTGATGCCCATCCTCATGGCGGCCATGAAGGCCAGCACGGTGCTCAGGCTCGAGGACCAGTGCACGCACACGATGACCATGCTGATGATGAGCATATCCATCAGATTGGTCGTGCCATCGGACATCCCGCGTCTTTGTGGTAGCAATGGCGATTCGCGCGCCAGAATTTCACGGTGTATATGATGTAAAACACGTAGAGAACCGCTTCGAGGAGAGTGGCAATTATTAAAAGTTATTGTCACCTCTGGGGTGACAATAACTTTTCGGATCTCATGGAATAGTGAGAATCCTCGATCGATGACTACTGGAAACAAACTGCAGTTCGAGCAATATCGTTCTCGCGCTATGTATGCATTTTAGCTTGCTCCATAGAAACTCTTACATTGCAATCGGTGTGTATGCGAAATCCGATCTTCGAAGATAAAGTGATTCAGGAACGAAGAACCTCTATTACTTCCTGTCTCTCATTGAACCTCCTGAGACAACGGTATGCTGTTTAGATGCAGAACAAACTCCAGCCAAGGCGGAACAAAGCCGAGGGAGAAAAAGTCGGAGATGGACGTAGAATGCTGTCACCCCCGTGACATTCAGCACCTGCCTGCACAGTCTGTGTCATAAGCGGCATGAGAGGAATCAAAACACTCTTCGATCCCATGAGGGTTTATATCCATGGGGATAGGTCTCGAGCTTCTCATGCGGACTCGTTTTTTCTCCTCTAGGAATGTCATGCAGGGGAACATATGAACGTGATTCATTTGTTCCTTGCTTGTTTTTCTCACTTCCATCAGTTGAAAATCCGAAAACTTCCTCATTCTGTCCTCTGGACACGAGTGGCTGTGGCCTTAGTCCAACATTATGCCAACAAAGTGGTTTCAAGTAGTGAATACCAGGCACAGTGTGTTATTGCTATCAGAAGTACGCTCCCTGCTTTCAGAGTCCAGCACTTTGACGAGGTGATCACGTGTTTCATCAGCACAAAATGCTGAAAACCCTGGGGAGTTCATCTGGTGCAGATTGATCGACCCTATGTGAAATCGCAGTACAATTTCCATCTGAGTGAGAAGGAGCGAGGAGTAAACCAAAAAGTATGGAAAGAACCCATCATTTCCAGCTTAGTTCCATCTCTTCCAAATGATCGATCTCTTCCAAGTGGACACTGGACGAGAGCCGATGTCTTCCAGGAGGTCACGCTTTCGGGTTCTCTTCCACTTGCTCATCGAGGTTAGAAAAATTCTGGACACTTCACACTGCCTTAGAATTGATGAGTGAATGAATGCCTAAGCAACCCTTCCTCTCCACAATCGATGCTCACCTACGCAGTAAAATGGTAGCGAACAACTGGAAAAGTGACACGAACTACATCCTCGACGCTAACCCCACACCTGTCCCCTCTGCCAAGCAAAATCATATTTTACAATCGGAACTACGAGATACAGAGACGAGGACTTTCTCCAACCGACCTAAACGGACGCAGTAAGCTCACGCATAGTCATCGATACCTTTCACGCAAAGTCATCAGTGCATGTTCCGCAGAAATCGTATATACAATGTGTACATTACAAGCGTTTGTTTTAATGTGTGTGCCCTGCTAATGTTCTCTCTTCAGATAGAATATATACGAACCGTCCACCTTCAGGTTCTTCGTAGTTTAGTCCTCAAAAGCTGAGCGACTCTCAAATGGAAGAGAATTGGGTTTGGTTTGTTTCAGCGCTTAGTTACGTGATGAAGTGAACTACACTCACTTCTGTATACCGTTTACAAACAAATACAAACAAATTCTCATCACCCGAAACCAAATCCGCGGAGAACCAAATGCGTCAGTGGCTTCTTAGCCGATTTGTCACTTCGGAGCACTGCCGGAGTTCATCTCGTAATGTCGAATCTTTCGACTACCTACTATCTTTCTCTCACCAAACCCAAACAGACACAACTGAATCGCGCTATGAATACCGTTCCCGCCATGCCATTGCAGCTCGGATTCAGGACGGGGCATGTTTGGATCATGAAGAAAGGCTGGACCTGATCATGTCAGTTGTTCCTCCGTTGTTCCTCCGATAAGATCTTTAAAGCCCCGTCGACGATTTGTTTGGCTTTCCCGTTGTTCTTATAAATACTTTTCTTGATACAATCTCCAAGTTTCTCCCTCATGCCCTGGTCCACAGCCTTCTGCCGATTCGACTCATTCCCCTCGACCAGAGTCTGGGTGAGATGAGCGACTTTCTCCAGAATAGGCTCGGCCATGGGGTCATGGCCTTCATTGGATCTCAGAACATCTCTGAGTTTCGAGAAGAACATGCCCTCGGCCCCATTGCCTATCAAAGTCTTAATGGTCGGGCATTGGAAGGAAAGACCCGACAGAGCAGCTATCGCTTGGACCTGCACCTTGAGAGGTCTACTACTGGCCATCAGTTTTATCAGCGGAGGAATCGCTCCCGCATTTGCGATCTGCATTTGGTGCTGGGGATTGTTGAGAGCCAGGATTCGCAAAGCCCTGGCCGCATCGCTTCCAACATCCTCCTGCACGTGGTCATTCCGATTTCCTCAGCATTTCATCAAGTAGTCCGCGTTTCTAAACCACACAAAAGTCCAAATCTTCAAAGCTTCCGAAACCAAATCACCGGCCCATGTTCCATCAAGTTCACAGCCGGAAAGTGACATCGAGCTGATCACATGTTTGTATAGTACAGTCGGTGATTCCAGTCTTCTGATGTGGAGTTCGTTCTGTCAGTATGAGAAAACCAACTTCAGAGTGGAATTGCAATTCAGTCTGGAGAAATCAAAACGCTTGCTTACTTCGAGGTGAGGTTTTCCAGGAGTGACGGTCGATTTATTGTCTTCCTCGCGGGGGATCTGCGCACGTTGAATCGGCTGAGTCAGTGAACGTCGAATGGTGATGGCGCCCGCATTCACTCACCCATTCTTCCGAGGTCCACAAAACTCAGATCAGAGTGTAATTTGCATCGAGCTGTTGCGGGGAAATCTGTACAAAACTGTGAAGCAATCATAAGTCCTCGCCCACAGAAATCAAAACAGAGTGTAATTTGCATCGAGCTGTGTGCGAGGAAATCTGTTCAATACTGTGATACAATCATTAGTCCTCGCCCGCCATCGCCCCAAAACTCTGAAGCAAAGACTGGCGAATAAATCAGGACCCAACCAGATCGAGGGGAGACCTGGCCGTTAATGTCATTGGGGCCGGAGTCGGGAAGGGGGGCTTCAAGCAGCTTCACCAGTGAACGGATGCCTTGGGCCTTGACGATTGTGGCTTGGACGTCCTGGTTGTTGTAAGCCAGGCTGCACAAGGCCTTGGCGGCCGAGACGATGATCAATTTCGCCGTCGTCACTTCGAGCGCCTTGACCAGCGCCTGAATGCACTCCTCGATGTGAGGGTCGCTCCCCTTGACCTCCCAGTCTTCCCAGTAGGCGATCTCGGCGAGAACTGCCGCCCCGCCGGCTTTGATCGGATCCGACACGCCGTGCTTGATCAAGGCGGTGCAGAGCTGCACGTCTGGGACTCCTCCCTGCTCGCGCTTGTACGACATGAGCGCCTCTCGAGCGCGCTTCCCTTTCCCGACCAGGTGGCTCAATAAGCGGACGGCGAGCTCTTGACAAAGCGTGGATTTGCCGATGTGGGCGTGCCGAATGAGGCACGACATGAAGCTGCTGCCGAACTCGTTGCTGTCGAGAATGTTGCTGTCGACAATGAGGTCGATGACCTCGTGGGATTTTCCGTGGAGCGAGGCATTGAGCAGGGCCCCGAGGGCGACCTCGACGTGCTCGACGGCCTCGGACCGGGCGAGGCGCTTCAGCGGCACCACGGCCTCGGTCAGATCGCTCAGCAACAACACTTTGGGCTGCGTCGCCAGCACGGCGATGGCGGTCGCCGCCAGGCCGCGGCAGGACTCGGTTCTCCCGTCGCGCACGACGCGCACCAGGAGCGCAAAATCGTCGTGTTTGCCGAGCTCCTTCAGCTTGGCCAGGCTGATCAGAGCCCGCAGCGCCATCTCCTGCGACACCCACAGCAGGCGCGACGTGTCGAGATGGACGTGGTCGCCTTTGTCACACTCCTCGACGATTCTGAAGAGCTCTTCCTTGCTCTTGAACCAGTGGCCCGGCAGGCCGCAGTCGGAGTCTTGCGCGCTGGCCACCACAGCCGTCAGATGCCGATGCCGGGCAATGTGAACCCACCAGGTCAGGCACATGAGCCGATCCCTCTCTTCCCGTTTCTTGAGAAATGGAGAGAGACATCGGAACCAGCTCCTGCTGTCCCGGGCTCGGGCGCTGATGCCCATCCCCATGGCGTACATGAAGGCCAGCACGGTGCTCAGGCTCGAGGACCAGTGCACGCACACGATGACCATGCTGATGATGAGCATATCCATCAGATTGGTCGTGCCATCGGGACATCCCGCGTCTTTGTGGTAGCAATGGTGATTCGCGCGCCAGAATTTCACGGTGTATATGATGTAAAACACGTAGAGAACCGCTTCGAGGAGAGTGGCAATGAGCACGAAAAAGCCGAACTTCCTGAGGGAGGCGGAAGCGGTGTCGCGGTTATTGTCGTGGAGCGCGACGATGGCGCAAGGGACACCGCGGAAGTAGAGGATGTGCGCCCAGCTGCGCCCGTACTTGAGGATGGCCTCGAGGGTGAAGATCCCCCAGCTCAGGCCGCACACCTCCCGCGACATGAGCTGCCCGAACGAGCCGAGCAGCACTCCGATCTGCGTCAGCAACAGCCAGCCCATGCTCTGCTGCGCCTGCTCGCACCACACCAGAATGTTGGCCGCGCGCTTGATCTCCATGGACGGCACCACCGCGCCCTGCGCTTGCTCCCAAGCCGCATTCCACGCGCTGGGCTGCAGGTGGAAATCCTTAAACACCTCCTCGCGCCCTTGATCCATCGCGCGCTCGATCTCCTCGCCCCTGCTTCCCGCCCGGCTCACCCACCCAGTCTCATCCTTCGCCTCTCCCCGAGCTCCGCACGAAGGATGCGCCGGCGCAATCCCCCTGTCCTAAAATCGTCGACATTTCCGCGGGGTGACAGGACATGGTGACAGACGAGCATTCATTCTCCGGGAGTCCACGGGGCGAGGAGGAGGAGAAGATAAAGAAGAAGAAGGCGACACCATCCACCGATCGTCCCCCGCCGCCTCAACTCGAGCTCTGGTCGATCATCCGCCAACCTCGCAACGCAACCGAGCTTAGGGAGAATCTGGAACTTGCAGAGGTGCGACGATATAAGTCCCACGGTCACTTATATTCCCGGGCCCCCCGCGGTCCAAGGCCACTGGTTGGCGGTCGCTTGGAAGGAGAAAGGTCGATAGCACCTCTGCGCCTCGCTCGATGCAGAGGCCGCTCGTTGACTTTTGTGTCTCGCGTCCCAAATTCGGTGCTTTCCCACATGTTCCGGATTTTGCTTCGGGGTTTATCATTTATTGGATCATTTTTCATCATACCCTTGGAAAAACAATATTCTTCCACTTTATAAGACACATAAGATATTTTCGATCTGAATATTATTATTATTAACACTACTAACTTTGTCTTAGGACTTGGACCCTGCTACTTGGCATCGGTAGCTCCGGATGAGCTCACAAGCAAGTTTGTTCTCACTTTGATACCTCTGGAGCAAGTGGACCAGTAGTGATTACATGAAAGCAGATAATCAACAGACCTCTGGAGTGACAATGACTTTTCGGATCTCATGGAACAGTGAGAACCCTCGATGGATGACTACTGGAAACAAACTGCAGTTCGAGCAATTTCGTTCTCGCGCTATGTATGCATTTTAGCTTGCTCCATAGAAACTCTTACATTGCAATCGGTGTGTATGGCAAAATCCGATCTTCGAAGATAAAGTGATTCAGGAACGAAGAACCTCTATTACTTCTTGTCTCTCATTGAACCTCCTGAGACAACGGTTTGCTGTTCAGATGCAGAACAAACTCCAGCCAAGGCGGAACAAAGCCGAGGGAGAAAAAGTCGGAGATGGACGTAGAATGCTGTCACCGCCGTGACATTCAGCACCTGCCTGCACAGTCTGTGTCATAAGCGGCATGAGAGGAATCAAAACACTCTTCGATCCCATGAGGGTTTATATCCATGGGGATAAGTCTCGAGCTTCTCATGCGGACTCGTTTTTTCTCCTCTAGGAATGTCATGCAGGGGAACATATGAACGTGATTCATTTGTTCCTTGCTTGTTTTTCTCACTTCCATCAGTTCCTCAACTTCCTCATTCTGTCCTCTGGACACGAGTGGCGGTGGCCTTAGTCCAACATTATGCCAACAAAGTGGTTTCAAGTAGTGAATACCAGGCACAGTGTGTTATTGCTATCAGCAGTACGCTCCCTGCTTCCAGAATCCAGCACTTTGACGAGGTGATTACATTTTTCATCAGCACAAAATGCTGAAAGCCCTGTGGAGTTCATCTGATGCAGACTGATCGACTCTATGTGAAATCGGAGTACAATTTCCATCTGAGTGGGAAGGAGCGAGGAGTAAACCAAAAAGGATGGAAAGAACCCATCATTTCCAGCTTAGTTCGATCTCTTCCAAATGGACAGTGGACGAGAGCCGATGTCTTCCAGGAGGTCACGCTTTCGGGTTCTCTTCCACTTTCTCATCGAGGTTAGACAAATTCTGGACACTTCACACTGCCTTAGAATGGATGAGTGAATGAATGCCTGAGCAACCCTTCATCTCCACAATCAATGCTCACCTACGCAGTAAAATGGCAGCTAACAACGGGAAAAGTGACACGAACTTCATCCTCGACGCTAACCCCACACCTGTCTCCTCTGCCGAGCAAAATCATATTTTACAATCGGAACCACGAGATACAGAGGCGAGTGCTTTCTCCAACCGACCTAAGCGGACGCAGTAAGTTCACGCATAGTCATCGCTACCGTCCCAGACTGGTGTAATTTGGTCGATCGCATGATTTAATTATTATTAAGAATATCTGTTCTTAATCACGTCGGTTGTCCCTTCTCAAGGCTCACCAGAGGCTTCCAGGGTGGATTGCAAGCTGATCTGATACCCTGGTTTCGTATCGGCGTTGCATTTCTCAAGCTTACTCCTGGAGGCCATGGTTCAGAGCGCTCTGCCCGAATCAGCTCCGATTCGACCCATTCTCGTGGACTGAAGACTTAATAGCGATGCGGCCATACCTTCATGGCCTCCACTGATTGGACTTCAGAATCTCCATTAGTCTCCATCAGAACTTGGCGGATCACACTCACCGATTAGATCTTCAAATGTCGTACGGTGCTGGAATCGCTTGCACGTGCACGCTGGGAGTTGCACTATGCAGCAGATTTTGCAGTCAAGGCCTTGCTCCTCAATTCTTTATTAGGTTCCTAGGATCGAAGTGCTGAGAAGTTTAGCACAAAGGATGGCACGACTCATGAAGTCGTCCCACGACGACGTGACGACCACGACCGTACACGAGCCATGAAGTCGTGCACGGATTCATTTTAACATCTCATCCTTCCCCTTTGCTAACTGACAGATGAGAACAATCTATGAGAGAGTAGAGTAAGTTTATTTCAGGTATTAGGTCTCCGCGAATGTATTGTTATATTTTTCAAGAACATGGAGAGTGAATATGAATTATGAAATTATTACAAATTTTCACCACTCACTACATTTAATGCCATGGAGAGTTACAAAGCTCTATATTATTTTGGAGTTGTTAATGATATCACTCTGTTGACTAATTTTGTAACACATGGCAGGGATTTTTCTTATTCATGTCTATTCGTTTTACTGCTATGGTTTAATGGATGCACTCTCAATTACATGCAAATCTGAAAATTTTTGAAAATATTGGAGTTTAAAACGTCTGTAATCATTTTGTTACTGTATAGCAGGTGATTTTGTTTTGCTTTTATGATATTAGCATTGTTTGTTTGTACTATAGTCTTACTTTTCCTCATCATGTTTCCAATAATTATTTGAGATAGAACATGTTTATAATGTGATTAGCTCTTGCGAACCAATTGTCATATGAAAAAATTTGAAAGATATTTTGTAATTTTACTTGGAAAAGTAATACAAGTTTATAACTAAAGTATATACAAATGTCACATTGACATACATAACGTAGACTATATTTTTTGATACGCAGTGTGAGCTTTAACAGTCCACCCTTCAGTGAGGTGGAGATCTCAGCTCACATTTAACATAATCGTCCATATTTTCACTAAGTCACCAGATCATAAACTACTGGATTGAACACCTTTACTTTCACCTTTAAACTGAAACCAACAATATCTCAGTGGTAGTGAACTTTTGGCACTTGTTCTCTTCCACACACTATTCCTCATTCGAGATTCAGGCTTGAGCAGATCAATAAACGTTAAATATCTGTACTTAATGTCTTAGACTTATACACCATACAAGAGTGAACAATTAACAGCGGGATTCACAACTCAGAAGACCAGATAATTTCAAGGAGTTTTATATACAATGGAATACCGTCTTAGACAAAGGGTCCAATCTTGGCAATAAACTGAAATGTACTCGATAACCCATAATATAGAAATGAAAAGTGTGACATCATGCAAGAAGTGCATGTCAGTTCAGAACTGGGTACATATCTCAAACATATGCAAAACTTTTGATCTAGCACAATCTAAACGCCTAGAATAACTTTTGAGAATTAGCATGACTACTCTGAATCTCGCAATGCCAGGAATCTCGTAACGAAAACTCACGTAATATAGCAGAATCTCAGACGAATGATTGAGAGAAGATGATGAACTGGAACAGGACTCTCAATTCATGCAGCTTCAAGACTGGGATGGGATGCTAAAGGCCGCATTTATAGCAGCATACTAAGGAATCATGGAATGATTTTTCTGCACACCTCACGTAGAGGAATGTCGTGACTCTGAGAAGGTTTAGATAGCAACATGGAAACCATGGATGATGATAGCTTCAGAAATCATAAACAAATGTCAGTTCGTTCTGAAGGCTCAGTACATTTCTCAGTCTTAATGTTTGCTACCGCAGATACAACTTGCTTGGCTGACTGAGCCGATAGGATGATAGGATAGAGATGGAAGCCGATAGGATTCGTTGACATTTAATTCCTCAAGCGATGCAACCGGTGGATTTGCTCGCCTGAAAACTGCCTGCGTGCGTCCCCTGCCTGCTTACTAGCTTGCTCGCTTACTAGCTTCCAAGCAATCCGAGCGGAGTGCAATGAGACGGACGCTCAGAAAAAAAAATAGCAGCAGCACTTGCACTGAGAAACAAATAAAAAATTCCAACCACAAAAAGAAAACTCTTCTTCTTCTCCTCTCGCACTCTCTGAAGAGACCACTCTCAGATTTCGTCTCACACTCTCCTCTCTCCTGTCAACAGCGAAAAGTTAATGTAGGCAGTTGGCCCCCGCCACTTTTGGCCGTTCCGCAGTCTTCACGTATGTAATTGGTGCCCGTCGTCGTTTACTATGTCTCGAGATTTCCCATCGCCCGCCACGTCTATACCCTTGTCTGAGTTTCCCCGCGTTGACCTGTCTGCACACTCCAACCTCTGTACGAACTATTAATCCCCGCCTCGCCCGAGATCTGTTGTTTCTTATCAATTGCTTGTGTGGTGCTTTTCAGGGATCAGCAAATTGGAACAAGATTGATCCTCGAGACTCGACCCAATTCCCAGCTGCAGGGCCTCCGAAAGATCCTAGGTCGGAAGAGTTGCTCAATATATCTCCTCCATTAACTTCCTAATGCCTGATTTTCCCTTTGCAGCTCTAGTGCTATTCTTCCTCTCAATGATTTTTTCCTCGTCAACTTCCGTCTATAGCTCTTCATGCTTCTTTTTCTTTGTTTGTTAGCTGATCTACGACCATCTGCAACTCCTGATTGCAGACTTCTAGTGTTTTCTCCCAGGATTTCTCCTTTGCCTTGATTTCGTTAGAATGCAAAGTGAATTTCCATAACCTGTTCTCTCTCCTTTCTTTCCCTCTCTATCTCCTCCTCGCTTTCTTCTCCTGCTTGTAAGAATCAGAAAGAAATGTGCTCCTCAGGCTGCAAGCGATGCAGATGGTCGAGCACGGCCCATCATAATCTACTGCCCCGGATTAGATCTCTAGCGCCCTTCGCAACTCTGAGAACTTCCAGCGACACCTGACTCTGAGTTGCAGGAACAACAGCCGATGATGCGCGCGCTCCAACGCACGCACGTTCATATTCAAACTCACCTCTCCATCTGCCACCAACGTCACATTCGACCGCGAGTGGTGTGTTTCCCACTGTGAGGATGGGTACTGTCAATTTCTAACTCTTGCCGGTGTCTTCTACTCCTCTTATGTACGTGTTTCTTCACATTACTTACGTCACAAAGGTTAACGTCCTTTTGCTTTTTCTTTTCTTTTTCTTCTTTTGACTGTCTCTTTGATCTCTCCTTCATTCATCTGACCCGATTCCTCTCTCCTTCAAGATTCTCCTTCGATGCATTGGTTGCAGTCTCAAAATTGGCCTGTTCCCTTGATACGTCTTCTTTCAACGCAATAATCTTCTCTTCCAATCCAATCAAGGCAGTGCTTTGAATTATCAGTTGGGCCTTGAGCTGATTGATCAACTCAGTAGTGTCAATCTCGGACCTCACAAGCTTCTCTCTCAGATCCTTGAGAGTGGATCTTTCGTTTTCCAAATCATCTTTCAGCTGGAAAACCCTCACATGGAGATGTGACATTCCAACTGAGCCTTCAAGACTTTCTGTTTCCAAAGCCTTCAGCTCCATTTCAAGCTCAGAATCAGATTTCGCTTTCCTCTCCTCATGTTCTGCAACGTCAGCTCGTAGACGCAATATTTCATCTTTACAAAATCTTGGAAGTCATTCAGCCGAATCCTGCACTCCTTAACCTCTGCCTACGGCTGGATGATTTTTTGCCTGTGCCTTGCTTATCTCCACTTGGAGGCCCGCGACGATGTCTGATAGTGCAGCGTTATGGTGTTGGCCACCTGGAGTTGACAATGTATCATGACAATAGTCCCCTCCATAGGTGATTCGTAGAAGTCCACCCGCAGGGATGGCCTTCATGGGCTTTCCCGTCGGCCCCACAACATATTGCTCGGATCTTAGAAGGTGGACCCCCAGATCCTTACTTCCGGCATCCAAGAATCGTGCGTATTTGAAAGGCTGCTGCTCTAGAGGACTCTAGTCCGAAGCTTTGCCGATTTTGACTCCTAGCAATTTGGAAGAGTTTAGTCGTCTCCGCGGAGCTGAACGCCACAGCTTGGCGATCGTTCATAAGACTCATTGAAGCAGAGATGTAGTGATGCCCTTCACTTCCAGCAAGTCCAATCCTGGGCCTACACCAAATTGATCACTGAACTATCAAAATTTCCTTCAAATACACGTCCATGATATCTCCCAGGCCTGTGGCACCCCAAATTTTATCAATTTCTATCTGGCCGCAACTCCTTAAACAACTTCACGATCCAATCCAGATGCAGATCTATGTCAGATCGTAACTTAGAACCTTCGTTCAAATGCAAGTCGTGGTCACCCTAACTCTAGCTGAATCTTTCTGAACTCGCTCGGATTACTTTATGTGCATTAACGGTCCTAAAGTCTAACATTCTAAATTTTTTGAAACATATCACATTGAGCATTTGCTCATCATGCAATATTACCTAGAATATAAAACTGTGCTCACATGTCTTTTTATTCTTATAAGAGTTAAAATTTTGGATTTAAGCTCCTGCAAAATTATGCTTGGGGTTTTCTGAAAATTTTGGCAAGATTAGGAGTTGGTGTGATGGTTAGGGGCACAAGGTGCGGAAGGGGGCCTTCTAGGCAAAGTCTTCAGCAAAGTGCCTTCGGTGAAGTCCTTTCGGGAAAAGGCCTTTGGCGAAACATAAAACCCTCAAAAAGTTTTCAATGTGTGACGCCTTGACTCAGTTAGTGACTTGTTGGAAAGAGCTCGCGACGCTCGTTCCAACGAGACCAAGAATTTTTGAAACAGATAAGGCGTCACTGAATTATGAGCGTCGAAAGCGGCTGATATGGTTAGGCGAAAGTACTTCAGCAATAACAGATAGAGAGGCCTTTGGCGATAACAGATAGAAGTTCCTTCGGCCCAACAAGTTGCGAGTAGGAAGCCTATGCATAGGCAAATGCTTTCGTCGGAGGAGTAAAATCGTCATAACTTTCTCAATTCATAAAGCCTTGACTCAGTTACGGTCTTGTTGGAAAGATTTTGACCTGCTCGTTCCAACGAAACCAAGAACTCTTGAAACGGATGAGAGATCACTGAGTTATGAGCGTCAAAAGCGGCTAACATGGTTAGGCGAAAGTCCTTCGGCGATAACAGATAGAAGGTCCTTCGGCCCAAGGAGTTGCAAGTAGTAAGCCTGAGCATAGGCGAGTTGCGCGTAGGCAGGCTGAGCATAGGCGAGTTGCGCATAGGCGGGTTGCGAGTAGGAAGCCTGTGCATAGGCAAACGCCTTCGGTGGAAGAGTAAAACAGTGATAACTTTTTCAATTCTTAACGGTTTGACTTAGTTAGGGGCTAGATGGAAAGAGCTCAACACGCTCGTTCCAACGAGCCCAAGAAAGTTTCAAACAAAGCAGGGATCTGTGAGTTATGAGCGTCGGGGGTGACTGTTATAGATTGGCAAAGGTGCGGAAGAGTGTCTTCGGCGGGAGGATGCCTTCGGCGGTGCGCGGAAGAAGATTTTGGACGGCGGGTGTTGGCGTGGTCATGAATGACGACTGTACAGGCGTGGAAGTGGTGGCGGCGTGAAGTCAAGCGTGGGAAATAGGACGGCGGGGCATAAAGTCGCACATGGGAACCATGACGTTGCCCATCATCGCGGGAACGGCATTCAAGCGGCCTGCGGGCAACTCGGCCCTTGGACGTTGGAGAGGATTATTTGGCCTGCGAGCTGGGATCGTGTGGTGTGTCATTGTGTGGAGACGCTGGTGGGATCTGTATGAGAAATAGAGTGTGGACGTGGGTGATTTTCGCAGGAAAGTGGTGAGAATTAGAAGTGGAATGTGGAGTGTTCGAAGTAGGAGGAAGCAAACTTTCATGGGTGGAGAGTCGTATCGGAAAGTGAAATTAAATTGGGATCTGTTATTGAAGGGTAAAACCTGTGAGTGGGAGCTGGGATTGAGTGTAAAACCTGTGAGTGGGAGTTGAGATTGAGTGTAAAACCTGTGAGTGGGAGTTGAGATTGAGTGTAAAACCTGTGAGTGGGAGCTGAGATTGAGTGTAAAACCTGTGAGTGGGAGCTGAGATTGAGTGTAAATCCTGTGAGTGTGAGTTGAGATTGAGTGTAAAACCTGTGAGTGGGAGCTGAGATTGAGTGTAAAACCTGTGAGTGGGAGCTGAGATTGAGTGTAAATCCTGTGAGTGTGAGTTGAGATTAAGTGTAAAACCTGTGAGTGGGAGTTGAGATTGAGTGTAAAACCTGTGAGTGGGAGCTGAGATTGAGTGTAAATCCTGTGAGTGTGAGTTGAGATTGAGTGTAAAACCTGTGAGTGGAAGTTGAGATTGAGTGTAAAACCTGAGAGTGGGAGCTGAGATCGAAGTGTAAAATCTGTGAGTGGGAGCTGAGATTGAGTGTAAAACCTATGAGTGGAAGCTGAGATTGAGTGTAAAACCTGTGAGTGGGAGCTGAGATCGAAGTGTAAAATCTGTGAGTGAGAGCTGAAATCAGAATGGAAGATCTGAGAATGGGAGCTGAGAGTGAAGTGAAATCTGAGACTGAAATCTAACAGTCGGGATCTGAATTTGAAACTGAAAAGGGAGAGTTGAATCTGAGAGAGGAATCTTGTGGGGTCTGAAGGTGGAAGCTGAGAAATCGACACTGAAATCTGAGTAGGAATTGGGAGTGGGACTCGGAGCTAGGATTGATCACAGCGGCTGTGGTATTGAGAAAGTCACCTAGAGTTGGATTAGATCTTTATGTAACCAAGAGCTTGTCTGCTGCTCTTGTGGAAATAGCATACAGGAAGTTATTATTTTCAGTTCTGGATAATTTGTCTGTGAAAGAGCAAGTGTTTAGGATCTCGATGTTTTGGATACACTTAGAGCACATGGCTTGAGTTCAGCGAAGTTAGATTATGGGAGCTCGAACCCCCACCTGGACTACAAACGCTGAAGGGTGGGAAGGTTCGGCTCACAATATCCGTCACACGTTCCTTCTTTAGTCCAAAGCTTTGATGTGAAAGAAGTCCAAACTATCGGCGAATTTGAAGAACCAATCCTATGGTAGTAAGTAAACAACTAAACCGAGGGACTCGCACAATCTGAAGGATTGTCGGAGAATGCCGCCGATTCCAGATCCGTTCCAACGGAACTCCTCATCTTCACTTCCTTGAGAATTCAAATTTGGTGTAGACGTTAATCAGGGCGTGGAGTGTATTACAGCATCACTAAATTTCAACCACTTGAATTGACCTGAATGTATCTTTGTCCCTCTAGGTCGAGAAAGACCATCATCTTCAGACCATCCATAACGGATTTAAAAACAAACCCTTCTAATCCTTACATCCCTCCTTAAATCCAAGAACTTCATTCGCTTGGTTGAAACAGTGAAATCGAAAACTCTTGGCATTGTTGCGGCGAGGCAAGATTCTGCTGAATTTGTCCGGATGCCATTTCAGCGCTTCCATCCTGTAAGCAGTTCAAATTTCTTCCGCTGTAGCAGTCTGGCTAACTCCAAGAGTTGCATAACAACATTCCTTCCTCCCTCCATCGTCCATTTTCCCGTGCCTCCTTCCACTGTAATCCCACTGAGAAAACCTGGCCTATCTCTTTCTAAGTATTTTCTTTACATCTGAATTGTCACCAAATCCCTTCTCAAGGACGCTGCTTCTTCGCCGGCTCGGACCTCTTGGGACCTGGCATATTCCTCAAGTAATGATCAGATTGCGAGGACCGACCTGAACAGGGGAGATCTCCCAGTTTCAAATACTCGAAAGGAGTCTAGCGGATGTGACCTCTTCTATCAGCAATTCCTACTAAGGTCCATGTACTTATCGCCAATTTGTAGATCATTTTCTGAAAAGCACACGTCGTAAATCACCAATGCTCGAAGCCGAAAGGAAAAAGGGGGTAAAGTCTCGCTACGAATGATTGCTCCCTGAACCTTGGCGAGGCATCAAGAAACGTGAATACTAAAACCCCAAACTTCTAAAGTGCAGAGGAAGAATAGGAAATCCTCTCAGGTGGCCACGATTCTTTTCCCATACTCCCTTACTTCCCACTGCCTATACTCGTGTTTATTTCCAAGTACAAATCTCTTACACAAGTATACTTGCCATCTTTAACACTAACAAGTTCCCCATAACCATTCTATCCTGACTCTCTCCTAGCCATTGTTTGAACGCATAAATTTACAAAAATTGTAAAAAAAATTCCAAGAATAATTTCCAAAAAACTTAAATCCATTTTTTTAACTCTTATAATATTAAAATAACATGCAAACGAAATTTGTGATCAGAAGTCTTTTTTTAGATATTGTTCGAGATATATCAATCAGATCATAGACGGATTTATACTCAAAGTATATTGTATTTAATAGTCTTCAAAGTGCCTATTTTATGTTCTCTTTGAAATTTAATTGCACTTTGAGAATAATATCACCTCATCATTCCTGATTTCATAATCATCATTTCTCACATTAATATTTTTTATCATCAAACATCGAATTATGAATCATTATCATTAATTAATAAAAAAAAACGATGTCTACACTAATTAAGTATTTTTTATAATTTGACGTTGAATATAGACATAATTTTGAAAGCGTATCGAATGCATATTCAATATGAAAGCATAAATTTTTATGTACATTTCATCAACATGATTCATCATAATATGAATCCACATTGTTGTTATTATTACAAAAAGAATTTTTATTTCATGATCACACTTATTTGACGAGTTTCATCAGTAGATTACATTGTTTAACCCACAACAACCTCCAACCTTTAAACCAAAATCCATAAAATTGATCTTTGAGTATGCAGCTTCAAAGTCTCCTTTAACACTCAGATTCTTCTACATTGTTTTAGAGCTTTACCTTTTTTATTCTTATTCAATAGCCAGAATATCAAGACTGATTTCTTCTGTACTTCTTTATTTGTTGGAAATATATGAAACTGATGGAAAAATCTATCTTTTGTTTATGTTTGATGAATCACATAATTTCATTGCACGTTGAAAAAATACGAAGAAGAAGAATATAGCACACATATATTTTGAATACAATTCAGGAATGAAATTTTCTTTACTTAATTTGAATTTTTTTCATGAATTTATATTTTATAATAAATATTTCATATAAAATGATCTTTTACATTTTCAATTTAATGTAATCGAAAATCGTAATTTCTTACCTACCTTTAAATGTGCAATTAAAAAATTTTATTTTTTTAAAATCCTGCAAATTTTTCTAATGTTCATAAAAGACTTTTAATAATATTATTGATAATTAATATTATATATATTAAATATAAAAATTTACAATTAAAATTTTAATATGATTGGATTTACATCATTTAAATTGAAGAATAACCTAATTGGATTTACTAATTTTTTTGAAATATTTTTTTATTTTCAAAATATCAAGTATCTAAAAACATTATTTCAACATTTGTGTACACGTAAACTCGGTTTTTGGTTTACTTGACCTAGCGCAGCTCATGCGTGTCAAAAGCTTTTGCTACAAATCGCATTGGTGATTTTGGATTACTATTAGGTATTTTAGGGTTTTATTGGATAACAGCATTGATCATGCATCAATACTTTTATTTTAATAAACTGAATCTGACTTTATTTGATGAATGTTAAATTACAAGTAAAATATATTAATACAAATCATTAGATATCCAAACAAATTCTGATCACTAATTGTTATGCCGTTAAAATTACGATGACTGAAATTTAATATATTTCACATAAACAGAGCATTCAAATTAATATATGTGTAATAGATTCAAAAAAAGAACAAAAATCAAATATAATAGGGTTAAACTATTAAATAAAATCACGACCAACCTACTAAACTACTTCAATGAGTTGTGTTTTTTGCAAGATTTATTATATTTTATTTGAAATATCAAACCTTTTAATTAATAATTTTATTGGATGTTTCATCATCATTAACATTTACATATAGTGTTGGCATAAATAAAATTTTAACCATTACAACACATTACCTAGGTCAAACTCTTTATAAAATGCACTTTTCTGCAATTTTTTACAAATATGTCAAAATTTGCACGTATAGATTCATATATATTTAGCTCTATTGAAACAAAAAGAGATATGACATTTCTGAACGATCTTCATTACTTGAATCATATTCGGCTATCATCTAGAAAAATAATTTTTTATCTTTTCATAATCTCCACTAGATGATGAAGTGCAAATCACAACATATATTGTCATAACTTGGCATATTTAAACCAAGTTACAACTTGTACTCATTCTTCCAACTGCACTGCATGCATTATAATTTAATGTGAATCAGTATGGTCAAGAGAGCTTGATAGTGAAACAGAACATGGTTAAGAGACTCTGAACACTTGTTGGTCAACTGATTTTGACGCCGTCAGAGAATTGTTCCTCGATTCACCGTAAGCTGGAGGCTGATGCAGTTACCTTGAGATTTAAATCAGGCCCCAGAACAAGGCTCAACTTCAAATTGGTTTCTAAACTGAATGCCACACATCATAGCTCTTCAGTGCTAATGTTCATTTCGGGATTTGGAAGAACCTGTGCTTTGTTGCGCTTTCGCATTTAGATTTTATCCATATCTCACACACAACGCAGTGATTGAAATATAAAAAAATTAGTTCAAAATATTAAATAATTGAACTTTATTTGCATCAAATAAAAAAGAACAGAGGAAATCAGTCTTTATATTCTGGCTAATGAATAAGAATAAAAAAAGTTAAATCTCTAAAACAATGTAGAAGAATGTGAGTGTTAAAGTAGACTTTGAAGCTCCATACTCAAAGATCAAATTTTTGGATTTTGGTTTATAGGTTGGATGTTGTTGTGGCTTGAACAATGTAATTTAATGATGAAACTCGGAAAATAAGTGTGATTATGAAATAAAAATATTTTTTGTAATAATAACAAAAATGTGGATTCGTATTTTGATGAATCATGTTGATAAAATGTAATTTTAAATTTTATGCTTTCATATTGAATATGCATTGTAAACGCTTTAAAGTTCTGTTCAACACCAAATTATAAAAAAATACTTAATACTTTAAGTGTAGACACCGATTTTGTTTTTTATTATCAATGATAATGATTCATAATTCGATGATTGATGATAAAGAAAATTCTTATGAGAATTGATGATTATGAAATCATAAATGATGAGGTAATATTATTCTGAAAGTGCAATTAAATTTCAGAAAGAACATAATATATGTAATTTAAGAAAATAAAATTACAACATGACTTGAGTATAAATCAGTCTATGATTTGATTGATATACCTCAAACGATATCTAAAAAACAGCTTATCAAGAAGTATAGTTTATGTTATGTATGTCCATGTGACATTTGTGTACACTTTAGTGATAAAATTGTTTAAGTTTTAGATTTTAACATTTAGACAGTTTGTAACTTTACAAAATATCTTCAAATTTTCTCATAAGATAATTGATACTTAAGAGCTAATCACAAATCAAAAGATGGTCTATAACAAATGATTATTGGAAATATTATGAGGACAAGTGAGACTTTCATACAAACAAGCAATGATAATAACATAAAAGCAAAACACTATCATATGCTATACATCACTCGTAACTAAATGATTATAGAAATTCTAAACTCCAATATTCTCACATTTTTTCAGATTTGCATGTATTTGAGTGTGCATCCAGTAAACCGTCCCAGTAAAACGAATAGACATGAATTCGAAAAATCCCCGCCATATGGATACTAAATTAATTAACAGAGTGATATCATTAACAACTCCAAAATAACATATACAGCTTTGT
Organism: Marchantia polymorpha subsp. ruderalis; assembly: GCA_037833965.1. Taxonomy (NCBI): domain Eukaryota; kingdom Viridiplantae; phylum Streptophyta; class Marchantiopsida; order Marchantiales; family Marchantiaceae; genus Marchantia; species Marchantia polymorpha. The sequence continues at coordinate 29,303,921 of AP031351.1, read as the reverse complement.
TATTCTCCATGGAACTAAATGTACTGAGTGATGACAATCTGTAATACATTCATAATTTATATTCACTCTCCATGTTCTGGAAAAATGTAACAATACATTCGCGGAGACCTAATACCTGCAATAAACTTAGTCTACTCTCTCACAGATTGTTCTCATCTGTCAGTTGGCAAAGTGGTAGGATGAGATGTTAAAATGAATCTGTGCACGACTTCCTGGGTCGTCCCATCCTTTGTGCTACACTTCTCAGCACTTCGATCCTAAGAAGCTAATAAATAATTGTGGAGCAAGGCCTTGACTGCCAAATCTGCTGCATAGTGCAACTTCCAACGTGCACGTGCAAGCGATTCGAGCACCGTACGACATTTGAAGATCTAATCCGTGAGTGTGATCCGCCAAGTTCTTATGGAGACTAATGGAGGTTCTGAAGTCCAGTGAGTGGAGGCCATGAAGGTATGGCCGTATCGCTACTAAGTCTTCAGTCCACGAGAATGGGTCGAATCGGAACTGATTCGGGCAGAGCGCTCTGAAGCACGGCCTCCAGGAGTAAACTTGAGAAATGCAACGCGATACGAAACCAAGGTATCAGATCAGCATGCAATTCTCCCTGGAATCCTTGAAAGGCTTTGGTGAGCCTTGAGAAGGAACAACCGACGTGATCAAGAACAGGTATTCTCAATAATAATTAAATCATGCGATCGACCAAATTACACCAGTCTGGGACGGTAGCGATGACTATGTAGAACTTACTGCGTCCGTTTAGGTCGGTTGGAGAAAGTCCTCGTCTCTGTATCTCGTAGTTCCGATTGTAAAATATGAATTTGCTCGGCAGAGGAGACAAGTGTGTGGTTAGCGTCGAGTATGAAGTTCGTGTCACTTTTCCCGTTGTAAGCTGCCATTTTACTGCGTAGGTGAGCAATGATTGTGGAGAGGAAGGGTTGCTTAGGCATTGATTCACTCATCCATTCTAAGGCAGTGTGAGGTGTCCAGAATTTGTCTAACCTCGATGAGAAAGCGGAAGAGAACCCGAAAGCGTGACCTCCTGGAAGACCTCGGCTCTCGTCCACTGTCCATTTGGAAGAGATCGAACTAAGCTGGAAATGATGGGTTCTTTCCATCCTTTTTGGTTTACTCCTCGCTCCTTCCCACTCAGAGTGAAATTGTACTGCGATTTCACATAGGGTCGATCAGTCTGCACCAGATGAACTCCACAGGGCTTTCAGCATGCTGAAAGCCCTGGGGAAACATGTAATCACCTCGTCAAACTGCTGGATTCTGGAAGCAGGGAGCGTACTTCTGATAGCAATAACACACTGTGCCTGGTATTCACTACTTGAAGCCACTTTGTTGGCATAATGTTGGACTAAGGCCACAGCCACTCGTGACCAGAGGACAGAATGAGGAAGTTCTCGGATTTTGAACTGATGGAAGTGAGAAAAACAAGCAAGGAACAAATGAATCACGTTCATATGTTCCCCTGCATGACATTCCTAGAGGAGAAAAAACGAGTCCGCATGAGAAGCTCGATAACTGTCCCCATGGATATAAACCCTCGTGGGATCGAAGAGTGTTTTGATTCCTCTCATGCCGCTTATGACACAGACTGTGCAGGCAGGTGCTGAATGTGACGGGGTTGACAGCATTCTACGTCCATCTCCGACTTTTTCTCCCTCGGCTTTGTTCCGCCTTTGCTGGAGTTTGTTCTGCATGTGAACAGCAAACCGTTGTCTCAGGAGGTTCAATAAGTAATAGAGATTCTTCGTTCCTGAATCACTTTATCTTCGAAAATCGGTTTTCGCATACACACCGATTGCAATGTAAGAGTTTCGCTAACGACTCTTTTATGGAGCACGCTGAAATGCATACATAGCTCGAGAACGAAATTGCTCGAATTGCAGTTTGTTTCCAGTAGTCATCCATCGAGGGTTCTCACTGTTCCATGAGATCCGAAAAGTCAATGTCACTCCAGAGGTCTGTTAATTATCTGCTTTCATGTAATCACCACTGGTCCACTTGCTCCAGAGGTATCAAAGTAAGAACAAACTTGCTTGTGAGCTCATCCGGAGCTACCGATGCCAAGTAGCCGGGTCCAAGTCCTAAGACAAAGATTGTAGTGTTAATAATAATAATAATAATAATATTCAGGTCGAAAATATCTTATGTGTCTTATAAATTGGAAGAATATTTTTTTTCCAAGGGTATGATGAAAAATGATCCAATAAATGATAACCCCCCGAAGTCAAAATCCGGAACATGTGGGAAAGCACCGAATTTGGGACGCGAGACACAAAAGTCAAAGAGCGGCCTCTGCATCGAGCGAGGCGCAGAGGTGCTATCGAACTTTCTCTTTCCAAGCGGCCGCCAACCAGTGGCCTTGGACTGCGGGGGGGCCGGGAATAAAAGAGAACGTGGGACTTATATCGTCGCACCTCTGCAAGTCCCAGATTCTCCCTAAGCTCGGTTGCGTTGCGAGGTCGGCGGATGATCGACCAGAGCTCGAGTGGAGGCGGCGGGGGACGATCGGTGGATGGTGTCGCCTTCTTCTTCTTTTTCTTCTCCTCCTCCTCGCCCCGTGGACTCCCGGAGAATGAATGCTCGTCTGTCACCATGTCCTGTCACCCCGCGGAAATGTCGACGATTTTAGGACGGGGGGATTGCGCCGGCGCATCCTTCGTGCGGAGCTCGGGGAGAGGCGAAGGATGAGACTGAGTGGGTGAGCCGGGCGGGAAGCAGGGGCGAGGAGATCGAGCGCGCGATGGATCAAGGGCGCGACGAGGAGTGGGAGGATTTCCGCCTGAAGCCCAGCGCGTGGAATGCGGCTTGGGAGCAAGCGCAGGGCAGGGTGGTGCCGTCGAAGGAGATCAAGCGCGCGGCCAGCATTCTGGTGTGGTGCGAGCAGGCGCAGCAGAGCATGGGCTGGCTGTTGCTGACGCAGATCGGAGTGCTGCTCATCTCGTTCGGGCAGCTCATGTCGCGGGGCGTGTGCCTCCTGAGCTGGGGGATCTTCACCCTCGAGGCCATCCTCAAGTACAGGCGCAGCTGGGCGCACTCCCTCTACTTCCGGGTGTCCCTTGCGCCATCTTCGCGCTCCACGACAATAACCACGACACCGCTTCCGCCTCCCTCAGGGTGTTCGGCTATTTCGTGCTAGTGGCCCCTCTCCTCGAAGTGTCGCTCTACGCGCCTTACGTCCTCTACACCGTGAAATTCTTGCGCGCGAATCGCGATTGCTACCACAAAATTGCGGGATGTCCCGATGGCACGACCAATCTGATGGATATGCTCATCATCAGCATGGTCATCGTATGCGTGCACTGGGCCTCGAGCCTGGTCACCGTGCGGGCCTTCGGGGCCGCCATGGGGATGGGCATCAGCGCCCGAGCCCGGGACAGCAGGAGCTGGTTCCGATATCTCTCTCGATTTGTCAGGAAACGGGAAGAGAGAGATCGGCTCATGTGCCTGACATGGTGGGTTCACTTGGCCCGACATGGGCATCTGACCGTGATGGCCAGCGCGCAAGACTCCGACTGCGGCCTACCGGGCCACTGGTTCAAGAGCAAGGACGAGCAGAATCGTCTTCAGAATCGTCGGGGAATGTGACAGAGGCGATCACGTCCATCTCGATACGTCGCGCCTGCTGTTGGTGTCGCAGGAGATGGCGCTGCGGGCTCTGATCAGCCTGGCCAAGCAGAAGGAGCTCGACAAGGACGACGATTTGCGCTCCTGGTGCGCGTCGTGCGCGAAGGGAGAACCGAGTCCTGCCCCGGCCTGGCGGCGACCGCCATCGTCGTGCTGGCGACGCAGCCCCATGTGCTGCCGCTGAGCAGTCTGATCGAGGCCGTGGTGCCGCTGAAGCGCCTCGCCCGGTCCGAGGCCGTCGAGCACGTCGAGGTCGCCCTCGGGGCCCTGCTCAATGCCTCGCTCCACGGAAATTCCCACGAGGTTATCGACCTCATTGTCGACAGCAACATTCTCGACAGCGACGAGGTCGGCAGCAGCTTCATGTCGTGCCTCATTCGGCACGCCCACATCGGCAGATCCACGCTTTGTCAAGAGCTCGCCGTCCGCTTATTGAGCCACCTGGTCGGGAAAGGGAAGCGCGCTCGAGAGGCGCTCATGTCGTACAAGGGCGAGCAGGGAGGAGTCCCAGACGTGCAGCTCTGCACCGCCTTGATCAAGCACGGCGAGACGCCTTCGATCAAAGCCGGCGGGGCGGCAGTTCTCGCCGAGATCGCCTACTGGGAAGACTGCGAGGTCAAGGGGAGCGACCCTCACATCGAGGAGTGCATTCAGGCGCTGGTCAAGGCGCTCGAAGTGACGACAGCGAAATTGATCATCGTCTCGGCCGCCAAGGCCTAGTGCAGCCTGGCTTACAACAACCAGGACGTCAAAGCCACGATCGTCAGGGCCGAAGGCATCCCTTCACTGGTGGATCTGCTTAAAGCCCCCCTTACCGACTCCGGCCCCAATGACATTAACGGCCAGGTCTCCCCTCGATCTGGTTGGGTCCTGATTTTTTCGCCAGTCTTTGCTTCAGAGTTTTGGGGCGATGGCGGGCGAGGACTAATGATTGTATCACAGTATTGTACAGATTTCCTCGCACACAGCTCGATGCGAATCACACTCTGTTTTGACTTCTGTGGGCGAGGGTTTATGATTGCTTCACAGTTTTGTACAGATTTCCCCTGCAACAGCTCGATGCCAATTACACTCTGATTTGAGTTTTGTGGACCTCGGAAGAGTGAGTGAATGCGGGCGCCATCACCATTTGACGTTCACTGACTCGGCTGATTCAACGTGCGCAGATCCCCCGCAAGGAATACAATAGATCGACCGTCACTCGAAAACGTCACCTCAAAGTAAGCAAGCGTTTCGATTTCTCCAGACTGAATTGCATTTCCACTCTGAAGTTGGTTTTCTCATACTGACAGAACGAACTCCACATCAGAAGACTGGAATCACCGACTGTACATTACAAACATGTGATTAGCTCGACGTCACTTTCCGGCTGTGGACTTGATGGAACATGGGCCGGTGATTTGGTTTCGGAAGCTTTGAAGATTTGGACTTTTGTGTGGTTTAGAAACGCCGACTTCTTGTTGAAATGCTGAGAAAATCGGAATGACCACTTGCAGGAGGATGTTCGAAGCGATGACGTTCGACTCGATGCGGCCAGGGCTTTGCGAATCCTGGCTCTCAACAATCCCCAGCACCAAATGCAGATCGCAAATGCGGGAGCGATTCCTCCGATGATAAAACTGATGGCCAGTAGAAATCCCAAGGTGCAGGTCCAAGCGATGGCTGCTCTGTCGGGTCTTTCCTTCCAATGCCCGACCATTAAGACTTTGATCGGCAATGGGGCCGAGGGCATGTTCTTCTCGAAACTCAGAGATGTTCTCAGATCCAATGAAGGCCATGACCCCATGGCCGAGCCTATTCTGGAGAAAGTCGCTCATCTCACCCAGACTCTGGTCGAGGGGAATGAGTCGAATCGGCAGAAGGCTGTGGAGCAGGGCATGAGGGAGAAACTTCGAGATTGCACCGACGAGAAGAAAGGTAATTATAAGAACAACGGGAAAGCCAGACAAATCATCGACGGGGCTTTAAAGATCTTATCGGAGGAATAACTGACTTGATCAGGTCCAGCCTTTCTTCATGATCCAAACATGCCCCGTCCTGAATCCGAGCTGCAATGGCATGGCGGGAACGGTATTTATAGCGCGATTCAGTTGTGTCTGTTTGGGTTTGGTGAGAGAAAGATAGTAGGTAGTCGAAAAATTCGACATTACGAGATGAACTCCGGCAGTGCTCCGAAGTGACAAATCGGCTAAGAAGCCACTGACGCATTTGGTTCTCCGCGGATTTGGTTTCGGGTGATGAGAATTTGTTTGTAAACGGTATACAGAAGTGAGAGAAGTTCACTTAATCAGGTAACTAAGCGCTGAAACAAACCAAACCCAATTCTTTTCCATTTGACAGTCGCTAAGGTTTTGAGGACTAAACTACGAAGAACCTGAAGGTGGACGGTTCCCATATATTCTATCTGAAGAGAGAACATTAGCATGGCATACACATTAAAACAAAAGCTTGTAATGTACACATTGTACATACGATTTCTGCGGAACATTCACTGTAAAGGTCGATGCAAACATTGAAAAAAAAAGTTGTAGTGTACACTTTGAACACAGGATTTGTGCGCTTTGCAACACTGAAATTACAAACGGTTGGCTATATCAATCTGCGCGGACATTAGAATTCGCATATGGGCACATTATTGATAATATGATGGTAAACTTTTCTCCCGAATTATCTTTTTCTCCATACCGATCTCTTGCTCATTGCCGTATGATTTCTGTTGAGGCATATGATCCAGGTTCAAATATTTACAAATAAATTTCAACAATGGTGACGGGAAAAACAACACCCTGACATATATTGGTCAATTTGAACATCTGAGATTCTGCAAAACATGTCGATAACTAGCGACACAAACCTGATTTCGACAGTAAATACTGAAACATAATGTTCTGATGTTCCTAACGATTTAGTACTGTCACATGTAGCGTCTATGGTGGAAACTTTCATCTATAGTATACCTTAACATTTATGAGTAGGAATGGTTATATTAGGCTACCGTGTATACTGTATTATCTAAATTAACCAGCGTATCTGGACTCTAATTGGCTCCGAGTTGGAGCGTGGTAGATCTCAGCTGGCTTATAAGACTCACAGCCCGAATTCAAGCCCAGCGTGATGGTGACTCTCCCTCCCTTTACCTCCGAGCCTGTCACTCGTTCTTTTAGTGCACCGGAGTGGGCTTTTAGCCCAAAAGAGTCTATATTACGTTAATTAACTTTCTTGATACGACTAAATTAAGCTAATTTTGTTACTTCAGGCGAAGTTAGGATATAACCATACTTGTTTATAAGTAACAAACGATTATTGTAGACCGTATGCGACAAAGCTTAAATTCCCTAAACTATGACGCATTTGGGCGTCTAAATTAATGTGTCAGGGGCAACCAATGGGAAGAGTAGTCTGTGGGGCAACCAACGGAGAAAAGGCAGTTATACGTAAACGTGTCGATCTTGACAAGTTTATTTTCAAGAAGTTTAGGAATGGTAGACACAAAAGTTGAAAGTGCAACTCACATTTTCACCAATTCATTCTTTTCTGCTCGCTGTCTAAGGCGGGAGCTGGTCACTGCTGCATACATCGATCTTGCTGGAAGTGTCGTGGTGAACAAGTCCAAGCTAATCAGACTTTGACTTTGTGATTCTTCTCTAGGAAGCAAAAGTCGATTTCGGATTCCTGTCCGGGGGCGAGTACAATTGGTGAATTCTCTTTGCGTTCCTACTAGTCCTCTCTGGTCTTCACCTCCTATACTCATTTACCAGCAGCCCCCAGCAGAACGATTCCCCGAGCGCTCATGCGGGTGATATTTACACTTTGACTTCATCAAGCACATATAACATTATTCGGTGCTAGAGTTTTGCGTATTGCATGGAGCTTATCTTTGTTCTTAGTACCGCATGCAACTAATCTTATTTGGTCTTCTTACAGTGATACATCGCTAGCGAGCGAGCCCAGCCCACATGAGCTCGCGGTATTTTATTGCCTACTTTGAGGTGAAAGATTATACCTTGGCTCTGTATAGAAGCGCAGCAGCTTGCAAATTAGTTTTGGGTGAGTTTAAAAACTGGTCATAGACGTAGATATTAATTTGAGAGATACTGATACACTCTCAGTAATTTAGTTCGGTTGAATTTGTTTCTCTTTTAGAGTCACCATCGCAAGCAAGTTGACTCTGTTTTTGCTCAACTGTGGAGGTGTTCATAAATCGCGAGAAGGAGAATGAAGTGAAAAAACAAATATCTTCGGTCCTAACATCTGGTCGATCCGCGGATTTTGAGTACGTAGCGCTTACGCCATTTCTAGTTATATGAATTTGAGAATTGAGTCAAACTAGAAAGTTGACTGTGTGTACAGTTCTGATCATATACTTATCTCTAGGAATAAAGAAATGACGTCGGTATCGGGATTGTAATCTTGATGGTAAACATTCTACGTACCACGCCCTCTTCCCTAGAGCTTGGACAATTTATGATGGTAAGCAACCTCAAAGTTCAATCCGTATCAAGTTTGGTGTTAGTTAGCTTTCGAGGGACCTCTTGTGTAAAGTAGCTGTACGTTTCATTACATCGTTACTGTGGAAAATGTATACACAAGAATCATTGTTGAAGTTAAAGATGTATGGCAGAATCTCCCAATGTTCTTGTCAACAACTACTTCACTTTGAAAGAAGCAATAGTAGTTTAGTCTTCTGTTAGGTTTTGTTCTGCTTCCCAAACATGACCAGGCCTGATTAATGTAGACAATCGGGCATACAATTGTCTAAATTAATCAGGGCTAAACTACTTAAATTAGACTCCGCCGGAGTGTCTACTTATGCCAAAAAAGTCAAAGGTAGCATCGTTCAATAGAGCCCATTTTACAAGGTGGAACATTGAAATTATTGAGCCGTTTTTATAGACGGCAAGTGAGGTTTCAGTCCATGGGAGTGATTTATAAGTGAGTGAGTAAAGAGGCTGTACTAAATTTTTGAGCTCGAACCTGGTTTGGCAATGCACTCCAAGATGGTGCTTTTTGCTGCAAGGTAGGCATCTGCTTGAATTACCATCCTAAACTCTCCAGATATGTCTTAAGCCTCTAGATTTGCTCTTGAGATTACGACGAGAAACACTCATATTCAAAGTTGATGAAAACATAGTTAGAAAAATTCAACTGCATTTTTTGTCAAACTTCTTGAATCTATCACTAATGCCTTTACGAGCGCCACTTAGTCAAAAAATACGAAAGAATTCTATCGTCTTTCTTGATAGAAGTATGTCTTCATCCGCTAGCGATAGATTTTGATTTGTCGTTGGCTTCTTCGCCCGCGTCCCTGATTATGTGCAAAGATCTCCTCGCCTTCGAGCTCGTCTATCCGGTGGCTAAATCAAGCAATCAAAGATGAATCCAAGTGATGTCTTCAGTTGAGTAGAGACTATGTTGGCTTTTCATTCCATGCATGCAAAGAGCAAATTATAGGCGAGTTTTGGCATGCAATAGAACGACCAATTCTTGTCACCAATCATCCCCTAATGCAGCCTGTTTGCGTGCTCACTCTTTCTTTCGCTTGCTCAGATTAAATTTCTGCATTACTCCTTTGCTTAACGCCTTCTTTGCTGCTCATGCACAACAAGGACACATTGTCCAACATTCCTAATCGACTACTACATACGCAATATTGCCACAACCTTCTCTCCGCAGAATGATCATCAATTTTTGCTTAATTGCCACGAGAGCTAGACAGAATCATAGATCTAATAGCAATCTTCTGAAAGCACTTGGAAATTAGTGGATGCACTTATGCACATTATGATTTCAGGAATATTTTCTAGTGCTATCAATCAAATTTGACTGCACAAAAATCTCTCATCGTAGACATTTAAACATTTACTCCTGTACTCCTGTCTTCTTTGTACCCTTTATTAGGAGTTGCTAGTAGATGACTTGTTTGATGTAGCTCTTGAGAGAGCTCAGAACCCTTCAAGAACCACTAACAACGTTGGGATCCTTCTGTTGCTTTTACTTCCAAACAACAATGTCACTGTTATGTCCTTGTCAATTGTAAAAAGGTGTGAAATTGTTGAGGAGTTCTTCAATCATGGGGCAATAGAGGTGCTGATACACATCCTTTCATATATCACGCCAAAGTTGCAGTTGAAGTTGCTCTCACCGGGTTGGCAGAGCATAGAAACAGCGTTAAAGTGTCGTTTGGACAAAGAATTCTAGAAGTTTTAGAACAAATGAGTCGTTTGGATGGAGCGTCTCATGAAAGTTTATCATTGTTTCCATTTTTGGAGCTCAACATGATTCGAAGTGATCATGCTTCTATTCACAATTTATTGGGCAGAAGAAGCTAAATGTTAGACGTGACTTATTCATTTGATTGTTGGATCAGGTTTAAAAAACTTGTCGTTTAGTCTTTTACTACTCTGATACCAAGTATCCAAAATGAAGTCATCTCGTGCACATATGAACCCATTTCCAGCCTGTCAATCCTAGACTAAGAGAACTCCATTGGTGGAAGCTTTGGCACATCTTTGGATAATTCACTTGTCCAACTGGTCTACAAGCCGAAAGACCAAGATGTCGTCCATCAAACAACAGTTAGAGTTGGAAAATTTGCCTCACATAGACCTCACTGTAGAAACTACGCTTCTAGAACACAAAATTGATACATCTCCATAACAAATATGGGTGGGAAGAATCACTACAAATAAAATTCACACGACAAGGGACAACACTCTGAACCAAAAAAAAAACTTCACGAGCAGGCCAAATGAGATAACGAGGACCATAAAGAGAATTTCAACTTTGTACTTCAGATTCACAAACAATGTAAAACTCAAAGACGTAATTACTAACCTTCCAACTTGTTTCTAATATCAAAAACAACAATACCGCACTGGCCAGAATATTGTCTTTTCATGCATCCGACAAAAATCTTTTGCCTGAACTCATAGATCAGAGTTCCCAATACATAGAGATACAAACTCAAATCATTTTCAGTTTAGCAATCTCTTGAGCAAGAAAAACACCGTCAAAAAATTGTCACTGGTCAGAATACCGTCATCGTCTGAAAAATCGTCAAAAACAAAACAAAAACATTTTTGAACTTCTGTTGACTTTTTGTCGTCATCAAAAACCTATCAACTCTTATACCAATTAAGAGTATACATTCTAAAAACTAACATAACAATAAATCACATGACACAAATAATGAGACAAGATATAACGTGGTTCATTTCTTCTGATTGTTACATTCACTACGGGAACAAGCGTGAGAGTTTTTTCAAATAACTGAAAAAGATCTATACAGTGCAAAAGCCTTGGAATATTTAATCCCTCCATTCGATACCACTATTCTAGCTATTTTTAGCTAGTATCCAAGGTTATAACTTAATCGGAGTTAACCTCAACACTATAATTTCTTCCTATGGTTTTTTATTTGATCTAAATTTTATTTTAAATAATTTTACCATTCTTTGTCCGCTTTGAAGATTTTTCAAGATTTGCACTCCACGTAATCATTTATTGATAAGATGACATCATCTTTTGCTGAAGTAAAATCAGGTAAAATCAAAAAATCGCTTATCATATGATTGAAAACCTATGAAAAAATAATTTATATACAAGATAAAAACAAATTCTCATCATAATTCTTTCATTACTCAATTTTTCATCAAATTTTGCAATACATGAATGACATTATTGAAAGCAATCATTTTATTTAGTATTTTTTCACATTATACTTCATGTTGAAGCTCAAATATGTGTTAAAATTGATGAATAAATCTTTTTATGATAATTTTGTATAAGTTCATAAAAATATTATACAAGAGATAGGAGATAAAATATCACAATGATTAAAGCTCTCTCTTGCATATAAATCCAATCTTTCACAAACAATAAATTAGACTTTGTCATGATTTTGTTCTCAAAACTAGTTAAATTTGAGCATGAATATTATCTAATGTTTTTATAGGAATTTAAAAACAGATTTGAAAATCTTTACAAGAGTTAACTAAGCTATTCAAAATCTCTATTAAAATATCGTTTCTAGAAAGCAAATCGTGATCATTTGAATGTCAAAGGAGTAAATAAAAAATGTGTTTGAAAATTCAACTTTGAATATCACCATACATCATCAAAATGTGTTTGACGTTGCACATGATGAGGTTGACCATGTGCAGCGCAATTATATCATACACAAACATTATACTTAGACTTGCAAAGTCATATGATGTTTTGTAGATGTCATATTGCTATAGAGGATGGGGTGAAGGATGGAATATTGGCACTAGATAAACTATTACGGAGGTTTATTGTGCCAATTAGTAAGACAACTTATTTTATTTACGAGATGAATGTTTGATAGATGATATAGTCTTTTGCATTTGTGTTAGTTGTCTTATTGATTTGTTGGGAAAAAAATTTGACACACTTGATAGTTATTGTCAAGAAGATATTGATACCTTAACAAATTCAAGTGAATTTGTATCATTCATATTTGATGAACAAGGTAATTCATATATGCAACAACAATAGGGAGATGTTAAACAACCACATCTATTGTTAAAACGATCATAAACGCATAAATGATCACAAACCACGGCTTGGACATTGAACATCATATCTTCAAGTGACAAATTTGATGTTTCTGGAGGTAATAACATGGTTCTTGGACGAGCAATTTCACGTATGAGGTTGAAAACAGCACCAGCTGGATGAAATGTAAGGAAGAAGAAATCAGAGCTGATACAGACAGAAAATAATTCAATTTTGACAAATCATGTGACCGTGACGCTTCAATGACTCTAGTCTCAATGTGATCATTTTAACATTTCCGCGACAATAATAGCAAATAAATGTATTCAATAGGATTGAAATGACACAACTTTGATTATGTTTTCATCTTTGCATAGCCTGACTATTGCTTGATAGTATCCACAAATAGGTTTATAGTGTTACATCTGTTTGGAAAGATGAGCACAGCTCAGCGTGTGGTTTCACAATTTTTCATAAGAGTAAATCAATTATTGTGCTTGAAGTGAGATAAGGATGCAAATAATTATGTCATATGCCATAGTTGGTGCAACGATATACAGATCAAGGATATCAATTATTGAATGATATCAATAAGATTTTTCCACCTATAATTTGAATGTGAGGGACGCAAGATCATGCACTTAGTGGTTCCATATGTGTGCTTTACATATTTTGAGGAATTTTAGACATTGTTTTGATTTCAAAATGATGTTGGAGATGAATAATACTTGATCTCAAAGGGAAGTGATAGGCTATTGTACGCGCAACGAGCCCTCGGCAATTTTGAACAGTAGTTGGAATGAAAGAGACGCTGAGAGTTGTGGTCGAAGGGCGACGTGGTGGAGGCTATGGTTCTTGGTTCATGATTCTTGGTAGAGGTTGTGGAGGATAAAAGAGAAGTCTCATGCGGTTCGACCCTATTAGCGAGGCGGTAGTGCCTAAAACATATGTTTCAGACCATATAAATGAATCTAAAAAAATTTTGAAATCATTGTACAAGCGAGCTTTGGACGATGTATCTAGCTGAATTGGTCTTGAGTGACGAGTGATTGTATTTTTCCTCTGTGAACAATATTATGGTAAACTAAAACTATTATGGTAAATAAAACTCATCTGGTAATGTGTTGTGTTTTTTGTGCGACTATCTTGGCTTTACATATGAATGATGTAGAATGTTTAGATGTACATCATATAGAGGTTGGCAATTGATATACCAGTCTGACTTCGTTTATAAGGATTGTGAAGAATATAAAGAAAGATTTGACAAAGCAAGTGTATATAACTTTTTGTTGTTGGATGAATGAATATACTATGAAAAAAAAAATCCATAGTAGCACAGCATTCATACATGTGCATTCATTCAAACCAATGTCACAACTTCAAGAATCCCATGAAAAGTCTTTAGCCAAGTAGGAACTTCGTTGAATGACTTTGTTGGAACTTCAATCTTTATGTAGACCATCTTGTATATGTAACTTGAAAGCTCCTCAAGAATCAAAGAAATTAGTTGATGGACGGGACGCAAACACTTGCTGGAAACCAACACAATTCATTTTGTGATATGGGTCCCTCGACACCCTGCACTTACCGTCACAAACTAAACACCGAGAACCAAGCTTCGAGCAGGCTGGCTCAATATGGCTCCAAAGAATGAAGACTTTGCACTGCGTGGAAGTCAATTCACTTTGGAGCAGTTATTAGACAGGTCAATCAATCGCGTCAAAACGCTACAATCCCTGTAAAGAGCGTAGAACCCTCCTCATGTGCAGCAAAATCGTCACAACCGTTATCGTGATTCTTTAACCTGTGTCAAATTCAGTGTACGTATTCAATTCAATGAGACTAACAGTAGTTGGAACGCTAATCAAGTCTTGTGTAGTTATGGCACAATCTTCAAGCATTCCAAAACGAAAGGTTGGCAACAAGTAGCTCAAGGTATTTCACTGAACTTACCCGCAAAGCAGAGCTTTCGTATTGAGGGTCTAGACTATGTAAAAATTGAAATGTTGATGAAGACTCTGACCGGTGCGATGGGAGCATCCTTTGCATGAATGTAGTAACTGTGCTTTTCTGAAAGGATTCACAAAGTAAACTTGAAATGTAAACTTTCGATACCTCTGGATATAACTTATCGCAGAAAATGTGCCTAACTGGTTTCCATCATACCCTCATGCTGTTAGAATGGTAGAACACAACATCACCCATGTTCCATTACAACAACTCAATACCCTCATGTTGTTAGAATGGTAGAACACACCATCACCCATGTTCCATTACGACAACTCGGTTGTACCTAACCCAGAACTCCGTCACCCAAGATACAATGCGAGTTATGGGTTAGGTGCAACCCAGAACTCGTAATGTACCATGGGTGACGGTGCTGCAGAGATGTGGAGATCCAATCCCGTCAAATGAATTGTGTTGGTCCCTATTATGTGTTCCGCAGGATCCCATCTAGTTTTCTCTCAAGAATCCAACAAACAATTTCATGTCTTGCTGGCTTGTAAGCAGCTGGTTCCACACAATTCACTGTCCTCATATCTTCTAAATCTGGCGCATAAGCTTTTTAAGTCAGTACCTAGCCGAAGGAGCTTAAGTCCGAGGATATTCATCCAAAATATAATTTCCATGCAAGATAGTCCACTTTCTTGGATTTAAGTGCCTCATCAAATGTATACCTAAGTGCCACTAATCTCAAATATCCGCATAGTGAATAAAACAGCTGACATGCTCTCCTGCATTCCGTGAGTAAATGGCATGGAAGCAGACGTGGCACAGTGTAGACGTGACGTGCCATTAAAATCGATGATAACAACCGACATGATGCCAGAATCTAGGGCTTTGAGGATTTATTGCATGAATAGAAAACACAGGCACTGCTCTTATGATAATGTGCCTCTCCTAAATCATTTCAGATGTACCTTCGTTGCTGCCAGCCAATTATGTTCGGCAAATGACAGAAAGTTTACCTGCGCAAATATAGCAAAACTACCATTAAGTACGTAAGTTTGGAGGCAGGGGATCTTAGCAGTCGGTTTAGATCCACCAGGTAAGTAACTACGATCCACAACCATATCATACGGGTATTTTCTTCTCACATGGCAGTAAGCTGCCCCGTTCGAGACACAGTACATATTAACGTAGTCCCCGACGAATACATCGCAGCTCTGTGTCATGCTTGTTCCCACTACCCAACCAGAGCTTTGCAGTTTACTTGGCCAAAATACTGTAGAGTTGCCGTGAAATTGGAAGAAAATTGTGAGATAACATTAAATCAGCCTGGGTTTTGCTGCAGAGTTCGTAGAGGAAAGAAGTGGATATGAAATACAATGATAAATGTATCTGCAAGGCCGCTAACAGTGCAAACTAAACCTCTGTACAGATGTCACCATCTTCTTAAAGTGGACCAAATGAATGATTACTTTGGGGAAAAATGGACGACCCTCAAAGAAGGTCTAAAGCAGTCATCTAATTGTGAGACCCAGAATCTTCAAACGTAGCCATGAAGATGCATGGTTACATTCTAAGGTATATTACGAACGATTGGACAGGTGAAATCTAAAAGCGAGGAGTGGTTACCTTCTACAGCCGCAGGGAGCACAGTTTCTCCGGAAAGAGGCAAGTCCTTCTGGCAAGTCCTTCTTCTAGAATATTAACATATTCTTCGCTGTTTTCTTGGTAACCGAAATCCAACCAGACAGGCTTTCTTTTGAAAATTGTCTGCTGCAATTATATGACAAAGGATAATTTGAAGTCCTTCCATTTGAATGGGACATATAAGCGGATCCAAAAGAATTTATATACGGTGCGGTGAACATCTCAACTGAGATAAGGGCTGTCGAGCACGGCGTATCCACTTGCAACTCCACCTTCATTAGAGTGTGACACTTTCGTTCTCAACAGATGACCCGATTGCTCATTCAAAATAACTCGGTCTCCGTTTCGAACGTAAGCGCCAAATATTCCCAATTCGGAGACAGTTTTCTCTGCAGAGTAGGCACCGCGGCGAACTAGATATGAGGTGTGTACCGCCGGGAAGATTCTCTGCATTAGAATGTACGCGGCAAGCCCATCACCCCCTGCCGCTATCAGCTCAGTCAGCTTGCTCGCCACATCGTCCCCATAGGTGTTATTGCCTCCTCCTTCTCTTTGTGGTTTCAGCACAAATCTATGCGGTTCTTTGATAGCGGTTTGTATAATGGATTCACTCTCGGCACCTTCCAAACCCCATAAACCAGCAAAACATTTTCTTAAGCTTGCAGCTACCTGTTTATCAGGTACAAATCTCTCAAGCACACCTGGCAAGGCCAACTCTTGTTGTATCTTCTTCGCTCCAACCAAGTGGTATGAGATTGATGGGCATTTGACGGCTGAAGAGCGTTCCATAAGCAGCCTCGCTTCCCACTCAACCTCGGAGGGATAGTCAGCAGGAGTGTAACCAGACCTGTAGTAGACCACAGATACAGCCTGACCATCAATGACCAGCATTCCATCGGCGGTAATACTCCCCTGCGCGTGGACCTGCGCCAGAGTTTTCCGAATCACCCGAATTCCGTACAATTCCTTCACTCGGTAACTTAGCCAATGTTGATCGTACATATTCCACTCTTCCCCTTGAACAACCATGAGAATTGCGGCACTTTTGTTCCCGTACTCCTTCCAAGCAAGCGATAAAGCTTTGGCAAACCCTTCAGTGACCTTATTCTCAGGGACCCTACTGCTGTCCAGCTTGGTCGACGATTCAAGCTCAGTGACGAGATACTTGTGCAAATCACTGACAACAGATCCTAATCCAGGATAAGAACAAGATATGGTGTTCAGCTCCACTTGAAGGAGATCACCGGTGGCGACATCTAACATATAATCCGATCGACTGAGTCCGAGCCGAATGTCCTGCTTCACTCCTTCGTCCAGAATCGTAGAATACATCGACAGAAGCCTGGCTGTGAAATCGTCGGCCTTCTGAGTTCGGGCGAGCGCCTGCTTCAGAAAGTCCACATCCAAACTGACTCTGTCGATGAGATCATTGAAGAGAGAAGACAACTCCACGGCCTGCGCAAAGGCCGTGGCGGGGATGGGCGTGGGCAGAAGGGAGAAAGGAACATGGGCCATACCGACGCCGGGAGTGGTCCCGGAGCTCGCCACGGACCTGTCGCCGACCACGAATCCATGGAGGGCAGCCCACACGAGAGCTTCAGGGACCAAATCGTTCGCCACACCCGCAGGCACCAAAGCTTCGGACTCGGCGAATTGAACTTCCTCCATCTCCTTCAGAGCCGAGGAGGACGACGACGACGACTCCGTCGCTCGCCTCGTCGCCAATCCCGATCCGCGAGACGCAATTCGATGAGGAGGAGGAGGAGGAGAGTGCACGAGGCCACGAGAACAAGAAGGAGAACGACGATTCAGCGCGAGCCCGAAGTCGCAGCCAGAGCGCGGTCGATTGCCCGGCCCGCGCCCATCGAATTTCGAAGGCGGAGCGCCGCCGACGACGCCTGGCAGCGCGAGCGCGCAGGCGGCCAACGGTCCGCGAGCGGTGCAGCTGGAGCGCATGGTTATGGCGACCCACGCTCCTCTCCGCTCCTCTTTCTCCTCTGCCCGAGCGACAGCGGGCCGCGCGTCTGAGACTGGAGGGCTCGAGAAGTCCAAGCACCAGATGCTCGCCTTCCCTCCAGATGCTCGCCTTCCCTCGGTCCGACTTCGTCTCAAGAAGTCTGCGATCCGGGTCCGGACTTCGGACTCCCCCTGTCCCTGTCCGGGCTTGGGGACGGTGACAGACTGTTGCGCCTCCTGAATCCCGATCTCTGTCCTATATCAGGACTGGAATGGGTTGACTGTACTAGGTTTGACGTGATCTTCCGGAGTAGCAGCGAGCTACCGGGTGGAGAAGCTGACGGTGTTAGACCGTAGTGCGTGTTTCGAACTGAGAAGCCGTAGAGTAGAGTAGACTGTTGCGTTCGAGTGTGTCCGCTGCCACCTTAATCTCGATCTCTGTCCTCTCTATATATAGTCCTCTTTGAAAAAGTGTTACCCGGTAAAAGTTGAAGATAGAGGTTTGGCTATAGAGGGTAGGTAAAGGTAGAGCACATTTAACTGCAAAATATATATTTTTTTTTTAATTATTCAAAATACAATTTTGCATATTTATTGAAACGATCCAGTTGATCTGTACTAAATATATAAATTTTTATCTTTAGGTTAAAGATAATAAGGTAATTACCCGGATGTAAAAATAACTTTTGAATCTTTTAAAATTTGTATCGGGTAACTCGATATTTAATCTGAGATTAAAGGAAAAATAAATTGTGTCACGAATATCGTAAAAGTCAACATAGAGATACATGGCTTACTCGGGTAACTTTTATTTTTACATTAACTTGCCGAGGGCTATGTATATATAAGGATTGGGATTGGTGGACTGTACTAGGTTGGACGTGATATTACGGAATTGCATGGGGCTACCGGGTGGAGAATCTGAAGGTGTTAGACCGCAGTGCCTGGTTCGAACTGAGAAGCGGTCGAGTAGACCAGGAGGTGGACGAGGGAGAGGAGCAGCAGCAGGAGAGTACGGTTCGTTTCGTGGCCATGGAGTACTGTACTGACGGGGTTAGACAGATTCGCCCAGATTCAGTCGACGATATGGCCAATAAATTTAAGGCTGAACGATTCGTTTGGGCCTACTTTAGCACATGTTGGAAAAAAGGAGAAAATATCTGAGCTTGTAGGGGGGAGTGAGAAGTGGGATCGTTTTACGTTTGAGTATCCGGTTGCCATTTAAATCCAAAGGATATTCAAGGGTGCGGTTGGCATTATTCAAACCGCCTGCTTCCCAAGAGTCCTTAAAAGCTCTACAAAATTTGAGTATAGCCAAAATTAAGTGCCAGATAAAAACGTGAGAAATACACATGTATAAACATTCGTTAAAAAGTGAGGAAATGACCAAAAGGATTTGCTGACATGCCAATCTATGAAATCAAGAGGGAGGCAGATAATTATCTTCTGGTCCAACATCGTGGCATGAAGGATGTGGAAAGAGGATCGGGCGTGATTCTGCATCTTTTTGCAGTAGCAATTTTGTAACTGTTGGGTAATAAGACAATCCTATGGTCTTTTTGGGTACAGTCTTCGTCCACGCTGCTCATTTCATATTCATATTCGAGTACCACAGAAGAAGCCTTTTAAAACGACATTTCTTTGAGAAACCACCGTAATCATCACGAACTTTTGGCAACCCTATCCATGCACACACTTGTGAAGAGCATGTGTTGGATGTGACAACTACTTACTACTACACTCCGGCAAACCTGGGTTTGACTGTTAGTTCAAGTCTAGAAATGGAACCGAAAGTAACGAAGCAAATAGACATGTAACACCCCATCAAGTCCTACATAAATGAAACCAAAAGGATAAGATGTAAGAAACAACTAGCTTCAAGATGGGAAATGTATTATATTCACAAAAGATAACCTAACTATCAGGGTTAAACATATCACATTGTCCATGAGCATTTAAAAAATCAACACCCAAGTTAATTGGCTTACTATGGATTGCATCACCTAGTACCTTGCATAGAATTATATACATTTGTCTAAAATAGACTTTGAATTATGCTAAATTTCTATAATAATCATGGTAAAATATTCTTGCATACATCAATAGAATACATGTCAGACCAAAAAGTCTCTAGCTACTATCTCTCCTTGCAATTTTTTACGAGATTAAGCATATTAAGATATCTCTCCACAATGATCGCGTCATAACCTCGTGGAGGTTTCTATAACAAAAGTGCGACAACCGCCTGCTATGATGAGCGAAGTGCCAAAACTGATAAAACGAAGTTAGCAAGACAAGTCGTAATTATATTGTTTTGTGCAATTGATCTTGTTTAAAATCGTGATGCAAACAGTATGGATGATGACTGAGTTATTTTTTCAAGTTTATCTCGTTAAAAACCTGCTTTTTAGAAGAAAAGAGAGAAGAGTGTCAATTTATTTTCTTTCCATCAGTCCATTAGCGAGAGGTGAGATAGATTTAATGACAGAAAAATGAGTTAACCTAGAGAAGAGAGACATGCTTTTTGTAACAAAAGGCAAGGAAAGTTTTAATATTTGCAAATTGGATAAACATGCAACGTTTTTTCAGCTTTTTAACAATAAGAAATCATTTTTCCAAGTTTTGCAACATGTGATGGTTTTTCCTGGCTAACACGGGTTAACATGAGTTTTCTGTCGTTTTGTTTGCAGCAATACTAATACAAACTTCTGGTAGATGATTCTCTTTAATCAAACACTTCAGCGTTTTCACATAGAACGCTGAACAAGATGGTTTCTTAGGATTGATCCACTACGACTCGTTTACATTAAAAGTCGTGTGTAAAGCTAGACCCTCCCACAAGATTCTATCCGTCTCTAATTACTAGTCACAAATTAACACCTTCGCCCACATCTTGTCATCTTGATTCTCAAGTCTAGCGTTACTCACGGTGGATACATTTTCTTCTCATTGGGATTTCATTGCACAATTCTGGCACAACTAAACTCACTTTCACTTCTAGAAAAGCTGCCTAAAATCACTCATCCGCCACAATTCCATGGTCATCCAAGATGACACTACAGCCAAGGATCAAAATCCTTTGCATGGCAGCTTTCTTAGGGCCAGTACCTCGCGACCTCATCGTTGTTATTCCTTTGCTGTCACGACTCCATTCCGACAACTCGGACCGCCCATCTTCCCAAGGTGCATTGGTTCCTCGCTCGCGCATTCAAACTTTATTTCATCTCAACCAACAGCAATTTCACTGAAGGTAAGATATATTCACAATACAACGTGCCATAAATTTCTTGATAAGAGTATGTCTCAGCGTGAATTTTAATTTTTATAGCATATGCAAAAATATTTGAAATATAATGTTTTGAAGTATACATGCTACTATATGAGTTAGATGAATGAGTATGAAAAAAAAGAAGAATATTTAAATCATCTCCCTCGGTACTAATCTTCTTTTGCAGGATCTATTTCTTATTTTGATGTTGCTAGTCACAAACTCTGGAACTTAAAGCAGACCCTAAACACCAGTGACTATTATGGCAGTCGTTGTTTCATTACACACATACAAAGGATTACCTCCGAGTGCATACACGTGAGAATGAAACTCACATGGAGATGCAAGAATGCACATATAGAAGACCCTAAAATAAAAGAGTTAGATTACTACTTAAATCTAACGTAGAGCAAAAGGCGTAAAAAATTAGTTATATATATATATATATATATATCACATCTTGACTCATTAAGTTATGCAATTACTGAATGAGGCGTCTTTAACTGACGGAGCTTCTGTGTCAATGAAGTAACGATTATGGTACTGATATCAGCTGTTCGTTTGGCGATGAGATACAGGTGATCTCTCTTGTCCCAGTTCACCATTGTTTACAAATATACATAATTATGATCACTTCCTTTTGTGCTCACGGATAAGGGACTTTACCAAACACGTGATCAAGCTGGATTTGCTGTATTTCTATCTCTAGGACGTTCACTTTTTAATAATACTGCACATCAGGTTACGAGTTCAGTACTTTCATTCCATACCAGAGGGCTCATTAATAAAAAGCTGGAACTTACAACAAGAATGGAAGCGCAACTTCCAATTAAGCTGACAATTAATCAATCTCTTCGTAGAGAAATTGCATGCGCACAGGCAGAAGTCCAAGTACTGTACAGTGGAGTACGAATCTGGATTCAGAGATGGTGTAGATGACA
Source organism: Marchantia polymorpha subsp. ruderalis (assembly GCA_037833965.1). Classification (NCBI taxonomy): domain Eukaryota; kingdom Viridiplantae; phylum Streptophyta; class Marchantiopsida; order Marchantiales; family Marchantiaceae; genus Marchantia; species Marchantia polymorpha. The sequence continues at coordinate 29,282,006 of AP031351.1, read as the reverse complement.
CAGAGCAATGAGCTTGGATCTGCCGATCCAGGTCCTGCGACCGAGCAAGCAGCACAGCAGCCTGAGCAACACCTGTGCAGAGAAAGGCACACAGAGCGAGCATCTCATGACTACGTCCAGAACGCAGCACAGTGGGCACATGTGGCCAAGTTGCCGAGCACCGAGCCGAGCTTCATCGACATTCGCCGCCTCGATGTGAAACCCATGCTGGAGACACCAACATGGTACACCTGTTCTCTCACGCAGCGGACGAGAATCATGCCCCGCACAGTCGGAGCGATCGGCGACCTCCTGTTCTCGACGAGCTTCGAGCTTCGAGCACCGTCGAGCCGAGAGTCGTCCAATAAATGTATAGGCCCAGTCCCAGTCCCGATCCCCGTCCCAGTCCTCGTCCTTCGAGCCGAGTGCCGAGTGTAAGTCAAGTCAAGTCAAGTCAGGTCAGGTCAAGTTAAAGGTCGCGGCGAGAGGAAGACCGTCTTCGGACTCGAGAGCGTAAATGCGGTCGCCGGGTCGTACCGAAGGAACGAGCATCGATTCGACCGTGCCGAGGCTTGAACCTCGAGACAGACTTTTCCAGGACAGGGAATGAAGGACGGACAAGGCGCGGGACGGGGGCGACCGGTCGGCGGCGCGGGCGACACCGGGAGTAGCAGGTCGCGCTCGCGGTGCGAGGCAATCGGAGAGGAGGAAGGAGGAGGAGAAGGAAACGAGGGGAGAGAGGAGCGGTGCTGGCACCGAAGTAGCAAGCAACAGCAGCAGCGGCCGGCGGGGCGGCCAGGGAGTGCTGCTGCCGTTGTGCTACTGCAGCAGCGGCTGGTGCTTCTTGAGGGCCGGGCTGCTATTATCGGGGTGGAGGTGGAGGTGGAGGAAGAGGAGTTGAGGTGAGTTGATGGCGACGATGCACTCCGGGGCTGTCGTTGCTGCAGCTGCAGCTGCGGCTGCTGGAGCTGCTGCTGGTGGTGCCGGATCTGCTGCACAGCAAGAAGGAGAACAAGGAAGAACTAACTCACAAATCAATGAACAACCACAACTCGAAACAACATCTCAACGAACGACAAGACTCACGCCATTCTGCGAAAAGCAGCAGCAAGAAGTGAACCGATAAGGAAGAAGAAGAAGAAGAAGGAAGAAGAACAACGCATGGCTTGGTATGGACATCAGGCTCGACGAGAGAGGTCCCGGCTCCCGAGAGGCCCAGCAGAAGCAGGCTGCAGCAACAAGTAGGAGGATGAGCTGTTTCGCTTCTCAATGTCCGTCGCGTGCTTGGGCTGCGGGCGAGTAATAGGAGGAGGAGGTGTGGTGGTGGAGGAAGTGGATCAGGGTTCGCCCGACGAATGATCGGGTGCCGTTGTTTTCTTTCGGGAAAGAACGCGCGCTCGTAGGGGCACGGCGGGGCCATGGTGGATGGCCCTTGTCTGGCTACTGCTCCGGATAGGCGCAAGTCCGGCACCTAGCTGCTGCTGCCGCTGCTGCTGTTGCTGCAGGTGAGAGGGGCAGAGGGGAGAGCCCGGGGGCGTGTGCAGCAGGGAAATTGCCTCCCTCCTCTGCCGGAGACGTGATTTCTGGGACGGCTCGAAGATCAGCTGTTGCTGGTTTTCATGCGACCCTTTCCCGCTTGAGAATGCGGTGACGAGGACCGGGGCCACGGGCCGGACTCTCGCAGTCGGAACTCCCATCTCCGCGAAGCACCGAATCGATTGATTGGAGTCTTGTGGCGGAGTGTCGCGAGCCTGCTCGTCCGGCTCTGAACGTTGCGGCGACATTCGATGCTGGTCGGAAACGGGCGCGGAGATGCTCGAAATGGTCGGAGCGGTGAGACCCCGTCGTGCAGCGATTTGCCGCTCTCGATGAGGAGCGGTTCCCAGCGCGAATCCGACGAACCTCAAGTCCTTCGTATCGTGTGCCCTGAATTGAGCGAGGCGTCGTCGAGCGAATTGTAGTTTACGCCGAGGCCTGTGTGTGCCGGAGAACTGTCGTTGTTATCGCCCAGAGACAATCCCATGATTCCATGAGCCCGCGTAACTGAGGGTGTGAGGGTCGGGAGAACGGCGATGAAATGGAGCGTGACTCTGATATGTTGATCTTTGTCCGTTATTTTCACGTCGGCTCTTGAGAGGATGTGCTGTTGGCGCCTCCTTGATTCGAAGCCAGTGAGCCAGCACGGCATTGAATTGGACTGTGCGGTTCGGTATACATTCGCAGCTTCATTTTCAGAAGCGGAGCAATTGTGATGGTCGATTCAAGATTAGCGGCAGCACGGTGGGAGGATTGTTCGTCTCAGATGTTGTGACCTAGCGATCGTGATCTCTTGAGTATGTGAATTTGTTTGCATCTTTTCTAGCGTGTGCAATCTTGTTGTCAATAAGTTCGATGGCTATTATCGGGAGCGCTTCGAAGTCAGGTAGGGCTGGTACGTACTCAGGCTCTTCCACAGATGATGATGACCTTACTGTGAGACAGAAATCGAAGCCTCCAAAAAATGCACTATTTCTCGAATCAGATGTTTCCGACGATGCAGAGTTTGCTGATAAAGGAAGTGAGTTGTGCCAACTCGGAGACGAAATTTGTGCGGTGCCAATTGAGCTTTTTCACCTGCCGGACTTGAACAACATTTTATCCTTGGACACCTGGAATTTTTGTCTCTCGGAAGATGAGAGAGAATTCCTCGTCTCGTTTCTCCCCGCTTTCGAGGAGGATGATTTCCGGGCAACCATGCGCGATCTTCTTAGCGGCCAGAATTTCCACTTTGGAAGTCCTCTCGCCGACCTTTTCAACAGGTTGAAAGGTGGTTTGTGCGCTCCCAAGGTCGCCCGTTACCACGAGAGCTTGAAGTATGTCCAGAGGAAGAAACATTACCATCTGCTACGAAATTACCATAATGAAATGGTGAACTCCTTTTTGGAGATGCAGAAGTCCTGGGAAGACTGCCCAGAAACTGCTGACATCGATGAACGGCTGGAGATTTGGAGCTCTTGGAAGGGCGAAAAGTTGACGCCGACGATTGCACAGCTAACACCGGGTCCCAGGAAGAGGAGCGGAGGTGCCAAAAAGCCCAAGGTGATGCCCGTGACCGTGCCTGTGCCCACGCCCATGTCCATGCCCATGCCCATTTTCCGCAAGAAGGTGGAAATACCTGAGGAGAGGCGAATTGTAGTCTCTCCTGTTCCCATCCCAGTCGCCGCTGCAAATTCCAGAGGAGGTTCGAAAGGTGTTTTGAAGATGAAGGTGATTGCTCCGAAAGCGGAGCAAGGGGGAGGATCGAAGAGTGGACCTGAAAGGGAGCTCGAAAGAGTGCATGTCCCAGCTCCGAAGGGCGTTCTGAAGGTTGCATCGAAAGGCGTCCAAGCCTACGCCAAACCGGATCCGTCACTCAGGGAAAAGGCTGTTATACTCGAGCCTAAGAGAGAGTCTATAGTTAGGGAGGTGAAACCAACCAAAGTATTCAAGACAGCGAAGCCTGTCAAAGAGGTAGAGGTTTTAGATCAGAGTAGGATTATGATGAATCCCATGAGTGATGAGAAGAAACGGAGTTTAGGAGGGGATAGAAAGAGGAAGAAACGAGTAGATGATCAGGAAATTTTTGCAGATAAGCAGAGTGAACCGCAGACACTGTATGTAGCAGAGACTCCTCCTCACGAGGCCCACCCACGGAAAAGGACCCCCCCACAAGAGAGTCGAAAGAAGGTGAAATCCTTCCCCAAGACGTTTTATCGGGCTTTTGAGGAAGCGCAAGACAACGAAGAAGAGAAATTTGTAGAAGAGGAGAGAAAGCTCTCTCTTGTCAAGAAGAAGGCATCACGGAAGAAACCTGTTGAGGAGCATAAGAAGTTCGTGGACGAGGACGATGATTTCGAGCATGTAGAGGATAGACGGCTGATGATTGAAACGAGGCAGGACGAAAGCCATAATGGTCGAGAGCACATGGATTTAAGGGATGACGATGTACTCAAGATCCCAAAGAGAAAGTCCAAGAAGAAAGCAAAGGAAACGAAGAGGGAGGCCTCACCACGGGAAACTACTCCTGAGGATCTTGCTGGAGAGAGAGGAGCTTCAGTTAAGTGTTCTAAAAAGCTATCTACCCTGAGTGTGCCATCCATCGCCTCAACCTTTTCTTTCTCTGTCACACATTTGTTGTCAGCTGTTCGTATGGCGTTGACACTTCCATGTGGAGATATAAATACTGAATTCCATAATCAGAATGGAGCTCCTGATGGAGCTTTTGGTTATGAGAAAGTTTTTCTTGGTCACTATCATGATTTATCTTTGGAGCACAGTGACCACTCCCCAGGTGTATTTGGTGATGGGGTCTCACATCTTGTAGACGATTTTGACATAGAAGGTCGCAGAAGAAGTCCGGAACTTTCAGGTGTATTTGATGATGATTTACCAAATCTGGTAGGAGTTTCTGAATTAGACGGAGAGACAAGAACCCAAGGGATATCATTGGCTGAAATTGTGCTAAGGGTACAAAATAATCCCGGGGATTTTAGAATTTTAGAAACTGAAGAACCGCTGAGTAATTTGGTTCGTGGAGCATTGAAGGTTTTTTCTTCAAAAGCAGCTCGCCCCGGGTCGAAAGGCTGGAAGCCTTTAGCAAATTTTGACAAAGTTTCGAGGACATGGTCGTGGGTCGGGCCAGTGCTCCTGGCCTCATCCTTTGATCCTCCACATGAGGTGCTGGTCACATCAGAAGCGTGGGGAGTTTCACAGAAGACGCTTACCAAGATGGAAGAGGCGTTTGCAGCTTGGCTCAAGCATGGTCAAGAAACGCTTCAACAAATAGTCCAATTGCCGCTACCACCAACACCACCAGCCCTGATATCTCTTGATGAGAAAGAAAGATTTAGGGACCTGAGAGCTCAAAAAAGCCTAATGACGATCACAGCCAGTTCCGATGACATGAGGGCTTATTTCCGAAGAGAAGAGATTCTTCGGTATACTCTGCCCGATAGAGCCTTCGCTTATACTACCGCTGATGGTCGAAAGTCTGTCGTCTCTCCACTGAGAAGGGGAGGTGGTAAGCCTACATCCAAGGCCCGAGATCACTTCATGCTCAAACCCGATCGGCCACCTCATGTAACCATCCTTTGTCTCGTGAGAGATGCTGCTGCCAGGCTCCCTGGAAGTGTTGGCACCCGGGCAGATGTCTGCACACTAATTCGTGACTCCCAGTACATTGTAGAGGATGTATCTGATTTACAGGTAAATCAAGTGGTCAGTGGGGCCCTTGATCGTTTACACTACGAGAGAGACCCATGTGTCAAATTTGATGGGGAAAGGAAATTATGGATGTACTTACACACAGAGAGACAGGAAGACGATTTCGAAGACGATGGTACTTCGTCAACGAAAAGATGGAAGAAGCCCAGGAAAGAGAATCCCGAATTTGGAGAGCTAGCACTCTTAGGATATGATAATGAATCGCCCTTTGGAGCTGATCAGGAGGGATTTGAGAGTGGTATAGGACTGGAGATGAATTCTTCCGACGAGATGGGAGAACCATCTGCAATCTATTCAGGTGGCAGGACCGAGCTCATGTATTGTAAAAGCAGCTCTTTGAGTAGCCCTTGTGTCCTTGTTAGTGTATTGGGTAATTCCATTAGGGAGGAAAGCTCAGTACCGTTTCTAGAGCTTCCATGCTCTCTTCATCCCACTTGTGAGGACCCACGCAATATTCATTCTGTTGCATGGGAGAGAGTCGGTTCGACTGCTGCATGGGTTTCAGATCATCTCCACTTACATGAACCTCTTGGAGAGGAGGAATGTGATACGGAGGCAGCTGCGGCTGCACAGAGAGATGCGGATGCGATGATTCACTCTGATACAGATTGAGCCAAGTTGGGATTGTACAGTCCTTTCACTTTCTGGACATTTTATCCCTGAAGGAAGGTAGAGAGGCCTACCTGCTCGCAATCCATCCGAGGTTAATCAAATTTTACCTTTGATGATGTGAAGCAAAAGAATGAACTATGTTCTTTTGTGTTAATTGCTTTTCATATCCTTTGAGCAAATGGTTTTATAACCATTTTGTTTTTTACTTTAAAACCGGAACCCACCAACCAGGAATGTTTACTAGAATTAGGACCATTTAACTCTTAGCTTCTTAGGGCACACCGTAAACTTGAACGAAGTGCACTGACATGACAGCAATTTTGATTTGAGTTATGCTGATAGTTACAGTCTTCACAGTGCTGGGGGCCAAAGTGTTTAAAGCCGAACTTGAACCGGGCGTAATGTATTTTGAATTTTTCTTCTTCACACGGCTGAGCTACGATTCCAACTAGGCATACGTTTCTAATTTTACCTAAAGAAGCATTTGATGGGGGTTCAAAAGTGGGCACGGTGCATCGTTTAATTCAAACTAATATATCCCTGTTCATCTGTCAGTACTTTGTTTTGCGGTTTATTTGTCAATGTCATGTATGTTAACAATATCGATTATATTTTGGTGAAGAGGCTATCTTTGAATGTGAATGCCGGAGTCTGATTGTTCTTTTTGTGATTCGTTCTGCAGATCTATTATCGAATTTGAATAGGAGTTATACGAAACTGAGTTCAGGCCCGAGAACTTCTCTGACGGTGAAGGAGAAAAATCGAAGGTCACATTTGCCCTCTTCGCGTACTGGATATCAGGAGCCGGATGTCCATAATTATGGTCCTACTTTTAGTCCTTAGAAAGGTGATCAGCAGGTTCCAGTGTAGAATGCATAGAAAATCCAATGTAGATTGCATAGAAAACTTTGTAAGACTTTCTACCAATTTGTCAAGTAGACACAACGCTCACCTCTGTTGCCTTGGTTGGTGTGGAATCTTATTTCGAATGTACTCTTGCGTTTCTACAGTAGCTTGGCTTCAGCTCCTATTGATGTCTAGTATGCATCGTTGCTGTTTGTTTTTGCATTCCTCTTAAGGGGAAACTTTTTTATTGTTATCTCAATGGTGTATGGGATATTCATGGGAGTCTCAGATTTGATTTCTTCGATTCTAAAAATGGGACACTTGATCAATCGTTTTGTTATCCATGGAACCTCAAGAAGTAATCTCACGACTTGTTGATCACTTTGAACTTAAATTTGACAACTCTGACTTGAAGGCTGGTTGAATGATAATGTTCACCTCTAGCTTGGACACAACCCTGGAACACATCTGTGAATATGACTCTCTTAACACACTCGAATAGTGGATGGCGCCGCTTGTTGGTAGAAAAAGAACGGTCCTTGTCACGAGGGAGATGTCTGCACGCTGGCTTTGATGTGGAGGTAAATTCTTTCGGCTCAGACAACATGCCGAACAAGACCTTGCGGCATGGGGCAAGACCTTCGTTTTCACCGGTACTGGGCTCACTTATTTCCCATCTGTAATTTTTTACCATGTTTCACTGTTTTTACATGTCTTCTAAGGTGAATACTCAGGAGATTTCCTTTTCTTGTGGTTCTCTCATCCTTATCCAAAAGATTATCACGTGAAGGAGTTTTCTATCGTATGGATTGTCTCAACTAGTATTGTATATGTAGTACCAGAAACCGTTATTAATAACATAGTCTATACAGTCACACTTCCAGCTTTCCTGTGTGGTAAACTTAACCTAAACCCTCTATCACATAGTACGCGGCGAAAGGAATCCAGAGTCCCATATTAGTCTAAAACTATCAAATCATGGAGGAAAATTTTAATCATCTATATTAACCAGAACCCGAATTTATTACTAACGAATTTCACATATTTCTTAATACATCTGTGTATTATTATCATACCCCGCCGTAGATTTTCATCGTTCATGCGCATCATACAAACTAGCTTCATGTGTCTTTCCTCTTTAGTAATACATAGATGGCCATAAACTCTAACTTCTAATTTGATTGCATGTGGATCAAATTTTGGTTCCTCGTTACTCGTGGGTTTTATGTTTTGGCATGGAGGTCTTCGATTCCGGAACAAGGTGGACGACTATTTCATGAAGTTGTGCTTCATTCTGTTATCTCTAGGCTCCGACTTTATCTTATGCTGGACTCTACCGTATCGATCTCCATACTTTAACTAGATCAATTTCATAACATCCTCCCAATCCACCACAGAGAAGTTTTGTTTTAAATTTTGGACCTTTGTACACTCCATTCCAAGAATTTGTACACTCCATTCCAAGAATTGGATCTCTAGGTCCGCATGAAATCACATGAAACTCGGATGTTCCATCCACTATCATCACGGTTCAAATCATAGTCAATCTGGTACTTTGTGAATTCATGAGGATTCATCCAATTCATTTGTGCATGCACATTGATCGAAATGTATGCAAAAAATTTCTCTCAATGTAAGTTTTCTTCCATTGCATGTACATGGTTGAAAAAATTTCTCAAATTCTGCGCTCAAATTCATGTAATATACAATCCAAGAACGTAAACTTCATGCTTGCAAGAATATGTGATTCTTTAAGATAAAATGAATTACATCATCGTAAAGATTTTGCAATTAAATAGTCTTTAATTAAGCGTCTTTTACGAACTTAATTTATTTTCTTCTCATTCGGACAAAAATTCTAGGCAGTTATAATAAAATATTTTATGACCTGCTCAACCATTCCAATTCAGAACATACTTCCTATAACCGTGAGTTTGGCTCAATGATTATTTTATTCACAAGATCTCATCAAAGAATGTTGGATGTCTCCGAAATCCAACAATTCTTTGTTTTTATTCAGTGTTACTCACATTATTGCCTCACATCATATTGTGAGGCAAACTTAATTATAATGAAATGAAGGGAAAAAAGGTACGATTTGTGCAATTCTTAAATCATCCATTATATCCAAGACACAGTATTATCAATATAAATGGATGATATATGCTGCAGTTTGTGTTCTAGCTTGTTATTAATATCAATAGACTTATTCATGACAAGAGTTTTTTTCCCATATAGTAACAACTCTTGAACATGTTGCACTTTTCCGCTATCAAAATTTCCAACTTGGAAAATGTAAATTATCAACATTTCGCTGATTCTTCTTCTGATTTACCTCTGAAAAACCCGTATCTCCATATCCTTCTCATCCAACCACGATTTGCTCCTTGTTTCTAACATACTCACAAATATCTAGACGTAGATAATTCCAGCATCAAACTAAAATCTTCTCATGACATTTTTTATTTCTGATTTTTGCTAATGATCTATATGGAATTTAAAGTTCAACATACCTTATGCACAATTGTTCCTAATCAAGCAACTGGCTCTTCCATCTGTTCCACATTTTACTTACTTTTCTTTAGTTCATTTGCTACACATGAAACCGAATTCAAGAGTACGTCTGATACGAGTTTTAATATTTATGTTACACTAGGTATGTCTAATAAAATGCAATCAATGAACTACCACTCTAAATACTTGATTCTACCAAAGCTCAAGACTGCAGTGTAACATTGTATTCATCTTCAGACAAAAAATCACTCACATGCACATTTTCTTTAGTATTTAGTTCATTAACATTATGCATTTTTCTAGAAGAATAGCAAATTCAAATTAGCTAAGAATTTTCTTTCATTTGTCAAGTTTTTTCATTCTAATTTTATCTGTATGTTTCTATAACAAATCCGTTTTTCAGATGATATAAACATCTAAAACTTTGAAAAATCATATGAATGATACCGGGTGAGAATTTTTGCAAAATAAATAGATGATAAAAAAAAATATCTTCAATTACATCAACTTAATGCTAATTCTTGAAAAAATTATGAATATAGTGTTACCCTTGGCAAACGATTTGTATAGCATAAGATTTTTAAAGTAAAATTACCACAATATATAGTACATAATTTTAACTTACTTTAAGCTAGACAAAAAGACTTTTTGAAATAGCATGATAGAGCCTAATTATCTAAATTTTTACCTAAAATGATATCATCAATTACTTGATTTCTTTTTGTTTATTCAATACACAAGATAACTATTTTTTACATAATCAATCTTCAATGATAGAGTCCAAATCTAACTATCATATTTTAAGCATTAGATTTACAAAAAATATAATTTGAAGTCATGTTATCACATAGTAATATACTATAAATCCCTAAGACCAAAAACCTTATTTTAACATTATGTAAACCCTGAATGCGCGTCTTGTTAATTGTGATTAGTTTAACCATAGTTATGATTGGAAACTAGTTAGAGTTTGGGATAGCACGTTTTAGTTTAATTATACATGTACACTGCAGGATAGAGAGCTAAGCTATGGAACCATGATATAACATCCACACTTTAGTGAAACTTTTATCTGGACTGCAGATGTAGACTCATGTGGAGTTGAACCATGTACATATGCGGGTGATGTAGATAATTCTCATACACACATCTTTAATAGCATAAACAATAGAATGAGCAGAAATTTTTGCAGCTTATTGATTCATTATATATCTTTCTGCAATATTTGATATGCAGTTAAAAAAAATTTTGATCTTTGTTGACATAATCAAAACTAGGAATATTCACCAATGTTATGATCAACTAATATAGCAAAACTATTAATATTTCATGCTTCAAACAATCTCATATTGTGTGCTTTTTTTATGTGATTCAGTAGATTTATAATAATATTACAACACAAATCTTTGATAATGTTTCATCGTATCAATAAAATTCTTAGATTTCAATGAACCATCAAAAAATCAATCTTTATTTTTTGATTCAAGATATTTTCAGTTTCGTTAACATATTTTTTATTTCAGAGTTAAAATAAGAAATTTTACATTTAAAGGCATCATATTTTATTTTTTTTGTCTATCTTGTGTTTCAAAAATTATGAATAGTATTTTTCAAAAACATATTTCTAATTCAATTTTATAGTATATAGATGAATTTCAATGTAAAAATTTCTTATAAAAACAAATCTTGTCTTTAGCTGTATTTGTTTTAAGAATGAAATTTCATTCAGATGATATTGACAAAAATAAAATGCACAAAGACGTTGTATTATATAATACATAATGATAGTATTTTTTATTGTTCAATAGAATTCATTTTTTCCATTTTTCATAAACATCTTATTAATTTTTTATCATCAATATTTTTCAAGCAAAAAAATAAATATGAGACATCTTTCATAATGGATTTGAGCAAAAAAAAAGATTTGAAATGTCACATGTAATCAAACTTTAGTAAGATTTATCTTTATAATTGGTTTACTTATCTTTCAAACATACATCTTTTCGTTTTTTCAGATGAAACGTAAAAAAACTATATTACTTACAAGTATACTTACACTGTCTTTAAATTCATCATATCATGTCAACTCCTTTAGTCATTCAATATATTAAGAAAATTTTGAATTATATGAATGACAACATATTTTCAAAACGGAACAAACAATTCAGATTTTTTTAATTTTTTTCCCAGATTTTATCAGTATTTCATTCAAGAATATATTTTTTTGCTTTTTTTTTGGTTTATGAACCATTTAGCTTTATGAAGATTATTACATTACATTATTATTGAAATTTGGAAAACCTTTACAGAGCATCAAGTGCAAAGTGATAATACATTTTGATGTTTAATAAACTGAATTGATTAGATTTATTAGATAGCTCTATGCAAAAGGTTAGCAGATATTTATATGATAAAAATTAAATTTAGTGATAATGAATTTCATCATAATTGATAAGATTGAATATAATGATGATAGGATTGATGTTGAAATTGTCATGTTTTGTTTCAAAATGTGCATATGTATTAAATTCTTTTAATAAATTTGACCTTGATTGATGATTATTTGTTTGATACAATTATATAAGAGAGATGAATATAATCTTTATAAAAATAATTTTGTCGTTTGTGAAAGGATTCGATATATATTTTCTATGTCTTCTCTTTCTTGTATAGATGAAACTGTACATGTAAGTTACTAGTTTCAAAATAAAAAGTTGATTTATTAGCAACACATATATGTGTGAATCAAATGTATACATAGATTGTCATAACATATGCATAAATTAAAATTTTCAATGGAATTATGTTATCAAATATTTGAAATATGAGATAACCTGTGATAATATATGTTACTCTAAATGATGATGTATGAATATAAAATGCATCATTTTGAAATTTGTTACCAAGCAAAATCCAGGATATAACCAGGATTTTGCATGGTAACAAATTTCAAAACTCCAAGAGCTTAAAAAAACTTACATATAATGTATAAAAAACTGTTGTCTTCTTAGATGTGATGTTACTTGCTTGACAATATACATTATCAAGTATGAATATTTAATATTCTTAAAATTAGCAATTTTTGAGTTTTAGAATTCAAGCATATGATTAGTTATTCAAAACTTGGGATTTTGACATAAAGATATATTTATCATGAATGCAACATTTTTTAAACTCAATGTTATGTAAATGAATATCTTTTATTAAATAGTAATATTTAAAAAAATAACTTATGTCCTCAGATTGTTAGAGTTTAGTCTATTGTTGGGGTTCTGTCAGTCGGTTGACTACTCGTTGTGGTGACTACTCATGTTGCAAGCACGTTCAAATAGTAGAATGTTACGTTAAAAAAACGAGAAACATTGTGACACACTCAAGCCAAATTTTAAACACAAAAGACACCAACGAATAAGGTGATTCATACTCTCAAGTGCTACGTCGGCGGAAAAAAAATCTAAAGATTGTACTGAACAATCTGTCTGGCATTACACAAACCTTGGGTATAGATATCAAACCCCACCGGTAACCAACCTAACTATAATAATAGAACTTGAGGTTAACTCTTGACTGGAATTAACCTCAACAAAGAGTGACAAACCATACTTTTTTTTGGTTGTGTTTTATAAATTCTTTCGCGTGATTCAATAGAATATTCATGAAAATATTTCTATAAACATATAAAACTATAAAATGAAAATTTTCATGCTCAGATTTAGAGTTCTCCAATAGCCCATCACTTATTAGTTTATGCGTACATTGGTATTATTTGTTTTAGAATTTTTTCTGCATGACATCTGAATTAAATTTAAGTAAAACATACAAATACGAATGGAATATTAAAAGATTCCATACCATTCAAAGTCATTTTGAAATTTTTATTTTGATCTAGATGTATGTGATACTGTTTATTATATTTTTTACATTTGAAGCAGTTGAAAAGTGAATTAGACATTTTCTAAGGTGTTACCAAATATTACAGATTTAGGCATTTTTATAATATAAATTCATGATAGGATTTTTGTTTTATCGGCTCTTTGTGCATTGAAATTGAGGCCGGTAGAGAGCATTCCGGTGTCGGCTAGTTGTCCTCCAAATGTCCGTTGGTACATGGCCGTTGAGTTTCGGGCTGATGCTTTCAAACCTGACCAGTTCCCGCCATTTACTGGTTTGTCGTCTCTTGGGTTGAAACTATAAATGTTCGTCCCCACGTCGAAACTTCACTTTGTCAATATCGCCGACATTTGATGCCAGCAAGTCTCGAGTTCAGATCCGCCTCTGGGATTGCACTAGAGCTTCGTCTTCTTGCGTTTCAATCGTTCGAGAAATCTGGACAGAATGGATTATGGGAGCCTCAATCACAAGCAGCTGAAGGAGATGAGCAAAAAGGAGGGCCTCCCCACGAAGGGCAACAAACAAGAATTAATCGACGGGCTGGAGAAACTGCGGAAGCCTGAGAATGCGGTTGTCGGTGCCAGTGCTTCGAAGATCGATTCTGCTGCCGAGCCTGCTGTTGCTGTTGTTGTCACGCCTCTTCCTGATGTCGTCGAGCCGCCGGCCATGGTTGTGTCTGACAGCGCTTTGTGTTCGGAGATGGCACAGCAAGCAGCAGTCCCAGTGGCGTCCGCTCTTCGGGCTTCGAGCAGAGTTAGCAGACCCCGTATATGCACGATGTGCGTCGGCTGTAGCCACCACCCAGTTCGCATCGCCATGAAGAAGCCGGCCGTGACGGAAGACAAGAGCATTGGCGAACTGACTGAGAAACTTGCAAGCGTGAATATCAAGATTTCGAGGGAACGGAAGGTCACAGTCGATCAAGCCGCTAAGCCCACGAAAATCTCCAAACCTCGGTCGGCAGCAGCAACTACCAGAGCTCCTCTGAAGGCGAAACCAAATCAAGCCACTGGAGACAGCACATGCGTCGCTCACGACGATGCCAAACAGACGAAGGCTTCCAAGTCTACTGAAACTACGAAGAAGATCGGTTCCATGAAGCATCTCGCTGCCGTGGGTGGCAAGGAAAATTTGCCTTCCCAACTGGAGGCTGCGGTGACTACTGAGCGTCCTGGACGTAAGCTCCGATCCCTGAAGCAAGTGACCGCGTAGGGCATGCCTGATGCACATTCCCATTGCTGCTTGAGTGCTTTCAGGTACGTGTAAACAATGACTGGACCTTCGACGTCGAGATCTTCGTGGCCTCGTTCGTTTTCGATGGGATTCTGGACTCAGCTGAAGTTTTGCGATGCATCCAAGTAATTCACGAAGACAGAAGTCAGACAACACGGTCTGCAACAGTTCAAGCTCAGGTGTGATGCACATCCCAGTTCACCTTGCTCCCTCAGCAAGGAATGTTCTGAACATGGTACCAATATGGACTCCTCTATCGCAGGAGGCACTTATGTACATTATACAATATACACGGCAGTTAGACTATAGCTTCACACCTTGTTTATGTCTTTCGTCCCTCAAAGGGCAAAGCATGCTGCTCATGTTGTTTGATACCATCTCTACTCATTGTGAGAAATATTGATGGTAAACATGGTATCTTAGCAGATTTTCCTCCAGCACTTAGGCGAGACATGATGATATCGGGTCCTGACTGGATATATCGTCTGTCAGGTCGTGAGACTTCTTCACGTGACATTGTACATAAAACTACACTTCCAAACTGTTGTGGTCACCACAACATGACGAAGTTGTCGTCTAATAAATGAGTAGAACATATTTTCCGGACATGTAAATAAAAGTTCAAGTGTATTCTCTCATCCATCCTGTTAAAAGTCTCCGTCATTCAGCCGTGGTAGGGAAAACTTCGACACTGATCTGTTGTGGCGAAGAGCATCTACAAAAAGCTGACTTCCGCAGTGTATCCAGCTACTTGGGGAACTAGTCATGTTTCAACACGCATCAATTTAAAAGTTAAGTTCAGAAAATGAACAGCAAGCGTAACATAACATTGCACGATAAAACAGAAAACAAATTACATTTCGCCACAGAAAAGTCGGCAAGACTACTTTTCCCCGGAACACAGCAGCCAGGAAAAAAGTAAAATTTGAAAATTGAATATGCTTGACTGAATACATAGTCTATCTATGGAAAATATGTCGTTGTAGAATAGCCGATGAACAGACACCTTAAATGACTTGTACATGTGGATTTGTGTGTACACTCACTCCTTGTGACAACGTGCATGTGACACACTTCAAGCAAACGGTATCTCAAGTATGTCAAATCTCCTGAAAGTCAGCGACCACAGTAAACAAAAAAGCTCGAGAAACCATCAGTTTATAGGTTAATACTTACGATGGTGAAAAACTAACTGAATATAGTGAATCTAAGTTGACTTACCTTCTAACCCCATATTCTAAATGTCGAGAGTAGAGTATATTGTTCGCTGTATGTGCAACCAAGACATAATCTTGTGAATTTTTTCCATCTCTTGTTAAATTAATGATAGACATAATTTGATTCTAGTTTGTTCAACCATGGTTATTTGATATATTATATTGTTATTATATGACAGAGGTCATTGTAATTTCAGACACTTTAGTCTAATGAAAAGAATAGTTGTATTCTCGTGAGCGTAGCGGCAAAGAATTACCTTTGTATTATACATAAATTGTTTTCTAACTGAATGATTGAATTTTTTAGACTAATAAATGCAATACAAACCTTAGTTTTTGAATAGTTGCTCAAAAGCTTGTGTGTATATCGCGACGAAACACAAAAAATGTGAACTGCACTTTTAAATCTCCCAATACTTACACACATAGGTTCTAGTATTTCGAGTAACTGTCATTGTTGGGAGTTGTCATTTACAAGAGGCTTCGTAGCGTTTATGGTTCCACCGCTCCTAAACAAATTGTTGTTTCGCGCTTTCTTTGCTTTTGTTTGTTGTTGCTTTACTTTTTTTTGTCTTTCTCAACGTTGTTGTTGTTATAGTGCACACATGTCTAAATGTAATCTCTTGGATGTGAAGACAAAGTTGGCACATATGAATTTTCTGAATCAACCTGAAGTCACCCATGAACAAGCATCATCAACATTTTTGATTGCACATTCAACTGTTCCAAACATCTGGAAGGAGAAAGAAGTTATTGAACATGTAGTGTTAGAATCAAAATCGAAATGAGTTTTAAAAGATTTTGACACTAAAGCGAATGCAACTTTTTACAAACATGGTGCATCAATGACATATTTGCGTTGAGATGTATGCGCCCACGATTAAAGTGACTAGCGAGATGCACAAGAAAAAGTTTTTTTGAGACAGGATTTTGTTTGACATTGCAGATTGTTCGATATCATTAAACATACTTTTTCATCATACATTTGTTGCCTCGAATGGATAGCTTGAAATTATCTGAAGCGCATCTCTACATCCAGTAAGAAGACATGCGGTAAACAAAACAGTTTCCATCTTATGCATGTGGAAAAACGTTTGCATTAAATTTGCAAAATTTTGATTGATGTATCACTCGAATGCATTATCAACATTTACAAATCGATTTTACAACATTGCACAACATCACCAAGATCATATTACAAAGTTAATTCAAATGATCGTGGCGTCAAGCGGAGCTAATAAAAATTCATAGTGACGCTTGGAGTTAGCGCTTCAGGTGAAAAATTTATCACGCTAGTTATCACAAAGAGTGATTTTTCACGTACTTTGAAGAATATTTTGGATATCAATAAAAAGTACGGAATTATCCATGATCATCAAACTAAAGCTTGGCAAAATACATTGTCATATATGCATCCGTTTAACAAGTACAACTCAATTATCAAGAATTGCAACCACATCTTCTATATACTTCAAGATAATTCTTCATTTCATGTTTCTGCGTCCAAAATTTTAGCTCCATTCATATCAACATAAACTTTTTCTGACATCACACCATGCGTATCATTTTTATTCTATCAAATGCTATTAAAAAATGTCAATCTCTTGATCAAGTAATCATTAGGTCTTTCAAAGCGCAATTTTGTCATGTTCAATTGAATCATCTAATCTTTCAATATGAAATGTGGCGGACGATTGAACATACTTGGTTGTATCAAATCAACATCGGATGTTTAAATCAATTGTTTATCTCTTGAATCAAATGTGATTGCTAACCAATATGTTGATAAATTTAATTCTAGTTCAAGATTCTGCAAGAGATTTGACTCTATAATTCTTTCATCATCGTTCTTGGATTTGAAAACACAAGTATTAAAGAAGTTAACAAGATGTTATTGAAATCAATGCTATTGATGCTTCTGCTAATGACAATGTTGATGATGTTAGCATTGTCAAATCAATGCTGAAACAACACAATCTTCTACAGAGTGCCAGCAGTGCAGATGTCGATGATGTCGGTGAAATTTTGCTTTTGATGACCGTCAAGTAAACAAATTGGGCAATCACTAATTTGATCAATCTTGTTTTTAATGAATCATCTTTATTGATAGAACTTCAAAGTAAACTGTTTTCCAACCTCCAAAGAGCTCGTTGTACATTGATTCATCATCCAAAATTTGAAATAGTTAAATTTTCAATTTGAATTTCATCAAAACATTGATTTTTGAATTTTTGCTACAAGTCATTTGTTAATGTTTTCCTAAATTATGAAAATTGCGGATATGTAGTCGACTAAAAACTGTGAATATGAATTTATGTTTACAATTGCATCCACTTCATGTCTACTCTATCTGACTCTAGTCATTGTAGCCTTAAGCAAGAAGTTCAATTTCTCCAGTTTGATGCAAAATGTTTTTTCTTTCCTAACTTGAATTTTGCAGTGAAATTAAAAATTGATCAAACATAGATCTAAACTAACCTAATTACATTCTTTCTTCCACATCCATATAGGACAAGACATGCGTCATGTATCCAGATTGGGATGTATGAAATGACTGTAAGGTTGAATTGATGGATTTAACAAGCTTCATTGCTTATTTGTTTCACATGCAAGAGTAGAAATCTATGAAACTCTACTCTACATGATCTATTACAATGTACATTGAAGTTTCAATCGTCAGATATTCACGATGAGAATACCGTTTGCATTTGGTTGTTATATTCTGTCATATCTACATGATTGAAGTTTAGTAATCATAATTGCATCAATGAAAAAATGAAGTTTAGTGCCAAGAACGATTTGCAATCTATCTGTATGTTCGTGTGTTTTTTGTCAGAGAAGTATAGTTTTGTTTAGTACGTACAGTTTCATTGTAAATATTCTCACTGAATTCAAACTCACATCTCGATTGTTTGTCGTTGAGGAAGAAAAAGCAAACGTATTACAAAGTTATCTGCAGAGTGAATTCACATCGTATAGTTTCATTGTATATATTCTCATTGGAATCTTTCTTGCATCTCGACAGTACATTCTAAACCTGTGTTTGAGTTCCAAATTGTGTTCAAATTCCATTCTATTGTAAACCTGCAAGCTCTAATACTTTCACTAATTATGATAGGCATCAAAACTTGACCCCGTCACTATTGAATATTCTCATGTCACTATTGCCAATGGTGATGTACTGTTCTTATTGAAGAGATTTATAAGTTAAAAACTAATGGTTCTTCATTTTCATGTCAGTAATGGAAGTATCACTCATAATATTGTCATCTTCTATGAGTTGACACTATGAAGAGGTTTAACTCAATATACAATCCAGAATATAAATAAATCAACCATGTTGATTTTAATTGTGGATGTTATTATTTTTACTTTAACAAAGTCATCAACAAAAATTACATACTACTCTTACATCAACCAAATTTGACAAATATATTGATTTAAGTAGATTAAAATAATGATTATATCACTTTAATCTTGAAAAAAATTAAACTTTTTAAATATTGTCTAACTCAAATAATAAAGAGTAGAATCTAACAAAGTAAAAAATTTGATAACAAATTTTGAAAACTAGTGAAATAATACAATATTAGTGAAAAAGAAAAAATATTAATAAAAAGATCATATATAAAAATTAAAGTTAAAAAAATAATATATTTTTGATATAAATAACACATTTCATGCAATTTTTTTTTCAGTCCATCATCAATTTCACTTCTTAGGATCAAAACTATACTCAATATGTTTAACCACCATATTGTTTGTTTTTGTTCATTTCTTAAGATGGTGTATACCAACAATTGACATCATAATAATTTATAATACTTCACAAGCCAAATTCATATAGTTATGAAATAAATTCTATTTTAGTTCTAACTAGTTAAAAATGGGAATAGCTTTATATTTCAAAATTGAATTAAATTTTTGTTTGACAAATGAAATGAATAATGGATTCATAACTAATATCCTTACCAACAATTAAGTTGAAACTGTATTGTTTTTTTATCATTTGCAGTAAGCTCCACTTCATTTTGCTAAGTGAATGACTAGCAAATACATTTCAGATTTCCAAAAATAAATCTAAGAAGTTGTAAATTGTAACCATACATAGATATGTCGGAGTTTCATGATGTGTTTGATGCAAAATCATTGTTTTTTAATAAAGATTATGTTTATAAACAAGATTTGGATGCATTTTACTGGATATGTGTTCACATTTGCAATTCAATGTAAAATTTAGAAGTCTTCTCTACCAAAATCTGATGTTCAATTCAACAGATTTGATTATAAGGGAGATGATATTAAGTCAAAACCTTATGAATCTTTATTGTGATACTAAATTTTTTTCATCCTAATTGTGAATTAAGTGATAGATAATAGAACAGAAAAATCAATATTATTTGTCATATATTTTGACAAAATGTTTGTGATAAAAAGATTTGTTTAAACCAGGATTGTTTGATGATAAATCTAATACTCGTGATTTTTTTTCAAAACTAAACACTGTAGAAAATTTTCAAGACATTACATCTCATTACAAGTCTTGCACAAGAATCAAGATAGAATAAACTAGCAATTATGTAAATTTTTTAATGATGTAATTGTATTATGTTTTGATCACAACTTTGTTTCAACTGAAACTAAAGTAACTAGTAACTTATGTAAAATATATGTGAATTTAAAACTTTTTGCAAAATAATCATAAAGTTTATCTATATTATGGCACTAAAATTTTTTTATTAGGATTGAATGTAGATGTTGGGTATTTATGATTCACATCATCATGCTTACTTAATCTTGTAATCTAGAATCATATAAAAATGTTGATTGCAGTTATCAATGACAATATTAATAGATGTAGTAAAACATCCATGTATTTATATAAAACTAGACTCAGACTTTGTTTTGTTTTTGTTGGAGTGACATTTCTTTATCTTTTTATGTGTAGAATTTCTTGATTAATTATGATTGTGAATGATAATCACAGTTACAATCAATCAAATTGATATTCTTCATTGAATGGTAATTAGTTTTAGAAAGAATAGCCACATGAACATTGACAATGTGTTTTGTTAATATATACGTGGACAAACTCAGTGCCAAAATATTTAAAACATAATCTTATAAATCAATATGAGATTTTTTTTATTTTATATCAAATCTTAGTATTTTTTTCATGTAAATTCGAATTGCATATTTGGTAAAATTTTATTCAAGTTTTTTTTTAAAGATTTTTTTTTGAGATTGGTAAATTTTTGTATGTGATGAGTTTTTTCATATCTGAGGAGATAAAATGAAATATAGATGCATACATTAGGTGCAATATAATGGTGATGTTAAAAACATATTCTTAGTATGAGTGAGAATCATGTTCATGAAAACACAAAAAATGAAGTTTGATTTGTTGTTTAGTGTTTTTACAAATGTTTTTAAACGTTTATGTAGATCAAAACTACATCTTAACTGATTAGACTAGTAATCTATCTGATTTTTTTTCAAAATGTAGCATTAAAATATAGAGGAAAAAAGTTTATTGATGATGAAAAAATTTGATTATATATTTAAAACCTTCAATCTTTATAAGAATCAGTTTTAACAAATTTATATTTTTTTGAATACATAAATGAAACATCATTGATTGAAGACTATTTAATAGTTGTGAAAAAAACTAATGATCATAGAGTGATATAAAAATAATCTGCATGTAAGGAGTCGAGAAGATTGATGTAAGCTTAAAACTTAAGGAAATATAAATACATAACATGTACTTAGTACTACATGTGATTAGCAAAGAATGATTTATTTTATCTTTTTGTTATTCTAGTATTATGATAAAATGATTTCATAGATGTAATATTTACAATGTTTTCATTATGTGCTTGAGTCAGTCATATTAGTCAAATCATTCTTCTTGTATAATTGTGGAGCAATTTGCAATTGTGTGATATTTTAGAAGAACATTTTGTAATCATTATATACAAGATCTGAGCTAACAGTATACGTTTTGATCACATTAATTGATTTGTTGTGCAATGTTAATGTTGATGCAATGTCAAATGAGTTTAAACTTTATATCTTTCATATATAAGATTTTGCTTAAATTTTTTTATAGATTCATACTAATTGAAAAATAATGTCTAGATAAATTTTTGGTTTTATTTCTTTTGTAGGTTCAAATATTATTTCCATAATACTTTTTTTTATCTACCTTCACTGCATTTAGATTGTAACTACCATAAACATGGATGATATTAGAGATGAAGAACACATTTTGATGAGACTATGAAAGTTATAGAGAAGAAGGTGGAGTACTTGGGTCATGTGATCTACCCAGGTGGTTTGGGAGTTTAGCAAAGATGGAGGCTATTGCGCAAATTCCTCGTACGGCGGATGTGAGTAGAGTTCGTGCATTCATGGGTTTGGCGAATTATTACCGGAGGTATGTGAAGGTATTCAATGCTATAGCGAAACCTTTGAACCAGTTGCTGAAGTCGGATCAGGAGTGGCAACGGGGAGATGAGCAAGAGAGAGCTTTTGTTGAGCTCAAGGCCAGGTTGATGGCTGCTCCCATCTTGAGGAGACCTATCAGAGGTCGTCCATACCAGTTGCACACTGATTGGAGTATGTTGAGACTTGGAGCGGTGTTGACGTAGTGTGATGATGAGGGCAAGGAGTTTGTGGTTGCGTACGCTAGTCGTTCGAACAATGCAGCAGAGTCGCGGTATAATTCGTACGAGGGAGAGTGTCTGGCAGCGGTGTGGGCTGTGGCACACTTCAAGTGTTACTTGTTTGGTACGCAGTTTATCCTTGTTACTGATCATCAGCCGCTCAAGTGGTTGATGGAGTGCGACAAGCTCACAGGGAAGCTTGCACGGTGGGCTCTCATCTTACAGGAGTACAACTTTCAAGTGGTGCATAGGCCTGGAGTTGCGAACTTGGATGCCGACGGTTTGAGTCGGAACCCATGTACTAGCCAGGAGGATGACACTGGAGCTAGGTGGCATGGTGAGGTTGATGAGGAGATGGTGCCCAGTTGGCATGCATCTGCCTTCATGTGTTGGTTACGTGGAGTCTCTAGTAGGGAGGACCACTTGACATCTTACTTTAGTCAAAGAGTGGATTGTTAGTCTTCGGATCCTGAGGTTGAGGATGGTGGTGTGGACCAGCGTGATGTTCACGATGATGCGTTGGTGTTGGAGTTCCTACGGACCAGTATGGTGCGAGGCACAGTGGGTGCCAAGGAGCGAGATCATGTTCTCCAGCGGGCGAAGAGATACCGATTGGAGGGTCCACATGTTCTCCGAGTGTGGGAGGACGGTATGGTACAAGTAGTACCGCATCCAGCTCAAAGATCACGCATTGTGAGGCATGCTCATGAGGAGTTGGGACATTTTGGAGTGAAGCGTAAGTACAGCTTACTCCTTGGTCAGTATTGGTGGCGTTGTATGCATACGCAGGTACAATAGTTGGTATCACGTTGCATGGTTTGTGATCGAGTGAGGGCATCGTTCAATGCCACGACACCAGAGTTACATCCCTTACTTATCATGGGATTGGATTACCGTTGGAATTTGGACTTTGCTGGATCACTACCTTTGACTGCACGACATCATCGGTATGTGTTGGTGATGGTGGAGCATTTCTCCAAGTCGATTGAGTTGGTGGCACTACCTGACAAGGCGAGTGAGGTTACGATGAAAGTTATACGAAATCAAAAAATGTATGGAATTGCCTGATATGACATCCATGATAAAATGATGAACTATAAGAAGATTAGTACAACAAAGTGTGTTTTGAAGTACGATTAAAAATATGTAGAAAAAAATTTCTACTGGACATATCTTTGGTTCTTGAACTCAAGGCTGTCTAATTGTCTCGGCACATGCAAACTTGAAACACATTACATTTCACAATTCACACATCTAACTATTTCATTGCACCCAATGCATAAATCTAATTAGTCATTGAGCAATCAAATTGAGTTTTTATGTGTGTGAATGGTGAGATGTTAAGTGTTTCAAATATGTAAATCAATGATTGTCACTAAGAAAGAATGAAAAGAATGGTCTTCATAAATTTAAGCAATTTATGAGAAGAAAGCCATTGATGACGATTCGATGCAACTGAAAATCAATTCGTGTAAAGCTTTATTCTTATTTTCGAGATGACGATGAAGTAGACTCAAATTTATTTAGTTTGAAAGAAAAAAAACTTACAATACTTCACTCGCCAAACAATTACAAAAATATCCAATAAAGAATTCCTTGAAATAGTGGTGCAATGTTTGGCAATGGAAAATAATTGCATGAAAACTAATTCTCTATCCTTTAATTATTCAGCTGTAGTTGATAAATGACATGTACCAGAAGCAATTTATACAAAACTGTGGCAAAACAAGTATTCACATTCACACATCAAGCAACGAGAATACATGTACTCAATTGGTACTCACAAAATTTTAGTTTTACTAGTAGAACTTCAACATTCCCTGAATATTCCTTGACTGTACTTTGGCATGCTTCTGGCTGTGGTAATCAACATAGTACTTTAACCGATTTATTTCAGATATGTTGGTCAGATTTCTATTAGAGGACGGGAGTAAATCTTCATCCATTGAAGTATGGTGCGCGTTCGGGTAGGGTCACTATTTGGTTGGAAAGTTTATTAGTTGGTTTTCCACTCGGATGGAAAGGAACAGCCAGTGGTTGTGGGCAGAATCAACATATATGAAGACTGTGTTGGACAAATCGGGGTAATCGAGGAAAGGTGTTTGGCACTGCGTAATTTATCGATACACCAAAGGAGGTAAGTGGTGCGATAAATAAGTAGGAAGGAAAGGTGATGGCGGCGTCATCAGAATGGACATGTACTCATGTTGTGCAAGAGCGATGGAGTTCCGCGTGAAGAGATCAAGGGTGCCTCGCAAGTAACTCGAAGACCTGTACTTTTACTTAGCATGGACACAACACAGAGTGGCTCCTTTTGGCTCGTTCCGTCGGCTACAGCTCGTGTCGGTGTGATCTTTTGACACGAACTTTGCTCGAGAGGGTCGTGCACTCACTCGATAGTACGGACTGTTTTCCCTGCAGACTGGACTAATGAAGACATATGATGCGGCCTTTTAGCTTCGAGTCTAAGCTCAATTACGAGAGGTTTGGTGCAATCGTCTCGTGTCTGAGGTGTCGGCTGAACTGCAGGGAATGGACTACACGCAGCACAAAACTAAGAGCCAGGGGAGTCACCAGCGGAAATTCGATCCAGCTCGAACGTGTCACTCAAAGCGTTTCATCTCGTTCGTGACGACTGTGTTTCATTATCTTTATTATTTATTTTCAGAAAAATCTGATTTTCCTTCAGTCCATTTCACTTAGCTCGGAAACATATCTCACCAAATCCATTAGCTGAATGTCTTCACTAAAAGTCGAAGCCCGAAACTCTAAGCTTGCTTCAGATCTGGCTGCTGGAATCATGCAGTGAAAGTCATTGCGCAACTGCAGCTGCAGCTGCGGTTGCAGAGTTTCA
The DNA here is from genome assembly GCA_037833965.1 of Marchantia polymorpha subsp. ruderalis. Classification (NCBI taxonomy): domain Eukaryota; kingdom Viridiplantae; phylum Streptophyta; class Marchantiopsida; order Marchantiales; family Marchantiaceae; genus Marchantia; species Marchantia polymorpha. The sequence continues at coordinate 29,256,951 of AP031351.1, read as the reverse complement.
TGGTGAGATGACAGACGGTCCCCGTCAAAATCTTCAGGAAGACCAGGAGAGAATGGAACAGCTCCGAACCTGATGGACGCATGTGAAGCTTGTCGCTCGGACGTGGATCATCGGTACGATATCACACATAAGTATCCCTCGCCGCACGACTCGGAAAGAGCTGGAATCAAACCTGAAAATTCTGACCGGGCGCAAAGTTGATTCTTTCGTACGTGAGATGTCCTCGCGCACATGTACAGCAGTGTTGGATTGCTGTCTGAATGAACCGCTGTCCCTCCTGCCTCCTGCTCCTCCTCCTTTTCCTCCGCTCCTGGTCGATGGACAGACAGCCCCATGTATGAACAGCGTATGCTCTTCCGAATGAAAACACCACGTGGTCCCAAATCCAGTGGCCTCACTCACCACCATCTTCACGTACCTTAATCACGGACGACGTAGCCGGTGTCGCCTTCGTTTCGACTAATAATTGGATCAATTAAACTAACCAATAATCTAGCTCAGAGTGCGACCCACACTTTGCCGGATTCCCCGACTCGGAGGTTACAGTAGAGGGTGCCATCCGAAGCAGCGATCGTCAGGGTCGTACCCACACCCCACCTCAAAACTGGAATCATTCCCGTCGTGAACACAATCTGGTGCTGATTCGAAGAATGTGCCCCGGACAGACAATAATCCCAAATGAATTATGGCGTTACAAGTATATAGGGGCCATGAAACCACTACTACTCCAACCATGACAGATTCCTGGTCGTTGGACCAAGGGCTCGACATTCTTGGCGATTTTGCAAGAGCATCGTCCCAAGTCCATTAAAGTGTCGACGAATTATACAGCCTTACATTATATACTATACATTGTATAATATGTACTTTAAAGTACAATTCAGTGTAGAAAGTACCTTCATGGTGAAGACGTGGTGATAGTAAAACTCATAGTAAAGGGATCTCTCACATGTCTTCAGCAGAGAAGAGTCAAACCAGCTACGCAGTAATAGGCAGCACCTACCACAGTCGTCGCGTTCGTGGAGATCGGGAAAACATACGCTATATTACCAAATACGTACATCATAGTACAATATAATGTAGAAAAGCAGGTCGAAAAGAGGATGTACCCAGTAATCGAAAAGGGATCACTCACACGTCTTCATCAAGAACGGCGTCCAAAGACTCACGCAGTAACAGGCAGCGCCTACCACAGTCGTCGCCTTCGAGCCGCTCAGCAGCCCGTTACGAACGTAACCATATGGCCGGCCTGGTCGGTCGGGCGATGATGGAATCGACGGACTGGAGCGGATCACGACGTGACTGCGCCCACGTCGTGACGACGTCGTCGGCCGGGTCGTCGTAGTACAGTCGCCGCACCAGACCAACCGAGCCGAGCCGAGCCGACGGATAGATGGGTCCCAAGAACGATACAGCTTTCAAGAAGGAATCTGGGCGGAATCTGGAATCTGGATCAGCATGCATCGCCGCGGCTCACGTTCCTGCGAGGAGCTTTTCGACGGGCTTCGCCGGCTGCAAGGCAACGTTACGAGGTAGGAGGAGGCCCGGAGACTCGACAGCTCAGAAATTCTTCTTCTTCTTCTTCCCTCTCTCGGATTTAGGTTTGTCACGGCGACGACGAATGTCATGATGATGATGAATTGGACGTTGACTCGATCGCAGACTGTTCGCAGCCTTGAGATTCGCTTGCGTGACACGTCCCCGCCGTTCGCGTTTCGCTCGATTTGCCTCCTTCCTGACCAGAGGTGCGAGCGACGGATTCATTCACGGTTTGATCCTCGGCAGGCCGTGCATGGGCGGGTCGGATGAGGGGAGGGGGGCGGGGGGAGAATCCCTAAGCTCGAAGAATGAATGCCCGTGGCCCCGATCGGAGACTCTCTCCGTTTGTGCGATCAATCGATGTGGTCGATGCTGGGACGGTGGAGAGTAGGAGAAGAGCGAGGCAAGAAAGGAAGCTGGAGTGGGGAGAATGGCAAACTCGATTGAGGCTGCGGATGATTTGATGGCAGTTGGCCGGGGCCCACCCAGATCGTCTGCGCTTCGAGCACCCGTGGTTTTGGACCGGGCCCGGGCGGCGGAGGAGCAGGAGGAGGAGGAGGAGGAGGAGGAAGAGGAATCCGTCCACGCAAAGGTGATGGGTGCGAGCGCGAATCGAGTGACGGACTGAGTAGACTAACAACACACGGTCAACTAAAATCGGATTCAGCTTTCGCACAAACACTGATGCGAATGCTAATAGTGTGCAACAATTTGCAGCTGGTGGCTCGAGTTTCATGCACCGTGCGCTGCTTTTCCGTCGATTGTCTTCCGCACGACGCGGGGGGCTTCACGGCTTGACATCTCTCTTCTTTCTTCTTCTTTCTTCGCCGCCTGCGTCGATAGCAGAAGCTTCACAGCTGCTCCTCACTCATCACGACCTTGCACTAAGCAAGCAAGCAAGCAAGCAGCAATTATGAAGCCGACTTCTCCTGTTCCTCCTCTCTCTCGAACATCGCCTTTTTCTGCGCATCCTATTACTGCACTGCTGTACGATTATGGGAGAGTATTATAGTGTGTGGACGTGTATATATGAGCCTCGCTCTCTACTTCAACTTTATCGTTATCCATACATTCTGAGATCGCAACCTTTGCAGCAGAACCTTCGAGAGCCGAGGGTACGCGGCAAGTGTATACTCTTGGAACAACGCTCATTCCATTAGTCGTTTTCTTGCTCTGAGAGCACTAGGAAATACACAGCTTCCGGCTCAACACTCGACAGCCGATGTGTCCTGATCGATACCCCGACTCCGAGAGCTCCGAGTTCTTCTCAAAGTTTTTCCCAATCGTCGTAGATCGTCTGAGTCTTAGAGTCTGAGAGTAGAATACCCACTGCATGATCAGAGTTGAAGGACATGCGTGCATCGACACAAACGTATTAATCAGGAGGCTGACAAGAATAGAGATGCTCATTCTGCAATTCTCGTTATCTCGTCACTGGTCGACGAATGGCTGAGACATGGCTGTAATCTTCAGATTGAGATCGGGTGAGCTTCATCATGTTTCATGTTAGTGACACCACGGTGTACCTGTTTATGACAGTAGTCAGTGTAATGTTTAGAGCGTTCGCGATATCGATATCCTCGGGCTTACAGGATAATCTGACAATTTCTGACCATCGTCTGTGCTGCAGATTGTAAGTTTTGAGTCAAAGTGTGAAGCTTTGTCCCGACGGACCACTTAGCGGTTGGCATATGGAGCGCGGACATATCTTAAGCGCAAATAGTCGACATGGATGATAAAGAGGACTCCGGACGGTCTTGTATATCCCAGTGAACATCGCAACTGAGTGGACTTGGAGTCTCCTACCCCAATATCTCGAGCTAATCAATTTTGTCCAGCATGAAGGAACACATGGCGACGGCGAATTTCGGCTTGAAAAGTACGGGACTCTCGACGTGCAGCTTTAGTCTCAGAACCTTGTGTCTTATGGGATGCATCTTGGCAATGACCATGGGACTCCTCAGTATACCGTATCTGCAGGCGTCCATCAGAACAGTGATCGATGAAGGCAAGAACAGTCATTCGATTCCATCGGTCGAACCTTCTGCAGCAGGTTTGGAAAGAAGTGCCTCAAACGAGCTTTCTGACTCCGAGGGCGCTTCGCATTCTCAAACATTCAGCCGAAGTAACACGAGTGTGATAGTGGAGAGTAGCAATGATGGAGCGGATTCGACCATCAGAATCGAGGGAGCGGCTTTGAGCGACGGGAGCATACTCGACACCATTCCGTCGAAGAATTCTGACGGGGGGAAGTCCCGCATCCATGACAAGACTAGCAGTATCAATTCCGAAGCAGAAGAGGAAGAAGAAGACGAAGAAGAAGAAGTAGTAGTAGTAGTAGGACCGAAAGAGGAGCTGACTGGGGCAGAAGATCTGCCTAAAAATTTCCATGAAGACAGAACACCAAAAGCGGCCGACGTGATCAAAGAAGAACAGGCATTGATGGTGGTTACGAAGGCTGCTGAGGAGGATGCGGATGATAGGAACTCGATTCAGCAGGAAACGAAGCCCGACGAGGAGGAAGCTGAAGGCTCAGACAACAGACGACCAGAAACGGTTGCAGAGAAGGCTCGAGCTGGTGAAGCCGGAGATCACGAAAGAATCAGTACCACTCCGCGCACGGACGTCATCGCAGATGGTCTCATAGATTCTTCTGAGTCCGACCTTGATCGCAAAGGTTCTAGTACTGAAACATCCAGAGACTCTGAAACGGACAGCGCTTTGCGCCAGAAGACGTCGGACGACGACGACAGCTTACAGCTTCTTGATCGTGCAAGAGCTAATTCATCGGAACTGAACTCCAGTCGGAAAGGTAAGTTCATGTCATGCAATACTCGTAACTTTGTCCAAAGTGGTACAATTGAAGGCTAAATTGAACGCTACATTGCTGAGAGGTCTGCAGTGATAGCTGGACTGATGATGCTCGCCGAGGTTGCCGGGAGTGTACATGAAAAGATGGAGGGCTCGCGTGACTATTATGCTCGATTTTGCTCTTGCAGTTGCCAGCTGGCGATGACAGAACTTGACTCATGCATCGCTCGCTCGCTCGCTCACTCACTGGTTGCGCTTCCAGATACCTGCGACATATTCACGGGGCGTTGGATTCCTGATCCGATCGGCCCTCTGTACTCACACAACTCCTGCCGAGTACTGAGCCAGCCCCAAAATTGCCAAGCGAACGGGAGGCCCGACAAGCTGTACGAGTTCTATCGGTGGCAACCCCGAGACTGTGACATTCCACGACTGGATCCTCTCGCATTTCTCGAGGTCATGAAGGGCAAGACGCTCGCCTTCATCGGCGACTCTGTGGCCCGCAATCAGTTTGAAAGCCTCATGTGCGTCTTGTTCCAAGTAATGTCCACTTTCACCCTCTCACCCTCCTCGTCAGCTTCCAATTCGATGACCCGTGAGGGACATTTAAATGACAATAGCGAATTTCTTGCTATTTTCTCGACACCTCCTCGTTACTTGCAATCTTATACAGATATTCCTGAGACTCGTAAGAACATTGTTCAACGACATTCAAAAGAAGAAGCTAGTAATGGGCAGAATTATTCAGCCATACATATCCCCTGAGGAACAGAAGGCTGCGAGGCTGTCGAGGAAAGAGGACGATAAATTTACTCGATTCCTGGAGTCGTTGTGTAATGGTCGTCAGAACGATCTGTCTGCTAATATTTGGTCTTGCATTTTCATTCATGTCTTACGACCTGCCTTCTTCTTCTTTTTCGCCGTGTCTTCTGATATCTAAGGAATGCGAATGTTCTGAAATGTGAGATCTGACGTGAAAATGAATGGCCGACTGACTGGCGATGGCGATTGCACTGGCGGACAGGTTGCGGAGCCCAAGAACAGGGGCAACAAGGCGATGCAGCGATGGTACTACCCGACGCACCAATTTACGCTCATCCGCATCTGGTCTGGCTGGCTCGTGAAGCAGTCGAGGGAGCCAATCCCTTCGGCTCCCGACGATTCGGTGAAACTCACACTCGACGACCTCGATTCGGACTTCGCGACGCACATGCCCAAGTTCGATGTGGCCGTCATCTCGACGGGGCATTGGTGGATGAGGAAGTCGGCGTACATCTTGGACGGGGAGATGCGAGGCGGATACGGATGGAAAGTGAATGCCACGCTCAACAAGAAGAAAAAGATCGAGCAAGCTCAAGCGTTCGGAATCGCGATGGAGACCGTGTTGAAGAAGATCCTTGCCATTCCCGATTACAGGGGCCTCACGATCTTGAGAACCTACTCGCCCGATCACTACGAAGGTGGCCGCTGGGACACAGGGGGCTCGTGCACGGGCAAGACGCAGCCCCTCCGCCAGGACCAGCGGCCAGACAATGCATTCAACCAGCTCATGCGGTCCAAACAAATGGCTGCACTACGATCGGCGACGAGAGATGGGTCCAGCAGCATCTCGTCGCTCGCGTTGTTGGATATCTTTGAAGCATTCAATCTCAGGGCAGATGGTCATCCTGGACCTTACAGGAGTCCCGATCCCAACAAGAAAACCCAGAGGGACGAGCAAGGTCGACCACCTCCTCAGGACTGCTTGCATTGGTGCATGCCGGGTCCTGTGGACACGATGAACCAGCTTCTGCTCGAAGTGATCAAGCGCGAGCTTCGAAAAGACTGAATCCACGTCTGCTCGGACTCTAAACCACGGGAGCTCGCTCACGAAGAACCCGGCTTCGTGATTGACGAATGCGAGCGTGCGTGCCCGAGATTCACAGCCAGCCCAAAATTCATCCTCGTGCAACAAAAGGTAGCTCGAACTCCAGCTACCGTATCCCTGAATCCGAGGTGAGATCGAGCTTTCGATTCGAGGAACGAAGACGAATTATTAACATCTAACCCCAGCACCGAACCCATCGCGAGGATGGTGCAGGGATGCAGAGAATTCCACCGTCAAACGCTGCGTGGTCGGTCGATGAGAATCAAGCGCGAGGGGACGAGTACCCCCACTCCCCTCGTGAAATCTCAGCACGCCCAATTTTTCAGCACCCTCGACGGACGCGAGCGCTCTGCAAATTTAAGCGAATGGACTGAAGAATAGAAGAGGAGGGTCTCCCCTTCCTTCCTCATGATCGTGGGATCGATTCTATTACGTGAATTGTACATTACTGAACATGGACTCTCGAAGAGTTCGAACTAGACCTAGACCTAGACCTGACTAGAGGACGCAGTTGCTAACCCGTAGTTAGTACACACCACTCCCCCTCACGAGGTAGCAAACGCAGACTGCATTGTACTCTACACGATTTGCTTTCTTGAAAGAAAATAACTTCGTTATATGATCGTCAAGCAGTCTACTATGAGGAAGAATATTCCTCGAATGTGCTGCGAGGATTCTCGAAAATACTCATGGCATGGCACGGAAGGGCAGCCTTAGTGTTCTCCAACGAGTTACTTAATTTTGTCGATGGCGCGAAAGTAAGTGTGTGTGTGTGTGTGCGCGCGCACGCGCGCCCCCCTAGCCCGAGCCCAAATGCTTGTAGCAAAGTATCAAAATACCTCGATGGCCAAAATCACAAAAGAATAAATCGACGGTCATGATCGCATAATCACGATAGAGCGATGGAGCACCGAGTCCAAAGGAAGGCCTCCGGAGCTTGTAAATATGGCCAGCCTCCAACCCCATGTGCAGTTGAGTTGATTATGTGAGTTCATTGTATTCCGACGGTGAGCACGTCTTTTTAGATTAGAATGGTTTGCTTAGAGCTAATCCTTTTCCGACACTCCCCTTCCTGGTAAAATCTAATAAAGCTTGATCAGAGGAAGATGGGCTCGAGCTGGTAACGGGTTTACCACGTCGAGGACTTACCACGTCGCACCAACCACGCGGTTCGGTTCGATCGGATGCTTCCTTACAGCCAGAGAGTAAGTGCGGACTGCGTAACTCGAGCGAAACTTACAGAACCCTGACGCTCAGTCCGAAGATGACCTAATCCTATCTGAGCTGTGACTGTACAGGCAGTAAAATAGGCCAAATTCGCACACGTAGAGTTCACGGATCCCATGCTGTTACAGTACTTCTATCGATGATACTAAGAATGTTGTTGCAGTACTGTAGTTACTGGAGAGGAAAAACAAATCAGTAGCTGAACAGAATTATTCATAAGAAAATATTATGCGCATCAGATTTTTCTCTGCTTTCCATACTTATCTTTCTCTGGTCACATGGATCCAGCCTTCCTGTTGCCCAGACCAGTCTAAGAGTAGTCTCCACAGATGACTCGAGTACAGCAGTTCATTGAAACACCGCAGCATCAAATACTGTATGCAAACTCGCAGCCGATTACAGTTATCATTATGGGCCCATGCATCAGACACGTGAAATCCGAATGCCAAGTCGTTACCTGCAGAAGACAAACTCGCCACATGACGCACAACATCGAGAAGTTAAATGAAATCTCCATGAACAGTCCGCTCTTGTCTCGTCTGAACTGGGCCCCCTCGCATGCGATTTGATTCCTGGGATAAATCAAATGCGAGCAGATGCGCAAGTCGCAATGGGCTTCAAAGGCAAGGGCGGGGCATCTTGACTTCGGAAGCCCCGACTCACTAAAAGAGAGAGAGAGAGAGAGAGAGAGAGAGAGAGTGTCGATAAAAACGAGGAGATGAGGATAAGCAAAGCAAAGAGGAGGGGAACGAGCAGTCGGTGAGGGGGAGAGAGGGGGGGTCACAGTGAGGAGCAGCAACTCCGCGACCGGGACTTTGTACGACGGACCGGGGGTACGACGAGCGGGCGCGTACCGTACTCGACGACTGGGGAATTCTACACATTCGCGGCCCCCGGGGGAGCCGGAGGGGTCGGAGGGGCCGGAGGGAGAAGCGTACGACGGTGGAACATGAGCGTGAAGCTGTCTCTGTGTAGGCGAGCGGCATCGATCGTCGGAACAACTGCTTCCGTCGGGATTGTCGATGAATAACATCGGCGTGTAAAATAATGCCCTAGCTAGTCCCCGGAGGCCCTCGTCATTTTGATGAAATGAGGACGATGAAATGAAATGAAGAATTGCCATCGAAAGAGAAGAGACGCACGCCCCTTGAGAAAACCGAGGTGGATCGAAATTCAGCGTGCTGACCTGAAGAGAGAGAGAGAGAGGGAGAGGGAAAAAGTCCAAGGGCCGTCGCGGTGTCTGCGATTTGATGATTGAGTCGCGTCGTCCGGCCAGTCAAAGCGGCCGTGGTGCCTGCAGGTCTGGCGGGACAAATTGCTGCACATTCGCCGCCAAGCAAGGGAGGAAGGGCAGCAGGAAGGCAGGGACGGAGAAAAGCGCATGAAGGGGCTCTCTGTCTGTCTGCGTCGCGAAGGAACGACGAAGCTCCCACCCACTCTTGCGCTTTCCCCGAGGCACGGCCTTCCTCCCTCCCTCTCTCTCTCTCTCTCTCAGTGTCTGTCGCTCTCATCTGTCGCAGAATAGAAGAAGCCATAGCCGATGCGGTAGGCAACAAACAAGCGACCGAACGGTCCTACTCGCTGCCTGCCTCCATCTCCTCCGCCAGCGAGAGCCGAGAGGAGACGGCGACAGCGACAGCGACCAGCCCCTCGAGAGACGAGGAGGGAAGGAGGGAGGGAGGGAGGGAGGAGGAGGAGGAGGAGAAGAGGACTGAGTGAGGGATTGTATGTCGACGCGGTACGACGAGGGAGGAGCTCAAAAGAGCGACATGAATAGAAGGGAGTGAAAAAGAGAGCGGTGTTGGCGGTGGTGGTGCTGGACGAGGGTCGCGCTTTGGTTGGTGGATGAATCGCAAAAAGGCGAGATTGTACGCGGAGGGGTCCAGCAGGAGGAGGAGGAGGAGGCAGCAAGAAGAAGAAGAGGAAGAAGAGTAGGGAGGAGGAGGAGGAGGAGGAGGAAGGTTGAGATACGGATGGCATGGCGCCCTCCCTGGAGGACGCAGAAGGGGAAGTGAAGTGGGATAAGCCGGTGCAATGGCCGCAGGGAGGGAATTTGACGGAGGAATGGGTAGCGCAGCTGGCCGCGACTTTGGATTACGCGAGTCGCCACATGCTGCCCACCGATCTGCCCACCATACTTCCGGTCGCGCTGACGGACCAGATTATCAGTACTGCATCCAAGCTTTTGCATCGAGAGGCCAACTGCGTCGAGATCAGCGTCGAACCCGATTGTCAAGTGGTCCTGGTCGGAGATGTGCACGGCCAGTTTCATGACGTTCTGCATTTGCTCGAGGTCGCCGGCCCGCCTGCTGCAGATCGCATTTTCGTCTTCAATGGAGATTATGTCGATCGGGGCGCGTGGGGGCTCGAGACGTATCTCTACCTTTTATGCTGGAAGGTCGAGCAATTCTCCGCCGCATTCGCCTCTGTTTGCCACCTTGTTGCTCTTTTACTTTGGCCCCGATGGATGGATGGTTGAAACTAGGTCTCGACACCAAATCCGACACCCTTAGCGTCTCCAGACTTGTAATGAATTGCATGAATTTGCTAGGTTCTGATTTTGTTCCCTCCCCTGTTTGTGTGGCCCAACGAAGCTAGAAGTTCGGTTTCGCTGTTCTGCTTCTTGGAATTAGGAGTGTCAGTGTCATGATGCGGACCCAATAATCAGGATGATGGAGAAGGAAATCGCAATACAAATTTTGGGACCTTCCTGTCTCATCCCGAAGCTGCTCATGAAGTTCTGTTTTCTGGAGTGACATTTTAGAGAATGCCTACACTTCCATGCAATCCAGCAACTCATGCTTCGGTGGTGAGAAACCTAGTTACACGAATTTTAGAGTCGTCAAATTCTCTACAGGTTTTTGACTACGTTCGAGCTGAAATTTGTATGAGTCCACTCCAAATGTCCTGATAATTCTGGGCGTTGTCGGGTGATGAATCAGATACTCATGCCACACCGAGTGTTCTTGCTGCGGGGCAACCACGAGACGAAATTCTGTACGAGCGCTTACGGGTTCGAACAAGAAGTGATGACGAAGTACGGTGATCGAGCTAGGCACCTGTATCGAAAAGTGCTCGGCTGTTTCGAGGGACATCCTCTGGCTGCTCGAGTGGCAGGCTGTGTATATCTCGCTCACGGAGGGCTCTTCAGATACGTGGAACCGACTCCATCCAAGCGAAGTAAGATTGGCAGGCGCCTAATGAGGACACGCAGTCAGGACGGGTCATTAAAATTGGGAACCTTGAGTGATTTGCAAAAGGCCAGGAGGGGTGTATTGAATCCCTCGGGCTACGGGCAAAACGCTGTTCCTGCAGATGTTCTGTGGTCCGACCCTTCTCCCCATGATGGCCTTTCTCATAATAAAGCTAGGGGTATCGGTTTGCTCTGGGGTCCGGACTGCACTCAAGAGTTCATGGAGAAGAACAAAATCAAGGTAAGCATCACTTGCAATCGATTGTAGCCCTTGTGAGAAGTCGGAGAGTCACCCTTTCGACAGTTTGTGAAAATCGAACAGCTGTATATCGTTTGAGCAAATTCTCGACACGGTTTGGAAAAGTCAAGCTTTCTCGGTCAAGTTTAGTGAAGGCAACGTGACTCGTTTGGATGTTATTTGATGACCGAGACTCGTAGTTGATTCCATGGTGGTCGACCTCTTCGTGATGGGTTTAGTTTGTTGGACGCTTATTGCAGTTGATAGTCAGGTCGCATGAGGGCCCGGATGCACGGGAGAAGCGGCCGGAGATGGCACCAATGAATAAAGGATATACTGTCGATCATGTCGTCAAAGCAGGCAAACTTGTTACTCTTTTCAGTGCTCCTGATTATCCTCAATTTCAGGTTTCTCCCGCGATCCCTCTCCGATCATTTATGGTCTTCTGTAGGATTTGTGCATAATGAACTTCCACGTTGATCACTCGCTCTATTTGTATACTTCTGCGGTGAAAGGCTTAATGGCTGGGGATGTGAATGCCGCACTCGACTGACATTTCCTTTTCATCTCCTGGTGCACAGCAAGAGCAAAAGAGGTACTGCAACAAAGGGGCCTACATAGTCCTGCAAGCTCCTGACTTCTCAGAGCCCCATTTCCATTGTTTTGAAGCTATTCTCCCTCGACCCAAGGTAAAGCTTGCTTCCTTCTCGTGGTCTTGTGCACAGTCTTGCCGTGTTGTGAGACATATCGAGTCGGACATCCTCTAGCACATGTGCATCTGTGTTTCGAAACGAGGAGTAAAATTCCAGCGAGGCTCTGGCCTCCGTTGCATGTGGTCTGCTGCCATAGGCACCATCACACACACACTCTCTCTGTCTCTCTCTCTCTGTGCCTGCCTGCTGGAGGTGCACGGAATGCAATAATAACGCAAGTCGTCATCGATGCAGGTCCAACCGTATTACGACTTCGTGAACTGTATCGATTCCGACGAAGAGCTGGACCTGGGAGGCTCATCGGAGGGCTCAGGAGGAAGTGGTGACGAATATTAGCCTTGTAACATAATTGTGGAGTTTGAATTTGATCAGATTCTTGAACCCGGAATGGAGGAGGGCTCATAGTAGATAGATTGATAGATAGATATACCTTTGGAGACTCCAATGTGCTAAGCTTAGCGTGATATCGTTCGAGAGTAGACTAAGTTCAATCCTAGACTGGCCTTACTTTTCCATCTCCCTGTTTGGAGTGTCCAGTCCGAATACATGTGACTGCTCATTGGTGCCGCTTCAGTGATTTGTGAGGTAAGATCGAGACATGCGCGTCGCCGCGTGCACCAGGCTCTCAGACAAGCGAGCGAGGCCGGTGCAGTCGACGTCGTTGAGTTGGAGTATGCGAATCCCCTTCTGATGGGTGGTGTTCATAATAAATACAGCAAAGTCTGCTGCCTTCGCTTGTGTACAGTATAGACATCATCATCATCTCGTTTTAAGAGTCTGAGCGACGCTTTGGCGTCAGGATGGATCCTGTGATGTCGTCCAGCTTTATTCTCGGGGTTTCCTTGTCGTGCATTTCGACCAGTTCACACTTCACTCCACTCCATTGATCCTCGTGTATGAATAATCTACTCGATCGCATGTAGACGGATGCGAATTTGCTCAAAATCGCTCAAATTTTGCCGGAAGCTGAGGCTGCTTCGAGGTCCAGCTGGTCGAGAAACCGAGAAAACCTTATTGTTACTGAAGAACGAATCGTCACGAATCATCTGCAGGGTTCGCCCCTCCCGACAGGTCTGGTCTTGTCGGTCACATCGAGTGTTCTAGCGCTGTCTGTCCGGACGTTCTGCCGGAACTGATTTGTCGACCGGTCTCGCAGTAAAAGACGTACGAGCTGTGAAAAGCTTCCAGCACTTCATCTGGCGCTATGGAGGCCACTCTAGAGGCATCAGATGGAACCCAGAATCAATAACAAAGGGCTCTCCCACTCCCAGAGCCCCGCAGGATCCATTGCGGACAGGCACTCAATCAATCAAGCTCGAGGAACCGACATGAGCCTCACAAATCATCGTTCCCTCCCTTCCTTCCTCCCTCCCTCTCGTCAGTGCTCGCGTGACCTACGAGGACTTTTTGAGTCGAGCTTCCGAATGTATTCGGAAGCTCAAAAGACTCCGCGAGGTGTGAACCGAATGGCCGAAGGAATTTCAAGGGCGGAGTAGCCGACGCCTGGCGGGCTACATATTGCATCCCCATTTCGTCGATCGAAGAGACCATCGAGGTTTGGGGTGAGTGTCGAGGAGAGCGGCGGAGGGTTGTCGCTGCACGAGGAGGTGGCGAAACGAGAGTAGAACGGGAGCGGAACGACGGGAGACCAGCGGTGGACATGGCTTCGAACGGGAAGGATGCCGTGGTCCTGGAATGATTCCAATTCGTGCTCGTGCGAATAGCTTCCAGGTGTAGATGGATGGGTATATTATCGACTAGCTTCGTGCGAGGGAGGTCGATTTCTTGATTGCTCGTTTGCAGATTGTAGGTAGGAGAGATGGCGACGGAAAACGCCGAGGTGCAGGCGGCGGCAGCAGAAATGTTGGAAAGGAAGCACGCGGAGAGGTTGGAGAGGTTGGCACTCATCAACAAGAATCGTCTGGAGGGATCGAGCATTCGGAAATCACAAGCCGCAGACTCTTCCGACCCGCGAGAGTCCGTCGATGTTTTCCTGGCGGCATTTGGGCAGAAGAGGGAAGTGGTGGAGAAGGGACTCGCATCGGCTCTGGCGAACGAAGTCGAGCCGACCCACATCAAACGGCACCTCGATGATCTCGCTCTCGAGGTCGGTGCCCTGGAGAAGCTCGTCGCCGATGCCTCCTACTTCCTTCCGGCGTACGATGTCCGATCTTCTCAAACCACCATCCTCAAACTCAAGGACGATTTGGAATCCGCCTCTTCCCAACTTCTGCCGAAGAAGAAATTCTCTTTCCGCAACAAGGCAGCCAAGAAGGTGCCAGCGCCATCGATCGAAGAGAAGCCGACGACTCTGGAAACAGGGCAAGTGAAACCTAATGGCCTCCAAGACACTCCACAGCCTGTGCCCGCAGATTCTCCCGCAGCATCTCTTCCGGAAATTAACAATCGAGAACGTATTCAGGGCAAAGAGAATATGGTTTTCGTGCGCGACGCCGATGTCTTGGGTGCAGAGCTGACACTTTCGAATCTGAACAAGTGCAAGGTTTATTTGAGAGGCAGGCTGACCACTTTGTACATCGATAGTTTAAGGAACTGTCAGATTTTCGTCGGACCCGTGACAGGGTCGGTGTTCATCGAGAACGTGGAAAACAGCACTCTCGTCCTGGCGTCCCATCAGATTAGAATTCATTCTACAAAGTCCACAGATTTCTACGTCCGCGTTCGGAGCAGGCCGATTGTGGAGTACACGACGAAAAATCGCTTTGCTCCCTATGCCTTCTCTTACCTGGGAATCGAGGAAGATTTGAGAGCCGCCAATCTTGCAGAGGAAACCGGGCTGTGGGAGAAGGTGGATGATTTCCGATGGCTGCGAGCAGTGCCGTCACCCAATTGGACCTCCGTGCCCCTGAAGGAACGCATTCATGTCGAAGATGGCTCCATTGTCACCGGTGTAGGTTGCGACGAGTAGTCAGAGAAGAGGTGACCCGACCACCGTCTCGACCGATGGAACTGCGACAGGCTGAACATTGTCATGAGCACTAGAGATTTGCACCGGCAGTTTTGGAACCCATCATCTTTCACGGAGTGTTGGGATACATTTGCTCATGACTGTTGGAGGCTGGTCGATTTTGTCATGCGATCCACATGAGCGACAGACACAGATGAGGTGCAGCGCCCAAAGCAGGTTAGGTTGCAGTTGTAGGCTTTGCGCCCTTCAGCAAGCAAGAGCCGATGCATGCCTTGTCCACTCATTTGTTGCTAACCAGCAGCTAATTGGTTGCCTGTGACATGGTTCTAGCAGATGCTGTCTCTTCCTATATCGTGGCCATAATTTCACAAACGGAGGCTGCGAGGCGGCATGCCTTCAAGCTGCATTCTTAGCACTCCCTCCTGACGAGGAAGCATGTGAGCGATGGATTTTCAATCCCTGCGGACTCTACAGTTTTGAGCCGTCGCTGTCGGTGAGAAAGAAACGGAAATTGATTCAGGCACGAGTGACTGAACGATCGATCAATCTCGTCCGATTTGAATTCTTTCTTACTAGTGCTAATAGTGCCCCTTGTGACAGTAGAGTTCATGTCTGCAGAGTGCACTTTTCTCCCTCCTGGACCGGATCTTCTGTTTCCTTATCATCTGAGAATGAGCCCTAGTGCTGTGTTTCACAAGAGCTATCATGGTTCACAGATGTTCCATCAAACTGGAAGATTTTCGTGAATTCAGTTCATTCATTACGAGCCCTACGTTGTTTTTTTACAGCAGTTGCCATTCTCATCGATTGCTGAAAATCGAGAAGAATGGCAAAAGGTTTTCGACCAGCAGAGCAGTTAGGTAATCATCAGGATCGAAGTTATGACTTAGGGGAGTTTCCCATCCATCATACAATCAAACTTCATTGTAAACTGTTATTGGATCTGTGATCTGCCTGCACTTTGTGAGTGCTCCTTGAAAAACTAGCTGTCGAGCAGGCAAGAAGCACACGTTCAATGAATCATGGGGTAAACTTAAGAGAATCTGTCTGCCGAAGCGCATGTCTCTAACCACAAATGGTGCCTTCGATCGAGATCTCAAGGAAATGCTTCAGTGGCTCGCAGTTGTGTAGAGGACTGTCGGTCTGGCCTCGACATTGTGTGCAATTCAGAGTATCACAGCTTCCGCCATGATCCTGATGTTTTCTTCTAAAATCATTGTTGGTTGACACGAGTTTCTAAATTCTTATAGGTCCTACTGGTTCAACTGAGCGTATTTATAGCATCGATCTTCTTCTCGAAGCATTTCCGATGAATGTCAAGCCAAATTATGTTTTCAATCACTAAAAATTAATGAATCGTAGTGATAAGTTGCCGAACTTCTGCTTTAAACATCATTGCTACAGTGTAACAGATTTTCTATGTAATAGACATTTGGTTGCCATTATATCATTGCACTTTCCCTTTAAACTTGGATCTGTTTCCACCTGCTTTCAGTTTTGACCTCTTCTTGCATTTCTTTGGTGGCTTTTGATTTGTGCTTTTCATCCTTGTTTTACTCCATTTTAGGAGCACTGTCGTGTCACAGCTTCCTATATTATACCTACACAAAGTTACGAGGACACTAAGACGGAATGAACTTGTCATCCATCCTGTCATGAAATCACTTCCATGGGTATCTTTGATATCTGGTTTTCATACCGAGAGAAAAACCTCCAATCACATTAATCACCAGGTCAACCACAGAAGATTGATTAGGATCCAAATGGTCTTCTGATTTCTGGTCAAGCAAGTCAATTTCGTGAGACACACAAACTTTATGTGGCACCACACAAAACTGCATGGGCCATTCTTTGAGCAGTCAGTGGGTTTCGTAGAAACATCATGATTTTTTTTCCCGCAATTCAGAGTGCAGAAAAACTTTACGAGTTACGAGTTTACGCATTTCTCTGATTGCGTAGTACCTTAATCAATCACTGCAATATTGTTCTGTAGACTAAACTGTCCCACGGCTTAAATCATTACAAGATCTGACTTTGTGCCAGATTTTATTTATAATACTAGAAAAAAAAGCAGGAAAACTCTTTTGAAAACACCACTACAAAAATTGTGGAATTTTTGTCATAGAATCAAAATATGAGGTGATACTTAATTTATTCGCCAAATTTTACTTCATCACTCTCTACTCCATTATATTAAGCTCAATCTTCTCACACAAAATAAACCATTTTCCTTATATCTCCACCTGCTTCACTAGTATCGCTCCTAGTAATTTTATCAGCATTTTCACCTGTACTCCCACTAGTACCGCTCATGGTATCTTCACTGGTACCTCCACTAAAGCTACTGCTCGCATCTCCATTAATAGCAACATCATTGGTACCAACATCATTATGGATAATGGACAAGTAGCATGGAGATCAATGACGTTTCAATGCGTCAATCTCCGTAACATCATCTCTGTCAAACTCATGTCTCCATGCGTCAATCTCCGCAACATAATCTCTGTTAAACTGATTGTAATCATCCATGAAATGTTCCTTCAAATACTGAAACAATTCCTTTCATGCATATGTGTGTGAA
This sequence comes from Marchantia polymorpha subsp. ruderalis, assembly GCA_037833965.1. NCBI lineage: Eukaryota > Viridiplantae > Streptophyta > Marchantiopsida > Marchantiales > Marchantiaceae > Marchantia > Marchantia polymorpha. The sequence goes on along the minus strand of AP031351.1, from coordinate 29,239,853 downwards.
CAATATGGAATTACGCAAAAATTGCATATCACACTCCGTATCAAACTCCTGAATGAAGTCATCAAACTCAATGGTGTTAACTATACCAGAGTATTGTTGTGGATACTTCATAGTCCCGTACATTCCATCCATGTCCGAAATCAACATGGTTTTGACACTGGATGATATTAGCACAAAAGATTTGGTGTCGTTAACATCCTGGTCCTCCGCACCAACTGATAACATAGGTAAAGGTATCCAATACCTCAACCCACTCCGCGTAAATCCACTCTGGTCCTCAACAGTAATACCAAACGGCTCCGTGATGACCAACTCCGAAACTAGCACCACTGTTAAATCCCCATCAAATAGCCAAATTCGCACCTGACGTCGTGCTCACACTAAGCTTCTCTGGCCCTACTAGCTATGGGGTATGTACAACCTAACTTGCCATCACCACAAGAAAACTCTCACGGTCTATTGATCATCACTGTGAGAGGATCAAAGATAGGCCTACCGGTGATCAAGTCCAACCGCACTATCAAAAACACACATGAGTAAATCTACTCGGAAACCAGCGTCAACCCTACATAGCCGCGCACCAAGAAGCAAGACTGGAGATGATCCAAAAATAAGCAAACAGCTAGCAACGACTTTCTAGTCTGTATGAAACACAGCACAAAATAACACAACACACACGGGACATTGCATTGCATAGCGATCCTGATTCGATCTTCATCTTTCTCTTTCACCTTCTGTCTCCGACGCCTACAATGCCATCTCTTCCACCAAGTTGCAAAGAGAGTTTCCACGTCAGCCTCCACTTCACACTACAAATTGGGGCATAAAAGTTATGCTCCCACTATCTCTTTCAAACATATTAAGCACAAATAATCTCAATATGTTTTTGATAACGACATCTGTATACAATTACAATATCTTCACAGCCAGAAAATTATAGTGGTTGAGATCGGATGAAAACTCTTGATACTTTTAGACTAACTTCTCTAAACCCTAAATCTCTTTGTTTACTCTTTCTTCTTTTTTTTTTCTCTCTCTCACGCTATGAAGCTTTGTTATGATTAAGGAGAAATTTCTCAAGCTCAAGAATTTCTTCCGACAAACAGTCTTGAACTAACTAAAAATCCCTCAAATGATTTGCAACATCCTTGGAAAGGTCTAGGAGCTCATCTTCACATATTTTGTAATGTGAATCGGATTCGTCCATCAGTTTTTTCACTGAAAGCTCCTCATCCCAATCTAATTTCAAGCCAACTGCAGTAGAATTTTGTCTTGCTGATCATCTTCTAACATAACATCGTTCACCTCATTCTCTTCTTCTTGCGGTTGCAGAGTCAACTCCTCCTTCAAATGCTTAGGTTTTGTGCTTCTGAATACCTCCACCGTTTGGACCTCTTGTACCTCAATGTTGCTCACCTTATCTTCAAGCGGCATTTTTCTTTTCACAACTCTAAATCAGACTATATACAAGGTTTGTTTTACAAGAAATCTGTAACAAAATCACTGAATGGAAAATTGAAAACAATTTAACCATAAACCTATTAGACAGTTATTATAGTTTTACAGAGCTGTTTAATCATAAGTTCACTTTAGCTAGTGAACTCGGAATGTCACCAATTAATTCTTGACGTTAAATGATGATGTTCATCCCAAACTATCTTCACAGTTCCGTAGCTCGTAAGGTGCGCAATTTAAGAAAATTCCTGCTATTTACTACCACTGTAAAACTGACACAATGAAACTGAAAGAAATTCAAAGACCTACATAGATCAGCTTCACCTCCTGATTTCCCAGTATAGTCATTGTTCTTGGACTTTACACACCATGCAAAAAAGTATAAAGACGGTATCTACGCACATTTGATGTCACGTATTTGCTTGAATCTCCACGTATTTTGCATGCGTCTACACTCGCTCAACATCTCTATTTGGGACTCATATGCACGTTGTTGAGTGAATGTATACATCATTGTAATTCTCCTATATAATTCTGACTTGAAACCTGTATAAAGTCAAACTCTTCAAAGATCTTCACCTCTACAAACTTCAGCTGTACTTTAATACTATACATCATATATTTCCACTTTGCTCCTAGGTACCTGATTACTTTCAAGAGAACAAGCCAGCTTAGTCCTGTGCCATTTTTGAAGCTAATTCCTGATGTTTCTGAAGTTTCAAATATTTGAAGCATGTATCTTCAACCTCTGCTTTCCAGCTCCAAATTCCTATTCCGTTTGCAAGACTGCAAATATTTCCAGAGATTACTCAGCAATACGAATTTGCTTGTTAGCCGACAAGAAGTCCAAAGTACTCAGGTTGTGAAGACAATTTGCAAGCTTGATTTGAACCAACGTGACATCTACCATTACTATGAACATAGTTTGCAAGCGGTCAGCTTCTTCCGGGTTTCCAGCGACAAGGTACTCAATTTCACAACCAAACACTTCTTGAAGTTGTTTCTGATTTCTTCTCTGTGTATGTCATCCATGCATCAGCTTTTGCTACGAGAGGTTTGCCAATCCCAGTGTGTGTGAAGTCATCAATTTTTGGAAGCGTGATTAAGAGTTTCATTTCTGCAACTCCTTGTGCTTCATTACAATTTTTCAACAAAGGTAATGGCAAAGTGTTCTCCTGAATAACATTGTCTATAAAATAATCAGTTCTTTAATTTGCAACTTGAAATGTGTGAGAATAAGTGGACAAACGTAAATGCTTACGTTTTGCTAAACACTACAGCCATATTGTGACACTCATCACATTCACGTTGAGGAAGCTAATTGAATTCCCATTCACCATCAACCATCAACCATAGACATCACATGTCTTTCTCCTTTCCCATGAAAGGAATTGCACTTGCAAGGTTCCTTCACAGAAGACGGTCGGGTATTTTGACTACCGTTTCTACTTTTTGGCCACTATACTTTACTCGGTTGGAACTCACAACTTGAGTATTAAGCTATTAACAAGTCACCATTGTCTTCACATGTTTCATACTGAAAAAAGGTGCAAAAAATTCCAAAATGGTCACTTGTCATTCCTGTAGTTCAGAATTCGTTCCGAAAAAGATTTATCATGACTGATCGTCTTGCAAATCCGCTCTACTAGATACTGAAAACATGTCCAACAAGATTTTTGACTATCAATTGATATACTGTTGACAAAGCTCGTACACGTCATAATCTGGAATCTGCTCGCCACTTCATATTTGTCTCCATAGAGCTACAAAACCCTTGTTCACTCCAATCGTCCACGTAATCTTCCCAAGGTTAGAGATTTTGAGGAAGATAAATCTGAAACCACTTTCCAGCAACCCTTCCACAATCTCCAATCTATCGAATCTTCTTCCCGACTTCAATCAAGATGCCAACCGGTGAGTGCAATCCACATCTTGAGAAACCATCACAAATCAAAAACAACCTCAACAGCACACCTCCAATAACCCTCGTCGGCTTTGTATGATCTCCAACAAAAAACTCAGTTCTTCGATTGAAATCACTCGTGCTAACTCAATTGGTTCAATACACGAACGTCACATATAGTCAAGCTCAATATACTTACTAAAAAATCTAGACGCTTACGAGCACCATAGCCAAACCCACTGAAGACTACTCCCAATGCTACAAGCTCGACTCAAAGAACTGAATGTTTTTCAAGTGACCTCCGACTTTATACCCTTCGATCCCTAATTCTAGACCGGTATTAAAAATATATTATACGCGTGTAACTGACAAGTATGATTTTGATGATGTTGTGAAGCTTATTCATCATTTTGATAATGCATTCAAGTGGTACATAGATAAACGCTTCACAAATTTCATGCAATAGTAATATGGATGAGATTGAAGCTATTATGTTCTCCGCACCTCTTCAAATTAGATGTTGAGAAGCGTTGCAAATAATTTTTCAACTATCCATTTGATGCAACAAATGCTTGAAGATGAATTGTATTTGATGGTTTCAAATATTTGCCGAAGTCATTCAAAATCATATCTCAAAATCATATTTTACACGTACAACAATCGATCTTACAAGCCATACACGGACAGTCGCCAAGTAGTCTCGAGTAGCAAGCGCGGGTAGGCTTGGGCAGGACCAGGGAGCACGGACAGTTACCAAATATTCTGTTTGAATATTTTGTCAGTCAAGAAGATTCTATCCATAAATATTTTGTCCAATAGATCTTTGACAAAATATAGACAAATTGGATATCATTGGAAAAATCTTGACAAGAATAGTGCATTTGGAAGTTTTTGAAGAGCTAAGAGTTAATCCACAAGGAGAAAATGGCCAGGAACGACATTGTCATGACAATAAGCATCTCTATACAACATTGACTATGATCCACAGTCAATCACGGTTGACTGTGATTTACAGACGACGTTCATGAGTAGTCACGGATGACGGTTGACGGCTGAATGTAGTGCCCTAACTTCATGCATGTAAAGAAGTATCATTGATTTGGTGCCAACAAGTAGTGGTCGGGGTGACAACCCACATGTTGAAGGATCTGGATTTTTTGATTTCTAATTATGCGATTTAGTAACTTGTAAACTTCATGTTAGTATAGATGTGTCTTTCATTGATTGAAGATCATTGAAAGAGAGGAAGAGATCTAAGGCCTCCATATTAACAAGTGAAAGTTTTTGCTCACAAATATGGGTGTGAGGGAGTTTGATCATTATATCATTAATGATCAAGATGAATATGATACAAGTTATGTATAGTATAGTGAAGCACAATGATATCACATACAAGAGTGTCTGATAAAATGATTGACGATAAACTCTAATAATTGAACTAGTCAAGATTGACGATAAACTCTGATGCATAAACCAGTCAAGACTGATTGTAAACTCTAGTGATTGAACAAGTCAAAATTGACGGTAAATTCTGTTCATTGAGCTAGTCAAAGTTGACAATAAACTCTGGTGATTGAACTAAGTCAAAATTGATGGTAAAATGTGTTCATTGAGCTAGTCAAGACTTACATTAAACTTTGGTGATTGAGCAAGTCAAGGTTGACAGTAAATTATGATGATTGAGCTAGTCAAGATTGACGATATACTATGATGATTGAGCAAGTCAATATTGATAGTAAATTTAATCCATCTGATGCGTTGACCAAAGTCATTTTTTTGGAGAGTTTTAAACGACACTTTGCTATCATGCAGGTTATGCATGTGGAGCATAGGGAGAGTTAGTTAGCATAATGTATTTAGTTATTCTATCATGTGATGACTACGCCTTAGTTCTACTTAACTTTCATGTAAAGAGAGTCTTTGTATTAGGTTTCAACTAAACTTTCCGCGGCCTAGTCTATAGATTATAAGATTTTTGTTCCCTCTATGTTAGCAAGTTTGTAGTTAATTTTTCATGTTATTACTCATCATGTTATGGCTACAGCTTAGTTCCAGTTATCTCTTGTGTAAAGAGGGGAGCTCGTGATAGGTTTCTGGCTAAAACTTTTGACCGAGTAATAATGTAGGTTATAGAGATGGTTAAGAGGAAGATTGTTGAGATCAACTCCAATTAAGGAGTGACCTCGGATTCTAGCTAAAATGTTCGCTTGAACGGGGGTTAAATACTCTAGCTTCTGCCTTGTACAAAGTGTCTTTTCTAACCGACTTGAATAAGATATTCAAGTGTGAGCTTTCTAGGTGGACGTAGTACTCTTGAGTGTGAACCACGTTCTACAACGTGCCTCTTGTGTTGGCTTGGCTTGAGTTTTTCATTGGGAATCTTGATTTTATCTTTGAGAATCTCAAAGAAACATGTATTGCAGATAGACAACTAACGAAGGATACTCTTTTGCACATGGCCGATTGATTCTTGTATCCACAAGGGAGTATGTTATAATGTAGATGTGTAGAGCTATCTAGGAGTTAGAAGAATCTAATCTAGACATCCCAATTTCTGAAATGTGTTTACATAATTTCATAATTAAAAAAAATTTTAATTTTACTACATCCATAAATTGAGTATGTCTTCATGATCATTAATGAAAATGAAACTGTTGTTGATAATACTTGTTGAATCCAAAGCAAATTTGCCATTGCTGCCGGTAAAAATACGCCATGTACTCTTTGTCTCCATGGGCTTTGTCACAAAAATCGACGCATCTTGTCTTTATTCCACCATTTTGCCAAATCATGACTTATTTTTGCTAATTTTCATGACATTTTTTCCATCAAGACAGAGATTTTTTATTTCATGTGTCATGATTTCCATCGTATCGAGCTCTGAATCGGCAATTGTTGCTACAAAATTTACAAAAAAATCAACTTCATACACGAAATGGAATTTGGATTGCAGATCACTCAACTTGATATGACAAAGAACATTACGTTGATACTATGTTTATTATGCATTCATCATGCCAACGAGTTCATCGAGAAAAAGAACGTAGCACAAAATAAATTCCATGAACAACAGATTTGAAGTACAACAAATTGCACAATTATGCAACTGAATGAACGACAGAGGGTTAAAACATATCAATCACTAACATCTTGTATGATTGTTTTGAAGAAAAATCAATTACATAATAAGTATAATAAACAATTCATTTGTAAAACACAAATCACTCTCTCATACATCTCCGAGACTGATGTCATTCTGGATCGAGAAATATGGTGCGTTTGTATTTTGTTTCTCAATAAATATTAAAAAAACTAAAATTTAGACAAATAGAACTCATAATTTAAGTTAATTTCTATAATTATGAAAACTTCCATGTCTTATGACGTCTAATCTAACCGTCAGCTAAGGGTAAAAAATTGTGATACATTTATTTCCTAAATGTATGTATGTTGTATGACGATAGGCATTCGAACAACAACTGTCATGTACACATACGTCGGGATTATAATTAATCAGATTAAACTTAGATCTTAGTGTTAGGATTAGGATTTAGGTCCCTAACCCTTATTTTTATGTTAGTACCACTCTTGTTTGTTGGAGAGTATTGTCCAATGAATACTAGAATAATCTTCAATTCTTTGAGTTAAATCTTCAACATTGGAAGTAGTTCTCAATAGGGTTGATTGTGGTTTTATGTTAGCATCGGCCTGTATTCTTCTAGTTGTGAAGTGGGTTTGGGTTGGCTTGACTATATAAAACATTCATGTTTCATGTCAGTGAAGCTTTCACGAGTATTTTCAGTTGTGATACATTTATGTATGTGTACGCTTCTGTTTACTACATGTATGTGTGTGAGTATAACATGTCATCTATGTATGTCGTATGATGATAATTATTTGCATTGTATATTGTGTATGGTTAGATTTGATGTTTTCTTTATATATGATGATTTTTGTGAAAAAATGTGTATGTACATGGTAATTTAAAAAAAAGTAGTGAATTAACATCACAAAGTTAAATTTCCAAATTGATAAATGTTATCATGTGATGTTATAGTAAAGTAGCATGAGAAGATCATCAAAAAATTTCAACACTTAAATCAAAGAAGATTAAAGACACACACAAATGTAATTGTGTGAGATCAATATATCAGAGTTAGTTTTTAGAGATCAGTATATGATAATGTTGTCAAAATTTCACAATAAAGACATTGCAAAGCACATGAAATTCATATAAAGACATTTCAACCGCTTAATAATGTGGAAAGATGCATATACATTCTTTCGCATGACATGTCAACAAAAAAAATCTCAATCAATGAAACCTGTGGTTATGTACTTAACTATTGTTTATAAAACGTTTTATCGTCTAGCTAATCACTATGGAGGTCAAGTTCAATGGAGTTGTGCATTCAAGACATGGTTAAGTAGTTGTATAACAATTTATGTTATGATTGAAGAGAGTGCATTTCATCATTGTTGAGAATAAGATAGTAAAATAAACAATAACAATTTATTGATTGAGATTTTTTTTGTTATCATTCTATACAGAAATTACTGATTGAGATTTTTTTTGCACGAGATTTTGTTTTTTTCCATCAATCATGCAAATGTGAATCAAATTGTTCCTTTTGTTGGTTTTATCTTCGCTTTAGCTTTGGAGGTCAAAAGCATATAATTAATTTGACAGTCATAAACTCAAACCTTGTGAAAAGAAAAAATTGGTGTTTTGTAAAACAAATATATGTGTTTTGTAAAAATTGTGATGTACTTATACAATCAAAGGAATTGTAAAACAACAGTTCCGAAGAGAGACCAAGTTGAATAAGCGAGTCTTTAAGTGGAAGAGGTGTTGGCCGACGTAGTAAGTCTGAACCAATAGGGAAGGCCGGTACTTTAGCGTCGTGTACAGGAGACTGCAGTCGACGGCGTGGACGACGGAGTAGAACACACGTGCGAAGAGGATGAAAGGGCGAAGGCGAGGCTGAAGGGAGCTTAGCGAACCGGAGCCACTCAGTGAGTCTGGGGCTTGTCTGGCCCCAATTTGGAGGCCCCGTGAAATTCTGGAAGGGGCCTCGAGGCAAAGCAACGGCCCGGTCAGCAGCAGCAGCAGCTCCAGTCTCATGGTAAAGAAAAGGCGTTGTGGATGGATCGTCATCTGGCTTGATTCTCCCCCCTATCTCATCCCGTTCCATGATTCTCCCCGTCCCTCGTCGCCCACACTCTCCCCACACTTCCTGCTCTGCTCTGCTCGCCTCTGGTACAGGCGACCAGAGCGAGAACGGATCTCTCGATTCTGTCAGCAGAGGAGGCAAATCTGATCGAATTGAGCAATTGTCCGTTCAGGTGCAGCGAAGCGCTGGAATGAAGGAATGAGCAAGGGAGCGAGCTGAGGTGAGAATGGAGTGGCAGTAAGCCCAAGCTCCGAGAGGAGAGGAGAGGTGAGGTAGTCGAGGCGGGGGTAGGGACGGGGAGCGACGAGGAGGAGGAGCAAGAGAAAAGGAAGAATGTGGGGCAAGGGAGGGATGGCGGATGTCTGAGATGCAGGAGGAAGGGACCGAAGGAGGGAGCTGGAAACATGCTGAAGCTTCCTCCTCTGCAGTGTGAGCTCCCGCACAGCAGCACCAGCAGCAGCCGAAGCTTACATGCCGTCGCCCCAAGCACCGCCACTGCCACTGTCACGGCCGCCGCGTGTTCGCCCTCTTCAGCCCCAGCCCCCGCTTGGGCTTCGATCTCGTCCTGGCAGGTGAGTGAAGTGGAAATTCTGCTGTGCCATCGGGGCTTCCACAGGCATGGAGGAGGGGGAGCGGCAAGGGTCACCGTGGGCGGCTGTCTCGGGGGCAAGGAACCCCAGCCCCCGCCGGTGGGCGCCAAGGCGAACTGGGGCAAGAACCACCACACCTGGAGACTGAAGCGCTCGTGCTCGTGGCGCAGGTACACAATCCTGCTGAGCCAGAGGATTCGGGGCACGGCCCGAGATGTGGGCTCCTCGGGGCTGCTTCTGGAGCCCCTCTCGTACGTGGGCGCCACTGCGACCCCCGCCGTGGAACGCAGCAATAGCGCCTTAAGCCCCGCGGGGGTGGACGACGAGGAGAGGTTTCTGAACGCGCTCGTCGCCAGTGCTCGGATCCGAGAATCGTCCCGCCGAAACGATTGTACAGGTCAGGATGCGCAAGCCGACGAGCTCGGTGATGAATCTGCAGCAGCAGCAGAAGCTCAGGAAGGAGCAGTGGAAGATGAAGAGTTGAAGGAGGGCAAGAGAGGGAGCAGCCGGCGGAGGCATTTGGAGCGACTGGAGACGAAGAAGCTGAACAATGGGAAGCAGCAAGCGTGGCGGCTGTACGTAGAAGGATTGCGGAGCACAGACGAGCAGCACGGGCCGTCGCTGGAGGCCAATTCCGATCACCTCCGAGGGCTGGAGGAGACGATTCTGTTTTTGGATAGTATGGGCGTCGATGCCACGAAGGTTTTAGGTGTATATCCATTCATTGTAAACTGCTCGTTGGAGAAATCCAAATCGATCATCGATACTTTACAGGCGGTGGGGTTGAAGGGGGCCGATTTGGGCCGGATTTTGACGATGTCGCCGCAGATTTTTGGCCTCGGGGTGGAGAAAGACCTGAGGCCCAAGATTGAATTTCTTCTGAAGGAAGTGGGGCTGAACAGGCAGGACCTGCGCAAGGTGATCAGGCGATGCCCTCGCCTGCTCGTCGTCGGCATCGACGATCAGCTGCGCCCGACGATGCAGTTCCTGCGGAACATAGGGTTCACGCACATGGCGTCCGTGGTCTCGAACAACGCCACTCTGCTCACCTGCAGCGTGCCGAACAAGCTGAGCCCGAAGCTGAGGTTTCTGCAGAGCCTGGGCATGTCGTTCGAGGACGCCGCCACCATGGCCGTGCGCTTCCCGGCCATTTTCAACTACGGCGTGGAGCAGAACCTCCGGCCCAAGTACGAGTATCTAGTGACAGTCATGGAGCGAGATCTGGACGACCTCAAAGCATTCCCGCAGTACTTCGGGTACAGCCTCGATTACAGGATCCGCCCCCGACACGAGCTCTTAGCCGCCAGGAACATCAGGGTTAGCCTGCCCACTCTTTTGAAAATCTCAGATGAACAATTTGCGCTCCGATTCCAGGAGGATGTACGGGTGAAAGCTGGGAAGAAACCAAAGCTTGCCACGGTTGCAGATTCTCAGGCGGTCGCACGCAGGAGCGTTCCTGTCCCGAGCTGTCTCTGATTTTCTTCGTGCCCTGCGTGGACCTGCCTGTGCCCTTGCCCGGCATGGTTTGTAGCACTGGACCTTTTGTGTGCGCCGGCACCTTTGCAGGTCCACGAGAGCACGAGTGTACCATGTTTGCAATTCATACACTTTGTAAATACCAACCGGGTTCACCTTCCAATTTGGCATCTTCTCGAGCTGGACTTGGAATTTGTGAGGCTGAATCTGACTGTCACCGCCGTTGTACAACTGTATGTCATGAGCATGTTGTTCTCTGGGGTCCCGACTGTCGCGCATTCTTTCGCTTCGAGTCATAATCACAGTTTGAGGTTTTTTTCAGCTTCTGTCGAAAGCTTGCTCCTGCTGGGACAAACTTGTGGGCAGAGAATGCTGGTCCTTGTCATTGTCCAGCACCAGTTCGAGTTTTAGGTTTGCATGATATTAGAAGTTTTCGTGAACCAGTTGAGCGGCCACATTCTCCGTCCTGCACTGAAGCAGTAGATGCGATTAGAAGGAAGTGTGGAGATTCGATCAGATCCTTCAACAAGAAAAGTTTCATTTCGGGCTTCGACGCTGAGAATGAGTCGAGTCTGGTTTGGTAACACGTGACGAGGATAGGCCATGGCAAGCATGGCCATGGCTGCTCGAAAGCATGTGGCCTACTTGCCATTCTGCACTCATGGTCGCGGCTTGTTTCAGGCCAGTCACATCCTGCAATCTCGGGCCCAGATAGCCATATCAACTTCGAACTCAGATGAGCAGTGGTCTCGAGGTATGCTCACAAGGTGATGAGTCTTGTTATCAGATTTGAGATCAAGCGTTTCTATCGTTGTGTTGTGCCCTCAATTTGCACTTGTTCTGAAGGGCGACGAATGCCGCAACAACTTTATAACCTTCACCCTTAACCCTGCGATTTCAGGTCCTGCCCAAAGAGATGACATGCGCATTACTCGAATTCAGTTCGATAGTTTCTCGAAACTTGGGCCATGAAGACAATCATGGTAGGCACAGCTTGGTTTGCAAGCTTTATTGCTTCTCAAATGCTTAGGAAAACAAGCCGATGGGTATGGTGATTTATATACACTACATACTTGCCTTACAAGTTTTCGATAAAGAGTTGATCTGTCCTGAACGATCATCAATAATATATAATAATAACTGCATACTTGCAATCCCTTCACGTGTGAGAGCAGAAAACCTCGTCGATAGATCATCTACCAAACTGCCGAGATGGGCACTCCTACTTCACGAACAACCTCTACACAGAGCTTGCGCATTTGCAGCTGGGCAAATGCTTCTGAACAGTCTATCCAGTGAATTGATACACTAAACTGTCTCGAGCTCATAGGCTGCAGACACTGTACAAATTGACCGATTCGTCCTGTGTCTATCCATCACACGGCGATGGTTCTAAACAGACTTCCCTTACAACCGAAGTTAAGAACGTGTGTCAGTAGGTCGTAGAACAACACACCAACGAGGGTATGGTGCCACATTCCTTCAAGAGCGTAAGAAGCCTGACTTCCTTCTAAGCACCTCCGAGGCCCCACATTTTCTAACGATGTTGTGATATTGTAACCACTCCGATCTTCTGTTCATGACGGACGAGCGACAGAAGGTTGTGTATTTTCTGTTTACAAAGCAACCTAAATTCGCTCCCTCCAGCAAAACCGATTTAGAATTTCGTGCCCCAAATAACAAATGTTCGGATTTCATTCCTCCAACCGATGGCGGTGACCTTTCTCTGCATTTTACACACAAAATTTATCAGAGGCGATGAAAATAAATCTCAACTAGACATATCCGTATAGAACTCTACAACCTTCGACTGACAGGACTGATTCGAAACAAAGTCGACGAAAGTCTACAAAAGAGATTGCCTCTCAATGTAAACAGCACACAACGAACAAAGAGACGAGCAGAATCTATTCCACAAAGATATTGACAAATCAAAGAACAAAAGGCTCTGTGAAACCTGAGAGATTGACCCGAAGTCGAGAATTTCTTGTCGTTCCTGAGCAAGAGCAACGGCGTGTCCTGAGTAGACAGACTAATTGCCTGTCACATCTCGCGGGGAGGTCGTCCAGATTCCTGGAAAATTGTCTTCAACGATGCGTTGATGCAGGACCCGGACTCGACATCAGTACTTGTGGTGCTTCCTTCGTTACCACTGGTTGGGGAAGGATTCGCGATAGGCTGCTTCCTGATCTATTGCAAGCTGACTCACTGTGGCATCCCTCACCCGGCCATTGAGAAGCCTCCGAGACAGTCTATCTTTCACTGTGGGTTTTTTCCTCAACATTGCTGTCAACCCTCCTCTCGGCTTCTTCCGTTGGGAGTCTGGCATTGCATCTTGGCCAAAAGCTTCTGAGAAACCTTGGCTTGTTGTGGCGATGGCGGCAGCTCGTAAACACGAGTCATTGTGTTGTCTGGCTCTTTTCGCTCGCTCCCTCCTCAGGCTTGCCTTCTCCTCGAAGATCTTCTTTCTGGATTCTCCATCTTTCTGTCTAACATTTGCTATTGCTTGTTTAGCAAGGTCTTCTTGAGCAATTCCATCCTTGGCATCTACTGACACAGAAAGGAGTCCGTTCTCGGTGGCAACAACAACATCATCTGTGTTCTCGTCCTTCTTGGCACTGGATTTGCCCTCAGAACTCTGCTCCTTCTCATGGAGCGGATTCCCAGATGAATCACGAGGTATTATAGGCCCATGAAATGGACACCTCTTCAGATCCCGTCTCTGACATAAGCCACCTTTTCTCAGAGGCGCTAGACATGGATGTATTTCAGAAACCTCGGCTGAGTAGTAAACAGACCGAAGGTTACTTTCAGCTAATTTTTCAGCAGGAATCATCACATCATAGTCCACCTTACCCCAGTGACTTTCAAACTCGAGCCCTCGATTGTTCACAGGCACAGCACTGTCACTGCCCCAGCGTTCCAGAAATGCGCCCCACTTCAATACTGGAGCTTGCTTCAAAAGTTGACCCTTCAAGCTCGTGTCCTCAACCTCTTTACTTTCGGCCACTTTCTCCTCCGGCACCTGCATGCTACCTTTCTCAGGACTGGCTTGCACGTTTCCACCCGTATCAGGTCGAGCAGCTGCAGCAATGGCATCACTAACAGCAGAATTACTAATCAGAACATCTCCCTCTTCCCAGATAATGTCATCCATATCTTCGGCAGCCCCCGACTTGCCACCGCTCTCGGTTCTCTCCATGCCGGCTGCCTCACAAACCTCTCGAGCTTTCAGCAACTTGTTACGCAAATCGATGATATCTCGCAAAAGAGTGTCCCGGGGTTGTCTCTCGTCTTCGGGATCTACTCGGATCAATGTCGATAACCATTCTTGCGTATTCACAAGGTGCCGAGTGGTCAAGAGCCTGTACAGATCCCGGAGAGTATCAAAGAGGGCAGAATTCTCTCCTGTTTCGTGAGGTACCGCCTCCTGCGCTTCGGCATCGTCCCTTGCATCTCGAAGGCTACGAGAACCATACTCTTCGAACTCGTCCTCGTCATTGTCGAGATGCAGATCCGCTTGCTCGTCCTCGGCTTCGTCATCAGCGAGAATGGCAAGGCACTCGGTCACTTGGTCCAAAGTGGAGTGAATTTCAGCACGTAATTCCGGATACTCAGTTTTTAAGGTCGTCAGCTTCTTCTTCAGCAGCTCCTGCGTCCGCTGCTCCCTCTCCTTGCGCTGTTGCTGCGCAAAGGTCGCAACCTCCCGCGCATTGGGAAACTCGAATCGAAGAGTTTTTCTCAAGTAGTCATACGCCAAGCGAATAGGTTTGTAATGCTGCCCGAACATATCATTCCACTTTTCCACGACTTCGATGCTCTTCTTGCGCAGCAGAGTCGCCCTGTCCTGCGGTGGAGGGAGAGGGCAATCGGACCGAAACCCCACACTCAGAAGTAAGAAATTCTCGAACACCGGCACCAGCAGAGATCGAAAGACTTTCGACCGAGTGAACAACTCGTCCATCAGAAGCAACCCCAAGTACCGCACCTGTGCAACAATCGGTCGAAAGTGTGAGAAACAGCTCTCGCATCGACAGCCAACGGAATGCGCTCAGTGAAATCCGCGTACAAAATGGACCAGGCCCATTGTGAAATTCTCTGCTGCCAGCGGTCGAAATTTTATTTTTTTCCCCAAGAAACTTAATTGCTTATTTCGTGTGAGGGGAAATGGATTAGAGAAGGCCCTGACGATCGGTGATTTCGCAGGGCGGACAAATTTGGAGAAATTGGGTCACGGACCTGCGAATGGTTCTTCTTCAGCTTGTCGTACAAGAGATCGAAAGCCACACGGACGTTGGCATCCGAGCGACGGACGACGGCTTTGATGGAGGTCAAAGACCGATCGTCGAGCTGAAGAAGAGGAGAGTTGGTGGCGACATCGATCAGATCCGACAACCTGCGGCGATCATCGCCATCGCCCGCTCCCTCGACTGCATCCATTCCCCGCTTCTTCCCATCCCCGCCACCTCCTCGACGCATCTTCGCTCTCTACGACCCACCCCGACCTCCCGCATCGAAGAACATCCACCGATCACCCGCCTCCCAATCCCAATCCCGATGGCGATGGCGACCGCAATTCTCATTCTCTCTCCGGTCGGCGATGCCGGGACCGCATGACCGTTTTGACCTGTGCTCGGGAGGGGCCATAAGAGCCCGCACGCACTCACTCGGGCGACTGGTCGGGAAGCGTAACACTGAAGCCGGGCAAAGTGTGAGTCTCGAGCAAAACCGTTTGACCGGTTCAAGTGTCATAGGGTCTTATAGATAACTCTAACATTTATGGCATCTGCCGGTTTCGTGACAGCCCACGCCGGTGATCGGACCTGAGAAGGAATCTGCGTTGCGATAATTTAAGAACGCTATCGAGTCGCGACTCATCGAATAAAACAATCGATGGCACAAAGTCATAGGGTAAGAATTACGAATGGCCTGAAGTTCATGATAGTCAAGCACTTAGAATGAATAATAAGAAAGCTCGAGTGTTGGTTTTCGTAATCTTGTTGCAAGTTTTACGCTCAAAATCATCACTGACCTTCATGGAAAAACTTCTTTGAGCCTCACTTTTCATTGTCTCGTTACATTGCTAACTTTTAGAATACTCGTAGGTAGCTATTGGGATGTTTGAACTGATAACTGCAACCCTTCTACATATTTTACATGTTTCATTTGCATGCTATTAAATGAAAACGTATTGACACATACGAGTGTCAAGTTTGGGTTCTACGTCGGCATTGTAGTCAAATACCATAACAAGCATATATATTTGCCCATTTTAGATATAAATCGGATATGGTGCCCAAAAAACTTGCATGAGACAGATGATAACATTTTGTATTGCAAAATCGATGACATTAATACATTTATAAAGCTTCGAATCAAAACTTGAAGTGCGAAGATATTTTCCTCTCATTTACAAAGGAAAAGCAGAATGTCAACTGAAATAAATCTACATACTGCAATCACCTTTTTGTAAAGTTTTCGTGTCATAATTTTAAATTTCTGATGGTCACAAATTTGTGATTTTCGTAGAAAGGCACAATATATTTTGGACAGCAGGTTATCAAGCAGAACCACCGCGGTGATTGTTCTCTGCATTATTCTCTATGATGTGTGCTCATGTGACTTTGAACTGAGAACCCAAAATGCACACTTTATTTCATTTGAGTTGGTACGATATACTCATAACTTCAGTTTTCAGATTTGCAACATTTAGTTTAAAGTGTAACAGGTAGAATGAGTTATGCCAAGACCGCCCTCTTCGGTGATCCCACTTGTCAAAACAAACTTGCTTTCGGAATGTAATTCAGAGGTTGACAATTGCACAATATCACTTCCTGAGCTGCAATGTGAGGAGACCAGATTAAAACATCCAAAGTCTTCACAGTACTGAACATTTGCAGAAGTTTCATTTATGCACAATCAATGCACAAATGAAGTGCATTGATTGTGCACCCTGCAATTGAAAACGACTTGATTCTCAGAGCAGACGCAAGATCCCATGTTCTACATTCGTATCTACTAAACTGTATGTTTGTCCACAAGTAAGAATCTTGACTGTCTCTCTTAGGCTCTGGGAGAGTAGCGGAGTATCTGCTATTGGCTCGGATCGCTTTTACGATGCAGTTACAATTGGCCTTCAAATGATACAGGGAGTTGCACATTGGCAATATGTCTTCGGTATGACAGAGGAGCTATTAAGGTAACAAGGGGGGGGGGGGGGGGGGGGGGGGGGGGAATGAACAGGGTCATATTCACACATGTGACTTGTTTTCTCTCTAGAATGAATATGTTGTAGCTGTGGAATGTTGACCAGGGAATCATGCACCCGCAGAAGCTTGAATATTGCACCCTCAGGCATAAGAGTTTTCGACCAGAACTGCATTTACTGTCAAGTGCAGGATGCTTTTCAACACGAGATTTCAGATAACTTACAAGAATCGACACTGAAGATGCTCGTGAATTCCAGCTCTGCGACAATGATGAATTTCAAAGAATTGGTAGTTACAAAGAAAGAGCGGAGTCTAGCATATGCTCGACAGGCTCATCAAAAGCTTTGGCATCAAGTTGCTCGTCAACGAAGAGTACTCTATGAAGACTCTTTCGATACTAATGTGGCACAAGGCCAAACCCTCGGAAAGCACATCTACTGCTTTCAATCTCGGTCGGCAGAACTCGTGTAAGTACTACCGATGTGAGTTAGACTTACATTAAAAGCTAACAGCTTCATCAAAAACTATACCATACAGAGTTGATTCACCCTGATGTATACAACGAATGGTATATCGAAGCTGCATGACCTTTATGACTAATAATTTCGAAAATTAAAAGTAGAATGAGGTAGAATGCACATATTTAACAACTGCTTTATCATTTGAAGGATTCGAGTATAGTCTTGAGTTCTTGGACAGCTTGGTTTCTACTTCCTTCATCAACCTGCAAGGTAACATCAATCGCATGAGTGTCACAGTGAGTTCATTGGACAATCTACGCAACACAGCATATTCTAGACGAAAGCATTTTCTGCAACCTGGTGGATTGATATTTACAAACACAAGCATTTCAAAACATGATAGAAAGTTCAAAACCCGGATTCAACTTACCTGTTGTAGCATAGCTCGTAGGGCTTCGGGTAATGCCTTGAGATTGCCAGAAGATGTCCCTGCCATGGCGTAGAGCTCTTTGGAGACGCGCTCTTTCCTCATTCCTTGCAAATGCTCTTCCATCACACATGGTTGATTCCCCCAAGCCACAAAAGCTCGGTTGTCATCCCAAGCATCACTAACAGCGTCATTAGCCACGTA
Organism: Marchantia polymorpha subsp. ruderalis; assembly: GCA_037833965.1. Lineage (NCBI taxonomy): Eukaryota > Viridiplantae > Streptophyta > Marchantiopsida > Marchantiales > Marchantiaceae > Marchantia > Marchantia polymorpha. Next base: position 29,221,954 of record AP031351.1, on the reverse strand, counting down.
GTCAAACTTGGGTTCCTGAGCTTCTAAATACCATTTCTTGATCAGTGCCAGAGCATCTGCGTGAGACAATGTGTCTCCAGCGGCATCTTGCACCTGTCGAACCAAGGCCTCTTCAACCAGTCTGCGCTTCAGCCTTCTGTGGAAGAAGTAACGAGATTGGGCCCATTCTACAGGTTTCTTGATGACTCCTTTCGCCGCCATCCTGTTGGCAGTATCATGGAGCTCAGCAAATCTGATTGCTATCTGCTTGTACAGTGGGAGAAGTTTATTCTCCCGAGCCGTTATTTGCTTCGTGATCGCGAGTGCGGTTTGTGCATCTGCAGCCTGCATCTTTTGTTTCAGCCCTATAACCTGGCTGTCTAATCTATTGATAACCTCCTTGATCTCTCGCTCTCGGAACTTGATCTCAATTAGACCCTCCGGTTCCAAGACACCACCTTTCGCGGTTCTCTCCGCATACATTTCCACTTGATCAACGTTGATTTTACTATCCACGACAACCCAAGCCCCTCCTCTAAGTTCTCCGGTCTTCGGGATGAAGACGAATACGGGCTGCTTGTATGTACGAAGGTGCTCGACTATCATCGAACCCGCCTGCAAAATACCCTCAAACAGATCCCTTTGTCCCCCCGAGAAACCTCTCCAGTTGGCCAGGATGAAGAGGGGAAGTCCCTCTTTGTTGAAGTCCAAGAGCGCTTGGGCCGTTTTTGCAGCTGAATCGGGGAACCACACTTGACCTGCTTGAGGCACCACTCTTTCATGGGAATCTGGCTGACCTGGGTCAGCTGGAATGGTTTGCATTACTGTCTGAGTCTCAACAGCGACAATTCCAACAGGAATCCCACCAAGTCTGCCTCGTCCAGTTACAACTGTTTGCGCCCATCCCTCGAGTGTTTCCACGAAGCTGCCCTTGTCAAATATTCCTCCCAGCCACTTTCCATCAACTTCGATACCCCTGATCGCGGCTCTGGGGTCACAAGAGGTTTCTGGAGTGTACTCAACAAGTCTTTGTGGAGGATCAGTGGCGTGCAAGAAAGGAAGAGGACCACCCTTAACTGCTGGGACATAGCTCAACCAGTTCAAAATTGAAGACACACCCTCCAAATCATCAGCGACCGTAAGGTGGGTGACTCCATTCACGGCCATAACCTTTGGACCACCAAGTTGCATGTGAGAACTGTAAACCTCGCGGCCCAACAGCTTGTTCAAAGCAGGAAATCCAGTCAGAATGATTGGCTGATCGGATCGTTGAATGCACCGCATACCAAGCCTAGCCAAGTACGCCCCTATACCGACTGTTCTTCCAGAAACGTAGGTCAGGGTGAACGTTTCCTGGTAAGCTCGGGAATAGGCACCGGCGATGGCTCCACTTCCCGATAAATTTTCCACTCCAAGCCCGTCTTCCTTACCGATGATGTCATCGATCACCCACCTCACCTCTCCAGAGGGTAACTGTATCTCGTGAGAGACGACAGATGTACTAATGAGTTGGTAATCTTCCGGAGTCAAGTAGAGATATTGGAAGCCGCGATCTGGAGATGACTCGTCCGACCAACCAACTCTGAATGAAGACCGAACCTCATCAGACACACCAATTCTGGCACCTGAATTTGCAGCCAAGTAGATGAGAGGCAACTTGGTTTGAACGGCTAAATCTGTGACTGCCTTAAAAAAAGCATCTTCTTTCTGCCCGAAGGAACCCACGTTGTATGTCACATCATTTGAAACCACAAACACGGCTCTCCCCTCTGGAAACTCTGGTGTGCGCATACGTATCGACCATGCCACCATCCCGACATCGTTGCTCGCAACAGGTCTTGTCACCTCGACGAGGGAGGAATTCCAGTAGTTCTTTTTGTCCACGAAAATCAATTCCGTGGCCTTAAATATTGGAGATCCTCCCATCTTCGTCGAGTTGGAACCCAACCATGCTAGCTCTAACGCCTTCTCAAAAATCTGAAAAGCCACGAGAACGAAAGACTCACATTAGAAGATCCCACCTCTGTACTACCAAAGCTCATCAAAGAACCATAGACTATACCTGGGAAGTATGACCTGCAATCACCGTAGATTCAATCATTTCTAGAGGGCACTTACACGATTACGAAGCATGCAATTCTGTAATACTTTTCTGAATCGTCTACAAGCCACCAAAAAATGCGACTTCAAATCAGTACCAGGGGGAAGTCGTAGCAGTATGTTGTGTTGTTTCTTCTGGCGGTTAGTCTTCTCCGTTCCACGGCATCCAACGGCTTGTGTTGTGTTGCTATTGGCTTTCCATGAAGAGGACCATACGACGCTGGCAGGGGTGAGTGATAAACCACCACACCAAGGACAGCATTCTTCACCTCTTTATAGACCTGAAAGACACATGTAAGCTGGTAAGAGGCTAACGATATCTAGAAAGGCATAGATGCACCTCCTATCAGATAGTTCTATACTGGCAGTCAAAGTTTTATGCTTTTGAACAATAATGGTATTCATAAGTTCGTTGATGACTTTGGATTTTATCCACCTCCAAAGACTAGACAGCACAAGAACACAAGGCCATGGAAACCAAAAATATTAAAGAATGTACAAACGCAACCAGTGACCTCAAAACAGTTTCAAACTAGTAAGAAAAGTGAGAGACACTATTTTATGGCTTATAAATCACAACCAATGACCTCAAGTATGTTTCAAAGTAATAAGAAAGGTGAGAGGCACTAATTCATGACGTATGGATCACAACCAACAAATTGCACGGTCTCCATGGTCCTATACCTGGACCGTGCAGGTATGGCCGGTTGGATTCTGAGCGACAATACGCCATGCTCCAATCGCACATCCTGCATGCGTAAGGCGAAGGCGGATCTCCCACTGCCAAACTGCCAGACGATGCATCCGAGCACCCAGCTTCTTGTAGATGTCGTGTACAAGCCCTTTCAATTTTTCCACTACGTCAACCTGTTCTATATCCTCGTCATCACTGCAGAGAAAAAAAACAGGAGGCATTAACAACATCCATCGAAATCTGAAATCAAACGTTTCATTAAGTAACGCCTAAATATACGCTTCAATAAAAAACACTCACCCAGAGGTGTCAGCTCCACCTATTTCGACAGGTCGTAGGAGGCTCAGATACATGTGGAGATGATCTGCTTTGTTGTTTGAATCATGAACAATGAGTTCCAGCTCCTCCAAAATCCTCTGGATTGATCCCTCCACGTTTTTCGTAGCATGAGCGACATCCACAACCCCGGCGTTGTCAGACGGTTTCACCTGTCTGACCAGAGTTCGCAAGAAGGTGCGTTTCACATTGCTTGGTTTGTCTGTGACGTAGTAGATGTGCCATTGTCGATCCCGAGAAGGAGCGTACCGCATCGATGCGAATCCTTTGAGCTTATTCTGGATATGCACGAATAAATGTCAGAGAAGGAAATTCACATTCTGTACTCATTCCGATGAATACATGAGAAATAAATGAATCTAAAACAAGGGGTTGAATTCGAACCAGTTCCAGAAGGTTCGACAACGGTGGCTCTACATGCCGCGATAGAGGCTCTTCCTCATAAAATCGTTGATCCGGAGCCCAATGGAAGCAGTGACGAGTTGGAGAACGACCTTCGTCTCTTTGGATGATGCAGCTAACTATTCCAACTCCTGCTGCTGTGAGCATCGACCCCAAACTCTCACTTTTCAGGCTCTTCGCTATTTTATCCACACGTTCCTGAGCTTGGTCTTCATCACCACTGCAACGCATAATACTTCCGTTAAGACCCGGGGAGCTCTCTTCATTTCCTTCCTCAAGAAAATGGTAGGAAGTTTCGAGGTTATCCACCTGACAATTGATTTTCAAAAAATTTCTTCTCAAAACCTTCAGGCTACTAAAAGACTTGAAGTTTGTACCTGTCTTGAAGATTACTCATCTGATTCTTGATACCCACGAGGGCCACATGGATGATGTTCCCAAACTCCCTCGAAGACCCATTAACTGCATCCTTTGGAGCTTCCCCAGTTTCCTTCAAAGCTGCCCCAACGGCATTTGCCAGGTAGTGAAGGGAGGTAAGAATAGCCATGGTTCCCCATCGCCTGATACCTTGCCTTTCTTCCTCTAGCGGAGCTAAGGTGCTCATCTTTTCATTCGCTTGTTGAGGATTCTCTTCCATGAATTGCCACGAAGCGATGAGTCCCGAACGGTGCCATTGCATTCGAATAGACCCCTTGACTAGGTAAGGCTGTAAAACCAAAAGACCACCCTCGATAGTTAGCTTAGAACCAGTATGTTATACCTTACTGCACATAATGTCTCGAGGTGTCTATGTCTTGCTAAGTAATTACAATAAATGGTCAACCGACTGAGTATGGACCTGGTATAATCGTCGAATGTAAGTCTCAACTACACGACGCTGCAAAGTGTGATCACTGTGGTCAAACAAGGCCACCAGCGCATCTTCCACTGCCAAGGGAGCATCTACAAGGTCCTCCATCCTTTCTTCAACGGCACTTCGTCGACGACCAGGAACTTGGGTACCGTCTCCACCTTCTTCTGTAAACATTTCCAGCTCGGACAAGCTTCTTGCGATATTTGCTCTCAAGTCACTCAATTTGGTTTGTTCCAGCAATTGACTTGATCTCAAAGCCAGCTGCGTTCAAGTACAGAATGGGTCCATCCACGGTTTAATTAAAAAATGCAGAATATCAACAAAACTATGCTCCAAATAATATCTAATCACTCCTCTTGATTCCACAACTGCTCCTTATAACCCTGTAACTATTCTCGTCGTGAAGGAAGTGATTTAAAACACGAAGGGGCAAGCCTATTCCGACTCACCTCAGATTGAGAAGGGTGGCTCAGTTCTGCGAAGCAAATTAATTGCTCTCTGTAGGCAGCTGGATTAGGATACACGAGCGCGCCCATCAATCTGGAGATGAGGACATTCTTCCTGCTCACGCCCTGAATCCAAAAATTTAGTCACATTGATGTTAATACGGGCACTGGTCATTTGTATACCATGACCCGCGAGTTTTCTATTCCAGTAACTTCGCTCAAAGAAGGAAAACTCAGGTGCCCACACCTGTAACTGACCAGTATAAACATTATTTAATGCATACAAATAAAGACATTAAAGATGCAACTGGAAAGACCAGCCAAATGTAAAAGACCAAATACCTGATGAGAGAGAACAATGTCCACAACTTTCGGAAGATCTTTCTTGTAAGTTTGTCTGAGTCCTTCTATCACATCTGCCTGCGGAAACTCAACAGTAGCCTCTATCAGCGTACACATCAGCAGTACGTCGAGGAAATATCATCGACAACACAATGACCTTTGGGAATGCTGAATACTTTTCCAAGTGGATCGAGTTTCGAGCTTATTTACAATAATTTAGCATGAAGAGTGTTCAGAGTTAAGATTTGATCATTATACCTGCATGTCGGTGCTGAATAATTTTTCTACTCTCAAATACTCGTCAAAAAGCGACTTCACGGTACTACGAGCATGACTCTCGCGTCCCCCCTCGTAAGATTTAACGAGAGTCACAAGAGGCTCCACAAGTCGTATGATAGACGATCTATCACTCTCTGGTACCTCAGCTATAGCAGCCTGGAGAGAGAAAACAAATTCATAAGTTGCACTTACATTTCATTATGTAGCGAAACAAGATGCACAGCATTTTAGTCCACCTTCGTGTAACTTTGGATCTCCTTTGAGTAATGACCAGGATTAGACACTCAAATGCCTAGGACTCTGAAAGTACAAGGAAAAAAAACATTGTACTCGTGGATATACATTTGGAAGGAATCGTTTCAAAACCATCATTTACTTGGGTTGTGAAGTCATGTCTGGGACCTACGATGACTACTCTTAGAGCTTTCGGACTTCAGGCTATGAAAGATAGATCCTATTACAATCAGCAGCATACCCTCCCAAGAATTTTACCAGGCGCACGATCCGATTAGTTTATGTACTTCATCGACATATATCCAAATCCTTTCGCTGTATTTTAAGAAAACAGCCGCAAACAGTTTCCGCCACTCGACATTAAGAAGGAGAGAGACACAAGGCTATTACTTAATTACAAAGGGGATGATATACTCACTTCTATAGCCGCTTTCAAAGATTTCGCCGGGAATTCAACAACTTTGTTGTCAATGAAAGATGTCTCATACTCACGGAACTCCATATCCAACTGCGAGACATTTCAACAAGCAATAGGACCAGACGGATGGCCATTGTTGACAGGAATCAAAGCAAGATCAATATCTGTTGGACCAACTGGGCAGCACATGGAGCATTGTCTTCAAAGCATGATACAATAAATAGACAACAATGAAATTACTGGATTATGACTGGTGACGTTAGGTCCCTTCATCGAATACAATCGTCATAAACACGACAGTCATGCTCTATGTATGCTTACCTTGTTCTTCAAATTCTTCGGCAATCTTGTGCCCAGAATGGACATCTTTTCCTGCCACTGATAAAGCGGAAGCACTGGATCATCCAGGCAAGTAAGAAGAGTCTGCACAACCTGTTTAATGATACCAGCAGTTGGATCACTTGCATTAGGAGAGTAGGTCTTTGAAAGCAAACGGCGTGTAGCTATTCTAGGTTTTCTCTACTTTGAGTACTTTCGTACTCTCACGAAAAATGGACAATTCCCGCCCACTCATGTTGTCAGAACAAAAAGACCCCGGAATCCAATGCCACCAAACTAGTTCGACTTGCTACTTGACAATTTTTTAGTGCGTTCAGTCTTGATTTCCTGTTTATATGATACATCCACGGTCCATGTGTGGCTGACGGTAGGAAATTGTGTTGTTCAAGAAATTATTTAAGGTCAATGATGTTCCCAAAGGGGTGCTAAGTTTTTACAGCATTCCATATACATTTCGTGCTTCCCAGTTCCTTTCAAAATGTATAAGGAGGGACTGCATATAAGGGCAACGAACCGTTTCAATCGGATGCTCGTATCCTGCAAGAACCATTCTTGCAGCACCATCGGCAACTGCACAGCGTTGATGAACCTTAGCAGCAACTGCTGTTGGTGGACCAAGAGGAGGGAAACTGCCTTCGAAGGGCACAGCTTTCTTCACGGCAGATGGATCGTCCAAATCAAGCCCTGCTATCAGATCTCCGGGCTGCGCAGAATTATTCAACCATATTATAAGTATCGCAACGAGGAGCATTCGTCAACACAAGCGAGACATAAAGAGGCAGAAGTGTAGTTCTTTGAGTCCTCCTAAGATCTATAGGAAAGCCCGGGAAGACGATCGATGAGACATTGAACTAGAAGTTAAGCACGAACTTGAGAAAACTAAAAAAAACTCACCGCCATAGTAGAACCCTCTGACATCTTGCAGTGGATTGTTCCGGAAGCAGGGGTCACTAGTGGCATGCACATTTTCATAACTTCCACTTCAGCGTAGGGAGCGTCGGCATTCACATGGCTACCATCAGCCACTAGATATCGAAGAAGTTTGCAGGATGTTTCAGCTATCAAGCGGGAGGGATCATGATCATTCTGCGAAGATTGTTCCAACAAGAAACATGTGAGTCGTCTGCTTCGGCACCAATGAAGAAACTCTCCAAACAAGAACAAAACTGCATTTTGATTGGTTTACCTGTAACAGGCAGGTTCGGCCGTCAATGAGAAGACGGGTACCTGCTGCCTCTTCTTCAGCATAAACGACGTGACTGTTTCCGTCCAGCTGAAAAAACATATCATAAGATATGAGTATCAAAGGTACCAGGTCACGTATCGACAAATCCATATTCTACTGAGTAGGCTCTACCTCGTTCAAAAAGTAGTTGAGTGCCTGGATTAGCTAGCAAATAAAATGTGGGGAACTATATACTGAACATTATGTTTGCGCAAAATGTTCCGTGTGAGTTACTCGAACGTCTATATGTTGATTAAAATCAGGATTAAGTGGAAGTAACAGACGAAAGAAATGCATATGAAATTTCACAAATAGCTAAAAGCGAGCGACCCAGTGAAAGGCGATTGATCGTACTTGCACTAGGAGACCCCCATCACGTAATGTGTGCACTTCAGCTTCGACTTCGGACTGATTGAGTACGAGGCGATAGCTACCAGGCCCTCCCTTAGTCATATCAACCTGCTCAGGCCAGTCAAGTCAGTAGAGGAAATATTCCGATTGATTATAATAAACAGCTGTTTCTACATATAGTTCAGAAACTCAGAATGTCAATGCTTACCGTGTATTTGTAGCCTTCAATGTTGAGAGTCACTTGGAAGCTCACGAGAGAGATATGCTGGAACACGGGTTCAGTTCACATGAGTTTTAACCAGGTAAAACCAAAAGAACTAAACATTAAGTTTCTCACAAACAAACACAACACCTATTTGACAATGGAGGAGACAACTGAAGCCCAGGTGTTAGAAAGAGTATGCATGCGTTTTAAAAAGGTCCGTGAACATCGCACGACATCCAGATTCAATTATTTCCTGAAAAAATAGCGTGAAGCAGCCACGAAGACTGTAGTGAATGATGTGGAACACATACCTTGGGTGGCACCTGGCCTTTCTCAAGGTAGCCAATGTATTCTAAGACTCGGGATGCAGTCAGCATAGTTCCCCTCTGCGGCGTCGGACACATTAATCAGCTTAAAGAATATGATGGTGCATCCAATCTTTGAAAGAAAACTATTTACACTGAGTATGATGTATCATATTCTCGACAGTGGTTACTACTACCTAAGCTTAATTAAAACAAATGAAGAGACTTCCTCATGGCTAGAGAAAGAAGAACCCAAGTGTGTCTTACATATAAAGCACCTCCAACCACAGATAAATTCCAAGGTGGTCTCTCAACTCGGACACGCATGGCTATGCGACTATCCAACCATCCTGTATGGAAGTTGTTTTCTCTGTACTCTTTATCCTGTAACGGACAATCACTGAGGTAAGCGTGGCTAGTCGTCATTGAAATTTAGGGGCGACGAATGTTGTGTTCAGGGTCTCATAGACAGTAGCAAGAAACAAAATTATGATTAATGCTCATTTCAAAAGTAGGCACACATGTGATAAACTTGGAGTCTGAAAGACGTACATGTAGGAGATCCACAGTGTAATCGACATTAGTGCGTATTTCTCCTCTGATGTGAAGTTCCTTCAGACCGAGAACCATATTTGCTATGGCGATAGGTCTAGTCTCACCGTACGCAAACACATGACCTGAATCAAAACCGGATGTTAGTCTAGAAAGTTGATCTCTTTGTTATGGCTGAGTCATATTGTGAATAGTTTTGAGACTCTCATAGAAGCAAGCATAAGCAAGGCTATGTCCACAATCAGAAGCAAGCTTGATGAAGGGAATCCTCATGGCCATAAGACTTACCGAACTGTGAGTCCGAGAATTCATGAATACCTCCGCCAGACTGCGATAGGACACGGAAACACAATAGTCATGTAAATACTGGAGGGGAGTGTGAGTCAAAGTAGGATAACGAAATGTGTACTCACATGTAATCATGGTATACCTGTAGGCTACACAGAGAGCATGACATTCCAGATTTATAACCTTACCTTGACAGAAAAGTAGGCCCAAACATTCGGCTTGCTTCGAAAACTGAGTTCCTGCACTTGACCACTGGTAGGTTTGAAACCATCATCGGGATCTTCACTAGTAACGCGCACAGCCACAACATGACCTTTGGGCTTCGTAGCCTCTGTCGTGAAAAAATCAAAAGGTTCTACAGTCGCCATGTCACGCCAGGAAGGAAGACCTTCACCAACGGTCTTGCCATAGAATCGCCTCATTTCTGAGAACCACCAAAAACATGACAAGTTTTGATAACATAAATCTTCACTTTCCAAAAAGGATGGCTGCAACACGGGTCCAAAGGATACATTAAAGAATGTAAACTAAGAGGTTTCCATATCCTGTCACGGGCTCACTATGCTTAGAGCATTGTACTCACCAGGCATTCTCCACAAAGGAATCCCCATTCCGATGCACAGCTGAGCTGCAGGAATATTGAATTCTGCTATCCATTCTGTAACAGGATGTTCGACCTGTAAAAGAGGTGAAAGATTTGGAGGTTTTGAGTTCCAGCTTTTACTTTTCCAAAAAAAGTCATTCCCGCTTTTAACGAGCACGTAATATTCCCTACGCAATTCACCTCTCTGAACAATTGTTTCCCAAATGATCTTATTTATTCTTTGAAAGTCCACATGGCTCAGGAAAGGCAAAGATGGAAGACATTTTAGGTTGGAATACCTGCAAACGTGGATTAAGTTCAAGAAAATAAAACTCTCCAGTTTCCATACTGAAGAGATATTCAACCGTTGCAGCTCCCACATAGTTAACAGATTTGGCCAGCCTACAAGCTCCTTGTTCCAATGCCTTGATTGTTTCAGGCGGTGCGACAGTAATAGGACCTTCTTCAATAATCTGTCCACACAAGACACGGACATCAAAATCAAGAGTAGGAACTTGTGTACATGAAATGGCTGAACCCAGAGCAATCCAAAACAGAGATAATACCATGCACACCACGAGCACATGTTTATAAGAAAAGAGTAAGAGGTTTCAGGACACCTTTTGATGACGACGCTGTACACTGCAATCTCTGCTGTGTAGAGCCGCAACGTTACCGAATTGATCGGCGAGGAGCTGCACCTCCAGATGTCTACTCTGTGAAAGAAACAAATGCACATGAGATGGGGAGCGTTTACACTTCCAGCTGTTTGACGGTGCCAAAGTGGAAATAACGTCCTACATTTGTCATATTTCAGATTCTAAGAACATACCTGAGACGCAACCTTCATTGTAAAAATGGGGGATCCTGGTACTTCTCCTTGAACTTGCTTGAACAATGCACGCACTTCGTCATCAGAATTCACCTGCGACAAGAAAAAATGATCATCCAAAATTGCAGTCGGGTACTTCATTGTGTAAATACAGCGCTCCATTGCCTCATAACTTAGACAAACTCCGTATATACACCTTCATGTCTCTTACCTTGCGAATACCTTTACCCCCGCCTCCCCATGATGCTTTAATCATGACAGGATACCCAATGATTTGGCAGCTGGCCAAAGCTTCTTCTGTCGTATATACACACGCTTTTCTGTACACCTCATCTGGAATAGGCTCCAAACAACTCTCAAAAGCTATTGAAACCTGTGATCATAACCACACAACGAAAGAACCGTCAACTGGTGAGAGAATGTTTCGTGAAGGGACATGGGAAATATGTACACATGCAGTGATGCAATAAACTAGACCGACTGTCTCTGTAGATACAAGGTACCTTCTCGGCGGAATTTAGACTCATACTCACATTCGAGCCACTCCATGCCATTGTCGGAACACCCGCAGCTTGGGCGATGATAGAAGACCCAATCTTGTCACCCAAAGCTGCCATAGGTTCAGCTGGAGGTCCCAAGAACACAATTCCACGTGCAGCCAGTTGCTCTGGGAGTTCCGGAACTTCGGATGCGTGCCCCCATCCTGGCCATACAGCTGATACTCCCGTACGTTCAGCAATCTGCAAACATTTCAAACAATAAGGAAACATTCAGTGACTATCATCAAACTCGTTGTTCGTGAAATCCGAAGGTATTCGTTCGCTAGAGAAAAGGACTAAAGCGGAAGGTTTAAGAAAAACGTTGATGACACATCGGCTTCCATTTCCTAGCAGTAAACTAGAAACTCTGTAGACAATTCAAAGACTTTGATCATCATAGGACACATGTGATTTATTCAAAACATTACAACTTCTAACTTCGGGAGTCCTTACTGTTAGCAACTGCCTATAAAAAATACTTGTGGTACACATCTTGCCCAAATTTCTTCAATCTCGAACTCAGTGACTCCCGTGAGCGTGAATCAATCAATTACGGCAAATCTTGATCAAGACTAAAATTCAGTGAACACAATGTAAGGACGAGCTTTCCCACCTCAACAATGAGCTGTATATTTGCATAATTGTTGTTGTTAGTTCCTCCAGGAACTTCAATGAACTGATCAGCCATCCGAATGTGCTCCGCATTGATACGCATATCTTCAGGCGTAGCCATAGCCACGAGGGTCACTGCTTTTTCCACCCCAAATGCCTCATAAGCCCACATCCGAATGCTCCGTATGAACTTGACAGCCGCCATTCCATTGTTGGCAATGAGAATGCTGTGAATGGGCTTGGTCCCCCCCAGCGCGAAACAATACTCCTCAAGTTGCGACACGTATGCGGCATGTTTTGAACCTGCATGACCGTTCGCACTCGCTTCGACCACCATGGCTACTCCTCCTGATCTCCCGCAGAAAAGGAGGAGGTTTAACTCGATAAAATGCTAATGACTGGAAAATTCGAACACCTTGCGTGTCTCCTGAAGAACGACATGGACAATTAGTCAACTTTCTTAGAAGCGATATGACAATCACACCAACCAATACTCAGAAGGGACACTAAAACAAGTCCAGAAGACGAAGCTAACAGAGCCATCTCAGAACTCCGCAATCAGCTACCAATCGTCGCTCTTAGTCCTCCTCCCAGAGCGGTATTTCTCCATCGATATGTTCCGTTCCCAGTCGACCACAATCCTAACCCTCACCGTCTGTTTAGAGGATTACACAAGACTTCATAAACACTACGACTAAAACTTAGCGATACAACTAAGTGGACTGGTATCATGCTACTATCCCAGCTGGAGGTTCATCGGTATCAACGAGACTTTTCGAAAAAACGAATCAACAAATGGAACATTATAAGCTGACTTTCTTCCTCTCCTCTTCGTTCGGAACGTTCTAGAATCCCTCTGAAATTAGTGTCTTCCGACTGAGTCGATCTGATCAATACGCATATCGAGAAATTCGTGGTGGCCTTATTGTCAAATATCTGGATCACATCTTCGGTGAGGTAAGTACTTGCATCAGTTCCATCGATGAGCTAGACTCATTCTCCAGACGGAGAACTCCTCTTTTCTGTTTATTTGCTCGGAAATCGCGCTGAAAATCACATTACTGATCCGACGGGAGCTGATGGTTGTCAAGTGAGCTCAGAGCAACATACGGTGTATGTTATCTCGTCTCCTGCTTGACCGAATCAAGAAGGACGGGAGTCAACCAGCCCAGGCAGAAAAGTGCCATTACTTTCGACTGTCGAGTTTCCACCGGAGAAAGCGACGAGAACTTCGGCACCCATATTTGTACCGTTCGCCTGGAGACTCCATGCTACCTCCTTAAGCGCAATCGCAATTGCAAGACAGACTTAGACACTATACACTTCAAGACATTTCTTAGAAGATCCAACAACATCCTGGGCAGGATTGCCAGAACTATCGAGAAGCAGAGCACGTAGCACAGTCTTGCCACCTGATGTAGGCCGTGCATTCGGCACTATTCGAATGAACCTCGAATGACAAGATATCAGCAAGTCGGAAACTTAGAAATCTAGGCTCTAGAGGCCCTTCTCCCGGAAGAAGAAGACTTCGTCGTAAGTGCGGAAGTCGCCAGAAGCGCACGTATCTTCGTTATTTTGCGGCATCAGTACGGACAGGTTTTCTGCTGTCGACTTCCAAACTTTGATGCAATCAAAGTGATCACGCACCACTATTGCTAAAGACAGGTACGAGTTGAATCGACAACAGAACTCACCAAATTTCAGCGCCTAGCACATTTACAACGATGGATATCGCATTCCTCGGCTGCTGATGGCCTTTGAGAGCCACAAAATAATCCTCTGATGGGCTCCTATGTACAAACGTCGTTCTCCTGCAATTTTTGCAGGTCCCTGTCTACTAGATGGGATGATATATGGATGGAAAGGTAGGGAGAAGAACGATGGAATCAACGCCTAGAGCTAGCTTTTGGGAAAGGAGAGAGGGAAGCGAGACGAAAGCACAGAAAAAGAAATGGTACAGAGCTGGTGGGTGAAATGCAAGCAAAACGAGTTGGTGTTGGAATTTGTTTGTGGGTGTCTGTGCAGACTGGTGTGTCGGGGAGAGTGAGGTACCACCCACTTTCTCTCGCTCTCTCAAGAGCACGCTCTCATTGGAACGTTTATGTTTGCACAACTCTTGAGACTGGACGGGCGAGGGATATTACTTTCGCCTCGGGGAAGGAAGACGACAAGGGGCCGACTGTAGCACAACCAGCGCTGTGACTTCCTGAATCCTCTCTGATGACGAGAGGACTATTCAGACATGGACTCAAGACTCGTTCAACGGCTGCCACTCCATCCCATTAGCATGCTACACCGTGAGGACTTTGTGACGCGCTGACTACAGGACCGCTCACTCCATTCACGAGCCAGTTTCATCCGGTCAAACCTTGCTAGACGATCCACGTACTCCCGGTGAGTTCCGGCTCCAAAAGTTAAAAGGAATTCTTTCACTCTGACCGCTTGCAGTGTAGACTGCATGACGTTTACAGCGTAGACTGCATGAAGTGTTCTCCCATGCTTCGAAGGTCCACAACCAGATGAGTAAACGAGCCCTCGACCTCACACTAAGTCTCATTTGGACCAGAACTGCAGTGAGAGAATCAGTTCGCCCTCCCTCTTTACGATGACTAACTGCCGTGATATGGCTTAGTTCAGGACTTACACAGATTATCGACTCAGTGCCTCATAATCACCGAATTTATCACATCCCAGCTTGATTTTGGCTGGCGTGACATGGCTTAGCTGCTAGGCAAAGCTCGTACAATCTCGTCAAGCAACAGTTGTCGTGGAAAGCCCCTAGGCAATATATCATTTCCAACTTCGGAAGAGCTGAAAATTCGGATAATTTAACAATCGCTGCATCAACGACAAAGTGAAAACATGTACTTTATTAATCAACTCAAAGGTCTTTGATCGTACAGGACAGTTCCGAATCTACAATTTCCCTCCTTTCTACTGTGTCTCATCATATCATCTAAGGACTGGCTGTCCCTGGACTACAAAAGCGACTCAGGCATATTAAGGTAGAATGGCTTGTTGAGCTTAGAAAAGGTGGTTCAGGTTAAGTTAATTGAGGTGTTCCATTCCCATGGATATGCCAGTTACAACTTTTACAGACGATTATGACGAAGACCCTGAAGTCCACTTTCAGTTCAACTTGAACCTGGAAAAGTACGTCATAGCACTAACATTTCATCCGAGGCTTTTATAAGGTCATCATCACTTTCAGTATCATTGAGTAGAGAACGAACGGGAACCTAATCTTCACCTCTTGTACACCGGGTTTAGGTAAGCTCTATGCCCGGCTCATTTCCATGGAGATTGGAACAAATGTTATCATGAGTCTTCTGAACTCGCATTTCTTACACACACTGTTCTTCGCCGTCGATGTGATGGTTACAGACGTTGCTCATTAATAAGACTGTGACAGATAGACAGCGCGAGGGAAAATAATTGTGTGAGAATTGGACGCTCTGTTTCTGAGGAATGCAAGCGACCTGAGCCCAGTCTACAAGGATGAACCAAGACCGCATAATCTCAAATACTTGTGACGACAACGAGTGATGAGAACGGTGCACTCACACACACGGTGTGCACTGGAAGGCCAGAAGACTAGTCGAGCACGTGGGTAATTGCCCACCTAATACACAATGGTGTTAGGTGGGCCATGCCCGTGGTGCCACTACCCACCATCCATCGCCTCCCGTCCCCGCCTCATTCTTCTCGGCAATAATGACCCTCCAGGGCAACATATACACCATGAGGAAACAGGCCTTCCCAACAGTTTATCACCTTGCAAGGCTTGGGGAACCTCGTAGGCTATGGATTCGAGTTGCATCACAAGGCAAGCATATTCTTCTCCTTGTCTTGCGCCATATCCCCAAAAACTCGTCCTCCATGTTTGCATGAAATGGCTGACTCCATTCAAAAGCATCGGAGAGCGCACGAGTTAGGCGAACAACAACCTCGCTTCTCCCATGATTCAACAAAACTGTGAATCAAATCTTCGCATAGAAATCCAAGATTCTCAAAAGACCGATCTCACCACCAAATGTAAGTAAGCAGGTCCTCAGTTTGAACCCCTTTTCTACACTACCTGGCCCCATTCCATTGTTTCAACCTCTTTAAATGACCACTGAAGCTTTTGCTACGATCTCGCGACCAGTCTCATTTATTTTCTCAATGACCTAACCTCCATCTCTTTCCACCTCGTCGGCATTGAGCTTCTTTGTCCTCCTCTGCCCACTTTTATACTCCCGTCACGTCTTTTCTCCCCATTCCGCCTCGTCCTACGCACAATGCGTGCACCCGGTTCTGTCGCTACTCACTCACTCACCCCCGAGGCATGTTGACGAGACCTCACCATGTGGAATGAACTCCATTCAGCAGATACCGACCCTACAAGGTCTCGAAATCAGGCCTACGATGCATTAGGATGCATGCATCCCAATGCAGTGAAAAGTTGCCTTCGACGAATTAAAAGTAACTTATTACAAGGTCAGGTCACGAGCCTAAAAATTCCGTACTTTGAATCCAGGAACAGAAGGTTTAATAGTAATAAAAGGTCAGACTTATCACATATTGTGTGAAAGTTGGCCAAGTATTGTAATGTAATATTGCAATGGATGTAGAACATCATCATGAATTACCGGGTTGAAATCGAACGGGTAACGTTCGTCCCCAAATAGCATAACACTGGAAATGATGTACTATTACACTTCAGATGTCCAATCTCTCTAGGTTGCATTGTGCACTCACAACCAAATAATCATCACCTATTTTTACCGTATGATAATTGTATTATAGATTTCGTTGTCTACAGTTTTAAGCAAATGAATGTAAACATGTCGGATAAAATATAATTAAAAGTTTGACTCAAAGGAATTAAGCCATCACCGCCTAATAAGCTCTATCTTTCACAAACGTTTTCATTTTTGCATCCATGTAATGACACGCTTAGGAGAACGAAGAAGTATCTTCTAAGTATAACTTCCTTGTAAGTGATAATCTAGCATAGACTTACATGATTCTAGCCCTCCAACCTGTTCATGGTTTTCTTCCGTCTTGGTCATAACAAACTTGTCAGCATCTGCAATCTAGAGATCAAAACTTGATAAAAATATGATCGAAATTGTGAACTAAAATCCACATCACACGTTGGTTCTAAGGAGCAAGTTTTGGCATTCTTTCAACGTAATAGTTTAAGTGTGACAATTTCAGCTTGTTTATGTGTGCACTTGACCTCAATGATTTCTGGTGACACAGTTGACACATAAACTAAACAGCTACCATATCTTGTGTAACGTTGTGACAACACTCTCAGAACACCACCACCACTTGTACCACTGATATCAACAGAATATTGGTAAAGCAAATCTCACAACTGTTGAGCAAGGTAGTAATATTATTTTCTATGAAAAAGCGTACTAAAAGGCTGGAGTTAACGTACTCCGGTGTCAAAGAGAATCGTGCTCCTGTCCCCAGCATGACACGTGATTAACAAAGGATCTGAGCACAAATTGGACAATTCTCATAGCATCATTAAGAAACATTTCAAACTTCATGTTGGTAAAACTCAAGTTTTATGGAAGGAATAAATATAACGAGGTTATGTACTCTTGGCAGTTCCATGGGACATAAACGTTCGTTGTAAGGTCATCGAATTACACATATATATATAAAAAAAAATTGGCACTGTTCATGATCCTCCCTTCACTACGAAGAAGAGACAAAATCCAAATGTCTATGTTCGGAAGAATATAGATATACACAACTGATTATTTCTTCTCATTCTAAACTACACTTTAACTCCCAAACGATGACATCAGTATGGAGCATTACAGCTGAGCATATTCACCGCCACACTTGTGATAGTGTCATAATGCCTAACTGGCCAAGAGATTCATTCATATTGTAGTCTGCGCAGATATATTCCCTTGTTATGAAATGTGGCTTAATCATCCACCCAACATGCTGCTCTTGTATATAGGCATGGACAAGAACAGAATGGGCATGAACTTTAACAAAAATTTCCAGGAAGTCAATGATGGCAGCACGTGATAAGAACGTGCAATATGGTGCTTGGCCTACAAGATGTATTCACACTTTTGAATCTTTAATTCTTTTGTCATTTCATGAATAAATTGGACTCCTTAAGCAACTCGGACTACATTACATCGATACAAATTGACCCTTGACAATTTTTATCATCTCCATTGTAAAGTCGATGAGTTATACGGTGAGCAACTCGGATAGTGCATCGATATGAATTGACCCTTGATTATTTTTTTGTCATCTCCATCGTGAACTCGATGAGTTGTTAGATCCGTTGGCACTGACAACACTGCAGTGGAAGTGACGAGGGAAAGAAAGTCAACTAAGTCTATTTTGAAAGTAACAATTATCGTTAGTTTTTCATTACCTGACTTACAACATGCTCATGTGTTGGATTCGCCTTTGGAAGGTCTCCTAAAGCTAGTTCAATCGGTCACATGAGAGTATCTCAATAGTGTTACCTGATGTATCACATATAATAGTGTCAATAGCACATCTGTTTCATGGTAAGGGATCTATATCAAATTTGACAACGGAGCCTTCATTTTTCTTAGATTCACTTTTGTTTTTCTGTCGTGCATTCTTCCACCTCCATGTAATTTAACACTCTCGTTCTTACACGTGAAAGGACCCTCCGGCCTTCTCAAAGGAACACACAGAAGAACACAAGGTGCAAAGAGCATATATCGCTGGAGAGTATCCAAATGTAAAAGAGAAGAATCGTAGAATGAACGAAAAATAAAGTTATTGGGAAAAGTTCAAGTTTAAATGCAGTACAAATGCCATCACAAAGTACAAGGATGTTGTTAGATGGGTCACTGTCTATTTCTGTCCCAAGAGCAACCACCAAGAGACCGAGCGTGTCTGAAGTGGACCAACTTTGTTGACTTCGATGTCTGACTCTAGGAATTCGGAGACAGGACCCGCCTTTCGTTCGCTCCTTTCGACCGTGGTTCTAACCCACCGTTAGTAAAACGTTATTCCAACAAAAATATACTTACGTGGTAGGCGGCTGGACCGGGTGTACCGGCCGCGTCGACCAAGTCTCTGGTTCGTTTGACCTCGTCACGTAGTCTCTGCCTACTTATAGATACTTCTCTCTGGTCTACACCAGAAGAAAGGTCCACACTAAGATAGAGGAGGGCCCTCTATAGAGCGACCACACATCTCCTTGATTCCAATCTATACCAGGGGTTTCCAATTCTCGTGAAGAAACATTTTTCATGTGAAGAAGCCCTGATTCGGAAGGAAAGAGTTTATATGTATGAAGAGTTCAGAGGGAAATATTTTCGAGTGATAAAGAAAGGAGGAATTGTCTGGACGACGTCAGAAGTGAAGTTTGCACGTACGTACACATTTCTTTCGAGCTTGCAATGCAACTTGTAGATGTTCGTGAAGGTGATGACGCAATTTGATATCCTGAGAAGGAAATTCTGCTCACAATGCAATTTACACGAAGATGGTATCAATGGTTCTCAACGATGATTCAGAGGGGCAGTCGTTAGAGTATTATATCCCTAAAGTACATATTGACTTTGGTACTATGCATCTGTGAATATATAACCTCCACAAACTGGAATTCAGAAGGCGAAATGAACGAGGCGACTGAAAGTTGGATGAATCAAAGGGAATTTCGGTTACATTCTCGAGGCATAGATGCTTAGACTCGGGAACGGAGACCGGCCCCACGGGTCTAAAGTGCCACATTTACAACGTGAGTGGCTCACCACCTCAGGTCAAGTCAGTCAATGATGCAGCCTCTTCAGACTACAGACTAGAGACAGAGAAAGTGAATAATCTCCACCACCAGAAGGTCCAGCCTCCAGGCCTGAACTTTCGGTTTCCAGTCTTCGTGACGAAGTTCCAGGGTCCAAGACCTTGTGCTCAGCTGTCATAAGTTAAGGCCCTGCCACGTAAGACGCCCTGTCGGCATGAATGAGCACAATGGCAACACTTGCCGGCCACGTACAGCCCTGCTTGTGACGTTGCCTTTCCCGCTGGACGGGAAAAATTGTGATGTCGAGGGCTCTGCGATGTGTGCAAGCACATCGCAGCATCGACTGTTTTCGGCCATTTTGTATCCTCGGCAGCGGCCATGTCGCATCAATTCCTTATCCTCGCGGGTCGCACCTGAGCTATCTCGGCAAATCATAATGTTTCGGTACGACTTTACAGGAAACAATATCATTTTTCCTAGTTTACATTATATTGATATGATATTAATAGGAAAATGATACTGATTTCAATGATATTGTCGACATCTTGAGTTCGGATATGAAAAGGAGTTGGGGTGAGAAAACATATGGAATCATTCCCTCGGTGTCATGGAAAGTTGCTTCGGTCCTCTCCTTTTGCAAAGTTCACATGGTTTATGATGGTCTGTGGCGTTGAAAATGGTGTTGAATCCGGTAGAAGAACGGAGGTCGAAGGAACAGTTCTTGCCCACTAGTTTAGTCCTACTCCTCCACGTAGCATGAAGCCGATCGACATAGAACGAAGCCATTAACTTGCTTGCACTGAATAGTCTGCGTTTCTTCAACGGAGAAACAAGTATTGTACTCTATGTCCTTGGCACGAGCATATTTGCCGTATTCTCGCGCAGGTTTCGGGTATTAGAATTTCGCCGCGTGTTCAACCTGTACGAGTGATTGAGTGCATAATAACCCTACGTTACATGTACTTCCATGATCCTTGGAGTGAAAGAAGTGTACAGCAAAAAGGAAAGGAACAAATAACGTGCTTAAAACAAAAATATAACAAGGTAGACATGTTACAATTCTAGATATAAACTACAAAATTAATATTATTTTTTATTTTTTTACTCGCTGTTGTTTAAATTTTTACAATAAAATCTTTAGATTATGAAAATTTTTGACTTTTTTATTACAAGCATATATGAGATTTTATTCTTATAATTTCAAGATATAAAATTTGGAAGGATAGAAGAGATAAGAATTAGGAAAATATGTAAGAGTATGTTGATTTTAGATGATTATCTTTCATACATTGTGAGAAGATATTTTACTAGAACATAAAAATGACTAGACCAATTTTCTTCAATTTGATATTCCTTTTATACTATATAATCTGTAAATTCAAAACCTAGAAAGTTAGACAACAAGAGATAGAACAGATTTAATGTATAATTATTTTTCTTGTATCATAGCAATAATTTATTACTTTTATTCTATTTCTTGTTTCTCTTTCTCTTGATATCAAAATAAACATTAGGGAGCGGCTAGTTATCACTCACTTAAGGCTAATTAGCCCTCACTCTACTCCAAGCTCTTCTCTCATTGAAAGATGTAGGGTTATAGGGTTCTCGGATGAGTAGCAATCAGGGTAGTGTGTCCGACCAATCAAAAAATCGAGTATACTAGGATGAGGGCTAATTAGCCCTAAGTGAGTGATAACTTGACTTCCACTTTTTTATGGTCAACATTTAAGTAACATGAGTGTTATGTAGTGTAAGGATATACACACCATGCAATATCTTGCTTATTGTCATTATGTTTTAATTTCATCTAAGATATGTTTGGAGCTAATCTTAATATGTCAAATACAAGTTGATCTTTTATGAAGAAAAAATTCGTGTTTGATGTATTTCACAAATATAATTACGTAATCAATGAGGTTGAAAGATCACTTCAATGTTGCATATCAAAAGGATTAGGGCAGTAAATAATTTGAAAATCTTATCAAATGGATCATATCATAGGACTCATAAGCATTCAAATCATTATATATTGTTAAGACAAACATCCGAAATTCAATCTTTTTTTATTGTGTAAACAAAACTAGACACTCTTTGTTTAAGACGTCTCAATATGATCTCATGAATGCATAGATAAACATGATATTAGATTATTTAATTTCCGAAATGTTATTGTCTTCATTATCTTAACAGAAAAAGAGTGTTGGACATATTTAAGTGATTGCTAAACTCCAATACTTCACAGTTGAGTCACATTACATGAAGAATTTTTATGCATTACACATGTTATGAACCAGGTACAATCACAAAGATGTTCATGTTTAGATTTATTGCGACAACATATATGATATTAGGACATATTGAGGAGTATAATATAATATTCTAAGACCTACATATTGAGCATCAATACCACATATTCCTTTATTTACAATTTCATCATTCTCTACCATCTTTGATGAGATTATCATGAACTTTTTGATGATTAATCAAATGAAATACTTCTAAGTGTGTCATTGGGTTTTTGATAAAATGAAGATTTGTTTTTCACTTAATAAATTTAGGATAGATTAAAGGTATATGTGATATTTATCTAGCTTGTTACTCTTGATAATTTTATTCATTTCCTTGTTTGTGTGTACAAATAAACACATATTTAAGATATATATGTAACTCACATGCATCTCTGTTATCAATAAGCTATACACATAAGCTGTATGAAGTTTAGTTATCTGATATTATGTCTGAACCGGATGGTTTGTTTCTGTTGTTAGTAATTGTGCGTCCGTCTGACCGAGAGTCATATGCAAAGGAAGATGATTCTGGCTGGTAAAGTCCGACAAACTTGGTGTTTCAACAGGGAGTTCGTACTTGCTCCCATCGCCTGTAAGCAACGATCAGAATGAGGAAGAAGTGGTCTCGAAAAGCAGCAAAGTGGAGATCGTATGTTTGAGAGTGGAAGTTTGCCAAAATAGCAGACGGGTAGTTTAGGCTCTACGATTTGACTGGATAGTAAGGGCAGGCATCGGGGTTTCAATGGTTTGGCTGCTCTTGTCAATGTGGGCGGTCCCTTGCGTACGTTGACAATAAGTGGACAGGGGAAGTCCGATTCCACAGGGGGTGGAGTGACATATGGAGGCGGGAAACCGAAGATGAGGGCGATATATCGAGCTAGGACAAGAAGTCAGGGGCCAGGATTGCTGTCTACGTCTGGAAATGGACACGAGGAAAGTGGTGTGATCGGAGGCGGAGTGTCTACAAGTCTCCGAAATTAAAAGCATCTGACAGAAATGAAAAACGTCGGGCAGTAGCGGCCGCAAGGTTTTCGCACGATCGATGGGGACTCAAGTACACTGAACGCAACAAAATTTTGGAGGTATGGTCCAAGCAAACAAGTGGGGCGGTCCTCGCATGTGCAACAGAACCGATGCTTTGTGTTTAGGATAAAATAAAAATTTACTTTGAGTAATGAAAATATACTGTCATTTTTCTCTTTACCATGGATAAACCAAAATTCTATCGCGTAAAGTAATGGACAGCTCTTGGATGCATATTTGAGTATTTGGCTTCTCAGTGCATCATAGATTTTGACTAGTACCAACTGTCTTATAGCAATGAGGTTTTGTGATGACTTTGTACACCATAGCTTCATTACTTATTCGTAAATGTTATTATTTACTGAATTCTTATAACACGATATCATTGATTATGTGCTATTTGCTATGTGGTTGAAATGATTGAATCTGGTTGATGTCGTTTTTATGGTTTGAATTGTGACTTCGCCTGAACACATTGTGGTTATAAATAATATGCACGATACTCTATTGATTACATTCTTCTGTAGATAGCGGCAACAGTAACGAATGTCTTGAGGATAGTAGTACACATGGAGTTATTCGGAGCTATGTACGCAAACATTCAAAACTTTTCCAATATGATTTGTAAAAGCGGTTGTATATATATATATATATATATATATATATAGTTTAAGCTCATTCATACACACATATTGATTCGTAATGCATTAAAACGTAATCAATATATATATGGATGGTAATGGATTTAGCCGCATCCTATCCATTGGTCTCATCCTTGGATGCCTTAGACGCCTGACGGAGAAAACCAGGTAACTGCTGTACTCGGTTTGATATATGTTCTCTGCTAGGTTGGAAGGAAACGTTAGTGGTGGGTTTGAACCTTTCACGGTTCTTCGCAACGCAAATTCGACTTATCGAGCTTGATGTACCTTGAGGATTCCGTAGCCGGTCTCCAGAATATCTACAATTGCTTACAATGAACACGAACCATCTGTCCAACCCTGTCAACTATGCAAGTAGTCACGACGTGCTCAAAAGATCGACTGCAATTTCGTCATACGACCAACGACCCTCTTGAGTCACTGCACATTGTGTTCCTTGATAGAGACGCGTGGTTGAACATGACTGTACGTAACTTGACTCATGCGTTGTGCGTTTTACGCAGAATCTCCAATGGGCATAGAAAGTGGAAGATTCCCGTGACACGCCAGATTGTCATCCTCTGTCACCTGCTATGGCCCTGGTTTTCGCATCGCCACAATTCTATTCTATGAAGACTACCAGCTGACGTTCAACAGACTTCACACATATCACAGGTGGGGTATAAACTATTGCTGTTTTAAACCTGTAACTTCGTCCGTCAAAAGGAGCGACCCACTAGATTTGATCCATGATTGATGGCATAAGGGTCCTAGATTGGGATTGCCAGTCTCCACCGACTCATTGCAACACATCACATTGGACAAATGGACACTGAACGGGACCCCAAGACAAAGCTATAACACCATGTCTACGAAATTCAGACATCCGGAAGAGATAATGAAGCACAAGACGAGAAAACAATAAAAAATTTCGCCACCAACCTCCACGACGCAAACCCTCCTCCTAGAAGTCATGCGCCAATGCAAGAGGATAGAGATGCCAGTCTCGCACTACCATGGACCAAGATTGACGGAATGGAAGAGTCAAACAGCCTAGACAATGGTTTTCTTCACCTCTATCTTGGGTACCTCTGTGCTAGCCTCTTCCATCCGACTCTTTCGTAAAAACGCGCGTCTTATTGTAGTGTTAACGAACGCTCCTATGCTAGCAACCTTTCAACGTCAACTGGTCCATCTCCCAAGAAACATTTGTCATCATGCACGGGGTAAAATCTGCGTCTTTATCCACAGACGATGAAGCGTATCACAACAGGACATGTCCACATCAAGCTAGATTCTCTTGAAGATATTGACGAAAGTCAAGCCTTGCATTACTCCAATACCAGACTAACATGAAACATCGTCTGACCACTTGCAGCAAGCTTGCATAGGGAAGTCAATGGTCTGCACATCGGTGTTTCGGGTAAAAGATCCACCCTACAAGCGTGCGCATTCGCGTAGACCAGAGGAATACAATAAGCAAGTTGGTGAAATGAAAACACTGAGTCAAAACGCTCTCCCACAAGTCTTATGACATCAATTTTGCTCTTTTGGATGTACAAATGTCGTGGGACCAACTCTGAAAATCGAATCAATCGGAAAACATGGCTGAAGACATGGGCCCACCTACACACATTCAAAGGAGCAGTCCAAGCCCGACACGACAAGCTTAGCTGGTTCGATAAGATTCACTTCTCTCCAACCAAGATACCTAAAGCATTTGTTATTGATCCGGTATGTGAACTTCTAAGGCTTGAGCACTGGCTCATGCATCCGTGGACATTCGAATTACTCACTACTACAAGTGGACTCCTTTCAATTTCAGCTCTGGTTTACAAAAACCTACTTCTAAATTTTATTCACAAACTAATTGACGACAAGTCCGAGTCATCAGCGGCCGATACGGAATAGAGAGGACAAAAGACAACGATAAGAACTGCATCGGTCAAGAAAAGGGGTATAAATGAATGAATGAACTGTTAGCTACTCCCCAGCAGATCTCAACGAGAGATTTGCGTTTCCATTGAATTTGACAACTTAACCATGGTACATATAATCAAGGCACACATCTCCATGTAAAAGGGATCTCAGGAGCTTAACTGAATTTTGAGAGAACTATCAATTTTAAATAACCAAGTCCTACATGAAGCCAAAAGAGAGGATGAATCCACGAGCAAATTAAAATCCTACGTTTGTATGAGATGTGGATCTCCAAACTCCTTGGCAAATTTTATGTGAAAACCTTGATCCTTCCGAGATGTAAGGAAAGCCACCAATTCAGACATCTGCAAGACAAAAATCCCCATGTTAGGTATTTGAGTCGATGCGTCGAGCACGTCCACAAAAACACGAGAGAAATAGACTCGTCTCTTCTGAGCTTCACCATTTCACCGATATCGGGTTTGCAAACTACCCAACATTAAGTTTTCAGCTTACAACAGCCATACAAGATAAGACGAGCAGTAAATGGATACAGTTGTTTTGTCACGCGACACAGTTAGCATGGTCAGCAAAAGCTTAACACAAGAATTAATTAATATTTAGACAAAAAGATTGAACTCAGACTATACAGCCAGCAAGAGCAGGCAATTGTCATTAAAAGAGTCTGTATACCGAGTGGAAACATTAAAAGTAGAATCCATATATGATTGTGTTTAACATGTGGCATCTTATATAGAGAAAGAGCACAACGAACCAGCTGCAATTGCCATAATTCTGGGAACTGGTAGAAACCTTAGTCGCCTTCGACTTCACCAATGACTGTCCCGCTCGGAATCAAGGGTGAGAAAAGAAGAAATAAAGATGAAGAAAGGACAGCACATTCCTTCCCGGAACAGGCTTACAACACTTCCATCTCCCTGGGTGAAATAAAGGAATGAAGAGAGATCAAACCATATAGTATTCGAGATGATACTTCTCGATATGAAAGGATGACTTTCGAGGGGAAAAACAAAATAATACTGGGCATCCGGAGTATTGAAAAAAAATCAAAGCCGAGAAAACGTAACCTTCTGAGTATATTTTACAGTTCAAGGAATTGGGGATCTTGAGAGTTAGCATAAAGGAAACCTCAGCGTAAAAGCTGATACGCTCCTGGAAGACACGATCATCTTTCTTTCATTTCTTGAACAACAGTTTCTGCTTGTAGCGATGGACATCTTTGAAGACCATGGCTACTAACAAGTCACTTCCATCTAGAGTACTTGCTTTTAATTGAAATGAGTCAAATTTAAGGTGCCGATGAGGCTTGCAACACCACTAGGCTTTCAACTCTAATACCTTGACAAGGACCTACTTCAGTCTTCAGGTTATATAAGCTCCTTCAAACGGCAGCAAATTCTTGAACGAAACGTAAGAGTATATAAAAATCCATCTGCTAGCAGCTTGGATATGGTTATGATCAATGTGCTTGTTACTTGCTAGAAAATCGGTGAAGAAGGAAGAAACAGTACAAGAACCTGGTATTAATAAGCTCTTACCCTTTTATTGGTGAGAAAATAATATAGATTTATGCAAGACTTGAGAGATGGAGGACAAATCCCAGATAAACTACGATAGACAGATACTGATGGTAGTTTGGTAAACTGAATCACCAATCAAAGGTTGCCATTGTAACAGTAAAAGACTTCTCTCGTCTCTAAGGTCAGCAGAAAGTTAGGACAGATACATCCTGCTTCCACTTTTACTGACATCTCGTCGTTGAGCTTCGCGTATGGATTACTACCTTTAGCACATACTTAGACAATCAACTTTGCCAAAGTACAAGACATTCAGCAAACCGTGAAGGGTGAGCACGGCGACTATGCCAACTTGTAAAATAAGCTTCAATCGAGAGACAATATTTCGTCACATTTCATTCTGAATTGAGACGACGTTCTAACAACCGACAATATCTAAGCTTTTCCTTATTGGACACTCAAACATCTTGCAGATGCGTGTGAAATTTTCTCTCTTGGCGATCCTTCTATATGTTAGAACTGCTAGATATTTATTGAGGCAACTAGGACTCAATCAGCACAATGCGGTCAAAAAAAACATGAAAGACCCACAGAGAAGAACCTGGAAGTGTCGCTTGTGTAAGATGTTCATAAAAATATACAAAGGTCTTTTAGGCACAATAGTCCATAAACTAAAAAGACACAAGGATGGTCGTATTAGGACATACCTAGTCGTGTACTTCGTATTGGGATGTCTTTCAACTCACGTCTCATGCACAGCCACTCACCCAGGACTGCTGTTATAACCAAACAACAACCATTCACGATCCACCAGGTAATTGTGGTGGGAAAGCCGCCATATACAAGACAGAAAAAGAGATGAATAATATACAGAGTGGCACTGAAGTCTAGACATTTTTTTGCCCTCTCAATGAGAACCAAAAGGTACCCGGCTCTGCGAAATATAAACCAAACCAAAAGAACCGCATGGTCAGCTTATTGTCCAACACGATGCCAAAGCTGAAGCTGAGACTTTTCCAAAAAAACTTTAGCATCAGTGAATCCAATGTTAAATGGAATTTAAGCTACTACGTACTAAGCTCATCCCTACAAAGCCTAAAGTCTTTCAAATATGGCAAGGACCACCTTAGCTTCCCGCTGATTCAAAATCTCAATCTTTCCCTCATTTCCAGAATATTTTGTAACATATCACTATACAGTAAATTGTCGCCAATCAACCTCGATCTCAAACTTTGAATATAAACTACTTGTCCCAAAAATAACATCACGAAAATAAAATGAAGGGAGGTGAGAATTCAAAGCGGAAACTCAGCTCACCCTGCGAGAGAGTTCATAAAGTAGGCACCAATTGTGCACCATCCTACAAAAGATGATGCCGAGAGGTGCGAATAGTTGAAAAAGTAATTGAGGGTGAATCTGGGCACTTGAGTGCCCACGAACAATGACAGAAGTAACCCAAGACTAAGGTAATAAAGGCACTGAATGCATACAATTTGCCCCACTATCAACCAGGGATCCCAAATTGTCGCCCCGTAGAACATTGCGCTAACCCTCTTCCGGATAGCCTCCTCAACAGAACCGAAGCCAAGAGGTCGTGATCCACGCCTCCGGCTTTTTACGTCCGTCGTAAAACTTCCCGAAAACTCCAGAAACCCTCCTATCCTAACGTCTCCCGTATTGCCTGCCACTTTGCCTTCCTGGTCCCAAAAGGGAACGAATACCTTTAGTCTGGAACGCTCAATTGTTACTGCCCTTACTCCCACGAGTTGGATGGGAGCCAAGAAGGCTCGATTTTTGACAGAGATGAATCTGGAACATCTTACTGGTACCCTGCTAATGTTCGTAGCGAACAAATTTTTCTTGCTGCACAACCTCTCCAAATTGAACGGCTACGGCACGGAACCATAAATCGAAGACTTCCAGGAACCCTAAGTCACAACAACAGATGAGAACGCCTTGTCCCAAAATCAGCTCAATGTCAAGTCCGTGATTAAAATTCCAAACTGCGCCCTCCACGAGCTCCGCGCAAATCCGCTAACGATCTCGTCGCCATACAGTTCAAATATATTTTCCGTGAACTGACGAATCCGTGCTGGACAAATCCAGGTACATACAGACGCAGACACCGCTGCCCTCGCTCACTCACTGCAGACGTCGCACGGCAAAAGACCTGATCGCCGACCAGGGGCGAACCACTTCTAATAGCAGGTTCGAAGTTTGTGATATACCAACCAGCGGAAATCCTGCACGAGAGATCTACCCCTAACAAACGATCAATCGCCTCTCGTGCTTCCGCTGGCAAAGCTAAACAGCGCAACGCAAAAAACCGTAATGCGATGCAGAGAGCAATGTGGGGATCGAGAGTTGGCAGAAAGTGTAGCGCGATCGATCTATCGATCGACAAATTGGTTTGAGTTTCGTTTCATCCCGCGGCACACTTCTCCACTATTGCCGATCCCGTGGAGCTCGTGCTGTTGTTCGACTCATGTGCTGTCTACCATAGCCACCCACACCACGGCCAGACAGACACCTCCAACGCAAACGGAGACACTGAAGAAGCTCGGACTGAAGACACAAGAGACAAAAAACCTTCCCTTGACCCACCAAATGCTTAACCCGAGTCAGAAAACCAGGGGTTTCCATCGCGGGCTTCCTTACTCAACCCGCCATTCTGTCCCACGAAGCTGCCACCTCTAATTCGGCACAACGAAGGCCGCCGTGTTAGGTCTCTGTGCGGCCGTCTGGATCTACGAGCTGTTGTAAACACGTCCGGCTCTGTACGCGGGCTCTGCATACTTTTCCATGAATACGTAGTACATTCATAGTATCTCTACTGTACATCTTTCAGTGATTAAAAACCACAACCCGCAAATGAATATTTCCAGCACTCTGTCAACTTTTAATACTTTAAGCTCTACGAACTAAACGTATCACAAAACTAATTACTAGAATTTACACTGATTAGTACAAATGAACAAATATTCTTATTCGATTTCAGGCGCTTGAAAACTTTTGGATGCAGGAGTTGGATACAGAGTACCACATCATGAGAATCCTGCTGCAGAGGAGTATCAAGATTAGGGCTCGCCAAACGGTACAGAAGAGGATTTAGAGCTACTTTGCCCCAGTTTAAATAGCAACTATGTAGGTTATATCAATTTACGAAAGTTGTGGGACCAGATCAAGTTTAGAAGATTACAAAGGTTTATCTATTCCAATATGGGGACGTGGTTGGGACCAAAAATAATTAGCAGTTTATCAATTAAGGTAGTATTGCTTTAGGGAAGTTCTACAGTAGATATAAATTTATCGTTTTCAACATTATAAATGAACTATAATCAGCTATTTAGTCTGATTGAAATCATAATTAGCTTGACAAGCATCACCACAAGAATTGCATATTTCTTATGAACTATTTTAACTTATCCAAAATTTTTAGAAAATGTAATATAATTTAGATCAAACCTGTCTTCACAAGATTATATTCCCAGAGAATAATAAGACAAATGCTTAATTACAAATCAAAGTATTTTTTAACAATTTTATATCAAATTCCAAAAAAAATTCAAAATTTTTAAACATCATGTTTTTTTAACCTTCCGATTTTTAAAACTTCATTATTTCACATTCTCGCTTGTTATCAATTGTATGGTCTTCATTAGCGTTCAATCTGAAGACATAATATCAGATTTTGTAAAGAAGGTTTTTGGACAAAAAATGGTTCTTTTAAAATTGTCCCATAGTTCAGTTTAAACAACAAGTAGTTTTAAAAAAACAAAATGAGATATATTGTAAAATTTAGAAATTGTAATTATTATTTTTTCATTCAAAAACCCTAATTTGTTCAAAGACAGTTTCAACTCTTTCAATCTAACATTTTTTTTAAATAAAAAAGGATTATTGAGATAAACAAACAATGACCTTGTAGCAACACATGCAGGCTACATGCATCTCCTTTGTGACGATTCAAGTTTCAAAATTGATGTACAATATTAATGATGTATAGCACAATTCATTCTATGTGTTTGACATTCGCCACAAGTTTTTGATTTAAGTAAAAAATGAAATATCAATTTACTTGAAATGAATTTTTTGATATCACTTATATGAAAATTACCATATAAAGTTAATGTGTTTTGTGTCGAAGATTTATATTTTTATATACATAGTCATAAAAAAATATTTTTTTCCCGAAATAGAAATCCATAATTTACAAAAAATAATATATCTTACGATTAAAATTTTTTAAATATTCCTTCACAAAATGATTTGACTATTTTTATTTTTTATGTTCTATGTATTAACAAATGTTTCCAATTCTGATTTAAATTCACATTTGCTACATCGGCCTTATTAAGTCGGCAAAACTATGATGAAAATTGGATGCTAATTTTAGTGAAAAAAATAGATTTTAATGAGATTATTTTTTATTTACAAATAATGTATCTAAAAAATTATACTCACCTAAAAAAATTGTAATATATTACTTAACAGTGGTGAGAATAAATCCAATGATAATAAATATTTTTATAGATTTTTCCAAAAATGTATATATCTTCTTGATTTTATGTTTTGAAATTTGAATTTGTTTTATATTCCTCTGTTTTGGTTTTTTAAGTTAATAAGCAATCTTTAAGCAAGCAAGACAACGTAAATTTTTCATTGAATGCAATTTTTAAGCTGAAAATGAATATTTAAATGATATATAATATAATTATTAATAAAATGATGACGTAATCTATTATCAATAGATTTTTCAATAATCTATTATTGAAAATTTTCAAAACCTTATTACTTCAATATTAAGATGAATCTATCCTGTGATTATCTAATAAAGTTATTGAAAATAAATTGCAATCAATAATCTACAATTCTGATTGTTGAAGTTCCTGTTGTGTATATATATATATATATATATATATATACACACACACAACCATATAGAAAACAAGTTACCACAGCATTACGGACAAACTTATGGTTTGATCGATATATTAAAACTAAGGTGCCACACGAGTTTTTCTTGAAGATCAAGTGTAACTTTATGTTCGTATCTTTGTCGTTCTGGTAAATCTACACGCTATTTCGAGGGAAAATAGTGGCATTTGTGTGGCCCTTGTTTTGTAAGTCCTAGAGACACGAAGACATGTACGACTGTACTTGCTGGTGAAAATTCAATTTTATTAAAGGTTTAATCAGTATATAACTAGGACTTTGTGGTTTCATACTGCTGGTAGATTTAATACGGGTATGTTGCAGAAAGAGGCCGTGTTCATGGTCAACTCGTGCATTTTATATTGTTTCCAAGACCAGCGCTTCCACAGTGCTGGTGGGCCCATGTCTTGAGTTCAGATCATGCTGCTTGAGGCACCTGGTTTGGCTGCAGCAAGTTCGAACAATATCAGGTCAACAATCCAGGGATTTGCAACTATTGACGGATAAAACAGATCAATTTATAAAGCATAAAAGATTTGTGAACATAAAACATTTGAATGCGAGTAATATGTATATTTCAAAGAAATTGTATGAAGTTAGAAAGAATGCAAAAACAAGTCGATTCTCATTTGAAGAACGTTCGCTCCATATGCGGAGAAATAAAGCGGATTTTGAGATGTCTACCAGAAACGAAAATACGTATTTTTGTCGGAAAAGGCATTGATCACACGTGGCATCCTCTCCAACTTCATTGAAATGGCGACCAAAGCCACGAACTTAACCTGAGGTTGGAAATTAACCGTAGTTGGAGATTAAGCTGTTTGACCACTGTCATGGCATCGCAGTAGCAGGAAACCTTTCGAGTCTCCATTGACGATGATTTGGACCAGCGCCAACATTCCACGGGATTATGAATTTAAGCGTCGGTTTTCAGCTTTCAAATGAACGTCACTTTGAGACCTTGTCGATGTTTTCTGACTCTGGTGATTCTGGTCGGCGAATTGACAGCTCTTTTCTGAGGAGGGTGAGTATCTATGTGCTGCGCGCCGTATGAAGCAGCAGATGCGTCTATTTTTGTTTACATCGACGAATTCTCACATTTTTGTTAGGTCTGTTGAATTTGGTTAGCGACAATTTTTCGTAGCTCATCTGTCTATTGGATTTTGAATTTATAAAACATGAATTGAGAAGCTCAGGGCTCTGAGAGATTATGCAGTTGATTATAGACGTAAAGGTTTAAAATCAGATGTCAACTAATTTACCGGCTCCGCCAGGCATGCTTAGTCGTAAGTTTTGTCTCGCATCAGTACCAAAATATTTTCGTCAAAATTCTTGTGAACTATATCTAACTTTAATTGAACATGGTGGGGAGTGGTATCTATACCTCATAGATTCGGGACTTTCCAAGCACACTGTTTTGGATTTTGATACTTGAATCTCAGCTTACTTTCTGGTGCCATTGGAGATCTTGTGTAGCGCCTAAGCATTTTGAAGAGAATGTAGTTTCATCTTTACTGTCGATCGCCCTCCTAGGGTTTATCGCAGGGTTTAAGCTGGGTGCAGGCTTCTAAAAGACAACCTTATGTACGAAAGTTGTTCCTCCAGGGAATTAGGATGGGATAATTTCACTTTTGCTGATTAAAACATGAATCTTATTCAGGTTGCTGACGTGATTGCTAGAGCGTCATCTCGAAGTTTGGGAGAAGAGCAATTAGCTGTATCTTAGCGGATTCTGATGTGTATTGTTCAGCACTCTCATTCCTCCCCGTGTGACTTGATTCAGATGAAAACTTTTCCAGGGAATATTGGTAGCGCTTCACAATCGAAGCAGTCTAAGGTTTGTAGATGGGGAATATGATCAGCTGGACACACAGCCAGACTTCCTCTCTCGAGATTTCAAGCTCGTGGATTCTAGAAATAATAGATTGATGATGATTCGGTCACTTCAGTAGGAGGTCAAGGAGAACCTTACGGCTTGTCTCGGCAGTTCTCTGCACTTAGAGCCTCAAAGCAATCTCAAAGGCGGCTAAGATGAAGGGTTTACTATCTGGGATGAGTATACCGTCTCTCTTCTCCAAGAGTCCAAAACGTCACCGAAAGTTAAGTTCGGGTGGCTCACGGAAGAAGTCTCGAAAATCTTCCGGTTTGTCTACTAAAGCTCAAGGACACACTGTCAATACCTTTCCTGAAGAGACTCCAGATACTGATGAGCCCCTACTCGAGGAGCCGGTACTGCTCGAACCTGAAGAGAAAGAAACGGTATCTTCTGAGGTGGAGGAAGACCCTAGACCACTTCAGGAGTTGGTTGCTCTTGAGCCCGATCTTAGTCCAAGGCAAGTTAACGGATTAAACTCTCTGCCAAGACTTCCAAATTTTTAGGCTTTCAGTGTCTTTAACTCATGAAACATATGTTCAGTTTGATATGTAAGGATTAGGCAAATTATGGTGACTTCTGCTGATATCAACACTGAAGGTCTTGTTTGATAATGACCTCAGCTGAATTGTCCATGCCTGGTACATTGCAACTCACGTGTGGAAGAGCTTCTGACACGCAGATCTATCACTTACGAAGGCGAAACTGCAACTGTGAGACTACATTTGAAGCAGGTAGGAACTTGTCGTAGTTTCAGCGTTGTTGCTGTTCTCTTGATTTTATTGAAGTTTTATCTACATCATATGAGTTGACTCCCAGCTTCATGGTTAACAGAAGGCGGGAACGTAGATTGTACAGTTGGTACATCTTATTCGCTTACTCAAAGAATCGTTTCCAAACAGACTGTTGCGATGGACGGATGGGCGATGGTTACTCTTTTACAAGGCCGAGCCTCTGTTCATGGTTACTCCCTGATTCCGGGCGTAGCTGTTCTTTTGTGTTCAAATTCGAAACTCGCGGCGGCTGTAAATATAGAGTCCCAGTATGTCGACGGAACAATGAGTTCTATGCAGTCTGCTGAATTCTCGAAAAATACAGACCGAAGTGTTACTGCCTGTATTTTGGAGTTCAAGTCGTATCGAGGAGTTGATGTTGTTTCTCCTATGGTTGTTGATGACTTTGACCCTGAATCTGCAGCAAAGCGGACATTTAAACTTGTAAGTTTTTCACTACCGAAACTGACAGAAAATTCGAGCTGAGATTCCTCCATCTGCATCAATTTGCATCGTCTTTAATCCCGTACAAACTGCCGTCAAACCTTTGAAAATGGTCTCTACGTAAGGTTCGAGAGGTGTCCTTCTTCCTTATCTTCTCTCCATTTACGACTTTTTTCAGGAGATTCCTGGAGAAACTGTCATCCGTGATGTATATGCGGAACATTTGATTCAAAAGAGAAAGAGAGATGAGTTAGCTGGAAAAAGCTTTCAAGCTGGCAAATCAAAAGATGGCCAGGATGGTGATGATGGAGTCAAAGATAGTGAGATGTTTGAAGATCAGGTTGACATGGAAGTTGATGAGAAAGCAGATGACTCCGAGGGATTTTCTGATGACGATTATCGAAGGAAGGCACAGAAAGTTGCTCAGACACCCCTTCAACCTACAGTTATACCGCAGTCTTGGGAAACTGCTGCTAATGCTATAAGTTCTTATTCAGAGCTCAGTTCTGGCGCTCCCATTGTCGGAGTTTGCGGAGCTAAGAGTTCAGGCAAATCAACTTTTGGACGCTTTCTTCTAAATCATCTCCTTAATAGGTTCGTACAACAATCTTTTGACATTTTCTAAGCCACGTTATCGATATTCATCCAGGTCTTACTAATTGCCCATTTTGGAAAGTCCTGCAAGAGTTAAAAGAGAAATCGTCGTCGATAGAGTCCTACCGTCGCATATGAGGAAAGTGGTCTGTCCATGTTCTGCTTGTTTGGCGTTACTTATAGAATCGTCAACTTCATTCGCAGTTATGAATCTGTTGGTTACTTGGATACCGACATTGGACAGCCGGAGTTTACTGTTCCTGGATGTTTATCGCTACATATATTGAGAAAGCCTGTTTTCGGTAAGATGCACTCAGCTTTTGTTCTTGTGGTTTCCTGTTTTCTTAGTTTCATTCTTTTATGCCTTATTTGTGTCCGCTGTCGTTGGAAACGAAGAGCAGTGTGTTTTGATGTCCCTTCCATATTGCATATAGCAACGTTGTGCTGAATAATATGTTTTACGGGCTGTAGGTTCTACCTACATCTGCCTGTTCAAGATATTGAACAATCATTTATTCGTCTCTGTTTTGTAGGTTCTCCTATTTTACACCTGCAAAACCCAGAAAGGTAAAGGATCTTGTGGATATGTCTTCTAGCTCCGTGCGTCATGAGAAATGATCTTTGTATTCATGGCTATTGCTGCAATATGTAAGCTTTGACAACTTACTTAGTGGTAACCTCCTCTATTTGTGTTACTGTTGCAAATTGTGGAGTAAACGTCTTGCAAAGCACGATTCAGTGGCTCTATTTGTAGCTATATAACTGGTCGCTGTGCCTGATCCAGTCGGTTACCAATATTCCAAGACTTTTTTTTGCTTACGAACATTTCTGCCCTTGGCAACCATTGCAGGTCTTTTTTCTATGGTGACAATTCACCTAAATCTGACCCAGACATGTATTGTCGGAGTATTGTAGCTCTCTACGATTACTTCCAGCAAAATTACGGGGTGAAAAAGACAGCTCGTAGTAGCAACGATGTTAAATCTGGAATCCCGCTCATTATCAACACTCATGGATGGCTCAAAGGTGCAGTGACTTGACACTCGGATGAACAAATGTTGTTGAATGCAACATCCTTTTGTTTTATTCAAGATTAGTAACTTTTTGCTCCTGGTGTTTTTGATTTTGTAGCTCATACTTTTCGACTGTTTGCCTTTTGACAATAAGCAGGTGTTGGCTACGACGTCTTGGTGAATATACTGCGTCACACATCACCTTCACATTTAGTGCACATTAATTCCATTGGGGCAAACAATAATTTACCAACTGGCCAGTTTTGGGAGTCTTCAAATGGCACTAACAGTACAGTTCTTTTGTACATTGAGAATGCCTTGGAAGGCCCAGACAAGCCACTGTAAGCTCTTCCTGATATTCATCACGGTATTGACAACCTTGCTCGATTATATGTTTTGAATATCATACGGTTACTTGACTTTATGTGTGGCAGTTGAAGCTGAGAATGGTCTTTTAAAAATTACTGGCATCTACACTAATTGCATTGACTGTTCTGTCCAATGAGGACTTCCTGTATGTGTGAATAGTGATGTTTTGTATCACCAGGTCCTTAATCATGAAGTCTGATTCAATGCAGGATCCGTGCCAAGGCACCTGCTGATCAACTAAGAGACTTGAGAATCTTAGCTTATTTCAGGCAGTGTTTTTGGAGGAGTCCGTTGCCGTATCCATACAGAGAGGATAGATTGTATGCACAAACAGCTATGAAACTCGTTAGCTGCACTCCATTTCAGATTCCAATCTCAGCAGTCAAGATAATCCATCTACACTGTCAAGTAAGTTCCAAACAATTATGGCATCTACTTTAAAAAACAAGTGAGAATATCAGAGCATTAAGTTGCTCAACCTTTCTTGAAAGTTTCACGTTTCTTTTCCACCTCAGGCTATCACACCACGTAAGTAACGTAAACAATATATTCTATTTTATCCTACCCGGGTCCAGAGGTTCCGAAGGAGACTTCTTTGCCACATTTACGGGGGTTCCATCTTCTAATCCTCTTATTTGGTCTTTTCCCTAGGCCAGGGCTATATATTACGGCTATCCTGACCTTTCCCCCACCCCTCACGTGATCTGTCTATTAATGGGATCTTTCGTTTACATTACTCAAGTTTGGCAGCGGTTTTGGAAATAAACTAAAAAAGGGAATGTTTGTTTATAAGAATTACACACTCCTATTAGCCATTGCAATGTATATAAATAAAAAATATTATGTCGAGTGTTTGTAACCTTTCCATAGCCATGGAGACGTAAATATTGATCCTCATTCTCGGATCTGAGCAGCAGTTTGTGTTTCCGTACAGGTTCCTCAAAAGGAGAAACTGTACAGTATAAATGGAGCGTTGGTCGGTCTTGGAGTGAGCCTGAGAACTGACAAGAAGAATCCTGGCGGTCCTCCAGCAGCATGTGTGGGCATTGGTGAGTAGAAACATCTCCATTTCGATTTCTCGGAGAGAATGTTAGACCCACGATATTGTGGTTCACTTCTCTTCAGAAACACTTTTAGTTGTACCCGAGTGTGCTTAACAGCGCACGAAGTAGTGAAGCTGGAAAAGAGTTTTGGCGTATTAGTGTGAGATCAAGGATCTACATCTGTAAGCTTCGAAGGAATTTTCCAGTACGCTTACTGAAAGCAGAGAGCCCTTTCCTGTCAATACCATCCAGCTTGTTCTTATCCTTCACGTTGTTGACTACAGGGATTGTGCGAGGAGTGGATCCCGAAAAGGGAATTCTGTATCTCATCACTCCTCTTGATTTGGAAACCCTTCAGTGTGTAGACACTTTGCTACAGGGATGGATTGAAGTCCCTCTACCACTGCTGCAGGTGGGTTTGATCATCTTTTGTATATTTGCTTCTTTGAGTATCGAGTTCTATCTCGGAAGGAATGGTTGTGAACAGTTTATGGAAGCACATCTTCAGTGTAGCATGAAAGCATTTCTTTCAAGATGCGAAGATGTCAAACCATGCGTATCTGTATTTAATGCCGTAGATCTTCAAGGACAGTATCATAGAAAGCCAGCCTTTTGTTCACATTGATCTTTGTGCTAGTCTACTCTCTCCAGTTTTATAGAGTTGAACAGAATTTATTTTATCGAAGAACTCTTGGGATCTTTTTTTTTCCTGGTTTACTTCATGCCTTCGCTGGTCTTATTGCGAACGGAAATAGCGATTAGCCAAGTACATTTCTGACTTTAGCCCTTCAATCTTGTGCAGGCAAGTGGATACGTCTCACCTTACCTTTCACATAACTCAGTTGCGATTGAAGGAACGGGATCATTTGCCATAAAAAAGGCACACGAAAAGTTCGTCAAAAGTCCGAAAAAGACGTAGGGTGTGAACAGTTATTCCCCTTTGGCCGAAGGTCATAAAGTTTTGCCCTACTGGTGCTAGTAAGCACTAAGAGACTCACCCGTAGTTAGTCCATCAATCGGCTCTCACATTTTACTGAGTTTCACTGCCTTATCAGTTTTCAAACTAATTCGTGCAGGAGTTTTGCCTCCATTCGTAGAGTGTAAAGCCTATTTAGAGTAGTCAGTAGACTATATGTTTAAGAAGGCTAGGGCACTGGATGCAGTGTAAAGCACATCTTTTTGCAGTATTCTCACTTATTATGTCGTATGCTTGAGTAACGCGTCAAGCCTGCGGCTTTATTCGGCTCGAAACTTGCGAGGTCTGAGGTTCAATTAAATGCAGAAAGGTAGGAACGAAAAAATTCAGAGCTCTTATTGCACCATCATGTGTGATCCAGAAGAAAGGAGATCCATGGGTAGCGTTTCACATGTCAATGCAATAGACTGCAATGGAGAACTCTCCTTAGAGAAACTAGAAGAATCCCAGCGGATGCATAACTTTGACCCAAATGTACAATAATTTATTGTTTCGTGAATCTGTTCAGCTTGAGGTTGGAAACATTGAATTTTGCGACCAGTGCGCCACTTGAACCCTCTCACCATCATATGCGTACGACAGATGGAACAGACCATCTTTCTGAAGATTTTTCACTTTGACACTACTAAGAGACTACTTACATCTGATGTCGGGCCAGGTGGGACTAATTCGCAGTTCAATTTGATACGACGACCTCATTTAGTCGGTCAACCTGGATACGTGAATCCAGTAAGGCCTGTGGCTGAGTTGTCAAAGAATTGCCCACAGTGGTGGCAGGAATGAGATGAAACTATCTTCCATCAGTATTCAAACGATCCGCCAGCATGTAACTAAGTAACATGTTCCCGCAGTTTGTGACCAAAGGTTTAGAAATCCTACCGAGCTTCATAATAGATCAGAGTTGACGCAGAGAAAGCGGCGAAGAAACATGAAGACAATGCAATATTTGCTTGCTTACTAAAAGTTTCGTGAAACCAAGACCCACAATTCGTTAATCCAGAGCCACCGAGACGATCTAGACTTTCTATAACTTATTCTATGCACATCGAGCTTCGGGATCTCAACCATAGCACTAGTTGTAAGTGGGTCCTAACGAACCTGGGATGTTGTACGTGAGTGAAGTTGTGTCTCAATACAGAGCATTGATGACACAACTTCACCTCCCTGACAGGTGGAATGGAAACGTTGAAGTGGGGTAAAACATGAAGAAAGATACTCACAGACGGGGACCTGATTGTCAGATTTCGAGAACCGAGTTCGCACATCTAACATCTCATGTCACAACAAGCCGGTGGCACTGTGGCGGCCATTTCAACACGCCGAAGTGCAAACAAACGAGGTCCTGAATGAACGAAGGTTGCCAAGCTCATTATTACTCCACTCGGTGTCACAAACCGCACACCTTAGTTTCAAAAAACGTGCACATTAGGTCTGATCTAAATTTATAAATGATGAATACCGTTTTGCACTCTAGTGGATGACGCCGACATGTCCCTCAGATGAAGCGGAGAGGGCAGCTTTCGAGTTCGGATTACTTCACCTCGAGAACATCCAATTTCCCACTAATTGGGATGGCCCGCTTTCACGAACATCCACATAAACTTAAACTGTAGATATCATACTGTTTAATATTGTGGGTCAAGTGATCAAAACTTGTGCTTTGACCGAAGCTGTTATGAATATTACATGGATTAAATGAAATCAACCATACAAAGAAGGCAGTGGCTCTCTTGGTTTGAGGAGGGTCCATACCATGAAGTCCAAAGGGGCTGCATTTTGTTCTGTAGTACCTCATCTGCACTCTAACAAGTACCTGAGACGGGTTAGGAGGGCTGAATCCAAACTCTAGGTACCGAACGCAGATCACAGGAGAATGTCGAGGACCCTCAAAGAGAGACTCTCACAAGACATTAGACGACGCTTTTCTGTGAGCTCGAAATTCATTTAGACCGAACCGAGAATCGTCTCCTTAGGTCGGGACAAGCTTTGCTTCAACGAGAAAGGTGGGCCTCAGCCATTCGCTGACATCTCTACATTTGACTTGTCATGAGCCTAGTCCCAAGTCATTCTTCTATTCAGAGGTTCATGGTGATGCAGGCAGGGCACGGGGTCAGACGCTCTACACCAGAGTGGACCACACTAGTCTGGCCCGTCCACAAGATTAGGGGCACTTGACACACTACACACCATACTAGGAAGGACTTGCTCCTTGGACGGTAAGAACCGCAAACTGATCAGTCTACCTACTACACCGCATTCGACTGAGAACTTAAATACTTCTGGGCCTAAGATATTCGAGCCGTCAATTTGAATGAATGAGAGTGGCGGAGGAACCTGCCAGTTTGTGACTCGACGGAATAAAAATTGACCACACGGAGTCTCATTCTTCCATCAATTCCATTTCACTCATGCGAGCAATCATGATGTGCATTTGTCAACGCTTAAAGTAATCGATTTCGTCGCAGTTTGTAGTACAGTAGTGGGAGCTTTGTAGTAGTACAGCATTGCAGTACAGTACCACGTGAGTGCTTATCCCCACCACCTCATGCATGCAGTCCACGAGGACTCACTTCCTCACTCGCTTCTTCCCCCGCCCACTTACCTTTCCTTTCTTCCTTTCCCTGCAAGCATCAGTTTTATATTCGAGGCTCGAATACTGCAGACTTGTACGAGTCCTCGCATCACAGGGATACATGGAGGGATGAAGGGAGAAGTAATCATCGTCATTCTCGTGCGTTACAGTAAGAGTAACAACCTTTCTGGTTTCTCAGAAGCATGGAATTGGAGGCTGAGAGGAAGAGAAGGATTGGAGGAGTAGAGAAGGGAAGGGAAGGGGAGACGTGGTCATATGTAGGTAGATATTTTGGAAGGAGTAGGACGAGTCACCTCTGGATCACAGCGGCTGCACTCTGTTTTGTCTCAGAGCTGTAGGGGAGCAGAGGGCAAGATTCTTTGCTTTCGAGCATTATACGTAATGCGTGGCATGGACTGGATTCAAACCATGTCAACAATATGGACTTCTTTCTCTCATCCGTGAAGTCCCTTGATTGTGTCACCGTCAGAAATGGGCCGATCTTCCCGTAGTTCTCAGGCTTCTGTCTGGGCTGCGTCATGTTTTGTTTGTTTCTTGCCCTCTAGGTGGTGGAGGCTGCCACCTTTGCTTTTGTGAAAGGTAGGCATGGATGGACGGACCCAGCGAGGTAACGCAGCGTCCTCTCCTGGAGAGGGCGTGCGGTAGAGAGAGAGAGAGAGAGAGAGAGAGAGAGATAATTTAAGTGTAATTTAAGCTTGGCAGCTGAGATCTCTACCGCAGTCAGCAAATGAAGCTCCTTTCGTTACCTTCCCTTTTTCTCTGCTTTACTCTCCTCCTCCTCTCCTCTCTTTACCTCCCCTTTTGTTCTTTAGAAGATCTTTTGCCATTACATCATTCAATGTCATTGGAGTCTCAGACGGGATGGATTGTACTGTACATGTCAAATCGCTTCAGTTGACAGGATCAACGCAAGAGACGTGAAGGGTTGGAGCAGTCCTGCCCCAGAAACCAGTGTATTCTCAAGTGAGGGATGGATGGGAGGATGGATGGCTAATCGTTGGGTTGACCCCTCGTTGTCGACTTCGAAGGCCGAATTAATGACTGATACTCCGACCTGCATGACACGTATCCGAGCCTGGGGTGCGAAATTCTATTATCAATGTTGACACCACGTCACGCCAGTAGTAGTAGCCATGCCATTAATCCCGCAAGGATTGCCATGGCATGCCTTCGATTCGATGTCAT
The DNA here is from genome assembly GCA_037833965.1 of Marchantia polymorpha subsp. ruderalis. Lineage (NCBI taxonomy): Eukaryota > Viridiplantae > Streptophyta > Marchantiopsida > Marchantiales > Marchantiaceae > Marchantia > Marchantia polymorpha. The sequence goes on along the minus strand of AP031351.1, from coordinate 29,179,079 downwards.
GAAGACGATGGAATGGAGGGCTGCTCCGCACTGCATGTAGTAGTAGTACTTCTCTGTCTATTCGTGTGCTGTGAGTTGGTGCGAGTCGTTCAATAGAACCTGTAGAATGAACTTGACAGTACTGTCCACAGTAGTCTATTAGACCGAGAGAAGATTTTCTTCACTTACGAAGTTCGAGCTGAAAATCATTTCCTGCCCCAAAGAGTTCGTACTCTCGAAAGCTGCTGGAAAAGTAGCTCGAATGACGTTTCTTGCTACCAGAAAATTCGTTGGACCCCCAGGCCCAGATTTTGTAGGCTCAATGGTAGGCTCTGTACGATTGCATAAGCCAGACTCAATCGTAGTTTATGCTGGAACAGTTCATGTCATTAAACCCTCAACAACACGACTGCACTAATCGAATAGTTTAATCTTTTCGCATGAAAATGCACGTTTTATTAACGATCTCAACCGAGCAGTTGGAGATTTAATATGATACGAAATACTATATTATCAGAAATATTCTACGCAATTAGTCGCATGAATCAGAGCTGATGAACTCTTGTTCATCAGTTCTTAACTTGGAACGTTGAACTTCATCTGGACCGACATATACACAAGCTCCAATGTCACAAAAAATCTATGCATTGAAGTCACGAGCGTATGTGGACAATGTGCACCCTTGTATATTAGATCTTTTGAAAGACTTGTTGAAATGTTCCCGTGTATGTGAGATATGGTCCGAACGGTCAGATCTTTTGGTTGAATCTGCACATTCAGGGACTGTGCATTGATTTACTTGTATGAAAAATTCCATTAGTTTCCTGGAAACCACTTCCCTTATGATAGGTAGTCAACTAGAACTGAGATGTATCAAAGCGATTGGGACTGCACAACTGAAAACTCATCTTTTATTCTAATAGCTCTGATTGAACCCCTAGTGTCTCACATCAACCACCTGAAACCTTTTCAGACAATGACACGCGACTCACATGCAAATAGGAAGCATTAAGTACGCTTCTTATCACCTGTAAGGTACAGATCTTCTCGCTCTGAGTATCCACAAATGGTTAAGGCAACACAGTGGAATATATTAGGCTTTATCAAAGGAATACATACACTGTCAGGACGCACATATGATATATCTTTAAGTTAGACTTGCCATTTCTTCCACTTGAGTATGTCCATGAATTATAGTTCTGCTTCTGTTCTCCCGGATATTATTTCTTCACTCAGGCTTACACTTTCACAGGCTTCTGTTATTTCAGATCTCAAGCAGTTCTCATACGGAGTTTGAGTCATAAGTAGTTTGTACATCAATGAGTCCATTGATCGATGACAAGTGTTGCCTTTGCAACTTGCCATAATGAAATCCCCAATCTCTGCTTTTGAATATTGATGTTTATTCAACGAAGCACACGCTTTATTCTGTCGAAGGAGTCGATACTGGAAAACGTCATACGATTTGTAAGAGAGAGAAATGATGTGGCGTCCATTTCTGTACCTCGGCCGTTGTCAGGGCATTATTGCATATGAACGTATGAAAGATATAACGGTATGCAGCTGATACTAAGAAGAATGAACATATTGAGTAGCTCAAAGTTTGCTGATGCCGAGTTCTTTCTACAAACTCTTCATCAATACTTCCACTTCCAACCGAATGGTGGGTTGCAGACATATTTCCATATTAGTTGCAGGTGATATGAAACTATCAACCTTGCCTTCTTGAAATAGTATGAAACAGCACAAGTCTCCAGAGGCAGAGGAGATCTAGATTTTGGGGTTCCGTGAGTTGGGAATAGTTTCCTCCATGTTCGGCACCTGGGAATTTAGAATTGTAAGTATGCATGCAATGCTAGGAATTGGTGGTTCTCTATTAAGAAACCTTCAACCTTGAGAATATAGAAGTATGTAGTATGGAAATCATCAAAGTGGATGTACAAGTAGAAAGATATCTCCCAAACCATCCAACAGATAGCATACATTGTGTGGAATTCAACTTCACGGCCTGCATTTTGGTCTTTGTTTCATGGAGTTCCTTGACGTTTGCGATGGGCATGTAGCAGATGACTGCCTGCTGCGTGTGTCGTTGTCATCTTCAATGTGAGCACTGACCGATGCAGATCATCAGATATGCTTATACTGAGATTAAATTATTTCAATGCCACAGTGCGATATGAACTAACCAGTAGCTCCTTCTAGATTTTTTGAGGTCCTTGTAACATATCTGATCAGCTGTCTTGCTTGTGAACGGGTCTCGATCAGCACCAGGAACCACAAAGTAATGCTCTATTAGCAGTTTTGGGAAAATCTCCTGTCACTTACACCTCGGGCACATCAGCGAGTTGGTAAGATGCTGGTGCCACAAGGTTTAAATGTCCAGTCTCCAGAAAAAGAAGCGTCGGAGACTGAAGAAAATGAGAGACACTGAACTTCAATTCACCCTTGATATATACTTTGATAAACACTTTGCTGCAATATGTTTTGATAGTGGAAGTAGCAGACCAGGTTTAGACATTTTTATAAAATTCACATGGCGATGTAATCTTCCATATCATGAAGACATACTTACAAGAGATGTAATCTTCCATATCATGGTTATGAATGATAGAGATGTAAAAACATTATTGTCGAGAATATCTTGTGAATATTTTACACCTATTCTCTAGAAGCAAAAATTTTCTTACGTCTGTATGCTACCTATAGTTATAAATGAAGAACTATCAACTTTGTATTCAATTTTATTTGTAAAAATTACAGAAACCAAATCTTGATGTTTGATCTTAAGAAACAATTAACTAGCTTTGACTCCACTCCACTATCGTTTGATTCAATTTAAAAGAATTGAGAATTGAGTCATATATTAAAATTGTATAGTATTTTTTTAAAGATCAGCTGCTTGTAAAAGTTTTGGTGACAATTTATCAACTCTAATTTTTTCTTGTAAAGAAATGAAAGTATCTAACTTGAAACTAATATCCTTATTTTTTATTTTCGAAAAATTTATGAGTGAGGATCTATTTTAGCTCATATCTAACTTTTGTCTTTGGCTGCACCTAAGACACTTTTCTTCTTCTTTCTGGAACAGATGAGATTATCTCTGACTCCATTTGACATGAGTAGTTATCATGCTCCGAAAAGTGAAAAGCTACATCATGAGACCTCCACTCCTTATTCCGATAACACGATTTTGTCTAATAGGGCAAGACAGAAATTTCTTCCTCTTGACTGTCTTCATTTGCGTGGAGTAAAGATGAGTTAGGATTGACATTGTTTTTAGTATAATTTTAAATATGTCTTAAAGGAAGAAACAATATCATTTCATGTCAGTTTCTACAGAAAAATATCTATGCAGAAACTCGAGACAGCGATGTCTTCAACGCCAAAAATGTTGGACAACAGGTTAGCTAAACGTGTACTATTGTCTTCTATCTTGATTGTCGTTTGTATGATTTCAGTCTCTTAGAGGTTTGACATAAAGTACATAAGTCCTTTATGTTTGGATATTTTGGCATGAGGAAGACATAAGGAATCAATCTCTGATGAAGATAACCACTGAAGAACAATGATGAAACATTATCGGTCTACCGTTGGTCTCCTGTGTATTGATCTGAATGTTCTATTGGAAATATAACTTGCATTGTAATATATTCAGAACATTGTGCAAGGTTGCTGGGCCGGATGACCTCGTTGACAAATAGTTTGAGTTGCTCAGAAAGAATTCAACCAATCTTTAAAACATAGGTTGTTGTTGACCGATCTGGAGGTAAACGCTATTGGGCTTGCTTGCACGATAAAATCCGTAATAATTGGGTATTTGAAATAAAGTTTTCCAGCATGTCATCCATATAATGTACAGATATTTAATTGGAGCAGGTGAAGAACTATGATCTTATTTCAAATTCCACTTAAACTCGAAAAAGTCCAAAGTCAAAGTTGTACTGAAAGAGAAAACACTTCTTAAATATAGCAAATCTTTCCCCAAAATTGATAGAATATATATATAACACGAAGAGGAGGCCTTTGCTTGGGCCCAAGGGGTATTCGAAATGGCTGGATACATAGCAGGGTGTATTTCTACTTATATTTAATGTAGTTTTGGTTTGTTAGCAATCAACGCGTATTACACACTTAACGAAAATGCCATGTCATTTGTAAACGTTTGACATTTCATTCGTGTTGGTTTCTACCATATTTGACCCGTTGTTACACATGTGGATAAAACTTGGATAATTGCAGAGGGTAGTTTAATGGTAGTGTCAACCTCCGAGTTTTCCCCAAATGCTCATCGCATCTCATCAGGGAATGACCGCATCGTTTGTAATTAGTCAACTCTTGCGACAAAACTCCACATCATCCTCGCAGCTTAGTTCTTGAACTTCACAGCCGGCACATCCCACAGCTTTAAAGTAGTTTATTAGCAGATTGTTTAATCTTGTTCTGATTGGGGAAAAAAATTAGTTTCATTATGATCGCCTTGGCAAACTTCAAGTCGGTGGGTTGTTGCACGAGTGCAGCGAATGTAGACAGAACGCTCAAGAGAAAAGTTCCAGAGCAGAAACACATGTTATACAAAAGCGAAAGAAAAAGAACAATCCTCTGGAAAAGGCTTCAGATTGAATGTTTCAATACATATATTCATGATATAATTATGAATATAAATGGCTTTAGATTGATAATGAAACTTTTCCTCCTTATCTCTTATCCATACAATCATCTTATTTACTTCATATGTCAGAGGATAGATAATAATCTTTCTTAAGCTTGAAATTTTCCGTGATTTGCCAGCACTTGTCAGTGTGCGATTCGCTTACGACATGCATCTACGGCATCTGGGAAGAAAGAAAGAGGAAGTGAGATATCGAGAGCCATATTCAGTGAAGAGAACTGACTTACAAGCTGCACAGAAGGCACAGAAAGATAAAAGAAGAGAAGCTGACACTTTGAAAAATGCTGCAGTTTGATCCTACCACTTTGAGCTATTGTGTGAGTTCTAAATCCCAAGGCAAACCAGATTCTTTTGTCCCCACAACTCCATGTGCTTCACAGCTGGCCCACAGAAGTGCTGTGGTTGTATCCCATCTGGAGACGCTTGCATTCATGTTGGACATAGACCCACCCCTTTGGTTCCTCTCTTTTCATTCAAATCATTCTTATGTATCAAATTCATGGCCCCTCCAGAGTATTCTTATGATTATAGAACCACATCTTTTCAAGACAGCAAGAAAGAAGAGACATCTGCTTCATATCTTTGTCCATTGCTATCCTTTCCAGCACACTCTCAGGTAGAGGAAAATTGACTCGGCCTCAACATCCTCTCTTCTCTTCTGACTATTGTACGTTTCGGTAAATTGAAAGTTCTCATCGACGGTGAGCTCTGAGCAAGTTCAGCGAAAGTATTGGCTGACATGTCGTGGAAAGGTTTGAAAGGAACTTGTGACCAGGAGGTGCGTTCATTTTATAACTGCAACTCTGCCGACTGATCGATGGCAGACTATGAGTGACGCTCATTCGATCTGAACGTTCAAATCTCTGATGCAGTGAGAGTAAAGGGGGCGGGGAGTACACGAAGTATGTCAACAAAGTCTCGAGGATAGTGGTGGGTTGCAAAGCTCGTATGATTCTGCCTACACCTCAGGCTCTGACCTCATAGTGGAAGATAGAGTCATTCAAGCTCATTGTCGAGTGTCCGACAACCGGCACAGTGCAAGCACAGCGCAAGTCAATAAAGGTGATCGCCATCGAAGGGTGCCATTCCATTCAGAAGCTATTGTGTAAGGTCGGTCAGTCAGTAGGTTGAACAGAAAACTCTCAGAGTTTATACAATGAATAAAAAAAAAAGAAAAGTCGGAGCTTACAGTCTGCTCTAGTACGTAGTGGTGATGGATTCTGAAGGCTTGCCACCCGTTAGCGTATTCTGTCCTGATTTATGAGTACGAACTCGTAGCCGAGATGCGTGTCTTGCTAATCCAAGTACTAGTGCTTTAGGATCTTTGGAAGGGGAAGGCAATAGTTCTCTTTCCATGTCCACCGTGGCTTTTTTGGATTCTGTTGAAGCTGTCCCTTTCAGCATACCGAACCCTGTTTCGACCGGCCAGAAGTTCCTCTACAATGAAAGTTCAGTGTGCTCTTGTTCAATCAATCTGTGATGTTCTGATGTCAGCAAGAACAAAGACTGTATAATATGGCTAGTTCTAAAGCTGGATTTCAACTGTTTTTCCAGAATGAAACTTTGGCTGCTTTTGCCTCCAAAAAGGTTGTAGGGAGCTTGAAAACATCTGACCCTATCATGCATTAAGGTCCAAGAGTCTGAAGGTTTCATAGGTTACAGTGAAGACTGAACAACTGCATTATGTACAATCATGTAGCGCATGGTGAGATTTCATGCTCCATGATCCCAGTCCATCAGTGTCAGTCAACCGAGGTTGTTGCCAATTCCTCGCTTTGACTATTTGACAATGAACTCGATAGCTCCCTCTTTTCTTCTGAGATAGCATCAATCGAATGCAGCATGCTCCACGGCAGCTAGAGCGGCTGAAATTCGACAGGACTCGAGATGTAGATGCTCAGTGGTTGCACACCTTCCCATGGAAGATTGATTCCGCGGGATTCATTTCCTTTCTGACTCTCAGCTGTCAGTCCACTGATGTACAAAGTGATGGAGCTTTGCATTATCTGCCAAAAGCTGAAGTTTTGAAAACACCAGCTTTGTTTCGTGGATTTCATTTCGGGAATCTCCAAGTCCTCAACGTTCATATGAGAAAGCAACACAGAACCACCTATAAACTATTACAATACTGCGAACATCATTCGAATTCTTTGACTTTCGTGTACGCGTTGAGAGCTTTATCATGTGCTTCTCATGAAAGATGGGAATATGAAGCAGTACTTCATTGCTCAGAGTGATGGCCGTTTCTGCAGGTAGATGTAGAGTCATAATACGTATGGCATGATCGATATCTGCAACAAGGAGAACCGAGGGATAAATGGAATCATGCAACTCATGAATACAGAATTCAAGTATGTCTTTTGCATCCGAGGATAGTTATAGCGATGAGAACAACATTGAAACGCTGGCCACCAATCGGCACCGATCGCTGAAGTATCTCCAGAATGCGATTTAACAGTACAACCAACCAGTAACTGCAACAACATTCTCCTTTCCTAGGGTGTTAAGAGGTTCCGTTCGAAATCGGTTTGCTTTCCTTGTCCGTATGACAGCCAACCACATGAAGAAATGCTCATGAGATCTCCCACACAGCCATCAAACCAACAAAGTTTATTTTGAATCGTTAACTAGTGTTTAGGTATGTCCACTTCATCACAACCTTTGTCTAGCCTTTGCAAGATAAAGATTAAGGTTGTATATTTGTCGATTTATTCGGTGAGAACTGGACGTATGAAAACGATCACATTCGACTCTCAGAACAGGAGAGCTACAAGTCCTCCGTCGAAAAAGTTATGTAATAAGAACAAACTTAAGTCTAACTTGATGTTAAAAATCTGGGTGAACTCGTTTGGACCAAAAGGAATACTTGCAAGAAAGCTATGTCCACCAAAGAAAGTTCAATACAGCTGTATAAGACAGCAGAGAATAATTGACATATAGCTAAAACATATACTCTTCATTTCGTCGAGACGGAGGATATTGTACCTCTCTACGAAAATAAAATAAAATCACGTCCTTATATACCTTATAACCATAGAAAAAAAATACAAGTGGTGAAATTGATAAATATGATAAAAAAATTTATTGAGAGTTAAGTCATATACACTTTTTGAAAGATGAAATCCAACCAAATTTTCACAAGCTTCACCAAGTAGTATCTAGCAACTGGATTTCAATTTTACAATCATGACGCTATATCGCAGCAGTAGACCCCAATTACAAGAGCTTTTGCGAGGTTTATTGTGGCATTGATTGTGAACGGGGCGAAGTAATTCACTTTCAATCACTTATAGGATGACTTGATATCAAACTCTACGGAAGTTCACAAAAAGAAAAAATAAACTATAAATAACACAAAGCCACGATGACGGTACTCACTTCAGATAGGAACCAAATGAGATACCGGGACTGGCTGGCGTCACGTCGTTCGGAACATATTTTTCCGCAGGTAGAAAAGGCTTTCATAACTCCGTATGTACTTACATTCCTGTGCGCCAAAAAGGTGAGTGCAAAGATATCTGCAAATATTCCCACCATCGATGGGTCATCAAAGTACAAGTGATCGTCATACAGAAGTCTGCATTCACATAGTTGGGACAAAGATTGTGCACCTGGCGGTGATTTCGGATAACCATGGTGAGGTCAGCCATGTTCTCACCTTGGCCAGGATCCCTTGAACTTACCGTGCATGGTAGGCCAAGCCTACAAATTTCTACTCGAAGATACACTAGAGCGTCTGAACATTCTAAGCACATTCCAGAATCCATCACCCCTCACCGCTTCTCATGAATCTGAACCTTTTAAGTTGAAACGAGAACAGTTACAACCATTCTTAACCCATCTTTGAAGCAACGTGTTCAAGTGGGGAAGAAGACAATTGCATACTGTTCAGCATGTTGAGTATTACTAGTAAAGGAAAGATGTGCTTCACGAGGACATGCCTGTAGGGAAATTGAGCGTCCTTTTCCATGGGCTGCGCATTCATTCAATTAATGCTTTAGTCAAGTGAAAGCCTCCATTCAATCACTCCATGTGCAAACAACTAACCACTTTACGAAAGAGAGTCGGGACATGTGTGATCCAGCCAAGAGGACAAGGGCCTGCCTTGAGGGATACAGAACAACAACGAAGGAACGACCTCTCCGCCTTGATGGGTTTCACAGTACCCATATTCCCAAGAAAAGAAAGCTTGTCATGGCCGCACAGTGTAGATGCTCACCGCTTTGCTACGTCCTAGTTCCAAGAACCACCATGGGCGGTGGGTGGAAGAGAATATCAGAGGGCTGAAAGTGCATCTACATAGCTATGTAGGGAGGCAATGCCAGGGGCTTTTTCCGACCATCTATCTCCAGCTCCAGGCTTTACAGATTCTCCGCATGAGAAAAGAACATGCATTTTTTTCCTGGCTGCACGTTTTTGGCAAAAGGACGATGAATCTCGAGCAAATTCGTTATTCTTGTTCTGTTTGGTCCATAACATCGACCTCGACGCTGTCGAGGTCGATGTTATGGACCAAACAACTGCAACTGGGTACAGCTGAGCAATGACGTTCTCTCACACCACAAGTTGACATCCAGACATCGACCTGGTACCGAACGTGTATAGGATCCACATTCCTACACGTTGGAGGATAAATTGCAGCATGCCCAGGGGGTCTATGTGTTCCTACAATGTTTCACAAGATCTGTATTCAGAGATTACATCAACTTGCAAGTCATCTCCCAAAAGCAGTGACATTTCTTTTGTTACACAACGTGTGTTCCTAAGCATAATTGATCCACTTAATATATGCTGTTCTACGTAGAAGTCAGCTCAAAATTTCATTAAAAATGGGTTATTTCATGAGTAGACCTTGGGGTTGAAATATTTCCAACACAAAAAGCTTCGAAGGAAATATTTAATGCAAAAAGAAAAACTGTCTCGTCCTAATGTAGATGCCCAGCTGCCGAATAGGCCGACGCCTCCTAATGCAGAGGAGGCGTCGCCTAACGTCGGCCTATTCGGCATCAGGTAAATCCGTAAAGAAATCCTATCACGGAGAAACAGCATGTCTTAGAACAAGTGGCAGAGGCAGTGGAGGATATAAATATATTTAACAGTACCTATACTTCATCTCTCTTCACTCTCAACTTAGACATCTACGAGGAGACAAAGCCTTTGATCACAATAGAAATCTACTCTCCTATGATTCACCACCATATTCATGCATAGCCACAGCTGTGAGCTTGAAAATAGAAATGGCTTCATCTCTAAGTCCAACTTTACCATCATTTATTGCAAGGTCGGTATATGTGAAGACCTTAGCCCATACTTCTCATTCAATGCACCAACACAACCTGTCCCGAAAAATTATAGATTGTTCCCCCATCAATATTTGCGAAATATTACGAACCATGGCTACAAGCTGCATAGGAGAATATTTTTCCGAAAATAGACTCAAGGGCACACACCCTATTATTTCAAAATATGTTGGTTCCAACTAGCAGACTTTATGGAAACTGGTGGGGAGAGTTTAGTAGTCTATGCGGCACTTTTCAGTAGAGTTTCTTGAGCGCAAGACAAGGACGGCTTAAAAATGGGAGCCGAAGACGAAGAGAGCAATTAGACAGAATTGTTCAAGGTTTCAAAATTTCATGTGCTGGAAGTTGTCGATGCATAGACCGCCTGTCTTCACAAATATAGACAGCTTTAAGTGCCCAGGGTACCACAATGGTCGACATAAACTCGTGACCCACACTGCTGTGCAATGGGTCTACACAGCTTGACTTAATTTACTCTCCAGCGAAGGAACATCATATATACTACAATCCGTAGAGTTTTGAGTAGGCTACGACTTCTTTTCCTCAAACAAAATTTGAAAACATACGACGACTTTTGATGCGCATGATTGCCTTTGACCACCTACTACGCATAGCTTGAGTAGGAAGTTAAAAGTTTGAGATCTGGTCCGACTATCTGAGGCTCATAGATGAAGGAGAAAATACACCTCTTTGGGAAAAGAGGCATTTACTCAAGAGAAGTTATTACAGTTTCTTGTCAGATTGAAATCTGGAAATATTTGACGAGGGAGGAATCCCAAAGGATATCCTCCAAGATTCTTGATCTATAAGAGAATCAAAACTGACATATTATCTCCTTGATATGTGGCTAAGCACATTACGCCCAAATGCTGTCTGTGTAAGTAATATTTTCGAAAGTAAAATGCACAGGGATGCGGTGTGTGAGCTGGGCTTCACCATCCTCTAAACTGTATAGTTTGTCTTTTGGAACACTCGTTCCGAAGCAAGTCGCTTTTGCCAAAGGTTACACAAAGGATATTAATGCAAGGAGCTCTAAAAGACTCGTGGCGCACTGATGACACAACTTCCAGCAATCTTTTGTAAATCACTGGAAGCTGAAAAGATCCCTCTCAACGACATACAATATGAAACTTGACACCTGAAACCCAAATTTGAAACTTCTGTTGCCCACTCGAAGGACAAGTGTAGATGACCTACCTCTTGCACATGACTAACAAAAATGAATCGATCGTGGTTTAGTTCAATAGCCGACAAAACGTTTCAAAAGGAGCTGCTACTGTGTTCACCTCAAAGTCTTCACATAATCTGGCTCATGGCACTCTGGATCCACAATGGGTGAGTCAGGAAGAGAACATTCGGCCTTGAAATGTTAAGACGAACGCAGCAACTTGAACAACAGTGAAATCATCTGGCAGCAATAGACAAAGTACACACATGACTTCTCTTAACTCACGCTTAATTGTGCAGGTAAACGGCCCGCCCCGGCTTGGAACGCTGTTGGGGGTGCTTGTCATGAAACGCTTCAACCTCTCACGTGATTACTTATCTGCTCCATCAGCTATCTGCAATTGACTCCGAGGAGTTGAGCATCTCCAATCAATGGACTTGGAAAATATGGACACTCCAGTGATTCCCTCGGTAGTCTCCATGTGAAAAGAGGCGAGTAGTAGTAGAGATGAAGGAGGATTAAACAATGACCGGAAAGATCAACTTGCTCTCGAGACCCATATCATGAAGATACCGTCTCGTAGGTCAAGAGAGCGAGTGAGTTTGTCGTGAAGCTGTAGTGGAAGCAAAACAAAAGATTCCTCGCTTTACAGCATTTGACGCCCTAAACCGTGTCCATACTTATTTCAACAGAATCAATTCGCAATTATGTCACCGTCTAAGGGAGGCAATTCCTCGTCTTGACTTGCTCGTTGCCCATCTTGACGAAGTCCTTAATTTAGAGAGCTTGACACCTTTCTTACGCTTCCCTGCTGAGGGATAGATGGAGGCAGGCAGGCAGGCAGGGTTCGTAGGTGTGGAGTCCATCCTGGCAGCAAGAAATGAATCGGACTTGAGAGAACATTACCTGAATGTTTCATCAAATCCCATCCTTCAGTCCAGGGAGGCATGTGCACGTGGGCTCATCAATGCCAAGATTCTTCTGTGAGACAGCCAATCATCATCATTGAGCTTGGAAGTTACAGCATCAGTCATATGGCGGTTCGGTCCCTCAATTTTTGAGTCGCAGGAACTGCTGCAAGAAGACGCCATATCAAAAGCGTCCGCCAATTTTACACTAGGTTCTCCTGGACTTCTTCTTGCAACTTGCAAGCGCTCTGCTATGCTCTGCTTTCCTTGCCAACCTCGAGACTGTGTGTGCCTAGGGGAGTAAATGCCTCTCATCTGCCCACCAAAAAGTGCCTTGTGTTGAACATGACCCGACTTTGAGGCTTTGAGGCTTTGAGGCATCGAGGCCTTGGGGCTAACTCTTTGGGGCTTTCGAGTACTCGGCAGTGGAAGGCGACTTCTGCTCACATTGTCCATGACACGACGGCCATGCCGAGAACAAAGATTCACAAGCGAGGTGCCCCATCCCTTGCCAGCTCATTTGATTCAGACAACGATGAGTTTCTTCAGATGGTCACGTCTAAGATTCGTGGCTGTTGCAATTCAGCTACTCCTCCTCCGAGGGTTTCTTACACTGATCCTTTTGATGTCGGTCTCCCATATTCTCCTTCGACCGAGCAAAATCCCGGTCGTCGCCCCGTGGATCCCTCAAATCCATGCCAAACTGAGGAATGTGACTGATGGCCGCGAGGCTGAGCTGAAAGGGTCAGAAGGTGCCGGTATGGCAATAACCCTGAACTGAACGCCTCTCTCTCTCTCTGCGCACGGACCGACAGATTTTCCACCTACTGGCCATACCGATCGATGTGTTTTCATAAAATGCTGCATGAAAAAATATTTTGAACGACAAATCATCCGTGAAAATGTTCTGAGGTTCCCAGAAGAGATATCGGTTCTCGGTGGACTTCAGAAAAGGGAAATTGATTCTAGCAGGGAAAAGAAATAATTCGGAGGTGGAAAGACAATTATCATGCCGTGCCGATAACCTTTCCGAGTAATCATGAGCGTGGAGAACGAAGAACGATGATCGACAGGAGAAAACGAGATGATTCAAATCTTTGATGATTAGAGCTTTAAGGATGATTGACTTTCAAAGATTCCCCAAACATACCAGGCAAAAGAGAGATTGACTGCAGAGATTCGTAGAGATCCAAACTGTACCAACCAATTATAACTTGCATCCCTCCTAAGGATGGATTTCAGCACACCAGATGCAAACCACACACGTCTCAGCTGGCATGCATCAATAGTGGGAGGTCATGTAGAGTTGGTACTTGAAGAAAGGGAAAAAAAAACATGAAGAATATTTGACCAGGAAGCCAAGAAGCACACCCGACTCCCACATCCAAGTTGTGGATTTCAAGTTTCTTGATCTTGAACATGATGACCGACTCGGTGGTGGACATGTGAGGCAGGGTGTACGTTCAACCTGGATGCATTACAAAGGCATGAACATGTTGTAATCGGGAAGACTTTGATGATAGATTCTGTCTCGATCCACGAAGAGATTCCGACTTAAGTCGAAAAGCTTTGATATGTGAAGGACTCGCTCGTATCCCTTCATGGGATTGATTCCTGCAATTGAACATCGCCACCATCATCTTCATCATCATTTGTGCTTGATGTTCACACTCCTCAAAGTGCATGCTTTCCGGAGTGGAAGAGAAAAGTTCGATGGTCCTGGTGTGGACAACTGAAAAGCTCTTTCCTGGACCAGGGGAACACACCGAGGGGCAGGTACTCTGGGCGTGGTTAATTAATCCATTCATTCATTCATTCATTCCTTACACCTTCCTGTTCAACTCCTCTCCTCTCTCGATGCATGAAAAGATACCGGTCCAAAAGCTTGGGGGCCAAAATCAAGATCTTTCTAAGTAATGAGCTAGAACGAGAGCGTAATGCAGAATATACAAAGAATATTTCTTGTTCATAATGCTAATGTTTATGTTAATGATGTTGTTGTTGAGTGCGGGTGGGTGGGAGAGTGAGTGAGTGGATGTGTGTGTTTTGTAATAATGCAGGATGCGCGATGGATGGGACGGATGCCCTGCAGAGATGAAAATGATTTACCCCGAAGGTGATCTTATCCACATGTTTCTGTTAGGGAGACTGCTCTGACTTCGCGAGCGAGCGAGAGAGAGAGAGAGAGTGGGAGATGGGAATGGATCTGTTGTCTGCGTAATGATTGGCTGGTCAAATGACTGTGCAAGCAATGGGGATTACCGAAAGCTGATTGATTGTCGAGTGATGGAGTGAGCTGGGCCAAAAAGGATTATAATATATCTGGCGCTAGCACGAGAAGTTGGAGAACCGAATCCTGTAGCTCTAATTTAGAGCTACCTCGTCCTCCTCCTCCTCTGTCTCCTCGTCCTCCTCCTCCTCCTCGCCCTCGCCCTCGTACATGGCTCGGCACGCAGGAGAGTGAGTCTGGCATGCGAGACAAGTGCTACATGAAACTGTAGGAGTTCCAGCGTCGCTGGTTTGGCAGCATCTCCAAGTTCGACTAGCAATAGTGGCGATCGCTGCAGCTCTCGCTCTCGATGCGGTTGGTTGAGATTCGGTCGACGTCAAGACGACGACGCCCAGACATGCATCGCTAGACAAACAGAGAGTGAGATCGGCATGCAAGTCAAGGCCACCGATGATCGCTCTGGCTGGCCACTGTCGAGTACAGCTAGCCACAGCCGATCTCATGTCGAGCGGCAGCACGAGACGAGACGGGGACTGTTAGGGTTTTGTTCGACATGTTCGAGCTGTGGAGGCCGGCTCCACAATGTCACATGCAGGCCCATGCCAAGTGCCACTGACTTAGAGGCGAGCGAGAGAGAGAGATGGAGGGAGGGAGCGAGAGAGCGAGGGAGCGAGTGGATCTGATCTTCTCGTTACGGTTGGACATGCATGGCATGGATGCAGAGGAGGCAGCAGGAGGGACAACAACAACTTCGGCGACTAGAGAGCAAAAGACCTCGACTGCACAAAACAGTGCTCCCCCTATAACGAACTGTTGGCTCGATCGGTTATGGCGCAACTTGTCTCGGAGTCGACTCTTGTTTGCTTCCTCACTCGCAGCAGCCGCTCGTCGTCCTCGTCCTCGTCCTAGTCCCCACGAGGGAAATCATGGCTTCTCGGTCGAATGGGCTGGTGGGCTCGGCTCACATGTCGATTTAGCCCCTCATGATCGGCCAGCCGTGTTGCGACCGTGACTGCCCAAATCGAGAGGGGCACCCGACTTTACCTCTTCACTCGTCGGGACGTCTTGAAGACGGGGGGGCGGGGGGCGTAGGCGCCAAGCCATTTTAGAGGAGGTGCAATTGGCGCCGCGCTTCTGGGGCCTCTGCCTCTGTCCCATCCCCCGCTCGGACTCGCACTACCCCCTCTCGCCATCTTGGTGGCACGCATGCGCAGGCCCGATTATAGCGACAGTCCCGCTATTTCATACTCATGATGCGCCATGTTGGAGGTGGCGCTAAACGAGCGCCGTCTGAGCAGAGAGCCCCCCTATAACGCTGCGGCTATTTTAGACGTGATCGCTCGTCTCGTGCTCAGCTCCTCGCATCGGGGAGAGGCGCAACCCCATATTAACTGGAACTTGGCTCTCTTAGCCCTCGGGCTAAAAGTGGGCACAGTGAGTCCACAAGCCCAAGCCCAAGCCCCACCCCCAACCCCAACCCCATAAGCCTTAAAACCTCCCGAATTGCGGAAAGAGTCCGGTGCTAAAGTCAAGTCAACCTGGAAGCCCCCCGACTTAGCAACAAAGTAGGCCGCTCCGAGGAAGGCGTATCTGGTGTAAAGTCAGCCTTAACCGGGGTTAGTGTTAGTAGGCCCAGCGCTTTCCACGGTTTCCGATCTGGGTCAAGTCAACCTTCAAATCTGCACCCCCGGAGGCGGAGACGATCGAACGTTGGGAGTCAAAATGCTCCCTGGGAAAGTAGGCCTGACTGAAGATCAATGTTGGAATCCAAAGATCCGGAAAAGGATACGAGGGTCGAGCTTGGGGTTTCTAGAAGCATTGGGTGTGGGCTGTTGACACCTAATTTCGCAAAACTGCCATGTCCTCTTCGATAATGAACCAGATAATAACCAGATAATGATAAATTTATTCATGAAACGTCAGGGCAAGTATCGATGGAAACACATTTTCTTACAATTAGATGGCGAAAATCCGGGAAATTCTGGGAAAAGCACACCCGCGAACTTCCCATGTAAGGTAGTGGTCTGAACACTTAAAATAAAGAATAATTGTCCAGTTAAATGGTGTACCGACCATATTAGCAGCTTGCACTCCATCCCTCCCTTGCACCCTTCGAGAAGAACTCATAAAAAGAACCAACC
Organism: Marchantia polymorpha subsp. ruderalis; assembly: GCA_037833965.1. NCBI lineage: Eukaryota > Viridiplantae > Streptophyta > Marchantiopsida > Marchantiales > Marchantiaceae > Marchantia > Marchantia polymorpha. The sequence continues at coordinate 29,162,684 of AP031351.1, read as the reverse complement.
TCTTTCCTCGGGGTCTTGTCTTCAAGAGTTGGTAACCTGTTTGAGCGCATGGAGCATGGAACTATCTCAAAATGCAATCCACCATCGTCCCACAATGGAGGAAGTCCTCGATATTTTGGATCGTCCTCACATTCTCGCATCTAGAAACTATGAACTTGCATTCCTAAATTTGGCTGAGAAATGGGACGGTCGCAGAGTTTCCAAGCCTGGAGTGCAAAACCTCAAGCACCGAGAACCACCTTTACTTCAGGTTTCAAAACAGCCCTTGAACTGAACTAAAGTCCGTCAGCTGCTAAGTCTGGACGCGAAATGTAATCTGCAGCGAATAGTATCGGAACAGAAGCAGGACCAGTGTCAAGTCAGTGACCAGTGAGTGACCAGTGACCAGTCCAGGCCTTGTCAAAGGGGGGCTAGGGGTAAAACACGACAGTACAGCTCAAAACAAGAAAAACAGCGAGGGCTCCAAAGGCACCCAGAACAAGCGCATTAGGTAAAAGTCGTTGTAAGCTTCCATGCGGGAATCGAGGACGTCATACCTGGATAGGAACAGAAAGCGTGGTCAGGATTGGAACCCACGCGAGAACGTAAAACAGGTGCTCTTCCAGCCAGTGAAAAACCCCATGGATAACATGGAACCAAAACCCTGAGACCTTGCTAAAAGTACGAGGAGCTGAAAGTGAGTTTGGTAAGTAGCAGTTGATCCTACAAACCAGGTACGGCTGCTGGAGTTCAACTCCTTGGTAACAGGAGAGCCAACATGTAGACGGTCAGAGATTTAACACATTTTGACTTGAGTTATGTCAATCCTAATCTCCTGCTTATGCTCATCTTAGCATGAGAAACAAATGTCAAACCCAAGTGGATTAGCACAGGCCAGGTCAGGATTGGAACCATCTCCAGCTTTGAAGTGGGTAAGCCGGGTACCCCAAAACAGCCGGAAGGCTTATGATGTGTCAATGTAACTCTGAGTCGACATGCCCGGGGGTTAAGAAGAACTTACTCGTGTCAGAGTAATCGTGCTCGGTCTTTAGTCAGCTGGATAAACACTCCCTGCTAGAGATCTCAAATACAGCTCGGTCCTAGAATTAAGCAGATCCGCTTCCGGGGTCGAGTTCTCACTCGGTTTTCCCGGTGACCTCCTCCAATCAGGTCGAGCTCAGGCTGGGGTCCAGAACCACGAGTTCTCAGCGTGGTGACAAACTTGTGTTGAGCTTGAGGTCAGGCTCGACGAGATTTGCCTCCAATGGAACGCTGCTCGCTCTGAGCTTGTGCCAAATGGACCCTCTGCGATCTGGGGATTGAGGAGAGGGGGCTAATGTTAGCTGCGAGGATAGCGGGGAGCTAGCCCCCGGGCCGGAGAGCGGAGAGTGTGTGTCGAGTTGGAGAGCTGGAGGAGTGTGTCGTCGTCTCTCACGATGCAACAGGCTCGAGAGTGCACTCGGGACGGGGAATTCGTGGACCCAAAGTTAGCCCATGGAAGGGTGACAAGTTGGCGGGGCTGTGCTCTTTCCAGGGGAGCACAAGGTGGTTGGTGGAGAAAAGCTAATTTTATGACACCGCAGTAATTTGGCACCAATGAGCGCGAGCTTTACTTGAACCCGTGCTTATCTACGCAGCAACATTCCGATCTATGGGCTGTCGAGTAAGAAAGAGAAGGGAGGCAACTTTTTGTGGCGAAGTTCAAACTCGAGTCGGGGCTCTCGCCTAAGCACAACACTCATTGCTTAGTGGGGTGGGGGTAACTTTAATGCGAGGTCGTTCTCATCCTCTAAGATGGCCGGCCACTCATGGCCTCCTAAGGGGCTAAGGCAGGGGCTAAGCGCCGGGGCTGCTTTTCTGCTCGTCGTCCGCAACACCAGAAGAAATTACTCATCATTCGCAGTAATTATTCTTCCTTGGCCCCCTCCAGACAATAGTCACTCATTGCAAGGCAGTTAAATTTGGCTTCAGTCTCTCCTGAGTCCTGATCTAGAATCTCTGCATCCCACGTGAAGGGCCAACGAAGGTGTGATCTCATAGGGCGTGTGGGAACATTAGCAATGCCGATGGACTGAATGGAGTGTAGGCGTTGGCGTTGGCGTTGGTTGACAAGCGCAGGCTCAAATCTGCAGATTCTGCATGCCCCCCTTCACATGCCCATATCTTTCTCTCTCTCTCTCTCTCTCTTGCCCTTGTCTCCCTCCGATCATCGTCCTCCTCAGGCGTGTCAGATGAATCTGCTCGCTCCTTCGCTCGCTCATATGCACACTCCTTCTCTCTCCTCCGCCTGCGTTCTCTGTTTGCTCTCTCGAGCCGAGGGCATTGATGAGGTTTCTCCCCGGGACTCAAGCCCCGATGCAGCTGGAGCGTTGGACTCATCCTAACTATAGTTAATCGGCCTGGACCGGCACTCATGACCGGTGGCGAGGGGGGAGGGCCGAGGGGGCTAGCAGCCTAGGCCCCGGGGGGGTGGGCTTCGGATTGGCTCGGGGGCTGGGCTTGGCAAGCGGGGCTGGGCCGCGGATGGGAACTATAGTTAGGCAGACATGCGGCCATTACACCGCAGAATGACTCCAGATGCTGAGGGTTTTGTGATGGGGCCCAATGCATGACATGTCTCCGGTGGTCCAGTGTCTTGAAAAGCGAGGGTTAAGTAGGCAGGCAGCAATAACACCCAGATTTGATTCCAGAGGCTTTCTCATTCGCTGCCAGGGAATCGTTGTGCAGCAGAAAGTCATGAATAATGTGCCTGAGCAGTCCCGTTCCCGAGACCGGTCTGACCGAAGCCCATGGGCTGCTCATCTGCTGCTCGTCTGTTCATGAGGAACAACGAAGCGGAGGAGCAGCTCCAGTGGCACTCACTTCGTCCCTCACTCGAGCACTGGTGCTGGGGCTGGGGCTGGTGCCGGGGGCTTGTGGGCCTTGTGGTGGCTCGTTATGAATGGGGAGCGGATCATTCGAACCCTACCCCGATACTAACCAGAGTTTCCGAGGCAGCCAGCACTCGAGAGTCGAGTAGCGCGCATTTCATTCGAGTGCAGGGCATCAATTCAGCTGCACCAGCAAGTCATGCATGAATCATTTGGCAGCGCTGGATCGCTCCATTGGCCTATCGAGTCGTGCGACACTCTCAAACCGAAAGCTCAGTGAAGAAGGCAGAACTCCCACCCAGAGAGAATGTGAGAGATGTGAGAGCCTTATTTGGCAGCAGAGAATATCATCTGCCAGCAGAAGCAGCAGCAGCTGCAGTATTGTCATGAATCATGTGCATCAAAGAAAAATCCCATCCCGAGATGACCACCACACCACACCCCCATCGAGCCGCTAATCTCACCAGTGGCCCCCTCATCAGAGCCATGGTTTCGACGACCGGCCATCAGACGCAGCGACTGCATTAATTCTCAGCTCCACGAAAATGACAGCGAAGCCCATGTGAACTGAACTGAGCTGATCTGAACTGATTTGAACTGAAGAGAAGTGTGAGCTGAGCTGAAAGGAACGGGAGAGAGAATTGAAATTGGCCACGGGCCATGGGCCATGGGCCAGCAGGATCGGTTGGTCACTCACACGACCCGACCAGGTATGGGGTTACGTAACTGACCGGAGGACTAGCGCGGGGGAGGAGAGGCATGAATATGTCCAAAGCTCTGGCGAGAGGGCGAGAGGGCGAGGGGGACGGGGATGGAAAAGCCGACATCACAACGGCTCGGCTCAAAAAGCCAACGATCTTCTCCTCTGAAGACGTGCATAGTAACGCAAGCTGATCCCAAACCTCTTGCATTATTGAGTCCGTAGGGAATCGTTTTCTGACTCAGGGCCCCACTGCTGCTGCTGCTGCCCTCCTTGGGGTGGGACACTCGGTGCTAGGATATGGCATTGACATCTTCAGACCCGGGAGACTCAGACTCAGCAGCAGCACATGATCACCGGGGGGTTCAATTTGTGGGAAGAAAGGCAGCGACGGGCCAGAGCATCCCCCTCCCCCGTCTCGTTCCTCCTCGGGGCCTCGTCCTCCTCGCCCTCGCCATGAGCTCCAGCTTTTCCTTTCCTCGTCAGGACATAAAGAGCGAATTCGCAGCTATAACTGCTTTCTCAGAAGCATGCATATGATGAGCAGAAGGGGAACTCAAGGGACCCCCCGCACCTCGTTTTCAATCCAGGGTATGTCAAGGCCCCCCCATGCCCATCCATGCCCGTCAGCCCGGCCTGCCCCCACCCCCTCCCCGCTCCCCGCTCCCCCCTCGGCCAAAGTCGCGCCGAAGCGGGACATTCGACTCACCGAGTAAAGGATGAACAGACATTCCATCTACCCCCAGCCAACCCCCCGACTGAATGAGACGAGTTGGTCCCTGCGCTCCTCACAGGCTCACGGGCTTACAGGCCCAGCCCCGCCCAGAGTCCAAGCCCATTCGCTGGAGGAGGAGGAGGAGGAGGGCGTATGGCACACGACGGTACGTTTCGGCCCTCCTGGATTACGGGGCTTGCTCTCACAATCCCACACTCGCCCGGAGGAGATCGGGGAGAGAGAGTAGCAATCATGCGCTCGGCGACTTCATAAATAAAACGCGAAACGAACCAGCTCTCGAGCCTCGCTCGCCTGGACTCTCGATTTCACGCATTCGAGCGACTTCTGAGGCGTGCCCCGGTACCTCGAGCGTGTGCTTGTACTTGGGTTCGAAGAGGAGAGTGTGACATCTCCCCAGCCCCCAGCCCCCAGCCCCCCGCTCACACGCAGCCATCCCCACGAGTCTGAAACCTTTCCACAGATCGCAAGAGCAAACAGAAATCCGAGACAACTGCTTACGATTTCTGAGACGCTAACAAGCCCAGGCCCAGGCCCAAGCCCAAGCCTGAAGGCTCTGCTGAGAACGCCAATTCAAGCAGATCCACTGGAATTGCACGCATATCGGTCGATTCCATGGGGGACCGAATTCCTCGCACCGCGAGGGAATTTCTGAGCCGGGGGAGAAGCTCCTCTCTCGCGCGCAGAAATCGCAGCCTCCAATCGTCGACAGGCCGTTAGTTAGGAAGAGGGCGAAATCTCCGGATCATTCCAGAGAGGGGGCGACGGGGTTGCGAGTCACATGGACCCGACTCTGACAGAGTCGTCGAGAGCTCGAGTCCGTATGATTGTACCGCGGTACAAGAGCGAGGCCGATCGGTCTCGGATCATGAACACCGAGTACGAGCGCTGGCCCGGAGACACGTCGAGCATGCATTGGGCGGAGGACTTGGGTCATCCGCTCGCAGCTGCGTGTCATGGGTCAATCAGCAGTTCGCAGTCGCTCGCAACAGATTAGAGGGGCCTAACTGAAATAACAACTCGGGCGAGCGCAATGACCACACAGACGCAACGAGGACCGGATCCCGATTCTCGATCATAATCAGCAGCATCCACGACGAGGACGGACAGGAGAGCGACAATCATCAACCAGAGAGATGGAGAGATGGAGAGATGGAAAACAGAGAGAGCCATGATCGATGTCTTACGAATTCCAGCCATTGACATGGCTTCGTTATTATTAGTACAATGATTGATAAACAATGTTCAAGGCCTTCCATATAAAGAGCAAGTCCCTGATCGCGCGCGCGCTCTCTCTCTCTCTCTCGCTCACTCACTCTCGCTCTCTCGCTCGCTCTCTCTATCTCTTGATTCTCTCGTTGAGAATGCAAGTAGTCATCTCTCCTGCTGCAGCTGGGCCAGCAGCGCTGGCCAGCAGCAACTGCTGTGATCTTGGTCCTATCCCTATAGCCTGCTTTCTTCTTTAAAAGGGTCCGTCCACGAGCCATGAAAAGCAGCCGCCGATGCTGAGATTATCCCCACAAAGGTAACCTGGACACCGAAGAAAATTCCTATATATCTGCCGCTCTCCGGCTGCAGTTGATTTAAAGAGTGAAGAAACTGACTAGTCCGCTCCGGGCTGCAGGCCCGCGCGCCATCTAAAGGCGGCGCGGGGGGCAGCCGGATTCATGTTGTATCGATACCTCAGGAATGCTCAGGTGGTTGTTGCAGTACTCATTATTCTCTCAGAACCCATCGAGCTCTATACTAGGAGCTGGAAAATTGCAAGAAACAGCGACCCGACTCGCGGCCGTCGGGAGAGGCCACGAGGTTATTGCTCCTTGAGTGCTCGCTCGCATTCTACATGGCTGATTACCTTCTTCTGTACATCCGCCTCCGCTCACACGCTGGCGCGCCCCAGAGGTGATTGCGATGATCGAGAAAATTTCCGGCTACGGGCTTCTTTAGCCTCTACAGCGCCTGCCATATTACACTTCTACGGTTCCCCCCGCGGAACCTTTATGGTTTTTTTGGGTGTTTTTGAGAGATGTAAGGTCGTCGTGAAGCGTGCGCTTCAATCCGTCTGGTCGATCTCCTGCTCCTTCCCCACTTTGTACATCAAAAAACGTCACTTGCAGCGGCCGGTCGTGCATCCACCGTCGTCGTCATACGATCGCAATTCCATTCTGAATCCCCAAAAAGCCCTCTCGGCAACAACCATGTATCAGGTACCAGTTCCCGTCACCCGGCATCCGTTCGCTACACCCTGTCTTCCCATTTGTACAATACATATTACACACAAAATTCATGATTCCCTGCAAAACGGCCCTTCCTCATGCCTCCTGAGACCCGGAGACCGCCGATTCCGTCGACGCGCTCGCTCATCGCTGGCTCACTCGCTCTCTCGCTCGCTCGCTTGCTTTCTCGCTTTCTCGCTTGCTTGGATCGATCACTCGATCGACCGCGCGGCGGCCCCGATCAAGCTGCGGCCGCCGTGCCCGCGCCCACCACTCTGTTCCGCTGGCTGCTGTGTCGCGACGCATCGGCCCCTCCGATTCTCATGGCCGCCTGCGAGCACCCCTCGGGCTGCTGCTCGTCCATGACGATCTGCTGGTGGCGGCATTCGGGACTGCAGAAGGCTCTGTCACCCCTGAAACCACCAAAGCAACGATGCAAGCACTCGGTCAGCCCACGATCCCTCGTTCAATCCAATCAATCCGTCCCAGACAACACTGACACAATCCGGACTCGACTCGACTCGACTCAGACTGCGATGGAACGAGAAAATACGAGACGGAAAGGAGGCGCGGGGAATGCAATGTGCAACTCACATGTAGATGTAGATATCGCGGCCTTCGCCCAGGCGACGCTTGCAGCAGAAGCACGCGTCCAAGAAGTTCAAACCGGCCGACAGCGTCGGGAGGAACGAGGGCTGCCGGGGCTGGGGCTGGGGCTGAAGCTGAAGCTGAAGCTGCTGCTGGTGGTGGTGATGGTGATGGTGCCGCTGCCTTGGGACAAGGGGCGCAGGGGCTACGGGAGTCACGGCCTCGACGTCCATGTCCGCTTGCTGCGACCACGCGGCGAGCATGGCCACGGGAGCGCCGTGGCTGACCCGCGCCGAGGGCCCGACGCCTCTGAGCCCGTGGGCCAGGGCGTGGGCTTGGGCTTGGGCTTGAGAGTGCGCGTGGCTGCTGGTGCTGCTGCTAGTGCTGATGATGTCCTGCATCATGGATTCTTGCATCGCGGACGACAATCCGAATTGCGGGGCGCAATTTTGCGAGTACCGGTGCGACGAAGGGCAATGATGAGACGCAGGCGAATTGGCCCCGGGCGAGTGGATGGGGATGGGGGGGCTGGTCTTGACGACGGGGGCAAACGACGGCAGATGCTGCGGCGACACCTTCCTCGAGTAGGCAGGCACCGGGGGGAAGTCGGCTCGCCCCTTGCTGATGGAGGCCGGGGTGAGGTTCAGATTGTTGGCGGCGGCGGGGGCAGCGTTAGCCCCGCAGTCTTCTTGGGCCGCAGAGCCCAGCGCTGCGACGATGCCGAGCCCCACGCCCTCGGCGTCGCGCCGCTCCCAGGGGCGCGAGCTGGCCAGCAGGTCGCCGAGGCCGGAGCGCGGCGATCCCGTGGATCCGGTGGGCGACTTGACTTGCTGCGGGCGGGGCGAGGTCGGAGGCAGCGTCAGATGGTGCTCCTCTTGGATGAACACCTTGGGGTGGAATCCGATCACCTGCCGCGGCGGGCTGGCCGTGGGCGCGGGGCAGGCGATGGCGCTGCCGATGTTGGCCGATTTTTGCTTCTCCTTGGGCTGCTCGGGGAGCGGCGAGCAGTCGCCGGTCGTCATGGATCCGGACTTGATGTTGGAAACGCTGGCAATTCTCCTCATGGTGTGACGAGGGCGCTTTCCAGGCATATCTCTGTCACCGGCCCGAGCACTCCACTCCTACTGCGCTATGGTGAGAGCCCTCTCGCGTCCCGTCGAGGTACGAGGCCTGCGACCTCGTGTCCGGCACCGGCACTGGCAATGGCACTGGCAATGGCACTGGCCTCCGACTGCAACTGCGATGCTACGCTCGACTCGATTCGTCTCGATTCGCTGGACCTTATGTTAGGAAACCTGGCCCATTCCTCTGCTGAGATCCTGAATGTGCAACAACGAACTAATGCTACTCCCAAGAATTTCTTAAGTGTGTTGTGTATTCGATAATCTCCGACTCACTCTCTTCTCACTCGCTCGCTAATCTCTCTCCTCGCTATCCTCTCTCACGAAATGTCTCCTTCAGAAAAGTTCCAAATGCACTGTGTGAAGTTGTGGTGTCAAAGCTGCTCCCGCATCGGGCTTCTCTCACCTTCCGCACTACGACACCGAGCAACACTCCACCAATTCTAGACTCTGAACCACACCTCACGCCACTCCACACAGAAGCAGTGAGGCCGTCACGTACTGCACCCACCCACTCGCTCCGCACACTCTGACGACGAAACCGTCACACTGGAATACTTCTTCTTCTCCTTCTCCTTCTTCTGCTTCTTCTGCTTCTTCGGAAAGCTCTTACTGTAGTAGGACGATGAACCAGGCTCACTCTCGACCGAGTGCTCCTCTAAAAATCGCTCGGCAGGACAAAACACACGCTCGGGATCGGTCACACGCGCTGTAACACCGAAAGCCAAAAAATCTATCTGCCACAAAGCTCCTCCGAACCAAAACTATGAATCGCTCGATCTTCTTCCGACCGCAACACCTCCGAAGACTAATACACCCTTCTCACAAAACTGGACGGATGATGGCTCGATGAAGTGCGCTGCTCGTCGACTTCCTTCCACTTCCCTCCCTCCTTCCTGCCTGCTTGCCTTCCTTGCTTCCTTCTTTCCTTCCTTGCTTGCTTGCTTGTGCCTGCTTGCCTGCGTGCCTGGCTTCCAGCCTCTCGACCGAGCGTCGGAGCAATCGTCCCAATCCCGACGACGAAACTCCGCGCAACGATGGACTCCGCAGCAAGTGCGTCGATGGGGTGAAGATCGCCACGCCAAGATCGAGCTCGCTCCGAAACAAGCACGGGGCCCGGAGAGGGAGAGAGGGAGAGAGGGCGAAGGGACGAAAGAGGATAGAACGAGGCGGATGACGAATGTGAGAGCGGGCGGGGAATTGACTTCTTCGAAGAATGTGGTGGTGAGTCGGTCGAAGAGGAACCTCGAGACTGCTGGCCGGAGCAGCAAAGGAAGCAGCAGAGAGAGAGAGATGCAGAATGCCTCTCGCGCGGATGATGAGGAGCTGAAGTTCAGTTCTGACTGCTTCGCTCGCTTGCTTGCTTGCTCGCAGCTGCCAGCGACAGCTCTCTCAAGGACTCAGAGAGAAAGGGGCACCGAGAGAGGAAGAAGAGGCGAGAGGGGGAAGGGGCTTGAGGAGGGGGCTCTCGGGGGCTCGGGGAGGGAGGGAGGGACGTAGGAGAGGTGAGCGAAGAGGGGGGGAGAGCAGGAGGTCGGGCTCCCCAAATAAAGGCCCTGACCCCGGGTCCCGCAAACTAACTCGGGTCAGCCATGTGCCCGCGCTCGGCCCGTCGCCGCCCGACGCGTGGGCACAGTTAGTTCGGGGCTCCGACCCCGTCTCGCCTTCGCTTCTCCTTTAACGCCTCCCAGTCATCCGGTCACGAGGAGATTCCTTTCGGTCGCGGACCGTGGGTACCTCCTCCTTTCACGCACCCCGCCTGTCCCTCTGAACCACCGGATTGCTCAGTACCAGATTTTTACCGCAGCCCCTGTCGCCCATATTTTATTTGCCTTTCCCCCTGAGCCCTCATTATTATTACCAGACCGGGAATATTTTGTACGGTCGTCAATCCATCGGTCATCCCTCGTCGTGCTTTATCATATACTCCCCGAATCGTTGAACTTACGAGCCAATTATTACCCCCTAGTGAAAGTAGCCGATTTCTAGAATTGCCGGAAATTATCCTTCCACTTCTTAATGAGCCCCAGCCCCTCCCCCCCTCTCTCTCTCCCCGCAGCTGCTTGTGCCAGACGCTCCTGCGCTTTCCCCTTCCTTTTCTCGGACTCACGCCCCCTCGGACTTCCTCGGACGCTCAGAGCCCCTCGCCCCCCCACCCCCACCCCCCTCCTGCCCTGCCCAGTTCTGCCCTCCCCCCTCCTCCCCCCTCCTCCTCCTCCTCCCTCATGCCAACCAACGAATTAACGGACGAACGGAAGCGAAGGTCGTCGTCGACGGAACCAGACTCCAGAGAGCATCTTGTACTGGCCTGCGGCGCGCCGTAGACGTGGCGCGCAGTCAAACAGGTTGACAGAGAGTAACCGAGATCCAGGTGTCGACCCCAGGAGCCGCGCAAGTCGGAAGTGACCGCCGGGGCGAGGACACGTGGACCCGGGTAAATTGGTCAAAACAGTGGAATCACTGCTCCTCGTACAAGTTACCTCCACCTTTAATCATGATCATCGCCTCTGAGCCCCCGATGGCTTACCCCATAAGCCTTCCATAAACCCATCCCCAGCCCCGGCCTAGGCGATCCGATGGCTGGGGGCTGCCTTGCCCCTCCCGTCCCTGACCTGCCCATGGCGGAATTCCGAAGAAAGGCCGGTGGCGACGTTTTCACCATCCACCTCGTTTGAGTGCTAGCTAGTCCCATCGAATCGATCGCTCGATCTGAACTAACCCCCGCCTGCTAATTCCGTTTTTCGCACGTTATTTCGAATCCTCCCGATTATGCTTCCATGAAGCAAACTCCGATCCGCCCCGAGGCCCTTACGTGTAAGTGTGCCCAAGACTTTCCCACCGCAACGACGACCCAGGGGGCTCATGAATCCAAAAGTTCGCTCTCCTCCTCCTCCTCCTCCTCCTCGCCTTCCTTTTTTCGCGTCCCAATCTTCTTTCGCTTGTCTTTTCGCTGGAGAGATTGGATTGCTCGGATTGGTCCGGTTTGTTTTTGTTTTGATTTCCGGTTGTACATTAGTTGGAAGGTGTAAAGGGCTTATGTAAAGGGCTTACGCTCCATTTACCCCCTGCTTTGTACCGATTGCACTCTACGCTTCGCTGAACATGATAAGTATCGTAAAATGAAGCCCTTTTTGGTTGACAAACAGCCCAAACTCCGCATCGAAAAGCATGAGGCTCGCTCAACTTGACGTGCATGTAACCGTCATAGATTCTTCGACGAAAAGCTGAAACGTCAGTGCGAGACAACCTTCTGAAAGGCGAGGCACATTTGATATTCCAGAGGCCACTATGCTCCTTCCAAAATCTGCCATTTTGGGTTTTTTCTCGAGGCATGATGTCTGGAATCTTTTCTTGCCCATGGACCTTGATAGATTTTCAAGATCACCATCAGACTGAGTGCACAAGAGGGACTCTCTTGGATTCCAATTTCGCATAATCAGTTCACATTCTTGCGCTTTCCAGTATGTCTTTTTCCTCATCATAATTTCTTCTGCATTTTCCTTTTGGAAGTATTTCTTTCCAACATTTAAGAAGTATACTTACTCCCCTCGTAGCGGAATCGAATACTTAAATGAAATGATTTTTTTCTACAAAAACACAACTTAAGTGAGGACTTCAAGTTTCTACATCATAAAATGAAAATTACAATCTATGATAAAATTGATGTATATTAATCGTGTACTTAGGTTCCCTTCATGAAATGGCACAAAGTGATTTACGATCATCTATGTGTTCCTCAACATTCGTGTCTGGTTGGACTATAGGTCTGTTCACTGAAAATCAATATAGTGGCGGGAAAGGATGCGTGAATGATTCTCCTTGTCGCTTTAATAGAAATTGCCATTGCAAACTGTCAATTTTTACAATTTACAATAATTCCTTCTCGTCATTCACATCCCATTTATCGAATGCTCTTAGTCATACAATATTATGACCGACATTGCTTATTTTAATGAGGATCGTCGAAAAAAAATACCATCTTACATAATAACGTATATGTACCTATCCAACATCTATTTCCAACGTTTGTGTTGCATATTCAGGCAGTCACATGAAGGCCCTGTTGAAATGATAATGATCGACAGAATGTGCAAAGCTGTGATGCGAGCGAGTCATGATTCGGGGAAATTTATTTGGACTCGGATTTAAATAAATGTAAATGAACTTAGCACTGAAATAACATAGTTGAATAAAATGACGTTTTATAAGAAATTTTGTAAGCTTCTGTCAAAATAATAAAAAAACAATCACACTTGTTTAAAAAGTCTGTTAACCAAGAAACTGAAGAAATAGAACACAACATAAATTTCGTTTTTGTTGCCCTCGTTCAGTTTCATTGAGAAAATAATAAATATTTTTTACGTATCATGCAAGTTTTAAATTAAGATGAACACAGACACAACCTCTATCACCATAAGCAGAAACACATGTTTTTTTACTGTAATACATTTTTATGTTATGCGAAAATTATTTATCTTCATCTCATGAAATAAACTATACTAATTCATTTTTTCGAAGTGCTCGTTACATTGTTCGATCTGCTCATTGACTATGAACAAATACGTGCACCATTTTATCATTCTTGTAACATTTTTTTATATAAATTGTAACCATTTTAACATTGTAAACCTGCTCCACGTTCCCTTTGAGCATGCGATGGGCCACATTTCCTCTAAGGCTTGAATTTATTTCAGCTAAATTTATCTATCGCTTTTGAATAAGATTGTTTTTTATCTGATAATTGTCAAAGAACTTTACACCTTAAATTTATTAGTAAGTGGTAAATACTGAAAATGCTGAACATATGTGCTAATTGATCTCTAGGTATAAAAGATCGTGGACTCTTGGACTGGTGTCAAAACATAGCACACTGTAAACGTGATGTGGTAAAAATGGCTGTGCTGGTCGAAAAGCTGCAGACATCCGGTGCTGATCAAGGATTATGAACGAGGCAGAAGGATGACAGAAGAATTGCTTCGCTTGAAAAGAGCTCAGCTGATGTGAGGATGACACCAGCCAAATGATGGTGCAAACGGTTTGAGACCTACAGAGAGGGCGAGATAAGATCATCACCAGGATATTATGCTTAATTAATTAAATATTTGCACATAATTTAATGTCTCAGCTTTTGATGGTTATGCGTCATCCCCGATCTGCTCTAGTATTAGGCACCTTGAGAGAACACAACAAAGTCAAGGCCCAATTATAAAAATATTCCCATTATCTTCTCTTCTAATGGAACGATGGTATGTGTCAATATACATTTAAGAAAAGAACATTAGTTTTTCTAAATGAGAATAGGCACACCTGATTTGATTTTTTGAAAAATAGAATCTTTTTTAGTTCCAAGCTTTTGAGAAAGAAGCCCACTCCGGCTAAATTGTTTTTTACGAAATTGGACAGCCATGTTTTTTATTAAGTACCATGATTATTTTCATAGGGCTGCTCTGCGAAAAAAGGTGGAAATGCGAAGACAACGTAGGCAAGAATTTCTCGGTCGAGACGGACGGGAACCGTCGGAGGAGAAGGCATGGGGACGGAGCGAGGGGTCGGTGGGATATTCGAAGGTGTGAGGGACGCGACGTCGCTCTGTCCACCGGTCGGCGTTTCTTCTTGGCCCCGACATCGATATTCCGGCCAAGGGGTCTCGGAAAGTGGTCGACGACGGCCAGGTCCACCGGATGACGTCGCCGTGAGCGTCGCAGCCATCAATCCGTCCGGTGGGGGCCTCCTCGTGGCCCTCGGCTGCCAGCCCTCTGTCGCCTAGACGACGTAGAACGACGGCGACGAGACGAGACGCAGACGCAGGCCCAAGCCCAAGCCCGACGACGACGACGACGACGGTCAGTCTGTCCTACAAAGGGATCTGGATCCCAGGATCGGATGGTGGCAGAAGCACTCGGAACCCCGCCGCTGCCCCGCATCGACCCCTTAATCCCGATGGAAGGAATGCGCTAACGAAGCCCCAGGTGGTTAGCATGTCGCACTTATTGCGTAATGGCGTCACATCCTCACCTCGCCCCCGCAAGCCCCCACAACTGAAAAGCGAATGATACGTTCGTCGGACTGTAGTTGCAGATCGGATTCACGCCCCGGTTTCCGTTCCGGGGTTCGTTTGGCCCCTAACTCACTTAATTAATGTTTGATTACGGAACGAACTGAGGAGAACTGATGGCGCTAGGCCCTCACCGGCCCACGAGACGGGAGCCGAAGGAAGGAAGGAAGGAAGGAAGGAAGGAGGGAGGCGCATCGAGAACGGGGGAAGGGAGTGGCGACGGGGTGCTTGGGAGTCTGTGCGAGGGAAGGGGGTGGGGCTGGCTGGCGCTAGTGCCTGGCCCAGTCGGGTCCGGTGGTTTGATTGGTGGCTGTGCGAGGAAGGCTGTATTCTATTCGGGGGTGGGGGATGATTCACCGAGAGGGGCTTGTGGGGCTATGTTGGAAAAAGAGCGCTTAGACAAGCAAAGCTTGGGCGATTCCGGTTGGGGCCCGGGCCCCCCTCCTGCTCCTGCTCCTGCTCCTCCTCCTCCTCGTCCTGCTGCCGCTGCTGGCCGATGGTCGTCCCGTCCGTCCGTCCCCGTCGTTTCCAATCGGGGACTGCGCTGCCGCTGGTGCTGGTGCTTGTGCTGGAGCTTCTTGTGCCGATGGGGGTGGGGGGGGGGGGGGGGGGGGGGGGGCTTCGCGAGCTCCGGGTATTAAAAGATAGATTTCCAGTGGAAAAAACAAAAGGGGTTCTTGTTCCCCAACCTCCTCCTCCTTGTCTTGCTGCTCCGTCATTTCGGGCCCCGATTTCACTGGGCGCGATTTAGAAAGTCGGACAACAGAGTCCAACAAACATAATCATACAGTATCCACATTAACTCCGCCATAGCTGGCCTGGCCTTGCCTCTCTCGGTCGAATTTGCCTTGACCCGAGAGCTCGTCCACACGGAAATAGAAGCGAATATAAAACCTGAGAAACCAGGAAATCTGTATGAAATGAATGAATGAATGAAAAGGGTCCTCGTCCACCAGCCCACCTGGTGTCTGCTCGGCATGGCGAGGCTGCCTAGTTTTCTGATATATATATTTTTGGAACCTTCACCATGAATGAGCCTTGGGGCTGCCAATATTCAAGACCTCGCCTTGGATTGTGGAAAGAAGTTTCCTCGTTGCGGTTGGAAGTCGGTCAGAAGTCCCGACTTTAAGAGGCCTTGCCCTCCGCCATCATGCAAGAGGGGTCCGTATGTACACCGGCGCAGCAGAAGCAGCAGCAGAAGCAGAAGAAGAAGAAGGACGGAGCAGGAGGACGGACCGAGTCCCAGAACCAGGAGTTTGCGCAGGTCGCACCTCGGAGCCTCGCAAGCATCATGCAAGCAAGGGACGGAGCGTTTTTTCTGGCCTCTGGGAATCGGAACGGGGAATTCTCCCAAGAGAGGAGGACAAGAGACAAACAGGAGCTATGAACCTTTAACGAGGAAGATTTTTAAATCGACGATCATGCACACCACCTCCACATTCAATGGACTCCATCCTTTTCCTTTGTCTTGACCTCTGTCTGCATTAGCTTCTCCTCATCCCCAGCATTGAATTTTGCATGTCAATCATCAGCAAATGAGCTATCAAATCGAATATCTCCTCCTCTTCTGCTGCACTGGACCTCGACCACCAAAACTCGTATATCCTTTTGCTGCCTTCCCCCTCCTCCCCCCTCCTTCCCCAAAAAACACACATGGAAAAATTAATCCCACCCCCAACCCTCCCCTTCTCTCTCTCTCTCTCTCTCCCGCTTTGCTCGTCCTGGGGCAGGGAGACTTGAATCTCGCTGCCCTGACTGGAACGACTTGCCCTCCATAATCATCATCTCTACACCACCCTCGAGGGGAGAGGGGGTTGGAATAAGCCCAGCCCCAGTTGACAGCGAGTTAGATCTACTTTCTAACATTGAATCTTTCCCTGACCCCGATCTAAGATAGATTCGGATGACCTCGGAGCAGTACAACAACAACAACGAGGTGGGGATCGAACTTTGCTGTAGTTTTGGTTGACTCGGTGGTGAAATGCAGCGCAATAACTCCGATGAGAGTTTTGTTTGGATTTGTTTTGTTTTCATGGTCCGCCACTATTTCTCTCCAGCCTTTGACGACGACTTTCTCATCTTGCTCACGAGTTCAAGCTCGAGCTGGACTGTTCATCTCTTCGGGGAGTCCTGTGCTTGCGAATCTCTCCTGTTCAACCAGCCCAAACCAAAGACTTTGCTCGTCCACCATAAGCTTAGAATATCATCATGTTTCACTCGTGATGTGATGATTTTGTGCTAACTGGATCGACACATTTCCTTTCGTTATGATTTTGTTTTCGGTTGATGGTGCACGAAGCCTTTGAAAAGCTAACCCTGCACCTTTTCTAGTCCAAATATCTCGCTCGAAGGCTTATCCTTTTGGATCTCGGAAGATATTCCCACCGCACTGTTGAACGTTATCTTTCCCTCCATTCTACCTCTTCTGTTTTTGTTTAGATGCGCGTTCATGTCCGAAAGGTAAAATAACATTAAAATGATCCGTTTAGCATAGCAACGAACTGACTGCTGGGACTGTAATTAAATACAGGACATTTTGCATAATACTGTTTCAACATCTCGTGGAAAACATCTCGTGTAGAAGAAATGATGCTTGCTAGTGGAGCAGAAGCTGAAACTCATGCTCTTCTCGTAAAACAAACCCCTGCTCGTTTTATGCAAAGAGTATAAAATGATAGAAGAACAAATCACAGATGTACTCTCTAACATACACTCAAGCTCAAATGACGCTCAATTATGGGCACGCCACCTGACCCACTACTACTCAAGAGACGGACTTATTCCGGCTCGCCAGAACGAGCGTATGTGGTTAATCAAATGTATTCTGATCAGGTGTGAACTGCTGATGGGGTTGAGAGATTATGTCGTGAGGTAAGCTCAGCAAATCCACACTTGGTATGAGCGAACATTTGACTCGCCAGTAGATGGAGACTGGGAGCTTGGGAAGAGGAAGGAAGCCCCATATCCGAGTTGACAAAGGAAGGGTGTCGAGCGGAGCAAGGTGTGGGCCACACTCAGATTGGGAGGAGATAACACTGGAAGACCTTTTCACATGCAGAATACAGTTGTAAATGATCTCACAGATCTACATGAAAAGTACAACAGCAGATGTCCATAATACACTGCACTACGCTACACAAGGCAGCACAGCACGTAGTGCATACAACAGAGAATAGTAAACGCCTCAGAAAAGAAGGATGTGTCATGAGCATAAGTAAGCAACCCAACAGCAGCAGATCCGGCTCAGCCGAGCCATGGCAAACTTTTCATGTACCCCATGAGTCCTCTCCCCAACAGGTTCTCGGCGTTCCGGCGCTATAAATATAAGTGAGAAGGGGAGGCATGACCAATGACCAATGACCATTGACATTGGCGGACATGAGGTCTCACCTCGCTTACCACTTCCCCTCTTTGCACTTATCTTGTTGCGACATAGTCCTCAAATGAAAGTACAACAGAGGAAGATATTTGCATGAAACATAAGTCCACAAGTTAATCAGATTATTGAACCGACCTGTCTCGCCACAACAACTTACTCGAACGTACCATCGTGTAGACTTGGGGAGGATTTCACGAGAGGCAATGCGGAACCGCCCGACCTTTGTTTGACCCGAAGGACACCAAACGCATACCCACTCCTAAGCTTTCCATGGCGCCACTGTGTCTTAAGTGGGCGTGGAGATTGGTATTGAAAATCCACAGAGCTTTGGTATAATGATAATGATGATGGAGGAGGTGTCGTTTATGATAAGCAGATCACGTCCGTCTGTCACCGGTACATTTCTTCATGATGCGCACTTGGTATGGCTAATGCATCAAGCGCAGGAGGAGCGGATGTAATCACGGGATTGGGGATTCTAATTTTCATGCCTTGAACCGGCTCAAGATCTGGCCTATGGGCGCCGAGACAAAGAGCAAAGGTACTTTGACCGAGGAAACTTAACTGCAAACAGGATGGCAGTATTGAAGACTGAAAGTCCATCAATCAGACGATATTTCTTGCGAAATCAGTCTCGCAATTGATCCACCTTTTGTCCTTTTGCCAGTCCTGAAATCTCTCCGCTCTTCCCCCCTGGATTTCTCCTGTCGTTTCCTTCCATGAATCCCTCTTCCACTTCCTAGAAATGCTCCACTCCTCTCCGCGACGTTGCATATGATTGACACTCTCGAAAGGAAAAGCTCCCCCCCTCCTCACTGTATGATGGTTATCGATTCAAGGCCAAACATGTCGTGTGGTCCCAACCCCCCTCCCCTCCCCTTCAGACCGGCGCAACTTAACCCCCTTATGGAAGCACTGTTGGCTTAACATCGGGGGCCTTGTTGTGACGTAATGTTAACACCTGCTTATCAAGACCACCCAGACCGGACTATTCCTCCCCTCCCTCCCTCGCACGCTCGCTCGCTTCGGCGCTGCAGCAATTTCGCTCGCTCGAGGGGACGACATGGATCGTAAGTCCATGGGGGTGGGGGTTAGCCTCGAGAGAACCAACTGCTCTACCCGTCACTCGCGCCCCCTATGGGAGGGAGAGAGAAAGAGGAAGAGAGAGAGAGATTTGCAGCAGATTATTCGTCGTCGTCGGGGCTTATCTGCAGGACGATCAATCAGTGTCTTAGCGCAGCATCTTCATAGAAGACACGATCGCCTGCAAAGTCGGACACAATAATAAACCGGGATTATGATATTCAATGCGGTGCCCTTGGCAAAGGGGGGAGGGGGCGGTGGGGGGATGTGGGAGGGAGGGGGTTAATTTATGGCATGAAGGTGACGTTAGGCCATGGCTTTGAGATCCCCCTGTCTACGCATTCCGCAGGAAGTACGTCGTTGTGGTTCGCAGCCTCATTCTTCGACTTCGGATCCCGCAAGCCTCAGAGCTCAATGCGGCCACTGTTCAGTCCGTGCTCTTCTCTCGAGACATCATCTTTCTACCCCCACTTGCCTCGTCTTGCCATTCGCATGCCTCGTTCGCCTCCCTTTACCTCCTCCCCCTTCGTGCAGTCATCGGAACAAACTCCATATCATCCGATTTGTTTATTCTCCATCTTACCCTCCTTTTCTCGGTATTTCTCGACTTCCCTCCGATTTTAATTACCTTTGTTGCATGTAGAGTACTGTAACCGAGGGGTACACAGTGATATACCAAAAAGGATGGAAGACTCCATCAGCTGGTACCAAAATTTAAGCAGAGGGATAGCATGGGGCTTATAAGCCCCAATAGCATCACACTATGCGAAATATCATGTGATAAGAAAAGGAATGGGAAGGTCAGGGGCTTATGGGTGGAGAGGAGCCATAGAGAAGTGAAATCAAAGGGGGCTGAATGGAGTAACCGATGCTTCTTGCTGGCATGGGTCGACCATCCATGCTCATGTGCTTACATCGTCCAGAGCTCAGAAGGCCCCAGGAGTTAAAAGGAGGGGACTCGGGAGAGAGAGGGGCAAAGGAAGCTTTGTGGCTGCGGGGGATGACGTAATAATCGTCCATGCTTGTGCAGGCACTATGGCATGTCCAACCCCAACCCCAGCCCCCGTTCCCATAACCCCATCGAGAAGGGGACGTCATATTCCACATGGACGGCACCATTTCGTTAACTTCACGTGCTTTCTTAGTGACGGAAATGAACCACGACGAGACGGTCACAACGCCGTCCAAAATTCTCATCCCCTTCCTCCGTCCAATTATTGAAGCACCAACCAAGCCCCCAGCAGCCCCCCCCACCCCACAAACCCAGGCCTCCGCATAACCCCCACCCCCATCGAGGACACCGCATAACCCCCACAAGGCAGCAAAAGAAGACGGTCACATGCGCCTGGGCGAGAATACCAGAAAGTAAGCCCACCCCCCACCCCCCACCCCCTGCCCCAAGCCCCTCACATCCCTCAGGGGGAGGCGGGGGCTGCACTTTTGCGAGAATTTTCTCTTTTCTGGTATCATTAGCTCACAACATCATTTACAGCGTCTGCCATGGACGTCCAGCGAGCGGTGCAGATACTTGGACGCGCCCGCCCGGGGGCTCGAACTTCCACACCGCGAACTGTTTTCTATATTTTATGCTCGTCTAGGGGAGGTGCCCTCGCCCTACCTACTTTATGCGCAACCCCTTGACATCGCCTGACCACTTTGGATTTCATCGCACAAATCTTATTAATTTCGCTCCCGAGCATTAAAAAAAAACTTGCCTTCATTTTTTCGATGCGTCTTTTTCCACTTCTATATTAATATATGTGGAACTGTTGAGAAGGTCGGATTTGGGGATCTCGAACCAGTTTCTACCGAGGAGATTCCCTGCCCCTTATCACTCGAGATCAGATTGCTTTTTATTATTCGGACATTACTTTTCAGTTCTTCGCGTGGTATTCATCTCCTCTCGTGCTTTTATAAACAATGCATGTGAAATGTATGGAGAAATTGAGCATCTTGCTGAAGTTTTCTTCCCCGAGTTTTCTCGTTGGAGTCTGCCATATTTGGGCATATTTTACGTGCCAAACCGAACTCCGAATAGTGAAGAAGCTGATCGTGAACAATATGGACTGCAAACCAATTGGGCAACAACCCCACTCCCCTCCATGGCATGGCATGCATACCTTAAACGCGCAGGCGCAGGAGCGAGCTGTCGACTGTGATCCAGTAACGAGCAGAGCAGCTCGGCATAATTATTTCAGCTCCGACTTGTCTTCAGACTTTTATTTTACAATAAGGTGGTCGGTGCAAGATCGAATGTTTGTGGCGAGATTTTCCTCGCTCCAAATGTTCGAATGCTGTGTGACGAATCGACGATGCTCATCGATTAGAAAATGGCCAGAAAATTGATTTTTGGTCACTCGAGGGCCCCCTATACGATTCCCAGGAGGTCGAGTAGAGAAGGATACGCACATTCGTATACAGCATTTGCAGCGGAATTAACGAAAGGAAACGATGCAGAGGGTTTGTGGAAGATCGAGTGACGACCGGTTCTCAAAAGGAGAGCGAGATGATGGTTTGGGTGCCAGAGCAATCCTCGAACCGTAGCACGAGGAATGGAGCTGCACCGCTCACAGAAAGCTGAATCATGAAATCTTCGCCGCAAGGGACAAGCGCTCAGCAAAAGCTGATCGTTGTCCTTTGAGGGGATCGCCAAGAAAGAAGCCTCCCGTCCGGGTAAAAAGTCCTCTCCCCCACTAACCCCTAAACCCGTTAACCCCCTAAGCCCCTCCGAGCAGGAGGTCGGCAGGAGGTCGGTCAAGAAGGGAAGCACATAATTCGAAACAGGGACGAGAAGCCCCGTCTGGGCTCGCAGGGCAGGAATTACAACAAAGCTATTGACATTCTGAACCCCAAAATCCTTGGAAAAGGGTGCAGATCAAAAGAAGGGCTGAGGTTGAGGTTGAGCTCGAGGGTCCAATTTTTCCAACCCCTCGGACGAGGAGGAGGAGGAGGAGGAGGGAGGGAGAGAGAGAGAGGGAGGGAGGGGGGACGAGGGGGTCCCACAGGGAGTGGGGAATGGGGGGCAAGGGAGGGGCCCGGAGGGCTTTGCTCGCTCGGTTCGTAGCCTCGCAAGGGAGCATGCAAAGGTAATGGTGACGACTTGCGAGCTGGGAAGCAAGCACGCAAGAGGAAGGAAGGACGAGAGCGAGGGGACGGGTGCTAGAGTTCGCAGGGTAGGGGAATAAAATATCAAAAGTTGTTGATTTAACCGAGATTCACTGAGAAAAGCGACATGATTGCTGGTGCCATTTTCATGAGATCTAGGCGAGCTTTGTAGGGCTGCTGGGCCCCAGGCGAGTTTTTGTGATAAGAAAGCAGGGCCGTCACCAGAACCCCATACACGACGACAGCCTTCGACTCCTTGTATTTCTTTCCACCATGGCCAGCTTTCATTTGTCCTGTTTTTGGATTCTTTCAGCCGTTGAAATAAAGTAAAACCCTCGCAGGAAAAGTGAGATCAGAGAGCGATCCAGAGAGGGAGAGAGAGAGAGAGAGAGAGAGAGAGAGAGAGATATGTGGAAAATGCAAAATGCTGTTTGGTGGCGAATCTTGAAGCAAGCAGCATCTGCTGCCCCTGTGGTCGGGGCGCGCCTTGATATTTCTTCTTGCCACCTTCATGAGTTATGAACGAGATGGTTTTGTTGGGACTTTCATGGACCTCGCGTCACCATCGCCCTCTCTAGTGTCCGGTCTACGATCGATGCAAGTCGTTGAACCCTTGCCCCCTTGCACCCTTGCCCTTCCTTGCTCATTCTTTTGCAGACCTTCGTGAGTAAACAACATACATGAGTTCGACATTGAGGTTTTCACCAGTGGTGTGACTGTTCTCTCCCAAACAAAGTATGCTCCAAATTTGTTTTGTTTCACTTCCACTTCAGCTCAACTTTCTGTTCGGAAACCATTTCACCCTCCTTCCTCTTCGATCCTTGTTTTACCACCACCATTTCCAACTTTCGCTTCATCTTAGAGGAGGCCCTTTTCCTTTTGGACGTGAGTACTCTGCACCTTTATCTCGCTCATTCTTTGTGCTTCGTTTGCCTGGTTGAGTTGTTGGTCGTGGGAAACCCCAAGGATACGGGGAGCTAGCTCACAGAACCACCACCGGGGAATGTCCGAATCTGAAACTACCGGAGTAATCTCCAGCAGAATGTTCGATAGCGATTTCTCTCAGCCTTCGGATTGTAGGAGGAATTCTGACATAGAAACTTTCTGCTTAGCTGTTGGGACCGTGGACATTTTTCCTCCCTCTTTCTTGTGGAGCTTGTGATCTCTCGAACATTCCACATGAGTTGGTATGCGAGGCGAGCACTGAAGAAGAGAGGAATATATGATCATCGTGTATCACATCAGTCGAGTTGATACATTAAGGATGGCTGACTCCTCCCACACCTTCATGTAAGAGAACATAATGCGTTTACAGATTCTCTTCACTTTGTAATGACGGGCAATTATCGCCTCCATTTATAACCATGCAGTCCGCACCTCGTCCGCCTTTATGTTGCCTCCAGTCCCCTGCGTGAAGATTTCAACTACGAGTGTTGAATTTCCTTGAAGTGGTGTCAATCGCGAGAAGTCTTATTTCCATGGAAGACTTCATGGCCACGGTTCCAATATTTTATTCGATCCCAGGAATAATGAACATGAACTTCCAGGACATCGACACTGAAATTCATATTCATAGGACATTGTAACGAGCATGAACATGTGAAGGCATAGATGTGCGGAGTGAACATTACGCCGGTTTCAGAAAATAATCATCACAAACCTGATTGCACGAGACGAGATTTTATGATTGCGCTTTTGAACAAGTCGGCTGAAATGGTCTCACTTTTTGAAAGTCGAATGAAGTTGGGGCACCATGCTCGTAATAAAATGTCTTGTGCACTGATGTGCAAAAGTTTGTCGAATGATACAAACTCCTTTCCATTCGACTGCATAAATATCCATGGACATGTCCTGCATTTATTTGACGAGGGTGAGAATTGAAGCCTCGTTGGGTCCTGTTCATTGTGGCAAGGAAATCCACGAAAAGGTTCGGAACAAGTGCTACTTTATTGTTATTTTATTTTCTCGCAGCGAGAACACTGACGCGAAAGTCATCGACATACACATGAAATTTTGTCAAAGGTCAAGCGGAGAACAAGGGCAAGATACTTTTGACGGATTTTAGCTCTCCAGTTCATGACTAGCAACCATTCCTTTTTGTCACCACACACAAATAGACAACTGCTCGCTTGATATATTTCGAAACGAGCAGCGAACCTACTTCTCTCATCTTTCAACAGAAACCAGTAGAGCTAGAGGCTGAGATTCCAACGTACTTTCATTCATGATGGTACTCGACCCGTCTTGTTTTATCGCTGTGTAGGTGCCACTTACAGCCCTTCACTTGTCACTGAATCATACTTCCGTGCACTAGTCACTTTTGTGCCAAACTGTGTGTGGGCGCTTAGAATTCACCTTTTGTAGTTGGTACTTATCTGCTTCACATCAGAAGCAAACTTTCCTCTGCTCTCTCTCTCTCTCCCTCCCTCTCTCTCTCTCTGCTGACCGGGGCCAAGCAGGTCAGAACATTTCAAGGGAAGAGACAACATGAGAATTGTGCTGGCGGAAGTTTGGTACTAAGATACAATATATTCTAGCTTTTTAGAAACTATGCCAAAGAACGAGAATGCGAGGGGTTGGGTTCCGAAGGTGACTAGACCGAGTTCTCTCTCTATCCTGCCCCTTTCTTTCCATCTTCATTCCGGTTCCTAAATCTGAATCGTCTTCGAAGTTCAGAGCCCTCCCAGCACTGGAGATGGTCTCACATGAAAAAAATGTCTTGCAATTTTGCAGGTTAATCTAGTAGCACACACATGCAGCAAAATATGGCTGTTCGCTAAAGTTCGCTCAGCATTCTTCTTCTACGATGCGTTGCCTAGAAGGCCTATCGAATAAGGCAATATATTAAGAGTTGACATTATAGAGACGGGACGGGTAATTGAATCCATTCAGGGGAATAAGCTTGACCTCTTCGGTTCATTTGGTTGGGGGCATG
Organism: Marchantia polymorpha subsp. ruderalis; assembly: GCA_037833965.1. Classification (NCBI taxonomy): domain Eukaryota; kingdom Viridiplantae; phylum Streptophyta; class Marchantiopsida; order Marchantiales; family Marchantiaceae; genus Marchantia; species Marchantia polymorpha. Next base: position 29,137,920 of record AP031351.1, on the reverse strand, counting down.
GAAGGATCCAGGAAGCTACACTTGACCTCTAACTAGTTGGTTATCAAGTGTGTTAAAGTCCATCAATAGGAAGGTAGGTATACGGTGCAAGGTGTGTGAATGCGAGTGGAGAAATCCCGAGGGGCATTTTGAAAGCATTTTATGCAGACAGGCATATGCAGACTCGGACCTTCATGAAGAGCACCCAGGCCTTAGATTTGGAGAAGAATAAGAGCCCGTAGCATAATACATGAGAGGCAGAGCTTGACTGGAAGCTACTGGAAGTTTATGAGGGCCAGACGAGGACTATCACTCGTTTCCGTTAGCTAGTAGGTTGAAAGGGCGTTACACGGATTCTAGTACATTCCTCGAAAGAAGAGAAAGTCATAATCCATTCGACCAACAGTGACTTGACAGACGGATGGGAAGAACTGGGACCGATCTTCGAGAAGAGAAACAAAGTAACCACTACTACTCTTCTTCTACAATGGCTGCCACTACCACTTGCAGCAAAGGGTCACGTTGAGTTGGTTCACGTCAAACCCAAACGACAAACAGCGCTAATGAGGCTTTAGCAACTGACAAGCGGACTACGTACGTAGTTAAGAGAGTTAGGCACAAATCCTGGTCATGTGCTAAATATCATTTATGCCGTAAGCTGAGGACATCCGTATACCGTATCTCGGGACGTTTCTGAAGGAAGGTTGAGCACTCGAAGCACTCTACCACGCTTACTGTGGGGTTCGGCTTTCGAGATGAGGCGTTCAATTTCCGAGCCCACTGTATTGGGGTCCGGATATCATTGCTCTTGTGCACAATGGATGATTTGCTGAGCTACTGGACAAGATGATTTCTGCGACCAGAAAACGACCAGGTGTAGCGACGAGGTTTGAGCAATTGACTAGCACTTCTTTCTACATACCTTGAACGAGGGACGGAGTTCACTCGGAGCAGCTCTCGACTCTCGAGGATTGTCCCTCTTGGTATGACTTCTTCGCAATGTTTTCCAAAGCTCGTCTAGTAAAGCCAAAAGGTCAAAGGAATGGGAATGTGTGTTATATTTTTGCACCTGTTTACATTGTTCCACACGCGTCAATCGAAAGGAGACAAAGACGTAGAAACCGACCCTAGGTGAGTAGACAAGAATTAAATCTGGCTGGACTCAGACGAGGCCCAGTGAGGAGCTCCTGTTTCAGCCTGTTATGTAGCAATACTGCGCAGTGCAGCAGTTCACGGAAAAGGCATTTTTCATGGCAGTTTGCAGAGACTGCCGAGGACTGCACGGCAACAAACTGCGACTGTGGGTACCTCCCTCGCCCGTCGCAATTCGTTTCCGCGCTGTCAACAATGCTCGAAACCCAATCGTGTGCACAAGAGTGAGCTTTTCGAAATAAAGATCCTATGAGACTCGACACTGGCTACAGGTTTCCACCCACAGACTCCCAAGTTCCAATGGTAGTCGCAGCAGCGGGTAAAACAAGACCACAGCCCGAGGAGCAAAAGTAGAAAGACTGCTTTTGTAGTCTTTTTGTACAATAGCGGGTGACCTTTCTGCGGGATGTGTTCCGAGTGAGTGAGCTTAGAATGGTGAGGAGGAGGATCGCTGCTATTGGCAATCTGTCCAGCATGAAGTCAAGCTTTTTCTCCATACTTCGTATCATCCTTGCTCATCGTAGTTTCGAGCTCTCACTCCTCCCTCATGAAGAGCGAGCGTCTTTCGAGCTGTGATGTGCCACTTTTGCATATCTTCCATTCTTTCACGCTTTCACGTCAAAGAACGGACGAGGCACAACAAACAAAGGCGTTGGTGGTGGTTCCAGATGTCTTCATGAAACAATAGTAAATGGAAGATAACAATAATCTGCCAACTGAAAGCGAGGGAGGGAGGGAGAGAGTGTGTGGGGAGAGAGAGTGAGTGTTCAACTAACAAAGTCCCCACCAAAGATCGAGTCGGTAGACACTTCATCTTTTTTGAAGGGCGTGCTCCAGTTATCGGTATTTTGTTGGGATCTTCTCTTCTTACGCACCCCTCTTTCTGCCCCTTTTCCTGCCTGCCATTTCTAACTAACTAACTAAACCCTGGCTCGGGTTCGGTTCTGTTGGTTTCTCAGAACACCACCAGTCCCAGATCTTCCCCTCCTCAAAAGTGTGCGCCTCTCTCCCTCATCAGGAGAGCAGATCGTCGAACTCAGCCCACATTTACTCGGTGATACGAGATCAGAGCCCCTGGTTTTATTACCATCTGTTACCACCGTCCGGCACTTTTGTGACGGGACTCGCTCGAGACCTGGGCCAAGAAACCGAGCCAATCGAAAGATTTCTCGTTCCTCGTGGCCGGCCTCGTAATCTAGGACGGGGAAGGCTCAGAGGAGGAGGGCAAAACCGCAGAGAAAGAGAGCAAGAAAGCAAGAGAGTGAAGGGAAAGCCTGGGGGGGTGGGGTGGGCATGAGGCAGCCAGCAGAATCAGGTATGCGGTCCACAATTGCTGCTAGGCAGGCACTCTGACTAAATTCGGTGAGTGGTCCAAGCGGAGACAAAGTCATTATTGGGAGCCCACGGGAGTGCACGGGCGCAGTGGCTGGCATTGGAGATCCTGCTAAAATTGCAGCGAGCTCAGAGAGAACGAGACTGAGACAGAGCCATAAATGCTGGCGCTGCAAGCAGATCTTCAGATCCCACCGCCTGCCCAGCTGCTTTAGACCGAGGTTTTAATTTAGCGTCACTTCGTCTGCCGAGCAACCCCCCGCTTAAATTAGCAGCTCTGCGTGGGCTCGAGGACGACAATGCGAGATGGGTTGATCTGGCAGCTGATCAAAGCGCTGTCTAATCTGGTGTCGGTTCGTGGGCTCAGTGGAGACAAGTGAGGCCTCTTTCCAAGGGGGTTATTACGACCGGAGCTCAAATCGGTCGTAGTCGGCCAGTCACACTCATCCTTCCCCCACCCTCGCTCCCCAGTCAACGTGACTCCAACGGGAACTACGGTACGCTAGCGCAGATCCTAGAAAGCCAGCTGGAAGCACGCACTAGAGAGAAGAGGCACCTCCCTCGATCGGATCAGAAGACTCGTCCGTGAGTAGCGGAGCGGGGCTATGGATGGAGGGAGGCTTGAGTCTGGTGGAGAATCGGATGGATTCTAGTGCAAGGAACAAGTTTGGAAGCAACGGGGTGGCAAGGAACGTCGTAGTCATTTATCATCGAAGCAGAAGATCGAGGGATGGGAAAGATTCCTCGCCCTCGCCCTCGTCCTTCATTAAATGGACGGGGCGTTCTGGAATCTGGACCCTTCACGGCGGCCTGCCCATACGCAATACGTTTGAAAGTCGATGATACTAAATTAATCATTCTCGCCGGCTGGGCCCGAGGACCAGATCCAAGGAAGTGTCCAAGCTTCGGATCATTATGCGGGGTAATGGAAATTACAAGAGCAGCAGAATGAATGGAATGATGTGATCAGGCCCCAGGGCCAGACTGATCTAAGAGGTAGGACCGGAGTCTAGGCATGGGCTAGCGAGGTAAGCAGCCAGCCTCCGTCCCATGCCATTCAGAGTCCAGATGCAAAGGCTAGCACCTGGTAATCTAGGCTTAGGGTCCAAGATTCCTGGGCTGCTGATTTGGTTTCTTTTTCCAGGCAGACCAGATGCGGTCAGAGAATCGTCAGGGGGCGAAATTGATTGTTGAAACGGAAGTGGAGGTGCAGAGAATACGAGAGAAATTGGGCCTGCCCCGCCCCGACTTTGAGTCGGGGCACTCCATAGATTTCCCAAGCATAATGGCCTGGGCTGCCGCCTAGTGCCTAGCCCCCTCGAGCCCCAGCGCATTCTCCTCGTCCGTCGTTCCTTTGCAGGGAGGAGATCGTTCGCCTCCGTTCGACAGCATCGCTCAAAGCAAAGCAAAGCAACCCCTGGCCTCCCGTTAGCTTGGCCTATAGTAGCCACCGTCGTAGTCGTCGTTGCTCCTCCGAGGCCAAGGGTGGTCAGTGCATCCATGCCCTCCCTCATCACTCCACCCTTTCCTCGCTTTACGACTCGGTGAAAAAGTGGGACAGATCGAAGCATTGGAAACACTCCAAGCTTCTGGGTGTCTAACATGAGGAGGATCGAACTTTTGGTTGTTATGGGAGTCTCTGTTCATAAGGGAAAGGCGGGCATAAAGAGAGGTTCAGAATTGGAGGGAGCGAGGAAGTCATGGTTGCATCCATTCCATCGTTGATTCCCGGTCAACTTTCCATTGTGTTGGAAAGATTGTTTCTTGGGGATGAAACCACATTCAAAAATTCAGTAGGCTTATGACGCAGTCACGAGACACAGTGTTGGTCAATGTGCAGTTACGCTAGATGTGCAGTCGCAGTGTCACATGGTCTAGGGATGGGTTTCTAGCCGAGGAAGCCTAAAACGGGGAAGACCAGAAGAATCTGGCATAAAAGTGACATATGGGCTTGACAGAATATCGTCCATCTGCCACTCCAAGGCTTGCATGGCCCTCCACATCGACTTAACTTCGTTGAACTCTCAGCTTTCATATCCCTTCACAACCAAAATGGAAAGTCGCCATTTGGACGAGAATAATGTTGTTGAGCTGCCCTTCTAGACATGTGCTCGGTTTAATCTGCGCTCGGACTTCCGAAACAAATCAGAGCATGAAATTACTGGGACTGTCGCAAGACTGACTGATGAAGAAGAGGGACCATGCAACTTCAAACACATTTTGTTACGGGTATATTTCTGGTGAGCTATCCTTCTGGACATCATCTGTCATTATATTAGTATTGATTTCGAACCACGACCAGAGTCCAAAAAATGCTTTGTATGAACAAGAAGTAAACATATACTGACAAACACTCAGGAATCAGGAGTTTCTCATAAGTAGGGTTCAGCTTTCATCAACTCTCGGCAAAGTTCAGAAGGCCCTCTTCGCGGAACGGAGACGACGAAGTTCTCTTCTATGATTCGAATAGAACTTGACGGTATGGAGTCATGTCTACAGCAGCTTTTTAGTCGATATGTAATTGAGGAGGATAATCTACGAATTCCAGATGATTCCTACCTCCATACGAGGGATGACTAAAACTTTTATCATCCGTTCTCTAAGAGAAAAAGCGGTATGATGCGACGAATCATCGCTTGAGGCGTGAAGTCAAAAGAAGAATAATATTTGGATCACAAGTCAAGAGCAGTGGATTTGGTTTCGTCTGCCGTTGATCGCACGATAGAAAATGTTTGTGGAGAGAAGACAGCGTTAGAGCAACGGTGTGAAGCATGGAAACATTTTCTAAAAACACAATAAAAGTGAAACGTGCGTGCTTTAAGTCAAGATAATACGTTTGGGCATCCATCTAGGAACACTTCTTATGTGCTTGTTTTACATTAAAACTAATATGATTGCAGTTTGGAACATTTGTTTGTAAACAGCTGTGACTAACGAACGAGCTTAGCGTGATAAGAACATGGACAGTCAGAATTTCATCGTATGTCATTGTAGACCAAAGCAAGGGTGAGGAAAACAACGACCGGACTCTCTGGTTTCCTTCATTTTCTCTGTGCTCCCTCTGCTGTTCCCAAAGACTACTGGCACGCATGATGATAAGTGGAAGGTGTGTGCTTCGTCATGCATTCAGAGTCTTCTTGTCACCCATTACAGTCGCAAGGTAATAACATTCCGGCCTGTGGACAAATTCTGGTTTGCTTACGCATGGAGAACGTCCGAAAGTGATAAAATTCAAGATGGTTCATTTCGAAGATGGGTGAATTTTGAGATTAGTGAAATGTAAAGGCTCACACAAGAACAAAGAAACCTTTGAACGTCTACCCCACAGTAAAGGCCCTTTTTCTGGAATCTAAAAGGTCACACTCAAAGACAGTAGCATCATTTTGCTCGCATCAATAAGTACCATGGTTATTAACGAGGAGGCGATGATACTCGAGCGAGCTGTTCATGTCATTCGAAAGAGCCCTGAATGACTCTCTGCCCACCTCATATTTTGCCCTCGCGGAACACAGAGGAAAGGCGAGCCAAGCTCAGCATGCTAGCTACAGAGCCCTATCTATTGCTAGGACGAATTTTATTTAGATGGCATTATGCATGCTGATGAAATGATTACGCCTTTTCTCTGCTCATTACTGTTCGGTTCCTCGTGCCCGCCTTGCAGTTTTGGAGGGAGGCATCGTACACAAATACACATTGCCTCACATAACTCCAATATTATAATGTCATAGAGTCAGGTGATCATGAGGATACACTAAGGAGCATGGAGAGAAAAGGAGGGGAGGCTCATATGAAATTCTTAGGAGGAGGAATGTGGGAAAATATTGTAATTTCCAGCAAAATTACAATATCTAAAGGTCGAATAGAGTTGGACAATCTATTCTACCCACATCCACCATGACCCCGGGGCAAGAAGAGAAAGCCAATACTTTCTCACCTGTGCCGCAGACATTCTAAGGGTCTTGAGTTGGACAACCTTCAGAGCGAAAGACAGGGCAAAAGTTTGACCGGGGTAAGTGGGACATATGTCGCAAAAGCCACTACAGATTAACCCTACGAAAGCTAGGCAAGAACAACTTGTGTCGACAGAGGGTTAGTGAAAAAGATGACATCATTAGTATCAGAAGGTCAATGCCTTCCCTCCGTCCGTCTTACTCTCCCTCGATGTTGCTTCTCCCATAGAAGGAAGCGAGGCCAAGCGAGCTGCGGTGCCGGGAAAAATCAAGCATCGCGGGTGCTGTATGGGCGGAGGACTAGAATCAAATACCGGCATTTCTTTTCCAATCTGGGGTGCAAAAAGCATCACTCGCTCGCGGTGCCGGAATGATCACTTACTTTCGAAGGTACCGTTGAAGCTGCGAGTCAGCCAATCACCGCAGAGGAGACAAGCTCGCCCCTTGTATTATGTGCAGCCAGCAGCACCAACGAAACCAACAACAACAAGAACAGCAGCAGGGGCAGCAGCCACCACCGAATTCCCAGAAGACGGTGGAAAAGAGGCAACAAACTCACTCACTCACTTACCCCATGAAGCCGTTCTCGCGCACTCGGTCCTTCGTTCATTCATTCATTCATTCCGCCCGGTCGCACATTCATTCATTGATTCATGTGTCCGACCTCCCTCCCTTCCTCCCTCCCTCTCGCCCTCCCGTGCAAAGCTACGAAGAGAACCTAGATTGGCAGGCCAGCCAGGCCTAGGGCCGTAGGCGGCTAGAGCTGCATCTACGGCTGCGGCTATGATCGGTGCAGGAGGACGAGGACGAGGGCGTCGAGGGATGGTGTCATCGACTGTCACTCGAGAAGGGACGAGGAATTGCACGCGCTGGTGCGCAAAAGCATATGCGCAGGCCCCGAATGATTACTTTATTCCCCGCGCCTCGTACAGCGGCACGCTCCGGCGCTCGCTCCGCCCGCGTCGCCATGCGCCCTCCGCCATGCTGCCGTTTCTCGCCTTCCCCGGTTTGCGTCCGGATGCGGATTAGGGCCTGCGAGCTCACGCAGCCTAATCATGGCCTTCTTTACTTCGCACTTCCGGCGAAGCAGCGCCGATGTTCCACGGAAGCTGCCGCTCGGCCGTCTTCCCTTCTCCTCCTCGCTACCAGAAAAGCGGTTACGTGTATTATTCGATTTGCGGTCTTATTATGGTCCTGTGTTTCCGAGAGTGCGCTCGTAATAACTTCTCATTATTTCATCATTCCGGCCGGCCCCCTTGGCTCCGCAAACTTCCGTCTCCCCGGTTCCCGTGCCCCGCTTTCGCCCCTTTTCTCGTTCAGGCGTGCTTCCATGCATTCGTTTCTTTGGCGCGTCGGCGGATGGCATCGCATGTGAGCTCTCGACCTCCTCTTCCCAACGCTGTGCTCGAATGTCACTTGTCCCTCTCGATTTCGTCTCAGTGGTCAAGCCCATCCCCATTCAGGCTCATTCATTCCTTGCGATGTGTTTCTCGGTGTTCACTTCAATTTGTTCACGATGCTTTCTAAACATACCCAAATAGATTTTTTCCCACCAAACTCTCGTAGCCCATACCCGCAATTTTTTATGAGTTCTTCGCGTCGGTCCATCAAACATTCTACTCGTGAAAATAGTAATACATTCTTTCCATAGAAAACCCGATCATTATATTTTATCAAGTGAGAAGATAAAAAATAGAATATCTATCATATAATTAAAATATCTATAATATAGTTAAAATAAAATATTTTTCTTTGATTTGGTTGATATCACTCTTATACTATACCACCTTCGTAAAGGTATAGGGGTTTGTTTTGAAACCCCATGTCAAGTATGTTTTCAGACCATTAAATGTCGATAAGTAAAATCAGCCTATGACTTATTCAAATCTTGATGAAACTTTAAAATCTCACGTTTCTAGAAACCTCTGTTTACCATCAACTGACACCGATAGAACACAAAATTGAAAGTTTGTAAAGTTGAGAATAAGAAAAGGTAAACTTCCAAATGGAATTGGTATATTTGTACGAAGTTAATTGCAAGCAAAGTACTTAAGACATGCATTTGCATACCACGAAAGAAGCATAATATGAAAAATGTCCAGGAATAGTGTGGGGGAAAGATCATACTTTTCATGGACATGTATGTATGTATCCTGGCGCGTAAAATGGGTTCACTCACCTAGTCAAAAGAGAATGCAGATCACGAGATTTGAGCTTTTGGAGGCATTCTTCAATGAAACAGATATTGCAGTTGATCTTCATGAAAATTCAACTTAACAAATTTATGGCATTCAAATCATATCCCATAATCTTTCAAGTAGCATCAAATCTCGCTTTTTAGACATGAAATAATTTTATTCAAAATGACTTCATACGTACATACTTCCTTGGAGGTCTTCTTTAAAAAGTGAGCATCGAATATCACAAGAGGACTAGATAATTTCCAAGCTTTCAAACCACGTACATTCATATGAACTAGACTTTTAACATCATTTAGCCAGTGACATACTTCCATACACAAGCTAAATTGAATATAAACGCACCAATTATCTTCCTTGTCGCATGAAAGCAAATTAAAAAGGACATTGTCAGCGCATAAGTTTTTCAGTGCATGATTGCTATTCTTAAAAAAGTCTACAATATAGAGTTAGGGTATTTGGATGATATATTTAAGGAAGGATGGCTATAAAATGTTTAGTAACAAGTGGGGGTTCATGAAATAAAAAATGGTAAGATGTAGAGAACAAGTCTTACTTAATACAACAAAAATCTAGTCAGAATTGGCTCTTAACCTCATGATAGAAAACCCATTAAAAAACAAAGAAAGAGACGATGGGAAACGCCCCTCCCGAAAGCTATCATTCTTCGAACAGCTTACTCAATGACCAGAGTTCAATAACTTACATGCGTACAAAAAAATATCAAGCACTCACCAGATGTTCCACAACACTTATCTACCCGTTAGGCATATGGCCCTCTTATCTTGTGCATGTTACGTGGAGGGAAAGAGACCGGCGAGTAATTATTTTGCAATTGCTCTCAAAACACTGGACAGTTTTTGGGATCTGGGCGAGAAACATGTCAAAAAAAAGTAGACATAATCAATTGTTCCTGACCGCAAGAGGTTAATATAAGCTGCGTGATTATGTTCCCTTCAAACAATAGAGGACAAAGTGGTGAAGGTTTGGAGGAGGTTTCCTGAATTCAATCATGTTGGAACTTGACTGTCATCGTCATGGCTTGTAAATACTCGAGTCGCGAGGAACATCATTTGACTCATGCGTATGAGTTTTATAATATATCTGCTTGCTCTTGTTGCGATGATGCCTCTGTGAGCTCAACTACAACGACAGCAGGTATGATTATGCATCTCTTGTGCATGTCTGGCCATTGACACGTTTGTGAAATCATCCAGCCTCCTCAAGACTGCTACCAATTCTCTCCATAAATCGTGAGACATTTCTGCGCTGAATGATACGGGGACTGAAGTGGACGGGATTGGCTTGGCTTGTCCTGTCATGTCATGTCATACCCTCATCATTTCCTGTTTTGAGCCCTCGGTAATCCAGCACGTTTGAATGGACCAAGTCATCCAGACCTGCTTGTCAGCAGCCAGCCTCCGCAGCAGCAACAGAAGCGCAGCACGAGCACAATCAGAAGGGATCAAACGCTTGAATCAAGGGATTCAACATCTGAAGTTCCGTCCTCTCTGTTGGAGATCTTTTGAAGTTTTTTTGTTTTTCATTCAAATAGTTGTAAATTTTATCCTCTTTTACATTATTAAGGAGGAGATGTTTGGTTCTATTGGCATTGGCCATGGCAGGCATGGGGGTAGGCAGGTAGCCAGAGAGAGAGAGGGAGAGAGAGAGAGAGAGAGAGGGAGGGAGGGCATGCAGGCCTCAACTGGGAATCTCTCCCTGGCTTCACACACTCGCTTACGTTGGTCGAGGTTTAGGTAGTCGCACCGTCCACACACATTTCCAATAATCGATGATGGAAGAGAGTTTTATAATCGAAAGAACTTCTCGAACTCGGTATCGTTTGCCATAATAAGAAAGGACTAATGGATGCTAGCAGCTAAAGGGGGGAAGGGGACCAGTGAATGTACAGCAATACAAATGTATGTTTCGGTGATACTGTATTATAATCCACTGTCATGTATGAACAGCCGACTAGTGATGGATCTGAAATCTTTATTACACCACATCTGCAGTATCTACCTATCATGACTCCATTGACATTAACAAAATTTGTCAGAGAGAGAGAGAGAGAGAGAGAGAGACTGACAGAGAAAGAGAAAATGTTGAAACTTGCAAGAGAATTTCGTATGTCTCCCTCACATCATGTGATTATGAGGAAACATATCTCACAAGTGGCAACAACTCTGACACAGAGTGAGACCCAGATTTGTTTATCCCTTTCAGTTATAGAACAAGTAGTAGTAGTATGGGAATCCACGAGCTTAGCTCCCTCGGTCCACAGTCAATTCGAAGAATAAACTAAAGCAAACGAACTGCGTACACGTCGTGCAACCAGATCGGATGCCATGGAATATAAGGAGTTTGTGTGTGCTTGTGTTCAAAACCTCTGTGGATGGTCCCAAACCTCGTTCGATGTGCAATATATTCCAAAGCTCCCAGGGCCTGTCAGGAATTATGGCTACCCATAAGCTTATCCGCAACATCGTTCGTGTGTGCCCTTCTCTACCCCTAGGTGGCAAGAACCTCCCTAACTCACTCACTCTCCATCCACGAGGTAGAGAGACAGAATGGAGAGCGTGACAACATCCCTCACCTCTCCCGTTGGCCACAATCCTCTTCTGCTCATCTTCCTTTCTAACTTGTACTGTCCTGTAGCCATACAGCAATGGCTGCCCACTAAGCAGTCAAGGCAGTCAGAGAATATATCTTTCGTGTGACTAGAGAAAGAGAGAGATAGAGAGATAGTTCGTTCACTACGTGCCTGATTTGGTTAATATAACTTTGATTCGGGGCTTCTGAGATACCTTGAGGGAGGAGTGGATTCGAGGGTGCATATTCTGCAAGGGGTGGGGACAAAAGGTCAGTGAGGCTCATCTGGCCAGTCTCGGCCAGTTCAGAAGCGAATATATGAAACACTCGTTGGCCACGAGCGTCGCCCCAAACGTCATACGCATAAGGGTGGACTGTGGGTGTCAGGAACACTGTGGTGAATGTTCAGATATACATTCCTCAAAAGTAGTTTGGTCACTCCCATCCTTGCTCCACAAGCCTCCCCACACCGGGCTGCTGCCGCTGCCTCTTTGGCCCTGCTGCTTTCCAGGGCTCGGTAGAGGAGGATATTTCCCTTAGCCCTCAAATCTCTCGCGCACCACTGTGCTCACCCAATTTGAGCGAGGTTCAAGCCTCAAAAAGTGTCACCGTGGTTCACCGTTCCACTTCAGCGTTCCATTCGTTGTTCACCAACACCGTCAACTAGCACTGAATTACAGGTATCGCCAACTGAGAGGTTCAATCCTCCAGCCAACCAGCACCGGCAATGATCACACCACCGGGCCGTGTGGAAAAGCACGTAGCAAGGTGTCTCGAGGTCTCGAGGTCTAGGCCGACGTAGTTGCAACCGCCATGAGATGATGTACCGAGTGCTAGTCATCGAAGAATCCATCCTGTGGCAAGGAGCCCTGCTCCTCACTGCCCAGCGAGTGAGTGATAGAGCAAGTGAGTGTGCAATCCATCTGCGCTTGCCTGAGGCAGAAGGCTGACACAATGTGTCACCAGAGTACAATGTCGGATCCAGAGCCTCGGTCAGCTTTGACACATGTCATTCTGTGTAAGCCACTGAAGTTCTCGAAGCCTCCTGTCGTCTGCCTCGTTCATGGTTCGACCGTCATTTTTCAATGTCGTCGATTTTCCAGCCTCCTGAGCGATGACAAGGTTTTTTGTAATTGTAATAGACGTAGAGTAGGTCTGTGTGATAGTTATCTTTGTATTACAGTTGGACTGTCAGTCTGGGATATCATCGTAAGTTGGTACCACATACACTAATATGGTGACACGGTGTATATGTAGGTCCCAAAGAATTGTTCGTCACCAAAATACTTACCGCGTAGCCACCTTTGTAGTGTGGCTCTCATGATTTACTCCTACCATTCGATCCATGTAATTTTGCCTAGTATCATCGCGGACTTTGCCTTGTTTCCTAACACAGGTTCAGTGCATTTGACGATGCATTTGGTGGCTATTTTGTTTGCGTAAGCATGTTTTACTTTTTAGTCAAAAAATTCAGAGAAGAATTTTTTTTTAAGGCAAAAAGAAGAATAAGGATAAACTCGAAAAGTCAAAATTTGCGCCGTTAAGACATTTCTAAATGATAGAAGAGAATGATGAATTGGAACTCTCACTTTCTAAGAACACTATCGGTTTGAAGGACTTGTAGACAAAAAGGGGCGTGAAGCGTACCATTTGTCGTAGGTCTGCAGGCTGGAAACCTTGAAATACTTTCGCGCGACGTTCAAATCACTGCTTTCCACATAACTCAATAAATGATATCAAAGGTAGGAGTATCCAAGAAGTTGAACCAGAGGAATTAGGAATGTCGAAAAAGATAAGTGCGCATATGCCTTGATGGGGTCTTCCCATTTTCCTTCTCTAATTCGTCCTACCCTTTACGCACAATCTTGGCATGCGACAGTTTCAAACCATAGTCCATGCAGTGGTTGCTGATAAATTGTATACAAGGATTTACCTTTCTATCTTATGTGTTTCTGATGGGACTGGAATAAATCTCTACTTAGAGCCCATAACCATATGTTAATCTTTTCGTTTACTACCCAAAATTTATCCACATTTGTTCTTAACCATCCTGCTAATCGGCAATAAAAAGGTACCCGAAATCAGCTCTCCTTTGATCTCAGTACGTTGTCCATTTAGAATGTATCCATTGATGGTTTTAAAAAGGGGCATTATAAACCATAAATCTTGAGTCTTTTTCTTGAACGTGAATCTTGGGCAGTTCACATGTTCTCTTCATTAGTAGAAGAAATGCTTTAGATGATATCGTACGGCCATCTGGCAACAGACTCTTTGGGCAGTGAAAGTAAGTCCTTCAAGACCTCCATAAAAACTGGTTGTTCCGAGCAAATACATACAGAATATAAGTTTTGCACATCAGGCTTGTGGAGCCGTAAATGCTGTACTAAGTAAATTTGTAAATAAAATTTTGACACAAAGTGGACTTTCACTGCGTAGAGCGTGCACGACCCGGTAATCATGTGATAATCGCTAATCGAAATAAACACAAGAAAACGCAGACAGCAATTATAGATGTTTTTAAGTAAAGATTCCCGTCTCGACCAGAGTAAAATTTAGATCCTTCCGTCACCCATTTCAGGATGAGGAAACTCCCGGAGCTTTTTTCACATGCTAAGGTCTCCGTTGCCGAACCCGGATGAGTGAAATGCCTTGGAACAACGTGAATTGTACTTTTCTCGCCCAGGACCGCTCGGCCTAACGCTAAACCAGGCTCGTAACCCCCGCCCGGTACATAGCACTCCCCGCAGCTTATGATACGATTTTCGAACTGAGCTTCGCACCTCTGAGCAGTTTCATTTCTTCGCAACTTAGGCACACGATATTCAAATGTTTTTAATTCTCTATCGTCAACCATCTACAATAACAACCGTCATAGCAAACAACTCAGTGAGAGCAAGAAATATAGTAACATTTTACACTAAACAAGAAAGTTGGGCCCTACAAAAGCTGTGTAAGCCAGGAATACCTCTTAAGGTCTAGACTGTTGGTTGTCTATCTTTGAGATCAATAGTAGGCTATTGGTCTCAAAGATCGTCTCTCGGTGCCTAATTCACCTACCTCTCGCCTTCTTATAAAGACGGCAGAAGGAAGCAAGATCAACCTTACGAATCTGACGACTGCACACTTCCCGCAGCTTGAAAGCGGGATGAGTTCAAGGTAGATTCAATAAAGTCTGATGCAGGTGAGTATAAAAATGTAGGCGTAATCAAAGTTACAACTCCGATAATATCCTCCTTAGGAGTTAACAATGTGGTTAAGTACAGAGAACAGTAGTGATGCTTTCATCTCATCTGGGAAATTTAAAAACATCCCTTATAATAAACTTGTCTGAAGTACACAATACTGTACTGAAACACTTCGTTTTTCCTAAAACAACAAACAGTACGGAAACTCGTTCCACGAATTCACAAATTCCACGGATTTCCCAATATGCAAGCTGACCCGCTGGGAAATTACAATCACTGCTACAACGAAAAACAGACAGTTCAATAGAAAACCATGAAATTTATTCCCATAGAATGTCACGACTTGCAAGTTTAGTCTCGAGAACCTTGTCCGAATGTGTCGGATTCAAAAATAGAAGCAAGGATCAGTACATACGCTCAGGTTGAGACTTGAAGAGTGACAAAATGAGAAAGCTTGAAAGTTGCGACTCCTACCACCCCTGTTTAGCCAATGATTGTCGATGCTATTGCTTGATGACGTTGAGAGAGAAATGAGACTAAAATGCTCTTCTTGGTTAAATGAGGCATTAATGATGGGGAGGAAAAAATATATGAAAGACAACTAGTAGATTCGGCCAAAAATCGGAATGCTGTGCGCCGAATCACACCTGATCTACTTAAGCTCTCTCGAAAGGTTGAACAGCTCGTTCGAAGGCGCTTTCAGCAGTTGTAGATCGCTGAATCAGTGGATGGTCCGGGTGCGACATTTTGAGTTGGCTGCATATTGGATAGAAGGAGCACAGTTAGAGCGCTCTTCAATAAATGTAGAGACAAGGTTTGACTGACTCTTAGATAAATTAATCGGGACCAAACCAACATCATTTAAATAAAATGAAGGAGACGTTTATATGTTAGACCCCGACCGTAGATAGCTATAGGACTATACCAAACCGTAGGGCCGGCCTCAACTCCTAAAATATGAAATTTGACGATTCTTTACAGCCCATTATGGTAAAACAAACGTACTTCGGAGTGAAAATATTGCGAGTGAGTACGCGTGAGCGAGCATTATCCCTTTTGTCACAGTTATGGGAGTCATTATGATCCTCAAATTGAACTCAGATCCACACATCAATCCACACATCTTGACTTCAAGAACTGTGACGGAGGTACCGTGACATGAAAGACATCCGGCAACTGAAGGGAGTACCTCATGTATCGTGCAGTTGGCTTCCCTAGGTGAAGATCGCAGACGATTAAGTTTGATATCGTTTCCGCATCCTTAGCATCCTGAACACAACAACGTAAATGCTCATCTACTTAAATACTATTGTCAAAAGCACACGTGTGAGCACCTACCAACTTCCCATCTACTCAATTCCATCTAAACATAAGAAGACAAATAGACGTCTTTTTATCCAAAAAAACGACGCTATTTCGCTACGGCATGGACAATGATTGTCTTACATTAACATTTCTTGCTAAGCGGGCAGGTGTACCTTGTTCAAGGCTTCCAAAAGAAATGTCTCAGCCTCTCCATACCGACCCATATGCATATAACAAATGGCCATTCCGTTCATCAGAGGAACAGTCCATGTGTACTTCTCACAAAGCTCTTGAAAAATGTAAAATGCCTCCTGAATCTTAGCTCCACCCTGAAGCAAACGAAGGGTAATTAAGCTGATGAGGAAAATGTCAACAACTCGCGAAAAACACAAATCCATACCTCTGAACATCCGAGGTTCATAATAGGACTTTTGTTAGAATACAGTTTACTCGGACTGTGCGGACTAGTGCAGTTGGAGTCCTCATAGTTAGGACTGAGATGTTCAGTGGGTAACACCCACTGCACATCTGAACATAGGGGTTGTGTCCCTTTGTAAAGACACATCCCTTTTCAACTCGGATGGGGGTTCAACCCCTGATCGGGACCTGTGTAAAAGAGAACAACTCTAGAGAAAATAAAAACCTTCCTCATAACTCAATTCCTGTGTCTAGCCTTCTTGCATTGCTCTTCTTTCTAATATGGTATCAGAGCTGGTTCTTTTCTAATTCAAAGATGCTTGAGTTAGCAAAAGCATGAAGGAAGTTTTTTGCTTTGAATCATTCTCTCTGCTGACTGTCAGAGCAATTTCAAGGGTTATTTTTCGTTTTTTTCCCGAAGTTATGAAGATATTTTAAAAAAAATTTCGAGTGAAATTTTGAAGATTTTTTTTCTCACCAATTACTTGAAATTCGGTCAATTTCAAGTGCAATTTCATGAATTGCTTGCAAATTCAGCGATGTTTCAAATTTTGCAAAATTTCAGTAATTGGGGTCAGTGTTCTACACTAAACCGTGAAGTTTTTAGTCTGACCAAGATTGGGTGAGTTTAGTGAAGATTTTATTTGATTCCATGGGAAATAAAGAAAGTAAGTCACAGAAGAAGCTTTGTTGAGAAGTTCAATCAAGTTCTGTAAGATGTCTTCTCCATGGGCTCCAATACGAGTTGCATGGATGGATCTCCCTAAATTTAACGAGTTGCATGGATGGATCTCCCTAAATTAACGGGGAGCATTTCCATTTCTGGAAGAATAAAATGAGTTGGATCCTTCGAGTGGAAGGATTGATGGATGTCATGGAAGGAGAAGAGCTCCGGCCAAGCACTCCACCTGGTTCTACAACCAGTACACCCGCGTCAGGAGCAGGGAGTAAGAAGGAATGGATTGACAAAAACTTCTTGGCGATGTTGAATATCTCGTTGGGAGACTATCATCCATTGATAGCTCACTATGTTACAGCAGCAGAGGCTGAACTAAATAAAGTTTTTAAATTCTATGACATACCGACGGAAATGCAATTAAGATATGCATTGCATACTTTCAAACTGAAAACAGGAGAGTCTATGGCGAAACACATTACCAACTTTCGTCTACTTCTCCGTCAGTTGGCTTCTATAGGGCAGACTGTTCCAGAGGCAGAAGCTTACACTTGTCTCCTACGAAGTCTTCCTAAAAAATACAGATCCTTTGTGCGGTCACAACACAAGTTGACCACACAATCCGTTATTGATGGATTGTGTGGATTGGATCCATTTATGGACTGAAGCAATCTTCACGACAGTGGTATCAAAGAATTGACTCGTTCTTACTGCAGATTGCTTTTACCAGACCTAATGCAGATCAGAATGTTTACATATACTCTCAGGAGAAAGCATTTGTGTATTTAGCACTATATGTGGACGACTGTATATTGGCGAGTGATTCCTTGCATCTTCTTACAAATGTGAAGGAGAAACTTAACACTGAGTTCGACATGGTGGACTTAGAAGAGATCCATCATTGTCTTGGTATGCAAGTGGACAGAAATCGTGAAGAAGGGTGTATTCGAGTCTCCCAACCACAATATTTGGTTGAAAAACTTGTGAGGTTCAACATAACGGACTGTAAGCCTATTGATACACCTATGGAACCCGGTTTGAAGTTAAGTGTGCTTAACTCTCCCAATTCAGTGGGAGAAAGTGAAGATATAAAAGATATACCATATCAAGCTGGTGTTGGGAGCTTGATGTGGGCGAGGGTCTGTACTAGAGCCGATATATCTTATGCTGTTAGTTCAGTGGCTCAGTTCATGTCAAATCCTCGATTGATACACTGGAAGGATTTGATGTCAAGAGGATTTTCAGATATCTGAAAGGAACTCTGGATTTTGGCCTAAGGTTTACAAGGGTTGATAAACCATCCGGTTTGACTGGATATTCTGATGCGGACTCGGGAGGTTGCCTTGACACGAGACGATTGACTTATGGATATTGCTTCCAACTCGATGGTGGAACCATTAGTTGGACATCAAAGAAACAAAAGTCAGTAGCACTTTCTTCTACAGAAGCAGAGTATATGGCATTGTCCAAGGCTGGAGCTGAAGCTATGTGGTTAAGAGGATTATTGAATGATCTGGGCTTTGAGCTGGAGTCAAAAATATTCTGCAATAATCAAAGTGCTATTGCACAAGTAGAAAACCAGAAGAAGTATGAAAGATCAAAACACATTGATATTAGATATCATCTTGTCAGGGACCTAGTCGCAAATAACTTAGTGAAGTTGGTTTATCTTCCTTTGTCTTGGTTGCAGATATTATGACGAAACCATTAGCTAGAGAGAGCATTGGTGTCATAGTCAGAATTTGGGTTTATTAGTTGGAAATGAGGAAGAGAGAAGTAAGTAGGTAGTAAGTGGGAGTGTTAGAATACAGTTATACTACCTACTTCCTCTCTGTGCGGACTAGTACAGTTAGAGTCCTTATAGTTAAGACTGAGATGTTCAGTGGGTGTGACCCACTGTAGGGTTTGTGTCCCTTTGTAAGGAAACATCCCTTGTCAACTCGGATTGGGGTTTAACCCCTGATCCGGGACCTGTGTAAAAAAGAACAACTCTAGAGAAAATAAAAATCTTCCTCAGAACTCAATTCCTGTGTCTAGCTTTCTTGCATTGCTCTTCTTTCTAATAACTTTCATACCTGGACACAGGTGAAAACAGTAGGTCCAAAGAGAAAAGAAAAGATAAGGGATAGGAACTTTCAGAAAGTCGGCCAATATAACTGTTTTCACCAACTGTGCATTGCATGAGAAATCGTCGTGACCTCATTCAATCGAAGAGACGGCCAGCATTACATTGGACGGGTGACTTTGCGACTGAACTACTATTGAGAAAATGCTGGGATGAAAAGCTCGTTGTCAAAGGCACAAGTCCAGTTATGGGTGGTGAACTGTTAAAAGTGGCCTGATGTACCAACCAGTGGAACACAGAATTTCAAATTGTCTTCATTGTCCTCTATTTTTTTCAAAATAAAAACAGAAAATGAAGCAAAATCAACACTTAAAATAGCATGCGTGTAACCATGCTCTAAGGACATCTGATTATGGGTGGTGATCTTTCTGAAATGGTCAACATGGCCTGATAGGCCAATCTGTCGAACGAGACCTTCCTTGTTGTCATCATCGTCCTCAAATCCTTCAACAGAACATAAAGAACAGGAGAGACAAAAATCTGGAAAATAGCAGGAAAACTTCAGGCTCTTGAGGAAGTTAGTTCAAAGGTGTAATTTTAAGTAATGACCATAGCTTGATGGATGTGCAGCCAAACGAGAGCTGTATTTCATGAGCTTCATTCCCTTCAGGAATAACCAGGTAAGACAATAAGACAAGCAGATTATGAGCTCGAATATCGTGGCTCTAAGGACGTCAGCTTATTGGTAGTGACCGATTTGACATGGTCAGCACGGCCCGTCAGGCTCGATCGAGACCTCTAATGTTGTCAAGAAGTTCAAGTTCCTCGACAAATTCACAAGCCTTCGATCTTTCCCTAAAAATCAGACAGCGCCTCATTGATCTGTCGAACGAGTGATTTCATACCCCTCATTCCACAGTTGTCTTTTGTGCTGTTCCCGCTCTTAGACTTCGGGTGCCAGGAAATCTGAGCTATCTTCATGATATTCGATCCCTTTAAGAGTTAACAGGAAGAACAAATAGGAAAGGAATATACTGAGATTGAATGAACAAACTCCAAGGACAGCAGATTATGGGTGGTAATCGTTTCGAAATGGTGAACATGGCCTATCAAGCCCATCAGTCGACCGTGACGTCTTCTGTTTCTTTGAGGAAAATCAAGCCCCTGCCTAGCAAATGGCAACCCGCTCCATAATATATTCAAGTTGCAGGAGAACGGACAATCGGCAAACTAAAAAGCTTACAAATTCAGCACATGACATGAGAAGAAGAGAAAGTCCAGCATGGAAGTGAAATTTTTCACAATCCCGGTAGTGAATTTCTTCAGCAGTTTAAATATAGAACGATTGATAATTTCTTCTAGTGCTGCTATATCGCTCCTATCCGCAACAAGAGAAACTTGTGTTCCAATAAGGTCCACAGAAAAAATCTGCTGGAACGTAAATCCCAAGATTTGCACACATGAATGTTTTATGCATGCGTGCATCTTGGCCTGGCAAGATTATGCCAGGCCAAGAAGCAACATTGAACTTTACAAATAGGTCTGAAGAGAAAGATATGACAAAGGAGAGACAACAGGTCATGCCAATGACTGAAAATTTTTCGTTCGCCAGGGACGGTTAGTGTAGCGTTTTGATTTACCCAAAACAGAGAAAGTCAAGCAAATCCTCCATTTTCCGACTGTTGCATTTCCATTATCTCTAAGTGCGAAACTCTTGCGAGAATATAAAGAGTTTTAACGTCGGTAAGCACAGAGGTATGGTCACACTACTAGTCCCTTCTTTAAACTACAGTTTAAATTGCTTGAGGTTCACAAATGAGATTGCGCTCTGAAGAAAATGATAACAGACGAGCAAGCAACGTTGCGGAATGATTTCCTGAAAAAATGCCTTCAGCTTAGCATCAGCTACAGGGAAAACATCTTCGCTTCTTCACTTATCTCTAGCCCAGAAGGACTGAAATGTCACTTGTATCATTGAGTGCTAGATGTCGCAGTCATAACAAAGTAATCTCCAACTTCTACTTCCATGAGGATATAGGTTTGTAGCAGCTATTGGTCTGACGTCAGGATTGTCCTTGTGATTATTCATTCTACAACACAGACTACGGTGTTGATCTTTATGATGCCATCGGCTACTGGTCGTGGCGAGAACAATTATCCCGGAGGTCGTACCCGAGGTTTAAGATGTTTAGCCAAGCTATGCACATCCCACATATTAAAAGATATGGACCTTCCAAACCTTATTCTTGCATAGGCTAATCGTTCGTCCAAAAAGCTCATGAGCAATTTTATCTGTTTTTTTAACACTGCAGATCTGGACCCGAAGGTCTAGATGCTTAATAATGCCGAGCAGCACAACAGAAAACTTAAAAACGCAGAAAAAAAAAATGCACACAAATGCTATGTTTGAAACTTTCCAGCGAAGCATACCTTATTGCAGCTTACATCGCTTGAAGCTACTCTAGTACATCATACTTGCGTGGTAAGGGGCAATTTCATACAGATCATCGTTGTAGCAAGATGAGGCCAGGGAACTTGGAAACTTAGGGCAAGTATACAAACCAACAAACAACTGCAACTTCTACGTTAGACACCAAGGAGAATCACACTCAGCATCCCATCATACAAACTGACTCGTAATCTACATGCAGATGGGGATACAGGGTACTTACGACACAAATATTGCACCAGGCATTCGCTAATTGAGTCAGAGTATGGTCCTCGTCAATTTGTTGCATAAGCTTCAACTGCTTCTCAGCGAAATCGGTTCTGTTCATTTTCAGATAGATCTGCACATTCAAGGCACACCTGCCGCACCCGAAGCTCATCAGAAGAAATATATATCACTGTCTTAGCCTTGCATACCAAACAATGTGTTCCTGGAAGTTAACCTTCTCTAATTCAAAAGATAGGTCTTGCAAGAAGGATGACAAAACGTACTGAGAGCAGTTTCAGAATCCTACGGATAACATATACAATCTGGTTCTTCAATAGCACACAAAGTGTTAAGCTGAGATTTAAATGCATTGCTGTTATTCGGTCAACTCGAAATGTTCAAGTCAAGACTGAAGTGGAAGAATGTATAATAGTTAGACAGGAACTTCAAAGGATCATGCCCTAACCGTTAAAATAACCCCGCATAAAAACAGGACTTGAGAACAGAATAAGCCATTCGTGAAAGTCATAACGGGACATCAACAATGCTCGTATACTCACAAATCAAGAGTGCCTCCAACATGTGTAATCTTCAAAGCATCATTGTACATACGCTCATGAGCGTATATGGTTCCTGCAACCAAGATAAGAGTAGGGTTGCTTGCAATTGCCGGATCTGCTAACCACTCCTGGATACTGGTCAAAGCCATTTCCTGAATGAGTCAGAAGAAAATCTGTGAGATACTGGGGAGCCGTAAGGGTTGCAGACATAATCAGCACAATTGTCTATCCTATCACGCTAATTAACAAAACTAATTGATGTGCCATACGGTTTTCCAGCTTCTGCCCGAAGGACGCATGAAGGAAAGACTCTCCGTAAATGTAAATGTGACAAATATGCGTTACTTCAGACTGCGACCAAACATAGAATTGGATACACCGATGACGCAGGAAAACTATCGTGCTCAATTGGAACGTACGTGTCTTTGCATGACGTGCAGTCAAAAGAAATGCAAAAAAGAAAAGCGAACCTTGTTGCTGCCTCCTTGAAAGTACATGGCCAGCAATTTCACAGCTTGTAAGGCGGTAGGAGCTGAGCTGCTAATTTCATCGATCACAAGCTGCACAGTAAACATGCAAGGTCAGTTTTCCATTCACACCTCAGATCTACCACATCAACCTCTACACATGCTGCGAAAGTCCAAATGTCCAAATGAGATGAAGCTCAATGTACAACTGGACAAAAAAAAACGCAGGGAAGTAAAACAACGTTCAGAACCGCGAGGGAAATTGCTGAATCAATGTTCATCAGAGGCTAAACGAAAAATGAGATCGAGAATTCGGAAGGTCCCTAGGTCGAAAACGTGAAATCTTCAAAAAAAACTAAGATGAGGCAAACCGGAACGAGGAAAAGAAGCAAACTGGTCATCTAAATTGGAGCAATCCGAAAGTTTCTTTGTTTTGTATCACTTCTCACATTGAGGGCAACTATGTAACCTATCGCAATTCCCATTACACTCCTTCTAATCAGATTGTTCTTCTAGTTGCGTTCAAAGTATTTCCAAAGACATTGCCTAGGAAGTGTGTTAACAACTCAGCTCTGGTGGAGAGAAGCAAGACCCATGCACTTCATACAAAATACGGTACTTCAGCATACGGTACAGCGACGCTGCCCAAAGAAACAGACGAAAGTTCATTTGATGGGCTTTCTCAGGCCGTCTCGAGCTTATAATATACTCCAAAATAACAGCTATAGAACTGTGGTAGAAACGAGGCAGAAGTGCGTCAAGCGAAAGGCGTCTTCAGAAACAATCGGAACCCGGTGATCGACACTCAAATCCGGCGGCAAGCGAGCTGATTTTTGACTCAAAACACCAGATCTCAACAAACAAACAGTCAATCAACAGGGCAAAAGAAAGCGAAACCACAAAATCCAAGATCGCACGCTGCGCGACGTTATTCTGAATCAAACCGACCACGACCCTCAACTGATTGACGCACCTGGTAGCTTCCCAAAGCAATGTAGGAGCGATACACGAGGCAGTCTCTCTCGACGGAGGCAGCTTCCGACAAACCTCCGACATTGCTCTCGTTGATCGCAGCCTGAAACGCTCCCAGGTAGAAATTGTTCTTCAAACCGAACAGGGGATCTGGTCCTCCACTCATGTTTCTAAGCTCCAACTGTTGGAATTCGCCCGACGACCAACGATGGCCTCACTCACGCCCCGAGCAAAGCGAGCGAGCGAGCGAGCTAGCGAACGAGCGAGAGAAATTACAAGATCGCGAAGAATTGCTGGCCGAGCGGACTCCTTCTGGATCCGTCACTCCCTCAGATCCCTGCAAGGCGAGCGGAAGAATCCGATCCAGGCCGGGCACAGCGCGCGGAACGACTGACTGACTGACCCACCGATGGATCGACGGAACAAATCGGGGCAAACGAGGGCCGATGAAAAACCTCGACTGATGAGCGAAGTCCCGATCGTGCTGCTCTCGTCCTCTTCCTCCTTCCTCCTCCTCCTCCTCGTCGTGCTGCATTCACCTTTGCGGCACCTTCTCCTCTCTTTTTCCCATGCCGGGGCGTTCCTCATTCCAGCATTGCGGCCGTCCGTCTGCCGGCTTTCCCCTCTGCCGTTTAGACGACGGAACGCTATTCCAGTTTAGTGAGGGTCTCTTCTTCTTCGGTTGGCACCTCTCCTGGCGGATACATTTGGGCGGGCATGCTTTACCTTTCGGTGGAACCTGGCTTCCTATAATAATGGTGAACCATTTCATTTTCGATTGATCAAATTGGTACCCAAGTTGTCGCACAGGAAAACTACAGAAGACAATACTTAAATGAAGAACTCAGTTGAGATTATGTCCATGTCCGAATTATTGTTTCATGTGTAAAAATGCAAGAGTTGTTATCTTAAATTGAAAAGTAATAATCTTGAAACGTTTCATGTAGAAATGATTACATCACATGCAATTTTGATGCACATTTCTCACACAAGTGTCCATTCACTGCAAGCTTTCGTGCTACGTCATCATTTATTGATACACTAGTGACCCAGTGTCACTATCTCTCCTTTTGTGGTTATATGTGGACAAAATTGTAAAAGGGATGTGTACAATCAAGCACTAGGAACAAAGACAGTCATCTGTAAGAAGTTAAAAAAACTTTAACTTTAGTTTTGGAAACATATTAGATAATATAGGCTAATTTACCAAAATAAAAAATAATAATTTTTAATATATATATTATATTCTGTAATTTTTATCAATCAGTGCACTACATTCTTAATGGAAAAATCATATTTTTTGTATATCATTCTACCTTGATAGGTCAGATGTATCAGATTGCAATACATATTGCAATATTCATTATATTCATTGTATTCATTCATACCACCACATGATGATTTATTTTCGTCTTTTTGCTACATAAATATGTTTCATTCACTTGGAAGTCAATTCAAGGTGGCGAGATACACAAGAAACTACCTGATTGCAAGCTCCAAGCATCGTACTCCCATGTTCAATACCCCCAACTTCAGTGTCCTGTCGCGATATGCCACAGACAGTTTTGTTAATTTGTGCTGCACTAGATCTCGAGAACAAATGTACTTCTCAGAATTTGAGGAAATCAAGTGTAAAGAAAATGAAACGAGAATAATCCAGTCTGTATTTTGATCTAAAAAGGATGATCAAATAAAACCTACTGCGAGCACATACATATGTTCATACACTCTGTACATTAAGTTATGTGTGCTCTAAACTAGAATGCATTCTAGATCGAGAGTCTACTTGTATCTCGAATATTTGAATTTTTTTCCATGGATTAGAAACCAACACTATCCACGGAAGATTAATTTTTAACAAACAAAAACGAAAATAATTAATGATATTTTTTAGCAAAACAATACTATTATTGAATTTAATTAATTTAGCTGTTATATTAACATATGAATATAAAAAACTAAATTTGAATCAAATGATGAACTATTGATGATATTTAACCACATTACTTCGATTTATCATGTAACTGCAATATTGCGTACTATTAAAGAACAAAATATAGTCAAGAAAATGCCATTTGTAGCTGAATGTCAAGTTTACTGCACTATATATGGAGAATCATACCAACACAAGTTCAAATGCAAACCACTTCATGAATCAAAATATAGGGTGGAAAGTTAGATGCAACTGGTTGAGAAATATGTTCATCAAGTACTCAAGTTTTCTTCTGCATAAAATACGCGATTTGACTACTTTCGTACTCCTAATTTTTGTTGCAGATCTTTCACTTGATGCGACGGGACTGTTGGCGAAGTTAATCCAATGCAATCCAGAAAGAGAGCGTTCGTAATGCCACTTTTGTCTTCAGGGCGGACTGTCTTTATAGAGCCAATAATGTAACGATGAATACAAGTTAGTTTTATATATATGTATATAAAACTAGGATGTCCAAGATTTTCGTTATACGTGTTTTAGGTCACAACTTCTAGAATGGCAAATGCAAGAGCACCATCACAATTGACCCATCCATCCCTGCGCACCAAGCACTGGTTCCACTCAAAGTCCATACAGTAGTAGAAAAATTTGTGACAAAGGAAGAAAGGCATACAAGACTTGCAAAACAGGCAGGGCTCTGGAGATAGCCGTGGACCGAGGAATGTATATTCAAGACTTGAGATGATTACATTTGTTGCGCATGTGGACAGAATGATTCAGCACAATGAACCTGAAAAAAAGCTCAATGACTTTTCATGACACGAGTACCAGACCTTGGACATGTCCTGGCCTAGGGGTGGTAATAACTGAGCATCGTGTAGACAGTTTGCAGTCCCGTCAAAATGAAGAGAATGTTTGCAGCAACTAAAGATATGAAGAGCCAGGGCCTCTCTTGAAATCTGCTGACAAATCGAGTGACCTGATGTCGGATCGGGGAGCTGTACCAGTCGTGTACTTCCGTGAACAGGCTCTTGACCTCGTCGGAAAATCTGACACTGAGTTTCTGCAGGACATTGTTGAATAAGAGGGCGACGTCTCGATCGTCCCCGAGATAATTGAGAGCAATGACCGGCTCTGCCCCCTTCCTCAGCAGTCGCACATCGTCTGGCGAGTCTATCAAGGCGTCCATGACTGCGAGGTAACACATGAATCTGTGATCTGTCTCCGTGGCCAACTCGTAGGCACACATGTTCCTCAGCATCCTCTCCGTGTTGTCGTCGATGTCAATTCTAGGAAGCAAGAGAGTAGCTCTGAAATAGAACGACGACTTGACGAACCTCATTCCACTGATTGGGGTGTGAACTCCTTTCACACTGATCCCAGCTTTCTCCAGCTCCGACACACTCAAAAGATTACTCACGTCCGAGCTTTGGGTTCGAGGAAGGACTCCCTTCGATCTACGGAACGCCATTACTCTCATAATCCATGTCAACATTGCCTTCAGAGAGTAGAATACCCGCCGGAGCCATGAAACCACTGAAAGATGGTTCGAGTTCTTACTGCTGCTTTCAACACTTCCTCGCCCGGAAATTTGAGCACTCGCCGAGACATCGGAGCCCGGATTGGAAGAGGATTGCTGATAGTTGTCCTCGATACTCATAGTCGGAGGATTTGGATCGCGGGGTTGCTTGGAACAGACGAAATTGTAAAGACATCCTAGCAGGTGGTCACATTGTTCATACGTGACCACCTGCTCTATACCATGGTCCTTCGAGTAGCCGAGATTGAAGGTTGCAACCGCCGAGTGGACGATTGGATGCAGAAAGTTATCGAAATTCATGTTCACATCTTGGCCGTATACTAGATTCCACACTTTCTGTATGAGGAAAAGAGGAATTTGGTTCTCGAACAACCATATGTCACAGAACAGTAAAGCTATGTGGGAGTTGACATGGACTTGATCGAAGATGGACCAAAAGCTGTTGGCATTTCTGGACCGAGTGAGCGATCCTTTTCCTACGAATGTGTAGTTGAAGTACCAGTAGGACATGAGTGCCACCAAAAAGACTGCATCGAGTGTGAGCACATGTCGTAGTTGCTCGTGTGAGAGAGGCGAGATTTTGGGATCATCATCGTACAGATGACGAAGTGCTGGAGATTCCTCGACCGGTCCTGCTATCTCATTGCACAGCGTGTCCCACCGATCTGGACCCTGCACGTAGGCCTGCTCCAGGAACCCGGACACCACCTCGAGCCGTAGCTCGTCGACCCGATCCAATCCAACAAAGTCCCTGTTGTAAAGACCCAAACACAGCAGCTGACAGTTGTAGTGGTATGGCTTCAGCGTCCTGATGTATGGTGGAACCTTGAAGATCTTGGGGCCCTGGCCTCGACTGTGTGCCTCCTTTCGAGCTCTGGCAACTCTCTCAAGTTCCTCCTTCAGGGACGAGGCCCATGACCGATCTGTAGACCTCGATCCCACCATGTTTATTTTCAGCTACGAGTTCATCAGTTGCGCTCAGAAAATGGAACCCACTCTTCCCTTAAACTATGTACATTCAAGTGCCCATCCGGAAGAATCGACGTCTCCATGCACGTGAAGGAGCTCTCGGCTCTCAGCTTCGGTGTGATGATTGTCAGTTTGAAAGCTCGCTGTCACGATGTGTGGAAGCCCACGTTTGATCTTTTTCAGTCTTGTGGTGAATGATGAAACTATTCGTGACAGTTCACTAAATCTAGTCATGCTTTTCACAATGCGAGTGTTGCTTGTGGAGTGCGCCCTATGTTTCGGCGTGCATTGGAACTCATTGTTTAGAGCTACAGTCCCTGATGCATGCGATGATCGTAATCAACGGAGAGATGTTCTATGAAGAAGTTCGTGGATATGGCTTTAAGTACGGCACGGCTTGTCTGATTTTGATGCAACACCGCTTTGAGTTAGAGCACGATGAAACTATATCAACGTAAGATACCAATCAAGAAAAGTAGCCCTGCTAGATGTTGTGTAAGTGTCCATACAGTGAAGATTGTAATAATTTGAAGTACAACTTCTTCAACTCATGACTAATCCCAGCGATTTTGCACAAATGAAATAAGTGAAGTCGAAAGGAGTGTGATGCGTCTTAAGTCTGCCTCTGCTAGTCTGTAATCTCCAGAAGATTGTTCATTTTTACAATTACGATGCAGGAGCAGAAAGCATTGTAAGCGCGTCCAAAAGCTGAAAGAAAAGAGTTACAACTCCCCGGAAGTAAACTCAGGAAGTGGTTATGTGTCCGTAAGTGAGATGATCTTGTGCTGCGAGAACATATCATGTTCTCTGGAGAAAATTTTACAGAGCATAACGCTAAAAGTGCAATTGTGCAGTCACGAATTGTCAATTGAGAGTGTATATAAATCAGCTGGCCGCACGGCAGGTTGTGTAAGTAGCTACCTCATCTTACTTACTTGTCCACATGGATCGCAGTCGTGAAATCAAGGAAGGGAATCTGTGGATAATCTTCGATCTGTTACACATTAGAAAAGGTCATTTGACTGGGTTCAAGCTGCAGAGGGAGACTTCTTGAGAAACGTCAGTATTGCTGTTGAACTTATTAAGCCTATGCTACGCTAATTTGTGTATACCTGTTGCTGGCACAGGCTGAGTAGCATGTTGACCAGGTCGCCCAATATAGATAGTCGCCTTGGATCTGAGTGTTCGACGCCACTACGAATCGTCGCATATCACAAGTATCTTAAGGCTCCTATATGTGCCATCTTCAAGGTCTGCTTTGGGTACCGCCAAGAGTGCAGTGATGAAGATCCACTAAAAACCTCCATAACTCAAGCTCCCTAAACCCTCTGACTTGGATGGCACTTTCATCCGGGCCACCGTCATTCAAACCTCGAACTGCTTGTATACTTCGAGAATCATCAATTCTCTTCAATAGGCCTTGGGCTTACGATGCAACTTCCGATTGAGCAAGTAAGCAGACCGCCAACTCACCAGTCTGTTAATGAGATGAAGACAGTGTAAGGCAGTGATGTCGATCTCAGTCGTAGATGCAAGGCATGCAAAACTGAGAAGAATTAAGCTCAAATCTGCACAATGAAGGCTGGAAAATGAACGTTTTGACTAACCAGTACGAGGATAGTCAAGTCATTCAAACTAAGAGGTCCACTCTGTAGTTGGTGCACGGTTCACAACTATCGAAGACTCGATTGAGGCATTTTAAAAACTATTATCGATCAATGACTACATCACTTAATATATTACGGCAGGTGTCGTCAACAATGTGATTCCTGCATGACAGTTCCGAGGGCATCGATGTTGTCTTTATCACCAACTCTCTATTCATTCATCGTTCGAGACTTGAACTTTTACCATTCCCATGGTTCAAGGGTTTTGAATTGAATGGATGCTAATGAAGAATAGCCATATGACTGATGATATCCTGTGATTTAAAAATCGCTGTTTATCCATAGGTATGCATGTAATCGATAGTCATGCTTCATTTACAATCTTATTCTTAGCTGCTATTAGAGTTCCAAATAGCATAATATCAATTTACATCCTTGTGAGCCAAAACTCCCCATCCTTCAGCGTTTGTAGTCCAGATGTGCGTTCGAGCTCCCATAATCTAACTTCTCTGATCTCAAGCCATGTGCTCTAAGTGTATTCAAGACAACGAGATCATAAACATTCGCTCTCCACAGACAAATTGTCCAAAACTAAAACTAACAACTTGCTAATTGCTATTTTCACAAGAGCGGCAGACAAGCTCTTCATAACATAAAGATCTAACCAAACTCTGGCTAACTTTCTCAATACTACAGCCGTCGTGGGCCTATACTAGAATGAGTGCCACATCTCGGACACACTACCCCGGACAAGTCAGGTGACACACCGGCAGCACAAGGGAACATCCTTCCTAACAGCAATCTTCAGAGCCAGGGAACACGATTCTGCTCCCAACACTTCGCTCGATTTTTCCTCTTAGTGATCAACTCACTCTCAGCCTAGCGATCCCATCGGCCCTCTTAGCGATCCACTCGGCCTGCACATCACACACTCTTGACTCTCCCTTCCAGCACCCTGATTTCACTTTGAAAATCTTAGATACCACCCTCTCACTCCCACAAAGCGATACTCTCCGCCCTCTCCCATACTCTCACAGCCAGTACACACACTGCCCACCTTCCTTCAACAGCCCCATACACCACCAGATTTCTCTCTCAGATTTAACTCTCACATTTCAGTTTCAAATTCAAATCCAAACTGTTAGATTTCACGTCAATTTCAGCTTCCACTCTCAGATCTTCACTTTGATTTCAGCTATCACTCACATATTTGACACTTCGATCTCAGACCCCGATTGAATTTCACTCTCAGATTCGACTCTCCACCCTCGAGAATTCGCTCCCTCCTCCTTCGAATTCTCAACACTCCCCTCTTAATTCCCACCACTTCTCTGCGAAAATCACTTACATCCACACCCTATCCCTACGACCCATACCACCTGCGTCCACACACAACGTCATCCCTCAAGATCTCTGTTTCTAGGCGAAAAATCCTTCTCTAAAGTCCAAGGGCCAAGGTGCCCACATGCCGCTGAATGTCGTTCCCGCAATGATGGGTAACGGCATGCCTCCCACGCTTGACTTCACGCCGCCGCCGCCACACTTGTACATTCTACATTCATGACCACGCCGACTTCCGCCGTCGGAAATCTTCTTCCGCGTACTGCCGAAGGCCCTTGCGCCGAAGGCATCCTACCGCCGAAGACACTCTTCCGCACCTTTGCCTATCTATATTAGTCACTTCCGACACTCATAACTCATTAATCTCTTATCGGTTTCAAAAGTTATTGGGCTCGTTAGAACGAGCATGTTGAGCTCTTTCCAACAAGATAACAAAAAGTGTTACAAATTGAAAAAGTTATGAGGGTTTTACTCTTCCGCCAAAGGCCTCGCCCCGAAGTCCCTTCGCCTAACTATATCAGCCACTCCTAACTCATGGATCCCTTATCCGTTTCAAGAGTTCCTGGGCTCTTTCGAACGAGCGTGTCGAGCTTTATTAAACAAAACCCTAACTAAGTCAAGGCGTTACGAATTGAAAAAGTTATGAGGGATTTACTCTATCAAATTTCTTAAACTTCCAATTTCAAGAAAGAAAAGAAATACTAGGCTACCACACCTCCTAGCCATCCACACCAACCCCTAATCCTGCCAAAACTTTCAAAAAACTCCAAGCATAATTTTGCAAGAGCTTAAATCCAAAATTTTAGCTCTCATTAGGTTAAAAAAACATGTGAGCACATTTTTGTGCTCACAATCCTAGATTCGCAACTTGAACTGTAAGAGTCTCGCATGTGCCTTGCTAGACCTGCACAATTCTCGGCTCTAGCTTGAGCCATTAAAATCGGAATGTTTCGGTTCTTCTCATTTTATGTCATTCTCGTTCAGGCTGTCGCATTGTGGAGTACAAAAGAAGACTACAAAAGCTGGAAAACAGGGAAAGGTTGAAAATATGACAATGGAACTGTCTGTTCTGTCTTTCCTACCGAATTCGGAATTGATTCGACATCATGAGATGAAGAATGAAGAGAAGAGTACCGAGGACCAAACAAAGCTAGAAGAGGTGCAAATCTACAATTTCAGTCTAAGGAAAAAGCTCAATTTTAGTACAGGGTGTTATCAGGAAATCTAGCTTAGTCCTTCAAATGCAGGCATTACCAAAAAGAAGAACAGCTAGATGAAGTTGGTAATGTCGTCAAGTAAAGAGAGTATCAAAAAGGCTAGTCGCTTTCATACCGCACAACAAGTTTGAAGCATGGTGACTAAAAGTAGTAGAGAACTGGTGGACTGACGAGAAGAAAAAGGACCTTGAAATGTTCTTATACGGGTACAACGAGGCCATGGATTTACTTCCATTTGCAGAGGCAGCTCTACTACTTTTAGTCACCATGCTTCGAACTTGTTGTGCGGTTTGAAAGGGAATAGCCTCTTTGATCATCTCTTTACTGGACGACATTAGGAACTTCATCTAGCTGTTCTTTTTGGCAATGCCTGCATTTGAAGGACTAAGCTCGATGTCCTGATAACACCCTGTACTTAAATTGAGTTTTTTCCTTAGACTGAAATTGTAGATTTGCAGCTCTTCTAGCTTTGTTTGGTCCTCAGTACTCTTCTCTTCATCCTTCATTCATGACGTCGAATCAATTCCGAATTCGGTAGGAAAGACAGAAACAGACAGTTCCATTGTCATATTTTCAACCTTTCCCTGTTTTCCAGCTTTTGTAGTCTTCTTTTGTACTCCACGATGCGACAGCCTGAACGAGAATGACATAAAATGAGAAGAACCGAAACATTCCTATGGCTCAAGCTAGAGCTGAGAATGGCTCAAGCTAGAGCTGAGAATTGTGCAGGTCTAGCACGGCACATGCGAGCCTCTTACAGCTCAAGTTGCGAGTCTAGGATGTAAATTGCTATTATGCTATTTGGAACTCTAATAGCAGCTACGAACAAGACTGTAAATGAAGCATGATGATCGATTATATGCATACGTATGGGTAAACAGCAATTTTTAAATCACAGGATATCATCAGTCATATGGCTATTCTTCATTATCATCCATTCAATTCAGAACCCTTGAACCATGGGAATGGGAAAAATTCAAACAAGTCTTGAAAGAAAGATGAATGAATAGAGAGTTGGTGATAAAGACAACATCGATGCCCTCGGAACTGTCATGCAGGAATCACATAGTTGACGACACCTGCCGTACTATATTAAGTGATGTAGTCACTGATCGATAATAGTTTTCAAAATGCCTCAATCGAGTTTTCGATAGTTGTGAACCGTGCACCAACTATAGAGTGGACCTCTTAGTTTGAATGACTTGACTATGCTCATACTGGTTGGTCAAAACGTTCATTTTCCAGCCTTCATTGTGAGAATTTGAGCTTATTTCTTCTCAGTTTTGCATGCCTTGCATCTACGACTGAGATTGACATCACTGCCTTACACTGTCTTCCTCTCATTAACAGACTGGTGAGTTGGCGGTCTGCTTACTTGCTCAATCGGAAGTTGCATCGTTAGCCCAAGGCCTATTGAAGAGAATTGATGATTCTCGAAGTATACAAGCAGTTCGAGGTTTGAATGACGGTGGCCCGGATGAAAGTGCCATCCAAGTCAGAGGGTTTAGGGAGCTTGAGTTATGGAGGTTTTTAGTGGATCTTCATCACTGCACTCTTGGCGGTACCCAAAGCAGACCTTGAAGATGGCACATATAGGAGCCTTAAGATACTTGTGATATGCGACGATTCGTAGTGGCGTCGAACACTCAGATCCAAGGCGACTATCTATATTTGGCGACCTGGTCAACATGCTACTCAGCCTGTGCCAGCAACAGGTATACACAAATTAGCGTAGCATAGGCTTAATAAGTTCAACAGCAATACTGACGTTTCTCAAGAAGTCTCCCTCTGCAGCTTGAACCCAGTCAAATGACCTTTTCTGATGTGCAACAGATC
Organism: Marchantia polymorpha subsp. ruderalis; assembly: GCA_037833965.1. NCBI lineage: Eukaryota > Viridiplantae > Streptophyta > Marchantiopsida > Marchantiales > Marchantiaceae > Marchantia > Marchantia polymorpha. The sequence goes on along the minus strand of AP031351.1, from coordinate 29,103,971 downwards.
GAAGATTATCCACAGATTCCCTTCCTTGATTTCACGAATGCGATCCATGTGGACAAGTAAGTAAGATGAGGTAGCTACTTACACAACCTGCCGTGTGACCAGCTGATTTATATGCAATGATATTAATGCATATGATATATATGATTTATAAAATTTTCTCCAGAGAACATAACATGTTTGCAGCACAAGATCATCTCACTTACGGACACATAACCACTTCCTGAATTTATTTCCGGGGAGTTGTAACTCTTCTCCTTTCAACTGTTGGAGGCACTTACAATGCTTTCTGCACCTGCATCGTAATTGTAAAAATGAACAATCTTATGGAGATTACATACTAGCAGAGGCAGACTTAAGACGCATCACACTCCTTTCGACTTCACTCATTTCATTTGTGCAAAATCGCTGGGATTAAACCTGAGGTTGATAGAGTTGCGGCCTATTACGTCCGACAACTTTGCTCGTTGAGTAACTTGTAGGTGATACCCTACTCTTGTTAGGCAGAAAATCACATAAGTCTTTTGCAGCAGAGATCATGTCCGTGGCTGCCAGTTATAAAATCTAAAATGGTTTAAATAAGTTTCGAGAAAATTGCCTAAATTGCCTACAATGTTGTGGTACCCCACTTTTGGGCTTTTTGCGGAATTTAAAACATTTTCGGAAAACTGTACCGCGGCAGCAGTGTAAATAGCCATCAGTGCATCAAAATAGAGTGAAACTGGAGGATCTCGGAGAATCTCGAAAGATCTCGTAGAATCCAGGAGTTGGGCGCAACGTCTGGGACAGGCGCCGCCCTAAACACGGTCTCTGAAGGAGTACCCCTTCGGCGCAAGGCGCGTAATCCGCCTTCGGCACTAGAGAAATCCTTCAGAACCGGTTCAATTCCCGAACGCCTCGACTTGGTTAGGGTCTTGTTGGAAAGAACTCAACGCGCTGATTCTAACGAGCCCAAGAACGCCACGAACGGATGAGAACTCCGTGAGTTATGAAGGTCGAGAGATACGAAGATCTCGCCTACTCGTAGGTGAGGAAAGTTTGTCCTATGTGCGGACGAGGGAAGTCCGCCTACGCATAGGCGGAATAGGGTTTGACGTCGGCGGGATGTCCGCCGCGAATGTCGTCTACTCGTAGGCGGGGAGGACTAACACCTATGCACAGGCGGACGCAAAGGCCGCCTACGCACAGGCGCTTCGGCGTCGGCGGAAAGCCCGCCTTCGGCCCTAGAAATGCGCCTTCGGGGTTGGAAATTGTACGGCGCCTTCGACGCCAGCGCATCACGGACGGGCGAGGACCCAACGGAGTAGTAAAATCCGTACGGACCGTACGGACGGGACGAACAAGTGCGCCTTCGGCCGGTCGGAGTTTCGGGGACAAGAGCGCCGACGGAGAGGCGAGAGAAATGGATAGACTGGACGGAGTCGTTGACCGCGGTCAACGCCTTCGGCACAGTCGCCTTCGGCGCTGCGCCTACGACGAGGGACCTGCGCGGACGAACGTCTGATACGCGGACGGAATTCGCCTACGTGTAGGCGAGCGCCTACGCACAGGCAAATGAAGTTCTGCGCCGGCGTAGATTCCGCAGATTCCGCCTACGCAGAAGGGAGTTCGATTTTTGTCCCATGCGCGGACGATCGCCTTCGGCGTAGCGGGACTAGCCAAAGTTAAGTACGAACGAGTGTAGCGCGCCGGCGAGAAATCCGCCTTCGGCGCTGCGCATCCATGTCCGCGGCGTAATACGCTAGCGGAGTTCAAATTGCCAATTCGAGCGTGTGAGTTAAGTCGGCGTCGGCGGAGCGTGAAGCCGCGCGTGAGAGAGGAGGCCGTTATAGTGCGGAGCCGGCGCGACCATCAAGTGATCCGACCTTCACAACCGAGAGCCGACCATGACCTTCAACGAGGAGACGGTGTGAGCACAAAACTGTGCTCACATGTCTTTTTACCCTTATGAGAGTTAAAAGTTTGGATTTAAGCTCTTGCAAAATTATGCTTGGGGTTTTCTGGAAGTTTCTGCAAGATTAGGAGTTGGTGTGATGGTTAGGGGGCAAGAGTTGCGGAAGAAGTTCCTTCGAGGAAAGGCCTTCGGCGAAGGAGTGAAACTCTCATAACGTTTTCAATGTGTGACGCCTTGACTGAGTTAGGGTCTTGTTGGAAAGAGCTCGCGACGCTCGTTCCAACGAGACCAAGAACTCTTGAAACGGATAAGGCAGCATCGAGTTAGGAGCGGCGGAAGTTTTTGATATGGAAGGCCTTCGACGGCCTACGCGTAGGCGGGTTGCGCGTAGGCGGCCTGTGCATAGGCAAACGCCTTCGGCGGAAGGGAAAAACCGTGATAACGTTTTCAATTCTTAACGGTTTGCGTTGGTTAGGGTTTCGTTAGAAAGGGCTCGACAAGCTTGTTCTAACGAGCCCAACAACGCTTGGAACGGATGAGGACTGAGGGAGTTATGACTATCGGAAGATACGTAGACGTTCGCCTTCGGCGGAAGGAGTTCGCCTCCGCCGGGAATTCCGCCTACGCGGAAGGGAGTACAACTTTTGTCCTATGCGCAGACGAACGTCTCCGGCGGTTGTAGGCCTTCGGCGAAGCAGTAAAACCGGTATATCTTTTTCAATTCTTAGCGGTTTGACTTTATTCGGTTCTCGTTGGAAAGAACTCGACGCGCTGGTTCCAACGAGACCAGGATCTCTTGAAACGGATTAGTCATCACTGAGTTATGAGCGTCGAAAGCGGCTGTCATGGTTAGGAGAAAGGCCTTCGGCGTTAACAGTTAGAGGGGCCTTTGGCCCAAGGACGGCCTGCGAGTAGGCGGAGACCTGCGGGTAGGCGGCCTGCGGTAGGCGGACGCTTGCGGATAGGCGGCCTGCGGATAGGCGGACGCCTGCGGGTAGGCGGCCTGCAGGTAGGACGCGGACGCCTGCGGATAGGCAAACGCATTCGGCGGAAAAGTAAAAACCGTCATAACTTTCTCAATTCTTATTGATTTGACTTAGTTAGGGGCTTGTTGGAAAGAACACAACACGCTTGTTCCAACGAGCCCAAGAACGTTGCAAACGAAGCAGGGATCCGTGAGTTATGGTCTTCGGGGTGACTGTTATAGATAGGCAAAGTCGCAGAAGAGTGTCTTCGGCGGGGGGATGCCTTCGGCGGTGCGCGGAAGACAAAATTTCGGACGGCGGATATTGACGTGATCATAAATAAAGACTGTACAGGTGTGGCAACGGCGGGGCATGAAGTTGCACATGGGAGCCAGGCCGTTGCACATCATCGCGGGAACGGCATTCACGCGGGCTGTGGGTGACTCGGCCCTTGAACGTTGGAGAGGAATTTTCGGCCTGGGGATAGAGATCGTGTGGTGTGCCATTGTGTGGTGACGCTGGTGGGATTGGTCGCTGGAATTGAGTGTGGATGTGAGTGATTTTTGCAGGGAAGTGGTGAGAATTAGGAGGGGAGTGTGGAGTGTTTGAGATAAGAAGGAAGCAACCTCTCGTGGGTGGAGAGTTGTATCGTGGAGTGAAATTAGATTGGGATCTGAGATTGAGGTGCGACATCTGTGAGTGGGATCCGAGATTGAAGTGTAATCTGTGAGTGGGATTTGAGATTGAAGTGTAATCTGTGAGTGGGATCTGAGATTGAAGTGTAATCTGTGAGTGGGAGTTGAGAGCAGAGTGGAAGACTTGAGAATGGGAGCTGAGAGTGAAGCGAAATCTGAGACTGAAATGTGACAGTCGGGATCTGAAATTGAAACTGAAAAGGGAGAGTTGAATCTGAGAGAGGAATCTGGTGGAGTCTGAAGGTGGAAGCCGAGAAGTCGACACTGAAATCTGAGTAGGAATTGGGAGTGGAACTCGAAGCTAGGATAGATCACAGCGGCTGTGGTATTGAGAAAGTCACCCAGAGTTGGGTTAGATCTTTATGTAACAAAGAGCTTGTCTGCTGCTCTTGTGGAGATAGCAGACAGCAAGTTATTATTTTCAGTTCTAGATAATTTGTATGTGAAAGAGCAAATGTTTATGATCTCATTGTCTTGAATACACTTTGACCACATGATCGAAATCAGAGAAGTTAGATTATGGGAGCTCGAACCCCCACCTGGACTACAAACGCTGAAGGGTGGGGAGTTTAGGCTCACAGACGGGGAACGCACCATTCTTGAATTCGCGATTTCACTTTCTAGTGCGAGCTGCGCGCGTCCACCTGCTAGCTGTTAGACACTCTAGTCATCGCCGCGCGGAGAATTACTCCGTGGCTGAGAGAGAATTGAGTGCGCGCGAGTTGGAATTGAGAGAAATTAGAATTTGCAGAGGAGGCAGAAGCGCGAGCAAGAAGCTCGAGCAGAGCAGAGAGAGAGTTGTTGCGCAAGCTAATTTCAAGAACGCTATGTCGAAGCTGAACAGGCTGCGGATGATGCCACTCCGGGTTCCACATAACGGGTTGCGTGCTTTTGAGGAACGGCTGATTGCAAGGAAACTTGAGTTCTTGATGTGGGGATGGAATTACGTGTGTGTGGACATGGTGCGCGAATGGTTGGACGCGGAGCGACAAACTTCGCGCGGATTGCGTGCGCACGTAGATAGGTGGACCGTCCACGATTGGGCACAAGCATTGGGGAGGTGTGCCGGCGACGACGGGTACCTCCTATTTGATAGTGAGAGCGTCAAGATGTCGAAGCAGGACGAAGCGCAATTCGTGGAATTGTTCAAGCGGGGGAGGTCTTGTACCCGTTCCAAGAACGGGTACAAGACCCGCGACTACAAAGATCGTTTCCGCAGGACTGTAGCGGCGGCGTTGCTGCAATTGTTGCAGCCGCACCGCACTTCGTACATCACGTTGTGACAGGTATCTTTTGTGGAGCTCACATTAGCCGGAGCTCCAGTTCACTGGGAGCGCATCCTACATAGGGTGATGCGACAGCACGCATATGAGGAGAAAGGAGGAACTCTCAATCACCTCTCCCCTTTCTTGATAAACTTTTATCGACAGAGGAATTGTTTGACCACGGCAGAGCTTGCTCGTTTTCCGCCATTGTTAGTCGACCATCCCGAGAAGTATGTGCGGGATAACGAAGTCGACACCGACGCAGAGGATTCACCAACTTCCACTCCACCGACTCAGCGGGACGAGGGAAGAAACACACCCGCAGCAAGAGTGCCGCGGAAATGAAGATGGAGAGAGGAACCGGAGGAGGAGCAACATCGAGAACCCACTACTCCCATACGGCAGCGGCCACTGCACGAAGTGTGTAGCCGGCCGAAGCAGAAGGCGCGTAGGCTTGTTTTACCAGGCAGCATCGCGGAAACGGCGACAATCGCCACGGAGAAGGGAAGTGCGTCCCCAGAGAAGGATGGGACTGCGCGGACGTCCTGTGGTAACCCACTTTTTGTTTTTCGTCGGAATTAGAACATTTTTGATTAGTAAGTACCGTGGTAGCAGCTGTAAATAGTAATCGGTACGCAAAGCCAGAGTAAAAAGAGGATCGAGGACAGTCGAGGGGTTTTGGGCTTAGGCCACAGTGGAACGCTTGGAATGGAACGGGCGGTTCACGCTGCAGGACTCGCTTCGAGCACCTTCGGCGGTAGATCACTCATAACTTCCTAAATTCTTAACGCCTTGAGTTACTTAGGGTCTCGTTGGAAAGAGCTCAACGCGCTCGTTCTAACGAGACCAAGAACGCCTGGAACGGATGAGGACTCAGGGAGTTGTGACTGTCGGAAGATGCGAAGGAGAACGCCTACGGATAGGCGGAAGGAGTTCGTCGTTAGCAGAATATCCACCTTCGGCCCTAGATGTTCGCCTTCGGCGACGGACGTCTTCGTGTCAACTTCAAGTCGGCAAACTCGGAGTCGGCAAACTTGAGGTCGGCGAACTCGAGGTCGGAGAACTCGAGGTCGGAAAACTCGAGGTCGGAAATCTTGAGGTCGGCGAACTCGAGGTCAAAGAACTTCAAGTCAGCAAACTCGGAGTCGGCAAACTTGAGGTCGGCGAACTCGAGGTCGAAGAACTCGAGGTCGGAAAACTCGAGGTCGGAGAACTTGAGGTCGGCAAACTCGAGGTCGGCGAACTTCAAGTCAGCAAACTCGGAGTCGGCAAACTTGAGGTTGGCAAACTCGAGGTCAAAGAACTTCAAGTCAGCGAACTCGAGGTCGGCAAACTTGAGGTCAGAGAACTCGGAGTCGGCGAAACATCGTGCGGGCGCCTTCGGCGATAACAGATAACAAGCCTTTGACAGTGTGCCTTCGGCCAAGGATAAAACCGGCATAACTCTTTCAACTCGTAACGGTTTGACTCAATTAGGGTCTCGTTAGAAAGAGCTCGACGCGCTCGTTCCAACGAGCCCAAGAACTCTTGAAACGGATCAAGGATCTGTGAGTTATGGGTGTCGGGAGTGACTGTTACAAATAGGCAAAGATGCGGAAGTGCGTCTTCGGCGGTCAACGCCTTCGGAGAACTCGGAGTCGGCGAACTCGAGGTCGGCGAACTTCAAGTCGGCAAACTCGGAGTCGGCGAACTCAAGGTCGGCAAACCGGATGCGGTTCAGAGATCTTGCGGAGTCCATATCTTTGCGATGGACGGTCGGATGGATCTGAAATTTGGTGGGACCGTTGATCTCGGTCGGCCACGCATGCCTGCACATATTCAGCCTCAGATCTCGGATGTAAAGACGCTGGCGGCTCTGTACAGTAGGCTTAGGATTTAGATTTAGGGTTAGGGTTAGATTTAGGTTGTAAGTTAGAGGGGAAGGTAGCCGCCGACTTCTCAGGTGTAGGATCTGTTGCGGCTCGCACCCTAGCGGGTAGTGTAGTGTTAGTTAGGACCTTAGAAGGTATAAAGTAGTTCAAGGCGTTTTGCCTTTGGACTCTTCCAGTTTCGGAAGTGCAGATCAGGAACTCACTTTCTTGGCGTGTTTGTGCATTTGGTCCTGGCACCACGTAGAGAAGCTGCAGCATAGCGAAGTTACCGTATGTTGTAGTTGAAGGCCTTCGGCTGAATGTTCAGAGCTAGTACCCGGTTAGAGACTTGAGTAGTGCGGATCTGCACCTGCGGGTGATTTCTGATGCTCAGAGCCGGCTGCGAGTTAGATACTTGAACAGTTCCCCCTTACTCCTTCGAGTGACATATCCTGATTGTACTCCTACGGGAAGTTTCCCCTGAATGCCAATGTGAAGTTTCATTACTTCGTGTAAACCTTGGTTTGTAATTCAGGTTGTGTGTGTGTTACTGGATCGTGTTTTCAGTAAGTTCTCAGTCGGGTCTGCACTCCCTGCGTTTGGTGTGATAGTCGAGGGTGACGTCCACGGCGTATGTAGAGGCTTCGTTCCGAAGTGAGAAGTCCAGTCCGGGTACCCCCGCTAGTTCCTGGCGGAAGGGCAGTAAAAGCCGGAGTGGGAGGCACTTCCTGCAGAACCTCTGAGTGAACTTGCGAGACACTTTCCTCCTGAAATCCGAAGCGGAGGTCCTGACCGACCTCCGAGTTGTGCTTTTTGCCAGTTTCAGGTGTGTGTGTGTGTGTGTGTTGAGTGACCAAGCTGTACCGTGCATCCTCCGAGCATCCTCCGAGTTGAGTTCCTCCTCCGAGTCGAGCCTCCGAGTCGAGCACTACAGTATTTCTGGGAGTGACAGTCGCCTAGAATTCAAACTCTACCAAAAGTCTGTTAAACGTGACACTTTTACTCTGTGTGTTGCCTCTGTCCCTGTGGGTTCGATCTTTTTACCACCATACTGCAGTTTTAGCCTTTGGTGGGTTATTACACGTCCGCAGGAGCGGTGGACCACGCTGCACTTTCAGCGGACGAGAGACGGCCTTCGGGTCAGGAGTTACCACGTGCGATGCGGACGAGTGTGCCGCCTACGCACAGGCGACTCCCTGTGGACATGTGACCTCTTGCAGACGTGGACCTCTGCCTACGCGTAGGCAGAGAAAGTTCGCCTACGCATAGGCGGCCGCCTACGCGTAGGCAGGATTCACCCCCAGTACAACGTAGGAAGGGGAAGGAGCCGGCGGAAGATCCGCCTTCGGCTCAAGGGCCTTCAGGGCAAGGCTCTCCGGCGGACAACGCGCCGGGATTTGCGCCTTCGGCGCCAGGGCCTTCGGGCCAACGAGTTACAAGCAGGCAGCGTCCGGAGGTCGCACCTTCGGCGGGTAATCCGCCGGAAGATGCGCCTTCGGCGGAAGGGCCTTCGGGGCAAGGGACATCGGGCAGGCGGCCTTCGGCTCTATCACCTTCGGCGGTAGACGCCTTAAGCGCTGCGCCTGCGGCGGATAACGCGCCGGGAATTGCGCCTACGCGTAGGCCGGACGCATCCCTCGCGCAGGACCGATTGAGGGAGCAGGACCTAACGGAGGAGCAGATTGTCTATCCGCGGGATGAAATTCGCGTGCACAATGCACAATTGCACCCCGCGTTCCGGGGTCACGACATGACAAAATCTGATTCTGAGTCTTCTCAGAAATCAGCGCTTCAGTGACCTTCACCAGATCCTTGGTGAGCTCTTCCAGTCTCCCACTCTTCACCTTGTCGTAGTGGGTAGTGTCGTAGTGGGTTCTTCCGAAAGAGATTGTACTGACCCCACAAGCATTCATGCTTCTCCCGCAGCTCCTTAAGTTCCCGGTCCACCTGAGCTAGCAGCTTGCTGGTGTGGACTTTAGTGCGAGTTCGCCTGCGCACTAACTCGACGTAGGACCCAGGCTGGCGAGGATCCGCGTACTTATCGATCTTGCGATCCAAGTACCACAGCAGAGGTACTACCTGCTCACAGAGCGCCGCCGTCGGCGCACCAACAATTTCTTTCTCCTCCTCCTCGGTGTCTCCCGATCCCGACACTGATTCCGTGGATCCTCCTTCGTCATCATCCGAAGGGAGGATTTCGGTCGCCATTGATTGCGTTGGCGACTGGCCTGAGTGGGGCTGCATGGAGTCTGCAAGTTCTGCCGCCGATGGCGCTCCTGCAGCTTCGCTGCTCCCTGCTAAAATGTCCAAGGCGGTGGGTGAATGCGGCCGTGCCACATCCCCATCATCCGCCTGTCGTGCGTCGATCGTCACTCCTTCGCCGCCGGCGTCCGCCGCCGAAGGTGATCGCGCGGAATGTGACAGACAAATATACACTTTTAGTTGGGTTTCTGTGGACTTTTTCTGCCTTTCAAGATGGACTGTGCGAAGAACTTCAAATATGAGGAGTTTCGAAAATTTGCTTGTAATTCTGAGGTAGTGCGATTAGCCTGGTACTCAGCACAGTACTTTCACTGATCCTTTACTTAAGTTTGAACAGAGCGTCAGGTAGGCGAATATTCGGTCAGAGCACTTGGAGAGGTACTCTGTCGGGAGGTGTGTTCCTCGACTCGACTACAGTCTCGCTGTTGAAAGTTTCTGTCATTGGCCGCAGTCAAATTTCTACCTATCGTCTGACTTTAGCTCGACAGTAGCTATCTTCGTCCAGTGAAAAGAGGCGCGGACTAACCCAAAATGGACGCTTGGGCATTCTTCGTCCAGTGAAAAGAGGCGCGGACTAACCCAAAATGGACGCTTGGGCATTCTATCTACTTCATGTGGGAGTAACACTAGGGATCCTAGTCTCCACTTGCCCCTGTTCTTATCAAAGTGGTTTAGTAGTTGACAAGTGGAATATGTTGGCGACTTACTCTACTCGGTTTGGACGTGAGTGAAAACAGAGTTGAACGTTGGAGCAATATTGTGGTACCCCACTTTTGGCAATTTTGAGGAAATTAAAACATTTTTGGAAAACTGTACCCTGGCAGCATTGTAAATAGCCTTCGGTACATCAAAACAGAGTGAATCCGGAAGATCGCGGGGATTCTCGAGGGATCTTGTAGGATCTGGGATTTGGGGTGCCGCAGTAAGGACAGGCACCACCCTCCCTGCGAGCTCCGCAGTTAGGATCTCTACGGCGCAAGGCGCAAAACCCGCCTTCGGAGGTTGCGTCCGCGGCTGTAGGGAAACCCCCGTAATTAGGTAAACCCTCGGGCGCCTTGACCAAGTTAGGGTCCCGTTGGAAAGAGCTCGACGCGCTGATTCTAACGAGCCCAAGAACGCTTGGAACGGACGAGGACTTAGGGAGTTATCGCTACTGGAAGAAACGGAGGCGGTCGCCTACGGCGGAATGAGTTCGCCACCGGCGCGAATTCCGCCTACGCGCAAGGGGGATTCAAGTTTTGTCCTATGCGCGGACGAAGGCGTTCGCCTGTGCACAGGCGAAGTAGGGTTAGGGAAGGCGCGAAGTCCGCCTACGCACAGGCGTTCGCCTGTGCACAGGCACTTCGGCGTCGGCGGAGAATCCGCCTTGGGCCCTAGAAATGCGCCTTGTGAGGTAGAAAGTGTACGGCGCCTTCCGCACCAGCGCAGCGCCGCGTACGTCGGAAGAGCCGCCAGAGTAATCCAACAGGTACGGACCGTGCGGACGGCACGGGTGGATGCGCTCTTGGACGGACGGAGTTGCGGCGGCGGAAGCGCCGACGGAGAGACAAGGAACGGACAGACTGGACGGAGACGGCTGACCACGGTCAACGCCTTCCGCGCCAGCGCAGCGCCGCGGACGGAATTCGCCTGCGCACAGGCGAACGCCTGTGCACAGGAGGATGTTCAAGTTCCGCGCCGGCGGAGAATCCGCCGAGGCCCCTGCCTGCGCACAGGCAGGAGTTGAATTTTTGTCCGACATGCGGACACACGCGTCAAGGCAGGAGGAGATTGGCCGAGGGGCGGTACGAACAAGTGTACCGCGCAAGGCGGAAGACTCGCCTTCGGCGCTACGCCCCCATGTCCGGAGGGTGACACGCTCGCGGAGTTCAAATCCGCCAATTCGAGCGTGAGAGTTTAATCGACGACGGCGGAGCGTGAAGCCGCGCGTGAGAGCGAAGACCGTTCCAGCGTACAGCCGGCGCGGCCATCAAGTGAGACGTTCTTCACGACCAAGAGCCGACCATGACCTTCGACCGGGCGGCGGAGAGCGTCCCATTCTTGAATTCGCGATTCCAATCTCTTGTGCGCGCTGCGCGCATCCATCTGCTGGCTGCGGACCATTCTCGACGTCGTCACACAGGAGATTTCTTGTTGATTGAGGGAGAAGTGAGTGCGCGTGATTTGGAATTGAGAGCGATTAGAGTTTGCCGAGAGAGAAAGAAACGCGGACAGTGCGGAAGTAGAATGAGCGGGCGAGCGAACCCCAGGAACGCAATGACGAGACCGAGCAGATTGCGGATGGTGCCACTTCGCCTGCCGCAGAACGGGCTGCGCGCTTTTGAGGAGCGCTTAATAGCAAGAAAGCTCGATTTCTTGCTATGGGGATGGAATTACATCTGCGCGAATATGGTGCGCGAGTGGCTAGAGCCACAGGGACCACCCTCGCGCGGATTGCGTCCGCATGTTGACCGGTGGACAGTCCAAGATTGGGCGCAGGCGTTGGGAAGATGTGCTGGCATGCCAGGGCATCTCCTTTTCGACAGCGAGAGCATCAAGGTGACCAAGCAAGAAGAGGCGCAATTTGTGGAGCTGTTCAAGACCGGGAGTTCTACCAAGAATGGGTACAGGACCCGTGATTACAAGGATCGATTTCGCCGGACTTTGTCCGCGGCGCTGATGCAATTACTGCAGCCGCACCGCGCCTGCTACATCACATTGTGGCAAGTCTCTTTTGTGGAGTGCGTCATCGAGGGAACTCCAATTCACTGGGCGAGCATCCTGCACAGGGTGATGCGACAGCATGCGTTTGAGGAGAAGGGGGGAACTCTAAACCATCTTTCTCCTTTCCTCATCAATTTTTATCGACAGCGGAATTGTTTGACAGCGGCGGAGCTTGAACATTTTCCGCCATTGTCCATCGACCATCCCGGGAAGTATGTGCGGGAGAACGAGGTCGATACTGATGCGGAGGAGTCCCCGACTTCTACCCCATCAAGACGGAGAGACGAAGGGAGACACGCCCCTGCAGCGCGAGTGCCGCGGAAGCGGCGATGGAGGGAAGAGTCTGAAGAGGAGCAGCATCAAGAACCCTCTGCTCCCATTCGACCGCGGCCGCTGTGCGAGCCATACAGCCGGCCGAAGCAGAAGGCACGCAGACTGGTGTTACCAGCTGACAGTGCAGACACGGCGACAATTGCGACGGAGATAGGAAGTGCGTCGCCAGAGAGGCGAGAGGAAGCGCGGACGACCGCAGGAGCACCGGGCCACGCTGCAACCTCGTCGGGAGAGAGGCCGCCTACGGGCCAAGGGCCTCCGGAGTTACCACGTGCGATGCGGACAGATGTTCCGTTTGCGCACAGGCGAACCTCCGCGGACGGACGAGCCTCCGCGGACCGGCGAACACAAGTGGACGTGGATCTACGCTTACGCGTGGGAAGGAGCAGTCCGCCTGTGCACAGGCGCTCACCTGTGCACAGGTCGCCTGTGCACAGGACACCTCCGCACGTGCCACCTGTGCACAGGCAAGAATCACCCCCGTTCCAACGTAGGAAGGGGAAGGAGCCGGCGGAAGAACCGCCTACGAGACACCGGCCCTCGGGGCCAGACCCTCCGGCGCACCACGCGCCGCAATTTGCGCCTTCGGCGCCAGGGCCTTCGAGCCGAGGGGATACGAGCAGAGAGCGTGCGGAGGCCGCACCATCGGCGGGAAGTCCGCCGATAGATGCGCCTTCGGCGGTAGGGCCTATAGGCCAAGGAACATCGGGCGTGCGGCCCCCGGCCATGTCGCCTTCGGCGATAGATGTCCGCGGCGCTACGCCTGCGGCGGACAAGGCGCCGGCAAATGCGCCTGCGCACGGGCCGGGCACAGCCCCCACGGACCGATCAAGGGAGCAGCAGACGGAGGAGCGGAGTGACTGTCCGCGGGATGAAATCTCGATGCGCGATGCGCAATCCAATCCCGCGCAGCCACCCTCCGCTCAATCGCCTTCGGCGACGGACGACGGCGACAGAGAGAATGCGGTAGGCAATCAACCAGCGAGCGACGGGGATGCCGCTCGGATACATTCGCCTTCCGCCTTAGACATTTTGGCGACGAGCAGCGAGGCTGCAGCCGTGCCTTCGCAGGCAGCACACGTCGAGGACGTGCAGCCCCACTCGGGGCAGTCGCCGACGCAATCAATGGCGACTGAAATTCTCCACTCGGATGATGACGACGGAGGCTCCACGGAAGAAATGTCAGGAGCAGAAGACACCGAGGAGGAGGAGGAGGAAATTGTTGGAGCGCCGGCGGCGGCGCTCTCTGAGCAGGTGATTCCGTTGCTGCGGTACTTGGATCGCAAGGTCGATAAATACGCCGACCCACTCCAGCCGGGATCTTACATCGAGTTAGTGCGCAGGCGGACTCGCACTAAAGTCCACACCAGCAAGCTATTAGCTAGAGTGGACCAGGAGTTGAGGGACTTGAAGGAGAAGCATGAGTGCTTGTGGGGACAGTACAAGCTTAATCAGAAATTCTACAAGCACTCCGAGAAGATGAAGGATGAGAAACTGGGCGAGCTCACCAAGGAGCAGGTGAAGGTCAAGGAAGCACTCGATTCTGAGCAGGCCCAGAATCGGATTTTGTCAGAGGAGCTCGTGCGACAGACGCGGTTGTTGGAACAATGTCAGCTCGCACGGCAGGCGGATGAAGAATTAATCCGCAGTTTGCAGTCAGAGTGTGGCGAATTGAGAGCGCAACGTGCTGAAGCCGAATCGCAATTAGTGACGATTGAAGAGGATCGCAGGAAGGAGGCGGATCGCACGAAGGTGGAGACGGCGAGGCGAGTCGCCCACTGTCTCAAGGGCTACGCCCACTGGGAAGTGAAGGCGCAGGAGAAACTCACACTGCGTGAGTTTGAATTGCGCGCAGCCGGGTTGTTGTCAGGCGACAGTAGGAGTCGGCGGAAGATAGCGAAGAAGCTCGAGGCCTTTCTGTCGAAGGCACAGGATACCATGTCCGCCCTCGAGGGGGAGGTGTCCGCGGCGTTGCAGAGGTTGGGACTGCGTAGTCGAGCGGAAGAGTGGCAGGGTAGGGAGTTAGTGCGCGGCAGTCGGCCGCGTAGGAGACGTAGTACAGGTTCCGCGGAGTGTAGTGTAGCGTGGTTCCGTGCAGGCGTGTAGCGTAGTGCAGTGTAGTGCTAGGTAGGACCTAGAAGGTATAAAATAGTTCCAGGCGTTTTGCCTGGGGTTCTTTCCCATCAGAAGTGCAGATCAGGAAAGCATTTCCTTTGCGTGTTTGTGTCCTTGAGTTCTGTCACCACGCACGAGGAGTTACAACTTAGCGTTCCGCATTTTGTAGCTGAAGGCCTTCGGCCGAATGTTCAGAGCTAGTCCATTGGTTAGAGACTTGAGTAGTTCGGATCTGCACCTGCGGGTGACTGCCGATGCTCAGAGCCAGTGACTAGTTAGATACTTGAACAGTTTCGCCCCTACACCTTCGAGTGTTTCTTTCTGATTGTACTCCCTTGGGATTTTTCCCCTGAATGCCAAAGTGAAGTTTTGCTACTTCGTGTAAGCCTTGGTTGTAAATTCAGGTTACACTGCAGCAGGTGCCTTGAGGGTGACCCCTGTAGTATTTCTGGGAATGACAAGTGCCTGAGAATTCAAACTCTTCAATAGACTGTTGTTGTGTCACTGGAATGTTTCACAGTGAGTCCTTCAGTGCGGACCTGTGTTCTCTGCGCGTTTTGTGAGTTGAGAGTGTTGTTCACCGCGTCTGAGTGACTTCGATCCGAAGTAGGTAGTCCAAACCGGGTTTCCTACACTAGCAGCAAGCTAGTGGAAGCGTTGTAAAAGCCGGAGTTGGAAGTCACTGCCCGCAGCTTTGCCGAGTGTGCTCGTGAGAGACTTTCCCCCTGAAATCTTGAAGTAGAGGTCCTAGCGGATCTCTGGGTTGTGTTTCTGTAGTTTCAGGTGTGTGTGTGTGTGTGTGTGTGTTACGCTGCACTGTGCGACCTCCGAGTGCGCTCCGAGTGGACACTTGCAGTATTTCTGGGAGTGACAGTCGCCTGAGAATTCAAACTCCTCAATAGTCTGTTAAAACGTGACACTTTGTACCCCGTGTGTTCCTCTGTCCCTGTGGGTTCGACCTTTCTACCACTATATTGCAGTTTTAGCCTTTAGTGGGTTATTACAAATATTCGCGGCTAGCTCAATGGAATTCTGAGAATAACGAGAGAACGAGGACTCTCATAAGACTAGTTCTTATACTGACGTAAATTCTGTGTTTCAACTGCGCGCAGTTCTTCATCATTACAGGAACTACTGCTTAACAAAAAAATCAAATCTCAGGGAGAGAGAGGAAATAAATGAAAAAAGTTTCATTCACGAGTTAAAACCTCACGACATCATCAATCTTGCCACCAGAAACAGGTCTGCTGCTGTTTCTGCGAATCTGCACCACCTTGCGAGGCACGCAGATCCCAAGGAATTGCCGAGCTTCAGCGAGATAAATGTCTCAAAATGTGTACTAAGACCTTTCTTGTGAACCCTTATCACCTCCCATAACTGCTTCCATTAACTAGCCATGGATTCAGTTTGTTAGAGCCCTTGATAAGGAGGTGAAAGTTGGCAGATGACAGTTTACTCCCTACTTCTCATCCTGAACGTTATTCTGGAGACAGGAGAATATATTGTATAAATATTGAGTAGTTCGGGAAGAGTGTGAAAATTGAGAGGGTAATGAAGGAATCATGTTACCTTCTTCCTGCGATATGCTCTAGAAGTGGGAAGGGAAGTGGCTGCGCTTTACCCGGTTGAGCATCTGCATTCAATCCGACACTTTGGTGTTGACAACAAGACTTGCTCCAACGGAAAAGATTCTGATGACGGGCAATTATCCTACTTTGATGAAAGGTTGAGCGATGAACACCACCAATGACAGATAACGGATCTACAAAATTTCAATTCTCATCTTTTACTCTCACTCTATGCTTCTTGCTCCTGGGACTGTGAGTCCATTTTTGTTGTCATAATCTGAACAAACTCAGCGTATTCAACCTGGCATTTCACAAAGATCCGACTATCAGGTATGGAGCCCAAACGACAATGTACTTGTATGACGAGAACTGAGGACTTATATATAGGGAGAGTTTTTCACGTTTTGCCAAAGAACGTCGTTCGTTCGTCTGTCGTTGCATGAATCAATGCATTTGTATCAATATGTGATTGAACCTTAGTTAATCGCGCAGTATATTCCGTCTTATATATTCATGCAGTGATGTACCTCGCCTGAACCGTCCGCGTCAACGTCAGCCAGCATTGATACAAATGTTGTGTGATACCTCCTCTGTTGAAAGATATTTATACCAAACTCGGGTGGTAGATAAAGAGATATTTAATTCTGCGATATAGGTAATTGCTTCGTTGTAAGATTTTTAAACAACGAACGAATTGCTGAGAATCTGCATTCCTAGAGCGAACGAGTTAGAATGATGAAGGAACCAGATTCATCAGCATCAATAAGCTCGAAACATTCTTTCAGTTCGAGTCGCTGCTTTTTTGTCAATTCTGGCCGAACAAATTTGCCATGCGCTCTCAAAATGAAGTCACAATCTAAGAGACTGTTCATGAGATGTTCTCCAATCTCGCAATCGTGAATGAGGAGCTCTTAGAAAAAACTCTTTTATTTTGCCACCGACGCCCCATTTTTCTCTCTAGCAGCATCTGCGATTCGAGGCCGGGCAATCGATCTCTCAATCATCAGTTCCAGCTTTCTCTTAACAGAATGATCTTTGTACAAAAGAGATAGAAGTTCCGCTGGAGATTTGGAGTCTCTGTTGTAATACGACGCTTGGAGTTTCAACCAGTGAGTGAAGTGACCTACTGCCACCAGATTCAAGTTGTTGCAAGCTTCACTTCTCGCAAATGTGGTGTATTTCTCGTCTGATTTTTTTTGGGTTCAGATTCATCTTCAGCAGATCAGACCTGCGTTACATTGAGCTGCACACTCTGATCTATCTTCGCAAACGGGAACACGATTTCTTCAAACGCGCCAGAGAAGACATAGCACTTGAACCTCGTATTGTATTCAACACTTGGGACTGCTTATGTTGAATTTGGTGAACGAACTCCTGGGCTCACTCCATCGGAGAATCCAATTAATGAACTTCCCTGTGCGTGTCTTGCTTCGAACAGGATCAGCCAATGGCTACCAAAATGAAGATAAAGATATCACCAATAGTAGAATAGAAAGACAATGTTCTTCATGTAGTATGTATACATCATTATCCATACTTTTATGGTGATTGTATGATTTCTGGAGAGTTCTTACCACTCTAAATCTGCGGCAGACTTAAACTTCAACATTTAAGCTATAACAGATCTCAAACTGTCCCAATAGCTGAGTGAGAAAGATTTGTTGGATCGACATATCTCCAGTGGATGGTGTTTTAACAGAGGCAGTTACTCTCGAAACTCTAGATAGTTATTGACATACGCTTTTGAAGTATCAATATAATTTTCTCTATAGCGTGAAGGAGATGTGAAACTTTACATGATAATCATTCGTGGTCACTGACTTTGCAGTCCGCGGTCGGACATATTCATCGACAGCTGAAACATCGAGTATGTACAAATAAGATTATGTACAAACGGGAAAGCGGACGGCTAGCCGGCTGCAGAACCGGGTACCCAACAAAAATAGCAGGCTAGCCACGGACGGGTAGCCCAGCCGTGATCATCCCTACTCGGCAGGTGGAACGATTACAGTACCGACTTATCCTCTGGTGCATCAGTTACCTTCTTGAATCGCTTGGACACCAATCTTGCTTCCATAACTTCCATAATGGTAAGATGCGATAGTATATACTCCAAAATGATGTCTGGTACGTCATCAACTTCTCCCATTATGCCTCACTGCATTCTCCGAACCTCGTGTCTGAATGTCAACCTACGGACATACAAAGTACCGCCATAAATGTTTAACGAAGCACGTGATGGCATCAGAAAGTTTAAGCGATCTGCTGGAAGTAACAACGTAATATTACAAAACGATTTTGAAAAGATTATAGGTTAATCAACTTGTAGTCCTGATCTTGGGCATTTTGACGTTTTAGCTATCTGGTTAGTTTCTTTCATTCTTGATCTTTGTTTTTTGTTGCATGATATGAATAATACCCAAAAGCAATTGATTTGATTTTGACCATTCAAAATATCAAATATATGAACATTGTGAGTTTTTTACTCATAAACATAATGTTCAAAAAAAATTTAAATTGATAGTAAGAACATTTTTGAGATTAACTGATAATTTAAAGAGTATACTTACTTGTTGATAAGAAACATTTTGTAAAAAATCTTTATCTATGTTCGGCTTAATAATTATAAATAAAAACTTAATTCTGTTCTTCTAAAACATTAATGTTTCTCTTAATAGTAATACTTTGATATTCCATCGTGTAACCGAAGTAGAACATTCCAAAGCGAATATTTAATCAAAAAATCTTCATTTTTATTTTATTTCACATCGTAATGAATGAATGGTTCATTTCGTGACGTAACCTTTATACACCTCAAAACAACTCAACCAATGATAATTCATTTATGACATTCTTCAATTGGTCGATCATGTTGACGGGATTACAGCTTTCAAGCAAGAGATTGTCTTTGAGATATTGTAATTATTGTTGGGATTATTCTTTTGGCACTGGGTACTTAATATCTTCAATTTCTGTAACTTCTCGTTGCACATTATATCGAAATGACTTTGACTTCCCGTGGAAGTAGCTCTTGGGTGAGCCAGGTACTTGTCTCGCGTATGTGTTTTCTCTTGGAATTTTTGAGTTTAATGTTTTAGGTACTAGAGTTGAGTGAAGTCTCTATCCACTAAGTTTTGATCTTGAACAATGTACTAAGAGATTGGAACCTCGCAAATAATAACTTCGATCACGTCCACATCTCTCTTCATTTTGCTGCTAAGCCACAAGTTGTTGTCATATTTTAACAATAAAATATTAGCAAGAATATTAGAATAAAAGCAAAGAAATAACATTTTTTATACTCATATTAAGTACTTTAGAAAACTTTAGAATTTTTTGTATGAATCAAAATAAAGAATCATTCATACAAACGTAACAAAAGAAGAATTCAAGTGTTTAACTTGAATAAAGTGGCGAAATTGAAGTCTTGTGAACCAAAATTTGACATTATCATGAACATGATCATCTGCACTAGAAAAGATAAATCAAAGGCAAGCTAAAAATTACAAATAAAAACTTGACCTTGTGGTCTAAATTAGATTCTTACACAAAAGACAACTAGAGAGATATTCAAAAACAAAAATTGTGAGCATCATTATATTATATTTGCATCTTTCAAGATAAATGGATGAGTATGATGATTTTATTATGCTGTTTGAGTTTCTTGAGCAATGACTTCATTTTAAATAGTTGTCAAATATTTATAAGCATTCTTGAAGTATATACAATTCAAGATGAAAAATTTTTGCACAAAAATTTAAGATCTTATTGAAGCTTTTTGTTATATTGTCATTTATTTTTATTATTTTGAAAAGTTGATAAATGATGCAAGTATTTTTTTTACTTTTTAACTCATTGCTTTTATTAATCATTGTCACTTGTTGTTTTATCCTGATAGTCAAACGATCACTTATTTAAAAGTTGAAAGTGCTTTCTAGATTTACAGTTGAAGATGATATCATTAGCTTCATACTCTTTATGTGATACAACACTTAAATGTGATTTAAAATATATCATGTTCACAATATGAGTGACAATAATGAAAAACATTTTGAATGTAGATTTAGATTCAATTCTAAAGATAAACTTTTAGAAAAAATTATAATAGATTGTTAAAAATGTTACAAGAATAAAAACATCAAACATGATTATTTTGTAAAGATCAAAGCTAGAGATCATACTTTAGCCAATATGATTCAACATTTTGTACCAAGAAATATGATGTATGAAGATAGAAGATGTATCTCTTACGGTTTCTGGCAGTTTTCTGCCACAGGGCTGTCGTCCGATGCCAGATTTCCGGCATTTTTTCGTCCCTGCGCCGCCGTCCAATGTTGTCGTCCGGGCGATCATCGCGCTACGACCGCCGTCCGATGCGGAATTTCTGGCAGTTTTCTGCTACATGCTTTTGTCCGATGCCGAATTTCCGGCATGTTTTTGTCCCTGGGCCGCCGTCCGATGTTGTCATCCAGGCGATCGTCGCTCCACGACTGCCGTCCGATGTGGAATTTCCGGCATTCCGACATACGACTGCCGTCCAATGCCTCGCTTAGAACCCAACCCTTGCTCTTTACTTAAAACAGACACTTATCTTGTATTATGCAAAGCAGTTTAATTGGTCTTAAACCTTCCGCAGCACGGATGACCATGTACAAAATATGCACGAAGACGGGTTCGAGATGATTAGACGTAGAATCGCGGTGGAGTTAGGCTGAAAATAAACTATGTAACTTTCTAGTGGTATGCAAGTGGTACCAAGTGGATAACGAAAAAGATAGGGAGATCTCACATCAGAAGTAGAAAACCTTTCGGATAACCAGGGGCTAGGTTTCAGTATTATCACACTGAGGAATATGTCCGTGATTGTTTAAAATTTTCTAACTATCTAGATTAATTCCCAGAAATACTTCGGAATCTACCCCCAAGTCACCTCAAGCAACGTAACACACACAACCTGGATTTACAACCAAGGTTTACTCCGAAATAACAAAACTTCACTTTGGCATTAAGGGTGAAAAATCCCGAAGGAGTACAAACAGGGAAAATCGTCCGAAGGTGTAAGTCCAAATTTCAGATCATGACTAGACTATCTGATAGCTCAGAACATTCGGCCGAAGGCCTTGAGCTGTAGGCTGCGATAACTTCGACAATTCTACAACTCCTCTTGCACGGTGACAGAAACGAAATACACAAAAGCGCAGAGGAAACGACTTCTTGAACTGAACTTCCAAAACTGGAAAATCCCCCAAGGCCAACGCCTTGAACTACTTTATACACTGTAAAATCCTAACTATCTAACACTCTACTCTACGCTTCATCTGCTATGCCTCTTGTGCGGAGGCCGACTGCGCACTAACTCCCTACCCCACCAATCGTCTGCTCTACTGCGCAATTCCAGCCGCCGCAACACTGCGGTCACCTCTGCCTCGAGGTTCGCAATGGCGTCTCGCGACCTCGACAGAAAGGAATCCAACCGCTTCGCTACGCACCGCCGACTCCGACTGTCACCCGACATCAAGGCCGCCGCACGAATCTCTAACTCGCGCAAGGTCACTCTCTCCCGCGTTGCAATCTCCCAGCGAGTATAACCTCTAAGACACCGGTCAACTCGCGCTACTAACTCCTCCCACGTGCGATCTGTCGCGCACCGGTTGTGACCTTCAAATTCCACTAACTGCAGCTCCGCCTCAGCACGATGCGCTTTCAATTTGTCGCACTGCGATTGCAGACGACGCAGTAACTCCTCGTCCGCCTTCCGTGCGAGTTCACTCTGCTCTAGCAACCGCGTCTGCCGCACGAGCTCCTCTGCTAAGATGCAATATTGAGCTCGTTTAGAATTGAGCTCCGCCTCGATCTTCGCACGCTGCTCTTTAAATTCGCGCTGGGCATCGGCCGCTGCGTCATCTCGCAGTTGAAGTGCTGTTTTCTGTAGCTTCCGCGAGAGCGCACAATGTCTCTGCAGGAAATTGTACTTCTCCTCTAGCTGCCGGTACTTCTGATCCAGGGCTATTAGCTCGGGATTTGTTGCTACCTTAATCCGAGTCCGATTCCTGACCAATTCAACGTAGGATACTAGATGGCGGGGATCTGCATACCTCGTTGCCTTGCGATCCAAGTACCGCAGTAGCGGTACCACCTACTCGCACAAACTCCCGTCGGTGTACCTTGCACCGATTCCACTTCCTCATCCTCTGACCCTGTGTCGTCCTCTGTGTCGAGGATCTCTGTCGCCGCAGAAATCCTCGGCGATTCTCTGGAGCTGGGTCGCGCATCTTCTTCTGCCGCGACCGCCGCTCCACGTCCTGCCAACATCTCCAATGGGGTAGGGGATCTTGCTCCCGGTGAACCTGCTTCATCTGCCCGAACTGCTACCGCCGAAGGCGCTTGTGCCGAAGGCACACGTGTCTCCTCCTTCTTGCCTTCGTCCTCTGCACGCTGCTCGAGTTGCGTTTGAGCCGAAGGCGCTTGACCCGAAGTCCTCTGAGCTGAAGGCTACTTCCTACTCTGCTTCTGCGCCGAAGGCGCTTGAGCCGAAGTCGAGTCATCGAAAGGTACTTGCTTGGAGGCCAAGCACCTCTCCGTCGTTGGCACGTTGGCTGGTGCCGCATGCTGTCTTCCTTGGCCCGAAGGCCTTCGTGCTTCCTCCTTAGGCGTCCGTGCCTTCGGTGCAAGGAGGTCAGCTGTCCTCCCAAGAACTCCTGCACTCGCATCCTCCCCCGGGGATGGCGAGTCTGTTCTCTCCGTGGCTCGTCATGTGTCCGCGCTACTCGCCGGCAGAACAAGCTTGCGTGCTTTCTGCTTCGGCCGAATTGAGGGCTCGTGGGGCCTGACTTCGGGCGGAAGCAACGGGCACTTTCCGCTGGCTCTGGTCCGCTTACCCATCTCATTTCCGCTTTCGCGGTACTCGTACTGCCCGCGGTTCGTACTCTGCTCGTGGTCGAGCTGGTGGTGTGCAAGCGGGCGTTTCGTCGGTGTTGGTGTCGGTGTCGACCTCGACATCCTTCACGTATCTGCCCGGATTGCTTCGTGACAGCAAGGGAAATTGCACTCGCTCCGACGCTGTCTAACACCCCATCAACCGATAGAAATTAATCAAGAAGGGGGAGAAGTGATTGATCGATCCCCCCTTCTCTTCCTACGCGTGCTGTCCCGTTGCCTTCCACAAAATCCGAGCCCAATGGATCGGAGTTCTTGTCAACGCCAGCTCCATGTAATAACCCACCAAAGGCTAAAACTGCAGTATGGTGGTAAAAAGATCGAACCCACAGGGACAGAGGCAACACACAGAGTAAAAGTGTCACGTTTAACAGACTTTTGTAGAGTTTGAATTCTAGGCGACTGTCACTCCCAGAAATACTGTAGTGCTCGACTCGGAGGCTCGACTCGGAGGAGGATCTCAACTCGGAGGATGCTCGGAGGATGCACGGTACAGCGTGGTCACTAAACACACACACACACCTGAAACTGGCAAAAAGCACAACTCGGAGGTCGGTCAGGACCTCCGCTTCGGATTTCAGGAGGAAAGTGTCTCACAAGTTCACTCAGAGGTTCTGCAGGTAGTGCCTCCCTGTGGTAACACGCTTTTTGTTTTTTTTGCAGAATTTAAACAATTTTAGAAAACTAGTACCAAAGCAGTGTTTGTAGCTAGAGAAGGGTACGCTAAATAGAGTGGATTGATGAGATCGTCACGAGGGCACAAAGAATCACGTAGTCGGATGTACCAACGCCAACGTCTTCGGCGCCTTCGGCAAAAGCTTCTTTTTGAGGTGTCTCTACTCACGCGCCTTTAGCGTATAAGGAAGCTACGCTTCCGGCGCAGACACCCCAGGAGGAGGTTTTGCTAAAGACGTCAGGAGAAGGGCCCGGACCTCTAAAGGCATCCGACCATGAGTGCGCCTTCGGCGAAGCGCCGCTAGCGCGGAAAGGGAAAACCTTCATAACAATCGGGATACACGGTAGATCCAGTTGGTTGAAGTTGCATTAGAAAGAGCTCGGGACGCTCGTTCTAACGAGTCCAAGAGCGCCGGAGATGGATCAGGAATGGAGAAGTTATGAGCGTCGGAGAACTCGTAGCCGGACATGCGCCGTTCGCGCTAGGGTTCACAGCCGGAAAGGATTCCCCGTACGCCCTCGGCGATGCGCCTTCGGCGGAATCACGCGCTCACAGGAGGAAACCAACTAAGAGTCGGAAGCGCCCTTGGCGGCTGTTCATGGAAGGAAAGCGCCGGTCGGATGTACGCCTCCGACGTGGCGCTGACGGCCGGATGCGCTGGCATGAGTTGCGCTGACGGATATGCGCTGGCAGCAACGAACGAGGCATAAAGGACAAAATAGGCGGTACGACTGCGCGCCGGCGTAATCCGCTCCGGCTGGATGTGCGCCTCCATCAAGGCGCCGACGGATAATGAACGCACCAGCGGCGACACACCTCCGGAGAAGGGCGGGTTAGGAAAAGACAACAGGGCCGACGTATACCCTGCAGCGGACTCGAGTCCGGAAGGTGGCGGCGGCGGGAGAATTCAACGTTTAAGCATGCGAATGCGCGCAATGCGGGGACGTGAATTCGCGCATGCAAAGGGCGAACCGTTAAGCCGTATAGCCGGCTGCGTACGTTGCAACCAGTAAGAACGTTGGACGTTCTTGAAATCGGAGAAGAAAAGACTGCGCTCCAGTCTCATTCTCTCATTCTTGACTTTGCGATTTCCAGTTCCAAGATTACGCGGAAGGGCGGAGCGACCTGCAGTGAGAGTAGAGAGTGCGGAGACGAGTTGCCCAAGGATCTTGGCGGACCTTGACAGAATTGGGAGTAGCGATCTTGAACGAGCGCAGAGAGAGTGAGCAGTCAGTGCTTGAGTGGCCGACGCGCAGTGGCGATTGTGAGAGAGTGAGCGAAAGGGAGAACGTTTGTGTGTGCAGGCAACGCAATGTCGAAGGTTCCCCAACTGCGAGTGTCTCCACTCAGGGTGCCGCAGATCGGTCTACGCGCATTTCAAGATGTGCTGACGAGGCTGAAGCTCGATTTTCTCCTCTGGGGGTGGAATTGGACGTGTCCGGAGATGGTGCGCGAGTATCTGCAAGAGAGACACAAGCCTTCTCGCGGATTTCGCCCACACCCAGAGAGATGGGAAATTTGCAATTGGGCGCAGGTGTTGGGCAGGTGTGCCGGCGAGGAAGGGGATCTCCTCTTCGAGGCCGACAGCGTGAAAGTGTCCCAGGAGGAAGAAGTCTCTTACAATGAGCTCTTCAAGGTGGCTAGACATCCCAAGAACGGTTTCCGGACTCGGGATTACAAGGATCGATTGCGGAGAAATGTCGCGACAGCATTGCTGCAGATATTGCAGCCGACCAAGACCGCTTACATGCATGGTTGGCAGGTAGAGTTCGTGGAGCTAGTGTTGTCAGGAGCTCCGGTGCATTGGGCACGACTCCTGTGGAAGGTGACGCGCCAACATGCGCAAGAAGAGAGGGGAGGAACGCTCAATCATCTATCGCCTTACTTAATCGTGTTTTACCGGGCGATGGGATGTTTGACGAATGCTGAGAAAACTCGGTTTCCGCAGCTGAGCCGGTCTTATCCAGGTAGATATTCGAGGGAGGCCGAAGTAGACACGGATCCGGACGAGGAACCTGCCAGTACGCCTCCGGCTCCGGCTCCAGCCAGAGCAGCAGAAGAACGGCGAAGTGAGCGCATTCCGCGCAAGCGGAAGTGGGATGAGAGACCTGAGGACAAGCAGCCGGAAGTACCAGCTGCGCCGACTCGTGGTCGGCCCACCCCCGAGCCTCACAGTCGACCAAAACAGAGGGCACGCAGAATGCCAACTGTTACTGAGGGGACCAGGCGAACTCCGCCCCGGCGGAATCTCACCCAGGAAGAGATAATTGCTCAGGTCCTAGGGAAGACGGCAGAAACCTCTGCACAGAAGGCACCACGGCCTTCGGGAGGAGATGGACGGACTGACGACCGGCCGACTGCGAGTCGGATGACTGAAGGTCGACAAGCGGAAGGAAGGCCAACTGAACGGCGCGTTGAACCGAACAGCAGGCCGGAAGCGGAAGAGAGTTTGGCTGACGAGCCAACAATCCTTAGAGGGTCGTCTTCGGCGGAAGGCACTTCTGGAAGAACGCCCCCAACAAGCAGGCCAAGTGGAGTCAAGACGCGCAGGGTGTATCCGACTCCCAGTCGGACAACTGCTGGTCGGCCGACTGCGAGTCGGACAACAGAGAGTCAGCCGGATTCGCCGACTGCGAGACGGATGGAGCCAACAACCAGTGTGCGGACGCCTTCGGCGGACGCACCTTCAGCAAGGACACCTTCCGCGCAGATTGCGCCGGAAGGACAGGCAGCAGAAGCGGGCGGTGCAAGAGTGACAAAAGTCACTACGGCGTCGACCCCTTCACAAACCGAAGATCGAGCCGGAACAGGGGCTCAAGCAGTGGGATCTCCCACTGCCCTGGATATTTTAGCAGGCAGTGGAGCAGCAGTCGCAGCAGAAGCTGCTGCGCGCCACAGTTCCAGGGAGTCGCCAAGGGATTCGGTGGCGACTGAAATCCTCGAGACTGAGGATGAGACGAGCTCGGAAGAGCAAGAAGAGGATTCGGTGCAGAAAACGCCAACAGGGGTGCTGTGCGAACAGATAGTTCCACTCCTGCGATATCTGGATCGCAAGACATCCAAATACGCAAGTGCCTTAAAACCGCAGTCTTATGTGGAGACAATCAGGCGAAGGACGAGGAGCAAGGTGGCAAGGTGGGCCTCTAGATGCGGAGTATATGTGGATAGGAACACCGCCCTCCGACAACACCTGGCGGTCACTCAGAAGCTGTACCAAGCCTTGCAGCAGCAGAAGGAGGATGCGGCGACGAAGAGTCAGGCGGAGGCCGAACTAATACGGGCAAAGATCGAGTCGGAACTGCAGGAGGAGCGGAGACAGAACAAAGTCCTAGCAGCCGAGCTTGCGCGCCAGACGCGCGCCTTAGAGGAAAGTCAACGAGCCCGCAAGGAGGATGAGGAGTTGTTGTGCAACTTGCAAACCGAGTGCTCGGATTTGAGGGCACAACGTGCGGATTTAGAAATGCAGCTGGCAGAGGTGGAGAGCAGCTGCAGGGTACGAGGAGAGTTGGCGGCACGGGTGACTCGTTGTCTAAACGGATACACCCATTGGGAGGTGGCAGCTCAAGAGAGGGTCACACTCCGGGAGTTCGAGCTTCGGGCGGCGGCATTGACGGAGGGTGATAGTCGGAGTCGGCGGCGAGTGGCGAGAAAATTAGAAACTTTCTTGTCGGGTGCGCGCGACACTATGGCGCACTTGCAGTCGGAAGTCACTGCAGCGCTCCGACGCCTGGGGTTACGCAGCCGGTCGGAAGACTGGCAAGGTAGAGACAGTAAGCGGAGCAGTCCGGCGCGCAGGAGGCGCAGCACCGGATCTGCTGAGTGCAGTAGAGTAGTTTGGTTTCGCGCAGATGCTGCGAGTGGTAGATAGGATAGCGTAGTGCTAGTTAGGATCTTTTGAGAGTATAAAGTAGATCGAGGCGTTTTGCCTTGGGACTCTTCCAGTTTCGGAAGTGCAGATCAGGAACTCACTTTCTTGGCGTGTTTGTGCATTTTGGTCCTGGCACCACGTAGAGAAGCTGCAGCATAGCGAAGTTACCGTATGTTGTAGTTGAAGGCCTTCGGCTGAATGTTCAGAGCTAGCACCCGGTTAGAGACTTGAGTAGTGCGGATCTGCACCTGCGGGTGATTTCTGATGCTCAGAGCCGGCTGCGAGTTAGAGACTTGAACAGTTCCCCCTTACTCCTTCGAGTGACATATCCTGATTGTACTCCTACGGGAAGTTTCCCCTGAATGCCAATGTGAAGTTTCATTACTTCGTGTAAACCTTGGTTTGTAATTCAGGTTGTGTGTGTGTTACTGGATCGTGTTTTCAGTAAGTTCTCAGTCGGGTCTGCACTCCCTGCGTTTTGTGTGATAGTCGAGGGTGACGTCCACGGCGTACGTAGAGGCTTCGTTCCGAAGTGAGAAGTCCAGTCCGGGTACCCCCGCTAGTTCCTGGCGGAAGGGCAGTAAAAGCCGGAGTGGGAGGCACTTCCTGCAGAACCTCTGAGTGAACTTGCGAGACACTTTCCTCCTGAAATCCGAAGCGGAGGTCCTGACCGACCTCCGAGTTGTGCTTTTTGCCAGTTTCAGGTGTGTGTGTGTGTGTGTGTTGAGTGACCAAGCTGTACCGTGCATCCTCCGAGCATCCTCCGAGTTGAGTTCCTCCTCCGAGTCGAGCCTCCGAGTCGAGCACTACAGTATTTCTGGGAGTGACAGTCGCCTAGAATTCAAACTCTACCAAAAGTCTGTTAAATGTGACACTTTTACTCTGTGTGTTGCCTCTGTCCCTGTGGGTTCGATCTTTTTACCACCATACTGCAGTTTTAGCCTTTGGTGGGTTATTACATAAGGAGCCGACAACTTCTTTTTGGCGCCGCTGCCGGGGACAGTGCGTCAACACCAGAACCCTTGAGCAGCAATGCTCGGTGAATGTCGACGAGCGATAGTGTGGGAAACCTGAGTGCGAGAGCCACACGGAAACTCCGTCGAGATTCAGAAAAAGCCGTGGAAACAAAACGGCGAACTAAAAAGAAGACTCCCGGTGAAGACTCTGCAGAAAGATCGCCATCACCGACTACTGGAAGACAAAGGCGTTCCAGTTCACCTACCGAGAGCATTGAGCTAACAGTTCTATTGGACATCCCTCCGACAGGAACTCTTCCTGAGTTTGGCCAACCTAGGATCAGTCCGTCGACAGGATCACCGATGGCAGAACATCAAGCCAATCTCCGCCAGGTGTTTTCCCAACCTACCACCAAACATTCGTATCCAAGATACACGGGAACGGGCGACGACGATGATGCAGATTCATACATAAAGCTCTTCGAGTCTGTCTCCATCGCCAATCGTGAGACCAGTGATGAAGACAGATTACGAATCTTTCCTAGCCTGCTACGCAGACGAGCGCGTAGCTGGTACAACCATGAGAGCACCGACCCCACTGGCATCCGGACCTGGGCTCAGCTCAAGGAAAAGTTTCTGAAGCGGTTCCGCGAACTCGGATATGACAGTCGAGTTCTGACCCGGCTTCGAAATCTTCGACGCGAGCGGAAGGAGAATCTTCGAGACTACACTGAGAGATTCCAAGACCTCCTAGATCGAATTCCGAAGACAGGCCCGGGAGAACCGTATTCGGTACAACAGGCAGTGGATTGGTATGTGACAGGGCTCTCAAGAGAAATGGAGACCTTCTGTAGGAGAGGCAAGACTGACACAATCCAAGATGTGATAGCTTCCGCGGAGACCTTTGAGACGTCAACCCTTGACACTCGAAGACGCGACCGACGGTCGACGAAGAAGAAGTCGCAAGGCGGACGTCGGAAGAGAAGGAACTCGCCTTCCTCGACAGAAGAATCAAGCTCCTCCGAATCAAGTTCTTCCTCGGAAGAGGAAGAGGACTCGTCATCTTCAGAAGAAGAAAGACGGAAGAAGAAACGCAGTGCGATCAAGAAGAAGGATCGAGGTAAGGGAATCCCAGTGAAGACTCAAGGGGACATCGCAGCCAAGGTAGACAACCTGGTGAAGAATTTTGCGGACCTGAAAGTTCATGTAGTGGGAGGCCAAGACCGACGTAAATCACCTGCGAGACAACGAGCGAATCTCTGGTGTACTACGTGCGGACAGGTGGGACATGCCAACACGGAGTGCATGTCCGCGAGGCCATCTTACCCAGTGAATGCGGTCGAATGGGCACCACAGTGGGAGAACCCCATGTATTATGCTGAGCCGCCTATGTATTATGCTGAGCAGGTGGAGGACACCGCCTACTCGGTACAGACAGCTCCAGCTACAACTCCGAACCCACCGGTGCATATACCGCGCTTTGTTCCGAGGGAAATGGCGGGTACACTCCCACCAAGACGCATGGCACCTCCAGGCAATCCCAACCGACCTCGACCACAATTCGATGGTTGCTACAACTGCGGAGACATGGGGCATTACGCGCCAAGTTGTCCCCACCCGAGGAGGCCAATGGGGTATGCACCATTGTGCAGCAATTGCAAGAAGTCCGGACATACAGCAGCTGAATGTGACCAGCCCCAAATCCCTAGGCCAGCCGTGCGTTTCGTATCAACACCTGGCAAGGAAGAGGTGCAGGTCAACCAGGTAGAACTGAGTCTGGACCCAGCTGAAGAAAACGAAGTATGGCCAGAGGAAGAAGTAATGTGCGGTCGGGTAGAAACCCGAAGTTCGAAAAGGAGAGGAGAAGGCCATGAGGACACTCGCCGCCTCGAGCGTAGGGAAGAGAGGAGAAAGTCTAAAGAAGTTAGAGAAGGCCCGAGGAGAAGGCCGGGTACACCTCCGGCTATGAGAAACACCCAGCCGGAGCAGAACTCAGAAAAAGCGGACAGGTATTCAGAAGAGTTCCGGACTCGAGATTACCTTCCGGACATCAAAGATGAGGTGAGTCACCTCATCAAGGAAGCACTGGGCGCCGGAATGACATCCGACGACCGGAAGGCGGTTAGGCCACCTACACCCCTTCCGACCGCGAGTACAGGAAAGCTTCCGGCCGTGACTTCCAGTACTCCCTACGACATAGTGAAAGACATGGGGAGCCAGAGGGCAAATATTTCCTTCCACCAGTTGTTGGAAGACAATAAGACGTACAGGAGGATGCTGATGCTTTCGTTGCGCCGACCACGCAAACCCCGAAAAGAGAAACTTCCGGCTGTGTACAGAGTGGAAGGAGGAGACCTGGGACCACCAGAGATCGAAGTAGAGATCGGAGGCTGTGTCATTCAGAAGGTACCAGTGGACTCCGGCTCGGGCGTGAATATCATGACCGAGGAGACAGCGAACTCCTTGGGATTCCAGACCTTCGAGCCTACATCCCGAGTATTGCGACTGGCCGATCAAACACGCAGAATGCCACTAGGAATGTTGAGCAATGTGAGAACCAACATTGGAGGAGTGGACTTTCAACTGTCCTACATAATACTGCAACCTCTGATGAAGAAAGGTTATGATGTGCTGCTTGGCAGACCTTGGCTATACGATGCCAAAGCAAGGTGTGACTGGAGTAGGAAGAGATTACAGTTCCGTAGCCCTGCGGACCCTCCGACTGTCATTACCGTACCGTGGACCAAGGTACCCCATGAGGGCGAAACACCTTCCACCACCTCCGGTTACACAACCGGAGGGGAGACCAGCTCATCATGCACTTCAGAGACCGAAACGTCGGAAGACTTTGTGGGCTACGTCATTTGCTGCTCCATTGAGGAGGAAGGAGACGAGGTGTATCCGGATGAGGAATAGCAACTAGCAGCCGGACTGGGCAGAAGCGAGATCAGTCACACAGAGGGGATTGTTGACCCGAGTGATTGCTGCGAACTGCAGCTCAGTCCAGGTAAAGGCTTGAAGGTGTCAAGCCAGGTACAAGGAGAAGAGTTGAACAGGGTACAGGCGTTTCTTCGCCAGTATGAGGATGTCTTCGCATGGAAGATTGAAGACATGAAAGGCATACCTGCAAGGTATGGAGAGCACAGGATCGACTTGTTGGACGAGGCAGTTCCGGTTCGCCAACGCCAATACAGGCTCAACCCAAAATATTCATTATTGGTGAAGGACGAAATCGATAAGTACCTGAGCGCCGGAATCATCTACCCGGTACTTAGTAGCGAGTGGGTGTCGCCTATCGTGATCGTGCCCAAGAAACTGACGGGTAAGATCCGGGTGTGTCAGGACTTCCGGAAGCTGAACGCAGCAACGAGGAAGGACCATCACCCTCTTCCTTTCACGGACTCTATTTTAGACCATGTAGCAGGGCATGAATGCTACAGTTTCCTAGACGGATTTTCCGGCTACAACCAGGTGTCCATCAGGGAACAGGACAAGGACAAAACAACCTTCACGACCGACTGGGGAACCTATGCTTATCACAAGATGCCGTTCGGTCTGTGCAACGCGCCAGCGACGTTCCAGCGGATGATGACAAACATTTTCCAAGAGCACCTGAGGAAGTTCCTAGAAATTTTCATCGACGACTTTTGTGTCTTCGGTAAGAGGTCGGAGCACCTTAACCATCTTCGGCAAACGTTCGACAGGTGTAGGGAAAGCAGCTTGTCCTTACACCCTGAGAAATGTTTTTTCTTCATGACCAGCGGAATCCTGCTGGGGCACCGAGTTTCGTCCGATGGCATTGCAGTGGATGTAGAGAAGGTGAAGATTATTCTTGAACTACAGCCGCCAACGAATCTGCGTGAGTTGAGGGCCTTCCTTGGCCATGTAGGTTATTACAGAAGGTTCATAAATATGTATGCCATCTTGGCAGCCGATCTGACGAAGCTGCTTAAAAAGGATGAACCCTATGTGTGGGGCAAGGAGCAACAGCTGGCCTTTGACACGCTCAAAGCCAAACTGACGACTGCTCCGGTTCTGAGAAGTCCGGATTGGAACAGACCTTTCCATGTCTATGTAGACACGTCGGCGTTTGCAATCGGAGTGGTTCTCAGTCAGAAGGACGACAACAAGAAAGACTACCCGATTTACTTCGCAAGTCGTCAGTTGTCAGCAGCAGAGAAGAAGTACACGACAACTGAGAGGGAGGCGTTGGGAATGGTGTACTCCTGCAAGAAGTTCCGACATTATTTGATCTGCTATGAGTTCGTGTTTCATGTAGATCATTACGCCTTACAGCACCTGGTGAAGAAGGCGGATCTGTCCGGACGAATTGCCAGGTGGGTACTACTGCTGCAGGAATTCACCTACACTGTACAGACACGGAAAGGCGTTCACCATGAGAACGCAGACTACCTCTCCCGACTATGGACCGAACCCATAGAGGAGGAAGTAGTGGATGATTTTCCCGACGAACAACTTTTTCAGTTGTCCGCCAGCCATGAGTCCAGGTACGCGGACTTATACAGGTTTCTGCTCACACTCCAATGTCCGGAAGGACTGGATGCGGAGCAGCGCACAGTCTTCGTTCATAAAGCGGGACCTTACCAGCTTCAACAGGGGGTCTTGTTCAAGAAAATGGCAGACGAGAGGTTGTGCAGGTGTCTAGAGGAGTCTGAAGTACCGCGAGTTGTCAAAGCCATGCACACAGAAGACGCTGGTGGTCACTACGCCACCAGAAATACAGTAACCAAAATTGTGAATGCAGGATACTGGTGGCCGACGATGTTCAAAGATGTACACGACTACGTTCGCAAATGCGACAGCTGCCAGAGAACGGGAAGGCCGACTCCGACCACGAGATGGCCTCTTACACCAATCATGCCATTGGCACCATTTGAAAAATGGGGGATCGACTTCGTGGGACCAATACAACCCGTCACTAAAGGCACGCGCAGGCGCTACATATTGGTAGCAACAGACTATGCGACCAAGATGGTGGAGGCAGAAGCCACAAGGCACGATGACGCAGCCGCAGTAGCACGGTTCCTATTCGAATCCATCATCACACGCTACGGGTGCCCCCTAGAAATAGTCAGTGACAGAGGGACGCACTTTCTGAATCAGGTGACAGAAAGTTTGACGCGGCACTTCCAGATTAAGCATCGGAAGACTACTCCATACAACCCCAAGGCAAATGGTCTGACAGAGAAGTCCAATGGATTACTCTGTAAGATACTCCTCAAGGTGACTGTAAACCATGCTCATGACTGGGACACCAAGCTACCGGCCGCCTTATGGGCATATAGAACGGCAGAAAAAGTCACCACCAGGCAAACACCTTACTTCCTAGTTTATGGGCAGCATCCGATCTTACCCATCGAATTCGAGATACCTACCAAGAGGACCTTAGATCAGAGAAGGCTGGACGCGGAAGAAAGTCAGGCATATCGACTACAAGAGGTAATGGCACTGGAGGAAAGACTTCAAGAGGCCGAAGATCGAACAAAGCAATTACAACTCAGGCGCAAGGAGAAGTACGATCGAAGGCTCAAACCAGTACTGCTGGAGAAGGGCGACTTGGCTCTGCTATACGATAGCAGACATGCTAGATTTCCAGGCAAGCTCCACTTGAGGTGGATGGGACCTTACAAGGTGATAGAAGTTTTTCCAAATGGATCCATCCAACTCGCAGAACTGACGGGAGAATGGTTAGGCACCCGCGTGAACGGATGGCGTCTGAAGAAATACCACGTATAAATGTTCGCGTGGGCGCTCACAATTGAGGAGGGGGGCATGTGGTAACACGCTTTTTGTTTTTTTTGCAGAATTTAAACAATTTTAGAAAACTAGTACCAAAGCAGTGTTTGTAGCTAGAGAAGGGTACGCTAAATAGAGTGGATTGATGAGATCGTCACGAGGGCACAAAGAATCACGTAGTCGGATGTACCAACGCCAACGTCTTCGGCGCCTTCGGCAAAAGCTTCTTTTTGAGGTGTCTCTACTCACGCGCCTTTAGCGTATAAGGAAGCTACGCTTCCGGCGCAGACACCCCAGGAGGAGGTTTTGCTAAAGACGTCAGGAGAAGGGCCCGGACCTCTAAAGGCATCCGACCATGAGTGCGCCTTCGGCGAAGCGCCGCTAGCGCGGAAAGGGAAAACCTTCATAACAATCGGGATACACGGTAGATCCAGTTGGTTGAAGTTGCATTAGAAAGAGCTCGGGACGCTCGTTCTAACGAGTCCAAGAGCGCCGGAGATGGATCAGGAATGGAGAAGTTATGAGCGTCGGAGAACTCGTAGCCGGACATGCGCCGTTCGCGCTAGGGTTCACAGCCGGAAAGGATTCCCCGTACGCCCTCGGCGATGCGCCTTCGGCGGAATCACGCGCTCACAGGAGGAAACCAACTCAGAGTCGGAAGCGCCCTTGGCGGCTGTTCATGGAAGGAAAGCGCCGGTCGGATGTACGCCTCCGACGTGGCGCTGACGGCCGGATGCGCTGGCATGAGTTGCGCTGACGGATATGCGCTGGCAGCAACGAACGAGGCATAAAGGACAAAATAGGCGGTACGACTGCGCGCCGGCGTAATCCGCTCCGGCTGGATGTGCGCCTCCATCAAGGCGCCGACGGATAATGAACGCACCAGCGGCGACACACCTCCGGAGAAGGGCGGGTTAGGAAAAGACAACAGGGCCGACGTATACCCTGCAGCGGACTCGAGTCCGGAAGGTGGCGGCGGCGGGAGAATTCAACGTTTAAGCATGCGAATGCGCGCAATGCGGGGACGTGAATTCGCGCATGCAAAGGGCGAACCGTTAAGCCGTATAGCCGGCTGCGTACGTTGCAACCAGTAAGAACGTTGGACGTTCTTGAAATCGGAGAAGAAAAGACTGCGCTCCAGTCTCATTCTCTCATTCTTGACTTTGCGATTTCCAGTTCCAAGATTACGCGGAAGGGCGGAGCGACCTGCAGTGAGAGTAGAGAGTGCGGAGACGAGTTGCCCAAGGATCTTGGCGGACCTTGACAGAATTGGGAGTAGCGATCTTGAACGAGCGCAGAGAGAGTGAGCAGTCAGTGCTTGAGTGGCCGACGCGCAGTGGCGATTGTGAGAGAGTGAGCGAAAGGGAGAACGTTTGTGTGTGCAGGCAACGCAATGTCGAAGGTTCCCCAACTGCGAGTGTCTCCACTCAGGGTGCCGCAGATCGGTCTACGCGCATTTCAAGATGTGCTGACGAGGCTGAAGCTCGATTTTCTCCTCTGGGGGTGGAATTGGACGTGTCCGGAGATGGTGCGCGAGTATCTGCAAGAGAGACACAAGCCTTCTCGCGGATTTCGCCCACACCCAGAGAGATGGGAAATTTGCAATTGGGCGCAGGTGTTGGGCAGGTGTGCCGGCGAGGAAGGGGATCTCCTCTTCGAGGCCGACAGCGTGAAAGTGTCCCAGGAGGAAGAAGTCTCTTACAATGAGCTCTTCAAGGTGGCTAGACATCCCAAGAACGGTTTCCGGACTCGGGATTACAAGGATCGATTGCGGAGAAATGTCGCGACAGCATTGCTGCAGATATTGCAGCCGACCAAGACCGCTTACATGCATGGTTGGCAGGTAGAGTTCGTGGAGCTAGTGTTGTCAGGAGCTCCGGTGCATTGGGCACGACTCCTGTGGAAGGTGACGCGCCAACATGCGCAAGAAGAGAGGGGAGGAACGCTCAATCATCTATCGCCTTACTTAATCGTGTTTTACCGGGCGATGGGATGTTTGACGAATGCTGAGAAAACTCGGTTTCCGCAGCTGAGCCGGTCTTATCCAGGTAGATATTCGAGGGAGGCCGAAGTAGACACGGATCCGGACGAGGAACCTGCCAGTACGCCTCCGGCTCCGGCTCCAGCCAGAGCAGCAGAAGAACGGCGAAGTGAGCGCATTCCGCGCAAGCGGAAGTGGGATGAGAGACCTGAGGACAAGCAGCCGGAAGTACCAGCTGCGCCGACTCGTGGTCGGCCCACCCCCGAGCCTCACAGTCGACCAAAACAGAGGGCACGCAGAATGCCAACTGTTACTGAGGGGACCAGGCGAACTCCGCCCCGGCGGAATCTCACCCAGGAAGAGATAATTGCTCAGGTCCTAGGGAAGACGGCAGAAACCTCTGCACAGAAGGCACCACGGCCTTCGGGAGGAGATGGACGGACTGACGACCGGCCGACTGCGAGTCGGATGACTGAAGGTCGACAAGCGGAAGGAAGGCCAACTGAACGGCGCGTTGAACCGAACAGCAGGCCGGAAGCGGAAGAGAGTTTGGCTGACGAGCCAACAATCCTTAGAGGGTCGTCTTCGGCGGAAGGCACTTCTGGAAGAACGCCCCCAACAAGCAGGCCAAGTGGAGTCAAGACGCGCAGGGTGTATCCGACTCCCAGTCGGACAACTGCTGGTCGGCCGACTGCGAGTCGGACAACAGAGAGTCAGCCGGATTCGCCGACTGCGAGACGGATGGAGCCAACAACCAGTGTGCGGACGCCTTCGGCGGACGCACCTTCAGCAAGGACACCTTCCGCGCAGATTGCGCCGGAAGGACAGGCAGCAGAAGCGGGCGGTGCAAGAGTGACAAAAGTCACTACGGCGTCGACCCCTTCACAAACCGAAGATCGAGCCGGAACAGGGGCTCAAGCAGTGGGATCTCCCACTGCCCTGGATATTTTAGCAGGCAGTGGAGCAGCAGTCGCAGCAGAAGCTGCTGCGCGCCACAGTTCCAGGGAGTCGCCAAGGGATTCGGTGGCGACTGAAATCCTCGAGACTGAGGATGAGACGAGCTCGGAAGAGCAAGAAGAGGATTCGGTGCAGAAAACGCCAACAGGGGTGCTGTGCGAACAGATAGTTCCACTCCTGCGATATCTGGATCGCAAGACATCCAAATACGCAAGTGCCTTAAAACCGCAGTCTTATGTGGAGACAATCAGGCGAAGGACGAGGAGCAAGGTGGCAAGGTGGGCCTCTAGATGCGGAGTATATGTGGATAGGAACACCGCCCTCCGACAACACCTGGCGGTCACTCAGAAGCTGTACCAAGCCTTGCAGCAGCAGAAGGAGGATGCGGCGACGAAGAGTCAGGCGGAGGCCGAACTAATACGGGCAAAGATCGAGTCGGAACTGCAGGAGGAGCGGAGACAGAACAAAGTCCTAGCAGCCGAGCTTGCGCGCCAGACGCGCGCCTTAGAGGAAAGTCAACGAGCCCGCAAGGAGGATGAGGAGTTGTTGTGCAACTTGCAAACCGAGTGCTCGGATTTGAGGGCACAACGTGCGGATTTAGAAATGCAGCTGGCAGAGGTGGAGAGCAGCTGCAGGGTACGAGGAGAGTTGGCGGCACGGGTGACTCGTTGTCTAAACGGATACACCCATTGGGAGGTGGCAGCTCAAGAGAGGGTCACACTCCGGGAGTTCGAGCTTCGGGCGGCGGCATTGACGGAGGGTGATAGTCGGAGTCGGCGGCGAGTGGCGAGAAAATTAGAAACTTTCTTGTCGGGTGCGCGCGACACTATGGCGCACTTGCAGTCGGAAGTCACTGCAGCGCTCCGACGCCTGGGGTTACGCAGCCGGTCGGAAGACTGGCAAGGTAGAGACAGTAAGCGGAGCAGTCCGGCGCGCAGGAGGCGCAGCACCGGATCTGCTGAGTGCAGTAGAGTAGTTTGGTTTCGCGCAGATGCTGCGAGTGGTAGATAGGATAGCGTAGTGCTAGTTAGGATCTTTTGAGAGTATAAAGTAGATCGAGGCGTTTTGCCTTGGGACTCTTCCAGTTTCGGAAGTGCAGATCAGGAACTCACTTTCTTGGCGTGTTTGTGCATTTTGGTCCTGGCACCACGTAGAGAAGCTGCAGCATAGCGAAGTTACCGTATGTTGTAGTTGAAGGCCTTCGGCTGAATGTTCAGAGCTAGC
Source organism: Marchantia polymorpha subsp. ruderalis (assembly GCA_037833965.1). Lineage (NCBI taxonomy): Eukaryota > Viridiplantae > Streptophyta > Marchantiopsida > Marchantiales > Marchantiaceae > Marchantia > Marchantia polymorpha. The sequence goes on along the minus strand of AP031351.1, from coordinate 29,065,969 downwards.
ACCCGGTTAGAGACTTGAGTAGTGCGGATCTGCACCTGCGGGTGATTTCTGATGCTCAGAGCCGGCTGCGAGTTAGAGACTTGAACAGTTCCCCCTTACTCCTTCGAGTGACATATCCTGATTGTACTCCTACGGGAAGTTTCCCCTGAATGCCAATGTGAAGTTTCATTACTTCGTGTAAACCTTGGTTTGTAATTCAGGTTGTGTGTGTGTTACTGGATCGTGTTTTCAGTAAGTTCTCAGTCGGGTCTGCACTCCCTGCGTTTTGTGTGATAGTCGAGGGTGACGTCCACGGCGTACGTAGAGGCTTCGTTCCGAAGTGAGAAGTCCAGTCCGGGTACCCCCGCTAGTTCCTGGCGGAAGGGCAGTAAAAGCCGGAGTGGGAGGCACTTCCTGCAGAACCTCTGAGTGAACTTGCGAGACACTTTCCTCCTGAAATCCGAAGCGGAGGTCCTGACCGACCTCCGAGTTGTGCTTTTTGCCAGTTTCAGGTGTGTGTGTGTGTGTGTGTTGAGTGACCAAGCTGTACCGTGCATCCTCCGAGCATCCTCCGAGTTGAGTTCCTCCTCCGAGTCGAGCCTCCGAGTCGAGCACTACAGTATTTCTGGGAGTGACAGTCGCCTAGAATTCAAACTCTACCAAAAGTCTGTTAAATGTGACACTTTTACTCTGTGTGTTGCCTCTGTCCCTGTGGGTTCGATCTTTTTACCACCATACTGCAGTTTTAGCCTTTGGTGGGTTATTACACTCCCACTCCGGCTTTTACTGCCCTTCCGCCAGGAACTAGCGGGGGTACCCGGACTGGACTTCCCACTTCGGAACGAAGCCTCTACATACGCCGTGGACGTCACCCTCGACTATCACACCAAACGCAGGGAGTGCAGACCCGACTGAGAACTTACTGAAACACGATCCAGTAACACACACACAACCTGAATTACAAACCAAGGTTTACACGAAGTAATGAAACTTCACATTGGCATTCAGGGGAAACTTCCCGTAGGAGTACAATCAGGATATGTCACTCGAAGGAGTAAGGGGGAACTGTTCAAGTATCTAACTCGCAGCCGGCTCTGAGCATCAGAAATCACCCGCAGGTGCAGATCCGCACTACTCAAGTCTCTAACCGGGTGCTAGCTCTGAACGTTCAGCCGAAGGCCTTCAACTACAACATACGGTAACTTCGCTATGCTGCAGCTTCTCTACGTGGTGCCAGGACCAAAATGCACAAACACGCCAAGAAAGTGAGTTCCTGATCTGCACTTCCGAAACTGGAAGAGTCCCAAGGCAAAACGCCTTGATCTACTTTATACCCTCAAAAGATCCTAACTAGCACTACGCTATCCTATCTACTACTCGCAGCATCTGCGCGAAACCAAACTACTCTACTGCACTCGGCAGATCCGGTGCTGCGCCTCCTGCGCGCCGGACTGCTCCGCTTACTGTCTCTACCTTGCCAGTCTTCCGACCGGCTGCGTAACCCCAGGCGTCGGAGCGCTGTGGTGACTTCCGACTGCAAGTGCGCCATAGTGTCGCGCGCACCCGACAAGAAGGTTTCTAATTTTCTCGCCACTCGCCGCCGACTCCGACTGTCACCCTCCGTCAATGCCGCCGCCCGAAGCTCGAACTCCCTGAGTGTGATCCTCTCTTGAGCTGCCACCTCCCAATGGGCGTATCCTTTTAGACAACGAGTCACCTGTGTCGCCAACTCTCCTTGCGCCCTACAGCTGCTCTCCACCTTTGCCAGCTGCATTTCTGCTTCCTCACGTTGTGCCCTCAAATCCGAGCACTCGGATTGCAAGTTGCGCAACAACTCCTCATCCTCCTTGCGGGCTCTTTGACTTTCTTCTAAGGCGCGCGTCTGGCGCGTAAGCTCGGCTGCTAGGACTTGGTTCTGTCTCCGCTCCTCCTGCAATTCCGACTCGATCTTTGCCCGTATTAGTTCGGCATCCGCCTGACTTTTCGTCGCCGCATCCTCCCTCTGCTGCTGCAAGGCTTGGTATAGCTTCTGTGTGACCGCCAGGTGTTGTCGGAGGGCGGTGTTCCTATCCACATATACTCCGCACCTAGAGGCCCACTTTGCCACCTTGCTCCTCGTCCTTCGCCTGATAGTCTCCACATAAGACTGCGGTTTTAAAGCACTTGCGTATTTGGATGTCTTGCGATCCAGATATCGCAGGAGTGGAACTATCTGTTTGCACAGCATCCCTGTTGGCGTTTTCTGTACCGAATCCGCTTCCTGTTCTTCCGAGCTCGTCTCATCCTCAGTTTCGAGGATTTCAGTCGCCACCGAATCCCTTGACGACTCCCTGGAACTGTGGCGCGCAGCAGCTTCCGCTGCGACTGCTGCTCCACTGCCTGCTAAAATATCCAGGGCAGTGGGAGATCCCACTGCTTGAGCCCTTGTTCCGGCTCGATCTTCGGTTTCTGAAGGGGTCGACGCCGCAGTGACTCTTGTCACTCTTGCACCGCCCGCTTCTGCTGCCTGTTCTTCCGGCGCAATCTGCGCGGAAGGTGTCCTTGCTGAAGGTGCGTCCGCCGAAGGCGTCCGCACACTGGTCATTGGCCCCATCTGTCTCGCAGTCGGCGAATCCGGCCGACTCTCTGTTGTCCGACTCGCAGTCGGCCGGCCAGCAGTTGTCCGACTGGGAGTCGGATACACCCTGCGCGTCTTGACTCCACTTGGCCTGCTTGCTGGTGGCGTTTTCCCAGAAGTGCCTTCCGCCGAAGACGACCCTCTGAGGATTGTTGGCTCGTCAGCCAAACTCTCTTCTGCTTCCGGCCTGCTGTCCGGTTCAACGCGCCGTTCAGTTGGCCTTCCTTCCGCTTGTCGGCCTTCAGTCATCCGACTCGCAGTCGGGCGACTGTCAGTCCGTCCATCTCCTCCCGAAGGCCGTGGTGCCTTCTGTGCAGAGGTATCTGCCGTCTTCCCTAGAATCTGAGCGATTATCTCCTCCTGTGTGAGATTCCGCCGGGTCGGAGTTCGCCCGGTCTCCTCAGTACCAGTTGGCATTTTGCGTGCCCTCTGTTTTGGTCGACTGTGAGGCTCGGGGGTGGGCCGACCACGAGTCGGCGCAGCTGGCACTTCCGGCTGCATGTCCTCAGGTCTCTCATCCCACTTCCGCTTTCGCGGAATGCGTTCACTTCGACGTTCTTCTGCTGCTCTTGCTGGAGCCGGAGCCGGAGGCGTACTGGCAGGTTCCTCGTCCGGATCCGTGTCTACTTCGGCCTCCCTCGAATATCTACCTGGATAGTTCCGGGTCAGCTGCGGAAACCGTGTTTTCTTAGCATTTGTCAAACATCCCATCGCCCGATAAAACACGATCAAGTAAGGCGAGAGATGATTGAGGGTTCCTCCTTTCTCTTCTTGCGCATGTTGGCGCGTCACCTTCCACAGGAGCCGTGCCCAATGCACTGGAGCTCCTGACAACACTAGCTCCACAAATTCTACCTGCCAACCATGCATGTAAGCGGTCTTGGTCGGCTGCAATATCTGCAGCAATGCAGTCGCGACATTTCTCCGCAATCGATCTTTGTAATCCCGTGTCCGGAAACCGTTCTTGGGATGCCTGGCAACTTTGAAGAGCTCATTGTAAGAGACTTCTTCCTCCTGGGACACCTTCACGCTATCGGCCTCGAAGAGGAGGTCCACTTCCTCGCCGGCACACCTGCCCAACACCTGCGCCCAGTTGCAAATGTCCCATCTCTCTGGGTGTGGGCGGAATCCGCGAGAGGGCTTGTGTCTCTCCTGCAGATACTCGCGCACCATCTCCGGACATGTCCAGTTCCAGCCCCATAGGAGAAAATCAAGCTTCAGTCTCAGCAGCACATCTTGAAATGCGCGTAGACCGATCTGCGGCACCCTGAGTGGAGACACTCGCAGCTGGGGAACCTTCGACATTGCGTTGCCTGCACACACAAACGTTCTCCCTTTCGCTCGCTCTCTCACAATCGCCACTGCGCGTCGGCCGCTCAAGCACTAACTGCTCACTCTCTCTGCGCTCAAGCTCAAGATCGCTACTCGCAATTCTCTCCAAGGTCTGCCAAGATCCTTGCGCAACTCGTCTCCGCACTCTCTACTCTCACTGCAGGTCGCTCCGCCCTTGCGCGTAATCTTGGAAACTGGAAATCGCAAAGTCAAGAATGAGAGAATGAGACTGGAGCGCAGTCTATTCTTCTCCGATTTCAAGAACGTCCAACGTTCTTACTGGTTACAACGTACGCAGCCGGCTATACGGCTTAACAGTTCGCCCTTTGCATGCGCGAATTCACGTCTCCGCACTACGCGCATTCGCATGCGTAAATGTTGAATTCTCCCGCCGCCGCCACCTTCCGGACTCGAGTCCGCTGCAGGGTATACGTCGACCCTGTTGTCTTTTCCTAACCCGTCCCTCACCGGAGGCGTGTCGCCGCTGGTGCGTTCATTATCCGTCGGCGCCTTGCTGGAGGCGCACACCTAGTCAGAGTGAATTACGCCGGCGCGCAGTCGTGCCGCTTATTTTGTCCTTTATGCTTCGTCCGTTGCTGCCGGCGCATATCCGCCAGCGCAACTCATGCCAGCGCATCCGGCCGTCAGCGCCACGTCGGAGGCGTACATCCGACCGGCGCTTTCCTTCCATGAACAGCCGCGCTTCCGACTCTGAGTTGGTTTCCTCCTATGAGCGCGTGATTCCGCCGAAGGCGCATCGCCGAGGGCGTACGGGAATCCTTTCCGGCTGTGAACCCTAGCGCGAACGGCGCATGTCCGGCTACGAGTTTTCCGACGCTCATAACTTCTCCGTCCATGATCCATCTCCAACGCTCTTGGGCTCGTTAGAGCAAGCGTCTCGAGCTCTTTCTAATGCGACTTCAACCAACTGGATCTACCGTGTATCCCAATCGTTATGAAGGTTTTCCCTTTCCGCGCTAGCGGCGCTTCGCCGAAGGCGCACTCATGGTCGGACGCCTTTAGAGGTCCGGGCCCTTCTCCTGACGTCTTTAGCAAAACCTCCTCCTGAGGTGTCTGCGCCGGAAGCGTAGCTTCCTTATACGCTGGAGGCGCGTGAGTAGAGACACCTCAGAAAAGGAGCTTTTGCCGAAGGCGCCGAAGACATTGGCGTTGGTACATCCGACTACGTGATTCTTTGTGTCCTCGTGACGATCTCATCAATCCACTCTATTTAACGTACCCTTTTCTAACTACAAACACTGCTTCGGTACTAGTTTTCTAAAATTGTTTAAATTCTGCAAAAAAAAACAAAAAGTGTGTTACCACACTCCACAAACCCCACCTGCCAAGATGTCATGTAGGTGGTCAGGTGCGAGTTTAAAATCTGGAGGAGTGCTACCGCGACATTCCTCCGCATGCGATCCTTGTAGTCACGGGTCTTGTACCCATTCTTGCTCGACTTGCTTTTCTTGAAAAGGGCACCGAAAGAAATTTCTTCTTCCTTCGTGACCTGCACACTCTCGCAATTGAAGAGGAGGTCGCCTTCCTCTCCCGCGCACCTTCCCAATACCTCCTCCCAATCACGGATGTGGTCAAAAACCGCGCGGAGGTTGGTTCTTCTCCAGCAGCCACTCCCGGACCATCTCCGGGAACACCCAATTTTCCCCCTTTTTAGGAGGAAATCGAGCTTCACTGCCGACATCTCGTTCTGAAATGCGCGCCGTTCGATCTGCGGCACTTTCAACGGGACCATCCGCAGCTGAGTTGACCTGGCCATCGAGTTCTTGCAAGTTCCTACGCACTCTTGCTCTCTGCTGACGCAAACTTCTTGCCACTCTATGCACACTCGGCTACTGTGTGTCGGGAGCTCCGGCGAACTCGCTGCAATTTCTCGCTACAATTCTCCTCCCGCTCTCTCTCAACCTTTCCGCGAGCGCTCAGCGAATTCTCCACAAGACTCCTGCAAGATTCTCCTGCTGCGCACTCTACTGCTGCGCATCCCGGACAAATTCCCTGCACACTCTCCTGCACTCTCGAAAATCTCTCCGCAAGTTCACCGCGAAGTACTTTGCTGCGCGTCGCGAGCTCTAGCGAATGCGAAATTGAAAATGCGAGAGTGAGAGTGAGTCCCTTCCTTCGGAGATCAAGATTGCTCAACGTTCGACACTTGGGCTGGCCGCGGCCCGCTTGAATGCGATGCCCGCGCGGAGGCATAACAGCCCAATTCGCATGCTTGAATTCACACTCCGCCGTTGCGCTGATTCCCACACTTGTACATTCAATCTTGATTCCGCCGATTTCTGCCGACGCCATTCTCTGTTTGCGTACCGCCGAAGGTGTTTGTGCCGAAGGCACTAGCAACGAAGGCACTCGCGGCGAAGGTACGGACTTCTGCTGTTTCCATTGTCCATTCTTCTTCCGCCAAAAGCGCTGCGCCGAAGGCGCATCGTAGAGGCGAAGGCATTCCTTTTGCCGAAGGCGAAACCTAACGACGAAGGCGGCGCTAGTGCCGAAGGTGTTGGGGCGAAGGAACCTACCTCCGAAGGCGTATTTCCGAAGGCGTACGAAGTGACGAGGTCGTTTTCCATGTGATGAAGGCGCTTGTGTTGCGTACTTCGCACGTCTTCAGCGAAAGATCCTCTGGAAGCGTCTGCGCCGAAGGCGCTTCCTTCTGCTTGCACCGAAGGTGCATCGCCGAATACACCTCACAAAAGTACCTTTTGCCAAATGCGCTCTTCCCAGCATGAACCGTCCGCTCCGTCCAAGGCGCTCGACCTTGGCCTAAGCCCCCCCCCCCCCCCAACTCCTAGATTCTTGTGCGTGTCCGAGGTTCATAGCCAATTCATAATTCATACTCGTACAAGAAAAGATAGCTCAATATGAAGATCAAGATTTCCTGGATAAGAGTTGAAATTCTATCGCTTCGAGTAACATAGACGAGTTAGCATCTAAGCCCAACACCGATATGCTACATCCATGAAGTTGAGAGAAACCATCTTCATGATGTAATCAAGAGCATAATCTCCAATGCTTCATGTGTTTATTTTGTGACTTTTTTTTAATCTGATTCCAAGCTTGCACCTTTGTTACCAAAGTGATGAAGGAAAGTTTTTCAAATTACTTCTTTTCGTTAGAATTTTTCTCAAAAGATCAAGTAAAAACTTTTAGAATCTATAACCTCTCACAACTACAACTCGTATCATATATATATATATATATATATATATATAGGAATAGATTTTAGAACTTGACAACGGTGTGCCCGTTGGTAGATTCCCATCGGATAAAACTTGATGAGTGCAGTTACTAATTTGTGTTAGAATGGGATCCCATCACATAATTCCTTGACTAGTGTTTTCATTATCTCACAATTGCTTGTGATACTTTTATAAAAATTATCCAGTTACTTGATGAGATTCAGGTGAATATATTTGTAGAATCTTTAGTTGAAATAGTGATCAATCTAAATTCAAGTAATATATTTTCATATTGATACTATTTACTGATTTTTTGTTTTGTTTCTTCTTCTTATGAACTGATCATAATTTCTTGATTTTTCAAATATATTTAAATGCAGTATAAATTGCAATCTTGACAGACTCATTCAATTAAAACACCATATATTTCTAAACATGAACAAAGAATGTGTGAACAATTCTGATATTCTATATACTAAATATGAATTGTTCCAAATTCACGAAGTTAAGTAACATCAAAACAATAATCAATCCTCCTAACTTCTCATGCATAACGGCGTAGTATGTGTAGTGCAACAAATATAAAACTTGAACAATTTATTCTCTAGAATATGATAGAGATATTGAAATAAAAACGCTTTGTGTAACAATATTGTAAATTTTGAAGAACTTGTGCTAAATGCAATAAAATTTCAACATTGGAGGAATAGGATATTCTATTATGCACACTTTTGTATTAAAATGTAAAGTACATAGGTTGTACCCAAAAGAAGTTTCTGTATTTTTCTCCTCCAAAGCAATCACACATGTATTGATATGCTACAAAATGTATGCCCTACTTGATATTCTATTCCAATTTGACTAAAAGTTGTAATAACATGCCATGTTAGATGTCACATGAGCAATAGCATTCTGGACGAAAAACGAAAATGTGATGAAGATTCCAGAGGGTTTAAGTTTCCACTATAGCACTTCGAGGAAATCTCCTCTTCAGCACTGCCCGCTTCAGTCAATTGCAGGAAGTCACCCATCACCACTTATTGTTCACCACTTCCTGCAGCAATTCATCGACACTGATTTGATTGTAGACATGGGCACAGATCTGACAAAGTGGATTATGGAAAACATACACCTCTTATGACAGGGTCCGGACTATTGCACTTTTCTGAAACCCTTCCCTAAAGCCACTGCAGGTAGAAGGAGGTAATGTTCAGCTAAGCTAATGTTGTGAACTGTGTGCTGGGAATTGCAGCTGCATCGAAGTTGGAGCAGGAAAGATATGTGAAACAGATTCTCCTGACTCCCGGTTGTAGCTTATTTTTCACAGTCGACGGCATGTGCCCTGTTAAAATACAATCAGATGCCAAGCTCTCTTCCCAATGAACATTTTCCCTTTCATTTTCAGGCAAGGGTGAATCTAAACTACCATAATCAAACAAAAGCATCAAAAATGATTTAGACAAAGAGTAACAAATCTACCGGGTCTAATGGACTATTTTGGCTACTACAGTCCGAACTGAGGAACAGGGAGCGATCTGACACCGAACATGATTAGCAGCCTTCTAGAAAATATGGTTAATGGACAATTCAAAACTGTGGCGATCTTCTTCACCTGGTGTATGAAGTCTGGATTCAAGAACTTCTAGAAAATATGGTTAATGGACAATTCAAAACTGTGGCGATCTTCTTCACCTGGTGTTTGAAGTCTGGATTCAAGAACGCCGAGTTCCTCCGACTTGTGCGAGTGACGCACGGTCAACTAGAGTTGCATTTGAGTCGGCAATCGAAATTCCTTGGGATGAGGAAGTGAGCGAGGCGCGGGAGGCAGGGAGGGAAGACCTGAGCCAGGCGTGCAAGCGGGAGGCAGGGAGGGAGTGAGCGATGCACGGGGGGGCAGGGATCAGGTCCCTCGCGTTCCCCCCAAAGTGTTGAGCCCTTAGTGTCGCTGCAGGCTAGAACAACCCCGACCGTATGACTGTGGGCCGACGGCATACGGTCACCGTCGTGACGGTCTCTCGTTTGTCACCGTCGAACGCGAATACTCCGGAATTCAAATTCGACACACAGACAGTAGATGTGAGACACGTGCCGGCGCGATGTAACAGTGTGCGCGACAAGAGCTTTAGTGCGGGGTTCAATTTCTTGGATCTTCGGCTGGTAATCTCATTCGTGTGTTCAGCCCAGAGCCAACTATATGTGTCCCGCACAGTATTCTTTAGTAAAATACTGTGCGGGACACATAAGCGGCTTGTTCAAATATTTGGAACGATCCTTCGTTGGAGCAACCATCCAACCAAACCAAACAAGGATATCATAGCTTCTGATTCATGAGTCATAAAGATTCATGAGTCAACACAGTTGCGTACAAGTCCGGAGCTTGTTCTCAATGACACAATAGCTTAATATGAACTACTCTGAAAAACTATGAAAAACTCAAAGGAACTGTTTATTAAAAAATGATCGATCTCGAGGGTGCAGTGATAGAGTTCCTTTAAGTTCTTACATATGCCCACACTTAGATCAGGTAAGGGAAAGTCTTCCTTAGTACATTCTGGGACATTTAGCTCGCTGAACCTTGGCAATTCATTGGAATCGACGTGCATGGCAAGTTGGTGCAGAATTGCAAAAACGGCGACAGATCTGTTTCTGGTGGCAAGATTGATGATGTGATGGGCTTTGAACAGGCGAATAGTTTGTAATCTGAGTACCACAAACTGAACATGCTCTTTCTTAATTCAGGTTCTTTCATTTCAGCTTTGCAATTTAACAGAATCATCCAATCTACCATGGAGAGAGATTTTCTGTTTCCAATATGGCACTTCGAGGAAACCACTTCTTCGGCACTGCGTACGTTTGTAAATTGCAGGAAGTCACCCATCAGCACTTACTGCAGCAATTCATGACACTGATTTGATTGTAGACATGAGCACGGATTTGAGAAAGTGGATAATGGGAAACATACACGTCCTATGACAGGGTCGGGACTATTGCGCTTTCCCGAAACTCAGATAAGGTAGACCGGACGGACGAGAAAAACAACGTGAAAGGTTCAGTGCTGGGAAGGCACGGGAAGAGAAACGGAGACCAGACGGACGAGAAAAACAGCATGCAAGGTTCAGTGCAGAGAGAAGAGGAGAGCAAGGCTGACATCGAGCTTTTAGAGAGCACTAGGAGAAAGAAGGAAACCAAGCAAAATTTGAAACCCCGCCAGTTCTCTCAAAGCCGCGACTACAAGAAAATCCATGGCCCATACAAACGCAACTGCCCAGGCAATCGTAACTCAGAAATCATTCGAGAAATGATTTCTGCATTCAACAAATCGCCACCTCCGAGCTCGCCCGATCCGCCATCACCAATCCGAGAGAAAGAAATGCTAGACGAAAAGGTCGGCCGGAGTCGTCTTGAGGGCGAAACGTGAAACCCCTGGTTGACGGTGACGGTGAAACCCGAACGGTGTACGTATGCCGTCAGCCCGGAGAGAATACGGTCGGGGTTGTTCTAGCATGAAGTTTAGTGACGAAGGGGGGAGCGAGAGTAGGCTTGGCCACGGTTCGGTCCGGACCTACGGTTAACCGGTTAGGAGAAAAAAATTTCCTCTGGCAGCAGAATTAGACCAGCGAGACTCGCTGGTCTAATTCTGCTGCAAATAAATAAGTAAATTTTTTTATCACCCAATTCGATAAGTGGATAATCCCTAGCATAAATCTCGAGCTCGGATGTGTTTCTCCAGCTTCCCTGCACCCTGGCGCAAAGTCGAAGTCTCTCCAATTCGAGAGCGTTTTCATCCGGGAGGATTTTCAACAGTACGAGTGGGGGCTCATTTGAGTACTCGAGCTATGGCGCAATTCCTCCTTCGCTCCCGGCCACAGCCCCTCCGTCGGCCACGTAGGGTCGGGACAGATGGTTAACCGGTTAAAACCTCGGTTAACCGTTAAGGCAAAATGCCGGACCGGTTAACTTACCGATTAACCGGTCCGCACATTTCCCGGACCGGTTAACCGGACCGTGGCCAAGCCTAAGCGAGAGGCAGGGAGGGAAGACTTGAGCCAGGCTTGCAAGCGGGAGGCAGGGAGGGAGACACAGGGGCAGGGATCAGCTCCCTCGCGTTCCCCCAAAAGTGCGGTTGTTTATCCAGGATTTTGCCATCTTCGGATTGCTGAGGTCGTGTTGCGGCACGAAGATCTGGTGGTCGGGGCTTGGTTCGCTGCCAGTCGACACAATCGACAATCCGCCAGTCGACACGTGTCTCCCTTAAGGTTTTCCCGCGGTATGTTTTTCCTTTTTCCTTCGCTTTAACGTCAGGATGTTTTGACTTTTGCCTTGGCTTTCCGTGAGTAGGTTTTACCTATTACATTGGTTTTATGTTCTTTTTTTATTTATGTTTCTACAGCTAAAATGGCGATGACATGGAAGATTCGTAGACCTCGGTCTGCCAGAGTCCGTCGGGATTCGACCGCTCGGAGTGCCGAGCACTTTATTTCTACCAAGGCTTTTTCTTCGGAAAAAAATTGTAAGTAGATTAATTTTGTCTGAGATTTAGGCTGGGTGGCTGGCTCGGGGGCTGGCCGGGCTGCAGTTGCAGGGGTGGGAGAGAGGGTGGGGCATCATCTTCTACTAGTTACTGCACGTGATGACGTCCGTCGCCATGCCCATCGGACGTACGGAAACGCGGGCGGGCTGCCTTAGTTGGTGCTGCTGCTGTTGTTTGTTAGCTGAGTTGGTTCGATCGCTCGGGGGCAGCAGGCGGTCAGTCCGTCAGTCCATCCGTCTGTCGGGTCGGTTTGTTTCGTTGTATTTTGTTTGGTTCTGTTTGTCATTTTTGTGGAACTTGTAAAGGTAAAATGGAATTTTGCACGGCATTGTTAAAGTGTGCACAGCTGGCAAAGTGTTCTTTTTTTATGTGATCCTGCTGTTCTAACATGCATAAACTGTACTTGCCAAGGTTGACACTTCCATGCATAAGGAGCGCGAGAAGCAAGAAAAGCACACCGTAACTGTGGAAGCCTACGAGAAGGAGAAGGAGACTGACAGTGAAGTTGCAGCTCTTCAACATAAGCTTACTGCTCTTAAGCAGGAAGTGGCAGAGTTCTTTCACTTGTTAGATGATTAGTATGGTGCAACATTCTGCTTCGACATTCATGCCTCGACGGTTCCACCTCTATATGGAGTGAATGTTGGGTCTCCCTTGCCATCGACTGGGATGAAGATAGTAAGTGAGATATATACTATCATGTACATCACAAACAACACATATCTCATGGTATAGATATACCATACTCTCCAATTGTACATAGGTACTGTAATTTCTTAGAACTCCAAAACAACATCACCTTCACCATATTTTGCATGTTCCCTGTATCCTGTGAAAGTATATCTGGAGGGAAATAAACTGCTGTCAGATTGCTACTTGGAGTTGAGTTCCCACGTTCAGAAACTATCTTTCGGAGAATTTTTTTCCGCTATGCTGCCTTCAGTAAACAGAAGCAGAACGTCTTAGGTGCCTAGCATTAGAGGAAAAATATCACGAAATTGATTGACGTTTGAGATCATTGAAATCAGAACATACTTAGTGCTGCCGTCAGCTCTACAATTGAAGGTTTTCCAGTTTTGGGCTTCAGCTACTTCTGGACGAAAAACGAAAATGTGCTGAAGATTCCAGAGCGTTTTAGTTTCCACTATAGCACTTCAAGGAAATCTCCTCTTCAGCACTGCCCGCTTCAGTCAATTGCAGGAAGTCACCCATCACCACTTATTGTTCACCATTTCTGCAGCAATTCATCGACACTGATTTGATTGTAGACATGGGCACAGATCTGACAAAGTGGATTATGGAAAACATACACCTCTTATGACAGGGTCCGGACTATTGCACTTTTCTGAAACCCTTCCCGGTAGTGATGATCCCTAAAGCCACTGCAGGTAGAAGGAGGTAATGTTCAGCTAAGCTAATGTTGTGATCTTTGTGCTGGGAATTGCAGCTGCATCGGAGTTGGAGCAGGAAAGATATGTGAAACAGATTCTCCTGACTCCCGGTTGTAGCTTATATTTCACAGTCAATGGCATGTGCCCTGTTAAAATACGATCAGATGCCAAGCTCTCTTCCCAATGTACATTTTCCCTTTCATTTTCAGGCAAGGGTGAAGCTAAACTACCATAATCAAACAAAAGCATAGGAAATGATTTAGACAAAGAGTAACAAATCCATCATCTTAGTTACCGGGTCTAATGGACTATTTTGGCTACTACAGTCCAGGGAGCGAACTGACACCGAACATGATTTGCAGCCTTCTAGAAAATATGGTTAATGGACAATTCAAAACTGTGGCGATCTTCTTCACCTGGTGTATGAAGTCTGGATTCGAGAACGCCGAGTTACTCCGACTTGTGCGAGTGACGCACGGTCAACTAGAGTTGCATATGAGTGGGCTCTTCCTCTTCGATAAGAGGAAGAGTTGTTCAACTATGAGCACTCTTGGCCCTTGATTGAAGGGTACACAGAACAGGTAATATTCGAAATAGCTAGGGACTTGCTGTGGGAGAGCGATGTGGAAGCGATTGTGAATGAGATCCGAGAGAAGCGAATGCAACTATTGGAGTCACTGCAGCAAGGCCTTATCCAACAACTGGAGTCATTGCAGCGAGGTTTAATCCAAGTAAACAATGATTTGATTCATTCTTACCCTGCAAATGAGAACAAAAATACCAATTCGAATTTTCCTGATATGACAGATTCCAATCTACCTTCATCCAGGTGCTTTAGGCGGGCAAGCACAAGTGTAGAATATCGTTCTACCCGACTGGACTGGACAACAAGATCGATCAGCTAGTACAAAAGGTCAATGGTTTGGATGAGAGGTTGAGATCAGTGGAGAGCATTGTGCAGAGATTGGATATTAAGTTGGGACAGATACTCTCTTTGCAACAAGAACTGCAGTCAACGTTGAGTGACTTCATGTCTAAAGTTAACAGTTTCATTCAGTATTCTAATTCGCTTCAGCAAGCGAAAACTCCTACTCGACTTTATGTTCCAGACGATGTTGGAATTTTCTATTGGATGAGTGCTCTTCTGCATGTTGGGGCAACCTTTCGCTTACACTTGATGTGTGAGTCAGGTATTGGGTTTCAGAGTGGAAGATCAGTAAGGATTGAAGATACGCTTGGATCTGGAGAATTGCAGGTGGATTTGGAAAATAATTGCAGGTGGATTTGGAAAATAATTGAAGTCTCATTCAAAGTCATGTATTATGCTGCAAAGGCTGGATTGGATGCGACACTCGGGGTAGGCCAAGCGATTCCGGGTGAGGGAAATTTAAAATCGATATTGTGAAACTAGATAGCATGTTGTGATCATAGGGCAGTTCTAAAAGATGGAGAAAGCAAAGAGCTGAAAGAAGTATGGTTGAGGATGCAGCAAACTCTTGCGCCCCAGCTTCAAGGTAGCTATTCGGCAATCTTCAACTTGTATCAGGTGAAATAAGTGAACTAGAATTAGGTGGGCATGCATGGGTGTGCGAGGAGTGCATGCATAAAGGTCGTAGCTCTGGCATTTTAACATATTAGGAATTTGAAGAGGTTAGAATGACATTATGTAATTGACAAGCATGTGTTTAGATCATCCTGCAATATAAACCTCTGCAAAATCTTCTTCGGAGTTTTCACTTGTACATGTCTTTTACAGTCTATGCAATCATGTCAATCCCCCAGTTATGTTTCTGAAGAATATCAGTAATTGGCTGAACTATCAAATTTCCACTCTGAGGACAAACTTTTAAGTATGTCTTGTTGCAAGTCTCACCCTGATGAGATGCCTTCACTTACCAAGTGGGGTGGTCAGCCTTGAATATCAATACACGTCCCTGTATGATTGTTCTGAATGATAAGGATCCAACAGCTGTAGAATGTAGAGGAATGAAGGTTATATTGTTTTATCTCTTAAGATTTGGTAGACTTGAAAAAACACGAGTGCAGTTCTAAACACTTTATTTGGCCGCTTGACAATAAAGGCGTGTATTCATACCAAAGACTAGAATGGTCAATTTTTACACTAAAATACGTCAGGCACGACTCTACCTTTTGCTATGCATTATATCCTTCAACCATCAAATCCTATAAAATCAAGCTAGCCACAATGACCTACCTTCACTACATCAATATGTCAGTTGATATACTTGAAATCACTATATCAAATGACGGAAGGAAATCAGATTTCAGACATGAATGAGCGTATTTGGTACTCCACATTCTTAGTGAATCTTCAAGATTCCACGTCAACATGCACGTCAAATAACGGAGAGCATTCCTATTTTGTTTCAAGTTTTCGGTCTTATGAGAAGCGGAGTAGTGGATGATATCCTTATCGGCTTCTTATCTGATAACCTTTACAAAACACCAGTCTTTCAGTCTATTAAGAGCTGTAGCATCAGAAAGACGGCGCGAGATGCCACGGTGAGATTCACAGTGTTCAGATCAAACTTAGTTCACCCGCTTAAGTTCATCCACAAGTTCACGTCAAAGCTATCGTCAACTCTACGTACTTACTGGATCAGGATGGTATCTACTTAAGGGTGCATATCATTTATGACTTTCAATGCATTTTGCAAGTCATCTATGAACTCGATATCATTTTTCATTGAGTCACTTGATGAGTTGTCCTCAGCATTGTGCACAGCCCGTACTGCTCGAAGAAAAAATAAGTTGGAGGACCACCCCATAGTCTTTGTTGTTGATTCCCTACAATTTCGTGAAGCTTAATCTTTGAACAGTGCTCTGATGGCTGCTTTGAGACTACAGCCGAAGGATCGAAGGTCTTGTTCAGCCTGATAAGTATGTCGAAGGTCTGGGCCAAAGAGATGCTCGCAATGTCTATTAGGATCTGATAGATCGTATCATATTCTCCTGAAACTGCAAATTCCTTCAGAATTGAACGTTCACTGACTCTGACCTCCAACGGTCTAACAAGAGCGGGCCACGAACAGACGAACTTGCAGATCAGTTCAGAGGCCCAATCCAAGATCACCGACGGTAAGGATGGGCGACAAATGTACCCTCACACTCACTCTAACTGTGCAAGCAAACTGATGTATGTTCAATCAAAAGAAATCTGTGAACAATTTACCTCTTTCCACCGGGAGTCCAGCGACATTTTGATCTTCCGGCGGAGCTTCCATTTCGCTCGAAGAATAGTAGTTCGTTGCTAGACAGCAGCAGATGTGCAGAAAGCAACGATGAGTCTTCTGACTGTAGGATATATCATAATCGCGTTCAGTGAACTAAATCGAAGAACGGTCCATGTAACATTAATCAAGAGGTGGTGAATGAGCCTCAGCAACCTTAGGTAGGCCGACGCCCATGTTGTGGAGCTGTTCCGTGAGTAGAGCCAATTGCACTTCCAGAGGCTTGCTAATCTGCTCCTCGTCTGTTACCTTCTTCCGAGCCGCATGCGCCTCTTTCCGTTCCTTTTCCAGCTTCTCACACACGTCCCACACTTCGGCCTTCTCGTTGAATGTTTCTCTGAGCTTGAATTCAGATCTCTAATCTCGTAGCTCTGATTAATTAATTGAGTCCTCCTGTGATGTCTGTGGCAACTGCTACCACATTGACATGCTCGGAGTCGGTCCCGGCGACGAAGGATAGACCACCATGTGTTGGTCCAGGCATTGGATCTTCGGCATGTCCTGGTGCTGGAACGAGTCGTCGTCCAAAAATCCATACCCATTCGCTCCATGCACCGACGAGCCCATCAGTGCCGCATCACCGCTCTCACTGCCGTCCCCCCGCAATTCCAAGCGGCCAGGCGCAACGCCAATGCGAGACGCAGGCGGGCAGAGAAATTCTCTTCGGGCCTCGGAGCTCTGCCCTCGACGTCCTTCCTCTTTTGGATTCCTTCGTGGCGATTCGGACGATCCGATTCTTGAACCTCAACTCTCATTCGACAGTGCCAATCTCATCCCCTCAACTCGACGGATTCTATGTTTCAGGCTCAGGCAGAATGTCCAGCTCGAGCTCATTCGTCGTTCCGCGACGTCCTTGAGCTGCTGCTGCTTGCCTCATCTGAGTCAATCAGAACTACACGGAGGCGGAATTCGGCTGCATCCAATTCCGCCGTCAGCTGTTATTCAACCTCCACAGCACTCTGAAGATTCTTCTGTCGATCAGATCATTCTCCTCGCCCGGCTGGATCCAGCGACGAGAGCGCGCATGCGAATTCCCCCGTGTCCTGCGTCCTGCTCGCTTCGAAGCGGCGCATGCGAATTCCCCCGTGTCCTGCGTCCTGCTCGCTTCGAAGCGGCGAATCGAGCGAGCGAGAGTGTTGGTGCGTGCTGCAGTTGAAGGAGGAGATCGGGAGCCGCAGCGCAATGAGCAGACGGCACCTCTTTCAAGTCGACGACCGGAAGAAAAACGGACTGACGGAAAGCCCCCTCGGCTCGGCCGCCTCTTCGTCAAACGGCCGGAAAGTACGTCTGCGCGATGCCGCATAAAGCCCCTACCCACAGCGTGCACCGGGTGCGGACGACGGTTAGTTCAACAGGCCTGAACACTAACTCACCGTCGGCGTCAGCGTCGAGGCCGATTCCGACGCCGAAGCGTCTCTGACATCGAGGGAATGTTCCCGCACTCAAGGATGGCCAAGCACGTGGCGCTGAGATTTGCCGGCTTTGTTCTCTAGCTGTAATCCCGTTCCTCGTTATCCGTTCTGTTTCTTTGATGTTTTCTGGGGCAGCGGCTCATCCATTTCCATTTTCTCCCCGGGCCTGTCGCAGTGAAGACATCGGTGCTCGAGCTGTTCCGAGCTCCGGAGGCGCAAGTCCATTGTGGGGAGACGTCCAACATTTGAAGGCTGCCCAAGCATCGTGGATGGCGGACATGGATCTCTATCCAGTATCTACTACCTCGCCATCATGCCACGCCATTCAGTTGTTTACGCATGGTCCAAGCTCCGAAAGTCCAAGGCTGTTGGATCGGAGATGATGCAGACTTATGTTCCAGATTACATATGATAAGAAGAAAAGTGCAGGTTCAGTTGTAAACAAACTATTTCCGGAAGGGAAGTAACGTCAAATTTCAGCGCATTTGAAGCATGACATGCACGTCGAAAAGTCCAATGCTTAGGTGCAGCATTGAGCTTATTTATCATATTTTCTTGTTAGATGAACAATTTCAATGATCATAAATGCGCCAAAAAATCTCCCTCCGACCAATTGCATCCCATACATGGAGATGTAAGTTCTATTCTATTTTGTTCAATCTTGCTATTCTTCTTGCAATTTATCACATATCTTTAGACAGATATTAACCCAACTCCACGCAAGAAACAGTACTTCAACTGATTCTAATATTTCTCAATACTGAATGCATACAGTCTAGTTCTTACGTCACCCATTGTTACACTATAATACATATTTTTGATATACTCCGCATAATATTTTTTTAATTGGATTATAGCTTTGATTGCATTTAAGGAAAAAACAATTTCTTTTCATTTTGACTCTAGTGATGTAACTTTAATTTGAACAAACAAGTTTGATCACTACTCTTAGAGTTTTCCTCTTTTCGGCTGTTTCGTCCTAAAAATCTTGCTTTCCATTTTTTTTAACTTGAACGTTTTAAATGTTAGGTTTTAGCTTTATTTCAATTTTTCTTTCATAAAATATAAAAGTTAATTTTTAATTAATTTTTAATATCATCAAGAAAAGCAAGGAGAATCTTCATCAATATAGCTGAAATTGAAAGCTTTTAACCTATACAAAATCTAATATCAACATTTGTAGGGATATATATTTAGCATATCTTTGTATTCATTGAAAATGTATAAAATTTTCATAGATATCAAATAATAAACTTGAAAAGAAATATTTATAAACTAAAAAATATTGCTACATTGAGTATGTTTCTTGGCTTACCTATTACATTGGTTTTATGTTAGTCATACGAAATCCGGAATTTCGTCTCCGGAATTTCATGTTCCGTAATTGCGGTTGTTTAGCTGCCGTCTTACGAATGCTGAGGCTGTTTTTGCTGTAGAAAGATCTGGTGGTCGGGGCTTGGTTCGCTGCCAGTCGACACATTCGACCATCTGCCAGTCGACACGTGTCTCACACTGTCTTTTAGGTCAGTATGTTTACCTTTTCACCTTGGCTGTTACGTCAGGATGTTTTGCCTCTTACCTTCGCTATCCGTCAGTAGGTTCTACCTCTTACCTTGGTTTTATGTCAGTAAATCGAATTCCGGAATTTCGTCTCCGGAATTTCATGTGCCGTAAGCCACACACAGACCGGAAGAAGAGACTGGCGAGTCTTTACTCGTTTGTGCGTTTGTTTATCCAGGTGTCTGCCGTCTTCCGATTGCTGAGGCGGTTTTGCGGTAGGAAGATCTGGTGATAGGAAGATCTTTTGTCAGTATAGTTTACATTTTACCTTGGCTTTTATGCTTTTACGTCACGTGTCTTACCTTGGCTGATCGAAGGATATGGTTTAGGTGTGTATTATGTTTGGTTCTGGTTGTCAGGTTTTTCGCTTCTAAAACTATCTTTCCTCCTCCTCACCCTTCTTTTTTTATTTATGTTTCTACAGCTAAAATGGCGATGACATGGAAGATTCGTAGACCTCGGTCTGCCAGAGTCCCGACCGCTCGGACTGCCGAGCACTTTATTTCTACCAAGGCTTTTTCTTCGGAAAAAAATTGTAAGTAGATTAATTTTGTCTGAGATTTAGGCTGGGTGGCTGGCTCGGGGGCTGGCCGGGCTGCAGTTGCAGGGGTGGGAGAGAGGGTGGGGCATCATCTTCTACTAGTTACTGCACGTGATGACGTCCGTCGCCATGCCCATACGGACGTACGGAAACGCGGACGGGCTGCCTTAGTTGGTGCTGCTGCTGTTGTTTGTTAGCTGAGTTGGTTCGATCGCTCGGGGGCAGCAGGCGGTCAGTCCGTCAGTCCATCCGTCGGTCGGGTCGGTTTGTTTCGTTGTATTTTGTTTGGTTCTGTTTGTCATTTTTGTGGAACTTGTAAAGGTAAAATGGAATTTTGCACGGCATTGTTAAAGTGTGCACAGCTGGCAAAGTGTTCTTTTTTATGTGATCCTGCTGTTCTAACATGCATAAACTGTACTTGCCAAGGTTGACACTTCCATGCAAAAGGAGCGCGAGAAGCAAGAAAAGCACACCGTAACTGTGGAAGCTTACGAGAAGGAGAAGGAGACTGACAGTGAAGTTGCAGCTCTTCAACAGAAGCTTACTGCTCTTAAGCAGGAAGTGGCAGAGCTCTTTCACTTGTTAGATGATTAGTATGGTGCAACATTCTGCTTCGACATTCATGCCTCGACGGTTCCACCTCTATATGGAATGAATGTTGGGTCTCCATTGCCATCGACTGGGATAAAGATAGCAAGTGAGATATATACTATCATGTACATCACAAACAACACATATCTCATGGTATAGATATACCATACTCTCCCATTGTACATAGGTACTGTAATTTCTTAGAACTCCAAAACAACATCACATTCACCAAATTTTGCATGTTCCCTGCATCCTGTGAAAGTATATCTGGAGGGAAATAAACTGCTGTCAGATTGCTACTTGGAGTTGAGTTCCCACTTGGAGTTGAGTTCCCACGTTCAGAAACTATCTTTCGGAGAATTTTTTTCCGCTATGCTGCCTTCAGTTAACAGAAGCAGAACCTCTTAGGTGCCTAGCATTAGAGAAAAAATATCACGAAATTGATTGACGTTTGAGATCATTGAAATCAGAACATACTTAGTGCTGCCGTCAGCTCTACAATTGAAGGTTTTCCAGTTTTGGGCTTCACCGACCTCTGGACGTTCGCAAAGTATCTATCGTCATTCCAACGTTCAATAAAAAAGTTAGAACAGGAGAAAAGAAACGATTCCATCCGTCGTCTTCAAAAATATTCAATGTCAAACAGACTAACAATGTGCAGCATCGAGGTAGTAGCAACAAGTTATCACAATTTTCCAATATTTTTGAGCTTGTTTGAAGGCGGATAGCAACCATGGACAAAACTTTTAGGTATTGTTATTTGGATCTTCATCGAAGTCGTGACTTAGCATCGTTCTTAGATTACAAAAGGGCGTTTGAGACTTAGTTTTAGGATTCAACTTTCAAGAATACGCGACATCAATCAAAGTTACTGGGAATCAAATTTGATTTACTATGTATTATTTAGTCTCGACGATTGAGCTTGATCTAGGAAAAGTAAATATATTTTTTTGTTTCAAAACTGGATGGTGGAACTAATCAGAAACTTGACAATGTACAGTCTTAGTAAAAAATTTCTCAAAATTTCTTTGAAGAAATTGTAGAGGAGACAAGAAACTAAAAATGATAACACTGCAGTTATATGTTTCATGTTCATAGGATTAAGCTTGGATCAGATCCGAGATTGGGTTCATGGTGAGATTCTCAGAATTTGATTACTCTTTGTCCATGATGTTTTTTGCATTGGAAGTAGAAACTTTCACGTGAAGTTTTTACTTTTACGTTCAGGACCATGATTCAACTTTGTTTATAACTCGTATCAAGTATCTATGGAAATAATTTATTATTCTTTAATGAACCGAAAATGGGGATGAACATGACTACTTACCGTGTATTATTTGATGTGGGTGAGTTTTTTTTCTCTTTTCAGTGCAAATTCAATGGCGGGTGAAGATTGCAAAACCTTGGATCCTGTTTTTTTACCATCTGGCAGGAGGAATCAAACAAGCAACCTTGTTTTTTGCGATTTTATCGAATGGTTGCATAGAAAGGAGGATTATTGAGGTGAGGAGGACAAGTATGCAAGCATTTTTTTATTAAAAGTACATATCTTTTAAATTCATGTTTTCAATGCAGAAGACAATGGCATTTGGAAACCAATGTCAAAGCAATATTATGTTCACCTCTGCTCCTGTTGATAACATATTGTGGAGGCGGCACAACAATCCTCATAAGTCTGCACCGAGCACGATAAAAGAGGCTACTCTGGACAAAACTAGAGAAATTACTTCAAAGAAAGAGGTTGATTATGAAATCATCATCCTGTCTACTTCTTTGCTTTGCAGTATGGTCCAATCCATTGTCTAAAGAAGAATTGAATCCACTTTTCTGGAGCATAAAGCTGGAAGTGTGTTCAAAGGAAGTACCTTGTGAGTAGTGATACTGAGTCTTCTAGGTTTTGTGCTGATGTGATCCAAATGACCAAGCTACTCCAAGCTTAATTCCTATGAAAATGCAAATTCCAAGTTACAGAGTATAAGTCTCCACAATGCAGGCAGTTATTGGAGAGAATTTGCACAAATAATCCCTTTATTTCTCATGAACTTCAAGTTCAACCCCAAGATTTAAGAAGCATCCTTCCCCTTGAATGTTGGAAAAATGCTTTTCAAGAGTCTTATCTTTCACATCAAAAAAGGTAGTGGAAACAATTGTGAACGGACTTTTATCACCTTGTCTACTCCACATTCATCGGAAAAAAAGTTGGTTACCAGAAAGAAGAAAGGTACCAAATTGATTGAAGTGGGTTCCTTTGCTGGTTCCACGGGGAACTCTATTCTCGTAAACGTGGATTTAGTGCAAAGAGCTAAAACCAAAAAAAACTTCTGCAAATGATTTGGTTTCTATTGCAACTTCCACTCAGCTAGAAGTTTTTGCTCAAGAGAATGCCCCGTTTTTTGCTGCAGAAGAGAAGCTTTTCTTGCAAATTGAAGATCTGTGTGACATTAACCATGATTGCACTACTACTAATCATGCTAAGACTGAAAGATGTAGTGAAGGTAACTTCTTTGAGCAAGTGGAATCTCAAAAAAAGCTGGTATTAAGGAGACACATAATACAATAATGCAAAATTTTGGCTTTTTGAAACATGCGCCTCCTAAGAATACATTTTCTTTTGCTATGAAGTCTAGATCTGTTTGCATGAAGTGCTCTTAGTACAAAAGTGTGGAGTATTCAAATATCATTGTTCTACAAGAACACAAGGTGGATCTATTTGCTATGACACTTAGCGGAAAATTCATTTCCAAAGACTTAACCATCTTATGTGCCACAAGTTAGAAATAGGCCAAGGATGAAGGCACAGCTTTACTAATCCATAGAAGCTTCAATCTCCTTGACTCTGGAATTTCAAACAATGGCTTTCTTACTTTTACTTGGGCGCTCATTTTTATTTTTTATGTAGGCATCTTTCGCAGAGTAGGAATCAAAATCTATGCTCTCATCTAGTTGTCAACGTCAACATTCATGCTAGAGTTTGTTATTGCGTAATGTCCAACGTATGTACTAGTCTCAAGTAACTTTTTATCATTGCTCCAATGCTTCAAAAAATTATTAGTTAGCAAATTCATTGCTAGAATTGAGAGATAGTTCAACAAATGCTTAGAATATTACTCTGAAATGGAAAGAATAACAAAAGCTCATGACAGAACGGGCAGCAATGGAAACTCATCTTTTTTTACTTCTTCTAGGCAGGGAGGGAAGACCTGATCCAGGCATGCAAGCGGGTGGGAGGAAGTGAGCGAGGCAGGGAGGGAAGACCTGAGCCAGGCGTGCAAGCGAGAGGAAGAAAGTGAGCGATGCGCGGGAGGCAGGGGCAGGGATCAGGTCCCTCGCGTTCCCCCCAAAGTGTTGAGCCCTTAGTGAGGAGGGGGTAGGCTTGGCCACGGTCCGGTTAACCGGTCCGGAAAATTTGTGGACCAGTTAACCGGTCCAGGATTGGTCCGTATCGGTTACGGTCAACCGATATTTTTAACCGGTCCCGACGGTTAACTAATTAACCATCGGTTCGGACCCCTACGTGGCCGACGGGGAGGGGCGTTAATACCCAAAAATTCTCGATAGCGGAGGGAAAGAGGTGGGCCGCGACTCAAATGAGCACACGCTTGGACGTTCAGAGACTCGAGCTGAGTTGTACCAATTTGTGAAAAAAATTTCTCTCGAATTGGGTACCTCGCTGGATAGTCCGATTCTGGACCGATTAACCGGTCCGGAGAAATTTGGGACCGGTTAACCGGCGGTCCGGACCGTGGCCAAGCCTAGAGGGGGGAGGGGGAGGCAAGGAGTGAAGACCTGAGCCAGGCGTGCAAGCGGGAGGCAGGCAGAAAGTGAGCGATGCGCGGGAGGCAGGGGCAGGGATCAGTCCCCTCGTGTTTCCCCCTAAGTGTTGAGCCCTTAGTGACGAGGGTGTGGGAGGGAGGGAGGAAGCGAGCGAGGCGCGGGAGGGAAGACCTGAGCTAGGCGTGCAAGCGGGAGGCAGGCAGCGGGGCAGGGGCAGAGATCACCTCCCTCGCGTTCCCCCAAAAGTGCGGTTGTTTATCCAGGATTTTGCCATCTTCGGGTTGCTGAGGTCGTTGTTGCGGCACGAAGATCTGGTGGCCGGGGCTTGGTTCGCTGCCAGTCGACACAATCGACACGTGACTCACGTTCTTTTTTGTCAGTATAGTTTACCTTTTATCTTGGCTTATTCTTTTACGTCAGTATGTTTTGCATTTTACCTTGGCTTTTATGCTTTTACTTCACGTGTCTTACCTTGGCTGATCGAAGGATAGGGTTTAGGTGTGTATTATGTTTGGTTGTGGTTGTCAGGTTTTTCGCTTCTAAAACTGTCGAAATTCGGACGACAAAATACCTCGAAATTCAAAATCATTTTCCTCGAGCTCGAAAATCATTTGACGATCGCTTGCCTCCTTCACTCTTCGTTTTCTCCGATTTCTTTCCCTTCCCTCCCTTCATCAACTCACTTCTATAAGAAGAAAAGTGCAGGCTCAGTTGTAAACAAACTATTTCCGGAAGGGAAGTAACGTCAAATATCAGCGCATTTGAAGCATGACATGCACGTCGAAAAGTCCAATGCTTAGGTACAGCATTGAGCTTATTTATCATATTTTCTTATTAGATGAACAATTTCAATGATCTTAAATGCGCCAAAAAATCTCCCTCCGACCAATTGCATCCCATACATGGAGATGTAAGTTCCATTCTATTTTGTTCAATCTTGCTATTCTTCTTGCAATTTATCACATATCTTTAGACAGATATTAACCCAACTCCACGCAAGAAACAGTACTTCAACTGATTCTAATATTTCTCAATACTGAATGCATACAGTCTAGTTCTTACGTCACCCATTGTTACACTATAATACATATTTTTGATATACTCCGCATAATATTTTTTCAATTGGATTATAGCTTTGATTGCATTTAAGGAAAAAACAATTTCTTTTCATTTTGACTCTAGTGATATAACTTTAATTTGAACAAACAAGTTTGATCACTACTCGTAAAGTTTTCCTCTTTTCGGCTGTTTCGTCCTAAAAATCTTGCTTTCCATTTTTTTTTAACTTGAACGTTTTAAATGTTAGGTTTTGGCTTTATTTCAATTTTTATTTCATAAAATATAAATATTAACTTTTAAATTAACTTTTAATATCATGAAGAAAAGCTAGGAGAATCTTCATCAATATAGCTGAAATTGAAAGCTTTTAAGCTATACAAAATCTAATATCAACGTTTATAGGGATGTGTATTTAGCATATCTTTGTATTGATTGACAATGTATAAAATTGTCATAGATATGAAATAATAAACTTGAATAAAAATATTAATAAATTTAAAAATATTGCCAAAAATAATTGAAATAAAAACATTTGATTTGTATCCGATATTTGAAATTTTTTGCTTGTGTACGGTCCAAAAAAAATTTAAAAATGCAAGTAACAAAAATGAGAAGAAATGTTTAATACCAACTATTTATCAACATATACACTATTTTATCACTTTCAATAAAAAATTTAAATGCAATCAAAAAGATAAACAAACAAATTTTATAAATCGACAGTTTGAAATTGCTAAAATATTATTTTAATATTTAAAAAATAAAAATTTATATTTATGTTCATATATTCTATTTTTTGGCAAAGATATATATATGTTTGTATCTTAGCATGATTTTGTAAATCAAAGATTATTATCAATACATCAAACAGTTGATATTCCAGCAACATAATTTTCAATAAGTATTGATTTTTATGAGACTATTTCTTGAATTTCCAAAATGATTATATGCAATTTAATCATTTATTAAATTTTTTTTAAACGATACATTGAGAATGTTTATTTTTGTGATAAAAAATATATTTATTTTGTTTTTTAATACTTATAAATCTTGAGAAGAAATATATAATATGAAATGAATATTTTGTTTAAAAATATATGAACAAATCTTAGAGAATATATATATATAATGAATGATAAAATTTTTTGAACCTATTACTTATTTTTTTGGAAGTTTTTTAATTAAAAAAATAATGTCCATTCTTGTTGGAAAAATTTATTTTTTATGATATTTTGAAATTTCTAAGATAAAATAAATTTTCATTCAGAATATTGAGTTTAATTGAATTGAAAT
The DNA here is from genome assembly GCA_037833965.1 of Marchantia polymorpha subsp. ruderalis. Lineage (NCBI taxonomy): Eukaryota > Viridiplantae > Streptophyta > Marchantiopsida > Marchantiales > Marchantiaceae > Marchantia > Marchantia polymorpha. The sequence continues at coordinate 29,039,441 of AP031351.1, read as the reverse complement.
AATATTTTAAGTATTTTTTATTAAAAATAATATATTTTATAACACATTTCAAATTGAGGTTTGATATGTCAAAGGATGAATTGATTTTTTTTATTTTTAACTTGAAAATTAATTGCAATATATATATATATATATATATATATGTATATAACATAGTAATTTGATTAAACTATAACTTAAATATATTATTAATCATCAATCAATATATTTAAAATTGAGTAATGTATCGATTTACTGACTTCTACTGAATACTTTAAAATCAATTTTTTCAATGAGTGTAAATGAGTTTAAAAACTATATAAATCCTTATTGTGTTACACTTTAGAAAAATGTTGTCAAAAATATTAATTACATAAAGCAAATTACTTATATATCATATACTTTAATTTGTATAATAATCAAATTCATCATATAACAAAATCTAAGATTGCAATTTTTTATATATCTACAAAATACATTAATTATTTTATCATTCAACACATATGTTGTCAAGAAATTATCATAAAAATTAAAACATACCTGGATAAAATTAAAATAGAAATTTTGATATTATATTCAAAATGAAATTTTTTTAACAATTCCTAAAAATATAAAATTTTAAGCTAATTTTTTCATGATATTAAAAATATTTAAATTAATTTGTTTATAATAAATATACTTTGAAAAACAAGAAGAAGTGAGTTGTTGAACGGAGGGAAGGGAAAGAAATCGGAGAAAACGAAGAGTGAAGGAGGAAAGCGATCGTCAAATTCGCGCATTAGTGCTCGAGGAAAATGATTTTGAATTTCGAGGTATTTTGTCGTCCATCGGGCCACTTTCCCGACATTCTTCATTCTGCGTCTTTCCTCCCTCCCGGTGTATCGTCGATTGAAATCGACGATACACCGGGATGCGATTCACTCCGAGCAAAGAAGATCGTCGATTTCAAATCGACGATCTCCTCCGCTCGCCGTCGCCGTGCCTGTGGATCGTCGATTTCCAATCGACGATCCACAGGCACGGGGATGCGTTCATCTGTCCGCCGCATACATGGCCGTGCGTCATATCTCCTGCCGCGCCTACTCCTCCGTAGCTCTGCTCCTCTACCTCCCAAGATTGCGCCGATGATCGCAGACGCGTCATCGGGAAACGTATAGCCTCGCACGCAGTACGTACAGATGACGTAAAACTGCACTCTTCCGTTCCATGTGACTTCGCCCGCCCGGATTTGTATCTTGTACACTTTTCAGTTCTTTTCCTCTGGCCAATCAGAAATAAAATGGAAATGTGGGAATGACGATCCAGCTTCTTCCAATCTACGATACAGCGGTACAGAAAATACGACGAGGATGAAAGCAGTACTGGGTTTGGGTCCAGTCCACTGGTTTCCATCTAAACCCAAACCTTGTATCCGTTGCCATCATGCTGCCTATGATAAATCCATAGACTTATGCGTTTTGTCTCTGGGTTCAATCATTGATTATGTGTTTTGTGCCATGCTAACCTTTCAGATGTTCACAAAGGCATCTAGAGAACTGGAGCACGCGAGACTTTTGGCACACACGCACACAATACTGCGTTAGGGTGACTTTGATATTAGACAGATAAATCACACAGAAGTGACGTCCGTCGAGCTTGCATCACTGAAGGTCAGATAGGTTCCTGTAATAGAATAAATGACTGCCATATGAAAGTGCAATGTGCATTGGATTGCCAAAGCAGCCATGTGGTGGATAGCTCCCAAGGACGACTAATCATGACAGTCGAGAGCTCTAAGACTACCATGAGTTTTTGAAGTACAGAATGAGTAGATTCACATCCTGTTTGCAGGAGTTCCATACAAGACAACGTAACAAACTCATTACTTGAAAACTTATAACCTCTCTTGACTCATACTCGAAAATGAGTTCCAGGTTGAGAAGTCAAGTGATTGTACCGATTCTCGAGGATAGAAGTGGTATAATCGAAATCCAGTTGTTGTAAACAACACGATTAATTTCCATTGAAAACTAAATTTAGTGCACATAGGAGACATTTATCTAAACAAGTTTATCGGGAGAGGGGGAAATATTGCAAAAACTATGGTAAGACCCAGTGAAGACTTGAGATCATGGGATACATTGGTTAACAATCCACCAGTGATTTTTATTTCTCTAGAGAGTAATCCCATTGCAACCTGGTAGTTTATCTATACTGTATTTAACTAACATGACAAGCTATTGTCAGTCCAAACACATGACTGTGCATCAGATCGTCACGGGGATGCATTCTATTCTGAATACGTACGTAATCTGTTGAACACTTCTTTTGTCGTTAACAAGGAAAGACAGAACAACCAAAAAACTATCCAGTGGCCGCTTTAGGCAATGTGAGTATGTGTAGCATTTATCACACTTGTTGAAAGAGGAACATTTTTATTTTCCACAGTTCGCTTATATTCTGCATGTCTCGCATCAGAAATCTGCCCTTCAAGCCAAGGAGAGATCATTTGTGGGATATCTTGACCTGCATATAAATTAAGGGCCACGTTTCTCCTTAAGAATCTTCCAAGGCAAAAAGTGCCAAATATTTCCTTTTTTTACTCACATTCTTGAATCTCATGTCAGCTCTCGAAGTTCATGAATTGGCAGGTCGTCCATGGAATCCTCTTTTCAAAGACACGCATGCAGGGATACTGTATCTTCTAAGTGAGAAAGATTTGTTGGATCGACATATCTCCAGTGGATGGTGTTTTAACAGAGGCAGTTAGTCTCGAAACTCTAGATAGTTATTGACATACGCTTTTGAAGTTTCGTCCTTGGATTGCTCAACCTATTCACCGACAGGCCATATGATTGTGTATGCAGCATTGTGTAGAAGCATATGCCTGAAAAGAAGGCTAGAATTCCTCAAGGTGCTGACTGACAGGAGCTCCCTTCTACTCACGTAGATCTGTGTTTGCAATTTCTCGAACTTTCTACCCATAGTGAGTCTACGGATAGATAGTCCTGTGACATCTGGCTCACAGGACTCTCGATCGAAATTGACCTAGCTTCCGTGGCTTGCAGGCTGTAGAGAAGCGGGTGCTCTGCTTCGATACAGAAATGGCGGTTACAGTGAGACCGGGAGTCGACCAAGCATTCGTAGCAGCACTTCTCGTCATCACGAAACGGAGAATCCTTGGCAGGCAGGGAAGGTAGGGTGAGCTTAAGCAGATTTACAAAAAAAGATACAGCTCAGTTTCGGATTGTGCCATCCACTTCCGGAGCTAGTGGATACATCCTACGCCGAGGTAGATCGTATGGTGATCCTAAACCCGTATCAACATGAATGAAGGCAAGATAGCCGGATCTCACAACTTAGGAAGCCCCAGGTTCTTGTCCAAGGCCATTATCTATTGCAATCTGACAGTTTTCAGTGCATCCCTCTCTGTTTCATTACTCCTTCAAGCATAACGTTATTGCAGGATACAGGCCCAATTCACTTGGAGAAAGCTTTATATCCGCTTCGATTAGACTGTTGAACGATTGAACGAAATACCATAACAGGAGACTCGTGAGGGGCGAATCATCATTGCCATTGACTGATTACGAGCGCAGATACTGATGGATATTCATACGTTTACATCTCCGTGAGCATCCTTCTACTCATACGCTATGTGGAAAGATTTGTTAGAACATCTTCTTAGAAAGATTGGACCTTCGCTTACCCAGCATTTACTCTGTTAAATCGAAAACTCATTACAGCCCTTATTTGCGGTCTGAGTTTGTATTATATGTAATCTAACCTCTAACCTGTGACTTTCTAAACCATAGCGCCGAAGATCCATGGTTACCCTACTTCATCATAGAATGTTGCATCAGTGCTCAACTACGACTATTCTCCGTGCTATGCGAAACTCCACATCGAAGAGTTTTATTTTTGACGGCCATAAATACGAATAAGCGTTTCGAACATCTACTCGCCAGCTAGGAATGTAGTTATCTCCAGCTTCAGGCAGGGCAGGGAGGGAAGACCTGAGCCAGGCATGCAAGCGGGAGGCAGGAAGTGAGCGATGCACGGGGGGCAGGGGCAGGGATCAGCTCCCTCGCGTTCCCCCCAAAGTGTTGAGCCCTTAGTGACGAGGGGGGGAGCGGGAGGCAGGGAGGAAGGGAGGCGCGGGAGGCAGGGAGGGAAGACCTGAGCCAGGCGTGCAAGCGAAATAGCACCATTAAGGCCTAAATTTGTGATTGATCAAATTCCGAGTTAATCAAAATTCCTTGGGATGAGGAAGTGAGCGAGTCGCGGGGGGCAGGGAGGGAAGACCTGAGCCAGGTATGGAAGCGGGAGGCAGGGAGGGAGTGAGGAACTTGTGCGAGTTACGCACAAGTCGGAATGAGGAATCAAAATTCCGAGTTAATCAAAATTCCTTGGGATGAGGAAGTGAGCGAGGCGCGGGAGGCAGGGAGGGAAGACCTGAGCCAGGTATGGAAGCGGGAGGCAGGGAGGGAGTGAGGAAGTGAGCGAGGCGCGGGAGGCAGGGAGGGAAGACCTGAGCCAGGCGTGCAAGCGGGAGGCAGGGAGGGAGGCAGAGGGGCAGGGGCAGGGATCACCTCCCTCGCGTTCCCCCAAAAGTGCGGTTGTTTATCCAGGATTTTGCCATCTTCGGATTGCTGAGGTCGTGTTGCTGCACGAAGATCTGGTGGGCGGGGCTTGGTTCGCTGCCAGTTGAAAAATGTACTAAGAGATTGGAAGCTCGCAAATAATAACTTCGATCACGTCCACATCTCTCTTCATTTTGCTGCTAAGCCACATGTTGTTGTCATATTTTAGCAATAAAATAATAGCAAGAATATTAGAATAAAATAAAAAAAATAACATTTTCTACTCATATTAAGTACTTTAGAATACTTTAGAATTTTTTGTATGAATCAAAATAAAGAATCATTCATACAAACGTAACAAAAGAAAAATTCAAGTGTTTAACTTGAATAAAGTGGCGAAATTGAAGTCTTGTGAACCAAAATTTGACATTATCATGAACATGATCATCTGCACTAGAAAAGATAAATCAAAGGCAAGCTGAAAATTACAAATAAAAACTTGACCTTGTGGTCTAAATTAGATTCTTACACAAAAGACAACTAGAGAGATATTCAAAAAAAAATTTGTGAGTATCATTATAGTATATTTGCATGTTTCAAAATAAATGGATAAGTATGATGATTTTATTATGCTGTTTGAGTTTCCTGAGCAATGACTTCATTTTAAATAGTTGTCAAATATTTATAAGCATTCTTGAAGTATATACAATTCAAGATGAAAGATGTTTGCACAAAGATTTAAGATCTTATTGAAGCTTTTTGTTATATTGTCATTCATTTTTATTATTTTGAAAAGTTGATAAATGATGAAAGTAGTATTTTTTTACTTTTAAACTCATTGCTTTTATTAATCATTGTCACTTGTTGTTTTATAGTTGTTTTATAGTCAAACAATCACTTATTCAAAAGTTGAAAGTGCTTTCTAGATTTACAGTTGAAGATGATATCATTAGCTTCATACTCTTTATGTGATACAACACTTAAATGTGATTTAAAATATATCATGTTCACAATATGAGTGACAATAATGACAAACATTTTGAATGTAGATTTAGATTCAATTCTACAGATAAAATTTTAGAAAAAATTATAATAGATTGTTAAAAATGTTACAAGAATAAAGACATTAAACATGATTATTTTGTAAAGATCAAAGCTAGAGATCATACTTTAGCCAATATGATCAACATTTTGTACCAAGAAATATGATGTATGAAGATAGAAGATGTATCTCTTACGGATTCTGGCAGTTTTCTGCCACAGGGCTGTCGTCCGATGCCAGATTTCCGGCATTTTCCCGTCCCTGGGCCGCCGTCCGATGTTGTTGTCCGGGCGATCAACGCGCTACGACCGCCGTCCGATGCGGAATTTCCGGCATTTCGTCTTCAATAGGCAGCCGTCCAATGCGAGTTTCCGGCAGTTTTCTTCTACATGCTTTCGTCCGATACCAAATTTCCGGCATGTTTTTGTCCCTGGGCCGCCGTCCGATGTTGCCATCCAGGCGATCGTCGCTCCACGACTGCCGTCCGATGTGGAATTTCCGGCATTCCGACATACGACTGCCGTCCAATGCCTCGCTTAGAACCCAAACCTTGCTCTTTACTTAAAACAGACACTTATCTTGTATTATGCAAAGCAGTTTAATTGGTCTCAAACCTTCCGCAGCACGGATGACCATGTACAAAATGGGCACGAAGACGGGTTCGAGATGATTAGACGTAGAATCGCGGTGGAGTTAGGCTGAAAATAAACTATGTAACTTTCTAATGGTATGTAAGTGGTACCAAGTGGATAACGAAAAAGATAGGGAGATCTCAGATCAGAAGTAGAAAACCTTTCGGGTAACCAGGGGCTAGGTTTGAGTATTATCACACTGAGGAATATGTCTGTGATTGTCTAAAATTTTCTAACTATCTAGATAAAGTCGTAGGTTAAGCTATCATTCATTTTCTATCCCCTTATCCTATGTCTCTTCGAGGTAAATTCAGCTTCAAGGCTATAAACTTCCTATATCACATTTCCTCTTTTATAGTAGAGTATCTTGTAAGTGTTTTCAGGTTTTCAGTTGGACACTACTGTATTGCCACTGCTAGCATTCGAGCATTCACCATCAGCGAAGTATCACAAGCATTAAAGGACTAATTGAAATTCATTAATTCTGAACACGTTTACACAGGCTTCAGACTTAAAACTGGTAATTTTATATCTACCAAATAATTTTACGAATGCTTAAAAGAATTTGACTTTTGGTTTTACTATAGATGCATGAGTTACAATCAAGGGAAGCTTCCGTCGAAGAACATTTCAAGGTCCTTTTTCTTCTCGTCAGTCCACCCGTTCAGTTAATCTTGGGTCTGAGTTCATAATTTCCGAGGACAATTCAATGCTCCCCCGAGCTTTCGAGCATAGTAGCAATCCTTTGTCCTCCACGGGGAATTTGATGGTTCAGTTGGATCCCTCTTTCCTTCCTCGTCAAGCAGAAGTACTCTTCCGTCATTTAGGCCATGCTTGATCAGCAGATTGGAACCAAAAGTGTTTAAACGGCGACTGCAAATGACTTCAATCGAAAGAGGATTTCGCAAAACCTGTACTTGCTAGCTTCAACGAGAGAATAGCCTTCAAGATCGAAGATTCCATAAAACTGATATCATCATTAACGCTTGTCTGTGAATCCCTCCCTCACTGCTTTCTCAAGTTCTGAAATGACTGAAAATTTCCATGATAAAAGATAATTGGAAGCCCAATCCTGCTCCTCTTAAAGTGGCGAAGGTTGTGACAACTCAGTTATCTTTCCCCGCCTCCTCGACGATCTAGAAGTAAGCTAGGGTAAATTCCCACCTTTACCCAATTACTATTCAGCTGATCTTGAACGAGCTCGTTAATTGCTCCAATTGACAGACCCCAGCTGGAAGTACGAATGCTACCGCATTCATTGTACACGTGAATGTAGCCGAATGGACAGAATGGCCTGTGGAGGATTCTTACTTCGCGCGGCTCAATCAACAACATGCTTCAGAAAAAAAGATGAAGTTGCAATAGAGTTCTCTTCAAAACCACATCTGTCGGAGGACAGTAAGGGTATTGGAATTGTAGTGAACAGCAACATATCTTCGACAAAAAATAAACTGATGGTTTGAAGAGCACTTCTTGAGAACATCACTTACGCGGATCTCCACGCAGGCTCTTTAGTGCTACTCAGTAAGAGAGGCGTCATGAATGGCTTCAAATGTCAGAATATACGGCTCAGTATCGAGACTGGAGTAATTTTGGCCTCGGTCCGATGGTTAAAGTCACGAAGTGCTGTCTATTCTCTGGAGATCCTGCTACCTAACACACCAAGAGGTTAAATACTGTGATGTGCCATCATATGACATCAAACGATCCAGCTGTGTGCTGGGAATGTGATCCAAATTTATTACAAGTTGGATTAAAATGTATTAAAATTACATGCAGCAAGCCTATCTTCACCTATCCGAGAGTCGAATCTCTAAAATACAGAAGTCGTGTTTGTTTGCAGTTCAGAACGAAGGACAATTGGCTTGCTATCATTGGCTGCGACGATCCGGATCAGTTTACTTCACGTGTACATGTTACAGTTAATTCACGTAGACAACGGAGTGATTCGGGCGTGATTCTGGTCTTCAATGGAGTGAACCGAACTTATACTGTACTGTAGAGCTCATGCGAGTTCCTGTAAAGCTGGAGACACTTGACGGATGGTTTTCACACTGACGTGAAGAAGAATCGAAGATCACCTTTTGCGAACACTCATCGTCATAAGATTTCCAAGACCTACATGGCCGGTGCTAAAATATTTTAGTTATAGGACTGGAATTAAGGCAATCTGCAATATTCTACACTGCCATTCCAATTCGTGCGGAACTCTGCGTACAATCCACAAACTGACACATGTGAATAAACTGCTCAAAGCTTCCTTTGATTGTAACTCATGCATCTATAGTAAAACCAAAAGTCATATCCTTTAAGCATTCGACAAATTATTTGGTAGATTTAAAATTACCAGTTTTAAGTCTGAAGCATGTGTAAACGTGTTCAGAAATTAATGAATTTCAGTTAGTCCTTAAAATGCTTGTGATATTACGCTGATGGTGAATGATCGAATGCTAGCAGTGGCAATAGAGTAGTGTCCAACTGAAAACCTGAAAACACTTACAAATACTCTACTATAAAAGAGGAAATATGACAAAGGATGTTTATAGCCTTGAAGCTGAATTTACCTCGAAGAGACATAGGATAAGGGGATAGAAAATGAATGATAGCTTAACCTACGACTTTATCTAGATAGTTAGAATTTTAGACAATCACGGACATATTCCTCAGTGTGATAATACTGAAACCTAGCCCCTGGTTACCCGAAAGGTTTTCTACTTCTGATCTGAGATCTCCCTATCTTTTTCGTTATCCACTTGGTACCACTTACATACCATTAGAAAGTTACATAGTTTATTTTCAGCCTAACTCCACCGCGATTCTACGTCTAATCATCTCGAACCCGTCTTCGTGCCCATTTTGTACATGGTCATCCGTGCTGCGGAAGGTTTGAGACCAATTAAACTGCTTTGCATAATACAAGATAAGTGTCTGTTTTAAGTAAAGAGCAAGGTTTGGGTTCTAAGCGAGGCATAATGCCAATATATTCATATCTAGGGGCGTGGATGAGAGTCCGAGTTCATATGAAGCGAGTTTCACAAGAGGTACTTAGCGGTCACAAATTGTTGCACACCACTAGATAGAATTTTTATTTTTCCTCCCATCCTATCTTGTAACTGAGACGCCTCTCACACCCCTCCACAAAAACACCTAACTGACTTCACACATATATAAAAGGGATACTTATGGTGTTGTCTGTAAACGATAATATTTACTTGATTTTGAGGACGTAGGTTTTCCAAAAGAAGACTTTGACACTCCGACGCCTGAGACTTCGTGGACCAAAGCATGTCCATACGTGGATTATCTGGCTAGCGAGATCCAGCTACCCACGTGCAGCTAACAGCCAAACATAAATAATTCCTTCAGATGAATAAGAAGTTGAAAAGTAAAGAATGCATATGACCAACAAACTGTGCACCGAATGAACAGGAAGAGGATATGAGAAGCCCCCAAGTTTAGTAATTTATCTTTGTTTCTAAATGTATGGCCTACTGAGGAATGAATGAGATGTACTACTGTCGCGGTGTGCTTTGCAAATATTTAAACCCTCTTCAGTCCCTACCTGAGAGATTTGCTGTTCTGTGGAGTTCATAAAATCTTGAAAGAGTTCTAGAGAGAGTTCTCACCTTACTGACATTTAGAAAATCTATTCTCATTTTGGTTGGGGCTTTCATAGCATTTGGTGGCAGCCACATTGTTTCTCCTTGAACGTTCTTCCCCGTTTTCTTTATCCACGAATTTTTCAAATTGGTGGAATAGGCAAGACAGTGGATGATATCAAGTTGTAGACTTCAGTTGTATCTGGATGTACCATTTGCACAACATCAAATTGAAAAACTTAGGAAGCTCATTGGTTCACCTATTCGTTGAATCTTGATGAAGTCGTGTAAGAAAGGAAATTGGATCCGCTTTTATCAGTGTTGACAGATCACGATGTTTGAAATATAAAAATATCGGTCAGCAAGTTGCGAAAGAAAGAAAAAAAACGAGAATTCCCTACTGCAATGCTTGTGAAAGTGTGATCGGATTATGAATGGGCACAACAACAGAGCTTAGACATAATCTACCTCTTTGTGACGAAGGGCGTAGAGCAAGGAACATCTGTGACATCTAATTCTTGTGTAAATATCAATTCCCTTGTTGACTGGAAACACACCTGACCTCTAGATGCTAAAGTAAAAAAATTGAAACCTGAAACTAGGAGAGTTAACTTTTAGAATTCAAATGAATATGTAAATGAGGAGGTTGTATTAAACCGTTTTTCAAGGAGATGAAGAAAGTTCTTTTGATATAGCACCTGAAGATGTTGTTCAATGGTCAGAAATTGACGGTGGGTGGTTTGAAGGTAGGGTGAATCATATCCTCGACCTAATTTTTTAAGATGACTTCAACGTTTTTGTATGAGACTAGTGGTATCTCATAGTGGCTTCGAAGTTCTACATATAAGTAAGGCTTCTTTGATTTAACTGACCCAGCAAGTTTCCTAATATCGCTATACAAGGTGTGGATAACCCATCGAATGTTTGCTAAATTGGACATAGAAAATTCAAACTTGTTCTTTCATTGTATTTTACTATCTCTTGACCCATAGAACTATACACTCTATCAAATCTGTACAAGCCTTACTGCTAACCTATACTCCAAATACGTTTTTTCCATGATGTTTTTCACATGTTTGATCGGGAAAACATGAAAAAATATTCAAACTTCACAGTGATGAGACTCTTATTATAAATCAATCCATCATATAATTAGTAAATGATATACACCATCTCATAATTATGGTGCATGAACTTGACATAAATATGTACGATAATTCTGTGGATTTTTTATTTCTTATGAGGGATATCTGATCTAACGTATAATATATCCAGAAGTCATGAAATGTTGCAGATCCTTCTCTTTTCTGTAACCATCGATCAGTAAGTAGATGCTTACATCTAGACTGCTTTAAGTTACGATTTATGCTCAAGTTTATAATGGTAAATATTAATCAAAGAAGCGAGGGGCCAGAAGGTGTTAGAATGCTCAAATCTTCAGTTCTACGTGGTGCTGTTGCAGTAAACTTCACAGCAATATTGTATTTACAGCAACTCTTCAGAAAAATAAAGAAATCTACAAAACTTCTCGTACACTTGTTAAATAAGAAATAGGACTGGCCGGACTTACGACAGTACGGAGCAGATTGACTCGGCGTCACCTTCACCATCGAGTTCTAGGCAGCTGGCGAGGTCTTACATTGCTCCTGGGTCCCAGCCTCCGAAGCTTGCTGCGCAGAACTCATTGGAGATAGTGACGAAAATCCATTTGTTCAGCTCCATACTGCGCAAGACTTACGCAGGGATCATCAGTTCCCTTCTGGTGCATGCAGTGTAGCTGCGATTCAGCAGCGGTTAGTCTTTCTGCAATCGACTTTCGAAAATTGCAGGTGCATACATTTCCAGTGTACACAGGCAATAATCTAGTATATGTATCCTGCAGATTCTCTGATGAATTGGCAGTGTTCGCTTGCATATGGGCTATCCTGGCAGGTCGATCAGGATAGCTCAAAAGCTATTCGACGAGCTCGTGCTGCGGCGGAACGTATCTGGCTGGCCTTGATCTCAGGACTTAAATTTTGTGCGCGGGCGTTTGCGATCAGTTGGCTCGGCTAGGGATGGAGCTTGGAGTGCTTCAGACCGCAACACCACAACCACTGATCCGCGGGCTCATCTGCAGTTGGAGATGGCTCTCACGAATGGTCCTGATATGATTATTGTGAAATCTGACAGAGAGTTGGAAGAAGCTAGCGAAGATCGCGAAGGTCGGGCCAATTTCCAAGATAGTAACCACGAGAGATCATCTCGAGCTCAAGCGGGTGGTGCATTCGGAGCCAATGCACGACAATCAGAAAGCTTTACAGGTAGGAAACCAATGTGTCGAGTTCTAGCACCTATACGTCAGGTGAGGCCCGATCACTACGAACCGGAGCTCATATCGTTCGGCCTCTACGACAGAAACTATAAGCATAAGTCCCGGTCCGATAATCTATCGTTTCTGCTGCAGAGACAAAAAGAGCGAGACGACCCAGCATCCCAACACGATCCTGAAGTCGAACTACTCCGAGTTCTCAGTGACTTGTTAGTCAAGACGTACCAGCATCAGCTGAGCGACGAAACATTCAGTCTGGGTGCACCCAAGAAATTCAAAAAGGCAAATCGTATGGACCAACAGAGGGAGAAAGTGGTGTTAAGGTTTATGGAGATTTTGGGCATCGAGGAGAAATCGCTACGACGGCAAGTGGTTCCAGACGAAGACCTGGACAGGATCATCGGCATGTATGAGGATGGCTTTCTCATGAAGCGTGAATTCGCCAGGCATCTGCTTACCTTGGACGCAGTATTTCTGGTATGTTTCATGCTGTACATGTATTCGGAATGCAAGTTCAACAGGGCACTGATGGGGGAAAAGGACTTGGCGTCCATACGTGTTACCAACTTCGATAGGCGACGAGAGTCCGTGAAAATTGACGGAATTGAGAGCGAATTTGATTTTTTCCCGCTGCTTGATTTCTTCGACCAGCTAGGTGTCCCTTGCAATGGTCATATCATGCGGTCAGATTTGTGGCTTCTGGAAAATCAGATTCCATTGAGTCTGCTCAGAAATGTTTTGAGGATGATGTACGGTGGTGGTGAAGAGGTAGTAGAGAAGGGACTGAAAGCTCTCGTGAGGGTTGCCCTCGCCAATGTCTTACCTCAAGTACCCGGAGACTGCTCCAAGCCGAGTAAGGTCTCTTCGAGAATCGACAGAGATGTCAGTTTCAAACATTGCGAACACCTTCTGGAGTGTCTGTATAGAGCAGTCTGTCCTAAGAACTGGCAAGGAGATGGACGAGATGAGTCGCCGAAACGGGGATCGGACTGGAGGGATAAACTAGCCAGCTGCTTTAGACTTGCAGGCATGAATTACAGACCATCGTATCGGGGTGATGATGGTGATCGCAAGAGTCCAAAGGGAGGGAGGGAAGAACTTAAGGAGGAAGATTCGAAGACAGATGAGCTCGAGGACGCCATACTTCCTAAGCACAATCCCAAGGTTCTTCTCCCTCCGATTTCTTCCCTTCAGAAAGCAGGCATAAGAGTCGTGGGCGAGGAATCGCGGGGCTGCATTCTGAAGTTTGCACAGGCGAAGAGAATATACCACAAGGCAACGCTCTGGCTTCCACAGCTGCGCATCGACGACAGCACCGAGAGGATCCTGAGAAATTTGGTCGCGTTCGAGTCGACTATAAGCACCGGCACGGGTGATGACGATCATGACGATCATATCCTGATGAGTTTCTTGCAATGCATGAATGATTTGGTGAACACGGAGGAAGATGTTCGCCTCTTGATGATCGGCCCAAAACCCGTCATCCAACTGAGCTTCCTGGGTGAGAACAAGGATGTGGCCGTCATGTTCAACAATCTGATCCAGCATTGCTACTTTGAGCACACGCCCCAGTCGGCCAAACTACGCAAAGAGGTATTTCGTTGTTACAATAAAAATTTCCGCCATCTGTACACTGAGTTCATCGAAACACACTGCAGCAGGCCCTGGATCGTCATGTCGTTGCTCGCCGCGACGATGCTTCTCGGGATGACCGCAGTTCAGACAATCTACGCTGTTGTGAGCTTCTAAAATAGTTGACCCAGAGGCCCCTCGTTTGTCCGTTGCTGACTTTTTGTCCAAGCCGTGTCCATGTCAGTACGAGAGCCTAATGACACAAAAGGACGAGAATCAAAATCGCGTGCACGAGTCTTCTTCTGATCATGGGGAAGATCATGTGTTTGCAGTCTACAGGATTCGTGATGTTACATCACGAATCCTGTAGACTGTCTTACATCACTGATGTAGGACTCACCAGGGTAGGTGCCAGGGTAGGTGCCAGTGCGCAGCAGAGACAGGTCTGTAGTGTCGCCATGTGTAGAAGAGGATGAACCTGAACCAGGAACTACGAGTCGTTTGATTACCGGAAAGGCTTAGTATGATCATATATTATATCATATCATTCATGCTTATAAACTCCTGAAATCCAAGCCTAGATGTACAGAGAGAGACGGCCTCATATCTTAGTCAAGGGGCCTTTAATAATTCAGACCAAACCGTAGGACTGGGACCATGGAGCGATGTTGAAAATGTTGAAATCCATGTATATATCATAATTAGTATCAGTCGGTCAAAGAGGAAGATCAGCAATAAAGTCCAGATAATGGAGCAAGCGAGAACGTAGTATACCCCACTCTCTTCAATTTAAGTGATTGACACGATCTGAAGAGTTAGATAGAGGGTTCGGCAATTAAGGTCCATGGGGTTTGTAGCATCCTTTTTGTTTAAGTGGAAAAGTCACCCGGGGTACCCTAGTACAATTTACAATTAAATTACATAGTATGGGTGATAACCATACGATTTCATGTCTAGGCTTTGAAATAGAAATTCTAAGTTCTACAAGTAGCCGGAAGCGAGATGACATAGGAGCACATGTGCAGATAAACAATTCGTTTCTGTAATTTATTCAGTTGCAATTTCCAGCGAATATGGACGCTAGCAGTAGTTCTAATCTGACACTGCACTGTACATTGAACTAGTAGTCGACACGAACTTCAAGGATCGCGTAGTTGATAACGAAACGTGTTCGAGCCAAGAGGGTTTTGAGTGTAGACGTGAGGTACAGTGCAGGCTTTGAAGGTTTCATTAAGACAAGCATTCGGGATATTTTTTAAAGAAAGTGGCAATATAAGGAGAGAGATTTGTACTTGATGGGACATCAAGTTTCAATAACGATAACACAAAGTTAGTGCTTGTATATAATAGATAAACTTAAGTGATGTAGTTTCTTGATAGGCTATTTGAGTAACTAGTTAGATCTTGAACTTTTAGTTCAAATCATGTATGTTTCAGTATAATTTTATATCCAATTATAAAGATTTGAAATTATTCTTTGTATTCATGGTAAAATTACTTGTAACGCCTTTCCGAGAGCGTCATTAGAAGAATAAATTGAACTTTGAAGGTGGAAAACCAAAAGGAAAGGATTCTGCATTGTTTCATGTACTCCAAATGCTCAAACTTAAGATTCCTAAAGCATGAAATGTTTGTGGATTATGTCACTTTGATAAAATAATATAGATTATTCCAATCTATGAAATTTAAGCTATTCACAAATAACGCATTTTTATTTAAAAAAATCTGTAAAAAATTAATTATTTTTGGTTATATTATTCTTTAATCATATGTCTCAAGACCTTCAACATTATTTATAAAACAGGAATAATTAACTCATATGGACCAGTATGTATCCATTCGAATTCATTCATATTCAGCTTTTTACTACAATGCTGTGAGTGTTTTAGATTGGTTGCATTTACGAAAAAACAATTTTTCTTTTCTGAAGTGGACTGGGTTCCAAGTTGATTAAAAGCTTGAAACAAATTTTTAACCGTTTAACCACGAAATTAATATTTTTGGCAACCAATGTCAAAGCAATATTATGTTCACCTCTGCTCCTGTTGATAACATATTGTGGAGGCGGCACAACAATCCTCATAAGTCTCCACCGAGCACGATAAAAGAGGCTACTCTGGACAAAACTAGAGAAATTATTTCAAAGAAAGAGGTTAATAATGAAATCATCATCTTGTCTACTTCTTTGCTTTGCAGTATGGTCCAATCCATAGACTATAGAAGAGTTGAATCCACTTTTCTGGAGCATAAAGGTGGAAGCGTGTTCAAAGGAAGTACCTTGTGAGTAGTGATACTGAGTCTTGTAGGTTTTGTGCTGAGGTGATCCAAATGACCAAGCTACTCCAAGCTTAATTCCTATGGAAATGCAAATTCCAAGTTACAGAGTAATAGTCTCCACAAGGCAGGCAGTTATTGGAGAGAATTTGCACAAATAATCCCTTTATTTGTCATGAACTTCAAGTTCAACCCCAAGATTTAAGAAGCATCCTCCCTTTTGAATGTTGGAAAAACGCTTTTCAAGACTCTCTTATCTTTCACAGCAAAAAAGGTAGTGGAAACAATTGTGAACGGACTTTTTTCACCTTGTCTACTCCACATTCATAGGAACAAAAGTTGGTTACAAGAAAGAAGAAAGGTACCAAATTGATTGGAGTGGGTTCCTTTGCTGGTTCCACGGGGAACTCTATTCTCGGAAATGTGGATTTAATGCAAAGAGCTAAAACCCAAAAAAACTTTTGCAAATGATATGGTTTCTATTGCAACTTCCACTCAGCTAGAAGTTTTTGATCCTCAAGAGAATGCCCCGTTTTTTGCTGCAGAAGAGAAGCTTTTCTTGCAAATTGAAGATATGTGTGACATTAACCATGATTGCACTACTACTAATCTTGCTAAGACTGAAAGATGTAGTGAGGGTAACTTCTTTGAGCAGGTGGAATCTCAAAAAAAGCTGGTATTAAGGAGACACATGAAACAATAATGCAAAATTTTGGCTTTAAGAAACATGCGCCTCTTAAGAATACATTTTCTTTTGCTCTGAAGTCTAGACCTGTTTGCATGAAGTGCTCTAAGTACAAAAGTGAGAGACGAAACCACTATCAAGGCAGGCGAGAAAGCTTCTTATGCTCTTCTCAACAAGAAATACTTCTTGACACGTAGTGCTATTGTTTTTTCTGTTGACAAACTTTTTGACGACTTCTATGATTCGATACACATTGAATACTTCACTGAGTAATGAATTGCACCAAGATAAATCTTGAGACTGTCACGGTAAATATTGTATCTTGGAATGTGAGATGCTCCAATGAAAATACCAGGAAATACAAAATAAAAGTTTTCTACATTAAATGTGTGGAGTATTCAAATATCATTGCTCTACAAGAACACAAGGTGGATTTATTTTCTATGACACTGAGTGGAAAATTCATTCGCAAAGACTTATACATCTTATGTGCCACAAGTTAGAAATAGGCCAAGGATGAAGGCGCAGCTTTACTAATCCATAGAAGCTTCAACCTCCTTCACTCTAGAATTTAATACAATGGCTTTCTTACTTGGGCGCTCATTTTTATGTAGGCATCTTTCGCAGAGTAGGAATCAAATTCTATACTCTCATCTAGTTGTCAACATCAACATTTATACTAGAGTTTGCAACACAATTGACAAGGTTATTGCTCAATGGAAAGAGTCGAACGTATGTACTAGTCTCAAATAACTTTTTATCATTGCTCCAATGCTTCTAAAAATTATTAGTTAGCAAATTCATTGCTAGAATTGAGAGATACTTCAACAAATGCTTAGAATATTACTCTGAAATGGAAAGAATAACAAAAGCTCATCACACAATGGGCAGCAATGGAAACTCATCTATTTTTGACTTCTTCTAGGAGGATTATAGATCCACGCTGATCTTAGTTTTCTAATCAAGATTTCATGTTACGCTTGGTTGTCTTGCAGATTTGCTAGAATGTGCATCTCTTGAATAGGTGATTGTCAGGTAATGATTAGCTTGTGGTTTTGATATGGGCTGTTAGATTGCCGATTTTGACCTTGTTTGGTTGAAACTATTTCCCCTAGGGCTTTGTTCCGGCTCATTTTCGCAGCACTTTCCCGTCTTCTCTTTTCTCTTCCGCTTGTTTATGTGGGTGATTTTTCTGGAGCTTGGGTAGGTGAGCCCCTCCTTCACGGATTTTTTGTGTTTTGTCTTCAAGGTTATTTTGCGGTTCGGGCTGGATGAACTTCTGATAGGTGGTGTTCTGCTGGGGATTGGCCACTGCACGGTTTTGCCGTCTCATGCTCTCTCGTCCGTTTATTTTTCGCTCAATTGCTATTGCTTGTTGGGCACTTGTCTGGCGCTCGCTTCCATATGTTTTTGTATTAGCTTTGTTGCGCAGTAAATTGAATTCATATTACAGTTTTTGCATATTTTCACCAAGATATATAATAAATTCAACTCAAACATAATTTTTTTATGATCGATATACGAACCATGAATATTCCCATAAAGAATATTCAACTTATAAAGGGTTAGAATATAAATTTATGTAAAATTCATCAAGGATAATGAAGAAAAATAATTTACTACTAATTCAAGAACTCTATGAAAAATATTGGATGTATCTATTTGGTGAGGAACATTCCGACTAAAAAATGTATACATAATATCATTGTTTTTGTTTAGGCTTCTTTGCTTTCGTGAAGTTTGTATATAACGGTTAGAGCTTAATTCAATTTACATTTCAGATCCTGCGCTTCCCAGTGATATGACTGTAATCAATGGATCCCATTTAAGTGAAACTTGCATTAACTCAAGGTTGTAAATGAGCAAGACCTCGATCGAATGATGACCTCAAGGTACAAGCAATATACTGCAGGAAACAAAGAAGCATTTACTCTGCGATATTTTACCTGCAGATTCTGAAACTGTACTCGAGCAATCAAATTCCTTGGACGCCTCTTCAGCGTACAGTACACCCAAAGATAACAAGACAAGGACACACGGAAGTCATTGAAACTTCAAAAGCGAAGGAGCTTGAAGGTCCGTTGGAACTCATATTTTACAATGACAGAAACTTCGTTGCTTTGCATCGGGATAGTACAAATGTCTCGAGCAAGTATTACCAAGCTACATGAGATTTACTTGTATTCTCTTGACTTACTAAACCATCAATAAAGTGCCAGATTGACATCATGTAAAATCTCTACCAAGACTTTGTGTCTCATTCTGCTGTAGTCAGTCATGTACATTACTCGTGCCAGAAAGTATCCATTGACCGTCACACACCTGGCTGGCGTCAGTATACATACATATACAAGGAGTTAGTGGTACGCTTGCCGAGGTCGATGGATTTTGACAAGAATTGGATGCTTTCAAGGTATTTCACATAGCTATTTCTTTACTCATGTATCATATTGTGCTCATTATATAACTAGTGAGATTTGATTATTTGAAAAATTCTATCTTAACACAAGTTGTTTATTTTAAACTATCAAGTTTTGTTTTATCACATCTATGCGGTTGTCATCCATGTTCTAGTATCAATCAAATTTAGAGACAATTTTGATTCTGTCAAGTCATATGTGTCGACAAGAGATGTATCCAACAACATCTCCTTGCTCCCATTGTTACATACTTTTGAAATATTCAATTTCTAGGCAAATGATCTACTTTAACTCAAAGGAGTCCCGATATCAACAAGAAACCAAAGGGACAAGCAAGGTCAACCAGCTCCTTAATACTGCTTGCATTGGTGCATAATGGGTATCGTGGATAAGATGAATCAACTAATGCTCAAAGTGATCAAACTTAAGCTTTTAGAAGACCCAAACGACGTCTGTTTGGACTCAAAATCACGGAAATTCGTTCACGAAGAGTCCAAATTTGTGATTGATAAATGTTTAGGGTCCGAGGTTCATAGCCAGTCCGGAATTCATACTCGTACAAGAAAAGGTAGCTCAATATCAAGATCAAAAATTCCTGAACATGAGATGAGATTCTATAGCCGAGTTAGCATCTAAGCCCAACACCAATATGCTACATCCATGAAATTGAGAGAAAACATCTTCATGACGTAATTAAGAGCATAATCTCCAATGCTTCATGAGTTTATTTTGTGACTTTTTTTTAATTTGATTCCAAGCTTGCAACTTTGTTACCAAACTGATGAAGGAAAGTTTTCCAAATATCTTATTTTCGTTAGAATTTTTCTCAAAAGATCAGGTACAAACTTTTAGAGTCTATAACCTGTCACTCTCTCTCACCTCTCACAACCTCTCTCTTTTCGAGTCTGCAACTTGTATCATATATATATATAGTAACAGATTTTAGAACTTGACAACGGTGTGCATGTTGGTGGAGTCCCAATCTGATAAAACTTGATGAGTCCCAGGGACTAATTTGTGTTAGAATGAGATCCCATCAAATAATTTCTTGACTAGTGTTTTCATTATATCACAATTGATTGTGATACTTTTATAAAAGTTATCCAGTTACTTGATGAGATTCAGATGGATATATTTGTAGAATCTTTAGTTGAAATAGTCATCAATCTAAATTCAAGTAATATATATTTCATATTGATACTATTTAATGATTTTTGTTTCGTTTCTTCTTCTTATGAATTGATCATAACTTCCCGATTTTTCAAATATATCTGGATGCAGTATAAATTGCAATCTTGATAGACTCATTTAATTAAAACACTATATATTTCTAAACATGAACAAAGAATGTGTGAACAATTTTGGTATTCTATAAACCAAATATGAATTGTTCCAAATCCACGAAGTTAAGTAATATCAAAAAAATAATCAATCCTCCTAACTTGTCATGCATAACTTAATATTTGTAGTGCAACAAATTTAAAACTTGAACAATATATTTTCTAGAATATGATTGAGAAATTGAAATAAATACGCGTTGTGTAACAAAATTGTATGTTTTGAAGATCGTGTTCTAAATGCAATAAAATTTCAACATTGGAGGAATAACATATTCTATTATGCACATCTTTGTATTAAAATGTAAAGTACATAGGTTGTACCCAAAAGAAGATTCAGTACTTTTCTCCTCCAAAGCAATCACACATGTATTGATATGCTACAAAATGTATGCACCAACTTGATATTCTATTCCAATTTGACTAAAAGTTGTATTAACATGCCATGTTAGATGTCACATGAGCAAGAGCATTTGCATGCGTCCTTGCCACATTTGCCATAAGTGATTTTTGCCTGATGCCATAAAAAAGTTGGAAGTCAGTTATCATTTTCTTTTATCCATTGTTCAAAAATTGATGTTTTTTTTTGTGCAATGTTGAAGAGTTGCTATTGATGAAATGTTGTTAAAAAAGCACAAAACAACATTTAATGTCACTCATGAACTTGGGTATAAGTAGAAGATCTTCATGCGAAAACACTTGTCTGGTGTCGTTACATTTGTTTTGTGTCGATTCTGCCAAGTATGGAACAGTGAAGAAAAGTTCAGACAAAAGCTCAAGCTTACTAGGATCACAAAGTACTTTAAGATTCCATATCCACCAGAGTGTATTCATAGCATTTTGAAAGCCAATAGTTGGTGAAGTGGAGTGAATATTGTGCTTTGTCACTAGACTTCCAACAAAGTTTTTTTGATGCTATTGCTTTTGTGAATACTATCTAAGCTTATTATGTAGAGTTTGATGATCAACTATATCTTGATATCAACGTAAATATCACAAGTCTAGACACGAAACTATTTGATCTTCAAGTTGCATTTGATCAACTGTTAAGAGCATATAGTATTTAGACGTTTGAGTGAAGTTTATTATGAGCACCAGACTTTGTTGCTTCCATATATGTTATCTCTCTCTTTACGGATGGCATACTGGAGACAACTTGTTCAAGAGGCTATGGATGCAATTTGTCCATCTTGGAAATATATGCTCTTATCAACCTTTTCAGATGGTGCTTGGAATATTACAGGTTGAGTATATGAAATAGTAACTTGTGATTTTAATTGAATCAAGCAAAAAGATTGCAACAAAAGTAGATTATGGTATGATGCACACCAACTCAAATTTGTGGTTCAAGCCGTTATTTCCATATATCTCAATGAAAAAGTTTACTTGAAGTTAATCATCACTATTAGATAATTGCATTGACAATAAATCTTAAGCAGCAAAATGCAATCTAAATATTCAAAGGTCGCTGCAACTTGCTGGTTACTATTGGGAATAGTGTTGGCTTGACTTTTGACTCATTGGAGTCCTATTGTTTAGTACATGGAACAAAGAATCTTGATTTCAAACTGATGGGACATGTGATGAATTGAGTTATTTTCATTGATATCAAACGTTCTAGAGTTTGACATTGTGTTCAAAGCCTTACAGCATTCTACATTGCTAGTACCACAAGAAGAAATTTTGTTCTCTAGATTCATCAAATGTCTTCAAGATCTCACAGAAAAGCAATGTCCACTTTTTGAATTGCAAATTCAGGAAAAAGATCTAGTCATCTTCTTAGGTTCTTGGCAATCATGTAACATTTTTTTCATGATTTCCAAGAATGTAGTTGTAATTTTTGTTTGAGAATAAAGTTTGTTTATTGTGATGTCATTTGATAGCAGTGAGATAAATGTTATGATTTGTTTAGTTAGAAATTTAGTCATTAGTCTGGCAGTAGTTATATATAAGATCGAGCCAAAAAGAAATGGCAACAAAGCACCGGCAACATCTTTATTCCCATGTTTTTATCACAAATTTGCTACTATGTTTCCATCAAGCTTTCGTGGATCTCATCATTAGATTCCGATTTTGCTTTAAAAAGAAATTCAACAATGAGTAATTGATGCGTTGAAACAAGAACAGAAAGACATGCAAAAACCTTATCAATGAGACAATGGCTTCTGCAAAATAATGGATCAAATGCTCGAATCCTTCGGTTTGCATGAATCATGGAGTGCGGTTGACCCTCAATTTCCCAAATTGTGTACATTAGCTAGAGTCTTTGCTAATGTATATTTTTGTATAAGCGTGTGGAAAGTGATTTCTCCGTGGTTTGCTGGGAGAAAGATGAGTTACATATTGTCATTAATGGATCTTTCACTTGAGGTGATCATGGATTGTAAGCAATTCAAGTAAATTCAAGCAATTTAACATTGTGGTCATATTTGCGATACATAAAAATTGATTGAAGCCATAAGTCCGTTGATTATGACATATTTGACAATTGCCAAAATAAGAGAGGCTGCACATGAGGTGTCAAAGCAGATTCGTAATGAGATATTGTACATGGTTATTTGAAATGGGCGAGAAGCACACATATCTCATCTGTATGTAAGTATATATAGAGCAAGCCAGGTCGTATCCTACTGGTAAGAGAAAAAATAGATCACGGAGAACCCAAGTTTCTATATGCTAACAAGATTATGCTATCAAGTAAAGTTTCTATATGCTAACAAGATTATACTACAAGTAAATAGCTACAAGTAAACACTTGTATTTATTTGAAATAGAGATGCGCTTGTTGATTCAACTTTGGCTCTCTGAACAAATACAAAGCTAAGAACCAAAGCTGATCACAAGAAAAGGTCATCAAAGCCTAAGCTATGAAATAACTTGCGTCATTGGAATATCTAGAAGCTGAAGTCAGGTCAGATCTGTCTCGTTTTCACATACATCAAACGGGTCAAGAATGCAGTCCATCCCCGATCACTTGGATCGAGGGCGGTTAGGAATCTAAACTTTTCATTTTCTCTATTCGGGTCAAGAATGCAGTCCATCCCTGATCACTTGCATCGAGGGCTCTTAGGAATCTACACTTTTCATTTTCTCCATACGGCAACTTTCTGCTTTCTACTTTGTTCTTTAATGAGAGAAGTTTATCTGAAGCAGAGTGTCTGAACATCAATGTGTATAGTGACGTGCATCAACTTCTTATTATCGCTCCTATACAACACAAATCGGCAGATGTACTTTTCCGTATCGTATCTACTCCATTTCTTATGGAGAATCAACCTTTGCATGAAACATAGTCACTTTCAGATTTGTACAAAATCAAACTCGATCATGTTAATAATTTGGCAGTAGGCAGTGGACAGTTGCAAAGTACCGCAATGCATTGCCACCATGAACAGAATATCTAGAAAGTGTAGTGTACAATTTGGAAATGCTCAGCTTTGCATGAGGTTGCTTTTTCTTTCAACGACGTTACTTTTCCTTACATATAACTGCCTGTCCAGAACTAGAAACATACAAAAACTATTAGAACGTCAGTGCATAGTTATCAGGATGCAATTGAGGTCAACCAGTGGCAAGTTAATCAGCACTGACGGTGTCAGTCAAAATCCTATGTGTGTTTGGGATACAAGGCATTTAGCAGATCATCAAAAGTTTCAAGTAGTGCAGATCAGATGTAAAACAACGTCCAGGTTTCCTCAGGACTTGCATCATTCATTCCCAGTGGTCAACCAGTTCCGCTGAATGAGGACCACTTGACATCGCATAGCAGCCACCGCACCCGAGCGGTCCTCTTTGTTGACCCAAGGATGCAAGTATGACTTTTGTGCATGAACTCCAGTGCATGCGTACACAAGCAAGTTGACTTGTAGATTTCAAAGGCCTGAATATTATTCTATTGGACACGGATTCCTGTTTTTGCCCCTTCCGATGATCCGATATCTGAATTTCACTTTTCACAATGTTGCATCTCTCTCTTCATCGAAGAAGAACCCTCTTCACCTCTTGGAGCGCCGACTGCTTTCATGAGTTCGTAAGCATGCCTCTTGAAGAACACCATGAGATATGTGAGATACCTTACAACTCTTTTGAGCTCGACCCTCCGTCTTCGGCGGCCACTGGTTCGCTTCTCGTTTGGTACGCATGTACAGAGCATGAAGTGATGCCGATGCGGGTTATATCACAGGTCCGATCCACGCGTTTTTAGATACAGCAGAAGCCGCATCAGAGGATGAAGAGTCCGGACATTCCCCGCATGAATGTTTGCAATCGTGATCTTCCGGCAGAAGCTGTTGTACACAGAGTTAGATTTCAAGATGGTGCTCTTTCACCGGGAGGCAATGGAGCTCAATCCGAGAGTTGTAAAGGGAGGAAGCCAATGTGTCGAGTTCTAGCTCCTATCCGTCGGGTCAGACCAGATCATTACGAGCCGGAGCTCATATCGTTTGGTCTCTACGATAGGGAGTACAAGAAGAGTCAGCGGCCGGACCTAATGCAGTATCTGCAAAGCTACGTAAGTAAGGACGAACTGGCACCTGAGATTCGAGCTGAGCTGCTTGTGGAACTGGGTGCTGAAGTGCACCATCGATACCAGCAACAGCATCAGAAGGTTGTCGAACCAGTCAGCCCTGCTCCCAAGCAAATCAAACGCAAAAAGGCGAACAGAATGGACCAACAAAGAGAAGAAGTGGCAGAGAAGTTCATGGAGATCATGAAAGTTGACGAAGACCAAATGTGCGACGAAGTGCTTCCCAGTGCCGAGTTGGAGGACATTATCGGCTTGTACGATGATGGCTTTCTCATGAACCCCCAAAAAGCTAGGCGTCTGCTAATGTTAGATGCAGTTTTCTTGGTCAGTTTCATGCTTTACATGTACTGGGACTGCAACTCCACGCAGGATAAGTCTAAGAAGTCCGAGAAAGTTCGTGAAATCGAGCGTCTGTTTTCACATTTTAGCAGGTTTCACACACCGCTGAGAACGATTTTCGATCGACTAGGACTCCCTTGCAATGGCCATATGAAACGATCGGACCTGTGGCTACTGGAAAATCAGATTCCTCTCAGTCTGCTCAGAAATGTCTTGAAATTCGTTTTCAGTGCTCGTAAAGAAACAACGAGCTCGTCGCCTAACAACGAGGACGGCATAGATTCAACACCGCACGACATTGTGAATATCGACGAAACTAAAGCTGATACGGCATTGAAGCATCTTGTCAAAGTTGCTGTAGCCAACGTTTTACCCCAAGTCCCAGGAGACTGCTCGAACTCGAAAGAGATGTTACATCGGATGGACAAAGTCGATTTCAATGACTGTGAACATCTGCTAGAATGTCTATACAGGACGGTACGACCGGAAGTTGATGACAGCTGTAGCACTAGTCAGGTACGACCGGAAGTTGATGACAGCCGTAGCACTAGTCAGGTCACTGGTCTTCGTTCCTCTAAATCTCTTTCCGGGAGAATCGCGTCGCTGATCAAAGGCTCGACAGAAGAGAAAGCGCCTCTTTCTAAAGAAGATTTACAATCGATTCTTCCGCAGCACAGACCCAAGGTTCACCTGCCTCCAGTTTCAGACCTTCAGAAAGCAGGAATCAACGTAGTGGGAGACAAATCGCGCGGCTGTACACTGAAGTTTCAAGAGGCTAGTAGACTTACTCAAAAGGCAACTCTTTCGCTTCCACAGCTACACATCGACGACAGCACCGAGAGGATCCTGCGAAATTTGGTAGCGTTTGAGTCCACTATGAGCTCGGGTATCACTCGTGATCAGCATGTTCTCATGAGCTACCTGCAATGCATGAATGACTTGGTGAACACGGAGGAGGATGTCCGGCTTCTGATGATGGGGAACGACCCCGTCATCCGACTGAGCTTTCTTGGGGAGAACAAGGATGTCGCCGTCATGTTCAACAATCTGATTCAGCATTGCTACTTCGAACACACGCGCCAGTCGACCGACCTCCGCAAGCAGGTGAATGATTGCTACAAGAAAAAGTTTCGGCATCTGTACACAGAGTTCGTGGATAAACATTGTAGCAGGCCATGGATCGTGATGTCGCTGTTTGCAGCGACGCTGCTCCTCTTCATGACAGCTCTTCAAACCATCTACTCTCTATTGGGCTAGATTTCTACAAAATAACTACACCTCCACAATGTAGATAGCTTCGCCATGCCGTATGCCTGCTGCAGCGATCAAAAGCAAGAATCAACATTGCAACAAGCTGCAGCAGCTGAAGTCTGGATACATTAAGAAGATACTTACTGCCTTTTTCTTGGGCATCCTGCCATCTGGGGAGGCTCCATGCTGAAACTCTCCTGTCTGAACTCGAAAGTTGTCTACTTTCTTTAAGTTGTGTGTCTGATAAGGTGGATCGGGAGAGCTTCATACCCTACACCCTATTTTTACGAACGGTTGAGAGCACGATATGAGTTCCCAAAATGTAGGTCACTGCAATAGCTGTTCTGTCCAGCTTACGTTCCTTACGTGTCATCAATAAAACCGTAGGCATGCAGACAAGTATGGCTATGAATTAAGCTAACCATCACATCACATTGTCCAATCTGCCGTCTCTAATCTATTCTACGCACGATGTTACCTTGATCGGCGCCTTGGTATCTTATGCTTGAGTCATATTATCACGCTTTGCTGAGATTGCAACTTCACATCTACAGATTTTGCAATTTCAGCCTACTGATTGAAACAGAGAGGAGCAAGCACTGTGTGGTTGGATCTCACTATGTTTCATCAACGGCTGCAGTGAAATGGAACATACTTTCGGTAGAATATCGGAATTAGCTTGATATCTCACCGGGCCACAGAGGCAGGAGCTTAAAACAGAGAACGAAATACCAACAAGCGATTAAACATTCGAACGACGAATAAGATCCGGCTAAAAGTAATTGCTTAAAAGAGGAACGAACACAATTACCTAGCCAACAAAAATACAGGTAGTTTTAATAACATCTGTAACAGACCAAGAGATGAAATCAGTATATTTCTGTTTTACTCGACCCAGTATTTAGTCTTCGACGACTTCTGGCCAAGCTTTTCGTAGATTTAAAAAAAAAAACCAAAAGATAAATTAGAGAATCCTCGTCTGCTATTCTTTCCTCTGCTCAGCTGGACAAACACGTTCTAAGTATGGCGCTCCACTTAGCTCTGTTGCTCGCTGTGTCGCACAGTCCCCTGGTTTAGAAGAAAATCAAGTACAAGTTGTGAAGGAACCTGGTTACTCTTGAACTCGATAGCGTTCAGATGGGTCGATATAAGCAACGTTCGTTCTCAGATCTAGTCTACTACCAGAGCTTGATTAGTTATGTGGACCATCTGAAATTTCGACTCTCTTATATTTGCAAAGAGTGTTACCTTTGGCTGCTCTTTCACGAGAGAATATAGAGCCAATGCTGTAAAGAGTAGCCTGAACATTCCAAAACACCTCACGTTCTCAAGCACTACTCTCACCGATGGAAACGATTTCAGTTTCGGCAGAAGGCGAGGGTCCTCGAACATGCTCCAAATTCGGAGACACGAGAGATCTCTACCAGATTTTCAGTATATGATTTTTAGAGTCCTTGCAGGTCGCTGGTCACTCATTGCTCAGAGGTGGGGTCCCACCTCTACATGGTCGTTTGTCTCATCACTCTCAGGGTCTCGTACAACCCGCAGATTTTAGAGCATCCTTAAAGGCTGGAGCATTGTTTTCTTCCATTTCCTGCAATGGCCCGCGTGGATTCGATGGATTCCCGGGTTGACCTCTCTGCAGTGTGAACACGGTAAAAAAATTAATAACCATCACGGAAGAAGGAATGTAACCTCTTATCCAAGAAGAACTTTCCGACAAACATTTACTGTTGAAATTCTCGTTGCGAATGTTTATGTATCTAACATATACGTAAGATCTTCCGTCCCACGTCGACGGTCTTGGTCAACATGTTCCAGTTCCCATCGTCAGAGGACCACAGGAAGTGTCTAAACCAAGCAACTCAGCAGCTGGAAGCAAATGCCATTACTTTTCTCGAGACTTCAAACAACACAATGAGAGACTGAATTCGTTCTGGAGTCGTACTTAATTTGGAGCAGACTGGATGGCATTTCTTTCTGATCTTCAGCTGATTCTGTTGAAGAGTAGTCTTCCTCTCGTACACTGAACTCACTATGAGAAGTGGAGAACCGGCACCGTGGGTGTTGTCGATTTCTGATGAGATGAAAAAGCTGTCCGATGACAAAAGGCGATCGGTGATCATGATCAGAGAAGTGACGGGAAGACTCGCATCTTTCACAAGGTGGGTGTTGCTTCCAGTGTTCACCAGATCTTTGCTGACTTCTGGCTACTTCAGAATCAAATTCCTCCTCAACTCGTTGAAGAGTTATTGAACAAAGTATGGGGTGCTCTATCGCCAGATGCTCAATCGAAGTGACTGTCGACAAGGCCCTCCTTCCGTTTGCAGATGCTGATACTGGCCGGTCAGATGTGGAAGCCATTCGCAGAGTCCCAGTTATCAGATCCTTAAAGTTTCAGGAAAGCGCCTCTTCAGATTCTCTTACTTCCGCAAAGCAGAATACGCTTAAGCTGTAAGTCAGACGAATTCGCTTCCTGGAACGCTGACCAATTCTTGGGTCCAAAAAATAACTAGGAAATTTTTCTCGTTCCGAAAGGGGAAATGGAGCTAACAAAACAATAACCTGTTCTAGTGTGGTAAGTATTATTTGAACCATGCCTGGTTTGTATGGTTCAACCTCTGTTTCGACAGGTTACTAGGCTTCGTTCGCGACGCTACTGCCGCTATGTCGCACTTTTATGCCTCGAACTCCCAAGTTCCACACCATCTTAGTCTGTTGCCAGTAGCTCCTGACAAACGTGCCCTTGTTATTCTCGAGAAGAATAACAAGTTTTCACATTTATAGCGATGTCATCGAGTAGTGCCTGTTTTTGCAGCTGAAATTCTACGTTCTATGTTGTCCTATGTACACCATTCTTGTCCGATACTTCAGGCTTCACGCATAACACGGAGAATCAATATGCTTCGGGAGATGATGATAGTGTTATCTTGCAACTCAACCTGCAAAATCTAAGAAGTTGTTAGAACTCCCCAGGAGTTGCACATTCCTCTGAGCACATGACGTATAGAAACCGGGTTAACGAAACAATGGCTGCGAGAACAGCACGGCACAACGACCACCTCACTGCTGAGCTAAGAGAAAGCAATACATATGTAAGTCTTTCACAAGATTGCAGTTTATAGAAACCGACCACTACGGCTCACCCTTGGAAGCAAGGGTGCCCGAAGGTCCGACCTAGGGCTGCTATTACCGGGGAGAAAACTAGTCAGCAACTCACGCCAGTTCCTATGGCTTGCAGTAGGCCATTGCACCCTTCTCATTTGCACAATACTCCTGTTTCCGACTAAATTGTAGAGCCGGATCAAGAAAAGAATCAAAACCGCGAGACAAAGGCACGTTCCTACTGCACATGAAATCAGAGTAGAAGTCTGCATATGCAGGACAGGAGGTAGAGTAGCAAATCCTGCAGCTCCAAATGCGCCCAGCACGAAGACAATTGCGAATGTGAGTAAGACCGATGTCATGATGACCGATCTTCTCAGGGCTATGACTTGCTTGCGGACAAATGCGTGAGAGCTGGGCAGGAGAGCTCCGGCTCCCCCGAGTGCACAAGCGACGGCAAAGAAAAACGACATGCTGTTGCAGATCCAGAAAACCTCGAACACTTGAGGATTCGTGCCTGTCACTTTGTTGAAGCTCTTATGGCTCAAGATCGACCGAGCTGTGGGAAGTAGCCGATTCTCTTCGTAGTCTTCTAAGGGAGGATCCAGCCAGCCGGGAAATGTCACACTGGCGATAATACCAGCCCCGACGAGAATGGCATTCGTGGCATCCACATACATCTGCCGATCCATGTACAGTTGTTGGACGTACTCTCTGACAACCGGCTTTTCCAGCAGCATTTGCTGAATGTCTGTGTGTCTTGTTTTCACAGCTAATTCTATAGGGGATCGTCCTTCTTTATCTGCCTTGTTCAACCTCAGCTTCGGCATATCAATCAGCAACTGAACGCTGGAACTCTGCCCGGCCAGTATAGCATAATGCAGGGGCGTTCGGCCATCATTGTCATCCGCATTAATGAGTTCTTCCATTTGAGGAAAAGCAAGCACACATTTCAACAACGAAGTCTGATCGTACCCTGTGTAAGTGATCATGTGCATCAAAGTAACTCCTCCGGAAGGAGCTCGAAGACTTCTGGTTGACGCTTTGAACGTGGTTACAAGCGTACTTCTCAGATCCTCATCCAGCAGCAGATCCAGAACGTACATTTCCGGTAGTTCGGCTATATTGGATGAACCGACTAAGTCTTGACAAATTTTCAGGTTGGGTACTTTGTAGTTCGTATCCTTGTGCTCATGGAGTTTGCCAAAGAGCCCCCTAAGAATGCGCTGATGCGTGCTGACAACTAGAGCATCCAGAGTGGCATCTCGATCCGCTGCTGATCTTTCCTGGCTGTACTGAATGATCACCGCAATCGAAATATTAAAAGCAGCATCCCCACAAATCAGTTTCAGTTTCTTACTGGACAGTAGTTTGGTAACAACTTCGTCGTGGCTCTGCTCCACAGCGCAATGCAAAGACATCATTTTGCCAGCTTCGTCCCTAAAAACAGAGTCCCCCAGTTTTGGCAGCCCAAGTTCTGGGAGTGCTGCTTCGATCTCAGCAGCAAAATGTGAATCCTTCGATCTCAGCGCCGATCGCATAATATCCTCTTTCTGCTCAACCAGCTTCATCCTTTCGTGTACAATCTGCGAAGAGTTAGTGACGACATCGAGATCCAATCCTCGGTGGTCAAGCATCATCTGGACTATGGAGACGTAGCCACGCTTGGCAGCCAGATGGAGTGCCGTGTATCCATCTACATCTACAGCATTCACGTCCACTGACTTCCAGTTCTCGAGCATCTCCTTCACCACTTTCACCTGATTCTCCCACGCGGCGTAATGCAACGGCCTTCGCCATAGACGGTCTTTCTGCGCATGGATCATTTCTACTTGTTTCTTCTTCTTCTTCTTCTTCAATTCTGCTTTCTCAGAATTCAAAACGAGTCGCACAATCTTCTCGAACCCTTTGCTGGCAGCAATGTGCAGGGCGGTGAATTTCTCCAAGTTCGTTCTGGCCTCGACGAAACTTGGCATCCAGCGAGGATGGCCCAGGAGTAGCTCCACAGCCTCATCGTTCCCGGCGTAGGCAGCCACATGGAGAGGAGTAGCAGCATTGTAGGCCCGACAAGCGAGATCGACTTCGTCGCAAAGGAGCAGACTTTTCAAGACTTGGATCCGTGGATAAGGTGCAAGACTACATGCACAGTGGCTCCGTGGAGGAGGTGAAAGACTACATGCATAGTGCAAAGGTCGGAGACTGAAGTCATCCCCGAGGTTGATCAGCTTCAGACCTGAAGGATCATCGAGTAAGCATTCCAGGATCTCCACCCGGTTCTCGATGACAGCTATGTGCAGCGCCGTCCCGCCATTGTACAGCTCGACCCTCTCACTCAAATCAAACGCATGTTGAAATAACACCGATCTCACTTCATTCGCATCTCCTGAAAGCACTGCCCTGCACAGACTCATCTTCGTCTTCTATTCTGGATGGTTAGATCAATCTGCAGATACCATTCATGGTCGTGGCCATGGCTGGGCAATACCGGTGCATGAATCTGACTATGGGCCTCACTTTGAAAAGCATTGTTCTGATCGGTGGCACCCAACCTGAAAACGTATCACATATATATCCTTCACTCAGTCCATGAGATCACTCAAATCGAAGCACCATACTTCAGACAGCTCAGGGTGGACAAAACCCTCACGAACTGAACGAGTGTCATTGATAGCCGCAATACTTTGACATAAGCTCTGTGAGTTAGCTTGGCCTGCCATGGCTACAGACTGGATTACCAACGCCGTATCAGGACAATGTAGTACAAGGAATGACAACATTGCCATGTTACATGCAGGCAAGAGACTCGACTTCGATATGTGGACATTGTGGACGAGAGGTCACTGACTAGTGTCATTTGAAGAAATTGGCAGCAGGACAGACTGAACTGGCCAAGTTATGCATATCGGCATACCACGGTGAACATGGAATTTTGCAGCGATAAATTCTGAAATGAAGCTCTGAACGACAAATAAGAACTCAGATATCGTGAATATGATCAGGAGAATGGTTTGATTTCATCCCAACCTGGGAAGAAAAACCGTAGACAGCACAAGGAGGCCTGTAGTGTGTCCAAGCTTCACTCGTGCATAGTGTCACGTGCATCCGTCTTGGGTCTTCTTCGCAGTTATTGCCAGGCTCGGAGAGCTCTCCGTGCTGTACAGTAGACTAGTTATGTACTGAAGACCTACACCGCCCAGATGCAGTAACCTCGAGGCCTATATGACACACTCTGATGACTTTATCTACGTCACTCCGAGTTATTGACTCTGCTCACCTGGCCCACACTGTTTTATTGGGAGCAGTTTCAATACAATTATTTCTCGATCCATGTTTACGAGAAGGCTCGAAACATATTTTCTGTTCCAAAGCTCTGTGAAATGGGCCCGACTCTCTGTCTGCCCAGTGCATGTCTCATAGTACAGCACTTTGATTCTGAAACGTAGAGCTGTATCTCGTCTTTCTACGATCATTAGGGTGGGAGGTAATTCTGTGTATTTTCCAAAACATTCTCGTTCCATTTTGTATTTGTCTAACTCTGTGATGTTTTGAGATACTGCACTGCACGCTATATTCGAGATTAGGCCCGGATTTGAGTGATGACTGAAGCTAGTGACACAGCAGCAACCCCTTCTTCAAGACATTTCTGAATCCTGAGTCCTCATCAGACTCACAAAAATCTGAAAGCTTGGTGAGACCACATCACACGTACAGTCTTCCTCAGCCTATTCTCTAATCGAGTTCACTCTCATTCCTATATTAAATAGGAATGCGTCGTCTCGACTGACTGCGAATGGTCCTGTCAGGGTCTGTGCCAAATCAGCAACAGAACCGTCAGATGATTACTGGCCATACAAGGTCCAGCAAATAAACTTCACATTCGCGACGACTGGTGTGTAGATAAATCTGGTGACAAAACTCAAGAGAGAGACATTGACTTTGATTCCTGCGAATATATTGAGACCATGAGTTCAATTCATATTTACCTTAGAACGACGAGCCTAAATAGACGAAAAATAGCACATTCTAATCTTTAAGTCCAAACATTTCAATTCATGCATCCCTCGAGTTTCATTTTACCATTTCAACCCGAGACAAGAAGTTTGCAATCTATAACGGTAGTCCAGTAACACAGATGAACACTATCTGTTTGTGTAGATAGGAAAGTTATCATGTTCCATGGCTTTTTGATTTTTTTTGTTTGTAGGCAGTATATGTAAATCATTGGAATGCGATCCGGTATGAGGCCATGATAAATCATGGGTTCTTATTTGAATGGTTTACAATACTTTTTGCTATTCACTTGCTCCTTTTTTGTTCCGGAGATATGCCATTACAATAGTTTATGTTAGTTAAATTTTGGACATGGGGTAAGAGTAACTATTGACATTGCAAAGGATGGTCTGGATTTCGCTCTTGTTATGTTTTGTTGTAAGTAGGGCTTTACGGCATGAGTAGGTTTATTTCTTTGGTGAAAAAAATAATGCAATGGATGAAAAGCACGCACTGTTATGATGATTACTCTATACACATGTGCTCAGTCTCCTGGGGCAGTGGTATTATATGGTATGATTGTATATTAAAGAAGTCAATATACAATCTTACCATAATATTATTTATGGATACATTGCAACTTGTGCAGTTTTAATATTTTGTATTATTTATTAATTTTTTACCGAAACCTTATTCTATTTGATGAGAATTGTTTCCATCTTGAGAATGTGCTTCTCCATCTATCGTTGGATAATAATTTTATCAATGAAAGGTTACAAATTTTGTTGAAGAAATGTGAGCCGAAACTCCCCACCCTTGAGCGTTTGTAATCCAGGTGGGGGTTCGAGCTCCCATAATCTAACTTCTATGATTTCAAGCCATGTGCTCTAAGTGTATTCGAGACAACAAGATCATAAACACTTGCTCTTCCACGGACAAATTGTCCAGAACTGAAATTAACAACTTGCTTTCTGTTATTTTCACAAGAGCAGCAGACAAGCTCTTTGTAACATAAAGATCTAACCCAACTCTGGGTGACTTTCTCAATACTACAGCAGTTATGGGCTTATCCTAGAATGAGTGTCACATCTCGGACACACTGCCTCGGACAAGTCAGGTGACACATCGGCAGTACAAGGTGACACCCTTCCTAAGAGCAATCTTCACAGCCAGGGAACACAATTCTATTCTCAACGCTTCACTCGATTCTTCCTCTTAGTGATCAACTCACTCTCAGCCCGGCGATCCCCTCGGCCCTCTCCCACACCCTCACGGCAGGTACACCCACTGCCACCTTCCCTCGACAACCTCCGACCCCACCAGATTTCTCTCTCAGATTTAACTCTCAGATTTCAGTTTCAAATTCAGATCCCAACTGTTAGATTTCAGTCTTAGATTTCACTTCAATTTCAGCTCCCACTCTCAGATCTTTCACTTCGATTTCAGCTCCCACTCGCAGATTCTACACTTGATTTAAGACACCGATGAACTTTCACTCTAAGATTCGACTCTCCACCCTCGAGAATTCGCTATCTCCTCCTTCGAATTCTTAACACTCCCCTCATAATTCTCACCACTTCCTTGCGAAAATCACTCACATCCGCACTCTATTCCTACGACTGATCCCACCTTCAACCACACACTAGTGTACCTCCAAGATCTCTCTCCGAAGGCCAAATTTCCTCTCCAAAAGTCCGAGGGCCGAGGCGCCCACATGCCATTTTAATTGCCGTTCCCGCAATGATGGTTGAAGGCATGCTTCCCACGCTTGACTTCACGCCGCCGCTGCTGCCACACTTGTACATTCCACATTCATGATCACGCCAACTTCCGCCGTCGGAAATCTTCTTCCGTGCACCGCCGAAGGCATCCTACTGCCGAAGGCCCTTGCACCGAAGGCACCCTACCGCCGAAGACACTCTTCCGTACCTTTGCCTATCTATAACAGTCACTTCCGACACTTATAACTCACTGATCTCTGATCTGTTTCAAGAGTTCTTGGGCTTGTTGGAACGAGCAACACGAGCTCTTTCCAACAAGACCCTAACTAAGTCAAACGTCAAGAATTGAAAAAGTTATCACGGTTTTACCCTTCCGCCAAAGGCCTTGCCCCGAAGGCCCGCTACCGCCGAAGGCCTTTCACCTAATCATATCAGCCGAAAGCCTGTTAACGCCGAGGGCGTATTGCCGAAGGCGTCTATCGCCGAAGCCCCCATATCAGTAACTTCCGACACTCTTAACTCAGTGATGTCTTATCCGTTTCAAGAGTTCTTGGTCTCGTTGAAACGAGCGTCGCGAGCTCTTTCCATCAAGACAGTAACTGAGTCAGGGCATCACAAATTGAAAACTTTATGAAGGTTTCACTGTTTCGCCGAAGGCCTTTCCCCGAAGGGACTTCACCGAAGGCACTTCGCCGAAGACCTTGCCCCGAAGGTCCCCTTCCGGACCTTTGCCTACTAGCCATTACACCAACTCTTGCAGCCGCACTGAACAACATACATCACTTCTCGGCAAGTGTCTTTCGTGGAGCTCACATTGGCCGGAGCTCCGGTTCACTGGTCGCGTATCTTACATAAGATAACGCGGCAGCATGCATTTGAGGAGAGGGGGGATCGATCAATCATCTCGCCCCCTTCTTGATAAACTTTTATCGGTCGATGGGTTGCTTAACAGCGACTGAGCGTATTCAGTATCCGTTGCTATCACTCAGCAATCCCGGGAGGTATGTGCGGGATAACGAGGTCGACTCCGACGCGGAGTACACTCCGACCTCCACGCCACCAGCCCAACAGGATGCGGGGAGAGACACATCCGCAGCACGAGTGTTGCGCAAGCGGAGATGGAGGGGGGAACCAGAGAAAGAGCCACATCGAGACTCAAGAGCTCTCAAACGGAAGCGGCCACTGGAAGAAATTTGCAGTCGGCCAAAGCAGAAATCGCGCCGGCTTGTATTGCCTGCAAGTAGCGTGGAGACAGCGCGGGCCGCCGGAGAGAAGGAGACCCCATCCTCGAAGGAGGATGGGAATGCGCGGACGGTAGAAGGGTCAGCGGAACTCCCTACGCCGAAGGCACGGACGCCTTTGGCGCAAGCAAGACGACCTTCGGGTCAAGAGGGACAACACGCGGCGCGGATGAGTGTGCCGCCTACGAATAGGAGAACTCCTGCGGATAGGAGAGCGCCTACGGATAGGCGAGACTCGCCTTCGGGGCTGGAGCCTTTGGCACGTGCGCCTTCGGCGCAGTCGCCTCCGGTGCAGCAACGGAAGGGAAAGGAGCCGGCGGAAGATCCGTCTTCGACTCAAGGGCCTTCGGGGGAAGGTACTTCGGTGGTGAGAGCGCCGGAAAATGCGCCTTCGGTGCAAGGGCCTTCGGGCCACCGAGTTGCAAGTAGTGGGCCGGCGGGGAACGCGCCCTCGGCGGGAAGTCCGCCGGAAGGTGCGCCTTCGGGCCAAGGAACATCAGGCGAGCTGCCTTCGGCGGAAGCGCCGCCGACAATTGTGCCTTCGGCGGAGGCACCTCCAGCGCAGGACCTATCGAAGGAGCAGGACCTATAGAAGGAGCGGGACCTAACGGAGGAGCGGATTGATAGTCGGAAGGAGGAAACACGTGTGCGCGATGCACAATTGCAATCCGCCCAGACACCTTCCGCACGAACGCCTTCGGCGGTGGACGCCTTCGGCAATGCGGAGTTAGCAGAAGCCGGACGGGCGGGCGATGCGGATTTGGCACAACCCCACTCTCCCACCGCCTTGGACATTCTGGCAGGGAGCAGCGAGGTTGCAGCGGCGACAGTGGTGGCAGACGACGCAGACATTTCGAAGCCACACTCACGACAATCGCCGGAGACTTCAGTGGCGACCGAAATCCTCAATTCGGAGGATGACGAAGAAGGAGGATCGATGGAATCAGCGTCAGGGTTGGAATCAAGTGAGGAGGAGAGACAATCAGTGGCAAACAATCAGTGGCAGAGCAGGTGGTACCTCTGTTGAGATACCTTGATCGCAAAGTGGAGAAGTACGCAGACCCCCGCCAGCCTAGATCCTACGTCAAATTAGTGCGTAGGCGAACTTGCACTAAAGTCCACACCAGCAAGTTGTTGGCCCGTGTGGATCGGGAACTCAAGGATGTGCGGGAGAAGTATGAGTGCTTGTGGGGCCACCTTAATCTCACTAAGAAGATGTACAAGGTCTTCGACAAGTCGAAGGACGAGAAGCTTGAAGAGGCGGCCAAGGAGAAGTCAAAGCTCGTAGAGGAGCTGGATTCTGAGCAGGCTCACAATCAAATTTTGTCAGAGGAGCTCGTGCGACAGACACGGTTGTTAGAGCAGTGTCAGCTCGCACGGCAGGCGGATGAAGAATTAATCCGCAGACTGCAATCCGAGTGCAGGGAATTGAGAGCGCAGCGTACGGAGGCCGAATTGCAGTTGGTTGTAGTTGAAGACGATCGCCGGCGGGAGGCAGATCGCACGAAGGAAGAGTTGGCGAGGCGAGTCAACCATTGTCTCAGAAGTTACGCCCACTAGGAAGTGGCGGCGCAGGAGAAACTCACACTGCGCGAGTTAGAGCTTCGTGCGGCGGGTTTGGTGTCAGTGACAGTCGGAGCCGGCGGCGAGTGGCGAAGAAGCTGGATTCGTTTCTGTCGAAGTTGCGGGACACCATGGCCACCCTCGAGACAGAAGTATCTGCGGTGTTGTGGACTGCGCAATCGAGCGGAAGACTGGCAGGGTAGGGAGTTAGTGCGCGGCAGTCCGTCGCGCAGAAGGCGCAGCACGGATTCTGCGGAGTGTAGTGTAGCGTGGTTCCGTGCAGGCGCGTAGAGTAGTGCAGTGTAGTGTTAGTTAGGACTTAGAGGGTATAAAGTAGTTCAAGGCGTCTTGCCTTGGGATTCTTCCAGTTTCGGAAGTGCAGATCAGGAACTCATTTTCTCTGCGTGTTTGTGTCCTTAGTTCTGTCACCGCGCAAGAGGAGCTACAACTTGGCGATCCGCATTTTGTAGCTGAAGGCCTTCGGCCGAATTTTCAGAGCTAGTACACTGGTTAGAGACTTGAGTAGTTCGGATCTACACCTGCGGGTGATTGCCGATGCTCAGAGCCAGTTACGAGTTAGATACTTGAACAGTTGCCCCTTACACTTTCGAGTGATTGTTCCTGATTGTACTCCTTCGGGATTTTTCCCCTGAATGCCAAAGTGAAGTTTTGTTACTTCGAGTAAGCCTTGGTTGTAATTCAGGTTACGCTGCAGCAAGTGCCTTCAGGGCAACCCCTGTAGTATTTCTGGGAATGACAAGTGCCTAAGAATTCAAACTCTTCAATAGACTGTTATGGTGTGCTACTGGATCTTTTCTCAGTTGAGTCTATCAGTTGGACATGTGTTCTCTCCGCGTTTTGTGAGTTAAGAGTGTTGTTCACCGCGTGTGAGTGACTTCGATCCGAAGTAGGAAGTTCAATCCGGGTTCCCTGTGCTAGCAGAAACTAGTGGAAGGGTTGTAAAAGCCGGAGTTGGGAGTCACTACCCGTAGATTCGCTGAGTGTACTAGCAAAAGACTTTCCCCTTGAAATCTTAAGTAGAGGTCCTAACCGACCTCTGAGTTGTGTTTCTATGGTTTCAGGTGTGTGTGTGTGTGTGTTGAGTGAACTACGCTGCACTGTGCGAACTCCAAGAGATCTCCGAGTGAACACTTGCAGTATTTCTGGGAGTGACAGTCGCCTGAGAATTCAAACTCTTCAATAGTCTGTTAAATGTGACACTTTGTACTCTGTGTGTTGCCTCTGTCCCTGTGGGTTCGACCTTTCTACCACTATATTGCAGTTTTAGCCTTTGGTGGGTTATTACACTCATGTCTGCTTAAACTACCACCCGGCCTAAAACGCAAAAGGGTGGGGAGTTTAAGGCTGACAAAGTACAAACTTAAAATCAAGATTACTTGAATGATAATTTTATAGATTATAAAGACGTCTTTCCAGATTATCTACATGCAACATTACGAACACAAAAATACGTAGATCATAAGATTAAAATAATACCTAAAAGTAGGTCAACTCGCAAATTTCATATTACTTAGCTTCAAACAAATTAAAATAATACATAACTCTAGTAAAATAGATGTTGGACAAAGGTTTTTACAACCAAGTTTTTCACTTTATGGAGCTACGATGCTATTTGTGAAGAATAAAGATGAAAATTTGAGATTATGCATTGAGTACCATGGATTGAATCAACAAACAGTGAAAAATATATTCATTATCTTGTATTGATAACTTGTTTAATCAACTTTAAGGAGCGAATTACTTCATCAAATTATATCTAAATATATTACTTACCAAATATAACATAAATTGCAGCTGAAAATATTCACAATACCACTTTTTTACTAGTCATGATCACTTTGAGTATCTACTGATTATTTTAAATCTTATTTACGCACCTATTACATTCATGAATTTTATTAACAATATTTTTTATCCCAAATTAGACAAATTTGTTATTTTTTTCATGATGTTCTGATACGTAAAAAAGCTTTGAATGATCATAGACATGAATTACAAAAAGTATTATAGGTTTGAGAGTGAATAAATTATATGCCAAAGTTTCAAATTGTGAGTCTAGCAAGTCAAGAATTAGATTATTAGATTTATAGCAAAAATTTCAAATAATAAGAAGATAGAAGATATTTATAATTATACAACACTTAAAAATCAAATTTAAATTAAGAGCTTTCTAGCATTCAAGGTTTTAATTGTGGATTTATGAAAGATTTTGCTATTCTATTCCAAGCCTTGATATCCATGCTAGGCAGAGGTAAAAAATAGAGATGAGTAACATCTCAAGAGTTAGCTTATCAAAGTTTATAAGATTATTTGCTACTATCACATATTATCAAGTTTACAATTCTAATTGATCAATCAAGTTGGCTATTTATGTGTCATGTTCAACAATGAGTGACATACTTCAACAAGAATGGGGTATGAATGATGTCCAGTTGTTTTTTTCTCTTGAAATTTGATGGCAACAAAATAAAATTACCAAATTAAAGAACAAGAAGAATTAGCCATTGTGTTGAAAACACTAGACTACTAAATCATTAATTTATCTGAAAACTCAAAAATATTTGTCCATACAACAAATTTGGCATAGAACGTGTTGTTAGCACTTCATCACAAAGATTGTCTGTGCAAAAATCAAGAAACAACTTGCGGATGTTCTTACATGCATGTCATGTTTTAATCATATTACAAAATTGAATAATTAAGAGGATTGATAGAGCAAAATGACATATGCTACAAAGTAATATGAATATATCATGAAAGCAATACAAACTAAAAATACAAAGAAAGCTCAAAATTTGGCATTTTATAAACAACGTACATGAAGTTTGCAAGACCAAGAATTTGGCACAATTTTTTTGTAAAAAATTCATGATACAGACATTGCAAACCATATTAGAACAGATGAAATCTTGAAGAGCATAAAAAAAAAAAAATATTGGTCTAAAAGTCAAAGGTATGTGGACTCTTATGTTTAAAGTTTTGTAATTTGTCAACCAAAAAAGTCAAGTAATAAAAAATCAACAAGTTTATTAAAATCAATTTTAATTTTTATAATAATAATGAAAATGTGTCATCATATAGTTGATATGTGAATTAACCAAAAGTATAAAAAATGATAAAAATTATGGTTTTTGTGGATAATTAAGCAAAATTATTCACATTAGGCCAATGACAAAAGCAATAACGGCTCCAAAACTTGTTCATTTGTACTTAGATGCAATTGCAATAATCATAGATTAAGCAAAGGCTTAATAATTAGTAGAAATTTTTATTTCAGTAGCTTTTTTTGGAAAACTTTTTTAACTTTTTCAAAACAAAAGAAATAATGTCAACATTTTATCATTTTCAAACTTATGGTCAAATGAAGATAGCCAATAGAATTGTAGATTATATGAGAAGAAGCATTCAAATTAGAGAAACAACAAAAGTGGAATCTTTTTTTAACCTTGTGAAATTTGCATATAATAATTTTCTCAATGTATTCACAAAGATGTCTCCATTTTATTTCATTTACATTGTTCATTTTACAACTCCATTGAGTTTGATGAAGCTTCTAAAAGAAGAGAAGTTCTTTATCAAAATAGCCGTAATCATTGATTATGGAGCATATTCATACAGTACTATATCAAGCAAAAGAGAAGTTGATGATTGCTTAAAAGCAACAAAAATATCATGCAAATGATCTTGTGGTAATCCAGTTTTTGTTTTTTTTGGAATTAAAACATTTTTTAATAGTAAGTACCGCGGTAGCAGCTGTAAATAATAATCGGTACGCGAAAACAGAGTAAAAAGTAGAAATCTCGGTATCTAGAGGAATCGAATGCAGTCTAGGGGTTTTGGGCTTAGGCCACAGTCGGACGACTTGGACGGAACGGGCGGTTCATGCTGCAGGTGCCGCTTTGAGTGCCTTCGGCGGTACGGGGAAGAAGATTTCTGACGGCGGAAGTCAGCGTTGTCATGAATGTCGAATGTACAAGTCTAAGAGGCAGATCGGCGGGGTGTGAAGTCGCACGTGGGAAGCAGGCCATTACTCATCATCGCGTTACTGCATTCAAGCGGCCTGTGGGTACTTCGGACCTTGGATTTCGGAGAAGGAATTTCAGACTTGGAACAGAGATCTTGCTGGGCCCATATATTCGCGCTGGAGTGTCGGTTGGAGCTGAAATTTGATGGATTCGTTAGTCTCAGCCGGCCGCGCATGCCTACAAATTTTCAGCCTCAGATCTTGGATCTAAAGCTGTAAAGACGCTGGCTGCTCAGCGTAGTAGGTTTAGATTTAGATTTAGGGTTAGACTTAGATTAAGGGTTAGGATTAGGTTTCGGATTAGGGTTAGGGTTAGGTTTGGATCGTAAGTTAGAGGCGATGGCAGCCGCCGACTCCTCTGGTGTAGAAACTGTTCGCGGCTCACACCGTAGCTGATGAAGTGGAGTGTTAGGTAGTTAGGATCTTAGAGTGTATGAAACAGTTCAAGACGTTGGGGGATTTTCCAGTTTCGGAAGTTCAGTTCAGGAACTCGTTTTCTCTGCACGTTTGTGTCTTTCGTTCTGTCACCGCGCAAGAAAAGCTATAGCTTGTTGAAGTTACCGCATTTTGTAACTGAAGGCCCTCGCCCCAATGTTCTGAGCTAGTGTAGTCTAGTCAGGATCTTCAAGTTCGGAATTACACCTTCGGACAATTTCTCCTGTTTGTATTACTTCAGAATTTTCCCTTTGAATACCAAAGTGAAGTTTTGTTAACTTTGGAGTAAGTCTTGGTTGAATTCAGGTTGTGTGTGTTACGTTGCTTGAGGTGCCTTTGGGGGTAGCCTCGGCAATATTTCTAGGGAATGACTAGTGCCTAAGAATTCAAACTTGTCAATAGACTGTTAAGTTGTAACACTGGGACTTTTTTGAACTTAGAATCTTAATTCTGATTTATCTATTCTCTGCGCGTTTTGTAAGTTGAGTGTGTTGTTCACCGCGTGAGAGTGACTTTGGTTTGACGAAGATACCGCATCCAAAGTAGGTAGTCCAACCCGAATGCTGTGCACTAGCAGTGACTAGTAACAGGGTTGCAAATTCGGAGTTGGGTCACTCCTGCAGGTCCTCTAGGTGTACTCTTGGAAAACTTTCCCCTTGAACCTTAAGTGGAGGTCCTAATCGACCTCTGAGTGGTACTTTTACAGTTTCAGGTGTGTGTTGGGGTATACTACGCTACATTGTGTGTACTCCGAGTGACCTCCAAGTTGAGCACATGCAGTATTTCTAGGAGTGACAGTAGCCTGAGAATTCAAACTCCTCAATAGTCTGTTAAAACGTGACACTTTGTAC
Source organism: Marchantia polymorpha subsp. ruderalis (assembly GCA_037833965.1). Lineage (NCBI taxonomy): Eukaryota > Viridiplantae > Streptophyta > Marchantiopsida > Marchantiales > Marchantiaceae > Marchantia > Marchantia polymorpha. The sequence goes on along the minus strand of AP031351.1, from coordinate 28,995,962 downwards.
TCTGTGTGTTGCATTTGTCCATGTAGGTTCGACCCTTTGCTGTTATATTGCAATTTTAGCTTTTGATTCACAGATCACAGATCTTGATTTTTTAAATGAAGAATCAGGTTTGATTACCTACAACAAGAAAAGATTGTTGTAAAATCACCAAATTTTAACTCAGATTTAATGATATTTTTGGTACATTGAAAGTTGTTAATGAAATGTCAAATAACTTGGAACTTCTGTCACATACAAAAATACATCATGTATTTTATCTATTTAAATTGCAAAACATATGACACAATAAAAATAATTCACTAATCAATTAACATCAACTTCTTCATCAAATTTAATAGTTGAACATGAGAAATTTGAAGTAAATAAAATATTCATAAAACAGATTTGAGTTTATAAATATTCAAAAAATAAATCAATCAATTTAATGGATAGGATATACATCATATGAATTGTCAAAAATTTGTCCTAACGTATCAACAGCAATAACGTTCTGATGATAATTACCTTGTCATGTAGCTGGTTTCACTAGAAGGCTGCTCTTTGAGAAAGAAAACACTGGAAACATGATATATTGGAATTTGCATTTGATATATTTAATTCCGTAGCCGGAAGTTCAAATCTACTTAAGAATTTTCATCACTACTTCTACCTTCACTCCACTGTATTCTTGATGTGGTAACACCTTGCTACCATCAAGGTGTCTCCCGAATATGCTACCTCCCACCTAGATTAAACAAGTCAAACACCAAGTATACCTCACAATCTCCTAATCTACCTCTTATGTATGCATCGTAAGAAAGAGATCACTAGACACTTAGTGGAAGTCGGCCTTTCTAAATACTATATCATCAGCACACTAGGAACAAACAACAACATTACTTCTCATTTGCATATAACGAAAAATCTGAGGCACTACTTTTTGGCTTCAAATGTACAATTTCTCGAGGCAACATCTGCTCTGAACTCCAAAACATTTATCTAGATAGCAATCCGCAAGACATCTCTAACCAAGGAAAAGGGCCCCTGATCCCTCTCTAATGATCGAAGAGTATTTTCACTTATAAATCATTGACAAACAATCTAATCTTTCCTATAATATTTGCATGATCTCCTCAAGATTCAAGGTCCACTTGCAAGTGACAACCTGTCTCTTGTAATAACCCACCAAAGGCTAAAACTGCAGTATGGTGGTAAAAAGATCGAACCCACAGGGACAGAGGCAACACACAGAGTAAAAGTGTCACGTTTAACAGACTTTTGTAGAGTTTGAATTCTAGGCGACTGTCACTCCCAGAAATACTGCAGTGCTCGACTCGGAGGCTCGACTCGGAGGAGGATCTCAACTCGGAGGATGCTCGGAGGATGCACGGTACAGCTTGGTCACTCAACACACACACACACACACCTGAAACTGGCAAAAAGCACAACTCGGAGGTCGGTCAGGACCTCCGCTTCGGATTTCAGGAGGAAAGTGTCTCGTAAGTTCACTCAGAGGTTCTGCAGGAAGTGCCTCCCACTCCGGCTTTTACTGCCCTTCCGCCAGGAACTAGCGGGGGTACCCGGATTGGACTTCTCACTTCGGAACGAAGCCTCTACGTACGCCGTGGACGTCACCCTCGACTATCACACAAAACGCAGGGAGTGCAGACCCGACTGAGAACTTACTGAAAACACGATCCAATAACACACACACAACCTGAATTACAAACCAAGGCTTACACGAAGTAATGAAACTTCACATTGGCATTCAGGGGAAACTTCCCGTAGGAGTACAATCAGGATATGTCACTCGAAGGAGTAAGGGGGAACTGTTCAAGTATCTAACTCGCAGCCGGCTCTGAGCATCAGAAATCACCCGCAGGTGCAGATCCGCACTACTCAAGTCTCTAACCGGGTACTAGCTTTGAACATTCAGCCGAAGGCCTTCAACTACAACATACGGTAACTTCGCTATGCTGCAGCTTCTCTACGTGGTGCCAGGACCAAAATGCACAAACACGCCAAGAAAGTGAGTTCCTGATCTGCACTTCCGAAACTGGAAGAGTCCCAAGGCAAAACGCCTTGATCTACTTTATACCCTCAAAAGATCCTAACTAGCACTACGCTATCCTATCTACCACTCGCAGTATCTGCGCGAAACCAAACTACTCTACTGCACTCAGCAGATCCGGTGCTGCGCCTCCTGCGCGCCGGACTGCTCCGCGTACTATCTCTACCTTGCCAGTCTTCCGACCGGCTGCGTAACCCCAGGCGTCGGAGCGCTGTGGTGACTTCCGACTGCAAGTGCGCCATAGTGTCGCGCGCACCCGACAAGAAGGTTTCTAATTTTCTCGCCACTCGCCGCCGACTCCGACTGTCACCTTCCGTCAATGCCGCCGCCCGAAGCTCGAACTCCCTGAGTGTGATCCTCTCTTGGGCTGCCACCTCCCAATGGGTGTATCCTTTTAGACAACGAGTCACCTGTGCCGCCAACTCTCCTCGCGCCCTGCAGCTGCTCTCCACCTCGGCCAGCTGCATTTCTAATCCCGCACGTTGTGCCCTCAAATCCGAGCACTCGGATTGCAAGTTGCACAACAACTCCTCATCCTCCTTGCGGGCTCTTTGACTTTCTTCTAAGGCGCGCGTCTGGCGCGCAAGCTCGGCTGCTAGGACTTTGTTCTGTCTCCGCTCCTCCTGCAGTTCCAACTCGATCTTTGCCCGTATTAGTTCGGCATCCGCCTGACTTTTCGTCGCCGCATCCTCCTTCTGCTGCTGCAAGGCTTGGTATAGCTTCTGGGTGACCGCCAGGTGTTGTTGGAGGGCGGTGTTCCTTTCCACATATACTTGGCAACTAGAGGCCCACTTTGCCACCTTGATCCTCGTCCTTCGCCTGATAGTCTCCACATAAGACTGCGGTTTTAAGGCACTTCCGTATTTGGATGTCTTGCGATCCAGATATCGCAGGAGTGGAACTATCTGTTCGCACAGCACCCCTGTTGGCGTTTTCTGCACCGAATCCGCTTCCTGCTCTTCCGAGCTCGTATCATCCTCAGTCTCGAGGATTTCAGTCGCCACCGAATCCCTTGGCGACTCCCTGGAACTGTGGCGCGCAGCAGCTTCTGCTGCGACTGCTGCTCCACTGCCTGCTAAAATATCCAGGGCAGTGGGAGATCCCACTGCTTGAGCCCCTGTTCCGGCTCGATCTTCGGTTTGTGAAGGGGTCGACGCCGCAGTGTCACTCTTGCACCGCCCGCTTCTGCTGCCTGTCCTTCCGGCGCAATCTGCGCGGAAGGTGTCCTTGCTGAAGGTGCGTCCGCCGAAGGCGTCCGCACACTGGTCGTTGGCCCCATCCGTCTCGCAGTCGGCGAATCCGGCTGACTCTCTGTTGTCCGACTCGCAGTCGGCCGACCAGCAGTTGTCCGACTGGGAGTCGGATACACCCTGCGCGTCTTGACTCCACTTGGCCTGCTTGTTGGGGGCGTTCTTCCAGAAATGCCTTCCGCCGAAGACGACCCTTTGAGGATTGTTGGCTCGTCAGCCAAACTCTCTTCTGCTTCCGGCCTGCTGTCCGGTTCAACGCGCCGTTCAGTTGGCCTTCCTTCCGCTTGTCGACCTTCAGTCATCCGACTCGCAGTCGGCCGGCTGTCAGTCCGTCCATCTCCTCCCGAAGGCCGTGGTGCCTTCTGTGCAGAGGTATCTGCCGTCTTCCCTAGAATCTGAGCGATTATCTCTTCCTGTGTGAGATTCCGCCGGGTCGGAGTTCGCCTGGTCTCCTCAGTAACAGTTGGCATTTTGCGTGCCCTCTGTTTTGGTCGACTGTGAGGCTCGGGGGTGGGCCGACCACGAGTCGGCGCAGCTGGCACTTCCGGCTGCCTGTCCTCAGGTCTCTCATCCCACTTTCGCTTTCGCGGAATGAGCTCGCTTCGACGTTCTTCTGCTGCTCTTGCTGGGGCCGGAGCCGGAGGCGTACTGGCAGGTTCCTCGTCCGGATCTGTGTCTACTTCGGCCTCCCTCGAATATCTTCCTGGATAAGTCCGGGTCAGCTGCGGAAATCGAGTTTTCTCAGCATTTGTCAAACATCCCATCGCCCGGTAAAACACGATTAAGTAAGGCGATAGATGATTGAGGGTTCCTCCCTTCTCTTCTTGCGCATGTTGGCGCGTCACCTTCCACAGGAGCCGTGCCCAATGCACCGGAGCTCCTGACAGCACTAGCTCCACGAACTCTACCTGCCAACCATGCATGTAAGCGGTCTTGGTCGGCTGCAATATCTGCAGCAATGCCGTCGCGACATTTCTCCGCAATCGATCCTTGTAATCCCGTGTCCGGAAACCGTTCTTGGGATGTCTGGCCACTTTGAAGAGCTCATTGTAAGAGACTTCTTCCTCCTGGGACACCTTCACGCTATCGGCCTCGAAGAGGAGATCCCCTTCCTCGCCGGCACACCTGCCCAACACCTGCGCCCAATTGCAAATGTCCCATCTCTCTGGGTGTGGGCGAAATCCGCGAGAAGGCTTGTGTCTCTCCTGCAGATACTCGCGCACCATCTCCGGACATGTCCAATTCCACCCCCATAGGAGAAAATCGAGCTTCAACCTCAACAGCACATCTTGAAATGCGCGTAGACCGATCTGCGGCACCCTGAGTGGAGACACTCGCAGCTGGGGAACCTTCGACATTGCGTTGCCTGCACACACACAAACGTTCTCCCTTTCGCTCGCTCTCTCACAATCGCCACTGTGCGTCGGCCACTCAAGCACTGACTGCTCACTCTCTCTGCGCTCGTTCAAGATCGCTACTCACAATTCTTTCAAGGTCCGCCAAGATCCTTGCGCAACTCGTCTCCGCACTCTCTACTCTCACTGCAGGTCGCTCCGCCCTTGCGCGTAATCTTGGAACTGGAAATCGCAAAGTCAAGAATGAGAGAATGAGACTGGAGCGCAGTCTTTTCTTCTCCGATTTCAAGAACGTCCAACGTTCTTACTGGTTGCAACGTACGCAGCCGGCTATACGGCTTAACGGTTCGCCCTTTGCATGCGCGAATTCACGTCTCCGCATTGCGCGCATTCGCATGCTTAAACGTTGAATTCTCCCGCCGCCGCCACCTTCCGGACTCGAGTCCGCTGCAGGGTATACGTCGGCCCTGTTGTCTTTTCCTAACCCGCCCTTCTCCGGAGGCGTGTCGCCGCTGGTGCGTTCATTATCCGTCGGCGCCTTGCTGGAGGCGCACATCCAGCCGGAGCGAATTACGCCGGCGCGCAGTCGTACCGCCTATTTTGTCCTTTATGCCTCGTCCGTTGCTGCCAGCGCATATCCGTCAGCGCAACTCATGCCAGCGCATCCGGCCGTCAGCGCCACGTCGGAGGCGTACATCCGACCGGCGCTTTCCTTCCATGAACAGCCGCCAAGGGCGCTTCCGACTCTGAGTTGGTGTCCTCCTGTGAGCGCGTGATTCCGCCGAAGGCGCATCGCCGAGGGCGTACGGGAATCCTTTCCGGCTGTGAACCCTAGCGCGAACGGCGCATGTCCGGCTACGAGTTTTCCGACGCTCATAACTTCTCCATTCCTGATCCATCTCCGGCGCTCTTGGACTCGTTAGAACGAGCGTCCCGAGCTCTTTCTAATGCAACTTCAACCAACTGGATCTACCGTGTATCCCGATTGTTATGAAGGTTTTCCCTTTCCGCGCTAGCGGCGCTTCGCCGAAGGCGCACTCATGGTCGGATGCCTTTAGAGGTCCGGGCCCTTCTCCTGACGTCTTTAGCAAACCTCCTCCTGAGGTGTCTGCGCCGGAAGCGTAGCTTCCTTATACGCTAGAGGCGCGTGAGTAGAGACACCTCAAAAAGGAGCTTTTGCCGAAGGCGTCGAAGACGTTGGCGTTGGTACATCCGACTACGTGATTCTTTGTGCCCTCGTGACGATCTCATCAATCCACTCTATTTAGCGTACCCTTCTCTAGCTACAAACACTGCTTTGGTACAAGTTTTCTAAAATTGTTTAAATTCTGCAAAAAAAACAAAAAGTGTGTTACCACATCTCTTCATTTCACTCAGTCCGTAGCTTGACCCATGGTGATGTAGAACAATCATATACTGCAGTGTGTCCGCCCGACTTAAGTATATGGGAAGTTCCAGATACACGTATTTCTGTAAAGAGTCAAGCTCACCTGCAAAACCTCCATCAAGTACCTGAATGCCTTCTCTTCAGTTGTGGATTAAATAGAACCATATGAGCATGACTTGTGTTTCCTCACAAGCACCAAACTAGGTTCTTCCATACTTCCTTCTCAAAATAATTGGTCTCATCTACCTGTACCAAGGTGCTAACTCACTTTGAGTCTTTCTCAGATCGCTCCTACCTTAGTACATGAGTCCTTGGAGCTGGTTCATTTCTTCAATAGTTGCTTCCTTGCTTCCAAATATCTTTGACACGAACAGACTATATCAATCTCTTCAGTACTGAAGTTACTCTTGTTTGTTCATTTATCCACAAGATACTTTCTATTCTATCTTGGTTGCAAACTGAAGTGCCAAGATCATTCGGTTCACGTATTTTGTAAGATTTCACAGCTTTGATTTTCCTGCTCAAAACCCTACCTAGTAGACTAAGTGATAATAATAATTCATGATCACCCAAATTGCAAGTTCAAGCTCCACTGTGGAGTCCTTGACATCGGAGCTAGAAGCACACACAAGAATTTCTATTGATTTTATTCATCTCTAACACATTGATCTGAATCAAACTTTACTCAAATACATGTAGTTCTAGCATCGTCACGTATGACATTGCCTAGCCTTTGCCATTTCTCCATACGTATCCGCAAGGGGTTCAATTTTATTTCCTTCAATGATGGGTTGGAACCAAAAATCTCCCTTAAACAGTCTCCGTGTCCGACCTACAATGCAGCTCAAGACTTTCAATGAATAGATTGCCACCATCTCTGGCCAAAGCTTTCAGCAACAAGTTCGCTCCCCACTTCACCTCCTCAAAATACAATGTTTTCAAAGAGCAAATCTGGATCAAAGCTTGTGACAGGTGCCCAACGGTCTCCTCATCCATGTGGTCCGAGCAGCTTGAAACCTCAACATTTTTTTATCGAGTAGCACTCTTGATCAACGTCAACCATATGCTTCACCTCACTCGAGTACTTTCACGGATCTTGTAGTTCTAAGGACCTGAGCTTAGATTGAAGATTTCCTTCAGAACCTGATGCCAAATTCAAGAAACATCTTGCACTCAATTTGCAATTGCATATCTCCAAATCTGTTACGTGAGAGTTATTCAAAATTCTTCTTAGCTGTAAAAGCAAGATCTCCATTATTTAATTTGAACTCCTTTTCACAACTTTGAAGTCTATCATCTCAAGGTGCTAGATCTGAATCCTTTGCAAACTACCTCTCACTTGATAGCCGTAAACATTGATATATTTCTGCCACGATTATCCTCCACGTCTAGAACCTCCAAAGTGTTGTAGTTGCCAATTGCCTCTAGCATTCAAAGTAGCAATTGGTTTTGCTGCCCTTTGTTCGTCAAAAACCTATGCACGCTCCGGACAGAAATTCCAAAATCCCTACTTGTTGAATTATGAAAGTCTACTCATAGACTATTTTGTGCCTTCTAGACGTCTATAATGTCTTGCATAATGGAGAAAAAGCTATATTTCTTAAAAAGTCTAAAAATCCTACTGCTATTTTTTATATCCAAAACATAGCCACCTCACATGAATCAACTTAAAAATAAGCTATATATTTAGCTTATGCTCTTTTGATAGTTCAAGAGTTTAAACAAATGTGCAACAAGTATATTGTGTCTTAAAGGAAATGATATTTGCAACTATTTGCAACTATGTTGAATTAGTTAGAACCACAATAGAAGTTATTTAAGATGGAAATAAAGTGCACTATTTATAGTCTTCAAGTTAGTAATTCGTGTGCTTGATGGAAAAGGTGTAAGTGTGTTAATAAACAACAACACATTAGTAATTCGTGTGTTTGTTAAATACAAATTGAGTGCGATACATTATGAATCCATCATGAATGAGAGAGATGAGATAGATTTCTCACATTTCTTCACTTGTGTTTCATCTTTGAGTGATGCATACTCTTCTATCAATATATTTTCTTAGCCATACATATATGTTGAATTAAAATAAGTCGGATGATTGACGATTAATCTATATCAACTATTCAATTGAAATTGCTTATGATATAATTTTCAAATCTCTTTGTAATTAAGTATTGAAAATGTCAAATACACTTTTTGATTTCATCAATCTAATCACAATGTACATTTCAAAATAATATTTTTCCATAAAACAAAAGTGATATCAAATAGATTGAAGATTGTATTTTGCGATAGTGAATTTATTCCATGCATTTGCATATCTGCAAAATCACAAGTTTTTCTTTCCCCCTTTGTCTTCATGCAGTCTAATGATCTCTCTCAATTACTATGTACTTTCATGAGCTAATGCTATCATCACAATCTTGTTATTCCTTGAGTATTAATCCACATATAATAAAAGAGCAAAGTAACTTTGATAACATTATAGCATTAAAATTTAAGATAAAAATTCATTAGAAGATGAAAGACAGCTCTTAAGATAAGAGATTTATAAAATGATAATTTTCTTCTTTACATAGATCTTATCAACAAGGAAAAATAGATAATACTTCATTCCCATTATCCATTCTAGTCATTGTGTATTGATGACATGGCAGATAACCATAACAGGTACAAGGATCGTTGACGCTCGGCTCTTAACTAACACACTTAGTTACTATCTATCAAACATACTTATTGTTGACATGAAAACTATTGATAATACACTATAATATAATTGTAATTACATTTTGGAAAACCTCTACTTTAGTATTAATTAACTAAATATGGTTACAAAAGTTAAAGAGCGGATCATGATTAGATGAAATTTTTCAAAATGTCAACTTGAAGTTCTCTTGTGAACTCAGAAATTTTTGACTTCTATATAAACAAAATTTATTTTTATTTCCATACTGTAAGTAATGTGGTTAATTTGTGGAAAAAAATGCCGCTGAAGTGGAGAATCATCTGTATAAGGATGTGTAGATTATGCTTCTATGATTTTTATATGATATATGAGACTCTTTGTCATACTTGTACTCAAGAGTAAATGATATTGTGTTGTCATACTTGTACTCAAGAGTAAATGATTTTGTGTTGGCATGCATCTAGGTTTGTGAATATATTGATTTTGACATATTGATATATGACATATTTGTGAGTTTCAAAAATTGCTTGTTATTTTTGAACTTTTAAAAGAAATCATATGTTTAATAATGTCATATATATTTTTTGATTTCATAATTAGTCAAATATTAATTTTTTAGTCTCTATAACATATTTCTTAACCATCATCGTGGGTATATTGAAGATCCAATCATTTTGATTGCCATGAGTTATCAATATAGAATATACAGAATATACAGAATTTTACACATTATATCTAATTTATTGTTCATATAAAAAATTAAATCATATTCAAATGTTAATAAATATATAAGTAAGTATTATTTGAGAACATGAGAATTATGTGTTGACTATTTTGTCTCCTTTCGGATGAATGGAAAATTTAATATATCCTGATCACAAAAGCCCAAATATTGGTAATTAACCTATGCGTATTTCCGATGTGAGCTGTTTTCCCTGGGTAAGCAAAAAAAATTTCTGAAATCCAAAGGGTTTATAAACTATGACAACTTTTACACATAAGAATGCATAAAAAATTATGTGGAGTATTAATCACTAGTCTGTATTGCATTCAAATTTGTATCTTTTTATGATGGGAATTTTATGAAGCTTAATCTACTCGGAACCTTCTTGGCAAAGGGATCGATGACATTTTTTGTATACAAGACAAAACCTAACGACTCATGCGATCATCCTCACTATACTGCACAAAAACAATATTATTTTGAATTAAAGAAGTATATCTTAGACTTATGAGTTACTATTATATAATTTCCAAACCAAGTGAATCCGTGAGTTAAAAAAATTTACTACTTGTAATAGATTTCCAAAATTAATAAACTGAGAGATATATCAGGCTTGAACCTCTATCAACTCAATCCTAATGATCTCATATATATGCATTAGAATTTATGACATTGAGGATACAGTAGGTTCAACTTCTTGGATTATTTCTGTTGGAGTGATCACAATTACCAATTAACTGCAAGCATGTTTTTGACTGAAATGTTTACACAAGCAAGGACCTTCCAGAAGGTAAGGTAAATACCCTAGCACATCATGAAGTGTAAGATCCAAGAGAAACGAACTGACAAAACTCACTGCTGGCGATCCGAAAGCGAAGAAGAAAACAATGCATACTCATTATTTTATCAAGCGTCTTCTCGTCAAGTAAGTGTATCCACACCTCCTTGCCTGGAAGAGCTATTTTCTCGGCAGCAAGAGCCGTATAACGTCAATTAACTCCAAAAATGTAATTGGTCAAAAAGTTCCTTCCACGCCTCCTACAGTAACTGAGATAGGCATCCTCTGACTTTGAAAGACCATACGTGATGTTATCGAATGACAAATCTGCTACTAAAGGTGAAGATATGATCGATAACTTGTCAAAGGGAGCTCTAATGTTACTGGATTCAAAAGCACTTGAACTTTAGTGATTCTGGATACAGTAGTCCTGTGTTCGTTTCATGAGCTCCGTGTTGATTGTCGATGCCTGGGATGGATGGCATGGCAAGGAAGGCAGTTTGAAGACTTGGTTCATGTCTTCGCGAGAAGAAGAAGAATATCCGAGGAGATCAATATCCTTGCTATTATTGGGCCATGGACAATCGACCGACATTGCCCTTGTCCGTCAAGACTGATGACGTTTCGCACTTGGATTACTGCAATGGGTTTTTCCAGCGGATCATTTAATGTTTGACGGAAAGGAAGACTCTAGAAATGATAGTGACGAAGCAAGAAAATCTGCTGTATCTGATTACCATGTAATGATTATCAGTCACCTGAGTTCGGAAAATTTCGTGGTGAAGTTGATACCCAAGTCCAACGGCGCCGTATAATATAATACACAACAATTGAAAAGTATGATGATGTGCTTAGATTGTTCCAAATTTCTCGGTCTGACTTTCACATTCCCAATTTTGAACTGTCGTGTGCATGTAAATGACTGCGTGTATCTGGATTTTAGTGACTGACCGTCCTTACGGAGTCGAAAGTCGAACCTTCCAGATGTATCGTTGACATATTTTTTCATGACGACAATTGATTTACTTAATTTGAGTTACGCTCAAGCTTTCCACATAAAGGCATGACATATAGCTGCACGATTGAAAGGCTTTCAGTCTTAACCTCGGAGTTCTTCGTGTCTAGTTATGTTGTTTACAGTGTCTAGTCTTCGACTGGGGCCTCATGTTTCGGAAGATAATGGTTAGGGAAGGCCGAATTCCGACACCAGAGATACCAGATTCGATAACATGTGCACATGGTGGTGGCAATCTTTCACGGCCCTATGAGCATTGTTCTCGATCTCTACGTTCAAGTCCTGAAGATGTGTATGATGATTGCGAGTAATGACTTTCTGTTAGTATTCACCGGATTGTGCACCATTACTCTGAGCTCTCTGTGGATTTACAGGTCCCTGATGAAAATGAGGAAAGTGAAGAAAGACTGAAAGGTTCGAGAGTGCGAACCGGATTCACCAAACCCAGAAGCAACTTTGCTCCTGAGTTGCAGCCTGATTGGGATCAGGATGTCGAGGCTTGCTGCGTTCTCTTCGATGGAGCTCCGGGTTATTATCCAGGACCTCATGGTTTGTGATACCTCGGTGGAGATGTAGTAATCGGTTTCTAATATCTTTGAGTGAGATGAGAGCTACAGCCATGCCAAGCTAGTTCAGGTGATCACAATGAGTAAAATTTGGACCAGGGACTGGAAAGTTTTACCCAAATCGGAGGCCAGGAGGTTCTGCATCATGCATGATTATTGGGCACAGCTGCTGATTCGTAGTAAGTTGAAAATTCAACAGCGATGCTAGCAGGGGCTAGAATTATTGCTGGGGAAGAATTAGGCAACAGTTCATGAGCATACCGGTTGTTCGTCCTGGCCGGGCTCCCACATCACCCAGGAGCTCTTATCAGAGGAGAGGATGATCTCATGGATCCTGTGGAGTACGTTTCGGTGATTGACTTCTTCAAGACAACTTCTACACGATAAAATCGACACGTCGATCCCAGATCCTTGACTGTGATCTCGATGAAGGTACTGCAGACCATCAAGACATGGCAAATTGTTTGTAAAGCTACTGAACAGACACATCTCTAAAAAGCTACTTGTAATTTAGTTGCATAATGTGGAAAGCACAATTTTTCTTTCCTTTGAGCGCCATTAATCTCTCAATCTCAGCAGTTTATGTGTTACCGACAGTTGAATACTCATTAGCCATATGCTTCCCATATTTTGATGTACAGTAGTCACCTTCAACCGTAACAGAGTAACGATTTAATCGCACAGCGACGTGACATAGACCATATCGCTGTATATGCTCAGCTGCACAAGGTATTCCATCATATCATCGGCTAATCAAGTTGATTGTGTACTATTCAATACTTTCTCCACTAATTTCAGCTTGAGTACAAACTCGTCGGAATTAAAGATCTCAAATTAAGAATCTATGGAGAAAAAGATCTGCTGAAATGCTGTTATAGAAGCAATATAAGAGACAGTGGTCCAGATAGAGTTACTGTAGTATTGATTTGATTGCCTCAGCTGATATTTCGAGTCGACCAGTGGTTCACGGGTGTAGACCTTGTTAGATGCAGTTCTCGGCACTTCTTATGGGACAGAACGGTGCTTGTGACTTGCATGTTTTGAAGCTATCAATTTTCGATACTATTAATTTGAAATTCGCATGCCTTGTGACACATCCATTCTTCGTCATAAACTTTGAGACCAAATCTATATACTTCATATTTTCGTGTGCAAATTTATTTTTTTGTACCTGTAAATATATTGCTAAATCTGAACTTACTTATGAGTAAGATGTTATTCATGTAATATGTGTAAAAATGTATTTTCAAAAATTCATGCATATATATGAATGTAATGATATTCAACAATACCATGTTTCATATAATATTGGAATTTTAAAATATTGCAAGAAATCATGTTATTTTCTATCTTGTAATTCTGCAGTGCTTGAAACATGATTACAGAAGTGAAGAAATCAAGTTCACAATCTCGTAAAGTTATCGAAGATTCCACGAAGTCTCACGTGGATGAAACAAAAGAGGTGAAGTGGGGCCTAGAGTGTAGCCCAATTGCAGAGCAACAATTTAGAAAACATTGTCTACAAGAATGAGGTTTTGAACTTCTCGTTTTAATTAGAAAACTTGATACTATACTGTATAATGCAAGAACTTTATTTCTCTAACGTCAAGCATGCTCCTGTACCTTATCTGCTAAATCTGATAGTAAAAAATATTTGAATCTAAGTGCCAAAAGAGACGGTTTCATATCAAGATAACCTTCTTAAAATTGGGCTTCCAACTCCTGACGAATAGCTTGCCCTGTACTTTGAAGATGGCACTACTCCATGGAAAGTAAAAGGCAGGGTCCTTCAAATATGCATGCTACAACCCCACTATTTGATTTTCATGGGACTGGACATCTGACGTCCTCAAAATGCATGTCTCAGACTGGATAATTCTTAGAAGATTTGTACTTCAACACAAGAATCAAATCGTCTGATACGACTTGCCCGATCATCACTTTACTCTGTAAATAGATCTGTACAATGGAACACCTGAATTGACAGCCAGAAAGCGCAAAGAGTGCGTTTGTATGAGATCGGGTTGTGGAAGTGGACTGATTGTTTACTCAAATAATTCAATTTATGCGATCAAATCTGCCAGTTGTCAGGATCAGCTGAGGAGGCGGACCTGTGAGGGTTGGGTAATAACTTTGAACAGTCAGATTTGGCTGTATATGATCGCCAATTTTCGGTGGACTCGAGCTACTAATATAGATTGGGAGACGACGAAGCTGGCCTAATAAATTCCAAGGGCAGAAAACTAGTAACCTGTTATGGATCCACATTTCTACATGCAGAACCCCATAACTCTGAAGAGTTATGGGGTTCTGCGTCTCCCAATCTATATATGTAGCTCAAGTCAACCGAAAATTGGCGATCATATACAGCCACCACAACACGGTGACTTGGTTGTCAAGTATTTTGACCTGACGACCACAAGTTGCCATGAACGCAACGAGAGCCAAACGATCGAGGTCTTGGTTAGGCTGGCATCACCCCTGCGTCAGCCCAAGCAAAAATGGAGTACTCAAGACGGAGGTTGACGTCGATTTACATCCATTTACATGCTGTTAAATCCTGTTGCCAGTCAGTCAGTCAGGTCATAGTCGGCCCCCATGGTGATTTGGCAGGAGCTTTCGTTGTCTGCTCTCGAGTACCTGCTTGTGCGACCCGAACACGATGCATCTTCAGTGTACTAAACAGGGTCACTTCTGTCCATCTGGTAAAAATTGGTCAGCCCCTTGTGAATGCCAGCCATTTCACCGGATAAGATTTCAGGATATCAATACCTGTAAAGCTCGAAGAATTGTCGAAAGCCTAGACAATTATTCGCAAAAGGATGTCGTCAAGGTTGTCATTTTCTACTCAGTGGGGATGAATCTATGGCAGATCTCCAATCATTATACGTCGAGACAAGCCGAAAAATTATGACAATATATCTTGCCTGTCCTCGGAAGTCTGACGGATTTCTCCTCCTGAGCTCAATTCGAGGGACCCACCGCACGATATGATTTGACAATGATTGTCTGAAGGAGCAGTTACGGAGAATTTAGAGTCTATAGGGATCCCTCTTAAGAGCCAACCTCTACTAGGCAAAGAATCCTGTGTATAGTTTCCCCAAATACCAAATGTTTGGATTTCTCAAATCCTTCGCAAAGATTCAAGCGGGCACGACGTATTAACCTTCTTGACATATAAGTGCTGCAATACATTACTACATTATCGGAGACTGCTACAAGAAATTAATACAAAAAACAAATTGTTATATAAAAAAACATATGATGTTTAGTGAAGACGTAAGCCCTAAGACAAAATTTCTACCGTGAACGTGCTTTTGACAGCGCAATCACCATGAACGTGATTTCAACCGTGAACTCCGGACTGACTGAAAAGGTGATGGCCAAATTTGATGATATATAAGGCGGGTCAAATTGGCTCTTTCTCGGATAAATTCAAGCTCCGGCTTCCTGCATGCACCTGACCACAACTCCAGTTAGATAGCTCAACCGTTCTGAATGACTCTTCAGCAGAACATTGGAGATGACGAAGCTGGGAGGCTGCAAGCTCTGCAGCTGGCTGAGATCGTGGCCCTTCCATTGAGTTTGAAAGCTGCTGTCACTTTAGGTGTACCCAAAATTTTGGTTGACACAGGTCCTGGAGCTGGGCTCACAGTTGAAGAGATTGCGGCGTCCATCTCCAAGCTCTCGGACCGCTGTGCAGATCCCGCAAATTTGGATCGCATATTAAGAGTTTTGGCATCGCACAACGTCGTGACTGAAATTGTATCGAAGATTCCCAATGACTCTGACTCGCCTCAGAGGAGATATGGACCCACTTCCACTCTCAAGTACTTCACCGATAACGAAGATGGAGTCTCACTAGCTCCACTTCTTCTTCTGCTCACTGATCCCATTTTCCTAGCACCCTGCCAATACCTTCACTTGCCAGTTCTGGATGTAAAACTGGAGCCTCACGTGGTCGTTCATGGGATGAACTGTTTTGATTACTGTCCAACAGATGCTAGATTCCAATCGGTGTTTGACAAAGCCATGCATGATCATTCACACATCGAGATGACTGCGTTGCTGGAGAAGTACCGAGGCTTTGAAACCTTGACATCATTAGTCGATGTGGGCGGTGGGTTAGGTGCTAGTTTGGCCATGATTCTGTCCAAATATCCGAATCTACGCGGAATCAATTTCGACCAGCCACATGTTGTAACCGACGGGCTGAAAGTGCCAAGTACTGTTCTCACTCACCCCCTCCCTCTCTCATCACTCCATGATATACACTATTATCTACAGCTCTATACCCACAAGAATCAACTCAGCTCACTATACATTCTGAATTTCAATTTGTGTTGCAGATTTGGAACACGTTGGTGGAGATTTCTTCGCTAGTGTGCCTGAAGCCGATGCTGCGTTCATGAAGGTATGCATCCTGTTCTTGCCTTGAAGATGCATAAGATCTGCCAAAGTATGCATTTTTCTTGAGGAGGAGTTCTGATCACATTGAGTCGTTGGCCATGTTTTTCTCTCTCTATTATAGTTTAAATTTGCACGAAGTATTCGTAAACTTGAAGCATGATCTCTGGGTGATTCTGGATTTGCATGGTCTGCGAGCTGAATTCATCTTTCTTTGTGGGATGGGGACAGTGGATTCTGCATGATTGGGATGACGAACGATGTGTAAAGATACTGCAAAACATCTGGAGAGCTTTACCTCCTCATGGCAAGCTCCTCAACCTCGACTCACTGCTGTCAGATGTCTCAGATCCATCCCCCGCAACCAAGACCTCCTTGTACTTAGATATGTTCATGCTGGCAGTCAGTCCAAGGGGAAGGGAACGTACACTGTCCCAGTTCAAAAAGCTTGCATCTGATGCCGGATTCAAAAGAGTAGAAGTTGTGGCACAAGTAGATAATTTGTCACTTCTGGAATTCTGGAAGAATTAGTTATCGCTGTTTGACTCAGATCTCATTTATAATAGGAACTGTTCTTGGCCATAAACCAACAATGTATAATGTATAGCTGGTAGCAAGTCTAAGAGATCTCGTACTGAGGTCTGGATTAGCGACTCTAATCGCGATGTGGCTGTTGTGAACAATTTATTTACGAAATAAATACAACTTTGACTATGGGAGCTGTGTCTTATATTTCTGCACAACACATTATGAAATCCATCGTTTCAAACTAGAGACAAAAACTAACATTCAGAGAACGCTGCCATGGTCTGAAACCAAGAGGACTCTACGGGCTGAGACGACTGGAAGAGTGAACATTACGAGCAGCATCAACATCAAAAATTCATTCTGCAATATCGTCCAACATACGAAGTCAAGTGCTACTTGGATTCCGTTGGTTCTATTGAATCGAGCGTTGACTGACAGCGCTCATTGAATGTTTCGAAGTCCGATCAAGAAAGGAAGCACAAGGTGTAGGTTTTTGTTAATGGTGACAAAGCCACGATAAGAGATTTGGCTTCGCTGACCCGATAATGAAATGAACACCTGGTTTGATATTGGGGAGAAATGAATATAGTCGCCGTTTGTGGGTGTCAGAATTGCAGTCCTTCAGAACAAGTTAAGAATGTCATGAAGTGAAACTAGGCATGTGACCGGCATAAGTAGATTTCATACTGATATCAACCAAATGCAACTCGTTGCCAATTGGAGACTTCGACAACGGCACCAACGTACGCAATCTTCGGACCTGTGAACTAATTCATGTCACTGGTGTCACAGTTACAAGCTATAATACTAGTCATGGATGCGAAAGTGTAAACAAGTCATGAGTCATACTTTGGCTTTGATTACGTGTCATCGAACCAACTCAGGTGTTATTTCTTCCTTACGTTGCGTTCCTTATTTTAGATTTATGAATTGAGTATCAATGCGAGATGAACGTGGCTCCAGCAACATCGATCTCGAATGTACACTAAAGTATATTTTTGAACTAGTGAAGGTAGTGATATTAGCCACGTCATCATCAAACAGAACGCTCGCCTCTACTTTAGTTGATACCCCGACAAGATTGGGGTACAATGTGTACAGCTCTGTGCCATGTATAAGAATGACGTAGCGTGTTTTTGCGATCACCAGTGTCGGCCTGTCGGGACGTTTCATTTTCTGGTCTATTTCATTGTCGGAATGTTTTCGCCATTCCCGGCAGTCTAGAATCAGTTCTCCATGTTGAAAATCTGCTAAAACGTATTCAACAAGTAATCAATCGATTTTCCAATGCAAATGTTATGACTTTTGCGCAAGATTAACCAATATATACTCCTATCGTAAAATTTTCAAGTTTCAAAAGAATCTGAAAACACTAATCATCCCCTAATATTATTTGGGATTTGTGTCTAATCTACTTACTATAAGACATTTAAGTCATGCGCCTAATCTGCATAGGCCTGGTCATGACATTCATGAGAACCATGTTACTTGCAAGAGGACTCAACTCAATACCACTTGTCACAAACCTCACTCGACCAAAACCACAAAAAAATCGTCTACTTTTCAACAATGTGGAGCACAGAAGTTAAGAAAAAATTGATGAAGAATTTTCGGGAAATATTATGATGTTGAAACTACCTACAAGTTTTCAACCTTGTTGAAACAAAAGCCCTAGTTGACAAATGTTATATAGCTTTCATTTTCCTACCCATGATCTAAGTAGTTATGAAATTAATATTTTTTAACTTACATACATATAAGATAATTTAAGATTGAATTTAAATTGAAATGATTTGAAATAAACATGAAATGATGTAGGTTGCATGATTAAGCAACGTAAAGATTGACTTGGATTCTCATATACAATTTTTATAGAAAAAAATTAATTAATGAATATATCAAGAATAATATCAATAATAAATATTTTAATATTAATTGAATAAAATTAATTAGAATCAATTCTCTCGTTGTTAAAAATTTTATTACATTAAAAGTTAGATTCACACGGGTATTTTAAACAACATATTGTGCCTACAGTTGTAGTAATATAAAGATTACCATTGTTATATTACAATTTTTTGGATGATTATATATTTCTATTCATTTTAACCCGAGATCATTCATATATTCTAGATGCAATAAGAGACCAATTCCTAATGATATAAAATCTTGAAAATTTTAACTCTTTTTCACTGACTGATTTTACGTAGATCTTGTGGGGTAACAAGTTCATTTTTAATGTGCTTTCGAACCCTGTAACTACGCATATATTCAAATTGTTCTTAATGTGGAACAACCTTTTTCCAATATGTTAAAGGTATTGGCGGCGATCGAAAGACTGAACTTGACGGTTGTGACTTCAGATTCTTGAAATTATCTTGGTTGGAAGATGAAGTCTCTATACCTAAGCTATTGGGCTTTAGCAAGAATATCACGAAAATCAATACTTTCTACAACTTTATATTAGCCATTTATCTGATATAGTCATCACAAAGCACCCTTATCTGATGCTCCCCTGCCCGTGCAGATGTCTGAATCGTAAGCAATAAATCAAAGAAATGTCTTCCAGACATAAAGTACATACTGTAGAATAATTCATTTGAATTGTACATTATCAGTTATTTTGGATCATAGATTAGTTTAATATGTACACTTTAAGAGATGCAGGTTTTCAAATTTCTCAACAAAGTTATAGAATTTCAAAGTAAAGGTTTTGGCACTTTTGATACTCTGCATGAGATAAGAGTTCAAAGTAATATTCCATGTTATGAATTGCTCGATTTTATAATGAAACAGGTTTCTATAAGGCAGTTTATATATCCATTCTACGATTTAGAGCATACACACAATGCACAGGAGTAGGAGGACCTGATGGAGAGTCCAGCCTAAGTAACAAAGGAAAGTGTATTTACTATATTCAAATTATATTTCCAATATTCGAAGAAAATGGAGATATCTTGCTTTTGTCCCATTACACCCTTAAATTCTGGGAATTCTGAGCACCATGCGCCGTTCGCATAATATCCTCTTTTTGCTCAACGAGCTTCATCCATTCGTGTACAATCTACGAAGAGTCAGTGACGACACCGGGATCGAATCCTCGGTGGTCAAGCATCGTCTGGACTATGGAGACGAAGCCACGCTTGGCAGCCAGATGGAGTGCCGTGTATCCTTCTACATCCTTTCACATCCACTGACTTCAAGTTCACAAGCATCTCCATCACCACGTCCACGATGCAACGACCTTCGCCATGCAGACGGTCTTTCTGCGCCTGGATCATGTCTACTTATTTCTTCCTCGTTCCTTTCTCAGAATTCGAAATGAGTCGCACAATCGTCTCGAATCCTTTGCTGGGAGCAATGTGCAGGGCGGTGAATTCTCCAATTTTGTTCTAGACTCAACGAAACTTGGCATCCAGTGAGGATGGCCCAGGAGCGGCTCCACAGCCTCATCGTTACGGCGTAGGCAGCCACAAGGAGAGAAGTAGCAGCATTGTATGCCCGACAAGCGACAATGACTTCGTTGCAAAGGAGCAGACTTTTCACGACTTGGATCACGACTTTTCACGATAAGGTGCAAGACGACATAGTGGAAAGGTCGGAGATTGAAGTAATTCCCGAGGTTGATCAGCGTCAGAGCTGAAGGATCATCGATAAGCATTCCAGTATCTCCAAACGGTTCTCGATGACAGCGATGTGCAGCGATGTGCAGCGACGTCCCGATATTGTACCGCTCGATCCTCTCACTCAAATAATTCGCTTGTTGAAATAGCACCGATCTCACTTAGTCCGCATTTCCTGAAAGCACTGCACTGCACAGACTCATCTTCGTCTTCTATTCTGGATGGTTAGATCAATCTGCAGATACCCGTCATGGTATTGGCCATGGCTAGGCCCTGCCGGTGCCTGAATCTGACTTTGGGCCTTCCTGCGAAATACATTGTTCTGATCGGTGGCACCCAACCTGAAAAGCATCACTTATATAGCCTTCTCTCAGTCCATGAGACCACTCAAACTGAAGCACCATACTCCAGACAGCCGAGGGTGGACAAAACCCTCGATGAACTGAGTGTCATCGATAGCCGCAATATTCTGACATGAGCCCTATGAGTTATCTTGGCCTGCCATGGCTACAGACTGGAATACCAATCCGGTAGCATGACAATGTAGTACAAAGAATGACAACATTGCCATGTTACATGCAGGCAAGAGACTGGACTTCGATCAGTGGACATTGTGGACGAGACGTCACTGACTTGTATCATTCGAAGAAATTAGCAGCAGGGCAAACTCAACTGGCCAAGTTATGCATATCGGCATGCCTCGGTGACCATGGAAGCTCTGGACCAGAAATAAGCACTCAGATATCGTGAAATTGATCAGGAAAATGGTTCGCTTTCATCCAAACCCGGGAAAGTAAACCGTAGAAAGGACAAGGAGGCCTGCAGTGTGTCCAAACTCCACTCGTGCACTGTGTCACGTGCATCCTCCTCGTCCTTGGGTCTTCTTTGCAATTATTGCCAAGTTCGTGCTGTACAGTAGACTTGTTGGGTACTCACGACGTACACCGACCAGATGCAGTAACCTCGAGCACTATATGACACACTCTGATGTCTTTATCTACGTGTGTCCGAGTTATTGACTCTGCTCACCTGGCCCACAACGTTCTATTGGGAGGAGTTAAACCGTTTCAATACAATTATCACTCGATCCATGTTTCTATGGATCGAGTGAAATCTACATATTTTCGATGCGAGCTGTTTTCTCCCGAAATCCAAAGGGTTTTTAAACTATGAAAACGTTTTCACACATGAATGCAGATTTCATGATGTCGAGTGTTAAACACTTGTTTGGATTCTGGAAATTTTATGAATTTTATGAAGCTTAATCTAGCGAATGAATCGATGAAAATTTTGTATGTAAGACAAACGACTCTCTTCATTCATCCTCACTACACAAAAACAAGAAATTGTTTTGGAACAACCTTACGTTTTGCAACATATGATGAGAGTGCCCATGCACCTCCACTCTGCTACCAAATTATGCATTTTTTTAAATATATAACTATTAAGCACAAGAGTTAATTTTCTTAGAAAATGTCAAAGACTAGGGGGGGAGCATGACACAATACGTGCCACTTGAAAATATCAATATGAGATTCTTGAACGTGTTTTGATTGGTTATTTGTTACAGCACGTGGCATTTGAAGCATAAAACTATTCATATGAAATTCCTTGAACGAATCTTGACTGTTTATTTAATACAGCAAGTGCCATTTGAAACCTAAAGATTCAATATGAGATTCCTTCAACGTGTCTTGACTGTTTATCAAATACAGCCCTGAACATGTCAAACTTTCGAATCTTCAATCAGATGACTCAGTGAAATTTCTATTTCTATCAGATGACTCAGTGAAATTAATTAAGGCAAGGTTTTTCTTGAGTAATGTTGAATGAACTAAAGATGAGCCATTATGAAAAATCAACAGTTTCTGCGTACATACCTTGATTCTTCTTCAGTTGAATTCAAGAAGTATACTTTTGACTTATGAGTTACTATTGTATAATTTCCAAATCAAGTGAATCTGTGAGTTTAAAAATTTACCACAATTCATAAACCGAGAGACATATCAGGCTTAAACCTCTATCCACTCAATCCAAATGATGTCATATGCATTAAGCTTTATGAACTTGACGATACAGTAGATCCAACTTCTTGGATTATTTTTGTTAGAATGATCAAATATACCAAATAACTGCGAGCATGTTTTTGACTGAATTGTTTACATAAGCAAGGACCTTCCATCAGGTAAGGTGAACAACCTACTGTATAAGGGAAGAAGAGAAGCAACTGTATAAGGATGAAGATTATGCTTCTATGTTTTCTGTATGTTTGATGAGACCTCTTGAACGATATTGTGTTGGCAAGCATGTAGCTCTGTTACTATATTGAAGCTTGAAAGTTATATGAAATCTTTTGTGAATTTCAAAACATATATGTTAGTTTTGACTTCAAAAAGAGAGTGTATGTACAGGGTAAACCCTATAAACATATTTATTTATTTATTTATTTATTTCATGGTTAGCCAAAGAATATCTGTTTAGTCTCTATAACATACTCCTTGACAATTTACTGTGAGTAAATTGAGGATCCAACCATCGTGATTGCCATAAGTTATCAAAATTGGTCGCGAAAGGGTGTCAATTTCTACTCAGTGAGGATGAATCTATGGCAGATGGCATCTGCTGATGGTGAATGGAGGAGAAGTTCTGCTTCGAAATTAACAAACGAGTCTTCGAACATGATAATCTATCTTGCTGTTCCTCGGAAGTCGAAGGGATTTGTTCCTCTTATTTGAACCTGTAACTTTCTGCGCCCAAAGCAGACGCGCTATCAGATTGCCCTCCACCTTGTCTCGCCCAAATAATATTATATTAATGTTTAGAAATTTGATTAATCAACATTAAGCCTAAGCTTAAGCCGCACTTCAATAAATTGCGTAACCAAGCCGCGATTCCTTTCTGCCAGAACCGATGACTCCAAGAAGCTCGGATCATTACACGTCCAGACAAATGGAAGTACCGACCGCTCGACATGTTTTGACCATCTTAAATGCCTGAATCCTACTCATCAAAGATCTACTCACTTGGATCTTTGATGATCCAAGTGGGTCACGAAGTACTGTACTTTTATCAAACACACTTGATGTACTTAATTGTGATCCACATCGTCTGCTACAGGGAAAGAAAACACATTGTCAGAATAAATTAATGTGATGTTCAATAAATGTTATCGCTTTGCTTCTGAAAGCTTGATTTCGACCTTGAACTCAGGACTGCTCACAATGGGGAAACGCGAGCTCTACCGCCCCCTTCGACCACGGGCGTGAACGTTCATTTTATATTATAATTCGAGAATGTGGAATTGTTAACCAAAGTTATTTTTATTTTTTTTATAATAATTTTGATTTGATTTTTTCCAAGTCATTTGTGATATTTGTGCTAAAAAACATTGATAAAATGAACAGTAAATTTAATTTTTTTGCAAAAAATATAATCATGAGATTTTTGTAAAATAAAATTTATGATTTAATTTTTTTCATTGATTTTGTTATCATTTTATAATTTTGCGTTTGTATAATCTTTCGTTATGAATTCTCCATCATGGCAATAATAGATTTACTTAAATGAAAAAAAATTAATAGAAATAGGAAGGAAAGAGTGACTTGGAAAAACCAAAGGATATAATTTATTTTGGGGGCAGAAGAGTGGAAGCCCCAAACATGCTCCTTCTCCATTTCTCTTTCCCCTAAAAGGAAATAAAAAATACAAGGTCCCTGCGGGGAAGGGAGGCCGCGAGTGAAAGAACCCGAGTCGAGGGAAGGGGATTGGGTTGCGGGCAGAGCTCGCGTTACCCTGATTGTGACGAGCCGTTAGTGACGAGGCTCGGGACTGATTGAAAAGGTGATGGCCAAATTTGATGATATATAACGCGGGTCCAATTGGCTCTTCCTCAGATCGCTCCGGTTTCCTGCATCCACCTCACCACAACTGCAACGACAAACACTCGAATAGATAGCTCAGCCGTTCTGAAATGACTCTACCGGAGAACATTGGAGATGACGCAGCTGGGAGGCTGCAAGCATTGCAGCTGACTGACATCGTGGCCCTTCCATTCTGTGTGAAAGCCGCTGTCCTTTTAGGAGTACCCAAAATTTTGGTGGATGCAGGTCCTGGAACTGGTCTCACAGTTGAAGAGATTGCGGCGGCCATCTCCAAGCTCTCGAATTGCTGTGCAGATCCCGCAAATTTGGATCGCATCCTAAGAGTTTTGGCATCGTTCAACGTCGTGACGGAAACTTTATCGAAGAATGTCAATGACTCTGACTCGCCTCAGAGGCGTTATGGATCCACTTCTACTCTCAAGTACTTCACCGATAACAAAGATGGAGTTTCAATGGCTCCACTTCTTCTTATGGTCACTGATCCCATTTTCCTAGCACCCTACCAATGCCTTCACTTGCCAGTTCTGGATGCAAAATCGGAGCCCCACGTGGTTGTTCATGGGAAGAACTGTTTTGATTACTATGCAACAGATGCTAGATTTCAAACGGTGTTTGACAAAGCCATGCACGATCATTCACACATTGCAATGTCGGCGCTGCTGGAGAAGTACCGAGGCTTTGAAACCTTGACATCATTAGTCGATGTGGGCGGTGGGTTAGGTGCTAGTTTGGCCATGATTCTGTCCAAATATCCGAATCTACGCGGAATCAATTTCGACCAGCCACATGTTGTAGCTGAAGGGCTGAAAGTGCCGAGTACGGTTCTCTCTCCTTCCCTCCCTCTCTCATCACTCCATATTGTATACTCATGATATACACTCTGATCGACACCTCTATAACCACGAGAATCAACTCAGCTCACTATACATTCTGGATTTCAATGTGCAGATTTGGAACACGTTGGTGGAAGTTTCTTCGAGAGCGTGCCTGAAGCCGATGCTGTGTTCATGAAGGTATGCATCCTGCTCTTGCCTTGAAGATGCATAAGATCTGCAAAAATATGCTTGTTTCCTGAGAAGGAGTTCTGATCACATTGAATCGTTGGCCATGTATTTCTCTCTCTATTATAGTTTAAAATTGCAAGAAGTATTTGTAAACTTGAAGAATGTTCTCTGGGTGATTCTGGAATTTTGCGTGGTCGGCGAGCTAAAATCGTCTTTCTTTCTTGGATGGGGACAGTGGATTCTGCATGATTGGGATGACGAACGATGTTTAAAGATACTGGAAAACATCTACAGAGCTTTACCTCCTCATGGCAAGCTCCTCAACCTCGACGCACTGCTGTCAGATGTCTCAGATCCATCCCCCGCAACCAAGGTCTCCTTGTGCGCAGATATCGCCATGCTGGCATGCACTCCAAAGGGAAGGGAACGTACACTGTCCGAGTTCAAACAGCTTGCAGCTGATGCCGGATTCAAAAGAGTTGAAGTTGTCGCACAAGTCGATCATTTGTCACTTCTGGAATGCTACAAGAACTAGTTATCGCTGTCTCAACTCAGACTTCATTGATAATAGGAACTGCTCTTAGCCATAAATCAACAATGTGCCAATCCTGATCTAGGCATTGTCCCTCTATACAAGCTGCCACTGTAAACGTCCGTAGGTTTAGTTATTGCAGGTACATACGTATAGCTGGTAGCAAGTCTAAGAGACCTCGTACTGAGGTCTGGGGTAGCGACTCTAATCGCGATGTGGCTGTTGTAAATCAATTTATTTACCAATAAAATACAACTTTAACTATGGGATCTGTGTCTTACAATCCTGCACAATATATTATGATAGCCATCGTTTCAAACCAGAGACAAAAACTAGCATTCAGAGATCGCTGCCATGATCTGAAACCAAGAGGACTCTACGCGCTGAGACGACCGGAAGAGTGAACATTAATAGCAGCATCAACGTCAAAAATTCATTCTGCAATAACGTCCAACATACGAAGACAAGTGCTACTTGGATTCCGTTGGTTCTGTTGAATCCAGCGTTGACTGACAGCGCTCATTGAACATCTTGAAGTCCGATCAAGAAAGGAAGCACAAGGTCTAGGCTCTTGTTAATGGTGACAAAGCCACAATAAGAGATTTGGCTGCACTGACCCAATAATGAAGTTAACACCTGGTTTAATATTGGGGAAAACTAAGTAATAGTGGGTGTCAGAATTGCAGAACTAGCCATGTGATCGGTTGAAGTAAATTTCAGATCAGCGGGTTGTCATCTCTGCCTTCTTCTCCTTGTTGATACAAATGCAGTACTGTATCTTTGAGGAGGTTTCGTGTATACTTGATGTTCATTCGTTCGTTCCATGGCTGTAGTGTTCAAACGCTTTGGTTTACAATGTGAAGATTCTTGTTCTAAAAATTTAAGAAATTCAAAGATGATATTACAGTTAAAGCTCGCTAGTCAGTTCTTATCGGACGTGACGAGACAACTCTTAGCGGTTGGATGATCGTTGTTGATGAATTTCATTGATCGTTTGACAAAACTGCAATTGCAAGAATCCGTAAGCACCTGGCAGGAAGGTGGAATGGCGGACTACGGTCCTGGACGAGGACGCGGACGCGGACTGATGAGAAGGACGAAGGCATCTACTGTTGACGTTAGGTCTCGGCGGTTCTATACAGGACAACTATCGACCAAAGGCATGGCAACGTATTTCGCGCCGCCGAAGTACTCAAAGAGATTAGCGCGGTTTCTGAACGGTGACGTTTGCAAGTCCGACATTTTGCTCAGTCCGACATTTCTGCTTCTTACCGCTTATCAGCGGTAAGAAGCAGCTAGAGAGTATGGGCACGGACAAGAAATCCATGTGGGAATGAGCGGAGTTTATCATCGCGCGCAGGAAAGATTTAATGAGATCGTGAACCCAACCTCAAATGCCATTACCCTTGTGACTATCTCAACTTCGTGCTGTATGAAGCAATCGCAGCCGTCAGGTCCATGAAAACCTTAAGAACGGCCGTCCAATTCGAAAGCATAAAAACTATTACGCCAAAGGTGAGTAATTTGCTTGATGGGACCCAATAAGTTCTATTTTACCCGATGGACCATTCCGACAAGTTCTTGTAATTGCTTTCAATCCGGGTTAGGAAAAGCACTGCGGCTATTTGTTGAAAAGTGACTTCTTCCCGAGACACTTCGCGGACCAAAATACGCAACTTGCGTGACTTCCATCAGGAATTTGAGAAAAAAAAAGTAAGGAGTAAGTAATTACGCCCGTACATTATAACTATAAATTCATTTTGGGACGTGAGAAATTAAACTCTTGCACGATGAAGATTGGGAGCCATGGGAAATCTGACTAACTTAAATTCGTGAAGAATTTTTATCCTCATTGAAATGGAAACAAAGTAGTTACAAGAACATGAAGATTGGGAGCCATGGGAAATCTGACTAACTTAAATTCGTGAAGAATTTTTATCCTCATTGAAATGGAAACAAAGTCGTCACAAGAACATCGTTGATCCCTCGGAGTGGTACCATAGGGTAAAATGGAACGTATTGGGTCCCATCAAGCAGTAAAGCGTTCTGATGGGTACCCTCAAGCAAATTTTTCTGTTATTGATAGATCTTACAACTGGAAAATAGTTTTGGCTGTAAAGTTTAAAACAACTAATGTCTAAAAACCTTTTTGACGGCCGTTATCATTAAGTTGTCCATACGGCAGAAAATTGACTGAAGCCGTCAAGAAATCGACGGCAGTCAGGACAAACTGCGAGAAACGGTCAAAATCGTAAGTGGGAGAAACTGGCTGTTGTCATGAAGAATCCAACGGCAGGAAATTCCTAGCTGCCGTCCTAGCAAAATTCTAAGCCTTGACTCTTGGTTATTTAAGAGACTTGGCGACTCTATTTATGGCTAATTGCAAAATCCCTTTCTCTATGACAATTGATTCAGAAAAAGGAAAAAAATTAACATCTAAAGCTTGGTCTAACCAACCTCATAAGCAACTTCAAAATCTTGACACATGAGTGGAGAAGATTCATTTGCTTCAACGTCACAAGACAAAACTTCAACGATGCGGTAGAACAAGATGACGATCATTGAGATGGCGCAGCAGGTTATGAGATAGTTCGGTTTGATCAACGTGGAGAATTTTTACTTTGGAAGAAATAGATAAAGGGCAAACTGAAGATTATGGAATTGAGAAAGACGTTAAAGCTCAATATTTTACTTGTAACAACAATAATTGGAAAAATATTTAGAAGCACATTGTAAGCATGTTCATATACATCTACAACCTTTGGTTTCGAAAAAGTTATAAGACTAAGACAATTGCACTTTGTTGTTAACGCTTTAAAACAACGGTTTGATAAAAAATCTACAAACTTTGATTTTGAAGAAGTTAGAACATTATGACATTTTTTGTTTGAGGTTCTTGAACATTGGTTTTATCAAAAAGAGTTGTCAAATAGGTTGAATTCTTTTTTGAGGTTGATGAGCGTTAAGATGAAACATTTTGGCATCAAGATACATGATCACATTGACACGATTGATGGCTTGATAATTGGTCCACGGTATCTTTATGAGAAGATAAGTGATGAGGAATACTTCCTACATCTTCTGAGCTTGCTATCAACTTCATATAAGTCTTTGTCCTCGGTCTTACTTCATCGTGATTAACATCAATTAATTATCAAAAAGTTGTAAGTGTACTATTGATTGATCATTTTCAGCAAACAATGATGCTACTACTTTTTCAGCCTCTTCTTTTCATTCGAAACAAAATGTGTATCAAAATAGATCATATTAAAATAAGTACAAGGATGTCAAACGTGACGAGATTAAATATAGAAAAAGTCTAGAAAAAATTTCTAGAGATAAAGACGATGATATGCAAAAAAAAAAGAATGATCATATCAAAAAGTACTAGCACATAAAGAAACAAGGTGATAATCCACTTTTAGCAAATGTGGCTAAAGAGTTTAGTGCCGAGGAGAATGATTTGCTCAAAAATGATCTATGATGCAAAAGATATGATCTCTGCAACTCATCGAAGAAATTTTGTGACGTATGGATAGTAAACGATACTTCTCTTTATCAAATCTGTTATATTTGACAATTTTTTAATATTTTTTCACTATCAAATTGTTTAATTCTAATGGAAATGACCAAAGCTCTAGGATTGAATATATTAAATCTGTTAAAATTCAAATCTTTGATGAAATTAGATATATATTGACTCACATCAGATGAGATGAAAAAAAATTGACCTCTCTTGGAATGTTAAATCTGAAAAATCTTGAATGAATGTCAAATAAGAGAGTGCTTGAGGTGCAAATATGTAATATTATGCTAAGTGCATATAATCAAATACATAAGCACAATAATCTATACATGCTAAAGGTCATTATCATCTATGATGAAGTCAACGTTGCTAAATCTTGAGTTGAGATGTTCCATGTTTGACATTCTATGCTATGACACGTGACTAAAATGTACATGACATTCTTGATGCTAGTAACTTGTTACCTAGCATGAATAAAATTGACTTAGAATTTTAAGAATAGTTATGAGCAAACATCATAGGCAAGCCTTTAGTGTTAAAATTCACCATTTTGAGGAGTAATTTGTGTATGTACATAGTGAGTGATTTGTGAAAATATTCTCAAACGTGAAAAGATTTTTGTGAAAAAATTTTACAATGTATCTTTAATTAATGATTACTTGAGATTTGTATATATTGATTTTTTTACACACAACTGTGAGACTTTTTTTATAACTTTTTAATGTTGAATATACAAATTGAAACTCAAACTAGACAAAAAATAAGAAGGTTATCTATGAATAATGATGTCAATTATACCTTTGAGTAATAAAAAAAATATTGCAAAAAAGAGGAAATTACTTGTCATTTCATCACGGTTTATAGTCCGCAATAAGACGCTATTTCTCAACGTCAAAATATAAGAGTGTTGGAAAAGATGTGAAAAATGTTGAACCAATCATGATTAGCATATGAATTTTGATCTGAAGCTGCCGATATCGCAATATATTTGATATAATTTTATCCTTTTAGTGCAATTGATATTTTGACACTATCTAAACCAAGATATAACAAATGGCTATTTAAATATCTTTAAAGATTATTGATAATACAACTTATACTCTCATATCCAAAGAAAATGAGATAAATCTTGATCCTACTTTTTAAAAAATGACTTTGCTAACGATGGTAAAGATTATAGGCTATGAAATTAGTAGTTAGTAGTATTTTTGTAAGATTATTGTCAATAATAATATTTTTTCAATAACTGCAAATAATTGAAAGAGAATTGCAAAATTGTCTTTGATAACTCTCAAAACCTACATAAAGTTCTAACACTCATAATTTTGGTTACATTTATAATTTGGACCTGAAATAAAAAACATAATACATCTCTTATTTCATTTATAAAATCACTAAAAATCTTGAAAAATACTTTCAAAACAAAAATTTTGATCTTTAAATCCATTTAACTTCCAAAACGATGTATTTAGACGAATTAAATGTACAAAATAACTTCCAACATATCATAAAAGTTTACTAGATACACAAAGAATATATCATTCTCAAACATGTCTTCTGTTTACTCGTTTTTAAATGTCAACATCATATGTATTTTCATTGTTATCTTCTTTTTGACGAAAAATAAATCTAAACATTCTTTTTTAAATTGAGGTTCCGAAAATGGCACCAAACATATATTCTAAAGGATGATTAGCTATCCTATATCCTAAGTCATCCTATAGCTACTTTAGCTATACATCATGTAGTTTTGTAGTAGTTCATCATGATTTTACAAAGTGTTACTCAATTTGTTTGTGTTTTAAATATACTTTCACACAAACTCTTCATTTATCATTCAATTACAAACATTCATTGATATTTCAAAAATTGGACGATTAGGGCCACACCCGCTTTTGCTACGGCCACACCCGTAGCAACCGCGAGGATCTCGGAATTGTCCGGACCAACGAAGTTCGTCCACGCGCAAGGACCCATCTGGATTTGAATACGTCGATCCACCAGTTGTCCAGAAGAGGAAGGAGACGTGCGGACGTTGTGGTCTGTTGGGCATCGTCGCAGCTCAAGAATGTGCCCTGCAGCTTTGAATGCGACAGTTGCGCCTGCTTCAAACCCGACAGTTTCACCGAGTATGAGTTTGACGGGCATGGGCATGGTAATTAGCGGGCGGGTGTGGTCATAGCAAAAACGGATGTGGCCCTAGTCGTACACTTTCAAAAATTATAATGTAATTCAAATTTATATTGATAAAACAAGTACTCACACAATGAACCATTTTAAATTCTTCAAAAATCTCTCTCTCTATATAAACAATTTGAAAATTACCATGATGATTATCATCTAATTTTTTTTACTAAGATATATCAATGTAGGTTTTATAATTTTCATTTTGTGACAACATATCATTAATCTATCTAAACCTTCTAAAATATTTCTTGAAACTAGAGTGAGATGGCAATATGTCATTTGAGATTTTCAAAGTTGTAAAACTTACATTTGCCACTAAGGCAACTTTAATCTTAATCTACCTAATGAAATTTCCATTATCTAGTCAAAGCAATCAAAACTAACATGTAGTCAAAGTATTTTTTTTGGAATAAAGACTTTGATAGAAGACAAAATAGTACTGTTGATTCAAATCTTCTAGAATTTTCTAATTATTTTGCCAAGTTTAGACATCATGAATAAATTTTGTCAGAACCAACTAGACTTAATCATAACTAAGTTGTTTATGGTTAACTTTTTTGGTTCATTCTAGCATTACTTCACACATACAACACCATGTCTTATTCAATCAAACTACACTATGTTCTCGAGTCTTAAGACTATTTCACTGCAAATGATGATTCCCACAACTAAAACACAAAACTGCGAAGTTATATAGAGATGAATTTCATATCGGAGATCAATTTTCATATGATCTAAAGCCTATTTTACTACATTGATATTGAGATTAACCAAAATAGTAGTAAGAGTGTGACAATTTTAAGTTATGTTCCAAATTTATATTTAGTGTTAAGAGATCTCAACACTTAGCATCAAAAATCGTCAGAAAATAAAATTTTCAATTTTGAAATCTAAGACCGTCCACGCATAATTCACAAGTTAACCCACTAGAATGTGAAACGGTTTGTCAAAATTACCTTTCAGTAAAAAGTCATTAACCTTAAAGCAAAGAGGGTGTAAAAACTTGAATTTAGACTACCCAAGAGAATCTTTACTACCAAAAATATACACAACGTCTACTTCCAAAACCATCTTTTGTATCGCATGCTCAAGCTGCTTGAAATCATCCTGCAGAATTTGAGGTCAAATACATAGTATGTTTGGCCTAATTCATCAAAATTGCCAAAAAACACACTTTTTATTTGATTTACTTTTGCCAAGATTCTTCATTGGGAAAGTTTTTTCATGTTGAGCTTACGTGGTTCCCTTCTTTGATCTTCCGACCCGAGTAATCTAGAGCTTCGTCGAAAACTTACTCAAACACTAAATCCTTAGTTCGTCCTTGCAAATTTGATACCTTTTCACAGTGCAACCACCATAGTCGAATTCGATACTAAATTTCAAACGATCATAACTTTCGACCTCTCGACAAAGTTTAACTCAAAATGATTATCTCATAGAGTAGATCAAGCCTATTTATGCAAAATCAGAAAATACAGAGATGACAAATTCAAATTTTAAGAAATCAAAAAGGTTTTTTGACTGAAGAGTATAATACATCTCTTCTTATTAAAATTTCAAAAATCTCTCTCATCATTCAATGAAAGAATCTCGTTTTTTCATCAAAGTGTAATCAGTGCCGCAACCAAATGTCGAATTTAAAGAGATTTGCAAATGGATTTTTCTTACAAAATCATCACCTTTTTTGTGCATTTGTGTGTCTTCAAGTAATCATAATATGTATGTGGGTTTGGAGATATTTTACATGAAGTTAGAACTATACATCACAAACATGAAATACCAGTAAAATTGTGCAGAAAAAATTACTTGAGTAATTTCTGCTTAAAGAAAAACACTTGTTGGATCCAACACAATTCATTCTACTCATTTATAATCTGATGTAACCCCTTCCATCACTAGAATTCATGTAATCCATATTTCAATAAAATTTCTTGTAACCTAATAATTCATGGCTATAGAGGAAGTGACTAACAAAATCCATCCATAGAAATGTGTCAGCCTGGTTAGGATTCACAACTTGATCAATTCAAGATGAGATCGCATTATTTATTTTCCTCTCTCCTTATCTTCATTCTACTTCAAATCAAAGGAGGTATTGGATCAACGGGATAGGTAGAAGTTAGTTGCAGTTATAGACATTGTGATCTTGTCATTCTCAAATATTGTTTCATAAACCTTTTGATTTCCAAAAATCTTGTTTGTGGATTGCTCATTGATGCATTTCAAAGTTTTGAATTCTCACTTAAGAAGATTAGTGGACGTTTCAGAAGCTCCGTTTGATAGAGTTTTGTTTGCATCTTAGTTAAAAGACTCCAAGTGGGATTTTGTTCCTGAAATGATTGGATAGGGTTTTGTATGCATCTTAGGTAGAAGACTCTGAGTGAAAACTTGTTCCTGAAATGGTTTGTGCGTAACTTAGAATTTGTATTGGAATATGAAAGACAGTGAGCCGCAAGAATTGAGATTCTATTCGATAAAGTGTATAGTGTTAGGTTCAAGCATGTGTTTTGTGTTGTGCAATGTTTTGTATGGGTAGTGAGTAATTATCTCAGTCATTTATGATAGCTTTTTATTGAAAAATATACTTGACACTATTGATAGAATTGACATACATATTTTTATAATTTTTTTACTTATAATATATAATTTTTCAAAAAATAAATCAAAAACTTAAAAAATATGATTTTGCATCAAGTATTGATTATGGGTGATTTTTATTGTATTCTGTACAACATATTGTATACATTATAAGTTATCATGTTCATATATATATAGTCGATACCAAAAAATTAAATCAAACTTATAAATCTAATGATTAAAAATATACTATTATTATGGATATGCAAAAAAAAAAATCATAAAATTTCATTTTTGATTAATTTAGGATTATTTTCTAAATACATACAATCATAGTAAAATTACAGTGAATATCATATTATGATATGCTTCTAATATTCAGTTTATTGTGTTATAAATTAATTAAAATATTTTCGGTGATCAATAACTTAATCTATTTCATTTTGAAGTCAACTTGTATTATTTTTTAGTCATAGAAATATTTCATTATTTTTATTTTTTTTCAAAAAATTATTTTGATATCCATGTAATCAAAGTAAAATTTTTTAACAAAATTTCATCAATAAAATGTGATTTTTATTTTATTATAAATGAAACATAAAATTTATAATAAAATACTACATACATATATATATATATATATATCTCTTTCTTTCTCTCCTGTAAAAAAACTAGTAAATACATGCATTATCTTTTATGTCAAAGGAAAGTGTTTAAGAAATTAAATTTTAATCATCAAAAGATTTAACATATAATGAAAATTTATATAACTAGATTTTATAATTTAAGAGAATTTTCCACTATATATATATATATATATGAAGAATATTTTTTCTTAGTCTATAATTTCAAGTCTTGTCTGATTTTTTAAAATAATTCTAACACAAATTTAAATCAAAATGTAAAAGTAAATGCATAATCTATTAGTTTACATACATACATACTATTACTCAGATGAGTGATAACGTATAATTGATTTTTATTATCAGATAACAAGTGTATGTATACTTTCATATTATATTCTAAATATATATCCATGAGTGACAAGTTTTAATCCTGTAATGTTTAAAATACATTTAGATAAAATATTGTACTGAATGTTAATGCTCAAGTGAAATATTTCTAAAGAAAAAGCTACAATATGATTCAATTATTGAAATAATAGATTGTGAAATTGAATGTAACCAAATACAATTTATAAATGAGATTTGAGATAATCTCTGAAACAGTAAAATTACATAAAATATACTTCAAAAATTTGATTTGTTGAAGGTTTTGTTTAATTGGATTGATCTATTGTAAATGGTTAAATTTTATAAATTTTTTCAATTGAATTGATGTTGTGCAACTGAGTTGAAAAAGTGTAGAAAGATTAACAATAAATAGTATCTCACACATGGTGTTCCAACACCATAATATACAATTAGACTATGACAAGTACAGTATAACATGACAGAGTGATTGATCTCAACCTTGTAGAGATTGATGGTTTCTTACATACTTGTACATTCTTCCAACAATAAATCCAAGGTCAGAATAAAAGTCGAAGTTTTTGTTTTAATTACCATTTAGCCCATGGGAATTTTCTCAACCCTCAAGAGTGATCGACAACATAACCTCAACATAACTTCCATTCAAGAGATGGGAGGCCGTATATCCTTGAACATCTACTGACATTGATTAAAATCGTAATGTCTTCTATTTTTCAATTTCTTTTTTCCATTGAGCCTTCAAGAGAATAGGATGCTCAGTTTGTCACAAAAATCGAATATTCTCAGACTGGAATTTGCGAAAGGAATTTTGCAAGCGAGTTGCGCGTGACACGTGTCGATCCACGATCCTCGTGTCGCCATATGCCGTCCTTGGGTGGTAATTTGAAACCGGTTCCTTACTAGCCGTTGCTTGGCTTCTAGCGGACTCTACAATTTCTAGGTTTTCACTCGTGCTCCAACCCCGTTCTGCTCCCTATTTAGTCTGCGAGGGCCTGTGCATCTCCAAAGATTGCGACATTGTCGAATTTGATGATTGACCTGATTTTCGAGTGTCGTTGTAACAGTTAGTCGAAGTATGGCATCAGCCTCCCGAAAGCACAATTTGACGGGCGTGTTTCCACAGCGGAAGAAGGCGACCGTCGCGTCTGGCAAAGACAAACGTTTTGACAAGAGCTCTGGCGCCTACGACGATGTGCCCGTCGGAGGTGCGTCTCTCGGCGGTGGATCCGCCCAACCTGCTGCATTGATCACCTCACGGGGCGGCAAGCAAGACTTGAGCGGTACGTTCTTCTCTCCTGCGTAATGATTCGCCTGGCCACTCTCTTCCTTCGTAGAAATGATGTATAGCTAGGTGTTGGAACAGACCCCGTTGTGGAGACCTTTGTCCAGTACTTAGGGGAATGACATTGCATGGATTCGCGTGGATTGTTGTAATCACGAAACCTCCATTCAGATTTGGTTGATGTTATTCGTACTCAAGCCAGGTCTGGTCTTACTGGCGTCGGTTCTTTATTTGGCAATTGAGAACCCAGGGCACGGTGATGAAGCAATAAATCTAAATCTGTCAATCCTCTGAGTGGTACTTGTACCAAATGTGGAATGATGTATACTTGAGCTGAGTGCCCTAACTTTTAAGAACCGCGTCGTCTGTTATCGACTTTAACTCGAGAGTCTTTTTCAAGCACACTCACGTGATCAGTGTGAACTCGACCTCGGAAGAAATCGAGACAGTAGTTTTAGTGCTCCCTCATTTTTTTAACTGATTCGTTGGACGATCGACGTTTCGGAATCTATATCTTGGGATTACTGTGAACTGACGTAGAAAATTTTGCAATACAGGTGACTATGACGAAATCGAAAGCACTCTCCGACAGTTCGATATGAACATGGCGTATGGACCGTGTCTTGGCATAACCAGAATGGAAAGATGGGAGCGGGCCACCCGACTCGGTTTGAGTCCACCAAGCAATGTGAGGGATATGATCGTGAACCTCGAAGCCAGCCAAGACTGCTTGTGGGAGGGTCGAGTGTAGCGATTACGTGTACATTGTTGTATAATGTACAGAGTCCACGTGCCACAGAAGCAATTTTCCATTACCAGCAGAGATAGATGTGAATATAGATTAGCACAATCTGCCATTCGACTATCGCCGGCGAATATCCAGCTCGTCTGAGGCGCATCTTGTACATATTGCCACTTAATGAATGAAGTCAAAGTTACTCACTTGTAACTTTTCCGATCGATAAAATCTCCTCGATTGCTCGACCGCATCTATCAACTATGCCAGAGAAAGATGGTACATCTAGCATGAAGTTATCTCGTTTGATAAATGGAAAAACACAGTAAATTGCAGACAGATCTGTCTGAACACTTCATACTTTTTCTTGTACATTACTAAAAGTAGAGAATACCTAGTATTAAAATAATGAAAGTAGAAAATGATTAATTATCCAATGCTATTTTAACATTCACAATAATATCAGTTTTTTAAGAGTGAAAAAAATTTGTCTCAAACATATGTACAAACCGCGAGCATGTTTTTTGCATAATTAAACACACTTCAAAATACGACTTCAATACTCCTTACATCCGTGTAACATATACAGTTTGGAAAAGGAAAAAACAACCATACCGATCGGCGCAAAACATCCGGAAATGTAAAAGTTGGCAAATCTTCTTGCAAAAATTTAAATGTGTGAAATTTCAAGGACTATATTCTCGACAATACAAATTTTGTCAAAAGCTTTCTTCAATGTGACAACCTACCACGTCAATGCGCATCTTCAAGCCCCGATGCAATGATCGGATAATTTCAACATCACAGTGTTCAAAGCTGGCATATAAACCACGGTTTTGACTCCTTGTCAAAACGACTAAATCGCACGATCGTATTTCCACATATTCTATCTGCATAGAAATCTGCAGGGTTTTGCTGGGAATCAAGCCTCTAAGATCACTTCGTTCTGTCATCACAAACATAAGTAAGAATTACATTCAGTGATCGTAATATGCCTGTTATATTGTGCAAACTCTTATATTTTCTTCATTTTCTAACATACAAGCAGTTAACTACAAACAATACTTCATTACACATCCGTGGAAGTTCTCTATGGAATAGTGCATACCTTGGTTGTGAATGAAGCAGTTGAAATACAAATAATCCTTGATCACAAATCCCTTTGTTGAAATGAATTTATCAGAAACCATTAGCCGCGCCTTCACAACAAACAATCTCAACAAAGTCCAACTTTGATACAATTAGTCAATTTCCATTGACTTATTGTATTAATAAGAACCGTTGTCCTTGCAGACTTTGCACCATTTGATGTTAGATGCAATAACATTGAAATCCAACATATTGCAAATAGTGTTGGCATGTGAATACTAAACTTTCAATAAACTACTTCTATCCACGAAGGTGGAAAATCGTACCAATTAAACTATGATAAAATTTGATTTCATTTACGTCGGGGTAAAATCCTTGCATCACCATAACTATTTGATGTGAAGCACACTTGACATGAAGATTCATAGAAATTGCAATTGTAGCGAAATCACATTACGATAAGAGACATGTCCAATCATGTTTGCACCCTTGTCCCTCAAACATGCAATGAGTTTGGACTTCCAACTATTATGCAGGGAGTACAATACAATCTCCATTATATCAAAAATTGTGATGACGGTATGACTTTCAGAAAATGCAACAACAATCAAATAATAATTTTGAAGTTTTCCAAGAAAACACAGATGAATCTCTATATCAATGTAAGAAGTGATGTGACAACATGATACATTTACAACAATTGATAGCGTACAACAATTCAACATCAAAATGCAATCTTCATTATATCAAAAATTGTGATGACGGTATGACTTTCAGAGAATGCAACAACAATTGGATAATAATGATGAAGCTTTCCAAGAACACACATGAATCGGTATATCAATGTAAGACGTGATGTAACAAAAGGGGACATTTATAACAATTGATAATGTACAGCAATTCAACATCAAAATGCTACTATACAAAGAATTCGCACGTAATTTGGGACACCAATTTGTTTCAATGTCCCAAGTAAGTACATTCTATGATATCTTTGTCATCTTGTAAATTAAAGTGTGATATGTGAAAAAGAAACTGCTTGATCATGAGACTTGTCGCAAACTCTTTGTCAATTGTTTCATACAAACCAAATGCTTTTGAATTCAATCATATAAAAGAATGTTGTCAATGGATCCAAAAAAAATCATCCTAAAGAAGTGATGTGACAACATGATACATTTAGAACAATTGATAGCGTACAACAATTCAACATCAAAATGCGATCTCTATTATATCAAAAATTGTGATGACGGTATGAATTTCAGAGAATGCAACAACAATGGGATAATAACTATAACTACTCATACAGATCCAACATGCCTCATATGCTTTGCCCTCGCACCCAAACTCAACACAAAATCGGCATCGAACACCAATTACCAATCCTTGTGGTTCATGATGACACCATACTGCAGCTTATGTTTTTGACATCGAACACCAATTACCAATCCTCGTGATTCATGATCACACTAAAAGTATACACATTACAATAGAAAAAATGATTATATATCACATAGAAAAGTATGATTGATTCTTGTTCATGCTAAAAAACAAAAAAAGTTTACTCCTGTATATACTTTTATAAGTGAAGATTTCGACGGTTGATTTCATCTTTTGAATATAAGAACATGAATAAACAGAAACTTTTTCACATGTAGCACATATAATCTTTAAAGTTGTTTTAATCATTTGACATTTTTTGATTAAGAATAGATCTGCTGCGACTTTTAATCGAATGTAACACGTAACAACTGTTTTTCAATTTAAGGTATTCAACGTATTCGATTTCTTAAGAAACTAATAAATGGTTCAATATTAGATAATAAACTTAAGTTTAGAAGTATCTATATTATTTAACGATGTTTACGCACTTTAAATATATCCCATATTCACCAGAACGTCATTTAGGTTTTTTAAATATTACTTCACATCGGTTTTCCTCATGGAAACAGATCTTTGTTGTGGCAACGTACATAAGTGACAAAGTAGTTACGGAAGTTAACTAATCGTCGTAAAATCTCTTGACCGCTCAATACTTTTGATCGGTTCATTCGTACAACAGTTTGAGGATTTTTATTTCAAAACAATATAAACACTTCAATGTGTTGAGGATGTTTGAGTCGGGTCTTGTAACGTAGTCCCATGATCGGCATAGAAAGAATCAAGCTGTCTGGAACATCGCGCACCTAGACGACACGACATTTGCAGGAGATGACTGTGCACTGCAAAATATCTTATGTCTTAAGTTTGAACTTTCCATCATAAATCACTCTCACAGGCGAATCAATCCCCTTACTCATCATATTACTTCAGAAGTACGTAATGAGTGATTCGTGAAGTGAAGATAATTCGTGAAAACTTCCGAACTCAAATACCAACACGAC
The DNA here is from genome assembly GCA_037833965.1 of Marchantia polymorpha subsp. ruderalis. NCBI lineage: Eukaryota > Viridiplantae > Streptophyta > Marchantiopsida > Marchantiales > Marchantiaceae > Marchantia > Marchantia polymorpha. The sequence goes on along the minus strand of AP031351.1, from coordinate 28,955,403 downwards.
ATGCCGTACAAAAGTAATTCTTTGACATGCTCTAAGCTCCACGGCTAAAACTCAGCAGGATGAATCTATCGCAAACTTTTAGTCTAAGTACAGGATACTAAACCGTCTACCATGCAAATACACCAGATGAGCTTGGAGAATATGTCCAGAATTAGTCAATATCGACAGTTCGAACAAATGGTCAAGTTGTTTTCTAGTCGTCATCCACACGGGTGTTCGAACAACTCATGTTCGTCTTCTCTAGTGTCAGGCTGATAAATCACATCGTTACCCTCATAATTTAACCAAAATTCAAGTACTTCGCAAAATCATTTTTGCTTCTATCTTCGCTCCTACATTCGGAGTACTTAAATGTTTCCATATTCAATAAACTCCTGGACCAACTAATGGCCCTTCCAAAATTGTTTTCTGTTTATTGAGCTAAATCAAGTAGCCCCACCGTAGCCCCAGCTCCTACTTTACTGGATTAGAATGTACAATGGCCGAACTCTAGATACACGCATTTCTTGCTCCTTAATACACACGGGCCTTCGGAGGGAAACTCTCAACCTCATCATCAAGAGTATTCATGTGCACTGGTCGGTATTCCAGCCTCACCTTTCCATCTTCCCAATATCTACATTATTAAACCAGAGAACACGTCAGTTGCACGTTCAAAAAACCGACATGCCCGTCAAGGACTCGACCATTGTTTGAATGCCATGCGTGGTCAGTCTCTGTTCAGATTTGGCAAGTTGGTTCACAGTAAGCAAAACGCCACTACACTACATAATAATATGGTAGGTCTCAATCTAAAAGCATGCAAGTCGATTCGTTCAATGTAATCATTATGCGCATGTTGTCCCATGAGTCAGAATACTTACCCGCAAGTGTGTTTCATCCAGTTCGCATCGTCCCGAGTCTAGAAAGAAACAAGGAACACGCATATAGATCAGGACATATAATCTACAGGCCATCAAATTATAAATCACCCACGTCCAATTGTGCAAACTATCGCAGGTCAAAACCACTTATCGAATAGAACTAAAGCTCACCTTGAAATCCTCGCGAGCGTGAGCACCACGACTCTCTTTTCTAGCCTCCGCAGAATGCATGGTGATGACAGCGTTTATCAGCAAATTTTCCAGCTCAATCGTCTCGGTCAAATCAGTGTTCCTGACAAGGGGATCGATACATGATTAGCTTGAATTGCAAGCTAAATCGGTGATTTCCTTAGGATGCCAAAGTGCATACTTATCAAGAGTAATACACGAGATCGACCGATGAGAAAGTTGATGGCTGTTTATCTCAGAATGAGAAAAGGTTAAGTTCAAGACATTACCATATAAGACTTCGGTCACTGATCTTGACCCTCTCGAATGATTTCCATACATCATCAATCAGAGTTTTGCCTGCACTCAGATCAGAAAATCAGATAGGACTTACCCACAACTCATGGAAAAGGAAAGCAGAACAAATTAGTGTGCAGGCTTGGCGACACAGAAAGCGTCGACATGAGGGTTCATAAGGCGTCTAAATATTTGACTCTCAACGGCCTTCCTCTAAATAGGGCAGATAACAATATCGCACAGAAATCTCGAATAGGAGGAAACAGTACCTTCTTCTAGAGTTTCCTGAGTTCGAAAAACTGCGGCATTATTCTGCATAACCCTCTGCATCTTGTCTCGGATATGGGCACAGGACAGGTCGCCCTTCGCATATCTCAGCTTATCCAACCATGCGATTGTTGCCTCCCCTGCGTTCTTGGGCAGAGGACGATGAGGTTGTCCTGGATTAAGACACGCGCCAATGGGAATAAGGGGATCAGGCAATAAGGCAGATTAGGACATATACTGTACATATCCACGTCAGTAGATAGGTTCCAATTTCTCTTGGCTTAAACTAGAAGCCTCATAAGATCTAAAGCAACTTTCAACCATGCACAAAACCAATCGCTTACAGCACAGACAAGATGCCACACGGATCTCGCCAAACCCCACACGCATGTACGGAAAGAAGTCACGAAGAACAAATACCTGGCTTGTAAATATCAGCGACCCTATTTGCGCAAGCCCGACCGAAAACAACAATATCGAGCAATGAATTTGCTCCGAGTCTGTTAGCACCATGAACAGAAGCACAGGCAGCCTCACCCGCAGCCATCAACCCTGGTACTACGTGGTCAGGGTTGCCATCCTGAATGGTCACAACCTGCACAAGGTAGACAAGGTGCACGTAAATCTGCAGCTCCTTCTTTGTTCTTCTTCTAGTACCGCATCATGTACGACATATCCCACAAAACTAAGATGTCACGGTGGTGCCTGACAAATAGTCAAAACAAGAGAAATTTCCCCCCCTTCAGTGACAAAATCAATACCTCTCCATGATAATTGGTGGGAATACCACCCATGTTGTAATGAACAGTGGGCAAGACAGGAATAGGTTCCTTCGTCACGTCAACTCCGGCGAAAATGGCTGCGGTTTCGGAAATTCCAGGTAATCTCTCCTTCAGAACTTCTGGGGGCAGATGGTTAAGGTGGAGATAGATGTGATCCTTCATGGGGCCTGCAAAAGGATAAAGTTAGAATACTACGTACTTGTACACTTAAGACACCATTCTTTGTCAAAACTCAAAGCCGGCGAGTAGTGAAAAAGTCTCACAGTTGAAAGTTTGAAGTGGTACGACTTCCGGTACTCCTGACTCAATTACTTAAATTGCAAACTGTCGGCGGCCTTTGGGATGCACTACCATGAGAATTTGAAGGATGGTGTAAACGTACCCACACCACGACCTTCACGAATCTCCATGGTCATTGATCTCGAGACGACGTCACGAGATGCCAAATCCTTGGCTGTTGGAGCGTACCTCTCCATAAACCTCTCACCCTCACTGTTCCGAAGAATACCTCCTTCACCACGTGAACCTGTTACAAACAGAAAATAATCAGTTTCGCATTCGAGATCAAGAAAAGGCAGACACCCTACCAGATACTGCTGGCGATACACAAAGACTATAGGTAAAAATACAAATAGTCACTGCAAAAGAAGACAGAGCAACCATACCTTCTGTGATCAAACAACCGGCACCGTAGATACCAGTAGGGTGGAACTGTACAAACTCTAAATCCTGCGATGATCGAAACTCTCACGATCATTAATCTCAGAGCAAACAAAAGATAAAATGGACAAGCATGTGTTCAATGGCCAAACTAAATCAACAAGTACTTGTAAATGTGCAAAGCCATTACACGGTACTACATTGAATCATAACCATTTTTGTGCAAAAATGTTGTCTTGCTAGCGCATGCACTCTATAATGAAACGACATGAACTTCCAGAAGGCCTTGGGCAAGTTACCTCAAGAGGAATTCCAGCCCGTGCAGCCATTGCGTTGCCATCACCTGTGCAGGTGTGAGCAGAAGTAGCTGAAAAATAAGCCCTTCCATATCCCTAAAATATGAACCACCACAGGAAAGAAGTGTCAGTGTAAATTTGAAAGGTTGCATGTGCAACTCAGATCTCACTACCACTATGACACCAGATTTCAAATGCAAATCGTTGCCAAAACGTGAATGTAACAATCAAGTGGACTAGCTGTAGTCAATACAAGCCATAAGGACTGGTTTCACTTAATCTGCGTCATGCTCACAGTTCGTCGTACAATAAACACAACCACATTCACATACCCCAGTTGCTAAGATTGTAGAATGGCCTTTGAAACGATGAAGTGTACCATCCTCCATGTTCAAAGCTATGACGCCTCTGCAAGAACCTGCATCGTTCCAAGACTACAGATATCAGCCGAGTTTTATCATGGAACACACATCCTGGAAAAGTGATAACGTACGGAACATCAATTGATTATTATATTGCAGGACCATATTTAGCCGGCCATCGATAAAAACCAATAGAAACATGGATACTACACGATAAAAAGAAAGTGTGGCTCCAGTAGGCAAACAAACTATCTGAATACACGGCCAAAACACTCAACAAGGAACACGAAGACGTAGCTTACCGTCAGTATCCATAATCAAATCAAGAGCCAAGTACTCGACAAAAAATTGAGTGTTGTGTTTCATGGCCTGCCCATACAGTGTGTGTAGCAATGCATGACCAGTTCGGTCAGCTGCACAGGCACAACGATGCGCTTGCTTTCCTGACAAAAATAACAGAACGGTTGATCAACAACTCGTTCTTCAAGACATTGTCTACGGCTGACTTTACTGGCTAACTAAGCACACTCAAATCAATGCCGTAGTCCGGCGTGTTTTACTTAAACCTGAACATTAAATTTAAGAATTGCGCGGTTCTGCGCATGGGAAAGCGGAGACAGCAAGCAAACCTTTCCCGAAATTCAGGCTCTGTCCGCCAAAAGCACGCTGATAAATTTTTCCTTCTTTGGTACGGGAGAATGGAAGCCCATAGTTTTCGAGTTCATAAACAGCCTTAGGAGCTTCCCTACACATATACTGGATAGCATCTTGGTCACCTGCCCCATCCCGGTACAGGAAAAAGATGATCAATAAACAAACTGAGAATCTCAAGTATAAAAGTCCCACGACTGATGCATCCAGACGGGTAAATGCTATACGAAACATAAACTACTTTACATATACATCATTAGAATAAACAAAAAATCCGAATTACTGTTCTCCGGACGACGAGGGCAGCTAAAATTGATAAAAGTTTGATACAGTGACAGAAGTAGTGTTCTAATTGAGAAAGCTGTGTGTTTAAGGAACTTAGAGCAGCGACGGTCACGTCAAGATGACAAATTTCAAGCACAAAACCATCTTTCAGGTCATTCTTTGACATAAACACTTACCAAGCCAATCACTTCCTTTCACTGTGTCGTACATATGCCACCTCCAGTCGTCCTCCGACATATTTCCAAGCGCTGCATTGATCCCACCCTGTATTGTACTCTCCGTCAGCAAAACTTATAGTTATTCACGCATTTGCGTTGAGTTCATGAAGAAACTCCAGAAAACAAACTTGTCGGTCATCCAAGCCATATTTTATTACCGTCTAAGTCTATTGTACTGATGGAGAAAAAAAACCTAGTTCCTAAAGTCGGTTCGTCCTCATGTCAAATTACAGGAATTTATCCCTGTTCCGTTAAAGGAAAGTTCGTCCAAAATGGGGGGAAAGTTAACTTCAATAAAATAATGTCAAAATGTCGTTCTTCATGTACACAAACTGCAGGTTTGTAATCCTGTCCTAGTAAAATAATGCGCAAAAGAGATGCAGTATTGATTGTTGATGAGCAAACATCACGGTGTCACCAGTCACACCACAAGATGCTCACTTACTCGTGTACCTGAGCAGCGACAGTGTGTGATCGGGTTGGGAAAAGCTTGGTGATGCATGCAGTGTTGAACCCATGCTCTGATAATCCGATGGCGGCTCTAAGCCCGGCTCCTCCCGCACCTACCACTATAGCGTCATACGTATGGTCTACAATTGGGTAAGACGCAGGTCCTCCAGCCTGCAGCAACGAAGGATAACTCCATAAATAACGACTTCACTGAACTGACAAACTGCTGCTTCGCTTCTCAACAGCTTTACGTGATTCAATGCATTTGTAAGGAGCGTGAGTGCCTCAGAACTGCACTATGAGATGATTCATCAGAGAGTATTCGTGCGAAAACACTTGTTCCTCAACGTTCCATCTGCCCACAGGAATCCCAAAACTTTGAAGTACACGTTGAAGGGAATTGCAATCCCCATCGAATTTGTGGTTCATAGATTGCAGGGGAAAAAATAAAATCCCAGAGTTGAGATTGATTCGTCCTTTTGATCCATACTTATTAAATGGATGCCTTGAATAACTAACTACTTAAATGCTCTGTGATGGTTGGTGGATATCAAATTTCGTGCATGTTTCCCCAGAAGACAGAACAAGGGTCAAGGAAGTGGTGAGCAATCCTTGGCGCGATTCGAAACAGGAAGAGCAAAGAAGAAATATGGGTACTTAAAGAACCACATGATGGTGACCAAACCAAAGTACAAGTTTTCCGTCCTGGATATTATTCTCTATGCCAGATTCAGCATGAAAGGAAGGCAGATGAAGAGAAGAACCCACCTCGCCTAAAGTCGTGCCTGATGGGGCATCGTTCGATAGAATGCGTGAACCACTCCTAGCTGCATGATACCTTGCAACACCTCCAGGATGGGCAAAGGCGCTGGCCGCAGGCCAGACCTTCTTCGCGACCCTCCTCAGCATCTCTGGATCAAAGAAGCCCAATTCCCGATCAACCCAAAGTCAAGCGATTGTCCACAAAATCGCTCGCACTGTCGCCTATCCTGCTCTACTCCTCACAGTCACTAACTCTGCACCAAAATTCTATATCCCGACAATGCAAAAATCCAGCGACTTCATCCTCGCCGGAACCTCGATCCACCTCGCTTTCGATTCTGAAAAAAACCCCCAATCCGGGACAAACCTCGCCGTATCCAAAAAAATACGCGGTGCGCAACCTGATCGCGCTCACGGATCTACACACATCAGAGTGAAGAGAAAAGAACACAACAACAAAACAGACACGCCAATTGAATCCACTGCCGGACTCAGAACTCACTTAAGCTCGTGCCGATGGCGACCAAATTCTAAAGCGAGTGCGGGAGGATCGTCGAAGTCTCGTCTGCGAAATTCTCACACCGCGCGCTCTTGTCTCGCAACCATCGACGCTCGCTCTCCGCGCTCCCTTCCAGTTTTCAGCGCGTCCCAACGCAATGTCATGACATCACACTCTTCCCTCGTTGCTTCCTGCCCTGTCGCCGCGCCCTTTGCGGCATTTTTGCAGGACGGTGGAATCCGGCAACTTGACGGACGTGTTCCCGGGAGTGACTGTGTGCTGGCCACGCTCCCCTAGGGCTACGTGGCCGCACCAAACCCCTGCTAGCTGTCGTGGAAGTCAGACCAGACTTGTTTACTTGTCCCTTGGCCAAATCCGGTCCAACTTTATCATAATAGTGGTTACAGTCTCAACTCCTCTGCTTCCCAAAGGTCTAAGAAAAACTACTTTATTTAATCTGGTTGTAATCTGGTTGTTATCTCCCATCTCCCATGTTTGTGTTCCTCCGCCAATTTTGGTAGCTGCAGGTTGTGGTTTAGATATACATTTATCCAATTTCTGTCCCCACAAAAAAATAACAAGCCTTGAATGGAAAATCTTCACAAAAATCAATGCAGATCAATCCCTAATCCAGGGTCAAAAGAAAGAGATAGAACTAGTCCCTCTTCGGTTCTCCAACTTCATCTCTAATATCCGATGCATGCAAGTCATGAGTACTAAGGCTCCTTGTTACAAGCGATAAATGTCCTCCATGTTGACTATCATAATCAAACTCATGCACACTCTCGAACATTCAGCCAAATAGCACAACCTTCCCCGACGTGTTCATGTCGATTGCTTTCAATAGTTTCTTGTCCTATCTCAGGAGGCAAGGGTCCCGATGTAGCACTGATTTTAGTTTAGCGCAATCGTGCGAAGGAGAGCCACCGAGAGACGTCATGATTCTGATCTGGTCTGGTCCGACTTTCTGTATAATTAATGATTATCACGTGAGAGCGATGTCCGATTACAACAATTCCCACCTGGACTTCAGTCAGCCACCGCGCAGCTCCGAGGACTACGTCACCAGAAGAAGAACGAAGGTTCCTGCACAGCTTTCGGTCGAAAGAGCTTTCAAGCTTTCTTGAACTTGCTTGTTTTCACGTCTTCGACCTTTTGATATATATGGAATTACACGTTCGCAATCAATCATTCCTGCACTTTTGCCTTGACCACTGCACTCTCCGACTTGGGACACAAGAGTGACAACCGAAGAAGCAAGGTACTTTTCATCTCTGGCGTACTCTTTCTTCTGTGCCTCGTAAATTGAAAAGCAGGAAACTTGAGCTTGATGCGATCTGGGAATCTGTTGGTTGGTGATGTGTCATTTTCTCTGGTGGCTTGAATGGATCGGAGTTGATCATATTGAGCGTTGCTATGATGGAGATGTTTCTCTCCTCTACGTGACTCGTTCCATTCCGTGCCTTATTTCAGTTTAAGGTTAACACTACATCCTCAAACCGTGATTCCAATCACTTTTAACAACTTCATTCAACTCCACGAATGCAGAAAATCATACACTGATCTATTTCATTGGCAAAAAAAGGGGGAAAATCAGTCCAAACTCATACGGTTTCACCAAAAGCAAACTGTATGAGGTTGTTTTAAGTCAAATAGAAGTCACTTTCAGCCATACAAATTGAGAAACATTGAGCAATGCCTCATAATATGTCACAGTGTCACATCTACCACCCAAATTTCCTGCTACTCTGTAAAATTTGATGCTTTGAGCTTGTGGATCTTGATTGTATAAAATGTAGGAGAAGGAGTGTAGTGTCGTCAATCCAGATAGCAACTCGGAGATTAAGTATGCCTGAAAAGAGGACTGAAAATTAAGTCTTCATGCATTTCATTTGCAATATTGAGCTATGACAAAAACTAATGCTTATAACCAAAGTCTTGTATGCGTGAAGCGAGTTTGGTTTGAATATTACTTCTCTTCATATTAGGCCTTAGTTTGCTTGTGGATGTTTACCACTGAAAAAAACAATTTAAAAAGTTCAATGAGATTGTTAGAAAATCAGGAAAATTTAGAAGTCTCTTATAAACTTAAATTTGTAGTAACATACTTGGACAACGGACTTTACCCTGAAAGATGAAGATATGGTTAAAACTATATTGTTATTGTGATATTTACTCAGTTCGAATTTTCTTGATCTATCTAGAAATTCAATTCTTGAAGGTTTGTATCAGGTTTTGGAATGTGTTTATTTTTTAATTTTAGATAAAAAATTCCTACTTGAAATCAATTCAATCTTGTGGGTTATATTATGATAAAATGATGTTGAGAGCCAGGTAAAAAATTACACTAATTCCCCACACCTTGATCCTCAAAGTACTGTGCGTACTTAGGCAAATCAGAACCCTAAACTCAATTAAATTTCATTTTGGGTATATTTCCGATGAGCAAATAGTCATCCACGTTGTAATCTCTTCAAACGAGACATTGGAGTAACTTACCAACAATAATGAATAAAATTATGAAAGGTTCATATAGAACTTTTAGATTTTTTTTTCAATTTATATTTCTCAATATAATTTAAATTTATAGAAAGAATTATACAAAATTTACCTATTCAGGTCTTCAGATTTATTATGAAAATTTTTAATTAGACCAACAAATTGTAAAGAAAACAAAACAAAACAACCTAATGAATTTTAGATGTGATTTAAATGTGATATAAGTTGAATAACACCTATGCTTCCAATAAAAGAGCTCAAGATTGCAACTACAAAGTTAGTGAAGCAATTGAAACAAATGAGTGAGGCAAACGGTAGCAAATCCTAAAAGAATCTAAATAAAAATCTGAATCTAAAGAGAATATTTTTCTATCTCTTTGGTTGTTTAATTGAGTTTGAAGAAATGCTTTGACATGTTTAGGGCCAGCAGAGCTCAGTGAGGGAGGGAGTATGCAGGGCGAGAGTCGTGCAATTAGAGGTCGCCCTCTCGAGCTCGAGGTGCAGCTGCTGCTCATGCGGAGGCGACTACTTGTCTACATCGCAATAATAGAGCTAAAGGTCAAAACACGCCGTCGAATTCTCTATGAATTATCTCTCCGGTTCTCTAGCCATCGAGAGCGAAATAACAAATTTTATGGAATACAAGAAGCGAGAAGTAGGCAATAGTATTCCAAACTTGCATTTTGAAGTAAATAAATCTTGATATCAATTTTGTGAATAAAGTTTTGCGTACTTAACAAGGTAGCCTACTTAAGTGGGAAGTTACTGTAATGCTAATATTTAAATTTTTCTTTTGAGTTTTCATGATGAATGTCACAATCTAGGCAAGTATATGGCTTCTTCAATAGATGATTTGACAAAAAATTTGATAAAAATAATATTTTTGAAGTTATTTATCATTTAATATCCATATTAAAAATTTTATTAATATATTAATATCTATAATTAATTATTAATAATCAAAGAAATAATATTTTAATAATTATATACAATAATTTTTTTTAGTTTATTATTTTCTAAAAAATTTGAAAACAAAAGGTAAGATTGATAAAGAAATAAACATATTTCTTTTAATTTTAATTTATTAAGTATTAAATAATTGAGAGCAATTTTGAATCATAAATTCATCTATGAACAAACACAACTTTAAGCAAAAACTATGTTGTGTATGCAGTTGCTTAAATATTTTATTATTTAATTCAAATTTATTTGGATTTTATCAAATTTTAATAAATTACAGTCAATCAAATTTTTTTATCAAAATTTTACATTCACAATGAATTACTAGAAGAAACAGATTTATTCATTTGAAATATAAGCTCATGTGTATACATAAAGCTAAAATTTATAATTAACAAATATCAAAATTATATTTATTCCCTTCAATTGTAAAGCGTTAGCCCCCAATCCTACAGATTATTTTAGAAAAAATGAAGTATTTACATATATTATGCATATCTATAAATAACTGCAATTTAATTTTTTTCTTAATAATCTTTATAAATTTTTGAATTAATTGGTTAATAATTTCAAACATTACGAGCATAAATTGATATTAGATTTCATTTGAATGCAAAGTACAATAACATTCATATTGGCAGAATATCATATATTTCAATTTTTGTTTTCATTTGCCACCAAATCTAAATGAGTCAAATTTTTTATCCTTCATAAATATATAATTTTAAATAATATATAAAATATTTTATTTTTAAAATATTTATTAATATTATAAATTTATATGAATTTCAACAGAAAAATAAAAATATTTTTTATTTTTATTTTAATATTAAAATTTTTAAGTAAAAATAATCAATAAATTTAATAGATAAATTCAAAAATTTTAATTAGAATTTTAAAACTTTCAAAGATGTAAAAAAATTATTAAAAAAAATAATTGTATGAAACGTTTTTGTAGATTTTAGCTCAAAAATGTTTTGATATAAGTTAAAAATCCACGTCTTTTTTAAAAATAAATACATAAAATTACTTTATCATCTTGCAACTAGAAATATCAAAACTTTAGTTTCATTTAAATTCACATTTTTAAATCAAATTTGAAAATTTTGTGATGAATTGTTTGTGAAATGTAACTTAATAAAGTCAAATTTATTTAATAACATTGTTGTAAAGATGAATATGAATGAGTATAAAGAGATAAAAAAAAATTATTGAAACTCCAAGGGAGAAGAGAAAATAAAAATCATGTTTTTAATTTTGTAAGAGAATCTAATCTTCAAATCAATATTTACCAAAAAATTAAAAATCTAATTTTGCATCAAATCAAGGATTGAAAAAAAAATTGTTAGAGTCATGTAAACACTAAGATATATATTCTAAAAAATTTCAGATATGTTTTTTGTTTACACTGATTATTTATATTTTTATAAATATATTTTGCAATAAAATCAATTAATTTTATTGTATTATGTTTTGACAGCAATGTCATTTTTTTTTACAAGATAAACTGAAGGCTGAAAAATGCAGGATATGCAACATGTGATCATAAATTGCATGTATCATAAAAACGATTACTCAAAAATTTCATCAACAAAGAGTTGTAAATTGATTAACATGAAAAAGTGATTGACTCTAATTAAATGAAAAGTTTTAAATTGAAAATTTATTCTAAAAATATGTTGTGATAGTAAGTATATTGGTGTATATTCATGATTGACAATTTACTATCATATTGATGAAGTAAAATTTAATTTTATTGAAAGAAAATTTTAATTATAAGTTTTGTGCTTTGTCTGTAAAATTTTGAACTTTTTGAATTTGGAGATTTAAAGTTATAAACTTGTTAATGTTATGTTATTTCATATTAACTATAAATTTTCCTATCAAATACACTTATAATGCATATTGAATATCACTGATTGCATAAATTTAACTAATTTTTTTGGATAAAATTTTAAATTTTAAATTATAATTAAATTTTAAATATAATTATATAATAATTATAGAAATAAATTTAAATTTATAATAATTCAAATGTTTTATCCTTCAAATAATTTACAATAATTTAAAGTGCAACTTTAATTAAAAATTAGTGTATATTTTTATAAAAATATGATATGATATATTATAAATAAATGATAAATTAAAATTAAATGGAAATTCCTAAAAATCAAATACCTCAGTTATATTTAAATATAACTTTGAACTTACTGTATTTGCAAGTTTCAATTGAAAAATAAATCGAAGAATTTAATTTGAAGTTAACTAAATAAATATAAATATGAGTTATTTAAAAAAATATTTTTCATGATTTCAATAATAATTTTGAATTAAATTAGATATCTATCAAAATGTGTTTTCAAAAGATGAAATTTTAGTTGAAATTTTTATTAATTATCATTGTAAAATTTACGTTTAAAATAAAAATAAACGTTTTTTTTTCAAGATAGTTTTTGAATCTCATCATGTGATTTTGATAAAATATATAGACATTATTCTTGAAAATAAAAGATAATTTTAAACATTTTATAAAAATTCAATAAATAAGAATTATTAGAAATTTGAAGAAAAAATTGAATGCTTAATAACAATAAGTAGATGTATTAATAATTTGATATATCACACTATTTGGAAAGTCAGTATTGTTCACAAAATATTATTTTTTACATATTATTTCTAAGTTTTTATAACTATAGGTGTGATATTACATATATTATTTATTAATATTCGATCACGATTTTTGAAATAACATGAATTGGATTTATTTCAAATTTAGATTGGATTACATCGTGTGAACATTTCTCAAACATGTTTTTTTTAATCTTATGAAAGAAAAAATTCACATTAAAATTCTTAACTTCTAAATGATTGATTGATTGATATGTTTTGATACGTTGTTATCTTGCAACACAATAGCTAGCTGAAATTAGAAAACAAAAATCATCTTCAGGCCTGTCAAGATACTTTGTTAATTGTCAGTATGTCAAAAAATTGTATAATAAATATCTAAAATATTCAACAAATAAACATGAGGACAATCCATGAGATGTGATCTTCTGATGAAATTTATTAGTTTGTACTATTGGAAGGATAGTTTTATTTGATACAGGTTATGTGATGATGATTCTTCTCAAATTTTATTTAAAATGTTGCCAAGCTAAGAAATACTAGATGCCATGAACTTAAATGATGCCAAATTTCTTGAATACAGATTCAGAAAGTGATCAGTTGTTTGCCCATTGAAAGCAATGTGAAGCGTAAAGAGACTCCTTGTAATACATGTAGCCAACTTGAATCCAACTTCAAATTAATATTACTTAGTAGCAAATAATGCCGGCCAAATAAAGTTTGTTATAAATTGTCACTGTGAAGCTATATGCCTTCATGTACACGGGGTACTATTGACATAGAACATCTTAAATCAAATGAAATGGAAGATCAAAGCGTTTCTTATTTGGTTACCGAGAAGATATTTACGTAGGCCAACATGAGATTCAATGATACTTTCATGATTGAATCCTCATACAAAGCTCAATTTTGACATGAGCAGAGACAAATAATTTTGTCATGTTCTGAAAGGACATCATCATGCAATTGTTAAACATTCTTTTTTTGTCTTCACTGCTATCAATGCCAGGCAAATCGGTACGCAAGAATAGATAAAGTACTATGCACGGAGTCTTCTCATCATCCATAAACGGTTCATTTTCTCCACGAACTTGGTCTAAATGTACTCAAAACAAACAATGATTTGCTTGTTTGTTGAATGTAACAAATACCAAGATGCTCCAAATTAGTTGCAGCCTAAGCAATGTACGTACTTTTGAGAATTTACAATTTTTATAGTCTTGGAAACCTCCTTCAAAAATCCCAAGATGCAATAACATGCTGAATAACCGGTGTGAGCACAAAATTGTGCTCACATGTCTTTTTAACCTTGTGAGAGTTAAAGTTTTAGATTTAAGCTCTTGCAAAATTATGCTCGGAGTTTTCTGGAAGTTTTGGTAAGATTAGGAGTTGGTGTAATAGCTAGTAGGCAAAGGTCCGGAACGGGGCTTTCAGGGCAGGGTCTCCGGCGAAGAGCCTTCGGTGAAGTTCCTTCGGGGAAAGGCCTTCGGCGAAACAGTGAAACCCTCATAACGTTTTCAATGTGTGACTCCTTGACTCAGTTAGTGTCTCCTTGGAAAGAGCTCGCAACGCTCGTTCCAACGAGACCAAGAACTCTTCAAACGGATGAGGAATCACTGAGTTGTGAGTGTCGGAAGTTACTGATGGGAAGGGTTGGGGCAAGTCCGGCTGCGAACATCTCCGGCTGCGAACGTCTCCGGCTGCGAACGTCTTCGGCTCCGGATGTCTCCGGCTGCGAACGTCTCCGGCTGCGAACGTCTTCGGCTCCGGACGTCTCCGGCTGCGAACATCTCCGGCTTCGGACGACTTCGCGACAATTGCGAGCAGGCCTTCGGCGAACTCGGGGTCGGCGGACTCCGAGCCGGTGAACATCGTGCAAGGGCCATCGGCGAAACAGTAAACTCGGCATATCTTTTTCATTTGTTAACGGTTTGATTTGATTAGGGTCTTGTTGGAAAGAGCTCGCGACGCTCGTTCCAACGAGACCAAGAACTCTACAAACGGATAAGGCGTCACTGAGTTATGAGTGTCGAAAGCGGCGGATAGGGTAGGACAACATCGAACCGGAAGACATCCAACCGGCGAACATCGTGCCGGCGCCTTCGGTGATAACAGGTAACAGGCCTTCGGCGAAGGGTAAAACAGGCATAACTTTCTCAATTCATAACGGTTTGACCCAGTTAGGGTCTCGTTGGAAAGAGCTCGACCTGGTCGTTCCAACGAGCCCACGAACTTGTGAAACGGAGCTAGGATCTGTGAGTTATGGGTGTCGGGAGTAACTGTTATGGATAAGCAAAGGTGTGGTCGTGCGTCTTCGGCGGGTGGATGCCTTCGGCGGTGCGCGGAAGAGGATTCCCTCCGGCGGAGAATGGGTGGTCAGGAATGTAGAATGTGCAGGTGTGGCAGCGGCGGCGGCGTGAAGTCAAGTGGGGAAGGCAAGACGACGGTGCATGTAGTCGCGCAAGGGGAGTAGGCAGCTACCCATCATTGCGAGTGTTGCATTTCAGGTGGGCTGTGTGTGTCTCGGCCTTGAACTTCGAAGTGGGGAGTTCGGCCTGGGAACGGAGAGCTGGTGGTGTGCGTGTGTGGAGACGAAAGTGGTGAGAATTAGGAGGGGAGTGTGGAGAGTTCGAAGTAGGAGGAAGCAAACTCTCGTGGGTGGAGAGTTGTATCAGAGAGTGAAATTTGAGTGGGATCTGAGATTGAAGTGTAACATCTGTGAGTGGGATCTGAGATCAGAGTGGAAGATCTGAGAATGGGAGCTGAGAGTGAAGTGAAATCTGAGACTGAGATCTGACAGTCGGAATCTGAATTTGACACTGAAAAGGCAAAGTTGAATCTGAGAGAGGAATCTGGTGGGGTCTGAAGGTGGAAGCTGAGAAATCGACACTGCGGTCTGAGTAGGAATTGGGAGTGGAACTGGGATCTAGGATAGACCACAGCGGCTGTGGTGTTGAAAAAGTCACCCAGAGTTGAGTTAGATCTTTATGTAACAAAGAGTTTGTCTGCTGCCCTTGTGGAGATAGCAGACAGCAAGTTATCATTTTCCGTTCTGGATAAATTGTCTGTGAACGAGCAAGTGTTTATGATCTTGTTGTCTTGGATACACTTTGAGCACATGGCTTGCGATCAGAGAAGTTAGATTATGGGAGTTCGAACCCCCACCCGGACTACAAACGCTGAAGGGTGGGAAGGTTTGGCTCACATAAAATGGTGCGTCTGCCGGGAGCCTGATCTTGTAAATGCAGAATAGGACTAGATCGCACAAACCAAACCTGGAGCCAGGACTGGAGAAACCTGTTCGGAGTAGGAAGAAACCTGAGAATAAGGAAATCGAGGAAGAAATTAAACTTGAGATATTTCTGAACGTAGACCGTGTTGGTGAGTCTTTGTTAGAAGGTTTAGAGATTGTAGAACCTGATAGTGAGAAGTCGGTTGAGGAATCTGCCAGCATGGCTGACGATGGAGGGAGAGCAGGACCTCCTCCTAGTCCTCCCATCGACCCGCTCGTGAGGCCAAGGGGCCTGCCTATTCAGGTTCCACAGAACTTGGCAGCTGTGGTCATACCACCCAATCTGCCTAAGTTCTATGGGACGAAGGATGAGGATCCTTCAAGGCACATGGAAAGATATGTTGAGAGGCTAGCCAGCTCTCTGATTACAGATCCAGGGTATTTTTTGGTCTGGTTTCCTACTACCCTGGAAGGTGAGGCGTATGAGTGGTATAGGGATCATTTTGAAGGTCATTTTGGGGGATGGGATCAGATGCAAAGGGAGTTCTTGAATGAGTTTAGGCCTGAGGTGGGGCAAGGTTCTGCATTGAGAGCTTTGGCATCGTTAAAACAGGGAAGGGAAGAGGAAATCTCAGCTTACATTAGAAGATTTGATCTGGTTTGTGCGCGTTTTGTGGGTACAATGCTCAATGACGATACGCTGAGACAATTTTTTATCCAAGGCTTTTTCAAATCTGGGACCATCCGAGGGGTGCTGGAGAGAAGCCCTCAAACTCTTGCTGAGGCCAAGATGGCTGCCAGGGAGATAGAGAATATTGACAAGGACTATGATAGATTGTGGAGGAAGGAGGATGAATCCATTCCTCAGTTCATCCCAATTCGTCCAAGAGCAATGGAAGGAGACTCAGGTAGGCATAGGGATCAAGCTCCCTATTCTCTCATTGAGTCAATTTCGCAGACCAGAGAGCCAGCACCTGTTTTAGCATTGCCAGCCCCTACTGTAGATCCTAACCTGGCAGATGTAGAGAAAAGATTAAATGCTAGCCAAGTGGGCTTTCAAGAGACCATGATGAAGCAAATGCAAAATATTACAGATCAGATGGCCTTGATGATCAGGAGTCAACAGCCAGGGCCTCCTCCTCCAGTCGAGTCAGGTAGACATTCATCAAGCATGTGGTGTGTCCAGTGTGGTCAATCTGGACATACCAGGCAATTTTGTAGGGTGGTGCCAAACCGTGACAACAGAATGAGAGGTGGCCCACCTGTGCAACACCAAAGGGGCCAAGGACCAAATTACCAAGGTCAAAACGGGAACAGAGGACCTCCTAGGGGTCAGGATGGTCAGAACATGGAGAGAAAAGAATTACATGCATTTTGTGGTAGGTGGCACTATCCAGGTCAGTGTTGGTCTGAGGTTGGGGTTAATGGGTGTAGTAATTGTGGAGGTAGTCATCCCTCTGACCAATGTCGGCAGCCAGATAAAGTTATTAGTATGCCTCAGCCTACTGTTAGTCCTTACCAGGCGAGAGAAAATATGAGGGGTGCAAGACCGCAGAATGAGCATTCTAACAATCTTAGACCTCCTAACTTGTATTATGATCATGAAAACAACAAACAGACATTCAATCCACCTGTTGGACTGCAGACAGTGAACAGATATATTCCTATCCAGAGTGAACCACGAGATGAACTTCGTAATGACAACAGAAAACAGGTTTCTTTTGCAGATCCATGTTCTTCAAACTCTCAAGATGCTAGGTTTGCAAACGATGATGGAGATGTCCAACGTAGTAGTTCTGATCTTGGTAAGGGGATAGTCGAACAAGGGCAGAATCAGTGGCCTCCACATACTAACCTGATTACTTATAAGTTGAAAAATTTGGATGATGTGATTATGCATGAAGCTCCGGCCCTTGCTGTCACCACCAGAGCTGTGCATCGCAAGATGCAACCTGAGAAAAATGAAGATGAGCAAGGGGAGACTTCATCTGAGGAGCCTCCTCATCTCTCTGATCTTGAGAGAGTGGCGAGGAGAGCAAGGAGGACTACAAGGGCAGAGGAGAAAAGAAATGAGATTCTGCATGATGCAGAAGTGCCACCTGTCACGCAAGATTCAGAAAGCAATGAACCAAGAGAGTGGGAAGGACCGGGGATTCCCATGAAAGAGTGGGAGGACATGAGATGTCAGAGAAGGAGAGAGTCGGAGAAGTACAATTTGTGGTCAGATCTGAGTTTGCTGAAGGCGGACATTACTTTTGGTCAGCTGCTGGAAATATCTCCCATTGCTCGTAAGACCTTAAAGGAGGGCATTCCAGTGCATAGAAGGAGTAGAAAGACGAAGACTAGAGTCGCTGCTAGAGTTCATTTGCAAAAAGGAAGTCAAGATGTCAAACCTGTGGAGATAGAGGTGATAGTGGTAGACAAGGTGATTCCCAATGTATTAGTTGATGGGGGTAGTGGTTTGAACATCCTACCCGAACACACTATGAGAAGGTTAGGTTTGAATCTGACAGGCCCCTCACCTTTCATTATCAATATGGCCAATCAGACTTCAGCTGTACCAGTGGGGATGATTAAAGATTGCCGGCTGTCCACTGGTGGTGAGGAGTACATTGTCACATTTCATGTGATTAAGATGCATTCGAACAGGGACACTTTCCCTATTCTATTGGGCAGACCTTGGTTGAGAATGGCTAATGCAATTGTGGATTGGGGAGGACTGAAGCCATCAATCACATATGGTCCTCAGGATAACAGAGTCAAGGTGTCAATAGGGTCATTAGGTGGAAGGGTGAGAGAGGATCCTGAGTTATCTTCAGGGAAGGAAGAAGAGAAAAACGAGGCCAAGTGTGATGACACTTTAGTGGGAGTGGTTCATTTGAATGACAGAAAAAATAGATTAGATGTAGGATCAGGTAGCTTAGGTCCTAGTTTTTACAGCAGAAGCAAGGATGGAGAGTTTGCTCAGTGGTTGAGAGATTATCCTGAGTCAGGTTGTGACGCCATGATGATTTCTCATCACAAAATTTTCGAGAAGGAGGTGATCAGTTCACAGCGAGAAGAGTATCTGTTGCTGGAACCATGTGAGGTTCTTATGGAGGAAGAGTGGATACATGGAGGTCTCACTCCATGGTTGGACGAGTTGGATATTACTGAGGTGGATTCGGTGCATGTTGATGGAACTCAAGAGGAGGAGACTACTGTGAAAAATGCGAAGTTGGAGGAACCCTTGCATTTCAAGACTACATCAACCGGAATTCTGGTGGGCCAAGACGTCAGGGACTATCCTCAGGTCCCTCCTGATTGGTATCAAAGCTCAGAGGAACACACTCATGTGGCGGAGGAAGACTGGAAATATGTGGAGGTGTCCATCAGAGGAGGAGAGCTGAAGCAAATGAAGATGGGTTCCAAGCTAGGAGAGGATGAGATACAGAAGTATGGTGAGTTGGTGGACGAATTCAGTGATACCTTTGCTTGGTCGTATGATGAGTTGAAGGGAGTACCTCGTGAAATGGTGGAGCATCGGATTTTGCTGGTCCCTGGAGCTAAGCCTATTAGACAGAAGGAGAGAAGGATGAACCCACAGTTACAGTTGTTAGTTCGAGCAGAATTGGAGAGATTACTCAAAGCTGGATTCATTAAGCCCGTAGAGATCACGGATTGGGTTTCTCCTATGGTTTTGGTCAAGAAGAAGAATGGGAAACTTAGAGTGTGTGTGGATTATAGGAAGCTGAATGCCTGTACTGAGAAGGATCACTTTCCTTTACCTTTTATCACGCTGCTTTTGGAGGAAGTTGGAGGTCATGCGAGGTACACGTTCATGGATGGATATGCTGGCTACAATCAGATTTCCATAGCAGTGCAAGATGTTCACAAAACAGCCTTCACAACTCCGTGGGGAACTTTTGTATGGGTTGTTATGCCTTTCGGATTGTGCAATGCACCAGCCACATTCCAAAGGTTGGTGATGTATATTTTCACGGATCTGTTATACAAGTCTATGACAGTTTTTGTGGACGATTTTAGCACTCAGTCAAGTGCTGGTGAGCATCTGCAGTGTGTTAAAGAAGCTCTCATTAGATGTAGGAGAATGCAGCTAGCTCTGAATCCTGAGAAGACCTTTCTAGGTGTTCAGAGAGGAGTTCTTTTGGGTTATGTTGTGAGTGAGAAGGGAAGAGAACCGGATCCTGATAAGATTGCAGTCATTGAAGGATTGGCAACTCCCACGAATGCCAAGGGTGTAGCCAAATTATTGGGACATGTAGGGTGGTATAGAGAGTTGATTCCTGACTTTGCCAAGATTGTAGTGCCTATTACTCAATTGTTGAGGAAGGAGAATAGGTTTGAGTGGACATATGCTTGTCAAGAAGCTTTTGAAGAATTGAAGTCCAGGTTGAGTACTTATCCGGTGTTGAGGCCTCCTGACTGGAGCATGCCTTTTCACGTTTTCTGTGATGCAAGTAGTGTAGCATTGGGTAGTGCGTTGTGTCAGTCTACAGGAGAGAAGGGGAAGGACTTGCCAATTGCTTATGCCAGTAGGCAGTTGAATCCAGCGGAGAGAAACTATTCTACGACCGAGAGGGAGTGCTTGGCCATGGTTTTTTCTGTCAAGAAGTTTAGACATTATCTGATCTGTAATCCAGTCGTTTTTTTCGTTGATCATATGGCAATCAAATATCTGGTGAACAAGGCGGAGCTTAGTGGAAGATTGGCCAGGTGGGTTTTATTGCTGGAGGAATTTGACTACACTGTGGAGTATAAACCTGGTCGCATGCACTTGCAGGCCGACCATCTATCTAGGCTGTCGGAGAATGTAGGGACCAGTCCATTAGATGATAGATTGATAGATGATAGTCTTTTTGTAGTAACAGCTCAGCCAGAATGGTACGCTGGAATAGTAGAGTTTTTGACAACTCAGCAGTTGTCAGGTGATTGGACTAAGGAGGAAAGGAGGAAGGTGAGAGTCAACAGTAGACATTTTGCAGTGATTGGCCACAGATTATTTAGAAGGGGAGCTGATGGTGTTCTGAGAAGATGTGTGTCAGAAGTGGAGGTTCCCGCAATTTTAGAGGCTTGCCACGACAGTGCTTGTGGAGGACATTTCTCGGGTCAACTTACAGGTCAGAAAATACTTAGAGCGGGATACTTCTGGCCTAGGTTGTTTAGGGACTCTCATGAATATGTGAAGCGCTGTGATGCCTGTCAGAGGTATGCTAGGAATGATCTTCGAATGGAGATGCCTCTACACGTTTCATTGCCACTTGTACCTTTTGAAAAATGGGGAATTGATTATATCGGTGAGATTCATCCTCATTCGTCAAAAGGCATGGCTTACATCATAGTTGCGACAGAATACTTGACAAAGTGGGCGGAAGCGAAGGCAGTGAAGACAAATACGGCTGCTCATGCTGCCACATTCATGTACGAAAACATCATTTCAAGGTTTGGATGTCCCAAGATTCTGGTTAGCGATAGGGGCAGGCACTTCTTGAATGAGATGTTTCAAGAATTAACAGATAGGTTTGAGATAGATCACAGAAAAACTACTCCATATCATCCACAAACCAATGGTCAGACAGAGCGAGTCAATGGGACTCTGGTGAGTATTCTTCGCAAAACGGTGGTTGACTCAAAAAGGGATTGGGACACCAAGCTGACAGCAGCATTGTGGGCTTATCGGACAACTTTCAAGGTGACAACCCAGGCAACGCCGTTTTCGTTAGTGTATGGATTGGAGGCCACTCTTCCCATCGAATTCGAGGTGGAATCACTCCGAGTTGCAGTGCAGTCACGGCTTACAAACAGTCAGTCATTAAGGAATAGGCTGACGACATTAGAAGAGCTTGATGAGAGGAGGAGAACGAGTGCTCAACATATTGAGGCCATTCAACGGAGGAGAAAAATCACCTTTGACAAGAAGCATAAGAAAAGGACGCTGAGGCCAGGTATGATGGTGATGCTCCAGGATGGTAGGAAGCTTGAGTTCCCAGGAAAGTTTGATGCAGTATGGTTAGGGCCTTATATGATTCGTGAGGTATTTCCAAACAACTCAGTGCAGTTGGAAACGTTGAATGGAGAAGTTTTCCCCACACGCACTGCGGGAAGTAGATGCAAGCAGTACCGGATTTGAAGCTGTCTAGCCTGCAGAGCTAGGATTCTGGAATCTTCCCCTGATGGTCGCCAATGATGTGAGCACAAAATTGTGCTCACATGTCTTTTTAACCTTGTGAGAGTTAAAGTTTTAGATTTAAGCTCTTGCAAAATTATGCTCGGAGTTTTCTGGAAGTTTTGGTAAGATTAGGAGTTGGTGTAATAGCTAGTAGGCAAAGGTCCGGAACGGGGCTTTCAGGGCAGGGTCTCCGGCGAAGAGCCTTCGGTGAAGTTCCTTCGGGGAAAGGCCTTCGGCGAAACAGTGAAACCCTCATAACGTTTTCAATGTGTGACTCCTTGACTCAGTTAGTGTCTCCTTGGAAAGAGCTCGCAACGCTCGTTCCAACGAGACCAAGAACTCTACAAACGGATGAGGAATCACTGAGTTGTGAGTGTCGGAAGTTACTGATGGGAAGGGTTGAGGCAAGTCCGGCTGCGAACATCTCCGGCTGCGAACGTCTTCGGCTCCGGATGTCTCCGGCTGCGAACGTCTCCGGCTGCGAACGTCTTCGGCTCCGGACGTCTCCGGCTGCGAACATCTCCGGCTTCGGACGACTTCGCGACAATTGCGAGCAGGCCTTCGGCGAACTCGGGGTCGGCGGACTCCGAGCCGGTGAACATCGTGCAAGGGCCATCGGCGAAACAGTAAACTCGGCATATCTTTTTCATTTGTTAACGGTTTGATTTGATTAGGGTCTTGTTGGAAAGAGCTCGCGACGCTCGTTCCAACGAGACCAAGAACTCTACAAACGGATAAGGCGTCACTGAGTTATGAGTGTCGAAAGCGGCGGATAGGGTAGGACAACATCGAACCGGAAGACATCCAACCGGCGAACATCGTGCCGGCGCCTTCGGTGATAACAGGTAACAGGCCTTCGGCGAAGGGTAAAACAGGCATAACTTTCTCAATTCATAACGGTTTGACCCAGTTAGGGTCTCGTTGGAAAGAGCTCGACCTGGTCGTTCCAACGAGCCCACGAACTTGTGAAACGGAGCTAGGATCTGTGAGTTATGGGTGTCGGGAGTAACTGTTATGGATAAGCAAAGGTGTGGTCGTGCGTCTTCGGCGGGTGGATGCCTTCGGCGGTGCGCGGAAGAGGATTCCCTCCGGCGGAGAATGGGTGGTCAGGAATGTAGAATGTGCAGGTGTGGCAGCGGCGGCGGCGTGAAGTCAAGTGGGGAAGGCAAGACGACGGTGCATGTAGTCGCGCAAGGGGAGTAGGCAACTACCCATCATTGCGAGTGTTGCATTTCAGGTGGGCTGTGTGTGTCTCGGCCTTGAACTTCGAAGTGGGGAGTTCGGCCTGGGAACGGAGAGCTGGTGGTGTGCGTGTGTGGAGACGAAAGTGGTGAGAATTAGGAGGGGAGTGTGGAGAGTTCGAAGTAGGAGGAAGCAAACTCTCGTGGGTGGAGAGTTGTATCAGAGAGTGAAATTTGAGTGGGATCTGAGATTGAAGTGTAACATCTGTGAGTGGGATCTGAGATCAGAGTGGAAGATCTGAGAATGGGAGCTGAGAGTGAAGTGAAATCTGAGACTGAGATCTGACAGTCGGAATCTGAATTTGACACTGAAAAGGCAAAGTTGAATCTGAGAGAGGAATCTGGTGGGGTCTGAAGATGGAAGCTGAGAAATCGACACTGCGGTCTGAGTAGGAATTGGGAGTGGGACTGGGATCTAGGATAGACCACAGCGGCTGTGGTGTTGAAAAAGTCACCCAGAGTTGAGTTAGATCTTTATGTAACAAAGAGTTTGTCTGCTGCCCTTGTGGAGATAGCAGACAGCAAGTTATCATTTTCCGTTCTGGATAAATTGTCTGTGAACGAGCAAGTGTTTATGATCTTGTTGTCTTGGATACACTTTGAGCACATGGCTTGCGATCAGAGAAGTTAGATTATGGAAGTTCGAACCCCCACCCGGACTACAAACGCTGAAGGGTGGGAAGGTTTGGCTCACAACCGGCGGTTAAAAATATGCGCATAGATGGCGTATATTACTGTCTGCATGCGTTATAGTCATACCTGATAATGGTATTATATGTACATTAACATTGATCGTCTTATTGCTCGAAGATCTTTTTTAAGAAAGCTTCACATATTAATGAACAATTCACTTTATATATAAAACTTGATTTCTCATCAGATTTTTGAATTCCTCAGTTTAGAATTATATATCCAATTTTGATGTCTACATGTTCTTCAAATTTGGTCAAATATTGATTCTATCGATGATGTTTCAGGATTTTGATGGAAGCTTCAGAAATTAAAAGTAACTTCAAAGTCAAAATAAAACTCCAAAGACTACAAAAATGGTTTGTTTTATTCTGTTTGTTACACTTGAGTATATGTTTTTACATTATTATCTTCATGTTCATAAAAAAATTTATGTGCACTTGATTAACATACTGATAATTCAAACATTTCAATGAAGATGACAATTCTAATACATTGACTGAAGATTTTATTTTAAAAATAAAATACTAGGAAAAATTTGTATTAAGTTATACATTTTATTGGGCAAAATCTTTCCACTTCAATAATATTCATAATATGAAACAATCTAACATGGACGATCTTCTTATTCGAACAACTTCTAGGCTAATGTTTTCATATTTCATATACTTTTACTCAACTAAAACATCACAAATCGGTTGAGGTCGATGTCCATATCCTCGCCTTACCTCTATGTCCTTCTCACCTGGTTCCTAGTCATTCCTTTACCCTCTGTCTGTCTGTCTATCTCTACAAGTCTTCCTTTTCGCTCTGCTCGCTCGATTGCTCCCACGCTACTTCTCTAATTCCTTGTACCCTCTTCCTGCCCGCCTACATTCACAGACGGCTCATTTCTCGATTTGGTTTTGGCAGAGCAAGCCGGGACGTATTTACTTCATGGACTTCTTCTTCTTGCGGGGGGTGATATCCATACGGCATTTAAATTCACACAAACGATGCAATGTTTTTTATCATTTGCTAGGATGTTGATTATGCAAAGAAATATAAATACGTGCAATTTACTTGTGATGCATATGAATGAGAAATTCTACCAGAAACCTTGCACTCTCAAGCTTGGAGGCAAACATCTTGGTTCTTGGTCATAACTCTTTACATGAAGTTCCGTCTCATCGTATGATTGTGGGTGAGTCCAGATGTGTGAAACCTCCACGCCTCGTTTTATGGAAGAAAGCTTAACTCTTGTTCAGGTTGAGTAAAAAATTTGTTTCAACAACGAGAGATGTCTGCACAGTTTTGATACAACGGTCTTCCAACTAAACATTCACTCACTCAACTCCTCACACTTAAGCTCGATCTATATAATTGGTAGATAGACTAACACGATGCAGGTTCTAGAGTTTGCAGGTAAAGACAGACAAGGTGGAGCAAGAGCACCTAAGATGAAGTGGAGATGCAAAATAATGAAAGAGAGACACTTGATTATTTCAACGTTTACCAAATTCAGGCCTAGGTGGATAATTTCCATACATCGTGATCGAGCAATAATGAGTCTGAGACAGAAGATAGTTAATTGGATGAGTACTTGTAAAGCTGGAGACTCTTGATGGTACACGCTACAAAAAACTATTGTAGAAGAGTTCTAATAAACTTGTGAGTTCTTCAAACACAGTGAGTCTCCTAACATAGACTTATTGTACTCTTGCTTCTTCTATTGAGCTTGGCAATGTAAGGAGACTTCTCAAATTTAGACTTGACTTCCTAGTTTTCACTTTTGGATTTGCCAATCACAGCAACAGCCTTGATATTGGAATAATTTTTCTTAAACTACAATCATTCCCTTCATTTTTCTGCTTTTGTTTGTTGTAAGTTGACATTGATTTATCATATACTTGCTTCTTCTTTTGAGACTTGGCAATGTGAAGAGCCTTCTCGAATTCAAACATGTCTTCCATTTCTCTCTTCAGGCTTTGCAAATCACTTGACACCCTTGCTCTTGCAATGATCTTCCTTAAATGACTTATTGAACTCATCAAGAAAGATGAAAAAGACTGTTTGTGGTCTCTTCGGTTGGTTTGGCTCTTGTAAGGTTACATTGATTTATCATACTCTTGCTTCTTCTATTGAGCATTGGCAATGTAGGAAGACTTTTTGAATTTGTACATGTTTTTTTATTTTTCTCCTTCAACTTTGCCAACCACGACGACAGTCTTGGCCTCAGGATAATATATCTTAAACAACTTTTTGAAACCATCAAGAATAAGTCACTTGCTGGCCTTGCCAACAATGTTGACATCCTAAACCGCAAGATGATGTTTCTAAATTAACTCTCTAACTCATCAAGATAGATGAAGCAGTTTATTGATGGTCTCTTTGATTGGTTGGGATCTTGTAAGCTAACATAAACTTATTGTATTCTTGCTTCTCTTGTTGAGCTTTGGTTTGACATAGCAGTCTTCATTGCCAAGGCTCAATAGAAGAAGCAAAAGTATGATAAGTCAATGTTAGCTTACAACAAGCAAAAACAAAACGATAAAGAGGACAATGAAAAAACACATGAGATATCGAATAAATCAAAGCAATTCAAAATCAATGACAACAATGGGAAGACGTCATAGGAGAAGGATGACAATATGGACACTTAGTCTTGCCATCTAATCAACACATACAGTGTTATGATAGAAAGTAAATCTTGTTTATGTAGAAGATTTCATCATCAACTCGTTTTGTAAATGCAACTTGATCCAAACTAATGAAAAAAGACACCAAGTGACTTCTTCATCTTTCTTGATGAGTTTAAAAAGTTATTTAAGAAAGATCATTCCTACATCAGGAGTGTCGCTATGGTTGGCAAAGCCAAAAGAGAGAAATGAAAAGTAATGTTTGAATTTGACAATTCTTCCTACATTGCCAAGGTTAATAGAAGATCAAAAGTACAATAAGGCTTTGTAAGATTACAAGCTCCAAACCAATTGAAAAGATCAGCAACTGAATTTTTCAACTTTCTACTTAAGGAAGATTATCTTGATGCCAAGGATGTTGCCTTAGTTGGCAAGTCCACTACTTATCTTCTTCATATTCTCAATAAATTCAAGAAGTACCTTAAGAATAATCATCAGGAATCCATGAATGTTGTTGTGGTTGGCAAAGCTGAAGGAGAGAATTGTAAAGAAATGTCAAAATTTGAAAAGAATTTTCACATCATCAAGACTCAACAGAAGAAACAAGAGTACGATTAGTCTATATCAACTTACAAGATCTAAATCAACGGAAAAGATCATCAATTGACTTCTTCATCTTTCTTGATGAGTTGTTTAAGAAAGATCATCCAGAGTCCAAGGATGTCGCCGTGATTGGCAAGGTCATCAATTGACTTCTTCATCTTTCTTGATGAGTTCAAAAAGTTGTTTAAGAAAGATCATCCAGAGGCCAAGGATGTCACCGTGATTGGCAAGGTCATCAATTGTCTTCTTCATCTTTCTTGATGAGTTCAAAAAGTCATTTAAGAAAGATCATCCAAAGTCAAAGTCGTTGCCGTGATTGAAGAAATGGAAAGACATGTTTGAATTTGAGAAATCTCTTGACATTGCCAAGGTTCAACAAAAAACAGTAGTATAAGTCTATGTGAACTTACAAAATTCAAATCAACCAAAGAGTCCACAAATTGACTTCTTCATCTATTTTTATAAGTTCAAGAAGTATTTTTTGGAAGATCATAATGAGACAAAGAATGTCATTATAATTGGCGAAGCCAAAGAAGAAAAATGGAAAGACATGTCTGAATTTGAAAAGATTCATCATATCGCCAAGGCTAAACAGTGAAGCAAGATTATGATAAATCTATATTAGCTAACAAGATTCAATCCAACCAAAGAGGTCACAAATTATTTTTTTCATCTCTCTTGATGAGTTCAAGAAATTGTTTAAGTAAGATCATTTGGAGGCCAAGGATGTCGCCAGGGTTGGCAAAGCTAAAAAGTAGAAATGTAAAAATGTGTCTAACTTTGGAGAGGCTCTCAACATTGCCAAGTTTCAATAGAAGAAGCAATAGGAGGATAAGATTATGTGAACTTAAAAGATCTAAAGCAACCAAAGAAGCCACAAAATGACTTCTTAATATATTTTGATGATTTAAGGTAGTTGTTCAAGGAAGATCATCACAAGTACAAGGATATTGCCGTGGTTGGCAAATCCATCAATTGACTTCTTTATCTTTTTTGATGAGTTCAAAAAATAGTTTAAGTAAAATTATCTTGAGGCCATGGATGTTGCCGTGGTTGGAAAAGCCAAAGGATTGAAATGAAAAAACATGTATGAATTTGAGAAGTCTTTGTACATTGACAAATCTCAACAGAAGAAGCATGATTATGATAAGTCTACATTAGCTTGCAAAATTCAAACCAACCAAAGAGCCCACTGACAAATTCTTTATCTTTCTTGATGAGTTCAAGAAGTCTTTTAAGGAAGATCATAGCAAGTCTAAGGGTGTTTCTGTTATTGTCAAGACCATAGACTACCTTCTTCATTTTCTTGGTACGTTTAAGAAGTAGTTTAAGGAAAATAATATTGAGACTTAGGGTGTTGACGTTGTTGTCAATACCACAAAGTGACTTCTTTATCTTTCTTGATGACTTCAAAAAGTTATTTAGGGAAGATTATTCCAATACCAAGGCTGTTGCTGTGATTGGCAAGGTCATCAACAAAGCTAAAGAAAAAATAATTAGTAGTCATTACTAAATTTGAGAAGATTTACTACATTGTCAAGATTCAAGAGAAAGAGCAAGAGTACAATAAATCTATGTTAGCTTACAAGATTTTAACCAACCGAAGAAATCACCAACAGACTTTTTCATATTTCTTGATAAGTAAAGAAGTTGTTTAGGGAGATATTCTTGAAGTCTAGGGTGTCAACATTGTTCTCAAATTCATTTTTTCATTTTTCTTGACAACTTTAAGAAGTTGTTTAAGGAAGATCATCCTAAGGTCAAGGGTGTCATCGTGATCATCAATTGACTTCTTCATCCTCTTGATGAGTTGAAGAATTCATTTACGTTAGATCATCCCGAGTTCAAGGATATCACAGTGGTAGGCAAAGCTGAAGAGAAGAAATGAAAAAACATGTCTAAATTTGAAAAGAGTACATTCCAAAGCTCAACAAAAGAAGCAAGAGTATGACAAATCTATGTAAGCTTACAAGATCCAAACCAACCAAAGTCCATCAACTACATTCTTCATTAAGAAAGATGAAGAAGGTAGTTGATGTATAAATTTGAAAAGTATGTCTACATTGCCAAGACTCAATAAGATTATGATAAGTCAATGTGAGCTAACAACAAGCAAAAGCAAGAATATGAAGAGTACAAAGAGTGAACACATGAGGAATTGGATAAATCAAAGCCATCCAAAATCATTGAGGAGAAATAAGAGTAGGATGATGACAATGTGTACAATTAGTCTTGCCATCTAATCAATATATGGAGTGTTAGGATAGAAAGGATCACATGACTATTTATGAGAGTCACCATCAACTTGTTTTGTAAATGCCACTTGCTCCAACCATTAGAAGAGTACACCAAGTGAATTCTTTATCGTTCTTGATGAGTTGAAGAAGATATTTAAGGAAGAGGCCATGGTTGTCGTTGTGGTTGGCAAAGCCAAAGGGGAAAAATGGAAAATAATATCTAAATTTGAGAAGTCTCCCTACGTTGCTAAGGCTTAACAAAAGAATCAAGATAACCATAAGTCTATGTCAAGAGTGTTTGAAGAACTCACAAGTTTATTAAAACTCCTAGGATGGAAAAGTTTCAAGCTTAAAATCTGGATCAAAGGAGTTGTCCAGCAATCTCAAGTTCATAAATCCTTAATCAGTTTTTTTTAAATATATGTCTGAAATGACCTGATTGAGAACTTAGAGGAGGATTTCGACCGTTTAAAAGATGAATATTGCCCGCGTTCAGTTATCCTCAAATGACAGACAACAGTCTTCTCGTCAGCTTAGAATCAACTTCGTCCTTTAGAGGTCCCCGAACTTCGGCAGAGTGAACTTTCCTCCACTCTAGAACACATCTCTGCACTGTCTAAACTCACGTTTGAGAGAGACCTGCAGCAGGCGATAGTCTTGGACTGTACATTTGAGGTAAAAACTGTACACTCGTGGTGTATCGAGACCCATGAGCTGCAACGCGACATTCCTGAAGAAAGTAAATATCGAAGAATCTCGTTAACTGGATCCACCTAACGGTCGGCTGAATCCGATTTCCATGCCGGATGTACAGAATCTCTCCAAAAATAAGCTGTCTGGTGCAAGTCCAATCAGCATGTCACAGGTTAAGAGTATGTTCCATTAAGGAAACGGTAAAAAAATGGACGTACGTAAGGGAAATCGTAGAGATCTTAAGAATTTATTCACATTTAAGCAACGTTTTATGATACAATTGTAACTGTGACAAGTATTGGAGGCCAAATCATCTCATGTTTTCTGCTGGTGCGAATGGGGTTCCAGACCAGTTCAGGGAGGTTCGACGTCCACATTCAACATTTCTCGGTTTATTCAATGTGCGTTGATTACTAAATGCCTGTGGGGCAGATCTCCGCCAATCTTCACAGATAGCATTCCCCTACAGGTTTTGTATGCGAGACCTGCATTTTGACGAGTGACTATCGACGCCTCCTGCAGCTTTGATAGGGAATCTCTTTGGGCTTCATGAAGCTCAGAAATATTTCCAAATCACCTTTCTCCTTCCTGTTGACGGCGAGAGGTTGTTAGTTGAGGTGGATGCAATTCGCCTCAACTAGCTGCCCACAACCGTAGCCACAAAGATCAAACGAGAGATGTTCCAGGCCTTTAAAGGAATTGACTAGTACATACATTAGAACCAACGACATCATTAGAGGTGGACTGAACCACGAGGCTCTTGACTCCAAGAAGGACCTGGTGAAGTTGCGCTAATTTATAAGTTTATCCGGTCAACCGTCAGTCATCAGTCTCCGCTTTCATCATTCGCTATCGGATTCTAAGCAGGCTCCAATATTTGTCCAATCATGAATACAGCAAGTGGACTAACTGTGTGGAATCGATCAGTCCTAGCCTTCCGGCAATTTAAACTTCGGCACAAGTGAAGCTTAGAGGGTCGCAATTCGGGTAAATTCAAACTTCTTGCTGCCTCAAACGTCTCTCGTTGATCGTACCTGCGGGAAGGAGCAAATCCTGCTTACAAGTCTTCGCTCTCTTGGAAGTGAAGGAGGACAGAAACAGATTGACGCAGCTCGACGCAACTTCATTGGAAATAAACGCAAAGCACGTATTCGTACAAATTTGTTTCGCTTTCATCGACTTTCACTTGTGGGAAATCTGTCGTGCCATTTACCGATTCTGTTGATACGAAGAAACGCACAATTTTGCATCAGAAATCGCTTCATATGGAGATGAACCCATGTGTATGGACACAAGAGCCAAATAGAAATGCGTACGAAGTGAAAGTAAAAGATTCAACTGCCCTAACCTCGGCTACCCAGGATGAAGGAAAGTGTTTGATGATCGATGCAACTCTTCCATTTTATCGCAACTAACCATATTTACATATCACCGTTCAGGCTCGAGTCACATTGGGGCATCCTATGGATTAATATTTGGTGAATCTGAACCAGGCTGCTTCCAACCGGGGAGTGCGGAGAGAAGTAATTTAAGAGGCACAATAATGTAGAAAGACAATACATGGATTTATAGAGATCGGTCAGTTATCTCTCAGTTTAGATTAATTATCACATGACATTACTGTGATAATTAGAGGTATGTGATTAGTAACTTACAAATGGGCGGGTGGAATACCACGACTCGTATCACGACATTTTGTCTTTTCACATTTTGACATGTGTCTGCTTGGCTACGTGGCTTCTGAGACGAAAGCTCATGAGCCCATGCGACTTCGAGTTCATCCATTTCTCACTTCCAATGCAAGTGTGTGCTTGCTTGCGTGACCAAAGTTCAGAAGCTCATTCGAATGTGCTTTGGACTCAATGTTCATCCAACCAATGAATGTTGAATTTGATACATAAAGTGGTGGAATGCATCAAGCCCACAGTTTATCGAGATTCCCTTGTGAATTCTTGGAGTCTTTAGTTCAGGCAGTGAGGAATTCAAGAGTTTCTTGCGAATGTAGAGCGGACATTTTCTCATTTCACCCATGCGATATCAGTTGTGGTATCCGTGCAAAAAATATGTTTTCTGTCCGATCATTGTCCTTGAATGGTATCGTGAGCATTTTTCTTTTCCTTTTCTCAATCATAGATCTCTCTTCTGTAAAATATAATTGAGTAAGTGATAACTGAAGAGTAACTAGTCTCTATCTTTTAATATACCATATTCTATATACAAAAATTGTTAACATTGAGCTTTTAGTTTTGGAAAAAATTATCACATACATTAATCTTGTAGTGAAGAATTTCAAATAGGAAATAGTGTAAAGTGAACTTGTCAAGATATAAAGAATAGAACACGAAAATTGTAAAAAATAAAACAGGTGATGAAAAGACCATAAACTTAATATTGTTAATTGAGTAAAAACACAAACGCACGAAGACTTCGTCATCGAAACTCAATAATATAGAATCTCAATAATATAGAATTGACTCTTGGCAGTCACAGTAGAGCATGGATTCATTAGGATTTAAATCTCGTGAGATAGCTCTTTTAAATTGGAAACAAATGATTTTCAACTAAGATTGTACCAAAGCGTAAGAGTATTTACTCAATTTGTACTATATTGAAGAAAAAATGTTTCACTTCAATCCTGCCGGAAGGCTGTAATCAGAAATAAGAAGTTAAATTGGTTCACAGTCTGGCATATGTAACGAACAACTTGAATACTTGATGGGATACGTGAAGTGGTCACAAAATTGGTGGAGATTCTATTTGTAAAACATGTGTACAAAGGAGACATCTAGATATATCTTTCATCTAGATTTCGAATGGGTATTTTTGATAGTAAGGAGATTTATCTTTTATTTTGATATCAAGTAACTCTTGCTTTCGAATTCTTACATCAAGATTCACATCAAGTTTACTATTGAACACGAGGTGAGTACCACTAAATAGAGAGACTAGCAAAGCCATCCTTCGAATCCAGATATCAATATGAATAGGCTTACATATTAGATTACAAATAAATATTCTGCATCAATATTCTATCGGACTAGGACTAATCTTCGAACGAATGTATGGCAGAACTAACATGAACATGCTGGAGGGCAGACAGCCATATGAACCACCAATTCTCATGCTATTGAAAAGTGGTTATGTACTTGAGTGCATGAACAAGCGTTGCCTTGCTCCAGGAGGATAAACAAGGAACTGTTCATGAGCATTTAGTCGAACTAGTACAACTGTTCATAGATTCATTGACGAGTGTCTCATCAAGAAAAACTAATAGAACATCCTGAGAAGTTGTCATGCAAAACATCGGTTGCCTTTTTGAGAAGTACGAGCACATGCAACAGATTCAGAATGAGAGAAAATCCAAGTGACCTTCAAAGAACTTAAAGGAACTTACATCTGAGTTGGATCAAAAGGAATGTGCCAGTGACTAAATAAAATACAAAAAATAAAATCGCGTTGTTTTCATAGGCCAACATATTTTGGCGAACACATGTTCGTGTCGGGTTAGCATCCAAACAACATGACATCTGGTGAGCAGGGTCCAGTAGAACTTCGCTTGACTCAAGACGCAATAACTTTCCGAGGAACACAGAAGTCGGAGGGCAGAGTAAAGTAATCTAGGGTCATGTGCATCCTGTTCACATGACCACTTCAATGTCAAATGTATCCAGATTAAAAAATGCAACTCTAGTCATGGATGACATTTAATCTCAATTTGGAATTGTTTGTCGAATGTTCAAGTAACCGGTCTGGTTATCAAAGTAAGCTCACTAGATTCAGTTTGTTTTCAGAGCCCTTTCTGCCAACATGCTTTCCCTTGTGTTGGATCTGCTCCTGTACTCGATGCTTCTGACTTCATCGCTAAATGCATGAAGACCTTTTTGCATTTCAGCCAGAATGGGACCGAATAGCCGAAACCAGAAACATGTCTATCTGGAAATCAGGCGTGGTCAAGTTCATCTTATACTGATGGCGTATTACTGATTAGACTATTTCTGTCTCTTGGTTTCCTACATCTGCCAGCATGAAGGTCATACGAGTTTTTGTCCGATCCTGGGGTTCCAGTGCTCGCGGGAGGCTCCCTGAATGGTGCACGGAGTGTAAGGACTTGTTTTACATGCTCGGAGTTCCGTTTCTCTGCTGAAAACTGCGGTGGGTTCCACACTGCAGACTTCTCTGATACGTGCGGACGAGCGATGAGTCTGGATAACACCGCAGGACATTGGGAGAGGCTCATACGCCATGCTCTACCTGAAAAGTTGATCGGATTTGATGAAAGATTCGCGTTCTCACCTCCAAAAATTATTATTTAATTAATTTATTAAATCTTTCTGGCGATGGCATCGAGTGATCGCATGAGAGTGCCGTCGAGGAAATCGAAGAGACGAGCTCGAGACCAGGAACGTGAAGGCTGAGCAAGTGAGATCGACGGCACGGCCGCAACATGTTGCGCCACGTGGCGAGATGAGAGAGCAGCGGATCGATCGAATCGGAGCGTTCTGCGGCCAACGAATTGCGGCCGATCCGCCGGCACACTTGCATTCACAAGGGACAACGGGTGGAGAAACCGACCTGGCAGTGTGTCCCTCACGCCTCGTCAGCACAGCCGCTGCGTGGGATTTCTGGCCGGATCAGGTCGACGTTCTTCGTTCTGCATGCGAAGCGAGCGCATGCAGACGTACGTGCTCAGACCCGAGTTTCACACCCTTGCGACCAGTCCAACTCCAACTCCAGTCCAACTCCCACAATCACTGAAAGCTTTCGACCCGAGAGGCTGTACATTTTTGTAATCGTTGAGAGTTGGGATTCAGTTCAATGTCTAGTTAAAAGTTTTAATGGAAGATTATCAGCCGAAGAGTTGTAAGTGGTGGCCGCAGATGTCGAGGCCCATCATGAGATGGAATACTTGTGTCAAGGGTAAACGGCGGCTGAGAAACGATGTTCGTAACCGTGACGGTGACACCAAAGCCTAGGCCAAAAAGGCCCGCAGGTGTTCTTGGAATTTATTTATGGTATTTAAGTACCTGTCGGAAATCTAGTATACTTAGACATTTTCCGGCCCCGCAATTCTGGAAGCATCACTTGCGAGTTGCGGAGTTATGGGATCGAATCACAAGATAATTGATCACAAACGTCTTTGCGTGTCATGTTTGTCCTATTCCTTCGTGGTCTTCTCATCCCTTCTATATCCTTGTGGTCACACTTATATCCCTGTCGAGGGCTCCACTTTCTATTTTTCTCTCCAGAGGCTGTATGTCTGAATAGAACAGTCCTTAATATTTACTGCCTGAACATGACTCAAAAGTTCCGATAAATACCTTCTGACAGTACAGAATTGAGCGAAAGGTCATAACTCACTTCAAGCAATTTTATCCACTCCGATTGAGTCTACGTGACCCCAATTGGCCAGAGAAAAACACGTACGTGACTTGAAGCTAGATATTTGTTGACAATTTAGGAACTGCTCTTACACTGCTAACCATCAACTTCATTTGTTCATTTGAACAATGCTAAGTATCGGCGAGCATGACTGGCCGCACGTGAAACCTCGTATCACCAATCCGCATGCATTTGCGGGAACAGCTACGTCAGGTTTTTTTTAAAAAGTGTTAGAGGGTTTGATTTAATCTTTTTGTCTTTGTGTATGATAGATACGTTCCCACCTGTGTCTGTTTTCAGTCTTTTTTTGAAAACGTTGTGCATGTCCTAAAACGAGAAAATATTTTGGATTTCCTTATTCTAACAGACTAATATTTAAAGGTCAAAGTAAAATGAAGAAAAATGAAAGAGATTATCGATCAAATGCTCTTCTGACTAAACGCTGGAATTGATAGTCATACTGAAGAACTAAATCACAGACTCTTACAATAAAGTAAGAGTCTGGCATTATTCCAGTGGTAATTTTCAAATATTGGTGATCAATTTTTTCATAAGAATTTATGTTCCCTGCAGGACTTTTAAACATATCTCCAAGATATAAGTAGAATTTTAGGGTACTTCCCCTGTACATATCTAAAACTGTAGTGTTTACTTTCGGAAAAAATGAATGAGGTTACGAGGTATCCTCACAGGTTTTATTCATGGTTAGAATCTACAAGCCTTTCCGACCAATAACTTTTGTACGTAATATTTTTTTACACAAACTTCTCAAGATTTGTGTATCCCCTTGATTTATAATGAGTAGTTTATATTGTTCGTATGTTTTATGAAACTTTGACAGTGCACTGTCAGGTGGATATAGCTATAGCACTCTAAGCAAGGTCTACAGAATAAAGTTATGTCTCATAATGGTCTTCCTGTTTCATATAAAGATAACATCATGTTCAATCCCAATTATACAAGAAAACGGGGAGCTTGTGACTAACTAAAAATTGATTTGAAGACACATCAATCCCTACAAGGATTCATCCAACAAGGATGAATCAGGTAACGGGTCTAGGCCCCAATTGTACCAAAGTATTCACAATGCCGTATCCTTTACAGGATACAAATTAAAGATTAAAATTGAATATAATGGCCAGTAAAGTAGAGCAATATTCGATCAATCATTTTCTTCACATTGCAGTCAAAATTATTTCGCCATCTAGCGTCAGCACTCGGACAAAAAACGGCTCATATTTCTTTGTGCTTTCAGACAAAGTAACTAGCCAGTCGGCGGATAGGTCGGATGTTATTTCATTGGCATAGAAGAGAAAAATATTCACAAAGTAAGTTACGTGTATTCTACACTCTGGGATGGATGCGCGATTGTTTCTTCGACGAAACTGGCAAGAAATGCCAGCGTTTGTGCTAACAGTATCATCGGAGGCGTTGGAAGCTGCTCGAACTACAGTCAAACTGACTCTATGGTTAGACAGATCCCCAATGACAATCTGGTATGCAAAGTCGGGGTCCAGGTTCTGTTTCTGACAATGTGGGTAAAGTCCACGAAAGCCTCAGGACAATAACAAGCGGAGCGATGGAAGTCTCGAGCAGATTGCAATGAGTAGAGCTTCCAAATATAGCGAGCTTCGACGAAACGTGGAAAAGAAAGCATCGAATGAACTGCAGACGCGCACTTCAATCAGGCTCGCGTTCAGGATGACTTCTGCTGTAGATTGCTGTGCTTGGAGTTTTCTCAGTGGTTTCGTGAGACGCAATCCCTTGACATATCACATCATGCAAACGGGAGACTGGAGAGGGCAGCTGGACATCCGACTCTTCCAGTGTCTGCCTCATGTAGTCAATTGAGTCAGCGTGATAACTTCGTTATCTCCATCTCACATAGTCAAACACCGGTCAAGTCAGAAAACCCGACTTCCAGTAGTCCTGCGATGACGTGCACACTGATCTGAGTATCTGAGGAATCCAGCGAGTATCGATACCGTTCGTTCGCAGGGTCGTCTCCACAGTTTCCAACGGATTCGAAGTCTGAGACGAAAAAGAACTGGAGAGATTGGAGCAAGAAGATGTCTATTTTTACGTCAGATACCCGAGATCTTTATAGATTCCTTCTGATTTATGAGTCGAGAGCAGTGCCCGGGCGATATCCATGCGTCTTCCTTCCACAGCAATGTTCCAAGAGCTTAGGCGGGTCTCTAGTAAAACAAACCATCCACAGTCTCCTGCCCCGCATATTTGTCGTCTGATATCCTTGAACCCGACGAATCCGCGCCTGGCAAGCACAGCGGAATCAGAGAGAGCGAAATATGAGTAGAGGTTGACTTACTGGGAATTTTGGTCGAGTTTCGTGTGAGATAAACTAATAGCAAACCTCACAGTCCTGCATCCGAATCTGGAAGCAGGGAGATTCCTTTCGACGATCCTAAGACCCCCGTAGCCCCAGTGCACCAGTATGAAGGGAACCAAATACGTCGTCAGCTAATCCCGCTGATTGGCTGTCGTGGTGTGCGATAAACGTCGAAAAGCCCACAGCCGGCCGGCCGGTGAGGTTCCGGGTTTTTGACAATTAAGGCCACGCTTTTGCTGAACGCTTGCCTGGCTATGAGAACGGGCAACAGCAGAAGGTAGGTGCCGACACTTTGGCTACTTTTTGTCATACGCGAACTCAAACTTGATGAAATCCGGGAATAATCCGACGACGAAACCAATCAGGGACGCTTAGCATAACAGGGAAGCGTTGGTGCTGAACTAGTGGCTTGCCATGCCGTTGGATCGCATCATTGTGGATGCATGAATGAATGTAAGTGAGTGAGTAATCACAAGTAGATTCCGCGTCAATCAATCCTCTTCCGGCAACTTGTCGAAGTCCGCAGAGGTCAAGCTAGCCTCGGTCTCGGGTGGAAGAATTTTGTCTGTTCATCGGGAGCTGTTCCGGCCCCGAAACTTGGATGGCAGGATCGGCAACTTGTCTCATTATGTTGTGCACTGTGCTCATAAACCGCACAGAGAGACTCAAATTATTCTCTTTCTCCCATGATTTGATCACGCTATCTGAAAGGGACCTTGAACAACCCATTCCGGCACACAGTTGGGTTTCGTCCTACTAGGAAATTGCTCTGAGAATATGGCCAACTGTGGAGTTGGATCGCTGAATACGATGGAGAGATGATATAGACTTGCTGACCACCACCTGAAGACGTCAAGTCCATGGACCGCATCAAATCGTCTGCCGCAGGCCCAGAATCCTCTTCCTGCTCCCTTTCGAGTACTTAAGCAAGCTCAGTCGATATAGAAGATGAGG
Organism: Marchantia polymorpha subsp. ruderalis; assembly: GCA_037833965.1. NCBI lineage: Eukaryota > Viridiplantae > Streptophyta > Marchantiopsida > Marchantiales > Marchantiaceae > Marchantia > Marchantia polymorpha. The sequence continues at coordinate 28,916,590 of AP031351.1, read as the reverse complement.
TTTGAGAACCCCCACTCAAACTTCCCTTCTCGCAAGCTTGATCAGAGTGAAGGAGAAGTGTTCCAGTACGTTGTTCAGAATCGGAGTCCAATCACTCTTGTTCACGATTGAATCGACCGTGTGAGCCGGACCTGAGGTCACGATTTCACAATCACTCTCGATCAGTTTCACCTGTTTTCCCGATTCTTTCATGTCCCGTTTCCATGATGAGAGAGGATGGTGGACGACTGGAATTCCCGTTGCTGAACGGAGGTAATGCATCATCGTCGCCGCCGAGGCTTGGGATCAGCAGAGCTCTCTGTGAGGTCAGCAACGGTGGAGATCGGGATCCTGAGGATAGACTCCCTGATCGTGTCCCGGAGAGCGCAGAGCCGGAAACAACTTCCGGTCGATTTTACGACAGTGACGTTCAAACGCATCTCCGCAATGCGGCGGGGGGAATCGCAGAATGGGTCACGAAGTGCATACAGAATTTCACTATGTTCCCGACCTACGTGGAGGAAGACAGGAATGCGAACGCGATAAAACGCGATAAATATTACAGCTACGCCTTTCTCTTCTTGGCCATGACCGTCGTGGTGGGGATTTACATCTTCCAGCAGCGTGCAGAGGTGGCGTTTACGGAGAGGACGAACGACCCCGTACCCCACCATCCCGCGCTGACGTGTGGCTGCTCCACCGCCGGTCAGGACACAGGGCTGTTGAGGTCGTGCTACCAGATCAAGAGCCCGGCAATCGAGACGGTCACCATCGTCTCGTTCCCGAACTTCACGTCGCCGGATCTTCCCAACATTACGTACGGTGGTGACCTGAGGTACTCGCGAGGAGGCTCGTCGGTCCAGCTCGTGTACAAAACTATAAACGACGCGTATCTCGATTCCAACACGCTGACAGAGTTCAATCTCTGGATCGAGGACAAGAAGATGTTGTCACCGCTGTACCACGACTACTATCGGTACTTCGAAGATATGGAAACGGTGGATTACAACATCGACCACATTCTCGACAACACCACGCTGTTCGAATTCCCCTCGTACTTCATGTTTATGATGGTGCAATTCCATTGCACGAAGTTCTCTGCGTGCAGCCCGGCCGTGATTTTGTTCTACATGGGCGACCCGAAGCTCCGAAGCCACGACAGTCGTTTGCCCGGGAGCTCGATGGCAGAAAGCGAGCAGCTGCTGGCAAACTCGACGGCGTATGTGGGCAACGAGTGGCTGACCTGCGGTGGCTATGATGGCAACAGCGAATGGGATCCTTTGAACAACTTCTACCGCGGCAGGTGTATGATATATCCCACGTATCCCACCATGTCTGCCAGAGTGAAAAAGCTCCTGTACTACTTAAGGTCCTTGAGTCTGCGGGGAGACCTGAGCAATCTGGCGGGCTACTTCAACAGATCGAACGTCGTCACCTTCGTGTCGCGCATGGAGCAGGTCAATCAGAGCATTGTCATTGACAATGTGCCCATGGTGATGGGGTATCTCGAGGTGGAGCCTGGGACGGCCCAGTGGTTGAGGATGGCTGACGAGTATCCGGGAGTGAGGTTCGAGTGCTCCGCGCCTAGTGGAACCAACTCTCGTGCCTGGACCGAGGTGTGCAATGCTTCGTCCATTTGCCTCTCGTATAAGACGGCTGCGGAGGTGGGATTCTCGAGCGTGAAGATGACGTGCATGGACTTCGACCGCTACAACTACACCAATTGCGTGTTGCTCGCCAACAGCACGGGCAACTTCGATCGGGTCGACGAGCTGTGCAATCCTGCAGCGAACTGCCAATGCGTGCCCTCGAGGAAGGTGAAGAGGCAAGTGGTGTCGGAGACCGCCCTCAACCAAATGAACGTGAAGGTGGTGAAGAACGAGATCGACACCAGTTCCAAGCTTGCAGTTTGCCGGAACGTGTACGCGAAGGTGGTGAGATACTATAGCCAGAGTCTGAATCGAGACGTGTTCTTGGAGACTAATTGCTCGCAGGCCGCAGGGGTGTGTACCATCACAGGAAAATACAATTTGCTCGAAGATGAAGCTGGGGCTGCTCCTCGAAAACTGGACGACAAGGAGGTCCAGGCCGCTGCCCACGACGCGATGCCGTTCGTCTGTTCCGGGTACAAGAGGCAGAGTTGGCTCGACTGGGCGGTACAAACATATGGTGTGATTCCAGGCTGGCTGATGACCTTGTACACTATCGCCAATTTGTTTTACTCGAACTTCTTCGTTCCAGCCACTGGGCACGTCGTTGCTACCTATACACCGAGTGAATCTTCTTCGGAAGATGAAGCCGGAGAACAGGACGGGAGCCAGCGAGGGCAATTGGAGGTTAGTGTGCAGAGTTGATGGTGAGAAAGTTCCCATTGCGCTGACCTCAGCAACCGCACAGGTCATCCTTACAGTCACGCTGGAAAGGAGGACTTTGCTGTCTGATGATACTCGTCGATGAAACTGAAATCATTGCAAAATAGAAATGTTCGATTAGTTCAGTGGGACAGAGTATCGATCAGCAAATGTTTGAAACAAGACAGCCAACTTCCATGTACTGGGTAGTCGGGTTGCACTACTCGTACCTGGTATACACCAGCTGCTGGTGGCTATTCATCGACTGAAAGTTCTTCGGAAGACGAAGACAGAAGCCAAGACGGGAGCCAGCTAACGGACTCGGGGGATGGTGGGCAAGGAGTACTTTCCAATCGCACTGGTCGCTCAGGTCAACGACGTGGTCACACTGGAAAGGATGAGTTAGCTATTTTTGGATGCGTTTCCACTACTCTGATGATCGTGGACGAAGAGATTCCTATGAGTACAAGAACTGCAGAGGTCATGAAGATATCTCAGTACTTCAGTAGGGAGAGAGTATGGATTCGCATCTGCTAGAAACAAGACAGCCAGTGTCCATGTACTGCAGAAGACGAAAATGGAGGAGAAGACAGGAACCAGTGATCGGACTTGGAGAATGGTGGACAAGGTTGATTTCGGGGACTTTCCAATGGCACTGGTTGCTCAAGACAGCGAACTGATAATCCGGGAAATGCAGACATCGCTGTTTGAGGATGGGTTTCCACTACTCTTGTGATCGTGGACGAGGAGACTTCTATGAGTACAAGAAATGCAGAGGTCAAGGAAATATCTCAGTACTTCAGTAGGGAGAGAGTATGGATTCGCATCTGTTAGAAAGAAGACAGCCAACGTCCATGTACTGGGTCGTTGGGATGACTACCAGTGCCTGGTTCATACCATCCTCTGGTAGCTATCCATTGACTCAAAACTCTGCGCAAGAAAAAGAGAAAAAGAAGACAAGACGGGAACCTGGTGGGATGGGGGAGAAGGTTGATTTTGAGAAGTTTCCAATCACAGTGGTTGCTCTGGTCAACGACATGGCCACAAGGGTAAGGAAGATGTAGCTGTTTTTGGGATGGGTTTCCACTACTCCGATGATCCTCATGGTCCTGGACGAGGAGATTTCTATAGCACAAGAAATGCAGAGGGACTTCTGCAGCGAGAGAGTGTGGAATTACAAATGTTAGAAACAAGACAGCTAACAAACTCTAAATTCAACCTTACTGTGGAGTTAAATAATAGAAGTGCATCATCCCCATACAGTAGATATAAAATGATATTAGATATTTCCTGTTGTGATGATATTGGGACCCACCCCTCCAAAAGGAAGAAACCATGGATGGTTTCTTCCTTTTGCCATATTGCCATATATTGCTTTTGCCAGTCTTCCTATTGAAGATGTACAATACAGCAAAAGGAAGACTCCATCCATGGGGGGATGGGTCCTAGTATCATCACAACGGGAAATTTCTTATATCATCTTATATCTTCGGTGCTCTACCGCACCTTGCTCGTTAACTTGTGTTCTTGGACAAGCTCTATGAATAATACAAATGTCTGAAAAGGGGTGTTCGTTGAGGTCCAGCCCGTGTCCTGAGCTAATGTTTGATGGATGCATGATGCTCATAACTCAATCACAGTTTCCCCTAAAAGTGTTTATTGCGTTTGCCATATGTATGAAAGATAGATAAAATGACACGAGATGCAGAACGCTCATGACATTGACATATTCATCGTAAACAAATTCTTCTCGATTATCCAGAACAGATGATTCATCTTAACTGCACGACTTACACCTTAGATGTATCCCTCGTCTTTATTAGTTCTAGTTCTTCGTGAACCCTTGAATCTGACTAACTTTCAAATCGCCTGATTGTCTAATTTTTTTCTGAACTCTTTATTGCAAATTATACTTTTGACGATATTCTTGTTCATCTACTTTTGTTTAATTTTTTCTAGAAATTAAATACGTCTATCGCCCAACAATACATTAATTATAATTTTCGTTGTGAGTGTCAAAATATTTTACTGTACTGAAGAAATTAGATGAAATCAAACTGGAATCACAGCGTATCAATACAAACACCTGCAGCTCGTCGTGGTTCACTCTTCCGCTTACCTCTTTCTCCTTTAACGATCTGCGGCTTGCCTGGGTCTTAGACAAACTTCATCGCTACTCCATTGGTTTCGGGCCTGACTCGGTTGATTCGCCAAGCTTTTTCGGCCTCTTGCGCTTCTTTCCAGCATCCACACTCTCAGTCAGCCAGCTGTACTGTTTATTCCTCCACAGGTAGCTCCTCCTTCGCAACTTTTCGAGGCCGTCCTCTCTTTCTTTGTACAGGGACAGGATTCGACGAGGTGCTCTCGAGCACCTCTTTGGGAGTCGCGATAGGCAGTTTCTTCGTCAAAACTTTAGCCCGCCCCATCTGGTGACCCACGTCAGCAACACACCACACCATGGCAATCTTAAGACCTTGGACATTACACAGCAACTCAGAAAACAAACGCAGGCACTCAATCCTGAAGTCAACCACAACGATAATGATATGCAAGCGCTCTAAAACACGAACCTGCGTGAACAGCCCACCAAATCGAAAGAATGCTAATCCCTCTGGAAAAAATTTCCTCCTCGTCCCCATATCAGCCGGACTGTAGGCACACGCTCGGAAATTCTTCGCTAGCCATTAGAAGAAGCAAAAGCACCATCGACCCAGCCACTCAAGAATTTAATAATCCCACATGAAGTTTCGACCCTCTCATCAACCAACCAGTCAAGGTTTAACATGTTATATCGAGTTTTTCCCTCAAGATAACTCGTGATAGAATCCTACAAATGTTGTGCAGAAAATGTGCATCTAAATCCTTTGATTTACGCTTATTTATAAGGAGACCGTTTCTTTTGCAAAAATCAACGTAGATCTGAAATTTTAATGCACAATTACAAATAATTGTATATGAATTCAATAAAGATCATAAATTCATCTTAATGGAGAGCATTTCTAGGCGGACAGGATAATGCATAGATCATGTACAAACTCTTAGAATTCAAAAGCATGAAAAATAAGAGTATGGAGATTTCAGAAGCGATGAGTCATCTCTTTCACAAATCTCCAGAGCCTGATGCTCATTTCTGATGTCTTTGCACAATACATGTATAAGCACAAAAGATACATGAGGCTCCTTGAATTTTACACAAATCTTGAGCATCTTAAACCTCAAATTGAATACATGCCTCACAAAGAAACATTATGTACCTCCACAATGAGCAAGAAATATGAGTGATCCTTTTAGAACATTGTAATTATTATGAAATTTTAAAGATATTTGTCCTTTCTTAGGTTATGTCCATTAACCTAAGAGCATAAAATGACCACCTCTTCAAAACTTTGCTTCGAATAATTTCTCATGTTTCCATTTTAAAAAGAATAAATAAAGAGAATAACAACATGAGCGTGCATACGCCATGTTCGACACATTTTCAGCTGGATGAGAAAATACTTATCACAGAATTTGAAACCTGAATATCAACATGAGGTCCGCTTCATAATCACTTGAAGAGGGTAAGTTATCCTGCTAACCTTTTGCAAAGCCGAAGATTGCATACCACGAAAATCATTAGAATCCAAAAATTTTCTCTCAACACAACCATTTGCGATTTGAACATCTTGCTGGTGTTTCATTCTCCCGGAGGAGCCTCGAACTCGATTTCTATATGTGGTAACCCACTTTTTGTTTTTCGTCGGAATTAGAACATTTTTGATTAGTAAGTACCGTGGTAGCAGCTGTAAATAGTAATCGGTACGCAAAGCCAGAGTAAAAAGAGGATCGAGGACAGTCAAGGGGTTTTGGGCTTAGGCCACAGTGGAACGCTTGGAATGGAACGGGCGGTTCACGCTGCAGGACTCGCTTCGAGCACCTTCGGCGGTAGATCACTCATAACTTCTTCAATTCTTAACGCCTTGAGTTACTTAGGGTCTCGTTGGAAAGAAGTCGACGCGTTCGTTCTAACGAGCCCAAGAAAGCCTAGAACGGATGAGGACTCAGGGAGTTGTGACTGTCGGAAGATGCGAAGGAGAACGCCTACGGATAGGCGGAAGGAGTTCGTCGTCAGCAGAATATCCACCTTCGGCCCTAGATGTTCGCCTTCGGCGACGGACGTCTTCGGGTCAACTTCAAGTCGGCAAACTCGAGGTCGGAGAACTCGAGGTCGGAAAACTTGAGGTCGGCGAACTTGAGGTCAGAGAACTTGAGGTCGGCGAACTCGAGGTCAAAGAACTTCAAGTCAGCAAACTCGGAGTCGGCAAACTTGAGGTCGGCGAACTCGAGGTCAAAGAACTTCAAGTCAGCAAACTCGAGGTCGGAAAACTTGAGGTTGGCGAACTCGAGGTCAAAGAACTTCAAGTCAGCAAACTCGGAGTGGGCAAACTTGAGGTCGGCGAACTCGAGGTCAAAGAACTTCAAGTCGGAGAACTCGAGGTCGGCGAACTTCAAGTCGGAAAACTTGAGTACAGAGAACTCAGAGTCGGCGAAACATCGTGCGGGCGCCTTCGGCGATAACAGATAACAAGCCTTCGACAGTGTGCCTTCAGCGAAGGATAAAACCGGCATAACTCTTTCAACTCGTAACGGTTTGACTCAGTTAGGGTCTCGTTAGAAAGAGCTCAACGCGCTCGTTCCAACGAGCCCAAAAACTCTTGAAACGGATCAAGGATCTGTGAGTTATGGGTGTCGGAAGTGACTGTTACAAATAGGCAAAGGTGCGGAAGTGCGTCTTCGGCGGTCAACGCCTTCGGAGAACTCGGAGTCGGCGAACTTGAGGTCGGCGAACTCGAGGTCGGCGAACTTCAAGTCGGCAAACTCGGAGTCGGAAAACCGGATGCGGTTCAGAGATCTTGCGGAGTCCATATCTTTGCGATGGACGGTCGGATGGATCTGAAATTTGGTGGGGCCGTTGATCTCAGTTGGCCACGCATGCCTGCAAATATTCAGCCTCAGATCTCGGATGTAAAGACGCTGGCGGCTCTGTACAGTAGGCTTAGGATTCCGATTTAGGGTTAGGGTTAGATTTAGGTTGTAAGTTAGAGGGGAAGGTAGCCGCCGACTCCTCAGGTGTAGGATCTGTTGCGGCTCGCACCCTAGCGGGTAGCGTAGTGTTAGTTAGGACCTTAGAGAGTATAAAGTAGTTCAAGGCGTTTTGCCCTGGGACTCTTCCAGTTTCGGAAGTGCAGATCAGGAACTCACTTTCTTGACGTGTTTGTGCATTTTGGTCCTGGCACCACGTAGAGAAGCTGCAGCATAACGAAGTTACCGTATGTTGTAGTTGAAGGCCTTCGGCTGAATGTTCAGAGCTAGTACCCGGTTAGAGACTTGAGTAGTGCGGATCTGCACCTGCGGGTGATTTCTGATGCTCAGAGCCGGCTGCGAGTTAGAGACTTGAACAGTTCCCCCTTACTCCTTCGAGTGACATATCCTGATTGTACTCCTACGGGAAGTTTCCCCTGAATGCCAATGTGAAGTTTTATTACTTCGTGTAAACCTTGGTTTGTAATTCAGGTTGTGTGTGTGTTACTGGATCGTGTTTCAGTAAGTTCTCAGTCGGGTCTGCACTCCCTGCGTTTGGTGTGATAGTCGAGGGTGACGTCCACGGCGTATGAAGAGGCTTCGTTCCGAAGTGGGAAGTCCAGTCCGGGTACCCTACGCTAGTTCCTGGCGGAAGGGCAGTAAAAGCCGGAGTGGGAGGCACTACCTGCAGAACCTCTGAGTGAACTTTTGAGACACTTTCCTCCTGAAATCCGAAGCGGAGGTCCTGACCGACCTCCGAGTTGTGCTTTTTGCCAGTTTCAGGTGTGTGTGTGTGTGTTGAGTGACCACGCTGTACCGTGCATCCTCCGAGCATCCTCCGAGTCGAGATCCTCCTCCGAGTCGAGCCTCCGAGTCGAGCACTGCAGTATTTCTGGGAGTGACAGTCGCCTAGAATTCAAACTCTACAAAAGTCTGTTAAACGTGACACTTTTACTCTGTGTGTTGCCTCTGTCCCTGTGGGTTAGATCTTTTTACCACCATACTGCAGTTTTAGCCTTTGGTGGGTTATTACACTATCAATGCTGATTCAAGATGTTTCATTAAGGATTCCCTTCGTTGTTTATGATGAGCAAAAGCTAACGACGGTCGACTCATCTCGGACGTCTAGCACTCTAATCCTCTCCAACAAAGACTTCCCATGTTCTTTGTAGTTTGGTTTTCTTGCTCTGTTTCTGGGCTTTCCTCCTCACCTATACCTATTGCTGCTTAGACAGGTTCCTCTCAGGAGAATCAGCCGTCTTGCAGATTTTAGTATCTCTGGCCAGATCTAATTGTCAAGTGTACAAGACCTCAGTAGCGTCCTCTAACACGCCCTATGCTCGCGCATGCACCCGAAATCCTCATGTTCAGATGTGCGTTTGTGAACTAAGTCGTTCGATGCATATCATACGAGGCTAATCTATGGAGTCTCTTCTCAGATCTCTGCTGCAAGGGTGCAGTCCCAAGGAACTGAGAGTTAATCGAATATACTTTGGAATTTCCACTCGCGTTCAAGACTTCGGCCTCTGCGAAGTACTAGAATTTGAGTTTCAGTCATGGGGAAGGGGAGAAAATCAAGATGCAGCAAAATTGCAGATGCATTTAGCTCGGGCTCCTGATTTCGTCGATTGTTACCCAGCACCTTCTAGTAGGAGGTGCTGGGAAACAACGACCAGTAGGAGGCTCCTACTGGTCGTGGTGCGATATCAAAAGCAGGGAGGAGTGGCTAGATGAGTACGACCGATTAGATACGTTGAAATTCTTTCGCCGGCTTCTTCCGGAACTCGATCAACAAATTGTACCCTCTGTTGTGTCAGTATTTATAATGAAAATTTTTAGTCCCCTTTTCCTGGTCTGGTCCAGAGCTACTGTACTTGCAACATCGGATTGGGTAGCGAGAGAATAGGGATTCCTCTAAGTGGTTTCACTGGGACGTCGTAACGGGGATGGGAATTCAGATGTATTCAACAATTATCCGTGCGATAAAAGCGAGCAGCTTTTCAATGAATACACCGAAGAATCTTCAGATTATTCTGGATTCTTCAATGTCTGACGAGCTAGTCCAGCCAGATAACACGGGCGGCAAGAGAGTATTAGTACCTGCGGATCTTATTCGAAGAAACTTCGGTTCTTCGTATTTTGCAGCGGACAATAAATCTGACCTGTTTTTAGGTTCTACTGTGAACAATGACAGCATTCTACCTCTGAATTGACAAAATGAGGTAAAGACCAAGCGCATCGTTGAACCTGTGCCTGACGGAGATCAGAAATTCTCTTCATTGGCATCAGGGCCAATTGGATCTGATGGAAATTGTACAAAAATTTCTCAAGTATTCTGCATGCGGAGCGAATATATTGACTGTATTTTGCAACAAAATGGACTGCAATCTGGTTCTCCAAGAGGCTCCTCTGGGCCTGGTGATGGAAAAAATACGGACCCTTGATGTGAGATTTTCAAATTGGAATAGCAGCACATATTTAGAAGGTCGGAAAGGCTGTAACCCTATGATATCACGAAAGTGATGTCTTGCGAATCTCTCTTTCCTTCAACCACGCGCCTTTCTGCACAGGCCTTTGCGGAGAGGCTCGACTTACGCGGACTCCATTTCATTACTATTTACTCTTTTCGAGTTTTCTTTTTCTTCAGTACCGTTTAGTCATTGGACAACAATTCCTATCATATATTGATAATAGTGTTTAGATTGATGATTTTATCAAGTAAATAAAATTTATCCAGTTCAAACAAGAGATTTCAGAGTGCATACATATTTCAACAATAATCACGTTCAACACCATGAAAAAGGAATTATTCCCAATTGCAGGCGTCATAATTACTTGAGGTTAAGTATACCTTTGACAACAAATCGAGTAACAAGTCACGAGCGCAGATCTGCGTTCAAAAGGTTTTATATACATGTATATACATGCAAACCAAGAACGATTGTCCTATATCAAAGAGTTGAAAAAAAATACATTTGAAGAAAAGCTTCTTATCAAAATACACGGGTAAAAATTCCAACTGAAGTAAATGTTTAAAGAAGACCCACTTCATATCTTTATACCATATATAATGAAAATTGAAAGGAGTGATTGGTGACCCTTGATCTTCGATTTCACATACCACATTCAAATTGTTTTACTCAATCAAATCTCGGCTATTATATTACCCTGACATGAAGTCAGTTAGGTAATAATTATGATAATGTTCAACTCAAGACTTGGATGTATACTAGCTCAGACGAAATGAACCTAAACTGAACTATATCTCATGTTCGAAATAACGATTTTAGTATAAGCACCATATAAAACTCATGAATAGATTCACCATCTTGATACTGTCTTGATGAAGTGAGTACCAAACCTTATGCACTGTCACCTTGAACATAGCAAGCTATTATCTCAAAATCTTGATTCAACAAGATTTTGAGAGGATTTGAAACTTATGGATGAGTTAGTCTCGTCGTTGCTAAAAATTTATTTATTTTACGAACATATCATCTCGTTTCCCGTTTTCTTACCAATACGGGTAGACTTGACGAACATAGCAGAATTATCTAGCCACTCATTACTAATCACAACGATTTTGAATAGACAAGGAAATTGAATAGCTAAGGAATTTGGATGCGCCTATCTTGGAGTTCATGTGTAGCTGACGACCTTTGTGTGGCATATGAATATAACTTTATACATCGCTTAGGAAAAAAAATCCTATAAATTCTTCTTCAAACAAAAATTCACTATCTTTGACGGCTGTGGGATTTGAACCCACGCCCTTTCGGACTGGAGCCTAAATCCAGCGCCTTAGACCACTCGGCCAAACCGTCTTGCTATACCACGTTGAATTAATGTACTTAGGTCGTATATATAGATCAAGAAGTTTGCTCCACTTTAATATATGATAGATCTTGAAATAAACTGGAACTATTAATGCAAATTCCTGAGCATTCTATTTAAGATGAAAGTAATAAAACTCAAAACATGAACACCTTATATTGCGAGTGAAGAGCAGACGTGCAGGCCCTTCTTTCTCTACCCGAAGAATTGGGATCGTAATAAAGTACTACCGTGATAAGGAGAAAACGGGGAAGCATGGAAAACAAGAGAACGTACACTTAAAACTGCGACGCATAAGAGGCAACGGAATATAGATAGGGCTGAAATTGCAGAAGTTCTCTTACTTACGATCATTGCAATACTCCATTATCAGGGATCCTACGAACTCTCAAGTGAGAAACAAAGTCAGCGCCCTTTTCACGATCTTTAATAAGACGCGCTGTCTGACAGACAGCACGTCGATGGCATGCCTAGAAGCTAAGTACGAAAAATCAGAAATACACTAGCCACGAGAGATGTTAGTATGACGATTATACTATACTGTTTGCAGTGGAAAATAGATCTAGTTCCGTTGCATTTCTATGCTCGAACATGATGCAAAACGGCTGTGATCAATTGTAGGTCGATGGTCCATTTACCACATACTATTTCGAAAGGCCTGCACAGAAACTTCAGATGAAGAAAGTACTATGTTCGAACTGGGCAACTTTCCTGTCAATGCTTCGAAGCATCTCACCGAACAGAACCTGAAGAGGAAGCGCGGAATTTCTCTCCAGGTTCTTCTCGGTCAGACACTTCCGAATTCTGATGTGCACGAGGAGAGAGGTTGAATGTTACGATTCGCAAAAGAATCATCGACACAAGATCCGCAATCATGCATTTCCATGGAGAGTTGGATTTCTCCATGTCCTTCTGGCACCAGATTAGCAATCAACCCACGAGGCGCTTGCGCTTCCAATTTATAATGAAACATCATTGGAACTAAAACGTAACCCTAATCATAAACCTTCCTTTCGTAGAGACGCATTTTAAAAACTTGAGACTGATTTGGCAAAGTGACGTTCTCTAACATAAAATCGACAGATCGAACCAATCTTGAGGATGAAGATTCCGCTTCGAGTCGTCTCAGGTCGGGTCTCTAATATAGACTTCACGCCTATAAATTAATTGATATAAAATTCTGATATATTACGAAGGGCAGGTGAAAAAACCCACTATAGAGTATGCATTACTCTCCTAAAACCTGGTCGGTATATTGCTTGACTTATAACAATTCGAACTTATTAGGAACATAAATGAACCGGTCATTGCATGGTAGGCCAGATGGCACTTTGCGGGGCCCTGCCAGAAATAATTTTATCCATACAATTCGCCGAACATGCTCCTCGTCAAGATATATAACAAGTATATTTTATCTGATGAAAATTGAAACTCGTCCTTGAAACAAGAACCTGCACTTCAACATCCGTAGTTTTTAACTGGGTTGTTAGAGTCTTGCTTCCATTTCATAACCGGCTTGCAATGGGTATGTAAATGGTAAAACCGGGCCACTATGTTCACTAAGCTCAAGTCAATGTACAATACGTTACGTAAATGCTTTTCACTCTCTACTTTACCAGGTGGTGGTAGGATTCATATAGCAAGAGGAATTTTCAGACTCACTCTGAGCGAAAACAAACAGCGAGATCCACTACTCGCCGCGATGTTTGTTAGCTAGTACAGATTTATCAAACTAAATTTTTATATTTCCAAATAGTTAAGCAAGAAGCCAAAAATACTCACTTTGTCAAAAGTACAAAGTGGAAAAACCTACGCCCGCCGCCCGGGGGGCTCGAACCCCCGACCACAAGGTTAAGAGCCTTGCGCTCTACCAACTGAGCTAGGGCGGCTTCTTGGAACTGATTTCCAATTAACCATTTTAATTTAGTAATATATGCAGGTACATATAGATATATATATTACCTGCATATATATTATAACCATATTTACACAACGTAAGTAGCCTGAATTTTCGTTAGATATTGATATAATCACGTGTCATAAAGTGGGTATATTTTCAAAAGATGATATTTATGAGATTCGACGTTAATAGTAGCATACTTGCTTTTAAAATTTCTGTTTCGCATGGTTTGATGTATTCCTTTCAGTTGACAGTCGGTGAGTGTCAAATATGGGAAAGTGTGATTTACTTATACCGAAGACAAATTAAAATAATATCAGCATTGAATCTTATGAAGTGCTCTAGCCGATTACATGGCTCAGCCAATTGCACTCCCTTCGTTGAGGAACTGTCTCACCCCACATGCTCACCGGAACAAACATTACACCTTCATAACCAGATGTGTCCTTAAACATCTTGTAAGGAATCCCGGACGTTGCGCTGTGAAAACAAGTTCCGCGGGCAGCGGAACTTTTGAGAAGCCAATGGTTTTCCGTGGAGGCATGCCAGCTATTATTTGTTCCGATCTAGCGGAATAACAAAGGTTACCGTTGCTAGCTTAGCTCAAATCGCGGTCATCGCTTATCCTCAAGTGTTCCATCAGCAAGTCAGTGACTGAGTGATATAGATGGAACGAGGGACAGTGAAAGTCTGGAGGAAGCTTCCACAAGGCAGTACAGACCTGTTGCTCCAGGAGATGGAGGGCGGACTGAGTTCCATTTACATATTCTCTTTTTACCGCGACTCATAATCTGGGTCATTGAAAGTTTCAGATTGCATTAGTCGAACTTGATAGTCCATAAGTGTATAAGTTGCCTTCATGCAGTTCAAGGTTAAATATATGGGGATTCGGATTAGATGAAAGCTCAGGATTCTCACGAGCAAGACTAGAAAGGTTCTGAAATTAGAGGCAAGACGAGTGAACCAAGAAGACTTTGAAGACATCGTTATCAATCATGTACTTCCTATCTTTTCTTCCAGTGGACTCTGATGCCAGGAGAATGACCTACTCCATCGGGGTTGAATTTTTTAAAACATATTTATCGATTCTGTTCATACACAGTGGTCTTTGCATATTTCATTTCCTTATGCAAATCAGTTTCGCTTCTGTGACCATGAAAAGGTGATAGCGTTATTGGTTCGTCTCGATCAATACCATACGACGACTGCGTTGCGTAAGCACTATCATATCGTTACATACACCAGAATCAAGAAATCATTTTTCTTTGTGCATGCCAGAACGTAAAGCAAAGAATGCCGTCAATTTATATCAGTTACAGACATTTAATTTTCAGCCGAACTTAAATTTCATCGTAATTGAAAAATGACTCATTGCATTCTCAATCTTGGTTCAAGGTTATAACTGAGCATGCGATTGTTTGAATGTGGTGTAAAATCAAATTTTTGTGCCGTAGTGTCAAACACATTGTACCCAAATTTTATGAGGTCTACCTCTGGTCCAGAATTGCATGCAGATTTTGTTTGTAACACTTCACTTCCTGAAATGGAACCCACGTACGGCTTCATGCTCGTTTGATTCGCTCGAAACAAATGTTTTTTGTACTTGCTTTAAATTGCTGATTGCCGAATTCTTGCGCCAATCATGTTGCATGTAAAGCCTACCGAATCAGAAACCCAACAACAAGGCTAGCCTGTAACTGTTTCCGACTGGGGCACTCGCATGGCTGTTTGCAAATCTTCATACGCAACCCGCAGGAACTGAATATCGTTGTCAAGTACATGATTTTGTGAAATCCTTCGGTCAAGAAGGACTGCCGAGAGATTTCGATTTGTCAAGTAGCGTAGGAGACAGGATCAGGGAGGAGTTCCAATCAGTCCGGCAAGGTACTGTCTTCCGGATGGAGGAGAGGTTCCTACGGGACGGAGGGAGCCGAAAGCCGGTTTAGACCACTGGAAGGGGTCCGGCCGAGATTGAAACATCTTTCATGGAGATTAACTGATATACATTTCCTTTACAATTTGTAAAATACCTCTGCAACTTGGTTCCTACCAGACAGAAGTGGAAGCAATTTCTAGATTTTATTTCACTATGTCCACCTTGAATATATGAAGTTTGCTTGCACTGCATCTTAGCCCTTCTCTTCCTTTGACTTGTAGAGAACTGAAGAAATTTATAATACATCTCAAAGAATTGAGGTTCTGTAATATTCATGAGTTTTGTCAGGCAACGGAAAATTCAGTTGCCTAAATATATTTCAGGGATTTTAAATATGGGGATAAAAAAAGCGTGTGGCACCTGCTATCTTCCAAATTGTTTTCATCTCTAGTGAGAATTCTTTGATTCCCATTAGCGATTGTGATGGATATAATTGAAACAATTTCAAATGAGTACAAGCTAATACAGCGAACTTCTTGAAATTATTAATCTTTAAGTTACCACTCTTTTGTTCACGAGGCTGCCCATTACAGTACATGCACTTAGACGTATAGGATTTTCGGGCCTAGAAAGTTCCTTCTGTTCCAAATACATGTGAACTTTTCAACTCGCTGTAACAATTACCTAGTGCTGACCATGTGAACGATGTACGTTAAGAGTGCTCTCCAGCTTCAGGATAGGGATCATGAAACAGTTGAAGATTCATAAGCTTTCAAAATTGAAAGCATTTGTCTCGATTCTAATAGAGTTACCAAAAAAATCAGGAAACAAGTCAAACCTACTTTGTTGGCGTCTTCTTCACACGGATTGCTTCTCATAGAAAATTTTAGAGTGGCAAAGTTTCACCTGTAATCGTATATTCTAAGAATAATTTAGTTATTGAAAAAAAATTTCGTTGTGATTCACTAGAACTCCGTAGAATCCAAACATATATGTTCATATAAATCGCATACTATGAAAAACCTTAGCTCAATAAGTATCATGTGATTTTTAATATATACCAGGTTTCTCTCTGACTAGATAAGTTTTCTTAAAAAGAGCTTACGAACAAAAATCCCGACAATAAGATCACAAATTATCCCCTTTCCCAACAAAGATGTGAAGCTCTGCGTTTGAATTTGTACCCTTTGAGATTCAAAACTCACATATTAAAATTATATTATGGAAAAAATTTACACATCTGTACAACTCCCATTTAAGTAGATCTTACTGTGATGATATTTAGATCTTCCAACTTATTATTGGCAAATATTTTAGTTGTTTGAACAGAGTGATTAAAACTATCATTAATTACAAAAATACGGCCATACGTATTGAATCAGTGAAACTGCAAAGCCATTGGCTGGAGCCAGCCAACGGGTGAATTCAGCTGCCAAAAGCGTCTCGGGGATTTCAAAATTACCAACTTCAATAACTGGGATTGTGCGTCCTACCGTTGATAGGCTCAAAAATCAGACGACTGGATATCATAGAATTCAACTGCATAAATACATCGACGCCTGACGAAGCATCAAGAAGGGAATGTACGGACCGTATATATATATATATATATACCCATGATGTAGAGGGTGCATGAATTGTACGCACCCGTTACTATCCCACAAGAACTGTTCCCTCGAGTCGCGCTTTTTATTTTTTTTAACTGAAGAAATATTTGACGACAAAAGCGACTGATCTGACGACGAACGGGAGGGTGATACATTTGATCTCGCGTCGGCCGGAAACGATCTCTGACTGATGAACCGTATACGCGTGCAAGGCACTGATTGATCCAGCGCATCGACCGTGTCGTTATGTCAAAAACAGCGTCCTCGGGTGTCGGTGCTTTGAAACTTTCTTTCAGATGAGTGGAGCGTCTTTTTCCTATTCTTGCTTCTTGGTTCCAGTTCGATGCCTTGTTTCAGTATTGCCAAGCCCATTTATTGAGTTTGGTTCGACAGCAAGGTTGTTGTCATTTGGCCACTTCTTCCCTTTAAATTCTGTTTTGCAGAACCACCGAGGAGAAATACTGAAGGCTTCTCGTCTTATGTGCCTGCAACATTTCTCCTCTTCTTGTACGTGA
Organism: Marchantia polymorpha subsp. ruderalis; assembly: GCA_037833965.1. Taxonomy (NCBI): domain Eukaryota; kingdom Viridiplantae; phylum Streptophyta; class Marchantiopsida; order Marchantiales; family Marchantiaceae; genus Marchantia; species Marchantia polymorpha. Next base: position 28,899,467 of record AP031351.1, on the reverse strand, counting down.
ATCTTGGTGCTTGGATTTGGATCACTGGGTTCAAGTCTCGCTGAGGTTCATATCACTTTCTCTCGTTAGGGTTTCGTTGCGTGCTATCGACATCGAGTTTGATGGTGTTTCAGAAACAATGTTTTTGAGTAGATATCAAGGAATCGACGTTACTGTCCGTTGCCGATGCCGGACATGATAGAATTGCCGCCCATGGTCGTCTAAAATCCACTCGACCTAGAAGTCCCGTCGAATTTGTGCGTCTGCTGACACTGAACTTATATTTTGTATTTGCAAATGGACATAAATACGTGAGCACGTTTGTGTTGATCATGCTTCTCATTCATGATTGATTCCCATCTGTAGACGAGGCAGTATTGAGGATGTTTTTTATTTACTTTGTCGTGTAGCACTCATGAACTGATTAGTGAAGTACCGTAAGCATGAACATGGTCTGATGCCAGCAGACCATCTCTCCTTTCAAGACAGCTTCCTAGACAGACAATTGGGCTCACAGTGTATTTTATGCTTTCTGCGAGACGTCGTGGACCTGATGCGATGACTGATCATGAACCCTGGCCACACCCATGTATAACGGGGCGTGCGCAAACTGTGTCGATGGTCAAAACAAAGTTATCAAATTTGGAGATACACCTTGCAGCATCGTCACACTTACTAAATAGCAATTTTATGCTGTTTAGTAAAATTGCTATTTAGTAATTTTATGCTGTTATGGATGACTGGTTGCGCTGTGCGACATCATGTAATCATCACGAGTTTTCTGATTGATACAGACAGTTTAATTTGTTATGTAAAATTCAACACAAACGTCCTGATTAAACTTGCTTTGTGTATTGTAGGGTAATGGTGCTGCAGTTGAACATCTTCATTATCTTGAACACATCTTCTACGAGAGTCTAAACCCTAAAATTCCTTATTTCCTCGTATCAAGCAGCACGGCGTAAATTGTCATCTGTCTAACTCAGTAAAGATCGAGTAACATTAAGACGTCGACGGGTGGCATTCAGCGTTCTACGTGGTGCTCCTGTCACCGCATTTCCATACGATGGCACGAGAAAGCATGAAGGCACTGGAAGAGACGGGGTGTCAGCCACCTGAAGGACCCATACTTTGTGCGAAGAATTGTGGTTTCTATGGCACCGCAGACGCCATGAATCTTTGCTCCAAGTGCTACCAAATGCTGGCAGCCCCAGCGGCATCCAACGCAACTCCTGCTTCTGATACCGATATGCTTAGGTCTGAGAGTGAATCGACAACTCAGTTTACCAGACAGAATAATGAGCACAGTGGGTGTGCCACAGAGGCACCACCGGTAGGTGAGACATCGAATGCGACCACGAGTGGAGGGTCGTCATCGACAGCGACGGCAGTTGTGGCAGACGACCCTACGAAACGAAGCTCTCATGGACCGAAACGCTGCTTTTCTTGCCGGAAGCGAGTGGGATTGACAGGCTTCGACTGCAAGTGTGGTAACTTGTACTGCTCACTCCATCGCTACTCCGACAAGCACAATTGCACTTTCGATTACAAGACTGCTGGACGTGACGCGATTGCGCAGGCAAATCCTGTGGTAAAAGCCGATAAGATAGAGAAAGTTTGAAAGCAATTTACGTTATTGCAGGAAGGGCATTCCAATGTCAGTCTTATTTCGGTTGGATGAACCCTAAACCTGACCATCAGCTTATTCAAAATAAACATGTGTTCGAGAAAGCACGCACACTCTTCATGATGCTGCTTGTACATGATCAAAAACCTAGAGAGAGTCACAACACATTGTGCATCCGTACCGCATCGACCACAAACAGCGAGAGGGTCGATACATGCAGGGCTTCCTCGTTGTGCAGCAAGGTCTGGATTTGAGATGTAGCTGTCGCAAGGTACATCTCTAGGAATCCTGGATTTTATGTTCCTTTCCGCAAATCTAGAATAAAGACAAGTTGCTCTTGCCAAAGTGATTAATTCCATATTCTTCTCTCTTCAGAAATAATCCGTCCCCGCTTCGTTAGGATTAAATAAGATCGAAGCAAAACTATGTTCACCAGCTTCTCAAAATTTAGAGTTGGCACGGAGTCAGAATTGGAACCGTGAAACATTTCCAAGAAGTTTGGAATCTTCAGGGTTGCTTGAATCCTTCGACATTCAATTTGAGATACATTCTATATTTTACATCTAAGAAATGAGAACTTACTAAAACTTCCGCTTTATAAATCCATTAACAGCAGATACAACAGAAAAATTGATCACTTCCAAAATAAATTTCTTTTCTTCGCGTTGGAAACAAATATATTATTTTATTGAAAGGATTTGTCATCCCTTTTATGGTAATATGATACCCTCAAACCGTATTTATTTATAATAGCATAAAATTCCAAATTCTACGTTCAACATTTACAAGCTGTGAAAATACCAATGAATTATTTGGTGTACTGCCCTCGAAAGAATATATTGTGAGTGTTATTTTTGTACGCTGTCCGATGTACTGATGTAATAATTTTTTTCATGATATCATCAAACACTAAAAATGGTCATGTTCATTCCTTACTGTAGCAAGGAGCAAATGTAAGTTAGATTGTCTATAAATTCAGTTGTACACTTTTCAGCAATATCTCAACAAAATAATAAATTCATTCGATTTTTGAAATTTCTATGCTTAACACAAAATAATCGATATCTTGGATGAAGAGACACGTAAATTAACATAAATTAAAAAAATTCTTTTCTAATTATTTCTATTTCAGAATTGAAATTTCAGATGCTAGAAAAAAAATAAACTACTTCTATTTTCTAGTTTCGTTCAAAACAATTCATACTTCATGATAAAATTATACGTTTTTTCTTTATCAGTTCAAACTATCAATATTTCGTTGAAATATCCATAAAATGCATACCTGTAATTGACTCATGGCTATGGGTTCGAAATATATATTACCAGAAAATTTTCAACATCGCTCATACTTTGTAAAATTTTCAAATAATATTCATATAATTTTTCTCTAAGTTAGATTTTATAAGACAAATATATGCCACATTTTTATATCACATATATATGCCTCATAAAATAAGAATTATCGTCGAACTCATAATTTACAGAAATTTAGATTTTTATATTCCTTAATAAAGATAACGTAATCAACCTTAATTTTATCAATTAATTATCACTACAATTTTTTTCACGCTTTGCTAATGAAATCAATATTCAAGTTTTGTTGCAATACAATTTGTTCATAATTTTACGTTAATTTTTTTCAAATAAAATGTATGCACATATAATTAAAATGCAAGGGTGTCATATTGAAATAAATCAATATGTATTGATTTACGTATGCTCTCTGATATTGAAAAGGCTAAAAATATTCAGATACGAAATTCTTTGTCGTTATTATAATATGAAATTTATTTCTATAATAAAAAATATTAATAAAATAAATAAATATATCACTTGAAAATAAACGAGCAACAACTTTCAACTTTCATATATATTGTTCAAGACGAGAAAGTAAAAAAATATTTTAAATCAAATGTGCAGCCACTATTTCTATTATCTTTCTTAATTAAAGTCGTGATAATTTTAAAAATATGTATTTAAAAATTCTAGGTTTACTATCAAGATGTTCTTTGACACTAAATAATAAAATATTATATAATTATGGTAAATATAAATTATATTAAAAAATTTATTAAATTTTTTATTAAATTTATGTTAAAAATTACATCAATATGAACACTAATTGTAAACTATTATCATGTAATATTTCTCTATTTATTGTGAATATTTTTAACTATAAATGTGGCAAAAATATATTCTCCAAGCTTATATCATCACTCTCTTTGGTTAAATTTTATTTATATTCATGTATATCTTATGTTTGATAAGTGAGACAAAATCCAAAAACAGTTTCATGATTTCATTTCTTGATTCAAAATTTAATACGATGATAAACATATTGCATCATAAAATTCTAAAGCATTGATGGAATTTATTGATTTCTATGATGATCGACATTGGCTATAATATTTCTCGTAATGTAAATAATTTGTATAATATTTCAATCTTTGATACCTGGATTTCTAATGGCAAAGATTTGTAACTTGCTAAATGATTAAAAAAATGTAAGTTCTTTTTATTTTTATTTCAAAAATAAAAATAAAACTTACTTTTATGTTTTTTAATTTTTTAATGGATAGTGACTAATAAAAGTTTTAGCCTAATCATCGTGACATGATTAAAAGTCTTTGTTGCAATAGTAAGTCTATAAAGTAAGGAATAATATTGAATTAACACAATAAACATTTGGATCACACTCAAATTATTATAAATTTTATTCTCATCATATAGCTGGTACCAGAGATACTATAACTACTAGACATTCACATATAATATCCACCACCTTATCCAAAGTTTATGTTTAGAATTCATTTTTTAAAATTAAATCATTTATTTTTCTTTGCCCAACAAAATCTGTTCTTAGTATACTATTCATTTTAGCTAGAAGACAAGAGCATTGAACTTAGATTTGAGATTTTAAACTCAACATTTCCAAACTCAAGATCATCAGCAAGTTTGAAATTATTCAAATTTTTTATGAAATTTTTTTCTGAATTTTTTTTACATATGTAAATTTGAGTAAATTTTAAATCATTATATAAATATATATCACAATAAATTTCTAAAATTCTTTAAATTTTTAAAAATACTTTTCTTGGAATGGGTTCTATGATCATAATAATTATTCCAAGATTTTAATTTTTGTTTGCTATACATATGCTATTTTCAAAAATAAATCATAAAATAAAATTTTTAATCTCAAATCATCATATTTTCATGATGCATGTTTGCATGATCCAAAATTAAAACTTAATTATAGGTAATGTTTTGAAAAAAAATTAAAAGTTGATGTGAGTAAAAAACTTAATGTTTAATAGATTTTTTAAAAAAAATGTTAGATAAATTATTATTTTAAATTTTTAGACCTAATACTTAATAAAAATATTTAGAAGTTAATTTGAGTAAAAGTTTGAGTAAAATATTTAAAAAAATTTGAGTAATTTTAAAATAAATCTAACAAATTCTAAAATATAAAAATTCCAAAATATTTTTTCCTTGCAAGAAATGTAAAAATTTTATTTTTAGAATCAAATTCAATCAAAAAAATATTGAATTTGACTTTGCAATACTCACAAATACTTTGATTGAATTTAATTTTAAAAATAATAATTTTTGGATTCAAAGTTTTCCAATACTCACAATCATTAAAAGTTGTGACTATCGCAAAGTCAAATTTAAGAAAATATTCCTCATATGCATTTTTGTTTTTTGAAAATTATAACTTCTTCAAAAATATAATATATTGGGTATTAATATATTTTCAACATTAAAGTTTCACTCTTTATATTTATTACTATAATCTTATTATTGAATTTTTTAATAAACATATTATTAGTAAATATAGATTTGCACCTAAGATTTATATTGCAAAGATAAAAAATAGCCAAAATATAACTTGCATGACTTATAAACTGTAACTACAAACTGAGCTTGGTCGGCAAGGATGATTGGATACAAGATTGTTGGCTTGAAACCTGCATGTGCATGAGTCACCGAGGACTGTTTCCATATTTTTGCGACAAAGTCAGTCAAACCTGCATAAATGTTCAATCTATATCCCAAAAAAACCTCAAATGGAATAACTCAGAAGCTCACTTGCAATAGATAAATCATTGACTTTGTTTGTTTGTTTTTTGTCAGTCTGCTTGCGCCGAGCAGCCCTCAGACTTGCTTCAATCTCATTGTGCTGAACAACTTAATGAAAATTTACACAATAGAGAATGCTGACGTAAGAAGATGCATATGATTCGTGTTTCGCTCTTCTAGCTATATGAATTCAAAATGCAATAGATTTTGTTTCATGATTTTATGATTTGTATTGTATGAGCCACATGAGTATTTCTACGAAATCTAATTTTTGCCACGAAATTTAATTTTTGTTTTGACAAAATTTATGAAGAAGCTTGACTTAAAACTACGGTCAGCCACACACCTTTCTTTTGCTAACTGTGCTTGGATTGCTCTCATGTTGCATAAAACTTTAGTTTAAACATTAATGTCTACCTATGCCATGAACATGGAAATGATGGTGTTGATATCTTTTGTAATATTTTGTAGAATAATCATTTTACAATTTCTATGACAGTGCTATACTGTATGCAAAACGGAAAGTTGATGGCTTGCTGGGGTCCTGATGTACCATAATGCTACTTATTCGCAAACATTGAGTGAGCCCAAACACCAAACCTACACACACAGATACACATGTGCATCACAATGACAAACTATGATGAAGCATGATTGTACAATTTGCAGAGTATCCCGAATCATGTTAAACTAAGTCAAGTCTTGTTTTATTTAGATGTAACAATTTTTTTTATGAGGATTGAAAAGTTTGACAACTATCTAAAATCTAGCTTGATGTCAATGTTGCGCAATCATATTGAAACATATATAGTCCAAATCTTGAAAAAAACTAGGTCTATGAAAACACAAATTAATGTTAGGTAACGAGCAATCTCGCCATGCTAAGAAGTACATAAGAGGCATAGCCAGTTGGTCAAAACCCCAAACTAATTGTCTTAGTGATGCACCGTGTTAATTTGGATTAATCCTTACAATCTCATATACTGATAAACATGTATATGATTTTAAATGTTTCTTTAATAATTGATTTTATTTGTCAACTCTAATTTTAAGTAGCAATAATTCTGCATCTAACCTTGATAAAATGTCAAAATTCATATATTTATACAAATAAACTCAACAAATTTTTAGAATAATTTTATGTTAATATTTAAAGATATGAAAATTTTAAATTTTAATAAACAAAAAAATTGAGTTTTTAAAATCTAATTCACTGACCACTTAATTTTGAGTTGATTTTTAACTTTTACAAATATCATAATTTGAAGCTATTATAAATTTTTTATTAATAGATATCTTTTATTAATATATGAAAATGAATATTTATTTTTTAAAATTTTAATTTTACTATTCTTTGAAATGAACTTGATAAGAATTTTTAATATAAAATATAAATTGCAGCTTAATAGTACAAATTTTGTAGAAGAGTTCAATAATATAAATAGAAAAAATATATATATCTAGCATACACTTAGAATTTCAAATATCTGTTTTTTTTTAAATTGATATCAAATTTTAAAATTTTATTCTAAGTTCTATCAAATTTAAAATAAAAATTTCTATTTTCATTACAACATACGTTTGTGGTTTGATTAAAATACGTTGATTCATCATACATTGTTATATATCTTGGTATTAGATGGAAAAATACCCATGCATGTCAACGCTTGGTTTCATTGTCAACGCCAAACTTGCTATGCTTTCAGAACTCAAATTCAAAGTTCAAGTTCAAATTTCTTCTGCGGTGTACCGCAGATGAAATTTGAAATTTGAAATTGAACAAGAGAGAGACGATGAGTGTCTCTCTCTCTTTCAAATTGGATTCGCGATCGGCCGTTGTGAAACGTGTTGGTGACCCATTGTCACCCGTCGGCGCTGCGCTCCATTCGCGTAGTTTCTTTTCGGGATTCTATTTTTATTTTTCAGTCAATATTTTGCTGCCGCTGCACATTCTGCAAGACCGTGGGGACTTGTACATTGAGTTTAAAACCTCAAATTGTGAGTCAGATAGCTGACCTGACACTCAGACTCTCATCTTGATAGGTTCGTCGGGTTTGAAGCACTCATTGATGTATCCAACATCACACGGATCTAGGATCGCGCAACACTCATGAACAAAGTAGATGTGTTTACATGTGAACTCATCTCCGATATCTGAGCAAACGTGTTTGTGAATGTGATGGATCTCCATCATATTCACATAATAATTGAATGTGATGAAGATTTTTATAAATAATTTTAATTGTATATATGGACATGCTTAAATTTTCAATAATATTTGATGAATTTAATGAATAAATATTAAAGAAAATTTGAACAACATATGAAGTGTAGCATTTATTTTTTATCCACATATCTAAATCTTATGTAGTTTGTTAAATTATCCTAAAAAATTCAAAAATTGTAATCGTTTCAATAAAACTTTAGTCATTGAACTTAAATTTACACGTAAGATTTAAATTGGTAAAAAAAAAATAGTCAAAATATAACTTTTATGCTTCATAAATTTGGGTATTGAAAATTTACTCCACAGAGAATGTTGTATACGATGCGTGCTTTGATCTTCTGGCTACTTCGACAGAAACACAAAATAATGTTACAAGCAGACTCTCTGCGCTAGGAATTACAGAAGTGACATCACCAGTCGCCAAAACTCTAAACCAACTTGGATTAATCCTAACCATTTGCATATACTGATAAACACATATATGATTTTAAATGTTTAAAATCATTAATTTTATTTTTCAAGTTGCAAGTATCAATACTTTTGAGTCTAACTTTGAGACCAATGTGCTATTAAGATTAAGTAGTATGAATTTTTTAAAAGTTTAATTACTATAAAAATCCTACGTTGATTTAATTTTTGTTTATCAAATTGATAGTTTACATATCAAACTTGAATTTTTGAAATCTACTTCACTAAAAATTAAATAATAAGTTAATTTTTTATATTTTTATAATAATTTGATTTAAAACCATAGTAATTTTCTTCATCACTAGATATCTGTCAATTATATCTGAAGATTAGATTAAATAATTAATTTATTTTATTTCTGATAATCTAGAGATTTAGGGATTATTAAAAAAAATTAATTTAAAATTTGTTTTATAATGTCAAAATAATTTGAGAAAATATTTTTTTAAATGATTGCAGCTAAATAGTAAAAATTTTGCAAAAAATTAATATAAATAAAAAAATATCATATATTTGGAATTTTAAATATATGTTTCTTGAGATTTAATATAAAATTTTAGGAAATTTGAAATTAACATGTTGAATCATCATACATTGATACGAATCTTTGTTTTAGATGAAACAGGATTTTTTTATTTCGGAATGCAATAAATATTATTGTAAATAATAATAAATTTACATGTAAACACGTCCAAGATTTCACTAAAGTTTGATAAATATAGTGAATAAATAATTAAAAGATGAAATTTGATGTAAATTTTATTAAATATGTCTTCAATCCACATGTTCAGATTTTATTTGATTTCTTAAATTATCTTAAAATTTCAAGAATTGTTTGTAGGACTCCTTGAATTCGTGTTTACATTCATTGATTTAATAATTGAAATCAAGATAAAAAGATTAAAATTAATAATAGATGTTTTGCATATTTAATTTTAAAAAATAAAAATTGAGTATAACATTTCATGGTAACGAACTCCATTTTTTTTCTTGATATAAAATTTGATTAGAAACAGAATATTATATAAAATAATCAAATATATTGATTATATAGATATTGATAAAATAAATACGTACTTCAATTTTATTAAACGTAAAATTTTTTCCATGTTCTATATAGTTAGAATTTTGAAATAATACTTTTTGGAAAATTTTAATCTCGTTGACTATGACATTAGATAATCAAAAAAATAATTTTATTGTATTTTCATAGCCGCAAGTATTTTCAAATTCAAATATATTATTTTTACTTTTATGCGTATAAAATCAAGTCTTTCAGAAAATAAATAGATAATTTAAAAATAATTTTAATATTAAAAATTTTAGAAATCAATTCATTATTGTCTTTCAAAAACTCTGAGTCGAATTTCTTTATCATTAAAATTTAAAAGCATGAAAATGTACTGTTCAATGCTTGAGAGATTAATTCTGAGAATTAATTGCAAAATATTTTAACGGAAAGAGGCTGATACAGAAGAACATTGTGAAGTTTCTTGGTATGTTTGTAGATATTGTAGTCTATATTTGTCTATGAGATGTAAAAAATTATGGACGTAGAGTAAAAATGTACATATTATAATCATGTATTTGGATATCTCAAAAATCTGAAAGCTTAAATTTTTGGATACATTGTGAAGTATTACATTAACATTGATTTATAAGAAGGTTGAGTAAATAAATAGATGATAAATGAAATAAATTTGTAGATGAAGTTATAATCTCTCAGGCTAATGAAAACATATAAATCAGAAATTCTAGACATTTTTCTCGGAAAGTGTTGTTGCATTTTGAAAAGTGTTCAGCAAAAATTATAGCTTTGCTATCATATTTTTTGCTTTCCCAAAACTATATACTTATGATGCAGAAGACAATATAGAAATTTTGATTGTGAATCACAGATCTTGGCCTCGTGTATGAGAAAGAAAAGACATTTCGGTATGGTGATATTTAAGATAACACTCTAATTGATATCTTCAGTAAAATGACACTATTTCAGTAAGTGCTACAGATAGTGGGAAAAAAATTGTAATTTTCGAGTAAATATAACTACTGGGGATTACATAAAATGAAAATTTTAATTCTTAGAATTATACAATTCGGATAAAATTTCAGCCAATAATGAGAACAAAATCAAGATTATGAGGTTACAAGTACTTCGTGCTAATCATGTGATCTTAATTTTTTACAAATTAAATCAAATTTCACCGTCAATGTTCAACCGTTCCATCGACCCTGAAAACGTAGAATGTGCTAGTGTTGATATGTATTGCTCGCGTGTTAGAAGGTGGCGGAGGTCAAGTGATTCCGTGAAGATGTCGACTCCCCTCTCATGTCCGAAATTCTGGCAGCGGACAGGCACTGCTCAGCGGCAGGAGAGGCGCTGTTGTCAACTGATATGTGTGCTCTGTATGTAATCCAATAACCTACTACTCGAAGAGTTCAATGGCTCAATCGTGGAGCGATTTCTCTCGTTTGAGAAATGTTGGGAATCAATTCTGCTGGCGTACGTAAAGATAACCGCACGTCTGTTGTCGAGCTTCTAGTGTACAATAGTTCTTTGGCTTTAAGGACGATCGTGAGGACAATCTGGAAAGAATTTGGACACCAGAAAGCTCGTTGCCAGTTTTGTTTCTCCCCTAATCACAAATCCGAAGCTGTGTCCACTTCTGCTGTGGTTTACCAATCTTCCCACCCCGGATAGAGCTCCCTTGTATCCCATTATCTGGAAACCCCGACGACGACAGAATGCTCGGTAGTTGAGGGCCATTACAAGCCCTGTGAATAGTTGGGAGATATTGGCTACCACAAGGCCGAAGTTCCTTAATCTAGAGAACACTTCGCATGCTACTTTTGCAGAGAAATTGGACTATGGCCAGGCACGACTGGATGTGATTCGAATAGAAGACGTCGCATTCCTATGAGCAGTGGATCTCTTCCAGCAAATTGGTTACAACTTATTCTAAACTTTAAGTAAAAACTGATATATAACTTACAGTGATAATGATATTCTTATTTTCAAAAAATTACTAATTTTTTTAACCAAAAGTTTTTAATAATGAATGTAAAAGCTTTATTATCTATTAATTTCAAAGACAAAATGAAAGATCTTATGAAAATAATCCACTATCTCTGTACTTACTAAATGTTATAGATTTATTTTTTTCAAATCTTGTCGATAGATAAAATTTGAATATTTAAAACCAAAGATCACGTCTTAGATGTTTGACCTATGGTCTAGATGTCAAAATATATGTTCAAATGTTATTTTTGAAAGACATATCATTTAGATGTTATGAAATAGAGATATGCTTGTGCCAAATTATATTTATAATTTTTCACATTATAAATAGTCAAAAGTTCATGATAAAAATAAATTTTAATAGGTTGAATTATTGTATTGAAATAATGAAGAACCCCCGAAGACTCCCAATTCGACATTGTTGATCTTCGAGTCCAACATCTCGTTCAAGGTACTTTTGAGTTTATATCTTGAATAGTTTTGCTTATTATAGACATTGTTGGTATGTTGTAGATAATGGTTTAATGATTGAGTTGATATTTTTTTGGACGATATGTTAACATTTCATATTTTCAAGACTTAATATTATCCAATGAAAAAATATCGATGTAACATACTTTCGAATAAGCAGAAACTATATGAGATTACGAATAAATTAGTAATAAATGATTGATAAATCAATTTTAAACTCTCAAAATATTTATATGCGTGAAATTTCCTGCAGGTCAACAATCATCTTCAAGTTTCAATATTTTTTTGAATATAATTTTGTCAGTTAATTTACGAAAAATTATTGAATGTTTTCTCAGTTACAAACCATAGATGCGTCGACTATTACACTTTAAATTTATAATTTTCATCCTATTTTCATTATTTAGAAAAGAGGCATTTTGTTTCATGTTATCAAATTTTTTTGTAATATCTTAAAAACTGCAATCTCTTATTTTCGATAAATATTTTAATGTAAGATTTTACAAATGTTAGGATAATAAAGTTTGATAGAATCAATAACGGAATTTGAAACTTAAAGGTTTTTAAATTATGTTAGATTTGGCAAAAATTAACTCAAGATCAATGTAAGAAAATGAGTCTTAATATGGAGAAGAAAGTTAAAAATCATCTGTTAAAGTCTGAAAAACTTGAGCTATGTGATGCTTTGAAGAATAATCGAAGCAGTTGATCTTTCATTCATGAAAATTTGATGAAAATAATGTTGCTTGAAATATTGTAGGAAATAAAAAAAAGAGATTTGTTGTAATTACCCCGTCTTCAATTAACGTGCGTGACATTATTTTGATGCTGCTGCTAATTACTCACTTTTAGAATCATCTTCAGATCAACCCAACAACGTACTTGGATTCATTTTCTTTCAAAATGTGGCATGAACTGTATAGACTTCCGAGAGTCATAAGACCGTGAGGTTACTGTTTAACAATTAGAAAGCATAATTTTATATTTTCACGCTGTGGACATCCGGTCTGGTTGGTGTAGTTGGTCATCACGCTAGTCTCACACACTAGAGGTCCGCGGTTCGAGCCCGCGATCAGACAATCTTTTGTGAATTCCGAGCTCACAGCATCGTTTCGGGCCTTCCCTCGACCTCAGACTTACACATTGGGGTCAAAAGAAACTGACCGGATGGAACTAGTGTGGTATTCAACCCTCAAAGTTAATGCAAGGAAAGGAACGGAAGGTTATGCTAAATATTACTTGAGCACGTCATAGTTTGACCTCTATACATGTTTAAACATGTAAAAGTCTGGAAGTTTGAAACTCGTTCCTGTAAGGACTAGACCCCACATGAATTTGTTCAGGAATAACAATCCAGCACCGCAGAGGGTTTCTTGACTTCAGATTTATTCGAGCACATGGTAGAGTATTCTCGATGCACGGTTGCTATAGGAAGATGAGAATGCCACTTCCATGATGTCCTTAGCTATCAATAAGCTACTGGAGTTCTCTGATCCAAGGTGGAATCCAAGTTGCCGTTGCATTCTCCACGCGCTATTTATGGACTCTAGGGGAACGGGGGCACTAAAGACAACATATCACAATGGTTTTACAAAATTTTCAATTCAAAGAAAAATGAAGAGGAAATAAAGAAGAAAAAAAAGAAAAAAATGAAATACAACATGAAACAAACTCGGAAAGGGCTAGTCTTGTTTATTACTCCGAAAATACCTTTGATATTCACCGAAAGTGAATAATTCGTAACGGTGTACTCTGTGCAAATACCTTGTCTAGTTAGGGTACTGAATGAAAATTCGCCCCGATAATGAACTCATGTGGAGGTTGGAGCCTGCAGAGCCTGGAGATTTTGAAAGAGCACTGTCGTCTTGTTGTCAGTGTCTTCTTCCATACTTCCTGCTCCTCCTGTGCACGTCTCCGTTACCGGCATGGGCATGTGAGTTTGTTTCCCGCGAAGAGCCTGATGGGCACAACGCACTCCACAAGGTCAGCGATGGTGAGACCACCTATTCAAGTGTTTCATGGAAAGGTCAGAAGTGCTAGAGTTGAAATCGCATCCTTCCCACTGACAGGTGCTTCTTTCTTCCACTTCGCCTTGCATGAAAATGCTCAACGAACCATGTATCTAACCATGGCGCACGGCCAGGAGGATGTACAAGTTTGGAAAACAGCATCATGCTTGTGAATTCGATATACAGCATATTATGTATATTTATACAGCATGCTTGTGAATTCGATTTGCCGCGCGTACAGATTTGGGATCGTGGCAGAATCCACCAGGTTTACATGCGTAAGTCTCTCAATGAAAACACAGTGATCTAGATCATTCGTCTACGCTGAACATGAGAGGTCTCCATTCACGAGCTTGCTTTTTAGACATGAAGATGAAACTCGAATATCTCAAATGAATAAGAATTTCATGAAGGAAAATCAACGAACAAAATTGTCAGAAGACAGTGAAAGATGTCTTTTTTTGGGAAAGTTGAGGCCAAGATAGATATAATTTGTAGTATGGAAATTAGACTTAACCTCTGTGAGCTGGAAAGTTTCGCACTTCTTCAGAACGTCAAGCTAATGAAAGTGTTATTATTTTACTTTCAATTACAACAGATACATTTAAACAAAGCAATTTTCAAAGATGTTGTAACTTTTACGTCTTCTGTCAGTTCATTTCAGGTTAGGGTCGTAATTATCTGTGCACGACACTTCCTGTGTCAATCGAAATCGACTTCGAAAAATTATCTAGAAATGAAACTTATAAGAAGTAAGTGCAATCATGTGAAGAAACACCGAAAATTTGACTCCCTTTGGCAGGGTTGAATGCTGTCATTTATGAGCACCAAAGTTGAAGATAGCTGAATCTTTCCCACTACTTTCCCTAGCTACTTCACCGTTCAGAATCTTCGATTTCTATTCATTTCATGAAACCAGATCGAAAAGCTAATGTAGATTTCACATGCTACTGTGATGAAACTTAAGGACAGATAGGCATTAGTTTCGTTAGAATCCAGTTTTGAATTGATTCAAGTAACGAATTTGCAACCCAATAAATCTTATTCTGTAGCCTCTTATTCTAGGCCTACTAGCAAAAGGCTAGAGTTTCCTACTGTTCTGTTGCCAAAATTTCAAAGTTCAAGTATATTCAGTATTATGTTAATGGAAAGAAAGCTACAACTCGAGTAGCTATTCTAACTTACATCCTGTGCCATCTTCAAAAGAATGATATATGTAACTAAAGTCTTTCCAGCATACGCTGTCTCTCGATTTCCTAGTCTATGTGAAACCGTTTAAGTATCTAAACGCAATAAAGAAATCTCCTCATATGATGGCATTGACGCCATAACACTTTCGGTTTAAGGATGACAAATCTTTCCGATCCTGTTAGTTTGCGATTTAGACTGGGCTCGATCAAACTAAGAGTTGGAGCGGGAGTTGCGAATCGACAAGGACTTACTGCTAGGCTAGTGGATCGTTTGAGAATTGAAACCGAGCATAGCCGTAGCTTTAAGATGTTGCGTACGCGCAAGTTAAGATTGGCACAAAACGTGGATGAGGTTGAAGATAGACGATACAGGTAGTGGCAAACTCGCAGTTAGATCGTTAGAATCGGACTCACCGTCAAAATGCTGGTAGATGTCCGAATGGCAGATTTAGACCGGTCCAGGTAATGATGCCGGAGGTATACTACATTGTTTGAGCGAGTAATTTGAAAACACCACACCCTTCGGTGAACGAGATTGCAAATTTCTTCAGCTCTAAAGAAAATGTCGAGCTAGCGAGGGTGAAGCTCGCGGATAATTCAAAATCTCCATTTCAGAATGGTGTCGTGTTTCCAAATGACTCGCTCAAGGATCTTATATCCATGAACGCATTTTTAAGAATGTTCGTGGATTTGTGTATATATATTCATGCAAGACGCAACCTACGAAGCCTTCACTTTCCAGTACTCCATACAACAACAGCGAGCAATTGGAGTACGTATTGAACTGCACATTCAACACCTACTCCTCTAAAACCTTTGCTGTATATTGCATATTGCATATCTTGATACAGTATGCGATCCAAGGAATATATCTTTGACTCTTATATATATTAGGAAACTCTGTTAGTTGCAAACATGTCCCCGTGAAGTCTGATTAGTGTGCATATGCTTTTTCTGCACAGCATATCTTTGTACTTCCAATTTTCAAACGACCCATAGGTGAGGTTTTGACACTAAAATTACCGTTTAATATGAAGTTATTGAAGTGGTCATATTTAAGCGACTACATCACATGTACAAAGCCAAGAGTCCAGAAAGGCTCTTAACAAACTTTTCGAAAGGGATCGTCACAATTGAACACCAGTGCCGATCTACATGCTGATCCTTTATTGGATCTTAGTTGATGCGTATTTTGTTGATGACCTGATGACCTGATGATCACAGTCTAACTCCTTAATCAAAAAATAAATTTCTTCAAGAATATATTAACTGTTCCTTAAATTATCATATTCATGGGGTTTTGGAACCATCTTTTGACGAAATTCCTCTTCGGACTAGCAGAGGCTTATACATACAGTAGCATTTACTCACATTCTCAAAATTTCAATGTAACTTTTGCAGCAAGTTCATGCCGGTCTTCAGTTCTTCAGTTCCATCTTCTGAAAACGAAATCGCTGTCTGTGATGTCGAAAAAGGTTTGCAGATGACGTTCTTTACAATTTAGAACCTGATCTTTTATCTGCACCTCAGTTCAACTAATGTTTTGCGACTCTGTTCATGGGTGAATGCGCACTCAGTACTTCCATACGTTCTGACTTGGTAGCTATACCATAACCATGTTGATCTACCTTTCAGGACTTGCATATTTAGGATGTATGAAAGCTATGAAATGAACCTTAATGAAAGGCCACGGTCCATACATCCATAACCAAGTGGAGACAGAAAGTTTCCAGCCAAAATCTTTAGTTCAACTTGGAATCACCGCCTTAGTTTCGAGAGGGATAAAACTGAGAAAATCAAGCAAAGTCTACTGGGATTTGGTTCGAAGTCGCTTCAGGAATTGTAGGAATTCTGATGGCACTTTTACATGTCTTCATTATACTTTGAGATGAAAGTTAGAGCTCCACCGGGCAGTACTCTATCTATTGTCTAGAACTCAATTTCCCAGTTGCACTCTAATTCATACTTTGCTTGAGGAGCACTCAATTCAATTTTCATGTAAATACTTCATGAAAATTGCAAGAATAGTACCGTGACTGAATGATATAATTATACAAGACAATACCACTAAAACATTCAATGAAAGTTGCAAGGTTTCATCCTTCCATCGATTTAATCTCGCTTATCTATGTGCAGTTTCTAAATTTATATCCAATCTTGAAATCAAACTTGAGTCCTAACAAGCTTGGAAGAGAAATAATAAGCAACACTTTGGTCTTTAGTCTAGACCTAGAATACAACGATTAGTGGTTGAAAAAGATATATCCTTATCCTGATCTATAGAAATCTGCAACTTTCGTCCATGGAGAAAGTTATATTGATCTCATATCCTCATCCAGTCTTAGATTTCATATTGAGGCAACGATTTACTATACTAGTTCCGAATCGCTCTTTCCCCCGCTAAGCTTTGGCTCTGTGAAAATTCTGAGCTAGGTGAAATCTTTCCTTCTGTAATACATTATTGTGGTTGTTATGTTCTAGTTAGTTGTTCTCTACTATGACATGGGTGTATATACGCTATAAAGATCTAGATTCAATTTTACTTGAGAAAATTGAGGAATGCCCTTGATATCATACACGAGCTAATAAGTCTTTTCTTATAGCGAAAATTATATTTTATACTTAATATTCGTCGTCAGTTTCCAGTATTGAAAAAAAAAGCATAATCTTATTTTTGTCCCCACGCAAACGAATCTTGTTTGTCTGCATGTCCTGTATGAATCATTTAAAAAATAAATTTGAACTCATGTGATACTGAACACTCTTCTTTACTCTCCATACTTTCCTTCAATGAGGAGATTATTTTCTTACATGTTATCATCCAGATTTGTAATATTGTATAGATTACTTCAATATTACCAAGCACATTCATGCTTCATTTAAGGACAGGATTTAAAAAATGAAAAGACACAGAAAAAGGATTCATCAAGTAAGAGGAAATCCTTTGATGTACTTCTTTGTTAGCTTGGCTTTATTGTACTTGGAGTCAATTATCAAGTCAGTCTTGTATATTTTATTTTGGAAAGATCAGCGTAGACTAGAATATCCAAATGAATTAAATGCTGGTAATTTAGTTTTTTGACACATATACTTAACAAATAAATGTAGGCACTCAACATGCTTACAATTAAAGGAGTGTCGTTCTCATTGGAGGCTTCAAGAGCAGCTAACGAGAAGCTATTTTAGACAGGTACCCATCAGTCGATGCTCGTTATGAATTTGAAAAGGATTCAATTAATTAAGTCGGATCCCATCAAGAGATTGAGAATATAGAAAAGGTCAACGCATCGGATACAAATAAGGGTCAGAGATCAAATAAAGCACAGGCACGAGTAACAGGAGACTTGAAATGTATCCCGATTTCTGGTGACATATGTAGGACTCGATAAGTTGCTAATGTCATCTCGATACCACGCTATATTTCTAGGATATTAATTGCTATTAATAAAATTCAATATTTCCTATTATTTTACTTGGTTATTACCGGAATCCAGGCAAAAATGAGTTGCGTGTTGAAGTTGAGACTATGACAAATCTCATCGACCAAATCTAAGTGGTCGTCAAATTCGACCTGGACATTGTAATGGACTTATAAAGGTGGTAAATACATATCTGGTGTTATTTATATATATATATATATATATAATCATAGTGCGTCTTGAAATTATTGTAATCACCGTGGACCCTTAATAAACTGGAGTACTTGAATGACGTGAGAGTAAGATAATGATAGTGGGGTGTGGGGAAATGGAATTCTAGTTACGTTTAACATACTTACAATATATGTAGCTCAGATCGAAGCGGAAATAGAACAGCTAGAAGACAGGATGTGGCAGGGGATGCAACACAGGAGTTCATGTTAATTTAAAAGCTGGAGAAAAGCATCAGGGGTACCAAAATCGTGATCTTCGCTCACGAATCGACGATGTTTCGAGCTCAACCAAATTAAGTCTTATTTTATCGCACTACGGAGTGCAGAAAGATTCACAAACATTGCGGAAGATCTCAGCCATAATCACTTGAATCCGATCTTGAATCAAAATGAGTATGGTAAAAATTTAGCCGTACATCGCAGCAGATTATAATCTTACAGGAGATAAGCACTAAGAGCGTTGGATCAAATCTCGAGGGGCAGTTAGTTTAGGCGAGGCTGGTACCAAAAGACAAGAGCTGATCTCTATTTTATCACTAACCTCGTCTCTTGAATATCGTACATACAAATCCAGTCTACAGGTTATAAAATATCTTGAATAAACATGATTAATGAACATTTAAAGCACATTGTAATTTTCACGTATAATGCAAATCTTTTATCGGATGCAACAATTATATATGTTTACCAATATATTTGTATAGTGGATTCAAAAATAGAATTTAAAGTGAGTGTTTGGTATCTTATAAATTCCAAAGGGACAGAGATGCAGAGATGCCAATAAATGTAGACAGTTCAATCTTACGTTAATAACAAGCATGTAAAATGTCATCTGGATAAAAGTAAAACAAAATTTGCATCGAATCTAGGTCAATTCAACAAGATTAGAGGAGAGTAGACTGTAATGGTTTAGGGTAATGAAAATATCAGATTACAATTAAGATATCGATATTATTTGTATCACAATAATCACGACAAATCCTCTTGATTCATCATCACATACAACTCATTTGCTATGGATCATGCAACCTATTTTCAATGAAATGGTACAATACCTTCACCTACCCTCACGGAGCAATCAAAGAATGAAAGTTGTTAGGCTGAGTGAAGTCCTCGTTGCGTGATCAACGAGGATACCGTAGATAATGCACAAGCGAGGTATCGTCGCTCTCGACGAGAACAGATTGATTGCAACGGCCTGGCCTTTTGGTATACGGTGCAGGTTCGGCTTTTCTATGCTTTGAGCAGATAGAGTCTACTTACCTTCTCACAATCACAAACAAACATGGATTTGCCATGTATCTTTCCGAAGTTTGTAACAATTAAATTTTGCGTGCCAATATAACCTGTAAAAACAGTTTAACCTAATCCTGCTTCGATGCACAATCGACAGAAATATATTTAAAGGATTATTTAAAAAATACATCTTCTATTGAGAAAAATAACAGTGTACTGGATTCATCATACAAATTTTTATTTTTTTAAAGTAACTAATATTTCCACATTATTTTCGTTAGAAATTCAGCTTAAAACTGAGAAATGGTCATTACAGAAAAATAGAACTGTACTTATCTGTTTCCCTAAATCTATTACTGCTCTAATTCGTACCTTCTCACGAATAGTGGATCTCGTCTCGATCGGATGGATAATCAGCTATTTCAACCTAGTTACTTCTCAGATATTTTCTTCAATTATTTAAAAAAATGATTTAAAATTGTGAATATACTTCAATTTTAAAGGATGGATTTTTTGGTACGTTTTCACCACTGGTCGTTAATGGTTACGAAGAATTTGCAAAAAAATATATTTTTGTAATATATAATCTTCTAGGCTACTGATGCCACAAGAACCAACACATATAAAAGGTTGTCCATGAAACAATACTAATTTTGAAGAAATAGGAAGAAATAAACATCTGAAAAACATAATTCGACCCAGGAGTGTAGTGTATACTAATCTAAGCATTTTTATCTAACCCGTGTTTTTCTTTCTTTATTTTACAAGATTAATGGTTCCATCCTTACCTTATACAACTTACGAATTTGCTATCATCTGAGCCCTTTGATTTCTTGGACTAAAGAAGAGTTGAGAAGAAGTAGAAGGACTTAAATATCTTAATATTGAGAGTCTGGCTAAGAAGTGCTTAACTATATTGGACATCTCAATATTGCTGAATCCGCTATCTTTGATATAAATCCTCCCGCTTTCAAAACTGCGTTTGATTGCATGACTAAATCGAAGGTTTCTGAATGATTGAATCGATTATATGTAGACTGGGGTTCATGACTAGATTATGGAAGTGCTAAGCTACAAATTTGTTTTTCCAACCAGATATTTTTTCATGATTATTACTGAAATGACTAACTAAACTGGACGATATTTGAGATCAACTTGAAGAGTTATAAAAAACCTAACAGAATCTTAGATGCAAATGAGGTGTCTAACTGACTTTTTTTTTGATGCAAAATGATTGCTAACCTAAATGAGTATATATATATATATATATATATATATATTTATATATATATATATATATATATATATATATATGCCGCTAAGAAAAGATCAAGAAATCAAACTGTAGGAGTTTCAAGGATTAAAAATAGTGAATTTTTTTGAGCGAAATGGAAGAACATTTCGCTCAAAAAAATTCAATTAAGTGCACTCTTCTTGTAACTCGCTAAAGTCGTTAATCCATTTCTAGCCTCAAATATCGATGCCCAAGTAATATTGGCGCCAGATGGATCAAACAAGACGGATATTCTTTTCCAAATTTGATATAGTACACCGTGAGTGATACAACTATTGACGTTGACTGGAACGCTTTGCAGCCGAGTGAAATATATGGGCCTTTTGAGTACTAAAAATAAAAAAATTCAGCCGAGGATATAATTCTCCATTAAATCTCGTCCATAATGCCTAGATTTTTCTCTTAATATTTTCCTAAAAGTAACGCACCTTTCAAATATATTGGGAAAATGCCTGTTTTCCTACGGATTTGAATTTATTATTGCACATGTTTCAAGGATATATCTTTTTCATCAAGTATAAACAATTAATTGAATTCCAGCTATAGTTAAACTTTTCACACTTGCTTTGGAGAAAAAACAGAACCCAGAACTTTAGTTCAAATCATTAAATTAAATATATGATATATGTGGGGAAATTTATGTTACAATCATCTCATAATCATATAAATTTGATGGGTACATTACATACATAAAACTAAGCTTGAATCAAGCCTGTACTTTATTCCATTTCTTCAATGCCTAAATCATATAGGCATTGACATATAGGCTACATGTTATAACACATGAATACAGAAAAGGTTTTACAAGTAGGCTATTTTTAGAACTATTGTGGAATTTCTATTAAATTGTGTAAATTAGATTAACTTGTACCATTTAGTTAAGTTTATTTAAAATATACTATGTGTAGGATTATTGTATCATTTAGAGATTTCCTTTTATTGAGATAATCATTTCTAACCACTCAAATACCAGAGTTTTTCTTGTACGGCGCTTAGGTCGTACAAACACAATGGAATTTGCCAACCCTCGGCGAAAACTCATGGGTTAAAGCTAAAGGAGGTCACCTCCATCGCGCAGTTCATCAGTGTCAATGTAAACTATCCCAGGTTCTTTTCAGAAATCAGGTACCCACAGGCTGACCACTAAATCAAAGTGGAGGAAGGTGGTTTAACCTTTGATGTGGGTTTGAATGTTAAGTAGTTGATTTCGACTGCGATCTCATTCTAGTTCCGCATGGGGAGCGCAAATTGTCCTTTCAGCAAAGTGGAAGAGAACATGTGTACCAATGTCTATGTGCACTTGATTATATCCTGCTCCACTAATCCTAAAGTTGCTTGGTAGATCTCTCTTTACCGTAGCCCAAATTAGATGGAAAATATATGTACGTGGTTAGTTTGGCTTCTCGAATTCTCGAATAAGGGTTTTGGAACCCTTGTGTCAAAAATTCAGAGGCTTGTTTTCATCTCTAACCCACTTCATCGCCAAAGGGAATGTACAAATAGCATTTGTACATTCCCTTGGCAGACTGCACATAGTTTATGATCTCCAGTCATGATGTAGATTTGAACACATTTTTTTTATCAAATGGATTTTGAATGTATATGAGACAATTATATGTCGACCTAAAAACTACTTATGAAGTAAAATTAAGAAAAAAAACTTTAATTCAGGCAATTTATCTTACTGCTTGTTATAGAATATATTGGTTACTTTTTATCTCAAAATTTGTTATTCAAACTTCCTAGACGCATCATGTATTATAAACCATATCTCTTTTGAACGCATGACCCAATGCTAAAGCATTGGCCTAATCACCATTCTTACACTATTAACAGCAACATTGGGAAGCAGAGATGAAATTCAAAACTACTGACTATAATCTTCTTTTATAAGACAAAAGATTCTATACATTATTGTGCAAAATCGGCGAGTAATTGCTGCGGTACTTCTAACTGTTATATATCTGGCCATAAAAAGTATAGCACCAATGACATATATAGCCATTACGCCAAGATGTAGAAAACCGTGAAACTCAGTGCTATCCATAATAGTCATATCAAAACATCAGAAGCACACATACTACGCAGGATGTCAAATTAAATATCATCCATCCAGGTTTTATAACAAGTATCAACGAGTACAGAAAGACACACACCTTGATACACAGGAAAAACCAAAAGACATGTTCCCAAATAATATGTTATTGTTTCAAACACGTAGAGATAATTATATATCTCCACTCGTCTGTATCTTCTTTGCGTGTAGTCTTCAATCAAATCATTCACATTCTCTGTCTCCATATTTGAATTGAAAAGCAAGGACTTTCACAATCATGTCCTTCGTACACGTTAGTAACTATATTGTTCATTAAGTAAAATGTGGGATTGATCACACGATTCTGATAAATAGGTTCAATAATATCATACATTGATGACAATAGGTATAGTATGAAGTAAAATAAATTTTGATGAACAGTACATATAAGGGATAATGTGGAAAAGGTTTCCCGCTTTAGCTGTAAAATGTCTATTTTATGCTTTATTCATAGTCTTTATTTTCAGATGCCCATTCAAAATGCTCAAACTTCTTCCAAGTTTCAGCAGCTTGAACACTAACCAAATTTGCATTATGATTATCTACTGCGAGTCTTCTCTCATTTCAATGTACTTATTGTCCGAGACTACACTTCACACAATTCATGTAAAAGAGAAACGTGTGGTGAATAATGCTACAAGGAAAAGGTATACCGTCTGGCAAAGGGTCTAGACAGAGAATCCCATTTTCAAGGCGCTGGCATTACGTGCCGGAATAGTCTCTTAGATTCTTGCACTGACTCTTTTCACCGGGAGTCTAGACCGATTATTTATTTAAGTCATAAACGGCAGAAAGATCTTCATGAAATATCGCAATAAGATATTTGGCAAGCCTCTGCTCAGAGATGGTCTGAGACTTACTTCAGTCGTTGATGACCTTCGGATCGACAATCGAATATCAATTCTGGTCCAGAGGAGGATCGACCATCCAACGATCGAAATAGGTCCGAAGAAGCTTCCAGTAAATAAGGTGTTCTCTAATCGATTCCTTTATTTTACACTCAACCTGCTACTGGAGGTCAAAGTAATTTGCTATGTCCGCCTTTGTAATGAGTAAACTTAGCTCAGATTCATCTATTTGCGTGTGTAATACACCGGATAACTGTTAGTACCCTTGGATATCCCAAGGGTGTCAGACCTGGACTCTTATTTAGTGTATTTCGGTCTAAAACATCTCAGTACCGCACTGTATCTAGGACGCTGTATCTTAATCATATCTGCAACCAATTAGAACATGACGATGCTTTGACTGAAAAAATATTACTTCACCATTATTCCTTCCGAGACTGCAAATAACACGCTGCCAACACATCAGCGAACATAAAATCAGTTCCACTCGTTCTGGTACCGATGAAGCACTTCTGATTCTCGTACAGAAATAAAATATTATCCGATATTCCTGCGATCTGTGTTGTCTGAAATATCGATTTTGTAACTGAATGTGAGTTGCGACGAAACCGGCAAATTAAAATTCGTTTAGAAATAAGTACAGTAGTACTTCGACGTGACGAAGGGCGGTCAAACAAATGTTACGGAAATCTCCTTGATTTTTGAATCTCCGGCGCACGGGTGGAAACTCGGAGATGAAGTCAGTGTTGAAAGCGCCTGCTCATGGTCGTGCATGCAGTAGGCTTAAACAAATAATTGACCCCACCCATTTGTTTAGAAGCAAACCAAAGAAAGGAAAATAGAAAACAAATGGGAAAATTAATGTGCACGGTATGACTGCATGTGACCAGCGGATTTTCTGTCTATGCAGCGGTCCAAAGGTGGTGAAATACAAGGTAAGATCTGGGCGCCTGATGACATGAAGCCGGTGGGCGCCCGCTCCCACCATCACGCTCCACCAGCGTGACAACGATCAGATAGGTTTTGTCGCAGGGCTTGTCTCCCGGTCGGAGGTGGATGACCCATCGGTCCGAGGCAGGGAGGCGCGTCGTGAGACGATTTTGGGAGAGGACGGTCGGTCCGAGACCGACGGACGGAAGCTGCTTGAGAGCGAGCCAACACGGCAGGAGAGGCGCGTGGGGCCCGGCGAGCGGGCAGGCTGGCGGTGGTCGGGGCGCAGAGCCGCTCCATTTACGAGCCAGGGGCCATCGGAGTGGAGGGGCAGATTTAGACGGAAAGAATAGAAATGAAGGGAATGGAATTGAATTGAAACGAATGGAATTGTGGAATCAGCTCGATCGAAGGTCGGGTCTGTCATTTAGTACTCTGCCGAATCGGGCAGAGGGCAGTGTTCCAGCTTCGATTAGGCTCTTCTGCGAATATTAGCTTAGGTTATGGCTGAAGTTGTGCGCTAGTGTTACAGCGGCGATTAGTTTAGACGCTCACTGGCGGGCAGGTTGAGGTAGTTATCACTCCTTCCGCAAGAGCTGGATGAGGAGGAAGAATCCAGGGCAGGCAGGACAGGGCACAGGCGGGGCAGAGACGATGCGCTGGACGATAATTTTATTTGATCGATGAGTAGTTATTCGATTGGAGGAGTCTTGTCTGGAATTTTGGGAGCTCGCAAAAGGTGGAGGGGGCGTGGCTCGCGAGCTTTTACAGGGAAATTTGCCACTTTCAGAGACAGTAGTGGGAACTGATTATTTTCCGTTTCGCGCATGGAGGGCAATCCTGGTTCGAAGATTTGCAACTCCAGCTGAGAGATTCTTCTGGGTTGAAATTACAGAGGAGAAGTCAAATTTGTGCTTACAGAGCTCCTCTGTGGGTGCAGGGTGGGTTGTTTGGAGCTTGCAGCTGTGCATGTGACACCCGGTGAGTTTCAAAGAGATAAGCAGCTGCACAGGAAATCTTGGGATCAAAGTTTTGCATGAGATTTGTGTTCTCAACGAAGGCAGAACATAATTAAACCTCTAATCAATAATTCTACTTAAGATGCCCGGGGCTCTCTGCTAAGCCTTTGCAATCATTCAAAGCTGCTCAGCAGCCCAGGACTTTTTAAGAGTAACCGTTTAACAGGGACATTTGCTTACCTATCTCAGAGGTTTGTTTTCAGTAGAATATTCACTGAAAGGAGAAAATATGAAGAGAACTATCTTGGAAGCCCTTCTGTTCGTACAAGTATATTATTCGACATTTACAGTGGTGTATCTGTTTATAGTTTATTTTCATCTCTTCTAGACAAAATTGTACAAGTTCTCGCTTGTTTTCTGACCTTGAGAAAATGTAGCATGATCGGGAAGTTTATATCCAATTTTAGCAAGAAGATTGCAGTAAAGAAGCAGAAAATTTGACTTTAAGACTTCGTCCACTTAACCTTGTGTTGGAAATCTGCCAAATACAATGTGGAGATCACCTTCATTGAACGAACAATCATGTAACTGTCAAGATGTCTTTCAACAGTTCTCCTGACTAAGGTTTTGAGAATATGATGCCTCATCCTGAATGACCACTTTGGATTTTACTAGTGTGCCATATGTTGAATCATTTCTAACATCCACATCAATAAATTTTGCTCTTGGTTGAAGTTGACTATCTTTTTGTTTCTTGTAAGTTAAAAAACTTCAATTTACCTTCCTGAATTATCCTCTATACATTTACCTAGTACTCACAGCTTTGGTTACTGATTACCACAAGCCAGGCGACATACCTCTGTTTTTCTACAGACATAATTGATGAGGTAAATTAGTGCGAAACAAGCATGCTTTGAATGGGACAGTCATAGCTGGAATGATTGGCTGATCTCAAATGCGAATCATTTCAGCTATTTGTGATTCATTCTAAGGTGAAGAGTCCTTCAAAAAGCTGCGTTCTGTTAAAATTTGAGTTACTGAATGTTCCCCTCAATTGTGAACTCTTGACGTAAAATTGGCTCAATAGTTCTCGTGAGTGTGGTTCTCTTCAATGCTTTCAATTCAAATCTTTTTCACCTTGGGTGCTGTCTAGTGTTTGACCAGATAGGATGGGTGTTGACTAGAGTTGTCAGACGAGTTTGCTCCTTGAACATAAATGATGCATTTTGTTTTCAAATCGAATTTTTTTTGTGATTTCAGGGCTGCAAGTTGCCAGAAGATGGTGGACTTTTACAATCATGTCAAACATTGCACAACTCATCCAAAATTTCTTCATAGCAACAGTACCAGTCACAGATGGGTATTTGGGGCAATTGCGGAACTTATTGACAATGCCATTGACCCGGACGTCAACGCATCTCAGTTCTGTATTGACATGAAAGAGTTCAACAATGAACCATGTTTAGTATTCATGGACAACGGTTCTGGTTTGGTTCCTGAGAAACTCCACAAGATGCTCAGTTTTGGACACTCGAAGAAGGTAGATTTATGTACTCTTTTAAGGACATATATTTTGTTTCGCTTTTTCATACTAGTGGTTTATCTCTAGCACATCTCAGCCAGGGCCATCAGGCGAGGTCACGAA
The DNA here is from genome assembly GCA_037833965.1 of Marchantia polymorpha subsp. ruderalis. Taxonomy (NCBI): domain Eukaryota; kingdom Viridiplantae; phylum Streptophyta; class Marchantiopsida; order Marchantiales; family Marchantiaceae; genus Marchantia; species Marchantia polymorpha. Next base: position 28,871,732 of record AP031351.1, on the reverse strand, counting down.
GATTATAACCAGTACAGTAAAGTGACTTCTCTCTGGCAGAATGTAACCAAGTGACTGTACGGCCTGTATCCTGCAGCAAATGACTCCTGGAGACAGATCCATAGGGAAGCATGGAAATGGTTTCAAGGTAGGCTATCTATCATGGACCCGTCTAATAGGATTTTTTTTTGTCCTGCAAAGTGATTAAGCCTCGTCTCATCCCTAGATCATCTGGATCAACCAGAATTCCTATCTTATCAGTCTTCTATAAGTATACTTTTTGGTCCTTTTTTCCGCTTTGCACATAAGTAAACTCTAATTCTCCTGCCTCCCTGCCACCTTGATTTGCGCACTGTGGCTGACAAGAAGGTTTGATTTTCCAGTCAGGGACAATGCGACTAGGAAAAGATGTTCTGGTGCTTACCAAGTGCACGGAGAGCATGACTGCCGGATTTCTTTCTCAGACTTTTCTGGTAATGTATGGCCAACTGAACTGGCTTCAGCTACGTACCGTTGATTGTCTTGTTCATTTTATGCAATTTAGATAGGAAGAATCTTCACGTTGTAACATAAAACCAAGTGTCTTCTGCATTCTGAATTTTACGTTTGGTTGTTCTCCAGGCAGACACTAATGCTGAAGATATTTTGATTCCACAAGTGTCTTGGGATCGTCAAGGAAATATCCTCTCATAATTGAAGCGTCTATTCTCCTTCTATTAAAGTTGAATAGACGTACAGAAGATTGTGGAGTTGATTTTTCATGTTTATTTTGGTTTTCTAAAGAGGTTCAATTGCATTCGGCAGTTTGTGTAAACTACTATCTCCGAAACTGGGATCCAGTGGTCTCATTTTGGTTTTTATCTTCATTGTGAAACTTGACTCTAAACACATCGTCTCTCCCCCGTGGATCTGGAGATAGAGGAAAGTTTGAAAGCTATTTGTAAATACTCGATCTTCCCAGATGAAGAAAGTCTTCTAGCACAACTGGAAGCCATACCTCAAACCGGCGCAGTAAGTCATTAGTGAGCTACTTTGACTGTCTTCTTTGTATGTTATATCTCTTTTATCTAAAAAAGCTTGACTGGCTCGAAATTGCTATCGCTTAACCCTTCGAAGGTTGTTCGTGTGCTGCGTTGGCCGTCTTTCTGAAACCTCTACCCTGCAACCTATTTTGTAAGTTTACATATAAAAAATTGGTTCCATGATGACAGCCTTGTTCCATCTTTAATAGGTGAAAGTGAGGAGAAGATTGGATTACAGGTTATTGATCATAAAAACGTGTTTTCCTTGACAGATCCTGATTATATCAAACCTGCGTCGTCACGAGGGGGTTCTTGAGCTTGACTTTGAAACAGATCCACATGATATTCGCATCACTTCTGAAATTACTTCCGCCGCACATTTCCAGCAGCTTCGGCCAAATCAGGTAGTCACTTCTCACCTCAGGCAAATATTCCGTCACCCATTCTGAACTTTCAGGAGAATTGTAAGTACGATGGCAATGCATCAACAGATTCTAGGCTATTTAGTTTTTTGAGAGATACATTGTTGTAGACAGACGCACGCCTCTTCACAGCTCACAGCAAGTATTGATTATTTGTGAATCTAAGCAATTACTTCTGCCCAGCAACCGTTTCTCCTTTTATGCTTGTACCTGAAGTAGTCCTATATTGCGGGAATTTACTTGTGTTTATAATTGGTTAATGCAGCCGAATACAACTGTAGTCCCAATGGATTTTTCCCTACGAGCATATGTCTCTATCCTTTACAAGGTGCCAAGAATGCAGATATTTATCAGGTACGGGATTTATTTCTTACCATCATTCACTTTCCATTGTGGAAATGAATGAAGATCTCGTAGTTTTCATCACGGTGTTCAAGATATAGTACATGTCATAATCCGCTCAGGACTGAGTTTATACATAGAATATCTGATGCTGCACCTTCACCTTCATGTTATTCTTTTTTCTGTGATTTCTTCGTAATTAAGTGGAAGAGATCAGTCACTGTTCACCTGTCTTAACACTGCCGTTTTTTCTGAAGAGATAAGAAGGTTAAGACGAAAAGAATCGCTGGATTACTGAGCCAGAAAGAAACGGAATCGTATAAGCCGTATGGAGTAGCAGAAAGTATCAAGATTGAGCTTGGGTAACACAACCGTAACCTTTGATCGCAATCCGCATATTCACGTTGTCTTACAGTTTAAGTTCAATCTCATAATACTCGTAGTTTCCGCTAGTGACTCACTCAGTGTTATGATAGAAACTTAGCACAAGTATGCTACTATGCATAGCTATATCGCTGTTCATTGTAAATGCCTGTGCTTGTTACTGTCGGTCATGACTTCATCATCAGCACGGAGCATTTCTATTGAAGTGATGAGAATAGACGAGATGAGACATATGACCTTCTGAAACTTTTCTCTCTTTGCAGCTTTAATACAGAAAATAAGAATCTTTATGGCATGATGCTATATCATCGAAATCGACTGATCAAAGCTTACATGCGGGTACGAAGTGATGCTCTCACCTAGATTACTTCAACAAGTAGTGAGAAGTACCTTAATTTGTTAGTTGAGAAGTGAAGGCCTAAAGTAGAGAGTAGATGGTAAGTCATCAACAGTGTTGAGTGTCCTGTCCTCGATAGCTGGCTTTCCTTGTTGTACATCGCTATTGTGACGTGCTAATTTTTGGTTGAAGGTAACTTTGAGGGTTAATGTTCGACGTGCCAGGTTGGTATGCAACTTGAAGAAAACGAGAGAGGGATGGGTGTTATAGGTCTAGCTGAGGCCGACTTTTTACAGCCAACGCACAACAAGCAGGTCTTGATAAGTCTTCCTCTCTTGACAACTGTTTTCCTCGTTTTTCAAAACGGACAAATCTGATTACCTGTTTCTCTTTCACATCTACTATATCGTCCATGATACTGGATTAGCCATTGTGACTCGATATCATGTCCTACTTCACCACACAAGTCTCCTTAGAGAAATGAACGTAACAGAGGTTTTTATTTTGCAATTTATGATTCTGTTATCTCCAACGTTGCGGCTACGTACGTTGTTATCGACCTAATTCAATAATCCTAGTCGTAATGATGTCCAAATTCATGTCGTGCGTGGTATGAAGAAGCAGTCAAATGAAAATTTACTCCTACATGTGGCAGGACTTTGACGACACCACTGCATACCGAAGACTCTTGAAGAAGCTATCAGATGTGTTGGCTGAATACTGGTGGGTCCTTTCTATAATATTCTAAGTATCTGATTTGCTTGTTTTGAAGATACAGTTTTTTGAAGTACTGTTGTGTCCTAATTGCTAATTTCCGGGAGTGAATGGTAAAACTTTTTTTGGGACTCCTTTGACTCTCGTCTCTTGTCCAATTTATTATGCTCTCGATGTAAAATCAACATTATTGGCTTCGTTCAATGCTTAGAGGCTTACTTTAGTCAGACAGATTTTGGATTCCCTCTATAAGTGGTATTCAATCAACGGAAATAAATTAAGCGTATCCAGCAGAATGTATATGCTACCGATTGCAAAGAAGTCTGTGTGGAGCACACGAAGATGTATGTTAGTATCCTTCTCTGTTTCTTATACCCAGCTTGTTCTTTTGTCACGTAGGTGGGAAAAGAAAGAGCGAGCAAATATTCTCCAAATGCAACCAGAGACCAGGAAACGAGGTCCGGCAGGATCCCACGCAGAGGATGTTCCGGATGTAAATTGGGTATGTCCTTTAAGAGCGTATACGATTTATCTGCTCTTTGAATAAATATGCTTGATTGGACAGTTCATAGTTTCAGTTTATTTTGGACTTTATCTGGATATTCAAATATTTGTTTGGCTACCCTCGCCTTCTGAACATGTTATCTTCTTTATCGTCCGTTATATCTGCTGATCTTTTTGCATATGATACTTGCTTATGTACGGGTGATTTGCAGGTTCAGTGTGATAATCCGACATGTCTGAAGTGGCGTGTATTGCCTCCCGGAACGGCCGTGGAAAAATTACCTGACATCTGGTGAGCAGTGTTTTTTTTCTTGTCTGTTGGACGAATTGGTCACAGCGGGACTCATAACTGCAGTTTACGAGGCCAAAAGTTTAGCTTGTCTTAGTTCAGTAGGAGTCAAAGATTCCAAGCGTGCATGAGACACTATGACCTTCTTAAGACATTTCTCATAATGGCCTGAACCAACTTCACGGAGGCACACAAGAACGATCTCCGTCATGGATTAGTCAAACTTGCTTTCGCATGAATTTTGAATGACAAATCAATTAATCGGGATAACGCTATACTTTTACCATCCGTGCGAAGTAGACGTATGCAGCTTCTTTCATCATCATTTTTAAATCGATCAAATGAAGCATTTGCATGAGTTGATGTCATTTCTGTCAGACTGTCCGTAAACGCACATCATCATGGGCGTTTCGAAGTTTTCTTGCTGGATGTCAACCACCACGAAGTTCCTTACTTTAGTATACAGTAACTCCCCTTCGACGTGACGAGTGTGTACATTATCCTCTCCTCAACACGTTATGTGGAAATTGTGACTAACTTTGGTTTTTATGAAATAACCGTTGTATTTACATAATCCAGGTACTGCGAGTATCATCCAGACCCAAAATTTCGCAGACATGAGGAGCCGGAGCAAGAATGGGATACCACCATTCAGCATGAGGTAATTAGCCTTTTCACGTAAGAATTACTGGGATGTGTAGAATGTGCAAGATTTTAGAATCTCCTGCTAAATTTGATTTTTGTAGATTGTTGAAAGGAGAAGGGAGCGGAAACGCGAATATGATAGGGAGAAAAAGGAACGGGAAGCGGAGAAAAAACGGCAGCGTCTGGTGAATCTCTTCATCTCTATCTTTATGTTTCATAGATGTTTTGGGTTTGCAGTAACAACACCTGTATGTTTTTAAATTACCCCCCGACTAAACATGCGCCGGTCCTAGGAATGTTTGCGAGTACATTCGGGATCACTTTCCTGGTACAACTTTCTGGTCTATCTCAATATCGACTATCTTTGGAGATATGGAGCTGAGAATTTTTCTATATCTCTATACTTGTAACTAATGAGAAACTTTCTTTTCTTCTCGACACGTTCTGGGTTCATATCTTTTAGCTCTATCGTTTGTATTCTCTTTGGGTCGGTTCGTATTATTTCCTCATTTGCCATCATCAGATTGTATGTTTTGGTTACACTGGCTGTCTTCGGCATACATCCATGACAGATAAACATAGCTCTGCGTGAAATGCATGTGAGAGTTGCGGGAAAGCTGTTCGTTATCTGTCACTTATTCAAATTCCTCATTTACCTGTTGTATTTTCTTGAATGTGTAGTCCTGATACTTGGTTATGTCTGAAGTAGTTGTAAAATGAAGTACTTGTGAGACGTAACGTGCAGAGCCCAACATTGGGTGCCCATAGCCATGCCCATGCCCAAACCCACCCATGCCCATGGGTTTTGGGTGGGTTTATTTTTCCATGGGTAGGCACAAGTAATGCTAAGGGCAGTGTTTGTCAAGATCCAACCAATAATTCGCGTAATTTGAATAGCATGGATGGGCACAGGTAATGCTATGGGTGGGTATGGGTGAGCTTAGGTAGCTGCTTATGGTCATGGTCTGGTCTGGGTGCAGATTTGAAGTAAAATTTGATTGTTGGCCTCTGGTAACGTGTATATTGAGATTTTAAATTGTAATCTTGAGCTCTGCAGGAAGCTGCTACACGGGACAGTGTTGCAGTGTTGGAAAAGCAAAAGGAAGAACTAGCCAAAGGTATTCAAGAGCAGCTTGAGCGAGAAAGAGAAGCTTTAGAGGTAAGATGATCTACTGGAGCGAAACATGTTATAATTCGTTCTAGTAAAACTGCATGTGTTGTTCTCGTTCCTATTTGTGAAACAAGTCATTTGTTTAGATGCTGAAACATCTTTGAGAGTGTGAATTTGCACATGCTACTTGTAAATCATGTGGTCGTCTCCTGAAATACGTTATCATGTGTGGAATGCTTCCCAGGAACAAAAACGGAGAGAAGAAGAAGTCAAGAAACTCAACGAGGTAGATCACATTTGTTGTGGCAGTTATTTCGATGATAATTTCTTACCATTCCTGCTTGTCAGTTTCTCTGAGAGAAGTTCAGTTTTGCGTTCTAATTGCCTGCGATAAAATCGGCTGTACCTTTTTCATTTTCCTTCGAAACGAGTGTGATGGATGTACACTCTGATTTAACCAGATGATTTCATTATTATGTTATCATTGGGTGCAGGAATGGGCTATAATCAAACAAGACTGTGCTCTAATGGAGTCGAGACGGGAAGAGATGTTGAAACAGCAAAAAGAATTAGAGGACCAATTAGCAGCTGCGCAAGAAGAACTTGCACGAAAGGCTAGAGAGAAAGAAGAGATTGCTATGGTTCAAGCTGCAAAGGACGCCGCAAAGCAAGCTGAAAAGGAGGCTGAATTGGCAGCTGAATTGGCAGCTGAAAAGGTAAATTCTTTCAGCTGTATAGCTTTGTTATGACTTCCAGGGAAGCGGGTCATTACTAAATCATTTGCATTCACATTTTCATCAGTTATATCTATGCATCTTCTATTCATCCTTCACTTGTTGGACTACTGCTCACTCGCTGATGTATTATGATGTCCAGGCACGGTTAGAGCAACAACTTCAGGTTCAAGTATTAGTTCCAGAAGAAAACGGTCACGTTGTGGAGACAACAATCGAAGAGACTACTACACCCAGTACAGGCAGAAAACCATCGAGAAGAGGGGCATCATTGAAAGAAAAGCGAGGAACTTCAAAGGGAGGTGCCCCAGTCCTCCCGCCTCCAACTGCCCCTATAGTGCCTGTGTCAACTCCAAGAGTGCCACATCCTCTTCCCGAACCAAATCAGATGGCTCAAACTTTGGAAGCAAATGGTAGCCACAAAGCGGACAGTTCCACCCTGCTTCGTGTTTCTTCCGGGTCTGGAAGTTCTATCGCGCAGAGACCGAAACATGTGCAGGTCAGTGCTTAGTACGTAAACAAAGTCAGTGTTGTCATATCTCATGGCGTTGAAATCTACGTTGCTATAAGTGGATCATGACAGTGCTTCTTTTTGCAGGTCCCGCTACCTCATCGCAAGTCTGCAGCTTCTTCCAAAGACGATACCATCGCCCGAGCTCCCTCTGGAACCGCTCAACAGGTGCAACGGAAGGTAAGTCTGAAGGTTCTTAACTGGTTTGAAACTACAACTTGTGTCTTATCATTTGTATTTACTACTTTAAGCACTGGTGTCTCAACCTGCTGTATTTGAAATTACCGAGAATCGTTCATTTTACAACTACCAGGGTTGTCGATTGCGAGATGTGGACCCCCTGCTTATTTGTCATGAGATATCCATTCGAGCTCTTAACCTAACAGGATGTTGTTGTCATATAACAGGGAACAAATTCAAATGTATCTACAGGGTCTAGAAGACAAGGAAGAACAGCTCACGCATCACAGGCACCACTGCTTGAATGGGGTCCTACTGGTGACTTGCCTAATCCAGTACAAAGAGAGGGAATGTCTAATGGTGCTACTCCTCTCTTAGCATCAGAAAATGCTCAATGCTTATCGCCAGAGCCTCAATATACTACTCAAGATAAATCTCCTGAAAACACCTGTTCAAGCCACCAGCAGACGCATGTTGAAGTCCATCCTTCCCGTGTAAATGAAAGATTGTCCGCACCTTCAGATGCAGCTCATCAAAGCACAGTAACACCAGATAGTCATGATAACGGATGTCGGATCTCGACTGGTGTACAAGTGGTGATCACAAATACGCTGGATGAAGCAGCTCAGCAAGTTGTAATTCCGCACGCAGATACTTCTGTAAGGTATAAACCTATTTATCGAACACATACATATTTTCATAATCTATACCCTGTAGAGTCGAGGCAATAAACGTAAAATGATTGTCCTAAATTCTGCTCAAATAATATCAGAAAATTACATTGAACATAACTTATTTCCTTCTCGATTACAGACCTAGAGACATCTACCTAGTTTCGATTCTTGAATGATCCTTGTATCATCTTAGACTTGATGGTGCTTTTGGCCTACGGCAGATCGGGTGGACAGGAAGGACAATTAGAAGACAACGTTTTAGAATCTGGGAGGCTTTGTATCGATCTGCCTATGGATTCCTCTATATTTAAGAGTGAATCTATGCGGTCTCTTGACAAAGAGTTCTTCTCTTCCCAAAGGTATAATCAAAACAGAGTAATTTTCTGCTTCAATTTTACGATATTTGTGAAATGTTGGCCTGTAATTGTATAGTTTCGTGTCACAATATTGTACTGACGAGCGATTGTGCTGAACACAGGCGTCTGAGACTCGCGCTTAACACTTTGACCAAAATTGGTGGATTGAATGATGGGAAGGTTTATGATTTGGATCTATTACCCATTACAGACGATGAAGTGGTACGGACCTAAACTTGAGTTGAACCTTTTCACATCTCGGTGTAGATTGCATGGGTGGGAGCTTAACATATTATATTTTTTTCCGATTGATTGTTGATAATGATTTTGGACGGGAAACATGGTCAACATTTCCTGGTTTGCATGAGTAGATTACTCCATTCGTAGAGAACTGGCACAATCCACGTTCATGGAGGAACTCTAAGTCTGTGCATGTCGCGTGATCGCAGATTGAAATATGTGAAAAGGTACGTACCAATAAGGTTAGAATTTTTTATGAAGTTCGTGTTTAGGTTTACCGTGTACGTTGGTCTCTATACCAAACTTTCGCCGAAACGAGGTCTTGATTGCGGCCACCTTTAGTAATTAAGGTTTTGTAAATTGAAGACTTTTAGAGTATATGTGGATGATGTAGCAAAGGCGCACTGCATCACCGATACACTATGTGAAGTGATATCATTCTTTCGTTATCTCAGATTGTCCTGGGCATTCAAATTTGATTTATTTCGAATTCGCAGACTCAGGAGAATGTCGAAGCAAAGCTCACAAAATACAGACAGGATGTGGCGAGTTTGAAAGCAGAGCTGGCGTACTTGATGGCTGATAAATACCAGGTAAGCAATAGGTTTCGACAAGCATATTTGTGGCTCTAGTTTATATCTATATTGAATGTGGCCATGCAGACTTTGTGTCAGTCCTATTTTGATCCAGAACAAATCATTTTGTAGCGTTTAGTTTCCTGTTTATTCTTAGTTAAGCTGTGAACAAATTAAGAAAGGGTTAGTACATCATGATGTAGAACTAACAAATACAATTTTTGAATCTTATTCCACCTGAGAAGTCTTATGCCAGCTCTGAACTTCAAGTGGTACCCTTAAACCCTACCTTGCCTGCTGGCGGGCAAGATACGATGAATTGTAGCGAGCCCTCATATAAGCGTGGCATGAGCAATTACTTTTTAAAAGAGCTATCGGTATCTTTGTTGTGTTGTGCTACACCCTCGATACAGTTTCCCGCCATTTTAAGTTCAACTAATAAGAGTGCTGTCACGATCTCTACCACTACAAGGTTCTAGAGGTGATACTTACCCAGTACATGTGTGTAGGACAGCACGGGCAAGGACAGAGCTGGAATTTCAAGATCCAAAGTGTTATCAATAAGTGGGGAGTGATGGAAGTTAGTAAGAAAACTTAGCTCGGCGTTTTCAAGAGTAGAGCAGCTGTTTTACATCATAAAATATTTTTTCCTTGCTGGATGGCGCTGAACTCCATCAAGGATTTTGGATTGAAGGCTTTTAGGACAGAAAGTACAAGAGCACAAATGGAATTAGGTACCAAACTGTGACGAACACGTGGTGACACAGGTTTTGCAAGTGGGTCCTGTAGGGTAGCTCTCAGACTCATATGTAAAGACCTGGGACAGCCTAATGACATAGCCCAGATCCTTGTTAGAAGTTAGTAGTTCCAACAAGGTATATGTGGTAGGAAGGTTGGTGTAAAGAGTAGTAAATTAAGGAAGAGCTGGAGCTTTTGGATCAGTAGCGCAATTAGAAATTGGGATCTGCAGAAGTTTCTGCCAGATAGTTAGCTCGCAGTCTCATTAGCATGTAAAGAGGTGAGGCAGGCTACTCAGGCTACTCACTTAGTATTGAATTTTTGTTGGATGGTGGCGACCTCCAACGAGGCATGCGGAAGAAACGATGTAGGAAGGTGTAGGAAGGTGTAGGAAGGAAGGTAGGCTTCCACATACACTCCCTCCTTTGTACTGAAGGAGGTGTTACTGTAGATAAAGATGAAGGTTAGGAGTTGTACAATATAACTATTTGAACCGAAGACCTTCGGGTGTTTTTCTCTTGAAGTTTCGTGATGCTGGATATACCCTGTCAAACTCTTTTGCTGTACTTATCAGGTCCAGATAGCAAGTAAATGATTTGACCATATTGGAGCTCGGAATTCTGCCCCTACTTGACTCACGGCCCAGACTTGCCACTGCAAAAAAGTTTGTGATATATGCCGATCTTATCACCTTCTTTCTCCTGACATATCTTCGTAGATGAATAATTATGAATCCTCATTAATAAGGAATTATCATGAATAAAGAATGATAACTCATGAATGAATCATCATAGATAAATAAAAGGCGATAAACAAAAATGTATCTCTTCTTTTGTTGGCCTTGCGTCAAACTTTCATGTGTAGTCATAAAACACGTAAGTAGCATGAGAAAAGTCTAAGATCTGATATTGAGGGCCGTATGAAGCAGGTCGATAGATTACAGGAGAGAAGCCGAATTTGGTACAAGGTAAAGAGGACCTACACCGGGGATGTGCGTATGAAAAATATGCGACACATATTTGTTTTGAAGACCAAATAGTCTTGGATGAAGCAGGGTGCTTCTACCAACTCACCTGGTACCTTTTGGTGACCTTGGCCAGGTCATCTGGCTGTAGTGGCATGTAGTATCAAAGAACTTTGTGATGAAGCTATAATAACATTACGATAGTAACAGGTTTGATGGGTGAACATAAACAATTTGTCCACAGTCAGAAATACAAAGAGTTGGTTGGGTCAAATGCATGCTTATCTTATTGACATAGACATGGCTGTGTAAATTTTTCTACCTTGAACTGTTTTTTCAAATAATGATATGCATTATTATTATAATTGGGCTATGTGTTTCGTACTGAGTTCTCAGTCCTGAAGAATTAGTAAATTACACACTTGTTCATTCGCAAGATTTTTTAAAATATCTTTATTTAGTTATATATATTCCTGAAAAAATGTGAATAATTTGGTGTTTAGATGAGAACTTTTACTCTTTGAGCGTGTACATTAGTCTACTAAATATCAATATATTGAGACTCGGTAGAATAAAATTATAAGCTTGAACTAGGGGAAACTGAATAAATTTTTTTTTTTTAAAAATACACATACGGAAGACAAATAGAAGAAATGCACTTTATATTTTAGAATCAAGTATAAATTCAATCCACAACAATTTCTCAATTATATGTAATTAGAATTGAATATAAGATATGATCGGTAAATTCTATCTCATTGACAATCGTTGTATTGTCTGTATTTTGCAAAACGCTGGCCCTCTCTCCTCGTAATTGGAATCGGGTTTCCATCTCATCATCCCGGAGCGTAACCTGTCCCCAACTTGCTGCCGTAATCCGGAAATGGCGCAGAATGGCTTCAGGTGAGTTTGTAGCCTCCGGTATGTTCCTTTGAACGATAAAATTCGATAAATCGATAAAATTCAATGTATATGGTTTAAGATATCTCTTGCTTTGTGGGTAGTAGCTGACTGAAGACTAATCGAATTGAAGCGTTCAACGAAATACGTGAATGAAGCCCTTTACAACATAATACCTTTAGTGAAGAACAAAAAAGTCTTTTTTTGTTGCCAAAAAGAAGCAAACCTATAGCAACCTATAGGTGTCACCGGAATTAGGCCCTAGAAAATGACTGTCCAGATTAAAATAATCCAAAGGAAATCTTGAATTTCCTTTGCGTTATTTCAAACTTTAAGGAGACGCAAGCAGATCTGAGCCTCTACCTACAGAGCAAGCATTTTATTCTACTTGAGATCTCTCTAGACACTTGAAGCGCAATACAACGCTTGACATGCAGTTCCAAACGGACTTGGTATGCCATAGAAGTATCTTTAACATCCTTAACATTGTTGTCTAGTAATTGATTAATTCTTAGACAAGATATTCAGTTGTTTGTAAAGATCAGTCTTACGAAGCAAATCTAACAATTTGGGTAAAGAGTAAAGATTCGGTCATAAAATTTCTCCTACTGAATTATCCAACCACCACGTAGTTTTGGTTGGTGGGATTTATAAATCCCACAAATAACTACTAGAAATGGTTCCCTCCTTTTCGTATTTGTGACTGGCACGGCAATGCTCATGTATAACATGTATTTATAACATAAGGTTCCAGTCAGGAACATGACTCAACAAATCTAATATTTAAGTTTTGACTTTGCTCTATCTAGAGACTCGTCTGAAGCTTTCAACAACCAGTTTGTACCAGTGACACAGCTGACCTTCCATTCCAAAACATAGTTCCTACCAAAACCTTGAACCAATATTGGGTGGGATCAGACTTTAAATTAACCCTGTTGCTCTTTGTGCCCTTTGGCGGGTGGTTGGCTTTCCATCCGACATTTGTAGTTCCACTATCCAACAGATGTAGCAAGGTCAATGAGCCGTGTAGGTAAGATCCATGACAAATTCAAGGTGAAGAAAGCTGCTCTCTGATGAATATGAACGAATCCTCACCGTGGTTTCAGGTACAGGAGTCTGAACATCTTTATAACATATGAATACTGCTATGAGGCAGTAGGACGAACTCGCCTGTTGCAGGTTATAAAGCTGACCAAAGAACTGAAGCACAGCTATCTTCACTATACAGATATATTGGACATATGATTAACAGTAGAGTTCTTGGCTTTAAGACCTTGGTTTTAAGACTTTAGCTTTCTATTATCACCTTAATAACTTAACATTAGCATTGTGTAAGCAATGGCTTCTGGTCACTTTTACCTCTTTAGCCTTTGTCCCGTTTATGTAGCACTTGAAGCTAGGGATTCACTTGTTTATATACTTCCTACAGATCGCGAAGACATAATTATTTCAACTCACATGACAAGACATGATGCAGAGATGCAGGCATGCATCGCTTTGTGCACACATTTTCTACTGTTAAGCATCACTAAAATTTGCGGCTGGAGAGCATCTTTAGGACAATTCCTACCATAAAATCGAATATTTATGAAATCACAAAACCGTGAATACCGTTTCACGCTAAATGAAATCACATCATTTCAATCCGTGAAATGATGATGTCCTTCGAATACGTTATTGATGGTGACGAGCCGAGATTTGGGGACTGGAGGTGCATATCTCTTAGGTACATTTTGGAGAGGGAGCCCCATGTGTGATTGACTGACCAAATTTTGGTCAGTCAATCACACATGGGGTAAATTCGACTGGACCTCACCAGTCGAATTTCAATCGTCAGGACAATTTATATCAAATTCACTGATCTTCGGCAGTGATAAGAGCATACTCAAAAGATTATGATTGCTGACAGAATGCACTGCATTGCATATAATCCAAAAAGGTCCATTGAAATCTTCTTCAGCATTTGGCAGGTGTTACTTTCATTGGTTAAAAGGTGTATCCATAAGGAGGTGAGTACGGTCCTTCTAGCATAGAGTTGACAGCTTCCACTTTACTCCTATTATTTTCAAGATGAGAAGAACACACATGATGTGCCGCACTTCAGAACTCAACGATTGGCATCCTGACGAAGTTTGAAGATTTACATCGACGACTGACAAACTGTCGACGATCTACTGTTCTCTATGTTCTGAAATATCGTCGACACTCACGGATGCACATTCATGAGAACTACTTGAACTCAGAGATCAGCTGAAAGTAGATGAACTGCATTTGAAAAATCTGATTAAGTTGTTCCAAAGGGAAAATAGGCGGTATGGATACTCAATAGATTAAGCATTCCCTGCTGAAGATTGATCTTGTCTGGATTCATGAGAGGATAAAGGACGTGGTAAAAAAGGCGAGGACGAGACACTTCCCTTCGTAAGTACACCTAGGCCAGCACCGCATTCGTGCACTGAGTCATTTATTTTTTCATGATATTGCTTTCGGAACCATTCAAAACTCATAAACGTGACGGCTGATGCAGGCACAAACCACACCACTCTTGGAACAACTCCTCGGAAAAACCCATGGATGTTCTCCTCCTTCCATATTGTCTTAGCAGCATCTGTCCAGCCCTTGTACCTGAAATGCAGGCAAGAGATCTAATCAAATAAAATCAACTTCATGACTCAAAGTTAATGTATGCTACAACAGCTCAGCGCACTGCAAGTCACTTTTAAGATAACACTGTCAGAGCCCAAAGTTCACGAGATTCTTCAAAGTTTAGTTCATAGAAAGAAGCCACATCCTTATTTCTATAAAGAAGGGTATGGCTTCCCGTATGTGGCCAAAGTGACTGGCCATACATTCTGAACTTTTTCATAGAGTAATCTTCGATCTGAGTGAATGTGCACCGTTGAGGTGTCCCCAAGGTTATCGTGAAATCATGTGGATATATTGATGTGAAAAAACGCTGGAAAAGAGAACAAATCGTAGGTCGTCAATCCCAATGTACACACTGGGACTGACAAGATTAAAGAAGTTTGAACTCACCGATGAGTTGAACCTTGCACCTGAAGTCGAGTTTTGATTACATCCAAAGGGGTGGTTAAAAAAGCACTGACGCCTGCACAATTAGCACCAAAGACAACTTTCATTGACGTGCTAAAGAGTCAAGTCTCATCTACGGTTTACGATAGTTACTCTAACATGGAACATAGAAAGTGTCGCTGATTGTGCATACCTCCGGCTATGCCCCCCATGACTAGCTCCTCCAATGAGCTGAACTTGCGAGCAGTAATGTTGATTTCAGTCAGAAATTTCTTTTCATGACTGTACTCCAAAGCCTCCCTAAACCCTTCATAGAACATAATCTGTCAAAGTTTACCCAAATCTATTTCAGGTTAACCATGTCAACACCAAAGTTTCTGCTCCGAACATAAGCTTCACCCATTCATAGATTAGCAGTTTAACACCGTATGGATTCACATGAACTCCTAAGACTGCTTGACCAAATAGCAAAATGAGCGTCTAGAAAGTGGACATAGATAAGTCAAATCATGTGAAGTTCAACTTCATGAGGTTTATCATCGATCCAAACTAGTTACAGAAAGACATGTACCATGAAAGATGTACATTGGACAGGCATGACTGTAGATTCAAACACAAACAATATACTGATATTACCTGCAAACCAGCAAAAGGAACATCTCTTGCGAGAGTCGAGAAATATCTGCCATTGAAATTACAACATCCACAACCAACCGTCAATACATACTCCATTACTCTGTACAGTCTATACACTGAAATCATAAGCAAAACCAGTGCTTGTCACTCTCCATCACATCTATCAGTCACAGTTTTGTATGTCTCACACATACCCTGAATAGAGACCAGCGAATCCCTCTTTTAGCAGAATACTCCTCCCGGCTTGATACACTCCTGTGTAGTACATATAACTCGCCAGACCCGAACTTGAAGATTTATTGATCTTAGCCATAGTGGCGCTCCAAGATTGACAACTTCCTTGGAGCTGCATTCTCTGCTTGATGACTTCACAAGGAACATACACCACTGAACCCAATCCCTCGCCTGCACATCATTGATAAGGAAAGATTCTTGAGTAAAACTCAAGATAGATAACAAGAAGCAAGTTAGAACCTGAGAGCAACCACAACTTATCTTGCTTCCTTTGGACATAAGCGACATCGTGGGTGTATCCAATCCACAAAATCTGGAAGAAGTGGCTCTTTAGATATATTGGATGATAAAGAGCAAAACTCACCGATAGCACCAGCCAAAAAGTGGGCCCATGGACCAGTTAAAGATGGTTTGCTGTACTCGAGCCAGTCTTTTGTAGTTTCTATGAATCCAAAATAGGTCGCTCCTGTGACCAGAGAACCGATGAAGCTTGGCACCACTCCTCGGTAGAAGCCTGGCCAAAGTATGTTGCCAATGTTTGTTAGTCCGATATGAGAGGATGATACTAGTGTATTCTGCAGGAAAATTAAAACGCTCGGGGGGAAGGGGGTGCTGTTTTTTTGAAGACAACGAGACTCAATGAAATGAAAGGATCACTAAAGAAAGTCATGTGAGAGGACGATGTTCTAAGATTGGAGATTTATCACAAGGTATGGGCTAAGAACACTACCAAGTTCACACACCTCTCACACCATCAACACTCCATATAAATCTGAGCGCTTGTCCAACCTCGTTGTGACCCTGAGCGATGACAAAAATCAAGAAGTTCGTCAAGCCCCCTCAGTTTGTCTGTTTCTTACTCGCATGAACTTTGGAACTTTTTTCAGGTGTAATTAGGTTATGAGACGTTTGAAGTAGAGAAACGCAGCAATATAAGGAATAGCCAACACGGTAAGAAAATTTGCCAACCTTTAGGCTTACTATGAACAATTTGAAGCAGATGCCACAAAGAAAGACATCATAATAAGTCCACCGAATTTCTCAATGCTTACTTGATGAGCGACTATGAACTGACCCCCGCTTTGAATTCTGGTCTTAAGAGTGTCAACCGGGTGCATCAACGTCTCCCCAAAAGCGCCTGCAAATCCACCCCACACATATTCTCGCCAGCCTGCTCTCCAGCCTACGTATGCCCACATAGGCCAACACACAATTTGTTGCTTAGATTTGATGAAATGAATTGTAAAATTGATGTTTATACAATACTTAGATCACCATGTAAAAGAGAATTCAAAACTAGAAGGTGAATCATGAAATCCCGAAGACCGATCCGCAATCTACTTCGTCTAGATGCAAATTCAGTTCATAACGCAATCGCCTTCAGTTATACCACTTTGAATTCTATAAGAGATTCAAATTGAAACCTAAACAGTTATGGAGAGAATAACATGGATAGAAAAAAACGAGATCGTCGTGCAGCAAAGGAGAGCAGCAGAGCAGAACTATTCTCATAATTGCAGCATTATGAGAATAGTTCTGCTCTATATCCCTGCATCTGCAAAACCTACTCTGTTCTCTCGATATTCATTTGTACTTTTCACAAAATGTTGCCTGAAAGTCAGCTGACTACGCTATACTAGAAGTCAACAACAAAACTGTTCTACGAGATTTTCACTCGCAACCTCCAATTTGAGAAAAAATCTGCTCTATACTCACTGAAGCATCAAAAACGATACTGTTTCTCCTGACACTTTTTTCTACATTTCCATGATGTGCTATACAGGTATTAAGCTGGAGCACTTGTAGAATTCAACGGTGAAATTCCCAGCTCGAAAGGTGTGAAGTCTTTACTGGCAACATCTTCCATCGATGATTCGATGATGTAGCGAGAGGAATCGTATCAGCCAGCCTTGTCACGAATGCAGACCTTGCTGGACACGACACAGTGCCTCAATTGCCCGGTATAACAACGGAAGGTACCGCAACTCTCCTCATGACATCCAATTATAGCTCACTGACAAGCAAACACTCTGTGAGGACTCAAACCGATGAGGTTACAGATTCTCCATCGCATTAGAGAAATCATCAACTGATGATGTTTCTTCTTCATAATTCAACCAATCCACCCAACAGAACGAGAAACCCTGGGCCTGGATGCCTCAGCAACAGAATCGCTTGACAACATTGTCGGCTACCTCTCGAAACGCCTCTCGACAGGACGAAACGCACATACGTCGAAAGATGGTCAAAGCAACGGCAGTGCACCACTGTGCTCTTATAGCGCTGACACAGCAATGGCTAAGGATTCCATCAAATCCCACCTCATGGCACACACCACACCAAACCAAAACAGAACTCAGCAACAAGGGAAAAGAGAGTACTCAACCCGACAACCCTTCACCACATGGCACCACATTGTCTCGCACCTAAACCATGGGCCAACTACAGTTCCCATCTCCATCTCTCGTCTTCACTCAGGCCCCCTTCCCTCCGGCGACATATTACATACCCCAGGACCCAATCCAAACTACTGTAAACTCTTCACAAGTGTTTTGCAAGTGTTTGCAAGCATGACATAACTCCTCTGACATGGGCCCACACCATGACAAAGATGCTGCCCTGCCCCCTACTCCCTCTATTTCTGTACCTGGCTCTTCGGATCCTGCAGCGCAGGTTCGCAAATTGCATTTCAATGATTGCTTTTTCCACTTGAAATTTCGAATTGCATTTTCCATATTTGTAACTTGTAAAACCTTCAACGCTGGTGTGGGGTATGTCCTGCCAATTCTGGCGGCGTTGGCATGTGTCAAGCTCTGCCGGAGTGTTGTGGATATTTGATACTTGGTGCGTTGTGGTCTTCTCGTTGGGTGCGCTTCGACCCTAAACCCTTTCCTCCCTTTCCTCCCTTTGCTCCTGTGGTGAGTCCAGTTGGTCCTCGGTCGGAGCTCAGCACAATTCTCGGATTTCGGCAGAGAACATGAGTCTGGAATTTGCTCTCTGGGACGAGGAAGTGCGCTGGAGGTTTTAGGTTGAGGAGCGAGGAGCGAGGAGCGAGGAGCGAAGAGCTGAAAGATTTGTGGGCTTTGGAGAGAGGAGTGGGAAGATGGGTGCCAAGGAGAGTGAGGGCGGTCCTCCGACTGGAACGATGGCTGGAATTTCAACTGGCTCGGGGCAGACGATGGTGGTGAAGAGCTCGACCACCGGGCCGAAGCGATTTGTACGCCAGCAGGTGCCGGATTCTATCTTGAATGATCCAGCTCTCAAGAAGGCGATGGCTGTGCTTCCCTCGAATTACAACTTGGAAATCCCCAAGACGATATGGAGGCTGAAGCAGGCAGGATCGAAGAAAGTCGCGCTGCAGTTTCCGGAGGGACTGCTCTTGTACTCGCTGACGATCTGCGACATTCTGGAAGCATTTGCAGGGATCGAAGAGTGCTTTGTTCTGGGCGATGTGACTTACGGCGCCTGCTGCGTGGACGACTTCTCGGCCACTGCGTTGGGAGCGGACTTCCTCGTGCACTACGGGCACAGCTGCCTCGTGCCCATCGACATGTCTCTCATTCCCTGTCTCTACGTCTTCGTCGACATTCAAATCGACGTCCAACACTTGTTGGACACGGTGAAGAAGAATTTCGATCCGAGCACCAAGATTGCAGTCGCAGGCACAATCCAATTCTTCACGGCCATTCAAGCGGTCTTAGGTCTTCTCAAGAAGGAGAACTACGTCGTCAATACGCCTCAATCCAAGCCCCTTTCGCCCGGAGAAGTGCTGGGATGCACCTCGCCAGCCCTGCCCTCGGGGCTGGTGGATTGTCTCGTCTTCGTGGCCGATGGACGCTTCCATCTCGAAGCATTCATGATCGCCAATCCGAAAGTGAAAGCCTATCGCTACGACCCTTACTCCAAGGTGATGACGCTCGAAGAGTACGACCACCAGGGCATGCGAGAGGCTCGCATGAATGCCATCAAGCGAGCGCAGCGAGCCAAGACTTGGGGAGTGGTGCTGGGCACTCTGGGGAGGCAGGGCAATCCGAGAATTCTGACCCACGTCGAACAGCGCCTCGCCGCCAGAGGATTGAGCTACACAGTCTTTCTCATCTCTGAGCTCTCCCCAACGAAGTTGGCCCTCTTCTCCGATTCTGTGGATGCATGGATTCAGATTGCCTGTCCCCGACTGTCCATCGACTGGGGCGAGGCTTTCAAGCAGCCCCTCCTCACACCCTACGAGGCGGAAGTTGCTCTGGGATTTGTCCAGCCGTGGTGGAGGATTAGCCAAGGTTTGCAAGGCAATGGAGCCAGTGACGCCATTCAGGACGATGCTATCATCGGCCGGACGTGCAAAATTGGCTCCGAATGTTGTGGCCCTGTGGCTCGTAATGCATCATCGGAGTGCTCCGCTGTGGAAACCAATTCTTGTTGTCAAAAGCAGGCACCTGCTGCTGCTGCAGTGATGGGAGGAGAGGAAAATGGAGATTGCAAGGCAGAGGAAAAAGAAGACCCCATGCTGGGGTCCTATCCGATGGATTATTATGCTCAAGACGGAGGTCCTTGGAAATCATGTTATGTCAAACCTCCAGTTAGGCGGGCAACACCTCGAACTGTGGGTGTGGTTTCCACGTAAATCCCCTCTCTCAAGCGAGCCTCGTGTGGAGGCTGTTCACAGACACGAGACCTTGCCAGTAAAAAGCTCGGGCTTTTTTCCGCCAAGGAAATTTCAATTTGCTGTGCCGAGGGCACACATTCACAGATTGTGGAGTCTGCAGAAGATGAAGAACCGGAAGCATCATCATGAACACTGCTAGAAAACGAGGGGCACAACGATGCACAGGCCTAGATTCGACTGTGTTCCTCGAGACAACGAAGCAAAGTCAATATTTCCCGAATTTCAAAGGCCGGTTCATTTTTTGGGGAAATCTCTGGAGCATGGGAGTACGTTGGAGTAGCTTTTGAGGGGAGCACTGACTGGAGCATTCAGTTTAGCTACTGCTCCAGAAGCTGCCCTGCCTGAAACCATTACTCCTGGACTTGGGTCGATGCGGCGTTTTGGAATTATATTCCTAGTAAAGAAGCGGTTGATGGCATCTGATATTTCGGGATTCGGGGTCTCGGCCCCATGACTTACTTCTTATTGATATAAAGAGATTCATATGACGTACAGAGCATGTGCAGGCTGGTTGCAATACTGATTCATCAGGGTTCTGGTCTTCGAAGTCTGATACATGTTCCATCAGTGTTGTGGGATGCGAGCTTGTTAAAGTCGCATAGAGATCATTACTATCCTTTGGAGTGGAAGAAGCAGATGGTTGAATCAGATGGAGACAAATATGTTGGAAATAATGTCTGACCTCAAGAAGTACAGCAAAATGCTGAACATAGATGCAGGGCAGCAATTGCTCCATCGTGGCTGTATGTGCGCAGTTTAATCGTGCCTCATACCATCTCGGCATCATTGCTTCTCCATAAGGGCGAAAGGAACCCTGGCAGCGGCATCTACCTACCCGTCCGTGGCAGCTCACTCGTGCTTGCATCAGAACTAGAGATAAGTTCACGATGCAGATTGTGCTTTGCAATTTAGAGTACTGACGACCACAATCTGACTACATGCCACTTGAAAGGAGCAAGCTGCAGCGAGTGGGAAAAGGATCGATGAAATATCAACCTGAGTTGTTAGATCTGGATCTGCGCTTTGAGAATCAGCTCCTGCACGTGTACGTAGGAAACTGATTCTCAACAAACGGAAAGAGGTGCTGTAGACTGCGGTTTAGTGTGCAGTAGGCGGAACAGCTGGCCATCAGTTGTTATGTCAGTGAAGCATTGAGGGCTGACATTCTGCTGGGTGTCGAGCGGTGATTGAAGAGAACCATGTGAGGGCATGGATCAATTTCACACTGTACATGTTTGTACAAGTTCGATTTTTATGAATGCCTGGGCTATCAAATGGTTGTAAGCCTTTTATTCACTGTTCGAAATTTGCTCCGGCAGCTCGAGATCCACTCTCCAATTTGGTGTCCTGTTAAATCCCACTAGGCAATGCAAGTTGCGGTTTTGTCTCATAAATGAGGAAGATGATTTACGGCAAATTTGTTAGCTTTGATGTCTCAAATGCATGAAACTCTTGTATGTGCGTACCATATAAATATATCAGTGTACATAATCAAAGGATCTGCTTAGTGCTGTCCGTGAGACTATCACCTGCTTCCAGTTTCTCAGTGTATTGGTCATCCAATTCCAGATCTGCATGATACTTTCTTTTCTTCATGTCAGGATCCTCTGCTGGACGATCTTTCCCATCATTCCGAGGACGTGAAGAGGCCTTTTGACAGGCTTTGGAGAACAGGCAACATCGTTTGCGAGCGATTTTGATTTGTCATCGATCCATGTACTGTGTTGTGGGACGTGAGAGATGTTTTGTACTGACCATGCTGACCTAACTTTGGTTGAATCCATAGGCGAGTTTACATTGTGCATGTAATGCACACTGAAACAAACCTGCATATTGTTTGAGGTATGATGTCAGTATGCTTTGCAAGCCGGTGTATACATACGGGGCATACCTCCCTGTACGACACTTCGAGGTCCTTTTGCACGAGAAAGTTCTCTTCTTTTACATTATGCTACTGTATGAAAGGACGGATTGCCTCAAACTATCACGAGGAATTTACCACATACGGTTGAATTTACGAATACTTACGAGTACTTGGTCTTTTCTTTTAGTTAACACAGTACCTTATACAGCATTGTTCTAATCCAAACCAGTTTCGTAGAGGTTGGATGTTGGAGTCGTGAATGGTCACTTTAAAAATATGGGTTAGAGATATGTGCATTACAAAGCTGGGGAATACGTTTCCCAGTCATAAGTTGTGTCACTGCGATTTGTTGCGGCATCTGATCCAGTTGTAATAGTATATCTCTTAGTGGCACGGACTTCATCTATTTGAATAGATAAAGTGAAGCTTCTGGGGTAAACAATATGAGCAGACGTAGGAGAGAAGCTTGTTTGTCTCCCTCGCAACTATTACCTAATTCTAATTCACCCACAAAACCCATAAATCTCCATCTGTAGTGAACTAGAAAACGATATTGAAGTTCCCTAATGACTCACCACCGAAATATCAATCTGTTACTAACTCGGCGTCGAGTCAACTTCTGCCAATAAAAAATGTTGCATCTTATGTGTACATAGAGGCACAAATACGAATGGGCATACTAACCTACAGGTTAAGACATAACATTAGGTTGAGGGCATGTTTTACAATGGCAGGGTCCTGTAGTCGGTGAATTCGCCTTCAGATTTTTGAGATGGCATCTCAGAACTGAAAAACGACTCGTGCTTTTCGTCTCACTGCCATTGAGTGCCAACTCCGAGTCGGGTAACAAAACCCCACTCCCCATCCACTGTAACAGGGGGGACATTCACTGCACTGCGACTAGCTATGTATTCATGACTTCATTGTAGTAACATGCACTGTTAGACGGTCGTTCCAGCAAACAGATGTCTCTGACAACAAATATCCGGGAGTTTGATGGTTTTCGCAACAGGAAAGCCTTCAAATTTCAGGATCGCAGCAATTGAAGTTTCTCGTAGAACTCCCGTGGGAGCTATTTACAAACTGTGATGGTTTTGAAATTTGCCACCACTTCAAGAATATAAATGACCTTCTTCTATACCGAAGTGAACCAGTTTGAGTATGCCGGCCTCAAGACCAATCTCTATTACCTACTTCATCTTCAAATCGGATCCGTAACAGTAATCTGATACTTAAGTCTTACTGCAGAGTGGCGTAAGGTCGTTCAGATTGATGCCAATGTCCCCCGTACAATTCAAGAGCTCAGTCCCCGGAAGATGGACATCCCAAAGGATACTTGTGAACTACAAGTCTCCCTTTCAACGCCAAGGCAAGAAGATCAAGTTCCTCAACGTACCACAAGTCTTCGATCTTTGCCTGAAAGCCAGACAGCTTTTCATTGATTTGTCGAATGAGTGATTTCATGAAAAACAATGCTTCTCCTTTTGTACTACTCCCACCGTGGGATGGCGAGGACTTAGGGGGACCCAGAATCCGAGCTATTGACGTGTGCAGTATCACTGGATCGTAGAGTTGTTTGTTTGGTGCGTGTACCAGGGCGTGCCTCAATTCTTTTCGGATGATTGCAGGATCTGTGCCATTCAGCACCTGCCAACATCCTAACAACACTCCAGTTGGCGTCAACAAAACCCTATCAAGAACTATCTCAAGAGGGCAGCTTCTGGCAGCCACTTGCTTCACAGCTTCTTCCTCTGCTTGCATCTCTTTCTCGGTCGCAGGTACAGCCTCCAAATGATGCGATGCATGAAAAAGGCTGAAGTGGTAAAAAGAGACATCCTGGTACCAAATTGCTCCGGCAAAATGAGGGTTCAATATTTTCTTCGCTGCCTCCGAAATCTGCAAGGCATAGTGTCCATTGAGGTGGAGAACGGTGGCTCGTACTGGCGGGTTCGCGGGCTTCTGCACAGGGATGACTATGCCGTCCTCTACGGTAAACAAATCTGCGAGGTTCAGCGACTGCGATGTTTCGCCTCCATCCAGAAATGCTGCACCCTTTGTGTCCAAATCGGCTCCCATCCGATCGTACAATGCAGCTCTCTTTCTACCACCATTGAAACCTACACTCCCAGCTTCTTCATATCCACCGAGACTGCCCATAATCTCTAACCTATTCAATGCAGCTGCCGAAACCTCGAGAACAATCAGCACGGAGAATGCGAGAAGCACGACTTTCACAATCGTCCTCGTCCCCTTTCCTCGCAATTCCTTCTTAAAGTCATCGTCATCGGTGGGTCTCCGCCTTGTTCCTACGGACGACCGCATTCCTCAAATCAAGCGATCGAATTGACTCTTTGCTCGCAGAGACAATCACTGCCCGTACATCTGCTTCCAAACACGTAGAAGCCGGTGGTGCCCTCCACAGCGCCAGCTTCATGAACATGCTCCGATTCAGCAATTGCCGATTTCCGACTCCCACGACGACAGAGCTCCAATTGAGGCCACCGAATCCTCCGACGCTGCAACTCGCCGCCTTCGATTCGGGACGCAGAAATCGGACGATCGCTTCCGAATCGAAAGCTCCGCCCGCCGCCCGAGTGTTCGACGGGCGTTCTCAAGAACGGAAGCCGGAGCCGCATACGACCATCGCCGCGCCGGTCGCATGTTTAGCCGGCGGGCCCGCTCCTCTCTCTCTCTGGGGAGACATTCATCCCAAGATTTTTATCTAAAATAATTTCGGATTAATTAGAAAATGATTTGAACAATGCATTTGATCAATTGTATTAAATTATGAATATTTAATAAATATAGAACATTGAAGTAACAAATAGTTTATGCTTCTAAGAATTCATCGTCTCCGTCGGATTTAACTGTGCTATCAAAACCAGACTCATTAATTATGGTTGGATGGTTCGTACTAATCAACAACAACTTGAAAAAAATTAAAAACTAGTTAAAATTTAAAATTCGATTTCATGTCAATAAATCATTACAGGTCTCTAAAAAAAACTTTTTAAATCTAATGGTGCCAGCCCTTCTTCGTCGACTCCTCTGGTTTGACGCATCGATGATAATCCGCCAGTCGTCGAGAAAACATTGCTCATTAAATGGCGCACACTGAACATTCGAGTTTAGAAGTTTTCATTAAAAAATAAAAATACTCGTACTGAGATGGTAAAGGTACCTCGCAATCACAAAATATTTAATAGGTTTCATGTGGAGAAGAACACCGCCGAGCGGATCGTATTATTATGTGTTACAATTTGTTATTTGTTTGGCATACATGAATGAATCATGCAATTATTTTTCCCTCATTTTGTAGTTATCATGGTATTGCAGGTCCTAAGTGTTTTAGAGTATCTTGCCGCGGTCCCCTCAGTTGGTTGTGTATACAGCGGGACGATTTTGATTCTATAAACGGAAGAGGGTGAGAAATTGCGAGGAGCATGAAGGTGTTCCAAGTAAAAAAAGATTGGACGACGGCTTCGGACGTTGGAGTCCGGAAAATGAGAAACTTGCGGCAGACTTCAAAGTTTGCCTTGACGCAAAGTTGCTCATTTTGTGCCACATACGGTGCATGCTGCTGGAGTATTCAAATAAAGGGGATGTGTTGCACTATAATTCTAATTTCACTCTCGATGTTCCTTTGTGGGGAACACTGAAGTTATGGAAAGATTGAAACAAGCTATGGGAAAGACAATAACCAGTAGGGAAATTTTTTGGTTCACTTGTTTTGTTTTGAAGTCTAACTTCAGGTAATTATTGAATGATTGTTGTACAAGAGGTTTGACAAAAGCTCGCTATGATAAAATTACAGTATTTATTAGAGTCATTTTTTGCTTCATTGGATATAGATTCAATGTTTTGAATATGTTGGAAGCTTGGACTTTCATCAAATCTAGATTTTATCTCGTCAATTTTTTTTCATATTATTTCAAATTAAATTAAAAAAAATATAAAATCCCATATATCTAATGTAACATAGTAATTTCATGTTTAGTTATTTATAGTTCTGCATAGTAATACATTATGTTCAATACAATATCACGATGTTTTCCTTTGGATCGCAATCTCTGGGTTCATTCTCACTTAGGCTTCCCTCAGATGACTTTGCGGTTATTCATCATAGTTCTAGAAAATTAAAATTATTCCTCATAATCATGTACCAAACACACTCTCACAAATTTATTCAATTCATCGTTCAAATTAACTCACATATCGACACTCCAAGATGTTGAAAATTATCATTCTTTCATATATGAAACAAGTCTTTACATGACTTTTCCAAACTTGCTTGAGAGTCTTTTACTTAACTCTCTATTTATAATACTTGAAAATTTACCATAATAATAAATGGTAATTCTTATCTAACTTACTTTTACAAAGATAAGCCATAGTAAGTTTGACTTGTTATTAATATGTGGCAACATGTCATTGGATTCCTAAACCTTCTAGGTGTTTACTAATCTATAATTTGAGGTGGCGACTTGTCATTTGTGACTTTCCAACTTCTAGAACCTTCACTTATCATTAAGTCGTAAGTCGTTTTCCTCTAATGCGCCTATAGAGAATTATGAAGCCATTGATTGGTCTCCACATCAATTGAAAAGAGAAACGATGGTTGACACAATTCCTACGTGCTTATAGAAATTTTTTTCACTTCGACATGAAGTAGTTGGGTGCTTTGATTTGACTATATATACGGATAGAGTTGGCTAGTGATACGCCAGTCTTTATGTCGTCTCTATAAGTATAGTGATATAAAGAGCAAATTGATTTGGAGTATGACGTTGGACCTACTCGAGACTAGGATGCTGGAGTTGTCGCATGGTGAGTTTGCGTCAGTCACTGTCATGTCAGTGAAGAAGTATGTACATGACAACTCAACAGATAGACAAATGTATGGGGACTACCGTACTATCAATTGGCAGATAAAGTCCGATATGTATGTCATGCCTACACTTGAGTAAATCTTTGATGTGGTGGGACATGCAAGGATGTTCAGTACTTTAGATCTTCGGACATGATATCATCAGTTGCCGATTCGAAAGGAGGACAAGGCCAAGACAACGATTTGGGTCGTCAATTATCACGGCAAGAATTGTTTGTATCAATGAAGATTCTTACCCTTTGGATTGAATAATGCACTTGCTGAGTTTCATATTGTTATGGTAAGGTTCCTAGCGAGGTTGGAATTTGTGAGTTGTTACATTGATGATATCTTGGTGTTTAGTGATACGGTGGAGTAACACTAGATACATTTGCAGATTGTGTTTGAATAATTGAAGATTCATGGTTTCCGGTTACATCTGGAGAAGTGTAAGTTATTCCAAGAGAACGTAGAGTACTTGGATCATGTGATCTACTCAAATGGTTTGGGAGTTCAGCAAGCAAAGATGAAGGCTATTGCAAGCATCACTCGTTGACGGATGTGAGTTGAGTTTGTGAATTCATGTGTTAAGCAAACTACTATCGGAGGTACGTGAAGGGGTTTGATGTTATAGCCAAACCTTTGAACGAGTTGATGAAGTTGGATCAGGAGTGACAACGAGAAGATGAACAGGAAAGAGCTTTTGTTGAACTCAAGGTCAGGTTGATGGCCACTCCTATCTTGAGAAGATCCATCAGGTGTCGTCCATACCAGTTGCACATTGATTGAAGTATGTTGGGACTTTGAGCGGTGTTGACGCAGCGTGATAATGAGCGCAAGGAGTTCGTGGTTGCATATGCTAGCCGTTCGAACAATGTAGCAAAGTCGCGATATAATTCATACGATAACGAGTTTTTGGCAGCAGTATGGATTTTGGCACACTTCAGATGTTACTTGTTTGACATGCAGTTTACCCTTGTCACTGATCACCAACCACTCAAGTGGTTGATGGAGTCCAACAAGCTCACATGAAAGCTTGCACGGTGAGCTTTTATCTTACAGAAGTATGTTTTTCAGATGATGCATAGACCTGGAGTGGCGAACTTTGATATCAATGATTTGAGTCAGAACCCATGCACTAGCCAGGCGGATAATAATGAAACTAGATGGCATGGTGATGTGTATGAGGAGATGTTACATTAACACTCTAGTACGGAGGGCCCCTCAACATCTGACTCTAATCAATGAGTGGATGGTCAATCTTCAGATTTAAAGATTGAAGATGGTGTTATGGATTAGTGTGATATTCACGATGATGCCTTAGTATTGAAGTTCTTACGGATTAGTATGGTGCAAAAGAGCAAGATCGTGTTCTGCAACGGCCAAAGAGATACCGATTGGAGGAATTATATGTTCTCCAAGTGTGGGAGTACGCAGAGTTCATACGCAGAGTACGAGAAGTACTCTGCGTATGAAGTAGCACATCGAGTTTAAAGAACGCACATCATGCGACATGCTAATGAGGAGGTGTGACATTTTGAAATGAAGCATACATACAACTTACTCCTTTGACAGTATTGGTGGCGTGATATGCATACTCATGTACAGTAGTTGGTATCATATTGCATGCTTTGTGATCAAGTGAGTTCATCATTCAATGCCCCAACACCGGAGTTACTTTGGAGTGTCTGTTTCTTATTTTGAGTCGACTAGTTCCAACATCAGAGTTACTCATGCCGGTATGACGGCCCGCATGTTGTTGTGTGTTTTATACTCTATGGGATGGCAAATGTCGTGCTTGACTTCACTGGACGATGGGTTTGTCCTTGATGTACTTTGGAAGGGTAGATGACTCGATCTTCACATGTTGCAGATAGACAACTAACGATGGGGCTACATAGCACCCAACCTACTGGTTTGGCACGCCATGAAGATGTATAGCATGTAATTGTAAATAGGGCTACCTGGGAGTCAGAAGGACCTAACTGCTAGTTACGGGGACGAGTTGTGATATATTTGAGTGTGAAAACTCTTGTGTTATGTGTGTGTGTGAGTAGCATGTCAACTATGTATAGTGTATGGCGATATATATTAGCATGACAGATCTCATATGTCTTAGTATTTGCTATTTCTAATGTCGGTCTAAAGTTAAGGGTCAAATATAGAATTGAAGAAACTCAAATAATTGTAGGTTCTTCAAATTGAGTGTATTGTGTAGAGAGTGTTTGATTTCCGCTAACTTTGAACTTAGATGGAGTGAGTTGGCTAAATTGGATGTGAAATTTCATGTTTGCAAGTGGGATGTGTAAGTTTATTCAATTATAATATATTTGAATATATATGTTTTCATATTTTATATATATAAATACCATATCAACACTGGAGAGTGTATAATAATATATATTCAAAAGTCAATGTATGAATATAATTAGTTGAAATATTTTTTTCTATTGGTTTCACGAATTTCGAGCTTGACTTGCTTCACTCACATAAGCATTGTTAAAGGTCAATGTATGGAAATAATGAGTTGAAATATGTCTTCCGTTTAGTGTGACTTTGACTCCGACTTACATGCTTGACTTGCTTCACTCGCATCAAGTATGAGTTCGACAATTGAGGTTGTCAGTTGTCACAGCCGCTCGTGCAATGAATCAATACATGCAAGGTAAGATGTTAAGGGTGAGAAGTGTGGTTGTAATGTGTTTCGTCCCACGTTTTAATTTCATCCTTTCATCATTATGGCATGTCGTAATGTTATCTTCACTCACTCTAGACATTTTCGCAGAGATTGCCAAACCTGCACGTAGTATATGTTTACAGATTTATGAATAGTATTACCAGGTTTTCTCTTCTTTTCTTTTTCTCATTTTTTTCGTCCAAGTATAGACTATCTTTAATCAGTGTTCGCTCTGCCAATGATGAGACCGACCTGCCACTGACGCATACATCAACCTGTAATCTCGTGATGGCCAGTGTTTCCTATTCAACATTTGACCGTGCGCTCTGCCGTGATATATCCGGCCTATTAAGTCGTTTGTCGCAGCAGCGGCTTCAGCTCTCATAAGCGCCCACTCTCATAACAAAGAAGAGTAGCAGCAATTCACCTCTCCAAAAAAATTCCCACAGCTGCACAGCAAAGGTCTAATTTGAACTGAATCAGGTTACAGAATGATGTGCTCGTTCAAATTTTGCCAATTGAGAGCTAGGCACCGCAGTATAGAATCTTTACATACAAGGCGCTCGTGAGAGCCATAATGGAGACGGTAGATCCACTTTCAAGTGGTGTATTGAGTGGCCAGAAAGTAAAGCAATAATGCCAGCTAGCCAGGCATGACAGTGAGCTCGAACATGATGATACAATTTAACTACATTGAGAACTTGAGTTCTCAGCGACTATCTGCAGGCTTCCGTCTGAATCCTGAAGGTTAATGCCAGTAGAAGACGACACTGCGCAGGAATTAAATTAAGTCCTACTATGAAACATGTGCAAATCCAGGTGCGCAACGGACTGCAAAGATAGATCTATCCCAACGGACTTAGTGTACACAGCTAACACGACAGAGTCACTTCACAGCTCCCTGTTTCGGCAGCATAAGCGCTAGAAAAATATTCTAAGACATCGGATTCTTTCTTCGATCTTTGCCGAAGATCTCTTCCTCGGTAAGCCTTTTCCTCGTCTTCTCATCCACCTTTTGAAGCAAAAACTTCCTGTATGGTATCAAAAAATTGCGCAAACCTGTGTACAAAAACAAGAGGCGTAAATCGGTCAGTCCAATAAAATTGCTTCCCACGTTCCAAAAGCGAATCAAAAAACTACCAGAATCGGAGACAGGAAACCCCAGAACCCACGGTATATACTACGCCTCCATTCAGATCATCAGCTGCAGGCTTTACAACGAACTGCCCATCAGCGGCACTATGTCCAGCCGAAACCCCCACAATGTGCTCAGCTATGACACTTCCAGCTTAGAAAGTTGTAAATTTCTTAGCTGGAAGTTAACAACTGAAAGCCAGTTCAGTGCAGGGGGAGACAATGGCAGAGGCTCAAAGACATCCGATGCAATAAGAAGGTGCGAGTAGGCTTCAGTACCGGCCGTTTGAGAGTAGTACTCACCAAGGATATACATCTTCCGATAGGCCTCGGCGAAGGGTGAGTCGCCAGCCTTGTGGCCCTGTTTGTCTATTTTCTCCAGACAGCCCAAAAATCGCAGGTCGGCTCGATGAAGATCGGCCTGTTCGTAGCTATCGTATCCCATATCGTGGCGATAACAACAATGATCGAGTCTGTCGATGGGCGCTTTGTCCCAGAACAGAGAACCATCTTCTCTGCCGCTGGACCAGTTCGGTCCACAGTAGTTGCCGTAGCGGGGAAACATCCTCGAGAAGAGACCTCGGGGCCCCGAGTGCCATGGGATTTTGGAAGCGTACGGGACGAACGGGGGCAGCTGGCATCCGGTTTCTTCGACATCGGTGACAGTCCTCACATTTCCTGCTGGGTCCTGCGACACGCCTTGCGATCCAAAGCTCGGAAACGTCGGAAGGTTGATCGCCGGAAACAGGTTCAGGACGTCGATCTTCATTGCGTTTTGGTCAGCACGGACAGCCGAAATGTCGTTGTCGCTGATCTTGATATTGAAGTTGATTCTGAGCGTATCAGCTGCTGGAACCCAGTGCTTCCACTATCTGCGTGTACTTCCAGCTGATGAGGGTAATCTCGAGCTACGGATTTGAGGCATGCATTTATAAATTTCTAACTCCTTTCCTTTCCTCGGAGATATCTGATTCCACGGTCTGGTATCGGCCCGAGCAGCAGAAAACTGTCAAGAACACACGCTCATCTATTCCTCCATGTTGACCCATACGGTCAGGGACAAATCCTCGATCGACAGCTCTCAATTCACTCAATTCGCATATCTCGGAGGAATTGTAAGATTTGTCATAAACGAAACACCTCAGAGCCCGTCGCATCAGACTGAGAGCATTCGATTCGCCACAACGGACGAAAATCAAGGTTTCGTTTCGACATCTGCGGCCGGCTTCAGGGTTAAATCCGGAAGGTCAGCAGATACACAAGCTGAGAAGAGCTCAATTGAAAGCTCGCGAAATCGATGTTCTCCTCATCCACATCTCACTCCGTGGCACGCGTCGTCTGATTACGGCGATGCGACCCAACACATCATCACCTCTGAGGTCTTACCGCGGAAAGAAAACGAGCTGTGAGCTGCAAGACATTGGCCGCTTTGGACGACGACGGGCGGGCTGCACCTCTCGTGCGGGCAACACGTCGCCGCAAGAAGCAGCCAAAACCATCGAAGAAAAAGCAGGTTCAAACTCGACCGTGGCTCGAGCGCGGGCCGGCACGTCAGGAGCGAGCGACGGGAAGCTTGCGGCCGAGGGCGAATCGGTGCCAGAGGCATCGAAGGACATTCCGCATGATACTCCGCACACCAGCCGATCGCAGCATCTGCAGATTCTGCAGATGCTCCCTCCGGTGCTCCGATTGGCATCCTGCGAATCTCCACATTAAAGCACTTCGTTCACATGGCAGCAAATCAGAGGCCGACCATCCACGCCCGAGCATCGCGCTCCGGGTTCCGCGCGGCGACATCGATCCTCGTCTCCCCATTCGTTACGGTCCCCCCGGGGGGCCCCACAGCCTCTCTCTCTCTCTCTCACTCACCGGTCGCCGTCTAAAGTCCTTTTGCACGCGCAACGGGAACTGGTACCCCTTCCCCTCCCCCGTCTTCCACGGGCTTCCGGCCGCAAGATTGTGGGCATCGGACGGCTCGCCCGCAGCTTCGTTGTCCGCTCTGAGATTGGCCACCCGTCCGTCGTTTGACAGGAAATGCGGTCGGGAGGTGGTCTCACGATGGAGCGGCAGAGATCCGGCGGGTTTGTTCATGTGGCAGCAGAGAGGACCGTCGGATAAGGTCTGGACTCGGGTCGGTCTCCGCACCTCTGACAGGCAATAATGGTCGGGAAGTGTGAATGTTATTCTTATGCTCGCACTGCCTACTCTCCGCAGGTTTGTCCGTCTATGCCAACTGTCAACTTTGTCCCAAATAGGTTGCCCACATGAGGAGGGAACGTGAGTCTTGTCCCCGTTGCATCACTCTACTTTCTCCAATTGTCATTCTTGCAATGCCCGGACTCACTCCATGCTTTTGCTCGCTTTCAGAAACCTAACCTGCTCGAGTAGATCCACATGACTCTACGAATTTTTTTCATAGGGAATATGGCTAGTTACCCTTCGATGTCATTCGGAAAGTTATGCTTGTTGTATGCTTCATATGAAGTAATATTTGATGTGACTTGAATAAATTTTCAGCTTAGAAATATGTATCCTTTGTTATATGTACGTGTGTATCACGAAGTTATTGTTGACCTAGTTTTGCAGAAGTATCCAAAAGAATTTCAGATACAAGTACCAAAATATTTGAAAACATAAAAAAATACTTGATCAAGTCTAAAAATTTTTCATTGAAATCCAAATTTTAAAAAATATCTCATCATAGATATTATTACTATAATTTTTTTCAAGAAAGATAAATTTTTGAAGTTTTCTTTGAGTGCATATTTTTTCAAAAGTCAAGCTTGAAAGTTTTATTGGATGTGAAAGAAGTTCTGATCATATTACATAATATCATCAGATCAAAATTTTTAAAAACAATTTCAAAATTATAATTTTTTATAATATCCAATTCAAACCATTCTTAAATTATACACATCTATCTACTTTCCTGCATAAAATTAATTTGCTTCATAATATATTAAATAAGAAAATATGTTTTATTTATAATATCAAACATCGTTTTTAGAGTATTTTGATCTCAATATATATTTACTCAATTTTAACTCAGCATAATCAAATTATGTTTCTTAAACGTAATTTTAAAAAATCAAATATAATAGATTTTTTATTAGCATTCATCACAAGTATCAATGAAAATTTATTTCTAAGTACAATATATTATAGCATTCACATTGATTAAAGATCATTGACATGCATCAGTTAACTTGGCATTTGCCAAATCTGTCATAAATAAGTTTATCATGGCATCATCAAAATTTTTTATCAAAAATATTACCAACGTTTTAAATGGTTTGAATTTACTTGAATTGATTACAATGCATGATGCACTCGAGTGACAAATCCATTGAGTACAATATGTAGTCGTCTTTCTTCCAACTAACCACGGAAAAATCATTTTCCACACGTGTATTACCAGGATATACATTAGCAAATACTCCAACAAACATGCATAATTTGGAAAATTGAGGTTTGAAAGTACTCCATGCTTCATGAAAATCTACAGACTTCGGCATTTGATCGAATATTTCACGAAGTAAATCTTCAAGCAGTCCGCAGTTCTTTGTGTTCCTGTTTTAAGCGGTCAAAGTACTCGTTGGTGAATTTCTTTTCAAGCCAAGATCGTAATCAAATGATCAGATCCACAAAGCTTGATGCAAGCATGATCGCGAATTCACAAAAAAAACATGTAACACTGCCGATGCATTATTATCAATCCAATCTGGCTTGATCAGAATATATTTTTGCTGCAATACTAATGATTTAGTTTTCAACAGAACAAACCACAACATTCTTCTCAACTTGAGATAAGCTATCAAATCATTTCAAAATAAACAAACCACACATTTGAACAAAATGCACAACATCGTTCTTGGCAATAGTGTAAAAACTTGTCACAACAGCATATGTCTTGATCTTGTTCCTGGAATAGCAATCTGGAGAATGTACCTTGCATGTTGTCACATACCAAAGACATGAATTGAACCTAAAGAAGATGACTTCTTATTGTGTAACCAATAATGTAGAATGCTACAAGGTTTTGAACACAATGTCAATCTCTATTACTTTTGTGATCAATGATAATAAAACAATCCACCGCATGATAGTTGAATTGAAATCAAAATTCTCTTGGTTTATGTATTCAATAATACGGCAACGATGAGTTGAAAACCAAAGCAATACTTTCGTCAACAATAACCAGCTAGTCGTAGCGACTTTCGGACATTTAGATCGCATTTTGTTGATCAACTTTTGTTCTTGACGCAGATCTCCAATGATGGCAATTAACGTCAAATAAAATTCTTTGTTAAGATATATAAAAATAACAGATTGAACAACATGATTGAATTGATGTACATCACATCAAAATCATATCAAGTAGATTTTTCATCTTCTCTATGGTGGGTAAAGAGAATAACAACATTATATACAATAACACCTTGTCATTCTTGTTATTGGAGATCTGCTTATTCAGATCTCCAATGATGGCAATTAACGTCGAATAAAATTCTTTGTTAAGATATATAAAAATAACAGCTTAAACAACATGATTGAATTGATGTACATCACATCAAAATCATATCAAGTAGCATTTTTCTTGTTCAACTTGAGTGAAAACATATTCCTAGTATCTTCAAAGCATGTTGATAAAAGTTTATATTCCCAAGATGAACAAATTGAATCCATAGCCTTCTCAAACATCTTGAACAAATTTTCTCCTTTGTGTCGCCCGTAAAGAAGAATACAACATAAATGAAAGCAATACAGCTTGAATTCTACAACAAATTTCACTTGAATGTCAAAATACGAGTTGCTCTCAATAGTTGATGAATCGAACGCAACAGAATAGTTCTAACAATCAACGAGTAATTTATTGAGTTTT
Source organism: Marchantia polymorpha subsp. ruderalis (assembly GCA_037833965.1). Lineage (NCBI taxonomy): Eukaryota > Viridiplantae > Streptophyta > Marchantiopsida > Marchantiales > Marchantiaceae > Marchantia > Marchantia polymorpha. The sequence continues at coordinate 28,836,121 of AP031351.1, read as the reverse complement.
TGAAGTCAAACGACAACAGAAACTCAAACAAACAATGATACTTTTGACTCTCATCCGCTAAAATAACCAGAAGCGAGTTCTTTGCGTGCACACTCCACTTAATACGCTATTAAACTAAACAAAGAGCCAAGACCAACCATCCCAAAAACAAACTTAGAATGTTTGGATTTAAAACTATGAACTTAATAACATACAATCGCATTGTCAGATTTGATTGGCTCAAAGAATCTCAACAAACAATCAATAGAAATATCTTCAACTTCCGAATCAAATAGATGCGTGCGTAGATTGTATCGACGATGTTTATGTTTTTATCAAAATATAACTGATTCAACAAAATGAGCATGACTTGTATTCATTAAAGCAATAGCATTAAAGAAAATTTGCTCAACGTCTAGTGATAGATAACAATATTCACTTCACTTCGTCAAGTGTTGGATTTTGAGATGTTTTGAGTACAATTCTAATCACTTTGGAACTTTAAAGTACTTTGTGGTATTAGCCAGCTTGCGCTTCTATCTGATCATTTCTTCAGGGTACTATACTTGACAAAAGCGACACAAAACTAATGTAACGTAATCAAACAACGGTTTCCGTGTCAAAAATTTTAATCCGTGTGTGAGCCTAAACTCCCCACCCTTCAGCGTTTGTAGTCCAGGTGGGGGTTCGAGCTCCCATAATCTAACTTCTCTGATCTCAACCATGTGGTCAAAATGTATTCAAGACAATGAGATCATAAACACTTGCTCTTTCACAGACAAATTATCCAAAACTGAAAATAATAACTTGCTATCTGCTATCTCCACAAGAGCAGCATACAAGCTCTTTGTTACATAAAGATCTAACCCAACTCTTGGTGACGTTCTCAATACCACAATCGTTGTGGTCTATACTAGCTCCGAGTTCCACTCCCAATTCCTACTCAGATTTCAGTGTCGATTTCTCAGCATCCACTTTCAGACCCCACCAGATTCCTCTCTCAGATTCAACTCTCCCTTTTCAGTTTCAAATTCAAGTCCTTACTGTCAGATTTCAGTCTCAGATTTCGCTTCACTCACAGCTATCATTCTCAGGTCTTCCACTCTGATCTCGGATCCCACTCACAGATTACACTTCAATCTCAGATCCCACTCACGGAATTCACTTCAATCTCAGATACCACTCACAGATTACACTTCAATCTCGGATCTCACTCACAGATTTCACTTCAATCTCAGATCCCACTCACAGATGTCGCACCTCAATCTCAGATCCCAATCTAATTTCACTCTCCGATACGACTCATCACCCACGAGAAGTTGCTTTCTCCTACTTCGAACTCTCCACACTCCCCTCCTAATCCTCACCACTTCCCTGCGAAAATCACTCACGTCCACACTCTATCCTCCTACCGATACCACCAGCGTCTCCACACAATGGCGCACCACACGATCTCTATCCCCAGGTCGAAAATTCCTCTCCAACGTTCAAGGGCCGAGTCACCCACAGCCCACGTGAATGCCGTTCCCGCGATGATGTGCAACGGCCTGGCTCCCATGTGCAACTTCATGCCCCGCCGCTGCCACACCTGTACAGTCTTTATTTATGATCACGTCAACATCCGCCGTCCGAAATTGTCTTCCGCGCACCGCCGAAGGCATCCCCCGCTGAAGACACTCTTCTGCACCTTTGCCTATCTATAACAGTCACCCCGACGCCCATAACTCACGGATCCCTGCTTCGTTTAAATCGTTCTTGGGCTCGTTGGAACAAGCGTGTTGTGCTCTTTCCAACGAGCTCCTAACTAAGTCAAAACAATAAGAATTGAGAAAGTTATGACGGTTTTTACTCTTCCGCCGAAGGCGTTTGCCCATCCGCAGGCGTCCGCGTCCTACCCGCAGGCTGCCTACCCGCAGGCGTCCGCGTCCTACCCGCAGGCTGCCTACCCGCAGGCGTCCGCCTACTCGCAGGCGTCCGCGTCCTCCACGCAGGCCGCCTACTCGCAGGCGTCCTTGGCCAAAGGCCCCTCTATATGTTAACGCCGAAGGCCCCTCTAACTGTTAACGCCGAAGGCCTCTCGCCTAACCATGACAGCCGCTTTCGACGCTCATAACTCATTGATGATTGATCCGTTTCAGGAGATCTTGGTCTCGTTGGAACCAACGCGTCGAGTTCTTTCCAACGAGACCCGAATCAAGTCAAAACGCTAAGAATTGAAAAAGATATGCTGGTTTTACTGCTTCGCCGAAGGCCTGCAACCGCCGGAGGCGTGTGTCCGCGCATAGGACAAAAGTTGAACTCCCTTCCGCGTAGGCGGAATTTCCGGCGGAGGCGAACTCCTTTCGCCAAAGGTGAACGTCTACATATCTTCCGATAGTCATAACTCCCTAAGTCCTCATCCGTTCCAAGCGTTCTTGGGCTCGTTAGAACGAGCTTGTCGAGCTCTTTCCAACGAGATCCTAACCATTGCAAACCGTTAAGAATTGAAAAAGATATGCCGGTTTTACTGCTTCGTCGAAGGCCTGTAACCGCCGAAGGCATCCGTCCGCGCATAGGACAAAAGTTGAACTCCCTTCCGCGTAGGCGGAATTCCCGCCGGAGGCGAACGTCTACGTATCTTCTGATAGTGATAACTCCCTAAGTTCTCATCTGTTCCAAGCGTTTTTGGGCTCGTTAAAACGAGCGTGTCGAGCCCTTTCCAACGAGAGCCTAACCAACGCAAACCGTTAAGAATTGAAAACGTTATCACGATTTTACCCTTCCGCCGAAGGCGTTTGCCTATGCGCAGGCCGCCTACGCGCAGGCGTCCGCGTCTTACACGCAAGCCGCCTACGCGCCACCCGCCGAAGGCCCTCCATATCAGAAACTTCCGCCGCTCCTAACTCGGTGATGCCTCATCCGTTTCAAGAGTTCTTGGTCTTGTTGGAACGAGTGTCGCGAGCTCTTTTCAACAAGACTCTAACTGAGTTAAGGCGTCACACATTGAAAACGTTATGAGAGTTTCACTCCTTCGCCGAAGGCCTTTTCCCGAAGAGACTTCACCAAAGGCACTTCGCCGAAGACCTTGCCCCGATGGCCTCCTTCCGCACCTCTTGCCCCTAACCATCACACCAACTCCTAATCTTACAGAAACTTTCAGAAAACCCCAAGCATAATTTTGCAAGAGCTTAAATCCAAACTTTTAACTTTCATAAGGGTAAAAATACATGTGAGCACAATTTTGTGCTCACACCGTGCTCAAGTTCATGAACGGACTTGAATAGAGTTTTGAGCTTGTTTGATGACATTTCATCGATATCAATGCTTCAACAACAAAGAATAAACATCATGATCTCTTCAACAGCAGACAATTATAAACGCAACTCAGATTTTTCATCTTCTCTATGGTGGGTAAAGAGAATAACAAGGTGTTATTGTACATACAATACAGGTTGAACCGTATTAATTTTAAAGGTGAAAAATAACTAATACGGTTCAACCGTATTAGTTATTTTTCACCTTTAAAATTTTACTGTTATTCGTTCAACAGCAATAGAAAAGAGCAACCCTCGACTCGAGAAACCTTCAAACCATACTTTCACTTTTATTTATGGCATCCCGCAAATATTATTTATGATAAATTTGGCACAAACCGCACACAATGTAATATTTGAAAAGTATTGCTGATTGCATATTTTTGTTTATTTTTATCGTTTCACATTTTTCTTATTAATTATAAAAAATAAAAATAAAAACTTTGATTCGTAAGTTTTTTATTTTTTTCAGATTTTTACTTTTTTTATTTATAGTGAAAATTAATTTACAGGTTATAATTTATTTCTTATAAATATATAAATCTATAAAAATGTATAAGTCATTTTTTAATATTTTTGTCATTTTTTATTTGAAACCAAAACACTATACATACTTTAGTGTCAAATATGATCTGTAAATATTTTTTGATTAGTAATAATTTGCAAGAAAATTACAAAATATTATTCTCATAATTTTGCAGTCAAGTCGGTGATGATGTATAATCAATTCAATAGAATGAATTCGTTGAAAGATTTTTCTAACATGATTTTTTGGCTGTCATTCTTTCTAAAAATACATCTTGCAATGCAATTAGTCTCATCTTGTTAGTATTATTTTTACGAGATCAATTATTGATACAAAACTTTGTATCAATAATGAAATGTGAATGAAAAAATTAACCCTATATTTATGAGATTATCAAATTTCTCATTTTTGCAGATTCGTGTATTTTTATTATTAGTTTTTAGAAACATAAAATAACGGAAATCATTTATCACATTTTGAGATGTTTTGTTCCAATTTTCAGAATTTAATTTTCCTTTTAGTGTTTAGTTTCTTGGAAACATCACCCTAAAACTTCACGTTGAAACTTTCTATCGCATCTAGCCAAATCAAATCTTTCTTAAACACAATATCTATTTGTTATCTTAAACAATTTAACTATTTAAAAATAGTTATTGTTTAATAACAAAGTTAATCCCATGGATCTTCAAAACCTTGTTAAACACCTTAACAAACTGAACAAAGTATGGTACATTGTTCTTAGCCATGTCTTGTACCTTCTCCGTGGCCATGGTTAAGCATATGATAAAGTACAGTTGATCGAAGACTATTCCTCAATGTACAATATGTTACATTTATAACAATGTTACACTACTATCTTACGTATGACTGTGGTAAAATTAAGCACATGCAACATTCAGGAAATCATTGTACTTTGATTAATTCATGTATATTTTAACTTATACATTGTACATTTCGATACTATCGTCTGTAATGACATCTTGACGTGGGGGCCTGATGTACAGGAGCCCTGTTCTTGTCCAACAGCATCCGCTGAACTTACCACATTACCTGGATATCCATGCCTGAACGAGAGCTGGGGGCAGTGTCTGTGAACGAACTGCGCTGAAGAATCGTGAGATGTTGAAGTTCATGGTCCTCGGTCGTTGCCAGAAGAAGGGAAAGTTGTTCAAGTAAACATATATGTCAGCTGCAAGGAAAGCGAGACAGAGTATACAAGAGAAGGGCCGAGGCTCCGCGGAGAATGGTTTGTTACATCCCTGTGTACAGCCAGCCAGAGCTTCGAAGGCATCTTGGACGCTCAATGTCGAGGTTTTTCGACATCACGAAAATTCCAGGAGTTTCATCGAGTACACTAATGAACCAACCTACGCGGCATTCGACATTCGAGGGTCTCAGTGGCGAAGAATTATCGGAGGCAAAAATATCTCTGCAACAATTCTGTAACATGCAAAGCCGGACTGAACTTATAGATGCAAATCCATCCTGTATTGGCAAAAGCCTGATCAACTAAGTGCATAGTTCCCCGACCTTCACTAACCCTAGCCAAGAAGTTAGTCTTTCGACTTCTAGTCCTGAAAACACGAATTTCACCCAAGCTGTGGCTCTGTAGATCAGCACCGTCAATAACGTTCCAGTACAAGCTCTAAGTCAAGTTCGACCTTCCTCTGCAGATGTATACCCTTTAAGCTCCAGAATCACCTCGACACGAGTCGCAACGAACTCAACGTCTTGTGTCCACTACGTGTTAGGCTGCAACTTCCACTGGTGTTTGTCACTCCAATTCTTCCGCAACAGTTACAAGCAAACCACTCTTTGTGCCACCCCATTTCTGCAGCAATCCATAAGACGGTAGAACTCAAAGCAGAATGTGCAGCCAAGCCTTTACTTCACTTCAAAAATATGTATATAAGGAATCTCGAGAATCAGCCCACTTGGTATGTACAGTAACTGATAGAGAAAGCCCTTCAAACTCGATGTCATCTTTGAAACTTGTCGTCATGGTTCTCGGCCACCTGCTCTTTGAAGTCGGCCGTTCAACCCATATCCTACTGTACAATAACTTGGCGCTGCACTTACAAATGGTGGTAGGTCACAATGGTGCCCTTTCTTTGGTTCTAAGAAAGAATCTAGAGAGTAATCAGTCTATGTTTTATCTGTGCTCTTAATGGGATCGGATACACGTGCACTCGTCCAATGTGGTCAAGGCGCTGGATAAGATGGAAGTCATAAAAGTCAGTCAAATTCTTGCTACCCTAAAGGCCAACTCCTGTTTGCAGAGTTTGGACACAAAAACTGGATTAAGAGGAGGATGTCAGTGGTTGCCTGAAAGACTTTTTCTCATATTCTACATACAAAATTACATTTGCTGTAAAGCATTGCTAATTTTTCGAAGCTCAGCGATAGCTGCTAAAGCTGCAGCTTGACTCTTGCCACCAAGACTACTCCTGGTGCCCTCACTTTTTTCTCGAACGGCGGGAGTCCACATCATGGTTTCCATGCCCAAAACCGATGCTTTTTGGGCCAAAGAAGACTCAAGAACCTGCATGAAGTGAAAAACAGAGATGAGAGAAACCAAGAAAAACAAGGTTCAAACTTGGCCCTGTACCTTACTCCGTCCGCAAAAAAAGGCTTAATGCCTATCGTCCAACAAGGAGCAAAAGGGAAGATTCACTTTAGCGAAGATAAAGTTTCTAACAGACGGTGGGCCAGGGATGCCCTGCTAAGAAGTTTCCGACAACAGACCTGAACGTGCTCCAGCATTGCCTGACCAAGTGCTTGCAAAGCTGCTGAGGGAGTTTTCTCCTTTGGCTTCTTAACGGCCTCTTGAGAAGTAACTTGTGTCTCCACTGACACATCCTCCTTCTGCAGCACACCCGAGCCAATGAAAACTGACTCATTTGTGTTCTTCACATCATCGACTTGCAGAGTAACAGCAGAATGCTCAGCAGCAATGCTGTCATCACTGCTAGTAGTTGCCACAAATTCTTCAGGCACCACGTCATTGTTGGAACGCCACCACCGCTTCGGCTTCCTCACCCCATTAGCAAGAGGACTGCCTAATCCCTCGGTGTCACTAACATTTCCACTCGTGGGATGGACAACTGAGCTAGTCGTAGTTTCAATTTTGCTGGGAGCTGTTTTGTCTCCAAAGCTGGCCCGGCCGAGACTCCAAACCCAGTTCAGCCTGCCTAACCGTGCTGGTTGCGCTGTAGGAGCCTCGGCTTTGAACTTCGATGGAAGAGGTGAACTATCGACACTTCTTGACGTATCCTCCACCCCACTTCGGTCACCTCCTTGGCCCTCAACTACAGATTCGGGTAAGGGAGATTGGGAAGTACGTGTAGACTCTGCATCCTGTGACTTCAAGTTTTCGCAACTTGCACTAGATACAATACCCATTCTTAATTGTGAATCCGAAACACATGGTGATTTTACTTTAGTACTTTCTTCATGAAGGGGTGAATTACTGCTGCTTACCGGCAAACACACACTTCCATTCTCAGCTCCCAGCCGAACTGCCTCGGTTTCTATACCCATTTGAGTTGAGGAAGACACATTTCGAGGTTTAACATCTGACTCCAGAGTACCGCCGCTGCCGGAAACCGGCAATTGGGAGTCCGATGAAACCCTTCTCTGACATGGTTTAGCTGAGCTACTCTTCTTCTGCTCATCGGGCTTCTGACAACAACCGGAAGTGACACAAGAGTTTATTTTCGTCTCCTGAGGACTTCCAGGATTTTCATCCTCCAAACAACTATCCGCGCATGAAAGCTTCAACCTTAGAGCTGGAGAAGTCGCAGAACCTTCTTCGTCCGTAGATGCCCTACGATGACTCAATAACTCCTGACCCTCACTATCACTATCACGAGAACCGTCACAGTCACTCGTACTGGCAACCGACTCAGCCGAAGAGTCCTTGGAGTCTCTGGTCACTCCAGGGGCTTTCTCACTTCTTCCCAGCATCTCCCTTCCCTCTTCGTCACTGGAATCCTGAGAAGTGTCAGGCGAACCAGACGCGGGCTGAGCTACAGCAGATTGAGCTAATGGGAGATTGAGCTGATGTCTTCCTTCGCTGACACTCCTGCTCAGCATCGCCGAAGACGTATCTCTATCGACATTTTCCTGATTCCTTACGACTGCCTCCAACTTGCTTGTCCTGGGGCTGAACAGCTCCTCCGGAGACTTCCTTTGAAGAACAGAGTGAGTCCATTTCTCTTCCCAATAACTTCCCGGCAAGGACATGGACACTCTTAAGACATCCGGAGAACACGAGGCTGATTTTTGATGACGCATGACATGATGCGTAGTAGTCGGTGGAGAAATACTACCACTGCGAGCATGCTTGCCATTCCTACTAATTTCAGACGCACGAGTGCTTCTTGGTACAGTTGGGGTCGGGGATCTTTCAGCTGCTCGTGCGAGAGGCTGAAGCGACCTGGCACTATCAATCAAGTTCCTCACATCCGGAATTTGTGGAAAGTTGAGCAAGCGTTGCAGACAGGCCGTAGCATCAGGGGCTGCAAGCAGAGCTGGCCGGACATAGAGAAGCATTGAAACCGCCATAGAAGAGATGAGCGCACTTCTCTGGGAGAACCTCAAAATGCAGCTATCCTCGTCTCCATCTTCCACGAAAAGAGGAGTGTTATCTGCTGTTAAGATAGCGTCCCACACGCGCAACAAGTCCTCAAGAATGAACTCTCGCCCAAAGAGCAGACGAAGCCAACGAAGAGCGAAGAACTGTGGTTCCACCCCCAGTTCCACGAGATGAGTGTAAAGAGAGATGTCAGCAGCAGCCAAGGTCCGATAGAGAGCAGCCGATGCTTCTATTACTGGAGGTACACTTACACCTGGTGGTGAAGAGAAGTAGGCAGCCATTGACACAGCCCCACCCTGCCCAATGAGCATGGCATCCAGCATACAGTAAGCATCATGCTCTAAAAATCGAGCTGAAAGAAGAGCACCCAACTCGCCCTCAACTCCATACATATCGCTGCCCTGGACGATAACACTTAGGTCAACCCTTTTTTCATCAGAATCGGCTGCAGGATCCGCAGTTTTCTGCCCTTTATCATCGAAATTTATCGAGTCTCCTGCTATTATCATCTCCCCTACAAATTTCTTGGCCGACTCCACTTTATCCCTCACATGGTCTTCTTGAAGAGACAGGCTGTCAAATCTATCATCAAAAAGGTCTTCGAATCGATGCTTCACTTGTGACAGGCGCACAACATCGACGTGTAGAACATATAGCAGCGGTGCAAGCAATTCGTGCATGCCTGCAAAAGTCAAAAGATTCGTTAAAAATGGACGTGAACAACCGAACTGCTCTCCGTGTCGAATCTGCTGACGACGGGTACATCTGAGTACACGCATTTGAACGGACAACCTCCTTTGAGAACCTCCAGAAGCTCCATTGAAGTTCTTCTTCAATGGAGCTTCAGCCGAGAGCAATTCGTCAACAAACCAAAGGAACTTGAGTATCTGTACGTAAAATAGATTATAAACCCCACCTTGACGGTAGCTGAATTGTGGGTGGATGAGGGACCACACGAGCAAGATACGTCGCATCATAGCCTGACAAGGAGCACTCTGGAAGAAGATGCCGTGCTCAGGATATAACCGTGTAAGATCCTTGTCGATAGTCTTCTCCAATTCGGCATTCCGGAAGTACCGACCCCAAACGCTTTCTGCATTCATGTCATCCCATTTTGATTTGTTATCACAAACATTCCAACGCCATCGCATTACCTCAGTAAAATTAGCGGGACATCACAGACGAGGAGAAGGCACATGACATTTCCAAACTAAGAACTCAAGGAAAGAATGTTCCAAAAAATGTTACAACTGCTTACCAGGATCGAGGGAAAGTGGATTATCCATGCTAGTATCTTCCTCATCATCGTCCATAATGTGAGGATCGACCAGCAGCCGTCTTCGTAGATCTGCATATCTGCGACCACCCAACATGATAAATTTAACCAAAAGAAAAAAGCAGTAAGGGCTTGCGAAGTGAACTCAATGAAGCACCAGCATGAGAATCATCCAGACTCAGCTAAATAAAGCACGGCATTCCCTCTGATCCTTCCTGGCTACCAAAAGCATTGTAAATTGCCTGTAAGACAATCGGATAACCGGCATCATGGGAAAGAGGGTTCAGGTCAGTTCTGATGTGGATGTGCCATACTAGCAAGACACACCATAAAAGTCAACTGATATTCTACACCTAGAGGTAAATCCCCATGAGAAAAGCATAGTACCAAAGCTCCAATGCGTGACAAAGGTACAGACGACAATTTGGATAGCTGTAATGTAAGGCATCAATCATTCGGGGCCGGCTGCATAGTGATAATTTAAGAAGGTAAACAAGTTTCTCACGAAAACGGTCAAGGCGGCAGTCCCATACAACATGACAATTCAAAGTGACACACTTGCAAAGTCCAAGGATTTTCCACGACTGAGACAAAGACTCTAGTTCAGATTAGTGAAGAAGGTAACTTTTATACATGAGACCCGAGGCTTCTGCCATTGCAGGAGAATGGAATGAACGAATACGAGAAGAATTGCAAGAATTTATGTAAGTCACTTGAACAGCCAGAGAAAGGCCACTATTCTAGCCTACTGAAACTAAACTGAAGTGAACTGCACTGCACTGCACTGCGGCCTCGGGTATTGAGTGAATGAGAAACTCCTCAGTGACTACAGCCAGTTCGATAAAATCTATGAGAGTTTGAATATTTTCTCATCATAAGAATTGCTCACATAGAGCTCAGCAGATTAATCTTGCCGAGAATCATACTTACTGGCATGAAAGATGTGGGATCTGCAGATGCATAAGTATCTCCAGTGATAAGCATACGACTCAATCTCAAATACACGACCGATCGACATGAAGCTCAGCGAAAAGAATCCTGATGGTGGTGCGGAAGTGTGTGAAACCACATGCTCACCTCCGACGGCCATCGGCAGTGGCGCGGCGCATCGCATCGACAGAGGCAGCGCTGCCTGGCAAGACGCCAAGCTTCACACGCCATTCCACCCCTCTCAAACGCCATCCTTTGGTACCGCTGCTCACTCGTGACCACCTGGGGCTGCCTTTCAGTCCCCCGTTAATACTTTCATCGTCGCTCCCATTGGCACATCCTCCTGCTTCTTCCGTTTCCGCACTGAGCCCATTCTGACTCTGTGGCATATCTTCCTCCTCCTCCCCACTCCCCACCCGTGCGCACGAGCTCGGCGTCACCGATTCAGCCCTTTTGCCTCGCCCAAGAGCCTCTCGCTCTTTCCTACTCCCTTTACAACCCCCAGCACCACCACTACCACCCTTCACACTCACTCCGCCATCATTTCTTAGTCCGTCCCTCCTCGCACCCACCCACCCAGCAGACGGACCCCGTCTCGCTTCCCTCTCGTCCTCCGAACTGATTATCAATCAATCAATCAATCAATCACGACATAGACGAGGACAAGCGAGGGCTCCGTCATGTTCTCTTTTTCACCCTCCCATCCTTTCTTCATCTCTTTCTCTTCGCTACAACTATCCCTCTCCCCCATCCATCACACACTCTCGCCCTCTCAATCTCAATCTCTCCCTCTCCCTCTACACTCGACGATTCGGCAGCGATGTGATCGCCTCTCTACTATCCTTCTCGTCTCAGCGCCTCGCTGCTTCGCTCGACTGACTGACCGACTGACTCTCTCTCTCTCTTCCTCCCCACCTCCCTCGTCTCTCTCTGCGCGGGCGTGCCCTCCTGCCTTGCTTTGCTTTGCTTTGCTTTGCCACTGGAAGACGCGAAACCGAACGCAAGAGTCAATACGTACTGCCGCTGCTGCTGCTGCAGCTACTCACGCCTCCGTCCTCTCCCCCACCTCCCTCCCTCCCTCCATGCCTCCCCACCACCATCGTTTCGTCCACCCTCGCAAAAACAAAAACAATTCCTCATGCATTACCTCATCGGCAATCGCTTCTTCCGCTCTGCTCTGCTGCTTCGGCTGCTGCTGCTGCTGCCGCCTATGCATCCTCATCACCCCGCGGGCCCATGCGGGCATCTGCTGCAGTCTTTACCGAGGCCCCCTCCGCCCTGCAATTCCAGATTTTCTCACTCGCCTGCTACTCTCGCAATTCCAGATTTCCTCCGCCATCGCCACAGCTCTTCCCCATTCGCTGTTCGCTCTCCGGCGCTACTTTCGATTTTCGGTCCTCCCTGTTGCCTCGAAGACCCAGCCCCGTGCCGTCCTCTCCCGACATCGCCAGCACTGATCGCCATTCGCGACGGCGCGCTCTGCACCGACGGTGTGCAGTCACCGCAACTTCCCGTTACGAGAGCACTCTTCACAGGAACAATAAATAATCCATCTTCCCTGTTCTCTTCTTACTTCCATCCCTGGTTTTGCTCTGACATTTTTTCTAGGTTTTCCATCTCCAGCCGTGTGCTTTCTCTGTTCTTAGTGGGGTTCGAAACCGAAGCCCACATCTTAAATCGTCTAGGCCACATGAAATATCCAAAAATATGTCTTCCTGCTCAATCTCAATGGCTATTAATGCATACAAAGGAGATCAATGTGAATAAGATATTTGGATTGTTAAGTTATATTTGGTTGGCATATATCAAATACCACATTTGCACTCTCCATAGAAAAAAAAACCTTTGCTTGCAATTACATTATATAAGTTGGCAGTGAAACAAAATTCCTCAAAAACTATTTGACATTTCAAAATGATAGAGTCATATGTTGATGACATACATTTCTCTTTAGAAGATGCGTCATGTTTAAAAAAAGATCAAAAACTAAACTTTGACAATAGAATTTCAAGCCTACAAGATGATGCTAGATAGTAAAAATCACTGAAACTGAAATTCACCTCAAAATAAATTTTTTCTGAACCAAAACCGGTGTTTTGCAATTTTTTTTTGCTATTGATCATATAAATTGATTTTTTCATTAAAAAAACCATTGAGGTAGAAAAAAAAGACTAAAAAAATGTAGAAAAATAAAATAAGGCTCTATAAATATTTCCTTGTTTCATAAAGTATCCTAATAAAAGAAATAAATAGATCAATCTTTCTAATGTATATCAAAGAAGATTCAATCTTGATGAAACAAAAAGTTCTTCAATGTATAACAATGTAGCTATACAACTTTTTGGTGTGATGATTTCAAGCTTGAGTAGACAAAGATTTAAGATGTTTGAAATGATTTAAGAGGTTTCAAGGACATGGAAAATCAACAAATTAACAAATTAATTAATTAATTGTTAATTAAAATTAACAATTAACAAGATGAAATAAACAAAACTTACAGCACTTTTATTATTATTATTCTAGTCTGATGCAAAAGTCGCAATCTAATTGAAACATAATTTATACACCACATTTAGTCATTTATTTATATTTGGTGATTGATATATTTACTCAAAAACCTTGCAAAACAAAATCATCATCACATTCATGAAAAAATTCTCAAAAGATATTACTTTATCATAGGTTATTTATAAGGTATGATAAAATAATATCCTTTTCATGTTAAGGAAAAAATAATGCATAAAAATTAACAAATATTTGTCTATCAAAACACAATGGCTTCTGTGCAATGTATATTGAATATCATTGTGATAGATTTTGTCTATTAATGCATGATATATGCATAAACAACCCAATATACACAAGAGATAATTGATTCATGACCTTTTTTCTAAACTTGTGTGATTCAAAATATCCTGTCAAAAAATCTAAACCAAGTGAGGAGTTTTATTTATTTATTTATAAATCAGAAATTGCGTGACAAGTATCTCTATGTGCATTGTAGACTCATTTACTTTTTGTAGTCTTTAAACACTAAACATCGTCTCTTCATGTCTTCCATTCCTTTGTGAAGGTAACAAATAAAAGAACAATCACACTTACTCATCCATAATATTACGTGTCAATTGATCAAAGCCACAAACATAAAACATATTCAGTATGTAATGAAAGTCATTAGAAAACGTAAAATATGTGTGGACATGAGATTTCAATCCAACATATATTTATAATATGGTATGTATCTATGTGAGAACTTGGCAAGTTTTCCTTGAACAATTGATGTAATCAATCTTATTTTCCAAGAAAATCCATAACAATCTGATTATTCTTCTCAAGTTTGCGTGCCACTTAATCTGAAAATGACCTATTAGCATATTTCTAAAGTAGATTAGTACCCCATGCACTTGCAATGTAAAGAAAAATAAACAATCTTGACGCGGTGTACCCACTTCAAATTTGTTATTGAAGAGAAGTGAAGCTACAGTAGATGACACTCCATCAACTGTGTACTATTGAACACTGCAACCTTGACACCTCATTTCACGTCAAGAAAAACAGATGATCAAACCATACATTCAAAAAACATTCATAATGATATATTATGACGTCCATAGTTTTTGAGCCAGATCTCAACGTTACAAACGCAGTAAAAAGAAGAATCTTTCAGAATACTAAACTTATCACCATCATCCTATACAATTATTTCCACACGGGTTCAATTTCCAATCCCTTAGTACCTCAGCTGAACAATGTTAGTTCCCATAGAACCTAATTTGAAAACAACTCCATATTTGCTACTTGTTTCTTTCTTTAGGACATATCTATAAATGAATCTGAACTTACTGGTTCAAAACTGGGACCATTGATATCGTAAGCACATCAATCCTCGCCTGGCACTTAACTACCGCACTGTCAAACTGCTGCTGAATTGATTCAGCCTTGCACTTGAGTCTCCTCTCTTCATGGCCTGATTATTCGTGACAGATGAAGAGTTAAACTGTTGGTGTAGCTTCTCCGCAACGCAGAGCAAACTACAGCGGTTATCATTGTCCTTATATCAACATGAAATGCTATACTGGAACAGGTCAGAACACACTGTCTGCATCTCGCACTTTCGTGATTCGCTTTCGCGACATGGACAAGGGTCGGACCCACCTTGTCTTCCTCCAACACCCTGGTAGAACCCGTTAATAAACCATATCTAAATTTAGCCCGAGCGCCTCTCAGGTCGCGCCCCCTAGATCGGTGAATACTTTCTACCGCAGCATATTCACCGGATGCCCAGAGATTCTAGCCCGCTCCAAACTGACGTGACCTGTACGCCGGTCCCTTCCAGGTCGTCGGCGGCTCGGTCCAGGTTATGTACCGGAGAGAGAGATCACCTTTACTATTGACTGCACAGCATTTCACAGACTTAAATATACGCACGCCTTGCGGGTATTTACATCTCGAGGTAACTGGAATTCCTCAGACGCAGGGATTACCCGCGGGAGCTGCCGGCTATAGCAAAACCGACTCCCTGTCCGGGTCCGGTGACGCGGCGCAATGAGACGAACCGGCGGTCATAAATGTGGATATGAGCCGAGTTCATTGGCTTACGGGTCCTGCGCATTAGTAGAACATTTGGACAGTCGATAGTCCATACTTGACTGAGGAGACGGCGCTGTAGAGACTGGTTCGTGCAGTATGAACGGCCGTCCCTACAGTGTGGAACAAGAGGTTACTCCTCTGTCTCCAGCTTAGATGCTGTTGATTGTGAAAGTCCGCTGGACCGTATGACCGGGTTTATGGCGATGACTAGAATGTAATTGGTTTGTATTCCAGTCTTTTGGAAGACAAAGGCTCGGAGATTGCGAGTCCATGTGCCAGTCTTTCTTACTTTCTTGTCTAACTATAAATACTGAGTATTATGGTGCCAATACTTGCAGACGTTGCGGTCGGACTCGCTTGAACCTAAAACACTCTCGAATTCAAGACGAGTAGAAGTGGTTTGAGCCATTCTATGTGTGGAAAGATATTGCCAATTTAGATCAGTGGAATTTTTGTTGATAAAGGACCGGGATGGACTAACAACCCATTTTTAGAAAAAGGAAATTCATTATATTTTGAAACGTCGTGGTGGTGGGGGTCCTTCTCTGCGTCGCTCGGAGGTTACCTTTATTTGCCCTGTATGCCACGTTGAGCTCATTACCATTGGTTCCTGTCTGCTCGTTGTCGAATCATATGTGCACACAAGCCATCTTGTTCGGCTGAAAGAAGGGGAAAGTGGCTTAAAGCACGTAATTTCTTGCTTATCAAACTTGGGTATACGTACATCGGGTGAATGTGGCCTAAAACGAGTGATCACATGTATTCTGAAATTCGCAATGGGGGGTACCCAATTAAACGTGGTTAATCGGGTACCCCCAATTACGCTTGTAAATCGGACAATACCATGGACACCGTGATTAAGGCGTCACTGGTATCGTATCAGGACGCTTTCCAAGTTTATGACAAGAAGGAATCCACAATTGCACACAATTCTTCTGCATGCCACGTACCACTTGTTGTTTCGCGAATGGCCTAGTAGTCGGTTCATGATCTCACGCTATGGCAAGCTTACTTTTTTTTTCCTTCTTTTTTCCCCTTTGCTTTTGGTAAGATTGTCTATTCTTTGAAGTGTGAAGGACTCGCCCGGAGGAGTCATTGGCCGGAATGGATAAGGGTGAGCTCACCTCCTCGGACCGGCAACACACACTTTTGACAATGATGGTACACAAGCAACCTCGTCTTATCCTGCTCTGTTGCATCAAAGCCTAATGGAAGAGATGTCATCTTATATCATTGCCATGATGAACTTATTTTGAACATTTTGATACATGTCATTTGAAAAGAATTGTATTCATTGATACTTCATTTTAGAAATAATAAACTTATAATAAAATTATCTTAAAAAATATCGTCAAAATAGAATTAATATGAGAATTGAAGAGAACACAACATTATAGATGATGATGTCGCATTCGTTTGAGTGCAATTTTTGCTTCGTTCGCAAATCTGTAGTCGACAGCTTAAATCCGACTCTGAGAGTAAGATGTTAGCTATTGCTCATTCTGCCAACCTTGGGCAAATTTAAGATCTCTAAATAAAACTTATAATGACTTAATAACCTTAAGTTCTGTAATAAAAACTCTCAGTTATAACATGCAAAATTTGTAAGGAATATGTGTGAAATCTGGCATTGTAGAGGTAGCCAATGAGTTCACCAGTCCTTTCTCGTACCAGCGGAGTGATAAGCTCTTCAGATGACGCTAATTCAATGATGTTGATGTTTTTTATAATTCATGAAAAACAAATTCCAGTCAATTTGAAATTTCATTATTTCTTTTTATTTTTCACGTTGAGAATCTAGTGCAAAATATCGTAATTCCTTTAAAAGTAAGAGAATTTTTGTGATCGATTATGAATCAACTGTTTGTTTGCTCGGAACGTGAGAGCAGCTGTAGCGCTGGCTTCCTATGATTTTCTTTGATACACTTTGCTAGAGTTCTCGATATAAATTTCAGATGATGGATCCACTTGAACCAACTTAATACTCACCGATGCTTCGCTCTGCTTCTGAATAGATCGTTTACCCCAAGCCATGCGATGGGAGGGGAATAATTACGTCTCCAGGCTTAATACATGACCATAAGATGGGAGTTGATGCATGCCTGCCTCTACATTGTGGCCCCTGTGGATGTATCCAAACCGTCATGCTACAGCCAACGAGCAAATCCTTGACAAGTCGGCTGTCCATGTCCATCCAGGTCATATAATCCCAAATGTTGGAGGAGAGGGAGTCCTCTCCACAAGAGATGCAATTCCTCTTCCACCGCATCCTGTCCGCATCTGATGCACCTCCCGAGTTTGCCAGTCGCGCACAGCAGAGTGCCATGTTTGAAGGTGGTCAATGTAAAATATGTAAAATATGCACCACATGAGCGTTGACTCCTTCTGGCAAATACTGGGGTGCCATATTCTTTTCCATCTCTTATGCTCCTCTGTCTAAAAAAGTAGCTGTCTCCTCCAGTTCCACATTCTTGCTAGATTGAGTTCGCCATTCCAAGCTCCAATGGGAAGTTTCTCATGGAAGTCGTGGATGCCATGTAAAAACGCCTACGTCAGTCAATACACTTTGTATCATATGGGCATGTAGGGAGTATACGCTAACTCTCCATAACCTCTCTTTACCATTCATTCGATCACCACATGTGTCCATGCATTTTTTAAGCGGTCAATATATCGAAATCAACCATCTTTTGTGTGACTTATTTTCAGAATAATTTTGGATGCGACAAATGTTTGTCGTCACAACTTTTGACAGCACATGGGAGGTTTGCTTTCGTAAAGTACCGCATGTCCGAGTTAACCACGCCTTGACCTTTATTTCCCAGCGTGTAAGCCGAGTTCTACTAAAACTACAAATTCTTAGATGGTGTGCATAGTCTTTTCATATCATGGTCACTGATAGAGACTGGAGCTGTTTCTCAACATATACAACTACTTCCTTCTGAGCTCTTCCACCGGACTTTTCCCCACCCCAACACAAACCTTGCCTCCCTACCTTAAGTCTTGTGGTAACTTTGGCTCCTCTCGAGGCATTTTGAGAGAGTGTTTTTACCCTTGCCGTCGATAGACTTTCATTCTAAAATCGTATACATGTGAACATAAGTAAATAATAGTGAATCGAGAGGAATTGCTTGATTTACATATAAAAAGCACCTGTAAGTTGTCCGAAAGGACCTAGGATTGCATAACTTACAAACAAATATAGAGTAGGCGATAAGCGTACACACTTACTGGTATAGATGCAGTCCACGCAATCTCGAATGAGCTATTGTACTCTCGTCGTATCCAATGGGCTGCATATTGGTCCGTAAGTTTCCCTTGGAGGCTAAGTACCACCTCGTGCTTAAAGGGTCCGTCTCTCGTCTCAGTTACCATCCGAGTCAGAATGTGAATGCGAAAGCTCTCTTCGTGAATCGGGATCCTATGCCAACCACTTACTATTGCTACAGGAAGCGCTTCCGGATCATTCGCAAGGAGAGGAAGAGATAAAATGGATGTGTCGGATCTCTTGGGAAACACTTGCCGTTGCTCACATCCTCACCAGTACTCATCTCCTCCTGTTTTGTTGTTGATAGTTCTCAAAAGCGTTCAGCCTGGAGACGCACCAATCCTTCGAGGCATAGCTGGGCTTCAGCTTCTCTACCGGTTGGATGAAACACTCTGATAATTCATGCAAAAACAAACATGTGCCAGGACTAAAATACATTTCAACTGACGTTTCTATGAACGAACGAGGTCCATGCCTTCCCATACTGACAGACATTTACTTCAGTTGTGATGCAGAGGACTCCGATATTCACACACTTGTCTTACCACGTATGACTCCCTAAGTTCCGTAATCATGATTACCATCTGAGTGAAGTAGAGAGTGCTCGTGCAGTCACAGCAGAGTAGGAGTGTGAAGAGTGAAGAGGGAAGAAAGTGAATTCTACAACACTGTAAGACTAACCGATAATCATACAAGATATTCTGAGATTTTAAATAAGTGTAAGCAGTTGGCCCTAGCTGACCCACACATGTTTTGACGCCAAAGTCACGCCAAAGTGGACCTGCTTTCAAATCGTCAGAAGTCCATCGTCTCTACAGTTTTCTCTCCGTCAGGAAAACGCGAACCTACATCGCTCGTCCCTTAGCACCGCCAGTTACGTTAACTTGTCCCCTGTGCAGGCTTTAGGGAGTTTTGGTTCCAATCATATTGAACCATAGTCATTCATTGGCGTACCACACGTCCCTAGACAGCTCAATGACATGAAAGTAAAAGTCTGTTTGCTCATGGCCTATAAGAAGTATTTCTGAGTCTAGAAAGAATTACAGATGGACTCTTTGAGCCCACAGAAAAATTGTCTCTCTGGTCAAACTTTAAATTTTCGACACATTGTCGTCAAACCATTTTACCCCGACCGATAATTGTACTCATTGATTGATAGGTGCAAACTGGCACTGACTGACGAGGGTCAGGAAACGTTACAGTATTGACTTTTGTCGAGGTAATAATGCTACTGGCGTTCATAGAGGAAAGGATATAATCTGGTACCGGTCTTGAATACAAATACTCGACGCAGGGAATTGGGTAATAATTGGAAGGGTAGAGATTGATGGCAGATAGAGATGGAAACCAATTCTGGATGAGGTCAAGATGCTGTTACTGGAAAACAACTATAGTTGTTTGGCTCTGTACATGGTCATCTCTAAAGAGGTGAGATGCTAACATCAAAGTTATGATTCGTGTCTCTTTGTCTTTTCGTTCCTATATGTACGAACTGCTGAAAACATAGTCACTTGCCTTATTTAGAGAACCACGTCAAGAACAACACAAGAAAGCTCTGGCTTCGAGGCCCTCTTTGAGTCAGTAACTTTGTCCTATAGTCCTGCTGAAGTATCAGGGCTCAACACGCCACTCAATTTGCTTGTGATTCTCATTAAAGTGTTCTGTCCAAGTTACATGCAAAAGACTACCAACTGTGGAAGATGGTCAACTTCTACTGCAGACAGTTACAAAAGGTGCACTATATACACTGATGACAAGTATTTCAGTGTCTCACATTACCAGGTTGTTGAGGGTATATAACATGTTCGCAAACAAGATATCATCATTGTGTATTGCAGAGATTTGCTTTTATATTTCTCATTTCACAAAGTTACCCAAGACACATCACAAATTTCCTTTTATTGTTCAACTACCATACCCAGGGAGTACGACTGTTTCTCTAGCTAACGTAACATGGATCCTATGCTGAGAAGACGAGGAAAAACTCATAACGCATACTTAATGTGAACAATACAAATAAAGCATTGGACAATGTCTGGTCTAACCAAGGTAATGCTTATATCCAAGTGTCGATAGTATTCTATGTTTTCAATTTCAATAAGAATAGAGCGAGATGGCTAATAGGTACATACATTTGTATGATACAATTGCTTGCAATCTCATGATTACTTTGAAATAATTTATGAATAAATCTTGAGGTTTCTGATCTTAGTTATTTCAAATTCGGTAGGAAGCTAATCTCATTATCACTTTTTGAGCATAGTATGTATGATCTTTAAGATAAATTACAATATTTCTCTTCATCTCTACTGAACTATATGTTTTTTTAAGAAAAAATTCTCAACAAAATTCAAAAATTAATTTTTTTCTAAAATAATTAGTCTTAGCAGCCATTTTTGGTCTGAGGCATATATTACATGCTTAGTTTCATCCATGGTTGAAAGGCTCTTTCTATTCTTTTGTTCGCTTTTCTACAATGGCAACATTTGTTAATTTTATACTTAGACGCTCTTCACGATAGAGACCTAGTGGGCCTTACTTAGAGAAGTAGCAAAGTTTTACAACTGGCTGGCTGAGTCAAGAAAACCAGCTCCATCAAGTTAACTGTGGCCAGTGAAGCGACCAGAAGATACAGTCATGACTTCCAGCATTTTCAGATC
Source organism: Marchantia polymorpha subsp. ruderalis (assembly GCA_037833965.1). NCBI lineage: Eukaryota > Viridiplantae > Streptophyta > Marchantiopsida > Marchantiales > Marchantiaceae > Marchantia > Marchantia polymorpha. The sequence goes on along the minus strand of AP031351.1, from coordinate 28,815,002 downwards.
TTCTTTTGTCAGATCGTCCGTTGCACCTTTCCTTTACAGATCAAGTTGTGGGCACCGAAGTCGAGGTCCTCAAAGTATCCGCAAGCGGATAATGTGTATCAACAGAAGATGAGGGTATAAAACAGAATCTTCGTGACTCACATTGCAAGGAGGAAGATGGACTACAAATTACTTGTGGTTCTGCTTTGTTCCTTGTCCGAGAGCACTAATGCCATTCGAAAGAGAATATTTGATTCCAACTCTGATCACTCCAAAATCCTCTGAAACATCCGTGAATCATACTTTTCGACGACCCTGAAAACAATCTCTCTGTTCTTAGACTGTCATCATATCCTCATGCCATGACAGACCTCTTGGCCTTCAAGCTTCCCCACTCCCATCCACTCAATGGACAGTATCTTTTCTTTCTTGGTATCTGCTTTCCACCTCTCCCCTTGTATAGAATCAATTTTTTTATGCTGGAGATTGTTCCCATATTTTCTCCCTAGTCTTCTCCTTTCCTCGGAACTTTCTATTCAAGATCTGGAATTTTTCTCTCTTTTCAACATGCGTCTTTGCAGAGCCTACGGTACCTGGAGTTTTTTCTAATGGGTTAAGCTGTTGTAGAGTTATATAATATCTAGATTTTTTGTTCGTGTAAAGTCTCTTTGCCATCAAAAGACTTAGTTCTCTAAGCTAACATGTTTCTTTTTATCATGGCAAAAGATTGTTTATTCATTGATTAGTAGCTACTGAAGGATACTAAGCCTTCGGGTAAACAATCTGTTGATAGGGAATGAATTTCAATCACAATTTTTTTTTTCAAGATCTGCATCCACTGTCCATATTTTTTAATCCCATTGCAATTGTCCTATGTATCTGGGTCGTTCTTCTCTCTTGCTCGGAAAGAAGGTATTTACATTTGAACTAAAGGAGACGGTCGAGCGTAAACTCGTTTCGTTCTAAGCGGCGTTTCAAATGCCTGTATACAGTCCTAGTGCTCACAGCTGGCATTTGTTGGATCGAGTAAGCAATAATGTTTCTCACAATCAAGGCTTTACTGTCAGAAACAGGTGAATCATTGAGCTCATGCTCTGGTTGTTGTCTGTATGGTGTTTCCCTACAATCCTAATTCACCAGGTTTTTCATGAGAAAAGGATAAGATTCAATCTTGCATCCAATTAGATGTGGATCAGTTGTCCATCATTCTGGAATATTACGGGGTTTCAAAAATAAAGTTCCAGTATCTGTGTGAAATATTAATTGGCACATTGAATGATTCATCCTTCATCCTTCATTTGACCACTTGGTGAGTGGATGTTGTGAACGGTAAAATCGGATAGGCTAGACATGAGATTATTTCATGCCTTGTGTAAAACTGGAATTTCATATCGTCAATCGGGATCGTTAATATTAGAGTCATACGAAATTATACCCAGGTTTCGGTTTGGTGTATGTCACCAGAAACGGAGAACAAACGGGTACTCTAATCAAGGGCTGAAGGCTCAAAAGGGATGTGAGAATCAGTTGCCATTGTCTTCACTTAAATGTTCTGGAAGGTCAATGGGAAGGCCTCTCTTCTCCAAGGTTTTTTGCTCGTAATTTGAAATCAGCTAGTTCTGCAGATGTATGGATTCGTCGTTTTGAGTCGTATAAGTATCAGTTTTCGCTTACTTACATCTCCTATAATCAGGAGAGATAACATAAACATTTTTCCCTGGAAACCTCAATGACCATGTGGCATCTTTGCAGTAGCAAACTGTTTATCTTTTAGGTAATTTCTTAAGTTGATCCGTTTTCCTAAATTCGAAAACAGTGCCGATTTTTTTCTCCTGGTAGATTTGGAAATCTTCACTCAAAGTTCAAGATTGATGTTCCAACATTATTTTTGTTGTTGTGTCTTTACATCCAGTTAGGGGCGACGATTTTATGTATGTGAGAAGGGCATTCATTTGAGCTCGGCAACAAGGTTACACTTTACCAGCTACGAGTCAGTAAAATTCGATGTGTTTACTTTCCTGCCAAAGTGGAAGACTAACTTGGAAAAGGTTTCGAGAGCTTTTGGTATTTTACGACAGAATATCAGCCATTCCAGACAGTAGTCATGTGAAAGTTAATTTCCTACCCTGAATCAAAGCTACAGGCGCAGCCTTTGTTTGGATCTCCGTTGCAGAGTCTTATCCTCATGTCTGCTTGTTCATTATACGTTTTCATTCTCATTACGATGTCTCCCTCACTCTTCCAGTGGTTGACATTTGCCTCGTTTCAGGTCTAACGAGGATTCGCCCACTTGTCTCAGGTGCTCTTCTCTGACCACTGCACGTTCACCTATGTCGCATGCATGACCTCGATGCATAGTCGATTTATGTCTCTGTGTTTTGTCGATTCTTTTCAAAGAGTTATGGGCAATGTGATTGCCTGGACTTCTTCTGCTGACACGAGTAATGCTGGACGACAGGAGTTACCACTTTTATCATGTGAAGGATTTTAGCAACTGCATTATTTCCTTGATTCAAAGTGTCAGGCTTAATTCGACAGTCAATTTCTAGTCTCCACTGCTCTTTAGTGTCCTAATCTTCCGGGTGTTTCGAGCCCCATCAAGTCAACCTCTTGACATCTTTATGGTTTGCGATTCGCTTGTTCTGAAACAAGCAGAAGATCAGCCAATGAAGCAGCAGCCTCTCATACTATTTATGCATTGGGACTGACAAAAAGGAGCTGCTGGCTACGATTATCTCCTTCATAATTAGAATATGTCACCCTACCAGAGTCCGGGGGCGACTCGTCTGTGGCTGCTTGGCTTGGGCGAACAGACCTAAATTGTCTCGTGCATGCACACCTTACAACCACTCATACGTCTGCAAAATGTGTATGGCTGATCCTTTACAATCCGGCGCTTCGCATGTGTAAAATGTTGAGCTACTCTAACATGCCCTCGTAAGAAAGCATGTTCCGCACCTGCGGAGGAATGAGAGTCGACTCATGCCACCCAACAAGACATGTCGTGTCATGCTTACCACAAATCCGTACGTTTGAGGCCCGTGCACAAAATCCGACAACGCAAATTGTTAGAAGTACCAAATTAGTGACAGTCAGTTCATGCCACTATTAAGTCCAATATTCCTGACACTGTGCACTTTGGTATAATGGTTGCACATATTCGGTCCACTTCGAGTGCCCTTCTGAGGCCCGAGTAGCAGCATCAAGTCTCGGTGTGTTATTCAAATCTCACCTTGCACTGCCAGTCTTGCGCCTCCTGCCATAAGCAAGACGCGTCCACCGTTCAAGGAACCAAGAGAGAAACATATGTGAGTTTTTCTCACATACACTATGGCCTCGAGAATTGAGAAGTAGTGACAGCAGTAAAACGCCTGGTCCATGTCACAAACCCAGAGCAGTAATCGTAATAAATTGCAAAACTATGGTCAGGTACTCTCTTACTGTGCAAGCAGATAATGCCTTGCAAGCAGAGTTACGGCGTTTTAAGAAGTAACTTTGTGTGCAAACATTCTTCGCAATCAAGGTTCTCGTCACTTGGTCACTACTATAAATCCATTACGATTTTCACCAGATATAAATGATAACTACTGAGCATGATTTTCAAGGCGGCATAAAGTTGTACAATTAGAGAGATACCCACCTCAATTTGTTTTTCTCATAAAGTATTTTTTCTTCTAGTCAGGCTACACATCTTTTCGGTTTCTAATGGGTAGTTCATAAACTACCCATTGGAATGATACATGGATGAGGCAGAAGTCTCCTTTCAGGGCTTCCATTCACATACTCTCTCTTTCTTCTTGGGCGATTCAAAGCGAACTTGTACAGAAATCTAACACAAAATTAATCATGTCAACTGAAACCTACCACACTTTCTCCACACTTGGTGTATATAAACTCTGATGTGGGCTACCACCAATTGATGCCATTGCGCAATCACGTCTTTCATGGTAATCTTCAAGCTCCTTGTTTTCCTCCGGCAATGAGTGAGAATGGGTGACCAACACTTGGAGACAATAGAGCACACACGTATTTTGTAGGTTCTGTAGCTGAACTGTAAACGTGCAAAACTTCGGTCAAGATTTTTTTGCACAACAAACTGACAAGAGCTGCATCATAGACATATAGAGGAAACTCGTATTCTATAGTTCATTATCACACTCTTATCTGGATCCAATAAATTAGACTAACTGTAGCTTTACAGCGAGCTATATCTTAATTTGCAAAAGCCGATCCCAAACAGCTTCCGGCATTTGGGATTGCTCACATAAACTAGAAAACTCGCAGAAATCTCGCACGAAATAGTAAACTGATCAGATTTTCTCAGTAAAAGTGAACTGGCAAGGACTCACATGTTCCTGTTCATGGATGTTATCTGATGCTCACATGGATTCACCTCTTCCAATCAAAATGTCACATCAACTCAAATATCAACATAGACAAGTACAGTGTAGAGAATCTGTACTCTGGATGACGATGTATCTTGCAGTTACACCTCACGACCGGGCCCTCTTGAGCTCCCGGTTTCCACTCTCCTCTGCCTTGTGGCTAAACTTGGTCACATCTCTGTGCTACTTCGAGCACGGGGTCAGTGCTTTGTCCTTTGCCATCCCGATTCCCTGCCTGAGGAGTTCTCCAGCCCACACGTGCATGGACGTCGATTCAACAGTCCTACTTTACTTCGGTTTGGAAAAACATGAGCTCATTCATTTTTTATGTGCAATGTTATATTGGTGTAGTATATGCATCAAGTTTCGAATGAGCACTTTTAGAACAGAGGAAATTTGGTAGTGATGCAAAGAGTGCTCATGTTTTTTCTGGTTCAGATCCCTTGCCGAAGTCTGCGAGTCTCTCGCTGTACATGTATCGAGATTAAATCTCCTGCGAGAAACTTGTTCACTATTATCTGCCTGGGGCGGCATCACACCGTGTGGGCCTCACGGGCTTTCATCTCTGGATCCTCCTCGGTATCTTTACTTTTGGAACAATGAGTCAGTGTCCTCGGACTTTGTGGCCCGTACTCCTGACCTTGAAATTCCAAGAAAATTGTGTTTCTAGTCTAGGGCGGACGATGTCGATCAGACAAAACCCAGATAAAGATATGAACTCATTTGAGCATTTCATTGCTCCCATCCTGGTGGGCCATGGTTCCGAGGCCTGAGCATGTATCAAGAAGTGGTCAAAAACGCAGATGACAGCACGCAGAGAAAGCTCAATCGCGAGAAGTTTCGCTGAGGTTAAGATGCAGGTATGGTCTCTTTCTTCTTTGCTTTGCCGAAAGTCACTAAGAAAAAAGTGCAGGTTCGAAGTGAGCATAAAGTTTGTACTTGAGCCACTCGATGCCGGCCTCCAGCGTCCTCCAGAATACTGGTCAATCCGGCATGGAAATCTGATTCACTGCTCACGGAAAGCATACAGAACTTTGTTAGAGAAATGAATCTTTCGTTCTGTTGAAAGTCCGCGTGCGTGCGTGGGCAGAAGTGAAGATGAAGCACCCGCCCGACCAGCATGAACCTTATGCTGATACCATATCGGCGTCCAGCATTCCGCATCAAAGTTGATGAGCGAGACATCAACCGCAAGCCCAGATATTTTGAACATTGCACATATACACTTGTCAATCAGTGCAGCATTTTCTTCAACCCATACATTCCATCTCTTCCACCTCTACGACCGCCTGCTTATAGAGGTTAGTTCCCCACCGAAAGCAGACTGTTCATAATTATTCGCCTTGTGTAAGTTGCTCACTTTCGGCGAGCTGTTTACGTTCCTGACGCGCTTTCAGTCCTCTCCAGCTTCCAAGCTTTTCTTAAAGCTCTAGCAAGCATGTTGGAACTTAATTATATTTTCAGTTTCCCAATGGTCAGAACCGAGAAACAAACGAGTTTCGCAGTTTTCAGTTGCACTTTCTGTCACGAAAGTGAGTACATCTGGACGCCTCAAAGTATCTGCTAAATAGATTTACCGAGCTCAAAATTCATCATTACTGCTGGATGATCCATTTCTCTCGTCCAAATTAATTTCCAGCCTATCCCAATACTCTTTTGCTCACGCTGTTGGATAGACAGGCTTCACAACATTACCTTGACGTGGACACGTGGAGATTGAGGTCCAGGAAAATCCCAGAAACTCTTTCACCATTATCACCCGTGAGGCTTGGGTCTCGCGTAAGTCTTCTTTGATGATATTCATGTTGAAAAGTGGGTCTCAGCAGGATTTATTTATTCACATGGATTTGTAGAATATCGATGTCATGAGAGGTTCTGTTACAACATCCTTCACATGAAGCTGACGTCGCGAGGATCTGTTCTGATGGTAACTTCAAACGACTGTTCTCAGCTGTGGCAGTGGTAGATCCATCACCAGGTACTGGAGAGAGTACCACCGATTGCATGAGAGGCAGCGGAAGTGATTAGAAAGTCGGAATCGTGGAGTAAAACCTACGACTCTTATTGTGCGATAGTTTTCAACAGAGGGTCATCCGAGCCGACCAACCAAATCTACAGCTCCGGGCTTGGGCGAGGACAGACTGTCCGTCTAGAAATGCCATTGTCCCAGCCTTGCAATCGTCTGGCCACGGATCTGCCGATCCACCAAGTCTTTCGTCTTTCTCCCTTCCAGAATCCAGTGGCCGATCCCCTCAATCAGTCAAGGGAATGAAGAACATTTTGCGGGGAAGAGGCAGTCCTCCTGCTGCTGCTGCTGCTGGTGCGGCTGGTGGACCACAATTTCCTAACGCCGCCAACAACTCATCAACATCAACGTGGTTCTGACATCGACTGCACGATGCCAATCCGACGACTTGCGAGGTCCCAAACTTCCTGCACCGCTAGAGAACAAGTCCTGCTAACCAGATCACTGACGTGCTGCTGACTTGAAATGTATACCACTTCATTCTCGGGACTCGATCGTCTCCCACCTCCTCGTCGATCGGTCAGCCATTCGGGTCTCCTTCTCAAGGTCTAGAGCTGCGTCCATGGCCCTCGTGGTGGGCCCGTGTACTTTATGATGGCGTGACTCGGGTCCTACTGAGCTCACGTCTCTTCCTCGATGTACCCCTTTCTCTCTCTCTGCTTGTCGGAGTGTGCTCTCAGCTACTTCCACGTACTTTTCAACTGTATCGTAATCAGCATTCGTTGCATGCCACGTGTTTGGTGAAAAGCTCGATCACGTTCAGCCCTTTCGAAATCCAGTCCTGGACATGGAAACATTGGGCTTGCCGTTTACGATAATCGCAGTCTTTCAGATTCGCTTGTGGACAAATGGAATATGAATTTCCTGCTCTTGCACTCCACTCTTGAGGTAAGACACACAACTTGTGCATTGTCGGTTTGCAAATTCTTTGTGGGATGATGCATATTTATTGTAGTCTCTAATCCGCTTGCTAGGCACGGTTTGAACTCGTCTGGCGTTTCTTAGGTGAGAGTCATGAAGCTCTGTAATGATAAGAAGATGTAAAATTCGAGTTTATGGCTAGAGGCATGGATACTAAGTCGTTGCAAGGATGTCAGAGCCAGAGAGTTATCATGTCCTCAATTACAATCCTGAATGTTGTCCACTTCTGCGTTTTATCGCGATTGAAAGGTCGATCTGTGATTGTATGCACGTCAGTCGCATTGGTCGGAATCATGTGAATGTGAGTCGCTCTGAACTTGTACTTTAGTCGTGACCGTAGCTGACCGTAGAATGGCTACCTGCGTAACCACGGAATTCCCGATAGCCGTTTTTAAGCAATGCACTCTGCACTTCATTAGACTTCTCGGTATGGTCTCAGTTCAAAGACCAGAAAGCGTACAGCATCAATCGATGACTGACATTGTATCCAAGACGCTCAGGAAAGCATGCCACACCAGTGCTTCTGTTTGCTGGTTGAATAGCTTGACAAAACAACATTCAATCTTTCTGTACTCAGGGTCCTCACTTACTCTGGAAACAATGGCCACAGTAGACCCAGTAGATTTATCTCTGTCACGAACGATGGTAGTCTAGGTCACCCCTGAAGATCTTATTGCAGACAGATTGCTTACTTTCTTCAATTCGGAGACGAAAGCAGATCATCTGTATCCCTGAAGTGAGTATCTTCAGAGATTCTGACCTCATAGTTTCTTAAACTCACTGTGACTGTCAACAAACACTCTGGTTTGTGGGAAGAAAGGTAGAATGAGGTTCAGTCTCAAAGTAGCTATTTGGAGCTCACACCTTTTTGTATCCTCCAGGAAATCACAGATAGCTTTTCTGCAAATGCATGGACTCATCCTCTCATGTTCGTTAATCGTTCGTGGGGTTTTTAGCACTGTTTTCTTCAGTCTTCCCGAGTATATAGAGCGACGTACAACAAGGAGAATGTACATACAAACTTGTTGGACTGGAAGGTTTCTTTTTTCTGCTGCCTAACTGAATTCAATTCTGATGAAGTTGCGGGACTTCGATTCTAATCATGTCATCGGCACAAACTTTGTGCTCAGTAAATTTCGGTAATTCTTTGACAGACCAGATTTCAATGGGGAAACATGACATGTAGTTCGTCTTTTGCTGTCTTCAGCTGCTTCTGCGAGAGAAGTTTTGCTTAAAACTTCATTGGAATATGTACCTTGGTGGTTTTACTCTTTTGAATTTCCGTGTATGTATAGTTGTTGCACAAGGGTTCTTCCTCCTCAAATCTTGCAAGTAAGTTACAAAATTGTCATAACTCTTGTTTACCTTCTTTCCGAGTGGACAGTTGGTGATTGTTCGTGTTATCTGAATCTCTTTTAGTGCTTTTACTCTTGCATCTGCAACTGGTGATCATTTGGTCGATGTACAAGCTAACGTACAAAGTAGCATAGTCTTACAGATTTCAATCTACATTGCCTCAAGTGATGATATGGAAAGCTAGCTTTATAATACTTCTGTAAACTTTTGAACAATCCGTCAGCGCAAAATGCCATCAGCTGCTTCATAATTTGGTCACGCCTCATGATCAATTTGGTTCTGTTGATCCCTTTCTCCACATCCCGGACTACCCTAACGACCGGCTACTGTCATATTCTTAAGGACGCTCGATACGAACATGCAGTAGTTCTTAACGGGAAGGTCGTGATAAACCATAATCGTAGATGTAATCAGTTTGATGTCCCTTGCTTTGTCATCCAAAACTTGGTCGGTCGCTTATTTGATACGATCAATCATGACTTTCATTTTGAGCTCCACTCTCTCGCCATTTGTCTGGAATCTTGTGGTTCTGCCTGGACTGTTGAAAGATTGTTCCTGCCGGTTCCTTGGAATCGAAAATCTGACACACGGCAAAGGCCACTCATGTTAGCCTTGAGATAAATAAATAATACGTTCTGAACAATCATATGAAAAAGTTTGCAGTTACTCTCTGTTGTTCTTCTTGCAATCCTTCCGTTGCTCTCTCCGCTGAACCACAAAAAAGGTCGAGGGAGATACTGTCGTGCTGCTTGTAATGGGCGGTGCCTTTGAAATCGTATTGTTAAGCAGCAGCTTGGAACCCGTATTTTCTTCCTAGGGGAGGAAGCTCTCTATTCCACATCCATTTCTCTCTCCGCTTTCTTGAAGTGCCAAGCGGCAGATAGTCGATGGATGCATGTTCCTGGTTTTGCCTCTTCGCAGGTCTTCCCAGTTTCCAACAGCATATGCATGTGACTCTCAAGACTCTCATACTTGTCCGAAACTTAGTAACCTACACTGATTAGCGTCTCGTTGAGACTCATATGCTCATATGACATTGAGGTCAACAATAAGTACAATATGAAAAGTATCGTGTAGATCAACTGAATCTCGAACTAAATACGTCTCGACTCTGCACTGCATAGTCTGCAGCCAGAAGTCATAGTCTAAACTCGAACTCATACCTTTTATCTCCTGTTACCTCCAGTGGAATGTCCTTCTAACCGAGCAATTATATTAGTCCATCTCCACCACCGTCTGTCAAAACTCTGAACAGGATCTACTTCCTCCAAATCACATCTGACTCTATTTCTCATGATTTCCATTCTCACCTGAACTCTTGATCTGCCTTCTCGAGTCCCCACTGTCCCAAACTCTGCACTCTTACAGATTTCAAGTACTTTTGTCCATGATTGGAACTCCCATGTCATGTCTCAAGCTAATCCCTCTACAGTATGACTCGAGCATTAAGTGTCTACATCTTAATAATGCCTAAGTGCCACATAATTAGTCTTGGAAGCTCCCCTCAATCGTCTCCCACTATGATAGTCTCACTATACAAGCACTAACAAGTCTGATAGTCAGAGTGATTTCTATCAATCGCTGTTTGTTAAGATTTCCTTTCGGTAGAATTACTGCTGCATGACTGAATCATCTTGTTCGCTATATTTTTACTGAGTCGGGCAGATCAGAGTGAATGTAATGGCTTTTCCATAGCCAGAATTAGTATCTCATCAATGATGGGATTTATACGATGTACTAGACGTTTCTCACACATGCCCACGGTGACATACCAGTTGGCATTTACAAGTGCATGGGATAAAAGTTTCTACACTGCAACTTATTTTACATCCTTCTCTTACGTCTTATAAGTCTGCAACGCCTTCTGGCTGCAGGTCATACATAGAAACCAAATCCCAAACCCATTATCTGCCTTCAAAGAGAAGGAGAATGCTTGAAGTGGTTTTGGAGTTTAATTTGACATCGGAACATGAGGTTGGTGTGGCCATGTCGGAAAATGCTATTATCTATAAGGACAAGTTTGTCAGAGTGACCTTAGTCTGAATCCTTGGGTTGAGTTCTTAAGACACCTGCGTGGATGTCGCTTCACTCAGAGCTAAAATCTATCGGGTCTCTGACCTATTTATGTGTAATTAATAATCATTTCTCTGTCATCATTCAATTATGTAGTATCTAAGGATTTCGACGTTTGCTATCTGGTTTAGAAATTGCCACAAGATTTTATGCATCCATGTGATCTATCAAAATCGTGGTACGCCGAGCATGATTATACGACGCACAATCATCTTGTATTTCACAATGAACTCCAAATCTCACATACACAGTTCCTTCTATTTACTTTTTCATGTCTCAGGTGCGGTATATGATTGACAAAGTTTTACATAATGTACACATTACAAAGAGATTACAAATATGTGAGATTGCAAAGAGATTACATCAAATTTTCAAGTCTATGTGTATAGAATGTATACATTATAATTTATACGTTGCAAAAGAGTTTGTATTAAATATTCTCAACCAAAAAATATTGGAGAATGTGTCTAATAATCTGTACTAATCTGATACATTACATAGATTTTTATCTGATATTATCAATATCATATATTATTTGAAATTTCATTCTCTTATAAGTATAACCAATTTTTTTATATATCAACTCACTCGATGCCTAAAACCGTAGTTGATGAAAATCATTCTATAATATTTGTTTGTTTAATTTTTTTTCCATATCTACAAGAATTTGTATTAATTTTATACACAAGTGACGTTGACAATTCTAGACTATTGGGATTATATCACTTGTGATTGAAAGTAACACTTTTTTTTTATGAATTTAAACTCATATTTTGACAAGAACAAATTATTGAGAATTAGATGTATCATCTTGGTGTTACTGATGTCGTACAAAGAAAATTTTCCGTACAATTAAAATAGATATTTGATTAAAAAAAATGCTAATGAGATTCAAAACCATATCACAAACGATGTACAAGAATTAAAATTAAAATATTAAAAGTCAAATGAAAGTTACTAATGAAACTTCCACAATGTCTAAGCTGTTAAACATATTAATTTGCTTTTAAAAGTTTTGATATTCAAACGATTCATTATGATGACAATGAAATGTTATGGACGAAAAAGAGTTCATATTTTTCTAGAGATACTCGAAACTCTATCAATAAGATTGAGAAAATTATTATCCCAGCCATCTGCTGGGATATTGTGCCTACAGCGGTTGTAATTAATCCAGAAGCAGGCTGTAATTAACCCAATTGTCGTATTGAATCATGGATGACAGTATGATGCATTGTGACATCAAGAAAACCTAATTATGTTGGATACGAACAAATGTTTTGTGTTATGCAAGTATGACATCACATAATCTTTTAAAGTGCTATTTCAAATGTATTACGATTCAATACTTGTAATGTTATTTTATTAATATGAATCTATTTTTTTAAATAAGATTTATATATGCAATTTTTTTACTAAAATAAAGATATATAAAATACTTTGTATATAATATTTTGTATGGTATTAGACAGTATTCAAACTTGTTACAATTGAGAAGATATTGAATAATTGAATAATTTTGTCATGATATACTTGATGAAAATGCACTAAGAGTTATTAAATTAGAAAAAAAATATGAAGATATCTTTAAACAAGAATTCTTTTTTGAATATTTTTCCTATAAGATAATTCTTTGAAAATTGCTATTGATAACTATATTAAAATTTTTATTTTGTTAAAGAATCATGAAAATCTTGTATGGATCATCTCCCAAAAGCTATTATTCTATAAACTACTTGACACAAATCAAAACATGGTAAGTTTTGTTTGGAATCATGGTGACTCTGCAGAGACGTTTATGTTTTATTATCTTATATTAAATATTTTCTTTGCAGAATACAGAACGTCCTATTGCAGATTATGTTACAAAACAATATTCTCCCAACCTATCCGAGACGGCATGTGACATCCATTCATGATATCATACGTACCTTGTACCTCCGGCTCCGTACACACGGACATGGGGAACTCACAAATTTCTGGTGTGTGGAGCCAGACATGTTTGCTCGTGTCTTCGTGAGGGCTTCGTGGCTGCTTGCTCCCTTCAAATGGCCTCACCTCAACTCTTCATTTTTCACGTCTCGGTCACTCTCGATGTCGCCCATAAGTTATGGGCTACATATATCATATATGTAGTCATGGGCCATAACTAACAAAACAAAGCAGAGTTCGTTACAGAACAAGGCTGCGCGCCATCAACACCTGCATGGTACCACTGTACCTTCGGTACGGGGTTCAGAAGTCCACTCCCGCAATTTGAAGAGCTGACCTGAAGATTGCTTCCAGCCCAAGCAAATTCTTTCAGTTCCCGATAAATGAATGAACTACAGCAGGCTTGAGTTCGTTCAACTTTTACCGCGGTCAATCACCTGGTTTCAAGTTGTGGCCGAGGAGAATGAACCACAGTAGGCTCGAGTCGGTTCCACTGTGACCATGGGCAATCACATGGTTTCAAGTTGTGTCAGAGGAGAGTGAACCACAGTAGGCTCGAGTCGGTTCCACTGTGACCATGGGCAATCACATGGTTTCAAGTTGTGTCAGAGGAGAGTGAACCACAGTAGGCTCGAGTCGGTTCCACTGTGACCATGGGCAATCACATGGTTTCAAGTTGTGGCCGAGGAGAATGAACCACAGTAGGCTCGAGTCGGTTCCACTGTGACCATGGGCAATCACATGGTTTCAAGTAGTGTCAGAGGAGAATAAACCGCAGTAGGCTCGAGTCGGTTCCACTGTGACCCTGGGCAATCACATGGTTTCGAGTCGTGTCAGGGTGAGTGCCATTGATGATCGGATGATATGAAACAGGAAATGTAATCCACGACACTGACACGAAGGCCCGTCACCGATTGTCAAGCTCTTGGACGTCGGACAACGACATACATTTGCAAATCAGAACAAGGTTTCAGAAGCAATTCCTGGACCAGATTTATGTATAAGGTACCGCCACATGTCGATCTACAACTACAAAGAGGACTTGAAGTGGAAAGAGGGCCTTGCAAAGGATTTCCTCTTCTTCGATGATGGTGAATTGGAGTTTAGATACAGCGTGAGAGCTATCATTCGAGCACTAGTCACTCAACAGAATCACCATCTACAGGAGCCAACCTCAGAGCTTCCACCTCCGACAGACTTTCGTGGAAATGTGAAAAAAAAAAACTTCCAGTTCAAGAAGAACAGCTTCGAGAAAATAGACCGCCCTATATACATAGGGAGCGAGGGGAGCATTCGTACTCTATAAACATGAACTCTCCCCACGCTCCGTCATCGCTTTCTACGTCTCTATGGTTTACAGGTTGCAATGTACATGGAACAATTTGCTCGCTCGACCAGCACAAGCACAGTCATTCTGTTCTGGGCTGGATTCCAGATCCCAATCGAGGCCTGGCCCTTCGCTCCAAGATACCGTCGTCATAAGTGGACGTGTAAGCAATTCGGTTCGAAGAGCTCGAATTCGTGGGTTCCAGAGACGTACGGATCATGAAAGTCGAAACTCTGCCAAGACTTGGAAGGAATGTGAAACCCGCCGACGTACTGCAGATTCACTCCCTTATTTACATGATCGGAGGTGATGCTGATACAGATGTAGTCGCCCACCACAACCACCGCCTTATGCTCGTAGAATTTCCAGTCATGTGGCCGGTAATCCATACCTGTTTTCGCAAGCTCAAGGAATCCAAGGCTGCACTGCAGAGTCTCCTGTGGCAAGACCACCAGCTCGCCCCATTTCATGGTTTCCATATCGAGTTTGCTGATTCCGAACAAACATCCTGGCCGAGGCCTCCAGCCCGACAGCAGCCACCCGCCATAAATTGCTCCTCGATGCTCCACCAGATGGACCTTCAGGAAGCGCCAATCCATCGTATCCGAAGGCAGCTCGGGGTAGCCGACACGCGACATGCTCAGCAGGCTTCCATCTTTCAGGCTGTGAATGAGCAAATCCCCGTTCACATTGCCTCTCCACAAGTACAGCAGATCCTCCGTGAACATGTAAGATTGAGAGAGGTATCTGAATTTGCGGCCAATTGCATCCAGAGGAAGCTCCTTCGGCACGTCCCCTGCTGTGCTTGTCCACTCGTTCGTCTTCGAGGAAAACTGGTACACGGACCACTGATTGCCATCGCCGGCACCCATGAGCACCACTGCTCTGTAGTGAGAAGGTGACATCCTCTCCACCATCACATGATCCGTCCATAGCAGCTCGCCATCCGCGAAAGGAACGGGAGGGAGCTCGCGGAAGGTTCTGGTGAATGGGTTGATGAGACACATGCCTCCGTGAGCCGAAGCAGGACCCGAGCACCTCCACCTGGTCTTGGAATACGAGAGCAGCAGCCCGTCTCGGCAGGCCGTCATTCGGTTCCCGATGATCCACGAGGGCGCAAACGAGAGATCCATGCCATTAATCTTCCGACGATGCGACTTCGTGAAGGCGTCGTGCAGCTTGTCGGCGAGTTCCACTGCGCCCTCGGGAATGTAATCTTGAGGCCCGTAGACATCGGGCTCCTCACGATTCGGCCCCAGGTACTCGTACGCGCAGATGACATCGGGGCCGGCCGCAGATGCTTTCAGAGCTGCATTTTCCTCGGCGAATTTGCTCGATGACAAATTCTCGCGCCACTCGCGGCACACGGCGTGGAATCGAAACTGGCTCTTGGAAGGCAGTCGCAGCAGCACGGACAGCACGAGGTCCGAGCTCAGCTTGCTCCACACGGTTGCTCTGGACCTCCGCACCAAATCTCTGCTGAGTTTGGCCCGCACGGGACAGTCCATCTCCCAGCTGCTGCAGAAGGACCGCTCCCTTCGCGCGGGCCTCGAGATTTCGTGCGTCGAGCCGTCGAATGTCCCCTGCAAGATGTGCAGTCTCAATTGTGGATCTCTCTCCTGCAGGTTGCTGATAGGACGCCACTTTTGTATGAAGTTGCTATCCATCGGCTCGTTCTCCGGTACGACCAGCGCAATGAGGCGAGAGTTCGGCGACCACGAGCGCTTCTTCCAGTTGAGAATCATGCGAATGAATTTCAGGAATCTGCTCGAAAGCGGACGAAGCGACGAGCTCCAGCTCTCGACGGATCGAAAAGGCGACCAGTCTCGTGCGGCCTCCTCCGCCTCCTCCTCCTCCTCCGGCCGAAGTAAACTTACGAAATGCATAAAGCAAATGTCAAATGCTTAAAATTTATAATTCTGCGCCGACAGCAGCAGCAGCTCCTCGTCTCGTGCACCGCTTCACGAACCCAAATCAAAAATTCGAGCTCTTCCAAGCCTCTCGGTGTGCTCGCTGTGAGTGAGTGCTGGCCGGAGGTCTGTTCTTCAGATGATGGACATTGGATTTTCTTGCACTCTGCGTGCTACCTACATCGGTCGGTCGGTACTCCGGCGGTAAAAAATCGGAAATAGAAACAATCGCTAGGAGAAAATCATGTGGCTTCTGGTTATCCAACAGAAACAAGAATCAAATCGTCATAAGATCTATGTCGACTGCGGCCGCAACAGTCGAGGGGTATGGATGCAATGCAATGCTTGGCTCAAACTATCAGGCTCGAAGAGAGACGATTGTTGCGCTCATCGAAGCCCTGAGACAGCGAGATTGAGCCAGAGGCCGGCGCATGCCAGATCTCAAACAGGATGCGAGGTCCCGTCAGCACTCATTGGACCTTGGGCGGAGACGAGAGAGCCCCGGTCTCGCCCATGTGGAAGAGGTCTGCGGATACACGAGGCAGCTCAGAATCTTCCACCAACCTTATGTCAACGAGCGCTTCCAGGACTGCTACAGGGCGAGCGATGGGCTTGGGCCCCGACGAATTAGGTGAATCGTCACGGACACACTCATGGAGATTCTTCCCCCACTGCCAATAGGCGTTTAAAATTCGCCACGACTTCGCGGCTGAATCCACGGCGGAATTTCCGAGTGTGTCCAAATCGATGATCTGGACTTTCGGCACTCCAGGACTCGCATTCGATTGCAGTAACCCCGCAGTCAAGTTCCAGTAAACCCTTGTCGACTCCGATCACGCCACTCTCTCGTCTTATAATCTACTGCCCTCCACAAATGCGCTGCGTATAGCAGCATGGCACCTTATAGCGCCAAAGCTCGCGGTCCCGTAAACGTGGCCTCCCCTGGCGGACCTTCAGACATACTCCACGCAGGTCCGTCGTATTCCGCCCGGGCCTGCGATCGACGATGTAGGATCGGATGTAGCGGCTGGGGGAATCTGGGAGGGAGACTCACTGTGAAACGCGGACTTGTAATCTCCCAGCTTTTCCATTCGAGCGATGGCAAAATGGAAGCCCAGTCTAGTCAAACGCTGCTGCTGCTGCTGCTGCGAGATAGAAATAGAGGTAGCCCAGTCTAACCCGGAATCTAGTGAAGGATGATGGGCATGGACTGTGCGTCATGTGTACGCTGATTCAATTAGTTTTGTTCGAGATGCGAAGGCAGAGGTCGTGATATATTGCGAACGTGATTCGCGTGTGATCAGCTCAGATCTTTCCGAGAATTCGCAGACGATAAAGAAAAGGGTGTAGAAAATCTTCGCTGCACGAGAAAGCTGGTCGGTAAGAGAGTAATACGTTCGATCCAATGACTTCCGTCGACCTCATCGATCGCCCGAGGACAAAAGCGAAAGCAACCCGAGTCAGTCAGCGGATCCGAGCGAGTGAGTGGAAGCTGCGAGAGATACCAGTAGGTGGAAACTCATCAGCTCTCTCGACCATGGCACACCCGCCAAGGTATGTTGGTGGTGAGTATGGCAAGTTGCCCCACTGAGAGGTCCATTTCTGTGATCGCCTCACGGAAAGGGTGAAGCTGCGACGCTACAACGAAGCCTCGGTTTTGGAGAGAGAGCACGTTTCTTTCATGATGCTTCTCAGCTTTCTTCTTTTCGCCTGATACCGGCCTTTAGTCCACGCCTTCCTTCCAGAAAGCATATATTCGTCGTCGTCGTAGTCGTCGTCGAGGGGTCATAGGTTACCGGTGCCGGCCGGGGCTACGCCGACCTGCCCGGGGGGGGGGGGTGTGTTTCGCCACCCGCGATACACGTCAGCAGCCGAGGGGTGCCGGCCGACGTTGCCTGCTGGCCCGTGTTGGTGCGTCAAAGAGGCTTTGCGCTAGGAGAGATGGCGACCCGTGATTTCGGAAGGCGGGAGGATAAGCCGAGGCGTGTGTATGTGCGTGAATGAATGATGATGGACTCAGAGAGAGAGAGAGAGAGAGAGAGAGAGCTGGCGTATTTGCAGCCGAGATCGGATCAGCAACGGAGCCAAGAGTGTATTAGTCGGCTCTAATTTCACCTGAACGAGATCACAGATTATGCTACACTCACGGCCCCAGCGTGGAACTCCACGACTGGCGTGTCGAACACAGATCGCGGCCATTTTTTCCGTACGGTGCAGCAGAACACCTATTTCGTGGGTGCAGGGGTGGAGATCGGACAGGTATCGCGGCATGTCGGCACCGATCCCAGGTTGCACAGGAAAACAGTGCGCACAGTGATGGGAGTTACAACATTCCCGCAGACCTGTTGCTTCTGAGAGTCTCTCTCCATCCCTCTTCGTGGCTGAAGAGAATTGTGCCTTCGGTTACGAATCTGCAGACGCTCTGACATCTCCTTCTGGACTGCTCGTTTTCTCCGTGTGCTATCCCTCTGACATACATACCTTTCAGAATTGCCCCCCGAAGTGTTGACCACTTCCCGATGGTGAATTCGTCTGAGCCCGAATCTACGCTGAGCTAGTGCATGTGTGATTGCGCAGTGGAGTACACGTATTCTTATCCAGACATTTGTCGTTCTATGCAAAGTGCACGCACGGACCCTATGAACAGAGACGACCGTAGCTGAACTCGATGTCATCTTTCAGAGACGAGGTCTTATTCTGGTGATCCGCGGGCACTTTACAGACGGACTTGCAAACACGTAGGAACAAAAAACTCGATGTCCGTGGACTCTAGTACATGGGGGAAGCTGGAGTCAAAGCTTTTCCAGGTCTGGGAAGGAGTGTGAAAGCCCACTAGGTTGTGAGAAACGAAATCGTGCGAGGTTTCCCGGTGGGTCAGTTTAAAGCAGATGAAGTGCCCGAGGCTGAGCACCTTGTAATCCTCCAGCTCCCATGACAGTGGCGGCACATCAGGATCGGCCTCCTCCAGGGCGAGCTCCGAGATTCGGTTGTGCATCATGGCCTCTGGCAGAATCACTAGCTGCTCCCACTTCATGGCCGTACTCAGCATGCTGAACCCCAAGATGGGCATGGCCGGCTTCTTCAAGGTCAGCGACCAGCCTACAACAATCCTGCCCTCGTGTTCTAATACCTCCACGCTGATGGTTGTGAAATCCGTACCTCGGAATGGCAAGTCCGGGTACCCTGGCCGGCTGCTCGTCAGGAGATGGCCATCCTCTGAACTGTAAACCAAGAGACTGCCATCCACTTTCCACGAGTACAGGAACCCACCTGCAAAAAAGTGGTCGCGGCAATCTATGGGAGCAGACTTGGTGTCTCCTGAAATGATGGCCCAATCGCTGTTCTTCGAGGAGTAGCGACAGATGAACCACTCGCCGTGCATCGTACCGAGAATGACGTACACGAGGAAGTGCGATGGCGACGCCCTGTCGACCATGAGCTCGTGAGCCCATGGCCATGTCTTGCCGTCGACCAGATCGGGCACGGGCGGAAGCTCCCGCCAGGTCCTCGTGAACGGATTCAGGACACAAAGCCCTCCGTGGGCGGACTTGGGGCCCTTGAGTCTCGAGGTTTTGCAAGGGGTTGCGCAGATCAATCCGTCTCTCGACGCCGTGATTTTGTTCGCCATGATCCACGAAGGTGCGAAGGAGAGATCCATCCTCTGCATCTTCCGGCGTCCGGCGGACCTGTGCAGCGCATCTCGGAGCCTCTGGACGAGCTCTTCTCCGCCCTGCTGCGGCGTCTGCGAGGGCGTCCTCACCTCTTCGAACCCTTCGGTCGGAAGTAACACGCTGCTTTCTAAAAGATTTGGACATTCGTACTCGTACGCGCAGATTGGAGGAGTGTCCGGGATGCTCGATCGAATCGCTGCACTCTCTCTCAAAAAGGTAGACGAAGATAGCATGTCGAGCCAGATTTTACAAACTGCCCGAAAGCGGAATTGACTGACGTAAGGCAGTCGGAGAAGCACTTTCCTCAAGAGGTCAACCGTCAATTGACTCCACAATCCCTCATCCATCTCCACCGCCATCTCCTCTGACATAACCCTTCCCACACACAATCCATCGAAGTTGCCTTCCAATATGTGCAATGTCAGCTGCGGATCCCTCTCCTCGCGATTGCTCATCGGACGCCAATCCATGGAGTCAACACTGAAATTGTCAGTAACTCAACCGGATGAAAACAACGTCGCGATCTGCAAACCCCCGACCTGGACCAGCTTCGGAAGATCTCGACTTCATCAGCACCTGCACAGAAACGTCATAAGAATTTTGCGACAGAGTATGCTCTGCTGTGGAGGCCAACGAAACCCTAGACGTACGGCCCCAAGAACCCAAACCTAAATTATTGCGTTGAGCACGGAGGAGATTGTAATCCGAACAGGCCATTCGAAACAGCAAGTTTGTCCATATCTGCGTACTTATTATGCCGGAAAGATGTGTCCTTGTCTGGTTACGGGAATCGAACACTCATGGCACTGCTGTACTGTAACTGAGCTGTCTTGATGATGGTCCTGATGGCTTCGGGACCAACTGCAAGGGAATTGGCAGATTTCGATCGAAAGATGTAGAGGAAGCATTCATCCCTTCCGTCACTAAAGAAACCTTTTGACAGAACGTTTCTCGAGAAGATAATGGCCTGCTCGAAAGAACGAGTTGTTTCCAGGAATTGTATTTGCGATGAACCAGTTCACGGTCAGGGTATTGTTTCTCCTTTCGTTCGTCTGGTAATGTCATAGAATCGAGCTTTCATTTTATGTTAAGCCCGAGTCATGACATCTGGTGACTGGGGAAGGCATCATTGTGTTGCAGCTATCCCCGCAGTCCTTCTTGGTCTGCTAAAATCAACAAGAATATTTCATTCGTCTTGTCAATTCAGGTCTACGTATCCTCGTCAGTTGCTGTGCAATGTGAAAGCACCACACTGAGAGATTCTAGGATGCTGTTTTCAGAACTGTTTTCAAGATGTTTCGTAAGTGTCATATGTTTCTACACTCTCTCTTGGTCACCAGATGAGCCACAAATCAAATGCATATGAGTCGAGGCCAGTTTGTGACCCAGTAATTCTGAACGGTTTACGAATGATGAATTGGTTTTCTTTTGGGTTTAGAGGTATCCAATAATTTTGTTGCACACAAAGACAATTCGTCTTTTACAGAAGATTGGCCAGAGACAAGATCAGGAGTACCTCTAGGCTACATGTTGTTGAAGCGTAGTTGCTTGAAACTGTCAACCTGAAAAGCTTCTATCTACCATGTAAAATGCGAACAAATGGTATAATGTACGCAACCGGCTGCTTTGAACAACTGAAACAGCAGTTCTCAAACTTGCAGCCTGTCAGTTTCTACAGAGGGGTCCATGAGAACGGAGGTTCCTCGTTTAAAGCTATGAACCTTTCAGACTTGAATGAGTTGGACAGTTTTCACTTCAGAATGAGGGTAACATAGGATCGACTATGAACGTTTGTGTCCTCGTGTGAGTTAGAGTATACCTCCTCGTCTCCATGCATCATTGGAGTCAGAAGAAATTTTGACGAATCAATACATCTAGGTGCTTTGTGTACAAAACGATCTGTTGTTCAATATATTCGAACACGAGTCTGGACCTTCTCTATGAGGGAGAAACGCGCCAGTGAACACCATGCTACAAATTTGAGTTAAATACACTCCAGAGGGTAGAGTGAGTGACATACTGAAGGCACAGATTTGCAACGTATGAGTCTGTATGCCATCTTGCTGCTTCTCTTCTGAAAAAGCCGACCAGTTCAGACTTCATCCAAGATCATCGCTTTCGATTAAGCACTGAACTGAGTCAAAATCGGATCTCTGAGCACAAGAGGAGTTCATGTTCGATTAGTCGTTCGGCTGCTAAAAATGTATGCACGAGCCTTTTTTCCTCATTGTTCTGATAGCCTTGCATTTCAGTAAAATTGGAGGCTAATACTAAAAGCCCCTCTGATCAACTTCCCGTTGTTGGAATATACTCTCTGCTTCATAAGCTTCACCACTATATGCTTCAGAAGCTTCACATCTATAGTTAGTACATAGGAAGCTTCTCAGTATGGTTCGCATTAGGAAGCTTCTTAGTATGGTTTAGGGTGAAGGTGAAGTTTGGAGAACCTAGTGTTCTTCTCTATAAATGTCTCTTCTCTCATTAACGTTTTTACTTCCTCACAATGACTTCTGTGAATACTCAGCTTGTCCAACACCAGTGATCTTCATTGCTTTGTGCTCTCGAATATGAGTGAACGAAAAGTAGAATGAAGCAGGCTTTATAAATATGTGTCTTCGCTTTTGAGTCAGCTTGAACGAGTTACCGCACGTGAAATCAGTTCTTACAATGCACGTCTGATGTGAACATGGCAGTCGTTGGTGTGCACTACGTTGCAGTTGCAGGATTGAGTCGCTGTATTTTGGAAATGCCATTCATGAGCGGAATGATTACACGAGGGACAGAAGAAAAGAAAGACACACAAGCACAGCGTGTAGAATAAAAGCTCCTGGAGCATATATAGGTGGCTTTCAGAAGTAGATCCATGATTCACCTCTTTCCACAGAACATCCAGTATCTTTTCAGTAATGAAAATATCTTCCTGGATCCTGAGGCATTTCAGACACTTGAATATGAACTGTATTCAGTCTTTATCATGGATACGTTTGGTCACTCCCACTGACAGCGCAGATTTACAATCCTGCTCAAGAGTCTGAATTTCTCTGTCTTTTTCTTGTCAACGTGACCTTTCTCGGCTACAGATACTGTTTTTGGCCGTTTAGAGAAACAAACCTTCCATCAGAGGATAGAGCAATGGGCCGCAGCCTCAGCCTAGACCTCAGCATTGTCATACCTATCCTCTTTATAGTTTCGACCACAACACATTTCAAACTTGTACAGACGTTCGGCAAGACGGGATGGATACATAACAATAATTTTGACTTCTTCAAGCAGCGAATTCTCAACTCTTTCAGTTGCTTTTGCGATTCGCTCTTGTGTTATTCGAATTGAATCTGAGCATTCTTTACACACTAACACCGTAGCCAGTTAACAACATGCATCTACCAGATGTAAGATGTACACAACGAGGCTGAATGAAGATCTTGATATAGTTGGACGCAAACATGAAATTTCGTACTTAAAGCTCCTGCTCATCCTTTCCCCAGAATGGTTTTGGATAGGATTTTCCATCTGCAGAGAGAATATGAGACCTCATCTGTTAACTGAGGGAGAAACTCATATCGAATGACTTATGCATATCCAGATTTCGTATCGTTGAATTTTGTGTTACTGAAGCCTCACTGTTAGTTTCGCCGTGACACTATACTCTGTCAACAAAGAGTACATGTAACATAAAGGTTTAGAAAAATCTCTTGCAAATAAATTTACAGGAACTTCACTTACTTCACTACAGAAACTAGACTTGCTAATGAGCCCGTTGCACAAAACCTGTGAGCTACGACGACCGCAGTTTCATGCAAAATTATTTCGATCAAATCGCTTCCAAAGAACGAAGAGCATCGCCAACGGTTAACAGTGTTTGCACGTGTTCAAAATGCCTCACTTTCCAGACAATTATACTCTCCAATCTCCATGGTTCTCTATGGTCAAATATGTATCCTTATTCACAATTTAATCTTAGTACCACGCACTCAAATGGAGTACAAACCTTTGCATCCTGATTTTCGTGCGATTTCTCAATGTGGTTGTACATTGACTCATCAGTTGAGATTCAGGTGTGGTGAAAATTTCAAAAAATGTCAGTTATCCAGAAGATGATAATATAAACTCTTAAACCTGGCTGTCAATATCGACAAATATCTCGGCAATGTAAAGTAGTTATAAAGTTAAACATGACCAGAAAGATGTTTATGAGTGCAGACTCCTACTTTAGTGCTAATTTTGGATTCATCTGGTTAATTTCACATCGAAACATTTTATCATGCTTTGTGGTTAATAGAACCCATAAGTGAATATAAATGCTCTTACTTTTGAATCTACTATCTCACAGTGATTATGTTTTATTGATCTGCAATTCAATCAAATGTCTGCGGTTAAAAGATACAAATCAAGAGTGAAAAAGGTACAACTGAATAACAAACAAGTATAAGTACTCAATGCTACTTTGTAAGTAAAAGTTATTGATTGATTTTATCTTTTGATCAATATCCAAAGTAGTTTGAAAACTAAATGCTCAAGATTTTGGCATCTTTTCCAAATTCTATCTGAATAACAGATTTCTAAAAATTGAAAATCTATCACAAGAAAAATTTAGTTACAATAGTGAAAAGTTTAGAAAGCTTGATAAATAAATAAATAGATAATATTGAAGATTTCATAGAAGATAAAAAATTTCACTTCAGACACTTTCTAAGCTTGAGAGATCAGTTATATAAATGATGTAAGTTATGTATAAAGTGATTTTAGAACTTATGAGAAGAAAATTCAATTAGTTTATGCAATTCAAAGATAATATATTGTGTTTGTGTGTGTGTGTATATATATATATATATATATATATATATATTCTCATGTGATATTTTTCGAAATTTTCACTTTATTTCAAAATTTAGCAGTGTAATCTAGTATCATGCAAAAATAAATGTATATGTCTAATATTTTAAGAATATGATTAAAAAATTAAAAAAATCAAGTGTAAAGTCTAAAAAATATATTAATACATTCAAGGATGATGTATGATCAAGATATCGGAGGAAAAAAATATTCCAATGAAACATATTATATGATATCTAATGATAATGTATATTCCAATTGATTGACCAATCAAAAGATCATACAAGTATAACCTTTTTTTGAATGATAATTTTTCTAAACAATGCTAGATTTATCACATGTATCTCACAAAAAATGTAATAAATTACATGATATGCTTTAAACTCTGGTACTCAAAGCACATTATTATGTGACACAATGTGATAATCTATAGGTTATCATATTGTGTCACATAGATTTTTCTATCTCAAAAGACGTTTGAATTTCTGGTTGTTATGCAAGTTTCTTAATCTTTTGTATCAAACATATCTGCACATATCATTTTTTTCATTTAAAGGAATTCGATCTATTCAAATTTCAAACTGAAGTTTTATAAGATTGATTATTTTTTTATATTATTATTTTTTTATTTTAGACTGCATAAAAATGCATTTTACTCTTATAATTCTTGTAAATATTTTTTTACTATGTTCATTGTTTGATATAGAAGCAAATTTTCAATTAACTGATGTATGATGCAATAGAATTGAAAAGTCTATGGAAAAACAAATTAGTACTTTTCAAACATTAATTTAATTATTTTTCAATTTTTCATACAAATAACTAAAAAAAATTCATGTTTGAAAAATAAATAATAAAAATATTTTAGAAAATGAAAATGTGAAACTTTGCTCGTATAAATCAATTTTTTGGCCGTTAAATGAAAATAAAAAATTTTAAAAAAAAGCGCATTTTAAAATTTCATAATAATGTATAATAAAACTTTCTAGTTTTTATTATGTTGAATCACTATGATCAAATTTATCTAGATCTTTAAAAAAAAAAAATTTGCAATTCAAAATGATTTCAGTTTTAATCTTAAGTTTCTATTTCAAACATAATCCAATTACTCATCTCTCCTTATTTGATTCAATTCAAGCTATGAATCAAAATAAATTTCTTAAAGGTATGTTTTAAAAAGTAAAATATATTTACACTGATTTAAGATATTCACAATATGTAAATTTTATGGTCATAATATTTCAATTCTTGGTTAAATTAGAATATAAATTTTAAATATATCAAGCCTAAATAAAAAATTATATTATGAAAAAAAATTAATTAAGTTTGTCTAAATCAAAAAAATTAGTCACATAGAGAAATATTGCTGATTAATTTTTTAATAATAAGCATAAAATTAATATTCTAAAACTGCAATCAATTTTTTCATTTCTATCAAAGTTAAAAGAAACATTTCTTTATTGAAAATTGAAATAAACCGAAAGAATAATATATCTATCTATATTTTAAAATATAATCCTTGCAACTTAGCTCCATGCATCAATTATGAATTATCAAATTTCACGTAAAAAATACAGTTAGATTATCATGAACTTGAAAACTAATATTAAATTCAAATTATTAGCATTATAGTGATTGATTTTGATATTTTAAGTTAACATATTAATACCTTTGTGTAACTTTAAAAAAGTGTGAATTTTTGAATTTTATTTATCGACTTCAAAATATCACATATGAGTATTGAATCTATCAAATTTTCCATGTTTCTGGTTCTAACATAATTCAATTTTTTTGAATTTTTCAAACAGAATATATATCTTTATATTTTTTTTAAACTGAAAATTGCTTTCCAATTCTTTGATGTACTATTTCTATTCATTTGATTTCTATTCGTGTTTGTGTCTATTTTCTATGAATCATGTTATATATGATAATAAATGATAATAATATAGTTGTATGAAAGATATATTTCTTGTCATTTTGAATGAAATTAATTTAAATTAATACATTTATAAATGTAACATGTATACAAAATTATCATGTAAAAATTGATATCAATATATTGTTGTGTTATTCTAAAATATCACGTTCTTTATGCCCTGTCATGTTATAATGGCTTATTTACAAATGACCATTCACATATTTGCATCTATAGTCTGCCAATAGTTTGATTCAAGTTAATGAAATATTTATTTATTTATTTATTTATTTATCTCAAATTATCCTTTTAATTCTACATATTTTGAATTAAAAAATAATATTCTAAATAAAAAGGGACTCCTTTTTTATTTAGAATATTATTTTTGACATTTAAAATAATTTAATATATTCTGATAATTGTTTTAACGATTTTATTGATAATAGATTATTTTAATAGGTTTTTATATTATTCATACAAGTTATGATAATTCAACGAATATTTATACATCAAACATATATGTAATTTTTTTGACATCCAATGTCTTAGATATTCAATTTGCTAAACTTTGTATATCTCACCATCATACTTGAGATCTTTTTAAACTTCTTAAAAAATAACGTTTGTTTGTGGTAGATTTTTAGATTATCTAGCTGGTTCTTTTTCATAGCACACTATCTACGGGTATTTCACGTTTTTCGTTGACAGGAGGATTAATTTATGTCAGTAAAATAAAGATGATATATAGAAGTCTACTGATTCATCAACTGCACATCTGGCATACTGGAAAACTACAAATAGTAGAAACAAAAGATATCATTAAAAACAGAAAAGAAATTTGTGATACTTTATAAGAAGAATTAGAAAATACACCACTGTAAGTTTCAGCTATTTCATTTAGAACATAGCACAGGAGGTGCTAGAATTAGCTAAATCCTCGTAACGGGAAAGAAAATGTACCCTTCATGTTGCAAATATTACAGAAAGGATGAGAAAACAATTATCTTTCTCTATCATTTTACATTTAATTAGCAGATATTTTGAATTTGCAGAGTATCATCCTAGATCATCCACCATTTACTTGTTTTAGAAGAAGATTATAGATGGTAATTGCTGCATGGAGATAAAATTCTTCAACAGTTGTTGAACACTTTCTAAACTTTTGGGATTTATCGTATCCAAGCCTTGTGCAGAAAGCTAGCAACTGATTGTCGTTTAGCATGTCCAGTCTGAGTAGACTTGTTAGAACAGTTGATATCTACATGAGCGTTGAACATGGACAAACAAAGCCTCCTTCTTACTTTAAAGTCAATGAAAATAAGTCGTTTCGATTATAAATAGACTGAGGGAGGTACTCTTCTTGTTTATGCATATTTTTTGCTGATTAGGACAAAAGTCTACGAGCTAAAATGCCCACAAGAGTCATGCTCTGGTTATCTTATCTCTGCTATCTTCCTCTATGTCTTCTAGTATATACAACATGACTATTTCAGCACAATTATCATGGATTTTCGTTTCGGTACGTAATAATTACTATTTCAAGTCACATGAATGTTCAGAAATATTTCTTCATTCACAAAACATCACTTTTAACAAATGTAATGAGTCGCGTACAAACATCTGGAAAGCATTTCTGCTGGTAGAGAAGAGATTATTTTCGCTGTTATCACATTGACCCGATTAAAAATATTTACTTCAGTTAGTGTCGCGAAGGAGGACTGACAGATGAAGGTCCTTCGTGCCAAACATGCTTTAGTATAGAAGAGCATATGAGTTCATGCATGAAATTCCATTTGAACAAGTGAAGGATTATAGTGCGAGTGAGAATAATTCAATGTATGGTCAGGAGGTCTTGGTGTCTGAGAGTAACATAAAGCTCATTGGACTGAAATGTAATTTGTCGAAGTAAGGAGGCTGACCATTTGATTGGGTTACTCTGTGTGTGATTGCAGAACAAAATGCTAAGTGCAAAGTACTGCGATCTCTATCATGCGAATGAATCAGTCGGTGCGTATCATGTGGAAATCTTTTAACAAGGGCTTCACAAACATGTGGAACGATAGAACATTGACTGGTCAGTATTCAGGCACCCACTTTAGACATTCTACAAGTGATGATAAAATTGCTGACATGAGTCCGCGTAAGGCCTAGCAAGGATAGCTTAACAGTAGGTGGAATTGGAATCCGGAATTCCAGAAAAAAATGGACTTTCTTTTCTCAAACATGCTTCGAACAGTCCATTTCACCCGAGGCTTTTTCACGTCTACAGTACCTTTGAAGATATCCTTTTGGTTTCTTCTTGTAAAAACAAATCCACTGTTCCTTTCAATAGGAAGAAACTTTGGGATAAACTACTTGCCTGTGTTGTCATCTGATTGATGTACTTAGCGCAGAAACAGTCAAAAGAGCAACAGCAGAAATAGTGTGGACAGAAATTGGTGCAGTGATCGTAAGCATCCTGATTGCAATTATCTGCATATGAGAATCTACGGCTGTATTATTTGGCCCCCCTTCCAATCTCTGATAATACTCTTGGGAGCCTACTTTACAAAGACAATTTTCACTACTGGCGATGGAACACTAGAAGAAGACCAGCGTATATAAATGTCTCAAAGACTTTAACCTACATAACCCACAAACGGATAAATATATATGGGTAGGTCAAGAATTCAGTATGAAGGCAAAGCTGATCAAATCAGGTCATTTGTGAAGTCAGTCAACGCCATCTCAGTGTGACATCTCAGCGGATTTTCAAGGACTGGGTTACGAAGACACGCTACGTGCTTCTCAAGCACTCCAGAAATAATGAGACTTTTCTATTTACTTTCTCTCGAGCTCAGATCTTTATGTGAATCTCTACAGAGTTTATTCTAGAAAGCTGCAAAATAGGAAGTCAAGAACTTCTGTGTGGATATGCAATCCTATACTGTTGGCTATAAACTTCAGAGGGTCCATTACAGACAAACATTTTCTCCCTGAATTCCCGGCATGGAATCTCCAGTGGCAACTGATGTGGATATATGAGGTCAGAGATTCATATTATGTCGGATTTTCGATCGGCGGGCGATTAAGCATAGGTCACTGTCTCTGTCTCAAGGCCTAACCTTTCTCAGTCGGATGTTGTAATTTTCACTAGCCCCTGTGTAAGAAGCAGCCAGTCGACAAAAGTGTCCGCCGGCGCTCATTCCTTCACAAATGCCGGTCTGGATTCGAGAGTGAACTGGAGTCAACCGGATCAGGAAATCCAAATCTTTTATGCCGTCTCCCTCTGTTTAGCCACCAACGCTCGCTTGGATCAATTGCAAAAAATCGTCAATGCGGATGTCTGATAAAGCTAATTTGTCATCGATGTACGACCCTTTGAACGCTCTAGCCACCTGTTCGTGCATGTATAATATTGCAAATGGCCGTCCCCCGCAGAATTTTTCGACTTCCTGTTCTGCGTCTTTCTCGAATTCTCTCTCTTAAAGTTCACCTAAAACTCTGAGCTTCAAGACCGGGCTTTGTAGCAGACTACATTCTTTTCAAAGCCTTCTTGGTGTGCTAGAAAGCTTTCAGTTGATGTATGAAATAATAGAATGAGCTTGAAAGACATGGTGGGGTTTTTAAGCAAGACATACTCATGCAAAATCGTTTCCGTGAACTTCCCGGCATGCAGTTCTAGAAGATAGTCCTCTGAATGATACTGAATGTTTTAATAATGGGCTTCTCAAGAACAACAAATTGTTTTCATAACTTTGGAGTGAATTCACGAGAGTGAATTAGAGCTAGAGGGATCATATTACCAATATGCAGGAATGTATAAGCGATAATTTTCAAGTTTTCTGCTCCTTCTTCGGGTCCATGACAGAAATTCTATCAGTAGAGTCATGAGCGCAACTTAAGGCAGGCTTGAACTCCAGGGATCTTCACCTCTGTACGACAGCCACTATACATTATGAAGATGGACGAATTTCAGATTACGTGTTGCTCTGAAGTGCGGAGTGAAACAGGAATACTCACTGTGCGGTGACTGCTGCTTTGAGCCCAGTTTTCAGGCGATCATTCTGGTCGAACAATCATGCTGCCCGGCGCCTCGAGGTTAAGAAACGCAGCATCCAGTTGGTGTGCGAGAGCCCACGCGCATCAGCTTAGAAAGTTCGGCAAGAGAATACGGGCACCGAGCCGCGTGGCAGATTCCCCCAGGGAAATTTCACTCTAGCGCTACAATCAGTGGCCATCGCATGCGAAAGGTTAGCTGTGTGTACCACAAGGTGACCGAGACGGGACAAGCTCGATCCGATTTACGATCACGTTTGGCGCAGGGAAGGGGAAAATTGACTTCGCTGCACCCTCGAGAGCATAATGCGCTCGCGGATGCTCGGCCTCTTCAGTGGGATGCAGTGCAGGCGAAGCATGCCCGGGGCCTGACCGGAGCCCGGAGCGACCGGTCGTGCACACATTCCGCAAGCATACATGCAGCCCACTTTGCGAGCCAGGGAGCCTGCCATGCCCGCGTACGACCGGCGCCACCAGGTCACTTTTCGGAAAAGCATGTCCGCATGCGGTCGCGGGGGTCGGCTTTGCCCACAGGGTTCCGAGGCGGGCTCACAAGAAAAGGAAAGCGTATACCGCTGGATAGAATGGAGTCCTGGAGAAACGCATGTGAAGAACGGAGCGAAGGCCCGAGGCCCGCCACCGACCTACGTGGTTGGCGAGAATGATGGTAGAGCTGCTTTAGGGTACGTCGTAAGGGGAGAGAGAGAGAGAGAGAGGGCCCGCCGGCGGCCCATTGGACGCGAGCTTTTATATACTCTGCCCGTATGTGGAGAATGTAGCGACACAGAGTTGACCGGTCGTCATCATCGGACCTGCGGATCACAGTGGCGTGAGCGAGCGCTGGCTCCAAGGACTCGCGGGTTCATGCAGACTGGCCACGGGTCGAGAGCCCAAGGGTCGAGCCTATAGTTAGTCCCGTGTCGCGGCGCTGGTAGCATCAGAGGCCCGTAGACAGCAGCAGGCGAGTGGCACCTCGGAGAGGATCGTGAGAAGGATTGGCAGGGAGATAGATCGAGGACGATGTCGGCGAGCAAGTCGTGCGCGCTGCCAGCAGTAGCAGACGAGAAGCCTCGGTACAGGAAGCCGCATTTTTTCTCGTCCGGGCTGTCGGGAGTGCATTTTTCGTGGTCCTTCGTCATGCGCAGCACTCTGCTGTCGGCGAATCGCAGCTCGGCGAGTTCGTCGTCGTCGTTGAATTCGTCGACCGAGTCCTGGAGCTCCGTCGAGTCCTGCAATTCGCGTTCGGTATCCGGATCCAGCATTTCTGGTGTGTCCTCCGATGCTGGCTCGAGTAATTCCAGCAATTGCTCCTCGTCCAAGCGATCGCTGTGGTCTTTCGGGCTTCGCCGAGCTAAGAGACGTGGCAAATCGTCGGAGATCACTCACTGTATCCCGCAGCTCGATAATTTGCCCTTCTCGAATTCGGGCAAGTACTTGACTGTAATCGTCGGAGCGAGAGCCGAGCACACCGCCAAGTATGTGATTAGCAGAAGCCTCCTCGCGCACCCTCTCTTTCAAGTCATGCTCACGGTTTCCAAGGACGAGTACGGCAAAGAGTACGCTGCTGACGGAGGCGTTTCGATCGTCTGCGATCCGGATTTGTTTCTGGAGGTGGTCAGGGTCGTCGACGGGAATTTGCAGTCTGTCCGACAAGTTGACTCGGAGGAGTGAATTTTGTCCCGCACGCATTGAGTGAGTGGCCGCGACCTCCCTGTACATACAGCAGCCTCTCATCTCATGCATCCGAGCAGCCCACAGCACTTCGATTGTGGCTACAATTTTTTCCCATCAATGAGCAATCAGCGTTGCTCCGGGCTGTAAATGCATACACTGAGAGATCCCTTTCAGGCTCGAGACCAGCCTGGGTTGATACCGATCAACAACAATTTTGCGTGTCTTGGAATTTTGGTTCGACCGGCGGATCCGGAGAATCCTGAACCATAGGGACTTGACGTAGTGAGATCTTCATACATTCTTTAATTGTTACATGCGATTCATTTTGGACGGAAGGACCGACAAATCGATGGCACGGTACAATCTCCATGTGGAAGAACACACGATAGTGCTTCTGCGAAATATAGAGAGTTGTATAGATAGTCCGATGATTTCTGTCGAGAGTGAAGACTTGGATTTGTGGTATATACAAAATCTTTAGTGAAATTGTGACACTGTATCTGCCAGTTGCAATCTGCAACTGAGGCAGAATAGGGAGTGAAAATGAAGCTCCAGCGTGTTGTAGATCTGAGTTTCGAAAGTCTTACCATAAGAATTTAGGTGAAATGTAGATATTGTAAGAATTGTACATTTATACACCACACTGTGATAGACTGCTATCAATGAAAACTTTAGATTGGAGCTCCAGATATGTGCAAGTTTCATCGTACAAGAAAAATCAAAAAGTTTCTGCTTTGGGTTCCTTAAGGGTTTGGAAAGGTGCATGAAGTTGATCATACTGATAGGGTGCACGCTTCCCATCCGCATGACCCACCTCGATCATAAGATTCATGATTGAATCTTGTTTGAGCGAAATGAAAGCTTAATGTTCATATGGAGCCGTGATCAGATGATTAAAAGTTTCCTTCTTTGAAATACTCTGGCGTGGAAGAAGCTGATTTACAGAGTCCGGTCATTGTGTAAAGTTTGATGATGACGAGTAAAACTCGGACGAATATCATTCAATTCAAATTGGAATTATGATGAAAATTAGAGGCAGTGGATCTACTGCTTTCACACGTGTTCGATAAGTTTTATGATAGAAAGCACTGCACGTTATCCTTGGCAGATTGATTATCCCCTACCTTTCGATAAGGAAGCCGAGGCGATGCCTCTATGCATTGCAGGAAGTGACGTAATAGTTCAGTCTGACACTTGGTCTTTGAAGCCCTGCAGGTCAGATTCAAAGATGTATCAGATTCCTGGCGTGCAGGAGATCGAAGAGCAGAGGTGGAACCAACTGTTATTTCTTTGTGTATTCTGCGAGATTTTCTCTGCAAAGGACAGGATATGTTGTCAAAGAACACCGAGTCGCCCGGCAAAATAGAAGCAAAGTTGTATGTACAGTTTGTATTTGATTTAAGCTACTGTTGGTAGCTACCAACATAAATCACAACAGGGTTTGGTTTATGTGAAGGACACGTTGATACCTTTCCCCGAAGCTCCAATTGCACCTGAGCCTTTTACACGCTTCAAGACGTACAGGACGGCGAAGCAATGAACTTCTGATATGAAAACATCATTTCGGATATGAACCTGTGGAAATCACTTTTCTTGTCTCGCTGCAATTGGTTCATTCATAGCCAGAAGATCTGTTTTCTGTGAAGCGGAGTCTAAAGTGACCCAAAGAGAATTGTGCAAAATCATGAGACTGTGTTGCTGGATTTTGATTGGATTCGTTTCATTCATAGTTCAAGAGGATCTGGCTTCTGTGAAGAGAATGTTACGAATACGAAAGCAGTGTCTCAAGTGACCCAAAGAGCATTGCGCAAATTCATGAGATTGTAGGGCTGGATATTGGTCGAAGTGGCGAACGTCAATGACCTTGACAAGCCTTTCGGACTGTTGAAGAAGACAAAATCTTGGGTATGGAAGTGACCTGAGTCTGAGTCAGAAAACTTGGACGAGGTGTGCACCTTTGCGTTACCCTGAGATCTTCCGACCCAGAAGTTCTCATCAATCTTGTCATGCAATGGACTCCCGATATTCGAAAGATGTGTGGTCAGACCAAAACCAAAAGCAGGCCTTGGAACCCACACTCGAGGACCCTTCCACCACGCAGTGATTCTGCACGCACGCTGCGGGCGGAACCTGTGGCTCAGAGACGAATCTCGCGATCTTCTCGATCCGATATGGGTCCCACTTCGAAAAGCTCACATATGTGTTTTGTTGGAATCGAATCAAGTGTTTCTGGCGTGCGAAGCTCTATTCGATGCATGGATTGAGAGAACGCTTTCTCTTCTGAATAATGTGATGCGACGGATTTTTTCTGGTTTCTATCTCACTCGGTGAACGAGCTGACATCTCTGGGCGACGTTAGAAGGTCTTTTGAGTTTACCTCATGTGAACAATCTCAAACCTCTTCAGTTCCGGTGTAGCTTCAAGTATACTCGGAATCCAAAACGAGCACCTTTCTTGTTTGCAAATGCAGATCGCCTGAGCTAAAGTTCATTTCGGTCACACAAACGTCGAATTCATGTTGCATGTCTATTTCTATGATGCAAGGAGGCTACTCACTGACAGAAGATTCACTCACTCTCCTAGGCTAGACCTGAAGGACGAAGTAGCAGCTAGCGCTCTAGCGCTACTCGGAATGGAAACCTCACGGAATGTCACCCTGACCTTGCAATTACCCGTGTCGGTCTTCCCCAGGTCTTGGCGCATTCCGTGTGTTCCTCTCTGGACCTCCATTCCTACGGGGCGTGGATCTTTCCAAGTCAATCTGACCTACAAGTTTTGGACCCCCCTCGTCTACTGAATCTGCTGACTGCGAATGATGGCATCCGGGATCAGCATTCACCAGCTCCATCTCATCCCTCGCATCCCTGGTGACGCTCAGAATGACATCTCGACATATGTCTAGGTTCAGAGGATTGCAGCACTCAGATCCAACATGGACACCCTGAGACCCAACATCCAAACCGAACGCTGTCTGTCAACTCGGAACGACTTTCGAATCTCGTTGAAAAAGCGAGCACGATGGCTATAAGATTGCATGCTACTTCCCATCGGGTTTAGGTCGGCCGGACGCAGGAAGAATGTGAATGTGCCCCGTGCTGCTGTCTGGTACGACATGAGCTTGTCGCACTCACCTTGTGATCCTCGCTCGCTGCTGCACATTGTAAGCAGCCCATGCCCACAACGTACATGTGAGAAGACTTCAGCCGACGCGGCTCAGTCAGTCCAGCAATTCCAGTCAGTCAGACGACTTGACAATGGGCATTGTACACCCTTCAGACTCTTTCTGTAGTATACGTATATTTCAAGCTTCAATTCCGTCTTGTCATGACTTCTTCTTCATTTCTGTTCCTTTTTCTACAACTTAGATGATGATTGTGGGCTTTCCTGTTTCAGCCATGAAGCATTACATATTATGTATATGGCCTTTAGTTATCATTGTCAGCAAATGCAGTGACAACAGCTCGGAGAAAAGGTATGGCCATCACTTTTCCTTATAGTTGATTCATGAGCAAGGCAGGATTTGTGGTCTCAGGTTGATGCGTTTCAAGCTGCATATTTCGGATACTTCATCGTAAGGCGACTATCGATGACTTGCAATGTTACCAAAAACACATTGCCAATCAAAGGATGTGATATCTAAAGTGACAATACATGTATTGATTTTTTTAATTTGAATATATGAAGTGCCAAGGAGTTTCGACGTCAACCCATTGCTTCATTGAGACGAGGGTTTGGATTGGGGCCTTGAACAAGATTATACGTATATACCTAAAACTCCTCATTTAGATGAGGGTTGAATTCAGCGCATCAATTACAATATTTGAGTAAGAGTTGTAATGTTTTATAAAGAGAAAGAAATATATTCTACACATTAAAGTCCAACAAAAAATAAAAGGCGATGCTTGTGTTAGACATTTAATTATTTATATATGTTCAACTCATTGGTGATGTTGATATTTTATAATATTTTCTGGATGAGAATTCAGTACGCAAACTATTTCAGACTTATGTGAAATAATGCTTTTCATATTAAACACTGTTTTCATACGTTGTTTTTTCTGATCATGAAGCATGCATATGTTTGTCAACAGTTAAGATCATACTCCTTGATCTCGTCATTCAATATCATTTCATCATTCATTTCCAAATTTTTAACTAAGGAACAAGTGCTACTATTGATAAAACCGATTAGATCAAATCTACATGAAGTAATCTATGACACATTTCAATGTTAGTATGTGCTAATTGGACAAATTTCTTTCACATCTAGCATTCTCTATAAATTTCATTTATTATCATATCCTTTTTGAAATTTTTTACTTGATTCAGTCAAATTATTTATTTAATCAAATCTTGAAGTTTTTTCTCAAAGCCATGACTCTTAAAACATTTTCAACTACCATACTTGCAATATAAATACGCATAATCATCATAACTATATTACATATCAACATCCATTCTTCACGCTCTTTGAACCTTGATGTAAATCTAGTGAATGTTGTGGCCTATGTAGAGCTAGCTAAATATTTGAATCTTCATGTTCAAATTAAACTAATTATATTTCTGAATCAAGAAATATAATTAGTTTCTAGGCTCAATTAGTAAACAGCTGCAATCCTTGCGTCAGCTATCAACGGTCCCTTACTCGAAACCGAAAGTGAACTCTTTTCTCGCGAACCGAATTCCGTGTCCCACGGACAAAGCAATAGTGTACCTGTATTTAAGAATACCATTAATCACATGATAACTAACCAGCTACATCCAACATAGGTTTTCGTCGTTTACAACGACTATGTTGAATAAGAACCCACAAATAAAAACTCATACCTTCTTCAAACCTGCTTACATAGATGTTGCAGGCAAAACATCTCTCTACTGTGCAATACATATATAAACTGTGATATATATGATATATTCTAATTAGCTTATGATGACTAACCCATTCAATTTCAAATTTTAGTTCAGATTAGTTTAGCTAATGTTTAGCTAAACATTTATCAAAGTTATTATTAATGTCATTATATGTTTGAATTATGATTTTTTATGCAGTTCAAAACAAATGGATGTTATTTGATGAGCCTTCCCAAAATATGCATAGACATTCAATAAAATAACAATAATGGTTGTAACATCACAACACATGATGTATAGAACACAAATATATCAATGAATTGTTTTATTCTAAAAATATTCTAAGATAGTTAACTTGACAATGAATATTAAATATCAAAAAATCAAGATTATTGATAAATCTAGAAGTGATATGTAGATCAAATCTCATCAATATTCAATCATAAAATATTGAATATATTTGTGATATTTTATTTTTAATGGCATGTATTTTTGTATATACTAAATATAGCAGTCCGGTTAGGGTTACTCTTCACATAGGATATAGAGTCGACAAAAACTCGAAGAACGTCAGTTCTTCGAGTTGAGCCTGTAGCGTTGGACGAGTGAGTGTACTCAAGCGTCAATCTGCATTCTCAAGACTAGTGGATGGACTTGACTTATGTATATGTAACGTTTTGTTGCCAGTGGGGTAATCAAGACTGACATGTTTTTCATTGGGGAAAAAGCGTCAAATTTTATTCAAGAACTCGTTTGTGTGGCATTTTGTGATCTCCGATTGTCATAGTTTCAGGTTTTTGTGGTTTTCAGGTTGCATTTGCTTCGAGTTGGTTGGGAAAAGATAATTTCATGTTTTGGTTCTTTTTTGTGCGGTACCACGTCTTGTTGTGCATTCTCTTTCTTTGCTATGCGGTCGGGCTAATCCTATCACTCTTGAATTGATCCGCGCGTTTCGATTGTATTTTCTTCGAGATACATCTCCTTTGGTCCGCGGCCACTGAGCTTGTTTTTAGCAGGCAAGGCAAAGAGCGACAGATTTTGTCATAAGTGCTGTTGTTTTGGAGCTACAACCTGTGGTGGTGCAGTGGGCCGTGATTTGTAGAATACATTGCTAGTGTGACAGGTTTGAATTGTGGAGAATTACAATAGTCTTTCAATCCGTTTTCAACAGTTGCACCGGACTTGCCAATTTGTGTTTCTCTTATCAAATTGGGATTGAAGAACACCTTGTGATGCGTTTTGTATCCACCTAAGGTTGCTCGGTTTGGGATTTGGACACTACGGTTTCGGTTGTTCAAGTCGATGAGGCTGTCTCAATTACATATCAATTGTTGTTGCTGTTCTTGGGTTGAGTGTGTTTTGTCTCCTGGAGCCGGGCGCGAGTCGAGAAGGAAGCAGAAGACGGAAAGAAAAGAGTTATGAACATTCAAATTACAACTCGGGTACAAGATGCTGATATCAAAATTTATAGAAGTAAAAATCCAAGGAAGCAGACGGATATGTTCCAAAATCTTCAAGAACTTCAAGGATGATGAATATCTTGCATGTCGCCCCCATCCATTGTCTGTACCGTCCCGGTAAACAATGAGCTAACAAGTGGTGTAGAAACCACCTAATTTGAACGTAGACGTCGTTGTTCAGCCAAACCCAGACACTCAGCCTCCCCCTGCGGAGAAGCCCGCTACCAAGAAATTGCAGCAGACTCATGTTGCAGCGGAGGCCACAGCCTGGCTTCCTTCGAAGCCAACTCCACCAGCTGAATCGGTGAAGCAGTAGAGAGTCCTAAACGAAAGTCGACGTGGACGTGGAGTAGGTCGTGGAACTCATCGAGGTCGCAGTGGGTATTGCGGTGATTGCGATGGAGGGTTCCAGCGCGAGTTTCGCAATGGCTTCTACAGGGATCGCGGAAACTACAATGAATGCGGCAACAACCGAGAAAACAGCGATGGCCATCAAGGAGGAAATCGCGTTGCTTATGTTGTTGATGGAGGAGGCGGTGGCTTAAGTGGTGTCAATGAGAGGGCACCTCGTGAAGAGAACGGCAAAAATTGGTCCTCTAAAGGTAGCCGGGGTAGAGGCGGCTGCGGTGGTGGAAGGCTGAAGGCGAGAACCATATTGACGTCGTAGTCACTAAGCACGGCAAGAAGAAAGAAGAAGAGGAGGAAGACAATGAGATGACTTTGGATGAATATGAGAAGATTCTTGAGTAGAAGCACAAAGCTCTTGCTGCAAGCAAAGCGAAAGAAAGGAGAGTAGAAGTTGACAATGCTTTTGAGACCATGCAAACAGTCTCAAAAATTGTGGTATATTTGGGTGTATACGCTCTCGTATTCTATGTGCATCTGTGTATGTGAGTAGCATGTCAGCGATGTGGACTGTATGGCAATAAATATTCGCACGACATTAAACCAAGAAACTAAATTTGAAATCAAATTAAAAAATCAATAAAAACTTGATGTCAATGATAAAGATGTGATTCATGTGTAATAAACAAAAACAACTTCAACTAAAGGTTTTTTATATGCATCCAAGAAATATTATGCATTTACATCGGTTGGAATAAAAAATTTTCTTTAAATTTATTATATTGAATAGAAAAAATAACAATGTGCTTGAAACTTCTAAAATACAGCTTTTTATTCATTCTCTCAAATTGAAATTCTTATCAATATGTATTTTTCTACAAATAGAATAGTTAAAATATTTTTGAATAGTTAAGAATATGTTAATTTTTGAAAGATTATTCAGATATAGAATTAACTCATTTTGAAACAATTCAGATTAATTGTTTTATTCTACTCATTCAAAATATAAATCAAGTAATTTAGCACTTTGATATTTGTTATGATATAGTACTAGAAACAATTATGATGCACAAAAAATTTATTATCCATGCATCAGTCTGTAGTTGTTTTTCATGTATTATTAATAAAAGAAATACATCTTTTTTTAATATTTTTACAACAATTGCATATATAGGTTATGATGTAATTATATGTTATTTTGATTATGATCTAAATATGCCTTATTCAAAGAATTTTTTTATAAATACTGTAATTGAGAATGTATCAAATTTAATGATTTAAGATATTTCCACATTCAAAGTTGCATATGATGATAGGATTTTTAAACATTCAAATTATTTTATTTTATTGTGAATGAAAATATTCAGATTCAGATATAAAACTCCTAATTTTATATGAATAATTGTATTCCAAATATGTTACTGAGTTTATTATATATCTCTTTGATCATAAAATTGAATCTAAATAAAAGATATAGAAATAATTCAGATAGAGCTTTTTAAAATTGATCAAAAGTAGTCTATTTATTGCTTGTAATCAACATCATAGTTTAAATGTCATACATAAATGACTCATCACTAAATCACATCAAGGATTAAAAATAAATTTTTTTTGAATATCAATAGAGAAATATTGATCATGAAGAAAATCCTAAGAAAAAGCAAACCTTTACATGTTTCGATTAAAGTGATTAAACTGCCATGCAGTCAAGATAATTTTGATAAGAATTTGTATGCGGCTTATACATCAACCAAAACGATTTGAATACATACATAGCAAAAATAATATTTTTTCTATTGAAACATGTTTTCAACTATTTTTGCATCTTTTTCCATCTATTTACGTCAGTTTTGCATGTGACAATGCATCAGGTTTTCGTAAAACCAACTTCTGAATTGAATTTGGAAAAAAGGTTTCGATCAAATATGTAGAAATTTTGCATACAATTAAACACAAAATAACATTCAAAGAAATACATTTTCAATGTATTCTCTTTAAAACTACAAAGTTTCTCAATCGTAGAAGCATGTTGATATTAATGCCGTTGATGTCCTTCCGCCACAGCCATCGTTATTCCATCGTGAGGTATGAGGAATAACTTTTATTGACAACAATATTATTGTGTCTTGGTCATCACATTTGACTCTTCTACAGTGAGTCAAAGTTTTTATTTCCGAAAGGATAAATTGGCATTTCTAATCTCTGTATATTAACATGAGTGTGCATGAGCCAATAATTATGTTGGATGATTTGTGAGTGACGTGCGCTTATGAGTAGACTAAAATGCAGTTTTTGTCATATCGCAAACGTTAAAGCTCTTGTTATCCATGAGATGGAATGTGGAGTTCAAGCTAGTAACATCTTCAGCTTTTAAAATATTATCAACACTCATATTCTACTGGCATAATTATGGTGAACTCTTATGATATTATCA
This sequence comes from Marchantia polymorpha subsp. ruderalis, assembly GCA_037833965.1. Classification (NCBI taxonomy): domain Eukaryota; kingdom Viridiplantae; phylum Streptophyta; class Marchantiopsida; order Marchantiales; family Marchantiaceae; genus Marchantia; species Marchantia polymorpha. The sequence continues at coordinate 28,773,869 of AP031351.1, read as the reverse complement.
TTTTTATTGAAACTGACAGGCATAAAAAGCAGAAATATCTTAAAGTTTAAAAATAGAATTTGATCATCATCTTTTTGTTGTGAGGGCTAGTTTTCGACGAATCATGCACGGCAGTGCTTTTCCATCATCTTTTCAAATTTCGAATGGTTGAAAGAATGTTACTGTTTTTTTAACAAATCCATAAAGTTCCATCACAATTTGTAAAATTCCGCCCTCGGACTGTGCAATATTTTACTTTTGAATTTTCCATTTCTGAGCTTTACTTTGTAGTTATTTGCTGTGCGCCGAAAAGAACAGTGACCACCTGAACGTGTTGTATAGAAAGCTGACAACCGAGAGCTCTTAGGTGAATATACTCATGCTTTCTAGACCCCGCGAATGTGCTTCTCCAACTGCAGAGATCTGTTCAAAGGCCGCCTCATGTTCCTGCATCATGTCAGCGGAAAAGGGGACGAATGGTGTTAACCAACAATTCTGCGCCGGTCCGTATCATGCTCGTGTGCAGCATCAGAGATCTTTCGTGAACGGGCAACGGCCATTCCAAGTCCATAGACTGAAAAATTAGTCAAAATGAGCACAAATCTTAAACCCAAGGAACACTTAGAGGCGACCTTGCACTTATACTATGTCAATGAGGAGCAACAACTGTATTGGCAGGGCCTGATAAACTGTAAGGCTACGGAGTAAAAATCACATTTCATGAACAAACTGCGCAAATTGTGTGCCCACACGACAACAAATACAGTAGTCTCCAGCTTAAGTACGCACTTTGAACCCGGGAGTGATGTGCTTACTTTACCAGGAGGAGCGTACTTAAGAAAATTGACTTCCTATTTGTTTGATTTGAGTGTAATGTCAAAGTAACCTTATATGAACATTCCTAAATGACTCCACGCTATTTGAGATCATAAAAAAACTGAGCAAAATCATGATTCCGTTTGAAAAACAGTAACTTGCAAGTGACTTGATCATGAAGATGAAACAAACGAAACAAATCACAAAGCTAAATTGAGTTAATGTATGATGAAATTAAAGAGAAGACTTTGTAATCTCACTCTTCTAACATCTATTGACACAGCCAAATAATAAAAAATTGCATTGAGTTTATTGATTTGATACATGGACTGCAGCACATATTCGTAATTGCTAAGTAGTATTCAATTGCCAAGTGAGTTGTAAAAAGTGTAGCTTCTAGGAGAGTGATTTGAAATTATATCATGGACTCTACCAATGTTAACTGTTATAGCCCAATATAATCTAAAACCTCAAATAAATGATATAATCTTTTCTTCATTTTGCGATAGTGGTTTGCTTTTTTCTCTACTATGAGAAGAGTTTGTCTCTAATGTTACACGAGTATATATCAAATATGAGACAACCACTAGGAGTAGTAACAATTTTTGACCAAAATACCAAATGAACGACATGTCATGGGTTAAACCCTATTTTTGTGCAAAAGAAATGCGCACTTAACGGGGATGAGTATGCCGGTGCGTATTTAACCGGAAGACTACTGTACTTCTTTTCATGTGTGTCCAGTTATGCATATAATTCAATTACATAATGTATAAATCTATTTGCATGTTTTAATAAACAAAAGTGAGTGCTAGTTATCACTCACTTGCCATTAATTAGCCCTCACTCATTGGTATTACAATCTACCCTGATTGTTATTCATCCGAGTACCTTATAACCTTGCATTTTACTCCCGGAGAATAGCTTGGAGTAGAATGAGTGTTAATGAACCCTAAGTGAGTGATAACTAACCATTCACTAAATAAATTAATGTGCATTTTATGAAATACATACAAATCTTACAAACTCGACTGTGAATAGTATGTCAAGCTACCGAATTGTTGAAGTAAGATATTCAAGGTTGGTCATAGGTTTTGCTAGGAATCAGGATGTTTTCAATTATGATGACCTTGAGCGAGCTTGCCGTCACCGGACGTCTAGCGTGTTGTTAATTTTATGTCTGAATCTACAACCAAAAAAAGGGCCAGATTAAGGCCACACCCGCCCGTGTAAGTTGTCTCAATCAAAACCGCCGAAGGGGGTTGAATAGATCAATAGAACGGCAGCACCGACGGCAGCGGTAGAAGCGATACAAGCGGCAGCAACGCGGGAGACAGCGACAGCCGCAGTGGCCCCGCGCCCCTCGAAGCTTCTCGACTACGCTCTCCTTTGCCTCGCGGACGAGGCTGGGTTTGAGGGGAGGCGTGATTTGACGCGCAATCAATTGTTTGTATGCAACGGGTGTGGCCCAAAAAAAATTATTCATAGTTCAAGTCTAAAAATACTTTAATGACTTGTAAAATACTTTTGGGCTAATGTCATCCTCTTGAAGATCGTTAGGTGCACAGTTTTTAATGATTATATGTGCTCACAGATATAGGTCTTCTCGTTTGAGTGAGAATTCTCTGTGTGTTAGCTGCACATGGATGGCTGCACCTAGCATGCTTTGGGTCACGAAGTCCAAGGCGTGTATGTGTCTCAAGCTCTATCCTCGCAATTCTGCCACTTTATATCATGTAAGGATTCAAAAAAAAACATAAGGCTCAAATCGGGTGTTTAGGCAACACGGTCAATTCCTGGACCATGTTCGCTCAAGGGTCACGCTCATAACTACCTCATCTATGCTGTCGTTGCAGATTCCAAAAGGCAGTACAGCTAGCGCTCCAACACAAAACAAAGACGTAAGCCGACACTCCTTGTCATTCTCTCTCTCAACTGAAACTCCTCTAAGAAAGAAGCACGCAATAATATAGCAAAAGGATGGGGACGCCCTTCTAACATACACTGAGTGTTCTAGAATATACTCATGAAACATTCATTTCAGATATATTATTACTACATGACGTTGAAATGGTAACATGCCTATGATACTCCTTACCAACTCAGTTGCACCATCCCGCTAATAACGTATTAGCGTGCTCTCTAGTCATTTACTCTATGAGTTCCTGAAAGAATTGGACCCTTTTCATTGTTCTGTTCATCATAAGTTCCTTATGTTCGGGCTTATTTTCCTCTCCTATCCCTAATATGCACGTAAGTACTTTCCTTTCATTCTGCACATGGAGGTAGCCACAGTTTCTCCGCAGCGAGTTTTTTAACATTTCCTTTTTTATATAATTTCTTAATAAATGTATTGTTGAACAACAATATTTTGATTTTCTAAAATTCAAAAAAAAAACTTTATTGAAAAACAAACAAATACAACAAAAGGAGGAATCTCCGAGCAGCAAGGAAAGGGATATGTTGACAATTGCTCACAACCAACCATGACATGGTATATATACCAAAAATGTAAAGAAGGCAAGCGATCTCGAGCATTTGTTACAGGTCCTTGAACAGAGTAGAGCACAAGTACTCAATAAACAGATATAAATTCAGACTCAAGCCACAACTTTATACAAGAATCGTCCATGAGATATTTGAATCGATTGAACAGGTTTGTCTATTGAATAAGATTTATTTGCAAATCGAAACTAGGATGTGAGTAGGAGAACACTGGAACTGCTCTGCTGCATGAAGTTGACCAAGCATATGACCATTCATGGAGAAAAGGGAAACTTAGTACCTGTAGTATAGCCAAAAGGATGGCAATGCCCAGTCTGCTTGTACATGGATGAACCCAAATAGTGAAGATAGTACTACATCGCAATAGCATCACGATGGAAAATAAAATCTGCAGCAAACGATCCAACATAAATATTTATCATGGTTTTCACGTAAATTTTCACCCGTGTCAAGATTTAATAGAAAATTATGTAACTAACTTGGTGAATCATGCACCACTCAAAATAGCATACTGAAAGTACATGACAATGATAGCTAACACTCACCAAAAAATGAACATTGTGAATCCATCATGAGTCGAATTACACCTGCCATTACTTAACATAATTATCCACAAATGTTTCAAATATGTCACCAAGTCAAGAAAAAGAAAAGATCGGAATATATGTAGAATTTGAAATAAGATCATGTGAAAATATGAACAACGGGTTTACTTCCATATACCAATACACATGTGTACGATTGTCCATGATGTTCAATTCAATTACTGTACCAATAAAACCTTTATTGATAAACGAGAATTACATTCATTCACTCTCAAAAAACGAAAAAACGTATTTTCACAATGTATGATAAACTCCAAACTTACATCCTCTCCTATCCCCATCACTCGCCTAACCCGTAGTGCATGGAAAAAGAATTGTTTGAGACAGTTTGCCTACAAGGCAGGCAATGCAGCGCTGTTCGAGAAAGTGAAGTCCAGACGGGGAGATTGCGTAGAGGGCATCTCTGTGTACTGTGTACACGAACTACGAAGATCACTTGCCACCCTGGAGTGGCAAAGCATATCCCGTAATCCTTCACAAATGACTATTTGTGAACCTTGTCTCCTAAGCAGTGAGGAGACTTGCGGGAGGTAGAAAGGTGGGGCTTTGAAGGGATCTGGACTTCTGCTTGGGGTCGAACGAAATTCGTTTGACTTGACCACATTGGACCAGCATGTCAGCAATACAAGTTGCAAGGTGGGTCACTTCGATTCTATACGATTTGGCGACTTTTCTGCGTCACCATTGCTGACTTAGCCAATTTAACTACCTTCTGATTTACATAAACTTCATCATCATTCCCAATTGTCGAGCAAGAGAGCCCTTCGTATCACCAGAAAACGCAAAACCGCATGTCAATCATTGTGAGGTAGAATCGGATAAGTTCATTTTCATCATATGTGTATCACTAAGAGCTTTTACATTCTCTAGTCTCAATGCTACTAGGCCGAGATCAGTCGAAACTCCATAGTTTCAGTTTGAGTCTTTGTTATATGGATCCCTCCTAATTCAAATGTTCCGGCTGTCAAGTAAAACTCATGGATTTGAAGATCATAAGAGATACTCTACAATATTATAAACTTATAATCAGAATATTTGTGTAATTAATTTATTACTTATAATTAAAACAGAAATATCTCATCTTAAATTTATTTTTAATTTATTATTTTTATATATCAATTGCAAGTGAATTGCTTGGTTGTTGTTGGATAAGAGATGGGTGTAAAAATACAAGTCAATCATACATATGCTCAAATGATGGATAACATTATCAGCAAATGATGTACATAAGATCATAGATTCATCAGAAACTACATGGATGATGATGGTGGGAGTTTAGAGTTGGAAGATTTTTATGAAAGAAAGACAAATGGTAGTTATTCATTTTCAAAAATATAACTTTACTATAAAGTTAAATCTACTTTGTTCCTCAGTGTTATCTTGTAAAAAAATCAAGACCGTGGGACCCAAAGGGTCAAAAAGTTGAAAAACACATTATAAATCAAACATTCACTCACAAGGTGAAGTATCCTGAGGGACTCTCCCTAGCTAATGCCTAGAACAATAAATAATAACGTCCCGAATATAACAATCTAAATCATAAATCACTAGCTCTAATAAAGATTAGAAATCTTCCACATCTATTCTCTTCATACCTTGGACATGTAACAAAGACATGTTTTTCAATACTTACTACTTCATATAACCTATATATAATATAATATAATATAATAGTTATATCCAATCAAAGTTAAAATCAATCAAAGTTACTCCTCATGCAAGTTAAGAATATAAACTAGAAAATAAAACTAAGATGACTTCATATGTATGAAGAATATAAAGTATATATACATAGCAACATCATAAGATTTCAATCATGGACGTGCTTGTCAGGTTAAAACCGAGAATCAGTAAATAGTAAAACACAAAAATGAGTGACAATATCACAGGTTCGCCACAAAAAACTACGTCCACATGAAACTCACAAGCGTGAAATTGTTCAATGATGTTTTTTTGTGATAATACATAAATCCTGAGATTAAATACTCTAGCACAAACTATTCTTCTAACTATAAATAGTTATGATCTGAGTTTAATCTTTAACTAGAATTATAATCAACAATGTTGAACCAATCTATAGATACTATATTGTATTTGAAATTATTACTCCACAAGAGAATGTACAATGAATCAGGCTCTTATCTCTTTAGTCGAAGATACACCCTCTCATATCAAACTTTCAGCCTATCTTCTTACACGAGTACATGTGTGCATTCTTTCTCGATAAGATCAGAACATTTTGTTTTTCATCCTCGTTTAGACTCTGATTTCATGATTCAAAATCATAGGGCTACTTATTTCAAATGACAACAAACTGCCACATCATGGGTAGCAATATCGAACTTGCCGAATATGTCAAAATACTGATGAAAATTGTCAACAGAGAGGAACTGCAACTGAACGATTATTATGAGCCAATAAATTTATGACATGTACTTGATTTGAATAGAGATTATTATACGATTATTGCAAACTTGAGATAGTTTACATAAAATATGTTGTGTTCCCAAAGTCAAAATTCGATCCTATTTTCTTTATGCCTGCCAATTGCACTAGAATTGCTAATACGGAAGTGAGAAAAGTAGGGGTTTAGGGATCTAGGTATGGATCTGGTTTTTGCCTTGGCATAACATGATATAAACAATCGCTTTGTAGTTGACTCAAGTTGGGAGGAGTAGGGATAAACTTCGATGTGACACTTTTGTAAAGTATGATTACCCAAGTCATGGATGTTCGATTTATAAGCCATAGTGTCTAAGTATACTGTACTGAGTATAGGGTTATAGAAGGTGGTCTTCTCTATATTTCTATGCGTCGGAGTTATACAAACTCAAAATTTGACACATTGGTGAGAGATTACGCTAGAGCTCACCATAAGATAGGAGAAATCACATTTTATTCATGTGTTGTTGATCTTTGTTCGAGAAAATTGGATATAGGGAGTTCGAATATGATGATAGTGTTCTCGCACCATATACTCATAAAAATTAGTTTCATCCCTATAGGACGTAACGAGGTCTTCCTAAAGTATCTGCTTACTTGTTTGGAATTTGCCAAAGATGTAAGCATTTGAAGCATGATCTTCATTTAATATGACGTTTCATTGTTGCAACGATGTAATAGGTCCATCCGTTGAAAGAAGATATCCCAATTGATAGCTGTTTATCGCAAAGTTATATTATCTCTTTGAACATGCTCGTTGAGAAGTAGGAACACTGTAAAGTCATCCAAGGAGAATATAGATTTATTTGAACCACATTTTTAGTAGTTGATTTTGGTTGGAAAAAAAAGAAGAGTCTTTACTTCATTTTTCTTTAGTCGAACTTGCGTTATTCTGAAATTGAGGAGGACTTGATCTCCTTCGATTGAATGGAGAATGCCAGATTGTAAAACATACAGAATCCTGAAAAAAAGGTTCCAAGTGTCATAGCTTGATTGTAGAAATTGCTCCATGATAACGTGAGGGCTAACTCCTTTGCGTCACCGAAGTATCGCCCATACCGCGAAATCTCTACAATGCAACGTGTGAGCAACTTCATATTAGCACTCGAGAGATTTGATTTGAAGATGATTCGAGTTCAAATCTACTGTTCTGTCGTGTCCAGAAGGGCTCATCATATCCCTTCCGTACAGAGGTTTGAGTTATGAGGCATCTGTATTCTCTGAGCAGTGCATGTATTGGCACATGATTCTCGACCTGCTGTGTACCTCGAATTCACTGTATCATGAGAAAGGTTGTTTGTTGCTCCTGCAAAAGGCTTCCTGAAAGGTTTATCTGAAAACAAGTTTTGAATAAGCAGAGCTGCAATTGGCCGAGGGCTGTCAGGCCCATATCTGCACTGTACGTCAAAGAACTGTAGTTCCAGCTTTTTTCAAAAGTCTTCCCTGATCAAAGTAAACGCCAGTTGACACAATTCTCTGTGATCGCATGACCTCGGCCGTCCCCGGGGGCTCGCTAGAAGTAGCAGATTTCACCATCAGCTACGACATCCAACACCGCAAATGTTCAGCCGGTTAACAAGTCACGCATCAGAGATTCCTACATCTTGTGCCGTTTTTTCTCTAAAACCTCCCATCTCTCTGCTTTGGAAATCACTTCGAGCAAGAATAACATCCCATTCGACAAAAACAGCAAATAGCTAAGCATGAACTCAACAACGTTCGCATTAGCACTAATTGGAGCTACTTCAATGATTAGAATCGCTTGCTAACGCACTACTTTCTATTACGACCAAGAGCATACTCAACAAAACAAAACAAAACAAAACAAATGAATGAATGTGACATCTATCCCTTGTGCGAAGAAGCCAAGGACTTGCAACTTTCATAGTCATTAACGTAATATGGAAGTCGTAGGATGCAGCCTTAAGTGATGACGGTAAAAGCACATCTGAGCGATATCCAAGCTGAAACCCAGGCAGGTCACTGGGGATTCCAGATTACCTATGGGAATGAATGCTACAGGCATTCCCATAGAGGGGAGTATCGTAGTAGAGATACTGCCCACAACTCTCATTCTTGACTCTAGGATAGCATCCTACGGCTCCAAAGGGATTCCAGCTCACCGAAAATGCCTGAGTGATGTGATATGCTCCAGCCATACCGAGCCGGTTGAACCCGTAACGAGCGCAGACTTTCCACACGTGTCAAATGGGGAAGAAGAACAACACAGCTCCGTGTTCCATGGCATCAGGTCACTGTGCTCGAAGTCACCCACGTTTGCCCATGCCCGGCTCCTTGTGACAGACTCATCACACCTGCCGCCATAACTAGTATTCTTCGCCTGATGATACAAATCCAGGTCAAGGCGACGAACATGGTCAATTGCTATCGTAGATCGGCGACTGGTCCTCGGCACACATTCGCAGAAACGAGTGTCCATCTGATCAGAAGGGCACAAGAGAGTAGCGAGCCAAAGCATCAATAGTTATCAGTTTCTTCGGTTTTTGTGGCAACTTTCTGAGAATCAATGGCGGCTGCCGAGAATAAGAGCTAGTCTTTCATTGTGAGAGAAGGCTGTTACGGGAGAAGGCAGGTTCAGATTCAAGAAAAGTGATAACCTTACAGAAGGTTTTGCAACAATGTCGAGACACGGTTGCAGTTCGCCGGATGCCTCCCCTTGTACGACATCTAGCGGGTATGAATCCACATTCTCTCTTTCTGAAAGCAACACTGGATCGTGGGATTCAAGCTCCGACTCCGCCAATTCTCCGGCAAGGTCGAGTGCTGATTCGACTGCAAGCTGGTTGGGACCTTTGAAGTCAACATCGTCAATTTTCCACTTAAAGAGAGCACCATGGATTCCTCAGAAACGGTCAGCCTGCAAGCATACCAAGTCTACTACTGGTGACAGAAAGCCAGTCATTTTGGAAAAGGCGCCTTTCGGGAAATCTTCGAAATATCTAACAGTGTACGTCGGACCACGCATTGAGCAGAGTGTGAAATATGTTATAAGCCGAAGTCTGCTGGTGCACCCGCTTTTCCAAGTCCTGCTGAAGTGCTCCGAAGACGAGTTCGGTGAAGATTATGCTGTGAAGAAAGGCGTGGCTATCGTTTGCGATCCGGCTTTATTCTTACAGGTTGTAAGGGCTGTGGACGACAGCTTGTGGTCTGCTCAAACCTCCAAAGCTCAAGAGCTGGACGTAAGCATTGATGCCAGCACTTGAGTCCCTGCGACAACAAGAGCTCAAAGCACGAAGCGATCATCTTGCCTGTGCCCAATTTTGTTCATATTGTAGAGATTCTCATCCCGTCACGCGTAGAAGGATAGGATAGTTCACACACCCAAAGATTTAGAGTCTGGGTAATTCATGTTCAATAGGATCATTCTCTGTATAGTTCGAGGTCAGGATACCAGTCTGCTCTAGACATTGAGGAGGCTGCTGGAGGGATGTACATATCGAACTTTTGATAGCCAGTTCGATATGTACATCCTGCACCAGCCGCAGCTCCAATTCTTATCGTTCCAATGTAGATGTAAATGTACCGGAACACGAGGAAATATTGCTATCTGTCGTGTAAATAATTCTTTTTTTCAGACCGTCAGATGCAGTCGTATGATTTGACAGCTTCTGTCAACTGGTATTCTTACAGAGCATAACCTCGTAGATGACTCTGAGCTAATCATGACGAGCGTCAAATCTCTTTGTGCCGCAAGCTGAATGAGAAGCATCTTCCTCCACTATTACCGCGTCATAATCGCACTGCGCTCTAGAACTGGAACATGGCATTGATGCAAATCTCCTCTTCTGCCGGTACACTGGTGCTTATAAAGCACTATCTAACAACTTCCCTAGGCATACATGTACAACATTAAAACTTGAAGTACGCCATCTAAGTTCCCGATCAGATCGTTCTGCTAATGCAGCTGTGCCTCCGACACTACTTCCCCGACGTAATTACTGCTGGTCCAATCGCCTTGTATATCTTGACGCTCAGAAGTATCATAATATGCCCCTCACGTCTTCCGAAGTGGTCAGTGTTTTTGAGTGTGAACTCTTACTACCTTATTGCGGAGTCCTGTTCCACTGGCCAAGGACGCTACTTCAGGAGAACCGAGCTGATGCACATCATTCGACTTTTGGACACGAGACGGGCTTTTGACACTAAATGCAGTCAGCTGGAGATGACTGCAAATCGATGGTACAGTCAGTGGTTAGGCAAGTGAGGCAGCGGTGAGAACTGTGAGAGCAATTTATGCGAACATTGGGATGAGTTTGAAGTTTAGGTTCTTGAATGCGCCTGGCTCTGGGCTGCGGGGCCCGAGGCATTTGTCCTGAAACTTCCACCTGAACAAGGAGTACTTTCACTTTTGCTACCAGCTTCCACCGTTAACAAACTTTTGTCGTCGACCGTGGAGATCTCCTTTCAATCAACTGAGACCGTACCATCTTTCTTCTCGTAGTGGTATGCGACTTTCCACTCTGTACAGGCTTGGTATATTTCACTTCAATCAGAGCGAGATATTTCCCAAAGGTGCAGGGATGCAATCACGCATGTCTTGTGTCCTGCCCGCCCACGAGGCAAGCCTTGTCTGTGACGTAAACGAATTTAAATACGCTGACTGCTGCCTTCAGCTCCTAGTGTTTGGACCTTTAACTGGCCTTTCATTATCTGCGAACCGCGAGACAGGCCTCGAATGATTTCTTCGACATGCACAGGAGCCATAATGTATCACATTTCCGAGGCTCTTACACATGATCATTTACGGCGTCCGAACTCCTGAGAGCACTAAAAACATTCGCGAAATCAACCTGGCAGGCCGAGAGGAAATACGAGATGTCTGTCAACACACACTCAGGCCGCCGGCCATTGGTGCAGGCAGGGCCGTCACGTCCATCGAGACCGTCTCGTTCTCGCTCAACGATCCTCTCGAGATACAGTTCCCAGCTCGGGTCCAGATTTTTTTCGCGGGGAGGCGCAAGATATTTCACCCCCTAAATCGTCACGGTACCGCATTCTTAAAGCATGGTCGACGCAGCCACCTGCACAGCCGGTGTCTGCGAGTTTTGGTCTGAATGTAGATGACGTCCGCTAGTCTGACAGACGAGGATTGATGCACTCGAGCCATCCCTTTCCGGGCCCGAAAGGCCGATATGTCCACCCATCATTGCGAGCCCAACGCGCATTATAGAGTTACTATGACAAAAATGTGCGGAGCTTTAACCCCGTCCCACCCCAAAGCGGGTCCAATGATCGATCATACGGTCTTCTCTACCTCCCCTCCCCTCCCCTCCCCTCCCGGAGCCGAGATACAAACAAGCCATCCATCCCCTTTTGCGCGCATGGGGCCCTCCATGGCAACTGCGTCGTTGCGGCACTGTGGCCGCGCAGACCTTCGTCTCCCATACGCTCGACGGCTTCGCACGCACGGACTTAAATCACGAACATGATCCGACCCTGAACCTCGTTCAGCAGAGCCCAGAAGGCTCAGACCTTTGTCGACCTAAAGCTGATCAGTGAACTGCTTCAGATGACTCACATCGCTTTTATTATCCATTTGGCCCCCTGCCCCCCCTTCCTCCCCCCCTCTTTTATTACTCGGGTTGCACACTTGTAAGCGAAAAGTGGCCAGGGACCCCACTCGACCGTTGGGGAGGACGGGGGTAAGGGGGGAGAAAGCAGACTGCGAGGACGGAGTGACGGCAAAACGTGAGTCGAGGAGGAGGCGGGGAATTTATTGAACCGACTGGGTTGCATAAGGAAGGACGTGAATTTAGGACTTTACTCTATTGGATCGAGAAGCGAAGTAGTAGTAGTAGGTAGGTGGTGGAATGACACAATGCTAAGCGTTACTCCTCGAGGTGAGTGAGAACCGAGATATGGAAAAAAAGAAGAAGGAAGGTTCAGAGGATACACTTTGCTAATGATGTTCTTCCTACACAATAATAAGCTACATCCATTTTGGCTCGCTGTCTAAAACAACATCCAGATGTTGTCCGATGCACAAATTCACATAAATAACGTACACGCAAACCACTTATCCCGTGCTATTTCCATGCACACTGTTCTACTGCGCGTACTTTACTTGTGAATAATATCTTCGTAGTCACATATATTCCGGAACTGAGTTCAATCAAATCCTAGCAGGAACATAAGTATCGCACAATCTTAAGTACGCTTGATTACTGTGATGATATATGTTTTCAGGAAGCTATTGATTTTGAATATTTTAAAATTCTGACATACTTATCCAAAATTTGAGATAAAGTGGATGAACATTTAACTATCTGATAGTATCAATACCATAGCGCAAGTCAGGTTCTGGATAATGGATCGAGAATCTATAAAATTATAAAGTAAAAGGTTCAATTTGATGAAGTTGAAACAACAATAGTTCTTAAAGTATAGAACAAATTGCTTTTGTACTCAGCGGATGGGAAACAAGTATAATGGGACGCAGATATGACATGCTCGCATGTACTCGAGAGGTTGCGATATCAAACGGCGTGGGTATCACTTTCCTCAGCATATTATCTGAATAATTTGACTAGCTTAGTAGATACAAGCCATATCTCCTACAATAGCCTCTTTTGTTGGTAGTTTGATTTTTCCTTTCAGACCTTGAGTGTGGTATTTCCGGACCTCATTTGCCATCGACTTGGCCCTACTCGACCCGCATTGATCACCACGCTCCATGCAAGCCATCTGATTCAATTTAGTTTATTTTGGCTATTTCATGTCATACAAAGACCATGGCCTTGGAGGTTACGGTGCTAAAGTTAGAGGAGCGAACAGGAGAGTTCATGTGGGGCCGGAAATTAAAAAGTTGAATCTTTGTCGACAGCACCTGCTAAATCCGATCAATAATAATTCGCTTCTAAGCCGAAGGCCGTTTTCTAAATCAGGTACTTCTCCAAAGGTATGGGAGGAGGAAAAAAATAGAAAGACATCCTCCTTTCCGCTTGCAGTACGTACAATGATGGACGGTGCCTTTTCTGCAAGAACGAGGGACTGCGAGAGACGGACGCGAACTCCACCGGCTCCCCCCGGTAGGCCGCCCAGGTCAATACCGGTCAAGGGGGGACGAAGAACGGGGAACGCATCCCGAGCCCAACTACGAACGACGCGGTAGAGCGAGAACTCGCCCCGCAACGGGCGGAAAGGGGCCCCTGCCCTGGGAAGACCGTGACGTACCCGACCTGTGCAGAGTTTCTGGTCGCGAGGTGGACCGGATTTCACTCCGCTGGAGGAATGTGCTCACGGACCGAAGATGGAAAACGGAGATTCGACTGTTTAGACGGAACGCAGCTATGGAGGATACCGATGAGCGGGCGTTTCAGGAGGAGGAGGAGGAGGAGGAGGCAGTGGTGGAAAAAGGCCGCCCCGACTGCTGCACGCTTTGTCGGACTGCATCGCTCGGGCTCGGGCTCGGGCTCAGGGGGAGCTCGGGCTCGGCCTGACAATTGAGCACATGGTGCAATGGCTCGCAGAACCCACGTGTTGAGCGGATTTTGGAGGCTTTCTAGAGCGGAATCGCTTTGGAGACGCGTGGCGGATTGTGGGCAGTAGCCCTGCGCCCGCTTTGTTCTTTCGAGCTTCGACATCCTAGGGCCGTGTTCTTCGAACGACGGCCACGTTGTCCTCACCGAACTCCTGACATCCCACATGAACCGCGTCGCCTCTCCCCCCATACAAAAATCCGTCGACCTTCGAGCTCTCGCCCATGGTGTGTCGTAGAAGAAGTATAGATCGCCTGCCGCAGCGGACGGGCCTCCATAGCAGCGGCTGCCTCTCAGAGTCAGAGCCCAGAGTCTGATGAACTGCCTCAGGGACATCACAGCGGAGCGCAAGTAAGTGTTCGAGCTCGCTGGAGATTTTCGACAGACAGGCGAGAGCTCGAGCTGCAGAGACAGAGCCAGCGACTGAGGGAGGGAAAGGAAGGCAGAGGAATTTGGGCTGTTCGAATTTGGGGTGTGGGCGGGGGGGAGAGGGAGGGTGGAAACAATGGCTGCGTCTGGCGATGAGAGAGCGACGACGACGACGACGATGAGCGACGAGTATCGCATGTCGCCGAGCAGAGGCACGACGACGACGGAGGAGAAGTGTCAGCAGCGGGCCAGAAAGTCGCACTTCTTCAGCAGGAGCTTGTCGCGGGGCAACTTCTCGTGGTCCTTCGTGCGCAGCGCTCTGCAACCGGCGGCGACCAGGAGCTCGGGGCTCTCGTCGTCCTCGGCCAACTCGCTCTGCTCCGACGAATTCCCCATGGCCGCCTCGAGGTCGTCCGGCTCCACCTCTGCCTCGGGCTCGGGCTCCGTTTCGAATGTCTCCGATGTGTCCTCCGATGCCTGCTCCAGCTGCAGCACGAGCACGAGCACGAGCACGTCGTCACCGCGCTCGCAATCGAGGAGGTCCGCAGGCACGTCGGGCAAGCGCAAGGGCAGCAAGCTCTCGTCGGGCGAGAGGAAGGCCGTGCTCGTCGACAAAGTGCCTTTCGGGAAGTCTTCCAAGTATTTGACGGTCTATGTCGGACCACGCATCGAGCAGAGCGTGAAGTATGTGATCAGCCGCAAGCTGCTGGCGCACCCTCTGTTCCAGGTCCTGTTGAAGTGCTCGGAGGATGAGTTCGGCGAGGACTTCTCTGTCGAGAAGGGCGTGGCGATCATTTGTGATCCCGCATTGTTTCTTCAAGTGGTGAGAGCGGTGGACGACAATATGTGGAATGCCCAGAGCGCAGG
This sequence comes from Marchantia polymorpha subsp. ruderalis, assembly GCA_037833965.1. Classification (NCBI taxonomy): domain Eukaryota; kingdom Viridiplantae; phylum Streptophyta; class Marchantiopsida; order Marchantiales; family Marchantiaceae; genus Marchantia; species Marchantia polymorpha. The sequence continues at coordinate 28,758,787 of AP031351.1, read as the reverse complement.
ACCCGATGACTCGGACAGCAACTACGAGTGACTACTTAACTAATCGAGGAGGACGGGCTAGATCTCCTCGAAATCTTCGGCTCTCTCTAGACAGTGCTACAATTTTGATAACGAGCGAGCAAATGACCATTTGCTCTGAGCGATTACATGTACAGATTAGATTATCTCTCATAGATTGTGATTATCGGTGCAAGAAGAAGCCTCTGGCGAACAAAGTTTTGACCGGTCGAAGGTCGAGTGGGCCCTTTCTGACACCCTTTCTCCGTCACACGCCATAGGGACCTGTAAGACTTCGGAAATTTCTCCCCATCGGGGGACTGTATATATTATACCTGGCACTGTCAAAGTGTGTCGTTACTTGTAATCTAATACATTCATAAATCGCATTTTCGCGCCATAATTCTGCCTTTTTGTAGCCGATGTGTGAACTGGTTTTGTATCTCATGCTAGTGCTGACTCAGGGCATGACCTCAACACCTCGTCGATCCTCGACATGGTGTCGGATACAGAGTAGCCTCGAAACATCCATTCACTGTTGCTCCCAGAGAGTGACCATAATCCAGCCAACAACAGGTTCAGGGATGTACTCATGTGGAAAACGAGTAAGAAGGTGTTTCTGCACTGCTCTTGTCACGAACACCAAATGATCACAAATGGCTTCAGAACCTTGGTGTCCAAGCAGAAACAACAAATGTTTCCATATATAGAGCAACTGATGTGTGTGTGACCGTGCTGTATGAAAATCAGGTCTGGAATATTGCATGGCAGAAAATGAAGTAGACCCCGAACTGCTCATATTTCAAAAAACCTGCTTCAATGGAAATGACCCCAAGATTAGTACACGGCCTAATCCAGACTACCCTCGTACTGAACATCTATTTCAACCAGCACGGAGATCACTTCCAATGTACAACGTTCAATGTCCTTCATCTAATACATAGTTATCGAGTTATAAAATTCATATAATTTGCACTTACAAATTTGTAAGTATCACATCCCGACCTCTGCAAAGAACCGTCTGAACCCTAATGGGACACATAAGAAAACTGGTCACTGTGAAAGTCTACTTACGTTGACCGAACCTGCGCAGTAGATTGTTTCCCTGGGCACAACTGGTGTTCCTCGGGTTTCCGGAAATTCCTCTATTCTTTCAAGAAAGATACTTGGTGTGACATGGCCACATTGTCTTTAGTCTCAGTAAGTGACCAACTCGTGACGACTTTCCACACCGAGATGCTTTATTGACCTCATATCCTCATTCTGTAAACAAGCAACGCAAATCGGAAAAAAACAGCTTATGAGACGCAAATTCATATTCATGTTTGAATATTATCATATATGAATACTCTATCTATATATATATATATATATATATATTCATATTCAAATCATCAGTATTAAACAACTGACATAAAGTTCAAACTCTTCCGGAGCTGGAGTTTTGCCCATTTGCTGCTCTGCACATTGGCAGAGCCGTGATGTCACATTTGAGTGATCTGGAGTTAACATCCTTGTGATATGTTGGTATACGTGAACAGTTTAAATGGTACTAATCCTGCTGCCGAAACTAGAATAGACAGAGGTGGCACCAAATGCATTTCAGACGTGAGGTCTCACTGTTTTATCCACTAGAGATGGCCGTGCATCGTTGAAGTTCGTGGCTTATTTTCTATCTGAACACTGTAAATGTTTTTTTTATTACAGCACTGTGTACGTGAAATGCCAATGTGCTACAAGATCATCCCAATGTGATGGATGTACGCCCCAATAGTTTCCACAGCATCTGAGAACAGCTCTAGTTCAAGCGTCCATCCAAAAAGCTTGCACAGCGCGTAACATTGTCGATGAGGTCAACTGACTGACTTATTTCGCCTTGACATGCTTTCAGAATCTCGTTTATAATTTCTCATGCGAGACCGTCTTCAGAGTCTAGAAGACCGGAACAACAGATATTAACTTGCTTGGAAAACCCTCCAGCATTGATTGTACCCACAGACAAGTGGGAAGAATCAACGAAATCTACAAGTGGGAAGAATCGACTTTGCTTGTGGCCTTTGTAAAATTTCCACAAAAGAGAATAATCACGTTCGATTACTCTTGAACTCACGCCTTTATGAGTCGGCCACTTGGCACCTTCAACTTCATTTCAAACTTGGCCACGGGTTTCCAAAAGGGAGTTCAGCTTTATTGAGCATAAAGGCTTGAGTTCAAGAGGAACCAAACGTGAGCATATTCATTTGAAATATATCTGAAAGGAACAAAGAACAATCCGAATGAATTAGAGAAAACTTCTACGGTCACCCCTAAAATCACATATTTCCACATGAGACATGAATTTCCGAGGACACAATAAATACTATCAAGCCTTTACAATGTATCGTGTTCCTCACCACAGACAAGTATTCGCATAGTAAGGGAGAATATTCGAGGAGCTGGGATATATAAAATAAAAAAGTATAATTTATTGATGGAAACAAGGTGTAAAATATACAAATAAGTTCAAGGCCTTTCCACTCTAGTCTCATATCCTACCATACATCTAAGTAAAGTGAAAATGCGACTATAAGTAGAAATTAGTATAGAAAATAGTATCTTCATTTGTAGAAATTTTACATACTCCGCAAAAAGAGCACGTCCGGTCTCACAAGGACATCCTCTGGTGTTGGGGGCATAATCTAAACATGGAATTACGAGGGAGCAATATACCTCGATGTAAAATCTGCGGGTTTCGTTGTAACACGTCTTGGGTAGACAATGGAAGGCTGGACGACCTGGTTTCAGCTGTGGCCACAGACTCAGGATCTGGAGGTTCTCCAACTTATTTGTCAAGCCAGCCGCCTTGTGAGATTGCCATGATCGTGGTCCCTAGGATATCGAGGGCGACCTAGGGATGTTGCACCCAGAAGCAGCGGTGTCTAGATTAGAATGTGGGATCCCTGCCCCTGAGATCATGCTGGTTTAGAAAGTGTTTGCTTGGATCTAGTCGGATCTTCCAAATTAGCTGTAATTTGCAATCATATTGAGGTCGTGGTTCCAACCCAGATATACTATGAAACAATCTTCTCAATTCGGACGGTCGTTTCGACGCGGTGTACTTATGGCGATGTAACTTGCAGCCCGTGCTCGGTGCTTTTTCCTAATTTTGAATCTTCCTATTCTACCTTGATTCTACGTCTATAGGTGAACGTCGGAGAGGTGTATAACTTGGATCCCCACATCCTTTGTCATGCAATCGGGAAGATGTTGTCGGTTCAGCCCATGATTTCTAATCTCTCAGCGCAAATATCCACCCAAGGATTTATGCCACTCTGAAATTAACTTTTTAATGATATTTTTCAAAAAATATATAAATAAAGATAAAGAAAATTTATCTAATCCTGTAGAAAATAGGCAACTATTACAAACATTTTTGGAAAAAAAAAACTAAGTTTTTTAATTTTATTACAAGATCCTGAATTAAATTATAATAATCCGTTATTGCCACACCTGGAAAAGCTGAAAATTATTTATTTTTCTGGAACTTGTCATTTCCATTATCATTATGGAACCACATACCATTTAATTATTCCTTTGTTCATCCTCGAGATCTAGAGAGGTAGAGATGGTCAAGCAAGTTAAGTGATCGCATGATGGAGAACTCCACGCTTCGTACAACAAGGGGGATGGGGGAGGGCCTAAGGCACTACAGATTTGGCAAGAGCTCTGTAGATGGATCCGTCTCGAGTCAATGGGAGTTGGAGAGGAGGAGGGTGCAAGCGAAAAATGGCGTCCTTGCCAATAAGACAAGAGAAGGAATAAGAAGGAACCCGAAGCAGGCGCTGTATACGCGAAATATGATACACTGGGAGGAATTCGGGTCCACCTAGTGGATCTGATCACCAGGCCAGCAGAGGGCCAGAGGTTGCACCCCCACAACGTGGAGATCTGTGGAGCCGACGACTATTGCCAGAAGTTCATTAACAGAAAACGCGCCGTCGTTCTCACAAGGATTCGAGGCTGTAATTTTACCTGAGGGGAGGTTTCAGGCTATGGGATTCGACGAATTCGCTCTTTGCAGTAAAGATGCGCAGCACCAAATGTGGATATCTCGCTCGCTCTGTCTACCGACAGCCAGCCTGCCTGCCAGGCCTCCTCCGGACTGACGGACTTGGACAGCCCTGCGCCTTGGAGCCGTGACCAGCATAATGAATGTGACGCTTGGACTCAAGCCCGAATAAAAAATACGGACCCCCGCCCCGATCGGAGCCGCGAGGATTGCAGCAGCAGGAGGAGTCTCGTCTGTGGCCGCGTGGCAATCTTTGGAAACGACCAGCAGAGCTTTATGTTATCTGGCTGTGCTATCGCTTCGTACATTCAGACGCCACGTTGCCTGTCCTGGCCTTGTGTTTCTGCAGGCTGTGAGAGCCAGTATACAAAACCAGGTGCGCATTTGCAGTCGGAGAATGTCAGTGCAATCTTAGGCACACAAGAGATCGCGAGAGCAGGTAGTGTTGCAGAGATCGTACATGAGAGAAATCGTCTTGAAACTCATTCGGTGAGAGTGGTACTTGGGATTCTGCCGTGTCGTGGATTGATTGACTTGTGGTGGTGCTTCGCTAGTGAGCAATCATGGTGACGTTAACCAAGAGCAGGATTAGTAAATCCTGCATTCTGCCCAGCAAGGACGCCGAGAAGTCCAGATCCTTGAGACCGCACTTCATTTCTTCAAGCTTGTCTCGAGGCACCTTCTCGTGTTCCTTCGTCATGCGAATCGCCTTGCTCTCAGCGAGTCACAACTCCGTGTCCTCTTCGGGCTCTCGTCGCTCCGGAGGCTACTGCAGGTCGGACTACGTGTCGAGATCCAGCAGCAGCGATGGATCTTCGTCCTTCGGAAGCTCGTGCAGCGATGGATCCAAAAGCTCGCTCATGTCACGGTCGTTTCTGAGGAGATCCTCCGCGAGACGCAAGAGCTGCAGGAAACCTGTGTTACTCCAGAAGGTCCCCTTCGGCAAGTCGGCTGAGTACCTGACTGTGTACGTCGGGCGGTCGACAGAGCAGAGCGTGAAATATGTGATCAGCCGAAGCTTATTGACGCACCCTCTTTTTCAAGTTTTGTTGAAGTGCTCGGAGGACGAGTTTGGCGAGGACTATGCTGTGAACAACGGAGTGGCCATCGTCTGTGACCCTGCATTGTTTGTGGAGTTGGTCAGAGCCATCGACAATAATGTTTGGTCTGCATGAACCCACGATTCCGAAGCTACAAAGTTTTGACCATGCAGACGCGGGATTGATTCGGATTTCCATCTTTTTCTCCCGCAGAACTGATCTTCTCCATACGCGAAGCCTTGTCGCCTCGTGTCACAATTTTGTTCAGGTTCGAGCAATCAGCATTGCTCCGAGGTATGTGTACATAAAGGAGTACCTTCTAGATTAGATTTCCGGGTGGGCGTCTCTCGCAGAGGAAAAAATTTAGCGCAATGTTGGAGATTTGTACACACCGAGCTTAGATCTTGGAGAAGCTCGCAGTTTTCACCGACAGAAATACTCAAAATTCTACAGACTTAGCATAGCTGCAGAGATTAGTTGCCACATGAGCGTCATCGTGTGTGTAAATTACGCGGTATCACATGCATAATAGATGTATAGACGGATTGGTACAAACGAGTGCTATGTCCATTATCAATACAAGTGCAGCAAGAGGTTCGAGCAAAAAAGGCTGTCTTGGCAATTCCTAGCCTTTAAACCATATTATCAAGTGATTGCTTTTCTTGTTCATTCAGGCCTATGAGAATAGAGTTTCTGCCAGTCTGTACAGCCGGAATTTCTACCTTGAATCGAGAATGTAGGCGATAAACGTCTAGAGCAATCCATCAGTCTCTCGCTGATCTATCGACATCGTGCTTGTTATATACAGGCTGTAACAAGTTGTGCTATTCATGTACATGAAAAGAATCAAGCTCGTGTCATGTTCCTGTGCAAATCGTTCTTCTGGCGTTTTTCAGTCATGAGTTGTGCAGGGTTTACATCTAAGATATCGTGTCTAATTATGGTGCTTGTCTGAAAGACGTGGCTCTGCGCATGAATATTAAAATTGAGTAAACCTCGGATCCAAGCCTCTGTTAGCATATTATGCACAGAAGGCTGGATATGCGATCTGAAATCCCCTTAAGAAACTTGTGCATCTGGGTTCGAATTTTTATACTTTTCTACTGTGAATCAGGAAAGTTTGTAAAACCAAGGAATTTATATTCACGCACGAATAAACGAATGAGGAACACTAAAATGCAAAAAAAATGGCTATCATCGTATAAACCCGGTAGACAACTACGTCTCAACTATGTAAAAAGCTAATCACATCGTCATCATCTCTAAGAGACTGACAAACGAAGAGTTTACTTGCTTGACAGTGCCAAGAATTGGTACTTCAATGAACAAATATACAACAATATCAAATTCCCTGCCGGAACCTTCTTACAAAACCAAAGTATAATATCATTAACATATTATACCCACTCGTTTCGGATTTTATTGCGAGAAAGGAAAAGTTGCAGCTGTTTCGAAGTGTCAACACCTCACTTCGGTTGTTGCTTAACTTGACAGCGGTATACTCATGCTCAGTGAAACCATGAGGGACTAAGCGCATCGTTACCGTGCCTACCCACGGATGAAACACCGATGTTGGTCTTCTTCCACATTTTTCGATAGGAATTATACCACTAGAGCTGAGTAGGGAAATGGCGTCCTTTATGCATGCTTTGATGATAAAGTATTACACTCACTTCTCTCCAAGTGGCCCAGCACTCTCTTTAGTCCAATCGATGATACACTCAGCAAATTATGGAGTAGTCATGATGTTTCACAAGCAAGTTATTGCCAGTGCCAGTTGGATGTACAATGAATATACCTATATTTAACCTTCTCGACGACGTGGAGTAAGGATGTAGATTTTGCAAATATTCCCGAATACCCGCTTTCACTGTCGACATTAGATAAGGGACGTTCATGACATAGGGAATAGACAAAAGAGACCTTTTTCAGCTACAGCATAACTTTAGGTACCATTACGCCAAAATCTAAAGCGAAGAGGTCTGATCTAGGTGAATAGGTTTTGTCAGGTTGATGACTTGCAGTCTTGTTTCAAGCTATGGAGTGCACTGACCTGCTTCGGATCTGACTGCTGATGACAATGTAATCGAGTACAGGTCTGATGTCCATCCGCTAGGACAGGCTCAAATCGCAACTCCAGGTCCTCAGGGAGCTTCGGGAGTATTCGTCTCGCCCCTCGCGCCTTTTACGATTTCGGGAGGTTTTGCCTCCTCTTTCCGCCCATGGACGCACAAGAATGAAACCGAGGCTATGGATTTTTACCTTGTTCTTCACTAAGCCAAAGACTGTCAGCGCGTAGTTTGTGCCGTCCTACGGGAAACAACAACTACATTACACAGATTTCCCGACACCTTCTTCGATCTTCTTATGGCGTTGTACGAGAAGAATGTGGTTTCTTCGTAAATCTCTTCTTTGAATCAAGCTTCAATGAAGTAGCAGATGACGTTTCCAAATTTTCAGCCGATCTGACTATTGCAGTCACAAAGCACCGAGAATAGCAGGTGATCTCACAAGCATTACTATGTGGTTGGAGAGAATAAAACCGCCATCGAACATAATCATAGCTAGCTAGGGGGTAAGTATTGTACTATAATATCTCTCCATCAAATTTCGCCACTTTACCGTTGTGACCAAACTGCCATTTCTGAGTAAGCTCATATGTGATGTACCTCAACGAGTGATTTCATTGGCCATAGTTTGGAAAATGTCCTGCCCTCGAGAAACGCAAATGGCGCGAAACCATGAGACCTTATCGGTAAACACTGCACTTTATGCATCAGCTGCTCTACCACACATGTGTGATCGACCAGTTAGTATCTTTGTATGTGGCCTTGCATTTCTTGGACTGAAGGGGCCTTGGCATGTAACACGAACGGGCGAAGTCAATAGAGAAAACGATGGGAATACCTTATCGAACCTTATAGCTAAGCTGGGACTTTACGGTTTGATTGGGAGAACTATACCATTCAGTGGCTAGACCATGATGTTATCGTGATCAGAAACATCTTCGACATATATGTAGAGCATCAGAAATAATCTACATGTACTAATATTTACAGTTGGCTAGAGAAAATTGTACATCATGTTCTGAAGTGATCCTGACTTTAAAACCGTCAATTATTTAACATTATTGTAAATTCAATGGTATAATAATTAAGATAATTATATTTCTCTTATAAAATCATTTTTTAACCTACCTTTGGAAAATCATAAGTTTTACATAAGTAATAAATTATATTATTTTTCATTAATAATATTCATATTCTATGATGTATAGTGTATTTTCACTAAATTTTATTTTGTCTTATATTTTGATTGCATTGTTGATCATTCATGGAATTTTTGAAAAATCCTGAGAAGTAATCAAAATCACGTATATTGATATGTGATTATTTTTACGTTGGACCTGCAAAATCATAAAAATCTTTCAAACAGTATTTTAGCAATTTTTTCACTAATTAAAAAATTGGAATGATTTTAGATTTTATGAATTAAATTTAAATTTTTTTTAAAAACATATTTATAAAAAAATTATAATAATTTTTTAAAAACTATTTCATATCTTATTTTCATCTGACAAATTTTGTCTCACAAATACATAAAAAAATATTTATGTATTTGTGAGAAAAAAAATTATTTATTATCAGGTTAAGTATAAAAATTTATGTACAAATTTATGAAATTAAAAACATTAATGGAAAAAAGAAAGTGTATAACATGTGGAGTAAGAAGTCTAATAAAAATTATCGAGATATGATGTTTTTATAATAAATATTAATTGAATTTTATGACTTGAAATAATATATAATGAAATTTAAATAAATTGATCATTAGTTCATTACATTATTGAAAAAAAATTCTCTAAAATTTTTGAAGAAATTTTAAAAAATAACTAGAACTTAAATTATATTTCTAAATCTTATATTAAAAAAAAAACCAAACTAGATACATTAATAAATCAACAAAAATTGTAACATATATAAAAATTATGAAACACATCTAGACATATACACTGGAAGAAATTATTTGGAAAAATTATGATTTTTTTAATCAAAATACATAAATAAAAATAATGATATAAAGAAAGTTATTACTAAAATTCTAGATAATATTTAAATTTAAATATCAAAATCATGATATAAACAGATGATCAAGTAAGAAATTCCAAATCATTTTTAGCTTAAATCTATCAATTATGTTTAGCATTTTTTATCAAATCATGGCTTATCATAAATCATCAGACTTCACAAAACTAGATGAGTTTTATCATATTATTCCAATGTGCTAGAACACATCTTACTTAAAAAGTTTTAGAAAAACTTTGGTCAGTTAAGTTTTTCATCCATCTATTTTTATTACTGAATTTTTTCATATTAATTTTTTACTATTATTTTGACTTCATACGTTACTTTCTAAAGCCTTTGATAATTTTTAACAGTGGATTTAAATTTCAATCTTTCTCAAGCTGTTGTCACAAAAATGAAACCTTTAGTTCCATATTTGTGATAACAGCGTTTAGTTTTCCTTCGTCAAACTCAAATGATGAGTTTAAGGTTTGACAACGAATAAGAAAATACTTCTACTTAGTCATATAGACTTAATCAGAGCGTGTTTTCAGAGCCACAATCTGCAACTTTAACCCATATATTATTTTCGAACTCTCATCATGAGTCTCAAATATATCCATAAATTATTATAATTTCGTTTTAATCTACTCAGCCACACAGTAAAACTTTTTGTAATAAGTGTAAGTATCTATAGTTTGCACATAAGGTGTGTTTGTATTCAGAATTCAGTGTGCGATAATTTCCATATCAACTAAGAGGTACAAAATGCAATTATTTTGACTTTATTTGGGAGCTTAGTCAGCTTAGCTTACTTTTCTTCTTTATTAAATATCAATATCTTGGATTTTGACTACTTTGAGATTACAAAATTTTGTAAAAATATTATTGCAACTGTACAATAATTATTCAAATTAAATACATACATAAACAATCATCTTCAATTTGTCCAAATTTTTTTTATTTTATGTAATAAGATAACTATTGCTTTATTAAGTTAGCAAAATTAATGTAAGATTGACACTTGTGACAGGAAAAAGATTTGTATGGAGGTAAAATATTTTCATTTTTACCTCCTTAAATTAAAAAAAATATTCTTAACAAATCAATTACATGAACGAATTACATTTTCTGATACTTTTAACTTTATATAAGATATAATCTACGCAAAATATATTTATTTCATGAAAATTCTTGATAATTTATTTTATTATTCATTTTGATTCAAACATACATGATAAAATTCTCAATGCGATTTTCAGATCTTTGATCATCATTTAGATTGGTTCATTGGTTTTATCAAAAAAATCGTTATTCATAGAAATATGAACTTTTAAAACTCAATCTATCTTAAAACCTGAAGCATTACTATGACGGAGTTGTTATCGATGCTGTCGATGCTGTCTTGTTGATTTATTACATCCGGAGTTTCAGGGTGTTTACTGGTAAATGGTGAAAATTGATGACTGCTCGCCGATTGCTGACCAGGATGCGAGAAGGCCAAATAATCTGAGGAGCATTATTCTATGCACCAAAAGGACTATGATGATGAAGGCTGCAGTCGCCTCCTTCTGGTGACCACTCCACGATTGCTGACCAGGATGAGAGAAGACCATTTAAACCGAGGAGAATAGCTCCATGCTCCTAGTGGATTATGATGACGAAGGCTGAGTCACCTTCTTCTGATGACTACTCACCGATTGCAGAGCAGGATGCGAGAATGCCATTTAATTCGAGGAGAAAAATTCCACATTCCTGCTTGCACAGCGTGCTCGCCGCAGGTCTTTTGGCTTCTCTACTGAAGTATAGTTCGTTCTTCAGTCCTCAGGAAAACTGCAAGTCTTAACAGAACACTTTGTCGGTGGAGGTGATATTAAATTAAATGTAGTTAAACTCAATCACAGACATTTGACCCACGCCAATGATTCATTCTAATTTAGTCAATGTTCACGGGAGGAAGGTTTTCAGATGCACCTGTCAACATTTTAATTTCCGCGGATATGTTCCTCAGGTTTACAGGAAGAGCTAAGTTCCAAGACAAGGAACAGGGCCACGGGGATTTTTCCAGCTCAAAAGAAAGCTTATGGCGAGAGCCCAGAACAAAGCATCACGACATTGGGTTTCTTGAGGATCTGAAGAAGAAGTCGAGAGTGTGTAGATAACTTTGAATTACTTCATGTCCCGAGAGAGGGACATTTTCTTTACATTTCTGCCGTGGAGGTGTGACATGCTGTATGAGAATGCCAGAACCTTCTCTTCATCTATGATATACTGAAGTATCCTACTCTTCAAATGGACCATTGAATAGATCCCAATTCAGACCATCGCGTCTGTTGTGCGGCAAAGCGACGAAGATTTCGACTAGATTATTTCAAAAGCTGCTCAAAATTGTATGTTCCCGATTTCTAAGGAAGTATGTACAGGTCGGAGCAGAGAGATTTCCTACTGGCTACCAAAATTGGACCGAGATTGGACATCGAATGGAGGTCTGCCTGTCTCTGTTGCAGAAGGCCTTCAGACAAGTCGAGCTTCGGGCTTCGAATGATGACTTTGATTAGACTGCCAGCCTAGAGCTTCGATGCCAGATTTTGAGGACCAAAGGTCGTCATCGACTGCTCTAACAACTTCCAGGAACAAAGCAGGGTCGCAAACGACGGCGACACCTCTCTTCACCATGTACTCTTCACCGAACTCATCCTCGGAGCACTTGAGCAATAGCTTGAAGAGAGGGTGCGTCAGGAGTGTCCGGTTGATGAAATACTTGACGCTGAGCTCGCTGCGCACTCCGACGTGCACTGTGAGATACTCTGTCGATTTCCCGAACGGCGTTTTCTCGAGAACTGCGGGCTTCCTCGACCGCTTTCTCGATCCCCACAGCAACCTCCTGGAAGGACAATACGCCGACAAGGGCGAGCTTGGAAATCCCCCGGAGCTCGACATGTCCGACGAGCTGCAGTCGTCGTGGGTACTCTCACTTCGGGAGGATTCATCCGACGATAATCTCGAACAATGCTGCATTCCACTGCGTGACACAGAAGAAGACCAGATGGAGCTGCTCCCCGGGCTCATCTTCTCCTCATCTCTGCTGCTCGCTGCAGCGCCAGAACCGTGCTTCCTGCTGCGCATGAAGGCCAGAATCGTTTCGCCCATTCCTAAACCCAGACACAAGTCCATCTCGCCCGCAATGGCCTCAGTACCTTCAGAACAGTGAACTTTCAAATCCTCTCGGCGCCTCTATGGCGCGAGCCAGAACATTCTTCTCGCCCACTGTCGCTCTGTCTCTTCTCACGTTCGGCAGTCTCCGAACTCAAGACCGAGCGTGCTGCGGCGCAGCTGTGCGTGAGTAGGCTCGAGCCTGCCTGCCTGTTAAGACAGGTCGTCGAAGTTATTCCGAGGATCGCGGCTCGCAGCTGTTTAACTCGGTTTAGCATGCTCGAAATAGGCCTTCAATTGACTCGGGAGCTCGGATTCAAAGTCGAACGCTGCTGCGCAGTGCGTGGTCGATTTCACGACTGAATAGCCCTGCCACATTGACGTCAGCTGCTTCTGCAAACCACCTGGCACGCGGCTACGAGACCTTGTCACTTGCGGCTCTTCTGCCTCTCAGACCTCTGAGATCTCTGAGCCTTTACGGCCCAAGTGCGCGGACGTTTGTGCACTCGTGTCCCTCGTCCACACTCGCTCGTTCTGTTGCCTGCCCTGCGGTCAGAGTTTGTGGGACGGAACTCCTTGACGACAAGGGCGCCTTCTGACAGTCGCAGTTAATGTTTACGTGTACGACTCGTGGCTTCTCGTTGGCTGGTTTGCCATAACAGTTCAGTTTGGATGTTGTGGGATTCGAGATTTTCTCGAATCACAAACTCGCCTCTATGACATAAGCAAACAACAGACCATGAGACATAGTTTGTGTGTATGTCTGGAAAATCATATGCTTGTGCCTGAATCTGCGTCAATTTTCTGAACTGAAGGACTGATTTCTTAGACAGACCGGGGTCAGCAGCAGAGGCCAACATTTTACTAGAAATCTGCACCCAGACCAGACCATAATCATCAGCAGCGACCTATGCCCACCCATGCTACTCAAATTACGCAAATTCTTGGTTGGATCTTGACAAACACTGCCCTTAGCATCACTTGTGCCCACCCAAGGAGAAATAATGTCACCCAAAACCCAACCCACCCATAACCCATGGGCATGGGTATGGGCACACAATGTTGGGCTCTGATCAGCAGTGTTATCACAATGTGGATCTTTCTTCGTCATTTTCTTTGAGCTAGCTTCTGACTGGCAGTCCGTTTCAAGAGTCACGAACACAAAGGCCAATGCGAATTGTTGTATGATCTGATGAATATGAGTACTGCCAAGTTTCCTCGATCTACTGTAAGCAATGCATTCACCCTTACGAGGTGGACGTTGCATTTTCCCTCAAAATTATTCACTTTTGGATCTCGAAATCTATTCTCCATCATAGGTGAATCAAATCGTATGTGTGTGAGTTTTGAGAAGAAGAGGATATCTTCCATGAAAGGCACGTCCTTCAAATATAGAATGGCAGTGATAAGGTGATAAAACTATTAGTATGAGTGAGATTATCATCGTTCTGTGACAAAATTGCAGAGAGCACTAACATTGCAAACAATAAGAGAGCAATCATATTATGTGAAAATGTTTTCTCCTGTGATCTTGTAGTAGACACTTTGAGCTAGAAAATTATGATATCATGTTTGAAGTTCGATACCTTTACCGCTGTGATGCCAATAGGGCCTAACCCATCTTCTCCCTTTGGTATCATTCCGGTAGGAATCTGATAGGGGTTTCTCATCCCTTCTTCCGTATTACTTGGTATCCCTTCATTTACATTTTGTAGCCTAAAATTTCTCATTTACCAGACATGTGGTTACGAGTGTTTGATTTTCTTTCATAACAAGAGATTTATGGAGATAAAGGTATAACTCTATAAAGTTACCATACTTTATCACTTTACGAGTGTGACTCGTTATGTATCTACTAAGTATCCTGTGTCTTAGGATGAGCTTTTTGCCTGCCTAAGACTAGGCTGGCGTTCAGTTAATTGATCAATAAGTGTCCTCTAAAAATCAAATACCGTCTTATCGGCACTGAAACAAGGAGTCAGTAGAAGTAGAACGCTGAATTCTTGGTCTGTATTATCCCCAGACAGCGGGTGAAACATTTATCGCCAACCTTTGGCACTCTCCACGATCATTTAATTGAAATTTCTATCCTCTTGTTCTACTTTGGGTTAGGGCGGTTGTTCTCTTCTCGGTCGGAACTAGTATTTTCATAAGGATTCAACTAATGTTTACTTTATAACGTAAAGCGCCTCCTCCTGTACTTGTAGGAAAAACAAATAAAGTCTTCTACACGCGTAAGATATTGCATCGACAGACAGTACTGGCAACTCTTGTGGTCTGGGAGGGCCCACTCGTCCAACTGTGACGTCAAATATAGAGTTCGATACCAGGTTTGGCAGAAAGCATCGCCGTCCAGTGCATACAAGGGAACATAACCAGCAAGTTCCTTTTACAATCCATACGGCTTGTTTTGTCCATATTCTAATCGAAATTAAGTAGAGAGAAGCCCAACTGGCTGACAAAGCATCCATTTTAGCGCCGCAATTCTGCTTGTGCATCTTATTGCTCTGTTTTCTTCTGAGTTCTGGCAAAGGCAATCGGATACACAATTCACCAATTGTTGCATCTGAGAACCTTATGTGAATGAGATAAGAATCCACTCATTTCAATGACGCTTCTCTGCAGGAGATGCATTGTCAGCGTTAACGCTTTCCAACCTAAAATGACAGACTCATCTGAACGTCCATCGTTGGATTTTTTCTGAACACCTGAGGTACATTCAAGGCAAATCCGATCCAATTTGACAGGTTGAACTTATTATATTCTGATGATTCTCTGCTACCGATTAGATAACTGGAGTAGATGTTCAATCGGAAGAGTTCAATCACATTGAGAATACGTCAATACACTGACCTAGGTTGTATCATAGAAAGGTTGTGGATCTATTTGAATACTCGTACGTAAGATGAAAAATCAAATTAGTTTAGGGGAGAGAGGGTGCTAAGGTGAAGGTACATTTTGAAGTATGTTTCTTTGGGCAATTTCATACGAATATTTGGAAGGAGGATCAGAGGAAGAGTATAAGATACTGAAACGTACACAAACTTTTGATAAATTTTTAGTTTGAGATCGATGAGAAGAGAGTAGAATCAGAGCAAGAGCCAGAATATTGGAAGCTACATGCAAAAAAAATAAATACGCGTATAGTGAACTGATGATACAACTCCTTCTGTCTGCAGACGGAGGATAAGCGAGGAAGATACAAAAACAAGTACGAGCAGAAAAGGGCCTCAAACGCTTTCGATTTTATACGCATGCTCTGACACTACATGAACGATAGCCGCAAAGGGCCAACGTGAAAAGGAGTGAAAGCTTCATACCCCATAGAGCATTCAACGAAAGCGAGACAGCAGCGAAAATTGATCAGGAGTGAGAGCTTAACAGCACTCGATAGCATCGCACAACAAATTAATCAAATTTGCCTGTAATGTACATGACTGTAAGTAGCAGAATGCTAGGTGGGACTTCTTACCAGCTGATAAGAATTCCAGAGGCCATGGTCTTTCGAGCATGGAGATTTTATGTTAACCCTCGCTTCCTTGCCCCAAATTCTCCTCGCTCAGCGTTTTCTAGAGATAGAGCAGGAATACAATTGAACGTTTACCGCAATCATTTGTTAGACACAATCCCGTGCACAGGTATACACAAAAGTTTGTTATCGACAGTTGCGAAAAGTACTGTACTGACAGAATCGAAGAGCGTATCGGAAGAACGTATCATCAATGCTTGTAATTTACTGTTGAGCGATATGTAAATTGGTTTGGGATTAGCAGGTTAGTAAACAGATGCATGAAATTGACTGAGGACGCAAAGTTTGCATATATAGGTAATCGAAATGCGCTGAAGTACACACACCAGTGATGCGCGCACTCCACGTGTTTTTACAAATAACTCATCTACATCCGCTGAAGATTAAACATACACCCTTGGTCCACTCGAAGTATGTAAAATGGTGCAAGTATTATGGCGGATGACTATTATCAATCTCTTTCATATTTCAATAACTACAGAACATCATAATTCTTGTCTATTCGTAAGATTAGAAGAAGCAACAACAATTTCCGTAACTATAACTGGCGCATAGGCTTCAAGTTTTACTTCTGCCAATTGTTATGATCTATCTTCAGTTTTCTCATAATCAATAATGTTTTGGCGCTTTTATCTGACGAAAAAAACGTGGATATATCACATATATTCTACTAGTAGTCTACAATCTTCTACCTTCATTGACGATTTCAGAAAGAGCATACAATCAGCCTTCAAAATGTTATGACTCCATCTTTAAGAGTAACAAAATCCTTCTTCCTGTTCCGTACAACGGAAGCGACAGGGGAATAGTGAACCAATTTTCTTCAAAAGATATAGACATGTCAAGTCCTTTTGCATTTCATGTTGCACTAACAAAATCCGTTATCAACCTTTGGAACTTTCAGTATACTTGATGTTTCCCAACAAGGGCAATTGTTTGAAATATAAACAGAGGTTTTCCGGATCAAGTCCGCCTCTTTCAGCTCTCTCCTACTATGAAACTAAGCACCTGTTGATCTCAGTAACTGCTAACTTCAACCGAGTTGTGCCGAGCTTAGGCAGAACGGTGCAGAGAAGTATATACACATGTACAAAGTGTCCAGCTGCGCGTGGTTTGAAGGTGTAAGGTACATCACCCTCAATACCCGCATGTTTGTGAACCTCGTCTAAGATCTAAATCAACTCTCATATGTACAAGCTCGAGCTGCATTTGTTGGCTCTGACGGTCAAAATTGGGGGACGCCATAACAGCGTTCCGTGCAGAAGTAAGCCAGATCATATACTCCTGATTGGTTTCTCAAATATCCTCCTCATGACTCTCTTCACATTCGTCAGCGTGGACATCCTGCGCCGAGCACATTGTATCATCCACTAATCGGACCACCTCCAAAAACAATGCAGGATCGCAGGCGATGTTAATTTTACTCTTCGACGAGTAGTCCTCATCGAACTCGTCTTCAGAACACTTGATCAGCACTTGTATAAGAGGATGCGCCAACAAACTCCTGTTGATGACATATTTCTCAGTCTCCCCAGTTCGACTCCCGACGCACACTGTCAAGTACTTAGACCATTTTCCGAACGGCACCTTCTCCAACACGGCAGGCTTCCTCGCCCTCGACTTGCCGAGCCCGAAAAGCGACCTGATCGAATGAGATCGAGACGAAGAAGACTTAACAGAGCTGGTGGACGAGCTGGACTTCCCGTCAGAGGACAATCCTGAAGCAGCCGACGCAGAGGGCGAGCTGCAAAAGCTGGCTTCGCTGGCGAAATCAGCAGAGTTCCTAGGAATAGCCACAGAAGCATCACAGGCTTTCGCACTCGAAGATTGCCCAGCACTGCGATTTACAAAGGACCATGAGAAGTTGCTTCCTCGAGGACTGTCCACCACCTCCGGCTCCATCACAGAGCCCGAATCGCTCATCTTTTGCATCAAAGTCACCATCGTGTCTCCTAGGCCCAGACCTAGACACACATCCATCACTCACTCAAGTGTACTTAACAGCAGACTGCGCCTCCCCCCTTCGACACCAACAGACTGCGGGTACTATTCGGCTACTACGAACTGTTGTCTTCCCGAGCCGTACTCTGTGAAGGTTTTGTATATGCGAGAGCCAGCAGCATCGAGCAGAGGCAGCAGCAGGCGAGGCTAGGGAGCAGAGGGCTACGTGTAATCCTTGAGTACAGATCCCAGAATAGCCTTCTCAGGCAGATTCCAGAGGTCTGCATCAACTCTACGTGAATGCACCTACGACCATTCTTTGCCACGCGTCTACGAAACCGAGTCGTTTGGTCGAGTCCGAGGTTCTTCAGAGCGGCGCGAGCGGAGCAGGGCGCACTGTATCTGATTACCCCATCACATTCACTGGCCTGCACTCGATCGTTGGATAAGATCTCTCTCTCTCTCAGTCAAGGTACTGAGCAGAGTATGTTCCCATGACACCCTTTCAGAAAATTGGTCCCATTCCGAGTCTAGTCATGATTTCTACTAAAAAGTAGTCTGCATGTTCTCTTTGGCAATCCTTTGCAAGAGTAAAGCAGCTATATATATATATAGATAATACGATCCGCAAGTCTTGGAAAAAATTTAATTTAGTTTTCCTGCTGGACTAGTTGGTTGTTCTCATAGTATTGATCTCCATTTATTTTCCATCTCACTTGTTGGGCATTGGGCATTCGGTGAATCCTTTTCGTCCTTCTAGAATGTGCACCGTCATCGACAGGGCAGGTATCAGGTTCAGATCAGATACTGGAGAGAAGGTTCAGATAGCGGTTCCTTCTACTGGAGAGAAGATACGAGAGGAGATCCTTTGAGGTTGTCTTATGTTCATGCTAAGAGACAAAGGATGTAAGAAATATATAGACATCGTGCCGAAGTGGACAATGACGAAAGCAAAGTAATGAGATCCGGGGTTTGAGACCCCAGCATCACAATCCTAATATGCACTATTGCGCCTGAAATATCTACATCACACATTCTACATGCACCTTCTAGTGCTGGTTGTAGAGCAATTGATGGATGTTTTATAACATAGTCTGCACAGAAAGCTCAGTACAGCAGTATCTCATGTTGTTTAAAAAAAATACTAAACATGTTTACAACCATGTGAATATTGGTGTTCAAAGCTCAAGTGATATACAGAAGCTGTTGTATTAGTATGTTGATTCCTTTCTTGATTTTCATCACATATAATCAGGTTATTGATAGTGATGAACATTCCAATCGTGTTTCATTTTAAAACAAGCCTTCCATGTCCACGTTTATCTCGTAGGTTTCCTTGTGTACTCCTTGTATATGAGGTTATACTGGCTTTTCCTTATAGCCCAATCCATTTACATGCGATATAATATAATACATTTTTTTAATATAAATTTATAGTGATCAAGATAAAAAAATCGCAATTTCTTGATAAATATTTTGCCCTTCTTATGTAAAAGCTAACACTTATACTAAAAAGGTTTTCAAGTATGGTGTCTGAGCATCTTAGGGATTTTATTTAAACCGATGATTACTTTAGTGATTTCATGCATTTTATATCAAAGGAAGTTCAAAGAAGGATAATGCAGATTTGACAAGCTCCATGGTTGGTACTTCTTAGAATGAACTTTCTTCTTTATCTATTAACATGAGATTTTAAAAAGTCAATATATACTCTGTTTTTACAAAGTTTATTAGACATGATCGCCTTTGAGCATTTCTCATGGTCTTTAGCTTCAAAAGAAATGAATGACATCGTTACATGATTTGCACACTTAGTTTATGTTAGTTGGGCACAAGTACTTTGTCTCAACCTATATAAATCCATCTCGTTCTAACTATTACTTGTGTTTAAGTGATTTTTATCTACAATGGCATCTGCATGTGGCATTTAATATAGCTTCCTCTATAATAATTTTTGAAATCACCAACATACTTTACGTAATAGTGTATTCATGTGTATGAATATCACAATTGACAGTCTCGCAAGACCATGTCTTCCAGATAAGTTCACATCAGGGGCCGTTAAGGATATTATATGGGCGAGGAAATTACTTCATGGGACCCCTTGGAAACTCAATACGGCTCGAAGGGACCATCAGGTTTCATTTTCATCTATATAGAAATATTTAATTCCTCGAAGCAAGCTGAATAATATTGAGATCATGTTAGGAGACTAAGATCTCACGATATCCATCTAGCTCATGCTGAAGCGCGTTGGGTAAGGAGAATGCCTTCCAAATATAAGGATTTTGGACTTCTGTGTCTTAACGACAACTTTCGCTACTTTAACGTACAGCAGTTCAAAAGGAAGTCACTTTACCTTCATTTATGATTTTGAAAAATTTTCAGAATCTTATTGGGAGATCGAATAAAATGAAGATCTGGTCCCTGGATGTGTAAGCTTTCAGAAACAGGAATATAATCTGATATCAGTGAATTATTTTACAAAAATCTCTTTTATTTTTCAGTCCTGGCAAATATGAATAGAATCCAGAACATCGCATTCCAGATTTCACGAAGGATTTTTTGAAATTAAAGGCAATATATCTTCGATGTTCTCCTAGGATTTGCTATCGCTTGGACCACTTGATTCCAAGTCATTGGACAGATGAGTCCAACATCTACACATAAGAAAGACCTTAATTTAGAGAGCAAGATAAAGAAAGTATTCCTCCTAAATTGGAAGAAAGATCGACACAGAAAAGCCTCTTGTAGTAAAATGGATGCGGTGAAAAAAATGGATGGTGAAAATTTTTCTTCCAGCAGTTACTTTTTGCTGCAAATCGAATCTCATAACCTTCCTCTGGCTATTCCCGCTGTAGTTGCGAATCTCCAGTTAATAAATGTTCAAGCCCACAACTCACTGATGGGGTCACAAAGATGTGACCCTCGGAATGTCACTCACAAGTTAGTGTCAAGGAGGTATAGGGGACAGCGGAGAGTGGGTTAGGAGTATGTGAGTAGTTATTTTGATATTCTAAGTCAATACGAGATTCTATTTTCTTCACAACGATTCGATTCTATACTATATAATATTTGAGCAGCATAACAAGTTTTAAATTAATTGGATTTGTTATTTCTCTAATTCAGATTAATTTTCTCAAATTCAATGTATGGAATTTTTTTCTTTAGAACATTTTCCTGTCATACATTGATTATTCAATTACAGCTCACTTTATGCCCTTCTATCACGTTAACATTTGTACTTCGATGAATTCAAATTTCTTAGGTTCCATATTACATCTTTACATTGTTATACCTGAATGTTAAGATGTAATATGGGAACTAAGATATTGGATCCTAGCCCCATCATACGCGCTCCGATTTCGTCCATGTACAGATCGATGGGATGTTCCCAATTCATGAATTCATGGCCATGAATCATGGCCCATGATTCTTCTTCACAGTAAGAGGAGTAAAACGGTAAACATGAAAAGAAAAAGAAAAGATCTCTAAGGCATGCAGACGAGAGGAAAAGTGCCATCGGCTTGTTTACCGACACGTCAGAAAAGAGAAAGCTAAGCACTACATTCCAAACTGCGTATGGCGATGAAAAGTTCTAAATGCTGGGTTTAGAAGCAGGAATGGGCACCGACGTCGAAGAACCACTCTTAAATAGACACAATATTGACAAAATAAGATACAGCTTGCTTGCAATTTCACGACCCACTGCATTTGGTGATGGAGACACGTAAGGACATGCTCCTCTACACAATTCAATTATAGCCCGATGTGGGACCCCTCGGGCAACTGAATTGCCTGCCATTCTTCCCATTCCCGCTAGATCTGGGTGGCAAGCTTGACATGGCGAAGTAGGCGAGGCAAGGCAACAAGAACTGAACACGACACTCGGAAGGGACGCACGGACCACATTTACAGAACCTTCGTATAAACAGAGGACGATGAACGGGCACATCGCAAGACTCCACGGGCTATGGAGAGGCATCGAGAGCATCTTCGGATTCGGGTCCTCTGCAAACCAGAAGATGCTTCTGTGGAGTGTACAAGTGTCAGATCCGAAGTAGACACTTATCGACAAGAAGCAGCCGCGGCACTGTCCCCACTAGATTTGCTCTAAAGCAGGTATGGCCCCCATCTTCCTAGACATGTTCAAACGGACAATAATAGCGACCCCGAGCTCGCTATCCAAGAACGCCCCTCACGTTTTGCATGCCTCCAACGAATGTCCAAATTCCCATCGAGCTGCTATCCTGGGCAAGATCCGGCGGACCTAGAATAGTGTCCCTTCCAAGTGTCGGCCGCCAAGATGACAGTCATTTATTTCTCATCAGAAAGGGACCCGAGTTATATAGCCACAGGGATTCGATGACCCCGAGGGATCAAACCGAGCTGTTCAGATCTAGACGTGATGGTCCAGATGCCATTGGGGCCTAGCGGCTAGGCCCTAGCCCCAGGAGCATCATGTCCTTCACGTCCCGAGCTCGGCATTCGATCACCACGTAGGCTGAACTACGTTCAGACAACTATGGGGAACACGTAGTCCCCCCAAATGAGGAAGCATGCTCAAGAGAGATTGTCACGAGAGAGAAAGGGAACCGAGAGCAAGAGTATGAGTTTGTTTGTGACAACACGAGTTCTAGTATTTTTAGTATTCTTGAGCAATTCATCCATGTACTGCACAAATGATTTCCATGAACGAGGAAATACTTTCAGAGTCCAATGATGCCGTCAAATTTACGTTATTTTGTACATTTTATTTTCCAAAGAGAACGTAATATCTGACGATGAGGAAGAAATGATTTCAGTCGAGACAGAACACAGAAGGATTGTTGTTCAGATGATTTTCTTCTGGTTCGTTTTTCTGATCTTTCGAATATTAAAATCAGTATTGTCAACTTTTCGTTGTCACTAGAATTTTATTCTTCAGTAGTGTTCAAATCTGTTCATGTATTATTCAGAATCAATATTGACATTAGAGGTTATATAATGGTTCTAAGGGATGAGGTGCAAAATGAATCAGAGACCTTGAAGATCTTTGAGCTGGAAGGTGAGAAGTTGTATTTTAGTATAACAGAATGCGAAATGGTTAATTAATCAATGACAATGTATCGTAATTATATGAAATTTATGCAAAAGTAAACTATTTTTAAATTTTGGATTGAGCAAGTGGTGTGTCCACTAAGAGCTTTCGCAAGCCCTCGTATCAATCAGTGTCATCTAGCTCTAGTTTGGATTTAACTAGAGTATCGACTCGAATAAATACTTGAAAGGGAATCTAGAAGTCTTCCTCTTGACTCAAGTATTGGATGCTGATGCTCTATTCATATGCGTTGAATCCTAGAGTTGAATCTAACATAAGCCTTTCTCTGCATCAAAGTAGACTACAATTTTATTGTGACCCAAACATGATAACATAAATTCATAATTAATAATGTTAAAATGCTTGTCTAATTGACTTTTGACCATATACAACATTTGTAATTTGTCATAACGTCTTGTACTGCACTATAGAGGAATTAATTTGTGAGAACATGAGCAAGAATGAGTTCACTATCCATCTTGCTACTTTTCATATATCAAATTTGAGAATATGATTCATCAAGACAATTCGATTCATTCTATCTGATTATATTCAATTGTACAATATTTTGATTATTTCGATGAATATCTACCATATCATATATTGACATTATCTTTCTTAAAATCCTAGGAAAATGTTTACTTCTTCGCCACTATATAATTCAATTTCTTCCGAACAAGTCTTTTATATCCAAACATAGAGATTTCATAGATTTAACTTCACAATATCCCAATATATACTTCCTGCAGTTTTTATGTAGGTGCAAGTCGGGCCAAAATCTAGAGAAATGCAATACCTTACACAAATCATAAAAAAAACTAAAAGCTTTCCATACTTGTCTTAAAAGCTCTATTTCATGTGTCATACTTATTTACTCAAACTTGTTTACCCCCACTACTAAGTCAAATTCACTAAGCAGATTAGCTTAACTAACTTTTCAAGAATGTCATCAATAAGAGTAAAAGGATATCGACTTTCCAGTCACCTTGTTCGATCCTTTGTAATCAATGCACATACACCTCTCGGTAGGAGTAGGGAAGGCGCTTTTCGGCTGTAAGTTTGTGGATACATTCAAGGAGAGCATCACTTTCCTGGAACTCTGGAGGAAGTCTGACAGTTTGACAGTCCTGAGAAGAAGTCAAAGAGGGGAGTAGAACCTGCACTGTGATGTAGCTTGCGAAAATGGCCAGAGCTTCAGTGCCAGTGCTTCTTTTGCAAGTGATTCCAATAATGAAGCAGTGTCTCGGATTTCTCGGATTCTCCTTCCTTCCTTCCTTCCTTCCTTGGCAAAGCCACCGGCGGCAGTGTTTTGAATTTTGGCAGTAATCTGGCACCAAAGTTTGGATCGTATATAGAGTATAGTTCGAGTAACGCCGAAGTGCTGCCGGTTCAGCTTTCCAGAGTTGAAGGCTAGTGGTTCGTTGTGAGAGCCAGCATTGCTGGAGTGACGTGAAATATTTGCTCTTTGTCGGGAGTACTGGTTGTAATGAGATGGGCACCGGGCGTACCTGAAGAGGTCAGAGAGTAGAATAATTCATTTGCTTCGTAATCGATGAATTTAATTACTTTTGAAGCTTTCGGACGTCAAAGACTAAATATGATATCTCCAGATCGGTTTATCCTACAACCCGTCGGCCACGACCTGAAACTTAAAAAAATAAAATTCACGTGCAGCAAGATTCAATATAAGCTTTCAAGCCATCTCCAACATGCACAAAACTTCGTCAATGTCATCAACAGAGTGTCGAAATTTAGACATCAAAACAGCTGCCTGTTGTTCTAGAAACAATGCAGCAGCCATCTCGATTCACATGATTCTATTTCGAGATCAAGGTGAGGGAAGTACAGTACGCTTCTCGTTTATGAATGCTTGTGACGCCAAAACTCTACAGTTAAATTCATCAGAGGATTGGAGGTGTTATTGCGTCTTGACGCTGCTCTAGAAGCTGGTCCGCATTTTGTTTCCCTCAGTTATACAGTTTCGATCAACTCAAAGGTTGACTTGAACAGGAGAGTGTCCGAGCCGTAGAGCAGAGACTGGGTTTAGTTCATCACAGCGCACTTAGACTCTAGGTTGAAGTCAAGAACTCTTGGAGTCCAAAATTGACAAAAATCTTCTCGAAAGTGCACGTCTATATGAATTGTAGCAGGTGGACGACTTTCACTGGTCATTGACTAGATGATTTGAAATACAAACAGACATACTCCCCTACCTGAAAACATGAACACAGTTATCATACTGCCACGGCCTAGCAAGCAAAATATCTCCCACATCCATCTCTGCCACATCGCATCATACAGCGCTCACAAACTGTCGAACATGAAAAGTTCATTCTACTCTGTTGGTTTATCTATACGGCCAGTTCATTTCAAATCCATCCCAGAATATATGGGTCAGGATGCTCACAGTGTTGTGTTTGTCTTCTACTCAAAGTGTAAGTGAGCTAAATATCACTGGCTCTATTCTCCACAATAAGCTTGGCTCAGTTTTGTTCCACTCCAGATATTTTGGTATATCGTTGCTGTCGACAACAATCTGACGGACGACTATACATCACACGAGCACATTGAATTCGTCCTTAGGTACACAGACTGAATTTAGACCTCAAACATGTGTCTTGTGTTAAGGGTTGGGAGTCTCAGGAAAAGAGTCAACCTCCATTTCGTTGAACAAGAAGAAAAAAAAATCTCAGAGGTGGACTGTATCATTGGGGAGGCCTTATTCAGGGAATTCTCATGTGTATGGCATCTACAAGATTATGCCATACCCAAGAGAAAATGTGGAAAGAACACTCCGATACAAGGAAAAGGTAAGGTGTTTAAGACAGTGACTTTACTGTCTTCTTGTCCAGATGTACTGTGATGTGATCATTGCGGAGGAACTGATCCATGTTACAACCTCGTAGGCAGACCAGATCAGTTCAGACGGAAAGTCACATTTGCTTCAATTGGAGGTTCACTGTTTGAGAAAACATTGGAACTCCTTCAACCACTGTTGTCTGAACTGTTTATTGGAGTTTGTTTGGTTGGCCTTTTGTCTTTAGGAGTTGAGGGTCTAGTTTTCATAGCTACTAATTCTAGTGACATGCCGGAATTTCTGATGAAAATGTGATAGAAAAGTTTGAAGCGTTTACAAACTTCTATTTCTGGTCGATTCCCCGCATCTCTGCGTAAACGATCCAGATAGTTTTTTCGGTGGGTTTTGACTGGGTTGGATATTTGTTTCCAATTCTCGAACTCAGTAGAACACTCAAGTTTGTAACCCGAGTGAACATCTGTAGAAATCATGGCTGCTTTGAGTACACAACAATTTGATTAATTGCTACCTTTGAAACCTTGGTACTATGAACTATGAAATACCACTTGTCTCGTACTCACTCCATACACTTCTTGATGACCCCCAACCACTTCATAAAATTGAAAACTCATCGACGAATCTCTAGACCAACGTAAACTCGACCCTTCAAAGGGCAAATAAATTTATTATGTTCATGCAATTAAAGTAATACTCTATCTCAAAGCAAATTTACGTTTCAAATGGAACTCTTAGTGAGTTTTCTGAGTTTTCTAGTTATGACATACCTAGTTATGTAGAAATGCATGCAAGCAAGTTTAAATACCAATAGTGCAAGATTCTATATTAACCTTTTGAGATATTTATTGTTCTTTTTTTCATATTTCAGACAATTGTTTCAATAATAAGATCAAATTTATGATGTGTCACATACGTTCTGTAATTTTTAAATAAAAACTCATATAAAATTTAAACAGAATAACATATATTTAGATTGATGAATATTGAGAATATTGTGGTTCACGTATATCTTGAAATAAAAATTAGCAATTGATTGTGATATAAGATGTTTACATTGTAATAAAAAATTCGATCTACTCATAAATTTGATAAATAAATATGTATCAGTATATATTATCAAAAAACCTTTGACTAAGTTATTGCTAAAAATTGAAAAGTATACAATTATCTCATGAAATCAAAATTACGTATTTTCGAATCTAAAAAAACAAATTTCAAGCTTGATTGATTAGAATATGCATTGATTTCATGCGGTATAATATTTTCAATTAAAATAATGACTTAGTCATACGCTGGAAATCAAAATGGCTTAGACAAGTATGTTTGGCAATCCACATCAATTTACATTGAAATTTGTGTGATTTAAACATGTGATAGATTTTTTAAAAATTGGATTAAAATCTTTGTTTAGTTTGAATCAATCATTTTTATATTATACAATAACATATGATAAAAGAAACAAAATCTAAATTGTAACATAATTTGTATGGAGTATGACATTTAATGATGAAGATTGTTTTGCATAATGTATGCAAGTATTGAAGTAGCTTTTATATGCACAATAAAAAATATTTCTATATATTTTTATGCGTATATGGATTTTATGATTATAAAACAAGCATATATGTATCAAATAAAATAATTAACATGTCAAACTCTGTATATGCTTTTGATCTGCTATTTCAAAATTTAAATTATAGTATTCTCTTTGTTATTAATTATTTTTTCAAAATTTAAATTAATTACATTTGATATATTAAAATAACTGGATTATATCGTACATTAAGCTGCAAGAAAACTTAAAATTTGTTGTCAAACTTCTTCAGGTCTTTTAATGATGACGTGTTATGACCATGTTGTATCTATTCGCCTTGATTCAACTTTAAATAGTTTTCAGATATCTATGAATATGATTCTGTAACATAATCTTAAATTAGTAGAATTTTTTCAATGCAAAATAGTACACACTATGAGTTATCATGATATATTTTGAAAATGTAAAATAAAAACATAGAAATTATTTTCCAATAAAAAACTAAAAGCAGAGATTATAGATCAAATGTGAGGATAACTTTGTGTAAGAATTTGTTTCAGCAATGAACAGTTTCATTTAGAAAATATTTTTCAAGTGTTTTTGAGAGTTTATCTTGAGCAATGAATGAAAGAATTGTGTTAAAAAGTACATAAACATGGGATTGTATATGAGACATTAATCTTTTGAAATCATGATCAACTATCTCAAAATCATAGGAGTTGAATTTGAGTGAAAGTTATTTTAGTTATCATAAGTACAGAGTTTATTTTTATGTATCATCAATAAATTAGTAATTATCAATCTACTGTTGAACAAAATCTGTAAGTTCAATTTTGTTTTTGTAAGTGTGACATATTATATTCAAAGATTCAAATTGAAAAATTAATATTAATAATAGATTTATAAGAATTTTAAAAATATTGAGATCTAGAATGCTTAGATATTTATGCATCTGTCATTTCAAAAATTATTTTACTACATATTATTATTTTAAATTATTCATTTTTAAATCTTCACTCAAATATCTTAAAATAACATTCAAAAAATAGTAAATTTTCTTTTCATCTAATGTATATATATGAAGTGAATCCATATATGTTGAAATTTTATTAATTTTGAATAATAATTTTATCGTTACATTGTTTATTATTATACATAATAATTAAATCATAACAATTAATACTATATATATATATAAATATATAAAAAATGTGTTATATATAGGCACTATCAAAAAAGATAACAGCTTCCAAGTGTTTGAATAAAATGTGAAGGTTGAATCTAAGATTTCATTGTTTAACAATTCATTTTTCTTATATTAAAACTTGAATCATATTGTACTTATCTCTTGTAAATTAGATTTAAGATAAAATGTCTTTAAGATGAAAATAAAATTGTATCGTAGTGAATGATTTTTAATCATAATGTTAACAAACCTTGTGCTTGATAGGTAAGTAATGTATATGTAAATTGACAGCAATAAATCAACAATTTGTGTGCTTGTCACATAAAAATTGATTGTGTTAGTTAAGGTGTTAGTTCACAAGAACACGTGAACAATCTATGCACCTGGTAGCTGTATTCGTCACATCATCAATTTCCAATAGTGGAATAGATGATAAAATGATAATTTTCTATTATTTGTTGGTAAGATCCATAGAAGAAGAGTTAATTTCTAG
Source organism: Marchantia polymorpha subsp. ruderalis (assembly GCA_037833965.1). Taxonomy (NCBI): domain Eukaryota; kingdom Viridiplantae; phylum Streptophyta; class Marchantiopsida; order Marchantiales; family Marchantiaceae; genus Marchantia; species Marchantia polymorpha. The sequence goes on along the minus strand of AP031351.1, from coordinate 28,729,907 downwards.
GTATTGTTGTGTTTCATCTTCAAATAAACTACTTTTTTAATCGCTATTGTTATACACATGAACTAAAAAGTAATGAATAATTTTGAGCTTTATATGAAAATGTAAAAAAAAATCATCATCTTTGTTTCATTTAACAATTGTCATGTTATTGAAAAAAATCAATATTCGTATCTATTTCTTAGTTGATTGTCCTTGAATCACAATCAATATAGTATTGGATAAAAAATTTAAACAGGATGATATCATCACTTTTTTTAGATCATCAATCGATAAAGAAATTACAAATAATTGTAAAATTATCACAATGAAGCAATATACGCAACAATTTTTGACAAAATTCAAAATTCAAAATTTATTAATTATTAATTATTTTTACTTTATGGATAAGAAAATAAAATATTATATTTATAAATTTGATCTAAGAGATTTATTTAAAAAAATTTAATCTTCAAATTCACTAACTCCAAGAAGATACATTATACGTTGTACAACTTTTAAGAATAAAAATGATACTCAATAGCTTCAAATAATAGAAAGAAATTCTTATTTTCATTACTTTGTTTTGAAATCAAAAGTTATATATGCTATAAAATAATATACATTTTTCAAGATTTTTTTGTTATTATTGTTGAAATTGAAAATTTTGAATTTCAATTTTTTATTTAAATTCATAAATTTTTAATCATCATACTTGTTCTATATAAATATATCATATTCAATTTTAAAAGTTTTTATAATGATCATTTTAGAATTTCAAAGTTTGAATTAAGTTTTTTTATCATTTGTTCAATGATATGTTTTTTTACTCATGTAATGAGTTTTATGAAAAGTTATTTTATAGATTATCAAGTGCAATCTATTCATTTTTCAACTTAATGAGGCTGTACGCTTCTTCAACAAAAAAATTTTTCCCTTCTGCAACGTAAATTTTGACATAGTGCTTTTTCTATGTTGTGATTAGAATATGAATCGATGTAGATTCTAGCAAATATTTTTTTTTACCTGCATATTTGAATTGTTGTCTGATGGTGAGACTTTTGAAGTGTGATTGTTAAGCTATACAATTTGAAAGGATTTTTGATGATCTTAATATCTAAGTTGCTTTGTTGGTTGATGTTGAGATTTTTGAAGTGTGATTGTTAAGCTATACAATTTGGAAAGATTTTTGATGATCTTAATATCTCAGTTGCTTTATTCCAATCGCAAAAGTATTACACTTTGCACCATTCCAAATTGCATTTTTCACAGTACAAACTATCATAATAAGCAATGAAAACTCTTCCACAAAAGAATTAACTTTTTCACCACAACCTACACTAAATATAGCAATGGAGATGAAACTCAATCCGTGCAGATTAGAAAAATGTTATATCTTAAATCATATATAGCAAAGAAACGTAATTATTATTAATAATAAATATTTTCTCTAGAAGCATGTTCAAATCAAGCATGAACGGCTATGTTCGACTTCTAATTGCAAATCATTTGATTCTCATAATTACTTTTAATTCTAGTTCTATAATCTACCATACATATGAAGATTGAGATTTAAAATCACAACCTATACTAACTGTGTTTATGTGTGTAGTCACGTGCAAATAAGATAAATGGAGTAAGTTTAATTATATAGAGAAAAGAATTGTATTTTTCTTCTTAATAGTTATTTTCTAAATAAGCATTTTGATTTCAAGCATGTAACAGCTATGTGACTCTCCTCATTGTAAATGATTTGGTTGTCATCTAAATTTAATTTAATTATAATTGTATAATTTCATGTACAGTTTATGGCTTGGAGTAAAAAAACAATAAGTTAGCAAGAGAGCACATGAGTATCTTTTCTTCTGAAATCTTCACAATCAATTCTTAAGTGAATATTCATAAATGTTTGAATGAATGCAACTTTTCAATTGATTTATTGTAGTAAAATAAATGTATAGAAATTGGCCTAAATTTTCTGAGCTATTATTTCAATTCAGCAAAGCATATTACTAACTCAAAATCATATTGCCTAATCAAGCTTACATTCTTTGTCATTGATCTTTTTTGAAAAAAAAATGATGCATACTAATTGTCATCACAGCAACGAGCAAAAAGATCTACCACACCACATCCTGATCATCTTTTTGGCAATGAGTGGAAAATCAAATGTCTTTAAGGAGCAATTGTCAACATCAACTTCAAGGGAGTTCTTAGTTCATCTTGAACTATCACATACGATCAAAAGCTACACCATTAACAAAAATTTCTAGTTTGCATCGTCTCATCATACATATTTTGCTTGCTATCTTATATATATCAATCTCATGTGAAATCACAACGCTATTAACAAAAATTTTAATATATCTTTGATTTTAACTTGATGGCTTTTCTTCGAACACTTCTTTGACCAAAAGCAAAATCATCTATCTAATTGTGCTTTTCTGTTGCTACTTGTACTTTCTTTGCCTTAGATGTTGACTCTGCTCTTATATGAATTGTAAATCTTATAAAAGTAGAATATATTATTCATGCCGTTGACTTACACACAACACATATTCAACTCATATATAAAATTTATGATTCATCTATACAAAGACCAAGTACACTAGACAAACATGCTTTTCATGCTTTTAAAGTTGTTTTAATAAACTACAATCAACTCTCATGTAAAATGACACACTATTGTTATAATTACTAACTAGATTATTATTCAAATGAAATGAAAATTTACAACATATCTTTACAAATCAATTATTAATATTGCTCAAAACATAATCTTATCAAAAAAATTATAAGTTATGGAGTCAAAAATATGAATCCAAATACAAATTTGTGTTGATTTTAACAAATTTACTCTTAAATACATTGAAAGTAAATTGAAGTTTTACTTTATCAATCATATATTTTTTAATATGTTGCTTATAAATAGAAATTGTACTCAGTTTTTTTGGCTTGTATGCGAGGAATGTAAATGCATTTTCATCTATATATTTACATTTATGTTATGAGATTAATTGTTATCTGAACGTAGAACCAAAATTATATTTTTTTATTTATGTTATCAATAAATTTACTTGTTCTTATCATGATAAAACAAATATTTCATCACAAATTTTTCTTATAAAATCTCATAAATCATATAGTAAACGCGGTTCCTGTATGATTCTAAAGATTAAATAAAGATCTATTATCAAGATTGTAATAAATCTAAACACTAAAATTTTATACACATTTCAAAACATATGTGTTTAAAAATTTTTGTTTTTGCAGTCCTCATAAAATATTATTCTTTCTAATGAATCAAATTATTCAAAATAAATTTAAAGCACTGGTATTAGAAATACTAGTAAATGAAGCTAAGAAAAAAATTTGTTCTGGTTAAGGTTTTTTTTTAGTATAATGAATCTCCATACATTAATCTACATTTATTATATTTAATGTTTTGAATTAGAGATTATTAATATAAAATGATACTAAAAAGTAAAGAAAATCTTGAAATTGAATATGATTGATATCTTATTAAGATATCTCAACGTGCTAAATTTGTTTTTGATAAAGTCATAGTATTTGAGACAAGGACAGATGTGACACAAGAGAACCATGTAACATGATTTGTACCCACATTCAACATAAATATTTCACCGATGATTGTTTCGATCAAGCAGAGGAATCATCATCATAAACATGAAGAGCCCTTGAGAGCATGCGTGGAGTACCTGCATACTCCATCCTCACAGTCTCACTCACATTCAGTCAAAGAGCAGTGATGTCATCTCAATATCATTGCATGGGGGCTGATTGATTCACTTGGAGGCAGATGACGATCAGGTTGATAGAGGGGCCAAGAATGGGATCGAGCCTGTAAATCATTCCACCTTCGGACACCAGCATGAAATTGCTGCGCACCAAGAAGATGACAGTTGTGTCAGAATCTTACCTCCTGCTCTGGCTGACTCCTTTGATTGGAATCCAGAATCGAGATCAATCAGAGATTTTCAGATGTGGAGGATGATAGAGACTGAGGTCGCCCGAGAAACTCATGGTGGAAAAAGGTGGATGTCGCGTTGCACCCTGTATAGCACATTTCCTGGCTTCACGCGAATACTGGAGTGCAGCAGCAGCCACTGTTTGCTCTTGTTCACTATAGAGGAAATCTGAATCGGTATGCAGTAATGTCAGCTTTGCACTAGATCAACATCTCGTGTGAAGCTTACTAGCGTATAGCACTTCAGAACCAGAGGTCACCGAAACCATTCCGAAATTTCTTCCGAGCTCTATCGCTCATGAGTTTCCCCACTCTGTAGTCTCGACGATTGCAGAATGTTGTTGCAGAATGGATAGTGTACTTTCACAGGTGCTGGCAATTTAGCGCCGATATGCAAATAATACTTCACTGATTAGGCACGTACAAGCTACAGGACACATTGTACATCAATAAATCATGTGAGGTCTGAGGTACATGTACAGTTTGAGAAGGGTTTTGAACGTCGATAGGAATCTTCCGGGAGTATCCAGGGGCCCCAAACTGGAAGTAGATTCGGTCAGTATACGGGAAAAGCGACTTAAATTATTACACTCCAGAGGATAGCACTCTTGTACATGTCGGTTCCATCAAGGTTTTTACTTCCTCACCCCTGAAATTTGTACAATATCTCTCATGCCTTAAATATTACTCCCTCGAACCACCTCGGTATAAGGTGGTGTTCTTTTGTCGGTGTGTTACTTGACTCAGGAACAGCTATTTCCAACTCGGATGAAATGGCTTGAAAGCAATTGGTGGTAGGAAACATATTGTGTGCAGGTTGAAGTATGCTCTAAAATATAGATAGATGGACATCAACATCACAGATAAACCCATTGGTCTCTCTCTCTCTCTCTATAGCTCGCTCTCAGCTGTCGCTGTAAGAGGGTCCATAGCTGTTATGCACATAGGGAAGGAACTGCACTTGGAAGGGGTCGGTGAGCTGCGTTCTGGAGTCGAAGCGTTGCACTCAAAAGCCAAATTATTAGAGTATTTGACATTGAATTAGAAAGAGCTCTTGTCCCAAACGAAACTTCCCTGTTCGGTGACCATACACGACAATGTCTATTTGTGATATCGGGCTATGAAGGAGCAAAGATGAGAAAATGGGGTAAGAGGAAAGTGAATAAATAGGCTGATCCGTCAGTGTCCAAACATTCTTTAGCTATACATAGAGGCTCCACATTTGGATATTTGAAGTTCAATCTCAAAACATTTTCTCTTGCAGGTGGTATAGAAAATACTTCTCATTACTATATCATGGGACTCAATACGGATTAAACGCTCTTTTCTGATTTTTCTGATTCCTTTGAGGAGGTATTTCCCTCTTTAGTCTATCCATTGCCCCTCTTTAGCCTAAGTGCATATTACAAATTGGAAACAAGAATCAGAAAGCTGTACACATGATAGAATGCCGGAGGTAAAAAACTACGAAGGACGCCGAATTTGGCTGGTGCCTCTGCGAATTAGCCAAGAGCAACTAGAGAGCCAAACTACTGACAGAAAACCACCAAACAGAACAGGCAAGCCAAAACCGTCGTTTCGAGCCCACAATACCCAGACCACTTTGCAGCTCCGCGGCCTGTTTCAAGGAAATAGTGGCACTTCGAACTTTCCGCAGCCAGAGAGTCCTTTGGATTGCTCAACGGTTTATTCATGCATGGAAAATGAATGCGCTGGTTCTTTTGGAACTGGAAACCTGTGATAAATTTATTGTTGACCAAAGACAGTACATGCTGACTGGTGATAGAAAGGACATGAAGAATTTCATAATTTTCTGACAGGGCCCGGCTCCTGTAACATGTTGTCAGAGGAGAATTTTGTCTACATTAATGGGCGTATTTGACTTTTGTTTTGCTTACTGACAGAATTCAAACAGTCGTGGTAGGATTCAAGACGTCTTAACAGATAGCATAAGGCAAGTCCATTATCAAAGTAGGAAATACAGCAATAAAGCAATAAAGCAAACGTCAATGCAAATATATAAGTGGCACAGAAAATACTGCCGAAGAATATGTCTTTTGACGTGGTCCAAGAATGCGCAGAGTCTAGAGATCTCTCCACTGAGATTTCTTTCAAATCCATCTCAGCGGTGCTTCTGAGGACTGATCATACCATGAAGGCTATGATGACCTTTTGGTGAGTATCTAGAAATGATTATCCTTTTTTAAAGAAGAGGGCGACGACCTTGACTACACCTTCTAAGCAACTCTTGACTGATTTACGAGCCAAAAAGAAATATGACGAAACGAGTATCACGTCATTTCATTATTCTCAGTGTTTCGGAATCTTACACATCACAATTACAGAATGAATTAGTAATATACCTCCCACACTCACTCTGTTGCCATCTGCATGACGGCGATATACTTCGAAGGAGACGGAAGATCGAGCACACGGTGAACCATATTTTATGCCACGTTTTAAAGGATGAAGGATGAGGTCAAGGTGCCCGCTGTGTGTGTTGCAAACTGGAGTAAAGCGGTTTGACAAGTGTGCGCCAGTTGTCAAACGCACCGACCGGGAAGCCAACATAATACAGTTTGCATTCGAAGGAGATTTCAAGAGACCACGGTTCAAGGTGTCAGAAGGAACGATTGGAGCTGTCCAGCCGTACGAAACGGGGTGCTTTCAAACCCGCGTGACAGAGTCGGATATGGAGTACACAGAGTCGGGTGGATCTGCCACATCTCTCATCCTCTTTCCCATCTCCGGCCCTGTGACACCCACCGCAACTGTGTGACTTTCCCCACTAGTACAACTTACAGCAGGACACAAGCAGCAAGATAAGAGCTGGGCAGCCACAAGAGCTGCTCGACTATTCGAGTCACTGCAACCGAGAGCGTCATAGAATTCGTCCCGGGACTTCGATCCGAATTGGAGGAGTCAATCCTCCATATCTTTTGTGAGATGTGATGTGAATTGGTTTCTCTGTGAGAGGACAGACTGCGGACGACTGGCTTCAAGAGATGACTCATTATGGAGGAGAAGGGCAAATGTGGACGCAGTATGACAACAACAACTTGGCTTAGCAGACCGTGCTACCTGCCAAGAAGAAACATGGAGAAGTCTCGGTCGAGAAGGTTTCAACTATTCTTCAGAGGATTGCATTTTGGCCCTCTCTCAAAATCACGCCTGATTTTTAGCGGCTTTCATCACTCGAGTGAATATTCGGGAACGAGTAACTCCTCTTCTTCGACGAATTCTGGTAGCTCCGAAGTATCTTTTGATGATTCTAGATTGTGCAATTCCTCTCACGACTCCTCTTCTGCGTCCGACGTTTCACCAATTACCAATGGGAGTCTGAGCAGAAGCTCTAGTGTTCCATCGTTTCCATCATCGCATAGCAGGAGATCATCTTCCGGAGGACACAGAGTGATGGATGGCAGAAAACCAGTTTTGCTAGAAAGGGTTCCCTTCGGCAAATCAGGAAAATATCTTACTGTCTACATTGGAGCTCGCAGCGATCAATGCGTGAAGTATGTAATAAAGCGGAGTCTCCTGAAGCACCCTCTTTTTCAGCTTCTGCTGAAATGCTCAGAGGACGAGTTTGGAGAGGACTACACGGTTAACAAAGGGGTCGCCTTGGTTTGCGACCCAGAATTATTTTTGGAGGTCGTGAAAGCTGTAGATGATAACTTGTGGTCTCTAGAAAATAACAGAGGCGAAGTTGGAAACAGTAAATGCACACTTCACTGACTGGTTTCGACGTAGAGGAGTGATTACTCCTCAGACGCCTGGCAAAGCTTATCAGTTAGTGTCTCAATTTTGCTAGTGATTTAGGTGTGAATGTCAGATCACATTCTTCAGAGTGACGTGCTGAATTTTCAAAAATAGAAGCAGGGGATCAAGTCACGGAACGCATATAGAATTAGCATCATAAACTTTGCGTGGATTCCAACTCGAGTTTCCAAATAGCTCTGCCGTTTCTAACCCAGCTCGAGCTGTGGATGAATTCCAGCCGAAGACTTACTTCCGTTATGACTCGAAAGCTAGTAGATTAGGTCCGTCAACACTTCTGAAAGGGTTGATCATGTACAGAGCAGAGCAAGCAATGTTCTGGTTGTTTGCCTTTTGTTCTGAAATATTTCTCAATGCAGATAGGAACTGTATATAGTACGACCAGATCCTTGCGTCCCCTCACGTCATTTTGTATATCTCCGAACGAATGTGGATGGTGTTTTGGTAAGCTACAATTTGAAGCCATGCTATCTTTCGACCCCGTTGTTAACCGTGTAGCCCTCTCAAAACGCGCCCTCGTAAACTGAAACTGAGATTTGAGATCGAGTTTGTAGGTCAATCCGTTTGTAGAAACAGCGAGTTTGCAGTATGACTTACAAACTGGAGCAGAACCTATGAACTGTTTCTAGCAATTGGACCGCAATACACTGTGAACGCAAGATGGGCCACAATGGACTGTCAACTGACCTGAAGGAAACATGGAACTGAGTTATAACACAGCAAGACCTACAAAATGCTCTGCCACAGACTGATTGTCCACCATGATTTGTAATAGGGGTCTCACTCTGCCGTCCAATTGCTACCCAGATATCCAACATGTACCCAGTCAGATCCTTCCAAGAGACACGAACTTTTGCCTTACTTTCATAACAGAAAAGTCTTGCACTGACTACTGACCCTATATCATCAGACTCGTTTGCTAGACTGACTGATTACGGCAGAAAACTCGTGATTACAAGTCTGGATTTATGAACCCACGAGATACTGAGAGTTCTGGAGAAGAGAATAGCAAAAGCAAATTGCATCTTACGGGCGACGAAAAGGGCTGGAGAACACAGACAGTGACACTTCTTAACCGTTTGCAGAAGAGACTTGTGGGATGTGCCTCAGTCACTGGATGTACTAGATCTGCAAGAAGCGTCAACAAGGACTCCGCGGGTTCGAATTTACAACTCTTCGCAGTATATTACAGCTTCGCTTAAGCCTAGATCCGATGCTTTACTACCTGCGTGTTACGTTTTTTCTCGGCAGGGAAAATGAAAACTGGATCTTCTCAAGAATTCATCTTTGGTAAGGATTGCAAGGAGCTACGAAGTCCACTCAAGTTGCAGATCTAAAGGATTGAGAATAACTCAACCCAAATCGATTTTCAAAATTGACTTCAATCCTCATTTCCCATCCAATGCATACGAGCAACAGTCGTTGGAAACAATAAAGTCAGGCCATTTACCGAAGACTTCAAGTGCCTTTCTTTTATAAAAAGGGGCAGGGAAAATGAAGAAGTAAATAGCATCTTTTATTCACTACTACACAAATGTGTCGGTCCCTCGTCACATGAGGAAATGAGATCCACGTAACACAAGGTTAGTCCAGTTGCTGACTTCTGGTCGTGTAAGGATTATTCCAGCTGTAATGCTGGTTGTGAGGTCAGGAAGGCTTGTGAAGATAAGTCACGCTCGATTTTAATGTTTATATTATTATTCTCTGCTGGATACGTGATTGAGAGGTCGCCGAGGTGGTAAACCAGGCATGATGCGGGGGTGGTGAGATGCTGAAATGATAATGCTCGTGACTTCTTCCTCAAGAGGGAGCCGATGAGGGAATTTCCACCAACTCGTGTTTAGCTGAAAGCTCTTCTGTCATCCTCAGCATGGATGTTTGTTCGTTGTGCTGGTATTATGCTGTGTTCAGCTCATCAGATTCTTCTTTTCCTCTTCCTCTTCCTCTTTCATGGATGAGATGCTATCAATTGTTCGAGGAAGTATGGTAGGAAGCTGCGTGAAGGGAGTCTCGATTAGTGCTGACCTTTCCCTCCCATGCTGTATCAATGATAAAGCCAACTTCCACGAAGTAGAAGTTCTTATTGGCATGAGTTTGGGGTTGCGACTAAGATTGCAATAATTCTCCATCTGGAAATTATGTACATGTCGGCTCTGTTGTTCCAAGGATGCATTCAACACGAGTGGATCTTACACTCTGAACCAAGTTGTGCTTACAATGGTTATGGATTTATGTGATTTGATCTCGCTTGTCACCGAAATATCACAATGTATATATTGTCATACACCAAAGGAGTAAAGTTCAGGATTTATATATATTGTTGTAATGAGTCTTTAGATATTGACTAATTTCACATTCATTTTATATTGGAGAAAAAAAGTGTAACTTCAAATAATATAAATATTTCGACTGTAAAGAAAATGTAAATAAAAAGCATGACAGTAGATATAAATCCATGAAAAATTACTTTTTGAAAGTGTGAGTTATAAGTTGTGGTTATTAGCTTGATCATCTTCTTCGAGCATGGTTCGAGCTTTTTGTGCGGAGTGTGTATTGGTTATTACCATTGCACACATGATGTACAAGTAAAGAGTTTTCAATAACAAATGTGTGTCACATGGTGTTAGCATGTTCTTGTTTTTCTTTAATAATGCAAAAGAAAAAATAATAATTTCACAGTCGTATTGCTATGAAGACAATTTCCTGAGTGTGTGAACAAAATCATCCTGTACAAGATGCTAAGTAAGAACCTTGTGTACCCTAACTTTTAGATTAATTGTCCAACATTGTTTCTCAAGGTCATATGTTCTTGTGTGGAGTAATCTGAAAACATCAATCCTCAACATGGCAGCGGAAAAGTTTTGCGCTCATAATCTTTCAACTTTTCTTCGTTCACTCTTCACTTTGTAATTTTAAAACAAACTTTCTTCTACCATACTCTCCTATTTTATTCAATATCCCACCAAGTTTCTATTCTAATGCGGCGCCTCATACTCGCCGTCGCCAGGTCTCGAAGGGTAGTTAAATTTTGCTACACCTTTGGTATACATGGCTGCACACGATTTGAATCATCATATGAATGGGTTACTAGCTCAAACTTGTGAATTCTAATCTACTCGCATCGATGCTAAACACATATTCACAACAGTATAGAGATGCTTCCAGCCTTGTAATCTGTCTGTTACAGACTATGCAAGTAGGGTCAGTTGTCCTTCATGCGACTGTGTTCGGCATTTGAATCAGACGGAACTTTAGGCAAAGAAACTGGCAGAGGAAAAAGGGAATGTCGCAAGGTCATGTTCCGAAATTGCAAGAGGAGGTGAAGAGTAACGAAGCTGTTTCGAGATTTCATCTATTTTTTTCTAATTCGATATTTGGGTTATGGTAAGTTTAGGTCCTCTGCCTGTTTCTTTTCAGGAAAGTAGGACAGATTAAGACTGCCTACGTTCTTTGGCTTTTGCAGATTCACTGTCGTACCTCCAGTCAGCAGCTTCATTCATAGCCTTTCATGATTTTCAGGGTTGGCACCAGAAGTGAGCTGAGCGAAATCGAAGCGAATTTCCGACAGAACGTCACACCCGCTATTAAATTCTTCAGCCTAGCGTCTCCAGACCCCGCCATGCTTCTCTTCTTTCTCATCCGACTGCCCACCTTCGTCGAGGAACTTGTACCCACCAAGACTGTGCGAGAAAGACTCTCAACACACGAAAGATTGCTGTTCCAAGATTGCAGAGAAAGAACATTTCCGTGCTCCGGCGTTCTGTCCACCTCGTCAATGGGTCGATGTCAGTCCCGATCCATCAAATTCCTCCCAAGAAGGAGAAGATGAACATGCTTCTCGATGTTCTCGATACAGAAGAGCAATTGCGAACCCTGGACACACATCCTTGTCCGTCCTTTTCGTCTTGCGCTTCCTCAATCGATGCCATCATCAGCATTCACGAGGCACGACATGGATTAATCTTTTCTTCCATTATTGCCTGGACATTGCATTTCTTTTAAATGGGGAAACATTGACTATTAACACTGAGACCTAACTTCATCCCTCCTTGAACTTGACCTCGTACAATAGGTCCCTTGTCTTTCAGTTTGGTCCTGTGGCTAGTTGCAGTGGCATAAAAGTAAAGAGTTACATATATTTGAGTTTATTCTAATTATCCCTTGCACTAGGTCTTTGTGATATAAATTTGCAATAATTAAAGTAAATGCTTGGTAATACTTCAATCTATGCTAATTATCCCTCACACTGGGTCTTTGACTGAAGATTACGCACATACATAAGGTTGGTAATAATCCATGAAGTTACTCGTTGGCGCAAAACACTAGTTGCGAAGGATAGGATAGGATATTGTATAGGATATACCAGTTTAATCTGCCCAACATAAACACTACACACTTGCTCATTCCACCGCTTATCCGAAAGGACGCGCCCTAGTAGACCAATGAGAGACCGCGCTCAATTGTGTAAGGTGAATAATAATTAATATAAACTGAGTGATAATTAGACGCTCCAAAAAACAATTATCGTCTATTGGAAAATTGAGGTTGAAACTTTTCCACTTTTCTTTGCATTCAAGATGTTTTATTAAAATATATCAGTGAAATATATATTTTTGGATGAAAGTCGGCCAGAAAAAACTCCTTAGTTAGTGGGAAAAATAATGTGTATATTAAGAAAAATTCAAGCTCGCCTGAAAAAAAGCCAAGTGTGCAACGTATTTTAGGGTGATTTGATCAGTTAATTGAAACGTGTGTAGAATGGCTGACCTAACCATTAAAAAAATGCTTATTTCAAGGTATGATCAAGACTAGAAATGCGCATATATTAATAATGAAGATAGTTTTGATATACAAAGGGCAAAGTGAGTTCCTATGATGAGTATGATCATGTCAAGATCCCTAAATAATTTCATGGTTTCATCTGCGTTGATTGGACACCTGATAACTCAACAAGGTGATGAGTTTGTTGATATGTTGATATAATCAGGTTATGTTGTGAATTATCTGGTAGGAGAAAAAAAATCTGTGTCCTCATCGAGTACTTTATCCAATTATTTGACCCTAACCCATATAAGCCATTAGTTTCTTTGAGTCGATATGGATTAGAAGATCATTCAAGAATCAAAGTTGCCTTTACACATTAACATATTGACGATTATTGCCTCGATAGTTGCAGAAATCATCAAACTAGACTACTATCTTGATAATAGACATAATATAGAAACACTTTTTTCACTATGGATCCTGTTAGTTGGAATACTGCCATAACTATTAACTAAAGCGTTAACTGGAACAAAAATCGTTCCTCCGGCTAATCCGTGGTATGAGTGGGAGTATTGGAGACATACAATACAGTCAGTAGCTAGTGTAACTATGAACCTAATTATGAGGTTTGGGGTGACACAGTATTTGTTGAACCCAGATGATTTCTAGAATAGGGGTACTTATCCGCTCATAGGGATCTACTGAATTAATTATGTCTATCGATGGTCCATCGATAGACATAATTAATTCAGTAGATCTCTATTAATACGCTTCCATAGACGATGGAAGCGTACGACATTGACAACATCTATACGCCATGTATGTAAGTTCTGAGTGGCCAGTACCATGAGGACATGTGCAAGTTCAGTCCGCAGCCTATATAATATCCCTTCCTCTTCTGGGCATTGGAATTTACTGGGGAGGAATTTCCACATCGAAAGGAACTTAGCTTTCGCAGTGATCTCGGACATTCAAGGAGCTTTGCGTATAGCTGCGATTCCAAGTGAGGCAGTGAATGTTCACATAGTTTTCAACTGTCGTAGGGGAGGTGGTTCAGTCTTCAATCCTCGAATACGTGTCGTTGCATCTGAATCTCGAGAGTATGCCATGGCTATGGAGGGTTGAAGAATATTAGAAAACTTTAACCAACCCCAGTAATTCAATTCACATCAGGGCCCCATTCTCATCTCAGGAGTTTGACTATCCACACTTTGCAGTTGAAGTTACCCGGGTCTGCTGGTTTTCTTTCTCGTTGGCAATCTTTCGGACAGGTAGACAGTGAATGCTTCCAGGCTAATCAGAGTCCTGTCGAAAACCGTTTCTTTGTATGCGTCTATAAAAGGCAGATTCTTCACAGCATTCATCGAAATGGAACCACTTCAGTTTGTACCGCTGTCCTCTTCCCCAATGCCCCGAGTTCACTGGAGATATGTATTTCCGTCTTTCAATGAGATTGCTGGCTGCTGTACTCACTTGGGCAGCTCCAAATCTGTGGAGTTTTGTGTCATTTCACCGACACCTCGATTGCTCCTCTTCTCTGTACTCTCTAGCTTAACGCCTGAACAGCAGAATTACGTTCTTCAGCAGTTTGTCATCCAGCTTGTTTGAGCATGTATGTGCCAATCGATGCGGGTCATGGCGCAACCATGATCGATTGAGGTTGTAACTGGAATTTAACAGTGCTCTTGAACCTTGTCTGGTCATTCTGAATCCTGATCTTAATTCATCATAATTCGTCCATCCTACAACTTTGCATCGCAACCTCGCTGCTCTCTCTGCACTGGAGAAATACGTATAAACATCGCAAGTCGAGTAATGATCTCCTCGGTTTTCGGCTGTGTATGATTTCGGAGTATGCAAGGCGTGCGTATCATGTACTCCTCTTCATCCCTCCGTCCTTATCACGGCTTCTCTTATATTCATGCAGGGGATCCGATTTGGTGCGGGTGTGAACACAGGATGCTGAAACTTTTCTTCTGAATGGGAGGTACAGAGTATGAAGTGTCCGACGATAGACACAACAAACACATAGAGAAATGAATCAGAGTGATGACGTTATATCATCTATTGCACCTTGATATTTTGCTACTTTACATTCGATTCTGGAAGTCTATACATGGTGATCAGATACCATCTCTTTCAATCTACACTCGCGTAGATTTTACTTCTCAGATACCAAAGGTGGGTATGAATTATTTATCTGCATGTGGTCCTCGATGATGGTAGGCACTACTGGGTGGCTTCTACTTGCTATACCCGTCGTGTATCACGATTGTGCTTTAGCTTAAAGTAGAGAACACTAATTGCGAAGGACAACCCACGAGGTTACATATTCCAGTATCCAGGCGTTCTCTTTCAGAATCTATCTCTTCCTCGCTGATTACGAAGTAGCCTGTGTGCGTCACGAGGTTGTTTCGTTGCCACTCGAAATAGCGTTGAAATAGCCAATAGATCAGAACACGGCGCTCTGTGTAGCCTCTGTATCAAATAACGTGTCAAGTACAAGGCATTTCCTTGCTCCAACGGTGGTGCTCATCTCGTCGAAGGTAATGCTTTCTTTGGTTCGAAGAGTGGTCGGTTGCAGCATTGGAGCGCACAGGGTAGGCATTCCTTAACTCAACAGCCATAGTCTCCGCAAACTTTAATTCAAGTTTATGGGTTGACAATTTTGTTTCATAGATGTTAGAAGTAAAGCTGGGAAAACACCTCTGCTTAATAAGTAATTTTCTTCATTTTAGATTTATTCGTTTTTTTAATTGATACATATATTAGAAGTTATATTGAACACTGAGAAAATATGAAATTCGGGGAGAGTTGAGAACTTAATTTGACATATGTGAGCATACACCTTGTGTAAGATCTAGAGTGAATGATTTAATTCGTTTCATGTATCAATTTCAAACACATTCTAATCTAGATTGAAAGGTTGTTTGATTTTTGTAAGAGATTTTGAATGGTTTCAATTCTACTTCTCTTCTTTTTCTAGTTTTGATACCATTCACAACTAGAATGTAAAATTTGTATAATCATAAACAATACTTATAAATTTCAGTTTCTAAAATAATAATAGTTAACATTCTTTACATGAATAGTTGAAATGTTGGAGTCTTTTGATGATCTCAAGTAAACAAATTGAAGTTCACGTTGTCTATATTGTAATTTATAGCCTACCACTCGATGCTACTTATAGCCTCGCTTTATCTCACTAAGGTTGATTACAAAAGTTTGTGATACATCCATATACAGCGTGTCAAAACGATATATTTTGCAAACTTTGAATATTTAGGTAGTAACAATGTATAAAGTTTATGATTGGACTAGTGCACATGTCTACATGATATAAACAATCAAATCAAGAATTTTCACATTGGGTATCACGCACACTACATCAAAATTTCATGGATAGTTTCTTATACTCCAATTAGATTGTGAAAAAAATTAACATTTTTTTCAAGGTTTATTTAGGCTTTTTGTAATCAATTCACATGTTCATATTTGTTCTTCAGTCTCACTATTATATTTCACAATGAGACTACATGTGTTTTTACCTATTGGTCTAAAGTTTCAACATATCCGTTAACGGATAACTTGAACGAGCTAATATGATTTTTAAATTTTTTTTGTTAACTTTATTTTTATGCAAATCTGTGGATATAAAGATATGAAATCTACATTTCGGAAATTTTGTGCTTGACATGGGCGATTTTGAAAGATGAATTAGTCGAGATTGTGCACATCAGTCAAGTTACTTCACATAATGTAAATGATGTAATTGGATATCAATGATATAGGATCATGTAATAATTGACAAAATTATGTTTCAATTGCATCATCCGTTCATCCTTTGTCTATGATTAGTCTTATCAATAGAACATTGTTCTTTACACCTGTTAAATCCCTACATGAAATCAAAATTTAACCGAGAAAGTCATTGTCTTGAAATATTGCTTTTGCTAAGTTTTCATGCATGGATCAACGTAATCCTCATGGGGCATGTGAAGCATAGTGTATGATCATCTTTGACATAGGCTTTCCTCTAGTACACCTCTCATTAAATTGAGTTTGTTTCAAGTGGTCGCATAAGTTGCCAATTACAAAGTCGACTCTCGCAATTGAGAAGTATCTTATGATCATGAAAGTGATTCTTATTAGAGAAAAATTACTGTGACAAACCATTTTTTCATAGTCATGTAACATCATAATATACAAAACTTATAAATTCATTTCAACTTAAGATAGACACGCAAAAATTTTGGTAAGTCACGGACGCAATCAACCGCGAGCGACGGTTATGATGCGTCGCAGTCACAATTAGTTGCGGGCGTAGTTAGTCACAGTCGACGGTAATAGTCATGTCGCGAACGCAGTCAGCCGTGAGCAACGGTGAGGAGTAGTTGCGATCGTAGTTAGCAGCGGGCGAGGATGAGGGCCAATCATTGATGCCAGTTATGTCGCGCGCACAATCAGACACGGGCGACGATGAGGGCCAGTCACATGCAAATTTAGTTGTGGGCTACTGTAGGGACTATCATGGATGAGAGTGAGTCGCGGGTGTAGTAAGTTGAAGGCGATCGTAACGGACAGTCACATGCGCATTTAGTCGCTGACGACTATGAGGGACTGTCATGGATGATAGTGAATCGCTAGTACGGTAACGCTTAACTGCGGATGACTGTTAGGATCAATCGCGGGCGCAATTCTTCGCGAATGAGAATGAGGTACAGTCACGAATAATAGTAAGTCGCGAATCACAGACAATCATGGTCGCAAATTTGAGTGACACATGGTGTGCAGACAAGTGCTTTGGCAAAAGTAGTGTTATACACCAAGAACTTATATGGTTCTTGTCAGTTATATATGTTTTTCATTGATCTATATCATTAAAAGAGGGGGAAAGCTCTTATCATCTCCGTACTGACAAGGGAAAAATCTCTGATCACGGATATGATTGTGGGAGAGTTTTGATCATTATGTGATTAATG
Organism: Marchantia polymorpha subsp. ruderalis; assembly: GCA_037833965.1. Lineage (NCBI taxonomy): Eukaryota > Viridiplantae > Streptophyta > Marchantiopsida > Marchantiales > Marchantiaceae > Marchantia > Marchantia polymorpha. The sequence goes on along the minus strand of AP031351.1, from coordinate 28,712,420 downwards.
ATCAAGACATGACACTAGTATTGGTTGAGTTCATAAGCTTATGATTGAGCTAGTCAATCTTGACGGTAAATTCAATCAAGTTGATACATTGACCAAAATTATTACTTTGGAGAGTTTCAATCGACACTGTGCTATCATGCAGGTTGTGCATGAGGAGTAGAGTTAGAGTTTGTTAAACTAGTATCTTAAGTTATCTCTTTATATATATACTTTATCTTGTGATGACTACGGCTTAGTTCTAGTTAATTCTCGTGTAAAGAGAAGCCTTGTATTAGGTTTCTTTCTAGAACTTACCGCAGAGTAATTATATAGGTGACACGATTTTTATTTTCTCTATGCTAGCTGTTTTTTAGTTAACTCTTTATGTTATGAACCTGTCTACAATTTTTCACGGAGTAATAATGTATGTGATAGAGATTACTATATTTTAACGTGAGTTAAGGGGTAGACTATTGAGGTTAACTCCAATCAGGTAATAACCATGGATTTTAGCTATTTATAGCTAGGACGATCGTTCAGATTGGGGATAAATACTTCGGGGTTCATCATGTACATTGAGTCATTATGACAAGACTTGCAATAAAATTATGAGAGTTATGGATGGATATAGCCTCCTTCTTGAAGATGAACCGCGTTATTTCCTATGTTGCTTTGTCTATCTTGGGTTTTACACGTACATATAGTCCATGAATTTGATGACAATAATCAATCTTTCATACAAAAGACTGTGCATGAAGATCATTTATTTAGTTTCTATATTATTTAAATCTCATATTTATGCATCTGAACAAATGTGTGGTATTATTTCCTTGCCACACAACTCTTAAGAGATGATGATAGCAAATATCGAAGCCTAGTCTCTTGATATAAAATATGTAACATAGGTATAAAATGACTTGAACTTAGTGACACTGATAAAATGATTAAGTTTAAATCAGCTTTGAGATATTAACAAGATGATAAATTTTGAAAGGTCTATAGTTTATTTAATAAGAAATGTGATTTAGAGATAAAATTTCATGTGATAAACTGTTTAGGTTTGGATCAGCTTTGTGATATGTGATTGATATATGTGATATAGAGCTAAAATCTCATCTAATTGGAGCGAAGTTGATGTGAAAATATAATAGAGAACATCACAAAACTCTTACATTATATTCTAATCATTTTGTGAATCATAATGCTGGAATTCAATATTTTTTTTAGTCAGTTTATCATTTTGATAATTTTTTTAGATGATAACAATTAATTTGTTTGGACATCATGATTATATCTATTGTTTTTATCACTCCAATTTAAAACTTCACTATATATATATATGTATATGTATATATACATACATACATACGTTTATATTGTTTTAATTTTGACCATTTTGGGTTTGAGCATGTCACATACTGCACTTTTCAACACTTCAATTCAGATCCATCATCATTTTTATCCTCTAATGATATGTAAAAAATTGGAGTTTAAAGAAATTGGTCTATTGAATTAATACTTTCAAGTAATAAAATTTTTTACTTTATTCTGAAAATTTATTTTTGTTTAAATTTCATTCATTTTCTATACTATTTAAGTCAATTAGATTTGAAATAGAGACTTTTCTATAGGAAAAAAAATTGAATCATAATAAAAGATGTTTAATTTATATTAATGGTGGGTTTTGTGAGAAAATGTATTAGTCAACAATGATACATATTCCATTTGTGTATTGATTCAATAAAACTAGAATATGTTGATAGATAAATTAATTGGAAACATTAGCTCTATATGTGTTTTGTTAGATATATACGTCATATCATGTAAGTAAAATTCTACAATGGAACCTAGTGTCATAAAAGAAGTATATGATAGGACTATGATAACATGTATATCATTATGTGAAACACAAATTAACATTTTATAAAACATACAATTTTAACATATTTAAGATAATTTGATTCCATTGCTATATATATATGTACTTACTGTATATATAGAATTTCAATTTCAATTTAAATAATGAATCTTCATATAATATGTCTTTGTGGATCGTTATATTTCATGTAAAATTACCATCATTTTTTTCTAACCACTTCACTTGTATTTACTTTGTATACAGCAAGACCATAATCACTGGAAAGGCAAAACTAAACTTTCTGGAGAACCATATTGAGAAATCGGCCCCGACAATCGTAGCACAATTAAGTCATGGACTACACTTTCGTTTCATAACTGCACAAGCTTTTCTCGGCACCCAGATTTCGAATCTTCCCGAAACAGAAGGAGGTCGTTCCCGGACCAACTCGTCGCTCTTGCTTCCTAAATTAAGCACACCGGTCAATACACTCGATTCCAAAATCGAACTTACACCAAACAGTATCAACTCATGATACATTAGCATGCACAAGTACAGAAGTCGCCCGTATTCTCATACGATATTCGTATCGTACATTTCAGTATTTTGCGACCTACCACGTACCATAATTACACACGTGGATACATACTCTGCCGTAAAGGTCAAAACCTTGGCGAAGTGCTTTGCACTGTAATCATGGACGGGATAGGCTTATCGCGGCCTTTTGGATTGTTCGTGAGTATGCACTCTGTCCTGAAACAATCCGATTCATGACAAGAGTGCTAGTGCGACAATTGAGCACACGGACGGTCTACACGATCGGTCCGGCGAAATCAGCCAACAAGGGATTGCTATTACTAGGACCAGAATCGAAAACGCGGTCGCAAAGTGGCCCGGTTGACTGTCAGCTCGTGAATGCAGCACTGGCACGAACTTGGAATCTAGGGAGTTAAGGCCGACAGACAAGCTTCATGTCGAGGCGAAGTGATGCATCCCGGTCCCCGGACTCTGGATCTGGGGGAAAAGTAGTCAACGGATCCATGTTGTAGCAATGGAGTGTCACCCTCCACGAGTCTCGGTGACCAGCTAGCTCATCGAGAGGATTGAAGGCTTTCGGTGGATAAACGACCATTCAAGCTTTAACGCACACATATCCACTCTCGAAGACAACGGTGCGCTGACTTGGAAGGGATATGGGATTCAAGCGCAGTTCTTATCGCTTTCTGAGTACGGTGTAGAGTAGATCCTCGCCTACAGCAGCGTCGTACCTGGGGCACCGTGCTTGCTTATGCGTGAGGATTTTCCGCATGAACATGAATGGTGGGTAGTAATATGAGGCCAAGTTGCACATCGTGCACTAATCTACGGCAGGTTTGACGTTTTCCTGTCTCCCAATCTGATCGAAGGTGGGTCAGTCGGCCCCTTGATACTCCCGAGACTCCATGCCCAGAGTTGAATGTAACCGATGAAGTTATCAAGCAATCGTTTGCTTCCACTGTTCGACCAAATTGAATGGTCGAATCTGAAACAGAAGTTCGTTGCTGTACGAGACACCGTTCGAGAACAAAGTATTAGACATAGTTGCAACTTAATCGGAAGTAGTTTCGGATTAGGATAAGAATGATGATGAGAATGTAGCGACGATTCGTAGCTTAGATGCACGTTCCTCACAATTCCAAGTCTGACATGGCTTTCCCAAAGAATGGAAACCAGTCCGCAACAATTCCATTGATCTCATCATCCAGCTTCGTTGAATCGTTCCCACCAGAAGCGCTGGCGCTGAGCGGTCTGGTCTGCTCACACACACCTCGAAAAACTTCATGCGAGGCATATTTTGAAGAAGTCTTCGTTTGTCTTGGAGATAACGATATGGAAGCCAGCTGCGTCGAGTATAATTTAACAAATTAATCTGTCGACGTTTTCTTACCCCTTGCATGTAGAAACTATCCTCAGATAAAACCCGAAAAAGGTGACGCAGCAGCATCCGAATGAATCCGACTCAGACGATTCTTCAGCTCAAGCTCTCTCCGTAAGTAAAATTGCCAGGAGACAGACGGATCTCGAGTTCCATCCAGTAGAGTATGAAGCGACAAAATAGTTAGTGCGTTTCCACAGTATAACTACCGCTAGACCTGGCGCAGATGCTGCTAGCTCGTCCTGGCAGGTGCCTCGGAAGTGACACGCATCCCGTATGCAATTCGCTCGACATGGCCACGCTGCGGATGGAAGGAACAAGGTCGAACAAGGCCAGCTTTAGAAAGAGACAGCCGAGCCGGATGCCTTGGACTGAAGTGCGGGAGCGAGTCCAAGAGCGGGGTCGTGGAAAGAGCACAACGATTGAGGGCGAGTGGGGTCCCTAGGGGGGGGGGACTGCTCCCTGCATGTTGTGCGCTGGGAGAAAGGAGGAGCTCGAAGAGGGGATGGCGATTTAGAGCGATGTGAGCCGGTAATCATGGAGCCGGGGAAGTCGTGACTAGCCTTTTTTTTTTAAGACTAGTATTATATTGTAGGTGCACATGGTCAATGAGTGTTTGCTTGAGTCGTAGCGACTGTGTGGAGACCCGTCAAGACCACGATGGTTCTTCTTCGGGCGTGGTCGCGAGTGAAAATTCGGGCCAGAAGTTATTTTTCTTTTATCCCTTTCATGGGCTGGCAGTTACATGTCGTCGGTCCCGATTCCTGGAGGTATAGAGGAGTCCTTCTCCGGCACCGATTGTCACACAATCGAGTTCTTTGCTCTGCAGCCGTCGTTGAGAGTGTGGCAGGCACATCGAGCTCGCAGCACTTGACGAGGATCCAGGGGGCAGTCCTTCTCGAGTGTTGATGCGAGACGAACTGCCACGAGAGCTCAGCCCGCACCTCGAAGTGTAGCGCATTTGGAATGGTCGGAGAAGCAGCGATGGCCAAGGATTGCGAGCAGGATCTGAAGTTGGAGATGGTAGGAGAGCCCGAGACAATCCTGCCTGCCGGTCCTACTCCGGCCACTGCGCTCTTCCTCTCGAACACCGATCAGGTTCTGGTCATTCCCGTGGAAACAGTCTACTTCTACCCCGCCAATCCTGCCAAGCCTGCAGACAAGCTCGTGGAAACTCTGAGGGATTCTCTGGCGAAGCTGTTGGTGACATACCACCTCATGGCCGGCCGCCTGTCGATGAACGAACAAGAGCAGAGGTTGGAGATCGACTGTAATAGGAAGGGGGCGCAGTTCACTCACTACACGAGCGGAGTATCTCTCGAGGAATTGGGCGATGTCACTCTTCCGAACGCAGCATTCCGAGCTCTGGTCCCGACGAAATTCGATGCGACCGTCGTCTTCGACCTCCCCCTCCTCGCTATTCAGGTCACGACATTCAAATGTGGAGGCTACACCGTCGGTGTGATGATGAGCCACACCTTGTTTGATGGACCTGCAGCAATCGAGTTCTTCATGAACTACGCCGCTCTGGCCCGAGGAGAGGGGCTCGTCTGTCTGCCCAGCTTGGACAGGACTCCCCTCAAGGCGAGGGATCCTCCCAGAGTGACATTCGATCACCCAGAACTCATCAAGATGTCCGATCTCGAACAGAGCAATCCGTTCTCGACCGCAGAGTCGGCATCGGCCGAGGTCGTTTCCTTGGAAGCTCCGATCAAGCATGTGACGAAAGTGTTCCCCTTCACCCCAGAGATGATCGAGATTCTGAAGAAGAAGGCTCTGGAAGGGGACGTGATCAAAAGAGTGTCGACATTCGAGGTCCTCGCCGCTCATATCTGGCAATCGAGGACGAAGGCTATCGAGCTGCCCGAGGATAAGCCCACCAACCTCTTGTTCGCCGTCGACATCCGCAAGAGAACGATCCCTCCGCTGCCCAAGCACTATGCCGGAAATGCAGTGTTCGCCGCCTCTGCTCGCGACGTACCGCAAGTTGTCAGAGATATGAGCTTCGTCGAGGCAGTCCAGAGAATTCAGGAAGCCATCGCTCGAGTCACCGATGAATATATTCGATCTTCTATCGATTGGGGACAGATCTACAAGGGAGTGCCAGCCCTTGCGGGAGGATTCTTCCTGTCAGCGTGGTGGAAGATGCCGTTTTACGAAATTGACTACGGCTGGGGCAAGCCCATCTACGCGGGCCCCATCGTGACTCCATTGATCGAGTTCCTGCTCTTGCTCTCGAACGGCACGCAAGATGGTGGCTGCAACTTGATCATCGCGCTGGAGCCAGAGCAAATGGCCAAATTTGAGGAATTCGTCAAGGTCTATTAGCTTCGGAAGTTAGATCATTATATCATTTTTTCGATCATTCGTTCGAGCGAGTGGTCAATTCGCTCGGTGCTGTCGGTGGGGTTCGTTCGGTCCGGATGCGTCGAATATGGAGGTGTGATGAGATGAATGCGATGGAGCTGAGTGTCTGACTGATGCCAGAAGCTAGTGGAGGATCATAGCTCATTAACAATCCTTTCTGTTCACGAGATAGCAAATTAGAGTCGGGTCGTCCAGGCGGCCTTGCTGATATTCCACGGAACAGGTTATTTCGAGTGGTTGGGCGTCACTTGCGACCCGTAGTGGCACTATGAATAGAATCAATAGTAGAGTAGTAGAAGAAGAATCCATTGTATAGGGTTTTATAGATAAGCGTCAAGAAATGAAAACTCCCTCCCCTCAATTGAAGAGGATTCATAGCAACTGGCACAGGCCTTATTTTGTATAAACAGATCTCATCATCGGTGAAGCTCGATGAGGCTTCGCTCCACCATGAATTCCGACATTCTCGGATCATGACAGAAATTCAAGGACCTCTCGGCCCTCCATTCGCGACTCTGAGTCCTGTCGTTGATCAGTGTTGTACGCTTCCACGCCCTCCCTCCCTCCCCTCGCCTCCTACATCTACTATCCAGATTCGTGAAGAAGCACACACTGCTCTCGAATAAGAATCGACAGCAGTGCCCGCCTTGCAGAAACTCGATCGTCGAAGTATGGAAGTTTCGAAGACTCATTCTCGAAGCTTCTACGGGGCTTCATCGATCGATCGATGCATGCGCAAAGGCGTATAGTTGTCGATCACGAGACACACAGTGAAAAAACACGCACTGGGTTGAAAAGCTCTCTCCTTCGTTCGCACGGTGTCCACCACTTGTCACAATGGGAGATCAGTTCGCCCGCCAGGTTTGTCTGCGTCCATCCATACTCATCCGAGTCGGATGCGGTGCTGGCTCCATCTGGCCTTCTCGTTCGCCCACGAACTTTACCCATACCCATACGCTCGCTCACTGCCCTCCCTCCGTACTTACAGCACATGACGTGCGGCGGAATGCCTCCCGATGCTTTGCTCGCAGGGGGAAAGCAGCGAGAGACCCCTTCCGGCGGCGCTGGGCCCCCCCCCCCCCCCCCCCCCAGGGGAATTTTTCGACGCATGCTGGATAGATCTGAATGCAGCCTTCTGCAGCCAGCAGGGCAGAGCATGGCAGCAACCGAGTCCAGATCCAACGACGAACTCGATGTATATTGACGTCTCTACCCTCTCACAAGCTCGCGAATGGGTCTTTGCCAAGCACCCAGTCGCGAGAATTATTAAAGATTATTTTCAATCTGGAAGAATTTGTCGTCCCTTATAGCGATCTGAGATTGTAATATTCAAATGGGCTCTCGCGCTGTTTGGCCCTTCCTGATGCGCCAGCATTGTCAGTATCGGTAGAATCTTCGGCCGGCACGGCAATCCGGGCCGAGAGTTGAACCCATCCAAAGCATCTTTCTTCGCATGGCACGGACCTCGGGCAAAGGTGATCCGCCTTTATTTTTAGCGTATCAATCACTGAAATCGAAACATTGACATGCAAATGGCCCCACATGAACATGATTTCTCTCTTCCGACCACAAAAAGGCTCTTTCTGTAAGCAACATTTGGTCCCCATGTTACAACTTACTCCACATATCATTCCTTTATGTTGTTTTGTGTAGCTAACATGTGTTCGTCATATTTGAGAGTAAGCTGAGGGTACTGAGTGATATTTAAACACTGAGTGACAGTTTATCTGATTTTCCGTTGTTGCAACCTCAAACCTCTCAAAATGGACTCGATTAGGCAAAGATTTCTAGATTGCTGAACGTTTTGAGGACTTTTACTCTAACAGTCTGCGGATGGTTTCAACCACAAAACATCATGTAAACTTGTTTAGATAACAGTTTCGGGAAAGTTATTGACCTTCTTTGAAAGAGGGTGCAAATATGCTATATGGAATGCGTTGGTATAATAAACAGTATCCACAGAACGAAAATAGAAATGTAGTGTGATGCTTACAAGGAAAAAAAGGGGGCCAAGTATTCGACAAAAATGATGAGAGCAGGAAGAAACAAAGTGAGTTATTAAGCACTAGCTCAACTGATATCACAGTGCAAAATACTTTATTCTTAAGTCGAACGTTTCAAAGACAACAAACACTCTTATGTTATGTAAATTACATGTTTGATGATTATTCATATATATAATATTTTCTTGTAGAGAATGAACAAAATACCAATTATATGATTCAAAGTATACTAAAAAATATATTATTTATCATCTTGGCAATCTTTCATCACTCTCTGAAAAATTTCAAAGTCTACATCCAAAGCTTTAAAGGGATTGAATGCTAAAGCAACAAAGAAATAAATGACGTGACCAAAAGGATCACCAAGTAAGACCAGGAGAACCCAAGGTCTTGCTATACTTATATGGAACCTGTATCAGTTGAGCCTGCGGCATCCGATCAACCGTGAGAATCGTTGAACAAAATGGCGAACGGTCGAGTAATGTGTGGGAATCTGCCTAAAAGTACCATTGTATATGTATGTGTGTGTATATTGTTACTTCAAATATTGCCCGCTTGAAAAGATATATAAAGATTCACTCTATCATTTTTTATCTGATTGAATTATGATTCAACAAGATTTAAGTGTTAAAAAACCATAATATTTCTTAAATATATATTGCATAGGATTTGAAATAATTTAAAGTGAATATTTTTACACTTTTTATTAGTATGCAAGATCAAATAAATCATAAAACTTAATTAATGAATATTGAAAATCATGTTAACCTATGTTAATTTTCTCATTAATTATAATTTAGAAAATATTTTCAAATTCTATTTCAAAAAGTTTAAGTACATATTTGATTGATTTTCTTTTCATATCATTACTTAATTTTCATTAGTTTTAATTTTAATATAAATTTTTTATTGGATTTTTATTAAAATTTATATCCGATATTATTTATAATTATAGTCATCATTTTTTTAATGATGAATTTATATCATAACATTCATCAAATTTATTACATGATTTAAACGAAATTAGAAAGTTGCACCAGCTGTATCAAATCTGATTCCATTGATTTATGAAATTTTATATTCTTGTAACTTGTGTGACATACATGTATGTGACTATTTATTTGATATATTTCCATTTCATACATAAAAATATAATTTTTTATCATAGATTTTTTTAAATAAATCATTTTTTATAATTCAAGATGTGAAAAATGTCAATTGATTGAAAGAATAATTTCTTTTAAATCATATTTTAGATTTATATTCATATTTTTATTGGCAGTAAAAGCTTATACTCTTTCACTAACATAAGAAATTTTTTTCAAATATTGTTGGGGATGATAATATTTGTAAAGTTTTGGCGATGAAGCATTAAAATCGGTACTTCGCATTATAATTACATTGCTAAGATAGATGAATCACTAGAGTGTGATGAATTAGCAAACTTTTTAAAAACACAGAAAGTATGATAAAGCATATTCATTACCAAAGAGTATGTCTAAATGTTCAATTTTCTATTTTGAATTTTTTGACAAATAGGCTCATTCAACTTAATTCCAAGATGCGTATGACTTTACTAATGATATTGATGATGAGTCTTTGACAAAAGATCAAGACAATAAATCATATATAAAACATTAGTTTCAAACTTCATTGGTTAAGTTTGAGTGAAGTACAACAATACAGTCTTTGAATTTATGAATTTTATGCACTATGTGAAAAAAAACACAGCTATTACGTATTATTACAGCTAGAAAATATTTGATGTTGATAAAGTAAAGTCTGTATTAAGTTTTGAATATAAATATAATAAATCTTGATGCAGTTTGGAGTATTTTGATTATGGAGATCCAAAAGCACTTGGAATATGAAAAGTTGATTAAATCAAGAAATATATGCTACATCGATGATTACAAATTGTATCATAAAAAGTTGCAAGATTATGAGTAATCCTTCAAATTCTTCTCATCTTCTCTTTGTCTCTACAAGTCATTCACTCTATCTTTTGTCAAAAAATAAAATAAGATAAGAATTCTTATTCAAGAGAGTCCTCTATATATATTGTTGTATATAGTGTACTTTCTATGAATCATAAATTAAGAATAATGTTCTTATTACATAGTGTCTTAAGCACTATGTCAAAAGCACAAATAAATGAATCTAAGAATTGATCAAAGTAAACCAGTTTGAGAAATTTTTTTACTTTATCAATAATGATATATTATATAACAAAATAATATAATGTGAATAAAAGCCACATTTCAATCATCTCAATTGAGGTGCCAAGCTATAGCCAAGCCTGTGAATAAAAAAATGCGAACCGGGTGTTAAAGCGAGAGCTAATATCTATCTGTCATGATGTATCAATCCTCGATAAAAGTATACAAAAGAATTCCTCTATGAGGGAAACACATTAAACTGTAACTAAAGTTCTATCTACGAAGTAAAATTGTATTTGTTGATTACTCGCAAGTTGACGAATAATTATTTTTCCAACTAGGGTCAAGTAATTTGCCTTCTGCAAAAGTAGAGAATGAATGAAGTGCAATAAACGCGCGAAGGAAAGCGGAAGAATACAGCGCGCTTGACCTCATCTTGGCCGATGAGTCCTACCTCACGGTTATAAGGATTGAGTCTAGTAGGCACATGCCTAACAACTTTTCATGCATGCCTTGAAAGCGGTGATAGCCCACTAAGTGGAACGTAATGTAGTGATAACACCTTTTTTGTGGAAGAAGATATTGCACCTTGACATGGGGAGGCCTATATGTTCCTACTTGTTGTCCAGCTCAGCTCAGCCTTTAAATGCTTGCAACATACTGATTGTTCGTCACTGTATACGTCACTGGAGGAAAAGTGGGACATTATCGAGCACTTTTCCGAGCCTCGGTAGCATGGGTCCTTCATTATAATTTGACTCACAATAAAAGTACAAAGTTGAAGGGCAAACCTTATCCTCGTAATATTGATAGCTGAGGACCTATCTCACAAAATAATTAATCCAGGTTTCCAAAATACTTATCTGTGTAAGCTGACTACTTCCTAGTCCTTGCTAGAGCTAAAATGGCTGAAAACACAATCCGCCTTCTTTGAGCTCACTCGACCTGAGTTTTAAGAGTCATTATAGTACTCATATTTGACCTTGTCAGTATGGTCAATCATGTTGACAAGGGCAAGAGTGGCTTTCTCTTTGAACTCGATTGTACACTCGACAGAGGAGAATTTTTCGGGAAGAATTAACGTGCCATGAATCATTAGGCACATTGTCAACTTCACGCCACCTTCTTTGTTTCTTCTGAGTCTGTTTAAGGAGAGTTTATGAATACTCTCTACATCTTAGATACTTCTTCTGTAATTATTTTGTACACGATTAAAAAGGAATGCACATAATCATGTGCATTGTTTTTTCATTCCACTTAAGTCCAGAGCTGTACACTTGATTGCTTCCACTAGCGCTGTTAGGGCCGAGAGTTGTAATCGGCTAGATGGTATGTAAAGCTCCAAGGACTCTGCCATTGAGCATTGTACCAAAGTTAACTAACACTGATAACTCAACATTATGATAACTTAGGAGAGTATAATTAGTTGACAATTGACTTATTGATCAATTAGCTGAGGATGCCGCATGATTCTTTGGTTTGAAGTAATTTTAATCAGCGCGTATAATTTTTTTATAATTTTTCCTAAATTAAGATTAGTAATATAAGATTTCTAGATTAAGCTATGATAACATACATAATTTGAGTTGATTTAGAAGATATTTTGAATTCAGGTGAATGCCATCGTTATAATATTTCTAAATTATAAATATCTCCACATTTTCATGTGAAAATTTATATCAAATTACGTAATCCAAATTTTAAAATTTTTAGAAATATAAAGAATTTCAAATAGACATTTTTTCAATGATCATTAATGAAAATGAAAATAAATTGATATTTATTTATATTAAAATTTGAATAGATCTAATCTTTCATATTTCAGTTTGCTTGAAATTAAAAAATAAGAAATGAAACATCTATTTATTCAAAACTAAATAATATGAATATAATTAATCATATTCTATTTATATAAATTCTTTCATTTTTTTTGTGTAAACAATGATGTCAATTATCAACTGTCTTTTAAATTCAAAGATTTAGATTGCTCTTGACTTGTGTCTCTCATAAAACTCAAATTTATTTAATTTGGTATTGTAAAAGTCAAATCCTTCATTCTTTATAATTCTTTATTTTTAATTTATAGATCTTTGACATTATTTTTTGTGTTGATTGATCTAATGGAATTATTTTATAATATAAACAATCCTTTTTTTCCATTATAACTAGCAAAATGATGATTATGTTGAAAATAGCTAACAATGTATAGCTCCACCTCATATGATTTACATCTTGTTTATTTGTAGCTTCATGCATCTAAGATCATTAAACACTTGATCACGTAAATAATATCCCACTAAAATATCACCAATATACACATTCAAAATACATGCACATTGCTAGTTTTGATCAACATAAAATATATTTTACAGCGCAATTAAGAAAAACGAGAGAACTGATGAAATTTATGTGTGCATCATTTTACAAGTTGTGAATATTGAAATCGTTACAAAGTATATTTTGGAAGCTAATGAAATCCAAATTTGCTTGATTCTAGCAAAATATGAAACAACTGAAATGTGTTTATACTCCATTGAATAGCACACCTTGATTGTTGATAATATGTATTTTTGGCACGAAATGAATATGATATGCAACAACTTAAATGTCTTGATACTTGTTCGACATATGTCTCATGAAATTACATATTTTTTATATATAATATTTTTGACCAGACAGATACAAGAAGATTTTAGATAAAATGATGATTGATATTTTACAAAAATACTGAAAAAAATCTCAATAGATTTTTCTTGTATTATTTCAAAGTTAAAAATCTCAGCATGATTTTAATTTTTTAATATATATAACATGTAAATATAATTTTATTTTAAATTATTATTTATTATTTCAATAAAATTGTAAAAGTAATACGAATATTTTTATATTGAATGCAAGATAAAATGTTAGAAGTTAACTCATGTATTTGATAACTCAAGTTAGTTTAATCACATTTAGTTAAGTTAGTTAGACACATTAGACGATGATTATGGAAGTTCACAAAACACTTTGATAATTAATTATTAAGATTTTTTCAAAACAGCTTGAGTAATTTTGTTAGATGAATAACTTATGTCTAGTGTCAACTGCTCGCGTGCTTTCACATGTTGATGATAGACTTTGTTGTTGATAAATGATATCATAGCGTGATCAATTTGCGGGAATGGATATACTTTCACATTATAGCATTGTAGAAGTTCAGTTTGTTTTGATGTGAGTGGATATGATTGGTTAATCAAAACATCAAAAACTTTTAACACGGTGAAATGTTTTGTGTTTTGATGTAAGAATTCATTTTGAAACTTGGGGAATGCTATAGTCAATACTCTCGGACTTGATCTCAACATGTTAACAATTCTATCTTGTTTGAATCAAGTGCAAATGCTCATCAATACAATCTGTTATTGTTTTTATGAAGCGCGCTTTGAAAACATTGAAATTGCTGAAAATTACGATATGAACTTGAAATGGCTACATGTATGAAAGTATAAAAAAATGCTTGATGGATGTGGTACCCCACTTTTAGTAATTTTGAGGAAATTAAAACATTTTTGGAAAACTGTACCCCAACAGCAATGTAAATAGCCTTCGGTGCATCAAAACAGAGTGAATTCGGAAGATTGCAGAGATTCTCGAGGGACCTCGTAGAATCTAGGAGTTGGGTGCAGCGGTAAGGACGGGCACCACCCTCCCTGCGGGCTCTGCAGTTAGGATCCCTACGGCGCAAGGCGCAAAACCCGCATTCGGCGCTGCGTCCGCGGCGGTAGGGAAATCCTTCATATTTAGGTCAACCCCCAAACGTCTTGACTTAGGTTGGGTCTCGTTGGAAAGAGCTCGATGCGCTGATTTCAACGAGTCCAAGAACGCCAACAACGGATGAGGACTCCGGGAGTTATGAAGGTTGTAAGATACTCAGCTCTTCGCCTGCGCAAAGGCGGAGAAGTTTTGTCCTATGCGCGGACGAAGGAAGTCCGCCTGCGCACAGGCGAAATAGGGTTTTGAGGTAGGCGCGAAGTTCGCCTACGCACAGGCGTGCGCCTGTGCACAGGCACTTCGGCGTCGGCGGGAAATCCGCCTTGGGCCCTAGAAATGCGCCTTGTGAGGTAGAAATTGTACGGCGCCTTCTGCGCCAGCGCAACGTCGCGGACGAGCAAGGAGCCGCCAGAATAGTAAAATCCGTACGGACCGTGCGGACTGTAGGGACGGGACGGATGGATGCGCTCTTGGACGGACGGAGTTTCGGCGGCGAGAGCGCCGACGGAGAGACAAGGAACGGACAGTCTGGACGGAGTCGGTTGACCGCGGTCAACGCCTTCCGCGCCAACGCATCGACGCGGACGGACTTCGCTTGCGCACAGGCGAGCGCCTGTGCACAGGAGGGTGAAGTTCCGCGCCGGCGGAGAATTCGCCGAGGAGTCCGCCTGCGCGCAGGCGGGAGTTGAACTTTTGTCCGACATGCGGACATGCGCGCCGAGGCAGAAGAGGATTGGCTGAGGAGCGGTACGAACGAGTGTACCGCGCAAGGCGGAAAATCCGCCTTCGGCGCTGCGCACCCATGTCCGCGGCGTAGTACGCTCGCGGAGTTCAAATTCGCCAATTCGAGCGTGAGAGTTTAATCGGCGACGGCGGAGCGTGAAGCCGCGCGTGAGAGCGGAGACCGTTTCAACGTAGAGCCGGCGCGGCCATCAATTGAGTCGTCCTCCACGAGCAAGAGCCGACCATGACCTTCGACCGGGAGGCGGAGAGCGTCCCATTCTTGAATTCGCGATTCCATTCTCTAGTGCGAGCTGCGCGCGTCCATCTGCTGGCTGCTAAGCATTCTCGACATCGCCGCGCAGAGGATTTCTTGGTGATTGAGGGAGAAGTGAGTGCGCGTGATTTGGAATTGAGGGCGATTAGAGTTTGCCGAGGAAGAAAGGAGCTCGAGCGGAGCGGAAGTAGAATGAGCGAGCGGGCGAACTCCAAGAACGCAATGACGAGACCGGGCCGATTGCGGATGCTGCCGCTCCGTCTACCACAGAACGGGCTGCGTGCTTTCGAGGAGCGCCTGATAGCAAGAAAGCTCGATTTCTTGCTATGGGGATGGAACTACATCTGTGGAGATATGGTGCGCGAGTGGCTAGAGCCACAGGGACCACCTTCGCGCGGATTGCGTCCGCATGTTGATTGGTGGACGGTCCAAGATTGGGCGCAGGCATTGGGGAGATGTGCCGGCATGCCAGGGCACCTCCTCTTCGATAGTGAGAGCGTCAAGGTGACCAAGTAGGAAGAGGCACAATTCGTGGAGCTGTTCAAGAAGGGGAAGTCTACCAAGAATGGGTACAAGACCCGCGATTACAAGGATCGATTCCGCCGGACTTTGTCCGCGGCGCTGCTGCAATTACTACAACCACACCGCGCCTGCTACATCACATTGTGGCAGGTCTCTTTTGTGGAGTGCATCATCGAGGGAACTCCAATTCACTGGGCGAGCATCCTGCACAGGGTGATGCGACAGCACGCTTTTGAGGAGAAGGGGGGGACTCTAAACCATCTCTCTCCTTTCCTCATCAATTTTTATCGACAGCGGAATTGTTTGACAGCGGCGGAGCTTGCGCGTTTTCCGCCGTTGTCCGTCGACCATCCCGGGAGGTATGTGCGGGAGAATGAGGTCGACACTGATGCAGAGGAGTCACCAACTTCTACTCCGTCAAGGAGGAGGGACGAAGGGATGAATACTCCTGCAGCACGAGCGCCGCGGAAGCGGCGGTGGAGAGAGGAGTCCGAAGAAGAGCAGCATCAAGAACCCTCTGCTCCCATTCGACCGCGGCCGTTGTACGAATCGTACAGCCGGCCGAAGCAGAAGGCGCGCAGGCTGGTGTTACCAGCCAACAGCGCGGACACGGCGACGATTGCCACAGAGAAAGGAAGTGCGTCGCCAGAGAAGAACGAGGGAGCGCGGACGTCCGCAAGAGCAACGGACCACGCTGCAGCCTCGACGGACGGGAGGCCGCCTACGGGCCAAGGGCCTTCGGAGTTACCACGTGCGTTGCGGACAGGTGTTCCGTCTGCGCACAGGCGAGCCTTCGCGGACGGACGAGCCTCCGCGGACAGACGACCACAAGCGGACGTGGACCTGCGCCTACGCGTGGGAAGAAGCAGTTCGCCTGTGCACAAGTCACCTCCACACGTGCCGCCTGTGCACAGGCAGGAATCACCCCCGTTCCAACGTAGGAAGGGGAAGGAGCCGGCGGAAGATCCGCCTACAAGACACCGGCCTTCGGGGTCAGACCCTCCGGCGCACAACGCGCCGCGATTCGCGCCTTCGGCGCCAGGGCCTTTGGGCCGAGGAGATGCGAGCAGAGAGCGTGCGGAGGCCGCACCATCGGCGGGTAATCCGCCGGTAGATGCGCCTTCGGCGGTAGGGCCTCAGGGCCAAGGGACATCGGGCGAGCGGCCCCCGGCCATGTCGCCTTTGGCGATGGACGTCCGCGGCGCTGCGCCTGCGGCGGACAAGGCGCCGGCATTTGCGCCTACGCACAGGCCAAGCACAGCCCCCGCGGACCGATCGAGGGAGAAGCAACTGACAGAGGAGCGGACTGACTGTCCGCGGGACGAGATTTCGGTGCGCGATGCGCAATCGAACCCCGCGCAGACACCCTCCGCTCGATCGCCTTATGCGGCGGACGTCGGCGGCAGAGAGGATACGGTTGAAGACCGACAAGCGGGCGACGGGGATGTAGCACGGGCACATTCGCCCACCGCCTTAGACATTTTGGCAAAGAGCAGCGAGGCTGCAGCGGTGCCTTCGCAGGCAGCACACGTCGACGACGTGCAGCCCCACTCGGGTCAGTCGCCGACGCAATCAATGGCGACTGAAATTCTCCACTCGGATGATGACGACGGAGGCTCCACCGAAGAAATGTCGGGAGCGGGGGATACCGAGGAGGAGGAGGAGGAAATTGTTGGAGCGCCGGCGGCGGCGCTCTCTGAGCAGGTGATTCCGTTGCTGAGGTACTTGGATCGCAAAATCGATAAATACGCCGATCCACTCCACCCGGGATCTTACATCGAATTAGTGCGCAGGCGGACTCGCACTAAAGTCCACACCAGCAAGCTACTAGCTAGGGTGGACCAGGAGTTGAGGGAATTGAAGGAGAGGCATGCCTGTTTATGGGGGCAGTACAACCTTGAGAGGAAAGCGCACGCACTCGACAGGATGCGGAAGGATAGAGTGGAAGAGCTCAGCAGGAATGTGCTGCAGACCACGCAGGATTTGATGTCTGAGAAAACTCAGAATCAGATTCTGTCAGAGGAGCTCGTGCGACAGACGCGGTTGTTGGCGGAGTGTCAGCTCGCACGGCAGGCGGATGAGGATTTAATCCGCAGGCTACAGTCAGAGTGTGGCGAATTGAGAGCGCAGCGTGCTGAGGCCGAATCGCAATTAGTGGTAATTGAAGAGGATCGCAGGCGAGAGGCAGATCGCACGAAGGAGGAGACGGCGAGACGTGTCGCCCACTGTCTCAAGGGCTACGCCCACTGGGAAGTGGCGGCGCAGGAGAAACTCACACTACGTGAGTTTGAACTTCGCGCAGCCGGGTTGTTGACAGGCGACAGCAGGAGTCGGCGGAAGGTAGCAAAGAAGCTCGACGCTTTTTTGTCGAAGGCGCGGGATACCATGTCCACCCTCGAAGTGGAGGTGTCCGCGGCGTTGCAGCGGTTGGGACTGCGCAGTCGAGCGGGAGACTGGCAGGGTAGGGAGTTAGTGCGCAGCAGTCCGTCGCGCAGGAGACGTAGCACAGGTTCCGCGGAGTGTAGTGTAGCGTGATTCCGTGCAGGCGTGTAGCGTAGTACAGTGTAGTGCTAGTTAGGACTTAGAAGGTATAAAGTAGTTCAAGGCGTTTTGCCTTGGGTTCTTTCCCAATTTCAGAAGTGCAGATCAGGAACTCATTTTCTCTGCGTGTTTGTGTCCTTAGTTCTGTCACCACGCACAAGGAGCTACACCTTAGCGTTCCGCATTGTGTAGCTGAAGGCCTTCGGCCGAATGTTCAGAGCTAGTACATTGGTTAGACACTTGAGTAGTTCGGATCTACACCTGCGGGTGATTGCCGATGCTCAGAGCCAGTGACTAGTTAGATACTTGAATAGTTTCGCCCCTACACCTTCGAGTGTTTGTTTCTGATTGTACTCCTTCGGGATTTTTCCCCTGAATGCCAAAGTGAAGTTTTGCTACTTCGTGTAAGCCTTGGTTGTAAATTCAGGTTACGCTGCAGCAGGTGCCTTCAGGGTAACCCCTGTAGTATTTCTGGGAATGACAAGTGCCTGAGAATTCAAACTCTTCAATAGACTCTTGTTGTGTTACTGGAATGTTTCACAGTGAGTCCTTCAGTGCGGACCTGTGTTCTCTGCGTGTTTTGTGAGCTGAGAGTGTTGTTCACCGCGTATGAGTGACTTCGATCCGAAGTAGGCAGTCCAAACCGGGTTTCCTACACTAGCAGCAAGCTGGTGGAAGTGTTGTAAAAGCCGGAGTTGGAAGTCACTACCCGCAGTTTCGTTGAGTGTGCTCGCGAGAGACTTTCCCCCTGAAATCTTGAGTAGAGGTCCTAACGGATCTCTAGGTTGTGTTTCTGTAGTTTCAGGTGTGTGTGTGTGTGTGTGTTACGCTACACTGTGCGACCTCCGAGTGCGCTCCGAGTGGACACTTGCAGTATTTCTGGGAGTGACAGTCGCCTGAGAATTCAAACTCCTCAATAGTCTGTTAAACGTGACACTTTATACCCTGTGTGTTCCTCTGTCCCTGTGGATTCGACCTTTCTACCACTATATTGCAGTTTTAGCCTTTAGTGGGTTACTACAATGGAACCCCTACTTAACACAAAGAGCTTACTGGAATCCATCATGTATCATTTTACCTGATGCATATCCATTGACGGCACACCGTCACCAAGTTTCAAACAAAGTTCTTGAAACTATATGCACTGAACGATAGAGTAGAGTAGTAACTTTTCTTATCGAGCTATAGTTGACGGCTATAATGAGGGAGAAGTAACTGTTTGGAAGTTTCAATATGGTTGCAAGTTTTGTCAAGTTCAATCGAAACTGTCATTCTGTAGAGGAAGTGCACCTTATAATGTATCAATGAATTATCCTAGACACTAATTATAAACTGGCCTGAAGTTTCTTGAGATTTTTTTCAAGAGACTATCAAGTAGATTTTTTAAAATGTGAAATAGTTGTTTATTTTGTTTCTATTCTAAGTAGTCTTCCTAATTTTCTTGTCCCCATGTTGAACATTGCTTTGATCTAATGAGCACCTCCGCCATGACTCTTTCAAGCATCTAGGAATAATTTTATGTATCAACCAAAAAAATGAATCTGATCTTTGAGGTAACTTTCAACAACTTGTGAGAATATTTTAGAGAAAAAAAATTTCAAGTCGTTCAATTTTAACAAGTGAATTTTCTTGGCATATTTAGAGACTCAGCATATTCTAAGGTCAATTTGACTTCTTTTTTTTCTTCAAGAAAGTTGATCATAATGAGAAGGAAGCTTAAGAAGATGATTGCTTAAGTGTTGATATTGCTTATGCAGTTACTTAAATCTACTGTTTGCAATAAATATAGCCAAAGGTTTTCCAACAATTCTTAGCTGATAAACTTTTCAAAATCTTGAAATCAACTTTTTGTATTTTTCATTCATCTTGCTTGATTCTTTGATATTGAAACCTGAAATTTAGCTACGTGTTAACATTAAATAATAAAAAGAATCATAAAACTGGCAGCTATTGCAAAAGCTTGCCAAACTTCTGTAGAACTGCAGTAAACATTCATGTCATTGCAAATTAAATTTGCAAATTGGTAGAAGGTAATTGCTTCATTACAACAAGTTTGTTCATTTTTAACTTCATTTTTCTATCAAAATGTTCATATTGTTCTTATAGTGCAGGCCTCCTAAAAAGTGGCAATTGCCACCCAATGCCACTTTTTGCTTAAAAGTGGCACAATTTCTGTTTTATAAGTGGCATCTATTTAAATTTGACTTAAAAGTTCGTGTTGCTTGCTCTGGAATATGCCTTCAATAGTCAAATTTGTTAAAGAAGTCCGATTCGAGTCGACCTCCCACTTCAGTACCGAAAAATCGGATTCAACCGATGTCGTGTTGGCGAAGGCGGTCGCCAAGCCGCTGCAGAAGCACCGAAGTGTTTTGAATCGGTCCTTCAACGAATCCCAGGCTTCGTTAAACATCGTCTTCAGGTCATGTCGATCAATTGTACGCCGGACAGTTTCCTCGTTCTCATACGCCTTGATCAAATCCCGGTGATCCGCTTCAACTTCCTCAATTTGGGCAGTGGTCCAGAACTTTGCGAGACGAATCCGGAAAAGATCAAGGACACCCCGATTAAAATTGCGAGGGCGGAGACGGATCAGCTGGGCAGGCATCACGAGTGGTGCGTCTTCATTGGACGCGTTGTTGTTGGAATCACGCTCGGCTCGAACTTTTTTCAAGCCAATTATCAGTTCGATGGCGAATTTGGCAATGCCACCCAAAGTGGCAGCCTTAACATCGTCAGTGAATGAAGAGAACATGTCCTGCGCCCACGAGCCCTGATCTTCGACGTGCCCAACGATCGTTTCCATGCTTATCCACCATGCATCCAGCTTGTAAAAGTCTGTCTGGTTGATCTCGAGGAAAGACTTGTCAATGTCTTCGTGACGAATGCACATATTGTTACAGAGACGGAGGATCAGGTTATCGATTTCGCCCTGCTGCTGTGAAAGTACAAGGTCCCGAGACTGCAGTATCGCAAACGTAACTGCTACGGTGTCGAACATAGAAGTCACAGCAATGGCCATGATCCACCAAGGTTTTGATGGCGATTGAATAAGGTTCATGGATTCGATATGGTTAAAGAGTTTGACTCGATGCTGGAGGATCCACTTGATTAGTTTACCAAAGGCCACCCATCGCGTCGTGTCTTTTGGACATTTGGTGCCGCCCATAGCTGTGGCGAGATTCTGCTGGGCCCGTAAATGGACCGAGAATGCATGGGCAATTTTGTAGAAATCGCCACCGTCCATTCTCTTTGTGCAGCCTTTGATAACAAGATCAATCTGATGAGGTGGACACCAAATTCGAAGGATATGATTCTCCGCTTCCTTTTCCAACAACGTGACAAGACCACCGTGCCGGCCTGTCATTGTGTTTTCGCCATCACTGCTGGCCGAAAGCAGCTTCTCTCGCCACTGCGAATACATAACGTCCAATACCTTGACATTGAGATTGAAAATGTTCAAAGCAGTGTGTCGATCGTAAAACCGAACCAGAACCAGATGAAAGTTGTAGAGGACACCTTCAACACTCAAACGAATCAGAATGTCGAGATAGGAAATTCCAAAGTGAGAGGAACCATCGCACGCAATCAAAAATGCCCAAACATCACTCCGGGAGAGAATTTTGCTGAGAAATTGGAGATCTACAGCAACGAGAACTCGTACGAACTGCGACACCATATGGTCGCTGATTCCGGAGAGCTTCGGATTCTTGGTGCGATGTCGATGTTGTTCGATAGCGGCTGCTGTTTGGCAAAAAGAAAGCCCAGAAGATGTGTGGTCAATCGCCAACCAAAACCGTAGCTGGTTTTTGATAACAACCGATGTTGATTCACTACCCTCATCACGCTTGAACAGCTTCATTGCATTGGCTTTCGTAATTGGTTCCTGATCTCCATCAGCTGCATCATCATCAGGGTGAAAAAAAAGGTCTTCAATAAGATTGACAATGGGTTCAGCAATAGTAAAATGCAAAACATCGCTGGCCGAATGACAAAAGGACGACATTGTGGTGTTCTTGGACTTGTCGAAGTACACTCTCTGCTCGTCGGGCGGAAGCCGGCAATACTCAGCCCATTCCGATGAGTGCTGGTTCTCGAGATGTTTGCGATAGAGCTCGGGACGATATGGTGGACTGAAATAGCAAATCGCGTTGCTGCGTGCTCTCTTTCTGCCGACATCGTCTCCATCGCGACCAAAATGCACGCAGAACCTGCATTGAACACATATCACCAGCTTCTTAATGTCGCGTCATGCGATCTCCAGTCCAAACTGGATGCAGTGCTTCTCTTGAAACGGTGTTGTTCGCTTCCTGGACACCATTGCTGGATTGGGATGGACTAAGAAACAATACAAACTGCGCGCTCCAACGGAATGCGAGTACTAAAAAAATTCCTTAAAAGTGGCAAATTTTGAAATTTATTTGTGGCATATGTGGCAACTATAAATAGAATGCCACTTTTTAGGAGGCCTGTTATAGTGGCTAGCGAAAGCCAATCTCTAAATTACATCCGGTATAAGTTGCTCGACCAAGAGCAATGCAGTGTCACTCACTCGTACATAAAACGTCTTAATATTTAGCAACTTCCGCAATTTTTTTTTGCATTGCAAACAAATATCGCAACAATTTGCGGCCTCTTGTTAGCTCCGTTTTGCTCCTGCTTGTTCCTACTCTGGCCTTGCTGCTCACACTCTCTATGTTACGTTACCAACGTCAACCAATATTAGAACATGGAAGAGGCATGCCTTCAAAGTAATTCCATGGAATAAAATGATACTCCTTGTATCCTAGTAAGCTATTTCTGTTGAGTAGAGGAAATTATGTTGAATTTAATTTGTAGTATAGAACTATTGATAGTTGCGTTTTTTACTTCTCATGTGTTGCTATTGCTTGGAAAACTCAAAACATAGATGATTTAGCATTATTTTTTGCATGGGTCATGGTTGTTCATTAAGTTTATTTATATGTTTATTTTATTAATCGTTCATTGATTTGATTTCATAATTATCTTTAAAGCTAGAAATTAATAATTGTATCTATTACAATTGATAAAAATAAAACTATACTTTAAAAAATAAAAAAAATATTTATCCATTATGAATAAATATAATTTTTAAAATGATGAATATTTTATATTTGATATATTTAGTTATAATAATTATTTATTTTATATCAAAATTATATAAATATGAAATATATTATAAAATCTTGATGATAAAATTCAACCATTTCTTTCAAAATTTGAAATTTTTTATAAGTTAGATTCAAATCAAGATATATATTTAAAGTTTTGTTAAATTTAACCAGACAATAATATATTTATAAATGAATATATTTCAGGTTAATTTGACTTGTAAATAATACTTTGTAAAATTATATCTAACCAAAGTTATGTTTATCTTATCATGAAACTTTTAAAATTTTTGAAATATCTAGAATTGAATTATATATCCATAAATCTAGTAAAACTTGAGTAGGTTTGTCATAATCAGCTTAAATTACTTATAATTTAGTAATCTAATTATAGTGTAGATTGCAAAAAAATAAATAATTCGAAAGTTTTGTGATTTAATATAAATTTCACTAAACATGGATTAAAAAGAAGTCATGTACTAATTGTCGTTCACTTGTAATATCGTTTGTATATTATGAATTAGCAAAAAAAATTTAAAAAAATTTGTAATATCACTGAATTTTTTTGATTCAAAATTAACATATTCAAAATCTTTATTTGTTGTTTCGATACAGATATAAACTTTTAGAATTACATGTTATCATCATTTTTTTTGAATTAGTTTTAGTTTTAACAGATTTTTAAAATCTTTCACACATTTAGCAAAAAATTTATGCACAAATGTATGCTTAACTTATATTCATATTATGAAATTATATAAAATCAAACAATTATTTAATATTTAAATATAATAGCATAGTAAAAATCTAGTTCTTAATTTTTACAAGCACAAACAAAATGTTCTTGTTTACATAATAAAAATTAGAACAAATTTTGTGTGGATAAATTTAGAAATTTACTTTTACATGGTCATCCTGAAATATGAAAATTTGAATTTCATAAAACGATACAAATATAAGTAAACTTTTTTCCCATTTATGTATCATAGATTGAAAATTGGCTGAAAAAATAAAAATAAACATAAAAAATCAATTCAGGAATTTTTTATTCATATTATGTTTGCTGGTTTTAGACTATTAAATCTACGACAAGATGAATCAATTGTGATCGTTGGATTGATTAATATATAACCTGAGATTTAGAAAGAATAACAGCTACCATTTCATATTTGTATCAAGAGATATTTAGTTGAATGTAATACACACAGATCTTCTCACATCTCAAACTCCAAACCTGCATTTTTCACAAAAAGTAAAATTTCACTCAATAAGAACAAAATAATAATTGATATGATGAAAAGAATTAATAGAATCTTAACTCCGAACCTAGCATGACTTTTTAGATATGAAACTTCGCAGAACAAGAGAGATTTACTCCCAGTCAGATGATTTGAGAAAAAAACTTCAACCTACTGTACAGAAAATTCATGAAAGTCTATCTTTCTAGAAGACAATATTACAACTTTATATACAATAATACTTACATTGTATACATTGATTTACACACACCATTGACATCTGGAATGTAAAGGAGGCCAGTTAGAGTGGGTGATGCTTAGTATGATGTAGAGCGGTTGACCTAAATAATTACAATGTGGTAGATAACTCTAACCTACTCCCCTGCTTCATCCTTGATGGTACACTCCAAATTTAAGCTTAATTATTGTTCTTTTTTATTGTCTCCATTAGTTCCATGATATCATTGTGCCTTTGAAGTCTATGGCTTTCCATGTATGCCAAGAATCTCACTAGATGAAAGTACCGCGGACTCCTTTTCTACGAAGTGATCACTTTTATGGCCCATAGTCTCGCATGGCTCTATCGAGTGCAACTGTCAAGACATTTCGAAACATTGTTTTGCATTAGGGAATTTATTCATAAACTTCCAGAAGAATACCCATTAAATCCAGAAGAGAACTAGGAATGAAACTTTTCGCTTCTGCATGTAGCTCAGAAGACCATTCCGCAGGAGGTTGAATTCCAGATGTACCTGCATGGTGTCAAGTCTGAAAATGGAGAGATTGCATGCACTTGGCTGCTGAGGATGAATGTGGCAACAGAAATGAGAGTTTATCTGGTCGAGCGTTTGCTCCTGTATCTAAATTCTCAGGTCGTGAGTGAGTGACTGTCTACGCACAGGCAGTTCTGCATTGCTGGAACAGATCTTATTGGTAATAGGGTTTCGATTCTTAGGACCTTGAAGCTGATAATGGACTGCCTCGTACTTTCGCCCTTCAAGTCTGAGATTCAGCTATTACCATTTCCAGCTACACGTACGATTTCTACTTTTACTGTACTGAAAGATTAGCATTCCTCGCTCTGACCTGTACTGGAGTTTTTTCATGCATTTTGATCGCGTCAGGACCGATGGACATTCTAATTTCACTGACCTGCATTGAACTCGCTCTAAGAGGTTTCTGGAAGTACTCTGCCTTCTGACTGGATGATGTTCCCACTTTTGAACTTTCAATGGTACGCAGGCAACAGCTATATCAACTCAGATCGTAATTCTGGTCAAGTGCACAATGTCGCTGGACGCTACATCCATTTCAGGTCTACACGAACGATCAGATTCCCTAGCTGCTGTGATCAAGACTCTGTTTATAAAAGCGAATGCTCACCAATGACAATTTGCTCTGTTCGTTACATTTTCCAGTATTTTGTGTCGAAAAACAGAAGTGCATATATACGTAGGATGTTATTCTCTAGATCAATTGTGAGAGTTCTCGGATTTAGTTCCACAATCATTCCATCCCCATGTTCGTCATTATACTGCCACCTACTTCTACGAGGACATCATCTACGGGTGAAGTTGGTTCAGTGCATCAGGCATTACTTTGACTGACTTTTCATAGTCCATCGTCTTTTCATCACTCTTTCATGGATTCAGTTCACCATATACTGATCGCTTTGTGCATAGTGCATGACAATGGGAATATTGTCATACACTATGCACGAAATGGTAGGCCATCAAGGAAAGAGTTAGCCTTTTTCGTATTCATGGAAGCAGTAGCATTTTAGGTCACTAGTGACTTCATATCTTGCCTTCACCAGCTCTTATGAAATCACAGTTGGAGAAGAGTAATGGCGTCATGAATAGAAATTCCACAAGTACAACTCTTTCTACCCAAAGAGAGAACGGGCACATACAAGTCATGTTAATGAAAGTGACAACGAAAAAACTGACACACCGATCGTGCATACTCTCAACAGATTCGAGATATTCGAAGTTCATGACAAATAACCACGACGGCAGCCGGACCGATGCCACTCAAAAAGTGCTGGAATGATGCATGAACCCTTTACAAAATTTTCTCATTATAGTCAGCAATCATCGAAGGGAGTTGGAAGTGATATCAGAATTGACAGAAGGTTCAAGAACCTTCCACGAGCAGCCTTACTTGGCGAAAAGCGTTTGCTCGGATTCATGATTCATAGTGACAGCTTCAGGGTCCTTCGTAACAGTTCAGCATGCTCCACGATACAGTTCCAGTGCTCCAGTTGATTGCAATTGTGATCCGGACTTCCCACGCATTCTATAGTTGACTGTCTACGACGGCCGTCATGTGCTTGGGAATTGTTTGGTCCCTTCTCATTGTCAAGATGATTTCATTCAACGCACTGGCCAAGAATTTGAGACTGCCTCCACTTTTCATGAGTATGCTGGAAGTAGATAAAGTTACATCCCGCCAGTAGATCGAGCTTTGCACTCCAAATGATTATCTGCCAGAATCTATCCGTGAGTGATAGATTGAAAGACAGAATTGTCAGAGTCCAAATAACCTGTTGATAGTTCGCAGATTGAGTGATCCTTTCTTCCGCCAATCTTCAAGCTAGAGAGAGACATGCATGCTTTGCATGCTACATCACATTTTGGATCGAGTCATCAACGAAGGAGAATAACATCCCACATGAGTCCTTTTGACAGAAATCTTTATTGTTTGAGTCCCTTACTTTCATTTCACTCAGATGTATGCAATTTGAAGAGTTCTCGCTTGTATTCAGCCGGGAGTACACCCCAATTAGCCGGTTTGAGTACAATAATTATCCAGTCTACCAGAGAATCTCGCTAGTTTCACCATGAGCACTAATAAATCAGAGATGCAGTAGCCCCCAGCTGTTACTTCCTACTTCGCTGAGGCAGGATTTCTGAAGTTTAAAATTGACATTAAGCGTTGAGCATGGATGTTGTTACAATGTACCCTGTTCTAGAAATGGAAGAGAGATCTCTGATGAAACAAATTTTGTTAATTTTTAACTACATCACATCCTGTAATCTAACGTCGCAAAGCTTCGGCACTATATGAAAAATGACCAATACATTTAACCCAAGGGATTGGTTAGCACACTCGGGTGCTTGGGTCAAAAATGTGGTGGTCACAACCAAATTCTTTGTGCAACAAAGAACCCAATGATTAAATGGTATTATAATGAGTCACTTCGACTGAAAGCATATCTTTTAGAAAAACAGGCCTACTAATTTAAATAATATTTGTTAACTGTTTCTGAATGACCTTGTTTGAGCAGGCTCTTGAAGCTTTCCAACGGTGATTGTGTCGCGGATACTGGTCCCAGTACGATTTTCAGCTATTTTGTATTCTGGAAAGAAAAAAAAATTTTACATCGGATGAGTTAAATAGCAACTTAGCATCAAAAAGTTATAACTTTTCACAGTCCATCACTTTTCACTTTTCATCAGTTTCATACTTAGTTCAATGGATGCAATTTTGAAAATAATAATTCTTTATCATTATTAGTATGGGTGGATTCATATATATAGTGTCTATGATGGTGACAAAGGAATTAAGTAAAATGATAATCAAGATTTGAGAGATCATTTGAAAGACAAAGTGAACACAATACTACTCTTATTGTTAGTATTTGGTAATACTTTATATGGACTAATAAGAATTATTGTTGTATTAATATTCTTTATTGTGATACTATGGAATTAAGTCTTGGTTTAGTGTTTGATTTCAGGTTCAATACTTTTTCATTTAAATGTTTTTCTTTTTTATTCACATGTCCCTCACAATCTCGAATTTGCATATTCTCATTGGGCCGTTCTGACTGTAAAGGTTGAATCGTTGTGTTAAGACGATAAGCTTTCCTTTGCATGGAGCAGTATTTTGTGTATTAAGTATTCTTGGTCTCTTTTCTTCCTCATCGTTGTGCTTTGCAAAGTCAATCATGCAATGAATTACTTTAGGTTTTGAGGAGGTCCATGATAATATTTTAAAAATTACTGGAAGATTTTAAAATAAAGAATAAAACAGTAATGTTACGTTGTAAGTTCTGGTATTCATTTCTTTTAAAAACGTTATTCACCCATATGGAGTATTGTAAAATCTTTATATATAAAAATGATACCGTTTTGATATATTCTTTTTAATTCACTCTTTCAGAAGTTTGTAACATCTAATGAACGATTGAAAATGTTAAAGAGATTCAGCTATATATCATAATCAATGAAAATTAGAAAATGCGTATTACCAAAGCACTTAGATAGCATGGTGTAAATTTTCCATATTACCTGCTTGAAATTGTGAGTTTCACTTGTTTTTCCCAATCTCATGGAAGAAAAGTGAAACTTTATAAGCTATCATCATCAATAAAATGAACATTACATGGGTTTTTTTATAATGAAGTGCAATCGCTTCCAACATCTAAATTTATCCGATCTTTTTGAATTATCATGAATCTGATTTGTTTTATGTGTTTAGATGCTCTTTTGTTATCATGCAAATGAAGTAATATATATTCTAGGTAACATATATCTTAGGTGATAGATATTGGTTACCTACAATATATACAAATTCATTTGCATGCTAACAATAGAGCATTTAATTTTAAAATGTAAATATATATATTTACCAACATATATTTACTTATCTACATATACGAATTGAGATATATACTGCATGCTAAAAATAAAACATTCCATGCAAATGTTTATCTACGTAGGTGAGAACGTAACTGTAGACCGGTTGCACGTTGTCGGAAAAGCATTTTGACGTAATTCCTTACATGAGCAATTTCATTTTGACGTAATTCCTTACATGAGCAATTTCTAGTTGACATGTGTCTGTTTACCTCTATACGTGTTAGCTTGAGTGCCCACCGATTGCATGCAATGGAGGAACGATTTCAACGCGAGACCTTACATGCACATATTCTAATTAACATACATCACTTGTCCGTATATTTGATAGGTGCAACTTCCAAGTTGACACTACGGACTTCATATATATGTTAGATGCAACATAAACGATTTCCATGTCAGCACTATTGACTTTGGACGTGAGTGAAGACATGCTCAATTTTTATAATTTACTGATAGTAATTTAATTCTATATATGTGTTCAACTACAATGTAGACTATTTGCATGATAACATTTGTGAATACCACGTAGAGGGCTGCATGCAGATTTTCTAGATAACATATATCGTTTGTTTCTATACATGTAGATTATCGAAAAAAGCACTTGCATGCTAACTTTAGTGTTTTCCACCTGAGTAGTAACATACCAAATTTCTGGTTTACGGGTATATGTACACTAAAGTCGACACGCCAGCTACTGGACAAAAAGAAGATATTTATAATATCTAGTTAATGTATTTCAGTTTGTCTTGATATATTTTAGTTGCAATGTAGATCATTTCCATTTGAAAGTAAGGTTTTTTTAAGTAAATAACTTTGTTTCTTCTCTAGAAAACTTGTATCAGTTAGTTCAATAAGTGTTAGATGCATTGTGCACTATTTGCATGTTATCTGTAAACCATTTTGACGTGAGAGTATACATGCAAAATAAATCAATATATATTAGTTAAAGAATAATATTTTTATTTAATAATGGAATATTATTTTGCATGACAATAAATTAAATATGATACATCAAATGCTCTATTGTTCTCATGCAAACAAAATATACTATAATTTGTATATTACATTTAAATCGTATAAATAATTATACACACAATTGTCAGACACTCACACTCAGAGTCTCTCCATCGCGTGAGAATGGTTATACCTCACTTGTTATGCACTCAAATTCTCTGCATTGCAAGTGTATGTGTATGAGATGTATAGATTCACTACAGGTACAATGTTCCTTCCAAGATATATACATATCACGGACTTACGAGTCTACATACTCGTTGCACTCATTATCTTCCGGCCAAATGACATACTCTCTTCGAATAGATTCATTTGTTACGGAACTGCAATTACAGATAATGAGTTTGCATAGAAGAAACGCTATCCTCAACCTTATATCCCGTTCATGACGAAATCTGAATTCTAGTTTGCTGCTCTAGACTCTTCGTGATATACAATGTCCAATTAAAATTTTCATAAAAAAATTCTTTAATCCTGTAAAATACTTGAACCTGCGGGAACACATGACAGAGTCTAGTACAGAAACCAATGAATTGGAGAATTAGAATGGGAAAGGAGGTCAATTAGCTAGTTTGGATACAATCATTCCAAAGGCGAAGTATGGCTCAGAATCCACAGTTCATCGAAATCTGTGAGTTCAGGATGCACCAGCCCTTGAAGCCTTCACTGTGCTACATCCAACCTGCACAGAATTTTAAAAACCGTGAATCAGCTCTCTCTACGCCCTTTGAACACACCACAATGTTCAGGCGGGTTAAGATATGCTCTATGTCCAGCTGTATGTTCAGGAAGGTGCAAGCGAATTCTACGTCTACACGTTGGGCTAGATAATCAAAACGAGACTAAGAAGACTAACTTCAAGGAGGTCAACAGAATTCTCTGTAAGCCCTTACACATCTGCGGAAATTAGGAAAACCTCGACCAGTGAAAAAGTATTAGATGTTGATAGAAATGGGCAATTTTCAGGTTACTGAGTGCCTTCGACACACGCTAGGGTGGTTGAAATCGGTCAGAAGGATTCTGGAGCATCTTGCGCAAGAGTCATTGAACGGTTCCAAGACACTCTTATGATACAAAAAAAGAATCAGGATAAACGAGCATCAGATCAAAGCAAAATAAGTAGTAATTATGGAAACAAGTCTTCGTTTCATCCATCTATCATCGAAAGAATCTGAAGTAGACGCCATAAGGATGAATCCATCAGCTCCTCAATGTTGTCATAATATACTTCCTGGTTGGGATGAAACGTAGAATCTACCTAATTCAGGATTCCCACAGAACGTGAGCTTTCTAGCTGCTGTGAGCTGAACTTGAAGGTTACTGAAGGTTCGGGAATATACAATTGATTTCGGTGTTAACATGAACCTGTCAAGGAACAAAAGCCTACAGACATCCAAATGATATTGGACTGCATTCCAGAAATGCTTTGCCTTCTTCCCACTTACTGGAGCAGATCTGAAACTTAAGAGCAACGAGGTGTGGTCAAGCCTGTAACAATCGCTTGCTTGTCGCCAACCTGCAGCTCACTTATGGTCCTGGGGTGTCTTTCCAGCCTTCAGATTTCCCAAGGGATCTCTCACAATCGATTCTTGACGTAGACTTTTTCCAACAGGACAGATGGTCTAGCACTGGAATCAGATGATATATACCCTCAGACCT
The DNA here is from genome assembly GCA_037833965.1 of Marchantia polymorpha subsp. ruderalis. Taxonomy (NCBI): domain Eukaryota; kingdom Viridiplantae; phylum Streptophyta; class Marchantiopsida; order Marchantiales; family Marchantiaceae; genus Marchantia; species Marchantia polymorpha. The sequence continues at coordinate 28,680,640 of AP031351.1, read as the reverse complement.
AATCGAATGATGTTGGGAGGTGACATTTGCCTTCCGAGTGCGGCATAAAAATAGCTTAAGAAGCAGGGGACCTAAATTTCCCCATCGTTGAGCGGAACGAAGTGGGAAAGGATCAACTGCCAGCATGGTATTGTGCTCGAGAATGTCGACCGTTCAAACATCAGTTGGTCGAGGACATGATACATCATTTGACACATGGATGGAGGCAGGTGAGATTGACAGACCCTTTTCACTGAAGTGGATGCGATGAGAGTGATCGCTCCAGCGTCCAGGGAGGATAGATAAGAAGCATACAGGTCCACGGATGGATGTCTGTATCCATTATGTAGGACGAGTATGTATCTTGGTGGAGAAGAGACGGACCTAAAATATGATGCACTTCACGTCTTCCAGCCTACAAAGTAGATGTGTGCATCATATTCTAGGTCTGTCTTTTCTCCACTAAGAATAATTATGACCGACACTGCAAGGATCGCAGTTCTGATGCTATCATCAAAGAATTCATGTCCGAGTACCCTCAACCAGAAAAGAGCAAGAACTCCTGCATGCTCGATTGAGTCACCCAACAGCTCGGAGGACATTTTCACCAGAGAATCGCGAGAGACTTAAAGGCCTTGGAACAAAACATAAAAACTCTTAGAGTCCAAGTCGCAGTAAGCAATCCAGGTGCTTTCGGCGTTGGAAAGGGACGAACCTGCATTTACATTGAACATGGAAAGACGGCGAGTTGAGTGACAGGCTTCATAAGCGCAAGCTTAGCGGGAAGCAAACTGGTTGGGGGGTGTAGCGAGATCCACGATGATCGGCAACAACCCCTTCGGAATGGAAAAGTCTCACTTTCATCTCCTCTCCTCTCTCTCCTTCCAGGATCAGAATATCCAGAAAATACGACGTTCAGTAGATTGAAAATGACCACAGTGAGCAGCTGGAAGCCATGATCGCGACACAGAGAGAGACAGAAGGAGCAAGAGAAGAAGAGAGAGAGTGAAATCTCTACAACGAGTCCAACGGTGAGCACAATGGCGAAACAGGCTGGAGCGGAACACGGAGCGGTTTCGGCTGGATGGGTCTCTCTCGGTCGAGCTCCACTACGGCCTCAAAAGTGTTCGGCGATCGAGAGGTCGGCATCCGGCGCACTTTCTCTCACTCGAAAATGCCGTGACCCCCAGAAAAAATGAACTCGAGCTTATGGCTACTACTCTGTCAGTCTCGGCGACAGTCCCAACAGTCCCAACGACCCCCCCAACCCACCCATCCATACCTCGTCGGGAGCTCTACCCTCTCTCTCACTCGCGCTCAGTGATGAACGAAGGCTTCGCAGGTTCCACAGGCGAGAGGGCGCATTCGTGTCATGGAGCCTTCCATTCAGCAGTGATAGGCAGAACCGACTGGGCGAAAAGGGGGAGGGGAGGCAGGCTACGAAGTAGGGGGCCTGAGCGGGCGTCAGGCGCATTTGAGTACCGCCTACACGGCGCACCTGCACAATCAGGAGCGCGAAACAGAATCGAATCTCGTTACGGGATTGACTTGCCGAAACCGTACAGAAGGGACTACGGAGGAGGACCGACCGTAAGCACAACGTACAGATATGATTTCTGTGGAGATCGACGCCCACACTTTATGCAAATGATGACGGAAGACGACAAAACGCGCCACGGCCTGCCTCCGGTCACACTCGCCCCACTCCCTCCGTCCGTCCATCCATCCATCTGTGGAAGGGGTCAACGAGCCCAAACCCTAGAGGCAGGGGTTTGCACTGCTCTCCACTGGACGGAGTACCGCGACCTCCGTTTCCTTCCGTCCGCGGAGTAATTTCGAGTCCACGTGTTCGCCCGGGGGGTAGGACAATGTCCGAACCATCGGAAGCTCGGAACCTTTCCCGATTTGACATGGATCACGTGACCCGAGCCCTACTCTGGGTGGTTCGTCACCGATGAAGCGCCATTTCTGTCGACCGCGGATTGCAGTTGGTCTTCGGCCTACCGGAAGGTGACCTTTTCAGACGACTCGATCGTCAACCTCCCGCATCTCGTTACGGAGCATCTCTGACTCGGTTACCCCCACCCCCCCACTTCTTCGGACGATCCGACTGCTGTCACGTGACAGCGGCCGGTAACCGCGTCGACTTTCTCCACTGCAGTCGGCCGGATGAGGTTGACTGCGTAGGAAAGGAACCCCGTAGCCCAAGTCCGGCGCGAGTTAGAGTTAGCCAGATGGGTTAGTGGAAGAGCGAAGAACAAAAGGATAGAGAGGATGGTCCATGTGGATGTCCATACCCAACGGCGACTTGCACCCGGCGCACATGGCCGCCTGCATGGAGGCACGTCACGGCCCCAGCGCGACAGTGTTGCCCTAACCGTTAACCACTCACCGCAATGGCCACAATGGCCGCAATGGCCCCTCCACTTTCGGCTACATGTGGACATTCTTCCGTTTCCAGCACAGCTTTTGCTTCGAGCCTTCGCGCCTGACGTCAGCCGCGGTCTCGGCCGGGGGCACTTAGATCCTTCGCGTCGCCACATTTGGTATTTGGCTCTAGAAGAGTCGAAGCTGTTGTCTGTCGCGCGGCGTTTCTCGCCTGTGGACGGATCCGTTCCTGCAGCAGGAGCATAGGGTCCGGATTTGAAGTCTCTTCGTTGAGCGAGATGATTCGGAGAAATTTCGTGCACTTGAGTACGAAATTCTGCAAGTCAATCGAGGAGATGTCCACATCATTAAAACTGCGTCGTGACAGGAATCCCTTTTTTCAGTACATTTACAAGTGGATTTACTCGATTTGGTTGTCACTTACATGAATTCATTTGCTCGGAAAGACACCTATGTCCTAAGAAACTGCAACGAATCGTCGTTGCAATTTCTCATGAATTGCCATGCCTCGAAAACGAGCATGGCGCGATAAAATCTCGAATTCAGTGAGCTCCGAAAAGTGCGATGAACCGATGTTTACCGCAAGGTGCGGCGTCACATCACACATCACGGAGGCTATTCCATACCAAGAACCTGTGAATGTAATAGTAAGTGTGATGGGGATCGAAGAACTCGCTGCGTTCAGAAGAGTGAGTAATCGAGTAATTCTCCTCGTGTTTCACCCATGACACACGAGGGCCGTGAACCATTCCGTACATCGTGCACTGCTAGTCAGTAGCACCAATGAAATCAAATGCAATGGTCACTGTCCCAAGGATTTTGGAGATATGAGTTCTCTTCTGATTAAGAAAAGCCAAAAACTGGATAAAGGTTCCCGTCGCACGGTGATGTGAAGTGCAAATAGTAACTTGAACAAAGAGAGGTTAAAAACAAAATCCGTTTGAGGTAAAAGTGCAGGATATTCGAAGCACATTGAGAGCCAATGATTCTCTTGAGTCCCGGCAGGCCATTATCAAATTATATCGAACGTAGCTCTGCCACTGTATTAACACACTCGACCAAATCAGCACTAGAAGGAAGAACCTCCGGATTCTGCATCTAAAGCTAAGGCTCACCTTGCTATGGAAACTCCGAAGAAGTTCTTAGTACCCTCTTTTGTAAGTTGAGCGAATTAGTACCTCTCTCGTTCTTGTCAGAAGAAAGTATCCACCTACATCATTTTTTGTAGCTTGATAGATTTTGAACCGGGGATCTGGACATGAGTAAGAGTAGAATTTCAATGGAACGATATTTCTCTGACTATATATATATATATATATATATATGCAAAAGAGCAACAGAAAAGTTCTATGGTTTGATACAGCGATTTCTTTTTGTAAGTTCACCTTCATGAGCCTTGTTATTTGAACAAATTATGAGATCCCAGATAAAAAAAAAATCCTCCAAAATAAAACTGAAAAGAATCTGAAGTAACGAAGTTCGAAACTTATACGGAGAAGATGCTTGGGTTTGCTTACGGTGGTTTTTGGTCGTATTTGGGCCGGCAGCTTCATCTGCTCTGTGTGAAACGGGATAATTACAAGGATCAGTGCAAGGATCAGGTACAGGAGGGTAAAAACGCTTGAAGAATCCCGATCATTTGGACAAAAGGAAGACCTCGATAAGATGGACAGTTTCCTGAGATCGTGTTGTTCGTCAAAGTGGACCCAATCCAGAATCCAGAGTTGAACTCAGGGGACAATGCGAACTTCGAGAAAGCTGTACTGTGCATACTTTCTCAAAGTCTGCACTGTTCCCCGGCGCATACAGTTTGCACCACGTGGAGCCGGTCCCAAAAGTCACGCGACATGGTACAGATTTAACGCGTAACACCACGTAGTGTTGACGCAATCTCAGGTATGACAAACGCCATCATAATGCCTCAACATGAGCGCGTCATAATTTGAAGCCTCCATGCATGTTTCTCGACTTCTCCTGAAGATCAGATCAGCTCGTTGATCTCTTCGCTCTTGCTTTCTTGACTAAGAGTCAAGACACCATCGAATGCGTTTAGGCGACTGCAGAAATCTTGCATCTTTGAGTTGAAGGTATATGTTCCTTCCTGTGCTGCTGTTGAAATTAATCTTAGGTACAGTTGAGTTACCTAAAAGTGTGATACACGATGACCTACGTATCAATGTGATTCAACTTCACCATTTTATGCAGTTAAATTCGATTTACCTTATTATCCAATGAAATAGTATTATTTATGTGGATCAGATCGGTCTTGACACGATTTATCAAATATATTTTTGTTCTTATAATTTCATTGTAAATGAATATACTTCTCTCTATAGCTTTTGCTCTTAAGTAATGCTCAATAAAATATATACATTTTAAAAAAATGCTTCGTAATTGGAGTATTTTGGATCATTTTTTACTTCATGGTTACACTTGTGATGGAACACGTAATCATGTTATGAACTTTCAGAAAGAAAGATGTACCATCAGTTTTCCTCCATCTTTGTTCATTAGATCATTCTTTTGGTGTCAGGCCTCTACGCCCAACTTAATCTACTTTGTCCATTTCGGTTATTCATTTTTCTTCTTATATACTTACTTTCGGATGAAGCTTTCTATGAGTGGTAATGTCGCACTATTTCACTCACATCATGACCATACTTCTGTCGGTGGCAAAAAAAACTTCTTTCTCGTTGCATGTGTTCAGTCATTAGAATATAAGATGACTTCGTTAAAATATTTAGATCGATTAGATTTAAGTATTGCATCTTTCTCTTGTTCAAAGTGTATACACACCACAGCCAGACAAATGGGAGAGTGAGACAAACATTAAGATGGGATTGGGTGATTATCTACATAAAAAAGGATTAAGAGGGGAGGGAAAGTCCATGTTCAGTACAGTGATAATAAAATATTTTAAAGTAAAATTATCACAAACATGTCAATGTATAGCATATTTGGAAAATCTGATGAAGTTATATCTGTGACCTAGAGACAAAGTACAAGGGTTCCATCCAAAGGATATTCAAAATACTCACAATGGTGGAAGATCGTTGATGTCCTTAAGCAATGTTAGACTATAAACATAAGTAGGGATGTGACTGTCTAGGCTTGTCAAGTTGTTGACATTTGACTTGTTTATCGGCTCAACTCATTGAACTAACAATAAAAATGACTAAAAATCTCAGGGATCAATCTTGAATCAAAACTGATCAAAATTTTCAACATGTTACACCTCTTTGTAATGGCATTGTTATTTCTGGTCATAATTAATATATATGATGTTGAAAGAGCATGTCTTTTTAGAGGATTCAAAATCTACATATTATATAGTGTTTCATGAGCCTAATGCAACATAGTGATATAAATTGAAAAGAAAGTTCTTAGAACACTACGCATTCATGTCTCATTTGAATCAATTTTAAAAAGAAAAGAAAAGAATTTTAATGCAGTGCGATAATTTGCAACAATAAAAACGATTCTTAAATTTACTCTTAAAAAAATTCATTTTTAGCTACTTTTTGCATCAAATTAGATTCAATCCATTTCTAAAAATAATCCTATTACAAAGATCTAGAACAGTGTGTAACATATATTGTTGAAAAAATTTAAATTTTAATACTTTCAATTTTTTTTCATCATTTTTAACAAAAATTTATTATTTTTTAACTTAGTATTAAAATAAAATATATAATAATATATTAGATTTCAAAATTTTTGAACATTAGATTGATTTTTTTTAAATCGTTAAACAGCCTAATATTATGGTGATTAAACTATTCTCATGTAAGTGTATCAAAGTTTGAGTTGGAAAGCTAATTCAAATTTATTTGTTTGAATTTTGATGTGATCTCATTGGAACACAAATCGCTTGATTAAACTCGCGAACGGAACACCGTCACTGAGTTCTAAAAAATGTTCATGTAAATACTCGCGACAGTCTATAGTGTGGGAAAGTGTTCGCTTGGAAGTTTCAACTTAGTTGAATCTATTTTACTATTTTTGTAACCGACCAACTGCGCGTATGACCTTAAGATCCTAGCACTAACGTCGGATTGGATTTCAGTTGAAATTCAATGCTCGACTTCTATTCAAATTTGCAAATTGCAAGAAGATATTCCTTCCAAGAATGAATTTTCTCAAAGTTTAATCCTTCGCTGAACAAAGAACAAAGAGTTACTGTGCTTTCCCACATACGATCGCAACTGGTATGCGTGAAGCGTCTGAATAAACAACAAGCTCATCGATGAGTAATTGATAAGTGCGGAGCGCTGCTAGTACCGATGGCTGGAGACATGAGAATCAAATATACATAAACAAAAGAAGACATAGTTCCAACCTCTGCGCTCTTGAATGCTTCCTCGTTTGCCCAACATCCACTGCAATTCGAGGTTAATACAAGGACTAGCTTTTGCACTCGCGTTGATCTCAAGGTTATTATGAGAATTCTCATGAGGGTGTGACGTCTCTCGGGTATTATCGAGTAAAACAAAATTTGATAGATATCATCAAGCAATTTTTGTTTTAATGGGATATCATCAAGTAATTTTCTCTTGATGTTTGTTAATTTCAAGGAAAAAAGTAATTCAAATAATATTAATAAAGAATTTTCTTCAAAAAATAAAATATATTTATTTATTATGTAAAATATGTTATATAAAATTGATGCAAAAAATATGGATTCTTCATTACTGAATAATCAGATCTGTAAAACATTTGTAACAATTATACTCGATACATGTTACGTAAAAAAATAGACTCATAGGATGTCAACATTGGAGTAAAGTTACAAGGGGGAAGAAAGGCACATGACTAGACTCTAAAGCCAGTAGTGAAGTTGACCCTGCTCCCGTACAGACCGGTCCGAACTGAGAACAAGAATGAAGCTGGGAACAGTGTAGCTCTCCCCCGCAGATGACCGAGTGGTGCACATAACGACTAGGCCTTGGCTCCGAGGAACAGCCACTGAGAATGTCGACACTGCCCCGAAGACTAATGTCAGTCTCAAAATAGCCAAGTCAGACAATAAGTTAAAATGCGTACGGACCTGTCCGGAAAGTCGCGACAAGAGACGAAATTTCAGGTACGGTACGAAATCAACGACAAGAACAGTGAGGCAGTGGTGCTGGGTAGGCACTCATCCGGCACACGCACGGCGCGTGCAGTGCTCTGAATAAGCTCAACGAACGCCCGGCGCGCAGACACTACGCGATACCGTGTTCATGTCAGCCTTTTTTGGCTTTTCACGTGGCTTTTTAAGAATTCGAGGATTGGACTCTAGTTTGGGCTCCAATCTCGACTGTGCAAACAGTTTTGTGCTTGCTTCGAGCAAACGACAGCTGAACGTGGATCCTCCGATGTAATTTGTGCGATGTGCGGTGCCATGCTGCGGTTGAAAGTTGCGTATACAAGTGGGAAGTGGAGAGAACTTCGTTCTGGATTGAATTGGTTAACGAGAAGGGAGTAAAAGCGCATGGACAAAAACTTTTGACACAAAACCATCATCAATAATGCAAAGAAGCAAACAAGTGTTCGAAGGAATCTATGCCCAGGATATACTACCTGATCACGTGCAACGGTGGTCAATGGGGTCCAAAACGAGCATCACCGATCAAAGCGATCTTGCTCTAAAAAGCAAAGGCTGAAACGGGTTATAATAAGTTATAACTGCTTAATCTAAAATACTTAATTCAAGATGATAGTGAGAACTGTGCTAACTAAATCTAACAAAAAACGTAGTGCTATGTTCAAACTAAAAGAAAATCACGGAATCATTTTTTATACTGGAATGTCATGTTTCTCCATGAATATGGAGTGAAGACTTGTCTCTCTTACAATCCTCAGTTCTTGCAGATCTTTGCAACAACATTTATGAGCTTCTAACCTCCAACATGAAGACTATTGTGGTATGTCAATTTGTAGTCACATTCGCGCCATACGACCAGGGTCATCTAAAGAATTCCTCGTTGTTATTTTATTCATGCGTTTGAGAACAATCTACCTGAATGAAACCAATACGCTGTCTATATGGATCAGCACTCCATGCAAAATGCCAACTGGACTTTCAATGTACTGATATACGGGGTAGCACATACTTCTTGTACATCTTGTATCCTAATCAATGGGCATTATAGTTGGTCCTGACATAAACCCCTGAACGGAAGTCTGTAGTGACATTTTTTAGCATCCCCCATGAACGCAAGTCTTGGATAAATTATTTTTTCTAAGTCTTGTTGTCATCCAAAAATATCTTTATTTGCTTGACGCATCCCTTTATTTGAGATAGTGCCAAAGCTAAACCTTATTAGCAAGTCATTGGCATGTCCTCATTTGTTGTTGTGAACGTTTGTAGCAGTCTACATGTGTGTTCCTTATTTGGCATAAATTATCATTTATAAAATGTAGGGCATTCGCTTTCAAGGTTGGGAACATTAGAGAGACTATTGTTCACCCGTCTCACAATTGAAGCGAGCAATTGATTGTCCACAAACTTAGGCTGCGTTGGCGTATAATAATGGCATAAACTTCATATTTACCATATATATTATTTGATATAAACTTTAGGTATTGCCCAAGGTCGTACTACGTAGATTTGGTCTTCATGAGAGACTACATTCGTAGGGTAGTCTCACTCGATATCCAATCCACTTCTTGGAAGGAGTATCATCTTCTTTGCTGATGTTAAGATTTAGGTGAGCTGACTTCCTGTATATAGTTCATCACATATTGACTCTCTATTATATTAAAGATTTTGTTCGTTGACAAACGGTCCTCCAACAACTTGGTCAAATCCTCAACCTTGAATCGCTCTTTCCAAGCATGCTTCATAATTTGGCCTTCATTTTTCTTTATAATGAAATTTCACTTTTGGTTCCAAAGTGAAATTTCATGGCCAAAATCTTAAGTCTTGTTTCGCAGAAGTCAATGAAGGCGCACTAGACAACAGTCCACCTCTTGCAAATTTGTAAACTCTTATGTATTTCTTGGGATCCATTTAATTCCCTGCCAGAAAAGTTCCAACATTCAACGCTTCCACTCATCAAACGAATGTCAAATGGGGTAGTGGATAACAAAAAGACTTGTAATAAGATATGTATATCTCATATTTTGATAGAAATCATTCTTTTGCCATGAACTTAATGGCAGTTTAGGGTCGGATCTGATGGCCAGTTATCTACCTTGCAAACTTAAAAACTGGTATTTAACTCTAGCTAAGTTTTTCATGATTTCCATGATTTCTGGAATCTAAGCATGACTTTGTCGCAACAAATGTTCCTTTTTTTGCATCAAGTGAAGACATTGTATTTCAAGACCTTGCTCTTGATTATACATCTATGTTTAGTTTTTTCAAACAATCTCAAGAAGATTCAGTGACATGAGTGCGATTGTCTTCCTCATCGGCATTTTAAATGGCCTACAACGTTTTCATGTTATACAAATATTTCATATTTGTCTCATTATCCCAAATTGTCCCTTGATATGAAGGGACAAGTTATTAGAGCCGTCATGGTTTATTCAAATAAAATGAGAGAAAAAGGTGTAAATTACTGCTTGGTTTTGAGAGACAACGATATCTCTTATTCTATGCTCTGCGGTTGTCAACTATTATATGATATGTCCAAACTGGATTTCAACTGCTGATCACAAATTCTCTTTCTTGAATTTTCAATTTTTTGGTAATTTAACACCAATAACACCAACTCAAGATTTGCATTGTTGAAAATTTATGACAAAGTTGCTAAGGTTGCACGAGAGAGAAGCCCACTGCATCCTTTTCCGAAATTAAAATTTTTGTCTATCTAATATTATTGCCTTGAGTCATAATCCTCGGAGTGTGAGCTTTGTGTATCTTGATATGTGTCTTGGGAGGTATAATATTTCTTGCTCTAGTACGTTGCATATGACAAGTGTGGAGGTGATCACAAAGTGATGGTATCTCTCTCCGTTGTTTTACTTGAGGGTGAATTATCCTCTTGAATACTTTTTTCTTTATTTTTTTGCAACTTACGCAAATACCTGTACGGGCTTTGCGTATGTTCATTGTTTTACTTGAGGGTGAACTATCCTCTTAAATACTTCTTTCTTAATTTTTTTGTAACTTACACAAAGACCTCTTTGCGTATGATCATGACCAGTTATTGTAAATCGAAGTGCCAAATCTATCAAACATGATGTCTGATATTGCCAATTTTCTTGATCTGGAAATACATATAAAATCATTTGAATTTTCACTGGAAGAGGGTAACATCTATGAAAATAACAATTTTATCCTCAATGAACAACTTATGGTTGCTACTTATTCAACCTTAGACTCTAATATCTGGAAGTATGATTTCATCAATTTTTAATACTAAAAATTAGTAATAGTTAAGAATTATGCAACTTTTTTTTAATGCATCTCCTTAGCAGATTCAATCCTTGGCAGCGGGCATATTGTCTTATTATATAAATTACTCATTAGTTACATCAATTCTGGGTTCATTGCGACACTTCAGAATTGTCCCAAAGTAATGATAGGCTCAGAATATCACATTGGATCATAATCTTGAGCTAAGTCTTTTTTACACTTTTGGTCATCAATTTCAAAAGGACAGTGAAGTTGCTCAGTTTCTTTGTGGAGATGAGTACAAGTTTCACACATGATAAAACATTGAAAACTAATCTCAAAAGGTAATGTGAATGTTTAGAGAAACTTTGTTTTAACAGGGAGAGAGGATCAGAGTTTCTCAACCGAATGACTCTACAGAGCTCTCAAGGAGTCTAGAACAATTCATGACATAATAAGGCCAAATTTATTTGAAACTTCTCAAAAGTTGGTGGTCATTTCTTCATGTAAATGTTTCGAATTCGACCAGCTTTGAGATATGAGTAGACTTTTCTAACCAGAATACAAAATTGGGTTCTTTTTTGCAAAAAAAGAAGTCACTCTTGCTTTTATGCTACACTTTTCTTGATACTACTTGTCAGTAAACTTGTGAAGTCCAACAGTTCCCAACTTCAGAGGGTTTCACAAATTTGGAATCTTTTCATGCTTCATACTGAGAATTCATATATACTGAAAATATATCTATTTTTTTTCAAATCAACGTAATCATTTATATTCTTCTAGAAGTAAGAAACCAAATAATCAGAAGACTTCATAATGATATTTTTTTATCACTTATTTTCAGTTTGAAAACTAAAAATAAGTGATAAAAATAGCAATTAAACTAAATAATTAATTATTATAAATCTTGAGGGCTACTTAGGGCAGCTCCGTGGCGTTTGGTAATCTTCTGAAGAAATTCATACAAAATTTTTGCTATTAATAGGAAAAAATTCTTCCTGATATTTTACGTGTAAATATCGATATAAAAATACTCATCAATTCATCACTTGAATCGGACTCAGAAAATTCCCTTTCTTTAATCTTAACCTTTATTCCAGACTTAGCGCTTAATACCTCATCTAAATTTTAACACTTATGTAGAACTAAGCCTCTAGTGATATAAATTTAGCAGCTTGACCGTTTGAAAAATGTTAGTTTTACCCTAAACCTAACTAAACTCTCACCCTTGAAAAGTGAACAGAGAAAAGAGACTACGTTAGGATCGTCTACCGTAGGCATCACAGATAATTATTATACTACTGTGCACGAAGAGGTCAAAGTCTCGATTTCGGTTTGTCTTTTGGCACCTTGACTGGATCAACTGAGGTTATAGTTTCCTATTCATCTGAGTGTAGACTTGATGGCCCCTTTGTGTTGTGACTCATGTCTCATGTACCATATGTCAACGTCTGTTGACATATAGTACACCAAAAATAACACCAAAAAATGTGGTTTGACAACTCTAGAAGTTTGAGATTCATAGTTGACTTTTGTGTCCTATGTGTCCTACGAGCTTTCCCTCAATATTCATCAGAGAACTCTTGCCTAGAGGGTTGAAATCGTGATGTATCGATCGTTCGTTCATTCAGCATTTAGTGGGGTCCGTTTCAGCTGCAAGTAGAGACCCTACCTCCCTATCTTGCATCGATCTTTGTTCTAGATCTACTAGTCTGACAACATGTCCTACATATTTTCTTTCTCCCACTAGGACATTCTTCTTCCTTAGAAGAGTACTTACTCGACATGGCAGGGTCATGCAAAAGCTCTGGTTGATTGCTGAAGTAGCGTGTTGGAAATGCCTTTTTGATCGAAATCAAATTCAGAGGAATATTCATTTCCGCCCTTCTTACTCACTGTAGCTATTTGTCAAGCATGTAAAGTATGAACAGATGCATCTTGCGGATGTCAATAGTGGCCGCATGTATGATGAAATACTTCAGATTTCATCGCTTCCAATTAATTTTTAGCCTTGTTGTTGCTTTAATCATCTTCTCTCATGCTGATGCAGAGATGATTAATATCATGGCAAGCGCTGAGACTCTTTTTTCAGAAAACACCAGTTTATTTTTAACCTGGTGCTCCAACCGTAAAGCTCTTTAAGATTTTTCAGTGAAAGCTGACAATCACCTGACCTTTTTATTGTCTGTTTTGAACACTAATAGTTTAAATGAAAATGCGTTTTTTGATAAATGAATTTTTTTGAGAAAATTGTGTTTCAAATCACATGAACTCTTGTCAGCAATAATGAAAAAGTTTTTACAATTTTTTCTGAAATGAATCATATCCATTCATCATATTTAGCTATAGCAGTTTGTCTAGATAACAATATATATATAAAAACAGTAACGCCCTCGCCTTATTTTTATGCAGAAAATAAAAATATTCATTTTCTCACTTTTTATATTTATATATATGCTTTGGAAAATATTAAGACATTTTCAGAAAATGTCTTATTCTTCAAATTTAAATAATTTTCATTTCAATGATTATGGATAGTGAAATGTTGTTTGGCCGTGTGGATATCTACATTGCGCATACAGCGATAACATGTGTATATATAAAAGAATGGCCGGTAAAAAAAGTAAAACCATGAGGTCCAATAACATTTGCCTATAGTTTTTTCATGCATGATAAGCAACTCAAAGTAACTTATGATAATCTTTTGTCTCATCAGTGTTAAGGTTAACTTAAGTATTGATTTTATCTAACTCAAACAATAACTAGAGTTAGTTTTTCTAGTTAAAGTTAATACTAAGGCTGTCGTGTGAATATGCATCGTTCTATAATCTATATCGTTAACATGCCATACTCACACACACACACATGCAAGGATAAGTATGTAAATATACACAAATGTATCATAATTGAAATGCTTTGTGGAGACCTCATTGGCTTCAAACACAAATTTGACATCAAGTCAAGCCAAGTCTAGTCCACAATTAGGGGAATTCAGGCCAAAGCTAACGGGATGCCATAGCTAAACTACTGAAAGCTATTTCTCACAAAATTTTCTTCGAGTTGTTGCTTGCCTATACTATCCAACAGGAGTGTAAACTAACCTAGGCTCTACCAAGTATTAACTCAATTAAAGTTTACCCTAATCCGATGCTAATAATAGATGGACATAAGGTTCGGGTAAAACTCAAAAATCCGAGTTCCAGTCGGATCGGATCTGAGTTTGGGTTGGATCGGATTCGGGTTCGAATAGAGTATTGTACCCAACCCGAAACCCAAAAATTGAGCTGGGCGGGTAGAACTGTCTGAACGAGACGATGTTTCATTATCTCATACTTCCGAAATGAACTTTCTTGTTAAAAAAAATGCAAGGAACTCAGAGGTTGCGATCGGGTGATTCATCGAAGCGACGAGACCGTGAAAGCATCGTCGTTCAAGTGTCGGTAGAGTAGCGTTCTGTAAATTGTCAAAGGTTGCTGATTACAGCAACTGGAGATATCCGAAGTGATTATGCTGACATGAGTAAAGTAACAACCGATAAGAGCTCAGCTGCAAGCCCAGCTGATCCGTCGTCGTCTGCATCGGCTTCCACTCCGTTTTGCGAAACTATGCTCCTACTCCCGTGTCCGGCACTCCTCCTCCTCGACCCCGCCTGCTACGCACCTTGCTCGATGTGATGCAAACACTCGCTCTCTTGCTTGCTTGCTTGCTTCTGCATCTAGCTGGTCGCGTTGCGCTACCTATGTTGTTCGTTTGGACTTCTCAAAAAAATTATGTGTCGTCTTCTTGTCAAGAAAATACTCAAAGCTCCAATTTGCCGATTCTCCCTCGCCGTCCCTTCACGATCATGAATCCTCCGCGGGATGGATTTGGGTTCTACCTGAATCGACCCGAATCTGACCCAGTTTTTTGGTTTGGATTCGGGTTGCCGGTCAAAGCCGACCCGAATCCCACCCCATAGGAGCCCTATATGTACATGACAAATTTGTAACTAGTCGTATACATGGGAGTGCAAGACACATCTCACATCAAAAAATTGTGTGAGTAAATAACTTGTTGATTCCGTGCTTGTCCTTGATTCTTATGTTCAGTTTGACAACTAATGACATCATATGACGTTGCCCAATCCATTTATTTTGCATTTTTTTTTTCAAATTGCACATTGAAGTATGAGGTTATTAGTTATTGTGTTCGATAGTATATGTTATCAGATGCATATCAATATGACTTTGAATAAAAATCATTTCTTGTACATAAATAAATCACATTTTAATGTACATGGAAGTTAAATCAAACATCACAACATATATATATACACACAAAACTACTGCAAAAAAATGGAAATACTTTTTTTTTTGTGGAATCTGTGATCACTTGGAGCTTTGATATGAATATCTTGAAATACAAAGAACAAGAATACATTGTTGAAATAGTTTTTTTTTAAGTTTTTAAGACTTCTTGAATTATAATCATAGCGAAAGTAAAGTTAACAGTTCAACAAAAATCGCTTTTTGTTCCAAGGTCTTCAGTTTCCGGATTGCATGCTCTTCATCATATTTCCTTATTTTGAACTCAGAATAATCTACTCATAATATAATTGGTTGAAATTTTATTTTTTTATATGAGATCGCATACTCATATTCATATACTTAGATAAAAAGACATCTGCACAACTGCATGGTTTGCTCAAGCCAATTATGCTCTGAAGGCTTAGTAAAGATCGACGCGGACAGCTTTTTATCTTTTATATTTTTTTGACAAAATAAGTATTTATGATTAGCTCTTTCAAAAATTATAGTAAATAATTAATCAACGAATTTCCAGCTTGTTCTTCTCATTATCAATACTTAATTGAGAACTAAATGATAACAAAATTGTTTCCTGAATAGTATTTGAGATAGTAATATATATACATTTATTTATTTACTTATTTGATAAATCTTTGAGTAGTCTAACAGTAGGATGTACAGCCATATTTACTTAGCATGGAAGAGGCAGTGTGGCTCATGTGCCTTCTCGTTTGAGTAGTACCACGGTCGCAATAATCTGCTCAGTCACCGGATAGTGAAATGTGTAACACAAAATTCGATAAGACTAAGACTAATAATGTGTGGGTAGCTCTAATTAGATTACACTGAGTAATGTTCCATGCTGTGATCATATAGTTTGAAATGCAGTGAATATTCGTAAATATAATATGGAAATAAAATTTCACTCAAGTTGGCAT
The DNA here is from genome assembly GCA_037833965.1 of Marchantia polymorpha subsp. ruderalis. Taxonomy (NCBI): domain Eukaryota; kingdom Viridiplantae; phylum Streptophyta; class Marchantiopsida; order Marchantiales; family Marchantiaceae; genus Marchantia; species Marchantia polymorpha. The sequence goes on along the minus strand of AP031351.1, from coordinate 28,664,723 downwards.
TTACGAAGCAAAGACTTGAAATTATGAAGAATCCTTTCAATGTCTCAAATATTTAAGGATGAGTTGAAGTCTGTTGTCAGAGTCTTTGACCTTCTGGAAGTCGACGAATGTAACTTTCTACGTCCAGTTTTGAAGTCACGGGGCACCAGACCTTGGCGACCTTCGAGCGACAAGGTCTGGATGCTGGTGCCCCGCTTGACAGGCAAAGATTCGAGTTCTGATTTGAGATGAGAGAATAAGGATCGATTCGAATTTTTTTTCTCTGCGGGCGAAAGCAAAAGCTTATCAATGGCCGTATCTAAAAGTTGTGGACGCATGTCACTCTTGCCTGTCTTGATTCATGGATCGCTCTTCAAAAGATGCTCGAACATTTAAAGGAAAAAGTGAGTCCAGGTTCCGAGCAGTAAGACCCGCCCTGACGATGTAAGAAATTTGCTGAGGTCTTTGCATCTGACTGTGGCACTGTCTGTGGCGTTCATTTCCCGATACATCCAGACTCCTGATTCCGTTCTTCGGTTACATGAGGGAGGAACGCTGTGCATCATGGATATCACTCATTTGTCCGCATCAAGAGCCGGCAGACCTATGCGGATTTAATCTGGAAGATTCGTAATTGCTGGATAAGGTAGCTCATCAATTTCGCGGCTGGATCTGAAAAACTGTTTTCCACACGGATTGACATTGACCTGTTTCTTGCAGCATCCAATATGAAAGTCAATGGACCTGTAAATGTTACGTTCTCACTTGAGAATGTACCTGAATGATCGTGAGACTTATCCATGTGAGAGAAACTCATCTCTACAGCACAGAGGAGAACTCGTCTGAACAAACAGACGTCTATGTTTACAGCCATGACTTTAAGGGATTACTTTTGTTAAGAAGCCTTTTATGGTCTTCGATTTCATGGTGGAAAACGCCTCATCAGTACGGAGGCGCCGAGATCAGATGTACTGCAGTAGAGGGAACGTGAGCAATCTGAACCTAGGTGTATCCAAAGAACACAGAATGATGGAAAGTTGCGGAGCCAAGATGATTCGAGTTTCAACAATACTCGAACATAGTGGAAAACACCAAACTTTCTGCTCAGAAACCATGAGCTATAAATTTCACAACCGGCTACCAGCAGCAACACTCTCCGCTGAGCAGTTGTTGAAATTGATGGACTGTGAATCCTCTCATCAATCACTTGACGTCTTGGAGATTGGAGGAACTTAGACTTTTTATGTAGAACTCGGGTTCCTAAATAGACAACCCGTGACAGTGATATCGAAAAGTGAACATTATACTCATGCTGTTCTCAGAAACTTATCGATCCCCAGATCTTCTGATCCAAAACTTGGCTCATGTTAATGTTTTCAGCTGCACTGCCATCATCGAGGTTGAACCTTAAGACCGAAATGATTCTCAGATACCATCAAGCTTGTTTACAACCGGCAGTCGTAACTCGACTTTACAGATCGACCCAAGTGAGGATGAACGAGAGCCTACGACAAAAAGAAACACTGCACCAGCATGATAGCATATCATGCTGCTACAACTCTGCTTGTTCGCATTGACGTTGGCTACAGCAAATACTTGAAAAGGTTTCCGACCATGCAGAGTGTGCGAAGAGACTACAACCGATAACGATGAGATTGAGGCCCCAACCAGCTCCAAAGTCATCCAGCTTCAATGTGCTCTTCAGAGGACTATCACCGTGGACTCGAACATTGGTGGACTCCGGTTCACTTCCCTACTCTGTGTTGTCATTCTTGTCGCAGATCGATCGATCTAGTTCACAATATAGAAGGGAACTGCATGTGTAAATTTGAACTCAAACTCCGAACTCACTGTAGTAAAGAAATATCTAACTCACAGTTTGACAACGACAGCATCACTAAGCAGAAAGATGTGGATATAATGGTTTGCAGTGTCTCTGAGCTCCGCCCAGGAGTGTGGATGGCAAGTAGGTGGAGCTGTGTGTGGACACCATCGGTTTTGCAGTTAGTGGGGGCTGGTGCGGAACGACACCAGATTAATGTGTTGATATATGTCAGAGTTAGCCTAGCGGAGTATCAGTACGTAAATACTCCCGTCTTCTACGGTCGAGTCTTGGAATGATCATAGGTGTGAAACTAACAAATGGATTATGAAATTGAGACCAAACGATTCCAGCTCAATAGGCAGTGGCCGGGAGTTGTGTTGAAGTATCAGGTTGGGCACACCTCCTGGCAGCCCCTAGTGTGTCACGGGATCCACCGCAGGTGATGGAATGCATGTTATGGATGTTTTGTCTATCTCATATCTCCAGTCTAAAATATATGCTGAAAAACATCGAAAGATTGTGCTGTCATAGTGTAGTTGACTGCAGTCTTCTAAGTGAAAGCTAGATCAAGTTCAAACAGACTCTGGACTCCTAAACCCTTGCTTTTCACTCTGAGAAGGTTTTTATTTACCTAGAAGTCAAGGGCTTGATATTAGTATTTTCACTGATTTGTCGAACTATTATCAAGCTCATGATCCAGCACTATTATCCACAAGTACCCTTGCAATGAAAGGATACGTATATTTTCTTCATGACGAAATAAGGTCATCAAAACTGTAGTGAACTTCGATAGCTGATTACCAACATTTCAACAAAGTCGACAAACTTTGGTACTGCTTACCAAAGTACTTTCATAGTACTTTCAGAGATCAAGCAACGAGCTGGAATCAAAGATGGTGAATCCATGTTGGACTCATTTCAGCGAGGAGGTTGCTACCACGTTATGCACCTCACAATTTTTGTAGTTTACTAAGATTTACCTTTCGGATTTATTCAAGAAAATCTCTCCTACTAGCATGTGGTTCAGTTTTATCCTTCGCTGAGAGGCAGAAAAAAACTCAAGGACGATAAAACAAATCCATGTATATGGTTTTTTTGAGAATGTACTAGAATTTGGCAGGAAAACCTCAACACGGAGTACCCCAAAAAACGTATAAAGAATTCGTCTCTATGTTTATGTCTCATCTGGAATTTCGAACGGCGGGCGATTAGAAGTACAAACAGAACGAGGCCGGGGAAAGCCTCATAGTGAGGTACGAGGCGTGAAACACGCTACAAAACCCACAGGATATGAAATAGTTGATCGGTTCTCTGAACTTTTCTCAGCATCTAGTTCAGGCTCTGTTTCTCAGAATCTACCTGTTGTCTCTAAAAGATTACTACTGTCCAATTTGATTCTCTTTATGCCCTACCAATAATGATTGACGTTATGGAATAATTACAGAGATTACATCCACACAACCACAGACAGGATTTATGTTGAATGTTCAGAGACTTGACATCATTGTCGGTACCCGACCATTCGGTTCAGTTCAATTGAGTTCACATCTCTGAAACTTGAAATTTAATTTGTAGCCAAATGTGGATCAATTCTCGAGACTTAAATAAACTGAGAACCATATATATCGGTTGGACTCTTTGTAGCTTCCTTCGAGCATTGGGATCAACTTTGGCTAGGATAGCAACCAGCTGGAGGCACCAAATGAAATGGTCACATTTCGGCACCGAAACAACATCAAGAATTCAGGCTGTATCAAACCTATGCTGCAACTATGCAAGCTTTTCAAGGGAAGGAAACTGACCTCATCCTCAGCATTTGGAATGCTGAGGATGCTTAAGCGGTCAGGTATGGCTCGGGACCAAGCGGAAGCGCATTGGGGGGAGCCAGAAGAATGTTGCCACATACATTGGCAACACTCCGATCTCGATGATCGCCGTCGGCAGCGAAAGTTCTCGGTTAACGATCGAGATCTCGTGAGTCCGACAGACACACTCAGCTTTGCGCAGAAACAAGAGAGCCTGAGATAATGCACAGCTCTTGCCATGGATTTCTTGGCAACTCCTGGCCTCCCTCCATCTGCAGGAAGGTCAGCAGCTATACTTCACCTCCGTCGATGACCCTGGTACCATAAAATTTGACTCCGCACTGTTGAAATCCTCAGTCCCACCTGTCACAGATTATCGAAATTCTCACGTGTAGAGGCACGTCCCCTTCCAACAAATGAAAGCTGTGTGTCACTGCAGCGATGAATCAATTCAGATACGAGGATATTATATCCCTTTCAGTCCGAGTTTATGCTAAACTTGAACCATACTGTTAACTTTGGACGAAAATTTTTCCTGAGCGCAGTCTCGACTACTCTTACTCCATCAATTTGTCGATTGGTAATTGACCTCCAGACATCTTCGTTAGACTTGTGGGAACTAGACTGCAGCATTGCCGAATGCAACATGATAATGCATAGCAAATGGATAAATTCAGAAGCACAAATACATTGTGCGGTTATCGAAGGCGTTTTTAAAAGAGAAGATTATCGAAAAGTTATCGAAGAGTTTTTAAAGCGACGTCCACCTCATCTTGGATGCCTTACTCTTCATTGGCAAATGAGAGTTTGCGAAAATAAATGTATTCGGTAAATGCATTAGACTTTATTAGATGAATATATGAGCTACAAAATCACTGATATATTATCTCTTTGGTATTTTGGACTTATATGTGATGCTTATTCCTCAGAGATATTCCACATCTAGGACCTCATTTTAAGAACAGTCTTTCGATTGGTGTTCTTTTCCCTATGTTGATATTACGTAATTTTTAGGAAAATCTTTGCAGTCTGGTAGTTATGACAACAAAGTATATCAAATGTTGTTTAGATAATTTTTCTATGGATGGATAAATGTGTTATCACGGCTTTGGTCACATCTTCACAATGTTAAAAAAACCACGTATATGTAAGTTATATATGAAATATTAGAGTGAAAATTTATGAGATTCTTCGAATTTTATTATTGTGATCATTACGAAATGAAACTGAAATTATAGGATTATGAAATATTAGTTCGATTTGCATAATAGAACGACATAACGGTTGTCCATCGACATTTGAGTTCTATTTACAAGTGATACTACTTTCCAAATAATTCTAGATGTTCTATATGAAGCATTTGATGCAAAATAATATTGTATAAATGAGGTTTTTTTCAAAAAAAAAGAAACCATTCTTTTTTGATGTAAACATTGTAGTAAAATCATTATGATGTATAGAGTTATATGATCAGATTTGTCACCCTATATTATGATAGTGCTAACATCCAAAATGCGCTCTTTTACAAAATTTGGTGATAGTTTGCAGTATTATTCATTTGTCTCATGCTTTTGATATGAAGGTTAATTATATGGCTATTGCCATAAATTAATGATTCTTTTAATGGATAACAACAGCTGAGTTGATTTGACAACTACATCACACCCTGGAATTATACGCCACTCCTTACACGCTTAAGATTTTCATAATATTGATTTTTTTTATCAAAATAATAGAATATGACATTTATAACATTCGACCTTCGTATTCTCGTTTAAAGTCAACAAAACAAACAAAAATTTGAGATGTAGAAGCATTAATATGTTACCTTGGATTATCAATTCAATGGATTTATCGATTTATCCTTGAAAGTATAATCGATTTAAACTGAAAACGTTTAACCCAAATATATATAAACTTATATACTTTGGCTACACGAGGTTTGGACATAGTCTACGGCAATGTTAAGAGAAAACTAAGCTAGTTGATAACCGTCAAGCTGAGTTTTTACTTTGTTTATTTGGAAATTAAACAAAGTTTAAAAATAGATTAAAAAATGATAATAACAGGGAGTACAGTAACTACATGAAAATGATAAAAATATCATATATTTTCATCCAATATTATTGTAAAATCTATCGAGCTGTTATTTTAAACTTTTTTTAAATAAGTGTAGGAGGTAAAATTTAAAATCACATACAGATTTAGATTGATTCATTCATTTTTTATTTTAAAAATTATCTTAACACTAACGTTAAGCTTAAACTGATGTCTTTATAATATTACAAAAAATAAAATTGAACTTAAAAATTTTACAGATTTTTTTCTTAAAATAACATCAAGATTTGAAATACATATTATTATGTAAAAAATACCTTTTTTAGTATTTTTTGTAAAATAATTAATCAATTATAATAGCTTTTTCAAATAAAATATAATTTACATTTACATTATTCTATATAATTGATAGATGTCAATATAATATATATTTAAAAAAAAACCTAATGATTAAATTTAAATTTTGAGGGTACAAATAATCATGGGTAATATCTTGAAAGCCATAATTATGGCAAGATAAATTATACCAATGATAGCTATTATTTCAAAAAGGTTTTAAAAAAACCCCGCAATTGCATTATACTCTGCTATGTTAGTTAATTTCTGCATGATTTTCCATTCAATAATTCACATTCATCTAAAATGATTTAAATTTCACACATATGGTTTTTGTTTCAAAAATTTTTTATATATAATCTGTTTGATTCTCTATATTTATGATAAAAAATTTCATGCTTCTAAATTTGCATAAAAAGTGGTATATATTTTGTTGAATTGCAATGACAACTTACGTATTGTTTATACTTTGTCATTTAAATAAATTTTGAATGATTTTAAAAAAACTTTGACAAAAATAAATAAATATTTTATTCACTTGTTGCGCGGCTCTGAGAATGTACTTTTGACTTTATATATGTGGGCACTCAATGTATACAAGGGTACACCTATTATAATTACAATATTTTTTTCCATTCCACCTAAAATATTTATTCTTGCCAATATGTTACATTTTTTATTTATAGTTGTGAACGTGGCTATAAGTTTGTGGTCTAGACGGCCGCAATGGGATTGCAGGCAATGAGTTGCCTCGTTATGTGATCTTAGTCACCTCAGTTTTAGTCTGAACGGAGGAGGTACATGAATGAATCTGATTCGGTGCCTATCTGTGACTTTTCAAGGTTTAGCAGTCGAGGGTGTGTTCTCGGCGGGACCGAAATCCGTGCTCCACCACTTGCAACCTCTTCATATGCGGACTGGATTGGACTAGCCACCACCCTCCCTCACAAGCCAAGAGATAGTTGGATAGATAGTCAATTAGCTGGTAGACAGTAAGAGCAGAGCAGCGGAGAAGAGAGTGGTTGAATCGCGCTGATGCTGCCGAGAGTCATATGAAAGACTAGAAAGGAAGCCGAGAGAAAAAATCCATGAGAGAGAATAGAAAGTTGTGAGGGCTTGTAATCTTTGTAACCTCATATCATTATTTGTTAGTGGAAACAATCTCCAACCAGGAAGTAGGACTTTTTTATCCGAACCGGGGTAAATCTTGATGTCTTGTTCTTTTTCATCGACAAATGTTGGATTGGAGCCAGCGAGGCATACATACATTGTGTTGTGCTAGTATATCCCATATTCCGCAGGTAACCGGCCTCGAACCGATCTTACAATAGTTTCTATGATCCAACATAGCAACAACTAATTCTTTTTGCAGCATTGCTTCTATGATGTTATGAGCACTAGCAACCATGGCTTAAAACAAAGTAAAAATACTTTTAGCTTATAAATCTATTGGTTTAAAAAGAAGCTAAATGTTATCAATAAATTTTCACTTTCAAACATAGTTTTGATTTGAGATTAATTTTTGTAACATATTTTCAAGAAATTATAATTTAATTAGATTTTAAATTTATTTTATTCTTCTAATCTATTCAATATTTTTATCAAATATTTTTAAATATTTATGATATTTATTTTCTGAAAGTATTTTTATATTATAATTATCATAAGCTTATATGAATCATAAAATATGTTTTTACTTAAAAGTTAATAAAACTAAAGTTCAAAATTTAAAAAAAAATTGCACAATATTTTTATTTTTCAAAATAATAAATTCTCTTTTGAAACAAAAAAATCATTTCATAAATGATATTAGTATGAAAATATTCTTAATATATCAAAAATTTACAAATTAAATTTTCTCTTTAATTTTTTATATAAATATTTTTGATATTTTTTGATAATACTTTATTTGAAGATAAATGTTTTTAAGTTATTTCTCTTAAAATGTAAATTTGAAAAAATTTATATACTTTTATAATATACATCTTTATACTTAAATTTAAAAAATAATGTAGAAATGATATCAAAACGCGTTGTGATAGTCAATTGTTAATTGTGCATTGTTTTTTAAAGTAAAGAGCCCACACATTTGTCTTAAGATTGGATATGAAACATTGCACACCTTGCTTAGACCTATTTTATTGTACTTAACTTCTTCTACCCGTGATTTGAAAAAAAAACATAAACTTTTTTTATATCACAGCAATAATGTATTATCAATTAAAACAAATTCTTTGATTTATACTAGATTTAAAAATTTTATTTTTTAAATTTCAAAATCAATATTGGAGCCCAAAATGATGCTCATCTATATTTTTAATATTACAAAAATATTAAAAATATATTTAATTATTAAAGTTAATTGTAGTTTTTGAAATTTCCTATTAGCTAGTGAGCTTTAGTGTTGAGGAATTTGTAGCATTTATCGATCTCACTGAGTAAAATTGCAATAAATATATTTATTGCAGTAAGTGCAGGTGATTCCAAGTACTTTCGGAAAAGTGAGTACATTATGTTGATATTAAATTTTAATATTAAAAATGTCCAATGATACGGTAACGACAATTAACGATAATTTCATTAAAATTGTCGTTAAACTATCGTTATCATTAAAAATTAAATTATGAAAGGTTCGTATACGAAATTTTTATTACTAAGTTCTAGCTATAACAAAATTTCTGGTGTGTACACGATTGCCAAACACACTGAAAAATTAAATTTTTTAGTCCAAGTTTTTTGAAAGATAGATTATTTACCAACATGTTGAATATGAGAACATAAATGTTTGCTGTTAAATTTTTTAATATATATTATTATTCAATTATTATTATTTTATGTTTTCATATTAAATATGTTGGTAAATAATCTATTTTTTGATAAACCTGATGTTATTACGGGAAGTTGGATGAAATTTTAAATAAAAATTCTATATAGGCTAAATTTTAATTTATATTTTGCCAAAGAAATGTCAACTTGTAAAATAAGTATTCAAAATATTTATAAAATAGATGTAAATCATTTAACTCAAATTTTAGAATATTATCTTAACTTTTTTGCTTGCTATTTTGTTAAAATTTTCAAACAGATTTTAGTAAAACAAAAAGAAAGCTAAAGGTTATGGGTCAAATAGTAAACTCAGCTTTAATTTCCTAAAGTAGATTAGATAATTTGATTAATGCTTGAACATTTAAAATTTTTTCAAATAATGAACAATTATTTCTTCTTTTCAAAAAAAAAATCAAGTTAAAAAAGACATTTTTTAAAATGAATTTGGATTGCAAACTATTAGCTAGAAAATTAAAAATTTTAACAGCATCTATAATTTAAAAATTTTACTTATAAGTATTACAAATATTATCATTTATGTACACTTATACTTGAAAATTAGCTTTTCAAATTCAAGGTCAAATTTTGGTTTAATTATACAGATATTATTTTTCATTTTTATAGAATATATCTATTGGTATATGAGGAAAAAATGTTATACAATTTATTTTTATTTAAAAGCCCTAATATGAATATTTTTGAATATTAGAAATTTTTATGGAACATTTAATTTTATAACTTAACTAAATATTATTTTTAATGTTCAATTGATGGATAAATAATATTAACTTGTATTTTAGTTCGTTAGCTGGCACTGCTTAGATGTGAGGTTTTTATTTTTTTAAAGATAAATAGAAAATTTACTACCTATTCATAAGCTAGTTTTAAATCATTTCACTTTGAATTTGAGTATTTCAATTTTTCTTTTTCCGAATATACATGGTTTAAAATATATAAAATTAGTGTTGTTAATTCAAAAAAAATTGTCATTATTTCATCAAATAAGTTTGAATAAAAAAATTAGGAGTTAATTTTATTTCTTAGTCACCTTGATTTTGGCTTTTAACTTTTTTTCAAACCAAAGTTTTTTTTTTGATTAAAAGAACAAAAGAATTTGAATTTTTTATCTATTTTAATTTACAAAAAAACATCTAGAATTTTATTAGAAGAATTATGAAACATTTATAAAATTTTATTGATAAGCCAAAATTTTTCACTGAAAAAAACATGCGAAACTCAATAAGTTAAGTTTTTTCAATTTTTTTTCCCACAAATTGTTTGAATCTAAAACAAAGTTAACAAGACTTCATATAATTTTTGAAACTTGAAGAAATTATCAAGTCAAAAAGTTGAACAATCTTTTCTTGGTTGTTGATATAATCAAGATCTAATAAACAAAGATATATTTGTTGATGGAATCCATTGTGTAATAATGAAAAACAAAATATCAATACATTAAGCCATATTGAACATATCGGTATCTAATTATAATGCCTAAAAAAATTTCAGTGGTTTATTGTATCAACGTTAGTTGATTGAAAATTCTCCTAAATTATTATTTTTTGAGTTATTGATTCATTGCAATAATATAATTAAATATACTATGGTATAATTGACTTTATTTTAATTTATACAACACAATTAGAAGGTTAAAAATAAAATTTTTATTTTTATCATTAAAAAATTATCAAATTACTAAAATGACAGTTTTTTTAGGGGTTGTTTTTTGAAGATGAAATAAAAATCATGTTGAAAATATATATAAACCCTATTACTGTACATTTATATTATTTTCTTGTTTTTTTATGTATCCAATCGATGTTTTTTAAACCAATATTTATTTTAACAAGAAGACCAAAATCTGTAATCGTTTACATTCCATAGTTATTATATAGATATGCAGGGGTTTGGCATTTATGGCCAAAAACCTGGGATTGAGCCATTTGTATATAGCCACATATTTTTATAAACTTCATCTAGACACATGGAACACTCTGTATGTGTTTTCGTTGTTTGGTATGAATTACTATCAGTTTTTGAAGATCATGCGATTATTGTTTTAAGCATATGTCATTAACATTATGAGATTGTTAGATGCGAAAATCTCTTACAACTTCGTCCTGACATTACAACTATGTTAGAAGCACCAGTCTACTTGGATGTGACCACACACTCGAACCTGTAATGTGTACCAACTGGCTTTCACTTCGACCTATCATTGAAATGATCCGTCAAGTATATCACAATAAAAAAACAACCTTAAAGAAGTGCCGGGGGCTGCGGAAACGAAATGTAAGCAACAACACTTCCTGAAAACATGAATAAAAAGTGGTCTACACCACTAGAGTATTCTTCATATGTAGAAGGAAGAAAGGTCTTTATCAGGAAGGAATCATTATCAGTAATCGGAGTTCATTTCCGTAGCTCGTGGCGATTACCCAAAGAACGAAATTCTAATTTGACATAAGCGCTCAGTTCATTTCGTAGAAGTGGAAAAATCTCTTCGTAACTCCCACCCAACTCGAGCTGTAAAGCTCAAGTGGCATTAAGAAGTACCAAAAAGCTCTGGGGAAAATAAACATATATAAAAAAATAGCAATAGTAGCTGGAAAATGCACAACCTCAGGGGGGAAGATTTTGCACAACGCGAACACGAACCAATTATCGCACTCAAAGGCGCATTTACTTCAAGATAAAGGCCGTCTAATTATACGGTAAAGCACTAATGCTGGGCTCTGCGGCTTTTGAGTTCTCGTTCTCAGTTCTCTCCATCACCTTCCCCTCGCCAGTACACGTCTCGACATCCCAGTCCACGCTGATGGATATGGGACGAACCTGGCGAAGAGTGTGACTCTCATACGGAGGGTAGGAAGCGGTTCAGCTCTTACAAAAACCCTCAATCAAGCGTTATTATGTACATCATTATAATCTAACAGGAAAAGCTGTAGCACCCGAGAATGGTAGGACTCGACAGCCCAGCACCTCAGCACATAGCAAGCGACGATGGCTCCCATCGTAATGAGCGCAACAGCAGAGTTGTTCAGCTATGGACATGGATGGACCCATCCTTCGCGCTTGACCAGCACAGTGAGTGCACTGGAGTGGAGTGTTTGCTCGTCATGATAACGATACGGGACGTCAGTAGGTGCAAATTCCCACGTAGCTGAAGTGTCCTGCCATGCCAGCTGGTGAAACTAGAATACAATTTTCAATAAATTGATTGATATTTACACCCGAAGAAGTTGACTTCCTCATTGCGTTGTCAAGGGAGCAAGCCTTGCGAGGTCTCTGACGAAGATGTAACGGAAGGTACTGTTGTATGGAAGCCATTCCACACAGTTCGCAGCATTCTTTTGAGATTTCGATGAGAGGAACTTTTTGATCGCTGCCTGCTGCTTGTCGCTCACAAATTGGCAAACCCACTCGAGAAGGTTGGAGTGTGCGATGGAGCATTCCCGGGCATACCACTCCAAAATTCTCGGTAGAAGCACTCGACTTCCACTTCGGATACCAATGCTGGCTTGTAGATAATCTCTTCTGGCACACTCGAGCTCTTGTCGCACGTGTTTTGCGCTGTAGACCCGAATCTGCGGATCGTCACAAACAAATAACACACAAAATCTGTTTAATCCTACGCACAAAGCAGTTCAGCTGTAGCTAAAATTCACTTTCAGCCGCACTCTGTCCGAAGAACAGCACGGGCAAATCACGGAACATTACTTTGCGTCTAGAAAAATTTAGTGGGGCACTTGGACTTACCGCAGGATCTGATCGACCACCACAGCAAAGGGCAAAGCACACTAAAGGTTCGACCTTGTCCAGGGCATAGGATTTTCGTTCATCTCCTGATTTGAACTTGGATGCGGTCGAGAAAAACGTTTGAAGCCACTGCGTTGAGACAACACCCCACAATCCCGAGCACGTCAGTAAAAACTGGGAAAAGGCAATGTCACTTCGTTTGTGCTCTCACTTTTTCCTAGCTTGACGTAGGATTCCAGGTCTTAACCAGAGTAGGGATAAACTGTCCTCTCTTTCCATAAGCTCAACCAAAATGTAGAGCGAGTCCACTCACGACTCATACTTCAAGTACCTGAGTCGGTCTCCGGGATCGACAGCCGAGAATGCAGTGCTCGATCATGTGTGCATTGATTGAGTGAGGTCCGACTTTGTATGAAGCCTGCAGTAATTAAATTGTATTTGAAGCTATAAGAAAGCAAACCACGAGCTACAAAGCTGGTGAATTTCACGTGAATTCGAAGAACATCATCTTTGCTCAGGGCGGCAAATTCACTAATTAATACAGACACTGCAGTTGGCCTGACGCATGGTCCTCACCTTTTGCACGAGGGAGAGTCTCTTCAAGTGGCTGCGAGGAATTCCGTAAGCCAAGTAAGCCTGCAATCCAAAACCTCGAAGGTCAGGAGAACTTCCCACAAGATTTTCTACAGCTGCGGCAATCCGAGAGACAAGACTCGATACGTACAGGACATACAGAGGCGAACACCACAGATCTACCCATCCCACAGTCTCGGCGGTAGCAATAAATTCGGTGCCGCCGCACGAGTACTTCGAAACACACTTCTCAGGAAGCGCGTGGTCTAAATGTCAGTGCGTCATGAGACTGCACCGACGCAGACGTCGATCTCTGGATAGTACGCAATCAATGGAGGATCAGAACAAATTCTATGGTGTACGTGTCGTATAAGTCCGGATGGTCAGACTAATACGGCCAGCCCGTATTTTCGGAAATTATGCGTATGATGGCAGAAGCATGAAGGCTGCTCTAAATCCGCACCCACCCATTCAAAGCGGCCAGTAGACAACCGTACACTGGGGGTTCGAACTTAACCCCGAGAATGAAGTTTACGTCAGAGGCCGCACAGGCGGGACACGGCAATGAAAGTTACGACTCACGAGACCGACCGACCGCTGTGCCGCATTCCAGTTGCGGCACAAACAACGCGGCTGCTCGCTCGAGCATAACGTGGAGTCCGGAAGCCGGAGGCCGGAGTCCGGACAGAGCTCGGGGACGCCGCAAACCTCGGCTGGTCGTGAGCGGACAAGCATCACGAGGACGACATTGCTGGCAAACTGACGTTGCCTTCGCCGTATCCCACGGCGGGACGTGACGGGACGCGACGGGACTCAACGCAGCCGCAGTCCAGCAGCGGCCCTCGCACGGCACGGTCCGCGCAGCCCGGACTAAACCGGTGACCGCCAGGTGTTCGATCCTTCTTCGATCACCCGCGGTCAAAGCGAATCATGGTTGGAATTCATGCGGCTCCAGGGCTCAAGGGCGCAAGGCTCACGGCAATTCTCTGCTCGAGGTTATGGGGCGCAATCGGCGGGTCGAGGTCGCGTGCTTACATGCATCATGAGGGCGTTGTACACGTTGATCCAGAAAGCCATTTTCTCCTCGTGCTTCATGAGACCGGGATCGACCTTCTCCAGCTGCTCCACCATGGATCTGCAAAAAGAAAGGGGGGACACGGGCAGTTTGCGCGCTTCAGAACGGAAATCGAGACCGGCGTCATTCCGTGAACACGACAACGAGAATTGCGACTGATTGCGACCGGTTGCGCCGGTGGCCACTCACCGGAAGTTTCTGAGTGCACGAGCGGCGTAAGTGAGGCGGTCTTTGTCGACGCAGATCCACGGGACTTCGACGGCGGAGCTGTATGCTCCCACTACGTCCCCCTTGCGATCCTTGAGCTGGAAGGGGTCCACGAGAGCCGCCACTTCCGAAGTGTTGTCAGCTCCTCGCCATCCCGGACTGCCGGCCCAGCTGTCGGTGGAGAAGCCTCGCGGTGAAGACGAGGTCGTTGTCATCGACGAGCCCGAGGAGGACGATGAGCAGGATGAGGGTGAGATTGGGGCCGAGCTGGCTGACAGTGGCGGATCTGCGAGTTTGCAGTATATGGCTGCCATGCACCTGACCAACTCCTCCGACAGCCTGTTGGGAGTTCCCGGGTACAGCCTCGGGCTCTCCGAGTACTTTCCGAACCCACTCTCCGATGCTGGAGCTGAGTGAGGACCTGAACTGAGTAGAGCCAGCGCCGTTGTTTGAGGTGATGCTAGAAATGCTTCCTGAACACATGACTCCACATGCTCATGGTCAACTTCGACGCTTCAGAAAGACAAGACATTGATCAAGCCGTGCTGCTCCTTCGACAATATCACGACTTCTTTTGTAACGAGCTCAAATGAAGCAAGAATTTTGAAATATTCTGTCACTCGGCATATATGCATATGCAGTACGAGATTGAGAGGCTCCAACCGATACGTAGACTACATCACCCAATCCCGACACCTCGACGACTTATTATGCAAGGCAACCAGAAACCACCAACTGCAACATAGATGTTGCAACACAATTGGAAAAGTGCTTATAGCTTACCTTCTTAGAATTTTCTCTAGAAGTTGCAGCCACAATTTCTGACTTCCCTTGTTCCACCGAAGAGGTATTGGGATCTTGAAGCTACAGATACGAGATACAAAAATAGATCTAGTTAAGATCAACATGATTCTCTACCATGATACGGTACTGTGAAGAAACCAGATGCTATGCTAGCAAAATAGCACAAGCAGATGCTGCTACTACTACTCACTTTCTCGAACGAGAAAGTGACTAGATAGAACATGAAGCATACCACCAAAATTGTGGACGACGAGGAGAGCTGCTGTGAAGTTTCTTGCGCCGAGCTTCCATCGATACAGTTAAAGGCTCCTCCCAGCAGCGAACCATGCCTTGATTTGGTCTGGAACGCAGAGGCCACTTCTATCTGTGTCTCATTAGTGCCAGAGGTAGTGGCAGAAGACACATTGCGGCGATGGGATGATGTTAACGCTGCGCTTTTGCGCTTGAGCGAAATTTTGGAAAAGAGTCGTTGTTGCGCTGGGGCGCTAATATCTGTCGGTGTTGATAGACCCGATAAATTCGGTACATTATGCACAGAGGACACAGAAGACAACGGAGGAGATGTACACATCTGCTGATCTAGAACCTTTCGGTAGAGAGACAGAACGTGATGCTCCAAACTCGCCACTTCAGTCTCGAGATTCGCAATCTCTGTAATCAACTCCTTCGCCTGCACAGTCGGACATTGTTCAGCTCTCGTTCGGTTTACCCAAACTGCCAGATGCAAACCTGAAACGAACTACTTACTGCGACAATAGTACAAATCAAGGAACGTACCTTTGGAGAGAAGGTAGAAGCCGGAATATCTCCGGGCAGCGATATTGGAACTCTTTTATTGCTTTGACCTTGACCCAAAGCTCTCTCTAGGCCTTGTCGCACTGCTCTCTCCGTCTTGAGCTGAGTTTGCAAGTGAGCCACCTACTCACATGAAAAGGGAAACATAAGCCCATCGGCTATAAAGAATGGTCTTCCACATACACCAGATCACGTGTGTCGAAGATTGAAAACAACTGCAAAGACAAGTCTGACTCACATCTTCTTCCAGAGCAACCCTGCGGTCGTATAGAGCCCGCTTCTTCTTGTCTCCATTGTTCTTCTTCATCATTTTCCATTTCCAACCCTGCCAATTCTGCATGAAGACAGGGAAGATGCAACGAGTTAGCTGAAGGAAGAAAACATTCGAGAACATAGCACTACCAAAGTCAACTCGTCATCTGGACCGTCGCTTTCACAAGTCATGGTCATCCTCGCACATCAGCTCACTATTCCCGCATCATCGAGAATTTGTGAGTGCTTCAGATAGAAACCATCCTCAGTCAAAGTCACTATCCCAGGTTTTCGTCCTCATAACACATCCGATTGCTATCACGAAAAGCTATCTAGAAAGGTTCCAACGCGTGGGCTGAACACCACATACCTCTTTCAAGTGCTGAAATGCGCCAGGGGATAAATCCCATGGTGCTGTAGTAGCTGTAGCCTCTGCCGGAGCACTGTGCACATGAGCAGCTTCTTAGGATCAGTTCTCACTCTAGGCCTCAACATGAAAACAGTCAGACATTAAATTTCCACTTATCTAGTTCATCCCTTACAACTAGACTAGTAACAGTCAGTTTGGATAGCAAAAGTCGAGTAAAAGCACGGAGCACGAGTGTGCTCCGCCCCGCCTCAGAGCACTCAGGATGACAATTGCGGCGCTCACATGTGCAGACTAGCGAAAGATTCTTTCAACTTAAACATCGTTCTACTCTTCGACCAGGAACCCAAATCCGAGCGAAACAACTAAACAACAAGGCTCGGCCCAGATCCCGCCGTCTCTCCGAAACCCCTGCTGTCCTTCCTCTCTCGATCCCCCGGATGGAAAGGTCCAACATGGTTCTACGATCGTGAGAATACACGAGGACCGCGAGTGAGCGAGGTTCTAGTGCTGATCTACAACACTTCCTCGCCACCAGAACCATCCGCACTGACTTTTCCTCGCAGGCATATACTGAGAGGAACTCACGGAGGCCGAGTGAGAGCCGTACACCCTGCTCAGCTTAAGTTGTACACCCACGAATGTGAGGTGACTGTACGACAGGGGTGCCCTTGGCATGAGGCGCAAGCTCGAGAGTTCGCACAAACGCGCTTCAACCACTCACACATCCGGAGGAATTCCTAGAGACAACCACGCTGAACTGCGAGGAGTACATTCGACTACTACGGCGTCGAGTCCTGTCAGGCCTCTGTTTGTTTCGACCAGTATGCATCCATCCATTCGCGGTAGCTTCTGGCTACAGGGTCGATGAGAAGATTGGCTTTGTCTGGGCACAATGCAGTAGACCGGTGTCAAACACCAAGCTCAGACGAACATTCGGCACGCAGAAGTTGCTCGTGAGCTCCATGAGAAGTCACTCGTGCCGAGTACGGGCGGTGATGTTCTATCAAACGCGGATACACGACGCCCAGAAATGTTTTCCGCTGTCCCGCGCAATAGTCGACTCGAGCTAAATCTAGAAATTGAGCCGGGAAAGGAAGGATGGGCCAACCTCAGCGATCGGCAATGTCCCCTGTTGACGGTGGTTGAGACATCTGAGACCAGGAGGGTGGGCATTGGGAAAATGATGGAAGAGTCCTCCGGGAGCAGATCGTTCTGCATTTTGTTGCTGAAGGACGCCATCTTCATGAGCGTCATTTTCTGCCCTCCCTGGGCTCAGCAGCAACTGGCACCTGCGCACACCAACCAAGCCCCACGCTAACCTCCGATTAACCCCAAGGCTCTGACGGAGAACACGACAGACTTTCACTTCTCCTTCTCAATCAATCAATGCTGCTGCACGACAAGCACGCCAGAGAAAACAGAATGGACGATTGTCTAGCACACCGAGCGGAGCTCCCTTCAATTTGAGTAGAAGCACTCGCCTTCTCAGCAGCAACCTCGAGCTTCCTCCAATCGAATAATACGTTCTGCCAGAAAATGGAAAATCATTTCGTCTAAATAAACAATCTCTACTCCACGAACGATTTGATCGGTTCGAGTGCCATCGGCAAATTCTTAATCAGGAGCCGTGAGCCAACGGATGAAGTTCTGTCACGTCTGCAGCCCTCGCGTATCGTCACCACTCAGCTGACAGCTGCTCGCTCACCTTATTTTCACGTCTCTGCTACCACACTCCCCTCCCCTCCCTATGCTCTAAAAATCTACTGCTCTGTTCTCCTCGCGAAAATCCTTCAGGCCCCACCGTACGATGTCTTCCTCCTCGTCGGCCTGCTCGCCCTGTAACGCATTCTTGCCCGAGCAAAGTTCAGCTGCGAATCATCACACAACCATCACCACCATCATCATCATCACCACCACCACCACCACCGGGACAACGACCCGCAGTCTCGGCAACTTTTTTTGGGCTTCCAGAGAGTCGATCATTCGCTTGCGACTCCGCATTCGCCCACGGCTCCGTCGCTCTCAAAATCTCTAGCTCTCGTTCTCTGCTTCCTAGTGGAAGCAGCAAGCAGTCGTCGTGGTCACAGGAAGAAGATTATTATTTTTCTGTACGCAATCTACACCACTTGGGCGCGAGCGAAGTTCAGACGCAGACGCTGACCCGAAGCCAGCTCGAGCTCGATCGCAGTGCAGGTGCAGGTGAAGGTGAAAGTTGCGCGGCTGCCACCGAGCTGCCATGTCATTATCTGCTGCTCCCACCCGAAGCCATCGCTCTCGACCTTCCACATTTCCTCGCCTGCTCATGCAGAAAGCCGAACGACGCAAGACGAACCGCTTCCTCCCTCCCGAGTCCACACCACTCCCCCCACCCTCTGCTCTGCTCTGCTCTACTCTACTTCTCTGCTGTCTCTATGCTACTGCTAATGCTATTGCTCATGCTATTGCTATGCTACAGCGCAGCTCGCTCGTCGGTGGATTGCAGCAGCAGCAGCAGCACAGGGACCTGCGCGCGCGGGAGAGGGAGAGAGAGGGAAGGAGGGGGGACCCGAGGGGCGGGCACAGGCACGAGAGAACTCAAGCGCATGGCAGCGAGCGAGCGCACGAAGAAGAGAGAGAAGGCGACGAGGACGACGCAAGACGCAAGACGCAAGATGCAAGACGCAGAAGAAAAGCGGCACGAAATGCGGTCACGCATTCACCGCAATACGGCAGCTTTAACTAGCCATCGCACCCCATCGCCCAAACCCCCACTTCGCGGCTACGTGCCGTCGCTCGAGCCGGTCATTAATTCCCGACAACCCGCCTGCTGACCGGTCAGGTCGTTTTTATTTGTCGCTAACTGGCTGGCCTGCCTGTTAAATTTGGCCCGGAATCTAGCCGGACCTGCCACCCTGACTCCCCCTTCGCGGGACGTTAGACTGCTGGTGGAAGAAGACTCGGGTCCGCATCATGATCGGGGGGACATTATAATGATCGCTTTTAAGAGCCGCGATTAATTACGGCTCCCCCCGGTTAGCCAGAAATGCTTCCTCCTTCTCTCCCGCTGCGTAACGCATGTTCCCCGGGAGCGCTACCGCCAAACGAATTATGCACCACGCGTCATACTCGTATTATACATTACTCGTATGCTATACCCCAAGGCTACGATGTCATTTTCTCCTCCCCCATGCAATTTGCTCTGCCTTGCCCCTCTGGCAAGCGCAGTCAAAAGCCGCATCTTCCCACTTTCCTTAAAATAACCATTGCGAATCTCGCCGTAAAATAGCATCGTGCCCTTTACACGTAGCGGCAGCGAGTGGATCTTATGCGGCAGGGCGGCAGGGATTGGAGGCTGCGAGAACCGGTCAAGCCTCTCTCGGATTTCTCTTCACGCGAACGAAAGCTCGCGAGAGCTCGGGCCCCATTTTCGTCGCGCAGTATCGGCAAATTGGGAGACTCGATCTCGGGCTTGATTTGGGCCTTTGGCCTTCGAACGGCTACTCGGCCTGTAAATGTCGAGCGGATCCGATCGCTCCTCATCAACGTGACACACCTAACTCGATTCTATATTGCAGCCCCGGGGCGAATTATTGCCCGGTGGGGTTGAGGAATAAATGTACGCTGAGTAGCATCGGCGCAAAAGGTCGGAGTGCGAGGTGCTGCAAAGCTCAAACAAACGGGGATTCAATTTTGAACGTACCCGAAGCATGAACCCTCGATTTTATTATTACCTTCCGGTGTTCCTCGGATCGCCATCCGGTCTCCAGGAGCATCTTTCTTCGGTGTCCCAGAAAAAACAACCATAAAATTGGCCTCATCTTGTGGAACAACATCAGTTAAGAGCCAGTTTTGTCTCATATACTACCGGTGCTAACCAGTCACCTCGGTCCAGAAATGAGCTTAAAATAAAACATATAAAAATAGATTGAGGATGATTATGCCACATAACTGAAGATGTTGATTGGCTTTCCAGGCTCTATGGTTTGCTTCAAGCCCTATCGGCCTATTTGGAGCTGGAAAGAAAGTGAAAGTGAAAGCGTAAGTCGCCCGAGGGTCATGCTCATAGATGACTGGATTTTTTGGGGAAAAAATTGCTTTGATGAAGGTGCGATGGAGTTTGGAGATCTTGGGCTACTTTTGTTACTTGCATTATACAGAACTTGGAGTGTGGACGACGTTGGGCTCTGAAATGGACATTTTTTTCGTTCTTACTTTCTCTTTCAACTGAAAGTTCAATCACATGATGCCAACACGTCGGACGAAAGATTGCATCATCTGGTGTGTGAAGTGACACTCAACAGAAAATCGAATATTGGAAAAAAATTCTACAAAGTGGATTTTGCGTTTATGATAGTGTAGATTGTCCGAAGATTTTTCGCTTAGAAGTTGTGGCTTGAGAAATGATTTTTTAACCCTTTGGCATCAAGCTTGTAAGATGCAAGGCGGGTGAAATAAGTGATATCCAATATTCAAATGAGGAGCTCTTTGTCTCTGTCGCAAAGTGTGACAGATATTTCACAAACGATTTTATGAAGGGTTCTTATTTATGTTGTGGAAAATATTCAAATCCTGATGCAAGATCTTGTGTTCTATATACTACAATCCACCTCATTCTTTGATGGGAATCTAAGTACTGAAGTTCATTTAATCTGCATATCCAGTCGCTTGAAAAAATTAATTACCGGTCACGTTGGTTACATGATGCATATAGACTTTTCTGCTTTTGCACGTGTTAATAAGTTTTCAAAACATTCATGTTAGAATATATGAGCAAGCATCAAGTGAACAATGTACAAGCAAAAGCGATGGAAAACAAGTATTATAGAAAAATAATATAACATCTAGATATACCCATTCAAACCGTTACAGTAATCTCGATGTGCATTCATATGAACAAATGTATAAAATTTGAAACTTACGAATAAAGATTCATCAAAATATAAAGTAGTGATGTTAAACATCAAACGTTAGATTAAACTCATATAAGTATTTCAAAATATATGGCATAATAAAATTCATCTTTTCCTAAAAATAATGAATAAGTCAGTATATGAAAACATTTCAATCAACCAAATAGAAGGAAAATTTGAAACTCATTTTTTAAATGAAAAATATATTTTTTTAAATAAACGAAATTAATATAGTAATAATGATAATTTGAATTGATTTTAATCCAAATCATGTGAAGATAAAATGATTTTGAATCATAAATTGATTCAAAATATTTTTGAAAAAATGAATCTTCATTAGGCTTATACTGGTAGTTATAAACATCAAATATATCATTATATTTCATCTGGATGACTAAAAATAATACAAATCTTGATGGACACTTTCATAATATTATTGACCAAATTATGTAGAATTTGCTGTCAAGAATTATGTTTATTACATTATGCAAAATGAATTTAACAAATTTGAAAAAAAATATTTATTATATTATATTATATGAATATTATGTCCTACTGTACTTCTTTGTTCAAAAAGTATATAATTTTATCATATTTATTGAAATTAAATCTAAACTTTGTAAGCATGGAAACATACCTCAATCATTCAACGTATAAAATATATACAAAGTCTGAAATTTTATAATTCCCAAAATATAAATAAGCCTTCAATATTTTTCACTAAGTATGACTATTGTATTTCAAAATAGTAAAACGAAAATGCTTAAAAAATACTTAAAATTGTATAGCAATATACTTATAATCTCGATGTCCATGTTGATCAGTGAATTAAAAAATGATATTTTAAGATGAATGTGAGGAATGGAATAAATGAAGGTTAAGAAAATCATATAATCTTTCTCTATCAAATTATAATATAATTTTCACAACCTTTTTTCCAAAATAAAAAAATGTTCACACAAAATTTCAATTTTCAAAAGTCACAATTTTAACAAGACAAATTTAGTTCTCAAAAATCTACTTTTATGGAATATTAAAGCTTAGACTTTTTCTTTTAAAGGTTTCAATGAGATTAAGATTTAATTTTTTGATGGATTTATTGAAAAAAAATCATATTCATGAGTTACAAGTGAGTTAGCAATTTCATCATATGTGATTTGCTTTATCGTTCAAGCATTGTAATCATGATGTTGAGCAATAGTTAGTACTCAATTTTTGAACAATTCTGATATTTTCAATTCTTTAGCATAATTGATATGTTAACGCATTCATATATCAAATGTTTATACACATGTATCGATCAATGTATGTTTCATACATGAGATATTTTTCATCAAACATATCAAATCTCAACAAATTTTGTTACATTATTTGAATTTTATAATAAAATTCTGACACGAAAATTTGATTTTGAAATACATTAGTTGATATGTTTTCAACACTATCTTCAATTTTGACATTTAATGAAGAAAAAATAAATCAAATGGTATCATTCAGATTTATAATCCTTGCAACAAAAATCAATTTAAATATCAGCTTTTTTGGTTCTTAAAAAATCCCATTAACTTAATTATTAATCACATTGAAAAATTATAAATTTAATAAATGCAATAAAATTATCTGCAATCATTTACAATTTCATACCTTAAAGCTAAAAGCAAAACTCTAAAAGCTCTAAAATGGAATTTTTATTTATCAGCTAAAAAATGTATAAATATACATAGCAGATTTTTAAAATATTGAAATATATCATAGTTTCATAAATTATGTTTTATAATTTTTTTAAACAAATATATGATATGCACTACTAATTTTATTATAAAATTTTAAAAATATGTAAAAACATGATACAACTTAGCGTTATATATTGAATATCTTAACAAGTCAATAATACAATTTTATTTGTTGCTTGAATGATTTATATGGCATTTTCAAATTTGTGTGACAAATAAATGTTACATTACAATCAGATTATTTTTTGAGATATACAAACAAAAATCAATTCATTACGTATGATATTTTTCAAATTTTCAAGATTTTTTTTTGAGAATAACTTTGAAAAGCTGATAATAAATATCTAGCTTTTTTTTAATCAAGTTTCATCATTTATTGAGTTTTTTATCATACTTTTCATCAATAATACATTTTTTTCATATTTTTAGGATTCTTTAATATGCCTTGATCAAATATAATAATTATTTCATATTAATTAATTAAATCTAATTAAATTTATAATCATAGATTTCTTTTAGAGCTGCACTTAGAATCACAATCTCATATAAGTTTGCTATATGACTTAATCTTTATTTCAGCATTAATAAATAATTTTCATTGATTCTTATACTGTTTATTGATATTTATTTATTTATTTATTTATATTTGATTGACATACTATTTTTAGTTATTTTTATAATAATTCAAAATTTTATATACATATCACAAGAAATGTAATGCAAATATTAGATGAGTTATGACTTATTATGTTAGTTTCCAAAATCACTACATTGGCAATGTACAAACTTTTAATTCATGATACAAGGAGCAAAATTGTGGTTTTTTTATTAGATTGTAATCCAAAGTTTGCAATGTAACATTTTTTCTTCATTTTTGTAAAGTTAATGTTGAAATATACATTTGTTTACGATTAGATTATAATAAAAAAAAGTATGAATGATTAAAACATCTGTTAAGGTAACAATTATAGCTATTAAACATGATATACGTGGATAAACAGATGTTGTTTCTGTTAAACTACATTACTGGATATGCAAGGACTAATTACAATAGAAAATATGCAAATTTGGAATGCGGAGTTGTAAATCCTATGTCTTGGTTCAAGAACAATTTAAATTCATAGCATTTATAGACAAAAATCCATTCATTCGAATCATTCAATGGTGAATGGTGCAAAAGTTTGATATATCTTTCATCATTTGGACCTGATTTGAACTATTTAGGACTATTATAAAAGGTTTGTAACAAAAATCTCCCCTCGATGTTGTGAAGAGGAGTTTTATGTCAGTGAGTTACTCTTTATCAACGTAAACTTTACTTCACATTGTTGTAGTCCATAGATTTGAACAGTTTTATGGATTCAGATTGAGCAAGTTCTGCATATGTCAGGCTATAGCGTGAGAAGTGCAGCTATATGTCATATATATAAATTTAAATATATATATGCATGCAGCTGTCATAGAATGTATTGTGACAAAATAGGATCAGAAAAATTCTGGTATTTTGTTCAAAGAAACTTTCAAAACGTAAAATGTAGGATGTCATAAAGTTCTGCATTGGGAATGGTTGATTGTAATTTTCCTCACGCTATTGAACTACATACTAGCTTATACCTTTGCACAATGGAAATTTACTCCAGCTGCGCTTGGACGTTGTTGGGTTATTGTCATGGAAGCATTGGAGCAGTGTTTGATTTGAACCCTTTATTTCATACTAAAACTGAGAATTACTTTTCAACTCCAAACTAGAAGAGAACTGTTCAAGCTGAGCAAGTCGGAGCTGGAAGAGTACGAACTATGGAGAAATTTTTGATTATAACTTTGAATATTCTACAGTATGTGTGGTACAGTACCTGAATTTCAAGGGCATCCAATGGTGTTGTGGTACATTGACACGCATCAAGATGAATCCAATCATGACACTCGGGCCCATACGAAGCAATATTGTCGGACCTCGTCCAGCCTCAGCATGAACGTGCTTCTTCGAAACGATTGGCAAATTCTAAGCGTGCGTTCCTTTTTAATCAGAGATATATGCACACCCATACATCTCTCTGACCCACCATTGACAGAGATAATATATCATTTTTCAAATACGAGCTCACTCTGAGTAACTGAGAATTACTTTTTTTACATGCGATCGTACTGCGTTCACAAGCAGTAGCTTGGGTCCATCCGTAGTCTGGAACAGAGCTCGGATGAGATACACATCGGGTGAAACCAAGATCATCTACCGCACTCGTGGCCGTGGGATTATTGTACCTCGGAAGTGTCAGGGAAAAAGACGGATGGCGATTACATATGTAATGAATGGTGCATGAACATTGACTGATTGAAATTCCACTTGAAGATGTGTGTTAAGCTGACAGCAGCTAGAGACACGGTCCTTTATGTCACTGGGAGGATCAGTGGCATCAAAGTTGTCAAACCAATCCCAGGCAATGATCTCAGCTAGCGTACTTAGAGCTGGAATAAGAAATGGTTGAATAAGCTCAGGGTCCTGCTGTACAGTATATTTCACGTAGAAGTCAAGGTGAAGCAGAACGGTATTCGAAACGCAGCCTTTCAAGTTGTTCCCATACCATGTCAGCTCAGCTGGACAGAAGTGAAGGCATTGTATCCCACACGATAATAATGTGTGGCACTACGGTAGTCATGAGTGGGCTAAACCCGTACTTTGTTCGATCTTTCTCCCTCCGTGCAGAGCGAGAGCACAGATTCTACAGAATGAAACGTGTGGATCCATGTGCCGCTCATGCATTGATGACTCCCTCATGATACACCCTGTACATCTCGCTGAACAATCTTCTTCCTCAGACTTCCCGAGAGGCTGTGAGGGCCAGTGGTCCGGCAAAAATTTTCATTGGTGTCGGTAGGTTCCCGGCGGTGACCGATTTTGCACCGAATCCGTCCCGTCGATAAATGTGCAAAATCAAACAAGACTTTAATTTTTAGCCTCTTCAAACAGGAATTCTCACCGGTTTGGATATCTGTTGCTTTGAGCGCCGGAAGCTCGCAAGTCTTGTCGGAACATTATATATTCATATTTGCATTCATGTTGGTGACAGCATCTTCTTATTCTGTACACATTCTTCAGCATGAGTGGGAGTTGTTTTCAACCGATCCACCGGAACTTTTCAAGGGTTCAAAGACCAGTGAATTGTTTGTCTACAAAAAGTGTTGAGATCCGACATTGACTTTCGGCTTCAGATGTGATGGTTGCTCTCATGAAAGCTTATCACTTTAGTCTACTTTCCTCTCATCTATTGGAGGACTAAGAAAAATCTCTTACCAACGTCGTCAATTTCTTCGTGGTCGTCACCACGAAGAAATGAAGAAATGAAACAACAAAAGCACGTTTCTTTTATAATCGATACCAAACGAACTCACAAGATTCGAGTCATGTTTTTAAAAGACCATCACAGGCTGAACTCCCTCCCTTCTGACGTTCCATTGGCGACGGCATCGTTGCTCGAGGCCAGGCCAGGCCGAGCCTCAGATCGGAGAGACTTTGGTTAGTAAGAGGTCTCTGTGATTTTGTGGTGGTTGGCGGCAGCAAGGGAGATGCCGAAGGGAGGTGGACAGATCGCGTTGGGGGCCGCCAGTACAAACGAAAGGAGATGAATGTATAGAAGAGATTCAAGAGCAAGAAAGAAGACAGTGACGAGGAGGAGGAGGAGGAGGAGAAGGATCGAAGTCAATGACGAGGCACGCACCAAGAACAGAACAGAAGCATTGATGAGGCCAGGCATGCCGCCAGAGGAGTGCAAAGGTTCTTACCGAAGAAAGACAGCTCGAAACAAGAACCCTCATGATGATGTCTCGTCCAGCTCGTCCCCCCCTCCCCCATCCTCACCCCTAGAAGACGTATAACGTAGTTATGCAAACTGTGTCACATGAGGGTCTGCCATCAACTGCTCTGAAGACCAGTTGCACATCATGACTCTCTCCAACATTCGCCCCGAGATCTCACAAAACAGACGAGAGTGAAATTGTGATCTCTCGGAGAAAGCGCAGTAACTGGAAGCGAGCCAACGAACTTGCAGTGAAATTGCTAATTTCCGTAAAGTGTGGCCGCAGAGGGACGTAAAGAAGACATAAAAGGTACTACTGCGGGTAGATGCCGGAGCGACCTGCTCGTATTCTCGTACAGACATGGCACGACGACGATAGACATTGACGTAGTGGGTGGGACCGATTGATCATTGGGTGAGGTGGGTTGGATTACATAAACCACAAAGGACGTGGAATAAATGTTCTCACGTCCTGCGGATGTATGGATTGGTAGGTGAAGAATAAAACCAGCGAAGAGAAGTTCTGCAGAACCTCGATCCCTCCCTTCCATTCCCTTCCCCTTTCTCTCTCTTCTCTTCTCTTCCCTTCCCTTCCTTCCTTCCTTCTTCTATCCTCTTCTCTTCTGTTGGTCGGGCAGTACAGAGCGACGGAGCTCGCCTGGCACGAGACGAGATGAGACGAGACCCGTCTCGATCGTCAGCCCGATGAATGGATTAGATTGGCCTGGATTGGTGGCGCCAGCTCGCAAAAATGGGTGGGAGTTTGTTGTAGAATTGAGAGAGAGCAGCAGTAACTTCATTTTGTCACTGTCTGTATTATGACTGATATTGTTATAATTATGAGGGCACCCGAGTAGTTATGTACTCGTCTTCGCTCCAATCGACCTTGAGATTGCAGCCTTGTCGTGCTATGGAGGGCATTCGAGTGAGCGAGGGTTTGAGTGCTAGCGCTGCTACGACTTCCATCCTTGCCTCAGTCTAAGAATCGTTGCCAACTTTCTCGAGAAAGGGACCCGTCAGCCTTCTCCCATATCTCCTTGAATCCTGAAATATCAACGAGACAGCAGCAATCAGCAGCTGCAGCTTTCCATTGTCTGTCTGGCTGTCCGCCCATCTCCCTCCCTGGCCTCCCCGCCCGCCCGCCCGCCTGCCTTGCAGCTTTCAGCGTTCAGCGCACTGCGAGGCAATGTCGCATGATCGGATGATCCCATCCCTTGACGAGATTCTGGACAAGTTAGTTACGAAAGAATTAATGACTCGCTCCTCTCTCACGTGAGGACTTCTCACTTTTGTCTAGCCTGTTTCGACTTATACGTACCTCGAACATGTCAATACAGGTATGCCAATGCATACTGCCATATCTACAGGTCCCGCATCTGAGCAGATCCGGGGTCCAAAGTCGACGATTCAAAGGACCCGAGGCGAGACATTTCAGGCGGCAGATTACATGAAGGGCACTCTCTGTCAGTGGCAAGATTTATGTTATGGCCCTAATCAAATCTGACTCTAAGCCTAGCAGTCAATGTTCATTGCAGGGAGGATCACCGAAGCGAGGAAGAGTAACTCGATCCACAGAAAGTTGACCAATCTGTGCCTCTGAGTAGTGTGTGTGCCTATGGTCGACAGATAGGTCGATAATGATGATGAGAAAAGGTTCAGCGGCCATTTGGTCTCCGGAAAGAGCCACTCGACCGAAGAAAGGGTTGACTCACGTGAAAGGCACAGCTGCTTACGGACGCAGTTCTCTCAACAAACAAACAAAGCGAGTGCTCGATAATTCGCCCAACTTTGCCCCACAGCACAACAAACACTCCAATGGAGTCGCGGACGTCACGATTTAGTAGAGGCCCCGAAATGTCAACCTCCTCTACTCTCACGAGGGAAATTCCTTCGACACACAAGACACACACAGATTCCCCAGACAATCTGCTCTCCAAGCGATTGCCATGGCTGAGGTCAAAAAGCCTGCTTTCACTCGGAGCAGAAGTCGTCTCCCTCGGCCTATTTACTGTAAAGCACAGTAGTCTACGATCGGAGGCTCTAGAGTCTGGACCGAAAAAGGAGGCAAGCTGTGTGGACCATGAGTACAAGCTCTGCGAGTGACACTTTAATATATTTGAAATGCCCTACTAGAGCCTATGGTACTCGCTCGACTCACCTGCCCCAGCGCGGGAGATGAGCTTTTGCCATATACCTGCTGTAAAGCAATGGACTACGTCGTGAATGTGCGAGATTTCATGATGAATGGATCTGTACGAGTACCCCAATGTGGTATTGTACAGAGGGGATACATGTTTTCACCCGCATTGACTCAGACAGACAGACAGACAGACACTTGAGGCACGTAGAAATTAAGCTTTCCAGACTCACACGCGGAGTATATATGGATTCTCAGATAAGCCTCCAATTTATTGAACTGCATGCTCCACTTCGAAATTCTACAACATGGAAAGGTGACGGACGACTCTCCACTGAAAGAAGCATTATTAGTCGGAAAACTGTAGTGGACATGAGCATAAAGGAAAAGGTGGAGAAAGGTCATAAATGCCACGGCCTTCGTTCTATCATTTGGGACGTACAAGAAGAAGCCGACTTGCTCTTTATAAATACTCCTGCCACACCACCTTCTTCTTCAGGAGCAGCAGCAGCAGCAGGAGGAGGAGGAGTCTGTGGACAGCTTTCCAACACAACTTCCCAGGGGCCGGAGTTTATATCCTTGAGATGTGCCCTCTTGAGAAGTCGAGGGCGACTTGCGCTGGTCGGGTGAGAAGTGGAGACATGAAGACGAGAACAATCAGAATCTTTTTCTCCCTCATCAATGTCGTCGAATGGCGGTTTTCTTTTCCGAATGTTTCAGCAGTGTCCCCAACAGTGCTTCGTCGCCTTTCCACATGCCACCACGTAAAAACTCGAGCTTCGCACCACATTTCCTGAACCGTCGAAACGCAATCTCCAGAGTTTGGGAATGCTGGCAGTTATTAAAAATGTCAATAAATACAACAATCACATTCAGACAATTGCAACCTTTGGACCATGTACCTTTGAGTGCATCAATTAGGAACTACAATTGAATTTCCAGACATAATCAAAGTGAGCATATCGTTCCGATCATTGATGTGTTTGTTAATTTTCAGTGCCAAGAAAAGCGTACATAAGTAAATCCATATGCACATCTTTGTAGAACATCTTTCTGTTATCAGGTAAAATATGCACTACATTTCTCTTACATTAAGGTCAAAGTTGTGCCATGGATGTGGAATTCAGGAGTTGTGAATACAAGCAAGAGATCTCTCATCGTTTCCTTTTTTCATGCACCAAATTCTGATTGTTCTCAACGAAGATATCAGGCATCAACTAGCATTTCCACGAAGAAGAATTATGGATTATGTTAAGTCGGATCGATTGAACAATAGCAATCGTTACAAGTTGTGAATTATACAGTTTTCTATCTTGAAATGACGGTGACAACAGCAGAGGTGTCAAGTGATGCACTTCGTATCAAGGAAAAAATCATCAAATTCAAAAATCTTTATGCATGGAAATAATACTACTACAAATAAATGTTTTCGTTCACTCCAAGTTGTTCATCTATTCTCACTTCTGAACAATATGGTACGATAACCCGTTGACCAGCCGTCCAGGTTTCTCATTCTTTTCGACACCGGTTGCATCGGTCGAGATTTGATTTTTTTTTTCATTTCCTGCTGCACACGCTAACAAACTGAACTGTCATTATTTATTTATTTATTTTTGTTTCTTACGTGAAAGGTCCAACATAACACGCCGCCCCTCTTTCGGGGGTTTGTTTGGCATAGACTACGAGAGAGAGAGACAACATTCACTCTTCCCCATATGTAACTACTAGCAGGCCTAGGCCGTGTCGCGACGTCTATAGTCTTCCGGATTTGTCACTCAAATATCGATGAAACAGTCTTTTCCGGGATTTGTGATATTTTGTTTCTGCTCAGAATAGTTTGAGTGTTGTGATGCAAAGCCAAGCAGCAGACAAGTATGAGCTGTTGGTATGTGTATGTGGACTACAAGTGAAGGATGTAATAGGTGAGGGACAGGGACAAAATCAAGGGATTTATGTCAGTCAAGCTGATGGTTGAGTCCAACGTGATCGAAATCGTGCGTGGGGATGCTCCATGTAATAAAATTCACAGCAGAAGATGAGTAATGTCCTTACTACACGCAAGACGATACTGCACAGGAAGTTATTTGGGCAGAAATTCTCTGAATGAATGTTGTTTCGCTGCGATAAGTAGTAGTCGGAGTTGTTTGAGGTTTTTTAGCTCTTAGTAGAATAATGTGGTGGTAGAGTTGAAGAATCTAAAATTTATATAAATATTGTAAAAGAACTTAAAAAACATATAATTTTCATTCTCTTATTCTTCAACTTGTAGTCAACATTCGTACAAGTTGAAGAGTGGAGAGGAGCAAAGGCATAACGTCTACCTCGATTTACCCACAACATCCTTTCTTGGGTTGTTTACTCTCATGCTCCAAAAAATTGTAGTTCTTTACATAACTATCGATGATTGCATCAACTATGAGAGTAGATGTCTCATATGGAGCACATATGTCTTGTAGACAAAATCAGGTTAGAACATACATGTAGATGGTGAAAAGCACTATGTCGTTGAATTGTTGTTGCATATAGTTCACATACACAGTCTGGGAGTGCTTATTACCATTACACTTTCTTTAGTTACCGACTATATAAGGAGCGAGTGGAGCAATATCATCCAATTCATGTAAGTATAATATTATGTAGAAAGAGTACATCTTTAGATTTTTCAATTTGTATCTCTAGCTATTACATTATAGGGATAATTCAGTGACTACGTATCAGGTGAATACTTTTCTTATATATCTCAAGATATGGTGGTAGTCAATGGTAAGTTATGCGACGCAATTTTATTTATAGGCCGTTTTGTCTTTCCGATTAGGATGCTACTGGGGCTAGCTAAATTTTGATTGTTCGGGTTTATTCATGAAGGTGTTCCCATACTTTTGGTAAGATAAATAAGAAATTTTTGCAACAGTATTATAGAACTTAGGAATAAGTCCAATGTCAATGTCAACCCCAAGTGCTGCTATAGCGTGACAGTTATGATTGCATGCATAATCTTTGCAAGTCTTTGGCTTGATCCATCCGCCCACGACGAAATCAATTATGAGAACCGATTAGTCCTGCCGTGATAAAAATATGCTCAAAGCATCGGAACACTGAACGAGACCCAAAGGCTTCTTTCAATTCTTTCTTGAAAACAGCCAACAAGACAACACATCCCCGTGATGATGATGATGGCCAGCTAGCAAGTACGAAGTAGACGGGAACTTCATGGGAACTTCATACTCATTTCAGATTTGTCGTGAAATCTCCTCTTCGAACCCAAGGAAGAAATATCTTTACCACTCGATCACCAAATGAGGTACAGGTAGAGAGAGATTTGAGTGTGAGCGTGTCTTCTCACTAAAAGAATTTGTAAAAATATCATGTGAATTACCTACAGTACTAATTTTTTGAATAAAAAAAGTCCTATAGCAATTTGTTTGGATTAAATTTAAATCCTTATCATTCAATTTTTTTTAAATTCAAAAAATTCGGCAGTATATGTATTAGTATTTGTTTTATTGAAACGTTTTTTGTTGATTTTTTTACTCGGCAGACTCATTGAAACGAGTCCAGCATGGTTTCAAGTTCGGAACGATGTTGGACTCTGCGCCACGAACGACTTCGTCTACCAACCAACGTCGGTGTCCCTAGAAGTAGGACATGGTCGAGCCCATACGTCACATCGACACCTTTCCATTACGATCAGAGATAAACTTGCATGGCCGTTTGTACCATTAGTGTCAAACAATGGCGCATTGCGAAACAATTACGTTTGGGCAACCGAAAGGAAAGGAAAGGGAAAGGAAGGGAAGGGAAGGGGCAAGCTAATAATATGGCACAACAGGGTTCCACCTGGAGGCCAACAGCAGCAAGAGATTGTTCTGGTACTTTCTGCTCTTGCACACTTGCATCCTCACAATTATAATAATAAATCAACAACTCTCGGATGTGAGAAAGTGACGTGGTGTGAAGGCAATGGGGGCGCGAGTGGGACCATAACGAACGCCCCTCGCCACTCCCCCATGCAAAATCTTGACGGTACCCATTCTCCTCGGGACATGATTTGCGAGTGTGAATGAGTGTGAGTGAGTGTGATGGGACGGGATGGAAGTGGGACCAGCCGCGAATTAGATCCACCTTCCAGACGTCGACGTCATCACTGAGCAGAGATCTTTCACATTCCCATGCTCAAACCCCAACTCTCACGTCACATGTTGTCTGTCTTCTCGAGCAGTCACTGGACCATACTTGGCCTTCAGAAGCTCGATGCTAATAATGGATCTCACCACCTCCAGGACAGTCAGTTGCCATCTAGAAAACTCAACCACTCCGCATGAGTAAAACAGTTCTCGATGTAAGCCCAGAATCAGTTCCCTTCCAACTTTCCAATTCTTCGCTCCTCATGGACGAGAAGCATGCGAGAGCATGGAATCACGCATACAGAATGCGAACGATGATGCAAGTCAAAGACATTTAGCTCCCTCCCTCCACCTGCTGCTTTGCCCCACCCCACCCCCCCTCCCCTCCCCTCCCCTCCCCTCCCCTCCATGTCAAAGCCTTTTCTTTCCCCCTGTTTTCTTTCTGACTTTGTAAGAACCGTTACGACGCAAACGGACAAATTCGATATGCATTCGATGTCAATTATAACGCAAACGGGCCAAACCTCTCCCCCAAGGGAGATTAAACCAGAGGGGAATAAACTTCCCCCTTTACGGTACTCGTCTCATGAGTCCGCGAAGAGGCTCAATGGCAGCCACTCTTGTTGCAGGAGAGATGATCCAGTATGCTCGAACACTTGTGGGCAACACATCCATCCATTACCAGGCTAACATCAAAGACCGGGCATGTCGGTCAGTCATGGCGGATGTGAAAATCTGGTGTATGAGACAGTAAATCTTCGTAGAGCACGAGTCACCAAATCCAACATTTCTTTCGAAGAGGGCGAGAATGTCGTCTAGCGTCCGGGAGACTCCATGGATCTGCTTTAAACATTTGCA
This sequence comes from Marchantia polymorpha subsp. ruderalis, assembly GCA_037833965.1. NCBI lineage: Eukaryota > Viridiplantae > Streptophyta > Marchantiopsida > Marchantiales > Marchantiaceae > Marchantia > Marchantia polymorpha. Next base: position 28,630,524 of record AP031351.1, on the reverse strand, counting down.
GGACGCTGTGGTGGACTTCACGCAGCTGCCTTGACAGACAGAGCACGGCCAACGGAACGGATGCACGAAAGATTCGCGCCTGCCCCTGCCCGACGAGACGCCGAACTTCGGGGACCTGAATCATTGCCATGGCTTGATTCAATCGCCTCGAGGTGCATTATATGCCTTCAATTACATCCCGGATTAAAGAACATGCGAATTGCATGATGATGATGATGGAAGGAGCAACAGCGCCTCGAAAGGAGTCGGGTCGGGTCGGGTCGGGCCCAAGGAGGAACGAAAGGAACTCGATAGATGCTCGGCTCGCTCGCTGCGCTGCCGTACATCGATCGATCTACTGGCGAGAATAATAATTCATCGCGAGCGATCGAGCGATCGAGCTCATCATCATGCGGCGTAACCGACTTTAGATTCTCGTGAGCAGTTCTTTCGAGGAAAGCCTGCATGCATGGGCAGGGTTCGATCACGCCTCATGGCGTCTTCTCCTCTCGATCGAGCTCCATCACTGCCGACGCTTTAGTTGCAACACGGTGCGGTGCATTCGGAGGATGCGATGGAGGTGAGAAAGGTGTGCGAATGAGTCCGAACCAGATTCGAGCATCGATCGGGTCTGTTCTCCTCGCACTCCAGACACATTCCTTTCCCGTCTATTGTAAGTGAAATCTGCGATCGAATGATCGATCGATCGATTCGAGTTACCGGGAGAGAAAGGCACCCAATCTAAATCCCACCCATCCATCCCTCAACCCCACGCACCTAACAGCGTTCGTGCACGGCATTCGACATGGACGGCGTGCCGTGGAAGGCCTGAGGCGGTGGAGTATCAAATTTGATCGACCGCTTTATGGAGATTGTGCGAATGATTTCTTGCTGCCTTCGAGATTTCGGCTCTCTCGGACAGGGTCGTTCAATCCAGGCCACGGGACGGTGAATTGATTAAGATTTGTTGTCGTCGTCGTTGGTGGTGGTGTGGCCCATGGATCTCGAAGAGCGGGAGTGGAAACATTGCGTCCAATGGGGACCGATGGAGTCAGCATTGGACGAGAATGGAGGCGAGCGCCTCTGCTCTGATCGTCAACAAAATCAGGGACGGGGCTCATCTGCTCGCAGGATTGTCGTTGCATACACACTTCCTGCTCTTTCTCGCTCGCGCGGCTCTCGCACTCCACGAGGGCCTTACCGCGACTCACTCACTCACTCACTCACTCACTCACCTAAGTCCATGGCGGGGGAGGACGGGTGGAATCCCGAATCCCGAATTCCGGATCCCGAATCCAGGTCGCTCGAGGTTGCGGCGATCGCGCTCTTCCCGAATGGACGAAGATGCCTGCCAGCATCTGGGCGGGAGCTCGGATGTGTCGGGAAATCGGAGGTGTCGACGAGAGAGATTGCGCAGCAGAGTCACCGCCGATGGAAGTCGAAAGGTGCGGTGGGATCGAGCTCGCGGGGCTGGCGATGGTGGCATTGAAGCACATGCAATCAGCTCAGCGTAACTCGGTCGGGACTCGGCTGGGCTGGGCTCGGGGAGATGGCCGGAAAGGTTTCGCTTTTTGCTTTCTCTGCTCCAGCAGGAGCACGACGCTTGGAAAGAGGGCTGGCGGGATGGCGGGATGGCGGGATGGCTGCACGAGACAAAGCTCTCGGAAGCTTCATTCATTCTCCGAGCTCTCGAGTCTCGCTCGACGAGTCAATGAATGAACATCGCAACCTCCGGATTCCGGAATCTGCAAGTGATCATTGGTCGCTGCGGCGTTGCGTATCCAAACCATCATTCTCGCGCCTCGGGCCTCGAGCTTCGGGCTTGGGGCTCCACATTTGAAGTCCAGGTCCCACCTCCGCCTTCCTCCTCGAGACACAGATCTCAAAAGTCGCATCAAATCCCTTTCCCCTGCAGCGATGTGCGATTGGACCTCGCCACGCTACCTTCGGCCACAGTCTCGCAGGTTTGCGAGCTCTTCGTTCCCTCGTTGTACCACACGTCGCGCTCCTTTCTGCCTTTCTCGCCCCGAAGGCCTCCCATGGGCGTCAGAGTGACGGACGACGACGGCGTCGAGCGACCGAGCGAATCCAATCGAATCCAATCGAATCGAAAAATGTTGGCGGGCGACAGATTTTCTCCTGAGACCGACTCAGTCACTGATTCTGATCGATCCCCGTCCGAGCGAGAGCCATGTCTGCAGTCCTTCCGTGGAAAAGCTCGGATCAAGGTCCGACAAATCGGAATCGCCCGACGCTCGTGGTCTGTGGATTCCAGGGGCGTGAAACTCAGTCGAAGCGGCTGGCTGCTGCGCCTGAAAGTGCCATGTCCTCTTTTCTGTGTGCCCCAGGAGATGGGTAATGGTCGTCACCTGCTACAGGTGCGTGTGATGTGGTCCCTGCGTGGTCACGGGAGAGCTTCCTTCGGCTCACACATTGCTTCAGATTGTTGACGATGGCCAAAAGAGCATCCACGTTTTGCCGAGCAGCCGTGCTTGCTCCTCGACGACATTTGACTTTCGGCTTTCTGAAAAGCCGTCCCCTCGTTCTCTCTCAGCTCGAGGGATGGTCTGCTTTCGAGGCCCCGCTCGGCCCCACTGACTTCTGCTCGCGTAGGAATACGGACGACAGCATTCCAATTTCACTCGACGTGAAATTGGAGACGATTTCAGAAGAGTGTCTCTCTTCCCAAAGTACTTAATGCTCGATAAGATTCGGATTCACGACAAGGTTTCGGCGGAATCCCGCTACCCAAATCTGGGCAGGTATTACAGCCCGCCGGTCGGAGATGAACCTGAGTTGTGACGATGTTTACGACTGAAAGAACTACGAGAGAGTGCAAGTCAATCCTCGAGCGAGGACGGTGTGACAACTTTGAATCCAAAGGCAGTTTAAGATCTTGCTTTTACTGTCAGCTCGAGAAATTAGAATCACCGACAGATCGAAGTCCAGACTGAGTACGGTCCTCTCGTCAGGCCCACGCTGCCGATGGCTGCTCCGTTGGAGAGCATGGCTGCTTCAAGCACCCGATCTCCAGTGTGCCATCACCAGCCCGTGAGTAGCTTTGGAGTAGCCATGGGCGACACGGGAGTCGGAATGCTGACAGAATTCGCTCCCTGTGCTCGACAGCTATGGGCTCAGGAAAGTGAGGTAGAGATTCAGACTGTGAAACAAGCAAGACTCGGGGCAAGATTCGTAGATGTACAGTTTATTAATGAATTGTGAACGAACGATTAATCTCGCACGACGAGAGATGCGGGAAGCTGTCCACAGTTATATTGAGTGTGGCTGAGAAAGGAGCTGGGGCGAACGATCTTGGGCACAGCAATGTTGTCCCGGACGAAGCAAACGGGGGCGAAGCCGATCTGCAGAAGAGCCCCAAAAACGAAGGACTTGAGAGCGAGAGGAAACGTTCTCTGCTGCCTTTCGGCTGCGTATTGCTCCATGGCCTTCGTTATAGCATCGTAATCGCCATCGCCGCCTCCTGCTCGCTGGGCGAGAACGACTCCCAGAGTTTGAGCTAAGATGATGGCGTCCTCTAAAGCGCAGCACCCTCCCTGACCCAAGTTCGGGGTCATGGGATGCAACGCATCTCCTGCCAGAGTCACACCGCTCTGCACGACAGGCGCTGTGATGCCCGGCAGATTCCATCGATCTGCCAGAGCTGCTCTCGAGATATTCTCGAGCGGCGTGTTGTCGAGCAACTCCTTCATGTGCTGTGGCCAGCCGTCGAGCATGCTCAACAACTCTGCCCTCACCTCGGCCGGATCCGTCACTTTCGTACCTGCAGGAACCTCATGCCTCGAGCAATCAGTCCACCTTCCTTCCACCATGTTCGTGAACCAACGACGGATTCGATCGAGGCTGGCAACTCCTGCCGGAGAATTTCAGACGAAACAAGGACGGATGCAAGGATGGAAGCGAGAAAGGAAGTAAGTACCTGGGGATGACCGATTGTACACCATGAACCAATAGACCTTCGTGGACGAAATCGGTGCTAAACCAGCACGAACTCCTCGCCCGAGGAATTGTCTGATCTTGTCACCATATGGCTGTCCAGCCGGGTACACTGCCACTCCACGAATTCCGACCTGCCCCACGTATCGCGTCTTTGCCAACCCCATCCATTGTCCCACCACGGAGTTCACCCCATCAGCCCCCAACAAGACCTGCAGGCAGTTGCACATGCACTCGGCTGTCATGTCAGTCTGTCAAAATCCCACAGCATACAGTACACGACATCGACCTTGGATGTCTACAGGGCTACCCTTGCTTCACGATCGGTGAAAAACCGCAAGATTCTGACAGTTTTGCAGCCTTCTGACGGATTAAGAAAAGACGACTTGCTTTGAGAAACGCACTCACTGCCTTACCCTCGTTCGTAGGACGCATCCGTCCGATAAAGTCAAAACGAAGGGACCAGTGTTCGATTCTCTTTCGATCGAGACAACTCGAGAGTTGAGGCGAATGGCATCGCGTGGCAATTGGGATGCCAGAGCGTTGGCCAACAGCTTTCGTTCCACGCTACAGAGCTCGTGCGGCCTGCATATAGATAGCACACCTCGTTAGACGACGCTGGTTCTTCACCATCTACAGCTGGACGAATTTCCGCCATTTCGAATGAGACGTTTTCTTTTACAAGTGATCTTTTGGCCTGCTCATGCCTCAAGCACTGTTTCATACGAGAGCTGCAACGAGATTGTTTCCATGGCTCTTTCCACCACGAGATCCACGACTACCAAAGTCTGAACAAACTGATCGATCAGGAAAAGTAAAGACAACACAATGGCAGTCACATCCAGCACACATTTCTCGAGTTGGCAATTCTACCGGAAAAATCAACTCACTTAATCTTTTGACCAAATCCAGCAGGTTATTTTTTGTCCATATAAGGTAGAGAGATCACAATCATAACACTTCCACTGAAGCACAACGACTGCGAGTCCATACTTTCGAGCTGGTCTGCACAGATCCCTTTAGACTGCAGATGCTCGAGCCGCCTGAACCGACATGACCAGTTCAAGGCAAGCACCGATCCAGCTTTCAACACCGAACTTGCCAAATATGGGTGAGAATGAATGAGTGAATGAGGAGAAGAGACTTACCCTCCGGGACATTCTTCTAAGTCGAAGGTTTTCAACAATTTCTCTTCCTGATTGAAAAACCTGATCCTGCAAATCTTCAAAACAACATTCGACTTCAAGATCCAACGAGAAAAGTGAAGCAATCAACTGACACCGAACGTATGAGCCATACTACAGGAAGAGATGGAGTGAGATGCTTTCGTTAGATCAACCCTATTTCCACCTGCAATTGTAACGAACTGTGCAGAGTTTAACGAGGTTCAAGAGGAAATGGGGAGTATTTGAGGATGTGAACGATCGGCACAGCAGTGGAATAGACTCGAGGTATGAACTCAAAGAAAGATGACAGTAGTTGACTGCTCGACTCTATCGAGTAAGTGAGTCGTCGTCACGTACCCGGTAATTGGCTGATGCTGTGAGCGGAGCTCATCACCGATCCCGAGCACGTCCAGAACACGCCAAGCATTTGACCACAAGGTCAACGATGCTCCTGTCGTCCTCAGCCCCGCAGACTGCTCGAGGACCAGTGTCTTCACCCCGATCCTGCACGTGCCCATGACTCTCAAAATTAGTGCCCCTCCAGGAACGAGCCAACGAGCGATCTGGGTTCCATTCCACTCAGCTCTCGTGAGCTGAGTCAGTCCATGTGCAATACACCAACATTTTAAGAAATGAGAACCACTCGACTCGATGAGCTTGCGCTGCTACTCTAAGACCAGCTCATGAGCTTTTCTGCTTTGCTGATGAGAAATTAGAGTGGAGCACAAAGCGCTCAAATCGTGCATTCGATCTTACACATTCCAAAGTCTACTACGAGAGATTTGAGATGGAGCTGAGAAACGAGCACTCACTTGTTCATGGCGGCGGCAGTGGCCAGGCCCGCAATTCCTGCTCCGACGATGACGAACTGGTGAAGAGAATCCGGGTCATCGACCTCGCGCGATGCTTCGGCTCTCTCCAAGCCCCTGACGGCGTGACACCTCGCTGCCGCCCGTCCTCTGGTGGTCGACAGCTTCCACGGCTCGACCACCGCCCCGCAAAGGCTCCTTCGAGGAGCGCAGTCCTTGGCGAAAAACGTCGAGCGCATCGATCCTGTCCCGCTGGACGAGCACAAATTGCTCGAATGTCGCCGGCTCAGATCGCAAACTTCCACTGCGCTGGAGCTCAGTGTTAGACCCGCGAAGGCAGTCGCCATGGTCGATGCCATGCCCGCTGATTTCGGCCACACGTCTCGTGCTCTCGAATGACTCAAGCTCGGACAGAGGAGCGGAAATCACGACGTCCTGCAAGCTGAAGCTGAAGCTGAAACGGATCAGAGATGGCTCGAGTCGAAATCGAACCGGAACCAATATTGAACTTGGACGGACTCCTCTAGAGCGCAGAGCTTCGAATGTGCCGTGAACTCTCTGTCTGCATCTGCATCTGCATCTGCATCCGTCCCTGCTCTAATCTCTCGACATGTCGGGACGGTCGCATTCGAGCGAACATCGTCAAACCTGCGGCGTCATCAGCAGCCTCCGACCTTCTGACACTCTGCAATTGCACAGATTCGAGCTGGAGCCAAGCGTCCTCTGCACGACCAACCAGCGGGACAGAGCACTCGACGTGGAACGAAAGATCGTATGGCGCAAGGTCGAATGATGGTGGGCCCCCCTCCTCCCCCGCCATATCTTCATCCCACAGTCCATGGACGTCGAGCCTCGAGCCTCGAGCCTCGACCGTCGTCGTTGTACAATTCCATGTGCTCTCTGTTGTCGATCGACGACGCCTGCCAACTGAGAATGAAGAAATCCGAAGGCGGAACCTTCAAAGTGGGTGGATGGATGGATGGCCATGGCTTCAGCACTACCCACAAACTTGAACATCGCAACGAGCATCGAGCTCCCACAATCTCGGCAGCATTGCAATGCGAGCCAGAAATCCAGCCCGCCCGCCAGCATGAAGCTACTGAACGCCGCAATGTCTCGCCCTGCCCTGCCCTGCACGCACGGCCCTGTCGCTGCGGCCGAGGACGTACGAAAGATTGCTCCATCGATCGGCGACCGATCCGGATGTTTGGAATCTCTCTCTCCGCGGTTCGATGCCGGCTTCCGGTCGCGGTGGCGAAATTCCCGTTCCGAGGGAGGATGCGCAACCATCGATCGATCGATCGATCGATCAGTCAGTCAGTCAGTCAGTCAGTCAAATCAATCAGTCCCGAGTGGCAGCTCCGGCTGGAAGAGACGTTAGTTCACGAGTGGCAGATTTGACTGCATTCCAGTCCACGATGGATGCGGAGGAAACGGAAGGGGAACGGGTAACGTTGCGGCAACGCGAGCACTCGCTGCCGTTGCCGTCATGATGGTGGAGGAGGGATGGCGAGGAGAGCCCTCCCTCCCTCCCTCTGTAACGGTTGTGTGAGCCCCCCCGCAAATCTCTGCGGTTGGGGGGACAGGAGAGCGCCGGCTGCGAGGTCAGAGGCTTCGGCGGAGATTCCCAGACTGCTCCCTGCTCGAGATTCGCAGACTCGGCCCATCGATCGAGCGCAACCGCAACCCCTGTCCTCGTCGTCGTCGACGCCGCCGCACGAGTCTTGCTTGCGCCATCGCTCTTGGCACCGATTCGCTCGCTCGCTTCGTCGGACCCTCTCTGCTGCTCGTGCACGAGAACTCTCGAGCGCGACTGCAATGTTGAGCACGATGAGATTCATTTTTGAGAGGACGAAGACTCCTCTGGGTGCGAGCCCGAACCATAGCCTGATCCTGATCCTGAGCCATAGCCTGAGATATGGATAAAATCGAATCCGAATTTCTTCTTCCTCTGGTCGTTCAATCGTGGGCTGTGTGTTGCTTCGCAGAGGTGATGCGAGAGAACAGGCGCCTGATGGAACGAGGCATGAGGGAGATCGAGCGAGAGAAACAGTCGCTGCATACCATCGAAACGAAGCTGATTCAAGAGATTAAGAAGGCTGCCAAAGTCAACCAATGGGTGACGTTCACTCTCTTGCTCCTTCTGTGCAGTCCAGGCCGCACCGTGCTTTTCTCGAGGGAACTCATCCTTGTGCAAATTGCAACCACTGCATTCATGTCCGAGCTCACTTACGCAGTGCATTGCAATGCAATCCGAGCTCTCTCACACACACACACACACAGTCGTCTGTCTACTGCACGATGTGACTGACTTTTGAGATGAAGGGGGGAAGTCGATGGTGTAGCTCACACACAAAATGACAGGCTTACAAACTCGAAGCTGGAGGGAATCTTAATGTTCGGATTGGAAACCCCTCCTGCAGCTGTTGCTCGAGAATCTGAGTGCACACGTGCACGGTAGCAAATTACTGCGCACATGCAAGTTGTGGCATCTCTCGAAATTACAGAACTGATGGCGAGTTTGCCGATCCGTCGTGTAGGATGCTGTGAAGATCATGACAGTGGACCTCATAAGAACTCGACAACGAATCATCAGATGCTATAACCTGTACCAACAGCTGAAAAGCATATCTCTTCATACGCAGGTTCGACTGTCAATGTCATGTCAGTGTCAGTGTCTGTCCTCGAAGACCATGTGCATAAATGCAAATACACAGAGTCCCAAGATTTTTGAACGTGAAGGTACTCTTCGTGAAAGCAATGGATCCGCCACTGAGTGACTTGTTGTTGGATTTCCGTGTGTCGACGTCGGGCAGACACTGAAATCAGCAGAATCAATGGCAGACGTTTTGCAAGGCTTTATCAAAGCCGTGAGGCAGCTGAACTTGCATGTGAATCAACCGGCCTTGCAAAAGATCATGCAGGAGTTCGAAGTACACCAAATGCGAATGGACATGAGCTTGGAAGAGATGGAGGAGGAGGATCTCTACGAAGAGGAGGAAGAAGAAGAAGAAGATGTCGATGAGTCAGAGCAGCTCGTTTGTCAAGTGCTAGACGAGCTCGGAGTGGACTTCAGTATTCTGGTCTGAAGCCATCTCTGCTCGCAACTTGCATCCCAGTCCGTCTCGTCAAACCCAGACATCTCAACTCATCACCAAATGGACAATCTAGAGTGTATCTAACCTTGTGTGTGCACTCTCTGCTGTCGTCATCGAGCGGCACATTGATCCTTCTTTCTCATCGTTGATTCTGTCGCTACAGCTGAATCATGCTCCACAAGAATCGCATCCTGAACCGATCGAAGCTCAGAAGATGGTGTGCGATGAACCGAGAATCGGCATCGGTCTAAGAGACAGGATGAACCGACTTCGAATGGCATGACCGTCGAGGCTGGAGCTAACGTGATGACGAGAACCGAGATAGATGAGCTTTCAGTTTCCCTTTTCTTAGAGGAAGAGACGATCCCGCAGGTACGAAGTTTCGTGAGTTGTTGGATAACGGCCGTAATACCAGATGCAAAGAGAAGCAGAAATTTTTACAGAAGAATGAGTCAGTCGACAGATCTGTCATGTCTTGAATATCAACCGATGTGCAGATTTTGCAATCCGTGTACTTTGATGTCCACAGTGTGAAATCTCACTTTCTATAACAGCTCTCTCATAACCAGCACATTCGTAGTATACTCGATGTGAGCTAGCGACGTCATTAGCAATGACACTCTGAGAATCCAACATATAATTGAGTGTCATAGAGTACATTACGGTAGGAAACTCTCGACAACAAAGGCCAGGATCGTTGGCATCGGCGTCTTGGAAGCGACCACACGTAATACCGGACTCCTCAGCAGGGCCTCTAGTTAAGGCACGAGGTTCTATTGCATATCCAAGGGGCACTGGTTTCTACTGTGTGTTCCGGTGTGCTGTATAGACTGCGTTGAGACGGCTCGTTGGAGCCAATACGAAGACTGGCTGCAGCTGCTCTTTACCTGTTGCCGATAGATCTGCTGTAAATATCTGATGTTTGCACAACTCGTATTTTAGTCATGTGATGTGTCTACGCCTTTACTGTGACTGATCCACTGGATTCGAGCCATTCGTGTTAAATGTGGCACACGGAAGTTCTGTGCTATACAGTGGGCAGGATCGTACGGCGTGATGTTTAAGGGCAAGTTTTTCGAAGATGTCGGGTCGTTTGTATCAAAAAGGATGTGAGGGTTGGTGACTACATGTCTACTATGCCTTACAATCTATGTACACAAGGTTATGCCCTCATGGAGATGAACTTTGCCAAGTGGGAGCCTCTCAAATTGGTTGGAGAATTCATCTTCCCACATCTTGATGAATTAACTCCTTTTAATTCAACGGGTAGGGTAAGATGAAATCCTCCGATGCTCATTTGCTCATCTGCTGACTTTGAAAGAACTCTTCAAGTTACTACGCTCGTCAGACATAGTTTTCACATCAATAGTCAGCATCCAAAACTGTCAGACTTACAGCCGGTTAGATCCGTATACAGCTCTATTCTACACAGCAGACGGGGGCAAATCTGACCTCATAACAAATTGACGTGGGCCCTGTCCTTCGGTTTACATCTCACTTCATCGACAGTCAATACATAAATACGTCTACAATTACTTCAAAGAGGTAAAACACTAAAGTAGTTGGATGAAAGCAAGAGGCTTAAGCTTGACGGTGCATCAATCACATCGCATCAGCGATAAAATCGTATTCCTAAAAGACAGTCAAACAAACGTCAAAAACGTGACTCCCATCCAAACAGGTGGGAATCAAAACCTGGAATCCAGGCTATCGATATACTTGATTTTGCAAAACTTTTCCTCTCGTCAAAGAACAGATTGAAGTTTTTCAGTGAGATCGCGTCATCACATGATTTCGCAGGTTAATGCCTCTCACAATCTCTTTGCTGAAGATCCTAGAATACCTTTCAGACTAAAACTTGACTAGAACTTGAAACCTATAAACAATGCTTGCTCCTCCTGTCCACGAGTTCTTACGCCTGTAGGGCGAGAGCAATCCCTGAGTACGTTATCTAAGGCTGCACCGAAGCCTCCACGGTAATTACGCTAAGGTCAAGGTCGCATGGACTTGTCTCCAGCTTCGGTGCTACAACGTGACATCAATATAACACCTGTTCGAAACAGCTTTGATATCACTATCATCGACCTCAATCAAGTTAATGCGACCACATCACTTTTGTGAACGGGGGTTGGAGTGTTTCACATTGCTGCCAGGGAGCAGCACTGAAAGTTGGTAACGGGCTTCCAAACTGCCCGCCCATGGTTGTTGTGTCCACTTCTGGCACGATGATGTCGTCACTCACTAATTCCATGGACTCGCCATCCGCCATTTCCTCCATGTCAGGAGTGATGAGAGGCACATCATCAATTTCTTCGATTATTGGTTTCGTGCCTGCAAGTAGAGCAGCAGTAGAGTTCGGCACCCAAGGTATCACTTGCAATTGTTGAGCAGCCTTGTCGTCAATCTCCTCGATCATGGGTAGATCATCCATTGCAGATGAAAAACGTGGGCATGACGAAACCCTGTTCAGCCGTTTCAGCCCCAAAGGTATTGAGGGCCCACCTGACAGGTCCAGCGCTGTAACAGAAGGCCAACGAGGAGGTGTTAGACCACTAAATACGCGCACAACACCAATAACTCTCATCATTTCATTTCTCACAAAATCGATATTCAGGGAAATTTTTGGGCAGGATAATTAAGCAGAACAATCGACAGACAATTTCAAAGGTGTTGAAACTGGAAGTGCAGTAGAATATTCTTAACATGCATTTCTCTCTGTGCATTGTACACTCGTGACCCCCACTGGTAAACTCTCAAGGCCAACAGAAATTTTTGCAGATCTAAAGCCTGCAATACTCAAGGCCGGACCTTGGTATCGAGGCGTATGTCCATGGTATAGGCTTCCTACCTACACATTGGTTTGGGATGGCACCATAGTTACCAGTTTGGGAACCTCAAGACAGAATTCTCTCTGGATCATATCGTTCGAGGGCTAGTTGATTACTGTGATATACATGAAAAGAGATGTATTACCCTTCTACTCCAGCCAACGGTCAACGAGAATATGTCTAGAGGATAGATATGGACATGCATCCCAGTTACTAAATGCGAGATTTGAGTTCGAAGTTTGGGCTCAGACATCACGAGAAACAGTGCTCTCAGTAGAGTACAAATACATAACAATTATGGGATGCCAAACTTTGAAACAACCAAAGACACCCAAACTGACCAAACTGGTAACTATGGCGGTACATATGGAGTATCCATTAGCCACAACCCCAATGTGTAAGTGGTTATTCCTCCCACGGCATGAAATGGGCTACCTTGAAAGAGGCCATGGCCAGAGGGGGTATCCTTGTCATTATAGAAAGGAGACTGACTAGCCAAATCAGAGGAGGTTGTCTCAAAGCAGCTGGAATCATAGCCAGTGTCGGTACCCTGAGGTATTGGCAGCAGCGACGAATTCATTTTGAGTGAAAGTGGGAGGTCCACTGATCCACATGGAGGACCACCGGGGAATAAAGGGGGATTCACTGGTCTGTACAGCACAAGGGCTCTCTGCTCCGATGCTGGACATGGTGGAGGCGACAACACTGTATCCGAACACAATGGTGTGGATGGTGTTGACACCGGTAGCGCTGTAGCTGATGGACCTTTTAGAAGGCTGAACGGAGCCTCCCCTGCTGGTTGAGGAGTCGTGAAAATTGATCCCGATCCAGGAACACTAGATACTCCTGTTTCCTGCATTCCATTTCGTTAGATAAGTCAGAACTCGGCGCCTTTGCAAGCTTGAAAATCGACGCGAAAAACGAGTGCAGCCCCACAACAGAAAATTGGAGCTGACCAAAGTTACTTAAACTCGAAAACTTCACAAATTTTCCAAGAAAACACATTTCTTTCCACGATTATGAAAATTATGAGCATTTAGATTTTCACCAAGGATTTCCATCATCAACAAAGCAGCTCCAAAAAAACCATCCACTTAACAAAGCGACTAAATTTTCTCGCAAAGGATCGCAACACCCGCCATTCATATCCCCGACTCCGCAACTACACGATATTCCTCATGACTAGAAACAGACATGTGAAGTTTTTTAACTACAGAGACTAAAGACCTCTCTCGTGACACAGGATTCCAAGCAGGAAGCTATTTTCGCCCCCAAGAAGCTCATTTTCCCAACAGAAAGCATGATAGAATTTTCGGAAAACAACGCTAGGAAAAAGACGAAGACGACATCGTTACGGCACAAGACTGCAGTCCAGACGAGGTAACCCAGAAACGAGAAGTCTTGTTCTTTCGGGTGTCATATACAAAGAGAGAACTTTTTAAGACCTTGGCAGAGTGGGAAAGAGAAGCGGCGGCTAATCTCATGACAGGCAGAATCTCGCACAGGAAAATGGTCAGGAAGTCGGCTACTCACATAAACACGCAATTTCTTGGACGGCGAAAGACTGACATTCTGCAGATCCAGCACCAAGTCGTCTGGGTCTCGGCGCTTCAAACCGTGCATACGTCCACTCATCGTGCTGCTCTAAACGTCCGCTTCACAACCCTGGCCGCAACAACATTGCCCTGCAACCGAGCCGAGCCAAACCTCAGCGGCCTCGCCCTGTCCGCAGCCAATTGACGAAAACCTCCTCGCTCGCTCTCCCTCCCTCCCTCTCTCCCTTCACCCCTCCCTCCCTGCCTGCCTGCCTGAATTCCTACCACACCTCCGACCGCGCGTCGCGAATCACCATTCACTTCTCCACCGACCTATCGGGCCACGCTCGATTCTGCTTCGTCGCAATCCTCCGCACGACCATCGTTCGCAGGCCCAAATTCCTCCTCCTCCTCCTCCTCCTCCGCTCTACTCCACTCTACTCAACTCCGCAGCGCCCGAGTTCCTCCCCGCGATGCGCATCACTGCCGCTGCTCGTCGTCGCCCTCCTCCGCCCTCGCAATTGTTATCTGCCTGCCGAGCACCTGCCCTCGCCCCTCGCCCTTCTGCCTCTGCCTCTGCCTCTGTCGCTGTCTCGCTCCCCTTCGACTTCATGAAACTTCGTCGTCCTCGTCGGCCTCTTCCTCGTCGCTCTCCTCGTCTCGTCTCGTCTCGTCTCGTCGCGATGGCGACGCGGGCCTTCGATTTCCCCACAAGAGAGTGCAACCAGAGGTTTACGGGGCACGGGCACGGGCAGAGGCAGGATTCCCAGACCGCAGACTGGAGACCGGCGACCGGCGACCGGGACGATCTTCTGGCACTTTCGTGGAGCTTCTCCGCGATCTCCTCGGCCCGTCTAATCTGAGCCCATCGGAGGCCCTGGGAGGTCATCGACGGCGGAGGGGCTGTCGAGGGCCCGAAGGTGGCAGGGACGCCGGACGCTGGGGCAGAAAGGAAAAGGGAGGCCGGCCGTCCGTCCGTCTGTCCGTCTGTCGAGCGTGGAGTGACGTGATTCGACGGCGACGCTGGGGCAGTACTTTCTTGTACTGGGGCAGTGGAATCTCGTCCTCCTTCGCGCGGCTGATCGATGGCGCGCAGCCCCGACCCCAACTGCGCTTGAGAAACGGTCCGCCCGTCGTCCTCGTCCTCAAGAAGCTCGACTCCCTCGCTCCCCATTTCCGGCACGAGTGGCTCATTCGCCTCACGAAGAATTCGAGCCAAGCTATGGAGGAGGGAAGGAAAGAAAGAAAGAAAGAAGGAAGGATTGGGGCTGGTATTGGGTCTCGATCGGCGAAGGACATGGCGGTACGGCGTACTTGTGTACTACGATCTTCCATGGTGTCCCACGGGAGAGGATCGGGACACACAATCCCTTTGAGGTCGTCGTTGTTGTTGTCGCTCTGCTCGCTCGCAAGTTGAGATTTCTCCATTTGTCCTGATGTAACTTATGTGGACATGGAGGCTAAGGAGGCTGAGGCGACAAAACACATCTGACTGGAATTTTGGAGCAGAAGGAACCTCAAAGGTTGACTCCTTGTCTGCGGAAGATCTAGCACAATACTCTCCTTGGGCTCCTGTGAGAAAGTGGGCATCTTGGTTGGTACCCCACCCTTGTTGCATGCACACAGAACGATTTTATTTAAAAGGATTTGGAATTTTCAAGATTTCCGATTTTCTTCATGTACATTATTATCGCGAGATGTCTCTCTTGAGATCTTTGTGTGCAGCTTTTGCTGACTGTAGCCTGCTCAGTGATGCATAATCTTGAGAACGCAATTAGAGGAAAAAGTTCTTCGAGCGCGTTGTCGGTACTAGCTCTCTCCCTCCTCTTGGCCCTGGCTGGGGCTGGCTAGTTTCCTCGGCCTTTGTTGGCCTCTGCTTTGTAGGGCTGTCGACTTACATCATGCATCCCCTTCATGAACTTTCATCCAAATCGAAGTGAGTCACGAGAGAAGAGGAAATTGAAAACGCATAATTTGGTTGGATAAAGTTTGGGAATGTGGAGAGGTTGATTGAGCCCATAAAAGTGAAAGCCATGACTCGCTCAGGAGTTGGAGGCCGTCACTACGGAAGAGACCGAAAAGCTTGGCTCTCCGGGCCAAGTGTACCCGGAACTTCACAAAATCATTTACCGGTCGATGGGGAACGAATGAAAGCGGGGAGATATTCGATCGAATGAAATCTGCAGGTGGATCTTGATTCACGAGGCACTGAGGCGCAGCGCCGTGACACGTGTCGCCTACTCATTATCCAAATAAAGCGCGAGGGCCAGTCTCTGTGTGGCTCTGAAAGGTTTTGCACGACGGAGACCTGAATACATGCACACAAAGCTCCAATTTGCTGCTGGCTGCAAAGCCAAGAACTGGAACCATCAGGAGAATTCACTTGCGCTCCCTGGAAGATACGGAGCAAACGACACGTATCTTCCAACCACGAGCACCTAGAGGTCACCCTGCTGAAGCTCAGTCAAAACTAGACTTCCAAATTGGAGAAACGACAATTGGGTTGATTAAGGGAGCACAGTGCACGGAGCAAATCTGAGCAAGACCAACTCCGTTCATCATTGACCTGTATACGACATCGATGCTCATGTTCACACCAATGTCCTTATTCCTCCACTTGAACATGAGTCAGGTTCAGATAACTCTCAAAGGATGTGTTCAATGCGTTGCAACGCCTTCATCTACTGCTTCTGCGAGTTGGAAATGCTCGGGTATGTACTCCGTATGTTATTCTCACATGATATTTATTCCGTATACATACTCCAGATGTTGTTCTCACGCGGCATCGACGTTTCTTGGCCTATTCCATCCGACATATGTTTGTTTTACTTGCCTACAAGTTATTCTCTTGTTCATTCCTCGAGATTAGTTCCCAGCTTTGGATATGCTCTCCAATGGCGCCTGGTGGCATTACTACCCAGCTTTCTCAGTGGTACTTGGAGTCAGAACACTTGAAAGTGTTTTGAATTCAGGAATTGAGATGCCAAAGTGCACATTTATATTTTGATATATTGGTTTCAAAAATTTATCTGAAATAAATATGTTACTAAGATGCAAAAGGAGAGATTCAATCCATAGAGGGTAACATCAAACAAATATTTTCACAATCATAGAAATTTATATTATACTTTAAATATATATACTTTAGCTAATGTCATGATAAATTTGGATATGTAGATAGATATGCGCTTTATAGTAATAAACTTAAAAAATGATGGATGAAACAACTTGGACACATATACACCAGAGATTGACATAATATTTCAAGAAGTTACTTTTGTAAGTCCTAGAGAGATTGGCGTATGTTATATCATATGGTTTCGGAAAGGTTGTCTTGACATATTATTTAGATATTGACATATGTTGTACAACGTTTTGCAAGAGGATACTTGGAGCTACCAAAAAGAAAAAACATATATGCGTGTCACTTTCATTTTCAGTATAGTTTAATTTATCTAAGTACGTTCATCACTTTCAAGTTATTTCTATTTGATTCTAGTGATCATGATATCTTCCATCTTTGTCTTGATTTTTTTTCTAATTTTATCATTCAGATCGATGGCAGGGATTTATTTATCTCAATATTAATACATGAAACTTTATACATATATTCAAGCATGCTTATATTAGTCAGTAGACTAAATTAATTTAATTTAGTCTCATCAGGAAAGTTAATTTAGACGGCTGTTAGTATCTCAAGAAAAAAACTATTCCAATTGTCAGGCATGTCCGGGTGGAGACCTAGGATAGGAGTGCCAACATAATTTGCTCTTTTGTATGACAAATAAACTTGTTTAGAAATTTTAAAAAAAACTTCATCTATACTCACAAACAATCTCATAAATGTCATTTACTGAGCAGAGTTACCGTCAAAGGCATCCTGATTGCTGGAAGTGCGGCTAGTATCTCTCATAAAAGTGCTCCGCAAGAGTGCAATGGAACTTCCAGTGGTTGAAATTCACCATGGGGCAAAAAAAATGCAGTTTTGCGGCTATTATCTCATACAAAAGTGTTCCTTAATAGGGTTTGGAACTTCCAGTGCTTAATTTCACCATGGAGCAAAAACATACTGTTTTACATAGCGCAGAGTCCTGACTTCCAAGGATTGTGACATTGTGCGTCCACATTGAACCATCTTTGCAATGTAAGATTCATAGATTTGGGATATGTGAGGTGTGAGCTTGTCCCCTTTGCAGACGGTCTACAATCTCTTTTGTACTCATAATTCTTGCCCTGCAATGAGTTCGAGCTAGTAGCTGCTCCGTAATAGGAAAAAAATCATTACCTCTTGAACCTCCTTCAACTTTGCACAGGCTAGTATCTGCACCGTTAGAAGGAAAACAACCATTACTCTCTTGAACTTTATCAAAGAACTTTACACTTTACCAGAGTGTTACATAGCGATACAATTGACGTTGACTGCCAGCATTAGTTTAGGCGCCGAAGCCAGAGACTTTTGAGTACTACTGTTCTACTTTGAGGGCATCCTTTAAGTGCTGGTGACTTTGTTCTATTTTCGATTGGTTGTCTTTTATTTCTAATTAATTTTGTTCTATTTTCGATTGGTTGTCTTTTATTTCTAATTAATTTCTGAATAGTAGGCATGGTAATTTATATGCAAAAATTTTTAGTTTGGATAAACCTAACCATAACAAATAAAAAATAATTTGTTTAAAAAATAATTTTTAATAGAAGTAGAATTGTTTCTATTATTAATTCTAACAGACTAATTACAGTCAAATTAGATCATAAATCCTCGATTAATCACCAATTAATTATTGATAATTTACCAGGGGAACTACTTCCAGTATATGATAACGCTTGGTTAAATAGAACGCAAATCGTTTCTGATTATCTAACGAAAACTATAGGCGCTCAGTAATCTTGTCGCATAACTTGCATATGCCTGCATATATTAATTACAACAAATACGAGCCAATATTACTGATTCCGGTAATTATGTTATAATGTAAACTTTGTTGATCGACGATTCACATCATGCATGCAATGGGAGTTTGTGTATACGTGTATGGCTAAGGTTTAATCCTAGCCTACTTTACAAAATCTAGATGGAGAGGACACAGCCGTCAAAGATGTCAAAGATTTGAGTGACAATCTTGGACATACAGTCGACAGTTATTAACCCTACTCTTGGCTATAACTTTAGCCAGTTGGAAAATTAAGTTCACATTTCTTATTTACGAAATCCAGATTTGTATCTTGAGTTTTGATGAAAATCTAGTGATAAGCCCTGCAGAATGACAAACCTTGTACTAGAATTCTTTCATTTCCACCATCATTGTGGACATCAAACCCCACACAATCCCCAACATATTATCCGCTCGACCTCGTGTAGACTACTACCGGTTGCCCCGGATTGAAAACTTATACACACCTCAAATAATTCTCGTGTTAGGGGTGCTTGGTACACGTGTGACCTACAGTTGTTCAACACCTCTCATCTACCCTAGTCACATAGTCTATCATTCATTCCATCGACAGAGCTAACACATCTCCACCCTTACCGTCAGAATCCAACTAATGACAACATTCCACGAAGTTGGTTGTTTAATACCAAATACACTCGTTGAGGTCGATATTTTCTGAGTGGCTATGTATTTATCCGACCCTAAACCTTTCTAACACGAAAGTGGTATCCTAGTTTGCAGAGGTAGGCCCACGGCAGTCAAGCAGAATCAATTTAGACCACGCCGCCTGACGCTGGTCGATAACAGAGTCAACAGCTTGAATCTAATCCGGAACGACAAAGATGGAATAGGAGTGACCGGATCACTACGACCATGCCTCGACGATATTACTCCGTACTTACAGAACCGCTGCTGTCAACACGAGGTAAGCAAAACTTAAGCTCTCACTCCCATTTCAGGTGATACAGCATAAATGAGAACTCACAGGTGGGTCAAGACAAATCAGAGTCTCCTCAAACACGAGGAATGAATGAGGCAAATTACTTAAATTCGTCCAAGACGATTGTTTCCAAAATTCCATCAAAACGTCAAATGATAGCAACAACTTTTCTCGAGAATGAACGTAATTCACATGAGGATAGGGACGGCATGTCACTCTATCAAGTCTCGTTGTACATAGTACCTTCGGCAACGCAGTGTCTTGATGACGACAAGCGGCTCACGACGGAAAATGGAGAAGGGTTGACACAAAATTTTGTAAATGAAGACCACTAAAGTCAATACAAAGATGACGGTTGAACATCTGCTGCTTGACTCACCTACCCTACAAGACACAATTTCCCCTCAGACCTCCGCATTTCATATTTTGCTCTTGTGCCTTCGATATAAGACACCATCTACCTGATCTAGGACTAAATTCGACAACATAACACATGTCTTTTTAACAGTGCAAATGTCTTTTTATCAGTGGACGCCCAAGGCTACGCTAATTCCTTCCGTATGGGTGGTATCGGCCGTTGCTGGTGCCGCTGCCCCCGCCTCCGCCTCCGCCCCCGTACGCACGACTGCTGCCGTACCCCGAGCTGTATCCCCCGCTCGCTCCGTAGCCCCCGTAGCCGCTGCCGCTGTAGCCCCCGTACCCCATGCTACCGTAGCCCTCGGCCCCATCGCTGTAGCCGCTCATCATGCCGCTGCCATAACCGCTGCCGCCCAGCGAGCTTCCGTATGACCCCAGACTGCCACCGTATCCAGCCCCGACGGACCCGCCACCGTAGCTACCAACACCTAGGCCTCCTCCTCCGTATCCCCCTCCGTATCCACCACTGCCGCCGTAGCCGCCTCCGTATCCACTACCACCGTACCCGGCACCGTAACCTCCCCTTGCACCGTAGCCACCCGACCTGTACGATCCACCTCCACCGTAGGCGCTGCTTATTCCGCCGTAAGCGCCTTCACCGTAACCTCCATAGCCACCGCTGGCCCCAGCTGTATACCCTCCTCCCCTTCCTCCCGGATAGGCACTGCCAGTTTCTTGCGTGGTTCGCTTTGGTTCGGCCTTCTTGATCTCGACCTGTTATGATGTTAATATCAGTCAGTCCAGTGCACTAATGCTCACCGAGAACATGGAAAAATCGTGGGATTTTTACTGTGGACTTTTGGATATGTGTACCATTTGGTTTTACAGTTATGTCAGTCTTACAGATAGGAGGAAATTTAATATAGCAAAAGGATGCATTCCAGCAATCTTTGAGTGACGAACCGCTTTCATCAAATGGCTAACTATCTTTTCCATAGGTTTGATGACTAGTCCACATAGACAAGAGCTTCCGTATAGAGGAGCTTGGTTACATTTGGGAGCTGAAGGTATTCGTATCAAGGAGGTTCCCAACCCTGATCCAGTTCAGGGTCGGCCTGGGCATCGTGGTTTGTACAGACGTGCATGCTTAAACTGCAAGAATGTTGAAGGTCTCCGAAAAACACTTGAGAAAGCAGGTGGGCATATAGTAGTTACGGACTGGGATTTCAGGTTGACCGAATCGGCCTCGATCGGTGAAAGAGGGCATAGTAATTTTCAAGAAACAATGTCACAGTTACAGCTAGACCTGAGCTCCTTACCTGTTTCCCACCAAGCTCGTGCATTTTTCCTTGGGCGAGAATGTCTTCTACTGTTTGCTCACTGTCGAAGGTTACGAACCCAAAGCCTCGAGAACGCCCTGTGCTATGGTCTTGCATGATCTGATGTTCGACAACGTTACCAAATCGAGTGAAGTAGCTCTTGAACTCGTCTGAAACCAAACCACCGTCAAACTGTCAGACAGATTATATTTCTCATTCCGGGTTCTGAAAGCTAAAGTTGAGTAGTTTTGGGCACAATCCACAATGTGCATACCATGAATGCTAGAAATCAAACTGAAATGTTTCCGTCGTTCCTTACCGTCAGTGATTGAAGGAGGGATACCTCCCACAAAAATCTTTTTGGTCTTAGGTCCTTTGGTGGAAGCCATATTCTCCCTTGGCACCGACTTTTTCGCCTCAACCTGACAAACAAAGGAAATCTCAACACTGTGAGCAAATCTACACACGGGAAGGTACAGAACAAAGAAAGCTTGTTACGAAGGAAGAGTAGACCAGAAGAGTTAGACCTATAATATCTAGTAGGAAGATTTGTTTACCGTTCTTCCGTCAATCACATGCTTGTCCTGAACGACCCTGTCGCAAACAAGTGGGTCGGCAAAGGTGACAAATCCAAATCCTCGAGGGTGTCCAGTGTTCCGGTCTTTCATAATCACGGCATCGGTGATTTCTCCATACTTCTTGAAGTGGCTCGTTAAATTGTCTGGTCACATCGAACATACGTAGTGTCAAACTATAACAGAAGGGGACTAGGGATAGTTCGGCGTGACGTGTATCCCTATATCCATAACAGAAATCAGGTAGAAGCAACAACCTTGCACATTGAGGACACAAGCAAGAACAAAACCTCTCTACTCGACTGTAAGAGCGTGTGTGGTTAGTTGAATGACTATTCTGAGACTCAGCATGCGAATCAAGTTCGCTTTGTAAGATGGTAAAGCGACCTTGAGATGAGACATAGCCGCGTTCAAAGGAGTAAAGACAATTTTTCTTTTTCTTGTTCAACCCTTTAAACTCAGTCAAAAGGTCCTTGTGCAAACACATCTCTTTTCTTCCGACTGACCAACTTCCAGTAATCCAAGGTGAGCACTTCATACGCGCCTTTCTTCCCCCACACACAGACTCCTAGTGTGTTAGTAGCTATCTTTCATTCTATGCCAGAACCTTGACGGGCCTACTATCCAGTAGAAAAGGGTCTAGTAAAGACAAATGACGGTTGCTTCCCAACGACATGCAGCCTTCACTGACGATAAAACTGCTGAAATTCCAAAATAGTGGACAGTGCTGCTGAACAAGACCTACTACCGGGTGATATAGTCTTAATGTGAAGCTGTATGCACTTGGAGAGTTATCATGCGTGCAACGGAGTGAGCAGGTCAGAAGGACAGCAAAGTCCTGCTGAGACCATGGTTTATTTTCCAATAAGAGCCGAACAACAGGCGTTTGAGTGAAACCAACCCCATCACAGCTTTTGCTGGTCATACGACCATACTACAGCTTGACTGAGCATCACTTGACGTTTGGGTATCGTTCACACCACATTAGAGTCAGAAGGGGGAGAAACAGGGCGTGTGCTGACAGAAAGACCTCTTCACACATCACCGGTTGTCCGTGTGATGTTCCTGATGCAGGATACCTCATGGACGAGAATTAAAACTACGGCTGAAAGAACCGAACCCGCCCGGGGATAAGAACCACGCCACGGCAATCGTTCACGACAAGCACATCAGCAGCACGTGACGACGACATTGGGGTGTGCAGGCAGGCAGACATGAGAGCGGGGATTCACGGCGACGCCATCATTGCAGCACTGACAATTGACACGAGAGCAATCTTGGATGGTGAAAGGAGGCACACACCTGTGGAAGTGTCCCATGAGAGGCCGCCGATGAAGATTTTCCCTCTATCAGACGACGGATATACGTTAGCTAGAGTAGAAGGGTGCCTCACCTATCACTCCCCCGCCCCCTGGGACATGAGCAAACCATACCACAAACAGACTCTAGACGTAAACGAAGGCTAAAGCTAAATCTAAAGCTGGAAGGTACACTAGAGGAGTCTGAACTGGCAACTAACCCTGTACTGGACGATTTTCCTGTGGAGGCGTCTGGCGATCCTTTGGAATCACTCTCTACCTTATCCTCGTTATCGTTATCTTTATCGGGCCCTCCATTTTCAAAACTGTCCTGCGCGCGCTCCTGCGCTTGCTGCTGCTGCTGCTCCGGGGCTGAGTCCGTGGCCTGTTCATTCAAATCAGGCGCAGCGTCGGACATGCCTGCATCTTGCTCTTGATCAGCCTCCATGGCCTCGACACAGCAGCCCGCGCAACAGCAGCAGCAGCAACGCTCTCACCTACACGCCCCAGATAGAGAACAAGCAAGCCCTTCCTGAAGTATCCTGGCCTGGCCGGCTACACACTCCTACCGTCAACCAACTCTGCTCTGCACTGCTCTGCTCTGTCTGCTTTCTGCTCTGCTCTGCCTGCCTTTCTTTCTTTCTTTCTGCCCCGTGTCTAGCCTGTGCGTCTCTGTCTGCGCACACACACCAAAGGAGTAAAAGAAGAGAGACTTCTGAGAGTGGAGATGTCGTGTAGAGAGGGAGGACGACGACACTCAACACGCTACGACCCGCGAGTGGAGGAGCAGTGACGGGAGAGAGATAGAGAGAGTGAGAAGAGTGTGAGAGAGAATGGGGGAAAAAGATGAGAGAGAGACTTGGGCAGATTCGTCCCGCTCCGCGCAGCCGTTTTTATTTTCTTGCGTCTTTCGTGCTCGGTGATTTCTAGGGTTCCTCGACCCTCCCTCCTCCTCCTCTTCCTCCTCCGTCGAGCCCCGGTCGCGTCTTCTTCTTCTTCGTCGTCGTCGTTCTCGTCCTCTGCCCCTTCGTCCCTTCCTGCCTTCCTCTCGCCCTCGCCCTTCCTTCCTGTGCCTGCCTGTCTGCCTGCCTGCCTTCCACCGCTGTCCTCTCCGCCACACTCTCGCTCCACGTCGAGAATCCTCCCACAAATATGAAGATCAAGATGACGAGCCCGCGCAGTGCGCGTATCGGATGCTCGCTCGAGGCGCACGCTGCAAAGCCACCAAGTGCTGCTGGTCGCCAAACTGCGAAGAAGTAGGGGGCGCAAACCCGTCCCAGCTGAAGAAAGCAGAAGAAGAGGGCGAGGGAGAAGAAGAAGGAGAAGAAGGGGAGGCAGGAGGACCAGCAGCAGCAGCAGCCGATGATGAAGAGGAAGAGGAGGAGGAGGCAGAGAAGAAGCGTCGCAAGACCCTCCAAGCGCAAAAGGCCCCAAGGGCCAAAGAGCCAAAGAGCCAAAGAGCCCCAAGCCCAGCCCCTGCCCCAGCCCCAGCCCCCAGCAAGCAAGGAACCGAAGGGAGGGAGGGAGGGCGAGGGCCAAGGGGGTGGCGAAGCGCGAGTGTGTGGATGCACGCGACCGCGGCCGCGACCGCTCTGAGCCCCCGGATGAACGTCCTCCGCCCCTTTCTAACCGACAGATGTCATGTGGCCACCCTCGCTCACAGGCGTCAATACCAGATCGATCCAGTTCAGATTAGCTACAGAGTTGTTACCGGCTTTCGCGATTTTGTACCACATCCCCCGACCCTCTCTCTGCACGGCAGATAATAACAGATTAATTTTTGTCCTCAGCCCCCCCCCCCCCTCCCGTTAACGACCTGTACTCCTGCCCCCTCCAAGTAATTCGCTCCCTCTAATTCTTATTTCGAATTGCTAGCAAATTATTGCAGTCGTTACATCGCATTACAGCGACGCATTGGCAACTGTCACCTGCGCTGACAATGTTCGCCGAATGGATCCGACGATGTCGTGGGGTCATACGATGAGAATATGAGATTGTGGTGTGAAGATCATCCAAGTGGAGTGGACGGGAGCTTGAGGCCACCTAATATTGAAGCAACCTTTAGGTGTACACATCTAGTGACTTATTCGACCTATTGTTCATTTTGCCTAAAAATTTGTGCATGCATTTATGAGTTCTGAGAAAGATATATTTATGTTTTTATTTTTTATTTATATCTAGGTGTGTGTGTCTAAGTACATGGATGTGAAAAAATTGAAAAGCTTAGTACCAGGAAACATGTGTCAAAGACCGTTAAACAAACTAGGTTTTGGAGATTTATAACTTAAATCCAAGAAGGCTAATTTCGGCCTACTCTTTTATGATTCAAACCAGCAAGCTTTGTTCGATTGCTTACATTTTAACAAGTTTTCCGAATTTGGATCTCGTAACAACCATAATATACCATATTTAAATCACCATTTAATATAGATAGGGATTTTGGTGTATATTGATATAACTTGTTAGAACATTATAATAAATTGAGTGAAATGTACATTGAATCCAAAGTAAGAATGTAACTTCACTATCTCAACATGTCTACACACATTAAAAAAAATTGCCATTGCTTAACACAAATAGTCTATTGGAAATCTACAAGTATCATTTTATACAATTTGATCCCCACCAAAAGAAAATCATCATCTATGTTCTAATATCGAACTACGTCCGTAAAACACAAATGATTTATTGTTTGTTTCAACATTTCTTATCTCAAGTTCCAATTCCTTTGACGACTCAAAACTGTGGCCAAGAGAATTGATTATTATAATGAATCAATTTAATCACGTGACACAAATTACAACAAGGAATTAACAAGATGTCAAACTTTTAAGTCACTATTATCAACTCTTTGAACTTCATTTTTGACACAACAGATATGCATTTTTTTTTTGCAGTTCATTGTGATAATTTGAAAATTTTTTTCACTCCATAATCATCATGGCCTGATACATTGATTTGATAGTGTTCTCTCTCAATTGTCGCTCTAAGTTTGCATTTGATCACAATCATTCTGAATTTTGGAGCAAATACGCTTATGGTGTTCTTGAGCTGTGCCCGCTTGTGGGAAATCAGTGTTAAGCTACTCGAAATTTGAGCAAATGGGAGATTATGTCGAAGTCATATGTGTAGCACTAACCGTGGGATATTTGTTTGAACATACTTTGACATTTGCACTTCGGAAGTATGTTATGTAGATGTTTGTACACCGCAAAACATAACATACATAGAAGATGTAGAGATGTCAATTTTGCATGTTCTTTGTTCATTGTTTCAACAGCATGAAATGCTTCTTTCGTTCGCAAAAGATTTTGCTATTGCTTGAAAATATATACAAACTGGCCACCAACTATAGTTCGATATGCATAGTTATTTTTCCACATTATAAAACACATGATATAGTTACAATCACCGTTTCAATTGTGTAAAGATGATTCTTTGATTTAGTAAAAGATTTTGGTATAACTTAAGAGTACAAACAAACTAGTTCCAAACTATAGATCTATAGGAAAATAATTTTTCCTCATTATAATCCACAACATATGATTATAAAACTTTCATTATGATTTTTCCACACTAGAGTGCACAACATATAATTACAAAAACTCTTTTGATTATTATCCCACACTACTGCCCACTACATATAGTTTAAAAACTCTGTTTAAAACATTGATGATATTGTGAAGTTGTTGAAGTCTTATTTCATAAAATGATATGTTGTACGGTATTTGTGTTAAGCATTAGTACCATCAAGTAATTGTTTCACACATTTTAGAGAAAAAAAATCAATTGTTTATTTTCATCATGAATAAAAAGAACATCAATTAATGCAAAGCATACTACCATATTCAAGAACAATCAATCTAACACATATATTGTGTTCATTATCAACGTTGTACTGATATTTTCATTCAATTTTACTTGCTGAAACAAAAATATAAATGATTTTATAAAACTAATTTCACATTACTCATATGAAAAGCATTGGTTTTAGTGGTAAAATAAACTTTGCATTCTCAATGATCAAGAAACATAAGTAGTATTAATAGAATTATACATGTTATATGCTGCACAATTTCAATGTGATTTTTCCTTAAATTAATGTAAACATAATTTTTAGAAAAACACATTCATAATCTACTTTATAGTTTTAACCAACTTCAAAGCAATACACTAAAATGATATTATTTTTGTATTTGATAACTTGATTTCAAAAGTGGTTATTTTTTGTCATTAACATACTTATACAATTAAAACATGTACATTTTGATTAAATTTATGAATGTACATAAAAAATCAATTTTGTAATCAATGATGTATAAATTAATGAATTTGATACTATTATTACAAACTATTTTTTTAATTTGAACCAGATAAACAACATTTCATATTTTGGCAAATAATTCCATTTTTTATAATCAAAAATATGCTCAATTAATATGTATACTTTCGTAAATCATCACAATAATAACAAGTTCTGATATTATCTAGGGTTTTTTCATTCATAGATATTTTGACAAGATAAAAAATTGACACTGTCATAATCAATTGTTTATTGATAAATTATAATACAGACATTATAAAAATTCAAACAGTTTCAAAATACTCATATACATAAAATTATTTTAAAAAGTCCATTTATAAGATATTTATTCAAATGATATTAAAATTATATCAAATCTTCTAAAAATAACATTTCACACACGTATAAATTGAAAGATATTAATTTGACTAAATAATTTTACATCAGATAAAAAATTAATAAATATTTCTTTTAAATTTGCAAAATATTTTCAAAACAAGTTGAAATACATTTAAAAAAATAATAAACTCACAAATAATGAAAAAATAACAACATAAATAAAAAATAAAATTTATATATTTTATATTTTACATTAATAATGTATACACATAGTAATAATACACATATATCTTTGAAAGTTTAATTGATTGAAAATATTTATTTCATCATAAGCATTTGAATGATACTTTCAAAATTGCAAACTACATTTATTTCAACTCACATGAGAGTGACAAAACACTTTTAAAATAAAATACACATTATTGTTAGCAAATCATTTTCAAATTAGTTAAGAGTTAGAAAATTTCCAAGATATTTTAAACATCACTAAATGTATTCTTGAAATGTAAAGTTTACCTATATAAGAATAAAAACATGAAATTTTATTTTAAAGTTTTATTTATTAATGATAATAAAAAAAACACAGTAAGAATCATGAGTGATGAAAATATTGGTTGAACAAATAAACAACATATTAAATTTCATATCATTTAATACAATAGATTTATCAAAATGTAAATAATGAATATTTTTTAAAAAAATATTTAAAAACAATTTACTACAATAACACTTTTTTTTCATAGGAAATTGAAACATATTTAATGATTTAACATCTAATGTTTATTAAATTGTGATACATTTCTAAGAATAATACTCACATACATCTTTTATTACAAACAAATCAATAATTCATGAATAAGTGAAATCAGTTATTGTCAAATTTGATTTTCATGAATGTAAATGTTGAATATCATAAATAATTATAGTTCTTTATATATAAGATTTTAAATTATCAACATTACACTTGATTGAGTAATAATCAGATTTTGCCACAAATATGAACATTTATGATATATTTCAGAATATAATCGTTTGCAGATATATATATATATATATAATCTGTGAATTTAATATAAAATCATACTCAATTATGATTAATGTGTTTACAATCATTTGATGAGATATATCATTCATTTCATTTTGATAGTTTAGTAATCAAATTTTAATTAAGATTTAAATAAATATTTTTACATTTTTTAATAAAAAATGAAATGTCATAGAACTTATGTGAATTGTCAACTAAAAATATTAAAGATATTATTAATGAATTTATAAAATTATTTATTTTTGAATCAATGAAAATATTCAGATAGAATGTATATTTTCATTATAATATGGTTTTTAATTGATTAAATTAGTCACATGTCTTTAACAATTATTAAAAGTTAACCTGCTTACAAATTTTTATTTCTTAAAGTATGCAAAATTATACTTTTGCATCACATTGTACATTATATTTTATGTCAGACATGTTTGAAAATCACACATAATTGTAACAATTATGAATTTCATGATTCACTATGAATTTTGATATTTATAATTACAATTTTGTGTTTATAGTACTTAAAGATTCAATATGAAAGTTTTAATACTTGAAATCTCATGTTTGAATAAAAAATATTTAAATATATATATGTTTTCATTGTGTTTATAAATTGGATTCATAAATATAGTCAATAACTGACAGCAATAATACTATGTAATGTTAATCTGCATCTTGTTAAATGCGGTTGGTTTAACTGTACTTAGATTTGATCTCCAATTAGTATTTGAGACATTTAATCTTGTAATAAACACGTTTCAGTTAAATTTCACATGGACATGTGCGGGAGAGATAATATAGAAATGAGGTATGAAGGCATGATGTAACATTTTTGATTTCGTGACGTTTTTATTTCGCCCGTGAAAGTAGTCACATGTGGAGACGAATCACTTACATTGATGTGTGTGATTATTGTCTCTGATTCTTGTACACTCCGGTACAAATTTTTAACACTTAACTATCTATAACAATATATTCAATGTATCTGGTAACATATTGATATGATTCAAAAATTGAATAATATAATGTAAGATATATATATATTGATGTTTGTTTCTTAATTTTTTTTTCAAATATCTAAATGAAGTTTACATCATATAATGCTCAGTAATTGAGTTTATATTGAAAGTTTTGTTTGAAGATTTGATTAATTTTGCTAACTATAAAAAAGAAAGATGAGTAACAATGTCTCAATGTATGTAATAAGATTATGATGTTAATAATTCAAAGTATTTTCATGTTAATTTACAAGGATTTTACATAAAACTAAATTCATTTGATACTTTATTTAAGGTATGATTTGATTACATATGTAAAACTTATATAGTGACTTTGTAATGACACAACCAGTTATGTGTGATGCAAATAGCTATCGTCATACAACATACATTATTGACATGCCGTACTTAAACACACATATATAAGGAAGTAGAACATACATATTCACAAATGTATCACAACTTTTGATACTAGTTGGTGGTTAGGTACTTCCAACTTCTAGATAGTTGTGGATGCAAGAATCATTATGCCGGGTGCAATAGAGATTCCATCGTTAGTCACCTATTTGCAATCCATGCAACATGTAGATTGAGTGATCTATCAATCTAAGTACATCGAGTACAAACTCATCGTCAAACATAAACTACATTAATAGGTGGAATAAAGCACAACATGTGCCAACATTTAGTTCTTTGATTGAACACAATTATGCAAATCTCACTAGCTTGAAACACAAATCTTACATAAAGTCAAGTTAAGTTCACTCCACAACTCAAAAAATCTAGGTTGATGATATCGATACACCATAGCCAACCCAATGAGAGCTATTCCCTACGCTAAAGTACTCAACTAGAAGAATTGAAAGTTCTTTGAGTTTTCATGTAACTATATTTTCCAACAATAGTGGGCACTAACCTAGTATTAGCTCAACTAGAGTTAACCTTAATCAAATACTAACTATTAATAACACATATGTACATGACATATGTAAGTTACTTAATGCATATACAAATACAATTTGTATATGGTACAATATGAGAATAATAATAATAGTAGTATTTGGCTTTAAAATGATATAAAAAGAAAACACGTTTTAGATACCAGCTCACAATAGAGGCAACATTATTGTAAACGATGTGAAGTTTAAAGATATGGGCACATGAGAGTATGGTTTGAATGTGTAAAAGTCAGTTTTATTTGGAGTGAAGTAGTTTTTGAAGTGAATCTTTGGTGTAATTAATATTCAATTCATAGAAATGAGCATTTGATAGTATGGTTTGGATGTTTATGATAGGCAGGTTGGATCATAAATATATATATTTATCTATCTATCTTTAAAACTTGAGCAGGTCAAAATATATACATATGATTAATAATGTTTCTGTACTTGTGGAGATTTTGGTATCTGATTGAGTTAATGTGATACATTTATTTCTTATTTTCATCGTGTGTATATTAAAAAACAAAGTTGTTGGAATTATGTTTATGTATGAATTTTCATTGGTTATGGAAGGATTGAATCAGCAATAGAAAACATATCCGAGCAATGTAGTCATTATCGTAATACCACTCCTCCACGAGGAAAACATGACCCGTTTTTGGTTCAAATGTTTTCATGTTATTTCCATCACATTTCCATAAAAAGAAATTCACATGCAAAAGTGCTAAACTATAGAATTGCTTGTGCACCACTTTGTTTTCCATGCAGCTCCTCTCTCCCTCAGCGAAGTTTGACAGATGACAAGGAGCATAATTCAAGTTACGTATTCTGTACTCAACTCTCTATTTTATGCAAGACATCTGTTCCAAGATACCAGAAGCAATCCATTCAAACCTTTGATTTATCATTTATATTTGATAAGGAGAGGATCATTTTAAACCTTCCACAGAAAAAATACAATGCTGTACATTAGAATTGTACATACCAAGCCGGAGGTGTGAACTTCATGTACTCCGTAGAACTACAAACCTCTCTGATGGTTTTATAGTACTTGTATATATTTGTATACATGTATATGTAATGATTTCATGTAACATGTAATCTGATTTCAATGGAAGGTATTGAATATAGAAACCGCAAAAGCTTGAGGACATCACTCTTGAATCGTGTACAGAAATCTATTTGGTCCAAATTGGTACTAATCTCTGTCAAAAGCGCGCAGAAGTAGACAAACTGGAAAGGTGTATCCCTTACATCGATTACTGCTATTCTCATGGAGTTTCAGCCACCGGCTGTTCTTCCAAGGGTGGACAGATTGTCAATCGCTCACGGTCCTACTCGCTGGGGGAACGAGTTTCGATGATTCCAGATAAAATGATGTGTACTATTCTCATCTCCGTGTACGTACTGACGAACGTTCCAAGTACAGTACTGCAGCAGCAGTTTCGTCGGGCGCTGAGATCACGATGGACATCCGTCGGTCAGTAACGAAGAGAGAAGCGACCGAAGAAGGGTTACGGAGGTGGCGAAGATCGGGACGAAATACGAAGAAAGACGAATCGAGGGCCATCGAATTGAAGCCCTCGAATGACAGACGAGGGCTTAAATTCCCCCATTATGGCCTGCAGAGCGTCCTAAATTTAGCCTACAGCGATGGATCTGACGTTGACGTGTGTGGAGCGAAGCACCCCCGATCCCGACACCTGTCAGTGGCGCAAGTCTTCCCCCCAGGACCCGGCTCCGGCGCGCCTGAGCCGAACGTGACGTGGATTGCGGCTCAAGCCGGTCGCGGTGTCGTGTATCCACGGAAAGCGCAGCGCTGGTCTTCCCGCACCCGCTTCCCCCGCTGCGGTCCTCGGACTCAGCTCTGCCCCCGTCTCTCTTCTTCCCCCATCACCCCCAGCCCCACCCGCAGCCCCCTTCCTCTCCTCTCCTCTCCTCTCGGGGGCTGGCAGCTTCCTCGTCCTCGTCTCTGGGCTTCGCTTTTGCCGTTGAGGGCCTGCGCCTCGAAGGTGCAGCGCGAGGCGCGGGCGCCCGATAGCCCGTCGCTCGAGACTGGCGAGCCCAGAGAATGCTCGACATTCTGGTCGCTCTGTCGACCTGGCATCCGGTCGCGGCCGGTGGCGAAATGACATCAGGCCGACGGACTGGCAGCCGACGACGAGGAGGGGGCTAAGGCAAGCGAGAAGAGAAGCGAAGAGAAATCCGAAGCTTCGAAGCGAAGGCAGCAGGAGGAGCGGAGCGGAGCGCTAGGGGTAGTGGCGGGGGTTTATGGGCGCGACCAAATCGCTCGCACGCACGGGGGCAGGGGTTGGGGCTGGGGTTGGGGGAGGCGGGGGATGAGGAGCGCGCAGGGCCGAGCGGGCGTAGCGCGCCGGTAATAATGCGCAGGTCACCCTTTTTGCTTTTTGATCCGTCGCTGGACAATTCGAGTTCGCGGGCGGACAGTGAGGAGGGCGGCATGGCGGTTAACAACGTGCAGACCGAGTCGTCGCCCTTCTACGACGAGAGAATGGGGCTGAACTCGAATTTGCTGACGGGCCCCGTGACCTTCGAGTGGTTGTCGCAGGCCGAGGATGCCAGACTCAATGGCTCGTCCGACGCGTTCCAGCCCTTCCTCGACAAGGCTGCGCAATCGGCAGAGGCTGCCATGAACGGCGATCACGCCTCGTCGCGCTTCAGTGTCATCAATGAGTTCAACATCTGGCGCCAGAAACCCGAACTGGCCGAAGCCGTGGCCGCCATCAAGGCGCTCACTTGCGTGATTCGGCGTAGCGAGGCGACCACTATGATGGGCTTGGAGATCGAACTGAAGAAGGCTGCCGAGACCTTGAAGGTACTTCCGTTGCCACCTCGGACTTCTTTTTGTTGTGATTGGTTTCAAGCCTCGTGCCCGTGACGAGGGTTTATGTCATAATTCTTCGCCTCGTTCTTTCGGATTCGTCTTTCATCGTCGTCGGGAAGCGGTAGGCCTGTAGACGTGGGTTGGATCAGGGTCTGTCAACCTGTCAGTTCTGCTGAACGAATTTAAGATCTTTGTCCGACGTTGTCGATTTTGGTTACTTCTCCGAAGATGTTAGGTCTTTTCCTTAAGTCTCGTCGAAGATGCTGCTGGCTGATTGTGGAATTAGCTCAGCGTGACGTGTGCGAGCGGATTTCAGCCTTTTCAGAATGTTCGTAGGGAGGAGTTTGTGGTTCTTTGAGAGGCAGAATTGACGATTCACCCCGGGACAGTTCACGGGCTGGTCAATTTGAAGCAAGGGGCAGCTTAAGAGGTCTTCGTTTCGACATGTTTCGATCTGACAATGTATAATTTGATTGCCAAGAAGGTTGGTGTTATATGTTTCGTGCCCTGACTACTTTGTAAGTATTACAGAAACTCATGACGAGGGGTACTGGCTCTTATTCAGCTACTTAGACACCATGCGGGGTGCTGAGGAAATCGTGGTCTTTCCGTGTAGCATGTGATCCTTGCTAGGATCTGGCATTCGCCCCTTGACAGGTGCATGGTGATCTGTATATCAAGTATACTCACTTTCAGTTTTCATACGTCCTCGAATCGTTGCCTTTCACAGTTTACCGGGACCTTTCTTTTGTTCTATGTTTTTGAAGCTCGGGATGCATTTTTTGCTGTGGCTGTTTACGAAACACATTTGTTCTACTCCCGAGGATTGCAAACATTGTATAAGCCTGAATATTGAAATACATTTCGTTGTTTAGCTAAGTAATTTTTGTTCGTGCACTTGTTATCAGTTGCTTCCCGTGGCTCCTCCGTGGAATATTTTGTTACTTTCGTTTCGTAAAGCCCCTTTGGTTGCTTATGTGCTGTCTGTACAAATTGCTTTTGCATTAATCTCCTCCTACAACCAAGGGTGTATTCATATAAAATACGGGACAATACGCAGGTTGTATATATTAGATGGTTAAAAAGCAAGGTACACAAATCGAAAGCGACTACTTAACTGTTAAGCAAGAAGAGCTTTTGGGAATGAAGACGGGAACGGCTAGTTATCCCTCAGTTTGGGCTAATTATCCCTCACCTGAGTATAGTAGGGTGAGGGATAATTAACCAAGTCAGCCAAGTGGTTGGACAAAGTTCTCGATCGGGCCCTTGCCAGTGACAATAGCCTGAACGAAGAATCCGAACATGGAGAACATCGCCAGCCTTCCGTTCTTCAGCTCCTTCAACTTCAGCTCGGCGAAGGTGTCGGGGTCCTCAGCCAAGTTCAGGGGGTCGAATTGACCTCCAGGGGAGATAGGGTCGCTCACCTCTCCCATTTGTCCTCCTGCCACTCTGTATCACTCGATGGCTCCCATGAGCACGAGGCACGAGCATGAGGCAGGCCCAGATGGCCAGAATGCTCTGCCCATGGACGAGGCCAGAGTTGCCGAGGTAGTCCAGACCTCCCTCGGAGAAGATCTGCGATCCGGCCTTGAACCAGACTGCCTCGCCGAACTTCACTCCGTTCTTGGCCAGCAGCTCGGAGGTCACACATCCCAAAGCTCCCAACATGGCCCATCGGGCGTGGATCACCTCCAGCTCCAGTTCACGGCGAAGGTCTCGGGGTCGGCAGAGAGTCTGGCGGTGTCCCACCCGTAGTCACCGGGGAACTCACCGGTCAAGTACGATGGGGTGGCACCGGAGAACGGGCCCAAGTACTCGGTTCAGTCCTCACCGTACCTGAATCACAAACAAGCCTGCACGATTAGCCACAGATCGAAGCTGACATGGATCGGTTGGAGGTTAGCCTAAGGGTATAGTAGGGTGAGGGATAATTAGCCTAAAGTGAGGGATAACTAGCCGCTCCCATGAAGACCTGTTGGATAACTAGTGTAATTATCATAATACTAAACAGACCGCTGCCTCTTGATTATCCTGAGAATCAGTGGATAGATATCTCCAGCTAAGACTTTGTGCTATTCTAGGCTTTCTGAACGGAAGGCGTGAGACCATTCTTGGTTTGATAATTCTTATGTGTTTCGCGCATGTACTTCAGGAATGAGCGAATTAAACCGCTCCATTTGCTTTACGTAGCTTTGCAAGTGTGTATCAGCTACTTCCTTACGCTTCGTTTGGTTTCATTACACAGATGTGGGATAAAACCTCGATATCTTTATCTGCAGGCTGTGATCTTTTCATGCGCTATGTTACTCGCACATCTGCTTTAGAGTACGAGGATATCAGCGCAGGAAAGTCTCGCCTTATTGAACGTGGTGAAAAGTTTGGTGAAATCTCCTTGAAGGTAAGATCAGACTTGAAAGTGTTTGCGTCTACACTTACTGAGTAGTGTCTCATCTTTGTTATATGGGTTCCGTTCAGTATTTTCTCGAATGAATTTGATAGAAGCTCCATCAGTAGAGATGACGGAGGCCTGCAAGTTGGATCTATGAAAGTTTTACTAGTTGTTTGAACCATGAAAGTGCTCCAACGTTTGTTAAACCTGAAGCCCGAACTTTTGCTTTCTGCAGGCTAGGCAGACAATAGCCAACCTGGGTCAAGAGTTCGTCTATGATGGGAGCCTCATTCTCACGCATGGCTACTCTAGAGTGGTGTTGGCATTGCTGAAGTTGGCAGCATCACAGGGAAAACGATTCCAGGTCGTCTGCACAGGTATGATTGCCACTTTGGTGATGGAAAATCAAGTACATCAAGTCTAATCGGTCAGTTTTCATATCAAGCTGAATAAAGGGAGTACGTTTTACAGGCATAGTGCTAAAGAATATTCTCGCGTAGAAAATCGGTTGAAATGCTGATCGAAGTTTTGAAAAGGTATGAGACATTCCATCGTCGATCAAGGTAATTCTCGGCAGTCTATTGAACTGCAAAGTAAGAAGGTCGAGGCCGGTCACGGTAGTACGTTTCTTCAAAAGGAGCGAAATGGGCGATCCAGGTTAGCAGAGACGATACTTATCGTGGATGGGGCTGGACAATGTTCTTCTCGGATCTTTATTTGTCGCATCAGCAATTTTCTTGAGCCCGTAAGATGAGTCATGACCATCAGGCAGGATTCAGGGTAAACTGTCATGTGGATCTTTTTTATAGAGTCAGAGGATAGAAGGGGTACCTGGCCGTTGCTCTCTCTTGGTTTTTCAAGCGGGCGTGATACTGTATGTGGAGGAGGGCTGTTATATTCGATTTGGACAGAGTACGTGGACCGTTCCTGGACTGTGTGTCCAGGTGCGAAAGTACTGATCTGAACAACAGGCAGATGGACTTATTTATTTCAACTGGAAAAAGGTGTAGGTGAAAGATTAATACTCTTTGAAATACTTTCAACGCTGTTTTCAGCTATTTATGTGGACTTTATCGTCAGAGAATGAAAGTTTTGGTTCACGGCTGATTTTGACGAGGTTGGGAAGTTCGGTCAGGAAACTGGAGGCATGACGATTTTGTTTACGGAGATACCGAAGAGAATTTTACATCGCAAAACTTGGGAACTGGAATTGACAGTGTCTTATGCCCAATAGATGGTGTATAGTGAAGTCCTGGACAACGCTGGCCTCTTCGAACTCAAAAGAGTACTTGCGTGGTGTCTCGGAGAGCAACAGTACTAAATGATGGGAGGGAGTTTTGGAGAGTAATGCTCGTAGGGAGGTACCGCCACAAAGCCATTGTTTCCTGGAAAATCCTATGGGACTCATACAATCAATTATCACGTAATCACCCATAGCTACATACCTTGATAGCTACGTCAGATTTTTCCCTGCACAGGTGCAACAGCATGTTCGTATTGTGTTACATATTCGCCGTCTCATATGGAATGGCTGGTCCAATGTGGAGTACGGATTGGTGGAGTTGTGGTTTCACACTGGATTGCTCTTAGGCTCACAATTGCTTTGAGCATTGTCACGCAGCAGGAATAGATATCCGGGTTGAGTTCTCTCTCAAGTCTGAGGAAAGGCGGACCTGGCTGTGCTCAAGTTGAGGTGGCACGCCTAGCAACTACTTTCGGATGGGTATCCGACTAAGTAAGCTGAGTCTTGTAGACAGGTTAAAGCATGACAAGGAATGTCCTGGAAGTCTTGGAGAGCACTCAGCTAGTTCCTGGAGGTGAGATGTAAAGGGCTATCCCACGAATAGTTAGGTGAGGTTTAGGATGCGGAGAGGAAGTACATTGTCAGATTCGAATACTGGGATCCGTCTTCTAGGTCCTCATTCCTCCTCGTAGTCTCGCTTCAAGAATTCTCTTACAAGTACTGCTGGCTTTGCTTGTTGCCTGAAGCTTAAGTCGAGCTGACACCAAGAAGAGGAGGATGAGTTATCACGGAATAGTTCGTAGTTGGTTATCAGAGGAACTCTGATTCTGTGTTCATTTGGTGAACACCGTATTCGAGCCTAATAAGGATAGGCCATGAAAGCTTTCCTTGAGATCCGACAATTTTTACGTTATATATAGTTATTTATCCACTTCTGGTAACAACGGAATTGAAGTAACCCAGTTGTCTTTTATAAACAACCAGGAGAAATATGAGAAAGTGAATCGAAAAAACCCAGTTGCTTCTCATCAACAACCATGAGAAATATGAGAAATTGAGGTCCCGCGTGTTATTTTCTGATGTCTGCGAGCTAGTCTTCTCATACATACAGTTGTCGCGTGCGTATTGAACGTATCTACTTTGATCTGAATGCGGAGATTTTTGCTGCTGCAGAGGGTAGGCCTGACAATACTGGATTGGAAATGGCCAAAGAGCTCATGGGTGCGAAGATTCCCATGATGCTTATTCTTGATGCTGGTGTGGCAAACATGATGGGACAAATTGACATGGTTTTGCTTGGCGCGGAAGGTGTTGTCGAGAGTGGAGGAGTTATCAATCATATTGGGACATACCAAACTGCTTTGGTGGCCCGCAGCATGAATAAGCCCGTTTATGTAGCAGCAGAAAGCTACAAGGTACTTGTCTTCTTTTCTTGTGTCATTAGAAATTCGAGAATGAGAGGTTGCTTCGGTCTCCGCTCTTATGTATGCTCTCTGATTCGTATTCATGCATACGTCGAATGCCACTGTCCTTAGTTATGTCTATCTTACTCTCGATCTTATTTAAGGCTTCCTTAAGTAGGAATTTGATTTGATAAACTAAGTCTTGTATGAGATTTGTTCTGACACATCTGCCAAGTATTTGTCACCTTGTGCAGTTTGCTCGACTCTTTCCCTTGGACCAGATGGACATGTCACCAACCCCTCGCATTGTAGACTTAGCAGTTCCAGCGCAGGAAGAAAATATTAAAATTCAGACGTCTGAACGAGACTATACGCCGCCTCAGTATCTCACACTTCTGTTCACGGACCTTGGGATATTGACTCCTTCGGCTGTGAGTGATGAACTGATCCAGCTCTACCTTTGATAGGTTACAGAGTATGAATTTTGATCAATTATACAGAAGCTCTTGTATGTAAACATAGAGAAGGCCTCTGCTCCGCCATTGTAAGGCGTAGGCTATGGATTGATGACACTTGTAGGGAAAAATTGAGTTTGTAAGCGGTTTCTAGAGTTTGAGTCTGAGTTGTATTTCTCTTTTAACGAAAGATTGAGCTAGTAGTGGCAGTTGAGCAGTCAGCTGGACTGAGATTAAACTCTAGTTGAGTGGAAGGCTTTCAAGTGTACTTGACATGGAGCTTTGGTATGTAGCCTAAAGGCCCCAGCAGCTGTAACGTAGTGATTTAGTTTAGAGAAGGTGTTAGTCAAGCAGGCTTCAAACTAGAAGAGATGAGTGATGTAACTTTTCACTTAGGACTGTCCATCTCCCCAGAAGAAATGTCTGCGAGTACCTTCCTCTGATCTGGAATGGTTTGGATCGACTATTTACCGGTTTTGCGGTCTAAAATTTTCCTTCATTTATCTGAAGTGTGAATGAAAGCATGTCGAGTCCGGGACATGATCTTGTCCGTCAGACCTTTTCGGGCTACAGTTTTAAGCACATTATATTTTTCGCATCTTACTTGCGCCATCAATGAGTATGAAAAAATGGTGGGCTTGTTTTGCAGTGTGTAGCGATTACTGCATTCAGTAATCGCTACACACTGATAAGAATCGAATAATTGTTTCGCGTAGCAACCGCTATTGCAGGAGCCAGCGAGCACATCAGCAGTAAGTGATTGGGCTCTACTGACGTGAACGTCGTCGGAGTCAGGTGACCGCATTGCAGCACATTGAAGCCATACAGAGAGAGATGATTCGCGTTGACAGAAACAGTTGTTCATGCATTAAACACTAGATAATATGAAGGACTTAGTCTTATCAGGCCTCCAGTCCACGTCTCAGTCGAGCTAAGAATCATGAGACTGTTATCTGAACAAAGAGTTGCAAGTATGGACAATTTTAGAGGTAATTGTGATTTTTGATATAAATATTGTTCTTGTAGAAATTTTTCTGCAGATATGAGTAGATGCAGCATAAAGCTTCTTCAATCATCTGTGAAAAAGGTCGATTCAAATAGTAATGCGAACTATGATGAAGGCCTCCTGTTTTATGGATTTTATAATTGGGTTATATCCATGTAAAAGTTAATCAGTCTTTAGACCGGGTACAATCTTGGATCTCATTATCAAGCAGATGGAGCGCGATAGCTTTTTCGATAAATCAGCGGTCCGAGCTGCCTCTCACTCCGCGATGCTTGGGGGGTTTGTAACGCGATGATCGCAGCTATTTTAGAATTTTCTATTCATCACAAGAATAAATCTGCATGCTAGAGCATAAGTCTCAGGATGATGTTTACAGATAACAATTTATCAATTAACATAATTTAAAATTCACGAAACTCCTTAATACTATGAATCGCAGATTGATCAAGCATCAAAACTAGGATCGCATGCCTTATCACCTTGTTTCATTATGAATATTTTAAACTTCATCCTTATGATCATCATTACCAACACCTTTATAATCTTTTGCTCAGAAAAGTAAAGTTCATCATTGATTGCCTATGGGTATTCATGCATGTTACCATAATATTTTAATTTGAACCTTAAAACATCGTGATAGTCATTTGATGATCCAAAAGTTAGAACATACAAGTATGATATAATGAGTAAAGATTAAAAAATAGTGTAATTAAGAAATGACAAGACAACATAATGATAAAAAATATGAAATCATAAAGTAGATCTGGATAGTGTTAAAATAATTTTTTTTTCTTTCAACACCAATATTATCCCAACTCTTTGGATTAGAATTATATTGCATAAATTTTGTATCATTTTGAAATGCGTTACCATCTACTTGGAAAAAGGTATCTCAGAACTTCTTGTGTAGATATTCCACTCCATTCAATCCTCATCAATTTCATTTGAATTTCCCAAAGTCTAAAAAGTCATAAAACAGTGAAAACTTTTGCTCTCCATTTGCATATGGTTTCATTTTGATGTTATTGAAAAGTTTTAGAAACATATCATGATAGTATAATAACATCAAAATGAAACCATATGCAAATGGAGAGCAAAAATTTTCACTGTTTTATGACTTTTTAGACTTTGGGAAATTCAAATGAAATTGATGAAGATTGAATGGAGTGGAATATCTACACAAGATCTTTGAGAAGATCATGAATCATGTAATGTACCATAGAGTTTTGTGTAGATATTCGTGAATAAAATCCATCATATTGTTCAATCACTGCTTTATTTACTTTGATATGATACAAGAACGTGCATGATTATTTCAACTTCATCCGAGAATAGTTCAATGAGTAGATTAAATTTTATAACAAAGATACAACAACTAGACTAAGCCTGTAGCAATACTATAACATAAATGGTTCACACCAAATATTATCTCCTACTTGTACTTAAAGCTGATCTATTCACGTTCAAAATTCTTTCTGGAATACAAGTCCAAGTTGTGGTGAAATTTGAATAGTTGATCATAAATAACAAGGAGCACACGAAATCAAATAAGAACACCTCTAGATATGACATTAAATGAATTGTTACGTAAACATAGTGAGGCTACATAATACGAAATCAAATAATGAATTATTTATATAGTGTATATTTTAAAATTATACATGTAAACATAGTGACGGCCATATCTTAAGGTGAGATGCGATATATCCATACAAAAAAAGTTTCATCTTATTGAGGCCTTAAATGGTTCAGAAATGCTGAAGATATGACTGCAAGAGATGATCGACGGATATAGAACCTGGCTAGCTGCCGAGAACACATTTAGCGGTGACGGATGCAGTTATCCAGGAGAGGTAAAATCCGGCCGGTGAAACGTTCAGCGGGGGCGGGAATATTTCCACACGTTGGTGTTCGGGGCGTGTGTTGCTTCGACGGCACCACGTCACCGGAGTTCGATATTTGTCCTCCGGCCCGCGCCTGCCGAGCCTGAGCGCCAATCCGACGGCCGCGGAGCCTCGAATCCCCGGTGCACACTTCGCTCGGCCCGAGAGGGTCTGGAAACCGGGTGTGGCTGACGCGTCGTGCGTCGACGTGGCTCCTCCTGAAGCTGTGGTCGCGATCGTTCCTCGCTAGGAACCACGAACTCGCCTCTCCTCGCCCTTGTGACAAGTTCCCCAATCAGACAGCTAACGGACTTTGTCCAACTCACACCTCAATCCGTAAAGCGACCCCTGACCCCACATCAGCTCTATCCGTGCCCTGGCTCCGATCCACTGGCAGTCCTCCCCATCAGTCCACGTATTACTCGTCGTGCCACATAATCCGATCTCCCCCGAGCCTCCCCCACTCTCCTTAACTCAGCGCAGCATCCTCTTCTGGAGTAAAGTAATAATTTTGGACATTTTCATAATTCCATTATTCCCTCGTTAGAACTACGCCGGCAATAAATTCGTCCCCAAAAGGCGTGCAGCTCTTTCGTGGCCTAAGGTACCCGATAACCTGCTGGGGAATACGTTAAAATCCCGTGAGAGGCCAGAAATGGACTGTGAGTCTTTTTGGAGGGATAATTTTTGATAATGTAAGCGAGGGGCGTTCTGGTCGTCACTCGGAGCGGGGAGTCGAACGCGTGACCTGGCGCATGCCGAGGCCTCGAAGCCTCGAAGAGTCTGACGGAGGAGAAGAATAGAATCCTAAAGGGGACGCGGATTGGCTGGGAAGAGGTGGACCCGGGTGGGTGGGGGCGACCGAGACCAATCCGAAGGAGATGAAAGGTCACGGACGGGTTCGGCGACCGAAGCTGGCGGGGAGGCTCGGAAAGTAGGTTCAGATGAGTGGCCTAGGCAGGGGAGATGAACGCCACGCGTCCGGCTGCAGAGCGGCCACAGGATTCTCTGCCCCGCAAGGCCCTCCCTCCTCTGGGCTGGGAGGCCAGGAGCGAAGCAAGGCCGGAAGTAGGGCTCGCTGGTCCGTCATCCGTCATCCGTCGCCCATCCGTCCGTCGCCGTCCGTCAACAGGGGCAAGTGTGGACGGTACCCGAATCTCTCGTGACCTGCCGAGAGTACGA
This sequence comes from Marchantia polymorpha subsp. ruderalis, assembly GCA_037833965.1. Taxonomy (NCBI): domain Eukaryota; kingdom Viridiplantae; phylum Streptophyta; class Marchantiopsida; order Marchantiales; family Marchantiaceae; genus Marchantia; species Marchantia polymorpha. Next base: position 28,587,709 of record AP031351.1, on the reverse strand, counting down.
TCGCGGGGGGTCTAATGCTTCGGGGTCCGCAGCTATAAGGCTTTTTCGGAGGCGGCCCGAGGTTTCGATCGGATATTTGCGCTCCATTTTTTGCGTGTTTTCGGGCCCAGGCAGTCGACGAGATTTGGCCCCTTTTTTTCCCTCCGCTTTTTCGTACACGGAATCCGGAGTTTGATTGTATGATAGTCGCTGTCTGTACATAGATACTCTTGCAGTTGAGCAGCATTCTCGCCCGATTGGCTCGGGATCGATTCGTTGTCTGAGAGCGATCTGATCTGAAGCGCCTGGGGCTGGCGCTGGCACTGCCGGGTCGGTGTGGAGTGGTCGTCGGAGTAGGCGATTGATTGATCGACCGATTGATTGATTGATTTACCGATAGATTCGTCGATCGATTTGAGTGGTTGATTTGGGAGTAGGGGCCATTTGACGCTGTTCCGGAGCGGGGTTGGAGTCGGCCCTGCTACCAGGCCCCGCGTTGCAGGGCTCGCTGATCTTCGCTGAGCTTGGAGCGAACGGGGATGAAGGCATGTGCCAATAGCATGGGTTCGCTGCATGTTAAAAGCGCTGCGCCTTGCTGCCCACCAGGCCCTCCTCAGGTGCTCGTCCTGTCACTCAGAGTGTCTGTCTGTTTGTCTGCCTGTATTTCGGTCTGTCCCTCGTCCGTGCCCGAAAATTTGCCCTCCCGTGCTGAAAATTTCTCGAGATGGTTGTTGAAAAAATGGTTGTGAAAGTGGGAGCTTGCGTGCCGAATGTCACTGCAACCACTTTCAATTTTCAAAATAGAGGCCTCCTTTGAGATTATTCCGAGGACATGTCTGTACGTACTTCGAAAGGCGACCTCTGGACAATGGTTTTTTCCTCGAGCTTTTCCGCATGCATTGGGGAGGATGTGGAGAATCGCTTCCTCGTAGTCTTCCTGTCGCAGGGTGCAATTCTCGGACTTAATTTATGTCACCCTCTTTGTGTTTAATCTGATTGGTCCTCACCTGGAATGCCTCCTTGTATTGTATGGTCCCTCCCTACAATTTCTTAGTTTGTAGGGAGCTGGCAATTGCTTCAGTGGGACACAGACCGAGGCCAGATTCTCTGGTTCACCGTCTGCTCTGGAATTCAGCAAGCGTCTACATCACGGAGTGTTTTTTCGGAGAGATGAACTGACTCTCAGCCTGATGCCTTGGATCAATTAGTGTTCAGGTTGCTTATTTTTGTGTCTTGGTCTGCGCGCAGCTCAAGTCGGGAAGAGGAAGCAATGTTAGGGAGCGTCACGGCAATGTGGACTCGGTGTCTGTAACCTTGAGAGGTGCGTGCCAGTCCAATTATGCAGACAGCAAGGTGAACCTCGTGAAGACCTACTCGTTCATAAAGACAGATACGTCGTCCAGGTCGCAGAACAGCTCGAATAAGCAGAATGGACGGAACGGAGAAAACAGCACGTCGTTAAAAGGGAGAAAGCCTGGATTAGAACTGCAGCCCCGTGTACAGGATGCCCTGAATAATGGGACCCAAACAGCGGTTAGAGAAGTAGATGATGGAGGAAGGCGCAGTAGAGATCGTCCCAGGAGGCAGCCCACTGGGGAACGCAGAAGGCGCGTTCAGGTCGTTGGAAACAATGGTTTGGTTGACTTGGAAACCCAGCTGGGCTTGGTGTCCGACGACGAAGTGTCGAGAGAAATTGACGATATTAAGGTTTCCCAGGGCAGGGCTCCTCGTGAAGAAGTTGAACGAACTTTGCTGGAGTCTAGCCTCCAAGGAATCGGTTCCAGCGAGATTCAAAGAAGACAAAGTAGTAGTGCGGAGGTCTGCTCTGACTCCGAGATCCCCTCCCAAGGTGGACCTTCGTTTCAGTCGGCGAGAAGTGACTCTTACTCCGGAAGTAGGTCAGAATCCATGGCAGCTAGTCTAACCAATGAAGTATTTGACGTCGAAGTGGCAGATCAGGTGCCCAGGGTCAGTTTTGCCAGTGAACCCAATGGGCAGGACGATTGGGTCCGGAATGGTCCTCGAGGGCCCCCATCCCTTGCAGAGCTTCCTGGAGGGAGGAGGGTGGTGGAACTCGTTGCTGCTTGGGATGGCCTGGCTGGAAGGCTCCCTCCTGAATTGGTGAGAAGTAGTGACTCGGACCTTTTGCTGCGCGCTCTCAAGCTCTCGGTGATGGCACTGCAGAGTGCCACTCCAACAGCAGACGTAGATGGTCGAACCCCACTGTGCAGAGCTCTCGCGGTCGCCCACACTCTCGCCGATCTCGGGGTTCGTTCAAACCCTTACTGAAATCGATGATATGTAGCTTTCGTTGCTCACGTTTAGAAACTGGTGTTGCTTGTATTTTTGGTGTGATGATTAATGAGCTATAGGTCTGTCAAGGCAATGAGGGAAATCAGCTCATCCGTACAGTCTGTGTTTGTGGCAGATGGACGCTGAGGTTATCAGTACCGGTTTACTGAGAGAAGTAGTCGATGCAGGTCTAATCAGCTACTCTGTAATTGAAAAAACTCTCGGAGGAAGCATACCTCGCCTTCTGCATGACTGCTCCCGGGTGAGGCACATCCCTTCTCGTGTGGAGACCCTGGATGATGAAAACTCCAAGGCCCTGAGACAGTTCTGCCTTGCCTTTCATGACATCCGATCAGTGGTCGTTGAGCTTGCAAGTCGGCTGGATACCATGCGCCACATTCATGCCTATCCGAGGTATCGACAGCAGATTCTGGCCCTGGAGACTATGCAGATTTACGCACCCCTAGCTCACGCCATAGGTACGGGTTCAATGAGCCTCGAACTTGAAGACCTCGGTTTCAGAGTCTTATTTCCGGATTCTTATTCTTTCATCGAAAACTGGTTGAGGAGCCATTGGGTGGACGGAAGCGGGGTTGTGGATGAATGCAGAGACCAGTTGTCCGCGGCACTCCAAGGAGACGAAGAGTTGCAGGAGTTGGTTGAGAACATTACCATAACAGGTCGTTACAAAAGTCGTTTCAGCACAATGAGGAAGCTTCTCAAGGACGGTAGGAAGCCCGAAGAAGTATTTGATGTCCTAGGTCTTCGTGTGATTCTAGAACCCAAAGCTGGAAGTAATTCGGATGAAGAAAGAGAACGCGGCATTAGAAGTTGCTACAGAGCTATGGAGGTTGCCACTCATATTTGGAAGGAGGTACCCGGAAGGTTAAAAGATTACATTGCCGAACCTAAGCAGAATGGTTACGAAAGTCTACACTTAGCTGTACACCTGTCTGATCAAAATGAGTGGCGCCCTCCTATGGAGATCCAAATACGCACCGTGGAAATGGACACGAACGCCGTGGCCGGCCAGGCTTCGCACTCATTATACAAAGGAGGATTAACTGATCCAGAACAGGTTTGTAGCTGTGGTTTTCGCTCGTCCCTTATGGTTTCTCAATTTCAGATTATTTAAGCAGAAGAAGATCTGAGAGCAAATTTCACAACTTTGGTTCCTTTCAACATCTTTGCAAACGATAGCTATTACGTATTTGCAGAATGTCTTCGCTTGTACCTTTTGATGAATTCTGCTTTCATCAGATTACTGGTGAGTTGTGTTCAAGTCTAGTCTCTGCAATGAAGACCGTAATTGACCCAAATCCAAACTTGCAGGTCAGGAACCTCAAGATGATTATGGTTGCTGCTGCGAATGTTGCTGCCACGAGATTCGGTGAGATAGCTAGAAATGCCGTGAGCCTGGAAGGAGCTGATCCGATCTTATCTGAGAACGACCAGATTTTCAAAATGTTCGATAAAAATCAAGATGGAGTTATAAGTGTCGACGAGTTCAGAGACGTGATTCATGAATTGGGAGCAGATAAGGAGGATGCCTTGGAGCTCATGAGAATAGTAGACCTCAACACAGATGGCTCGGTATCAGCCGAAGAGTTTGGCAAATTTCGACATCAGGTACAGTACCTTGACTCCTTCGGTCTGATTTCGCGACTTCATCTCTCCTCTCTCCTGGGATTGACGACTAACTCCTCTTTGAAAACTTTTCCAGATTCAAATTGCGCAAAATCTTGCAGGGGTTGACAGGGAGGTGAGCTCTCAACTGGGCACCAAACTGCCGCAGATAACGGATACTTCTTCAGAAATGTTATGCCTGGGTTCTGGAAATTGCGGCGATTTTGAGGTCGAGTTGGATACTTGCGGTTCGGGAAAGTCAGCTGACATTGAAGTTAGCAATCAGTTGCATGCCGAGTCTTCCTCAGAGGGCAGTCATGATATGGATGGAGAGGTTGTGCCGTCAAATATGTTGGACACGTCTGATGCCATCCCCTCTTCGGATGAGGCAGAGTTGATTACAAGCATACAGGTTAATCCTAGCACCAACACGAGTGATCCCAACAGGGACAGCCTTCCTGCCCGTTCAGGCAAGCAGAAACCAAGCTTAGTCAAGCCCCTACGCTTGCCAGAAAAACCATTGGCACCAACCCCAACCACAAACTCAAGAAAGGATCTTGATTCTTGGTCAGAGACTCAGGAATCCATTTCACTCTGGCCAAGCAGTGTAAAAAACGCTGACCTTGAAGGGCTGAAAGTGCCGGCTCAGATCGATGAGTCCTCGGACAAAAGAGTTGAGGAAGACTTATCAACTTTCAGACGTTTCCTCGCCTCTGGGGATAAGGCATCAGCCCGCAAAATAATCATGACGGTAAAGTTTGTTCCCACTTTTCAAAGCTTCCGTTGTATTCAGTTGTGCTGGATGGAGAGCATGATGATATTCTGGATTTGAAGTGCTGTTTCTGTCGTTCACAAACGCCTCGCTCGTTTCTAGCTATCATTATCTCTGAAATTCATGAAAAGTCTAATATGAATTATGTTCCGCATGAATGGCAGCTGTCCAAGAAGTACCCAGAGAACATCAAAGTGATTCTACATCGTGCTAGCCTTGAGCGCAAGTGTGGTGGGTTTTTAACCCTTTTCTTTTTCACACTTGTAGATGATGTATTCTTCTAAGCTCCTGTTACAGTCTGAGATGTCAAGGCAGCTTTACGCTTCGGACTGAGCTCATGAATACTTGTTTGATTGAATGGCTGCAGGTGACATGGTGGCAGCAGGAGGTTTGTACTCTCAGGCTATTCGCAAATTCAAATTGAAAGGAGATTTAGGCATTGATTATGTGAGAGCACTTCAAGCCTGGGGTACTCTAGAGGCACATGTACAAAACCCAGAAAGAGCCAGATACTTATTCATGGAGTCGCTGAATGCAAGCCAAAAGGTATGAGAAATCCCTTCACACTCCACTGCAGTTCTCTTGTGTTAGTGATGAAAAGGGTGGCCTCAGTTTTTAAAGAATGGTCTCGGACAAAAACAATTTTCTTAATACCGGTTGGCAAAGAATCAGTTGGAGTATTAAATTGGTTTATATTAGGGTTCTAGATACATAGAACTGCTCCAATATTGACTCCGATCTGTGGCTTTGAGCAGCAGGGCATTCGCAAGTTCTAGCTATTGACATTGCTTCTTCTTATTATCGTTGGGTCCAGGGTGAGGTAGAGAGCAGCCTACGGGCCACTGGAGTATATGGACTACATGGATGGGCAATGCTAGAGGAACGAACTGGAAACTGGAGCAAAGCCCGCGCTCTTTTACAGCGAGCCGCGGACCTCGAACCTGGAAATGCCGTCGTACATCAGTCACGAGCTCGACTTGAAGCACGAGCACACAATTACGCTGCTGCTCGTTCGCACTTCAAGTTATCTGTTGAGGCAAATCCAGAGGATGCGAAATGCTGGCATGTAAGCTGGAGTTTCCAGAGAGTGAACTTTCTTTCTGTAAAGCTGAGTGATAATCGAATCGTAGATAATCTCTTAAAGTAAAGAACATAAGTTATGCTGTTGCCCTTCTGATTCCGTGGGTTTTCTGTCAGGCTTGGGCTATGTTTGAAGCTAGTCAGAAGAAGTGGAGGAAAATGCGACAGCTCTTTGGACGTGCGTTGGAGGTGGATCCCGAAAGTACCTACACATTACAGGTAATTGTCCTCAACCTCCGTCGACACCAGCGGTAGGACCTTTTTCATAATCTAATTTCGTCTTGTAGGTGACTTCAACCAATTTTACGTCGTTACGAAGGAAACGCCTTATTCATATTAAGCGAGATTCATGAAAAATTTCAGGGCTAGAAAGTGCTGAGTTGATAGAATGGTGCTGAGAAGAATAGGTCGAAGAAATTCTGTGGACCTGCACTCAATCTCTTTCCACAGAGTAGGGTAGATATTGGACATAAGAATGTGTTTTTTTCTCAGTCTCTTACACATACACATGCAGGCGTGGGCTCATCAAGAAGGACTCGTAGGGACTGTCGAGTCTAAACTGAGAGCAAGAAATCTATACAAGAAATGTGCAGAGATAAATCCGAACAATGTCCACTGTTGGCAGGTCAGTGCAAACGCTACTCCTGAAGCTTTTACTTCTGACGAAAAGTTCTGTCCTCATCTAGAATTTGTGTATAGACAGTATAGAGATTTCGGCTGAGGTTGTCATGCAGTAGATCTAAGATTCTCCGCAGCATACGAGATCAGCCAGCATTGGGTATATCTGTCTCTTAAGCTCTTGTTCTGTAAACGTGCAAAGTCATAAATCAATGCTTCGGTTAGATGGGGACTTCATAGACGTCCTCGACCTAGTTTAATGTACACAAGTCGAAGAATGTTTGTGATGTGGGATACTTTTTATCAGTATGAGAAGGTCGAACCTAACTTTGTATAGTCACTGACTTTGTCTATCATCTGCGTGCAGTCCTGGGCTATTCTGGAACAAGAATCTGGAAACTTCGCTGAAGCTAGGATTCTTTTTGAACGAGGTTTAGGTGCCAATCCCGAGAGCGTGCTATGTCTACAGGTTCGTTGTTCTTGAATGATCTTGGACGATATCTTACTTGGCGGAATCTTCAAAGATATGGGGCCGCTCTAATATTATGTGTAGTTTCCTTGAAGCATTATATATTATGGTGAAAGGTTAAGACTGAACTGCAGACAAGGTTTCGTTACTATCTGCTTTAGTTACTAACTCAGTGGTAAACTTGTGCGATTTTCTCTGATTTCTGTCCAGGCCTATGCGCACATGGAAAGGAAATGTGGGAACCTGGAGAGTGCACAAAGATTGTTACTAGTCGCTCTAGCGATAGAACCTGAGAATGCTGCATCTCTGATGGTATGTTTGGCCCGCCACGCTGAAGAATTGTGTTTATGGATGATAGTAGAGGAGTCGAACAATAATTCATGTAACCTGAAAATCAAACACCGTTATCGATTTATGCCCCAAGACTGATTTGGACACTATGTATAGAGTTGAGATATAGCTAATTAGCTATGCAACGAACCTTGCTATGACCTCTCGAAAGAAGAATTATCTGACTTGTTCGAGGAATACGGCGAATAGAACGTGTGTATGTGTTGCCGCAGTTTGTGAATGTGACTCTCACGAAGCCACGAAATTTTCAGGAACTGGCTGTTGTGGAAGATACTTTGGGCAACTTCGAAGTCGCCCAGGAGCTGTATCAGCAAGCAGCAATACTGGACAAGAAGAAAAGTCGAGTGAAGCGGCGCACATTCGAGTCTCGGAAGAAGGAGTTTCAAGTCGAACGTGCTTCTCGAAAGAAGAGTCCAGCTTCTCTGAGGCCAGATGTAGCGGATCGAGCGTGGAGAAGTGAGCCTGAATCAGGTGACATGGAGAAAGAAAAGAAGACAGCAGTGGCTGTTAGAAGTAAAGAAATCGGATCAGAAAGTCGCTTGAGGATACCCTTCGTCGCTGTATCCAGCCAAATTGATAGGTAACCAGGCCAGTCATGGGGCGGCTGTATATTACTGTATGCTTGTAGAGTAGCATTTTTTAGACTCATATTCTTGTGACACAGCAGATGGAGTCCAGTTGTAGGTCTGGTGACCCGTGCTGCCAAGTGTCCACAGACAAGTCTGAAGTATCAAGTCTAGATTATCATGGTCTAGATTCTGTACCATTATCTCGGCCCTTCCTTGTAGATTTCATTTTGTATCATATGGCCATACGTGATGAGGTCTGTCCATAGTGTAACAGTAATCTTATCATTCTTCCTTGGGTTTGTACCCTCGCATAATTGACATTTCAAATCCCACGAACACAGCTGTGCTCGCTTCTTCATTATGATTGTTGACCTTTGAACTGTTTGCCCCTACCCTGGTCGAAACATGTATCAGGCATCGCATTGACATCTGTAACCTCATTTCTCTGTACCTAGAGGAGGTGTCAGGGTTACTCGTTCATACACAAATTCTGCTCTCTAAGTTCACCGTGCCGCCATCAGGAAACTTCGTCAGCAGTATATTCTAACTGATCATGTGAACTATACTCTACTACAGCGGGCCCGAAATGTGACTCAGATTTTGCCTGAAACTTGTGTAGAATGACAATTCAGAAGACACGAAACATATATAAGATCCAGCCGTGAATTGTTTAAATTTAAATCTTAAATTAAAAATCATCTTTATTCCTTCAGGATTTCATTTGACTAATGTGATCAAGGCACACAACACCATACTCAAAAAAGTGCCCATTCACTTTCATCAACGTAATCACAATATGTATACTCCCGACCACCATTCTAACATGGGTGCTTTAAATATGACTGTTGTGAATAATCAGACTCTAGTTTTGCAATTAACCGCACGGAATGTCCATTCAAATTGGATCGTATCAGCTGGAATACATTGGAATGAAACTTTGTTCCCTGGGATTTCTTCTGAGAGCCTGTGCATGTAACAGTGAATGCATCAGAATTCCAGCAACGGACGCCTAAACCCTTCCTGCCTACTTCCTGTCTAGCTACGAGAATCAAAGCAGCTGTAAAGAAGATTCCAAAAAATGCGCTCCGAATGTCTCGCTTGCTGCGAATGTTCCTCGATGACGTGGACGCTAGAAGCACCAAACAAAAGACAACTCGACTCAACCTCAGAACCAGACCGCAAACGAGGCAAGACTCGAAGAATCGGTAGCAAAGTTGACCGCAGTGTATTCCGCGACGTCCCGACACGATCAAAGTCGCGTCGCGAACTCTGAAAAGCAAAATAAAACAAACTGAATGGAAATACTTGCGTAATTAAAAAATGATTTTAGAACCGTTTATTATTGACATGATAGTTTATATGAATATAATAATAGTTTTTTAACCAATAAAAAAAATAAATCAAAATAAAAAAATGGTATTCAAATTCAAAATATAATATAGTTTTTTTATGATAACTACTATTAAAAAGGATCTGCGATAGACTGACCTTCTTCGGCCGTGACGTGGCGTGAGTGGAGGTCGATGATGACTAGGATTGGTTTCTCCCTCCACCTGTACCTCCGGAAATACGATGAGTATACGATACGAGCGTATAACGCGAGTCTCGATCGTCGTACGATCGTTGTCTGAAAGGACATTGGACGAAGGGACGAAGGAAGGAACGAAATGTGCCGATTTCGCTCGAGCCTCAACGCAGAGACGCGTAAGTGGTGCGCCATGCGCGCAATCAATTCCCAAGGAGTTGGAGAATGTGCGGCTCAGATTCGGCCAGATTCTCTCTCGAGCTCCGCAGTCTGACATCGTTTGTTGGTGTTGTGTCTCAGAAAGAGAGCGGAGGCGTGTGCGTGCGCGTGCAGGCAATCGATTCCTTCTCGGGCGACACGGAGAATTCTCTTCAATTTGATCCAATTCGATTCAATTCCGGGCAGCAGGAATGAACGAGCTCGCTCGCTCGCTCGCTGGTTGACTGGCCGAGGCGAAAATCGATCGACTGCGCTCCAAACAAGTAATTCGAAACAATTTGGGACGAGGTTATGTCTAGAGGTTCTGCGCAGGTTTCTCGTTGAGCAAATTGGAACGCAAGCTCGCTCGTGGCTGTGAGAGAGTGGAATTCCGGCTGAAAACATGTGTTGTAGCTTTCTCGAGATTCTGGCAGCAAAAGGCTGTCAGAGTCGCTCTTCAATGTCCGGCATTGCTTGCTGCAAGGCTTGTGTTGACTCGTCGATTTTCATCTCCTGCAGGAAAATCATCCGAACCCGATGGACACTCTGTGGCTCGTACTCGTCTTGGCGCTCGTGACCGGACGAGCGCAGGGCAGTTTCATGGAGCAGCCATTGGCCAGAATCTCGGTCCACAGAGCCCTAATAGAGCTCGAAGACACCGCGTCCATAAGCGCATCCCCCGACCTTCTCGGAGCGAAGGTTTTGCTTCACGTCATTCAATCTCTGAACCTGTTTGCGAAATTCTCTCGTACGCGTTGTGAGCTCAAATCCTCGTGGTCGAGCACGATTTCCTTTCGCCCCCTCTGATTGCTTCTGTTCGACACGTCTCGTTGTTCAGGGAGAAACAGCGGAGTACGTCACGGTGAAGTTCAGAAGAGCTGCAAATGCTGAGAACACGGACTGGATCGGAGTTTTCTCTCCGGCCAATTTCAAGTAAGCGACTTTCGTCGGTTTCTTCGTGTTTGCATGAATTCACACGAAATCACATTATGCAGCAGCGAGAAATACTGTCAGTCTTGATTCGAGTGAGTCGAGCTAATGTGATCCTTGGTGACACTGTGGCAGTGCTTCCACATGCACAGAGCCCGATGGAGTGCCAAGCAAGGATCAATTTCCCAAATTGTGCAGTGCTCCTGTCAAGGTAGTCAGTCAGTGCATGCCTCCTTTGCTGTCGTCAGCTTCGAATTCGGAAGCGGAGTTCTAAAAATCTCGTAATTATTTTTATGAAGAGATGAACTGTTACCGTGACTATTGCCCTTCTTCTCGACCTCTGGCATTAAGTTCAGCGTTTCTTCACGAGCTCAGGGCTTATCTTCAGCAGATGCAGCTCGAGTTTTGATTGAGTGGATCCTGAATGGTGTTACGAGCTGGAGAGTGTAATCGAAGTACTAACAACAACGAGATGTGGATATGAAACAGTATAAATACGCAAATTTCTCATCGCCCAACTACGTACGCAGTGGAGAGGGAAGTCTGAGCTTCCGGCTCATCAACATGAGGGCAGATTACTCCTTTGGACTGTTCAAGGGGGACGTAAGCAATGTAAGTTCAGCACGTGCTTTCATTCTCGACCGATTCGATGATGCTGCCTCAGTCACACGCCAAATGAAAGCAGTCTGATTCGTTTGAAGTGTAGGTGATGCACGAAATGTAGCTTCGTACTGCTTCAAGGCTCCAATTGAAGACGAAGATGAACTAAGCCTGTGTGAGTGAGTGAATGTTCTGCAGCCTGTGCTTCTGGCCGTGTCAAACACAGTCTCGTTCACATCACCCAGAGCTCCAAGCTTTATGCGTCTTGCAAATGGATTCGAATGGAACGAAGTAAGTGCTATGTCTCTATGGCTGTGCATCATTTGGTGCAAGCTCTATCTGTTCAGAGTTTTTTTCTCCCTCTATAAATAAGTAAATAAGTAAATGAACAAATAAATATAAATATTTTGATGTAATTACTGTAACTTTTTTTAAAATGCAAGCATGATTGTCGTGTTCCTACACCAGAAGGATTATCAATAGCTTGTGGAGGGCCACATTTCAGAATTCAGAATGATTGCTCTAAAACTTCACGTCGATGTAGATAACAGTCACGTGGACCAGTGATTATGGGCAAGATGAAGCGATGCCTCTCGTCAAATGGGGCCTTTTGGACGACAAAGAGAGGACCTTGACTGCAGCCATGACTGTGACCTTCTCTCGGGATGACATGTGTGGTAAGTTCTCTGACTTGACGCAAACCTCGCCAACCTAAGTACATGCCGCTAAATTCTGCAGCTCAGCTGATAAAATTCTTTTTGCTCATCTTCATCTTCACTAGACTTCGTCAAACATCGACACTTACAAACTTACAAGCGCTCCAACATTGTGCTCTCTCCGTGCACGAGTCGTGTGTTTGTAGGTGTGCTATGTATTTTGCAATGTATCGTGACAGTAATATGTACGTCCTGAACACAATACCACAGGAGCACCGGCAACCACGGTTGGGTGGCGGAGTCCCGGCTACATACACACGGGCCATTTGAAAGAGCTGTGGCCTAATAAAAAGTAAGAAACTCTCCGGTGCTCTCAAAACATCGATACATACCGAAAACAATCCGATACGCTTGCAGAAAGGTTCAGTGTTCGTATTTCCGCCTAGCATTGTGTCGGCCTCTAGATATCTGCTGGAGTACAGTTCTTTTGATCCGTCCGATGTGGGAGTGCTTATCGGTCGGCTTCTGTTCTGGTGACATGAACTTTGAAGTCCTATTATACAGCAAATATTTACGTCATACGTTTCATCGAGGCGATGGTTTCTTCGTGCTCAGATGCCGCTTCGATTTGAGGCTTGATATCTTCTGCACTTAGAGAGAACCACTAGAAGCAGAGACTTCTAACGGTACTTACTGACTGCATTGTTTGTTCCTTCAGAGACCTACAGGCATCTGAAGTGTTCTTTCTAGTGCTTGACTTTGTCCGTTGCTTCCGTGGTTTTGTTTCTGGACGCAGATACTTTTATCAAGTAGCACATAAGTTGGAGAATGGATCATATGTCTGGGGGAGATCGAGTGTCTTCAAATCCCCTCCCTTTCCAGGTCAAGACTCACTGCAACGTGTTGTAATCTTCGGTGACATGGGGAAGGTAAAATGTCCTTATATTGTCCAGCTTGATACTGTTCAGTATATGCTTTCTTTTCGTACAGAAGGAGTATTCCCGTATAACAACAGCATCTGAAGGTGTGGAGTTCATCTTTGTGTAGTTTGAAGAGCTTGGGGTGTGGGCAGTGCGCCTCAAGGTGCACGGATGGCTGATCCAAGGAAGGGTCGAGTGCTACTCTGATGTGTGATCAATTGCTTGCAGGCTGAGCGTGACGGATCAAATGAATATAGCATGTATCAACCTGGATGTCTGAATACCACCGATACTTTGGCATCGGACATAGATAATTACGACATTATCATCCTGAATGGAGATATGGCCTATGCAAATGGATACGCATCCCAGTGGGATCAGTTTTTGGAACAAGTCGAACCGCTTTCTTCCCGCGTACCATTTATGGTTACCAGGTTCGTATCATTACACCTATCAGACATGGTGAAGCATTGTGTTTAGGTTTAGCCCTGAGGTTTTTTTTCAGGATACAAATCTCGAAGCCTTGTGTACATGTTAATTCGAGGTAGTTCTTTTAGGAACCCCAGATTTTCGATCGTTTCAGAGGATCTTCTTACACCCAAGAGGTGTCACAGAAGACCAGCTATCAAGTTGTCTTCAATTGTTATTCATAGTTTCTTGCCTGAGCAATTGCTAGTCTGGACGTCGTGCCTTTATGCCCCAACAATGGACGTCACACGCACGAGTGTTGCTCATTAGGACCCCTTTCGTATATTGTCTTGGCAGTTGACTCCTTGTATAAAGGATAGGTTGGGCACACGGAATATTCAACTCACTGTTGATCAGCTATCCAGCTATCGATCCACTCTAATATGCACATAAGTCTTCTGAGAATTATTCCGCATCTCCCTACACTGCTCAATCAAGCTTTGCTAGCCTGGCCAAGACTTGAGATCACTCTGAGCCTCGATGATTTCATAAAGCAAAACTAGAACCGAGGATAAACTTTGGGGCAGAACTCGATACACGCAGATCCTCAAAATCGACGACTGTGACGAATGCCTAACTTAGCACCACACACAGAACTAATAGCTCACCATCAAGAAGAAAGATAGCGAATCTGAACTACTCACTATGCCATACACGAGCTCTGACAATTTTGCACAGTTTGCTGGCCTGCTGAAATCATTTTCTGTTTACCTATGCAGTGGAAACCACGAGCGAGACTGGCCCTTTAGTGGTTCGTTTTACGGCAGCTCTGATTCTGGAGGAGAATGCGGAGTGCCCGCACAAACTCTTTTCAACATGCCCGCGGTCAACAGGGCGAAGTACTGGTGAGGGAACTTTCGTGGAGCCAGCTTGGACTGCCACCAGAGTATTATTTTGTGTTTGGTCGAAGGTAGAGGCTGCTTGCAATTTTGCGTGGTTCCAATTGTCCATGGATTCTGTCAGAATTTCATAGCTTGTCAGAATGCAAAGCTTAGGTGGTTGTTTCCGTGGTTTTGGGAGCGATGAAACTTTATTAACGAGGACGAAGGACCTGTCAATGTGCAATTTGGAGTTATTGCTCGTGGATGGATCTGGTGGTCCTTCTCTGAATATCATCCCACCCCAACCACGCCTGACAGTTGGCTAGCATGGCCTCGACAGGGACATGTTATGACCTGGTTCTTCTTATGGGGACCACATTGGGTCCATAAGAAGGTAACTACACTTCACGAGCTTAAACTGAAGCAAAGTTCGGCCTGATGCCAGGTACCAAACGGACTGGGGTTTGTTTCGATTCTGTATTGCAAATACCGAAGAAGACTGGCGTGAAGGTACAGAGCAATGGGCGTTTTTAGAGGAGTGCTTCTCGTCTGTGAATCGCCAAAAACAGCCATGGCTGATTTTTATTGCCCACCGTGTTTTGGGATACTCATCTGGAGATTTCTACGCGGCGGAAGGATCATTCAGTGAGCCCATGGGAAGGGATCTGCAAAAGCTTTGGCAGAAGTACAGAGTAGACCTGGCATTCTATGGCCATGTCCACAACTACGAGCGAACGTGTCCAATATACGAGGTAATTCTGCCTCCATGTTGGAAGCTTTCTAAGAGTGTATAATTGATGTGGAGCTGTTCACCGTGTGAGCAGGCTCTTCCTTGCTAACCCTAAGCGTCTGTAATTTTGAAACTTGGCAGAATGTATGCTTGAGTCAAGAAAAGCACCACTACTCCGGACAATTCAACGCTACCATTCATATAGTTGCTGGAGGAGGGGGAGCAGGTTTGGCACTCTTTGCGCCCTTCAATACAAGTTGGAGCTTTGTCAAGGACTACGACTTCGGCTTCACAAAGCTCACGTCCTTCAACCGCTCTAGTTTGCTGCTGGAATACAAACGGAGCAGTGACGGCCTCGTCTACGACAAGTTCTGGATCACTCGACACTACAAGGATGTGCTCGGCTGTGACAGAAGGACTACATTTTGCCCTTTGATCACTCTAGCAACGTAGCGGACGAGCCTCTGTAACTATCTCAAGCAAGCATGCACATAATTCCCATAATGCAAATCTTTCCCGGGTGCATTTTAGGCGTAAGAAGTAATTATAGGCTTGTTGAAAAGAAAAGGTTAACTTGCACATGCGGCAAGTATGTATAGTCTAAAAACCATCGAAGGTTCTCTCTTGTATGCATGCAATGTAATCACACACTCGGGACTCATCGCATCTTATCTGAAAATCCGTAGTTAAGCGCTGGTTGGTCTCTTTGTATTGAAAACTGGCAGGGGTGACTTCAATGAGGGTTTCCTGGAACCTCTTCGTTGTGGCCCCATATCCATTACAGCTGCACCCAACAACATGCATTGCGCAGTAAGTACTGTTTCTACAACGTTGTAGCAGTCTTGCGGTTAACATGTGGAGTGAAGTTACTCCGTAGAATCAACTCAAGAAAGCCGAGTATCTTATTGGTTAGAACAAAGCTGGCTAAGGTGGTGCTGCTGGGAAAATACTGGTGTTTGTGCTCCGTGCGAGGATTACTATCTCCAGCACTACTAGTACTTCGGTATCTGGCCTGCACAGTTTTTTAGAACAGGCTGTGCACACCCTTAGTTAACAGCATCACCCAGGTCCTCGTTTCTTTTCACTATCCGATGTCCATGTAGAGGCTGTGGGGAGGATCTACATAACGTCGTCTGGCCGCATAAGCTTCTAATCCCATCCTGATATCAAATCAGTTTATGTATGTGCTTGTTTGTCACATTGATGTACAATGTAACACAGAGTACAAGCCAACTGTCATGGGACATATATTTCGAGCTTGTGCTCGCAGTGTGTTTCACAGCTCTAGATCGTAGCTAGAGATATTTCCGAGATCGTACAGTGTGCGAGCGTCGAAACAGTATTGTACTATCCAGTGCATAAGCTGCAGGCATTCAACGAAATATATGTACATACAGCTCTGAGGTTCAGGAAACAACAACTTCTATTACACATACCCATCAGCCAACTTCATGAAGTGCATGCACATGTGCTATGCACATCATATGGCAACGTCATTCCATCCCAATCATCAGGGGACTCCAACGTAAAGTAAAATGCGCTTGCAGTTTGGCTGAGTGAAAATGATCACTTGGACACAGATCTCACCAGCCCTTCTACCCAGATTCAGTGCGCCATGCAAAGGGGCGTTAATTCAACAGCATATCAGTTTATGAATCGTTTGTGTTTAGTTGAGTACCCGGTTGTCGGTACTCTACTACACATGATATTTATTTGTACCAGGTGTGAATTTTGCAATAGATTCAGGAAGCGACTTGACTTCTTAGAGCCGAAGGCAAGGGTTTGGGCAGCAGGAAGAATGATGCATCAAAGTGTTATCTGCAAGTCCAACTGCATTGGTTCTGGGTTTACTATAATATTACTGACCTGGTGCTCAACTCTTTCCTGATAACTCGATCTGGACACAAATCACCTTATAGAGTTTCCCAGGCAATCAACTCTACATACTCCGGTCTGAGGTTTTCATATCAAATGGATGGCGCCTGCAAGATAAGGATCTGGATTCTTTGCAATGTAAAGCTTTTGTCAGTGGAAGGACATCTGGCAGGCATAAAGCGCGAATGACAAGATGAAGCTTCTTTTGCACTTGTTCAAAAGCTGGGGAGGGTTAGCGTGCTTGCATTCAGGGTAGGCTTTATAGCTTCAAAGCAGACTAGAAATGCCATCTACGCTTTTTTAACGAAATAATTATCAACAGACTTAATCTGAACATTGTTCTTGTCAATTCTTATGGACAATTGAGACACTCGCCGTCGGGGAGGTCGGGGTTCCTTTTCGGTTCGGGAGGATCCCTCGCCCGACTGAGACTCACCTCCAGGAGATTGAGAACGGGAGGATCCGCTGACAGGAGATTTCGGTGAGGTGGGTTGAGACTTCGGCGGTGATGAGGGTTGAGACTGAGCCTTCTTCTCAGATATCTTTTGCGGCACCATTGGAAAGTCGGGTTGACCTGTAGATGTCACGGTGCGGTGCCACATATTGCTGTTTGGGTCCACTTTACGGGCGACTTCTATGACTTTCGGAATGGGAAGAAAAACGTAGTGAGTATTCACAAGCCCAATAGTGATATCTGTGTATCCAGCAAACGCTCCATGAACCTGCATACGCGGTTCAGTATTAAAACTGGATCTACTTATGGTAATACAAGAGGAAATCGCTAAACTTTAACCATTTCACTCATCATTTTACATAATTAATGCGTCCACTGCATTAAAGTTGTTGTCCTGGAATCTGGGGAGCGCATGCATGGGTGGTCTCACATGAAAGGAGCACCTAGTACCACCTTAAATGTGTACTCTATACGTTTCAAAGTCTGAAATATACTTGCCATCTTCTCCAAATCAACGTCTCTGTCAAGTTGGTCCGAAGACAGACCACGAAGCTGCCATAGTTCTCTATCTACGGATGCCGTCAGTCATTCTAAAACTCCATCTCCTCTTAACTATTTGTCTCCTCGTCCAATCCCATTGGTAAGGGGGTCACATCGGCCTTACCGCGTTCTGTCCAAGGACACTGCAGATGATGTGGTCTGAAGAGTTACAATGTCTTGCCCGGATCATATAAGTGGGGTCAATATACTTCACATCAACGGACATTTTAATCTTTCCAAAATAAGCTTTAACCTGCATCGAGGTCTGAATTCTGTCAGTGTCTTGACATTAGATTTTTTCTTCAGAGTGAAGCAAATGGATTGGTGACTCCCTGAGACATTGTTTGTGATTTTTTATTAAACTGTCCTTAAGAATGCAACCGACAACGATGTTCACTCTGTTTCATTTAGTCCATTTTGGAATCCAGTTCATATTTGTTGTAAGCTGAACTTCAGTATTGCACAAAGAATATCATGTATGCACATACACAGATCACACTACCCACACATCCATTTGTCCTCTCAGTGCAGTGTTTGTTTACGCTCGCATATGGAGATTGCGGTATGATACGTTTACTTAAGGTTTGTATGAATTGTGGGACTCAGTATCAGAAGATTAGTGTAGATCAACCTGACTGTAAAACCATTTGCCAATATCCCCGAGGATAGGATTTCCTGAAGCATCTACACCACCAGAACTTTCCAGCAGTTCCTGTGAAGAAAAGGAAGTGATTCTTCAACATTCGTCAAGAACAAATGTATGCTCTCTGCGTGTCTTTTCTAGTAGATAGGATTGTCTACTGAAAGAATTGGTTGCATTATTATTGATCGAAATTTCCATCGTTCATAACACAACATACGAGGGTTTGAATATTTTTTGCTATTCACCTGCCCAGCACCCTCGGCTATAACCACAACACACAAGCCATTCTTGTCCAGCCTTTTCTTCATGAAGTTATACACACCATGCTCTCCTTCTAGAACAAAAGGTACCTGCACAGTCCCAAAGCAAGTGAAGTAAATGGAGAAATTGTAAAGCAGCCTCTATTGATTCCCGCAGTCTGCAAACACTGAAGGATACATATCAAAGAGGTAATTTGCTGCTCCTTCGGTGTTATTTAGGCAGATGATCAGGCATACCTCTGGAATGAGGACAATGTCCACCTGACCACTGGCCAAGGTGGCATACATCGCTATGAACCCACTTTGTCGTCCCATGAGCTTTACTATTCCAACGCCATTGTAGGCACTACTGGCCTGAGAAAAGACACGTGGGGTTCAGGAGTCAATACACTTTCTTTCTCACGTTCAGAATGTGAAATTTTCTTTCTTCCAACTGACGACTGTCGTGATTGCAACACCTTAAACTTACTCACTGAGGTCAACTTCCCACAGCTCACAATATAAATACACGAGATTTGGAGCATTATGACAAGTGAGTCATCAAAACTCACCTTCCCAGCATTCGTAAGTTATTTAAACATGCCTTCTTCAATAAATACGAAAAGAGTGGTCTTTTCTCATGAGAAGGATGATGATAAATAGATGCGACCTGCCCTTGTGTACCCTACATTGGTACCTCAACGAAGGCAGCATTGATGGCTCGCTGTGCTTCTTCAACTGATGTATCAAACCCAAAAGTCTTATCGACAAGTTGCAGATCATTGTCGATTGTTTTAGGTATTCCCACAACAGCGATTTTCATTTTTCGCTCCAGACACTGGCAGGAAACAACACCAACCCCCTGATCAACTTGACTTTTGACATGCAGAGTCAGGTTGATTACGTGCATCGCTTCACCGACTCCAATTACTAGTTTCTATATAACCA
Source organism: Marchantia polymorpha subsp. ruderalis (assembly GCA_037833965.1). Classification (NCBI taxonomy): domain Eukaryota; kingdom Viridiplantae; phylum Streptophyta; class Marchantiopsida; order Marchantiales; family Marchantiaceae; genus Marchantia; species Marchantia polymorpha. The sequence continues at coordinate 28,568,406 of AP031351.1, read as the reverse complement.
ACTGCTGGTTGGACGTGAGAAACTACAGCTCTCGTGAGTAAAGCATATTGCGTGTCACGACCCGTGCAAGTCTCACCCTTTTGTAGATTTCATGGGCCCCAGCATGTGAGCCATTTCCACCGATGATAAAAAAAAAATTGATGCCCCAGTCCTGCACAGAAATTTCGGGGTATTGAAGTGGGTGTTTGGATCACCTCGGTGTCTAAGTAACGCACTTGAATTTCAGATCTTCAAAACAAAAACTAATCTCCAGCGCAATTCAATTCCAGCTTTTTAGGAACACTTTTCACAAGAGCAGCTATGACGAACCTGCAGTTTATCTACGATGTCATTAAGATCCGGAGTTCCACGAGAAACACCCAGAAAGCTCCCACCGGCCATGTGTACACGTGACACCAACTTCCGAGTCAGCTGTTGTCAACACAAGCCAGAACAAATGTATCAGAACAGAACACATAAAGCGTATATCTTCATCTCTATCATCATAAGTTGACAGCTTACACACACAACAAGCGGCGTACACAAAAGACGCATCGTTCCAGTGTATGGGATTTTGCTCACTCTACGAAAGTACATGGCAATACAAACTAAACCAGGTGCCTGGATTCTCACAGGGATGCCCAGTTCCAGGAGTGCCCGTAGAACAGATCTTTCATCGGAGTGCAAGCTCAAAATGCATAATCCATCTGTAACCCTCCATGTAGAATTTTCTCTCAAATAAACAGAGAGAGGGAAGTAACTGCAACAGGTGGGTACTTAGGATCGACGAAGCCTTTGAAGCCATATTGAATACCCAGAATCTCCTTCACGCCATACACGTCGAGTGTGAACACCACCTGATGCACGTCACGAGACCCAAGTTAGCAGTGTAGTCGATCCTTGAAAAACCTGCCCGTGCCATGATTCTTGCAGGTGTTGGATCTGTTTCCATGACACGCTAGGCCTACCTCGTCCGAACACCCTGGTATAACTGCGATTCCATCAATATTCACAATTAGCGGATAAGATCCACTGAAAATATCATTGACATGTAGATAGAAAGTAAAAGGTCAGAGAAGGAACCTGGCGAATCACATCGTTAAGACCAGGGCAAAGTCCACCACAGGTCACGATTGCTGCTTTGACCTGGTGTTGCAGAAGTGCAGACAATGGTCAATGTTAAAGATCTTAAGTAACAAAATGAAGTCTATCCACCAATGATTGATCTGCACGTTTCCCAACTTTAGGTGTAATTTAAACCTTCAAACCATGTAGTAGACAAAAACGAAAAAAGAAAAAGCACAGCTCGCATCGAATGTCCAGCAGTGAACATGACCAATTTGGTTATACTAAGCAGACTGAGTGCTAACCCATTCGCATGTGAATTCAAATGAGAGGCGCAAGAACTTACAGCTGAAGGATGAAAGTATATTTGAGCCCGAGGACCAGCTCGCTGAGTCCTGAATCTCACGAGACCAGAAAACAGCAACGTTGGAGAGTAAGATTAGCCCCATGATCTACCTAGATCAAAATTTTAAGACAGTAGTAGGACACAAGGTAAAACCACAGAAGCTCCAATACTTCTCGGTTGCTGAACTCTAAACACTCCTCTTGCCTTTCGAAGCTCGGAGTACCCGTCTACACTATCATATTATGTACTGCCGAGACCGGGAGTGTGAGATCTCACCAAAGAGGCTTGAATTGCCAATCTCCTCCCTCCTCGAACTCAATGCCAACAGAAGTCGGGTTGCCATAATGCACCACCTGCCATGGGTTTAGACATAAGAACAACGGAAGCTTTGCCAAGAATGTCCTGACGGCAGAGTACAAGCTTTGGTGCATTTCCTGTGATCTCAGCAACGTTGAGGCTCTCTAACTAGCTAGATAGATACGCATAAGAAGTTCATGATCAAGATGTTGGAAGTACACCGCTGAGAATGGGTATACATTCTTGCATTGAAACTCCTCGACAGCGTGGTCGAAGACTTGATCACGCGTCATCCAATTGACTAGATGCTTAGTTACCCTGGTATGAGGGACATCACCGGATAGGTTCCTAAGGGCATCGGAGTAGAGCTCAGAACAAACCAAAAAATGTATGATGAACAAACAGTTTGGATGATGGATCGGTGCACGGCGTGACAAAAAACTCGTGTAGTAGGTAGAGAGAGAGAGAGAGCACCTTGAGAAGAACTCGATCCTCGTCGTGCACATAAAGACGGCGCATATTCTGCTCCCTGGACTCCGGTGCCTCTATACCGTCGGGCAAAGTTCCCCTTTTCACATGGCCAGCAGATTTATCTCAGAACAGAAGCACCAAAAGCGCTCCTTCCATAAAGAATGCTTTCATGCTAGAATGGCTTCGGCTTCGACCGTGGCTCATGCTTGCGGACGTGCAGATGTGGCGAATGAATTCAAAGGACCGCACTAACGACATGAATGACTGACCGACTGACGATCGTATCCTTGTCACCGAACTCTATTTGATTCAGTGAAGACTGACTCCAACTGACATTCTCATCTCATTTCATCCAACATCCTACGTTAGTGGCATCAGACAAGCAGGCCCTGCCTTGACAGACGCATTGGTCTGAGAATGGTCGTGTTAGAGAAATCTGACGTGCATGAGACAAGACTCGATCGAGTCCACGTGGCCGAGAGGTTTAGGCTGCGGGTAGGGTAGAGCAGGACCCACCAATTCATTCCTTCATTCCATCATTCCTTCGTGCTTTCCCGGCATCGACCATCAGCAAGCCACTCTAATTTAAGCAGTTAGACCAGCCAGCCTCCAGTAGCGATCCATGCTGAGGTCAAGTACGGGATAATCATCATTATAGACTCTGGATTCAGTCGCCTACTCCTACTCCCCTCCCTCGAAGCCCGCGGCAAGTTCCTACTCGATAACTATTAAATGTACTTGTGGCCAGCGCGCTTTCATCGTTCGCAAAGAATGCATGTCGTGTTTCACATGTTCACTCTAATCGAACCCCGAACCACCACCGACGTGTCCGGCCAGAGTACGGACCGTGAAGAGAGGGGACATCGATCGAGAGACGAGAGACAGAGAGAGTAGGAGACTCTGGGGTTGCCCATGGACAAGGTCAAACTCATGGAAAGCAAGCACATTCAAGCACACAAGGCCAAGCATGGAGGACGATGGAGGCGATCTAGGCACTCACCCGGAGTGCGCTCTGTAGGTGGACTCGATGGGCGTGATGGGCATAAGCTCGGTCAAATGGGTACAGGCGAAGGGATCGTTGGCTTGGCCATAGGAGCCCGAGCCGACAGCACTGGGACGCCTCATGTTGTCTTTATTATACTGGCTCCTCTGCGCCTGCGAATTGTCCTCTCGTCTCTGACTGCCGCTCTGGGCTGGGACTTGGGCTTGGGCTTGGGATCGAGCGGGCGTCGATGATGATGGAGATGGCGATGGCGCGGAGTTGGGTCTCGACGAGAGGACGGACGGCCTCTTCTGAGCTAGCGCGGCCCGAGGAGGAGCAGCAGCGGCCGGAGGAGCCGCAGGCAGGGGGCCGGGTCTCACAACTCTAGCGCCTTTGCTCGGATCGAAAGTGCTGCGGCGTGCCCTGGTGGAGGATGGGGTCGTGGAAGGCCGGCTCTGGCCGCTGCCGAAACAGGCGAGTATGTTCATGAATGCGAGCCTATTGCGCGAGAACGCGACTCAAAGGAGAATGGTTCGAAATCGCAGAATGTCGGATGGGTCGTCGGGACAGTGCCCAAATGTCAAGCGCCGCAGGCCTAGAGATCTGGAGAGCGACCATACCTCTCTGTGAATGATTGGGGCTTCAGGTCTAGGCCCTGCCAGTCACCTGCTCTCGATGACCGGCTTCGGCTTCCCATGCCGATTGATTTGCTCTTCACATAGATTGTCTCCGGTCTGATGCATCCGCTCGTGGCCTTTTCCTTAATCAGCTCGACCTCACCCACCCCACTCATCACAGCTCCCTCTCCTTCTCGTTCTTTCTTTCTTCTTTACTGCGTTCCCCAGGCCCCATTTTCTCTTCCATTCTGATTACAAACACATCTCGCAAATTCGTCACGGCACGAGATTCTCCGCATCCTCTAAATAACCAAAAATCGGCCATGTCGCCGATCGATCCACACGCAGCGGACGGCCCACTACATTATCCAAAACCTCCTCCACCGCCGGCTGAACGGAGCGACCAAAGAAATTCCGACGACACTTCACGCCGATCGTCGATCCCACCGCTCGAGCTAAAACACGGAGCCTTCACGGGCCCATCGATAGGAGGACGCAAAATGAGGCCGGACGAGCTCGAAGTGGCGATTTCGCGAGCTCCGCCTCAAATCCGGCCGTGGAATCACTTGAAAAATTGCGTTCTTGCTCCGAGCGACTGAGTGAGTGGAATCACAAATTTGAGCGCGACTGCCCTAAGATCAATCGACGACAACGAGTTCCATGAGATGCACCGCACGGCACGAACACGATGAAAAGAAGACACAGCATTCATGGTCTCGAGGAAAAAAAATACGCGGGGGACTGACTCTTGCGCATTCGCCCAAAGCGGTTACCGAGGCCGAGCGCCACCCACGCGAATCTCGTACGCGACGACGGAGGGCGACGTTCCGAACGACAAAGAGGTTCATTTCTTTCGCTTCCTTCCTTCCATGAGTCAGTATGGTACACGTTATGCTCCGGGGCCGCGCCCGAAGAATTCAAATTTCAAGTTTCAAGTTCTAACGTCCTCTAGGACGGAGGGCGCCGGGCCGCCCGCGGCATGGCGCGGCTCACTGAGCGCCTCGTCCTCCTACTGCTACGAGAGAGAGAGAGAGGACCCGTGCCAGTCGGTGACGTGGGCAATCGACGGCGACGGCGACGGCGGAGCGTGTCACATGCCGCCGACGAATTCCACGTAGATTCGCCCGGCGTTGGACATCCGCCTCGTCCTCCTACTGCTTTGAGAGAGAGAGACAGAGAGAGAGAGGACCCGTGCCAGTCGGTGACGTGGGCAATCGACGGCGACGGCGACGGCGGAGCGTGTCACATGCCGCCGATGAATTTCACGTAGATTCGCCCGGAGTTGGACATCCGCGTCGGGTACACCTGCAGAGACACCACAACGAACGCAACGCCCCCTTCCCCATTCAAGACAAATCCTGCCTCTCGACAAATCGTAACCTCAATCTCAATCTCTCCCTTTCTGTCGCTCGCTTGCACACGACCTCCAAGCTTTCCATCGAAGAATGACCAGGCCATGGATGGATTGATGAATGAATGGATCGGTGGGTGGGTTCTGGGCCATGAATCGGTCCCTCCCTACCGCTCCCGATCGAGCCATGTGCTGCTTTTCGAGCCTCGAAGGCCTTACGGAGGCTCGGATTCGCAGCACGGGCCGCGATCGAGAGCGCGAGCGTGCTGCCAATCCGACGACGACTCGGTAGATGCAAAAATTAACGAGGCCTCGACTCAATTCTCAGTGGCTCCGAGGTGGGCCTGATTTTCGATCGAGATTTCTTCGGGACCATGGGCATGGCTTGGCCTCCGATCTAGGGCAGGCGAGACTGAAAACCCGAGATCCATCCGCCCATCCGACCAGTGATCGACTCGCAGCAGCTTGTGAGAATTGCTACGGCAGCTCGAGGAAATGTTGTGTGCGAGCCCACCGTTCTCTTCCTCGTGTGTGGATTTCTCAGACTCCATGGCCTGCGCACACAGAGTGCGCAAATCGAGCAGGGCGGAATAGAATGGAGCGGGATCGTACCTTTGCGGCCATCGGTTCCGTCTTGGACTTGAGCGTGCCGACGAACCATTGCAAGGGGCCATCCTTGGGGCAGTACTCGGCAACCTCGCCATCGACCACGGAGAACTTGGAATGACAGAGGGGGCACTCGATCGTCAGATCGTCTCCCTCGCCGACGAGCTCCACCTGCGGGCTCCACGAGAGCAATGACAGCACTTTGCTCAGGTACGTGTACGAAAAATCTCCAGACGCTTCCGGATCCCAGCTGACTATCTCGTGTCGAGAATCCCGCTGCCGCTCGAGGAAGGTACACGAAAACAAATTACACGATTCGGAACAGAAGGAAGATTGGTTCGAGACGTCCTAATGCTGGCTCAAAGCTCGTGATGCAAAGAGAAGCTCAAACCTGGAGAGAACACGAGAGAGCAAGCCTGGAACGAACGAGCTCACCTTGCCGTCAATCATAGGAAACTGGCAGGTGGTGCAGTTTGCCTTGATAGTGTACAGCAATGATCCCCTCTGCACCAAGACATACCTGACATTCATCAACCCGAAAATCTCCACAACTTCAGTGCTCATTCTTGCAGAACGAACCACGAGAAATTCATTCTTCTCTACGCTCAGCGAAGGGAATCACAAACCCTTGCGTCCACGCCCTCGACACCATCACTGAACCAAAATGGAAACTATCACATCGTATCATATCGTCGTCTATGGACAAGCGGAATTGCCAAAGTACGGTAGCTGTGGGAGAGCCAAGAGGGTTCAAGTCTTCAAGTCTACCCTTCGTTGTCTCGCAAAATGGCTTTGTTCTTGCCCTCGGTCAGGTCATCCTTCTCGGCAACCTGCACCACCCAGAGGCTTGTCATTCCACATTCCTTTAAATTCCGCAGAGAGATAGACAGACAGACAGCACACAGGACTTGATCGCTCGATTCTTACTTGTACCCATCCTTCTTGGTCCAAATCTCTGTTGCTCATTCGCTTCTGAACTCCCTGTGCCGATGCCTTCTTGGAATTGTAGCCTCTGCCTTGCTTCGGAGGCATACTCTTCCCTCCCCGTGCCCAGATTCGTAGAGACCTTGGCCCTCTTGCCACTCCAGGGGCAGTCGTCGAGCAAGAACCAGGAAAGAATGCGTGTAAGTCCTGAAATTGGCCATTCTGCACCACGCAAACAAGCAGAATGAGAAATTCCACGGGCCTTGCGGGAAAGTGGGTGGCAGAATCTCAATTTGAGTTGAATGCAGCAATTTCACAAGCCCGGAATCGTCACCGGCTGGTGAGTGGAATCTCGCATGATACCCTCGGGGAGTGGAGTGATTTTCATGCTGAGTCGAATGTGAAATCAGAGCAATCCAATTTCAGCTCGTTCGTTTCACCCTTTCCGGACTAGGCGAAGCGAGAACGTCAGCTCGAGCTCGAGCTCGTTCTCGTTCTCGCTTCTCGTTCGTTTCACCCTTTCCGGACTAGGCGAAGCGAGAACGTCAGCTCGAGCTCGAGCTCGTTCTCGCTTCTCTTTCAGTCCATTGTCCATTCTCATTCCAATCCAGACCTTCGCGGAACGAATGCACAACCATTCAGGCATTGACATTCACATCACTGACACTTGGCATCTGCGCGCTACCACAACCACAACCTCAACGGCGGACAGAGCAAGCAGGTACCTGAGCTATGGCAGGCACTAGTGCGCAAGAAATGCACGAGGTGCAGCTGCTGAACGCCATGGCTACCCTCCCTCCCTCCCCTCCCTCAGTCCGAACTCGACCCTCGTGACCCCACACACTTGCCACTGCTCCAGAATCTGCTGCTGCAGCTCCCTCTCTCTCTCTCTCTCTCTCTCGCTCGCTCGCTCGCTCTCCTTCCTTTTCCCCATTCTCCTCGTTATCCACTTTCTCCATCAATCATTCCTTCTCTCCTCCAGTCCACACTATCCATGACTACGCCCTGCCCCTAAACTAGCACCACCCCCTCCCTCCACTTGTGCCAGCCATGTCATTAATTTGGGAGCTCGGTTGCCACTACAGTACATAAGCAGCAGCCCAGCCCCATTGCCTTGGACCTCGGTGCCATAACTTGCTCGAGCTCGGACGGACTTCACGACGGAGGATATACTTGGAAAAATGCCGACTTCCCGCCACGCTTGAATCACGGCTTATGATGGAAAGAATGAATCAATGAATCAATGAATCAATGAAATGTAGGCTCGACTGGTCTGTAGCGTGATTTGTGGACAGGTCTGCAGCAGTTGTGGCGATGGAGTGATCATCCGTGTTCATCCGAATGGAATATAGAAACTGGAGTATCAATTCTGGACTGAATCATATTATTAATTAGGTTCTGCTGCAGTCTACGGAGTCGTCCTCGGGTCAAGCGCTTTACAGTGGGAGATGGAGGACGTGCTACCATTACTGACGAGCACGTGTGCGAAGAGAGAGTCAAAATGTGGAATGTTCGGCTCTCGGTGGAAGCGAGCATCGAGCTCGATCGCAGTATCGGGAAAAGTCTCAGCATCCGAGGTCTTCCTTTTGCAGATCATGATCGATTGTTCACGACGAGGCGTTAACGGTGGACCAAGTGTGCGTCGATCGATGTTGACGTGAAGTGAACTAGTTGCCGATAAGGATCGCTGCGCCCGGATTCATTCATTGAATTTTTAACTCTGTTCGCAATATCGGGAAAAGCAAAGGGGAGATTGGTTGTGGGCAAAGATCACGTCGCTCGTGAGGATGCGAGCACTTTTGCACGATCGTCGTCGTCTTCGTCGTCGTCGCTGCTTTGACTTCACAGCAGGAATGGGCCGCAAATTCGTCACTGGCAAATCCAACCGTCCAACTGTCGAAGCAGAAAGGACGTCGAGAATTTCCATCATCGTGCGGGCGATTAACGACTTTGGACTCGAAGTGCGCCGAATTTCGTGAGAGAAAGTGAAAAGGCCCTTGGCTTACGACGACGAGCGGTCAAGTCGGTAAACTGAAAGGAATGCGAGAGACCTCGAGTACGGAGCAGCTCAGGTCAATTCATTGATGCATGCTGCTGGCAGGCAGGCAGTCAGGCAGTCGAGGTACGGAAAAATCGGTCGATCGATCCGCCTTTTCTTTCTCTCCGGGGACCAAAAGAGCTCGGACTCGTTTTCGAGTCAGCTACTTTCATCTGAACAGAGAGTACATTGGAGAGATGTCACATTCTCGGGAGGTTCGGTGTGATCTGGCGTGAAATGTACTCCCGGCTTTTCTCTCGATGACATTTGTCGTCCATTCAATAAAAACAGGATGATGAATCGAAGAAACATGTACGAAGGTGGGTTGACACAACGAAGGCATATGCCAGAGGGCATCGAGCAACGCGGGTCGTAAAACCCTGAATCCTACCGCATCGAATCATCCGAATGGCGCTCTCTAATTTCCTGATATTCCAGACAAGTTCGTTCTCCGTCGCGAAGCTGTACGCAAAGTCTACCGCTAGTCGGACATCTTTCTCGACGTCTGTTCTTCGGGGCGAGGGGCAACGCGCATTCGCTGCGCATTCATCCCTCGCCCTCGTCGCTTTCGAGATCCGGCCGAGAAATTCGTTCCGTGCACGACAACGGCCCTTGTCCCCCCCCGAACAGCGGTTCGCCGGATCTGCGACTTTCTTTCCTCCCTTCGCTCGCGCTGCGCAGTTGGGGAGAGACCTGAGTAGACGTTGGGGACTCAATCTCGCTCGCACGCGGGCCTGCGTCAGAGAGTTGACCCCGTCTCGGCTGCGATGGCGAATCGTTGACTCGGACGGGGGCCAGTTGGGTGGATCGGCGAGTCGAGCTCGCGAACTGTCCCCGTCGGGCATCGATCGATTCCTACTCGCGCGCATGATCTTTTCTGGTGAGGTCGAATTGAATGGTCGGGCACGGGCTCGGGGGGCAAGCGCGGCCATGGAGAAGGATGATCCTGTCAAAAGTCGGTCGCTGCTGCTGCTGCTGCTGCTGCTTTTGGGATTTGGGGGATTCCGCACACTCGGCGCTCGGGTCTGGCATTGTTCTCTGGCCGTGAGGGTTGAAATGGACAAGCAGGCGTCGTTTGCAGGTGAGCTGCCGATGGGCCGCGCAGACGAAGCGCCGGTGGGGGCGAAGCTCGGCCCGTCAAAAAGTCGCAGGCACGGGGCCCTGCCTGTCGCCGTGCAGAAAGTGCTCAGCTCTGGCCGGGCGCACATTCGACTCCGTGGACATCGGGGCAAATATTTCTCTGTGTGTGTCCGTTGACCATATCCAGCCGTGATGCCTTCGCCTCAAAGGGCCGGGCCCATCTTCGATTTCGCCATGGTGTAGGTCGACGACGAGAGGTGCGCATGCCCTCTTGACATCGACCCCGAGTCGGGCCCCCACCCACTGCTGCTCGTCCATCAATTAATTATACAGATTCAATGCAGCCCTCGTTCAGCCTGAACCCTCCCGGCGAAAAAGGAATCGGGCCGATGGTCAATGAGCACCCGCGAGGCGAAAATGTGAGCTCGGGGAGGGACCGAGGGAGCGAGGGAGAAGAAAGGGACCACTGTGTGCGTGCTTGCACTGCCCACTTGTCGCGATTCCAGCCCCGCTGAGCTGTGCTGAACCTGCGCAGAAGATTCATGACTTCATCTCCTTCATCTGCTTCCGAGTGGATCGGAAGCCGCATGATCGACTCTATCTGCTGCCTGGTGCCATATGCTCCGAATTCGATGCCTTTTTGGCGGAAGGAGGTCAGTTCTAACTCTTGTCTGAGAGTCCGTGCCAGATCAGATGAGCCTAAGCGAGGGAGGGTCGGGGTTTATCAGAGAATTAACTAACTGCATCATGAAAATGCTGGATGTCTGATCCGCCGCTGGGAGACGTTCGAGAATGACAAATGGGCGCTACCCACTGCACGAGAAACTGTCAAACAATCTGAGAACCTTCCGTCTCGCCAGCACCAGCACAACAGTTGGGCATCGGGCCTACAACAACAACAACAGTCGGTTATTGTGATTCAGAGTGCATCCATCGCGTACGCGTTGCATCACGCGAGAGCTGGGTCTGGCACAGCAGCAGCCCAGCCCAAAGAAGAGAGAGAGAGAGAGAGAGAGAGAGGGAGAGGGAGGGCTCCAAAAATCCAGCCATGGAACAGATAAGTTCGATCGGAGCTTTCCCGGTCATTTGGGGGTCGGCCGAGCGACCCGAGTCGTACCCTGTGCCCTCAGCGAGGTACGCAAGCGACATCAGCATTATCCTGGCCCGTACGAAAGCCCACCTTGAAATCTTAAAAAAGAATGGAAGAGCTCCGAAGTTCAGCAGCAGAGCGAGAGATTGCCCGCAAAGACGGGCGATCGATCCACCATCGATCGGCACGCAGATTGTGCGGGAGGGGAGGGAAGGGAATGGAATGGAATGGAGAGGGATGGGGGAGGGGGGAGGGGGGAAGCTTTTCCTGCTTTGTGGGCAGCCGCCCTCTCCCACTCTCGCACTCCACCTGAAGCCCGCACCCCCCGAAATTGCTATTTCCGGGCCTGGATTTAGCGGCGAGCGCGCGCGATCAGAATACGTCACCCGTAACGAGGAACACGTTGCGCACCCAACTCGCTCCGAGGCGGCCTCGGACCGGACCGGGCCGGTCATGGACGGCGACTGCCGGTCGAGTCCGGTCGACCGGCGGGAGGGAGGAATATCTCGATACGAGAACGCAGATCAGAAGACTTTCGAACTTTCTGACGGGTACAGAAGGACTGTATGTAGGGACTTCTGTACTGTACGGCCCATACAGGAGCCCCCTTCCCCCCACTAAACTCCCCCTTCCCCATGCGGCCATGCCATCGCGGAGTTGGGGGGTGCTCCGCATCGACGGCGGTGACGTGCGGGCCAAAGATTCCCGGAACCTTCCGACGCGTCCAGCGATCCTCCGTACTGGAGACGACGGCGCGGTGGCAACGGTCGCCAACGACGGGCCCCGACGCCCACCCCGCGCGTGGCGTGGCGTGGCTCGGCTTCGCTTTTCTGGCCGCGGGCGACCGGCTGACCTGCTCGCCGTGGCGCCAGACCACGTCGGCCGAAGAGAGAGGCCGAGTAGGCTAGCTCGGGGAGCGCGTCCGGGGTTGGGGCAAAGAGACGCGGGGCCAATGGGCGCACCGGGCCGGAGGGACTTCGGTCAGTCTGGCGACGGGTCGTACAGATCGAGGGACAGAGCCGAGGACGGACCGGTCTGCGACCGCTGGTTTACGCCACGCTGCTGCCGACAGGCGAAAGAAAAGCCAAGTAAGAACTTCTGGAAGGGTCGAGTCAAAGTCAAGAATCCTTTCCGTTCCTCGGGGCCACCGAAGAAGGAAAGGCGCAGTCCCAACCCCCTTTGCGCGACACATTTTTTCCATGAGACTGCTGGGGGCTCTGGCCACTATCATCATCAGCGTGTGTATTTTCTAAAGGACATCTCTTACCCGGCGGATCGTGGCGGTCCCACCACGCCCGCTACCCTCCCCCCGGGCCGAGCCCCCCCCGCCCGGTCTCTGGGACTGGGGGCCCGGGCAGGGGCTGGGGCAGGGGGCTGGGGCAGGAGGGGGTTTGTCTGACGCGAGACCTCGCCTGCACGAGGGACAGAATACAGGTAGAGGTAGGAGCAGGGGCCGAAGGACAGCTCTAGTAAAGAAAGCAGGAAGAGAACTGATGCTCTCAGATGCTTCCATGAACTTCTACGCCAGATTCTGCTCTCGTCCAATGCCATTCCGCTCGCGCTGCACTGATTTAATGTCGAGCGAGCCGCAGCTGTTGCCTCCCTCCCTCCCTCTCCCCCTCCCTTCCCTTCCCTTGCTTCTCCTCCCTTTCGCTCCTCCTGCCTCTGTCGCGCCCCAGCCCAGCCTCCCCTTCCCTTCTCTCCTCTCGTCCCGTTGCTCCCCGACGAATGAATATCTCTGTACCTGTGGCTTTCTGAGCAGCAGCAGCAGCCGCAGTAGGAGCAGCAGCATGGAGAGCGCAGCGTGAGATACTGCTTTGATCGTCGCGATCGGTTCAATCACTTCGGGGGTTCGACCATTTCAGCAGCAGAGTAGCAGAGTAGTAGCGCAGGTCCAGAGCTGGAGTACGAGGACGACGAGCGTCGGATAGATCAGAGGTGAGTAGTGAGTGAGTGAGTGAGTGGTGATGATGATGCGGTCCGAGAGTGTGGGTGTGGGTGTGTTTGCTGCACTCACCGAGTTTGCATTCGTGGATTGTGTGCGTTGTCGAGTTTGTGGATTTCCCGCAGCTCACGCGCTCGGAGTGGAATTTTGAGACGTCGATTCCGTGGACTTTAATCCTGCGTGATTACATTTTTTTCGCCTCCATCGTGTATGAGTATCGGAAGAACGAACAGCTTGTGAAGACTTTGTTCCCCGTTTTCTTTCTCAGTGTGTGATGCCGTAACCTCCCGGACTCTGCGGAATTGGACACCCTCTTCGATTATGAGCAGCATGCTAGTTTGATCAGTCGCCATAGCAAAGGGGAATTGGGGGAAAACTTATTTCGATATTAATTTTGGACATCATTGCGCGAGTATTGTATTGGGGATTTTGTTCTTACAGAGTTTTTTGTATTGCCGAAAAAATTTTAGGCAGAGGTGGAAAATATATCATGGGATGCAGCTGACTCCAATTTTCTCCTTGTTGACGACATAGAACAGAACTATCAACAGGTGGAATAACATTGTTCACGGCAGAGCCAATTGAAGAGAAATAGCTGGATTTTCGTAGATTTCGTTTACATATGTGTTGGTACATGTTGAATCACAAGGTCTTTGTTGACTACTATCTGTAGGAGATGATAGTAAGAAATTTCCTTAGAGCATAAACCTTAGCCTGGGACAATATCACGCCATAACAAGGCTTTGAATTGAAATGCGCTGTTGTTAGGTAGATGGAGCCTTCCTTCTGAACATGTTGTTTTCCCTTCCGCGATGTCCCGCCATAGCACTTTTTCACATCTAAAATTGTTTAGCACACTTAACAATAGTTACCGAGATTATATCTTAACTGGTATTATAATTCCGTTTGATTTTTTACATTTGTTCGAGGTGATAAGTTTCCCTTTTTTTTCTAAAGTCCAAGCCTTCTTGGATCAAATTTTGCACGCGATTGCACGCAATTGAAAGGGTGAATAGTTCAACGTACCGCTCGCACGAGGAATATTGCTGTGTTACATCTACACCTGCAGATTTGACAACAAGCGATAACACAATTAGTGCTTACCTCTATAGCATATCTAAACTTCCACCGGCTCTTCGGTCATCTGTCGAATCCACTTTTTCCAGAAATCGGCTCTTTACTGGAAATTAGCTCTCTTGCCATGAATCAAGGAAGAGATGAATTGGTGCTCACTAGGCAGGTAGTATCCAGTGGTTCAAGGTTAACTCTTGATTTACAGAAGTAAGCCGCGCATCATCCATGTAAAAGGTTCGTCCTTTAGAAACTTACTTACTAAGAAACTAGCACTAGCACTGCAATGATTCAGGTCAGATCCATCAAAGTGATTTTCCCTGGTGTATCTTTTCTAGCTTTATGAATTTAGAGCTGTTATTACTCGGGGATACTGGTGCCAATGAGAATGTGTCTGTCATGTGATCCACTTCTGCCGACACCACCTTGATATCCTGTTTAAGCCAGACTTACCTTGATAGAATTAGCAATCATCACCCCTTCTATGTCAAAACTGATTCATGCCAAGTATGGGTCCGTGATACGGTAATCTGAAACAGTTGTTTGAAGAATGTTCTTTCAGATAAATTTTTTTCCGGATCGAAGGATCGAAGCACATTATGTTCGAGCTTTGTAACATGTCTGAAACATCTAATCAGCAGGTGTCTTGTTGTACTGCAGCTTGGCTCGAAAGGTTGTTTGGCAACGATGGGTCAACAGAAAGGTTTCTACGATGCAGAACATGCCACATACCACGGTCCTTGGCCTCAAGTGCACCTTCCAGAACAGGCTAATATGAATCTGGTCACATATCTCTTCTCTCCAGCTTATTACAAGCCTGAGTTTGCAAGCAAGAAGATTTTGATCGATTCTGAGACAGAGGAATTCGTCACATATGGTGAACTTCACGAAACGGTCAAGAGGGTGGCCAATGGTCTGGCCGATCTTGGCCTGAGGAAGGGCAACGTTGTGGTAATTCTGCTTAACAATACAATCTATTATCCAATCATGTTTCTGGCAATAGTGTCACTGGGTGCCATCGTTACCACCATGAACCCACTCAGCTCCAAACACGAGATTGCGAATCAAATGAGGCTATCGGGTGCTCAATTCGCTATCACCTCTGCCCAATATGTAGAAAAGGTGAGGGATTATGGTATGGTTCTGATTCTGTATGGAGATGTCGGAAGACAGAGAGAGCTGGCGGACCTGTCGTACACGCCTTTTACAATCCTGCTCGCTGGGGATTCAACAGATTTTTCAGAGGTCCAAGTTTTGCAAAGCGACACGGCGGCATTGATGTTCTCATCTGGGACCACAGGAGTGACTAAAGGAGTCATTCTAACCCACAGGAATTTCATCGCTCTTCAGGCAGCCATGAACAAATTTGAAGAGGACTCCCGAGATCCTGCCAGTGAATGTCTCGCGTACCACGACTTAATCTCCTTGGTTCCCATACCCTTGTTCCACATCTATGGACTATGTACAGTGGCAGGATTACAGCTGAGATGGGGATGCACAAACGTGGTTTTGAACAAGTTTGACTTCGTTGGCATGCTCCACGCTATTGAGAAATTTCGCTGTACCAGCATCCCAGCTGTTCCACCCATCATTGTCGCCTTGGCTAAACAGCCCATCGTCGAAAAGTTTGACCTCAGTTCCCTTAAAATGATCGGATGCGGGGGAGCTTCTCTATCCAAAGGCGTCATTGAAGACTTCCGATCACGATTTGCTGACATCAAATTCTCCCAGGTTAGACCATATGCATCTTATCAGTTCTACTTCAATCTCTCCCCATCAAGTATATTGATTTCACCTCTGCACACACCTATCTCCTATTTAGAGCCCTTGATTGAACGAGGTTCAGCCACGGGAACAGTCTATGCTTGCACCATGCCGTGGGTCATATTGGAGTTTTGGAATTTACCGCAGAGAACAGAGACATGAAGAGAAAGGGTTAGTCTAGCAGAAACCGACCAAAAGGAGGCAGCTCTTTCGATGGTGTTAAATTGGATGTTCACAAGTTCAGAATACACAGTCCTGTCGGATTTTCATCAATGATCTTCCTTGTGAGAATTAAAGAGCTGATATTGGTATGTACAGGGTTACGGCATGACGGAGACTGTGAGCGTGATATGTGCATCAAACCATACACCAAATGTCCCTGTTGCTCCTTATGGATCCGTCGGATACTTGATTCCGAACATAGAGGCGAAGATTATCGAGGTGGGAACTGGTAAATCCCTCCCTCCTCGTGGAGAAGGTGAACTTTGCATACGAGGACCCCAGGTCATGAAAGGTGACAAATTTTAACCCTTCTTGAGGTTTAGATTTTTCTGCAAATTCGATACTTCAAGCTCGACATAGTGAGTTCATGGAATCACCGTAAATACAGAAAATCTGCACGCCTGCACAGAAGCTTCAATCGGAGCTTCAGACACTGTAAGACCCTGACGCTCATAGTGCATATGTTATCAGGTTATGTGAATGATCCAGAGGCCACCTCTGCTACCATAGATGCAGACGGTTGGCTGCATACAGGAGACTTGGCTTATTTCACTGAGACAGGCGCTTTGTTTATACTGGATCGCATTAAAGAGTTGATCAAGTACAAAGCATACCAGGTGGGTTTTTGCAGTCTTCCCGACTTATATGTATAGCTGTTTGTTTTATGAATAGTCTAGAGGAAGTGAAATTCATTGAAAATGAAGTGTGAAGAATCTGTTTCGTACATCTTTGTGATTATCAAGTTAGATGAGGCCCATCCAACGTTGCAATCCGAGAAGATTGGGTGAATATCTACTTCTGCTGGACTTGTACTG
This sequence comes from Marchantia polymorpha subsp. ruderalis, assembly GCA_037833965.1. Lineage (NCBI taxonomy): Eukaryota > Viridiplantae > Streptophyta > Marchantiopsida > Marchantiales > Marchantiaceae > Marchantia > Marchantia polymorpha. The sequence continues at coordinate 28,551,743 of AP031351.1, read as the reverse complement.
TCTTTTTGATAAAGTATTGTCCTGTCTTCCCAGGTAGCACCGGCAGAAATCGAGAAAGTGCTCATACAGCACCCTGACATATCGGAGGCAGTGGTGGTCCCGTAAGCATTCGTGCCACCTCACATGATTGAATCACACACGTATAGAGGCACTGAAATTATGGGTGTCCATCTATTAGTCTAAAGCCTCCTCTTCGGAAAGGGTTCAGCTCCCTCCCCTTTGTATATGAACGAATGAGTCTTGAGCGCTTGACTTTATTCTAGCCTGTATGCTTACACAAGGCTGATGCAAGCAGAGTACCTGACGAGGAAGCGGGACAACTCCCCGTGGCTTGCGTGGTGCTGAATTCGAATGGTTCTTTGACAGAATCAGAAATTACGAGTTTTGTCGCAAAGGAGGTAGTAGTACCATCTCTTTCCAAAAGCTTCAAATTTACCCAAATTGTCTGAAGTCAATATTATCTAGGCGCAGCTGTACTCCTCTTCAGCTTTCTATGGACATTCGCTCGCTTTGACAGAAGAACGGTAGCGATTTCAGCTAGGTCGATACCTCTCGGGAGTTTACAATTGCCGAAAGGTAGATACTAAATCACAGAGGGCTCGTTGTGCACAGGTTGCTCCTCACAAGAAGATCAGAAGAGTTTTTTTCCTTGACGCTATACCACGCGGAGAATCTGGAAAAATCCAGCGGAGACAACTTGCACGAAAAGCTGCAGAACACATACGAGGACGAACCTAGAAAAAATTTTCCCTTCATCTGCTCTCCACATCTGTAATGTAAGTCCGGTTATAAAGCTTCTTTGGAGTGGACACCTACATTATATCTTCTGCAAATCAAAATTTCCATTTCCGGGAGGGGAACCTTATGCTATGAAAGTTATAAAAACCGCACGTAGGTAGAGAGGTTAATCCTACACCCTCCCAGCGAGGACGTCAGAAATAGAGATGAGAGTAGGCGAGTTCAATGTTGCCCTAATGCTAAATAGTGGCAACGTAGGGAGTGTTAAATCAGGCAAAGCAAATTCATTTGTAAATTCTATTTGATGTTTGACATACCTTACTTTTAACATAGGTGCAAGAATATGTCGAATATGGGCTACTGGTTAGCGGAAACATTGCGGTGGAAGAGTCTAGGAATGTCCATGTAGAGAAGACTGGACATATGAGGACTTTCCTCATACAAGTCTGTAAATTATTCTTGTTTGGAAAGACAGCAGAAAAACATTGATGTCATTTCATCTCATCTCATTTCTTGTACATGTCGATCATCAATGAAATCTTTGTTCGCAAAGCAACCAGAAGGTTGGAAAGAATACATTGGCACCGTGTCGGAAGCCTAAAGCCGGAGAAATTTGTATCTATCTTGGTATATCAATCATCCTTCTCTTGAAAGTTTCAATGTTTTGGCAAACCTTCCACATGCAGACCCGGGCCATGGCATGGAGGAAACAAAACGATAACTTTTATTAACAATTTCCTAACCAAGAACAAAATTATCGACATAAACTCGATGATCAAGGTGCGAGTACTAAAACCCTTTGCCTAGACACATTTCAGGACTCGAACTCGTTACAAAAATCTGAAGCCGCTGTAAGAAGTGAATCTTAGATCCAAAGGTGAGTCACGAAATCAACGCATGGTTTTACAGGTGCCTAATCGACAAGCTCACGTAAACAGGCGACGGAAAAATCCGCAAGTACATGGAGTAATTTACTACACCACTAGACCTTCGCAGCATCAGTTGCAGTGCTATCCACGATAAGAACAGTGGAGCCAGTTGTTCTCCGTTCTTGAAGGTCCTTCTGCGCTTGGGCGGTTGCTGAGAATGGATATGTCTGATTTACCCTGACTTTAATAATACCCCCAGCTAGTGCACTGAAGACCTCACCCGCGCACGTCAGTAGTTCATCTCTGGTGCGTGTGTAGTCCATTACAGTAGGTCTCGTCAGAAACAAAGACCCTTTCGCTAGTACTGACATGGTGAAAGGTTCTGGAAATCCAGATGATTGTCCAAAGCTGACCATGCAACCCCGTGCTCGTAAGCACGCCAACGATTGCTGCACACAGCACCAAATCCATCTCAGACATGAAAACTGCGAATGCCATGAAAACTGAAGAAAATCTGCTCAACAGCGGGAGATCCAAACCAGTGTCTGCGTAAAGAATTTCCACTATGTATTGTACATACCAGGAATGTATCCTTTCCGACAGAATCATACACAACGTGGACTCCTTCACCGTTCGTGATTTGTTTCACCTTCTCGACAAAATCACCCTCAGACTGAATCAGGACATGATGTGCACCGTCTTCTTTGGCTTGGGCAGCTTTCACCTCGGTTGAGACAACACCAATCACAGTGGCACCCAGGGCACTACCCCACTGACATAATAGTGAACCGACTCCACCAGCAGCTGCATGGACCAGAATAACATGACCTGGTTCAACCTGCACACGTCCACACAGAAATCACCGCTTGCCAATCACATGGTTCCCCATGAGCAACGTCTTCGTTCAGTGGGCCTCATGTGCTGAACATCATTATATATATTGAGAATGAAACTCATGATCAACAGCCAAGCAGTCAGGATTTCCACTGCAAGCTCAGCGTTCGAACCTTGAATACTTGACGCAGAAGACACTGAGCAGTTGCTGCCTTGAGCAGGAGTGCAGCAGCAGTCACATCATTGATGCTGCTGGGTACCGGGACAAGTCTGTCAGCAGCGATGAGTCGCTCTTCCGTGTAGGCCCCCAGAACTCCCATGTAGGCCACCCGATCTCCGACTTGTCGTCCTGTTAATCCGGGGCCGACTGCTGTCACCACCCCTACTGCCTCCACTCCTGTTGCACGCAAGGCAAGGAAACCAAGCCTCGATCAGCAGTTTTCGAAGGACAAAAAAGTGGACATGAACAGAGGTTCTGCAGAGCTATGGGACGATGATCAGCCCGTGCAAGCATCGCAATCATACGACCGTGTCACAGTTTCTTCTTCACTTATGACGAAGTAGAAGCTTCAAACCGATGGTGAGGCTACCTGGTACAAATGGAGTGGGAGCCGTGTATTTTCCCTCGCGATAATAAATGTCGATAAAATTCAGACCTATGGCAGTCTGTCGGATTCGCACCTGGCCCTCGGCAGGTTCGCCCACTTCAACATCCTCAAACTGCAATACCTGCACGAGCGGATGACTGACAGTGAGCAAAATCACGACAGAAAATATGAATCGTGTCTGTTACCATCCTGCGCTCCTGATTATCTCCAGTATGTCTTCAGCCACTCGGAGCAGCCCCACCAATTCACCCAGCTTCTAAATGTGCGTGTAAAGCCAGGAGACAAAAGGCAATGCGTAGCTGGTTCCGGCGGTGAGGATACAGGTGAGATCAAGGTGTAGGTTTTGACAACGAGATCATTACAGAAGAGATTGCGATCCATGAGCCTGACAGTGTGGACAAAAAAAGATGGAAACCATTTGAGCATCATACTCAGCTGCACGAGGTATCTTATGAGCTGAAATCCCCCACTCGGTATGGCGGGCTCAGACAGAAAAGGCAGAACGATTACGATCATTTCAGTCCCAATCCCAATTTTCGAATTTTCTTCGTAACACTCGGTCCGTCACCTCCACATGACAGCTTCCTTGGCTTTCCAGCGGCGATCAGGGACAGAAGCGAGAGCAGAGAGCATCCCGATCCTCCAAAACACGGAAACTCTCTACTCTTGTAAGAATCAACCGAACCCAGCTACAAGAGCACGAGCTAATGCCCAACGGAGGACAGACGGAGGTCGGGCAAATTGCCAGCTGCCATGCTACCTCAAACCAAAAATCGACCGAGCGAGTGCAATCCAATCCAATCCAATCCAATCCGATGCGATGAGGCAGCGGTCCTTACCTCAGGGCCACCGAACTTCGTCACTTGGAGTGACTTGGCCTTCACCATGATTTCTCCCTCTGTCAAAGCCCCGGACGCTGCTGCTGCTCGTACTTCTCTCCGATTAAATTGCAGAATTGGGTGGAGAGTCGCTGCTGCCCTGGGAATCGAAGCACTGGCACTGGCACTGCAGCAGGACGAGGAGGAGTTCTGGGGTCGGAGATCGATCGACGCAACGAGCGCAATTCTGAGCCCGAGCATTGTGAATGAAGTGAGTCGTCAGAATCCACGACGCCATCCACGACGGCAGCTACTAGGACGTGGCGCTCCGACGTGGCATTCTGCCACGTCAGCTCTCTGCTCCTTGAATACGTAATGGATCTTGAAGAACTGCTTCACCTTGACCAAACCCACCTACATTTGGATTATTAGTTAAAGTTTCATCTACTTTTACAAGCTCACCTTCTGAAATAAAAAGTTCTGCAGGGAAAATATTAACAACTTTACGACCATCTGAAATATCATCAATTTTGATATCATACATACCTTTTTCTTTACGAAAGATTTAACTTACTTTTCCTTGTAATTGAAGCATTTTAAACTGTCTTATTAATTTTACTTCCACCAGGATAAATCTGTCCTCTCCCTCTGTGACCACCAACATAATTTGTACATTTCAAAAATAAGATAGAACATATATCTCTCGATAAGATGTTTCCTTAAGCCTGAGACTCGTTGCTGCTTACTCTTCGTCTCCTTCACCTTCAGAAGGATTTACGACATCACTTCCTCACGTGCTAGGATTTTGCCCACCTACGTCGTGGAGTTACTGATTTTTGGATCATGTTCACTTATGAGTGTGTACTCACATTAAATATCAACATTTTCTACTCAAAAATCTCTGACCTCGTGTCACCTCTCTTCCTCTCTCTCTCATACCTATGTGATAGCAGAATAATCTAAATTAACTCTAAACATTGTGTAAGTTTGTTTAATTTTTTCTTGACTCCTCGATTTTTTTGCATAGTTATAGTACATTCATTTTCCACATAATGATCTTTAAGTGTAGGAAACGAGATTTGACTCAAAGTTGTAGATCTTAGGTGAATTCTTAATGAATGTAAGTTTTTTATTGTTTTCTAAATTCACACCCTCCATCTTTCTGAAAATTTTGATTGAGCATAGAAATCATCATTGATATGTAACTGGTTTTGCGGGTAGAATAGCATATTATTTGTGGATAATCTTGCGACATATGAAAGAATCCTTAGTCTGAGAGGTGTAAAATGATGGGGATTTAAATTCTACATTGATGTACCAACAGTTTGAGGAGACACTACATTCACTTTAATGGATACCTCCATTTCTAATACTAGCATGGCTCTTTAGCAATCAATTTCTTGACTTGTAGATGCTTCAGGTGTTCAGATTCACCCATCAAAACTTTATTCCATAGTAATGAGTTTCCACATTGGCTGCTTGTATTCACTAATGTGTGAAAATGAATGTGATATTGCTTAGCATAGAAGACGTGTTCACGTTACTCATTGCACATTTGGAATCCAGACATCCAGACATGATGTCATTTATAGTATGATGTTCGTCATAGCTCGTGTTTAATCCATAATCTTACCATGAAATCTATGACATCCTGAATGGAAGGATGAATATCCCAGGCGGTACAGTATTGAACAGCCAAGGTTTGCAATTGTATGATATGCAAAAAAAACTTTGAAATTTTCTTTGATCTTGGAGTTACATATAGATACATGGAGGATAACTTTGCACACGTGTGTGCAAGAGAACACCAGAGCCCGACAGTATGCATATAAATTTTTTAAGATTGTGTGGGCAGCTCGAATTTTTATTTTCTTTACGTTTATAACACTAGCTAACAGGGCCCGACATCGGGTGCCCATGCCCAAACCCACCCATGCCCATGGGTTATGGGTGGGATTATTTTTCCATGGGTGGGCACAAGTAATGCTAAGGGCAATGTTTGTCAAGATCCGACCAAGAATTGCGTAATTTGAGCAGCATGGCCGGGCACAGATAATGCTATGGGTGGGTTTATGTAGCTGTTGATGGTTATGGTCTGGGTGCAGATTTGAATTAAAAAGTCGGGCTCTGCTAGCTAATGATATATACAAGATATCAATCACAAAGAATAATTAATTCTTATATAATATCGTTACAATGTCAATCTCATGTTCTTTCGCATTACATTGTGGTTCGTAAACTGTTTAATAGATTATTCAGTTTTCTAACGTTTCCATTTTGATTCTATATAGCCTAGTCGCATGTAGCACATTTGGTTTGTTCAATGTACTGCTGTTTCCAATTTTTTCCTTTTTCACTTGGCTTCGCTTTCTAAATATTGCTTGCACGGGTAAACCTAGGTCTCATAATCCTCACTTGTGACCACACCGTCCTAACCCGGGCACTAAAAAAGCTTTTCTAGATTTTGAATTTCTAGTCACCATTTCGTCCGCTGCGGTGGCTATTACAAATATGATTCGTAATATGAACTAAGAATTACATATGTTTCTGTGAGGTTAGTTGATCAATGCACGATACTTTCTTATGCTGGGATAACTTCTTCTTCTTCTTCTATTTATAATTGTGTGTGTTCGTAATGAGATGTGAACTTGAAAAAAAAGTTTTACGTACACTGCAACTGACTTGTCCAAGAACGAACCATGCAGTCATAGTGAAGACCAGAATGTCACAGATTGTTTTAAGTATGAATAAATGGGTGTCCATTTCAGTACATGAAATATACAAACTGTCAAGGATTTGACAGTCAAGAACGTCCGTTGAAGAAACTATTTTCAAGTTATTCGGTGATTGTGATGAGCACTGATTTCGAATGGTCTTGTATTCCGGTTTCATTGAAAACTTGTCAATTTAGTACTAACACAGTGAAAAAGTTTGAAACAGGACATTTGGTGGATTCGGTCAATCATAAGAAGACTTGCGTAAGGAGGAAGCCTAATTATCATTTTTAGACATCTCTCTAAGATCACTTTCAAGATCATTTGGCACAACCTACAATGCCCCTGATGCTGAGATAATCATGAAATTCGTCAAGGAACGTCAAGACAGTCCGACGTACCCCACAGGTGCGGCAGAGTATGGTCACATGATATGTACAAGACAATCTTCTAACATAATTACCAATCTACTGGTTGTATAAATCTAGACAACGAGGTAACCATTGAGAAAAAAGCTGTACTATACATGGAGAAATATTATGCAAGGCCGACCAATGTACAAAAATAGCGATTCGGCACGAGGGGTACAATGGGAGGAGCATTCGAAGATAAGGAAATTCTTTCTGTAGCATTATCGGGTCGACCAACGCCAGTCTCGGAACATATCTTTATAATCAAATACAACAAATTGGTTCAAAAAGGTCTCACAACATTTCAGCTTTCGACAACAAGATACCTCGTGATAGTAGATGTCCGTCCAAAAGGGAGTAAAATAATTGGCGGCCTAAGGCGATCAACTTAATATTCCCTGCTTTTTAGTATGATGAGCATTTGACTTCTGTAATAATATTAAGTCGTTTGTTTCCGTTTTACATTAAGAACGGACATCGGGTACATCAGCGGCCGAAACACATACGCACCTACAGTAGAAATCTCAACACCGTCCCTTTGGAACGTGGTTCAACTGACATTGCCAAAATTAGCCTACATATCGTCACTTGTTCTTGTATCGCTCCTAGTAACCATCAATCTTCGATCACACTGAGTGACGACGGTACGGTGAGTCAGTGGTTAGGAAGAAATGAAATCAGCAGATAATTAATTGATCTTTCATATCTATTGCCAACGCATGTAGATGTACTCCAAAGTTCTGCCCTTTAAGTAGGTACTTTGTTCACACATCAATTCATTGTTACTGCCGTTGTGGCTAAAAGCAGCCCTACAGAAACAAGTTCCCTGCACCATATTCCAGATGACAGGTATAAGCACACGCGATCGTTTTCCAGAAGGTCAAAATTTTCACTAAGATAAAGGACAACAACACGGTGGAAACTTAGTCAATGAAGTTCCTCAAAACTAAGAGCGCTCTTTAGGCACTTCAGATTTATAGACAGCCCAAACTGCGTGTACATTTCGAAGTCTAGCACAAACCTTCCTTCTTCTTGGACTTCCAAAAGTCTGGAAGATTTTTTTATGAAGCTACCATCACCGCAATTCGACTGGTGGACTTTTGCTGCAAACTCTTATGATGCCTTGTGGCATCTTGTGGCAGACGAGAATTCATCTACGAACTTTACAATGATTGCTTATTGACCGGTTGATCCACATCCATGTGCTAGGCAAACCTTTTCGGACCACCTAAACTATCTAAGGACAAAGAGCGCAATCAAATCTCTAAATACACTTGTCACGATCAGGTAGGCAACCAAAAAGAAGTGACAGAGACTGACGACTGAGTGGTCTGCCCACTTTCAGCACGTCAGTCCACAAATATGAATAATCCATATAACTTGATACAAGAAATACCCCGCAAAGTGAAAATCTTTATCCCTCACATAATCAACTTAATTACAAAACCCCATCTTTCTGGACATGACCCGGCTTGAACATTTGTTCAAGCAGATTATTAGTCTTCTCCTTATCTAGCTCAAGACCAGAAGTACAAATCACCTCCGAACTCATAGCAGATTCAGAGATCTGAAAGGTTCCTTTGAAACCTCGGACTCCTCCATGACAATGAAGCTTGTTCTGTAACCTTGAAGGTAGTAGATATCCCCTCTCCACGTATCCATATAAAAAAGTAAATAGAAGACTGCTCCATGAGTCCCTTGTATGCCCACCTTAACCCAAATAAACTATGATCATTAACATTTTCCTGTCACAGCCTAAAGACCATAGACACCGTGGTGTGGCTGAACGGTGCTAGTGAAGAACTGATATGGGTAAAGAGGGAGGCGGAAAAAGACAAAACGTAGCCACCTTAACCCCAACAGAATCGACAGAGATCGTTTCTACGGTTAACATTTCTATGACCATAACTCGAGCACATTGAAGCTGCCACTGACCCGTGCCTTGATATTAGCACTAAGTAGTCCATTACTATAAGTTCTAATCCACAAAACCTGAATTACAGGATTTTGACTGATAATCGTCATCACATCAGGATTTTGACTGATAAGTGATTATAATAATAGTATCATATTAGACAGCTCGATTGATGAACAATTCTACATGCGGATTTTATATATGATTTGAGTGGATACAAGGCTTCATCGACATACCTGTTATAATAACACAAACCAATGGGACTCCCTTTTCACTTTGTCAAGTAGTAAACTAGAAGAAACACAATCACCAAAGATCCAACTATAGTGACAACGTTTCTCCCTGACTTCGTTTCGAAGACCTGCAAAAGACAGCCACCAAGAACAAATAAGAATCCTGACACTGTCCAAGTACATTCAGAATCAGTCCTTCAACTCAGATAGAAACGAACACTCAATTGCTACGTAGGACTCACCCTTGTGAAGCGATCCATTGTTCCAGAGAGCATTCCTCTTGAAGAATCCATATCTTGTTCCTGAAACCAACCAAGAGCATAATCTCTTTTTGATGAGCTCAAACCCTAATCACAAGCTTCTGCAGTTGATAGGGTCGAGTTAGCCGAATTTGCATGTCCACTCAACAGAGTCCAAGCTGCACCAAGCCTCAGCACTCAACCCTTCCTGTCGGGAAACGCAACGACTGCATCTGAAACAAATCGCCTACTTAACAAAGGATAAATGTCTGGGCCAAAATGAGAACGACGATACAAAGACCTCCCGTTATGCATTGTGATCCAGCAATCATCCTCTCACGGTTCTAAATAGTTCTATTATACAAAATACTCATCGTAGTATACGAGTAAGTCAAAGTTGATATGGCGAAATATACCATGCGCTCCAGCAGCCGATTGTGAGTATCCACCTCGCCATGGATATCAGATGTCAGCTACACAAATACCCCAACATTTTAGAGAACTGAATATTTTCAACAAACAGGATTCATAAGAACGAGCCCAGCAAGTAAGTCACTGTGAAGCATACCGACGCAAACTTGATATAATTTATTACGAGATGCAAAGGAAAATAACCGTACAAAGTCGGCCTGAAAACACAACTCTACTACATTGGAACCCTAGGAAAATATGTCTGATGCTCACCCTCTTCAGCACGTTCACTCTATCACTGAGATCATCTATTCCCCGGTCATTCTCCTGTTCTGCAATTTCGCTGGTCGAGTATGAGGAAGCTGGTCTCAAGCCACCTTCCTCCAAACTGTCGAACAGAGAATTGCGATTGCGGTAATCTCTGCATGGAAAATGTCACCATAAACAGTTTACATACCAAACATTCGTACACTCTTAGAGCCATGACAAGGAGAAGGGTACTGAGAACTACTCTGTACCGTGAAGAATTGCCCGAACCCAAGAGCAGGACAAGAAGCAGGAAAGACCGGCCACTAATCACTCCCGCGAACAAAGTCTCCAAGACCAGAACGATAAAACAGGAAACGTAGCCAGAGTGCAGTATTTCCGAAAGGCCAAGATTATGAAAATATGCAGCAAGCCAGACACAGAGAATAGCACTCAAAAGAGGACCAATTGAGCAGATCGACATGTCCTACTTCTTGGAAGAAAACACCTTCCAAACTGTGCTTGCAAAATCAATCTAAGATGGGACGCAGCTCCATGACTCATCGGCAGATACATAGAGCTTTGAATTCTTCAACTATACCCTCTACTACAACATACGCTAATAGCTCGGCAATCCACGAGGCAGCGTTCTACTGGTCAAGAACATAGGCAACTTAACCTAACCTGAGAGGCAAAATTTTTCAGAGCAAGACAGGGGTGAACTTTCTCAAAGATTATGATATTTGAACCCATTCGGACGCCTCGTCCGGGAATTCAGACATTACGCAAACACACAAGAGAAAACAATCGTCGCATAATTCCCGATGTAAAAATTCGTCACAAAATTCCAAGACTGATCATAGACGCATCCTACGCGGATCCGCGACACCAAGCTCCCACAAACAAAAGTCGACGCCCGCAAAATCAACACGCACCGGCGAGTGTTCATCATGATTCGCGGCCGTCCTCCCGCATGTGACGCCAACCCGACAGAGTGGAGCTCTCAGAATGCCTCCTGCACTCTCAGGCGGACATACCACAAAACCGACCACCAGATCTGCTCAAATTTGACCACTTCGCATCGTCACCGAGCCGAATTCGCCGGACGCCCTCGCTCGGCCTTCGCCTCCGCGCTGCACTGAGTCCTCGATATCCGAAATCATTTAAGAACCGCGTCGAAGAATCCGAATCACGATTCTTGACTCCGCAGATTATGAAGAAGAAGAGGAGGAAGAAGCAGCAGCAGCAGCAGCGATGGAGCCACAGCTCGAACAGTGCGAGAGAGTGGCCGCGCCTCGCGAGCCAAATACGATCGAGCTCCTCTTCCCGTCCCGTTGCCTGGCCTTCTTTGCCTGATTGGTCCTCTCGCTGCACGCTTGCGTCCGGCAACCACGTACGCCATCGAGCGCGCACGCCGTGGGCCGTAACTCTCTACCACGACAATCAGTCCACTTCTCCTCCGTACGCGGCCTTGGCCCATCGTGCTCTTGTAACGCGAGCGCCGTCCGTCCCCTTCCGTCTTGCTTTCCGGTGCATCGTGTTGTAAAGTGAGGACCGCTAGTGCGGTAGCGTTATTCCGAACATGTACCGGCGTGTACTTTCCAGCCCCAAAGGTTTATCGTACCCTCGAGCCTCGTACGCTTTGCGCTACCGGTTGGATTGCGCGCCATTAAAAGGATTCATACTTTCTGCTGTCGAGACTAATGTTCCCCACGGGGCTACGGTATATGGTTGAACAAATGCCAACACATCTCACATGCATAACAAGTGGTGTGTATGAACAGATTTCGGTTTAGGCATTATTGTGAATAATAGAAACCCTGAATCTTATACCAAACACATGTGAGACAATCAGTGAAATTATGCACTCATATTTATATAATATAGATGTAGTAAGACATATAATCTGAAAATCGAAGAGTTATAATGATCTGATATGATTTCCAGATCAGGGTTTAGGGTTGAGGATATGATTTGTTAGATGAAAGTTCATTTGCATCTTTCACACTTGACCAAGACTTTGAAGATTAATTCTAAAATTTTAATGTGTAGAAAGATTCAATAGTTCTTTTTGCTCCATAGGAAATTTCCTTTCAAAATATAAATTTTTCAAACAAATGTCATGAGTTATACGTTGGATTTAATTTTATTTATAATTTGCAACAAAATGTTGATTTTTTCCAGATCATAATAGAAAGTTAACTTATCATGAATTATGTTGGTATATAACAGCATGCTTGGTAACAATAATCAAGTAAAAATTGTTATGTCAAATAAATCTTGCATGTAAATCTTGTTTACAAATAATATGGATCTTGATGCATCAATTATCACAAGTGGCAAAATAATATCTTGTATAATTTGTTTTCTTAAAAATATATCTAACAAACTTCAATATACTTGCATGTTAAATTATACAAAAAATCATTTCAGAGATGTTAATGTTTTTAGAGTTGTGCACATGATATGTGTTATTCTTTTAATATAATTAAAATGACAATCTTTGTATTTACAAATACAATATAACCAAAAAGCATAACTACTTACTCCATCATTATATTTGAACAAACAATGAATCTAAAATCTCATGTATGAACTTAGTTACATTCAATTTATATGATCATTCATTAATATATAAGATGTTATTATGCATGGAAATTTGAATATAAAAAAACATACATATATGTCATGCATTATTATTATTTTCCCCAATATATTATCAAAGTATGTAAGGAAAATTTAAACTTATGCAACAAATGCAGAATTTCATACCATAAATTGATTAGAATCAAGTAAATTACTTTTTTTTCATTTGATACATATTTAAATCACAATTTTTTTCAATATAATTTTTTTCAACCTCCAACTCTTCATATATAAAAGATTAATTTTTTTTCATTTATCAATACATCAAACTAATTTATAGATGTGAAAAACAAAAATTAAACTAAATAATTTATTCATGATATAAAACTGCACAGTAAAGTTTGATAAATTCATGCATCATTAAAATGTGCAAAAGTATATATTCAGTAGAATACAAATATTTGTCATATTTTTTGTGAAATTTGATATACTTATTATCAAGTATATAAAAATGAGTTTATAGTTATTAGATAAGTATGAATTTTTATACTAATTTATATCTTTTAAAATTCCGATATTAAATTAACATAATCTGAGAAAATGATATTAAAATTGATCACCATTAATAACAAGTTAACTCACAAATTTTAATTAAAAAAATAAAAAATAAAATTCAAAATTTTTATTACTATTTAGTTTTTAGCCATATATTTCCAATAGTTTTGGTTTAGTTTTTTTTAGTATGTTAATTATATATTTATCAAAAAATTATTTTTATTATTTTGGAGTAAATTGTATAATAAAATTACTTCTTTAATATATATAAAATTTTAATGCCTCAAACATAATAAAATTTTGAATTTATGATAATTTTAGAGTTGAAATAATGGATTCATTTACTACTTGGAATTTTTTACAATATCTTAGTTACAATTCAAAATTTGAATAACCAATAAAATTATTGCTATTTACAAATATATACTTGTGATGATCATAGATGTGTTTTGTAAATCTTAAATGTACATTATCACTACTTTTAAATAACACCAAAACCAATGGTTTTACTGATGCGATTCAAACGAAATAACGTTCAGACATTAAGCAAAAAAATCGTCTGATAATAATTTAAATGTTGATATTAGATGGAAAAGAAAGAAAATTCATTATAAACTACACCTCAGAGATTAAAATTCAAATCGGTATATTAAAAAATCGATAGCTCAAACCATCATGCCAATGGCTACATATAAAGAACATGTAGATTTGAATTTCTTCTATGGATTTTGTTACGTTTATCTAAAATATCAAAAAATGATCTTCAACCATACTGAAAAATCATCTCATACCTTAAGCTCCTCAAAGAAGATTCTATCCAATTGGATGGCATGGCGCTAAACTTGTGTTACCTATGACAGTAAAAAATAGTTTGTCCGTCTAGCGATCGTTTTAGAAGTGTGTCTCGATGCCTAGCTTAGCAATAAATTCTCATCGGACCTCTCATTGTCCACAATCGAACACAAATTATCTTACTTACAAACACTTACAACTCGTTTGCAATTTAAAAGCCCATACAAAAATTAAAGAGTACAGAATAGGCTACCCATGAATGTAAAAATGAACGGGCACAAGCAGAATATATGTGACCACAAGTCATCAACAACGAGTTTGACATTGGCTTTCAGTATGGATGGAAGTCTACGTGTGCCGACCGTGGGTTCGGTCCCCACGGTCGGGGCATGTAGGATTTCATGCACATTGAGATCGAACCCACGACCACGACCATGGTTTGAAGCCACGCGCTCTACCACTGAGCTAGGTCGGCTCACAAGAACGTTGTGCACAACACTCTCAATCACTGCCTACAACTTTATCAGCAATATCTACGCCGTCGCTTCACAACCATGGTACGTCACATCGTGACCGAGGTCAGTGAAACTGCGAACGCAGTAAGGAACAGCAGAGTACCTCATCGGATTACAAAGAGAATGAACAATACATCGAGTCCAAGAAGAAAAGATGTCTCGCTCCAAGTAATTGGCACCCACTGACAGTGACAGAAAGTGCCGCCTAGTGTCAGCTCGAGCGTGAAGGCTCGGTCACTCGGATGAGGTTTGCTTGCTGTGGATGGGGACGCCCTCTATTAGGAAGAGGTTAATTTTTTTATGTAACCAGGAGTCTCTGCCCGTGAAAACGATCTCCAATTTGCAAGCAGGTGAGCTCTGACGCAGATGTGCTGGTGCCAGACAAAGTTGTCACCAGCGCAGCAAGAACAAATTGAGCGTCGGAAGAAAAGTTGAGCCTAAAATTAATCCTCCTATCGGGCTTCCATTGCAAATTCATTATTTTAGAACATACCCAAAAAAAAAAATCATGGGTTATGTTCACAAGGTTTGATATTTTTCATATTCTGGCAAGCAAAATATAACAAGCACTTCGCAGTTACACCTGCCGGCACACGCGTATAATCCAGAATAGACACACGTCCCTGGAAAAGACTGGCGGGGCCAGAATCTTTCCGGAAAACTCATTCTTCGGACGAAATTTACGGGTTCGTTCGGGCCATTGAAATATTCGCCGGATTAAAGCAGTAATTAATTTGTTCGTTCAGAGTACCCAAATAGTCGGAGAAGGATAAGAATCCACGAAACCGGAAAGAGTTAGCGCGACTCTCACGAAAATGGAAACGCCGCCATGCGATTTATGGGGCAACGGTAACGAACCCCACAACCCGGAAAATAAATAAAATTAAGCAAAGAGACCTCCCTCCATAAATGGAATTTGGAAACCCCCTCCCCGGCTCCTGATTTAGATAAACCTCTGAACCGAGTCCCTTTTACACGAAGAATAAGGTTCAATAAATCGAGAAAAACATTCTCTCTCCGGTAATATTCATATTTTTTTAATATATTTATGGGGCCGGGAGGCCGACGGGCAACTGCCAAGTGGGGCCGGACGGCGCTTTGTGGAGAGGATGGAAAGAACAACCACGCGGACGAGGGGGTCTCCGTGAGGAAGGGGCTCGGTCCGGCGGGTAAAGAATGGCACGATTTTATATTAAGGTCCTGGAAGAAAGGTGGGCCGATGCCTCTAAAGCTGGAAGGAGGAGGAGGGGAACGGGGTTCCGTTTCGACGATAAGACAGACGCAGCAGGAGGAGGCCGATCGCGCATCCCCGAGTCGACAGGAATGGGTCAGTGCATTGTGCCGTCGCAGTACAAGAAGCGGGGATCGGGCGGGCTCGTGGACAGATCCGATCGCTCGTAGCGTAGCCACTTAGGTCGATCGGGAGCGCGGATACAGGATTCGGTTTGCGTCGAGCGAGCGAGCGAGCGAGCGAGCGTTTGGATCGCACGCGGGTCGTTTGTCGTGTCAGTCGGTCGTATCTGATGTGATTTGGAGAATTTTGATTCATGGCGGAAGAATCCGATGCGATCGATGAGAGCCATGAGTTTTTCAGTCGGTGTAAGTTCACAGCAGGCCGGTAGTCGCTGAGGGGCTGCTCGACCTCAAGTATCGTAAGTGACCTCGGCTGGGAGCTGACAAGGGCGTCGTCGCGCAATACGGGCCCGAGTTGTGAATCTCAAAAATGGCGCGGGAGGTGGCAGAGAGCTGCATCGATAGTGTGAATCTGGAACTGGTGCACACGTACTGTATGCGGCTGCATCCGACCAAGCCCGAGCTTGCTGCACGGCGCATTGAAGCTATTGGTTTCCAAGTCGGTCTGCAGCTCGCCGAGAGGTAAGGGAAGATGCATCTTTTATTTTGTTGGATCAGGGAGATTTTTTTCAACCCGATGCTCTCGGGTTACGTAATACACATTAGCTGGTGAAGTACGCAATGTGAAATTTGTAAAGTATGTTGGGACTCTCAGGACGGCATATAGATTAGGGCTGAAGAAGTGTGAGGGCCTGTACTAAGCTCCTTCACAGTCTGCTGATTTCGTTCTCTGGCCCGATATTTGCTTGAGATGACATTTCGCAAACGAGAACATGCCAAGTTGATCGCTGCCAGACTCCCCCTTCACGTCCTTAATTCTTTTGAAAATTGAATGTGTGCAAGCTCAATTGCTATTCAAGCTAATTTCGTTTTAGAAGTCGAGTCCAGCGGAAACCAACTCCGCAACACCTTGGTGGTGGGTCCAGACCACGCGATGCCCTGTCCATACGAGGAATAGATTTGTATGGAAGGAAGAAATGAGCTTATGTAAGCTGATTTCTTTTGCAACAAATGTATGTGAAGTTCTCCATGGATTTACACAATCTCATTATGAAGTTCTCAACTTCACATACATTTGTGATTGTATAGCAGTGTCAGTTCAGAACAACGTGGCACTTCAGAGGCAGTTGTATTTGTTGAAGTTGTTTGATCAATATCGTTGTGCTGCAATCAAACAACATGTAGCTTGTTCTGCAGCCATAATGGTCTCAGGTCTTGTATACGGATCGCGCCAGAGCTGGTTCATTATTGAGCCCGTCCTTTTTTTCTTTTCCATCTGCGTGCTTGAAGGTATACCAAAGAACGACCGCGCTTTGCAGATCACCTGGAAGCAATTAAATTTATTTGTAAAGATTTCTGGGCGGAAGTGTTCAAGAAGCAGATCGACAATTTGAAGACCAATCATCGGGTGAGTACCACAAAACTTGTGCTACTTTTTTCATTCTCGCAGGGTTTTGTTCTTCCGTTTTATGTGGAGTATGATCCTTTCGGTTCATTTTCCATGCTTTAAGTAAAGTTTGAGACCAATTGACTGAAGATAATAATAGAATCTATGGTTCTTTGGCATACTACTGTGGCCTTCAACGTTCATGGTAGCAATGCTAGGCCACTGTGTCGAGTCTGTAGTCTGAAGGCGACATTCTTCGGTGTTCAGACCTGCTCCGATTAACTATTATCGAATAACTTGGAGAGCTTTCAACATCCCTCCTCGTGATGTTGTATGCTCACTTTGCGAAAGATCGAATAACTCGAAACATAGTACCAACTTTTCTATATCATCATCTGGATCCATGCTGCCATATTATGCCTTAAGTTACATTATTTGAATCTTTCCCCATATGTTTGTATCATCTCTTACTGGTTGCAAATTGTTCCTGCTATGTTTACCTGTCTCTACACGCTAACTAGCCATCTTTCGTTCCCCATAAGCTACTCATGTTGTCTACTTACCGTTACCACTTTTCTTATTATCGATGCCAGATTTTGTATTATTCACTCAGGCGTTTTGCAATCCATATTCCTACCTCGTGCAATCTGGGGCCTAAAACTTATGCACCTCTATACACACTGATGACGCTCCCGAGCTGCCTGATGGCAAAGTGACTCTTGGCTTTCAGATGTTTGTAACATCTCCCCTCTTGGCCAACATCCTGCTTTTGGTGCCCTATGATGTTCGTCTCCCTTGCCTGTCCACAAGCTGTCCACAAGTTGATGTTAGACCTGGTGGTCGCGTGCCATACTCTTTGTCTTTATGGCCTTTTGTATTTTTTTTGTATCTTTTTCATATTGTACATACCACGGGCACCATTTTTTACGGTCTTCAGATGTCCACTCACTGTAATTTATTGCATATCCAGTTGGTTTCAGATTTTAGATGCGTTCCTTAGATGTACTCACTGCTCCTATCCTATCTTGTTATTATCACCAATTGGGTCACTCAGAGTTTAAGATTTACCCCTACCGCTGCTGTCGAATATGCAGCAAACATTCTTTTCTTGTTCTTGTTTTTTACTCGGCACCTGAGTCATTACTCAGCCCCTAGCTTTTAATTAGCTGACAGCATTTAGTCTCAGCTTCTTGTATCCAACATAGAATCGGATCCTTCGGCATGTTAAGATTCAAGCGAGTACGTTTCAGCTTGTGCTTGCAGTAGTAGTTCGGAAGCCATCACTGAACCGTTCGTAGGGCTTGAAATGTTCTTAAGGCCTACCGCCCTTCGTGCCTTGCACGCGCGTTTTATTTACTGTAGGCATTTTGCTCCTGAGGGCAAAAGGTTCGCAGTGTGGGATACTGTGAGCCGGGTTGTAGCAATGCATGGTATGAAAAGAAGTCCTATGTTCCTCACGTGATTCAATCGCTCTGTAGTGAACTTAGTCTGATCATTAAGTCGTACCTTCTGCTTTCAATGACCTTCTACAAATTCGATGTCAATTAGATCTTGCTTTTATCTTCGGCTTTTGATACACGCTTTTCCATGTGGGCCTGTCTCTCAAGTTTGAAAGTCATACTGAAATTATGGGGTGGAAGGTGCTTTCACTTTTTGTTCGCGTATGGAGATGCTGGCAAAGTTGCGCAGTTCTCGCTTTTGTGAACGCGTCCGGCAAGAATGTTGTACCCGTTTGGACCTGTCTGATGTTACTGTAGGAGCCCACTGTTTGCCACCATGCTCAATCAAGATTGGCCCAGTTCTTACATACCGGTGTTCAGATTTTAAAGTCTTAATAAGGATTGAGATTGATGAAAGGTTAAGCGACGTGTGAATTCTATGTGCATCATGTTTTGTGTGTGTCGAACAGACCCATTTACTGGTATTATCGTTTCCCATGTATCTAGCTCTCAAAGAACAAAACAGTTACAGTTCCAACAGCATTTATGTCTTAATTCTCCAAGAACATCGTAGACTTCTGGTTTTACAGGTGATTTCGCTCAGCCTATCTATACAAAAGGTATTAGGTCCCCTTTTGAACCTCGTTGTGCTTGTAGTGCGTACGAATGATATTAAGATATATTCATTACTTATCACACAACGTCTCACAAGAGGGTATACCACCTTAATTTTCTTGTTCACTGATACTCGGAAGCTTTAGACGAACGTATTGCACAATTTGCGAGATCCTCTTCATTCTCAAGAAGCCCTCTGTTTTGCTTCCACCCTCAATCGTCTCGTTATCACTCTCAAACCTCACATGCTTAGATCCTTTCCTGGTCTCGGTATTTCCGTTTTGCATGTTATCCATCTTGTTACTGTGCAGCAGTTTGTTTGTACTTGTGGCTTGGGACTCTTCCCCAGGTAGTATCGTAGTACTTGTATCAGCACAATTTGTTGTCAAGTGAGTGTCGATTAGTTCTGTACCTGCGACAGCTGATGTCAGGGCCGACTTCTTCGCCCTTGAATAGTAGGGGGTCCGAGTCATCTCGTCTGTACGCCTAGGAGTTTATAGATCAAGACTCTGTCTTGTTCGAAAATTTCCGAACTGAACGTGGGAAATACCCATTTTGCTCATGAACAACTGTCTGCGATTACTGCCTGCACAGTTTTACATCCTTAAAAAAAGCCTTCACCCATAGAGTTTGTATCGTCTCTTACACAACGTTTGCCATGTACCACTGATTAGCAGTTTACGTATGTGGATGTTTAGAGTATCTCTGACCGATTTCAGTTGTGCAGGGAGTGTTTGTTCTGCAGGATAATCGCTTTAGATGGCTTACTCGAGTTTCCCTCGATGCCCCCACAACCAGCAATGGATCTGCTTCCGGCGAGTCCACTCAAGCAACCTCGGCAAGAGCTTCTCAGGCTGCCGGTCAATACCTGTATTTCCCATGTGGACTTATCCGCGGGGCTTTAACAAACTTTGGAGTTGCCTGCGCCGTGTCTGCTGAAGTTTCAACCCTGCCAGCCTGTAATATTTCTTAACTCTCTTGAAGTCGTGCCCTTATATACAGTTAGATCGCTTGGTATAGGCGTATTATTTAGAGAAACTGGTGTTTCAGGCTGAGTTTTGCTACTCAGCCTGAAACACCAGTTTCTCTAAATAATATGCAACTCTTCTAGAAACAACCGTCTCTTCGGAAAATTAGACTGTGAATATCCTATAGATAGAAAGTGAAGAGAATCTAAAGTAGTGTTTGTGTTTACCATATCTGCAAGGATCAGCTTTAAAAGTATCATATCACATAGTTCACGAATTTGTCTGACGCAGTTGATACTGTAATGTGCAGGTTCGTTTATTGTTCGGATCAAAGTCTGAAATCCATGTAGATTTCTCACGTATTTATTCATCTCAGGAGTAGGAAGTTGGAACAAACCCCAACCCCAATCCCTTGGACAGTTGGCACTCGTCTTAGAAACCTCACACTTGTCACAGGGATATTGTGAATGTAAAGTTCATTGTTGATATCCATAGGAGTTCAAAAGCAGCCTAGCACACGAGGATATTAGGTTCTAGTTGCTGTTATGAGTTGTACTCGTCGCCGAGATTTATCAAGCTTTTTAGCACCTCCGGCTATGAAATAGCTCGCGATTATTTGAACGACGCTCTGATCCTTGTCTCTGGACGTTAACTATACTGTTGATAGTTTTTCACAAGCAGCTTTTTTGCACTGTTTGGATGTTCAATGCTGATTCAACGAGCCGTCTTATGGGCTCCAAGTGAACACACATTGTCGATTGAACTTGCCGACCACACATACACACACTTTTCCCTCAGTTCCAATTTGTAAAACTTCGGCATCAAACAGAGAGAAATTTTCACGAGCTGACTTTATCGTCTGTTATCTCAGTGGAAGAAACGTAGAGCAGTTCAACCCAGATAGTCTCGATCTCACCTCCGTGATACCTCAGCTCTTGATGTAGTTAGTTACCCTGTCTAATCTCATTGATCTCTTAAATCGAGATCAGAGGAGATTAAGTGTACGCGAGAACGATGTCGTAGCACAGCTGAGATTTTGACAGCACCCGAAACAACTGTAGTAGAAGGGAGGAGAGTGAGACTCAAGGACCATGGAGGCATGAACATTAAAACTAAACACTTCCAACGATATCTGTCTCCAGTAGCCTCATAACGAATCCCCTGGCTAAAAGCAAATCTCCAACGATCCCGCCTCGATCATCAGAAGCATACGATAGGATGATGAGGCCGCCGAACAGCTAGTTTGGCACCGTACTGCCATTCGATCACGCGTGCAGAGGGCACTTCCAGTGAGCTTCCTCGACCGAGATACCGAGAGAAATCGACCACCGCAATTTCCAGCAGCAGCAGCAGCTCTGCAAGCGGCACGTCGTGGCAGGTATCCAAGACGCAAAGTGGCAACGTGAGCGAGAGTGAGACTTTATGACGAGCACAAGCGTGACGTTCTCGTCCTCGAAGAATTATCCTCTCGGCTTCCCACTCCGGCATTAGTGTATAGATTCTAGAAGCACCTACGCCGGCGACGTACAACGGTTTTTGTCGTCTACCGGCGGGTACACTAATGACCGCTCCGGTATTGCAAGTAGAGTGCTCAAGCGTGCCGTACTTCGCTGCCCCGGAACGTAACTAACTAACCCGCTCTCTCGTGTAGGCCACCACGTCATCCTCAGTGCCTTACAGTTCCCCTACGGCGTAGACCACGGAATGGGAACATCAGCGCGTTCGCCGCAGATACCGACTTATCCGTTCCCTGTAGCGCGGAGGGCGTTTGGTACTACCGCCAGCACCCGGTCACCGGTCATCGGTCACCTTCGGCGTTGGCGGTTGCGGTTGCGCTAGGAGCCGAGAGATGGAACACGACGGAGGCGGAGGGGTTGTGCTTGACCGTAGTTATGGGAACTATGGTAAGCAAGCCACAGGTGTTAACCGGAGGTAAAGCGGTGAGGCGGGAACGGAAGCTTTGAATGGCGGCGGGATCAGGGACCGAAAGGGTGGCTGATGATGGGGCAGGCGAAAGGGCCCGCTCGCTTGGCACCCGTCGCCTCCGCGCCGGGTGCCACTGCGACTGACCCGCGGCCCGGGACGGCCGCGCACGCAAACTGCGTGGCAGAAAAGCCTTGAATCATGAGCTCCCGCCGCACATGGTCACCGCAAGCGGCGCCGTGCGGGGCCAGAGCGCATGAATCCGTGCGGTTCCAGTCGCACATGATCGACGCGCGCGGCCTCAACCTCGTCGTACTCGCGTAACCGAGTAAGTACGTACGTACACGTCCGTATTGCCCCTCCCTCGTCTCGCGCTCCTCAGGTAGAACCTGGTGACTCTGGTTCGAACCAGAGGGTTCAGTGGGCGGGCGAAGAATGTCCCCGCGCTCATGAGTAATCATCGTCCGCGACCCACAACGGGCGCTCAGACCTCCGGCCGCTGAGCTCAGAAAATTCTGTAGCTCGAGAGTCTTCGTCCGTCGACAGGTACCGGGAGAGAGATCCCCCGCGACTTTGCCTGCCTGACGAGTGCTCCCATCGTAGAGGCTGATCGATTGCGTCCTACATCTTAGACCTCGTGATTACACGCTACATGAATTAGATTTGATCCGTCTTGCCGCCTAGTGTAGCCTTGGCCTGCGATCGTGCTGCTGCTTTTGCTTCTGCCTCCTGCCGTAGTAGAGCGCTGCAGTCTAGGACCCCGTCTCCGCGACGTGCACCGTATACGGAAGTTAGGGCCCCGGATTCAGATTCAGGAAATCTGCTGCGGCCATGGATCACGCCATGAATGAATGTATGAAAGCCCGGACTTCGGTTCGGATGCTCTCGTTTCTATTTCGGTAGAAGGCCGTCTGCGAGAGCATTGCATAAAGCATGGCGATGCATGTTTTCGGGCAGTACCTTTTCTGGAGTACCCCGTACTCTCTCGTCTGTCGGACAGGCATGACGCCTTTGCAGACTGCGCTCCTCAGACGAACGAGAAAAAGCGTCGTGCTGCCGTCCTGCTTCACGATTGCTGCCAAAAGTCGAGCCCATGCTCCCTTTCTCGTGTACATCCATGCCAGGACCCGCGGGGGCCCGCATCTCTAGTCTTTTCGATCATGCACATTTCCTCCACAGGCCGGACCCTACCTCGCACAAAGTGTGTGTGTGTAGCGTCCGGAGGTGTTGGTGTCAGAGGAAGATGGTGGCGAGGGGAGAGACAAACCCTTCGAACTTTACGGATCTCTTGCGCTGCATATCGGATCAGATCGTCGGCCATCGCTTTGTAGCGACTCGAGAGCCAAGTTCAATTTGCAGTTATGACCCACACAAAGGGCGGTGGTTTTCCCGGACATTACACACCTAACCCATCGATTTACCTGATTGGTGGACTCCAAGTGCTCTCATGCACCGATATTTTGCCTCACTAATGGCTAGCGCTCACGACATGCTCAATGGTGAGTGAGTGCAGGGTTCTGCCTCCGATCCGCAGAACAACAACCATGAATGACCGCTCAACATCTGCATGCACAACTTTGGGCCCCGTGCATTGAGCGATGTGTCAACCGTAAACTCGCCCTCTTCCCATTCCATTGGGTTCCCTCCCTCCCTCACTAGTATCAGCACAGAATTCCCAATTACGTGAGCAGCGTCTGCCCTGCACGAGCGACATTAGAAAATTTCTGTCGTCACCAGCGGTGTACGAACAATCGAGACCAGGGTCCGGTCTTCCACAAATGGTCGCCAGGATTGACTCTAGTTCATCAGATTTTCAAAGCTCTATCAATGGTCCAATCCATGTTCAGGTCAATCTATACAATTCATCGAGCCTTGTGACGGCCAGTGAAGTCCATTTCAACTCCAGTATCAAGAGTAAGTGCATGCATGCATGTCTGTGCCTGATGTGCTCTTCCATTAATTTCGGCCTGTTTAGGCATGGCCCAAATCCACGAGTCTTTCTCCATCGTTTTTTAACCTTGTTCTAAGTTTTGATATCTCGCCTCACCCTTCTCTCCCTTTAAAAACCCATCCCAAACGACATATTTATACCTCAATCGTCCTCCTCTATTAATTGTGATGTAGTGTCGTAGCATCCTATTGCTTGTAAATTTTTTTCTTTCGAGGATTAAGAAGTAACAGGCAGTAGAGTAGATATTTTCCGATTATTACACAATCGATCCTAAACATTTATTCTCCAATAAGTTTTGTAATAATTTCAGGGTATTCAAAGGGTTTTTTACATCCATGTGTCACCAATCTACTACTCGTCATTTATTTTCTCCCTCGATCATGTGAGAATATGCTTAAGATCGTTCCTATCAGATCGGCATGTCCCGGAAACCAATGGGTAGCAGATTATATGAAAAGTCTTTCATGTTAGGGGAGAAGAACACTGTGAAGAGATAGGTAAGTTTTTTGAAGACTATGATGATGATGTTCGACAGTAGAGAAATATTCCCATGGAAGGATGCTCAAATTGCACCACCTTTAGCAAGCTGCAATAGATGTGGATCTGAGAAGCTCTATGATATAGGACTCGGAAATATTCTCGAACAATCATGTAATCAAGTGACCAATGTCGTTATGAGATCTTTTCAACTTCTTGAGATTAAGATAATTTGTGATTAGGAAGAAAAGCTCAGAAGTGGATCGAACTCATTACTTGGGCCAAAATATGATTTTTGGAATGATGATTCTCGTGCTGGAAGCTATTCTGCTAGAGCATGCATGACACCGTCCAGCAAGCAGCCGCTGAAAGCTCTGACACGTTATAGAAGCCAAATCGATAAACAATCGAAGTGCAACAGTGACTGCAAAACTTTCGCAAAGTTGTTGCCTGTTCATAAATGGACCGAATCTGGAATGTGCATAAAGATGAGATGGGATATCTTATGAACAAAATAAGTTTTAGTTTCGAAAATGAAAATAAATTCGAAGGAAAAAGCTGGAGGGAATGAGAATAAACTGTTTGAGCGTATCCTCAAATTCAGAAATGGTTTTTTCATCTGAAATTTGAATGCTTAATACCTGGAAATACCATGTTGAGGTAGATTCTTGAAAACTGAAAATATGTATCTCATTCATAAATCAATATGCTATGCAGAAAAGATATTCTCAAGGATATCATATTTAATGGGATAGGGAAAGTATTTGGAATATAAAAAAATTTATTTATTAGTAAATGTCATTGAATCAGATTCTCTCGGTAGTTTCTGCATTTAGAAATCAATCATTGACAGATTTAGAAAAAAAAACCATATGATGTTTCGATGAATTTTAAAAATTGTGAATGTTAGTAAATATGAATCTTTGTGTAATTTATATGTTGTTTCCATAAAAGAGTGATAAATATTTATCTAAGCATTATACTTGAAAAATAGAGCACAAAGTGGGATATAGATATATTCTCAAGAGTCTTATGCATCTACCTACATCAATCTGTCATTTTAAAAATAGAATAAAATAAGCCAAAATGAGTCAAGTATGTTGAAATGATTAAAGTCTCACGAATTTTTTTGATTCATAATTTGATATTTTAACTTAAAAATTAAAAATTATAAAAAAATCATACGCGGAATAATATTTTAGTAAGAAAATTTGATTATAGGGATGTTAAGATTTGAAGTTACGATGAAAAATGCTTCAAGGCTTGTGTAAAAACTTGTAGACTTAGATTAAGAATTCATCAATTAAGCAATATTAACCACAATAAAAAAATTCACATTATAAGATAATTAAATATATAGGTGTAATTGTAAATATTCTGAGTGTTTGTAAATTATGAAGATTTATAATTATTGTTCATATGTTAGAAGGGGATGAAGAGACAAATTTGCGACTAAAATAAATGTAATGTAAACCGTCGACATCTCTGTGTGTAGATCCAACCGTTTAATGCATGATATTATGCATTTAACTCTATTTTCATCCTGTTCATCTTACGGTCTTACCTATTGCATTATTCCCTTTCATACTTTCACTTATAGGTCATGGTTACAACTTGCGATGAATATTCAAATTACAAACAACATATAGGTGAATTATAGAACCTCTATCGATAAGAATGAATTGGTCAGAATGGCTACATACTGGTCATATCACTTCTTCTTGAAACTGTGAAGAATGAAGGCAGTGTCATGTTTCTCTTTGACCAACTTCCTCCCACAAGGAACGCTTTGCAACACTTCTTCACTTTCTGTGTGTGTGATTTGTGTTTTAGTTATTATGAAATATATTTTAAGCAGTGTGTTTACATTACATTACAAAGAGCACTGGCCAGTGCTATCAGGAAGGTGATATAGCACCAATTGATACTTGTGTTTGTAATTCATTTGATACAGATAATTTATTTAAGTTACAAAGTTGATGTAATACATATTTATCATCATACTTTTATTTGGTCTAGCCTTTACTCTCATGTTTTTTTTGGCCTTGGTACAGTTTTGCAGGCATCCTATTAGTTGATTTAAATATTTGACAATATTATTGAACTGCCACTTTGATTAATGTAGAATTGGCGTTATGATATAGTCCTGGTTTTGAGCTTTTATGACTATCATAAATTAGATGAAGGTATATTAACTCATATCTTATGAATATACGATGAAAATTATACAATACAAATCAAACTTTTCAATATTGTAATGTGCTATGAGTGTACTAGGGAGGGGTTAGTTATCCCTCACTTAGGCCTAATTAGGCATCACCCTACTATACTTTATTCTTTGATTGGTGGAAGACTCTCGTTTAGAAGCAGTTGCTACGTTCACACGAACGCTAAAACCTTTCATCGAAACAATTAGAGTATCGAGTATTAGAGTGAGTGTTAATTAGCCCTAAATGAGCGATAACTAACCGCTCTCATATATCGTTGCTAAAATGAACATGTATACTCTTGGTGTAGCATTTGCTCCATGTGTTTTTCTGTTGAGCACATTGATCTAGAGTGAGTATCACATCTACGTCACGAACCATGACTGCCCTCTCTATCTCTCCTTCATTCTCCTCGTCGGCCTTCCGGATAAGTGTCTGCGTACCGTATCCTCTTGCTCTCTGTTCTGTATTTGCGGGCACGTGCTTGGATCACATTTTCTCACACTGTGTACTCTCGACATGGAGTCCGAAGTTCGTGGCCTCGTACGTATTCATCCTCGGGAAACTACGACACCAGACCAAAAATCCACGCCAGTGCTCGATACGAGATAAGTCTTGCCAAGGGGTCAAAGCTGACGAGAGTTCGATAAGGATCCGGGAAGGGCGTGACTCGCTCGGTTTGATTCCTCGTAGACTTCTCCTTCTCGCTGCTGGGGGGGCGGGAGTGGGGGGCTTTATGTGGAATCTTAGGAGAGCGAAAGAGGCTTCTCTTAATTCCAAAAGCTGCACGTCGAAACCCATGGTCTCGACTGCAGTCGCTCACCTGCACATCTAACGACTTGTCCGCTCGAGACATGTTCTCAATACTCGAGCATCCGTTGTTGCTCTTGGATCTTCCAGCTTTATCAGCATACATGCACCTTCTTTTGAATATTGGGCTCTTTCCTCTGCAAGTAGTGTGCTCATGGCTGATTCATCCACAACTATCGAACCTTTCTACAGATGAAACATTGTCACGGTGAATTCGGATTAACATGCGAAGCAGCAATCAAACAACTTCTATCGTATGTAATCTTCGAGTCCTGCAGTTTACGTACTGGGGATTTACACTGATTATGAATTCTCAGATAATAGATACTAGACGGGGGTTGAGTCTATACAAATGCAGATTTCATTTTTCCAATTTAGTTCACATGAACTGCCGCTATTCTGTGCTTTATATTGTTTTTTTGCTCGTTGTTACCCATCTAGACTACGAGTGCAGCCTACTTTGTCAAGTGTAGTAATTTCTTTCGTTTGGTGTGTTCAAAAAATTATACTTATGTCTGAGTTCGTTACGACAGTTATTTCCAAGCGTATGCATTATATCATTATATATTTCACATCATGCTTACATTTGAAGTGAATTCTTAGGCGAGAAGAATCTTGTTTGGATTATGAGTCAATCTTAGAGAGAGAAATAAATTGAGTTTGAATAAAGTGTGATGGAAGACTCGACATCAATTGAGCAAGTATACTTATCTATGAATATGCTTTCATACAAATTAATATCTGCGATGAGAATTGTTTGATCGATAGCAAGAGTATATAGTAACATGTCGTGTAACCAAGTGCAATCATAAGGTGTATCAAACAGAAACCATGAGGAAGGTATAACCTATAGGGTAGCAGTCAAGTCTTATGATGATATAGTCAAGTGCTATAATATACCGTTTGATCCTCATGGTTCGTATGCAATAGGTGCTATACGATGTACTCCCGATGCTAATGCATGCCTAGCCCAATCGTGACACTCGGGTTCAAACTCGAGAGACTTGTGGGAATCTTCGCATTACTTTTAGTTACATATACGTTTTCTTCCCTGAGATTCTAGAGAGATCGACTGTTTTGCAACGATCCGGAGAATTTATGAGAAGAGACATCTCACCGACGATGACTGGGAACACTTCGATATAAAATCTGAGCATACCGAATAAAAGGAATGCGAGAATCTGAAAGTGGTGAGGAATGCAGAACCAGAGCATAAATCTGTGCTGACTGGGGGAATTGTTCAGGCTGTAAGCCGTGCATGGTCCAGGAGCGAACACGCTCGTAGGGAGCAAGAACAATCGTCGTCCTGCCAAAGGGGCCAGCAAATTTATTCAGCCCCATGCGGTGCAGGACCTTTTGGCTTGTCTTATTGCAGTTGTTTGGCTGCCCTCTAACAGACGGGCGGATATTTGAACCCTGCCGTCGAATTAGGTCATTCGGATAGTTATAGGGATTCGAAACAGCTTGGCAGGAGTATGATGAATAATAATTTATCTGCCGAATCGTCTGAACATGCATCCAGAACATGGTTGTGGACGAAATGCCCACCCAACTACTGAAAGTAGTGATGATTAGGTTGCAAATCAGATCATACATTCCCCGGTCGAGATAGATAAGAGTTTAACTCGTACCGATGAAGACAACTGGAGCGCGCAAATCGATGGAGCAAAAGCAGCAGCAGGACCAGGGCCAGGCCAGGCCCAGGACGAGGAGGAGGAGGAGGAGGGGGAGGGGACTTGGACTCTCAGAAAAGAAGCAGCTCGAAGAGTGAAGTGCTGAGATGTAGGATTGGAGTGGGTGGAGTTCTAGGGGAAGCAAAGGACCAGATGGACCAGTGCGAAACGGCCCAAAACGTCTGCTCTCGCCGGCTCTCGGAGCATGCATCAGCTTCGGTGGGCTGAAGATTACGATGACGGCTCTCGGCCCATTAGCCATCATGCAAGTGTCCAAGACGCGCTCAGGCGCTAAGCCGAGCGAGCAAAGCCGAATCAATTCGGCCAGACAAGGTACTCGATCTTGTCACTCCCCATAATGACCACCACTCAACACTTAGCCACTTCGCCACTAGACTTCGAGATTCTCCCCTCTCCTCCTTCTTTCTCTGCCCTCTTCCAAATCGACAAACTGGAGCCCTCGCTCTCCCGAACGACAATTCTCCCAATCCTCCCAATCCTGCTGCTGCTGCTGCTACTACTACTGTACAACAATTAGTCGGTGGCCTCGGGCTTCAACCTAATCATATTATAACTCGAGACCTGTACCCCTCCACTCTCTGCAGTTTGTTAGCTCATGATGTCAGCTCCATTTCTGCCTGCCCTTCCCTCCCCTCGCCTCGCCTCTCTCCTCTCCTCCCGGCCCGCACATGCAACAAAAGAAGCAGCGCGGGCCGGCCCCTCGGACCCCTGCCCAGCCGTATCGTACTGCGTCAGGTTGCATGCGGCGCTGTTTCCAGGGCCTGGGCCTGGGCCTGAACCATGTACCAGCCTAGTGCATAGTCCGGAGTCCCGGCGGAGGAGCTAACTACGGTAGGCCGTCCACCACATCCATCGGACCTCCCGCTTTCACGAGTTCCAACACACTCTACGCCACGCTACCGGCCTCCGGACTGCGGACAGCGCCCGCTCGCCCGGCGATTTCAGCACGGCCGACGTTTCCGCTGACAGGGCGGCGTGCGACGGGGAATCCGGTCCGGAACCCGCTTTCCCGTCTCGTCGGATATCCCATTTGCGTCCCGAGGAGTCTGTACCTCGGGCTCGCCTTAGGCCCGTCACTCTATCACGTTGGAACCACGTAACTGATGTACGTGATTGTCTCGAAAGCTCATTTCGAGGAGGATAACTACATCCGTGGTCCGCGGTCCGTATCTCGGTCATTGCTCGGTGGAGTGGGGGAGACTTTCCAGGCAAGTGGGCTTTCTTTTCCGGTGTAGCTCTGAAATGTGGAAAGGCTGGCATTTTCGCTTTTGCTTGGCCGGTTGCAGAAATTTCGGGAACCTGCCGGCTAATTTCGTTGTCATCGGTAAGCTCCCAGGAGACGCTTCCACTAAAGTTCGATCTCCCCGACCTCTGAATCCGTTACGATCTCGCTTACAGTTCGTACATATGTCCATGTGGGATTCAGACAGATGATTGGCCTTAGTTTCGGTTCTGCATTATTTGATCTTGAAGAGGGAACTTGCAGATGGATTTCATACTCAAGGTGAGATGATTCCTTTTCTCTATATGATAATTTATATGCATACCGAACTGTGGATCCGTTTACAAATATTTTTTCTGTTCTAGTTAATAATAAGACTCGTCGTATGCTGAATTTGTTTGTTGGGCTCGTTGCAATTTAATGCATATCAAAATCATGAAACTTATGTGAAAAATATGAGAACTTAAAACAAAATTAAATATTTATGGACGGGAGTGTAAAGCACACTATGCGTAATGATAATTGTTATTTAGTCACCGTGCAAAAACGCTTATATTCTCTATGTCATAAAATATGTTCCTGTTATGTTTCAGAATAGACTAATAATCAATTTTTGGCTACATTCTTGTAAATGGAGAGAATATAGAATAGAAATTAGATCGCTAAAAGTTAGTTTTTGGGGAAAAACTATCATTTATATATTACTTCATTTTCATACTGTTCGTCTACTGATCTTAAATACTTCAGATAATTAAAGCTTTCATTAATTGTACTTTATGCTATGAAAACATTTGACGATCATTTTACACGAATATTACATTGTTTGATAACCCCCTAAATTAAATCTGAGATGTATATCACTCGTAGCATATAAACCTCCTCCTACCCTCTCAATCAAGCATTTGTACCTCCTGTCATTTCTCGATTCGCACTTTCAACTCCATACGTAGCAAATTAAAACTCTAATTTTTCTTCTGGGCTTATTGTCTCTAATATCTGTAGATATCATCGATTTCACTGAAGCCGTAGAACATATTAACTCAATGGAAAAACATATCATTCACACCTTTAGTGATAAATCCATCAGCAGCCGTAACAATAAAACCACATGATAAGCTTGTTCTTTGTCCTGATACCGTGCGTACATCTTTTGATAGGATGAAAGCTGTCGGAGATGTATTTTTTTGTCTAAAAAAACGATCGTTTACATTTTATTTTATTTTGGCTTAAATGGTTATGCCAGAATCTACGAAACTGGAGATCTACAAACCAAACTTAAAGATTTCGAGTCTCTTACAGACAGATTCATTAAAAATTAGCAATAAAAAGCAGGTTACTTATCCTTTGATTATGAGGCAGACATCTCTGACTGTTTTAAAGCATCATCGAGAGCCACGCAATGGATATCATTCAGAGCTCTTCCTAATACTATGAAAGGCTCAGAGTTTTTTTTTTTGTGTACTATCTTTTAGAATGATGAGAATCATTTGCAGCTCATATGAATGTGAAAGGAAATGACGAAATCCAACTATTTTGCCAAACATGCCTTAAGTCGAAGTCCCCTAGAGAACTACATGGTCCACATTTATGTTCTCTTCTTTACCTCACCTCGTAGCTTTGTAATGAAGGCGTGTAGATTCCCGCGGTTTACTTTGCACGAATTTGGAAAAATTCCTGCAAAGGCAACTCAAAGAAGTTCGTATGTAAGGTCCTTAAAAACGAATGAATCTAGGAAGCATAAAAAATTATTTTTTTGCCCTCACAGTCAAACGAAGTCTTCTTTCATTTGTCAACTTCGAAGGAGATCACACGGCCATTGCTTTTTACTTTCTCTGGTTTTAAATAAATCACCATGGTATAGAAAACATGGTTCATTCGACGAAGCTCGTAGTCACCTCTTGAGTCAATGCCCTGAAACTAGAAACATAAGGCAAGAATTTTTCTTCAGCAACTCTTAAACTACTGTGCAACTATTGAGTATGTTTACCTGGGCCCAAAGTTCTACAATATTTCTTCGCGACATAACAATATGGATACTGATATTCTAGCTTTATGTTATTCTTGGATTTGATTAGTACGACATCTTACGGGCTTTCTTGTCTGAAGACGTTTTTAACAGAATGATCAAAACCTCACCGGTATGCCTACTTTTGATAATAGGTCGTTACAACTTTTGATTCTGAATTTTGTGGTTCAGCTTTCAATCGGGCTCTCTTTCTGTACTCCTGATCATTTACTTTTTTCTAGTTTCAGGACTTTCTCTTATAGCTTCCGGGCTGTATCGCTAACGTATACAAAACCATAGAACAAATTTACGGCCAAAGGAACTTTGGTGCACTAGACAGTTATTTGAGAGTTCACCAAAGTGTCCGCACTCATATGAGTGAGTAAGTATAATTCTTCTCCACTACTTTTCATCTATGACGTAAAACCCACTCGAATAGAGAACGGTGTTAAATCGATTCGAAATAAATGAAAAAGAAACCACTTTTTTCAGTGTGTTATTTTGATACTCTTTGCATACAGTAGTCAACAAGTGTCACATGGACATAAATAACAATGAAATACTCGATCAAACCCCCCAAAATTATAGAATCAACATTATGATCATAAATTTGATCATTATGTGATAAAGATATACTAATATCTATAATTATGATCTACAAATGATGTGAAAAAATATAAAATTTAAATTACTATTAAGAATTAAAAATATTCCTGTTTCCTCCTGCACATAAAATAAAGTAAATATATTTAACGTATAATAATAGATCAATTAAAAAATTTCCCACACACTAATTATTCACTGGGCACTCAAATTCGCCCCTACCAATTGGGGTCATATGTGTAGGCATGTAAGAGACGTGCGATCTCAGATGTGTAGAGGATGAATGTGTTGACATTCCCTTTGGCAGACTGTGTACCGAAATGTACATGCCCCGTCCGCAATGCAAGCCAGATTAAATTCATCGGGCATGTCCCGAAAGAGCGCAAAAGCCGAACAGTAAATACGAACAGAAAAGGAAGATCTTTACCGGAAGACCGCTAGAAGCTGAAAAGAGTTCAAGGCGAGGAAAAGGCGTCGTCTTTCGAGACAGACCGGCCAGGCCGAGCTACTTTCGACCATACAGGTCTACGAGGGCCTAGAGGCCGTCGATTCATCAATGTAGGACCTCTTTGGAAGGTCCGAAAAGAGGCGAAGAAAATGCGGCCCTTCAAGGGCCCGGCCCCATCGCATCCCATCAATGGGCAGAGCGCCTACGAAGAGGTTCTAGAGTCAATAATGCACTCATACGTCAGTATTTCCATTAATTTAGCTCTTAGATTCAGAGGACACCGCTACATGGAAAAACGACGGCGCTGTGTTATGGTACGCACGTATCTTCGGTCCGCTGTGCGCGTCCTCTGCCCGAGAGACGGACCCGGCCCGGCCCGGCGGACCGGAGGTACGGCCGTGCCGAAGGAAGGAAGGAAGCTACGAACGAGCGAGGAATATTTTTCAGTGGAAGCGAGAGAGGAAACGGAAGGCGAGAGCCGATGCGGATATTTGGAAATTGGATCCCCTTCGCTCGAAGACCCGATGGACGACAGGGCTGACCGATGACGACGAGGACGCAGTGCCAGATTGCAAGAGACCAGAGTCTGCTAGTCGGTCAGACTGTCAAACAGTCATTAGCATTAGCCCCTGGGTCCCACCCGCAGGCAGGCAGGCAGGAGTCGGAAGGCGGCTGGTTCTACAGCAGTAGAGGTGAGCGTATCAGATCCCATTACTGTACTGTACTGTTAATGTACATGTACAGAGTATGTATAGAAGCAGGTGGGAAGAGGGAAAGGCGAAAAGACGAAGGGAGGACAGCAGCTAAGAAGTCGGGAACCCCGGGGGGGAGGGAGGGAGCATGGGAGCATGGTAGGGGGATGTGCACTGCTCGGCCTGTTCGTGCAGCGAGGTGAGGTGTTCTTGCACTGAGTGATGGGAGTGGAGTGGAGCGGAGTGGGGGGACGATGTGGTGAGAATTAATGGCATCAGATCGTTCGTTGGTTACTTTATGCGTGCGTACTCACTCTCTCTCTCTCTCCCTCCCTCCCTCTCCCTCTCCCTCCCTCGCTCCCTTCTTACTCTCCTCTCTCTCTCTCTCACACTAGGCTGAGTCCTGACGGACTGACTCCACTGCACAGCTGCTGCGAGTCTGCAGCAAGGGAAGCGCGCAAAACGCGCGGATGCAATTGAACCGAAGGATCAGAGCATACATGCTGCTGCGTAAAGACGGGTACAGTGCATTAGAGTCCGGAGCGTGTCGGGTGCTCTTGTGTCCGGGGGAGCGAAGAATTGAAAGGAGTGCGCACTGAACTGGACTGAGTGAGTGAGAGCTGAGCTGAGCTTGAGCTGTGAGCTGAGTTGAGCGGAGCTGAACTGAACAAAACTGATCTGATCTGAGCTTCTGAGTTGATGAGGCTGCTGCTGAGCCGATCCTATCCTCCTCTTCCTTTACTGTCAGTCTGGTCCGGTCAGTTGGGCTGGGCGGCTGCTGCTCGCTTGCACTTGCTCGCTGGCGCGGCGGTCGGGCCTGGCTAGTTGCGCCTCTCGCTCCCGCACAGCCTCCGAGTGTTGAAAGGTTGGTTAGACTGGCACTGATCACTGAACGACAGAGCACTCACTCTGCGGCTGCCTTCCTATTATTTTTTATATTCTGCGAGCGTCGGGCGCCGGGGACATGATGCTACTTGCGCGCAAGGATGGGTCGAGGAATGCCTTCATTGAGATCAGGACGAGGAGGCGGAGGGGAATTGCTTCGGGATGAGATGTATGCTCCTGCGGCAGCAACAGCAGCAGCAGTGCGCAACAGAATGCCGGGACGAGCTCGAGCAGGTCGACCTCTGTGGATCGGAATGAGGTCGTTGTCGAGGACGAGTCGGGCGGTCTACGCCCCCAGCTTAAGGCGCAGCAGCAGCAGCAGAAGGAGCAGCAGCTGAAAGCTTCATGGGTGTGAGGTCGAACGATCAATCATTAGCGCATATCGACTCGTGGGTTCAGAAGTTCTCCTTGCTTCGTACTCGAGAGTCGCGGGAGGCGACGGCCCCCTCGTGCCGAGCGAGGAGGCAAATGGAGGGTCTCCGGGGAGGTATGTGGACTTCCATTCTGCTCATGCTCGTGGTGACAGCGTCGCATTGCTTCGAGAGCAACGCAGCCCTTTCGTCGGACGGAGTGGCGCTGCTGGCGCTTAAGTCCTCCATCGTCGACGACGAAGGAGTGCTGCTCGATTGGGTGGAATCGTCGCAGACGCCGTGCAACTGGACCGGCGTGGCGTGCGACGCGCTGGGCAATGTCATCTCGTTGAGCCTGTCGCGGATGAATCTGTCCGGGGCCATCTCGGGGGTCATCGGATCGCTCAAGCATCTGACGACACTCAGCCTCGACGCGAACAATTTCACGGGCCCCATCCCGGACGACATCTCGGAGCTGACGCGCCTGCGCTTCTTCAACATTACCAAAAACCTCTTCTCCGACGGCTTCCCGGCGGGCTTCGCCAACCTCACGAAGCTCGAGGTTCTGGATTGCTACAACAACAACATGTCGGGCAAGCTGCCGCTGCAGATCGTGGGCCTGCGCAACCTCAAGAAGGTCCATCTAGGCGGCAACTCGTTCGACGGCAGCATCCCCGTCGAGTACGGCAGCTTCGGCCAGAACCTGGAGTATCTTTCTCTGTCGGGCAACTCCCTCACGGGCGCCATCCCTCGCGAGCTCGGCAACCTCACGGGCCTCACGCAGCTCTTCCTCGGCTACTTCAATGAGTTCGATGGCTCGATCCCGCCCGAGCTCGGCCAGCTGACCAACCTGCAGCTGCTCGACATCCCATCGTGCGGCCTCACTGGCAGCATTCCCAAGGAGCTCGGCAATTTGCGCAATCTCCAGAGCCTCTTTCTCTACGGCAATTTCTTGTCGGGCTCGCTGCCTCCGGAGCTCGGCTCGCTCTCGAATCTGCTCTCGCTCGATGTGTCGAGCAATCAGCTGAGCGGCCCGATCCCGGCCTCGTTCGGGGGCCTGGCCAATGTGACGCTCATCAGCCTGTTCCGGAATTTCCTCGAGGGCGAGATTCCGGCGGCGCTGGGCGATCTGCCGGCGCTCGAGGTGTTCAACATGTGGGAGAACAATCTGACCGGCCCGATCCCGGCGAGCATGGGCCGGAGCGGGAGGCTGATCTATCTGGACGTGTCGAGCAACCAGCTGACCGGCACGCTGCCGCCGGACCTGTGTCGGGGAGGCAGGCTCACGAACCTGATCGTCATGGACAACCGGCTGATCGGGCCGGTGCCGCCGGGGCTGGCCGCCTGCGCCTCGCTCGAGTACGTCCGGATGCACGACAATTTCCTGAACGGCACCGTGCCGGCGCAGTTCTTCAACCTGCGCAACGTCACGATGCTGCAGCTGAACAACAACTACTTCACCGGGCCGCTTCCGGCGACCATGACGGCGCCCATGCTGCGCGTGCTCATGCTCTCGAGTAACCAGCTGGTCGGCACGGTGCCGGAGGCGGTGGGCGGGCTGGCGGCGCTGCAGACGTTGCAAGCCGCGGACAACCAGCTGACGGGGTACATCCCGTCGACGATTTGTGACATCCCGGCGCTCTCGGTGCTCGACCTGAGCGTGAACTACCTGATGGGCTCCATCCCCGCGACGCTTGCGAATTGCTCGAGCCTGTCGCGGCTGGACCTGAGCAAGAACGACCTGGTGGGCGCGATCCCTCCCGAGCTCGTGCAGCTGTCGGTGATCGCCATTCTCAACCTGTCGCGCAACCATCTGACCGGCTCGATCCCGGAGCGGTTCGGGCTGATCCAGAGCCTGACGCAGGTCGACTTCTCCTACAACAACCTGTCGGGGCCGGTGCCGACGCTGGGCGAGGCCGAGTACTACAGCTACGAGGCCTTCGAAGGCAACCCGCTGCTGTGCGGCGGCGCAGTGCTGGCGCCCTGCAGCGAGCGCGACGCGCCGGCCTCGAACGGGACGGGGCGGGGCGCGGGCGCCGCGAAGGGCAACCCGGACCTGCTGGCGTGGCTTGTGGGCGCGCTGTTCTCGGCGGCGCTGGTGGTGCTGCTGGTCGGGATGTGCTGCTTCGTGAAGAAGTACCGGCACTTCATCGCGAAGGTGCTGCGGAAGGAGGGCAAGATCCGGCCGTGGAAGCTGACGCCGTTCCAGCGGCTGGAGTTCACGGCGAACGAGCTGGTGGAGTGCCTGAGCGACGAGAACATCATCGGGCGCGGCGGCGCGGGGACGGTGTACAAGGGCGAGATGGCGAGCGGGGAGATGGTCGCGGTGAAGAGGCTGGCGTGCGGGCGCGGGACGTCGTCGCACGACCACGGGTTCTCGGCGGAGATCCGGACGCTGGGGAAGATCCGGCACCGGAACATCGTGCGGCTGCTGGGGTTCTGCACGAACAACGAGATGAACCTGCTGGTGTACGAGTACATGCCGAACGGGAGCCTGGGCGAGTTCCTGCACGGCAAGAAGAGCGGCGTGCTGGACTGGAACATGCGCTACAGCATCGCCGTGCAGGCGGCGCACGGGCTCTGCTACCTGCACCACGACTGCTCGCCGCTCATCGTGCACCGCGACGTCAAGTCCAACAACATCCTGCTCGACTCCAACCTCGAGGCCCACGTCGCCGACTTCGGCCTCGCCAAGCTCTTCCAGGACTCCGGCAAGTCCGAGTCCATGTCCTCCATCGCCGGCTCCTACGGCTACATCGCCCCCGGTAATTTCCCTTCGCCGTCGCTCTTTCGTAATTCGAATTCGAATTCCGTTTTTTTCCATGAATTCCCCCCTCACTGCGCTTGCGCTCGCTGGCTGGACGGGGGGGGGGGTGCGAATGTCGGGTAGGGGGGAGAAAGGAACGGGGGCTTGAGAATGAATCATTATGACGTTCGTAAATTCCGAATTCGAGTAATTACAAGTTTTTTTCCATGAATTCCCCGTCGCTCGCCCTCGACGCGGGGTGCATTGCGCTCGTGGGGATTGAGGGTGGATTTGTATCGACATTGCGCTGCCGCTCGCCCCTGACGGGGGGCCTGTGCCCTCGTTGGGCTGGACGCGGGCCGGAACGGTCCAGGGGATGGGCTTTTGGGAATGAAATGTCATGACGCTCGTCCCCCCACCCTCGTGATGTGGACGCGCGCCTGAACAGGGCTCAGTCGTCGCGGGGTAACGCGCGCCGGGTCGGGGAGTGGGGGATGGGGAAGGAATGGGGCTGGAGCTATACTGACGTTGGGTGATGGGTGGTGCAGAGTACGCGTACACGCTGAAGGTGAACGAGAAGAGCGACATCTACAGCTTCGGGGTGGTGCTGATGGAGCTGCTAACGGGCAAGCGGCCGATCGAGCCCGAGTTCGGCGACGGCGTGGACATCGTGCAGTGGGTGCGCACCAAGATCCAGACCAAGGAGGGCGTGATGGAGATTCTGGACCCGCGCGTCGGCGGTGTCACGGTGCCGCTGCAGGAGGTCATGCTGGTGCTGCGCGTCGCGCTGCTCTGCTCGGGCGACCACCCCATCGACCGCCCCACCATGCGCGACGTCGTGCAGATGCTCTCCGACGTCCGCCCCACCGTCCGCACCGGCAGCATGGACTCCCGCGAGCTTAAGCCCCAGCAAATCCTCCTCACGGACGATCTCTTGACCTTCTAGCTGAGCCGGCCTTCCCCGTCACCCTTCCTACATGACGTGGTTTATGCCACGTCACTCAATTCGCAGCCGATTGGTCCACTTGTCGATTCTCGTCCATTCTCGTCCACCACCCTGTCTGTTCGATTGTCCCCCAAAGACTTCAGGTCCGCCCTCCCCCTTCCCCTGCCCCCCGCTCTGCCGTCTGTTCCGGTGTCGGACTGGACTCAACCACTCCCACTGGCACTGCCACCACAGCAGCAGCAGCAGCAGCACAGTCACTCTAAGCCGAGTGGCATTCTGTACAGTATGAGTAGCCTTTTGCAATGTACGTATGTATAGATACGAAGCCAGGGACGCTGCCGTAATCGTAGAGGCAGCGAGGGGCAAACGAACGGAGCTCGTCGAACGTCGACGGTGAGATTGTGAGCCGGTCGGACGGAAGGCGAACTAGATCTTCAATGCAGACAGAGGAAGGGGGAAGAGAGAGAGATAGCGGCCGGGATCGTATCGGAGCAGGAGCAGCAGAGCGGATCTGGCTTTTCCCGGGGGAGGTTTAAGGTGGGTAGATAGGGGTTGTAGAGCAGGGCAGACGGACGGTCGGATTTCGATCATCTCCGACATACGTTTGCAGGCGATCCGCGTCGCGTGGAAGGACCAGCGTCCGCCTCGGTTTTAGTGAGAGGACGGACGGGAGCGGATGGACGACCGGGGGCATATTATTAGGTGCTCCGTAACGATTCCTCGTGGGTCACCGTTCATGTCTGACGGGATTAGTGGGTAGTCATCTTACCGGAAGTGACGTTCTCACAGAAAGAGACGGACGGACCGACAAATTTACGGACGGACCGGCCGACGAGACTCGCCGCGCGGGAGCGTCGTCACGGCGGCAACGGCCATACAGCTGCATTGGGGGTTATGATGAGCGTGTTCTACACAAATGTCACGAGAATCAGAAGGCTTCTGTTCTTCTCGAGCTCTCTCGGAGTCTCTGGCTGGAGTCCTTCTTCCCTCCCCCGCCCTGCCCTCGGGGAGTGATTGCCAGCCCTTCACTTTTTGCGGGTTCGCGTCATGATTTGGTGCGCAGTCATGATGCTCCGGACTGCCAGAATTCGACGTCACCCACAATGATTCTGCATCGATCCACCGCTGTCGTAAGTTTTGTCAGTCTTCTCGCGGTCCAAGAAGATCCTCCCTCCCTCCTCACCTAGGCTCCGGTGAGGTACAGTTTCTGTCGCGATTTGCTGCTTCCTAGCGCATCACATGTTTGGCACGGTAGGCCCAAGCTCTGCACTTGAAACGCACTCTGGAATCATCATGTCTTGGGTTCATTCGAGTCAACGGTGTAGTTTAATGCAATGTAGGTTTTTGATCGTAGAAAGAAGAGATGTAGAGATTAGAAGAGATATTTGATCAGCGATGGAATTTATGACTAGGTTAGATCCTCTCTTCAGGAGGGAGGGAGTCCTTGTCACATTCTAACGTGGAAGTATGTTTGTTGCGGAGAGAGAAGAGTCGTTGTGGATCTCAATAAAAGATTACCAAAGCGATATGTTGCAGCGAATATTGAGAAATGCGAGCTCACCAGAGTCTTACCTAGAAAAACTCCACAAAGTTTACAGGAATGTAACCCTAAAATGCGTAACGAGTACCTCCTGCAGGGACTAACCTCTCTATGCTGCAAGGTCTTGGATAATGTTTGCAAATCAGCTCTTGCTTTGTGGTGCAAATTATGACTTGACGTAAAAAGTTGGAAGCATTTTATTATGTAGTATGTAAGTTCGTCAAAGTGTTGAAATGACAAATCGCACAGAAGCTCTGGCTCATGCTCAATTCCAATTGCAAGTCAATTGATTAAGAACAAATCAGACTTGAGGAAGATTATAATCAGATTTCTCGCTTCAATAGAAGTCCAAAGATTGAACGCAAATATCCTAAGGTGACTATGTACAATTCGACTGAAAATGATGTGTCAATGGGACAGTTATTAAAAACAGATGTAAGACGTAACGTCTGCAGACCGAATAAAACTCTAAAATATACTGAAACATCCTCCTTTATTGAAATCTGAAAATGATCTTTCTCCGATGAGGAGAAAGTATAATGTAAGACAAAAAAATTAAAAAGGGGTGAAGAATTACTATTTTAATTTTATCATTGTCGCAATGAAATTTTGCAATGACGGAAAAGAACTTTGCACCAAACAATATCTATAAATGCGAGTTAAGTGGCCGGAAATATTACAAATATAATGCACGAAATATTTGTTTCCTAGACACAATAGAAAAATTGCGGCTTGTTTTGCAAGCCGTAATCAT
Organism: Marchantia polymorpha subsp. ruderalis; assembly: GCA_037833965.1. Classification (NCBI taxonomy): domain Eukaryota; kingdom Viridiplantae; phylum Streptophyta; class Marchantiopsida; order Marchantiales; family Marchantiaceae; genus Marchantia; species Marchantia polymorpha. The sequence continues at coordinate 28,510,245 of AP031351.1, read as the reverse complement.
GCACAATTGTAGCCAAATTGCATCCCGAAAGGGGTAACTCACAAAACTACGATTGAAGACTTTGTACGGTAATTATGCGCTTAATTCCACATTATGATATGGAGAATCCATTGCGAATCCACATTTTAGATCTTTGAACCGTGTTTAATTGAGAGAAATGAACTTGCAACTTGTTTCGTCCACCGGCAGCAAATAGAGATAATATCATTGTTAGAACAGCAAAATCTGACTTCAATGCGCAATATTGACCGTGAATATAAAGTGTATAAGAAAATTATTTGAAAACTGAAATCTACCAAAAACAAAATCCATAAGAGAGCTAAGAAAATAAATCAAGCTACCCAGAAATTCATATTTTGTGCATGTTAAGGGATGTTTACTGAACTCTGAAGATTCTATTCGAGTGGATTCAAATTGATTGTCGAATGTCACTTGCATTGACTACCAATATTATTTGTCATAAGGCAAAAATTATCGCTTCTGGTTTGTAAATACTAGAGAAGAAATTCAAGGCTTCTTCGGGATGGTTTGCCAGTTGAACTCAATCAATCTTTTTGGAAAAAACGGAAAAATTGACAAAAACGATCTTGAAATTATCAAAGCTCTAGAAGAGTTGGATTCTGTTATTGATCAATATGATACATCTTACGTCTGCAACATGATGAATATCAAAAATGAAAAGCGATGCTGCAAGAGTTGTTTATGTCAAGCCACCTCATTTGGGGGAAGTTGCTAACTTTGTTAATATTGCATGGAATATCATCCCAGCGTAAAGTTTGAAAAATCATTTCAAGAAAGTAAATATCATTTCCAGTTTTTGCAATATCAGCGATACAACTTGTGATGATAATGATGTTGACAAAATTGTGGATTTTTTTCAAGATTGTTGCAGACTTCTGGATGATGCCGATGATTACAATCTCTATGTTGAGATCTAGCAGTGTTTCGATGATCAAAATGATGAATCCGACTTTTGCAAGAACGCTTTGATTGAGGAGCTTGAGAATGCAATGACAACGCTATCATCTGTTCAAACACTCTCAAGACATTGATAGTGAATCCGATCGCGAAGCGTTTGTTGACCTTCTGGGTTGTAATCAATGACTCACTACGAGAAGTTGTCAATTTGAATATTCATTTAAATGTTCTTCAAGAGTCAGCATTTTTGTCATTGGAGCAAATTTATCAAGTCAAATTAGCACTATTCACACTTTGCCACATCCTACAAGGAGACCGATTGGCAACTACTCGTGATGCCATGACAAACTGTCATTCAACTTTATGCATTAAATTAGGGATAAAATATTGATCCAATTTTTTTTAAAGATATATGCGGACAGATATATGATGGATGTTATATGAATTTGGACTTAAGCAAATGTTTACGTTATGCATCTACTTCCCATTTGTATGTAACTGTTCTATAAATTTACTATTAGTGGAGTAAATATTTACTTCACTGTGTTTTCAAGTTGGATAGTGGAAACAAACTTTCTAAACCATAGAGCAAGGTGATCTCCATAACATATATGTAGTTGATCTTATGATCAATCACTTGGAAATTACTAATGAGGTTGTGAAAGTTTGATTTGAAGTCAATTGTGAAGCAAAACATTGACTTTGAATTTATATATAACATATGAGTCACACACTTGATCTTTTCAACACAAAGTTTAATAAAATGATGAATTTTTTTTCATCTTTGTAATTAGATTAATCATCTATATGAACAACGTGAATCTTGGATGTTGTATCATCTAGTATGATTATGTTATTATTCATAGCATTTACGAGCTTGATTTTAGAGAATTGGAGGTACGTTGTCTAAAAGAAACAACAGTATGCTAGAGTGTATAATAATATTATTTTTTTGTCTAACTTGATAACCTCTCACTCCATAATAACATATCAAAGTCTAAACAACTCTAAAGATAAAGGAACAAGAAGATATTTTCTCTTATTATTTAGTCTACTTAAAAACATTGATTGCTTATCCACGTTGATGTATAATCATCTGAAAAAGAAGTCTATCATATGTTTATTGGTAATATCTATAATAACGATTTGATATTGTGAACCAAGTATAGATTAGTCTTAACTAAGTGAAGTTTTGATACTGATACATCATTAGAATATCCACAACTCTAATATCTCATAACAATCGATCTTTCAAAAAAGACGTGTAAATTTTTAGTATCATCTATGAAGTTAGAAGACAAGAGCAAATGCATATGACACTTCAAAGACTGAAGTGTTTCTTGTTTGATATAGGAATACATTGAGTATTACAATAATGTATCCACATATTTCATAGTATAAATATACCAACCATTAAACAAGAAGATAAAAGGATGGCAAAAATGTTCAATTGGCAAAGAATGCTAAATATACAGTCTACTCTATTTATAGTTAATCTATTCTTCCGCACATAATCAAAAAAGTATGTGATTTCAATGTAAATCTTCTCCTCACACATGAGAGCTTTAAGTTCTATGACTATTTCAAAAGTCTCCTTGAAGCTTGATAGATAGAGAAAGGAAACTGGTATTGCACAAAAAAGAAAATCGGATTGACATGCAATTATAGAAAAGAATATATCAACATTACATATGACCTAGAGGTACTCCATAGAGAGAGATCATCCATTGGGTAATAAATCCTCAGCCAGAATGCTGAGTTGAAATATGATGAGATGAAATTCTCGGACCCAACCAGCATTCATCATTGTATGTGCTTTTCGTTAATAAAAGCTCCAAATATGTAAAAATGGCTTAAAAGTACCACATGGCTTAAGACTATGTTTTGACACCTTAATTCTAAGCCTATATGATGAAGTTTACGAATCAAGTACTGAAAGTCATGTCTTCAAGAGATGTCAACAACACTCACAATGTTTGTAACAACCACTAAAGAGGATAACAGATCCAATTATGCCTAAAGTTGTAGTCATGAGAGCTTTATAAATGAGCCATGGCAAATAAAGGTTACACCAAAAGATATTCCTTGTTGAGAACTAGTACATGGATGCATAGTGTTCACTTGAATGATGCTAATAAATTGCAGTAGAATGTAAAATAAAAAAGTGTATACAAAAAGAATGAGATTTGATAGGTAGACTTGATAGTGTGGATAATGATCTCGTCGACGGAAAAAACTGTACTGCATGACCACGCTGCGACTAATCATCAATATGTACAGAATGAATGATATTCTATAAAGGTCCACCAACTTCTCCCAACATTTTTAAAATTATGTAGTTGAGACATTTGTTAAAGAGATGTTTACATCTAACTGCAAAGAATTGATATTGGATGGATATGATCCTCATATGTTCAAGATATTGTTTCACAATCTTTGATTGTTGCAATCAAGTATGTACAGAGAGATCGCTGGAAGAATCAAGAATGTTGGGGTGTCGTGACATGTAGTTTAAACTTGCGTTTGAGTGGATGATTTTTGAGGATATTTTTTCTGACTAGATTATACATCCAAACTACTTGAAGATGTCTTGTGGAGATAAAATTGAATTTTAATTTGAAAAACTCGACTTTCAACTCACTTTGGAACCGAATCCTTCAAGATGCGAGCGAATTTAAGTTAATTGTGTTTCAACCTTGATCTTCCTCTTTTTCCCAACTCTTGTTTTTGTGCTCTATCCGACCAACCGCGGTGTAATTCAATCTTTTGAAGTCCTTTACTCCTTTACAATGACCGCCACATTACAATGATCCGCCGGCAACGCATGACCACAATTCACAAGGAGTGTGGTAGCATACGATATGCGACATGGTTTCTCCAGTTGTAAAGCCCGTTGGCAGAACTCGTTACGTCAAGAGTGCAATTTCTGTGAAGCATGTGTGCTACACCCTTCTTCCTCTCGTTCCATAAGCTGCCACTTCCTGATTCATGAATCTTATTAGAATGAGAGGTATAACATACATGGTTTTTGGAGAATTCTGAACCCAAGATTTTCTATCATGAGTCTACTGAGTGTGTTGCGTCTCTTGATAGTTGTATGAACTAAGACCGATTTGTCCAGAACACCTTGTGACAGCTTCAAAGAACACGAGAAGATTTCACAGCAGCCCTCACATACTCTCTACAACGCGTTTATATAATTCGCTTCCCTGTTGAAGAACATGGACCTGTACAGTACAAGAGTAGAGGAGGTATCTGTCTCACTCAGTACATTAGCAAGAATAAAGTGCATTACTACAAACTACGCGTGATGCCTCAGGCGACAGGAATTTTTCATCTCTAACGCTCTACTCCATTAACATCAGGTCTCGTGGCTTACGTCCATGCCTGGATGAATGGTCCCGATTCATGTACGCTCATAACAAAATTGAGGAAAACGACCGAATGCATGCAAACAGCTGACGAAATCACACCAATAAGGAGTTTGCACCCCTTCTGTTAATTCTTAGGCATGATCGTCTCGTCACACCTCGCAAGTTTTTCTGAAGAGAAGCCATTGCACACAAAGTACAAACGCAATAATCCAACAAATTCCATATGAGAAGGATAAAGGTGATTACGGTGACGCTCGCTAAGTACTGCACTGCACCCTACACCTAGAACAAGCTGTCAACTTGTGAATTAATAATGCATATCACCAATAATGCTACAAGTGAATCTGCCTCATGCATCAAACTCCCAGCGAGCTCTAATAAATTCTTCCTGGATTGGCACATAGTTACAATCGCCCGATCTTCCGTGAGCGCCCTGATCATGTATATCCTACTTCTGAAGAATACAAGACGAGTGGAAAGAGCGTCATCCCTTCAAGCAATACATTTGGACAAGAACGCAGAACAGGGTACACAAGTTTCTGCATACAGTTTCTAAAATTCCATGAGAGGACACGGTACAATCCTAAAACTTGCACAGGCATAGGCATCATTGTCAAGTCGACACTTTACCGAACCCTCTATGAAAATATGAATGGTTGAAATTACTAAAAGATGGAAGTATGAGTATACTACAACTTTTTTACGTAAGTGGGATAGGAAGAGAGCGGTTACGAAGAAAACATACAATGGAGATACCAGCTACCTGTCGCCTTTTTCTTGACAAAATATGATTCATTTGGCCACGTTAGTAGTTGATTTTTGAGTAAAGTTAAATGCAGATATTGCTTGAAAAGGCCAAGGAGAATGAGACCCAGCAATATAAAACAGCATACGACTGATGATACAACTCGAGCTTTGAGAACAGAATACACTCTTAATAAGCGATATGAGATAGCATTCCTTATAACAAGTGTAGATTTGATCAGGGCAAACGTGAAAAAATTCAAAGATCGTCTCTACAAGATAAATACCTATTCTGGAGAGAATAGCTTCAAGTCTGATATTCCTGACATTTCAGTTTTTGTTTCCTGGTTAAATCCAAAGAAACAGGCATTTTTAGGCAACACAACAAGACGTTACATCCATGCAAAAACTTGCCCTGTACTCATTTTAGAGGACCAGTATACATTCATTACATTCATATAGGCCATGAACGTAAGTTCATGGCCTAATTTTCATTCGGATCTAATTCCGGGTAACCTCAGAGCTTGACTCGAGTTGCACTGATATTCAAAACGCAAACCCTCAACTTCAAAATATCGTTCTCTTCCATTGCAAGAATCGTTCTCCTCGTAAATGCTTGTCCTAACCATAACTTGTAACTACCTCAACCCATCCTTGAGCCTCTCACCGTCCTTCCAAAGCACTGGTCTAGGGTCTAAAAATGACCGCAATCGATGCATCATCACCACAATCTTCATGAGCAAGAGGTGGTAAGATGAGGATATAAGTTCTCTCAACATACTCGAAGCCGTTTCTCTGTTAGATTTTCCTTTAGCCTACACCTTCAAAACCTTCCTATTACACTCAGGTTGACTTAAGATGACCATAATCAGCACGAATTTGGCTATATCAACACTACTATCATATGACTTCTCCTGTCTTTTTCTGTGTTAAATGTTGACACTTTCATCTGCAATCTGTCATGTGCATGTAAAGTTTTTCTTACAAAGTGCATACACAACAAAGAGAGCAAAGAAAGATGTGTTTCACTGGTGGAAAAAAAGACCAACAATTTGTGGCTTTTTACGTTTACTATTTCAATCATATTGGTTAAACAGGAAAATCATCCAATATTGTGTTCAAACCATAGTCCTCAAGCACAATATGGATGAAGATTGTTGGATATTCGAAGTTCGCAGTCCTGTCCGTCTTTCTCTCTGAGTATCCCAAAAAACACATGTTGAGATCAAGATGGGCCTCTGCACATTTGGAAGAAATTTGTCAGGTAGTAGTTTTGACCGAACTAGGGTATCAGTGAACAGTTGCACCATAACAAGAGTTGAGTCCTGTTGTGAAGATATGCGATCCATCTCCTCGACTGTGTCACTTATCTATCCATATTTACTTTTACTAAAAAACAAACATTTCAAACAATTACCGTTGTTAATTATAAGCAAAAAACATGAGTTTTATACGTGTCGTGTAACTCTTCAATACCAGAACATGCTATAAGTTCAAGGCTTCCATGTTGATAAGAAACCTACATTTGTTCTTAACAGCCCTGCGAAGAATGAAATCATATAAAAGGGGTGTCCTCACAATACCTTCAAGCCATATAGTTTCCTCTTCGCTAACACGCCGATAGTTCTCTTCAAGACCCATTCTGCGGTGCACCCGTATGAGAACCTTGCGCTGAAACGTCCGTCCTGAGTTGAAGATGATGTGATAGCTCATAACTGTCCTATTTTTCGAGAAGTCTTAGAAACAAAAATCAGCAAGTACAGCATGTTCGCTACCTTCTTCGGAGATTTCAACATACTTCTGATAGTCTGCTTCCAAGATACTGTATGAAAGCTTCATAACAAAGCAAGATCTTTCACCATCTGTAGGATCTCCGGGTACAGTCTGGTAAGCTTTGAAGATTGGGCTCGTCGGTTATTGTAGTGGCAAAGTGATGCCACAAATTTCTACGCGAACAAGAAAACCTACTGCTGACTGCTTGGAGATCTCAATGTCAACGCACATCATCGGACGGACCTCTTCTCGTAAGCAATATGAGAAATTAATCCGGCGTACCACATCACTAAGCTTTGCGGTGAGCAAAGGCCTGCAAGTACTGATCAGCAAGCTTTTTGACTTTACTTCCTTCAGAGATGAGAAAGTCGGCGGAGACGGCATTTCCATGATGTTCCATGACTTTGGCAGCAGTTTTTGAAACAGTCCACTTAAATTGCTCCGCTGTAATCACTTGACTCCGGTACAAGGGCTTCAAGTGCTGATTGACATATATCTCTACCTGCAATAAAAACCATTTCTCAGGCTAGATTAGAGTAATATTCTTGACCATATCCCATGGGTAGGTCTTTTCATACAGCTGTTCCTTTCATGCATCTCAGGGAAAGTATCTTGTTCTCATGTAGCAATTCCAGCTTAGCTCTAGGTATGAGTAGATAATTAGAAAGCTGCCTTCGACTACATAAAGTAGTGATTCCTCACCCGAATCTATCCGCCACACGGACGATAAATTGAAAGGTTCGCCATGAGGTCTAGACGATTCATCTTTCTTTCTTTCCGGACTCAGAGTGCATGAGATGAAGCAATCCTCTTGGCGTCACAAATAGTACTATCTTTTATAACTACAATTTTGTAAACACTAATGATGTTGTACAATCACTTCGTTTAACTATTTTTGGCTTGAGATTCCAAATAACTTACGCACCTGCATTTGTACATTTGTTTCAGTCGTCTTCTTAGCTTCTCCATGAACGCGACCCTTCGATTTCTTGTTGCGATGAGAGTCTCCGTTCATAGCCTTACTTCTTCGAATATTCTCGATGCGTCGATCAATATCCGCAAACTTCATGCAATCATCCTCACTTACATTTTCATTGGCTGCAGCATCACCATTCGGTAGAGTCTCATTTTCTTTCCTCTTCTTTACGTCTGCATTCGGTGCAGGGAGTGTCTTCGATTCCTCATGAGTTTCTTTTGATTCTGCTTTCGATAATAAGGAAGCAGATGGTTCGGCTTGAAGTTGGGCCAAGACTTCATTAGATAAAACGGGGTTAAGATTTAACTCCAAATTGTCGTACATATCATCAACATCATCAAAACTCGCCTCCGCAGGAAGGCCACATTTTACATCTTCGACAGTTGGTGACGTACTGGCACGCACACCACCATCTTCACTACACAACAAAGCACCTCCTTGTTCTTGAACTGGTTGCTTGCCTACAAGATTCTTGGCAGGTACTTCAGCGTCACCCGGCACTGAAGCTGCATCTGAGGTACAGCTTCCAGTTGTAAGTACAACCATCAGTGAACCATTCTTAGCCTTACCTTCTGCAGCAGGATTATGCTTCAGTTTTTGAATATTCTCCTTGAATAAGTTGCCATCTGGTTCATCTTCTGAACTAAACTCGAAATCTCCGTAGATATCTAAATCTGCGTTCTCCACCTCTAGAACATTCTCAACCCACGGATTCTGTACTAATCTTGGGATACTACTCCCTCCATTCATGTCTAAGGTTTTGCATTTGACATCCAACTTGTCTTCCCTAGTGTTCACATCAAGATGATGGGGGGAACTGGTGGAGTCAGCGGTTGGTGAGTCCATCAACCCAGTGTCCTCGAGAGCTTTTCGAACTGCTTCATCGTCTGTAACCCTTGATGACTCTTCTAGCCTTGCTTCAGATTCATCACGATCGTCATCCGGTGAAGTCTCTACTGTCTTCAGCTCATAATCTGTATTGGCCAAAGCCCTGACACATCGATTTATATACACACCTTTACTATTTGAACTTTTACATAGCTCCTCCTCTCTACTTACTGCCTTAGCTATGGCATCGGCGCATTCGGAGTTCGACTCTATTATTGTAAGGTTCGCCCTCTTCAGTTCCTGCTCTACCAACCGATTGAGTTGTACCTGTCGATAAACGTACCATTTACAATCAGAAACTCATCAGATCATGCACAGCCCTAATTTTTTTTCACTTCAGAATCATTCTGCCACTATTCATGAAGCCACATACATAGTGACAGAGAAAAAATAAGGAGTAGGACAAGAAACGAGCGTTTTCCTCAGGCCACAAACTACAATTGTTGTGATCAACTATTTTCTCCTAAATGGCCTTGAACTGAAGATGAACAATTATCAAGAACCTCAATTTCAGCTCCCTTAGAAAGGAAGTAAAAACCTAAGAAAACGCTACCTACACTTTTACACCTGTATTTCAATGTGATACTTGGTTAGCTCTAAAGAAGATAGTAAAAGGTGCAGCAAATTTAGATTACACATGTCGACTATGGCAGGAATCAACAGTTGTTTTTTCATGAGACGAAGAGTGAGCAGACACCTGTCGGACTGCAGGTGGTACTTTACTGCGTCGACTATCTCCAAGTATCAAGGGTCTCATCTCCACAGGCAGCTGCAACTGAGATGCAAATCAAAGAAGTTTTGTATTAGACCAATCTCTAAACTAACATATCAAAACGAACAAACCGAAAAATTAAAAAACACTTTTCATTTAAAAGGTAATCATACAGGCACCCCCAAGCATCTCAAAAAGTATTCTCTTAGATTACGACATCATCGGCATCAAGTGTAGATCAAGTTTTGGTCCTAAAAGCATATGAAAACTAACACACTCATGTAACTCTACTCTTCTGACATTACCAGAAGGGGGAACGGATTGTCTTTGCTAACAGAGCCACCTGCTCCTGCTCCCTTTCCCGATGCAGAGACATTTGAAAGCTTCCCTTCCTTTCTCGCCAAAATTTCCAACGCCCACTGTCGCTTGTCTTTGTTCATACTTGGGAGTGCAGATGGTGCATCCTTATCCTTGTGTTGAGCTTTAGGGACAGTAGATGGGGCCACCAGAGACTTTCCGGCTCCTGAAGTTGTCTTCGAATTTACTGCAGGTTCTTTTGACACACCAGACGGCCTCAAAGACTTTTTCACAACCTTCGATGGAGGAGGATCTCCAACTTTCGCCTTCTGGGAGATCTTGTCGATACCCGGTGTATTTCCCGACAAACCCTGAGAAACGGGGGACCGATGTGCAGTATCCTTCAACCCGTGTGCGAGGTTCACATTGTCGACATGAAGGTTTGAGATCTTTCCTGTCCTAATTTCCACTGATTGAGATGCATTTATCTCTTCTGCATGATTTCCCTCTTCGGAGAGAGGTTTGACATTTTCGTTTCTAGGAAACAAGGACGTGTCAGCTACATAGAGCCTCTTGAAAAAATCTGCATCTTCGGAGTCAGGCTGCGACTCAGGTACTCGTGCATCTATCTTCCCTAAAACATCGACCTCTTCAGCTTCTTTTCGAGCTCTTCTCTGATGAGGATCGCGCTCCCTCCAAAAGGCTATGTCCCAATCCCTATCCCAGCACCTGCGACCAGTTCCTCCTGCGTAAAGCTTGCGTGTAAGATTATCTCTGGCTCCAGTACCACTATACTTCTTATCGAGAACTTTCCATAGGCGTCCGGAACTCTGCTGCCTTGAAGAAGCTGATTTCCCGTCCTTGGATTTCTCATAACTCCTGGTCTGAGCTGCCTTGAAAGCAGCTATGAACCTGTCGTCTGATACCTCAACCTTACCTAGGTCATCTCCCGCCCCGTATCCTGCAGTATCCCGCATCTGTTGTCTGATACGCTCGACAAGAGAAGGTCTCTCTTTATCCTTGACATCAGATTCACGGTGCATAATGATTCTAGTTCTAACAGCCTTCGTAGGGACAGATGGATCCTTGGAGTCTCTGCCCAAGCCACTCCTTGGATCACTGACAATATCCATGACATCCACATCTGGACAGGCTTCCAAAGTAGGTATCTCCGTTTTAGTCTCAGGAGCAGTTGGTTCCTCACTTTGAAGGGTTGCTAGCTGCTCTTCATTTCTTACCTCAGTTGATTCTGTCTTTGTAGCAAGATCGTCTAGAGACTTGAGACAAGGAGTTATCTGTCCTGCGGTTTCAACCTCAGTTACTACCTTCGAAATCTCCTCAGAAATTACCCGAGACTTGTCGTCCAAACCATCCACTTCTGTCTTCCGCTCCGATACATGTAAATGTATCGGAGCATCAATCGCTTGGGCATGTTGGGTATCAAGAGCTTCTTCTTTAACTACGTCCGTTGCCACCTTCAGAGTATCCTCACTTGCAACCACAGTTTTGTCGTCCAAAGTACAAACCTGTGCCGGGGGATTCACATCCTCAACAGCAGTCTGTTCACATACTATCAGATCTCTTGTCCCTGTTTTGGCTATGTCCTTAATTGCAGCCACGCTATCAACAATTTTTGTTGACTTCCGTGCGACTTTTCGTGGCAATTCAGGTAAATCTTTGAAGTCGATGTTTCTCCTGATAAACACAATACAGCATGGCAAAAACGAGTCAAAAAGCTGTGAGCATGATTTGAAATCTAGACGTCAGCAAGACATCCTGCTAACTACAGGCTATACATGAAAAGCACAACGATTGATAAGTACTCACTCGTCTTCTTGTAAAACTTTACGTTTGCCCTTCCTCAGCTGCTCCACCGCAACTTGAAGACGATCAACATCTATGGATAACTCACCCTTAATCACACCCAAGGGTTGGACAATATTGTCCATTGTATTCAGGGGTAATGTCGCACCAGAAATCTCACTAGCAGTAACTTTCTTCGCAACACCAGCCGAATGCTTTGCGATCCTTTCAGAATTATTGAGAAGCTCGGATCTGGTAGGAACTACTACACGTGGGCCACGAGCGTTAAGTTCAGGTTTTGGAGGATTCGCTGCCCTAAAACTTTTAGCTGTTGCCGCATTATTTCTAGACCGAGCTCCTAACAGAGACAGATCACCGGGAGTTTCTCGTGTAGGCGACCATAGTTCTTCTTGAAATTGTGGGACTTTCCCGCTAGGCTCTCGTGTAGGAGACCACATCTCTTCCTCGAAATATGGAACGTTCCTAGTCGGCTCCCGAGCAGAGGAAGGAAGTCCCTCGTTGAAGTTTCGTGGTCTTCTGGAAGGCTCTTGAAAATGCGACCATGCTGCCCCATACGCTGGGGTTGCAAACGGTTCTCGAATTGGCGACCACATAATTTCTCTTTCTGTATCTGGTGCTGTAGTTTGAGCTCTCGCAGGCTCTCTCTCAGGGATGCGAAGTAGTGAAATAGACACATGAGATTCACCCTCCTCGGTATCTTCGATTGCTACAGATGCACCTCCAAACATTGTTCGACCATTATCCTCTGAAGGAAAGTTCTTCATCACTGTGGAGGTTTTCTCTTCAGATGAAGTTACGGTCAACGACACTGATGTATCCAGAGACGCTCGATCCTTTTCCTTCGACTCAAGGCACCTGCAGAGTAGATAATTGATGTAAATTTCAATAAACTTCTCCATAAAGTACCACCGTGACATTGATAGTACAGGTGCCCACAGTGGACATCGATACAATGTGAGCACCTTGACCAGAACTGAACACTGTATGCTCTATAGCAAACAGGTGCTCTATCAGAGAAAATGTAACTGAACGTATTGCTCAGAAGAAGACGAGCGACAAATGTTGATGTAGGGCAGTTTGTTTAACGAGTTATGTTTAAGGATAGGGAGAGCTCCGGATCCGAGAAATGGATAATATTGGCAAAACAAGCACGGTAGAGGTGGATGGATCAATGGATGAAGCATAAATTCAAATTGCAAGGAGACAATCAGCTAACATTACATTCAACTAAACCATAAAACTAACCACTACATAATATGAAAACTTGAGCAAAGTTGAATAATCTAAATGGGTCTTTCCAGTACTTTTAGTATGATGTCACTTTAAATACCACCATATCCCTTTAAAAGAGTGCTGTAAATATTCAGGTTAAATTAAAGGTGAGTTTTGCCAGCAACCATTCTTTAGCCTAAGAGTTCTTCTCTCTGTATAATTTAGCCATCAAATTTCACTGATTACTCAAAACAATTCTGTTTGCGGATTCGCATAAGAACAGAACAGATAGAACTTACGGTAAGAATTAAAGAAGAGAACATAGTCCAAACGTGTGTCCAAAACAAGCTTACATGCAACTGCCATGCGACGTAAGACGGGAAAATTTAAGTGACATAACAGTACGTACTCAGCACCCTGCTCACATACCTGGGACAATGAAATGATGACTGGTCGGGTTGGAAATTTACACATCCTCCATGATACCTGCAAGATACAGGATCTAACCCTCTTAGAAGACCCGAGAGTTTGGGTGAAAATCAACGAACTTGTTCCTAAGCCGAACATACATGATCAGAAAGAAATTTTTTTACGAATATGATGTACCAAAGGAAAGAATGAAACCATTGCAATACTCCATCAGGCACTATACTGCATTAGATACAACTTCAAGATTGAATAGTGAAGAAGGAACGAACCAGCAATCACAAAGGTCACAAGCGACGGATGTATCGGAGGATGCATTCTCTTCTGCATCGAGGTCTAACAGCCCAGCCCTAACAAGGCAGGCATCACCCTCTAGGCACAATACAGCCTGACATTCCGAGATACGTGATTTAGGAATTTCATTCGAAAACTTAACTGAAAATAAGGAAAGCTTAAATCATGAGGGCATGGAAAGCTAGAAAGTAATCGTGTAGGTATTTTATTACTAGTTAGCAGGTGCCTGAACGTTTCAATGAAGAATTTCGCAGTACAACCAGAATATCTAGTCACCATCTGCCAGGTACCTGGCTCTTTTTATGACTCTAATCTGAAGCAAGAGATGTGACGAAATACCTCCTCATCGATAAAATATGGAGGAAAAGAGACTGGGTGACCGTCTTCATCACCTGGTCCTTCATCCCTGTAAAATACTTTTCAATCAGCTCACCGGCACATACAAACAACTTCCTTCCATCAGCAGAAAGTGCCTCTGGAAGGTGTTCACAGCATAATTCCGAAAAGCATTTCAGTATCTACTAATGTATATGTTCAGTACCATTGTCCTCTTGTGTATGATCTCACCTACTAACGGATCCGGTACAACTCTCGAGTTTCTCCCAACACCCTGTACCTCTAGAGAGCATCTGCATATGAGAAACATATCCAAAAACAAAAAACGTCAAACTTTGCAAAGGTATAAGATCCTATTTTTATAAGGGTAGGCTAAAATAATCTGAAATGGGTTCGAGAACATTGAGCTGTAAATACACGCAGGACACTCAGTACGAAAATACAAAACAGCTGAAAGAGTATGGCTCACTTGAGGAGTGATAAACCTCGAGCGAGATTTACAAAGAGGGCACAGATTTGACACTGTGAACCATTCCGTGATGCAACCAAAGCAAAACCTGCAATGTAGAAGAGGAAAATCAACAACTTCTTCGTCTCCACAAATGCTTGAAATCACAGGTATCCCGGTATCGAAGTTTGCAACCATTCAACCCCGTATAGCTGACTTGCAAAACTTACAAGTGACTGCAGCAGTCAAGCAGCCCTCTGGTCTGCACAACAATGGAACATATACCACATGTTCTGCTCTCGGCTTCGCCATCCTGCAGTGGTCAAAATTAAGTCTTGGTAAGCTAAATCAAATGCCAGTCTGGGCTGTTGCATGACCTAGACGAAGTCTGGAATCGTCTTCACAAAATAATGGCATAATAATACGTCGAATTACTAATAGAACGAATCGAACCTGCTTCTGCTTGGACGTCATCTAAAGCGCTTGAGGACTTCAGAAGGAACACAAGACTTAGGAACACAGGCCCCTGCGCACAAGTCTCGTCCAAAATGGAAGGGATCGTGCGTGCACCGCCAGGTTCCGCATCTATATTGAAGTTTGCATGAGAGTCAAGCCCAACTTCTACTCAACACACTTTATCTACTTCTCATGGCCACATGAGAAGAAATGTCTTACGAGCAACTTCGGAGAAAAGCGGCTGCAAAGCTTCTCCGGGTCAGCCTCCTCATCCTCGGACAATTCGCCACAACGACCGACAACTCCCTCATCACGAACGGCTCCCATATTTTCTAAGCCAGGTCCGAAGTGCACGTCTTTCGTCTTCACCCTTCAGCACTTTCCTGGACGCCACGATCCCTTGAGTGTCATAATGGACGCTTCCGACCAAATTGACAGAGAGGCGGGACAATCTTAAGATCATGATTTCACGCTGAAACAAAGGATCCGCAAAAAATCTCAGCAAGCAAAAGCCCTGGATACCAATTCATAGCTCTGGTTTCTCCAGGGGCGCTTCGGCCTCGTGATTCTCTCACCTTTTTATGCAACCCAATCGTACGAGCTCGCAACAAGCTGAGAGCTCTCGTGACGCTGCCTATCGAGCGCGGCATACCCTTCCTCCTCCCCAAAACATCTGCACGATGAAATGTCGCGATTATTACCAAAATCCGAGAAATAAGAATAGTTCAAATCGACCATCTCCGTAAAACTAAGGCGGACGCAATATTCCCTACGAAAGCACTCGAGCACAGGGCAATCCAAAACCGCGGGCATGGAGAAGACGGACCTCGATCATCGTCGTCGACTATCACGAGGACAGAAAACAAACAAAATCCTTCAGAAAGGCGAATGAGTTGTCGACTCATCAAGAATGACTGGAATTCACGCTCCAGCTCCGTTCGGAGACCTGTACCGGCTGTTTCGCCCGTTGCCTTTCGGTTTCCTCTTCACACATCGCGCTCAGACGTACTCCCACCGGTCCACTCTGGACCTCTGACCGGGGCGGTCGTTCTCATGTCCTCTAGATTTTGTTCTAGTGGTTGTATTCAGTATTCAGCGGGCTCAGTGACCGCTGGGCGTCCGTCCTCGCTTCCAGGTCCCAGTACCGCGTCAGTTTACTCATTCTCGAGAATATTCTACTTCACAACGCACCCTAGCCTTCGCTACCGCCTGTACTCCATCCACTCGCTTGGATCATCGCCGTCTCATTCTTATTTCAGGTCTTTGATATGAAAATCATTCCAATTTGAACATAGAAATCGGACTTCTATCATAGCAGTGTTGTGGTGAGAAATTGTTCCAGCCTACACCTTGTGTTACTATATACGGAATTGTGTTGAAGTAAGTTTTGACTGAAGCATTATTTCTTTCCTCTTGCCGTTCTTCATGATCTTCGATTTGATGTCCAGAAAGTCATAACTGGTGAAATTGTCTTAGCGCTACCTCAACCCGTTGTGCACATGATAAATAACTAGATAAAGTTTATTATTCTAGAAATAAATGCACGGAAGATTCATCGAGGAAAGTTTCTGAAGAAAATCCTGTATATGCCCTCAAGTAGAAAGTCGGGTGGGGAAGTGCAGTCGTAGGTGTAGTTGTTAATGTCTAGACAGTGCTTTCAAAACTGAAAATGTGTTAAATTTTATAATTTCAATGACTGAATAAGAAATAAATAGCTACAAGGATGTAAAGAAATGACATGATCATATATTATCACTTTTAGACTGTAAGATACAATTTTTTCTTTTTGAAGTGTTAATGAGTGACTTTTAAAGAATGCAACAATTGTTCATGTTATATAGTTGACACTTAACGAGATACGTATGAACAAATCTTGTTTGGTATTAGATGGTTCATGTAAGTTTCAATATTTTATTATTTTAAAAGAATAATATATTGATTGATAAAAATATTTGACGGAATAACATATATCAAACTGAAGACATCTATTATCTCAAATTTTCATTTGAATTGTCATGATACAATAGATTCTTTTGCTTGATTGCTTGAGAAATATATGTGCTCGTTACCAAAAACAATGAATTAATCTTGCAATTCTTTTTTAACTATTGCAGTACATCTATCAGACTATTTGAAAGTAAATAAATGTGGAACATTATTGATAACATAGTAAATTTTACAGTGATAGAATTGAATCACAAGCAAATAATTCATCAAATTGAAAGTTGATGAAGCTAATTATTTATCACAATATGTCCAATAATTTGTTGTTGAATGATTGCAAACATATATATCATATGGATGTATTCGTCATAAAATAGACGCTTTAGCCTCAAGGTATGACATGAACTTACATCTTCCTACTCATTATTCACAAATGCAACTAGAGAATTATAAAAAAAATTCATGTTCTCATAATTTGAACAAACTTTACAATCAATCTAAATAGAATTAAATATGCTTTGTACACAAAAGCTCACTTGTCTTCTTGTTAAGACAAAGGTGCGTACTTCTAAATCTTGGCTTGACTTTGATATTTGGCTTTTCAGAATTGCATTAATTAGTCTTATCAAAATCTTGTTTACTCTCTTAGATTTTTTACATCTCTCCACATCTTCATTGCTCATGTGTAGGATTCGTTAGTTAAAGGGGGCGTCTTAATTACCTATATTAGCTTAATTAAGTCGCATCATGGTACTTTAATCTAGACGTAAATGAGAGGTGTAAAGTAAGCTTTATGAGTCGTTGGGAACGCCAATGGAGCTTGGACCGCAGCAGCAAGTATGTTTAGAGGTTGCCATAGATCAAACAAAGCTTCTTACATACCTTGCTTCGAATGTAAGAAGTTATTCAGCTGTTAAAAAGCTTTCTCTCCGTGCTAATAGCACAATGTCGATGCTCTCTGATTACAGCCCAGAATAATATCCCATCTCCTTCTGATTTTTTTAAATCCAATGGGCGAGAAAGTAAGTTCCGTAGAACCAACGCAAGCCAGAGTTTCTGGAGTTCTTTCCGGAGCGTGCATCACTCTCAACAATCTTAGGGTGGCGAAGCCAAGTGCGCGTTCGAGTGCCGGAGGCAATCGGCAACTGCAACAACTTTGAGAATCTGGAATTGTATTATATTTGTGGGGGAGATATATCGAGGTTGACGGCACGCGAGTGGGAGGTAGTTTTCAGGTTTAGCACCGTTCTAAAGCAGATATATGTTTATGTGTTAAGGGGTTCAGATGCGTAAGTGGAGAGCTTGTGTTTACAGCTGGGGACAATTCTGAATTCCTCTAGCGTAACAGAATTAACACTGTACAATTGCAGATTGAGTGCCAGATGTTTCTTGAATCTTGCCTCAGAACTGGGAGGACATTTCGATTCTAAACTCATGTGGTAGGACGCGTCCTACCACGTGAGTTTAGAATCGAAAGTTTAGAGTGCGGTGAAGCATGTGGCTGAGATGATCAACAGTGCTCCTCTGTTAGAAACGTTGGATTTAGGCTTCTATGAGGACATGGAGGACGATACCGTTGGAATCCTGTCCCAGGCCTTGGTCCAGAGCTCGTCGTTGAAGGTATTGACCCTAGGAGGCGCGGTAAGTGGGGAGGGCCCTTGTTGCTGAAAGCATTGGCAGGAGACGATCGCAACCGGTCCATTGAACGTCTTCTTCTGCAGGGGATTGATAGACTCGGAGACTCTTTAAGGGAAATTCTTATTTCCAACCCATCAGTGAAGAAAGTCAGTTGGACCTGAAGATGAGTTCTAAGGAATGGCACCAGCTCGGCGCATTCATGTGTGACAACGCTATAGCGACACCTATACTTGCAAAGTTTTGGTTCAAACATGATGACGGGAAGTCAATAGAAGCTCTTGCTCGTTCTGCTAGGTCCGATGTCAAGGACCCCACAGCGGAACTTGAACTCTATACCAGGAGCGAAGATGAAGTGATGTTATCATTAAACCTATTAGGTAGGGAAATCAAATCTCTAAAATCTCTTAGTATACATGTATTAACTCGTGATGAAAGTTATACAAAAATTATTCTTTCAGTATTCTCACGATGATTGGGAAAACGGGAGAAAATTCAGTCCAGAAGAGATTGTAAGAGACAAATAGTAAGGGAAAGAAATAAAAATCTAATTTGTAAATCATTGATAATTTAACTTCAATTGTTTTGGTGATTCTACATTTTTCAATCAAATTATTCTTCACATATCAAAACAATATCATGTCATATTCTATCTCATTAAATATCAATTCAAAGCATTTGTGAAGATGTAGTTAATAACAAGTTGCGTATTTTGTGATTTGACGTGCATGAAAAACTCAATTGCGTAAAACCTTGATGAGGATAAATCATAGCTGGTTACACAGAAGCAGTGCATTCAATAAATGGAAGGTATTGTGGAGGACGAAAGGGATTGAAGTGGAGCTTTTGCAAAACAATGACAAAATGCAAATCTCAGTTTGAGATCTTGCAGGACAATGGATTTTTCGTACCCTTCAAAATATGCTATTTCCTCAAACAGATCAATTCTGGGTTTTTCTTTTTGTTTATAGGTAAAAAAATGGTGAGAAAAAATTCTCAAAGAAATCAGATGCTTGTCTCAAAACTGAGTTGGAGAATTGGTTGATTTTCATCACATCTAGCATTAGGGTCGCAAGACAGGATCTTCCTCAAGATTTTTTTTGTCATTTCACACAAGGATAAAGCCATATACAGCTCTGTGAATTGAGCTGAGTTCATAGTTGAAAAAACCTGTAATAACCCACCAAAGGCTAAAACTGCAGTATAGCAACAAAAAGGTCAAACCCACAGGGACAGAGGCAACACACAGAGTACAAAGTGTCACGTTTAACAGACTATTGAAGAGTTTGAATTCTCAGGCGACTGTCACTCCTAGAAATACTGCAAGTGCTCAACTCGAAGGTCACTTGGAGGACGCACAGTGCAGTGTAGTTCACCCCAACACACACCTGAAACTGGGAAAGCACAACTAAGAGGTCAATTAGGACCTCCACTCAAGATTCACGGGGAAAGTTTCTCACGAGTACATTGAGAGGCCATGTAGGTAGTGACTCCCAACTTCGGCTTTTACAACCCTTCCACTAGTTTCTGCTAGCGCATGGCACCAGAGTTGGACTTCCTACTTCGGATGTGGTATCTTCGTCAAACCGAAGTCACTCATACGCGGTGAACAACACCCTCTACTCACAAAACGCGCAGAGAATATATGTCCAAACTGAGAAACTCAACTGAGAAAAGATCCAGTGGCACACCATAACAGTCTATTGACGAGTTTGAATTCTCAGGCACTAGTCATTCCCAGAAATACTAAAGAGATTTGCCCCGAGGGCCCCTTCTGCAGCGTAACGTGAATTACAACAAAGGCTTACTCGAAGTAACAAAAATTCACTTTGGCATTCAGGGGAAACATCCCGAAGGAGTACAAACAGGAACAATCACCCGAAGGTGTAGGGACGAACTGTTCAAGTATCTAACCATCTACTAGCTCTGAGCATTCAGCAATCACTGGCAGGTGTAGATCCAAACTGCTCAAGTATCTAACCATTTACTAGCTTTGAACATTCGGCCGAAGGCCTTCAGCTACAAAATGCGGTATCTTCGTCAAGCTGTAGCTCCTCTTGCGCGGTGACAGAACTAAGGACACAAACACGCAGAGAAAATAAGTTCCTGATCTGCACTTCCAAAACTGGAAGAATCTCAAGGCAAGACGCCTTGAACTACTTTATACCTTCTAAGTCCTAACTAACACTCTACACTACACTACGCTGCACTACACTGCAGGTCACCTATTGTGTCTCCTGCGCGACGGACTACTGCGCGCTAACTCCCTACCCTACCAGTCTTCGGCTCTACTGCGCAACCCCAGCCGCCACAACACCACAGTCACCTCCGCCTCAAGGTTTGCAATGGCGTCCCGCGACTGTGCCAGGAAGGCATCTAACCGCTTCGCCACTCGCCGTCGGCTCCGACTGTCACCCGACATCAAGCCCGCCGCACGAAACTCTAACTCGCGCAGTGTGATTTTCTCATGCGCAGCCACTTCCCAGAGAATGTAACCTCTGAGACAGTGGTTCACTCGCTCCACCAACTCTTCTCGCGTGCGATCTGCCTCCCGCCGGCGATCGTCTTCAACCACTACCAGCTGCATCTCTGCATCCGCACGCTGCGCTCTCAATTCGCCGCACTGCGATTGTAGTTGCCGAATTAAGTCTTCATCGGCTTGGCGTGCGCTCTGACATTGCTCTAGTAACCGTGTCTGTCGCACGAGCTCCTCTAACAAGATGCGATTCTGAGTTTGCTCAAAATCGAGCTCATCCGCGAGCTTCGCCTGCTGCTTTGCGAATTCCTTCTTCGCATCCTCTAACTTCTCTTCCCGTGTCTAGTTAACCACCTTCTGTAACTTCCGCACAATTGCGAGGTGTCCGCGGAGGGCCTTGTTCTTCAACCGCAGGTCCTTGATGGTCTCATCCAAGGAGGCCAACATGCTACTGGTCCTGACCTTGGTGCGCGTTCGCATGCGCACCAATTCGACATAGGACCTAGGGTGGCGGGGATCAGCAACCTTCGCCACCTTGCGATCGAGGTACCTCAACAGAGGTACCACCTGTTTGCACAATGCCGTCGTCGGCGTGCCTTGCACCGACTCCTCCTCTTCCTCCTCCGAGCTCGATTCGTCTTTGTCATCCTCCGAGTTGAGGATTTCGGTCGCCACGGAATTCCTTGGCGATTCCCGGGAGTTGAGCTGCGTAGCTCCTGCTGCTGCTACCGCCATGTGAGCACAAAACTGTGCTCACATGTCTTTTTACCCTTATGAGAGTTAAAAGTTTGGATTTAAGCTCTTGCAAAATTATGCTTGGGTTTTCTGAAAGTTTTGGCAAGATTAGGAGTTGGTGTGATGGTTAGGGGGCACAAGGTGCGGAAGGGGGCCTTCGGGGCAAGGTCTTCGGCGAAGTGCCTTCGGTGAAGTCTCTTCGGAAAATGTCATGACTGAGTTATGAGCGTCGAAAGCGGCTGTCATGGTTAGGCGAGAGGCCTTCGGCGTTAACATATAGAGGGGCCTTTGGCGTTAACAGTTAGAGGGGTCTTTGGCCCAAGGCGCTGCTCGTAGGCGGCTTGCGTGTAGGACGCCTGCGCATAGGCGGCCTGGGTGTAGGACGGGCTGCGTGTAGGACGCCTGCGCGTAGGCGGCCTGCGCATAGGCAAACGCCTTTGGCGGAGGAGTAAAACCGTCATAACTTTCTCAATTCTTAACGGTTTGACTTAGTTAGGGGCTCGTTGGAAAGAGCTCAACGCGTTTGTTCCAACAAGACCAAGAACGGTTCAAACAAAGCACGGATCTGTGAGTTATGAGCGTCGGGGGTGACTGTTATAGATAGGCAAAGGTGCGAAAGAGTGTCTTCGGCGGGGGATGCCTTTGGCGGTGCGCGGAAGAAGATTTCGGATGGCGGATGTTGACGTGGTCATAAATAAAGACTGTACAGGTGTGGCAGTGGCGGCGGCGTGAAGTCAGGCGTGGAAATATGACGGCGGGGCATGAAGTCGCACATGGGAATTAGGCCGTTGCCCATCATCGCGGGAACGGCATTCACGTGGGCTGTGGGTGACTCGGCCCTTGGACGTTGGAGAGGATTATTCGACCTGCGAGCTGGGTTTGTGTGGTGTGCCATTGTGTGGAGACGCTGGTGGGATCGGTAGGAGGAATAGAGTGTAGACGTGAGTGATTTTTGCAGGGAAGTGGTGAGGATTAGGAGGGGAGTGTGGAGAGTTCGAAGGAGGAGAAAGCAATCTCTCGTGGGTGAAGAGTCGTATCTAAGAGTGAAAATTAGAGTGGGATCTGAGATTGAAGTGTAATCTGTGAGTGGGATCTGAGATTGAAGTGTAATCTGTGAGTGGGATCCGAGATTGAAGTGTAATCTGTGAGTGGGATCTGAGATCAGAGTGGAAGACATGAGAATGGGAGCTGTGAGCGAAGCGAAATCTGAGAGTGAAATCTGACAGTCGGGATCTGAATTTGAAACTGAAAAGGGAGAGTTGAATCTGAGAGAGGAATCTGGTGGGGTCTGAAGGTGGAAGCTGAGAAATCGACACTGAAATCTAAGTAGGAATTGGAAGTGGAATTCGGAGCTAGGATAGACCACAGCGGCTGTGGTATTGAGAAAGTCACCCAGAGTTGGGTTAGATCTTTATGTAACAAAGAGCTTGTCTGCTGCTCTTGTGGAGATAGCAGACAACAAGTTATTATTTTCAATTCTGGATAATTTTTCTGTGAAAGAGCAAGTGTTTATGATCTCATTGTCTTGAATACACTTTGACCACATGGTTGAGATCAGAGAAGTTAGATTATGGGAGCTCAAACCCCCACCTGGACTACAAACGCTGAAGGGTGGGGAGTTTAGGCTCACATAAAATGGTGCGTCTGCCGGGAGCCTGATCTTGTAAATGCAGAATAGGACTAGGTCACACAAACCAAACTTGGAGCCAGGACTAGAGAAACCCGTTCGCAGTAGGAAGAAACTTGAGAATAAGGAAATCGAGGAAGAAATTAAACTTGAGATATTTCTGAATGTGGACCCTGTTGATGAGTCTTTGTTAGAAGCTTTAGAGGAAACTAGCAACCTTGAGGAGAGTGGTCACTCTACAAGCGTAGGTTGTCAAACGCCTGCAGAGATTTACTCGAGGAGAAAAGTGATTGTAGAACTTGACAGTGAGAAGTCGGTTGAGGAATCTGCTAGCATGGCTCACGATGGAGGGAGAGCAGGCCCTCCTCCTAGTCCTCCCATAGACCCACTCGTGAGGCCAAGAGGCCTTCCTGTTCAGGTTCCACAGAATTTGGCAGCTGTGGTCATGCCACCCAATCTGCCTAAGTTCTATGGCACGAAGGATGAGGATCCTTCAAGGCACATGGAAAGATATGTTGAGAGGCTAGTCAGTTCTCTGATTACAGATCCAGGGAATTGTTTGGTCTTGTTTCCTACTACCCTGGAAGGTGAGGCGTATGAGTGGTATAGGGATCATTCTGAAGGTCATTTTGGGGGATGGGATCAGATGCAAAGGGAGTTCTTGAATGAGTTTAGGCTTGAGGTGGGGCAGGGTATTGCATTGAGAGCTTTGGCATCATTAAAACAGGGAAGGGAAGAGGAAATCTCAGCTTACATTAGAAGATTTGATCTTGTCTGTGCGCGTTTTGTGGGTACAATGCTCAATGACGATACGCTGAGACAATTTTTTATCCAAGGGTTTTTCAAAGCTGGGACCATCAGAGGTGTGTTAGAGAGAAGACCTCAAACTCTTGGTGAGGCCAAGATGGCTGCCAGAGAGATAGAGAACATTGACAAGGACTATGATAGATTGTGGAGGAAGGAGGATGAATCCATTCCTCAGTTCATCCCAATTCGTCCCAGAGCAATTGAAGAAGACTCAGGTAGGCATAGGGGTCAAGCTCCCCATTCTCTCATTGAGTCAATTTTGCAGACCAGAGAACCAACACCTGTTCTAGCATTGCTAGCCCCTACGGTGGGCCCTAACCTGGCAGATGTAGAGAAAAGATTGAATGCCAGTCAGGCAGGTTTTCAGGAAACCATGATGAAACAGATGCAGAGCATCACAGATCAGATGGCCTTGATGATCAGGAGTCAACAGCCAGGACCTCCTCCTCCAGTTGAGTCAGGTAGACATTCATCAAGCCTGTGGTGTGTCCAGTGTGGTCAATCCGGGCACTCCAAACAGTTTTGTAGGGTGGTGCAGAACCGTGATAATAGAATGAGCGGTGGCCCACCTGTGCAACATCAAAGGGGCCAAGGACCAAATTACCAAGGTCAAGGCGGGTACAGAGGGCCTCCTAGGGGTCAGGTTGGTCATGGGGAGAGAAAAGAATTGCATGCTTTTTGTGGTAGGTGGCACCATCCAGGTCAGTGTTGGTCTGAAGTTGGGGTTAATGGGTGTAGTAACTGTGGAGGTAGTCATACTTCTGACCAATGTCGGCAGCCAGACAAAGTTATTAGGATGCCTCAGCCTTCTGTTAGTCCTCACCAGGCTAGAGAAAATATGAGGGGTGCAAGACCACAGAATGAGCATTCTAACAATCTTAGACCCCCTAACTTGTATTATGATTATGATTATGATGTATTATGAGAACAGCAAGCAGACATTCAATCCACCTGTTGGACTGCAGACAGTGAACAGATATATTCCTATCCAAAGTGAACCACGAGATGAACCTCGTAGTGACAGCAGAAAACAGGTTTCATTTGCAGATCCATGTTCTTCAAACTCTCAAGATGCTAGATTTGCAAATGGCGATGATGGAGATGTCCAGCGTGGTAGTTCTGATCTTGGTAAGGGAATAGTCGAACAGGAGCAGAATCAGTGGCCTCCACATGCTAACCTGATTACTTATAAGTTGAAAAATTCGGATGATGTGATTATGCATGAAGCTCCGGCCCTTACTGTCACCACCAGAGCTATGCATCGCAAGATGCAAACTGAGGAAAATGAGCATGAGCAAGGGGAGACTTCATCAGAGGAGCCTCCTCATCTCTCTGATCTTGAGAGAGTGGCGAGGAGAGCAAGGAGCATTACAAGGGCAGAGGAGAAAAGAGGTGAGGTTCTGCATGATGCAGAAGTGCCACCTGTCACGCAAGATTCAGAAAGCAATGAACCAAGAGAGTGGGAAGGACTGGGGATTCCCATGAAAGAGTGGGAGGACATGAGATGTCAGAAAAGGAGAGAGTCGAAGAAGTACAATTTGTGGTCAGATCTGAGTTCGCTGAAGGCAGACATTACTTTTGGTGAGCTGCTGGAAATATCTCCCATTGCTCGTAAGACTTTGAAGGAGGGTGTAATAACCCACTAAAGGCTAAAACTGCAATATAGTGGTAGAAAGGTCGAACCCACAGGGACAGAGGAACACACAGGGTACAAAGTGTCACGTTTAACAGACTATTGAGGAGTTTGAATTCTCAGGCGACTGTCACTCCCAGAAATACTGCAAGTGTCCACTCGGAGCGCACTCGGAGGTCGCACAGTGCAGCGTAACACACACACACACACACCTGAAACTACAGAAACAAAACCCAGAGATCCGTTAGGACCTCTACTCAAGATTTCAGGGGGGAAAGTCTCTCGCGAGTGCACTCAGCGAAGCTGCGGGTAGTGACTCCCAACTCCGGCTTTTACAACACTTCCACTAGCTTGGTGCTAGCGTAGGAAACCCGGTTTGGACTGCCTACTTCGGATCGAAGTCACTCATACGCGGTGAACAACACTCTCAACTCACAAAACGCGCAGAGAACACAGGTCCGCACTGAAGGACTCACTGAGAAACATTCCAGTATCACAATAACAATCTATTGAAGAGTCTGAATTCTTAGGCACTTGTCATTCCCAGAAATACTACAGGGGTTACCTCACAGGCACCTGCTGCAGCGTAACCTGAATTTACAACCAAGGCTTACACGAAGTAGCAAAACTTCACTTTGGCATTTAGAGGAAAAATCCCGAAGGAGTACAATCAGGAACAAACACTCGAAGGTGTAAGGGCGAAACTATTCAAGTATCTAACTAGTCACTGGCTCTGAGCATCGGCAATCACCTGCAGGTGTAGATCCGAACTACTCAAGTCTCTAACCAATGTACTAGCTCTGAACATTCGGCCGAAGGCCTTCAGCTACAAAATGCGGAACGCTAAGGTGTAGCTCCTCGTGCGTGGTGACAGAACTAAGGACACAAACACGCAGAGAAAATGAGTTCCTGATCTGCACTTCTGATGTTGGGAAAGATCTCAAGGCAAGACGCCTTGAACTACTTTATACCTTCTAAGTCCTAACTAGCACTACACTGCACTACGCTACACGCCGGCACGGAACCACGCTACACTACACTCCGCGGAACCTGTGCTTCGCCTCCTGCGCGATGGACTGCCGCGCACTAACTCCCTACCCTGCCAGTCTTCCGCTCGACTGCGCAGTCCCAAACGCTGCAACGCCGCGGACACCTCCGCCTCGAGGGTGGACATGGTATCCCGCGCCTTCGACAGAAAAGAGTCTAACTTCTTCGCCACCTTCCGCCGACTCCTACTGTCACTTGACAACAATCCGGCTGCACGAAGCTCCAACTCACGTAGTGTGAGTTTCTCCTGCGCCGCCACTTCCCAGTGGGCGTAGCCCTTGAGACAGTGGGCGACTCGCCTCGCCATCTCCTCCTTCGTGCGATCTGCCTCTCGCCTACGATCGTCTTCAATTACTACCAACTGCGATTCGGCCTCCGCACGCTGAGCTCTCAATTCTCCGCACTCCGACTGCAGCCTGCGGATTAAATCCTCATCCGCCTGTCGTGCGAGTTGACACTCCGCCAACAACCGCGTCTGTCGCACGAGCTCCTCTGACAGAATCTGATTCTGAGTTTTCTCAGAAATCAATTCCTCCGTGGTCTTCACCACATCCTTGGTGAGCTCTTCCAGTCTCGCCTTCTTCAATGTGTCGTAGTGGGTGTGCGTCTTCCGCACGATATTATACTGTCCCCACAAACAGTCATGCTTCTCCCGCAAATCCTTCAGCTCTCGGTCCACCCTAGCTAGTAGCTTGCTGGTGTGGACTTTAGTGCGAGTCCGCCTGCGCACTAATTCGATGTAGGATCCCAGCTGGAGTGGATCGGCGTATTTATCAAATTTGCGATCCAAGTACTTCAGGAGAGGTAGTACCTGCTCAGAGAGCGCCGCCGCCGGCGCTCCAACAATCTCCTCCTCCTCCTCCTCGATATCTCCCGAACCCGACATTGCTTCTGTAGAGCCTCCGTCGTCATCATCCGAGGGCAGGATTTTAGTCGCCATTGATTGCGTTGGCGACTGACCCGAGTGGGGCTGCGAGTTGTCTACATGTGCTGCCGCCAAAGGCACTCCTGCAGCTTCGCTGCTCCCCGCTAAAATGTCCAAGGCGGTGGGTGAATGTGGTCGTGCTACATCCCCATCCCCCGCCTGTCGATCGTCGACTGTGTCCTCTTCGCCGCCGACGTCCGCCGCCGAAGGCGATCGAGCGGAATGTGTCTGCGCGGGGTGTAATTGCGCATCGCGCACCCGAATTTCTTCCCGCGGACAGACAATCCGCTCCTCCGTTAGATCCTGCTCCCTCGATCGGTCCCGCGCGGGGGCTGCGTCTGGCCTGTGCGTAGGCGCAAATACCGGCGCCTGGTCCGCCGTAGGCGAAGCGCCGAAGGCGTCTATCGCCGAAGGCGACAGAGCCGGAGGCCGCTCACCCGATGTACCTGGCCCCGAAGGCCCTACCGCCGAAGGCGCATCTACCGGCGGATTACCCGCCGAAGGTGCGGTCTCCGCACGCTCCCTGCTCACAACTCGTTGACCTGAAGGCCTAGGCGCCGAAGGCGCAAATTGCGGCGCGTTGTACGCCGGAGGGTCTGGTCTCGAAGGCCCTTGACCCGAAGGCGGATCTTCCGCCGGCTCCTTCCCCTTCCTACGTTGTATTGAGGGTGAATCCTGCCTGTGCGTAGGCGAACTTTCTTTGCCTACGCATAGGCGGAGGTCCACGTCCGCGTGAGGTCGCCTTTCCGCTGAAGCTCGCCTGTGCGTAGGCGGAACACTCGTCCGCATCGCACGTGGTAACTCCGGAGGCCCTTGGCCCGAAGGCGGCCTCTCGTCCGTCGGAGGTGTAGCGTGGTCCGTCGCTCCTGCAGACGTCCGCGCTCTCTCGATCCTCTCCGGCGACGCACTTCCTTTCTCCGTGGCGATCGTCGCCGTGTCCGCGCTGCTGGCTGGTAACACAAGCCTGCGCGCCTTCTGCTTCGGCCGGCTGCACACTTCGTGCAGTGGCCGCTGTCGTATGGGAGCAGTGGGTTCTCGATGCTGTTCCTCCTCGGTCTCCTCTCTCCATCGACGCTTTCGCGGCATCCTTGCTGCGGGTGTGTTTCTTCCTTCGTCTCTCCGTGTCGGCGGAGTAGAAGCTGGTGAATCCTCTGCATCGGTGTCGACCTCGTTATCCCGCACATACTTCCCGGGATGGTCGACGTACAATGGCGGAAAGCGAGCGAGCTCCGCCGCGGTCAAACAATTTCTCTGCCAATAGAAATTGATCAAGAAAGGAGAGAGGTGATTGAGAGTTCCCCCCTTCTCCTCGAATGCATGCTGTCGCATCACTCTGTGCAGGATGCTTGCCTAGTGAATTGGAGCTCCCTCGATGATGAGCTCCACAAAAGAAACCTGCCACAAGGTGATGTAGCAGGCGCGGTGTGGCTGCAGCAATTGCAGCAGCGCCGCCGCTAAAGTTCGGCGGAAGCGATCTTTGTAGTCGCGGGTCTTGTACCCATTCTTGGTAGACCTCTCCCGCTTGAACAATTCCACAAATTGCGCCTCGTCTTGCTTCGAAACCTTGACGCTCTCACTATCAAAGAGAAGGTGCCCTTCGATGCCGGCACACCTCCCCAATGCCTGCGCCCAATCTTGGACGGTCCACCGATCGACATGCGGACGCAATCTGCGCGAAGGTGGTCGCTGTGGTTCCAGCCATTCGCGCACCATGTCCACACAAATGTAATTCCATCCCCACAGCAAGAAATCGAGCTTTCTTGCAATCAGCCGTTCTTCGTAGGCACGCAACCCGTTCTGTGGAAGCCGGAGCGGCAGCATCCGCAATCTGTTCAGCTTCGACATTGCGTTCTTGAAATTAGCTTGCTCGCTAATTCTTTCTCTGCTCCGCTCGAGCTCCTTGCTCCCTCTGCAAACTCTAATCTCACTCAATTCCAAATCGCGCGCACTCAATTCTCTCTCAATCAACAAGTAATCTTCCGCGCGGCGATGTCTGGGATGTTTAGCAGCTAGCAGGTGGACTCGCGCAGCTCGCACTAGAAAATGAAATCGTGAATTCAAGAATGGGGCGCCCTCCGTCTCCCGGTCGAAGGTCATGGTCCCTTCGACATCGCGTTCTTGAATTCCCTCGCGCAGTTCAGAAGTCCGCAACTTTCCTCTGCTCTCTCCAAGCTTCTTGCACGCGGACGCGATCTCTCCGCGAGCTCTCACTCTCACTCCCTAGCAAATCGCTCGGCCGTGCACTCAGCGGTTGCGCGCTTTTCTTCAATTCTCCGCAAGTCGCAGCTCCCTCCGATTTCTCTCTGCCAATTCTTGCTGCGCACTCGTTGCTCGCGAGAAATCGAAATTGCAATTCCAAGAATGAGACGTCCACCTTCGGCACACAAGATTTCATTGTTCGATACTTGGGCGTGGGGATCGACCCACTTGATTGTCGCGCCGGCTTGGAGGCGTAACGGCCTCCCTCTCGCACGCTCGGCTTCACGCTCTGCTGTTGTGCGGGCTCACACGCTTGAAAATTGAATTCAATTTTCGCAGTCGTCCGTCGACTTAGCCCTGCTCGCGCAGCGCTGAAGGCGTGGCGGCGGAGGCCTTCGCCTCTGGCCGATTCTCGATTCTTCCCCTTTCCGCATCGCCGAAGGCGTTGACCCGCAGCACCGAATGCGTCCCCTTGAAGGCGTCTGTCGACTTAGATGCATCGCCGAAGGCGTAGTGCCAAAGGCGCTTGAGCCAAAAGCGTTGACCGAAGTCCATGTGTCTTGTCCTTTCCGTTGATCTGTTTTGTCCTGCCGAAGAAGTTCCGTTCTGCCGAAGGCGCACGTGTCCGCCAAAGGCGTACAGCCGAAGGCGGACCGTACGGAGTTCTAATTAGTAGTAGTCCGTACGGAGGTTCTCCAATTGTGTTCTCAACTCACCTCACTCTTGGTTACAAAAACTAAGAAGAATAGAAGTTGCCCTCTTTGACCCTCCACAAAGTTTCATGATTTATGTGTTTCCAGCTCAAAACAATTCATTCCATCATTTCTTGCTCATTCTGTTGATCATTCAAGGATAATGAAATCTATCATATCGTATTTGAATGACGTTGGATCCCTCATATACATTTTCAACCTTGATTACATCATTGTCGATCCCAATTGCCTCACCAATACCTTCTTAAGTGAGCTGATAGCTCTAGGTCAAGACTTTCAAGCTCTAGAGTGAGAGTCTTCTGAAGCTCATACACAAGCAAGGACGGATTTGTGAGAGAGAGTGTCTTTGCTCGGTTGATAGCAAAGTTTTTAGGAAACCAACCAAATGGACAGAGAGGAGCTTGAAAACATCCTTGTCAATTTTGATTTGTGTTTTAAGCTTGAAGATACTTCTCAGTATTTCATTCATTACTTCCTTCATCCTTGAGCATGCAAGGAAGGAGGAACAGAAAGATCAAGAATTGGCGCACGTGAAGTCAATGATTCGGGCAAATAAGAGTTAACTTAACTCAATTCACAGTTTGTCAGCAATTGATATCATTTTGGATTACGACTTATCCAGGAGTCGATATCATTTTGCGCATTACCGAAAGGTTGTCCCGAGGTGGCGTTAGTGCTCGGTGTGATTCAAACATTTTGCATGAAGATGCTGATTCCAAGTCATCTTAGAGGAGCCATTTTGATCGAGAAGCTGAAATCAGACTTCATTCGTAGCATCAATGACAAACTTGAGGAAATGTCGTTGGAAAGGTCGCACTTGATGGAGAAGGAAGATTTGTTCCACTAGTAGCACTGTTGGCCTCAGATTGGAAGGGACCCCGGCGGAATTTGTTGTGGGAGAGCGATGTGAAAGCAATTGTGAATGAGATTTTCCAGAACCGAATTCAACAATTGGAGTCATTGCAGGAAGCTATAATTAGAGTGGATGATGATTAAGCTCAATGTTATCCTGAAGCTGAAAACATGGTTAGCGGCTCCAATGCCCTCAAATGAAAGAACACAAAATACCTAGATCCAGCATCTTGAGTCTATACATCACACAACTGTGGAAAATCATTCCATCCAACTTCTTTTATCTAAGATTGACCAGCTAGAAGGAAAGTTTGATCTTTTGCATAGAAAGGTTGATGATTTGGATGAGAGGTTGAGAGAAGTGCATAGCATCATGCAAAAAGTGGACATGAAAATGGAAAACATACTCTCTGTGCTACAAGAATTGCAGTCAACGTTGAGTGTCTTCATGTCTAAGGTGAACATGATCATTGGCTATTCGCAAGCGTTTTAGCATTGGAAAACGCCCAAACGACCTTACGTTATGGACGATGTTAGAATTTTCTATAGATTGAAGGCAGGTCTGCATGTCGGAAAAACTGTTCGATTACACTTGATGTGTGAGTAGGTGACTGGGTTTCACACTATCAAAGATCAAGAAGGGTTGAAGGGTTGGAGAACTGGGGGTGGATTGGGAAACTATTGAAATTTCATACAAAGTTATATATTATGGTCCAAAGACTGCACTGACTAAGTTATTCGGGTTGGGCGAAGAGATTCCGGCCTGGGCAGATTTGAAATCGGATATTGTTAATCTGGTTGGTATTAGCAGTGAAGATTGCAAGGCAATTCTAACCTGTGGTGAAAACAAGGAGCTGCAAGAAGCATGGTTGAAGATTCAGCAAACTCTTGCGCCTCAGCTTGAAAATCGCTATTACGAAATCTTCAAGTTGTATAAGGTGTAATACGTGAGTTTAGAAAAACGTGGGCATACATGGGTGTGCGAGAAGTGCATGAACGAAGGCCTTTTGGAATTTTGACATGTTAGGATTTGGAAGAGGTTAGAATGCTATTGTGCAATGGACAAGCATATGTTAAGACCCTCATGCAAATATAAAACTCGTTCCGTATTTTCCGTATTAGGTTTCTTCGTGCTACAACCTGATTACATGCTTGACCTGGCCGTGATCTCTGCACATTTTAATCGCTAGTACGCTCAGAAACGGTCACGTGTACAAATGTTAGTTTCTTAGCAGGAATGCTCTTAAAATTCGACTGCTTGTGGACGTTCAGTTACAGAGACTCTTAACGTAGAACACAAACGTCGTTACCACAATTGTAAATAGTTTTACGAGATCTTGAAAGATCTGAGTCAATTATAGGCTCATGCTCGAAGAAAGAAGCCCGTCATTTCGTAGGCGCAGGAAGTCGATCATTGCGGCTCACGCCACATCGTCCATTATCATCACCAGAATCTGAAGATGAGTTCAGCTGTGTGTCAGAGAGAAATGCTGGCGTGGTAACAACGGCAAAAGATAGGCAATGCACAATTGCAACAACCAAACCTATCATGAGGGAGAAAAACACAGATACCATTGATAACTATGGTACTCTTCTGAATGACAAAGAATCTGATGGCAAACGTGCATATTTAGTGAATTTGGAAACAAAATCTATTACTAATGATGCTGAATGTAAAAAAACGAATCTGAATAAAAAATAGATATATACAATGATAACAACAATGTGAAATTTTCTTATTAATAATGAAACCTTGAAGATGAATAATTGCCCTGGATAAAAGAGCGGATAACATTTGGAACGGGATATTAATGTTTAAGATAATCTAGGGTCGAGTAACCATTGCAAAGAATCAAGCAAAGATCAACGCTATGATTCCAGCCTCGACAGAATTTCACACTCAATGTTATATTCCAGCAAAAGAATGCTCTGATACTCATGTCCATGACAAGGAAAAGGAGAGTTAGGTAATTGATTCTACAACCCACAAATGCAGGTCAAACTGTACAAATCTGGCGAAGTAGATTTGCAAGAGACTGTGGAAGAGATTGGATATCTCTCAGCAATGATTAATTAAACTCCTTTCCATTTCCATATTACATATGGACATGGAAAGGAGTTCAAATATTTGGTGAAAGATGGTGCACCGTTTCCAAAAGAGAGCCTGAAATCAATCACAACAATCTGGTGAGTAGCTTAGACAGGGATTAGTCTGAAGAAGTAGTCCAAGAATAAGCATTAGTAAACAAAACGGTTGAGATGCATGCAGTAAGGAAAGAGACTCCTCATACATAACAGAACCAATTATCCTCACATCATCGTTCCACCTTCTGAGCTCTTGCATGTGAGGAGAGTGCCTCGTGCAGATGCAAATCAAGACTAAGCTTGCAAACTGTTCCTAGAAATGGAAGCGCTTGCACTCTCGGTATAAGTACTCAATGCGAACTGCATAATACAAAAGGCAATCATCACTGTGGATATTATCCTCACAATCTTAATTAGCTGCAAACCTCGTACAATGAGAAAGAGGTTTGCAGCCAATTGTGAGTTCTTCTTATATAGTGCGGATTTGGGAGGTGGATGTCGTTGAGTCGTATACCCTGATGAAGACGTTCTCACCAGTAAAACCACGGTCACATTTCATATTGACGTTATCAAAATCGAAATTCGAGAAGGTGGAAAATATTGCCTCCATCTAGCTCCTGAAATTGAAGGCATAGAGATCTGAACTCTAATAGGCATAGTCTTAAACTACAAATTGAAGCAACGTTTTCCTCTCTCGTTTTAAAACTTGGAAACAGGTACTTGCAAAACGTAGCAGAAATGGTTTGACTGTATACGTGCTTTGTCCTGACTCGTTCCACGGCCTTTCATAAACCGCTGCTGATTTGAACTGTGCGGAAATTAGATGCCATGACGCCGGCGTCACTTTGTCATGGAGTATATCACATGTTGAGATTTATTCTATCACACAGTAAATGATCGGGCCTGGAAGTCTTTTCGTGGATCAAATCTAGAATTTGAATTGAATCCGTTCATCATTTGCGAGAACCTGCCGATGTTTGCAGGCACAACAGTACAGCATCTCGCAAACACGTCCAGAAGCAAGGAATAGTTTGAGCGCTTCTTCCTTTCAAGCTTCAATGAGAGTAGCAGTTTCTCATACTGCGTCCACCGTTTCTAGAAAATCGAACTGTTCACTGTCATGATTACATTGTTTTGTAATTTGTACAAGCTAATTCGACAAATAAGTAATTAAGAATTTCATGACCATAAAATCTCAAGCTAAACATTTATA
This sequence comes from Marchantia polymorpha subsp. ruderalis, assembly GCA_037833965.1. Classification (NCBI taxonomy): domain Eukaryota; kingdom Viridiplantae; phylum Streptophyta; class Marchantiopsida; order Marchantiales; family Marchantiaceae; genus Marchantia; species Marchantia polymorpha. The sequence continues at coordinate 28,475,676 of AP031351.1, read as the reverse complement.
TAACAAGTGTAAATACTACAAAAATATGTTAATATTCAAATTTAGGTGTATGAATGAAAACTGCGAATTTTAAATCAAATATTTGCAATTAGTTTGAGTAATGTAACATTATGGAAAATTTTCGCTTTTTAAAGAAAACTTGTTTTAAAAAATAAATTAAGTCCATAAAAATTGTTTAGGTATATATCATAAGTTTTTACAATCTTATTTTTTTAATTATAATTACATATGTGTCGGAAGCGTAACTCATCAAAGTACAAAAATAATACGAGCGATTCGTTTCGCAAAATTTAATTCTGAGAAAACTCTGCGGCCACAAACCCATTATCAAAATTGTTATTCGCGACATATACCACGTGTCCCGTGACAGTGGAGGTGACATTAACTTCTAAATAACGGTTTCCAACTACAGTATCACTCTTGTCCCATCAAAATCATTATATTATACTTCCTGAGTCCATTTCCCATGTCGCAAGTTCAGCAGCTTGACTGACGATGGACTCACCTGCGCCAAGAAACACTTGCTACTTGGCATGCGCGGGCGTAATGTAACCGGGAAATCTCATCGATCCGAAATCCCAGCACTCCCAAAGAAAACTGAAAACTGACTTCCGTCGTGTTAGTGTCACAACTCGTATGCATGTGCGTGATGGGAATGAGACTTCTTGAACTATGCACAAGAAGCGACACAAATATCATTCCTAGATCTGCCGATACGCGGAGCATGAGCAATCAACACGAACGCAAGGTGATTGTGCAAAGTGTAATCAGGAGGATGCTCGAGCTCGAGACAAGCGATGGGAATCAATATTGACAGAGAAAACTAGGATTCTAGTACCAAGTTCAGTCGTAGAGCGTGTGGCAAAAGAGAATTCACTGCTATCGGGGTTTGATGTGCATTGGTGACCGAAGTGAGTGGACAAGATGATAGCTCTACAGGAGTATCTGAAATCAAGTTCTTGGCAAAGATGGCGCGCTGTGAAAGCAAAATGTCATAGAATGCATGATATTGCAGATTTCTCAGATGTGACGAACTCTGAGTTGTGGAAAAACCGGATGGGAGACTGCGAATCTAGCTGCATCAAGACGGGAAGACAGACCTACAATGGCTAGCGCGGGGGAAAACCATGTATCCTCTTTAATCAGATCTTCTCACTGAATCGTCTGAGCGATCAAGGTAACGACAACATTCGAACACAAAAATCGTGTTCTTTCATACTCTGTGATTGGAACATGGTGTTGGAAGGTCAGAGTAGATCTTGACTTTGTTGTGCAAGCGGAGAGGAAACGTGGGTGAATGCGTCAGTGTGATGATATACTCCTCGACGTCACATTGACAACTTCCATTACAACTTTGTTCTTTATTAATCCATTTATCTGGGATGTTCGAACTGTTCGAGCAAGTGGACATATTCTGACAGCTGAGTGGCACATGCGTAGTCAGCTGTAATAAGCATGTTACGTTTTTTCTTACTTTTGACCCAGAACAGTTGTGTACATAATTGTAAATAACTTGTAGGATCAGAAAAAACTGAGAAGCTTTTTGGGATTCTACTGACTATGATATCGAAGAACTGTGTACAGAAGATACCGATACTCGAGGTTATCAACTGCTGGTATGATTGTTCTTCTACCCCAACTGTCAAGTATGTCAATGCATGCTCAGTTTGGAGGTCTTTAGACCAGAAACATGAAATCATTATCGAATTTTGATTGTGCTAAGAACACTCTTTCTTGGTTATCGCTTGGTACCGCTAGACGACAGAAACAGCATGATCTGGTTAGTTGCCATGTTCAGTGGTTACTTTGATGTTACAGCCAAAACATGTCTTGTTTTGTCTAGATATGGATAGGTGATAAAACTGCTAATAAATACATTTGTGTACCTCGTGCAAAACTTGTCAAATAGATAAATGTATCATACATTTTTCAAAGCATTAACTTTGATCAATACATTAACAAAATTGAGTTTATTGTTGATCTTTATTAGCTCGATCTTTCTATCAAAAACCGTATTCAAGATAAAATATTCATGATATAATGAATTTAAATATGATATTCATCACTTGATTTTCTGTAAGATGTAATGCATTACAATTATCAAAATGAAGATAGAAGACATTTTGATATTAATCACATATCAATTATAAATCTATTCAATCAAATAGTTTTTTTTGTTTTTCTATGGTTTCTAATTGTGCTTCCAATGTTGACTGAGTTACATAAATTTCTAAAAATATTTTCTCATATCATGCATCCATTTTCAAGTTTATACACAATCAATTAAATACTACTTTTTGTTCAGATTTTTTACATGTAATAGATAATCTACATATGATGATCGCACACATTAAGAGTATACATAAAAAAACAATACGTACAAATTACACTGAAAAATATGGATGACAACTTTTAATTAATCTCAAGTTTTACACGCAAAAAATCCTCAAAATGTTTTCTACTCTCATAACATATTGTCAATATAACCAATTCAACTAGTTTCGTTTAATCTAACTTGAATTATAAAAATACGGATTTTACTTCCACCAACTCATGATCAACATCAACGCAATTTAACAAGAATAAAATATTTATAAATAAATCATCAGATAGATCATCTAGTTTTGACATTGAAAAATTGTATCTATTACACGGAAATGAGCATTCACAGCTGTCGTTGTTGTGACCAGGGTCTCTGTTTTCAGATTAACGATCTATTCGTAGTAAAACTCTACGGGGTCTTCTGTTATCTCCATATTCTACTGAAAAGTACTCTCATAAACCCCATACTAAGGTCTAGAACAAATCTCATACTACACATTGTTTTTGATTGACACAACACTTGAAACAGCTATGGAGCTTTCCATGACAATAGTTGTTATTATAGTTTATACGTTACCAATTAGCATTTGATTGTCAGCTCTAGGACTCATAGGGAAAAAATGATAATCTCCCATGCTGGGAATGGATAGTCTGTTGATAAGTCAAGATGTTACACGCAACCATCTTCGTGTAACTCCTTCAGAAAATGTTTTTCCTCTACCTAGAACGTACTCAAGGTTAAGCTCGTTTCACTTTCCGGTTGTGCTATGCTAGCACGAAAACATCCAGATGTGATTGTGTTTGGTTCACGCAGACAGACTATTGATATTGAAGCTATGATCCATCTTCTTGGCATCCATTTGGCTCAGAAACATAGAGCTTCATGAAGCCAAGGACATCAGGTAAGTAGATTCAGGAAGGAAATTTTCATTCAACAGATGACATTTTTTTTGTGCTTTTGTATTATGTCACTCTCAGCAGTTATCAAGGTTAACTGTAATGTAATAATTGTTTTTAATACTTACAAAGAAAAAACATTTATTATTTTAATATTTTTCTATTAGAAACAAAAATTTATAAAATTTATTTTTTATTTTAATATAATAATTTTAAAAAATTATATATATATATATATATTATTCCACTGTTATAATTGATTCATTTTTGGTTTTGATATTTCATACCATCCTAAGATAAATGGAATGAACAAAATTCTAGTATATGGTAAGAACCATCTTTTTATGGATCAACTTCTTGTGTTATAAGAAAAAAACAACCAAATTGCATTGTATTGGATGGTTAAAATTCTAAGAATACACGTTAGTGTGAACAACTGACTAAAAAAGTAATCAAGATTAAGAATAATTGAAAAGCCCTATACATGTTCTTGGTTGGTTCTGGAACTAGCGAATCATAGAAGGAAACCTTCATTGAGAGGTTTGTCCGCGTCTGGCAAAGAACGTGTAACCCGGAGGAGGCAATTTGTGGAATGGAATGGAAATTCGAATGGAATGCATCGAATGGATATTCTTTGCCCAAGTGTTTGTAAATGATGAATTGAGGCTTTGGGTGAACCACAAAAGATTATAGATTAGAGTTCTAGTGTCATAGGCTAAAACCTGGTTGAGTGAGTCCAATTCAAACCTTCTGCAATATTCCTCGAACTGCGGACAGACGCAGATGCTCCATAGAAAATAGTAATCGTGTTCAGAACCTATACAAAGATGGCAATGGTGATCGAAGATGACAGACTCGGATGAGAGACTGACTATTCGACAGATAAAAGCTCATGGCATCACCAATCTCGCCACCAGAAACACGTCTGCTGCCGTTTTTGCAGACCTGTGCTAAAATGCCAGGCCTGCCAATTTTGAATAATTTTTGAGTATAAGAAAACAAAGTTTCACAAACTTTGTACCATCCTCAACCTAAATATGCACTGGCTTCCCAATCACAGGACCAACATTTGAGAAAGGCTTCTGCGCGACCGGGTTCATCTTTTCAAGGGTCTGCCGCTACAATGCCTGACTTGTGTTTCGAAAGTCCAGATTAGCATGACGTGACGGCAGAGAATGCAGACATCCTAAATCTAATTTTCGTAAACTAATTGTACACCGCAGTGGAGATTTCTGGACTATATTGAGAGATGTATAAATTTATGTGATGTACCCGTATGAAATACAGTATTGATACTTTTCTCCGTTCATCTCATCGCAATGACCATGATCGTTTATATCTCGGATAACTATTTCGGTTAACGAATTTTGTACTAGACTTGAAGAGTCTCTCTAACTAAACGTCCGCTGCAGAGTCCAATAGCAAGAAATTTCATGCTACCATATTCATTATACACGTGACAATTCTGACTGTGCTAGCGATTTAAAATGTGCTGAGATCACTGCCAGCACAAGCATGTTATCAAGTTGTAGCGCGAAGAATACGGAACGGAAAACTCTCATAACACATCCACAACTTTACAAATGGAGTGCAATTCAGTGCAATTCTGTATTAGCAGATGCATTCGTAAGATGCATTCGAACTGGATACAGGCCACCTAAGGAATCTTGTTAAATCTTCCTGTCATACAAAGAAGCGCCAGGAGCAGATCCACATGAAGTACGAAAGATCGGACATTGTGCATGAAATTTAGGAGAAGAATTGCCTTTAGTTTAAAGTGCTCTCTTGTTTCAACACAGATACTACCTGAGAAAGACAACACATAGTAGATTGAATTCCGGTCCATCATACAGTTGTTGGACGTTCATCTTGCGACAACAGAAGAATCAATCAGAGATATGTATAGAAGTTCAAGGTGACCACCCCCACGTGACAAGTGAAGTGATTTCATCATGGTGAGACTTGCAACAAGACAATATCAACACTCTACCCTGAAAATGTCATCTTCATAGGTTAACCGAACACTAATCTTCTTCAGCAACATAACTGTGCGAATGTAGAAAACTTCTACTTGTAATAATTGTAAGGAAGATTTTGCAGAGTTGTATATTGCATGAGGGTCTCAACATATGCTTGTCAATTGCATCGTGGCATTCTAACCTCTTCAAACTCCTAACATGTCTTCTTTCACCATAGAACATATGAAGCGCTACAAGGGTAGCTAGATGCAGTCACAGATCTAAAAAGAGATTCCAAGTGTTTTTTCTTGGCCATTTTTCTTACAAACTCTGCACCATCCTCAAGCCAAATATTTAGTGGTTCTCCAATCACAAGCCAGTCATTCGACACAGGACGTCTGCGCGGCCAAGTTCATCTTTTCAAGACCCTCCCGCTACAATCCTCGACTTGTGTTTTGAAGGCGATATTAGTAAGGTACACGCCTGTGCATATTGAACAATGCACGATCTTGGAGCATGAAGACATCCGAAATCGGGTTTGGCAAACTAATTGTACACCGCTAAGTCTAAGCTGTGGGTCTAGCTCAACTTCATTAACGTTGATACGGAGGATTTGGAAGGCAACTCTCTGATGTATAATTTCTCTGGTGTGACCGTATCTAATAGATTGGTGATATACTTCTCCGTTCAACTCATTGCAATCACCATGATTGTTCTCATCTTTGTTCTCGGAAGACTATTTAAATCTGCGTAAACAACATTTGTAGGTGATGATCTTCCTGGAAGAGAGATAGCCCAGTTCACTTAACGCCCACGATTGTTTCAATCAAACCATACGTTATTAACATTCTGCAGAATGAAAATCTTAGTCAAGGACTTGCAACCATAATCACATTCCCCATTATATTCAGCAAACGAGGTCGTGCATCCTTTGAAAATTTATGCTCCTCGTAAAGATTGTCTTGAACTCAACGTCCACACGCTGTCAAATTGTAAAAGCATTCGTGCTTCAAAACTACCACATTTATACACGTGACAGTTCTGAGCGTGCTGGCGATTTAAAATGCGCTGAGAATCCCACTATGAAAAAGCATGTTATCACGATGTCGCACGAAGAATACGGAACGAAAAACTCTGATAACACCTCAAAAATATATACTAGGAGAGAAATATGTGCACAGGTTTTGTTTTACCAGTAAGATGCATTCGAACTGGAGTTAGGCCTCCTAAGAAATCTTGTGAAATCTTCTGATCATACAAAGAAGCGCCATGAGCTTCGAATTTCTGAGCTTTACAGATCGGATATTGTGCATGAATTATTGGAAAAGCATTCTCTTCATACTATATTGCTCTCTTGTTTAAACACGGATACTACTTGAAAATGATTACACATCTTAATTTTTAATTCCGGTCCATCATACATTTGTTGTCTTCACCGTGGGACAAACTAATCAGTCAGGGATATTTGTGAAAGTTCAACATGACCACCCTCACGTATCAACAGAAGGGTTTTCATCATAGTGAGACTTGCAACGTGACAATATGAACACTCTACCCTCAAAAAGTCATCTTCATAGTTTAGCCAAACATAACTCTGCGATTAACATGATGGCAAAGATTACAAAAGACTTTTTCTTGTGAAAACTGCAAGGAAGAATTTGCGAAGTTGTATATTGCATGAGGGTCTAAACATATGCTTGTCAATTGCATAGTGGCATTCTAACATCTTCTAAATCCTAATATGTCAAACTTCCACTACGAAGGCCTTTATTCATGCACTTCTTGCACACCCATGCATGCCCACCTTTTTCTAAACTCACGTATTTCACCTGATACAACTTGAAGATTTCGGTATAGCGATTTTGAAGCTGAGGCGCAAGAATTTGCTGAATTCTCAACCATGCTTCTTGTATCTCCTTGCTTTCTCCACTTGTTAGAACTGCCCGGCGATCTTCACTGCTAATACTATCTAGTTGAACAATATAAGATTCCAAATCTGCCCAGGCCGGAATCGCTTCGCCCAACCCGAAGAACTTAGTCAGTGCAGCCTTTGCACCATAATATATAACTTTGTATGAAATTTCAATAGTTTTCCGAATCCACCTGCAATTCTTTAAATCCACTCGTAACTTCAACCCTTCTTGATCTTTGATAGTGTGAAACCCAGTCACCGACTCACACATCAAGTGTAATCAAACAGTTGTCCCGACATGCAAACTTGCATTCAACCTATAGAATAGTCCCACATCGTCTGTAACATAAGGTCGTTTGGGCGTTTTCCCCTGGTCAAACGCTTGTGAGTAGCCAATGATCCTATCCACCTTAGACATGAAGACACTCAACGTTGACTGTAGTTCTTGTTGCACAGAGAGTATGTGTTCCTATTTTCATGTCCACTCTTTGCATGATGCTATGCATTTCTCTCAACCTCTCATCCAAATCATCAACCTTTATATGCAAAAGATCAACCTTTCCTTCTAGCTGGCCAAACTTAGACAAAAGTCCTTGGGTTAAACAATTTTCCACACTTGTGATGGATCGACTCAAGAGGCTGGATTTAGGTGGTTTGAGATCTTTGATTTGGGGAGCATTGGAGCTGCTAATCATGTTTTCAGCTTCAGGATAACATTTAGCCAAACTATTGTCCACACTACTTATACCTTCCTGCAATGACTTCAATTGTTGAATTTGATTCTGGCGAATCTCATTCACAACTGCTTCCACATCGCTCTCCCACAACAAATTCCTTGCTCGTTCGGATATTCGGCCGGTGTCTCTTCCAATCGGAGACCAACACTGCTCATAGTGGAATAACTCTTCCTTCTCCATCAAGTGCGACCTTTCCAAAGACATTTCCTCAAGTTTGTCATTGATGCTACGAATGAATTCCGATTTCAGCTTCTCGATCAGAATAACTCCTCTGAGATGACTTGGAATCAACATCTCCACGCAAAATGTTTGAATCACACCGAGCACTAACGCCACCCCAAGACAGTCTTGTGGTGATGCGCAAAATGATATCAACTCCTGGACAATATGCTTCCTCACATATTTAATAGCCACCTCCCTTGACTTTTGACTTGAGCATAACATCAGAACATCTACATATTTGTGGGACCTTTCTCTCTGAACGTGCTTGATATATATCTGATGCCCGTCAAGGAAAAGTTGCAGATAATGTCAAGAGTAGATCACATTCTCCGCGGAAACACCCATCTCGGATTTCAAATTGCGTCTCATGAACATCTACAATCATAGAAAACTTGGTAAATATTGTGTTGAACATTTGAATAATGTGTTACAATCAAAAAGAAAATGGGCATTTGATTCATCATACGCAAAATACAATCAGAACTTGACACATACAATGTTTTCACTGTGTTTATGAAATCATGATTGAACCTCACCTGGAAGCGTGAAAAAAAAGCAGCAATTAATGACATTGTCCTTCCATCTTGGCATTGAATCCGAATGCCGACAAACTGTGAAGTCTCACTCCTATTTTCCCAAATCATCGACTACACGTGCGTCCATTCTTGATCATTCTGTTCCTCCTTGCTTGCATGCTCAGGGATGAAGGAAGGAATGAAATACTCAGAAGTATCTTCCAGCTTGAAACACAAATCTAAATTGATAAGGATGATTTCAAGCACCTTTCTTTCCACGTTTTGAAAAAGTGGTTTGTGAGCACAAAATTGTGCTCACATGTCTTTTTACCCTTATGAGAGTTGAAAGTTTGGTTTTAAGCTCTTGCAAAATTATGCTTGGGGTTTTCTGGAAGTTTCTGCAAGATTAGGAGTTGGTGTGATGGTTAGGGGGCAAGAGGTGCGGAAGAGGGCCTTCGGAGCAAGGTCTTCGGCGAAGTGCCTTCGGTGAAGTCCCTTCGGGGAAAGGCCTTCGGCGAAGGAGTGAAACTCTCATAACGTTTTCAATGTGTGACGCCTTGACTCAGTTAGGGTCTTGTTGGAAAGAGCTCCCTACGCTCGTTCTAACGAAACCAAGAACTCTTGAAACGGATAAGGCAGCACCGAGTTAGGAGCGGCGGAAGTTTCTGATATGGAAGGCCTTCGGCGGCCTACGCGTAGGCGGGTTGCGCGTAAGCGGCCTACGCGTAGGCGGACGCCTGTGCGTAGGCGGCCTGCGCATGGGCAACCGCCTTTGGCGGAAGGGTAAAATCGACATAACGTTTTCAATTCTTCACGGTTTGCGTTGATTAGGGTCTTGTTGGAAAGAGCTCGACACGCTCGTTCTAACGAGCCCAAGAACATTTGGCACGGATGAGGACTTAGGGAGTTATGACTATCGGAAGATACGTAGACGTTCGCCTTCGGCGAAAGGAGTTCGCCTCCGGCGGGAATTCCGCCTACGCGGAAGGGAGATCAACTTTTGTCCGATGCGCGGACGGACGACTTCGGCGGTTGCAGGCCTTCGGCGAAGCAGTAAAACCGGCATATCTTTTTCAATTCTTAGCGGTTTGACTTGATTCGGCTCTTGTTGGAAAGAACTCGACGAGCTGGTCCAACGAGACCAAGATCTCTTGAAACGGATCAGTCATCAATGAGTTATGAGCGTCGAAAGCGGCTGTCATGGTTAGGCGTGAGGCCTTCCGCGTTAACAGTTAGAGGGGCCTTCGGCTTTAACATATAGAGGGGCCTTTGGCCCAAGGACGGCCTGTGCACAGGCGGACGGCCTGTGGATAGGCGGACGCCTGTGGATAGGCGGCCTGCGGGTAGGACGCGGACGCCTGCGGATAGGCGAACGCCTTCGGCGGAAGAGTAAAAACCGTCATAACTTTCTCAATTCTTATCGGTTTGACTTAGTTAGGGGCTTGTTGGAAAGAGCACAACACGCTTGTTCCAACGAGCCCAAGAACGTTGCAAACGAAGCAGAGATCCGTGAGTTATGGGCGTCGGGGTGACTGTTATAGATAGGCAAAGGTGCAGAAGAGTGTCTTCGGCGGGGGTATGCCTTCGGCGGTGCGCGGAAGAAAATTTCGGACGGCGGATGTTGACGTGATCATAAATAAAGACTGTACAGGTGTGGCAGCGTGGGGCATGAAGTTGCACATTGGAGCCAGGCCGTTGCCCATCATCGCGGGCTGTGCGTGACTCGGCCCTTGAACGTTGGAGAGGAATTTTCGGCCTGGGGATAGAGATCGTATGGTGTGCCATTGTGTGGAGACGCTGGTGGGATCGGTAGGAGGATAGAGTGTGGATGTGAGTGATTTTTGCAGGGAAGTGGTGAGGATTAGGAGGGGAGTGTGGAGAGTTCGAAGGAGGAGAAAGCAACCTCTCGTGGGTGGTGAGTTGTATCGTGGAGTGAAATTAGATTGGGATCCGAGATTGAAGTGTAATCTGTGAGTGGGATCCGAGATTGAAGTGAAATCCGTGAGTGGAAAATCTGAGATTGGGATCTGAGATTGAAGTGTAATCTGTGAGTGGGAGCTGAGATCAGAGTGGAAGACCTGAGAATGGGAGCTGAGAGTGAAGCGAAATCTGAGACTGAAATCTGACAGTCGGGATTTGAAATTGAAACTGAAAAGAGAGAGTTGAATCTGAGAGAGGAATCTGGTGGAGTCTGAAGGTGGAAGCTGAGAAATCGACACTGAAATCTGAGTAGGAATTGGGAGTGGAACTCGGAGCTAGGATAGACCACAGCGGCTGTGGTATTGAGAAAGTCACCCAAAGTTGGGTTGGATCTTTATGTAACAAAGAGCTTGTCTGCTGCTCTTGTGGAGATAGCAGACAGCAAGTTATTATTTTCAGTTCTAGATAATTTTTCTGTGAAAGAGCAAGTGTTTATGATCTCATTGTCTTGAATACACTTTGACCACATGGTCGAGATCAGAGAAGTTAGATTATGGGAGCTCGAACCTCCACCTGGACTACAAACGCTGAAGGGTGGGGAGTTTAGGCTCACATGGTTGATTTCCCAAAAACTTCTCTATCAGTCTAGCAAAGACAATCTCTCTCATAAATCCGTCCTTGCTTTCGTATGAGCTCTTTCCATAAGAAGACTCAGAATCTTGAGCTTGGAAGTGTTGACCCAGAGATATTAGCTCACCCAAGAAGGTATTGGTGAGCCAGTTGGGATTGACAATGATGTAATCAAGGTTGGAGATGTAAATGATGGATCTAACGTCATTCAAATAGGATATGATAGATTCCATTATCCTTGAATGATTATTAGAATAAGCAGAAGATGATGGAATGAAGCTTGTTAATTGTGGAGCACAAAAATCCTAAAACTTTTTGGATGACCACAAAGGGAAACTTTTATTCTTCTTGGTGTTTGTAACCAAAAGAGAGGTGAGTTAAGAACACAATTCAAGAACCAGTGGGGATTTCTCTCTCAAAAACTTTTGGAAATTTTCAAAAATGTGTCTGTTAAGATAGATGACTTGCTTCTTCTTCCGAACATCCACATGAAAACACTCTTGAATAGAGCGAAGATCCACAAAGTTTGAGAATCTTTTAGTCAATTCTTTCACTATGGAGTGAGCCCAACTCAAAGAGCTGGATATGGCTTTATCCTTGTGAGAAATCACAACAATAACTTGGGGAAGATCACGTCCCGTGACCTTAGTGGTAGATGTGATAAAACTCAACCACACCTCCAACTCAATACTGAAACAAGATTCAGGTTTGATTAAAGATGTTTTTTTTCCTTTCTCACAGAAGGGGCTATACACAAAAACAAAAACACAGAAATTGTTGTTTCTAGGGAAGAGTACATTTTGAAGGGTACGGAAAATCCATTGTCCTATAGGATCCCAAACTGAGATTTGCATTTTGTCGTTGTTTTGCAAAAACTTCACTTCGATACCTTTGGTCCTCCACAATACCTCCCATTTATTGAATGGACTGCTTCTGTGTAGCCAACTATGATTTATCCTCATCAAGGTTTTACACAATTGAGTTTTTCCTAGACGTCAAATCACAAAATGCACAACTTGTTATGAACAATATCTTGAAGGGTACGGAAAATCCATTGTCCTACAAGATCCCAAACTGAGATTTGCATTTTGTCGTTGTTTTGCAAAAACTTCACTTCGATACCTTTGTTCCTCCACAATACCTCCCATTTATTGAATGGACTGCTTCTGTGTAGCCAACTATGATTTATGCTCATCAAGGTTTTACACAATTGAGTTTTTCTTGGACGTCAAATCACAAAATGCACAACTTGTTATGAACAATATCTTCACAAATGCTTTGAATCGATATTCTTGAGATACAATATGACACGATAATATTTTAATATGTGAAGATAAATTTGATTGAAAAAATTAGAAATCAACAAAATAATTGAAGTAACATAATTAATTATTAACAATTTTTTTTTTCTTTCCGTTTCTATTTGTATACACACATCATTACATACAGATCAAAATAGCATTTGTAGTGTCAATCTTAGTATTAGAAAAGTTAAACCATATTTTGCTAGTTGGTGTAAATTCAGGAAAAAACTAAGACTTTACAGCGCATCTTACCTGCTCAAGGAGAGCCGCATAAGAAGAGTCGGCCAGCTTTTGCATCTCCAAATGTTAAGTCGGCTTCTCGGAACACGGACATGTAGACGGCCGGCTCCTTGTTCCGCTTCAGGGCCTCTTGAATCTGCGCCACCTTTCCGTTCCTTGCCCAAGATGTTCGTGAGACGTCGATTTCCTAGAGAGCCAAGTTCACTTGCAGGACCCCCATCAGGTCCTTGAACGCCTCCTCGTCAGGTTCGGAGTCAGACAAATCCAAGTGAGTCAGGTGATTCTCTCGCATGCACCGAAGCATGTCCTCCCATACTCCTTTCGAAAGATCTTTGTCTCGAACAGATAATCTCAGTCTCTTCAGAACCGAAGTTTCTCCCGTTTTCCCATTTATTGGGAGGATACTGAAAGTGAGAATATTCTTATCACGAGACCATATCCTCAGAGATTTTAGAGATTTGATATACCCGCACAGCACCCTATCTAACAGGTTTAATGATAACATCACTTGATCTTCACTCCTAGTGCGGAGTTTAAGCTCCAGTGTGGGGTCGTTGACATCGGAGCTAGCAGAAAGAGCAAGAGTTTCTATTGACTTCCAGTTCCAAGAGAGCTTGTGTTTAGAGCTGGGGAGAATTCTGAATGCTTATAGCGTTACATAATTAGAAGTGCACAGTTGCAGATTGAGTGCCAGATGTTTCTTGAATCTTGCCTCAGTACTACAAGGACATTCCGATTCTAAACTCAAGTCTTTAGATTTAGTTCACGTGTGGGATGACGCGAGTGCGGTGAAGCATGTGGCTGACATGATCAACAGTGCTACTCTATTAGAAACGTTGTGTTTAAGCTCAGCGAAGGACATGGAGGACGAGATTGTTGGAATCCTGTCCCAGGCGTTGATCTAGAGCTCGTCGTTGAAAGAACTGAAGTTTATTTGGGTGAAGTGGGGAGGGCCCTTGTTGCGGAAAGCATTGGCCGGGGACGATCGCAACCGATCCATTGAACGTCTAGAGCTGTGGGATATAAAAGGACTCGGAGGCTATTTGAGAGAACTGCTTATGTCCAACCCATCATTGAAGAAAGTGGAGTTGTCTTGCTTGAGAATGCGTCATGAGGAATGGCACCAGCTCGGCAAAGTCATACGTGACAATGCTATAGCGACAAATATAGTTGTTTTGTTTGATCTCAGAGATCATGACTGGAAGTCAATAGAAGGTCTTGCTCGTTCTGCTAGCTCGGATGTCAACTGCCCCACATTGGAGCTTGAACTCATAATAACGGAGGATGATCAAGTGATGTTATCATTGAACCTATTAGGTAGGGTGCTGCGAGGGGAAATCTCTAATATCTCTGATGTTTTTTGCGAGTGGTAAGAAACAATCTATCACTTTTAGTATCCTTCCGATAATGGAAAAACAGGAGAAACTTCAGTACTGAAGAGACTGGAATTATTTGTTCGAAGCTAAGATATGTTGCAGCGAGTATGGGAGGACCTGCTTCGGTGCATGCGAGGCAACCACCTCATTCACTTGGATTTGTCTGACTCCGAACTCAACTCGAGTCGTTCGTCAAGACGGAAAGGCGGCGCAGATTCAAGATTTTTTGAAGTAGAACGAGAAGTGGGCCGTCTACATGTCCGTGTTCCGAGAAGCCAACCTAACATTCGGAGATGCAAAAGCTGGTCGACATTTCTTATGCCGCTCTCCTAGAGCAGGTAAGATGCGCTCTAAATTCTCAGTTTTATGTCAATGTACATTGAAGGAGCTTGCCAAGTAGCAATCTATGGTTTTACTTTTCTAGGACTAAAATTGACACAACAAATGTTATTTTGATCTCGATATATTCATGTGTGTATACAAATAGTAACGGAAAGAAACTAATTTGAAATATGTAAATCATTAATTATAAAATTTAAATTTTTTTGAGGAAATCTACATTTTAAAATCAAATTTATCTTCAAATATTAAAATAATATCATGTCATATTGTATCTAAAGATTATCATATCAAAGCATATTTGAATATATTCAAATTACATTGTATTTTTTTGGTGATCCTAATACATTCTTTTTTCCAACGTGCTGGCAAGACTCAATTGCGTAAAACTCTTATGAGTATTGGTCAAGGCAAAACCAATTTATTTAATAAATGGTACGGATTGTGGAGGACCAAAGTAATTAAAGTGAAGATCTTGAAAAAAGATGACAAAATGCAAATCTCAGTTTGGGAACTTGCATGACAATGGATTTTTCATACCCTTCAAAATGTGCTCTTTCCTTAAACCAATATTTTTTGTGTTTTTCTTTTTGTGTATAGCACTTTCTATAAAGGAACATCTTTAAACAAACCGGACTCTTGTTTCAGAATTGAGTTAGAGGCGTGGTTGAGTTTCATCACATCTAGCACTAAGGTCATCAGACATGATTTTTTCCTAGTTTGTGTTGTGATTTCACACAAGGATAAAGCCAGATACAGCTATTTGAGTTGAGCTCACTTCATAGTCGAAGAAATGACCAAAAGGTTTGCAAATTTTGTGAATCTTCAACTTATTTCAGAGCATTTTTATGTGGATGTTCAGTAGAAAAAGCAAGTAATCCCTCTGAAGAGAGACATTTTTTACGAGTTGTTGAGAACAAAATCTCCATAGGTTCCCGTATTGTGTTCTCAACTCACCTCCCTCTAGGTTACAAACACCAAGAAGAACAAAAGTTGTCCTCTGTGATCATCCCAAAAGTTTTATGACTTCTGTGCTTCCACCTTGAGAGAATACATTCCATCATTTTCTGTTCACTCTGTTGATCATTCAAGTACAATAGAGTCTATGATTTCCTATTTGAATCACGTTGGATCCATCATACATCCCTAACCTTGATTACATGATTGTCAATCCCAACTGGCTCACCATTACCTTCTTGGATGAGCTGGTAGCTCTGGGTCAAAACTTTCAAGCTCAAGAGTCTGAGTGTTCTAATAGAATGAGGTCATACACAAGCAAGGACGGATTTGTGAGCAAGAGTGTCTTTGATGGACTCATGGAGGAGTTTTTGGAAAAGCAACCACGCTTTTAGAATGTGGATAGAGAGTTGCTTGAAAATATCCTTATCAATTTAGATTTGTGTTTCAAGCTTAAAGATACTTCTCGGTACTTCATTCCTGAGCATGCAAGCAAAGAAATACAGAAGCATCAAGAAGGGGCGCACGCGAAGTCAATGTATTGGAAAAATAGATGTGTGATTTCAGAGTTTGTCGGCATTCGGATTCAGTGCCAAGATTGAAAAACAATGTCACTGACTGCTGCATTTTTTCCACGCTTCCAGGTGAAGTTGAATCAACGATTTCACACACACATTGAAATCATTGTATTCGTCAAGTTCTGATTGTAATTAGCACGTAATGAAGAAAATGTTACCTTATCATTAATTATAACAAATTATTTGAATGTCATATTAAAGATTTACCAAGTTTTCTATGATTGTAGATGTTCATGAGACGTAAGTTGATATCCGAGATGCATGTTTTTGAGTAGAATGTGACTTGCTCTTGACATTATCTGCGACTTTTCCTTGATAGACATCAGATATATATTGAGCATGTTCAGAGTGAAAAGTCCCACAAATACGTAGATATTCTGATGTTATGCTCAAGGCATAAGTCAAGGGAGGTGGCTATTGAATATGTGATGAGGCATATAGTCCAGGAGTTGATATCATTTTGCGCATCACCGAAAGGCTATCCCAGGGTGGCGTTAGTGCTCGGTGTGATCCAAACATTTTGCGTGCAAATGTTGATTCCGAGTCATCTCAGAGGAGCCATTCTGATCAAGAAGCTGATCATAGCATCAATGACAAACTTGAAAAAATGCCATCGGAAAGGTTGCACTTGATGGAGAAGGAAGATTTGTTCCACTATGAGCAATGTTGGCATCCGATTGAAAGGCACGCAGGCGGAATATCCGAATGAGCTAGGGATTTGTTGTCGGAGAACGATGTGGAAGTAGTTGTGAATGAGATTTGACAGAATCAAATTCAACAATTGGAGTCATTGTAGGAAGGTCTACATAGCGTGGAGAATGATTTGGCTCAGTTGAATCCTGAAGCTGACTAGCGACTCTAATATCCCTCAAATGAAAGACTGCAAACCAACTACATCCAAGTGCTTGAGTCAAGCCAACATAAGTGTGGAAAATTGTTTGATCCGACTTATTTTGTCCAAGATCAATCAGCTAGAAGGAAAGCTTGTACAAAAGTTTGATGGTTTGGATGAGAGAATGAGATCAGTGCAGAGCATTCTGCAGAGATTGGACATGAAGATGGTTTAGATACTCTCTCTGCAACAAAATCTGCACTTAACGTTGAGTTTCTTCATGTCGAAAGTGGACAGAAGCATTGAGTATTCTCAAGATCTTGCACATCAAAATGTTGCACATGATAAGTCTTAGAGAGATATTCTACTCCTCTATAGGTTCTATAAGACCGGATGTATCTGTGAAATAAAACTAGAAGTAGCTAAGGAGTTAATCATGGTTAGGATAGCTAAGTCTAGCTAGTTATGACTAAACTAGTTAGTTATAACTAAGTTTATCTAGTCATGACTAAGTTTAGCTATAATAGCTATTAGCAGAGTTAGCTATTAGCAGAGTTCTAGAAGAGTGGAATGAACACTTCTATTTTGTCTTCTACAAAAAGTCTAGATTCAAAGAATTAGACTTTTGACTACAAGCTTGGATTTAATTGGTTTAACTAAATGTATGAAAGATGATTGGTTAGACTAAGTCTAATGTTGACTTAGTGGCCAAGAAGCTTCTAGAAGTTTAAAGCTTCCAATGACATGTCGCCACCTCAGCCTCGGATTGCGAAAACTTCCAGAAGGTTTAGATTGGCCAATGGCATGTCGCCACATATAGTGGGTTAGTCAAACTTACCTAGGGAAAAGTGAGTTAAGAGAACTTACCACATGTTACTATGGTAATTTCTCAAGTAGTATAAATAGACAGTTAGACTAGCACCTCTCAAGCAAGTTTGGAGAGTTTATATGTAGAGACTTGTTTTATATATGAAAGAGTGATGATTTTCAGTAACTTGGAGTATCGATGAATGTATAATTTGGAATGATACATTGAGGGATTGTGTGAGAAGGTGTTTGGGCTATGAGTATGATGAGGAATCCTAGTCTTCTAGAACCATGATGAGCTACCTAAAAGCCATTTGAGGTAAACCTGAGTGAGACTTAGCCCGGAGGTTGCACTTCGGAGTGCTGCGATCTTCTGACTGTAACTATTCTCTACCGTTACTTTCAAATCTTGAAAATGCTGTAGTGCCTCGTCTTTGGTTCTCAAAAAAAAATCCAGGTATACCTGGTAAAATTGTCAGTAAACATCAGTATATATCATTTTTTTGTTAAGTATTCAGAAGGAAGAGGCCCGCATGAGTGAAAGTGTAATAACTGTAATGCACAAGTTGTTTGAGTATGAGAGTGCTTGGAAATACGATCTCGACTTTGCTTTGATTTCAGACAAGTTGCACAAAGAGATTTAATGTGACGAATCTGAGGAATTCCTACAACCAGCTTCTCAGGCGCCATCAAATAGAGTTTTTGACAATTTGCATGATCCATACTACAATGCCAAAGTTCTGCTTGAGAAATTGAACAGGTTTGAAGATCGGATTAGGCTACTCTATATCCAAACTTTAGTGAAACAAAGAAGTTGTGTTGGGGAACATGATGCTGTGATGGCTCGTGAGAGATTTCCAAGCTTAATCAACTTGTATAAACTGTTATGTGGATCACGTTGTCCCTGCAGTAGTATGCTATGTGGATTACTTCTATCAAATACATAACAATTTTTGGAGTTAAAAGTGCTATATGGCTTAAATCAGTCAGACGTCCATCAGACATCAAATTTTTCTTCACACCAGGCACGTAAAAAACATCAGACACTTTCTTTTGATTCACTATAAGTGAGCACTTTCCACAAATTGGAAGAACTTGATTGCCTGCAGTTCTAACTCAGATATGGTCAGCTTGATTTTTGATATTAGAAAGAAGTGAACTATTCCGGTTAAGTGTGAGAAGTCTCCACTATCAAAAAACCATGACTGTTTTTCTTCTACTTGACTCAAAAATGCAAAAAGTACCTTTGCTGCATCGTTGGCTACTGTATTGTATACGGCAAGAGTAACAGTGTTATCAAAGAACACAACATCAACTTCTTCAAAAGCAACCTTGCGATGGTCATAATGAACATCGAGATAACATTGCATGTTGTTTGCTTCGGACTGCTTTGAATTCTTGAGAGGTTTATAGCAGATCTAAAGTGGTTCGAGCTCTTTCTGAAGTTGGTGCTGACGGCATTCATACGACCGGTGTCCCATTTCTCCGCACTCATTGCAAGTGCCAGGTTTCAAGCTCGGAGTAGCAAACAATGAAGAGCTATTTTAGCTACTGTTATAAGATCTTTCTTGAGAACGCCAAGGTGAAATATGAGAGTTAGTGTATATATAAGTAGAATGGTTACGAGAGGCATGGTGATTGTGAAACTCATTCTGATCTTGGTTGCTCAAGTTTCTTCTATCAAATCCGTGGTAATTGCGATCACTGTTGATTCGTTGGAATGAAGTAGATATTCTCTTATCTGTATGATATTGCTGCTTGTCTTGTCTGCTACGCTGGGTGGTGGCAATAAGAGACTCGGCTGATTCGTCTGTTCGATTAGATCCGACCTCACGAGTCATTTCTTCATCAGTAAGAAGAGTAAAAAATTGTGAAAGCGTATAAGGATTATGAACAATGCTAGCTTTAATGGAAGAAGCAAATCGTGACCAACTTGTAGGCAAACTCATCAAAATGAGAGGTATAAGTGTTGAATCTTTGACTATATCGTTGCACTTTGACAGTTGGTTAGTGAGATTTCTCACAGCACGCATGTGAGTTTCTATAGACTGACCCTCTCTCATTGAGAGATTGGACAGATTTTGTCGCAAGAGCTGGCGTCGATCCTCACTAGCAAAAACACAAATAGTGTCTCTAGCTCTTTCCACATCAAGTGAGGATCAGACATGGCAGAAATATGATGAACAATGTGCTCACGCACGTTCATCATAATGTAATAAACAGCGCCATCACGTTGTTTGAGAATGATGTCAATAATCTCATGAATCTCTTTGTTAGCAGCATCTCGTTCTTGCTTGACCATAATTGCATTTTTACCTGCATGATCACTGAGTCCTTCCGGAACCTCAAGTGCAGGTAGTAACTTTAGTAAAACATCGCTTCGTTTGACTGTAGCATAACATTTCTTCTTGCATAATATGGCTCGCATTCGCGCAGCCCAAGCAGTGTAGTTGTCAATGCCGTCTAGCTTCTGTGTTGGGTTGATGTACTTCGCTTCTCTTGAGGAAATCCATGGTTCCAAACGGAAGAGAAAGGAAAAAAAACTTCAAATATTGAGGTCATCAAGTTAAGGCATTTGCAATCTTAATTGGAGTATCAAAGAGAACACTTACACTTTGATACCATGTTGGAATCACTGATTTGTGATCAGTCAGATTGTTTTAATCTAATCAGTAAGAAGTTCTGTACATATAGTGTAATAGTTTATAACGTTAATCTATAACGGTAGTGTAATGGATAAATGATCATTTGAGTCCACTCTTGTGTAATATTAGCACTCTAGGAGTAACTTTCGAATCTAACTTATTCTAACACACTTAGCGTGTCCACATGTAAACAGGACAGCCTAGATTGTACTGCAGTCGTTGTTATCCAAATGTGCAATTTACGAAGAGCCTATTGCAGCAGTAGGAAAGTACGATTATAAGAACATCACTCTTCTTATTAGGCACTTGTTACACTCTAGTGCTAAGAGAAGGACTGAACACGACCAGTTTAACAAGTTGATATACTGTATTTCCTACAAAAATTATCCGCAGAGGAATTATCTGATGCTATTCTTCCTTGGAGACTATTTGCAACTTTGATAATTCAAATATTTGAATGCAAATTATCAGGATTTACCATTGGTGTACTAACTTATTTGTGAGGTTTCAATCTGTTTCATTTTTTTTTTCTCGATTTAGTAATTATGAGTCATTTTATAATAAATCAAAAGTCAGACAGAGAGCAACCAAAATAAAAATCTTTGATCTCAATTTATTTTCAACGTGATTTATAGATATAATGTGAACATTCGATGTGTACATTAGATTGTGATTATATATATATACTTACTAATTACGAGGTCTGTTGCAAAACCTTGGGCAGCTTTTTTTGAGAAAGGTAGGTGCACACATTGAACTTGTAAAGCACTCACTCTTCAATCACCGTTTCAAGAACAGTTCGAATCAAATCTCAGGATTTGAGCTATTGCGAACCCAAGGTTTTGTAGCAAAATTTCCATCCACTGTAAGTATATACTATACAATAGAACTAAACATTCAACGGCGTCCTCTTCCAGCACTCACGCAACTCCAAAGAAAGAGTGACAGTGCATAAAAGGTGCATATCCATGAGCTAAAGCTATTCCAGGAGACACCTCGCCTGTGCACAAATTATCATGACGCTTGCCAAAAAAGAAAACTATTGAAGTCAGTTATTACAAAACAAGAGATGATAAGATTGAATGATCCAACTGACTTTGCCTTGCAGGTGGCATCCATTAGAAGGACTAAATTGAATATAAAATTGTTGCAGATTCAGTTGTGGACTCTGGAGCCCAATGAATAGACTGATAACGGCTAGTCGGAGACTAAAATGTAATACTTCTACAAGTAAATCAGAAACGTGTTGTGTACAATCTAATGGAACAAATCTTCTCTTCAAATCTCCTATGAGCTTTATGAACATCAAAGCCGCCGGTATTTGCCTCTCTACTGTACTCGGAAAAAGAATGGTCAAGATACAAAACTGGAAGATACAAAGGAAGAAGCCTAACTTTACAAAACCTGCTCCTGCAGTATTTGGAAAAAAATAAACCTCAACCTGGAACATGCAAGACATGTTCGAATGTTGCTGGCAAATCATCTGAAGAGACCACATTCTTCCTCTCAGTGCCTGCGACCTTTCACCAATGCATCTTCTGTCTTGTGTCGGTACAACTTTGCCATCGCCTTCCGCTCACAGTCCTGACACAACCCGAATATGAATCATTCGATTCGAATGATTTGTACTTTTTAAGTAGTTAAACACACAATCATGAATTGATGAAGTTATTCAGAATGTTGATCTCATGGTTTCATGAAGCGAAATAGAGAGAATTAGTAAAAATGAATAAGTTCACTAACCTTAAACATGTGAAGCCGAAACTGAGAGTTTGGGTTCGTGCGCACAAGCTTCATGTACGTGTAAGCGAAACTCAACTGATCTCTTGGCGTAAACCGGTCAACTTCGTTAAACCAAAGACAAGAAAATAAATTGGACATAGGAGTATGTGCCCTAACAATGAAGGATCCTTCCGGCACATCTGCATTTCAAGAAGCTGGATGGTGAGATGGATAGAAAAACAAGGCAGGCACTTCAAAAATAGCTCCCATATTTTTTTTAACAACCGTCCTGACAATTTTCTATGTTTGCAGTCCAAAAAAACTCAAACCAGACCAATTGCGCATGACTTTAAATTCGTCACATTTAGGAAATTGTTGTAGCACTCTTAAACTCTGGTGAGGTTTGAGTGGGATATGGAAATGGTGGTGGAATAAAACAGACGTAGAAATCTATGCACCAAGTTTGCTACGAGATTTAGTCCCGAGCCATCAGACACGAAAGACGTCAGACTTACGGCTTGGTAGGAGCTTCTCAGGGTCGGATGCATTGAAGCGAATCAGTCCATCAGCCTGATAGAACGCAAATTGCTGATCGATGACAGAGTGATTAAACTTGTTTAATTTTTTGTTTTGTTCTACTTCTTCCCACACACAGTGCCGATCATAGTGATTTGAAATAGCGTATTCATGATGTCCACGCCACAAAAAGTACTCCAAAATCAGGAGAGGATCACTTTGCAGGCGTAGCTTGCTGTCCAGCCACACAGAATACCTGCACCCAAGGGAGACGGTAGACCACACTGAAAGATGTTCATCGAAGCTAAAAGACGACCGTATTGCACATTGACGCGGGAACAATCGACACACTACGCTAAAGAAAAGTACCAAGGCCACACCACTTTGAGGTCATGATATTAGGTTAGAACTGCAACAGGGATACCTTCCCATGGGACAACGAACGTAAAAAACGGTACCTGGCATTAGGAAACAACCGATGAGTCAAGAACTTTGGCACTTTTCCCGTGCGACGGTTGTCGGAGTAGGGTGCATTTTTTATAAGCACTATTCTCCATAAGCCAAGATTCATGTTCTCGTCAGGAGATTCACCCTCCTCGATCATGCCATCAAGACTCGGTTGGTCCACAAACATTGCAAAGCATACTTTCTTCTTCGAAGCACTAGTAACCTGGAGCCAGATGAAACGAAAGAATCGTGTCACTCGGCACCGCCATTACTCGCAAAAGACAATATTTTAGCCTGGCGTATTTAAGCACATCTACAGAAGTGGACATAAGATTTGAAAAATTCCTGATTAATCTGAAACACACGGTTACAAGCATTCTTGACACTGTGGTGGAGTATATGCTGCGTGAAGCTACGATCAGTACTTCGGATCAGTATGGGTGTAATAAGAAGAGCTATTCAGGGATACCTTCTTCCCAGAAGGATTCCGAATGTGATCATAATTGCCGAAGATGCAGGACGAGACGGCGATGTGGCACGTCTGTAGGTAATCCATATCGTCCTTGCTAATCTCAAAGCCTGTCCCTCGATACCCGTCAGGTGCTTTGACGAATCCACAGTGCAAGGTTTGATCCTTGGCCACAAAGGAATCTTCTCTCTCTAAGAGAGTTTGATGTCCTGCAAACCGTGGCTCCCACAGTGAATCGTCCTCTGGTTTCTCCTCCATTTCCCAGTACTTCAGTGAGAAGCTCTCAAACCTCGAGCTGTCTGTGGGCTCTCTCAGTCCTTTGGTAGTGTTGAGAAAGGATATCTCGCAAGGAAGAGCTGTCACATAGAAATGATTCAGATAGAGAAACATATTCCATCCTATCAGGTTGACAAGTTTATTGCGTGAATCAACAATACGACTGTTGCTAGACGATCACACAATTACGAGAATTCACATATCATAGCGTTTACACTATGATACAACAGCTGTCAACCAGGAAGAACCACATAACAGAGCATCTGAAAACATTCGTACTTGTGCGCTTTTTCTTCTTCTTGGATTTTCCAGGCAACTGTTCCTGCTGCACCAGCTCCTCTTCATCCTCCTCAGAGCGAGACATATCGTCGTCATGGGGTGTATCATCGTATTGATTCAGCACCTCTGTATCTTGACCTGCAACAGCACTGGAAACATTCTTACGTCTACCCCTTTTCAGAGCCTTAGAAAGTTTTCCTGAGTTACCTTTAAAAACAGCTCGAGACTCTATCTTAACGGACGGATCTGTTCTATGTGCATATAACTGAGCTTCTCTCAAAAAATCGATAAATCTTGGATCTTCATCCGCTTTAAGATTTGAGGTAAGACTGGATATAGATCCTCCTGGATCATCATCCTCGTTCGCCTTTCTAAATGTCATGTTCTGCTCGATTTTATCATCTGCAAACTTATCTAAAAACAAGGTTGGAACTTCCTGCGCGTTGGTATCAGTATTTTCTGCTGTGTTCTCATCATGATCTACCTCAAACATCTCTTCAATGTCATTCTTCAACTCTTGTTGGAAGAATCCGTCCTTATCAAGCCCTGTATGAGTATCCCTTGACTCTTTTCTCATATCCGCATCGCTGTATACTTCAAACAAAGAACTACCATGTCGGTTGTCATGGTTGGATGAGCGAAACTGTGAACTATATTTCCGTGGTTCCTTCCTACCGTATTCATGGTCTAATCCTAAGGTGATGGCCCTGTCCTCTCTTGATTTCGTCTCTCCTGACAGCCCGACCATTTTCTCACCAGTCTCTTTAAGCTCCAACTTTTCCGACCTGACCTTATCATGGACATCGGACCCCTCTTTTTGTCTGTCACTATTATCCCAGTTTTTTGGATCTGCGTCCAATCTTGCATCAAGATCATGGTCCAGACGGAAGCTTTCCCTGTTTTTGCCAAAAGTGGAGCTTCTATCAGCTTCACTTGCACTTTCTCTGCCGGTGTCTGTCTGACGTGAAATCCCCCTCTCCCTGTGCGTGATCTCATGTGATTCCCTTGCTGTAGTGACAACATCAACCCAATCCCAACCCACCCTAGAAGTTATCAACCACACGCTTAGCAGTCCTTTTGATGCTTCATTACTCATTTCACAGTTGTTGCAGCAATCATGATCGAGAGTTTTGGTGCGAGAGGCTCCCAAACTGACGGCCCAGGCGTAGATTGCACCAGAAAAGTAAAGTAAAAGACAATGTACGGGGATACTGGAAACAACAAATTGTCAAAGTTTGGTACCATCGACAGAAGGGCAATGGAAGCATTGCACAATCAACGAGCACCCTGTATGCGAGTTGATTGGGCTTGAAAGGCAAGATGCCCTCGCGCGGATCATCCCAACTATCCTCATAACACGCGTACTTTGGGTACAACATAAAAGTACACCCCTAATGTTTGCAAGCGTATTGAGCAAGAAGGGACTAGAGAGTCTAAAGTAAACTCGAAGAAAGCTGGTCCCTCGAAACCCCCTTTGAGAACTAATGTTCCCGGCTCACCTGCTACTTTAACACCAGTCGTTGAGGACGCGAAAGGGGTCTTGTCTTCGCTGGCAATTTCCCATCCTCCCTGCCAAGATTCATTGGAAAAGACAATCAGCAGACAAGATACAAACGAAACTTTCTAACTTGCACAATTTCTTCTGGATCTGCAGGCTGACACGACGAGATTCTTTCCAACAAGTTGAAACACACTCAACCTTAACTACTCGAATCGGATATGCCTCGTCCTCGGTGTTGGTTCACTTCGTTAACTTAATTCATGACAAATTGTGATCTGGTAAGCAAAAAAAGTATCAACCTTCCCCAAGACATGCCAAGCCTATAATTCTCAAGGGTAATAGGCTCGCTATGTCAGAATATCAGAAATGTTGCAAACGCATCAGATGGAGGTGACTGAAACGTGGAGGGCATACCTCATCACTTACATCGGGCAAAGCGGAGAAGCTTGATTCACCTGAAAGCGTGCGGTAATTCAGCAGAAAGAAATTGTACGTGGCATACGAGACTCTCAAAAGACTGGAACGCACAGTAGCAAGCAACTCGATAAAACGTCTCCACTGCTAGGAGGTAATGTTACAGAAGAGAAAGAAACCACCAGACTGATATATGGAGCTGTGAACTGACAAAAGTATCAGGTAAAAGAACAAGCGATGTGCATGCTGCCGAGGAGGTCGTTCTTCATGCACAGTGAGTGGACCGAATGCATCAAAAGTCTTACGACAATCAGCGGAGAAGAAAACCAACCTTTAAAATTTCGCACTAATGGGAAGACATAGTCAGTCCCGAAGATCGTAACTACAACGCCCACCAACAGAACCAATGCAATTGCTCCAATTGAGCATTTTCGACTCCTACTTGAGCGCCCCAACCTCTTCGCTTTCATCGACCGACTTCTGACCAAACCCAGATAACCTTTTTGTTCTGCCTTGACATGATCGTGTAATCTGAAAGGAGAACCTGGCCTGTGATCCCCATTCCCTGGAGGAGGCATGCCGACCTGGTAAGGCCCGGATCCTTGCCTGTATAATGCCATACATTCCTCTTTCTCTCTCCCTCTCTCTGAGCCTGGTATGGATGGCTCTTCCGAATTTCTTTCAGTGATTGTCACCTGCCGCCATTCTTTACCAGTCCTACGGCAACCTCGTAATAGTTTCCGAATTTTCTATACAGCCAGTAAAGAACAATTCACCACTTTTTTTAAATCTCACTGCTATGATGTCGCCAAATAGTGGGAATGGTAGGGCACTGATCCATTCACAGGAGCGCGCGGCAAACTCCTCAATGTCAAACCGACGACGGAGAACAACGTCACAAGAACGACCCTGATCCGACCTTTCCCTCGCCAACGCGCGCCCAATCTCACCTGTGGTCCACGTTTGAATTTTCGGATGACAAGAACTCCGCGCCGAGAGCAAATGCGGCATCCGCTTGTGCCCTCGCGTCCCCGGACACTGCCTTCACAATCAAGCTTGTCCCATTCCGCTCTTGAAAGAGCTGAAATTCGCTCTAGGGTACGCACCCCACAACTCACCCTCTCTATCTCTGTCTCTCTCCCTGTAATTGATAAAGTGAGGATCTTCTTCACTCAACGAATCAAAACCAACAAATCGCACAAGTTCGCAATATAATACACGACAATGTGGGAATAGCAATGCCCAATCGAGCTTGCACGCAATTCCTCCTCGCGATCCGCACCGACGGCAACGCGCAATCCGGTCTCAAGATCCACAGCTGCTGCCGTGCTCTGTTCTCGGCTCCCCTGCCCTGCGCCCGTCCCCACCCAGCCCCGTCGTCGCCCACCACCACTCCGCTCTCGCTCTATCCATGTCTCACTCTCCCATTGCCCACGTCACGGAATCGGCCTTAGATTTGCACGAGCTTCCACAAGCCACCGATCCGCTGCAGCATTCAGCGCAACCCGTCAGCGGCGCCAGACCTGCCCTGCCCTGCCACAGACAGACACACAGACACACACAGACGCACAGCATTGACTTGACTTCATTCAATTTCTTCCTCCATCTCCTCTGCTGTGCATATCTGTCGTCTGCGAGTGATTCTGAAGCTCCCCCCTCTGACAGTGCGCTGCTGCTCGGCCCCGACTCAGAGCTGCGTCAAGGCCCTTGACTTGCGACCGATGATGTCCACCGTCGTCATTTGCCGGTCCGCAGTCATCACTGAAGCCGCAGCCGCGGACTGCGCCACTGGACGGTGGCTGTCTCTGGGGCCGAGCAGCCCGCCACGTGCAAAACGAGACAAAATGCAGCGCGATTTGCGTTGTAAGTTTCCTTCCCATTCGACCTCCCGCACTGGCTGCAGCCCGTAGTCGGCCGGTCGGTCGGTCGGTCGGCCCGTCCGTCTTCCGGCCGTCCGTCCGTCCCGTTCCCGCTCCGAGATGCCGATCGCCTCGTACGGCTGGCTGAAGTGCGTTCCGGGCTACGTCTTTCGTGCCCGGTTTTCCGGACGGCTGACGTCTTCTTCGGGTCTGCCGGGCGACGCTCCTCCTCCGCGTCCGCGTTCAAATCTCCGAGCCGCTCGCTCGGTTCGTTCGAAACATCGCGACAGCGATCGCCGGCCGAGGAGGGCGAGGTTCTCGCCCTGGGACAGCGTTCGCGATGTGAAACGAGTTCGTGCAGCGTTCGTCGAGCTGGATCGCCAACTCGGGGGAGCTTCGGGATTTTTCACACGACATCTGGAACGCGCGGATGCCACCGTGACTTCTCGTCGCTTGGGTTGCGGCACGAAACCCGTCACCGCTTTCCTTGAGTTCCTCGCCGTCTCCCGTCGTTTTCTTTAAGGCGCTCCTCTTTTCCCGACTGGCTGCACTTTTCTCCCCGCTTTGGCATGAATCCGTCCATCGAATTGCATGGTTCTCTATTCTTCTCTCCCGCCCAACTTTGACATTGTTTTTGGCCTTTTCGCATCCCTTCCTCAAGGACTGCTCCGCCTTCTCCGCTGTGTCCTCTTTTCTATACGAACGTTAATTTCCTTCACTTTCATAAGTACTCACTTTCCTGCGGACAACAACAAACAATATTCTTCAGCGAGAACTAATGAGGACGATTTTAGGCTTCTAAATCCATACAACTCATGGTAAATAGATTGTCAACTTACAAGACCTTCAAGATACGGGAGTAGATTGTAGACTGATGGAGGTTGTAGTTGGATACAGTTACAACTTGGCTATTCGATAAAAATAATCAAATTTGGAAAAGCTTGCTCATCAATACTGAACCTTCTACCTCGGGTAGCATTGGGCAAGCAACTTGTTTCGGGAGGTTTTTCCCAAAACTAAGGCACTAGTATGTTAAAACGTCATTCTACTCCAAACCCTCTACCTATTAGACCTTCCATTAATATATGTTTCCAAAGAAGGAGAATGAGAGTCAAAAGATTACCAGAGTTTGTTTAGAAGTGGATCCCACAGAAGAAGAGTATATACCTGCATTCATCCTGAATCCATCGTTAAAGACAATATCGTCTTGAATGTTTAAGAGAAAACAAATATTTCACACAAGTACAAAGCCAACTTGCGTTTATGGAATTTTGTGTGCTTGTATGTGGTATCGAAACAAAGGCATATAACACCGGCATGACGGTCAACGGTCTGATGGTATTGAACCCCAACATTGTTGAGCGCAGGTGAAGGGCCAACTCATAACACTTGGCATGGACGCTTCACATGTACATTTTTAATTCAATCTGTTAGTGACGAGATATAAGCTTCGGTTTCCTGTGTATCCTGCATCTTGATGTCCAGGAGGCATACAGGAAGGAGTCTCGTCTCAAGAACGGGATCCTAGATTATCTGTGCTTACAGTACCGATAAATCTATTTACAAGTATAGATTTTCCCCTCAGTACAGATGAAATATATAGTCATGAGTCTAGCACTGGATACGAATTATTTTCCATTTCTCATTTATCTGATTCACAATTTCCCCAGCTTTGAATTGCTGACAAGGACGTTAGCATTTGAAGGCACTAGACGTTCTGCAGCGGACGCCGATGATTTCCGTGAAGAACTAAGAAATCTTGACGACCGTGACGGACGAAGTGGACGACGGACGGAGTCTTTGAGGGCAAAACGAACCAACTTGTGCTAGGATGCAGTTGAAACGGAAACGCGTCTCCATATGGTTTGAAATTTGAAACTATGCTTCCACGACGAAGAAATTCCAAGTAAGCCATCATCTGACTCTGGGTCAGACGAGGGGTTCACATGAGTCAGCAAAGAGGGTTTGATACAATGCAAACTTGATCGAAATTAAATCCGTGGTTGGATAAATTTGGGACTCATATTGAAAAATTTCGGCTGTATTGAAACATGAGAAAAGAGTACCTTCTGTTGCAGAAGAGCTTGCTCGGCGTGTGACAAAGTGCCTCAAATATGAAGCTCGCAAGTTGCAGCTAATAAGGTTCGGGTAGCAATGCTTTAATCGAGGGCCGATTTAATGTTCGCCGAGGGTTTCGATCAGGATGATATTTCGGGTTCTCAAATTCACCTACTTCCAAATTCCACTATACGTCAAGAACGAAATCTTAGAAAGAAAATCGAAGGATGTAGATGTGAAGCAGGACCAAATTCTGCCTACAATGCAGATAAGATTCCAGAGAAAAAGGAGGACCCCGAATAGGCTCAGAGAGAGAGAGAGATAATGCACTTTGTGGCGCAAGTTGAGATATTGAAAAGATTCACTGTGCGGAACCATAAATGGGGATCTCAATCGATCTCACAGTTGGCTCAAAATCCGATCGTAGATTCCGAGAGAGCGAACGAGAACCATTTTATAGGTGCAGGAGAGCCGGGGAAAAGCCCGTCGAATTGTGCGCCGTGGGAAATAACAATTTTCGCCGGTAAGTGAAATGTTCAGAGTACAATAAATCGAGGGCGAGCCGCACGCAGTTTACATTCCCCGGACGGACCGCGCTGGGAAATGTGCGAGCTCGAATTTGCATCTGGCGTGGAGTGGAGTGGAAGTGAATCTAGGTTCTGGATTGGCCCCTTGGGCTCGCACCTCCTTCCTCTACGTCTCCGGAGGACCTATTGTGTTGGGATTGACTCGGTCAAAGGCAGGCTGTTGGACGAGAACGAGGAGGAGGAGGAGGAGTAGGGCTAGGACCCCATCCATCCCTCCCTCCATAGCTCCCTTCAGAGGACGACGGATGGAACAAGGACGAAGAGCTTGACCGAAAGGCTCGAGCAAGTGGTGGATGGCAAGTTATGGAAGAAAGAAAGGAGGTTTGATTGCATGCCTGCACTTAGATTTCTTCTGCTTCTTCATCGGCTCGAGATTCTGCGGGTGGCAGAGGAGAGAATGGGCGGAAAATTTGCTGGTGAGTCATAAATTGTTGTTGGCTCTCGTTGTACTTGTTTGGAAGACTTGGAAAGGTGGAGAGCAGAACCGTTTCGCTTGCAGTTGAGGGGGTCAACGAGTCTAGAGGAAGAAAGAAACTTGGGTGGCGTGATATTTTGGGTGTCGAGGGCCAAGCGGTGGGACTGGAGAGAAATGGAGGTGGACAGAGGTGGGATATGATGTGGAAGTCTGGAGTAGTTGTTGCGGTCAAAGGGTATGGTTGGATTGTGCTGGGGTAAAGGGAGAATCGGAGTCTCGCTTTGAAAGACCTCGTAATAAAGTATGAATATTCTGCATCCGTCGTCATCATGGAACCGGCAGTCTCGAGCGGGTGTGGGTGTGGAAAGGGATGTTTTCATGGACGTAATGATAATAAGGTTCTGCGACTCTGGTAAGAGATGGGGGTTATTCAGAGGTATATCCTTGACTGCGTGGGAGAATAAACAAGTCAGTTGCTGCTAGGCCCCATCACCATGGGACATGATCGGCTATGGAGATGATTGAATTGCGCCAGGCCGAGAGAGAGAGAGAGAGAGAGAGAGAGTGTGTGTGTGTGTGTGTGAAAGAGAGGACTAATGGATGGACTGGCGGATTTGATTTGCACACTTCTATTTCGATATGGTGACCCAATATCGGAGGAATTAAATATGATGCGTGTGTGTCCCAGGGAATGATGGGGTGTGACTCCACATTGTCGAAGATTGCGTTATAGGGCCGAGTCGGTGCTCTCTTCCACTGCTGCTTCCGCCTTCCTCCTCCCTTTCGCTGCTAGCCATTGGGGGAGGGAGAGAAAGACAGCCCCGCCTTGCTAGCTTCGCTTTGTCTTTTGTCCGGGCCGGACTTGGCCTGCTTGCCTGGCTGCCGCATTCTTCTTGCCCTCTTTGTTGGGTTCTCCCAATCACCAATACTGGGGCGCTACCTACTTACTCATCTTTTTGTGGTGGTGATTGTTGTCTGGTCTGTTATTCCACCATCACCAGCGTCTGTCTCGTTTCTCTCTTTCTCTGTTTCTCTCGTCTCTGCTACCCCCTCTGCTCTGCCCTGCTCTTCCCTTCCCTGCGCTGCATTGCCTTGCACTTTGCACTTGGTGTGCTCTGCTCTGTCCTCCGCACCGGGATACATTCACCCCTCCCATTAACCGCATGCTCCTGTTCATGGTCTGTTTTCTACCCTCATTTGGCAGGGTCTGGCATTCTTCCACACTTCCAAAAAGGTCATTCTGCTTCTGTTCTCCCCTTCTCTGCCTGACCAGCCTTTAATCTCAAGGCCCTTTCTTCTCTGTGGTCGACTCCCGGAGAGTGGAAGTAACAGAGCAGGTTGAAAAAGGTCCTGGGCGGGGGGGCCTCGAGTGTGGCTGGGTTGGGCCGGGCTGGGCTGTGAGCAGGACGGGTTCATCACATTTACCTACTACTTCTACTTCTTCTAGTACTGTGCCAGAGCAAAGCAGCAGGCTGGGTGGAAGGGAGGATGGGGGGTAGGGAAGGAAAGACTGAGAAGAGTGTGTGACAGTCTGCTGTTGTTATTGTAGCCTCGCAATTTCGTCTAGTCGTTCTTCTTCTTCTTGCTGGAACCTCGGTGTCCAATATGCTGAAACATGTGGGTGAATCCGGACGTTGAGAGGAGTGGAAGCTTCAACAGAACAAGTCGCATCGGCCCCTGTAAGAGCCCGGATGCTGGAGGTAGCTGGGAGGGCCGCTTATAAGTATTTGCCTCACGAGCACATGCACTTGACCTCCAGTGTCATTATGGAAAACTGAGATTGAGAGCCGGTTGTGTCTACTTCTTATACCCGGGTCGCATTCTTCTCTCGACTGTTTGGATGGGTGCCGTACAAGGTCATGCGCTTTATGATCTCTCGTATGACTAGTAGATTTGAGGTGATTTTTGTTCATGATGATAGCTTATGAGGAGAATAATAGCAACATTGTAGCTTTAGAGGGGTGGCAGCGTCAACACAAAAGTCTCCATGAGGGAGGGGGTGAGAAGAATCAGCTTCTCAGATGTATTCACGTACGAGGTGCATTTGAGCAAGCGAGCAGCTATGGACAGCAGGGTTTGAAGGCGATCACACAAGAGGAGAATCGGAGCATTGGGTCGGCCCAGGAGCCAGAAATTGTAGAATCTTGCTATTTGTAATCCATTGGTTCGAACCCAGGCGCAAGAATTTGCTGCTGCAGGAAGGAAAATGAAGCTTCCAGCATGTTCAGTCTGTCAGATGAATTACAACGAGGAGGACAGAGTGCCGATGATGCTGCAATGCGGTCACAGTTTCTGCAAAGAGTGTCTAGCCCACATGTTTGCCGTTTGCACTGATCATACTCTGCTCTGCCCTCGTTGCCGGCAGCCATCCAAAGTAGGTAACAGTGTGGAGGCTCTGCGTAAAAACTTTGGTATGCTCTCGCTCATTCGGCGGGCCTCTTCTGATTGTGGTGCCGAGTGCGATTCCGACGAGGACGAGGAGCTCACCGATTGTGCCTCCAATCCCTACTCTGATCGGTCCCGCAGCAACACTCCTCAGGCCAGTCCTGGCTGGACGCCTGGCTGTGGGGGCATCACCTTAGATCTTGGCTCCCATGCCCTTCGACTGCTGCGCCCTCTGAGCAACGGGCCTCGTCAGGGCCAGGATGTTTGGGCCGGTCTTCTCACTGGTCCAGGCGGATGTAAGCACAAGGTGGCTGTGAAGAGGGTAGAAATGCCGGAGGGCATGGACTTAGAGTGGATACAGGGCAAAATTGAGAACTTACGGAGGGCCGCTATGTGGTGTCAAAATGTATGCACTCTGTATGGTGCGTGTTCCAAAGAAGGCAAGCTTTGCATAGTAATGGACAAGTACCCCAGCTCAGTGCAGGCTATGATGCAACAGAATGAAGGTCGTCTCACGTTGGAGCAGATTTTGAGGTGCTCAGATTTTTTGACCTTTTGATCATCGTGATGTACTTAACTTTGGCAAGGATTCAGAGCAGTGAAAATTCTCGAGCTCATAGACTTGAATTTGGACATCTGTGAGACTCCTAGAACGCCCTTACGACTTTCAAACGGTATTCTGCTTGCGAATATGAACCCTAGGAAACTCCTCTTTGAAGTCTTCACGTCTTCGTGGAGCAGGAAATATTCTCGGAAATCCCGTTGATTCCAAGTACTATTCAAAGAATACAGCTCATGTAACCCACAGGAGTCGGAATATGTTTTCCATTGCAGTGCAGTAGATGGTGTCAAGTGTTTCTTAGTCAATAATGAGGGCCTCCTATGCAGGCCGTTGAATTACACTCATACCAGTCGGATACAAATCTCAGGCTGTCACTTTATTACAACAATATTCCTGATATATCATGTTGAATTCAAACATCACACAACCTTCTCTTTCCTTATGAAACGATTTTTGTCCTTCTTTTAAAAGTTGGACAGAGCGAAAACGACCTTCTCCATCTGAAGAGTTATTAAAGTCGCTGACAATCGTCAATCTATTGTAACCCCTGACTAGCATCACAAGAAATATGCACTCAACTTCTCAAGATTTCCCGTTCGTGAGTCATCCCTGCCTCCGTATTACAAACTGAACTAGATGTAGCCAGTGTACGATCTCTGTGTTACTTAATGTGGTTAGTTCTGTGTCTCCCCGAGTTACCTGATGACTATTCTGTTCTTATATCTAGTTTTTGCAATGAGCTTGGAGGACCGACCAGAGGTAGCCAATTGAGAAATCTGTTATCGACGTTAGCTGCATTCGTGAGCAAATGATAGGCACTTGGGTATTTGATAGCGCGTTTCATATGTGCAATAGCCATGATAAACCACTAATTTTCTTTTGGGATTGTCAGAGTTTAGTCAAGGGGTATCTGAGTTTCACAACTCGCAGATTATTCAGTTCTGAGCTTGGAAACCCGCTCAGCATTGGGAGGGCCGCTCCTTGTGGAAGTACTCTGTCATGAAGAAAACTTCGCTCCAGGCTGAAGCTTTCAATAGCGTCACAAATGCTGTTCTCAACTTTATCCATGTAGAGGCCGAGTGAAATGCTAATCTACCGATACAGCTCTAATGCCAAGTATGTTGTCTCTGCAGATATGGGGCTGACATTTCTCGAGGGGTTGCAGAGTTGCACGCCGCTGGAGTTGTTTGTATGAATTTAAAACCCTCTAATCTTCTATTGGATATAAGGGGACGCGCAGTTGTAGCTGACTTCGGTCTTCCTGAAATTTTGAAGAAACCACAATGCAAGAAAGCCCGTTTCAACGGAGGTGATGAGAATGCAACATTGATGCATTCTTGTATCGAATGCACTATGTTAAACCCTAACTACATGGCCCCTGAGGCTTGGGAGCCTCTTCGAAAATCTTCTTTGAATTTGTTTTGGGAGGATGCTGTTGGCATGTCAGCCGAATCAGATGCCTGGAGCTTCGGATGCACTCTTGTGGAGATGTGCACGGGAGCTGTTCCGTAAGCATCATAACACGAGCCAAATCTTTACTCTGATTGTGAAGTTCACACGAATGGTTACTTGTTGTGCTTTGAGATGCCCCCCTGACTGTCAAATGACTTGCTACAGATGGGGTGGCTCCAGTTCGGACGAAATTTACAGATCCGTTGTCAAAGCTCGACGACAACCACCTCAGTACGTTGGTATTGTTGGTGGAGGTATACCTAGAGAGTTGTGGAAAATGATTGGAGAGTGCTTGCAATTCAAACCATCAAAAAGGCCAACGTTTCATGCAATGCTCGCTATATTTCTTCGACATCTGAGAGAGATGCCGTTAAGTCCACCACCAAGCCCAGACAAGTATAGGTAATGGGCTGACTATCTCGTAACATCAAGATGAAAGCATACTGTAGATTAGATAGTTGACATCATCAGCTGAAAAGCATGTCACATTGATGAATAAGGAATATTATATAATCAGAAGTGTGAGCTACATATCTACGAGGTAGTGCAGAGCTTTGCCTTTGACTTGGCGTTTGTTTGTGGTGTTTTTAGAAGTCAATTGTCATTCTAGGCTCTCCAAGCTTGCCATCAGCTTAAGAAGCTACTTGCCGTACAAAACATCCTATTCAGGAATTTTTTGGGTCTTTGAAATATCCAAAGAGTGCTATCGCAAAATAATGGCATTCCAGCTGGGGTGTGAACTTACTTGATTCTCCACCTATCTGCAAAATTAGACATGTTCATAAAGTTGATGCATGGTTTTCCTAGGTGTCCTGCAGGCGGGACTGCCTGCATTCTGGTTTTCCTTTCGATCCATGTTGCAGTGATCTCTAGCATTTATGGAAGCTCAAGTTTGTAGAGGCGGATAACGAAAGGTGTAATAACGAGAGGTGCTTGGTTCCGGTAGCCAGCTTGTTTCCATCTAGAAGTAAAATCTTGATGACTAGGGTTGTAATTTCAAGATTTTAAGAGGAAATAGATGGTTGCCTCTGATCAGTCTGCCACCTCATACCTGATTATGAACTACTCCTTTGCGCCTGATATGTTGATAGTGATCCGGTTAAGGAGGTAGAAGTAAGTGGCACAGAACCCTCTCCATCGTCTACTCTTGAGTTTGGGCAAACTTCATTATCTGCACTCCATCGCCTTGTCGCTGAAGGCGATACAGATGGGGCCAGGTATGTACAATGGTAGTGTTTTTGTAATTTTCATATGTGTTGGCTCCTTGGTGATGGAACTTTGCTTCTGAATACTGGCGCTTCAATACATATTAGTGTGAATGTGGTTGGTGTCAGGGATCTGCTTTCAAGAGCTGCGGCAGGAAAGGTCGGAACGTCAGTAGGAGCACTTCTCGACAGTCGCAATGTAGACGGGCAAACTGCACTTCACATGGCTGCGATGAGAGGTTACTCAGAGATAGTGGAGTTGATACTTGAATATCCAGAGGCGGACGTTGAGGTATTAGACAAAGATGGGGACACTCCTATTGTCTTTGCTGTGGCATCTGGTACACCGGAGTGTCTTAAGGCTCTAATCAAGAAGGGGGCAGATGTCAATGCAAGGTTGAAGGATGGTATGGGACCAGCTGTGGCACATGTTTGTGCATTTCATGGCCAGCCTGATTGCATGCGGGTACGTATGTTTCCCGTCATGACTATGTTGAGCATGCTGCTCATTAATACACGAAGTAAAGATGGAGCAAGTTGCGTAAGAATTGGATTATTGCTCTTGATTAATATGAATGCACTTATGGATATCAGGAGCTGCTTTTGGCTGGTGCGAATCCGAATAGCGTCGATGATGAAGGAGAGACAGTTCTTCACCGGGCCGTCACCAAAAGACATACAGACTGTGCAATAGTGATTTTGGAAAATGGTGGCTGTGGTTCCATGGGTATACGGAATGCAAAAGATCTTACGTAAGTACATATATATTTACGTTTGATCCACTGAAGCTGACTCCTGCTAATTAGTTCTCACTTCATTTCGTTGGTAATATTCTGTTGTAACTGTGATCTACGAGTAAAAGATTCTCAAGAAAATCTCTCACACCAGCTACAGATAAAAAGGGTCTGCTTATGTAAAACATGTGAACTTCCTCAACGACTACTGTTATTCGAACCCGGGTGAAAAAATTCCTGTAGAGGTCTTTGCAGAAACTCACGATTGTGTATCTGAGATATGGTTTCGTCGATTGTGCAGACCTCTGCACTTATGCACAGCAACTGCGAATGTGGCTGTCGTGAAGAAGTGGGTGGAAATAGCTACGAAGGAGCAGATAGAGACTGCAATAGAGGTGGTCAGTTCCGTGGGAACTGCATTGGTCATGGCAGCAGCCCTCAAGAAGGCCCATGGAGAAGGTGGGAATATGCTTTACAACCATACCCATAGCAGCAGATGAATCATAGAAGGGCTGTTTTGATGTCCTTCGTCCATGTCCTCATGTATCTCTTAAAATTTCGTTGAAGTTGAGTGCAGTTTGTAGTAACGTCCAAGTTTTAAGTACATTGTGTTCAGTTATTTCATTGCCCTTACAATGGCTTCGTGGATTCTATTTGGCTCGTATGGAATCAGTACCCGTGTCTTTGAGGATGAGTCAGATTGCCAATACGCTTAGTCATTCACCATTAAAGATATCATGGAGTTTACTCGGTGCAGAAGCACGCGACCTTGTAAAGATACTATTGGCAGCTGGGGCAAATCCGACCGCTATGGACACACAGCGGGGCCAAACAGCCTTGCATGCAGCTGCTATTGCGAACGACGTTGAGATGGTGAAGGTGAGCAATGCTACTCGCAACTTAAATGTTTTGAGTTGACCGAAGTTACACGTGTTTCCAGCAGTCTCGGTTACATAGTGTGGGATAAATACTAAGTTGAAAATGTCTTCCTTTTGGTGGGATACAGATTATTCTTGAGGCAGGCGTTGATGTTGATGCGCGGGATATCCACACCACCACCCCATTACACGTGGCACTAGCAAGGGGATCTAAAGCATGTGTTGGCTTACTTCTTGAAAGGGGTGCCAATTGCAACGTTCAGGTGTTGATATACCACCTGCAACATATCAGTCGTGATGTTATGAGTTCTCAGTTCAAGCAGAGTGAACCACCGCTCTGGTTATGTTTCTCCATTCAATAGTCCTCAGATTTTCGTGATTTTCATGTTATGGCGTTGTTCTCAACAAGAGCTTGTCCTGCCAATGATCAGGATGATGAGGGTGACAACGCCTTCCATATAGCCGCAGATATGGCAAAGATGGTCCGAGAAAACCTGGATTGGATTGTGGTGATGCTGCAGCAGCCTGATGCAGCAATTGATGTCAAAAATCATAGGTCATAATCCTGTTTTCAAGTTTTTCATGATCTCAAAGCGGTTATTAGTGAGAGCTTGCATCACAGTCACAATTCATCATCCTGTATTAGGCCCGTCAACCTAGTGGTTTAACCTCACAAATGATTTCTCACCTTAATAGGTTTCTTTCGAAAACACATACTGCTAGATGTAGATTCAATATTGACGCCTTTAGTACGAGGGTGGTTGTTGTCTGCAGTGGGAAGACATTGAGAGACCTTTTGGAGGCATTACCAAGGGAGTGGATTTCAGAAGATCTTATGGATGCGCTGGCAACAAAAGACATCCAGCTTTCACCAACGATGTACGCTTTAGCTCTTGAACTGCTTTCAGTATCTCATGTTGATTCTCCAGATGCTTGATGGTTGTCAAGACTATACATTGATTTTCTTTCAGCATTGTTTAGCTTGTACCCTTACAAATATCTGGGAGCTTTTCTCTAGAGAGCTTCTTAGTTTTTTGACATGTCATCCCATTTTTTTGCAGATTTGACCCAGGAGACTGGGTGAAGTTTAAGAGGAGTGTCAGGACACCAACGTATGGTTGGCAGGGGGCCAGGCCAAGAAGTGTGGGCTTCGTGCAAACTGTTGTAGATAAGGAGCAACTGATAATTGCTTTTTGTACTGGAGAAGCACGGGTTACAGCTGATGAGATAGTGAAAGTCGTTCCTCTGGATAGGGGCCAACATGTCAGGCTGAAATCAGATGCTAAGGAGCCCAGGTAGGATCCCATCAAGACTTGAATATGCGACCTATATTGATAACGATTTTTTTGATATTTTTACAAATGGATTGAGAGATGAAAGGATCAGTGGTAAAAGAGGGTGTTTTTTTGGGGAGTTGCTGCTTTCTATTATTCTGCAATTACTGCGGTCACACAGTATACTGTGACCACAGTAAGATCAGATTTCGCTGAACTATGCATCTATCGCGTAGTTTTTTAACTTTTAGAGTCATGTGAAGAGATCTAGTCACAGCTGTTGGAACCCATTGTTTTGTGACTAGTCACTTTCCATGTAGCGATTGACGCATTGACTTCCAGATTAGACCTATCTAAACAAAATTTGTAAACTTAGTAGTAGTCTTAAATAACTGGAATTATGTCGGTATGGCACTCACTGCTTCTTTTATTTTCCGAAGTTCCAGAGAAACACCAAGTAGGAGAGATCAGTCTGGTAGGGGGTGCTTTATGCATATCATGATGTGTCCAATTCACTTGTATTATAGATGTAGAATAACTAGGAAAACCTTTTGATTACCATTCTGTTAGCAACCTTAGAGGTACTCTGTTGCAAGTGCCAACTCTCATCGTTCACCTAACCATTCCGCCCCGCCATTTGATTGGTCTTTCTCACCTTACCGGTAGTACTTTTCAAAAGACAGTTCGCGAGAAAAAGGTTTTCCAGATATGGTGAATATTGTTGTGGGTACAGCATTCAAGTCGTAGACAGTCATACGGATAGGTCTATTTTCAGTATCGTTTTTATCTCAATGAACAAGAAACCAACTGCACACATGTTTGGCTGGTAATTGCAGGTATGGTTGGCGTGGTCAATGCCGAGACAGCATTGGTACAGTTTTGTGCATTGATGATGACGGAATATTGAGAGTAGGCTTTCCAGGCGCATCAAGAGGTTGGA
This sequence comes from Marchantia polymorpha subsp. ruderalis, assembly GCA_037833965.1. Classification (NCBI taxonomy): domain Eukaryota; kingdom Viridiplantae; phylum Streptophyta; class Marchantiopsida; order Marchantiales; family Marchantiaceae; genus Marchantia; species Marchantia polymorpha. The sequence continues at coordinate 28,435,512 of AP031351.1, read as the reverse complement.
AAGCAGATCCGGCAGAAATGGAGCGCGTGGAAGAGTTTGAAGTTGGCGATTGGGTCCGCATCCGTCCTTCCCTCACCACTGCAAAGCATGGGCTTGGTCCAGTGACTCCTGGAAGCATTGGTGTCGTATACAGTAAGAGACCAGACAACAGCCTTTTGCTGGACTTGAGTTATCTGCAAGGTCCATGGCATTGCGAACCTGAAGAAGTGGAACGAGTAGAACCATTCAAGGTGAGTGAGGAAGTTTCATGTTTGATAGATTGACTAGTTTGCGCTTGGTACCTAACATGTATAACGATCTTATTCTGTCAAAAGTTCTTTGAAACACAGACACTCATCCTTGCTCAATGCTCATGTCTGCCTTACTATAATGTCTCATTACAAGTTTACATCCATTTATTTACTTTTTCTTGGGTTTCCTGGCGTTTCACTACACTAGGTAGGAGATCGCGTTTGCGTGAAGAGATCTGTCGCAGAGCCACGGTATGCATGGGGCGGAGAAACCCATCACAGTGTTGGAAAGATCAGTGAAGTCAGTAGTGACGGGTTGCTTATGATAGATATTACTGGCCGCCCGATCCTGTGGCAAGCAGACCCAGCTGACATGGAGAAGGTGGAAGATTTCAAGGTAATTGTTGAAATTTTGATTTTGCTTTGTATTTTGATAAGCCTTTTGGAAGTTTCAAAGGGTGCCAGATTTATGTGTGGACTAACTTAAGCGAGATGGGTCTTTAACCCCTGGAACTAAAAGAGAGATATTTACGCTGTTTCTTTTTGTGAAATCATGTCTAGCCAAAATTCCTCGGTGAAAATTGTTGTTTTTTGGATGTAAGTCGCTTGACTTACTGATCCAAACTCACATCCTCGTAAACTTCTTAGGTTGGTGACTGGGTACGAGTAAAAGCATCTGTCTCATCTCCTAAATATGGATGGGAGGACGTCACGAGGGGCAGCATTGGCGTGGTGTATTCTCTTGACGAAGAAGGTGATGTGGGTGTCGGTTTTTGCTTCCGCAGCAAACCCTTTTCCTGCTCGATAACTGACATGGAAAAGGTACCCCCATTTGAAGTTGACCAAGAGATACACATAGCACCGACTGTAACTGAACCGCGCCTGGGCTGGTCCAGTGAGACATCTGCAACAACTGGCAAGATTATGAGGATTGACATGGACGCAACTCTGAATGTAAGCTACTGATATGGGTACCATACATGTTTTGCACATGCATTTAGTTAATCGGAATATGCATTTACATGGAAATCACTGCAGAATATCTGAATGCTTTTTTCTTAAGACACATTTTATGGTACATGGGGAACCTAAAAATCATTTTCCTCATCACCGTAAGTTGTAAATGAATCGCAAAGATGCCCATAATATTTTTTCATGAGTTTTGTAGAAGTGACATAGACAGGCCTTTTGGAGGACTTTTGAAACCCATTAGACAGTATGAGTTTGTGATGTACTTCTTAAGTCATCTTGTTAGAAGCAGGTTCGACAACGTCATAAACAGGATCGTCTTTTTTAAGTGCGTGTACAAGCAATTGAGCTTGAACTTTTTACTGCTTATTTATTCATCTTGTCCCTTGTGCCATGTTGGGTTGGTCAGGTGCGAGTAGCAGGACGTAGTACTATGTGGAGAGTTGCCCCTGGAGATGCAGAGCGCTTGTCAGGATTTGAAGTTGGTGACTGGGTGCGCTTGAAAGGCTCGTCAGGCTTGAAACCCAGCTATGATTGGCATGGTGCAGGGAAAGAGAGTGTGGCTGTTGTACACAGTATATCCGACACGGGCTATCTTGAACTAGCTGGTTGCTTTAGATTAGGTCGCTGGATGACACACTATTCAGAAGTAGAGAAGGTGCAAACATTAAGGATTGGTCAGCATGTCAGGTTTAGAGCTGGATTAACTGAGCCTCGTTGGGGTTGGAGAGGCGCGTCACACGATTGTAGAGGAGTCATAATAGGTGTGCATGCGGATGGAGAGATAAGAGTCGCCTTCGCAGGACTTACTGGTCCTTGGCGCGGAGATCCAGCGGACTTGGAGAAAGAGGAGATGTTTGATGTTGGGGATTGGGTTAAGGTGCGTGAGGATATAGAAGAACCCAAACATGGTTGGAAAGGTGTTAGGCCAGGCAGTGTAGGAGTTGTTCAAGGCATAGCTTATGAAAGTGAAGGAGATGAGTACGGAAGGCCTCTCCTCATTGGCTTCTGTGGCGAACAAGAGAGATGGATTGGTTTACATTCCGAAGTGCTGAGAGTGCAACCAATCCGAGTTGGTCAGCTAGTCCAAGTCAAGGCATCGGTGAAGCAACCAAGATTTGGCTGGTCAGGACATAATCATGGCAGTCGAGGCACTGTGACTCTCATAGATGCGGATGGTAGATTAAGATTGCATTCCTCCATTGGTACTCAGAAGACCTGGATGCTTGACCCTGCTGAAGTAGAAGTCATCGAGGAACAACCTATCTGCATAGGGGACTGGATCAAAGTGAAGGGCTCGGTCCCAACACCCGTTCATCAGTGGGGAGAAGTCACTCATAAAAGTATCGGCGTTGTTCACAGAATTGATGATGATGGGGATCTATGGGTAGCCTTCTGTTTCTTAGAAAGGTTATGGGTTTGTAAACCGTCTGAAATGGAGCGTGTCGATGCGTTTAAAATTGATGATGTTGTAAGGGTTAAAAAGACTGTTGTCACGCCACGATGGGGTTGGGGAATTGAGACTTATGCCAGCAGAGGAGTTGTAACAGGCGTCGATGCAGATGGCAAACTGAGAATACGGTTTGCACGAAGAGAGGGTAGACTTTGGGTTGGTGATCCTGCAGATGTTGAGCTTGACTCTGAAGCTCCATGCATCACTTGAACATCAACGAACCAGCCATTCCGGATTAGAATTGTTTATTCTACAACAGGTTGGATTGCATGACATAGATATTTGCAAGTATTATTGATTTCTCAATTAGGCGGTGGATTCTTGTTCTGGTGGGGCTGCGATTTTTACCTCTACTCTTGCGAGTCTGCTCTAGCTTTAGTTAAAAGAGGTGAGGTGTTAATCGCATTTCTACCAGGTCCATCTCCTACTTGGGAAATCTCATAGTCTAGAATTGGTGATACTGGAATCACCTTTTGTACAGTTTCAGTTTTCTCGAACGTTGAGTATTTCACGGTACGTTGGCGGCTTCTTATGGATGTGTATGAACGGAGAGGGGAATAGAAGAGTGGATACACGATATTTGATAAAATGCAGAACCAAGATTGTACATGAATGAAACGACCTTGGTGTTTCAGTGGTGCTGTACAAACTGTTAGTCTTCAAGGGAGCATCAACTGGTACCAGTTACACAATCTATATGGATTGGTATGTTCCAATGCCTTATCCATTCTTTTTCTATTTTATTCTATTGTCAACTGTATGTTGTTGCAACGTAGATATAGTGAATCACGTTTGCTTTCTATTGGAAGCTTCTCTGGATGAAAAACATGTGTTATACAAGAGTCAGCCTGTTTTAATAAGCGTTGGCACTTGTGAATGATTGTGAGCTTGAAGTTCATAATACTACCTTGTAATGTAACCACACAGACAAGGTATGTAACACTAAGGTAATGGGAGTTGCGTATAGACTATGAAGTCGAGCCTGAAATCTTATGTATAAGTTCTTCTTTTTGTAGTCTTTATTTCATCGTTCATCTCATGGCCTGGCAGGGGAGTCCTTCTTGCGGTCTTTGCCGTTTGTGGCAGTTTTAGCCAAACTTCAACGGACTGTGTTTCCTTCGGGGACGAGCAGGTTGTCAAGCAGTTTTTTTGCGACAGAGGTTCAGCTTTTTGAAGGTCAGTAGCAGCACCTACTTCTTTGAGACGAGATAAATATTCGATCATCCATTCTCATTAACGGGCTGAAGTCGGTTATTGCTATAAAAAAAGTTGCGGATGTACAGCAGGATTTAAAAGCGTTGGCTTAACCCAAAACGACTTTTCTTTTCGTGAGTTTCGATGCGTTGGTTTTGTTTAATCTCTGTACCTCACAAACGATTCAAAGTTGGTAAAAACTGTCAATTGTGAGGTTTTCTCGCTATGCTTCTAATCACCAGTAGACTTTAATCTATAACAAGTATCTCGTGGTATTAGGAGGAGAATAATGGAAGAAGGCAGAGAGTCCAGGAATATACTTTTGGTAGATAGGAGGCAGATGAAACCAGTGGTTTACGATGTTCGTTCCTTTGGGATTTATGCTGTGTACTAGGATGCTTTAGTAGCATCCATTAAAGTGGAAGGAGTAGTGCTTTGACAGACGAGTTTTTGTCATCTTTTCCTTGGTAAACCTTCTGTTGGGCTGAATTATATACACGTAAAGAGGCATCTTTTTTCTGACTGCAAACTCACTATACACACATAAACAGGCTTTTTATGTTGGACTCTCCGAAGATCTCTGGCCAAGGGTGGCCAATTGTGCAAGCTGCGCGGGAGTGGAAGATGAGGAGGATTTGGTCACAGGATTTGTGGTCAATGATTACCAGTTTGGTTAGACATGTAACGGAAGGAGAATGTTATTGTTTGCTACCGTTCGCCATAGAGCTGAATGAAAAATCATTGTGTTTGTCATGTCTGACCATTAATGTACGTCGCAACCGGGAGAATTATTTGATTATAACATTTCTTGTTTCTGATGCGGTGATTAAGAGGTGGACAGTTGCATGCCCATGAGCTGTTGAGGAGGGCCTGAGGAGTAATCTCTCTTCTAGCTTTACCTTTTCAACATCGAGTATTTTGCTGCCTCTGAGCTGTGGTCTTATTCCAGTCATAATAAATGCATAGCAAAAAACATTGAAACGCATTTGCTGCTAGACCCAGTTCTGTCGTGTGCACACCCGCCAATATCTCCTTCTGTATCGTTTGGATCATGTTTCCTCTTCCACCACTTCCTGAATTCCTAACATTGTTGGCCAAGTCTCGCTGACAATTCCACTCTTGAGCTGTTTGATTCTACTCCTACGGCCGTCTTTTCAGGGAGACACATTTGCATCCGACTTTTCAGTGCATCTCATTAATTTTAAGGTGGTGTTTTACACACATCTTCTTCTGACTATGATTAATTGTGCACACTCTGCCTACACCCAGTAGTTTGCTCACATACACAATCCCAGGCCAACCAGATGCAGCTTGGTTTCTCAAGAGGTCCCAGCTCAAAAGAGAAAGTCCCAGAAACTCCAGAAGTGCTGTGATACACATGTATGTTCACACAACTTTTGTTCGTAATGTGTCAAGTACTCTTTTCTGATGCAATTATATGAATGGAAGGCCATGAAATGCTAACTGAGATACCCCGAAATTAGGCATATGGAATCCCTCCTGAGGGTGTACGAGGAGAAACACCACAAGACCGCTCGAGTCAATAGAAATGGAAGTAAAGTCCGAGTGTAACTGAAGGTTGAAGAACTAAGACTTCATATTTTTAATTCGGAATCTGCTGAAATTGTTGGTCTCAAGCTTTTAAATAATCGGGGAACCAGTTTTTAGAACTGAATATCACTCAGTTTCCAATGTTTAAGTTTGCAATACTGTGAACATAATTTGTACGTCATTAACGTCAAGGTCCTAATTGGTATTTGATCACACTCATTGTCTGCGAGGTCGGAGTGCGCAAATGCAAATCTCCTATGACGGAAGATCTCGGCAAGCCGAACAGGGAATAACCTCTAAAAATTTTGATGCTTAGACACCGCCCCAACTGCGTTGTTTTAGTCAACTTTGGCACGACAGAGTACCAAACTTTGTGATGCAACAAAAGTTCCAGTACACCTGAATACTTGTCTAATTCACTTGCACACATCTGTGTGCAAGGTCAGCTTTCTTACACCATCCGCTTCTAACACATCCACAATGTAAAACAGGCTTCTCCCAGTAGCGTCCACATTCTACACATGCGGGGCGTACTAAGTCTTAGAGTGTGTTGAAATTGGCGAGACATCAAATTAGATTGTGAACCACAATTTTAACCTCAAAGACTAAAGTGTCCTTGAGGAACAACATCTCCATATGAATCTATGTGCAATTATAACGTAAGAAGATAACAAACACGTAGAGAGTGTCTAACTGCACAAGAATACTAAAAGTAAGACTTTTCCATCGATAATAGACTTATTTCTCCACAAGGATGTCTATCTCCGTGCTAAATCTTGAATCCATAAGAACAAAAGTTTTGAATCACACACTTGAGATCTTTTCTTTTGATATAAAATTGTAGAGTTTTAAACTTTTCATCCCAATCATGATTTTAGATATTTTCATGGCTATTAAACTTAGTAAAAGGAAGAATTAATTAGAACATTGAAAAACTACAAGTTTGAATTTGTTAATATGACAGTATAAAATATGTCTCATATGATCCTATATATAAATTTAATTTATTTATTCTTATACTTACATGCATCATTCTAAAAAGGATATGGAATCAAATAATCTAACATGATTGCACATCATAACACTAGCGGTAAAGATATAGTCCAGACTTTAGTTCATTTGACCATGGTTAGTTAAATTAATAAGATAATGCTCTAAAAAAGAACTTGCAAAGGCTCTTTTTAAATGTTTGTATGTGTTTTGTGAGCGTAGACGTGTTGAGATGAACCAAATCTATCCTATATAAACTTTCGTGAGAATGATTTCAACTGTGTTCATTAATATAAACATACAAATGGAGCATTACTAGTAACAGTTTTGGGAGTGCTATCAGTGCAAAGTTCAAAGTAGTATTAATAGTGAGTGTTTGTAGCAAGAGGTGTGTTCATTAATATATACAAACAAATGCAGCATTACTAAAGACAGTTTTGCGGGTGCTATCGGTGCAAAATTCAAAGTAGGATTAGTGGTGAGTGTTTGTAGCAAGAGGCGTGAAGATATAATCTTTATGTAAAACTAACGAAAGTGTGAGACAATATAACAGTAGAATCTTACAGAAATTGATAATGCAAACAATTTGATAGAGAGCAGTTTTAAAGGAGGTGAGGAGTTTTACAACCAATTCACCTTATGTATTAGTGTCACACAAAAATTTAACATAATGGCAATTCATGAAGAGTTTTATAGTCAATACATCATATGAAATAGCAACTAACTTATTCAAGTATTTTCACTTCCAATTTCAATAAAATTTAATCTACATCAACTTAAAAATTAAGTTGATGTAGATATTCTGAAGATGATTGTATTATTTCAAATTTTCCTTACAATTACTTTTTATTACCTAAAGCATAGAGCATATTTCAAAGATGTAGTTTATTTTTTTGGTAGTTTTAAAACATTTGAAGTTGTAATTTGAAAACATTGAGTAATCTTTGACAGACTAGATTCTTGACATATTAAATAATGATATTATATAAAAAAAAAATTATGAATATAAATGGCGTATCCACAATTGATGCATAACAAATTTGACAATCAACTTTTTAGTCTTTTCTAGCGCAAAGTTTCAGGTGATTATTTGGAAATTTTGACATTCGACACAAATTATTTTTCTTCAACATCTTTGTCATCATAATGATTGAGTATTTTTTCTCTCTTTTATGGTTGATGTGAAGTTATGTTTTAATCATGTCAAAGGTATCAAGAGAAAGATATAAATACAATACTGTAATTTTAGTAATATCAATGTATGCTATGATTGTACAGATCATTGCATACATTACAAAATTTGGTATAATAATATACGATATGAATGCTCTCGATAATTTAACCTAAAGTTGATGTTATTTTTTCAACCATTGATTTTATTAGACACATAGCTGAATGTGTGTCATTAAATTTATCAAATTTAAAAAAAAAATAGTGAATACATATTGAATATGTGATCTAGGTTGAATATCTAGATATTGTAAGATTGTAATATCTAGATTTTGAAATCATGAAAAATTAAAATTATAGCAAAATTTGTAATGCAGACGACAACTCACACAATATTCTAAAAGTAGTAGTCAATAGTACTCGTAACTAATGTTTGAATATCGTGTGATAATATTCGGTACTATCGTTGAAAGTAATTACGGTTGTGAATGGCAACTCACACAAAGCTCGTACAGTAGTTCCCTGGTAGTAACATTAGTAATGATACTGAAAGCTCAAGTAAAACTGGTGTTGACACTGAGATACAATTTTCTGAAGATCTTTATTTATATTGCTACATAAACTTAAAATTAGCAAGTTGACAGCACCATTAACTTGGGAAAAGTCTGAGCCGTCTAGTTTAGAAAAAACTAAATTTCTGCTAAGTTTGAAAACAGCCAAATTGCCTCCCAGTTTGGAAAAAAATCAAGCTACCAATGAATATGGAAAGAATCAAACCGCCTCTCATTTTGGGAAAGAACCTAATCTCCATTGACCCCACCATAAGTGACATCAACAAGTTAACACAACACGAGTTATTAAAACAACAAAAAAATTCATGTGATATTACATGATTACAGCCTTCTGTAGATTCAAACTTGTTGGGATCTAATATCTTGGCATTTGATTTTGTCGAGTATTGACGATGCAATTTTTTGATCATTTTGGAAACGTTAGAAAGGGTGGCAACAGTTCCCAAGTTCAATAATTTACTTCATAGCTCTAACATTGTTCAAGATATTCTAAACTCTTTCGATTGATGATGGAGTTGATGATCTTAGAAACTTCAAAATTTATCTATTAAATTCAATGGGTGGCAGAGATGTTGACGACTATTCTTAGATAGTTGATTTTCTATACATTTCAAGCAAGAAAATATGAAAGATTACATGAAATTTCATATTTGATGATAAGTTCAACCTGTTTGCTACCTCCATGTCATGCTTACTCACGCAAAAAAATCTAAGACGACAATAGTCAAATTTGTTGCTTGATCAGCCAGTCTTCAAATTGCAACGCAAAAGCCAATTTTTATCCTCAATTGAAATGTTTGGATGTCAATTTCAAGATTTGTCTGCAATTTTCTTTTGTCACTTTTGAGCTTTTACAAGCATTGTTTTCATGTTTTGGTGTACATCCACAAGTCTGGTGATCAAATCTTGCACAGCTGGATTTTTTGCCAAACTCAAATTCAAAAAGTCAAATCCTAGATGATATTTGTAGTTTATGAAGAACCAAGTTTGATGTATAGACTCTTGAAATATATTGTTGTAGTCAAACTCTACGTCTGAAAAATTGAAAATACACTCAATTATTTTGATGATATTTGATGAAACACCTTAAATATTTTGCCAATATTTGATTCACTCGTATGATTTGTCCATCCATTTGAGTATGGACAAACCAAATGATAGATTAATTTTCACTTGTTAGATCTTAAATGGGGATTGTCAAAACTTGGACGTGAACTGCTTACCACAATCAGAGATGAGCTGAATCTTCAAGAACAGAAAGTACTCCGTGGTAGTATAATAATCCATCTTAGAACTAAAATCTTGTTTCACCATAATGAGATTTGTAAAGTTGTGAGCTGAAAATTGACTGATTTGACATATCTAAATCTAAAAGGTATGAGCTTAGATTCGAAATTCCTCTAGGATTGAAGATATCAAAATTCATTTTCACTTTCAAGGTGAAAGAATCCAATATCAAACTTACATGGATATTTTAGAGAAAAGATGCATTCATTGCGGTTGTGGTGCCTAGTTTTTAGCTGAAAATCCTCAATCTTGATAAGTATAACGTGCATCTACTTTTTTTGGTGCAAAATACACTTGTCAAAAAAGAGCATAAGACTAAATTTGCTTGCAATTCTTACCTTCCGTGATGAAAAAGTTAAATTGCGAAAGCGATATAATCTAACAAGTTTATCATCAGTTCAATATCTTTACAGACATAATTTACTCAAGGTTCTTATGATGGGTGTGGACCGTGAGTGGATGTTGAGCTACTTCAAAAGAATAACGGAATTCTTAAAACAAGTAAAATATTGGCTAAAAGCTCCTTGTCATGGCTCTCATAATTGATCTCGCCAGGTGTAAACTTTTGTTAGTGAAACGCGACAGGATGAAGGCGTATGTCTCTGTTCGGTTCTGAAACAATTGCTTCAAAAGCAAAGTCATATCATACTTTTCTAGAAAGAACGGCTTCAAGAAGTTAAAATGCATTAAAAAAATTGGTGTAAAAACCGCCTTTTTCAAGATTTCAAATTCTTGATCTGCTTCCGATTCCACTCAAAATTGTCTTTGCAAGTCTAGTGTTTTAACAAAGCAGCAATCTTGAAATACTTTTGGATGAAATTTTGATAAAATTTTAAAAAATCTTTTGTACTGATGGAAGAAATATTTTTTACTAGTTGAGCACTACGCAACTTCTCTAATATTAGCCGGACATGTTTGATGTGATACTCTTTATTCTTAAAGAACACCAATATATCGTTGAGATAACAAACATAAAATTGTCTAGAAATTTTTGAAATACGTCGTTCATCAAGTGCTGAAAGATGACATGTGCATTGGTAAGATCAAAAGCCATGACATTGTGTTCAAAATGTTCATAACTAGTTAAAATTGATGATCTTTTTTATTCAACGATGGTTCACTTACATCCAAAGTCAGCCGTCTTTTTTTTCTTGACAAATAGTATAGTAGCTCAAACAAGTGTCTTGGAATGTCAAATGAAGTTTGCAAAAACTTCATTTGAAGTTTTTTGCAAGGATCTCATCAAGATTATTCTGCAATGCGGCAAGCTTGTTATGGAAAAAGTTTTAGATTGGACCAAAAGGAGATTGTGCACCTTCTTGAAGTTGGATAACACAATCATAAGGTCGATGTTGAGGAAGTGTATCAGTGATTTTGCTTCTCAAACATGTCTTCATACTCCTCATATTTAGTTGCTAATTTGTTTAGTTCCTAAACAGGTGTAGATGTTAAAATTGCATAAATTGACCACATATTTTCATTCTTGTCGGCCGTCATAAAGACTCGTGCATCAACCATCAACTCGACTTTGATCGCAAACCCTTGGACTTGATAAATTCAGGAGTTAAGAATATTTCTAGGATATCTAGACAACATATGAAAATAATGATCTAATATGTTAGCTTTTGCTTTTTCCAATCTAGATCCGGGTTAATCATCTCTAACCAAGACGAGATTATTAGAGGAAAAACAAATAATATCGAATACAATAGTTCTTTGATGTACTTTTAAGATGATGTGTAAGAGTTCAGTTTTGTGAATGATTTTTCTTGAAATCAATGTTCTATCGTCGATAGCCTCTACTGTCATAGGATATTTCTTAGAGACTATATGGATATCATAACGTTTAATAAAATTTCTATCAAAAAAACATGTAGAATCTTTGGAATCTAAAAAGTCTTTAACTTTGATATTCTATGGATGAATTTTACTATAAGCGTAATATCAAAACAACAAGAAGATTTAAAGTATATGATAGGATATTGTGACGTGGCAACACTTGTAAGTCGCACGATTTTCTAATGTGGCTAGCTGTTGTTATTTTTTAACTGGATCACCTCGTGTCTTGGCTCCAAAGTGCTTGAAGTGTAAGGAAATTTATGCGCTTTGATCCTTGAGATTTCAAGGGCAGTTTTTTAAGGTGTGGTTCTTGACTACATAATTAATATAAAAATTTAAACTAACTGCAGAAGAAAAAAAATGTTGTTCTTTTTCCTCTACGGTTGGTTTTTTAATTCTTGAAGTATGAATTTTGCATGAGTTCGGATCAAAATGTTTGAAGATGTTTGACGGATTGGAGCTGTGCAATCCGCTCGATACAATGCAAATCAAAGAGCAATTGTTGCTATCATCATTGTTTCAACATCTGATTCCCACCGTCAATTGCTTGAGAATGGTTTTTACTAGAGTATTTCGTTTGAAAATTTCAGCAATTTTTTTTTTTATATTATTGTGAAATTAACATCAAAACATGATGATGAAAGTCTTGTTGTTGTTACACTCAAGATCACTTGCAAGTTGTTGAAATTTTGCAACGTATGCTAAAGCCAAACGAGATCGTTGTTACAATGTTTGAAATTTTGTTTTTTCTATAATGATCAAATCTCTCTCCATACGTAGTGCTAAATTACTCCAAGAATTTATGAAGGTTTTTTGAAAGCGGTGAATCATTTTTCAATAATAACAAAAATCAAGATAATGTAGTTCTAATGAGCAATGATCCAAAGAATATAACGTTTATTTCTTCAGTTGCGTCTCTGTGTGGTTGGAGACAATAGACAAGTCAAACTTGATTGATCAAATTTCAAAGTTATGTCCAATCTTTGTTTAATTTCTTTGACAAGCTTACTCGATAATCTTTTGGCAACTATTGAACTGAATTTGCTAGAATAGCTTACACATGAATTGAAGCGCGAACAACTAAAAGTTGTTTCATAGTCTTTCGTATGTTGACATTTCCTATTGTAGTTGTTGCAACATGGAAACCACATCGTGGATTTGGATATTATGAACGCTATCAATCTTGGTAGTGGATACTCGTCAAACTGTTGCAAAAGGCAACTCACACAAGATTCATACAATAATACTCCTATTGTGGACAAAATCTTATATAACACTCAGATCATAGTATTTGATATTATGGCTGAAAGTAGTATTGGTTATAGATGGCAACTCATACAAAGCTCAGACTATAGTACCTAGTAGTAACATTAGTGCTGATAGTGAAAGCACAAATACAATTTGTGTTGATGAGAGTGAGATACAATGTACCAAAGTTTTGTATTTATATTGCTAGGAAAACTCTAAAGGAAACTCTTCGAAATATATTAGCGCGACTAAGTTGGAAAAAAGTCTTAAAAGTCTTTCAATTTAGAAAGAAGAAAACCGTTGCTAAGTTTGGAAAGAGCCAAATTGCCCTTGAGTTTGGAAAGAGCCGAATCTCCGCTAAGTTTGGAAAGAACTAGACGGCCGTTAAGTTTGAAAAGAGCCAAAACGCCTTCCAGTTCGAACCAATCTGCCTCTGTCTCCATCTTCCGAGACACCTTGACTTTCAAAAATTAACATCAGTATAAAATACTTGAATTTATTTGCATAGAAGTAAAAATGTTAAGTATAACTTGCTTGATGATAACTGTGATGTCTATTGTATGTAAATAGCATTTTTATTAAATGTAATGAATAAATGTTGATTTTGATTTGTTTAATCTATATGTTTCAGAAAAAAATTTTGTATTTAAAGTGATACAGTTATGATGAATATTATCACTTTCTTGCACCAAAATGTTACGTGTCTTACATTCAAAATAACTGTAAATTTTCAATTCAATCATCTAAACAACCAACAAAAATAATAAATGTGATTCATCTTTTTGATCATATGTCTATAGAAACATAATTTTGAGATACTTCTTCAGATCCAGATCACCTCTTTAATTAATGTAAATCTACGTTACATTAATTAGACTAACTCAAAATAATGAAATAAATGAATGAATCAGGATGTTTTGAAATTTGCAATATTTTTTAATAAGATGATTATTATGAGGAATTTTCTAGAAAAAGTCATTACATAAATAATTTTTCTCTTGGTGCAGTAAAGTTAATTAGAAATTATAACACAATATAGAGCAAAACTGTATACAAAGATCATATAGTAACTAGATATATTTTATTGTAAAAGTCTTTAAAAACTTACAAAGAAATTGCTTATCTTAAAAGATAGAAAAAATATATTTTATTTTGAAATATAGAATTTTATCAAATATCATCCATATGAAAGTATGCTATTTGGTGCCATATATTTGTATAAACTACGAGAGATTGATCAACTCTAATAAACATCAATTGACTAAAATTTTTGGATATTATTAAATAATGCACTTTCAGTGAATAGTCACAACTAAATCAATGCAGTACTCACGCGGTAGTGATGAAGTTGCATGATCTAACACTAGCACAATTTCATTTCAGTAGAGAATATTGATGTAGATCTTGAGATTTAAAACATGATAATTTTTAACATCTCAATGTATTGAGTGTAAATGTATTTCTAGTATCTTATAAATAGATTTTTTAAGAATACTAACTTATAATTTGGTATTAAACCAGTTAATTAAGTAATAACAAATACGATGTAATGAAACTAATTGGCTAAAGTGTAATGAAACACAACCATCTTTCAAACCAACTATTTTCTTGTTAGAGGCAGTGGAATAGGGTATCTTACGACAATTCTACATCAATAATGTTGTAAGAAAATTTACTTTTGACTAGATCTGCAACTATTGATTTTGGGTTAACGTCCGTACAAGGTTTGCAATAATATGTTCAAGTAACTCGTGCATTGAACAAGATTTGTACTAACGACTTAGTATTATATTTCTTAATGTTTAAACACAACCAGATCGAAGTGTATTTCGTAGTAATCCTGATTGAAGACATTGAAACAAATTCGTCAAGGTAATCAAATCTGAATTGAGGATTATTAAACAGGTGTAGATTTTATGGAAGGCGTTATTACTCTGACGCAACTCTTCCTCACGGTAGACGGATGGCAATGATTCTCGGACAAAGATTGAAGGTTGGCGCGCAATTGCATGAGAAAACCTGACACTAGCACTAATGAATAGTCACACTCCGAAGGTCAACGAATGTCAGTGTGGCCTTCAGTCTTGGTACGACTGCGTTTGTTTGGATAATGTTGCGTTGAAGATTCGAGAATTGTAATTCCCGCGATGTCTCGCGGGAAGGGTCTGTTTCGATGATTACCACATCAGAGGTTGCAGTCATTCCGGACTTTGGGGTCAAGAGTACTCGGGACCCGTCGACCCCAAACTAGGGCAATGCAGGGGATGACGAGGTGTTCAGAGCACAAAAGCTCCACGGCCGAAGTCTCCACACGTTGTTTGTCAAATTGACTCGATTGTATCGTTTATTGTCAAACCAAATCCTCCTGTAGTTGATCTTGAATTCATTATCCGTTTACAGACATATATATGTGAATTCATGTGGACGTTACACATTCATGTCTGCAACTGGATTCGGAGTTTTAATATGGATATGTAGCACCTGCTGCTACATCTGCTTTTGTTCGTTCGATCGTTGAGCTGTCATCGTCTCGAGGAGCTTCAGAGTGAATGCGGTGGTCTCATGACAAACCTCTACAGTCAAGAGAGGGTGTCTCGAGTCAATCGGTTAGCTCGACTAAAAAAGAATACCGAAGCACATTTCTCTGATGGAGGAAGTTAGGGAGGAGTTACCCAAGCATAATATGGATTCCAGCGGGTTCCAGTGCTATGGATTCATTTGCACGTAGGAATCCAGCGGACCATACTTTTTGTGTTCTTCTGTCACTGGGCTTGCTCGTTGGCTGTGTTTGTGGGTAACTATCTGTAACGTGGTGTTCAAATGTTGACAGGAGGTCCAAGTTCAGTTCAGACGAGGACTATTGTGCAATTGCAGGAGCAATCGGGGGTACAGGTGCTGATCTCATTCAGATTCAGGTGTATGCTATGCTCGAGGATAAGACCAATGAACTCTCTAATTTCTCTAATTGGAAGCTCAATGACTGTGCACGGGGCAGCTGTGCAACTAACTGCTCGTCCGGTCAGGTGGTCAGCATCAATTAGGCAAGCCCGCAACTGAAAGATTGACGGGTCCCATCCCATTAAAGCTCGGCGACCTGGAGGAGTTGAAGGTAGCTCACATGCCCCATTCCTGTAGATCACCGAGCCTATGCGAGAACTTGCAGCACACCAACTTGACGGGACAGTTATCATCGGAAGAAGGTTGCATACCGTGGCACTTATTGACCTCTTTCGAAGCGAATTTATATGAATTGACTACCCAGGTTTTAGTATTCCAAAAAATCACTGTATATAGTCTGTACATCTGAATTTGTTTATATAATATATGCATGGAATACAATGACAACTGAGCACGATTTAAAGTCACTCATTCATTCACAAATAATTTGGTGTATTTTTTAATTTAAATAATCTGTTAAAGTTTAACTTACAAAGATTTAGTGATTAGTAAATATATATGTATATAATTGATGCTTAAAAATATTCAATCTTTCAATATAAAAGATCAGTACACCCTGAAATGCATTAACTGAGAACAATAATCCGCTTTTTATCCAAAACCAAAATTTAACAAATTCAGAATTTCATGATAATAATTTTTATGTAATGTTATTTTTTCAGTTTCTTGAAGAATCAAGAATTATTCTTCACATTTTTACATTTAATTGGACATGTCATTCAACACTTATGATTTTATTTAGAATATTGATTGTCTATCCAATTTCTACGAATTGAAAATGGGAAATTTTCTTCATATATAAAAATTTGAAAAATAGATTTGACTTCAAGATTTTGTGTGCAGTGTAGAATATCACAACCTCAAAACAGAGATCAATGTATACTCCTAGATTGGAAAGAAAAACGGGTGTCAATGGAATTATAATTTACATATCGAGCCTCATGATCGATGTGTTGCAAAGAGTGCGGTGCCTGTTTTTTTGTCTGATTGAATTCATAAACGGCTTAACGGCTTCAAGGACTTAGCCTGGTCGAACTGCATTTGAATCTCATTCTTTACATAAATATATTTGAAATATTTGGTTACACAGGAATAATACGCGATATTTTCATTCCTTTCATTTAGCCATGGAACTAAAAAAACAAGATCTGCACATCGATTCTCTCCCTCCATGAAGCAGTGATAATGTATCAACTGTATCCAAAGCCGTGAAGGGATGAGTGTATCACTTCTGAATGAAACATCAGAGAGACTTGTTACTCTTCCCTTCAGTTCATCATAGCTTGATACAAATTCATGATTGCCACAAATTCTGAACTTGTTGTAAAGAAGACACACCGGAATATTATTAAATCGCAGACTCCATTGACGAGGTTTATGCCAGATTTTCAAGACTATGCATCGATTTGATTCACTATGCCATTGACATCCACCTGACGCATCTAGTTTTATTACATACAAGATTTGATGTTGTTTCCCCTTCCTGGAAACAGCACTCTACTCTCATCTTATCTGTCATACCAAAATGTATAGAAGATTTAGAAGACTACTTTATGGCGTTATCGAGCTCCAGTCTCTCGTTGAAGTCCACAATTTGGCAGCTCGCAAACATGAGCTCCAAGAAACTATTGTGACACTGTCAAGAAGATTTAATCAAAGTAGTGAATTTCCCCACAGCTTTGGTACCTTCTGCAACTGCATGCTTGGCCAGCTCCCCGGGAAAGGTGAGTCGAACTGCAGTTTGAATCCCAACTCCAAGAAACTATTGTGACACTGTCAAGAAGATTTAATCAAAGTAGTGAATTTCCCCACAGCTTTGGTACCTTCTGCAACTGCATGCTTGGCCAGCTCACCGGGAAAGGTGAGTCGAACTGCAGTTTGAATCCCAACTCCAAGAAACTATTGTCACACTGTCAAGAAGATTTAATCAAAGTAGTGAATTTCCCCACAGCTTTGGTACCTTCTGCAATTGCATGCTTCGCCAACTCACCAGGAAAGGTGAGTCGAACTGCAGTTTGAATCTCACGTGAAGCGACCGTGGGTTTCTTGCTGTATCGTGACAATCTGACTGCCTCCGAAGCAAGTCTTTCAAATATATCATTCAAGAAAGAGTTCATAATACTCATGGCCTTGGAGGAGATTCCAAATTCCGGATGGACCTGCTTCAGAACTTTGTAGATGTAAATCCGGTAACTCTCAACAGACTTCTTCGGTTTCCTCCTCTTCTTGACACCGTCCGTATTGGCAGTAGACTGAGTGCTATTATCGCTCTTTCTCTTGCTCTTTCCTTTGGATTTAAGGACCAGATTCTTCATCGATTTCTTCGGCCGGCTTTGTTTCTTCGTCTTCTCCTCCAGCTCAACAACCTTGGTATCATCATCATCCTCATCATCATCACTAATTGCAATCTTCGTAGCTGCAGTTGTAACTGGTTTCTTCTGATCGACCGAGGATTCGGATTTCACTTTCATGATTGTCGATTGTCTTGAAAGCAAATCTTTCCAATCCGTGAAGGCTTCCCAAAGGCCACAAGCTTCGAGAAATTAGAATGAAAGCCCGATCTCTCTGAATGGCACTTATACGCACTGCATGGCGTGACTGGGCCAATAAGAAACCACGGATCTCTGCACGTGGATTGAGAGTGAACTTGAATCCCAACGGTCCATAACCCTTAGAAGACCAATCCCCATTAAATTTTTAGCTTGATGTAAATACAAGAATATTTTCAAGAAGTACTCTTCCTCTCTCAAAGGCAAATTATGTAAACAAAATGCGGTTTCGAAAGGTAAAGCGTCATGGATTATTGATTTTGCTACTGCTTGAAATATGTGTCTTCCCTCAAAGTTTTTTTTATTATATTTCTCCTCACTTGTATTTACAGAGTTAAACCTCCCAATAGCTAAGGTTGTACGCGTCATTTATAATAGATTAAATTGTATAGATTTCTTATCGTACACTACATTAGTACTATGATATTCTATAAATGTGTTGTTTGGTTTCAACATTGTTTTCATTTGCACATCTTTATTGTTCAAGACAATTAAGTAGTAATTATAATTGCGTTTGAATTCATATTAATACAAAAAAAAGTAAATGAAACAATTGATGATAATATACCTAGCCAAGAATTTTATTGAAACCCAGACAGAGTATTGTTGAGATGAACCTTTGAATAATCGTATGACACATTCTTTTATTCTCATAGCTATGCATTGTGATCATGACAAGAATTTTAGTTCCGAAATTACACTAGAATTGTGACTATTGGATAGAATCATGTCACTATTGACAATAGTGACATATTGAGCAGATTTACACTTAAGAATTAAATTTTTGCAATTTTAATTGTGTCACTCATAAAATGTGACACTATTGGAAGATTTAACTATGTATCATGAAACTTGCAGCTGAACTAAAATTGTGAATATAAAAAATTAGATTAGATTTGGCTGTGTAAGCTTGCGGACGAAGAAAAATAATCTGCCGAACAGTAAAACAACAAAGCCGCAGATTTCGGCCATCGACGGTCCTCGACGATCCTCCCGTTCCGGAAGTTAAGAACCGTCACCTGATAATGCAGAAATTCGCGGAATATAGCCGGAGGGTAAGCCGCACAGCGTTAAATTCAGTGTTTGCGGCTGCGAGGAGGAGTCGGGCGGGAATGGATTGTTGTAGCTCACGTCGACGTAAACGAGTTTCCGGCATCCGGCCCGAGAGAATGCTCCTCGGCGGGTCCAGAGATTCCAAGTACTCGAGTTTGGATACGATGGAAGAAGGTACGGGACCGTCCTTCAAGGCACCCCGTCTGCTCCGGTAAGTTGCCGGTCAGACGGTTGCCGACAGTGTCAACGAGCTTTGTACTCCAGCTCGCTGAAGAGATTGTTGCTCAGGTCGGGATCGATGAGCTTCGCCCAACAACTCAGCGATCTGACGACAAATTCTTTTCTCTACAACTGTCAAAAGTTGTAGAGGAATTTCTGAGCTTCCGAGGCCCGAGGATGGTGTGTCGTCGACATCTTGTTCCTGCCGAGTTTGAGACGGCCGACGGAACTCAGGTTGCCCAGCACAGGACCACCCAGATCGGATCAGATGGTTGCTGGAGGAGTCCAATATTTCAACCGGACGCTCAAGAATGGATATGGAAAGTGTTAATACTGAAACTACTCACTTACTTCTAGATACGTGCACCTTGCATGTTTATAGTAAGTAGTTAGCATGGGTGCTAGTAAGACTTCGCTACGTGGATGCATGTATCAGAGTTGTTCCTGTGTATTGTGTATTGTCTGGGTATAAACCCGGTCTCGTTCCCCACTTAAGTTCTTCCTGTTCAGACTTCCCCTTGCACGAGAGTGACTGTGAGACGTGCTATCTAATAGAAAGCTTGTTGCGGGACATCAGGAGCTCTTTGAGATTGCTGCAGGTTTCCCAAGGCTCGAGGGATCCGTCCCGAGTTTCGGGTATGGAACCACTGAGCTGATTTTTGAACAGCCATAAGTCGTCCACGAGTTGCAGCTTCCCGAGGCTAGCTTGTATTGAACCAGTGGGTCCATTGCTGCTGACCGTTAGGTAAATGAGAAAAGATAGATTAGATAATCTTAGGCATGCTCCCCTCGAGTTGATTCTCATTCAGTTGAAGATCTTCGATCGCGGAGCATTTGCTCAAGGAGGTGCGAATGAGACTTGTCAGTCTGTTTTTCCAAATTAACAACTTTTGCATGTTGCCAAGCTCTGATGGAATCTGTCCTGACAGCAGATTATTGGAATTCTCGAAGTCATTCACGTGGGGCAAGAGCACCTGAAACGAGTTGTTGGACACATCCAACTCCTGCAGATCCGAAAGCCTGTCTAAAGAAGAAGATATGGATCCCCACAGTTGGATTCCTGGCAATTTGATGCTGGAGTATTGACAGTATCAATTTGTTGCAACGAATCCCCGTCCAGAAGAAAGGACTCGCGTCGCTTAGGTTCCCAACAAAATACTGCCTTCTCGGATCCTCATTCCTCGATCTGAAGTCGAACAATACCACCAATTCGGTTCCGGCACCAGATTCCATTGGGATCTTTCATGATCCCGGATATGTTGAAATATTTGACTGGCATCTATTGTAGATGTATAACAACTTATGGTTAATCTAAATAGCGTAATTTTATAGCCACCACTCTCGACATCAGAAGCCAAATAACGTGAAGTTATCCTCAATACTTACCATATCAAAATCCATTCCCAAAATCTAAGTAATCGAGTGGTCAAAGTTTGAATAGATACAGGAGGATTGACAATTGGCAGTGTGCCTACTTTGACATTGTGTTGCACTCAAACTAGCAGTATAAAGAGTTCAGTCTATATTAGACTGCCACTGTAGTACTGTTCCACTGCAAATCACACGAAGGAACTGATTTTCAGAGTAATCAAAAGTGGCGGTGGGCAGATGGAAGACCCTCTTCATTTGCATCAAGTCCCGTTGTAGTACCCTGATTACTCTAGTCCCATGAATTGCTCTGTGCCCCTTGCAAAAACACCACCAGCCCAGATGCAGAAGAAACGAAAGGAGTTCATTTGCATTGTTGTTCTGCACACCGCGCAATTTTGTTCCTTCCATATGCCCTGTCCTATCCATAGTTCTAGAAATAGAAGAAGACCAAATCAAGGAGAAAAATTGGCCAAAATTACTTTAATTTTCATAAACCTAGCATTTGCCAAATTTTATACGGACTGGACTAGCTACTCCACACTCTCTGCAGATTGATTATCCTCACACTCATGAACCTCTCTTCTCGCAACAAAATCCTTCTATCCACGTCGATGGTTTTCACGGTTCGAGCAGCCTTAACAAATGACATAAGCATTTGAAGTATCTCTAGAGAGTCTGCATTTTAAGATCATTATAATTTTATTATTTTTCGTCTTTGGTGATAATTGTTTTGAGCGTTTTTTATTATTTTATATGCATAATGTTGGTACAGAATCGATTTGTCCATCATCAAATGGAGAAGTCGTTTTCAACAAAATTCGTAATTCAAAATAAAATATACCCGGATCTTTATAATTTAACCAAGAAAAATTTTACAACGTTCAAAAGAAAATAATGTATAAATAATGTGAAAACAAGAAAATAAAATGATAAAATAGTGTAAAATTATTTTTTACAACTTGCTTTCCAGTTCTTAATTAGTAGGATACATAATTTTGGCTCCTATTCGCAACTTATTCACGATTCACCGGCACTCTCCGGAGCACGCATTATTACCGGAACTCCCTCTTCTTCCCTGCGTTCGATTGCCTCCGTACGCGGGAATTCCTGTGACCTTTCGTATAATTTGGCGAGATTGGCCAAATTAGTTTTAGCATCTGAAAACAGAACCCCAGATTTTAGGAAAAGTTACCTAGTCTTATAGGAGCATGGGCTGTGGAGTAATGGAGACCTTGGAGTCGACTTCTGACAAATCTGGGCAGACCGAGCACTACCTTGGCTTGAACCGCCGGAAGAATACTGAAAATTCTCCAATATTAAAGTCAAAATGACAAGTCTTGACAGTCCTTACATGCAATTACGCAGCACGCATTAAGGCAATAATGACACGTGACATTGCGGTTTTTTTTTGCGGTTTCATGGAAAAACGATCGCCATCATTTGAGACTGTACAGGTACTATAGTAGGCGCCTGACGTTTTGAGATTTGACATATTTTTAGCCCACTTGAGGTTTTTTTCTCGCGAGAAAGGTAATTATCATGTTCATGACCCGTATATGCTGCGGAATTGTCACCTGGAGGACTGCGGTTCCAGTGCAGGAGGCCTGAAATACAAAATAACAATGATTATCTTGTGGAATATTATCTTTGTGATCGATAGTCCACAACGGGGAATGCTACAGTATTTTCACCTTGCATTTGTATTATTTGTTTAGATATTTTTGGTTACATTATCCACTTTGCTTACGAGGAGTGAGAAAAATAAACTATTATTAGTCCACTGTATTTGGCGTTAGATCTGTCTAAATATTTTTATTTATTGTATATAAATCATACATTATGTCTAAATTCCAAACATCACACAATATGGAACGATGTTTTGCTTGAAAGAACATAGTAAGTTATGGTCTTGGAAAGATATGTGTAAAATTGATAAAAATTTGAAAGAAAGTGAACTTGATGTAGACTAGCGTGAAATCGTTCATATACCAAAAAATTCAGTTCAATGATCAATGGATTCATATATTCTTTTAGGATCATCTTAAACGAAAACTTGCATCCAGTTTATAATCTTGGAACTAGAGGCTAATGATTATCATCATGGTTAGTTATACAAATAAGATTCACATGGTTGAAACTTGTGAAAATAAGTGTAAGCAAAGTGTTATTTTCATGATGATGATTTTTCTCAAAAAAACTAAAAAATATAAGTATGTATACTTCTAACTCGAAATTGCAAAATCTTCCTTTGATTCCACGATATCCTCATGAAACTGGTGTTAGCTCTTTCTTTCTTAATCTAACTCCAGTTTCATGAGGATATCACTACCTCTATTTAATCTTAACGTAGGCGAGCACGTGCATGTTTTCTCTTACCGTAATTATTACATTGTTCAGTTGTAATAACAATATCTCAAGATATGACCCATATATGTCATTGTTGAAGCAAACATGAGTGCAAAATGCTGCTAAAGGGGCCTCATTCTGAAAAGGAAGTTATTTTCATGAGTAAACTTAATTGAAACGTGGTGGGATTTTATTACATTTGACGTACTTTGGTTGTAGAGTCAGTGCTGCCGTCAATCCTTACCATTGTTTGATGTCTTGAAAGATGGGAGGTCCCTTTAACATTGAATAGTGAAACTGGTATGATTTACCAACAATCATTTTCCAAAGTGTTTTGTTGAGTCATCGGGAAATGATACATAACAAAATTCTCATTCGATAATTTTCGAACAATCCATGGGATTTACATCTAGTAAATTACTTGATGGAACCTAGGAAACGCAACAAACTTGATGAGACCCAACAGTTTTCATTTGTTGAGTCATCGGGAAATGATACATCACAAAATTCTCATTCGATAATTTTCGAACAATCCATGGGATTTACATCTAGTAAATTACTTGATGGAACCTAGGAAACGCAACAAACTTGATGAGACCCAACAGTTTTCATTTGTTGAGTCATCGGGAAATGATACATCACAAAATTCTCATTCGATAATTTTCGAACAATCCATGGGATTTACATCTAGTAAATTACTTGATGGAACCTAGGAAACCCAACAAACTTGATGAGACCCAACAGTTTTCATTTAGCCCTGCAACCCACCGTCAACTATGTTCTAATACTCTCTCGGCATAATCTCGAGTAGGAAGCTCTAGGCTCTCGTTATTGCAAGACCATATGAGATTACTTTAGCATCATGGTGTATAGGGCATCATTATTATTCTTAGTAAACGAGTGGTCAAATTACTCTCACGGTAAAGTATTTTGGCCCGATAGTGGCATACACTCTCCACATTATACCACCGCAAATTGTCAAATTATAAAATTTTTTATTAAAACATAGTTGAAGGTGATGTGCTTGGCCATCTAGTGGGGTCCCATAGTGTAAAATGAAACCTGTTGGACCGATCAAGAAATTTGAGTTTCGAGGTCCCATCAAATAATTATCTCCAAGAATAAGGATTCCAACGTTAGGTTTACCAATCATTAAAGCTGAAGGGTTTTTTCAATATTTTAGAGCAGTCCAGCAGTCAACACGGCTTTAGATAGTTACTCTAAGACCGTGGCACTTAAAGCAAAGACTATGATAAGTACATGACATTTCAAGAAAAATCACTATTTGCCACAGATTGTGTGAAATCTGTGGCAAATTCTACACCTTTCTAACCAACCTCTCATGTCAAATTGAAGGTTGTGTTGCTTTCATGTTGGAAGATTTTCTCTCTACGAATACTGATTACTGCAAATTATCCAGTTTTTTGTCATGGGCTTTGTACTCCTCTCCAAGATGTTCCATCATATTTTACATTCCATTCGTCTCCTTCTCCTTCTTGCCTTGTAATCGACCACACAATCTTCACCGTCTCATTAATTGCCGACCCATTGAATGAATGGATAATCTTGTGGCGTGTAATAAGTGCGTGAGAAGATCTAATCTCCAAGACTCCAGAAGCATTTTTATTACAACTTTCTATAAAGAGCCTCGTGAAGAAGAGATAGAGCTGACGAGTGACATGACACAAACATCGACCATCGAGTCTCTTCTCTCCTCTCACCCGAAGTTCGTCCTAAACTTGGGCTCTCGCTTCTGTGATGCCTCTGCAAGTCAGATTCGTGAGGATTTTATTCTAGACACAATTCTTAGCAGCTAAAGCATGGAGATCAACGAATAAACATCTGATGAAAATCCCTTTCGTTGAATTGAGAAGGTATCGATGGAACAAATGACCTCGGACCTGAAGGTGACTCGTACAGGCCGAGACTATTACACCTTGAAATACGAGCGAGTCACAAGTTGTCTTGAACCTTGGTCTGCTGTGCTTCTAAGCTCGAGGGAACAAACCTCCTCCAGAACCAATGCTGTTCAAACAGAACTGGCGTTCTCTCGAGACCGACACCCTTGGTTTCGGGGACCAGGGCAAACACGAAAATGGTCATGACTGCGATCCAGAACGCGAAGAAGTAGAAGATGCCGAATCGCATGCCGCAGAGGATGACGTAGAACCACTGAGCGATGTTGAAGCCGACGATGTAGAGGCAGAACCCGTTCAAGCTCATGGCAGCTGAACGAATCTCCAGGGGAAATATCTCACCGGGGATCACCATCGCCAGCGATGACCAGGACCACGTGAAGCCGCTCACGTAGACGCAAAACACTACCACCACGCAGATGGCCACCACTCTCGAGGGCGGGTCGTGGAGGTCCAGTTGGTACTGCAGAAGCGCACCGATGGTAATCTGTACACATTTCACAGACGCCATCTTCCATAAGTCAGATTTCGTAAACATCTTGTGAGACTCTGTCCGTTCTCTGAGCCTCGAGCTCACGCTCCAGTCAGTCCAAATCAAAAGCGTGTCATAGCTCCAGCTCGTGGAGCTGAGCTATTCAAAGACGAGGACGTTGTGTTCTTACTGCAATTGATAATTTCCTCTTGTCCCTCAGATTGGTCTTCGCTTCCGATTGCAATTTGAACGGTGATGCTAATTTTGCAGACTCTCGATATGATTCTGTCCTCTCTGACAATATTTTACCTGAACGCGAATTTCATCATCCAAGAGAGAAAGGGGCCATCGCTAGATTTATGATAGGGAGGGGAATCGAAGGGATCGAGGAGGGGAAAGGGCATGTACTGACCAAGGAGACGAACATCTGGATGCCGCCTTCATAGAGCAAGTTTTTGCGTCCCCATCTGTCGACGAAGCGAACTGCTAATGCTGCGGACATGACCTTCACGCCGCCGATGATGGCATTCGAGTACAGAGAGGACTTGGCTCCGAGGCCCATGGATCGGAAGAAGACCGGGGCGTAGAAGCTGACGGCGTTGGCGCCAGTCATCTGGAAGAAGAAGGGAATGCACACCCCGACGATCATCTGCGGCCTGTAGCGGCGTTGCGTCAGAGCTCTGAAATCGAAAGTGACCGAGTGCGCTTTGTGCACGGCCTCGGTGATGTGTTGGAACTCCAAGTCCACGTCCGGAGTTCCCCGAATTCTCTCCAGAATCTCTCGAGCTTTCTCCGGGTATCCGCGCTGCAGAGTGCTGGCCGGTGTGTCGGGCAGGAAGATCCCGCCCAACAACCACACCATGCCCGGCACTCCTGCCATCCCCAACGCCAGCCGCCATCCCCAAGGGTCGATTGTCTCCGCCTTGTAGCTCGTAATTCCAGCTGCAAAGATCCCGAACGAGAATGACACCTCGATGGTTCCCATCAAAGCTCCCCTCGCGTGCGCGGGTGCCATTTCTGCTATGTACACGGGTGCTATCTGGCCAACACAAGCAGCAGCCCACAGAGTCACAGATTCACTCGGTCCTGCAACTCGATAACCAATGGTGGGAAAGAAGCAATCGGCAGGATTTAATCTTCGGTAGCATCCGTAGCATCAGTAGCATCAGCAGCAGCCGCAGCACATGGAGGAATGGATTCAGTTCTGCCATTTAATTCGAACACACAGAGACTAAACCAAGGGACAGGAGTTTTCAAGTGGTAGCAGCAGCACACGAAGAAATGGAATCAGCTCTGCAATTTGATCAGAAAATGAAGAAAGGACAGCAAACCAGAACCCATCAGGTTTTCAGCACTGCCAGTTTATCAGAATATGGCGAGAACAGAGGAGTCCAGATTACTTCGTTCCTTCGTAGCAGAAGCTGTCAGTGCAGCTGGAGGCATACCTGGACACTCATTCCGATGGCAAGACCTTGGAGAATTCGACCGGAGAGGAGCATGCCGATATTGAGTGCACCTGCGCCGATACAAGTACCCACCATGAAGATGATGCCACTCAGCAGAATCGTTTTGCGCCTTCCCCAGACGCGAGATGGGTAGGGAGTCGTAATGCAACTCAGCAGCGCTGCCAGGTACAGCGACGAGGTGTAAAACTGCAGAAACTGGTCCTCGTAGCGGCAGTAGTTGTTCTTGCTTCTCCTCCCTCGATACACATCCGGGAAGAACTCTTTAAGAAACGAGTCCATGGCTGACACTCCTCCTGTTGGCCCACACATTCCAAACGATGTAAACACACGTCGATTCACACTCTTCAAGATTCACTAGGATGTGTCACTCTGAAACCCAAAGCCCTTCAGAATTTCTCGTTCCATGAATTTTGAACATTCTGTAGCAGTGATGTTTGAAGGCAGTGATTCTCGTTGTGCTATGAACGTGAGAATGGAATCAATCATCTTGAAACGTGGAGTGTTAGAAGAACTTAGAGTCTCTGATTGAACAGGACACGACAGAAGGTGAGAGAGAGTAAAAAGCTTTGAAATGAAACGAGGGGATGCAAGACAGAAAATACTGGATCGTGCCTGCAATATTGATCTGATAACCGCCTGCCAACGAGAGACATGTTGCGACGGCGACTGTGCATAAGACGTAAGGCGTAAGTCGCCCTTCATAGCGCTTCTTATTCATCGCGTCCCCGCCGCCACCTTTCGTCACTGCTGTCTGGGTTGCCATGTTTCCGCCGCAACCCACTGCGATATGGAAATTTCGAGCTGTTGTGGACAGAGCAGTGCGTCTGCAGAGATCCCAACATCCAGAACATCAGATTTCGTTTCTCCAACTGACCAAAGTTAATGAATTTTCAGAAGATCTGTTCCAGCTTTGCCGCTGCTATTTCCCAGCTAGCAGTCATCGGCTCGATCGATCTCCTCCTCTTCTATTGTCATAGAGGAGGTCAACAAAATCAGCTCAGCAGATGCAAGGATGCCCAGAAATTCAAACATACATCCATTCATTCATTGTCAGCCGGTTTCAGACCTTCAACTTGGAACCGAGACTCATGAGACGGGCTGCGGCACCGGACAGCAGCTGAGAGCGATGAGGTCCGAATCACCGACTACTCCATTACGAATGCTCCATCACGTACTCTACCGTCAGACAAGCTCATGTCACTCCGTAACATTGTGGAGATTTTCTCCGTCGTTTCTTCCGCTTTAGAGGATTACTGCATGGAGCTTGAATGCCTCGGACTGCAGTAGAACCAGTTGCGTGCAGAGGAATAAGGTTCTGCGGTGGAATCGGAGAGCTGCTTTTACAGTCATGCCAGGATTGTATTTCTCCCAGTTTAAAGAGTCCGATACAGCGCGAGGATGTTTCAGATTTGAATCTCAAAGCTCAACTCATAGACCGATTAGCAAATGATGAATTCCTGCGCCGTAATCATGAGAAGAAACGGCAGAGAACGCAGACTTTTGTAGTATTGACTTCAGACAGAGAGAGACGACTTTAGAGTCAAGACGATGATGATGAGATGTTCAGGTTCTGTGAGTGAACACTGATGCGCATTGCGAAATGGAGAGGTAAGACCTGCTGCTATCATCTGACATCATCCCCTACGCAAGCTACGAGGGATTTATGTTAAAAATTGCGGTTAAGCACCAAATCATAGTTGTTCCCTTTCCGCATGACGAGGTCTCTTTCTGGTGACGGAGTCACCATTGGAGAAGCAAATCTGAGCAGCTGAGGTACCGTCAAGTTACTGTGATAATTGTGAAACTGAGTCATATTCGGGCTTCTTATATGCTGCTAAGATTATCTCTAAGTCCCATGCCCTGTCGGTTCGGGGGTCAGCAAATGATGAATAATGTGTACTTTATAACCAGTCAATAATGAAGATATATGAGGGCTCCTATATCTCTTCTTGCGGAAGAACTGATGCATTTAGCTTACCGAAGGTTTTCATGTCAGATGAAATATTCATAAATTCAACACGGGCTGTAAACCTCTCAAAAACTACCATCGTTCGAGAGAACTTTTTCACCACGATTCAGAATACTGAATATAACATTTGGTATATTCCTAAACCCTTGTAGACGACGTTTGGATGGTTGCACGTGAGAAGCCATGGCACCTACCTCCTGTGCGGTATACACCTGGCCCAGGAACTCGAGAACTAAAACATTAATATCTTAATATAAGAATGTATTGTAAAGAGAAAGATAGTCGCTCCAAAAGTTGTTAGTTCAGCATGCAGTTAACTATTTATCTAGTACAACAGAAGGGCTTATTCCTTGGAAGCTCTTACACTACGTGGGAGCCACCCAGAATAATATGAGCATACATGTGAATTTACTACTTGAATAGATTGTACAAGAAACAATCACTCTTTGTTCGTTCATATCCAGTGAGCAGATCTGAGTCATTAGCTTACGTTCACTTTATGATCACGTTTAATTGTTTGATCTCGCATACAAATCGGGAAAGAAATTGTACCTTCGGCTTTCGTGCACTCGATCGTAAGTGAATGTCGGGTTTCAGTTTGTTGGCATGCACTTGGCCATAAGAACCACATATTTCAAATATTTTATCTTCTTCCAGCATCTTCCCGCTGTCATGTTGAAGGTTGTGGGCAAAGTTGTGGGCCTGAGGCACTACAGATCCTCTAACTGAATAGCTACATTCCAAATCTAATACCTTCAATATCGTCAAGTGATGCTGTGCGCATGAAAGCGCTCGAGAATGTCGAAGTTGTTGTAGGGTCCTGTTCCTTTCTAGATATGAAAGCACAATGCATGGGCTTTGATCTCGTGGAGCGAACGTTTCAAACGTTTCTCTATTGAAATGGATACATTGGAAAACGAATCTTCATTTGTCGTTTGTTCGAGTCTTTCGCAAGAAGCGAAGTGCCATACGACTAGCAATCACAAAGTGAAGATACACTCGAACTTGACAATGAGTGTCAATGATATAACCGATAATGACACGATTAAAGTGAGGGGCTAGTTATCCCTCAGTTTGGGCTAATGTGCACGATTTCTCCACGTTCCTCGTGGGCACAAGGAGTATACGAAGCTCTATTAACAAAACAACATAGGGATAGCTCTTACCAATCATAGAGCTCTGTTCAATAGTGTGACTAATCATAGAGCGATATTCAGTAAGGTGAGAAATAGCTAACACTTCCCTTATTAAATCGTTACATTAAAGTATCGTGAAGAAGTAGATTCGTGAGGTGATGTTTGATGAATGAATGTAAGCAAAAAGTACTGGAACTTTTGGGCCTGAAAATGACAAACCGCAAGGGTTGGTCCCATCTATGCATCCAAACCTGCAGCAAAAGGTAATCTATCCGACAAGGAATACTCGTCAATGAGGCCATGACGTAGCATCGGTAATGGTATATACGATAGCACTGGACGGGACGAGGTTTGCAGAGAAATCAAATAAAATGCTGCTGTACGGAGTGAAGAGATGGCAGGATCACAGCTAGCATGCCATTTGAACGACCTGCAGATTGTGTGTGCTCGGGCCAGTTCCCAGTTCCCATGACGCAGTCGCTTGAATTATGAAATCCACTCCATTTACAGCACATTTTACGAACCAAGAGTACGTATGAGATCACAGTCATACTCAAGTACAATCGTCAACGTGTACACTCTAGTGTACCTCCAGCTTTACTGCTGCACTGGTGCGTTCTGAACTTGCATGACGTCATGTGCTCAATATTTCCACGTACAAGCGATGACGGGAGCAAATTTAGTTATTGCCCTATTTAAAATCAAGTGCACATGGTGAGTTAGTGTTTTCTAGAGAATTTTGGGACTAACTGTCGACCTTTTTTCATCACTTTTCCTGGTGCAATCCATGACCACCATTGATGTCTTTTATTATCATAGTGGAATCGGTTTGCATGGGTTTCCAGAAACAAATCACTATTTAATTTTGTTACTCTCATATTTCTGACAGCATCTACCATATATTAGAATTAGTATAATAGATATAGTGAGCGACCAGTTCGGTTTGGCAAGTTGGCACGAGATTTAGCTACATTGCACAAATAACTTGTACTGCCACATATATTAGGTTCGTCTCAGCAAAATGTATACTTCATTTTACTCCATTCTGACGGTGTATGACTTTGGCAATGAAAGAGAGTACAACACATCGAGAATTAATCATTTGTCAATCGCTAGTCATATTGAAGACATTATCTCCTCTTTACACCCTTTACATCCATCCATGTATTAAAAAAAAAACTACTTCTTGTAGCCTATGAATATCCGCCAACGGAGGAGTTTTCTTTTGTTAGATATCATTTTTCCCATGTTTATGCATGACTCCAGTACTATTACAAAGAGGCATTAACGGATGTTGTATTGACATCTATGACATTGCTTCACATACAAGATTTCTCTAGAGGTTTTACAAGATTGTTGGATGTAGCTTCGTTAGTTGCAAGTTAAAAAGATCAATCGTTAGACAGTCAAATGCTCGATGCTTGGGTTTTATTAAATCAAACATGATCATAAGGAATCTTTTACACTTCCAAGAACATCCAAACTGTGCACATTTCTTTAGAAGTGCAATACATTGAGAACAAGCGCTGTTAGGCACAAAAGTTGGTTAAAAATATATAATGATTCTAATTGGATTGAAATATTTTTAATATATTTTCACTACCTACATCTGTTAACAAGTTGAAGAGGAAAATAAAGTTTTATCAGATCTCATTACTGCTGTCCATTCCATATATGACTCATTATATAGAGGAATGCCTCTATAAGCATTTTCTTTGATAATGGAAAAATATTACTTTGATGGTCCAAAACTAATCATTAAAGAAAAGATCATGTGACCAGAACTATATATGACATGGCTCAAAATTCTTCGATTGAATATTGTCTGAATACATCATGATGACAATATTTTTTATTTAGGTGAAATGCTAATACAAGTTTAATATAAAAATTTATCATCATTACATATCTATGCGCTTGTTCTAGCTGGAAAAAACTTATTTGGATGTACTTTTTTACTATGGCTAAAGAAAATTTATGTTTACAATATCTACCATGTCAATTTGCACTTCAATTTATTGACATATGAATCATAAATCATGAAGCTTGATCTTTGTATATACCATATTTTTTTTTCTCTTAAAATTATTTTTACAAAATATTTGTAAGTGAATCTGTCTAATAGTCAGAAAATATATTCTTTAAGCAATGCTTCTCAACTTCAACTTCTAGAACATTTATGACATCAAAATTAATCATCATGTTTTATACGTGATTTTCTTTGTCTACTTTATCTATCGTTACTTAGACAATGCAATACTTTGGATATACCTCATATAATTGATCAGAATCTAACAAAAGAATCAAAAATTGACATATATATATTCTTCTCGTTTGCTGAGTTACCTACATTCTCAGACAGTTATTAGGTAAATATATAATTATTACATGTTTGATATGCTTTGATAAAAAAAACCGTATACAGTTTTACTTAATGATGCTCAAATAAAATAATTTAAATGCATGACAACAGATTGATTGTAAAGACAATCATATCTATCAGCATTTTACAGAAGTGTGGAATCCTTGATTGACAAACTACATCTCGTTTGGCAATCTTGGTATCTTTGTTGTAATTAATCTACTATTGGGAATATTTCCATTCTTATGATGCATATAAGAAATATAGATTCATAAATATTTCCTCGTCACATGATTTTGAAGTACTTAAAAGAAAATCCTGATTCTTCTTTTTCAGGCATGAAGCAAAATGATAGAAGATTTTAAATACAATCTTTGACATGTATTTAAATCAATAATACGAGCTTGTTAGAATTTTAAACATGTAATATCATATCTAGTAAATTTATGAAATGTGTTATTTTTTCTTATCAGATGATATTATAAATCAGTTTTTTCTTTTTGACTTATTCCACTTTTAAGATACAGATTTTAGCCAGTGACTTACTTATGCATGTTCACCAAGCTTGGCAATGATTTAAGGTTCCAACGTGTTGTTCATGACTATGAAGGAGGGGGAAAATAGCTAATGCAATTCAAAACCAAACGGGAAAAAAACCCGAAAGGTTTTGGGTAATTTGCAAGATAAATTGTTGTATTGAAGAATATCCTGACATAATTCCAGGCAAAGTTTAGCACAATCCGTCATGCAAATTACGAGTGAAAAAATAATCTTTAAATTTTACCATGTTTTCTTTCACCTGTTGCTTTCATGTGGCTAGTCATAGAGGCTGGAGAAAAGAGAAAGAAGTATCCAACTCAATCTTGTGACTGCCCTCTAAAATCAAAAAACAGGAAATTTTGTAAATAACTGAACTTCTTATTTTGGATATATATATATATATATATATATATATATATATATATATATATATATATGTGTGTGTGTGTGTGTAATTTCAGAAACTGGAATTTGAGTTATTTCATTTAATAAGCTACAATATATGTAGGAACAATTTTTTAAAAATCAAAAATACTTGTAAGGATGATAATAGTCAGATGAAATCTTCATTTCATCTGACATAAAAAAAGAAAATTAGTCTAAAATAAAAATGACACAAATAATTAGAGATTCCTTTTGAGGCGGCCCCCAGAAAATTATAAATCTGCAGAAGAAATCATACTTGTCTCCTTTATTTTTTCATTTTCTAAGAGTTACCATCGACACTGCAATCCAAGTAGTAGGTTTTAAGCAAGAAGACTTTGTGTTTTTCTGTTGAAACTGGATGTATGATCAACTTGATGATTCATTCCACGCTTATTATGATTGCTTAAACCTGTTTTACCAATCTTATAATATTTCTCAAAGTATTTAACTATCGGTCACTTTTAAGTAGATAAACTAAGAAAATCAGTTGGATTTGAAATTTCTTACCTCAAGGAAAAAATTTAGAAAAAAAATAGCAATAGGTTCGGGAAATAACATTATAATCGGCATCCAGGAAAATCATGCATGCATATTTAGCTCAGCTATTCCTTAAAAAGAGAAAAAATAACGAGAAAATTGGATTAAGACCTTAGAAACATCTTTGTATACTCCAAATCCAATTTACACTTTCGAAACTATGTGGTATATGGCCGTACTTTACAACGAGAAGGTGTCAGTATTTTCAAAGCCAAAAGACGAGCACTTTGGTATATGAAAGAAGTAGGAACAGAACGCATCGGTGAGACCGTTGTATATTCGGTACATAACAGTGATAGGATTAGAAAGTAGCCACAAAACAGCAAAGCCCAACAATTAAAACACAAGACCTTTATGACATGGATGCATGCATCGTAAATAGCAAGGTGCTAAGGAACGATCAGGATACATGAGACCAGAGTCAACAATAGAAGAAAGCAAAGGTCAATAGAGCACAAAGTGGTCCAGAAAACAGACAAATCCATAGGGCAACATACAGACAAAATCCTCAAAAGGACATAAAGACTACAACAGCCAACTACCTAAGGAAAGGAAAAGTAGCAGCCAAGCTTAAGGTGCCAAAAGGGAGAGCCACATCAGCAGCATTCTAACAAACTATTGTAAGAATGCGAATGGAAGAGACGGTTGGGTTATAATAGTAGTGGAATTATCATAATACTATTTTAATGTATTCGATGGTCTCGATAAAGGGCCACATTATGGGACGCATCTAGCCCTTGGATTCACGATGTCGGATGCAGGGACTGCCAGTGACTTGCAGTTTCCAGCTTTTTCGCATGTCGTCCCGAAGGTTCTTCAGGAGTGTCAGCTTCATACTGTACTCAGATGCTGTCCGTAATTCAATAATTGAAAAATTGAAGCGCGAACAATTCCTTGCTTCTAAACTGTTGAAAAGAGAGAATTTCGCCTTTATACATCGTAGCAGGTCGAGCTTGCGAAGGAATGGGAAGGGTGGCTCGGTGGCTCGATGGCAGACGAATTTAATTTACTTCTTCTGCTTCGTCGAGACAATTTCCCACCAGTGCACAGGCATTATCTATCGGTTGGGCCTAATCAGATCTCCCTGATGAGAAGAAATAATATAAAAGGCTGGAGGAAGATATTTTCTCCATGAATTGTAGAGAGGCTGCAGAGGAACGGCCATGTGGACTGACGAGGCCATCGCCACAGCAAACGGCAGCGAATGATCGGAGGTTGAAGGAGGACCACTTCAGTATTGTCCTGGAACGATGTCAGATCAGTGGTGGCAAATGTATGCCTGCAAATGAATGGACTTTTTCGTACAGGGAGATTGCTGGCAGCTTCAAAGAACGGAGTGCACCCACTTCCTTCTCTGCCTATGGTTCTTGCAGGATCAGAACTATGGACTGAGATCATCGAGCCTGCGTACAATCGCAATGTCGCATAAGCCTCGTCGGCTCTAGTGAAGGTTTGATACGAAACATTCACTCCTTGTACCGTTTCGAACAGATCGATTTACGCTTTTTTCAAGTGGGCTAGAGCTTATATGGCTACTAGTTCAGGGAATTTAGTATAGCCATACTCATAAAGTCAGGGCACAATTAAAGTAAGAGTAGTATAAGGGTAACATTCTCGACTTGACTCGCGCCATTGAATAGAGCGAGCTTGCCCCTTGTGAAGAGAATAGACAACCTGATTGATCGATCAGCCCCACGAGAAAGAGCCCCAAAGCCCTGCTTCGATCTGGAGCAAGTAAGTCTATTCTATTGCCACTTATGTGTGCATGATTTTGACAACTGTTTTGAAACCATTTTGGTTCACAAGCAGAAATACTACCCCTCATAAAATAAATAGAAGTTGGAGATTGCGGTGGTGCGGTTTAGATGGAGTTGAAGAAATTGGGAATCATTTGTTCACGGTTGGAAGCCCCAAGATGATGCTAAAATTGATTCAGTCCATGTAATGAGCGACATTGACACGGGAAGCAAAATCAAACGGAGACAATTGTGCCATTGACGGAGTGAGTAAAATATTTGGAGAAGAAAAGCTGTGCAGTGGACAAAGAGGAGCAGAAGGTGAAGCAAACATGTGATGATCTTTGCAGGATCAATGAAGCAGAGCTCCCATTTGTGCAAGAAGCGGAGAACTCAAAACTGGGATACCAACTGCATAATGTATGCTAAGCCATAGCTTCATGACGTGGAACAGAAGCTTTGGCGGGCAAGTGCTCGCAATGACTTTTTGTAGCCGTGTGAAGCAGAGTCAACGCTGAGCAGTGTCAAGAGTTTATGACAAATCATGTCGGTTTAGAATATGGAAACATGGAAATCCATGGGTCGGCAATGGTTGGCAATGCGAGGAAGCGATGGGAATCTACAATAGCATTGTACAAGTAGTAGAGCGCAGAGTAAAAGTGGGAGTTGATGCACATGCCTTCCACAATTCGCCTGGAAGACAGAGATAACAGCCCAAGAAGTGGGAAGGAACAATCCTTGATTAATTTACATTTTGGTCAAATTCTGCAGTGAAAAGTGTCACATTGAAGGACACTCTTCAAACCGTGACCGAGTTAGAGAAATATGTGTAAATAGACAATGTCACCTCACAAGAATACGCTCAAACTCGTCTTTATTATTGGAACCAGCCTGAAACAACTCAAACAGCCTGCGATCCTTTGTGTAACTTTGTCGTTGCAATGATAAAGTGGAGGGAAGTAGATCCCTACCATAAACTTACGATGGACGCTGACATGCTTCGGAGCAATCTTCTTCGAACTTGCAGGAGCTGGAAGTAGATTTCGTGACTGAAGCTCTAGTGATTTGTTTCCGAGGGCAGAGTTCGGAATCTGAACTCAACAGAAGAAAATGACGGGGACTTGAATAACGTCACGGGAAGCTAAGAAAGTCAATTGGACACGAGAGCAGCAGAACACAATTTCCAAAGCTAAGTACACAAGCATACAGAGCAACCTCCAGAAGAGTTAGATAGGTGAAAGGACAGCGAAAAACCCAAGCTTTCATGTTGAATGACAAGACAGAGTCCAATTTAGCGACAAAGATCAGATTGATCTGAGGTTTAAGTTCACCACTTCATCATTTTATTTCTTTATTGAAATGATAAAATTTTCTGTACTCACGATGTTCAGAATGTCCTTTCAATAAATTTTGAAGTCAGCTCTTTGAGTAGGGATGGAAAGATCCATGAAGTGGCTTTAGGCAGAAATTCATCACAAAATACATCTAATTCATCCTTTACTCAATGTATATATATATATATATATATATATATATATAAAAGTTCTAATACTTGGTGATTGAAATATAGTTGCACCGGTGACAGCCATTAAAGCTGAGATTCTGACAGTCTTGAAACGCTACAACAAATTTACAAATGAATAATTAAAGCATGAATCTCGAGAGCAAAGGTGCTCGAGGATATCCAGCGACTCCCCCACATCGAGTCCATTGGCTGGATGATTCGATTAAGTTTAATGTTCGAACTCAAGTGCGCACGTCGTATCCAGATCGAAAGGTTATCATGCAGACGCAAATGCTGTCCTGAGGACATACGCACGAGACGCTGAGTGCCAAGAGGATGGAAGGGACGGACCAAGATTGACATCCACAGGCTCCTAGACTTCATGCCTGTGCAGAGCTCCTGGCGTAGAAAATGCTGAACTACGTAAGTCGCTGATAGTCCGTCCATAGTGCATACATCGGTGCTAGCGATCTATGCTCCATCTTACTGTACCCTTTTGGGTGTTTATGATATGTCCCTGTACGACTTGATGATGGCAGTCTTCTCATCCTTTGGCTGTATTTCTTCACTCGTTGTAAATGATAGTAACCAGCTCAGCGAGAAGTTCGTCGAAATCTTTCATGTGCATTCATTCATTCGATGGGGTACGAAATTTTCGTCGACAGATTGAAATCTCGATGTTGGAATTGGAATTTGGAGCTTTCCCTGCATTCTACTTCCCATTTTGCCCAGATCCTCGTTCAACCTGAAGAGCAATACGATCGAAGATTTAAACCTTGAACCATGCGCCTGCTTAAACCTCTCGCTCGCGGCACGATACTTCGTTGCGTGCCCCGCGGGGCGATTCGACCCTTGCATCCTTTGAGTCATTATTAAGATGAGCGTCGGACATCTTGAAATCTCGGAAACTCTCCAATCAGTGCAAGCAGAGGCGATCCGAGTCTTACTAACACTTAATGCTCGTTCATTCTCGCTCAAGTGCCCACCGATCTGCAGTTCCAGGAGACGCCATCAGATTCAGTGACAGGCGCTCTTCGATCCAGTGGTTGGTGAGCATCGATTGCTTCTCCAATTACTCTCCAGCATTTCGGTCGAATGTTTCTCGTATGGATCTTTCCGGAACCTTCTAGACGAGCCCGAATCGTTTGTCCGAACGAGCGAGCGATGCGCACCGAGACAGCAAGCGACCAGCTCGTCAGCTCTTTAGCTCGCCGTACTTGGTACGATCGGATCGCAGAGCCTGCAGTTTGGGAAGGGTTAGGTCCAGCTCGTGATTCGAGTGCTGGACCTGACTCCATGGCATTGGGGAAATTCGACACGAGAAAGCACGTCCAGGCGTGCCCTCAATAATTTCTCGGAGGCCGTGCCGGTTTCCAGGTTCCGATTTCCCCGGAGATCTAGAAATGCGGGCTGATGCACCAGGCAGCTCTGAAGTACGGCGGCTCGAAAGCAAACCGCAGCATTCCAGAATCTCGACCGGCCCAAGCGGAGACACGACAAATCGATAGTGACGTCATTCGAGAAATGGTTTCGTGGAATGTCGAGCTCCGTCGTTTCGGGGAATGTGAAAGGCTCGAGGTAAAGTACATGGGCGAAATCATGATCATCATCAGCGTGGTCTGCTGCGGCTGCTACACTGCCAGAGGCCTGTCTGCCTGCCTGCTTGCTCCATGCAAGATCATTCCTCCGCTCGATCTGTAGGTAACAGAGCTGACACTCTCTGTCGATGACACCCTTCCGAAGTTTGGCGAAAATATTCCCTCACTGTCCGCAAGCTCGATCGTACGTACCACGAGCTAGAATTCCAGCTTGCCCTCCGGTGTAAGAAGCTATGTCAAGTGGTTAGAACCGACCAAGCTCACCCACGTTCACCTCGTTTCGTTGCTCATTCCATTATCGTTGTTGTCTGAATTTCTTCCTGCTGCTTCACTCTCAACTCCCAGATTCACGGTTCAAGCTCAACAGTGCAATAAAACTGCGAGTTCCTTTTACAGGGCCGTCTTTACTGCAGCTGACAATGTCCAAATCTGTTGAGAGTGCGCTGGATTCCCTGTCATGTTATCACTTTTACCAATTTTGCAATTCGAGCTGATCCTCGACGACTCTTTTGCGAACGAGGAATATTTGAGCCAGTGCGAAGGAACGACGTCCCCAAGCCCATGCAGATCCCATCTGCCTCGTGGTATCTGACGGCAGAATCATCTGGACGATGCGGAGCACTATGCTTTTTACGGATCTAGTGCGCCGTATACACAGAGAGGTCTGAGCAGGTGGTTCCTGAAGGAGGTCGACGATGTTGTGCTTAATGCTCACAATATGACTCTAATGGTTTATCAATAAAATTACATTATCTTGAATTGAAGCTGCATTTAAATCGTCAGAAACGTCGGATGAATGTCCAGAAATTGGTCCACTGAACATATCTGGATAACTTTCTCCACCCTGCTTGAGCTGGAGCAGTCTCCTGCGAGTCTGCTCAAGAGGATTGAATCCTTCTCTGTAAGTCTACTTCGAGTGCCATCTGCTTCACTCGACTCGACGAATTCATTTCGGTCCTGACGAACGGAAGCTTGAAAATTTTCAGAAAAAATTAACTCGGAAATCTCTAACCGGAACATTGTCACAAGCTGACGCCCAATTCGCTTTAGCAACAAGACGAACGCAGCTGTCCAGCAAGAGCAGCCCACTGACATTGTACCTTCGCAGTGACAGCCAAAAGCCTTCGAAAATTTTTATAGCTCGGTAGAAAACTCGGAGGACCTTTGCGCATTCCTTTCCAGAGCTGATCACATCATGACGAAGAGGATTCTGAACCCTCACGGAGGCTGCTTCCAGTCCAATGCGCATCCATCCCCGTGGCACGATGGCCTTCTGAGCGGGCTCCGTGATTTCCAGTACTCTTGACGAACGTCTTGCACGGCGCTGAGCTAGCCATGTCCTTTCTAATGAAGCTCTTAGATTGTTCCGGGTTGTGGATTCTTCGCTGCTTTCGGTCTGCCTGGATTGCGGTTTCCGTTCAGTCCTGGAGATTTCAGCAGGCAGTGGTTCGAGATTTGCCTCTTGTGCAGCTGTGATTCGTTGCATTCTTGTGTACGTTCTGCACTTTCTGCGTGGACTGCTTGGACCGCTTGCCGGTCCAGCTCTATGGTCAGCAGGCAGTGGCGACTGCTGTCGTTGTGATTTTTTCCTTTCTAGTAGATGCACGAGTCTATGGTTCGTGTGATCCTCGCTCGAAAGAGAGTAATTGTTCAGAAGCTAGATGCTGTGGATTCAACGCACATATCTCAGCCTTCTCCCAAACGCGTTTGGAGATTAGCAGAAACTGAGAGTCCCGTCCTGGAAAATGTTGACTCACACTATATGGAGCCCAGATCCAGAATTGCTCAATGACACTGTTTCTACATTCTTTATGTCATGTGTTATCACTATCTCCATCTGTAAATCTCTTTTAAGGTGGGACATGAAAGCAGCTTTGACGTCTGGCAAATTCAGAACTTCAAGCATGTCTTTTCCAGAATCTATATTTTCAGTCCTATGTTTACTCTTTTATCTGTGACTTGTAACATATGATGATTTTATTCGAGCTACTTAAAACAAAATAATTATACGGAACCATGCTCCAAGGATATGATGTCCACGACCACGACTCAAGAGAAGTTTTACAGCTTCATTGAAAACAAAGTTAGGATGCATTGAAATCCAACAGAGAAAGTGTACATCCATAATGGAATTAAACAACACGATACTCTACTTATACAATTTGAAAGGTGAGATAATACAAAATTGTGATGATGCATCATTACACAGCATCATTATGAATGTGCGCGGATAAATCCTCGTGGATATGAGGGGAAAGATCTCTACAGCTGCCGAAGCATCCGAATCCAGCGTATCAAAGAAGTCAACTTCTTATTGATTATTCTATGGACGCTGACATTTAGATGAATCGTCATAGCTCCGCAGATTATGGTTTCATCTTGTGTGAAGATGGGGAATGAAGAGCTTGAAGTAGCTTGTCCTTGCTTTGTTTGCACAATGACGCCGATCTGAGACTGATCCAGGCACCTGATCATGAAGCTCGGGCGGGCCGTGAAGTGGCCGAACCTTTCCATCTGAAGATCGTTTCATCGAGCAAATCCTCGTGTCGCAGAATGCGAGGACATGATCCGGCATCCATTGGCACATGTCATCTCAACACGCACCCCAGTTCTTCGAAATAACGATATTTGATCTCGTGATGAAGAATCCGTGTCGCATGTACAAGACGCAAGGACGATTACAAACAGAGGTCCAAGCCGCTCAGCTCGTCGACGAGAACCAATCCGACGATTAAGAAGTGATTTGCTGATGAATTTGAAATCCTCTACAAGTTGACGAAATTGATTGCGCGGTGCCTTTGGCCTCCGCAACCGAGATTTATTTACATGATGAGCAAGGGAGGGCATGGAGAGCTGAGATCAGAAGGATGGAGTCGGACGAGCTCGAGACGATCACACGTCGTCGGGGGCTCGGGCGGGATGGACGTCGACGCGGGCGGTGACGAAGCGCTTCCAGAACCAGTGCTGCTCCCAGAGGAGGGGCATGCGCTCGAGGCCGACGCCCTTGGTCTCGGGCACGAAGAGGAAGACGAAGAGCGACATGACGACGATCCAGAAGGCGAAGAAGTAGAAGACGCCGAAGCGCATGGCGCAGAGGAAGATGTAGAACCACTGCGCGATGCAGAAGCCCACGAAGTAGAACACGAAGCCATTGAGGCTCATGGCGGCGGAGCGAATCTCGAGCGGAAAGATCTCGCCCGGGATCACGAAGCCCAGCGACCCCCAGGACCACGTGAACGCGCCCACGTACAGGCAGAACACCACCACCACGCCGATGCCCACGCCCTTGTCCAGCGGCTCGTGCAGCCCCAGATGGTACTGCAGCAGCGCCCCCAGCGCAATCTGCAACCCCACATCCAATCGCTGGCCTCTCAGATACCATCATCATCATCATCATCATCATCTGCTACGTTCTAGCGCAATCATTCATTCATTCATTCATATCTGCCTGAGCGAGAACAGCTTCAGACTCAGTCACGAAAATCCTCGAAGCTTTTGAATATCGATACCAAAGCTCGAGTGACAGAGAAAATTCGGGCCAACATGAAACGAGAAATTTCGTGGAGAAGAGAGCTGCCATTCGGATGAGGCCATTCTTGTCGGCTTCGATCGTCATGAAGATTCCTCGAAGCTTTCGAGTCTCGATGCCGAAGCTCCAGTGACAGAAAAATCGGGCCAACATAAAACGAGAAATTTCGTGAAGACGATAGCTTTCGTAATCGCGAGAGGTGAGTTACAAAGAAAAAATAAAATCGGGACAAGTTACGATGAGAACTGACCAGGAAGACGAACATCTCGACGCCGCCCTGGTAGAGGATCTTCTTGCGGCCCCAGAGGTCGACGAAGCGCATGGCGAGGGCGGCGGTGACGACCTTGACGGCGCCGAGGATGGCGTTGGAGTAGAGCGACGACTGCGCGCCCAGGCCCAGCGACCGGAAGAAGACCGGCGCGTAGAATGCGGCCGAGTTGGCGCCGGTCAGCTGGAAGAAGACCGGCACGCTCAGCCCCACCACCATCTGCGGCAGGTACCGCCGCTGCCGTACGGCCGCGAACGCGTGCCGCACGCCCTGCGCCTTGGCTACAGCGCCGGCGATGTCCGCGAACTCCACGTCCACGTTCGCGGTGCCGCGAATCTTCTCCAGAATCGCCCGCGCCCGCCGCGGCTGCCCGCGCTGCAGCGTGCTGGCCGGCGTGTCGGGCAGAAAGACTCCCCCCAGCACCCACACCAGCCCCGGCGCCCCCGCCAGCCCCAGCGCCAGCCGCCACCCCCAACGCTCGATCGTCTCCGCCCGGTAGCTCACTATCCCCGCCGCAAAAATCCCGATCGAGTGCGCAATCTCCAGCGACGCCATCAGCGCCCCCCTCGTCTGCGCCGGCGCCATCTCCGCGATGTACATCGGCGTCACCTGCACCACCAATCCATCAATCAATCTGCCAATCCATCAATCAATCCTCCTCACGGCCTCTAATCCGTGCTGAAGATGGCACAATCTCTCGATAAATGAATCCTTCATCGGCCTCGCAGTCCGCCTCTGATTTGTGCTGAAGATGGCATTATCAGTCGATAAATCAATCCTTCATCGGTCTCGCGGTCAGCCTCTGATCCGAGCTGAAAATTGGACTTCCGAGGAGGAGAATTTTGCGACGAGGAGGAGGAGGAAGGAGGATGGGACATACCTGGACGCAGATGCCGAGGGCGGCGCCTTGGATGATGCGGCCGCTCAGAAGCATGGCGATGTTCTGGGCCGAGGCGCCCAGGATGGTGCCGACCATGAAGGTGAGCCCGCTGATGAGAATGCTGGCCCGTCTCCCCCAGACTCGAGTCGGGTACGAGGCCAGCAGGCACGTCGATAGCGCCGCCAGGTACAGCGACGACGTGTACAGCTGCAGAAACTGGTCGTTGAATCGGCAGTAGTTGTTGGTCGACGTCTGCTTGCGCAGGAGGTCCGGGAAAAATTCCTCCAGAAACGAGTCCATGGCCGACACCCCTCCTGCCCATCATCAATGAATCAGACATCGGCGAATTAGCATTCTCCATTCGATTCTCTGTCCAGAGTCCATGCCCATCTCTATCTCCTTCTTCTCCCAGAGAAGCGAGGAGTCTGATTTCTCGAGGGTCGAGGGGAATGGAACCCGGGGATGATACATTGCAGACTAGAATGAATGCCAAGGACGCGAGGGAGTGCAGTACCTGCGATGTTGATCTCGTATCCCAC
The DNA here is from genome assembly GCA_037833965.1 of Marchantia polymorpha subsp. ruderalis. Taxonomy (NCBI): domain Eukaryota; kingdom Viridiplantae; phylum Streptophyta; class Marchantiopsida; order Marchantiales; family Marchantiaceae; genus Marchantia; species Marchantia polymorpha. The sequence goes on along the minus strand of AP031351.1, from coordinate 28,391,635 downwards.
AGACATGAAAATGCAGGTCGCGGTTGCGACGGTGACCAAGACGTATGGGGTCGTCCGCCCTTCATACGGCTTCTTCTCCTGCAAATCTCCCGCTGGCGGATCTGCGATCTGCGTCGTCATTTTTTCTCGTCGCTGTCTGCTCCGGCCTCTGCGCTCTTTCTACGAACAGACTGCCTCTCAGAGCTCTGTCAATTGAACAACGAACCACAGTCAGACATGCTGGCTCGAACGACAGAAGAAGGAATGCCATCGATGATCCATTGCACTCTTCTGCATCAGAAGTATCCTTCCAACAGAGCAATGGCTTCAGTGCAGCAACTCGAGGCATAAAATACCTCTCGATTCAGAGATTGTCGACGAGGAATCAAATATTTACGAGAGGAGTCGACGGAGTGTGAGACCTTGATCTAACTCTCGAGACCCATCCGTGGGCCTGGGACAAGTGCGAAGCGGCAGGCAGGCAAGGCCGGGTTGAGCTCCAAATTACTCGTTACTCGTTACGCCATTGCGAATGCGCCATATGCCAGAGAAGAATCTGGTCTCACGTTGTCCACAGTTCTCTCCCGTTCTTCAACGTCTGATGTCGAGCTCACTCTCCCTCCTTTTTTGGAGATCAAGGAACACTCTATCGATTCGACTTGCTTGATAAATGTCTAGATTCTACTCACGCAGCTGCCACGAGTCATGAATGTGTCTGGAAAACTTTAAAACCATTGCTGAGGGCACAAGACTGGAGAAAGAGAGAGATCATTCCATTCATAAGCCCATGATAAGCTCCATATCTGCCCTACTCTGACCGCACAGCAGGGGAGAGAGAGAGGAAAGAACGATGTGACATGTAGGTTTCTAGCCTCTGGCTCCACGGAGAAAGCAGAGAAAACATGAGAGAGCTTACACTTTATGGAAATGCACGCCCACGAAATGTTGGAGGAGATTTAGGAGATTTCCATGCATTTAGGCAATGTCTGCTCTGACGTCTGTTGCAGACCTGACATCATCACTTCGAGCAAACCACATACGAGACTCATATCAGCTACATAGATGAACTCAGTCGCTACATAGTGTAGTTCATGCTCGTGGAGGTCAGCCTGTGGAGACCCGAGTCCAAAGTCCTGAGAAATTCGAATATCGACTGTCATAATCGTGCGTACAGCTCCGAGCTGTCGCTTGTAAATGGTTCAGCTGCTCAGCTTGACTTACCGCTCACTGTCAGATTGATCATTGTACTGTACGGTACTTGCTCTTAATTTGTGTGGGTCTTCCCTCAGGACCGAGACCCCTTGCTATGATTACGATTAAGTCTGATCGTCGACGCATACCTTGATGCATACTATTCTGCAGCTCGTATGTAACTGCTCGAAGCTGGAGCTCCACTTTCCTCAATCAAAGCGTATGTCTGTCAGTCTGTGGTCTGGACGGGATGAAAGTAAGAGCAACTCGAGCACCCGTTCCATGAAGTAAATCTGCACGTGTGATTTCGTGCTCTCGCTGGTGATTACGTTATAATATTCTTTACTTCATGGGCCTGCTATGTAGTACTGGACAGATCTAGAGTTGACATACATTCGCAACAGATTTGATGGTCATTGATGACTGCGTTGACAGTCAATAATGGTCGTACATGTGTCCAGGATTTCACGGCATGCGTGTTTCACCCTCGAGCATTTGGCAGACGATCGACACCCACTGGAAGCTGCTGTATATTCTACGGGTTACAAACAATAATTGACCATCTCTCTACCGCCCAGTACAGTGATCATTTTTCTTCGTTCCCGTTCTGCATGCAACCATCATCCAGGCCATTTGTGAACTGAGCCTTTTTCTCTTTGGCATCCGCAACGTACGACATAAAATTCCATTTCTATTTCGAAACACTAATTTGCCATAAGTCAGAACGACTTCATCTTTCTCTTTGCAGTGTGAAGGGCCCATTCGGACACTCTTTCAATCATAAGAATATAAGAGCTTTGCGTATCTCGCTGGATTGCCATGTTATGTTCCGAGTACACGATTGGAAAACATAATATTCATCGAAGCATGAGACGATCCAGAACCATGGATCGATCAATGATGTTATATCATTGATCGATCTGGTTAGCAAGTGTGGCTTATGTTATATCATTGATATAGCATAAGCCTCACTAACAGGAGTACTGAACCTCGAGAAAGGATACCACACACAGCAGCATGCATTATCAACGTGATCTTCTTTCCCACGTCTTTACGAAAGGTTAGGATGGCCCTCTCTCTCGTCCATGGCATGGCATGGCACTTTGCTGCAACGTACCGTATGTTGGGACGAACCGTGTACGCAAGACATCAAGACCTGTACTGGAACGTACAACAGCGATGGTCACTTCTCGAAGTCTCGTTGTTCCGGACCTCGAGTCTTGAGACTTGAGACCGAGGAGTGTACAGCAGCGGCTGTGGGTCCAGATCGCAGCAGCAGCAATAGTAGCACCAGAGACTGCGGCCATCCGTACTCTGGACGAGCTGACATACCTACCTCATCACTGCTAATCTACCGAAATAATGAGACGCCTGAATCTGCTGACAGGCCCTACAACGAGAGTGTAAAGTGCTGAATGCATGAACCGCAGACTTTTTAAGACCAGCAGAGGAGAATGGAGACGATCTATCAATCCATCGATCTAGCTATCTCGGACTGGAGCTCAAGCGAAAATTCTTCAATCCCAGACATGCGTGACGAGCAATAAAGTACTCAGGGTTGAGCACTCTGCAACCACTTTAAGAAACGGAGGTTCATATTCACTTGTCAGGTATCGTATAACTGTCCGCGAATCCCTGGTATCTGCTACACTTGAGGAGCCAACTTGATTGGAAGTTGGCAATTGCAGAGCCCACCATGTGAATCGTAAGTCATCACATCAAGTCCAATCGTTCGACCACGACCCAGTGGACAACTTCCAGCCAGTTCTGGTGGTAGAACTATCTCAACCTGAGCATGAAGAGTACAAACTAGGACTTGGAGGACTAACTTCACAAGCTAGCGAAACTTTGTAGACATAAATTCGAAGTCCTGGACAGCGTCCTCTTGGAGAAGGATGGTGCCTGACTGACTGACAATACCAGCTCCGCCGATTCCCTGATGCTAAAGCGGAGTACTGTAATTGTAATTCACACAAGTGAAAGCTTAAAGTGCAGGAAGCTTCTATTCCAGATTTGATGGAGCTCCAAACGGAAGCAGAAGGAGAGCATTCAATTTTTCTCCATGTTCACCTTTGAGTGAAACGGGAGATTCTGGAGGCAGTTTTGATTCTTGTTCTTTGAGGTAAGTCCGAACCTCGTAAAAGTTCAACTTCAAAGCGTCATCCTTTTTGCATATGGAAGTTCGGGAACCTCAACACAAAGCTTCGGGACAGGAGATTTGTGCAATTTTGAACAAGAGTTGCGCTCCTTCAGAAGATTTTCTAACAGCATGTAAAGGCAATGTGCGAAGGCAGAATAGAGCCATATATCGGATTCAATTCCGAGCGTATTGAAGTATATGCCTGTGGACATTCGGTACTGCGCGCAGCATGGAACCCCTATACTGTAATCCTGTTTCGCCCATCGATCATGACGACGACTTGTTGGTATCAGATACACTCCTAACCTTGACTCCCAGACTGCGGGCACTACAGTCCGAACATCGACAAAAAGGAAGGAAGATAATCATTAATTTTTCTCTTGCAGGTCACTCATTCTTCTTCATGACATCTTCGAGACCCCTTTCCCTCTTTGTATTGGCCTGCACAAACCCTTTTTGGGAGAAAAAGAGGATGAGAAAGAGAGACCGTGCAGCTGCTATTGAACATTGTGCTGCACCCCACTGTCAGTCGTGTGCGATTGATCTAATTCCTCTTGCCTATGAAAACGGATGGGCTATGCCAGCTGGTGGGGCAAAGGTCTTTTGGAGGACCATCGGGTCAATTGTATGATTGTCGTACACCCTACAGGCCATAACAATGTCCTACAATTGTATGTGCCTCGTTCATGTTTTCAAATTAGAAAAATCTAGCCTCGAAAAAACTTTGACGGTTTCTCAAATGTGGTCCATTCTGAAAAAGTCTCGGCCTGGAATGACTCTCGAAAAAGTGCGGCGGTTACAATTGGTGACTCTCATGGGCAGAAAACCGAAGCTTCACTTTGCGTGCATACAGTTGTGACGCAGGAGGGATGCCTGCAGGAGGAGGAAAGGATCAGATGCATGGGAACTAAGCTTCTAGAGAAAAGCGACATGAAAGTGTGAAGATTGAAGGTTCACATTGCGTACTGGATTCCGAGATTCTAAATCTTGCCGAACGGCTCGTCCCTCGACTCTAATTGATAGATCAGAATAGGATCAGGAGGACCTATTGGGTCTGACAAATAAGACAGGTCAGTTCGCAGCTCTAGTTGTAACTGAAGCGTAAAGAGCTCTCAAACTGACGTGAAAGGACTCTCATTTCCTCTTCATCAGACTGCTCTTCCAACTTCATAAGCCCCACCCGATTAACAGTTCAGAACTGCTGTTATTCAATACCGAAGAGCAGCTTTGGGACTCAAACTAACTTCAACAGTTCCAGCTGGCACGCAGATCGGCTACAGACAGACCTCTGTCCCTCTGATCCTTTCGTCTATGCTACTAAATGTCGGTAATTTCCTCATCTGCAATCGCATTTGATGATGATTCCCAAATACAGGAACGTGAGATGACTATGCCATGCCAGCCATATCATCAAGACCTCAGCGTTGTCCTATGTCAAAACTTAGTAGTCCGCATTCCAGTTCTCGCTTACGAGAATTCTTTAGTTTCAAGCACTCTCTTGTGATTGATGGTTTCCTCTCCATCATGAACAGATGATGGACCTCCATGAGCGTATATCTTTTAGCACTAGGGACTCAGAGACTGAAAGTTTTTGAACCTCCGGATTTTCAGGTGCTGTAAATCTTCAGCCCCAAAAACCCATCCTCCCACTGATTTTCCTGTTCCTACTCTCAGTGCTGCGAATGGGTCGCTTACTGAGACGGTATTGAGCTGTGCACACTTCTTCTTATAAGTGGATTAACACATGAGCACCATCGGGTGCATATTGACAACCGACCGTTTCCTCGTGCCTTGACACTCAAATCAAATACTTAACACTCCACTGTGAGGTTTTAATTGTTTGCTTTCGGAACTATGTGGAGTTGAGTGTCATTGATTCGTTCAAATTCAAGGTTCGACAGTTGAAGCAGGACCTCCCGAATGGCAATCATTCAGTTGCTGCGATTCATAAGCTTTTCATAGCTCATAGCTAGAAATTATCCAAAACCAAAGAGTTTTTTTTTTCTCAGATCCACACATCGCGAGTAATTGTGTTGAACGATTTTATACACGCCAGGGTCTACTATTGTCCAGTTTGCAACTGGTTCATGTGACTCATACTTCATGATCATGGAAAGGAAAGAAGGGACTCATGGAGGGCTTTGTTTAACGTAGGTCCCTCGCTTAAGACTGGCAATATGCACATGTGAGAACGATCACACGCATTAACAACATTGAATATGGAGTTAGCTCTCCATGCTCATAGGGTGCAATGTCCATTCAGTATGTTCTCGTGAGGATATTTAACATGAGCTCTCTCACACCTTGACAATCCAGTGAGGCATGATAAAACTTAGTCTTAGTCCAGAAGACTTTGGAGTCTCTCTCTTGATCCGAACATGGTCTCGTTGTTACAAAAGCATGCTATCACATGAACAGAGCCCTCCCGACCGACTGAAAGCACCTCTCTGAGTTCACCTCAAGTCCATAGTTATCGTTTGAATCGAGAGCACAACGGACTTCAAGGCTCCTTGAACAAAAAAGCGAATGAGAATATGTTTATGAACTAAGGAGACATTGTGCATATCTCATATAATCTGCACATTTCTTGAAGCTCAACATCTTCAAGTTATGTCTGTTGGGCATCAATCATACTTATAGTTTCTTATAAGGATTACGATACAATAAGGAATACCTGAAAGTCTTCATCTTCCTTTTGATTATCCACAAAAGATGAGATCTCGAATGGCATCATATAAATGACATCAAGTAATTGGTTGCTGCTTACTTTTAAAAAGAATCTGAAAGAGAAATCTCACCGAAACAGAAAAATCATTCTGATCCAAAGATTTTATTGAAAATCCATCATACGATTTATGACTGGAAACATTATGGAAATTTTTGAAAATTGCAGACAAACTATATTTTCTTTCATATTGGCATCTTAGCTTGGTAGCTACAATAATTCATTGAGTGCATCGATCTGCGCAGACGCAGACGAGACGAGACGGTCCACAGATTACAGTCACCAAAGCACATTCATCATTCATTCATTCACTTTCAAGTGCAATACGAGCTCCGCCATGACCACCCTGTGTGGAGCAGGGTTCGAGCCGTTCAAGCTGAGGCTGAAGAGGCGAGAGATCGCTCGTGAAGGACTCAAAGGAAAGAAAGTAAATCTCTTCGAGGCTAACGACTTGCGGAACTAATGGTTGTTCTCGAGATCATGTAAGCAAAGCACTTAACGAGCTGTGACCACGTGAGCCGGAAATATAAAATGCGCAGAGAGTTTCGTGTGTATGGAAGCGCAAGGTTTCAAGTTCCGATGTTCTGAAAGCCCTCTACCGAAGCCATCAAACTCCAACAGGATACGAATTTTGACGCAAGGATGCATATTGAGTCTCAGAGTTGACAAGAATAAGTTTCACATTTCTCGATGTCTGTCACTTCTTCCGCAATGTCCAGATCAGTCGATCTCCGTCTTTCCAACCCCTTTTCTGCTTCCGTGATAACCTTTAATTCCTGAAGTTATGGCCCTTTCAATGGTAAATGACGAGGAGCAGTCCTGGATACTCGATTCAGTTCAGATGGATGTTCTATGTAAGACTCTATGTACGAATCTGAAGCTATTTTCTTTTACAGCTGCTTGTGACGATTTACATGTTTTTCTTTTCTTCTTCTTTTTCTTATTCTCTGCCAAACAAATCTGAATCCATTGCATGGCATGTCAGTGAGTTCTTCGGTTCAGCTCATGCTAACTCTCCTCGTATTATTGCATTTTGATCGAGCGAATTCGTTGTCTATGGGTTTGCATGCGGACTGGCGAAATCCAGGTCTGAATTTCGAATTGCTTTTGGCGCTATGGATCTATAAATACGGCCAGAATCTACAAAACTATGAATATGTAACTGTTAGAACATTGTTAGATACTGTCGTGTGCTATGGTCGTCCCGTGCCACTGCTCGTCGTTTTGCCGAGGGACTTGCTTCAAAAGATCAATTTGGAAATTTGACTTTGTACTCGCAGTTCTCTTCGGATCAAATGCCCAGCGTTCGTGTCATTCGCTCGCTCTGAGACCGAAGCGAAGGAGCCCTCTCATCTTCGAGGAGGCATGGACGATCTCTGAAGAATCGTCCTTCATCAACAATGTGAGATTTTAGGGTAAACCCTAAACCCTTTCGTAACGGAAGAACAATGGTTCAACATATGAACCTGGATACGTTTTTGTCAACGTCTTAGCATTTTGCACTAGTTCAATTTTTTAGTTTTCAAGATTCTTTGCCCAAATCCTTGTAGTTGAAGTCCAAATGATGAATAAACTTGGGGAAAGGCTAGTCACTTTATCCATATTATCCCTCACCCTAGGGGTGAATAGATGTTAACCTGGCAAGAATTTTCATGCACAACCCGTTTGCTCTAGTGGTAACACGCAAGATCAAGTACCTTGATATTTATATATTTCTTGATACCAACCATGAGTCACGGTTAATCATCCTGATTCAATCCATAACCTTGCACTTCCGATAGTGCATCGTGGGAACCTCCAGGTTTGAAATGAGATCACTCTAACCAATCACATATCTCCCTTCTTAAGCACTATAATTAATTTTTTTCTTGGTGAAAGATAATCGGAATAAACAAAGTGATAAACAGCCGCTACTTTAACTTGTACAACAGTTGGCAAAAATGTTATTAATCTTGAGGAAATAAGTTAATTTTCAATTGAATTTAACTCAATCTCCATCTTAATTTTTCATGTTACAAAATGGGCTTCTACTTTTGCTTTGCAGTTAGTTATCTTTGCAAAATCGGCTTCTTTCTTGTTCGTTTTGTCTTTGTGGCAGAACTACTCCCGTTAATACTGCTTCAATTGCGTAAAGCACAACCTAATCATCCAATGAATACTCTGTCTAAATTCTTCCGGATTTTGAATAGTCAATCTCTAGCGAGTCGGAGGTAGATTTGACTTATGTTGTTCTTTAAAGGAACAAGAGGAATTTGTTATCGATATGTATCCTTTCAATTGTCATCTACCCTTTGATCCAATAATTTTTTAAGTGTGCTTTTGTAATCCATGGTTGGTCTAATATAATTGGATATGATACATCTTCTTCTAACACCACATGAAAATTCATTATGATGCAAATGTCCAAGACATTAATACAAACATTGGATATTATATTTTGAGGTTTACACATACTTTTGTTGATTATTTTTAAATTTGTTGATTAAAATGAATGGACAAATATCTTTTATAGTCAAGATCTATGTATCTCATTGCTAGAATAGTCATCACATCGACAATTGCCTCTCAACATCAAGTCATTACATCCAACGTCTATGAGTAAATCATACTCTTGTTGAATTCATAGCATTGATAGATCAAGTATTTTGGATCATTGCTCTGAGAGTTATAGTTTGTCCTTACGATCTCGATTGTACTCTGTTTGAGGTAGAGTTAGAGCAAAGAGCGAGAAATTTATGTGAGATTTCAAACCCGATAGTTTGGATTATTGTCAAGTCATTCTTGCGGTTCATGATAGATTTTGCAATAAAGTACTTCATTGTTGTCAAAGGCAAAGTTTGCAAGGAAATTCATTTTGATAATTACTTTACGAATCTTCATCGTACTCTGAATCTTTACAATGAAGTATATGAGCAAGACAATGAAAGCAACAAACATGTGGGTTGAAAGAAAGAAAAGACCAGCAAAGTTGTGGATAATGATTTGTAAGGCTGTTAAAAAAACGCAAAGACAAAGAAGCAACAGAAGTTCAAGAAGTCCACAAAATTGCCACAGACCGAACCAACCGAAGAGGCCACCAATTGACTTTTTAATCTTTTCTTGATTAGATTTAGAAGTCGTTCAAGCAAGATCATTTTGAGACTAAAGGTGTTGCCATGGTTTGCAAAGCCAAAGAAGAAAAATGAAAAGACATGACTGAATTTGAGATGTCTCCCAACATTTTCAAGTCTCATTAGAAGAAGCAAGATTATAATAAATCTATGTCAACTTACAAGATCCAACCAACCAAAGAGTCAATCAACGGACTTCTTCATCTTTCTTGATGAGTTCAATAAGCTGTTAAAGTAACATCATGCCGAGGCCAAGAATGTTGCATTGGCAAAGTCAAAGGAGAGAAATGAAAAGACATGACTGAATTTGAAACATCTCCCAACATTGTCAAGTCTCAATAGAAGAAACAAAAGTATAATAAATCTATATAAGCTTAAAAATCCTAACCAACCGAAGAGTTCATCAACTTACTTCTTCATCTTTCTTTATGAGTTCAATAAGCTGTTAAAGGAACATCATGTCGAGGGTGTCGCATTGGCAAAGTCAAAGGAGAGAAATGGAAAGACATGTCTGGATTTGAGAAGACTATCTACATTGTCAAGGCTCAACAGAAGAAACAGAAGTATGATAAGTCTATGTCAACTTACAAGATCTAAACCAATCGAATAGACCACCAACTGACTTTTTCATCTTTTTTGATGAGTTCATTAGTCGTTTAAGGAAGATTATTCCAATGTCAAGGATGTTACAGTGGCGGGCAAGGCACCAATTGTCTTCTTCATCTTTCTTAATGAGTTCAAGAAAGTCGTTTAAGGAAGATTATTCCAAGGTCAAGGATGTTACAGTGGCGGGCAAAGCACCAATTGTCTTCTTCATCTTTCTTAATGAGTTCAAGAAGTCGTTTAAGGAAGATTATTCCAAGGTCAAGGATGTCGCAGTGTTTGGCAAGTCACCAATCGCTTCTTCATCTTTCTTAATGAGTTCAAAAAGTCATTTAAGCAAGATCTTCTCAAGATCAAAGGTGTCGTTGTAGTCGGCAAAGCCAAAGAATAGAATTGGAAAGACATTTCTAAATTTGAGAAGAATCTGTACATTGCCAAGATTCAAGGGATGAAGCAAGAGTTCTTTAAGTTTATGTGAGCTTACAAGATCCAAAGTAACTGAAGAGGTCACAAACTGTCTTCTTCACTATCTTGATAACTTAAAGAAGTTGTTCATAGAAGATCATATCGAGGCCAAGGATGTCGTAGTTTGCAAGGCCATCTATTAACTTATTCATTTTTCTTGATGAGTTCAAAAATTTGTTTAAGGAATAACATCACGAGACCAAGTATCTCGCCTTGGTTGGCAAGTTCACCAATTGACTTCTTCATCTTTCTTGATGAGCTCAAGAAGTTGTTTAAGGAAGATGTCACAAGTTCAAGGGTCTCGCCTTGGTTGGCAAGGTCACCAACTGACTTTTTCATCTTTCTTGATAAGTTCAAGAAATAGTTTAAGAAATATCATCTCCAGACCAAGGTTAGTAAAGCCGAAGGGGAGAAATGTAAAGAAATGTCTCAATTTGGAAAGGTTTCAAGTCTAAACAGAAGAAGCAAGAGAACGAAAAAGTCTATGGCATTTTACAAGATCCAAATTTACCAAAGAGTCCATCCATTCTATCTTTTATCTTTCTTGATGAGTTCAAGAAGAAGTCATTTAAAGAATGTGATACTCATGACAAGGTTATGTTAGCGGTGGGCAAGGGCACCAACTGACTTCTTCCTTCTTTCTCAACTATGTTCTCTATAAGGATAGGAAGGGCATCGAATATGGCTTGATAATCCCCGGGGCTTCAACATCATGATTGATGTACTCGACTGAAATGAGTGGAAGTAACGAATAAATTCACGAATACCTCCTTTGCAGAGCAATTCTCGAAAGCTTGTCGCGAAGGCAGATGCTTCACGATCGGATGCCCGTCAGCCAGCCAGACATTTGACAGAACTAGCGAAGAAGACGCGAGATCGATGATTTTTGAGATCCGTCGGTTGCTTGAGGAGGAAGGAGATGAAGTTTCTGCACCGGAAGCAGTCCCCGAAGTTTCCATGAACGCCACGATGACAACGCCGAGGCCGTCAACGTCGTTGCAGCAGCAGCAGCCGCCATAGCCTCGATCTTGATCTGCCCCAGCTCTGGGCTGGGAAGTTGGATGAGGCCGATTAGAATTGCCAAAAATCAAATTTCTTCGAGCAGGTGAATACAATGATTGCTATCCGGATGCAAGCGATGCTTAAATCTCAGCTGACGGCAACATGATCGATCGATGGTTCAGTTGTTACCTATCATGATCAGATTTGAACTTCTCCGTTCAATCATTTCGGTTCTTCCACGACGTCAATGGATTCTCGGTCAAGCTGGCTTTGAAGGACGAGGTTCAGCATAATGCATTTGGAATCTGCTCTAACCATTTCGACTTCGAGCTTTACGGCAACTGGTAATGCTCGTCGCCCTACGTGCCAATGGCTGTGAGGTTGTAAACTTCGCACTTTGTCTTACGCGGTTCTGAATTTACGAAAGAAGTCCTCGCTATAATTGACCGATCATGATGCTCCGACATGTCCCCACTCCCACGACTACGAAGACAAGGATTTCGGATCTAGCAAAAGAATGACGGGCATTCCTGTCGGCTCCTGATAATTATGAGGCCATTCATAATCAGTTTGTCCATTTACCTGCAGACCGGACAGCGACACTTGTTTCCAGCTCGTGGAGCCATGAGCACGGAGTATGCACCGAAGTCATGCCTACCTACGTTTGCAACAGCTGCCAACAAAGAAACTGTGATTTCTCGTGACAGGCAGTCCTCGAGAATCAGATTCGTCTTTGCACAACAAATCCTTTTAGAGCACATCTTCTCAACTGTGTCTCCTCCGCTTGAGCAGAAGGAAGGTCAGTCACTCAGTTGGTCACTGTCAGGGCGAGCCTTGAGGTGTGGCCACGGATGCCTTCTGCTGCCAATCACATACATTCACACCTGTCGACGTAATTCATCGATCATCCAATCTCAGTCTCAATCTCGCTGTCCGGCCCTACCTACACTGCAACAGCTCGCTCTTTGTCTCGGAGATACTCTGAAGTGTGTTACAAACGGCAGTTCATGTTCTCGATGAGATGCATGAAATCACTCTCACGTCTCATTCATCTCAATACATGGATTTGATTGAATTAACTTCACAGAGACCCAAGGGCCGCGAATTATTACTGTGACAAAATACTGCAAACAAAATCGCTGACGGAATTGTTGAACGGGGGAGGAATCGAGTCTTCGCAACATCAGTTTCTCAACGAGCTCTCAGTAACTTGTGACATGAAATATCAGTCTTCGAGAGAACCACGTTAATGCACGTCGATCACGTTGACCAGCGTTGGGGTAAAACTACAGCCATGGTGTACACACCCAGTGATAGAACAATCCTTCGCTGTATTCAGATCTTCAAAGAGAAGACTCTTCTCCCATGCATTCACACACACACACCTGTTCGCAGTCCCTCGAACTGGCAAGGGCGAGAGATAAAAATTCCAATTTAATTCAATTCAAGTCCATCGATTGGGAAGAAAAGAAAAGTCAGTTCATCGAGCTCCGAACGGGAAATCACATGTATCCGATAGGGATAGGCCCAACAGAAACCCATAAGCTAGCTCGCCCATGCCCTACTCTCGCAGTTCTGCACCTCAACAATCATGTTCAATCCGAACAGAACAGGTTTCATGCCGCAGAGAAACAGTCAGATTTTCTTCAGATCTGCTTCCAAGCTGAGGTTTTTGGCGTGGCTGCTGCCAGGGTGGTCTCGAAGAACCTGAGAGCCCAAGCCAAGAGGTTCATATCGATCCATGAGAGTCATCCTGACCGATGAGAGCTGGCGGTCTTCACAAGTAGAGCTACCCATTCTGATCAGATCAGATCAGCGTCGAAGACCTGCTGAGGATGAAGATGATTTCATTGTCGACTCGTGTGCATTCAATGCGATGATAGATTCTCCAAAGAGTCCAGCGAGCAATCGGAGACCGATCTGACACCTGCCATAGATCTAGAGTCATACATTGTAAATGGCGAGCAATTTCGCCTATCAGAGCGACGTGACGTCTTACCGAAGCTACGCAGAAAGCAGGCCGGATGATATTTATTTTAACTCTTGGCTTAGATGGTCGGAATCTAACTAGCTCACTCGTCCACGGCAGCCTTTTTGGGATTCCAATAAATCTGATCGAGGGATTTTCAGGAGAAGGTCAGGTCAGGTCGCTGAAGCCTTCTTCGGAATATTAAGAACCGGAGTGCCTGCTTTCGTATCCAGCAAACATTCAATTATGTATCCTCATACAATGCACCAGTCAGCTGACTCTCGCTGGCTGACTCTCGTTCATCCGCCTGTCATGAAACAGCTACGACACAACTCTCTCGATCGTTTCGACACATTCATGCATCCCCTTTCCTCATGATGATGATGAGGTTGCAGTTCTTGCGCAGTTTTCCATGATCTACTATCTCGTTCGAATCAGAGAGCATCTCCAGGAAAGGGGAGACATGTTTCGAGAGAGTACCTGGTTATGACAGCTAGCGTGCTGTGCTCTTATCTTGCACCAATAAATCGTCGAGTAGCAGCATCTCTCTTCCGTAGCCTCGGACCTGCATCAGGGTCTGGCCTGACTGCTCGGGCACTCGATCAGTGAATGCTCCACTGGCTGTCCGTTTGGATTGTGAAGCTAATGTCCGTTCAATCCATCCATACCAACCATCTCAGATTGCAAAAAGGAGTTACCCTTACTAGGAAGGCATGGCACCGACCAGGAGTATACTGTCAGTGGTCGCATTGACTCTACTCGTCCATGGTTCAGCGGATGCTGTGAACCAGAATTGTTTGAAGGACCAATTCTACGATCAGCTTTGCCCTGATGCCGAACGCGTGATCCAAAACGCTGTCTTTGCTGAGCTCGACAAGAATTTAAGTAATGCCGCCGCTATCATCCGCTTGCAATTCCACGATTGCTTCGTCGGGGTGAGGTCTCACTGCTCTGCCCTTCTGATTCAGAAACGGAGCCATCCATCAATCCCCACGTCCCAAATGTGTGTCGTGCTCCCTTACGAAGCTCAACTGGGCTCGCTGTCTGACCATGGATTTGCTTGCAAGCACACGGACTGCAATGCAATGCCCAAGATTTACAGAAGAGCGAGCTTTCGCTGAGCTTTATTCATCGAGAGGGCCATGTGCAGCTCATCCATCTCGTGCTGTGTGCAATGCAGGGCTGCGAGGCTTCAGTGTTGCTGGATGGAGATGACACGGAGAAATCTTCCGTCAGCGCGCACCTCAGAGGATTCGAGGTGGTGGACGCTGCCAAGACGGCGGTCGAGGCCATCTGCCCCGGCGTCGTATCTTGCGCAGATGTCTTGGCCTACGCAGCTCGCGACAGCGCCATTAAGGTGAGAAAACTCGTAGCCTCCGCTGGAACTCGAAGTAAATGGACCTCGATTTGAATCGTCACACTGCTCCTCCCTACACTCAGTATTCCGGCGCTACAATCCTATCCTCCGAATGTCCACAATCAATCTGATCATCGAATCCGTCTTAATCACTGAATCTGTGGACGACATTCATAAATTCATTCCTTAAGATTTCATTCAGATTGACAAGGACGAGACGATGATTTTCCAACAGAAGCATAGACACGAGCTGATCTTGTAAATTGCATTTCGATCGGGTAGCAGTGGATTTCGGATTGCCATTAAAATTCATGAAATTCATTGTCGATTTTCGTGTGCAGCTGAATGGGACGGGATGGGCTGTGCAAGGTGGCAGAAGAGACGGGCTCGTGGCGTTCTCCGTGGCTGCGGCGGAGGAGGACATTCCGTCGCCGGATTTAGATGTGACGCAGTTGATAGCGAATTTCGCCGTAAAGGGTTTATCCGCGAGGCAGATGGTCGTCCTGTCAGGTCCGTCTATCGAATCAGGAAGAGAATGTTCTTTTTTTCACAAGGAGTAGGAATCTCGTCGGTGGAGCTAACGCCGTCGCCCGCGAAACCTTTGCAGGATCGCACAGCTCGGGAGTGGGGCACTGCGACAAGGTCGTCGCGCGCCTTTACAACTTTAGCGCCGCGCGCCCGACGGATCCGTCGCTGGACCCGGAGTACGCCGAGGAGCTGAAGAGGAGGTGCCCGAACGCGCCGGTCGCGAAAAGCGTGGAGGTCGCCATGGACTCCGCGACGCCTCAGACCTTGGACTCCGACTACTTCCTGGGGCTGACGGCGCGCAAGGGCCTGTTCGCGTCGGACCAGGCGCTCTTCGAGGACCGGCGCACGACCGACATCGTCGCGTCGCTGCACGACGGACGCCGCTTCGCTTCCGAGTTCGGTGAGGCCATGCGCGCCATGGGCGCCATCGGCGTAAGAGCCCGCGGCCAGATCCGCCGGAACTGCCGCAAAGTGAACACTTGGTGACCGGAAACCAGAATACGCCAATTCGGTGCCGGAGCTTCCATATCCGGCGGCCTCTTTCGTGCTGCTCGTATGTCCCTCATGTCCGGCTTCGGACCCGAGGCTTCAGGGTCTTTGTCCGTTAGATTATAGTCCTTCTTCAGGACTGCTCTCGGATTCTTACGTCTTCCTTGCGTTTCACATCCAGAATTAGCACCCCTTTGTTTTGCTGCTTAAGAAACGACGCATCATTTATAGAAAAACTGCTGTGCTCTCAGTACATCGAGTTGAACAGGAATAAAACTCGTGTTTCAAGATGGAAAAGCCATGGACCGTGTAGACTTCGAGTTCAATAAAATTTTGTACATAAAGTTGCAATTCTAATTCCTGATGATCAGAGGTCAGGTGACTGATTTCACTTGTAAAATATACATCTCTGTATTACTCTGAAAAATTGCAATTGATATCTAATCATTTGTAACTTGATATTGATATATTTACGATAAAATTTCATCAAGTTCGCAAGTTATTTTATTTGAGACTATACTCATTCAAGCCACCGTTCTAGAATTCTAATTTCTCAAAATGGAAAAATTATCAAAGATTTTAATGCTTAATCGTGTATCGTGGTATTCGTGTGCTTATGAACCATTGCTATGAGCTTCGAGGTACAGTTTAGGCCCTTAGAGGATTGCACTTGACATTCTTCCAGACCTTCACCTGCCACCCAGCTGTCGATACATGTCCGGAAGAACTCTTGTAGACGGACTCATGGCTGTCACGCCTCCTGTTCATGATCATCCCTCAGAGTCTTCTTCAGATCTCAGGACAACATTCAGTGGATTGAAAAAAAAATTAACATGGAGCGCTGTCAGATATTCGACTTCCATCTTCTCATAGGACACAAATGAATCGAGATTCAACGGACCGAAGAGCCTCCCTCTTCCTCTTGCAGCTTGGTGATGCTGCTCATCCACTCGTGCATGAAAGCTACAAGAAAGCTTGCACACGATTCACGTCAACTTGTAGAAAGAGATCTCCCCTATCCATCAGCGGAACTTGGATCGTCTCCAGTCTTGTCCCGATGGTGGGAGCCGAGTGAAGGCATAATGGAAACAAAGAAAATGCATCCTTTCGGGCAACAGATAGTGACGGCTCTGGAAGATCTGACGAGGCACGCTCGATAGGCTAAGTAGCCCTGGCATTGTCAATCCCTAACTCGGAACAAAGTACTCAATTTCGACCAAAGCTATTCTCTTTGTACCCGATGCTCGACAGGACACCTTCAGACTGTTGGCAGAAATGTACCCAACAGGGTTTGTGATTACCTTCAGCTCTAGCAAGAAAAACCTTCCTTGAGTTCTTCCTAGACGTGTAACAATTGTGCCACGAATTGAGTGCAGTGATGTCACGAAATCCTTCCAGAAGCTCATGACCATATGCTCCACACTCAGACAAGGAAGGAGGAGCCACAACCAGAAGGGGCCCATGATGTTCTAAGAGGAAATGAACCTCTGAACTAGTAGGAGGAAGTGAGAGCACGAAGTCAAACCTGATATGCCAGTATCATAGCCCACGGCCATAATCATGGAGGCTGAGACAACTGCCGTGAAAGTATCATACAGTGTGGTGACTCCTTCGTAGCGCTTCTCACGGGCTGCTCTGCCTGCCAACCTTCGACCTGCCTTGCCATGTTCAGTTCCTGACGCTCGCTGCTGTTGGTTTGACGCGATCTTCATTCAGATTTCCAGACAGGAATGAACGTCATGATCCAGTACCTCCTCCCATCTCTGAAACGATTGCTCGTGGTTCCAGCTCCTGATAACCAATGACGACGAATCTCTTCCGCGGAAACTTCCGCTGGTCAGTGGCGGCTCAATCAGCTCAAGAGACTCATTCAGACCCCCGGCCCATCTGTGCAAGCACCTCACAGTCCAGCAGCAGCAACACAGAGCTGAACCGTCTGAAATTATCCACTCATAACCCGAATGCACACTTCGAGGCACTGGATGCTGAAAATGCCACACATTGACGAGGTCGGCTGGTCCACGAGCTGCGTAGTGGTTTCGGCCAGCTCTCCATCACCTTCGCCGGCCGCTTCACGACCCAGGACGTCAGCTTGGAAGGAACACTTAGCTGCAGCTGGCTTCGTGGGATTTTGGAGCTCAGATTTGAGGATAGATCTCGTACTGCCGGTTCGTGAGCTCTGTTATGAACTGGTATGGTCTTCTGCTGGAGTTCAGGGCACGAACACTAGCCCTCAAAAGCCAGAATTCCTTAAATTCCTGCCTCGAGACCATTCGACTCCATGTTTGAGTTCAGATTGCCGAGAGCTGAGCGGTGAGTTGACTCTAAGCAGCAATCATGAAGCGAAAACTGGTCTTGCCATTTCTGCGACCTGAGAGATGAATCTAAGGCAGCTGACTTTGGTCCACTGCATTGCATCTGAATGCAGTGGACATCTTTCTTTTGAACATCTTCGCATTTGATTGCTGTTTGTGCTGCTGCTGCTAAGTCACGCGAGCACCGAGCTCAAGACATGTATAGCGTCGAGGCCTCGCGTGCTGGCAGAGTAGAGCAGAGCAGAGCGCAAGACCGATCCATGCTCTGGCTCAGAGGATCGATCGGGTGATGGAAGGTTTGAGGGTGGAGGCGACTTCTTTCCGTGCTGGTGTTTCCTGTAGCATCGCCATCTCCAAGTATTGGATCCCGAGAGTCGAATGGTATCCCCAGGAGCTAGCTGGAGGCCGGCGCCAGCGAAATCGAAAGCGGAATGAGCTCCTCATTGCACGATCGAAATCCAGAGCTTCCGATTACTTCTGACTGACTGACTGAGCGCAAGCTCGTCGACGATCCAGACGCAAAATCTTCGCAATCTTTCTCACTGGCGTCACGTGCTTGAGAATGACACCCAAGATTCGAGGGCTCGTTACTGTCACTGGTTGAACTCACTCACGTGTAAGAGCGAGCGACCTGCAGATCTTGAAGGAAGAGCCGCGGTGCCAAGAATTGTGAAACCTCGCGGAATTCGCTTTCGAAGCGAAGTGCAAATCCAATCCAATGCAATACAATACAATACAATACATTCCAAAAATCTTCGAGTTCCTTCTCGTTTCCAGCGAGAGAAAAAAAATCCCCAAAATCCAAAAACAACCATCTGGAACAAACCCAAAAAGTTAAATCTGACTTTGAGCACATGGATTTTAGAAAATCTAAACCCGGCGATTCCTTCGCAACCGGGAAGCAGAGGATGCGGAAATGGCCGCCGAGAACAATTGCCTCACACCTGCCGAGGACGACTGACAAGACGAGCGAGCGAGCGAGCTAAAGCTTTGCTGTGCCGTCGAGACGACCGACTTCATGCACCCTCCGATCAAACCTCGCCCGAAACATCATCCAACACGAGGAATTGACGAACACACACAAAACACCCACACACCGTCCTCCATCGCCCCCGCCCTCATCCACTCGACCCAACGTTCGTTCGTGCCCGAGAATCCCCAACGTCAACCCGCTCGGGAGTTGTGGCTCGGGCCCTCGATCCTAGGGCTCGTTCGGGCCGAGCCTCGGAACAATCCGCGCGGAAAGAAAAGCGAAATCGGGGACAAGGCCGGAGAAGCGAACGAACGAACGCGGGACCATCGACGAGGAGGAGGAGGAGGAGGAGGAAGAGGCGAGCGGCAGCGGCAGCGGGGGATTGCCGGTTCTTGGAGACGAGACGGGACGGGAAGAGACGAGACCATGTTGAGGTCGATGCCGCTGCCGATGTCGATGGCGATGTCGATGTCGAAGGCGCTGCGAGTTCGGTGCCGATTGCGAATGGCGCCCGCGGGGCCGCAGGGCTGCGCCGCGACCCGGTGCGCGACGTCGTCCTCGTCGTCGCAGTCGTCGCAGTCGTCGCAGTCGTATCAGGGGCACGTGGCCGTGTCGTCGGAGGATGAGAGCGGCGCGAGGTACCAGCACGTGGTGAGGGCGGGAGGGCACACCTTCCGGGGCGACCTTGGCGCGGGCTGGGGCGCGGCGGGGAGCGCCCCGGAGCCCAAGGACTACGCGCTGGGCGCGCTGGCCGTGTGCACGTCCATGACGGTGCGCCTCTACGCCGACCGGCGCCGCTGGTCGCTGCGCCACGTGCAGGTCACGGTGGTCGAGCAGGGCGGCGGGATGGGCCTGCTGCCCGACGGGCTGCGTATGCTCCTGCGCCTCGACGGCGATCTGACCGACGCCCAGAGGTCTGCGCTCGTCGAGGTCTCGAAGAAATGCCCCATCAAGCAAATGTTCCTCGGCAAAATGCCCCACGGCGTGCACGTCGAGTTAGATCCTGCTGCCGAGCAGGTCCTGGATCCCTGATCAGAGCTCACGACGAACACTTGTACCGATCCGTTTAAAATCACTTGGAAATATAGTTCTAGCAAATCCTGACCCGATCCATTCATTATCATCATCATCAACCACCTTGTGGAGAATGGAGATTGTGTGCGTGTGTGGCTGATGATTGCTGATTGCTGATCTTCGTCTCGGCTCGCTTCAATTGAAGGCTTGAATTGAATTGAAATGTTGTGTGCTTGAATTGAAGGCCGTCTTGACCCGGCTCTGATTTCATTGGATGTTCAATTTGCTCCGACTGTGCACGAACGATTGCGAAGACGTAATTTGTTTTCGATCTCAGAGATGCATCTATGGTGGAGGTGAGGCGTTCAAATCTCAGACCGATTCGCGTCGAGTTGTGGTCTAAATGTTCCCGAACCCTCTTGTGGCGAATCTCCAGAAGCGAGCGGATCGTGGTTGCCTCCCCATTCGTCAATTCTCGTGATCGTTGTGTAATCTGGTCGTCACGAATCGTGCTTGTCACCACACGATCAGCAGTCGTCTGTTTGTCTACTCTTGGCTACGATTGCCACTGCCCGGGCCAGTATACTTTAGACACTGTGCCTCTGGAAGGTGACGCTGTTCTGCTGCCACTCGATTCCAGTTGAGGTAAGGTGGTGACATCTATCTAAGTCCTTGCAAAGATAAGGAGTGGGCAATGCTGCTTCCATAGTCTGGACTACAGAGATTCGATATGCTGCTTGCATCCCTGTTCTGCCCAGAGTCCCCCAGATGTGTGAAATTGAAAAACCTGCGCTGAAGATCAGGCCAGATCAGATCAGAGAATAAATTATGATTGAGCGAGCACAGGGAGTGAGTGCTCAAGACGATGCATTACGGGGAATTTTTCCCTCACATTCGCGACCTGGGCTGATGAACTCCGTGCATTACTCCACGAGTCATTGGAGGTTCGACTCGACAAATCTGAAATCCAGAACACTGCAGAAGTGATTTAAGGTCGACAGTGTTATGGCTTTTGACGAGAGAGGTTGTGCCCCGCATCGCCTGCATATCTATCTAACCATTCTATTCCACGTTCAAGCTATTACAACGATGCGCGCATTCTTGCTCGCAAGAGCTACAACTTGCGATTTGGACTCCGTTCCTCAACCGTCCAGCGATGACAAAATACACCGATCGACACCTAACCTGGTTTGATTCATCCATAGCTTTTACCGTAGGGACGTGCCTCGACTTGTGTGTGACTCCTGAAGCATGAAGACATCATGGAACACAATTTCACAGACATTTGTGGAAATGGGTCACAGATACTAAGGGAACCATCCAGAAATCATCTCTGATCCACCCTTTTCTGAGGAGTCTGAGATTGCCTGGGAAAGATATACACTTTCACAGACATCTGTAGAATAGGGTCAAGCTACAAGAGAAACCAGAATCATTTTCTGATCCAGCTATTTCTGAGAGAAGTCTAAGTTGCTGAAGAAAACGGCGAGGAATCGGAAATGCGCTTGATCTCGTCCAAGAACTGAAACGTTCTCCTCATAAAGATGTTACAAAAACTTCAGATCTGATCTCGAAGGAAAAAGAAGGAAACCTCTCGGCTGTGAAACCATGAACCGTAATACGAGAGAGTCTCGATCCAATCACTCCTGCACGGAACAAGGTGCGAACCCAAGTGCTCCAACCATACGGGCGTAGACCCAGGGTAGACCCAGGATCGAGGAAGTGACAGATAATCGACACAGTTGTTACAATCGAAAGCTCGACAGAAATCAGCTCACTGAGATTTGAGTGTGTGTGAATGCATAAGAGCCAAATCTCCGCTGGCCAGAACAAGGATCAGAACTGTGAAACAAGTCAGAAAACAAGGAAATAGACACAGGACGCCATAAACGCTTGGACAATCGTAGTATAAAGTATGAAGCCCAAAGAAACGATAAAAACATTACTTGCAAGGTCCTCATAGATATCTCTCTCGGCAGTGAGAGACAGCAGAGTATGGCTGCATCTTTATTCCTCTTTTTCATAGATGTCACAAATGACTGCGTGAGGAGTGGGAACAGATTATCTACCTACTAAAGGGCTTTTTTACCCCGTTTAACAATTACTCTTTACACTCGGCAAAAAGATACTAAGAGCCCTATATGATGTAAGGCTTGATGGATGGAGATAAAAATTGGTTGAGCTTCCGAATCCTAGCATTCAATGCGCACGGCACCGCTCTGAGAAGACACGAACTTGGGCATCCTTCGGACATCCTCGATGCACTGGATGACATCTCCTACTTGGAAGTCTATCCAGTCTTTCAAAACAATCCCACATTCAGTGCCCTTGATCGCTGTCTCGACGTCATCCTTCTCTCGCCTTAGCGATGCGCACGGTCCTTCAAACAAAACCTCACCACTCCGCATGACGCGGATCCTTGAATCCCGAGTCAATTTACCCTCGACCACCTTGCAGCCTGCAATTTTGGTAGCACCTCGGCACTCTCGTCCCCTTCCCTTGATCTCGAAAACGCTCAGAATTTCAGCTTGCCCGGCTACTCTCGTCTCCTTAGTTCCGGGAGCCATGCCTACTATCATCTTGCCGATGTCCTCTAGCAGGTGGTAGATGATTCGGTGTTGACACACTTTGATCTTCGCACGCTTCGCCGCCGCATCCACAGCCCCTGCCATTGCCCGAACATTGAAGCCGACAACACATGCTCCACATGCTTCCGCCAGTGCAACATCAGACTGCGACACCGGCCCAACTCCGGCATGGACTATGTTCACGGCCACCTGAAACACCCAGACACAGGTTAGATCGAACTCTACAGATAATACATGGATGGTTAAAATCTCTGACTTTAAAACATGCTCATCACTGATGAAGTGGACCGATCGAGGTTGTGGTGACAACGCTGCACGTGTACCAATATAAAAAGGTAACCACTTGGTCACAACCAGCAGACTGCAGAATCGTTCATTCCGGCCCCAAAAACGAACAAGAGCAAGAGCAATCTGCACTTCCTCCTACTGACTACGTGCAAATGGAGGTCCGTCACGAAGCCTAGATATCTCTTCTGTTTTGCAGAGATGCGCAGAACCAGTGCAAAGACTGCTGTTGGAATTGTGGATTTGTTTATGAAGACCCCTCCAGTGCACATAGATATCAACTGTCTACCAGAAGAGATGAGTGTGCGTGAGGAGGACTTGTCTGACGTACCTGTGCACTGCTCAGCCCTTCCAGAGCTTGACTGACGGCTTGAGCTGTGCCTTGGACGTCAGCTTTTACCAAAACAACCATTTCTTTCTTCTCTGATTTCTCCTCTTCAGTCTCCAGGGAGTCGGAATCGGAATCTGAGTTGTGCCTGCTCAGCCTCTCCAAACGTCCTGCTTCCATGACCAGAAACCTTTCCTCGCTCAGCTTCCTCGCTTGCTCTTCGTTGGCTACCACGACCACTTCGTCCCCTGCTTCCGGAACTCCTTTCAGCCCATCGATTTCTACAGGAATCGAAGGGCCAGCGGATGGGATCTGGAGGCCCAACATGTTCCTCAACGCCCTTATCCTTCCCCACTGCGCCCCGACGACGATGTACTGCCCCGGCGTCAGCGTCCCCTCCCTGACGATGGCAGTGGCCAGAGGCCCTTGACCACGATCGATGCGAGCCTCCACGACAACGGCGTGGACATCCTCCTCAGCACTGGCCTGCAGGTCCATAAACTCGGCCTGCAGCAGCAATGCCTCCTCGAGCTGGTCCAGGCCCATTTTCTTGGTTGCCGAGATTTCCACCACCTGCACGTTTCCACCGATGTCTTCCAGCTCGAGCCCCTCGGCAGCAAGCTGCTGCCTCACTTTCTCAGGATTCGCTTCCGGTTTGTCACATTTGTTGATGGCGACGACGATTGGCACTTTCGCAGCCAGAGCATGCTTCATGGCTTCGCGGGTCTGCGGCATGACACCGTCGTCTGCCGCGACGACCAGCACCACGATGTCCGTGACTGCGGCCCCTCTCGCCCTCATCTCACTGAAAGCCGCGTGGCCGGGCGTGTCCAGAAATGTCAGAGACGCCCCAGATTTCATGCTCACCTCGAAGGCTCCCAAATGTTGCGTGATCCCGCCTGCCTCCTTCGCAGCTAACGACGTTTCTCGCAGGGCATCGAGGAGCGACGTTTTCCCGTGATCCACGTGCCCCATGACGGTGACGACGGGAGGACGCACTTTCATCACTCCTCTGCGCACCTTGGGGGGCCGAACTGGGGTCGGGATCGCGATCGGTGCTGCTTTCAGCTCTTTTCCATATTTCTGTGGCTTCAAACCCTGGAGAGCGGAGAAAAGCCAAGGCGTGAATAAAAGCGGTTCATAATTTTGGTTTGAAGGACAAGTAAGAAATCGTTTGAGGCGAATCGCCATTTGCGAATTCTGGCTGATTGTGCGACTTACCCCGGACTTCTTCGGGTTGAATCTTTTGGGCAGAGTTTGGGTCGATCCTGCTGCCTCCTTCCGAAAAGCACTCTTCGTAATCCATCGTCTCAGCAGCGGAGACAAATTCCCAGCTTCTTCTCCCGCAACATCTGCTCGACCACATCACACACAAATTAAACCCAGAATTCTCCGAGACGCTGACATCCCTCGGACACTACGACAGGACATCCATTACTCCGCGACTTCAATTCCGACAAAAGGCGGCCCATGAACGAACAGGACGCTCGGGCTGCACAATTTTCCAGGCGAGTACCAGAATCCACTTAACCCTAAAATCCCTTCCTGGATCTCCCTATTATTCAACATGGCAACCCGACGATGCGTTTCTAGGGTTTCCCGCATCGACACATCCAACGGAAAAATCCCCGACGACGCGCGCGCTAATAAAATCCACGAATCGGGCCGAGCTTAAAATTCGACACGAGCCACGTGCTGCAGGAAGATCGACGAGAAGAGATTGACGACGAAATATGCACCACTCCAAATAAATCGAGACATTAGATCGGGCGAGACAGAAATTCGGAAAAAGATCGAGCCTCGAGGGAGATAGAGGAGGAGAGAATCGAGATTTCGGCATCGGATCGCGACTCACCGCAAGCGCTTTTAGTCCATTGGGAGAGCGGAGTGGAGGAGGACAACGACGACGAAGACGACTGCTGAGAGCTAGCGGCAACGCGCCTGAAAACGGCTGCAGCTACGCTCCTTGCCATTTAACATCCCTGAGTGCTCGAGGCGTGCTCGATCGCTCGCTCGCTCGCTCTCATCGACCGCAATTCAGTTCAGTCTTGTCGCAGAGATCGTCTCAACAGTTGCACCATCGCCTCCTCGTCGTCGCCTCGTCCTCGTCCTCGAGCCACAGAATCCCCCACACTCTTGCCCCCACCACCACTCCCGCACTCTCTAGACGCCCTCCGCCGTCGACGGCGGAGGGCGCCGTCGACGGCCGTCTCTCCTCTCGACCCTTTCGCATCGACTCCTTCGGGTAACCTTTAGAGGATCCAATGGGCAACTCCCCTTTCTGTTATCACGATGTCCCGGTCCGAAAGGTTTATAATTTTTGCACATCAGTCGGACGTCAGCATCTATGTAAGCTTGATGTTCCGGTGAATGAGGTGCGTCCACGTGTCTGATCGCGATTTCATCGCCTTTTCCGAGGAGGACAAACGGGACAACAAGTATCGTCCTCCGATGGCCTCGTTCTCCAGACTAGACTCCTCGAAAGACGGACTCCCGGACGAAAGCGAAAGAACCTCCGGTCACAATCACTGGTTAGAGACTCAGCGGACGGGGCAAAGTATTGTCCCTCCCGGAAACGGACATCAAGCGCTGTTGAGCCCCACGCAAACCCTAAAGAACTTCGTCTCTCCCGAATATTCGAGCCTCGCAGATTAAATATTTTCCATCCTTCGTAATACTTAGCATAGGTTTTCATTTTTGATAATAGATATTTTAACATAGGTTTGCATTATTTATATTATATTATATTGCACAATATTTCATTTTTTAACTAAATATATTAGCATATATTTTCATTTTTTATTATATTATCTCACATACATTTTCATTTTTTAAAATAGATTATTTGCAAGAGGTTTTAATATTTTATTATTTCACATAAATTTTCATGATTTAAAAATTCTTGCTGAAAATGGGTTTTCATATTTATATTATATTATTTAGCATATTTTTTCAATTTTAATATTAATTAACTTGGCATAGGTTCGCATTCTTGATATTATTTACATCTTTGACGGCATATCGGAGGTGGCAGATGGCCCCGTAGAGGTAGGTTTCGGGACGAGATTTCGCGGCAGGACTGAGCTCAGGAGACAACCGAAAAGGGAATTCTCATTTAGATTATTCTCAGGTGAAGAGAGAAGAGAAGAGCATGTCCCGAGGAGATCCCTCGGCGAGAGAATTCGACGTTCGAGCAAATCGAGAGCAGAGAGCGTCCGTCCACGTTGAGGTCCTAGGACGCGCGACCTAATGCTCACGGAGGAGTCGTGTCGGTCTAATCATGAATGAGAACTGGCTCGCTGTCCCATCTGGGATCTCTCCAGGTCGCGGGAATTCTCGTCTCGAAGATTCATCGGTGGAGCGTCGAAGCCCCTCAACTCACTCGCTCTTTCGCTGACTCTACCCTGACCGACCGACCGACCGACCGACCAGCTTACTTCCGGTCAGGGCAGTGCCACGGTCGCAGTCGCCGTCGGGGTCACGGTCGTGGTCGCTCGAGTGGTACGGAGTGAGACGCCGAGCGCTTGGGGCAGGAGCGGGGGCTGGCCGGGGGCTTGGGTCTCGACGCAGAAGAACTCGAGCACCGTGCGCTCTGTGGCGCTCATGGCTGCGATTCGGATTTGCTCTCAACGATGGGCGCCTGCAATTTCGTCTCTCCGCTGCGCTGCCTTGGCCGCCGGCACCGGGAGCAGGCATGGAGCTCCTGGTAGAGCTTGCTGGCGGTCGGTTTTCGTCGGCGGTGGTGCGCTCTCTCGATCGAGGGGGCAGTCGATCTGGAAGTGTCCGCCCGATGGCTTCCGCTGCGCCGGGGCCAGACGAGCTTTGCGCGTGAGCGCGGCAGCAGCCCAATGGAAGGAGGACGAGTCGCCTTACGAAACTCTCGGTGAGATTGGCTTACGCCCTGCTGTCTTCAATTTGAGGCTTCAATTTTGCTATGGTGTGCGAGAGGCGCGGGTTCTTTGCCCTCGGCTCGTCGGTCGCCAGTCGGTCGAGCCTTTGCTCCTGTCGATGGAAACTTGTAGCCATCCTGGCCTGCAAGGTGCACCTTCCATTCCGAACCACAATTCGTCCACCGAGAAGATCAAGGAGCTTCTGCTACTGCTGCTGCTGCTGCTCGCTTCCCAACCTTTTGTTTTTCTTAACCTCGATCATTTCATAGAAACCCGAGCCGCCGGTTCTTCGCGCTGAATCGAGATCCGTTTGCGGCAAGGAAGTGGCCCATGTCAAAAATTCTCATTCCAATCCAGAAGAAGCTAGCCCGAGCTCAGTACACGAGATATATCGTGTTCTCGTCAGCTCAGTAAAACAGTGCCCTGGCAATCTATGGAATATATTCTTTCAGATGTTTCAGTAACAGCAGATCACAAGAGCAACAACCTTCCGATACTTCAAGGCTTGTTGTCTGTCTGTCCTCTGCGGCACGTCTTGTATCTTGCGAACCAGGCGGAGTCTTCTGGTCGTGATGGCCGCAGATTGTCACTGCCCTTGAATAAATTATCACGTGCGCGCATTGTTAAGCTCGGCGAGCAAGAAACATGTCACCTTATGACTCGGATGATGTTTCTCCTGCAGGGGTTTCCAGGGATGTCGAGGACGATGAAATAAAGGCTGCATATCGGAGAATGGCTAAGCAGTTCCATCCTGACGGTAAAGCAACTGATTTGTTCCGGGACCTTCAACTCTTTAAGATTTCTGTATGGAGTATGCGAGGTTCTTCGTATCACGGGGTTTATGGTTTCAATGTCTATCTTATATACTGAAGGGATCTGGTATTGTTCAGTGTATGATAACAGCAAGGAATTGTTAGAAGAGGGAGAGACAGCAGAATCTAAATTCATAAGGATTCAAGCTGCTTATGAACTGCTTATGGACCGTGACCAGCGGAGACAATATGATCTCGATCATCGTATCAATCCAATGCAGGTCGATGTCTAGCGGCATTTCACTTATTACTGCTCCTGTATCTGACCTTCACCTGTTGGACTTCGTAGGCCTCTGCAAGTACCAGAGCAATTCGTCTCTTGTAGCGGGTGATGATTTGATGGTTGAAGAGCTATCACTCACTGCGGTCAATGGGGCTTCCTATGCAGGCATCTAGAGCATGGATGGATTGGGTCATGAAGAAGAAGAAAGCGTTTGAGCAGCGTGGTGATATGGCGGCAAGTGTCTGGGCAGAGCAACAACAACGAGAGATGAGTCTCAAGGCTCGAAGGCTCGCACGTCACAAGGTAATGTACTTCCTATCACATACCCCCGAAACATTCGTCCCTTCGTAGCTAGTGTTTACTGCTCTTCGTGCCCACTCAATTTGGAAAATGAGCCTTCGATCACCAGCTGGTAATGATCTTTTGGATGTACATGTTAGCTTGTACATACCAGTCGTTGGGTGTGCAAAGACCCAACATCGTGCTCTTCCTGAAGAATACGCTTGCGATGTGTCGAGCATGATACAGGCAATGAAAGACATACTTCTGAATGTGGAGATTAACAGCTGGTAACGAACTTGTTTACTGTGCATTTAATCTTTGTCAAAAAACGGCTGTATAATGATCTGAACATCGTGCTCTTCTTTGAGAATATGCGTGCGATGTTTTGAGCATTTTACAGGCAACCCAAGACAAGTACTTCTGGACTTGGAAAATAACAGACCTTCAGAGACCTACAGGCACTCTCGTTCCTCATCTTTTAGTGGATGAACCCCGTCCTGGAGACAGGCTTGCAACAAATATAAAGACGTGCCTGACCTGCGAGCATGCATGCTAGAGCCGAACCATCAACTTACATTATGCCGCTTTCGTAGTTTCAAGGACTGACCCGCAACGAGGGGTCAGTGCGCGATGCCAAGGACAGGTACCGGAAGCTTCGGGGAAGCATGTGCAGCGAACTGTGTCAAACTGTGGGGAGCAGTGTCAGCAGCGATACGAACTTCATATCATGCAAGCTCGTATCACTGATCCCTCACGCAATCCAGATCTGCCAAGGCTGCTCTGCCCTGACCTGCACTGCACTGCACAATGGCTTTTTGATGTCATTCAATGTTCTCCTCCTGTTCTGTGCCAGTCCGAACTCATCTCGAGCTCTCTGCTTGCCAGCAAGTGGCAGAGTAAACGTAGGTCGTACAACGGGAATATGCTGAATTCCGGCTGTATGATGTCGTGCTCATTGAGTTGAGAGTGAGCATCGAGATCTGCGCCTCATACAGGCAAGTTACTCCTTGCTACAACCGCAGTCCTCTGGGCTGTGTACAACTCTACTTTTGCTTTATGTCAACCTGTTTCATGACGCCATCTATGAGGAGAACGGGTCAAATTGAGGAGCTTCGGGGAAGCAAGTGCAGCGAAGTGTGCCAAAATGTGGCTGTATGATGCTGCTTCCCGCATCGTGCTTGACATGCCGATAACCGTAATGCACGATGTCGGGACACCGCACCTGCCGAATTTGACATTAGTGCCTTCATAAAAAAGCCTTCTCTTCCGAAGGCTTCCTTCCAGGAGAAGATTGAAGAGTCGGTGTTGTGTTCGAACGCCTATGTGTATAGAGCATGTGGGTATCGAGGCTGGATGTGTCTCAAGGGTGTAACACCGTCCATCTATACACAGGACATCGTTTGAGCATCATCTAGGGACAAGGTTTTTCTCATGTGACAGTTCATTCCGCCATGGACGCTGGAGCATGCCGAAGTAAAGTGTGCTGAACTGTGGCTGTATTATGCTTCCTACATCGTGTGCATACATGTGTATGTGCTCACGATGTTGGGGCAAAATACAGGCGGAGTTTGGCACGACTGTCGCTGGACCAAGAGGGGCGAGAACGGCACGTGATGGACAGCCAGAGAGTGTTCTATCGGCTGTTTGTACAAGGTCAACGTAGAATGGGTTCTGACAGGAACGGTGGGTCAGTTGGGGTTCGCGCAACAAACCAATCGTACCTTACGGTTCTGTACTGTGTTCCCACATCGTGCCTACGAAGTTTAATCTCAATGGCGAGCACCGTGTTGATGGAATTGTTCGATCGTGATTTGCAGTATTTCCGGGACAGTCCTCGCGCCACGAACTGTTTGGCTTGCCCTCCTGCCTCGCAAATCAAACCTCTTGTTGCCTGTCGAGGCTAATCCCGTACCATCTAGGATCAGATTGACCTCGAGCCATTTCAAGCTCCGTTCCTCAATCAGCTTCCGAAGTTAGTGTGCTCTTGGTAAAGGTCAAACTGGCAGTAGGAAAGTGGAACCTGCAAGTGAGTTCTGGGCTGTACGGTGGGTCTCTAATTCAACTCTCAGGGCACTGTGGTCGTAACGAATGATGCGTTTCTTGTGACCGCAGGTGGATCCAGAGGAGGAGCGACGGATTTTGGCCAAGGAGAGGCAGGCTTCGCTGAAGAACTTTGAAACCACTGTCAACCGCCACACACTCGTGTTGAAAAAGAGGGAACTCAACAGGAGGAAAGCAGACGAGGCGGCCAAGGCAAAGCTTGTTCAACAGCTCCTAGCAGCCGAAGGATTAGAACTCGATGACGAAAGGTTCTAAGACGAAACGTCGGAACCACTTGTAACAGTATGAATTATCAGAAGATCCATGTGGGCCAAAGTCTCTGAAGGGTCAAGGTGTAAAGAGTTACTTCTAGTTGTAAAAAAACTTGAAAGTTGTGCCTGTATATGTGCTCCTTCAATGGATAACGAAAAAGTCTTCCAATTGCGAGACTGTAAAGATCTGGCGAATTAGGCAAGTTTGCCATCGACTATTTCTGGAGAAGAAAGACAATTGTTCAATGAAGGTTGATGTTTCCAAACTGTTCCCATTCATTCACTCCCTGATCCAAAGCTGCCTACTCATGTATCAGACGAAGTTATCCGTCTGTCACACTTTGATTTATACCAACCTCTCCGTGCATCCAAGTCAATCGGTGGAAAAATATACAATGCCATGCTTCAATGGTGAACAGTTTCCATCTGCAATTTTGATTTTGGCAGAAAGTGAAAGAGAAGTGAAAAAATCAAATGAGAAGTCAAATTGGACATGAGACTGACTTCTATCCTCCGGCCTACGGAGGTGAGACAATAGTTTCCTAAGCCGCTTTTTTTCTAAATGTTATTCAAGACGTACAACCATGAAGCTCTGTAGCTTAAAAGAACGTAGATGTTGAAAGTAGGTAAAGAAAAAAGTGAATGCGCCGAATATCTCATGCCATGATGTTAAACTCATACCCACTAATTTTATTATGCGTCTAATTTTACAAGCTTAAACGATGTCATCATCTGCCGAAGGTCGGCCCCCTCCTGCTCCAGCACACGCTCGGGAGTTTGAAGGCGCAACTCGTAGAGGCGATTGTTCTCGACACCTATTACTGAAAGATAACGCCTGCTCCACTCTAATTTGGCCACACGATCCTGAGGCATCACGGCTAGCTGATTCGTGTTGGCGAAAGACTTCACGTTGACCTGTAACGAGATCACAACGATAAATCAGCACTCCAGAACTTATGATCATTCACCCTACCGAAAAAAACCTCTTCACACCAGACTCGTGAGCCCAACCAGACTGGTACTGCCAATGGAAAGAGCAGAAGTTTCGTCAAGTCTTGAGTTTGTTTGACTGGCCCAACTTAAAACAAACTTAACCTCAAAGATTGCAGAAACAGAGGGAATGATCTACAAAACTCCCCGGGGGAATCATGTGGAACAAAAGACCATATCAAAAGTCAAGCTTCTTGCCCTTAAACACTGAATACCAATGCAGCCACAAACGGGTAGCATAAAAGGGCTTACCACCCTCGTGGAAACGAAACCACAAAGAAAATGACCACAACGAAAACTTATAGGACTGGAGAGCTTAAGAACATCTCAGGATCCCAACACGATTCTAGATCGGAGAGCTGCGAAAGAGAGCATTCAACACACCTTGCGAATGGATAAGTTCAGAAAGTCATTCAAAGATTGGTGCTGAAGATTCCGTGAGGTAGAATGGGGCCTGCCCGCTCACGATCCGGAGAAGTAAAACCGAGAGCGAGAGCGCTTACCTCGATATCGTAGTAGAGCCTGCCGTCCTCGCCGACCCTCGACGTGGTGGACACGATGCTCGACTCTCGACGAACCCCGATTCTGGTGGACATGAATTCCGTCAAGTACTGATTCAGAACTTTCTCGGCCGCTTGCTCCGGAGTCCCAAGATCCTCCACACTCTTGTACCGCGACGACGAAGGCGAACTAAATTCCACGACGACATTCTCGTCCAGATTCACCGGGTCTCGAAAGAAGACGTCGGCCCCGGCACCTCGGACCTGAATCCACCCTTCGGGATACCGAAAAGAATAGCCATCGAATCGATCATTGTACTGCCTGAAGGAAGTGGCCGAGGCGTCGAATTTCTGCATCAATGGCAACGCCGTCGCCGCAGCAAACACTGCGCTGAACAAATTCCTCCGAGAAATCTCGACGCCCGCACTCTCGCCCTCCCGCTCGAGCTCGAGAGCTTTCGGGGCAGCGCCATGAACATCCTGCCTCGCCCTCACTCCTCCTAGTCTACAAAATTTCGGGGCCGCGCAATTCAAACGAGCTCCGGCGCGCGTAGGCGCCTGGAACGGTGCCCTCAGCGCCAGAGCGTCCATGTCCTCGCGCGTTCAAATCGACATCCACGACGACGCTCCGCGGAGCTGGAGCTGGGGCGCGCCTGAAGCCGCGCGAGGTGTCGTTGCGGACGCTCCTCTCGCTCGCTCGCTGGCTCCCGTCAGCAGACGCTGAACAGATCTTCTCAGGATAACACTCTCTACTGTTCGTGCTTGAGAGACGGGGCTCCGATCGACGTGGTTCTTCTTTACGCGGTCGTCCGCTCCGGCGCAACCCAACCACGTACGGTATTCAAAACGATAACTTGTTCGTTATCACTCTTTTGTTGCATGCCAAAGTACACCTTCCACCTTAACCAGAATTGTATCCACGTCTCCTTACACGCGCATTTTAGTAAACTAAAATGTGTATCCAAAATTAAATATGGTTTGCTCGGAAACTAATATTCTCTGAAATTCAATTTCATGATCATTAGCTTAAAGCAATATTGTATGCAGAAGTGGAAACAATCGGTACACTATGTGATATAAAATGTTGCAGTATGTGATTACCAAAGGTAATTTTCCAAGATATTTCAATTTAGAGATATGCAGAATGTTTTAATTATTCTTTCCACCATTTAGATTATATGAAATTATGTATGTATAGTTGGAAAAGTTTGGAATAGAATATACTATACCAACAAGTAATATTCGTATGGATTTGACATAATCCATCAAATTTAAGTAATGAGTTCAGAGTTTAAAGTTTATGGATGAAGCTGTCATGTTACATTCTCCAGTTATTTGAATAGCATTCTCACATGAACATTGTCTTGTTCTAATCAGCTCTAATCGTTTGATTACACACAAATTTGCATCAATCTACAACTTAAGATTGAAACTTTTTCAATCTTTGGAACATA
Source organism: Marchantia polymorpha subsp. ruderalis (assembly GCA_037833965.1). NCBI lineage: Eukaryota > Viridiplantae > Streptophyta > Marchantiopsida > Marchantiales > Marchantiaceae > Marchantia > Marchantia polymorpha. Next base: position 28,358,111 of record AP031351.1, on the reverse strand, counting down.
TCTTTGTACCAAAGTTTTAAGATATCGCTCAAGACTTTTATTTTTACTCTCAAAATCTTCATCCATTATTTATTGACAAAAAAACAAAGATATTTTATTCTGATCACATCTTTGAAACATGAATCCAACTAGTTTTTAATTTCACATAAACATCTTTCATCTTCTAAATTAGATCTATGACACTTTCATTAAAAATAAGTTTCTTGCAAAATAATAGAATATTTATTACATTTTTGAAACTTATTGATATGTAAGATATCAAATATTTTTTCCATTGGATTGAATTCATCAGACTTAACAATAGTATAAATAAATTCATTTTTCGTTTTGATATAATCAAATTGATTCAATTTTTTTTCAATTGTTGATGTTAAATTTTTTTTATTCAAAATTTTAATATAAAATTTGTACATCATTAGAATATAATGATCACATAAAAATAAAAAGTTAACAATTACAATGAATACATCGGATTGATGTGAATGGAAATAAACATTGAAATTAAAATTTAAGGCGCAATAATGATGTTGAGATTAACTTCAATTAAAGAATAACCTCATGTTTAATTATTTATACTGAGATTGTTCAATTGTGTTGAATATATATATATATATATATATATATATACCTACCATGATGCTTTTGCATTACATGCATTGTTGTGTTTTCATATGTGCAGTGACAATACCAATATCCACTAATTTTTGTTTCTAGATACGGTTTTTGGTTAACTTTTCTTCTAATTCGTCAATACGAGAAGCAAATTGTTGTGATTGCAAATTGCCCCACACCACCCGAGCGTATGTAACTGGCATGTATTATTCCGTGTACGTAACCCTTGAGTTGAACCACGTTATACAGAGAATGTACATTCTCTGTATATCTAGAATTTGCATATTTGTCTATCATTGCATATTTTGGACTAATAAATGATTCATGTTTGCCAAAGAAATATGACAAATTCAAATCCAACTGTAAGAAAAAACATGAAGTGCAGATGAACATATGCAGAGTCCGAATAAAAGTAAATTATGTACTTTCACACTCTAAATTGCTTTAAATCAAAAAGGTATAAGCAGATCTTAACAGGTGTCCAATTTTTGCATAGAAGCATTTTCAAGTTGATTACAGTTAAGATATTAGATTTCGATCACAAATGACAACGAGACAGATTCAGGCTGTCAGATTCACGTGTCCGGTTAACTAGAATGAGATAACCTTTTTACATCACAACAGATGCTCTTCTTCTTCACTTCTTTTGCATCATGATTAAGCTTTGTGTTTACTAAATTTAATATATATTCTATCAAATCATTATCAAGACCTTGACAACTTCAAGGGTATCCGACAGTAGGTTCTTGACCATTTCACACTAAGTCTACTATCATCTTCCGAAGTTATCATTGTCATATATATGAATTTGAAGATAATTCAGATCATTTATACTCTAATCAATATGACAACACTGCAATATTGAATATAGACAGATAATATATTTGACATATTTCTCATTGTGATAGTATGGAAGTCTATTCTTGTTTTGCCCTTCGATGGGCTTGATAATATCTTCCCATCTTTTTTAACCATCCACTTCGGCCGCCTTTGCTTTAAAATAACTTACTTGGTTCTCCTCAAAGGCACAGGCTTTGAGGAGAGGAGCTAATGTGATGATGTGAATAGGGTAATCCTATGAACATCAAGAGGTGGTAGAGGTCTATATACTGATATACTGATCCAATGATTAGTATATCAGTCACTGCAATCTGGAATCGCAATGGATCCAATAATCCTGGCGAACCTTTTAAAATCGAACCATATAAAGCGAATCACTACGTTTGGATTTTCACATTGATCTCTAGAGTATCGACATCGTGAAAAGGTTCATTTTTTGTTTATTAATTCCGGATGAGATCTGCCAAATCCGCCGTAATTTCATCGCACATCAATTGCTCCTAAAGTATCATCCCGATTGCCTGAAGCGATCCGGCTACGACCTCGTGATCAAGGGCAGCGTCGATAAGATTCTTTTGTTTATCATGGATCTCAGACTTATCCTATTATCGTTCCTGATGATCCAGCAGCATCTCCCATAATGGTCACCTTGTAACGACCATACGCTATCCCATTCAGCTCATGAAGAACTGCAAATAATAGAGCGCCTTACTGGAAAGAATAGCTTGCATATATCCACTTCGGGAGCCAACTGAGCAGAAAAAAAGATGGGACGAGTTTTGTTCTATTTTTCTTAATTGCATCGGCTAGTGTTGGTTGCATATAGTACGGGAGGTATATAATTATTTAATAAACTTTTAATTCCGAGCAAAATAACTCGGTTATTGTTCGTTCCCCATGTTGAAATTTGGATTTATTATTATTCACGGTTCTCATTTCATGTTCGAGTTATTGGCTATGGTGAATCCTCAGAAGAGTCTACCACAGTGAGTGAGCGAACTCTGAATGGAGGTTCCCACAGATTTTCTTGTGATCAATCCACCACCAGTACCACAGGTCTGGGTTTCGCATTCGGGTAGCCATGTACAGAATCTAATCAGTTTGTCGTGAAGCTGATTCGGAGAGCCTCAGACTTGTGTAGATTTCTATTATGGCGAAGGCTTCGTCGTTCTCTATCTCGTCGTAATAAGCTTATGATGAACTTGACTACAGCCTCGATTTGCGATGAAAAGCTGGGATTTTTATCGCGCACGAAGATAAGAGATCAAATAGTCAGCGAGCGCTCTTTTGAAAAGTCTTCGCTGTTCTCAGAGCTCGATCGAAGAACGTATTTATATGCTCTGAGCGTCAGTCTGGGTTTCTTCGTCTGGATCTGTCTGCGCGTTTGGTGCTCTCCCTTTTCTCCTCGGGCGCTTGGTTCAGAGCCCGTTCGCTTTCATTTATTTGGAGCTGTGAGCACTCGAGGTGCTTGTTGCTCCGTTGTCCGAAGAAAGAGTGGTACCCGTAGACTGGAAAATCACTTCAATGGCAAACTTCATCAGAAGAATGGTCGAAATGCCAATGAAACCCGCGGCGCACAGGCAGACGAGAGGAGAGCCTCTCTCTCTCTCTCCTCCTCCCTCTCACTATTCCAGAGACCAGTCCGACGTCACTTGATTGTCACAATCATTGTTTCAAGTACGAAAGAAAGTTTCCAGATGCAACCAACTTCCATTCAACAGCCCGAACTGCAGTCTCGTGGAAGAGTTCGCTGTGTGAGTTCGAGCCCATTCAATCATAATAAGGAAAGACGATGCGTTCCGAAAGCAGTAGCATGAGGCCTCAGTTTGACGTGTTTGACCTCTCGTAGCTCGGTCCGAAGACTCTGCACAGGACAACCATAGAAGAGCGAGCGAGCAGGGTCAGCTGATGGAGATTCTTGCGGTATAAAGCGCAATAAAGCGAACGGGAGAAGCGGAATCCAGAATCAGCCCAGGAACGAGGACGAAGGCGAATCTGGAGGTCAGAGCTCGTGGTGGGACCCTGACAGACTCAGTACAGCCTTGGGACTGGTGAAGCTTTGGCCACATACACACTCGGGCAAGCAGGACATGGCACCCGCTCCCTCATAATCAGAATGTCTCTCACCTCTCGCTCCCTCGCTTCCTCTCACTCTCCCTCTCTCTCCCTCCCTCTCTCTCCTCTCTGCCTTCCTTCCTTGGCTGGGTACTCGACCTCTGTCCGCCAAGGCAGGAAGGAAGCAGGAGAGAAGGGAATGCGCTGCTGAATTGTAGTCGTCTTCGTCGTGGCCATTAACGCAGTCGCGAGGTTTCTCTCTCGATGCCAGGGGTTATCGTCTACACCACCCCCGTCTCGTGCCACCTTCCATCTCCACTCTTCTGGAGAACCTCGTCTCTCAATGGCAGCATCATCACCAGCACCAGCGGTCCCGATCCCACCGCCTCGCAGCAGCAGCAGCAATCCTCTCCGTGCGCCAGATTGCTGAGACAGCGACGCCGAATCGTCCTCCCGAGCGCCGATCGTGTGCACTCCTGGCTCATCAGACGGGGATTGGCCTCTCGTGTCCCGATCGAGAGGCTCATTCATCGCATCGGTGGCAACCAATTCTCGTGCCGTGCATCGTCGTCGTCCTCGTCTGCTGGTGCTGCCGGCGCTGGAGATGGCGCTGGAGAGGGCGCGAGGGTGGAGAGAGCAGGCGCTTGGGCAGCGCTGCTGGAGCCCATCGAGCCGGGGGTGCCGCGCAATCCCCACAAGGCGCTAATCAACGAGGACTTTGCGCCGGCGCTAGCGGAGCAACGAACGTTCACGGTGTGGGACGTGGCGAGCCTCTGGGTGGGGCTCGTGGTGGGCATCCCGACGTACTACATGGCGGGCAGCCTGGTGGAGATGGGCATGTCGTGGTGGCAGGGCATCCTCACCGTCCTGGCCGGTAACCTCATCGTGCTGGTGCCCATGGTGCTCAGCGGCCACGGCGGCACCAAGTACGGCGTCCCCTTCCCGGTCCTATCCCGCGCCGCCTTCGGCATCCGCGGCGCCAACGTCCCGTCCCTGCTACGCGCCCTCGTCGGCTGCGGCTGGTTCGGCATCCAGACCTGGATCGGCGGCCAGGCCATCTTCCGTCTGCTCAACGCGCTCCTCCCCGTCCCCCTCGTCGCCGCCGTCGTCCCTTTCCTCGGCACCAGCCTCCCCGAGCTCGGCTGCTTCCTGCTCTTCTGGACCATGCAGGTGACCTCCCTCTCTCCAAATTCCGAATTGCGAATCGCGAATTGCGACCGAATTGCGAATTCGTTCTTCCCCAGTCGTGGATCGATAGAGGAATGAGAGGATTGGCGATCTGGCGTGGTGCGATGTGCAGGTGGGAATCATCTGGAACGGAATCGAGAGCATTCGCGAGATGGAGAAGTACTGCGCTCCGGTGCTGATCGGGATGTCGGCGGCGTTGCTGGCCTGGGCGTACGGGCGCGCGGGCGGGTTCGGGCCCATGCTCTCGGCGCAGTCGCAGTTCGTGGTCGGGGGCGCCAAGGAGGGCCAGTTCTGGGCCGCCTTCTTCCCGGCGCTCACTGCCAACGTCGGCTTCTGGGCCACTCTCAGCCTCAACATCCCCGGTACCATCCCGTCCCATCACCTTGCTCTTCCCCGGTCACCGTCCCGCTGCCGGTCACGCGCGTGGTTGATTCCAATGGTCCGGTCGGTTGTCTCTTACCACGGTTGCTGAGACTGGTGCTGCATGGATGGTGTGCAGATTTTACGCGGTACGCGCACAGTCAGGCAGATCAGCTTGTGGGGCAGGCGCTGGGACTGCCGCTGTTTATGGCGGCGTTCACGTTTGTTGGATTGGCGGTTACGTCGGCGACCGTGGTGATCTTCGGGCGCGCCATCTCGGACCCGATCGAGGTGCTGAGCATGGTGGGCAGCCTGGTGCCGACGCTTCTGGCGCTGGCGGGCGTGATCCTGGCCACCGTGACCACTAACATCGCGGCCAACGTGGTAGCTCCGGCCAACGCGCTGGTCAACCTCGACCCGACTGCGTTCTCGTTCCGGACCGCGGGCCTGGCCACGGCCGTGCTGAGCGTGCTGCTGGCGCCGTGGAGGCTGATCCAGTCGAGCCAGGGCTTCATCTTCACCTGGCTCATAGGGTACTCGGCGCTGCTGGGCCCGGTCGGCGGCATCGTGCTCACCGACTACTTCGTGCTGCGCCACCGGCACCTGGACGTCTCGGACCTCTACTCCATGAGCCCCGACGGGCGCTACTGGTACTCGGGCGGCTTCAACCCCGACGCCATGGCCTCGCTCGTCCTCGGCGTGCTGCCCAACGTGCCCGGGTTCCTGGCGTCCGCCGGTTTCGTCACCAACGTTCCCCGCGCCTTCAAGCTCGTCTACGACAACTCGTGGTTCGTCGGCTTCCTGCTCTCGTCGGCCGTCTACTGGCTGCTCACTTCCCGGCGCCGGTAAGCGACCCATTCTCTCTCGTAGAGAATCGTTCACGCAATTTGCGGCCGTTTTTTCGTCTTTCTTCGGCCGTCTCTGCATTACTGTGATCCTCGAGGCGATGGCGAGAGGCAGCCATGGAGGTCCTCGCTTGCTCTCCTTGGAGCCAATCGATCAGCTTCCTGGATTATGATCTCTCTCATCGAGCGCACTCGGCGGCGGTGGTGCAATTTGGGTACACGGCCTCGTCGAGAAATTTCTGAGAAATCAAATCTGGCCTCGGCTGCGTCGGTGTAGAAGTATTCGGCAGCTCGGGCTTTCGATGGGAAGCATCGATTGAAGGCAAGCGGATTCAGGAACGGGGTGACTGAGAAATTTATTGGAAAAGAAAGGATCGGGGGTCGACCGCATGCGTTCGCCCTCCTTCTCGGAAGAGAACGAGCAGCGACTGATGGAATTGGCGGATGGGCCGGATCTAGCATTATCTCTGAATGGGCCCTCTGAGGTGTAAACATGGCGGGAAGAGATCCCGCCTCGCTCTTTCATCGAGCTGGAAATTCCACAATTCATTGCCCGAAAAGTGTCGCTTGAAGGAGACGTTCATTTATTATAGACGTAGACATTGATCGGTAAATAGTTCATAACACTCCCTGTCCATTGACGGGGATGTTAATACAAAGCGGTCTTCGAATGACTTTGCCTGCAGTTAGTTGTCTACGAGCTACAAGGTCGGAATGCGTGTCACACCTCTTTTGCACTGTGTTGATTTTCATGAGTGTGCATTCCAGCACCTGGCTGGCAAGTGAGGGTAACTACTACAGAAATACCTTCTCACTGTCAAGTTCACCGAGCGAGGAAACCCGGCTCTAATGTCGAGTAGGTGACTGACTGACCCCCGTCTTGCAATGCAGACAGACGACGTTGAATTTACAGCGGAGCCCAAGCCGACGTTGATGAAAGGTATCATTCTGACGCATTAGAACTCTGCTCGTGTAGACTCTCTCTCTCTCTGTCTGAGGAGGAGGATGATTTATCTGCCACTGCCAACATTCTCTAGTACAAGCCCTGCACAGCGTGCACACCTCTGTGTAGAAGCTACAGCTTCAGATTGGCTCTGCCAGCTCGGCTCTTCAAGCATACTGTTGGCGTTGTGCAGACTTTGGGACGTGTGAGGGAAAGTGCTCTCCTGCTGCTCTTGCCCTCAAGCGGCCTCCGCCAAGTTACCTTCGAACAAGCCTTTGACTGTGTGCAGGCATTGGTACCTGTGTATAGAGGAGAGACGATCAAAACGAATTAATGAATTTGGTTAGAATCGTGAAGGTAGGCGACTCCTTTGCACCAGTCTTTCCATGCGTCCAAGGCAAGTCAAGTGAGCTCTGGGGGGTTTGTGCTGAGGCGATGGCATGCAGGGAGAACACTTACCACATGAAGTCATTGTCACGAAGACTTTCACTTGAATGGTCGTCGTGAGATGTGGAGGGTGACGGATCTGAGAGGCAAATGCCGCTCACCTCAGCTTCCAGATTTGTTTCTCGCTTCTGGACAAGGCGTATAGAGGTTCTGGAGCCCTGCAGTCGTTACGGAGGCGGTACGAGCTCAGTCACATGCACTCCCGTACAGAAGAACATCAATTCTAAGAAACGATCGTGAGCTTCGCTTCAGATAGCGAGACTCAATCGTGCTCTCATCGTTGCTCGGGTTGAAGCAAATCGAGTGTGCACCTGTTTACTGGTGTTAACGAAGCCTCGTTTGGGATGGACGTCCTCTGGCACACTAACGGAGTTTGCAGAAGCTCCAACCACCAAAAACAACTTCATAGCACCTGCACGCGCAGACCATGACGATGTTCTTGTTACTGTTGCACGAGTCAAACTTTCAGGCCAGAGCTTGGTCTCCTTCGTGGCTCATGTGAACCACAGTCTGAAGTCAGACCTTGTGTCTGTGGACTTACTCTCTGCCGAAGAGGTTGCTCCATCTGATATCAGTGCGCGTATGAGCTGCAATGGTAGCACATCACCGAGCGTTTTCTCAGTCAAACAGCAATAACAGCAAATGGCAATTATATCTCGTACAACTCTTCGAGCGAATTCTAGAATCGAATTTTATACTGACAACTACGCAAGCAGTTACTCCCGAAGCAGCAAGGGAACTTCTAATGGGAAGAAAAAAACGAAAATCCCAAAAATGATTTAAGAGGATTGTTGGGAGGACAAGAAGATTGAAGCACCTTGCGAGCCAAATCCGGACTTTTGGGCCGACCTTCGACTGTGTCGTCTCCAACATCAATCAGCTGACACCGCAAATGAACCTCGTAGACGTGCTTGGGCCTCGTGGTCGAAGGGCCGAGAATGACCAGCACTGATCTTATGTCGGACAATCCGGTCAGACAACACTTCATAGCTCGAACGACTTTCTCTATCTGGTCTTTGAGCTTCACCAGCTTTCTCAACTTCGAGGCCCCCTCCCGCCTCTGTCTGCCTCTGAGAGCGGGATTATTGCAATCTCCAGCACCTGAACTCCTCGAAAACACTGCCTCTGTTTCTGTCTGTGAAAACCCGACATGAATCTTTGTCAGTTTCTATAAACCTTGCGGCCTCGAGCGAACTTAGACTTTCGGCATGAGCACTGGAGGAATTTGAAACACTGAGTGCAGCAATGCGACCAAACTGACCTCTTCTTCGCAGCGTTTTATCAGCTCCTCGTAGGTACTGGGATGACCACAATTCCAAAGGGTGAAAACCAGCGAGATTGACATCGTCGTGCTTTTCAAGCCTAGAGACAGCTTTCCAAGAGCGGAGCGGATGAGCGATGGAAGAGTCAGGGGAGGGAAATCGCACGCACCAGGGCATTTGCTGGTGCATGTACAGCACGAAATAAATCAGCTCTGTCAGCAGATGCAAAAACTCTTCTCTCGAGATTCTCGTTCGCAAATTCATCGTGATTTCTGAAAATTCGCCTCCACTGATCCGTCTGTCTCCTCGACTCGCCTTCGAAACCTCGCTTTCGGCACCTCCCGGCGCTGCTCTTACCACCAGCAGTCTGGGTCCCATGTCCATCGCCTCGTGAAAAATCCCAAGCTTCTTCGACTTCTCGAACGACTTGTGAAGCAGCAGTGGCACAGCACTGAAACCGATTGAACCCAAATCCACCGACTTGAAGGGCATTCGAGCTTCCAGATATGTACCAATTGAGGGCTAGCTTACTGCTACGCAATCAACTGATTTCGACGAATGAGAGTTGGCTGCAGTCCAGGCAGGAATGTTGGGAGGCTTCTAAACCCTAAACCGCTGAACCCGCATGCCAACCTTCATTAGATGGAACTTGAGGATCATAAATTCCAACGGGAGGTAACGCGAAGAGCTCCAATAATTTGTTTACAATTCAAGGCCGGAAGCCATCATCAATCAATCATCCAAGGTGGCCTGTCGAAAGGGAGATGCCAGGATGGAGCTGTGCATCCCGAGCCTGACAAAGGTCTCAATTCTAGAGTCCTCCAGAGTTTGCAGACGGGGTCCAAGTTTTCAGAATTTAGTTTTTACAACTTTACGATTGCAAATTGGACCATCATCGGTTCGCATGCTAGGGACACGATGTGATTATTTCCTTCACAATTACTATCCAGGAATGAATGATGTGGTCGACCCCATGACGGCATGTGATCCACCTTCCAGCGTCGAATTACTCGAGCTGGGACAGTGTGGCATCAATGCTTGCCAACAGCAGAGACTGAATCTTGTTAATCTGAACCTACAGCTCAGATGTACGAAACTACGTCAAGTTGTGAAGGAGGCAACTTGTGCAGATACCTTGTGTCCGCGTGGAGCAGAGATCCACTTGCGTCAAACTTTGAAACTGCCGCAGACAAGATTTAGCTCGAGAGCATACGTCCAGCTGTAAAGCTAAGGCCGGTCCACAAGTTGTCAGATTGATAGAGACCCTGGACATGGAAATGCAACGAATGCTAACCATCCACGGCCGTGAATGAGTGTCTTTCTTTCGAACATCCAATAATACCTTGGAACGAGCAGCCCATGAACTCTTTGCTCCGAGGATCTCAGAAAATCTGTTATGGGACTACTCTTGGCATCATCATCAGACGAAGAACAGGAGGAAGAGTCTACGAGGCAGGGACACTACTAGTGCTGTTGCTCGATCCGAAAGGCTTTGGTCACAGCGTAATCACAGAGTGGAATATGCGAAGATCATCACTCTCATGAGCATCATCATCAATTGCTGGGAGACGCAAGAGCATCATAATCAGTGCCCGAAACAGACATATAATACAACCATGACGAGTCCAAACATCTCAACAACCTGCTGCACCTTGCCCCGAGGGAGGGGTTGGGGCACGGGTGTGGAGAATGGAGAGATCTCCCTGTGGAGACGAGGACCTGGGAACCTGCAGCACCGTGTGCACTAGAGGAGGATCATTGATTCTGCGCAGTCATGGTTTTTTTTCCCGGCTCGGGAAGATACCCACCAGCAGAAAGAACGTGAGCATGAACAGGCGGCAGGGTGGAGGGTGGGGGATACCTCCCTCGACTAGACTAGGCTATGAGGTAATTCACCCCCACACTCTCCAGACAGTACTCAGGATATTCGACCTGTGCTTCCAAGATGCAGCACCAAATCTCAAACCTCACTCACGTAGTGGCGGCAACAGGAGGAACCCCTTCGAATGTACCACCGAGATGCCGACTCAAGCCTCTGCTTGGGTTGCCTGTTAGCCCAGCATCAGACCAGGACGACGGTTTCGGGCGCTCACAAAACCTCCATCTTGGTCTCTTGAAGCTCCATTGAAGGTGAGCTTGAACAAGAACAACAGGTCGACAACGACATGATCACGAATCTACTTGCAGCCATGAGCACAATTAAGGTCACCCCTACTACCAGTCGACTGGTGGTACTAGTAGTAGTAGTAGCAATAGGAGCCCAAGGTTAGCCGTGGCGAACCAGCCTGGGTTCCGTCACCGACCCTGCAACTGCTGGAGCAGCAACAGTTAGAGTACATGGCACTTACAGCGATTCTGGGTTGCCATGATTTGACAATCACAAGGTGGACATTGCAGGTGGAGGTGGAATTCTAACTGGTGACTCTGAGCTGAGCCTGCACAGGAAACCTGAAGGATTGCTGAACCAGGAGGCAAGATGTGCCCTGTCTTCTCGTCGCTTGTGACTAGACATCTGCCTCTGGTGAGCCCTGCACCAGACTGGGTCTGTCGACATACGACGTTGACGAGTGCACGAGCTGCGAGCTCTCACTGCTCCAGCACTTTTACCAGTATGCAAGGGCCCCTGCCTCCCTGCGACTCGGCACATGAGTCCATTTGTACATAGCTTCTGATCTGATAACTTCCAATCAGGTGGGTGGGTCGGGTCGGTGGGCTGGTGGGGTCACCACCATGAGACAGGAAGAGATTGTCACTCCCCCCACCCCCAGCTCAGAGGGAGGCTCCAGGAGTCGGATTACTAAATATCACCCACACGGACTGCAAGAGTCCCAGAGATCAGTGACTCGATCTACCTCTCTGTGTATCAACAGTCCTAATCCATGTCGGATGCTTCATCCAGCTTCCCTCCTCTCGCTCGCCACGCATCTATCAATCTACATCATTCACTGTGGGGCTTCGAGTCCCTGAACAGCTCTCATCTCGTCTGAGGAATGTTCCATGGATTTCTACCCGGCGGTGAGATTATCGATCCTGCCTACAGGAGGAGGAGGAGGAAGAAGAAGAAGAAGAAGCAGAGTTGAGAGCAGGACGCGCTTCTGAGATTGGAATGGGGGATCTGTCTGTCATCTATCCATCCCTGTCTCTGAGTCAGCAGCCTCCAGAGCTCTTTGGAAGGACTCGGTTGTGCCAAATGGGGGAGGAGATCTAACCAGTGTGGACCGAACGCCGGGATCCAGCACTTGTGTCTCCGAAGAATGTGTTGCCGAGTATGGAGGAATGTCCAAGGCCAGAGAATGAAGTGAGCCAGCCGGCACGCCGGCCTTTCCTTTCTTGTAGCAATCGTGGGTTGTACTTATACGCCCTGCGACGAGCGAGGATCAGTCTCCAAATGCTTATCTTGCCCCGCCCCCGGAGCAGTGCTGAGAGTGTTCAGGATCGCTGGTGGGCCTGACCGATGAGATCATACGACCACGAGCTGGTATTGTGCACGCATTGAAATAGATGATTTAACAAAGATTGATTCACGTCTTCGACCCTTGCTTTCCACACGCGCGCACGAAACCGAACTGACTCTCTGGAGGCAGTCAGAGTTGGTTCGCCAATGCTTGAGTAAAGCTTGGTGTTACATGTAAATTGTTAATTAATGTTTTTCTTCAGGTTCTACGAAAAAAGATGTCGAAGACAATCAATTACTCATCTACTAATTATTAGTTCGGTCCCCGTCGATGCTCAACTTTAACCCCTTTGTCTTCCACAGCTCTTTTGGCACTAGAAGAAACAGAGAAATCAGCAATCTATGCGTACTAATGCGTGTACTAATTCGTACTAGACGGTCACAGTCCAAAGATGAGATAAACGTGGTGGTGTGTTATTTCTCATGTTACGTTTCCTCGTGCGATTCAATCCTCGACCGTCTACTTGAATGTGTTTCAAAAATGGGTTGAGATTAATGCAGAAGGAGCAAAAATCTGGATATCAGGTATCTGCAGCATAGTAAAAAAGAACTCCGACAACAATCATGAGATTTCTCGTTCTTGCCTCGTTCAGCCCATACGCCTAAAGCTCAGCACAGCCCTACACTCGAGCAGAAAACAAGCAAAGAGGACATTCAACCATGTACACTGAGAATTGGTACTGCGAACATTAATTACGTGAGAGTTCCATCGGCGTTGGAATACACGCACGGTTTAAACTGGTAAAGTCTTTCAGACTGTACAAAGTGAACAGCCCTTGTTATTACGCCTACCCTGACATGACCAGGACAATGAATTTACCGAAAAATTCATCCAGTATTCGTACACTCTTCTCAACATATCGACTAATAAACGTTCTAGGTTCTCATACTCTACAAAAATAAGGTCCCGCTGTATGGTTTTGATTGGCCGATTCAGCCACTAAATTTACATTTGACTGTCATGTCCTAAACTGATGAAATTCAAAGCTACTTGTAACTGACCTATCATGTTGATATTCTGACTTTCGACTTTCTCTTCGACCGTTTGCCACCTCTAAGCGTTTCATCCGATTTCATAAATAGAGATAATGCAGCCTCGGGGGCACTCGCGACGGCATTTCCGTCTTTCTTGCCAAGAAGTCTGCCCTTGGGAGCGTCGGAGTGCAGAACCCATTCCAGAGCCACTTTGCTCGCATTCTTCTCGGCTTGCTTTTTGCTGGTTGCTGGTTTGCCGAGGAAAGACTTGTTCCTGACGATGACTGTAGACTGAAATCCTCCACGAGAGAGAGCCTTCGTCTTCCACTTGGGAGGCGCCTTGCCCCCTCGCTGAACCAACTGCTGTAGAAGACCTTTGACGTCCTCTTCCTGTTCTTGCACCGGTTTGTCTTTCTGGCTGTGGCTGGCAACCTTCCTACCGTACACGAACTTGCCTTGACACTCGTCCCCATGTAGAAGCTCGAGGATTGCTTGTATCAGATTGTAGCCCTCGGCGTGAATGTCCATTTCCGGATCCTCCAGTTTCCTTTGGATGAGTTCATCCAGTTCTTCCCTCAGCATCAAAATCATGGTGGCCAAATCTCTATCCATAAAAAACTCCAGAAACCCGTCCTGCATCAGAAGGTGGCCCGGCTCGTAACCCTTCCTCACCTCTCCCCCGAACAGGAGGAGAATGGAGTCGGATATTCCAGTTGAATCCCGGATGTTGACACTCGACGTCTTGACCTTCTCGTTGAAGACCAGCCAAGGGTAAATCAGTCGTGACTCTCGTCCGTTGACCGAGTTCTGGTGCAAGTTCACCTGCCCATCCTCCTTGGTTTTGATGGTGACGGACCTCGACTTCTGCACAGCCGAGGCTACTCCGGGGAAAAGGCCTGCACAAATCACTCCGCGCACCAGGTCCCAGTCGCCGCTGAACTCGTTGCTACGGTTCATTTCGAAGCCAGCGTCTGACAGCAAGCCAGCGAATTGCTTGCGCAGCGAGTACATGGACTGCAGCGTTTGCGAGGAGAGGAAATTCTTCCAGCAGAATTCGCCTGCCATTCCTTGCTTCATCGCCCCCTGCCAGCCATCGTAGGCTCGTACGAGAGCTAGATGGTCGCTAAAATCCTCGCCAGCAAACTTCAATCTGGCTTCGTCTGCCAGTTCTTTCTTCTCCATGGGCATCAGAAACGGGTCTCTCGTGGTCAGCCCCGCGGCGATGGTCAGCACCGGATCCAAACACCGGAAGATGGAGCCCATGAGTAGCATCTTCCCCAGCCTGGGCTCTACAGGCAGCTGCGACAAGTGGCGCCCCAAGTCGGTCAGATTTTCCCTGTCGTCCAGCGCCCCGATCGTCTTCAAGAGCTGCACGGCGTTGTGCACCGCACGCTGCTCCGGAGGCTGCAAAGCCTTGCCCAAAAACTCTTCGATGCTTCCGAGCCCCAGGCTCTTGATCTGCAAACAAAGAGACTGCAACGGCGTCCGCAGCAGCTCCGGCAGCTGATACTGATCCAGAGCATCGTGCACGGCTTTGGGATATAGATGATACGCAACTCCGGGCTTGACCCTTCCCGCCCTTCCCCTCCTCTGGCGAGCAGAAGCTTGAGAGATCCACTGAGGCAGAAGGCACGGAGTGTTGTTCAGAGCGTCATAGGAAGTCTCTTTGGCCTTGCCACAATCCACCACAAAAACCACGTCGTTGATGGTGATACTTGTCTCGGCCATGTTGGTGGCTAGAACTATCTTCCGGATGCCTGGTGGCGCTGGATTGAAGATCAACTTCTGCTCCGCCGTCGGCATCGACCCATGGCAACCCAGAAGCATGACCTGCTCGGTGTCACCCAACACAGGGTGCTCCTTGAGCTGATCCATCAAAGCAGAAATATCTTCCCACCCCGTCATGAACACCAGCACAGCTCCCTCCTTGTCCTGCTTGCATATGTGCGCTAGAAGTTTCTCAATTAGGTTGAAATTCAGGCTCTCGGGATTCCAGCAGGCTAACGAATCTCGTATCCTGTAGTGAAGATCGGAGTAATCCTGCTCTGCTAACGCTGCGTCCGCTATCGAATTCACTTGATTCTTGCGTGACCTACCTCGCATTTGTTTCTGCATTTTCCACTGCTTGTCCTGTCCATAGTCGTCGATCTGATTCATGGGCGTCAGAAAGTGGCCCGTCTGCTTGAGAACGTCTTCGAGGAAAAAAGACTCGACGGGATAAGTGAACCCCGGAATGTGAAGCATGGGAGCTCCATCGAAGAATGAAGAGAAGAGCTCGGCGTTAAGAGTGGCACTCATGAGCACCAACTTGAGATCAGGTCTTCGTTGGAGAAGGTTCTTCAAAACAATCAGCAAAAAATCTTCGTTCATTCCCCTCTCGTGTATCTCATCGACGAGCACGTGAGTGACTCCTTTCAGCTCCGAGTCATTCATCAGCCGCCGCAGCAAAATCCCCGACGTGCAATACAGCAACCTTGTGTCCCTTCCCCTCTTCCCCTCCAAACGCACTTGATAACCCACAGATTCCCCGAGCTCCTCCCCTCTCTCGGCTGCGACTCGCTCCGCGACCGACACTGCGGAAATCCGCCTCGGCTGAGTGCAGATGATACTGCACTCGGCACCGCGCCCTGCAGCGATCTCCGACTCGAGAATGTACTGGGGCAATTGGGTGGTCTTTCCGCAACCAGTCTCGCCCGAGACGACGAGAACTTGATTCGCAGCCACGGCGGCCAGCAGCTTCTCCCTCTCGCTGTATGCCGGCAGAGACCGACGGAAGCTGAGCATTTTCTGGCCCTCGGGTAGCTCCTGCCAGCTCCTCTGCCTGTTCCGCATCCGCAAGCTTTTCCGCTTCTGCCTCTCCTCCTTCATCAATTCCTCTACCCTGGCGATGTTCCGCTTCGTGCCAAAGTGCTCAGTCTCCCCCTGCTGCATGTTCTCTCGGTCGGACTCGAACCCATCGCTGCGGTCGCTCGAAAACTCCGAACCCGGGTACTCCTTCTTCTGCATGAGATGCCTCTGAAGACATGAGTCCACGGATTCTTTGACATGGGGACTGAAGCTCACCAATCGCTGCGGGCGCTTCTCGTCCAAGTCCGGCCGGTAATTCGGCAGAGGAAGCTTGCTGAAGACGACGATTTTCGAGTACATTTGCCCATAGAGACCCAGCTCGTGGAGCAAAGGTCCCAAGTGCGCGAAATCTTGGCGGTCCTTCTTGTCGCGGGAAATCAACTCCTGATGATCGCTCGCGAGGAGGCGGTTCAGCCTCCTCCTCCAGCTGTCTACATCGAACAACATCTCTGCATTGTCGGAAGAATCATACTCGTCATCGGAATACGGCTGCGCAGCATAATACGAAAGCTCACGAGACGAAATTGCGAACTCTACGCGAGAATCTACGACGCTTCGCGGGCCACGGGGTTTCTCCCTCCATCGGGGAATTGCATCGGCGATCGACGACTGCGTGGCCGGCCAGTACCGCTGAAACGCATCAAGCACCGACCTCCTGTCTCCTCCTAGCGACGACGATGACGACGACGAACAAGCCTCGGGCGTCGCGTCGCCCTCCTTCTTCTGAGCCGCCGCCCCGCCCCTCGACCACTTTTGACCGACGCGCGATTCGGGCCGGCGCAAGAGCCCGCGGTGCGACTGAAATCGAATTGCTCGAAACATCGGATTAGTCGTTACCTGTACCGCGTTTACCATGAGAAATTCTCCGGCTGCCCTCCCTCCCTCTCTCCTCTACATGGACCCTCCTCCCCGCCCGATCCTCGCCCTGAGGGCCGATCTCCTCACGCCACCTGCGGCAGGAAATCCAAATCCGGTGAACCCTCAACGACGATGACGATGGCGATGGTAATGATGATGGTGATGGCGATGGCCCGTGGGCTCACAATGCCCGCCACCCGCTCGACACTCGAATCGGAGCCATGCGCAGCGCAACGGAAAAAACCGTCGCGGGGTCGAATTTGCGGTCGCCCAATTCGAATCCTCGAGGAGATTTTGTGAAACCCTAAACCCTGCCCGCGCACGAGGTCGATCGATTGCTACCGCCTGTCGCAATTTCCTCTTCCGCTCGCGTCACCGCGCATCCGCTGCCGCTACTGCTGCCGCCGTGCCCATGACTGATCCTTGCTCCTGCTCCTGCTCCTGCTCCTGATCCTGCTTCTGCTTCTGATCCTAATACTGATCTGATACCCTGCCTGCGGACGATCTACCCCTGCTTCCGAGAATCTGGCCCGACGCTTGAATTCTAGCGTTCCGAATTCGGTACACGCCCGGCGATTCGATGGCTCGATTTTCTCGTTATTTCTTCGTTCGTGTTTTTTCGTGATGATTTCACTCTTTCGTGACAGCGATTTGACGAATTTCCAGTGGCCAGCCGCCACGATGATTGTTTCCGGCTGCTGTTTCCTGTCGAATGCTCGTGTGGTGCTTTCCAGGGATCCGCGAATTGGACCTGCATTGATCCTCGAGACTGGACCCAATTGACGACAGGATCGGTCCGGAGTGAATGAATGAATGAATGCTCCGGAAGCTCGAACCCTAACCCTACCTAAACCTGGACGCAACGAGAGGTTGCCGTTCGTTGTCGTGGAGTTGTCCTGCCCTCCTTCCTTTCTCGTGTTTCTGTCTCACGTTTCACCGTGGTTGCCGATGAACCACGTTGCCTCCACTATGGCAGTCTCATGTAACTCGGTTGAGTTTCTTCTCGTGGCAAACTCTCGATGTTCCGTTTCCTTTTCACCACGCGCGAAAATGAATACCTTCTGTCACATTTTCCTCTCCAAATTTGTTGATACCATTTCTTTTTGGTATGTAAGAAAATTGCCAGATGGTGGTACCAAGCGTTCTGATGGTACCCACACTCTTGCAGCCAACAATCACCCATGTTCCAATTCAAGATTTGGTCACTAGAGTTGGCGGCAATAGTGTGAAGTCTTTTGGCCATGAGGTTGAAATTCTCTTGTGAGAAACTATAAATAATTGTCGTGATAAAAATGCAATTCTAAATTGCATATTCTTAACTGAAGCTCAGGTCGCGATCTTAGTCTCCGTCGTTTCTTATCGTCGTTCTAATTGTTGGAAGATCTAGTAGCAACTACCGAAATTATGAGCTCCTAATTACATCCGCAGACTTTGTTTCGAAAGCTCTTTGAATCTCAAGAAATCACGCTTGTGGGTGGCATTTTGAAGTTTTACCCATGAGAGTTCACTAGCGTTTCAAGAGCTCTATTCTCTGTTCGCCTCTAGTTCTTACATTGGTTTTCACAAAACTCGTATTTGAACATGGTTGACATTGGTTGAAAACTCGTCGAGGTCCCATTAGGTTATATAATATGTCGGATCTCAACAAGCTTTGAGTTTCGCAAGATACCATTTTGTCTTTGTCATGCAAACTTCTTATAATATTGATATATGTATGCATTTACTTGTTACGACATATTGGTCTATCATCTTTGAAATCTAAACACTTTTCCAGTTCAACATCTTGTAGTCTAGACTAGAGAATATTGTGCTAACGTGATTGTTCGAACATGGATAGAGTCTATCCATGTTCACATTCATGTTCGAACAATCATGTTAGCACAATTTTCTTTAGTCACAGACCTAAAGTGCATACCTAATATCTTTCATTCTTCGATACTTATCTAGAATTATAAAAGGAAAACACTTCAAACGTATCCAAATTTTCTCCCACATTTGAAATATCACCTCACCATCTTTACTACTTCTTTGAACCTAATTCATGATACATCTCATCACATTTCATCCAAGTCATTGAATCTTCGATTGTAAAATGGACATGCTTCGGTGGCATATGAAGAAAACAAAATCCAAGTGATTTTAATTGCCTAGCTTTCTCAAATCAATAAAAATGAAAACATCATTTTTAGCTGCAGTGTAACCATTTTAAGATGGTTCAGGGGTTTTTGGTAGCCATCTTAAGATGGTTACATAGCAGGTGATAGATCATAGCTGACATAGCATTATAGATACATTAACTGAATATTCAGTCGATGTATCTATTATTTACATACAGATTTTACTTGAAATATAAAAATTTAATGACATTCATTGAAAAAAGAACAAAGAGTAAAAATTAAAACAATACCACAAAAAATTGAAGAAATTAAAATAAGATGTTTGTACTTCAGAATATTACTGTTTATCCAATTTTTTAACAATCCAAAAATAAAAGCTTGAATTTGAAGAAAGATAATGATAATTTCAAATGTATTTGTTACAAAATAGCCTACAAATCAAGATGTTTGAAAAAATAATTCAATATTGCAAATCATTTTATATCAATTACAAATCAACGAATAAAATCCTAATTTAAATTTTTAACTAATAATTTATTTGAAAAAAATCATCCAAATAGAATAAAATTTGAACTAAGTATTAATTATGATTTTTTTTAAATCAAAGGTATAATTAAGAGTTTGATTCGGACAAAATTTTACATACCTTGATTAATCAACCTGATGAGTTTTACAACTCTAAATTTTTTATTTCAATAAAAAAATTTATTTATGATTTTTAATTAATTAAATCTAAATCTGATTTCTGAAAGTAAATTAATAATTTTATATAAAAAATTTTCATTTCTTAAATTTCGAAAATTACTTGAAATCAAACGCTTCTGCTTAAATTATTACTTAAATTATAAATTGAAAACTTCAGCGTTCTTTATCTTTTTTCGAATTTTATGTGAATTTTAAATAATATATCAAATCATGATATTTTATATAAGATTTAAAAATACAAATAAAACCCAAAAAATATGATGCCTATTACCTACAAAGATATATAACTCGACATTAACTTGTCATTGAGAATTAGTTTTGCACTTGTGAAGCAAGATGTTGGGATCTGTTTTTTTTCTATAATGAATATGCAATAAAAAAACGTTGTTAATATTTCATGTTTTCAAAAAAATGAGTTTGAAAAGTTTTTTTACATTTGTCAGAAGCTTGAAGCATCTACCAATAATGCAAATTACTTTACTTTTTCCCTAAAAAATTGTAATTTACAGAACGTGCATGTAGATTGTACTTATTCAAGATATGAAAATTTAATTTAATGTATCTGTTTATTGAAATCAGGTACACATCCTCATTACTTAACAAAGTTATTGAAAGATAATTATTTGATAAATACTGGAATTTTCAACGTGAAAATTGCAAACATATGGTATGCTAAGACGATAATTCTCTAGATAAAATTTTGATTCAAGCATTATTTCAGAGCAAGAATTCCAAAAAAATCCTCTATATAACTGAGTTCTTTCAAAAAAATGATATTAATGTATATTCTTATAATAAATTGGAATTTTTGAAGGTAATTGTAACCTGGCAATTATTTTTTGAAATTTGAATATGCATTATTTAATAGAATTATGTTAAAATTTAGTGATTCATAAATAATTACTAATAGTGAATTGATACTTACTAATATACGTATGTTCTAATTTTATGGTTTAAAAGTTTTGCGTATAACATGTCAGTTTTACCATCATGATCTAATTTAATTTGTCTGTAATGTTGTCATTTCTACTTCAAATATGAGATCTTCTTGCATTGTTGGAACATATATTGTATTTTTTGAAAATATGTAGTTTGAATAATAAAAAATTTATTTTTAGCTGTTGATGTTCTTTTTGCTTTTTACTGTTGATACTTGACAGCTTATACACAATGATCTTCGCTCAGAATATAGATGATTAAAAATTTTGAAGTTTAATACTGATATAAGTTATGTTGCAATTTTTAAATTTAACTTCTGACATATTTAATGATATACTATTAGTATAATTTCCTTCCTTCTTGAAACTTTATTTTATATCCATTTCAATTTTCTTTTTTATATCCATTTTCTATCGATACATGCCTTTTATTCCAGAACATATTAGAAACTCATTATATTGTACAAAACTTGTACAAAAATTTAAGATACTCTAAACATGGACCTTTATTTTTATCAATTGTACAGCACGATAATGTTAATTATTAAATTGATATTTTGATGCTACTTCCTTTCTATAAGGTTTTTTTACCTTTTTTTGTGATCTATATATATATATATATATATATCTCAATAATCGATAATGAAAGCTTATATAGATAAGACACGCTTAGATACATTCGTTATTGAGCTAGTAATGAAGATGCATGTTCAGAATGAGACACGTCATCTAAATCGTATTATAGATTAAAATGATAAGGGCTGCATTCTAAATTTGAACTTCTAGAAGGTAGTACTTTTTTTTCTTAGACATTTTATTAAAGAGTTCTCGTCAGTCGTTCGAAAGCATTAGAGTGATCTCTATTCTATCCATGAAAGCTTGCAAATTCACGTCATCAATAAATTTCACTATGAATATCAAGTAGAAATGTCAAGTTGCTCAACCGAAGATGATTTTCTTTGTTTCATGTGATGTTTTGTTAGTTATTTATTTTCAAATAAATCAAGAATAAAACTCTAGCTTCTATAACTCCCGAAAAAATGTTATTCCCAACTGATTTTTGAGAAAAGAAGTTTTTCTCGAGACTTTTAATCAGCGGATATGCCGGCGGAAACATGGACGAGCGTAGTTTTCTTCTCTCAAATTGAATAGAAAATTATTTATGAACAGACATGGACGAAGAAATTGCACTTTTTGACTCTCTGCTTCTGCAATTTCTGCGAAAATCACAAGCTGTTTTCTTCTCTCAAATTGAATAGAAAATTATTTACGAACAGACATGGACGAAGAAATTGCATTTTTTGCCTCTCTGCTTCTGCAATTTCTGCGAAAATCACAAGCTGTTAGGGTAGGCCAGATGTCTCAGAAAGCCAAAACTTCACTCACATAATTTCCCCGTCCTTGTAACGGCATTTATTCCCATGCATCCTTTAGATAAGGTTTTCTTGTCAGCTCACACAAAAAATTGCAGAGGTTCACTTGTGCAGAGGTTAAAAGCTGCCAACTCAGCGTGTTCTGTATTACACAAATACATAGATTTGTAATGCAAAATTTTAATATATGGGTTACCTCACGACCTTGTAAACAAGTCATCTGTTCATGACTCTCTTTTCCATTTCTGTCAAATCTATATTTCAAAAGTTATCATTCTGTGTATCAGAATCTAACCCTGCAAAATTAAATCAAAATATTCAATTTGCAATTTTCTTCTTTAAAGTATGACTTATGAAATTTTGGTGTGTGTAAATTTCTTTCATATTCATGCGTCAAGAGCTGTCATGCTATCTTCTCAGTCTGGGACAACCGTACGAAAATTTCTTGAAAAAGTACCGGGCTTTGTACGTCGGCAGTAGCCACAGTATTGGATACTTTAGTCTGGTACGTTCGGCCTTGTTAAGCTTTTGGCTCGATCTTAGTCTTGTTAAGACGAAGTCCTTCAAGCCAGGCGTCCAATTCTCGGAATAAAAAATTTGGACTGAAAGCCTTTGGACAGTCCGAGTACAGTACGTGACAGTCAATTGGACTTCACGCAACAAGGGCTACAATGTGTTCGCCTGTGGATAAAGTTCGTCCATCTCTGCGTTTGACCCGTGGTTACCTTTACTCGAGTGAGTAGTTGCAGATTCTCAATCCGACGGTGCCGATGGCACTAACTTGTCGCACAGGTCCATGACTCTTTTTAGACTCCAATCAGCTATTTCTGTGTTTTCTTTGTCTTTTCTGCGCAACCTCTCCGCTTGTTTCGATGTCTTCTTCCTTCTTGCCCTGGCAACATTCCGGCGCTCGCAGCCGCTGACGAATTGCATCGGTAAGCTGCCGGGAAGACCGTCGGAATGAACATCCCTCGAAATCTCTCAAAATTTATTTAATAATTTTATTTCACAAAAAGGATGATGAGAAGACCCCATCGAGGAGTACTGTACATGAAAATCAACAACAAATAGTCCCTCGAAATCCGGGCTAAATTTCATCGCATGTCAAATTAAGTCTTAACATTGCAGACAGATTTTCGTCGGAGGTCGTAACCGAGAGGGACATCGTTGGTAAGAGTCAAAGAGATGAAATCTTTCGTCCCCTGCACTCCACGGAACGCAGCGAAATTCGAGACCCGAATTCCGACGAGCGAGTGCGTACTTTGTCGGTGCGGGGGAGTTGGGAAGTCTATTTGGGGGGCCGGAGGGAAAGTCTGGTCCACCGAAAGGTCCGGTCGCTTGCGATTGGTCTGCGGGTTATCGTGCTGGGAGCATCTGTTAGATTCCGGTAATATTCCCCGTGGCGCGAAGAGGAAAAGCAGGTTGAATCCAACGGAGGGCAATCATCTTGGAAAATGATTGAGAGGCGCGGGGCGAGATGCGACGCGGATTCCCGAGAATCTTCGCCCTTTGCACTTTTCCAAGTGGCTGGGAATCTATAGGAATCCACAGAGAAGATGTGACAGAATCTTTCGGGCGCTCTGGGGCTCGGGGAAAGATGCACAGCAGTTTCGAAAGGCGAACAACAGTAGGACGCGGGTTTATGCTGTCTGGACCAACAGACACTCGCCGAGGTTTTACAGGTGGCCTGCCGTGGATTTTCTTTACCGGATGGTTCATGCATGTGTCAGACTCGCGGACGACCGCGGCGTCCCCATTTGCCTTGGGCAGAAATTTCATGCGCCTCTCGAGGGACGTCCGCCATTTCACAACATTGCGAATACTCGATCCTCACCCCAAACATTTCGCTGCGCAGTAATTCAGCAATCGAACGTGCAGGTCGTCAGTACGAGCCACGCTTCTGATAGTAAATCACAACGTGGAAATGAAGGCCAAAACTCGATAGCAGTAAGCGAAATATATATTTAAAGTCGAAGTTGCAGCGATGAATAATAAATAAATAAATCAGAAGAAGGGCCTTCCTTCCTCCCATCGGCTTCAGAAAAAGGCCAAAATCTCAGTTCAGAAGAAGGGCCTTCCTTCTTTCCTTCCTTCGACTTCAGAAAAAGGCCAAAATCTCAAAGTCTCCTCCACTACTTAACTTGGAAGCTGGAACTAGGACTTGGCGCGGGGCGGTGAACGATCTCTTTCGCTAACGGTCCCGAACTTTACGAAGCCAGCGGCAAGTCTTTCCAAAATTTTCTCGCGCGAGATCTTGAGCGAGATAACGATTTTGGATATATTCGAGAATTCGAAATTTAATATTTTGGAGATATATATTTTATATTGTTATGTTTTAATGAAGACCTGGCCACTCGATGAGGTGATTAAACACTACTAATTGCGGAGTTTTTGAAAGGTCGGAAGGTATTACAAAAGCGGACAATAATAAGCTGAAGATGGTGAAAAGTGCACATTGAAATGCGGAATCGGAACGAATTCCGACTGCAGATTACAGAAAGCGGTCAAGATTTAGTAATATCTGGGAGTTAAGTAAGGGGAGGCGGTCAAAGGGTGCATTATTTTAGTGTATTATTTTCTCTGTAGGGAATCATGCGAGGGGTTCAACATCTGGGGCCGGAGTCGTGTGTGCGTCGGGGCGGTGCGAGGCGTACTTTAATAAGCACGAGAAAAGGTTAAATATCTTTCTGGGGAGGACAGGCATCAGAATATGTGCTCGGCCGGGTTCCAGAGAGGAGGCCAGATCGGATCGGGGCCCTTGAGCCCGAGGCAAAACGTGTTTTGTCCATTAAGAGACCCACGTTGGGGATAATACTCATGAGTCATGGGAGGCGAGCGCGGGCCGTCCGATGGCGACCCGGCAGGCATCTCACGGATGCGGAGGCGCGATGCGAATCGAGGGGCGGGATAATTCGGGGCCCTCGACGGCAGGTGCCGGGCAGGCCAAATCCGTCGGGGGGCGACGGATATTCGACGAATGCCGCGAACTGTACCATCCGTCAGAGCAACGTCAGCAGCACAGGATAAGGGACATTCCGAACGGATATTCCTCGCTCCCAGAGGATCTCGGGTATCATTCACAGGCGCGATCCCTCTCCAACAGGTGGCCTAAAGGCCCCGCCAGGCGCCAGTTTGGAGGCAGCTGCCAATCCGAGGCGCGGCCGACAGCGGGTCCGCCGAATTCCGCCCCCTGCCTCCCCCCCCCCCCCCCCCCCCGCGCTCGAACATCTTGTGGCCCCAGGGGCCCGGCTCCGCTGTCAGTTCTGCCTCGAGTTTCTTCGAGGGATTTGGCGAGAGCGCGAGGGGAAGGCGAATGCTCGCTCGGGTGTGCAGTCTATGCAATTTTGGCTCTCCTGTTTACATTCTGCCAAATCTGCGGCCTACAGCATCATAACGGCTGGGCTCCCCTGATCCTTTGGGCCCCAGATTCGGTCCGATTCGTGCACGCCGCGTGGAGTTTGCCCGGGGAGATTGTGATTTAAGCCCGAGGCGGGAGCAGTTTTGGAGCTACAAGGCGTCTTTGAAGTCTGGAAGTCGAGGTCGAGGTCTGTCGCTCGAGAGTCGAATAGAGTCGTGGATCAGGTTATCGGTGTGTTCGCAGTCGCGCATCTCGGCAGCCAGCCAGGCATGCGTGAGGCCGTGCTTCGAATTTGGCCGTAGAGTGGTCGTTCGTTCGCTGCAGGCGTGCGTGCATGAGACGGAGGATTTTCGCTGGGTTAGAGATGGGTTCGTCCGCTTCCGGGCTTGAGGCTTGGTCAGGAGGATTGTCGAGAGGGGTGTGAGCGTTTTCGTGGGTCTCGCGAGCGGGCTCCGGTTCTTGGGCGAGAGTGCGGTTCTTCCGGTCCTCTGGGTTTCTGCCTGCGCTGCGTTTGCGTCGGTGTGGATTGAAGGTGGGACGGTGTGCCTGAGGGCTCGAGAGCAGGAGGTTAGGGTAAAGATGAAGTTCGGGAAGATTATGCAGAATCAGTTGGATGACACCATTCCCGAGTGGAGGGAGAAATTTCTGTGCTATAAGCAGTTGAAGAAGCGGCTAAAATCCATTCAGGCTCCCGTGTGCTTCACGAAAGCAGCATTTGTGGAGAATAATGCATTCTCGTCGCCGAGCTTGGACGGGTGCCTGACGAAAGATCCCTCGGACGAGGTGGACGAGGCCGATACCGAGAGGGATGAGAACGAAGAAGCGAGGGGTGAGAAGCGAGGAGCGGCGGAGCTGGTGGACAGCGATGCCTCAGATACCGCTCCCTTCGAGCATCCGAGCCCGAAGAAGAGGAAGGTACTGACAGTGGAAGAAGTGGTTGAAGAGCTTTCGGCAGTGGCGGCGGAGGACTCCAATGGGGTTCTTAGCAATGACGATTCCGGCGAAGAAAACAGGGTCGCCCAACTCATGGCTAAGGACAAGGAGTTCATCCGGCTGCTCAATGTTGAACTGGACAAGTTCAACAACTTCTTCATTGAGAAGGAAGAGGAGTACGTGATTCGCCTGCACCAGCTGAAGGAGAGGATCGAACGGGTGAAGGTCAAGTACGCCGAGAATGGCAACGCCTGCGACAGATCCTGCGAGGAGGAGTGCACCCGGATACAGATGGACATCGTGACTTTCCACGGAGAGATGGTGCTGCTGGAGAACTACAGCTCGCTTAACTACATGGGTCTGGTCAAGATCCTCAAGAAGCATGACAAGCGGACCGGGGCCGTGCTGCGTATGCCTTTCATTGTAAGTGTCCTGCACCAGCCGTTTTTCAGTACCAAACTGCTGTCGAAGCTGGTCTTGGAGTGCCTGGAGTGTGCCAACAGCATACGCTCCATTCTCCCTCCCAGTCCCATGCACGAAGCTGTTGTGGAGGAAGGGGTCATCGAGGATGCTTCTCTGAGCCAGGCCATGGAGTCGGAGCCCATACATCGGCAAACCCTGGCCGCTCTACGCACTATCCAAGCCATGCGCAAAGCTTAAGATCTGAGGTCTCAGGAGCAGGCGTACAGCTGTTGGTGTGTTTTCTACTCAAATTTCAACCACGGAGAGCCAAAGTTCTCTAATAGCTGGTATTCTCTCCCCGGACGAGGACCCGAGAATACCATTACCGATGAGTGAGTGGGGGCCTGGACATAATTGCCTTTGACCATTTCCCACCAGCAGTTTTATACCGACATGTACACGATTCATTTTAGGACGTTTTTTTAGGACGCTGAAACGTCAGGCACCCCCATATCATAGTAGCACGGCTCATGCAACTATTCTTCACACCCGGTCGTAGCGATGGGGAGATTACTCAGGTATAGGAGACAGGTGTGGGGATCTGGGATTCTTCGGTGGACGAGTGAGCAGTTCGGACTATGGAGCTTGGGATCCTGATTCCTGGGATTGAAGATTTTCCCATTTATTTGCTTATCCGAAATGTTTTAGGGAGGCTTCTCCTTGCTTCTCTCCTCCGCTGCTCTGCTCCCAGAGGTTGGAGAGATGGTGTGTATACGTTTGCTACGACAACCGCTGTTGGAGGGTGGTGGAGGGCGTCCATCTCTCACGGCCTCGAAGTATAAGGAAGATGTTCTGGCGGTTATCTCATATGTGTGTCGTCTCCGAAGGTAGCTTGCACTCGGAGTTGGCTTCAGCAACTTGACGCCTCGGTCCTCTACTGCTGTCTCATACTCGTCGCCCTCGCAGTGGGGGGTTCTTCGACTTCGAGTTGCTGATTCCAACACAGAGCCGAAGCTCTGTTTAGATTACTGCTTAAGAGGAAAAAAAAATCATAGGCGTGGGAAGCAACCCCCTGTTTGTACGTGGACGGGTTTTCCCTGGCCTCAATTCACAGATCGATTTCATAGGAGGGTCAAAATTCATCCCCTAGTGCATTTCTGATCGTCCCCGAGCACGGTGCGTGGTTTCCATCAGGGTGATCGCGACTCTGCCGCAGCCTGCCGTCTCGAAGGGCACATCACCGAAACATTTCTTACAATTGGCATCAGAATGTTCTGATGGAACCTTTAGTTTGATACTCTGTTCATGCAAGCTGGGCTCGAGCTTGTACCATACTTTTGCACTTTGCCAGTTGATTGAGAAGTCTATCCTGATAGTTGGAACAATCTTGTAAAGAGGAGCCACGGCACCACAAGGTGTTGGTGCATCGGTTATGATAAAGACCTAAACTTTCAATTTGATTAATTATATTCTTGTTTGTTTTTATGCGCTTGCACCTGCAAGTGCTCAATTCGCTTGCCCGCCCCTGCTCCGGTGAATGTATGTTTGCCGCTCTGCTCAGTCATGCGTGTATCTTCAGGGGAGGGGGCTAGTGCTCGAACCGATTGATTCCTTAAAACGGTTGCACCAAGGCGGTCGTGCATTTGTCCACCATGGGTAGGTTAAACGACAAAGCCCAAGTCCGGATGATGATCGAGCCTGTCTTCATTTCACTTTGTCTTGTAGAGATGCGCGCGAATGTCCTCAATTCCAGCGCATGACGTCGATATTCAGACGACCGTGCACCCATGTCGCTCATGTGAAAAGCCCTGCGGTTATGGAGAAAGGAATCATTCCAGCTTCCTCGCTGCAAAATCTTTTCCCGGTGTAACCTCCCTGCAGTCAGCGCCCGCTCGGGGGCTATGGAATAACCTCGATAGCCACGTCTCGACTGGTCGAGAATCACATGCATCGTCGGAGCTTGCGAGAGTGGACGTCGACCATTCTCCGCACTCACTCTCACACACCTACTCGCACCCAGCCCGTGTCGGTTTAGACAGTCCGAAATCACGGGCAGCGATCTGTCATACCTCAAGCAGAGCACGAAGAGGGAAGTAAATGATCAGCCTCCGAAATGTCGATTCCTTCGCCACGAGAAAGATTTTACGGGGGCTCTCCCTGATCTCAAGAGGAGCGAGGCTGCCACTGTCGAATGCCCTCGATGCTCATCCCTAGCCAAAATCACCAGCTCCGAGAAGGTCGATGGAGCAGCAGACAGGCATCGAGGATTCCTCGAAGATTCAGAAGAGAGGTTGGGGTCATCGGCCCCGCGTCCGCTGCCGAATGCCGAATGCCGAATGCCGGATTCTTTTTTCGGCCAGACAGATGGCCGAGGGACGAAGTCGGGAAAAGGTCGCCGGCGGACAGTCAGTCGTACTCGTGGGTCCGTCCAAGCCTGGAACACGCAGTTACCTGGCGCTGGTAGATATTATTCCGCGAAGAATGTCAGAGAGCAGCCCCCCGACGCATCCGTCGAACATCATCAGCAGCAGCAGCATCGGATCGGTGCAGTTCTCCGACGCGGGGCCCCACCACGTCGGAGAAGCGAGTCAGTCCAGTCGGTGAGACTGCGCTGATCGCGGGCTACCCGGTCGACCGAGGCTGTGGTGTAGCAGCAGCAGCAGCAGTATGGCGTGCCATCTATCTACCCAGTAAAGCCTCGCACCTCGAGGTCGGTGTTCGCTGTCGCCGCCTCGACCTTATCGGTGCATGTCGTACCGTGCCCCACCACTTCCCCGCTCCGCTACTCGGTACTACTCCGTTGCATGGTCGATCATGTCCGGCTGCTGCTCGCCGTGTAAGCGCTCGGCATCTCGCAAACCGGAATCGCCAGTCGAGTCCAACTCGGTCAATTCCGGTCCTCCTCCATGCATGTCCCGCATTTCTTATCCGAGCCATAGCCATCGCCATGGGCATGGCATTCATCCGAAAGTCAAATCCGCCCACGGCCGTATCTCGCTTTCTGTCTCCTATAATTAATCCGTCCCAGGTTCCGGATCCGGGCTCTCGTTCTCGATGGTCGGCCCTCCTCACCTACGGAGCCGTCCGCAGGAGAATCCAGCGGAGATTCGAGAATGATGCCCTTGGAGGTACGACGGCCGGCCTTGGGAGGGAGGGAGGGACGGGCGGGAGGCGTCCAGGAAGGAATAATATCGAGGGGGAAGGTAAAGCGTGCCCGGGACGGGACAGTCCCACGCGGGGGACAGGATCGAATGAGGATCGGGGAGGAATCGCTGACAGGAGGCGGGGCTGCGGCCAATGGCGCCCGCGAGAAAGCATCGCGCTCGCAGGCCGCAAGGGCAAAAGTCGGTCCATGGCGGCATCGGATCGGCATCCGCGAGGCATCATTCTCCATCCTTTTCCTGTGGTTGGAAAACGAGCCAGGAGCAGCGTTTCTGGGTCCTAGCCAGCCCCTCCCTCGTGTTGCCCAGCAGCGCTGATCCTGCCTCACCGTCGATCGTCGAGCCCTCACCTCCTCTGCCTCCGATTCCTCTCGGATGCTCCTCCTCGTCCATCACGCACCTCGATCGCTTGATATGACACCAAAATCAGGTTTAATTTTGTTTATTACGTTTTTTGTCGTGCTCTTCTCTTGTCCTTCGAGAATTTGAGCTCCTCTCGATCGATCTACTTTCCTTCATTTCACTAAAGATCGTTCGTGCCCATTTGCCGTGGCCTCTTCGTGACGGTGGTGGCATCACTGATTAGCATCTCTCTGGAATATGTCGAGCCCATTATGTCCGAGCAGCAGCAGCAGCATCATCCTCCTCTCTCTTGAGTTAATGGAATAGCATCCGTCACGGAATCTAGTTCAACAAGTTGTTGCATATTCGCTCCACCAAGTGGTTCAGACAAGACGTCGATTTCGAGACACAGCTCCCCAGAGGACGTCATGCAAGTCATGGCTGATCACTGGCTCTCTCTCACTCACCAATCTCTAAAAAGAATGGGGTGCCCCAATTTCGTCGTGGACTTATGACCGTGCCAGTTAGTACAGTACGATGTTGTGCATGCATGAGAGGGCTCTTGTGACCGGGGAGATGAGATCATATGACTCAGATGAAAAGCATGGAGTCGTGGTTTTTGCTGCGTGTGCCGCATACGCAGAGCCACAGCATGAGATCAGGAAAGGGAAAAGTCAAAGAGAAAGAGCTGCTTGATTCCGATATGCCCGTGAGGAAAAAGTAGTAGGAGAAGGACGAGAACGAGGGCGAGGAGGCATCATGCAAAAGATTCAATAATCTTCTGCTTCTGCTTCTTCTTGTGGATTCACTCAATCATTCATGAAGCTTGTTTTGCGCACAATAAAATATTCGTCGTCATGCCTCTGCTGCTTTGACTCTCGACATGGCGCCGAAGGATAATTCTGATCTCTTGGCATATGCTGCTAGGCCCAAGCAGCTTCACCTTTTCTTATTATTTCGCTGTCCCGGTACAGTTCTGCCATGTCGTTGTCGCAAGTCCAAGGAACACGAGGAAGCCATGAGTCCCTGATGAATGGGAGGAGCCTTTCTCCTCACTCCCAGAGAAGGTCTCTCCCCCATTTCAATCACGTAGTGGAAAGATGGATGGATGGATGGATAGATAGATAGATAGATAGGCAGGTAGATATATGAAGCCTTCATCTTTAACACCATCATCTCGATCTCGTCTTGCAGGTGCCCCGGCCCTCCATCAATCTAGAGAATGTCTTGCTGTATGCTCAGTTCGGAACACACGACGAGACATGACCATGGACAAAAGAATAGAAGAAAGGCAGATGGAAGGTAATAAGATAGTTAGACATGGAGAACAATCACCAGCAGGCCGTCCTGCTTTCCTTTCCTCTTTCCCTTTCTCCTGCTTGGACATTCTAATGTCGGCAAAAAATCAGCATCTTCTCATGCTCAGCTATTTACGACGAGAAGGCCAGCAAGCCAGCCACACGAGGGCTTGAGTTTCACCCATGGAAGGAATTGGCAGCTATGCTGCTTCTGCTGCTTTGCTCGTGCTCGTGCTCTCGCTCTCGCTCTCCTTGGGTGGAGAAGAATGTCATCTCAGCCCCCTTCGTTGCAGGTTCCAGGAACCGCACTCATGCAGATGGAGGTCATGTCGACATAGCTATATGTCTCCCTCCTCCTCCTCTTGTGTGGGGGACCACTTTAAAATAGAGATCTATTGGCAAGGGAAGTGTCTCCATTGCGAACAGTCAACTTGCGCAGCCCGAATTTGAGACTGCAATCGGTGCACAGTTCCAACAGGAGCTCACACGTTTGACGATCGTAGCAGGCCAGGAAGCAAAAGCGACGCTTCCTCAGAGAGAGAGAGAGAGAGAGAGAGCCATGGTGCCCGAGCTAAATTTGACTCGGCTTGAATGCTCTACAAATGCCCTCGTGGTCGAGATCGGACTCTTCTGTTTCCCAGAAACTTGCATATCAGACAACTTCTGTAGACTCGCAGGAAAAGTTAGAGGGCTTTCGTCTGCTACCCAGCGCCATTGCAGGGCGAGTCCGCACTGCTGCTGAGGAGCTCGCAGCTAAATCCGGCCCAGGTCCAAATTTATCCCGTCGAGCCGTAGCTCCCAGTGTCTCTCGCTCGCTCGGTCATGACCTGTCCAGATCGTCCTTAATTTATCAGAACTGGCTTGTTGCGGAAAGTCCAACCATCAAATTAACACTCCTCAAAATTCCCATCGCGGAAATAGATCATCTCTCTCTCTATCTCTCTCTCCACTGTTTGGGGCAAATGTAGCGAACCCAGAGCACGTTTTTACTTCTCCTCTGCTGCCAGAATATATTCATCTGAGAGCACTTCAGCAGTAGCGTGCAAGTACAAGTTCCCCTGGCCCCTGCTGCTGGTTCACGCATCCATTCCTTGCATGAAACTCTCTCTGAACAGGGTTGATAAGTTCTCGTATCTGCCTGTCCAATGTTAGCTTAGCTAGTACCCGGGCACTAGTGGGCATTTGCATTGGGCGTCGACCATCTCATCTGTCCACTGGAGGAGGAGGAGGAGGCGGATCGATGGCTAGTTGCAGGGAGAGTTGCTCGATCCAAAACTCTTGATGATGATGGTGGTGGTGGTGATGATGATGATTTTGCTTCATGTTCGATCACTGTTGGGAGTGGGAGTTGGAGTGGGAGGGGCAATCAAATCATGAACATCAGAGGAGAGTGTGGATGGTGTCAGGGATGGCCAACATGCCAGGTACGACGAGATCACGGATGTCCAAAAACGATCAGCAATGTAGCCTGAATTCAACTCAACAGCCAACTTCACATACTAGTGTCGTAACCAAGATGGCTGCTGTAGAAAAATCTTGCAGATCTGCCAGCAACACGAGGCCAGTTACGGCAGGTAACCTCCACTCGCCCCCCTCCCAAAACCTCAGTGCTGCCCTTCTCTCCCACAGATGCAGCGAATTCTTCTCCATTCTGAAAACCCATGACGTGAAAGCCACATCGTTGGGTTTTGTTTCATCCATGACCAGATTTCTAGGGCCATGTAAACTCGAGTTGAAGTTAAAAAGAGCACTGGATTTCACCTCCGTCAGTTTTGCACTCGTGCGCGTCCAGCAGAGCTGCAGACGAGCTAAACCTGGATTGGGGCCAAGCGTAATTCTCGTGGCATGCCGCCCCAGATCTGCAGGACTGACTGACTGCGAGCCAGTTAGTTCGGAAAGCAACAGACGGGCGATGGAGGGTGCGACTGGGGACGGCATCGAGCGAGAGTCCTTTTTTAAGCGTCCGTGGTTGCGAGCGTTTGTCGTGCACCTCGGCTCACGAAAGGCGACTGAAGCTTCACGCAACGAGAGCACAGGCTCAAGTCTGCCAAGAGTGTGCCTCCAGCAACGACTCCATTACCTCGAGCCCAATCCCAACGAACGATCGGACTGAGGGCACGGGGGCATGCCTCATTCCCATTCTCCATACGAGGCATGCCTGTATGGACGGATGAACAACTTCAAACGTATTAAAACAGTGGGATTTCAAACTTCATAACTCACAACTCTGACATTCATCACTGATTCCTAAAGGTTCACTTGGCAACACCTACACGAGTGGTTGTATGGTCCGAATCCTATCCCACAAGATCCAAACAAAACTTTTGAGAAATTTGGTTGGGTAGAGTCATAGTTGCTCGAGGATGAGATTTTTTTCAATGTATCAAGATTGCAGAGCTGGAATTCATATGTTTTAGTGCAAATGTTAGAGTGAATAAAATGTATTATGAGTAACAAGATTGTGGCCCGTGGCCATTGCATTTGCAAGATGTTCATTTGGAAACGACTTTCATCAATCCGATGGATTGATGTCCACTCCACAATCCAAGACGTGGTTATCTTATCACCTTCTCGTCATCATACCCCCTCCTCGTACCATCTCCCCATCAATATTCTCCTTCTCACCTTCCTTTGCTCTCCAACGCTACTTATACTAACCGCGGCCAATGTAGAAGGTTGATTTGTAGACAGATCATCTCTCTGAACAAGAAAATGTGAATATCTAGTGATCCGAAGTCTGTATCATAGTTATTATGCAGAAAAATAATATAATGATGTATATATATTTTTATATTGAAATTTTTATATTATGAAAATTTCAGTATAACAATATGAATTCATGATATCAGTAAAATCATAACAAAAAATTATATCAAATACTTTTTAAAATAAGAAAAATACATAATAAATATAAGTGCGTGACAATGGTAATATAGTGATGAAAAAACAAGAGTTATAATGAATATCGAAATAAAAATAAAATGAACTCGTGATAGCAATTACATTAAGATGAGAAATATTCATTGTAATAATTTTAGGAATTTAAGATGTAAAACAACATGAGTTCGTGACAACCTAACTATAGAGATAAAAAATTTCCATTATAGTATATTTCAAGATAAATAATATACAAATAACATGAACCCGTGATAGCACATAACATGATTTACTTTCTCTGTATCCTATATGTATTACTTTGGGTATAGTAATTGCTATTGAAAATTTGAACTGGACTTTACTATGTTTGAGTATGTGATACATGATGTAGTTTAGTATGATATTATCTTCACAAACATGTTGCATAACATTAGACTTATACAAAGATCTCGTGCAAATATGTGTACTAATATCGTCATACAATAAAACGTCATGACATACCATACTCACATACATACATATAGAGAACAAAAACATAGAAATACACAAATGTATCACAAATTCTTCTAGTTTTTCGAGTGAAAATTCTAGTGAACCCCCCATTGCATTAAACAAGAATCTTACATAAAGTAGAGCCAAGTTCACTCCATAACTAGGAAAATCCAAGCCTATACTACCTGGACACCATAGCTAACCAACTGAGAGTTACTCTTAACACTGAAGTCTCAACTTAAAGAACTGAAGGTTCTTCGAATCGTCACTCGACTATATTCTCCAACTAGCAAGAGTGAGCACTAATCTACTGTTAACTCAACTAGAGTTAACTCCAATTTGATCTAACTAATCACAACACATATGGACATGACAAAAATGAAAGCAGTGCTAACAAAACAAGCGATTGGCATGTTGGAATAGCCCTATACTTGAACAATACTCAAAAGCTATTTCTTATGTACAATTGATTGCATGCAAATCTGAGCCTTTAACTTGATATTTTTCAATCAAATAGGTATTTTTCCATTCTTGTTGATGTTATCTCATACTAACCGCTAGTTTTTTGATGATATATCCAAACTCAATGTTCATAAAATATATCACAACTTTAATTTACATTGCGGCTATTATTATTCTGAGTTCAAAGTGTAAATTGAATCAAATGAATTTCTTCTCAATCTTATCACACATTCACAAGTGAGCAAAGAAGATTTGGAGGTATTTACCAAGTTCAACAAAAAACTCAATATTGTGATTAGATAGACTTGGTGCGAGTTTGAAAGTTCTAATGCATAATGGAGTCAAGATCCAATATTTCACACCTTTGACAAATTAGAAATATAAATATTCAAGCAACTTCTTAACTAGGAGATATGGTCGGATTTACATAAAAATTTAATTTAAAATATGCCAAAATTGGTAATAAATTAAATCAAATTGTAAATCTACAATTTTTACTCAATAATATCAAATTTTAATAGCTATATTTAGTGCCAATGTCTAAAATATTATTGATCTTCGTGAAGTTGTACGATTGCAAGATTTTCAAGTTTACAAAAATTAATCTTTTGAATATGTATGTTATGACAATCTAGCTTTGAATATTAAATTTGTTTGTAATAATACTTACTACCATTTTTTATTTGATTCTTTTTGAGATGAAAAAAGATAGTTATCTTTGTCATGTTAGTTGCACACTAAAATGTATGAATAGATTTTTGATCCATTTAAAACACTCTCTTACTACTATGAGTAACATATCATACACTAAAGCTTAAAAATCAACACACAAGTGCAAAAACCTTTTGTAGTTTGATGATTGTCACTCAACTGGGATACACCCAATTGTTATACATTCATGCTTTATTGAAGATTTTGATATGTAACACATAGCAACATAGCAACAACTTTCTAAATTAGATTAGGTGGAGAAAAAATATGTTTGCTCGGCATTTCTCATACTAATTATCTATTGTCGTTTAAATACTCTATCTTGTTAAGACATAAAATATGATTAAACTGATATAGATTGAAAAGTTTACTTGCTATGGATATCTAATCTGCTAGCTTATGACGTAAAAAATTGAGCGACGATGAAAATGAAGAACCCACGGCTGTCATTGCTAGAGCCACTTAGCCTCCCCCTGCGGAGAAGCCAGTTACCAAGAAATCACAGCAGACTCTTGCTGCAGCGCAGGTCACAGCCTGGCTTCCTTTGAAGCCGACTCCACCAACTGAAGCGATGAAGGAGCAGAATGAAAGTGAGCGTGAACGTGGAGAAGGCCATGATACTAGCTGAGGTCATGGTGGATATGGAATGGCGGTGATCGCGATGAAGACTTCAGTGCGAGAACCGCGATGGCTTCTCTGGAATTGCGAAAACTACAATGACCGTGGCAACAACCGAGAGAATAGCGATGACCATCAGGGAGGAAATCACGTTGGTTATGTTGCTGGTGGAAGAGGCGGAGGCTTCGGTGGTGTCAATGAGAGGTCATCTCATGAAGAGGATGACAAAAGCTAGTCTTCTGAAGATAGCATGGGCAGAGGCGGTGGCGGTGGCCGTGGAGGTCGTGACCGTGGCTATGGAGGAGACAATGAGGACGTCGAGAGCATGATCGTCACAGTGGATTTAGCCGTGGCAATGAGATGAACCGAGATGGTTCTGGTTGAGCAAACTGGGGAGGTGATGATGATCAGGGTGTCATGCAAGAACCTATGGAGGTTGCTGCGAAAGAGGAGGAGAAAGTTGTCACATCCGGTGAAGAAAAGAAGGCTGAAGGCGAGAACTAAGTTGACGCCGGAGTCACTGAGGACGGCAAGAAGAAAGAAGAAGAGAAGAAAGACAATGAAACGATTTTGGACAAATATGAGAAGATTCTTGAGTAGAAGCGTAAAGCTCTTGCCACAAGCAAAGCGGAAGAAAGCAAAGTAGAAGCTGATAAGGCTTTTGAGACCATGCAAATGGTAGATAAAAAGTCAACTGAAGAAGATGTATTTATTAAACTGGGTGCCGACAAGGAGAAGAAGAAGAAGGAAAAGTAAGCCTTAGAGAAGGAAGAGAAATCAAAAAAGCTTGTGAGCATAATGATTTTCTCAAGCCTGCTGAGGGAGAAAAGTTTAGATATGAAAATAGCAGAGCTCGCGGTCGCGGACGTAATCGTGGGCATGCTGTGGAAGGAGAACGCGGTACCATTAGAGGTGATGCCGCGGGTGAGGCATTCAACAGTGTCCGACTAGTCTCGGCCCCTTGTATTGAGGACCCATGCCAGTTTTTCAATCTAGATGGCAAGTAATTATAAGAGCAAGCTGATTGTGACTACAGTGCTCCTGGTGGCTGTCTGCTATAAGATCGTTGTGTGGGTTGTTCTAATGGACGTGGTAGAAGAATTAGTTTTCTCGGCCATGACTTAGAAAGTTAAGAACATAATGTAACAAAGAAGTTAGTAGGGATGACTGTATAATGGAACTGCTTGGTAGCTAATCATAATCACTCATGTGCTTCTTCTCCCAAGTTTATTTTGTTAACTTTCTTGATATTCCCATGTAACCATCTTTAGTTAGTTAGAACTAAAGTAGAGGTTACTCGAAATATTGATATAGAAACTAGTCATAGTTGCCACGTCAGCGATCCGCGCACTTGGTAGGTACAGAGTGGATGTGTTAGTTGACAGTGCCAAGTCAGCAATCCGTGTGCTTGTAGCTAAGGATTGAGTGTGTTAGTTGGGAGCGCCACGTTAGCGATCAGTGTGCTTTTAGGGTTATCCGGCACGTCATCCACCCACTAGGAGTGGGATGGATGGTGGAGATTAGATCTTATCTCCTTGTACTTGTTGGTGAGAGGAGAACCATTGTTGATATCTCTCATCTTCACAGTTTACGTTTCTATCTTTGAGTGAGCTTCTCTCTAAACCCTAGTGTTACAATGGTATCACAGCAACCTTGCTTTTTCCTTGAGTGTGGATTACCTCTCATGGAATAGCAAGTGAGTGATGATGGAGTGCAGTTTTGAGAGTGTATAGAGGCTGGCAGAGGTCATTCATCTGCATGTAGAGAGAGGTGGAAGGGGGAAATTGTGGTTTTGCAGATATGGACGGGATTGACATGAAACCAATACCGCACGGGCCAATTCCTAACCTATTTGATATTCACCTTCGTTGCATGGAGAAACATCATTTTTGGATGTACCTTGTGGCTTGTTGGGGTGCAGATTTTATGACTAGAGTGATGGAGTCAAGAATGCCATTGATTCTTCCAATAGTTACTTATGGAGAGACTTGGGATTGTATTATATACATTCTATACTGAATGTTTCATGGATTTGAATCGCAAACCACCTGTTCCGGTTCGGTTCAACATTTATGTAGAGATTAGAACAGTATAGAGACAAAAGATGATATGGAGAGATTTTCTTGTGAGGAATTATGGAAGTAGTACTATAGAGCTATGATAGAATCACCTGCATCTTTTGTGACTCCTTTGTTGAGAGTTCACATAGTGATTATACTCACTTTGTATTAGAGGAAGTGTGAGAAAGCATGGGGACATCAATTGATATGGGTGAGGTTCTCAATGCAATCATGATGGAGATAAAGGATTTGAGAAAAGTGATAGTAGATGGACATACCAAGCAGCAAGCCATGGAAGATAAAATCTTCGCATTGGAGAGTGAGAAAGTAGAGAGAGAAAGAGTTGGAGAGATGGAAGTTGAACCTCAAGTTCAAACTTTCCAAGTTCAGCCAGAACCAATGGTAATGATAATGGTAAATGGATCAACCCCGTGGGATCCAAAGGGTCAAAAGGCTAAAAAAACACAATACAAACAATCCAACTCCAAACTAGGAGAGAACCAAAAGAACCTCTTAGCTAGTGCCCAAAGCACTAGAACGGTAACTAATAATATCTCTAATGTAACAACCTAAATCATAAGGCTCAAGCTGAAGCAAAGAATAGAAATTCTTGACATCAACTTTATGAGCCACTCTAATCTCTATATATCTAGTACAAGTAAGAAACACATGCTTTTCATCCTCAACATTTCTCCCATCACATAGCCTACAAATCCGTTCACTCCTATCAATATTCAACCAACGTCCTTACTCAATTCCAAGCCTATGAGATCCTGTTCTATGCCTCGCAATAATATGACGTAAAGATCTAACGATCTCTACAATAAGTTACCCTTGCTCACAATAAATAAGCATAGGATTCACGTGAAGTTGATAAAACTGCATTTTAGTGCCTCCTCTCCTCCAAATGATGTTGAGAAACTCCTCCTTAATACGCTCGCAAAGGGCCATAGGTTGCAGATTCCAATCCAATTCCGTCACATTCCACCTCAAAGACCAAGTCATCACATCTACAAACCAACCCTTGGAACGTGTGGTACGCAAAGCATGAAGAGGAAGTCAAGAAGCATCAAGAGATCTCACCCTTCTAATAAAAGTGATGGTCAAGCAGAGAGCTTCAGCCTCAAGAAGTAGACGAATTGTTTCCGCAATAAGAATAACATAAGGAGTTTGGTTCCTTACACCTAACTCTTCTTGTAAGAAGATCTTTTGCACCCTCTCCACACGCTCCCAACTTGTCTTCTTATTGCCCGGACCCCACACTTGTGTCCCATATAAAACCACCGACAACACTAAGCTCCTAAATAAAAAATTTCTAAGACTCCAAAATACTAGATGAGCTAGTCTACATCGATTTAACAATGAATATAGAGCTTTGTAACCAGCTTCTACTCTCTTTTGCACACAAAGTGCTCAACTATAATTTTGAGAAATATCAATGCCTAAATATTTGTAACTCTTCAGTTGTTCCAATTCTAGTCTCTTGTAAAAAAGAAAGAACTTGGATCAAGTGCCCACAAGAATGATCTTTAATTTTTCCAGATTGATCTCCATCTGATTTCGAGTACAAAAGCTAGCCAAAGTATCAAGGTGTTTCTGTAAACTAATTACATCACGTGTTAGTAATATGATATCATCTGCATACAAAAGAGCTTTGATCACAAAGTCTCCAAGTTTAACTCCTTCACTCTCACAATCATCCAACCACCTTTCTATATCATCCATGAATATTCCGAATAGAGTAGAAGAGAGAGGACAACCTTGAATAACTCCAATGGTGCTCGAGATCTCTTGAGGCTGAGAGTCATCAATCTTAGCTCGAATTGAACTGTATAAAGTGACCTCAGCTTAGAGTAGATTAGCCGGTACTTCAATGTCTTGTAATCTTTTCCATAAATGCTTACGAGTAACAATATCAAACGCTTTCTTCAAATCGATGAAGGCACAAAATAAAGCTTTCCCATTGCCCTTGGATTTCTCCCATAAAACACGTAAGGCCAAAATATGATCAATAGTGTTGTATGTAGGGCGAAAACCAGCTTGAGACTTTGCTCTTTTGAAAATCCTTTGTCCATGTGCTCAAATTCGATTCTACCAACTTCCCAAACAACTTGGCAAAAACATTACCAATCATGATGGTGCGATAGTTTGTCACCATGTCATTCTTTCCTGATTTATGAATATGAACAATCTTCCGCATGGACCAAGTTGATGGAAAATCATGAACCATAGCATCTTCCAAAAGCTTAGTGAGAATCGGTCCAATACAATCTCCTCCCCACTTGATAAGTTCAATGGACAAGCCATCTAAATCCTCACATTTGCCATTTGCTAATTTTTGGAGAATAATCATCACCTCTCCTTCCCGAAATAATCCACGTGTTGCTTCGCAATATGGCATAGAT
Organism: Marchantia polymorpha subsp. ruderalis; assembly: GCA_037833965.1. Taxonomy (NCBI): domain Eukaryota; kingdom Viridiplantae; phylum Streptophyta; class Marchantiopsida; order Marchantiales; family Marchantiaceae; genus Marchantia; species Marchantia polymorpha. The sequence continues at coordinate 28,317,173 of AP031351.1, read as the reverse complement.
GTGGCTTCTGGAAAGAAATAGAGCTTTGAGGCAAAAGCTACCAAAGACTCTGAATCAAGAGAAGGTTTTGACGATGGTGTAGCTAATCATGTTCAAAAGGACTTGGGATCCTTCATCAGGATCCTTTGTCAAGGATTCTTGCTTCCGTCTTAAGAAAGCTCGTTTTTTAGACTTCATCAAGTCTTTGTATATCCTTGTCAAGAGAAGCCGACTTTGAATATCCAAAGACCTATCAACTAAACTTGCCCTTGCTAGCTTGCATTCGGAGTCAAACCATCCATTACAGGGTAGCTCCTTAGCAATCCTAGTACTATGCCTCGAAAAGAACTTTGATGCAGAAGTTTTGAGCAATTCTATGAGCTGTAAACTAGCGGTATGCGAATCTGGACTCCATATGGTGTGAGTCAAAAGATCTTGTAGATATTCTGCATAAAGGTATCTTTTACAAGGATCTAAGCGAAACTTGGGAGAAGCTAAAAGAGATTGGCAAGGTGAAATAGAGATTGATTTTGACATTGAAAGTGTGAACAAAAGAGGTGCATGATCTGATTGAGGTTGAGAATCGAGAACATCAAAATTGGAGATCACAGAGGTACTAACCAAGGAAGATAAAAGAAAATCTATTGTGCTAGCACCGGTAGGGGAAAAACAAGTATTGGACTGAGAGTTGGGAAAGCGAGAGGTTCCACTAAGAACCTTTAAGTTACAAGTGGCTCCAAATGTCAAAAAGTGCTATCTCAAAGAGTTTGTGGAAGGATCAAAAGAGGTTTTAAACCACAAACTATCGTAAATTTCTTCAAACATAGAAGAAGTCAATGGATCACTAAATTGAGTAAATTGAGCACAACGTATACGAGCATTGAAATCTCCAGCAAGAAAGACATCCCCTTTACTTTGGAATCTAAGAACATCTCCAATAAGCCGATGGAATGGTTCACTTCGGTTGCAAAAGCGTGTTGAGTAGATACCCATGGACAATGGTGCAAAATAACAAATTGCCAAATAGCAATAAGATACTCCAACCATACAAAGACGTAGCCAATGATACTGTCCACTAACATCTTGAGCTTCTAGATGTATGGGAGGTAGAAGATGAGACCTGATGAAAGTAACAATACCTCCTTGACCCCTTCCCCATGTTGTCTTCTCTGGTTCCATGTCGAACCCACCAAGGTAAACCCTTCCAACTCAACAATAGTATTGCTTTCATGTTCCCAAGTCTCCACAATGTTGATGACGTCAGCCATCTTCCAAATCGGAGTAGCACTCACATACTTTGTTGTTGAAAGTCCTCGGATATTCCACACCAACATCCTTAGCTTCTCGGATTGCTATGTTGAAGACCCCTCCTCCTCCAAGTAACGATTGCTCTTCCATCGTGTAAATAAGCAACTCCTATTGATGCAGCAGAGGCAAATATGAGACGTCTTCAAAAGAATGAAGATCAAGCAAATCTTTTGCTTCGAATGGGAAAATCCTGTAAGGTGGAAGCTTACAAAGGTAGTAGAGCAATGAGAGTGTTAGAGGGATGGATTATGATGATGAATATTCATTTATACCATTTTCATGTTTTTGATTCTATTGCAGAAATGTTCATGAGATCTTATCTTCTGGATAAGGCTCTCACATGGTACACAACATGGAAGAGAATGCTTTTAGAACGAGGTGCTACCATTTTGTGGAGTGGAATGCAGGAAGAACTTCTGCAAAATTTTCAAGCGGTGGATTCTCTTCAAATTGCAAGAATGAAGTTGTGGGATCTGAAGCAGAAAGTAGATATTCATGAGTACATTGAAGAATTTTGTGATCTTCAAGAATTTATCATGGATATGAGTGGAGCAGAAGCCTTGGACGTTTCAAACGAGGCTTGAAAGATTGAATTCAAAAGAAGGTGATGGTAAGCAATCCATCTACTGTGAATGAAGCAATCGCAATTGCTCAAAGAATTTTGGGTGCTTTTGGTGTCACACACGGTGAACCAGTAAGCAATTTTCAAGATCCATTTGTTCCAACACCGATGGAGTTGGGAAACCTTCGACGTAGAGAAGGTTTTGCACCACAAGAGTACCACCATCAAGATTTGGAGGTGAGATTTGGCGACCAAGAATTCCAAATTTGCAAGAAGGTTATGCAAATAACGGAATGATTCGAGAAGGAGCTGAAGTTCGTGACAATCGTCAATGCTATGCATGTGGACGAATGGGTCACATTGTCAAGTTTTGTCGAATTCGGCCGACACCACAAGGAGTACGGCCTATGTAGCGACAACCGTTCAACAATATAGAGGGTATAGAGTATGAAGAGGTGGAGGAAGAAATTTTGGGAAACGAAGATCACCAGTAAACTTGACTCGCGGTCTTACTGGTTCTACAAAACAAAGAAAATGCGAGGTTGGAAGAAGGCAATGGTTGGAAGTTCATGGAAGGAGTAAGAAGCAAGCTCAACTCATTGTCACTAATGGTTTCATGGAAGTACACAAGGTGAGAGTTTTAATTGATCATGGAGGAACTGAGAATTTTCTATCAAGGATTGTTGCTATGAAGTTAGATTTGATGTTAATGAAGGATGTTAGTGAAGAAGTTGAATTGCCAAACGGGCAAACTGAAATGATAGAAACACTACCACTGAGTGTAGAATTATCCATAGGTAGATACAAGGAGAGCATTGAATGAAGAAAAATTCGTTTAGTTCGATATAATGTCATCCTTTGAATGCCATGGAGCGATATAATCCGAAACTAGATTGGAGAAGAAAAGTGATTACAAGTCGTGGATAGAAGATCTATAAAGATAGAATTATATCTCAGAATAGGAATTTATCCCTCTTTGTGATGGGTACATCATCCATTTCTAAAGATGATGTATGTTTCCTTGGACTTATAAGAAATATCGGGTCCACGGACAAACCTTACATCCCAGAGTCGTTGAACGACATTTTTATGGAGTCTAAAGATGTTTTTCAAGATGATCTAACTACAAGATTACCATCAAAGAGGCGATACCTGGAAGTACACCAACTTGCAAAGCTCCATATCGTTTGGCTCCAAACGAATTGGAAGAATGCAAAGATCAAGTGGATGAGATGTTGAGCAATGGATTCATTCAACCAACTGTTTCACTTTATGAAGCCCCAGTGCTCTTTGTGAAAAAGAAGGATGGATTCATGAGACTATGCATCGATTATCGAGGTTTGAATCAGCAAACGGTGAAAAACAAATATCCATTACCTCGTATGGATGATTTGTTTGATCAACTTCAAGGAGCGAAGTACTTCACCAAGCTAGATTTGAGAAGCGGCTATAATCAAATTTGAATTGCAGATAAAGATGTCCACAAGACAGCTTTTCGTACTAGGTATGGACACTTTGAGTATCTAGTGATGTCTTTTAGTCTCACTAATGCACCAACTACATTCATGAGATTGATGAACGATATCTTTCGCCCTTATCTGGACAAATCTGTCATTGTTTTTCAAGATAATATATTGGTGTATAGCAAAACTTTGAGTGATCATAGATGTCATTTACGAGAGGTATTTCAAGTTTTAAAAGACAATCAATTGTATGCCAAAGCTTCTAAATGTGAATTTGGCAAGTCAGAAGTATATTACTTGGGTCATAGAGTTACAGCTACAGGATTCCAAGTGATGAGTGAGAAGATAGATGCCATTCAGAAATGTATAGCACCTGAGGATCAAACTCAATTGAAGAGTTTTCTATGGCTCATTGGATTCTATCGTAGATTTGTGAAAGGTTTTGCTCGCCTAGCTCAGGCCTTGACTTCCATGTTAGGGAAAAGTCAAAAATGGAAATGGCGAACAGCTCAAGAGTTAGCTTTTCAAGCACTAAAAGATGCTTTGTTACACACACCTATTCTCAAGTGGTATGATCCTAACCGTTCTATCAAGTTGGCCACTAACGCATCATGTACAATAGTAGGTGGCATACTTCAACAAGAATTGGAGGATGGATGACATCTAGTTGCTTTCTGTTCTCGAAAGTTGGTGGCGGTGGAACAAAATTATCACACAACAGAACGGGAGGAGTTAGCCATCGTGTTGGCAACCAAACATTGGAAGCATTACTTGGGTGATAAGGAGTTTGTGGTGGAGACCGATCATAAACCCTTGGTTTATTTGGAAACTCAGAAGATTTGGAAACTTCCACATGAAGATTGTGCACGTGGAGGGAAAGAAGCAACTTGGAGATGCTCTCACACGCATGTCTTGTTTGAATCATGTTGCAGAAGTGAAAATTCAGGCTGATTGATGGAGCAAGATGACACAAGCCACAAAGGAAGATGAAGAGATCACTTGGGCACTACAAACTGGAAAGGCAGAGAAATCTCAAGGTTTGGCGTTTCACAATCAGCGTATATGGATTCCAAAAGATCACGATTTGCGCACAATGATTTTGGCAAAAAGTCATGACACAGCCATTGCAGGTCATGTGGGAGTGGAGAAAACCGTGGAGAGTATACAACGAGTGTACTATTGGCCCAAAATACGTGAGGATGTGGAGTCTTATGTTCGAAGTTGTGTTACTTGTCAACAAAACAAGACAAGTAATCAAAAACCAGCGGGTTTATCACAGTCTCTTCCTATTCCCGAACACAGTTGAGAACATGTCACCATGGATCTTGTATGTGAGTTACCAAGGACTTAGTTAGTACATGATTCAGTGGTGGTTTTTGTGGACAAATTGAGCAAGATGATTCACATCAGGCCAACCACACAAACAGTAACAACTACACAACTAGCTCAATTGTATCTAGATGCAATTTTTTTGAATCATAGGTTAAGCAAAGTGTTAATCACGGATAGAGTTACTCACTTCACTAGTTTATTTTGGAAAATTTTGTTTACTTTTTTCAAAACAAAACTAGCAATGTCAACAGACTATCACCATCAAACTGATGGACAAACGGAAAGGGCAAATAGAACCATAGAGGATATGCTACGAGCATTCACATTAGAAGAGCAAGAAAAGTGGAACAACATTTTGCCACTTGTGGAATTTATATATAATAATTCTATTAATGTATCCACAAAAGTGTCTCCATTTTTTTTTATGTATGGAGCTCATCCTAAAACTCCTTCAAGTTTAATGAGACTTCCCAAAGGAGAGTAGTTTTCGACCAAAGTTGCAGCAGTCAACGAATTTGTGGAGCATATTCATCAAGGACTACATCAGGCCAAGGAGAAATGGGTGATAGTTCAAAATCAGCAAAATCAACATGCCGATGCTCATCGTAGAGAAGTGGTATTTGAGGTTGGAGATCATGTTTGGTTAACTACAACGAATTTGTATCTTGTAGTAACATCAAAGTTGAACCCTAGGTTCATTGATCCATTTTTGGTTTCGAAGCGTGTTGGTGAAGTGTCATACAAGTTGGAACTTCCGTCACATACAAAAATACATCAAGTATTTCATGTGTCACGATTGCGAAAACTTGTACCACGATCAAAACAATTCACCAACCAACCAGCACCACCTCCTCTTCCAACCTTGATAGCAGATCATGAGGAGTTTCAGGTAGAAAATATACTCAAGAAACGTATTCGAGGTCATAAATATACCAAAGTAGAGTATTTGATTCAATGGAAAGTCTATCCATCGTATGAATCAACTTGGGAATCAGCTAAAAATTTAACAAATGCATCTTTGATAGTTCAGGAGTTTGAACGTATGTGCAACGAATACGTTGCATCTTAAAATGATGAAGGTTTGTAACCATCTTTAGTTAGTTAGAACTAAAGTAGAAGTTACTATAAATATTGATATAGAAACTAGTCATAGTTGTCACGTCAGCGATCCGCGCACTTGGTAGATACAGAGTGGATGTGTTAGTTGACAGTGCCAAGTCAGCAATCCGTGTGCTTGTAGCTAAGGATTGAGTGTGTTAGTTTGTGTGTTAATTGGGAGCGTCACGTTAGCGATCCGTGTGCTTGTTAGAATTATCCGGCACGTCATCCATCCACTAGGAGGGGGATGGATGGTGGGATTAGATTTTATCTCTTTGTACTTGTTGGTGACAGCTATATAAGGAGAGTAGAACCATTGTTGATATCTCTCATCTTAAGAATTTACGTTTCTATCTTCAAATGAGGTTCTCTATAAACCATAGTCTTACATTACAACATGTTTTCATTTCTCTCATTTCATTTCATTTTTCAGTTGTGGTATATTTGAGTGTGTACGTACTCGTGTCATTTGTGTGTATGTGAGTAACATGTCATTGATGTAAATTGTATGGCGATACATACATATTTATATATTTGTACGGCGATACATATACCATCATAGAATTAATCATTCATTATAAATTTAAAGATTTATTTGGTTTTTTTGAATTATTGAAGTGTATCTCAAGATTTAACAACGATGGAAGAAATCCAATTGAAAGAGTTCATTGGTTTGTTTTAGACATTATATAACATCAAATTAAAAATTATTTTGAAAGAAAATAATTTTTACTTGAAAAAAAAAATTAGATTCAAACAAATAATTCAACCATGAAAATAATTCAACAAAAGATAAGATTCATGATCAAAATAACTTCAAATTAATGCACATGCCTTATGGTAATCACAAAGTTGAAAATTCAAGTATCATATGAACAAAATTACCACGATCCACCTAAAACGTTGGAACACATACGATGATAAGAAATCTGCAAGCAAGAATAAGAATCTGCTGATGATCATCATTGTTCCACATACAAAAATAAACAAGTTGAATAGAAGTCTAGCTTTTTGGAAAATAAAAGAAATCAGTATGTATGATACAATCGCAATAAACTAGACCAAGTGTAATCGTAATAGCGCTCTCGATAGCAAGATGGGTAAGATATGCCAATTATCCATCCAGGTTAGAAGCACCACGAAGCTATAAACTACACAACCAATATCTAACAGTATAAGTGCTCAATGTCTTGTCATTCATTGCGGTAATCGTCCACAAAATAGATATTAGATCTTGGTGTGTCATATTTGAAAAGAGGTGCATGCTTTAGTCCAAACCATAACACATGTAATTAGATTACACTCAAGCTTTTTTTTTAAATCCTTTCGTGTTGGCTTTGCACAAGTAGTTTTTAGCATTGAACCAGAATTAATTTCTATTAGCTTGATGATATGCACTCCACTTTACATTTTGTACACTTAAATCAACTCGGTGGTAATATGTTACGAGTATGGATACAAAATCATAGTTCTCTATTCACAATGAGAAATTGTCATACATCGATATAAGTCATACAAAAAATCAGTCCTATGATAGAATCAGATTCTGCTATTGGAAAGGTATTCCGAGTTTTACTGCTGCTCTATACTTCAAGTATTTACTATTTTTGGACACTTAGGTTCAAAACGATGCCCAACGCGTGTAACATTGACGCTGGTGATTGAAATTGATATACTTCATAAAATATGATTACAATGACACTAACGAGTATCTTCTACTTGAAGGCCATCCCCTTGACGTTTGATGGTTCTTCGGGCCTTGATAAAATGAAAAATATTGCACATTCAGATCATAAGCAAAGTTTACCACATGATATTTTCCCATCCGTCTTGCTATGTTATCCCACCGACAGTTTCTGTACGCGTTACCTTTCTCGTACATTTGCACGCAGTCAGAGCAATTTCTGGACTACTCATGAGTTGATCAGATGTTCAGAAGGGTAAGAAGAAAGTGGAATACAAAATATGCTTTGATGATACCCTCGTCGATGATGTTTGGTCTTGCATAATTGAAATGACACAGATGACCTGAGGTAATATCCACCAACACTGCTCTCAGTGACTAAGGACCACGTATTATGAACCCGCCGAAACGGATGACACAGTCAACGAGCAAGACAGCACTGGATATTGGAAACTTGTCCCCGGGGTTTTCTCAGAGACGGGTAACGAGAAGAGCTACACCTGCCTGGTAAACCTACAGAGGTGGACCCAAATTATTCCAAACGTTCAATCAGTGCAGGCATGAGAGTGTGACGACTGAGATCTAAGCATTCGGAACGGCAGCAACAATCATATCAAAGGCCCCAGATTTTGTTTACGTTGGTCACTTGCTGAACCGCAGTCGGGAGTCTTGGACGCAGATAAAGGAACAAACATTCCATTTACATTTGAAGGTCTGTCGGTTCAGAACAGACGTCCGATTTCCGCTCATCCATTCTGTTTCTAAAGAACAGGGGCGAGACATCTGTCTGTGAAAGGCTCTGACTGGTTTCGAAATGCGTGGCATTCACTGCATCTAAGAGAGAAGGAAGTTTGTATATCACAGGTCTCTCCCGTCTGAACACTTGCCGTCCTCTCTGCTCATCGTTTTTGTGAAGACTTACTGAGGTTTGGAATACCACCTGTAGCACCGCCAAACTAAACTACCTGCTCAGAGCTACATCACCGCACTACCATAAAGAATGGGGCCAATTTACAAAGAGAAAGAGGTGGTCAGGAATGATACCATGAACCGTTTCTGATAGGTATCTCATCCATTCGCCTTCGCGCTCCAATGCCTTGACAACCGATTCATGGACGCCAGGAATCACTGACCATACCCGTAGACCCATCAAAATTGCTTAAAGAGAGAAGCCAGCTGCGAGATTTGAATCCTTTGCTACAGCTGTTGCTGGAACAGAAACCAGAAGTGGGTCCTTCCTCCCATATAAGATTCTTCATGCTCTCTCTTTCTTTCTCTCTCTTTCTCTCTATCTCTCTCTCTCTATCTCTCTCTCTCTCTCTCTCTCTGAAAAATGTAGGAACTGAGAGATGACTTGTCTCCGCAATGACTGTCTCTTCTCGTTGTTGGAGCAAGAGTTAAAGTTTGCTTGAAATCTCAACCTTGTTCGTAGGGAACCCAACGACTAGACACTGAGAAGAACCTCCTTCGACAGCCGAAAATATCAACAATTGGATTTAAGAACGGACGCGCTGTGGGCCTAAAAGTCAGGTTCCAACTCCAATCTGCACAACTGAAACCTTTGAGAGGCCCCCTCCACATGATTGAGGGCCGTTCAAGGCTGGTCCATTCCTTCAGACTTTCATGCAACCGTGCCATGGGGTAAAGACTTCGAGTTGCAGCCAGGCCGTGCCTCGTCCGTGTGCTTAACCGTCGGGAAGGAGGAATGTCTTACATTAGATCATGATCCTGGGGAAACGAGTTTCAAACATCCTCCTTCCCGAAAGTGGATGCTCCTTCTCAACTTTAATCTGATCGTGAGATCCAAGAGTAATATGATACAAGTATCCGAATGATGATCGCTGGATAGAGACATTCCTGCTTTCGACAACGTAGTCCGCAACTTGAGAAAAGGCCAAAGTAAAGACCCTATCTTGAGGAGGAACCCAGAATCAGGTCCATAGGAGTTGCGGCAGGGTCCAGCTCCAACGCTCCGATAGGAACACCAAGGGCCTCATCTTTGTACATTCTTTCGGAAATGACAAGGTGCGAAAACTTGGGAAGGTCAGATGATCGAAACTGCCTGATTGCTCCGTAGCCATCAATTTTCTGGAAGAGAGTCTTGAATCCCTTTACCTTTGCCAACCTTGAGATCTTGCAACCCTTCTCTTCACTGTAGTCGCTTAGAACCTCGACCATCTCATACGAGTATGTATGCCCATCTCCCTTCGATCTTACAACAGGTTTAGGTCCATTTGTGCGATCTTGGTCCCAATCTCTATAAGTGGCCCAGACCTCGCCCTTTCTTGGATAGATCTTCACAGGTCCTTTTCCAACCTTGTCTAAAACCATGTGGGAGAATATGTTGATCTGCTCTGATATCGTCGCTTTCCCAATCTTGAACTCTCCACACGTGATTGAGAGACCAGATCCTTCCATCCAGGTGTTGCTCTGTTCTGTGGCGGGAGTAGGCTCCAGCCAACACAGATTCACTCTAAAAGGTGCAAGACACACTCGAGATATACGACCATAAAACCTAGGCATTCCATCTTGATCATCATAAATTGCCCAAATCTGTCCTGCTAGAATGTCCGTTTCGGTGCGCCGCGAGTCAAAATCATGGAAGTCAGGATCCGGTACGTCTATGTGTTCTTCCTCGTCCTCGTCAGATGACGCTGAAGTGCCTGTCGAGCTTGATTGGAGGGGCTTCCGCTCCGATTTGCAGCTTACTTCCTTCCCTTCACCCTCCTTCCGAACCATTTCATGAGAAAACCTGGGGGACTGCTTTTTGTTGAGTTCGGAGGATTTGCTTCTCGTTCTGAGAATTCTGGTGGGTGATACACATGGGCTCTTCTCGTCTCTCTTCTCTTCTAACTTCCTGTCCTTCCTGTCCTCTTGGTCAGCTGCAATGTCGCATCGAGCCCTCTCATCCGTCGTGGCCGAAGAGTCTTTCTTAGAGATGACTTTACTCGTCTTCACTCGACTGACCCTTGGACTGTCTTGACCTTGGTAATCTACCAACTTATCCTCTTGTTTCGTTGGTGTTTCGGCGCTCGCCTGCTTGCATGTGGCTCTCTCAGGAAAAACACTAGCCCCATTTTTGTGGGACACTTTGGGCTCCACTCCACATTTATTCCGGTCCCTGAGCTCGTCCTCAGCATCTGACCGTACTTCCCCACCGCCGTTCATTTCACTTGACCGCTTCTCATCCTGGGCTATAGACTTGCCTTTCTCTGCCCTTCCGCCATTCTCGGCCTGCTGAGAACCTGCGTTCCTGCCACTTCTGTCATCAAGACTGACCTTCTCACTAGCTTCACTTTCGGCTTCGTCTTCAGACTTCGACCGCTTGGGTGCAGGAAAATCTTCCATATCAGAGTCACTATTGTCAACTTTGTACGTAGAAACGTTCTTCTTTGCACGAGCAGATCGTCGCCTAGGCAATTCCTCAACAGGTGCATTCGGTTGCTCAGACACAAATGTATTCAGTTGCTCAGGAACTTTGAAGTCCTCCTCCTCTACCTCTTCTTCCTCTTCCTGCCCACTACCACGTCTCCTCCTCTTCAGTCTTCGAGTTGCTCTTGTTTCCAACTTGCGTTTGCTTTCCACTTTAAGATCATTCTCCCTCCTCTTCAAAAGCAGACGATCCATAGCCTCCTGCTGACGCGCTGCATCACGCTGCTTCCTGATCTCTTTACGACGTTCTTCGCTTTCCTTCCTTCTCAACTCCTTTTCCTTTCTCTTCGTCTCCTTCTCAGCTTCCTGTCTATCCCGCTTGACCTTCTGGAATGTTTGCTGCACGACATCGGCAGCGACATTGTTCGCTGGCACAGCTGTTGAAGCAGCAGCCGCAGCTGCGGCCACTTTGCTTGCAGCTGCTGCCTCCGCTGCAGCCTGCGAAAACACCCCAGCAGAGGCACTCGTAGGTGGCTGTTTAGTTGGAAATGAACTTGGAAAAGGTCCATGCATGAAGCCATTTGACGCATTGAAAGCCATCTTCGAAAAGTTGAAGTCCTGCCGATGACTCTCGGCATAGGGAGGGTACGCATGGGCTCCGTACCCTCCGTTGGGCACTCCCGTGTTAATCTCACGTGCTTTAAAAACTTCCTTGCACTCGTGGCATTGCAGTTGGTAATTCTCGTAAGTTCGCAAGTACTGGTATTGCATTTTGCAACGAGGACAGGAGGTCCAGAATGTGGATGAAGGAGCGGGTTGAGGACCTGCTGCACCGTGGTAAGCCGCGGGGAAATGAGCGTTGTGCTCTGAGGGAACAACACGAGCAGCACCTGGTTTCATCTTCACCCCCCTACGCATATCATGCAATTGCCTCTTCGACTTATCAGACAGTATTCCCCAAGCTTCCCCGATAAGCTTGAACGCAGCCTCTGCACCAACGGCCTTGTTCTTGTCAGGATGCAAAAGTAATGCCAACTTCCTGTACTGTTTTTTGATCAAACCATCGTCAGCTGAGGGTTCAACCTGCAGTAAACCATACCAATCCATTTCTCCACCCCCGAGCTTGGACTGTGCTACCGAGTGTACTTCCATGACAGGCAACATTTGAGAGAGGCCTTCGAGAGATGGGAAAAGTTGCTGAGCTTTGAGCACAAATTTCTTGGCTCCTGCAAAGTCTTGACTTGCATATTTCTTTTCGGCAATATCCCTTGCTCTCACGGCTTCATCCCTGTTGCACTCCATGGTGAGCATCAAACTGACAATAGTTCTCGCACCTCGCCCAAGCGTCAGACAAACCTACTTAACTCCTCTTTTCGGAGACTACTAATCTGCCCCTACTGTACTGTTGAAAGGCTAATACCACCAGTTTCGAAGTGCATGACTCCCATTATGAGAGCAGCAGTTTGATCGTCGAAAACTTTTCTGCTCACATCCTTCCAACAAAAGGCACGAACGGAGCCAAGCAGGCCATCTCTTCCCTTCGTCTCACTCAGTGACAGTGTCAATGTTTCCGGCCTCGATACCTGCAAAAATTCTTGAATTGATCAGAAGAGGCGGGCCATAAGCTTCTGGGTCCAAGACCTTCAAAAACTTCATCACCAAAGTAAGAGACAATAAAAAAATATCAACAATCGAATAAAAAACACTTTAAATGATCACAGAACGCAGAGTTCCACAGATAGTGGGGTAGCGCTAGAAGTGAAGTAGAGCAGGATCAGGTGCCAAACTACTCCGTTTGCTGAGATCAGAACATGGAAACAATAGCGCAACTAAACGGTAAAGCTTATTGTCCTCCTTGCGCTGTTTCACTGAGTACTTCACCTCAGATCAAGGCTGTAATGTACGCTCCTTGGCAGATAAAGATAACTAGATTTTGCAAATGTGTGGATTAAACGTCGAGACGAAAAGCAAAGAAAGATAAGGACATTGGCAGCTCTTTGCACGTTGCGAAAGATCAGTTTCAAGTGTAAAATTTAAACAGATAGCACGAATGAAGAAATCAACAGCATCCGATTGGATATCAATCAAGTAACTTTGCAGACGTTGTCCATCGAGTTGAAACTTCTTACGACGGGTATGACTCTGTTATTGTAAGAGTTAGATATAGAGGAGCTTAAGCTACCTGTATGATCATGCTTAACCCATTCTCTACAGGAAAAAAGTCGACGATCATTAGGTAGTGCTAGCTCTTGTCACCACATGACGTAACAGATGTTCATATATCCCATTCGAGACGAACTTGGGTTTCAAAGAATACAAATTCAAATCTCTGAGCTCAAGCATTCATCTTCAGTTTCTTGAAGCCAGCACGTCTACCCAAAACCTATTTTCTAAGAAGTTAATCCTCTTCTCACACTTAAAATCATTAACTTCCTTCACCCGTAGATGAACTTCATGGAGGTTTCCAAGAAGCCCACATTTTCATGATAATTCTTCGAACCAGGTTCCCAGTCAACAAACGCACCATGAGATACCTAATGCCCACAACAACGTTTTGAAGTATTTTCTAGAGGCGTGGTATGAAGACCTGATGAACTACAGATAACAGGTCAAGTTCATAGGTGGAAGCACGGTGCTGAACGTGCTGTACACAAACTTCATCAGGAAAACACAAGAAACATCAAGACATACTCTACAGGAGGCAAAAATCTCCTGGCAGTATCAAGAACGTTCTACGCTGGCTCTGAAATTGGGCCATGAAGCGTCTACACGAACTGGAGAAACATGAACGCAAGTGGATGCGCCGCGAAGAGAAATTGAAACGTGCAGAATTATTACGTTATAACAGAACATTAGAACATATAAATCGTGGGAATCTGACAATGGGGATAAGTATAAACAAACTGGATAGCTCGTGCAGATGGAAGATCCCGAGAAACACACATGAACTCCTATCAGAAAGTACAGCAATACAACAAGAGGGAACTGAATCTATACAACATCCAGATTACTGCTACCACTGTGCGACATCTATTCCCAGGCTTCACTTTAGAAATACATATATGACAACGCGGACCACTTCAGATTCCACATCGTGTGGCTTAGCCTCTATAGGTCCTCAAGGATAGGACTGGAAAAATGCGCAAGGTCTTACGACAAAATTCTAGGAAACGGAGGACAAATGAACGAAGTAGAAGCGACAGGTCTTGCAGCTCGGTTTGATGAATTCAGCCTATCTAAAGCTACAGCTCAGGAAATAATGTAGGGAATATCTAAGGGACTTTACCGTCCATCGAAAAGTGCTGCATCCCATCCCACGTATGTTAAAGGAAGTCAATTTAACCCATAAGAACGTTAACGACGAATATACATAGTTATCAGGACCGTCAGAAATCTTCGAAGGCTCTGGGCCATTACGAGCCTATTGATTTACACTTTCCTTGACTGAGCTCGAAACACCTCGTCTGTTTGTGGACTGAACGATGATCGCGCATCACGAATCAGTAACCACTACCAGTGTACCTGAGTCACGCGTACTCCTGCGTAGTAGAATCACCCCCTCCCCATTAAGACGTATGACCGATCGGTGAGAGGACATAAAAAAAAATTCTTCTTTCTCCCTTTGAGGACTGAAGAAAGAAACATTCTTATTTATAAATCAAGCTCAGAGTCCAAGTGTGCATATCCCGTCCAAGAGGCATGATCACGCACTGACTAACACGAACAGGATGCACATCCCCACAGGATGCACAAATCGAACAACAGAGGCGCATACATGCTGGAGGGACGTAAGGTTCCGTGGGTGTTACGGTGTTCGTCGTAGTTTCGGAGGGAAACCCTGCTCATTAATTTGGCAAAATAATTTGGCAGCGTCGTTGCAACTTCCCGTGGAAGAGACCCGATCTAGCGCTGGCGAAGTGTACCGAGTGGAGGGAAGATAACGGCTGCAGAGGAGTGAATCCGAGGGCGCAGACGTGCGGTTCAAAGGCCGGTTACAAATCGAACAAGGTGAGCAAGAAGCACTGGACAGTAGGCTCGAGCATGGAAAGCGAGGTTTAGGTGACAAGAACAACGAGAAAATCGATCTGCCTCACCACAGCTGACGGCCAGAAAAGTCGATAAAATGTAGCGCGACCGGGACTGCGGAGAATATCAACTCACCTGCGCAATGGAAGAATTTCGTGCTGGTAGGGCCTCGCAACCCAGAAGCCCTGTTTCCAAAGTGGCTCCAGAACCCTAAAGCTCCTCATCATTTTCCCTTCCAATCAAAGCTCATCGTATCTCTTGAAACTCCTCGGCAACAGTACACCACCATGAGGAAGCATGGCTACACGTGCATTCCCTCATTCCTGAAACTCGCCCAATTGTCATTCGACGGTAGGAGAAATCGGTGGGCAGATATGTCGACAAAATCGACGTCAATTTTCAAGAGTATGGACAGTTGAGACTTGCTCCTCGCTCCTTTCTTTGGTTTGAAGCGCATGGAATCGCTCTTCTGTTCGGGCGAGTAGACACAGAAGCCGCACAAGGAAGACGAATAGGGTAAAGACGAAGAGAGCGAGGCGCTCGGAGAAGAGACCGTACGGAGCAGAGAGCTGAGGAAAGACGTGAAAGGAGAGCACAGATTTGAAAAACGCGGGAGAACCTGCGGCCGGAAGGGCGGAGCCAAGGAGGGCCGAAGGGTCGGACAGGATGAGGGCCAACGAGACGAAGGCGCGGCTCTATCAGAAGCAAGAACGAAAAGCTGCCACGGTTACAGGAACAAGGCAAGAACTTTCGAAAAATGACGACGACGAGCGAGTGCCATCGACAATGAGCCTCCGCGACGCAGAGGGCACGCGAGGAATTGTCGACACCAACGGCACCCGCGCTCGGAAATCGTGAGCCCGGTAGGTCGAGCACCGAGAGAGCACCCGAGTCCCGACACAATGTCGCGAGCAAAGGAAAGGAAGAAAAGGCTAATTGGCGACGCGCTCGGGGCTCGCACCGCGCGGACCACCACCACCACCGCCGCCGGGACGCACGCGACTGAAAGAAAGTAGCTGGATACGAGGGAGGGAGAGGGAGAGGAGGGATGAAAAGCACGAATCACCGCAGAGCAACCAAACTCGCCGTCCCGTCGACAAATTGGAGTGAAGGAAGGCCCTCCGAGGGCGAGAGCGAGCGAGCGAGTGAGTGACCCTGTACTGAACCTACGTGATCAACGACTCGCCAAAGCTAACCCCTAAAGATCCTGATATTTAATCGTTTTAACTATTCGTCACGCCCGACGCATGAGCAAACCACCGCAGGCATTCGAATTCGCCAATCCGGGACCAGCAGCAGCAGCACCACCCCCACCAGCACCAGCATCAGCATCGACCACGGGCAGAAAGTGGCAGCAGCGTCACCATCACCGGCAGCAGTGGCAGTAGTAGCAGCAGGACGGGCACGGGCATGCTAGGGTTCCCGAACTCTAGCACTCTCTCTCTCTCGCTCTCGAAGGCAGAGGGAGCCCGGGGCTGCAGAGGACTGAGAGACAAATGCGAGCACCATTCGTTGAGCGGGTACTACAAGATTCTTCGACACTCCCTCCGCGCGCCCGTTCAAAACTCTTGCTCGCGAGTCGTCGAGGTCGTCGTCGTCGTCGTCTGGGGGTTCGAGACACGCGCCGGATTCGGAGGCCCCTCACGCCCCGCGCACACACAAATGGACTTCCGAGCTAGCTCGAGTCAAGACAGAAAACGGATTTAAGGACCCCAAACACCTCTCTCTTCTCTCTCTCTCTCTCCGTCTCCCCTTCCCCCCGCTCTGCTCCCCCCTCCCCGCAGCGCTAACAGTACTGGCGCACTGTATCTATATCTGTCGGCCCGAACGCTCACTGGCCCCCCTCGCCCTCCGCTCCTCATTTGCTCCGAACTTCCTCCTCAATTCGCTCTTCCATTCATTCTCCCCCGCTCCCGACCCGAACCGGCCTCCGAGCCGGACTCCGAACCCCGCCCCGCACCCCGGGCCCAGCCCTGGGACCCTGACTGCCTGCCTGGGCTCCCCTGACTGCGAGAGCGTGCGTGCGTGACGAAAAGAAAGAAAGCGAAGGGCGGGAGATGCAGTACGCGACAGCGTAATCTCGCCCCCACCTGCCCGCTGCCCGCACTCCTGCCCTCCTGCCCCGACTGCCCAAACTGCCCGCCCGCTCGCTAACTGAAGTCCGATCGCTCAGCTTCTCGTCGACGACAGCAGCAGCAGCAGCAGCTCAAGCTCAAGCTCGAGAGACGTGATCCATGGCCCTGCCTGCCTGCCTGCCTGCCTCCCTGCAAGTCTGCTGAGCTCCAAGCTCCGAGCCTGCGTTCCTATGGGGCAATGATTTTGTTCGAGAGCGAGCATGCGATCGAGATTTCATCCGAAAGGTGGGGAGAGAGAGAGAGAGAGAGAGGAAGGGAGAGCTTTCCTGCGCAGGCTGGCATGGCATGGCGGGCGGGGCTACGACATGGTTTGCATAATTTGGGGGCGGGTTGATTAATGCGGGGGGCGTTCACTTCTTTGCAATACCGCCACGAATGCGGGCTTCGGTTTCAACTGCTGAGCAGTAGGGCCACGGCAAAACCGCTCCAACGTCCTCATGGCAATGCACTAGAAGCCATTGGAAGGCATTCCATTCCGTCTTGCTTGCGCTATTTATGACTTGCGAGTTCGCGAGCCCGGCTCCGGAAGGGCTCCATTTTCCCGCTCGAATTGCTCGTCTGCGGCTCTCTCGATCGCTCCGACCCGCCCCGACCCGATGGATGATGCTCCTCCTCCTCCATGCGCGAGTGGATCCTTGCTCGCCCCGCCCCGCCTCGCCTGCCTGCCTGCCTGTGTTGTCTCACCCTGAGATGAGTGCGTGAGTGAATGTGCACTTTAATGCCTCCCCAAATTATTCCTGTGTCCTAACCTGCAAACTCTCACGCCCTTGTAATTCGCGAGCTCCAGTACAAATCTGGAATCGTCTTTATTTGAACCCTCGAGCCCGGCTGCACATCTTTTCATTCTCGCCTTGAGAGACCTCTTGAATTGAACGCTGGTGCGTATCTTCCGAGCTGCAAGCATGTGAATTTGGTGATTTTGGAGATTTTGGAAATTTAGATCATTTTGGTCATTTTGGGGACGCTGACTGAAGAGGAACGAAGAGGACCACATCTGCAAAACTCTCCCTCCAGTGGTCTTGAGGTGTAACTCTGCTCCTTGAAGTGTGCCTCCTCCTCCTCCTCTTCCTCCTTCTAGCAGTGATGAGAAGTTGTGCATCTCTCTAATTCTACCACATGATGATTATGATGATGATCATCGTAGTCAAATCGTGTGAGGGAGTCAAGCTCAGAAGAACTTGGCAGTCAAACGGCATGACACTCACTCCCGTCACAAGAGAGCATATCAAGTTACAGCTCGAGGTTCTCCTCCTTAAATGAACATACGGTGCACACATTGGACATGAAGAATATGCTCTATTTATTAGCCTGTAACAGAAGGTAGGTAGGATCGTATGATAAAGCGTGAAACAACGATGTCTTCCTACCTCTCGCTATCTCTCACCATAGGCGCCAGTGACAGTCCAGTCTCTAGGGCTTCATTTTCTTAATCGCCTTTTCTGGTTTCTTTTCCCAAACGGTACCTGACTCCCTCACTTTCCTTCACACAATGCACAAGAGCAAGAGCAGATATTATGACTTTCATGTCATCGACTGGAACCCATCAAAATTCCTGAAGAAGTTACACAAATCTGACGCTGGTAGAGCAAATTCATCTACATTTCATTTCAAGTAGATGAGCACTTGGTGTAACGACATTGGACTCTCTGCTTTGCATCAACTTTCGGACGTTAGGACATAGCAAGCAGCTCTTCGGTAGAAAACTCTCACAAGGAATATGAATTTTAGGAAATTTCTTCGACAGGCTACTCCATCTTCTAATTTGACCAGACATATGTTTACCCAAAGGCACTTGTCTTCTTCCTTCTTCTTTTTTTAATACTGCTGAAGCTTTGGTCCATGTGAGTTGAATATCATTCTCGCTGGCAGTAGGCACCCGCCGAACTTACGACATCCACATGCCAACCATGTTAGCGACGATCCTGACCTTTCACATCTATTTATGACCCTCAAAGAAGTTCTATTCTAATCTACTGCAATCGGGGATCCTATTTCGTTCATACCTTTTTATCTGCATCATCACCTTTTCATGTAATCCGACCCCAGAGGCCAAGTACAGAAACACAATGATGGGAAGACCCCATCAAGCGTTACAAGTAAGAAGAAACAGTGGCTAGGAACTATAGCGTCACAGTGGGAAGTATGTTATATAGCGCTAAGATATCAAAACTATCAAATCAAAACATGAAATATGATAAATAACAATAAAACATCTCATGCCTAAAAAGAGTAGCATTTAGAAGTATTATTCAATTTTCCGATGCTCATCCACATGTACATATATAAGAAAGAAAAAATCTTACGGTAGCATCACAATGGGTAGTATATCATATAGCGCTAAGAGATCGGATATTTATATACCAATAGAACGCCCTATGCGTAACAAGAGTATTCTTTAAAAAATAAAAATTGCCAATGCTCATCCATTTGTATATAAATAATAGTAAAACATCCTAATGTTAACACGATTGCTCTTTAAAGCAAAAAAAATTGCCAATGCTCATCCATATGTGACCTTGGAAATCAACAATATTATACCTTCCTCCTGGCACTTGCAGCTCGTCTCAGAAGCCTCGCTCCCTCGCTCCCTCTAAATGAGGAGCCATGGATTTTACCGCAGAAGTGAAAAGAATCTACTTTAACCACGGCATATGGCAACGTTCGGAGACAGCATAGCTTCTTGCGAGAGGAGTAAAGACATTGAATGCGCTGCAGGACCGGGTTCAGGTATAAACTCGAAAGTTCCTCCACTCAGATAACTCTCCTAACTCGAGTCTCCTTTCCAAGTATGAGCCAGATCTTCCAATAAGTGATCTCGGAAATAAATTGCCGGTCCTGCTTTTATAACAACCATTTATTCTCGAGTACAATATTGTGCTCACATTCACTTCCTTTATGTCATGACACCGTCCATGTACATTCACTTTTAGTGCGCGAATGGCACCGCGCTATCCAAGGTGCAACTGGTGTGCATAAGATGTGGCAGTAACCTTCTAACATACCTTTGATTGATCTGACAGAGTATTTCCCAACTTACGAATTCTAATCATCCCATTTCATCGTAGTTTATTTATTTCCGAAAATTATTGGAATCTGAATCAATTCTACTCCATGTGGACTCAATTCAACACGTGTGAACTTCTCAAAATGACGAAATGTTTTCATGATTTCTATATTCAAATATTTTTACATTTTTATAGTTTGAAATTGTATCAACAAATAAAGAACTAAAAAATTAAATTATTTCATCACAAGAGAATCTTAGAACATTTATTACATGTATATCACCTTGAAATTTCATGAAAAAAATTTGAAATCTTAAAATAATGTCATTCTTAATTGAAGAAATACACACTTTCATGTAAACTTGATCAAATATATATATATATATATATATATACAACCAAAAAGTTATGTCAAACTTATCAATGGTATCTTTTTACATAAAAAATTTAAAATCAAACTTATTCAGAAAGTATAATCATATTTTTACGAAATGTTAAATGGGTCTGAAAAAGAAAAGTACATGTAAG
The DNA here is from genome assembly GCA_037833965.1 of Marchantia polymorpha subsp. ruderalis. Lineage (NCBI taxonomy): Eukaryota > Viridiplantae > Streptophyta > Marchantiopsida > Marchantiales > Marchantiaceae > Marchantia > Marchantia polymorpha. The sequence goes on along the minus strand of AP031351.1, from coordinate 28,296,681 downwards.
AGCCAATATATTAAGTTTTTTCATCTGTGATAAAGTTGCCATGAGTAGTATACAATAAAATCAAAGGAATTAACTTTGAAAATATGGTATAAAATTGAAATGAACCATATAAATATTTTATATATTTTTCTAAAGAAGATAGACAAATATTGGCATATTTTTTCTCATTTGTCACTAAAAGGTAAATGCTATCACAACAAATGTTGTAGATTCAAACATACAAATTATGTAAAAGTAAGATTATTCATCCACGAGCTGAGTTAATTAAATGAAAAAAAAAAAATATTTGATATTAACTTCTAAGCAGCATTAATAAATGTTTGCAAATGTTGAAGTTAATCTATGATATATATCATTAAATATCAAGTCATTTAAAATTTATGATGGATTAAAAATTTTATTTTATTTTCATTCATAATTCTATCTAGATGATTTTTTAAAAATAAAATCATTGTGGAGCTGTAATTATTGCGACATTAGCCTTTTTATAGTATTCAGAAAGGGGTAAATTTATCCACCGAACTATCTTTCTGTTCCTCTAGGGTCAATAGGTGACGGTTAAAAATAGTGAACATTTCCGAATTGCGGTACTTATTCCGATTATAGGCATGATTGCAATCCAATAAAGGTATAGAATAAGGTGGTTCTAAATCGAAATAAACACCAATTTCAAATCAAGATTTCCATAAAAGTTATATGAAAAGAATAAAAATGAAAAAAATTTCGTAGTTTACGTCAAAATTTTTTTAAAGATCTAAACCTCCGGGCCTCCTTCTTTGGGGTGGCGCCGCTCCCTTGTTTTTCTAAACCAATAATAGCCGTTTCATTTCTAAATCCATATAAATATCTTTGAAAATCAGAAGTTGGTATCCGATGGTCCAGATATGCTTTTGTCCTCAGTAATTTTTGTAGAACGGTTTTTTATATTCATTGACATAAAATCATCATAATACAGAGAAAAATTGTCAGCTAATTAATACAATGGTTACTTCAAATCTTTTGAGATGAACAGTTTTGAAATAAGATGAACTGTTTTTTAAATATCAATTCAATATGACTAAGTCGTTATGTCAGATCTTTAATTCTAATTTGTGAATGTTATTGCATAAGAATTTGAGATAAACTAGAACTTCAGCATAGTCTCAAAATTTCCGAAATACGTATGCCATATGTCTAAAATTAATCATAAGAAGGTAAAATTTATCAAATGAGAAACAAATGACATAATGAATGTCAGTAAATAAATTTTTGGAAGTTGAAGATTTTGATATTTTAAGGATTTTTTTAAATAAATTTGATGAAAATAAATATCATATAAATATGTTGTTAATAGTGACACTGAGAAACAAAGAGATTTTTCTTGTTATATTTGATTGAAATTCATTGTAAATTGGATCCTATACATTTTTTATACAAAATTTGAAAAATTTCAGGTAATAAACTCAATGCCACAACATCTAATATTTTCATAAGCAGTTATTTGAATTGATACAAGAATTCGATAACTTCACACAAAAAAATACAAATGATTATAGTCAAAAACAAACTTGTAACTTGAGTTTTCAAGATTAGGTCAATTTAAAATTTGAAGCCCATACTACTTGCATTTAAAATATTTGAAATTTTGAAATTTTGAACAATATTAATCAAGAACCATATTTTTTGTGGATTAATTTTAGTCAAGTTTGTGGTACAAGATTATTAGATTATGCTGCATGCTTTTGAATTTTACTTTTGAAACTGTGGATATTTGCGCTGGATTGATACCAATTCTTTGATAATGTTATGATGAGATGAAACATTGTTACTTTTTGACTTTAGAATAAAAAAATTTGTCTTTCATCAATGTTCATCATCATGATCTAACATGATGATAAAACACCAATGTTTAAATTGTTTAATATGATGATAAAATTTAATTTGAAGATTTTTAACCTATGTTACGTCTAAAAAGTATTTATATTTTTCAGACATATGAGTTATACAGAAGATGAATAGATTTTGGTTGATTATTGTATGCTCACACAACTAGTATAAAAAGCTTTTGTAGAGAAACACAACCTTCTGCAAGTAATTTCTACCACTATCGTCATCATTGAAGAGTTCACATCATGCGACGATAGATATTAAGCTCATTGGGACGGACTGTTAATAATATGGTTATTATCTCACCTAGTGAGACAAGAAATGTGAACTCTATGTAAATTTTGCCTCAGTAACCACAAAGTCATGTTATTCTTGAGCAAAGTACAAACGTAAGGCATACTCTACTTGTATTCAATATCTCAAACTTATATCAGCTTGCACATTCTCCATCACAAGATCTCTTACCCTCAACAGATTCATTTGGTCCACTAGAAAAACGAAAGTAACCTACGGCCATGCTACACTCAAATCCCAACTACAACCATCTTGACCGTTCATCTTACTATCTCTTAGTTCGCCTAATTAATTATGAGTTCTCAGATGCTTCATCGACCAAGATTTACCTTGTGGTTAGCTCCTTAAAAATCACTATCTCAAGAGAGATAGTTTCCTCTCTAACATCACCATGAGATTGGATTCCCTTCAAACGTGGCTCATAGTGATGTGATTACATGAGAGGAGCACTGCGATGTACTTGTTCTGTCGAAAGAAAGAGTAGATTATCATTGTGATATTTTTTTTTCTATTATTATTATTCTGAATTATCATTAGACCCAGACTGATCGCCAGTTTCAAATCGTTTTCGGTTTGATTAATGAGGTTATTTCAGTGTTATATAAGTAGCGTTGAGAGATTAACAATTATTTTGTATTCTGTTGTAACCTTATTCTTGCTTGCTCCATTTTTCTAATCAAATCTGGTATTTACCCATATACCTTTTGATTGACCGGACTAAATCTCATCTTTAGTTACAGAGTAAACAGTGCCACAAATATCATTCAGGTACAAACCATGAAAACACATAATTTTTCTCTTTGGTACAAAAATGTGTTCGTCTCGTCATTCGATTTCATTTTTCAAGATCGGGCTCTAAAGTTGATTAAAGTTGACATTCGTTGACTTTTCTAACTGAATATAATTCGGCCCTACATTGCCTTTCGTTCATCACCCATCTCGTAGTACAGGCACTCCAAGCTTGAAAGTACCACTTGCACTTCTGTACGATATTCTCTCGCGTTAAATATTGGTGTTCTTTTACATCTAAACGCTAACAGGAACCACATTTCCGGGGCAATTTTCGATGAGATCATAGTCTCTAAGGTAGTATGGAAATAACGCACCTTTTACTGATTCTTAACATTCCTGATTAATTGACGTTGGTCATCGACGGGCAGAGCACACAAGATTTACTCGTAAGATGGGGCTTAGCAATATACCGCAATTCCTTGACAGTGGAATCAGAACATAGAAACTCAGCCAAATTAGCCCGAAAGAGAATCAAGACATTGAACAGAAGGTGTGGCCAGAATTCCAAGAGACTTAAAAAGCTTCCACTGAAAGTAGATACTTTCACAACAGTAAAGTTGCAGAATAAGTACCATGGTCTTCCTGGTTGAGTGCCAGACCTTTAAGTCCAGGGGCTGTGTCCCAATTCGGAAGTATACTTCTCACCAAAAGAAGTGAGAAGTGCACTTTGCGACAAGCCCATGAGCATCCGAGTCCCTAATTTGGTCTCCTTGAACCAAATTCCAGGTCAAATAAGGTAGAGGCCGAATGATTCTAACTCAGATCAACTAATTCCATGTTCCTAAATATTGCGATATACGACTGGCAAGTAAAGGCAGAAACCTTTGCCTCATACCATCAGACATGAGGCCGAAGACTCCTACAAGCCATTGTCCACATAAACGATACAATAATCAATCACATCTAATACAATTTCTACGTTACGTAAATAAAAATCGCCTAGCTTTACGAAGAGCTACGTTCAGAGGGCATTTATTCTGTCTACTACTTCAAAACCTGACGTGCACTTTGGAGATGTGGTTTCTATATAAACTGCAGTCTCACTCAACATCAAGTACACATATGCGAAATCTAGTATATAGAGTACGTCAATATTCGTAACCATCTCGGTCTGATTTTCAGAAAAGTAAGATGTTGATCAAGAGTTTGTGGCAAAAGAGATATGGATGGGCATGCTCATCTAAGAAGACAGTTTCTGCAACCAGAAATCAACATGGAGCACAAGGTTGTATATAAATTTTGACACAAAGTACTGACTGTGAAATTGGAGTGTACATCTCATAGAAGCCGCTGCTTTCTGCATGGAAAAATTCTTTTGCATTCTCGATGTAACCGGACCCTGTAAGCTTGCTTGCTTCAGTTCAGGTTTTATATCCACCTCTGTATCGCACTTGGAGCAAAATTCCGTCTCTAAAACCTCGAGCGCTGTCCCCTGCCCATCTAATCATTGTCTTCTCAATAAATTTCGCATTTATCATTTATCAGACACAGGCAAGAAACTTCTGAGACTCCACATGAGAGACATTTTGGGAGATCCAAATCCTCATGAAAACCATCAGCTGTAATGTGCATGGAAGTGGGAATTGCATGTCACCATTCTAGCCTAAAAGACAAATTCAACATTTTCCCAAGAAATTGAGAGCAGTCCTACGAAGACGATCGCATTTATAACTCGGTCACTTCTTTAAATGGGCGTGCTGGTGTTGGAATGCAGTGCGCGATACATCGACAAGGGTCTTGAAGCTGTAAGGCTCGTGCATTGCTATTTCAGAAAGCACCTTCCTGTTTAGCTGCACATTTTCCGTGTTCAATCCGTGCATAAACTGTCCGTAGTTCACCTGTCACCAGCATCCCAAAACGAAAATGCCGATAAGCGCTAAGATCGGGCACCACAAATCCTCACAGTAAGCGAATTCTTTCTCAATCATGTAATCATTTGCAAATGAAGGCAGCTGACATACCCCATGTTGACGAGTTCCAGCATTGATGCGTTGAATCCAGAGGCCACGCATATCCCTTTTCTTGTTCCGACGGTCTCGATAAGCATACTGAAGAGCTTTTTCCACGCGTTCCCTCGAAATACGAATGCAATTTTTCGCTCGTCCTCTAAACCCCTTGGCCAGCTGCAAAATCTCCCAATTGTTCATGGCTTCAGCTGCAAAATCTCGCTGTCACGCAATCACAATCCCAATTTCAATCCCCGATCGGGCGAATTCTGAGCCTCGCACCCTAATCCTGTCGATCTCGGAGCTCTGTCTGAACCATCTCTCCTCCAGAACCACCACCGTCTTCGAGAAATGCGTGGTCGAGTTTTCGGTCGGATGCTACCGCGTAAGTGGAGGTTGCAATTCATTCGACGTACTGCAGTTCATGGTTCATTCGCACAACCCTAATTATTCTTGGCACTTAAGCCTAGCACATCGCTTTATTAATACCACATTTTTTTTTCATCGTTTCAAGCAAGCTTCGATTAAGCAAAAGCCTCGATACAAGCATTTTAAAGCAATCAAGTGCTTTGATCAGCTTTGTGACATAAGGTAATATGCAAGTGCACATTGTGCACTTGAATCAACTAGATAACAACGTAGACAAATCGATCTCGTTCAGAATATGCACACATCGATTGGAAAGTAGTTATAATCGCGAATATGCTATCATCTTATTCTAATAAAAAGAGACAAATAATTTCTCGAATATAAAATTATAATTGAGAATAGCATTAAAATTGAGCATTATGAGAAGCTTCAAATTGAGAAGATATATTTTTTTATTCAATAACTTGTAGAGAAAAAAAAATTGCCCTAAATTTAACTCAGAGAGAATTAAGTCAAAAATTCCAAATTAAATAAATAAATAGATCAATCAATCAATCATCTTATATAGAAGAATAATATTAAATTTGTTTTTGTAGAAAATATTTTATTAAATAAAATTGACACCATCGGAAATTTACGTGGAAGTCAAACGTATATATATGTATAATATATAGATGATGATATGGCTAGGTAAAACTACAAATGATACCATATATCGACAATTATCGATGATAAATAGAAACATATAAAATATTCAACATACAATTTAATTGATGTAAGTCATTATTGTACATCAATATCCAAGTATTCATACAATGTACTTCGAGCATTTGTATACTCCATTCTTTCATAAAATGATATAGCGGCTAAAACTTGTATAATTTTTTTTTAATTTATAAGCAATATATAAGCAACTCTTTTCCTATTTCGTCTAAAATTTAATGAATTTCGTATGAAAGATATACGCCAAAGTATCAAAATCATTATTATGCAATATCTTAATCAAATGCATAGGAACAATATTGTGTGATTGGATTCCTTGTAATACTTTGTCAATTTTTTCTGATTGATCTATTTGTTGAAAAAGTCACAAATAATAAAATTAAAATTTAGTCAATATTTGAAGTATAATTTGACGATTATAACTAAAACATCTAAGATCTAAAAATTCATATTTTTATCTTTAAAAATTGAAATAGAAAGTGTAGTGCATGATATTTTGGACTATGTTCAAATCGCAAATTATTCTGTTATCCAAACTTTAAATATATATTCATGAAAAAATGATTGTTTAAACAAAATTGTCAAATCGATAAACAGCAAAGAATATTTATGAAATTTTTTCAAAAAAAAAATATAACATTCAATAAAAAATATTTTTCATAAAGCTTCCAATCAGAACTCTTAAAAATTGAAATTTTTAATATAATTGATGGTTATAAGATAATGAAATTTTTATGATAATTTATTATATTTTAAAGATACTTTTGTAAATATTCTTGTGATCTTTATCATTTAATATTTTGTAAATATGATGATAAGAATGAAAAAAAATAATTTAAAATTTAAACCTTGAATAAATGATATATATCTATAATAACAAATTATCTGCAAACATCGAGCAGTTTACATTGTATTCTTAATACAATTTATCTGCAAGAAGATCCAAAATGATGTCTTTGAACGGATTAAACCATGACAAAATTATTGACTTTGGAAGATTCTTTTAATCAAGGATGGGTTTATTGTGACGTTGCACCAAATAAACGCGATGGTTTTCTCACTGTAAACCATCGCTTTTATTTGCTGGTGCGTCTCCGCTCCATGTCAGTCCCTAGTTCTCTCTTAGGACTCGATTGATAAATTGGGATAAAATACGTAAATTCGATATACGAGATATATTGACTATCGAAAATATAAGATATGTTGACCTTCAAGTGAAGGTTCTCGCTGAGTTCGAGAAGCTGCCAATTATGTGTGAGTAGCAAAAGTGGTATTTTGACGGCCTGTGGTATCCGCAAAATATGCTCCTGTTGGGGCAGAAAAATTTCCCGTCCAATGCTCAAACCGTAACCGACTTGGAACTTTAGTACTCAAAGTACACGCATATACACATATATGCACTCACTCACTCACTCGATGGTCATGATTCAAGTCTATTTGAAATGTAGGGCACGTCTTTATTGCAATCCTAATGCACCTCCCGGCTTATCAGCTGAACAAAATTCAGGGGAGATTTTGACCTCCGCAGGGTCTCCTGTAACCTTCTCACTGTAGTTTTCTACTTTCTACAAGACAACGAGGAATCTAAATTGTCCACCTAAAACTATCGGGAAGACCTTTCGCGGGTCACCTATCACTCTCTAACTTCAGGGGGTTTCTGTGGTTCCTATTCTGCTTGCACATATGGCAGATAGAAGTGGCTTTCGCTTAACACCAACTCGGAAGTATGTTCATGCCAGCAGAAACTGGAATCAAGATCATCCGTACCTGACCAGGTCCAAGAGACTTCTCGTGTGTGCAGACGCGACACATGAGCTTCTTTCTGCCGTCAAGATTCACTCGAAGAACCCAGGACTGCCTTGAATGACCCACCGAATACATTTACTCCCACCCTGTCATGAGAATCCGTTTCGACGTAGAAAATGGCAAGCAATCATCGATCATTCCCTCTGTAGTTCATGAAAACACCAACAAACGTCAGTTTCATTCAATGTTTGTTACTGAACAAAATAGATTAAAAAAAATGCTGAAACAACCTGAACTCGACAAAAGAAAACATTCGTGAACTGTATCTGATTTGATATTCTATATCCATATTGTCAGAACGGCAAGACGTTGACTCAGTATTGTCATACATGAGCTCCTTACGAGATAATGGGAAAGCATGAAGCATCAGGGAGATTTGTACAGCTTGAGACAAAAGTAGAAAAGCGCTCCGAGCGTTCATAATAAATACCATTTACGAAGACGTGATAGGGGATCTCGAGGATGCTTATGTACACCGGCAGTTGAACTTCATAATTACACGCCGTACCGTCTAAGGACCTTGCTTAGTGACGGCATCACATTGTATGCCATGAAGGATCTCCGCAATTCGACGATGGATCCTACCTGAGTGCACAAAATCGTCTCAATCTCAGCAGAAGTCCATAAGTTGGCAGTTCAATCTACAACTGTCAAAGCCAAGGGAGCTAAACAGAGATGCCAAATGTCATGGACATGGAAACAAAGATCAAACTTACAGACAAAAGTATATCCAATCCGAAATATTCCGGAATAAACTTACGATAATAAGCATGGAGGTGAAACCAATGGTACCACCTTGATGAAGAGACCTGAACCTGTAGTCCACCAGAGTTGAGACTGTGGCTAAGAGGGCCAATAGCAAACCGCCTGCAACAGTCAACACTTAGTTTAGGTGGTTTAAAATGATGATACCTCCTACAGAAGCGTCTAGACGTACAACGCGCGAACATGCAGAGGACACGAACGCAAAGCTGACATAAATATTGCTCTTGCTGCTTATAAGCTACAAACGTCGAGCAAGGTGAGTAATGCGGATTTTTTCTCACTCAGTTTAAGCTTCTTTGATTCTTAAATCAACGCTTTTCTGACATGGACACAATCTTACCCCAGAAGCGTGTAGAAGCTTGAACTTTACTAAGGTACTCGATTGTCCGTCTACCGGGTTTAATATTTGGAATACGAGCGCCAATTTTCATCATGTAATCGGCCACCTCCTTTGGCGTATCCATCTGTAAGCAGCAAGAATCCAATATGATACACAATATATGTATCCATCTAACTTTGACTGTAAAACGAAATATACTGCACCCAGAAAAACAAAATCTTCCTTTTCTCATGTGAAATAGGAGAACTCACGATGTCCAGAACGTTGAAGATGAAAATGAACATAGCATTTACAAGATAGTACAGCCAAGGTTTTGCCCCAGGAGCAGCAGGAAACGCTGGATTAAGAGTGTCCCTGATACCTATCCACATCTTGTTCCCGGTAAGTCTGAACATGCCAAAAGGTAAACATCAGAGCTGCTAATGACAGACCTTTGTATAATTGGTGCAGACAAAGTTGGCGCACACTACCTAATAAGAGTATGCACTATTTGAGCAAAGTGGGACTAAATATATGATGAAGAGTGTTGACACTAGTAAGAAGGCTTACAACTGAAGGTCGAAAGATAACAATAAATTAAATGGAATTTTTAAGCACAATGTACAAGAGGCTTTTGTCCAAGAACTATACCAACTGAAATGCTACAACTATCACGAATACACCACACCACAGGAAGGAAAGAGACATACCCCGCGATAACAGCTGGCACGGCCATCAAGTATGTAGTGGTAAGGACTGGTTGCATGCCTGTGGGATTTATGTTAAAAGGAATATATGGTTCGACCTCCGGGAGAGTCGAGGTACTTCTGCACAAGAGAGACATACAGGGAAGGTCAAAAAGACATCCGTTTACGTATCTTGTCGTTTTGAGACTCGTATGCACATTTCGCTTATATATTGGTGAACATACCAGACGGCTTTGCGGTACTACTAGCAGGCCAGCCTTCCTATAATCGAAATACCTGTTATAGAATACAGCCTAAAGTAGAATCTACTACTGTGTTACAATTTGTAACGCGGATAACGTGCTGAGAAGGAAGTTGATGTTTTTTGAAGAGATTTGAAAAGATTTTACAAGGGGAACCAGCCCGCCACGGGCAACCTGTGTTGTTTAGAGGACGAGATTGACACCGGTAATCTAATTGCGTCCAGCACCTTTGACCGGATTCCAATTGAGTCTTAGATATCGGAAAGAAGGTATAAAAAAAATGGCCAAAATCTTTAAAAAATTGTACGCAAAAGGGTGTGCACTAGAAAAAAGTACCCAGCTGATGTCGCAAGTTCAAAGTCATAATACTGAAGCTTGACCTTCCGTCGGCCTTCTGTCACTATGACTGCCCACATGGTGATAAGAATGAAGCATCCGAGAAAGAGGCCCAAAGGAACCCAATTCGTGACCCCATCTGCACACATTGCCTTGAAGTAAGGATAGATGCAAGCAGTAATGGAGTTGAAATTTTTGTTTCCGGATTAGAAATAATTAATTCTTGCATGTGCTCTAGCTAAATCATTCCATCAATGAGAGTTACAGTGTACAAGTCTAGACACAAGATTCTCACTGTAAAGTTTCATATTTGCAAGTTGATCCGACGGTATGACCCTGTTACGAATACACAAAGAGGTTGTGTAGTATAATTGCACATGGTGAATAAAGCCCGTACTTAAAAGGTTGGAAATCATCCGATAGAGGTTCTCCGAATATCCAGTCAAGATACTGATACATATGATCAAAGATGAGCCTTGTCCTGGTGAAAAAATAAGATTAAGATACAAGTTTTAGAAACTGATAAATTCAAGGAAAAATAAAATACGAAGCTTCTCAGCTTAACACGTGATGCTATGCTAAGCAGAGCAGTAAACTAGACTTTAGTATACACTCTCCCACGGTGTTCCAACAAGCTGGTGAAATTAGTCTCATTTGATAAACATCGAGGCCGGAGCTCTTACCGAATCCAGCTTCTGTGATCTTCTCACAAATCCAGTTTATTGACATTGCTCCCAAGGTTAAAAAGCCTGAGGTAAGCATCACATATGCCAAACTGCAGGTGACAGAGTCAAAAGCCACTTCAGAAAGTAACAGACGTGACAATTCCTAAACCAACGCTAAAGAGAATTCAGGTCAATGTAAAAGATGGTCAGGCGATAAGTGTATTGATGACTTTTCATCAGAATACCCTCAGAATCTGACAGATACCTATTCTCAGCAGAATAGAGAGAATACTGTGCGGAGTGCAAAGACACCACCAGAGATTCAACGACTGCGATAAACAGCGCTAGCCACCACCTGCAAATTTAAAAGGCCAATAAGTGTTCCGGCTTGAGAAACGAAGACCAATTTTTGAAGTGAACCAGAAAAGAGAACAAAATTAAACTCCAATTCTTTTGGGTACAAAAAAACTAGGAGATATATGCAAAAGACTTTATAAATCTATCAGAAATCGGATGAGCAAAACCCCGATGACTACTGCTTATAATGGCACCAAAAAATTCGAACCCTTACGTGTATTTCTTGATCTTCTCGTTACCATCCAGACCTTCTTTTCTTAATTTCGACAGTGATGGAATCAAGTGACAAGCCACCTGCAACAACAAACTATAATGGTCAAAAACGCAAAGATCGTTCACACTGCAGCATGGAAGACTAATGGATGAAGATAAAGTTCACACTCGAAGTTCTTCATTGTTGAGTAATTACTCAACAATCCCCGGTTGCTTTCACCAGAGACCATTCCAGACGCATTACCTGCATAACAATTGAAGAAAAAATGTAGGGACTGATTCCAAGTTGAAAAACCGCCAGCTTCAACTCTGAGACCAGGTCTCCCAGCTCCTCTGCACCCGAACAAAAACTCTTAGAAACACAAAACGTAAACAACATAAAACGACTGTGCACCGTAATCCGTGAACACTGAAACCATCCGGCCAATCCACAGGCAAAACTTCTCAACAACATATACGACTGTAGAATGCACACAATTGTCAGAACCAAATCAACACGTGAAGCCTGTCCAGAGTGCTACTTCCTTCGACGGTCAGCGTGATGCGTACTCACCTACAGCTCCTGACACCAATGCAAGGTAATCCCCTGGCATGAAACGCCTGTCAAATCCTGGTATGGGAATGAAGTACCCGACGCGACTCGCAAGAATTAGGGCAACCGTCACGAAGATGCGACGTCGTATTTCGCTCTTGAAGAAAGACTCCGCGGCATCGTTGATCACACTGCCGAACTTGGAAATTCCCAGCAGGCGATTCTTGAAAGGCTTCCCGGGCGCGGGAGGAGAACTCAACACGGGGGAATCCCCGCCCTCAGAAACCACGGAGGCCCGCCACACCAAGCCCGCCCTTCCGACTCTGTCACGAGGAAACCACTCAGACGGATTTGCACTGAATCCCAAATTCGAAAATCCGCCGAATTTCGTCGAAATCCGGCCATCTTTCGCAGGGTTTAAGGCTCTGGAAAAACAAGAAACTCGCTGCGTGGTGAGACAATGCGATCGAGAGCTAGAGCAGCAGACCGTCGCCCGAGGCGGCCTCGAATGCGCTGAGGGATTGAGCATGGCGGCATGTGCCGTGCGGGGCAGGACGCTGGCCTGCGCTGAGCTCGCCATGCCTCGAAGCTGCGTCGCTCTGCGACTCACGGACCCGACGCCATCGCACCTCTCACCTCTGCCTGCGCTTCAGTTCGTTCTCTACCGTGCTTCGGGTTCGAACCGTGGTTCCTCGAACCCCCGTCTCGGGTTACACAGCCTTGTCTCACTCCCCTCCTTGTCCCCTGTTTCCTGTTATCCTTATTTCCGTCCTTCTATCTTCTCTCTCAATCTCATATAATAGTAACTCGTATATTCTTATTTACTTCGTTGGTTGTTTACACTAATGTCACTGTATAGCGATCATTTCATTCTACTCTAGAGTATTCCAACTATGTTTTATCATCTTTAACTCTCAAATATATTTACTTCGTTCGTTTTTTACGCAAATGTCATTGTTTAGCGATCATTTTATGATACTGTAGAGTTTTCCAACTATGTGTTAACCTCTTTGGCTCTCCTACATAGATACTTCGTTGGTGGATTACACTGATGTCATTGTATAGTGATCATGTCTTAATACTCTAGAGTTTTCTAAGTATGTGTTAATCGCTTTAGCTAAAAAGACCCACATTCACGTTGTGTGTCATGTAAACCACATATGAGTCACAAGTTTAATCATTCAGCTTGAGAGAGTTTACGAGTGAAATTGGGGTGCATGATATGTTTGGTCATTTATATTCATCTCCGTCTTCCATGGAGATGCATGACGTGGAAAGGATACGACGATTTTTCTCGAGATCTAGAAATTACACTTGTGAAGGATGAAATGCATGCTCTTGACAAATAGGAATGAAATTACTATCGTTCGCACTTGCTTGTCAATTCTCTACTTCACGTTTCGTCTTTATCACGCTTACAACATTTTTATCACATGTGGTCATCTTTCATGATGACATCAAAGCATATAAATTCGAGTATTAAATCAATATGAGTATGTTGTGATTTCATATACCACATTATTTTGAATGAACTTTGAATGTGCGACAATTGGAGATAAGATTAGTGATAGAGTTTATATCTTCACGGTTCTTGAGTTGTAGGGAATAGTATACTATCCATTTCTGAAACGAATACAGTCTACTGTAAGTCATGTGAGAGAAATACTTAAAAGATCATGAGTCTCTGGATGCATATGAAATTTTTAGATTGTGTGAGGTATGTAATGATGAAAATGATAAATATGCTGGAAATATTTAATATTTCCAGCATTGTATATGTATGGAAGTTCAATCCGATCATAATCCTTGTAAGATTGATATTTGTTCAGAAATGTAATACTTGTTTTCTTTTCTGATTTATGATCTAGATCTCATAAAAAATACGACCTTTCTATCTAAATATTGTTTAATACTATTTTTTCCAAGCGTTTATGATTGGTACAATCAATCAATTCTCTATCAATAACATTACTATATACTATAGATAGCATTTATATGAATACAATAACAATGAACACTTTAGCTTCAATGATACGAGTAATTTTTAACCAGGATGATATAAGAATCTATTTATAATATTAATATATGTCTTAAAGAAGTCTTTGATATTTTTTAAAATTAAATATCAATTAAATAATACAATAATATGAATATAATATCGTAAAGACTGGGATTAATGAGAAAAATCATATGTCAAATTAGACCAAAACATCACATGGGTTGAATCGTTAGAAACTTTGCGAGGTTTCATCTCATTGCAGATGACCCGATCGAACCATGCCCAGCGGCGACGACGTAGAGAAGACAGAAAGGGCGAATGCGACTGCAGTCAACTGCGCAGTGCCGAGGCCGAGGCCGAGGCAAGCCTGAAGAGCAGATCGGAACATTTGGCAGGCCTCGACCTCGACCTTCTGCTCGTGCTAAGAGAGAGGGCGACGAGGGATTTCGCGCGAAGATTGAGGATCGAAGGATTGAAGCCAGGATCGAGCGAGAGCGAGAGCGAGAGCGAGGGCGGATGGCGATCCTGCAGTAGAGGACGATGCGGTGTGAACGAATCCCTTTTTAGTCGATTCCCGGCTGGCTCCACTGCGCAATGGTACGCACGAACTCGTTCGCCCCTCCCTTGCGTGCTTCGAGGGCTGTGGCTTTCGTGGATCCATGGCGTAAGCGGATCGCTTGATCGCTCGATGAGTGTTTTCTTTCTTGTCTGCGTGATTGTGTGTGATTGGGGTTGATGCGGGAGAGGTTCCGATTGTTCCGATTGTCATATGACCGACTGTTCGCTCGCTCGCTCGCTCGTTTGCCTTGTAGCTCTCTGCATTCCTGCTTGACTGAGACCTAAGCCGTAGTTGCTCGGGCTGGATGGGCTTTCATTGCCGGCTCGATTGACGGACGGTTGCACCTGAGATCGGAGTTTGAACCGTGTTCCTGGAGTCGGTTTTGTCTGCTCATGACCCCTACGAAGGGTTCATAGAAATGACGGTACACATGTTGGCCTGTAGTCCGTGCTGTGTATTGATGTTTTTGAATCTGTTCTCTCGCTTGTGTTTCACCTGCAATGAATTTGACCTTCTCCGAGGCACTGTTGAGCAATCAGATTCTCGAGTCGCCAGGTTGTAGATCTTAATGAGTAGTAGCGTGAAGCTATCGCTTGGATTGGATCCGGGGCATGGAGTATTTGATCGTAGTTTTCCTCAAATTCAGCGTGCACGGTGGTGGGATGGCAGATTCACTTCGTATTGCTGATCAGCCGGCAGGGCAAGGTCAGGCTGACCAAGTGGTACTCGCCGTACACTCAGAAAGAGAGGACCAAGGTAAGCCTATCAAACTGGCCCACGAGAAATGTCAAATTCCCCGCTACTGGACCTGCGAGACTCTTTATCTGCGTCGTGGTAGTATTGCTTCCAAGCAGAGTGGATTTTGATGTCTTGTAAGGTTTGCTGTCGTGATTCATTTCTGATTGTCTGGACTTAAGCTCGCGTGTCCCCGAGGAGTATCTTGTAAGAGAGTTTTTTTCAGTATTGCTACCGGTAGACAAATACATAAATCTTAGCCCCTGCACCCGTGTACAACGATACTTGACGGATCGAGTTCACAGGAATACTTGAGAGTCACCGCGCCGACTTGAGAGCAGGACTCGCAAGTCTTCCTGTGCAGTCGATCAATGAAGTATCGTTGTACACGTCGGAGCACGGGCTAAGATTTATGTACTTGACCTCTTTCAATTAGCTTACTCACCTGTCCTTGTGTGTAGCTGAGAGCCCACACATCTTCTTTCCGTTTTTTCGAAATGCTTTATCTTCACACGTGAAGCGGGCTTCTAACTTTTTAAGGAACCCCTCCATAGTTTTATCTTTGTCCTTTTCAGTTGGTCCTTCATGGTCAGGACCTGCCCATTAACCTCACGTCATGTAATATTTTGGCTCAGCATGTTGAAAGTCGATTGTATTGTTAATATTCGAGATATCATCTCTGCCTTTGGGGTGTTTTGCATATCTTTATTTATGTTCGTGAACGTACATGCTTTGTAGGTTATTCGTGAGCTCAGCGGAGTGATTTTGTCTAGAGGACCAAAGCTTTGTAACTTCGTCGAGTGGCGGGGTCTTAAAGTTATCTATAAAAGGTAGGGTTCGATGGCACTATAAAAAGAAGCAATACAAGCGAGGAGCCTGGAATTATGATCTAGTAATTCAAGCCCATTGTCCACGTTATGCAACTGCAGGCACAGGCCACTCGTAGTCGCATCCTTCACAATTAAGGTAGTGCTTAATAGAGAGATGCTATTCGGTGAAGGTATCCACTTCAATTTAGAATTCTAGACATGTGGTGCACTGACAGAATTTATGACAACCTCTTTCATTACTGATGCAAGTGCAAGAAACCTCTCCTCAGATGACTTCAACGGAAGGTTGTCTTTGGGGGATGTCTTACTTTATGTCTTACTTTATGTGTACAGATATGCAAGTCTGTACTTTTGCATGTGCATAGACGCGGATGATAATGAACTTGAAACACTCGAAATCATTCACCATTTTGTGGAGATCCTCGATCGATACTTCGGCAATGTAAGACATAAATTATTCTCTTCCTTTCTTCTGTCGGCTAACCGGAACTGAAGTCTGTGCAGTCTTCTATAAGGAATAGTCTTCTCATCAAACTCTTTGGCTGGCAGGTTTGTGAGCTGGATCTGATTTTCAACTTTCACAAGGTCAGTGTTCAAGTCCTTTCTGTGCACGGGTCTCAATATCGACTCTATCATGAAACTTTTGAAGTCTGGCAATTGGCTGAGGTACTTTGAGTTGAATGTCAAGCTTGGTAGGCTGGAACGCCCTTCATATATTGATCTTAGGATTCTTCCACGTTTTTGAGGATTTATTCCAGTAACTATCAGTAATGATCAGCGTTTCATAACTTCAATGGATACTTGTAGGCCTACTATATACTCGACGAAGTACTCATTGCTGGAGAATTGCAAGAATCGAGCAAAAAGTCTGTAGCGCGAGTGATTGCGGCTCAGGTATATATGGATCCTCATCCTTAGGTTTTGCAAAGTTCGTCATTCGTGAAGACATCGAAGCTTGTATCAGAAGGTAGAAGCTTGATATGTATTAAAGCTGTAATGCATCGATCTAGTTAAGTCTTGTTTGCTGTTTAATTATCTTCACTCTGCAAGCTGCTGAGGACAGGCTGTGAGCCCTTGTCCACAAACTGCACTGGCTTAGAAGCCTGTCATTTGCAGCAGCTCTTGCGGTCCGCTGTGGAAGCATGCCCACTTGAGAGCTCCTGTATTAACAAAACGCTGATGCTATTGCTTTGCAGGATACTCTTATCGAGAATGCGAAAGAACAGGCTGGATCCCTCAGCAACATGATTGCCCAAGCCACCAAATAAGGACCTCAGTGTCCTGTTTGACACAGATGACATGGACTTTTGGAAACAAGGACAAAAAAATGTAGACTTGTTTTTACTGGCCGGTAAAGTAGGAATTACATGGGGAAGTGTGTATTTATTCACACTGTAGTCGTAGGAAGTCTCTTGAGATTTGTAAGTAGGACATTCATTTGAGCCGCGGAGAGCCCATGTCATGTGACATGAAGATAGGCATGCCTTCCTTGTAAGCAGGAATTCTTATGCAAGAATTTCAAACTCCGGGTTGAACGTAATATTTGTAAGCCAATCGGTTGCTGTTTTGTGTACTTCTTTCATCGCGTTAACGATGTGGATGAGTCCAAGAGGGGTTCGCTATCCTAAAAGGACGAGGAGAATTAAAAAAAAAGTGCGAGCACAATCTTGCTACCCATCACGGGCGAAGCTTTTAGCGCATAAAGCGGAGTATGAACATTTGGCATGTGCGGGCCTCTCGGACTACAACCGATACACCTCACAGAACAACAATATGAAAGACAAGGCTCTTGAGTGTAACTGGAACAAGGAATGAACGTCAGGTGCGGATTGGCTTTGCATATACAGACGGAACGCTAAACTGGCCATGGCTGCTAACGGCAGATTGGATGAAGAAGGGGAATTGAACTGCCTAAATTGACCAAGCCAAGGAGCTGATGCCAAATTAGCCCAAAGCTTGAGAGAAGACCTTGCTTCCACAGACAGACAGACAGCCAGGACCACCAAGCACAGAAACGAATGCTCCGCACGATTCTGAAGCAAGCCAATTTCGAATTCGCCCGGGGTTTCTTGCGATTCTCACTCGGCCTTGTCGGCTTCAAGGTCTCAGCAGAACACAAGGGCGGCGTACTGGCGCCGGGTACGGCACGTGACAGACGGTCAGCGGTCGTAGTACGATGTGGCGTATCAAGCAGAAAGAAGCGAATAGCATGAGGCTTGGAGGTCGGAGGCAGGAGAGAGCGAGGAATTGCGTGGTCCTGAGTCCACTATCCGAGCCCCATCCCATCCAGGTGGTGGTCCCAGAAGCAGCCAAGCAATCGGCCTCGACCACGTATGAATCCAATCTGACTTGCAATTGGTGTTTTTGCGAAAGCTTATACTCTCCCTGTCCCTCGCTAACGCTCGTTCTCCGACTTTCTGGCCAGCTTCTCTGGCGTAGAGTAGCAGCATCGGAAATACTGGAGCCGAATCACAGCAGCTGCAGCAGCAAAGTGCACCAAATACTCGTCATATAGTGTGCACTCGGTCCCGGCTTTTTGGAACGTTGTTGCGAGATAGTGAGTCCACTGAGTCGCTCACATGCGATGCCAGTGAGCTGAGCGTGGGCAGCAGTTAAGAGCCTCTGAGAATCTTCGCTGTGAGTTATTGTTGTCAGACCGACCATGGACACTCATGCCTTGGCGTCGACTCGAAGCTGTGACCTGCTGCCTCGATCTCTCGTGCAGTGCCGTGTCCATGATGGGAGGTCCGTGTCCATCCCTTCGTCACTCGGAAAGCAGTGGAGCTTCCGAGTGGAGAGGAGGAGGCTGACTCTGCTGTCGAGCCGGAGACGATACTCGATCGACGTCCGAGCCAAGAAGTCTGGTCCAGGTAATTTCGTAAGCTGTCAACAATGATCTGTCAGATTTTACTATTCCAGTTGGAACTTGTCGAACACACACGGAGCAATGGTCATATCATAGCCCAACCAAGTTGCTAGACCGATCAGGTACACGCGTCATGTACAGATGGTCGGAGCTGCGATGGTGGATAGTCTGAGAGAAATGTGACACATTTCTCCCTCGTTGACAGGCACTTCTGAAGCGATAAGGAATTGGCATATTCCAAAATTCGTAATTATCACCGCTACAGTGGTCTAATTTCGGTGTCCTTAGGAAAGGTGGTTTGTTCGAAAATCTTTAAACGCAAAAGGTGCTATAGCTGAGCCGTAGCTGATCGGAGCCGGACCGAATGCAGGCGTGTGAGATCACCCTCTGAAAGGATGGGCTTTTTGGTGTATACTTCGTGAAGAACGTGGAAGGAAGCTTGTATCAGACTGTTGGTCTTCGAGATGCATGTATTCCTCAATATTTCCCTGACCAATTGTTGGGATACTTGATGCTTTGTGGCCCAGAAGCTCGGTGCACAAATTTAAAACTTTTAACCCGCCGATAAAGGACTGCATTAGTGTTTCCATGTCGTGAGTTCCGTGAGAATCGTTTTTGGAGGCAAGAGAGCTGATGAGAAGTGCACGAAACTTGCAATCAGGTTCAACCAAATTGAAGAGCAAGGAACCCCCAGCTGAGGAAGAGGATGAGCAACCAGTCCAGCGAACGAAGAAGCAAATAAAATTACCGGGAACTGTGAAAGTGCCATCCAAAGGAGGAAGTCGACCGAAGGATAACAGAACTGTCTTCGTTGCTGGAGCGACAGGAAACGTGGGCAGGCGGACTGTCAGGTCCATCCTCAACTTCCTTCTGGAATGAAATCGTCAATTCATAATCGGCACACAATTGGCACTTTCAATTCCATTGAAACTTAAATGAAGTTGAGTGAGTGAAGAAATTTCTGACGTCAGTTCCACTACGTGTTTGGACAGGGAGCTGGTGAAGCTGGGGTACAAAGTTCGGGCCGGCGTTCGAAATGTTGACACCGCTCAGTTTCTGCTTGAGGTAAAGTGTGCACGTCGCTTGCTTGCTACAGAAAATTGATGTCCCGGCAGGTTCTGAAGCTGGATTGGATACATTATAGTGCGTTTCTGTCGCATCTAAACACTTCTCAATGTTTCGGAATTTCTCCAAATTGAAGGCATGTGACAAAAGTGAGCCTATCGCCTGCTTCGGAAGGTGATTACAGATTGACATCCAACGGGCCGATTCGTAATTCTTCGGACCTTGCAGGAAGAAGAAACGAAAGGAGAATCAAAGGATGAAGAAGTGGAAGAGCCAACTAAGAAGGGCGTGTGGGCGAACTTTTCTGTAAGCCGAAATTGTCGCAGTCTTCTCTTTCGTTTGTTGCTTAGGCATGTCAAGACTCTATCCTTTCGATGTCGGAGGATCTTTGACGTGCTGCGACGTACTTCGTATGCAGCCCGAGAAGCTGTTTGGCTTTCTCGGTCCAAAGGCAAAACAAGCAGCACAGCTAGTGGAGCTTGTCCAGTGTGATTTGGAGAAAGAGGACGACATTGAAGAAGCGTTGGGAAACGCAGGGGTCGTGATATGCACCATCGGAGCTAGTGAGAAAGAGGTTTTGGACGTCACTGGACCTTATCGCATTGACTTCAAGGCAACAAAGAACCTCATCGATGCAGGTATTATCCGAAGCTTAAACTTTCTGCCAATTGTAACAGCATGCTTCACGAGGCTTTCTACCAGTCTTAGCTCATTCCCCCATGTTCGGAGAACCAATACGTTGCAATTTTTGTTGGATCTCGTCATTTCTGATCTGCTTCAAGCTGTTATCCCCTGCAATCATACATCGTCAAGTACTCACACGTCTCTGTTATGCAGCAAGCAGTGCTAAAGTCAACCACTTTATATTGGTGACATCTCTGGGCACACAGAAGTTTGGATGGCCGGCATCAGTTCTGAAGTAAGTGAATGATGAGTCAATTATGTGGATGGCAAGAGTGGAAGAGATTTCTTGTTTGAGATTCTTATTTTCAACAAGAATGTGCCACCTTCGCTCCAGCAATAGATCTTTGGAGTATTCAACGTACCATGAACCTCTGTCAGCTATTTATGTATAAATAATGATCCATCTGTGCAGCCTATTTTGGGGTGTCTTGTACTGGAAAGCGAAAGCTGAGAAGGCCTTGATCGAGAGTGGCATCCCTTTCACCGTACGCTTCCTTCACCTGTGGCTTCATAGGCTGTAACTATCACCTCAGTTTTTTCCACAATGGCTAACGACTTTTGGAATTGCTGTCCTTGAGGCTCGTTGCTCTTCACAGCGCGTAGCTTAGGAGATGGTATGTTCGATGAGCAGATCCTCACTACTCGCCTTTTGTTCTTTCCTGTGCTGCCTGTCATCTTTCCAGATCGTAAGGCCAGGAGGTATGGAGAAGCCAACAGATGCTTACAAGGAGACCCACAACCTTCGTCTTTTCGAGGCCGATAGTATGTTTGGTGGGCAAGTTTCCAACCTCCAGGTACTCGTGGAGTCTTAGATTCATTGCTGTGTACAATGCCATCTGTACCGGGGAAATCTTCCGTTACTTGTAGCAGATCCTTTAACTCATGTGCTACCATAACATCTGTGAACTAATCCATGTTAACGGGCAAGTACTGACTCCGAGTTACAGGTTGCCGAACTCATGGCCTCAATAGTAGGCAACTTGAACCTTGCACGCAACAAGGTGCTGGAAGCTGTAGCTGAAACCACAGCACCTCTGCGTCCAACTGAGGACCTTCTGGCTGATATTTCAACATTCGGGGCAGTCAAGCCAGCGAAGCGGTCAGACGAAACAAGGGAAACCAAGCAGGCACCAAAGCAGCGGCTACAAGAGGTGAAGTTTTTGTTCTATGTTAATATTCTTCTATTTTTTTCTCTAATTTTAATCTCTCCGCTTCATTTAGTACGGAAGCAACTCAAAGGAAGACACTATCACATATGCTGAAGTTTTGGATTCCTTATTTTCAGTAGTTACCTTGGTGTTGACGGTAGTGATTGTTCGGTCTTCATCGCAGGAGAAGCAATCACAAGGAGCACAAGCTGCAACAGACGCCGCTCAGAAGGTCATCACTCTCCCGAGATAGTTGACCTAACTTCATGAACTTGGGTTCATACTACAGACCCCTACCATTCCATTATGGTACTTTGAGAATGACTTTCTCTGGGTTTCCTGGAGACTCTTCCAGTGGCCACAAGCCTTGAGATGTAGGTAAGCAGTATTGCAAGTTGAATGAAGAAAGTCTTGAATTGCCAGAATACTGCTCTGAATCATCAGTTTGCTCATCAGCAGAAAACAGAAGCTGTCCGCCAGAAACTCCAGAACGAATATGAGTCCGCGAGGCTTAAGGAAGAAGAAGCAAGACAGGAGGCCGAAGCTGCACGAGCTCAAAAGCAGGAGGTAGAGAGGAAGGCTGCCGAGCTGCGTTCGAAGCTCAAAGCAGCTGCTCAAGCTGTTCGAGAAGCTAAGGCTCTCGAAACTGCTGTTCTAGCAGCTGCCCGTCAAGGAAAACAGTGAGTATAGTATACAAAACAAGCCTGGACAAAGAACGACAGAAGAGAACAGATTACGAAATGACGGCTCAGAGATCAGTCGATTCTGCTTTCGGTAGCCTTTTCTTTTGGTGACTTCGCGAAATTCTCAAACATATTATCTAAATTCAGAAGTCTTTGAAAACGCTAACAATGTAGTCATTGGCAAGTCTGTTGAGAGAGTCGTTTGCTTTCAGAGCTACAGACCTGAGGCACAATATTTATACTGTAGGTTATCAGACCGGGAAAGGAAGGACATTATCTCATCTGTCAGAGCCGAGATAGAAGCGGAGGAAAAGGCGGTCATAGCAAAAGAGAAAGCAAAGCAAGATGCAGAAAAGAAAGCGAGACAAGAAGCAGAGGCAAAAGTGAAAGCAAAGCAAGATGCAGAAAAGAAAGCGAGACAAGAAGCAGAGGCAAAAGCAACTAAACTTGCAGCCAAGTTGAAGGCGGAAGCAAAGGCAAAAGCCGATGCTGAAGTAGCTGAAAAGAAGCGCATCGAGTCTGAAGCAAAAGCCAAGAAAGAGGAAGAGAAGAAGATGAAGATCGAGGCTGAACGAAAAGCCAAAGAAGAGGAAGAGGAGAAGATACGGATCGAAGCCGAGAAGAAGGCCAAAGAAGAGGAGGAAGAAAAGTTACGGAACGAAGCCGAGAAGAAGGCCAAAGAAGAGGAGGAAGAAAAGTTACGGATCGAAGCCGAGAAGAAGGCCAAAGAAGAGGAAGAAGAAAAGTTACGGGTCGAAGCCGAGAAGAAGGCCAAAGAAGAGGAAGAAGAGAAGTTACGGATAGAAGCCGAGAAGAAGGCCAAAGAAGAGGAAGAAGAAAAGTTACGGGTCGAAGCCGAGAAGAAGGCCAAAGAAGAGGAAGAAGAAAAGTTACGGATAGAAGCCGAAAGAAAGGCCAAAGAAGAGGAAGAAGAGAAAGGGCAAGCCGATGTCAGAGGAGAGGCAGAATCCGAAGCTAAACCCAAAGGTTTCCGCTGGCCGTGGCAGAAAGACGAACCAGAAGGAGGTGCACCAACCACGTCAGAATTAGGACAGGACACAGCAGCTACTGAAGAAGCAGAGACAACGGAACTTCCACGACCTTCAAGGCCGTTGTCGCCCTACACGAAGTAAGTGATCAACAATGGACCCACTTGGATCCACACGAATTGCTCTTTTCATCATTTACTCGTGACACCAACATATGTTCAGACTACTTCTAGTGTTCAATGTGTTAATCTCGATCTGACATTGGCTGTTCTTATTCCGTGACCTGAATGGTCATGGTTCTGATCTCTGCTTTCGACTGTGAAGGTTTCCCACTTTAAAGCCCCCTGGTCCTCCAACTCCGCCTCCCGGCCCCCAGGTGCAGGATCTTGTTACTGAAGGAGCAGCTAAGGAGACTGTTGAAGAACCGGTCACTAAAGAGGAGGAAGAAGTTACGCCGGCAGTAGTGGCTGAATCTTCTCTAGAAACACAAGCCAAAAGGTCTGGGGCTTTCCGTTGGCCCTGGGAGAAGCAAGACTCTGAAGGGGAACCAACGGAGGAAGAAGTCGCTGCAGAGCCTTTGACAGAAGAGACTACTGCGGGAGACGACCCCGATCTCGCCCCTACCATCAATCAGACGACAAAACAGGAAGTGGCCGTCCCAGAAACAACGGAAGAATTAACACGTCCTTCAAGGCCACTCTCGCCTTACACTGCGTAAGCTATCATCTCCATCATGGTGGTGTAATCATTTGACTGTCCTTAGTAAAGAGAAGTTTTCAGATTGCGAAATTTGGTCCTGCTCAATTGAAGAAGCTGAACTGGAGCTTCACATGTTGCAGATATCCAGCTTTGAAACCTCCAACACCCCCAACTCCACCCAAGACGATCAAGCCTGGAGAAGGTGAATCAGAAGCTAAACTGGAAGCTTCCCAGGTGACTCCGGAGCCATCAGTTCCTGTGATTGAAGCACAGGAACTGACCCAGGATGAGCTTAATGCACGTGCAGAGGAAGAAGAACGATTGAAAGCTCTCGCAGCACAGGAAGCGGAGGCTGTGGCCGAAAGAGAACGACTTGCTGTAGAAAGGGCCAAGGCGGCTGCCAGTTTCCGTTGGCCTTGGGGTCAACCAGAAGAAGCCTCTCAAGAGAATGATGTGCCATCAGTTGACTCTGTAGTCGAACCGGCAGCAGAAACAGTTATAGAAGTGGCAGGATCAGCTGCAACCGAGTCCGCAGAAAGCGCATCGATACCTGAACTGCCTCAAAAGTCGAGACCCCTCTCCCCATACACCATGTAAGTTCTAAGCACCACAAGTCCAGTAGTTGGTCATTCATGAATGCGATTCTTTCTTATCGTGTTGTGAATGCAACCTAACCAACCATTAGGTAATGAGGTATCTGCTAGAAAACTTCAGCTGCATTGGTTCCTTGTTTACCGCTGGAAGCTCAAAGTGTATTAAAGTTGTTACTAATGTTGTTGCTGTCGCTGGTCCCAGGTATCCGGGTATGAAGCCACCACGGACACCTTCACCTCCCAAAAGCCCTACGAAAGAACCTGCAGAGGCTGCAAGAAGTGAGGAGCCACAGTCTGCATCCGCAGAGGCAGAGAATGGTTCTGCTACAGAGACAGTTGAGGACGATGGGGCCCAAGTCCTAGAACCAGCGGGAGCTTTTCGCTGGCCATGGGAACAGTAACTTCATGCAGAAGCATTCTAAAAAATCCGCGTAACTAGTGGGATCCGAATCCTTGTTCAAACCCCAATGCATGGACTGCTGTTCCAACAACAAAATGGCCGTGTCGTCAGATACGGCTTTGTAATGTGCTTGCAACTCAACAAAATACAAAAACCATTCCATCTCAAATCATCTCCTTCAGGGAGCAGTGTTGGACTTGCCATGGTTTGTTCTGAGGGACTGGTGTATACTCTTTGTGGTTGTGAGCATCAGTGCAGCCTGTCCATGGGACTCCCCAGATCCCGGTTCTGTAGAAGTCTACCGAGAGATCACAAGGACAGGCATATGCCGATACAACCGATCGTGCGAGCGTTCGAGCACTTCTCTCGTTTGCAGCTCCTACGAAATGTCACTCTACTAACAAACATGGTACCGAGGTCCGGGGAGGCAGATTACGTACTTGCAAATGGGCATTGATCCTGAGACCCGTCGTCTACTTCACTATTTAACATGTTGACGAAGGACATGAATTGGGATTCTGAGCATCTCCCTTCTCTTGCACTGCGTGCTTCGCACGGTGCGCACCACTTTACATTTCGACGTTTTCTCTGTAAATAGAATTTACGTAGATTCGCAGAACATGGATGTGTATAGAAAGCCAAGCAGCAAGCCCAGCGAAGTGAATTTGTCGATCGCCCCAGCTCATTGGAGCATCTTCTCAAAGCCATGAAGTTCCCATGAGAAGACCCCAAGACTAACTCGAAAATGTTGGATCTCAAAAACGATCTGACGACGGTAGTGTATAAGCTGGCCCTGGCAGCTCTCGGTCGGACTGGAAACGAGCCTGACAGAGAAGACCAGAATGTAGCAACGAATTACATCATCTGACGAGAATCGGTGCAGATGCCCGAAGAACTTTTGTCTGGACGAACATGGTTTGGCATCCTTGACGGAGACCGAAGGGTGAGAGAACTTTCTGACAAAAGCGTACTCTTCGTCGTAAGCTGTACGCGAGTGGGTGCGTGGACATTTCAAAGGGCAGGGTATAGGACGTACGTCTGAGTGCTGCATTGGGCAATTGTTCCTTCGCGATTCGCATAACAAGGTGGCAAGGTACTGGACAGATGCAGGGCTTGGCTTTTCCGCCTTTCCTCTTGTGCTGCTTCTGTCCTTGTCCTTGTGAACGCTGCTAGCGTCCGGTGCAGTTCAAGCATCTGCTCATTTTCTGAACTCGAGTTTTCATCGATCAGTTCTTGCTCACGCGATTGAATCACGACGATTAATTTCAAATAATGTATTAGATCGGGGCAGGGTAGAAATGTTTGTGTTACCGTGCGTGAGATACTCAAGGTTTGCATTCCGACGTCAGGAATCGGCTCGTCCATTTCAGACACAATATCGAACCGTCAGAATGCTTCAGGCAAAGGACTTCATTTGTTCTCCACGAACGGACACCGACTTTCTTATCTCTTGGCTGTTGTGTCCTGCAAGCTTATGTGGAGTCCGGCTCATCGCCAAGATAAGGATAGATTCCCCAAGGAAATATGAAAGCTTCCAGTTCTGGGAGCTCGGTTGGGTCATCTGCAACATGTATATGCACATCAGGCAACGATTGATGATGGTCGGCTCGGTGATTTAGGTGCTCCAGTCGAGAGAATAAACACGCAAAATAAGTATCCGGCAGGCACCGGATTTCGCAGGGTTTTTTCTTTTCCATCCCATTGCCCTTCTCTTCTCAGAGATTTGAGTGCAAAGAGGATCTCGGGAAACAGGGGGACAAAATATACCATGAGCTTTTACTTATAACAAGGCACCAATGGTTTGCGCAAACCAACCTGGCAAAGGCAACTCGTACAAGTTGCATTGATGAGTTCCTAGACGGACTATGAGCAATAATAGTTCCCTATCTCACAGTAGTGAGTTGACAAGTGGGCCAAACAGCGACTAGCAAAGTCATACCAACTGTTGCCCTGAAAAACTGTGCCTGATTATTAGAGCACAAGGTGGTGTGTGATGTGAACAAGCCACCAGCTATATCGACTCGTATGGAAAAAGAAACTTGAGCCACTATAGGAAGGTGTAATTTACTACTATACACAAAGCTCAAACAAGCCATACCGAAGAGGTTAAAAGACTCGAAGGGCTTTAAAAAATACGGTGCTCTATTAGCAATGCCAGAAAGAATCAACCTACTTTTCTTAATCATTTCAGAGAACTAACGACTCATAAATTTGACTAAACTACCAGCTCCACACAAACCCACGGACTAGCTTGGAGTATCATGACCATTCTCGGCGATTTCAGGCGGTGGAGCCGAAGGCGGTGATGATGGTTCATCCACAGGTGGAGATGACGGAGGATCCAAAGGAGGGGATGATGGAGTATCCAGAGGTGGTAATACATCTTCCCCTGGTGGCGGTGATGCTGGAGCTGTGGGGGGTGATGATGGAGCAGATTCTGATTTAACGGATGGGGATTTCTCCGGTGATGCGGAAGCATCTGCAACTTTGGCCTTACTCGATAAACTCCAGAGCATGATGCTGGCAGCTAGAGTCAGAATCATTTTAGGTCGCACCTGTTACAATGATTTGATCACCGAATTAGAAGCCACAGATTCTCAGGGACTAAAGAACTAACAAGGACAAGCACCGTGATTGACCCTCTCTCTGCATCTAAAACATGAACTCAGTGGAATGACGATAAGTACTTTTTTGAAAAGAATACGACACAGTACCTCCACAAGGTCATCCCATAGTAAAAATATGGAGCATCCAATCTTCCGAGCAACACTGATAATGTACATTGCATTTTTCTTCCTATCCTCCTCTGCACAAAACACCCAAGTGGCATTAGCTTTCTCAGCTCCTTCGAAGGACGAGAGGCTACGGCACTTCGAACATAATGCCCTGGTAAAGAGAAGATCGACATTTATGACAGGTCGTTGCACGAGAGAGAAGAAGATTATGTCGACATAAAATTGTCTTTGAATCTCAAGAATAAAAGCCACGACACCCTGCTATGTTTAAATCAAACACACTTACCAGTCAAACCAGATGTCACAATGTTCCAATTAACCACTCTGGGCTCCACTGCCCCCAACAGATCGAGGAAGAAAACTCCTGATGCCAAACTCTTATCCTGGAAGATATCCACATCCACTAAGTTAGCAAACACAACTTCCAGTCTTCGCGCAGAGTACACAATCGATCTCACCAAGCCCCCCGACTGGAGTACCCACACTCAATGCCATCAGATTGACCACGGAACGATGATAAAGCCAATTTCATGCTCGATCAGGATAGTTGGAAACTTAGCAGATCTCTAAAACTGATCTTAACACCATAATTGGGACACTCATCTCAAATTGGAGTCTTCAGAGACATTTTCAACGTCTATAACAAACCAAACAGGAATTATGATGTACTCAAAAGACGCAGTACGCGGTCCTCACCTTGAAACTTTCCATCTTTGATGTCTTTCCAACGTTCCTGACCTTAAGGTTGGCCCATTGCACGATATCGGCCTCTGATACCTCTTTGCCCTTCAGTCTGAGGTTCTTTAGCAGGTAAAACATATGATATCGCATAAGCTGCCACAGGAATGCTGTTCCGAGTATACACAGTAATTACAACGGATCGGAATATCAAGTCGTGTTTCTTAACAATCATCGATGAGGACTAACAGTCTGACGTGTTCGAGTATCAAGTCTCTTCCATTCACAACAGAAAAGTATTGTAAAAATTGTTGCACCCAAATGAGGCAAACACAAAATTAGCAGCACAAATCACAGAAAACGAAATGATCAGGAAAAAGTTTGTACCGAGCGTTAGTTTCTTATTGCCTTCGACTAGATCCTTGCCAGATACGTTGACGAGTGAGAACTTTAATGACTTGCCGATCGAAATAGCTTGATTGCAATTTTCCACCTTTTTAAAGGGCATTTTGATAGGCGGTTTAGTGGCTCCTTTCCAGTTAACAGATCCAGGAGACACTTTGTCTAGAACCTCAAGAAGTACCCACCTGCAGACCCAACAGGAGCAGATCGTCAGAGCTTGATAACATCTTTTGCGCAGTTCTCTCCCCCGTTTTTCAGCTTCAGCATTCATGTATCAAAGAAATAGTCTTTTCAGCATGACAGGCATCTGCCACTTTTCCTGATGGCTCTTCATTCTTGCATTCAGTGCCCTACTTTTGTAGACATGTAGTTCTGACAGTAGCACTATTGACAGAGTTGGATTTGGAGGAATCAGGGAATGAGGGCCATACCCATCTCGAACATCTTCAAACAAGGAGCTCACGTACTCAATACCCAAACTATTGATCCACATTCGGAAAGCTCTTTCCTCTCGTGAATCTTGCTCATCATCAGATTCTATGAGTTCGGCAAAAGTAAACTTGCTGCTGTCTGTGGACAATCCACTTCTGCAAAAGAGAAATGTGAATATTTGAGAATTAGAGTCGTAAAACGTCAGGCTGTAACAAGTTCTAAGACTGGATTCATATTCGACAATGTACACGCTCCGTAGTTTATAAATGTATTTACTTCGATGGACGACGTTTAATGAACTGCATATATAGGATAAAATGAAGCGCATGACAGAACTTGCAAGAACAAGTATCAAGAATATGAAATCAAGAATATTCAAATTGGGAATCCAACCTGATCCGGAAAAGATGAGCTACGAACGCAAGATTCAAATTAGGTGAGCCATCAACAATATCCTTCGCAGATAGATACTTGCTAGAACCAATACGTGAGGCCTGGGCTAGGACGGCCTGGGCCCTCTCGAGAGGATCAGAAATGCTTAAGGGTTCCAAGGTACAGCTCTCAGGAGCCAGCTTGTGGAGAAGCATTGCATACGCTGTGCCATCCTGTACCACTCACGAATGTTGGGTTTAGATCAAAGACACTTTAGATGACCAGAACAGAAAAATGTTACTCGTACTTTAAAATCAAAGACTAAAATCTGAACCATCTACTCTGCAGGATAAAAAATAAACAAGACCAAGAGAATTGCTTAGATCTAGACGCACTTGCTGCTGATAGATTGTATGCCGTGTTATAAGTACGTATAAATGCCTTTCCAATGGTTAGAGACGAACGGTACGGATTTTTCAACCCCTCACAACTTTATACGGAACATACAGGAATGTTGCGACTGTAGAAGTACCTTCACATCGGAAGAGTAGTTAGAGACCACTTTCGTGTAGCCAGCCTTTTTCAAGTGATAGTTCATCCATCGTAGTAACAGCTTCTCGGCTGGGAGTCTGAGGAGCTCCTCAAATTCCTGGATTAAGATGGTCAAATCGTTTATCTCGAGTTGTGTGCCTTAACGTCAAGTCATTCAAGTATCTTCCACCAACATTTCATCTCAGAAAACACGAGGATATGTTTACAGAGGTCAACCGGAAAAAAAACCCCTCCACTTAAATCAAAACAAACTTGCTCACATAAAGAAGACCAGCTACAACCTCATGTGCAATGACCATACCGTTCATCAAATTCTCAACGATTACAACTATGATGTTCACAATCCAACTCTTTATATACTGGTGAGGATGTAAGATTCCACTGTACACTTCTGATTCACTGTGGTCAACCAACAGGCATTTCTTGTTGACAGAGAATCAAATGGAATGAGAACAAGATACAAATGTGTGAAGAGAAATAAAGATTGAAATGGTAGGAATAGAGGACCTCCATGTCGTCGAGCAACTCAGCTAGTTCAGGGGTTTTCTTCAAATTAATATCCGCCAAAAGTTGGACCTGTTTTTCCAAGATGCCGAGACATTTTTGGATAAGATCAGTCAGACGCAATACGTTTTCATGCAGTCTATGTAGAAAGAATGTGATCAAAATGACTTCCATACATACATAGAGTATTCGATAAAGAAAAATATCCTGTACCTTGACGATTTGAGTAATAAGCCCCAGCACAAGATGCGGCTGCAAGAGCAAAACAGGAATATAAATGAATAACGTCTGCCTCACTAAAAGGCACAAGTGAGTTTTCAAAAATTATCTTGGCTCTTGGTAAGAAAATGATCCTCATATACTGCACAACCTGCAACCGGAAGAACCGCCGGAGCTCCCTAAAGCATCAGATTCAGGAAAAATTTAGGTGTCTGGACATCTAACTTCGGGTTTGCGGCATTGTCCAAGCAAAATAATAATGGCCTCTACTTTGAGGCCTCGCTTGACCATCGGAACATACTGCTTATAAAGTCAGACACGTAAACGATGCTACTACTATGACATGCTACTATGCGACACTCAATGCACTACTACAACCACATGTGAAAAGGTGGAGTGGTCCAAGGGACTGAGAACAACTTACCCTACCCTCAACCAGGTCCTGTGTACCAATATTGACGACTGAGCACCCAATTGCTTTAGCGGAATTCAGACATAGTGTATGATTTTCATTCCTTTCCCAAGGGTTTAGTTTGTCCTTGATGTTCATTGCCCTCTCGTCAATGGTCCCCGTTACGGCCAAGTTGATCAATTTACTGTAAGAAACAAAGAATTTATATCTCAAAAACTGTACGAACTTCTAAGTACAGACGTTTACATAAACCTTCCTAGCAAATCATACACCATGCATCCTTCATCCAAAGAGAAGTGTTTAGGGCAATTCCACGTTGTCAATTCAATTCCCTTTGAATTAAAAGAAATCCCTAAAGAAGAGGTGTGCATTGTGCAGCCCATTCCTAAGGATCATGCCTGTTGGCTTGCATCACTCGTTCTTTACATAACAACGACAGATGAGATAAAATAGGAGAATGCGATGCGCTTTACACACTATACAAGCCACTAAGTTCAACTGCGTACCATAGAAGGACGCCATCTTTTGCAATATTGAACAGGTCATCCGTTGTAGGGTCAATTGGTAGGTACTTCACCATAGCAGGATCATTATCCAAGTAGGTGTTAATGTGATCAACGTAGGCTCTCTTTTCAGAAGCACTGATGTGATGCACATTCGCAAATTGAGCAGTTGTTAAAAATGCGGACTTCTGTGGGCTAACCGCAGGACTTCGACCATTTTTCTGTAGCTCCAACTGGACCTGAAATAGACAGTAAGAATGGACACTGTCATCGACAAATAACCCACATCCTCAGACAGCGCAATGAAAGTTGAGGAAGAGAAAAGTAAAATGGCATGTGAAGAAACTATTCTCTTGCGAATCAATCCAAGACACGTTCCCCTACATGTCTTGGATCGAAAGAAAGTGCTATTAAAGCATTGCTTCGAAGAGGAGACCAGTTCTCAATGTCCAATCAACGAGGGAAACCACTTCCATTATATTTAAATGCTCGCTTAGCTGAAGACTGATTTCTCCAATCAACTTAGGTCGATCGTCTATTTGTTGTGCTCAATGTACTAAATCCACCAACTACTAACCCGCAAAAAGGATTCGAACTCCAGTCCTCCTTTGTGGTCCACGTCGTGTTCCTCCACCAACTTCGCTACTTCTGCTGTTGTCAGTGGCTTTGCTAAATTCAGGTTCTCCATTCCTGCTTCCAGTTCAGCTGCTGTGATGACGCCTGATTTACCTACATTCCAAGCATCAAACTGTTCCATAGCAACAACACACGAATTTGAAAGTTAGGTTTATTTCGGAGACAAGATGTCAATCTCTCGACAATGTCATCGAAATTGGTGCACAGTTAAAACTAAACAAGCTTGAAGATCACGCTCACTTCGAAACGCTCAATGGTTATTAGGTGTCCAGACCTTCATCCAATCTTCGACAGCCCCATCAAGAGCTGACAAGGCGTCTTCAACCAGAACACCCTTGTTCTTACTACAATTAGACCAAAAAATTCCATGTCGATAAACCAGAGCTAATTCGAAAGTTTCGACATGGGACCAACTGAGACCCCAGTACAATTTTACAAATTTTTAGGCCCGCGGTCACAGTTCCTCCAATTAGACATATTGCTTGAGATACCCCCTCCTAGGTGCAAAGCAGATTCTCTCACTCCTCAGCAAGGTAGTATATCAACCCCAACAGTAGAAAATTAGCATCCCAGCCCACCAAAGTTCACTAAGCAGATAATGTGAACTATCCCTAAGCAAACAGTATTATGTCTCGGCCTTACTGCCTGCCCAAAATCAACGCAACCTGCTCAAACTTCTATTTCCAGCAAGGCTGCTGTTTTGAATGTTGTCGAACAGGCCACAGGGCAATACCAGGCATAGTATCCAATTTAAGTAGAGAGCTTTTCTGATTTCCTTCTTACAATCATCTGAGTTACTTCTGTAGTTTCTTTCGAAGTCTTCTTCTTCAAAATTCCCCGACGTGTCTTTCATTTATATGCTTGTTTCAGTGTTACTGAGCTGATGTTTCAGTTCATTCCTGATTGTAAGGGGGAGGATATTACGTTTCTTCTCTGACATGGGCCAACTCATCTTTGATTTTTGATTTCGCCGAAAATACCAACTAAATGAGTTTTCTTGGTGAAAAAACTGACTAAGTGATCTCCTGCGGACCCAGCCACTTGGTTGCCCTCGAAGAACATGGCTGCAGGAAAGATCCAGCGCCGTCAAAATAATCCCACTATGAGGTTATCTGTATGACTCAGAGAACCGCCTGACGCGTCCGGGTTCGATACAATTTCCACAACTGAGAGGCTGCGAACGTCAATAGAGTCAATGGCCTTGTGTCTTCTGCATTCTAATCCACAAACTGGTCCAAGACAACAATTTCTGGACATGTTGTTAAGATCCGAATAAAACTTGCCAGATCTGATGTGGGTCTTGCATTTCTAGGAATCAAAAATAATGTGACAAAAACTGGATTTTGGAAAACAAAACATCGAAGTCAAAAGTTCGATTTGTAGCCACGGAAACATTGAGGTTGGCAATTCGAGTTACAGTACTTCAAAATCGATTGCCACTAGTGTGAAGATTTGCGGGAGAAAGGTTGAAGATGAACTGTGGCGCAAGTTATCACAGCTGATAAAAGATGAAAGGATGACTGAAGTCTCCAACAAGTAGCTGAGTAAGAAATCGGGAACGGCCTAATGATCAACCTTTGCAGCAAAGGATGACCTTGAACGGTAAAGTAGTCAGAGATCTCTGCTGAGGCAAATGGTAGGACTCTACTGACAGAAGGGCAGACACGAACATTCAACCTTGATTTGGTGTGGCAGCTGACTACACCACATTGGCGGACCCTTCTTTCGAGACCTTATAGTGCGATCAATGCAATCGCGCTTCATGATCTAGAGTCGTTCCTTCGTTTTAGTGGAAACCTCGACAAGTGACGAGATCCGCCGATTCCAGTAATATCTACGGGCAATTGCAGCGAGGAGCTACCGCCTGCGGCCAATCTCCATCTCTCTACCTCACCAAGTCTGAGATTTCAACAGGGCGGGCCAATTGCCAAGGGACTGTGCTCTGATCGCTGTATGTCATGCAGTACGTGGGAAAAAAAACACCAACACTCAGATCACCGAGCCGACCGTCTGTCCATCGACTTCGACGCCTACCGTGGAGAAATCATCTGAGATCAGAGCCTCCGGCGCCATTCCGCTCCGAGAGAAAAACAAACCAAACAAAAAGGAAAGCGACAGCTGGAGATGGTGCAGAAAATACACAGAGACGGGGTTGAGTGGCAATTAGCGCATCAAGTTTCGCAGAATTGCAGTACCTGCGCTTTGAGTGCTCGAAGCTGCCCTTGCGTGAAATGACCCGAGAGCTTCGGGTCTGAGACAGCCACTCCTCCGAACGACGCCATGATGGAGCGCCAAAAGACTACTCTAACGTGAAATTGCCCGAAGATTCCTCACGAGACGCGCGCCTCGGGAACCTGGGCCGAGAAGCTCTGGGGCCCGGGGGCCGATCGAGAAAACGGAGCTCCTCGGACACGGGAGTTCAAAGAGAGAAATTCCAAAACCAAAAAAACTAACAAAATTATCCTTCCTGGCCGAGACAATCTAGCGCCTCATGGTGAGCCAAATCCTCGTCCACTCGCGCGATCGCCAGAGCCGCAGACGACCGCATTTCCGAAGCCCAGCGTCTCATAGTCCGAAATCGCCACTCGCACGCGCATTCCCAATCGCCCACCGGAGCGCGTCTTCAAAACGGAACCCGCAGTCTTCGGATGCTGCACTCGTTACAATCACGAGCGCCCTTCCTCCCCTCGCCTCCCCTCCCCTCGTCCCATCCCCTCGCCTCGCCTCGCCTCGCCTCCTCCTCCTCCTCCTGCTCCTGCTCCTGCTCGTCCTCCTCCTCCACAGCCCGCCAGCAGCTCGCAGCCGCGCTCCCCGCGCCCAACGCCTGCCCCCGCGCCACCCCCGCGCCAATTCGAGCGAGTCCGGCCAACAGATCCTCGATCCCCCCCTCCCGTCCCGGCCCGTCCTTCTTCCTTCTCCCGACCCCGCAGTCCTGCCCTCCCTCTCGCTCTGCCCTCGGTCCTTATATTTTCGCCACCCCACCCCACCCCGACCTGCTACGTGGTAGGACGGTGGGCCGACCGAGGCGGAGCTCGCTCGCCTCGCTGACCTGGGTCACCGGACCCGCGTTCCAGGAGCCAGTCGCTAGATTTGGCTGATGAGCTGGGGAACGGGGATAGCGACCGCGGAGGCGTAGGACCGGGGGGGAGGGAGGTGGGGGGGCCGGGCACGACCCCGTCCCTCGGTTTGACCTCATCGACTGTGTCGAGTACGTCTCGGTCTTCGAGGGGACGGGAATCGGGAGGGAGGGAGGGAGGGACCGGGGCTCATCGATGGGGACAAGGCAGCGCCTGGCAGACGATGGAGCACATGGATTGGACGACGGTCGGACCAGCTGGCGAAGAGGCTCACCATGTGACACCCGCGCCCCCGCTCGCAGTAACCCAGTTCCCGTGCCTCGGTAGCTCTCGCAGTGGCCTTTTGGGCCACTCACCAACTCCTCCTCCCGCGGTTTGGTCGGTGTAGCTCGTCCGCTAGCGCTCCCCGACTGCTGGCACTGCGTACTACGTAATCGCGGAATCGGGCCCCCTCCTGATTACGCCAGCGCACGGCAGCTGCGGTACGGTCGAGGTCGAGGTCGCCGTCGCAGCCGTGGTCGGATTCCTCTGCTCCGACAAAGGCTGGCCGTGTCGAGGCCGATCTCCAACGGTTTCGCCGACCGGCGACAGGTCGACGCTAGCCAGCCGGATCGCCGGCCCGCCGGCGATCCGGAGCCGTGACGGGTTCAGGAATATTACCGGCCACCGAAACTTGTGGATCTGAATCTTCTCCCGCAAGACTCGACAGCAAGCAGCCACTCGCGGCAGAGAGCCTCAGGACCCGGTCAACATGCGCACGTGTCGCATATCGGAAGCAAATCCCGGTCCCCATCCCGATCGCGATCGCAGCCGGCCTAACGTATAACGAGGGGAGGGGTCAGGCCAACCGAATGGGCTGACCGGACCGGAGGAGGGACCGAAAGCTGTGGGGGTGGGGGGGCCGGGAAAGCGAAGTGGGCCTGAGGGTGGCTCGTGTGGTGGCGGTCGGGCCTTGGCGTTTGGGGGTCACATCCATCGATCGAGTGAGTGGTGGCCGTGAGGCACTTTGTTCGTCTCGTGTACGTCTCGCTTTCCATCATGACCTCGAGGCTTCACAGTGAAAGCTCTTCGGGCAATGAAAGCGAGCTGGTAGAGAGCTGCCTGCCTGCTGCTGCTGCTGCTGCTCTACCGGCCCGCTTTATGACGGTTCCAGCCATCCGTCGGCCCGGTTGGGTGGATTCCGGGGGCACTCCGTGTCCGGTTCGGTCAGCTTGTCCTCACCCTCTTCAATGCCCAGGATCCATGGCTCGTGATGGATGATGAGAATTCAACTCTGGTCCTGATTCAACGAAACTCGGATGCTCAATCTTTGACTCTACTGAGGCACGATGGCCGCAGGGAGCAGGCCAGATGACTCACCGGTGTCCAGGCGTTCCCCGTCATCGTCGTCCATCCTGGCAGCAACCTTTCTGAAGTGTGGCAGCCAGCCGCTGCGAAGAGAGCACAATCTGTTCTCCAGTTCTGCGAACTCCGCTAAAACTGTCTAGACGCTGTAATTGGTGGTGCTCCGAGGCTGTGACTGTTGCCCGGGTCTGTAAGTGAAACGAAATTGGGCATGTCTGACAAGCAAATACAGCAAATACTAAACGAGCTTGTGAAGAATCGGAGGTTATGATATATGCGTACGAATTGGAGAAACCAATTTGTAAAGTTCAGACACGGAGAATGAGGTGGCCCTCGATTTTGGCGAAGATCTGTAGAAGCTAGGGGGAAAACACTTATTACTGAAATAAAATACTAGCCTTCGTTAATCTCGCCGGTGATTCTGGAAGGCTGAAGGTTGAAACAGGTTGATGCAAATAAAAAAATGA
The DNA here is from genome assembly GCA_037833965.1 of Marchantia polymorpha subsp. ruderalis. Lineage (NCBI taxonomy): Eukaryota > Viridiplantae > Streptophyta > Marchantiopsida > Marchantiales > Marchantiaceae > Marchantia > Marchantia polymorpha. Next base: position 28,259,166 of record AP031351.1, on the reverse strand, counting down.
AACTACAGGGACAACCCAGAGAACACCTTCCTATCTCTGACTGAAGACTACAACTCGCCTCAGTACGCTTGTTCAGCAAATCTCTGGGACCTGAAGTACTGTATTTCTGCAGACGCGCACGAAAGGTTGTTCTTCTAAAAGTGTGACTTCATGGGAAAGTCAACTGATACAGGTTCTGACACAGAATATAGAACGGTTGGGGAAGATTCAAGATACTCTTCCTGTGAGAGACTGAAGTGGTAGAAAGACATAGCAACATATGGATAGATATTTCTAACAAGAATGACTAAACTAATCATCAAATAGCACAAGAATAGCCTTCTACTAGATGCTGAAGGTAAGGAACCTATCAACCTCCAGATTGTCCAATCCCACAGCTCCAGATAACCTCGTCAATCTTTTTCGAGCTGAATTAGTTAAAGCGAGAAGGTTCTCGACTATATGTAGGAGCAAGGCCATGAGAAGGGCTGAGCTTCTCTTAGCTCTAGGTCAGTTCTTACTTTAGATTCCTTTGAGCTAACTGCAGTGGGTAGGGCCCTGCGCTCGTGTGCATATCCGGGTCAATTCGAGCTGGGTGGGACCGTGCTACTAGACATAAGACTCCCTGATCGGACTGATCCTTAATTTGCATAGTCCACATCTCGAGAGTTGGCAGAGTTTAGACCTTCCTCCTTCGAGTGTCGTTTCTGTTTTAATAAAGACTACAGCTACTTGTTACACTCGTTCAGGATCCTGATGTTATGCGCGTATGAATCTAAACTCGATTCAATCACTTTGCTAACACAGTTTTCTTGATGGACGCCGCGTAACATGTTATATTGTGGTGTAAGATACTTGAGCTTCACATGGAGTTTTCCATGAATGAATGAGGATGTATCATTCACATGGTTTCCGAAATCTCTCCGACACAGCTTATCGTCTTCGTTAATCTCTGGGAGTTCGTCAGTGAATCTCAATGACCTGGCAAACATGGAGTCAAAGACCTAGACGAACTGAGTGATAATAAAGGGGCTCTGTCGATGACAAAGGAGTACAAGATGCCACCTTGCAACTACTGGGACTGCTCACATAATCGAAAAGTAAAGCAATCCGCTGGATCCTCAGCACTGCAAGGAAGTGGCGGCAGAGACTCTAATACTGCCTTCAACTTTACAACAGTAAGAACGTATGTACAGCGAAAATGGAGTGTAAAGAAGTGGATCGCTCAGTTTCCGTAAAGAAAACTATGTGAGATAGATCCCAACCTAGCTATCTTGCTGAATATTGAAGACACGAAGATCATCCATACTAGGGCAATCCTGCAGTCGAAGATTCCGTTCATTCGCAAGATGAAGAAGGCATATAAAGCACAAATGGACGGAAATGTCTTCTCGGGCAGCGGCAGGGCAATCATCTGGTATGTGTTTAAGAATGTCTTGGAAGGACAGTCCATTTTCGTCCATCTCCTCGTTCTTGTCCTGCGCTCAACCACCATGCATCAGAGGAAGTGGTAACATAAATCACCAAGAAAATCAAATCGCAATCTTTGGCTGGATTGACATGGCATCCACTGCCAAACCGGTGATGATCAGAGCACTACATATAGAACAGGAACGATCAACTTGAACCTTGTTGATCTAAACTAAATCAAATTCAAGTTAAGCTCAAGTTCTCGAGTATCTAATCTCGATCTGTACCTCCTGGTCAAGTACTGCAGAACCGCCCTGCAGTTGCTTCCAGAGCACTTGCTTCAGAACCCGCACATCAACTTGCTTCGAATGCTTGTCATAGTTCACTTCAATTTTTTGAACCTTCCGTGGTTGAGAGACCATATCAATTCCATCGTCGACATCACTGTGAGCATTACCGTCGCTCCAGTCATTTGTAGCTTCATGAGCGTCGTCGTCCCACCTCGCTTCTGTGAACAGAGTCGTGAAGTCTTCAGGCGTAGTGCTCCCTCTTCCTGCTACGGTTACAAGACAAAGTTCAGTGAGTTAGAGGAAGACATGCGACAAACGAACCCCATACTGACGACGATTTCCTGCTTATGAATAAACGCGGCGACAACCATTCTTCAATGTCCTGCCTCCCCAAATGCTACAAGAAAAACATAAGCATGCAATTTTTACAGGCTTTGCGTTCCAAGACGACAGGCCTCATTCAAGCATAAGATTCTCCTTTTGGCTGAACTGCGTAATGTATCACTGAAGTAACTGGCTCACCTGGACTGATTTTCGTCTTTCTCCGAAACCACTGACAGCACAACATGTCATTAGGTCAGAACAAATACATTTCTGTCACTCAATGAAGAAGAAAAGAGCAGGTGCGATGATCACTAATGACTCCCAGCATAACTATAAAAACCATGAGTTGATCAGAAACAGCACTTATTGCCTTCGTTCCAGTCTCCAAGTCTACCGAGCTCTAACGAGATCCTCAGCTTCCCTACAGGTATATTCTCATATCGAGTACTTGGAAGAGTGCAACCTCCTTATACAAGTACGATAACTTGGTCGGGCGTGCTATCACGTTTTGGCAGCCAACACAGTGGCAATAAATTACACAACCTCGTCGGCTCAGACTCACTTACAGGCGAACGCATGGGTTGTGAGCTTGATTCTAACATCAACTGCCGAGTTTACATTCATCAATTGAAACTAAACTATCTTAACTTAAACACCGAACAACGTACCAGAGTAGAAGGCCGCAAGAAAAATTTCAGAAGACTCGAGGTCTCAAAGTGATAGTCTTCAGGAAGCAAAAGACTTGCAGGTGTTAAACTATGTGGCATGAACGAGCTGCGCGGATTCTTGCTAGGCTCGAAAGCAGATCGGTCAATCTCAGGCAGATTTTCAAAATCAATAACATAAGGCTCTTTCTTCTTGCGCTTGATCTTCGGTTTCTCTGGACTGTCTGTGGAATCAGACTTCATGTTACCTACAATTTAAGTCGAAATTCAAGTTAGCGAGAGACAGATGGATATTAGAATTAAATCAAAGATGATAAGTCAGGACGTTAGTAACAGCGAAGAACAATAGTCATGACGTTCAACGAAATGTTTGCACGTCCAAAGGGTTAGCGTTGTGTTCTGGCTTACTTTTGGGCTTTGCGTATTTCCAATGACCAGGCCCTGCCCAGTCATTACACCTTCCCAGCAAGCCATCACCCACTGTTAGCCAGCCCAAGGGATCTTGACCCCAAGAATCCCCACCTGGTCTGTCTATTTCGCCTTCATCGATAAACTGCAAGGCAACAGAGATGACCTGCACATTAGAATACTTAATTTGGACCCAACTAGAAAACAGAATATGACCAAGAAGGACATGTCACCTACGTTAGTAAACCACCACTTGTATGAGAATCAGGTATTCCTCACTACTGGTCCAACCTGTCACCTATGACGACATACCTCCTGATCTCGACCTTCGAAATCTAGTCCATGGTCGTTATTACCCCAAGCCTCGGAATGAGGACTGAGAGCATCGAGGCCTCCGTTAATAGACGAATCATCGAGTCCCTCGTACACATGGTCGTCAACTTCACCGGGATCATGTAGTGGTGCCGCATCATCTTGCATCGTATCAAAACTAGGACTGCATCAAAATCGCTTATTTAGAAGAAAGTGTCACCAACTTTTAGCTGAGACAGAATTCGCACTAATAATTTCATCCAAAGTGATGGTGTAGAGATCCGAATGACAAGAATGCAGGTCAGTGCAGGGGGTGGAATGCCAGTCAGAGCGTATTGCTCTGGGTTGAAATATGCTCTAAAACATCGAAAAAAGACAAGAGTGGACCGAGCGAAGAACTCAGTGGCAGTTGCACCTGAATGTAGAGGCATCTCCGGTTGTTCCATTTGCTGGATAACTTTGGTTCGTCTCAGCTTCGGCTACTGCTCGACTTGGATCAGAGATGAGTTTAAGAATGTCCCTCAACGTCGGTGTAATCTCTGTCTCCTTCGAGAGCAGAGAAATCATCTGGTCTATGCTTTCTGTCAAGGTACATCGAAAAATAAACTGTGACTCTGTAAGTAGGTGAACTCAGTGCGAAGAGTCAGCTACGAGTCCAAAAGGGTATGTTGTGACACCTCCTGAGAAACTGCAAGCTAAAGTATTACATTGTGAGCAAGCTATATAAGCAAGGTTACCATTTGCATGCGGCTTGAGACCTTAACCACTTGTAATCCAAGAACACAAAACCTGTTGAAGGTAAGTGACATTATGGATACACTATCTGTGTCAAATCAAGGTGCCCAGCCTTTCATCCTGGCCTTACCTTTCATAAAAGACAGGTCAATAGGAGTTGTTTGAGCGTTGGAAGCCGCAGCTGCGGCTTCAGATTTCATAACCTTTTCAGGCACTTCATGAGAATCAAAAACGATCTCGCATCCACGATAAACACTCAAGTTGTTCAAAAGAAGGCCGCCTGCCCCACCTTCGTCAAATTGGGCGGATGTTTGATGGAAAAGGGGGTCCACATTGAAGGCCACTGCAGAGATTGACAACACAGATCAGCGTGCTGAAAGTGGAAGCCTTCACACATCTTCGACCATGAACAAGCAAAATTTGAGAAACAAACTTGGACCTTTTTATTCAAGCATAAAGGACATGCCGTCAAACGTAAAATAGTAAACATACCGTCAATCTTTTTAGCATTCAAAGCCTCGTATGAAGTTTCTAAAGTTGTTCCTGTCACCTTCCTCGGGCCGGTAGCCGCTGGATTGGACTCCTGGTTGAAGTCATTCTCGTTCTCGTTATGAGATTTGTTACTGGCTGATGACAACCATAATGAATAGGCCTAATTAATATGAAAGCTTCACAAACTCGATGGATCAAGTCAAATAACACAAAATTTTTGGAAAACAAAAATTTTGTGTTATTTGTTAAACTGAAGCACTTTGTGCCTGGTCGGTCATGTACGTAAAGAGTAGCAGATGTCAATATGGACAAAGGATATGGAAACTCGACAACTGACCCTCTGTCCTTGAAGTGTCATTAGCATTGCGGCTAAGGCCTCCCATCAACTTGTATGCCTCAGAATGTACAGAATCCACTCTGTACGAATAGATTTTTACTCCTGTTTCTAGTGTGCAACTTGCCTGCAAACAGGTTGAAAAACTGCAAAATGGATCAACTTCGGTCCGTAACTCATTGAAGGTAAACTGATCTTTCAGAAAGTGAAGAGTATTGTGAAATTTTCAAAAGTAGCTGTGTACAGTATAATTAGCTCAATATGGAATTAGAAGCCAACCATTTGAAAATTCGTTCGACCTTCATCCTCACTGTCGTTTTTAACCAGGTCACTCAAGTGATCAATGAGTTTCAAATCCCACGTATTGCCTTGATTTATTTTCTGCAGGGTACAATCATAAAGTAAACAACAACCAACTGCAGGTGAGTTTTGGTGCTCCGTGCACTATAGAAGTTGCACTTTAGAGTCAAATTGCAACCAGGGTAAAAATGCATCGAATACAATTTCACGAAACAAAACAATTACGAGGGAACACATATTCCTTCTCAGAAAGAATTATCTACTGCAAATCAAGTGCTGCAGTTTGGGAGCAAACGAATGAAATTGGTCTGCCTCACATTTGCAGCTGAAAGTTTCAGACAATTCTGCAGCAGATTCTTCAAAGCGTCGTGACTCAGTATGTTATCTGGTTCAGACACAAGGGAGGGCGTTCCCAAACCGGCCCTATCCTTCTCCAATCCAAGAGACCGTCTTTGCGCCCTTGCTCGGGCAGCTCGCGCCATAGCCCTCTCTTCTTCGTCATCATTCGGACTCAACAACGCAAGCCCGGGCGACATCAACAATCTCAGCGGAGTTTTCGGCCTGGACGGGGTAATGCTCTGCGCACCACTCGGTGTTCTACCAGCGACAGGAGTCTTGCATTGCTCATTCACGTTGATCGCTCTCGTCCTGACCTGCGCGGGAGCGACAGAACCAAACCCATCGTCCCCCATCCCGCCTCCTTGTAATTTCGTGCTTCAAGAGAATTTTTCGCCGACCGCACTGCGCTCTTCCCTTCTCAAAGCCCGCCCTTCAAACCGACCTTCCCGTTCCTGTGCCCGAGTAAATTCCGATTTCGAGACCTCGAACAAACCAACCTGATGGCACAGAGACCCCGATCGTCTAAGACTGCTCAAGCCTTTGATGAAATTCACTGAACAGCCTGCTCTGAGACACCGTGTCGTGTAGAAACGCAGTTTCCAAATTGGCAAGTCGCGATGAGGAGATTGGAGGACTGCGGTGGATTTCAGCGCTGTCCAATTCCTGCTGACAGACCTCGGCCGAGACGACCCTGCGATAACTCGGGCATGTGCGCATTAAACTGAGCTCGATCGGACGCCAAATTGCGGAACTAATGCTCGAAGAATGTCGCTCCTCGTTGTCGGAGGCGGGGTCGGAAGGCTTCGTCTGGCATGACGTCGAGACCGTCGTCCTTGCAGACGCGCCTCGGATCGGAACAGCTCGAACGCTCCGCTCCGGCCTTCGACGCCTGCGATTCCCGCCAAGACTCCGATATTCAAACTAGGAGTTTTGAGTTTTGGTTTCCAGTCCACTGCGTCTTTTTTTCACATTCTATATTTTACATACTCCATTGGCCATTGGCGACCATTGGCCAATGAAATATTATCTAGAGCCAGTATTCTCGAGATTGCTCGCTACACACATTTCAATTAGAATGACGTGTTGTGACTTGTTTCTCATTAGCCAATGTGCTCTATTAGGCGAGAGTATGTATACTCATGTGTCTTGATTAAGAATTATTGAATTTTTTTTACACAAATAGTTCTCATGATGATTATATATAGCAGTAGCAGAAAATACATACAATAAATTTTATTTTAAAATTAAAAGATAGAATAAAATACTTTCAGTCTTGAAACGTACACATAGCAATAAATTACTATCATTTTTATCACAACGGTTATTCCAATCAAGTCAATAAAAATGCACTTTTTCGTATTTTTTATCTTGTCAATACAATAATATATATGTGATGTATACCTTTATTTAACAAAGACAAGCATATCAGATGATGATGATATTTATTAAAACAGCAGAAGATTCAGGATGCGTTAAAGGTAATGAGTAAATCTATTTTCTTACACTGAATGACTCTGATAAGGATTAAATCAGATCTTCATCTAAGTTAAGTTGGCTTAATCCATTTTGTATAATTGATTAAGGGAACGGCTAATTATCTCTCAGAATAACCTAATGTAGGATAATTAACCCAAACTGAGTGATAACTAGATCATTCCTTGACTAAACTATATATACAAAAGTTCATGATGATTCTTAATATAACTTGGAGAATTCTAGTAAGTAGTGATTGTCCATTGTGCATGTAGGTTTTTGTATTGATGATGTGTTAATACGTTTCAACTTTCCTTGTAACATACGTGTAGGGTTTAGGGTTTAAAAATTAAAAGTCCATAAGTTGTTGCTTTCTATGATGACGAAAACATTCATATCATATAAGATTTCAAGTTATTTTTGTTGTAATTAAACAATTTTACTCCTGAAATTTCAACATTGTGATGATCAAATGTATTTTGTATTTTGTATCCAAATCTTTGCGATACACATATATATTTATTTAATATGTCTTGAAATCTTTATTTGTGTATTTTTTTATTTCATTCACAGTGATTTACATTTTCAATAAAAAAATTTTCAATGAAAATTTCAATCAATTTCATATTTTTTGGATCATTTTGATGCATTTCAATGCTTCAATTCTGGTAGAGAAATGAAATAAATATTCATCATTTTTTTAGAAAGTTGTATAAATAAAAAAAGTGTGTCATAATAAACTATTGATTTAAAACCATTATCTGCGATAAATTTATAATTCAAAGCACACAAACTTTGCAGGAAAAATTTTAAATCAAAAAATGTTGATATGATTAATTGGACAAAAAATTAAGACAATGTTAATTGCATCCCAATAGTTGGCCGGCAATTTGAAAAAAATCAATAACAAGTTATTTATAATTAAAAATGTTAATTTTACAGATTTCTGAACATAAAAATCCAGAAAACATACTTCTTTAAGTACTACATACCAAAATAAAATATTTTTTAACTAATTCAGAAAGTTTACTTTCTTCTTTTTTTTAATTAAAAACCACAAATCTGAAGCTGTTTTGAATGCTAAACAAGCTAAGAATTGAGATTTAAATTGTGTTAAACATGAATTCTTCAATAGAGAAAATTAAGTATGAATTAGATTATCAATAGAATCAATCCTTGCATATATATATTTCCCAACATTTAACAAATTTATACCAGAGCTTCAAATCAATTTATGTTGTACAATTGTTTTTCCTAGTTAATAAATAATTAATTTTGAATTTTATAAAAAAATTTGAAATATTATTCGTATAAGATAAAGCAAAAGTTGTCTATGAAAAGCTATTTTTTTCATTGATATTTGTAAATAATGAATTTTTTATTTAAAAAATATCATACTATCAAACATTAATGATCTAATCTAGTCTATTTAGAACAGATAAAGCAGACATTAATTTCTTGGCAGATGAGTGGACCCAATATCAGTTAAAATATTTTCTTCAAGTTATACTTAAATGTGTTGGAAAATATGTTGACTTAATACAAAGCAACAATGTTGAATCCATTATACATTTTTTATTCAACAATTTGATTATAATTAACGAATATTTTGAAACCAATCTATAATGAAAAACTTGAAAGATAGGTCTTAACTTCTTTTGCACATAGTGTTTGGCGTGGCAGATGGTTGTGTAGGTGTTAACGATAATAAATGTAATTAGTGTAATCACAACACTTAGGTACAAAACACTTTTCATGGGCAAAATCTACTTGAAATTTGAGCATACAAAAAAAATTAATTGAAATATTCGTCGGAATTGATGTTATAACATCAGGTTCATTATGAAGTATTTTTATCACAATTTTGAATATCAGAATATGAAAATTCGGATGTTTAGTTCTTTATAAACTAAATTTTAGCAGATTGGACTTTTAACTATAATATAAAAAGTGAGTCAAAATTGCAATGAAATAAACATTATTCAAAAATAAATTTTAATAAAATTTTCCCTAATTTTCATGAAAAAAATATTTTATGTTGAAGAAAAAAAATTTCACTTTTTACTAAGTCTCATGAATTTTTAATTTTTTTCCTTGATAAGCTTTGAATTTTATGCAATTGCTTTTATTGCTAGTTTTATGCTACAGCTTTGAACATTGCTCTTATCGGATTTCTCAAATTCGCGACGCGTGGCGTGTTGCAAATGCAAATCAAGATTGAACAACCTACTTTTCAGTCCAACAAATGGTCGTGACACAATCTGACGGCGTAAAGGTGTACATACAAGAAGAATTTTCCTCTTATGTACTTTCTATGACTTTTGGCTAGATTAATCCCGACCGTATCCCATCCGGTTTGACGGCAAGGGTACACCGTTTGGGGGATCACCGTCACCGTCTTCATAACTCAGAGCTTAGCATTTTGCACGCTCACTCTTTTACTCGTTTGGAATTTTTGTGTCAGTTTTTCACGAAACTCCGCAGTTTGACAAGCCGAGAACCTGTATCAAAAGAAGAAGAAATACTCTCGAGTGCGGATTTGGGCTCGAGGACAATCAATTCCATCCGCACGCGGACAGATTGCATCCCATGAAGACTTCATATCAAAGATGAGGATCATTCGAAGTTGTTTCATGAGTTCATGTGTTTGTGGAAAGTGCAGAGATCGAGAGCCCATGTTGAAGTTCTTACCCTTGACTCGTTTGCGCATTTCCCAATTTGCAATGTGGATCTTCTGACACCTCTTTGTCACAGTTCTTGAGGTGAAAATGCATCTCACATGAATGGCCGGATTGAGTGTCATCATATCTTCTTCATATGATCAACTTCAAAAGCAAATGTACATGGGTGAGGAAATATATCATGAGAGATTGACTGTTATTCCAAATAGTTTATTTTTCATCTGTTTCAAAATCAGATATAAAGATTGACCATATCAGAGGCTGCTATAAATCAATGTTCATGTACTCTCTACTTGAGAAAACGCATAAAAATCAGCTAGTTGTGTACTTGCAAAATATTGAAACAAGAATTTTGTTCATTTCTCATGTTCTAGTGTTCAATTGGATATATAGGTATGTGGCAAGGTTTTTTCCAAAGGTGATCAGCCGTTTGTGTGAGACGTTTTAAATTTGATGGCTTGTGATCAATGTCTACATACCAAAACATTTGATTTGATGCCAGATTTGATCTGCGCATTGCTTTTGCTTGCCACGCTCTCTTTGAAGCTCGTAATCAAGAAATACCACTGACAAGACCGAACGAGAAGCCACAACTGATATGGGAAGCAAACCTCTCAAGTGTTTAGGTACGGTATTGAAATGTGTTCAGGTACAAAAACTATCAAACTATCAATTTCTATTTCAGTTTCAAACTATTTTATTTTTTTGGGGTTGTTTCGATGAAGTTCAAAGTACTTTAGTTTCATTTTAGTAGATTTGATGAAGTTCAAATTATCTTTAATTTTTCTTTAAAGATTTTATGATAAGGGTTTAGGCTGATGAATATACTCATTGTGATAATTTTGTTTAGCAGATAGTTCAGGTTAGGTTTTAGACATGGATATACCTCAACGCATCTATGAGCTTAAGGGAAGGAGAGGTGTCTATCGTATGCAGAGACAATTTTCTTGGCCACGTTTACCCAATCAAAATTAGATCATGGTTTTTTTTCTTGAACAAAAAGTAACACTTGTGTCACAATGGATAGTAAAATCCTCTTTCAATCACCTCCTATATGAACATTCCATGTAGATGATTTGCAATGAGCTTGGGAAATGCATAATTTTTTTGTGGAGTTAGCTCGTATTTCAAGTGAAAGATTAGACGATTATGTGTACGGTGAAGGCAAAAGAAATATAGAATTTGTAACAAGTTTTTGGAAAAGACGAACCAATGACAAACCAAGCTCAAAAATTGCTTGGATAAAACAATAATTTACTAGTGTGCTTTTGGATCATTCAACCATTCTTCTTGGATTCCATACACGATATCCAGAGAGTCACCTATCCACATCTCGTTATATGTGACAATAGTAGACTACAATCAATAAAGATAAACTTCAATGATCAATTGAAGAGAGTATGTAACTTTGTTGTTACATATTACAAATCAAAACCTGAGACTGAAGTTATATATTACAGACAAAGATAAAAGTATTTTGTTTGAATGTTTTTACAATCAAAACTTGTTGATGTATATGTTATCATTGTGCAATTGTTATTTCATAAATATGAATCAATATTAACTTGATGTTTTCATTTTTGTTGCAAGATTCATTGTAATGATAAAGGCGAGAGCTGTCATGGAAGAACTGCAAAAAATAAGATTTTTTCTTGAAGTTCAAAGTGTGCATATGCTACACGATTTACAAACGAGCTCAAACGGAATATAGCGCAACTATTTAGATAGGGTTGGACAATTCCACAAGTTATTGACATACATTTAAGACAAATTTAATTCAAATGGCAGTTGTGTATGATGGTTCACTACTATCAAAATAAGCCTCTTCCGCTTGACAACACGTTTGCGACAACCAGATTTGTTGTAAATATTGTTTCAATTATATTTTGAGTTGTTAATTTTATTTATAGGACATTGTGTAGTGAAAGATATATTTTTTATTATTTTAGTGTTGATTCTCAATGTTTCTGTTGGATTGGACTTCAGTAGATCATCGTCATTTTGTGGTACATTGATTGCACACGGATCATTTTGACTTTTGCCATTTCAGTTCAGATTTATCTTGTGGGTGAGGCTTTATGTGAAGTATGTGCCAAATTTTCTCCTCCAAAACTAACTTTTTTCTTTCTATTTTTTTTTGCTTGAACATGGTTTAGTATATATGCTCTTGTCTATAAAAAGTCAATTTTGTATATGTTTATAACATACCATACAACAGAAGTAGATTTTGTCTGTGACACAATTTTCTTTCTTTCTTTGAATTATTACTTGAAATAGAGTTTAGATTAAAAGAGATAGGTTCAAGAAAGACGAGCTAGTATGTTTAATTATTGGAGATAAAATATAACATGAGGTCATAGGATCTCATGCATATTGTTGAGAATCTGTTCTCCATATGAAAATCCAACAAGTGAACTAGTAACCTTGCGCTTAGCAAGTAGGTTTCAGATTTTACCATGGGCTTTACAAGCAGACCTGAACCTGAAGTACATGATGCATATATATAAAAATATTTATTTAACTATACATACATGTATACTTGTCCATCTACCTTTTTTTGATCGGCTTCACTACCATAGCTTTCAATTCCAAACCTCTTCCAAACTCGACAAACATAACTTTCAATTAAAGTTTCTACATTGACAAGGAAAACATAGAAAAGACCAAAGTAGTTTTTTTAATGTCAAAACTCTTATTAACACTTGACGTAGGTCTGCCTTGTCGCTGTCATACATTATGTGTATGATCCAAAAAACTTTCAATGAACTATCTTGACAGTCGTTCCATTGCACCATTGGGTTTTAGATTCAAATAGGCGTACAGAGGATGATACCTACCATGCATAACCAAAAATAAGATTGCAGACTTTGACCAATTCATTAGGCTGTGTACGATGTAATATGCATTCAGACGGTACAGGGAGCCATAATGAGTTATATCGATGAATATGACATCAAGTAAATTTGCATGTTATTTATGGCAGAAGTATTAGGGAAAAGAAGGCTGAATTTAGAAGCCAGTACAATCTTGGAAATCATATTGAGGTATAAAATGATATGCTCTAGAGCACAAAGGAGTTGAATTCAGCTCCTTTGTGTCTAAGTCTGTGCGCAAATTTTTGACTCATACCATAACAGGCACGAAAACTTAGCTCATAGATTGTTTTGACGAGACTATATCAAAATGTTTGTAACACCTTGATATGCTATCGTTGTTTGCCTCATCGTTCTCACTAACTCAATAAAGTATGGACTTTGCCCAAGAAAGAAAGAGATGGATTAATGCATTTGGTTATTGGTTAATTTGTATTAAGTTAAAGAGAATCCGCGAGAATGGGTATGGCACCATATATAGTAAACTTTTGTCAACTAATGATTAATACAAGATTCCACAATTAGTGAATGGTCTCGTTCGTCTTAGCAGATTCTTGATTTGATTGAGTTTTTGTACGAACCAAGTGATGGATTTGATGTTTAGTTTACATTAGCGGGACTAAACACGCCTTTGAACATTTGAGATTCCTCAATGCTCAATCCGGCTGTCAAAAGTTTGAGCTTCTGCACTACAGTTGGTTTCTATTTCGTTAAGCATGTACAGAAAATGAAATAATCACTATATCGGACTATATCACATGTCACATCCACAAGTTTTTACATACAACAGAAGAAGTCCCAACATAGCTTGCAAGAATGGTCAAAATCGTGATCATTTGAAAGAAGCTGATGTACATAATGTTGAAATGCAAGATTGCTGTTGGAACTCACGATTGCGCTATTGGATGTTTTGAGCTAAACAATATTGAGAGAGCTAGTTGGACTAGAAATGACGTTTTTGGTTTTTTTTCTATGAATTTAAAACTTCAATGACAAAAACATCTTGAGTAAGATCTGCACCTTAACTAGAAAGTAACTCATGTCAAAGCTCTAAACTATTATAACAAGTCTGACACTCAGGTCAAAGCTATCACAATCATTAAGTGTCACTCCCGAAATTTTCACTTGCATTGTGACTGTCGCTAAGTGTAACTCCCAAAATTGTCATTCGCGTGGTGACATTTTTGACTTGATGTCAAAACTAAACTCATTTTTGTTCTCTTTCTTTCATTTTCTTCTAAGCTAACTTAACATCAAAGAGTAGACTACATCCGACTAATCAAACTACCAGCCAACCTCTAGATAAAAACTCCTTGTATGCAAAATTAACTCTGAAGTTGCAAGAAGCGAAGTTCTCATCAACCCTTAGGTGCCATGAATCCAGTTATGCAATTTATGCTTAGGAACATGAAAACTACTGCCGGTAAATGAGCACTTGATGCAGAAATATATGACGCTTGAAGTTGAAATCTCATTGCTTACAACTAATGTTGACCCGAAGCATTTTATCATGAGTTTTACAAGGTTAAGATTGAATACTTGTTTGTACATTTTTGGGTAGAGTTTTGAATGAAGATATGCATCCGGTTTAGTCTTCTACATTGTCCTAAATAGTAGTCATTGGAATAAATTGTAGTAAGCACTTGTGACTCACTCACGTTGAAATATTATCTGGAAGCCAAGCAAGAAGACAAAGAGTATCAAGCGTTTTGAAAGAGGTTAACTAATCGCTCGTTCCATCAACTTTTTCGATACAAGAGTTTGCTTATTTTGGACTAAGTTATGCATTTATACATACTACGTACTACACATAACTAATAATTTGTTGTGTGTTGTTATCATGCAGTTTCATATTTTTACATTGATTGCATTTGATAGCCATCAAATGGGATTACCCGTTGCTTGGAGTATTCAACAAAAAGAAACAACACAAATGATAGTGGACTTTTTGCAAAAAAATCAAAGATGCAATATTAGAATTTAAGCCTGATTGAAAATCAATTTGCTTTATAATTGATTGTGCTCATCAAGAGGGGGCTGCTTTGAAAGCTATATTTCCATGAGTTCAGGTGATCTTCTGTACATTTCATATTTAAAGATACTTTTGAAATTTTGTCCATTTATAGTACTGATTTATGTATTAAGAAATGCCAATATAATCATTGTATAATGATGATTGTTACACTTGCAGTATTCTATAGATATGTTCTATCCGTATTAAAATCTCCTACCACGTTGGAACTGTATGTAGAATATGGAAGGAAAATCTGATCCAGAAAGTGAAAAACCGAACGCTTATAATGGAAATGTCCGATGCTCTGGAAGGAATGATGTACGCTGACATTGAACTTTTGATCTGGGAACGTTGGATGCAATTCCAAACCAAATTTTGTTCAAAAATTCAGTTTCTAAATTGATTCAAACAAGAATGGATCGGAAAAATAGATACCATATTTTTATGGTAATTCTATTGTATTCTTCTTGGAGTTGTTCTAGCATGTAATGTAATTAAACACCCGTCCATTAGAGTTGGTAGGTACATGAAAAGACTTGGTTTAGCTCATTGCATTCAATACAATTGCTAAAATTATATTATTGAAGAAGTGTTGAACTGGAATCAGAACCATATATACATATACATATATTTGATGGGTCACGTGAAGTAAAAGTCTACTGATATTTCTGGATGATGATTCTGAACATGTAGTTCACTTACCTGGATGATTTTCATAGCAATGGTGATATGGTTTGTGTATGATGTTTGTGTTGAGAAGTCAAGAGAAGCTTAGATGCAAATAGAACAAATGGCTTCACTGAGTGATAGCATAGCACACAACATACTAGGTGTGATGAATAGATTTTTTGCATGATTTGAGAGTTTAGTAATAATGTCAACTAGATACAAGAAAGGACAGAATCACAACAACCGACATGTTTATCAGACTAAGTGGCTTGACATTGAAAGGAAGTCTAGGGATTGTTGACAAGTATCATGATGCAAAGAGAAGCAATTCAATTTTGAAAAACTATGTAAAGAAAAAACGTTGTCTGATACATACAAGAAATTCTTTGGTAAGTGACTTTAATATGCATTGAATTGAAATTCTTGTAGTATAATGAGATGCATGTATTAATTATGTCTTGTTTTCACTCTTATTTTATTGCGACTGATATGTAATCACTTGTGAAACCTTACAGGATTTGAACTTGACTCTTCAAGATGTTAACGGTGATAGCAGTAGCTATCCAAATATTACCAATGATAGTTCAGCTCTGTCCGATGTTACATCAGAGTACAGTGATGTCATTAGTTATAACAAATTTCTTCGTGATGTTATTCCAAAAGTTCAAGGAAGAAAAAGAGAGACAATTAGAGAAGAATTGTTCACGCGTAGCACTCAACTGAGTGAAAAACGCAAAAGTATGAAACCATAAACTGATATGAATCAGATCTCTTTGCCTGCAACTAGATTTTTTCTGCCAAAACGTTTAGATAGAGAGCTTTCAGCTAGCAAGAATACAAATTAATCTAAACGATGATTTGGTACAATGAATTGATTTAGAATTAAAAGATAAGTTTTATTTTTTTTGGTTACTGTTTTCCTGGTTGTGCGACGGATACTTGGCAAAGACTACCCGGTAAATACCTGATAAGCAAGAAAGCTAAGTTCTAAGTCGGAAAGTTCAAAATTTTATTTCGCTATTTTTTCTATGTCTAGAAGTTTAAAATTTTGAATTTTATAAAAGAATTTCTCCATCTTGGCACATGAAAGTTTATTAATACATGCATATTTGTCTACAGTTACCTGCACTTGCCATATTGAGCTCTAAGTTTTAACTTTTGCTGATCTGAAGATGGACAGATCTCCTTTTGGAACCTCGTTGATCCAGCTCTGGTTTTGTCCTTCAATTCAGTTGCGCGTATGTAGCGAGTTACTTTGTATGATATGCTTGAAGCACTGATTTTAGCCCTTCAAATTCATTCACTCTACTTCTAAGCTACCAAATGTGATTTGCAGATTACAGTAATCTCTTACCATGCATGATCTCTAGATGCATGTTGACTTCATCAGTTGATGACATTATCCGTGTTTGGAAGTCTTGAGATGAATTATCCAAAGATTAGGTTGGATGATTTCGTTCTTTTTAGTTAATGTTGTAGGTTATATGTTTTAGCTTTTCCAGTATTTTCACTGTACCAATATCTACCAAAGAAAAGTTGAAGAAGTGTGAAAGTCCGAATAATAGCTTCTATTGTGGTGTGCAGCAGTCAAATATCCTGTCCAATTTAGTGACCCTGAAACCAATCAGCAAGGAACTGCAGAAAAAGCTGAAGAATCCAAGATTATTCTTTCTTCCAGACCAGAGGTACGTGAGAACTTGGCTTGATGTGTATTGGACAAAGGTGAGTAAAAACTTGATTTAAATTTCCTTCTTTCTATCTCTTTGTACTAAATAACTATCATTACGTTTAACTAACGTCTGGACAACTGATTTACAAATTTATGTTTTTGTCATTGAATTCAAATTTTAAAAGGTAAAATCACATTGACAAAGTTGGAGAACTACCATCATACTGGGAAGTGCATTATGATGTTATTAATCTTTTCATCATGTAACCAACAAAATTAACTTAGTAAGTTTGATAACACATGGTATATGATTGACAGCGTGAACTTAGTTTGTAACTTAATATGTCTGGATTGCTATGCAACGAAATATATTCAGGCTCATATTTATCACATCCTTATGATTAACTATACTACAATTATAACGCAAATAACGCAAATCATCATATTTTTTACACAGAGAATTATACAGACTTTTTATTTCATTTGATTGCAAAATCTATAATATAATGTTTTATTTTTGTTTTTTTATGAGTAAAATTCTGGAAAAAAAACGCAAGAATAAAGTATACGCGTAATTTTCTGCGATTTACTTCTATAGTATTAGACGATGTAAAATGTATTGAGGAAGAAAATATCTGTTGTACATAGTCATGAGAGTTGACACCGAAGATTACATACTTAGTTTACTATGAACATGTGGAAATTACCATTTTTTTCCAAACATTAGATAATGACATTTTATGTACCACATAAAAATATCCTCTACATTTTATACCATCTTGTAAGAACCAATATCAATCCAAATTTTAAGATTTTTACAACCTACCATAATGTTTTGTATTTTAACAAAGTGTAGTTGTTATCCTTTCTAGTAATTTGTAACGTAATATCTAGAAATGTATCCGTTGAAGTTTTCTTTGAAGAATAAATTTTGAAATTTATTTAATTTTTAATTATATCAAAAGATGCGACATGAGATAGATAACGAAGTTTTGATTTGTTATTTGAAATTAATATTTCAAACAATAGAAAGTTTTGACTTTAAAAACATGAATTTGTAGTTACCAAGATAAAGAAAAGGTTATATATTTCAAAGTTAAATGTCAAGGTAGAAGAAATTATAATCTATTTGCAAGGATCATTATCTTCATCTATAATAACATCATTACTATTCCTTTCAATTCTCATTCAAAATTCAGTTTGAGCTCATAGGTTAAATATTGAGAAAATGGTTGCATGGAAAGATAATAACTACAACATAAATCCCATTTTGATATCGAAGAAATAACGATTTGATCTACAGCGTAAATTATATATTATCTTTAAGAAGTACTTGGTACCATTGAACTCACCAATTACGTTTTGAACGTATACTTGAAAACCTCATCACAAAAACTGGCGAACTCAAGAATGTAACATTATTCGGCAATATGGTCTATTTATTGACTTGCAATTGACTAGTGTAATATATATCAACTCACATATTAGATATTATAAATTAAACCTATGATTTTGACCAGTGTCTGAATTAACAAGGTATACGTAGGTTTGACAATACTGCATGTAACCTCAACTCCTTAGAGAATATTTCTTGCCAATTCCAGCCTCCCCTCACTAAAACTCACCAAATTATTAGATTAGGCCTTACATCATTACCTTGTGGCCCACAAGGTAAGGACCATATGGTTCCATAACGTTCCATAACCATAACGCCCCACAAGTTGTGGGGCGTTATGGAACCATATGGACGCCAGGGGATAGAGCAGAACCTTGAAACAACATGGTGACCTCGAAACCATATAACATTGTGTCAGGTCACCTCCTCCAAGAGATGACCGATGGCTTGCGTCATGGTTCTTTTAGCAGCCCCGTTATCGTCCAAATGACAACAGTACATCTGATTATCAGAGAGTTCACATTGACCTTTCTAGCTGCACATCCGAAATGTCGCGGTGTGCAGACCTCACACGGGACCAGAGACTTTTCCTAGAATCAAAACGCATCCACAGCGAGTTCAATGAAGGTCATCTCGCAGTACTCAAAACCAGGCAGCCCACGGACAAAACAAAAGGTGAGCTTAAAAAATCTCCTGATGCAAATGAAGAGTCTGGGAAAATCCCACAATACTGGACTTGACAGAGGCCCAAAGTCCCTTAATACCTTTGTCCAATGATCATGTTAATTATCTTCATGTGCTGTGAATCCATCCGAAGTAAGCCAGGGACCTCCGCGTCTGATGCGAAACCTTTGGATGGTATATTTTCCAATCTATGCCCGTATAACTACCTTTACTTCCGCTAAGGGTTTGCCCCAGTTTTCAAAGATGAAGAGTTTTCATTTTCTAAGTTTCCAGCCCAAGATAATGGATGACCGGTAAAGAAAGTCGAGACTCCGTTGAAAGATGATAATAGAACAAATTGAAGCACTTGTTTTGCTAGTTTTAAATTTTGTGTTTTATTACATTTAGTCAAACCTAAACTGGGTCTTGGGCTCCAAGACAACTACACAACACTTCAGGAAATAAAGATAAGGGTTTTACCGAACAGGTTGGTGGGGCTCATATTCAACTCCCTGAAAGTTGTGGTATTGGTATTTTTCATAAGTGCCCATGGTTAGGAAAGTCTAGTGAATCACAACGCTGGTAACATAAATCGTTGATCAACTTATAGACTGTGAACCCTTGCTGTCTCTCTTCCGTAACTTCCAAACTTTAACACCATTGTATCACCCCCTTAACCGTAAATCAACGTGTCCTCAACTGGATCCAGAAACCTCAATGTAACGTACCCGAGGATCCACGTGACACCCAAAACGCATAACTTTTCATTTGCGAGAATTGAAATAAAAATCCACCAGTCTGGGTGGAGTGAAACGATTCTTTCATTTCATCAAAGTGCAAAACGTATCTCATACATGTTATACACGTGTAACAATTCAATTCACTTCAGATCCTAAACACTCGGAGGGGTAGGGGTACGGTCCTCTCTACTCGCAAAGATTGTAGATGAGAATCTTCGTCAAATACGCTATTTGTTGACTTGACTTGGCAAGTGTGCAGACCTAAAGTGTGCAGAGCCCTAAATGGACTTCAACACCTACTTAATTCTGCTCGACAACGTCGTGTCGTCAAATAAACCCCATATGCCAAACTAATGTATGTGTACTATTCAGGATATGGAAATCTAATATCGTACGACAGTAATTAACTCGAGTATACTCAGTCGATCACCTGTTTGGGAAGAAGTTTTGGTAGTCATAGTATTGGATATTCCGGTAAAAGAAACACTGAATAAGGCAATCTTCATATCTTACTTGTGAACAACATCTAGATCTCTTAAAGAGGAACAATATTCCAAAACTGCAAGTGATATAATCACCTGGAGGCTAGTACCCTTGGCTCTTCAAATGTGTACTGTCATGCTGCAAATAGAACTACAATCTTCAAGGGAAGGAAAAAAAACTTTCAAATTTTGCTAAGAACTACAGAAGCCAGTGAACAGACCACATTACATGTCCTCTTGCTACATCTCACCTTTTCCTGCTGTATGATAAAATGAATTACAGCGGTTAAATCCTCACAACACCTTCCAGTCATTTTTACTCCAAAATTTCCCGTTATTTCGTGAATGTATGACAATTCCGTTGGCTGTTCAAGTTTACATTGTCCACTGATGGGTGAATATAAACTTACATTCGCTCTCTCCATCTTCTGAGAGGTCAGTGCAATGAATGCCATTTTTCACCTGCGCGTATAGTATCCATTAGGTCAAATGCACAGCTGATAACTTCACCATCTCCCTAAACTTCACATGCTATACACAAAAACTCTAACCTCCACAAACAAAAACAAACGCATCGCCAAGATTGTACTATTGTTGGAGTTTAGGTCAAATGAACCTTGTTGACTCCAAATTGAGCTCGAAGACTTGAAGGCCTGAGTTGCCGCGCAAGTGCTGGATCTGGCGGTCCACAAAATTCACGGAACGCCTTGACAGGATTGTGTTCTGGATTTGTTTTACAGCAAAGTTCCATGGCAATAGCGTCTCCTGATGACATCTCATGCGTCATGGCCTGCAAATCACACACACAGTCTGTCACTCTTACCGCACCACCGGTAAGGATAATCAGTATGAACAAGGATTTCAGATATAGGTAATAGACATGTCTTCTTAATACTCAGAAGAGTTGACGATCAAATTAGATTAGACTATGTTTTGGTGGATTAATTCCATCAGAGAAGTGAAGAAGGACATATAGACGAGCAGTTGTAAGCGTCATGTGCGAAATCAATCATGGTCAAGGTAACACACTGTTTCAGATTTACGCGTATTTAATGGTTGGTACAGGATGCCCGGACACACAGTAACCATCAAAAGAGATGAGATAAGGAGAAGCTAGCCAATGTTAAATTGTACCAATTCAAACAGCACATGATCAACCTCGAGGGCTTATCACGCGAGGAGACCGAAGAGCACAGACTCGATTTTGTGATCAACAACTGTAGAAAGATCCGAGCGTAAGATATCAAACTCACGAAAGGAGTAAAATAAAATGTGATGAAAAGACAAGGTCAAAGACATCCCGTTGTCAACAGGAGGCACTTGTTTATGAGCAGAACACAAGAGTAGCCGATTGCAAAGCAGAGAGGCACGAACGAAGTAAAACCAAGAAAAGATGTAGATGAGAGCATAGTTGAGAACGCTCCATAAGAAGGACAATGTGGACCGGGTAAGGTATATGCAGTAAGCCTATCATCACACTGATCAGTAACCAATGTGATCGTGGAGAGATTATTTTTCCATTACACGACATGTCTCATTAGTGCATACAGTGCTGACCTTTCTATGTGAGGGACCCCATCCCATATAATAACTAAAGTACTTGACCGGCAACGATACTGAATGTTGAAAGTTTACACAGAAGGGGAATATATCTCACATAGTAATCCTGAACTACTCCTCTGTACAATTCGTAGAACTCTTCTGCATTGGGACGTGTGAAATTGATCATCTCCATCGCTGTTATGTCATACTTTTCTTGTATAAGGTCGATCATAGCCCCGGCAGCCCCTGTTGCACATTCATGGTAAGAACACTGTGTTCATACTTCCGTTCTCCACAAAAGTGATATTAATAGCAACTTCACAGCATAAGCTGTCATTCTGAAGACGACCCCTAGTGATATTTCAAAGATCAACTCTACAATGCATTTTGCTAGCTACAGTTTAAAATGATGGAAATCCTATCGCAACTATTCTACTAGCATCCTTGATCGTACGTATCGTTTCCGATGTTCACCGAGATCATTCAAAATTTAGTATGAGAATAATCTTTGTGAACTCAGTTCAGCATAGCAGCCGTAGGCATCATAACGATACACTCGACTCAAGACTTATTCAAATGAAAGACACTTGTATCAAACACTTGTAGCGACGAACTTGACCCAGCTCCCATTGCATATAGTCGTAAGTATTTCCAAAAAAGTAACTTGAGAGCCACTAGCCAAGTGGACGATGCAAAGCACTCGTCAAACCATGTCGGGATGAGGAGTTTCTTCCGCCTGTACAAGACCCGAAGAACTTGACTTGAAGCACAATTATTATCCTTGCAGAGGCCTCTACGAGAAGTACCTGCTTGTACAGTATGGGGTTTTATGATGCCCAGTGTGACGTTGAAGAATTTCGCACAAGGTGCAAACATTCTATCCGCAAAGAAGAAATGTGCTTCCTGTTCGCCAAAACCATCTCCCATTTCCCAAAACCTCACCGTTACTCCTCGTAAACGCACAGAGACAATCCGTATGATAATCTTTTGAAGTGCATGTTGGTTAAAGAAACTCGAAGAGTCCCCTGAACGAGAACTTTTCCATTCTTTTAAAAAGGGGCAGATAACCATGATGAAGGTCTGCAGTTTCCAATCATGAAACGAAGATGTATATGTAGCATCAGATGAAGATGAAGTACGTGACTACCCTTCTTGCACTATCATATGAATCGGCTCCATGGACTGCGTTTCTGGTGCTATCGGTTCCGAAGTTTGCACGAATGGAGCTTGGCGCTTTCATTCTGGCCACCTCCGTACTCGTAGGGCCTGCACAAAAATTGCATCAGATACTGAAATACAATATCAGAAGTGACCGATAATAATCCATAGCCTTCTGTACTTGGTGGTAACGATCTGGTGTACTTTCCCTGATAGCTGCCTAGTTTGCATGATGTATGCCTTCCTGACTCAAACAAACAAGAATTTGACCTTATTCGAAGTCCTCGTCATTGCGTCAATTAACCTAAAAGCTCACAAGGTGTCTGGAGCTCTTAACTTCCGATAATGTAATTCTCTTTTTGTTTGCGTGTTATGATAAAAGATATGAATATTGTTAGGGCTCATAGATGTCTCTATGTATGAATGAAGCCTACCGAGGAGCAACCGCCACTTGGCAATGGCATCTTCGGCGACAAGCTCCATCGCGACACAAGGACCACTTGACATATGGTTTGCTAATTCCCTGAATCAATCCACTCCGACTTTTCATCATGGTGTCTATTTACGGAGTTGTTTTTTTGAACAGAGATTGTGGATAAAAAGGGAGAATGGACAAAGACGTTGCTCAAGTTAAAGTTCTTTAATTTACTTTTGAGCATGTTTGGAGGTGAATAAGAGAAGCGCAGTGACCTTCCACTACTGTGGATCTGTGATATGAAGTATTCATGGACGCTCAAACTTAGACAGTCGTAGAAATATAATCGCATGTGTGGAGCGCATCACAAAGCACAGTAAATTCTGCCTTGATCTCTACTCTGAACAAGATTAGACAATTGAGTTTCATATGTAACCAGGAGGGTACAATACAATATTTGTCTTGGAAACACACACTACACGTGCAGCGTTCTCAGAAGGTGTAAAAACCTCCAACTTACTCAAAAAACGGCTTGTCCATATGAGCCTTGTAGAAGTCCTTTGCCTGTCCCCGTGATAATTTACACATTCGAAGCTGCTTAATAATCAAACCGCTGCAGCATATAGCCTCTATGATTTTTCCCATGTAGGGAATTCCATCGGGTTTGATGAGGGCAAGAGTTCTGGAATTCGAAGACAAGATTGTAAAGAAGTGAAGATGATTCAGTCCACTCCTTAGTCATTTTTCTGTTGTTTTGTGTCGATAGACTCCCTGAAGAGCTGAATTCATATCTTCGAGAGAAAGAGACACACAGCACATCAAGTACAATAATTCACATGTCGCACGAGTTTAGGTCCAGCGTGAATGCTCACAGATCATCAAAAGTGCTACGATGACCACTTTTCGATAACGGTGTGTTATGGAAAACAGTAAGTGCAGTCCAGCTCAATCTAAATCTAAGTTCCGATGAAAGTCATGATCTTTAACACAGAGAACGTGATATTCTCACCTCTCTTGAAGCTGTTGCAAGTTCCTTCTGGTGAACTCATCTCCATAGTCTTCAATCAGAAGCTGGCGGGTAAAAACATTCACAACAGACCCCACAAATAGATGGTCCAAACTGATGTCTGTGTAAGCGACTCTCCTCAAAAAACTTCTTTGGTTCTTGATATCAAACTGCAACACACGCCAGTCTGGGAGTTCAAGCAAATATCTTAGCTAGATAACTGAATGGTCAAAGATGTGAGCTTCTTAACCAAAAGTAAACAAAGCTTGTCACACTAATTCACCTGGGATAAACTTTTAAGCTATCATAACGACAAAAAGTAAGAGAAGATGAAGTAGAGGGAAAAGTTTGTAGACCATCTCAATGGAATTGTCATGAGTGTAGAAAAAGAGCTGAAATTTCCAGACAACACCAGTCATGGGATCCTTCCACTGAGTATTGAAAGCGAATCGGGCTCCGTCATTTTTCGTCTCCACCTCTTGGAATTTGGAAGTCTGCACAATCACACCTCTCTTTCTAAGAAAACTTCCCCCGTGCTACTAAACATACTAACAACTTAGCACGAGTGCGAACTATACCACACTTTTGACTACAAGTCCGACCCGGCCGGAATCCTGAGACCCTTCTTTTTTCCTTCGAGAAACCGAAGAAGGTGCTTCTCAATCCTCTTACGTGTTCAGCAGCCTGAAGACGGTATACAGCCTCGTCCTTTGTAATACATACTGTCTCTACAGGTACATAAAAGAATGGGCAGAACAATCAACGAAAAGTCGTGTCATGTTCGTACAGGTCCGGCTGCTGTTTCTACAGTAACAGTTGCATGGGCTAAATCACAAATCTTTGATGCTCGTAAGGACTTTTATGAAGACGGTTGGCAGAGGAACATCTGGCCGATAAAAGTGCCTAGAGGCTTCGATTCGGCTTTTATTTGAGCGAGAAGCCAATCCTTCAAGTACTAAAATTTTGATGAAATGATGGCTTATGAACATGTTTGCTATCATCGTCTACTACCGACTCAATTTGTAGTTTCTGCTTTCAAGGCGTCGGGACATCAAAATCGTACTTGTTGGACATCAAAATCACGGAGAGCGCCCGCGCTCTCCGTGATTCTGAGTCCGAACATCCAAGTAAATTAGACTACTGGCTTTCACTGTACAACACTACCCTTCGAATTATCATCCAACAGTCATACCCACTGATGTGACATACACAGTGGTACATCCCGCAAGAGACAGTCCACTTGATACAGAGAGTGCTGCGTTCTCTACACCTCGAAAGGTCCTGTATTGCACTGTATGATGGTACTCAGCTTTTAGCCTGCTGAGAAAGAATGAAGTCTCTCTTCTTGTCGAAAATCAAGGACAGATAAACCTACTAACCCATATCACAACTATCATGACGGACTGCATCACCTTAGTTGAGATAAGATTCCCGATTGAATATAATGATGTCAGGGGATAGAGGAAGATGAAACAGTGCAGCACGCACCATGATTACTGGCGGCAGTCGGTACCAACTCCTCGTAAACGTTTACACGCTGTCCAGGAAGAATATTACGGGATCATCTGATTGAGGGGTGCTCTCTTCATCACAAATTTCCTAGGAATCAACCACACACATGTATGTAGCATGCCCTTCAACAGAATGTACAAACTCCGGGACAAGTTCGACCCGATAGGCAGCACGTCCGACAAGTCTAGCCAAATCAACAACAACCTGGGAAGAACTCTTTCAGCCTTAAGCATCTCTAGATCCAAAAAAACTGCATGCATGTCCCTGCCCAAGGTGGCGAAATGTCGCGCTTACTGGCTCAGTTGGAGATTCGGTAGCTACTGCACATTCTGACACCAATCTGCGCTCGCGCAACGCGAGCAATAGTGGATGGCGATTAGGGCTTCGCTATCAACACACAGAAGATCAGCGCACGCGGAAGCGCAAGAAAAAAGACAAAGAGGATGATGGCAGTCTGCCCGTCCAACCGGCAAGTGCAAACCGCGAACTTCTTGGCCCTCTAAACGGACTCGCTTACGATGGTTGCAAACCACATTTTAAGTTCCCCCTCGGTTAACAAACACGCGTATGAAGAGAGGCAAATGAGAAAAGGGGACCTTTACAGACACCATATTCTCTTCTCATAATCCGGCAGTTAGGTGAGAAGTATGCACATCTTCGGTAGTCCCCTCACGGAAACACTAACCCCGAGGTAGTTCGAGACTGCTATCACTGAACTGGTCTTGGGCACGATTGGAAAGTCAGGATCCTGAGAAGCTAGCCCAATGTGTGTACAGCTGTGGTGATATCACTATTCGAGATATCATACGCCAGTCAAAATCTTCCAGTCCAGAAACACCGAAGGTGATCGAAATCACAGTCTTTCACAATTCCAGAGACCTCAAACATTGTAATCACTACGACTGTACACACATTCTATCGAATTAAAGTACAGGACGAGCCGTCGTCCTGAAATTAACCGTCCTGAAGCACCACAATCCCATCGCGCTCTCTCCGAGGCTCCTCCCGCCGATCGATGCCCCAGCCCAAGATGGAATCCAGATGGAATATCCCTCTCGCGGGCGCGGAAACCGAAATCTATCGAGCTCGCCATGTTTCGGACGTCGTTGGGCGGGGAGTGGGGAGGGAGGGCGTCGGGAGCGGTTTCGAGCCTGGCAGCGAGGGACGCCGAGGGACGACCGGAGTGCTGACGAAGGACGAGCGGAGAGGCCACAGCAGCACACACCTGCTTATCTTCGGGAGCATCCAAGTAGCCAAGGCGCCACTTGGCAGGCGGGCGCAGGCCGAGCGAGGCTCCAGATCGGCTGGCAGGACCAATCAAGGGGTGGGACGGAGGTGTCGCTCTTCTCCGGCGCCGGGAGGATTCGAGGTCGCACATCCGACTGAGCATCCCCGTGCCCGCGCGGGGTTCCACGCTGGTCGACCCATGACGACGACCTCCACCACCCGAGCGACGGCTCTGCTCTTACAGCCCGGCTCCGTACGGTGCCGAACTGCTGCTCGGCAGCCATGGCCAGGATTCTAGCGACTCCCTCGCGTGGGCTCACGGGCTTGGGATGCAGGCAGCAGCGAGAGGGAGCCGGAACCGCGTGCACTGCCGCCTCAAAGACCTTGCGGATCGTCGGATCCTTCAGACCGTCGGCCGGACCCAGTTCTCCTCTCGGTGAGTGATTATCCATCAACATAGTTGCCTCTAATGAACTCCTCGTGGCATGTTTTGTCGATGTCGCTGAGTGGAAGAAACTGCACTCAGTTGTTTATGGAAGACTCGGGCCAGCACACAGTTCCGACGGTGTTCCTTTTGGTCTCGGATCTGGAATGGACCCGAGCTCTGTCTGCGTACTCGTCGCAGTCTCCTCGGGGGCTGCGAGAGCTGGAGAGCGCAATGTCGAGATGTTGCACTCGTTTTCCACCACAATTGTCAGTTCGTCAGTTGCATCAGTGTACGAGAATATACATACTCCCAAAAAGCAATTTGTCGTGTGTACCGCACCTTCTTGGCTTCGAGGCCCGTGTAGAAAAAGCAGCTGGAATTCGAGAGACTGGCGTTTTGGTTTGACGTTTCGTGGGGTGAATTTGCAGAGCCTTGTACAAGCCGAGCTGTACATGCTCCGGCTCGGACCCCGATAAGCAGGCCGAGTCGTGTCCGAGGCCACGGAGGACAGACGAGAATGAGTAACAAGGCGCAGGTGGATCAGGCGAGCGGTGGCTTGGGGACGGAGGATTCGAAGGAAGACGATGAAACGTGTGAAATCGTGAGTCGATTCAACGTGACGCTCGGCGAAAGCTCCGACCCATTCCAGGGATACATGGTTCAGGCCATCAAGAACAACAACGGGGCAGCTCTGCTCTTTCTGAGCGACGTCTATGGATTCGAAGACACTGACACTCGAGACTTCGCGTACAGGCTGGCATGCTTCGGATACAAGTACGTGAGATTAGATGGCATGAAGTGAAGGGAAGTGAAGTACTGCTGCTTTTAGACATTCCCACTGACCTGACGCATTGCATCGTGCCCTGCTGTGGTTTGTTCTTCTGCACAGCGTCCTCGTACCGGACCTCTTTCGGGGCGCACCTCGGGAGAAATCCGCGAGTCCGGACACTTACGAAGAGTGGCGAGAGCAGCACCAGCCGGAAAGGGTCGCTGCAGACGTCGATGCCGCAACGAAGTGGTTGGCGAATGAGTTCTCTGCCGGGAAGCTCGGCGTGATAGGCTTCTGCTTCGGAGGAGGTCGTCTTATCGAGGTCCTGGCAAGGGATGAGGATGATCTCTTTTCCGGTGCTGCATTCTGCTACGGGACCCGATTTGATATTGAACTCGTATCGAAGGTCAAAATACCTCTTCTCATCATTGCGGGCGATGGCGATGATTTGTGTCCTGTGAGTACCATTTCGAGAATGGAGCAGTTGGCCAAAGAAGGAACCAAGGTCAAGGTTTATCCCGGTTTCGGCCATGCTTTTGTCCATCGCCCTACGACTTCGGAAGCCGATGAAGCTGCCGAGGACGCTTTCGCAGAAATTCGTCACTGGTTTCATGATTCCCTGCTTCCCAAGACGGAGTGAAGCTTTGGGAGTACACTGCTTGTAACGGGTCGTGCAACTCCCCTTGTAGAACAGGCTGTAAAATAGTGTAATAAGATATCATTATCTCTCAGGAGGACCGCGTTCACACTTTTACTTGCATGACGCGGCCGGTTGAGATCGGAAAGTTGTATAACGAACTGCCTTCACATTGTTCTTGTGTTCATTGTAGGCTATGATAAACGTTTTCAGAGTAAAGATCGATATTGGTTGGAAATTTGTATGATTCACGCTTAGAGATATATGTCTGTCACTCATGAACTGATTCAGCAATGCATTATTCCAGACGTATGGTATCGCCCGAAGAAACAGTGAGAAACTCAAAGAAACATCATATAGCCATTCCTTGCTGCCCGAAGGATCCATAGCGATTGGAACCTGGGCCTATTTTCAAAACGTCTCACGATGCCAACTATCTATCAAAGTGACCCTCGTTATCATTCCTGACTCTGAGTTTGTTGTCATAAAGCTTTCTCTGATAAAGCTTATAAAAGAGTCCTATACCACATACGGCTCCTCATCCTCATCCTCGTCTGATCTCAATCTGTTTACAGCATACGAAGAACTATGTTACTTGCTGATGAGTTTGAAAGCTCGGTACTTTCCTTCTTGATACAGGTTCCCAACAATATTTGCTAAGATTAAATTTGATAAGCATGAATATCTGTCAGGTAATATTTGCATGCAGTTTCTTCAAGCCCCTTTGCTCCGAAGAATATGCAGCTCGTAAGATGTTCACGTTTTGGTGCAGTTAGATCAAAAGAGGTTGTGGGCTCGAGAATCTGAAGGATCTGAAGGACGCATGACGTCCAAACTAGTGATAATAACTTGAAGAAAGGTTCTAATTTCGCTCCTAAACGGAGCATTCTACGAGTAAACGACTTTGCAAAATCAAGCCAAATTTACAAATTATGTTTTGGACAAAGTCAGCAAATAGGAGATAACTGGGCAGTTCGTACCTTGGCACACCTACTTGGAGATTCTAATTGTCTTCCCCTTCTCCCTTGCTGATAGTCTTCGTGTACCTTTCGTTGAACGGTTGTATCGATTTTTGATCTCGTTCAACTTATTCTCCACAGTCTTTTCAAGCTCGGGTATGCAGGTCTCTGAAACTGTTGCAGCCGCGTGAGGTAAGAGCACTTGGGACAAGCATTTTCATGTGTCCTTATGGGACGAATTGTATAGGGTAGCAAGGTATAGATACGACATCTTACTCCAAATTTTGGGTTGTAGATCTCACACGGAAACAATATGCTTAGAATGTTGTTACTCACAGTAAGCAGCTGAATTTTGAGCTTTGCGGAGTAGTGTCTCCATGGACTCCTGTCATGTTAATGAACGAAGGATTGCATTAGATGTATCTTGAAATTTATAACTGCATCCAGGACACCCCCTCAAGTTGCATGAAGCACAAATGCAACTTGAGAACAGTCACATTTGTTTGGATCCAGTATGAAGAACAGTAGCAAGTCAATAGGACAAAGATATGATCAGCGTTAGAGCAGTGTTCTCAAAGATTTAAGCCAGTAACAAGACATAATATATATATATATATATATATATATATATATATGCCAGTGGCCACAATTTGAGCAACAACCAGTCGCTGCGAAGTTTGTGAGGAGTGCACGCATGGCCTTCACTGATGAAAGAATTGTAGGCTCCTCGGGTTTATAGCGGATGTAATAAGATCTTAACGGACGAATCACGCCTTGGAAAGGGAACTGGGAAATTGTCGAGGCCTTACATCACAAGTATTGTATTGAAACTGTTGGACGAAACGTCCAACAGTTTCAAACCTTGAGAGGAAACCGAAAATTGCCGTTTGAGACCATCAGCGCACAACAGTCTATGGATCAAATCCCGTGAACGCGAAGAACTTTTATTTACCTGGTTTTCTCTTGCGTCCTCTTCAAAATCTTCCAAGAAGTTCTTCCAGTCTGTGTCAATTATCCTACACATGTCTGATGATTCCTGAGTTTCTTGCTGCATATTGACAAGAATACAGATGTACATGTTCAGTCTTACGGATGATGACCAGTTCATTATGATACTCTCTGCTCAAAACTAGACAGCAGAATCAGCAGAAATTATATACCTAAGCAGACATGAATGGGGAATACCAGCGCAAGGCATGGTGCCAGAAGTGTTGTTAAGTCCATCCCGCAGACTCGGGCGTAAGATCTTAAAATGAGATTACTAACCAGCTTGTAACCATAAGGTAGAATACAGGTAGCACCATTGAAGTTGATCTTGGAATGCCATTAAGCACACGTGTATTTTTTCAACAGTACTTGAATTTCGAAAAATTAGCGAAAGATTCGGGAAAAATGCCAGTGTATAATAGTTTCAGGAAACACAACAGAGGCTTAGTTATCCTGCTGCTTTGAATGTGAGCTGACATTCTGTCTCTTAACGCATCAATTCGAGCAAGGTTTCGATTCCTACTCTTCAGTAACAGCTTTCCAGCCGAGTCGCACTGTCCGCACGTTTGCGCAACTATTTTCAAGAAAGAATGCAACCGATGATGACGTATATTTCATGAGGTTAAAACAAGGCTACCTTAACTCGTTTCTTCAGCTTAGCGGTGTGTGCCTGTGTTGCCTTCACCATGAAAGTATGTTCGTGGTCCATGTCCTTTTTCAGAGCCTGGAGTCTGGCCAACATCTCACTCTGGAGCTCAGCGAAGTTGCTGATTCTCTGATGCGGGAGAGTTGTCCCAAGCTTAAGCGAGTCGACAAAGGACTTTTTTGTTGGTGCGAGAGCAGGACGCTGGTTGCGGATCCTTGCGGACGGTTTTCGTCGTCGCGGAGGCATTGGCGACGAGAAGAGTGATTCAACTAAACTTCTTCGTAAACACAATCTGCTCCATGCACAATAGCAGTCCAGGAGATATCAACAAATTGAAGTGGACTAGTGAAATTCACTCTCGGATTCCTGTTCGGCACCTTAGTGAGGTGAAGCTGGAGGATCAATTGCAGCTCTACCTGATGGAATTCCGTGGGTCCCTTACCTCATCAACAACACACAATCGCGCCTGCAAGAGCTTCAAACTCTAGGCAGTTGTAGTTTCTACTAGTGAAGGCAAAATCTTCGTAGAGCATGAATTTGGGACCCAACTTCGAGGCACACAAGAATCAGGAACGGACCGTCCTGTTCAGCCAAACAACGAGCATGTATCAGATGCACCGCTCTTATTAGACACAGAAATTCGAGCTTCGGGCTTCGGGAAATGGGAGCCTGACGAATCAAGAATGACTGAGTGGCTTTAAATCTCCCGCCGCCTTTGAGCGCCTATGAGCGCGCACGAAGGACATGCACGCGCCACGCCCTCGGATGTCAATCTTCAAAGGATCGAACTTGAAATTCGGAGCTCCTCTATTTGGCACCCGTTGCATGATTTAAAATTGACTTTCAACATAGCGTATTCATGAAGCTAAGCTCAAGATGACTTGTAATCTGTGAGGGGCAACTATTCTTCGACGAGCTTGGGGGTTAATTGAAGAAACGAAGTATCCCCAAAACTTGGCATGTTTCTTTCATTTGAAAACAGTCTGACATGTGACAGTAAAATCGACAAACCATCAACGAAAGTTAGATCTTAAATACAAGGGTTTTTATAAAATTTCCACTTAGTGGAAGAAATTGAAGGAGTTTCACATAAATATCTCTATGAACGAAAATAAAACATATTTCGAATTTAGAAAAATATAACACACAAAGTGTTTCTCCATATCTTCAATTGGGATAAACAGAAAAGTGAACTTGGATATCTACAAAATACCTAGATGTACATACAAGCAATAATTCATAAAATGTATCAAACACCAACAATAAAAATATAATTAAAAATCCATAAGTATGAGAATAAACCAAGAATGTGAATTACAATTGTATACATAGTCATGATTTTTTTTCCTAAAATTTGGAATAAATATATAGAACTTCTACATATTAAAAAATAATTAAATTATGTTAGAAAAGGTAACATAATGTAATACTTTGTCTTGTACAATGTCCAATTTATTTCTTTAAAAAAAATATTCCATTTTTATCAAAACAAGCACTTGCAATCGCTATATATACTTCATTGGTTAATGTAACATCAAAAGCTATTATGTTTTCACAAATCCTTTGGTCTTGGTCATTATGATATAGTATCAGATTTCATCACAAAAATATCAAAAACTTATTCAGTCATTTTTTACATCATATCTATGTGATACTTTCTTCTTTCATTGAGGATATCAAACTCTTTTATTTTCCCGTGTGTAAAACGAAAATGCTGTAATTTTTCTACATTATGCAAAATAATCTTGTGTAATATATAGAATGAATCGCTAATGGATGTAACCTCACTCTAGTTATTACAAATGAAGACATCTGCTCCTAGTATACAGAACTCTACACTTTCGCAACTTGAAATAGAAATCTTCATGGTCAAATAATCAAGACTTTGTGACCTCACAAAATCTTTGATGATTAGAGAGAACGTCATCACGTCATTAGAGATCATTTAATTTGATATTGTGGGAGGTAGGTGTGATCGTCGAGCTTCGATTGTATTCCGATTCCACTATTCTCAAGATCTGCGACATATCTGGGGAGCTTAGGTTATGCACGTCACTTTGCCACAAACAGTCTTTCCACACGACGGAACATTCGGAAACGTTTGATAAGCATATAATGAACTCATGCTCTCTGAATATGTCCCAGATCCGTAAAACAATTCGTGATAGTGGCAGTAAGTTTTTGTTACTCCTCAACACACAACTGAAGCAATGTAAAAAGTACAGTTCCAAGTAAGGGGGTCAACTTGGGCTACAATAGACATTTCACTTCAAGGGAGAAACTTTGTTCTAATCGGGAGGAGATGAAGACTCCCACATTTGATACATACTAATCCCACTTACCATTATCAACATCTCTGTAAAATGAAAAGGTGTTCCTTATTTTATTACCTTCTCCTCAGGTCTCTTTACTTTTTGATGTTGCAGATGAGGAATTTGTCATCCAAGTTCAGCAGAAGAAATTACCTGTTGCGAGTCTACAAACAGTTATACAAGCCCTTGCACCCAGAACGAACATTCTTCGGGGGGATAAATGCAACCGCATTGATCCAAGCGGTCCACTTACTTCCCAAATGGACATCGACTCTCAACAGTGGCAGTCTAGCTTATTCCTCGGACTAAACACATTTCATTCACCATTCACAGGACAACAAATGATCATCCACTACGGACTCAAGAGCAATAAAAAGGTGTGATTGAAAAGCACAGGTGCTCTCTCCGAGTCACCTCAACCAGTCACTGACGGTGAAGATATCCAGTTCACAGTGTCTCCTGTACAATAGCCGCACAAATGACCAAATAGCCAATGCGATTCGAACTCTTCGACTAAAGTGGAACCCTACCTCAAACCAAAAATAAATGACATGCGCGTCCCAAGAATGATGATATTCTTTGACCTCTGATTCTCTTGCTGGAAACAACTTTTCCAACAGAGAACGTTAACCCGTCAGAGGAATTTTGAGATGCGCTTCCTATTGACTAACAAAAGCTCGAGAGCAGAGACATTCTCGGGATGCTGGTCTTCACTGACTGTAGCCAAAGACAAAACTGTTGAGCAGGCAAATGTCGTGCTCCATTGAAGTCCAGCGATTTGAAATAGGCATCCATAATGCTGTCACGAATCAAACTTATGGTTCTCGGTTGAGAACAGGGCCCCATCCTTCCAGAGGCCAGATCTGCAACATGTAAACACAGAGAACCGTTATATTTTCGCCGTCACATGGGTGACAAGATCTGGTAAAACGGAGTCTCTTTGCCCGTAGGAGCTCACATGTAAAACTTATGCTTGAAGACAACCTCTCTAACTATTTTCCGTCATGATAACATTCCAGGAGCTGACATCAAATCTCGACAGTGTCCAACACTCGTCAAGCTGGCGAGAGAGGTTCTCTGAAACGTGGACAAGTGAGACCAGGAGAAACACTGCAAGTACGAGATGTACTTTGGCAATCCAGGAGCAAGACTCTTTGGAAAGGACGAGTTTCCTCTAGACAACGAATTTGAATCTTTCAACACTATTCGTACAAGGCACAACACAAACCCCACCCCTCAAAACGTACTTAGCAATGATAATATCTCTAAGAGGATGATGCATGATATGTGCGTCGAGACTTTCCTGGATTCTCAAGTGCTCTTGCCTTGGACACACATAACACATGACTTCCAAAACAACCTTCAAAATACCTCGAAACAAGCAATCGAGACAACTGAGATTCTTTACTGCTTGCAGTACACATGGATAGGTCATCCAAAAGGAGGGACTGCCAGCTAGTGAACAATAAAATACGAGACTTACTCTGTAACAAACTTTGCCCTGAATGAGGGCGTAAGGAACTGGTCCATAATGCCTAGAATCTGTAGAGTTATAGATGTTATCGCCTTGCAACCAGACATGCCCCTTCGGTACCTGACGGCATCTCAAATATAGAAACGACAAACTTAGTCAAGTCTCAGAAAAAGCGGTAGGAAAATTCCTATTCGTGGTGTTAGAAATTTGACCACTAAAGCAATAATCTATCTCTTCAGATACCCTTTCGAAGCAAGGAAATTTTGTTCCTTGTTCCTCGTGAAGAGTATTCTATGACCCATGATACGCTTCTGTAAACGTACACACAAACGATACAATGTTGGACTTGGGAAAAACCCGAGCAAACTTGCCTCCCTTCACTGAAGGCTAGGAGCTGGAACCAACCTGACCTAACCTTCGCACAATCTTGATGCGAAGCCCACGATTCGCAATGAAGAACGGAGAACCACGAGTGACTGCGTTTAAGTAAACTATAGAGACAAAAGCGGAAAGCAGGAAAAACCCATGAAATAGCCGATGTCAAGTATTACCACAACATGTCGTATGTGGCCCTTGCTATTTGTCGGAAGAACAACCACACGGTCTCCTTCGAGTCCCAAGACGCGCTTGCATACCATCACCCGAGGGTTCACGGGAGATCTCGCCATCACCACATCCCCGGACCGAACCTTTTCGAACTTGACCGACAGATGCTCTAGCAGTAGGATGTCTCCAGCCACGTTGAATGTTGGCAGCATACTAGGCCCTAAACACTGAAAAGAAGCTTCAGGGTCTTAGGGTTCTACACTAATTGTAAAGCATGTAATATATCAATCAGGCTTAGTCGCTTGCATTGCCGTGTGTATACAATATTATGAGAGTTCACGAGACCGAGAAGCTTCGCAATTCTTGCTCAAATAATTCGGTAAGTTTGAGCCGTCCCAGCAGTGGTCGTGGCGAACATTTTATAGTAAAAATCGGACCAGTCTAAGCAAAATCCCAACGGACAAAGAGTGGAAATGCGAAGACACTGGCCCCAATCCATATTCAGCTGCGCTCTTACCTGGTGGACTTGGCAAACGTGATTGGAGAAAACATGAAGGAAGCAGAGAAATTGCGTAAACACTACGGACCGCTCCCACGCCTCTTGCATCAGTGCTCTCCAAGCTGCCATGGCTACGACCGATCTCTCAAGAACACAATCCTCAACCGGCGGCACACCCGATGCGGCACGGAAGCAGCCTAGAACATGATCCGCATCCTCGTCGTATTTATCTCGTCATGGCTCCCATCACGGAACGTCAAATGTCCGACGCGCGCGCCGCGCAAGAACATGCTTCTCATCACTTCTCTTCGCCCGAGTAACCAATGACGCGATGCACACTGGAAACACGAGCCCGAGCTCCAGCAAATTGGTCTTCCGTCGAAGGTGGAATCGTTCGTGCGCCTTCTCTCTCTTACTCACTCACTCACTCACTCACTCACTGCTCGGGCTGGGCCGGATTTCCAACAGATCTGACGACGAGGAGGCCCAAATTGATTTCCACTCCATCGCCAATGCTCCAGCGCAGGAAAACGCGCGAGGAATTTGACGACAATGGGTCGGACGAGAGGAATCGATGCACGAAGGAAGGCTTCGGATTGGCAAAACCCCGACGACGACGAGGAGGAAAGAGAGGCGTGCAATCGTCGTAACGCGTTCCAATTTCCGAACCACGCCCAGTGGATGGAGGACGCAGGCCAAAGTCAGTCCATTGTATTTTCCGTCGATCATTACTTTATGCTTAGTATGACCCGTTTTAACACTTTTTGTTTTCATCAGAAATTCATTATGTTTCTGTATATAAAGCACAAGCCAGATGATTCACTATATTGCAACTCATTTTAGTATGTCACAGTGTCTATAAAATTTATATATTATGTGCTGTGTAAATATTTACTTATCGTAGTCTAGCTGGTTTCTGGTTACATTTATTTATGGTCTTTGTTCCGGTTTCATATAGTCGTGTCATCACTTTAGCTATCCACTTGGCCACTTCACCTACATTGTCCATTTGGCCATGCGCTTTTCAGAGATCATTAATCTTATAAATAACAGTCCCCATTAAATTTTTGACACGAAGAAGTGTGGGAAGATCTTATTAAACCTAATGAAACCAAACCAGAATCCAAAGGATGTTACTTGGCCTATACACCATTGTGATCCTAGATCAAAATGGTGTATTTGAGCTCACCTAAGATATACTACTATTATACATCTTGGTTACAAACATCGCCATATAAAGAATGATATTATTACTTATGCAATCTTTAGAAGAGTGATTGATTAAGGATACTTAATTTATTCGAATGCTATAGTAGTATGTAGAACATTTGACCTCTAGTTGGTGCACTCTGTAATGAACCAACTGTGGTAGATGATGCTTGTTTGAATGCTAGTTGGTGCAAAGAGAAAGAGAAAGAGAAATAGAAATAGTAATCATCGTAAGTGATGCTTGTTCTAGAAAGAAGCATGCTCACTTATTTGTTCAGATGCAGATTTTAGTCGATAGGGCTTGTTGACAAGTCGAAGCCAGTTCTCCAAAAATGAACTCTCTATCTCTGAGCTCACCTAAGATATACCATCCATTCCCTGCTCTAAGAGGCAGACTTATGAGGGAGAAAGCTTCGAGGAATGCTGAAGAACTTTCTCCTGAATAGAGCATCAGAATAGGGTCTGACAGGTCCAATGTGTACTGAATTAGTATTTTCTGTAAAAATTGATTTATGGAATGAAATGAAAACAACTGCAGCATCCAAATGACTAAGTCTGGACTCAGCCCAGGTAACAGAATCACCTCAGACATGTGCCACCGTGGAGATGCGGGGTATCGATCCCCGTGCCTCTCGCATGCTAAGCGAGCGCTCTACCATCTGAGCTACATCCCCTTATACTCCCGGTGCTGAAATTTAAATAATATTAATCATAAGAAGATAAAATGGTCATTGTGTTCATTGACCGATTGAATTGTCTTTTGCATCGTATTGCTATGTATACTTACAAAGTATTAAAACGTTAGTTCTCTTCACTTGTAAAAACTGTCTTCATTTTTTCCGAATTCTAGAGAAGAAAATATTCAATGTCCCGATACTTTGAGTTAAAAGATTCGTTGAACGGAATTAAAAGAACCAAACGTTTTGTTCAGTATGTTGGTAGCCACGGAATGTTCGTTTCCAACATTTGCAATCTACTAAGTGAAGCTGGACAAAGAAAATGTAGAATTTCTGTCACACAAGTCAATTTGCAAAAACTTTACTCGAGTTCAACCAGGGCAAGGCCACGCCCACTCTTTTGTATGGATTCATGTACGAAGTTTTCACGCTTCATCATTTAAAAAATGATCTTCGCCGTCACTCGTTCGTGCTACTTTGGCGCATTGCCGCTATATTAGTGTGATTCATTCACTCCGACAGGGCGAATAATTTCGCTTTCCTTACTAAAAGGTAGGTAAAATATGTCTGTTCAGATTTCCAACCAATTAATTATATATATCACATGATGTTAAAAGGGCCTGTTCGATGATTACAAACGAGAAACAACAGCTCTGAGATACACAACTTGATTACATGAGCAAAGAAAAGTTGACGCGGAGCCTGGGCTGAAGAAAATATCCTTCCGCCCTCATTGTGGCTATTTCATTCAAAAATTGAGCTACAATTGCCTAAAAGAAGACTACCATTTTCAAATCAACTGAACATGATAGCTTTCAGTACGCGGTTTTGGACTCTTCCGTATGTAAATTGCGGCAATATACCTGCGTGATTCAAGAGTAAAGAAACCCACCAGTGATTTGCTTATTAAAAGCTGCTCCTGAGTGGCATTCACTCGTAATGCAAAAGATACCAGAACCAAAGTACCATCACCAACCGTGAGACCGCTTTCACTTTCAGTAAGTATAACAGTGCAGGTTTTAAGTGAAAAGTGATACTATTGTACATCGCTTGCAGCATAATGAACCTTAGAAGAGAGAACTACATCCAAATGTGCAGGTTTTCGAACCTACGTGACTGAAACAAATGAAGACACAGACTCTTTGCCGAAGGCGAATGTAGCTTTAATCCAAAAAGTACAACAGATAAAAGATATCTGTGATTTGTAATTACAAATATTCCTGTGTAAGTGACCTAGACGAACATCTGGAATGGGGAGTCTACGCTTCCTCAGAACTCGGCAGACCCTTTCGTCCACATCATCAAGTTCTGTAAAGAATAACGTTAGCCAGCACGTAGGAGAACGTGGACTTGACATGACGTCACGAATTTGTACAGATTTTCCGTGACTGGCAGATACCATGTAGTGAGTCTCAACCAGACGATAACTGCTGCTGCGTAGTCTTCAAAGGGTCATTGCTCCATGCAGGCGTGGTACGTGACTTGCGGGCGTGTTCAGTCACAACATTCGCATAACCACAGTAGCTAATACAAACCATCTCTCAGGTGGTCATAACACTTCCTTTACACCATCATGTCATCACCCTGACAGCCGGTGGACATGAAGTACACAAGATGAAGGTGCAACGCTAGTCGCTAATGAGCCACCTTAAATCCAACACTTCTGATCTTAAATATAAAACCAGGTGCGTCCTCAGCTACATGAAGG
Source organism: Marchantia polymorpha subsp. ruderalis (assembly GCA_037833965.1). Lineage (NCBI taxonomy): Eukaryota > Viridiplantae > Streptophyta > Marchantiopsida > Marchantiales > Marchantiaceae > Marchantia > Marchantia polymorpha. The sequence goes on along the minus strand of AP031351.1, from coordinate 28,219,208 downwards.
ACATCCGATTGACAACCACAGCTGTGGAAGTTTTTGTATATAATGATCCCTGTTGTCCTCTCTTGGTGTTGATTAACCTCGTCCGCGAGATCCTGGAACAAGATACAGAACTGTAAATCGATACAGGCGAGATGAAAAAGCGAGATGCAGGGGATAAACTATGCAGTCTCTGATGAAACGTTATACAACGCATTTGGGCAACTCAAACTGAACAGAATCAAGACAGTGACATACCACCCCTACCACCACCACCTCTTCCTGAACCTCGAGTACCACCACGAGAGGCTCCCCTCCCAGCTCTATCGTTGCCTTCCTCTTGATAGCCTCGTCCACCTCGTCCACCGGCTCTCCCGGCACCTTCCTCCCCTCTTCCGCGGCCTCGGGGACGACTAGGAAACTGGGGTCTTCGATCTGGAGACAATGACGAAGGGTTCAATACGGAGTCAGAAGGCCAAGTATATAAACACAACAGAGCTTAAAACACGAGCTACTCAAAAGGGACCCTGGAATAGTCCAAGGACCGAAAGCAAAGTTGGACAGAGCACATCTGTGAGCCTATAATAAGTTGGAAAAGCTGCTAATTCTCAGATGAAAACCACAAACGAGGGCTCCAATAACACGATATACAGAGCAGGGTACATGATGTGGAACTGACCTCGTTTCCCGGTTTCCTCTTGCACCTTGTCAATAACCTGGCGTACCGGCACATGCGTTTCGTCAATACACACGTAAGTGAACCAAAGTACTCAATCAATCCTGAAACTCAAAAGAGTTAGGCCCAAGGAATTTCCAATATACCTCGTCTGGCACTCGAAGGTACTTAATTGTGTTTCCACGAATGTAGCACTCAGGCATACGCCAGAAACGGTCCCCGTCCTGCGAGTCAAGCCTTCATTTCAGGGCAGTGTATCTTACATCAGACCCGAAAGAGCAGAAAAGAAGTGATATCATGCAGAACTCACCCTCAGAACAAAGTAATACTTAGGAGGTCCTTAGAAAATAAAAGTAAGGTATTTGAGCTCTTGCAATATGTACGGGATTGACACAGTCAATTGTCTAGTTAAAACCTGGCAGATAACAATCAAAGTTGGTGTGATCAGTTTATGGCGCGGAGATGCTAAAAAGGCACCTTGTTCAGGGATGCTACAGAAATGTGTGCAAAGCACAGAATTTGACAAACAATGTCAAAAATTCGCAACTCCAAGTAACATATGTTCCGAAGATCAATTCATAAGTTCCAGTTCGTGGACGTTCTCTCCACTTAGAGGAAGATTTCTGTCAGTTGGTTCAACGCTACCTGGCATGGATACCAAAATGCACATTGTGCTGCAAACAGGACTTCACACCTTGCGTTGTGACTCTTCTTCCAAGAAAAAGAGCACTGCGATACTTTCCAGTCAGCACCTACAATGAGCTGGGAAAAAACGACCCCCAAGGACTCTCTAACCGGCCGTGCAAGAAGATATTACCTTTGAGGTGCAAATAACTTCTCGTAGATGGATGTTCATCCAGGTGTCACAATTGACCAAGTGGCCATTGTAAGTCTCGCCATTTTTCAGCTCCACCAGCTGCAGCACAAGACGGGGTCAGACCGAAGGCCCATAGAATGCTTGGAACCCAACTTGTGGAGTACATGATCTCTTCTTCCACGTTCGAATTCTCGGGGGTATGAGCAAAGTGGGACAAGTACTTAACCATGGATAGTCGACACAAAACCAGATAGCGTCTACGAAGGCCAGCTTGACCCCGCTTTGAGAGATGCAATGCATGCCTTCCCTACAAAAAGGATTACTTACCATGGGATGGCCCTGGGCGGTCTTCAGAAGTGAGAGAGGAAGCTGAAAGATCGCGGAAAAACATAAAATTAGAGATAAAATTTTTGAACTATCCTAAGTTGGACAAGACTACCAATTTCAGCGCAACAGCCTCTGTTTCCTATATTAAAATCGACCATCCAGCCTTCACTGCAAGTTCATGCCGAGGTGATGCAGATTTAGCTGACTCGAGGCACAATAAGCAGGATGCTCTTTACGCTGAATTGATCAACCCGCTCAATAGGGCCGTCAACAGACGCCACTCTCACTGAAAGGAGACGATAGCTCATGCTACGAAGCAATTATCTTTAAGAAAAAGGTGCATCCGGACTACAGATAGCATTGCAAGCGATTTGAAATAAGCGCGATAGTACTGTAGATATTATCAGTTCAGGCCTATAAAGTGTGAAGGCAGCTCACCATCTCGGCAGCCTGAGAAAGGTGGCGCCTGCGATGTCTACACTCGCAGAGCCCGATCAGAACAGGAGGTCCCTGCGAAGACCGAAGACCTAAAATATCAGCATGAGGTACATCCCAGGATCACTTGTTCGGCAGCAGATCGCAACACACCCTCACAAACCACAAACCTACTTCAATCCAAAACAAGACCAGACTAAAGAAAAATCTTCGACGACATCAGCTCATTAAGCAGATAAAATTGTGACACCGGAGTAGATCGGCGTCTCTCTCCACGAACGCATCTGCCCCATAAGCCGAGAAAGGAAATTTCAAACAACGAGACCACGAGCCGCACCTCTCCTTAGCACGAGCGACAGTCCGTCCGTCTCGACACAGCAATATCAAAAGCTCCGTCCTGCACCACCACCTCGCCTCGTGCGCTATTCCCTCCGCACGCAACCACGCAGGCCACAACCGGAGAACATCAACGGCATGCTCTCGCACCGCTCGCAGATTCCAATTCTGCTCGAGCCTCCTGAGCTTGCGAATCCACTGCCGCCCGCTAACCTGCGCATTCCACTTCGTCCGCCCCTGCCGAAGAAATCTTCGCGCCTCGCTGCTCTGGCCTACGAGCGAAATGAGGCCAAGCGACGAAGCCCCCGCGGAGTCGTGAAGCTCTTCCGACGCCAGCGACGGACGAGGAGGAGGAGGCCCAAGGGCGAGGCGCCAGCGACGACCCGACGACCCGACGACCGACGGACCGACCGTCAGACCGGCCAGGGGACGGAGGGGGGACGGAGTGCATCTCCGTTCACGTGACCTAAGGCGGAAGTGTTAGGGCCCCGTAAGTGTTAGGCGCAGGCCCGGGAAACTGCGGGGGGAGGAATAAGAAGGAGACGCGGTACCCTAGCTCGGTAACGGAGAGAGGGCGGATCGCAGCCGTAACCGAGCTAGGGTTTGGTTGTTGATACATAACACACTTCCTCGACGTCGAGGGTCTTTTCGCTCGCTCGCACTCCTGCTGCTGCAGCTGCTGCCCTTCTTCGACATCGCGAATCCTCGATCGAGCCTGAATCTGAAGCTTAAGCTATGGCGGCGACGGCCAAAACCGTGAAGGATGTTCCTTCGCACGAGTTCGTTCGTGCATACGCCGCCCATCTGAAGCGGTCTGGAAAGATTGAAGTGCCAGCCTGGTCCGATCTTGTGAAGACCGCTACCTTCAAGGAGCTTGCCCCCTATGATGGCGACTGGTACTACATCAGGGCAGCATCCATGGCAAGGAAGATCTACTTGAGGGGTGGAATTGGAGTCGGTGCTTTCCGCAAGATTTACGGAGGCCGAAAGAGCAACGGTGTGCGACCCTCTCACTTTGCGAAGAGCAGTGGCTCCATCGCTAGGAATGTGTTGAAGCAGTTGGAGTCTATCGACATCATCGAGAAGGAGCCCAAGGGAGGAAGGAGAATCACATCCGCAGGTCAGAGAGATCTCGACCAAGTTGCCGGACGCATCGCTGTTGCTGCAGCTTAAGCAGTCAATCAAATGCAGATTTTCGTACAATAGTTGAAACCATCTGTTAGGGTAGAGAAACTGTGGGATACTCGGGAAACCGTGGGCTGTGCCCACGTTGAGGCGTAGGTTGTCTTCGTCCTATTGTGGAGCGAATTATCGTGCGCGTTGTCGCCGAAGAATATGAAAGTTAAGGTGTTCTGCCCTCATTACACTCATCTGATTAATTTCTAGATAAATTTTGACTTCAGTAAAGGCGCTGCCTTGATTTCTTCGTTGATTACGGGCTTTGGAATCGTACTTAGCATAGTAGGATCTGCGCTAGCTCTTCCCTTACTCGGTACCCTCTGCGCCCCGTTCAAGTTTACGCTTCCGACTCCCTAGCCATGTTCTCCGCTGAAATTACTCAATTTCCTTTGTCATGCAATTTATGACTCTCTGTCCGGCGACTTAATCTGAATTGAAATTTCTCGTTCTAGCTTTGGACACGAACGGGTCCTGACTGCCGTTGCTTCTGGTCTTGCATTGCTTGCCCATTCTCCCAGCTTCACTCACGTTCCTTGTGCCTTCGAGTTTCATTGTGGCTTTCGTCCTAGTAATTGTGGGATTTGCAGTTTCTACCACGGCTTCAATGTAACATCATATCCCTTAGTCTTAGCCCAAGCTTTCACACAAGCCACGTTGTGAGTACTTAAACTTGGTGGCAACACTTTCCGAGGCCAAAATGCTGCTACGATGACTATGTAATGAAATAGTAAGAATTTTAGCCACCAGTAGTCGTCTTAGGTTTCTTGACGCCTTTTTACTGGCTGCATGTTTCGCTGACCCTTCCTCTCTTTGAGCCCTCGATTCTCTAGAGCTGCGCTGGATCTCTGTTAATGTCACCCTCACTGCTTCTCTGCAGACTAATTCTGAAAGCCTGGAGCTTTGTTGGATCTTGAAATTGACCGTCTAATTCTAACGGCATTGAATTATGTGGCAAAAGCAGGAGATGACTCGGAAGTAAAATGTAGTTCTCTATGTGCCTGGAACCAACCTTGGTGTCCATGATAAGTTCATTGATATTAACGTTTTGCGAGGACTCCACTATCTCCCTGTGCACCCATAGGTTAGGGTATGTTTTGACGTTCATGAGAGATTTATGACCTACATGCATGTAATATGTTGATGTCTTTTGGCGCCATCTTTTGAATGGAATTGCCGACTGCAAGCGAACTAGGTCACGGTAGTTGGCGACAATCATCGCCTGTTCATACTCTTGTGGAAATTAACATATGCAGACATACTGCCGATGAGAGATATATAGATTACAATGTCTTACGAGCCTTCATCTTTTATGAGCCGCGTCTTGAGGATCTCTGCAGAACTGTTTAGAAGCCACGCTTGACTTAGTTGGGAAGTACCTGTGGAAATACATGATGTCCATGTACCATGTTGACAGAAACACACAAAATCAAATGCCGATGTTGCTTCACATGACCATTATCCCCAGTGAATATAGTGTAGGTCATCGTCTAGAGTTGATCATCCCAAACTGTTTCATTTAAGAGGAAATCGTACGTGGTTTTGGAAGGCTGAGGTTGCGAATCAATAGAATGAGTTGAAGAAAAGTATGAAGTAACCGAAGTTGAAAGGAAAGTTCCGAGCTGACAGGTTTTATCGTCCATTACGGATTTTACCATAGCTAACCAGTGTTGTCGAAGCCCGGAACTACCTTCTTGTCATTATAAGTAAAGATTGTAAATGCAAGTATATGTTTGTCCCAGGATTCAAGGGTTGAGATAGTGAAACGTTTGTAAGCCAGACTACTAGTACGAAGCACAGATGATGTAAATGTTCGTACTCTTGAATAAGCGAGCACCATTCTGAGGATCGGCGGTAAATTGGTTTATTTTTCACTGCCAAGTGCTTCCATCGATAGTGTGGAGAATCGGAAGAAAATAATATTCAAACCATCGAGAATGCTTAAAGTGTATTTTGTACCAAGGCAACCTACACCTTAGAATCATTGTAATATAAAGTATTTACTGTGAAAATAGACGAAAAAGATGATATAGAATTATGCACGCACCTGGTGGCAACATCTCTATAAGCATGATATCATCTACAAGCAACAATGAACTTGAGTCAAGTCTTCCTCCACACAACAACAATGATTACACGAACGCCACACACATCATAGTGAAGTGTGGATTACGATGGTCGGTACTTTCATGATAATACTTGCAGCTAAATTCTAAGTTGAACTCTTCATTATAATGTAAAGAGTTAAAATAATGAATGCCACTCAAGCGTAAAAGTCATAGTGATTTTTTCTATTGCGGAACATTCTTCCTCGTGTGTTTCTTGATTTACAACTATTCTGACCGTTGTCGGCGTGAGAAGTTCCAACAATAGGCTGTGGACTTTCATGGTCCTCGTCCTCAAAACATGAATTTTGAAACGTGAATACCTCAAAGGTTACATCCCTCCCGCACGTGGGTATGTAAAAAGCGCAGGAATCTTGTGATGTCAAAGCTGTTCCCTTGAGAACAAATTTGATATATTACAGTGTATGATGATCTCTGGTTTACAAAAAATGTCACCTTTTGGATTCAATCTTTACTAAGAACATGATTGTTGTTATAAACTTTACCATATGCTTAGTGTCGCACTATCTCGTAATGTTCTGTTTGACAATGTAAATGAGCTTGGACGTAGAGGAAAGGGTCAGTTGCTGTAGGGAAAGTGTTAATGTTCATTCCAGATTCTCTGAAACTTTCGAAGCCCACAAGTATGTGAACTATGTGGCGTGGGCACTACTGGACGTTCACTGATTGAAGGTGAACTGTGCGCTGGGGTTCTCACGTTGTCATGGGGTTGACACCATTAGAGTCACGAGCTGGCACGGGACGGTATTCCCCACAAAGGATGACAGGGTGAGAAGGAGTGGACGCAGAAGACTTCATAACCCTTAGCGCCAACTTGCTTCACGTGTGAGGCAAGATAGAGTACGAGTAGTCGATAAAGCGGCCTGAACATGAAGATATGACGGAGATGAGAAGGTGTGCCAATACAGTGAGATTCCAGTTGTACCTGCAGTTAATTACAAAAAACTGCTGCGACCAGAGAATAGACACGCATCTACTTCAACGCAGCTTGCAGAAAAACGATTGCCGATGTCCGTGGTTAAGAGCAAGAGCCAAGCGGGTACAGATGACGAGCTTGGAATGACGAGATTCAGGTGAAAGACTGGAACTGGAAGAGAAGTGTCAGCAGATATCCAGAATATCCTTGCAAGCTTGCATTCTATGTTTCTACGGAGATAAAACCAGGGACTGTAGCCAACCACATGGGAACGGGAACGTGATCGAGTCGCTCCCGTCTATATGGACACTTAACATGTGAGCCTCGTTAATGACGACAGCTGTGAATTTGCAGTAAATAGAATAAAAGAAACGGCTTCTCGATCAAACCAACTCCATATGACTTAACACCGACCACCCATACAACTACTTTGTACACGTCTCTCTTTGCACGAGCAACATTCATGCGCTTTTGGAAGAGAACTGTGCTCTCAATGTGAGATATGGAGAGATTTGGCAGCAGCTGAGAGGAAACAGAGACGATGATAAATCCTTTGATCAAGCGCCAATTCATCAATAAGAAGAGAGTGTCGAGGAAGCATGCAGTCCGATCTGTATGTCCACTTGATCACTCTTCATCCCCGTTTATTGCATACTCGCATCTACAATTGCAGAAGCGCAAGACTTACAAGGCTGAAGAAACAATCTTCTAATGACCATCCGAAATAAGAGGACTTAACTGACACGAACTTCTGCTGATCAATATGCAGTAGAAGCTCAGGAGCCGCTAGCCCCGTGGGGCTGTACGCAGGACAATAATATTCCTCTCGGACATATTCACAAAACTTCTGTGTGTCCAGCTTGTGGACGCACGAGTCTCCACTCTGTGCCGAAGATCCAGGCTGGCTGCTGGGATGAACATTACCTCATGTCTTTCGTGCCCAAGAAGCTCAGAGGGCAAGCCTCGAGTATACTGTGAAGCTTACAACAAGGAGTGCTGGGATCGGAAGAAAGGAATACGAAGCCCGACTGGACTCCAAGTCTTTAACCTCGATGCTTCTTCAGCAGCTCCGTCTCTCCTTAGGTGGACAAACCTTCGACGATCATTCCGACATCTGGGAAGGTCTATAAATTCTCTTCAGTGCCCAGCGAGACAAAATACAAGTCAACTGCATGCCATGGTTCAAGGTTGTTCATGTGGCTTCTGCTCCGCTGGTATCAACGCTGGGGGCATAATGTTACAGGCTTCGTGTGGACTTGAGAGGAGGCAGCATGACCAACCACGGTGCATTAAGCGACTCCTTTCCAGGCGATGACGACATCAACACATGTACGTCATCTCTTTTGTGAGCCTTCATGTGCTCGTTTCCTCTTCACTACGACTGGAACTGGAGCTGGAGCCGGAGCCGTCTGCTTGTCGGAATTCAATACCTCTGGAACAAAATCTGCCTCACGTTAGTAGCAGCTTCAAGGTCCCTAAAAGATGCTCAGGGGATGCGACAATCGTACCACAGCTGATTCATATCCACAGCTTGATTGAGGCCTGTGAGCTAAATACGGAGAAGGAGCCCACTTCCATAAAAGTGTGGGAGCCATACCCTTCGGAATGTGGTAAGGATATGTAAATTGCAGGGCAATAGATGGGAGTGCAAGGAAAGGAGACGAAATGGATGCCAAAGCCCCCGTCTAAACCATTTCAACATGATATAAGAATATTGCAACTGACCTTCTTTCGACTCAGGGGTTTCTGGAGCAATGGAATCCTTAAAGACGCCGATGTTGCGAACGAGACCCACTTGTCGTCTTATTTTCCTCACTGAAATTAAAACTGATGCGGGTTACTCTTCAATACAGGAGACGCTTAGGCACATAAACCTTGCAAACAAAGCAGCCATTTCAAACCCTGCAGTTTTGATGACAAATCGTACGCTGGAAAAACGCATCAATCTACACTGACGGGTGTAGTCAACTGCATAGATGGAATTCGTCCAATCGTGAAGACTAGAGTTTTGACTTCGACACAGTTGCTTATCATGACGTACAGAGGAATTGCCCTGACTCAGTCGGTACGGCAGCATAAGGTTGAACGACGTCGCCACTATCTTGCTTCATGATATTGTACTCTTGCCCTGAATGAGAGAGACGTTCAAACAGCCTCACCAAAGCTTGCCAGATATGCCAGATGCAATCCATATATTCAAAGCTAATCTAGACTGTGGCAATTGCAATCTATCGAAAAATACCAGCAACATAGGGTCGACGTCAACTAGACGTCCACGGCTGGAGGCAAGGAGGAATGTTTCTTCCAAGACGAACCTTGTAACGTAAAAAAGTGACCAACTTTCCCATCTGCAGAATCAACACTAATTCTCAATTTCTTCTCTACGAGATCTTCTTGCGAAATCTGCATGGAGATCAATGGGATACCTTTCAGTATGAGGAGTTTCACGGGTGAACTTTCTATCACAGTTAAACCTAATCGAACCTCAAGCTTTCTCGGCGTGGAACTGTGAGAGAGTTGTTCAACAAAACGAGGACAAATCAGCAAGGGTACTTACCTCGTTGGCAGGTATTCTCACTAGCCAGAGTTCGGTATTGCTGTCCAGAGCTTCTCCAACGAGAGGTTCCGCCCCATCCACCAACTGAAAATGCTCGGGCGGTGCATATCTGCAGGATATTGAACGATTCAAAACGTGACCAACAAAACATCTCCAATTAGCTACGTTCAAACAAATGCGAAAAAAACACAATACTCAACACACAAACACACGAACACATTAACGAACAATTTCTTCACCAACCTTGACAACACTTCAGGAAAATCAAATGTGAAATGCACGAAAATCCGAGCCCTTCAACCAGAAAGATAAAGCGGACACACTCCGGAGGGCCAGCGCAAACAGACCGAGATTTCACTTCCGGTTCCTGAAGACCCAAGCCCTCCTTCGAGAACGCCAATTTGCGTTGAGACTTGTCACCGCCTGCCTTGGATTTGGGCGTGGCAGCCATAGCTGCAACCTGTCTGCTCTTGTCTTCTCAGGCTCTTCCTGTCACGAGCACGTCTCTGGGATCGATCGAGCTACGAAGAACCGGGGCAGCCGTCGCAGTCCCCTCCGGTGCCCGAGGGTTTTGGCTCAGTCCAGGGGTTTGCGCTTGATTCTCTTCCTACGGATTCTCGAGCAACCTTTCCTTCCCGTCCCTTCCCGTCTCTTCCCCATTACGTAAATCCTCGCCTCGCACGAGCATGCATGCCATCATCCGGTTCCCGGTCACACCTACCTGTGCTCATTCCACCCTCCCATCCTTCCCAAGACTCACCAAAGGTTCAATTTCCGCTTCGTAGTCTCCAGCTCTCGAGCTTATTTGCACAATTATGGAGACAAACCTCGTGATACCTTCCTCCATGGGTTACTGTTGACGTCCGTCATGTCTGATTTTCCTCGAATACGTTCGCCAAGACCCTTGATATGTGTAATGAGCAACGCGTATGTTAAGTTAGTCTTCATCTACTGGCAATACTTGGAGTATTTTCAGTATGTTGATCTGACGCGAGGAAGATTTTTGCATAATGTAGTGGTGTTGCAGTTATTCCGCCTTCGAGATTTGCATGTGAGAACATTAGATAACAAATTTGAGCAAATCAATAACCAAGAATGTACTGAAATTTGCTCTAAGTCAAAAATTAGTTATCCACTTAGACCAGTAGATTGTATATAATCTTGGTGTATTATTAACCAATTCTTTGGTCCGTTCTAAGTGTATATTAAAGTGAATGAACTTTAATTCCAGCTATCGAAAGTAGATAATAATCATAAAGATACTCATTGAAACTGACAACTAGATTGTAATTTTAAGCACTTACAAAAAAATCCGAGTTTTGATTCTTTCTTGAACTACATTACATAATCCAAAAAAGAAAAAATACTGAAATGTTTTGAGTCACCATACTCCATAAGAATAATATGATTTTCAAATTTGGTTCACAGATACAGTGTAAAAATTCAGGCCATATCTTATCTCACAATAATAATAATAATATCCAAACCGGATAATATATTATATAAATGTTTTGTAATTTTGGTGGAAATCGTTTTGATTATTTTGCATCTTGAAAGTAAATTATACAAAAAACCATATCTTCAGCATTTTTACAACACATTCTACCTTTATTTATTAAATATCATTTAAATTTGAATATAATTTTTTGATAGCATATTTATGATCGCAATCTCAAATAAAGAAAAAAAGAAAAAAGATGTATATTGATATATTGTATAAGAGCTGAATTCTATTTGTATTTTTAATAGAAGTGTGAGTTCTCTTAAATAAAAAATTAAATTTAACGTTTTCAAAATTTTTTGTTTCTAGAATGATAATTATTAACTGATGAACACCAGTGCTTCATAGTATATTCCAAAAGATGATACAATTTTTACCTAAATCCATATTATTAACAAATTTACTTGAATATATATATATATATATGATGTTTTAAAGTTAAGGTGAAATTGCAAATTTATCATTCATTATGTTATAAAAACAAATCATCTATATTTTTTTATTATATAAATATATATATATACACACACACATGCAGGCAATCACCTCAAACATTGCAATATTAGATGTTCATTATATTTATATATCGTTTGATAGTTTAGACATAGAAGGTAACAAAAAACATTAATATCATCACAACGTAAATAGTCTCAACTATTTGTCTTCCATTTTTTTCTTCTTTATTATAATATTTGGATATTAACTTTTATGATTTTTTTAAAACAAATCTATCAATCAATTATGACATGATATAGACACCTAATTTGAAAGTGTTGTCCTGTTTTAGTAGTCAACACTGTCTACAATAAAGATAAAACAGAAATCAAGAGTTGCTACAGCTCACGTTTTACTTATATTATGGAATATTTATAAATATTAGTTACATTTACACATACGGTTTTATTTTCTATCATGAAGAAATAACATTGAATTTGAGGTTGATTATTTGTGTGTATTGTGTGTGTATATATATATATATATATATATATATATATATAATTTCACTCGATATATTTGAAAGCTATATTGAGTTTATAAATTAAAAAAAACATATGTCATGAAAAATGATTTAGTCCAATAAATGGATTTAGATATGTAAAGAACTGATTGCATTAATTTAGAAGATATTAATTCTACTATATTAAGAAAAATATATGAAAAAATAGTTACCCTAATGAATATTTGGAATGAAGTACAAAAGTGAATGAAGTTGATCAGTAATCAGAAATTTATCAGTAATCTCCAAGTGAAACATGCTGAAGGAATAGTCGTGGTTTTCTGTCGGTTTTCTTCGTAAGAATCGATGGGTTCTTCCACGAAAGGAGATGCTAATGAAATGCTAATAAACGCAGATATGGAAATGGAAGATGGAATTTCGACAGGACGGGAAAGGACAATGAAGCGAAGGGCAGGAGCAGTCTGACACGCATTACGCTACCGATTAGTGCGAGGGAGTGCGAGAGAGAGAGAGAGAGGGCAGATAAGATGACCCGGCCGAGCCGAGAACTGGCCAATAAAGCATGCCCAGGTGCCGAGCCTATCCAACATGCCCGGCAGCCTCGCAGGCGCAGAAGCGCACCCGAGGCACGAAAAGCGCCGCCGAGCCGCAGCCGAGGGCTCGGCTCGGGCTGGGGCCGAGGGGCGCAACAAGAAGGCCAGATTCTGCGTCATCCGGTCCTTCCTTGCCTGTGGAAGGGGACGACGAGGGACGAGGGACGAGGGACGAGTCACTCTTGCTCGCCAGGCTCATCGACGACGACGAAGAAGGACGACGAAGGAAGGAGGGCGACGAGGAGGAGGAGGAGGAGGAGGGTTTTAGAGGGATAGGCAGGCACGCAGGCGGGGATTCGCACAGGACGGCGTGCGGGATTGCAATTCCAATTTGTCGCCCATGTCCGCGGTGAGGATGCCCGTCGCGATGCCGGGCGCGGCCTGTGGCAGCTCCGCGAGGCCGGCGCTGTTGGGCTCGAGCGGGCTGAGTGTCGAGCGCGGGCTCATTTCGTTCCGGCCGAAGAGCTGTGGCAGGCGGTCCGGGAGCGTGCGAATTCGAGGCCGGAGGTCGAGAATTGCCTGCTCTGTCTCGGACGGCGAGGTTTCCAAGAGCGCGGGCGCGCCGAAAGGAAGCGTTTTCGGACAGGAGCAGGATTTTGGCGTTCCCCATAGCTTGGTGAAGGATTTGCCCGCCGCCTCGCGATATGTCGCGTGCACTGTGATTGTCGCCGGTGCCCTGGCTGCTGGTTATGCCGTCGGCGCCCGCACCAAGGGCACCACTTTGGCCAGCGTCGGTGGAGCTGTGGCCCTAGGCACCCTCGGGGGAGCCACGGCCTACGCTCTGAATGCCTCGGCTCCTCATGTTGCCGCTGTGGAACTGCACAATTTTCTCGTCAACCACCCTGATCCCGAGTCCTTGAAGCGCGAGGAGGTCGATGCCATCGCGAAAAAGTATTTTGCTCTATTCCATTCCCTTTGCTTTCTGTGTGCTCCCATGATTTTTGTGTTGTATCTTTGACATGAGGGTTGCACTCAGGGTCCTCGTTCGCTTGTTGGGGAGTGTGCAATGTTTGACAGCCTCAAATTTAATGGGGTCTCCCGAAAAATTCTCTTCCAACTTCTCAGAGGTGATTTTTTAACACTCAGGTTTGGAGTGAACACAAACGACGAGCGCTTCATTTCGGAGTTGCGGGACTTGTACGATCGGTGAGTGCTTTATCTGAAGGACTTTCGATGTTTTTGCCACACCGAGAGATATTTCTCTTAGCTTTCTCTAATTTTCCGTCGTGTGTTTGAAACACTTAAAACGAGTGGTGTTCAGGTATCTGGTTATATAAACAATTTCACTTGCTTTGTGCATCGAAGAATCTGATTTGTTCGTGCTGCCATCCAAAATATCACTTCAGTCGAGATTGTTAACCTACCCTGTTCTCCTGGGGTTTATTCAGTTACATCACAGATATCATTCCACCTGGTAATGAGGATCTAAGAGGAGATGAGGCGGATCATATTATCCGGTTTAAGAGTGCCTTGGGTCTCGAGGACCCTGAAGCTGCAACCGTGCACATCGAGGTAACATCACCGTTATACTCTTACTTTGATTGAGTACTTATAAATTCACTTATGAAGCCTGTGCCTTCAAGTCCATTCCAAGTGGTTGTTATCCTTGACAGACTTAGCTAGCTAGCAGTTAATTGCTTCCGTTTTCACACTGAGGACCTCTTCGATGAAGAAGACTTTGGAGATGTCCGAAATGTCGTACGTCTGCTACTTGAGGTTCTTTTTATATTATGCAAACTGCATGTACTATGTTTGTTCATGGACTATGTAGTACCGTGTAAATCGTATACGGAGTGTCGGCAGGAGAAGTCGCCACTTTTTAAACCCCTCTCCGCCTGTCTGTCACTGCCGGCCCCGTTGCTTCAACTACTATCTCTGCAAACTTATATGTTACAGATTGTGATTCTCACGCACCAGATTACCTCGGATCAGCTAAAATCCAATCAATATGACTATATTCCCTCTACGTTGGGAAGCCACGGAGGGCTTTAGCTTCACCTTTGTGATTTTTCTCTCAACTAATGGAGTCCTCTCACTCTCGCTCGCTACATCTCTAGTATGAGCGCCATTCCATATGTCTGATGATTGTCTTTTGATCGTCATTCTGCATCTCTTCTCTGGCTCACTGTCTCATTTGGTGGAATTGGACCTTTCTCACCCACATTCTTAGACACCTCAGCGATGCATGAAGTTGTGGGTCCCTATTTACTAGTTAAAGTAGTAGTTTTCTTTTCCTCTTACTTGCTACTGCTTTGGCAAGACTAGTCTCAATGCAGGAGTTAACATGCGTGTTCCTTACGTCGACGTCCATCTCTGTTCGTAATGGGAATACCGAATTGACTCTTGGGGTTGCATTTCTTGAAGATTGGGAGGCGAATATTTAGACAACGTATGGAGACCGGTGACAGAGAACAAGCTGTCGAAGAAAGAAGAGTAAGTGAATTATCTCAAAGAAGTGTTTCGTGCGAAAGGCCACCAGGAGTACTCTCTCGTGTCATGTGCAAATGCCTCATTCATGATGGAGGGCTGCTTTCACCTGACTTGTAGTGTGTCAGACTTTCTAATAACTTGCAGTCACTACAGAGGATCGTCGTCTTAGACAGGTCTGAAGCCATTCGATTTACAATCCTCATTAATACTCGATTCGATGAGTGAGTTGTCTGAAAGTTTTTCATTTTCTCCTGCAGACTTTTCAAAAGCTGGTGTACGTTTCTGCCCTGGTATTTGGAGAAGCTTCCAAGTTCCTTCTCCCTTGGAAGCGTGTGTTTAAAGTAACGGACTCACAGGTAATACACAGTGAAGTTCCCTTTTTCTGAGCAGTGACTAGTACATGTCAACAGGACAAATATCTGGTATGGGGGCAGTTTCTGGACTTCTGCACGCACATTGACTGAGCGTTTTTGCTCTCTTCTCTCTGCAGGTAGAGGTGGCGGTCAGAGATAATGCTCAACGTTTGTTCCAGAAAAAACTCGATGTTCTGGGAGGGAGTAAGTGTCTGTCCTTGATCGGTCCTCTACACACAACTTTTTACGTTTTGCAGAGCCATTGCTAGATGGAACGGCAAACTGTTTCAGTTACCTACCTATTAACAGCTTCATGGTTTCAGGTGTCGACGCCGGAGAAATCGCTGAGCTTAGAAGGGCACAGCTCAAGGCCAAACTCACCGATGAGGTGAGATTTCCGCTTCTTGAACCTCCGTAATGACTCGCAAGTGGTCATTAGCTGTCGAGGAAATTGTGGTTGTCGACGGCGAGATGCGAAGTTTGTTGCTGTATCTGTGTTTAGACATTTCAACTAGCGACATGAAAGGGCGTTGTATAGTACCGTTGTTTCGATGCCGAGGACATTTTACTCACTTGGTTGCCTTAACTTGCGGACGCGAGTGGCAGATAAGGCTAGCGATTTGGAACGGATTCTCATCACTGAAGCCATTCATCTAGAATTCCAAATTCAAAATAGCGGTTTTTTCTCTAGAGCCACGTTGGGTATGTCTAGTTGAACAATTGCTTTAAACAAAAGTCGGTCAAAATGCTTGCGGTTGCAGGTTGCTGCTGAGCTTTTTAGAGACCACACCAGAAAACAATTGGAGGTCTACATTGGTCAAGCTTTGGAAGTGCTAAAATCTCGATCACGAATCAAGTATGATATTCATGCGTGAACTTTCAACCCATTTTTAGCTTCTGCGGTGTAACGCTGATAGATGTGATATGGGGCACATTCAATTTCGTGCTACAGGACTGCTTGGGAGATTTCGGACAGCTCTAAAATTTTGGGTAATTATTTCCAACAGGGATACTGGGAAGATTATTTCCACTTTGGACGAGATGCTCGCATACAACGCTGCCTTGGCTGCGCTTTCTTCTCAGTCCGACAAATCATCTCTTTGTCCTGGCGTGGGCCCCGCGTCTATTCTGGGTTCGTCCTTTTCCGTATAGGATCCATCTTGCATCTTGAAGTAGATCTTATCTTAATATGACTTCAGTATGATTATTCTGATGAGAAGCCGTTTTTTGGGCTGTAGAGTAGTTGCAACTGATACTGAAGTTTCTAAGATTACGGACTGAGAATACGTTTCCTGGTGCAGGTGGGCAGTTCGAAACAGATAGATTGATGGATGATTTGAAACAGCTATATCGCACGTACTTGACTGAGTCCTTTTCTGGCGGTTCGTTGGCTCCGGAAAAGGTGAGGACTGGGAAGGCTTAGCTGGTTACAATGTGCACCTTAAAGTAAATGATTGTTCCCTCAAACAAATTCGAGCCGTATGGAATCGCTTTCGTTTCGAGATGTCTATGTTATTCAGTTTTTCTGGTTCATGTAAGATAAACTAACGAGCACGCCATTGTCTTCAGGTGGAAGCCCTTAGCCATCTCAAGAATGTATTTGGTATGGGTAATCGCGAAGCAGAGGATATCTTGCTCGAGGTAACTGTCAAGGTGTACCGTCGCAAACTGGCTCAAGCAGTTAGCGGTGGAGAATTGGACGCCGCACCAAGCAAAGCTGCCTTTCTTCAACGGCTTTGCGAGGAGCTCCAGTTTGATCCTAGAAAAGCTGGTGAAGTTCACGAAGGTGACTATCAGGACTCTCCGATTTCCTTGATGATGATGATGAGGAAGCTGGTGACTGGAGTGGGACTTTCACTGAAATGGTTATTATATTTCGAACGTCATGGTGCCCTTGCCTTCTTACTGTCGCAAGGAGCTTGCAGTTTTGCCTTCTGGTCGCTTTCTTCCAATTTGAAATAACGGGGGTTTACTGATATACAGAAATCTATAAGCAAAAGCTGGAGCAGTGTCTGGCTGATGGGTCTCTAAGTGATGCGGATGTAGCATCCCTGTTACGTCTGCGCGTGTTACTGTGCATTCAGCAGCAGACAGTAGATGCGGCTCACGAAGCTATTTGTGGACGCCTCTTCACGAAGGTATACTATTCTTGTTCTACTTTGAGGAGTTGATATTGTTCTCGACAGTGTTTGATCAGTTTTTAATAGATTTGGGAGTGCTTTCCATGGGAGTGCTATTTCTTATTGAGAGTATTGATTTGATGCTAAGAAGAGTGGTTGCGTGGCAGATTGTGGATGATGCCATTGGAGCAGGTGTCGATGGTTACGATGCGGACATGAAGAACGCTGTGCGAAGTGGCGTCACTGGCTTACGCCTTACACAAGAGTCGGCCATGGCAATAGCAAGCAAAGCGGTAAATATTACTTCACAAGGACAATATAGTGTTCAGAGTTGTGTCAACATAAGTAGTGTGTGGAATCTAAGTGGTTGTACCTGGTTTCTGCCTTGACTGACATAGATTCTCTTTTCTCAACCCGCGCAGATTCGCGCAGTCTTCAAAACCTACGTGAAGAGATCAAAGACAGCTGGCAACCGAGTGGAGCAGGCAAGAGAGCTGAAGAAGATGGTAATCTTTAGCAATCTTGTCGTGTCTGAGTTGATTGCGGACATCAGAGGGGACTCTCCGGTTGAGGCTCCAAAGGAAGAGCCAAAGCCGACCCCAGAGGATGATCTGGATGAGTTGGAAATGCTCCAGACCCTGAAAAAGACAAAGCCCGATGCAGAACTGGAAGCGCGGATGGGTAACAAGTCTCAAAGTGAGATTACTCTGAAGGATGACCTTGAACTCAGGGAGAGATCTGATCTATATCGCACATATTTGTTGTATTGTCTATCTGGGGAGACCACCGGCATGCCCATGGGTACACAGATTGTTACGCAGCGTGACAGCAGTGAGTTCGTGAGGCTTGGCCAGTTGGGTACCATTTTAGGACTCTCTCAAATGGAGGTCGCAGAAGTACACAAAGGCTTGGCAGAGCAAGCGTTTAAGCAACAAGCCCAGGTTATCCTGGCTGATGGCCAGCTTAACAAGGGTCGGATGGAACAACTCACTGAGTTGCAGAAACAACTTGGTTTGCCTGCAGAATCTGCACAAAAAGTTATAAAGACTATCACTAGCACAAGAATGGCCGGGGCTATCGAATCTGCAGTTAATCAAGGTAGACTGACTGTTGAAGAGGTCAAGGAACTGAAAGAAGCAGGAGTTGACGTGGACAACATGATCTCCAAGGACGTACGTGAGAAGTTATTTAAAAAGATAGTGGATGGCGTGTTTTCAGCTGGTACTGGGGACTTTACCGAGTCAGATATTTATGAGAAGTTTCCTGCCGAGCTAAACTTGGACACAGTGAAGGCCAAGAAGATAGTGGAAACTCTTGCTAAAGAGCGGCTGACAAACTCTTTAATTCAGGCAGTATCTCTGCTGCGACAGAAGAACCCGTCTGGATCGGTAAGTGAAGAGACAAGTTCTTTATTGATTTTGGAACTTTCAAAATGATAGAGAAAAGTTGTGTGTTGTACGATAATAGGTCTAGTAGACTCAAATTCCTTACGTGAAAATCACTGACTGTCTGTGATTCCTTGCAGGTTGCTTCACTGAATAATCTTCTGGCGTGTGATAAAGCCGTACCGTCACCCCCTTTGAAATGGGCGGTGCAAGAAGAGCTTCTAGATTTGTTCTGTCTTTATGTAAAAGATGAGAAAGCCTCTGACGAGAAGGCCGGACGCCTTCAAGAATTACTTGGTATAGACGACGCCACTGCTCAAAAGTTGAAAGAGGAAGTGCAAGAAGGTGGCTTTTCATCGTTCGGAGTAGAGGAGGAAGAGTATGCGTTCTAGTATAGTTTTTGCATTCAAAGGGACTGTAGAGTAGCGAGCATTATTTGAGTCATATAGATGCCGTCGATCTTGGCCTTCACATATGATTTGGTCTTACGGTGGACTTCTTATTCATATCTTCGGAAGTCAGCCATCTCAACAAAGAGAGCAGGGCTTTGATCAATTAAGACTAGAAATTACTGCAGGTTCATAGGTAGCTCTTGCTCACCTCCTTGGTAATTTCGGAGGCGGATGACGACTCCCACGGAGAGGCCAGGGGTGTAGAAACAGAAGCTGTGAAGGCTGTGTTGTACAATTTTACCTAAAGTGAGAAGAATATGCTGAAAGCGGGAAATCAAGAGGCCTCCACAGCATTGACAGATAGTCCCTATGAGCTTTTCGATGTATGTGTATTCAAAATCTATTCACGGATGTTATAAACTTGCGTGTCTCATCTTGGAGGAGACCCGGTAGGTGAGTTCTTGAACCATGGGTATAACTGTAATCATGTGAAATTTAATTTAGGGGGAGGCTAGTTAGCCCTCAATCTACTATAACCTCATCTCTGATTGGTCGAACATTTTATTTTGGAAGTAGTTCCTAGAACACTATAACCTTGCATGGACCAATCAGAGAATTGCATGAGTGAGGGATAACTAGCTGCTCCCAAATTAATCACTTTAATATACCAATCGTAGCATTCTGGTGAGGCACGCGAACTAATCGTTCACGATTTTGTGACAAGCCTGTAGATGATACCGTGTAAAATGTTGTGACTCTTTCTCGGAATATGAAATGGATCTTCCCAAGGCACACACGGCATGAGAAGAAGTTCGATTGTTACACCCGGCAAAGAACAACATGTCCAGTGTCACCTTCTGCTCCTCTGGCCTAGATTTCTCGATTCTAGTTCAGTGCACGGTATAGATCATCCTGGCGTGCCATTCATTGCGATGAGCCGTTTGTTCTTTATCACCGTGAGTGATTTTGATAAATTTTGATTGATTTTAAGAGGGGTGAGTCGGTCAACTAACTGGTAGATGCACACAAACACCAGTGAGCTCAATGACTTAAAATTAACTTCTGATAAGATAAATCAAATTCTTTAAACACATCTTATTTGTTCATGTAAAAAAGTGAGGATATCATGTGTCCTTGAAGTCATATTAAGCGGACCCCTTTATAAAACTCCAAACACCCATCTTAATTTATGATCTTCAACAAGTCTGATCACTATGTCACTGAAAGATGACATATACACGTTTTAATCGCTAACAGATACTCCAACTTTAATGATGGTCCTCCATAAACCCTTGTTAATGAGTAAACAATTTGTCACTGATCCAAAATGAATATCTTATGCCTGCATTGCCTATCTCCTGCAGTTGTTACCACGCCAGCATTTCTCTCTGACACACAGCTGAACTCATCTTCCGATTGAGATTCTGGTGATGATCATGAACGATGTGACGTGAGCCACAATGATTTTCCCTTGCGTTAAACCTGAAAGCAATTGAAGTTTTAGCAAAAAACTTGGCATCCAATCATATTTTACTGCATCACGCCATTGACTATGACAATGCAGCTACATTTTTAACCTTCCTCCTACACACATAAAATACTTTCAATTCATGGAGAAATTCTTTTGCACATTTTCCTCCATGCTCTTATCACGACGTTAGTTTCACTTCACCTGCACCAACTTTCAGTGTACTCTTCCGCTAAATTTTGCAGGCTCGAAAATAGACTTTACCTTATCCTAAAACGCGGATGTCTCATTTTCCATTTTCTCAACTGCTCACTCAAATCAGTGGTGATGAACATCTGCAGTAAGAAGAGTAAATGCCGTTGAACAATACGTGTTGATGGCCGACTTCGTCCAATGTATTCAAGTGAGCAGTACGTCTACAGTCCGTCAGTGGAATTCCAAACCTTTCTGAATTTTCACCACATTTTCTTCTTTTGACTTTTTGGATGTCCATGACGTAACCATTGATTTTTGATGAGTTTGCAAAGCCAAAATGAATAACCATGAATGCAGAAATCTCATGATGAATTCCTGCTGTTAAGATCACAGAGTATTGTAGCCTGGTCACTTTATGCATTGCCTTCATCATCTCAACATAATCTTCTTGCAATATATCCAATTTTCTAGTTGTAAAACAATACAAATGTGAATAAGCTAAATATGTTGATTATGTGAAAGAACGATATGTTGCCAAATAAAAATTTTTAAGATAGTTAATCATACACATTAATTCTTTTGTGCTATTAATTATATGATTCTTATCACAGTAAGTTTTTAATTAGTACAAATAAAAAAGTTAAATATAAATTCTCAAACAAATATTAGAGCATATATATTTTTGACTTGTTTATACATGAAGATTTTGGATTTAGGGATGTTAGTGAGAATGAGAGCATGTTTCAGTATAACTCCGAATAGTATAATTCTGACTGCATTGCCCATAGTTCTATATAAAAGACAAAATAATATTTGAAAATAAAATTATACGTGAATGGATAGCAATCGAAAGTAATCGAGGGAGGAATTGCGGATGCGGTCAATTCGCGCGCAGACGAAGATCCAGATCCAGGAGAGCGTTGCGTGCAAACGTACTAGTTATCCCTTTGAGTATAATCTCGGTTTCGCATGTCACCTCGGCCGTGTTGTTGTCAGCCAAGCAAGACATCACTGTCACAATCTTCACGGACCGATACATGCTGCCACACATACAAACGCTTCATTCGCCCGGAGCGCTGCAAAGTCTCGACATCCGGTTGGCCTTTATGGACCACGATGAGTCGGAACGTGAGTTGCATGAAGACCGGAGCAGACCATTTAAGGACTTAAATTTAAGGACCATTTGTGAAGTTCCTCAGACTCAAACTCACAAACAGTTTCCATTACTATTCTCTATGAAGTGCTAAATGTATGTACTGGTTGTGAGTTCGAGACTAACTGCCAGTAATGGGCTAAGCTTCATGCGCTTCAAGAATTGACAATTTAAGCTTGTGTATGAGAGAGTCCGTGAGGCAAAAAAAGAACTTTTGAACCCCTTTATGATACTCTTTGAAATATTTGTAGAAAAGTCGAACATCAGTCTAAAAAGAAGACCCTCCTTTCATTTCCGTATCTACTCGTTGCACACTTTGTACAGGGCCGGTATGAATTGAAATATGGCCGCGGGCACTAAGACAAAGGTCGTCACGAGTACTGATCAATTTTGTAACATTTCCTTGCACACTGAAGACTCGGCATGACTTGTGTGTCAAGTCTAAAATCATGGAATTTCTTCTATAAAGAATGTCATGCGGTAGCATCAAAACTGTTTGTATTTCTGGGTCTGATACGGTCCCACATATCGTGCCTAGGCATCAGGCATAGACGGGTTTCCGCAATGTCTCCTTGCCCGTTCCAAAATCAGCTACGTCCACTTTCACGTTACAGCCCAGTGCTCTCAACTCATCCAGCAAAGCTCCGACATCTTCCCTCAAGTTGGCCTGTCAGTCAGAGTGGCGAAGACAGCGAAAATCCAAATGAGAAAAGGAAACGGACATTGTGTCGCCTCGATACCAGCAAGAGCTCTCACTAGTCCAAATTGCAGTAACTTCTTCTGCTGAAACTAATGAAACTCAGTAAAACCGATTCCATACTGATCAGGTTTCTGCTCAGCTACAAAACGAATCTTCGGAAATTACCTCAATCACGGATCTCTTCTTGCGAGTCAAGACCTCCACTGGCCACGCCCGAACAAGAATTCTCAAGTACATGTCCTTCTCTTCCGACTCCTGCACACCAAGGAGTGTAAGCAGCAGTTGCGTATCTCTCAACAAGAGAAAATTCCGCGACAAAAATGCTTGAAACCTTGATCTACCTTCCCAAGGACATTGTTCAAGGCAGCGTACAATGCGAGGGCCGGAGCGAGCGTACAAAAGTACTAGGTTGGGATAAATGTTGCCGCAGCCCACAACGTACCTGGACATGGGCTTGAATAAGCTGTGCAGCCTCCTTCGGCTTCCGTTTCAGTAATTGTACCTGGGATGTTCAAATTTTCCAGATTCTATCAAGAGAACATAAATACACTACTACGGCATGGACACAAAAATGTCTTCTGAAGCCTCCAAGAAGGGGCATGACATCAACAAATAGAAGCGCAGATGTTGAACAAAAAAAAAAGTTAAACTTACTTTTGCAAGTGCAAACGCTGTGGCGGTGGTGTAAGGGAGCTTGGATTTAGATCTCCACTGTTGCACTTCCAAAGCATGTTTTGTATCTCCTGCAAATCACAGAATCACATGCATGTTCAGCTACTGCCGTAAACAGTTTCTAACCTACAGACCTGCGAAAACAGCTTCTTCTTAAAACGCATATAAAAGGCAAGACAAGAACCACTTTGTTTCCGAGCTTTGTCGCAAGAATCACCATAAGACAGGTTTCAAGTCACTTGAAATGTGAAATATAATTCGTATTAACCACACAAGGCTTGAGACAACTCTATGCTCGGTAAGTTACAAGCTTAACTTCAAAAGGCTGTAGGGGAATATCGTAGGTCAGTGCCTTCGGCGACTCAATAAGATCGTACCAGCATTGGCCGAGGTAGATATGCATATATCATAAAGACCTGTACTGAATTTCAGGCCACTCTGATGGAACTCCTTGGCCAGGCTATGTAACAATTTATGGTTCCCTTGTTCTTTGCATATCCTGCACAACGACCACAACAATAACCTTCAATATGATGACCCATGAACAAACATTGTGTTCCAGGTTGAATTTCGCCCACAGGTGCAATTAGTTATGTAGGGTGTCACCTTGATAGCTCTCCACTGATCAAGTATCACCTTTGTCACCCATTACGGAGAATAGTGGATTTTTAAGTCAGACAACAAGTACAAGCAACTAAAAGCGAAACGATTGACAGTTACACACATGTTTACCTTCATACCTTAGTGCAATCTCTGCTGTAGCTCGCGTTGGAGTCACAGAATTCAAAGACATCGTTCTCAAAGTCTTCTGCATCAATACGAGATCCTGTTGCGCTCTTGCATATGCCTGCACTTGATCAAGTCCAACCTCAGCGTTTAAGAGATGCTCTTCACTGCAGTAGACAGCTACGCCCAGAGTTCGTCGTCTCCAACCATGAATTAGAAACGAAAGGATTTCCACCTTCATGCACCATTGGTCAAGGCGACTGCCTTCTTCGAACTAGACGAATCAATGATTGGACAAATTTCAACCACTCTAAAATGAAGGCGTCATGAGGTAGGGCGTCATGACGTAAAAGTACAACATCCGTTACAACTCAGAAGGCTTGAAAGATAATGAGGTGAGGACTAACCAGAATTTGATTGGCAGATTCTGAACTAGCGGTGAATCCATATATATTGTGCTCCCAGATAGTTTTGAGTGCTGTCCAATATCCAAACAAAACAAGAGTCAGATACCATAAGAAACTGCAGTTACGTGAATCTAAGACAGGCATTCATAATGACCCAAACCGAAAACGACACCTCGTAAGGCACAGTCAGAAACTGAGCATTTTCTTGAACATACTATACTTAACTTCACAGGTAGCTTAGTATAGACAATAATTATGAGTACTAAAATGCTAAAGCAATATTGTCCCCATAATGCGTACATGTGAACAAGTAAGTTAACAGAAGAACTAGGAGTACCATTTTCAGCATCTTTCGCGCGTAAACAAGCATCCAGAACTGACTGTGACAGCTTTGAACCAAAATTTGCCTGCTGCTGCCCTTGTACAGCTTTCTGCATGAGCCAATTGCAATGTCGAGATTGAAAAACTTAAAAAGACTCCTCTCGTAAAATTTATTACAAAAAGAGGATCTTATCAAAGCTCTATGCTATCAAGTGCTTGAGTTTCTCATTTCTCACAACCGTCCCATCCATCACCAGATGACTAATCGGAAAGGCTGGAACAATTCGTGGCTCTCAGATCTAAACATGTGATGTACTTCAGACTTGGTAGCCATAGTATTAAAGTGGCCATTCTTCCTAGGAAAAGAACAGCCACAACGTGATAAAGCATCTTAAAATCAATCTCTTTGACGGCAGAGGGAACTCACGGTGGTGCGCAGACGGGCCACGGCATCCAGTGCCAGTTTGACGTCCTGAGGACTGGAGCAGTTTTCGAGAAGTGAGAAAACTAGAGCAGACTGAGGAATTCGCTGACTCTTCATGGTTTCTACAAGCTCATTGTGAATCTTCTCCACCTCAGGATTTGTGCCTGCAACCAAAGCGCACAATGGGAATCAGAAAAAGAAAAATATGTAAAACGGGTAAGTGATCGGCAGTGCTGTAGAGAGACTTGAGCTCGTCGAGGCTGCACTAATATTCATCTACTTAACAAAACCTTCAACTGCTCCTTGTTTTGTGTGATATTATTCCAGAAAAAAAAAACACTTCATTTCCTCATGAAAGCATAGGGCCAGCTATCCTCGGCTCTTTCCAATATCACAGTCAAAGCTCAGGGGATAATGAAAAAACTGAAAAGTCTATCTCCGAGTGCAGAACGAATTCCCCACGTAAACCTCTAAAACCCCGAGTAGGAACTCATCCTCATTCACTTGGCTTTCAACGCAGAAGGAATTATTCAACGTCCATGTTAGCTTTGAGAATGGATTGGATCTCCTAAAAACTTCAGCCTCGGCTAGGCCGCAAAAAAACAAGCAAGTCCTGTCTGCGACAAGATTCTCATTCATCTCTTCTCAAGACTGGGATCCACGATAACGGGTTAAATCTAAGTTGAATCTAAGATATTTTTTTAAGGGACTTATCGCAATGGCTTCATAGAATTTCTTTCGAAGAGAAGCGAGGAAATTATCTCCTTTGGTACAGTAGACAAGAAGAAGGGGTTTCCAGGCTCACCGGAAGCGGCCACATCGTGATTCGATCTGCTGAACGCAGCTACGGAAACATGCCTATCAATTTCCAGAGCTCGGCGCACGCCCCGTGAACACCGACTGCTCCACAATTTGGAGCACAACTCCAATCGACTCATCGATCCTGCTTTCGGAGAATCCTTGCGCCGTGAAATCAAATCGATTCTTCTGTCGACCGGGAATCGACTGTCGCCTCCCTTCTCCTCTCCTCTCCTCTGCGCCTCCCTCGTCCCCCTCTCTGTCTGCCAAGGAGCACCTGTTCTCCGCGGGCCGGGTGGGTCCGGTCGGGTGAATGAAAAATCACCCGACGCTGAGAACCCGTCATCCGGCGGTGGCACCATCCTCCCCCAACGAAGGGTTCTCCGAACCCGGAAACCAGCGTCACAGCGACCGAGAGATCGAGCGAAGAACTCGCGGGTAAGTGAATCGAGGACCGAAGCAGCGTTGCCCGGGGACTCTGGGGAACATCACATCAGTCCGGCCAGTCAAGCGCCAGCCCCAGGAGTGGGGAGGGGAACAGCGGAGCGTTGGACGACGAACAATTGCTCGACGAACGAAACCCTCTCGACGACGCTCCTCGAGCGCGTCGTGGTCATCGAGCGAGCGAGCGGGCGGAGGGCTAAGAAGGGGCGCGGGAAGAGAAGGGAAGGGAAGGGAGAGAGCGTTAGAGGAGGACGCGCGGACGCGGGAGCGTGCGGGAGACGATGACGCTCGAATACGTGCACGTTGGGGGCGATTTGATTTGAAATTCAACTGTCATGAACGCCGCGGCACGAGGCTCGGGGCCGAATTGGAAGGGGCGCGGGGCTCGATCGGGGAGAGGCTTCTGGCATTCGGAAGGAGCAGCAGCAGCAGCAGGACGAGGAGGACGAGGCCCCAGGCATGAGATGAGGTTGCGGAAGCGATGCACGATCGGGATACGCGCAGTGGTGCTCTAGCTGGAATCGGGGGACATCGGATGTGGTGGAATTTGTGGATGAAATTGGCCTGGTGCCCACTGTTCCGATTCGGGCGAGGATGAACGAGGGTCCGGACCGGGTTTGGTCTGGTTTGATCGGGCGTGGAGTGGAGAGCCCCCCTGCGCATGCTTCCATGTGAATGAATGTGTTTGTGTGGAATCGACTTTCGAGTCGGGATCGGGGTTCCGCAGGTTGACCGATGAAATGAGCGGGAATGATGGTTTTAAGGCTGTGTGATCGTGTGAGTGAAGTGATACGACGTCGGATCTTAGCTGCTGAGGGGAATTGAGGAATTTCGGGCAGAATGTCCCATCATGACGAGGAGCTATGTGCGGTCATTACGCGGATGGCTTTGGCTGGAGATGGAGTTGTGCTGGGGCTGGGTATGGCTGTTTTAGCTGTGCGGACGTGGCTAAAGTTCCGGTCCCATTCGAAAGCTCTCAAGCAAGTTCAAGAAACTCCCCTCACGAGAATTGCCGACTTGCGAAGTCTTATTCTGCAGAAGGATGACAAGGGCAGCATTGAGACCCCGGACTTTGTTTCAGGCTCTCGAACGTCAACAGTTTCCCGGAAAGACGTATCCACAATCATCGCAAAGCCGGTGGTGAAGTCTGTAGCTCACGCCGACTCAAAATTAGTGATAGTGCGGGGTCGAGTCTACACAACAGCGAATGTGGAGTCGTCTGGAAAGGGCACTGACAGTGATTCTTTGGTTACTCAAAATGGGCATGAACGAGGAGTTTATCTGGAAAAAACTCAAACGGTACGTGTCTAACCAGGCCTGAAAATGCAAGTGTTGTAACGAGGCTATTGCATGATTTCTCGTTAGGCTCATAGGCAGCATGACTGTGACGCACAGAATGCAACTCTGTTGGATTTTGCACTCTTTGCCATGCGCTGTCTTCCAAAGCATCATGTACGGGCTCCCTTGCAGTCATCTTTACGCGTGCCATGTGCGTTTTTAGGACATGGTGCACTATATGGACCTTCATGCTGGAGCAAGTTGGAAACGTGGTCGGTTGATGGGAATAATTCAGGCCCTATAACTAATCAGATTTTCCTGCACAATCAACCCATGATGCTGTAAGGTTGAAAGCTTGTTCGAGGACCATATACGAACAAACTTTGTTTAGTGCATATGACAACTTGCATGTCATTTCGTCTGTGTGGAGGGCTTACTTTGTGTGCTTGGTTATTGCATTGTCTCAGTATATGCACACTGAGATGAACAGCTTACTGGGCTGGATAACACAGAAAGATTTGATCACGCTCACACGGCGAATGGTACGCTTTTACGAAGCTCTAACCCAATTCTCCTTTGCTCTGTTTCTCTTCGTCGTGTTGTTTGTTTCCAGTGCTTGTACAATGAATGGAGAGGCATTTTTGGGTGGGGCTATGAGTGGAAGGGCCTATTGGGATGGGGCTCTCTTGCGGAGCAAATCACTGTCTCAAGGCGTAAGGTATGCAGTAGACTAGGGTTCGCAGAAAAGTTGCTGGTAGATTTTATACTTTTCCTTCCGCACTCGTTACCATCTCTCTTGGATACTCTCTTGGATACTTTGGTATGTAAATACTAGATCTGCAAAGTGAACATGATTTCGTGGTACATTTTGGAATCATGGAACTGAATATACTTTTGGCGCTAAATTTTCGGATAGTCTATATTTTCGGCGACCACAGGAAAGTGTCATGGTTCGTTTATAAGATGCGTTTCATTCCCGGACCTCTTATGTACTTAAAATGCCTCGTTAGCCAGCTAGAAGAGTACGGTTAGGATGTGGCCATCTTGCGATCAAGAGTATTTTGCGTTGTAGTAGGTTAGTTTTTCAATCTCGAGTGGTGCTTGTTCTTCAAGGAGAGTGAAGCCATGACAGGGTTTTGGGATGAGTTTCATCTCACATTACATCTCACCAAAACTAGCATTCAGTTGTCCAATGTTTTCTTTTCATTTTTCAACATAGCATGGTAAATGAGAGTGTTTGTCACTTTTTCAAGGCGCTCAGGACATTCCGGAAGTGTTGGATGTGGAGGGATTGACCTCGACACAAAATTGTTAACAAAATTTGGCTATATATTTATACTGTGAATAGCTGGACAACAAACTAGAGTGTCTGGGATGTAGTTGGCTTTGAGTCGGTTCTGATAGGTTATCCTGTGGGCAGGTTCTGATGATCCCTTAGTGTATTGGAGCAAAGGGGTTCTAGGTTTTCAAGTTTTCCTGAACGTGGTGCAGGTACCATTCGTTCTGGCTGGAAGTGATGTTCATTCCGACGCTTCTCAATCCAAAGAAGTATATGTTCATGTTCAGCTGGATGACCCACCGAAGCACCCACTACCTCTTGTCACTGTGTACCATAAATTGCATCCGGTTCCAGCATCCTCCTACACCTTCTTCCAGGCTATGTTTGGACGACGCTATCCGGTCATGCTCTACTCTCTCACGCTCTTGCTAATCACTTCACACTTTCATATCACAAAGTTGGATGTAGGTTGTGCCTCACTGTGTTCCTCTTGTTCTTTCTAATATTAAACCTTTCCTGAACAGGTCGGATTACTGGATGAAGAAAAGATTCTTCCACTGGGAAAGGAAATTACTGCTGTTGGGCTGATAACTGCATCTCCTGACGGCAACCCCATTATATATTCTTGCAAGCATCTCCCTTGCTTCCTGTAAGGCCTCGAAAGATGTCGATAGTACCACTTTCTGTTCATCCTTTGTTGTCCACCTTGTCTTAAAGATGTCTTTACGATAAACTGCTTGCGAAGTCCAGAAACTCGAAAGAATCTCGCTAGTAACACATTCACACCGCTTTGCTTGTTATTTTTCAACTAAACGTAAGAATCTGATAACACAAGCTCTCATTACTCGCAGAACGGAGGGCACTCGCGAGCAACTGGTAACAGAGTTAGCCAGTGGAACGAAGGTTCTCTTGTGGACTGGTATTGCCATGAGCACCGTAGCTCTTGGTATTCTGGGATATGCTTTTGTGAAGTAAGTGACATCCTCTTGAATATTACCGAGAAGACGCATAAGAACTTTCAATCTCTCTCACAATAGTTTTGCAAGTTCGAGATACCGTAAACGCTTCTGGCTGAAACGTCCCTTTTGTGTAATTTAATATCTTTATTATCTGGAACCAAGACCTCGACTATGTCCTATATACTAAACTCAGCCCCTTGAACAACAGACTTTGAGTATAACTTCTAGAATCTGAGTGAAAATTGGATTTTGTGAATGGTTCAGTACATCACACCCATTTTCGTATAAGAGAACTGGACTTACTACCATGTACTTGTCGTAGCCTGAATATACCATAGATCCCCGCGTCTTAATGTTATTCTGTAGACCCCGCATCGTGCCTGAAAGGTGCTGCATAAATGAAACGAATCAATATTGATTGCGGTTACAATCAAAGATGTAGAGAACGTTCTGGTAGAGAATGTTCTGGTAGAGAAGGTAGACATGATATCATTCCTGAACCGTGTTTGTAAGTGATTTCATAATTTCTAGATTCCATTACACTGCCTTAGATGAATGAATTACAACGAATAGAGAAGGTTTATTCTTTTTATTCTATTTATGACTTAACATAATCTGAGTTGAGCTTTAATCTACTAAAACGCATCCCACTTTTTTGGAAAACGGAGAATGAAGTTCTGAATGTTTTATCGTGTTCTAGAAGAACTCAATAGTGCTGGTGTCAAGTAACTGGTCATCAATATTCAAAGTTCCAATTGTAGACTTACACACTTTTGTGACTTGACGAATTGATTATTGATTGCAGAAATTGGACCAAGTACAAGGCCAGGCAACGAGATAGGCAAAGGAGGGACGAGGAGAGACAACAAGACAGTTTGTTGGTGGAGTATGAATTGGAGGATATAACAGACGTTCCTGACGGGGAACTCTGCATTGTATGCCTTGTGCGTAGACGAAGGGCAGCGTTCATTTTTTGTGGGCATCGTCTGTGCTGTGTGAGTTGCGCTCAAAGAGTTGAGCAGGGGGCCAATCCCCGCTGTCCCGTCTGCAGGCAGTCAGTCACTGGCTATGTCCGTGTGTTTGATAGTTGAGGACCATCCTCGCAAATATCTACTGTTCACGTCTTGTCTTCGGAACCTAAGATGTTGCGTCGGTTTAGCCACTCGAAGCACTCTTTATACATCAAAGCTCTTCATCGTCATCAGTCACCACCCACGGCTGGACAGAAGCCATCGTTGACATTAACGAGGCCTGCATTAGAAGCAGTTCGGGTGATGTGCATGTGTACAGATTGTTGCCTTTTGAGAGGTTTCGCCTTTCACCCTGTGGATTGGGGTTTGGATCCTTTGAGCCGTTGATTGAACAGTTAGCGAAACTAGCTTTATCTCTCTTAGAATCAAGATTCCAGGCATGAAGATTCTTATGTCTTAGTTCTACAACAGAGCAAGAGGTTCCTTCGTGGTCTCAGGCTGCGCTATGATCTGCAAGGATTCGCTTCCGAGCTGTATCCTTTGTACAAGCAGATAGCGTCTTTTGGTCGACAGGACATTAGAAGTAAAGCACCTCCTTGCAATACATCTGAAGATTAGAGTTATTATTAGCTTGAAATGCACTGAATGTGAGTGCAGATATAAAGCTATTAGATGCGAATGTAGTTAGTGAAGGGTCACATTCATCCCCGTGTTCTGATGACGCAAGGATTCCACAGTCCTGCTGTAAAGAAACCTTCACAGGAACTCCGCTCTGTCCTGAATGTCTTTTCCTGTGAATGATATCTGGAAGTATTTTGATATTATGGAAACATTATGATAACGTACATGCATTCGTCTGCGTGGTTTTTACCTTACCTGACAAAAACAACTCAAGCTCAGGGCCATCATTGCATATCCGCATGGAGGAGTCTGAATGTCGAGTGGACTGCACATCTCCAGCATTAACGTAACGAACGCCAAGTCTTCATCGAAGTCCAAGCATTGAGATTGCAGGTTCAGAGTTTGCATTCCACTTGCGGAAGCAGTGGTGCAAATACCCCACTGGAAACTCGATTGTGGTGAAATCTTCGAGACTTTGGACTACGAGCCGCGATTGCCATTTCACAAGCTCAGCCTCACTTCGAAAGGAACCGTACCAGCGACCACAGTCTCAGCTGCAGTCGCTGTTTCTCACCCCGGAGTACTGGCATGGCCTGGGAGAGGCGTCAGCTCTTGCTCGGCCTTCGTGTCGTAGAGCTCAGCACCTTCATAGCGCCATCAATTGCACGACCGCTGACGCACGTCTGACGCGTTTGTCGCATGTCTGAGGTACTCGCATCTGCACTAAAATTCTACTGCTTCTGTAATTCCTACTCCTCAGCGAGATCGGCATGCGGTGAGGGGGCGATTGCATTGGCCGAGCCGACCAACGTCGGACGCAGCGTTCAATCGACGAAGCAGGCACCGTGGCGAGGCGAGTGACGATAATACATTCGGGAATCTCCATCGGCGCATTCATCAGAAGGGCCGCGTTTTTACGACGCGATTCGCGATCCAGTAAACTCTGACGAAGATCAGAGCGATCCAGAGCGGTTTCCTGAACAAACCCCGTCCCGGCCCTGTCCAATTCTGATCCACTGCTGCAGAGCACTGCACCAATAAACGTGTCGCCTCACTCACAGGCCCCCATAGCCGTCGAGCTCCGGCCTCCGAAGGACCAATGCCCGCGCACAGTCAATTCCCACACCACTGCAGTAATTATGGAAACTCCGGGTTACTGCAGTAGAGTAAAGTTAACAGACAGACGAAGGACCGAACCACGTCGACGGACGCAGTAAGGCCGCTCAGGGAGATGGAGACATCCACAGGGCAACCACGATCGACCAACCGCGTGACTTCCTCGGTCTGGGTTCGACTCTACTCAGTATGCCGGAGCGCAGTCGTGTGGGGAAGCGAGGGGTCGGTCGATTCGAGTCTCGGAGCTGGAGGGGAAGAAAGAAAGCGAGCGACGGGAAAGCGGGGCCGGACGGAGGGCGGCGACGGAAGGACGGAAGGACGGAAGGCGGGCGACGACGACGTCACTGCTTCCCTATCTGCTCGTGAGCTGCGGGCTTCGAAAGCTGCAAGAAAGCTGGCTGCCGGATTTCCTTCTTCACGTGCCCCGATGGCATCCCGCAAGCAATTCGTGCCTCGGATTGTTTAGAGCACGTCTCCGGAGTCGCGATCGTTGCCTATAGTTCGAGGGAGGGAGAGGGGCTGGTTCAGAATTTGGTGCAACAGGAGCATGCGTCGTCGGGCCGATGCTCTAGGATTGATCGATAGATAGATTGATTGATTGATTTGTTGAGTGATTGATCGGTCTTAGCGAGGAAAATCGCGAGAGGGAGGGAGGGCGAGGGAACGGATGTGAAGCAATGGCAGGCACGCTGCCTGCCAAGGCCAGTCCCAGGGGTAGCTTGGATTTTGATGCGGATGTGGCCGGTGCTTCTCCCACGCCCGAAGCAGGTAGTGCGCCTGGAAGTGGTGGTAATGGGAGGCGATTGGCTCGGAGTTTGGTGATTAAAGGTTTATGCCTTGTAGGTGGAGCTTTCTTGCTCAAGCATTTGACTAAAACTACCACTCGCCGTGATCACGCGCGTATTGTCGCGCAGTCGCTCAGCGGAGAAAAGGTCTGTGGCCGTCGCAAAATTGCGCAATCCACGCGATGAAAGTTTTCTTCGTTGCGAGCCTTTCAATTCTGTATTAGGTCTGTGCACCAGATGGCAGAGAGAAGCGCATTTTGGAGCATGAATTAGTGACACATTTCGAATGCAGCCGTTTGGCGACCTCAGTCTTATTGGCCAATTGTATAAGACGTCCTTAAAGGATTTGGAAGATTGGACAAAGGGTTGTGCTTTCAGCAAGTCGTGTTTAATGCAGACGAAGGTAGTTCTTATTGTTGACCGTATTGTGATTTGTTCAGTTTTCCACGGAGCAAGCGGCTCGAGATCCTATGACATATTTCAATCTCAGGTAAATGAGTGTGCTACCATTTCTTAAACTGCCGTTTGGTGGCCACTAGGATGAAGTTTTTATCCCATATCCCGTTCTTGAAGTTTTTCAATTTTCTTTGCAGGTTACTGACATGTCCGGCTACTGTACTCGCGGACGGAGCACGAGTTTTGTACTTTGAGCAGGTGTTTTTCCTTTCCAAGTTGACCATGTTCACTTTTTTCTGGTACATTTGGCGATGTCGTGCTTTCTTCCTTTCCCAAGGAATCTCGAGCATGTGTGAATAACGCAGACAGCTAACTTCAAGATTTTGAAATATTCAAATTTGTCTGAGGCACCTAGGTAACGTTTTACCAAGTAATAATTGGAATGAAAGCTGCAAGGCTTTTTGAACTTAATTGTTTTGGCCAAAGTTGTAGAACTGCCTGTCGCTGTCCTGTCTAGACTGAGTTGAATGCAAGTAAGGCTTCTGATTCTAGTTATCCTTCCGAATTCTCACTCTTCAAATTTCTGGAACTTTTGATCCTGTGTGGTTTATGGCTCCCTTGAGAAGGCATTCTGGAGAACTCCTGAGAGGCCCTACAGACAGGTACATTTTCTTGCTTAGGTTTTGCACAATGGAACAGATAGATGCAATGACAACAAAAAATAGACGAGGGATCCTGATTGTGTGATTAATATCCTGATCTTTGTATCATGCTTTGGAGCTTTCCTGCTGAGCATCGCTGACGTGGATGGAGATCTTTAGCACGTCTTTTAAATGTCAAATGTGCTTTTCGGATGAACAGAGGTTTTACATGGTGAAGCCGTGTCCAAAGGAGATGAAGTGCGATGTGGAGGTGTGCAATCTTCCCACTTTCTGTTTAGTTTAAAATTTTGTTCACTTTAAGGGCTGCGACATATGGTTTGAATTTACTAGAGTAAGTCAGTTGTGTTTCTCTTAATGCTCAAAATAGCTGGACAGCAAGGAGCCGAAATTGAGCTCGTTTTTTGCCTTGAGACCATTTAGAATTGACTTCGTGTGACGAGCCTGTAGTCGGAACGTCGCCTCTAGGACTAAACTTCTTAAAACAACGTCTTTTGCACTAGGTGGCATCGTATGCAGTAAGGGATATTGAGGAGTACAGGAACTACTGTGATCGACCAAAGAATCAAAGGCCACAGCCAGTGGAAGTTGTTGGGGTGAGTGAGCATTCAGACAGTCAGGATTGCTGACCAACTGGAATTCTCTGTTTTTTATGTCAAATCGTAGCCTGCTTGATTGCGACTTTCTTTTATTCTCTGGATTTTTCTAATAATTTTTTTTTCTTTTCTAGAAATAACCTTTTCATCAATACAGAAACGCGTTTTCTGTATTGTCTCAGATCTGCTCCCTAAGAGTAGTTTCTCCAGATCCTGCTGCTGTCCTGGAGCTAGAATTTTAGAAGACTCTTGTACCCGTTCAATGATGCGTATCGAGTGTTAGGAGTTCAGTCATATCAACTATTTGTGAACATTATCTTGCAGGACATGGCGGAACACCTCACAACAGTATATCTATCAAAATGTGAACGAGGCCGAAGGTGTCTCTACGAAGGTTCTACTCCCCCTGGGGGCTTTCCCAACTCGTGGGTATGAGTTATCCACCTACTCTATTTATCAGTAAATCACATATGCTAGATTTGTTGCCAGACCTCGTTTGGGATTACTGGATTCAGGCATTTACTCGCCGTTTCTGACCCTGGTTGCTAGAGGGTTGTTCTACCTCTTCAATCTAAAGAAGATCAGCTTTCAGCAGTTATTAATAATTCTTTCTTTCAAGGATTGTTATTTTATGGAAATTTTGAAAAGGGCTTGTACACCTCATCAAATCTCAGTTCCACGTTGTTGTGTGAGTTCACTTCAGTGGAGTTCTAGGTGTCTCCCCCACCTAAAGTCTCTGAAGGCCGATTTAGCCTGGATTTATATGTACGTAGTCGTTGTTTTGAGCAGAATGGAGCCAGCAGATGCACTTCAGAGTTGACCATCTTCAAGACGGGTGAAATACACTGCTGGGATCGTGCTTATGATGATGAAGGAAACCAGGTACCCTTTTTTCTCGAAAACTTTATGTTTAGCTTTAACTTGGTTAACTCGAACCTCGAAAGATGGCTGTACAAGCTGTCGAAGAGGTTTTACTGTCGAACTTGAGCTTCAGATAGGGTTGTCTTGCGGCGACCTTATACAAAGCTAGATTTTGAGAAACGATTTCTGTGGAAT
Organism: Marchantia polymorpha subsp. ruderalis; assembly: GCA_037833965.1. NCBI lineage: Eukaryota > Viridiplantae > Streptophyta > Marchantiopsida > Marchantiales > Marchantiaceae > Marchantia > Marchantia polymorpha. The sequence continues at coordinate 28,183,110 of AP031351.1, read as the reverse complement.
GGCAGGTCTGGGGAGTCCGGCAAGGGCCTTATGAATTCAAACCTGGAAACTCAAGTACAAGTGGTATTATGTCAGAGACGGATTTCATAAACTCGTTACAAAAGGACGATAAGGCTGTCGCCACCCTTTCTTCTTCCTAATAACGGGCAATTGGACTTTGGGTAATGAGAATATTCCGAATACATTATCCAGCAAATTTGTGAGTTGAAAAGTCATGGAAGTGAGACAATGAGCTTCCAGGGATGTTTGGCTTGCGATTTCCAACAACTGGTAATAGAGAGCTGGTTAGAATGTGTAGGAGTGTTTGGATTAGCGATTTTACACAATCAAGCAGGCGACAAAAGTTGGCGCCTGAAGAGATTGAAGGTAATATTGCTAACTTGTAATTGTAGTGTTCAGATCCAGTGTCCTTGTACAGTATATTTGGCTCAAGGAAGAAGACGTGTAAAATTGAATGCGCTCTCTCATTGGTCTGAACATAAGGCAAGGGGTTGCTTGCACTGCATACCATGTTTTGAAATCATGTCACTTGAGGAAGGTGAAAAAGCGAAATTCTTGCCCGACCAGAGGCTTCCCTTGTGCGTTGAAAGTTGAAAGCTCTTTCATATGTCTCTAAAAATTTGGGAAAAGGTTGCTTGCACTGCATATCGTGAATCGAATTCATGGTACGTGAGAAGTGAGGATAAGCCATTGTTGCAAAATCAGATACTCCTCAGATCATGAAGTCATTAGTCAGTTTCTGTTTGGCACACGGGTCCCTTTGATGCATCGGTGCAGTTCAGGCTCTAGTTTGTCACACTTTGACTGCAGATGTAAGGGTTCATTTTCTACCTTCAGAATGTGTTGGATGACTCTTTGTTACTGGCGGGTACGAAGGCAGGAGGAACTTCAAGCTTCCCAGATGAAGGCGCTGGATCGAGAAAGTACCGGAGACGCAGACGTTGTGAACTTGCCTACGACCATGGAACTCTTATGACCCACAGCTTCATAGAATCACACTCAGAACTTGCCTACGACCATGGAACTCTTATGACCCACAGCTTCATAGAATCACACTCAGACCGCAACTGTATTATTTGCACTCGCACTCAGACTCGTCCCGCTCCATTCTGCTCAAGAACTTAGAGGAATGCTAAACACGATTATGGGATATTCGTCGGTTGGAACACATCTCTTTCTAAGGTGACAGGCACCTGCAAGGTTCTAAACATGTTTGATTCAGGTCTGAATACTCTCTCGCTAGAAACGCGACCCCACCATAGCAGGTCCTCCGGGAACTTTCATGTCATAATATTACCATCTCTCAGAATCAAAAGTGCCTCCAATATCACTTGAAGATTTCACATGAACTCAAATTTGCTGTAGTGCAACGCGAGTGGTTACCGCAAACTTCTGTCACGATATAATAAAATGTACGGAGATGTTTCGAGCTCCTGATAAATAATGGCGGAACCATCTTGGCCCGGTTTCAAACGAAAGTCTCCAAAGATTTTAGTCCTTATTCGGAAAGACGAAGTACTCCAATTCTAAATTTTCGAAAGAACTGGTTCTTAATTAGATAGATAAGAACTTCAGCGCACTCCAATCGAAGACATTTTAATGATCATGATAGTTTGAAAGATAGAGGTTGTGTGGTGGAAAGGATTCAAGATTCCCTACTCCCGAGAATAGGTTACCGTTTCAATTCCGTCAGCAAACTTGTCTTTGACTAACTTTCACTGGGCTTGTGTTGTGCTGTCTAATAACTAAGGGGTGTACAATGAATAACGAAAAAACCATGGGAAGGTAACATGATGAGATATATACAGGCATGCTTACATTGTTCAGTAGGCTGAATTACCAAGATTAATTTAATTTAGTCTTATTAGAAAAAGTTAATTTAGGCGGCAAATAGTTTGTCACGAAGAAACTCTTCCAAGTTTCAGGCATAGAAAGCCACCGGGTGAAGACCTAGGATAAGACTGCCAACATAATGTACTCTTTTTAGACGAGAGAAACTGCATGTTTATTCACAAACAATACCATAAATGACGTTCTGTGTTACACTGAGAAGAGTTTCCTTGAAATTCATCTTGGATTGCTGAAAGTGGATAAGTATCTCTTCTAACAAATATATTTATAAAAGTGCTCCGGAAGAGAGCAGTGGAACTTACCACTTGCAGTGGCACAAATTGCAATTTTACGTAACAAGGGAAATCTAAATCCAAGGATAATACTCTTGAGAAGAATATGATGATGATGTGACAAGAAGGGTCATGTCAAGAAGTACAACCGGGTGAAAAAGATCAAGGTCGTTGAAACTCCGTTGGCAAATATGACAGAACATTTTGACCTCGAGTAGTATGACTTGCTAGATGATGGCCTATGAAACAAAAGGTATGTCTTCTGCAATTCATCAAAGTGCAAAGGATTCTTGATAGTGTTTAATATTATCACATACGTTACATTCGAGAGTTCTTTTGTACTTTTTTAATATCTAACTTTCACTATGATATGTCCTTTATCAGTAATTACTTGTATCGTTTATTAATGGCGGCAATTATCCCCATATACATGGGTTGTTTTCACGACTTGACGTTGGGAAGAAAAAACAGCACGCGAATTGCGTTTTGCTCAAACAGTTTCGAATGACCTAGAACATTATCTAAAATCAAAAGCACTTTGTGACCTTTGCGTTTTCGCACGAAAGTCTCAAAAATTTCATCAAATCATTTGTTAAATGTTTCCACGTCAATCCAAGCATTCTTTTGTTGCATGTAAGGAATCGGCCAAGAGTTTTTGACATTACACGGTAGCTCCTTGTGTTTTTCAATCATAGTAATTGGTACTTGTTCAGTCTCCATAGCATTGCGACAGAAAACAAGAATTACACAATCTTTTACCTTCTTTCTTCCCTCAAACCATGGAAACATCTTAGCTTGGCAAAAGAATTGTATGACAAGGAACAAGTCGAAAGAACAAGGTTGTTTCATCCATGTTGTAGATATAAGATGGATCATACTGATCAATAACAGAGCGCAACTCTTCAAGAGCTTTGATAAACTCATGATATTTTTGTTGACTTCTTCACTTTCTTCAAAAAGATTGGTGGAGTTCAACACGAGCTGATGCCGAAACCTAGCAAACAATCCTCAAGAAGCCTTGAATTTTTCCTCTGATATTTCTAGAGCAGATACAATGATTTTTGCCTTATGACATATAAATTTGGAAGTCAATGCAAGTGACATACGACGACTAGCTTCAATCCACCCTAGTAGTCTTCTTTCAAGTTCAAGAAATATACCATGAGATGCACGAAATGTGAAATCCTGGATAATTTTATGTACTTTATGAGCTCTCTCACTGATTTTGTCTTTGTTCAACTTCAGATTATTTCCATTTGTTGTCGGTCGTTGAGACGAACGTCTCCGCCTATACGCTAAACTGATCGCAAGTTCATTACAATACAGTAAAATACTGTCAAAGATTTGCTAACTTGAACCTGAACTTCATAGTATAGGTCATACACTCAAAACCTGAAAATTCTCTTGTTGCTTTCTAATCGACACATAACAGGAAAAATTCCAAAACTTCTGAAATTTCTTAAACCTAATTCCTCCTGAATTGCTTGGTGCGACAAGCGGAGAATCGATGTCCATCAATGCAGATGTCCGGATCAAAACAAATGTACAAATCTATCAAGCAAACTGTATGACAAGCTCAGATCTATCAATAGGACTACTTTGAATCCGCATCCCCGTTAAGTCTGCACTGGATTCTCCAAATTATAATGCGGACTTAATCGGATGTTTATTGTTGCTAGAATAGCTAGACTTAGTCATAACTAGCTAGATTTAGTTATACCTAAACTAATCGTGATCAACTGCTTGGTTACTTCTAATTCTACTTCACACCTACAAAAACCATTCTTACAGAGCTGTTTATTGTTGATAGGTCTCGCGTATCTGCACCTGATGATAAAGATCAATCAGAATCTTTTTCTAAAACATCATCAAATTGAGCTAGTAGAATTTCAATCTTGTATGATTTAGGGGCCGATTCATACGTTTTTGAACATAGTGACACTTATATAGAGGATTTTGATCACATTGAGTTGATTTTCTAAGAACAATATACTTCTTTGTACAAGAAAGTTCAAGTTTTGGTCAATAAGTTTGAGTGAAATGTTGTTATGGAGTGTGAGATGAAGTTGCTGATTGATAACAAGACTTTGTAGCTAGTTGAGCTTACTAGTTATGAGGCGTTGATGAATTGCAAATAGATGTACAAGCTAAAGTATTATCCGGTAGATGACAAGATAAGTTGTTGGCTAGAGGTTTCACACAGGAAAAATGTGTAGATTACAACAAAGGTTTTTTTACTTGTAACAAAGTATGCTATAATTCATCACATATGTGCATTGACTGTAATATTTTGTCTTGTTAGTACAAGACATACAGTGGTAACAATATTTCTCTATGGATATTTAGAGGAGAAAATCTACATGAAACAATCATTTGGCTCTAAGATGAAAGATCAAGAGAGGTTGATTTATAGATTATTGAAATCACTATATGAATTGGATTATTGAAATCACTAACAAAGCAAGCTCCTAGGCAAAGTAATACGCATTTTGATGAATTCATGGAGGTACAAGGTTTTTCACAAGGTGTGAATAAAACTTGTGTATAAATGAAGAAGTTGAATAAAGAAATCTTTGATATTATTAATGTAATACTATAAGTGAATGACATGCTAATCTTAGCGAAAAATCAATCCAACGATAATAGATGCAATAATCAATTGATGTCTCCATTTAAGATGAAAGATTTGGGAAAGTTGAAGAGAATATATGGTATATAAATTCATAGAAATTTGGAAAAAAAGAAATTATGGTTGAATCAGGACAAATATATTTGACGTATTCTTGACAATTTCAACATGGCAGATTTTAAAAGTAGTAAGGATTTTTTTGTAGCACATTTCAGACTTTTTGCAGCTCAATATTTTACCGATGTCGTTGAGGAAGCAAAAGTTTCATGTATTCTTATTGATCAAGATGTGAACAAATTTCATGTATTTGATGGCATGCACAAGGCCTTATATTGTTCTACTAATGGACAAGATGAGCATATACATCTCAAATGCAGGTAAGATTCACTAAAAAGCAGTAAATTGTATATTTGAAGAGTGCTAAAGATTATGATCTATTGTTTAATGGTTTATTAGACAATGCCAAATTGTTGTTAGGTTACGTTGATTTTGATTATGAACAAGATTTGATCCGGAAAAAATCTACAACTGGGTATGTCAAATGAATTTCACAATATTTGTATAGTCTCAATAATATCAATTGCATATTAAATTGAAAAAGATGTTAAAGTCTAATGGTTAAAAATTTCAAATTCTTTTGGATTATTACATATCAAAGCTTTTATGTTAATTTTAATTGTCTTGATCAAATTGTGAAGTTTTTAAAAAAATTTGATATTATTACTATTTAATTGTCTTTTTAATTTGATCAAATCATTGATTTTAAACCCGGTTTACATTTATTTTTGCATTTGATGACATTGGTTTACTATTTTGATCAATAGATCTATCACCTACATATTAAAATATTAAAACTAGTTATATTTTCATTTTCTTTTCCTGTTTTATGCACGGATTAAATAAATTGTGAAAATTTATGAATTAATGGAATATTTTATATTATTGTTAAAAATTTTGTTTCAATCAATATAAATATTTCAACAATCTACAGTCAAATTGCTATTCTTATGTAGATTAATTTTTCAAAACATTTATAATGCTGTTACAATATATATTTATTTATAAATGGATCAAATGCTTCTTATACTCCATAAGAAATTTTCAAAATAAAATTATTAACAAGAACTTGAATTCTTTCTTATATAAGTACACCATTTTCATCAAATATTCATCATTATTTTCATATTATAATATGATGAAATTCAAAATATTAGCATTTTTATTCCGTATTTTATGATAGTTTTTCTAATCAAATTTGAGAATATTATAAAAGAATTTTATTATCAATCATTATTGCAACAATTTCAAGCTCATCAATCACTATATTCTATTTTTCAATTTTAGCAACTCAAAACTTCATTATATCAAATTATTTTATATGTTTGAGATTTTTATTGCATCCAATTTTTCTTGTGTCAAATCACAAAATGTATCATAATCAATTTCATACCAAATATCATCTATGAGTGAAAATCTATCTTTGCCAATACAAGAATTTTGAAAAATCTTGCTAACTTTAACAATCTGGATCTATCAAAAGAAATATCGTTATTTACAATATTTGTATAAGGTATGTGATCTTACAATCTATAAAACATAACACCACTTGTATGTTCTAGAGAAAAAAATATGATGTATGTGGACATCAATTGAATTTTCCTTAAGTCCAAGAGTATAAGCTGTAAAATCAAATGTTGTCAAGATATTAGTTACACAAAAAACTAAGAATTTTTTTTTATTGGAATGTCCCATTGACAATTCTTCACTCCTAGAACTAAAAGTTTGTGATTGTAGAGTGATTTCCAAGATCTTTTCAATTAATGGTTGTACATCAATACTTGATTCACTATTTTTTATTTTGTTGCTTTAGGTTTATGAAACTTTAAACTTTATAATTAAAACTTATTCCTTTTAAGATTTGAACAGTTCATCATACACAATTGTCTTTGTTTTAGTCTCCTAAATTCACATAACTTAAAAGTCCAAATCTTTAAGAACTCCTTTGCAACCATGAAGTTCATCAAATGCTATTATTCAGAACCATGCGTGCAAATCTAATTCTGACTTTTCAAATAAAATTCAATCAACATGAAACGTGTTTATAGAATGAATGTGAATTATAGAAGGGTTGTCAAATGAGACTTCTTTACTTTTCATAAAGTTCTTTGAGTTTGATAAGATGAAATGTACTTTTCTTGTCATAGGAGTTTTAAGCATCTCATAATTATTCAAGACGTACAAACAAAAGTGTATTTATATCCATTAATATTAGTTCAAACCAAATGTGGTCACTCGAAACTCATGAGTACAAAGATGTTAATGGAGTACTCCATGAAGATACTGCTACTCACCACTTTCATTAGTATTTCTCCTCTTGCACAGCATGCAACCGGCTCAAACAAATCCATGAAATCACTAGAATTATTATGTGGATAGAAGCAAACTCTTAAGCAATATGTCACTTGAGGACAGAAATGGACACTACATAGAACTTCGGACATGAAGGGTAATCTATTGTGATTTTTTGTTTTATAGCTGTATCTATCAAGCGTAAGAAAATAATAATATCTTCTCCAGTACTAGTCATTGTTGAAGGTAGGAATACCCGTGCTGTTCACTATGGTGTCCATCCAGTCCAAGTATCCTACATCATCATGATATAAACTTATGAGATGCATCAAGTACCACCTCAGATTAATTTTTTAATTCCAGGTTACAGGGGATGCTGGTTGACGATAATAGAGTTAACATAGTTTCAAAGAGTGTGCTGTTACTAAAGTTGATAATTGTGGAACAATCACCAAGGTCTAGAGGTATAGAGTATATACGTGTGTAACTGTGTGAGGACTTATTTGCAAGATCTTGCAAATAAGTCCTCGTTGCATTGGTTACATGGGATGACTAATAAATCTCTTATTTGGAAGAAATCGTCAGGAATTGATCCCCGGATACAGCAAGTTAAGGGATGTTGGGCAGGGGAATAAGATCATTCACAACGCATGAGGAGGTAAATCTGGTTGTAACTGATACATTGAAAGCCTGATACATAACTGATACATATTTCAAACACAGTCAAATAGTCAAATGCAGTCCCACCTTGCTCATTAATCAGAACCCGACCTGACTGCATTTGGTTGTACAAGTGGCATTGTAAACTTGAGAAATACTCGAGCAAAGCTCGAGGATTCGTTCGCCCTAATGGACTGAAGGAAACTTCGCTCCGCTAGTATTCGCCACTTCCTCAAGTTTACTCGATTGCTCAGCATGCACAGAATTGAACTCCAGTTACTTGACGAAACTGTCGTGGTGGTAGTGAAGGCGATCTTATTCTCCACAAACGATTCTTTGTATTGCTTTTTCTCTTTGATCTTTTGTCAATCGAGAACCAAAACTCATAGCTGTCGAATTCGACTTACCCAACTTCTCTATTCTAATTTACTTCCCATCTCTACCTAATGTGTAGATCTACTATTCCCTCTGTGGAGATTAACACTCCAGTTTACAAGGGTTCGACGAACCCCGAAGTAGCGAATCGACAAATCAGCTCATATTTTACATTAACCATGGGTGATGGTAGTATCAGATTACCAGCAAACACAACAATCTGTATCAAGATGAACTGTCATTCAGCAGTTTCGTGAAATGTTCAGCTCCAGAAGCCTTATGGCTTCACCAAACGCAACGCTTGATCGCAGATTTGATCGTCCATAAATGGACGCAGGGTCCACATTAACGTGTACGCTTCCAAGGAAGGTGAGGGGGTGTCGAGCCCAAGAGCCGCAACGACCTTCTTCCTCATTTCCAAATCCTGCTCAACCATCATGACGATCAGGGCCATCAGTGGCACACAGTCAGAAAATGAATAGGGCCCGCTCTGAGCTTTCGAATCCGACGCTATCTCTTCCAAATCCGAGAGAACAGGGTCCATTTCCTCCTCGGATGAAGCAATGTCGAGATTTTGAAGCTTTTGAATCACGTCCAGTTCCTCAGTGGTTGCGGCTGACGATTGCTGGAAAGAACGAGGACAGGCTGCGCCGAGGACCGTCTCCAGCGTTCGAGAGAGAGATTCACAATGGACCTCTGCTTCGCGCAGATGGCGATGGAGCTTTCGGATCGCCGAATCGATTCGAAAAGCCAGCGACTGCGCTGCATCCTCGAGCCAGCCGCCGGCTTCGAGGTAGCGCGACAGGCGCTCGCTGGCGGCGGCGGAACACTGCAATTTCTTGCCCGCGTTGGCCACCGCGGGCCTTCGATACCTCTCGATACTCTGCTTCAGATCCGCGACGGTCTCGGAGCTGAGCGCGTGCTCGACCTTCAGCGCTTCCAATGTCGCCATGAACCGCCTGAAGTCCGCTTCCATCGCATCCCCTCGCCTTGCCTCGTCCTCTTCTCCTCTCGAGGAAAACGTTACGAAAACGTCGATAGACTTGCGATCCTCTGCCAAATACAATGCCGAAACCCAAACCGCACCCTCGGTTGGCGGGGGATGTGGGTAATTTTTCTTTGGCTTGCGAATCAGAATAATTATCTTTAGTCATCACTCAGTTTAGCCTAATAACCCTCACTCTACACAAGAAACCTCAACAATGACAGAGATTTACAGAGTGAATATATTAAATAGAGGAGGGCTCGTGTTTCGGCACAAGGGTGACTCCGAGGTTGCTGCTGGCCGGTTAATGGGGGCTGTGGGTCAAATGTTTTATTTTTTTTCTCCCCACATGTGAACCTGGGGCCTCTAGTTTCAAGGGCGCCGAGGAATTCTTCGCCCCCCTCCCATTGGCAGAGTCATAAAATCTAATTGTAGAAGAAAGGGGAAACCCATAGATATATAGCAAACAGGATGGCAACCCTTAGTCAAGAACTCTCTTCCCTAGAGAATAATAGGGTGAAAATAATTAACCTAAACTGATGGATAACTAACCTCCCTAAAATAATCCTGATCCAGATTCATGTCGTTGACGAATCGTCCGTGATTTGGATGACGTGCAATGAACTTGGTCTCTGTACTCAGTCTATGATATCAGCCAGTGGCATGGTAGACCAGTTGGCTTACCATGAGATGTAGTCACAGATCGTCGATCTGACATTTATAGCACTGTGATGTGGAGTAAAAATAATCGGAACAATATATGGTGATGATAATATAAATTTGGGCAATAACAACGAGAACTATGCTCCAAAGACTGATAAACTACTGATACGATATCCATGTTGCGAATGAATTCTTATTTATTATCTGTGTTTCGAGTATTTCTTTACATAATATTTGTAAAAAAGAAGTGCAATGATGTAAGGAGTATTTCAATTCTAGCACATCGAAGTACAAGTTTAAAATGTAGGTCATCTCATCACTACGCATATCAAACCTCACTGTTGTTGGTTCCTGAGTAGAACTAAGCAAAGGAGGAATTTCAGGAAATTTTGTGCGCAACTGCGAAAACCTTTATAAATTTTGTCTCCTCGGCTCAAATCCATGGGGTAGCAGGTAAAAATATACAAAAGGATACATCGTTGACTTGCAACCAACAGATTGCGCTCTTGCAACATTACATGGATGGTTGATCATTAGAACGATCACCGTTGGTTTAATTCAAGGAATGAAGGACAATTAAAGTTGGATATACCCGCATCTACAGTACAGCTTAATTATCAAAGGATGAGCACTTCCCACTACTTCCACTAAACGGCATCCCGTACTAACTCAATCTATCAACTTCTCGTCTATACCATTCTTCTTTTTGAGAATAGAAAGAAATCATTTTTCGTGAAAGAATTTCTGGACACACCACGTCTTCAGATTTCAGGCAAAAGACGAGAAGAACATCAAAAGGGTCCAAATACTGAATCGATAGCAATGGAACATTGCCTTAATGGCACTGTTCCAGGCAATATGCTCATCTGCTTTAAAATATATTCAAATATAATTTAAAATTTCAGTATAGGCCTGCCTTGGCATGAATTGTCATCTATACTTTACAGAGCACGCATTAATGGGAGCTACAATAAAAATTACTGCCTTCAGGCACGTCATACATCGTTCCAGCCAAAAGGGGAAGGAGCGCCAACTATGCATGAGGATAAAAACATTTTCCATGCATGCTTCCAGAACTTGGTCACGCCTCGTGATTCCAGTTATCAAATTGTGATCTTGCCCATTCGTCGATGACAGTTATCCGGAAGAATCTCAATTCCATAAAGACCAAAAAGCGCCATAAGAACTTCCAACACGCGCTGAGAACTCAAATTGCAACCGAACCAAAAAGTTCAACAGCATGATTTATATACAAAAAATTCACAAGAAAGCTTTATAGTCCAGCAAAGCCTCAGAATAAAGTGCCTGAGACAGACAGCTAAGATCAACACAATTCTGGGCGATGAATGAGGAACCTACAAGTGGGTATCTACTACCTGTGCCTTCAGATCCTCCAGTAAAGTATTAACAGTTGATAGGGAGGATATTTTACAAGGCTGAAAGCTGACCTTTTTTAACAAATAAATTTCGGATTGACTTCTCTTCACCTTTCATGGCTATATGCTTGCTAGAGAAATAGTGTGCGTGCATGTTCGAAGATCGACTACACAGGCACGATTACTTAGGTGAGGTAGATGCTCACTAAATCTGGTACAAATCTCCGATCCCACTTTTTAGGGACAGAGTTCAATCATTATGGTGAAGAGGTAAAAAAATTTGTTTAGGCGGAATAAACAATCTGCACACTGCAACCGGAATATTAATCACTTCGTCAAATTTGCAATATCTGACAGAGAAATGATAACATCACAACTGTTGTCTGTGATACATGCATCATTTCAACAATAAACGAGGTGTATTATTTCTTCTGAGTCATTCTTCATCCATATGCGCTAAACAGATCTACTCTCAATAACCTCATTCTCTCAAGATCCAATCTTCTCATCCAGATGAAAGCAACAACTTAGCAGCCATCGCGCTATACCTTTTGCCGTGAGTGTGGTGCAGAGTAAAAAATCCGGAAACAAGTGGGTTTTTCAGTGTTTGCTATTCGACGAAGTGGGTCTTTCGTCTGCCCCAGATACGTCCCGTGGCTTGTCAAATGCATCACCGAATGGAAGATCAAGATGAGAAGCTTCGTCATCCGATATCTGTCGACTTAAATAAGCACTCCCAGAATGCCGTCTGTTTATCCAGCTTCGTTCATGATCTTCCTCGCTTTCATAATATTCATCTTGGCTTTCTTCTAACATACCCACTCTACCAAACATCGGTGGTTCGAAGCTGCTTTCGGGTACCATGGCAGATCCAGGGCCCCTCCTGTCCCACCATCGACTTTCTCCTCCTTGACCAGGAATCTGCTGAATAATCCCAGGTCGTGGTGCGTTCTCTTGTATTTCACTGTCAGATATATTAGCCTGGAAGTGGCCACCCGTTTGTCTTTCACTTTCAAAGTTGGTCCTCTGATCTACTGATGCATGAGATGTTACACTAGGCTCTGCTGTCTGAGACGCGGTGTAGTATCGGTCGAGCCAATACATCTGATCGGTCTGCTGGATGGAAGGGCCTCCATAATTCTCTCTAAACTGGGCCGAATCCTGTACATCGTCTAAGGGACTCGGGCGAGATGAGGGCATCCGCTGTCCGAACCTGTCTCTACTACTAAAATCTGCAGCTCTTTGATACAAACTATCTCCCATTCTAGGAATGCTCCGCATTCTTGCATCTAAGGTTGAATTCGCATGAGCGAGATTGAACAGCCCTAGATCCTCTTTCCTAGACCGAAAATCTGCCAGCACACTGAGCAGATGCTTTCCATTCCCGTCTGGCTCCCAATTGGGATAGTTGCTCTTGAAGCTGTTACAAGCACACGTCTTCCACCGTCACTTCGATGAGACCATATTTTCCCACGTAGAAAATAGATTTACAAACTACGGTGACTCCTAAAAACTGATCCAACGTAGCTATAGCTACCTTCTCGGCTTAGATAAAGAGTTTGTGAGACGGATACCAGGAGTCTAGGCTGACTAGGAAAGCTAGGGAGCACTTTCAGCAAAAACGTTACTCGAGATGCACTCATTTGGTTCATAAGCGAGGACAAGCGTACCTGATAAAAGATTTCTCCATTTTCCCTTGAGAGCTACGCCGGTCTTTACTTGTGTGGAACGGTGAACCATACTTGCTATTACCATGGTGCTCAAAATCAAAAACACTTAAGCTGCCAATAATAGAAGTAAATATCGTAAGATTATCTAAATAATGTCGGTTGGGCCTGAAACCATCAACAAAACCCATAGCACCATACTTTCGGAAAAGCAAAAGATATAAAAAAAATAACAATTGAACTTTCAATGCACAAGAAGCTGGTGGGCGAATGGTCGACAAAGAGACTCGTCATACGGTGAACTAGATACAGGAGCAACTCATGAACATAGTTACTGAGTTAAAGAACAAGAGACATTGCGGACCTGCAAACGGAACCTACGCCATCAACGGTTGTAGTGAACTCTGTCACAAACTGCAGCACTTCGTCCACGCACTGCCACGCCAGTTCAAAAACAGTTCTTTCAGATGTGTTAGATATTCAATTGTTTCGAGTTGTCAGATATGCTAGGTTTGCCAATTTCGAACGCTTTCTCAAACAACCAATATCTCGGAAACAATGCTTGGTTTGAAATAATTGATCGTCACAAATATGTCGCGATTGTCACTGCCTCTAAAATCTGTATACTTGAAAGGGACTTTTGGTTTCGGCATCACAAGACATGTACCTTCGGAAGATAGAACCAAAGTATAAAAGGCGTCACGAAAATAGACACCATCTCCTCAAAGAATAGTGCACCCTTGTACTGTAAGACAGAGGCCATGAATTACTGTAAGTAACAGGTGCTTAAGAATTAGCTTTGTGGCAGCTGGACTCTTCTTTCTGCGAGCGAACAACAGTCGAGCTTTGCACAACTTATTGTTCACTTGCTACAAAGAGACGAGGAAGGGAAATATGGCATACCTGAAAAAGTGCTTCAAACTCTCTCCTCACCCTGTCAGAATTCTCAGCACCGCGCCAATGCTTGGGCATGTAGTGGGTGTGATAAGCAATCTGCCGCATGACGCCTTCTGGGTCAAAATTTTGAAATTCTTCGGCAATCAGCGATCGGCTTACTTGAATGATCGCTGCGAGTACTGCTGTGTGCCAGAATAAATTACGATTAAATATCTGCAAAAATCCACCCGATACAGCTCAGCTAATTTGAAGAACGCTACCTCTGCCTTTCAATGCTGAGTCATCGTCCCAGGCCATTCAAACGGTTAGTGGGAAAAAAAATACGTTAGACCACCAACTGCGCAAAGAGAGGCGGGTGCAAGTTCCGAAAACATACACTATATGTTTATTACCTATTACGTGCTCGAGTTGCAGGACTTTGATATATTGACAAGGACAAAAACATTTTCATTGAGAGTGTCCCTTTCCCAAGCTAGCCTCAACATTGAACATTGAAACAAGAGGACCAAAGTAGGGTGTTGACTACACACATGCGCCTGAAGAAGAGTCTCGTCAAAAAGAGCAACCAAGATGAGGACCGCGGCAAATGCTCCACTAATGAAAGCCACAAGTTTAGCCACCATTGACACAATTGGTGATGGAAACTGTTTAACGTACTCCACAGCATACTTGTAGCTAGCATTTAGCCGTCTCTTGAACATGTGATCCAACTGCAAAAACACAGTATTACTGTAAGATTTGGCGGTCATCCATATAAGTCGTACTTCAAACAAGCATATCTAAGGAAGTGATTTGGAAGCCAAATTCAACATTGCGATGCAGTGGGCTAACTCTGCGACTTTTTCAGAATAACATTATGTTGGAGTTACTCAGGTGCATGGAAGCAAAGTACAGTGGGCGTTATTGCAAGACCTTCATGATAACTCAGCCAAAGGTATCATTGTGCTTGGATTGATCGCATTGGGGTACCATGTGTAAGTACCTCGTTGAATTCTCGAACGGTCCACCTAGATAGATTGGACCACCGCCGAGACCCTGCTGCACTTGGTTGATGGTAGAATTGTTCAGCGTATCGTAAGAAGAAGTAGAGCAGCATGAAGATGATAAGAAAGGGCGATAACATTAACATACAAAGGCCAACTGTCATGAGTCTTTTCCTCAAACGTGCAGGGTTGCTCGTGAAGTCCCTGCGGATCAGGAAATTACTGCAATGACAGAAAACGCCCAAAAGGATCTGAGTCAGCTACCAACTTCAAAAAATTCGTTCAGCTGTCGGCTCTAGTACCTTTTTTCCTCACGATCTTTGAACTTAATAATGTAATCATCGAACACTCGTATGACCTGAACGACCAAGTGATAGTGATACTCGACGGCTGCACAACTTGCTAACAGACAGGTACTTGTGACACAAACCCCCTAACACTAAAATTCCGAGTGTAGTTCTTCAGCAACGTTAGATTCTGGATTCAAAACTGTTGGACGGAAGGCTGCAGTTCGAAGATTAGCTTGCCTGTCAAACATGTTCTGCAAAATGCACCAATTCAGGGTCCACTCCATTGTTTTCGTAAGGAGTATACGCTTCTGTACACCATCCTCTCGCGTTATTGCGGGACCGACGCCCGGCAGCCAACCCGGTACCTCAAGAGCTAGAACTCCCTTGTTGAGAAGACCTATTAAATAGTTGTCCTTACGCATTATTCTGCTCACAATATCATGTGCGGATAGCTCCTTCACTATGCACAAACGTTGGCGACGTTGAACCTCGACCAATTTATCCACCAGCATTGGCCATTTCATTGTACGAAGTTCATGCTCTGACACGCCCAAGCTGCAGAAGTGAATGAATTAATGAGGGGTTTGAACCGAGCGCAGATTGCAAGTTGTGAGGTAAGCTCCCCTTGCACCATATACAGATGCAAGAGTCTTATGGAAAGAGAGACTAACGAACCCTCCGTAAGAAATATGCTGTAATAACTTATCCCCGTAGCCTTGTCTCTTACAAAGATGTCTGTTGCCCCCTTAATAACAGTAAGATTGAATTGATTTTTCCTAAAATCGGGACGGTCACTGCCCAGAGGAGGATGACCTGACATCGGCTAGGACTCCGCAATTTGCAACGAAGACAATCAATTATCTTCTGACAGTCAATCGAGAGGTACGATTAGGAAAAAAGGCTCACCTATTGTGACAAAAGTCGCGAATTTCAAGTGTCTCCCTAAGCTGAGTGAAGAATCGTAAAAAACAGAAGAGCCAGTAAAACGAAAAAATGGTGAGGTAGACGACGACGACGGCGGTAGAGAAGGTGAAAGGCTTGAGAGGGTGCGGCCATAAGGCCTCCTCGTAGAGATTACAATCCCTCCCGGTCTTCTCAATTCCTTCCACACCACAAGTGGCATGGAGAAGACCGCGCCAATTCACAAAAAGGAGTAGGAATCCCGAAAAACTAATTGTAAAGCCGAGGGTGAGCAATTCAACGATCCACTGCGTGACTATACACCAGAAGCCTTTATCACAATAGTACTGGTAGATTCGCTCAAAAAATCTGTCCAGATCTGCAATTGCCTCCCATTTGGAACTTTCGCCCCTGAAAAGATCAGGGGGGCCGGCGGTATCCCCTCCGGGCAGGCTGTGGTACTCGGGGAGCTCAACCTCCAATTGCATGTGATTGAGTCCGGCCTCATTGCGGTGCATACTATGATGATGATGATGCCGGGCTCCACCACCAGAAAAGCTCCCCTCGATCCGTCTCCACACCTGCTCAGTATACATACTCTCAGCCATTTGCAACAACCGGCACAAGACCTCTGGCCTGATCCAATTCATCCAAATTCTGAGCCATCTGCTTCTCAAGTCCCCCAAAACCCTAAGAAGAATAATTCAACTCGCCTAGAGACACGACCTAACACCAACAACTTCAACATCTACACCCCGATTTCGACTCCATTCTGCTTTTTTCCACCAGAACAGCCAGGCCCAAACCACGACGGGGACTTTCCGGTGTCGCAGCCAATTTTGCTAATTTATGATGGAGCACCTGACGACTTTTTCATGTTACATACCGAACTGAACATGACATATGTCCTGGAGTTGTGCCTCTCTCATGCCACCCGACGAGCACAACCGACGGTCCGAAACCTTGAAGAAAGGTGAAAGTGAAGTGAAAGCCCCGATTCAGCAATTGCACAGATTTTCCACCACCAACTGACAGAAACACAAACGTCCCTGCACGAGGCCGAACACCGCTTGGGCACTAAATTGACAGCCACACAAAGGGGCACGAATTCTGCTGTTGGCTTCCTCGACGGCACAGGTCAGCACCGTGGACCGGCCCTTCGTCGCCTCCTCCTCCTCCATCCATCCAGCCAACCAGCAGCAACCGAAAACGCGAAGTGTGCAAGCTCCGCAAATTTCCTTACTCCAACTCGCCGGGCGGTAAGCTGCTGCCTTGGCTCCTCCTTCCCGGTTCACCGATAGCGCACCTTCGGCGCCAGCACCACATCCACAACAACAACAACGACGACGACAAGTAGGAAGGACGGAACAAATAGGCCACAACTCACTGGAAGAACGGAAACACAAAATTGGCAGGCAGGCAGGCAGGCGAACCTCTGATAACCAGCAGCACAGCACAACACAACACAACACAACACCCCTAGGGGCCTGCCTTGAGAGGCTGGAAGAAAAAGACAGAATACGGAGCAGAGCAGTGGAAAACAGAACAGAGGACAAGCAGGGCAGACAAGCACCGAGCCTGTTGGGGCGTGCAGCAGAGCAGGCAGGCGGTCGGTCGGTCAGTGAGGCAGAGGCAGAGGCGAGGGCCGGGGCGGGCGGAACTAGGCATCTACTACAACAATCTATCGCGCTCTGCTGCATTCATTGTTGACTCCTTCCTTCTTCTTTAACCGATCGACAGACAGAATGCGCGAAAACAAGGAGGAGGAGGAGGAGGAGGAGACAAGGCGGGAGGGGAGAGAGGAAGGAGGAGGAGGGGGAGGGGAGAGCAGAGCAGAGCAGATGGAACTTCTTCTTCTTCTTTTCTTCGTCTTCTTCGAAGAGCGGGCGCGAGAAAGAGGAATGTGCTCGCCGCATCTGCGCCTTTCTATCATTCCTTCGTTCGTGAAGCGGACGACGAAGTGACGACCATGGCCCGTGGGGGAGGGTCAAGCGAGGGAACCAAGGATTGCGAGCGTCGCGGGGGAGTCTGACCGGCTGCAGGCGGGGCACGAGCCTCGGTCCAGCACGGGGGGTGGCGTGCATGGGGGCCATGCCGGTGACGGCGTACGGGCGCTAGAAGGTCTAGGGTAACCAGAACGCTGTCCGGCTTGAACCCGAGCTGTACACATGGCACCCGTCGGTAACTGCAAATGCCGACACATGGCAGGCTCCCGTTCGCCCATCCGGAGACCGGCGGCTTCGCCCCCGGTTGACTGCGTGCAGCCGGTTCCGTGTCCCCCTTCCCTTCCCATCTTCCGCTACAGTCTTCCGAACTCACTTCCCACGGCACGAGCTTCCTTCTCCTCAGCGGCCGACGGCAAATCGATCGATGCCTTCATCATTTGCCCTCTCGCCCGTCTTGCAACGAGTCAGCCCCCGGTTTGGATTCTAACTCGCGGGGCCGAAGCGCAAAAATTAGCCAATTAGCGGACGGTTTTCGAGGAGAATCGGAGATTAATTTACTCGTCAGCCATGGCGAGCTCGTCGGTAGGCCCACTGCTCTGCACTGCACTCGACGAATCATTCTGGTGTACTCTATCCGAGTGGCCCCTTCCCAATACGCATGGAAAACATGTACGGGACAAAACGCCCTACACGGAAGGCATCCCAACTCGGTTCCTCATTGTGTACTTTTTCTTAGGTATTTTCTTGGTCATCGACTCGAGACGGACCGAGTGCATTTTCGTTGACGATTCGAGGGATGGCGAGTGAGAAGACTTGCATCTGGAGTCCGGAACGTGGAATTGGAGAGGAGAAGGGAAATATCTGCCTGACGAAAAATCTGAGATATGGGATGATTGTCGAGGTAGTGGAGACGAGAACAGCATGTGAAAACCGCTTCCTTTCTTCCTTCGGATGAAAGGGCTTCTGGCGTCCACGTTTCGTGACTTGTGCACACTTTCCATTCATCCGGAATGATACTTCGAACGGAGCCGGTGGATTCCGGGGACGGCCATGTCGCTGAAAGCGGAAATTCTTGTAGATGGAGGAGAGGAACGGCGTCGTCTCCTTTGTACTGTACTGTACGTGACGTGCTCCCCTGCTGACCCTGCTGTTGAACTCTCGTTCTTCGTCTTTTGCGCATGTCGTCCACCGCCGGGATTCTCCGCGCTGCAAATGCGAGCACTTGCGTCTATAGAATCTTTGTGCTCTGGATGCGATACATGACAAACGACTGCAACAGTCCATGAACGAAGATGACCGAACGAGGTTCAGTTTTGATATCAATCATTCTACACCTCGTGCGGTACCGCAGCTTCCACCATCATTTATTGCCCTTTGCTCTGATCCCAAGTTATCCAGCTCTCACGTTGTGTCTCCGCTCTGCTCCGTACATCTATCCAGCTCTCTCCGACCGACTTCAATTGCGAAGAATCTTTCTTCCACTCAGTGTGATGTTCCGAATTGTTTCTCTCAATTTCTGAACATCGTGTTTTAGGGCGAACTTTTGTGGAACGCATGGAGAACGAGGAAGATGACCCAAACACAAAGGCGTCATCTGAACGATAAGAGCGGCAAGACAGAATAAGACACGACAAGAGTTGGAATACCACTTGAAGACCAAATGTGTCAAATGAAAGTAAGAAATTATTAAGATACTTTAAGCAGGTCGGCTGGGGAACGGAGCAGAAGGAATTTGCGAGAATTCTCAACAAAGCACAGAAGGTTGTGAATGTATCGCAGATAGACTGCATGTGAAACATGTTGCACAGACATAACTATCTATACACTATCCTAATATGTCCCTTTTAATCAACGATTTTCGGGGAAGGCAAGAGAGTACTGAACTGATGCGAGTCAGGGCTGGCTCCTTGGCGAGGACATCATTCGATTGATACCGCAAGCGGCCAAGTTTTGGTGAGTTCCAGGAAGATTTATTTTAATTTTTCTGGTGGGAAAATATAAAAAAATGATAAATATATTGTCATGATTTTATGCATAAGGGTGCGTCAATCGTCTCCAACAAGGAGGAGTGAACGACTCACATCTCGGTGAAAAAGCACCATGAAAAAAGGAGATGGAAATCTTCGCTAGTGCCCAATACTAGTAGGGAAGATTTGTAGATACAAATATTTGAACCATATGCTCCATACATTTCCCACCGTCTCTCACAGGAAGTTCTAAAACGTGTCCTTTCTCCTCACCTCTCGCTGCCTCGGATCCACAAAGGACACCCAGCCCGAATTGATTATAACTCACTGAAAACGTTTCATGATAGTCAGCTTGTTCGACGTTGATGTTTCCGTTAGTCACGTACGGAATAACTGAATTTATTTTCGTTTGTGAAGAACCTTCATTTATTGCTCTTCGTCCCCAGCTCAGTTCATCAGTGGTCACCTCTCACAAGGATCATCGTACATTTTTTGCAATGCGGTGTGGGCGGAAATTCCCTTCTCCAGAACCGACTTTCTTTAATTGCAAGACATCCAGGCGTCACTCCCATCATAGAGCTTGACTGGAAAAGAAGAGGAACATAAATCTTTGGTACTTCTACTACTGAGGTCATTGGCCAAATTCATCATCAGCGCGACGATCTCACGTGTCAAGCAGAACATCTAATTCGGAATCTTCCCCAGCGATAACAAGTTCCATTTTGCAACGGGACGAAACAATTAGTTTAGGTTCACGTGCCATGTTCAATGCCGCATCGACAGGCGTCTCCACCAGAATCCTCCTCCACGGTCCTCATTGTAGACCTGTAATATGAACTCAACATTCTAAGTCTTTATGGGAGATTTTCCCAATGTACTCTTTCATTATTTATCTCCAGTTCGTGTGCGACGCATATTTGTTGCGGTTCCCTTTAACTGAAGATTTGGTCCTTCAAATTTTTCTTGCCATTGCTTGCTTCCTAGAAAATAATGCAATTGTTGCGACCTTCATCCAATTCCTAACCTTTATTTTTTCTTCTGATGGCTTAATAATTTTTCCAGCCTTAAACATTACAAGAGTCCACTTCAGATGTGATAAAATCAAAACATTCGTTTTTGAAACGATGAACACGATTCAACCACCTTCAATGGAGGAAAATTTGCGATTTTCTTCAAATGAATTTGTTAGGAAAAGTAATTTCCACCATCCAAGAAATGATTTTGCATTTTAGTAATCAGTCCATTCCAAAAAATAAAAAACAAAGGGATGGTTGGAAACAAAATCCAGACCTGTATATCTTTGTGGCTCTACTCAGATGAGAGTCCTAAATTTGCATGTCTAGAGAAATAATGATGTACACAGGACAAATCGCACGCCTCAATTGGAAGGCACAGCGATGGAGAGCGAAAGTTGACCAGCAGAGCAGGGGACGGAAATATGAATCATATCCAGTCACAAGCATATCCGTAGGCATGATTTTCCCCACTTCCCTGGAGATTAGGGTGGAACTTGAATCTGCATTCCGCCCAGTTCTTGGAGGCAACCCGCGGCTCCGGGGTTTGACTTCTTGCCACCAACGTTCAAGACAGGACGGGAGAGTTTCCTGATTGGACTAGCCGGTGAGGCCAACGCTGCATCTGACCACGGGCCGTTACATTGCTTCGGTCTTTCAAATTTAGTGCAAGGCTTGCGCTGTTCTTACTCCAGGTTTTGGAATAACCATGTTCTGCCTGCATTCATGGTACGGGACAGCACTCACGCAACGGTTAATACGTGGAAAACCCTTTGCGTAATACGCCTTAATTGCGAGAATGAAGCCATATACGATGGTCTTCCATATACCATTTCCGACTGCACCGCGGATCATTGGAGACAACAGCGAACTTATGACCACAAGGAATTCCTTTTTCTGTCTTTAATGACTGTTCGTGCCAAGGAATGTCGTTCTCTGGTGTGTAGAGAAGAAAGTAAGTAACCAAATTTAGGTACTTCAAACCCAAAGTTATATGCCATTGGGATAAATGTATTGTTCTGGGCTGTGTTTTTTTAACTACCTAATATGTAGAGTATATTCAGTTGATTTTCTCATTGTCTCATTGCACGTGGCCCCTTTTCTACTCAGTGATCTACATTTGATATAATCTACTAGGTAAGCTTAACGATGTGATTTTCTGAAGAAAGTGATACATGAAAAATATACTATATTTTATCATGTTTATTTGACACACTTTCATGGCTCCTAATCACGGTGCTAGTGGAAACATTTTCCAATATAGAATATCTTGAATTAATTTTCATCTGCTAGTATATACACATCGTTCTTTTCGATTAAATTTGTTGGAAATATATAGGATACACAGGAGAGTAAGTGAATTAGTTGGTGCAGACATGTACTCCCTCCGTCCCAAAAGTTATTGTCCAAAACATAGTATATTTTTTGCTTGAGCTATGTTTCATCTTTTGTGGTTTCTTGGTTCACTTTTTCTTGCTACAGGTGGATGGGTTTTCCCATAATATTTTTCCACTTTTAATCTACTCGTCTTGGATGGCTTGTACATATATTCAATAACAAAGAATTTTTTACAGTCTTAGCTAGGAATGATAAAATTTTCCGATAAGTGAATTTTTTCTCTTAAACCCTGAAACCTCGGCACGATGGACCTTGACTCAACCATAGTTTGTCTGTTCCGAAGTTATCCAACGAGCTAAAAAGCTAAAAAATCTAAAAAGCTCTTCACCTCGTGACAGTGCGTCTACGAAGCCACGCAGTAACTTCGCCGAGAACGCCGGAGAAGGGTAATTTCCGACGAAAACTAAACCTACGACGTACGGTACAGTAACGCAATGGGTCAACCGCGGTTTGTCTAGTCCGCAACTCAAAGAGGAAGTCCCGGTGACAACGGCAGAGGCTTCTTCCCATCCGAAGGAAACCGATACTGGAAACCCCTCCAATAGAACGATGACAAAGACAAACCTCCGGTCAATAACATAACCACGGTTACACCGGTCCTGACGTTAACCAAAGGGCCACGGTGGTGACTCAAGTACGTGACTGTGTCGACGAAGCTACGCAGTCACTTGTGCAGAAACAAACGAGTCTTAGAAACTCCCCTTACACCCCCCGTCTTACACCTCGTCAAAGGTGATCTACTCCAAGGAAGCAATCATCGATTTATACTCAAACGATTTTCCAGATTACAACGCAAACCTTCGGTGGAGCAAAGTGGAAACCTTTGTTTTCACTCGGTGGCAAGATGATGCTCTTGACCCACATAAATATTACTATTCCGACTCTGCACTAGATCGTAGATTACCACATCACAACAAGTACTGCTCTCTGACTTATGGCGGAAGGGTCTTTGCAATAGAAGAAAGCACACGATGAGTTCTGGGCAAGCAGATGAGTCCTGTGCGAACCTTTCTCACCGTCCATCATGTTGTGAACATTGTCCAACTTGAAGGAAGGCAGAAAGAAGAGATTGAGTTGAACTCCATCTCCATCGATGCTCCAGCTCAGAAGGCAAAGCTTGAATGTAACAGAGGAGACTGAGAAACAAGAGCGTCTACTGGAGTCTTACAGTTTCGTTAGTGACTCACTATACCCAACTCTGACGATCATACCAAACCAGAATTCGATATCACTCTACGTTCTGCCAGAAATGTGGTTGGAGTGAAACTTGGCCGCTACAATCATGACGAAACGAGTCGGTTGGCCAGATGGATGAGCCAGTTGTTGAAGCAACCGCTGCAGCTGGGGCGTTGGTTCGTTTGTGTGGCCTAAACGGTCTATTTCAGCAGAGAATAGTTGGACATTTCGTGAAGTTTGCCAACAGGAGGAGCGAGGGCGCGATCCTTGTGGCTGTGAACTCGCTCGCCATTCCAGTCACTCTTAGAATGGGCACAAGTCACCGACGCGTGAGTTGTTGCCGGAATGAAGGAAACGTGCCGCTGTCCCCTTTCTACAGAAGTGGCCGCGGAGTCGTTCACTTGTCACTTCTTCTGGTGGATGTCCGCCGCAGCAAGGAAGAAAAGCTCAAGTCTAGCTCCAAAGCCTGCTCTTGCCTTCACTAGTTCAGGACATTTCCGCTTGAAAACATGCGGAGTAGCCAAGTGGATTGCAAAAGCAATGGGAAGACCCATCAAGCCGCAGTACTAAGAAAATGAATGGAAACCAGTGGCTAGCCCTGATAGTACCATGATGAGAAATAATCAGGCATGGTTATATTAGTAGGTCGCCTTAATTATCTAAATTAGATTAATTTAGTCGTCTCAAGATAATTAATTTAGGTGCTAAAGGTAGCGTTGAATGCACTTGAGAGAGAGTGAGGGTTCGGAGGTAGAGAGAGAGAGTCACCATCAAGCGGGGCTTGCAGTCGTGGTGTGATTCTCTCGGGCTAGAGAATTAGATTTATAAATTTTGGATTGCAACTCAGTGAACTATGAAACCGACGTGGTAACAATCTAATTCAAGCTGAAATCTCACACGGTACCATTCTGAGCCAATAACAGATTAGATGCCACGGTTAATCTAGAGGCTAGAAGGAGCATCACTTTAGAGAATTTAGGCGCCTCGATATACGATCGCCTAAAATAACCATGCTTGTAAATACATGATAGAGTACCTAGAATATGGATGGAACCATATACAACCAACCTGAGTATCTTATGTTCCATAACCTAAAGCTATTGCTCGCCTGGGTATAGCGCTGACGAAGTGATCATCGTAAATCCATAAAAATACACTCACGAAACTATGCTATACAATATGGTGGGGAAAGTGATATGCTTGAATTTCAACCCGCATCACCTGGAGTATATAATTTTGTCTAGAGCTCTTTGTAGAGCCAGGGAAACACATAGACTGAACCATTCAACACAAGAGGTTAAGGAAAGTAATATGCTTAAAGTTCATGCCACATAGATTAATGTGATTTCTCTGTGGAGTAAAGCGCTAGCGAGTGATCTCTAGAACCTAGAAAACAGAATTACTAGCATATGTTGGACAATAGGCTAGGAAAGTGATATGCTTGAAAGTCGAGAACAGAACTGGAGACTGAAGGCAATATCTAGCTTTTGAATTATCCATCTTCAGCTGAAAGTCGGGGTGAAGGCAATGAACGAACAGTGGAGTGGATCCGGTTTGCAAAAGCCATGCTAACAGCAGTCCACTTCTGCGCTCTAGAAGAATGCCATGCGAGAGCTTACGTGCTTTTCACAATGCCAATCCTTTGCGAAAAGTCTTAGGACAGGTGTGCAGACATTTGATGGAAAGCGAGCGGGTCTTGGGGCATGTAGAAGATGTGACTCAGACATCGTTCGGAAGCTGCTCATCCAAATTCTGGTATGCTGTGGAGCCTCGGAAAGAGCACGCACCAAGGGATTCTTCCTCAACATGTGCTTTTCCAGCTTTCCTCAATTAAAGTATGCTAGGGAACACATCTCATGAGGAATCCATTCGGACGTACACGACTGAAGAAACTATGTGGAAATACAGTCTATATGGGTCTCTCTCTCTCTCTCTCTCTCTCTCTCTCTCTCTCTCTCTCTCTCTCTCTCTCTCTCCTCGAAAATCCTGTCCCAGAAGATGATGACAGCAATGACTGGAAGAGTCCAGCCTCAGGAACGGGCAGTCATAGCTCGGTGACGTGCTTCACAGTCACACAACGGAAGTACATGGAAAAGCTCTGGTGGTGCAAGGAGCACAGTAGCAGGTTACCCTTGGCTGCAAGTTACCAAGCTCTGATCTTGAAGCTACGAGTCGTGGATCATCAGAATAACCAGGATCCATGAAATGACAACCCTGGCGGCTGTCATTTGCATGTGTAAGTTGAGACTCGAAGACTCAAGCACAGTTCCGGTGCAAGAGAAAGGTCGCGACGAAGAAGATGATGAAAATGAAGGAGATTGAGAAGGTGAAGGAAGGCAAAGGTAAGCCAACAACTGTATAAACAAAGTTTATACAGTTGAATTGGAGTGAAGGAACGAGGAAAGCGTGTCGAGAACCTGGCTACTTGGCGCACACACACACAGACCTTTCTTTGCCTCCATGTCCACTGAGTAAGGTGGGGTCTAGTCGTGAACCAGCTCAGCAGCATTGCCAGAGTAGATTAGTGTGGGGCCGGCCAGTGGTTATGAGCACTTTCACATAGATTTGTCCATCCTCTGTCTTGTTCGCGCAATCCCGGCCGTTTGGTCCCGGGCGGGGCCTTTCGATTGGACTCTCCACTCTACCCCTGTCTTAATTAAGATTGTTCTCGTCGACATCTCTGTCTTTTCCTGTTCGGTGATTGTTGTCAAACCACTCATTTGAGTGGGGTCGACAGTGTTTCCATCTAGGACTCTTCGACGTCATACTGTTTCCTGTGAAACAAATCTAACCTCTGCTCTGCTAATGGGGATACCTTTTTTTGCACATGCGCAGATGGAAAGTTGAGGTTTCCAGTGGGTCCATGGTGGGGAATTATTATTCACTGAAAAGTTGGGCCTCGAATAAAACATCGGAGCATGTCAACCCAGTCAAATCCAGAGTATACATGATGTAAACACGGCCCTCTCCGAAACTGGAGATCCCTTATAATGTCGTCTGATAGGAAGTTGTGGTTCGTGGCAGACTCAGGACTGAGTGCTGAGACGGATGTGCGATGACTTCTGTGGAGAAGATTTCTGGGCTCGAAAATCAGCCCTGCAGTGTTGGACTTTACTTATGCTGGCTTGCTCTTCAAGGGCACGCAGACTCGCCGAGTCGTCTTGGTGGACCTGCTTGCATCGATCCAGTCAGTGTGGTCCTATGACCTTTCTTTCCACTGATCCTTAGTATGTCAAATGAGTTGGCTGTGACTGCTGGAGGCGACGTAGAAGACCCGTTGTGAACACACTGTCATTGATGCCCCAATTTAACATCTGCGTGGACTGAATTGATGCATTGGGTGCATGCTCACTGCTTTCAGTCTCCTCTGTCATCAGTAGAAAAATCCTCGAGCTCACTTCTGTTGTATACGTACCTTCTATTGTGTGGGAACCTAAACCCTATGTACCTTGCTGTTGTGTCATTGTCCAGATGCAAGCTTGAGGGGTTTGTGTATCTTCAACCACCAAGAAACTTGAAACCAATTGCCATCGTCGCTCTATGGCCTGCAGATATGCGAGTCCTTGAGTTGCTTCTAGTGGAAGGTCTGGAGACGGAGCTACCACCTTTCTCAATGAACATGAGCTCATACCCCAATATCCAGATCCAACCAGATGCATCCGACAGAGGACTAACGTTTGAGAGTGACAATACACCTACCATGCCTCAGACCAATTTCTGACATTCATAAAGAATGGGAATTAATTCCCCTCACTTACTATGAACTGTGGATTGTACTGAGATGACCAACATAAACATGATAACCATTCGTCAGGGGCTAGTCCTTTCAAAGCACATTATTATGTCGAAGTCAATCCTGTAACTTCGTGAAATAGGTACAACTTTTGATAACCTCGTATTCTAATGTTGCTAGGTTCAGACATTCACAATGAAACACGACGGAAAAAACCTGTCAGTTCCTTACGGCTATAAGGAGCTTGAAGTTGCTCGTCTGCTGAGACTGGCGTTACCAGTAGAAACGGAAAGCCGTTTTATATCTTTTTTCCATTAATTTTATTCGAAGTCATTATAAGAAAAGTTTATCCAACACTACGCTACCATCTTCTTGCACTATGTCCTTGTGATGCTCGCGCGTGACATTTATGTGGCTTCTGGCGAAACTCTTGAAAGCATTCTGGCCAAACACTGGGAACAGCTTGTTTCTACCACCATGAGTCGATAACCCTCCATTTGAAAGTGTGTTTTTGTTTAGACAATGTGATCCGCCTGCAACCACGTCATTATCACATTCTAGTACGTTCAATGTTCTGATATCTGTGTCTAATCGAGGGTTGAAGAAGAAAGGTACCGAGTACCGTGAATTCTTTCCTGACTGGCTCACCACTCGATGCACCGTAGCCAAATAATATCCACCTGTGGCCAGTTGCAGCATCTCCCCAAGATTGATAACAAAAGTACCCCTCTTTGCTGGGACATCAATCCACCTTCCAGCTGTTGTACGTGCCTGTCACATTCACACAAAAACATCTTCAGCTGGCCAATCAATTAGGATATGGCGCTAAATAGTGCTCTCCCACGATCCTTCTCCTTCCGCGGATAATCACTGTCAACTTCCTTAAGTCGATTACATGAATTAACTCGGCGTTGGAGATCTATTACATCTCGACATCTTGAGGACTTTCTACATCCAATTAACTTCTACATCCAAATTTCCCTGTTGTAATTGAAGGATTGTGCCTCCGATGCATTCATACCATGTGAGGCACAAAGGTGGAAGGTTCTTCAAGTATTTGCTTCTAACCTTTTGGCTTATCCAGATTCATCAGAGAGCATCGGATATAATGACTACAGGAACTTGCCTGGAGACCACCAATATCGTCTTGAAGGAGAAGACTAAGGAAGCCGCTATCGCTATGTGCACCAACTCCAAACATACCGATGCCCTCCGCCCCGTCACTTGCTGGGTTTGGAGGATATTTTGCTATCTGCATCACGCAGTAGTTTGTCCTTCAGCACCAAATCCTTATAAATGTGTGCTCGGTGGATTTCTTACATGACTTTCTTTGCTTCAATAGAATCCTCACTAACATACAGAAGGGGAATGGTGCTTTGGAAAAATGTCTATAGCATTCAGCTTGCTGTCATCTTTTGCTTGAATGTGTACCTTCATTTGGTAGTGAGGCATGTATTTGAAGGTCGAATCGAAGAAGTCCTTTTGCAAACCCAGAGAAAGTGCCAAAGCCTGCATGAGGTGCATAGAGACTTCATTCATTTGGTCGATAAACAGCTCTGCTTCTCGTCTGAAATCAGGGAGATCATCTTCAGGTGGCCATTGATTAGGCCCACGTAGGCGTCGGTACAATGGGTAAACTAGTTTATTCTCCATCCCATCTGCAAAGTCAACAATTTCGATTGAGCTTTTACTCTGTGCTCTGTACTTAGCAACAACCACTACTGCTATGGAGAGATTGCAAGATCGTATACACAATAGCGACCAATATTACGGCCCTTCATTAGCTGGACCATCATCTTCTGGATGATGCATCGTGTTCAGACACGGGCCTGAATAAATTTGGGCCGGTTGAACCATGAGCTGGAAATATAATCGACCATTGAACACAAATAAGAAGGCGGAAAATATTCAAGCTTCTTCGGAAGTACATTTCAGAAATTACCAACAATGTCAATGTCCTCTGCTTCTTCTGGTCCAAACTCTATTTGTTCCCGGAAGTCTGTAACACCGGCGGTGTTCTCTACCCCGATCCTCATGTATCC
Source organism: Marchantia polymorpha subsp. ruderalis (assembly GCA_037833965.1). NCBI lineage: Eukaryota > Viridiplantae > Streptophyta > Marchantiopsida > Marchantiales > Marchantiaceae > Marchantia > Marchantia polymorpha. Next base: position 28,153,938 of record AP031351.1, on the reverse strand, counting down.
CCTGAACTGAGAAGAGTTGGTGTAGTCCAGTTGCATCTAGTACGCAATCCACATGCTTAATCTCCTTAGAAAGGACCGACTGACGGAGGATTGAGAATGCGCAATCCTACATCTGCCACGTAATAAAGAGAAACACAGAGAAGCAAAATTTGTACCTTGAGCTCAACAGGTAGGTCAAAGAATTTGCGCCCCATTTCAAGCATTGAATCACACAGCTCCTCAGAGACACCGTGGTTTTTTACATAGAAGAATCCAACCTTGTGGCACTGCTCCCTAAGTTTCCTGCAAAACTCGAGCCTCTCATCCCTACCGCTGAAGTAGGACTCCATATCCAAGACCTCAAGCGATTCCTGTTGTCCTGTTGTCCCATTGGACTCTGCTGCATTCTCACTAGCTGAATTTATCGAAGAAGAACTGATCCTCGCCTCAGGTCTCTGAAATGTAGAGCGTCGGAGGGCAGGATAGCTGCGACTTCTTAACAAATCCTCCGACATAGAAATTCGTTCACACTTGGAGACTGCACTGGCACGCGCCGAGTGAGATTGGACATCTGAAAACTCTCGGCCAAGCTTCGATTGGGAAGCAGACGATCGATGTGCAGTGAATGCCTTACATCGATGTGAAAATGGGACGGTGGAATAGTTTTGGACCAACATTGTCGTCCTCTGCTCTTTCCTAAGAGTTCCTCCGGTAGCTATCACCTCTGTCGAAAGCAGAATTCGAAGCAACTACAATCCCTTGCAAACCCATACGGTCTCCACTGTACGGGTACATGAACATTCCTCCTGTGTAAATAGCTATCGTTCGTTCAATGCACCACTTAGTCATCGTAAACTATTATCGAGAGTGCTGATCAGCAAACAAAAACTGCAACTCTCCTTTCGAAATCTAACAGGGGCAGAACTATGAAATATAAAAATACGGTGGCCGTCAACTCTGAACGATAGTGATGTATTCCGGATATCGATAGAAGGAACTTTGGCAATAAGTTGGTGTAATCGCTCGGCATGTTTTCAGCTTCATCAGCAGGTCAGGATGAGACTGCCGTGCCCTGGTGTTCTGTACGAGCCTTGAAACAGAAATAGCCCTACGTCTTTTTCGAAATCTCCATATGAGAAACTCCGGTCCTAAGGGTGCGACCTAGCCGATCTTACCATTCATCTACCAGCTAGTTTCGCAAGCTGGTTGGCACTGCATGACTGTTTTGCATGTCTCAGTGAGTTCAACCTGGTCTTCATAGGGGATATAGTCTTTCCTCTTGTAACTTATGCGATGTTGCGAAAGCTAGTAGTTCCCGATTTCTCTGCGTCTGTGCAGCTCGTCTTCTTTATTGAAAAACTGCCCCTCATCGCAGAAGATGCGGACCTACTTACGTTTGTCTAAAATAGTCTCAGTCTCGGTTTGTTAATACGATGGCTTCATGAGATAGTTGCTGCTATGTTGAGGGAACTTTGCATCCCCATCCTCAAAAGTCCTCGCAGCCTACAATACCGTCTTGTGTAATCGTCTTTCACTATTCTCCAAACTTTCCACTGTGCTCGATGGCTGCACTGATTTGATTTTACACGGGGAATGGACCCCTTTCTAGGTACCGAGGTACTCAGGGAAAACGAACTTGAAGCAAACCTTTAAAGCGCTGCCTAAAGGCTTGCAGCATAAGACGGATCCACCTAAATGTGGCATAATCTCCCAAACCCAGAAGTATGCTCGCTGTGTAATGCTTAAGAAGAACGTCTTCGATGCAGATCGTTAGTCAAACGCTAGGCAGATTTGTCAAAGCTTTTCCGACGAGGCTTATACTTACAATTACGATGTCATGGTAAAATATACATTCGGGATGCAGAAGAAAAATCTACATGTGGTTCCTACAGCACTCTCCCTAATCTCACGTCGATAACAACGCAGCCTCCAATATCTGTTGAATCGTCAACCTTGACACTACCCACGGTCTTTGATGGAGATTCTAACTCCAGAACGTCTGTCAACGAACGAGGTCCCTTCCATGTGGCAGCTGCCCAGGCTTGTAGCTTGCTGGCTTCAGATTCCCTCTTCTTCATGTGTGATAAGAAAGCTCCATATCGAGCTGCTCAATCAAAGGTCAACAGAGAACAACAAATCCACTTCTGTTAGGTACAAATCATTGGAAGCATTACACAAAGCAAACGAAGTTGTCCACAAAATTTAAGGTACTAAGAAAGGGTACGAACCTCGGGCTAAAGAGGTCACGTCGGCCAAATCCAAATCTTTTCCTGAAGCTGCATGATGATTAAATTTGTCAAAGGCTGAAGACATCATAACCATTAGGCGTTGTCATCGAAACAACTCAACACGTCTGTCCCACACTTTACAAAGACCGTAAGAGCTCAATGTCCAGACTCCACAAAATCAAAAAGCTTTAAGGCAATTTCAGAGGCTATTACCTACTTCTCATCTTCTCTAGATATAGCTTCAAATTGTAACAGCAAGCATCCTGGCTTCAGTGAAGACAAGTTTCGACCAAACAGATTATAGCTTGATACGATTTCGACACCTAAAAATTTTGATCATCAGATTTCCTAAGCGAGAATAATGTCAGACCTGGATCATCAGGAAGGGGAGCTTCAAGTAGCTCGGTAGCTTTTCGGTATAGACCCTGTATGAGTTGCAGACGACAAATTCAATCAGCACTTGTACAGGGATGAAGATTCTCATTTGAAAAAAAAAACATCTCACTTTTAAAAAAAAGGTCCTTTACCTCAGTCAAAGTCAAGTCCCCAGTGCCTCTAGCCTTTCCCCTGCGTGCATAGACATCCGCAAGGCAAGCAAGGACCACTCCTACTCTTCGATGTTTGTCTCCTGCACGAAATAATCTAACAGATGAAAAACTTTACACACCAAGATGGAGTCTATATAAATCGAAGAAAACGCAATGTTATACTTTTGAAACTTTTAATCTGAGTCATTGAAAATCAATCTCAAAGTCAGACCATCCCAGTAACAGAACAATGTAAATTGGACTGACGGTGAGTTCACAGTAATTTACTTCAAAGATAGTTTGAGGAGAAGGAGTCACAAGCCACTACAATTTAAATTCTCGCATTGTGTGTGCCAGGTTCAATTCTGGGCCTGGAAGTTGTGTATATTGTTGTTCAGTTAGTAGAGCAATCACTTGACATTTTGCCACTAATTAATCATTCGGGTACTTATCACATATGTGAGCTGTTAGGTTGGATTCCTCAGATGTAGGGTGGTAATAGCAATCTAGCTGAATTCGAGTTGAATCTTCTTTAAGGTGGGGAGTTCTACGTTGAAAGGTCATACCTAAAGAACATTGCTCAGAATCTAGCTTAGGGTTGCATTGAGTGAGGGCTCGCTATGGCATATGCAAGAAAGACACAGCAGGTCCTGTGAATGTGATCCAAATTTATCACTTTCTCTTGATGATTTTCAAAAAACACAATATAATAACTTTCTGTTGTACTGACCACTAATTTGCTCGGCGTAGTTCAATGCCATCGTTAACTTGGCCTCTGCTTCGTCAAAATCTCTGCTCATCCAGGACAAAACAAACGGCAGGGATATCAGACGTAAACACACTGATAAATCTGGAGAAAAATTTCTAGACTAAAAAATCATTCCAAGGAGCCTACCCTGAGTGTAAAGCCACCTGTCCCAGCCCTGCAAGAGCTCCCGCGAGAACCTCTTGACTACTCATTGCTCCAGCACTCATTCCTAGAGTCGGTTTGCTCAAGTTGCTTTCCGAGAGTGCTGAGGCTTTCTCGTAAAGATCTTTGGCCTGAGACAATTGAGCCCGCGAGTGAGCACACTCTGCAAGACCCAACACTGCAGCAGCTGCAACGACCGAACAGACAATAAACGACGGATTGGCAAGCATCCCGATGTCAAGGAAAAATTGTTCAAGAACATGAACTTGATTGGGTGTAAAATCCTCATCAAATTACTCAAATCATCCGGAGAAGAAAATTAAGCACTTTGGCCCAGCGGAGGGTACTCACCCACTCCATCAACTTGTGCTTCCTTGTCATTCACCCACGAAGATAGACCACTCATATCGAGTATGTCCCCTATCATCATATAAAGACATTCGGTATCAAGACAATTTTGCAGGATGAACGAACTATAAAGAAATACAGTAATTCTGAGCAGAGTTTTGAACATAGCATGACCTAAAAACAAAATATTTCTTCGTCGCCGAACTACACTTCCTTCAGTGAACCTTGCATCTATGTAACTACGAGACAACTTCGTGAAAGGACAATTTCTAACAAATGCCTCAACTATTCAGCCATGAAGAATTGTGCATTTCTCGTCCGTATCCAGACTCGCTCTACTCACCAGTATACTTGAATTTGATGACATGCTCAACAAACTGAACTGTTGCGGCAGCTCTGAAACCGAGTTCCTGACTGGCTGCCACAGATAGCCCATCTGCATCTTCGACAAGCTTTAATAACTTATGCGCCTCGGCAAGAGCATCTGAATCCTGAATCAGTTGGAAAAAAAGAGTTCAACTTTCAGCAGAAAGATTAAAGTTCTGCTTCTCTGACACAATGAGGACAAAAATAGTGTATATCTTTTAATGGATAAAAGAAGGTGAGTATATCTAATGTTAATTCACGAGGCAACACGAATGTTCATACTTAGAAAGACTGTCTCTTCTAAGCACGAAATCTGTAAGTGCTTACCTTGTGCATACGGAGCAATACCGCAATCAAAGCTTCCGTGGCAGCAACTACAATCAAGTCATGGGAAGGCATTAAATTTCTGAGACTTAGACCGATTATCCTAACGATTATCCATTCTGATTCCTGTCCAAACTCCACAACTATTCAATTAACAAAATCTCCTGTGCTGACATACCTTAGCTACATCAGACAACAGAGAGAACAAACAAAAAGAACTTAAGTTATGTCCTCATCCTTCGACTAAGTAAAACAGATTGATGGTTGCTGCGACTTCGAGAACATTCGGCAACTCAAGAGCTCTCATGAGTTTTCACACTATTTTATTTTGCAGCACAAATTCTAATCAGTAATAGTCAAGCACGAGATGCTGGAGGCAGCTTACCTCGCACCTCTACGGATGCATCCTGTAAATTTGCAGTCAGCTGCAATACATCCAACGCATCCGACAGCTTCCCTCTGTAAATATTCTTTTGGGTTAGACACATTTTGACATTCTAGGCTTAAGTACGTTAAAGAAACACGTACAAAGACAAGACGAAAGCATTCATGACTGAAAAGAATCGAAGTGCTAATCTCTTAATACGAAGCCGGAATAAGTGCTGTAAGAAATGCTCAAATGTAGGCGAATGACAAAATGAGCAGCCCTGTCTCTTTGGGCACGTTCATGAGAAATAACCTGAACACCGAAGTACGTGCATATTCATTGTTTGAAGCAATGCATAAAGTAAAAATCTACCGTTAAAGAAGCCTCCTAAAAAGTGTTATTTTTACCCATCAAGCTGCAACGTTGCTAAAGTCAGCATCACCCTTCCCGCTGCATTTACAGCCGCCGGTCCTTGACTATGCAAGAAATTGAGACCTTGCTCCAAGACGCGCAGGACTTCAACCTGCGCCGTTTCTGACGACCAACACAAAACATGAAAACATTCATCCCTGGAACTTCAAATTCGAGTTCCTATGAAATTAATATCTGTAGTCTGAATGAGAGACCTCGAGTTCGACGGCATTATTACTCTCAACCCACTCTAGACTCTAAACCATGGGATTGAGGTCCCGTAGATTCACCATATCAAGCAGCTCACTAACCTGAATTACATCTCCTTTCAATTTTTCTTACTCTAAACTCAGCGATTCCTTCCTGATAAACTATCCAGAATGCCTCAAATTTGAAAAATAGCGGCATTCGCTGTTACTAATTTCCAGTGGACTTAAATTAATTCCCCGGAGGAAGAATATTTCTTCAAAACCCTGTAAAGGAAGGGACAATAGATTCACCATTTTTTCTGCAAGAGGCAGCGTAACTGATCATTTGACTGGCGATCGCCTCCCCATCGGTTTCACTCTTGCCCGTGGAGCTGGCACCGAAATATCTCCGATCGACACCCCTACTCGAGCACCAAAAATCCCCTGTCCGATTCCGAAAACCTACTCCCCCACAGGAGAACGTCGCCCTCGAGCTTCTTCGGGAAATCGACCCCGTATTCTCCAGGCCGCCATCTGATTTTAATAGCGAGAACGCTTCAGAACCAGAGTGCAAGGCACAAAAGGGGAAAAGTAGGCGCTCCAATCGGCCACTTGTCGCAACCCTGCTGCTTCTCCGCAAAATCGAAGCCATGATGTGCAACTACGACTGGACCACCTCGGCTGCTGACATTTACAGCTCCACCGGAAGGAACCTGCGCGGAGCTGGACGAGCGATCGAACCAGGAGGTGCTTCGGCCTGTCGAGGACACAAGAAATGCAAACCACTCTCTACACTCCGAGAGTTGCCCGATTCCTTGAACAGACGAGCCTCAGCGGATAAGCTCGCAATTGGTCTTCCCTGTCTCATTCGATCGCTCACTCCTCAAGAGCCTCTTGCAAATCAGCTATAGCCAAGTCTGCACCAGCGGACCTTTGACAGCAGCGAATTGACAATGAGCCAAATTCGCTCCGTGCCCGGCATCATCCTCCTCGGGATTCACTCCCCGCTCGACAATGCACCTCTCTCTTAACGCTAACCCATGCGCCATCGATCGTCCTGGAATTCGTGCATGGATGGGCTCCGGTGACCGGACCCTTCCTTGCCCAGGTTGGGTCCAGTCTCCAGACCTGTCGATCGCAGCACCAAGATTCCGGAAGATTCTGGAATCATTTGCAAGTCATGGCTTCTCTTCATGTACTCACTCCGTAGAGTCGATAGAAGACCACTAACGATACCGTTATCCATTCCTTGACCTTGACTCAGGTAAAGTCAGGGACCCATGTACCCTTGGCTATTGTTCGGATCCGTTTCTGTTAATCATGGTTCATATTCACCGTATTCACATTTTATTTTTCATCCACCATTCTTGGAATAATATATTGTATTTATGAAATAATAATTTATTAATGATATTAAAAATTAGGGAAATCGATTTATCTACTTGTTTAATGTGGAAGACATTCTTCTTCTTATAATGACTTTGTGTAAAAGATTAGATTATAAAACTCAAAAAGCTATGAGATGTAAAAGTATTTAATTCCAAGTCAATAATTTTAGTTATGTGCATGAATATGATAAGAATCAAAATAAGAATTTAGGAAAATTAGATTAAATGTTTTAATGAATATTTATTTCAAATCAATGAAAATTCATATGAAATGTCGATTATTACGATCAACTTTAGTGGATTAAATTATACATAATTTGTGACGATAACATTACAAAATTTTTATGTGAATATACTGTATTCACGTATGATCAAAATTATAAATGATAATTTATGTTAGGAGATAGACGGTAAATAAAACGGTGTAACTTTGACATTACTTCATTTTGATAACTCTTTGATTCTCGAAATTATAAATGATAATTTACCTTGGGAGATAGATGGGAAATAAAAGTTGTAAATTTGACATTGCTTCACTTTGATAACTCTTTGATTCTCGAGTGAGTTATTGTATTCCAATTTGTACTTCATAAATTTTTTATGATAATTACAAACAACTAGAAATCTATCACAAAAATCATGTAACTAATAAATTTTAATCTTTATTTTTATAGTATATATATTATCTTTATTTTTTTGCCTTAAACTTCTTTTTTCAAAACTCAGATAGCTAAATCTCCGACAACAAACGTGGCACATTATGCACAACAATGTGAATCAACTACGATATAATTCTTCAATTATCTTTCCAATCAACAAGAGATTTCAAAGTATTCTGAAATGTTATGAGAATTATGCACATAAAACTTGATTGAAATTTTACAGACGCAGCATGTTCTGGATCTGGTCTATATCTGACTTAACTACGTTATAAGTTTATGTGAGTTCACTTAATTAACTCATGTTTTTTGTTTGTATGCTTATCTTGTTTGTTTGTTGATCATATATTTTAAATCTCAATATTGATTTCACAATAGTTTAAAATTCGTGTAAATTTATTTTCATGTAAGTTTTGAATCAACAAATCATTCAAATTTTGTTTGAGAAAAAATATATCTTTAAATATATATATCAAATAAGCTTATTAAGGTCATAATCTTACAAATTGATTCAAGCTTAAGATATTATTGACTTATAATTCAATTGAATTGAATGAATAATTCAATTCAATTCAGTCTTATGTATCAATATACTATGTAAATTTTTTTTACATACATTCATTCATTTATCATTATTTTCAATATATGAAAATTAAAATCATGAGCTCAATATTATCATTGTACATATCGGTCAAGCCACAGCCCCCCCCCCCCCCCCCCCCCCCCAACCACGGGTGGTCCGGAAGGCCAGAGGATCCATGAAATATTCTCGCGCGAATAACCCTCCGGAGGTCTTCATTATAATTATGGTAAATAGATCATAAATATGTGATTTCATTCTGACTTGAAAATAAATATATGTATAAAAAGAACTATTTGAATGAATATACATACATTATTTACAACTAATTTTTCATGTGGTCATGTGTTTTGAAAATATGATTATGAATATGATGAATTTTCATGTATTGTAATTTATTAAGTATTTTTCGGTTTTATATATTTCAAATCATAAACATCATATAAATGTCTATTCAATCTAACATTTTTTTTACCCATCTTAGTTTTCAAATTTAGTATAACTTTTATTCATATTTATATTGTAAATGAATTTTATGTCAACATGGAATTCCAACAATGATCATCAACATTTTAGTAGATTTTATTTTTTTCTATATGCAGTATTTCAGAATATTATTATAAAACTTACACTAAGAGTCTCAAATTTAGCCTCAAAAATTAATGCCATTGAATAATATCAAATTTATTTCTAAGATAATTATTTTTAAATAAGTAAGGTTTAAAACAAGAAAATTTTCAAAATATTTTTCAATTTTATTTGAAAATATTTAAATAAATATCATTAAAATGATTTGGCTTTTAAATTAATCTTTTGTTTATGTGATCACATATGTCTTTGCTCATACTATTCAATTTCAGTGTGTTGTTTATTTCGTGGTTGATATATATTGAAAAATGAAAACAAAGTCAACAAATAAGTGCTGTTTTTCTAAGATTTATCTTGACAATCTCTAGAAAGAATGTTTTAAATTAGATTTATTGAATTACATTGATGCTTTATGTAATTTAAAAATTTAATTGAAGAATTAAAATTGAAAATTTGATTGAAATATGGAATTGAGGTTGATTTGTATATATATGATTTTGACACTATTATTTTGTGGTATCAAGAAAAAAATATTATCTCAACGGTTCCACAAAACAATCAAGTTCAATAATTTTGGACAAGAATGAATAATCCAATATCCCAAATCATAGTTCGTAAAGAATAAGTTTTACGGATTAAATATTCAGGACTCTAAGTTAGTGAAGAGAATAGAGAAGACACGTGAAAAGTTACTTGCTATCCTCTTCACTAATGATAGAGTACAAGTATCTCATACTTTTTCTATTTTTTCATAATTTTAAATGCAATAATTGTTCCAACCTTATATCCAAGTTAATACAAAAATTTGAATTTAGTTCTGAAACTAAGTGTGAGTTGATCAAAGTAATTATGTGTTCATGAGTGAAAACATTTCTTACCTACATACAATGAATCTCAGCATCGCATACAGCTAAACAAATTACAAGACGAGTACATCACCAACGTATAAATTCTTAATACTAATCAAATGAATAATTACACTTCATATCTACAACCTACTAAAAAAACGATATATGGTTACATGACGTTAGTTCTTATGGTAGGCAAGTCGATAAGAAAATGCAAGGTGACATATGATGATGCACCTCCACTGTTTCCAACAACTTATACGGATGCGATGGGAACTATATATCCAGACGTACTCTACAATTGTTTCTTGTATTTACTACTATAGAACATTCTCTAAGAGGTTGACTTCACATAGATGCTCCCGCAGAAATCGCTAGTACATGGCATGGACGTTATTGCAAAGATGTTACATGGTAAAGATGTTCATCGAAGGTAACATCCCGTAATAGAATAAAAGAAACGAAGAACACATCTAGGGGGTACGATGAAACTAATCCGGCCCAAATAACGCTGAAGCTACTCATTCGTGCATCGACTTTCGATGACTTAACGAACCTGGCACTACCCCAGAATATGAACAAATTTTGCAGATGCATGCACTTTTCTGCAAGAAATCCAACGCTGAACTGCGGAACGCAAATTCTGCGGAAGTAGAAAGCCAATCACACGCTGCTTTAATGGCACCTGCGTCAGCTTTATTGGTTTTGAAAGTGAAGGTCTGAAAAAAGGACAACACCCATCGAAACATGTCTTCCTTGACAGTCAATTTAACTGGTTTATTGAGAATGTAACACTTGTAAGTGCGAGTCGCTCCGGGACAACGCAATGACGTGGTGTCCATGAGTAGGTCAAAAAATTATCAAGTGCCAATCACGATAGTGACAAGAAGACCAGAGGAGACGCGGTCCTTGCGGCGCAGGTACACCCAGACGGCGTACATAGTACAGGTTTTGAAAGCTTACCGGGTTCACATTCCCTGCTGTCGACACGGGATTATTAGACGGCGACGGCAGAAGAGCTGGTACCGTCTGCCTTTCGCAACGTGGCCGTAGACCTCTGCAGAGGAGAAAGTTGGCATTCGCAACGGAAAGATTGAGTGACTCTACAAGGAACCGTCATAAAGTAGACCGAAAAGACCAGATAGTAGCTACATCTTTCTCAACTTGTCGGTTAAAAAATAGATATCGTCTATCAATTATTATTCATAGATGATTGGTGGTGTATCTATAAGCTTTATAGGTCACTAAGTACGCAGAACTATTGATATCTTAGCTGCAAAAAATATGTTTCTAACGGAAAGCCCTGCCCAGCCTCATCCTATCCATTTCGTTTCATAAAAAGCATTTATCTTAGTTTCCGCTGTAGAAAAAAATTAATAGCAGACCGAAATATGATTGTATATCCACCTTCACTAAAACCGATCCAGTGCCGATGAACGATCTGACGATCAGCATGAAGTTTGTATCTCTGTCGGGGGTTGGCAAAACAGACAGTCAGTCTGAGGTGGATCCAATACAGTATTCGCGATCCAGGATTGCAACGAGAAGATATTTGACGTGAGGAAATAATGGACAACGTCGACGGCGACGGCGTACAGATCACCGATTCATATGCTACATGCTGTATGGGGAAGTCATCCTTGCTTGGCTGCCCCACCGTGTGCCAACACCGTCCACCGCAGTCCTCTCCTGATACGTCATCACTCCGATGTTCATGGATTGGAAAGACTTCAACGTTGTACGTCATGCTGCGACCACGCAGTTGGCATGATGAGGTTTCATGGATGCCAACAAGACTTCTCAAGAAGGGGCGATGATATTCTCATACGCTTGACTTGTGGACCAGCGCTTGGCAGTCTTTATCAGCCTTTTTGATGATTCAGAGTTCCAGAAATTGCAGCAGCACGGCACGAGGACCGCACGCAACAACCGTGGAGGCCGTGGCAACTGTTCAGGGTACCCTTGCTCTTCTGTCGGTCTCGGGTCTCGAATTCGGAGTCAAGGTCAGTCACACCACCTGAAAACAACCAATAAGTCCCAATTTCGAGGCTCTTTCCAACTCTACAGCACAATACCCGTTCAGTACATGTATGGAGGAACTGTGTCGTTGATTCTGGGTACAGGGCACTGTCGTCGTGTGATTTTCGATGTATTGGAAGAAAATGAAACCGGTGAAATGGGGCACGTCACCGATGAGGATCATTGAAGCGACTTTTTTATGTCACTGCTCGCCATGTCTTCGATATGGCGGGCAGTAATTGCACAATGATTGTTTTGAAAGCTTGCAATTTCTGTACCTCCTTTGAAAGATGTAGCTATGAACATCTTTTACAGTAGGAAATAAGCCTTTTTCCCTTTATATTATTGTCGGCAGAATTATTTTTTTGTGCATAAAGGGGATATCTCTTCACAAAGAGTACTCTCTCTCAGGTTCGAGTACGAGCGCGACGTCAGGTTTATCCGGTGTGTAGTGTACAAGTATGACATTGACCACGTCCACCTCTTCACGAGGTGCACCATGCAGACATGCCAGTAACCACATCCATATTATCACGAGGTCACACATGTTGTACATCGTCATCTCCTGGAGGTTTCAGTTGTCACTTTCCAGTACTTGGTCGTTTTAATGACCTTGTGCTCACTTTCAGCTCAATGTCATTTTATATCCTCTTGGGAACTCAACTCCTTTTTTCTCGCTTTCTTGTCAAATTAAAAAGGTTATAATCTTAAACACCAAATAATATTTAAATAAAGAGAGCTATATCTTGGTGGAAAAATTATCCCTACAAAATCTCCAATTGTAGTACTGGCCTAGAGAGCCAACTCGAAACTCTGAAGTCTTTGAAGTAAGCTGTGTGTTTTAGATCTATCTATCACATTCAAGTGACTAGAAAAGCGAACAAATTCAATCAACCTCCTCATGTGGAATATGCTCTTCCTTGTGAATCCAACATCTGTATCTTTGAGTTTCAATTATCTCCTCTTTGAACATTGTAATGACTTCTTTTTATCTTTCTTAAATTCTCATCTTATAAATTATCTCATAATTATTCACTTCATATGCGTCGGCCCCTAATTATTTTCGAAAACATGAACATTTTCACGCTTGTATAGACGTTGACCATTATTTTTGCACAATAAAGGGCCTTGGTGAAGTTGTAAGGATGTCACATATCACCTCTCCTCATGTTGAATTTATTTATTCAAACCTCCAGGTCACTGTAAAATTGTATTATCAAACAACTTCTTCTACCAAAGGTTACCACCCTCAGAACAGTAACCAGCATAAAATCAATGAAGATCCATTTCAGCTCGCATGCTCTTGCGCACTCACTCCCATACACATGTTTAATTTCTTAGACCGAATACAAATATCACACAAAAGCTCCATCGCATTTCCCCATTTTATGCGCATGTGTTGCTTGCCTTATGTCAGACAACTATCACAGAACATCTCCCTCAAAACTTCCCCATGTGACGGCATGGGGGAGACAGACAGCCGGAATAATGTTTATGCTATTCCCGTATTGTGACTACACATACACTTTCACAACATGCGGTCACAATAAAATAAAAGAATCAACTCCCTTCACAGTACATCACAAGTCTATTACAGTCTATTATTTGTCAAACCTTACAGTCATACCAACACCAACCTGTCCATCATTAGTTGTCGGAAATCTGAAATTTAATTATATTCAATAGCGATGTTCCATAATTTGCGGCTTCTCCAAATTTTCATTCCACTCTGCAGCTTATTCATGAAATACAAAGCGTTGGTTTGAAATCTCATGAGATACTGCAAGAGACCTCGACTATGTCCCTGGTAATTAATTGTTTGTCTCGCACTTCTTTGTTCGTACATCGGCCAGTCAACGCGATTGGAGTGGAGTCAGGAGTGCGTCCTTCTAATAATTTATTCAATGAGTATTCTAAAAAAAGCAAGAAAGAGAATCAAACTTCTGACTGCACATTCAATCAATATACTATATTTGATTGTTTATACAGCTTATGACCAGTAGGTAGAGCTTTTTCATTGCAAATGCGCATAAACTGTACACTTTCACCTAACAAATAAAATATTACGAGTATAGTACTTGTTAAACCTTGCACATAAACAACACCAGCCTGTCCAAAATTATCTTCATGTCCAACAGGGATATTTATTCCATTATTTGCGGCTTCTCTAAATTCTCACTTCTTTCTGGAGCCGATCTCTTCAATACAAAGCGTTGATTTGAAATTCCATGGTATACCGCAAGAGAAATCGAAATTGTGCCAAGTAGATGATTGTTCGTCACGCAATTCTCGGTTCGAAGATCGGCCAGTCAACGCGAATGGAGTAGAGTGAGGAATTGCTCCTTCTCAATTCTGGAAACTAAGAATTTAGGGCTAGCTTTAGAGTTTTAGAGTTTTGGGCCACTTTTCCCTTCCCAATCTACTGTACGTCATCATGGCACGTGGACTGTGAGATGAAAGTTGACTCGAATGCCATGCTCCTATGTTTTATTTGTTTTCAGCAAGAAACGTAGGATTTGACTACAGTTTCTGCAATTGAAATTCTGTGGTACGATGATTGCACTGTGAAATTATTTCTGCAGAATCCGGCAAAAAGTACCCAAGTTAGGGGTGCAGCTAATTTGGACGTGAACAAGTTTCATCTTTAGTCATGTCACATGACTAAAGATGTAATGGGATTAGCATGAAACTTGTTCACGTCCAACTTGTAACACATGACTCATGTGTTACATACTACACCTTTTTCTAGTATCCACTTGGCCATGGCTAAGTATTCTACAAATACTAAAAAGGAAACCAAAATAATGTGTAACTTCGCATCCATCAATTTGCTGTATTTGAATACTGATACAGGTTATGACCAGAAGGATATGAATATCCATCGCAAAATTGCATCAACAACCAAGAGAATCAAGGTTGTGAACGGTGGCCACTCCAAGAGTGAAAGGGTGATGCAAAATCTTATTTACAAACAATAAATATTCAAGGGTTTTGATTCACTCACAGAACAAAAGGTTCATTTTGGATCACACTGTCAAATATATTCATGAGTTCATGATAGAAAATGATTTCAATAGGCATACGAGGTTTATAACAACTTGGATCACACTATCAAACTTATTTACAAAACGAAGAAAAATTATTATTTTATTCAATAGGCATGCGGGCTGTATCTCCTTTTGGATCACATTATCAAACATATATTTAAATATAGAAAGAATGGCAATTTCTGCTTTATGCCTTTCGACCCTTTGGGTCTTCCGGGCTTGATATATTACCATTTATGACATTCAATAGAAGTTCCGAAGAAAACATTGCAAGTGAACCCTTTTGCTACATTCTGTACATTGACGTGGTTAGGTATTTTATCTTCCTCGTAAATGAATGGAGGAAATCGAGTGACGAAGGAGAGTTCGTCACTCGTCAAATCTATGCGACCTTCCAAACGAACGTCGTAACAAGAAAAAAAAAGGCAATGCGGATAATAGAACTTCAAAGATCTTTTATATTCGGGGTTACGATCCGCCGTAGATCTGGTGTACACAGATCTGGTGAACGAGGTGGACTCGCGGACGCCGGTCCTCGAGGTGAAGAACAGCGGAAAGGCGCAGTCCCCGACAGCGTAGACCGCAGTAACGCAGTCCATAGTGGCCGTCTGGCCGTACAACAGAACTCCGAGTCTAGTGTGTCGGTCTCCGAACGAGGTCCCTCTGCGAAAGTGGTCCGCACGGCAGGAAGGCGTTGACGTGTCAAGACGGCGTCGCAGTGATCCCTCATCGTCCTCCGTCGCGCGCCGTGGGGTCAGTAGATGGTTCTTAAGCCCAGAGCGGATGGGCGCCTCTGCTCCAAGAAACATCGACGATCTGCGCCTTCCCTCTGGGCCTTTCGATAGAACCAGAGCGAGGAGAACGACGAGCAGACGAGGGAAGCGAGGAATTGAAGATTGCATTCGAGGAGCATTTGGTGGCAATCTGTCGCGGATTTTTTCTTTCGTAGGGGACGATGTCGGCCTCGACGATGGCTGTCGTCGGTTCAGCCGCAACCGCCTCTCTCGTGTCCAGCGGCAGGAGCAAGACGCAGCCTCTGGCGTCCGCTGCCTCGTCTTCTTATGGAGGCTCTGCAGCCTCGTTGAAGAAGGGAATGACGGCTGCCGCAAAGAGGTCAAAAAATGGTGGTGTTCGATGCACTTACACTCCCGAGAAGATCGACTTGTTGGCTGAGACGGCTGTGAAAACGGTGAAGGATTTCCAGAGGCCCGACAGCTTCGGGAGGTTTGGAATCTTTGGTGGGAAGTATGTGCCTGAAACTCTGATGCAGGCTCTGACGGAATTGGAGGTCGCTTACCGCGACGTTGTGCCCACGGAGGAGTTCCAGGTATGATGCTTTTCTCGTACACCTCTCCATTCCCACTTCCATTCAGCTATGGAGAGGTTCGATTCGTTTGTGGATTGGAAGCTTGCGACGCAAGCTGTTGTGGGTAATGTAGAAATGTTTTTGTAGAATTGGTCGAAGAGAACCTCACGTTCTACATTGGTGAAAGCTCTGTCAACAGGTAAGTCTTTGAAAAGGGACTTTGATACCCGGAGGAAACAGGCATTCTTGAGGCTCTTTATTCAAGTGAAGTAGATTCGCGGGATGTGGACATCCACGCAGACTCTTCTGAATTTTTAGTAGTGTCATGAGTATCCAACGATTGACTCGATGTGTGCAGAAAGAGCTGAAAGGACACCTCAAGGACTATGTTGGTAGAGAGACACCACTTTACTTCGCAGAGCGCTTGACCGAGCATTACAGGAGGGCTAATGGCGAAGGCCCCCACATTTACCTCAAAAGGGAAGACTTGAACCACACAGGAGCTCACAAAATTAACAATGCAGTCGGACAAGCTTTGATGGCCAAGAGAATTGGAAAGAAGAGAATTATTGCTGAGACCGGGGCGGGTCAGCACGGTGTTGCCACTGCGACTGTTTGCGCACGCTTCGGTTTGGATTGTATCATCTACATGGGAGCAGCTGACATGGAGAGACAAGCCCTCAATGTTTTCAGGATGCGGCTTTTGGGAGCCGAGGTAGGTTCTCTCTTCTCCATGGCTTTTGAACTAAGATTGTGAGGTGGATGGTTGTAATCCGGCCCAATTGTTTGTCAACTTATCTTAGATGAGTGGAGATCGAGGCAGAGAAAACTTTAATTGTTAAGTTTGGGATACCATCTTTGAACAACAATAGCGGTTAATCTGTCTCCGGTGGTGATTTGTAAGATTTTTCTCTGTGTTGATGCAGTCACTTTTACTTTAAGGGTAGACCTGATTTGCCACATGTGGCTTGCAGGTGCGTCCTGTGCACTCGGGCACAGCCACACTAAAGGATGCTACTTCTGAAGCCATCAGAGATTGGGTGACGAATGTGGAGACTACTCATTACATTCTTGGATCAGTTGCTGGTCCTCATCCTTACCCAATGTTGGTACGCGATTTTCACGCTATCATTGGAGAGGAGACGAGGCGACAAGCTATGGAGAAGTGGGGAGGAAAGCCTGATGTTCTCGTAGCGTGTGTGGGAGGAGGTTCGAATGCCATGGGTCTATTCCACGAGTTCGTGGATGACGAGGATGTTCGACTTATAGGTGTGGAGGCCGCCGGTCATGGAGTGAACACGTCTCAACACGCTGCTACCTTGACGATGGGAGATGTTGGAGTTCTACATGGTGCTATGAGTTATCTCTTGCAGGACAAGTTTGGCCAGATCATTGAGCCACACTCTATCAGTGCAGGGTATGTCTCATAGCAAGCTTCTTCCATTGATCAAATGTCAACCGACTTCTTTTGTAGTGTTTTGAAGATAATTTTTGTCAGCATTCCCACTTCTAGGTTTCTTCCTCTTTTGGATTGAGATTTGGCTTGAAGGACGAATGTGAAAATCGGAAGCCGTCGTTTGGGAAAATTGTTTGTATGTTTTCTCTTTTCATCTCTTGGATCTCAGGGAGATTTTTTTGGCTGCCTACAGATTGGATTATCCCGGAGTTGGGCCAGAGCATAGTTTTTTGAAAGACGTGGGTCGGGCTGAGTACTACAGCATTACAGATGCAGAAGCCCTGGATGGTAAGCAAACCTCTAATTTGGACTGGGAAATTTGATGATCGGTTTTTCCGTCAATTGAGTTATAATTAAAGAGAGTTTTTTCGCTATTTGGTCTCTAGAACGAAGTAACAGAATGTTTAGCATTTCTGTGATAAAACATATAATCGCTGTTGAGCTTTGGCATTGATATGTGTCCTATCTTGTGACATCAGCATTCCAGTTGCTGTCGAAGCTTGAGGGTATTATTCCAGCCTTGGAAACGTCCCACGCTTTGGGTTATTTGGAGAAACTTTGCCCGACATTAGCGGACGGAACAAAGGTTGTACTTAACTGCAGTGGTCGTGGTGATAAGGACGTGAACACCGCCATTAAGTTGCTGGGAATGTGAATTCGTATAGATGGGGGATAGTCACGGACAGTTCCATCGACAATTTTTTTGAGAGTTGCTCTAAATTAGTTGCAATGTCTGCGAGATCAATTGTGTAAGGATCGAAGTCTTGCTGTAAATACGGAGAGTTCCAACACTAGGGCAAGTTCTGTTGGGAAACTGGAGTTAACATTTTGAAACAGGAGGTTTAGAGGTTATGAGATTATCATTGTTATACACGTGACAAATGATAAGGAAAAACTATCTGCGTACACGTTCACGCTGTCTAAAGCGTGCCTTTCATTTGTATTTATGTTCTGAGGTGTAATCAAAGAAGGAAGTTTGATTCTTATGCCGAAAAGGTATATATAATGTTCAGCTCATGGTGAAGTCGTCAATTTCTGCGATAAAGTGTGTATAGCTTGTACGTCTCGCTTATGAAGTAGGGGATGGAAGAAAGGGGTCGTGCAAGCAGAGTTTGATAGTAGCTTGATTTGCCGTTGCCAAGGACTAGAAAAGTATTGCAGGTTTGAATGATTATTGTCCTAGTGACACTGGTCAGCAGGGCATTGTTAACCTAAAGAGTGTCTGGCGGCAAACGACCGATATTTGGAATTTATGGCGTAGTTGTACCTGATAGAATGAAAGGATATAGTATTGCTGGCTTTTGTGGTAATTTGGAGCGACTTTTGCTAGCAGCGCGGTTTCTCCCCCACAGAGTTTGTCAGCAGACGACCACTATTATGAAACCTATAGCCTAGTTGTACCTGACAAAAGGGATGGATCGAGTTTTGCTGGCTTGAATAAGTTATTCTAGAAGCGACCTTTGCCAGCTTCGCAATGTTACCTCCAAAGTGTCTCGCGGCAGACGACCTGTAGCCCAGGTATGTCCGAGAAGAGGAAGGGGGAAAAGCATTGGAGGCATGAATGTCCTACCATGCGAGTGAAGTCATAGCCAGCCCGAGTGCCTACCTGCAGTGTCCGGCGATAGACAGTCTCTGCCATGACATATTTAGCCTAGGTGTGTCTGACTAAAGGAAGAAGGTGAGGTCTAGATTCACTACATGGTTACCTCTTCCGGAGCATCTTTAAATATCTTCCTAAAATATTTTTCAAGTAGGTTTTATACCAGGTATGCAAACATTGCATGAAATGTCCTTTTTGTGCCGTAAAAAGGCTAAAACGTAATGCACTAGTAGAAATAGATAGTCACTTGTTTATGGATCGGCAGACAGACGATAGTATATAGTATCGTCTGTCTGCCGGTCTTTGCGTCAATCTCTGGATGAATATATAGCCAATAAATTCCGTAGATTTGATGTGTGTCACAGAGTGTTTGGAGTAATTGCACGTGGGTTTCAAAGCAACGTGTTTCTTCTGATCATCATACGTGCCAATAGTACGTCGTGAAGTGGGCTGGAAGTGGAAATCTGACGGAAGTATATATGCAAAATGAGTGAGTGAGTTTTGTGTGTGTAATACGGATATTGAGTATTAACACGCTATGTTGTCGAAAGTGAATAATTAAAATAAAAAGGAGTATAGGAATAGAAATTGGTAACACATAGTTTGAGAGGGAGGAAAAGTACAAAACTTGGTTGAATGCGAAACATCACTATCATAAAGAGTTGGGAGTGTTCTTGCCATCGGAAAATATTTACACTGCACAAAAAGAGACTCAAATTATGATACTCAGAAGGAAGAGTTTAATCTGGACGGCTGCTCAACTAATTGCTTGACTGCCCTATATCCAAATTGTTTTTTGAAGGCTATTAGAATCACCCGACAGTGATCTCTTCGTTACGAATATGATGATTCATTTAGCCTCATTCTCTTAATGAGGCTAAAGATGTGACTATTAACGTAAGTTACCTTCGATGTAGATTCATTTATGCAATAATTAACTCGCTTAATTTCATAATATTTTTTGAAGTTGATATATGACATTAGTAAGTACTTTGTGATGATATCACGTGTACGCACATTATAATAGTCGATCTTTTTCTTCTGAAGTTCAACAAAGTCAACGTCAACTGGCTACTTTTTACATTCAGTTGGGGCTTCTTTGTCATGCAACTACTGCTTTTGCTTTATGGCCATCGAAAATTTAGATTTCATAATTTCCGTTACATCCAACTAAATAAATAGCCAAGTTTTAGAAACTGAACAAAGACATTTCTATTTGACATTGCTGCATATATATGAAACAAACATCGCAGTCTAGGATTATTTCTCTTCTGCTATAAAAGCTTCTTCTACTTTAGAGCTCAAGTCGCTCCAAAATAACTCGTTAATTCGAGGAATAATTTTTTCCAAAAATCTTCACACTTCAAGTAAATAACCACATTATACAATCAAATTATAAACATAATATGAATAAGTGATTCATTAATATAAAAATATAAAAATTTATATTTCACATCTTATTTCTTGATTTCACCAACTAGTCTTGAGAAAGTGCTCGTGCTCAAACCCAGTCGGTATATGCAAGAGTAAGAAAGTTATTAAATATAGTCAGTTTCCTGCATGCTAGTTGTATAAAGGATAGTTACAAATTGACATGTGACTCATGTCAAGTTGTCAAGTACTCATGTAAGTGATTGTGGATGCTTATGAGTGTGACTATCCTTCAGGTCAACAAAGATTGATGTGTCAACGGATACAGTTCAATATTAGTCATTTGAACAATTGAGCAAAATGATCTTTGTTAGAACGATCATACGCCACTAGACGACCTTCAGAAGAGCAAAATATCCAAATCCTTCCTGAAATTTGGATGAGATATGAAGAGACATCGTAGTGAACTGGAATGCATATTGAGAGCTGCTCCTTACATGGCTGGTTCCATGTGACCACCAGTAATCGATGTAATGCGGTCGAGGTGGTGCACGCACAGCAGGATAAACACTCTAACTTTCTATTCCTTTCACAAGTCGTCTTCATGAGATGTGTTTAAATAGACATCAAATTCGTTCGAAGTTTTGACAAAGTCTCAATATTTGAACCAGCAGAGCAGATGAGTATTCATGCACGGGTTAGTGATCATGAACTTCATAGAAATTCCAGAAACCAGCAATCAACGAATTGTGTGTAGTATAGCCGCCACGTTTGTTATGTTTGAGAATTTCCCCTGCACTTTGTCGAGCATCGGCTAAGCAATTTGCTGCAGAGGACAAAGAGCATTTAGGAGAACATGAGCGAGCATTACATCTACAAAATAATGATGGCCAGTACGAATGCCCAGCCATGAATTCAGAGCCGGGGGCCTGCCGTAGTGTCCTCCGTCACTGCATTGATTGTCGAAGTGCCAGGGAAATGTCATGTCGTACGCATCTACCACTTGCAGATTCGATGGACCGAATTCAGACACCAGCAGCTCGCCCAGAATTGTGTTGTACACCTCCATCTTCTGCGGGTTCGCTGGCTTGTTCCTGAACTCGCCGGCAGGAGCAACTGTCGTCCTGAAAAGCATTTTGGGCCTGGCAGATGAACCTGCTCTCGAGGCTCTCCACAAATTCCCCCAGAATGAGCTCGCTCGCCGGGCTCCATGCACATAGTGCGTCAGATTCGTCCAGGGCTTGCCATCGTGGAGTCCGGAGTTGAGGATGACAGCGTCGGGTACAGAAGGATTGGTGGGGAGAAAGTAGGAGCTCAGACGGTGCCTGTAATCAGAGTCGGCTAGAGAAGCCAGGCCCAAGTTGTTGTCAGACTCAGTGAAGTGGCCATTGAAGTAGCTGGTGATTTTGAGGAACTGAGAGGAGTTTCGGGGATTGGAGAAGGTGGACTCGAAGGTTCTGCCCAGGTTGGAGTCCTGACGGCCCAGAACGAAGTTCAGCAGGTTGCGAATCGTGTCCTGGTGGTTGGAATCGCCCCAGAAGAAGAGCCACCTGTCGCTGAGGCACGTCCAAGCTTCCTGCTGCGTGAAGATCCGGAAGGCGCAGTGGGCCGAGTACACCCACCCATTGCTCTCCAAGCTGCCAACAGGCCCTTCACACCAAGGTGGCTCACACTCCTCGCCAGGATTCAGGCACTTGAACCTCCCCTCATCATCGGCAGTGCAGGACTCGTTCGCTTTGGCTCGAGTCCATCGTCCTCTCCAGCTGCCGTGCCTGAAATCGTCCTTGTTGCAGAGCTGGAGGTCTGACCAAAGGCTGGACTTGAGCTCATCTATGAACTCGAGTTTCAATTGGACCACTTCCTTGGCCAGGATCCAAGGCTCCGGGTTCACATCCAGACCATGCAAATTGTCGAAGAGCAGCACCACTTTCAAACTGTACAGCCCCGTCTGTCGACTGTCCACCTTCAGGTCCACCAAGTACGATCCGTCTCCCAGATCCTTCACAGTCGGCCGTGACTTCCAACTCGGACCTACACTGATGCAGACCAGACGATCAGTTGCTCTTGCTTAGACAAATTAGACGAATGATAATCCGTCCATCTTCTTCAGGGTTTTCTGTTCCACCACCAATTCCGTCTGGAGCATGTGGACTCCGACAAAAGCTGAGGGACATGAGAATCTTCTTCGTTACGTCCTAGTGATGCAGTCTACAGGATTTGGTGTTAAATCGTATCACACATCGATAGGAAGAAGAAAATTGATCTGGAGTGGAGTCAAGTCTCTTCAGTGCCATCAGAGGGAGAGTTCAGAGCATCCGTTTCTGGCATGGAGTGGCAAAGTATGTACCTGAGAGGTCAGTCTCGTAAAAGTCTCCACCTGAGCATCTCCGAGAGCCATCCTCGGTGTAGGAGACCAGGAGAATTTGGTGGTTCTGATTCGTTTGAAGACGTACATTTCCACCTCTCCAAGCAGGTTGATCGATTCCGAATAGCATGGCCTGCGTGGTTCGTGCATTGTGGCACGAAGCCGTGCCGTTTTCTTCCGATTGTTTCAACAACCATTCCTTATCGTTCGGCGCATTGAGCTCGTCTGCCTGGAATTCATGATCTCAGACTGGTTTGTGTGAAGTACAGATGGATATGGATTCAGTTCAGGGTCCTTGCTTGAAGGAGATTATGACATAATGGACGACATAAGCGCTTGCGATTCTGATCCTTTTACTGAGGGGATCCGAAGCCTGTCTAAATGCAACGAGAAGCATGGTTTGATAGCTGTCCTTAAGTAGGCTGAATCGATTACCCACCTCACCAAGCTTGTCCTGGAGGGTAAGATCGGGATTGCTCGGCGAGGATCTCCACTTGCTGAAGCGAGGAACGAAGCAGACGGCCTGATTCGTTCTTAGCGACTGCAGGAGGACGAGAGTGGAGGTGAACATGGCCACGCTGATCAGCAGCATTAGAACATGGCAAATGGACGGACTGCACAGATCGTCCGTAATCGAATCAGCTCTGCAGGATCGAGAGCTGCTGGAGCCGATGGGGATGTAAGCGCTTCCCTTTTGCCAGACTCTGCTCACCTTCTTACTGCTCTCAGCTGCAGCTGCTGTCAACATATTCGCGCTCCCCATCTTTCGGTCTCCTAAACCATCATGTCAGCTAGATCCTTCACGTTATCAGATTATCAAGAGCTTGAAAATGGCTGATCATACACAATTCTGATGCTTTCGCTGTGATGGTGGCTCGGAGGACACTATATGAACATCATCTCCCTTTCGCTATTTAATGTCCGGTGTCTGGATAGGAGCTAGATATGCAGACTGGCTCATGAGTTTCAGCATTCTGCCTCAAACATAGATTACAGACAGCGAGGCAAGTAACCTCTGCATCGTCTTCACTGCGGGCAAGCTGTGAATATTGGAAGACTCGGAGTGCTGAAAGCAGTCTCCTGCTCAGTGAGTAACTGCTGCTGCTCGTCCAGTTGACTTGCAGAGCCTCCTCTCCCTCTCAGTAGCAGCGATGGGGCTTTCGCGTGGAGTACTAGCTGCTGCCTCTCACTCTCGTCGACCGCGAGAGACGACTGGCTCTTGCGACCGTTGAGTGGTGGCATCGGAATCATCTCGAGCGACGACGGCAGGCTCTTCCGTTTCGGTTACTATCGGAAGCGAGCGCGCGGTTATCGACGCCACGTCGGAGGCAGAACGGGGAACGAGAACGAGAACGGGCAGAAATTTGGGGCGCTCCCCAAGATGCTTCCGTTACGGGTCGAGCGATCGAGGCGCACGTGGCCTCGTGAGCCGCGGCATTCTTGAAACACTCCCTCCCCGTCGAGTCAGCGTCGATGCGTCGGATCTTCTCGTTACACAACGAACTGATGGTCGGTAGTCACGATCGCGTACGTCAGCGAGGGCATCTTCGGAAGGACACTCAAGGAGTGGAACTTCTTGCATCGATGAGAGATCGATCTGATCCCGAGGCAAGAGAGAGCACAGAGCAGGAGGATTAGTCGTGTACTATGTACGAGCTAACGATCGAATTTTTTCTGTTGGTGCTGTAATTCCTTGTTTTGCAGGTTGACGAGTTTGAGTCGTGGAATTTGAAGAAATTAAAACAAGAACTGGCCAGAAGTAAAGAATAAGCCCCTTTGACACACGATAGTTTTATCAGCGAGGTTTATGTTGTTTGCCCACTCGTATGGACGACTGATTCAGTCACTGCAACTATCTCGCCCATTTTTGCGGATTCGAATCCGTTTTTCCTCACTATCGGATCAGATTCTTTCGTGAATCTTTTTTTGGGAGCAGTCGTCGAGCTCGACTGTAAATGTCAATCGTATTTCTTCATGTTTATGTATTATCAGGTTTTTAGGGGTTGAGGTTCTTTTAGAAGAGCAGCGAATTCCAACCTAGTGTTCGGTATCCTCCATAATTCTCACGAGAATTTTGGAGGAGACCGACTGTCAGCGGAACTCGAGAAAGGATTCAAGTGCAAATGCTCGAGGGAGTCTTGAGAAATTAGGCCATTAGAGAGTAATCTAATGATCGGAGCCTGAGACGATGGCGATTGTTCAGCGCTCTGGATCGGTAGGGGAACCGTTGAGGTCCAAGAAAGTAGTGGATTTTGACAGGGAGTCGAAGCTAGATGAGTTGCAAAAAGAGATGGAAAGGTTGCAGCGAGAAATCGAGGAGTTAAAAGAGGAGTTTCAGAGGCCTTTGCTTTTGAAAGAAGCGAACGATGACGCTAAAGCGAAAGATCCCTTGTGCTTCACCTGCGCGGAGCGTAAAAAAGGAGCAGCATTATTTCCTTGTGGCCATACCTTCTGCTGGAAGTGCACGTCACAGTTGCGACGAGGGAAAGGCCCTTGTCCGTTTTGCTACCAACAATTCTGGACTGCAGTTCCCGCATCTAATCATGAACTGGGCAATGATGATTGGTCTAGGTACCATTATTTGGGATAATTCACCTTTCGAACCACCTAAAAATGAAGTTTTTGGTCCAATCTCAGTTTGTTACTCCAACTCATCACCATTTTGTCAAGTGCTTTAGATTGGATCGGTTGAAGTGTAAATCTGCTGGTGAATCCAACCACTTCTGCTAACTCTCTCCTTCCAATTTCCAGACATTGAGATGTTTGTCTGGACCAAGTACTCTCTGAAGACGCAATCAGAACATCGCAAATTCGAATGTGAACAACGTATCGGTGTTGTGCGTTCTGTGATTATTAGATCATGCACTTATATTCTATCTTCGGCAGTGCTTGATTTCCCTTAAGATATCAAGCCTTTGTAGACTTGATCAACTGAACAAAACGTGAATTGTAAACATAAAATTGGCAGTGTTCTGGGCTCAAGTTTCTACACCAGTTTGTTCGAGCTACATGCATCCAGATCAATTGTTTGTGGGGAGTTCTTCATTCGTTGTCTCAGCTTACGCATCAATCGACCCTCCTTGTCACGAGGAACATACGTTTCCAAGTTCTTGCACGAAAGCAATTCTTTCATATTCGAACGAAATGCATGACACAGTTTTGTGTGTCGATGCGATGCCGCTGGTTATCATAGGATTAAATTTGCGAGTACATTGAATCTCGTGTGCCCCGCTTTGGTCTCGGCTCAGCTGTGGCTCAATTTGTGTTTGCAGGAGGTGATTCCACATCTGGGGACACATGGGTATATTGATACAATATTTACAACCATGATCTCTCGTCTCCTTGCTGAGAACAAGATGTGAACGATCTGCACGTCGACTTTCCAAGCACTAATCTTCTGTTATTAAATTGTTGCCCGGCAGTGTTTCCGACCAGTATCTACAGTTGTCTTCTTAACAGAAATTTCCAATGTGTATCTACCTTTGAGAAATTCACAAGCAGATACATAGCTTAACCATAAGCACGGTGCTGCACTCTCTTTCTCTGTCGGTGGAGTAATAGTGCAGATGCGAGCCCTGGAGTGACTCTGTTCTCTACTTTGATATTCGTTGCATAATCCAGCTCGGTGTCCTTGACCAGACAATTGCAGGCTGTCCAATAAGGTAAGCTGGCTGAGGTAGGGAATCTGAAATTTGGTGTGAGTTGATGGCAGCTAATGTGTGGAAGCTGGGACCATCAAAGTCGAAAGATCAACGACAATAAAAGGGTGATGAAAGCCTCGGCTAGAATCGCCGCTTACCTTCTCACGGGTCCCGAAATCTGTCGAGGATGCTACTGAATCTTGGACTAAATTCTCGACTCTTGAGCCACCGAGTATCGAAAGACATGGCTCGGTATGGCTGCTGGAATTAGAGTGAACTGTGGTCAAGAGCATACAGCTATAGAGGGCAGATTGCATTCAGATGGACGTGGGCGAGCATGAGATCGACGAAGTAGTGGTGGCCTCCTTTGATCCAGGAGTGAGCATTGGGAGCTCGTCCGTAGTGTTCACCGTCGCTGTAAGACTTATCGTAGTGCCAAGGGAAGGTCATATCGAAGTCGTCCACGATCTGCAAGTTTTCGAGGCCGAACTTGGACACGAATGAGTCCACCAGCACGGTGTTCATGAGCTCCACCTTCTGAGGGTTGATGGCAGTGATTCGATGGGCTCCAGCGGGGGCGACTGTTGTGCGGTACACAACCTTGGGCCGCTTGTGCACATCCTTGTCCGCAGCCGCCCATGTTGAGTGCCAGAACGAGCTCGCGTTTTCAGCCGCCTCCACGAAGTGCGTGAAGTTCGACCAGAATATGCCGTCATGAAGGCCAGAGTTTAAAATCATGGCATCTGGTATTTTTCCTTCAGAATCAGTATGATGGTCGAAGTTGGACCTCAGCCTCTCTCGGTATGTGGCATTCTGCAGGCTCAGCAAGCCCTTGTAGTTATACCGATCGTCATAATGCCCATTAAAGACGAGGCTGATCCTCACGGTCTCGCTGGGGTTTTCTGGGTTGGTGTAGTTCTGGTCGGAAGTTCTGGGCAGAGAGGCCAGATCGAAGCCCAGGATAAAATTGAGCAGATTCCGAGCTGTGTCCTGATGGTTGGAGTCGCCCCAGAAGAAGAGCCATTTGTCCTTGAGGCAGCTCCATGCTTCGTCCCGAGTGAAGATCCGGAAAGCGCAGTGGGTGCTGTAGGCCCAGCCATCGCTTTCCAGGCTCCCCACGGGACCAGTGCACCAGGGAGAGTCGCAGCTCTCGTTGGCAGGCAGACATTTGAACCTCCCATGGTTGTCAGGATTGCACGTCTCGTTCATCTTCGTCCTGGTCCACCTCCCTTGCCACGACGTGTGGTCGAAGTCTTTCTTCGAGCAGGGTGGAAACTCGGCTGCAGTGCTCATGACTGGGGAGGGCTCATTCAGAAACTTGACTGTGACGAGAAGCGTCGGTTCTTCGAGAGTCATGTTGTACATGGCCCATTTGTCCGGACTCCGGTCCAGCCCATGCAAATTGGCGAACAGCAAGATGACCTTGAGCTGGTAAGAACCTGGGAACCGACTGTCCACACGAAGCTTCACGAGGTACGTTCCATCTCCTAGATCCTGCACCGGTGGCCGAGCCTTCCACTGGGTGCCTGCACGGAGAAATTGGCCTTGCTCATCAACCTCGTTTCACCCTGTCAATGAATGACCTCGCTGCTCTCGAGACAAACGACATTCCAGGCCCTGGAGATTTACTATACAAGGGGTAGAACTAAACCATCCCAAATCAACGCAGTATTACAAATCTGGTGCCAGGGGCACCTTCTAAGAGGAGAGCGAGAGAGGTGAACAGGAGGGTAAAATGTTAGGAATCTGAATTGCAAAACTAGCAAGCCTACCTGTGAGATCAGTCTCATAGAAGTCACCGCCGCTGCATCGTCGTTGCCCATTTTCAGCGTAGGAGACGATGAGCAAGTCATGATCCTCGTCGGTGGTGAGGGTGATGTCTCCCTTGGCCGGGTGCGGAAGTCCGAAGACATGGGCTCTTGCAGTGGGAACATGATGGCACAGTGTGCTCCCGTTCTCGAGGTACTGCCTCAGAATGGAGGCTTTGTCGTGGGGCATGAATTTGATGTTTTGCTGCAGAAAAATGATTGGCAGTGAGTAACACTTTTGATCCACATGCTATAAGACAGACTCCGAGCATTCAACCCTTTATCCTAGTGAGACAATTGACAACGTTTCCGACGGCTGCTGTTCGACAGGAATTCCCACCTTGCGAATCTCCACTGTCTTTGGCTTCTCGAGCGTTTCGTTCTTAGCCGGCTGAGGGACGACATCGTTCTTGGGGGAGATTTTTTTCAGCGGAGAAGACTGGAGCTGGCTCAAGAAACACCCATTGGCAATTTCACTGTCCCTCAGCATGTTCATCAGGTACAGAGTGGCCGAGAAGATCGCTATGGTCGTCATGAGCATCCATAGCTGGCATGCTGTGCGGCTGAGCCTCAAGGTGTGCTCGTGGTGCTTCATGGCTTTGGCCGGATGTTTTGCGGCCTGAAACTCGTGTTCGAGACCGAGAAAAGTGCACCGCAAAACCGAGCAGACCGATTCGTGCAGTTCTTATCTGTTACTCCATCTCCCCAACGGATGGTCTGCGGAAGTTTGATCGTAGTCTGCCTCAAATGGTCTGCTCCTTTTAGAATTGGATCTGTTGGCACATGAGGTCCTCTGTGTCTCTATCACGAAGAGGATCTGCAGAGAGCATTTTCAACCCTGGCATTCTGGGATATCACGTCTTGCAGATTTGTGCAAGCTTCCACTCACACGGCCTGCGACGAACAGTCCAGATCGGACAATTTTTCTTCGAAGCAATCCATCTCGAAAGACATCCATCCTTTCGATCGTCGTCCAGCTCCTTTTCCAACGAATACCTCACAACTTAAATAGCTAGACTGAATCTCCTTCACACTGAACATTGAGTGTTACAGCCCTCGCCTGCACAAGTCACAGTTGTCGATGAGTGACATCGTTCCACACAACTAGACAGACATCGATCGTGCTATCGATTTACTCACTGCCTATGAACCTCGAGCAAATTTAGACTACCTCCACTGCTGAATGAAACTGCTCGCTTCTGACCAGACACACTCTTATACCTCAGGCGTCGTCATGTCCACTCCCTCAACCGACAGAGGCATGCACTTCTGGACTTCCTAGGAAATGATCAGAGCATCCATGACTGATTCTTCCCACCTTTCTGGGCACGGTGCCTCGCTTCATGAACTTATTTCGATTGTCTCCTCCTTCTCAGGGTTCCATCAGAGATGCTCCATTGAACATTCTGGGCTGAGCTGAGCAGTGAGGAAGTGTAAGTGGCATGTAGACTGAAATGAACTTGTCAACCTCTACGACTGGAGCGAATGAACAGAAGAAGCTTGCAGAAGTCCCGGTACGAATCTCCCTCCCTCTCTCCCTCTCCTTGCCAAGTACGAAATCAGGTAACACCGATTGGGAAGACAGAAACTGTTGCTTGTTGATGCAGTGGGGAAGAGTATATGTGCATGTGAGATCCAAACGCAGCAGTCTGTTCCGTCCTCGTCCTCTGACTGAGGACGATGTAATTACTGCTCGGAAGTGAATGTAGAACGCTTTCTAAAGAATCAAACATCCTCGTGCTATCAGCATGATCTGCACAAAACAAATGAAATCAGTCCCAGTGAACGATTCCGGAGGTCGGAATGAACGTACTCTGCGGAACTCCTCAGGAGAATCAATATTTCGGTATATTTCTGCGTGCTCACCATGCGCAGCACGATCTTCTGATACTGGACAGCTTCAGTTCAGCGAAGACTGATTCGACCACTTCCGGAGTTTCGCTCGAGGCAAAGGGGGTCACTCAACAGCCGACACATGGACCCCATCTTTGAGGGAGAGGTATGCGGTCTGTGCAGCCGAGGATGTAACAGGTTTGCCGTTCGGAAAGGTCAACAGGCTGCGTCTTGGCAGGCGCGATCAACGCCATGATCGTGTCAACTTACGTCGGATTCCTCCACAATCAATCAGACAGCCCTCCAGGGCCGAGGGCTCAGCTGAAGCCACGATGCCCCGCCCCTTCGGACATGAGGGTCTGCAGATGGCCTCGTTTTCCAAGATACGTTCAACCTGTCAGTCACATCGTAAGTCTCACCCACGGCGTAAGGGACTCATGGCTGCCTGTCGCTGCACTGCATGCGACAACAGGGGCGTACAATGATCCTCCTCCCAGCTGCCTCTCTCCTCTGGGCACCACACTCACAGCACAAGGAGGAGTGTGATGGATGGATGGATGGATGGATGCCCGATCTGCCCCTTGATTCAGTCAAATGTGCACGATGTGAAGTCTGTGGTCCGGACTCAGGGCAAAAGACTTGCATCGTAGATCTAAGCTCATCAGGAGCAAAAGCCGGGGACGATGAGAAGGCACGAAGAATGAGAAGACGATAAGGATCTTGGTTTACTGCAGGGGATGCTCCTGTAGGTGCCTCGGGAAGACACAAAGAGTGTCGTTCGTCCTTCGAGCTTGAGGTCTCTGCAACGGTCTGCTGCAATCGGCAGACTCTTAGATTTGAAGTTCTTGCAAGCAGTGACGGACTCCATGTCGTCGGCCATGGATGGATGACACTAGTGCACACCTTCAGACTGCACAAGTGCAACAACCCAAGAAGCTCAGACCGTCGTTACAGAACTCGATCGTTAAAGTTCTCGGTGCTGGTCACATCTTGATCAACATTTTCATTTATTTATATGCACTCCCGGATCGCATGCCGAGCGTTACTCAAAAAATTCGAAGCTCCCTTGGTCAAACACCATCCACATTCACTCCACTGGTTTCAAATGTCTGTCACTCGCAACTTTATGCCAGAGTGAGCAAAACACGTTGACTATCCATCACTCGCGTGGATGACTCTATATAAGCGAGCTTCTCGTCTGCGTCGCTTACTGCATTGAGTGTTCGATTTGATTATTATGTTTTAGCCGCAAGGGCACGGGATGCTGCAAACTACGCGCTCTGATGCTCGAAAAAGATCTCCTCTCTCGAAGCGGCTGGCTTTCCTCAACCGCTGTTTCATCACAAAAGTCCACGTTTGGATGGACTCATATTTTTCACTGTCCGGAGTCTCGGCTATTTTGTAGCCATCCTCGTTCCCTGGTACCGTGGAAGTCATTCGTACATGCAAAGAAAAAGGAACTTGTCTGCTGTACATGAATTTTGGAGTGGAAGGCTGAGAATTCGCAATTCGACTACCGCTGATCTCTGTCACAAAGTCACGGCATCAACTGAACACGGACGGATGATGTGATGTAAACTTCTGGAGTCTTTACTCAATTAGCTGCTTTGCGGATTTCGCATGGCTCTACCATCGAGCCCCTTGTGATCGGGTTGCTCAAGGTAGACCCAATCTCCAGTGACAGTCCTGGAACTCAAAATATTAGACTTAGTTCAAGTGAAAGTGATGCAGGTTTGGAAGTGCAAGCCGGAGCTGGCCCGAGCCCATGCCTGACGGTGCTGAGATGACGATATATATATATTTGGAGGGTATGACGATAGGGATTCCGATTTGTCGTAAGAGAGCTCATTTGGGAGTGGTTCCGTATGGTACAAATCTCGAGATGAGTATATGACGAGTGTGTTCCGATGATGTTCTGCTCGGGCGCCTTGAAACGACTAAACCTCTAACTAATCACGCAGCCTCGGAGCAGCCCAGGCCAAAATCCTTCAAACTACACTCACGTCTGGACGGCTAATCATCGAGCTGCTGCAAAATGCACGGCGAACTCTCTCGAGTCCTCGTGCCAGTGTCTGGGTGTGGAATTCGTCTGATATGTACGTGTTCAATTAGGAGGAAGGAAAATCGAAATCTGATGTTGGTCGAGCTCCTCGATCGAGAGAGCACGGGGGTGGCTCAGGGGGATCATTTGGCGGGGCAGATTGCGTTGAGGAGAACGTGGGTGAGCATGATGTCGACGAAGTAGCGATGGCCGCCGGGGACCCACGAGGACGAGCTCGGGCTGCGGCCGTAGTGGGGGCCGTCGCTGCACAGGTGGTCGTAGTGCCAGGGGAAGGTCATGTCGTACGAGTCGACGATGCGCAGGTTGTCGCGGCCGAACTGCGCGACGAAGGTGTCGACCATGACGGCGTTGAAAACCTCGTGCTTCTGCACGTTGGACTTGGTGTTCCGGGCCGGCAGCCGGTCGTTGAAACCGGCCGGTGCCACCGTGGTCCGGTACACCATCGTCGGCTTGGCCGCCACGCTGGCCCACAAACCCTTCCAGAACTCGCTGGCGTTCCGCGCCGCGCGCTCGAAGCGCGCCACGTCGGGCCAGTTGTTGCCGTCGTGCAGGCCCGAGTTCATGATCACGGCGTCGGGCGGCGCGGCGCGCACCGTCCCGTTGAAGTACGCCGTCACGTTCTCGCGATGCTCCGAGTGGTCCAGAGACTCGAGCCCCAGGTTGTTCCCGGTCGAGACGTAGTGGCCGTTGAAGGAGTTCGTGACCGTCACGGACTGCGAGGCGTTCCGCGGGTTCGTGTGCGTGCTGTGGCCGTTGCGGTAGGGCGAGCCGGTGTAGAGTCCCAGGGGGAAGTTGAGCAGGTTGCGGATGGTGTCCTGGTGGTTCGAGTCGCCCCAGAAGAAGAGCCACTTGCCGCTCACGCAGTCCCAGGCCTCGTCGCGGCTGAAGATCCGGAAGGCGCAGTGCGCCGAGTAGACCCAGCCGTTACTCTCCAGCCGGCCCACCTCGCCGTCGCACCTTCCGTCGTCGCAGGTCTGGTTCCGGTCCAAGCACAGGAACCGGCCCTTCTCGTTCGCCCGGCACGTCTCGTTGAACTTCGACCGGGTCCACCGGCCCTCCCAGTTCTTCCGCTTGTAGTCCTCCGCCGGGTCGCATCTCCTGAGCTCCTCCTCCGGGACCGGGACCGGCGCCGAGCCCTCGGGCTTGGCGAACTCCAGCTCCAGGTACACGATGTCCCTGGCCAGGACCCACTCCTCCGCCGTCAGCTCCATGCCATGCCAGTTCGGGAACAGGAGGATCACCCGGAACCCGTACACTCCCGCGAACGCGCCGTCCACCCGCAGGTTGACGACGTACGTCCCGTCTCCCAGATCCTTGATCGGCGGCCGCGACTTCCACTGCGTGCCTGTCATGACGTCACAAGCCAGTCAGTACGGTCGCAGCCTTCTCCCAGATGCTTCGACATCATCGACATTGTCTACGAGAAAAACGACCTTTTTTGGACATTGTGATTCTGACGAGCTCACGAGCTTCGTCAGATTCCACAAAGGTCCAGTCACGTTCTAGTATTCATTCTACTGCGAAAGGGAAACCTGTCATGGCTATGGCTCAGCGCTCGACCAAATGTGTGTTACTCAGAGGAGAGGTCTGGGAACATTATGGATGCGAATCTCACCGTTGAGGTCGATCTCGAAGAAGTCTCCGCCGCTGCATCTGCGAGACCCATTCGAGCTGTACGAGACGATCACCACTTCGTAGTCTCGGTCTGTTTGCAGCTTCAGATCTCCGGTCGGGAGGACCAAATCGGGCCCGAAAAACACCTGAGCTGACGCCGTCGCAATCTCGTGACACGCTCGAGTTCCGTTCTCGGTCAGCTGCTCCAAGTACCACGCCTTGTCCCGCACTGGAACGTCGCGGTAATGCTCGGCCTGCACCACCATAATAAACATTGAGTCATAACGCAGCAGCAGAGGACCAGACACGAACGCAAAGTGAATTCCCCCTCGTCCTAACCCAATGATGGTTCGATTATGAATGGCTCTCGAGAAGTATGTACCTCGGTCCCGAAGATCGTTTCGTCTCGTGCGTCGGAGAGGCTAGTGTTGAGTGCGTCAATTATGGGCGAGCTGGCGTCCAAGGTGCTGGAGCTGCTGAGGTTCGCGGTCCCGCTGAAGAGCTTCGTGGAGATTTCCGAGAAGCAAGAGTTCTGCAGATGTCTGAGATCCAGCGTTTGGAACAAGATGATCGTGGTGCTGAGAAGAGCTAAGCTAATGGCGAGCAAAACGATTTGGCACACGCCAGGATTGCAGGTCTGCAAAGGCTGCACATTGCTGACGGGAATCGGGGTGAATATTTCACTCTTCTTGCGCGATATATTGCTCCAATTCGACACCATCGTCCTCCCGGGCCTCCCCGAGTCCGAGTCCGAGTCCGCCTCCGACTCCTGTCACCTCCAGCACCAAATCCGGCACTAAAACCACCACTGAAGAAACTCAGACACGAGATCCCCTTGACATTTAACTACCAGAAATCACCATCAAACTCAGCATGCCCAGCACCTCGTGCACAAATCTGAGTCCACGGTCCAGCCTTCCAAAACTACCAAATCACGATGACAGAAGACGATTCTATTTCCTACTTCCACTTCCCTCTATCTGAACATACGCCTCTGCTTCATTCAGTCTTCACTCCTCGAAGGCTATAACGGCATCAACTCAGAGGCCAGCACCAGCACCAGCAGCTGCTGCTTCTCAGGGGTAAAAAGATAAAAGCTCGATGCAGCTGTAGGCGAGAGCTTTGGCTTGCTGTAAAGGATCTAAAAGTCCACCTATTATTTACCAAAACTTCGCGCTGTTGGCTTATCCGTGGTCCACAAAGTGAGAGGGAGGGAGAGAGAGAGAGAGAGAGAGAGAGGTATGACGCTTGTGAGATGCTGAGAGCACCTCGTCTGTATTGCGATCCGATAGTTGGAGGGAGAGAGAGAGAGAGAGGAAGAGAGAGTGAGAAAGATAGAAATAGTTTGATAGCACACACTCCTCCCGTCGTACATAACGTCAGGGGCAGTCGAAGCCTGCCTATCAGAGGTCCGTGCGCACGGAAAGTACTGATCTGGTACCCCGACGATGACGACCTTTAAAAATCATGACGCTCATGCCAAGTACGGGCAGGTGAGCGGGAGGGTGGCGAATGGGAATCGAGCGGCTGCTAGCCTAACGTAAGAGCTGAAGCCCTCGAAGCAAGATCTGGGAGCCGATCGATGGTGAATGATCATGAACTGGGGATGTTTATTATATTAGAGCTCTTGATATGGCATTCTCTTGGAATGGCGGTATGCGGCGAAGCGGGCGGCGTCAGTGGATGGACTGATGCTAAAATAATGATTTATTAAGTGCCTGAAGGTTAGTAAGGAGTATTACCGACTCATAAAAGTGAATTATGAGTTTTTCCCATTTACAGTTGCCATGGATGGAGGCCATGACGGAGCTCCCTTTCTGCAGCGAGATTTGCTGTCGTGTGTGCCCCGGAAATATGCATACCCCTTGTCGAGTTCTGACTGCCCAGGAGATTTCCATCTGTCGTTTGCAGGAGTATTAAAGAGTGGCAGTTTGTGACCCTATTATAAGATCCGCCCGGGATCGGCCGCCGAGTGAGTTGGGCTTGAGGATGGAAATTCCCACGTGCATTTTCCTTGACTAGCCAAGCACTTTCCCTAGTGGGAACAGGCCCAGTCAGAGACCAGGCCTTCAAAAGACCTCGGTCCACATGCCCAGAGCGAAAATATGGAGCTATCATATATGTCCACGCGTACTCTTGAAGCCAAAAATTTTTCCAATTAAATCATGGAATGGAATCGTGAAACTACTGTCTGACTGTCATTGAAAGCATTATCTTCAGAATCTCCAACTCGGACAGGAGCTGCAGTTGTAGTAGCTCCGGCAGTACCCTTCGAGGTCCTTCTTTATTCAACTGTATTCTAATTTTTGGGCTGGCGTTAATTCTGTGGCCAGTCACCTCCGTAAGTTCGTTGGGGTTGGAACTGCATGCCTCGAACGAGGAGCGTGATGTGATTGACGTCGGCTCAGAAACCCAAACTCATGGTGATTGAATTCCAGGCCTTTGGAATTCGTCATTGCACTGGGCACATCCCTCGAGGCAGAAGCACCCTTGATACAGGACGCTCAGTTTCCGGGCAGGCTGTGCACGTGCCCCCTGGGCTATGGCAGTCAGGCTCAGCCTTTGAAGATGCGGAGCCGTAAGTCTGTACTGTACTTCCAGTTTTACTCTTGGAATGCTGTGCTGAGTGACGACAATGTGCATTCAAGCCCGTCCATCTGATTATACCATACCGTCAGCATTCACCGATTCTGACCACCTCAGACCCGATCAGACAAGGTGATCCTTCTTGATCGGGCGCAGGCTTCTTGCTGTCCTATCAGGTACAAGAGTCCTCGGTACCTCCTCGGTACATCGGGCTCGGTGCATTCAATCACCGAAGTCAAAGGACCAGAGGTAAAAACTTGAAGGGACAAAATGTTTGACTTTTCCCCCTTTCCCAAATACTATCGGCAGCCCTGACCGGGTAGATCTTCTAGTAAGCATTCAGCGGGCGGAGGATGCTCCCACATTTCTCATTTATGACCTCAATTTGAATGCTGAAATTACAGGTTGACGAATAAATTTCCCAGCAAGCTGTCAAAGTGTGACGACCTCGCATACTAGACAGCGTAGTGAGAGCGTTGAAAGCGTCATTCTTGCGCCTCAGAGGCCTGCAGTCAGCGCTCAGATCTCAAATCTGCCACTGCACATGTTTGTCAACCCTCAGTGCCCCAAAGGATCCGGCACTTCCGTAGATTGCTCATGATGGAGACGAGGTGCGTCTGAATGCCGACCTATCACTGTTAACATTTCGAAGTTTCCTTCCATATCAACCTTCACACTGTCAATATCCTGGGTTGTTACCCACAGTACCGCACAGCCATGGCGACTCAGCACCGTATGATTGCTGCAGTCATGACTGCTACCTGAAGTTCTTGATAAATCACGATAAATCTGGGCTTTTGTAATAATGGAGTTTCAGTTTTCCAATCACATTTGGATCTCCAAACATCGATTTTGGTTATCTCAAAACTAAAATAAAAAAGGTAGGAGCTTGCCAGATTCCAAATGCTGGCTTTCTGATGCTCCGGGCGAGCCTCGAGGTAAAGCATATTCACCTGTTTCCGGGCCGATAATTTGTGTTTTCACCGAAGGAAGTGGACCTGTCCTGCAGAGGTCACGTTCTCCCTCGGAGTCTCTATCTCTCGTGGTCCCCACCTCAGAGGTCCATGTCCTCCTATCGGTATCTATGGCCAAGGTCATGGCATGGCCTCGAGGACTAACTGGTGGAGTCGCTTTCCAGCTTGTCTGAAGTGTCCGCTGGATCTGTCTTTGCTCTCAAGACCAAGATTTTGCAATGCTCCAAACAGTCATGATGGAACGAATGTCTCACTCCCAGGACTGCAGTCGGGGCGGGATCTTCCGCCGTGCTGATTTTCTTCGAGGCTTTCCATCGGGAGCAGGTCGGACGACTTCCTTGTCACTTCTCCTTCCTTGAAAAATGTTCCTGGTGTCCAAGTCCATGACATCGTTCTGTTATCGTCGAGAATTTATTGGTCGCCCCAATTCCGACCAGAACCTCGGAGGCTTCAGTTAGGAGGAGACTTGAACAGACTCTGGATTCTTGAAAGTGCTCTAGATCGCTCGAAGGATCGCACGGACGTGTCCAGGACTACGAGCTGCCAACGAATCCTTAATTACATTAACTGGATTAGCTCTAATCCACTTCCAATCGTCGTTGACCATTCAGTCCATTCCATCTGCAACAAACGACTGCAAAGCACAATCCAGCTACTTACTTCTCTCTGCGTGCTCTTGATTCCTTTATTTTGAATGCTGTCGCTCTTCCCTATGATATTGAAATATATGGCGGCTTTCGTCAAGTGCAGATTTCTTACGAGTCCCTGGCTAGTATGACGGGTGATAACGCTGCTTCCGATTCTATGTCGCTGATTATATGAGTCCATTCTCCATATTATGGAGTCTGATGTCTTCGTTGACTTCAATGTAGGTGGCATTATGTGTGAAAGTGTGATGAGTTTTGCCCGAAGAGCAAAAGTCAGTAACTATCTTCTCCCTTCGTGCAGTTAATTCCATTATACTGAATGCTCCAACGAACGAACTTCTGATCTTACATCAGCTTTAGCAAGTACATATCCTTTCTCTCAGTACAATGCCTCAAAAGCATACAACACTTGTGTACTTGATTCGGTTCCCCCGAGTATAGCAAGCCTCCTTCGGCATTTACGACCACACACCCATTCAAGAGGATTTCGTAAGAACGACACAAATGCTCATCTGCAGCGAATTCTGCAGTCAGCAGGGATTTCAAAGACGGACGATTCCTGATTGAAGCAGAGTATCTCTTTCTGACTGAGCTACTTGAAAGTGACTTTCGTGGTGGTAGGAATTTGTACCCTCAGATCAGAAACAAAGGCACCAGTGGACTTGCTAAGGTTGGAGCAAATTTCTTGATGTAGATTCTTCAGACAAAAGAAATGACTCAGCACGATCTTCAAAAGACGGATTCTTCTGCTGGAGCCAGAAAAGAAATTTGCTATTGCCCTTTACCAAATGGGATGTGCACTCCTCACTGTAAAGACACGTCCCAGTGGGCTTTGCACGCCCGTCACGGTAGCCCATAGTAGTGCGATTTCTGTGCTACAAACTAAAGAACAGCAAGAAGGAAAGGCTCTTTGTGCTTAGTGCTGGTGTAGTTCGGCGTTTTCTGGTCACAGGGACCGATCATGGTCGACGTCTCGGTCTCTCAAACTCTCCAAGCAAATCATGCAGCGAGGAGCTTTTTCTTAACCCTTTTGCTTGTCCTGCCGAAACATTTTGTGATCATAGAATGCAAAATTATTATCTGAGATGTGGACTTTCTCACTGTAAAACGGCAATTATAGCAGAGGTTGTTTTGGACAGAAGCCTCACTTAATTCATGTGCCCACATCGAGCGCAAAGATTCATCCGTTAATTTCCTACTTTCCGCTGTCTTTCACTTGTATACGGTTGATGTGCGATTCCAAAAGTCTGCCTACCATCTTTTGATGGTGTCGAGGCTTGACATTCATGGAGACTAATATTTCTGGAGTTTACTTTAAATCTCACCTTGTTGTCTTTGAAGTATCATTTGCACAGTCTGTTTTTGGGACTAATATCTTTGTACTTCACCTTAAAGCTCACGTTGATGATCTTGAAGAGTCTTTTGGTTAGTCTGCTTTGGATCC
Organism: Marchantia polymorpha subsp. ruderalis; assembly: GCA_037833965.1. NCBI lineage: Eukaryota > Viridiplantae > Streptophyta > Marchantiopsida > Marchantiales > Marchantiaceae > Marchantia > Marchantia polymorpha. Next base: position 28,114,454 of record AP031351.1, on the reverse strand, counting down.
GAATATCTCTGGTCTTCACCTTAAATCTCACCTTGCTGCCTTTAAAGCATCCTTTTGTTAGTCTGCTTTTGATCCCGCGTACCTCTCTCAGTTGCATGTTTTATGGAGGCTCTTCCAAACTTCAAAGAGGATCGTAGATACGTAAAGCTCAAATAACTACCCTGAGGCCCTCCGTTGCAAGACGATCCTACTAATATCGATCTGAGAGGCCGAGCTAGCAGGAAGCAAATGCTTGAATCTTGCAGGAAATCGGAGTGACAGTCGTACATGCGTCCATCGTACATGTTTTGTCTTCTTCTTCTTCTTCTTTTCCTCCTCTGTAACCATGGATGTGCACAAGGATGTCCGAAAGAGATTTCGGACATGCTTTTGGCTCAGGGTAGATACAGGTCTGAAGAGGTGATTCAACTGGAAAAGGTCGAAAGGAGACAGTTGAAGTGCTTAATGGAGAAGTCCTCGTACATATGACCGATGTGAGTTCCGTCTCAAATTGATCGTTTGGTTGACTTCTGCATCAAGCTCTGATATACGGATCCGTGATTGCTGCTGCCCTCGTTGTGCTCGATGAAGAGAGTCTGACGTGTGAATGATTTTAGCCCCTTGCCTCTGCATATCGAAGAAGTGAGTGTACCCAAGGCTCCAGCTTCAAGAAATTACATGAAGTTGTCAGCCGAAGGTCGTCGGAGTTAATATCGAAGAATGTTCCTCCCCACAGCAGAAACGAAAGATTTTTTTGACGGTCATGATATCAACCTACGTTTCCAAAACACTTGGCATCGCAAATGTTTGGACATGTCGAAATCATTCAATTCCTGCTGTAGAGAGACTCTGTTTTTTTTGCTTTCGTTGAAATTTGCATCGAGTAACAACCATCAAGTTCAATTCTCTAGGTTACTAGTGATGCAGAATTTCTGAAGGTGCACCAAAGACCGGGTGAAGAGATGCAATTCATAATAGCCCGCCGGGTAAGAGAAATTGTCACGTTGACATAGATAAACTTTGTCTACTCTCTCTCCTCATAGTCGTTCTTATCATGAGGAGCTCGGCTATCAAAATTGTAAACTACTCGCTTTAGCAGCAGATTTTGTTTCGAGAACTTTGTAATGAATCTTTGGTGCAGTTGGCATGGTAGGATTAGATTGCACGCTAGGATTTGTCTATAGTGTGCAGCGTGTTGGACCTAACCAGAATTTGTGTTGAAAGATGGATTAACGTGTGTTGCAAGATCGCGAAGTTGTCTCATCATCTACAATGATTCGTGTTCTATGTACCATAAAGTAATTTCTGATGTCTAATAACACTTTATAATCTTGTGCAGTTATGAATTCAAAACTACATCACTTATTTATTAAAATAATAAACATAAACTATTTATCAAAACAAAATATATATTATATCTTTGGTAATAAATGGTAAGAAATACAAGTAATATTTTTAGTTTTGATTAGTTGTAATATTTTATTATTTATTTTTCTTTATTTTAAAGTTTTCACTTGATGGTATTTAATCTTAATGTAAATTGTTTGATGTGATCCATCAAGTTTGGTTTTATTAGATGGTACCGCAACAATGATACACATCACAACTGTTATAGTTAAATGGACGTTGTAGTGGCTCTATTGCAACGCAGTGGAGCTTGCAAACCTCGATGTTAGACTCTTTATCTCAACGCAATGGAGCTCTGACTGTGAATTTATGTTGCAATTGTTGCTAAATTTGTTGCAATCGATCTATAAGTGCGTGCAAGAACTCGGAATCTGCAGAGAGTACTATGTATATCACACGAGGATATTCCTAACCTCTTGACGTTAGGCGTTGGCATAACTCATAAAGTTTGATTCTTGAGCATTCATGCACACCCATCATTGTCGTTAATGATTACTATCTAGAATTGAGTAGATATTTTGAAAACCAAGTGTGGGTGTGTTAAACTTTTGGCACAAAAACCATTATTCTGCCCTAGTTGATCGATCTTTGCTTATTCAGAAGTTTATTGCATGTGAAGAGTAGCTTTTGACTTGAAAGCTCTAGAATGTCTAAAAATCAAGAGGTATCATTTGTAGATTGTATCATTTTGAAAGTTTGCATATACTGCAAACACTTGAGAAGTGTTGGCTTCATACTAGAGCTATGACATATCTAGTGAGTTTCATCTGAGACATAAAGAGGTAAGTTACGACTTTCAATCCGATATGAATGTTAAGTATCTTTTAGAACTGTCAGTTGTAGCAAATATCTTCATTTTTCCGTGGCCACTTGTCTGAATTCTTCCATTGATTGCAATCATGTCTGAAAATCTTCAAGAATATTCATGGTGTTGTGATATTCTTTGGATAATGAGCTTGGAAGATCTCAAACAAAAACAACATAAATGTAGCTTAGAAATCTTGAGCTACCATGTCATGTTACTGTAAGAATGTTTACAGCAAACTATGAACATCGATACATTCAGCTGTTAGAAAATAACAATATCGCTATCGGCTTGTTGAAATCAGAATATTCCTTCATCTCTCGAGAAGCAAGAAACTCAACAAGTAATCCACATTTAGACTAGAACAGTTGAGACGGAATATAGTTCATAGGGGTATAATCAAGTCATAAATATTTTATGATATTGAGTAGGTGTAAGATCCTATGACACAAGTCTCTCAGATAATTCGTATTGTCGTGAAGTAAGAGCTTGAACTGATTCTTGTTCAAAGCTCTAATCCCCTAATTTCGGTTGGAATTGTGATGTGCAGGGTTGATTGCATAGCCGTGTATATTGGAGATAGACATTGTACTGTGGAGGGAATTTTAAATAGAGCGTCAGACAACGCAATTGATTCAATTGAAATTATTACAGCAACTATTAACCAAGTTCAACAATTCGTGTAGCCTTATGAAACTAACGCAAACACTTTTGAAATTGTGATAACCAAGTCAATGATTATTAATGAGAGCCAGAACATTCAAGAGATAGTTGATGACAACACATATATCTTTCACGACATAATCATTGGTATGTAAGGAAGTTGTATACAACTACCAATTTTTCCTTTACTTCAAGGTTGATGATCAAGATGTCACATTTGAACATAGATAATGTTAGTAATTCTAATTATTTGATTGTGTTTCTAGATATAAGTGTCATCTCATGTACTTTGAACGTTGGGTTGATTGTCATAGTAGGACTTTATTTACAGTCATAAATCGAGTATGCTAAGTCGTCAAAAGACTCAAAGAATATCGAACTTGTGAAGTTACTTAACTTCTCAAAGATTGAAAAGTTAAGTTAGACGTAAGTTAACGTTCTCACACTATGAAATGTAATGTGTCTGATTTAGTTATATGTAGCCTGAGATCTGACCAAATTTTCATATTTAATTCAATAACCCATTACAATGACTCAAATCTTGTACGGTTAGCCTAAATGAGGATCTTTCTCAAAATTGCTATAATACTAATAATCTAGAGGAGAGTAGACTAGAAAGATCAGATTGAAGAAAAGAAAATCAAACATTGCAAAGTAAGCTTTATAGTAATATCTAGAATTAATATTCATCATGTTGTATGACGTAGAATAAATCAATTAGATCAGTTTTATTAGGCTAAATCAATTAAATAGAAAGGCAAGGATTGTTTCACGGCTGATTTCTTTTCTCTAACATCTCATTCAGTTGTTGAGGTTAGCTTTTCGTTCTTATGTTAGCTATGAGAGTGATGGTTTCAAGGATCTGAAAAAGTAACTCAGTACAAATAGTGATAAGATTCCAATAACAATTATTATTGTAAAAATGTTTTTTGATCTCATTTGAAATTTGAAACTTATATTGTGAAGAGTTTTCAAGTTGAATAGTGTAGACAAGTATGTGGACTCTTTGCAAGCATATTTTCACAAGGGACATGTAGTTATTGAGATTTCCAACGGAGAGAAGATACCTCTTTCACCTTGAACGATTTTTCAACATAGATATTCTCATTGAAAGATGGTTGATGGGCAAACAAGTAAGATTGTTGATTTGGCTGGAAGAATTTCGGAAGAAGTTCAAACAGAGGACCATCGTATAAGATCGGAAGAGCACTTTGACAGTTTTTAGTAGTTTGATGGACGTCTTTATTCTTAGAGTGTGATAGAAGGCAGAGCATATCATAAGTTCAAGACCAAATTCAATTGTTTTGTGCGTGTTTGCTCATATGGTTCACTTTGGAGAAAGTCTTTGTTTATGAACAAAAAAATTGTGTTAAGTGAAGAGGTTGAGAAAAAGACAGATTCAACTCCAAAAGTTCACAGTTTGATCACAATCAAGAACTTTTTCACTACTACCATTGCTATGCATGTTAGTGTATAAGCTATGAAGGCACCAGCTAAAAAAATCAAGCTAAATCAACCTGCGACAAATAGCAAAGTTTCTTGTGGAATTAACAAAAGTATTGTTCAACAATGTAGCAAACATATCTTTTGGTGTCCACGTTTAGTTGTAAAACATACTTCAAAGTGGATTTCATGTAGCTTTGGTCCACGCCGTGATGTTGTGTTTAAAACAAAAAGTAAATCTTTTGTGACTTGTGCTTGTGGTGAATTAGATCAAATATTAGAATAGAAATCTAGTGTTAATGGTACATCTACAAAAGAAGCATTTTTTATCACATTGTTGGATGTTCAACACACATGTTTCCGACATAAGAGTAGATAGAGAGGTTCTACACATAATTCACAATGGCTGGGTGGAACGAAAGGAAACATAATTACACACAACATCCATGTGCCTTTTAAAGAATTGTTAAGTAAATACAAAGCCGATTATAAGTTGAACACAAGTTATCAACAAATGTGGCTAGCTAAGTATATGATGAAGAATTTGTGTTTAGTAGTTTTGGAAAAATCTTTTCACATGATTCTAGCTTTGATGTCAAAAATTCAAGAAGAAAATCTAGGTAGTGTAGTCAGTTGGTCAACATACCTCCAATCTACAATAATTTCAAATGCATTTATATGAACTTTGTCATGTAGTTTTTGGTTTTGCTAAAAATAGCGTCGAGCCTAGGGTTTCAGGTCGTAGGGTATAGGTCGAAGACGGCTCGAAGAACGTCAAGCCTAGCGTGTTGCGAGTAGTGCCCGGGAGCATCAACCTGCAATTTTTGAGTGTGGAGTGAGTTTGGCTTGACTATGTTTGTGACGGTGACAGTTTTACTAGTAGGGTAAACGACCGACAGGAATTCTAGTGGGGAATCTCCCGTTTATTTCACTGGAAGAACTCATGTTTTAGTTCTCATTTGCGATGTTTGACAGTAAGTCAGTGGAAACGATTTCGAGGTGTTTGACTCTGTGTATGTCCGTTAGACCTCTTCGTCGTTGGGCCTGAAGGTTGAACAGGGAGAAATTGCGTTTGTGAACCAAATTCAAAACGGATTTGACGAGGAAGAAGTGACCTAATCGATGCAGTTAGCAATCTTCTTAAGCTAGAGTATGAGATATTCGAGACTTGTCACGTCTTGCGGGAGGTGAAGAATTTGGTTTTTTTGCCTTTGATGTTGTCACTGTAAAGGAAATTCGGAGCATAGAGACCTTGAGAGACTTTGTCGTCCGTTTCACGGTGGTAGGAATTTTGAGGTTTCAATGGTTGATTTGGAAATCCTGAAGTTGTGAGTATTGCTAAGTCAGCACTCGGATTCACAACTCGCCTTGTTGTCCCATAACAACATACGTTGTCATAACAACATACGCCATTTACAACTGTGCGTATGTGTATGTGAGTAGCATGTCAGCGATGTATGATGTATGGCGATACGTATTCGCATGACACCTTCAACGACACGAAGTGCAATGAGGTACTATGAACCGCAAGTTAGCTTGGACTCATGCCACACAAAGAAAAGTAAGTTTCTCTCTCACTTCTTCATGGTCTCTGCTCTTGACAAAAATCGTGAAGTGATAATTCTTTGTTTTGCGTTAGCATCAATTAAGAACATTGAAAATTGAACGGGGTTTTGCACTTTACTTTGGATCTCTATAATAGGTTTATTTGATTAAAACATCAATACTTTGATTTATGATAGTCAAAAAATACTTCTAGTTGTAGTGAAGGATGTGTTTTCAAATTCCATACATGATCACTGTGCTTTTCATCTAAAAAGCAACATAAAACAAACTTTTGCTATATATTGTGATAATTTTTTTCTAAATTTGATAAATGTTGAAACCAAGACTTGGTTTGAAGAACTATTGAAATATTTGTCATAGACAAAAAAAAAAAACTAATTTACATTATATTAGACAAACAGAGCCGTGACTATGGTCTAGACATGCATTTTCACTCCCTCAGTTAAGCAAGGTGACTTCTAATCCTACCAAACAGGAATATTTGAATTTGTTGGAGATACAAGAGTACGCTCCTTTCAAGATAATTGTTTTGTTGTAGACTTATATCCAGAACAAGTTCAATGTTCGACGGTCAAAAGCTGCTAGAAGAAAGTCTGTTCTCACTTTTCTAGTAGGATCTTGGCACAAGATCAACTTGCAAACTTATGAGCAATGGCAGATTGTTGATGACGGAAGTATATGACAAAAGTTTCTACTACATATGGCAGTCAAGAGTTTGATGTTTCATTGTCACCGACAATCACATGTAATTACGTTGAAACACAAGAAATGCTTTCGCCATGTGAATAACTCATGGTATGGTATGCTAGAGAAGACAAAGATTTTTAGGTACATTTTCATCGTTGTTGGAAAATTGAAAATCTACGTATATTATATACTCCAAGAGTTTCACTTTTAATGAGTCTTCATCTAGATGCTTATGAAGAATATTATCCGCCTAATCAAGTTGTGAAAAGAGGTCGTTATTGGGTGATGAGAATCAACAATGGTAAAGTCATACGCAAAGCTTCATTAGAACTTGTGCACTTTCAAAGCTTCAAATTACCTCTTTTGCACCTCACATAATGCCCCACAAGAGCTTTTCTAAACTACTTAGCAATCAAATAACTTTCACTTGCAATTCACATAAGTGGGCTCATAACTTGTTGAAATAGAAAAGTAGAGAGAAGTTCGCTCTTATAATGAATGAAGTGAGATGTGAGCTTCTTTCAAAACCCTTTACTTATAGTACTTGGTTGCATATCTCTTAGTGATTTTCAAGTGTTAGTATATTACCTTGTGACTCTCAAGACTCACTTTAACCCTTGATGACTCTTAAAAGACAATCTAATTCTTGATGATTTTCAATGGACACTCTAATCTCTTATGAGTCTCAAATGACACTCTAACCCCTTATGACTTTCAAGGATCACTCTCACCCTTGGTGATTCTCAAGGGTCATTCTACCCCTTGATGACTCTCAAGTAACACTCTAAGTCTTAACTACGAGTTACCTAAACTCCAACAACTTCTACTCATGAACCCTCCAAACTTGATTCAAGATCTCTTCTCCATCTCTATATATACTACTTGAAAAATTATCATATTAACAAATGATAATTTTTATCTAAATTACTTTTACAAAGATAAACCATGATAGGTTCGACTAGTTTCCAATACGTGATAAAATGTCATTGTTCTCCTAAACCTTCTGAAGATTTTATAATTCCTAGGTTGAGGTGATGGTTGTCGTTTAAACATTTTTAACTTCTAGAATCTCCATTTGCGACTAAGTCAACTTTAGACTTAATCTAATTAATAACATTTTCATTACTAGGTTAAACCAATCAAAATTTAATCAATTTTAAATCAAATTTTATTATGCAGTAAAAAATCTTTTACCTTGGATTCTAGACTTTTATATGAAACAAAATAAATTTGCATATCCAAATTTTTTACAACTTCTCTCATTATTCCACTAAGTATAGACATTATAGCTAAACTTAATCATCTAAAAATAAACTTAGTTATAACTAACGAGACTTAGTTATACCTAAACTAATTATAATCCATTCCTTGACTATTTCCAATACTAGTTCACATATACAAAAATTGATCTTATATTTACCTTGAACCAAGATTTCACAATGCCTTCAGAATGAAATACTCTAATTTTTTATGAAAATGTATCAACTTGTTGTGGTTGACTCGATCAAAATGTTGTACTCCTAACTCCTTGCATCCTTGGTTGAGTTTCATTCATGACTTCGAAGTCAGTGTCTAGTGGTGAAAGTTCGTCGATATCTTTATCTAGCAAGTTTATGAAATGATTTTGAAGCCAACTAGCATCGTTCGATTTTGAACCCGTGCACAATGCTTCAAAATTTTCACTAAAATTTGTTTTAGTTTTCAACTTGAAATTGTTTGTGTTAACTTCTGAAAAGCTATCATTCTTTTAACTTTCAAATTACTAATACTCATCAGTTGGTCTATCAGAGTCAGTGGTGGGTTCTACTCCTTTCGTCAAAGAAACCTTAACTCGATGGTTCTTTGAGTCTATCCTCAAATAGCCATTGTGCCATAGATCTGTGGTCCTTATCGCCTTTAACCAAGGACGTCCCAACAACAAATCGTAGCTAGCTTCCTTGAGAACTGGGAATAAAGCAAAGTTTGCACTCCTCTCACACTAACCACAACTTTGTCTACCACACCCAGTGATCTTACCTCATGTTTGTTGGCCATACCAACAATTATAGAAGAAAGTCTAGAAGGTTGCATCCCCAACTTCTGCATCTCAAACATGGCATTTACAACCGATCCACCATCAACCAGCACGTCTGATACATCATGTCCATTGATGCTCACTTTGATATTTGAAGCATGTGTACATACCTCCGAAGCAGCAGCATCCACCACACAAGTTCCCACATTGGTCATGTGAGATTTCTCCTTGGATTTTTGCTTCTTGGTCCTTGTGGAACTAAGATCACTCTTAATTTCTTTTGAATGGTTAGATTCAAGGCAATCAGTTGGTCAACTGTTATATTGGCCTCTTGGTTTCCTACATCTTCCATCACATCATACTTGGTTTGAGAAGAGGAAATTGAGAAATTGTCCATTCCCAACTTCTTCATCAGAACTCGCGGTTGGCTCACTCCATTAGACCGTGTGATCCTGCTTGGAGTGTACTCCAAGGAGATGGACTCCTCAACAAATCTTGCACATTTGCTCTCCTGAGCGGAAGTGTCCACCTTCAACTTTGAACTCTTTCCTTTACCAAAAGTGCATTGATGAAGAAATATATCAATATATGCTACTCCCTTATCCTTAGCTTGTTGAATGACTGGTGCGTTGTTGTGTCTAACTTCATCATGTTACCAAGGGTTATGAGAATTTTTTTGAAATTGATGACCTCCTCAAGTAAAGCAAGAAACGGCAAAGTTTCCAGAAGATGGATTAACTCTTGGAAGATAATTTTCATATCCTCTATATTACTCATACAATCTGGTTCTTTTTCTCCCATAATTGTACAACATTGATATTCAGAGCAGCTAGAGTCTCTGTGATGGATTTCAATTCATGTTGCAAATTCATATTAAGAGTAACCGTCGTGTATGAACTAGTAAGATTGAGAGCAGCAGATTTTACTATCATCGGAGAAGCTATTTCTCTAGTCACCAAGCTATAATTTTAATCTTCTAAGCTTTCTTCCATTCTAATAGCAATTCAAATGGCTTCAGGTTTAGAAGAGGGCTTCTCATATTTTACCTTACTTCAAATCTTAGGTCTCAAACCTCCAACGAAGTTTTTCATGAGCATTGTTCGTATCCCCACTATTGTAACATTCATTTGGTTTCCACTTTTCATTAACACCACTTGGAATCTGGACTTCAACTTCTCGGTAATCTTAACATAGATCTTCACCTTCTCGTTCTACCCTTGTTTGAGGGCAAGAGATTTTTACGTGAACTGTTTCTTTGAGGTTGGAAGTACTCTGGAGCTGAAACTTTGTGAGACGTTGAAGCTAAGCAGGTGCACCAACCTGCAAAATCTCAGACCAAACGCAATTCGGAACAAGAAGTTAACACGTCTTGGAGGTTTGAGCTTTTTGAAAGGGGAATGCCGAATCTTGCAGGAGCCGTAACTTTGGGCTTGAGTGTGAACAAGGGCTGAAATTTTATGACATTGTGAGGTTGGGCAGGACGCTCAAGCCTGTCAATTTTCAGATTGGACAGAGTTTCAGATTTTGCAAGCTCGTGCGCCCTGCCCAACTTCAACGTCCACAAAGTTTCAGCTCCAGAGCACTTCAAACCTCAAAGAAACAACTCCCGTAAAAATCTCTTACATTCAAATCTTGAAACTCAAAATTGGACGCACTCTGTCTCTGTTTCAAGAAGCTCATCTCACACATAAGCTTTTCGTAACTTTCATTGGGTAGAAAGTTTTTGATGAGATTCTCCGTCAACATCTCCCAAGTGTACTGCTCATTGTTCCGTCTTGTACTCCTTAAACCATTTGGGAGTAAAATCCTTCAAGAAATCTCGCAAAATCATAGTCCATTCGTCTTTCTTCCTCTCATTGTTTCTTATGCAAGCCCTCTTGAAATCTATAAGAGAAGCTTCCACAACTTTATTCTTCATCTCATAAAACACCGGAAATTTCTCATTTCCAATTAATTTTTTTAATTTTTAATATTTTTAATTTTTACATTTTTTTATTAGCAATTTATATGGAACTTTCTAATACAATATAAACAACACTAACTCTATCCTTGAGTAATTTATTCAAAGGAAACACAAAAGTAATTGGTTGCTCTAAAATATTCATAGCTCTTTCCTCCCCTAGATATATGATGAGTTTTACGCTCATCATCATCTTCTCCATAATCTGAATGATGATCTCTACCTTTAGTTGGAGCTTGAAACAGCCGAGGTCAGTTTCTCCGTTTCAGCACTTAGCTTGCAATCAAAACCATCCACAATTGATTCTAGAAGCGTCTTCACTCCGCTGCATTCATGTACCATCGATAATCCAATCATTCCACAATTGTCACAAAAGATCACGCTTTAGGATTCATGTGGCGATGATATTCCTAAGTGAAATTTCAACTTTTCCAAGTTCTTCTTGTTACTCAATTTTTTATCATTGTTCCGCAAGGTACAATTGACAACCTTGTGTCTTGTAAGACCGGATATTGTATGTGTGAACTAGAACTAGAATTAGCTAATGAGTTAATCATGGCTAAGATAGTTATGACTAAATCTAGCTAGTTATGACTAAGTCTAGCTAGTTTAGCTATAATGTCTGTACTTGGCGGAATAATTAGAGAAGTTCTAGAAGATTTGAGTGAGCACTTCTATTTTTTCTTGTACAAAAGTCTAGATTCCAAGAGAAAATACTTGTTGACTTCATGTTTAGTTTTGATTGGTTTGACTAAAGTAAGAAGTACTCCACTGGTTAGAGTAAGTCTAATGTTGACTTAAGGGAAAGTGGAAGTTCTAGAAGTTGATAAGGCACAAATGGCATGTCGCCACCTCAATCTAGGGACTAGTAAACTTTTAGAAAGTTTAGGAGGCCAATGGCATGTTGCCACATATTGAAAACTAGTCAACCTTACTATGGTTTATCTTTGTAAAAGTAAATTAAATAGAAACTACCGTTTTTTATTATTCTCAAGTAGCATATATATATAGAATCAGAGAAAAGAATCTCAAGCAAGTTTAAAGAATTCATGTATAGAGACTTGTTTCATATATGAAAAAGTGATGAATTTTTAGTATCTTAAAGTGTCGATGAGTGTGTGAATTGGAGTGATACCTTGAGAGATTATGTGAGAGTGTGTTTGAGCTTTGAGTATAATGCGGAATCCTAGTCTTCTAGAACCATGATGAGCTACCGAAAAGCCATCTAAGGTAAACTTGAGTGAGAGTCAGCCCGGAGTTAGTAGTCCTACTCTCCACAATAAAAACAAGTTTCATGTTTGACTCTTGGCGATTGACCTACTACTTTTTCTTCAAATTTCACCTTGAATTATTTTGTATTAGAGTCTAAAGAAACTATAACATCCAAGCCTTGAGTCACTTTGGATAACAAAACCTTCATTTTTCCATAATATGCAAACCACTCAAAAGTACTTTCCCAAAAACGCTATCTGTTTGGCAAAAACTGCAAAGAAGTCAAGATTTTGAAGAGTGACTTCGGCGTAAGAGTTCCTTCGGAGGAAGAGTGAATCCCTCAGAACTTTTTCAATTCGTAACACCTTTAGGGTTTTGTTGGAAAGAACTCGACACGTTCGTTCTAACAAGCCCAAGAACTCTTGGAACGGATAAGGGATCACTGAGTTATGAGTGTCAAAAGTGACTGATATGGATAGGCAAAGACGCGGAAGGGTGCCTTAGCGCAAGGGCCTTCAAGGCAAGGACCTTCGGCAGTATGCCTTCGGTGTTACGCGGAAGAAGATTCCCGACGGCGGAAATTGGTGGGATTATGTCAAGTGTGGAAAGCAGAACGGCCCGGCGTGAAGTCTCACGTGGGAAGCAGGCCGTTACCCAGACATTCAAGCGGCCTGTGGGTACCCCGGATCTCGGATTTTGAAGAAGGAATTTCGGCCTTGGATCAGAGATCTTGCGGTGCTCATATCTCCACTCTGAACGGTTGGACGGAGCTGAAATTTGAAGCGGATGTTGCTCTCAGCCGGCCGCGCATGCCTGCAAATTTTCAGCCTCAAATCTTGGATCTAAAGCTGTTAAAGACGCTGGCGGCTCAGTGTTGTAGGTTTAGGGTTCAGAGATCTTGCGAGGCTCATATCTTTGCGATGGACGGTCGGATGGAGCTAAAATTTGGTGGGGCCGTTGGTCTCATCCGCCACGCATGCTTGCAAATTTTCAGCCTCAGATCTTGGATCTAAAGCTCTTAAAGACGCTGGCGGCTCTGTACAGTTGGTTTAGACTCAGATGAAGGGTTAGGATTAGGTTTCGGGTTAGGGTTTAGGGTACTTCGATTCAAAATCTTTGCTCTCTTCTCCTGATTTTGTACCCTCTAAATTTAGAAATAACATAGTTTTGTCTCTAGATGTAATCTCTCAGTGAAATTTTAGCTCGCACGTAGTTTATCTTCCAATACACATTCGTACGAAGTTTCAAAGTCTAACTTGAAAGACACAAAAAGTAATTTACTCTGTACAAACTTTCTTGAGAGCAAACTTTTGGCAACCATGAAAAACCTCTCAACTTCTAATATTCATGTCTTTTCGTTAACACATGAACTAGACCTGAAATAAAAATAAAAAAATTTATTATCTTCCACTCTTCAATCAATAAAACCTTTGAAAAATATTTTTTTGATATTTAAGATCATTTTTTTATCAAAATAACGTGTGTACGTGAACAAAACATACAAAATCACTTCTAGGCTATCATATGATACCGCAGGAAAGACAAATGTAATTTCACTCTCAAGCATACTCTCTGCTCTTTCACTCCCTAACCTTTACTCCAAGTGATCTTTCATGGACATTTTCTCTTGAACTAGATACTGAATCCTAAACATTCCGCCTTCTAGATTGAGGTCTTGCCAACGTAACCAAAAATGCAACCTCCGTGCTGTCTCTCACTCAAGTTTACCTCATATATGGCTTTGTGGTAGCTCATCATGGTTCTAGATGTTATGATTACTCTTTATATTCATAGCCCAAACCCACACTCACACGATCTTGAATGTATCACTCAAACTCACACACACATCAAAACTCCAAGATACTAAAAATTGTCAGTCTTTCATATATGAAACAAGTCTATACACAGGAACTCTCCAAACTTGTTTGAGAGTAGCTACTCTACCTCTCTACTTATACTACTTGTGAAATTATCATAGTAACATGTGGAAATATTCCTATTTTACTTTTACCTAGCTAGGTTTGACCAATCCACTTTACGTGACAACATGTCATTGGCCTAGTTGAAACTTCTAGAAGTTTCCGGAATACGAGGTTGAGGTGACGACATGCCATTGGAAGCTTTATAACTTCTAGAAGCTTCCTAACCAATAAATCAACATTAGATTTAGTCTAGCCAATCATCTTTCATAAAATTAGTCAAATCAATCAAATCCGAATCTATAGTCAAAAATTTAATCCTTTGTAATTTAGACCTTTGTAAAAGATAAAATAGAAGTGTTCACTACAATCTTCTAGAACTCCGCTAATTATTTTGCCAGATATGTACATTATAATCAAACTTAATCATGATGAGATAAATTTAATCATGACTGTTTTGTCATAATTAATTAGATTTAGCTAATCATCATTAATCACTTGGTTAATTCTACAACTTAATACACATGTGTAACATCGATTTTACAGATGAATGTTACTTCTTAACATAAGTTAATCTTTACACCATTGACATATTGCAACATGAAATTTTATTTAAAAGATTATTGATAATTATCAAGATTAATTGAAGTACAAATAAATTACATAAACATGATCAAGATTAATTAATATAAATTTTGAATTTTTTAAATAAAAAAATTAAAAAAACTTATGCAAATTTGAAAATATCTTTGTATAAGTATTTATTTCATTAAGAAAGAGTTAGATTTTATGAAATATATATATATTATAGAATTTAAGTAAAGTGAGATATAACAAAAAATTTTCATCATATTAAAAAAAATATAATAATATTTTATCATTTTACCGGAGTTACTTATCAATATTTTAAACTTTAATTCATCATTATATATTATTTTCATATTTTTAATCATCATGAATCTAAGAAGTTAAATTTTTTTAAGAAAATGTTTCTAAATATTGTTTTATCCAATTATTATTTTTCATCATTTAATTTAAATTTTCAAGCAAATTGAATATATTGATATGATAAGTTATAAATATAAGATAACAAAATGTATTGAATTTTCAGCATGCAAATTTTGATTACATTTCTAATCATAATTAAATCAAAAAATTCAAAATGAAAGAATATCAAATATTTTTTCAATTGTAAAAATTATAAACAAAAATTTCTCATAATAAAAAATGATTCATAGTATCTAATAGAAAAATTTGAACATGTCTGGCTAATATTATTTTATTGATGATAATATATTTTAGTGTAAAATGGGAAAAATGATATTTATGATAAATATAATAACCACAACATTATACTTGTGATCTAACGTAAATACATTTAATATATACATAAATTTGATTATCATCACTATATAATTTTATTAAAAAAATTTTACTTGAAAGAAAATTGAAAAAAAATATGAAAACTATTAATTTTTTTAATAATAACAATGGAAATTATTAAGCGCAATTTTTTTAAAGGACTAATGTTAAATGACCAATTTTTATGAGTAATTGATGCATTCATTTGCTACATGAATACTAATTGAGTGCAAAATTTGACTTTGAGAAGTAATAATATATCAATTACGAATTTAAAACTCTTTAGTTGATAATGCATAACTTGATAAAATTTGATGAAAATTTGATAAAAAAACTGGTTTTAAGTAAAAATCTGAAAACTGTAAACAAAGATATTTATAAAAAAACTCTTTGTAAAATTCTGGAAGATAGTTTTGAAAATATTGACTCTTACAAAAATTATTCTTTAACTTTCAAATCATACTTTGATTCTTTTTTAAGGAACTGATTGTGATTTGATAAATTTTGAAAAACAATACATTCAAACCACAATTAAAAGTATGTATTTACTATTAATTTTATCATGAGTATTGAAGATATCTTAAATAAGGTTTAATAAGAGTAAGTTATAGAACAAATGATAAAAAATCTAGATTTCAAATTAAACAAAGTGGTGTTTTAGGTTGAAGAGAAAACATGAGATACACATCTCATGAATTATTTTTCTTATCTATACTATATACATCATGTTTATTACGTATGAAATGTTAATTCAAAGCAGAAGACTCATTATCTCGTATCAGATGTTTGATACATGGATCGCTAAGGGGAAGTTGCGAATATACAGTATGTATAAGCCGAACTTTCCAAAATATACAATGGCATAATAGGCACACATATGAATGAATAAGCGGAATCTGAAATCATGAGTGGTGACAGGAAAAGTAGCGGGTAAAAAAAGCCAACGCCCCGAAAAACATGAAATAAATAAGGCGAGAACACCGGTGGAAAGCGGTCTCCCACCCCGAACAAGGGCAATTTATGGTGGCGGGGAAAATAAAAGTAGGCCCGGGTAGGGTAAAGGTGGGTGAAGCCGAGAAGATTTATCCGGGAGGGAAGGCAGGCGGTGAAGAAAAGACGAGACGCAGTAGAGTGAGAGGCAAGACAGGGGAGAGGAAGGAAGGGGGGGAAGGGGAAGGGGAAGGCAGGGGAGGGGACGGGACGAGGGAGGGAGGGAGGGAAGGAAGGAAGGAAGGAGAGGACAGAGAATTAGCATTCCGGGAATCTGTGCTCGTTGTGCAGCGCGGTGGGGGGAGGCAAAGGCATAAATCCCGAGGCTTCACTCAACCTTCTTCCGTGCGGATGAGGGTCTGCCTGTCATCGTCACCGACCGAACCTCAACCATTGTCCCTCTGTCTTGTAATGTCTGTACAGTACAATTCCCTTCCGCATTTGCTGCCTGCTCTCTCTTCCCTGCCCTCCCCTCCCGTTCTCCGATTTGGATTTGGCCGTTTGTCGCACACCGAGTATCAGCGGAGTTTCAGCTTGCGAGGCGGTAGCACGAGTAGAGTTTGCGACGGGACTCTGAATTTTAACCACAGTTAGAAGACGGGAGTGTTGGTGTCACTCGATTGGGAGGCGAGGAGTGAGGGCGAATTGCAGTTGTACAAGTAGAGGGAGGACCGGAAATGTGAATTGTGTTCAGGGTTGACGATGGAACGCGGCCACACGGCAAGGATTTCGGTCGATGGGTGCAATTCGCAGGCGGGAACAGAGGATTGGAGAGAGGCTGAAATCGGGATGCGTTCATGACTCCGGTGGGGTTGGAGTGTGGAGAGGGGAATTGCACATTTTTCCAGATTTCGCAGCTACTTTTCTCCGAGGAAAGGGTTTACAAGGCCGTTCGAATCGGCTGGACAGATTTTGGATGCAGAAGAAGAGCTCGAACGACAGGCGCAACCCTCCGCATGAGTCGTGGGACAGATTGTAGGAAAGCGCTCCGTAGACGGTGCCTGCTGCCAGAACAAAGCCAAGGTTTATGTTGTTAGAAGAGGAGGTAGAAGATGGGGAACAAATTAGCTCGCACCGCTCAGTTGGACCCCAACGAGTTTTACTTGAGCGACTTGCCGTCAACATACAACTTGGTGTTAATGGAGGTTTTGGGGGGAGAGCGCTTATTCAAATCTGTACAATGCCGTCACGACGAAGGGGTGCTTGTCGTCAAAATTTATTTCAAACGTGGGGAAGTTGGAGGAGAATTCAAGGTGGGTAGGTTGTATATGTGAGATACTCGGCAGTGCACAATGTTATGACTCGGTCAGTGTTTGTGAATTGCAAGAAGCAGTCATAGGGTTGTCATAGTGAATAGTGCTCGAGAGGAGCTTGTGTTCTTTCCACAGAGCAACGTAATTTGAAAACACCACTGCGTGAATGGGTTCACTTCCAAAGATTAAGTCAAAAATTCTTGTGCTCGAAAAATTTGGCGATTGAATTTTACCGTGGGTTGGAGCGAACAGGAACACGCTGCCAAGTTGGAGTACATCAAGACGCGACTCAAAGATGTAAAAGACTCACATCTCTGGCCGTTTCAGGTGAGTTTGAATCAAGGCATTATCTGAAGTACGTTTTCTTATTTTTGTATAGAAGAAAATATCAATCTTATGTACATACAACTTATTGACTTCAGGTTTCAGATCCAGAGTTTCTTTCTGTAACTGAGCTCTTCATCAGCTTAGCTTAAGCCTTGAGTTTGATGAGTGGTCGATCCTTGTTATATTGCTGATGAGACTCTCTTAACGAAGGCATGCGATTGATGTTGGTAAAGCTGGAGGATGTATATATCTCTCACCTATGAGTAACTACTGAACTGTTTGTACTCTGCCGCTTATGGCCGATTAGAGCTGGATTGAGACGGACAAAGCTGCTTATCTGCTTAGGCAGTACTTTTTCAGCAATCTTCACGATCGTATCAGTACACGACCTTTTCTTTCTCTTATGGAGAAAAGGTGGATTGCATTTCAGGTCTGATGCTCCTCGTAGCGGATGAGTTCCTTGTCTTGCAGTTTATTGGCAAATTATCCGATGCGTATAGTAACTTAGAAATCTTCTTGCTCCGATCAAGTGTGAAGCTGGGTAGCATATAAATAATGCTATTATTCGAGCAGGTGTTGTATTCTGGAGACTACAGCAGTTTTGATACTTCTCACAAGGAACACCTGAAGTAGTCTGCAGATTATAAACTTATCTTCACTTTCATGGATTTGCAGCTGCTGGTTGCTATGAGGCAATGCCATGAGCTTGGTATATGCCATGGTAATATTCTCTGTTGAGCCTTTGTTTTTTACTGGATGTGGCCAATTTCTTCTCAATCGTCTCTACGTTTGATGCTTTTCTTCACCTTCTGTTCTTTTATTGTTTTAAATTTTTTGCTTCCAATATCCTGACTACCTCAAACACTAAGGACATGAATTCTTTGATATTCAGGCGACTTGAAATGCGAGAACGTGCTTGTTACGTCCTGGAACTGGGTGTATCTTGCGGACTTTGCATCGTTCAAGCCCACCTATCTTCCTTATGATAATCCCATAGACTTTTCATTTTTTTTCGACACCGGTGGATGGCGTAGGTGTTACCTTGCTCCTGAGGTAAAGTACTCACCAGACCTCTCAGCATCTTTGCATTAACCGTCATGTGTTAAGTCATTTTTTTGTGCATTTGCCAGTCATATCTGATGATACCTTACATCTCATTTCGCAGAGGTTTTACGACCCTAAAGGCCCCCCTGTTAACCCGGACTCACCACTGAAGCCAGCCATGGACATATTTTCGTTAGGGTGAGAAACTCTTTCAATGGACTCTAAGGAGTTAGTCGATAATACCATGAGTGTTGTGATGCTGTACGAACGGCCCCAATTCTTAGCCTTAACATTTGAGGCATATTTTCTAGTGAGTGTGTGTCAAGTTCAAGAAAGTTCTCATCACGTCCAAAGGATTGTGCCAGTTGTGTTTGGCCCTAAAGTATCTACTCTGAACCAGAACTAAACGCTTGTCTTTCTGTTAAATACCAGTTGTGTTATAGCTGAACTCTTCCTTGAGGGGCAAACTGTTTTCGATTTATCTCAACTGCTGGCATATCGGAAAGGACAGTTTGATATCAAACCGTCTCTGGATAAGGTTAGTTTCTTCTGCTTCTCGCAAGGCTGAAAAACTTATTTTACTGGTGGAATAAATTGGATAAATTGGAATAAATTTCAGTGGATGTCAACACATCTGTTGTTCTTTTTGCCTTTCCCTCCTTTCTGCGTCATCTCAGGTCATCTTTGTACCTCTTGATCAGTTACCCAAGGTGTTGTCGTTCTTTTTAGCGTGGACCACTATACGCAAACCTAGTTTCCACTCCAAATTTCCGAGAATTGTCACTATGTCAATGTAGTTCTTGCAGCTGGACTGCTGACTTTTCAAAGGCCATTGTTTATCATAGATATCTACATCTTCATCTCTTCATATGTCTGTATTTTTTTTAGGCATGATTATACGCTTTTGATATTTAGTGTTTTTCATTGGTTGCTTCTCCTCTTATCTGGTTCAAATGAATATCTGGAGCTCCTTTGTCTGCAGATTCCAGACGAGAAAATAAGAGCCATGGTTGAACATATGTTACAACTGAGTCCAGACGCCAGAGCAACATCAACAGAATATTTGAAAACATGGGCTCCTGAAGTGTTTCCCTCCTACTTCTTCCCTAATCTTCACCAATTTTTTTCGGTCCTGATAAATTTGGACCCGGATACTAGAGTGAGTTATTCTGTGAATGGTTTCATTTAGGTCCATAATTACCGAAGAGTTTTTGTATCGAGTCTGCAATGATGCATGCAACTACCGAACATTTTCACGCTGAGATTCTGGGTTGTGGAGACAGGTCTATGTTCTCCGGTGAAGTCTTTTTGCTGATCTCTGGCTGGTCTTTCTTACGAAGCTAGTCTGGTTATGTAGGTTGCAGTCACCGAGAAGTTTTTCCCTCAGTTCCGCACTCGTATGATAGAAGAAGAAATGAAGTATAGAAACGACGCAAAATGTTCAGTTCAAGACCAGGATGTATCGCAAGACGTTGAGAGCGATGTTGCTGATAAAGATCAATCAAAACTGGACGAAGAATCGGTGGTTGGCCATGGTAGAAAAGTGAAAAGGATTTCTTCAACGAAATTCATTGCTGATGGAGTTCTGCATCGTATCAAACCAGCAGTTATTGCTATGTCTCAGAAAGAAAATCCAGCGATGGAACTTGATGAAGAGGTAGAGAGATTATTATTATCTGGAAGGGCTGGTTCAGTAAGCTTTTTATCAAATATAGCTGCACATGATGATTTCTTCCATCAGAATATTTGCTGCTTCCCTCTTCGATTGTAATAATCTGACTTTGACGGACATTTATGAGATCTAACTTTTTTTGCCGCAGACTTTAAACAGCAAGTGGGAATCGGACCAAGTACTTTCAGGGGTCTTTTCGAGTGAAGAAATAGAAGAAGCAGAGATTCCTAGCACGCCAAGCCGACAGAAAACAGCCTTAACTTCTCTCAAAGGTGAGGATTTTGTGACAAGTTCTAGAATGTATCACTGGGTTATTATTCCGATCTGTGAAGCTTCACAAATCGGAGTAGAGATGGTGTGTTATCAAGTTATATATGCTTAAATTTGTCCACTTCAAAAGAGTTCTACTTTTTCGTTTCTTGCAGTCATTATTTTCACATCCTAATGCCCTATGAGATCATTCGAAGAACTTGGATATTAGAGATATTCTAGGTTGACGCCATCAGCATGTGATGCTGTTTTCTGAACAGGTGCAGCGAAGGGAGAGGCCCCCGTCCGGCAAGAAGTCAAGTGCGAAGGAATGGTGCTGATGGCTTCACTGCTGTGTGCTTGCTTAAGAAATGTTAAAAAAGACCAGTCTCGCAGACTATGCATTCAAATGCTTCATGATGCTTCTCGCTTCTGTGATGATGATACTCGGCTGCAGCACATTTTACCGTACGTCGTGTCACTCCTATCAGATGCCCCTGCCTTGGTGCGATGTGCAGCGTTGCAAACCATGTGCTACGTGCTCTCGTTGATCAAGAACTTCCCATCGAGCGACGCAAAGATTTTTCCGGAATGGATTTTTCCACTGCTGTCAAAGCTAACGGAGGATGCAGAGGAAAGCATTAGGATTGCTTATGCAAACAACATACACAAAATCGCGAAAGCGTCCTATCGCTTTCTTGTGAAGTCACAACAGATGGCCGAGGCTGGGGAGGTTCTCGATAGCCCTCGGCGGCCTCAGATTGGAGCAGGTCTAAGTGTTAAGCGTTCTGATACAGAGCTTTCTGAACTAAGAGGGATAGTGGAGAAGATCATTGAGAAGCTAGTCATCGGACAGAAGCAGACTCCAACCATACGCAGAGCGTTGCTGAAGCACATTGGATCCTTGTGCCAGTTTTTTGGTCCAAAACAGACCAATGATGTTCTTATGCCTTTTTTGCCTGCTTTTCTGAATGACCGCGATGAGCAGTTGCGTGCAGTTTTCTTTGAGTACATTGTACACGTATGCCTTTTCGTCGGTCAAGCAAGTGTTGAGAGACTCCTGCTTCCTCTCCTCGAGCAGGCCCTCAATGATGTGGAAGAAACCGTAATTGTAAATGCTTTGGAATGTTTAGCAGCTTTGTGTAAGCACAAGCTTCTTAGAAAGAGGATTCTTCTTGTTGTGGTGGAACGTGCCTGTTTCCTTCTTTGCCATCCTAGCCAGTGGGTAAGAAGAGCAGCCGTTACCTTCGTCGCTGCATCCAGTGCCAGTCTTGACGTGGTTGACTCCCATGCCTTCCTGACTCCAATTCTCTTCCCTCTTTTGCGTCGAGAGCCAGCTTCTCTGCGATCGGAAAGTTCAATTTTGTTATGCCTCAAGCCACCTGTATCAAGGGAGGTTCTGAAACGCGCTGTAAGTAACGCGTTGCAATCAGGACCGGTCGCAGAACCAGGGAAGACGAAAGCAAAAGTGCGCCAAAGGCTAGCGTCGATTCAGCCACCACCGGATTTACAATCTTCTCAACCTCGCAACAACTTCACAGAAAGGCGGAAGGTAGAGAGAGATTCTAGCAGTGCAGGAGAAGCGGCTGAAGGTCGACCGAAGAGTTCTTCTGGGAGGAAAACAGCAGCTACACCTGCTTCGCCCAGAGCCAATGACGTTGACAACGAAGATGGAGAGAAGATGAAGGCAATGGAAGGATACTTGCGCAATCTGTCAAGCACCATGAAATCTCGATTGAGCCATGAGGCAGAGCACACTGAGAAGCTAGAGAATTCTGCAGTTGGACTTCCGCCAGGTGTGGGAGCCGGTTATTACTCCCACTATGATGGCACTTTAGAGGGAATCCCTTTGTACTCTTTACCAGTAGTACAGAAGAAGGCCGAAGACAATGTCAGTAACCAAGCCAACGTTGCTTCGTCTTACAACGAAGACTGGAACAGAGTCGGTGGACGCCAAAGTGGGGCTCCTTTTTTAATGGCTCCTGTTGGTAACTCCATCGGTCCAGCTTCTTCACAGTGGGCCACAATCGGAGCACATTCAGCTATGCCTCCAGGAGAGCCCATGCAGAGGTCGATGGCTGCGGTTTCTGTCGCACCAAGATTTATGGCTGGATCCTTCTATCACGGGGGCTCTGCAACGGGTCCACGAAGAGCCCATGAAGTCTTCAAAGACGGGAAATTCACGGATCCTGCTCTCTCGAACCAAGGAGCAGTGAATAGCAGATCAAGCATGGCAAGTTCAGCCCAAGTTGGTATGGAGGCTTCTCCGGGCTTGGAACCAGTTATTGAAATTTATCCTACAGTGGATTCTGTCACGGCCATGTTGGGATCTATCCACTTAGGTGAATCTGCTATGGAGGGCAACTGGAAGCCGAAGGGTGTCCTGATAGCAAACTTACAGGAGCATCAGCGCGCCGTAAACGAGATTGCAGTGGCCCATGACAGTACTTTTTTTGTGAGCGGATCAGATGACGGGACCGTCAAAGTCTGGGACTGCCGTCGCCTGGAGCGTGATATCTCATTCCGCTCACGCCTGACCTACTCCTTCGGTTCAAAAGTCTCTGTGCTTTGCGTGTCGATGCTTACGTCTCGGCATGAAGTAGTCGCAGCTTCCAGCACTGGGAAGATTCACTCTCTGAACGTGGATTATGTGGCGAAGTTGAGTGGTAGTAATGAACGTTACACCGGCTTCACAGAGATCTGCAAGCTGGAGAGTGACGAGGGTGCAGTTCTTTCTCTTCACACTTTGACGTCGAAGGGGCCGTCACATGTGCTGTACAGTACACAGCGGAATGGAATTCATCTTTGCGATTTACGAGCTCAATCCGAAGCTTGGGTTCTCAAAGGAAAGCCAGTAGAGGGCTATATAACGTCCACAGCCCTGGATCCTAACGGTAACTGGATAGTTTCCGGGACATCCAGGGGCATTTTGACTCTGTGGGACTTGCGGTTTCAGTTACCTGTCAATACTTGGCAACATCCGTTGAGTTGTCGTGTCGAGAGTATGTGCCCTCTCCTTCCTACAGCTCATCCAGATAAGCAACCGTCCTTAGCTCGACCTTTCATATATGTGGCTGCGGGCCAAGATGAAATTGCCTTATGGAACGCGGAAGATGGAAGCTGCCATCAGGTGACTTTGCCACACAGATTCATGAGTTTATAAGTTTAACTCTTGTGGGACTTGCTACTTTCTGGATTTGAGCAAGACATGTATCAGGTGCCTTACTTTATCTGTCTGATGAAACACGTCGGTCCTGTTCTTGCGTGATGTGTATATTTTGAAAGAATCAAACTTCCAGGTGTTGACTCATGACGACTTATCCGATTTTATGTCCACAGTGTTTTCTTCGCTAGTGGTTTGCCTGAGGTTGGAGAACCGGGTGATCATAGTTTATTCAGAACAAGTCGCCACCTTTTAATAATTTTTCTTTTGTGATGCGAAGGTTATGAGATTGGGACAAGATCCGGATATCGAACCACCTCCACCTGCAATCCCAGCTGCGCTTTCGCCACGGCTTTCCAATTCAAGGCCTGGAAGTAGCACATCCGGGACCGGTTCTCAGATGAACAATCTGAAGTTGAACAACTACAGAATGGATGAGCTTAATGATCCGCCTCAAAGGCTACGTGGCGTGCGAGCTTTGTTCCCTTTAGCTGGAGGGACAGGCTTATTGTCTGCAGGCTCAGACTGTCGAATCAGAATGTGGGATCGCTTGAGGTTAATATCTCTTTCCATGTCAACACTGCGCTTCTGATATATGTTCCTTCATGACAATGTTGTCTATCTCGTGTCGGAGAATCGCTAAAGAGCTGTGATCATTGCTTCATAGTGTAGGGCATTTGGGGGCGTGGTTCCATACTTGGCTGATGTTGTCATCACCTACACCTACAGAGAATCATTTCACAGCAGTCATTATTGCTGCAGATTGGGTCCTTGTTGGAATGATTGACCTTATCTGTTGCCCTGATCTACCGGGTTTGTCTTAGTGATCTCTGAAACTTGCTTTTCTCATCATGACAGGCCGGAACGAAGTTACACTGTTTGCGGACCAACGACAAAAGCTTATTGTCCGGAACAAGTTGTGTACGAAACGAGGTCACTCTCTAATGTTCGCATTATTCAGGTTTGTTACCGATATTTACAACGCATCCTAAATGCAGTGGGCATGGCATTTTCAGAGAAGCATGTCTTTGGGTTTCTGCTGTGTGCCCTTCGGAGCTTGATTGAATCAGGAAGATTATGTTTGTCTATATCTTGTGGCCTGACGCTTACACATGTTTTCTGGGTCACAGGAGTCTATCGTTCCTAGAGTGGACAATAGCAAGAGTCAAAATCAGGGGAACAAATCTCCTCCAAGAACTGGCCTAGCTGCTGCTGCCCTTGATGTTGTTGGATGTCACCGAGATTGTATCAGTTCGTTAGCTTTCGCACAAGCGAATCAAAGGTTCCTGATCTCAAGCAGCCGAGATGGATCTATCAAAGTCTGGAAGTAGCTACATGAAATTCTGTCCGCCTCTTTGTAGGCTGCGCAGAATGCGACATTATCTGTTCACTGCTCTGTGAGTGCAATTTTCATCACAGGATTTCCAGACTTTCTCCAGACTCTGGAGCATTTTTTTCACTCTCCATAGTTATATCAAGATACAAGCTGATCCACATTCAGTGCTTTTCCTCCAATTGCTTGTGAATACACTGGTGGAAGGCAGGTGAGAGGTTATCAGTCAATGTAAAATCTAGGGTAGATGTAAGAAATACGCAAAACTCATTGTTTTAATATCTGGGGGTCATAGAAGCAGGCAGCTTTATCTGTATATATCTCCCATTGTATAGGTATTTCATCAAGTTTGCTTGTGAAGATCTGTTAGTCTTTTGGTGCAAACATCCTCAGATCTGAGCTGCTTGTAGTGGCTTTGCTACCTGTCAAGGGGTTCTGCTGAGCTTGTGACACTGATTGAGGCATTTGTGCAATGCAGCTTCTGTACAGAAGCTACGCTCTGCCTTGTGTAAAAGATATGACTTCTTCGGATGATTTGTAGTTTTCAGTCGACATATCTGGTCGAGAAATCATTTGGCATTTGTAAGTGACCAAAGATCAATTTATAAACTCCTCTAGATGTGAGTAGAGGACCTCTGTGACGTTGCCCTATTTTTACTTCCTTCTGTTCCGTTCCTGATTGACAAGAGGTGAAAGCTACATTTTGTGAATGATCAGCATAGTTTTGCAGATGTTGTCTTGTTCGGTATTTTGGATGAACTGTGAGCATTTGCCTCCTATATCCTGAAGACCAGATCCCACAGGGTGCCAGGACACCGCCCTGCCTGAGCGGCGCATGTTGGAACAGATTCTGAATAAGTCGAGATGTAGAGGGAGGCTGTTCGAAAGTGAAAAGCGTCTCTCGTTCAGTGAGATTCTCCGCACAAATTTGGTGATGTTTCGATGAAGATTGTAACGGATGGATTTACACTCGCTTTTCAGGTTTGATTTCATCATTACAGATCGGAGGATGTGAGCTGAATAGTGTGGGCGAGGTTTATGACGAGTCATTACACGGGGACCAAAATTGCAATCAAGAGAAACATCAGTATGAGCCAGTTGTGGATGGAACATGTCGTTGGATTTGAATGCTCTACATGATTCAGGTAGTTGAGAATGAAGTGAAGGGGCCGCCGTGGATCGTTGGGTCTTTAGTTTTCCAAAACACTTATTCGTCATGGCTTCCCATGCAGCTTTATATTTGGAGAGCAGTTGTAGCACTCGAAGATCTTTTAGAGTCATCCTACTCAGCTTGGCTGATAGGTGAATTGTTTACATGGGGAGATCTTATCTCAGAACCTGATCTGATCCACGAGAAGTGCATGCTGATCAGAACGGAAAGGTCAACTGATCGTCCTTCGCTTTTAGCTCATATTGGCGGGTGAAAATAGAGATGATTATGTGAAGGTTTGATCCTTCATGTACTTTTTAATTATAACTTGCACCAAGCGCACCATGAATGCAATCCAGATGATAGCTTGGGTCACTCTCCCCACAGCTTCTCGACCCAATGACACGAGGACGTCACATCCAATCAGAGCATAGGAAGTACTACACACAATCACAAGCTCTACGAGAATCTTTGATCTCAAGGAGATACATCACACTTACTCCAGCTTTGACGTTACTGAAGATTGCAGAGGCTTGGAGGTTAAACTGTTACAATCTGGTGGACGACTTGTGAAAGACAGAGCAATGAATCACGCTCACCAGAATATATTCCAAAAGACGGCAGCTATAACAGTCAGGTCCAAGATCAGCTCATGTAGAAGGCGAGCAAGAAAACAATTTTTCTGTTGATAAGAAAGATGAATAATTCAGTCCCTTTGTCCTCGAATTTCCATTTTCATGCATTCATGTTCCTCGTCCGCCGCTCTAGTTTGGAAAACGTTCTCTATTGCACACCAGTGATGACATCAAGTCAGCTCACACCGTATAAAGCCACGAAGTTGTTCTGGATGATCGTAACTCTTCTTAGGGTGGTTGTAAACGTACGGTTTACACAATTGTGATCACGTGTTCATGCTAGTTCAGGAACTCTATCATTGTCCAGGTGCTGAAGCGAGGCTTTGGCCCTGGCTCTGTTTCGGTCTGGTTCGGGATGGAGATGGCGATGTGTGGATGAAAAAAACAAACTCGGAAGTCTTGAATGCGCAGAAGTGGAGTCAAGCGAGAAGTACTGCACTTTTCACTGGCAAGGAAAATGCGCTGCACGAGCTCTTGGACAAGGTACAGCAAGAATACATTTGAGGCTCGAAAGTCTTTAGATATTGGTGGATAATGACGCGAGGGAGAAGAACAACATACGCTGTTCCACATGTTCGTGTCACCTCTACCCCCTCTACTCTACATGGAGAATCGTGGTCAAAAGAGAGAGATTTACTGCATATCCTCCTCTGAACACGTCTTTCCAGTCGTCTATCTCTCTCTCTGTAACAGCCCCATCTCTCATCACGAGTCCAGCTCTGACTTTCGAAGGTAGCATGGTCAAAATGCTTTTGATTGCAATCATGGGAAAGCAGGCGGGAAGAAGTTGCTGGGTTATGCTCCCCACCCCTGCTCTACCAGAGGGGAACATTTACAAGTCTTGCCTGCCCAGAGACGTGGCTTGTAGGTGCAGTCAGACGGTCAAATCGAACCATCTCCACACCTGGTTGGTCTCATAGTCTGCGCTCTCGCTTATCAAGCTCGTCGGGTCGCGGAACTTCCTCCCTTCCTCATTCCTGGGAATTCCTCCGTGCCAGAGAGCTCGGCTTAGCTCCTTTTTTACTATGGCTCTGGATTTGCTGCTACGGGTGAGGAAGCAATCCTCGCTCCTGTCCTGTTCAGCTCAGCCCAGAGCAGAGCAGAGCAGAGGATTGTGAACGTGAGGCTCATGTTGCTGCTCTCGATCATGCACAACCTGATCAGAGTCGATGAATCTCTGGGGCTCGGATCGAGAGGTAATCCTGGTATTCACTCTCGAGTTTAACTCTGGCCTTAACTCTGGTCTATGGGCTCTGGGAACATGACGTGCACAGGGTTTCAAAACTAGAACGATGGTGCTAAGCCAGGCCCAGCGTTTTCCAGGCGACATAGCCTTTATGAACTTTCACCTCTTACTCCTTTCAGGTGGTAGGTTTATCGCATACACGAAAGTTGGTCATGCAAAAGAGAAATCGAGAGGACAAGCTTCTCCGAGCATGTTCATGTCGCTCCAGCAGCATGCATCTCCGGTTGGTTGGTTGGTGAGAGATAGGCTTCAATTTAAACTCAAACTCAAACTCGAGAAGCCTGCACAGGATAATGGCTCCTGTTCTGTGCAGCCGGCGGGTTAGATTCGATTCAAGCCAATTAAATGCAATCCAATACACTTTCAGTTCTGCAAGGTCATGGCTTTTATCCAATGACAACCGAGTCAGTAGCTTCGTGCTTTCATGCCATGGAGCAGCCCAGAATCGTTGTGGATGGAGACTCGTGTCCTGGTAAAGGTCGGAGATGGTTCAGATCCAGCAAGCAATGCTGGACCTGATTTTTGCAGAGAGAGAAAAACTCCAGAGGTAGAAAGAAAGCCTCGCAGTGGAAGAATCAGATGACGGATCTATTTCAATCATCATCATCATCATCGTCATGGCCTCGAATGGATCTTTCCATGCTGCTGCTGCTGCTGCTATAAAGGTTTTGTGTTCATGTTTGCCATGCTGGAATCGACGACCGAGTCTCGACCCAGGGCGTGGGTCACTGGGGCCTAGTACGCCTAGGGCTCTGCTGCTATCCATGGACATTGTGGAAGTACAGACTGCACACTCCGACCGAGGTTGTGGCGAGCTCAGTCAGTCTGAACGCGAGTCTGATCTCACCATGCGCTACTACTACCTCGGATCTAGACCGAGAGGAAGAGAATTCGTGCCGCCCACTGCCACCATCGCCTTCAGCTCCAGCTGCCGAGGTCGCTCGAGACTCGCAAGTCAACCTCATGAAATTCATCGAGACGAGTGACGATATTCCGGTGCAGCAGATTCACAGGAATGTGTCTCTTTTTTGTTCGATCGGACGAGCCTCTGCAAATCGGAGGCCGGGCGGTGGTCTGGTGTTGATTTTCTCTTGGATTATGCTCAACTTGCTGCACCCGCACAAAAGAAGAGCAGGCTCGGCTGCCATGGCATGGCCTGGCCTGGCCAGTGAGCTAGCTAGCTGGCTACGTAGCCTCGCCTTGGCATGCGAGAGGGCGAACGTGGGCATCATTCCTTCGGCAGGTGTTTCACCCGATGATAGAGAATCAATTGCTCCTCGCTCATTCGTCCTGCCTGTGGCCAGGGCGACCTGGTCTCGGTCTCCAGGCGCTTTCTAGTCGCCCGAAACTGTTCAAGTAACGACATTGCAATTCTTCTCACCTCATCATAGAAGGACGAGAACACATGATGAACGATCGGATCGCCAGGCGTGAAACATGGTGAAATGGAAATCACCCAAACTTTCTATTCATTTCCAAAATCATCATATCTGCAATTGAATCAATCCTCGTCCAAAGCGGGCCACTGAGAGTTCGCTATTCGGTTTCCATCTCTCACATAGACTGCCAGACATGCTCAAGTAATTTTCGAAGAGATGTGTCTTTCAATCGGTGCTGAGCCTCGGTGCTCCTCATGAAGCATCTTCAGATGGCAGTGAATCTGTGGGCCTCTCATGCAGCACAGGTGCTTCTGTCCGGGCTGTGCAGCATCAGCAGCAGTAGCAGGTAGACATGGTCACGTTGCCGGCTAGAGACTCAAATTTAGCCGATCAGCCGGTCAATTAGCGGATTAGCCCACGGCTATCGGCCGAAAACGCATTTCGGCTGAATTATTCGGTCGAATAAGTATTCGGGGTCTAATTTCGTATGAATCAGCCGAAATAATCGGTCGAAAACTAAGAGTCGGTCCGAGTTTTCGAATCGCTTTCGGTCTCGGATAGCGTTCCGGCTAGCCGTTAGCCGAGCCGTGAGCATCCCTAGTAGCAGGGCTCGACCGACCGAAGACGGTAATTCCGCAAGACTTGGACGACGGACGACGGACTTCAGTTCTCTTCTGCTTCGGTCTCAGCGGACGCGAACCCGACTGACTGACCAACTGCGGACAAATAGCAACTTCGAAAGAAACTTGTCTTCAAGTTACTTCAGGAGGTAGTGGTAGAGTTATTGAGAGAAAAAAATAAATTTTCCGACTCTAACGCCGAGATTATTTATTGGGAAACGAATTCTTCGGGATCGGATAGGTTTATTTTTTCAAATCCGTCATTCTGTCACTTCGAGAATATTTTCTAGATGAAGAAATGTTCAGCTAGGCGGATGCTTTAAAATCAACAAATTGAAGTACCAATGGGTTAGTAAAAACTCCAAAAAAAGAAAATAATTATTATGAGTTAAAAATTAACCTGGAACCATATATTATCCAACGGGAATGCGCTGAGGTCATCGCAGGCAGGGATTTAGAGACGTTTAACGGAGGACTAAGTGCTCGATGCACAGCCCGGTCTTTTCCGCGGAAAAGTACCGCCATTTGCATGACGAATGTAAAAAGAATTTCTGTCTCACTTCTCTTTCGAAATTGTTTTCCTTCCACAAAAGAATTGTGAAAAAAACCGTTCTCACCTCTACTAATATATATAAAAGAAATGTGGTGGTTACATGGATATAAAAGATGTGTTATCTATATCAATTTTAAATGCTGCTCTTTATGCTTATAATGGAGTAAAAAGTGTAATATTATTCAATCTTCGCACTCTTCCATTTTATAATTGACTTTCGTGTGGAGATTTCTGCATTACGGCTAGCTTAATAACACCCTGAGTAACATCACAATGCGAGAATTGAGTTTAGGTGATCTATTTCCTTAAGGTGATGGGAGAAAATTGTGTCCACAGTACGCCATATTTGGCACGAATACTCATATTAATACTTACGTGTCATCATACCTGAACCCTAGCTGTCCTTTAAAGCCTTGCGATCGTCACTAAATGAAAGAATTGCATTTTAAAAAGATGACTTGTTAGATATCGGAGACATAGCAAAAAGTGTGGCAATAGAAATTAGAAATTGCATTGTCTTGGAAGCTACTTTGAATCTTCTTGTCGTTGAGAAATGAAAGAGTTGTCCAGAGATTCCAGATATTTGAAAGCATGAAGTCATCTCATTGTACAAACCAAATGCTTTCCAATTCGCAAGTTGAGGATTGGCTGGTGCAATGTACGTCAGCAGGACAAACATTTGCTAGGGCTTTGACTGATCTCACAGCATAGTCACAACT
The DNA here is from genome assembly GCA_037833965.1 of Marchantia polymorpha subsp. ruderalis. Lineage (NCBI taxonomy): Eukaryota > Viridiplantae > Streptophyta > Marchantiopsida > Marchantiales > Marchantiaceae > Marchantia > Marchantia polymorpha. The sequence continues at coordinate 28,083,104 of AP031351.1, read as the reverse complement.
CTAGACAGAAAGAAAAGGTGGCACTCCTCACTGAGAATATAGAATATTGGAAGGTGAAAATGACGTTGCTTGGCAATATCTACCCTGTAATGTTGACGTGTCATTTCCTGAAACCATATGGCCCCTGGTGCCTAAGTACACACCACTCAGATTTGGCTGCACGCACGAAGAAGGGTAGGAATATCATAATTAGCTTTGTTGGAACCAAGTGGAAGGGAAACAAGAGGATACTACATACTCTCAAGGTAAATATCTCTTCTATAACTCTATAATAGCCCTGCATACACACAGTGATATTTAGCAATATCTCCAACAAAGATCTCCTGTCTTACACTTTTCTTTCTTATATGTAGATGCAAGATTCATGTCTTGTCAGTCAGACTAATACGAAATGCTACTAACAAATGTGCTCCGTGTGACATCTTTTGCTAAATTTGTGTTAAAATAAGTATATTGTTGTCACTGAGATAAGACACAAAAATCTATCTAGAGGATGGATATACACTCATCATCACATACTTGTGCAAACACCCTTCAAAGCACAATTCAAATATCTTGATGAACATCTATCGATGTTTTAGAACCTCTTCTACCTATTGTTGATAAACATTAGTCAAGTAGCTATCCTTTGTTAAAACCACGTTCGCCAATATGTACTCCAAAAATAGAAAAGATTTTTACAAATGCATACTTCAATTGTTCGAATAATATCGTTTAGGCAATATTTCTCATTTATTTCGTGATTCTTTATAGTGATACATGGTTGAAGCCATGCTCGCTAGAATGGATTTCTATTAAAAAATAGAAAAAATATCTAATTTCACGTCTATTTTATTTCCCCATAGTAATTTCCGTATGTCCAAGAGCCAAACATGTGTGAGTAGTATGACCCCATGCTTAGGCTCTTAAACCCAAGTGTCCTTACTAACTGCCCAACTTGCCCATAGATCTATAAGTCTCCAAACCCTTTCTTCGGCTACTGGGACAATTTGGCCAACTAGTGTTACCTCTTCGCGAATAATTAATTGTGCTCTAGATTATGGTTATACAAAGGGAATGGCACCCCAAAAAAATGCAATCAGTTCAATGGTATTTCAGATCGATGGTGCTCTTTCCCACTTGCAGAACCGCGTTCCAGTGAAGCATGTCCATGCAAAGCTGGTGCTTCCATGGAATCTGTACTTGTCCGTGTTGCCGTATATTAGAGCGCGGAGCGGTTCTTATTCACTTCCCCGACCAGAGATTCAGGCCGCTGGAGGAGGATCTCGACGAATCAAATTAGCTGGACGCTCCAAAGGGGTACCGAGAGATCGTACCCCTGAAGCCGAAGGAGACCCAAGGCAGGCTGCGGAAAAAGTCCCCCAGAGTTTCTTGAGACGCAAGCCTCGCAGAGAGAGAGAGAGAGAGAGATCACAAAGTACGCTGCAGGACAAGTGTAGACGAGGTTCATGGAAGCTGCTGCAGGTCGCGACTCGGGGAGACTCCGGCATTCCTGCACTGCCAACATTCCCACGCGTACGCTCGAGCTCGAGCTCGGTTGACATTTTTCCTCGTCTCCGCGTTACGGAGAGGATCTGTAACGGAGAGGATCGCTCGTTTTGGACTTTCTCCTCAGCACGTTTTGCAGTCAGCGTGCTCTGGTACGCCCTGAGCAGAGGGGTCTGACGAACCTTCTGCACCGGACCGGAGGGAGGAGCTCTGTGTGTCCCAATTGCGATCCATCGTCGATCGAGGATCGAGGCCTGGAGTCAGTCCATGCCGTCGACTTGCTGTCCCGACAGTAGTCCCAACGGCGTCCTCCGTGCGAACCCCATCTTTTCGTGTACTGTAATCTTCATTAGGATATAATATTCTTTTCGAGCTCTACCGGAATAATTTAAATTTTTGTGACGAGGATCTGCACTGGATGCTAGGAATTAAAATCATCATTGGCTGTAAATTTCGGGGTAAATTGGTATATTATAAGAAGATCAGTGTTGCGGAACCAGTCAAATTTGTTCGACATTGAGCTTTGGAACCTAGTTCTAGGTTCTAGACTGATTGCTCCGTGGATCTTAAACCGCGTTGAAAGTGCATAGTCAGATTGGATAATTCTCGTCGTTAGAAGTTGTTGGCATCGAGAAACATTGACGGAATAATTTAATATGTTTCTTGTCCACACAAGTCAAAATCCAAAGTCGGTGTAAAATAATGTAAAGACGTGTGGCTCAGGATTGAAGCTGAGATCATTCCAATTAGATTGCTAGAAAGGCTTGAAATCGTCCTAACTTCAAAGGAGGCCACTATGGTTGTCAGTCAGGACGGGCATCGCTTCTTCCGAGATCAATCTTATTGTGATCCTTCTTTGTTAAAGAGACTTTGTCCAGAACCAAATCTCTACTATGGCGAATGACAACGCGTATCAAAGTTACAGTCAGCGCTGATCAGGTCAAAGCCTTCAGTAGGCCGGGACAAGCTTCTCAAACATGCTCTCTCACAAATCTGCATTACGATTGTATACTTAGTGAGCCTATTGAAGTCATTATGAACATTACACTGAATTTCTTGTTGGATGGATTCAAGTTTTTGTAGCGAAGTCTAAGAGTTTGCACTCCAGTGCAACAAGTTTCTTTCAAAGTTTTACTGACAAGATCACTCATCACTTTTGCCTGAAGCGAATCACGAAATTGTTTCCTTGCATTCGATGACCTTGCTACAATTCTGCAGGATATTCCATGTGACTGCTAAAGACTCGCTGTTTAGCTCACCCTCGATGTCATGTCGGTGATAAGCTTCGATCGGGACAATATGCACATCTTTGCATACATCCTTCCAATCACTAGATTCATTAGATTGAGGTTACTTTCCAAGGAAAGATGGCTTAGTTAGTTGCATCTTCAGATCAATAGGATTGGAATAAACGGAAACAAGCTTGCTAGGCTAAACATGTTTGATTTCACTTTTAGTTGGATAAATATCAACAAAAAACTAAATAGTAAGAGTAGAGCAAATGGGAAGAAGTTAGGCACCGAGAAATTGTTTCGAGTCAAGGGAACTGACGTATTACGAGAAGTTTAGGCCACAAGTCTTGAGTCTACACTGGAATCTGCATGTGCTAAGGATGTGAGTGACCTTTCTTGCATGAATAGTTGTAGCCTTGGAAAGTAAACCGTTCAACTATATGTTCCATGAAGAATTAGAGACACTGTAGTACTTTATGCAACAAGTAGCCGTGAGGTATAAATCCTGAGATCCGACAGTGCAGTTGATTCGAGGTGCGTTGAGCGGTCATGACATTCACCCCATACTGTAGTCCTCTCTTTGAGATTCGAAACAAGGTCTTCTATTTGTCCTTTTTCATCGGGGTCAGTTAATTGCAATTTTTCTCAAAGAGAATTTGTAAACTTTGTGTCGAAATCCTGCAGGATGGTACGAAACAGATGAATGTGGCGCATGCGCTCACGTAAACGCTCAGTTTCGCATCACTCCCTCATCCGTCTTCATCATAAGAAGTAAAGCCTACACCTTTTGATAGCTTGTTGTCAGCCTCGCCTTTCCTCCCCATACCAACTACCAACTACTTACTGCACGCAACCAGAATCAGCATCAGCATTGGCTCCATCATCGGGAAAGCCCAAGAAAGAAATACAACAATAAAACGATCGGATCCAATAAAGCTTTGCGTAAAGCCCAACTCCAAGTATGGCAACGACCTGCAAATAATCTGGAGAGCCTTCATATGCCATTCATCACGTTCTTATTCGAGAAGTTCACAGAAGCCAGACAAAGACCCACCATCATCTGAAAGAAGTCTTCCGAAGACCGGGACAAAACAATTCAGACGAGGAAAAGGAGGGGGAAGATCGCATGTTTGGACGAAGGATGAGGGGGAGCATCGGGGCAAGAGCGAGCGGAGATTGTAGAGCCAGGAAAGGCGTGAGAGATTCGAGTGGCGCCTCTTCTGCCCACGGACTGCATTGCAGTCGATCTTGCTTCCCGCATCTCAGGCCATGGAGCGCATGACGTCGGCTTGGCCAGGGCGGATCCACCCGCAGGGCGACTCGAGTGCCCATGCCTCCGAGCTCTCCGAGCTTTCCGACCCCTCCAAAGTCCAAAGGAGCACTCAGGTACTCCGCCTATGGACACATCCACGGTGCGGTCTTAGGTCCCCCTGGATGGCGCCCTCTCGAACCTCCGCACACATTCTCGCGTTTGTCTCTAGCGAGGAGATTCCTCTGAATCTCCCCTCCTCGCTCGCATGCTCGGTCCAATGGGACCGGGTTGAGTTCGCTCCTCTACCATATCCGCGTAGGGAGAAAGAAAGAAAGCCCGCCGGGCCTACTGCTACTGTGGTTACAGTAACATCCAACGAAAAAGGAGCCGTCACGTAGTGAATCATTTCATCCGACTGCACAATCTCCCGCCTATTTTCGGCGAGCGTTCCGCCTCGGAGCGTGGCGATAAGCTTCGGCCTACGTACCAGCCCATGACGAGTACGTGGTAAAATATGTCAATGGAAGAAGCGTTACCATGGGTGACCTGGATTGTACTTCGTCTACTATGCACTTCGTGTGTAGAACGACTACCCGTACTGTGCAGTACGGTACAGTAGCTGTTGAGATAGACCGCTCTGTGACTGCCATCGATGGGGTCTACCATGTCCATGTCAAACTAGGCCGAAGTTCGACACGGTGACCAGTTGAGGCGAGTTGACGAGGTTCTCGGCGTAGTTGGGTCTTTTGTCGCTTGTGGAAGAGGAGCGCGTGAAGTTGTTTGTCGATTGGCCGCGAGAGCTATCCATAGTCATCGCGGCGCGATGAGTCATGATGGGTGTACTCCATGTGCACATCGTCGCCGAGGAGAATCCTTCCATCATCACATTTCATCATGCCCATCTTCAGATGGGAGCGCGACTCGTCGGAGGTCTTGCTTGCTTCGGTGCTCTGTCTCTCCCGCCCTGCGAAGCTGTGATCTTGCTTCGGGTGGGAGTGTGGTGAATGTATGTGAATGTTGGGGCCTCGTTCGCATCATTATCATCGTCACCATCATACTCGTCTCCTCAGCCGTGGCCGCGTGCCAATTGTCTGCCAGGCAGCCGCCGGCGGCCGATGGGATAGACATGCTTCGTCACTTTCAACCCGACAAGTCCGAAGCACCTGATGTTTACTTGACCACGCGTTCTTACCTTTTCACCGAACTCCTCTCTTTCTCTCTCTCTCTTTACATACCGTCGCTCCTCCTAAAAGCCCAAACTTAATAACTACTTAGCTTACGTGGATTTACCGCTGCCACGCACCTGTGAACGGCAAAGATGAACGTACCTAAATCCTGCTTGACACAGGTGGCGTGCTCCTTGCCATGTCGGACATGCTAGCTCATCTTCCGAAAGAATCGTCCGCCTCATGTAACTTGTCACGGTCACATGAGTTAACGCTCTTACATGATGCACGCATATCCTCGATGCCATCGAATCAAAACTGACATAAAAGTTTTAGAAACTTATCATGAAGCGCAGTTCATTGTGCGAGTTTTTGTAATATGTTTCTCAAAGCTTTCAAAATTCTGATAAATACAAACAAGAAATATCGAACATGCTTGAAAGTGAAGAAATATGGAGCACATCTCCTACAAGACTTTCTATTTATTTAGTTAAGTTTATATTACATTGAATGTAGTCGCACACAGCCACGATCATGACTTGTCTCACTATGTCACTGTCGATTCTGTACATCATCTTACGACACCTTCATTCCTGTTGATAATTTACTGACATCCCTCTCAAAGAATACACCAATTATGCATTTGAATATCATGTCTAATGGCTTGCATTTTTAACATGTGAAAGTAATCTTATTACTACTGTAGGATGTATGTACTGAAGTTGTAAAAACCCGCAAGTATTAAAGAATGAGTGAAAGCATCTAATGTGTGAAGTGTGTGTGTTTCAGAATTAAACAATCTATGTTTTCCTCTTGGTAGACACTTTGTAAATCTTTGTGTGACATGTTTCACATCCACTTGAGAACCCGGTAACTCAGGTGTGAGATATAACTCTGCAGCTTTGTGCTTAATCTGGTTATCTGTAATGATAGTTCTCCTAAAGTGGGTTCAAAAATTCAGATACCTCTTTTAAATCAGATGATAATTAAATAAAATCATCAATAAATTTAAATTATATATATTCATGTACCTTGGATCAAGCATGAAAAAAATAAGAAAAATATTCTTGAAATACCTAAGGATGTAACAAGAATTTTACATCATCATTTCCAAAAATTTCACTACTCTCCTTGTGGCCTTGTTCATGTGTTGACACTTTTAGTATGATAATGATTAATTTTGAAAAACTCAAATACTTCTTGGAAAGCTTAGAGTTCAGTCGAGCTAAAAGATTCACAATAAAGGTTATGTAATAATATATGATCCCAATTTGTGGACAACATCAATTGTAGCATGACATAAATCAAGGAGGGAAGTTTAGGTAGGTTTAGAAATTAACGGTAAATGTTTGAAAGACTATAATTTAGAAAAAATTGTGCACGTTAGATTTTCATTGTTTTACATTGATATCAATAGATTTATAATAGGATTGAGATGTATATGATTCAATACTCCTTGCTCCATTTGGTCAGATCGTTTAAAACGTAGGCAATCAAAACTCTAAGTCTCAACTCATAAATTTAAGCATTTAAACAGAAAAAATTCTAATTTTTTACTTGCTTAAGATTAAAACATACAATAATTTCATAGAAAAATCTAACTAAAATATTACTAACCAAGACACATACACATGCTATTTGTACAAAATTATGTTCATGACTGGCTTGATACATCAAGTTGAAAGGTAGAGTCATTTGACTATCATACGACATACATTTCATTATATTTTCTATCTTTATTAAAGTAGTGATAGTTACTTACAAAAAATCAATCAATGATGTTTATAAAAATCATTGATATTTCAATGATGATCGAGTGAAGATCAGAGGTATTTTTATTCTCTATAAAATTGCAAATCATATCTTAAGCAGGAAGAATTAAATCTAGGATTGAACATTCTTGACATATCAAAATCACACTATGTAATCATGAGTTATTTTGGACTGTGTGTATGCTTTGCTTTTCCGGTTTTAGCTTTATTGTGCAACTCAATACAAACAAACATTCCATTTGCAAGTCAAGAAACAACTTTCTACCAGTTCCACTTATCTTGTTAACGTCTATCTCGCCATACACATAATCTAACATTTATACCTTTTAACATAGATATATATCATGCAGCACCGTTTCGACATGGCAAAGACGAGATGGACCTCACTGAGACAACATAGTATGGCACAAAGTAATTTCATAATTACATGATCTCAGCAATTGCTTTATCTAATCATTAATCAAAGTAGATTCTGAACTGAAGGAAAAACTAACAAAATATTACATTATTCATATTTTGGATCTTTAAATCTTAGAATGCATATCAAAGATATAGAAAAATTATAGTTAGAAATGTATTTGCCAACAAATTTGTTGCTACACTTACACAAAGTAATATTTTTAGGTTTGTTTTTTGCCCCAATTGTAAAAAAAAATTATCCTTCGAAAGAATAAAATAAAAACTAATAGATAGAAACCTACATTTATTGATGGGTCATTATGATGGCTGTTCAGCAACGAGCAATTTTTCGAATTCTTGTTTCCATAGTTCAAGCTCAATCCGCGAATACTCTGTATTTTTCTTGCGTGGCCTAACTTACCAGAAATAGAGCGAACGTTATTTGGACTACAACCCTAAATTTAACGAAAGCAATGCAAGTGTACAATGTGGACATGTACGAGCGCACATGAAGGAAAACAAGAACACTAAAGAATTGTACAGTCCATGCGAGAGAAAAGCACATGGTCGAGGACTGCTGACCTCTCTCGTCGCTCCAGGGCTCCAGGGCTCCTGTCACAACCCATCAGTTCCCCATCGTTCCAGTTTGGAGGAAGAGAAGGAGAAGCAAGAGATCGGCCACCGCATTTTGCTCACTCAAAAAGTTCATTCTTCGAACAATTGCTGAAGCAGATGCCGCAGAATCTTCAGGCCAGGACTGCTACACTTTGGCAAGGGGGAGTGATGGAAGCGGTGAGAATAGAGGAAGCGAGCGACTGACGGACTGACTGACTGCCAACAATCTCTATCAGCCATTGCTCTAAGCATCGGACGTACGTGTGTGCTCTCGGTTGCTGATGTAAGCAACATTAAACAATCCGTATCTCGACAGAAATCCCAGGAATAGATTAAATATTAGCCTTCCACTTTTAAACAAAACCCTTACACACGGAATGATTACTGGTGGGAGCAATGGCTTCTATTTGAAGGCAGGGTGGCTATGGATGTGCGACAGCGTCGGACGATAGCTAAATCTGGGCGGACGCAGAATTGTATCTGTACTAAACCCCACTGTCGGCTCCTAGAGCTATTGACCACATCGGGTCAGAGCCAAGAGCAAAATGTCCGTACGAATGAGCAGGAGATACCTCGAATTAGTTAGAGGTTTGGGGAACTTGATGTGACCAAGAAAGTGTAGGGAGGAGGAGAGAGCGAGACCTGGGATGTCGGTTGAGATGGAGGTGGTTCCGACTCGAAGGACACAGATCTTGACGTCACCATGAGCCTTGAAGGCGGAGATGTTAATCGAGAGTAAAGAGAGTCACTAATTCGTTCGTGAGGTTGTTAGTCGACAGCCTGGTGGAGCGAGAGATCGAGAATAAAGATGGTGAATAGCGAAACCGGTAAGCCAAGTCCTATTGTTGTAGCTAGGCTTTCGGTCATCGTGTACTTAGTCGACAGCCTGGTGATGTGGTGCTAGATTATAAGAGTGACGATACCGAAACCGGTATCCAAAGTGGTTTTCGTTGAAGCCAGCCTGGTCGCCCCAAACCCTGGGGAGGTTGACAACTCAGCAGGCGAAAAGAACAATATTTTCTCTGTATCTCGATTTCGAGAGTCAGTGAAGTGAATCCGGGTTCCAAGGGTTGCAAGAGGTGCTCCTGATCAACGACGTACGTTCAAAGCTGAAGCCACAATGCGGCTCCCTGGAGTTGTTCAGCTGGGAAATCTAACAGAATCCATCCACGCCGAATTTTCTTCTGGATGTGTTGGGAGATGCCAAATCACCGGTTTGAGAACAGTTTGACATGTCTCAAGTGGGAATCACACACTCGATTTGATTTGACAATTTGCATACAATCCACAAAAAGTGGAGCGGTATCAGTGGGGGAGCAGTTTGGGTGGACGACTTGATGACTAGGAATTGGGGAGTTTCAGTTTTCAGTTTGTACTACGGACGTACTTGCAGGACAAGTATGGTTGTGATATTGCCGCAAGTATGACCCAAACGGATTATTCAAGATTGGTGATGTAAACCAAGAACCACACTGCGAAAGATCTTGAGGCCATGTTAAGTGGAAGTTGAGCTGTTGTGTATGAAAGTACATAAAGCAAATGACCGTTTTCGATTAGAGTCAGTGAGTTGAACTACGAGAGGATATTCCGTCCTTGCTCCTGTGGTGATAGAATGGTGCAGTGAATTATTGCAAACTCATAGAGCTGGCTACATTCCATTGGTGGTAAAAAAATGACATCTGTGGAAGCCATCCGCACGACATTTAAATGTGTAGGGAATAAGACAAATGCAAAAACTATTCATCGTTTCCACTTCAAGTGTGGCATGCGAGAAGTCTCTTGGGATTGAGTCTGCCATTTGAAAGTAGTATCGTACTTGGGAGCCGGCAGGAGAAAATGTTGTCAAGTTGACGGAAAGTTGACACGTCCCAGGAATTGGAGCAGAGATTGTGCGGAGTTGTTGATATACAGAGAGGCAGCTGGTCATGCAATTCGAGGCGAAAGTGTAGTACAGCTCGAGACGGGTTAGTACCGCAAGTACTTCAGATATAGTGATCCTTGGAGTGACGAGGGGATTGACAAGAATGTAGATGTCGGTCGTAGTGGCCATTAAAAGAGAATAGGAAAACTACAGCAGCAGACCGTGAGTCAATGACAGTCAGAAGAACTCGAGGCCGAGTGACGCTGTTTCTAAACATGAGTGCAAGGACAAACCTAATCATGGATGTACCTAAGCTTCATCCCGCTAAAGTTGGTTAGAAGGTGTCTTCTGTGCGTCCCTCGACAAATTTTCTTCTTCTCAACCTATAGCCTACAGTGAGGATATTCCAATGTCATCTGTAATTTGCTTTAGGCCTGCTCATTGGGAGGGAGGAAGTAGTTACCCCGGAGACAAATTCCAGAAATCCCCGAGAAAATGGAATAGCTTGTACGCTGAACCCAAGGAGGTCGAAGATGCAGATGCTTCAAGTCACATCAGACTGAAGATGTCGAGGACATGGCTAAGAGGGATGCTCAAGAACCTCATGAACTGGTCTCGAATATGGAATTCATTTATGTGATCACTGAGCTCTCTTCGCCTTACAACACACTCCAGAACACAACCGGCACTTAGGATCCGGATGTCATTTATGAGCGACCTTAAATGGACCAGAAGAAGATGCCGGTTGAGTGAGAATCTCTTGCAACATTTCAGGGTCCCAAAGTCCCCCCCCCCCCCCCATAAGCGAATCTGCTAAGCCTTGCTGGCCTCGGAGTGGAAAGAGGGCACTTTGCAAGAGAAAGCACGGCCGGGAAATTTCGAGAGAAACTCTGCGTCCGTGAGTGACTGCGTTGTGTTGGATCCGGCTTCTAGAAGGGACCAGGCAAAGCGCCACGGACAGGAAGGAGGGCATGTGTCTTCGTCCAAGCTTGCGATCGTGGCCCAGAGTAAGGAGGGGAGAAAAAAAAAGTCATTTCGGATGACGAGGAACTTCAACCTCCCCCTTCCCCTCCCCCCATGTAAACCGATGTGATTTACTTTAGACTACTGCGCATGGGAAGCTGTGTACTGTACGTTTCACGACCAGCAACAATAGGGTAGCAAGTGAAATCGAGCGGCAGAGGGACAGCGATACAAAAAAAAAGGAAAAGTTAGAGAGATTTATGCGCAGCAAGCAAATCGTCCAAGAGCGGAGACTTGGAGCGGATGAGTGCAGAACTGGAGAATAACCGGCCGCCGTCCTCGGCCTCATGACCGGCCTGCACGCAAGCTGTTCGTGCAGGTAGTGTAGTCGAGTTGCGACCCGGGGGTACTTCCTTCCGACTTCCCTTGTACAGTTTCCGGACACGGACACAGAACAGAGGATTGGATAGATGGACAGAGGCGACGCCCGTCGCTCCTTGCAGATTTGCTAACCTGAGCCCGGCCCAACCTCAAGCCGGAGCCTTGATCTCAATGGAAAACAAAAAATCTTTGACCTGAGGTCCGCTGGGGCGGTCTTGCCGAGATTGCCATTGGTCCGAACCTTGTCGTGAGCTTTTGGCCAGGAATCGCATCCACGGCAGCACCCTCAGGTTGGAGTGAGGAGAGCGGCTGCTTGGTTACATTCATCCACCCGGGAATCACAGTACAGCCGCAGCTCGAAGCAGCTGTACTGGACCCGGGGCAGGGGAGGGGAGGGGAGAGTGGGCGAGTTTGGGAGGGAGGCAGGCCGAATCTGCCGAATGTGGGACCGGCACACGTGGGTGAGGCTGAGATTGGCGGAGGTTCTTACACAGACACAAGATTGACTCTTGGTTGGGCCAAAGTTATGAGCCGAGCTCCGGACGAAGCAGATGAGAGCGCGACTGACTGAGATGAGTCGCCTGTGGCGTTCCGTCGCACAGAAGTCGCCGCCTCATGAACTTTAGCTCGAGCTTTGAGAGGGACAAGCTGCGAGAGCTCGGCTCGGCTCGGCTCCGCTCCGCGCAGCAGGAGATGCACTGTTATAATATAGCTGGTGCTTTTCAATTCACAATTGACTCTATTCTTGGAATTACAGGGATAGAGCAAGAGAGGTCCTAGAGTTGGGCCGCAGGATCGACGCTGCTGCTGCTGCTGTTGCTGTCGAGAGTCCAGCCGGATCAGCTTTCTACGCTTGTTGCCTTCCTCTGCCAGCTAGCTAGCTTTTGCTTGCGAACTCAGGACCTCTACTGATATCGAGAGCGAGGAGAGTGCCCTTTTTCTCCCCTCCTTTGTTTGTGCCCGACCTACCTTGCAAGAACCTAGCACTAGAAGAAGAAGCAGAAGCGGAAGTCAGTCAGTCAGTGGGTCAGTCAGTCGGTCGGTCAGAGAGATAATCAGACTGGGCCTGTGACTCCCGACCCCCTCGAGTTGTTGTTGTTGTTGTTTCCTTTGTTGTTTATTCATACATACCTACATATACCTTTGCCCATCAGCGTGGGGAGTCCTCCTCTGGACGCAAACGTCCGGATGGCTGTTGCAGTAGTCGCCAGGTGAATCCACGATTCAAAACAGTTCGGAGATCGAGCGGAGTCGAGGCGCGGCTCCGTTTGCATGTGTTCAAATTCACGCCTAATTCTTTAGCACCCGATAGATTGCCTTCCTCTCGTTCTCTCGTTCGTTCCTTCATTCATCCCGGGCAGGCTCGTGTGCCGCACGGTCTTGGGACATAGATGATTTCTACTTGTCTTGTGAAGCTTTCCTTCTATTTTTTCCATCTTTCTGATTGCGTAGATTAGAAGCCCGAGTGGGCGCCCGATTGGTGAGCTGCTCGCGTAGCAGCTTCAGATGCAGGGAGGTTTGATGTTTTTGGAGATACAGATTCGATCGAATTTTCAGAAGCACAGCGAAGAAGACGAGAGTGGAAGTAACTGAAGGAGAATAAGCAGAAGCAGGAGCAGAAGAAGCAGAAGAAGAAGTAAGTCGGGATTTGGTTGAGCATAGTCTGTGAGCAGGAGCAGGCCAATCTGTCGATTGGAATCAGTGGGAAACAGGTAGTAGATTCACGACTGCTGGTCGCAATCATTCGATAGAGATAGAGATTCAAATGGGGCTGAGCGCCGGGATGGCCGTAGACACAGAGATGGGTTCGGCGACGGCAGGCGCCTTCGCAGAAATGGTATGGAATCAGACGTTCAACGTGCTGGCCGGAGAGAACAACGCCACGGCAGTACCGCCGGACCCGACAGGATACGAGATAACTGCGAAATTCAATCCGAGCATGGCCATCATCATCATCGTGCTAATCAGCGCATTTTTGTTCATGGGATTCTTCTCCATATACGTCCGCAGGTGCACGACCACGGAGCCCGAGAATGTGAACAACGGCCCGCCCAATTCCAGAGCGGCGGAAGCCCAGAACCGCTCGGGCCAGGGCTTGGACAGAGCCGTGGTCGAGACCCTGCCGCTGGTGGGCTACTCGCTCGTCAAGGGGCTCAAGGGCGGCAAAGACCTGTCGGAATGCGCGGTGTGCCTCAGCGAGTTCGAGGAGGACGAGCGGCTCAGACTGCTGCCGAAATGCGGCCATCTCTTCCACCCGGAGTGCATCGACATGTGGTTCTTCTCGCACGCCACCTGCCCGCTGTGCCGATGCAGCCTCGTGCCGGCCGAGGGCAAGGAGGGCGGCGCCAGCCCGGAGGCGTTCGCGAATTGGGTCCGGGTCGACTCGCGGGGCAACGTGAGCGAGGGCGTGGCCATCACCATCCACGACGGGCCCCCGGCGCCGCCCAATGGGTCCATTCTGGAGCTGCTCTCGAGGGAGAATGCCGAGCGCCTGCTCACCGACAGCCTGCGCCGCGACGAGGCCGAGCGCATGGACGCGGGCCTGGCCAGCCGCGAGGAGAACGTGGGCGAGGAGCGCGCCGGCGAGCTCCGCGCTCTGAACCGAGCGCTCTCGCGCAATTCCACCTCGTTCCGCAAGGCCGCCAGGGGCATCGAGGTCACGGAGCGCATCGGCGCAGCCAGCGAGTCAGCGCGCTTCCACCCTGCCACCATCGCTGGCGCGGGCGCCGGCTTCGACAAGCGCGGCGCCAACCGGTCGGTCGGCTCGAGCCAGTCGTTCAACATGGCGCTGCGCCGATCGAGCTCCGTGGGCTCCTCGGGGCGCTACATCCGCCAGCTCTTCGGGCAGAATTACGCCGACTACTTCTCCCCGGAGACGGCCGGCGACGGGCTGAGGGTCGATCGCGCCCGCCTGCTGGGCGAGCACCGCCTGCCCGCCAAGGAGCCGGCCGCGCCCGCGGGCGCCAAGGTGCGGCGCGAGAAGAGCGAGGACGAGCTGCACAACATTTTTTTCAACGAGCTCCAGAACATGACCTACACGGAGGACAGCCGGCGCGGATCCTCGGCTTTCAGGAGCGGCGAGCTGTGGGACAGCATCGATTTGCAGAACGAGAGCGTCCGGGCTGCGCAGCAGGAGCAATCGCTGCTGGGCCCTCGCACGCGGAGCGGCGAATTGCCGCCCTGGCAGAGGAATTTGGACTTCCCGTCCACGGGAAAGAGCGGCGAATTGCCGCCCCTGAGCAGAAACGGTGACAAACGCGTGAGGCTGCAGGGCGAAGCGAGCGGCCCTTTGTACGTGCGGCGCAAAGGCAATGGCAGCACGGGAGGCGATGGCGGAACGCGCTCCGACCGGTGGAATTTCAGTATTCGTCGAACGTTCAGCCTGAGGAGAACCTTCTCCGATTCCAGAGATCAGCTCGACAGCTTGTCGTCGTCGCAGAACGATAGCGCCCGCTGGTACTTGCCGGGCCCCGGGATTCCCACTCCTCCGTCGCGGCCGAAGAAGTACTCTTCTCCGTGGGCCGCCGCCATGAAGGATCGGCGATCGCAGTCGGTCGATCACATCGCGTCCGGTCCTTCGACCCCCACCCCATCTCTGCCTTCGCCGTCTTCGGCCTTCTCTCCCTACGCCCTGTCTCTGCCGTCCCCCTCCGTGCATCATCAGGCTTCGCAGTACTCCTCCAGCTTGCCCTCTCCGGCGGCTGCTTCTCCCTCCTCCCCTCCGAGTCTTGGCCCTCCTACCGTCCCGCAATCGACCTCGAGTCAACAGGATCAATCCCAACATCATCAGCAACAGGCAGCGCCCGAATCGCAGCTTCAGATCATCACTCAATGAGCCATTCCACTCTCATTCTGACCAGAAAGCCTGTCACATTTTAAGCGTCAAATGTTATGTACAGCCCTTAACTCCTTGCGTTATGTTTATCCTGTCCTGCATTTTTCTTCTGGTGTTGTCTGGCCACAAACAACAGTTCCTAGCGAATTGGCTACAATTTGGAGCAATGGGTTGTATTTATTCATTTTGTCATGGATTTTTGGAATCGTTATCGAGGTTTCGGTAGCCCTGGCCAATACAGTGAATCATGAGTAGGAAACATAGAACGAGAGGAGAGAGAGAGAACTACGGGTAGGTTTTTGGATCCGGCCTGTTCCAGCTGATCTCGAAGTTGAAAACTGCGGGGTTTTTCCTGCCTAAAAATCTAGAGAAATTCTGGGCAACAATGCCACCTTGCCTCTTGAAGATGATGAAGCAGTGATGCAGCAACTGCAACTGATGAAAAGGCCTGTTGCTGCAACCTCATTTTCTTCCCCGATCAGAAGTCATCATAGAGGTCGACTTTGTATCGCAAGTATTATGTGAATATGGGGAAGTGTAGATACGTCAATGAAAGTAGGAATTAAATTGAAACATTTTAGGAACTGAGCTACTGTACATGTTCGTCGTGATTACCCACGCTGCAAATTGTGGTCAATAAACACTCTCATCGAATGGGTCACATCTATGTCTTCGCATCTCCCTTTGGCTGGATTTGTTTTCACAATGATTTCTTCTCATTGTATGCCCCCTGGTGTCTGTGCTCGATGCCCCACTTTTTTCTCAGTCCTAGTGTGTCCCAGTCCTCAGTCTTTGTGTGTCTGCCTCCTCCCAGTTTCGACTTTGGTTGCAAGCCACGGATTCTGGTCGAGAGACGGAACAATTAGAATGCCATGTGTTCAGAGATTTCAAAATTGCACCGGCTTGAGCATTGCACACCAGGACCACTGGCGCATAGGTGTTACATGAGGTCGTTGTTTCAGCGGAGTTGTATGTGTCCGTCGACGTGGACCCCACAGCATTCGATGAAGTTTGGTTTAAAGTCTGTGTCGTACCTTGTCAGTGAAGTCTCGAATATGATTGATTGAAATGCTCGCACGAGGATAAAAGGCATGAGCGGTTAAGAACTACACCTGGTGAAGTGCACGTCTGCATGCTGCGAAAGCTGAAAATCTTGTGTAGCCACA
Source organism: Marchantia polymorpha subsp. ruderalis (assembly GCA_037833965.1). Classification (NCBI taxonomy): domain Eukaryota; kingdom Viridiplantae; phylum Streptophyta; class Marchantiopsida; order Marchantiales; family Marchantiaceae; genus Marchantia; species Marchantia polymorpha. The sequence continues at coordinate 28,066,974 of AP031351.1, read as the reverse complement.
AGAGATAGATTCAGCTTGTCTTTGCCATTGTTTGGAAAGGGGTTTGATTTGGTAATTCCATCACTGCCAAGTGTTATTGCATGGACAAGTTACGAATGTCACATGTATCTAGATCTCCTCGTCTCCTTGCCTGTCCACTGGCATGAACCAACCTTTTTAGAGGTTTTTACATTTCTACACGTTTCACTCGCAGTCAGCCTCGAAACACATCGCCGAACTCAAAAAGTAGCCTGAGACTTTACAAAAGCAACCATGCGAAGAAGTTCTAGCACAGATAAAGCTCGCCTTCTCAAAGGAGAGCAAGTTCCATAAGAACGCCGCAAGCCACGTCGCCATCAGTCCTACTTGCTGTATTCAAATCCACAAGCTAGCAAACTAATGGCAATTCTCACAGCAATCACCAATGTTTCATTCCAATGCGCTTCGTCCTGGACTTTTCACGTCGGAAATCTCTTGGAGTCAGCAACTGAGGACCCCTTTAGAACGTTCTCTATGGGAAAGTACTTTTGAGCCGGAGCAAGTGTCATAGACATGCGTAGATATCGACAGCGATGAGTAAAACTTCGAGTTTATAAACGAGTAGGACAAGACCGAGCGTTCGTCCGAAGTCTTTACCACTATGCATAATTGCAAACTTTGTCCATATTTAGTTCCTGACTTCGCCTCGTGACACTTGTCAGAACTGTCTGCACATCGTCCACCTCGATGTCGCTGGCAAAACAAGTCCATGAGGAATGGGGCTGCAGAAAGGCCGTGATCGAGTTGGAGCGTGCAGAGCTACACAAACAAAATTGTTGAGGTCGCTTCTTACTGAACGTGATCAGGAAACCGGGATTTTATTGCATCCAAACTCCATCTGTAGGCTCCTCTACTGGAAGACGAACAGCTACAGAGCGGATGATGTGCATCTCGAGCGAAGCTGTTAAGGGCTTGACTTACAGTAGTTGGCCACCTTGTCCCTTTCAAGTGCCAACACATGAATAGGCCACGAAACATGCTGGGGAAAATGTTCACCTTCTCTTCTTGCAAAATGACCTCGTCACCCCCATCATGGCCAAGTGTTGATCAAGTTATGATCTCAATGGTTTGTACAAGAGTTGAGGTAGTCAAAGACAGGAGCTGAACTGAGTAAATATCTCCCTGAGGCCTGATTGAAATCTCTGTTGACCTCTCGTCAATTCACACGATGGCCATTGATTCTCAATAACATATCACCATCACTCTTGTCTTACTGGTCGTCTCGAGGCCAGGTGACAAAGCCTAACGGATGTCGAAGTGTCCTCACCACTATCTGATGAGCATGATGGTGGACACAAAAGGGCTTAATCATAAAATAGTTGCTTCCGGCTCTAAAGCGGAGGTGACATGACTCTGTTCCATTCCTGATTACTCGTGTTACCTCCTTGTGGGCTTCTAAACCACCTCGCAGAAAAGGTCTCCCTCTGACGTCAAGCTGGAGGGTATCTGTGGACGGGCATCGTGCAGCTCTCTCTGCTTTTCTTTATTATTCTCTCATGCAAGGCGCTGGGCATATGACCCAGAGGAGCTGGCGCTATTTGCTCTCTCCTGCAATTCATTTTCACAGTGCTTCATGTGGAACTTGAATCTTTCCAATGGGCGAGAGAGCAGGAGTCATTCCCACTCGCCTCGTGAGAGCGACCGAGATATGTGACGGTGTCCCGGGCCCCAAGATCTCATTGATGGGCGTACCTGCGAAAGGTATTCCGACCTCTTTCGAGTCCTGCGGGATACCCGAAAGAGGTCTGATGTTGATGTATTATACCTTATCCAGGATTGATCCGATCTGCTCGGCATGATGGGCACATTTGGAACCTGGAAGTTTTTTGCCTCCTAGAAGTTGTGATGGACTCCCCATCATACTATGTCGTGACTGTATAGAATGAGCCTTTATAGTGGCTGACGCCACTTCCTACATTCTCACGCATTATAATCTGCGATGCTGGGGATATATTCAGATCCCTCTTCCAGAAAACCTCGAGGTGAGGCTGTTGATTATTCTCCTGCCCTTTTCCTCGTGTTTTTCTTGTACATCCATTCTGGCCATTGGAAACCTTCCCTGAAGAGTACCCTCTACATCAAGGAAGTCGTAGAACAATAACCCCCAGGATGGTATGGCACGAAATAATGTTTCGTGTTTCTTCGTTCACCGACACCTGAACAACCTTTCTGAGAGGAAGGATCGAGGGAGGTCTCGCCAGATGATTGCACAAACAATTGAAATCTTCGAAATCTCACCACGCTGATTCGGTCATCATCATCACGCCGTCTAGCGCCTCAACACATCGACCCAAATAACGAATCGTCGACGAATCTTGGCCCGGCGCATCATCATCATCATTGCGGAGAAGAAGTGATTCAAGCCATTGCAACAAACGTGCTCCGCACGAGAAACTACGTAATCGTGTTCGAGTCGCATACAACGAGAATCGTGTAATCCTCCTCCTCCCTCCTCGTCTTGGAAAAGCGTCCCACGAAAGCCCATTGACGACGTGCTCCGCCGGTTGCAGTCCGCGACGTCGACTTCCTGGAGCCGGTCGCGACTTGGAAAGAAGCTTCGGATTGACGACCGCCCCCTGCTCTTGCCGTCTACCCGACCCATCAGATTTCCGGTCTTGGCGGAGCTTTCTTCCGGTGCATAAAGTGCTCCGGCTACTAAAAGTGAACATCAAGGAGAAGATCACCTTTAGTGGATATTTAATTCCACTACAGATTTTGGAAATGTTTCGAACTTTATAAGACATTTGTCAATTCAAAAGGTAAGAAGAGATTCTCGATTCATAGGTAAGGCAGGAGTCCTGAGTAACTTTTCTTTTACGAGTACGTATGTCGAAATAAATCAGATCTTGGCAATCGACCATATCATGCGATCACATGAATATTAAATTATACATGATATATCAGCGGATGAGTAACTTTACATTGAGTGCAAAAAATCTTTAAATAAATGAAATATAACATAAAGATCCATCAGAGGAAATTAAAGTTGTAACTCACTGCCAGTTATGTTTGAAATCTGAAGTGCATCATGCAAATTGTAAGAAAAACCCTTCCAATGCATGTTGAAAACCATAAGTAATAAAACTGTAGGACCGGGAAAAGTAGGTAACATTACTCATATTAATCGTCAGTTATTTACCAAAGCAGAGGGAAGTGTTGTTCACTTTCGCTATTTTAAATTGAACTCTATATTGTTGTGTTCCTTCATGGTACTTTTAAAACTTTTCTAGGTATCATGCTTTTGTGTATTGATAAATTGTGTATTGGTATTGTGACGAGAGAAATATGTGATACTCAAGCGCTCCTTTACAAATCGGTTCTGAGAACTCTCTTGGTTTTCTGTTCAAAAATATTGGTCCAGTAGCAAGCTTTGATGGTGTATTTAGAACGTTTTTCTTTGTGCATTTTCTTCAACCATCGCAATAATAATGGATACTTTAACGTCATGGACAGCCAAGAGGTACACTGAATCTGGTCGACTCTCTGCTTTACGGACTGTGCATAAGTGTGTATGTACTTACTATCGAGGATTGAACAGCTGAAGCGCCAAGTGCGCCTTTAGCGAAGGAGGGAGAGGTGGCAGTGCAATCTCGGATGAAATCTTTGAGGGAGTCCCCAAATTTGGCGCTCAAATAGAAAAGAGAGATGCTGGTTCACTCCACGTCTAATTAAGTCAATTTTGGTCAGTTTGACTAACTGCATTCACCCACTACTTTAATTCGGCCGTGTCTTAACCCCCTGACCATCTAAACACGGCTACATAAGTTCGCAGCCTATGAGCAGCTTTCAAATCCGATCAGGATCTCAACTGATTCGCCTCCCTCCCTCGCTATTTTGCCCAGCCTCTAATCCTCGTGTCCCCGACACAATTCTCTCTTACTTGAACTTCTTACATAATCAGGAAAGTCGTGATGTCTCTAAATGCATAATAAATTATGCTAATTGCTTCATTAGTATTTGGAGCTTAATGCCATAAGTACTATTTAATTTGGTTCTTGACCAGTCAGCTGTAACATACTCAGATGAACCAGTGAAAGATTTCACTATCTCTTCTTGAACGACACATTTGGATTACCATTTTTGTCACAGCTCAATTTTGGCAGCGGATAACATCCAGTAGTTATTCCGAAGCAGAAGATTTAGCTTCGTCAACTGCTTGATTCTACTAGTCTACTGCAGGATCTTTGTTGTAAAACTTATTTTCAAAGTGCATAATTAATCTAAAACTATCTGTATAATCTAGAAGAACTTCAACCTTAGGATTCTAGTATAAATGTATTTAACAAAAATATATATCAAGATCAATATTTTTTAATTCTTTGTTTCTCGTGCACTTGGTCCCGTTTCCAAGTTTCGTAATTCATATTGAATATTCCACTTAAAGACCGGTTTTAGATCTCTTCCCGAATCCTCTGCTCTTTTATTATATATTTAGCAACTCTGGATCTGCGCTTAGTTGCGATGATCTCCATCGAGGCAATTGAGGAGGGTATGCTAAATTCCCTCTTAATTGGGAAGATTCGCATGTCCAAATTTGGAAACACGCCCGGTCTCCGCAAGGAAGACGTCTGTCTCAAGCAGATCTGCGGATCCGAAGGTTCCAAGTTTCCAAGCAATGTCGATATCTTGGAACGAGCCGATTCGATCGACAGCGTCGAAAACAAATCACTGCCATCACTTCGATGGCCAGCGTGTCCCACAGTTCACCGCGGTTACAACAGTAGTCTCAGTGTCCCACCGCGTAGAGGTTGGCTTGAAGCCGGGATCACTCGACCACGTCGGTACCGAGCGGACAAAATGACATAGACGCCACCACTACTTTACTCCGTCTATCGCACGGAAGGACTACAATTTCATGCCACTAAATTTTCATACGTGGAAATAGCGGGTGAAGCCCCGGGACGCGCAGGGACCACTAGATCAGTTGGAATTATAAGAAGGACGGCAAAAAGTGAATAATATATAGACTGTCATAATATTAATATCGATGTGGATTTTCATATGATATAAACCCAAGTACAATAATCTGAGTACGCTGAAGCACAAGTACATCCACGCATTTCTACGACTTTAGTGGAACACTGCGGGAATCCCAGACCTTCGATCTGAGCCCAAACTTAATTTTAAGTCCAGAATCAGCCGCTAAGTTTATTGGCAGGCGGTGGGAGCGGTTTGAAATGCCCGGTTTTTGCATTGCTGCTTGGTGTGCAATTTGAACAAACGTCTGGCGCTCTCACGACCTACGTAACGCACCCCCTGTAGCTAACTTGAGAAGTTACCTGGTAAGTCTCGAAGGGCAAAGAGGCAAGTCTCTACTTCGTGATCGAGCCCCGATGCTCTTGTCGCTTGCATTAGAAGTCAATTTCGGACTCTTGCCTTCGATTTGCGGTCAATTGCAGACTCTTGTGCACATTGCCGCCTCGGTCTCCCTCGAACTTACATCTCTGCTCGCTTCTTGTTGAGGTTTCCGTGTTTCTTGGGTCTCATTTCTGAGGGAGTAGAGGTCAATTGGAGCGAAGGTATGAGCAATTTGAAGTCTTATTGTTTGATTCTTCTATTTTGTTGGAGCATCGGTAAGGATTGTAATGTGAGGACAGACCCGAAGATTGGTGGTTAATAACCCTCGGCTTCCCCTTCGTCTGACACGGAGATGACACGGAGATGAGGAGGGATGCGTCGAACACGTTGCCTTTATGGTGCAATACTGTTGCGACACAGCGGTTCTGTCAGAACGATCTTCCATGGACTTTAGCGTGAGAGGCGCAGCAGCGTTTGCTGCAGAAGCTCTCAGACGCCATAAATGATTTTGTCAGCTACTCTAGATTCTCTAGATACGCTGCTGTTCATGGTGAGTTTGTTTACCTTGAACTCGAGCAAAACCCGAGCGCGCCTCCTGACAGTCACGGTCGAGGTTCGAGGCTCGTCCTACATCCCGGTGTATACTCATCACCTCGGTCCTACCTTTCTACATTTGTCTTGCCTTGCAGAGGGCTTTCGGGTAGTGGATAGGAGAATTTCAGGAGGCAAATTGGGGTTGCAGCCTTTTTGAAACAAGATCTTCCCACCGTTTACAAAAGGGATGAAACGTTTCTTCATGTTTTCATTCATCCTTTGAGGGTGGTGGTGGTGGTGGTGGTGGTGGTGGTGTCACCGGATAGTGTCAAGAATCAAGACTTTCGTCGGTCGTTTTTGCCATGTGACAAAGATTCAGTCATTTTTCATGGATTCGTGAAAAAGGTTGGACATTTATCGCTGGATATATTTGGATGTATGGTGTCTTGACCCTTGTTAACTTCTCAGAAGATGATGAACATGTGCTGTTGACCCTTTCTTGCTCTCTAAGAGGCAAACCGATGAATTTTCAACTACCAATTCGCCACAAACACACTAAGTCTGATATGCAGGAAGTATCTGCTGCCTAACTTGGCCCTTAGTTCCTCTCTTCACATGGACTTGTCTACCGTCCTCAGCTGACTTGATTCTTGACTATCTAGCTTCCATGTGCTTTTGTATGTAGGTAGTCTTTGGGAAATGTTTTGCAGAGATGAGAGGTGGTTGAAGCTTGAAACTGAAACCCATTGCCTGTAGGATAGTGTATTCTTGCAGTCCTTAAGTACCATTATATGTCAAATTGGAAATTTGGATTTTCAATGCGGCACGAGATCATTATTTTCACAAAAAGTCCAAGTCAACCATTCATCCAACCCTGAAAAGTGTTTTGGCTAAGGGCTCGAAGAGAGGTGCTTCTAACAGACCTCCACCAACCCAAACCTTGGGAGACATCCAAGAAGCTTAATAAAAGGGTCCACAGTGATTTTTCAAGGTCTTAGTATATTCAAGCGTGTGAGCGACTCTTTTGCACACTCCAGCCATAATAGCGAGGAATCCAAACGGATCAGATCTCATCATCCGAGCATTCTAAAGTAAAGTTCCGAAACAAGTCATATCTTCTTCTTATCGGATCTTCGTCTGAGGTGTGGGATAAGTCGCACCAAAATATACATGTCCATAGACTCCACAGGACTTTCAATTTGGTCATGGTAGCTATGAGGTTATATTTTCATGATGGTTGTGCTTATCTAGACTGAGAAGGCAAATGACGTTCACAATCGGACAAAACTTCTCGAGCATTTAGATAACAGCCCATATAGTCCAGCCTGGTCTGATGTTCAACAGTTTCATCTGAGTTCTGAGGCAAGTGAAGTCCTGTTGCATTCCTCCTTCATTTTGACATTTTACTTCTTATCATCAACTCTTCATTCTCCTCTAGAATCTTAACCTGTTACTCATTTGTGACCAGCTACTCTGACAGGACCACACCTCAAAGCCAGTGAATTTCCACGTGACTGCAACCCGCAGAACACACTTTGTCCCTACTCTGATTGGCATAAGCAGATTGTTCTTGGGGCAAGGTTTAAGAAATTTCTCAAGGAAGAATTTGAACATACGTTAACCTCGAAGTCTGGACTCCTGATGCAATCAACCATCATAATCGGCTTTTCCTTTTGGAGTCTCCTTTTGGACACAAGATCGATGTGCCTTGAGTCCAACCTTCCTTGCTCTGAAAGACATCAATTCGGCAAGCATCATGCGAAAACTCCATCAGTAAGCCACCAATTTTAGAAAAATATAATCTCTTCATGCTACAGAGTCTGAAAGCCTGATGAAGTAATTTAATAATAGAAGCGAGGGAAAGGGCTTAGTGGGCACAACGAGAGCAAGAAATGTGGCAAGAATCTAGGTTTTCCTAAAAATGAGACTTTCAGAAGTTCCTCCCATCTTTCACACCTTCTATAAAAGCTACATTCAGATCTTGCGGTATATTGCGCAAGATCTGAATGTAGCTTGCGATCTTCTATACAGCAGTATCAAGTGGCCCTGGGATTTGAGGACATATGAGCCACCTCTACGTTCTGCATCCATACACAATGAGCCTTAAGCATCTATGTGGTGTAAGAGTGTGCCACTAGGGGTGGAAAATGAATATATGAATCTACTTCTAGTTCCAATCATTAAATTTGACTCGTTTGACTAGTATACTAAAGACTTGAAGGTGTAAGAGTGTGCCACTGAGGATGGAAATGAAGCCATGAAACTTCTTCTAGTTCCAACCACTAAATTTGACTCTTTTGACTAATTAGTATACAGTACTAAAGATTTGAAGGTATACGATATGAGAGTATGTTCATTCAGAAAATAATTTATGCTCATTTCAACCAATTCTCTGTAGTTGTTCGTCAAATTTGCCTGCTTTTGAAATTCACCAGTGACATTTCTTGGTCACGTACATGAGCCTTCCTTCATCTGGGTATCGTTATTTTGCACAATAGCAGTATTCGCACCGTACATCTATTGTGTGGATTCCACTTGACAGCTAGGTTGCGGCTTTACTACATCTGCTTGCAGCTATACTATTGTATAGCTGATAATGAATTTGCTTCTTCCTTGCACTTGAAGAGAAAGATGTACATGTTTCCGTACACATTCGATGCATATGTGAGTTATTGGTGCAATACCATCTAGTCACCAGTGGAAGGATTGTCATATCTGGATAGAAAGCTCGACGGATCGTTCACCAATCGGAGTAACCTCCTGATCAGCGATCAACCCGTTGCAAGCGAGTTCAGGAGGCATCCAAAGCAGTTTCATGGTACAGTTTCTGTACAGTTTCAGATGATAGATCATCGGAACAAGGCCTACGGAGGTCCGGCAGCTTGTACACTGTTCTCTAGTCACCACACTTTTCTACTGGATCCATGAATATGGGAACCGATCCATGAACAGATGACAGTCATGCTTTTGATGTTTGATGTTGATATGATTTAACAGTCGCCTTGTTGCTTGATTTGATCTACCTGCTGTGAATCTTGTTTCCTCTATTTGGAGCAGCTCAACACTCGAGTAAAATGAAATCGGACCCTCCTGGGTCCCCAGCTCCTGGGATGAGGACAATAGCACACACCATGCTATTTGCAAGTCCAACTACTCGCTTCTAGGTTCATCTGAAACTCAAAGTTACGAACAACCTTGCTACCGAGATTCGGAACAGTATCTCCTACTGTTAAATTCTCGCCTGTAGCAGTGAAAAAGTTACCGAGACCACTAATAATCTTCAAAGCAACAGACAAGGATCATTTTGGTTGTTTCAAATGGAGCCGAAAGTTACGCAGAGCTCTGGGCACCAAAAACCACAGTGATGGGCTACTTCTTTCTTTCCTCTTTCAAAATTTGTTTGTAGACCGGTACTCAGATACTTCAGATTTCTTAGATGTATAACATATTCCGCTTTTGTTACCTAGCCCAACGTTTCCCGTTTCGTTTGAGTTCCCGTCCTTTTTGTTATTCTACTATGTCCTTTCGATTCTGCTTCAGCATGTACATTCCTGGAGTAAAGGGTTTCGGCCTTTTTGTTGGCATAAGGCATTACTGGGGTCGGTCCACAGCCGAACTTTATGTGAAGCTCCTGTTAGATGGAGGGCAACCTTAACAGTGCAGGCCACTTGCTGGAAGTTCATCTGGAGCGGAAGCTACACAGCGCTCTTATGACTCGGAAGCGAAGAGAAGTTTATCGTTCAGTGCTGATGGTCACTCCAGTAAATTATGCTACATGAAATTGCATGAACTGTGACACTGTGAAAGGGTTTGAGATTCTGTCCTTACACCTTGTGGTCAAATGACATAGGAAGAGTCAGCTTCAGCACCAGTAGCATTATAATTTTTACTATATATCTATACTCATTTGGCTCCTTGATTCAAGCACCTGACAGAAAGGCAGTTTAACTAAACAGTTAGTGACCGTCGTTGTTACCACGGTCATTTTTCCAGGTAAGAAAATCAGTATGGTTTCATGGATGGCTAATGTGCGCTTAGGATTGCAGATACAATTTGCATAGAATGTATTACGGGCAAAACAATTGCGCCTCACTTCAGTAAACTAGGGAATTAGTAAATGAAAGTCGGCTTCTCGGGCTGCTGAACATAATGAGCATAAATTTATATGCTTGCAAGTTGGTGGCCATGTCTGAAGGCGTGAGTTGATAAAACAAACATGAATATCCAGGACGAGGGTCCATCTACTTTGACCAACAATAGTCTTCAGGACATATAACTACAGTATAGTATTCCTGTACAGTCTTAGGTGCTATTGTAGTTTCTTAATATGCTTACAAGGGAACAGAAGCAACGGATATGTGACCTAATCTTCCCATATGATCTGGGAAAAATGCAGTGTGTGGGATTGTGAGAAGGTGGCAACCTTTGACAGTCGATGAGCAATTGCTCCGAGTTACTGGAGCTTTCTTTTATGTTATAACCAAGGTTGCTGCCAAAAAATCTTTCCAAACTGCTGATATGTGAGAAGGTGAGCTTTCTGACAAGGTTGAGCAATCTCTCGAACTTAGGAGAACTCGAAAGACGACAGATTCTGGAGGCAGGGTCTATCAGAGCTGGTTGGATCGGATAAGTTGATCGGGCTATTTCCTGATTTTAGACGCGAACGGTCGCCCTAAATTCCACTGCAATAGTACCGCGAATTCGAAAAGTAATAACCAGAATGGCCAACCCAATAGCGGATTCCGCAGCAGCCACCGTTAAAACAAATAAAGCAAATAATTGACCCATCATATCATCCAAATAAACAGAACTAAGATACCTAGAGGACCGTCTGACAATATATTCCATGCATCGTTACCACAAAGAAACTAATCTACTTTGATACCAACTTCTGATGTTGGGCGATCTCAAGGGTCCTTTTTGTTTGATCCCAACACCGGTTCCTTGTACTTTCTTCAACTCAGAAAAAATCTGCGAAGAATTCGAGGTTGGAGATGCTGGAGGATCTCCTGTAGTATAGTTCAGGTTGACACCTTTGCCGTCAAACCCGTTTCAGGGGACGCATTGGGAGCATACTTGAAGGTGGTGAACACATATATTCCAATCTACATTTAACACGAGGTTTTCCAGTGTCAACCCAGACCCGAGAATCATCAGAAACTCCTCTGTTGATTCACGCAAGCCGTTGTTTTCCACTCACATTATCACTTCGGGCCCGGATTTGAGATGATCAAAATTCATTTCGATCTTCTCGAGTCGATGCTCGATGATGCGATCAAGTTCTTTCTAATCAGAGTTCTGAAACCTTCGGACGAAGGCTCTGTGCTTTAGTTCATCTGAACTAAAACCCAGCAGAGCCCAACCTTGGGTGCCCATGCCCATGGGTTATGGGTGGGTTTTAAGTGACAGTATTTTTCCATGGGTGGGCATGGGTGGGCACAAGTAATGCTAACGGCGGTGTTTGTCAAGATCCAACCAAGATTTTGCTTAGTTTGAGTAGCATGGGTGGGCACAGGTAATGCTATGGGTGGGCATAGGTCGCTGCTGATGGTTATGGTCTGGTCTGGGTGCAGATTTGAAGTAAAATGTTGGCCTCTGAAGCCCAGCAAAGCTGAAAATCATTGCACCATCATAATTGTTGGAGTGGCCCCTTACATACCGGCCTTTCCCGAGTTCGAAGATCGGAGCTCGACCACGTCGAGCAACAAGTTGTCAGGAGAGAAACCGAACGACGTGAAGACTCACGTCGTTCGTAGCTGACACTGACGTGATGTTGAGGCTCAGCAAACGTGACGCTGCCTTTTCTCAGATCCCATAGATTCATTCAGTGCACAAAAGGGAGAAAGTCATAAAAAATTCCGGACGCCTCTGCGTGTCGTCTTTTGGATCCATGTTCAGGATCTCCGAACTCGGATATCCCACCTGCTGCTGGAATGGGTGGGAGGGGAGGCCTGCTGTCATAGAATATCAATAGATGTCAGCTCCTGCTGGCCTGCTTGCTGAGGTTTTGCACCTTGTTTCTATGCTTCTTCAGCTTTTAGATTGGGTTCTGACAGAGGGACCCGGTTTCTTACAGCTCGAGCTGCAAGAAATACCGAGTTGGGTTTCTCGGGTTATGTACGAGTTTCCAGCGAGTCAGAAGTTTGGAACCCAACCGCCCACCATCACCATGTTACTGTATACACCAAGTCAGGGATTAACAGCTTGTGTAGAAAGAATACCAACAATTTATTGAAAGCTCCAGAGTTTGTTGAACATCAGTGCTCATTGAAGTGATTCATGTCACCATGATCAAACTCTGTCACAAACCATAAACCCGATGGCTGCTCCGAACTTCATACTCTCGATGAGCTGACGACGAAGACGAATCGTCATCTCTAAGGTGTGGTAACGTGGTGGTTTAGACTCGACGGCTTCTTTAATAGATGCATCTCAGGAAATTGTTAACGGGCTTTGATAAAATCTCGCCAGAGTCCACTCTGAGCCTCAGCTCACTTGGAGATTGATATCTCAAACAGCCAGCTAAGGATTAGTCCCACCAAACTTCGGACGAGGCAGAGTGCATACGCTCTATCTATATCATACGGCGATGAGCTGGAACAAATTCCATCGACCCTGCATCTTAAGGAAATTGGCCGTCTTCGCCGGTCTGCAGCTGCACTACTGGCAGGTAGACCGGACTAATCCAGTGGGCATTCTCGTACGGGAATCCTCAACAACCTGAGCCCAGATCGAGATGTCCGAGGGGGAAGTAATTTTTGAACAACATATATAGACGAACTACATGAGTCCCAATCCAAGTGACGGATGAGCAAATGTTGATTGTGAAGAAAAATTTTAACTGACTGTATATCCATCACGTATCAAAGAACACTTTTAAACTGCTGGTCATATTTCATCACAATATAAGCACAAATCTTCTTTCAGACACCAATCTTTCTCTTCTCAAGAAAGTTTCAAAATCTTGAGAGCATCAATTTGCATTGGCTCGGCTATTGATGTGTTGTTCTAGCATATTTATGTTGCCGCACTGAATCGATACGGTTTTAACGATAATCAGCGCTCTTGATTATAGCTTATAGATTGTACAAAGAACACTTTTAAATTGCTGGTCATATTTCTCTTCACAATTAACCATCTTTCACTTGAAGACAAATTGTGACGCTAAATAATATCACTTGCAAACTAAGACCAAAGTGTTACTAGTTTGTATTCCCATGGAAGATTGTCGGTTTTGAAGATAAATTTGAGCAGCAGTTTGAAAGGTTCTTTGCTACTGTCGTCGCAGGAACTCCCGACACTTTCAAACAGCATTGAGAGTCGCTGAAGCGCGGAGTAACTTTCTAACATTTTGAAAGCGATCGGAGGGAGTAGCGCATTGACGCTGTCCTTGGTTCTTCGTCGAGCTCGGGAAGGAACGCTGAGAAGTTTCATGCACCTGCGAGGCGGCCGTGACTAGGTTATGTTTTAGGCTATATACTTAGGAGTCTTTACTTCTTCTAGTATCATTGTAATAGCGCTTTCAACTGTGTCGAGTTCAACTGAGTGCCGATAGCCGACGCTGTGTTTTGTGTCTTCAATGGTTACGCTGTGTTCTTGTGTCGTCAATGGTGAACTCGTCCTGCGTCTCTATTTCTCCTCAATAAACATAAGAGGCTAGCGGTTTTGTGGGTTTTTTTCACCATTCCAAGTTATAGTTGTTTGTGTTGTGTTGTTTTTGCTATTACCTAGATTTTACAGTTTGTGGGGTGTTTTCTGTGTGTGACTTTACAGAAAAGCTCTGTAGAAGTTCGATTCTACGACCCAAGGCCTACCCTAGCTACTGATCGATCTAGGCGACCACTGTCAGCGGCACTCACTCACTCGCCCATATTCTCAGAAGGAGGCCTGTAGGAGGAATCTTACCGGCGCTACTTGGGGGAAGTAGACATGGCCCATGGCCAGTAAAGCATGGTATTAAAAACCTCACTCCTTTTCCTGAAGCTCAAAAGATGGATTCGACCAAGTTGCATCAGGTACATTGGTTTCTTCTACAGAAGTTTGACTGTTTCCACATATTCAGCATACTCAGCATGATCATGATTCCATCAATAAACTAGAATCCTGAGTTTCCACCCCGATCACTAGTACCAACGCTCTCCAGGTTTCCTTGGAAAGTATATGAAGAAAAATGCAGAAACCACGCTCTTGCAGAAGGCACAAAAGCTTCGATGATGCAGACCACCTCTCCCGGTATTGTGTTCTAAGCATGAACTCTCCAGGGATCATCGTATGAGTAGCTCTGAAGCTAGCCATAAAATGAGATCGATTCCGTGAAAACAAAATGTCATGGGAGTAATAATTCTGGCCCACTCGTTCGCCTGGTTTCCTCCAGCAAGCTCTGTCGGCCTTGCCTTTGTGTCAGCAAATACAAGCTGGGAGCTCACAATGCTCAAGCCATGTTTACTCGAGGTGTCTGTTCCTTCCTTTACTGGACAACAGATCTAATTTGAGAAGAAACTGTGAGAGATGAAATGCTGATCGAGCTATCGTCTAGAGGCACTTCGGACAAAGGTTTCAAACAAGAGCGAGACAAAATGTATGGTTTGCTAGGAACAGACACCTCGAGTAAACATGGCAAGAGCATTGTGAGCGCAGTTCAATTACTGGCAAGGGAGCGAGAGTCGTGAGGGTGAACCTCGTGCATGACACATAACGTTCAGAATTCGACCTCCCTCATCCAGATATGAATGCTGTGCAAAGTTGTGAATCATGTGGCACACATCCTTCATCCATCTTGGACTTTGACTATCTGAGGGGACTATGAAAGGGACTTGATAAAATTGTATTAAGTCCCTTGCTATATACAGTTTTATTAGAAAGCCAGTGGTCACAAATATTTCAAGACTGAATGAGTTCTCTTTCTAGGAGCTGATCAGTGAGCCCTTACGAGGGTAAAAATCCTAAATAATTTCAAAAGAAATTATAATACGACCTCCAAATCTGTGGACTGCATGTTCTAGAAGTTTCAGAATGTTTAAGAGATCAAATCCAACGTTTTAAGTGGAGTCTGTACAAACTGGGACTTCTGGGCCTTACAACTCGAGAGGTTTCATGCGACACAATCTAGGAACGAAGGGGTTATCAAGTTTATATCTGTTGGTTGAGTTTGATAAATCTGCTATGAGCTGTAAGCCTACATGATGTACCTGTCAAACAGCACAGGTTCGCAGATAATCCACGATGGACCGGAAAAGAAGCTTGAGCTCATCATCTCACTAGAGAAAGTTCAAGCCGATATTCTTGTTTCGGGTTGCTTTTCTTATCGGGGTTTATGGGGTCTTCCAATCGATATTTGGCTATCCCATCAACGGCATAATTGTTATTGTAAATGCCAGCAACTTTTGTAGATCAGGTTGGCACTTGAAGACTCTGTTAGGAAACTGCACACATATATTGTACCCCGAGTCTTGCACAAATACAGGTCAGTCCTTGTGGATAGAGTGGAAATGGCTCACTATATCTCATTTTAAGATTCACAGGTTTTGAGAAAGAACTATTCGAAAGCAGAGTTTGACGAGGTCTTTTTTTTTTACTTTGAAACAGGTCTGAAGATGCACATCCGTGTTCCGTGTGAAAAGTCGGTAGATTGTTCGTGTGTAGACGGTATTTGACAGCTCAAGCATGCTATACAGGAGTCAGAATTCTCAGAATTATAGCATGATACTAATTTCACCATAGTCGTGTCTGTCAAGTATCTCAAAGAGTTCCATCTAAGCATTATATTTGCAGTGAAAGGCCTACGGGTTCATCTTCAGGAGGCAAACAGGGTAAAATAGTTGGTGATCAGGAACGTCGGCATCTGAGAAGTGTAATGAGTTTGGGGCTTTGCACAGCCATTGCATCAAGAGAGCTTCACAAGTCGTTCATAGCATTAGTTTCAAACAAGTTCTGTATATGTCGATTTGCAGCATAAGAGCGACAGATTTTTTACTCTGTAGTTGAACCTTAACTCGAGGAACTCGCGCAAAACTCTGAAGATTCAACACTCAGATCGATCAGAACCCGGTTGAAAAACAGGTTATTCTCTCCAAAGAGCTTGAAACCATACTATGTAGAATGTGCTCGTCTTGTTTTTGCGAGAT
The DNA here is from genome assembly GCA_037833965.1 of Marchantia polymorpha subsp. ruderalis. Classification (NCBI taxonomy): domain Eukaryota; kingdom Viridiplantae; phylum Streptophyta; class Marchantiopsida; order Marchantiales; family Marchantiaceae; genus Marchantia; species Marchantia polymorpha. The sequence continues at coordinate 28,051,000 of AP031351.1, read as the reverse complement.
GCAAAACCATGATTCAAATTTCAATTCTCCCGACTTTCTTCAGAGACCTAAACCCTGAATCTCTGCAGGTACTGATAGTTCCTTCGGTGCTCCGATGACTCAGAGATAGATTAATCTTTTCGGTAGTGAATTTTCTTCAGGTCTAGTATTTTTTGTCACTTGTTCGCCCAGGAAATTACTTGATGGACCCTGGAAACTCAACCCAACAGGTTTCATTTTACCTAGTAGGATCCCATTCGACGGCCATGCAACCTACCGTCAGCCATATTCCAATAAAAGTTCTTATAACCCGCTAATTTGCTCTGTAGTGTGGGGAGTGTCTGTCACTGTCCTGCCATAGTATTTTGGCGACTCGATCGCAGTTTGAGAAAACGACGGTCACCACGAGTATAAAGTACTCCCGATATGGCCTTGCACTGACTACATCTTCCTACCCGAACTAACCCCATATTTGTATTGGAACATTACTGATGACATGGGTCCCAAGTGTTTTGATTGTTCCCCAGGGTCCATCAAGTAATTTACTCTTTGTTCGCCTGAGGGTGTGTTTCGATCATTTGTATGTCCAATTGGCTCCCTTTCATATAAACATGAATACAAACGTGTATCAACTTCTGAGATGATTTCTCATCTTCGATTTTAGCTTTTCAATGATTAGCTTTACGGCTTTCAAAATGGTCACGTTTGTTGTTCTGTTCTCACTTTTATATCTTTGATTAATATTAGTGAGTTAGTATTATGCATTCACTATTTTTTTTACATAATATTATTGTGGTGAGTTTTACATGTGACTTGATGTTTTCTACAATTAACAGGAAGTGTAATGTGGTTGTCATGTAACTTACTGTTTATATATATGGGGATGAACAAAAATTGTGACATTTCGTATCAATTTAACTTTCTTTTCTTGATAAATCTTCCGCCCACATTTTCATACTCTATTCCACGTGTCATGCTCGTAACAACTATCGTTATATTGCAATTTCTTCCCCTAAACTATCGTTCAATACAAAATTTACTTTTCAAACGCGATGTATAAGATACGATATCTGTTATACCATGTAACGCAGACTATGAACAATCTATCAACATTTCATTCCGTGATAGTATACATGTTTACGAGCTTAAGCGTAAGGACGAAAATGTGTGTTTCGATGGACTGAGTTCCCTATAAAATGAATTTATTTCCTCATTTTTTAACCTCAATCTTCATGATCACAAATCGCTACATTTTATCCTACGACTAATTCATCAATATATATCACACCTGCATGGACACCTGACATTACTTCATGTCTCTCAGGATTGTAACAGCTATTCTTCCTTCCCAAGAGGGCTGGACGTGCACTACCCTAAAATTGTCTATTATACACTAACCTCAGTCTCACAAAGTATCAAAATTACTAATCCTCGCATGTCTGCACTATACACAAACTTTTAATCTGCCTACCGTGTACACTCGTACGAATAAAATGAAACATGGAATGACTCTCCTCAACCCGGCGACTGTATCTTCTCCAAATGGAAAACTGACTCTGCTCTCATTTTGTGCGGCCTTATAGCTCGACGAATCGATCGTCTTGCTCTCCTTCTCGGAGGCAGGGAGAATTTTCTCGACTCTGCAGATGATTCAGCTGTCAGCTCACGATCGTTCGCCTCGAGGGCGATGTGGAAGATATGATAGAAAACATTCTGAGACCGATGGATGTCCGAAGAGGGGGAGACATCTCAGAGCAGAGTATGACGAAGGAGAGGAGTCTAGCAGCCACAAGGAACGTGGCAGCAACAGGTGCAGGCCCAGCAGGCGATCAAGGCAGCGGCCAGAGCACCGGCGCCTCTCCTTCTGCGCTTCTGCTCCTCAGGCAGAACGGAGTTGTTGTTGTAGGGGACGGGGTGGTGATGGTTGTTGTTGTTGTAGTGGTAGTAGTGGTGGTGATGCTTCTCCGATCCACTCACGCTCTCGTTCTGGCCGCCATAGCCATAGGGGACAGCCGGCCCGTATCCTCCTGCTCCCCCGCCGCCGAAAGCCTTCCCCCCGGCGCCATTCTCCAGCGCCCCCGCCGGTCCGTTGGTCGTGAACCCGCCGTTCTGCTGCGCTCCGGCCGGCGCAGATCCATGCCAGCTGCTCACGGGCACGGGCACGGGTCCGGCGACGTACGCTCCTCCTCCTCCTCCTCCTCCGTGGTGGTCGATCGCCGGGTAGCCTCGCGCGGGCGCGGGCGCGGGCGCGGGCTCCTGGTGCCGAGCAGTGCCCACGTCGGCTGCTCTCGTGGCTCCCCCAAAATGGCCTGACCCGGGTCGGTAATCGCCGGCCGGCGCTGAGGGCCCGTGGAAATTGCCCGTCCCTGTCCCGGCGCCATCGTGTGTCGCCAGGCCGGTGGCCTTCTTCCCGTCGTAGGCCGTGTAAGGATTGTTGCCGGCGCCGTCGTTGCCGGTGTTCAAGGTGCGCCCGTTAACAGATGCCCCCCCGTTCGACGGAGTGTATGGCACCAGTCTGCCCTTCTGATCGTGGCTTCGCACTCCCGCCATCGCCTCCACGAAGATTCAGCTCCGGGACCACGACGCACTCACTGCGCTACTTCTTAACAATCCTCGCCGACAAAGTTCTCGCTCCGACCTGCGCTAATTCCAGCTGCAGGAACGTCGAATTCCCGATGAATTTCACTGTCTGCGCTCTCCCGATCGACCTCGATCGTATTGAATTGACGAGGTCCTCGTTCCTGCCTTCTAATTCTAGCTGCAGTAAAATCGAATTCCCGATGGACTTCACTGTCTGCGCTCTCCCGATCGACCTCGATCGAATTGAGTCGACGAGGCCCTCGTTCCTGCCTTCCTTCCCTCTCTTTTCCTTGCCTTTGAGATCTCTGAATTTTCTCTTAATTCTACGCCGACGTCTCGTCGGATCGCTGTCTGAGAGAAAGACCTGCGTCGCTGCATATTTGAGGGGCGAAATCTGGACAGCAGTCCACGAATTCAGCGCATCGAATCCTTCGAATTGACACGTGAAGGTGCTGCGAGTCGCTGCGCCTGCCACCGCTTCGAGGTCGCCGTGCAGCGAAGCCAGCAGCGGTGGTCCTGGATATCCTCCAGACGTCGCTTCCATCTGTGGGAAGGGGAGAGGTCGATGAATTCGACCGAAGGTCCGTCAGATCGCACACCGGTTCCCCACCGCAGTCGCTGGTCACGTCGAAGTTCATCAGGCTTCGACTCCACTCCAGAGTCCGAACTCTGAACCTTCTGCCGTCTGAGCTGGAACCGGGCTACCCGGTGAATGAGTGAGTCGAGGCCTATCCAGGTGACAAGTGTCGGTACTTTGTCCAAGTGTCGAGATAAGGAGCGTCCGCACGATCCGATTTTGTGCTCATGCGCCAGCATGTCATTCGACTGGGGCCTTAACGAAATCCTTTTCTTCCCTGTTACGCTTACGTGGCCACTTGACATCTTTTCTCCATGATGTGGAAAATGTACCGAAGACAATAAGATGAAGATGGTGCCCCATTGTCACACATATTTCTTAGTAGGACCTAACACATGTTACTTACTAGTACCTACACCACCTACGTCAAACCGTGGCCAAGTTACTTCACATATATGATGCGAAGTATAGTGTAAAGGTTTATAGACTCTTTCAAAGTTTGTACTGATCTTCTGAAAAAAGCTCTATCGGAAAGAACTGATTGGGATAATGCATTTGATTTGATGCATAATGCACGAGCTCTCCACTCGTGAATTGCTGGACCTCACTTCTTCTTCGATCAGGCTTTGGAGTCATGCCGAGGTTTCATAATCTTCTAGGCCGGATGACCTAAGCTATGGAGTGTCCAAAGATCCGGAGCTTCAGCCAGGAGATTCGGGACTTTCGTATTCATGCTTCGGTATTTTCCAATAATTCCGAACCATTTGACAACAACTTTTTTTTGAGTGTTTGCTGGAGCTTGAAGGTCTAACTTAAAGACTTCATTTTTCATCGTAAACAATGGACTGATAGAAAGATGTTTCCAACAACTAGATCTATGATGTGATCGCCACCATTAGTGCAAATCAATGGCTCCTCGACATATTGCTTTTATAGGTCGATCAACTACATTTGACAACAACTTTTTTTTTACACTGTTCATTGGAGCTTGAAGATCAACTTATAAGACGTCATTTTTCATCGTTAACAATGGACGAATAGAAAGATGTTTCCAACAACTAGATCTATGATGTGATCATCACCATCATTGCAAAACAATGGCTTCTCGACATACTACTTGTACAAGTCGGCCAACTACAATATGTTGCAGCAACATTTGATTATTTGAACCAACAATATTCTCTTTTCATTGACAACAATCATTGCTTTTATATTTGATAGCCCAATTATCATGATCATAATGATGTTTGATTTGACCATCTTTCATTCAAACATTGTGGCCTTGCACTATTGTTTTGATTAGCTTTATCAAATACGAAATATGTGTCTGCTCATGACACTATGAAGCAAATTTTCAAGAAAAAATGCGAGCATATCAACTTTTTTGCAGATTTTCACTATTGGAGAATAAAACTCAAGACTTGGGACGGAAAAAAGGACATTTGCAACTTTTTATCAAATTTATGTAAAAACACAATGATATTTATCAATACTCCTATGTATTGATGTGGCATCATAGCACAAAGACTTTAGATATTCCATGAACAAGTCAAAGCTAGCCAACAAGTCGCAAAGTACATTTTGAAGCTAGTGAAGTAAAATGACCACTTTGCAATCAACAATGATATTTGCAAATTCATCACGTACATCGTTGAGAGCATAATTTGTTTTGATCAAAGCTCCATCACATTAGATAAAATTATTGCGGTGAATAATGCAAACGTTTCAAAACATTGCAGTAGCTTCAAGACCCACATTATCAAGATTGTTCATAAGAAGGTTTTTGAATTTGATCATCCAATGTATTTGTAGCTCTTTCTTTTGAATCTTTGATACACTTCATTGTCATCCAAAAAAAAAATCTACAAACTCAAGTATATTGCAAATCCAAAGAATGGAGATTATAATTTTATTGCTAGTGGAATTTAACAACGATAACCAAAACGAAAGCTTCAAAAGTAGTTCAACAAAGATTCTATTATGCATTTTTGGCAATCGGTGGTCGATGTAAAGAATTTGCATGCGCTTACCATAAATGTTCTTTCCATTTTTACTTACAATGGCACAATGAAACAACTGTTTTCACAACTTTCACTATTTGAGATAAAAAAATATAGCCACATGATAATGGAATGCATAAGAATGATTTTCATCTTTAGATCTACTTCTAATCCAGAATCCAAATCATTGTTAATGTCATTTGTTTATTGACGATGAATCAATACAAATCATTATGCATATCATCTGAAAAAGATGAAGAATTCAATGTGAGAACAACGGATAAATTGACTTTGGAATATTATGAACTTACTTTGAACAATAGTGTTGATTTTTAGAAATATCTTATCATGTATGTTGATTTTTCTGGATACAAACAACGACCGTCTTCAAATATCACCGCGGCGAAAGTGAAGATCGAGCTGAAAGTAATTGATGAGAAAGATGAAATGTAGATGATTTGTTATCTTGAAGTCATAAGACATATAATCAAAGTCAAGGAACAAAAATATATTTAAATAGATCAATCACTTATATTAAAAAACTAATCTTTTATATGTATTACAAGCATGCCCAATGATCATGGAGCATGAATTTTGATTTTTGAAATTCACGATGACTATGTTTTGAATGAACTAATATGTCTCCAACTCTATCTTGGAAGCAACGGTCTGAGATGCCAAATTGATATGATATGTGTTGATGAATGTTATAAACACATCTCGGATTGGGTATTAATGAGGAATAGTTTGCCGGAGGTTTATTAGTATGTAAAAAAGTCACCCATACATCTACTGTGTTTTGTACTTTTTTTCCTCTCTAGGTTGCAATAATAACATTTTACTTCAATAAAGATAACAAATATATGTTATAGTATTATCTCAAAATATTATAGTTCATCAATAAATGTCACAATATATAAATATGTATAACTTTGTAGAATTTAAAAAATCATATTCATGTTCTTTACAAAGTTACTTAAAGGGAGCAGCTAGTTATTTATCACTTTTGACTAATTATCTCTCATCTTACTATACTTTACTCCGTATAGGTATGTGATTAGTCAGATGTAGGTATGGGACGAAACGGAGATATAGTTTTTGCGATATGGGTGGATGCTACTTCTCAAATAGCCACTTCTAGTGCAGATACTCTAGTCCCTTGTTTACAAGCACGTGATTGCCGGAAACTAATAACAAACACGCCATTAAAAAACACTGTTGTTCTTAATTTACAAGACGTAGTACATGTAGACATCAAACTTCAACGCTTTACAACAAGTTGACCTCTTACCGTGCCGATTTCAAAGCCATTTTGACCCGAAGGTTCCATGTCAGTGCTGATACCTTGCTCGGACCTATAACAGTTCAACCTTCATGAGAATGTGTACACAATTATGATCATGTATCAAGCACAAACTACTGACTGACAAGCTGCATTGAGTAATTCTTCAGATTGGATCTTCTTTTGGCAAGACAAGTTTAGCAAGTATTATTGAAGATTGGATCCACAAGGCTTGCTGTAAGCCTTGTGAAGCCTTGGCTCTATGCTACGTTGACTAACTAGAGGGACCTCAAAAGCGGATTAAAAAAATTTAAAAGCCACTAACTCACAAAGAAGTCGCTATGTTAGAAGTAGCATACATCCATACTGCAAAAACTATTTCACCGTCCCATCCCTGCATCTACCAATCATAGACCTCTACTAAAGATAGGTAGTAGTATGAATCATAATTAGCCAAAAGTGGGTAAACACTAGCCACTCCCTACATAAAACATTGATCTTTGGTTCCATATAAGATAAATTTTTAAAATATCCTTAAATTATTGAATTAGTGTAAGTAACAATGTTTCAAATTCAAATAAACAATACAAAATTCATCTAGGCTTAAAAAAATATAATAATCATAATCACAATCATCCAAAAAAAAATTGTTTCTTCTAATCAAAATTTCAATTGAAGTATTTTTATTGAATAGGAGAAATAAAATATTTAAACTTTTAAATTTTACATATTAATTGAACATAAATAATAAAGATAATACATCAAGATATATTTTACAATATATTATATATAAATAAATTTTTTTAAAAATATGGAATATCTCAAATTCATTTCAACCATTGATATATGATAATATATAAAAAAGATATGACTTTTGTTGAGGTTAACTCCGGCTAAGTAGTAACATCACGTTTAGCTATTTATGGCTAAGAGTTGTCGCTGGTGTTGGGTATATATATCCAATGTGTGTGTGTTACTAGACAAAACGTTCAATATATTATCACGATGCTATTCTCCGTGGACGGAGCACTTCAGAGGATGAACTTCATTATACTCTCGTGTCTCTGGTGTTGATGGGACTGAATGATGAATGGTTCTCAGTTTTAACGTTACAAATGATATATACTAGTGATAAAAAATTATCTTTTGATGAAATTGTTGAAATCACTTTATGATTATTACATTATATAATTTGGTTCAATTATTTAATATACATAAATTTATATTTATATTATATTTAAATAAGAATATCAAGATCAATATATATATCAATAAAATTTTATTCTAAACGTAATATGATAATAAAAAAATTTTCATCTATATATGTTTAAAATAGTAAGATGTTTATAATAATATTTTTTAATAATAATAAATCTTATTGTCTTACAAATAATAATTTTTTTTGAAATATCAAACTTCAAAATTTATAAATTAGATTTTTTCTTTGATTTTGTTCATTTTCATTTCATTTCATTTTGTTTTCATTTGAAAGGAGTAAAAATCAAGTTGATAACATATTATGATGAGATGTCATATCAAATTGAACAAAATATACAGAATAAACTGATAGGTTTTAGATTTATATGGTATTATTTTAAATTATAAGTATTAAAAACAAAAAAATTACAATTTATTTGACTTAAGTGATTTTTTTAAAAACAGGTATTTTGTTATGCTTCAGTTTACAAATATGACAGTTTTTTTGTATAGCTTAAAATATTGCTTATAGAAAGTTATAAAGATAATATGAAAGCTATATCACAAAATGTGCCCAGCTAATCATAATATTTTTGAGAAACTAACATGATAGACTCTTGTGCATTATCTCACAGATATGTCAAATTTCTGTTCATTGTTATTTATCAGATTTAGAGATGAGCTTAAATATTTATACAGAGTAAATATTTAAGCTTATCTGTGAATTTTTTAAAAGTAAAATACTTTTTACTTATATCTTCATCCTAATCATCCAATCTAGAACGAAGTTTACTGTAAACATAATGATTCACATTTGCAATAGAGTATCAACTAATATTATTATTTCACAAAGTGCAAGAAATTTTAGAACAAAAAAAAAGATGAAATTTTCAAGAAAAATCACATTGTCAATAATATCAATATATATTGATATTCTCAGTTACTTATTTCCATTTTTATCTGAACTCATTTGATTATTTAAATTGCATCCGAAGGCAGTATGCAAACTTTTCTGTAGAATAATATTTCAAATAATCTTACAGATATGTACTTTCTGTAGTTTTGAAATAAAAATTTATGATATGTAAGACAGATCACAAAAGCATGTATATAAAAAATGTGATGCACAAAATATAAGTAAAAACCATTTATGATGAAATTTCATCTCCAAAAATCCATCTAAAATTATCAAATCAACTCTCAACCTTGACTTACGTAGCTTTGAAAGTAGATTTATGATCACTGAATTTGACATTCAGAGACATTTGCTCTTGACATGAATAAATAATTTGATAGTAGTATACTTTCAATTTATGTTTTATACAAATGTTTTAGTATCTAATAAAATGCTCCAAATCAATGTTACTTTCAGTAATAACTTGTGGAATAATTTTCTTTGTGATAAAATCAGAGAAATTTCATCACAAAATATATTTGTAATATTAAGATATTCTGTTTTATTTCCAAACATTAAGAAGGACGCTTTGTTCAAAAGATGAAACAATATATGGCTAGATTTAATATTAAAATCAAGTCAAACTCACTTTGTGTTTCTTAAGTTACGCAGTAGCTGCTCTTTCTGCAGCCACACACTCCAAGTGTTAACTTCCAAACGTTTGCTCATAGTGAAACTTAATTTGAGCACTACCTCTTGAACCCTTAGTATTATTTAGAGGGTTGTTAGACTCAATTTTAGAACAAACATCGATAAATGTTTAATCTAATTTAACTGTTGTATCTAATCTTGCATAAGTCTAATAATCTATTTTAGGATTCCGCTGCACAACTTGTGTCAATTTAGATTATTTTTAACTCTAAATTAATGGTGCCAGTGGATGCATATGTTCAAAGTGAGTACTTGATCTCTCAGATAACCATCACTATATTCTGCATGCAAGTGTCTTTCCCTCTTGCCAGGCTTCCACTATAATTATTTCAGCGTTAGCTTCACACAAGCCTAACTTTCAGGCCTATCTTCATGGATGGGCCTTCCACTTCGCTTGCTCTGCACCAGATGACCAGGATGTCGGTGCTTTCACTTGCCAAATCCGAGAGAGGTCTGCGATTTTTCTTCTGTTGAATTCACAGAACGTGCGCACAGGTAGACACTGTCCATTTTCGTCCACCAAATGTGGACTCTGTTGCGATTTCCATTATTAAACGCCCTAACCAGGGTGCTTGCAGAAAGGGTGCTCGCAAAAAAACTGCTCTATTTCCATCCATTCATATATGTGCTGCTCGCTGTCACAAGTGACCTATTTATATCACCTTCAGCTCGTTTATCAGCTCGTAGCAGATTTCATTTAAGATGACCGCCTCTATTCAGGTCATTTGCCTTCTGGCTTCAATGTTTTTCACTAATTTTTAAACATATAATTCACTTTTCTGGAATTTCTTTCTGCAATCTCCTTAAACACCTACAGCGACGAGCGTGCTAGTAATTATTCCAAACTATCATGCTCTTGGTACAGACATGCCCAATTAGCGCTATAACCCTATTGGTATTAGAGAAATCTGGAACGTACTTCTAAGAATAATAACTCATTTCTTCTTCCTCACTCAATAACAGCGAAAGCGTTCCTTCATTCCAAATAACATAGAGATATCTGTCTTTTCTAGGATTTGAGGTATATGCACCTTTATACCTCGACTTTGACACTTTCTTCTAGCCTGCTCTCTGCATCTGTTGGACCTTTTAGCATGAAGACCAATTCCTGCCTTGATCTAACTCTGCATCTGCTAGCCTCGTATATTGTAGTCGCTCAAGCCATCTTTGTAGTTTTGATTCGCTGTTGGATAATTTATAATTCCAAACTCTTCTCTCGTACCCCATCTCTTCCTTCCATCTTCTTTCCAAACCAAGATCAGTTAGGCAATAGGATCCACACGATGATATTTACACTGCTGTATAGTGGAATCACGTAGCATTCTATCATGCTACTTAACGGTGAATCATTCCTACTTCCAATCATGTCTCACAGAGCTTTGGCTCTGTCTTATGTAATACACGTCTCGGTGTCCATGTAGCAGGCCAGAAGCAATGAAACAGGAGTGAAGAGAATGTTGATGTAATATTGATAAATCTGTCGACAGCACGGCCATGTTTGAAACCTCACAGTTGTCATTGATAAGACACAAATGGGGACTGGGTCGTAGGCTGACTGTAAGCGAATTTCTCTCATAAAGACCAGCTGTTAAGGTTATCAGGACAGGATGCAATAATACGAAGGTAGAGCACGAACGATTGTTTTCTGTCACTTGAAGATGACACAGTCAGTTACATGACAAGAAGGAAAGGAAGAACCCATCAAGTAGTACAAGGATGAAACCAAACAGGTAGCATGGGGCTTGACCCCATTAGCATCACAAATGGGAATTATATTATAAAAAACCTTCAATTCACTTCACTAACCGGGGTGAACTTTCATTCGAAAATTAGATACTGAGAGTGATAAATGAAAAGTCCTCTGAGGAGAGTGCTTAAAAGTGACTGGAAGTGTAGCAAGAAAATCACCATCTTGGTCAATTGGTGAACAAAAAATCTGTATCGTGCTAGTAGACATCAGTTAAGGCCATGGCACTCCTATCATGCAATGAAGAGTAATACATTGCGATCCAGTATAGTAGGCTCTCGTAACAACCTGTAGAACTCCAGGTCCAATGCTGCATATGAACTCTAAACGAAAGGTAACAAAAACGAGACATTTTCATCAGAATAGAAAAATGTTTGGATCATTGCTCATCCGAAACAATCATTCTTTAATTTGTCAAGGCAAGGTATTAAACGAACAGCCTATCTACCCGAGTCATTGTCTCATCCCCGGGAGAAGAAAGTCTACATCAGTTAGAAAGCTGATAAATAGCACAAATCATTGAAAATTATTTTTTTGGGGAATTAAAATGCGGGGTTAATCACTGGACTTTTAGCACCAAATTTCTTCAGCTTGCCAGCTGACATGACAAACGGAGGCTTGACACATCTCATAAAGAATACACTTATATTTACACTGATCTCCTCAAAATCAATTGCAGTAGATGAATGATCAAATGCTTCTCAAATTTTTCTATCAAGCTGTCCCCATGGGCTCGGTAGAGAAGCCCATATGAACCGATATCAAATTACATAGACCAAGAAGAAAGCAAAACATAACCCTCGGATTTTTTCTCTTGAAAAAATTCGTTCTCATCGGGTATATCTGGGACCTGCGAAATGCCTCGATAATTTGTCCTTAAATGGGCTCATTTGTGAATTGTGAAAGTTTGCTGGACAGCTGTTGGCCTTACTGATGATTGACGTTGCTGTTATTATCTACTCGGCGACCAGCGAGCACATGAGTGGCAGCTGAAAACGTTAGCCTAAACACAGGCGTACAGGTCGCACATCGCAACTGTGGTCATCCGTTACCCATACCACGGCGTAATATGCTGCGTCCGCGCTTGTGCGCCTGGCCCGCGACCAAGGGAGGACTTCTCCACCACGGCCGTCCCTAAATTCGAGGTCCCTTCCAGTCCCTCTCACGAAACGTGCTGCCACTCATCCCACACCGGAGGACGATCACTATAGGACCCCAAACGGCCGACAACGGAGTCGACGACGGACGTCTAATTGGGTCCAAAACCACGACACACATCGTTTACGTCCGTCACACAATCATCAGAGTGTATCATACAGTCCGATTGGGCTGACGGAGTAGTTCACCGCATATCCTTCTCTTTCCGTCAAAGTGAACCGCACCGGACGGAGCAGACGGACGATACTGGGGAACTGGTGTATCTTGCGGTCCGCCGGTCCCACAAAGGCCCGCATAGGTGTACCGGTATTCCGAGCTCGGAGATCCGGAGGTCAACTCGTGGAATAAAGATTGATCCGGTTCGGATTTTCAACGTCTTCCCCGGGAGGCCGTATGAACGCGAGGCTCCTTTGAAGATGCTTCGACGTACCACGAGCGTACGATTTTTGATCCTCGGATGTGGGACAAGTGTGATCGGACGGTGTGTGAGCTATTTGAAACAGGTAGAGAGGTCAATTGGGATTGCTCGTACTTACGTACGGGTAATACGGTGGAGGTCTCTAACAAGGACTCGGGGACGAGGAGGACCACCCCGGCGAGGGCACTGCACCTCGCTCGCCGACCCGATGCCGGAGGACGCGACCCTTATCGCGACCGGGAGGGGCGCGGGATTCCTGAACCCCGGGCCAACCGCAAGACGCGAGAAGATCGTACGGAAACTACGACGCAAGTTAAGACCGTGGGATCAACAGTTCCGAAGGGCCGACGTCCGGATCCGACCGCGCTGAGTGTTGGCCAACGCGGTTACCACTCCTGCCTCGGGAGGCGAGGTTCTCATTCCACGCGACGCTGCGACGTCAGGACCTCCCGGGAAGATCGCGGTTCCGCACAGGACGACGACGCACGCTACGCCCCTGCGAGGGAAGTTCAGGAAAGGGATCTCGAGGTCGCGGCCGGGACGGATTATCCGGGGACGGGGACGGGGACGGACGTCCTGCCGAGAAGGACCCGGAGACGCGGGGACGTACTGCGCAGTAGGAGCGGCCGTAGAGTCGCGTGTTCCGAATGCTCGTGCGTTGGTGATTTGGCCGGGGACTAGGGGCGGGCGAGGCGAGAGATCGTGCCAAGGGGGGCGGAGGAGCGTGGACTTATTCGGATGCGAAAGGGAGTCGACGGCACTGTGCGAGGTCCGAGGGGCCACAGTGGGAGGAGTCGGAGCAGGCGACAGCGGGACTCGAACAGTGGAGCGAGCGACTCGAGCAGCTAGAATTTGGACAGGTTTTGCACCAGAGCATGATGCCAGAGAATTGCTGCCGATGCGCTCAATTGTTTATAGCAATCGCTGGCCAGTCAAAGGTCTTTTTCCCGCCGATGTGTGGAATGCTGATGAGCCAGCTTCCGCTTCACTAGAAGTTCAGCCAGCTCCTTCAGCTGCACAACGAGACCCAAGCACCTCGATCCGTATCCTCTCTCCATCTCCATCTCCACGCCATCCCGCCAGCCTCTTCTTCAGCCCCGGGCTGCTGCTGCCGCTGCTTGCTGTAAGTCCACATTACTAACTCGCCACGTTCGATTGCTCGGCTTGGCTTCAGAGCACAGGTTGACATACTGAGAGCAGCGCAGCGCAGCAGATTTTCGTCCTTCGGCTTCTGACTTCCTTGACCCGGAGAATTGCACTCCATCGACGACGACGAAGGTCTTCTCGATCCAGTTCTCGGCTTTCGTTCTGCTCTCTCTCTCTCTCTCTCTCTCTTCCCACGACCGGATCCAGTAGCTAGCTAGGCAGCTGGTGGATCACCCGGACAGGTGTGGAGTTCCTTGAATCTGTCGAGTCCACTCGCTGCATCGCACGACATTTGGATCACAGGAGGAGCTCGTCACCTCTCGGAGTGCAGTGCAGTGCATTCCATCGCGTTGCAGTGGATTGGATTGGATTGGACAAAGGCGATCTGCCGAGGTTCTCTGCGGCTCAAATCTGGGGTAGTTGGAGCATTGCAGCGTGGATCGTCGATAGTTCGATCATATGGGAGTGCCGGGAGCAGCGGGCGCAGCAGTAGCAGCAGCAGCAGCTCGAGCTCCGGCGGAAGCGATGGATCGACACAAGAAGCGAGGAACGAACGTACTAATGGTGGTCCTCTTCTCGATGGTGCTGCTGGTGGGCATGACGAAGATCCACGCTCTGGTGACATTCTGCGATGAGGAGACGCCGACGACGGGAGAATTCGAACAGGAGATTGACACCCGGAGAATGCTGACCGCATCGGAATTGAGCGCAGAAGCCGAGAGGAGATTAGTCGTAGAGGCTGAGATCAGGAGAATTCTCGCCACGAAGAAAAAGTCCAACACCAAATCCTCGGGCTACTTCATCAGTTACAGCGCCCTGTCCGCGAGCCGGACGTCGTGCCCGCCTCGATCCGGCAGGTCTTACTACACTCGGAATTGCAATTCTGCATCCGGACCCGTCCGACCTTACTCCAGGGGCTGCTCCACCATTTCTCGATGCGCCAGGGACTCCGGGTAGATTGCGGGTCCAGGGTCCGGGCTCTCTCGCTCGCTCGCTCCAGAGCCGATTGCAGCCGCAGAACTCTTTCACCCTCCGAATTGTTAATTAAATCAGTCTGGGAGATGTCTTGTACCCACCACTTGAATCCGCTTCCGTGCAGGTGTGGGGGGCGGGCAGGCTTCGAGCTTCGAGCTAGCCCGGCGTTTCATCCCAACGGAATCGGATATTTGAACCATAATTGTATTCCAGGAACTCCCTGCTGCAGCCCCCCTCGAGGGGCGTTCATCATTCATTCATTCATTATTATCTTTACAGTTTTGTGTGTGTCTACGTTACTCGGAGGATTTGGCAGATGTTGCAGTGTGTGTCTTCATGTTCCTGTCAGGCATTCATTCATCTCTTCCGCAGAATCGTCGAGGCTCTTACTTCCGTTCGATAATAAAGTCCACTGCCCGCCCGCCTTGACACTCACTCGAGAGCGGCCCAAGGAACGGAAGCAAATCGAAAAGGGGGAAAAACAACTTTTGAACTATTCTAAACTATATACACTAATCCTAGGCCGCTTGCCGATTCATCACCGGGGATTCGGGTGATGGGCTTGTAAAGAATGCACGAGCGGCGAGCTAGTTAGTGCAGAAATGCTTCGAGCTCCTCGTGCTCGACAGGTTTACTAGGACACGTAGTGACCAGCAGACCTGCTGTACGATGGGAGTAGCTTATCAAAATTGAGATCCCTCAGTTCAAGAGGGCTTCATAGAATTTACCGAACCCCATCCTTCTGGGGCCGATGTAACCGTGTTCTGCTTCTTTTGACAGTTGATGAGTTTCAAAACTTTGATAGGCACCATGAAACTCTGTAACAACATACCTTCACGTGGATTCAAAAGTTAAGCGATCTTTCGAAACAGTGACGTAAGAAAAATGGTTTGAAGCCAAGGAGTGTGGGATCTCTCTCTCGATCTCTTTTCAAACCTCTGCTCTTGCCTGATTTTCTCTGACTAGCTAGCTGCCCATGGATCACTACCATTCGGTCTCTGCTTTGGATGGGTGTCATCTCCGTGCTTCCTCCTCGTGTCAGCCTGTCAAGTGTACCGTGCTAGTCATAGTGGTACTAGTCTGTTGGTGAAGATGACATATCCGCCCTGTTATCGTTGTAGAACTCACCATCGCATCACGTAAACTCGTGTCTTTCATTTTCATGTCCAATTTAAGCTACATACATTTTCTTTGAAGCTGCCAGGTTAAACTTGAATGGGTCTGACTGCTTCTTAAATGTGCATTTTCCGCATGAAGACGTGGCCCTCACCCCGAAACGATCCATATGCAGTTCTGTCGTCTATCAGATTGCATAAGGGATCATGCGTTGCCTGATATGGAGGAGCACAACTCGTGATGGTTGCATCGTTAAAGAGGACGAGACAATTCGGATAACGTAGGTTATCCGAATGAGAGCGAGAGCTCTCCGATGAACCATGCAGTGTTTAGCACACAGACCACGGAGTCTAGGCACGAGCACATGGAGAGGAAAAGCCACAAGCCTCATTCTGTCTGGGGCCTGAGCTAAATTCTGCTGGGGCCGGGATGCAGATGAGATCGAGGGTTTGACGGATTGAGAGCTTAATGTCACTCGTCCAAGATTCACCACTTGAGAGCGAATCGAGTTCATGATTTTCTCAAGTACAGCACACCATTGTGTCATGCGCCATACGGCTCGTACAGCTGTCCGCTGCAGTCCACGTAGAGTCAAGCAACAGAATTTCATGAGGCCATGAAATCGGCATGACCTCGAGTGTGATGAATGACGAATGCGACCTCCACAGAATAACAACGGCCCGGTGCGTGACCTCTGCGTACCCTCGAGAGTGGGTGGTGCAGCAGCAGCAGCAGGGGGTCGGACCATAAGTACCTCAGCTCTCTTAAATTCAGATTATATTCTCAGTTATGTCATGCTCTGGGAAAATGTGGTGTCAGATTCACGAGGTTCTTTCCCTTCCCAGCTGCTGCTGCCGCTGCTGTTGTTGATCATGTCCGCGAGGGTCCCAATGTGCACGTCTTCGAATTCCTCATTACGCTCAAAGATCGAGTCTAGACACTCACTGGTAGCTGAAACAGTGGGCAACGAGAGGGCAGTTATACATCCGTAGGTGAGTAAGATCAAGGGCACTATGAGCTCATTCATTTATTCATGAAAGACGCTTTATGCGCTTCGACCTGGCTCACGAGAGCAGCAGAAGCAGCACCTGCATTTTGGACGGCTTTGCAGGAGCCCGAGAAACGAGCAGCCTTGCGAGTGTGGTCGGTCAGAGCACCAAAATCCATCCAGTCCAGTAGCTGTACATCTGCCAAAGAGCAAGTATAAAAATTGACGAGCCTTGCATCGTCCGTCAGTGGCATCATCGAGTGAGTGCTTCGTGAAAGACCTCCGAAATGCAAATCTCCGCACCACGTCTCTGTTCCGATCAGCAGCAGTAGCCCGAGCTCCGAGCTCTTCCCTTCCTACTTCTTGACTTCGGAATGAAGCCCATCACATTTAACCCGAGGATCTGCACAAACCAGTGCGACGTCCCGTTCAATGCCCTGGCTGGCCTCCCCCGTTGGCACAATTGAACTGGACGCGATGAACATGTGATCGAGGGACAACGTTGAAATGCTCCAGAAGAAGCACATGCACTTGCTCTTGTCCTTCTCCTCGGGGTATGAAATCATGATCGCACCCTGAGCGGCCCACATAAACCCAGCCCCCACCGACGAACAAGGACGAGTAGGACAAGTAGGAGACGATGTACAGATCGTATGTCAACCCTCCCTCCCCGAGCAAGAGAGTGATTTGTGTCCCACGATGTTGGACACACCTCCTGCCAGAAGCGAGCAGAAGAGGCGGAGGTCATTGCCAGGGCGGTGTTTGCCTCGTCTGTCGATGGCATTGAGCCGAGATAGCAAAAGCACAATAGTCAAGGACTATGATCTGATCCAGCAAGCCTCTCTCTCTCTCTCTCTCTCTCTCTCTCTCTCTCTCTCTCTCTCTCTCTCTCTCTCTCTCTCTCTCTCTGTGTGTGGATAGGAAAGTACAAGGTGTGGGCGGGCCTAGTCTGTGCTGCTCCAGACCACTCCATCGTTGTGAGGTTATCGACATTGCTTTGGAGCACAAGCCATCTCTCTGTTGTGCCTACCTGCCTGACAACGACTCGAATCTAGAATCCACTGACAGCTCGCGTCCGCCGAGAGTCTGCAGTGCACTGCAGGGCTGAACCATCCGACAGAATCAGCTTTGCAACTGCTACTTCCAGCGGTACTCTTGTGAGCTAATCCCTCCCCTGGATCACTTGATGCGTAAGAAGCGTCGTTCCTATTTCAGTGGTGGTAGAATCGGAATTGCGCAAGCAACTTGTTTCCGACTGGTGTTTTTCACCGTCATGTATTGTGGCAAGGGAACAATGATCGGATCCTTTGTTATGGTCCCAAAATGTTACAGTCGTATTATGAGTTTATATGTGTGACTCAATATTCGCGGCACGATGGAGTTCGAATCGGGCCAATCGGGCCTCGGTCTGAGTTGTCTCGTGGTTGAAGACCACAGTGAAAGCAATGACGAGGAATTGATTTCTCCGACGAAAGGCACGAGACAGGTTAGGAGGTTGGAAATAATCCTGAAGTAGTGTTTGAGACTATCCCCTCTCGATCATCGTATTTTCTCGCCTCTCCCATTTTTGTGGATGTACACGAGTGCTGAACATCTGAGCAGAAACTCTAACCGCGCAGAGCATCTTGCACAAAATCTACTTCATACTGTGGCAGAGAAACTCTCGACTTCTGTATTATTCACAGCCCGGTGGTCCAGTTTTAAAAAGGGAACTTGATATCTTCGAGTCAATGGAACTCCGATCCAATTAATGTGATTCTCAGATGACGAGCTAGCAATGGGCACGGATATAGTGATATGAACCGATTGCTGCTGGCTCACTGGACCTAGGACCTACTGGATGTAACCTCGATCGGTCAGATTCATCCGTGGAGAAGGTCTGAGCTGAAGTCAGTTCCTGAGATTTTTGACAAACACGCAGCGTCCTCCGAAATCAGCACGTTCCTAATACGAGTACGAGAAGAAAATGCAGCAACGAATTGGAGGACTTTCCTACAGAAGAGCTTCATGCTGTGTGCAGCTGTGCAAGAGGATGGATTGGAAGGAAAACGGAAGTACCTCGATGTCGATGCCAGTCGTCAGAAGTGCAATGGAGGCAAGTGTCGTCGATCTCTTCGGGAGAGCTCCTTCGAGGACCCTGTTATGAATCATATGTCAACCTTGAGCACGATGGAGACGGCTTCCAGGACTCCGCCATTGTCCGAGAATTGTAACTCAGCAGACTCATATGCTGTTAGGGCACTTCGGCGCTTGCATGTGAAAGAAGATGCACAATCTTTTTTGGTAGATGTGAGGGCAAAGATCCCATACCAATCCATAAACTTGATTGGGGACCAAACCTACTGCTGCAAGTATGCATCTGTCAAATTGAGCAACGTAACATTGCAAGCTTAACAAAAGTCCTGCCGGAACTTGAGAAGGAGCTGGTCTCTTCTCGGAGAGCTAGCGCTGGGTACGTTGCACCGTTCATCTGATTGAAGTGGACGAAAGAGCTGACGGAGGACAACCTTGACTTCTTGCACTGAGACAGGTTTCAGTCTGAGATTCTGATCGTCGTACAGAAGAATCAGATTTGCGGGAGGACAAGAGTATCACCACCACCACATTTCCCGGGCCGGGGCCTAACATTTCACACAATGTTGTGAAGTGTGTGAGAATCCTTAGCAATCATAGTTGGTAAAGGGCCAAGTGGAGAACAAAAGGACCGGGGAAGATCCAAGATTATATGCCGTGATGAAATCTTTGTGTTGAAGCATTTATAGTCTTTGGATGAAATGATCTAGCAAAAAATTAAAAAAAAATCTAGTTGTTTCAAATAAATTATATAAAATGTTAAAGCATTTTCTCTATATTTTCAAATAATATTATATGATTTAAGTATGAATATCGAAATACTATTTGAGGCCAAAGTTGAAAATATAAAATCCATTAATCCATAATCCATAGAAAATCCATGTATTTTTATAGAAAGATCCAAACTGTTTATAATATCTATTATAAACAAAATCAGAATAGTAAAGTTTAATAGAAGCTACAAAAATTTATTTTTAATGTAAAATAGAACGTAAATCATTGCAATATCTTTCATGTAATCGAAAACAGTTTTTGATTTATGTAGTAGTGAGACATGCACTTGAAAAAAATATTCGAGGCTCGATTTCTTACAAATCAATACAAATGCAATCACTAAAACATGTGCCCGATCCGAGAATATATTGAAGAAATTTCTTCGGTCGAATCCAAGAGGACTCTCGAGCACTTTAGAATCATCAACAACGTCTCAGAAGGTTGATGCGCTGTTGAAAGCAGTAGGGCTCATATGAAAGGTCCAAAGTCTTGCACCTTTCGTTAGAGGTTTCGTTGCAGCAATCTGCGCGCTTGTTTCCTGAGCATGTACACGAATTGTCGATTCGAGATCTGTACGTTGCTAAACTCTTCTACTCTTTCTGTACAACGTGGTTGTAAACTTCCGTCGAATCTGGACCAAGAGCACCTCCAAAGTAGTGAAACTTCCGCTTTAAGTTATGAATTTATGGAGTAACGAAAATGAACGACAGGCTTTGTGAGAGCAAATTTATGGTTGATGCCAAGAAAACTCCAATAAAGAGCAGGATTCTAATGCTGGATGGTCAGTTGTGTTACCTTATCTATGGCGTTTGGGTCTAGTCATCTAAGCATCCTCGACTGGTGGTTTGGGAACAGAGCAATTGTAAATAATCGAATCCAAATTCCCACATTGAAATTCCCACTAGGAGGGGCACGAAGATGGGAATTACTAATCGCGCTTTACAAACCAAACCAGACGGATAACATCACCGTGGGAAATATGTGACATGGTGAGTAAAATATACTATATACTTGAGTATAGTTATTGAATTTAAATAACATAACAATAATCACCGAACGGATTGAAATTGCAATGATTAACTATATATAAGCAATGGAAATTTGATACACTAAACTACGCAAAAAAACTAAGATTTTGATACTTATGACTCAGAATGTATTCGGCTATTGTACGCCCTCTCGTCCAAAACATGTACAAGGGTCCATGGTTCTAAGCAAGTTGAAAATTAGAATAACAAGAAATAGACAAGGGGCCAGATAAATAGCAAATTAAAATGAACACTTACTTGATTTGATATTCTGTTGAATTATCGAGTAAAATTGCACATTATGTTACTAGAGAATTCAGAAATTTTCATCACGCTTGAACTTGTATGTTATAAATATGAAGGAAATATAGATATACATTATAGTGGATCAAGATGATAACGAATCTTATTTAATCTTGACAAAGTATTACCAAATTATAATTTTAACAATTAGTTTTTCAATGTGAGGAAAAAGTTCAGAGTGGGATAATTTCTAAATGTAAATAACAAATACCTCCAAATGGGATTGATTACAAATAATTATGGGAAAAAAAAATCTCCAAATCTTAGCGAGATCTTATATTCATGTCGACCCACTAGACTAGACTAGATGATGTATTACTAGTCCACAAAGGCCAGAGAAACAAAAAGGGATCTTTCTAGTGCAAAGCCTCGTTGGTTCGTGGGCAGCGTCGTCGTCCACTGACGAAGAAGCGCGGAAGGATGCGAAGGATGCGAAGCTCGCGACGAGAAATGCTTGACTGGTGAGCAGGAGCAGGAGCAGGAGCGAGCAGCGAGCGCAATTCGAAGATGCAGGGGATTCTGGTCCAACTGCCGCACCATCGAGGAGTGGCGGCAGGAGCGATGGTGCGGCGACCGGTCGGGTTCATGCGGCTGCCCCTACCGTCGGTGCTGCCATTGCGCCCCGCTGCAATTTCTCTGCCCTTGTCTCCTCGTTGCGCCTCGTCCTCGTCCTCGTCGCCTGCCGAAGACTCTGCGGCACCCGCCTCCCCTCCCGTCGACAAGCGTCCGTCCCCATGGTTGTTCGTCGGCCTCGGGAACCCTGGAACCAAGTACCAGGGTACCCGTCACAATGTATGTGATTTTCTGTTGAAATTCGGTGTTTCATGGTTTACAAATCCTCTGCCCCTCGGGAATTGGCCAACTCAAAGAATGCCAAGACCTGAGAGATGCATTTTGCAATACCAGTTGGAAATACTGCCTCTTCTGCAGGTAATTTGATCTCCGCCTGTTTCTAACTGGATGGATTCACTGCCTTCACAGGTCGGGTTTGACATGATCGACGCAATTGCACAAGCCGAAGGGATTTCCTTATCCACAATTCAGTTCAAAGCTTTAGTAGGAAAAGGTGGGCCAATAATGAGCTTCCCTGTTTCTTTGCCAGCGCCCAGGATTTCCATCTTCCTTTCCTAGTATAAGACAGCGGTGGCACGAGGATTCTTTATGTTGAATTCTACTTATCTCTTCAGCAGATGAAACATTGAATATGCATTTTGGACAGTGAATCGTCGAATCCGAACAGCTAACCAAAATTTGTATTATACAGGGCAGATTGGAGGCTCGCCAGTGCTGCTTGCGAAACCACAAACATACATGAATTTGAGCGGTGAATCGGTGAGGTTTCTGGAGAATTTAGGGCTGGTTCAGAGCCGTTCAAATTCAGACTGTGGTCTAAGTGTAGATTCCTCTTGAGAACACCTTCCAACAAAAGCTGCACGATGTTATAGTTTTGCCCTTCAATTTGGCTGACAGTGATATGGATGATACAGGTAAAACCTCTGGCGTCATACTACAAAATCCCAGCTGAGCGTGTTTTCACGGTAATATGTCCCATCATTTAAGAAGCTGGAGGTTCTTGTGGTAAACGAAAATATTGGAATGCGCTTATCATCTGAGCTGAGGATAGAAGTTGGCCTCCCCATAGTTAGTGCTCTTTCACTCTGTTAGTTTCGTCATTCCTTAACAATGAACTTTGGTTTCTCAGATATATGACGACCTTGACTTGGAGTTTGCAGTCATGAGACTATTGCCCAAGGGTGGGCACGGCGGGCACAACGGGTTAGTAACATCAACTAGGAAATTACATCTATGAGAGCAGCAAATATTCCAGTTCGCCTCACTGTATCAAAGTGCTTACATGTTTCTGTTCCCTGTAATTTACCCACTTCACCTTCAACAACTAATGTTGTTGCCTGGTTATAACATTGCAGGATGAGGAGTATAATTCAGCATCTTAACTCGAGAGATACCGCACGCCTGCGGATAGGTTGGTCCACGACTGTGCTTCCTAATGTCCTAAACTAATTAGATGCCAGATGTTTGCTGTGTTGACTTTTTGAATTTGCCAACAATTTCTTGAGTATGTAATTTTTTCGTGAGAAAATTTTACCAGAGGCTGTACCAACGTAACTCAGCTGTCAACCTTGGATGCTTTTAGGTATCGGCAGGCCTCCAGGGCAGATGGATACTCAAGCCTACGTACTACAAAAGTTTAGTGCTAGCGAAAGGCAGGAGGTAAGCCTTCCATTTCTCTATGATGAGTGCCGTGAATATTCCCAAGTCTTGGTGGGAGTGATCGTATTGAGCAGTTATCAAAGCACCGTGGATGCTATTGGACTCTCATAGTTTGACTTTGTGTGCTCAATTCTTGCAGCTCGATTTCGCCTTGGATCGTGGAGTAGAAGCGATTCGACTTGTCACATCTGAAGGTCTAGACAAAGCTGTGAGCACCTGGAATCAGGTGCGGAAGAGCAAATTGTCGAAGATGAGATACTCGAATATTGAGGCAAACTAGTTTGTTCCTCGTTTAAAGGGAAAATTAAGTTCATAGATGTAGGAGCTCATCAAAGTTGATGATTATGTACTATACACAGTAGATGCTATTTATGGAAGATCAGTGATCTTGTCAAGGGTAAAACCAATATTGCATCGATGCTCTTAATTATGGAGCCGCACTGCCGACCATATTGATGTAACCCCAGACTTGTTGCTCCATGGCCTATTCTTGTGATACTTTCATTTGCAATTCTTGCACTCGCTGTAGCGAGGCGCTTCCCTAGCTCTTTCTACCCAGGTTTCTATTCGCCCTGATAACTAGATAATGTTTCACACATATTTTTGATGCCCTTTCAGCTCAGTTGCAGCTCGTTCTTCTTACTGGACTGGATTAACTTTTGTAAATTTGCACCTTCATTTTGATTTGACTGAAACCGAAGACATACGAAGCTATCTTGCTGATGGAGGGCACTCAATTCTTGTAACCTCTAATATTGTTGGCACGACTGACAGTTCATTCCTCACAATTTTCACTCATGAATGTATTTTAAGCAAGATTGTGTCCGGTCTAGGCTTATGGATAATGGAGTAACAAATTCTTTCTCACTACAACTAAATACGGCAGATGTCCTGAAAACTGTGAAAGAGGGAGTGGTCTCAAGCAATCGTGCGTCCGAAGATAGCCCTTAGCAGTACTCAGGCCCTGGTGAAATGTGATCCTGACGACATGTTACTGAGGTGGAAGATTGTTGCCCTTGGATGCATATATCTCGTGAAGGATTGGCTTTCAGCACACCTACAGGATAAATGAAGAACAGCGGTCACCTTTGAGTGTTTTTCCTCCAATTGATTTAATAGAAGACATTTGGAGATCCACAGAAGATCTACAACATTTAATAATGTTTTGGTGGTGAGAAACGACGACGAAGGAAACAGTAGAAATAATTTCATAGCGAATGACAGCGACAGGGGTTCTAAACTAGCCAAGTTACCTAAAGCCACATGAAACTAAGAGAGCAAGTCCATCTCATGGAAAATAGCTCTCCTCTTGCAGCCTTCGAGTATCAATTTAACCAATCACATCAAGAACGGAAATAACACTACACATTAATACAAAGTACGCGTAGTGTATCAGGAAGTTTGATCCAAGGTTAGGTTTCATTAGACGTCAAAGCACATGAGACTCCATAATGGGAGTCTACCTACTATCAAACCTTAAGCCGGCTCAACTTTATGAGGCTACTAGATTACTAACCTAGCAAGCATGGCCTAATCATGGTAAGTTAACCATGGTTACTAATACATTAATTAACATTCACATAATTAATGCAATCGATATGTGCTATTTGAGAAGTTCTAGAACGTGAAATGATGGAACTATCTTCCCATCAAGAATATTGTACAGTAGCCTCCCACTTAAGTAAGCACCCGTTTAGTTACACATCCCAACGAATTCCTAGGAATTTTAGCATTTTTAGAGATTTCAAACTAAACTACTGTCCCATTCAATGCCCTGGGCAAGTTAACGCAAGGGAGAGAAATCTAACGATCAAGGGGTTGGGAAAAGGTCGAGATGCAAATATCTCGTTCCAATAATCTAATCTTTTGCTTCTTCATATCATGACACATCTAGCGCAAAAATGATCATATGATACGAAAAAAGTTGGGAGTATCATATGGTGTATGATACACATATTATTGAATGGCGATGTGAGAGCTAAAGGAAACAAATGAAAATAAAACCAAATAATGGCGTGATGCCAAAGATTCTAAAGATCTTTGGCACTCGCGACCGAAGGGGGTGAGAAAATTGTTCAATAATTGCTAGATGCATCATTAATTTTATACTCACCCACTAAAGCGAGTTTGCTTGGAGGATTCTACTTTGTCAGTTTTGAAATGATCTCACATTGTTGGGACTTGTTCAGGCACTTGATATTCAATTTCTTGGACATTTGACCTCTACTCAAATGATTTGGAAATGAAAATGTTAAGTGCGCATCTCCCGGTTAAGTACGCATAGAAATTTAGGGTTCAAAGTTTGTACTTAAGTGGAAGATTACTATACAATGATTTGAAAACTTCTCAATTAGTTGAAAATGTTAAGTTTATCCAAATGATTCAAATTTTTTTGGAAGTGCCGCTAGTTATCACTCACTTTGGCCTGATTAGCTTTCACTCTATTATACGCTGATCACTCATTGGTGGTCCCAGGTTATAGTTTCTGTGGGGTGGGTAACAACCTTGTGGATTTTATTTCTTTCATATCTTTGTCGAAGATGCCTTCGTGGCAAGAGCCACGTCGAATCCATGTATGCCACCTCTGCGTTTGAAGTCCGTTGTGAATGTTGTCTCCGAGGGTGGATGGAGTTTGTCACACCTTGATTCTCTCTGTAGAGAAGTTGTGTAGTGCCTGGTAGTAAAGGAGTTCGACACAAAAGCACACATGTTGGTTGCAGTAACAGGTGTGCTCATGAGGAACGGAACGGAGTATTTCATCCAACACGGTTCAACTCATCTGTTGGACCTCAACATGCTTTTGAAATGGCTATTTTTTCCGGGGCTCTGAGTGTTTTGGTGCTTCCATGAGAGAAAATTTCACAAGGTGCTCCAAAACCCTGAATTCAATCGTCAGCTCTGGCGAATGCGCTCCGGCGAATGCTAGTGCCGATGATCACGGCATCTATAGTGAGCATGAGCACTCGGTGGCAACAGCCTCTAGGTTCGAGGGAGGTCGTAGTCGCATGGCACATGTGGATCTGTCGCTGGACGTGACGGCGAAGGATGGTGAATGCCGGAACCAGTTCGCTGAAGCACGCA
Source organism: Marchantia polymorpha subsp. ruderalis (assembly GCA_037833965.1). Lineage (NCBI taxonomy): Eukaryota > Viridiplantae > Streptophyta > Marchantiopsida > Marchantiales > Marchantiaceae > Marchantia > Marchantia polymorpha. The sequence continues at coordinate 28,024,740 of AP031351.1, read as the reverse complement.
GTTCGTGCATAGATCTTTGATTGGGGCGGATCGGTGGAGAAGTGACCTCATTGCGTCGATGAAGACAAGTCAAGCACGAGCTGCGTTGTGATCACAGTGCTCCGTTTGATACAGATTGGGTTGGTGATGATTTTTTCCTCTGGTATGAGAACGCGGTTTCAAAATGGTACTTTGAATGGTAGAAGAATTTGATTGTCATTATGACCAGGTGAATGATGCTAGATTGAGTTGGATATTCATCAAAGGAGTGGCCTCTCATCCAAGTTGCAATTGGATTGTACTTCCAAGGTTCCACCTCGACAAATCAGACTCTTCAGTATGTATCGAAATGCTGAAGTTTTGTTTTGAGAGCTGGTTCAACACTACACATGCATTCAACTTCTTGTCAAGCTACAACCTCAAATGCGGAGGTGGCAGGCATGAGTTTGGCGTGGCTCTTGTTATGAAGGCATCTTTGATGAAGAAGTGAAAGAAGTAAAACTCGCAAAATTGTTACTCATCCCACAGAAGCTATAACCCGGTGCCACCAATGAGTGATCAGCATATGGTAGAGTGAGTGCTAATTAGTCCTAAGTGAGAAATAACTAGCCATCCCATTTTTTTATTAATTTTGTGAAATGTACTTTCATGTTATAAGGTAATATGTGCGTAATAGTAGAGAATCATGTCAATGTGTGTCACTTTGATCCATGGTGTTGTGTTTTTGGATAGAAAATACATCTAGATCATCATCATTTGAATTGATGATTTCCCTTAAAATTCTAGAATCAATTATCAGATTGTTCAAGGATATTGTATTTAACAAATTTACTCCATTGAACATCAAAATGAACTTCATGGATTTGTAGATTTTCAACTTTTGAATTCACTTTCACCATTGCATTAATAGTAGATTTATGTTGCTTGTATATCTTTCATAATGTACATAAGCATGGCATTGAATAACTATTATTTAACCCGCCAATATGTCAAGTGAAAGCTTTTAGATTTAAAGTATACTTTCCATCACTTTCCTTGCATTTATGGTGTATTTGAAATGCACATGTTAATCTTATGATATTCTTGAAGGTCATAGATTGTGGACTACTTAAGATTACTTGGTATCTATTGACTTCTCATTAAAAATTGTTAGTACTAGAAAGTAAAATAGCAACAACTAGATGGCAAACACGAAAGTACACACAGATATTGTGATTCACCCAAATGGAGGGTCATGTCCAGGGTTGGTATACGTAAATGATTATATTGCAATAGTGAAAAGACTTATACAGTAAGAAGTCTTTGAAGAACACCTCAAATCATGAAGACACTTCCTAGCTATCTTTAGCTAGTATCAATATTACTCTTGAACATGAATTAACCTCAACAAAAATTTCTTGTACATCATGAAAAAATCTTGGAAGAGATAGAAAACGATTTTCATTCATTTGTATAACTAGATAGTTTTGGTTCTTTTATGTTAAAATATGTGTTGTTCAATTCCAATTTTTTTTAAAATTATCAAGGTTAGTTCTCCTCAAAAACATTCAAAATATAAAATTTGAATGCAATAACATTAATATAAAATTATCTTATTCGTATCAATATGCACTTTTCCATTTTTCATATCTAATTTTTAATTCAAAGAATACACATTTTTCTACCAATGAGGATTTTTCTACATTTTTCTGACAAATTGGGTTTCTGTGTAAATCCAATGCCGAATTTACATTGAAAATCAAAGAATACATATAATAATAAACTTTGATCAGAAAAATATCAGCCATTAATTTTAATCAAGATCACAATGAAGTCATAGATTTTTTTTCATTTGCATCAATATGGAAAATCTCTCAAATTAATAGTTACATATTGAATCTGAAATATAAATTGGACTGATGTAGATTTTGAATTGTTCAGAAATATTTGATTATTTCAGATCTGTCGTAATAGGAATAGGAAGTATAAAGTGTCATTACCAGATTTGTCACATGGATACATTATTATACACATTTTATTTAATCCATCATGAGATAATAAATTAATCATTTTGCTATGTTGATGCATGATGATTATAAATTTGTTCACACAATATCATTTTTCAAAAATACATGATGATATCAATTCAAATATATTTAATTTTAAATAATAATGAAATTCCATGTAGTTGATTCAAATACAAAACTAATTATTTTTTCAAAAAACACATTACAAATTATTTTTTAATTTTCTTTTAACTTTACTATCTAAGTAAATATGAATATTAAATTTGACTAAAAAATTGAAATATTTGTTATAATTTTGAAGTTACACATGCTATAAGGATCGTAGAAACAAGATTCATTTTTGTTATCAAATTAATGATGATTCATTTATTTTTATAACAATCTTGCAAAATTCATATTGTTCATCAGTTTTTATTAATTTCTAAACGTTAAAGAATATCCAGTTTTATGAAATGTGATAAACCATTAATGATATTAGAGTTCCTTCCTTTTTTTTGTCATAGAGCAAGATCACTTGCTGTTCTTTATTCTTAAAATATGCGTCAAGTTTAGGTACTCTTTTCCGTTTTTATCAATATGTTAGATCCAACAACAAATCATGACAAATTCCTCTTGCTCCATGCCATTAATTTTCGCCTATTCTAAATGTAAAATGCTTTTTAAGACCATGCAAAGTCAATCACACAACCAAATATATGCTATTTATTGGCTACTTTTTATGTTGCATGGTTTGTACGTTCATGATAATTCATCGCACTTCTTGTCTAAAATTGTTGCATTTGTCAAGCACATCTGAATTAACTCTATTCTGATTGTTTAGTCGACACTTCTCTCATTTTAGTCTTTCTACATTTTACCATGGTTTGGAAATGTTGATTTCAACAATATTTTCTATACTATAATAAAAAAATACACTAAATTAAATCTATTACTTTTGTAGGCTAAATAAAGTAACAACAAGCGTTACACTAAGATACAAATTACATTAAATATAAAAGCTAAGCATATGTAACTACTAATATACAAACTTACACCAAACGTTTATTTTTTCCCTACCAATGAGGGTGACAGTACACATATTATTTTCAATACAAACTTCTTACGAATGACTATGGTAATATATATGTTTAGAAAACCACTTTTATATCTTTGACATGCAAGTCTCAAACTATATTATTAATTTCAAGTGCTATCAAGCATGTTAGGTGATGCTTGATGACCTCGTTGAAACTGTCGTTTATCTTAACTCTACTGCTTACGCAATATATCGTAGAATCTGATTGATTGAATCAGATCAGTGCATGAACTTTAAATAATTTTTTCAAAAATTTCATAAATCTTGAGTGGAAATAAAGTTTTTATGTTGTTGGCTTCTACTGATCGTTACAGTAACAAGCATAGCATGATAATAGAAAGCATTTGTTCTTGATGTCATACATTATTAGTACATCTAATTCAGGACAGAGCTTGACTAAGCAAAAATTTTGATCAAGTATGCAGCTTAACTCATATATAATGATTCACAAGAATTTGATTGAGTAATCCTCACAGGACAACACGATAATGAAAACTTATTCGACCTTTGAACTTCCATAAGTGTCTACTGCATAATTTACTTGCAATATACTCATGGAAAACCTGATCACCTTGTACTATTTTATGCCTCACCTTACCTTAAACATATTCTTTCCATTTGTTTCTTTCTGTATAAGGTTGCATCAGACATGGATTTGCCTTCTTAGTCTAAAGTCCGTTCCTTTGATTGTGATTTTAATTTATAAAAAAATAAAGAAACTAATATACAAGAATCATTTTTAGCTCAAAATGGGCTGGTTCGTCTTGAGATAGAAATAATGACCTGAATGGACTTCATATTGTGTCCTAATCATATATCGACCTCTGGACCCTTCCTTTAGAGGCGTGAGTCCGGTAGCCTTTGATCTTTCTACTATGTTCCGGTGAGTTCGGTCTGGTATACAAACTACGTGAGAGTTCAATATTTGACGTCGTGAGGGTGAGCATTGACTAAAGTCTCGAGAAAACATGTCATCAGAAATATTAACGTGGATTGGAAGACGACACGACTCGTCAGTCCTGTCATTCCTGTTTAATTTAGGTCATAGGCAGGCCTCTCTAAATACGGCATATACGGAACTTGAGGGCCAAAGTGCCGTATTTCGTTTTCAGAAAGTTCCTTATTTCCAACCAAAAGTATTTGTTGTCTAGCTGTAGAACCTACCAGAGTCACGTAACTAAAATTTGGGGTGGTAATTTTTGACAAATCTTTGTTGATGTAGGTAGTTTTACTAGAGAAACTTACGCAAATATTCAGCTAAATCTTTGCCGTGATCGTTTCTGGCAATTTCTTTGTTCATTACCGTTACTTTACTAGAGAAACTAATTGAGTACTTGACTAAAATTTTGCGGTGACACCTGATGAGCTCAACCAAGTTCTCATATTTTGTTTCCTTGGTTATCTCATTCACTTGTAATTTTGAAAACACAAAAATTTATTCAATTATTCTAAAATATCAAATAAGTCTCAAAATTTCTCGAAAAAAAAAATACAAAGATAAAATAGTGAACCCAGAACATCACGAAGTCGATGTTCTAGCTATTGACTGAAAAGTTTGATTCCAGGTTTTAAAAATAGATTCCTTCAACATGGAGTTTTTCGTAGTATTAGTTTCACCATATCCAAACACTTCAACGGTGTGAAGAGTGATTTCTCCTTGCTAAAATGGGAAAATATATTTAGAGATCAAAGATAACACCCATTTCTCTCGAGGTGTATTACATTGCCGAAAAATTCGGCCGAAAACTTGGAATTTTAGGTCAAAATTCGGCCGAAAACTGTAGAGTTCCTTATGTTCCGTATTTCGATTTGAAAATTATCCTTATTTTGTTGAGATACGGAACATACGGAATCCGCCCTATATAGAGAGGCCTGGTCATAGGAAAGTCCATCAACTGTACAATAAATAGCCATTATCCGAACTTGAGAGTCAAGCATCGATCACGACAGTGTACAAACTACGTAGTCTTCTCTTACTGCAATGGGGCTCCGTACTACGTCAAACGTCTGATCCAGTTACTACGACAAGCTACCCGCCCTTGCCGGCGCGCCCGGAGGAGGGAAGGGTCCATTAAATATACTTTTTAGCCGGGAGTCCACTTGAGACGGAGGACAAAAAATCCATAACCCTTTGGAAATTCAGAACCAAAATATTTGTACTTCACATGGCACGGCAGTTACGGAAGAGGGGTAGTTACCCTGACTATCAACAATCTATTTATAATTCAATTGAGTAATAAATATGTCAAATATAGTTATAAGAGAAGTTACTCCGAAATAACAGAGTTGCAGGATGGGTTCAAAGGGCATTACTCCGCGAATGATGCTTCATAAAAGCGGAGAAGTCAAAAATAACTCGGGAGCATGTGATATTTCGGAACCGGTAGCAGAGGGTTAATGACCGGCCCTGCAGAGATCGCGGAGAGACATTCCGAGCGGACTTTGATGCGGTGACCGAGAGGACAAAAAGTTCGTCGCTTGAATGCGTTTGGCGGCTGTCGAATGGAGTCCTCCGTCTGACTCCGAAGTTTGAATTTGAGCGCTCTATTCTTGAGCGTCGAAGTTGAGTCTTGGTGAAGATTCAAACTCCAAGAACTGTCACTGCTCGTGCGCAGCGTTTCCCCCGATTTTCCCGAAGAGATTTGCTCCCCTCGCCTGCGGCAGAAGGCTTTTGCTCACGGAGGCACTCGATTTGCATTGCATTGCATCGCATCGGGCTTCGGTGTGCGGCGGCTTCGTGCCCTGTTTTCTTCGGTCGCGCGGGAGAGCAGATTGGCGAGTTTGGATCGTCGGCCGAGTGTGTTTTTGCCGCCAGTTCGTGTGGGATAGGAAATGCTGTGTTGAAGGAGGAGTTAGCTCGTTCCCTGCTTCTGTTCATTCGTTCTGGTCGATTACGAAGGCTCCGTTGTGAAATTTCCTTTTGGGCAGTGGCGCTGGCTCTTGAGAAGAAGTGGGGGCTTGTGGATTGGGTTTTTGTGTGATTCTCGTCTTATATCGCTAGCCTTTCGGCATCCGTTGTCGTCCTGAATTGTTATAGAAGTCTGCTGGACGGAATTTATCTTGTGCACGATCGCAGTCTACCTAGCAGAGTTTTGGTGGGAAGTGGCACCGTGGCCTGAGCATGGTAAATCAGAATTTTAAGCTCTGGACATCGTTTTGCAATTTAGTTTAGTGAAAGGACAAGCTAGAGGGTTCAGGTCGGCATGGACGCACCGGAGGGGGTTTGTCTTAGCCAGCAGCTGAGCCAAGTACGGCTTGCCTATCCTCGGAACACCATGACCAATTCTACCGATTGGACAGTCCGTTCCCTAAGAGATGATTCTCAATCTACGTCCATGGCCCTGAGTCAGGGTAGTGGTCACGGTACGTGTCTCCAATCAAATTTTCAATTAACAGTTTCCTACTATCTATTTGCTGGATACACACCGGATTCTCACATCCTTTTGTAATTTGGTTGGAACCTGCTGCCCTTTCAGTTAACTTTCAAGGGGATTGTGTGTGATTGCATAATTTTAGCTTTTCCGTGCTTAGCGAGCTTCTTCCAATTTTGCGTCTGCATCCGGACTTGGGAAGTGTATTTCTACCATTCTGTCCATAGAAAATGTCCTTCGCTTTCTGGCTATCTTTTGCATCTGGACTGACCTTCCTCTATTGACCATGAAAATTGTTTAGAACGCCGAACTGACGGAGAGGACGGCGATGGCGACGTGATTCAGGATTTTGGAAGCCAGGACTTTTTCTGGTAAGCCAAGACTTTGTCCTGACTCACTTCATTCTGATGGAACCCATGTAGTGACTATCGCTTGCTTTGTGGAATTTTGTCCATCCAGTGTTCTATCTTCCAAGCGCCTTTGCGTTTCTGCAAATTTTTTGACCATCATGGGCCACAGTCTGTTAACACTGAGTTTCAACGTCTATGAATGCACAGCACGCCCGACTTCATCACCCCCGTTGAGCAACAATTTTGTGTAGATTTTGAAGGCTCCAAGGTAATGTTGTCGGCAGCCCTATTTTTTTTCATTTTTTTTTCAGAATCCTTTTTCAATCAAATCAGATAGAGATTGTCCACTGCCACGTTAGAAAACTGTTGTTTCAAAGTTGATCATTTGAATGAATGTTCACGATTCTCAAGACAAGCTAATATCCAGGCCTCCTCAATGAATTGTCGGGCTCGTTGTTCCATTACAGGAAAACATACCTGCGCTTGGCTCGGCTGCAACTATGACCCCAATGCGTGTTAAAAGACCGAGACCTGGTAAGAGCACTGAATCCGAGTCTAAGCCTTCGCGCGAGTTAACATGCCCACACGCCCATCGAGTTTATAACTGATCAATGTCGGTATTCCGTGCTCATGCAGATGTCTTTGGTGCTCTCTTGAATAGCGCCACGAAGGGTTGTAATCCACGAATTTCATCCCCAAATGAAATGTTCATGCAAGAAAACCCTGGCGAGGGTTTAGTGTCGTCTGGGAAGAATGTTGAAATGAACGGCCTAGACCTATTTCCACCCAACTCAAGAGCTAGATTGTCAGCCTTGCGGAGGCGTGTGCAATCGCCAACGTGTTTGAAAAATCCTTTCCTACCTGCAAGTGACGAGGTTTCCCCTGCACAAAGGCGGCCAAAGGCCTGTGGTAAGTCTGCGTCGAACTTCCTGCTCATCATGAAGTTCTGGTTTAATTAATCTAATCAATGATACAAAAGGAAAGTTAGATTTAGGATTCTGAATTTAGGTGTGAAATTCGTAATTAAATTAATCACGCATTCGTGCAAGTTTAAAGAGTTACAAATGTCCTCAGCAGGTCTTCAAGGAAACGTTGGAGGAAATGGCCTATCCCGTTATCGCGATGATTTCCACGAGGTCCAGGTAATCACGTGTCCATGGTAGTTGTTATGAAGTTAATTGGAATTTTGGAATCCCTGTTTTGAGTTAAATTCAACACTGTCCGCCGGACTGTACAACCTGATGAAGTCTCTGTTGAGCACCGGGCAATCTACTCTGCATCACCGAATTTACTCAGCTGAAAACTGTTCGTTGCAGGAAATTGGACGGGGCTGCTTCAGTCGAGTGTACAAAACAGTGAATCGCATTGATGGCTGTTTCTATGCTGTCAAACGTTCACATCGTCAACTAAGGCAGGACAGTGAAAGGTTAGATTTACATCTTTATTAAGACATGTATAGGATTAACACTTTCAATGAAGAACATCCATCGCCATTTTTTCGGATTGGCATATCATGTCACTAGGAGTACCCCTCTTGAGAGCTGTGTTTGTCCGTACGTCCGTCCACATCATAGATGTCAGAGTTGATGCGAATCTCATCTGTAATGTGCAGGAAACAAGCTTTGACTGAGGTTCAGGCATTGGCAGCCATAGGTGAGAATTGTTATCCACATTGTTGAATGCATCCATGTGATCGAAGACTGTGTCTATGGTTAGCTGTTGCAGTTCCTGTGCTTCGTTTCAAACTTGTAGTATTGCCATAGGTTAATGTCAGCATGCTGTACATTCGCTTTAGGTATTTCGCTTTCTAATACCTACACTTTTTTCTTGTATATCGATAAACTTTGGTGGTATGGAAAATTCTAACAAGCCAGTTTATTCAAATGTAGGAGCGCACCGCAACATTGTAAGATACCACACCGCCTGGTTTGAGAGCGACTATCTTTACATCCAAATGGAGTTATGTGAATGTAATCTGAGTGAGTTGAGAGCCGACGGAAAGCTTTCACTTGAAAGATCTTTGATCGATGTACTCTGGCAGGTGCGTAGCATATCCGTTGGGCGCAATAATTTCTTTCTGCCCCAAGCAAAAATACTGGCAATCTCTTGTTCCATTTGCAAATATTCCATTGTAATTTGAAAATATTTGATGATTCTGTCTTGTGTTCTGCTGTCCATTGCCCAGATTACTCAAGCCCTATCAGTTGTACATACTTGCGGACTCGCCCATTTGGACGTGAAGCCGGACAACATTTACTTTGGGAACGGAGCCTTCAAGTTGGGAGATTTTGGCCGTGCTACCCGGCTTGATGGCACCATCCAGATAGAGGAAGGAGATTCTCGGTATGCATCTTCTGAAATACTCAACGACGACTACAGTAATCTTCATAAAGCCGATATTTTCGCCTTAGGTGCCACAATGTACGAGCTATCGAGAGGACTCCCTTTACCTTCATCAGGAGTCCAATTTCAAGCCTTGAGACAAGGAAAGCTGGCGCTCTTGCCTGGCTATTCGCTACCTTATCAGCTTCTTTTGAAGGTGAGTCAGTTATCTTTGGCTATGGAATTGTTTTAAATGTATTGAAATGCCACTGTTGATGAAAACTTCAGTGTTACATAGAGGGGATGGGTTTAGCATTTAACTTGTTGACATGGTGTGGATCTTATGCAGGACATGATGAATCCTAATGCCAAACTGCGCCCTACAGCAGGTGACTTGCTCAAACACTCGATCTTTCGCAAGATTACAGGGAGTGGTGACAAGTGATGTAAGAATGAGAAGACTTGCGAGTGATTGTCACGAACTCGACGTCCAGAGAAAACAAAAACGTCGAGAATGATCTTCACAATTGTGGAATGTGACGAGCAAGTTTTTCCGGCTAGCAGGCATCGATGCAAACTGAATCCGACGATCTCTGGACTACTTTTGACAAGTTTTGGAGAGGAACGAACTCCGTTCCATTTGTACATTGTAAGTCGTGAAAATATCGTGTAACTAGCAATATCATGCATTGAGCGTAGAGTCCGCTCTCTTTTCAGTATGAATCGTTGCTCCACTCTCAGGGAGAGATGTCTGAGGTGTTCGGAGAATATAATGTTTACTACGGATGTTTGATAATGAACTCTCTATAGTGTGCTGAATTTGCCCTAGTGGACACAACGAGGTCACTTTTCGAACGACACATCGAGTTCACGTGACGTCGAGGAACTATCCATGTAGAATACAGGACTGAAGATGAACCATTTGGACAGATAGGCATCCAACACCAGATGTAACTGGCAGGTTTTATCTGTTACATGGAGGAAGCTCTTCCCGAGCTTCCACCTTTAATATATGAGCTACAGTTCCAAACTACTTTACCAGCTGTATGTACTGGCCATATGTGTACAATTCCCTGCGTCGAGTGCCGTTCCGTGATACAAAGCAAGCTCACGATGGTCTTTTCTACCTTTTGCATGCAATTGTAAATGTAGAGCAAAAATAATGTCCGAGTTCTTCAAACATAGTCGACATTCTTGAGAACTGGCCGGAGAATTATCTAATAGATTGTAATAGATTAGCCAACGTTTTTTTCAATATACTTCGAGACCCCGTCTAAATTGGCCACGAAAAAAGTGTGGAGTGAGAGTGATCATTAATCACGGTAAGTTCCAGATTTTTTCGGAACTTCGGTCAATGAATTAACTTATGCGGCACAATTTTATGGCTTCTGCATGTCTATGTTTGGATCCATTACCCAGACGCCTTGTGAGAGACCCCACGACATGGGGGAATGTGCATAAAACATTGGTTCATTATTCTGTAGAGGTAGCAGGAGTGAGGGAATTTTCCAACAAAAGAGTCTGGAGATCCCTAGACATGATTCTAGGGTGAAAACAAATTTGACATGCCCAAAGCCAAAAGATCAAAGATATATGCATTGACAGATAAGAACCTCAAAAGGATATGCAAAGACAAAGACCATGACGAAGACCACCCACACCTCAACCTACTTTCCGAAATGTTTGCTCGACCAGCAAGGATATTTCTGACTCAATCTAAACCATCAGCCACAGGTTTAAAAGACCAAACATTAGTTTGGAGAGGACAACACCAAACCACCTTCACCATCACAAAATTTCTATGACTCAATCTACTATCAGCATCATCTCAAAAGTTCCAACCAATAGCTTATAGAGAACAACGCACCACCAACGTTCAAGGTCAAGACTCATATAGAGGTGAAATATTCGGATGAGGACGCGCTGCTGGAATGGGTTCACATAAATGAAGCGTGAGTTAAATACTTTACATGGTAACCGCACAAGTCACTAAAAGTCTGGAACCTTATGTGATTTTTCAACCAAGTTGAGTGGTTGTGAAACAAGAACTTGCCCAGCAGTCTTAACCAGTTATTTTCTACCTCTGTAGTGCAGTAACAGTATCAAATTTGAGGCTGTGGATACTTGTAGAGACGATCACATTATAAAGTTTATGGGCTTCTATTATTTTAGCTGTGTCCAACGCGGTAAAGGAATTTGTTGTTCATTTTGAGAGTTTATAAATTTGGGTGGACCTGGTAAACTGGATGTGAATCTCGGCCCCGTGAAAAACATCATCAAGTTATACGTTAACAAAGTAAGAGTGAGGGAACCGGGCATCAGTTAACTTGCTCCTCAACAATGGCAATGCTCTCCAGAAATAAAGCTCGCCACAAAATTACATAAGCTACGATTGCAAAATCTTTCATTAGTGTATACAATGCATACAAAGTGACAACTCGTCCTCTTCTCTTCGGCCATAAGTCTTTCATAGAACTGGGTCTATCAGTTGAAGAAAATCACATAATTTTGAATCTCCACAACATTAAATGTTGCGGATGATGTACTGTCAGGAGGATAGATCCTTCTAGATAATAAAACTACATTTACTCTAGTCCTGTTCAGTCCTGGGCAGCTAATACACATAAACGGTGGCTCTTCATTACTTAACACTTTCAATGTGCAGGAGTAATAATCGTTGAAATACTTTTCTTGTTGAAAATGTATGGCATGACTTGAAGAGAATGCGTATTCATGATAAGTAATTACTGCATCTACTCGGTTCGTACTTGCGTCCATGTGATGGAGAACATTAAACTAGTGTACAAACCCAATGGGGCAGGGAACGCAAACGAATTTAGGCAGTTTTCTATGAACCATGATCAGATGATGATGGTGTCTCAAGGGGGCTGTTGCAGCCAGCATCTCTGATTGCTGCTCACTAGCTCATGCAAAAAGCGTTTCTAGGCACTGTTGCTACATAATGAGGTGAAATGAATCGTACGATAGTGCGCACATGGTAACAATAGTCAGGGGAACTGGCCTCGCTCTCTTTCTGAAACTAGGAATACCTTCGTACGAAGCTTCTGCGAGAAAATTCCTCCAGTTTTGTAGAGAATCTGTTGCAGTATCGTAGAGTATCGTCTTGGCAGGCAGAAGGGTTCAATAGACAGGGCACACTTATGCCCGAGAGTGGGTTCCACTCCTCGAAGTAGAGGGTGAAGTGGGCTCGAAAAGAGATTCTCTGATGTAAAACCTGATCCGACGGATCGATTGGTCGAATGATTTGTTATGATGGGGGCGTGTGGTACGTACACGCCCCTTCCTCATGCCATGATACTCACTCAAGAGACATCTCCAGCTTTCGAGCCATACGCTGGAGCCGGGGGTTGGTGCCGTCGTGTTCGCAGGGTTGGCATCGCTCGCTCGCTCAGCCATGGGACGGGACGGAGGGGCAAGAGCAGGACTGGATCGATCGAATCAGTCGGTCATTCAGCTCGACCGACCGATCGATCGACTGTCATGTGCGTTAATCAATCCCATGCACTCCAAAGCTGCACCATCTGTCTTGCATACGAGGGATAATCTGCACCTCGCGCTCCCTGCGGATGAATCCCACCGGCGACGACTCTCGCTCGGTTCATGGCAGAGCCCGAGCTCGGATCGGAGCTCTCAGGCCAGAGACCGATCCGTCCCCACGCGATCGGCGGGAGGGGCGGCAGAGCAGAGCACCCGGAAATGGTCGAGAAGCGATGTCACGCGCGCTCGAGTCGTCGCTCCAGAATGCCTTTGTTGAGGCACTCCTCGCAGAGCCAGGCGTGGGCGGACTTCTGGTCCTTGGCCTTGTGGTAGCGCGCGCGGTACAGGAGGAAGAACTCGGTCAGCTGGTCGGGCAGCTCCGAGCTAAGAAAGTCCTCCAGGCAGTCCCAGGCGTCGGCCGGCGAGCACGACCGGCCTTTGTCGTCGGCCAGAAGGCTGTCGAGAACGGAGTCGCCGGTGACTGTGGAGGCTTTCTGGTCGATCTGCAGCGTGTCGAGAACGCCGGCCATCGACATCATAGCCAGAGGAATGTAGGGCCCGTCGGCGGTTTGCAGCTCCGGCACCACTCCGCCGGCGCTGGTCACCTGGATCCCGGCCTTGAGAAAGTACCAGATGGCCTTGACGGCGTTGACGGCGATGAGCCGGAGCCAGGCCTGATTGTCGCCGGCCACCGTCAGCTGGAATCCCGGCTGGTTGGGCACCATGTGGTTCGCCGTTCGCTCCTCGCACATCAGGTGCAGCTTCATGGGCTTGCCGACCATCACCAACCCGCTGATCCGGTGGCAGAGATCTCCGGCGATGAAGAAGGGCCGGCGGGGCAGCTCCGACAGCAGGTACGACTCCGGCACGCCGACGGTGCCGTCGAGCCCCAGGCTGATGGCCGTCAGCGTTTCGCGCAGGCTCTGCTGGATGGACTTGAGCTCCTTGATCTCGGCGCGTAGCTCGTCGAACGTCGTGAGCTTCTTGGCCGGCGCGTCGCCCGCCTCCGGCTGGAGGGACGCGCCCTTGGAGCGGTCCGGCCCCAGGCCCAGGTCCGTCTTGCTGCGCTCCAGTTTGGCCTGGGCCCGGTTCTTTGGGACGCCGGTGATCTCCTCGAGCACCTCCGCCACCTTGACCATGCGCTCGGTGATGGCCTTCGTCTCCTTCTGCACCCACTCGCGCACCTCGACGATGTCCTGCGGCGGGAGCAGGTCCACGGCCCACTCCGAGGCGATCTGCAGTCCCGCGTCCGGGACGGCGGGCCAGGTGTGGGCGTACAGGTCGCCCACCCGGAGAATGTCCACCGGCTTGTCGATCGACTGCTTGAGCTTGTCCTTGAGCTCGGACCGCGCCACGGCCTGGTCGTGCCGGCGGTGCGCCGACGACACCAGCCCCCGGGCGCAATCCGTCCGCAGGATGTCCACCACGAGCTCGAGGCCCGGCGAGCCGCGCGGCGAGGCGCAGAAGTCGCGCAGCTCCTCGACGATCTTCTTCGACACGAACTCCCACGAGTTGTGCCGCGACTTGATCGAGCGCACCAGCACGTCCATGTGGTCGCCCTCCTCGTCGTTCTCCACCAGAATGTCGTGCCCGTCCACCAGCAGCGATATCAGGTTGTACTCGCACATGAACTGCTGCTCGCTCAGCGCCAGCCGCTGCATCAGCGTCCTCCTCAGCGTCACCTGCCACAGTCACCATTCCTTAATTCCTACGTCGTGACACTTCCCATCTCTGGACGTTTTTCTCAAAACCCGTGCTAAGGGTATCATACATTGGGACTGCGAATCGCTAGTGCACAAGTCTCCACTGATCGCATTCCCTTTCGTCTAATTACAGTCACGACGACCATTCTTGTTGACGTTCAATTGGCCCAGAAAAGGCAGCCGCATTGGTATTGACTCTACCACGACACGAGGAAAGTGGTCCTCATGCTATCATGAGGTTTAAGTAAATGTGGGGATTTCAGAGCTTAAGCTTCGCTCCGTCTCCCGCTGGTGGTCAGCAGAAATGGGAAGAAAAGAGGTAGAATTTGAATGAGCTTAATAAAATGCAGCTGGAAGCAGCAACGAGTTGACGACCCGGGTCTGGACTCGGACTCGGACTCGGACCACGAGCTCAACTAGGGAGTTGTTCTTGCTACTAGAATGAGCATAAACTGGGATAGGACCTTAAGCTCTATCTCGCACCGATGGTCAGCTGACGTTTGCACTTAGAATATCGAAATGTAATTCCCAACTGGAAGAAGCACCATTCGACCACAGCAGAAGACACCTGGACCTTCATCTCGAAGAGACAGAGAGAGTCGTCCGACTACCACGAATGTAATGGAAAACACCTTAAGCTCCATCTACCGCAGATGCTCACGACGAATGAAAACTTGAATTTGGGATTGGCTGAACTGAATGCAGCTGGAAGCTGCACCGATTCGACGACAGCAAGAGAGACCTGGACATGGATTTGAAGGTGGATCAGATTTCGAAGCGTACCTGGAACCTGGAGAAGAATGCGGTGGTCAGGGCGGTGCGCTGGCGATCTTTGCAGCGCACTCGGAGGCCGAGGTACGAGACGTCCTGTACGGGCTTGGTGCGCAGCCAGCGGAGCTGGTGCTCGGCCTGCGTTTTGAAGATGGTCGGAACGAAGAAGGAGCTGTCGTCGCCCGACGACACTTGGTAGCACAGGTCGAGGTTCTCCATCAGGTCCTGCAGCGTCTGCAGGTCGAGCCCCGTGTACCCTTCCTTCTCGAGCGGGCTCAGAAAGTCCTCCTGCAGGAGCTTCTCGAAGTCCTCCCGGATCAGAAACCCGTGCTTCGAGCTGGCGATCCTCCTGCCGGGAGGCTGCTCGAAATTCTGCCCGATGCTGATCAGCCGGCCCAGGAACACATTGGTCAGCCAGTTGGGATTGACCACCATGAGATTGCTCTTGGGGAAGTGGATCACCGTGCCCACGTCGTGCAGGTACGAGGCCACAGCTCGCAGCACGCGCTCCCTCTCCTCCTCCTGCAGATAATGCCTCAGGTTCCGCAGATCCGAGTGCGCCTCCTCGCACAGCGTGGCGAATTTCTGAAAGGTAACGATCGGCTGCAGCTTGTTGGAGGAGGCCCAATTGACGAGGAAATTGCTCATCTGGCAGCAGGCGTCGGGCACTCGGAAGAGCTTCTCTTTGAAGAGCTCCTGGAAGCTCCGGTAGACGTGGTCGACGATGGGCTGCGCGTCTTCCTTGCGCCGGCCATTGATGTAGAAGAGGATGGGCGAGATGTGCACCACGTCCTCGAATTCCTTGCGCAGCTTGAAGAGGATGCGCTCGGCCCATTTGGGCTCGGCTCCGCGGACCTTGTCCTTATGAGTGAGCACGACCACCACGCGGGGCAGGTTCAGCCCCGTCACCTCGGAGTTGGAGGTGATAAAGCGCAGCCACGACAGAAACTCCTGCCGGAACGCCTCCTCGAGCTGCGGCTTCACGGTCTTGCTCTTGCGGTTGAAGAGCGAGAAGACGAAGAGGAAGACGCAGGCGCGATTCAGCTTCGGGAACAGGTACT
This sequence comes from Marchantia polymorpha subsp. ruderalis, assembly GCA_037833965.1. Classification (NCBI taxonomy): domain Eukaryota; kingdom Viridiplantae; phylum Streptophyta; class Marchantiopsida; order Marchantiales; family Marchantiaceae; genus Marchantia; species Marchantia polymorpha. The sequence continues at coordinate 28,008,604 of AP031351.1, read as the reverse complement.
CCTGCAGCGCTCGGAAGATGTCCTGCCCCGCCAGGTCCCAGATCGAGACCTGCATGGCGCGGTCGTTGCGCAGCACGTGGATGTCGATGCCCTGCGTCCGGGGCATGAACTTGTCCTTCAGCTTCTGCACCATCGACTTCTCCTGAGTCACCTGCAGCATGCAGTGCCCCAGCCTCGTCTTCCCTGTCACCACCACCAAATTGTCAGTCCCATTCCCACACATTCCCTTTCCATTCCCCACATTACGGACTTTTCGTTCGCGCTAAAATCTCGTCCCCACACGAAGCAGAGATTCTACAGGAAATCGACTCGGCCATTCTCGAAACACTTTCAGACATTTCACTCGATCTTCTGAATTATCGTCCCACCGCCTCCTTATCGACGCACGGTAAAATCACACGTAAAGTCACGCTGCTCGTCACATGAAGGCTTGGAAAAACGCTAGCTATGGATGGAGTCAGCACCAGGGGCAGGGTTCGGGATACCCGGACAGAAATCTCGATTCCACGGAGCTCCTCCGACTTCCTCTCTTCGATCGACTGACGATCGGAGGGCCATGAATGTGGTGGAACAAACGAACAATGAATGCCACTACGAATGAATGTAGCACCATGTTTGATAGAAATGAAACATGGCGCCAATGTGGACAATTCTTAAGTGGGAAATTCGACATTCATGGCAAATTATCCACATAAGAACCGAAAGGAACCAAATCCAAATTATTGAAAAAAAATCGCACGACATTTCTAGCGCCCTCCGACTCGGTCCTCCGCAGATAATCAAGCCGCAAACAATTGGCGCCAGACATTGCGCCCACATTGCGCCAGAGATCTCTCACTATTCCGCCCGAAGAATCAGAATATTTGTGACAGCATTGAGCGAGCAAACTCAATGTGCTTTCGAGCGATGAGCCCGCATTGTGTGAATGAGGGTGATCGGACGTGCGAAGGAGGGATAGGGAGGAGAGGGAGAGGGAGAGAGCTCATTGTACCTGCCTCGGGGAAGCCGCAGAGGAAGACGCGGCCGCATTTGGGGTAGGTCCAGGTCGTGCGCGCCAGGCCCTTGCGGAGCTCGGCCAGGTACGTCTCCTGGCGGGACTTGCGCCGGAGCGCCTCGCGCACCAGCGCGGCCTTGCCCTCGGGCTCGCGCCCCGAGAATTCAATCTCCTGCAGCGTGGAGTTCACCTGCAGCACGGCCATCAGCTCGCGGAACGCCTCGTCGTCCCAGAAGCAGTCGGACCCGAGGCGCAGGCGCTTGAGGCTCGTGTTGTCGCGCAGCGACCGGAAGAAGTCCTTCCACCAGAACCTCAGCTCATCGCGCGAGCGCCATTGCGAGGTGTCCCCGAAGTCGAGCTCCTCCAGCGGCGTGCTGGCCTGGATCCACTCCAGCACCGCGCTCCCGGCCTCCAGCGGCACGACGTCGCCATAGAGCGTCAGCGCCTTGAGCGTCGAGTTGCGCTTGAGCGCGCGGTAGAAGGTCGGCCAGGCCGCCGTCCAGCTGTAGCCCGTGCACTCGAGGTGGAAGCGCGTGAGCGAGGTGCGCGTCTTCAGCAGGTCCACCAGCTGCGAGAAGGCATCGATGTCGAGCCCGACGCCCTTCTTCACGCGGTCCTCCATCTGCACCACCGCGTAGTTGAAGTAGAGCTTGGTCGAGTACAGGAAGTACACATTCGTGAGCTTCAAGCTCTGCAGGCTCGTGTTCACCTGCAGCGACGAGAACAGATCCTTCCAGTCGTCGCTAGGCACGCGGAACACCAGAGAGTCCGGGTTCAGCAGCTGCAGCTCGCGCAGCGACGAGTTGTCGCGCAGCATCTGCGGCAGCACCCCGAGAGTGCTCGTCCCGCCGCCATAGACGCCCACCAGCTTCTGCACCGACGTGTTCGGGTGCAGCCCCGTGAAGGCGGCGGTGAGGAATCGGTCGAGCGAGCCGGGCTTGAGCGCGCCCTCGGACCCTAGGCCCGCCACGCCCCACGGGAAGGCTGCGGCCTCGTCCGCGCGCCTTCGCTGCTCCAGGCTCACGCACAGCTCCTCGAGCGCTTGGTGCCGCGCCACGGCCTCGCCCAGCTGCTTGGCGCCGCCCTCGTCCATCGAGATGTACTTGAGGTCGAGCGCGCGCAGGTTGCGCGCCGCGGTGAGGATCACGCCCACGTGCCTGGCGCCCTCCTCGTCCCCGATCGGGTTGCGGCTCAGGTTCAGGCGCTGCAGAGTCGACGGGCCATTGGCGGCCAGCGCCGCGGCGATGTGCACGAGCCCAGCCGCGCGCATCTGGACATTCTCCACCGACAGCACCTCGAGCGTCTTGATGCTGCGCAGCACCTCGGCCAGCAGGATGCAGCCGGCGCCCGTGCCCACCACGGCCATCCACGGGCGGAAGAAGGCCAGATTGTCAAGCGTCAGCTCGCGCAGGTTGGTGCTGCCCTGCAGCAGGCGCAGCGCCGCCTCGAGCTCCGTGAACGAGAGCTCGATGTTGAGCCCCGGCGAGTTGAAGTGGTCCAGCGACCGCAGCAGGTCCACCTTCGTCAGGTTGCGGAACCCATTCCCCAAGTTGTGCAGCACCTTCAACCTCGCGTCGCGCCAATTCTCCACCGGCAGCAGCTGCACAATCTTGTGCGCCAGATCGGTGGCCTCCTCGCGCGCCACCTCGTTCTTGTCCCGCAGCAGCTGCTGCAAGATCAGCGGCGTCCTCAGCATCTGCGCCTCGCCCCCGCCCCCCGTCGTCGTCGTCTGCTGGGGGCTCGTCGCCGCTGGCAGGGCTTTCGAATCCGGGCCTCCCCCTCGGCCGCCCCCTCTGCTCGCGCCATCTCCCCCTGAGCCACTGCTGCCCGCCGAGGGCGCGGGCGAGCTCCGCGGATTGAACACGGGACTGCTGTCGATCTTCTCCGCCGGCTGCTCGGAGTCGCCCCCAGCCTCGATCCTCTCGTCCGAGGGCGGGATGGGCACGTACCACGAGAATGGAACCTTGGTCTTCCTGCCGGACGAGCCGGCGGCATTCATCGCGTTCAGCCTCGAGAGCACGCTCTCGCGCTTATCGTAGAAGACGCCCTGTTCTCGCTGCAGGGCGGCGCCGGGTGCCGCAGACGACTTCTTCGGCGACACATGGTCCGGAGCTCTGGCATTGACGATGCCGATGTTGTGCGCAATGTTGATGTTGTTGTTGTTGTTGGTGGTGGTGGTGTCCTGGGGCCCCGTCGTCGTCGTCGTCCCTGTGTGAAATGAGCCATCGAGGTCCATGGCTTCCTCGGACGATTGATCGCCTCCTTGCCCCGCCCGCCCCTCAGACAATTCCAGTCCAGGAGGGGGGACAAGCTGGTCACGCTGCGCTCAGCTCGATCAAGAATTGATTCGCCGAACACGACGGCTGCATAATTACAAAATTGATAACAACCAGCTCCAGAATGCCGACCGTGATCATCACGATGATTGGTGTGATGTCGCTGTCGAAGCCGAAGCCGCCAGCGAGCGGATCGGACACGAGGTCGTGCTCGGAGCTTGCAAATGTCCAGGCCTCGCTTGCAACAGCGGCAGCGGCGGCGGCATCGGCAGGATCGAGAGCGAGTCTCGTGGAGGCCACTGCCTGCTGCTCGCGGTGTCCGTAGTCCTCCTGGCCAGCCCCACGTCCCAACACTCCATCAATCTCCTCCTGCTCCGCCACTACTCCCTTCACACAACCCACCAGAACAATGTCAGAGCCCAACATTGCACATTCGATCTCTCAATCACTCACTCAATCATCAACTGTAGTGCACTGGGCTGAGATGGGAGTGGGTCTGGGATGGGATGGAATGGGAAGGGCTGGGCAGAGAGCAATGCAATGGGATGCTAAGCGAGGGATTGTAGGGTGGAATGAACATTTGGCTCTCGGGTGACAAGACAGACGTCCACACAATCATGCGCAGCAGAAGCAGCTCGGGGGGTGAAATGCCATGAGATCTCGAGGAAAAAGTGCAATGCTCTGCATTCAGGGCTCGAATTACTACCGGCGGCTAGAAGCAAGAGGTGATTAGACCGCAGTCCACTCCGGAGCAGAGCAGCGTAGTGGACCGGAGAGAGCGGTGGCGCAATGCAGCGCGGCACCGCTGGAGCTGCGCAGAGACCGGGGTGCGAGAGATCAGACAAGGGCTCGATCGTTGTGAGACGTACAGAGATCAACATATAGACAGATGTTTCGTGCGAGTACAGCAGCACAGATGGAATTGTGCGCCCCGGCCAGCAACGCACACATCCAACTTTTGCCAGCTTTGTCTCAGGACGGCGTATAATAAATGCTAGAGCCCAAAAAAATAGGACCGACGAATAAAGAGAGGAGAAGAAGAATCGGAATAAGACGACGAACGAGCGTTAACTAGATGGGCAGCGGGAGCAATTTGGATAGTGCAAATGGAACGTAGCAGTAATATCATCAGGCATTGAGAGTTGAGACTCCATCCCGTCCAGTTCCATGTCCATCTCGGTTTCTACTTCTAGCTCCACGAGACGTACAGTAATGCAACGACAAAGAGCCCGAGGGGCCGGGGCATGGAATGGAGCTCAGTCAGGTCTCCACAAGACGAAAAGGCCGCAGCCCGGGGCCATGGCGGAGAGAATTACTACACTGTCTGGCAACTTTTAAGCTTTGGTAGTTGAACCGCTTCCAGCTGAAGGGGTCAAGTGACTGGATCGCGCTGAGCTTAAGAGATCTGCTGCTACTGCCGGAGCTGCTGTTGGTGCTGCACTGGGCGGAACGAAGACCGCGCAAACGCACAAGAGCCATAGCCAAGGGATTTGCGCACTTTCTATCGGCTTTATGTGGAAGGGAAAAGAAAATCACTGACCCAGAAGCGCCAGAAGTTCCAGATGAGGGTGATATCATTCGTAGAGTTTTAAAAGATTAGATTGGGCCCACACGTGCAGCCCGTCAGGCTGGAAAGTGGCAGCACCACAGTGTTTGTCACTGCCCCAGAGAACGCTCGAGAATGCTTCTCACATTGATCATTACGGCTCAGATGCCTCTTCGCATCGATCGTACTTCGCCCGCATCACATCGTTCCCTGCCCTGTCCTGAATCTGTAGCACTCTGCTGCCCCTGCTCACGCTGATGCTGCTTCCCTCCCCTCCCCTTGCCCTCGACCCCGACCCCGACCCCAAAGCCAACATTCATGCACCACTTCTGCACACTGTACTCCAATTTCTTTACGCTCCAGCTCCAGTTCCAGTTCCAGCTGCAGCTCGCTCGCTAGCTCGCTCCGTCATGTCCCGTCCGTTTCCTACCTCGACGACGCCGAGGCCTACCGCTACGCTAGTCCAGCTGATCCAGAACTAGAACTGGAACCGGACACCGAGCCAGAGCCAGAGCCAGCTGAGATTCTAGCTCCCGACGTCTTGTGATCCACTGGTCCCCTACTTTCCGCATGGCAGCAGCTCGCTCTCCACAAGATGCCAACTTTCCAAGACGGTTGACGGCTCCAGTGCTCGTCCCGTCTTCGCGCCGGGCGAGAGTGAGGCCGAGGCCAAGCGAGCCTACATGAGCCCCGTAGTTATAATACTCGAAGGCCTCCGCCACCCAGCAAAACAGGGAGCGAGGGAGGAGGGAAAAGAGCGAGAGGGGCGCGAGACCTGGAAGCTAGTGAACTCTGGCGAATGATGCAGTGAGGGGGCGGCTGACTGTGAGTGACTGAGCCTCGCGAGTCGAGGGAGCTCCTCCCATTCGCACCCGATGAGATTCCTTCCTCCCGGCTGATGTCGAGTCGACGATTCTGGAGATCGTGACTCCAAGTGACGGGATGGATGGGTCGGGTGAGATTCAGATGTAATGAGGTTTCAGGAGGCAGCTGTGGATTCTGCTGCGTTATTACAGTCGGAGGGAATGGAGGCAGGGAGAGAGGGAAGGGGCCCTCAGGGACTCTCCCCTCTCTTCCCTTCCCTGTGACAGCTATGCGCGACAAACTCAAAGTGATCCTGATGACTGCTGGTGTCAGACCATCTGCACCACAGAGTATCAACGGAAGTGGCAGCACATGCTACTGCCCAGTACCACTCATAAGCTCTCGACGCCCCGCCAGCTCCAAAGCTTTCGTGCTTCCCTCTCTTTAGTACTCCCCGCCATTCCTCCCTCTCTCGGAGCTCATCTCTCGCCTGCATCGTAGGCCGATGCTTCGGCGAGGGTACTACTCTGCCTACTGCTCTGCCAGCTCCCCACAGCATTGCGCCCACAACGACTGGACCGGGCTGAGCTGGGCTTCGGTCCCTCGTGCAAGGCCATGGACCGGGAAGCGTCGCTCGCTGCGTCGTCGTCGCCGTGACCCGTCATTCCCGGTTCGCGCCGCTTCAGACCAGCGCATCGTCGTGCGCCTCAGAGCAGGCTTGCCTGATTGGCAACCGGCGTCGACCTCCGCCTTTCTAATTCGAACCGGCTGCTGCGAAATGGCGCCCTTTCCACATCCGGAAGCGGGTCCAGTCAAATCCCTCCCTCTTTGGGCCAGTCCCTCCCGTCCCGTCCTCCATCGCCGGACGTCGCATGACCTTTCTTTCTTGTCCTCTTCCGGCTCGTCTCTCTCTCCGGCAGGCCCGCCGGTCCGTCGCCGACCCTTGTTGGCATCATCGGACCGGTGATTGGGCAAGAGGGGAGCTCCAGTGGCGAGTGGATAGGTCTTGCCAATCGATCATGTCCACGTGGCTGGATGTGAGGGAACGTGATCCTTTCGCTGCTGTCATCGGCCAGGTTTCGGGCTCCACGTGGAGGTTTTTGTCGCTTGTCCATGTAAGCTGACGGTGAAGGGACGAGCAGTTCGCGGCCAATGTTCGCAGAGAGCGAGAGATTGCGAGAGCGAGATTGCGGAGCCCGAATCTATGGCGGAATAGCGACTCGTCGTGCCGAGGCTCCTGTTGCTGCTGCTGCTGCTGCTGCTGCTGCTGCTGTTGCCGCAAGCTCTCACTGTCGAGGAATGGCGCCCCGCGCGAATTCCCTCTGCTGTCCGTAAGGCTCAGGTGAGTGACGCAGCTGCTCTTCTTCCAGTCGTGTCCAGTCCAGTCCAGCTCCATCCCTTCCTTTCCCTCCACTTCCAGTTCCGATTCCTCGTGCAGTGAGCTCAGATTTGTTTCGTTTGTGGAGCACGGGCGATCATTGCGATCCAATTCGCGTCGTTCTGAGCTCGAATCTCCAGTCGAGGAGTGTCGAGACAGAGAATCGTTCCTGTTATGGAAGGTGTGAGCACGGAGGGACGAGGGCGAGACAAAGAAGAGAGAGGGTCGTGAGTGTGCATTAGAGCACTGTGCAGGCAGTGTGTGTGGTTGTGGAGGGGCAAGTGGTGCATCATAAGCGTTCGTTGCGTGCAGCTGTCGTGCTCGGCCATAGCCGCCACCTCGACGGCAGGCAGACGCTGGAGAAGGACGGTGTGTCAGCTGTTTGTGGGGAGTTAGACCCAATGTCGCCATGGCAATCCAGGGCTCTCGCCTCGCCTCGCATCGTCGTGTCTACTGGCCTTCTGTTTCAGCTTCGAAATTGGGAGAATTGCTTCAGCACTCGACTCCCGAGCGGCTCCGGTGCCGCACATGAGACGCATTTGTCTACAATTTATGGAAATAAATCTAATTTTATGCTTGAAACTGCGGACTGCTCGCGAACATTGACAGGGCCGTGTTGTTTTTCAACCCTTTTCGGTGTTTTCGACTCATTTCCACTTGGCAATTCAGCCGATTGCTCCCCTGTCCAGCTGTTGAAACAATCGAGTATCTGGTCGGAAAACACCTGCCAGTGTTTGACCCGAAATTTGGATGAGTAATGAAGATTTTGCAAGGGTTTCGCAGTATGGAAGATGTTAAATGGTTGGAGAAAATTACTGAATTGAAGAAGTGCAGAGACAGTGAATTTACATTCGGAAGTGGGCAATGTTGTGCTGATTTTGTTTCGGAAGACTCATTTTACTCACCTAGATTTTTCTTTCTTTTCCCCGTGAATTGTGAAGGGAATGGATTCCACAAGTTGTTACACTGATGCGGGTGGCTGATTCAGAAGCTGCTCTGCACTGTGGACATGTCGATGGTTCAAATTCACTGAGACGCAAATTCTTGCTGGAACAGGAACGCAGCACTGGGGCGCACATGCGGGATGGGCTAGAGGAAAGGAAGCAGCTGTAGGCCTCGTCTGGGAATAATGACTTCCATTTGCAGCCCCCATCAGCGTTGCTGCCACAAGATGCAGCAGTCGTATGTGTCAGGCCACATGGGCGGAGGAAGCTGGAAACACCCACAGAACAGCGTTTGTGTAAACTCGGCCATAAAAAGTATCCCTCTTAGAACCAGAGAATGTGTACAGCTTTGGAAAACCTCGTGTAGCAGCTATGCAGCGTGCAGCCAGCCTATGGTGTTGGGGGCAGTTGTTGAAGGATACCCTCTGCAAGTAAGCAAGGATGTGACGGTCAGCGCTGAGGAATTTTCCTCGGAAGTGGCTCCCAAAAAGCGCAGAGGACGAATTGCGAAGGAGCAAGTGGACCAGAAGGTGAGTGTGTCTACTTCTACGATTGAAACATCAACCACCACGACCGTCACCACAGTTTCAGCAACACCACTCGCAGCTGCAGCGGCAGCAGCAGAAATCGCAGGGTTGAGGATTTTTGAAGGGCATGGATTCACCAAAGCCGAAGTGAAGGTGGAGATGAAAACTGACAAGTGCACTCTTCAGCTGTCCGAGATGGGGGTGGAAATGCCAGCTCTGGCGAGGTGCTTCGACCAGTCCAGGGGTGTTCCAGAAATGCAATGGCAGCATGTGCTGACGGTTCTATCGGAGTTCGGGGTGAGTGACAGTGAGCTGGTGGTTATCATCACCAAGGAGCCCAGTGTTCTGGGAGGAGACGCAAATTCGATGAAGCAACTATTAAATTTTGGCGTAGGGCAGGGCATAGATTCTGCTGTCGTAATCTCGATGTGTAAAATGTGGCCAGGTTTGCTGTTCCAAAGCGTCGACCATGTCACTCAAGTGATCGACTACTTCACATCCGTAGGTCTGTATAGAGACGAGCTGATCAAGATCATTAAACTGCGCCCTCAGCTCTTAGGACACCAAATAGACCGAATAAAATACGTCGTGGATTGTCTGCTGGACTGCGGAGTGCCGGTGGAGGATCTGCCCAGAATTATAAGAAAGGCACCGGAACTCTTCTCCAACACTACGTTTTTAAATATGGCCTCCAACTTGGAATTTCTCGTCAGCATGGGTCTGGGCGCAGGGGCTCTGGGTAAGGCTGTGGCACGGCGGCCCAATCTTTTGAACTACAGCTTAGACAGTATGAAGAGTACGGTTCAGTATCTTTTAAGCTTTATGAAACCATGGGACGTGCCCAAGCTCATTAGAAGGTATGCCGAGGTGCTTGTGCTCGACCCTCACAGAAAGATGCACCCCATGATCAACTACCTGAAGTACCTCGGGGTGAAATCCAAAGACATCGGCAAAGTAGTATTACGTAGGCCCCAGCTGCTCGGATACACAATCCCGGGACTTGAGCCCAGTGTGAAGTGTCTCATGGAGTTCGGTGTAAAGCAAGAAATGATCGGAAAGGTTATCACTACTGCTCCTCAGGTACCTCCTTCTTGCATCCAGGAATTCTTCCGTGCCTTTGCTCCACCGCTGTCTATGGGTGGATTTTGGAGCATCGGCTTGAATCCATGTCGAAGACGCAGCAAAATGACAAACTAGACATCTTGGCACATTTGCCACGTTTTAGATCAAGCAGATCTTGCTCACGTATTCTCTAGATCCATGAGCTACTCATTCTAGAAACTATCAGAAATCAAATTTATGCTCAGCAAATTCAAGTTCTTCACGCCAGGAAATGTCCGAGTACTTACCGTGAGTGAGCTCGCTGTGACGGACAGTCATCACGAGGTTCACATGGTGATGAAAGTGATGATCAGTCTTGAAAACGTTTACCTGGTGCAGATCTTGACCTTGAACGTGGACGACAAGCTTAGGCCAGTGGTGGAGTTTTTCCGCTCGATGGGACTGAACAAAGAACGCGACATAGAGCTGCTACTAGTTCGGAACGGGCAGATCCTTTGCTGCAGCATAGAGAAGAATCTGCGGCCCAAGTTCGAATTCTTACTTGGTCTGGGTCTTAGCACCACGGACATCGCCAACATGATTGTCCTCTTCCCGTCGATGCTGGGCCAGAGCATCGAGGGCTCCCTCGGTCCCAAGTACAATTACTTGGTCAACGTGATGAAACGATCAGTAGATGAGGTTATCGACTTTCCCCAGGTGAGCAATCAACAATCTCATCTTCCAACTCCAAACCGTCGTGGTCAGCGAGAGGGATATGCTGCAGCATCAATTTTCCGTTTGTGTGTCGACTAAAGTAATGCATGGGGTGTGGAGATTGACGACTTCGATTGTGTCATGTGCTCATCAGTACTTTGGATATAGCTTGGAGAGAAGAATCATTCCCAGACACGAGAAACTTCACAGCAAAGCAATATCTACCAGCCTTCCGTCGATGCTGGCTTGCGTGGATCATGATTTTGAGGTGCGGTACCTGCAGGGGAAACCCCCTACTCGTGCACCGTATAAGGCCCGCAGGAAAGTCCTTAGCTAGAAAAGAAAATGAAAGTTGGCACACTGTTCTATTCCATTCCACTCCTTTCCATACATCTCCTTACCTTTCCAATTCCATTCTGTCCCTTGTAGATCTCATGCTCAGCTCTTGACGGTGCCATTTTTGTGCGTTAAGCACTGTGAAATCCATGTTTGAAAGAAAGCCCATCCTACTCAATAATCATTGTCGTCGTCGTCATCATCATCATCGTGCATGCATGCTGTGCAAAAGCCAGTTAGTCAGTCTGTCTGTCACCATGATTTAAAGAAAGGATTAAAGAGAAATTTGTTGAATGGGCCAATCAGTGGTCACGGGTCCAGGGAATCTCTTTCGGTAGCAGATTGCTTTCAGCGAGCTGGTTTGTCGTAACCAAACATGGCTTTTCCTCTTTCTGTCTGCACTGCGGGCACCTTGAATTCTGCTGCGGCTGTCTGTGTTTTCTTCGCTTATGGTCCATCCACGATAACACACGCTTTTCGCTTTCCTCCTGCCTGCCTGCCTGCCTGCCTGCCTTCCTCACTCCCTCCCTCCATCTGCCCTCCCTCTTCCTTTGCGCCGTTCAGCAAGCGAACAAGGAGATATTTTATACAGAGATATTTTGGACAGAGAGGTATTCCATCAGCATGGATTGCGCGTGTCCGAAACTTTTTGCCCTCATTATCATCTCCTCAATTCTTCACGAATCTTTCGTTTGGTTCTCTCGGCTGAAAGGGTTGTCAACTACCTGGACCTCGTTGGACGCATTTCCTGCAGCAGCAGCTTTTGTCACATGCCCATCTTCTAGCAATGATGCCAAGGTGGAAATTGCGCTATCGAGAAGTATTCTAAGGCAGGAATCTTTCAATCTTCGAAATTATTATGTCGGCTCAAATATAAAGTTGCACATCCGTCGAGCTTCAGACATCCGCCGACTGAACTTGCGGTATCCGCTCACACAATCTTGCGAATCCTTGCTTCAGTGCCGAATGAAATGAGGCAAGTCGGAAATCCCCTACAAAGTACTTCCTGGCTCAAACTTTATATCTGCACAGCGCGAAAGAGAGAAACCTCACTGCGCAGTTATCGCCCTGTTACCTTCGAAAAGAGCAGGTAGGTGAGTTATCGTTTATGTCTTTTATTCAAGCATCTTTCATTGTTCAAAATACGAAAACCATCTCGAAACCAAAACTGAAGATGACACTCGGCTGGTTGGGTGCCGCCGACCTTCCCATAATAAACATTGCCTTTTCTCTGGATGGGTGGAAAGACGGAAATAGTCTCACCCAAATCTCGTAGCTTACAAATTGATGGGGAAGACTCTGTCAAAGAAAACTATCTCTACAATAAGTAAACCGCAGGCTCCGGGCTAGAGCTAACCTGTCGATCCACAATTTCCGTGACGGGGAGACTAACGAGTACAGAGGACTCACATATAAGCTGCCCTGAGGCTTGGAGACTGTGTGCCCCCTCTCGTCCAAAAAGAATTGGATTGTTGCGCATCAGGCAGAGTGGGCCGAACGGATTGTGAGGCACGTGGACGAGTGGATTATGGAAAGTAGCTCTCGTTCTGTGAGTTGGTCGGACACTCGGGTTACTATTTGGCCAAACTTGGCAAGCTGGGGAATGTGGGCAGCATTGGGGCTGCCAGCTGAGTTGAGCACGAACAGAATACAGGTCACGCAACATGCAGAACAATGATTGTCAGTGAATATGGTGATTCGGTTCAGAGCTACGCTAGATTCATTCGTTCGGAACTTTTTCCTCATGTCTGGACTATAGAGCCTAGTTCCTGACTTGATGTTATGAACTTCGATTCCCCATCTTTTTCTTCCTCGGCACTCCTGCATTAACTACAACAGCATTACTATTTTCAACCTTGGGCAATCATGTGTTCCACAGTTATCAAGTGGAGCTGAATCTATTGCTCCTATGCATCTTCTATCTGGGCTGCGCCTGCTGGTGATACAACTGTACGTCCAACCATGGCCCTCATCCACGTGGCTTTGACTTCGAACTGGCGGGAAGTAGCTGCGAAGTCGTTCCACAAGGTATCCTACAAAAACTTGATGACAACAAATATCGATCGACCTACTCAATCTTTGCACATTATTGAGAGTTCCTCTGAGACTGTCGTCACCTACTTTGCTATGTCCTATTTCTCATCCCTCCTCCTTCATTAAAAGGAGGGGGGCGGACACAGAGCTATACACATCTGTAGCTGGTTGAACTCCGCCCTACAACATGGCGAAACCTCTCTCTTACATTTGCCACCTCCAGTTGTGGTCCAGGATATTCATATCACCCTTCTGTTCTGAGTCATCAAGTGCTCAACATCAGTCGGTAGGTCATGTTTTAGAAGTCCAGTATTCGCCGTCCATTTCAAATGAGATGTTCCGTTTGCAATCGAGTGCTGTTCCGTCTTCTGGATTCCCACTGTGAAACTTTCATTACGAAGTCAGCCGCCTCCATGTACCAGTGCTTCGTTGGGTGGACCAGTGGAGAGTATCATCATTATGATTTGTGATGCTTAGTCCGATCTTCTACCGTTGGTTGCTCGGGGTCTGGATTCTTAACTAACAGTAGACAACAAACCGCTCAGTGATTATAATACGAACATAATGGAAACATGATATATGACTGAGCAAATCTCTCATACCGCTGAAACGGTGCTGTCAGGACTTGATCTCTTATATCTGTGTCCACCATTACAACGAGGTACACAGGTCTGGTAAGTTCCAACAATCTATACACTCCGTCAGCGCACAAAAGAGTCCACGATACAGTTAATTATGACACCGAGTTCTAGACGTAGCATGACTCTGCGATTCAGCAACGCATACTTTTGCGACGTCCAGTTCGAGCAACACCCTGCTTTTCACTTGACATCGTGCTCTGAGCTCCACATATGACAGTAAGTTGCGATAACCAGGGCTCTGAATCTTTGGGCGTGACATTTTCCGCAAAAAGAGACAGAAATAATTCAACAGGCCTTCAAAAGAATTTTAGAGCCTATCTTCGAAGGTTATGTTGTCGGGGTTACAGTCCCTAGGAACCAGGGTCCACAGGCACATTTCAAGATTCCAAATTTTGAGATTAAACGGCGCTCTACAATTAATGGCTCCTCCCTTCACCAAGAAGCGGATACCACGTGCTCGGAGAGTCGTATCAACCTGCTTTCGCATCATAAGGTGTAAAACAGTAATTCTTTTCTCTCATTATCAAAGTCATGGCTTGATCAAGCCATTAAAATCACCTGTCTTAAGGACGTTATAGACGTCATCTAAACATAAGCCAAGCCTTTCAGAATGAGGGATACAGCAAGAACTCTGGGAACGGATACTCAAGTATGCCATAAACTTCTAACATCACCTGAAACCTCTCGGAATGAACCTCATCACATCTTTAAACACACGAAACGAAATACAGGGCAGTGCACAGTAGCTCTTATCTTTCATTTCACCATTTGACTCCTCTTCGGAATGAAATTAGGAGACGAAGAAACTACGCAACCGTACTGAAGCACGGATTTCCCAGCAGTGATGAGGACCCAACGACTACTGAATGCGATCCAATACAGATCCAAAAAGGCGTACTAAAAGGGGTCATATTATCAATGGTGTCAAACGACAATCAAAAGGCTCTCTAGATGAATATAAAAGGGACGAGGAGAAGATCAAGATTGGTGTTCTCCTCGTCTCTAGCAAAAAGGATATTACGAGTTAAGTCACACAGCCTACAGAAAATTTCATGATCAAAAATTTCGCTGGGGAGTGAAAGGTCTGGGGTCCACTAACGCCTTCACAATCGAAGGTGTGACCCGTGCAGATAGAAGACGCATTAAGTGCGCCTGCCCTGGCTGAAACTCCCTGCGAGTCCCACAGTGACAAATTTGTGGTTTACATGATTATGTTGGCAATACCAACCTGGAAGACTTGGTGCTCAGCCTCGTATCCTTTGTGTTCTTCGACGGGTCACTGATGAAACTTGGCAAAAATAACTCCTCGACAACAGTGTGAATCATCGTATGCCAGCTAGATTTGAAGGATCATGACTCAAATGATAAGGAAAGATGATTTTGATATGATGCCATACAAAAATCAGATAGTAATCTAGTCGCTCATTGGGGTTCCGCACTTCTGGGAGTCGATAAAGACCGCAAGGCATCGGCAAGATTAATAATCGCATTGATATAACCGGATGCTATTCGCTCATTTGCATCCATCTGTTTTAGTGCTAGCCGCTCGTTGGCTTCAAGTTGCCTCACAGCCAAGCGCTCGTTGAATTCTAATTGCTTCTCAAGCCGTTGGTCCTTACGATCTTCGCACTCTAGTAAAGCTTTCGACGTAACATCTCCACTACGTTCAACCATACTGGCCAAGCTCAGGGCAGCTTTCGCTATTGTCTTCCTTCTCTTGTTCTTATTTCCCATGCTGTGACCACTCCGATCATCACTTTCACCTTCGTCGGTGCCTGAGCAGTTTCCATTGCTAGCATCGTGGTGCCCTAAGCAGAAACAAACACATGACTGCTAAGCGAGTGCGAAGAACTGAAATGACAGCATTCATTTACTTTAACCCGAGACGTCATCTATAACACACCAACTCAGATCACATGCAGCTTGTCCAGCCCTATGTCGCTTACTTCAAATCCGCAAAGTGAAGCCTTCCATCTCACCGAATTCAGTTATAAAGAAAAGCTACACAGGCTAGAATTGAAGGATCTAAAAAATCATATCAAACAGCCAAGTCAGGAACCAAAAAATAATTCAGCAGATCGTTATACCTTCATCTGCTGGAGAGGGAACGGAGGTATCAATGACCAGATTTCCATTGC
The DNA here is from genome assembly GCA_037833965.1 of Marchantia polymorpha subsp. ruderalis. Taxonomy (NCBI): domain Eukaryota; kingdom Viridiplantae; phylum Streptophyta; class Marchantiopsida; order Marchantiales; family Marchantiaceae; genus Marchantia; species Marchantia polymorpha. The sequence goes on along the minus strand of AP031351.1, from coordinate 27,993,231 downwards.
CCGGTTTGCTATTTAAGTACCAGTCCACCATTGCGTCATAAATTTCTTGATGAAAGACGATGGGAAGCCGAGCTTCCTTTCTTTCCGATCCGGAAAGTTGCCAGAATGATGGCTTACCACTTGGAATGGCTCTTTGATATTCATAAACTTTTTTAAACTCTAGTGCCATTCTGTACCAACGGTCTTTGCACTGCTGTCCACTTCGATGAACATCATGTTCCCAACAATAGTCCTCAATGGCAAGCCATTTTTCTTTGGCACCCCGATGCTTGTCATGTTTGTCATTCTCTTCACGTTTTGCAGCTTGTAGAACTAAGCATTCAGTCACTGACCAGTTTGTCTTCTTGTAAACACGACCCTCTCTGCAAAAGGGAGGAGATCATTCACAAAAATGAAGCTATGAGTATAAGACCATTAAGAGTATGAGCATATGTACATTATCCCAACGCGAACCTGACAAAGAAACCTGTAGGTGGCTTTGATGTTCACCCTAATCCACCCACCTAGCTTGCTGCACTGATTACTAGAAAATAGATGCAATTTATATCCCCTGATCACGTTTATCATCAAGGTGGTTCTATCTGGAAGTGACGGTTTGTTTTCAACTGACATGCTCTTGAAAGTCGAGTTTCCCTCTCAGGAAAGACAAAAGTTCTGAAGAACAACATCTCAACTGGAAGTTCTGTCACAAAGAGCTCTGCATTCTATTGCCATACGCTTTAGATATTGTCCCTCTTTTGTCCTTAATATTTCCAAATCTGTACAAACCGAACAAAATCCTGAGCCAATCTGACTTACATTTTCACAAGAAGGAGTTACGAGCAATGACTAAAGTTTAGAAAGCACTAGGCGCATGAGGCCAAACTTCAGTGACTAGGAACTACTGTGTGGCTGATAGTCCGAAAAGGTCAAATGAAGAACTTGATGGTAAAGAGATTACTTCCATAACGCTCAGCGAAAGAACTTGGAGGCACGCAATCACTTTAAGTAGAAGACATACAAGGCCTTTTCAATTACATTGTGAAATTCACTGAACAGATCTCAATATTGCACACATAAGAACAACTTTTGCGGAACTTATTGCGGAATCTGCTGAAGCACTGGATATGACAGGACCAAAACAAAGTTCTATCCCGCACTGCCCAAGGTCATGTACAGATTCTTGCGCAAGCGCTGGACTTTCCATTCTTAGCTTCATACAACAGCAGCACTTGTTCCTCAGTGTCTACCAGTTCTAAGAAGGCAACCAAGTAGGACAGGGATAGCTTAATTTGGGACTTAATGCTCATTACTTACGGGTCTTCATGCGTCACTGAATCTCTTGGAAACACTGCAGACAATGTCCGAAAGTAGCGCGATGAGCTTCAGCTCTCAGTTCGTTCTACCGATGGTTTTCGTAAGATTAAGAAACAAGAAACGGCAGACAGAGTGCTGAAATTAATACACGGAAAAGGAGAAGGATTACACAGAAGAGGCGGACTCATCCAATCTTTACTTGGAAAAGAAAGCAATTGGATAATCGAGCTCATTTGGGCAATGTCAGACCTAAAAGAGCTCCTCAAACACCATCGTTGCTACCTATAGCACTCAAAGAGAAATTTCATCGTTCCCAAAAATAATAGCAGGCAACTTACTCACCAAAAAAAATCTTAACTGCCACACACGCACACGATACACAACAAGAAACATTCAAGAATATGGATGAACAAGAGGTTATACCTCTCCTCCATAGCCGCGGCTCACTGGCGAGAGTGAGTCTCAGTCCTTGCCATCCTCATCGGCACCATCATTCCATCCCCCTGCACTCCACTGTCCGTCTTTCCCCCATTCTTCATTTGCCCTTCATTCCCCGCATCATCGTCATCCTCCGATTCTGCGACGCCAGCAGGCCAGGCCTGCTACTCCATCCCCAATCAAGAAAAACCGCAGGCTTTTTTCTCACACGCGATCCCCGGCCAATTCCATTTCATAAAAGCCTACTATCCGAAGCCGCCCCGCCCCATCTTCGTCTCATCAACCCCATCGGCCACGCCGAGGAAAAAACCCCCTGCCCCATCTGAATCCCCACACTCAAAATCATCCCCACTTTTCCTTCTTCGTCGTCGTCTTCTTCTTCGTCTTCTTCTTCTTTTCTTGCTCGACCCACCTCAAACCTTTCGATCAAAATTCGCCCGCTCGCCAAGATTTCTATTCCTCTTCCCCTTTCTTGAAATTCCGCAACCTGGTGCTCTCTGCCATTCTCATTCGGAATTGTCGCTTTCTTTTGCTTCCCTTCCCTACTTCGAGAAATTGCACCCACTCCCTCAGTCTCCTCTCGTCCAGAGACAGGCGAAGAGCGAAGAGCGAAGAACCAGCAGCAGCTGCTGCTGCTGCTGCAGCGCACCAGCAGCGCCAGCAGCTGGACGACGGACAAGGTGACGAACGGACGGAGCCGCTGACAAGACTCCGCAGATGGACAGATGGACTTTTACGTCATCAGACAGGATGGACACTCCGCGCGTCAGCTGACAAGACGGCACTCAACTCCCTCGCAATCATTCGCCCGTTTCTCTACCCCGGTCCGCCGGTCACCGGTACTCTCTTCCAGGCGAGGCTCAATATTTGCTCCTAATTCCGAACGATAAAGCAATTTTCTTATTTCGTCTCCAAAGTTAATTCGCCATTTGCAGTAGCAGCTCCGTCTGCTAAAATTTTTCCCTTTTTTGTATATTTTTTTTCTACTTTAGGTTTTTTATGTATACATGTACAGTACTATAATTCTAAGTATGAACTGGAAAATAATTCAGATAAATAAATAAATAATTGGGCTTGAGGCTTTTCGGACATGGTGCATGAAGCTGTGCACTCTGACACCGGGTCGATGCTCGGTGCTCGTTCGCTCCGGTGGGTTAAGGTATCTCTACGACGCGTGTGAGTTCGGTACGAGGTTTTATTGTAGAGGGGTTGGGGCTGCACTTTGCCGTCGGAGGATTGCCGTGTTTCTTCAGAGTGTGATTCACGAGCGATGTGCTGAATGATGAAAGCGATCATGAAAATTGCAGATCGATTGTTGTGCTTTTTGGTGCCTTGTCGCCGAGGCAAGGCAAGCATTCGCCGATGTGACGTAAAAGTGTGTCTCGTCTTCGAAGGTAGGTCCGAGCGAGTCGTACGGCAGCGCAGTCGCACAAGCATTGCCATTCACTTTTCCTGGAGCGAACCAAGGATCGGAGGACAGGTTTGTACTCTTGAAGAGGACGACGTACGACTTCGAGGCGGCCTGTATTTATCCCAACACCAGATGTACTATCTTCTTTGGGACATATTTCGTTGCACGACAGCTACTGGCATGCCCAGCTTGCTAATCTGCCATATTAAATTCAAAGGAAATCCTTAAAAAATTCTGTGAGGGTGTTGGTTTTGCATGATGAGGTAGTACATGACAGAGTACCTTGTATCACTGTACCTGTCTTCCTGCTAGCTATGGTTTCACTTCAGCTCACGGGGCGACCTAAATCGTTGCAGGACACAATATGTATTATTTGTCATGGGATCTTCTCTTCATCGCAAGTAAATATTCAAGTTAAAACATACATACATCAGTATAATAATTGGACTACTACGGATGTGCATATGAGACGAACTAGTCCGTCAAATTTGGGATCACGCATGTTATGTCTATAAGTTGTAATGACTAAGTTTGTAGGAGGAATTAATTGACTAATGAAGCATCTCATTGCTGCTTAATGCTTTCGCATTTTGAGATTAAGTTCTCATGTAAGCATTCTTTCATAGTCTTGTTCGTGAGCTCCATTGAGATGCTAGAAGGACTTTCTGCTTACTGCTAAATCCGTTGGCATGTAACTTCATAGATAGGTTGGCACGATTTTAATGTCTCCTACTTCCGCGGTGTTTTCTGCATTATACTGGGGACGTGTTGGACATAACATCAAACTTTTGAAGACTAAAATTGAGGGATTGGATTAATAATAATCTAATTTACATGTATTGGTATTTCTTTCTTTTCAGCGCTTAAATTATAAAAACTATAACAGAACTTAAATCTTAACTTAACTAAGTGAGAGCATTCACGTCAAAGGAAAGACACACTTAGACTCGATATATTGCATTCCAACGTCCAAATATGGATAAGGTACCACAAACTTCAATGTAATTGTTTTTAGATTTGTTAAGGATGTTCATTGTAGGTTTATTTCATATAAATTGATGACATGTTATTCTAACTAGCACATACACAATACATTAACTAATACTAATAAACCCATAAATTTTTTTACATAGCATTTTTAGTTAATGCACTGATTATAATTTCAAAATAATTTATATATATTGAGGTGAATGATAATTCATACCAAATATCATGTCGATAATGATGTTACTATCAGTAACTGCAAATATTTTTTAATTTAAATAATAGTATTCTTACCATTGAATTATCTTAAATAATCTATACTTGTGATATATATATTTGTTATGGTTCTAATAAGTAAACTACTTGGACATACTTAGACACATAAACAATGAATGTGTATCTTCTTTAACACGTTATTGAACTACAGAAAAGTTGAATGATTTTGTGACATCATTTCTCTATAATTTGATATCGTATAATATTATTTATTTTATTTCTTAAAGATATGCAAATTTAATATGGTCATGACTTTAATACGATATATTTCTTGAATCTACTGTTGAACTTCATTTAAATCCAACAAGGTGAATTACATTCTCCTTAAATTTATCAATTCAAAACACAAGTATTTTTTTGAAGAACATGAGAAATATTACAGGATTTAAAAATAACAGTTGGTATGAAGACCATACTCCAGTCAAGATTATGGCTACAAGTTTACCCATGACAAAATCTTGAAAGTTCTGATTGCATATCCTTCTAAGTGGGAGAAGAGTGAAGGAGAACTGTCAAGGTGCTCATAGGATGCTTCAATATTATGTAGTCATCATCATCATAATAAATCTCTAGTGCAATGTATCATATTTCTTATTGCGATCTTATTGAGGACTAGCTTAACCAACCCTGAAAGTTTTATAACTGTAGAATTGATGCGATATTCCCAACCTTTTTCCTATATTTCTATTCTAAGGTTTCACACTTTCCATTTAGTGCGTTCGTTTTTCCTTTTATGTACTACAGAGAAGGAACTTGCTATTTGCAGTAATTCTTGTCATGTGGACTGCCAGTACCAGGTCAACCGTGTCTTATGTCTTATATGCCTTTGCACTTTTGGTTAATGGAGGAGGTTGTCCGGACATTCCATCCCGACGAAAGAGCAGCGAAATGTGCAGCAGCGACAGAAAGGCATATTCAGGTCTGCTTCCGAACAGCACTCAGTAAACATGACTCTCCAGAAGATAATCGTTCGATTCGATGATTATTAATAACAAATAATAATATTGCAGAGACGCCAAAGGCAAAGGCAGGAGAGGCAAGAAGCCAAACCAAAGCTCGATAAGACGAAGGATCAAAGGAGACAATATCAATCTTTTGACGTGTGGATTTAGGACATGCAGCAGATTACTTTAATCCGAGCACCTTCAGAGTATGTCTCATAAGGTGTAACCACAATATACGGGATGGAGCGTGTCACCCCGAAAGATTTAGGATCTTGTTATACCTTTTTTGGTACAAAAATATATAGAAATCTATACATAGTATATAACACGAGTTGGTCTATTATTAGGGAAGCAAGATCGACGTCGCGATTGCTCGTTTCCTGATACGAAGAGGACTGCAGGAGTCGGAGTCTTGTTGATTTGAAAGGAAAATATAACCTCTCCCGCCAAATGGCGCTGGAGATCTCAGAGGAGACGGCTACTGAATCGACGATGTTCAACGCGTCCATCGAGCTTCATGTCCGACCGTGGATCTTATCTGTCCGTTCAAGCAGGAGCAGAGAATCCGAGCGTTCAGTGTGCACCGGAATAAAGGTACTGTCTTCGGATCTCTCGAAGCAGCCTGTTTGTTATCTCTGACCATTACTGCCTAAGTACCAACGACATAACGGGACATATTGTTATCCCAGAGTTTAACTAAATGCATGAGAAGACTGTACAGCACGGACTATAAAATTCTTAGATTTTTCACCGACTTTATTGGACTAACGATATGATTTTAGATCGACAGTTTATGTGTTTTCTACCTATGTCTACGCGACAAATTACTGGACACAGCTTTTACTTCTGAACCCCAACTCCAAGTATATCTGGCGTAAAGCAAAGCAATCTAGAGCAACCCTAAAGCAATCTCTATTTTCCGAAAGTTGTCTAAGTCTTCGCTGTGTTCTTGTCTCCCAATCTCTCAAATTCCCTTGTCCTATTGTGTTAAACAAAGGTGTTCCCTTTCTTTTTCTTTCCTCGTTATATATCCATCTGGTCCCTTGTCGCACATTGAACAGGTAATCTTAGATTTTAAGTTTTAAAATATTTTCTCCTTGATTACTCCAAATAAGTACAATTATCATACATGAAACATGAAATTATTCTTAAGCAGAAATCAATTTTTATAATGGTTTGAAAAAATTAAGTAAAAATGAAACTCTTGATTGGAATAAAGCTGAATGATTCATTTCTGGTTGATTTGCAATTGCAAATTTGATTGTGTTAACTAGGAAGATTTTTTTTTAAAACGATGAAAGTAAAGAAATTTTAGATCAAAACATTCCATGTTATTTTAAATGCATGGAAATAAAATTCAAAATTTTCATTATAAAATATATAAAATAAGTTTATCACAATCAGACTTCTGAACACTTTCATCCCCATAAAAAAATCTCAAGTAATATACAGACGTTATTTATAAATAATATATCCAGAATTTTCGGTAGTATGTTATACTATTAGAAAAATAAGTATAGTTGTATTTTCAGTTAGCCCTGATTGAAATACGTGATCACGTATACTAGTTCAGACTTATTAGTGTTAAACTGAGATAAAATTTAAATAAAACTATTATTTGCAAAAGAAAATCTCAAAGTACATAATATATTATTCATATTCATGAAAAAAACAAATAGATAAAAAAATTTGTTTACATATTTCATAACAACGATTTAGCTCACATTAATGTTCAAATGTGAAATCAACATATCATGTTTTGAATCAAAGTGTATTCATGTGAAAGTTTCATGTGTGTGGATTTGTGTTAACGCAACGTACAATTTGTTAACACAAATCCATAAACAGAAGATATCAAAGAAAATTAGGTGAAGATTCACATAACAAGCGAATGAATACAAATCATCATTTGTTCATGAGCTTATTTCATGAGAACAATGTATAATAATCATACTATGTTTTGGATAGAAATGTTTTCATTTGTGATAATTTTATGTTTATAAATATGCAATGATTTGTGTTAACTCATTTTATACTTTGTTAGCACAAATTAACACAAGTCCATAATAATAACAGCAGGGAAGAATCAGATGAAGATTGATATAAAAGGCGCATGAATACAACACTTTGTTTGTTTATGAGCTTATTTCATGTGACCAATGTGTGATCATCATATCATGTTTTGGATCAAAGTGTCTTCATTTGTAAAAAAGTTATGTTCATAGATTCGTAGTGATTCGTATTAAAACACTATATGATTTTTAAACACAAATTAACACAAATCCACAAACAGAAGACAACAAGAAAAATTAGATGAAAATTGACATAACATGCACATGAGCTTTATTTATGAGCTTATTTCATGTGACAATGTGTAAAACATATATTTTTTTACATAGTGTTTGAGAATAAAATGTAATCATTTGTGAGCATTTTATGTTTGTGGATTTGTATTGATTTGTGTTAGCGCACCATATACTTTGTTAACACAAACTAACACAAATCCACAAACAGAAAACAACAAAGAAGAATTAGATGAAGATTGACATTACATGCTCATGAATACAAATGGTTATTTCTTAATGAGTTTATTTCACGTGATAATGTGTGTTCATTCACATAAATTTTATGTTTGTGGATTTGTATTGATTTTTTTTATGCATCATATAACATAACATTTGTTCACAAACATAAAACAATATAGAAAAATTAGATGAAGATTGACACATGAATATAAATCATTATTTCTTCATAAGCTTATTTCATATGATAATGTGTTTATATATGATGATGACATGTTGATTTCATCAATACAATTACCATCATGATTTTACCATTTTTCATGCACATGGTGATTATATACAATCAACATATCATCATGAAGCAAAAAAAATTTAGTGAAACTTTTCATCTAAGTTTTGCTTATAGAAGTTATTATTATTATTATTATTGTGAAATGAATTTACAAATTAATATTTGTTTTATAATTTTTGATTTCACTAGAATTAAGTGCAATTATCTCAGATTAACAATTTGATTAAATGTAATTTTCAAACATAATCTATGATAGACTAAGAATTTGTTATAATAAATATCATGAAATGATTATATCTTATAAATTAATTGTTTATTATAGCCAAGAAAATTATCTTAATATTAACATAAAATTTTATATTGATGTATCATAAATTTTTTCATTATCATAAAATGTCTTTCACAAAATAAAAGTGTACAATTTACAGTATTAAACTAATTTTTTATTTTTTAGACATGTAGGGTTTCAGTATAATATCATAATAAAATAACGTTAGATTTTCTTCAAATATAATAATTTTTTTACAATTTTCGAATTTCTTATTAATTTTCTATATAATATCATCTATTTTTTTTATTTTCTCATATCCACATAAAAATTAACTACAATACTAAAATAAAAAAAAAGACTAAATAATATATATTAATTACACTCAAATGTAAAATTTTCTTACGAGAAAATTCTTGAGAAAATTAAATTGTAGAAAAAAACTATTCTAATTTTATGATTCCACTTATAAAAATTATTATGTTATATAGAATTCACAAGAAATTTAAATTTAATTAATATTTTTAAATCAAATTTTTTTAACGTCCCTTAATATTTAATATTTAACTTCATACTAAAAAATTAATATATATAAAATGTTATTTTTTTTCAATATCAATAATTAAAATAATTAATAATATTATCTTCTTTTGAACAATATGTAATAAATAAGAATCAAATAATTGAGTATCAAAGGTATTTAATTAAAAATTCAAAAATTAAAAAATAATTCAATTAATTTAGTTGATATATTGGTAAAATATAACATTTTATATTCTTTAAATTTTTTTAGAATAATTTTAATCATGAAATTTAAATTTACATTCTCAATTAAAATGATTATGTTATGATAAAAAAAAAATTTAGATGAAAAAAATCCACTATTATTATTGCTTATTGAAAGATATTATTCCACGTGAACGAAAATTATTATTACTTTAAGATAAATTTCAAAATTTAATTTTATATAAAAATTTTAATTCAAAATATTTCTTTGATGAATTTATATTTTCCAATCGTTGAATGTATACTTTACGTGTAATCAATTATAACGAATCATTTCACATGAAAAACTAAAATATTCATAATGAAAAATATTTGCATTTATGTTTATGACAATATCCTGGTTATATATTTAGATGGTTTTTTTATTTTATAAATGTCAATATTTCGTAACTTGATTTATATAAACATGACTTTGAATATATTCATTGTCAGAATCTATAAAGAAAGAAAGAAGTTAAATATATTAACATATAGAGATATTTTATGATATTTCAATTTTAAAATAAATTTTATTTAAGAATCTGAATAAAAATATTTCAACATGATATGGATATGTATTGTTGATATATTTTTATTATTTATCTATTCACTATATTCTATCTATATAAAATAAACATAATATTGATTATTACCTGTGTAAAAGATGAAAGTAAAAAGATAACATAAATATTAAATCAATAAATAAAAAACAAACATCTGTATTCAACTATAACAATGATAATTTCTATACCAAAGATGATACATATCAAACTAACTATAGTCTATTATGAATGTTCCCTATCACTTCATTTTACCTTGTACAACAATTAATGCATGTTCATATGATTGCTCTCCCAAATTCATTGTTAGTTAGTTATTATTGACTCCAATGGATAGAAGTTCTCAAACTAACCTCTTTCTCCCCTCGTTGTTCCTCGTTTGCTTCAACGATGATTCAGAGTCACACGTTGCCCAACAAGTAAACGAAGTTCGCAGAAGTAATGTTCAGAGAAGCGAACACAAGCGGACCCTGGGGAACAGGGCAGGTGAAAGTCTGCTGGATACACAGACGAACATTTTGCTAGTTGCGAGAAAAGGGTAACGATCAATTACCTTTGCATCAATCGCTCGGACCTCCACTGAGATTCGAGACAGCATCGACAACACTTTCTGCCTAGCGCGGCAAGCAGTGGTCGTCGATGTAAATCTTCGCCGTCGATCGCAACCGTGGGTTGTGATCGACTCCGACCTGTCGGTGCAAAGCGGAGCAGAAGAAAGCTAGGAACATGTAGAAGGCAATATGCAGGCAGCCTCGTTTGTTTGGACCGATGAAGCTCATCATCACCGATGATTGTCGATCTCAGGTTCCACTGTGATCGAACGGCGCCATGCGCTCCAAAGATAGCACTACGTAATCTGGGGTCCAAAGCTCAGATACGATATCTACTAAAGGTGGACTGGGCACAAGGGACTGTCAAGTAGGAAAAAGGAGGAGGAGATCAACATTGGAGCAGTTGATTTCACCACAATCTAGAGAAGTAGAGGCTACATGGGACTGTTGAAAAAGAATGTTACATCCCCGTCCGTTCCTGAAATCACTGACGTCTGCACATGTCACAGAGTGGTTGCATCTCGTCCATCGACATTGGGTCGCTGGATCATGGAGCAGGGATGGTGTTTAATATTTCGAATATCTACCGTGCCCGGTGTCACGCTATAAACGGTACAGTGCGGAAAAGTAAAGAAATCAGACAGAAATCTCAAGCGCAGTTGCTTTTTCGTCTGTTCAAGGGCATACCTCGACCAGTGACGGGCCAGTTCCGGCAGCATGTGCCAAGCTTCTACTCGTCATACGAGACGACGCCGACGACCGTGGGCTTGCGAGGTTGTGCTCGTCCTGGGCAGCGCTCGAGGGTGGTGGTTCGAGTGCTCTCGACCATGGGGCCGACGCTCACTCGTACCTTTTTCTGCCATGACCGAGCCCGGAATCAGCTTGCAGCAGGCAGGAGGCAGAGTAGGTGAGCTTCGACTTAGCCATCAAGTTCTTACCGCACACTTCCATCCGATTCTCCGCGCGAGCGACCACCAAAAGCTGCCCACTGCTTGCCACACTTTCGCTCAGTCGCGGACGGGATTTTCACGTGACCGTCGACAATTCCAGGATTAAAAAATCTGCGAGGCAAAGCAGAGCATCAGACATGTTTGTCAGCTCGGAGTTTCAGAAACGAGGTCAACTTGTTGGTTCGGATACTCGTTCCGAGAACATGATGAAGTCGAAGCTCTTGCAACGAGAAATAAAATACGAAATCAGACTCATATCTCCCCTTTGTCCATCCCTAAACGTACCAGCCTTTATCACTAATTCCAAAGCATATTATCAAAAGTAGCACTTGATGGAGATGCTCCCTCTTCAAGAGTACATGGCTCCCAACAATAAAGAAAATGTTAATAATCAAAGGGTTCGAAAGATTTCACCTTCTATCATGTGCAGTTGCCGAAAACTCATTCTCTGAGCACCGCTGGATGTACATGCTTCAAGGTGCAGAACATTCGTCAGCGATTCCCCTGAGGTCCTTTCTCTATGATCGTTGCCTCGGTGTTTGCATCACGCCGTCCCATGGCAGTCACAGAAAGAGACGAACAGGCAGGAGTTGTTAGCCATCATCAACTTACGAGATTAAAGTAAAGTGTCACGCACGAGGCTTCCCTGCCTAGAAGCTCCCGTCGAGGTAACAGTCAAGGACAGATCCTATGATGGAATGACAGCAGCCGGGGTTGGTGGAAAAGTCCGCAATCTCTCGCGAAGCGCAAAACCTTTTTCGTGCAATATTCGATGCATGAAGCGGAAATTTGTAAACACAGGGAAGCGTTGTTAGAATGATGTCCATACTTCGTTGACTGCCCACCTCGAGCGTATACTCACCAGGCTCTGAGCATGAAGTTGTCTCAGACTGGATCCACTCCCTAGAGATTCTCGTCGCAGTCGACGAGGTCCGCGGGATGAGACGCCGCGTAGACCTTCGGCAATCCCGTCGAGCGCAGCTGTCGAGTCCACCGAACGGTATGTCCGTGCCGACACCTCGCTGCTGAAGGCAAGGCTTTCAGATGCTTGCCTTCACAGCATGTTCAGCTCATGGGACTTTCACCCTCACCCAGCATGCACTCGCAACCCACTTGCCTCCTACTCGTCGACCAGAGCGGCCCTCTCATCAGCATGTTGCTCGTTCGAGCAAGATCGGCATGAGCACGATGTCCTGACGAGGTTGTTGACAAGTAAAAGGTCTTCGGAAGGACGTGAAGGCCGAGTCCGTAGATGCAGTCCGGCCCAACCCAACCTTCATGATACTTCGCAAATCAGATCGCTCGACCAGCTGCCGATACGATCTTTCGCCACGTAGAAATTCACTCTGAAGTGACAGCATACTCCCTTCCCGTGGCTGGCAGAGGGCAGTACAGTCGGTGCAACAATACTCACCCCCCGGTCGGTCAGTCACGCGAACCAACCACACCCGTGAGCTGGAAGGAAGTACGGTTCAGACGACGGACGCATGCTGCGCGCTGTGCATGCCTGCAGAACTGGGGGCCGACTTGTTCTCAATGCATAGTGGGACTTCAGAAAGCATGACTCGCGAAGAATCACGCTCGACGAATGATGTGACACAACCAGGACGCAACACGACCTCGCTCGACACCGGAAGTAACTTTCACCAAATTTCTACTGACGACGAGAATGGTCAGGAGGACCGACAAACCGTACAGCCACAAAAACTGGCTGGGCCTGGGAGAGGTCACGACCGTAAAGACTCGGTTTCATCAGCGCGAGCACTCGGCAGACGTAAAACAGCGAAGAATATGTGGAAGCATGCACATTGTCATAGTGACGAGAACCACAGAGAAGAACTCATTCATGATTAAGAGAGCTGAGAATGCAGAAACTCTTTCGTCAAGTCTATGGAAGGCCATTTAGATGGCTGCAGAATATATGGACTTCATGTATAATGTACAACCGGCGGTTAGCCGGTGAGAGTAGGTCGATCACAAGATCGATCGAGATAGATTCGCTCTGACTTATGCTACACTTTAGACAAGAATCGTACTCATTCAAAAACTATGTACACATCGTCGTTCATTCATCCGTCTGCCAAAGGAAAAGGGCGTAGATCGCATGAGCATCGGCGTCGTTCGGGGCGTCCTCCAGCGCCCGGGCGAAAAGTTCATCAGCCTTGTCGAGATCACCGAGGACCTTCCATGCAAACTGCGCATATTGAAGCAAAATTTTTCCATCGTTCGGACTCTTCTTCAGCGCAATCTCGAAGTACTTGGTTGCGGTGGTTTTCTCCATCCACACTTCGTTCAAAAACTCCGCAAAATCTAAGGGGAAGCTAACAGTGGGCCGGATCTCCATGTCCTTGGTGAGGCTCCTGGCCGCATACACAGCAGCGCGTGTCTCAAGCGAGCTGAATTCTTCTTCGTCATCTCGCCCCACAACGAGGGTCCTGTTGTTGTCGTCGTAGATCGGCCGACACCCTCTACTATTACATTCTACGCGGCCTACGGAGGCGTCTGTCTCAAATGATCCTTGCATGGCAGATGCCATGCCGTCCGCTCCTGCTGCAGTGAGTCCATTTGTAGAAAGCGTCTCCAGTGGAGCCTCGGCTTTTAAGAGACTGGCCCTACATCTGCCCTTGTCCTGCAGCCGGTTGATCCCTGGAAATTTGGCCCAACTATTTCCTTGCTGCATGGAGAGAGATAGCGCAGGTTCCACGGACGAGTTCCCATCCTCCCTTTGCGCAGCAAATGTGTGGCTCACTCTCAGACTGCAGCCGATGGGCGTCAGAGACGACTGAAATATGGGCAGCAGTGAACCCGCTGCTCTCGAAGCAATCTGCAGACTCGCCATGTGCACACTTCGCAAGTCTCACTACCGCAAGCGCTCGTAGCTGATTCTATCGTAGAAGGCGAGGAAAATACTCAAGCTGAACAAAGGTCGCTGACAACCTCAGACGCACTTCATCTATACTCCGTCCTTGAACCGTCCAGTATCCACCTTATACAAAACTCCAAATGATCGAGGCGTGCAGAAATTGGGCTGGAGTCGCTACGATCCGCGAAATGTAACGACTCCGCCGAGAGAAAGAGGAGAATGCATGCCCGATCTCATAAAGTCCAGCCGAGAAGAAGGGCGACGAGAGCACCTCCAGCATGCGTCGAGCGCCTCGTTGATGAGAAGGAGATCGAGAGAAGGGTCTGAGTGAAGGGAGGGGAGGGGAAGAGAAGAGAAGAGACCTGCCGTCCTACGAGGACACACCGCTCTCACCAACCCCAGTCACTATATGTAGTACCGAGTGCGAAGGCAGTGTTGGCTGCAGGGAGAACAAGAACAGATACCTCCGCTGTGCAAACGACGGGAAGATTCTAATATATCTATCTATCTATCACTCTCCGTTCCGTGGGCGACGAGCGGATTGCGCATGCACTCAAAGATGCAAGATGAAACTCCCCCCCGGCCACCTTCAGCTTGGCCACCACTGCCCGCTGTATTTGATGACGAGTAGATCCCGTAGCACTGACTCGCAGCCTACACCTCTACTCTCGTCGCTCGTCGTACTCGACGCACCCTACACTCCTACACTCTACGGGCCTGCCACTCCAAATCTCGCCTACTGCAAGGAAGGAAGGAGAGAGAGAGAGGGAGAGAGAGGAAGAAGAGCGAGAGAGAGATCGGCTCTCAGAGACTCGGAGCCTCGTAAGGGAAGAAAAGGTCGCGAGCGGACGAGAGAAAGGACAGGCGAGCAACTTGTGGAGCTGCTGCTCGCAGGGCACTCATCGGCATCGCCGAACCGCTCGATGCTCAGAATCGACCACCGCTGCGTCCGAGCGCCAGGAGTTTGCGCCCTCTCGAACCCTCCTCTCGCCCCTTTCACCCGCGCCCAGCCAGCCCGCCCGCCCGCCCGCCCGCCCGCCGGAGAGATCTAGACCCGTTCCGAAGACTCGCTTCGGTCCCCATCTCATCAATGCATCAGCGGCCGGTACAGTCCAAAGCCACCAAGCGAAGCGGATCGATGCCAGCCCCACGTTGAGCCCGGGAGTCCCGGGCAGGGCAGGGCAGCGCAGGGTCGGGCAGAGCGGAGCACGCACAGCTACCAAGGCTCACACGGACGGCGTTTGTCCTCCGTACCTTCCCCCGTCACCGGCGCTGGCCCTCCGCTCCCTTCCCTTCGTCATGCGCCTGACGAGGAACCGACCGGGACCGCGACCGGGACCGCGACTCTGACACGGCCGGACTGGCGAGAGGCGTTGGACCGGTCCCCGTGAGATCTCGCTTTAGCGACGTCGTCCGTCCGACCGACAGGGATACCCGTCCGCCGGATGGGAGAATGAGAGCCGTGGATTGCGAGATGGCCGATTCCTGCGGGGTAGGTCGCCCACGCCGAGATGGAGAGCCCATGCCCGCCCTTAGCACGAACGATGCTTAGCATATGACACGGTGACACCCATTGGCGCACCACGTGGGCGGAGCTCCGACGGCACCCCTTTCCACAAACCGCCCAGAAGTCCTTGCTGTATTTAGCCGCGGCTCCGGCGGGCTGCAGTCCGGGGGCCTTTCCGCTCCTGCCGTCCGCTTCGTATTTGTCTCACGCGGTTTCCTTTCGAGCCCGACTGGCTGTCGCCAAAGCTCCCGGCGGGACTGGGACTCCGGGACTGCCACTCGGATGCTGAGTGTACAGTCCTGGTAAGGGAAGGCATTTCGGGCGGCCTTCGGAAGCATCTGGCGCAGACCGCAGGCGAAATTTGCCCAGCGGGCTTCGAGGCAACGGACGGTCCTCCGCAGCTTGCAGCGTCGGGCCGGATTCGAAAAGTACGCGGGCAGCGGGAGGGAGGGAGGGAGGCGAGGCGGGGGTCAGAGCGGTGGGTTCCACAGCATTTGGGTACAAGGCTTCACAGCCTCACAGGTAGGCTCCACGGGGGGAGGAAGAAACGGGCGAGCGAGGCGGGGGAGAGATTTGAGCTTTTGTTCGTCTGTCCTGTCGATGATGCTGCGCACGCGAAATCTTCCTCTTGTCGCCGACTTAATTGGATTCGAGTGCCCGCGCTCGATCCTCGAATTTCATTGAGATGAGAGAGAGCTTTAGAGATAGATATCTTTTCCCTTTGTGGATCTTGTTGTATTTTTCCTCCGTAGGTCCCTGGATCGCGGCCAAATTTTTCGAAGATTTTTTCGCTCGATTTCGCAACCTGGTCGAGTTCTGCAGTTTGGCAGTTCGGGTACCAACAACCAAAACAGTTTGGTTGTGATCGTGAGAATGAAATATCTCACCGAATAAAGGTAGACCCCCCCACGATTTGGCCCACCTTCGTGGATTTAAAGGGCCTCCCTTCGCTGCTGCTTTTTCTGCTCAAATGAAATGTCGAACATGAGTTCCTCCACAGACTCACCTCGTGCTCTCGAGTTCGTCAAAGCCCAAAGGGCCCAAAGGTCAGAAACCCACTCCGAAATCGTCATCTAAGTACATGACTTCCAATAAGGAGTGGTGTGCATTCTCGCCTTTTGGTCGGATGGATGGACGGACGGTGCATATTGTAGCCAACTTCGACCCTCGTCTTGCCAATCTTATGTCACAGGGAGAAGATGAGCCATGGAGACCCAAACCAATCAAGGAGCAAGTTGTTCCCAGGAGGGGAAGGGGTGCTGCCGTTACGCAGAGCAGGAAAAATTATTATGTTTTGTTGAGATCTAAGCTCAGCTCGTCATGGATTGAATAGCGTGTCTTGGATTCTCCATTGACTTCTTCCATCCTTTCGTAAGATCTATTCGTCACTTGTCCGTTTCTATCCTTGAGTTCTGAAAGTGTTCGCATGAGATGATCATCCCCGTGTGTGAGCGTTTTCCCTCGTGCCCCTCTTAGTTCAGCTTCAGTTCTGCAATTTGGATAAGATCAAAAGTACTTTAGCTTCTTCCATCCTCTTCCATCGTTCCATCCATATGTTTCTTACATCTTTAGCTTCTTATCTGAGCAGCAGTCTAAAACAACATCCATCTTGTGACGAACGTCCCCCGATTCATGACGGAGCTCCATACCTTTGAGCGGAAACTTTGACTCCAAAAGCCAGCCGGTTATCCCACAACAGATACACGAGCAAACCGTAATACAGGTTCTGTTAGGTGTCCATGTTATTAATAATTTATAGCGTTCTCTTGCTGCTGTTGGCGATGTTCCGTGTGGATGTGGCTGTTCATTTTAAGAATAGTGGATTTGCAACAGTCCATAGTATGCGATTGGTAGCATATGGATGATTGTGTATTGGTACGTGTAGGAAAGTCACTGGAAGAACTTCGAGGACCTTGAAATGTAGTTGTTGTTATAATGTTCTTGTTCCACGATGGGGTTCATATTTCCATTCACTTGTCGGTTCATTCGCGTACAGCATCGACGTAAAGTATGAACCATGAGTTGGCCATCATGCAACATAGGAGCCCAGTGCAGACGAATGCATGCGTGGAGTCTCGCAACCTCTGCAATTGCACTTAGAAACGCACGAGTTTTGCACCATGCTACTTTTGAAGCAGCAGCCCCTTGAGAAAACTAATCATTCGTCAGTGCAGTGAGTACCAAAGGAGGGTAAAGTGAAATGGAGGGCATAGCGGGAGATCCAATCCCCACAAATCGATCGTTCACCAGCACCCTCTCTCTCTCTCTGAGCACAAAATATTTTATTATGTCGGGGAGGTACTGGAACGAAGGTTCCAGATACTGGAAGGTAGGCGGCACAAAGAGGAGGAGGTCACAAAGAAGAAGATAAGGAACGGGATAAGGAACGATGGGGGTCCGTCTCGCAGACCTTTCATGAACAGACTTGCGAAGGGGCAAGTTGGGAATCGAGGCATCGGAACGACGACATGTGGAGGGTCTGTCAGAGAAAGGGAGACGGGAGTGAATATCCGCATCGAGAGGGATGGGGAGCTGGACAAGTGTCTTGCAAGTTGGGACGAAGTTGACACTTGCATGCAGCACCCTGAGCCTCCATGATCACGATCATCATCCTCTCCTGCCCGCCCTCATCATGGATTCATTGAAAAACGAGTTCGCAGCGACATCGTCCTCGCCTGTTTACGTACGAGAGACGCATGAGGGCGAACGATGTCTCCATCGATCCACTCAGCGACGGGCACCCACCAACCCCATAAACCCTCTCCGTCCAAACCAAAAGCGAAGCCTCATTTCGACCCCGACGTACAGGCCATACGAGGCATCCGACATATCTCCATCCCTCTGTCAGCAGTGCACGTTTGTTTTGATCGAACTTTGGAGGATCTCCTCCTCAGTGTCCAAGGCAGCCACCAGCCCCCAGCCACCAGCCCTCCCTCCCTCCCTCCCTCGCTCGCTAGAGCTTTGACCACAAGGTACCAAACAAACGGCCACTTGGGAAGTCCCTCGCTTGCTTCAATCAGTGTCAAGCTCAGAAGGAGATTTGCTCTACTTGAGACTGGCACTACTAATGGAGAAGTGTGTTCCCTCCGGTACTCGACCAGGTGCATCTGGTGGCTATGCTTCCAGTTGAATCCGGTCGGCATTCTTCGAAGATTCAATCCAGGCAGGCTTTGTCGACAGAGACCGGCTTTAATTCCAAGCAGCCCACAACGCCAAAGTATTTTTGTACCTGGAAATGCATCTGGTTGAAGACGGGAATGATCATCATTCCCGTGTTGACTAGACGAACAAGGCAGGAAGGTAGCAGAAAGTCTTAGCAGCAGCAGCTGCGAAACCTCGGGACCTATGTTCACGTACAACAAGCCGAATCTAGGCAATCAATCTGCAGGCATGTACATGACGTTGCATTCAGTGGGTCTCTCGCCAAGTGAGAGATCTCATACTTTGCAATTTGCACTGCCAAGTCTGGGATCTCAGTCGCCGTCCAGAGCAGACAGAGCTGGTGTGATGTGAGGAATTCAGAGTGAGGGGCTCTGCTCTGAGTCGCCTTCTTTGTCGTGGAAGCAAATCATTTATTGATCATGTTCAGTTTCAAAATTAGATCTCGTTATGGACTAAATTGATCCAACTTGTTTGAGGTTCAGTATTTCGTGGTCAACCCAGTATAGTTGGGGTAATGTCAGACCTCATTATACGTCATGCACAATTTGATGGACATCGAACCGAAGTCGAATGTTCTGCATCTACGAAATGGCCTGAATTTGGCCACTTTTGTTTCCAGCCTCGTACAAAGATTTCCGAGTTTGCCGTCAAGCGGGTTGAAGATATTCGTTTTGTTCCGTGCGTGCAAAAGTCAAGGCAAGACCCTGGGGATCTGAAGGTACAGAAACCTTCTGATCTGCGGCATCTTCCTTCAGGACGCAATGATCTCAAAGGGGGTCAAAGAAAGTCCACCTCGTAATGACCTCCCACATGTGCGTGAACTTTTTTCTTCATATTTGTCACAATTTCCAAATTAACTACAGTACTGAGAAAGAAGGCCACAACCTCAAATTACAAACAGAGTGGTCGAAGTTAGTTCCCTGTGTTCCGATTGTCATGGAAAATCATTCTCAGCTGGAAAAAAAGAGCATTCAGGACGTGGAAGTCAAAATGGAAGGATGGATAATATCGATCCATCTAGATTTTCTGCGGACGACCACTGTTGACTTCCGGTAACTGCTTCATACCTCAACTCCTTCATCCCCTTCGGCTGCTCGAATTTCTACCCAGACTACTGTAGTATTAGGAGTTGAAATGTTCGGAATGCCGCAACTTACAAAAAATAAATGTTTTTATGTTGTACAAATATTTATTCAACTATCACCAAAAAGTCAAAAAAAACTTAGAATTCCCCTTTTTTGGACTCACTGAAAGACTTAAGTGACATGCTAGAAGGTCCAACATGACAAGATACCATATCTTCACATTTTACAAGCCGACGCTTATTTAGGTTGTGTGAAGTCAAATGTCATTTCTAGAAGAGGAGAAAGGGAATCGAAAGAAGACGGGCTCTGACTGGAAAGATCGACCATTTGAGCAAGAGGCCATTTTCCATCAACACTTAAAACCGGCACAGAGAGCATAGAGATGTATCTCAAATATATTGATAAATGAACCTTCATTTCTAGCTTCCGAAAAATTTCGAAATTCTCTTCAAGCTATAAGAATGACCCTTTTCCCACAACATCACTAACGAATTATTTATTTATAGGTTATCATGCCTTCGATACCTTGACTGCCGAGTTAGGAGCAAGTTGGAAGCTGTACAACTCTCAACGACCGTACGTACCCCTTATAGCATCCCATACAACGGAATCCAAATCTCCGAGTCAAACATGACGCTGACCACGAACTGCGTCCATCCATCCAATCTAAGCAGAAACTCCGTTGCCATGCCGTCGTCCAGAACGGTCGAGCTCGGATCCCCGAGTTGCCACCATCGATCTATCCTCCATCCGTCCATCCATCCATTCCGAGCGTCCGCGTTCCACTAGCGAGAGGCATCACGATAGGAGAACAATTGCCTAGATTTGCGCTGCGGCTAATGCGGGCCATCGGCCGAAGTTCGAAACGTTGAAGCACGGGACGGAGTTGTCAGTATCTGCGGAAAGCGACAAGGGGAGCCGCTGTGGCGGAAGGGCGAAGAGTACGAAGGCCCATGACAACGGGCGGGGCGCCTAAATCGGGCGGTCTCGCACTCTGCATGAGACCACGAGCCGTTCTTTCTCTTTAGACGAGAGGGAGGGAGGGAGCTGACGGAGCAAAGTCCGCGCACCCAGAGAAATGATGCGAGGCCAAGTTGAGAGAGAGAGCTCGAGGCTCAGCGGGGGGAGAGAGGTCTCGAGCTCGGCAGCAGCTGCTCTATCTTTTCTCTTTTGCGAGGTCGATTTGATCGTACGAGGACAACTTTTGGGGTGCTTTTTCTCGAGCTCGAGCAGATCCTGACGCCGCTTTTCAAGTCGTGTATCCGGTCCGGAATCTTCAATCTCGAGCCTCCTCCGTCTCACATGGCGCAGGCTAGCCGCTACGGGTAGCCGTCTCACAATGGCTCGGATTGAAGACGCTCTCTTGCTTGGAGATCGCACGCAAGCATCGAGTTCGCGACTTTCGGGACAGGCCTCCGAAAAAGGGTTTGCAAATTGTGTCGTAATGTTGGGAGGAAAGGGTGGACGGAAATGATGGCAGAGAGAGCGGTGCCGAAATGGGCGATCGAGAAACGATTGGAATCTCGGTACTCCTCTCGTTTGCATGCGAACCAAACCTTGTCACGGAATATTCAAGTGTCGGAACATAAAGGCACTTACGCAGTACACAGAGATGATGGTGCAGTGCAGAAAAGCGTAAAGAAGTGGGAAAGGAATGCCCAGAAAGGAAACCCGTCCAGCCGTCCGCCACGGCTCACCCATCGACCGAACGTGCAGCCATCATTTCAGATAGAGCATCAACACCACTAGCACTCGAACATCTCGTTCACTGTACTGGATAACATCAAGTATTTTTGGCAATTCTCAAGCGATATGTCTGTCGTTGCTGCAGTAAGATGTCTGTGGCAACATGTCATCCCCAAGCTGTTCAAGGGTTCAGAAATCTGCACATACTTAACGTACATCATCATCAAGTCTGAATTGTGTCGGTACAATAGGAAAACACCACCTCATTTTAGTCAATTGAAAATCGGAACTACTCAAGAAATTGACATCCTACTTTTCGTTCAAAACATCATGAAGATCTAGTTCACTTGATGAAAATTCCTTGCGCCTTTAACCTTTGGACCATGGAATATGTCCTTTCATCGAAACAAAATTTGTCCAATTCATCAAATTTATGATCAACACTTGACTAAACTGGATGCAAGTCTGTGATGCTAAAAACATGTTCCAGATTCGTAAACGATTCTCTCTGTAATCCCTGTAATGCATTACTATAGTCAAGTAAAGATTGCGTAATATAAAGAATGTTGTTTCATGCGTTCTAAAATTACAAGAAAAAATTGTTTGATATAAATATTTTTAAAAATAGATAAAAAGGAGAAATATCATGAGCATATTAAAATATGATTATAAAAGTGAAAACTGTTTTGAATAGGAAAGATTCAAACGGTTTATGACTCCTGAGAAATTTTATCAATTTGAAATTGCTATAGTCGGAGTTCTTCCATTTGCACATACCAACTACATCATATAGTTAAGATACTACTTCATGTATATCAACAAACTAGTCAGATATCTCAGTCTATCGTTGATATGAAAATCTTAAGTCGAAAACAGATTCTGTTGTACTTTTTACAAAAGAAAATACCGGAATATTGTGTACATATGTAAACATGTCAAATGGTATACAAAAGAGTGTATTTGAAAACTAACATATATTATGTGAGTTTTATGAGAATCACTTATGATACTAAATTTAATGAACTTTTGCATCATGTTTACTTGATCACAAACATTAGAAATAAAAAAACTGATAAATCAATATTGAGTAATACAAATATTGACGCATTGAACATCTAAGCATAAATGTATTTCGGGTCTAAGTACGCATTATAATATTGTCTAGGAAATTCCCTTCGACATGTTGCAATGTGAGAAATTTACATAAACTTACAATGTTATCATATTGATTGAATGGGTACGATAGAAGCAAGTTAGACGAAGAACAATTGGAGCTTCGAAGGTGGCATTGTATTTATATCTCATATTTCAGAGAAAACAAAAAATAATTGTATATTGGGTCGGCTTTGTCTGGATTCGAGGTGCATGAAATTCGGACCCGTTCGCAAAGGGACTCATGTTCGAGAATCTTGGAACTTGGGGAAAGGGATAGTTCATCCACCTTGTTGAGATCGGGTGTGCAAGATGACACCTGGAGGTTGCAATTAATCCTATCTGTTGAACATTCGCAAATTCTTATCCACAACTTTGATCCATTCAGAGGCTCATCCACGATCAAAGCAGACCCGAAGACTCGATTGGGATTCAGGATAACTGCTGTAGTCATCCGAACCTACGGCCAAATTCCAAGTGTCAACTCAGTCGAATGATATGCCAAGAACTCAAACGAGCTCCAGCTGAAAATTCGACACCTTACTGCGCGCGGACGTGTTTTTCTAAGTGGGAGTCCTGTAGTCTGGAGTTCTCGTTCGTTGTATCCATCGATTCTATCCAGATCGATACAGCTGGAAAAGTACTACATGAATGCTTGCCGCACTCGACTCAAAAGCTCTCTGCGAGATGGTTTACTTCTTCTTCCTCTTCGGATGCTGGTGCTGCGACCTTTGAGTGTCGAGGAGCTCGTTCGGCGCTGACACAGACGGTAACCTCAAACTCCTCTGACAAGTCCTAGCGCGAGGCTACAGCATTCACAGATGTCGCGTCCTGTGTTCCCTTGTTGTTGTAAAGATTCGGAACATAATTGATTCAATGATTTGCTTTTCGGTCGAGGAGGGCGAGGGCTGGCGACGGCCATGGAAACGAGCTCAGAGCTCGAGCGCTCGAGCGGGGGCCGAAAGTCCACGGAGGGCGAAACCCTAAAAGCGAGGGGCTGCGGAGAATAATTTCGGGGAATGCCCGGCGGGGCGAAGATTGCCCTTCACGTGATTGCCTCGGACCGAACGGGAGGCTGGGAACGGCCGCCCCGGCTGCGGGTCCAGGTGTCGGGCGCCGGGCAGCGGATTTTATCTCACAGATGTTTTGCGCATTGCACACTGGGTTTGCGGATTGACCGATTCGGGCCCCGGTCTTCCCAGCCAATGGCCGGAAAAGCGAGGCGTTTCTAAAGCTGCTGCTTCACGTGTCCCGTCTGCCCGCGTCCCGCCACGTGGCGAGCGCCCGCCGTCCCCTGCCGTCAACGACGACCGCTGTTGACATGCTGCCATCTCGCGGCTACCATCTGTCCGCCGGTGGTGGGCACATGTGATGGGCTTCAGCGTCTCATGTAGCCCGTACCCTGGTGGCCTCAAACTCCAGGCGCACGGTGACAAAGCATGCACATGGGTCGGGCATGGAGGACGTGATGCATTCGATGTAAACGGCCTCGGTTCTGGAAGCACGAGACGGAATATTAGGCCACCGATTTGGAAATTGAACCATTTCCTCTCAAGGCTTTGGAGAACATATAAGGGTAGAGTTTTTCTCTGAGCTGAGATTTTCAATTGCTCTTTCGGGTGAGGTGAGGTGATGAGTGTGGGTATGGTAACGGCGATGGGTTTTTCTTTAGGTGCCTGAATGCTGGGACCGAAAAAGTTCAATCTGTACAAAAAAGTGCCTTGTAGATCAGTTCAAGTTTCGGTCTTGGTATGATCCACTGGCTCTTGGAAAATTTCTGGATAGACTCGAAACTCGATGGGTGGGAAAGAAAGCTTGGCCTTGCACTACAGAATATACATTTATGCTCGCTCTGTTTCTCCTCATCATTTCTTTTGAGATTCAGTGCTTGTTTTTTCTGCCGTAGATTTTGGAAATCCATCGATGTTCATGTATTTTTATGGCATTCGTCCACTATATTTTGAGTTTTTTAATAAATAGTTGAGCACTGGTGAATCATGAGAGAAATTTTTTAATACTAAATGAAAATGATCAGCTGTAATTTTACAGACTTTTTGCGTTCGAATATAAAAATGTAAAACGTTCTTTTTTTTACAATGGCTGTTCGCGGGGTAATTTGTAACTCGTCAGGCTCATAATCCAAATGTTGTGGGTTCGGATCCGACTCCCGCCAAGCAAGGTGATGAAACGGGTGAGAGTAAAAAATGCATAAAAGGAACAACCCATTCACAAAACCAAAAAAACTCTCCGACAAAACAAAGGTTTGATTATGTCTCCCCTCTCGGGCATGCAAATTATAATGGGTCAGGTACAAAAAACTGTAGGACGATACATTCCTACAGTTTTGTGTCATGATTTGATGTCATATTCTAATTAAAAAAAATAGATTTTCATTTATTAAAAATTGGAAATTCAGTCACAAATTAATACTATCTCTCAATTCTAAGTTTCACAAACTGAATATTGGAAATCATAAGAATGGAAGTATGTATTCAAACATATATCCAAGCAAAAAATTAAGAAAAAAAAATCAAATTCTTGGAGGATGTGCGTTTTGCCAGATCCAAATCCACATAGATTTATAAAAGCACATAACAAAAAACTGATCACACCATGATATGTAAAATAAAAGAATGCTAAAGGTTATATCCTTCCTAATCAAATAAATTTCCAGATTGAAATGAGTGCTTATCAATCACAAAGTAAGCATTCAAAACCGAAATCGTATGAGATAGTTACTCTTAAGTTTTCTGAAGTTCAACAACGATTATGCCGACTAATTGAGATACTTTCTTACGAATATAATTGCTGTTGACATCTATATCGGAAGTCATACTCACATCAGCTTCTATGAATGATGGAAAATAAGACGTACAGTTGATTCTATTTTCAAGGACAAATATAATTTATCAAATGATAGCATATAAGCTGAGGTCACATGGATATATTAAGCTATGGAAAGATCCATAAAATCAAACAAGGAACTAAAACTGCATATAAAACAATAAACTATATTACAAAATGTGTCGTATCAGGTTCTTGTTAGTTTGTTGTTGACCAACCTTTGAAAACAACACAGAAAAATCTCCTTAATATATCAGCTAACCTGTGTCTTATGTAGCTCCAAATCGAGCGTGCGTACGTAAAATACAATGAAGTTTGTTGAGTGCTTGCTTACTAAACAGCGCGAATCATATATCTAGGATGAGGTATATTTATGAAGGAAAAGCGTAAAGTATCACTGGCGTCGTGAACTATTTAACTGGGATCAGTGACGTAGACCCATGCCTTATTGTTCTTTCTGTCTGAGTATCGCATGGTACTGCAGATGCCTAAATCATTGAGGATTCCCCATCGTGCAAACTCATTCATTCCAACGTCACTTCTGTTCAGATTTTTCCGAGTCCGTGTTCCAAGTTTGAAGTCGTTGCGGAGACGGAATATTTGCTTAAATAGAACACTTTGAACGCAGGACGCAAGGAACATGCCCTCCGTCGTCACTTAGCCCATGTCATCAACTGCAAAGTATCTACACTTATTATATAAAACTTGGGGTCCAAGTATCTTGCCAAAAAGAGATGGCAGTTACCCCTGATGCCGTACCGAACTGGTAACATTGGTCTAGGAATCAAGGAGATCACTCTAGAAAATATATCCTATTCTATCTAAGATATTTTATATCTTTAGGTCAAATGGTGTACAATCAGCTAATAAGCATAACCTAAGTTACTCTAATATATCTAACATTAGTAAGTGATCTCTTTATAACAATGATGTGTGAAGTGAATTTATAATATTTTTTGAAATATGAAAACCATGTCATCAAATACGAAATGATT
The DNA here is from genome assembly GCA_037833965.1 of Marchantia polymorpha subsp. ruderalis. NCBI lineage: Eukaryota > Viridiplantae > Streptophyta > Marchantiopsida > Marchantiales > Marchantiaceae > Marchantia > Marchantia polymorpha. Next base: position 27,966,680 of record AP031351.1, on the reverse strand, counting down.
TCATAAAATATCTCACAAAACTAAATTTGATGTATAAGAAGTATTTATGAAAAATTAAATCTAAAAATTTAAATAATTAAAATCTCTATATAAGATCAAATCTGAAAACTGTGCATATGCATATTAAGGAAGTTGGAAAATGAAAAAATATGAAACCTTATCATGCGTACTATTGATTATAAAGACTTTTTTAATAGTTAAAAATAAAGACATGCTAAATATTTTCCAAGTGAGGTATCGAACCTCATTGTAAATGTGATGTTTAGAATCATGCGATAGATATTCATAATCTCTTTCAAAAACAAACATGACTTCTCTTCTACATACAAATATATAATTTCCATATCAGAAAAAAGAGCAATGACTTATGAAAATACATGTTGTATTATACTAACATTTGACTAATAAAGATTTAGGATCAACTCAAGGTGCATATTCACAATATGGAAAAAGTACAAAAACTTAATAATGAAATCAAAAATTGAATTATTTGATAACACAACTAGAATTTTAACAAAATAAATATGAGGATGTATTTTATATGTAATGCAAATTTCAAGTTATAACCAATTTTTTTGATTTTTTTCACACTAAAAATTAGATAAAGGATTTAATGTTTGATTTATCTTGAAGGATAAATTTATAATAATCTAATATAAATTTAAATTTTTTAAAATCACTGTTTTCAAAATAGAATTTTTATTTTTAATATTATTAGTATACCCATATTTATAAAAATTTCATCAATTTCCATAAATATCATTCATCAATGTAAAAATGAAGACTAAATATTAGTATAGTGAATGCAAAATTTTGAAGACAAAATTTCAAATTTGTAAAAAACATGAAACATTAATTTTTTTAAGATATATGTTTGTAGTTCTTAAATTTTTTATAATATAATTTTTTGACAATGAATTTGAAGATTGCACACAGTTAAAGTTGCTTGTTTTGTTTTGCAAACAAAAATTTTAACATAACTTAGTGAGATAAGTTATTAAAAATAATAAATTGATTTGTTACAAAAATCAAATCTACAAAATTGAGGTAGTTATGAGGGTGTGAAGTCTATTTTGTATCACATCTATAATATTATCATAAAATATAACATTAAATTATGCTCTACTTTTTAAAAAACTTAAAGACTACATGAATAGTAATATAATTCTTTCATGTTCATCTAACATGAAAAGTATTTCAAAATAATTTTTTTATGATGCACACATTATCATGGACTATAAATGTTTGTATCATAATATCCAACAAAAATCATTGTGAATAATTCTAAATTTTCTAAGAAATAAATTAGCTATTTTAGAGTATCAAACCTCTCATCTTTTATACTCTTCCGATTGAAGTATTTTTTTCAACTCCATTTAATTGTCATTGCAATTTTCATTTATGATAAACAAATATGATTAATATTTTAACATCATTTATGTTATGCATATCATTCTTATGTAAACATTAGTAAGTTTTATTTTTAATCTTCATATACACTATATTTATGTTGAATTTTTTATGACATTCAAATCAATACAAGCAAAGAACATAGTTAAACACAAGCATTATATTCATTGTTGATCTTTTTTTTGAAATTTTGAAATAAATTTGATAATTTGATTTGATCATGATATTGAAAGTACTATAATCAAAACATTCTTGTTTTATAATTAAAAGATTTAAGTTTTGAAAGTGAATTATGAACCAATTTATTTGTTCAAAAATGTGATAATCTAGCATTTATCATTGATTTAAAAGAAACATCATTCAATATCAATACTACTATCATTTCACTAATCAAAATGCTACATGTTATGTAGAGGTATTTACTTGATGGCACCCGTCGGAACTAAATTGCTTGATAGAACTCATCAAGTTTTGTTTTATCTAATGTAACTTCACACCGTTGCAAAATTCTAAAATGTGTTCTTGTATACATATGATGCAAGTTTCAATGGACCTCTGCAATCGCAAAACGATGAAATGTGACAGACATTGTCACAAGTGCATAGAGGTTTTGTGTTTTGAGCTGTCAAAAATTCAACTTAGTAAACCAAAGCAAATGTGTGAAATTTGTGAAGAAAATTCACAGGGAGTGAAGCGGAGAGGTTTTGGGTCTTGAGTTGTCAAAAATTTGATGAGCAATAGTGGACGTTTGGAATCTATGGAGTAAATTCATAGGGAAAGAAGCGGAGGACTTGTGAATTCGAGTTTTAGGTAATTTTACAGATTTTGGTGCAATGGGGAAGTCTCGAATGAAGAAGTTTCCAGTCTGATTGCACTGAGTGGAGATTTGAGCGATTCAATGATGGAGGACGAGGACACAGTTTCACTGTTTGCACCGTCTGTTGATACTAGAACATGTGTGACATGTATTCTTAGTGGGTCCCTATCGGATAAAACGAAATTTAAAGAATCTTAGTAAGCAATTTAGGTTCCAATGGGATACCATCAAGTAAATACTTCATGTTATGTATAACCTCTTTACATTCTTACTCATACATATTAGAATGCTCCATTGTATATTGCTATTTAAAATACGATATTAGTCCTTTATTATTTTTTGAATTTATTATTAAACTCCATAAGATCTCAAATATTATTCTTAAAAGTAGTATTGATCTAAATTTTGATCAAAAAATTAAATAATATTTAATTTTGATCTTAAAAAAATTGAATTAATTTCAATTTGACTCAAAATAAAATTTATAACATATCCATATTATGCAGACATGATATAAAAAAATTTTAAAAATCAAAATACAAAATTTTAATTGCACTTATATAAAAAAATTCAATTAAATTTAAATTCATCAATTAAGATTTCAAGTTTTCTCAACGTCATCAAAAATCAGATTTTAATAATTGTACATGTTTTATATAATATATCAAGGGAGTTGAATACAAAACTTTATTTCAAAAAATGCTAGAATTGTTATTCATTGATATTCATTTATACAAATTTGTGATTCTAATACTCTATTAAATTCAAATCATAGTTGTTATAATATGACTTGAAGGTGTATTTTAACATAATTTGAAACTCTCAATCAAGTAAAATTTGTTTTGAGTGCATTAAAGTTTGAAGTTATTCTTTTTTTCATTGACAGAAAAATTCACATCATTAAAAACTCTTTGATCATCTTGTTAAGGTTTAATGATTTAACTTGTTGATCATCTTGGCAATTCTTTTAGAGATGTTTATGATCTTAGAATGACAAGATTGAGTTCTAGACACACATAAATGCAAGAATCAAAGATTTTTAAAAACCTACTCTATTTCATGTGGAAAGTGAAATCAAACTGAAGTGGATGTTTTGAATTAAATCATCAATGATGTGAGACTTTTGAAGTATAATCACTTAAATAATATTTTATTGTTATGAATTTATGATTCAATTATCATTTGTTTGAAATGAATTTTAAATTTTTGCAAAATGATTTATACGTTTACTTATTATATTTTAATATAATTTTTATACTGTGTTTATTCTAAATCATATAATTGCTGAAAAATTTAAATAAAAAATGTGTTAAAACCTTTAAATTATCTATAAATATCATAAATAAAAATATTTTTAATTTTATTTATGGTGTTATAATGTATACAAATCATGCATGATTTAGTCAAAATTTTATATTGTTTCTTTTCTATTTCATGTATTATATTAAAAATAATTTGTAAGCATACTTTTTATAAAATAAAAATAAGCTAACATTGACATAAAATCAATGATATTTATGAGTTAATGTTACATATATCATATATAAAATATGATCAATACATTTTATTATTATTTCAATATATTATAGTATAATCAAGATATTATTTTTAACTTCTATTTAAAATAAAATTAAGTATTGCTTTATAAAAAGACGTTATAAATGATACAATTTTGTTTCATGAACATGTCAAATGAATTTTTTATCCAATATTTCATCATTCGAAATTCAAGTTTTAATTTTTTTTCACATCAATTTTTATGAAGTTGTCCAAATTGGTATGATTTTTGATATTTTTTTATTTCAGATCTACTCAAAAATAAAAAATATTGTCATCCTTCATTTGTAACTTTCGATACTAAAGCAAGTCAATGAATATACCAAATATATCTTCTTGTTTGAAGGTTTTGAGCAACAGTTTTATTGCAAAAAGTTGTCAAAAAAATTATATAAAAGATTTTTGGACTAAGATCTAAGATCACATCAATGCATATGGAGATTTTGTCATTGAACTTCAAAATTTTGAAAAAAAGATTAATGATGAAAATAAAACTATCCATCTTTTAAATGCATTGTCTAGCTTCTCTCAATTGTTGTCTCATTACTTGCTTCATTGTGACAAACAAACAATCAACTTGCAACAAAGTAATAAGTGCTATCTTAAATACTGACAAACAGTAGAAGATGATGATCTAATCTACTTCATTCTCTTCTTTTCGTGAAACATTCAATGTGACTCAAGATTCATAATATTCTCAGAATGACAAAGATGACAAGCGTTTTGGATTCAAGTATAAATCCATACTTTAGGGATAAAAATCTATGAAGGAAGAAGGTGGAGTGTTGGTATTATGGCAAGACTGAGCACGTCAAGAAGTACTTTCATGTGAATACCAAAGGCGCTTATACTTTGTTAGCCAATGTGATTCAAGAGTTTGAAATCAAGTTCAAGAGTTTGACCTCAAGGAGTATGACTTGCTCAATAGTGGATTATGATGTCATAGATATGCTCTATGTAATTGATCAAAGGTTGTTGATGACGTATAATATTTTGATAATGTTTTGTTTATCACATTTATCATGTTAGAAATTTTTTATGACCTCAATGTCATGCGTATCACAATTTTTTGTCAAATGATTATCTGAAATCATGGCTTATTTTGATTAAATTGATGCTTTTGTGCCAATTCGTGAGATGTTTACACAGTCTTGATGGATTTTTATTGTAGTCGTAAGTGAAATTTCAAGCCATGTTTATGAATGTGTCAAAGGTTTGCAAAAACAAAGAATCACATTGCATTTGCAAAAGTCAGATTTCTAAGCTATGTTGACTAGCTTACAGCGTTTTGCATTCATAGAGCATGTTTTTTACAAGCTTAACTCAATCCCAACGGACAACATCGTTACTTTTGAATGATGACATGTCTGTCATGTCAATTTGATTTAATTAATTCAAGATCAAGATATCTTTTCAACCCAATCATTGGCAAAACTGCACTCACATTCAAGTTTTGAAGTTTGCATACGGTTGACATTTTTCTTTTTGGAATTAGTTTGCAATTTGAGCGCAATCTTGTTATTGATCATGCAAGGTTGAACTAAGACTGGGTAGCTTGGCTACAATCAAGCAAGGAGATAGGCGGACGCAAAACACAAGAAGTCAAAACAAGACTGAATGAGAATGCTAAGATTTTATTGATCCATCAATACTGTTCATTTGTTGAATGACCAAAACAAAATTTTTTGTTACTTTTATAGCTTGAAGTTGTCATGAATTGATCTAACCTAGATGAGTTATGCCAAGGCCGCCAAGACTGATGATATTGAATCTATTAAAATTCAAACGTTTGATATATTCAAACATACATTAATTCAAATGAGGTGTTATCATCTTTAGTTAGTTAAAATTAAAGTAAATGTTACTCAAGATTGAATAAAATAGATGATAGTGTAATATCTATAATTTTATGTCAGAAAGTCGTGTGCTAGTTAGTGGATTAGTTGGAAGCAACACGTCATCAATCCGTGTGTTTGTTAAATAAAGATCAAATGTGATAATTAGTGTATTGGTTGGAAACGACACGTCAATCATTAGTGTACTTACTAGATATATCCAACATGTCATCACTCCACTATGAGGGAATTTGTTTGTGGAAAGAACATTCTAATTTATTGTATGCGTTTGAAATATCTATATAAGGAAAAGGAAAATTATTCAATGTATCTTATCCTCAGAGTTTATTTTTCATTTTCAAGTGAATTTATCTCTATATCCTAGTGTTACTTTAGGTTATGTATAAAAAAGAATTTGATTTTTTTTTGGAATGTTAGATTCAAAAGATCTTGAGTGGAGCTCTAAGGAATAAAAATGCTTGAGGTAAAAATTTACGATAAGATTATGTTTAGTGATAATCACAACAATCTAAATCTGCTAGATGTCACTACCATATATGATTAAGTCAACTTTAATAAATTTTGAACTGAGATGTCTCATGGATGACATTATAGACTGTGACACATAAGTAATAAGTAAACATTTCTCCTAGATGAAAAGAAATTGTTGTATAAGTTTTGCAGTTTGAAGTAACAAACGTAAGTTTATATTATGACTTCAAACAAGTTATATTATATATAATATAAAACTTGTAAGTTTTTGAAGTTTTGCAAATGTTGTGTTATGATAAGCATTTGATGTTCAAACTCATATTTTCAAGGAGTTATTTGAATATGTTCATAGTGACATGTGGAAAGTCTATTTGAAAGATTCATTTTTTAGAAGATTTACTATATATCATTCATTGACGATTATTGAAGATTTTTGTGGGTATTTTCATACACAATTGTAAGGTGTTAAATTCAAATTGAGATATTTAAGTACAAAAAATGACAAAATATATACTTCTTAGTAATTTTGGAATTATTACAAAAAGTAGAGTATTCTTTGTCATCTCGCCAAAGTTTATATTTTGCAATAGAAGGTTGTTTTTTAAGCAATTCAATCAAATAATGTTGGAGTACTTCAGTATGTTAAATTCATCTGGTTGATCATATGAATTTTTTGCTTAATTTATTAATGTTACAATGTATTTGATAATTTTTTTCTATTTTTATTCAATTAGTTATCAGTTTTTTGATAACTAATTTCAATTAAATAACAAACAAATGATTAATTATAATTATTTGAAAATCTTTGATTATATAGTTTATTTTCTCACATCGAAAATAATATGACGAAATTGAATACTACATCCAATAAAACATTATTTACTTGTATATATTATAAAAAGATTATAAACTATATAATCTAGAATAATTTAAAATTATTTTTAATAAAATTATTTATTTCAATAAATTTAGATTGTGAAAGAATTTTCAAACAAAAATAATTCTACATTTGCCAATGTTGTTGAAAGAAAAATTGATCATTATATAATCAATGATATAATATGAATAAAATGAAACAAATTTCAGATGCATAAATTTCCAAAGATAATAAATTTGAGTGATAAGTTTTTATTTACGAGCCTCAAGCATTTACTCTAAATGATGGAAATCAATAAAAAAGTTCAACTAGAATATCAGGACTTTTAGATCAATCATTCATTCTTGAAGATTGAGATATTAATAAAGAGATGATGATCATTTGCATTGAAAAACGGTGTCATTAGTCCATTCATTAGTCCATGTACATGAGCTGAGGTTATCACCTCTGGGTATCAACGACAAGGTGCGCCGCTCTCTGGTATCTTGGTTCCCTTTGCATACAGTGTTTAAGTGGTCATGTAGATGAAACAACTTGCATATGTAGTGCACTAGTCTAGTGAGCCTGTAGCGCTGTGCACTGCTCAAAAACGTAGTATGAACTTTGCCGTCATATGAAGATCTGTAATTTACTCGATGTACTTTCGAAGCGCATCGAGGCATATGTTTTCATATAGCGAGGCATATGTTTTCATATACGTAGAAATTTCAACTTTGACATTCCCCGTATATCTTAACATAGGACGCAATGGAAATCACACCATCAGATATACTATTAAATAGATGGACACGACATAAGTAGGTACCTTCCATCTCCCACAAAAATCTAAATATTGCCGATTTATACACTGTATATGGGCCGTCAACAATAGAATAATGAACAACTGCAAACATCCGATAGGCGTTCAAGTGGTCTACTTCGTGGCCACCAGACCTTCATTTCAGCCCTCAAATGACGGGGGAAAGTCCTTGAATTACATCTTTCTAACCAGGAGGAAAGACTCTTGGTTGTGCTTTCTCTGCACAATGCTACAACCTGATAGACGGGGCCAAACTCATACGTGACAACAAACCTTACAGACATTACTTGGACAAAGGCTGGACACAATTATTATATGGAAGAGTACATATTCGATACCCTCAAGATCTGTGTGAAGAACGACGACGTGTAACTGAATGAACGTGACAGTTGCGCGATTAGCGGATGTATTAAATGCACAATTCCAGACCTTCAGGCAAGTAGATTCAAGAAGTAGCATTGCAACAACATATGAATTCGGATGAACACATACTGACTAGTTCAAGTGACTTAAGTCACAAAAATAAGTTAGTGAACACCCTAAACTACACTAAATCCCATCAGTGAAACCTGATGTAGACATAAGAAATAACCATGTAAGTCTGCCCTCCCAGTATCTACGTGGCGGTAGGTACTAAGAAAATTATACACGGCCCTTACAGAAAGCTAGTTCACCACACCTGCTTGTACCTGGACTGCCCAAATATCGCTCGGTGAACTATCCATGTGGAAGGCATGAAGTCAGCTCTGTAGTACCCAGCGGCTCCAGATTGTGTTTATGATGTAAAATTAGAACCCTAGGCCATGGTTAAAATACATGTGCATCCTTTACAAAGTTCCCGCCCCTAGTTGTGCATTATTATAGCTACCCTTGCAGCTACACATACGGTGTAAAAGACATGACTTGAGGTGGAACACAAGCTTGTACAAAGAGAAACGTCCAAGGGTGAGCTGAGCTCACGAAGAATGCTTGTACCTACTCTAAATGTACTTTTTTCATTCTAAACCTACCAAGTAATCCTGGATTAGATGTATCAGCAACGAATCTCGTAAGATCCTGCTCTGGTGATATAACGTACCCACTCAACTGTACTGTATCCGCTCTTCTCCCAAACCTGCTTCACAATCATCATTGTTAGAAAGAGCACCTATTTGACGACGCAGTGACAAACAAGTAATGGAACCCAGCCAACCGACCCAAGTCGAGAAACAACTTTCAATGTACTAGATGCTTTACCTTCAAAAACCTCACTCTTAGACCAGAAGCTGTGAACATTGGAACCTGCATTTGCGAAGTAAAGCCGCGAGCAAATTATTAGTCTGAAATAGGTTCGCTGATCACCAAAATACGAAGAGTAGTTATACAACTCACGAAATCTGACAATTTTCTAAACGGCTCATTTGTCAACGAACACAATTTGGCCCATGCTAAATGCCTGTCACCAAAGAAATGAATTTCTAAAAGCGAAAAGTTCAGAACTTATGATTCTAAAGAACCAACTCCAGAGATAAAATGACATGAAAACATTCAAAAAATATCCTGTCATCACAAGTTTTAGGAGCCTGGTCTCAAAACAGTTTGAGACCAGGCTCCAGGTACAAAATTCCAGGTACAGACCTGGAATTCCATCTGAATTGGAGGCCGGGTCCATGATTTCTTTTCCACCATTGTTGAAATAAGCTCAACCTCGGCACTCATTGTCAGCTCAGTCTGTCCTCCTGGGAATTTCCTCACCCTGGGTAACAAACAAGACATAAACCACACTTACATTATATCTGAGGCTGATTTAATAAATTTAGTCAAACGTAGGAGGATGATTTGCAGTGAAATCCAGACATGCCCACAAGTCCGCGGTACGGAATCTCAAAGAAAACTGCTTCCAACTGCATAAAACTGCAATATAGACGAAGTAACTTACTTCCAAACAAGGCAGTCCAACGCAGCGTTATATTTTGCACGACCAGCGGTAACTTGGAAGTTCGCTTTCGCAGTGTGTTTCGGCACTGGGACCTTAACAACTACCCCTAAGGCAAACATCTTGGCACCGAACAAACTTTTCACCTGAGAGGAAGAGGGATACTGACGTCTCAGTAAATATGCGTGGCAGAGCAGTTCGAGTGTTCAATATAAACTTCACTTGCAGCTTTCATTAGCTCGCAACATACTAGACGATCCAAGGAAGTTAGAATCGAAAAAGAAGATCTAATGCTCAGAAAAGTTCAAAGAAGTTATGGTCTGGATACAAATCACAAACTCATGCTCCAAACTATGCTCATGCTCACAAACCAATTGAGTGCACACCTTCACATTAACTTCCATGCGAGTACGACCAAGTTCCTTGATACTAGGAAGAACGCGAAATGGAAGATTGATTCCCTCAGTTATACGATATCTGAAAAGTCCAAAAGAGAAGTTATTAAAACCAAGACTGTCCATGGAAGCCTGAACAAACAACAGCAGGGATTTAAAAGTTTCCGCAGTCATTGTTTATATTTGGTTGCCATCAGGAGCTCTTGTTTAATAGGATAAGAAACAAGCAAGTATACAAGTTCTCCAGTTTGAACAACAGCTTACTTCATTAGTTCGAACTCTCCATCGGGAGGAACAAAGCTGACGGTCTTCTCTGTGTTGAACCGAGTGAGATTCACACACTGATGAAATGTGACATCATCCAGTTCAATTGTCTTGCCACTGCCAAAAAAACACGCAAATTCGGCAAGCAAAATTATCACTAACCTTAATTTAATTCAGACCATAGTGTCTAGAACCTTAAAAACGGTAGACTATTGTCACTTGACCCTCCAGACTAAGGATGGAACAATCAGTATGCTAAAAATTCTTCCTGGTGAAACTTTCTTCTTTTTTTGTCCAAACAGAAGTCAAACTTTGACTGCATCAAGATAATCCCCTTCCATCTCTGACACTGCTGACAAGAAAGTAAGTATCTGAACTTTATTAAATGCACTACCAGTACGAAAACCAGACACTGCCCACCAGGTTTTGAATTTTGATTTTGTAGTCAGAAATAATAGAACCTAATAGAACCAAGTGCGTTCCACCTTAAACAACCAGCGCAAGAATATCTATTGTGAGCTGTTGTACGAGGAACCACACCTTCTTGAAGGTCGAGCCTTCGCCTGTGCCTCTTTCTCCAGCCCAATTTTATCATTGAGACCCAGCTTCAAGTCAGGCATTCCCGATAAAAAACACTTCATGAGAATCTTCCCAGTAACGTCGCAACGCAATGTATTACCTGCACATTGTGGGTCCGATGTAGAACGAACGATATGCTCCAGTACTCTTCAGGGTTTTACACAAATAATGTTCTAAAAACTGCTGTGACTGACAAACTGAAGAGCGACACTGACGGTATAAAATGCGTAACGGTGGACATACATAGACGCACACACAGCTCTCTCAGATAAAACCCATTAACCATATTGAAAGAATTTAACGCATCGTTAGACACCAACAGAAAGACATCTCCCATATATGACTTTACAAAAAAGATCAATCCAATTCGAGGTATGATACATTTCACATAGAGATGGTAGAACCTATACAGATGAATGCATTATCTAAACAAATCTTCGAAGAAAAGACCGATCAGTCATACCTTTTTGAGACATAAGAAGATTCACGCTTTCGACAATGTCCAAAAAGACCTGAAATAGAATATCAAGTTAAAGTAGTTAACTTCCCTGGCATAAAATAGGCCTATGATGTTGACGTCTCCACATGTAAAATCTTACAAGACAAAAAAACACAGCAAGCACGAGCAAGCACTGGACCTCATTCTTCTTGTATACAAGACCCTCTCGCCGCCATCCAACAGCTCCAGTAACTTGTAAAGTGGCATTTGCTGGTGGTCTCATGTCCTGAGGCTGGAAGAACAGAGACGTATGATAATGGATTTGTCAGATTCGTTGCAACCTTCGCACGACTGTATGAGGGTTGATAATGTGTACCGAGAAAAAACTAAAGTAATTGCTAAGACCGAAAACAGGAAGATGTGATAAGCATTTGTGTGAGACACAACTGACTCAAGAAGAGCAAGCTAATTTGAGCTGTAACGCAAGAGGGGGCAAATGAAGAGAGTTAGATGTACATAAAACATGATCTTCCAAATACACCTGAAATCTTGTAGTATTTTCAGAGGCTGCAATCCAGGATTGAAGCCTTCGACAACATTCCGAGAAAAGCCCACCAGCGTATGACGTTACCAATCACACAAAATCTGCTTAAAGATTCTTCGTTAACATTCTTGTCAACTATTTGGGTCCAACGTTGTTTAAACTAGAAATGGTAAATAATGTCAAGTCTTTGACATACCTTCGTGGAAAACGGAGAACGGACTCCTTCTTGTGTAATATAAAGCTTAAGAATTTCCGGTGATAGATTTTGAGGATAGCCAAAGTCCATAATCTCTGCAAATCATGGAATTCAAGAGTTGAAGACAATACGAACGTATACGGTCCTAGTGCGCTAAAGCCGATAAGGCTTCAGCAAATACACACATATATAAATGTATATCAAGTAATGTAGCAATTGTATCATTGTCCAAAGATAATTACTTCCAAGTAGAGAAGGTAGACATTTTTTTCTTTTCTGGACAATATATTGTGAGATGCTAATTACAAAGCCTTCTATGAATTTTCTCATTTACAAAGTACTTCAAATGGGCATCTCAATCAAAGATGAGGTCACGTACCATCCAAAAGCTCATAAATAAGCACAAAGTTATTTCGAATGGCATCTTCATCAAATGCGCCCCCAAAGTATGACTTGAAAAGCGCAACTGCCTGTGGCAACAAGGTACAAAAACATTCAATCAAATATGTGGCAGACACAAAGAAAGACGAACCTATGCAACGAACCAGCACATCGCAAATATGCTGACATCAATTTTAATGACCTACAAATCGTAAGAAAATCAGTGACTCGAAAATTTGAGGCAGAATTCATTCGAAGTTACAGTAAAGTTCATGGGTGGATGCGGTAAGGATGTAACATGCTTGGAAAAGCCTATTATAAAGGTTGAATTGAAAAACCGTCAACACCGGTACCACAACGCTCTCGTTTGAAAATGCTAGAAGCTTCCGTTTGTGATCATGGTCTAAAGTACATATTAGAAAATGCACTTTCACCTCACTCACAGCTTATCTCACTCACTGTGCTGAGAGTTCGATATTAACTAGGGAAGTAAACTGTTCGAGGTCCTGTTGAATTTAGAAGATATGGAGCAGAATTAAATACAACGACATACTAACAAAGGAGATCTTAAACGTAAGGAGGTTGCGAGATCATACGAACAAGTACACTATATAGTCGTGGTTGGAGTGAAGAGGAAACCTTCCGCTTACCTCAACGACAAACTTGAATGCACAAGCTGCATTCGCATTACTGCTGACCACAGTGACAATATATACATTGCTGATGCGCATGTACAGAAAAGAACATCCACCTATCTGCCGAACCGGACAGGTACCAAGGTCCTTTGTCTGCATGATATGTGTTCGGAAAGCATCAACCATGTTCCCCCTGCATCGACCCAGGGCAGCACAAACTTGTTATCCTTGACTTCCAACTAGCATAAATGTCTAACATACAACTGACGATGTCTCTAGGTATCATTAGCACTTCCTTCGATGAGAACACTCTAAAACGGGTGTATGGTACTCAGGCCATGGTGAGCACATACTGATGAGTACAATTTATTCAAGGCAGAGGCCTCTAATAAAGTGTAATGATACGCAGTTCTTCAGTATGACTCTTCTAATATTTAGACCAAAAGAAATAGGAACAGCCTTCGGGTTGACAAGGCGTGAGTTGTTCTTCCTCAAAGAGCTTCCATATGATTGAGTTCAATATGCATCCAGTACATATTTTTTATTGAGATATCGGAAAAGGTATGTGTCCGTCCACTGTAGGGGACAAAATCCAACTGAAAGCACACGCTATGAATCCATTTCATTATGATCACGAATAATGAATTTCGTTACGAATCATAAAACCTATTCCAGGATCGCATATCCTGGAAGAGATATTACGAGTGAATACCGGTATGGATGTCCGGGATGGAACATAGTTCCAAAATTACTCGTAGATGATCTGATAATCAGCTACATAGGCATCACTTTCATGGTCCAAACCTTTACCAAGCCTGAGCTACAAATATTGTTTAGAGACTTTCCATTGCACTGCACCCACTGTTCTTACCGGCATCAAAAACTGCCACAAGACAACCCTGGAGCAATATGGACTACGACATTATACCAAAAAGTAACTCTCCGATAATTAAGTTCCAGGAGAGCTCAACACTGTTGAGGAGCATTTTAAGAGTTTAAAATGATAGTGGATGATGAGAACACCGTGGTAGAATGCCAGAACCGTTTGTAGTCAAAGGAAAAGTGGCAGCGTTTAGCTGCTGACACAAGTCTTGAGTGCAATTAGAAATCCGACCCACTAAAACTATAGGTAAATTGTAAGATATAAATGCTGAAGAGCCGTAGGAATTGAGAACGGAAGCAAGTTGGGACACTTCGATAGCAGTATGACTTTCGAAACTTTCTACCATCTGCAGGAACGTGAGGAGCGACCTACTTGCAAGGGAATGACCATTCTCAGCGAAAGGGGGGGACACTCGGACAAAACACCTAATTTCCAGAATTGAGAGGTCTTGCTCAGCTCGAGGCCTCGGAGATAAGGTAAAGAGAGAAGTCTCAGGTGAAAAAAATCCGCACTAGATCACAGCTTCTAGATCGATCTGTTCCTCTTCAGAGTTACAGCAGACAGTTCAGCAGTAGACTGTTGGAGACACAAACACAAAGAGAGAACGGCATTTCCAGCATAGCCACGACCAGAAACTTACCCGACATCATCTCGATACAGCCGATTGATGAGGACATCTCCTCTGAGATTCAAGAAGTAGATTGCCGAAGCTGCCACCGGCATTTTGCCGACTCCAAACGAGCGACTTCGTCAGCAACTTGGCCTACTCACGCATCCTCTCCCTAACTCCAAACGCGTCCCCAAACAACAACAACTACAACAACAACAACTCCAACTCACACCACTCTTCCTCCCGGCGCTCGTCCTCGTCAGACTCCCAACACGCAGATCGATCGCCTGATCAATCTTGGGAGTCCCTCCGGTTCGAAGCTTCGTCCGACCCTGCCTGTTCCGCTCTGCTCTGCCTCTGCTCTGCACGTCCCGATGGCCTCTCTCGAGCTCCTCTCCTCTCCAGCGCACCTCCCTTCTCTCGAGCCTCGCCTCGTCTCGTCCCGTCGCGTTCCCTTGAGCTTCGACCTCTTCCTCCCTCGACACGGCTCCGCAGGAAGAAGTCGTTCCCCGACCCTGCAGGCGCTGTCGCCTTCGTCCTGCCCGTCGCCCCGCGCCCACAGTCCGTCTGGCGTTCTTGCAATCCGCAAGGGAATTTTCCACCGGGCCAACTAACCGTGGTTAGATGGTGGATCCACGGCAGCAGCGGGTCAAATTCCGCATGACTTTATTCTCGAGTTTCCAGAAGTTCATATCGCTGCCTCTTTAATGCATGACCGGATCCTACTCAAGCCAACGAGACAAGACCGTGACCGGCACCGGGACCGGGGCTGCGGCCACCGGGAGGGCTTTGTTTCTTGCCCAGATTCTTAACATCGCTCCTTTCGGTCCGGCCGAGCCAGTTTGGCACATCACACCGTCATCACAATAATTTTCCTCCATCGAGCCATTAGATTCTCATTTCTCTCGTAGAGTAAACTCATGTGGAGTAGACAAATTTAGGAATAAATAAATTGGGGCCTTTCTTGAAGCGAACATTTTTTTTGAGGCAGAGAGTGTAATTTGGTGTTGAGAAAGCTGGTATGATAATGGCGAGATTTCAGCAGATAAGTATCTATAACAAGATAAGGAACGACATGCTAAGTAGTTTTTGGGCCTCTTTTCCTCACGTGCATGAAGGAAGTCTGTTTAGCTCGCTTGGTTATTATTGATGGTGTGCTCTGTTAACGTCACCCTGAAGTTTATTTTGTTGTGTGTTCTGAAGTTTTTCGGAAATATGATTCTGGTTCACAATGACCTCTTGCCTATGTTGGTACACCTTGACTGTTTCCATGTATTCTTCAGAGTATATAATGTTTACTGTTCAAGAATATGGATAATTGTTCTCTAGTCAAGTTCTGGAATCCAAGCTATTTGTGTCTATGTAGCTTAGAATCTTAGTAACTTAAAGTTGGCATAGATTCTTGGTGAGAGTCTTGTAGATCTTACAAAACTATATTTGAAAATGCTCCTTGGTTGTGTAGGTGAGAAGAAACAATAATATTGTCAGAAAAGGAAGGGATAAAGCATCGCATAATCAATAACGCATTCAATGACAATTCATTATTAATTATCAATGAAAATGAATGAAATTTATTCAATCCATGATGGGGCGGAAGTTGTCCAAAAAGAAAAGGGAAAGAGGTAGTCGATGCCCCATGGACCTTAGTATCATCCACTTGCTTACATGGTCAGGTAGCTACTGTGGGCTGCCAAAGAGGCTCATCTTCATGACAAAAAGTTTTTCAGATGGCATGCGGGAGACCAATAAATCCATACTAGTCTCTTCACAATTTTTTCCCAATATTTTAATAGCAGGAGTCAATCAAATCCTGAACTCTCATTTATTTGAGAAATCCCTGTTTGTAAGTTCCGACAAATGACTAACTTTTGTCATATTTACATACAAGTGTTGTGGAAATCTCAAGTATTTGTTTGTGCACTTGTTGAATGAAGGTCTCTTAAGAGCATTAAGAAAGGAGCAGTTCGAGAGGCTCAGGGAAACTTTTGGAGTTGGTGCTAATATTAAATGCTCTGGCTTTTGTTCATCTGAGCATGGAAGAAAACCACGAAATACACAGACAGTAAAGATGAGAAAGTATATTATTATCTATATCGGTATATTACCAAATCAGGAAACATGTACAAATTTGGTGAATTTTGGAATTGGTGCCAATTGATGTGCTCCGGCTTTTGTTTATCTGAGCCTTGAAAAGAAACCACCACGTAGACAAAAAGTAAAGAGAAATTGTATATAAATATTATATATATATATATATATAATCACATACACAATTTTGTTCAATAAATTCTTTTCGTGATCCAAGATATGAAGAGAAAAGGCGAATGTCAGACTCGTGTACTGTATAAATGGTAATAGATCAAGCCCGGGACCCAAAGGCTAAAAAAACACAATACAACCTAAACCCACAAACAAGGGAAAGACCCCAAGGATCAATCTCTAGGATATAGAGAATCCGGAGTATCTAGAGAACCAAGTTGGGCGAGACATGTGTGACCAAGTATTAATTCGAGTACTTTATCATAAATCAGCTGGTCAAAGACAGATTTCCTACTTTGCAGAAGACTCACCTTTTATGAAACAGTTGCTACATGAAGTTCGTTGGGATCATGCCAAAATAGTTCCAACCCCATTAGCCCTCTACTTTCTTACTGCGAAGGCACGTACAGAGAGATAGCACAATAGTGTATCTATGACACATCTCAATTTGTATTTTCCCTTGTTCGGCTTTATGGGTCTTCGATTCAGGTTTTATGTCCACACTGCCCCAAATGATAAGATTAATAACTAGATAATAAATTAATCGACATGATGAAGGATGAAGAGAGAGAACGTTTCAATGTGCCCAATTATGTAACATACAGGGAGAAAAATGAAACTCGATCGTAACACAGACTGTAAGAACGTGATCTATTCTACTTCAAGTCATCTGTCCATTGTGAATTCAAGTTTTACACATGATTCAGGCTACCATTCCCCACTTTGTTTATGAAAGTTTTTGCGTTTTCCGTCAGTCCGAAACCAGGAAGCACAAAAAATGACAAGAAATGGCACGAGAGTTTCATAATGGCATACACTTCTGCATGGATGAACGGTTTGTCAGGTTTTCTGGCTCGTTCGGTCTGTGCAGGAATCCCAGAAAATGTTGATACAAGAAAAGACACACAGTGGACAAAACTCTTGAACATCTCGATGATCAGAATTACAAATTCGCTGTTGGGGAGCCATGCCGATCAAAATGGTGAAGTTTAAGGGCGTAAACGCAAACATAAGTCATCGGTGTCAAAGTCATAGTCATGTGTGGCATATCAGAGCTCTCTAATCAATTTTCTTCATACTTTCCCGACAAAGAGTAGTACCAACCCTCTCGGCTCAAATGAGAGGTCTTGCTTGGCAACAATTATCCTCTCCCACTTCAGTACAGTTCCTACACAACTGACACTAATAATGAGCTTCTTCTTGCATCTTTCATGCTCGATTTTACCTCCTGATAGCTTCTTGGAAACATATATACAGCCCTAGTTACATAGTTACACATCTTCCTCGTCCATAAGAAAGCCACCTTCCGAATGGAGACGGCGAAGAAAATGCCTCGCTTTGGGGAGACTAACACTGAGTCGAGATTGCTCAAACATCGAAGGTAGCTGACAACATGTCCATACTTTACAAACCCTTCAGAGCCTCAACTGGGGCTATCTACCTCCAGTAAGTGGAATCCGATTAACAGCTTTCCGCAAAATCTGTCCAAAGGTTCCATTGTGGTCCTGATTCACGGCAGAATACATACGTACAAAATGTAGGCAGATACTTATGGCTAGAGTTTAGATGTGACGGCGAGGTGCAGACCCGAAGTGGACTGAGATCCCTGCTTCGTTAGAACGACGTCCTTCGCCGTCTCATCCGCAACAGGTGTACTCGGTGGCAAATCTATAGCCGGTGAGCAGTTGAAGAATCCATGAGGCTGCACGAAGGGCGATGAAATTTTAAGTACACATGAAGTGGCACCACAACTCCTCAAATGAATGGTTACTGACTGAGCTCGACTTGCTGAGGTTCAAGACAAACTTAGAGAGAAGTAAAATGTATGAGCATCCCATATCGCTTGGCATATCGCTTGACCCAAAACCTTAGATGGAATAATGAGGAAGCAAGGAAGGTGATGAACTCTCGCGCGAGCACTCACCACAAGAGTGAATCCAATATGTTCCACTGGCATGACCGGCCAGTCTTCCAAGCGAGGAATGTGGGTTGTTCCAAATATGTACCTACACGTCGAGAGTAAAGCATGAGCCATAGCACGTGAGACAACTAATTCTAAAAGGGGAAACTGCAGTTGCCAAAACATGAATTCAGTATTGAAAGTCTGAAGGGTACTTACCAAAGCACAACATCGGCTTCCTCTAGTCTTCTATCCATTTTCGTCCAAGTCGGGAGGCCTTCCCCAATCCGTGGATTTTGATTGGGAAACTCCCCACCGGGATACAGCTCGTTCTTATTATACTGAGTTACCCAAAAGTTGTGCTTCAAAAACGCAGCACGTCTTAGATACATGGCATCGGGCCCAGCAAACGGAAGACAGTTGGAGCCAGGAACAAGCTTATAGCCGACCAGCTGTCCCGTTCTGTTGACCACTCGTGTATTACGAACCTGAACAGAATTTGAGCAGATGCAACCAACAAGAGTCGATTCAGCACAAGCTTCAAACTGAGAGTAGGAACGAAATTGTGAGCAATTAAATTAACAACGATATTCTACTTGAAGGGCACGCCTTTTCACAAGTTGTTAATAAATCCTAGAGACAGATATTCAGTTTGTAATCCACACAGGGTCATTTCTACCATCCCACTCTCCAGTCTATTTCCCCGAAACGGGTGACAGTACAATAAGAAGGACAAACTTACAATCCAGTGACGCGCTGTCAAAGCATTGCAATCACGCTGAGCCTGCATTTCTGAACGCAGCAAAGTCTCCTCCGCATAGAACGCATTGTTGTGGGCATTATCGGGTCCGGGATCCTCTACTTTGACATTCACCTCAACCACCTGTCGGAAAACATCTCAATGTTTAGCTTAACATACAAACTGCATTGGAGTGTATCCACAAGATGTCTATGACGATACCTATCGTAGCCACTACTATCAGCTGCGTCTTTCTCGATCGGATTGTACATCCCAAGAGTAAGAAAGATTAGGCGTATTTTTAAATTATAAAAACATACTTCAGAAAAAAATTCTTTCATGATCGATCTCCTCTTGACGATGTTTACCTGATTGGTAGGCTCTCCGGGCTTGCTATCAATAGCCATGTCCATTCTTGCGACGAAGAAATGCTGGTGGGTGGGAGCATAAAGGCCGGGGGCTATGACAGTGCCGTATTTACGAGATTCACCAGCCTTTAGAGCTCCCAGACTAAGAATTCCTGTGAGTTTCACTTCGGCCTCAATCTTGCCATCCTGTACATTGATCGACAGAACTTGTTAATATATCACACGTTGCGGTGACTCTTATTTAGACTGATCAAAAAATGTCCGATTGAGAAGACATGAAACCCCTTCCTAAAATCTAGGACTCCGAAGTGTAAGTATCCGTCTTCTCTTTTTCTTCCAAAGGGTCAAGTTGAGTGAGATGTCTCACTCAATAGAAGGAAAAGTTACAAAATTTACCTGGTAGAAGTGCCAAAAAAATCCGTACTCATAATTCGCAACCGTGCAGAAGAAAGAAAGAGTGAGACGCCTTGAACGGCGCACTTCAGTTAATCCAGTTCTCCAATCTTGATGTTTCCAGAGAATTCCATGATCCTCCTCGTGCATGCAGACACAGTTCTCAATCGTTTCTACTCCACCGAGAAAACTAGTGAAGTGTGCATCAAAATATTTTATGTATCCAAGACAGTCGCATCCCTGCATATGATATCCAAGATGATAAGTAAGCATCGACCTTAACCGACGGTGTAAAAAGAAGGATCAGAGTGATAATCACACATGACTTGCAGAAATAGTGTGTAAAAGGCAGCAACCTTCAGCGCCGCCTACAGGGGTATGGATGTGAGACCAGGGATGATGACTGACCCTTTTTAAAGAATGGGCGTTCTTTCCAAGCCCGTCCTCGCCGGCATCGAATGCATTTTTTTGGTAATGAGGATCATGAGGATCCCCGTAAGGAACCACCATTTCAACAAAGCTCAATCTATGTGCTACAGATCGACGGCCCCTGCTGCCATCATGGTATGCAACAGTGTGGATGACCAGTCCTTCCCTCGGGGTGAAGCCAACTCGGAAATTCCACTGCCATACAGTACACGTGAGACAAACATTACGAAGATGTCATCGGGGTGGTGAACTTGGTCGGTGAACTTTATGGACTTGAATACAATGAATCTCTATCGTTTACTCTGAAGCTACCGTTACCGTTACCGGAAGACTGCGATGAAGCATCAATCATTCTCTCATCGATTGAAATCAGATAACCGATTTGGATAGACTGGACGTATGCAAACGTGACCAATTCTAGAGTCTATAATTCCACTCGATGTCCTTCATCCGTACGACATCCTTACGAGAAAGAGCTATTTTGTTTGGGCAGCAAATAATAAAATAATGACCGAGTGCCGGGACAAATTTGACAGGGTACCAACCTTTTGCCACTCAACAGCATACCCATTGACACGGAAACTCGGCCCTTCTGGTTGACTGATGACCAGAGGCTTGATGTCAGCTCTGTCCACTCCCCCTCGGGTAGCCGCACACGTGTAATTACGAAGAGGGTCAGGGGGTGGAAGCGGAACGAATTCCCTGTCCTCAAATTCCAAGACCTCCATGTTTCTTACATCGACCAGTACTCGGACTCCTTCGACTGGTCTTGCATATCCATTCTCCATGGGACAATCGCTCTCGGTTCTGCAAAAGAACAAGGGTCTCGCGAGTCTTCTGCTCGGAGAATCCTCTTCGCCGTAGTATCCCACGCACCTGCAATACAGAGATGAATTACTCAACTGGAGATCCTCGAGCGACCCACTTCGCTTGGACTGCATCGTTAAGACGACTCGATGGTGTTTACTACGTTTTGCGTCTTAAAAGCCATGCAGAATGTGGATCGCTGTGAGAAATTGAGGAAATTTCAGGACTGATCATTAATCATGAGATCTTCCAATTGAAGGAGCGTGCATCTCCCTAGAGGAAAACTCGGAAGCCAAATTTGCAATGTGTGCGAACGGGATGCAGTTCCAGCTTGTCGATTAGAAGGACCAGTATCGTCTAGAGACAATTCTAATGCTGGAAGGACATAATGTCAACCATCTGAATGAAAGGAAGATGATGCAATGGACGATAACAGCAATGTCATACAATAGACTCGACAATCTCTAGCGTACCAGGGATCCACCATCACGAGATCCATGTCCTCTATTCCTCTCTTCCTCATTGCTTCAACAAAAGGGCCGTAGCTTTTGACGACAGCTTCACATTGAGCATACTCCTCTGCATCCTGCAACCAACCGACGATGAAATTCCAATCAGAACATTACGATCGACCATCGGACACGTCCTTAAGAAGAAGGCCAATATTGATCATATTGATGATGATGAAGTCCTACATTAGCTTGAAGTGATTGCAGACTTGACAGTGCAGTGTACCATGGGAGGCTGAACATCAGGTATGACATTGCGGGATAGAACTTTTCCACGATGATGACCTCCTCGAGCGGCGGCGTGAACTTGAGTCAACTCCACCAACCACACACTCGTCTCATTCGTATTCTTGTTGTAAACTACCAGTTTTGCCTGACGTGGGGGAAGCTGCAGTGGAACTATGGCTCCGCCTTTCCCCTTGGAAAAAATGACTGTCGGCTGATAAGGTGGGAAGAAAAATGCATCCGCCAGGGCGATCACGTTTTTCTCGGGTTCTTGCAACACCACCTCAAAGAAACGCATCCCATCCCGCAGCTGCATGCAAATTCCACCGTCAACATCCACAGATACGGTTCCAAAAGGAAGTCAACATTCTCAGTCAGCGAAGAAATCGAATTCCTCACAAACGACGTACCTCGGGCGTAGCTCCTGCTGCCCTGACCGTGGCCACGGCCACCGCGATTTCCGTTGGACTCAAGGGATCTAAAGGATGAACAGATTGCGACCTGACGGATGGTCCAGAACCTGGCACAACACAATTGCCACGCACATTAAATACTCGATGCTAGAACTGGATTCGGAATGAATTACCACCGTGCATTGTCGACTTCAGATGAGTCAACCAAGCAAGGCGCAAGCAGTCAGCACCACCGAAGGCACAAATTGAAGGCGCTCTATGAAACCACCGCGAATTCATCCAACTTCAAGCAAAATTTCATACAGATTTGTCGACAAGACATGGGATATTCTGTCTACGGGCATAGTTCACGATAACATCATTCGAGCGGGCAGCATGGCGTCAGGGAGACATGCAAAAGGTAGGAGGAAGAGAACCATGCAGCCGCAAAGTCGAATTCTCAATTCTAGATACTTTGAGTTCAGGAAAAGCTTTTCCACCTCGAGATGCATTGCTGATATCGTCAGAACTAGTCAGTCCCCTCGCAATTGCGCCAACAGATTCATTGCAGGCACTAGTTCCAACAAGACAAGCATCTAAATTTCATTCTCAAGATTCTGATACTTTACAGTGTCTAAGAAGTCTAGCTGGGCCGAATGCAGCAACAAGTGGATGGGCTGAGCATAGATTTCTGGATTTCTCTACCACATCATCAGATGCCAGAAAGAGAGGCACTGCCATGGTTGTGCAACTCCAAGTTGCTCAGCATGGAGTTAGACCAGGAACTGGCTGGTGGACATCATCCTGCTGGATTTCCTACATAAAGCTGATCCTTTCATACTTCAGGATGCGAGACAGCCTCCGTTACCAGAAACGCAATCGCGTTCAATCCTTTGGCTCCTAATTCGAAATTCTGATTCTGTTCATGTGATCGGAATGGAGCAAACGGCAAAGAAAAAGCGCATATCTGGGGGAATAAAGTGGACGATACCTTTCAGTGAGCTGCTTGCGACGCTGGCAGTGACCGCTTCCACTGAGGGTGCTGCAGATGTAGGACTTAGGTCAATTGAGGTGTCCAATTGCTCTGTCTTGGATAAATCCGAGTTTGTTTCATCTCTCTTGGCATCTTTCATCCGGAGCTTTCCAGCATCCACACTGCGATCCTGATTAGAGGGGGCCGACTGGCAGCAAAACGCCTGCGAGTTCGAACGTGTGGCCATTGACAAGGATTTGCTATGTCTCCGATTCCCCTCCACGCTTTCCCTATTCCCCCTCTATCAGACATACAGCACAATGCTTCTCTGCCTTCTCTAATTACCTCCGTGAATGACACAGGAGATCCCCCGACTGAGAAATGCAATTGAATGTCGACCCTAGAGGACTGATGAGATGAGTCGGGGCTGGATTGGAATGCGCGAGCTCCCACGGGGCGAATTTGATCCTTACGATTTTGACGACTGACTGGGGGCTCTTACAAAATTTATAAGAGGGCTCGCAGCCCCGCAAATCCGTCTTGTACTTCAGAGACAGATAATTATCATACTCTACGGAAGAAAAGAAGCCAATTTTACCAGCTGAAGAACCAAGCGGGAATTTCACTCGGCGCCAAGTAATTCGCTCACTCGAAAACTACTGCAGCAGCTGCGAATTGCGCAGCAGCACACAGGCGGCTTGACTTAAGCGGAGGAGCTACAAATCTGCACAATTGGAGGATTCTGACAAGGATTCAATTCGCGGCCGACTAGTACTCGTCTCGAAATTAGGACTCTGCGACACAAAAGGAAGGAAGGAAGGCAAGAAAGAAAGCGCGAGTGGGACAATATTATGAAAATTGCAAAAGGTTGCGCTCTGTAAGAAATTGGCCCAAGCCCAGCCCCTCCCGACGCCCCGGTTGCACAAGACAACAGGCGGACAGGCTGACTCTGTGTGCCCCAGTGGTCCACGACGTAGACCCCAGTCGAATCCCTCTCCACTCGCCGATCCTCTCCTCTCCTCTCCTCTCCGCTCCAACAACAGAGACGTGACGCGATTGACTCTAGTGCAAATCTCAATCTTGGTGTCGACTCTTCCTCCCTTCCCTCCCTTCCCCTCCCCTCCCCTTCCCTTCCCCTTCCTCTGCTTACCTGGTCGCCCACTCTCGTGCTGCTCCCTCTAGTTCTCCCTCCCGTTGCCTTCCGGCGCTGGCTTGTTCTCTTCCGTTGTCTCTGTCACGCTCCTGTCCTCTTTGTGCGTGCACTCCTGCCGCTGCTCATACCCGCCGTCCGTCCGCGCAGGGTACAGTCCCAGTACCGTACTGTACCTCTGACCGGGACCGGGGTCGGGCCGGTCTGGGTTGGGTTGCGCTGGGCTGACTGGCTGGCTCGCTGGCTATATACCTTCACTTGAAGGCTCGGGGCCAACTATCACAAGTTGGTAGGGAGCTTTTATCCAGCCCTGTACCAAAGTTCAATTCCGTCTTTTATCGCCCTCTCCTTTTTGTCTCCTCCAGGTGCATGAATCCTGCGAGAATGAGCTCCGGCTAAAGTTGATTTGCTTGGGACGGAGAGCGAGTAGAGCCTGGGGTGATTGGGGTCAAATCACTTCCTGCACACCTTCGCTCCGCCTGCCTGCGCTCTGGACTGGTCAAGCCACCGCATGGGGTGGAATGAGCGGGCAAATCTCCACGGGGCGGGCACCCAAAAATACAACTCTAGCCAGGTGACAACTAGAATTTGGTAGAGCACACACTGGATATTGCGTACTACTTTATGTTGTTGACATCCTTTGCGCATGTGTGAGTAAGTTCCTTTTTCCGGTAAACGTTGCCGCTTCTTTTACTTTCTCGCAAAAGAAACATCAACATTGCTGGAAGAGCTCGGTCGAGTTCCAGACGGTGCTCATGCAACATCAGTACTTTATTCCGTTCGGTTTCCTCCATGTAGGACTCGATGGGCTCTTCCCATCCTTTTGGTTCTTCTGCTGTGTGGGACACTTTACATCTTTTGACCTTATTCTACGCGGCTGTAAAGAAATGGGGCTACTGGAAAATCACATCTACACTACACGGTTGTAAAGTCAGGTGACCGATTTTGTACCAGCATAGGTGTAAGTGTGCTGACGTCAGCTGAGCTCTTCCTGCATCTGGGGTAAGAGTTACATGGGCCCCGTAAGGGTGGTGAAAAAATATGACACGACCTGTTGTCACTGCTGCAACCACTTGGTAAAGCATGCGCTTCGGAATATTCTACTCTAACAGATTTTTATTTTTCACTTCCACTTCTGCTTTAGCTTGAGTTTCTGACCAATGCGAATTTCTAGAAGATGGATCGAGAATTCAAAATTACATTTGTATTAAAGTAGGTACCTCCAGTTACAACCTCTTCTGATCCTTGTCGTGGTTTCTGCCATCCCGGTTTCATTCCATGTCCCCTCCTATTTCTGTTACCCAAAGTAGAGCTAGTCACAGCTTTTCTATTACCATCATTTCTGCCCATGATGAATTCTTACCTTTGTGTACATTCCTACTGTCTGGAGAGGATGACGTAGTCATAATATTGTCAAAAGGGCAAATGGATCAAAGTAGCGAGTAATACATCAGAAAAGAGCTAGGGAAATTGTCAAAAAGGAAAATCTCACAAAACTGTTTTTACTTTTTAGAAGCCACGAGTATAATCATAGCACAAGGTCACACATGTGACATGTGCCACCCCAGTTTCTAGGCTCGTGCATGGACATGCCTCTAAGCGAGCTCATGATGAGCTTCGTATCCTTCTTCGGTATTTGCATGTCCGCGTTTCCTTGGAGTCGTTTCCATTATGTCAGAAGGAGTATTCGGTCTACTCAAACTATGACACAATTCAATGGATCATAAGTCACTGCTGCCCCAAATATCCGGGCTTCATTCAGTTATTCACCTTCAGATGCTCTTGAGTACATACCCAATATCTGAGTACGAGATACACCAACTTCTTAAAACTCTTTTCTTTAAAATATATCATAGTACCTATCTTATACTCATGGAGAAAAACTGAACGTCATGATAGTGCTAATTTTTTTATATTCCCATGATCATCTTTTGTGATATATTACAATTATATCAATATTTTGAAAGATGTTAACTTCGCATTGATTTTCAAACAAGCATTGTAGATTCCAAACATACCGAAGAAAACACCCAAGCTCTTGTTGGTATGCAACTGCCTCTAGTGAAGCTGCTAGTGAATTTTCCTTACATTCAATACTTGGCTATTTACTTATTTATTTATTTATTTATAGCAACATAAATATATTATACTTGAAGGATACTTTTCATACTAATTACTTTGTTTTGAAATTTTTTGAAAAAAATTATACACATTGAAGCATTGGATTGATAAACAAGTCATTTTTATTTCATATCGACTAGATTTAATGATTCAAAATTAAGAAAATTGTTTTCAATTCTATAAAAATTAGAAACAATCTGAATACGTTAAAAAGTAAATTATTTTTGATCTATTAATACTATTATAATAAATATTGAAAATCATTTTTTTCAAAATTTCCAAAAAATTAGAGTATGTTCTTATCACTAATAACATTCTTTGAAAAAATCATAAAATCTGTATATATCTCATCAAAAAAGAAAAAACATTATATCATATTGATTATAATTTTTTGATGAGTTTAATTCAAAAATTCAAATTTCTTTGTAAAATATATTCTTTACTTTAGCATTTAAAACTATACAGTAGAAAAATTTCTTCCAAATGATTAACATATGTGATAACTCATGGATACAAAATATAATGATGGTGCTATTGAATGCAAGTGTAGTTACAATGTATTTTGTTAATGCTGTCTTTATAAGAGTTCAAAAAGTATCAATATGCAAATTTCCAACAGTTATATATATTTTTATTAACTTAAAAAAAATCATAATAAATATGTTTTTTTAGCTTTAGAGGGTAATATTTTTATGTTCGTAGTTCCTTGATCAATCATTGATTTATTTTTTTGAAAGTACAGGATAAGTGGTTGAAGATTTTGTGGTTGAAGACTTGAAGACAATTTTATTTTCATGGTTTTTATAAAACTTCTTTCACGTGTTATTGAGTGCTCCGCGACGGCACGTAGGTTGATTCAAAGAACGGTTGGAGGGGAATCCCTCAGCAGGTGCTACCAAACCACGACGAGGAGCAACACGAAATATCAGAGCGCTAGGAGGATAGGAAGAGTGGGTATTGAAGGAGCCCAGAAGTCACCCACTTTAATGCCCTTGATCATTTTTTGTACCTCTCTTGAAACAAAATGATATCAAGTTTTTTGAAAATGAGATATTTACCTTTTTAAATTTTTAATAATTTTTTTGTCTCATTTACTTCACAAACACTTCTAGCAAAATGATGCTAAATCATTTCCGCCTATTTTCCCTCTCCAAACGGTCGCCCCTAAACATAAAAAGTATAGCGTACACGCTGCCGTGAAATAGACCTCGGCATACCAATGCATTAGCGGTGGGTTCGAAAACGTTTTTAGTGTGCGCCTAGGCAGAGCACGTTTTTATAGCCATGGTTAAAATTAGAAATTAATATAACTCCATTATCAATATGGATAAGTTTTTCCTTTTCATGAAAATCTGAAATAAAAATAAAATATTCATATATGTTTAATAAATCATAGCTTGTTATCAATATATCTAGTTGTAGTTTTCATAATATGTTTTCTTCAATGATGAAAAAGAAAAAAAAATATTTATAAAGAGATATTTCACTTTTGAATTATTCATATATTTATATTTAAAAATATATTCATAACTAGTAATTTACTTCAGCTACACATTCTAATATTTTTTAATTTAATGAACTATTTATTTTAAATTCCTATGATAATTAAGAAAATGAATATTTCCAAGCTTGAACATAAAGGTTTTCACAATCACTCAAGATATCAACTAGCTTTAATATGCATTCACTTATTAGTTGTTCCTCTCATATGAATAACCTATGATACACATACTTTTATTTCAAAAAATTTAAACTTAGAATATAAATCTTCATGATTTTTATTAAAAGTCTCCATCATAATAGTCTGACTGGATGATCTTGCATCGTGCCAATTGAATTATGTTTTTTTTCACATCCTGTGGCATGCTTATAAATGGTATTTATATAATTCATAGCTTCTTAATACTGTAAATCAAAATCTCTCAGACTCAACACTTTATTATTTAATATATGATTTCATGTTTAATAGTCGTAAGAAAGATCAATTTATTTTTACTATTTTTTTTATTTAGAAGCTCACTATATATTATGTTATATTCAACATGTTTTAAACTTTGTACTTCATTTCCAATCCTCATGAGTAAACATAAATGTAGATTTTCATTAGGAAAAATATTTCTATTTTTTAGAATTTTATATGAAGACTGGGAATATTTTTGTTATCAAATTTTATTTTCTTAGATTAGTACATTAGGTGTAGTACTGTGCATAAATTTTCCATTAAAAGTAAATTAAGTGTTTTACACATCTTTGAATCATGACTTCTGAAGTACTTCAATTATTTTTCATAATTCACATCGGATATGATGTTAGCATTAACAACACAATATATTTTATCAATCGATTGCTCTTATACAAAAAATAATTTTTACATTTGTTTTTATATTTTTACAAATAATACATATATATTTACACTGGTTCTTGAAAAAATTCAAGGCAGAAATTAGTTTTGATTTTGATATTTTTGTTGCATTCTCTTCAAAGAGATTTTTTAATAGTGAATCTTGAACGAATTATCTAGGGAACAAAACAAACATGTCTTGCCCTTTCTTCTCAAATTCGTAACAATAATTTGAGGTTTTCTAATTATTTTTATACAGAAAGCTAGCATTTTAAGTGTTTACTTTCAAGTAGATCAACTTTAAGTATTTTTTTGACTCTGAAAGTTTTTTTTTACATATCTAGATAATCTGAAAAAATGACATCAGATGAGAACGTTAGTGGGAATGAATGTCCAGCAGACAGTAGTAATGTTCACATAGTCCAGTAACATCACGAAGGGAGACGAAGTTCACGGATGTGGATTAATTTCCAAAACATAAGATTTCTTGTCTGGTTTTTGGCACTCTCGAGGTGATATGTCTTCCAGCGTACCTTATCATTTCTAGTCCTGCATGTCGGTATGTGATGATCTATCAATATGATAACGATTTTCTCACACTGTTATAAAACACCTGACATATAATGAAAGTGGTTTCCCTGGAAAATCATCAAGTATGAATTGGTGTTTAGTCAGATATATTTTATCCGATTTTAAATAATCAGGTCATTGGAGTTAATTCTAGAAACCAAAGTTACGAATTCTAGAGGAGCACTTCATCTAAATATTTTGTATACAAATTAGAAGCCCATATTATGTGTTCCATTGAATACAATACTGTTAACTGTATGTACACCAACAAAAGGTCTCATCATATATGAAACACTGAATGAGATATGATAACATGTTACTTCTGATGATAAATCTAATGTGGGTGGCATCTGTGCAAATATGTCTATCAAGTTAATTTGGAGTCTACACCGGTATTTACAAATTAGCTGAACAAATAGCTTCTATGAAAGTATGCCTAGGATCCTTTGTGTACTTTCAAAACTACTCCTCATATTAAACAACAAAAAACTACATTGAACCTGAACCTTACCTACAACTCCCTTATCCTTAGCACACATATAACTTGTGCACAGATTAAATCAAACGATAGTGTATTTATTGCGTCTACTTGGTTGCTAAAACATATATCATGTTCTCAACATGTTCCTTGATCAAAACTGACGTCTCTCAACACACATATAGGACGTGTTTAATGAGGTCAAACGAATCTTAAGAGGTTGGCCAAAGAGTATACTGTATATGATGTAGTTGATCTTCTCTTTGTCCACAATCTGTATTCGCATTTAAATTCTCAAGATAAACTTTTGATAGCAACTTACTCTTCTCATATATGCCCTTGTTCACAACTTGCAAACCTTAAGAAGGCTATTCTGTAGTATGCAAACTCGATGTGATTAGTCTATGTAGTGATTCAAAGGCCAAAATCAGGCCTTGAAAATTCCCACCCAATTTGATGAGGCCTTTCCAGTCTTTTTCCTCAGTATTACTTGGTACTTTTTCCGTATATGGAGGCTTCATATGATTTAGTGCTCTCTGAACAAATATTCACTTCTCAATTTAGAACCTACACTAAGATTCTTGCTTGTACACAACCTCTAGCTGCCTCTCTTCTTCCCTTCCAGAAAGATCAAACGGCATAGTAAACATTTGTCGTTCATATTGGACCATTGCTTGTATGAAAATGTCACAATGAGAACTCCCAGAACAGGTCTTTCTTCTCTCCAAAAGAGTAAAGAATTATGTCAATGTTAAAGTACGGACTCAATGCTTTGGGTAAGGACACAACCCCATTCTAGACTGGGAAAAAATCACGGCCCTAAATTATCTTAAGAGAAATATTCGCACTCAGGAATCGGAGGAAAGAAATTTACGTTTTACAAGTCTTTGCAACTTGGGATTTATTCTTAAATCTAAGAAGTGTTTCTTCCATCTTGGAGTGCCACCTACCCTTCGCACTTATCCATGAGATTTCGGTGCGTAAGAGCGACCTATGCAAGCAGAGCGGGCGATCCCTTCCTACGACTTTATTTTAGGGTATGTGATGTGGAACCGGATTAATCTACGTACTTCTGGTCAATCCAGCAAATCAGCAAACGATGTGATATGGTAAGTCCAGACACTAGAAGTGCAATACTCTTGCAGCTCTCCGGTTAAAGTTCTCTAGATCCTTCACCATTTTCAGGTGTACCTCGCTCCGTTGCGTTTTATATATAGCTGGAGTGGTCCCATTGGGCCCTTTCTATTTATTCTTTCTTCGACTTGATGAAAGGGTCAACCATTTACTTAATATCTAAGTTTTCGAGTATTGCCTTCCTCGCAGTTGGCCTATCTCTCTTCGACTTCTCCATCCTTATCTGTGCGTTTCCCGTTGGAGTATGATATGCCTTATCTCTTAGCTTTAGATCTTTGATCACATGCCCCCAAAAGTACAGACCGTTTCATCTGTTGCATATGGACAGTCCTCGCGGGTGCTAAACTATGCTGTTGAATAAAGCTCTTACATCTTTGCGAGATCTGATAGCTACTTTCGTTGACTTATAATGAAGTTTATCCACCAACGTTTAAAGAATTCTGGGATTTGATGACCCTTCTACTTCACTGCGAGTTCTCCCAAACCCTTCTTGGCATTTGAGCTGAGTAGCTAAGAACGTGATCGTGGAGGATTAGACGTAAGAGAGACAACTAGTTGGAATTTAGGGTCCGGAGATGAGTTGCTTAGGCCAGATGTATCTAAGTCACCGTAGCACTGGTGTACTTTGGAGGAAGATTAGGGATGATAGGGGGTTGTTGAAGGAGCATAGAACTTCCATTTATTGGAGTGGTTTTTTTTTTTTTTAAATGACAATCTGAGGCTGTACTCATTTAAGATTATGAATGAATAGTTAAGCTCCAATGTTACCTAAGTTGAACACGAGGGAACGATTTATGATAATGTAATGTAATTATCATCTTTTATCAATTTGCAATTCTAGGTTTTAAGTGGTTAGTTTCAAATGATGCATTTGATTTGATTATTTTTTAAACTACTTTTTTCTTCTCCTACCTTGATTAGATTGATTCCCGATTTTTTGTGAGATTATTAGATTGGTTTCACTCATCAAGTCAATTTGTCATCCACTCTTTGCCCTGCGAAGTGTAAAACACAATGTGAAATATATGCACACAAATTATGATCAGATCAATTGATAAGTGCATGAGAGGAGATTATTCTGATTACATCCTATCATTTGGACAACATAGAATGATTTCAAGAGTTTTTATAGCTAAATATTATTTTATCTCGTGATGAGAGTCTTCACCTATCCATTCATGTTAAATCTTTACAGTTTATTAAACAAGATTTGCATGTCCATGGTTGTTTTATAACAGTTTTTAAGCTTGAAATGTTATTATCTTGTAGGAAATATTCAATTTAACAACCAAAATCCAACCACAAGATTCTTTCCATGATGTATGATCTTGGAATTTTCTGAAAAGTAAAACAACTATAAAAAAATTTCTTCATATATCCATGTCTTCTGCTGAACCAAGACCGAGAAGTTCTTTCTTTCCTTGCATTGAATCTTAAGAAAGAATACAATAGGGGAATTTCTAGACCAAAAAATATATAGAAAATTGATGATTACAAAAAAAGCCCTGATAATAGTACTTAAAATATATTATGCTTTAAGTATAACATTTATGAAATATAGGATATATCCTTAGGTTTTCATATAGAACTCTTGAGCATTCAATATACAATTTGTTAGCAAAATATTTTTACAAGAAATATTCATTAATTTCATGAGTATAGATTACTTTATAAATCAATAACTTGATTTAGTGTAGTTAATTTTTTTTTCATCACAAGAATCATACATGATATAAGATCAGTTCTACCGAAGTTATAAGTTTAATTGTACCTTGATAGTCAATTGTTGATCTTGTTGCAACAAATTTGCTATCGCATATTTCTTATTCTATAAATATATGATAATATTTTATGCTTCAGCGTTTTAATAAATCTTCAGCTAGAAGGTTGATTTTGCATCTGGATATTAATAAAATTTTAACTATGTTTAAATACTTCCAATTTTTTCAAAAATTTGAATTTCAAATAGAATTTTTAAAAATCTTAATATTTATAAAATAAAAAATATAAATAATTATAAAAAATATAATAAATTTTTTTTATATTTTTATTATAAAATTATTTTTGTTAACTCTAACTGTTAACTTGTATGTTTTACTTTTTAGCGGATTAAACAAATATTATGAAAATATAGATTGAAGTATGATTATATTATATTGCTTAATAATTATGATGTAAATTATATATATGAGAGTTTTTTTATTTTATAGCATCACACTCATCCACTAGATCATAAATAAATTATGACATGAAAAAATGATAAATCCATACATGAAATTTGAAATTGCTTTGATTATTTTATCTAGAGACATTTATTTATTAATACAAGTCTCTCTTGCAAAAAATAAATTGCAAATCAATGATATATTTACAATATGAAATGCAAAAATATAATGTGAAAATAATACTAAAAATTATATATTTATCTAATTTTTCTAATTAATTTTTCATAACTATTTTCACATGCATTCATGTTATGCTTGATAAACTTTGTTTCGATTCTTTTATATGTAGAAAGAGTAATTTCAAGAATATGATTATTTTTAATAGAAATTTTGATAGATTTTTTTTGCAATAATTTTTTGGCTAATTAGTTTCTATATATACTGATATTTTATTTTTTATTTACTGAATACATGAACGATTTTATTTTTTACTATCATTATGATGAATCACATCTGACTTAAATACTCATGACATGTGTGTAAAATTTTGGTTTTTATCCTTCATCAGTGATTGAAATCAGTAACTAATGTCTATCTTTCTTACTAAAGATTTGAAAAATACTTGCAAGCTTTATCCAATATAGCATTTAGAAAATTAATCAACCGACATTGATTGATTGATTTAAATTTTTTTTCAATCTTTTCTATGGGTAGATTTGGTCATTCGTTTCATTACAAAAGACAAATTTTGTACTAACTTTTTGAAGACTAAAGTCACTGATAGAGTGTCGTTATATTTGCATCATCTTTTCTATATATGTTCATGTAGTTCCGCATTGTGCAAAAAATATGGATCAGGTTTACATATGACTTGTTGTTTACCTACGGCTCAAATGTTAAGCTATCTAAAACTTTTCTAGCAATGTGATGTTATATGACATGAAAGGATGCATATCTCACAAAATATAACATGAATCTGATTTTTTCTTTATAATAATATGTACAATACATTCTTCTTGTTATTTGGTACGGTGTTAATGTTATTAACATTACACTTATAGATTTTACATTTGACATAATTTGTGTTAGTTATCAAGATATCTCTGTATAGGAAATTTGTGCAAATTTATTTTTTACTAGTGATATAAAATTGAAGAGTTGTATTAAGCTATGATTACTTACTTCAATATTTTTCTCAAACAAAGAAACTTACCCTATCATATTATATTATTCTTTTATGAGTGTTTTACCATCTAGATCATATGATGTATTATATTGTATTGCTTAACAAGCTATCATATATACGAGTCACTAGATGATGCAATCATGAGCAGAGGAATCAAATTGGGTTATAACATCTTCAGTTTAGTTGTGGTTTGTAGACCATTTTGCTAAAATAAAAAAAAGTATATTTTTCAATGTGGTTAGACTGATAACTAGAGCACCTTAACTTTTTGGCTTATCTTATATTGTGATGGTGGTTTCCATACTCTTTGCTATTTTGGTTGGATACTTCTCATTCCCAATTCTAGTTCCAATCTTTGTAACTATCTTCTAGCAAAGATGAATTGAGACTTCCACAGCTCAATTATGGTAAAAGACATGCATTTGGATTGAAGCACAAGTAATGGTTGATGTGTTTTCGGGCTCAAGAACTATGTTAGTCAAGGACAAGATTCGAAATTCCTTCTCCTTCCCAATTCTAGTTCCAATCTATGTAACCATTTCCGAGCAATGATGAATTGAGACTTCCAAAGGTCAATTATGTTAAAATACATGCATTTGGATCGAAACATAAGCGCTGGTTGCTGGGTTTCCGGGCTCAAGAAGTATGTTCGTCAAGCATATGATTCGAAATTCCTTCTCTATACCAATTCTAATTCCAATCTATTCAACTATCTTCGAGCAAAGATGAATTGAGACTTCCAAAGGTCAATTATGTTAAAAAACATGCATTTGGATCGAAGCACAAGGGCTGGTTGCTAGGTTTTCGGGCTGAAGAACTATGTTTGTCAAGCACATGATTCCAAATTCCTTCTCCTTCCCAATCCTAGTTCCAAAATATTTAACTATCTTCTAGCAAAGATGATTTGAGACTTCCAAAGGTCAATTATGGTATAAGACATGCATTTGGATCGAAGCACAAGCGATGGTTGCTGGGTTTTCGGGCTCAAGAACTATGTTCGTCAAGCACATGATTCAAAGTTCCTTCTCCTTCCCAATTCTAATTCCAATCTATTGGAAAAGACTATCTATTGAAAAAGACTACAATCTATTGACTATCTTCGAGAAAAGATGAATAAAGACTTCCAAACCTAAATTAAGGTAGAAGACTTGCATTTGGATCGAAACATAAGCGCTGGTTGCTGGGTTTCCGGGCTCAAGAAGTATGTTCGTCAAGCACATGATTCAAAATTCCTTCTCCTTCCCAATTCTAATTCCAATCTATTGAAAAAGACTATCTATTGAAAAAGACTACAATCTATTGACTATCTTCGAGAAAAGATGAATAAAGACTTCCAAACCTAAATTAAGGTATAAGACTTGCATTTGGATCGAAACATAAGCGCTGGTTGCTGGGTTTCCGGGCCAAGAAGTATGTTCGTCAAGCACATGATTCGAAATTCCTCAG
This sequence comes from Marchantia polymorpha subsp. ruderalis, assembly GCA_037833965.1. Taxonomy (NCBI): domain Eukaryota; kingdom Viridiplantae; phylum Streptophyta; class Marchantiopsida; order Marchantiales; family Marchantiaceae; genus Marchantia; species Marchantia polymorpha. The sequence continues at coordinate 27,930,467 of AP031351.1, read as the reverse complement.
GTTATGGAGACTAAACTGAGTGGAGATAATTGGACGGCAATGGTCGTTTCATCTTAAGTGACAAAACACGCACTTGCTACTGGTCACTAACTCTGCTACAGGAGCCATCTGACAATGCATGCCCATAGTATTTTGAAAAAAAGGTCCGAATCTGATCGATTCTCATCGTCTCGTGCAGAAATTTGAACGTTCGTCAGTGACGCCGATATCTCGTGCAGATACTTGAACATTGGTCAATGATGCTAATATCTCGTGCAGAACCTTGTACGTTTGTCAATGATGCCGATATTGGGGAACCAACAGTGCATTGTCATGCGTGAAAGACAGCTTCGTCTGCACTCATGATACTTATACTCATACTTGTGACGCGATTAATTATTGAGCATTGTACATGCATGTTTGATTTGATGATATGTCCAAAACCCATTTGCGCCCACAACCGACTTCGGTAGTTGCTTTTGGAGTTTGTAACGTAGAAGATCGAACCTTAGATCTGGAATGTGACACTATCTATCCATGTGCGGCGCGGGCTCAAACCTTCCATTTCTTTCTGTAGGCTTCGGATGACGAGAGCTTGAACTTGTCATATATCGTCCTTAAGAGAGATCTGACATATCTGAAGGATAATTCCTTCACACTTTGATTCTTCAACACGCACTCATGAATATGTATATGAAAAGTTTATGTGTCGAGTCTGAACGAGGTGAGAAGAATAAATCATGAAACTTACCAATTCCAGTATCGAACAGAATTTTGGTGTCATATCAAATATCACAACATGAAACAATTTGAGGGTACCATGAAATGAAGAAGATATTAGAAGGGATAGTTCAACTCGGCAATAACAGTAAAAATACAGGATCTAGTTAGATATATATAGAATATTTTCCTACTCCTCATCAAAGAGAGTTGCTTGCACGTAGAGGTCACCGTGATCAGTATTATTCACAGCGATAGAAAATTAAATAATTAATTACAAATAATTCCCATAATCCATTTTCGTGACAGTTGTTTGCGATGTTTGTGAATCTGTTGAGCCAGAAATTTTTTGCCAAAGAATCTATGAGATATATGCATATGAATTATTTCTCTTTGAGAATGAAAAATGAACAGGGGGGAACACCACATCCGTTTTCAAAATCACCATATTTCCAAATATTTAAAGAAAGCTTCCTGGACTACTGACATACTCAACACCGTACTCTTTTGTCTGGGTCATGCTTTTACTCGGACATATCACATGCTTCCCAAATGGTTGTGGGGAGAGGAAAAACATGGGGATTACAGTGAAAACCTCTCATTTGAGCTAAATCTGTTTTATTATATTAACATTCGTTCTGTTGTGATGTGATACATGCACCGACATGTAACAGTCTCTGCTTGTTTTCAGATATGGGTAAGTATACGCGAACAGAAAAACAGCAAGGCGCAACTGAATTTTAACTTCTAATCCAATCTCCCAAAACTGTCATAACTTTCCAGTTTATATTTTATAAAGTATAAACACGTATGGATTTTTTTTATTAAATGGCCTGAAGAAAGGTACATTGCTTCTAGCTTCGCAACTGCTGTAGTAACTCGTTCGGTTGTCGAGACTGGTGCAGTTTATAGTAAGCTTGAAATGAGTATCGATGGTTTGTTTGTGTATTTCTTCAGTTCACGTCTGCTTCGCCTTCTGTCGACACGCATGGAGATGATATGGGAGAATAACCCCATGTCATTCTTAGTACAAGCCTGAGGTGTTCACGAGTGAATTTCACCAATCCTCATCCTTCTTTGCCGAAGAAAGGCGCTTGATTTGAGATCCAGTTGTAACATACAGCTGACATATTTCATCATTAAAGGGAGGAAGAGGGAGAGAGATGACTGCGAATACAATATACAATAATATAGCGGTGGCTCGCGTCTCGCAACAAAAATCATTCAATCAGTGGAGGAAACAGAGGAAAGGCCAGCGCAGTAAGTCGCGCAGATGAAGATAAAAAACATCGAAAAGCGATTTACAAAAGGGGAAAAGAAAATAGGCCTCCATCTTTTGCTTTGTCATAGTCTCATTCATTCATGAATGTTTCTCTGTCTGTCTGGGCTCGGCAAGTACAAGTGATTGAGTAGTGTAGAATTAAAGTAGGGACATCTCCAGAAATATCATTGCATTGCGAGGCCGTGTACTGTAGTTACCTCCGCGAGGTTACTGTAGTAGGTTCGAGGGTGTAACAGTAGGAGTGTCTTCTACCATGATCCCAACCAACGAGGTAGGTAGAATTGCCAGCCTGTACACACGGTACACCGGTGTATTGTACTATCCTATACTGTACCAACCTAGATTCGAAAGCAGATCTAGGGCATGCACTAACCCTGCGTCCGCCTTTTTCTTGGACCGAATAATCATGAACCAGTGGATTTACCGCGGTGCACGAATTTTAAAGCATTCCGGCAGGACGAGAGTTCGAGCTCTCCAGGGAACGAGAGCAGCCCGAGACCTTCCCGGAGGCGGTGGATTTCAAAAGCCCCGCTGACTTGTCAAGAAGCGAAGGCGAAGGCGAAGGCAGCGATGAATCGCGGTTCGGCTCGTGCAGTCTTCGTGGCTTTTCCTTTTCTGCGTGTACTGGTTCCGTAAGATGACGATCATCTGCTGCGTCTGCAGACAGCGCGAGGGCGAGTCGCAGACAAACGAGGCCCGAGTGGCCTGCTGTGCGCAGAATGTCTGATGCGAAAGGACGACCGAAGCCCGAGCAGGAGCAGGAGATCGATCGGATGCATCCCGAGTCCCGTGGCCGCTGGCCGCTCGCGTCCTAGAAGCGAAAAAGAAGAAAAATCCGCAGGTTAGGAAAATTCCTTGAGCCCCATGAATGAAGGCCGTTTTCTTGAGACCAACGCAGCGGCCGCGGCAGCAGCAAAAGCAGCAGAGAGGCCGAGCGAGCGAGCGAGGACATGGAGCAGAGCAGAAAGGGGACGGGACGAGACGAGACGAAACGAGAGAACAAATATACCTCGCGCATAGTGTCGGAGCGAGACGAGTCACGCCGCCTCTAGTCTAGTTCTCTCGCACGCTCGAGAGGGTGCCATCGCAGGGGCCCCTACGTCACACGAAAAACAGCCAACAATCCGCATGGTCCGAAACGAGTGGGCTGTGGAATCTTATCAAACCTTCCCGTTCCGCGTTCTTCAATCATGCGCCAGTGGCCCATGCTCTCGCCTCCTCCCTTATCCTCGCCACCCTCGGGCCACCCTCGGGCAGCCCCGGGCAGGGCAGCCTGCGCTCCTTGCGTAGGAACGGAGCGGAACGGGGCGGGGCGGGGAGGGACGCGGGTGTTCTTTCGCGGCACGCGCGGCGCGGCGCGGCTGGTGGGGGCAGCGGCGCAGGGGCTGCAAAGCGTCACGGCCGGGGAGGGAAGTGGGGAGGAGGGGGGTGGGGGGGCGACCCGGGCGAGTTGTCGGATCCGTAAGTCCACGTGACAGTTGGACGTCCTTTTGGCGCTTCCGTTATGGATCTCCGAAAGCTGCTTAATCCTCTGACTGTGTGTGTCCGGCTGGCAGGCACGAGAGGGAGAGGGGCAGGGTAACGACCATGGTCGGTGGAGGCGAGCCGAGCCGGGCCGAGCCTCATGTCGTCTGTCGTTTCAACTCGGAGATCAGCTCCCGCACTACCAGATCGCGCATCGCCTTCGTAGATGACACGTCTGTCGTTTGGACAGAAACGCCTTCCCCCCGTAGGCCAGGCCGCGCTAGGCCGTCATGCGTTGCAGTTACGCTGTGAACCCTCTCGGTTCAGCTGAACGCCCCTCAACGCGCTGCCCGCTCGGCCGGTTTCCGCCCCCCTCGCGCGCCGAACCGGCCTGGTTTCCCGCCCCGGTCTCGGGCTCATCCAGTTTCCGCTGCCGGATTCGCCCCCCTCATCATATGCTCCGCAGGATCTCATCATGGACCGTGGCGCTCGCGCGCGGAGGTTGGACAACCTGACAAGTACCGGTGTCCGGTTGCCGGGCGTAGAAAACGAGTCTGTCGGCCTCGAGCTTCGCGTTAGCCCTCTCTCGCTCTTTCCCCACGGGGACAGGATCTGGCCGCGCTTCCAGATCGACGCCCCGGCCAGGGCTCTTCCCGCGCCCTCGAGATCCCCAAAGAGTTCCTGGCCGTGGATGCCGAACCTTGAGTGGCATATTCGATCTTGCGGGTGCTCTGACGATCCACCGTACTGTGGAGCCAACGCGAAGTCTCGTGGGCATGCATGGAATCCATGGATCGAGCACAGGCCAATGATTAAGCCGGAGCTCTCAGCGAGGATCTGCTTATTATAGCTAAGCAGCAATTTACGAAATATCATCATCGGCCATTCTCGTTAATCGTCACTCGAAGGTCAAATGCGATCCGACATCGCCGAGGAGGTGGGAGTGGCAGATTTCCTCAAATTCTTTCTCGTTTTATTCCAGAAAGCAGGGAAAGCAACAGAGAGCGTGACATGTAGCCCTGGCGCAGGAAAAGAGGAGACGCGAAGTCCTCAAAAGCAATCTAATCTTGAGTCAACCGGCCTACTAATCGGGACAGTGCGGTCTTTCCGGCCTCTAAATATCGATCAGAAGTAGTGGTGAGGAAGACGACAAGTGGAGGTTGTGCAGGAGATACTGGCAGCCTCCTCTTCATGGATACTGAACTTATTTCTCCAATAAAAAATACTGCACAGCGTATTTTCTGCACAATACCGGTGAGTTTTATAAAGGTATTATTTATTTTAACTTTTCCCATCACATGTCTTTTCTCTATCTGCTCTCCACTCTGTTGCCTGATGAGATGTCCACTTTAATTCCTCTTTTCTGTATGGCTATCATCACAAATCTCTCTGCATGGATAGATGTCCTGTCACAAAGATCATCTTCCACTACTGCGAAATTCCCATAAAGCATTTGTCGATCTTCAGAATGATCTACATGCCTTACTTTCCCTGCAAAGCATGTTTGTCAAATTCACACCGGTTTGTTATTTTCCCTCTTTCCCACACAAAATTCCCTTCGTGAGCATTTGGCAGCAATTTTTACTCGGTCGTTGAAATTTTTCCTAAAAAAAGTGCAGCCGTAACGAGATGACATGCATTCGAATCTCTGCATGACATAAATAGCATGTAAGAGTCATTTGTGCTTGACGTGGGACGACCACCTACTGCATCACGAGAGCGAATGATAGAAATGGTAAGATGTGAGTTGCAGGTGAATTACTTTCTTTCTTTTACACAGAGTGGATGATGGAAGGGGGAATTCCCGATAACGAAAAGAAGCGGCAGAATAGAACAAAAGGCATTGTTGCAGGAAGGTGCTCGTCAAGGGGTACACAAAGTAACAAAGCTGAAGACAGCTAAGGGTTCGTCCTTCCATCAATATGCTGAATGGAATCCTGGGGTATGTTTTGTTCGCAGGTGGCGCCCGAATCGTCGAATTAATTCCATTGCCGCCCTACAACAACAAAACTAAATTGGAGTCAAGCAGTTATGGGAAAGACATTTTCTGTGTCCTCTGTTGTCGCCCAGAAACCAGGGAGGTTACATCACAAAACCTGGAGCCAAGGCTGGGCACATGTAAAACCATGTAGAATGTCCTCTATTGTCGCCTTGCAAACCATATCTTACGCCACTGACTTGCACAGCATCAATCATTCCACTACAGTTGTTGTCACAAGTTTCAGCTCCTCATGCTGAATATACTACAGTGTCTAACGGCCTGTGTCCTGAAATTTGGGTTCTACTGTGTCTTTCCTTCGCTTTATAAGCTAGTCAATGACTTTCATGTTAACCCAATATCAAAAATTTAAATATTTCCATGCAAAGTACCATCGGCAATTGAATGATCTAGATTAAAAACTTCCTTAATCAAGAAAACCAACTGCATCAGTATGTACATAGATAATTACAAAAGTTCGATAAGAATCTAATTAGTGAAAACTCAGAAAACATATTTGATTTACATACTATTTACTCTGAAAAAAATAAATAGATTTTTATGTTGAGAATAAGTACAATTGAGAACATGTGAATATTGGAAAAATAATTACAATAATTATTGTGACTTTCACATGTTAAATTTTTAAACTACACACGATATATACATATCACAATTGTAGTTTAAAAATCACTTATCTCCTGGATAAGAATTAAAACCCTCTTACAAGTGTCAGTATTACCTACATCTGTTATCATGCTCTTTAATATGGAAAGATACAAGTTTTCAATCTAGAATTTTGAAAAGTATAATTTAATTTTACAGTATAGCCGTGAATATCTCACAATCTGAACTATTATTATCATATTTCTCTCATGAAAATTCACAAACTAATACAGAGTTTATGACCCATTTTCAAAATGAAAAGCTGTTATTATATCTATATGGAAGTGATCATTTCATGTCATATGAAAAAATGATGTTAAAAATAAACAAAGATCAAAGAAAAAAACCTAAAAATCTTTGACATATAACTTTATCTTATACAAAATATTGTTTTGAAGGTTTCTGATGTGGAAAATGATGCGTAAATGAAGTTCAATTTAATTTTTAATCAACATATCATTTATTTTTTATAGAATTGGATATTTTGAACTCACTTGTGATAAGTTGATTGTAATTTCAATTAAAAGAGAGGGATTTGATGATAGAAAAAATAAAATATAGAATGATAGTTTAAGTTAAATATAGTAAATTAAAGATGTTTAACATGCTAGATACATAACACAACAAAAACGCTCATGGCCAGAGGGGGGCATTCCGAGAATTGAACTCGGGACCTCTTGCACCCTAAGCAAGAATCATACCACTAGACCAAATGCCCTGATTGGTTTGGAAATATAATCAATCTATTATGAATGGTATTAAATACTAAAAATTGATTAAATAAATAAATATAAATTTTAGCTTAAATTTTTTTAAGTATAATTAATTAATAATCGGATAAAATCATTCAAATTCTATATTTTTCAAATTTTTTTATGAAATCAATGTAAGACTTAAAATTTAATCTAGAATAAGTGTGATATCATGATTGATACTAAAATGTTAGAATATTTAGAAGGATAAGGATTAGCAAGAAATTCAAAAAACAAGATGTGTTATTCATAAAACTTACACTTAACCCATCATGGAATTAATTTTCATACAAAATCTTTCATTCATGTCATAAATATTTGCATTCATTTTTTTAAAAATTATTGCAATATTTTTACATCAATAATTCTTCATTGGAATATTATTTAGATTCCAATTATTATTACTTAATTTATGTGATATCTATATGTGATAATTTTTTGAAAATTTATAAGATAAATCTTACACAGAATTATATTAAAACTAAAAGTATCTAGATCAAATCGTATCTAACACATGCACTTGTAAGTTTGTTGCATACATTTTAAGAATAAAAATATTTAGGTAATTAATGATTTGATATTTTTTAATCTGGCAACAAACACAAAAAAACCAAATGTTTATGTCAAACATTCAAAATTCACTTCTTAAATTTTAAGATTCATATTTTTTAGATTAAGCATATGTATCTTACTTTTATTCATAATAAAATTTTTCAAATCTATTACACATCAACAAAATAATGATATTTTGATGATGTGTAAATAGATTTTGACATTTGCTATTTAAAATTTAATCCTTTTTTAATAAGATCTGGAAAATATAAAATATTTTTTATATCATTTATATATCAAAAAGATAAATGATCAAATATTGAAGTAAAAAGCTAAAAGAACACATATTACCTTGCATTTTTCATGTTGAAATTTGCGAATAATTCCTGTTGTATTTGCAATTTTTAATCATAGCTTTCAAAAATTCAAGTTTTCATTGTGTTTTCATTCTCATTTTCTTCACACTCAATGCTATAAACTGTATAGTAAAGGGGACGACTAGGGCCACACCCGCCCGTTCAAAAGCGGGCCTCGCCGTAGCAAAAACGGGTGTGGCCCTAGTCGTCACCGGAACCGGATGGGTGGACGATGACGTCACCCCTTGTAGCAGGAGGGGGACTTGAATACGGGTCGCCGAGCTCTCATCTGAGGAAAGATTTCTGGGCCAATTTCGCATTCCCATGACCCTCTCGGTGTTCCATCTTCGTTTCCTAACACTAATGGCCACTGACAAGCATGGGCATGGTAATGAGCGGGCAGTTGTGGCCGTAGCAAAAACGGGTGTGGCCCTAGTCGTCGCCTATAGTCAATAGTCAAAAAAAATTTATAATCTTTGGCTAAATACATTTGATACTAAAGCACTCATTATGTAAAATACATGATGAATGCTCAATAAAATAACTTTTTTCATACCAATAAAATAATACTAACAATATATATTAAAAAAATACAATATTTTTTGTAAATGATTTTTAATTTTTAATTATTTTAATTTTTATTTAATTTAAATATTATCCTGTATTAAAAACATGTATAGATGATTATCAAATTATTTTTTCTCATTTCATGATAATTTTATTCATTTATTTGAAATAGTAACAAAAATCCATGTATTCATTTAATATCTTGAGGTTGTAGATACAACACAATTGTGTTAACAACTATTTTGCATGTAATCTAATTGTTGTTTTATAACAAATCAACCATATGGAACAAAACTTATATAAATATTAATAGCTTTCATTATACAACTTGTTGAGGTTAACTCATGTTACGGATTAACTTTGGTTTCTAGCTAATGATGGATGGGTGGCATGGACGAGAGATTAAATATCCCACCGACTTCTAATGTACATATGTTTTTCACTATTGACAATATACTCATTCTCGCGTGTTTCAACCATGGACGTAGTCATACCACTAGATGAACTAAGTTACATCTTTGTGTGGACTCGTTGATGTTCATTAGTTTACTGCCTTATTGTTTACTGATTATCATTTTTTCCTTAAAAAATGAATATCAAGGTTAGTGTGCTTTCAGATATCAGGTGCTAATCGATGTTTTAAATTTCATCTCATTAGCATGTGGAAATATGGGAAATTAGGTTTGTTTTGCTGGTTGTTGTTATGAAACCATTGGTGGAAAAAAAGTTTACTGTGGTTCATGGAGCGGAGATAATCAGTGTTGATTGGGAAGAGCGTATATATGTCAACGAAGCTCTACCTATCGAGTATGATCAAATAGTGACAATCTAGCATAGTAGTTTCGTGCTCTCATACTACTCCACTCGTGACAACAAAATTATAGATTTTGAAGTTTCTTAGATTTTAGTAAAGCTCATCAACACATATGTTTAGATCTCACAACAACTCGGTCAAGGAATTGTTGATGACGTCGACCTCCTCACATGACTACATTATTGGATGTATTCTTATGAGTCGTTTATGAATGTTCAAATCTACCAATAAAATTTTTTACAGAATGACATCTGAGCAAGTACAAGTATGTCTTCAACCGTAGAAGTTTAGCATCGATTATTTCAATCATCTATAATGTAAATCTCTTGAACATTTAATAGCAATTGAGAAACCAGGAGATGTTTACAGAAGAGGAGAGTTGTTTTGAAAAATCTAGTGCCAATTCAAATATTCAAGAGGAATTGTCGGCAAAATCATAGCTTTGGCTTGAGTGTGAAAAGTTCAATCGTAGAAGTTGAAGAATTGACGCATGGTTAATCATGGTTTGTTGTACACGAGGTTTTTAATCTAGATAAAAAATTTGTAAGCAGCTCATAGCTTCATCGCAATCTCAATGAAAATTTGCTCATGCATGAATTTTTTTTTTGTCACTCAATTTTGGTTGAAAATCGCCACATACCATCAAATTTTGTATTGACGAGCATAAACCAGACACTCTTTTGAAACTTGGAGGATTCAACTATGGATTTGAATCTTTGCCGATGATTCTTGATAACGTCAATTTTCATTTCATCGTTACAATCTTTTGATCCACGTATCAATCATCCATAGTCATTTTTTTAGAGATTTTGGATTGCATTAGCACTGATTTGTGAACTTTGCTCATAGAGCTCAAATTCATTTTGGAAAAACTACAAAACCTAAAGTGTGTAAAGCATATGAAAGGATAGCTAAAGACCATGAATCACGCAATGTTGTTCAAGGAGAGACATGTTCACATCAGCGACATTGAATGGAGAAATTTGCAATAGCAAGTCGTGTACATGATGATGGGACATCTAGACCTGTTAGTTATGAAGTAGGTTGAGCAGTATGCTGAAATCACATAGCTATTTGATGCTTTTCAGCTACAGTTACATAAAAAAAAATTGTCCAACGTGTTGTACATGTACATAAAGATGAAATCCGCATCTAGATGTAATCATCTTTAGTTAATTGGAACTAAAGTAGAGTTTACTCAAGATGAAGTTATAGTTACTTTAGCGTGCACTAGTCATACTTTTCATGTCAACAATCCGCGTGCTTGGTAAATAAAGAATAAATGCGTTGGTTGATAGCGCCACGTCAGCAATCCGATGCTTGCGAAGTAAAGATTCAGTGTGTTAGATTGAGAGCGCTATTTCAACGATCAGTGTGCTTGTTAGGGTTATCCATCAAATCATTCATCCACTAGGACTAGAATGGATGGTGGGAATGAGATATTATTTTCTTGTACTAAGAACTATATAACGGAGAGTATAACCATTGTTGATATCTTTCATATTTAGAGTTTATGTTTTCATCTTTGAGTAAATTTCTCTTTAAATAATAGTGTTACAATGGTATCAGAGCGATATTGCTCTTTCTTTGAGTGTGGATTACTCTTCATGAAATAACAAGTGAGCAATGATAAAGTGTAGTTTTGAGAGAGTACAGAAGCTGACAGAGGTCAATGATATGCATATAGAGATAAGAAAAACTTATAGTTTTGGAGATATGTATGGGCTTGACAGGAATCAAATACCACATTGATCAATTCCTAATCTATTTGATATTCATCTTTATTTCATGGAAAAATCTCATTTATGGATGTACATTGTGACTTGTTGAATTGCATAATTTATGACTAAGTGATGAAGTTGAGAATGCCATCAAGTTTTCCAATAGTTAGTTATGGAGAGACTTGGGTTTGTACCATATACATTCCATATTGAATGTTTCATGAATTTGAATCGCGCATCACCCGCTCTGATTTGCTTCAACACTTATGTAGAGATTAAAAATATATATTGACATAAAAGATTGTAGAAAATAATTTTTGTGAGTAATTATGGAGAAAAGTACTATAGAGCTTTGATAGAATCATCTATAAAGAATGTGATTACTTTGTTGAGAAGTCAAATAGTTATTATATTTACTTTTTATTAGAGTGAATATGAAAAAACATGGACACATCAATCGATATGAATGAGATTCTCAACGCAATCATGACAAAGATGAAAGAGTTGAAAAAAACGATAGTATATAAATATACAAAACAACAAGCCATGGAAGATAAAATCAATGCATTGGAGAGAGATAAAAAAAATGAAAGAATTGGAGAGATGGAAGTTGAAATTCAAATTCAAGCTTCCCAAGTTCAATCGGAACTAATTCATATTGATATAGTTGAGTCAAATAGATTATGTATTCAAGATAAGGAAGATCAAGCAAATCTTTTGCTTTGGATAGGAAAGTCATGTAAGATGGAAACTTACAAAGGGAGCAGAGCAATGGGATTGCTAGAGTGATGTATAATGAGAATGAACATTCATTTATACTAATTTCATGTTTTCTAATCATATTGCAATAATATTCATGAAATCTTATATTACGGATAAACCTCTCACATGGTACACGACATGAAAACGTATGTTTTCAAAACAATATGCTTTTATTTTGTGAAGTGAAATGCAAGAAAGACTTCTGCAAAATTTTCAAACGGTGGATTCTCTTCAAAATGCAAGAATGAAATTATGAAATTTGAAACAGAATGTAAATATGCATTAGTACATTAAAGAATTTTGTGATTTTCAAATATCTATTATGAATACAAGTGGAGCAAAACGTTTGGACGAATTCAAAAAAGCAATCCACAGTGAACGAAGCAATCACAATAGCTTAACAAATTTCAGATGCTTATGGTGTCACAGACGATGAGCCAACAAGCAATTTTCAAGATCTATCTGGCTTCAAAACTTTTCAAGATCTATTTGGCTTGAAAACCCATTGACGCAGAGCAGATTTTGCACTAGCAAGAAGATTGAATTTAAGATTTGGAGTTAAGATTCGACGATCAAGATTCTAAATTTGCAAGAGGTTTATGCAAATAATTGAATGATTTGAGAAGTAGCAAAAATTTGTGACAATTGTCAATCCTATGCATCTAGACGAATGGGTCACATTGTCAAATTTTGCAAAATTTGATCGGCACCACAAGGACGACAATCCATACAACGACAATCGTTTAACAACATGGAGAGTATAAAGTATGAAGAAGTTGAGAAAGAAGTTTTAGGAATAAAAAATCATCACTAAATTTGTCTTGTGGCACTACTGATTTCACAAAAGAGAAAAAAGACAAGATTGAAAGAAAGAAATGGTTGTTATTCATAAAACAAGTAAGAAGCAAGTTCAACTCATTGTCACAAATGATTTGATAAAATGGCACAAAATGAGAGTTGTGATTGATAATAAAGTAAGAAAAAATTCTTTACCAAGGAGTGTTGCTATGAACTTAGGTTTGATGTTGATAAAGTACATGAGTGAGGAAGTTCAATTTCCAAACAGACAAATTGAAGTGATAGAATATAACCACGGAGTAAAATTTATCCATAGATAGATACAAGGAGAGCATTGAATGAAGAGCAGTTTGCTTAGCCATATATATCCTTGATGTCATCATTGGAATGTCATGGATAGAGTAATATAATCCGAAGATTGATTGGAAAAAAAGATGATAAAAAATAGTGGTTGGATGATAAATGAATTAAAAATTAGATCTCAAAATATGAATTTATCACTTTTTATGATGGTTTAAACATCCCTTTTAAAGATGATGCATGTTTACTTGGACTTATAAGATATATTGGGTCCACAAATTGCAAGTTTTAGGTTGATTTTCATTAAGGTTTATCTCAAATGGCTTTGCGGTAGTTCATCATGGTTCTAAAAACTAGGATTATCTCTTATAATCATATTCAAACACCATCTCATATATTCTCTTCATTCATCACTCAAGATTACACACATATCAACACTTCAAGAAATCAAAAACCTCATTCTTTCATTGATGAAACAAGTTTTTACACATGAATTTTACAAACTTGCTTCATGATTTTTTTTCTTGACTCTTTATATATACTTCTTCAGAAGTGAACATAGTAACTAATGGTAATTATTATCTAAATTATTTTTACAAAGATAAATCATGATAAGTTTAAATAATTTCCAATATTTGATTGGCCTCTTAAAAATTCTATATTTAAACTAATCCATAGGTTGAGATGACAACATGTCATATGTGCCTTTCCAACTTCTTACTAAGTCAACAAGAGATTAAGTCAACATTAGACTTTGTCTAACGAATGAAGTTTTCAATACTTGGTCAAACCAATCAAAACTAAGCATGTAGTCAAAAATCTTCTCTCTTGAAATCTAGACCTTTGTAAAAGACAAAATCAAAATGCTCATTCAAATCTTCTAGGTAGGACGTGTTGGATGTTAGATCGTGTGATAAAATTATACAAGCACAATAGGTTGTACTCGTTAGAGTACATCACTATTTGTGAGGAAGTTCACTTTACCATATTATGTTCAGATGTATCATGTATGACATTCCAAACTAGACCAAACTATATGAGTGATTTATACATGTTTCTTCTTGATGGAAAAAAAATGTAACCAAGTTTTTATAAAGTAATTTGGTATTTTGTGTACATTGTATCATGGAAATACAACATATGCAGTACTTTGATGTTGCAATTTATGATTTCACTAAGATACTAGAGTATGTACATAGTGAGTTCAAGTTCCCTCATTCTATAGAAAGTTGTACTATGTATTTTTTATAGATGAATATTTAAGATTTGTGTGTATAAATTTTTTTAGCCACAAGTCTAAGGTGTTTCTAATTTTCAAAAGTTGACCGTTCCAAGTTGAGACTCAGACTAGATACAAGATGAGATATTTAGTATCAAATAATGACAAGTAGTACATTTCTTATGACTTAAAGAAGTAATGTGTAGATGAGAAAATTACTCGCCATTTCACAGTGGTTTATACTTCACAACAAAACATTGTTTCAAAAATTTTTAACTAAACATTGTTGAAGAAAGTGCAAAATATACTGAGCCAAATTAACCAGGTGATATTTGAACCAAAGCTATCAACAACATAGTTTATTTGGTGAATCTTTTTTTTCTAGTGCAATCAATTTTTCCAACAGCGTTTGAATTGAGCCATAAATGGATGGCGAATTATAGTTGTTTGAGAACTTTGATTGTATTGTTTATCTTCTCACATCCAAGTAGCATATGACTAAATTAGATACTACATTCAAGAAATTTTGTTCTATTGGATATGCTAATGAAGTGAAAAAGTATGGGCTATGAAATCTAGTAGTACTTAAGGTGATTGTCAATATGAATGTTTCTTTGAAAGATTGTGATTTTGATACAAAGTATGGAGATGAAACTACATTAATCTTGGAAAATAGTGAACTTTCTTTGTACATGGAAACTCAAACTTTGATCAATAAACTTGAGTAAAATGCTGCTATGGATCGGGAGATGCAGTCATTAATTGACAACAAGACTTGGGAGTTGGTTGAGCTTGAGCTTGACCCAATCAGTTATTGATTGAGTCCAAGTGAATAATCAAGATGAAGTACAATCCAACATGAGACGAGGTAAAAATCTTCAAAGCCAAGTTAATGATTAGAGTTTTCACATTGAAAAAAAGTGTGGACTACAACAAAGGTTCACACTTATAATAAAATATGTTATAATTTGTCTTGAATGTGCACTAGCCGCAATGTTCAATCTTATTATGGATAGATGAAAAGTTGTAATCACATGATTACAACATTTTTCTATGTATATTTTGAGAATTAGATCTACATGAAACATTGGTTGACTTTGAAGTCAAAGGCAAAAAGAGTTTGATCTATAGATTGCTGAAATCATTGTGTAGACTGAAGCAAACTACTAAATAATAGAATACGTAATTTGATGAGTTCATGAAGACACAAGAATTTTTACAAAATGTGCATAATGTTTGTGACTACATGAAGAAGATGAATGATGAGACTTTCAATGTCATCATTCTAGTACTCTACGTTGATGACATGTTCATCTTGGCAAATGTTGATGAATGCAAGAGTGAGTTAAAGTTTACATTTAAGATGAGTGATATTGGGGAGTCAAAGAGAATATTAAACATGGATATTCATAGGGATTTTGAAAATAAGATTTTATAGATATGAGAATGTCAAATAAGATATTAGTCATTGATATACATAGGAATTTTGAAAAGAAGAATTTATGGCTGAATCATGACAAGTATGTTTATTGTATACTTGACAAGTCTAATAAGGCCAATTCTAAGAGAGTATGTACTTCTTTGACATCACATTTTAAGCTCTTCATAGCTCAATGTTCTATAGATGCTCATGAGAAGAAAGAATGTCATGTGTTCTTCATAAACATGTTGGTAGCCTCATGTATTTGATTATGTGCACTAGGTTTAATATTGCTCTTGCAATGGATAAGGTGAGCAGTTACATGTTAAATCAAGAAAAATTTCATCGAGAATAAGTGAAATGGATTTTGAAATAACTGAAGAATATGGTAGATTATGGCTTATTTTTTGATGATTTATTATACAATGTCAAATTTTTGTTGAACTTTGTTGATGCTGATTTCGGATAGGATCCGGACAAAAGAAGATCTATAACTATGTATGTGTTTATACTTAGCAATGGAAGCATTAGTTTGAAATCTACTTTGTAAAAGTGTGTAGTTTAGTCGATAACAAAATTTGAGTATGTAAAGGCAGCAAAAGCAGCAAGGGAAGTTATTTGGTTGAATAGTTTTATTATGAAGATGAGATATATACAAGCATGATCAATCTTCATTGTGATAGCCAAAGTGCTTTACATTTGACTGCAAACTAGTTCATGAATAATAAAGTGAGTCACATCGACATCATGTATCATTTTATCAGATAAATAGTGTTTGATAACACGATTGAGCTAATCAAGATAGACGGTAAATCAATCTAGCTGATGCGTTAAACAAGTTATTCATATGATGAATTTCAAACTATTGCATTTTGCTACTATGCAAGTTGTGTATGTGGAACATAAGTTGAGTTTACTATGATAATATCTTCAATTAGCCCTTTAAAGAATGATCTTGTGTTAGGTCTTCTTTTAGAATTCACGGAATAATTATATAAGTTATAGAGTTTACTGTTATCTCTATGCTAGCAAGTTTATTAATCAACACTTTATATCATTACTCTATCATGTTATATTCTAATTAAATTTAGTTGACAAAAGGTATGTTGCATTAGATTTTTTTCTAGAACTTCTCACAGAATAATAATATAGATCATTATTCTTCATGTTACCTTAACATGAATTAAGGGGGAGATTGTTGAAATTAATTTTTGTTAAGGAGTAACCTTGGTTTTGAAGTAAAGATAGCTATAATGGATCGTTTGGACGAAAGTTTAAATACCCCTCCGACTTCTACTACACGGATTTTGTTTTTCACTATTGACAATTAATTCATTGTTTCAGTCGTGCACTTGAATGAACCACTTTACATCTTGGTGTGTACTTTACTGTCACTCATTTCTGTGTCTTATTGTTTATGTGTATTATTGTTTATTGATTTTAGGTAATGATATTAAAACATTTCATCTAACAATACTATATGTATAATCAAATGTTCATTGTATTTTGCATAATTAGATATTGTAATGTAAGTTTCTACATTTTTCATCTAGTTATGTATAATTTACTTTTAATTTTTATATTTTATTAAAAGATTCAAAATTATATTATTTATTAAATTGATGTTGTTTTTCAAATGTAGTCAAATAATTCCAAAATTCCAGAAAATGATTTATGCAAATCAATGTGAAAATTCAACGCAAATATATTTTAAAATTATATATTTTAGCTCTCTTGTTTTAAATTTTCATGAGATGTATTAATCTCAAGATTTATAATATTAACATTGTAAATCCAATTAAGCATCTTACAACTTTCAAAATATTGCTCAATCAACACTTGCATTGTGATCCATTAAAATGCTCTTTTTAGCATCCTAGTAATCTTCATCAATTAGAAATACAAAAATTTAACTTAGATATTACTTTTTTTGCGAATAAATATGTTAAATTGCATAAATATTATTTCAAAAATAAAATTATTTATTACTTATCTAAAAAAATTATATCTTTATCAAATGTAAAATATTAAATCTATCCATCTTATATCATTATTTTCTTAACCTATGTCTCTAGCATTTGATTTATGTAGTGATGATTATTTATTTATTTATTGTTGATGATACAATTGATTTGTGTGACATGATAGTGTCATGCAATGAATGTAATTATATCTAATGATCATGTCAAGATTTAATTTCGGTTCAAGATTACTTTTTTGTAAATAGATTACTTTTATATCAAACAAAATATTATTTGATATAAAAGTAGTCTATTTTGTGATTTGATTTATATTTACAAACCTCATGTACATTTTTTTATCCAAATAATCAATATTTGGATTAATTCATTTCATTTCAACTGGATAGAAAATAAATAAATTTTATATGAATTTTTTGATATTAATAGTTCAATGTATTAGTGTAAGGAAAAAGTTGATTTACATTTTGATATAATATATTATTATCAATCAAAAATAGATTCAATAAATTTAATCAAGATGTTTACAATAGCCTAATTATGATGACTTAAAATTATCTATTTTTCTTCAAAATATTTTCTTAGAAAATGAGTAAATCATGCTGTTAAAATTTTAATTAATTTTTGAAATTATTTTAAGTTTAAAAATATCAAATATATATCGTCATAACATGATTTAAAAGGTCAAACATCTCTTTTCAAAGATTTTTTTATCAAGAATGCATTGATAGATATTTAAAAGAAAATTTCCAATTGTAGCTAAAATCACAAAGATTTATTACTTCATTCCAATCTTTGTAATTGATTGAAGCAATATATAGAATCATAATGTTGAAATGTTATAAAAAATTGGCTCAAGCAAATTACTCCTTTCAAAAATATAGTTACAAATTTCTAAATATAAGCCTTAATTTTTATGATGAAAAAATTATATCATATTTCTTTCACAACACAATTAGTAAATATTATGGATTTATTGTAACATCATCATGTGAAATTTAAAAATTTGGTCTTGTAGTTTTTGGACAGTCTTTTTTCCTATATTTTGATTTTGTGTTGCAATATTTGATTGTAATTTATACTTCGAACGTTCAGGTTTGGCAAGCATAATGAGAAATTGCAAGAGTAAGACTGATCATGAAATCAAATTTATTCTAAAATAGTGCAAAATAAATATTTTTCAAACTTTGAATAGTGTAAAAGGTTGAAGGCGTTAAACAAATAAAAATTAAAGTCCTATGAAGAATTTTTTTATTTCTACAATACAAACAGAATTTCTGTAGCTCTGATTCTTATTTTTTGATATGAAAATATAAAAATACACTCGATATAATATTAAACTATATTTCTTCAAGCTTATATTGTATTTACAACTTTTAAGTTAATAAGATTTTTACAACTTTAGTAACTTTTATTAAGTTTGCATATATTTATAACATCATTTCTACATCTCGCAAGTACATTGTATGAAATTATCTTCAACATTTTGTACTATTCCCGTCAGGAAACCCATATGGTGGTTGAATAGGAAGCATAAATGCTCTGATCTCTCTTTGAATGCGATTACCAGTTGCATTCGATTCATTTCTTCTAGATCAGTTTTACTTCCGCTTGCGCAAACACGAATCATAACTAACATAAACATGTGACGAATTTCACCAATAACTCCGCGCAATTACTTTAAAGGAGATGGATAATGGTGTACAGATTCTGTTGCAAAGTGCAACACGCATATAGTCGCATCTCCAGGTAGACATAATTTTCGTTTTGCAGGAAAAAGTACATTCATTTCGTTGACCTGTTGATACTATTGTACCAAATGTTCTTTAACTAGAAACTGAGAAAATACTGATTCATTTCTATCTCATGATACAGCGCATAAACCAAAGGTTACGATATGATGTCAAAATAAATTACAGAGAGTACTCTTGCTTCAATATTCAAGGGAAACGTCCAACATGGGGAATTTTACTTCCTCGATCGTCATGTTGACTTGAATATGAATTTATACAACAAATAAATACTACGAATATACAAATTCATTGCAAGCTAAAGGT
Organism: Marchantia polymorpha subsp. ruderalis; assembly: GCA_037833965.1. Taxonomy (NCBI): domain Eukaryota; kingdom Viridiplantae; phylum Streptophyta; class Marchantiopsida; order Marchantiales; family Marchantiaceae; genus Marchantia; species Marchantia polymorpha. The sequence goes on along the minus strand of AP031351.1, from coordinate 27,911,081 downwards.
ACAATTGTACAACAGATAAACTCTGTATGGTCTCAAAGTTGCAACTCCGGTACCTTAAGACATCATAATATGTATTTGACAAAGATGTAATTCATGCCAGTTGACCCGCATTTCTGAGCAGCATGACTCGTAATTCTGTCATATCCTCCATGGCATATCTCACACCTTCTCGTCCTAGTCCGGAGTCTTTCACACCCCCGTATGGCTGTCAATAAAACGTCCTGTTAGTGAACAGAATGTAACAACTACAAAAGCTATTTTGGTGACTGAAGCCCATGAACGTAAAATACATTCAAAATACTACCCTGCACAGCAATGCTCCCTTGACTCTTCAATACATGAGTTTTCTCCATCGCCTCTTGCTTTCCTTTCTTCCACTAAGTAGATTCTTCTACTTCCGTCATTAGTATGGTTTCTCTTTCAAGTTCGGTTCTAAGCTGCATGTAGAGCTATGCTCGTCCTAGGTTCTATAACACATATTGGATTTTGAAACACAGTAGATGCTCTCTGCGACAAGGAGTACACACGTCCATTCCTCGACCATTACTATTACAAGAACAAACGAAGCACTTGATTCTGAATATTGTTCTTCAGTGAAACCTAGGGTATTTCCCCAAAACTAGGATACAAATGAACCGAAGGAACTTACCTGTGAATCGATTCTCATACTCGGAGCGTCGTTAATACAAACACCGCCCACGTCTAGTTGCTCGAAAGCATAAAAAGCTTTATTTAAGTCAGCCACAAAAACTCCGGCCTGCAGACAGAAGATGGCTGTGAGACACTTTGATAATATTGTAACAGAACACGTGGTAAAAGCGCCACAAATTCAAAAGACCGATTTCTAAACTCATGGCATTCTCGATGACAGATCACTCATCGTATCCTAGGCCAGCTGCAACCATCTTCACTGCAACTGAGGTATATGCCTGACACAACACGTCAGTGCATGCTTTTCAATTGTTCAACTGTGACTTGATGTGTGCAAGAAATCTTACCTGCAAACCAAACTTTGATTGGTTGACGTTGGCAATTGCAGTTTTATAATCTTTGTATGATGCAAGTTCCATAGTTGGTCCGAAAACCTCCTCGGTATGGACCTGCACTCATCACAAGGAGAGTGTGACTCCCGTATCTCAGAAATATATGAATCTTAATTTTACATGAGGTCGAAACCTAGTCTGATATATATGCTTCATCCTGGATACCGACTATAAGTTAAATCTTTTTGAAAATTAAATGTTGAGTTTACATAAGGGATATAGACCTGTGCTTCAGGTGAAACGTCCTCCAATATGGTTGCGTCATAGAAAGCGCCATCTCGCTTTCCCCCTGTTAAAACCCTGTAGATTCACGTCTCTCATATAAGTGAAATGTGGACATTACAAAGTCTTCGTTCGCATATGCAAAATGCGAACTGAACTAGTGTCCAGTTACAAATTCTTTAAGGAATTTCTTACCTAGCTCCTCCTTTAACAGCTTCGTTTACCCATCCTTCAATTCTCTTTGCATCTGATTCAGAAATCAGGGGGCCAATAAATGTTTTCTCATCACTGGGATCACCCTGCAAGAGTGTCAAACACGTCAGGAGTTGCCCAGTCAAAAGCTATATTATTTTTTTTAGGAATTCAACCAAGGCTAATAGATCTCTATTATAGAATAATAAATATGGCTTCAATATATGAATAGAAGTCGAAGATAGCCTAGCAAAGTCATGCCATAAGCAGTTCCTTGAAGTTCCAGATTATAGCTTAAAACGATGAGACGGGCACCTTGACAAGAGTGGATGCTTTTGCAACTAAAGCGCTTGATACGGTTTCGTAAAGCTCCTGCAAAATTTCAAAGATGGTCAAAGACAGTACGAGGGAAATGAGGAAATTTGCATGGTATGTTGCCCGGACCGGATATGTGGAAATTATACAGCACTCTAACATCAGAGTCGACTAACGGGGTACAAATGGACACAGGTGGACAATTTTAGAAGATGAGAAAAGCTTCTACTTTATATGCAGATTAACTTAGTAAAACTAGTTAAGAGAACTGCGAAGCGAGCTCCATTTTATCCGATGAGACCTGGCGTTGGAAGTTGGAACAGACAACTCGGAAAACATCACTAAGCTACATACTAGACTTGTACTTAAGTTATACAGCAAAAAGATGAGTGCTTGCAGGTTCGAAGAAACTGATTACCTCACGAATATATACACGCTGAACGCTAATACACGACTGGCCGCTTTGATAAAATGCTCCATGAATGATTCGCTCCACGATTGTCTCAAGATCGGGTACAATATCCTGTCCAGAGAGGATACTGATCAAAATTGGATAGTTCCGACAATTTAACAATTAAAATAAAAACTCGAATCCGCATATCGACCCGAAGGTTAAACGTCTGCATTGGAAAATCTTTCGTTTGATTGACAAATTACTGCCTAAACTGCTGTCAATTTTGAGTCAGGTTATATCAAAAAGATTTACCTCCACCACACATGCTGCATTCCCCCCGAGTTCAAGGACCACTTTCTTCTTACCAGCTCTTGCCTTCATATCCCATCCAATCTGCCCAATAATAACATAGTATATTACATGATTTGTTGTTTAGAGAAGTCAAGGACCAGAAGACGACCTCATGGTTATACTTGTACAATACTCAAGAAAAGGACTAGATATTACTGCGAAAAAACAGAGATGTACCGTTGGAGACCCGGTGAAAGAGAGCAATTTAAATCTATCATCCGTCACGAATAGATCTGCGGCATCCCTGGAGCAGGGAAGTATAGAGAATGCTCCTTCGGGTAGGTTGCAGCGTGACAAAATCTCTCCTAGAAGTAAAGCTCCTAAAGGTGTGCGACTGCAAAACAGCAACAAAATAGAGTTGGACGCAGAGCTTATAACTCTTGACTGCAGATTTATAATGTTTCCTCTAAATATTTCCTCATGACACAGGTTATTCCTTCTTCACTTGTTCAGAATAGTCTTTCGAAGACCATCTACACAATCTCCAAGCATGGGAGTTAAATCCACAAGTATATAAACCTGAATAGTGTTTGCAGATCTCATCTGAAAGCAGACAAATAAATTATCACACCTAGAATCTCAACATCATTGTTTATCTGACAGAACAAATTTTGTAGCTGACAATCCAACATACCTGGCTGGTTTTAAGACAAATGGACATCCAACGGCTAAAGCTGGCGCAATCTTATGAGCAGCCTGCATGACCATAGTACATAGTGCAGAATAGGTATATGAGATGGTAAGAATATCATGTGACATACAAGCATATTCATATGTATGTACAATAAGTGGAAGCCCTTCTGGGCCATGCAAGAATCTCACAACAACTAATTAGGCAATGTGTCCTTCGAGGCAAGAGGCCAGATGTTTAATAAGTTTTGATTTGTTTTTGATTAAACAGATTCATTTTGCGAAGTCATTTGCTTTGTAAATCTGCAAACGACTCAGTCGGTCAGCGTTATGCCGTAAAGGCAGACACCTACTTAACTCTCATATCTGACTTCCTTCAGGTACTTTATTCTTTTCCAATTCAAATCTTCCTCAGTCATCAAATAACAGTACAGGAGAATACACAATCAGCAACTCATTGAGTTTACCAGGTTAAGAGGGAAGTTGAATGGACTGATCATGCTCACTGGTCCGATAGGAAAACGACGAACCTGCAGCATCAGTACAGTTACAAGACACAAGAGTAACTCAGAATCTAGAGTATTCGATAAACGATAACCTCCACTTTTCACAACATAGGGAACCTCAATCCAGGCTTCAGATATTCTCACAAGAAAACAACACCGTCGTGAACAAAGGATACATACCAAGGACTGATAACCTTTGCAACGCTCTGAAATGTCCAAAGGAGCATATTCACCATAGCTGTGTAGTAACAAGAAGAACACAATGTTATAACAGCATATACTTGACAGGACATTTTGAATGTGTTGAATACGGTCAATAGGACCAATATCTTTGTACAGTGGAGGAAAAATATCGTCTTCCTATAACACATCGTCACATCATGGAGCACATTTTGCACACGAGCAGTCTTGTACATTGTAAGAAACTTTCAATGATTCCAACACAAACTTGTCAAAGATTTCAAATAATTTAAATTTACAGCTCCAAAACGTAAGCCCAATGAGTCAAAAGAACTGAGTGCAGTCAGCAACGTTTGAATTCAGGAATAGACACAGCACTCTGAAGCCAAATATGCAGAAAGAAGAAGGATAGACACGTACATGCGAACACTTTCTTCAGCTGCGATCGTGAAGGTGTCAATAAGTCGCTGTACCTCGCCTCTTGAATCCCTGAGAACAAGTAAAATTCTTCAGTTTCAGCTCACATTCCACTTCCATGTGATAGATTGATCATTCTTAACTATGGTTTGTGATCAGCTGGAAAGGTTGGTAAAACAAAAATTTCGACAGGGTTACCCCAGCTTGCATTATTGATCACCGACTAGCCACCGTTTTAAATTCTAATCGAGTTTTATCTTCAGCTTTGAATAGTTCACTCCTGGTAAGATACTACAAAGGTCTGAACTTTTCTTTTCAGACTGAATATCTAATTGACCATTATGTTCTTCGAACTCTGGAAGACGAAGATTGAGCACTGTCAACTGCATGATTTTCTTTGCTCAACAGAAGAGAGTTCAGGCTGTCGAATCTTTTATGACCAAGGATATCAAACTTCTTCTTCAGTGTGGACAATACCTTCTGGTCAAGCATTCCAAAAATCTCTTCACAATACTCTTTCAAAGGCTCCTGTCCATGCGATCTTGAAACCACAGAAGCTGATTTGTAGCTTGATGGGTCAGAAAACTATAATAGGAAGCAAAGGCAATATTCTATTAAGCCTTGCGTACAATTTATCAAGTCTTCATCCACGCTTATACAGGTTACTTAGTCACAAACCAAAAGGTATGTGTGTGTAGATTGATGCTAAAACAAGGTGAGTGAAGTTAGCCGCTACATCTCCATCCTCCGATATTAGCATCAACTAGATCAAAGAGTGAACATGTACAAAACTGTCCCCACATCGTACAACTGAACATCTTCAATAAGATAGTCCAGCAACACACAAAGTTTCGCAAGTTTATGGTCTCCTTCTAGCCATAATAGTGTCGTAGTTAAAATTAAATTTGTCACTGTTCGTTTTACACGCCGGGGCATAGTCAGATACAGTCCAATTGAAGTTGATGTTCCTATATTTGACATGGTCAGCTAGTCGACTTCTGAATCCAATCCATCTAGCAAATCTTCAAAAAAGAGATAGATACTTAGCAGGGTAGTGACCAAGGAACAAGTCCTTGTGAAGCTCAAAAGGAAATATTCAATGATATGTTGGCCACAAGTTGCTTTAATCTTCAAGACGGCATCAGAGATGCTCCATTGGTTCATCATGAGCCTAATATAATACCGGACAACTGCAAGAAAGACAAACTCCCAACACAAAAACCCCTTTTCCTGAAATTTTAAAAACCGGCACACATGCTAAGGCGCAAGGATCCATCTATGTTCGTGTTAAACCTCGCAGCCTAAAGAACGTCGAGAAGCCTTCAGTTGAACAAGTCACTGTCGATTAAGGACGTTGTGTTCAATTTCGGAAAAAATAAACGTTTAATTTATCACATGACCAAATATCTTCATTACATTTATTTACACCAAAGTGCACGATCGGGAGTTAGAGAAGATGCTCACCTTATGGGCTTGCCGGCTTCCACACATAAAGCATGGGCAAACTCTTCGAAACGCGCTTTTACTTCATCCACCACCTTCTCCAGTACAGCTTTTCTCTCATAACTTGCCATCGCAGCCATCGCAGGTAGTGCCTTTTCAGCTGCAGCTACTGCATTATGGATATCCGCTGGGCTAGCCATAGCACATCGGGCTGCAACTTTATTTGTGTACTTATTGATGACTTCGAGTTGCGAATTGGGAGTCATGGCCCTGTTGGCGAGATACATTGGATACAACTTCACTTCTGATTCTTCATGCTTTGATTCGAAGTTTTCAGGGACTTCTTTTGCTACCACATCAGGAGCCAACGTTTCTTGCTCATTCGAAACGGCACTTGATTCTTCAACTCCGTCCACAGTCTGTGGATGCTCGGCTTTAACCGAGTCAAGTTTTGAAGATGGGGTCGCAGATGTCCCCCGTGTTGGAGATGGAACTTCGTCTACCGTTTGTGGTACATTTGATGCCATTGATAGCGAATAGGAGATTCTCTGCTCAGAAGATCACCACTTTAAATAAGTAGTGTGCAAGAATCGCTTCCTGACTCTACAAGGACAAACATGTGAACCGGACAGACTACAAAATTACAGAAATTCAACCCTTAGATCCACCAAACGAAACAATGACTGAACACGTTAAGTGTACTCATTAGTACGTGATTGTCACAACATGAAGACCATAGGACCGGCGGCCTGGTTGAGCTTTGCTCTTATGAAGATAGAGAGTGCTTGGAGAAGACTGGACGTAATTGGGAAGAAAGGCAGAGAGAATAACTTGAGAAAAAAGAAGGTCCCTCCTGTAGTTTGAATTATCCCCATTGATAATTTGGAGTTTTCTAGTATCAACCAAGGAACACTTTACTAATTCATCCACCTGAAAATTATGCAAGCCTCAGTAAGTATGAGTACTTACTGAGGCTTGCATAATTTTATAGTTTATATATTTAATTTTATAATTGCCGCACAACATAGTGCGGCTGCTTTGGTCTTTGGATAAGACTGGAGACAACGTAAACAGCTTGTACTCCACCAGCAGAGCGATGTTGCAACCCATGTTCGCTCATGTGACAGTGAACGCTGCATACCCTCAGATATGAACAGGGCTTTCGATCTCCTTGTCCTAAACAGTGCAAATTGAGAAATGGTTCCCTATCTTGCTCTTCTAGCGATTCAGGACTACAAGACCATCGCAACTTGGACGTTAGTCGTGTCCTAGACAAGTATACCCTGGAGATTGTGATTAGAGATGGAGAGTAGGAGGTCTTAGTGGAGAAACATGTTAACAATGCTTTATATGTATATAGCGAGACTCAGTGCAAGTACTCAGTGCGGGGCTTGGGGAGCTGATATTAAAATTAAATGATGTGGCAGATTGACGCCGTGTGGTGAGCTACATCTCCCACGTTGGCATGTTGACGCAGCTTCATAAATAATCGAAACCCTTTACAAGTGACTACGCCTTGTTTTCATGTTTCAATTCTTCATCCATTTGAAGAAATTTGAAGACACCATTTTCAAAATTAATTATCGAATCTTCACGCATCCGGTTTTTCAAGCGATTTTCAACGATGACTTGCACGCTTACTATTGAGGGGGAGGTCTTAGCTTTTGAAACAATTCACATATCAAAGTATATCTAATGCACTCTTCATTGTCAAATAAGGAGTAAAAGTGAACTGAGAGTCAAGGACCGAAAGTGGCACGGATCAAGAAGCAGCTAAGATCCGATAACGAAAACTAGCGCCAAACGAGCGTGGCGCAAATTAGTAAACGCTGATAATGTCTAACGTCTGATGTGAAAATTTTCGTAAATAATAGACAATAGTACTGTGGTCAGGCTTATATTCTAGTGCGGCACCCCCAAGCACCCCAACAGATCCCCCCTTGGCTTCGACCTTGCATGTGATCTTGAAGATGAAAGGGAGTCGGCACATTCACACGAAAACTACTTAAATCATCTCTAACAATCAATTAACCGCCAGAACTGAGTAAGTTTCAGAAAGTCAGTTTCTACAGGCCTTTAATAAATTCCAATGACATGATAAAGCATTTGCACATTGACAGGAAATCCAGAATCATATTTGGAAGAGAGATAAACAAATTCATCAAATCTCAAATTCTACGATTATTCTAATAACTCACCGGTTTTGTAGCTGGCATTATGTCATTGATTATTCCGGGCAGCTCTTTGTCAAGAATCATGTTAGCCCACGTATAATCAACAGGTACCTGCAAGATACAAGACAAAACCGGTGATCATGTTCATCACTTGTCCTGACATTGACCAAGCTCGATGACACTCCCTGTTCTTCTTATTTGGGAATCGTCCTAACCTACCTGACTATGCAATGCTTTTTATGTCAAGTGTGGTAGTGACAGAACCGTGGACCTGGAACTCATACGTACCTCAATAAGCTTGACACCTCTTTCGGAGCCATGCAAGCATTCTTGCAAAATTTTGGAGAACTCATCAGCTGCAGTTACTCGATATCCTTTTGCGCCATAGCTGCAAACGCCAAACCGTTCAGTATATTCCTCCTTGCATTATCTCCGACTTGAGATGTCGTACCCCGTCAGCATAATTACCCGCCAATGTTTGTGAACTAATCCTCCAACGGAGTCGCCAGATCTTGGTTGTCTGTTGGCTATAGCAACTCTACTAACTTCCAGTTCCATTTTTACAAATGTTGGAAACGAAAAGAGGCCATATTAGCCTTTGAACAAAAGAAGCTCAGGCTCGCCTAACTTTTTAGGATAATCGCAAGATCCAGAGTTTTAAGATGAGGGTGGAATATCAGGCATGCGTCAGGGGAAGGAGCAACAAAATGCAGCATAAATAATCTCCCACGATAACCACATCCAAATGCACGACTCTGGGAGACGCGAAAAGCGTCATAAGAATTACCTCTGTGCGTAGGCTACGAAGTCTGGATTTTTCAAATCCAGTCCAAACCTGTAAGTGCAGTCACAGAATACGGTGAGAAAAGCTAGAAGCGCAAAAATGGATATCACTGAAATACCAGTCACGTTTCTCTCCTATGAGCACTGACTTCTCTCTTCTCAGCAGACATCTGTGGGCGTTTGTATAATTCAGCGGCCAAAAAGCTGCTTAAAATTCTCTGTTCAAAATATACTTCTCCCAATAAAATTTTGTCACCCAAAGCTGACAGCTATCTATAACATCAAAACCAATTTGATGTTGAGGTAACGTGCAAGTAACTTACTTGTCAAAATGGCTGGCATTCTGCTTCCACTTAATCATGCCATATGCATTGTCATTCAAGACAAGAACCGTGAGATTAAGGTCCAAGCGAACTGCAGTCTCCATCTCCTGGAACGGGATTTGACGAACCAAAGGTCACGGTTTGTCTGAACCACTGACAAAGCTAGTGAAGAACACTGTACATTTGCATATACCTCATGTCTAATCTCTAGACGTCAGCAGACTTTGGACATGACAATTCCCTAAAATGGACACTTCACTTGCCTGAGAATTCATCATGAAACCACCGTCTCCACAAACAGCCACGATCTTCTTCTCTGGATATAGTAAGGCTGCAGCCATTGCAGAGGGAAGACCTGCTCCCATAGTTGCTAGAGCATTGTCAAGTAGCAGAGTATTGGGTTCATAAGCCTGCAGAATTGAAAGGTACAAGCTGTAAAAAAAATTAAAAATGGTGACTAACGAGCCTCAGCAAAGAGCTGGAAATCGGAAGTTCACCAGAAAGAAAGGGCAATAGAATGCCAGTTTAACTTCAACGGGTCCAGAAGAAGAAGCGGTATTTTAACTGGTGAAGTACTGAAAGGTTTCACCAAGCTGTACTCACAATCACTTATCGTCTATATTCTGATTGGAGGTCTAGAGAATGGAAACAACATCCGTCCTTCAACTCTTCTTTGTCAAAGTCCGACTACCACAAGCACATGAGAAAATCGATCATCAATCTTTACAAACCTTGTAACATCTTGCAAACCAGATCTTGTACATTCCTGCCAACACGACCACATCACAAGCCTCAATCAGTTATGCCCAAGAAAGTGCTTTACCTTTGCCATCAAGAGAGATGAAACGCATCAGAGAAGCAGAAAGAATAAAAGATAGATAATTCAGAGGGGAAGGCCCTCCTTGGTATTAAAACTCCCTAATGACGTAACGCTAAGTGCGGTATTTGCTAGGTGTACGATCTCTACGATCTCACTCATCTGCCATCGACATTTTCTCGGTAACAGAATTTAGAGCATCCGAAACGGACGACTCGAATCCAGAAACTAAGCCGGGTTTCTCAATTCGGAAGAAAAAGTTTATTTGACAACCGGTTACAAGAACAGCTAAGATGTTTCCATCTCAGGGCAAGGTTGTTACCGTTATCAAGACACGCAATCCCATCATCCGGCATAGCCTTTCTGCGCATTCGAATAGCAAAAGGTGAATTTCTATTGTCTCAGATTCAAAACTTCTTGAACTTTCTGAGCACGGTTCTAGATTAAAATCTATTTACTGGTAAGATACTACTGAGAAGAAGAAACGACGACTAGAGAGAAACACTGATTCCGCAATTTTTTCAACTTACAATATTCCAATTATCGATTATATTCTTAGTGCGATGGTAATTGTGAACTTTACACAATGGAAGAATCTCTTACCTGAGATCATGCACAATTCGCTGTGGCATCAATGGAAACCTGTTGTCATCTATACCTATAAGCAGGTGCGCTTCCAACTCTTTCTTGACCTGTCAAGAAACATTTCCTCGCATAATATTCAGATCAGAGCTAATAGAGTATTTGACTTGTTTTGTCATTCACGACAACACATCCGCTTGGTATGTGTAAGTACAATGGGGTTTCTTTCTCATGATTAAATTTTCTCATTGGATTTTCTTATGGTCGTACGTGTCAGTTACGACCATAAAGGAGGGTCGCACCAAGCACTGTAGAAACATTCATTTTGGGCTAATTCGCTTCGTAAGCACCTCCTAGTAGTTTCGTACGGTCTTTTCATATCGAAGAACTGCTTTACCCACCTGCGTGGCCATTAGGATATGCCTAACATGACTGAATCATGGATTACACAAAAGACATACGACAGAATAAAAAGAGAGAAGGTTCAAAACGGCTTGCCTTATGGATGAAGGTGTAATCCCAGTGATCCTGCTTCTTCATACCCTCCTTAATTTGCCAGATTGTATTGGCAATATCTCCGACAACTTCCAACTGGAACAAAAATTCCAGCGTCAGAAAAGAATTACGCTCATGCATTGTCTTTCTAGATGAAGCAGAAGTATTCTTCAAAAAAATTAAAAGATCACGAGACGTTGAGGGGAGGAGAACTCTCTGACCTGTGGGAAGTACACATTGTCCACCTTCGCGGTGTAGAAGTGGATATGAATAACCAATGGAGGCTTTCCATGTCTGAAAACGTGAATAATACGTGTCAGAACGTGGTCAACCACAAAGGGGCACTTCGGTCGTTACGTGGGCGTGTTTTTATCCCGACTATAATCATGCGATCGCATGAAATCTATTATCTTATAATCTTTTTAACCCTTTTCAGCATCTGAGATTTAAGCCACTACAAGTAAAGCTCTTTCTCCCATCCTCGAGCAGTCTGAAAGGGGGCCAAGTGGATAGCAAAAACGATGGGAAGACCCCATCCAGACGTACAAGGAAGAAAACGAACTGGAAACCAGGGGCTAGGTGAGGTAATGGAATGCGAAGGAAAAAAATTCCTAACATACCACTGTATCTGACTGGAGATTGTCCACTATAACCGGCACGTCCGTGCAAGTAAGCCAGCTTCATGAGGCACTGAGACGTACCTCTTCCGTGCGAGAACGGAAATTCCAACTGAAATCAGCTTTTTATGAAACTGGCATACAGAGGCTGAAGCGACCATAGTGTAGTACTCACTGCATAATAAACGGTGGTTTCTCAACAACATCGTGCCCAACCATTATAATGAGGTCGGCTTTCTCGATGCAGACATGCTCGTAATCCTTGGCCGACAACGCACAGCAACCCAGATACAATGGATGGGCCTCTGCAAAGAGACTATATAGTAAGATAATAACTTCTTGTAATCTCGTGCATGCTTCAATCAATAGATTTAAAAAAGCAAGAGAGTAAATCATGATAGGAGGCTTCACTCACCCGTAACGACACCTTTTCCCATTTGGGTTGAGACGAAGGGTATGCCAAGTTCGTCTACAAATTCTCGAAGCCTGCATAATTACAATGTTATGGACATGAGGATTCCAACTTTTCCAAGGAACAGATAATAAGGAGGTTCTTGCGAGGGGTGAATTTCAGAATAAGTATCATATCTTCTTACATTTTCTGAGTTCTTTTGCGGTTGGCGCCAGCACCGATAAGTAGTAGTGGAGTGTCGGCAGCCTCAATCATGTCGATGGCCTTCTGGATAGCCTTCACTTCTGCTATCGGTCTCCTCACGGGATGAACTGGAAATACTTGAGCGTCGGTCATCTGTTCTGCTATATCTTCCGGTAATTCAAGATGTACAGCTCCAGGTTTTTCTTCTTCAGACACTCTTATGGCTTCTCTTACAAGCGACGTCACGAGTTCTCCGTCTGCTATTTGCTTCGTAAACTGCAAATGTGTGCGGACGTTGTTCCAAAAATGACTCAAAATAGGCAAAATTGGACTCACGAACAAGCATCCTCTCTTAGTGTTTATAAGCGTGGACGTCAGGATTGTCTATGTTGTGACCATCGATGTCACAATGCAGTTCCGAAATCGACAAATTTCTCACCGCTAATTTTCTTTCAATGCTCTTCTTCACGAGAGCGGCGAGAATGTAGAGAAAAAATACACTTGAACTAAATCAGTAGATACATAAATTTTTGAACTTTAAGATGAATACTACTGAAACAGCGTCTCTCTCTCTCTCTACAAGGATGCCTAAAGTTATATCTTAACAATTCTATGAATGATAATAGGAATATAAACAATAACCAAATTCCATCACAGCCCCGATTTCCCAAGAGGATAGTGCAGGTTGCAGTAAGTTCTCTTTAATGAAATGAGAGGAAATATAACAAATATATGTGGAAGCAAAAATATTTGTACTGGTCCAAATCAAGCTCGACAGTAAGTTTTCTCTAATCACCTTCGTTATTGGGCGCATGTTTTCAACGATGTCCACGATCTGGAAGGAACCTTGCTTACTTTTTCGAATGGGCTTCTGACCCGTGATCATCATCTGCTCACACACACCGTTAGTCAGTAACACGCCAGACATCCTTAACTGACCAATTGAAGTCCCGCGTACCAATTTTCTGTTAAATAAGTCGCAACAATTTACGACAATCAGACGATTCTGGCAAGCGGATGGAAAGGTTTGACAAATGCGAAACACAAGACGCATTGATGCTTCCAAAGTACAAAACTGACCATGGCAAATCCAGCAAGCTGAGCATATGCAGCAGCTGTGGCGAAATTGGTTGCCCCTGGTCCCAATGTGGACAAAGCAACACCAACTTTGCCACTCAATCTACCGACTGTTGCAGCCATGAACCCTGCGGCCTGTTCATGCCTTGTTACCACCAGCTTGATTGTCGAATTCTTCAGAGAATCGAGAAGATCGAGATTCTCTTCTCCAGGAATACCAAATATGTACCTGCCACACATCATTCAACGAGGGCGGGCTTCTAGCTGAATATATTTTCTTAAGGAAGCACTCTACAAAAGATCAATAATAGCAGACCTGACTTTCTAATCAGAACGGCATGTCTATCTCTACAGTCAAGCGAAAAGTGATCAAATTTCAATTTCTTTTTGCCTTGTCCAGTCATAACTACTACCCAGCAGTAAACTCTAAAAACAGACTTGATGAGTTAGAGCAATAAACTTCGTCGACGGATAGGAGACGACCCAAGCTTCGAAACTAAATTGCAGATAATTATTTGCCTGCATTCATCTACTTTCGCAATCAACCACGATCTAAAACTACGTGTTTGTTTTCCAAGATACAAAAAAATTGTTGATGTCGGCCGAGGTAATTTACAGATTTTAGCCACAGTTCAAAAGGTTTAATTTAAACCGACTTAGCCGACCGCAGAAAAGACTTAGACTAGGAGTATAAATTTATAATCACAGTATTGAGTTGACGGAAAGAACTTTCATTATCGCAGCCAACTTAGTACTCGCTGTGGCTACATCAGTGTTAATGCCTGTAACTGGTTTGTAAGAAAAGTGGATTGCCAAAATTGACAGGCAACAAATTTTTGGGGAGACGGAGCAATCGCTTAAAGACCCGGTCTGCATAAGGTTTGCCTATCAACTGAAAACATGTCTTACGTAACGGCCATCAAAACTGATCAACATCGTCTCTTCGGATCGCGTGCAAATTGAACACGGGCCACACGAGTCAGCTGGAGTCAACTTTAGAATGAAAAATGGTTCACTTCTTTATAGCGAAGATTACACCTGACGCACCTTCTGCGGATGTACGAGATCTACACTGCAATCTACGGAATAACCTGCTGTTGGACTTTTGTACGGTGAAACTGAATGATTAGGAGCCCAATGGACAAGAGTATACGAGCCTTCGAGATTCCCAGTATATACAGCATCCTAATGAATCTAGAAACGTCAAATTTCCACTGCTATCGTCTCTTACAAGCGACAATGTTGAATTCTTCCCAAGTCAGAGAATTATAGATCCTCAAAATGATGTTTATCAATTTGCAGTGCAACCTTAAAGTAAGTGATCCGAATTTTATGGAAACAGAATAACCATTGGAACAAATTCAAGGAGCATGAAAATAATTGCTTCGTCAGAGGCAATGTGACCAATCTGCAAAGCCCATGTGCATACCAAAGCTTCCAAATTGCCACAAATCTTCCTTCAAAGTCAGGCTGAATGCAAGGAAAGCACAACTTACTCGATGCCCTCGTTCTCGAGGGCCTTCACCATCACATCAGACGTTTTTCTCGCCATGGCTTCACACGGTCTCCTCTGAAGTAGAACGAGTTTGAAGAAAACAGAACAAACTCACTTCGGCAATCAGCTGGCAGGCCTCGCTACAATATACTCAGTCTCCACGGGCAGGCTCTGCGCCTTTCTATATATCAACTCCGACCAGTCTGCATTGCACCGGAAGATCGCTGTGAGATGTAAGGCGTGGCATCCTTCTCACAAGATAAACTCTGCCTCCTTAGACTCGAACCAAATCACCAACCAATCAACACGCTTCGGGTCGAGGAGGGCAAATTTCGAATTATTCTCGAATTCAGGCTCAAAGTTATTTTCTTTACCCGCATTTGCATAATTCGCCTCGAGACTCCGCAGATCACTGAGACACAGAAGCCAGCCCGAATTCGGTGTACATGCTCCCTCGTGCGCTTACAACAGGCCCCAAAAGCTACCGAGCAGGGCCAATGTGTGTGGCGAGGTGCTCGAACGCAAGCCCGGCTTATAATAGGCGCATTTCTTCAGTCGGACCGCATCACAGATGTCGGACTCCGGGAGGGACCATCCATCGGCCAGGTCAGACCAATGGAAGCAACCGCAGCGCCTTCGCCTCTGGGCCCGAGAGGAATCTGCCTCCCCTGCGCACAAGTCCAACCACGGTCGTGAACCCGGCCGGCCACCTCACCACATTCTTAAAATTAAAGTTCCTAATTTCTCCTCCTTTTTAATCCCCCATCCCATCGAGCTAGCGACAAGAGAGCCCTATTCCCCAGCATATTCCTCGTCCCGAAAACCATGTCCCATCGCCCCGAATTTCCCCGCTTTGTTCCGACCTCGACGATTATGGCACCACCCCACAACCTCGACAGATCTTCCGAAGGAAATCTCAAAATCGACCAGAGAGCGCGCGAATCCGTCTCTTGGTTGCAAGGAATGGCTTACTTTGCTCGTGTCGTGGCGGATTCTCTTCTCTGTCACGACGGAGCGCGGTGGAAGGCTGCACTGGCGCTCAATTTTCCATCCCTCGGCGATCGAAGAGCGGGGGCCGAATCATCAGACACGAGGCGTGGCGAGGGACCTGATGATCATGGACGCCAATTCATCAGCGTGGTCCCTTGTGTTGCAACCGGCCCCACCTTCGGCTCCTCAGAGACCGACACCTGTCTTCCACGTCATTTTGATCCGCTCGCTCCCGAATGACTCATCGGTCAGTTAATTTCAGGTTATGTGGTAAGTTACTGTACATCTTGCCAAACAAGGAGATCACCAGGTGGTTAATTACAGGATGATAATCTAGGCTAATATATACAGTTTGACTCTTAGGTGATTGTAATATAGAATATTTTCCACTGTTGTGTTATTGAAGTAAGTCAAACTTTTGTTCTGTCCTTGATAGAGCACTCTCGTTTTTTTTTCAATACTAAATAGTTACTTCTTTTAGACGTAGTTATAAGAGTTCCTAAGGATCGATCTGTATCCATATCTAAAAATTGCATCCGTGATGTCGGAAGAAAATCATTGACACAAAGTTGGGGTTTTAGAGAAGATCGATAGCTCGTGATACTGAGACATGTGCATGACATAGATTGAAATAAACATACACATTTCTACGGTAGATCTATGGTAGTATGGAAGATAAACTGATCTCTAAAGGCGAATTCTAGATAAATAATTTTTTATCATTTCAAAGAAAAGGAAAAATATGACCTAATTTGGCAAAAATATATTTTTTACACCAAACTGTTGGTACGGGCCAGCCCCAAACGCATCACATTAAAATATACATATTAATGCCACAAATTTATGTGAATTAACTAGACTATATTGTCTTTAAAAATTATGAGAACATATGTAAACATCAACTTACTTGATTTATCTCCTAATTGTAACATTAACTAGTGCTCTTTATACAGCAAGACTGTCTAAAGTGGTCTCTAATATAATTGATTAAAGAAATTTATACCTTACACTTGGTGTCTCTTCACTTGTTGTACATCAAGTTCTTCCCTATAGAGTTAAACCTCCCAATATAGACATACATTGGTTCTATAGTTTTATGTCATTATTGGGAGGTGTCACTCACACGAGGTTGGATAATATTTAGTGTATCATGTGGAGACATTCTTATTGTATATTTGGCGGTTCAAATTTGAACTTACATCAACAATGATCAATGAGATTATAGTTATCTGATATTTATGATGAGAAGATTTCCAATACATAAGATTTCATACTTGCCTATATATCAGCAATTTATACTATATAAAACTTTTGAAATTTCTGTACTCTATTGTATATAGAAAGTTTTTACTACTCAAAGAATTACATGGCTCAATCGAGAAGGAATTTTTCTCGTTTGAGAAATATTATGAACCAATTCTGCTTGGTAAATTTTGCAAAACTCTCTAGATTACAATGGTAGTTATAATCAACATGAATATCAATTGTCAAAATTGAATTTTTCCATTTTTACCTTGACTTAGAAATTTGAGCTGGTTGAAGAGCCCAAGATTTTAGTCGAAATTGAATTTTTCATTTTGTCCCTTATATAACTCGGAATATCTCAATGCTAAGTGTTTGGATCACACTGAGCACTAACGCCATCCTGGAACAACCTTTGTACAAATGATGTGCAAAATAATATCAATTTCGGTAAGATATGTTTCATCGCGAAATTCAGAGCACACTTCCTTAACTTATGCTCCGAGCATAAAATCAGAACATCCACGTATTTTTGGGACCTGTCTTGTTAGACATATATAAGTCACTATTGCCAATAGTGACTTACGGTTCTTATTGAACAGATTTATACATTAGAAACTAATGGTTCCACATTTTCATGTCACTAATGGGAGTATGTCACTCATAGGAGGTGACACTATTGGGAGGTTTAATTCTGTATTTGAAAAAGAACAGAGCAGGGCGGCCGGGATAGAGCTTTGCGCTTTCTCTGGCCTTTCAAGAAAATGCAAGCTTGAGAGTCCAACAAATATATATATTGCTATAGTTTCCGCAACACTTATACAATACTTACCCTTTTGAAAAATATGCTATGAGTAGGATCAACACTCATCCATTTTACATCTATCAGTAATATATGACAATATCTTTATATAGAGAAATATGAATATTCTTACTGTAATCAATCACTAGAGATATCAATGTTTTCTTCATGAGAGATGTATACATCATATAATAAACAAATTAGAGAGTGGTGTTTGCAAAGCTACATTAAATATCAACCTCAAGCACCATAATAATAAATATTGAATGGAAAAGATGAATATACTATGTATCTAAATTAATAATCTATTAACAGAGGAGAACTGAAATGTGAAATATTGAAAGATCTATTATATTAAAGATACCATGCTTGGAAATGTGATGCTATTGTTACTCTCAAGGATACTGATTAGTCCAAAGATCTATCTAATAAGTTACTTCCCCTTTAATGCTGAAATAATTCGACCTACGCAAATCCGGCTTCGAAATTGTTGAACTTTTCAAATTTTTCAATTGAACGTTTGACCTCGCAAAACTATTAGTCTACTAAAGTTTAGTCAATAGAAGTAACCTGCATGAAGTCAGCTGTGAGATACGACACGGTCGAACAGGTTTATATCAAATCTTGACTTTTCCACCAAAAGCTGACATGATAACCACTCAGAGTTTTTTTCTTTTTTTCTTTTCGGATCAAAGACTTTGTCATAACTCTTTCCTAGTCAAACACTTCTCACAAAGTCCTAGATTTGTGTTGACGCATATTTGGAGAAATGGTTCTTGATAAGGCTCATTGTGTTTATGGTCCACGGAAAGGTACAACATAGTTTATTTCATTCCTGTAGTGTCGTGGAAGAAAGCTTGAATAATTTGAACGCAAGTACAGTTCCTGAACACCTTCTTTTTCCTTGTTTCGTTCCTCAGCCGCTTAGCAAATGGAATACTTTTTGAGAACTATTCGACAGTTTTAGTAAGCTTCAATATTGTACACGGCTGTAATACCAATTTCACAAATATATATCAATAGAATTGTTTAGAGAACTGAGAAACCCAGAAAGCGTGGTCCGGTATAATCTACATGTGAGCTTAGCATGGCAAAGATATTGAGTTTCATTCCATTGTTTCACTTTCACTTATTTCTTCATAGTGATTCATAATATTCTTACGATCATATTAGGATGTTCATTATAGAAAATTGGTACATCGAGTATTCCTAAAAAATATCTCACGATACTACTGATTATGCGTGACATCTACAACAAATTCTACAGAGACAGAAGCAATAATATCACATTCGAATTCAATTTTTCGTGACATGATAAAACTATGAATCTCTATAATTAAATAATCTATAATAATATAAAGAATAATATTAAAAATGATGTTTTCAAAATTCAAAACATATAGCTTTTCAATTTCAAAAATGATATCAACAAATATAGCATTTGTTAATATAAATTCTTACTTATTTCAAATTATAAATATTAGTAGATTCAAGTACAAGGTTAAAGTCAAGTTTTATTTCTTAGATTAGAATATATAAAAGTATTATCAAGAAGTCTATAATGTAGCTTGATATTGATCTAACATCACGTTTTTCACTCAAATAAGGTAACCGGTTATCAACAATACGAATATACAATAAAGTGAATAGTGACATAATATTCAAATTCAATCCAATAAGAAAATATATAATCCACCTTAATCAAAGTCAAGAAGACTAAATTTTCACCTCATCCACTGAGATTACTCAACTAAGTGATGAAAGTTGAACTGTGTTCTGCAGAATGCTTAAAACTTTTACATTTGAATAACACGCTATGATGGCAAGAAACGTGTCAAAGCGTACAGAAACTCTGAAAATTGCACTTACTCCAACTTAACAAGGAAAAAGCCAACTATAAAGTTAGAAATCTTGTAAAAGCTTTGGGGCTCCATAAGCCCTTTTTTTATCAGTCAGAGAAATGTATCTTTATATTGATAGGTATTTTTGTAACTCAAAAGAATTCTTATTATAATATAAAAAAACAGAGACTCACTGGTCTCATGTTACATGAAAATTCAAGAAAACTCTCAATCTTGAAGATTCAATACAATTGATTGGTAAAACAATTTATGTAGTGAAAACCTTCTAGATCAAGGTAAGAGAGATTAGTGCCATAAGCTTCACTGATATATCAATACTTCTTTTCACAAACATTGAATAAAACTATTTCTGTAAACAATAATACTTATTTGAAATAACAGTAAAGCTTGTTGGCTATCACGAAGTATGTCATGATAGCCGCTCACGATTTAACTTGCTTTTAATGCAAGTTCAAATCATCTTGTCCGTGATGTATAGTGTTCTACATGATAAATTTTATATTATTTAAACAAATTTACATTTATTACAATAACACAGAACAAATAGTCAAACTCTGACCAATCAAAATTTAAAATAAACCTGATTTTTTTAAATTTCCATGATAACCTTGAAACAGAAAACACAATTGTTCTTATGAATTCTCTCATTTGCAAAATAAAGCAACAAGAATTTTTAATAGCTTTATACATATCCCATATATCCTTTAGATCAAATTATTGATTCTCAAGTTTAACTGAAACATAATTTCTCAGTTACAATCTTCATGCCATTTTATTTGACTTCATCAATCAAATATGAAAAGTGAGATGATTGATGCGTGTGAGTATTAAGAGTTGTATGTATAATATACAAATGAACATTTAATCACATGAAAAAGCATGCATTTTCAAACTTTCAGTAATAAGACTTGCTAAGTAACAATCTCAAAATCATTCAGCAATTTATAAATAAATCATAAAATGATATTCGCTTTATATGATACACATCTTATAGATTTCTGCTTTGAAACATGTTCACATCTTTAAGTTGATGGGATGATTCTTGCTTACAATGTGGTGTAATCAGGCTTTGCGGTAGTTTGAATCTTTATTTTGAATACATAAAATAATGGGCTAATTTTTGTCAAAAATTTATCAATTCAGTATAACAATAAAAATTCATTATGATTAGTTTGATATTTTAAGATAATTTATTTTTAATTTTAGATATTATATTTTAGATGATCTTATATTTGAATTTTTTAACCATCAGTAATCATATATTGTTTTCTTTGTTAAAAGTTCACTTGATAAATAATTGTCAATTGATTTCATGCATTGATACATGTTTATTGAAAGTAAGTGTATTGAAAAATGAAGCAAAGAAGAAACTTGCAATGTCAATTATATTGTTGAGCTTCAATCACTTAAATATTAAGTGAACTTTCAAACAACAAAGTCTCTTAATCTCAATAATAAAACATTTTAATATAAGTAAATAAATATTTTTTATTTCCATATTCATGGAAACTGTATTAAAAAAAGGTCATAGTTTTTAACATTAAAATTTTTGATCATATATTTTTATTATCATTTTATCAACTAATTTAAATATTGAAATATAAACTACTATCTTTCATCATTTTGTTTTAAATTTTAATTTCAAGTAAAAAAAAATTAACAATAATTTGAAAAAAAAAAACAAAAAATTTTCATGTCAATCACTTTTCAAGAGGCTTAAGATGTAAATACGGTTATTTGATCATATTTTTTAAAAATATAAAATAATAATAAAAAAATTTCTACAGGGGATCAAGGTAATCTTTTGACTTTTAATCCCTATGGTCCAGTTTCCTTATGAAAAAACTAAATTTGCAGAATAATTTGTTCGCTACAGAATATTTCATCAAAGAATACATGTATATTTTATATTTTGGATATACATACATACAAACATATCTAACAGACTTGAATGTTGTCAATTTGTTACATCAAAGTCAAGAACTACTTTGTTTGTTAAAGATTATAAGTTGCTGACTCTTTGTATAATGCCATATCACCACGATTCACATGATAAATTCTTATACAATCATAACTGGTCACGTCTCTTATATTAATCTGTTGGTCTGTTGCTATTTTTTTGTGAATTTCAGAAAATAATTGGAGATTTATGTGTAGCATTTTTCCGTATATATTGTCAATTTTAAGAGTGGTGAGCAGGATAACCATAAACCTATAACTCCACGCTACTTTGTCATCCTGATGATGTGAGGTTGCGACATTGTTTCTTCTTCTGGTTTAGGGTTCTTTGTATATTTCATCGTTTGACAACTTGAAGAATTTATCATATTAAATATCGAGAAAAAGTTGTTTAGGTGTTACAAAAAACACTGGAGCTATGTTATGAATCCCGTTTAGAATTCTAAGGCAAGACCATGTAAAATTTACAGTAAATAATATGAAATTGAAAGTTGAAAATAATCGAGTGTTTCAGTTTAACAAAATATTCCTCCTTGTACATTTTCATACTTCGACCCCGCAATTCTTTTTAGTCTTCTCACCAATCATGATAATGATTTAGGTCATTTGAACTACTTTTGCTCTCAAAGATATTTACGTCGATACTCTCAAACAACAGATTTTGTGTACAATGTTTTCCAAGGGAGTTACTCAGTCAAGGAAGCTGGGTGCACTTGAGCGCGGTAGAATGAACTCTTCGTTCTTCAGTACTACAGAGACTACTCAGCAAATTTGGGCAGCAAATTTCACCATGTTCATCACTAACAGCGGCGAAAGGAGATGAAGAAAAGTCCAAACTGGACTAAGATAATAGCTGTCAATAAAGTTGTGGATTTTCCCATAATTCGTCTGTTAGTGGACAGAAGCTGAAGCAAATTCTCTTCAAATAATCTTACTATGATAGACCGAGATGGGTAATCTGAAAAGGAAAAATTATGAACTATCCACACTAGTTTGATGTACATTTAGTAATGTGGTAAACATGATCGATTCATATAGTAATATAGTTAGATGCACTAGGGACCACGTTATTGGAGGCTTTTTATTGCACAAAAGAGTAACTAAAATGAAAGGAGTGTGAACTCATGGAGAAAAAAGAATGATGGGAAAGCAACCATGGAATATCTAACTAACTCCAACAAACGCCAGAGAAACCCTACCAAGGACAAAGAGAGAGAGAGGGACAGAGTAGTATCTCTCGTTATAACCACACATCGAGTACGAACCAGACTAGTTAAACTAGTTAAGGTGAACAGGTTACTGTAGAATGCGAATTGCGCTAAAATGTGCAACGGCACCATGACTGCGTTACACTCTATTGCGGATAGAACGAGGACATCGTCGACCAAATTTGGGCCTCCCGAGTTTACGGAGTACGATGGAGCCCAACTATTCGCTACTTTCCTGCGGTGGATGGAAAGGCGGGGTTCTTTCTACTGCAGTAAGTGACCCCAGGTGGACCTACGTTGTTCGTTGATCGAGTGAACCACGTACGTGGATGTGGGGGAAAACCTAAGGCACGACGGGAGAGGAGCAAGACCTAAAAGGCTCGAGAGATCGCGTTTACGATTCTTCTTGCAGGCTTTGCTTCAGCGCTAGGGTTTGCGCTCGACACACAGAGCGAGCACCTCCTTCACCGTTCAGTAATCTCGTCCCCTGCGTTACGGTCATCATGGTGAGCACTGGCAAATTTCGGCTGCTGTGGTCCTGCATGCGTGACATTTCTTCGTTCTGGCAATTACCGACTGTGAAAAGAGCGGGCTTTGACATGTGCATCTTTCGAACTCGATCTGCATTGGGGATTTTAGTCGTTTCGCATCTTGATTTCTACCTCTAGTTTTGTGCCATTGTATGAAGAGAGATTCCGTTTTCACGACTTCGGTTTTTGCTAAGAGCGTCGCTTGGGGCCGTTTTTGCAGCCTTCCCAAAAGACTTTTCTGATCAAGAAAAAGCTGGCGAAAAAGATGCGCCAGAACAGGCCGATTCCACACTGGATTCGCATGCGCACTGACAACACAATCAGGTAATTGATGAATGTTTGCCAAATTTGCAACTGTCGTAACTCGATGCTTCGCACGTCGCGTATTTCTCCCTTTCTTTGTAAAATGGTTGTTCGGTTTGAGTTACGTAAGTAAACGGACATCACAGTAGGTCAGGGGCTTGAGAAATATACCTAAGAACGAACTCTCCGCACCACATCCGCAGGTACAATGCCAAGCGCAGGCACTGGAGAAGGACCAAGCTCGGATTGTAGAGTGCCGAAACAGCATTCTCTTTCAATGGATCTGGTCTTTACTTCAACTTCATGCCACAGAGCGTGCTCGCGACGCTCGATTGCCTATGATTGGAACTGAACAGTACAAGCAAGGTGGCCTAGGAACTGGAGAATTTCAAGGCTGCTGAGTTGTTGCTGCACTTAATACTTTGTCTTCACAGATTAATTGTGTAAGAAGAGAATACTTGGTACCTGAATCACAGAAATGGGATAATTTTTTTCCCAATTTTTGCCCGCTTATCTGTGTATTGTAATGGGCCTCAACTGCTCTCGACTTTCTATGTAATGAGCTTTTATCAACGGGTTTCGTCGTTGTCATTCCGAAGGTTGGTTCCATCCATTCCACTTGATTATTAGACGATTTTCCTGTATCGGTTGTGTAATGATTCTCGAACGCGTACTCAATCATCTGCGTCGTGAGTTCCAGTCGTATTACCAAGAGGCATCCACTTAGGTCACACAGATGCACTTCCCGAATCATGTTCTAAGGACTATTGTCCAACAATGACAACGTCAGCTGCACATAAGATGAATCAGTATCCACATATGCTCGTATCTGGCGCTCAATTATCCTATTTCCTCGAAGGACATGTTCATTGTCCGTGGACCGTCTTGACTGCAGCTTTTCCCAGCAGGTCTGTCTGAATTCTGATGTGATTTAGTTCGTCGTTCGTGATATAGTTTGAAAGTTCAGTCTGTTGGTTGATTCCGCAACAGGCAAATCACCTGAAGTAGTGAAACGCGCATGTTTTACTTGATTTGCGAGAGTGGAAGTTGTCTCCGGATATACAGAATCGATGAGGTATTTCAGCCAGGAAGTTATTCGAAACGGGGGTAGTACTTACGGAGTTGTGAGGCTGGACTGTACCGGGAGCTTTTCTTCAAGCTTCGTATCATACACGGAAACGTCCGTTCAATAATTGTGAATACTGCAGGGAGAGGATGTAGCATTTGGGGAAAACACCCCAACCATTAACATATTGGATCAAATAGAATGTTGGGTTTAGTGGACTAAGTGGCGGGTAATTCTTGTAGACACAGGAAAATCTCAGAAAGACAAAACTGTAAACCTTCGGTAAATGAAATTAGACATGAAAATATCCACACACAGCAATATATTCTCAGAGTGCTTATTTCAGCTGCCGTGAACTTAAGAAAATGAAAATGCATAACTTTTGCGAGGTCTCACGAATGGGAACACAGAACCATCCCTCATACGTAAAGACCGCCTGCCGACCTCGGGAGGAAAGGGCAAGGTTGTAGTCATCAAGATTAAAAAGTGTAATCTACTTGTCATGAAAACTGACGGGAAATAGTAAGAAGTATGAAGTGAGGCACACTCCGATAGATGCAGAAAGCTATCGGAGCACAGAAAAGTGCACTTGGACCGAGAAACTACCTTAACCAGCAAATGTGCCTATGGGTCTAATAGGCGGACACCTGGGTGAAGCCAAAAAACGGAGTTCTCAATGCCAACTCATTCGGATAAGAAGCAACGATAACTACATTTAATCATCTTCTTACTCAGCCGACTCCTCTGTGGCAGATGTATACGGACTTTGCCAGAAGCAAAGAATAAGTTATGTAGAACGATAGAAAAAATTGAGACGATTTTCGCTATGAAAGAAAAGAATACTATCGAAGCGTCACGACCAAACACTTTTCCGCCCGCTAATCCCCGCCGAAGGGTTTGATGTTTGAACACAGCGTGGCGGAAGAATGTGTTCACACATCGCAGGCGACCGTACCTGGACATAACCAATTGAAGTAACTAAAGAGAATCATGGCAGCGTAAGCCGATGGGAGTAACTGCCCAAGTCTGTCAAGCGGAATGTCACTGAGTTCAGTTGAGCTGTTGTTCTGCTAACAACTAAATCGTCAGTGCCTTCAGTTGAACAGTCTGTTACACGAATCGAAGGGAAAGAACGATAAGAACAATCTTAGGAAAAATATACGCCCTCGCAAATCTGCTCAGAAACAGATTCGCAAGCCTCTTCGACACAAGCGTCGTCTTGATTTTGACATGTCTTATGTACAGAGTCTGTCGTCTCTCACCGAACTGAAGCATAGCCAACGCTACCGACCAGTCTTCGCGCGGCTTTGGCAGACGATCGAAACGCCTCGTTACATTCCACATCAGCGAAGAATCAGCGCAGCAGAAGATCAAGATAACTCGGCGTAGAACACGGCCACCGATACCCAGCAGCTGTAGACTAGTGACGCGAAGAAATCGCACACTGACGTAAACTGATATCTGTGAAAGCTCGCGTCCACTTGCTACGCTTCGGTTGCGAATCGAAGAAACATGACTTCATTCGATCCCCACCACTGGAAGTGCACTCCTGAGTACATTCCTCCAATCCACCCTCCAGCCAGAAATGTCCGCAACAAATATGAAGGCCGCACTAATACATCTACCAAGACTGTCAAAGTGGCGCAAAGCTTCTACGGGGTAAATCTATTCAGCTATATCCTGCAGAAGGCCAGCCAAAGAGTACATTTCGTCTCAGTGTAATTTTTGGCTTTCAGCGCATCATTATGCAGACGCAAGAGGATTTTATATTGCAGACGATGCAGATAACCATTCCAACGCCCTTAAATTTCCTAGTCTTTGTTTGCCATCCAGATTTTGTTCCCACACCCTCTCACAGGATACAAGATGCCAGGAGCTTCCGGACAATCGCCCGCCTTCGATGATTTGACGTAAATCCACTATTCCTCGAGCCTTCAGCTGTTCTGAAGCATTTACAGAGAGGTCCTGCGTCTGGATCCTTGTGTTATCTAAAGAAAGTTACCATGTTGGAGATTGTCTTTCTCATTGGTACTCTCGTAGATTCGAAATCGTTCGTTCTGGAGAAGTACTGAAGGTGGGGCGATCTCGTGCATGTTGTTCAGCACAAACCAGTACTTCCAGGGCCAAGTACGCAAGGTCGGCGAGGAGGTGGGTCAAGGAGATAAGAAACTGATTCCGTATCATCCAGACGCCACCCGAAACCGCCCAAGAGCAGAGTCTTGTACAGACGTTGGACTTGCGAACTTCGACCGTCGCAATGCTAGCTACATCAAGTAATGTGTTCTCACGATCTTCCTCACCCGATAACTAGCGTGCACGTCCTCTTTTCTTCATTTCGATTGTTAAGGTTTACAAGCTGTGGATAGCGACCATCGCATACTTGAAGTGTTCGTAACAGAACGGAACTATTGTATCGTGCGGGTTTGTAAATTGGTCTGCATTAGTATATACAGCTTAGAACTTTAGTTTTCAGATTTCACCCCGACCACTAGAGAACGTGCAATCTATGTTTGAGTGGATGTGATGAAGCGGTGTCGGGCGCGCACTGTGAACTAAATATGTACACTTTTGGTTCGGTTCAATACGCAGTCCATTCCACCAAGTGGTTTCGTTCATGAGCACATATGGAGGAGGTGTCTGTCAAAGTACTAACAACTAGATATCGTAATTTTCGGTTTATTGGCTCTGTTTTCACTTCGGGTGTAACAAACATCCGCGTCCAAAACTGGTGCAATCTCTCTGATTGCACTGAAGTCTCATCCTACCGTGATTATCTACAAGTTCCAACCACCGTTTCCAATTAGATCATTAAAATGTAAAATCTTCACAGTAAAATGTGAGGAGCACAGCATGATCCACTTCGTGTTATATATTTTGGAAGTAGTAGAAATTCCCTGCTCGTTGTAGAAGTTGTAAAAATTGTAACGATTCTCCATCTCTAAACCCGACATCTTTCACAAATCTTGGGCTCTATCCCTACATTTTAAAAACTCGACCTTTATATTGCCACAGTTTTTGTCGTCAAAAAAACAAGGATATCTTCACCTGCACCTCTGGTCACGGGACGCTTGAGGTCTTAGCGTACCAACTCGTCCCTTAACCACAGAAGAACCATAACAATCTGAGTGAGCTGAGCAGGTTGAAGCACGGAAGGGCATCGAAATCTACTCCCAAAACTACGAACCAACTCTTCATGGGTCCACCTCCCAAGGAAACTCCTGGCCTTTGGCATTCCGGCATCTGCAGAGGTGATAGCTTGAATCATAATCCTTCTTTCCATCCTCGAGCTTTAAACGGAAGAATGGTACACTATCTCCGACAAGACTACTTTATTTGCAATCCTCCAAAGTACGCTCCTTCCGAAGAGAAGTCCAGTCTAATTCGGCCCTTGAAATACTACTGCCTGCACTAAAGATCCAGCATGTACTTCCCTGTGTGATCATACTGAATTACCTCCCAGTTTAAGAATATACTTACTCATCAAGTGAGTCGCGTGTTTTGCATCCACAGACCGGGCCATCTGGTTGCATCGAAAGCAGCAAGGCATGGCTGGGAATTGAGCATGAACTGTTACTGGTGACTTAAATGACCCAGAATTGAGTGTAAATAACGGCGTTAGACAAGAAAAACCGCTCCCATGGAGATATAGATAAGGTGAGTAGACATTATCCTCGTCGATTGTGACAGGGCAGCGACGAAGTGACAGAGAATCTAGAAATCAGACATTATATACTTCAGGGTCACCGGGCATTAAGATTGACACGTTCACAGAATTTTGTAGTCATGCACGTCAGGTAAGCACAGAAAATTTTGAGAGTAATAAGAAGAGAGTAGTAAGCACTGCCCTTCAGGCTAAAGTTGACATTGTATATGGGCACAGCCGAGAAAGAAGAGTGATCAAAAATTAACAGGGCAAGTGTTACAGTCCAGAAATAATGTGGGTGAATACTTGCGCACTGCGTTCCGCTGCATTATCATTAGCAACATGGCCCTTAAGTTTACAACCAGGGCAGACCCGTTGGCTAAATATCTGGCACAAGCCCTTCACAATTCGGGGTGTGCCGTAGTTCAAAGAAAGGGCCCGCTAATGGATGGTGCGAACGAGCTAGGTCTGCCTCTAAATTGTTCAGACCTAACACGAAGTAAGGATTCCCAAATTACAGTCTACATATCAGTACCTCGAGATTTTCACTTTCGGATTGGCTTGCGAGCCTTGGAGCTCTTCTTGACGCCGGCCTTAGCTACACGAAGGCTTTTGTGTACAGCGGCTAATCGAGCCAAAGCAGATTGCTTCAAGTCGGGTCTGTATCCGTTCTCTGCTACCTGAGACAGTCAAATATTCAAATTTTAAGCCTTAAACCATGCCTCAAGCCCCTACACACATTCATCCGTTCGATCCCAGAAAGGCTAACTTGCAAATGTGCACGTATTATACCTGGTTAACGACGGCGCGAGCCATCTTCCTGAAGTCTCTCTTCAGGACCGACCTGTTGATAGACTCGGCAGGCTTGTTACCCTTCTTGGTCTTGGTAGTGGCCAAGGTGACCGACAGACCCTCGCCAGCTGGGACGATGGACACGGTCTTCTTGTTGGCCAGACCTGAGACCAGTTGTATATTAGAATTAGGTTTGAAGACTCCAATCGGCACAGAAATTCAACACACAAGCACGAGGGAAAAAAAAAGGAGACTACCTGAGTACTTGAAGGTGTTCTTGTTGTACAAGTTGTTCGGCTCGGAGCTGAACTGTACAGAGCGGTTGTTGTTACCGTTCTGCTTGACCAAGAAGGAGTTGTTCTTCTTCACAAGTTGCCACAAAAGATCGGGAGACGCCATCTTGGTCTAGAGATAAAACGCACAATAAAATCAGATTCGCTGATTCAAGGTCACACAAACAAAATTCACAATGCTGCACAGTTTTTGAGATTTGGTCGAACCCACACCGTAACAATTTTGCAACACTGCGGAGCATCCATGGAAAAACCAAACATTGGAAATTTTTCGCAATCCTGAAGCTCACCATGATAACCGTAACGCAGGTGCCTGAGATTACTGAATGGAGAAAGTGGTGCTAGCTCTGTGAGTCGAGCGCAAACCCTAGCGCTGAAGCAAAGCCTGCAAGAAGAATCGTAATTGCGGTCTCTCGAGCCTTTTAGGTCTTGCTCCTCTCCCGTCGTCCCTTAGGTTTTCTTCCACATCCACGAACGTGGTTAACATACTCGTTGAACGACGTAGGCTTCCAAGCTTTACGTGGTCTTTGCTACTGGAGCGCGTTGGCCTGGCACAAGGCTACGCTGATGTAGTTGCGCTCGTCCCCTGGTGTACTTGGTCGCCATCGACACGATTCAGGAACACGGTGTACAAGGATTAAGGGAATCAAAACTTGCTTCCCCCGAAGTAAAATAACTTTCCTGTACAAAGGTAAATGAAGCTACAAATTGTCAACCCAAAAAACGATAGTCTATAGCTCAAGCTCAAACAAGTAATATCACTCATATGATGTAATATGACTAATAGGTACTACAGTTACGTAAATGAAAATTTTGAAAAATATCTGCAGCTGTATTTATCATGATCTAACATTAAATAACATAACTTGTTGAAATTTTTGCGTGTTGTCATAGACTAGTCATCATAAATATGCTCAACTAGCACAGATAACTTAAAATAAAACTTCTTCCTTTTTTGTGAATCTCATCACCATCCACCAACAAAATTATTCCATCTAGAATGATTCATTTAATCTATTTTACACACAAATCTTTTTTCTTTTTAAACTATCACACTTAGTAAAGATTACATGTGAACTCATTTTTTTAACTGTTTATAAAAATAATAATTATATCGTTCATTATACGTTCAGATATTTAGTTTCAAAATTTTTTTCCCATTATATTTATAATTTTGAATCTGTCATTTTGTGACTTTTTGGCCAATTTCAAATATCGAATTTCAATTTATCCTTCATCCACACTAGAAGTTCAGAAATTTACTTTCAAAATTTGTGACCCATTATATTTGTGAATTTGAATCTGTCATTTACTGAATTTTTGGCCAATTTCAAATGCCGAATTTCAATTTATCCTTCATATACACTAGAAATTAAGAGTGTAATATGCTTTACTCAATAAATAACATGACAATATTTATTTTTGTCCTCATTTCACACACTTCTAGCTCATTGTGAACAACTTCAGCTTCTTAAACTGTAAAATTTTCACATTATGATCACATTATCACATTATCAACACACAAAGATTACAAAAATGTTGGGTTCTTTTTGTCTAACATACACATATATGAATTCTTCCTTGCCACTAGCTTTTTACTCTACTTTCTTGTTAATCAAGGAGATCTTGCATTCAAACAAATTACTAGAAATAATTCAGTTATATTACAAAGTTTTATCGTAATAATCACATTATCAACACACAAAGATTACAAAATTTTGGTGTTCTTTCTGTCTAACATACACAGAGATAACGTTGTTATTAAATTTAATATGTTGTTTTTATTTTATTTCTAATACATTCAAAAAAGAAGATATGAATTTTTCTTTGCCACTAGCTTTTTACTCTACTTTTTACTACTTTACTCTTGTTGATCAAAGAGATCCTCCATTAACAAATGGTTGCATATGTATGTGTTCAATCTTTCGAGTCTCGCTATTTATGTCAAACGTTTATGTGCATTATCAAAGATAAAATGTTATGATATCTTTAAAAAATAAGATTTTTTTCTTTCTGCGCACCCTATTCGAGCCACATTTTGTCTTAAGCAATCTAGATCACAGTCTATCAGCTCATGCTATCTTAAAAAAAGAAATTCATGTAGTATTGATACAAAATTTTATAACTAGTTGCAGCCGAAAATTTTGCACATGACCATTTAACTCATTTTTCTATGAATGAAAAATTGATATCTCAACAATTTCGATTTTGAAACTTTGAATGAATTTGCAAGATTCACATTTATATATTTGTTTGAAGAGAATGTATTTCTAAAGTAAAGTTTACTCAACAATATGCACAAGGTCTCACTCTTATGAAAATTATTGATACTTTTGTTTTAATCTATGACATCGTATTATACAAAATTGAGCTGTAGAGCACATTACACATATTTGCTCTAGGGCTTGAACATGTGAACTCTGTTGACATATTTTGATTTTAGCTATGCTTATACTTCTTCGATCTCATCAGTAGCCTCATGACTACTTGACCAAGAGTTGGTTCTTCATCAGACTCTCACCTTGAACTCCTCATTCCTTTACAGGACACTTACAGCTTTTAGTATTCGTAATTGTACTTTAAAAATTTTAATCGATAATCCATGCGATAATTTTCTTACCCACATGATCTTGTTGTAATTCTTGGGTGGAATGTGTTCCATCACATGCCCACCGTACCATCAAACAACTGCTTGTTTATATGAAACAAATAACAAGTTGTATTAAATTGTGTTAGAAATGTATATACATTTCTAACACATGTCATGAGGTGATGCATTAGAGCCAACCATATTGGGAAAGATAGATATCAATGTACATATCTTATCATGTGTCGATTGCTCTTCTACGTATTCGTTTGTTAAATATGTATATTTTTTAAACCAAAATGCAAATGGATGTGCAATCCATTAGGATATCAATCTAAGGCAAAGATTCTCTGGACGGTGCAATACTATGTCAAGGTTTGGTGCAAAACATTATGGTATCTTAGTTGGATTACTACATATTCACTTTCTTGATGGCTAGAAAGATCCCCATCCAAGACTTGATGGGATCTGCCCATATCTTTTGCTCTCATATTCATATTTCCTCTTACCAGTATTGCTTTTCTATTTCTTTATTGGTTCAATATCACCTCTGTCCATTTCACTTTAGTAGCATTGTACTTTAATACTGGATATGGGTTTTTTGTTAGCTAAAGTGTATACGCCGGATATTATTGTGTTATTCTGTGCACCTCGTTACCATTTGTGGGTACAGGCTGGAGAGGTGCAACGGTGAGCATCGGAGCATTCATGCGGTGATCATATGCATCTATGCACGGCTCGATGGGCTCTTCCGATACTTTCGGTTTCCTATTTTTAATTCGACCATCCGAAAGACAAGCGTCTGGCACTGTGACGCCCTTTTGCGTCGCGAGAAATATTTATGGAAATAGCGTTTTCTAGACGCTGCGATGCCGGATCTGTGGAACCTGCTCTTGCTGCTAACTGCCTGAACAACAGAATTGACATCCCTGCCTCGATGATCGATTGATACATCCACGAATCTGTCAACGCCATAGATTCTGGAATTTATGCGACTCATCCGACGCTACGAATTTGAGCGACGTCGAACACGAGGACAATTCGACGCAATTATCGTCGAGGAACACGTGCTGCTGCTGTGGTCCTGGTGCGCTGGGAAGGATTTTCAGTGCACGGGATGACAGCGTAATTTTGAGATGGTCGAAGAATGAGGTGCAGACCTGTTTTTGACCTCTGACCGAAAGGAGAGAAGCTGTCAGAGAGGGGAGATGGAGGAAGATGGGAAAAGACCTCTGAAAGAAATCGCGGAGGCGTTTTCTGTCTTGGCTGATAACGTGAAAAACGGGCAAGATTCTGGAGTTGATATCGCGATTTTTGCTCGAGCCTGTGATCTCATCTCCATACTTTTCAGTTCTTTGGGAATCGCCTTCAAGTTCGCCGAGAAGGACTATGTCTCCAAGGTGGTTGTCTTTGTCTACCCTATGTTCCCATCTATTTATTGATCATATGTGGACCCTATGACAAAGGCGACTCTAGAACTGATTGTGCCTCGAGTGAAGTAATTTCGTATTTTACTTCCTTTTCGCTAGCCCAGATCAGCTCATTGTGACTAATGCAACTCTTCTAGACCTTACTTTCAATGAGGGAGTGATATGATCTCCATATATGTATTCATCGTTTCCAACATACTCGATCGCAGCGTGGATAGTATCAGAACACATTTTTAAAATCACTGTCATTTAGGATCCTCGGTATGAAGTTTTGGCAGCATGTTATTTTTTCCGAATGACACAATTCAGTTACCTCAAAGGTACCATTGTCGGTTTTCTGATTCTTATCGTCTCTTTGCTCGTTCGCCTTGTCCTTGGTTACCCTTGCTATGTTAACCTTTTCGTCCGCTGACTTGGAATTATCTTCGCTAATTTCATTGTAGGACTTCAAAATTAGAATTCTTTCTGTTTAGTCATTTGAATTTGTTGTGCTCAAGCAAGCAGCTGTCAGTCGATATCATCATTTATCATCCAAAGAGCAGGTTGTGTGGGGCTCAGTCCAAGAAGTGATCGGCTTTGTAGCTCCGAAAGCAGCAAAGAAGGACGTGATTCTCACAGGAGGGCCTCGTAGTGGAACTCTTATATACCTGTCTGAGGTTGCTTTGAGTTTGTTTTAGTTTCTTAGTCTAGTGGAAGAAAACACCAATTTGTAATCTCGTACGTCTGAGCTACCTTTTTGTCGGTTGATTTTGAAAGGCATGTTCATCCGTGACAATGAGAGTGTCCTCCTGGCTTGTATCAATTCTATTGATTTGGCGGGTTATCAGTGACCGCGTAATGTCCAACTAAACCATTTAACAATGAAGATCGTTTAAAGCTGCTGCTCTTTGGAATGTGGATTTAAGATTCTCCTTTCATTTTGTAACTGGAGATAGTCAAAGTGAACCATTCGCGACATTGATATCGAGCCTTCGCCATTTATTTTTCTTTTTAATTGTATGTAGTTTTACAAAGTGGATGTCGTATGATCATCAGTTTCGTCTTCCATATTGTCTGTATTATTACCTTTTCCACTATGCAACAGGGTTGAGATGGCAATCCTAGACTCGTTTCAGAAGATGAACAGCTGATATGTATTTGTTACGACGCAAAGCAGCTGATACTTTAATTCCGTCTAAATATTGTAAATGACTTCAGAACACGTTGTAACAAGAAGGTCTGAACATAGATTTCTCAAGTATTGGATGTGAATTTTGGGAGTACGTACTCTGATCTGATGCTTTAAGCCTTCTCCTCTGTATCTAGGTTAAAGATCTGTTGGATGCATCTAAGGAGTTTGACAATATAGCAGCAATGGTAGATTCCGATATCCAGGCTGACAAGGTGAAACAAGGTGGCAGTCACACGCGTAATCTGCTTCGTGTCAAACGAGGAATTGACATGGTCCGACTTCTTTTCCAGCACGTTCTGACGACTGAGTGAGTCGCTAGAACCTTTCCACCTATGTTGTTGCATGGTCACTGAAGTGTGCAAATTTTCAGAAAAATGTATGCGATTCCAAATACATCTCATACAGAAGTTTTCAAACGGTGACTCACAGGTTCCAATCAAAACATGGTCACTGAAGTGAAAGAAATATTTGTATTCGAGTTGTCAAGCATGGAATTCTCAGCAAAAGGGGGTTGTGTTCCTGCTTTATGGACTATACAAAACGTCTAAAACAGGGCAGAAACCTAAATGGAAGAGAAGATTTGCTCGAGAAGGGTGGTTTTCCCCTCAGATTTAACGCGAGTCACAATGACTTTGCAGAGGAAACTCGCTGAAGGAGCCAGCAACCAAGGCTTACGATCAGGTCTTTGCACCTTATCACAGTTGGCCCATCAGGAAAGCTGTCGCAGCTGGAATGTACGTCATACCTACTAAGTCAGCATATCTGGCGAAACTCAATGAGAAAGGTACATGCTGTTCATACTCTGATCATATCTGTAATCTCCTCGCCTTGAAGAAATTTGACAGATGCAAAGGTCTTGGCATTGTTTGTTAACATGAAACTCCCGATGTCCTTCCGTATGTAGTTATATTCGTGTTTCTCTAAGGACTTGGTCTGCACATGTGGGGCCTGAGAGATTCCGGGTGGTTAATTTTTTTTTTGGGCATCTGTTGATTCAAACTAGCTATCAACATTCCTACCGTGCATGCCATGAATCGCTTGTTTCCAGATTAACTAGTGAGCATTGTGTCTCTTTCGTTATTCAAGATATTTATCGACACAGATAGTACCCAAGAGGTGAGATAGATAGCTATAAATGTCTGCTTTTGTATTCCGCTTAAAGATGCGATCAAGAACTTACTTTGCTATCTGTATATCTTCAATCGTGTACATTAGAAATGAAGTGTGAGACTGAACTGAGACTCATTGACGCACCGAACTAACATCTTCTGATGCATCGAATGTCGTGCATGATTGTTCTGTACAGAGTCATCGGCAAAACAGTATGTCCAGATTTTCGTGACAAGTGCTGAACCGGTAGTGCAATACGTTGACGATCTTTTCACAGCTAAAGATATTGGAGTAGATTGGTAGAGCAATCTGATGAGTTTCACCGTGTTAAGACGGTGCAACTATTTGCCATTTGATACGACAACTTCATAAATTGAGAGGAATAAACGCAAGTGTGGAGATGAGGGTTTTGTCCTCTATTATTTGTTCTACTCATCGTGGCTTACCAGTGTCTGCTGAGCTTTTGAATACTGTATAATTTTGGCTTCGCAAAATTACGCTCTCAAGTCTGCCTTTGGCACAGCGATGGTTTTTCTAAACATCCGTTTGAAGAATCTCACATCCATCAGCTTTCGACCATTGTTCAGTCCTCAACTTAGTAGACTGCAGAGATTGAACTGTTACACGTGGGCAAGGATTGGTTTCTCAACCCTAGGGTTTAAGAGTGTGAATTTTCTTTGCAGATGAGTGTGCAATAGGATAGACTTATCTTAGCAAAGGGTATACGGGGTACTCAAAGTACGTTCACATTTGCTTACTTTGACTAAAGGCTCCAACCATCATCTCCGGGATGCAGAATACTGGAGCCTTCCATAAGATATTCCTTAAGATATTTCGCTCGCTTATCTCGGCAAGGGAATGGGGTAAGGGTTTTTAAACTTTCAGGACAGTGCGCTAAGGATTCCGCTATTGGCACGCTAGAGACAACAAGACTTCTACGATCACTTCCAGTTTAAGCTTAGATTGGATGTGAATTAACCCAGAATAATTATACGGACAATGGGCTCAAGATTTTGCACCGAGAGTTGACTGGGGCCCAACAATCTGGGCCCGTAACAACGTGAGTGCATGACTCTCGCACACTTTGAGGGGCTAATGTTAGGAATGGAAACCAGTCTTAGCCGTGACAATATATGTGCTAAGATTCCGAACAGGCAAGATACAACTATCGATTACACATTGGATATCGCTCAGCCCCTTAGATGTTCTGTAGTTAAGAAATTTCAGTCAGCTTGCGCTCAGACTTGAAATGCTTTCATCACCGCGATATCCACAAGTGCGCATGTAAAATCAACTTTCTCTAGAGAAAGATGACTGTTTCCTCTGTAGGAAAGGATCGCGTCCTTCCTCAAGAAAAAACAGTCAGCCCTCTTCAGCACTGTAGTAATGTGTAGACCCAACGTAGATTAAATCAGTGACGAATGTTCCAACACAGTGTACCATGTATCGTACAACAACCCGAGATTGGCATAGCGAGTGCTGGATTCGTTGTGGCTTCTAGGGAACGGGCCAGAAAGCTACAGAAAAACTCATGGCCAACATAAAGAAGCTCTCGCCCTAACACAATTCCAGAGACTATTATGCATTCTAATGCAATATCGACCTAGCAATCAAAACGAGTGCAGCAACCGTAGTGTAAACTGTCGAAACGAAAAACGAAGTCGATGACAAGAACATCTTCAATCTGTCGATTCAAGCTCGGACCTCTTGTCGAGTAAGCAATCCGGCGACTAAACTACACAATAAGGAGATTTCCTGTAGAGGTGGGAGTACGATAGGAGATCAATTCGACACTATGGACGTAGATTTCAGAAGACAGACCAGTATGAGGAGTGGAGGACATCGGAAGAGAGGCAGTGGTGCTCTACAATTGCTTAGAACATTGAGCAACTTGTAGATAATATACTCAGCGTGACGCTGTGAAGACATTAGGGTTTGCCAAGCACACAAGTGACTTGTGTCACTTGTGTGCTTCGCCGTTTCTGCCCATCTTTAGACCAGTAACCGGGGTCCGGTTTGGATCGTGACCAGGGTTGCCTATTACAGTTAAATTTTGCCTGGATCCTATCGGACGGAACACAATGTCCCTTTTTGGTGTAGAGACTTACTGTTATGAGAAGCGAATGAAAGTTTGCTCTTTTCGACGATTCCCATAACATATTAAACATATTTTCTAAATTTTAAGACTTGTGAAGGATGTACAGTAATCTCATTTTCATCAGATTAGCTTGCCATTCGAAATTGTACTCTGTCTTGATAGCATCCCAGGGTACAAACACCTCTAATCTATTATGACATATATGGGCTGAAATATTATTGTTGAAAAAAAACGTGTAAAGATCAATGGCACTTAAGTCAAGTAAAAACGAGAGACGAATTCCGATTAACAACAGTCCATACCGAATTTATATTAACAGACCAATTAAAACTAAAAAATACCCCATCCACCCCTTACAATCATGAAACCAAGAGTTCATCAGACAAGACTTCAATAGAGTCTCAACGTAAAATTTGTGCTACATACAAATATATTTCATATATCCATATTAAACAACATGATGTTACATCTGAACAACCAGTTGATGTTATTGTTGTTTCGTAGTATGTACTAGCTAGTGAATCTTTTAATTGATATTGTGATATAGGCTGATTCAAGTAAGCTATACAATAAATAGAAGATGTTAGATTATTTTTGACTCTCATTCATTCATTGTGAAAAACATATCAAAGTTGATTCTTATATTTTTATATAATTATAAATATGTTGAAGTAAAATACACCATATTTTCTACTTTCTATTCATTGTCATCTTGAAAGATGTACTATCATGCATTTGAATTTTAGTCTCATGTGCTATTAATATGAGTCAAATTACAAAGGTAATTTTATTTTTGTTTAATATTAATTAAATCCTTATCTACATCTTTGAACTCATGCTTAATATATATGGATGAGAAAAAGCTAACAATTTTGGTTAAAAAAATAAAATCTTGAAATTTGAAATGTTGAAATTTATGTTCGATTCAAGAGATGTGAACATACATAAAAGCAACAAAAAAAATCAAACAAGCATTAATTGTACACAATGAATAGTCTCTTATCTTTTGTATCCGATTATTTCTTTATTTTTGTGTTTATTTTAAATTAGAATGGAATATATATGAAATTTCATATTTGATGTTTGATACAAAATATTTTTTAAATGTATGTAAGAATTTAATTTATTTACTAGATTTATTTATATCACATAAAATATGCATATATATATTAATTTCATGCAACAAGTCAATAGGAAAATAATATTTTATATATTTTAATGTAAAATTTTGTGTAATTAAAATTTTACCATATTAAATAAATCTTAACTTTATTATAATGAAAATTTAAACTTAATGAAACAAATTAATACAATTGATAGCTTATCCAATATACTTAATTTGGCAGCATTGTTTTTTTGGAAAATTTTTAAAACAAAAAATCTTATTTATTTGGACTCACAATGATTTTATCATGAAAATGGAATATGATAAAATGTATAAAAAAAAATTAATGGATTTCCATTAGATTGTATACATTTTTAGAATTTCATAACCATCATTTTGAATATTGAATGAAAGTGAGTTTTAGAGCTTGTATGTATCATAATTTAAAATAAGAATAGCGTTAAATCCAGATCTAAAACCCAAGTCCGCACGGTTTCAAATACTTACGGTGTACTTAGTGTTGAGATCGGTTATCTCTAAATATAGGGAGAGTTTACCCTAACCCCACCGATAGAGTATCTCTAAAGGTAGGGAAGGTTTACCCTAACTCTAAGAAGCATCGAGACTTCTAACCGCAAGTATCTCTAAATATAGGGAGTGTTTACCCTAACCCCACCGATAGAGTATCTCTAAAGGTAGGGAGGGTTTACCCTAACCCTACCAAGCATAGAGACTTCTAACCGAAAGTCTCTCTATTAATAGAGGGTACACTGACACTCACTCTCATATAAATATGGGAATGTAACACCCTCCGAGGTCATTTCAATACACTTCACTTTGAGAGTATTTACTGCAAGCACTTTAGAGAGGGAGAGATCCGAGAGCATTGTTTCTTTTGTCTCACTATTTTGTTCTCTTTCAGTTTTACTTCTCGCAACACTTAGCTTTGATAAGTATTTCACTATTTTAATACACAAAAACTGTGGCGGTAATAATAACATTCGAAAACTCAAGTCTGCGCAGTTTCAAATACTTATGGTGTGCTTAATCTAGTGAAATGAGAGTAAGTTAAACTAATGAAAACATGATTTTATAAATATTTTGTATATTCATTTTTATTATATATATTTAATTTTTAATTTTATTTATTATCTTAGAAAAAATACACAACTAAACTAAAAACACATTTTCAATTAATTGACTGTATTTTTGAAAATAAATAATTTTTTTAAATTTCTATTAAAAATTTCAACAAATCACTAATATTTTCAAAAAAATATTTTTTTTCTTTCATAGAGGCGATGAATTCTAAATAGTTAAACAAGCTACATAATGATTTAAAAGTAGATTTATGAAGGAGATCAAACTCCATAAAATAATAATGAAATAATTTAAAATATTATATTTAAGAAAAAAAATCAAAGTAAAGTATTTTTTAAACAAATTTTTTAATTTTAATCTCATATATACTTTGTATGTTCACAAGTATTAAGAGAAATAAGAACTGCACTAAGAGAAATAAGAACCATTGGTCAGTATTTCTCTCATTGCAATACTAGTAGACCAGCTTGGACCAAACCCATGATTAGAGAGCAGTAGCAAAATTATAGTTTAAATGAAAACCTTTTTGTTGATGTATGTGATTATTTTAACACAAAATAATCAAAAAAGTTATTTTGATTTCACTTGGATACAAGTTTTATATTTTAAAGTAAATATAATTTATTATTTATTATTTAATAAACGAAATAATTTGGTTTAAATCTAACACTATATTTTTAATCAATATTATTTCATTTAAAACCAACAAATTTGATAAATAAAACATAAATCTATCTAAAAATTAAATTATCCATGGAAAAAATATTGTGACTTTTGCACCTCGCAAATAAAGAAGTATCACTAAAAATATATTCAAAGCTTATTGAAAATTAATAAAATTATATAATACATTTGTCTAAGATACAAAATTTAAAATATCATTTATAAGAATATTCAATAGAGTAATCTTAAATTTAAAGAAGAAGTACCAAATAAAAAATAAATGACAACAATATTTAAATTAATTTAATTGAACATGCAAAAAAAATCTAACAAAAAAAAACATCAAATATTGATGTCTAATGTAAACATGGAATCATATTATATGATCCTTGTACGCACTGATATTACATTGAATGTGAATTAAAAAAGGCTTTAAAACAAGTCTTAAAAAAAATTTGAATGTTAAAAATAATCAAAACTAATGTCTGCCTTTCTAACAGTATTGCATGATATCAACATAACTTGCATTTATGTAGATATATTTTCTCCAATTTTAAGAATTAAAATTATTTTTTTATAAATTTATTTTTAACAACAAAATATAATGAATACAATATTCACTCATTTCATTACAATCGTATCAAATTGACAACATCGTGATAATTTTGGAAAGAAAAAAGATTTTGAAAAAATATCTTAGTTTCAAAATCAACAAACAAATATAATTTATTTTTTTTAAATACAAATTTTATACATTTAAAAACTTATTGACATGTTTTTTTAGTAGATTCGATTTGTCATGTTAAAAGTGATACAATTGGAATGTATAAACTTTAAAAAAATTGTATATGGAAATTGCTACGAAAGTATGATCAGAATGAAAAATATATGGATTTCTTAAGGGAAAAAAACCAAACAAATCAAAGCAATAAATTCAAAATCATTGGACATAATTCTAAAAGATAAAAAAAAAACTCCACTTTTATTTCTAACAAAAAATTTCATGCTATACAATCAAACATATTATTTGTTAGCATCCATACATTTCTTATCCTGTTTAGTTTTTAATTTTGAATAACTTGATACTATAAGTATTTTTTTATAAATAAATTTTCACATTTTTTATTTGGGTGGATGAGTATTTTATATGATGCATATTACTAAAATTATATCTTGTTTAAAAAACTACTTTAAATGTACAAAAAACAATGGATTGATTCTTATGCAAATATGTTTCAAGTGTTTTTTTGAAGAATAATTTGATCAAAATGAATTCATATTTCATCCATTTGTATGATGTAAGATAATTAATATTAAATTTTATACCATTGATAGTGGAATTTTATAATCATTATTTATTTAATATTGGAATATTAACCTAAATTTAGTGACATGTAATTCTGAAATGAAAAAACGTATTGCAATTTATCTAACTGAACAAAAAAATTATTCTATAAAACGCCATCATTTAGTTCATACGTGAAAATCAATATTTAGAATAAAATATATAAATGTTGCACATATGTATCTTACTATGAATGATCGTATATTTAATTGTTGATTAAATTTCTGACAATTTTATTTCAAAAATATGTCACGAAATTGATTAGTTTTTCTAAATGTTGAAGAAATAATATAATCCATTGAAAATATACAATTTTAATTTACCTAGTTGATAAACGTATATTTATCTACATAATATTCAGATATATAATTTGACGATAAAATAGAGCAATGTTTAACAACATAAATTCTATTTTTTACATAAATAATTATAATCTAGAGTAGTTGGGATGTAGACTTAGAATAAACAAGCATGAATTTTCTTATGTCATAAGCAATGGGCTTAAGAGGATAGTGGCCTCATCAGGATATTAGAAGCTTTGCATGACATATATATATATATATATATATATATATATCAATCACAGAAACACAAAGATTGTAAGTGAATTGAAACATATGTTTCTTTTGACTTCGAGTCATTTCCATAATCAACGATATTTAGCACTTTAATAGAACCACAAGTATCATGTGTCCTATGTTGGGCTAATTTTTGTAGAAATATTTCTTAATCTTTTTTAATATATGAGTATGCATGAAATGTTTTCAAACATTTAGAAACTCTGTTAATTTTGGAAAGTTGTTGCAGTATATTCATTAATTGCAAAATATACATAATTCGGTCTAATAGTTATCTGCTACTTGTTGATTAATATTTAATAATAATAACAATTTTACATCTTACATATATTTTCAAAATAATTAAAATCAATATAGAATATAGCATCGAATTAAATGATATAGTTCTTTTTAGTATAAATATAAATTCTAGCTAGATCATGATTTATATTATACATAGTATTTTTGTTTGGATTTTTTTTCAAGTTGCCAACATAGCTAGGTTGAGCTGGAATATTTTTCCACATAAATTAATTTTTAAAATATATATTTGACATATAAATGCGGATGTATGATGATTTTTTTTATTGTCTACAAATTTATAAATTTTTAAAACTCTGCATTTTTTCCTTTTTTTAATAAATTAGAGTATTTCTACAACTCATAATTTTTAATTGTATTATTTTGTTTATATTTTGATATATATGTCTGAATATGTCAAGTCATATTGATGTTATAAATTCAAAATCTGAAGATTAAAAAATCCAACCATTTAAAATTGGATTCTTGTTAATTTGAGCTTTGTCTCTCAAATTTTAAGCATAATTCACCGAGGGAACCACACTTCATATTAAGCTATTGACGTTTTTATGATATTGACGAATGAATGATATCAAGTATATACAAAAAATCTATATTGAACATGGATCGGTGTACTTCATTATAAGCTCAGGTTTTTTGTAAAAAAAACTAGTAGCATGTGTAACATGAATTTGCTTGTTGAATATATTATATATTTTGTAAAATTGTATAAATTATAAATAAATAAATAAATAAAATAAAAATTACAAAAATGTTCTTCAAGATATATTTTGTACTTCAAGAAAAGATTCTTAATATTTAATAATTCAAGTTTTTATTTGCTATACACTCAATGAAGCATAATATGTAATATGATATTCAATGTGTAATTTTTGTTCTTCAATCTAATAGATCACATATTTCAATTGACTTTATCAAATATTACAAATAATATTTTCATACATTTTTTTCAAAAGGATTTGTGGGATGCATTCGATTTATTACTGACTATATTCACTAATGATCATAATTAATTTTAAAAATATTTTTATTAGAATATTTGAAGTACAATATTTAAATCCGAGTGGTTTAGTAATCATATCATTGAATACATATAATTGTGGCTATAAATTTAAGTTTAGATTAGGCT
Organism: Marchantia polymorpha subsp. ruderalis; assembly: GCA_037833965.1. Lineage (NCBI taxonomy): Eukaryota > Viridiplantae > Streptophyta > Marchantiopsida > Marchantiales > Marchantiaceae > Marchantia > Marchantia polymorpha. The sequence goes on along the minus strand of AP031351.1, from coordinate 27,867,123 downwards.
TTTATGTTGCAAATCAGATTTTTCAGATTCGTTTATATTTTTATCATTTAAAGAAACTTAAAAATATATGTTTTGTCTAAAATAATTTTTGATATTCACATGCTTCTATATGCTCTACTTGATGAAAACACATATTAAGATTAGATTTTAAAATATTGAGCAATTGAAGAAATAATATATGTTAAATAAGATAGTGACATCATCATTAAATTTTGCATGATATATATATATATATATATATATATATATATATATATATGTTAGTTAATGTTATACATAGACGGCATACACAGTGAGACATACACACACGAGAGAAGTCGACACCAAGAGATAACGTGATTCACCTACACTGAGGCTATGTCCCCGGGAACAATGAGAACTTTACTAAGACTCTAAGCCATAGCCGTACCGAGTCTCTGCTCTCCAAGCTCTCACGTTATCCCTGAAGCACTCATACACAACGAGTGTTCTATCTCTCAGCTAGTGAGCTCACACATGCTCACCTATATAGCAAGCAATACAAACCTAAGCTAGTCCCTAACTAAGGTTAACCTAACTAGAGTTAGCCGAGATCTAAGAGTTATCCTAACAATCTCCCCCATGACTCTGGTCTTTGGGCCTGTAACCTTTGCTATATATATGAATTATCTCTCGGGAAGTACTAGAAGGTGGATCTCACATAGATCTTACTCTGTAAATTAGAGTTAACTAGAAGTAAGCCGTAGCCTAAAAGGATGAGGTAAAATCACATACAAAGATTTAGCCAACTGATGTCAAGATACTTTACTTTTGTTCTACATCCACAATGTGTCATGTCAAACGATGTCTCGCAAAACTCTCCAAAGGAATTACTCTGATAAAGGCATCGGCTGGATTGAGTTTACCGTCAATCTTGACTAGCTCAATCTTCTTATCAGAAACCGCCTCTCTGATAAAGTGATATTGAATGTCAATGCGCTTCACCCAATTGTTCATCACCTGATTTACAGCAAGGTGTATGACACTTTGACTGTCGCAATGGAGATTCACAATATCATGTGACAATGCCATTTCCGCAACAAGCCTATCTAACCAAATAGCTTCCTTTGCTGCTTCAGCTGCTGCCACATACTCGGCCTCTGTAGTCGACTAAGCATCGCACTTCTGCAAAGTAGACCTCCAACTTATGCACCCACCTCCAAGTGTAAATACATAACCCGTAGTACATATCTTTCATCCAGATCTTGTCCATAGTCAACGTCTACGTAGCCAATCAAGGATTTGGCATTGAGTGACTTCGCACCAAACAATAAACCATAATCCATCGTACCCTTTAGATACCTCAGAATCCATTTCACTGCCTCCCAATGCATCTTTCCTGGATTCGACATGTACCTGCTAACCTTGCCCATCGCCATGGCAATATCAAGTATTGTGGAAATCATCAAGTACATGAGACTTCCCACCGCCTTATCGTAAGCGATCTTGGACATCAACCCTCTTGCTATCACATTTGTTGGACATTGAGCTGATGACAACTTGAAATGAGAAGCCAATGTAATATTTATTGGCTTACAATTCTCCATGTTGAATCGTACAAGTACCTTTCGAGCATACTTGCCTTGAGTCAACCATAGCTTGCCATTTTTGTCTCGATGAATCTCCATCCCTAAGATTCTTGTGGCCGTTCCTAGATCTTTCATTCTAAACTCCGAACTCAAAAGAGATTTGAGATTATCCATTTCAAATCTATCTCTAGCCGCGATAAGCATGTCATCCACATAGAGTACTAGAATAATGAAACCAAAGTTCTCATTACTCACACGTTTCATGTATACACATGGATTAAACAAACTCCGTTTGAAATCATGTGTACACATGAAATCATCAAACCGCTTGTTCCATTGTCTTGGAGCTTGCTCTAGTCCATACAAAGACTTCAACAATATGCAGACTATTTCCTCTTGGCTCTTCTTCACAAAACTTATCGGTTGTTTCATGAAGATAATCTCATCCAAGCTAACATAGAGGAAAGTTGTGACAACATCCATTTGATCTAGTATAAGACCAAATAACACAACGAGTACACAAAGTAATTTGATAGTGGCATCCTTTGCGACTAGTGAGTATACCTCATATAGTCCACGCTTTTCTCTTGTGTGAATCCTTTGGCCACCAGTCTGGCCTTGTAGATTTTCCCCACACTCTCCGTCAGATTATCTTTCAGCTTGTAAATCCATTTAAAGTCCAACACTTGTTGTCCAGGTGGAAGCTTAACTAGCTTTTCAAGTCTTGTTGTCATTGAGAGATTGCATCTCTTGCTCCATTGGAGCATTCCACTCAAGCTTATCAGTAGAAGCTTGAGCCTCACGATATGAAGAAGGTTTTTCTAACTCCAAGATCAACGCATTACCATCATCATCTATATCTTCAAGCTCTCGGTCGTGAAGATTAGATGAATTGGTCCATGAATCATACCTTATAGGAGCTCTACTCACACGATCTGATGATCTCCGAGCAGACGTTTCTTGCTGATCTTCATCATCTGGTGCTCTAATAAGAAGCTCACCAATGACTTCTTGCTCCTCTAGTTCCTACTGATGAGGAACACCTTCCAATTGTTCCGGAAGCTCTCCTTGTGGCCTTTCATTTAATCCATAATGATCAATCTTCCCCTCAACAATATAGGGAAGTGGAGATTTGTCCTTGTCAGTACGGGGAGCATGAGCATTCTTCTTCTCTTTCAACGATATGGGCTCGTCGAAAGATACATCCCTACTGACAATCATCTTACAAGCTACAAGATCCCATGGTCTGTAGCCCTTCACATTACTTGCATAACCAAGAAAGCGACATTTCTTGGAAGTAAGATCCAACTTGGTTCTATGCTCCTTAGGTATAAGAGTGTAAGCCGTGCAACCAAATATCCTTAATCAGCTGTAATCAGCAACCCGCTTGTGATTCAATTCAAACAAAGTTGAAAAATCAATTGCACTTGAAGGAGAAAAATTTACCATGTAAACTGCGGTATTCATAGCTTCAACCCAAAATTTATATGGTAAACCCGATTGGCTCATCATTCTTCGCACCTTTTCCAACATTGTTCGATTAAGCCGCTCACAAACAGCATTCCGTTGAGAAGTATAAACCGTGGTGAGATGGCGAGTAATATCCTATGCTTTGCAGTATTCTCCAAATTCCTTGGAGATATACTTCCCGCCATTGTCCGAACGCAAATATCTCACCCGCACATTCAAGGCTTTCTCCTTCTACACTGTATGAGTCTCAACTTGAGCTCTCCAACTTTTGAAAGTTGCAAAGATTTCAGACTTTTCCTTGAGAAAATAAACCCAAAAAAATCTTGAATAGTCATCGAAAAAACTACAAAACTACATAGTACCACTTGAAAACTACATAGTACCACTTGCCAGATAGTGAGGCTAATGGAGAGTAACCCCACACGTCACTCTGTACATATTCAAGAATCACCTTGGAGCTAGGTATTCCAACACCAAAAGGCTTTCTATGGTGCTTTCCCATAAAACAATGCTCACAGAAATCTAAATCAATATTACCCAAACCAGATAACAGATCCTTTTCTCGAAGCAAAATCAAATACTTGTCATTCATATGGCCCATCCTGGAATGCCAAATTTGAGACATCTCAGGTCGAGATCTAGTGACATTGACTTCTTCGCACACATTATTACCCTCTAACACATATAGATTCCTATACTTGTTCCCTTTCAAGACAACTTTATCTCTAGCTTTGACTTGAAGTACACCATCAACTACCGATCACCAATGACCATTACTGTCCAATACACCAAGAGAAATCAAGTTCTTTTTCATCTCAAGAATATATCTCACATTCGTCAATGTGCGAACTACTCCATCTAACATCTTAATCCTAACAGATCCAATACCGATGACTTGACAGGGGTGATCATTTCCCATCAAAATTGTACCGTTCAATGCAAGATAAGAACTAAAGTAATCTCTATTGTGACATGTATGGTATGAACAAACACTCTAAAGAATCCATTTATCATCTCTTTTTTCAGATAATGTGTAGAGGGCATACTTCTGGCATCATAAAGCATAATCATCATTAAGCAAATCATCCTCAAGATCAGCACTTGCAACATTTGCATTTGCAGAGGATGAATCACTTGCCTTTCCACGACAATCCTTCTTCATGTGGCCAGCCTTGCCACACTTCCAAAATAGCAAGGTCTTTTTGTCTTGAGACTTCCTTCAAGACTTCGATCTGAATTTTTGCTTGTCTCCACTCGTCGTCCGCTTCTGTGACCTATCTCGGTTCACATTCAGTACCACTCCGGACGATGCAGAGGATAAACTCTACTGCATCATCTTTTGTTGAAGCTCATCTGTCTTCAACGCACTCACCACCTCATTGTAGGTGATGGTACTTCTATCTCGATGTAGAAGTACTTGAGATAGATTCTTGTATGAAGAAGGTATTGAATTCAAGAGGTGAAGAGACTTACTCTCGTCACTTAACTCATCACCAAGGTTTTGTAAATCCAACACAGGATCATTGAAAGCATCAATATGATCTTGTTCCTTGGTATTACCATCCTTCATCTTGAAACTCATCAGCTTCAAAGATGTGTAGAGTCGATTGGACAACTCCTTTTGATGGTACTTCCGCTGGAGAGCCTCAAACAACGACAAACAATCCCCATACTGTTCAAGCTGCCGTATCACATGAGGTTGTAGATAGAGCATGACTTTATTCACCGCCATCTCTTGCATGTTGTTCCAGTCTTCTTCAGGCACATCTTCTGGCTTCGTCTTCAAAAGCTTACCAATACCGGTAGCTTTCAACATGCTATTCACTTTTCGTTCCCACAAGAAGTGGTTTGTACGTCCATCATACTTGGCAATTTCAAACTTGGTGACACCGACTTTCATTGTCCCCATGATGCATCGCTTGATCTCTTGGACTTACTACAGTGCTATTTCAATGCCAATATGGTTCTCAAAACTCTTTCCCCCTTGATGTATACGAGTAAATTTGAAAAATTACTCTAAAGAATGAACCCCAGGAGAAAATTCAGGACAACTTGAACATAGCTCACAAGATAAACTTTCCAAAACTTCAAACAATTTGCAAAACCAACCTTCGGAGATGGCTGGAACGTCTGCGTAGCTAACTTTATCACAAATGCGCAAAATTTTTTTTTGGCCGAAAACGTGCACCGTTTGCCCCTCCGAATCCACCGTCAATGACCAGAATATGACGTTCTGCTTTTGGAATCTTTTTGAAAGATTCCGTGACAGGTTGCGTAAGGCCTTGTCGCACAGGGAGACAGACCCTGTCACAGAGCCCCGACAGGGCCAGGGTCAAAATTTGGGGATTTTCCCTTGTAATTTTTGGGAAAAAAAAACTACAAGGGAAAGTAGAACGAAGTGGAAGAGGGGAGGGGGAGGAATCGAATTTTTTCCAAAGAAAAATTTAAGTGTTTTAACTTTAAGTTTACACTTCAACTTAATCTTTAAAACCGCGTTTTCAACCACAAAGACGGAACATGAACTTTGAGAATGTTTTTGAATTTGCTCTTCCGTCACTACGACACGGCTGTTAGGGATTTCAGGCCCGTCAGAAAAAGTACCTTGACTCGCATCTCGCTCCCTTGTTCACTGTAGACCGCAATTTCGGTTGTAAATCGACCGCGCCGGCTTGATGTCTTCGTTGCTCTACTTTTCGTCCCACTTTTTTTCACCAACCAAAGGCTACAATAAAAAATGAGTTTGAGTCCGGCCCTGAATGTCCATAGCCGGCAAAAACTCCAGAAATTGTTTTCGGCACGTAACTTTCCACCCGCAAGTCAAAACTCGACTAATCTTGAGCCAATGCGACCGGCTTGCCCTGATCTACATTTTTCACACAACCTTGCAGGTTCACACACACCGTGACTCACCCGAAATCAAGAAATCAATTTCAAAAATTTCACAAAAAAACTGTTGGTAAAATCTTGAAACATTCGACCATGAAACAGTCAAAAAAACCCTAATCTCAGTTACTCCGCGCTCCGAACTCAGATTGATCTTATTCAAGTACCGTTAGAACGCCTTCGATTTAAGCTTTTCGATTATCCAAGATTTTCCCATATCCACGCCACGAAACTCCAAGAAAATTTCAAATCGTCAACTACTGCTCGCACGAGCACTCACAAACCCGTCTACTCCCAAGTGGGCTTTGATACCATTTGTTATACATAGACGACATACACACACGAGAGAAGTCGACACCAAAAGATTACGTGGTTCACCTACACTGAGGTTACGTCCACGGGAACAATGAGAACTTTACTAAGACTCTAAGCCATAGCCGTACCGAGTGTCTGCTCTCCAAGCTCTCACGTTATCCTTGGAGCACTCATACACAATGAGTGTTCTATCTCTCAGCTAGTGAGCTCACACAGGCTCACCTATATAGCAAGCAATGCAAACCTAAGCTAGTCACTAACTAAGGTTAGGCTAACTAGAGTTAGCCAAGACCTAAGAGTTATCCTAACAATATATATATATATATATCATGCAAAGTTTTGATATTTATTTATTTACTTACTTCTGTATAAAAAATAAAAGTCAAGTTAAGTCATATGGTGTTCTGCCTAATAGAAATTCTAATGAATAAACGGTGCAGTTTTCTTTGATCAATAATTCTATGCCAATCATGACAAACTTTTCTTGTCTAAATCAGGTATGACACACGACATGCATAACTGATAACTTGGAATGTAGGTCTCTTCATTTTGAATGAAAGTAAGTTTTAGAGCTTGTCTGTGTGTCATAACTGGAAATGAGAATAACATTAAATCCACATTCGAAAACCCAAGTCTGCACGGTTTTGAATACTTATGGCATACTTAACCTAGTTAAATATTTTTCTATTTCAATACACAAGACCTGCTCTGGTGTTCATAACGTGGCGAATTGGGTCTTCGTTTTGAAATCCTAACGTCAACAAGTATACCAAACCAGATTCGGCTAAATCATTTGATCAGACTGTCCATCACCCGAAGAGCTGTAGCATAATTCTAGTAACTCACGCCACTCACCAAAGTCACAAACCACTTTGACAACTTCAAGAGCTGCTCTCGCGAGAGTGACAATCACGACCAAGGGTAAGAAAGGCGAAGGAACTTACGCAAGTGTAGAGATGAAGTTGATTGGTGCGACTAAAATATACGCGTAATGGGCGTGTATACCCAAGTCTTCTGGCGGAGAGGGAGACTGCGACCCCTGAAAGAAGTATTCTCCTGTACACTCCCTCTATCCGCTACAAGACAGCAGCTAAGTTGTGATGCGTTCTTAGCAGTATCCCGACGTAATAATAATTGAATTTCTGTTAAATGTTCGGTGGTATGTTTGGAGCATCTGGACTGAAGAAGATCTGGAAATGCTCGAGTGTACCTCGGCGGAATTAAAGTCTAATGGCCATATGAAGCGTAGGCGAGAGGTTTTCGTTCTCCGGAGTAGTCCACCCTCGGGCGTGCGGGATGGCACATGGACTAGCATGGCATGGGTACGATGGTCATCGCATGACATAGTAAGCCAAGGGCGCGCTGCATCCGCGCTCGTCTCTAGGTCATATCGCCTCGTCTGCACTGTCCACCTGCTGCTGGTGCTTTTCGCTCCCCACCCCCCTCCCCCTCCACCATTTGCTATTTTTCTCATCTTCGCCGTCCCCGAGTGCCCCCACCCCACCCCCCCTCCCCTCCCTCGTACTCCCTTTAGTCTCACTCTTCCCCCCAGCCCCCCGCATTTGTTCTCTGTTTCTCTCTCTGTCCGACGCTCACTCTCTCGTGCGCGCTCCTCTCTCTCTCTCTCTCTCTCGCTCGCTCGTCACTTGCCCGCGCGCTTGGAACGTCCGGAGTGCGTAGCGGGAAGCATTCATTCTTCCGAGTGATCGATGCTTCTGCGTTTGGGTGGCTGGCTTGACGAGCAATCGCCCGCTTTCGTCCGGGGAATCGGCCGGATCGAGGGTTCGGCGCGGCTGGTACCTGCGAAGGGAGGTACTAGGATGCAAGGGAGAATTTGAGTGACTCGCGTTGGGACAAGACTCGAGTCGGCACCATCTCGGAGAGTAGTGGTGCTCTCTCGACAGTTTTAGGCTTTCGAGGCTTTCGAGGCTTGGAGGCTTGGAGGCTTCCAGCAGCGATTGGTCGAAGAGGCGCGGGCGCAATTGCGCGGGTTGTTTTCTTGACCGAGGGCCGTGGTCGGATTTGGGTGGCAGGGCCGAGGGCCGAGGTCTCGCTTTCTAGGTCTGCTCGCTCGCCGCTCTCGGTTCCCCACCGCCTGCGCGCTTTTCGCTCCCCAGGAAGGAGGACGGTGCAGGATCAGGCCAGGCCGAGAGTTCTTCGGTAGGTTTTGCAGTATTCGGAGGTAGGGTACAAGAGTGGACAGGGCCGAGCGAGCGGAGCGGTGAACGAGGCTTGACATGTGGAAGGAAGAACATCGGAGCGGTGGCGGCGTGCTGGAATAGAACATAGGAGCGGCGGAAACGAAAGCGTCGGGAGGGAGCGAAGGACTTAAGAAGGAAGGAAGGAAGAGAGAAGAAGGAAGAGACTCGAGAAGCGCTGGTGGTGCCTTAGCGCTGGAGAGTACGAGAGACGGCGAGAATGCAGTCGTCGGTGCAAGGAGGGTGTGGGGAGAAGAGGTTGGGGAATATCAGAAAGAGGCGGAAACCGCAGAGAAGGACGATGCTCACGCACGGCCCGTTCTCATTTCTCGACACGACGGCGGGCATGGCCATGTCTGAGGGTTGCGCCCGCGAAGCAACCGGGCAGATGTTTTGGGGAGAAAGGGGGCCGCCTGAGTTGAGGGGCGTCGAAGAAGAAGAGGAGGAGATGGAGAGTTTCGATCAGAGCCCGGCTTCAACCTCTCAAAAGGAGGCGATGTCTCCTTCCATGTGGAGCACTCTGCCGGACCATCTTCTCGACAGCATCCTCGCCCGCCTCCCCATCCAGTCCTTCTTCCGTTTCCGGTTGGTTTGCAAAAACTGGAATACGCATATGTTTTCGCGGAGCTTTTTGGAGGCCTACGCCGACACCCCTTCTCAGGGGCCGTGGTTTTTCTTCTTCACCCACGATGAGAGGAACCATGTGTCCACTTACGACTCCTCGCTGAACAAGTGGCACAGAATCCCCCTCTCTCCTCCGCACAGCAACACCAATTCATTCTCGGCCTCCGACGGAGGCCTCGTTTGCTACTTCTCGTACGAGAACGGATCGAAGAGCGTGGTCGTTTGCAATCCTCTGACCAAGTCTTGCCGCAGATTGCCGCCTCTGCTCAAGGTTCCGTCCAAGGTCACCATGTTAGCCATGGTGGTGGACCGCGTCACCAAGTCTTACAAAGTAGTGGTGGCCGGGGGCTCCAAATACGAACACGGGATGAGGATGAACAACACGGCAGAGGTGTATGACTCTCAGACGCAGTGTTGGACCACCACAGGAAACATCCCGGCCACGCACACGCTGAAGGGCAAGCCTGTGTACTCCAATGGAACTCTCTATGCGCGCAGCCACGGGCAGCGGAACATCCTGTTAGCCTACGACATGGACCAGGGCATGTGGAGCGATTTACAAGTGCCCCTACCGTCCACTGTGAGGCACGGAGAGCTTCTGGAATGGCAAGGGCGAATCATGATGGTGGGCGAACTGGAGGAGGACCACAAGATCCAGAGCATCTGCATATGGGAGCTCCAAAATGGGAGCTTGAAATGGAAGGAGGTCGACCGACTGCCTGCGAAGCTCTTCGAGGGTTTCTTCGGAGATAAGGACTACTTCCAATGCAACGAGCGAGACGACGTCATACTGGATTGGTGTCAGGCCGGTCGTTTCGTCTTGCTGTTTACTTACAACCTCTACGACGTGAGAGGTCGCTGCAAGCTGCTGGTGTACGACCTCTCCAAGAAGTCGTGGCAAAAGCTGCAGAGTTTTTCCAGGACGGATGTTTGTGGAACGGGGCGCATCATTAGAGGCATCTTCCACGAACCTAGGTTGGATGCAATAGCGTAGGTGGCGATGATGATGATGATCATACAAGTATCCAAGAATGCACGCCCGATGTGCAAGGGATGTGACCATAGGATGTAGTCGAATTTTGTAACGAGCAGGAAGATTATGTCCTCTGGCCAGCCTTTTCTGGAAACTTATTGTAGATGTGTTTGACTGCTGCGCGCTGCACTTTTTGTGGATCATCTGGTCATGCGTAATGCCGGCAGTTTTTTGATCGCAAAAAGTTATGCGAGCAACTGGTAACCTGGAAGCTCACTTTAGTAGTGAGTTTCCAAGAATTAGTTCGGGTGACAACCTCTGCTCATCTAATGAGAGAGTACGGGTCCTTTAAGGACCCGAGTCACCCGCTTACTGCTCTGGAAGGTGGAATCACGGGCACTCGACCCTTTTCATCTTGAAGTTTGGAGTTTGTTTAAATATTCCAGCAGAGGAGAAGTAGTGCGGGTTGTTTGAGTCAGCTTCTTCACAGCGAGGATTGACTAGCAGTGCCTCTGGTTCTAGAGAACAGTATCAGAACTCTTGACGCCTTCAACTTTTTGTCCCTTGGCTACAGCTGTACATAGCAGTGTCTTTTGGTAGAGAAGGTCGCAAGTGTCTCGGATTATCCCATGCATATATACTAAGAGTACAGAAATAAATTGTGAATTTTATGCACTTTCCAGATGGTTGTGAGGTCTAATGGCCGAGACTCTGTGCAATACAACCTATATGTGACTGTTGCCGTGGAGTTTGATGGTACCGGAATGTTTCGCGATCTATCCTCGTTGAGTTGCTGTTGCACTGTTAGCCATCGGCCACGAACTAGTTATTGTACGTGTCCACTACATCAGTTCTACCTAGCCCGAGAGATGTCCCACACGCCTCCTCCCGGGCGAGGACAATGTTTGTAAATGCTGTTGTTCTCGCCGAGGCTGCAGTGTTCCCTTCTTCTCGGGGGAATGATGTATCCCAGGAATGTGCTCTCATGGCACACCATTCTGACAGCTGTGACCAGGACCCGATAGAGAGTTCGTGCCCTGGTACCACATAATTCCAAGGAATCTCGATTGTCACTTTTCTCATCTTGGTCTGATGAAGGCTACATCGTCAGTCGTACTTTCAGCTTCCGGCCTAGCTCATCATATTGGCTCCATGCGGCTGCTGCAAATCTTGACTCGAAGAGTCGGAGTCTTGGAGCGCAGCAGTACTTATCGCAGGAGAGTATCGCACGAGTTTCGTGATGTTTGGTCATTATGGGTGCGAACAGTTCGGGGCATTACTGCTCGAACTTTCTGCTTTGACGTGTTGTCGCTCGAGTTCAGCAGAGAGTAGAGGGAACCTCGTCCGGGGTCTGTCACAACTGCAGACACACACCTTGATGGACTAAACCTAATCCACGAACACGAGCCGTTTTCTTCGAGACGCATGGATCCCCCTTGTGTTGTACTGTACAGAAATGAATGGATCGTTGTCTTTAGGAGGATGCCTGTACTTGCATGTGATCCTCGGGAGGTAAATCTGATATGCAAACGCATTCTGAGAACATTCATCTCCCAGACAGATTTTGCGGAAGTCAACACATGTATGAGGCTACCACGAATCTACAGCGTCCAGGATGAAAACACACACCTACACGTGCAGATTTTGGGTAGCCCTGGAACTCCTCGCGACTACGGACTACGACTACATCGTCAAAAGCTCTCGGATTCTGGTCAGAGAAACACTCATGGCACAAATCCGACATCGGGTTCACAAATGTGTACATGATGCAAAGCAACAATGCCTCACTGTAGTTATTGATCGCAACTTTCCCTCTCTAGTAGCTCGGGTGAGTGTTCACTTTTGGCTGTTGTTGATAAAGTTAACTCTGCATTTCGTGCTGGAGATAAAATGCCCACAAGGAGCCTGATGAATGTTTCTGGTGGGGCCATAGTCATCGCATCATAGTGCGAGACATTCCAAACTGCAAGTGCAATGTGTACATAACATGCGTTCCTGCGACATAGATGCAGAGAGAACATGCGGGATCGTTGAACAACCAGTTCCATGGAGAGTCGTAGATCTAGAGCTCCAGCTCGGGTCCGCAGGTGCATTGACTTTATGAGGTGAATATGACCGGCTTCTGAGACAAAGGACTCCAGAGAAGAGGAAGAGATTAATGACCTCGTCATTCCGCGATTATGCCACTCGGAGATAAATGGTCACTAAACAGAATCAGAGATACATAATCATGCTCCGTGCCTTCCATTAGTGCGGAAAGTCCATGTGTCTGAAAGATGGGAGGACTTGAGCTCCCTGTTCAAGCTGTCCCGGAGATGAGGTAAAATAAAGATCTTCTGTTGGACTGAACGTACCAGTTTGGCGTACATACTGCTAATTCGTACGGGGCGAGGGAGCCAGTGTAGCACAAATCTGGATTTTGGTTGATGAGCTGCAGCTTTAGTTGACAGCACCTATATGTTCATGATGTGCCCTGGGTGCTATGCTGACAGTGTAAATGCTCCATGTTTCTTTCTTTAGAAAAAGTGCCTTCCCACTAATGGGCCGCATCGAAGTTGCACCCCCTTGGATTCCAACAGACACAGCTTCAGACCAACGGTTGCATGCAGCAAACATGTGTGAACCCCCATCTACGGTCCAAGCCCAGACATGATTTTATCCACGCTTTCGTATCCTCGCTTCTTGTAGGGCAATACGTAATCATATTACCGGGCAAAACAACAACTGTGGGTCCTCCCCTCAGTCACTCCTCCCTCTATGACTCTGTGTCCCAGTTGGCCCAGTCTCCGCCCAGTAGAAGAACAGACGCACATCAGAATAACCAGAAACAGACCGAACAGAGTTTACTCCACCCCGTGCTCCCTTCTCTTGGGAAAAAGAGATTCACTTCCACCCCACTCCCCCCCTGCAGGAGGGGGGATCAGCAACAGCAACAGCTGCAGATCAGATCGCAGCTCAGAGCTCAGGGCTCAGGGCTCAGATGAGCTGAGCTGCGCAGCGGGCAGCAGTTGGGCGTTCTCTATCCAGACTCTCCAGAAAGGTCACAAGCACCCAACTTCTGTCGGTCGGGTCGGGTCGGGGCGGGCCTTCCACTTTCCATCTCAGTAGATGCCACCCATGAAAGCTGGAATCTGCCCTCGCCAACTGAGCCTGCGTGATTGGCGAATCACGCAGGCGATAAGCCCCCGTAGTCCCAACATGATTCGCAGCCCTGCCTGGGGCTTTGACGATCATTCTCCCAGAGGGCACAGCGTCCGGCAGGAGCAGTCCAGGACTCACCACCAGCACAGTACACCCAGTACCGGCCATGACCGGGGCACGGCGCGGGTAACAGTTAGAGAACCGCCGACTGCCCAAGCCGAGCCCTCCCTCCTCTCTGGCCTTTTCGCGGGAAACCCCGCGGGTGCTTTGCTGGACTGCCACGTGCGAGGGGTCGAGTTTCGCGAAAACAGACGATATCTGCTCTCAGGGCAAAGATTGCCCGCTCGGAGGACAGCGTTGGTCCTTCTCTGATTGAAGTGGTGGGTCACGTGGATTATCTGTGCCGGTTCCGTACCTTCTCACGCCTACTTCATGATTCGGCCCGGCGCGACTGGCTTCCTCCCGCTTTCCGACTTGCGGCAGCGTCGCTACAACATTTTCCATACGTCCGCAGCAGATCTGTCGCGGTGCGACAGAACATCCCTCCCTCAGCGGCGGGAGTTGACATGAAAATAATTTCTTCTTTTTGCGGATTTGCTTCTGGGCGCCAGGCGACAAAAGCGTCCGTCAATTGGCCCCACGAGTGAGCGAAGACGCACACTCCGGTGGTCATTAAATCAGCCGCATTTATGATCCCCGCCCGCTCGATGGGTTCCTCCTCCCGACGACGACGACGGGCCAGCTTCGACTTCCCTCGAGCGGCTGCCCCGGACGTCGTCGCCTTCATGTGCAGACCGGACGCCCTGAGGGTGCTGCATGACGTGGTGTCATCTTCATTCCGAACCAATGGAAAGTGACACGCGCCTTGGAGTTAACAACTTCCCATCCGACGACGACGTCGTCGGCCAGTCATCGAACCGCCCACTTCATCAACTTGCGCGCATGCGACCTGGCCCTGTCACCGTGACCTCCCTCCCTCCCTCCGACTGTGAAGCGATGCCCATGCCCTGTACGCTCGCCCGTCTCCGTAGCAACTGCTCGGCCGGGTGGCAAGACGGTGGCCGGTGAGCGCGACCGGGAAAATCGAAACAACAGCGACCGCTCACCGGATCGGTCAACCCGTCCCGTCAACCGGGACAGCGATCCTACAGGAAGAGACAGAGGGCACCGGGGGCGACTGAGGGGCCCACGATGCATCCAGATCGACGGTTGTCTCCAACCGGAGAACTTCATGACCGGGAAGTCGTAGGCAGGGGGGCTGGGCAAATCAGGTGCAGAATGAGAAGCAGGATGAAGGAAGGAATGAAGGGAAGAAGGAAGGCCTTCGTGCTCTCGGCTTCCTTCATTCCTTCCTTCAATTCCTTCCATCGGGGGAGGACACTGGCACATTACCACCTACCATGCCTTCTGCCTGCACATCACATCAGTTCTGACATCCACTCGCCCCGCTGTCCAATGCCAGGGCGCTACGAGCCTATGATAGCCGTCCTCGAAAATCACAAAGCAAATTACCACCATCATTATGAGAGCAACATGTGTGAAATTTGGCTTCTCACATCGACGTGTGTCGGGGTCTCATTCGTGCACTTCGGGAAGATGGTAAAGCTCACGTGTGTTGACACCACAGAGGGCAATGACGCCCCAGAGAATCTTTGGTAAAATTTTTGTTAAAAACCGTCGATCTTCGGTTGGTCGGTTCGGTGCGAGTGTTGATGAGAAGAAATACTTCTTTTCCCTTCGATAATTTGTTATTTCGCTAGACCCAGAGGTTTCTTAAATGACATGTTTTTTTTTTCTACTCAAATATTAGTATGATTCTTTCATTCAAATTTTTTCTTGCATTGGACTCTTGTTGGCGGGTCCCACAATTTGAATTGCTATAAATATGTTTGGTCACTTTGATAGCGACTTTAAATTGACCTAAAATTGCAAGCAAGAGAAGTAACCGATAATCGAGAAAGTATTTACAGGTTCAATACCCGTAAATAAACATTTTTGAAGTGTGTGATAAAAGTTTGGTTTGATTGTGAATTTTATTTTTATATATCTATATAAAAAATTTAATTTAAAGAGTATAATTTTTCTCATATAATTCGCAGCTCTTATTTAGTGACAAGGATAGAGAAAGGACATATGAAATGAGAAATTTTAACTGACTCCTCTAGATATTTACGAAGTAGTACTGATACTAGATAAGCATCCCATGCAAGCTTAAAGAAAGAAAGAGGAGGAATAATCATTCGAATCATTTAGTCCACAAGCTATCCATGTGGTATAGCGATCTGAATGCATAAAAAACTAAGACGTGACTACCTTTGTTTGTATACATATGTGTAATAAAGGTATGACTTTTAAGGGTATCTAGCATAATGCACATGGATGATTTCATGTTCCTTAAAACATACGTATATTTTTAAGAAATAAATATATTAGACGGTAAAAAATATATTTCTCATAAGAATATATCTTACATTTGATATATCCAAACAAAAGCGCTTCTATTCTACAAATGTGCAAAGTGATTTATTCATGTCTACTTTTGTTGGTGCGCCACTTTCTTTTGGATTTGTCTTTAGCCTTTCTTGTGACAGTGATAATAGTACCACTCGGGGCTTCAGGGTGGTAAGTCCATATAGTGTGTTAATTTATCGTTATTCCAAGGAAAGGAAATCGTATGCTGTTACCTCGACAGACTGAATATGCATCGTGACTGGTGCATGGTTATGACGCTTCTATCGATAGGAATCTAAGGCATAGGTCCTCAAGCCCGGACCTAAACTCTACGGATGCCAAATGACGAACAGAAGGCGAAGTGCCCAGAGTCAGAGCCAATTGCATCAGAAATCGGGATGTTACTTTAGCGAACAGGAACGTGTGCGTCTAGGGCTGCAGGATCTGGTGTCCAGAATGATTCACCGTCGCAGTGGACAAACGCCAAATCTGGAGATTGTCGTGCGGTCACGAAAGAGTAAGTTTGGAGCGCACATGCAGCGGAGAGCTTTTGGCAACGTTGAAAATGTTGGGAAAAGTAAGAACCTGGCCACCAATGGAGGATTCGAACCCGTTCCCTGATGTTTACGCAATGATAGCAAAAGGTGTGTGCGAAAGATTCACTGGCCGATATGATCAAAGTACGTCTCGCACCGCATTCGCACCGAGCAATTGGATGACAGTGCTTCGCTTTCGTCGCTATTAAAGGTATGTTCGACGAACAATTGTTCTCTCTCCAGTCTGAACTCACCTTTTCCGATCCACCCAAAACATTGATCAATACATCGTAGTGGACAAAGATCCACCGCGTTCCATCGCATCCAGCACTTGTCTCCATCTTGGCCGTGACTTTCGACACTCGACGGGGCGGTGAAATCGAAACCTAGATCGAGGTATTTGCTTGTGTGCCCGAGAGCAAATGCTTCTGTCCGGGTTCGATTTCGTCAGGTCAATTATCCACTTGAATCCGTCCGAGGAATTTGGAATGTTTACTGACCAAAGTCCCAGCTGAAAACGAAAGACATTCTTTCTTTGTTCCTTAAGTTTTTGAGAACTGCAAGGGTCTTCTCATCGGAAGGTGTGCTTGGAACGCAACTAGCATCAAAACCTTGGTGTTGTACGTAACCGTAGAGAATGTAACCCAGGTGAATGATTTTCGTGATCTTGTGAGCCACACTCCGCACTCCTCACAAATGATGGAGCTCTTTTCCTGCAGCTTTGGACGTTCGGATTCACCCTCTCCTATATCTATCCCCCGATCTAGTCAATTTACAGGTCCAAAAGTCAGTCCAGCTAGAGCTAAACCAATGTAAATCTGCCTCGTAAACAACAAAAGAAGTAAGTAAGAAATCTTCAGAATAAAACAGTAAGAAACATGTCGCAAGAAGGATCGGAAACCCCATCAGGTCAAACATGGAATTTTCAGAAGACCCCAACATTCCAACTTTGTCCATAATGTTTATTTTACTCGATAAAGAGGGATAAGTATTCTATTTAGTCAACATTCACCAAACTTCATCAACTTATTCTCGTTGTCAATTAACAACACATATCTGGCATGTTATTGTAGACACATATGTCAGTCTTTACATGTTGCAGATCTAGATCATGATCATCTTTTCATGTAAAGATCATTGCCATCTTTTCAGTTCAAGAATCAAGTGATGGATTTGTTTTGCTGGTTAATATGTTTAATCAAATCAGCGTTATCAATACATGATGTGTATATCGATTTCCATGCAGAATTAGTATCAAAGTAAGAAGGCTGATGGGATAGTAGAGCTAGAGATACAACAGCTACATGACATTATTAAATGTTGGATATGACATCATTAATAGATTAGGAGCAAAAATATATATTAAATTTGGTTTACTCCAACAAAAGTTAGATTTAGTTTGTCATGACTAGTTAGTATAATATGTTATGTGCAACAATATTCCAATATGCAATTGATATGATTGATAGGGCAACATGATATGTGTTGAATGTAGTGGATAATCTATGAATGAAAACTTACAAATAAATTGAAATGTCCAAAAGAATACACTTTTTTTTTAATGAGCAACATGTTTGAAAATTTTATTTTTGAAATCCAAATAATCAAGTCAGTGTTTCAAGTTGCAAGATAAAGTTGAAATGTTGAAGAAAAATGCATTAGATACAAAGTATCAACATTGTTTGAGTTTGAGGTATCTGAGAGAATTCTCTTTGTTGCTACAAAATGCCTGTAAACGATTTCTTTGTAGAACTCATTTACAACCTAGATCCTAGTTGAAATTTTTCTTTACAAAAATTAGAACTCTAAAATTTAAGATTTCATCAAAGAAGTATTTGAAAATAGAATCACAGTTTTCAAAATCATTTTTTATTCTTTGAAATATATAAAACAAAAAAACTCAGTTATCCAAATATATTCTATATTTTATTTGTACTAAAATTGATATTTGCTAAGAAAAAGTTCAAAGCAAAGTTCAAAATTTTTGTTATGAATTTTAAAGAACAATAATAAAAATTTAACTTAAAAGAAATTTTTTATTTTTCTAGAAGACCCTAAATGATATTTTCAATTTATTTAAATAATTTAAAAAACTGAATTTCTTAATTTAATTTATAGAAATATTTTTTTAAAATTATATTTTTTAAAAAGAATAAATTAGGATTAAATTTTTTTTAAAAATGTATTAAATATATTTTTTATGAAATATTTTATTTCAACATAATCAATTGGTTTTGAGTATATTAGGTTGCAAATAATAAACAGCTTTAAATGTCAAGATTTGATTGTAAAAAGATTTGAATATGTATGATCATATTTTATTTAAGAGAGTGCTAGTTTTCCCTCACGTGGGGATAATTAACCCTCACTCTACTATACAAAGGTCACTCATTGGTTCATTTGGGTTATAAGGTTCGTGTAAATAAATAAACTTTGCGAGTTTCCAGTCTTTCTAATTGACGTCTTTCTTGCCACTTCCGCATTCGAGTAGCCACGTCAAAAGCCTGGCAGCGGAAAGGTGCTCATTGGAAGTAATTTCTGCTCAGGGTTGAAGAGTTCTTCCCCGCCGAGAGGAACTAAGTACGCTTCGGAGTATGATAGCTTGAAGGGAGTGCATTGTCGATGCTGTGTCGAGTTAGAATCAAAAGATCAGCGACGAACGTGGAGCATACTCTTGACCTGTTCTCAAATCTTGGGTGTACTATGAATGAGGTTTCACGTCTTACTTTGCGATATTGATTGGAATCAAAATGATTTTGGGGACACGTGAATTTGACGGTCTAGTAAAGAGCAAGAATTGCGTGCGTTTAGTGGATATGAATGTATGATCTGTCTCTAATCAAGATTGATATTCGCAAAGGCGGACTTGTGTGAGATTGCAGGCTGGACCTTCTGATAGAGACGTGCTAAAACTTGCGTATCTACGTGTTTATATATGGTGATATGGAAACTTCGCCTCTCTACGTGTTTTCAAAGACATTTGCAATTACTCCTCACAACACAAAGGACATTGTTGGAGCTGTGTCTTTGATTTTTTGTACCCTCACGATCATACGTTTGATTAAGTATGGGATGATCGTCCTCAATGCCCGTAGATTAGAAAGACTGGAAACTCACAAAGTTTATTTTTTTCACATGGATCCTATAAACCGAGTGAACCAATTAATGACCTTTGTATAGTAGGATGAGGGCTAATTAGCCCCAGGTGAGGCATAACTAGCTGCCCCCTTTATTCATTGAAGTCTGAAAGTGTGGATACAATTTTATAATGTCATCAAGATTTGTCTTTAATATAAATTTTGAATAAAAAATTATTTTCAAGAAATTTGTAAATTTATCCAAGCTTAGCAATATACATTTAAAACCTAAATAAATGATAAAAAATCTTAAAATTTAACTTAGTGGAGCTATAAATATGTGAAATCTTTTAATACAAATGTTTTCTTTATGAGAGATTGTTTTATATATATATATAATTTTTAAATATAAAAAAATTAGTGATATTTGATTTGAATAATTTGTGTGTAAGTCAAGTGCATGTTCAACTATTTCTAAGACATTGAAGTCAAAATGTTAGAAATATGTGTACACTTGAAAGTACTTATTTTTTGGTAAAATGATAGTGCAATACTATGATGATGTATGACTCTTTTTGATGAATATGACATATGTGATGTTTAATAATTTCACTACATATATTGGCATATGGTTGATGAATTAAACTCAATTTGATTAGCATGCAAGCTGGTTTGAGAATTACATGTTTTGCATTTTTAAATGACTTACATAAACAAGAATATTGATTTTTATCTCAAAATTAAGATCATGTAATGGTAAATGATTATGTAATCCAAAAAAGTCTAAATAAAAAATAAAATAAAAATTGAAACAATGTTCCAATAAAGATCAAAGTAGAAGCTAAATAATTTTTTTGTTAGATTTCTTGCATATTACATAGATCAATGTTTTATATCATAATGAAATATATTGAGATGCCTTATTTTTTAGATTTCATTTGTTTTGATATCTTGAGTGAAATATTTGAATATCAAAGTGCTACAATGTGAATTCAGGTAAGATACAAATTTTAAAAATTTTAAAAAGCGATTTTTAAAAACATTTCAATTTTTGAGAGTTAAAAATGAGATATGTGCTCACTTGATAATAAGAGCTATTTCTAAATTAAATTTGAACATGGAGAAAAGAAATCTCTATCTAGCCATATACTTAAAATCTTGGATCTTCCTTTCTCCTAAATTCATGGTAGTAATAATGAGGTATTTTTGACCAATGTACATGATATGTACATGATGCATATAAACCATGATAAAACTCAATTATCGGCAAAAGTTACCTGGTATAAACAAGATATAATTTGATAATCAAAATCTTTAAAAACTAACCTATGTAAGATTAACCTGCATCTTGTTAACCGTAGTTAGGCTTGAACTCTAATTAGATTTGAGATATTTAAACCAATGTTGAGCACTTTTCAGTTTAGTCTCACATGTAAATTTGTGAGGAGAGAAAATAGAGAGTTGAGCTATGGAAACTTGATGTAACATTCTTGCTTTACTGAAGTTTTTATCTCAACATTGAATGCAGCCTCATGTGCAGATGTAATAGTTAGTGAAGAAAGATAGAAAACAAATAAGGTCAATGACTTATAGAGAAAGATATCAAACACATTTTTGATAACTTCTAAGAGAAGCCGGTGAAGTAGTCTCATCAAAACAAAATAAAAATCTTTTAACACTTTAATTTCATTGAAATTTGATATCATGAGCCAGATATCTCATAGCATAGTGTTGCACTATTTATATTATTAATGTACTTTAAATAACAAAGAGTGCCAAGTGGATAGAAAAAAACACGGAAAAGACCTACATCGACCAGGAAAGGAAGATATATGTTTTCATGACAAACTATATTCATAATTTGTCTAGAATATATGCAGTATCTACATACAGCAATATATAAATCATCTGAAAAACCTATGCCATATCAACTTATTAGAACTCACTCCTGTACTCCTGTACACGAGTATCCGTCAAACAATAAACAGACGATTAATAAAAAAATGTATAAACATTATCAAATGATCATAGCTTTACTAGTTAATTGTAAAATTGTACACATTTTATAGTAAATTGCACGTTTAAAGAATGCACATCTCTCCCTCGTTTATTTTGTTACTACAGGTCATTCCAATAATTTCCCACCTCCACGTGACCGCGAATTTTTTTCCATGCGAAGAAGATGAAGGTGCTTTCTTTTCTCTTCACTTCTTTTCTTTTCGTTCTATGAACCCAGCGAAACAGGGGTCAATATGCAGCGACGGGTGTGAGAATGACAGTCTCAATGACACTTCGCCTTTTTCAGAAGCCTAACCAATCCCTAACCAATGTCGACGCAGCGCTGAATAGTAGGAGACTGCGACGTCTCGGAAACAGGTACACGGCTGCGCTGCATACTTTACGGAAACTGACCGCCTATCGGGTTCCGAAGGCAATGATGAAGGCTGGCTCGGTTGAATTCCGTGCGGCAGGATTGGTGCCCTTCCTTCTTTCCCAGAGCACAGTGAGCGGGATCAGTCCTAGAAATCTGAATCGCGAATGGCGTCGAGGTCATCGTCTGGCTCGTGTGGGCGGCGGAATGTAGTCCTGGTGTGTCTATCATGCTCGCCTGGATCAGCCGATACTAGCTTTGTTCACATGCACTCAACGATGTCTTCTCCCATGATCGAGGCCCCGTGTCTGTTCTCGGAATATGCTGCTTGGACCATCTTCTCGTAATCGGAACTGCTGGATTCGTTGATTCCGTTAAGTCTCACGTGTTTTCGCTGGATGTGCGCGGTCGAGAACGATAGATTCGAAGCCCTTGCGGAATCCGTATGAAAGGCGGGGAGTGATCTGCCGTGATGCACACTTTCTCTTCGGTCAAGAAGCGCTTGGAGTAACGAGAACTGTCCGCAACTCTTATTACACTTCAAGTTCTAGGTAGCTTGTCCTAAACTGGGAGACCTTTCCGCTATTATGAGAGAAACTCCATTGCGAGAATCAAGAATGAGCTTTCTTTAGAGTGTTGTGCGCACAGTAGAGAAAGTGACTGTTGTCTTAGTTCTGTTCAGCTTCTTTCTCTTCACCCTTTGCAAGTGAGGGGCATTAATCTGCCTTATTCTTCGTAACATTTAGAGCCTAGACATAGTTGACCCTCATCACAATAAAAGGTACCGTCAATGCCGTGAAAGTATCTCCAGGTTCCATGACCTTGTCATCTGGCTAGACGGTATCTTTGTATTTACTTCACACCATAGAATCTACGGAATTAGCTGAAGTGCATGGAATCCTCCGACGTACTATATCGTATAAATGGGGAGAAAGAGATGATACATAAAGGCGCAATGAGGGCAAAGGAAGAGGATGTGTTTATGATAGTGGCTGCTCACGAGTTACACTTTCTCTACAAGTAGTGATATTCTGGTGTATGCTACATACGGATTGGTATCCAAGAAGTTTTTGAACCATTGTATAGAAGCGCAGCCTGGTTATTGAAGATGATCATTCCTACATATTGCCCTTTTCCGGTGCCATCATGACGAACAAAAAGTATATCGTGATTGCAGAACAAAGTTTTGGGCTGTGAAAGTGTTAAAACGTTATGTTGTTTCCTCCTTGTACATTTCGATTAATCAACCCTGCAGACAGATATTTCGTACGTGTACTCATCCCCTTGTTGGACTGCAGGCTAGAACAACCCCGACCGTATGCCATCCGACGGCTTCTAGAGCAAGTTGTTGGCAAGTTGTTGGCAAGTTGCAGTGGAAGCCCCCCACAGTGTAGACTGCGAGTTTCTTCTCAGCTACTGGATCGGCATTAACGTTAAGGATAGGTATGTCTTTCCTGGAACAGTGAGCACAATCTGTGTAGTATTATACGTTTTAAACCTTTTTGGATTGGAGATATCAAGGGCTGTTCTTATTTGTCAAGGCAAGTGTTGGAAATGAGGTTGAAAAGTTAGTGCGTTAGATTGGTTCTCAGCCATCTAAACACCAGAATGTAAACATAGCAAGACATCGGGAAAAATTCCAGTAAGAGTGAGAATATGTTCCTAGCATATTCAATAATAAAAAAGTGTATCTACAAGCAGAATATTTCGTTCTCAGCCACAGAGTAACCGTAAAAATTTCTACACATGGTTTAAGGTACTGTTTTGCATGTTCATCACTAGAAAACTGGAACGTCGAATTTGGCAAGAAGTTTGTACTCCACAATTCCCCTCACCAGATCTTCAATTTCGCAAATGTTCCCTCCACCTTTTCCTTATCATATGTCCTTTGTCTCCGTATCTCAGTCGCTTGAGTAAGATGGACTCCATTCGTACAAGGGAGATATGAGATACCATATGACTTCAAGTGCCTTGTCATTTAATGTATGCACAGCTCAGAAGGTCGACAAAATCCAAGCGTATAGTACATGGCTTGACGAAGAGGAGGAGGAGGTGTAGAAGGTCAGCAGAGAGTCACACGACTTGGATGATTGCTACTTCGGATCAATCGAATCGGAAGTAAGATAGAATATTGCTTCATAAACTAAAGTCTACCAAGCAGGGTCTCATTTACTTGATGAAGTGGAAGGGAACAGGACATGACACTCGAATGCTGGAAAAGAACATGCTGTCTCTGATCAATGCGATGTAACTGGGCCAATGTTGAGGATAAATCGTTTGGACTGTTGCTACTGAGATCTTGGTAAAAGACGAATCAACTGACAGAGGAAAAAACAAATTTTATCCTTTTGCGCTTTTGGGACATCCCACGACGCTCAAACCTTGGCCAGGGTTCGCCTGTCCTGGAAAGAATCCCTTCCCGACCACTGTCAATCGACTGCGTGAGATGTTGTGCGAGCATGCCCGGCGCCCGGTGTGATGTGCTCTGTGTTCAGTGCTCCAGTCTCAACAGAAATTAATAACCTTCAACTAATTTCAGCTCTTATCTAACAATTAGTGCTCGTTGAACTGGGTGCTTGACTGTCATTCTGGTCTCCTCATGAATCATGATACCGATGCTAGATCATAAAACGTGTCAATGAACAGACTTAGTCAAGGAAACAGATGTCGGAGAGAGTATTACAGTCACCGTTATATTTGGAAAGATGGGGAAAGGGAACTACTAATGAATGGCATCTTTGTCTGTCAAGCTCTCTAGTAGCAGTCAGGAGATGATCTCGTAATATGTGGCTTTCGAGAACCGCATCTAAATTGAGTTTCACCATTGTTAAGCAGAGATGATTTGGTATGGAGTGAGATTATGGACTGACATCAATATAATACAAAGGTTGTCTCGAGCAAAGAGAATGTAGACTCTAAAGAATAAAATTTGATTAAAATCCGTTAAAATTTATAACTAGTCTAACTAAAACATGGAATTCCTAAGAAATGTATGTAGATCGTAGGGAGAATAGACCTGTAGAAACAATTAATTAAATTTAAGTTCTGTATGAACTGACAATGCAATTTGCCACTATCCTATACATCAGCGCTGTGTGATTAAATTAAAACATGAGTACTTTTATATATTAACGGCTTATAATAACTGGTAATAGTTTCAAGTGGTACTAGTTTCAAATCCACTTAAAAGTTAATTATACTACTTATACACAATCACGTCATGGATTGTTCTTTGGTGATGTGGAGTATTTTACTCGCGTGATACTTTTAGATGTGAATTTCGACAACTTTAGAAAGTTCTCATCCATGTCAACTTTATTCAAAGGTTTTTTTAAGACTATTTTATGTATACAAGGACTAGCCAGCTATACTGTTTTGACTCAGAATATCTTATGGTGTTTGCGTAGTTTTTACACTTGCAAGCACTATCTTTCGCTGTACAGTGATTGCAACTATACTACAGCATAGGATCTCGATAGGATTTGAAAGCTCAGATATGTCAACAGAATGATGCATGCATCAGATCACGAGACAATCTGTAGTTTTTTTATATGAACAAAAGGCCAAATCTTCTCTTCGTGTCAATTATCCCAGTCAACCCTCTCAAGAGTATGTGGTCATCACTTGGTTGTTGTTTCAAGATTCATACCTATATATAAAACATAAAAATTTTATGTTATTCTCACAGATGGTGTATTCAGGAGTTTTACATTCATTACTACGTTTTTGCACACACTAGTAAGTTCCGATGAACTTATTGGTGGCTGGAAGAATAATACAAAGTAATATCTTCCTATCTTACATGCACAGAATACCCTGAACGGGCAATAGTTGCTTATGCATTCATATGCATGAGCAACTATTAGACTACAACTCAAGAGCGCCTCTTTGTAAACCCTTTGCAATTATTTCTAATGTTCATATCTAATATCGTTCGATAAAAAATACACATCCCGATGTAGACATACGTGGAATGATTGTTAGAGTTATCAATTATGCAGTCGGACGCAACAAAAATCAAAACATTTCTTTTGTCTCTCATAATTATTGAATTACATCCCTTTCTTTTCTCGGAACGACCGCCGATGTATGTGTATTATGCCAATAAAAGAGATTCGGGAGAAATTGTTCGGCGTATGCACCAGGAGACTTCTTTTCCATTCTGGAGCGTGTCAATGCTGAAAGTGTGATTCTGAAGGTGCATTGACCAAAAGTCCACTCAAGATCACATTCGAGGGAGGGCAATCTTGGGGGTCGTTGACGAACAATCTCGCCCAGATGCAAGCCCTCAAAATCCCAGTAGCCGAGAAAAGGTCAAACCGTGCACAGCGAGACAAGAAAATCAGTTCTCCACTGACAGAGGACGCGAGGGCGGTTTAGGTTTGAAACCGTTTTCCGCGGCCTCTTTCCAATGGAACAAACGACGACCAGTCACCGGGGCGACCCGACCTTGCGACCTGCAGCAGTAGGTAAGATCGAAATCACCGACCTGCAACACCAGGTCGTCTGCGGAGACGCAAGCCTCAAGACCTGTGAAGAGTATATGTCACGGTCTCAGGGCGAAGAAAAGTCAGCCGAACTGAATCCGACGCACTCCGAGCGGCATACGGAGCGTCTCGTCTACCACGTGAACGCGCCTGCAGTAGGAGACGGCTCCCTCGTAACTTTGTCCTACCATGCTGCGCAGCAGAGTACGGCACAGTGGTGCAGGCTAGTGACCACGAACTCTGGCATTACCGCGTATCACTCTGGCTTCCAGGTGCTCGACTTTGACCTGCCATGGGGAGCCTACTTTCGCGAGACCTTCCGGATCTAGCTCGTATTACCCGTTGGGTTTCACTCCCGTACGGCTCCTCTTGCAATATCACTCGGTCCCCCGCTGTCGAAAGATCACGTGGAAAGTTCGATTTGCTGTTGGCAGTCTTTTCTGTCATGAGTCATGACAGAAAAGACTGGGTCTCTGGATCAGAGCTCTGGATCAGAATGGATGAGAGAGTTCTCTGTGATGGTGTGCATAACAAGGAAGAGTATGACATGCGAGGTTGCCGACTTCGAGCAGAGTGTAATTGTAGTAATAATCACAAGCGAAGGAACATTGACTTTCACTTTCCTTCCATCCGGCTCCGTTTTGATCGTACCCCCAAGTTGAGGCGTAAAACCTCGATTTCATCGTAAGGTGTTTGGAAGGGTTTCAGGGTTTTAAGTCCCCATCGAGCCGAGATAAGACTAAACGGGTACCCAGGCCCAAGACTACACAATGGAAATATTTTTTAATGCAACTGGGATGTCCGCATTATCTCTGTCGATGTGGGTTGAAGAGGAATGAACTGCTGTAGGTTGGTGTAAATATGGCGAGAAGGTTACAAGTGTGGCGTATGGTGGGTGGGTGAGTAGTTGCGGGATCGTCGAGGGCGAGGGGTTTGAGAGTGACAGTGACGGACTGACCGACTCGGTGACAGAGGCGAGAATGTCGTGCCTGGGGTGACATGATGAAGCAAATGCGAGATCGAACGCATCCGATGGAACTACGACGAGAAGCTCTCCCTATCCTGCATGTGCTCCGCGCGTGTGCGATAGAGACAATGTGTAGCTCATAATAAAGAAGCAGATGGACTTCTCTGACGTCGGCCAACGACAGCACAGATGTGATGAACATGGCTGTAACCAACCATGTAATTTAATTTTCTTTTAAACCTTGTAAAGGTCTGGTCGACTTACAACATGAGCGAGGGCGACCTGCCATGATACTGAAATGATCTGCAGATGAGAAGCTGCTCGGCTGCCGTGCGAATTCCTTGGTGGAATTCAGGAAGGAGGAGCAGTAAGAAATCTGGAAGGCTTGCTATTTGCGTCCTTGGAGATTGGGTGCGTTGGGGGAAGCAGGGAGGGTAAGGATCACAATTTTTCGGTCGATTGGGCAGATGAGTTTAAAGATGGTCGCGACGATCTGCAGGAGGACTTCATCGGAATGACTTTCATAACTCTCTCGTGATAGAATGGTTGAACGAGAGGAGCAGCGTTTAAGGTTTAGGGTTCTGAGACACTCAATAAAGCTAGCGAAAGTACAAGGCTCATCAAAGCCATCGACTTACATCTATACAGCATTTGTGGAGGGACAAGAGGTGGAGAATATGGCAAAAGCGCGCAGAGAGAATTTAAATTTTCGATGAATGCTTCAAACAGTTTCCAGGTTGGATAAATAAAAATCACATATATGAGTCAATCTTGTGTTGAAGTCTTCATGAGCAATTTCTGAAAAAACTGATTGAGAACAATGTAAACGTTCAAGAGATTAAAAAAGAAAGAATTGGAGACCTTCGTTAGACACAAAGAGGCTTGTTGATTCTAGCCTGGATGTAGAAAGAAGGTGTCGCCTTCTCAAAACAATTAATAACAACTATGTGCAATACTCCATAAGAATATAGTCATCGTTGAGTCTCATAGGAATATAATGTTGATATGTTTGGGAGTATATAAAAGATTATCCAATAGATTGCTGGACGTTTTGAGAAGGTGGAAGGCTCGCTTTCAAGCCATCCTAGTTTCTCAAGCATACAGCCACATTCATAAAAATAAATATCTTTGATTCTATCATTCGAATAATTCATAGAATGTTACATCATACCATGTGTAATACATCAACCCTTTATGTATGATATTGATGGGAAAATTGATCAGAGAGCGTCCCACGTATTTCTTGCATCCATTATGTGACGAATTATCGATTTGGGCAAAAGAAAACTCAATTGAACGTGTCATTTCATTTCAACCGTAGGCTTAATACAATGGAGGGATGTAAACATATAACTACTCCATGAAACGAAAAGAATATCGAGTGATGCGAGGCTGTCGTTTAATAATAACCTTAGTTCATGCCAACTGAATATTGACACCTACTATATTATATTTTTGCCTTTCTCGATTCGATCGGAGGAAAAAACTGAAACAAATCAATGGAACAAAGGAAAATATTATCAAGTACAAAGATGAAAAATGCATCTCTAAAAGACTTATAACTAAAACATTTATGTACTTTTGAAAACGAAGATGGATTGTTACAAATCATATGAAGAAATGCATGCAACATGCACTTTATGTAATGAATTAGAAATATGTGTTCGAAGTAATTCGAGTAGAATTATCCGAAACGAATTCATGATAAGAATACATTTCCTTCTCAGCGTATGAGATATGAAAAGCCATGTTCAGCTCAGACAAGCGATGGAATCTGCCACCATTGGCACCCACTTCCCTAGAAGAGTCTCTGTCTGAATCGTGAAGGTCGTATGTTGCTTGTGAGGACAGAGGCGACGGTGTTACAACCTCACTCTCAACAACGCTTGGCATGACATGTGTCGCGCTCGTAAGGTCCTGGCCATCAGTGCGTACGGTGAGTCTTGGTCGCTTGGCAAGCTCTCTGCGCGACGGCTTAATGTGACCGAGGCATGACAAGTAGAATAAGAATGCCTCGTCCTCCTTGGAACAAAATCACCAGCAGGCATCACATTGATGAGTGGGATAATGGACTCGGCCTCGGTGTTGAACCGTGAATGATCTGCTCGAGTTGAGTATCGTGATCTTCTGCCCTGTCCCATTGCTTGTTTGTTATTCCCACAAACATGTCTACGTCCCTGGCAGTGCACAGTCACGACAAAGTATCAGATCGATGAATTTGAGAGGACGAACAACATTCTGGGAGATCGATGGGAGCTGATTTGCGAACCATGTATTGCGAACTAGTCGAATCGGGTCCCCACCCCACTTGAAATCCCACTCCTCTAGTGCCTCTGCAACTCTTGCAGCTCCCAACACGTGCACTTCTTCTTCTCACCGTGATGCACAACGTGCTCCTTCTGCGACATGGAGAGATGGACGAGAACTTGGAACTAAGGTATCTTAAGCAGGATAGCAAGTGTACTGAGTGCCACCTCTTGTCTACTGAATCTAGGGGGTTTGAACAACCAACCCGCCTCCCTAATCATTAGGTGATCTGAAACTCAGTGACTGCCCGACTTGGTGAATATTCACGGATGCTACCGTACGCACTATACATAGATTAGGGGAACTTATAATAGATTTCCAAAGTGTGACAGGGGAAATGCATATCGTGCCCATTGCCAGGAGATGTGCCTCGAACTGAATCCACAGCTTCATCCAATACATAATTGAATCTGCCGTACTTTGGACAGACAAATATTCATGTACTCTTATGATACAGCCCCCATAATGTGTAGTTTGAAATGCTCGAGGTTAATAAGCAGGGACGCTCGCTTTGCGAGAATCTTTGCTTGTTATTCACTACCAGGAAGAATCGCACAATTTGCTACAATCATAATAATCTGGTACAAGATTATTCAAGTAGGTTGTTTGGTTCTCCTATGAAAGAACTAAGCCTCATGGTAGAGTACTGTAAAGGACACATGGTTGAGCCCCTCTGGTATGATCGAGAAAGAAAAATATCTTGGAGCCTGATCAACTTCTCTCAACGTGGAAGTACGATGAAGAAGAAACCACTCTTTATCTTTGGGCTTCGAAGTTTTTGCGATCTCTGAGAAATGCTGTATAATCTCCATATATGTCATTTGCTCACTGATTTCATTCCTTCGTCGAGGACGGCAGCTGAGCGGACCACTCCAACATGTGAGCCAGAAAAGCTTAGATAGTAGCAGTACGCAGCTTTCATTCATCCTCAATTAATACAAGCACATCACAGAGCTCCACCATTTTTTAGCGAATGCAAATGACTTGACGAAGGACTTGAAGGTTTACGGGAAAGAAGAAGTAGTTTAGTCCCAAGACATTCGCATCACTGGCATGTAACCGCGCCTTGGCCATTATGTATGTTACCGGCCCGTAAACGTCAAAAGTAGACGGTTCGAACCCCACAGTTACCAGGGTTGCATAAGTTCATGTGACTATCTCCACCACCCAACGTTAGTGCAAGGGGGAGACCTTCATGTCAATTCTAGAAGTGCTCAACAATTTTGTTGAGCACTTTGAATTCAACAATTTTGTTCCGATTTGTGCAAACCATGATTATGCTGATTTTTTTTGGATTTTTTCTGTATTCTATATAACTTGTAGTTATCGCTTACTATACTGTATTCTAGTATTACTACTGTATCATATGCATTCTTATCGCACTTCAAGCTTGAAGTCATTTAACATAAGATTAATGATACTATTTGGGTTTAATATTAGATTTGGTTAAAAGACTATATCTTTATCGATTGAGATTGAAAGTTTAAGTTTAAGTTTATTATCAATGTAGAAGTGGATACTTTAGCATATAGAATTAATATAATGTAATAGTTATGAATAGGTCTATAATAATAGAGAAAAGAAAAGAATTTTTTTAGAACTACATTTTCATATTTTCAGAACCATATTTCCATTATATGGGGTCTTCCTGCGGCTATTTTTCTTCTCCAGTTAATTATTTGACTGGTTCGTTTTACTACTCAGTAAAGCTTAGGAGTAATTTGTTCACGAAAAGGTAAATAAGACAAGACTAGTGTCCGTGATGACTTGTTTAGAATATGAAAGTCCTAGTTGAGGGTTCTCATGTACAGAACTGTACAGTACTGGTATGCCGGAGATGAGCCTGGAATAGGTAGAGCAGCGTCTAACTCGGGTTAAGGGAGCGAGGTGACGAGGTGCATCATTTGCAGGACGCGTGGAGGTCGAGGGCTCAGCGACGGCTGCGAGGGCGACAAGGCCTGCGTTCTCTTGCCAGCTAGACGGTCCAGAGGTGCTGTGAAGTCAGATGACGTGGTCCGATTCGATTCGTTCGATCGCGTCGTCAGCCGGTCATGTCATACGCACCTGGACACGACACGGGAGTTCCCAGCCGACAGGGACAGGCTTCAGTGGCTGTGGTTCGATACGATCCGAACATCAGTCCTGCTGCTGCTGCTGCTGCTTCTGCTGCCGCTGTTGTCGTTTGTTTCTTTGACTGTCTGTCTGTCGCGTTGAGAAGAACTTGCGATTCTATTCCTGCATCGTTGCCGGATAGAGAGAGAGAGAGAGAGAGATTTCTGCTCTGACAGGCGAGGGTCGTCTCTTACGTGAGAAGCTCTGGAACAGACAGAGACAGAGGCCGATGCAGTTACGAGGCAGGCTCAATGCTCTTCGGTACAGCATGCGGATGTAGTCCAAACCTCGCCACTCTGTCACTTCTCCTCCCCTGCTTCCCATTCGCAAGGGACTCCTCGCGGGATCGAGCCTCATAGTAGACCACCGAGGGAGGGAGAGCTCTCTGTCCTGCGACTCCTGCAGGTCGCGTTACTCTGATGTGATTTTTGTGCGCAGATTGTAGTACGTTAGCAGGTTGACGAAATCAAGGAAATACAGCGTCCCCCCTTCCCCCCGATTGCGCGTGCATGGGCCGATGAGTTTACTGAGCTGGACTCTGAAGGTGGACATGACATGACGTACATGTATGTACATGCCAGAACAATTCAAACTCCTGTGCTGTTGCTGTATCGTGACTTATCCAAATGTGCACCGGACCATTTGATAGTGCTATAGTACCGGGAACAGACATGTCGTTACCTGCATGGTTGGGTGGTTGCCTGACTGGAACTCGAAAGTGGTGAGCAGAGCTAACAGGAAAAGAAATGCCGATCTAGAAAAGTTAAAATGTTCGTTACATGATAGCTTAAAACTTCGAGTAATGATTCTCTCTTTTCGGTTGTTGTGCTGGAAGCTGCAATGAATGGAAGAACTTATTCTCTTTGATCAGACTCCAGTCACCTTCTGTACCACATAGCACATTGTCAACCATTTACACCGTTAACCCGTTGCTCATTGTACCCCTTCAGAATAGCCTGAGAAAGATTGAATGATGGAAGTCTCTCACTAGCTCACAATAAATGGCTAACTTTTCAGCAAAATCACTTTGTGCTACAAGAGCTTTCGGATCCTCATCTGCAGTCTGAGTTTAGACCATGGGATTTCATGAACTAATAATATATGCAAGTCATAAATCCTGATGTTGATATCCGGTCCACTACCCAGCTGTCACATGAACAGTACGTGTAAAGTGAGCACTTCACAATTTTAATATGTGTTTCATCAGTTGCCGGACATTAATGTATTCAAAACAAATAGCTACATCCACAGTGGTTAAGCGTATGTATGAGATTAGACGATGAAAATCACTAGCCTTAAGATACCGAGTTTCCAAGGCTCTAGCACCAAGTATGGATAAGAAGATACATGTCTGATTGTGGTTCACTGGGCATCATCCTGAGCTGTCAGTTTGATGCTTTGGAAAAGCTCACTGACTAGGCACAGTGTTTTCAAGTATGAGATGGATATCTAGACTAGAGTCTAGAGTCACTTTCATACATCACGAGAAGCCGACGCAAGTCTTTGAACTAAGGGAGTGCTATCACAATGTTTCTTTGGATATGTTTTAGTATGATAGCATAAAAGCAACAAAGTAAACATGTACTTCATGATAAGAAGTTACACGCTGATAATCCCATTGAAGTGGGGGTTTGGAGAGAGGCGAACGTACTAGGCGTTGTAATGAGCATGTCGACATTCCTCCAAAAGTGATGTGAGTCAACTATCAGCTACTCTAGTAAATGCTCAGAGAGGATCGTGAGAGAGGGAGCCATCACATAGATTCGAATCTCGTTCTATAATAAACGTACAGACACCAGCATAACTACTGTTGAATCTATGTCATATCATGTTCCTCAAGGCTGTTTATACCTGCACCGTCCCTGGACAGCGACTGCCTGCATTCTCGACTCGTCTCCGATTCTCTCTCGTCACTGTTACCGTAGTCAGGAGCATTACGGGTGGTTTTGTCAGTTCCCACGTCTCTTCACTCCATCTGCCCATTTGGCTACAATCGTGTATAAATATCAAACATGTCGATGGCGATCTCAGTGTTCTGTCTGTCCTTCTATGCTTTAGTTCATCTGGATGACTGCAGTCAAGAGAGATTTCGAGTGTCTTCCTTTCTCTCCTCTTCTTGTGCAAAATAAAAATCCGAAAATACACACTGTTGTTGCAATTTAATTGTCGCACTCTCCTGCCTTCGACCTCATCTTTCCCATTGGAAATCAAGAGCCCAACGCACAAACGTCGTAATTCGTTGCTGGAAGTTGTCCACATGTACTTGTGGATCAACATCTTGCTCAAGTTGCAGAACAATGTCCACTGAAAATGTATGAATTCAGCAAAACATATGTAGGACTCTAGTGAAGCTTTGGCTCGTTTCGACGCTGGATAGTAAGCTCCTTGCTTTTTCAGGAGTGATGAAGACTCTACTGCTTACTCTACTCGTTGTTGGACATCTGCATGGAGCACTTGGTATATACTGGGGATGGAGCCCAGCTCATGCAACCTTTTATGGCGGAAGCGATGCACAAGGAACTCAAGGTATCGTGTGATACAATCTGAAACTAGTATAGGCGCCAATTGAACAGCTAACCACCATCTTTCCGCATCGAGGTTTTATTTTGCTCTTGTTAGTATGACAAAGACGAAGGTAGGATGTAGCTCGGCAAAGTATCAATTGTTCTTACACCTCGAACGGCACGTAATCTGCCAGGAGGTGCTTGTGGTTATGGTAATCTATATCGAATTGGCTACGGCATCAACACAGCTGCTTTGAGTACAGCATTATTTGCTAATGGACTCTCTTGTGGAGCCTGCTTCGAACTCAAGTGCAATTCACCGAGATGGTGTAAATCTGGAAGAAATCCTATCAGGATAACAGCAACCAATTTGTGCCCTCAGAACCATGCTCATCCCAACAATGCCGGTGGCTGGTGCAACATGCCCTTACAGCATTTTGACATGGCCCAGCCTGCCTACGAGCAGATTGCCATTTATCGTGCCGGGATAGTTCCCGTTATGTACAGAAGGTACTTTTACCGCTGCTAATGAACCCGTCTTATTGTTGTCTGCAGTTATTTCCCCTCCGAGAGGTGAATATTAATCCTTCGTCCGAAGGTCTGAGAACCCTTGAAATCAAGGCCAGTTATGAAGACTTTCATGTACAAACCGCATTGGGGTCCTTTGTTTGTTTCAGCTTGTTAATTACTAGCAGATCTAGATCACATAGAGACCTTTGGTGGCGTGTGTTCAGACAGACCTTAAATGATTGAACAACAGAAGTGCAGATAATTGTCATCAGAGCAGTATACTATTGGATTTGGACCAGCTTGGTGAGGTCCTTCTGTGATACTTTTGTGCGATAATTTCCCAAGCAATGTGTTTCAGTATTTTGACTCGAGAAACTGATGTAGACTACAAAACCGATTCGTTTTTCGCAAATGGTTCAGAGTGCAGTGCATAAAATTTGGTGGCATCCATTTCACGATGAATGGGAACCGTTGGGAGGTCCTAGTTCTTCTCACGAATGTAGGAGGAGCTGGTAATGTACATGCAGTTTCTGTGAAGGGTCCACATACGAACTGGTTGTACATGCGGAGGAACTGGGGTCAGAACTGGCAAATCAATGACAAACAGCTTGCAGGGGCCACTTTATCTTTCCGAGTCACAACTGAAGATGGGCGTGTTGTCACGTCCTGGGACGTCGTACCTCATTACTGGCGTTTTGGTCAAACTTTTGAAGGTTTAAACTTCTAGGTTATTTGTTTTATCGCCGGGTCTCGTATACCGTAGAGCCAACAGTATCCATGCAACTTTATAGACTTCTCGTTACTGACAGTTTACGTGAAACTTTCTTTCAAACGGGCCCCATATTCCAGGAGGCCCGGTGTCAACCGAAGTTTAGCTATGACAAACTTGACACTGATTTTTGAAAACTTGTCATATTATCCTTGATATTCTCCTGTTGCAGATACTTTGTGCTGTACTGTCGAACCTTTAACTTACAATGAGATGTGAATACGAGGACCTGCAAATCAGTACGTGATTTGTCTTGTTCACTTTGAGTACGTTGTGTATGAAGCTCCGAATGACATGCCATTGACCATGTTCACTTTTCCAGTCCTATAGATTTGACAAACCCATAGATGGTGGAAGTTAAATGGGACATTAGACAGGAATATCCGACATTCATACATTTTTGTACGGTTCCAATGCAAGTGGAACTTAACGGATATTGGAAAGGGGGGCCAAGTGACAAAGCAACAAGGATGGGAAGAACCGTTAATCTACACATGAAGGGTTCAAGGGCACTGAATGTCTTTGACCTCTCTTTGAACCGGAACCAGATGTGAGCTAGGACTTATACTGCAGGTGCTATGGATCTATTGATTTATCTGTTTTGGGTACGTTGTCTGTGGTGATCATGCCAACTGGATATGTACCGTAGTTCGAGTGGGAAGCTGAACTGGGGAGGTGAATTGGAAAAACGGAGCAAAACAAGCACTGCGACGAGTGCTCTCGTGTTACGATCTGCACTTTACAACAAGTCCGTGTGGCAGGCAACGTGGAAGCTCTCACTTCCTGGAATCTTAGCAAGGTGGATATCTGTAACCCTTGTATCTCCCTGAACGAACATTCTTGAATCGATGGACTGACTCAGTGAAGTTTAGGCAATTCTTTCATACGTTTTTTCCATCCGCTGAAAGTGATCGTGTCGAAGACTCTGTACTTCTCTCTTCTTCTCTCTAGATTGTGGTGCCTCACTTTCAAACAAAGAAACCTTCACCTGCATACCGCCGAAGAAATTTAAGCCTGAAAACTAATGTGGATTCCTAGTGGAAGTAGGAAATGTGATGAGGAATACTTGAGTCAAAATGATCGAAGTCTTTCATGAGTCCGGAATGTTTTGAGGCATATGTTGATCGCTAAAAAGTTGGTCTTTAGTCGACGATGATAATTGAGGAAGCTTTCATCACAGAAAAGTTAAGCTATTGCGCTACTGCATTATGTTTAGAATTAATCTAATCCACAGCACATTGAAGCCCTGCTTGTCGGCTCGTGGACCCAACAACACCCTCACTTTCTCACTCCTGCCTACGAGGAAAGGGCCTGGTAATTAAAGAATTTTCTCTAATATAATTACCCTGAAAGTAATTGGTAGAGTCATGAATAAGGATCATGAGCATATGAATCAAGATATATAACCTACAATCCGAAATTAACCACAAAGCCACCTCCAAAGTCGTCAGCAGTAGCCGGTGTTGGGTAGACTCTAAGTACTGTAGTAACACAATGTCATGTCACAATGGTGTATGAAGTCATGAAACATGGGGGGCGGGAGGGGTGGAGGGTAGTGGTGTTTGGGGGTTTTCAGAGCAGTGCACATCTAAGGATACCGTTGTAAAAACATTCTTTTCGCCTTATGACAAGGACATCAAGGACGATACTGAAAGCTTGAGCCACTCGATTAATCATTGAGGTCTACCACGTGGTTCCTAATCTACAGAGACTGTGGCCTCCTCACCTTGCAATACATGACATCTTTGTGGAATGGTTTTATTGAGCTTGTTATTGAGGTGGTGACATTTGTTCCTTGCATTATGGTCCTTTCAATGCCATACGAAGAATGTCTAGACATATGACATTGCTTCGTTGAGGTCATTCATCCTGTAACATTGAAGACTGTCTTAATCCTGGGCTATC
Source organism: Marchantia polymorpha subsp. ruderalis (assembly GCA_037833965.1). Taxonomy (NCBI): domain Eukaryota; kingdom Viridiplantae; phylum Streptophyta; class Marchantiopsida; order Marchantiales; family Marchantiaceae; genus Marchantia; species Marchantia polymorpha. Next base: position 27,829,976 of record AP031351.1, on the reverse strand, counting down.
TTTGCTGAAGTAATCGGTCCAAGTGCACGCCTTGGCGTGCGAGGAGTCTCCATGCAGTCTCCATGCACTTATGATTGCTTTGTGTGGCAGTTCCATTGACTTAAGGTCCTGATTCGTATTCTTTACACAAGCGTGAGGCATCCTGTACCCTGTCTGGAATCAGAGCATTCCCAGAATCCAAGACACAGCATCGTCAAAGGATTCTGTCCTTGTTCATATGCAGAGGCCGTAACAGTAAAAGCTTGTTCCACATTGACAGATCTCCCTTTCTCGGCCTCGTAGACGGATGATGGACTCTCAGTAGGTTACATTATCTACGCCAGTAATCACATCAGCGGTTTTTGAACTGTGCCGTGTCTTCATTCTCAGCACACAAATCTTTTTCTATCGATTGCCGGGGCCGAAAGCATAATAGTGCAGCACAGTAGCGGAGAGTGGAAGCTTCCGAGACTCGAGAAGGAAATCAATCTTGGCAATCTTTCTGTGATTCGCATTTGCGACAGCACAGTACCTGAGGAAAAGGAAGGCAAGGAGATACGTAGACCTTGTGTCCTGAAATGAAAGTAATCATTCTCATCATTTGCCGTGACAAATCTTTCTGTTACGCAGATGGTGCCCATGTCCCCATGACATACGGCTCATATGCAGGGGAGGAGAAGACAGAAGAGGATATCGAGGACAGACACAATCGTTGAGAAAGAATGGCTGCCACTGCTGCTGCTGCTGCCATGCCTGTTTTCCAGCTCTACGGTTTGTCCTTCTGCTCTGGCCCCGAAGCACTCGTACGCTGTCAGCAGAGAATTCATCTGAAAGCATTTTCTGCTGCTGCTTCCTCTCCGACTGACGTTTTTTCGCGCTCGGGGCGCGCGAGAAGACAACATGGACTCCCCGGAAGCCTGCCGCGCAAATCGACCCTACGTTATGGCAGTTGTGGCAGATGGCAGGGCGATACGCGGTGTACTTCAAATTTGGGGATGGCTGCGGAGGGACAGAATGTAGAGACCGCCGTTACGAAGGCGAAGGTCGCAGCAGAGCTCGATGAAAGAGGTGTGGAAAGGAGGCTCGTAGCAAACGCTTGTCGCTGTGGATTGTGTGGCAGACGAGGTCTAATTGCAGCTGTGATGGGTGCATTTTCTGCTTCTCAGTCGGTCAAAGCTGCTGGCGCTCTGGATGCCGGCAATTCCGAGTACAAGGTACAATTTTGAGCCCAGGACTGACTTTTGCATGCTGAATTGACTGACCTTCGATGCTGCAGCGGCCGTTCTTGATTGCCCATTTCTCATGTTCTTGAGCTGAACGCTTTTGCAGAAGATAATCGAAACTGTTCATCCGAGCAGAGGAGGGTGGTATGAGGAGTTTTTCGCCAGGGTCATGAATTCTAGCATGGATCTTTACGAGGCGGGGGTAAGTGGTTGCAGTGGAGCAATAGATCAAAGAACCTGAAAAGTGGTATGCTCACAGGCACAATATTTGCTTGTTTTCAGCCCTAGAATGTCCAGCTATCACGATGAGTGCTCTGATCATGTGCTCTGAATTTGACAATCTGCTGATATGTTGATGTGTGAGTAGGTTGGGGACTACAAACGAGAGCTCTTCGGAAAGCTAGACGACAGTGTCGAACAGGTTCTGGAACTGGGAATTGGAACAGGGCCCAATTTGAAGTACTATGGAAATAAATCTGGCATTCAGAAAGTCATCGGAGTCGATCCTAATTTACAGATGGCCAAATTCTGCTCGTCAGCAGCGCTGAACGCAGGCCTTTCTCAGTCACAGTTTGAGTTCATTCATGGTGTAAGAATTTCACGACATACCAAGAAGCTAAATCTTATTTTGGGTATATTTGCGTTGAGAACTGTTGCTGATTTCTGTTTCGGATTGTAATGCTATATGTCAATTGGTGTCAGTGTGAAGGTTTAGCTACACATTGTGGTCCTTGGTTTCGACTCATTAGAGAAGAAAATCAAGCGTATCTGACGTGTATTAGCCCAAAAGAAGCGTTTGTAAATTTGTGCCTCTAGAATGTAAATTTCTGAAATTCCAGCTTCTAAAACTAAACTTCGCTCGGTAGCATTAAACAAGAATCGTGTTTGGAACACAGCGGGTCAAATAAGACTATTCGCATGAACTTCAGGTCGGGGAGATAATACCGTTGCCTGATGCCAGCGTAGATGCCGTGGTGTGCACTCTTGTGTTGTGTTCTGTCAATAACGTTTCTTCGACTTTGAAAGGTTTTGTGTCTTCTAAACCCACATACCTGAGCATGCATTTGGAGCACCGAGCACCTTAAGTAAGGGAGTTTCTGACATTATACTAGTCTACACCTCAACCTTTGAGCGAGTCCAAAAGTTTCTGCGATGTCTAGTGCATGTTGTCTGCATATCGATGCTTAATATGAAAGATTCTTGTAGTCATTTCTTTCAAGAAACTCATTACTGTCGTCAAATGTGCGCGTATAACTTGTTGGAAATCAGCTCTCTCAGGCAGAATTGTGTTTCAGTTCCGAGCCACCGATTGGACTTAAGTTTAATAACCGGTAGAGGTCTGTGTTTATTCGTAAAAGGATTCTTAATCATGTTGCGAACTCATTTCCTCATCACGGGTTATCCTTATGAACCAAGTGGCCGATTTTCAGAGGTGAAAAGAGTGCTCAAGCCTGGCGGTGCCTTCCTCTTCGTCGAACATGTTGCAGCACCAGGTGAATTTCTTCCATGGCAAGTTGCAGCCTTCTCTTGTGTCAGCTTTTAAATCCTTTTTTTCAACTAGTTCTGGATCAAGGTTGTACTGAAGCCAAATCGTGGACTATGACTACAGAGGGCAACGGTCTGCGACTGTGGCAGAGGATATTAGACCCTCTTCAACAGCTATTTGCAGACGGCTGCCATCTAACACGAGACACTCTCGGGGAAATCGAATCAGCTCAGTTTGAATCTGTGGAAGCAAATAACTTCACAGTTCCAGGTTTATTTGTCATCGGTCCGCATATTTCAGGAGTGGCTCACACTGCTCACAAAGATCTGTAAGCTGTCATTCTCTGCGTCTTACAGTGCATCTTCGAAGGTCAGTAACTCATCATGGGTCCTGAGGATGTTTGTGTCTGACTTTGCAAAGTCAAAATTCCTCTATTCATCAGTGAATCAGATCGTGCGAACAATTAGTATCTTCCAGCTTGAGCTGAAAGATAAGACAAATGAAGTTTCTTCTTTAGCTCACATCACTTCCCCGCAAACTGATGGTTGATATGCTTACTCTCATCTGCAGGCATGACATGATGCTAGGGTTTAGGGTTCAAACTCACTTGAAGGTCACGTCCCAGGTAACGTCTGATATTTGGGCGCTTTGATATTATACTCAACTGAAATCCACGTTTCAGGTAATATGTGGCTTAGACTGTACATGCCCATCATGTATACGACATTTTCATTGTCATGGATTGGCCAACATCTCCGGTACAGGCTGTTTAGCAGTGAGACCTGGCCTGTCTTTCCAAGTTACAGGAGCAGATATCGCCTTCTGGTGGGGTATCCCACATCATCCAAAACGACTTGTGTACGAGAAATGTTCTGCAGTTTTAGATTCAGTAGTTTACATCATTGACAAACACTTCAATATTACACCGACATTCCCTGCAACAGTTGCAGATTATTTTACACCAACGATGTGAATAGATTTGAGTTCTAGATCGTTGTTGATGAAGATAAGCTGCGCATGAAAAACATGAAAGACATGTTCCCAAACAAGTTGCTGCCACTACGGTGCAAGTGTTAGTGCTACACTCGGAGCAAAGATTTTGTGCTTCAAACAGATAAAAAAATAGCTGTATAACACAAATAATTATGCTCTCAGACTCTTGCCAGGCAGGCTCCCAGAGAACCCTCCCCTTTGACCTCAGGATGTTCCCTTCAGCGTAAAGTTTCGCCGATACCTGGCGATCACTCTTCTGCACAGTACACGAACGTGGGCAAGCAGTATGAGAGAAACTGGAAGATTGACGTCGAGACCTTCAAAACCACGTCCACATCTCCCTCGGATGGATATGCTGGAAAGCTGTTGATTCGGATACGGAAGGGCACTGGTACCTGTCCTGAAACCTGGACATAGAACAAGTCCACCACGACCTTTACCGCCTGTCATGCACTAGATTGATTGCCAACAGACTTGTGTCCGTACCCATGCACCGCACGAAGCCAATAAAGGGACGTGCAACGAGGAAGAATCAGCAGATTACACAGCTCAGGTTGGAACCCTGGGTCTCGGTAACTCGGGTTGGATTCTTCGACACAGATCCTTTCATCTTCGATCATCGAGCACATCGCTGTGGATGCTCGATCTACACCACGCTACAGGAGCAGAGAGAGCTCGGAGCACGTCCACGTTGCCACCGGAGCTCACTCGTCCATCATCGACGACCTCAGGTCCAGTAGCGGATGGATCCAGTGCTGTATCTGTCACTGTAACCCCCACAATGATTCGTCTCAGAATCTCTCGCTCGCTGCAGCCGTCATCAGCTGCCCGAGCCATGCCGTGAGTTTATATCCCCCTGCCCCACGGACCGTACTCTTGCTTCGTATCTCAACTTTTGCATGCGAGTTTTCCTGGTAACAAGTGATCACACGAGAAGGGGCAGGGGGAGGGAGAGAGAGACAGAGAGTGATGGAGAGGTGCTGCTCGGTGGGTGAGACAGAAACATTCCCTTGTCTTCTCTTCTCGGTGGTCCTCACCTGGAAAACATAATGATACTCCCCAGTCCACTTCGCTGTGTGCACTTTGGAGCCTGTACTGTCCTCGTGAGTACATTTGGACGATCCAAATTGTCAACTCCTACGCGAGGGTCGCTTTTCGTACGTACTCCTACGACACATGTCGAAGAAACGGGTCGTAGACGTAAAATCAGCCACTGTCGAAAGCATGCCTGTCCACTACTGCTGTTTTTCATTTTTATATAAAGGTGACCAAACTTTTGTGGCAAAAATATCACCAATTTTCACATCGTGCGGGAAGCTGAAGACAGGAGGAAATCATAAGCGCAAGACTATGAATTCTTTTCAAGTTCACTTGCTCGAATATTACAACAAGCGTATATAATTTTTTTTGAAAACTTCTCAGATGCACAAGCTCATGAAGTGAATATTTATAACAAGATGATAATACTTTCTTTCGAATGATAATGATGTTAATGTCTGCTTCATCAAACACAATGATTTTCTGTGATAATGAAATAAAAAGCATAGAATCTCGAATATAATTTAAAGTAATTTATTGTATGGAGGAAAACTAAAGCAGTTATTTACAAGGAGCCAAGGAGACAATAAAGAATTTGTCAAGACCCCATTAGCAATGCGGTGAAGGACCAATGCAATTAATAAATAATGAAAAACCAGTCTGAGTTTTCAAAACCAAATTCCGCCTTGTATATTTAGGAAGGAGACTAAACTCGACCGGATAAATTAAAGCTCAAAACGAACTCGGAAACTGTTGAACTTGAGGTTGATGTAAGAACAGAAATCTGAGCCACTGCATTATTGTCCATGGGGTAAGGCGCGGGTCGGGCCGGACTCGGGGAGGAGAAGAGGCCCGCCCGGCCCGCGCAGGCCGCGCAACCAGCGGCAGTAGTTCGCGGCGCGGATGATTCGGACGAGGAGGAGGAGAATGAGGAGCGCGACGGGGCGAGGGCAATGGCTGCAGCAGCCATGCATTCGTCGCCAGCAGCAGCACAGGCTTCGGCGGGCGCTTGCTCCTGGGGCCGCGCGAGTCCCTCGGCGTCGTTCGGCGACTGCCCTCGCCATGGTGCGAATTTCGACTCGTCCGCAGATCGTCGTCGTCCTGCGCTCGCCTCTTGCTCTGGGCGCGGGATTGTGATTGGGATCAGAGCAGGTTTCGAAGCGTCTGGTGGACTTGGTAGAAATGGAGCAGGAGCAGGAGCAGGAGCAGGAGGAGGAGGAGGGCGAGAGTCGTGGAGTTTGGCCCTGCCTCGCCCCTCGACCGCAGTCCAGAAGAGGAGGCAGGGCAGGGTTCGGTTCAGCTCGCAGCGCGGGGTGGACCCGCGGGAGCAGGACAAGGAGGTTACCGTGAGGGAAATTGCCGAGCTTGCAGGCAGTTTGGTCTCGCTCAAGCGCTTGATTGGGAGTGGATATCGAGCAATTGGTCCGGAAATGCGAGACAGAGTCGATAGGCTGTATGATCGAGTTATGATTTTACAGGAATCCGCCAATCGAGCTGTGACCAATCAGCTCACGGCAACTCTTCGAGTAATTCGCTTCTCTCTGCGCTAATTGTGTAAACGACCTTAAAATCTCGTGTCTGTTTTCGAGAACCGAAGAAGATTTGAACTTATTTTCCTTTTTTTAAATTTTTATTTTGGGGTTCAATTTGTGTCCACTTTTTTCCTACCCACCGTCTGAATTTCTCGGAATATACTTTTGCTGATGACCATTTGGGTAGCCTTTCTTTTCTGCAGCTTCAAAGAATTATTATTCTCTACGCCTGGTTGGAGTGAATCTGCGCTGTACGTAGTAACTGTAATCTTTTATTGTGTTTTTGTTTATTTGAATTTGAGACTGTCGCTGAATTATGCAGGACATGTAATAATTTTACACCTCGCGAATCTTCTATGTAATTTTCACTTAGGTAGCCAGTAAGCTCTCTGCAGCGAGTCCAGTGTGTGAGATATCTTGGAACATCGGAAGACACAGCTTTGCCGAAAAAGTTAATATAAAGCGTTGAATGCCTGAGCAATTAGTGAAGTAAATGTGGCCTGAAATATAGGAGGGTTCACTTCTGTGCAACTATTCGACCGATTCAGTGGCTGTTCCTGTTTGAATAAGACATAAGCTTTTTGTAAGATAAGACAGTAGTCAAACGGGTGCATTATGCTTAATTTAAAAACTGTTCAATTTGGATTAAACAAAGCCTTCCAAAGCACTTGGAGGAGATTTAAAGCTTGGCAAAAGCTTCTAATGTACAGACGATGACATCTTCCTGTGGTCTCTTGTGTAATACAGGCTTTGCAAAGAGATCATGGTTCTCTTGAGAATATTATCAGGCTCGCCATGGAAGCAGAACCTACTCTGGCCAACTTCGACTCTGCTGGTGTGGATTCGGGTATGCCCAAGGATGTCGAGAACAACATTCAGCTAGAAGATTTGAAACCTAAAGCATCCATATTTCAGTCTTTAATTCGTCAAAGTGCCGTGGAGCCCTTATCAACTTCAACGCGTTATGTTATGACATCACCAGCTAGTCAGGTACGAGGATGGCAAGCTGCATATGGCAAAAATTTGCCTTGCATCTTCGTGAACTTTGTGATTGGAATTGTTCTCAGTTTTATTTTAAAAGGGGAAAAGTGTCTTTTGATAGTCTTTGATGAGAAAGTCCTGCCGCCGGCCTCTATTGTACAACCGAATGTTTTATTCCACCCAGAGCAGCAAACGCGAGAAGCACCTGCTTTACAAAATTACACATCGTATCTTCTTCTACGTTTGCTACCTATGTAGGTTGCTAACTATGCGGCTAAATGACCTCACTTATTGTCAGGGTTCTTCTCCGCTGGCGGCCTTTCGTGCAGAAATAGAGAGACGCGTCATGAAGCAGGTAGGTGCACACATCATCTCAAATGTAATTGTTGCATACAGAAGACATGCTTTTCTTGATAATTAATCCCTTGAAGGGCGAAGCGTGAAAATTTTTGCAGTCAGTACAGCTCACATCAGGACTGATGTTTGCAGCTTTCTGAAAAGAGAAATATGGCTCCTGTAAAATCATCTACTGACATTTCTACGGAGAAAGCTCCACTACCTAAGAAGGCTGAAAGTCAAGGATTTGAGAAGGTAAGGTTTGCTCTTAATATATGGCAAAATGATATCAAGAGAGTTTCTGTCTTTCACTGTCTATTCTTGAGTCGAGAGAGTCCGCCAGTCAATGATAGTACATATTACTTGTTGGGACTAATTCTGAAACAGTGTGTTGGAATTCACTTTGTTGAAAAGTAAGACAACTCGTTAGTACAACAGTCTGAAAGTGGACGACGGCTTACCCTTGGAACGTATGACCTTAGAGAAAAGACTGATTACATTTTTGGACCGTTTACCCGTATATGTAGCGAGCTTGTTTTAAGTCCAGGTTCTTGAGGTCTGTTTACTGAATTGATGAATGTGCAACTATTTCTAATTCGGAAATGTAAGATGAAAAGAACATTCATCTGAGTTTCTCTCTGTGTAGCTATCTTCGCAGGACCCTATTAGAGAAGAGAAGAAGGAAGATAAAAAAAACTACTCGGATAACAATTTTGATAGCGACATCCAACAAGAAACGCCAACGAAGTAATCCCCTATCCTCGCTTTCCAATGGTTTCGTTTCGAGGAGCCAAAGCATTTCGGTTCCAGTTTCATCGGATTCGGTTTGTTGTTACTCTATATTCCTCACTTTGAGGCAACAATGGAATCAAGCAGGAAGCATCGTTTTAATCCGATGTAACTTTTTACCTGTTTCCTCTGGTAGTGGTTCAGGTTTATCAAGCTCAAATTTGATGGCGAAAGTGGAAGATGTATTGAGTTCCACTGAAACAGAGAGCCTTAAGAGGAATATGAGCACTATAAGACAGGAGCTTCAAGGACTGCAACAAGTCAACATGAGAGCAGACATGGCTGAGAATAAAATTCAGCAACTCGAAGTAGATCTGGCTAAGACCATTCCTTTGGAACTTCATGAGCAAATGGTACGATCGGGCGAAACCTCAAGGAATTCCATTTTCGATTTGGCAAAGTTTGCATTATTGTTGTCAATTGTTCTGAAAAATTGTTTCTCACTCGTGTCCAAAGGTGAGAAACATAAGAACGTCTTTAACCGACGCACGAGTGAAAGTTCTTCAAGTAACTGGTGAGGTTAGGGAGAAAGAGGCTATGCTGGAGGCCGTAAAAAAATCTATGCTTGCAGAACAGGACAAGCTCGTTAACCGGGTAAGCTTGCCATCTATCTCATGCATCCTGTTCATCATTTGCCTGTTGTTGATCGTATAACCTCTCAGATATCATAATCATAAAAAACATTCTACAAGATTTTTTATCTAGACAAGATTATCTAGATACATCTGATTACACGCTGGGTGATAGAAGCAATAGTGAAGAGAGTTTGTGATGCTCTAAATCTCTTTTCACACGAGAGTGCAACTCAAATATACTGTTGCTACTTTTCTTTTAAAGGTACGGCAGCTCACAGGTGATCTCGCAAGAAAAGTTTCCCCGGAAGAGATGGAGGCAGCCGTGTCATATGCCGTGGGCGAGGTTGAGAAAGAACTGGAGAGGGTCCAGCAACGAGCGATCAGTCTGAGCCTTGAACTTGAGAAGAAAGAAAGGTTTTTAGTGCAACAACAAAATGAGTGGCTGATACTCAGGGAGGGTTTGGAAAGTGAGCTTGCAAGTGTTAAGCAAAGGTTGGAAGCTGTAAATAGGAAAAGAGCTGCCGAGCGGGCAGAACTTATTGAGGCACAGGAGAAAGTTAAGGTATTGGAAAAGGAAGTGGTGAGACTTCAAGAAAGTGAGGATGAAGCTCAAAGTCTCAGACTGAAGACGAAAAAGGAAACTCTCGCCACGGTAAGAGTGCTCATCTCTCATATGGTGCAGTCAGCGCGAGCTAAAGCTAAGAGTGATGAACAGGCGGTTAGTCTTGTACAGGAGGTGGCCAAGCTTCAAGAAGAAAAAACAGCGTTGGAGCTTGTCAAAAAGGCAGCAGAAGAGAAAGCCGAGCTGGCAGAAGCGGAAATGGAAGGTATGAGGTCGAGTCTTGTCACCGTCGGAAAAGAAGTTGAGACTCTGCAAGGCGCTCTGGTACCAACTCAAAAAACAGCTGCCCTAGAGAATTTTTTTGCCGCTATGGCGCAACTCATAAAGAAGGAGGATGAGAGGATGAACAGTCCCCCCTACAACTTCCTGCAGATCGATTCCTTTGGTCGAAGAAGAAATTTGGAGGACGTATCTAGAACTGGAGGTATTGTTTTCTCTTGGAGATCTCAGCTACTACGACTGGTTTCAGAATGAAAACATATATTGTCCATCCGATCTAACAGTAATATGAAGCAAGTATTCTCCTAAGAATTTCGATGTATGCTACGAGTTCTCAAATCTCTCAGAACCTCAATTTAAGGTACAAGAGAACACGGACATGAACCAAAGGTCGTGGCAAGTCCGGAGCAGTTCTTCTCCTTAAGTACATTTGTCTATCGTTTCCATCTCATTCGAATGTCATGGGAGGTGCTGAAATCGATCACGTAATCGAAGTTTTGAACTTTTCCGACTTGTGTCACGTGCCAGCAGATGATGGACAGGAGGTAAAGAACATGGTTACTCTGCAATATGAGTCCAGTTGGGAGTGGGCATACCTTCATTTCAAAGCCGACGATTCAGGGTAAAGTTCCTATCTTATCCCAATTTGGCTCTAATTGTACTTTTTACGCTGATTACTTTTTGTACTTCAACGTGTGGATGCGATTGTTTACTTCATTGTTTGTATGTTCTAGGTGGACAGAAGTACCTGGCGTGCTGATGCAAAATGACGGAAGTGGACCGGAAACTCATTTGAAGGTAAATCAAATTTTTCCTTCTTGAAGTCTTTAGGTGTAATATAGGGCATAGTACATATTTTTTGCAGTAGGTAAACTATTAGATCTCGAAGATGATTAGGGCAAAGACGGATACGTTTAGGGCAACATATTACATCCTAGGGCCAGATGCAAGGGCATGAGAAAAACGACCTTCTTACAAGCCAGCAATTGTGAAAGTCTTCCTTTGCTTCAATCTAGTTCCAATGAAATAGCCACATTGACCACGGAGTATCCGGCACTACCTTGTTTGGAGTGAATCGACAAAAATGAGCTGATCCGAATTCAAGAAAATTTCTTATTGCTTGTAGACAGGCTGCGCAGCAGTTATTTAGGTCTTTTCGTATGTAGTTCAAGTGTTGATCAGTGGAGTTGACTCTTTTGTTCCCAGGTCCTCGTCATTCAGGCTTCATCAGTCGAATTTGTTCTCAATGACGGAAAAGGCTCATGGGATAGGTAAGCTCCTTGTAACAATATAGTTGTAAGTATATGACAGATGTGAACAATGGCAAGCCATGAGGTACTAACTTTTCTGTTACGGATGCAGTGCACCCGGGGGTGGAAACTATTTTATTCGAGAATCTGGAAATTACTATCTATCTGCTGGTAATTTGAAGAAGATAGAGTAGAATCGTGACACGGGAGACTTCGCTTTTGTTTTTTCACTGCTGCGAAGTTCAAATCCAAGCACCCTGCATGCGAGTGGTGGAAATGGAGAAAGTGTAAGGGGTTTTGTTAACTTGTTTCTGAACTCAGAAAAGATGAAATTGGGAATTGCCAATTGTGAATAGGTGTTGGACGAGTAGAGTAGCATCGCTTACTTTTAAAACTTCATGCATCTCTTACCGCAAGGAAGGTTGCATCATTCTTCCTGTAATTTCTACTGTAGTTTATATTCCTGGTTAGCTGCAACTTCGGACAGCAAGAGACCAGGAACAGGTCTTGATCGTCCAGAATGTTTCCCAGATTTTCTCTAGAATTGACAAACTGGATCTTCTACTACGAAATGGGTTTCCTACTACTTCCCATTTCTGTCGATGAACACTTTCATCGGAGTGTTAAAAAGAAAGGGATAAATTGGCCGATGTATCACTGTATACATTGGAGATTGTTACGCGTGTACAGAATTTCGACACTGTGGAATGCTTTGAATAAGTCGTGTAATCGAGCCCCAACCAAATGCATATTGGAGAGCTATGAACTACGATATGAACTACAGTCGCCTATTTTGTCAACAATGAGTAGTATAAATAAAGTCTGGACGGGTGATCACGGAACTTGAGGTACTTTATTTCTACGGGTATGACATATTCTTTAGCATGTGACTCACAGCTGCACCTAACGTCGCTATAAGAAGAGAAGTCGAAGAGGGCAGGGAAAATGCAGGCACAGGATAATAGAGTGTGCACACTGCTTGAAACATTGGCGTAAGTGAAACTGTTATGAGTGTCTAGATATGAAGCAAGGAATCAGTAATCCACTCGTCAATTTGATGGCTGTCACTGATGACTGTAACACCCCTCTGAAGTATGAATGACTGATAGTCCCAAAGCCACATATTCTGCTCTTATGTGGGAACTTACTTCCACAAAGTATTGGGCCGTTTCCTTCTACCTGTCACAGTGAGTTCGATTAGAAGAAACGCAGGCGAAGCTAAACAACTCCAAGGCCGCGTAAGTGCGCGGATAGCGCGCACTTAATGAGAACACGCTAACCTTATTGACTGATGTGCCGTGCATTGTCAACAACTAATCTATCTAACGTACGATCGCAGTACATGTGATGCAGAGCTTTCTCCTCTAAAGATTTCAAAGAGGTCCTTAATATATCGATCAAACGATGGTAATTTTTTGTACTACTTGCACTTAAAAAACAGGTCCTTTAAAAGATTAAACTTGTGTTGATAACACAAGTTGAATTGTTGGTCATTCATGCATGCATTTTGTTCATCCATTTCCTATCTAAAAAAATAGTAATTTTTTTAGCATATAGGAAGTTTTCTCCATATCGAACACATCAACTTACTCGGTAAGTTGATGTGTTCCGTATGGAGTTGTTTTACGTACAGTAACGCAATTCTGTTCCGGAGGGGTCCATCAAGTAATTTTCTCCAAAAACAGTGGAAGCAGTCTGGAAAATATATTGTCACATTGGTCATGGAATCCGTAGCTGCTAGAGGGCCATCGTCGAAAAGCCTTGAACCCTTTGCCTGAATGTGAAAAGGGAGTCGAGTGGGTTCGAGGTTTCAATGGATTCACATTCACATCATGCTGAAACCCTAATTTCCGCGACATCCAGCCTCCTCGCCTGCGGGCGTTCTGAGAGGAGGAGACTGAACCCCGTGGACTGTCTTGGATTTGGATTTGCATGATGTATAGACTTTGCGGGCCAGATTTGCTCGATGGTCTCATCCTTCAGACGCTATGGACTGTAATTTCATGGTCGGAGAACTTGAGGGATTAATCGATTGATCGATGATTCCTTTGCTTCTCACCCGAGGGCTTTAGTCGTCTCTTCCTCAGGGCTCTGAATATATACCATTGTTTCGAGCTCAAGACAATCAAATCTCAATCTCAAAAGTGATTTTCGCCATGGACGGTCATTACCACTTACAATTTTCAAGTGTCAGACGAAGAGCTTCTTAACAGCGAACGCTGCCGGACGTACTGTACTTACCATTCCTGGAACAGGGTAATATTTCTCTTATCGACGACGGATCTTCTATCCTCTGCGGATGGATAGGTTGACGATGTCATAGTCCATCTCCGAAAATCATTGTTCGTGTCATTTAGCCTTTCGTCTCCTATAAAGCCATCCAACTAAACAAATCAGATCGCGTTTCATTTATGCTCTGGAAATTGATGTATTCCGCTAGTACATTCCAGATCGACATGCCTCGTATATATTACTCACTTGGAGTATGGTTCTTCAGTAAGCATTAGGGCAACAAATCCATGGAGGAATTACCGCACAAACCCGATGAGGACCATCTCCGACCCACATTGTACTCTCTCAAAAGCCGTGTCTCGTTGGTGGCCCGCGAAGGGGACGTATGCTTCAGTACGGTTTTGCATACGGTAGTGATCACATTCAAGTCAAGCTAGTTGTCATCGGAAGCAAAACAAATGAGTAAGCGAGAGTTAAACCCGGTTGAATCCGCCGGAGTCGGGGCACTGTCAGGAATCATTGAAGTCGTGCTTCAACAACCCTCTGTTTCTGTGAAAAACGCCATCCAGGTAAAGTATGGCACTGAAGAGACTGCAGCAACAGTTAATATGCTTTCCAGTTCTTACCCAGACATATACATAGTCATGCTATGGACTGCAAATGACTGGATCTGTGGACCCTTTGCTATGGAACCTTTTCTCGGTCTGTCTGGCCTCTTTTCTGCTGAGTTGTTTTCAAGTCACTGTTTCTCTTGGTCTTTTCATGAATTTTGGTCTACATCATCGGACTCGGCATCATGATCAGTCCATGGTAGGAAAGATCTCTTCCTCATGTTCCAAAAAGAGCAGAAACATTATTAATTGACGTTGTACTAATGTAAGACGTGAGATGACCTCGAAACCTCTGCCTTATGGAGTCGAATGTTTGCTGATCGTACGAGAGTACCATAACAATATATAAGCGGTCTCAAGAAGTTCATCAGCCGTCAAAGTTTTCACAGCTGATAACTGGACGCGCTGCAATATGCGGCGTGCCAATTTCAGAACAAAAAAACGCAGATGCTTACAGTTCTTTGATGTACAGGACAAAAAGCCCATTTCTTTTAATCCAAGAGTTCTATACAGAGGACTCAGTGTAAATGCCGGAAGTATAGCTCCTGTCAGTGCTGTACAATTTGGGGTGAATTCTTTTCTGGAGAAAAGCTTGTCAAGTAAGTGTGGAGACGGTAACCGTCTTACTAACTAATCTCATAAGTAAGTCTTTCAATATTGATATGTCAACCAGAGCTTCTGCTGCACATTTATTTCCAAAAGCATGTTGGCCTTTGATCATGTAAGGTATGCTCAAGTTCGATCGATGATCTATATCCTAGTTTGTTACCGTGTTTCAGCTCCGGCATCAACCGTTCAGAAAGGAGTCATTGCTGGCATTGCGGGAATGGTGTCGGCTTTCTGCTCTGGTCCTGCTGAACTAATTATGATCCAGCAACAGAGAACGGGCTTGAATCTTATTAAACAGATACAGACGGTCAACAGGAAATACGGAGCTTTGTGTTTTTTTCGTGGATTGGTGCGATCCTTCACCTAATTTTCATTCAGATTGTATTTGGATCCTAGTATGTATAAACTAGCGCTTAACTATAACTCTCCAAATTCTACATTGTGCTCTTGCACAATATTGACATGCTGACTAACAGATGTTTCTGAAGCCCCGTATTGTCTCTGAGTCCATCTTTCTTCAATTATTTTCAAGTTGGGTTGTCATTGAGATTTCCCGTGGTCTAAAGTCTCATTACGTTAGATGAGTCTACACCATCCAATTACATATTATTATTTCACCCTAGAAGAAGGCATTCTATATCGTCAAGTCTTACTCAGCTTCCTGCAAGCTAGGTCCCAAACTAGACAATGGCTACTAATTCAGCGGAGCACTCTCCAATTTTAGTTGGATAAGATTTGCACTCCAGTGATTGTGCACTCAACTTATCGATCAAAACCCTTCCCGTGGTTTTCCCATCATGTCCTCTCAACTGCAGTCTTCAGCTCGGCCTTGTTCTAAACAGTTAAAAGCTTCACTTTAAGCTCTCTTGGCACAAGAAGGAGGACCTCAGACTAATTTGACAGAAAGCTAATCCCTTTTGGAAGGTAGTGATCAAAGTCTCCTCGTTTTTTCAGTTGCTTAGCTCCCTAAAGAGAAGTAGCTGAATTGTATATCATTGGGTTCTATTTTCGCTTTTTGAGTTTGTCATTTATCTCATTCATAATCAGTTTCTGATCCATTCATCCTCTCCTCAAGTCTCCGTAGCATATATCCTCTGAAAGTGAGCTAGAACTTGCATTCTCAGCCTCCAACATTGGTAAGAGAAGGCTTCTTCACAGCGGCATATCTGGATGTAAATCCACTTCTTCAAGAGAAGTTTCAAGCTGCCGCCAGTTTTAAAGATCGACAGACGCTGGCGACGGTCCTTGCTGCTGTCGTTTCCGGATCTCTTTCCACGTTTATCACCCATCCTTTCGATACCATAAAAACCAGGATGCAAGCCAATTTAAACCTTCAGAAATACAGGTATTCTTAGTGATGTTATATTTAGGCTGAGCTCCGATGCTGAATGTGATCATCCACCAAGTTTTCTTGTCTCTTGGATCATTCCATTGTTATGATTTCGGACCCGAATTATAAATTGAGATGCAAGTTGTATTTAGTGTCTTTTGATTCTCTCGTACTATGCTCTGCTCACAAAATTGGCACGATTGGTCGCGGACTTCTAACTTCCAATCATGTAGGTCGAACAGCTTTCATTGAGAGCTCACTGTGTCCTTGCAGCTTCAATTCTCGTTTGTCCACGAATATTTTGCTCTAATTTGCTCCACCTTTTGTGTCCACAGAACCGTAACCTCTACAGCTAAGGTCCTCCTGCAAGAAGGAGGAATGGCAGCCTTCTACTCTGGACTAATTCCTCGGACTCAACGTATCATCTGTGCAGTTTTCATATTAGGGGAGGCAAAGACACACCTCACTGAATTGTATCTGAAGCATTTTGGATGAGTCAAAATTGCAGGAAGCCTGTATAGTTCTTGGTCAAGCCAGCATCTAATGCGCGCATGGGTTGTAGTCTTAGAATCACTGTCAAAGTAAATTGGATTAGTTTGTTATACTGACTTCTCTCCTCATTGCATCGGTAACTCCTCGGGTTCATGGGGTGTACTTCGGCTCCTAAAGTCTTTGGAACTTTAATCTAAAAGGAATCCCGGAATCAGTCGATAAAGTAGAACCTTGTCTTTTGATAGAACCAACACACCTCGGAAACTGTCCATTGTCTTCAGGGAAGTGTACGATCCAATTTTTTATACAGTACCTGTGTCAATTTCGGACTGAAGTAACCAGGGGCACACTAACACAGGTTTGCTTTCTCAACCCCGCGTAAAAAAAAATACCTCAGGAGAATTGAAATGGCAAGTGTCTGCTGACTGTACTTGCAAGATGTAATAACCGCAAGCTTTGGAGTACACCCCATATATTCTACAAAGAAACAGGGGAAAAGATGTGATATCAAAGAGTGTTCCGATATCTCGTGTCTTTCTATTGGAGGGTAAGATTTGGTACTTAAAGTAATAAACGGGTTGACTTAAATGTACACTTTATGGTTCATCAATATATTGATAGCTTAACAAATTACCAGATCTAAGGATTCAATGTGCAGTATATCATTGACTGTTAAGGCAAAGTCTCTTTGATGGTAAATCATCTATGTACAATGTCACATATTTTCCATGGAATGCAATTGTGTTTAGGAAATCTCATGGTTTGGTTTCATCTCTGTATGGCCTGTTACGATTCTTTTTGTTATATAATCTGGCCTCTTTTCGTGTAGAGTATATTACTCCAGCGTGATAATATGAAGTTTTAGCTGTGTAGTCAAATGTAAGTCCTTTACAGTCCTTTTCAGCAGTTTCAAGGACGCGGGTTTCCTGAAACAAAATGACAGAGCTGAATATGCCAGCACAAACTGACAGATCGGTATGACCAATAACGCATAAGTCTGGCTTGAAATGGATTATTGGCTTGCTGCAGTCTACAGTGTAGGTTAACTTTGGGATCCATCGACATCAAAATTCATTTGTTGAGAGTGTTTAGTGAGAGCATGAAGGAGCTCTGAGCGCTATCTTGACCTGCTCCACTGACCAAAAGCTGTCACGAGGGCTTCCCAAAACGCTGGAATCGCTTCTTCGTCCGCTACATCCTTGAACGACGGAAAGTAGTTGACATCAACAATTACGTAGTCCTTCGTTCCTGCTTGCACCTGACTCAACCAACCGAGCCACGAACTGCGTCAGCACTCGGTAATTCTTCTTCACGACACGACACGACTGGACTGCAGTCACATCACCTCAACAGGAGCGGTCAGTGCGTACCACGATGTCGAAGCCTATGATCGTCAATCCCAGCTTCTTACTTAGCCAGCTGGCCGCCATCTGTACAGCCTCGTTGTCCAATTCGCTCGACTCCTCAGGAGCCCCTTGCCCTTGTGGAATCTCCATGTCCGCTTCTACCGGAAGTGACTTCAAGCTGAAGCCAGAAACGCCGATAAATAACATTAGACCCTATCCTTCACGCGGTAACCTCTGACTACGTACCACAACCATGCATTCGTCATGATCGTGGTTAACTGCACGGTCGGGGCAGCAGTGAGGAAATCGTAAGCGGATGGAGTTTTTATCAAAGCATTCATAAAATACCTGTCAAACAATATTACAGGAGAACCCTCATTGCCGGCAGCAAGTCTGGACGCGTTAGGAGTGGATTTCCGACGTGAATACAAAAGTTTACTGCCAACCACGTACATCTTGTACTGGAACGCTCCATGGTCAACGTATTCCTGCGTCCAGTCCAAGGAGTGAGTGACGATGCAAATGCAGTCGTTTCAGAATGGCACAATTCCTCGTTACTTAATACACTAAGCATCTGGCTGGTCTTCCTCTGCCTAGTTTGTCAGTGTGACAGTCGTACATGCTTTGAGGATTTGATTGATGTACTACCTGGATAGTGGCTGGCAGAGGAACTGGGAGTCCTCTGAAGCCATTGAGATCGAACACAATGGCCTGCATCATTTGCACAAAAGAAGGACGTCAGAATCTCGTCTTGTGTCCACTTGTAAGATATCACCGACCACAGCTCGAGTTAGGAGTGACCATTCGCTCCTCCTTCACATCCTATCTCCATCTCTCGAAGACATCACGATAGCAGAATTTCTAACGAATTCAGAGCAACAAGCCAAAGATCTTTTCTCTGAGGTTTGAACACATGAACTCACCATAGAGTGGGACTCCGAGGCTCCACAAGCAATTCGGGGTTTCACAATTGTTGGCAGCACCACGTTTTGTGAGCCTAGTGCTTGTGACAGCAGTGGCTCTTCAAACGAAGTTACCTGGCAAGGAAGGAGAGAGATCACCGCAATCGTAATCTAGAGTTCTTCTACCATTCAGACTATACGCCCCTGAGGCTTTGTCAAATACAACAAATTCAAGACAAAAAGCTACAGAGCATGTAGGAGCGTATCAAGAACTCGACCAACATTTAGCTTTTCCATATTCCATAATCCATAATCCTGCTGCTTCAGTGCAGATCAGAAACTGATTTTTTATGCTTTTCAGCTTTGTATGGTTAGTGATACAGACCTCCACGGAACGAGGGGGCCTGATAATCTGCTGAGCAGGTATTTTCAGACCTTTCAAAATTGCCTGTGTTGAAACACGGTCCAGGAGTGGCAAAATCCGCTCGATGGGATCTATCACACATATTTCTGCATGCTCCTGCAAATAACTGTTCGAGATTAAGAGATCACAATAACGAGATGCGATTCAAATTCACATTATTCACATCCATCCATTAATATCTCTCTCCGTAGCCAACAATAAAACCATGCAACTCTGTCATAAGGTGACTATATTTTGGTAGACATTTTGCTCCACTTATCGGTGAGAAGTTATAAAGGAGCGCGGCAAAGAGATGGAACAAAGCCTTGATTGTTGCTGTGAAGAGTTTCACCTTTGGAGGTTTTGAATCCCCTGAGAAAATTCGATTGAAGCCAAGGTCCCGAAGTGTCCAGGATTGACGCTCACAATTTCATCAGTAGCTTTATGAAGAATAACGTCCACAGCCAAGAGCTGTTTCTCTAATGGTTGATTTAACTGGAGAGCTACGAAACTAAGCCCATAGCTATTTCGAAGCATTGGTAAGGCACCCCTCTGCAGTGAATATAAGAAGACATCCACGTTAAGGATCAAAATGATGTCACAATCAGTGAAAGTTTCACTACAATCTAGAGTGACGATAATCAAGTGGAACTTCAGGATTCCATTTTCTTGCAAGATCAAACACACTAAAAGCTGTGCGTAAAGGGTACAATGTCTTTTCCTTAAGAGTTTCTTGGCACCTTAAGAAATTCCAACTCTCGGCTCCATTTCATTGTATACCCAACCACCACGATCCTGTCCTTCAATGCCTGTGAAACTCAGGGAAAGCATCAGCACACAAGAAGTTTCTTCGACTTGTGTGAAGAAGTACAAAACTACTCCACAAACTACACTCATCTGCTCATCAAGGACCATTAACTAGGTATCTCAGGGAGGTATCTGAGCACCTTGAAGTTATTATTTTAAGCCAAGACAGCCTACGAAGCATTGATAAGTCGCAGTCTGAAATTTACAACAAAATAAACAAAAAACCCTCCATGCTCGAGTAAGGAACCACACCCTCTTATTGAGCACTGCAAGAGCAGCAGGAATCTCATAAAGCTGTTCCACAGTTAGTAAAGAGCCATCTGTGTCCCCATTTCCAAGTCCTGCAATCAAGTTGTTATCGGGTAATCAGAATGATACATTTCACCTTGAGGTAGTTTCTAAAGATTTTGATCTATCAGTAACCCCTTTCTAGAGTTAAAGGTGACAAATTAACGGAAAACGATTGAGTGGCACTTCAAATTTGTGGTAAGGCATCCACAAACCTGACCTGCAAAAGGTTGTGCAGCAACTCTGATAACTTTCCAGCCTTGGCTACTGAGATCCCCGTCAACTCGATGGGGATGCTGACCAGTAATATAAACAGATGATGTAAAAGGTACAGCCCATCCTGCTGTCATCAAAGCCTCTGTCGGAGAGGAATTTGAAAGCAACCTTACATATCGTAGGGATTCTGCAACTCCAATGTCCCGGAGCAGAAATTCCTGCGGACGGGTGCGCATGACAAATATGCGTCAGGTGACTGTTTGAGAAATATAGCTCAGCTACAAGTGTTTCAGTACAAGCAACCTGCTGAACATCATCAATTGGAAATCAAAATTCCATCCAATAAACTGCAGTGGAATTTCGATCAGTGGAAAGTTTGTGAGAAAAACTTCAGCAGGGAAATACTGATGATATCAACAGCTGCTACAGTTCATACCTTGTTAGAACCCACATCATAATCGTCTTCTCTTTGAAGGAGTCCCTGTCACCAAAACAAGCGAATCAGTCCTGTAAATGCTTACAAGTCGTTGTCTGAGAAATTTAAGCCATACAAGGTTAGGTTCTAGCTCAAAGCAGACGTAGTTTAAGATGAGGGAGTAGTAGCGACAAATATCTTGATGTTACTGACCACGTAGAACCTGCAGAGTACCACTGGATTAGTAAACACAGTGTGCAAACGTATGTATCGACCTTAAAATGGAAAGAGCAGAATCAAGGGCATTGCAAAGAACACGAGATAAAAAGGGAGGCAGAGAGCAAAGTAAATCCAGCTTTCGTATAATTCATGCAGCAAGAGAAAATGGTTGGAATAGAAGGCATGCAAATTCCTGTATTGTAAGAGTAGGTAAATATTACGAGCCGATAGTATTATACAATTCCCAGGGTTTGGAGTTTGGTAACAAAGATCCAATTGATAGCAGCTAAGATGAAGTCTCGACTGATCTGATTAAGCGAACAGAAATCAGGAAGTTTTGAGAACGTTTCGAAAACCAGTACTGTGATGCGCACCAAGGCACCGGATAAATGCATGGAATCCTTTGCTATCTTACAAATCTAGGCGAAATTCCAGCATACACACCGGAGGAATATGAACGGGTGGTTCGAAACTAGTGATGTGGACTTGAACACACAGAGAACTACAGGGAATTGGGTGCAACCACAGGGATTCACGCAATTTTTAGCAAAGGAATGCAACGTGGAAGAAGCGGCTTCCTGGAACTAAATCCCTGGATCACTATGTTGCCAATGCTGGACAACTACCGAAAATCGTCGAGCTTCCGTTCTGAAGTTTGAGCTGCGTCTGAAGCTAAGATCCAAACTACAGCAGCAAGGTAAGAGCGCAATAATAGTGGAGCGGATCCAGAGAGGAGAGAAGAGGAGAGGAGAGGAAAGATCCAGAGAGTACCAACCAGACACAATCGGGAGTACTGCAAGCGACTCAGCAGCTGGTGCGCATCAGGTTGGAAGTGCAGAACTTTGCCTGATTTGAACAGCAAACTCTCATCGATCAACACTCCCTGCACGCCTTCCATGTCCATTTTGTTTCACAAGGCGCTTCCAACATTCGATCGCATGATCCAAATTCTCCACTCGATTGTGTCCGGCCTGCCAAGAGACCAACAGCAGTAAGTACTCCTGTCGGAATTGCAGCTCTTACGAACTCCTCTTCACTGATAGAACTACGTACCGTACGCAGTCGGCCCTCCGATCGAACTACGTACAATGGGGACTGAATCTCAGGCATAGCGCCTTCCGAGCCCTTGGGAGGGACCGTCCCGTCGCGTCCCGTCCCAAGAAAGCGGAACTCTGTCGATGTGGAGAGCAAGAGGGACGCGCTGACGTGGCGGCAGTGTGGCACTTGGCATCCGACGTGGCGAGGCCTTCCATCCTCTGCAAGCTTTTCCTGTTTCGGCTGTTTGTCGCTTCTGGAGTCCTGGTTTCACTCCACACCAATTTCCCGCCCTACTACGGGAGGGTGTAAAATTAACTTAACCGCCGTTCACTAACCTGACCATGGTCTGCTAAACCTGACCAGGGAAGCTCCTCGGGAGTAGGGCCCGTCCTGAGTCGACTCTGGCAATGTCTACGACAGAATTGCGCAATTGGTGCCTCTCGCTTCTTTACGATGATTCGAATTTGCGCAAATGTCAATCGAATTGATCTTTTCTATAAGGTCCAGCTCTTGGTATTGTGATGAGAAAGATCAAGCTTTCTTCTTCCTGTTCAGTTCGCCAGTTTCCGGGCGGGGCTTCGTTTTTTTCCCTCTGGAATAGTGTGACGTAATGTCAGTGCGGCGGCCAGATTCATCGTGTTGTTTAAATTTTCAGATCAGAAACACTGCGATGGAGAAAATTCACGGCAGAGGAGGGATGAGGAGGGATTGAATCACCAGATTATTATGAGATGCTCTTTGTGGTTTTCTGATCTCACATCAGACGTTCTCATTTTGTACATTTGTCTGATTGGTCTACTTTGCTGCGAAGCGTGGAGCGCGCCATGAGTCTAATTTTTTGGTGAGGTATGTTTTTTAATTTGGTGTGTAGTCGTATTCTGTTTCAGACAGCCGGTGCATTGAAGGGGAGTCGAAATTAATTTTTATGCTTGACGATGAGTTTGCGTATTCCCGAGTATACCAGAGTTTGGTATGACGATTGTAAGTTGAATTCAGTGAGAGCTAATGGGAAGCATTGTGAATTGCTTACATGCGGAGCTGGAGTTATCACGAGTTCTTTTGCTGTGGAGATGGTGACGTCATGGTGTCATTTTCTGGGATTCGCAGTCTTGCGGAAAGGAGTAAGCTTTAAAAGTCAGCGGATCGTAGAAGAAATGCGACTTTTACGCTCTATGTAAACCCTGAAGGCCATCAGCAACGGGATGGACGCGTTAGTTTCTGCAGCACTGCAGGAACTGGCGGTGGAGGGTCCAGAAGGTAACTCCACTCAATATCTTAGTGCATTGTTTTTGTTATGATTTTCTGCCTTACTTGTACAGCTTTCGCCTCGATTAATTTTGCTGATTGAGATTCGTCAAGAACGAAAATATGATCGTCCAGTAATTCAGCTCGCGATAAGATGTGCATGAAGTCTGTGACAAAAGTGACCGTACATCGTTCGTGTTTGCAAACTTGGCTGTTGCCCGGCAAAGAGTGGTCTCTCTTTAAACTTCAAAATTTGCTCCCTGCAATCTGCTTGTGAAAACAGGATGCACGGTGACAAAGCTCTGGACTTTACTGCAACCTGCCGCTGCTGAACTCGATATTGAACTCGCGGGACGTCCTAAGCAGTTCTTATGGCAGGAATTGTTGGAAGTGACGGATATCGAATTCTCACTTCCCAACTCTGGCCCTATAGATGCCTCAGATCCCAGACTTCAAACTGTAGAGTCAGCTGAATTGTTAGCAGTACAACTAGTGGCACCCGAGGCTTTACGAGATAGTTCTCTGGGGTTGTACGACTTGAAGGTCTGCGATGCTCGTCTATCGAAGGAGCAACGAAGTATTCTGGAGCGTATTGCAAAATCTCGGTTAGTTGTGACGTACCTGGTCTCTCAAAATCCTCACCAGTTTAGCACGATAGTCTATAGGACGTGACTCTGGAGTGACGTTCAGTTGGTTTCGTAGACTAGAAGTTCATATCGTGTTATTCCCATTACCATACAGTTACGGGTCTTCAGTATTTGTTCTGGCGACTCTTTCGGTAATTGTAAAAGTTCTCCACCTTGCAGGACTAAAGGTATCACTCAAAGTCAGCTTGCAAAAGAGTTCAAGGTTGCGGGAAATAAAATATTCTATCTCGTCAAAATGCTCGAAGTAAGAGGTCTTGTAGTGCGCCAGACAACCCTCGTGCGCACTGCCGAGGGAAAGGCGGCAGGGACTAAAGTGCCCATTGTTGCTACCAACCTGCTGCATCTGACTCGTTTTGCGAAAGATGTCACATTGTCTTCACACCAACGATTTGAAATCATGAATCCATCGAACGAAAATGGTTTAGAAGCAGGAGGTTCCATCGGCGATGACGCTGAGGGAGATGAAGTGGGAGCTGCAACGAAGGCTAGTGATATCATCATCAAAGATGACTTTCCAGCCATGGAGGAAATTTGTCAGCGGCTAGAAGAAACAGAGGGGAAGGTATATGATAGATATTGTTTTCATTCCCAAAATTAGTATACGACGACAGGACGAAAGTACCACGTCTAAATCTGGTCAATATTGAGTAGAGAAACTTTGCATCTGAACAAGAAACACAGTTTGTAGCTCCTAACATCAGCATATTACTTCAGTTTTTCACTTATGCTTTCCTTGTCTGTACCATGATGTTAAGCTCTCAACATTTGCACTGATAAATTTTCTGGACGTAGGTCCTGGTTGTGGCTGATCTTAAAGGAAGCTTGGGTTATCGCAAGGCATTAGGGCATCGAAATTGGCGAAGAGTATGATTCCTAGACAAGAACTTTCTTTCTGCCATATTGCAGTTCAGGGATTGGCAGGTTTGGTGTTTGAAATGAAAACCTTGTGCCTTGCAATTTAGTCTGGTTTTTGGTTGAGGTAAGTTATTTGCAAGAGATGATGAAAGTTGTTTTACTCTGCAGCTGATGAAGAGACTCCAAGATGCTGGTGTTGTGGACGTCTTCAATGCGCAGATTGATCGCAAGGTTAAACTCTTTCCTACGCTGGATTTACAAAAAAGTTGCAAGCTGATAACTCTATTCGCTATACTAGAAGAAAATACACAAACGCATTTAGTGACTTGTGAATGGATGAAGATTGAACATAAAGATCATGCGACCTGTTGTTGTCCAGATTCCAGGAGAAGAAAATTATCAGATGTTACACATGTCATTGAGGAGGATCTCTGAAGTGAATATGACTTGAATCAGTCGAAAAGTTAGATAGAAATGAAAATATTGTAAGTCTCCACTCAGCAGCTCACAACACCATTGTGCTTATCAAGCGTTGCCAGCCTGAATATCCAGTGCACCCCTACTATCTCGAAAAGTTTCAATGCATATTGCATGCGCTAAACTGCGCAAAATTCATCCGAGAATGCAAGCAGGAGCGAAGTGCGATCTTTTCGTTCAGGATAGTTGCTCGTTTTAGAGTGTAAGAATCTTTCGGTATGACGCGTCCACTACGGCGACACTATACCAGTGGTTTTGTCCTTGTAGTCTTTGATGAGCACTTATGTGTTTTCTGTTTCAACACAAATTTAGTCACACTTTTAGAAGTAAAGAATGATAATAAAGCTTTACCACACCGTGGACATCAGTTATAAGATAAGATTTCTCAATGAGAGCAGGGTTAGATTCACGAAACTTCGTTACGACGGTGAAACTGAATGTAATACACGAAATTGCCTGTTGAAATTAAGAAGTAAGAATTGAGGAAGTACTCTAGGGTCTGCTGATGTTTTTTAACTGAGCTATAACGTAGCCTGTAGAAGTAGGTAAATCATGGACAAGATGTGCCTGATTAGTGTGGACCATCTGGAGGTCCAATAACACATTTCACTTATTGCGGTTTACTCCTCTCAACACAGCGCACGCATCACAATATATATACTCATTGTAGGACGTCATATAGAATATTCGAACGAAAGTCTTGTGCCTAGAAGCAAGGAATGTGTTCTAAAATAAAGTTTTCGGGTTTCCAATGCTTCCTGGTTCGCTATCAAATGTAATGTATAGTAGTTTTCTTACACCTTCCATTATAGTAGTCACTCATTATAATTGACCAGCGTCAACGTTTTAGTTGTCGGTCTTTGGAATCCATGCAGTGTCAAAAGCAAAACTGGCCGAGCTTGATTATGTTTGGTTTTTCTCATCGACTTTATATCTAGGTTCGCAACATAAGCAACCGGCAGAGTTACACATAATTCAGTTGGAGCACCAATAGCCGGAGTACTTCAAGGTCGACAGCTTTCAGTAATATGGCGAGTGTTTAGTTTGGTTCCAAAGAACTCTTGGGGTCAAGAAGCAATGGTGAACAATAGCCTCTTGCAGACTGTGTGTTTGATTTCCTACCGTGACCTTTTTTTGTCAATCCAGGTTCTACCTTGCCTTCGGTTGCTCAAGTCTTTCGATGTGAAGTCGCTCAGTGGTGGAGTTGAGGAGGTGGACACCGAGAATGGGTCAAAGCGCGAAAAGAATTCAGAAATGGTGATGGAGCTTTCCATTGATCAGCAAATCTACCACCTTGTTTCTCAGTCTGGAACAGATGGCGTGCAGATGATGGAAGTGAGTCTTCGCTCGTTGTTGTTTTACTTCTTTACCTCAACGAGACTTTCTACTGTTTCAACAACTACCTAAGCTGAGGATGATTTCTGTTATCTTCCCATCTGTAGTTAATATAGTCCTCGCTTTCCACAGTAAGAATTAATATTACTCTTGTTTCCCATTCTATAAGTGTTTTGTAATCATATCTCCCCTGTATTGGTTCTGTCAGTATATTTTCGATCGTCAATTTCAGACGAATGCGTAGGGGCCAAATGGGAAGTTCTCATTCTGTAATCATTATGAAGTCTTTCCTTATGACAAACTCGGAGCAGAAGGCTGTTGCAGAAGCACTCGTCTGCTGCTTTTCTGATGCCTGAACTGTAGTTTGCAGTTTATTCCCAAGTATAACCAATTATCTTATTTACGTATCGAGCTATTTGTAGGTGTTCAATCGACTCGGTTTACAGAACAAACGGAACTACTGTCGTGTTGCAACCATGTTGGCAAGGCAATGTCTCGTTTCTGAGGCTGAAAATCACAAGAGGTCAACTTTATACCGGCTGAAAACAATAAATAATTCTTATAGTGCTGCTCAGACACAAGCTCTAGTGTCTGCTGAGGGTCAAAAGGTTAAGACCCTTGAAATTGCAGCCAGCTCTCCGACTTCCGCATCCGGCAGGGACGATGCTCTTATTCTGCATCCCAAGGAAGCTGGCACGAGTTTGATGAAGACCGTGAAAGAAGTCAAGCAGCAAGGAAAAAAGACAAGACGCAGCAGAAAAAAGCCGGAGTCTGTTCAGGAAGGAGAAGGGAGAGCAAAGAATACACAGGTCTTGTCTTTATTGAACAAGGATGTTCTAGTATCGGATAGAGAAAACAAAGGTTCAGAGGCTGGTCTTCAAGGGCTTGAAAAGACATCTCTGGTACCTGTTGTTCCTATAAGGACAACTCAACCTCATTCAGGAGTCCAAGTCTCTACAACTCGAGCTCAAAGAGAACAACGCATACTTGAAAAGCTTCAGGTGATTATTGTGTATACCGTTCGCCCTCGTATGACGCTTTTTGAGTGAACGGTCAACACAGGTCACCTCCCAGGCATGGGGCGGGGTATGGTCTTCAGGCTATGTCAGGCCTATGCTACTGAATACAGTTCATCTCTTCATGCTACGAATGTGATTCTTTATCCACGAATCAGATTTTATGAGAATGATGCTGAACGAGCTTTTTCTTGTATCGATTCATGTTCGTGTTTCTCACAGGTAGAAAAGTTCGTTTTGCGGGTTGAGCTCCACAGATGGTTAGAGGATTTGGAAGATCGAAAGGGTACCATGATGGACAGGAAAACGCTGACTCGCATTCTTCAGGCTTTCCAGCGTGACGGTCTTTGCAAATGTGTGTTACTCAGTATGCCCGGTCTAACGAACTGTGGAAGGCAACGGACTGTCGAGGTTGTGCTTCTCCCGTCGGTCATTGTTGATCTAGATGTGCTGAACAAAGTGCACGATAGAGTCAGGAAGTTTGACATGGATAGCAGGGGCCATGGTCAATCCAAAGTGAAAGGTAAAGACGATGTACCTATCCTTGAAGGTGTGAAAAGGATGTCTACCGGGATGCTAAGAAAGAAAAACGGAGCAACAAAGTTTGATGTCCCGACTGACGGTAGTTGGTCGATGCAAGCGAACGGCTTCATCCCCGCAAAGATGGTCCGAGTGAGCATGCTGCATCATTTCTTGTGGAACTATGTCAACAACCTCCCTGATGAGTCGGAGAGACTTGCTCGTTCTGGAATGTCTGAGGAGATTGTAGGAAGCTGCAGAATCTTTGCTCTTTCCAGCGCCATACAAACTATGCCTCTGGAGCTTTTTTTGCAGATCATTGGTTCAATTCATAAAGTTGATAGTGCTCCTCAATGGTGTAAGCAAGGGCTGCAACTTTGTGAACTTCCGAAGGAAGCTTTCTCGATACTTCTTGATACAAACGCTACAGGACGACTCTCGTGGCTTGTAGATGTTCTCCGCAGATTGAAGGTAGTTACTTTTGTTATTAGAGTAATTCTCGACCTTCACAGAAAGTGTTGTATGCAAGAACTCAAAAAACAGTTGGAATTGCCAGATTATTGTACAGATGAGGCCGCTCTTCTATATAAGTGAATTCTAGCAAAATCTCTGCAAGTGGCGATTTATTTGTTTGTTGTCAAGTATGGTGGATTTATTTTTACATTGATTTGAAGTTGGTCAGGCTTGTAATGGGTTGCGGAAGTGGAGCACAAGGCGATGAGCAAGATCTGAGGAAAAGTTCACTCTCAGCCGTGCTTACTTATGCCTTGGAAAGAGAACCATATCTTGAAGAACCGGCTCCCAGTCCTCTTCCATCTTGTAACTTAGATAATTATGACACATCTCCACGGGCACGGCACGAGTTCAGCATCGCCACCAAGGATGGGTTGGACGCATATTGGCAAACTCTTGAGTACTTCTATTCAGGAGCTCAACCTGCACTTGCTCGACATGCCTTCCCAGGATCTAATGTACCTGAGGTACTTTACATTCGTTCGTCTATCTTAATATGGAGACTAAAAGTACCCGCACTCGAGGAGTATATCTTTTGTGTTTTGATGGTGACATATTTTTATCGACAGTCATCTCCAGACCCTCAACATCAAGTTTCATCTCAACCTCTTTGACTTCGTAGTTCATACTTGCTTAGAAAGTGTTTTTCTTCTCGCATGTTTGTTGTTTTATATTTACAGCCGTCTTGTGATTGTCTGTGACAGCTATTTGGTTTGCGTTCATGGACATCCCTGCGCCTAATGAGTACTGAACAACGTACCGAATTGTTGAAGCGGATTGGGGCTGGTGGTATCGACAAGCGTAAGACGGCACAAGAATGTGTTCAAATTGCCAAGGACCTGAAATTGACTTTGGAGCAGGTCCTTTTCTTGACTCTGCTCTTCACTTTAGCTCAATATGCAACGGAGAAGTTTTGATGATTCAGCATTGTATATATTCTGTATGTACCAGCGAGTAAAGGGTAACAGCAGTCATGCATCTCCTTTTCGGGGAAAACTTGGTTTTTCTAATCTTCGAAAAAGTCTCATCCTTGCAACAACTCCCATCATGAGAGAGACCTTCTTCACGTTCAATTAGTTCTCTCTTTATCCACCTACCTCTATCTTGTCTTCTACATGTACCAAACTTCTTGTTATTAGCCACGCCACGACAGCCATATACTAAAGATGTCCGTTCACTGACGAGTTCCAAAAAGTATGCACAGTCAAACACACTGAAGCATTTGTTATCTCTGGCTGTTAAGAGCAATATTGGGATGATCATTTCAATTCAATATATGCAAAGAGGTGCCTGCTGATGTTGTCCTCATCGATGTATTGATTTGATCTGTTCTATTCATATTTAAGTACACTTATTTTCCTAAATCAAAGCCACATCTGGGTGTGAGCCGAAGAGCAATCTTTTAGGAGCGTTAATATACTCCAATACTTATAACATTCAACACGATGACTTCGCCTTGGTTGTTTCGGGATCTTTCGTGAAGTTAGACTTCATCTAGTTGACCACATATACATTTTCACAAATTTCGAATAGCCCCAACTTCGTATGACAATGAACTGTGAGGGATGTAACTTGTGTTAAGTAGATGTTTAGTTCTTTTTTTCATCTATTATTACTAGGAGCTGAAGACTTCAGTTCCTCTTCAATACAAAGTCTGATCACCCTCCTAAACTTTATGTTTTCCATTTCTTAGAAAGTATACCGAGAGTCTTTGCGATGTGTTCTTTACAGGATGCGATGTGTTCTTTACAGGATGTGTTACTGCATGTCTCTTCTTGATGTTATGTGGACATTTTCTTCAGCCGCTGGCTGTTCAATCCGAATGTTGTCCCGGTTATACTCATGTAGTAAAGCCGTCAGAGCTATGTCCGGCCTAATTTGTCTTAATTTTGTGACGGATGTGTTTGTTGAATCTTAGGTACTAAGAGTTTCGTATGAAAAGAATAGAATCTATCGCCTACAAACCTTGGCAAAGACTGGTCAGATCTCGAAAAAGCGAGCAATAGTTTCAGGGGATTTTCCGGAACCTTCTCATGTGAAGGCCTACAAAAAGCAGCGCCAATCAGAACTAGAGGTACGGGTCAACGAGACCGAAGTAAATACCAACAAAGAGAATTCACATGCAGCAGCTGGAGAAGACGGTCCAGCACACGAAGAAGAGGACGATGATGAGGATGAGGACGATGATGACACTGAAGCAAACCGTGAACAGCCAATGAATGACTTCAGTTTTGTTGCTAATTTGAAACCTTCTCGTCAACGGTCCCGACGGTTTATTTGGTCAGAGAGGCTCGATCGGTGAGGTTTCAGGACCATGCAGAAGCAACGCAGTAAATTTGGTTTCTTCTGAGTGCTCACTTCTGTTATGCGCTGATATTTGGCTATATGACGGAAGATCATTTATATTACGTAAGACATCAAGTTTGTGGAACTACTTGTGGTGAAACTAACTTTTGTAATGGACGTGCAGGCTGTTAATTTCTGCTTATGTGAAGCAACGGGCGAGGTTGGGTGCAGTTTACCCTCGAGTAGATTGGAGTACCATGGAAGACCTCCCTGCCCCTCCTTCAGCATGTCGACGAAGAATGTCTCAGTACAGGCATGACGTTGCCGTAAGGAAGGCGATCATGAGCTTGTGTTCTCTTATCGCAGCTCGTTATCTCAAGCACATTGAGTTACAACGAACTCGAAGTGGAGATTCAAATCATCCAGCACATGTTTCAGATACAGTAAAAAGGAATCAAGGCACAGATGGGCAGTTAGAGGGTGACAACACTGAGAATGAATATAATTGGGATGATATGAGCGAACCCTTCCTTGCTGCAGCCCTTGATGAGATATTACGATGCAAAAATGCAGCCAGAGCATCTGCAAGTAAGCGTTCTGGTTCATCTGGTACGAAAAAAGGACGAGATCCGGATAGTGATGCAGAGCCACTGGTTGACGGTGTGGCTGGACAACATGATGTCCATTCATCCTTACACAGTATTCCTGACGCAAGTCATCGGGCCTTTGCGACAGCAAGGGCTATCTCCTCGTTGTCATCCGGTCTTCCTTTCTCCCAAGCACATCTAAGTCGGTCGATGCCCATCGAAGGCAAGGATGCCAATCCGGCTGATGACGACAGTCTCACCAATAGTGGGGGCACAAATACTGGTCGTTTCATGGTCGCTCCTGGTCCTACTCGTAGGATCCGTAAGCATTTCCCAAAATTATTGCGGAAGCCGTCTGGTGTACTTGAACTGACCACTGAACAGCAAGTGCGAAAGTCTGTTGGGGTCGCTAACGCCGTTGAGATAGTCAAGCTAGTGCTACTGAATAGCATAAATGTGAAGGAGTTGGTTGGCACCCTGGTAGACGCAGTTCAACGATTCAGAGAGGTCGAGGTGTTCACGGCTGTCAAGTACCTGCGTGAACAAGGCCTGCTGGTCTGAGTCACTACCCAGTCATCAATCTGAGATTTTGATTTCTAAAGAAAGTCAGAGCAATTGAAACGTAGATGGTAGGTTCTTGAAGTGAATGAGCTGTGATTATGGAACTTTCTTATACTCGGGATGCCAATATCCAGACGATTTACTGATCACAATTTTACTCGGCTGGATATGTTTCGCTGACAGATGGCGGGCCAGGGTACCAAAACCTTTGTTCTCTCTCCTAAGTTCTTCCATGATTGCTCTGCATCTAGATTTCCTATGGGAACTGGTGATCAGTCGCTCATAACAAGGCAGTGGCTGGACGAACGTTCAGAAAAGATTGGGGAGGACTGGGTTACCTTACCTTCACAACAGCAAGCAGGTCAACTTTCACACCTTCTCTCCCTAGTGTCGTCGGGGGAGTTTACTCTTAATCCTTCTGTTCCAGTGAATGACATTGGTGAGGTTGAGGAAAAGACTACTCGGAGGCCCGCCTCGCAGAGACCGTCGTCGTTGCAAGGAGAGGATGGCCGTCATATGAGACTTCAGCATCGGATATCAGTAAGTGCTTCATGGGCTTGTGAGAGGAGAGAAAGAGGGTTTCCTGGAATTGACGTGTGCGTCACCCGTTCAAGTAGATCACTTTGTGATATTCTGAGTACATATGCCAGTGGAGATAGCATCAACCACGACCTTTCCCCGCAATCAATATTTAGCGACGACGACTGCCAGGTCTCTTCTCTGAAGGTTCCTGACGAGACACAAGTGATTGCTCCAGTCGATGACATACATTGTGAAAGGGCTAGTGACTGCCTTGGCGCAGGCAGAGACCTATTTGGCCAGGATTCAGCTATCGTACTTGACACGACAATTCCAGATTTTGATATGTCAGATGATATTGGAACTAGAAGCAAAGAGGTGCTTGACACGTCAACTACAAGCAGACGGGCTGAGCCTATGAATGAGATTGGCAGTGTGTCCGAGTGTACTCTTCATCAGACTGCTGAAGGTGATATGATGACAAGTGATGAACATGCCACCATCTCTGAGGAGTGTAAAGCTCTAAATCTAGTTGCTGCGGATGGGAGCACGACAATGTCTTTCATTGGGAATGTTCTTGGTCAGACTCTAAGCACTAGTCCAGAGGTTACTACTAGTGTTATGGAAAGTCCTGAAGGACAGGTTTCTGATCACTTGACTAAGAACACTGAGACCGATTGTCCGGATGTTGCGGTTATCGTCGATGAAGGTAGTAGATTACAAAATGAGCAGGAATCAGAAAGATCTGATGCAAATTTGGATGCTGACCGTCTTACTGCGATTACTTTAGATAGAGAATCTGGAGGTGGACCTGTAACCTTAGTTCAGAGCTCATCGACTTCGAAGTTAGAGAAGTGTGTTCTATATTTCTCTGAGCAGAATGAGAGGGAGGTAGATAGTGGAACACGTTTGAATCCTGACCTGCTGCGGGCAGCATATAGTGCTATTGAACGAGCCGGTGAAGACGGTCTAACACCTGAGACGTTACAAGAAGATCTGCAAAGCAGTGGTATAAATATATGCTGCCCTGATCGTCGAAGTTTGTCCACTTTATGTCAGATTTCATCATCAGAACTCAGAACTACGTAGTTTTTTAATCAGTTCCTATGTGCATAGAAGGCACAGTTGGAAAATCACTTGACATCTGTGGTCTTCTTTTGCAGGACTCTGTAACGCAGGGTATTCATTCAATGCTGCTGGTTATGTACAAGCCCTGGAGGCCTTTAGTCTTGTAAAGAAAGTAAGATGCCCTTGTCGATCTAAATGATCTTTCTCTATTTTTTTCAAGTTCTGCTGTTTCGTGCGTGCTTTAACCTAGTTCTAGGTCATCGACCCCAAGATCCTCGACTCAGAAACATATTACTCACGTTTGATTGCTTCTTGTGTCAGGTGAATGCTTTTGACCACGTTCGAATCTTAGAATTCTCACAAAGTAAGCGCTTTCATCTTAACATTCTACCGAGAAATAAAGAGAGTAAAAAACGAAAATCCAGTGGTTACACATACATCGATGACAGACAACGCAAGAATTTCTCTTCAAACACCATAGGCTATCCTGGGGGATCTGACCTGTCCGCTGGAGCGAGTCGAAGAAGGCTAGATGAGGCCTCCGCTTCTGCTGCAGAGGTTTCTAGAGTTGGTGAGCATCGGGTCATCTCATTGCGGCGTAGTGACGATGATTTTGAAGATGCAGAGAGCACTGTCGAACTAGTTTCGATTGTTCCCTGGTTGAATGGACATGGTGCTGTTCATCCATCTATGTCGAAGAGCCTCACCCGAAGGGTAATGGGTATAGTTTCACTACATCCCGGCATAGCTGAGGTACGTGAAATCACTGTTTAGTGTTTCCGCATTCATCGTGGAAAAGGCTACTCTACGTGTTGAGTGAGTTTTCTAAACTGGAGTCGAGAAGATTTTGCTTTCTAGAAGCGAACTCGGTAAATTTAAACGTCATCCATTGTGATTTCAATCTTGAAGAGGAAAGCCTTATAACATACAACTTACTGGTATGTCAAACAAGAAAATGAGGATTGTGATTTTATTTTAGTCGAGTAGATGTAGTGAAAGGTTATCTATAATTCAATTATTATGACTTGAAGAACCTATTCAGCTTCTTTAAAATCACATCTTATTTCACGTAAAGTTCTATTTAACCTGAAACCTTTGAGCTTTCAAACATGCAGGATGCGCTTATTGAGCAGTTGAATGTTCTCAATCCTCAGGTAAGAATATTTCGCGTTTGTTTTACGATGAAAGTTGATACCTTAGTATGGATCCTTAATGGGCTCCTTTTGCAATAATTGTCAGGATGTCATCATCCTTGTGTTTAGAGTTAAGGATTTAGTGTTCAAATCCTTCGTCATTTGCGAAGTTGATACTGGTGGATATAGTTTGTTTCCGTCAGAGATTGTTCAATCAAGTAACATATTAAACTAAGTTCAAAATTCTGACTGTATCGGTGTGTGATATTCAGAGTACATGCCAGCTCCTTCAACTTCTTGAGGCGGATGGTCATCTCATATCTAGACCAGTCATGCAGACAAAGGCGGAAGCTCCGAGATTCCTTCAAAAGCTGATAAAAAGGATTGCTTTGACAGACGCTCCCCGATATATGAATCATTATTTTGCTAATCCTTTGTCGGGAGGTTTGTTATAGAACTGAAAGTATATCACAATGCATTCTAGTCCACGGTGTCAAATGCTGTTGCCGCTTCTGTCAATACAATTATATTGTTATCACATCTTTGTATTGAAGTGTGAATCAAGAGAATCCAATTTGCAGATCTCTTCCTAGTCCAAAGGCCACGGCCACTTATCCGCTGCATATATGCTGAGCTTACTCGTTTCACCCCCTTCAGTATCTCTTACATTTTCTGACTGTGGAGACATACATTCGAATCTCTTGGCTCGTAGTCTATTAATATGGTTGCGATGTGGATTCATGTATGATTTCATGCGGTACCTTCCATTACATGATTGTAAGAAGAATAATTGAGATGTTCATCCGCATTAAGGTCATATGCTGCCGTTGTCCACCAACGCACGAGGTTTCCATTTATCGGAGGACTTCGACCACCGTGGAGCGTGTTATATGGTAGTCTTTTTGTTTCATGGTTCAAAAGTCCAGTGCTGGATGAAATTTGAATGCCTTTTTTGCATTTTCTGCATTTTTTGGACGTTCCTACCTCACAAGTATTTTCGGTAGGATGGGAATAATGAACGATGGTGTTTCTAACCTTGACGTTTAATGTGTGATAATGTAGTAAGTATTAACAGTCTTCATGGGACCTCGGAACGTCTGCCATATACATCGAATAGATTGATCGCTCTTTAGTTGTTCGTTCAGACTCTTGCACTTCTTTTAATCTAACGTCTATATATTCCGGGTTGTTTCGGCCTTGATCGTGATTTTTTAAGTGCGCGGCGAAAATACTTCCTGGATATACATCAATTTTTATATTTTCAAGGCTTCTCACATTTGTGGTGTCACATGAATACTAAAAAACATGGAGCACGCTCTATTCCACGTAGAGCAAGGACTATTGACCTGATCGCGATTGTGAACATTCACTATTGGCAGATGCGCTGTGGATTTAGACACCCGAACATCAAAACCTCGTTCTATAATGTCCTACTCTTTTTCGATGTGTTCAGTTTCTCTGCGTGAGGTTCGTGTGATACATTTGACGATTGTCTCGCGTATACTCTATGTATGAATCTCTTCACTCGCCGACAGGTACGGTGTTAGATCGTGTCTTTCACCCACTGAAGATGAACATTTTCGTGTCCATCTTCGTTGTCTGGGAGGTCCTCATCAACCACTTAAGTCTTACAGAAGAATCGCACTAGCGAAAGTACGTAATACATGAATTCTGGCCCTCTAGTGTTTCGAGAATTGTCCACGAGGACGAACACTACAACAGCACTACTTACTTTCTGCACGTCGTGAAAGGAGTACCAGTACCCCTCTCTCACTCTGTAAATTCTAGAGTGGCCACATCACGATGGGGACTTCAGCCAGAGGATTGCTCGATCTACCGACTGACAGCACTCCAAGCTGTGCTTATTTCTAATGGTCGATGCTCTCACTGCTCATGCCATCTCCGCCCTCTGTATCACTAGCTGTGCAATGTCGGTGGTTGTCTTTCTGTGAGCTACTCCAACGAAAGAAGTGGTTTTGTAAAGGAAGTCTTGCGTGCAGATTGAGATTTGATCGACATCACTCATGGTTCGTTCTTATTTCCTGGATTGAAACTGCCCAGGAAATCAACTCACAATGTATGCTTACAGTAAAAGAATGTCAGTTGCCCCTTTCAGTAATCAATATACACCTCAATCCCGCTGGCTGGTGGATAAGTGCATCTCGCCTTCAAGCTGAGACAGGTAAGCAATGATCAATTGTTTAACGACGATATGATTCGGATTAGCAAGTCCCGTTTGACAGTAGGATTCTGCGGACGGACTGACTGACTCATCGAGTCCAGAAGTTTGACATTGACTGGTACGCGTTCTGGAAACGAGGCTATCTGTCTACTCAGCTCACGCCTCAGGATGAGAAAATCCCTGCACATGTCACTGCACCAACAAATATAGCCAACTTTCCTCAGAGCAGGGCAAAGTTAACGAGAGGGAATAGCGAGAACTGGTTGATCCATATTTATCTCTCCCTGGGAGCGCGTGAATCCGAGTTTCCACAATTGGAGGCCGGAGTCACTAACTTTCACAATTTACGAGGTCAAACAAACAGGAAGCCAAAATGTACACCAGGCCATATCCACCAACTTGTAGGCACCTGGGACCTGCACTCCTACGGGCACCAATTGCTTCTGCAATGCCATAACTCTGAAAGACAAAACTGAAAGGGAGCAGGAGAAGACTCTCTCTCTTTCTCTCTCGTGTCCTGTAGTGAGCGCGAGCAATCGGCCATCACTCGCTCTGGGGACCGTGTGGTCACTCATACGGCAGCGATGAAATGGAGGTCAACCGCAGCCAGGAGCGGGAGCTTTTTGCATAGTCCAAGTGTTGGATCGTGACAGGGTCGCCGGTCGCAAGGGCAAGAGCAAGAGGATAGTCGGTGGGGTGGGCCTACAGAGTTCACTAGTTCACAAGTGAGGTGACAAGAAGTGAGAAATTCGAGGGCAGAGATTGAGAGAGATTGAGGGAGCCAGAGTGCAAGAGTGCAAGAGTGCAAGAGTGAGCCTATGGGTCACTTGTACGCCTTGGACTTCGATGGTGTCCTCTGCGACAGTTGTGGTGAAAGCTCCGAGTCGGCCGTCAAGGTGAGGGATCACTCCCTCGGTCGGTGCCTGGCGATGGCGACCGTGTCGTCGGAATGCCCAAGCGAAGGATTGAATTTTTTGCTCGATCCTCTGTTCGTATCTTTGTCACTTGAGTGGTGATGCTTTCTTTGTCCTTCTTCACTTGCCTGCCAGTGCCAGGCATTCATGCTCGTTGAGCCTTGGTGGAGGAGGAGAAGATCGGGCAGCTGTAATTGGATCGAGGACTCGGAGATTTTCGCTTGAAGCCAGTGTGTGTGTGGTTTTTCAGGCGGCGAAATTGCGATGGCCCGAGATCTTCGTCGGCGTGGACGCCGACACGGAGGCATGGGTTCTCGACAGCATGCGGACGGTAAAACATGCGAGCGCAATTCGCAAGCATTTCGCAACCTTGAGTGCGCTTTGGCATCGAATTTCATGCCGCAGAGGAACGAGGAGACCGAGCCTCTATTGTGGCCTTGAGTTCGAGTGGTGTCTAATTCCAGTGACGTGGTGCTCATCAGGTGCGGCCAGTCGTGGAGACCGGCTATGAAAACCTGCTGCTCGTGCGCTTGCTCTTGGAAATCAGGCGACCTCAGGATCAAAATTCAGCCGTGAGGATGCTCAGAGGAGAAT
Source organism: Marchantia polymorpha subsp. ruderalis (assembly GCA_037833965.1). NCBI lineage: Eukaryota > Viridiplantae > Streptophyta > Marchantiopsida > Marchantiales > Marchantiaceae > Marchantia > Marchantia polymorpha. The sequence continues at coordinate 27,791,594 of AP031351.1, read as the reverse complement.
CTCCTCACCCCGGATTCCGTTGTAAAATCGCTCGCTCGATCATGTACATGGAAATTTGCATTTAGGTTTCTCTAAGCACTGCTCCCACTCCCTCCCTCCCCCTCTCCGTCGACTGACTGCCTGCTTGCCTTCCGATAACGAACAGAATTGCCCCAACGCGAGTCGTCAGGATTGAAACTCGTTGTGTGTCTGGCCAATGCAGGTGAGCAAGGGTCTGACTGTTGAGGGAATTTTGGAATCCTGGCCCACAATCAAGCCTGTGATTCAAAAGCATTGGAACGAGACCGACAGAGAGGCTCTCGTGGAGCTCTTTGGACGAGTGAGGGACGACTGGATCGCTCAGAGCCCTATCGAATGGATCAAAGCTAACAGGTGCGTGAGGCTCAGCTCAAGCTTACCCTAAAAAAAATGCTTCTCGGGCCCACGAAACTGTGAATTGCTTCACAGCACGCATTGCAGAGAATAGATTAATTGCTCGAGGTTCTCATGGAGACACCAACCTGCTTCTTCGTGCTTCCCTTCGTGACAGGTTTTACCCAGGAACGGCAGACTGCCTCAGGTTCGCCACCTCCAACTTGTACATCGTCACGACCAAGCAGGTACGCGCACGAATTCTTTTTCCTTCGAAAATCTCAGCCTTCAATACTTTGCAAGCTTAATTTGGTGCCACCCCTTGGACACACTGCGAGCCTGAGATTTCGACTGATTCACTGAGGAGCAGAAATGTTGAATGAATGAATGCTCGTCATCTTCCGCTTTCTTGGCCGGGACTCGGAAGCTGCATAATAATGTCGACCGACCAGGACGACCTCAAATGCATCCCTCCGATCCGATCGACTTGCTTCGCACTGTGACGATCGCCAGCGTGAAGGAAGACGCTGCTGCGCCTTTCGAAGGCCACAGATTCTTCAACAGCACTAATCCTAACGCTGGGCCGGAAGATTCATGCAATTCATGCATTCCTTCATTGATCCGACTGCCCGTCGTTCCTTGACCGTAGGCCAGATTCGCTGCGTTGCTGCTCAAAGAGATCGCCGGAATCGAAATCCCTGCCGATCACATCTACGGACTCGGCTCTGGGTAAGCTCTCGTACTCTAATTCTGTCATTCCCGGTAAGATCACGAGGCAATTTGAACGGCATTTGACATGAATTTGCAACGGAATGGACGGGAAATTTGTCCGTCCGTTTTCTGTGTGGGTGGGTGGGATGGATGGATGGACAGACCCAAAGTGGAGGTACTGAAGAAATTGCAAGGCCTCGCTGAGCATCAGGGCCTGACGTTACAGTAAGTCTTTCTGCCCACGGATGGATGGATGGATGGAGTTGTGAGTAGAGTGGCAAGGCGATGGTTTCTATGGTAGGCTAGACGTGTAGCTGACGGGGATCATGGTCATGATGATGTGGATGGTGCCCGGCGTGCAGCTTTGTCGAGGACCGTCTGGCCACTCTTCGGAATGTCATCAACGACTCGGAGCTTGACAAGTGGAATTTATACCTCGGTACGTCCCGCTTTCCACCACCCTACCTACGGGATCCATCCATGATGGATCCCGTAGGTAGGGTGCCATCCATCCATTTATCTATCCATGCATGGTTAGGGAATCTGTTCTGAGAAGCCGCTCGTTCGGTCGATTGTTGAGCTGCAGCGTCGTGGGGCTACAATACCGAGAGCGAGAGATCGAGCGCGGCGGGAATCCCCCGCGTGCAAGTGCTGGACCTGGTGGATTTCTGTGCCAAGCTCAAGTGACCGGTGGACCGGGCTCCGCTCGAGCATGGATCAACGCGCCGAAGCCGTCTGACTCAGCAATCTGACTTGCCGCCTGGGCTTCCATTGCCAACAAAGCTTGACGAATGTGACTTTTTGTTCGGGCCGAGTTGGAATTGCATTTCTCTCAAGTAGCGCCTTCATGATCCCCTTGATGTGGAGTTGTTTTCCAGAGAAATTTTATGTTTGGGGACGTGAAAAACGGAAATTCCATTGCGTTTAATCGAGTGATGTGATAATTCATATAGATTACTTTTCAAATAAAAAGATTGATTGATTTCAAAACATGAAACTTATGGACCCGAATCTGGATGATTTATATGACCTGGATGAAACTAAGTGGAAGTCTGAAGCATAGAAATGTAAACAAATCATACAATATACTACTATAATCCAAAAAAAATGTAAAGAGTTTGATTGTGATATAAATTAAATTTCTTTGATGTAAAAGAAACTATCAAACAAAACAAAACTTTACTTAAACAATTCTATCCAAATCTGTAGGTTGTTATGTATATGACGAGCATTTAGTTACATGCTCCATGATATTCTAAGTGAACGAGATAGTAAACAAAATTTTGTAATATATTTTAGATTGTTTTGCTTCTGTGTATGAACAAACACATCATACAAACTTCGAAATGCAATGAATACCATTAGCAGAAATAATAGTAAAAGTTTATAGATATCTATTAATGAGCAAAATATAAATTTATAATATAACTCTGAAATTAAATATGGATATGGTAAATAGATTAAATCCGTGGGATCCAAAGGGTCAAAAGGCTAAAAAACATAATACAAACAATCCAACTCTAATCTAGGAGAGAACCAAATAGAATCTCCTAGGTAGTGCCCAAAGCACTAAAACGGTAACTAATAATATCCCGAAAATAACAACCTAAATTATAACTAATAACATCCCTAATGTAACAACCTAAATCATATGTTTCAAGCTGAAGCGAAGAATAAAAATTTTCAACATCAACTTTATGAGCCACTCTAATTTCTATATATCTAATACAAGTAAGAAACACATGCCCTTCATCCTCAACATTTCTCCCATCACATAGCTTACAAATCCGTTCATTGCTATTAATATTCAACCAACGTACTTCCTCAATTCCAAGCCTATGAGATCATGTTCTATGTCTGGCAACAATAAGACGTAAAGATGTAGAAATTTCTGCAACAAGGAACCCTTGCTCACAATAAATAAGCATAGTATTCACATGAAGTTGATGAAACTGCATTTCAGTGCCTCCTCTACTCCAAATGATGTTGAGAAATTCCTCCTTAATACGCTTGCGAACGGTTATAGTTTGCATGTCCCAATCCAATTCCGTCACATTTCAACTCAAAGACCAAGTTATCACATTTGCAAACTCTCCCTTGGAACGTGTGGCATGCAAACCATGAAGAGGAAGTCGAGAAGCATCAAGAAATCTCACTCTTCTAATATAATTGATAGTCAAGTAGAGAGCTTCAACCTCAAGAGTTAAACAAATTGTTCCCGCATAAGGAGTTTGATTCCTTACACCTAATTCTTCTTGTAAGAAGATCTTTTGCATCCTCTCCACATGCTCCCAACTTGTCTTCTTACAGCCAGGACCCCACACTTGTGTTCTATAAAAAAACCACCGGCAACACTAAGCTCCTCAATAAAAATTTCCTAAGACTCCAAGATACACAATGAGCTCTTCTACATCAGTTTAACAATAAATATAGAGCTTTGTAACCAGCTTCTACTCTCTATTGCACACAAAGTGCCCAACTATAATTTTGAGAAAAATCAATGCCTAACTATCTGTAACTCTTCACTTGTTCCAATTCTAATCCTTTGTAAAAAAGATAGAACTTGGATCTAGTGACCACAAGAATGACCTTTGATTTTTCCAGATTGAACTCCATCTGATTTCTAGTACAAAAGCTAGCCTAAGTATTAAGGTGTTTCATGTACTAGTAATATGATATCATTTGCATACAAAAGAGCTTTGATTACAAAGTCTTCAAGTTTGATTCTTTTACTCTCACAATCATCCAACCACCTTTCTATATCATTTATGAAAATTCCGAAGAGCTTTGATTACAAAGTCTTCAAGTTTGATTCTTTTACTCTCACAATCATCCAACCACCTTTCTATATCATTTATGAAAATTCCAAATAGAGTAGGAGAGAGAGTACAACCTTGAATGACTCCAATGGTGCTCGAGATCTCTTGAGGCTGAGAGGCATCAATCTTAGCTCAAATTGAACTGTATAAAGTGTGCACAGCTCCAAGAAGATTAACCGGTACTTCTATATCTTTTAATCTTTCCCATAAAAGCTTACGAGTATCAGTATCAAAAGCTTTTTGCAAATCAATGAAGGGACAAAACAAAGCTCTACCACTGCCCTTAGATTTCTTCCATAAAACACGTAAGGTCAAAATATGGTCAATAGTGTTGTATGTAGGACGAAAATCAGCTTGGACCTTTGAATCTTTTGAAAATCCTATGTCCATGTGCTCAACTTTGATTCTACCAAGTTCCTAAACAACTTGGCAAAAATACTACCAATCATGATAGTGCGATAGTTTTTCACCACGTCCTTCCTTCTAGATTTATGAATGGGAACAATCTTTCCATGGACCAAGTTAATGGAAAATCATGAACCGAAGCATCTTCCAAAATCTTAGTGAAAATATGTACTATACAATCTACTCCCCACTTGATAAGTTCAATGAACAAACCATCCAAATCCTCACATTTGGGATTTGCTAATTTTTGAAGAATAGTCATCGAAAATAATCCAAGTGTTGTTTCGCAATATGGCATAGATGTGGTTGCAGGAAAGAAATAGAGCTTTAACGCAAAAGCTACCAAAGATTCTGAATCAAGAAAAGGTTTTCACGATGGTGTAGCTAATCATCTCCAAAAGTACTTGAGATCTTTCATCATGTACTTTGTCAATGATACTTGCTTTTGTCTTAAGAAAGCTGGTTACTTAAACTTCACCAAGTCTTTGTATATACTTGTCAGAAAAAGCCGACTTTGAATATCCAAAGACCTATCAACTGACCTTGCCCTCGCTAGCTTGCATTGAGAGTCAAACCATCCATTACAAGGTAGCCCCTTAGCAATCCTAGAACTATGTCTCAAAAAGAACTTCGATGTAGAAGTTTTGAGCAATTCTATGAATTGTAAACTAGCTGTATGGGTTCCAGAGACCATATGTTGTGAGTCAAAAGATCTTGTAGATGTTTTGCATAAAGATTTCTTTTACAAGGATCTAAGCGAAACTTGGGAGAAGCTAAAAGGGCTTGGCAAGATGAAATAGAGATTGATTTTGACATTGAAAGTGTAAACAAAAGAGGTGCATGATCTGATTCAGGTTGAGGATCAAGAACATCAAAACTAGAGATGAGAGAGTTACTAATCAATAAAGACAAAAGAAAATCTAGTGTGCTAGCCCCGATAGGGAAAAAACAAGTATTAGACTGAGAGTTCGAAAAGCGAGAGGTTATGTTAAGAACCTTCAAGTTACAAGTGGCTCCAAATGTCAAAAAGTGCTCTGTCAAAGAGTTTGTGGAAAGATCAAAAGAGGTTCTAGACCACAAACTGTCATAAATTTCTTCAAACATAGAAGAAGTCAGGGGATTACTAAATTGAGCACAACGTATACGAGAATTGAAATCTCCAGCAAGAAATACATCCCCTTTACTTTGAAATGTAAGAACGTCTCAGATAAGCCGATGATATGATTCACTTTGGTTGCAAAAGCGTGTTGAGTAGAGATCCATGAACAATGGTGCAAAATAACAAATTGTCAAATAGCAATAAGATACTCTAACCATACCGAGAATTAGCCAATGATACCGAGACGTAGTCAATGATACTGTTCATCGACATCTTGAGGTTCTAGATGTATGGAAGATAGAATATGAGACATGATGAAAGTAGCAATACCTCCTTGACATCTTCCCGCATGTCGTCTTCTCTGTATCCATGTCGATCCCACAAAGATAAATCCTTTCAACTCAGCAATAGTATTACTTTCATGTTTTCAAGTCTACACAATGTTGATGACGTAAGCCATCTTCCAAATTGGAGCAGCACTCACATACTTTGTTGTTGAAAGTCCTCAGATATTCTCACCAACACCCTTAGCTTTTCGGATTGCTATGTTGATGACACACTCCTCCTCTAAGTAACGATTGCTTTCCCATCGTGTAAAAAAGCAACAAAACCCGACTCTTGAGCCTCTTTTATCTTCGCAAGCTACTTTCCCCTAACTTCCACGTGTAGTGAACTCAAATCAGGATCTAATCATATAACGTTCCTTCAAAATAGCCTTTTTAGCTAAAGCAACATCACGTTGAGTTTGATTGACAAACTTCACTATAATACTACGAGGTTGAGCTCCTTTATTTTTGTTACGAAAAGCTTGAGCCAATTTCAAATTGGAAACCTGAAGTGTTTCATCCAAAAACTTGATGATAACACTCTTGACATCTTTATTTTCTATTTCAGGTAAACCTAAAATTCTCAAATTCTTACTCCGTGCAAGCTGATTGGACTTTTCAATCTCTGTTTTTGACAAAAAAATATTTGAACAGCCTTTGTAGCTTTAGCTTAAGATTAGATTTTCATATCTAAACTTTTGACCACCTTATGCAATCTAGTACTATCCGCACTTGTCATCTCAAAGCATACCTTCCCTTGGATGGCATCAACAGATTTAGACATGTCGAACATCACTAACACACTTTACTTGAACACCTTCTCCACATTCTTCTGTGATACCTTTAACTCTCAAATTTGATTATGTGCAAGAGTTAAAGCAACGGCTTGCATCTTGAATTCATGTAGAAGTTACTTCAATTCTTTAAAGATCGTTTGCAAAAGCTGAAAACTATCGTCTTGAGTACCCATATCGTAGCAACTTGATATTTCGGTATCAACCGAACACTCGAAACTCAAAGTTGAAACTCCAAAAATGCAGTAACTTCTTACTCAAGCATCCACTCACCTTCAAACTTTCTACGCTACTGCCAAATACAGATCTCCAAGTTCCCACAAAGTTTCAGTCTCATATCATGCTCCCTATTAAAGATAAAAATGTCTGAACATTTTTGTGACCATCAAGACACTCAAAACTCAAAGTCCAAACTTCAAAAATGCAGTTTCTTCTAACTCAAGCATTTATTCACCTTCAAACTTTTTTTGCTACTGCCAAATAATATTCTTTAAGTCATCACAAATTTTTAGCATCAGATCATGCTCCATCTTAAAGATAAAATGTCTGAACATTTTAGTGACCACCTGAACACTCAAAACTCCAAAAATGTCGTAATTTCCGATTTAAGCATCCATTCAACTTCAAAATGTTTATGCTATTGACTAATATTGATATCCAAGTTCCCACAAAGTTTCAGCCTCAGATCATGCTCTGTCTTAAAGAAACGATATCAGCCCCAACACTCAAAACTCCAATTAGAAACTCAAAGAAATTCGTGAACTTCAACGTCGCTACTATAAAATGTGTAAAATTTTGCACGCTGAAGCGCGCTACCTAACTCCACGTCCTTGCAAATTTTTAGCCTAGGTGTACACTCCGACGCGAAATCGATCTCTGCAAGAAACAATCTTGGCCCCAACACTCGAAAACGCAAACTCGAAACTCAAAAAATTCGTTAACTTCGGCGTCGCGACTCCAAAATACGTGAAAAATTGAAGGCTATAGCGCGCTATCCACCTCCACGAACCTGCAAATTTTCAGCCTTGTGGATTTTCCGACGCAAAAAATTGATCTTTGCAAGAAAGGATATACGCCCCAACACTCGCAACTCTAACTCAAAACTCATCATTTTACACAGTCATTTTTTAAATAATATCTATCTATTTATGTTTCAGTATTAGCTGAGTTATAGAAACTTCAAAATTTGTCAATTTCAATTCTTAACATAGAAAAAAAAATAGATACCATTTTTATGAATATAATATATATATATATATATATATTATAGAGTATATTTTTGCACACATATAGATTATTCTACTACACATCATGGATCTACAAATCAAAGTAAGTGCATGAAAAACCGCAAAATGCCAAAATTGACCACTGAACAAATAGACGATGTTGTGTACACTACTCTCTTATTTGATGCATTGATTGTTGTAAAATATAAACTTTTGTCCAAATTATAGTGAAGTCTAGCTCATGGTTGTTGTCCGTTTTATCACAACTGATTGCTGAGGTATTGCCAAAGGAATAGAAGAGGCCAAGAATTCACTAATTGGAGGGTACAAATCTTAAACCCTCACGCAGTCACGGCGGGCTGAGTCGGTAGGGGCGATGAGCCCTGGTCGTACATGGTTTGCGTGGACGTGGTGGGCCCGGGCAGGGAAGGGGCAGGGGAGAGAAGAGAACAGAAGGGAAGGGAAAGGGACAGGGACGGGACTGGGGGGAGCCGTAGGGAGGGTTGTGTGCTGGGGGGCGGGATGCGTTGAGCGCAAACGAGTTGCAGGGGAGAGGGTGGAGATCATCAGCCCTGTGCGCGAACGAGACATCGGCATCGGGGAAGATGAGTTCGGCAGCGAATGCAGCGAAGCGGGCGCTGCAGCAAGAGCGCACTCGATTGCTGTACAGACGCTCTCTGAAGCAGATTCTGAGTTGGGCCGTCCACCGGGAAATTTTCTACGTCGAGGTCGGTTCTCGCTTCCTCTTCCTCTTCTCTTCCTCCTCCAGTCGGATCGATGGCGGTGGGCATGCTGAGGATCAGCTCGTCTGTGAGCTCATCACGAGGGAATGCCGGTTCGGATTTCGGTCCGTAAATGACCCAGTGCTGTGATGCGTGTGCAGGCTAGCAAGACGAGGGCAGCGTTTGAAGCCAACAGAAATGTGGTAAGTAGGCGATTTCCTTACTCTCTGTTTCCAACTGACTGTTCCGATGGAACGCGTCGAGCCGGCTCATAGGAATTTGTTTAGTTACGGTTCAGGTTATCGACTGGTCGAGATCCCTGCGGGCTTGTGATCGGGATTTCGGATTCCCGTAATTGGCATGATTGGGAGTAGTTCACGGTCAATTGTGCATGTTGCTTCGGGAAACGAGCGGAAGATCTTGCCCTAACTGGTCAGGATGGTGATTCAGGAGGATATATCGAGGATCGACCGTTTGATTGGTGAAGGAGAGGCTAAACTCGAGAAGATGCGGCATCCAGATCCTTACACTGGTATTTCGTCTTACAACAACTTGTCTGTCATGTCTATCTTCGTTCGACCGAGTGGTCGAGAATCCATCGTAGAAAATAAGAAGGAAAGACATTCAAGTAGAATAATATTGCCTGTTTTATAGTTCGAGGTCCGAAGGTGGAGACCAGTGGGAAAGGGTTTTGCGTACTTGAGATGACGAATCACTGGTTCAAAATTAGTAATGCTCTTTTGTTGTTTTTACCAGTCCCCTGGGCCCCAGGAGGTTCCAAGTATGCCCGCAGTCCACCTGTTCCCGAAGAGGTAAACATTTCCCTTCGAGCATTGATGTCACTAGTCTCTTACGCCCTGCAATTAGTGTGGAAGCTAGTAATGATTCGGTATCGGTGTGAGGAATTCAAGAGAAGTTGGGTATGGGTGAATCATGTCAAGTTAAAGTTTCTATGCAGTTCCGCTTTCTATTCATGTAATTTGGTTGTTGCTCTCTTTTTATGCTCATCCAACCGAAACTATGAAGATATTGGCTGCAGTGGGTGGGGAAGATGAGAAATTGATGGGATGGGAAATTCTTTTCTGATCGCCTTGTGCAGATTGGTCTTGTATACGATTTCGGCAGACAGGAAGAGTGGGACAAGTAGAGAAATAGCTATGAGGCTCTAATTGCGGCGATAATGCAACCGACTCATATGATCTTAACTTACTTTGGATTGAGGTCCACGCATTGCTATACTTGAGAGCACGATCCAAGTTTGTGTAAACAGAGCTCCAATAAACCTCACTCTGCACCAGCTAACTGGTCGGGGTTATGAGATTTGGCATCTTGCAATCAATATGCCATAACGTACATGAGGGATTTCGCTCAAGCAGGAATGAAAGTTTTGTGACAATATGCTTTGCAGTTTACCATGACCCGTAGATAGTACGAGGTCGACTGTGTGATATTATGAAATTTATTGCATGTGACGTAGCTGCTGGACTGCACTTTGGCTAGCCATATGGCCTTTGGGTGTTATGAAACCTGTGCTTGTGCATCACATAAAGAATAAATGCATTTTAATTTTTGGTCGACATCAATGTGTGGTAAGCAAAGAGTATATTATCGCAAGGAAGTCATGGTGGATACTATCTGCCTTCTTTTGAAGTGCTTGAACTAACTACTGTGTCAATAATTCTAAGACGAGCATAGGCACAGACATTACAGTCATGACCTGCTTGTGAGTGGACCTTACTCAGTTCTGGAGGTTTGGATCTACATTGTCGTCCTCCAATCCGCCCTTGTCTTGATGAACCCGGTGCAGTACCCAGAAACCTCGAAAGAGGGAGCCGAGAAAGTATCACATCAGAGAGGAGTACACCGTGAAGTGCTTGTGCACAGTCCAAGGTTTGGATAACGTGAACACCTTTGGTTTCGAATTCTGCGAGCTGATCTTTTAGTTTGAAACCCCTCAAGACGTCCTAAAATTCCTGTAGAGCTATAACCCTTCGGAAGCGAAGTTTATTCTCTGCTGGGGGTTCATTAACGACAATATATCTATATAAAATCCTACCCATTGCTTAACCTTGCAGGTATAGATATCAAAAGGAAAATACCACGTTCATGGATATTCCCTACGCTGATCTCTTCCCAATTCTACCAACTATGCTTCGCTCACTATCTTTACGGATTATCCATTGGCCGATTCTAAGTGGCTGGCCACCATCCTCTGTCTTCCAATAGCACAGCTCAACGCAGTTTCCACGTAAGAAACCTCGCTCACATGACTCAAAATTACACTGAATATGGGTGGAACTGGATGTCTATGTTGTTGGAATTTGTCGCAATTACGCTCTTTGTCACACGGCAACGCTTCAGGAGTTTTCATTTACCTCCGAAGTCCACCTGGCTGTTGCTCATCCTAAGAGTTTCCAGTAGCACATACATTACATCTCAGTGAACAGAATGCAAATTGTCTTGATGGTCAAACTTCCCATACACAAATACGTCACAGTATCAATAAAATTGCGTCCACAATTACCTCTGAATGTTAAGATACGAGCCAGAAATGACAAAAATCACTTTGAGGGCGATACAATACCAGCAAAGGATGTATCAGCCATTTACTGCAGCAATACAAAGATTTACACAATGGTGAAAAAACTAACCGCTGTGGGTGTCCTGACATGAAATATTTCCACCTAGCCTCACCGCAAGTGAGGCTAGTGACTAACTCAGTCTATAGCCTATCAACATTACAATCTGACATCTCATGAGCCCTTAATTGCCCATTCAAATGTCAGATGGAATATTCTAAAAAACAGAAGGCCATGCCTCACTCTTCAATTGAGAGTCCCCCTGCAATTGTCTGAGCCACAAAAACACGGGATCTTATCTCCTTCCTGCTCAAAATTGAACTGGTAATCGTACGTGATCTCCTCACCAGCATAAATATCTCGTTGTGCAAAGAAAACAACCTGCAGCCGATAAATTAACGGTCAAAATACTGACTTACATCCTCAGATTATTTCTCGGACAAAACGGGCTCGAGCATAAAAAGTACGCAAGGGAATTACATCCTCAACTTACTTCTCGGACAAAACGAGCTCAAGCATAAAAAGTACATAAGGGAGTTACTTCAGTAAAATAACATACTTCGAACTGCGGCAAGAGATTACCTTATTTTGACTCTTGACACAGATGACCTTAGCCACACAATTTGGCTGCCGTCCGCACCCAAGCACATGATATAAGGTCAGTATACTGAAGATGATGAATTTTGTGACTGAAATCGCAAGTACATGTTCCTCATGAGACAACTCGAGCAAAAATGTTGGCAAACAATAAATAGATTTTCTTAAAACTTACCGAGCAAGAATGATTCACAAAACGCGCAATTCCACCTTTGCGAGTAGCATCGATTATCCTCTCTTTGTCAATTCTGAAGAGGTAACAAGCACCTTGGTGTGATATCAAAAGCTTCCCAGAATGATAATCAGCCTCTCGCTTGTCGGCAACGCGAAGTCCAACGATTTCTCCGATATACTCTACCACCTACAGTAGACGTTCCACAAATCAGCTACAGGTTCAGTTCCATCAGAACAATTAGTCTAGTGAAGACTGTCACAAATCTCTCGATGACTTTGCTAAAGATCCAGAACTTGAGGTAAAACTATGAGAAACAACAAAACGCAAGCAACAACCACTCAGTCCGATAAAAGAAAACATTTAAGATAATATGAATATAATGTCCATGAGGTCGTAAACGCGACATAAGACATGTTTTGGCGGTGTCACTAAACTAAGAATCACATCTACTAGTCAGTATCCACGTATCAAGCGATGTAGACCCTCACCATCTCATCTTTGGTGATCAACTCGGCTGTGTACAGACCAAGAGCATGTATGTGAGATTTATAAACAACAAGCCGCCGCCAACCTTGTTCTTGTTTGAAACGCAGGTATTCCTGAACACATCAACTTACGTCAGTATGATTTAAAACTTGCAAAGCACTGTGTTAGAAGTGTCAGAAGAAGAAGGCAGAGATGAATTCATTTCCATTTTAAAGTGATCACAAGATAATCTCTACTCTCAGAGTTGAAAATGCAACTGATTGTAGCAAAAGAAATCTGGGTTCCAAAAAAAACATTTTCAAATTCTTGCAGCAAAGCGGATCAACCTATCAACCACTACATAAAGACGAAACCCATGTTCGGGCACGTGATAAAGCATGTTACGTCGTACTTCCACCGAATGAAATCCCCATTATGCTCTGGCTGGAATTTGCAATTACTTCACAAGCAAGAACGTACTCTATGATCCGTCTTTAGTTCCGAATTTGGAGGTTTGATGAATCTTCGTGATTTTCCTGTCTTTCTTTGAACGATAGCCAGCCAGGCGTTAACCTGCTCGGCTGCAAAATCCGTTGGGTGATGAGCTTGTCTTCTATGCAAAGCTCTCTCTTCAGGGGTTAACTTCCCCTTGTAACCCTGCACATCATTGATATATATCATGTAAGTTACGAAACAACTGGTCTGAGCCAGGTATTAACTTGCTAAGTCTGATGTAAATAGCAGGTGCCTTACCTCGGTCCGGGCAGACTTGCATTCCTTTTCAACAGCTGGTAAGGCAACTTCAGGTGAGACGACTGTCGCTTCTGGAATTTTCACGGGTCCCCCACCTCCGTGAACCAAGCACTTCCCAAAGAACCCTACTTGATCACTCCCGTCTTCAACGATCTCACTTTGTAATAAACCCTGTTAAATAAACACATGAATACTAGGTTAATTTCTGAATCAACAGTAGAGAAAGTAGAGAAACAGACAGAAAGCCTCTGATTACAATCTCCAACTGTTGTCGTTCTCGATGTAGCTATACCTGGTATGTGGTCCAGGCTATAAGTCATCTGGTGACAATTGTTGATTTGAAAAAACCTTTCTGGAGGCGAGAAGGCCATACACGAGGCATCCAAGAAAGTAACCCCAAGAATAAGCTCTAAAGTTTGCCTACTTACCTTTTCATGAGCACACCAAGGATGAAAATACGTGGTACACTTGTCAACTCGACACTGAATACATGAGCCGCCCTTCCTTTTACACATGGAACATATCTGCAGCAAAAAGGAAGTAAGTACTTTATGTCAGTAAAACAAGACAAAACGCGAAAGAATTCTAACGAATCTGAGAAAAGCTAGCTATGATATGTTCAGTCCATAATCTCCTTCAATCTAAAACCTCCGAAAACACACATACGATATGTAAAACAAACAAACTTGAAAGCAATTGAATTAAAGATCGATTACCATTTTTCTTCTCGTTTGAGTGACTCCAGACACATCGAAGGTACCCATAGTTCCAATGTTCAGACACCTTGTTCCTGGCATCCACAAAGCGCACACCATATGCACCCACTGGGTGATAGCTGGATCAACCATACCCGCTGAGATTGTGTTGCTAACAATCCAGTTGCTTCCATTACTTGTAACACGTCTCTCGTCATCCCCACACGGATGAATTGCAACTATGGATTTGCCCTCACCATTCTCCTTAGTGTCTCTTTCGTCCTCCTCATTAGCTCTAGAGCAGGTTTTTTCAGAGAAATCGAACTTGTCACCGTTAGCCTGTTGCTTTGCATCACAGGTTTCACCATCATGGCCATTTCTAAAATTTCTAGGCAATGTGCCATATCCCGTGTCTTTGGGTACGTTCGTTGTGTCTCGCCATGCCTTCACAAGAACCTTCATAAAGCTTTTCGCTTTCTGTGCTCGAGTCATGGCTCCGCTTCCATATCCACAAAGAACGCAAATCTGCGATACAAGAACCGTGTTAGGTCTATGATTGGGGAGACGAATAATCAGAAAATAACACAAACATAGTCGAGGTAGACTTTGAGATGCTTACAGGATTGGTGGGCGCAGCCTTGCATGTCCGGCAGATCCAATCGCCAGTTGGTATCTTTTTGACACCATAACATCCTTGATGCACCTGCGAGTCAAAAGTGTATCCTTGACCTGTTAATGCAATGTTGAAGTTCTGTGTATTACCTAGTCTCACGTCTGAAAATAAAACTCAAGTCCAACTCGCAAGCATCTGATCCATGCTTCCTACGACACCATCTCCAAGACCACACGGCCAGAACAAGGTGCGCATTACCTTCACAGGACAACGTCCACAGGAAACAAGCTTGTTGATGAAATCAGACGTTGAGCTCCCGCACACTTGACAATCGACTGCTTCTCCTCCAACTCGACTGCCAGGAAGTCTAGATCTTGTACATCTTTTCTTCTTTCCAGAGTGCTTAAAATCATCTTCAGGTTCAAGACGCTTCAATGTCCTGTCCTCTTCACCGGAGTCCGCTCCAACTACAAGACTGAACAGTGTTTACTAACGTGTAAGTATAACAGTTGGATAGTGCTTAGTCTTTGCAGTCTAGATATAAAGAAGATCTCAAGACTTCAGTTAATTTCATTGTAGAAAGCTAAGTATGAGATGTCTTGGCCAAAGAGAGATATAAAAGTTGTCAGTTTACCACAAGCTCAGGCATCGCGCCAAGCTTATCATCTTGCTTTCATTCAAATTCGACAAGGTGGACTCAAAATCAAAATGTTGAAATGTAATGCAGCCCACATCGTACTATGGGTATACTCGCCTGGTAGGGGGGACAACAATTGGTGTCGAAGTAGGCAAAGGGGACCTAATTTTCAGCACCCCAGAACCGCTCCCAACTGGTCTAAAGTCTTTACAAACTTTCCGTTTCTTTGTTATACTGCTTCTCAATGCTTCGAACTGTTCAGCTATTCTCTTCCGTGATGTGGTGATTGGTTCCTCGGTGATTTCCGTATCTACGAGTTCGCTCCGGTCTTTCACCTGAGTCATGCTAGTCCTGGACTCCGGTACTGGAGATACCGCATCACTGCTTTCGGGTACGTGAAGTGGCTTCTTAGTGATCTTCAATCTGGTAATCAAAGGTCGCGGCTTCCCTCTGATAGAGTCATCTATCTCTTTTGGAATGAGAGTGTTTGCTTCAGCGGCTTCCAACACGCTGTTCCCAACAACAATTTCCACTTCTCCTGCTCCCAGTCTACTTCCTCCTAGAAGCCCGTCTGCCTTGCTCTGCTGAAAAATGCTTTTCTTGTTGGAAAATTTCGTCCTTGGGGATCTCTCACCACGAGTTATCAGAGATTTACTCTCACTCAAGTGGACGGGAACAGAAAAGGCTCCATCTGTTTGTCTTCCACTTGAGTCCTGCTTCGAGACTCCAGGTGAATCCGTAACCTCGTCATGAAACTCAAAAACTCCACCACCTGATCCAGGCAGCTTTCTCGGAGCAGTCAGTTCATACAAACTACGAATTTTAGGACCTTCTGGCTTACTGGGTTTTAGGACCTTCATCGATTCCTTTACGGACTTAACAGGAAAAGAAACCTCCTTATTTCGATCATCCGTTGGCATAGTGATTGCAGGGTTCGCAAACTCAGGTTTCCTGAGTGCTTTACCTTCGGCACTTGCTTTGAGGAAAACTTTGGACCTGTCAAATGGGGCAGCAACTATCATGTCATCCTCTGATGAAGATTTGGCACCTTCCTCGACCATTGATTCTTTCGAGACGTCTCTAGAAACTGGTTGAGACACCGCACTTATGGTAGGACCTTTCGAAACGCTTCGAATGGCCGCAACTTTGGCAGGTATCTTGGGTAAAGGCAACTTCGTAATCACCTTGGGAACTGATACTGGAACTGTAGTATGAGCAAGTACTGCCTTTAGTGCTTTCTTCGGTGCTGATCCTTTCAAGCCTGAGAAACGTAGTTGGGGCGAAGCAGTAACATGTTTGGTCCCCAAAGGTGTGGGCTTCAAATCATCTTTCAGAGATGCATCCTTGGAACTATCAATGAGTAATTGCTCCTTGAGACCCGTTGCTTTCAACCCATCCTTGGAACCTAATGGTACTCGTAACGCATGCTTTGACTTCAAAACCCTTGGACCCTCCTTTTGAAGAATGCCTGTGTGTTCCTCTTTGGAAGATGAAGCATTTTCTCCGTATTTCAATGATAGAGACTTGTGTCTATCTTTGTATGAAGCTTTGTGACCATCCCTAGAGGCCCTGTGGTCACCTTCTTCACTCTCCTTGGAAATTTTGTGTTCATCCGCCCTATTTGACTCATCCTCAACAGTCGACTCCTGCAAACCATCTATCAAAGCTGCTGCTGTCCACTGCCTCCTGTTCTTAGTTTGAACCTCAGGCATTCTCATGATATCATTTAATGATGCAGTCCGAGTGGCACTTCGAGGGCTAGGGCACCCAAGAAGGACCCGCCCAAGTCTTATGGGTCGAACATTAGGCGTTGGCATTTGTTCTACGGGAGACACATTGGATACAGCTGCAGATTCAGGAACAAAACTTCCCGTAACCCCTGACCCTCTGAAACTCGAATTGTCTACTGTAGAGGCCTCTACCGTTACCAACTCTGGACTTTCTTTTCTGATACTTCGAAATTCAGGGATCGGAGCTGCTAAGCTTTTCTTCTCAAACTTGCTCCGTCCACTTCTTTTAGCCTTTTTGCGGTTTATACCTTGAGGCACACGTATGATGAGAGTTTCACCTTCCTTTTCAATGAATTTCTCATCAGAAGTCAAAGCTTCCAAGCTTATGTCACCGTTGGGTTCCTTCCCCGATTCTGCTAACACAATTGCCCGGTTACCTTGAGTAACTACAAGCTTCCTACCTTTGGTAGAAACTCTTGCGGTTGGAGTGGACAAAAGGTCAACTATTCCGTTTCTATTTGCCAAGCGCTTGGAACTCTCGGCTACTTGCCCTGCCCTTGGCGTGGAGTTGAGTTCTTCCTGTAATGCAACTCCAGATGTGTCCTGCCTCTCAGTCTCCACTGCATTTAATAGTTGCACCCGCTTCCGCTTCAACGTTTGTCTCCTCCTCTTCTCAACCTTACCTGCCTCAACATGAACGTACTCCTCCGAACGCAAAGCTGACTGTTCTTTCGAAGACTGCCCACCTCTTGACTTGGTTCCAACTTCAGATGCAGGACCACCATCAGCATTGCTAGAGGAAGGACCCCCTTGCGAAGACGGAGACTCGTGCTTTTGCATCTCCAAACCTTTTGAAGATGTAACTTTCGGCGCCAAGCCCATGTCAACTCCATCTGAAGAGCAGGACTTGCCTATCCCAGATCCCTCATCGACAACCTCACTGCCAGGGTGTTTATCAACAGACTGAGCATGTGAATCTTCTTCACCGACAACACCCTCCGAGAATCCGCTCATGGCATTCTCGGAACTTTTCGAACAAACATCTGAAACAGGCTGCTGCTCTTGAGAAACCCCAGACCTGACCCCACCTGCTGCAGAACTACCTTTGGCTGCTGTGTCAGCTAGTAAGTCTTCCTCTAAACGAGCCCGCGGTGGCAACAAATCATCACCTGTAGCATCCACTATAGTTTCATTCCCAGGCACAAAGATAGTGCTCATCTCTTTCCAAGGAAATCCTTCCGTGGGCTCCCTTAACTCTGACTTTGCTCCTGCCTTTTCCGGGTGCGTAAAACTCTTCTCAACACAAGTTTCATTTTCTCCTACAGAACCAAGTGCAGGAGAACTTCCTGCCAGAGCAGCAACTGTCGAGGCTTGATTTGGATGTTCATCAACGCTGCTTCCACCACATGAACAGCCCTGAGAAGTGAGAGCTTCAAACGAACGTAGTCGTCGTACCTTTGGAGAGGCACACTCATGACTCGTCGTATCACGGCTAATTCTCTGTCTGAAACCTGTAATCTGCGTGTCATCATCGGCTTCCTTCGAGCAAAGATCCACTTGTTCCGAGGGCCTGCGCAAGTAGAAAGAACAACAAGAATAAAACGTGGGGACTTAGAAAACATTGTCAACAATTTCCGCCTTGGAAACGAGAATCGTGAAGTGAGAACCTGAATTAATCAAAGGCATCACTCAGCACCTGCACTACTTACTTTGGAATCATTCTTCCTTTCACTTTCGAACATGTCGACTTGTCACTGTTGCAGCATGGGCATCTCGACCCGTCCTTTGTACCTTTGCACGTCTCCATGTTGTTGAATGGCAGCTGCTCTTTGTCTTCAGGACCATTTTCTATAAGATCAAATGCGCAAGTGTTCAGAAATATGAGACACTTACTGGAAGAAAAGGCATGGACCCCTCTATCGAAGGTACGTATTGCAAATATGAGTGGACTACTCAAATCACAATGTTCTCTTCTGTCACTAGACACAATCTATCTAGAAGACTAATCAGGGTCGTAAACATGAAACTAATAACCTGTCCTCATCAATTTTACGGTAGTTATGAGGAGATGAAGCAGGAGGGAAAGGGACGAGAAAATACTAGCGAGCGAGGACGGTCTCTCCTTTAGTGGAAGTGTTCATCTTCCTTACAGACTAAGTGACTGATGTTGAGGAGTTTACCTTTGCTACATGGTTGACAATCGGCTTGACTATGCGTCAAAGTTTCAGTGCCACTGGCTTTGGCATCTCGCAAGACTTCAATCTCACTGGGTGACTCATTCGCTTCCATTCGAGAATGTCTGCTTTTAGACGTCCAATCCTGAGTCAGAAAAGGATCCAAATCGGGTCGGCCGTGAGGAGTTGATCTATTGTCAATGTTCGGAAGAACGACTTGCCGCTGAATATCATTTTCCCATGGTTTAGATGAATGATCAGAGTTAAAGAGGAACCGTTCTCCATGCTTCAAAGTGTTTCCACCAGTACCACAAGTCGGCCACCTACTAAGTCCTGCAGTAGTAAGAGGGCCAGATTCTCGACTCATGATTCTATCTCTTTCTCTCATATCCTCAGGAAACCTGCTGTATGGTGCGTCCTCCATTTTTTTGAACGGAAGATGATCAAACAATAATGATCCATTGCCTTCAAGACCTGCAGCTATCACATAGACTCGTCAGGACATCCTGTAAACAGAGACTTCAATTCAGCAGTCATGGGCACGCAATACTGCCTGAAATACATGGCGTACTGGATCATTCGATCCAATAAACAGAAGGATAAGTAAAGACTCGGAAATACTGATTCGGTCGTAGTGGTTAGTGGTAAGTGCATAAAAGAAACTGCCTGCCATAGCGGTAAGCGGGAAAGAAAAGACTGCTTCGACTTAAGAAGATACATCTTACAATAGGATTTCTCCTTATGAATGTTTCAAGTGTGAAGTGGGAAACCCATCAACCTGTGTGTTGTTGAAGCTGTAGAAAATGTACCCAATTTACTTTCCTGCCATAACCTCAAACACGCCTACTGACGGAGTGAGCTAATAGAGAAACTAGAAAAGACAATTTTGACTGCAGAGACAGTACAATGTCCTCTTGCGTGCTCAAATGGACATCGAGAGATCTTTCTTTACGTTGGTGTCAAGTTTTCAACTCAGAAGAGGGCAACTTCTTGTGCCCGTAAAAAGGCATGATGCAACGCAGGTTGCGTTAAAAGATGCATCGGACTAGAGTGTAGTGTAAACGACACATACTAGCAAATGCAGGTTTGCTAGGACAAACTACTAGGACTGCAATATCAAGACGAGATTTTATAAATGTAAGAAGACGGAAAATTAACACTCAAACCAAAGTGGGAAAACGACGAAAATCGTGAAAAATTTGACATCAATACAAAACATGAATAACACAGGAAGATCGATAAAAACTATGAGAGGAACTGAAAAGAAAGGGGGTGTATTCTTGGAGCACATGTCCAGGAAATTTAAAGAAAAGCCCAAAATGGTGATGAAAGACGCAAACACGGCACTACGACTCCGATAACAAATAATGGGCGGCGACAGGTGGATGCCTCATGCAATGTAGCCCCAATTTCCTTCACCTCTTTCCTCAGCAATAGTTCGGAGTAAGTAGCAAGGAAAATCTACTTCTGTCCAGACTCCGTCCGTAATCTATTCAAATATGTTCATTTGCAATAACGTAGGTCTGAATAACTCAAGGGCACAATCTGAGACCAATCTGAGAACCAAAGTTAAATAAACGCACCTCTGGTGGTGTCGACTCTAGATGTTTCGAGACGAGTGGTATCCACAACCCCTACTCTCCCAAAATCTGGTTGATGATGACTCACGTGACCCGGAAATTGTCCCATTCCACTGGTGCTATTGTTCTGCATGTCTTGTTGTCTCTTACCTTCCATCACTGAAACATATAAAATAATTATAAGACTTGATACGTCCGGAGTCCACATTGACAAAAGTACAGTGAATGTGAATCAATGTGATGAACTTAGCTTGGTGCAAAACCAAAGAGAATGAGCTTTGCAGCACTATAAAAACATACTACAAGAATCCTTGTATGAGTGACATCAAAAAGCTCGAAAAAGTACCTTTCTGCATTATGTTCTCAAATATCTCGAACTGAGAACCCTGTATGGGAGGCCCCAACTGTGATGTGTAAGATGCACCAGCAGGTTGAGCTTGCTGCGAGGGTTGACCTAACCTCAGCTCAAAACTAGACAACGAACTGTCCTTTTCTTGCTGCATTGGCTCCCTTCCATCGTTCCAGGACAAGTCCATTCCTTTCAACAGGCTCCTGCTGTTCACAGCGACCTGTCGCTCCACGGCAACCTGGCGTTCTACTGCAGATACGTACTGTTGCTGAGTTCCATGACTAATAAAGTTGAAGAATTCCCCAGACGGAGCGGCTCCCATCTGCGAGGAGTTTCGAAAAGATTGAACTCGAGGTGCAGCTTGACTCCTTCCCGCATTATCTTGAAGGTTCCCGACAGCTGACTGATCACCTCCAAACTCCATAGGAGTATTTCTAAATGTTCTTCCAAAACTCTTCAACAAAGCTTCTCTTGAGTTTTGCAGAGTGCCCTGACCTGAGTTAGGTCGCAGTGCCATACTCGAGAGATTTTGGGCAGAGGGAAGATTCCCTGAAGGCCCGGGAGATAGAGAAGCATCCCACACTTGTGTAAGTCTACTTTTCAGCACATGATCTCCGTACGTTACATCAAGCTCTTTTTGCCAGCTCTGCGTGACAAATGCTTTATACTTTGATGGCCCCGACTCGTTCCCTTCACCCTCATTCCAATCCCATCCCATATTGTCTTCGGGAACTTTCACCTGAAACATCGAGTAGGGGATATAATGACAAACAGAGAGGTTTTTGTCAGAGGGACCGCCTCAGAATGCTCCTAAAGCATCAGGAGGTGATGTGCCGAACGAGTTGGTGAAACCGTATGGCAGATTGTCCACACCTTCAGCAGTATCAATACAAACCGAACCTGGGGCTGCAGTGTACTGAGACAAAAGTATGTTCACTTATCCAAGAATTCAAGTCAGGACACGATCATACGCTACTAGACCTCGCTACACCTGGAGATACTTTCATAACAACACCGTGTAGAGTAGTTGAATCCAAGATGAGGTCACTCACCCCATATTTAGCAAAAAAGATCTTCCTCCATTGTATAAGACACTCCCCACCGTCCATCACGACAACGTTACCAGGGTTTGCGTTGAAGATACCAGCATGCTGCAAAGTCGATGCCTTGTCGTCAGAAACGAGTTGACTAGCAACAACTTAGACCCTCTTAGGAAGAAAACGAAATACAAAGGTTCAGAGTCTCCTAGCACAACGAATAACATTTCTCTTGTATCACACAAAACAATGCTGCACAACCACCAGTAGGTCGATCATTCGAAGATCACACCAGTAGAGGGATCTTAAGACTTCTCTACCTGAGTGAATTTGGCGACAGACATTTGGAAATTATGGCAGGAACAAAGCACCCCCAGCCGACCTGAATCAGACAAACAAAGCTCCCCTCCTGCACTGCCAAAAATCTTCATCACCTTAAGAGTACCAAAGCGTGGTGAAGGGTTCGGAGCACACTAATTCTTTCAGAAAGATTGACATCTAAAGAAGTACTCTTGAGTACACGTTCATAGGGACATCCAAGTGTTTCCCAGAAACTGCCAAAGCTTCAGAAAGCCCTGAGGCAGTCTAAAGTATATCATGCAGCTCTAGAAGACATACACCTTTGCTTGTCACAGAGCGTAAGATCGGAAACAGATTTGAAGCAAAATTGATCACAAGTATTCTAGCATGTGTTCGACAGAATGGTTGGATGTTTCTGGTACCACTTTGAAAGCAAGACAGTCAAAGCCGGAACGAAGGAAACAGTGAGCTCGCAACATAAACTTGGAACAACTTGAACCATCCGGTCAAGACTATTTGTGTCGAGAATATAAGTTAGTGAAAACTCACCCACTCTGTGACCTGTGTCATAATTCGTACAATAAACCCGAAGTCCTCTTGTTGATGATGAAGATTGAGACGAAATGTTATTGCTCATGCCATTACTTATATCGCGTGATGCTTCTAAACTTCTTGAAAAATTGATCGCAGCGTCACGAGAAGCCTCCGCAGTTCTCGAATAGCTTCCACCAACCTCACGACCAGCTTCCACACTGGTTCTGGAGTAGCCTCCACCGACATCGCGCGATGCATCTACATTCCTAAGGTAGCTTCCACCAACATCAAGAGAAGGCTCAGAAGCCCTGGAGTAGCTTCCCCCGATGTCTCGAGACACCTCTGAATTTCTCATATAGCTGTCTCCCGTGCTCAAAATTGGTGGGTTTTGACCTCGGCTTCGTCTGTTGACAATCTCCGTAAGCCACTGAGGAAAAGGACCTTGTCCACTTCCGTCTGTTGAATTGTGAGAGACAATGTTCTGCTTCATCACCTCCATCCCTGATGTTCTAAGAACACTTGAATCGAAACAGTCTTGCCCTGTGCCCATTCTGGAGTACTGAGACATGTTGACCTCACGTCCCAGCATCGACAGGTTCGATTCACGCCCAATCAGGTTCAAAGAACTCTCAACTCCAGCGCCCGAACCTCCGTTACTTCCACGGCTACCTGAGGGTAATGCCGAAAGATGCCCAGTCCAGTTTCCCAACCCGGGACCTGGAACCGAACCCATGTGATAAGATGGGGCATTTCCTGAAGAAAACAGCGCCCTAGAATTCGCAACAGGCTGATAACTCGAACGAAGTTGTTGTTGAGAGCTAGGAATGAGTGCCAGTAAGGAATTGTTCACGTCTCCTCTAACTGATTTGATACCCGAATTCTGCTGCAAACCAAAATTGAGTACGTTCGCAGCGAGAGGCTCTTGTCTAATGGTGCGCTCAATGACGCACACCTCCTGTGAGACATATGGATGGCTATATTGCCCGGAGCTCATCTCAAACTGCACACAGACATAAAGTATCCTCAATAACACGTAGACCAAGAAAGTGACGAGCTGAACTGACACAGCACATACACTCCTCTTTCTTAAACTTCGCACGGTTTAGCCACTTTCATTTAGACAGTCACAAAACGAGCATGGAGACAAGTAACCTAATACCAAACTAGTCGGGATGAGCCTCAGACAGACTTAGCAGCTATCCGTGTTCATGAATTACATATTACTGCCTTCCTTACAGACATCGGGGATCAAACAGCAGGGCGAGGAGGTAACTTCGGGTGATCAGAGCAGTAGTCTTGAAAAGCGCGAACATAATTTTATCTTGACTGCATCATCCGTATGGAATCGTGCAGCACGAATTGTAAACGAAAATCTAGACTACTGATAGCTTTCAATTACCAGCAATCTTTCATCGTTATTCCCCTTCAGGCTAGCACAGAGGGCCTCAGTCAGGTGGGATTTCGATACGATTCTCAGAGGCCATTCGAATATTAATGCATGGCTTTACTCAATGGGTACGAATTCCAACCAAGTGTACTTTACTCGTTCAAAATTGTAAATTTCTGTTGATCACGTGGCAGTAAAGCATCTCAGGTCTTTTTGAAAAAAAACCGTATTTTCTCTCCCTCTCCCTCTCCCTCTCTCTCTCACTCTTACTCTTACTCTTACTCTCCTACTTAGTTCCTTACGATGATTGGAAAAATTTTCACAATCAAAATGTAGGCCGAAAATATGCCGTTTAGCGCTGGATGTGAATGATACCTGATTGAGTGAGCCGGACAGAGGGCTCGGCTGAGAAGCATGCCTGTTCAAGCCCTTCAAATTCCATATCTCATCCATGGCTCCTCTCTCAATTCGGATCCTCTAGCCAACTGGCATCTCGCTAACCAATTCGACACCAGTTTCCTAGCTCTGCCGCAAATCTTCAACTTCCGCTGCCCGCAGCCAGAACCACAAAAAAGCTCTGAGGCGACAAATCGAAGCCACGTTCCCCTCCTGCCGCGATCAGACTACCCTGTTCCTGTCCCTGTCACCTGATCCTCAAGAACCTGAACCCAGCATTGACTGACATGAGACTACCAAATCACATCCATCCAAGATACCCCTGCAGGCTCCGCGCTCCAAATCTGAAAGCCACGCCTGCCATCGCTCCGAGAGACATTCCTCCACCGCGCCATGGGCAAGCGTCGCAGTCAGGCTACCTAAAGGTCAGCTACAATTCCTCGACCTGCACCAGAATCCGGGCACGAATCTACGACGACCGCCGCGAGAGAGTCAAGGCCTGGAGACCGTGTCATCGAATCCCTTGCGCTTATGTAACACCCTCAAATCCCCTCCGCATGCCATCGGACCCTGGCTCGTCGCACCGACGCCACGCAAAGCATTCGACGGGGCATTCAGTCCCCGTCGGCCTCATCTAGAGCCAGCCATCACATCATCCATCGTATCTCGACCAGCAGGACCTGCTGCGCCACCATCCTGCCCCCCACCTCCCGTTCCCGGCTTCTTCTTCTTTCCATCATCCGCCCACTCCCCTCATCTCCCTCTCCCTCCCCGTCTCACAGCGCTCGCGTCTCCCCTCTGGCATCTTTTCCCACCGTCGTCTTCGGCCTCGGGGTCAACACTCTTCGCCTCGCCCCTCGCTCCTCTTCCTCCTCCTCCTTCTCCTCCTCCTGCCGATGCTCCTCTGCTGCTGCTGCTGCTGCTGCTGCTCCAATTCGCCCGTCCGCCTCCTCGTGGTCCTTCTGCGGCCCTCGCCTCACCATTCCCGACGACGACGACCCCGACGACGCCCCCACCAGCGATGGCTGACGACTGGCCTCATGGCGACTGACTGCTCCTCCTGCTCCTGCTTTCCATCGCTGCGCTCGCGCCAGCCCCCCGGACCCCAACACCCAACCAAAGCCCGGCCCGTCCCAGCCCGGCCCGACCCGACCAGCTACCCACTGCTGCCCGCTCGCCCTCCCTCCCTCCCTCCCTCCGTCCGCCCGCCCGCCGGGTCTTCGCGACAGCCCCACGGCGCTCCGCTCCTCTCCCTCTTTAGGGCTTTCGGCGAGGCCCCGTCAGACTCGACCGCCCGGACTGGCTGACTGGCTGGCGGGCTCGGGTTCTTTTCGACGCTCATTCTCCCGCCAAATATAGCGGCGCTCTGCGCCTCCGTTCCGTTCGGTGGCCGCACGCCGTCCGTTCTTGCGCCCGTCACTCCTCTCGATTGCTCGCCCTCCAAGATACTAAAGTGGGCCGAGAAGATTCCCCGTCCCCTCTCTGAGATCGCCGCTGCGCCGTCCGATGGCACTTCGACGGCTCGATTCGCCGTCTCCGCCTTTCCCTTGTCCGGACGTGGAGCGCGACGTTTGCTGGCGAGCGATTTAGTCCCTCTGCGCGATTGTTGGTTTGTGCTGCAGGTGAGGGGTCGCGGGAAGGGGGAGGGAGGAGGGGTGGGGCGGTGGGGGCCCGGGGAGGGTTGCGCGGGGTTTGCTACACCAACCGGCATCGCACGGGATCGATGGCGGAAGTGCGCTGCCGATATCGATTGGGCTAATCCGGCGCTAATGAGCTCACGATGTTTATCTCATCCCTAAGACATGTCAAATCATTTCGAGCGTCATGTCTTGGCCCGCGGCCCTCGCGCGCATTTGCAAATCGGTTCATACTCCAACGATCGTGTGCGTGAATCGCGCTCTTCGTGTACTTCAATTTCGTGCTCGGCAAACCTCTTTGTCAACGCCTTTCTCCGCCCTTCGGATCTCGGCCTTCCTGCACGTTCCTCCGCGCTGCCTTGGCGACATGGCGGTGAAATTAATGAAATGACGAGGAAATGATTGTCTCTCACATGAACGTTGCAGCCCACATAGCCCGTGATTCACGTCGACTGTAATACGGGGTCTCGCTCGTCCAACGATCTCTTGAACAGCGTATTTGGCATTTGCACCTCGTTTGCCATTTATCCCGAACGCATGCCGATAAATTTTATCTCATGCACCTTTCATTCTCCGCAAATCTTCGCCCTACAGGAACCCATAAAATCTCTTGTAAATGCTTCGGCCCTGCTATTTCGGCACGCCATGGCGCTATATACCGCATAACTGAAATTGTGGTTGAGATTACTAACTTAGTAAGAGCTTAATCTGAAGATGAACTCTCAAAAGCTGAAGTTCGTGAACTCCCGTCACTCTCTCCCTGTCTATAATTTATCGTCACATGCCAACAACATTTCAGAGGACATGGGCTACCTCATAAGTCTGGTAATGCACATGTACAATGAGAAAATAATATAAATGTTACACTTTCAAAGGAAGTTGTAATCTGATTCTTGTGGTCGATATCTACAGTGGAAGAATCCATGTCGTATGAAGTATGGAGCTTGCACTTCATAGTGGTGTTGAACGCCCAAGCACTAGGTTATATCTAGTAGAATGATGCACAATTAATACACTCGGATCTCTAGTATACACAGTTCTTGTGTATTTTTGCCCTTTATTATACTACAGTATTTACAGTTTGATTGGCTTCCTCGTACTTTGATCTAATAAAAAATTTCTAGATACTAGTAATGTCATTGAACTGATATTGATATTATTCAATATTATCCCCCACACAAATATTGTGTAAAAGACATCTAAGAATGTAAAAGAAATAGGGACATACCATCAAGTCTTAGATGTATAAACCATGGGATACATGCGGAAAGTAACAGTATCATCACAATGTCAAATGATCTACGCAATGCTTATATCATGAGTAATGCATATATCACTTTATTGCAAA
The DNA here is from genome assembly GCA_037833965.1 of Marchantia polymorpha subsp. ruderalis. Lineage (NCBI taxonomy): Eukaryota > Viridiplantae > Streptophyta > Marchantiopsida > Marchantiales > Marchantiaceae > Marchantia > Marchantia polymorpha. Next base: position 27,764,155 of record AP031351.1, on the reverse strand, counting down.
CTTATGAAATTAATCACGTTGTCTTGATGAAAACCAACTAGACAATAATTCTTAAAACAATTATATATATGATCATCATTAGACAATGAACTAAAGAAATGATTCACCTTGACGACTAAAATGGCAGCTATTAGCATACTCTCTCGCATCTCTTTCGAAGTTTAAGTCCATGTTTTTATGTAACTCAAAATCTGGAGAAACATATATCTAAATTTATTATTGTTTCTTATCGTTTGATATCGACACGATTTTTTTTATACCTATTGCTCATCCAAGATGATGTTGCACAACTACTAAAAAAATGCACCCATTTATGTAAATCCAATATACCCAAGTCTTCATTCAAGTACATATATGTATATTTCTGTTTGAATTTCAAAGTACTTTAATGTTTTAGTTATATGAAGTTTCCATTCTCTTATGTCATATCAAATTTCACATCTCTACTAGCAAATCTTTAAATAAAAACTCACTAAGAAAATTGTACATCAATATTAATACAACAGTAATCTACATGTATGAAGTATCATATAAACTTGCTTTACAAAAATAGAAGCAAAGAATTAATCAATACAATTATCTTATCTTAAGATGCATAATGATGTATAAAATGTAATATTTAAATGTAAAATATTCATTAGATTCTCTTTATAAAAATAAATATTGGAATAAAAGTAACTTAAAAACTTAAAAAATACAATTTCTATAAATGTGTGAAGATCACATATGCTAATATTTATTTAAACATTTGAAAATCACTTGGCTATTGTGTGCAATAAAAATGATACAATAATAATTTTATTTAAATATTTATTAATATTTATTTGTTGGAAAATGCAATTTAAAACAATGAAACTATATGCACTATATGTAATTTGAATGTATATTTAATGTGCACACGTAAATATTGGATATGATATAGCACACCTTTTTCAGTGCATGTTTGAAATTATGTATTGAGAAAAATAACATCTACCTTCAAAAAGTGAAAAATGTGTAATGGATTATGTACATGCTGAATTTAAACTCAATTACACTAAAAATATAAAATTTTGCTTCAAAGTTAAATATATTTATATTTAAGCAATCTAATTTACGTAAAAGTAAGAATTTTGTGGTTTATGTATCAATGTCATTTACGTACGTCACTGTTTGTAAATTATATATGAAAGAAAATAACAAAAATGACTCTGAAAAACATGAAAGCATCATATTTAATAAATTTTCTGCTTATGACACATGTGTCCATACATCATGTCAGCCGTCTTTGATTTGAAGAATTTATAAGAATTTATTTGCAATATATCTTGATTTAAAATAATATATATGAAAGAAAACACACGATAATTTAAGATGAGCAAAAGATGCACTTTATTTGAATCATGAGATAACACATTTCAGAACTTGACAAAACCTAAATATATGGCTTAATTTTTTATCTCAATTCAATTCAAACATTAAATCACATATATATTATTGAGAGATTTTTTCGCAATTTTTTTAAAGACAGAATATGTGTATGATTTTATTTCTATAATTTTCTGTATATTTATTTAATAGGTTTTAATTTATTCAAAATATTATGAAATAATGAAGATTTATGATTTTTTAAAGATAGGTTTTTTGGTTTTTTATGTGATGTTAAATTATCATAAGATGTTCTATTTAAATTTTCAGTTTACCTTATAAATAATGATAAATAATAGTATTTAAAAAAAATGTTTTGGAAGTGAAAGTCATGTAGATTATTATTTCTTTTGAAATTATGGATTGTGAATAATTTATGTTTTATGTATGTCATGTCATAATACATATGTTCACTTCTATACAAGAAGACTTCATTCATTAATTGATATTTTTATTGTTTGTCACACTTAGTTAGAATAACGATTATTCACTTTACAAATAATAACAGATCTAAGGAGAAAAAATTAAATATTTAAAATTTTGAACAGTTATTAACTAATATCTGTGTAATTGAAAATGATGTTGCATGTTGTGAATGTAATCAAAAAATATTCCTTTAGATTCATCGTAATGATATCAAATATTTTCGTCTTTTGTAATTAGTACATGAAAATTTTAAATTTTTATTTATCAAATTTTTTTCCCAAACAGTACATTGAATTTTAAATAGTAAATATTGTTAATTGATTCATGTTTAAGTAAATAGCTTAAGATTCAAAATCTTTAAAAGATTTTTTATGAATATATAAAATCATACTTAGCTATGATTTGTAAATTTATATAAAAATTTAGATCAAACAGAAATCGAATAAAATATTTTATTGTAAAAGTCTTTCATTCATTTCAAATATTTATATTTTTATATAAGAATGATGATAATATCACAATCCAGAAGTAGATTTACGTTCAAGAAGTTTAAAATGATTTCTAATCCATTATTATCCAAGTTTTACTTTTGCAATAGTGACAAGGGATGAAAATGAGTGTTGAAAATATAAAGTCAGTTAATTAAAAAAAAATGCAATCAATCTCATGAAGAATATAATGAAGGATAATAGAAAAAAACTATGGCCATATAACCACATTCAGGAGATAACTTCAGAATATAAATGAATGTATTAGTCATTAAGATTTCTTGAATAATGATGATGTGTAAAGCATGACTTTGAGTTTACTTTGTGCAAGTTTATTGTTAAGTTCAACTTCTATTGATTTGATGATGGATATTACATCTTGGTTATTTATTTGAATTCATCTTCTTGCTTGTATATAATTTCAATTGCATTTTTATAATTTGTTTGAAATTAAATCATGAATGAAATTATTTTCATCATCAATTAGTTTCGATGTTTATAAATAGTCGTAAAATGCAAGAATTCTCTTACGAATATTCTTCAAATTATATTTCATCAGCATAAATAATCATAGTGTTAAAAAATGAAAGGAACACTTGCAATCAAATTGTCATGGCATCTTAATTTTTTTTCTTTCATCCTTAAATTTAAATAAACTATATAAGTGAGATGAAATATATTTTATAACACCAAAAATGATTGTTCTTTTATACACTTGATCAATGCTTTTTGTTTGATCAATTTTTTTTCTTTATATTAGATTCTTTATATTTTCCAAAATAGAGAAAACAAAATTGCAAGAGAGAATGATGTATCATATCGTCTAGTATTTGATGAATTGGATATTTATAAAGTAATTATGAATTTAGTCTTTGATAAAATTACCTCAAATCAAATATATTATAGTTTTAGTGTTGCTTTCAAATCAAATAGGGATGTACCTAATAAATTGGAGCACAGATTTAGGACATCTCCATGTGAAATATTTTTCCTCGCATCTTATCAAAACCATCATGTTTTTGTTTTCACAATGAGTAAAGTTTCTCTGTTCTCAAAATGAACCCATTTTGATATAAAAATTTGTTGATTCAATAGTTTTCACATTGTTCCGTACACACTCAAATGTATCATAAACAATTCGAATCAAATCAAATAATGAAACCCCATTCCAAATTTACGGACCACCATAGACAACCCACTTAACACTACTCTCAATCACGATTGATAACCCACTTAACGCTACTCTCAACGCTAAAATGCTTAACTTCAAACTCGATTTTTGTCGACTATACATTCTTCCACGAGAATGTACCATCACCCTAAAAACGATGCTAAAAATAAAAATACTTGTGTACGTGAAACCATATTCCCTAGTCACTACGGCCTAGTGTATAATGAAAATTTACTTCGAGAGTAAACAACCATATCAAACCTTATTTTGTGTAATTGATTTAATACTCTTACCACACTCATGTTAAAATCTACTCGGGAAATCTAGGTGACTTGTAACTTAACCCGAGTCGCTATGAAGGAACTCTCCGCTGCTACTGTAAGATTATCGAAACTTCTGCAATCAGCGAGCCCAAAGAAAACTAGTCGATTTCGTTTGCTTTTTCAACCACCAAAACTCGCAATTCGGAGTCAAACATCAAAAAAGGGAATAATATTTCATCGATATTTCATCGATCCTGTACGTTCGAACTCGAAATACCTTGAACCGTCTTCGTAGCGTATCCCGTACGTCGGGTTCATTGCGTACATGATCTGATCTTGCAGTTAGACGACCTTCACTCCTCTTATCCAGGCATGAAATGCCCGGATTTCATTTCATGGTGCATCTCCAGTCGCAAAGGATGACTCAAGACCACACCTTTGCATGTTTGTGATTCTAGAGACGGCGTGGCGATTGTTCTTATCCAGGGCCGCCAGGAGAGAATGAGTCCTGATGCATCTGTAACCGCAGAACGTCCGCTATTGTGTTGAAATTCTGCGCCATGCTCCTCCTCCTCCTCCTCGAGCCTAGAAATGATGATGGCAGGGCATTCTAGATCGGGTCTCACAGGTCAGGCTTTCCTGAAGCAGGGATCTTTCCCGAGAAGCGGAGGAGCAGGATATAATCGTCATGCACCGGGTCCATGCAGACAAGGACGATGGTGCACACAGTCACCTCGATTTGCTCCCGACCGCCACGCCTCTCCCATCTACCTCAACCGGAATCTCGTAGCCTTTATCGGCCTGATCACGACAGGGTATAAAGCCGAAAAACTCGACATTCAGTCGATAAAACTAACAATTCTTTCGATTTTCTTTCTGACTCGTCACGAGTTGTACCCTCCCACGTGAAACTGCAGGCGACTCAGACGAACGAGTGCCCCGCAGCCGATAGGATTCGAGTCGATACAATTATGGAAAATTGGAGCAATCATAATCCTGATCTCGTTGAGTAGGAAAGCCTGGTTCGACACTTTGGTCGCAAGTACCTGACATCAGACGATGTTCCGTAGGGATCCTGGATACGAGGCTGGGAAAGCAAGGGTGTGACAAAATCATATTTCAGATTTTCCTGTTGAGGAGTTGCAGTTTCACACGGGGGACAGTTCCATTGATGGAAAGGTTGCCTGCCCCACAGTCCATCTCGGTGAGGTCATCGAGCATCAGATTGTAAACTCCACCGAGTAGGCTTGAGTTGACTAGACACGCTGTAATATCAGTGTCAAAACGCAAGAAGTACATGAAAGTCGCGCACTGCAATCTACATTTCGCATTTTCGAAGCGATTTACCGTTGTTAGCGTGAATCTGACGTATCAAACTGTTACAATCTCGAAGAAGAAAAGGACTGCCACAGCTTGCAGTCCAAGATTTTTTCTTTTTAAGCACTTGACTATTGTACAAGGAAGGAGTGAACTCATCGCCGATGACGGGCACAGATCGACCCTAGACTCGGAGCGGGCAGATGACAGTGAAAGAATCTGAATGTAGTAGTAATGTTTATCGCGGCTTTGATAAGCGGATCAATAATATGTGGAAACTTCGTGAATAAATTCTAACTGGGCCAGCACTTTCGCAGCACTCTTTTTGATGCTGTGGCTCCCGAAGGTGGCAAGATCTACAAGCGGGATTCGAGACCTGTTTCCGTAGACCTCTTTCATCCCTTTGGCTACAAATATCCTCTCCAGGAACCTAATTGCTTTCTCTTTTAATTCAGGTGTACCTACAGTGAGTATGTTAATGAGGGGGGAGATTCCATCAGAATTATGTAACAACTGGGCTGCAGGCTGAAGCGTATCATCTTCAGCAACCAGCGTTTCTAGTGCTTCTACTGCAGCTTCAGCAGCTGCGCCTCGATCCTCGCTCATGACCACAATGAGCCCCGAAACAGCGTCTGCCTCTACTATACAGAAAGTTGTCTTCACACTACACCTACCACTATGAACCTTGCATTTCGGAGCCCGGGAAGTCCCGAAGCAGCTGCACATTGTCTCGGGCTCTAGACAGAGAGAAGGAGTGCTCTTGGAGAAATTCCCCAGGGCAGTCGCTGCCCTGGCTTTGCTCTTGACGGTTCCAGAATACATCGTTCGTACGAGAAGGGAATGAACATCCAGATTGGCAACGGAGTGTTGCATCTTGGTGTTGGACGGGTCTGTGAATCTTACCAATGCGTCAACTGCAGCTTCCTTAGCCTTTGGGGTCCCTGTCTTGAGCACCTCCACGAGTATGGAGATGGCTTCAGCTTCTACTAAGGCCTCTGTAACAGGGTCCTGTTGGGGCAAGTTTGCAATAATCCCAGCGGCTGCTATTTGCACTTCCTCGGCCATGCTGTTGTCGAGCAATTTCAGCAGAGCTCGATAGTTTTGTTGTTTCTGCATGTACTCCGCAATCTCCGACCCACCGCTTGCCGAGAGGTGATGAAGTATTTGTACGACACAATCGCGAAGTTCCCGGTCGTGTCCCTCGATCATGGGCAGCAGCAGCGATATTCCGCGCAACCTCCTCAGGGTATCTCTGACTTGCGTCGAATCCGAAGATGAGAGCAGTCCCAGCAGCGTACGTAGAACGTGTTTCCGGATAAGGGGATTGTTCAAAGAATTTTCGTAGACAGCGAGGAGGTTCTCGAGAGTTTCGCTGTCATGTAATGGAGTCCCACTACGGTCGACGAAGAACTCCGTGCCATCAATTTCGGCTATAGTATCCAGAATTACAGCGGCATTCTCCCTCACATAAAGGGTGGACATCCCCGACAGCAGATGGTTCAACACCACACGCACTCCACCTGCTTTGGCAATGTGGCCTTTGATGAGTCGGTGAGAACAAAGGCTCTGCAGAGCTCTCATGGCAGCTACTTTTGTTTCCAATTTCCCGAGTTCCATCATCCGCACGAGAGGAGGCACGACCTGCATCTCAGCCATTGTGGTCTTCGCTTCGTCCGTGAGGGTCAGAGCTGCTAGTGTGTTGGCCATTACCACCTTGGTAGCATCGTCCTTACCTGAAACAATCCTCCAGTTAGACGAGGCGATGTGGGATTCGTCGGGTGTGGATGTATGAGGGAATTGATCTAGTGCGGGTTGGATGGCACATCTCCAATTCCCCCCACACACACAGCCTTGGATTCACATGGTGACAGTGACAAGAGTACACAGAGAAATGCTTATTGTCAAGACGGGGTGACGGCCACGTTCGATCAGGTCATTCAATCACATCCTAACGCAGATCACGATTTGATTAAGTGAGGCCTTGACAGGAGAAGAGTGGGGGGAGAGGTCACCTTCGCTCAGACATCGCACGAGGGGTGAGCACCAATTAGCGTTGGCCATCGCCACTACGTTGTCTTTCTCGTCGGAGAGCTTGTCCAGAGTGAGTCTCGCCAGCTGCGCGGCCTCGGTGTCTTTGCCATTGAGTAGAGTCACCAACAGCAGAATGGCGCTACGCTCTCGCCCAATTTTGAGACTCATGCTGCCATTCCCTTCCAGCAACTCAAGGAGCAATGCGGCAGCTGCTTTCGCCACGCCCGCTTCTCGTCCCAGGCAGCGGACGATCTGTTCCAGGGCACCGGCGTCGACCAAAAGCTCCTGGACAAGAGGCAGAGAAACAACATAAATGGATGGCAGCGAGAGAGAAGAGCCAACTACAAATAACTTTGTGCGTGCAAAGCTGGTCAGGAAGAGTAGTTCAAGAAGAGAAGAGACAGACGAGGAGCAGCTCGATTGCTCACTTGATTTGGTTTGTTCTTTTGCACTAGCGCGAGAAGAGCGGCCAAGCTGCCTCGCTTGATATCTCTGTTCGAGGACTTAAGAGCTTTGACGATATCGACCAGGAGGCCTTCTTGGACGATCCAATCTTTGTTCGTTCTGTTCTTCTGGCACAGCTCGATCAACTCATCGAGCGCAGCTTTTTGTTCACCTTCGCTCTCGGACTGGAGCATGGACTTCGCTCTGAGAATACCTATGCAGTAATTGCGCTCCTGCCATTCCTCGATCGACTGCCTGACCGGAATGTTCGGCCTCAGTGTCATATCGCTCAGTTCCTCCTGAGTGACCGGATCGGTCGTGTTTCCCTCTGCGAACCACGCTGTTATCGATGCACGCTCGAAGCATGAGCCTGTTACAAGACTGACCGGATCCACCATTAGCTCCTTCGTCAGAGGGCACATGAACGACTTCAGCGGCAGGATGAGCTTGGTGGTGTTGACAGTGTTTCTTATGCTCCTAACCCTTCCCCAATACGTCTGATTAGAAGAGTCGGGAAGGTAGGAAGAATCAGCTCGAGAGAGCAGGGTGATGACCTGCTCCATAAACGCCTCCTCCTCGCGCTCCTTCCTCAATGCGGCCTCTTCCTTCTCCCGTTTGAAGCTCGCGAGCTCTCTGCTGATCTCGGACGCATTCACCGGGATTCCTACAGCTCTGGCGATATCCACCAGAAGATCATTCGCAAACCCTTGATCGGTTCTATGTTCTCGTAAACCTTGCTCGAGCTTATTGATCACAAGGAGCTTGGATTCCGAAGTCTGAAACTTGACACTGACCATCTGCTGTTTCAACCTGCTCACATTCACACTAATATCCCCGGCCACTTCGGCGCTGGCCAGGGCCAGAAGCTCCAAGGACTTGCCTACGTTCCGAGTGATCTCCTGAGTCTCTCGGACGATGGAGCGACAATTTACCAGCAGATACATCTTGGGCTTGCTGGTACAGGTATCGATCAGAGTTCGGGCTTTCTTGAGATCATCCTGGAGGGATTCCAATGCTGTTCTCACGGCGGGCGAATCTTTCATGTCCTGCCGTCTCAACTCCACCAGCAAGGGCTGAATATCCTGAAGGAAGTTCGACAATATCCTGAAGCTTTCTTTCTCGAAGAGAACATCCTGAGCAGCCACGGCAGTCTCCAGAACTTGCGACGTCAACAGGGTCAACAGAGTGCCGAGCGGTATCAGCTCGAGCACCATCTTGCTCGCGCTGGAGGATCGGAGCTAACCGATCGAGGCTGGGCCGATTTGTCACAGCTCCTTACCACTGCATGCGACCTCTGGCTGGCTAACGATGCCAGAGCCCGAACTTCTCACATCCTCGGCAGCACAAAGTCTCCTCGCTGGAATCTCACCCGCTCTTCCTCGCGAGAATGCTCTTCTTCCTCAATCCGACGAGCACACATGAAGCACTCGACCACAACCTGTGCAGAGCCTCGCTAAAATTTCCTCCGGCCTGGACCTCCCTCACAGGGTTCAGCACAATCAACCTACGCAAGCAATCCCAGCATCAATTGACTTCGACGGGCTCGATGATGAGGGCACGACACGAGCCATTTCGCTCTCGACGCGCTCTCGACGCCCGCTGCTGCTGCCGTCCCGACCGCTTCTAAAGAAATGCACATCACAAGATGAGCGTCCGCACTCGGCTCTGGCCCCGGGATGCAATCAATCGGCGTGAAAGTCCAGGAGCCAAAGCGGACCGACCGAGCGCTGCCGAGAGCAATTGGGTCAACTTCCTCGCAGTCCACTTCGTCTTCGTCGTCGTGTCTGTACGCTGGCCTCGACGACACCCAGGCCCCACCCCACAGCTTCGCGCATCCTTCTGTCCAAAGCGTCGTCCATGGCCTTAAACCCAGCTTATGAAAAGCCACGCAAACGAAGAAGAATGTGGCATATGCGGTGTCCCGGTCAAAGCCCTAACCATGCGGCACTCGTCCGAATCTTCCGTCTGCTCCGAGGCCGGCCCCACAATCGCCCACTGTGTCCGAACAAGTGCGCTTTTCCTCCTACCAACTAATCGGCCGAAGGGCCTCCTCACCCCGTGGCACTTCTTATACCTCGACCGCACCAGATTCAGAGCTTCGTTGCTTCTTCGTCGATCCGATCGGACCTTGCTGGGCCCCGTGAGACTCTCGTTCGATCTTGTACAGGCTGCTGCTGCTGCTGCTATATACAGCCAGCGTCGTCCCCTGAAGGAGGACGATTCCCCGGGAGGATCTGCATCCAGCCCCGAGTGCCACCTGGCCGACGCGATCGCCTCCACCACTCTCATGCAGAAAAGATCGAGAGCTCGTCTCTGGACCGAACGAGAATTCCCGGCCTTTCCGTTCTGAAATTCCCGTTCGCCCCCGGGGCACGCAAGTCAATGGGGAGTGGGGGCCCTGAAACCGCTGTTCATTCCCCTGGGTCGATTATCCTCACGCTCGTTCCTTCCTGCCCTGTCCTCATTCCTCTGTACAAACTCGAAGTCTACGCTGTACTGTAATGTACATCTCTGTACTGTACGAAAGGAAGGCGTTCTCTCGAGTCTCGGCTCTCGGACGCACGCGGCTCTCGCCTCGCCGTCGTCAGAATGGGGCTCTGTCTGTCTGTCCGGCCGTCCGTCCGTCTGCGCGTCGGTCTCCCACCGGAGCTCCAGAGCCAGGATCATCCGAGATCCGTCTGCTGCTGCCTGCAGATCTCTTTGTTACTCCACCGCCTGCTCCCTGTTACCGCAGAAACTGACTGCGCTGGTACGGAGCGAGACGTCTGTCGAGTCTCTTCCGCTGTGGTCAGGCCCGCATTAATTGACCCTTGCCACCCGACCGTGTGTTCCAGGCTCGTGCAGCCTACCGAGTGGATCTGGCCAGGTGTCACTGACATCCACCCTTGCTATCGGAACCAAGTGGATAAATTAGAGGAGGAGTGAACTGCTGTATCGAGAAAAATGGAGATGGATATAACCTTCATAAGATCGACCTTCGCCAAAGTACCTGTTCTCTCTAACCTCCATAAGATCGACCTTCGCCAAAGTACCTGTTCTCTATAACCTTCATAAGATCGACCTTCGCCAAAGTACCTGTTCTCTCGTTCTAATCACGGTGGGAGAGAATTTCCAGATCATGCTCTTTTGGAATGGGAATCCGATGATTTAAGAGTAGCACAAGTGGGAATGACTATTGGAAGCATGTGGTCTTGTCTCCATCTATGATTCCCTTTTTGACCTTCACGTACCCCAGAAAACCAGTCCACGATTACTTTGGTCCTCCACCTTCTTTAGTAGTTGGAGAGATTTTCAACGCCTGAAAATCGTTCTAACTTGTTATCATTATCTAGCTAAAACGAACCATATTGAGCTCATTTTAACAATATGACAAAGATTATACTACAAAAATTCTGATCTTGATCATGGTTCATATGAACGTGGTGCAATTTCAGTCTTATTTTTGACTTTGTCTTCGTTTTATCTCATGTTGTCTACATGTTGACTGGAAGGATATTTGCATCAGGCGTACAGTTTTGAATCAACTAAGTCTTATTTGTAAACAATAAAAAACTTGCACTCTTCAATCTAATGATGTTTGAAGGGTTTAGGGATTTTTGATCCAAAAAATTTGGATCAAAAATTGCCCTAAACCCTATTTTCTTTCAGGTCTTGATTAGTTTTGAAGTCCTATGATATATACATTCGGACAGTGAATGATAAGGTTACATGAAAACATATTTAAAAATTCATCAAAAATGTATGCGTTTGAACTCTTATGCATCTTAATATGATGATTCACAGTTGGAGCGTGAGATGTACATTTAAAAACATGTTTGGGCTGTTGGAAAGAATATTATGAGAGTTTTGAAAAACTAAATTTTTATCCAAAAGAGGGTTTGGAATTCGTATTTACGTTTGAAATTTGGAGATATAATTATGAATATTTTGATATATCAAATTTTAACCACTCTACATTTTTTACATTAGACTTCAATTTTTAAAAAGATTTTTATAATTGGATAAGCCTCAATATTTGACTGATAGCTTAAAACTTTTATGCACATTTCAAATTAAAAACTTATCACTATCCTCACATTCTTGCCGGTACATGGTTACTAGCTTCAAGATTTGTAGATAGAACATGATTTTACTGCAGTATAAGTATTCTCTTGGCCTTCTCCTAAATATCTTTTGTGTTTTACTTTCTCAACAATCTTCATTTGGCTATTTCAAGGTGCCCAAACTATAGCACATAAAGATTAAGAAAGTCAACGATTTTACTTGTTTATTTTTCATAAAGAATTTGCTAAACCTTGCAAGAACTTAACATGTTTTCATTTTTTCATAACTGATATCTATTTATGTGAATTTTAACACCATGATGTGCATATGCATATAAATTCTACTTTTATGATCATTTCACCGAATTTAATATATTTCACAAATAAATCAAGAATCGATGGTAAAAAAAAAGATTGAATTTTTTTAATATAAATTCAGCTATTTCCCAAATCATGTGAAAAAAGCTGTTTTTTATTTGAGATCCAATCACCAGAGTTAAGTTATCATTTTTTTCCTTAAAATTGTTTCAATTGAATCAAATTATTACTTTTAACATAACAATTCAATCCAAGTTTTATTTGCTGGAGCTATGATTTGAAAGATTCTAAAATTTGAAAGAATTCTTTGACACAATTCAGTAGTTGGTGATAATCTCATTCTACTCTCTTCGTCCAAAAAAATAATTAAAATAAGAATGTCATTTTTTACATTGCTATCATTTTTTTGAGTAATTTTTAATATCATTCTGCAATTTTTCAAAAATATTTTTAAAAATTCCAAAAAAATTAGAAAAAAATACTGATGATGATCCAAATTGCAATGAAAAACTAAGTTATTGAAGTTTGAATATCACTCAATTCAAATTAACTTCATTTAGTTTCACATTTATATATCTACTGTGAATAAAGTTTTGAAACATAATAAAAAATAAAATATCAGGTTTACAAAAATTTAAAAAAAACGGATTTAATGTAAAAAGAAAAAAATCGAGTAGATTAGATCCAAGAAATAAAACATGGTACAGATTTTTAAGTTCAAAATGTTTAGACGCAAGGAATAAATTGAAGTTCAATTCTCAAATTGCATTGAGGAAACAACATAATATCAACAGGTCTAGAGAATATTATCTTTTAGATAATTTGATCAAAAGCTAAAAATCAATTATATTGAATGTGACTGCATAGAGAATATTTTATAATGATTACAATTAAATCTATCAATAGTATAAGTACATTAATCACATAATTAGATGTTGATTTTTTATACTAAAATATGTAATATATGCGTATTTAATGTAATATTTAATCCAAAAATATTCAGTCCAAAATATGCATTGTGTTAGGCAGACATGCAATTATACAAACAAACAGAGTGCACATAGTAGTGACATGGTTCACATTTCACAATGCTTCGTCCACTGAGAAAAAACACACCATAGACTTTACTACCAAGGTGAAACCACAAATGTCAACGCAGATGCATCAGATATATATACCAACAACAACGACTGATACTAGATATAAATAGCTAAAAATGAGTTTACTCCTTAATTGGAGTTAAACTCAACATCTATGAGTCAACTTTTCATCCTATAAATTGCATTTGTTTTATTTTTTTGCATAATGATTTTACTTAATATTTTACAATGTTAATATTTTTCATTGATTTTTTCTTTAAATGATTCAATTGATTTAACAATAGGCATTACATTTTCAAATATTGACAAACTTTTTTCTATTTTATTAAAAAAAATGAAATTAAATTTTACATCAATATAATTAAATTTAGAATTTGTATATTAAAAAATCTTAATCATTTTACAATTTAAAGTCTTATTTCATCAAATTCTCAATCTGAACACTTTTAAATCTGATCAATATTTTACTTGTTTTCCAAACAATTCAAGATTCAAATTTTATGTTATCTAATCAATTTGAAGAAAATTACTTGGTGAGATCTATCTGGAACATAAAAAATTTGACGAGATTTTAAATGATTCAGTTTACTTGATGGCACCTTCCACCACAGTCTGCATTCCACTGATAACAACAATTTTTGTATTGAGAGTTTAACGATAGATTTCAGTTGTTCGTTGATGGGAGATCATAATGTAAATAGGCCCTTGTAAATCCAACTCATGACCTCATCTATTATTGATTTGGGCATAATTCAAAACATCACGTGGTCAAATGCAAGACAACCACTAGCCAATCGAAAAGTGAGGGAGAAGGTCTAAATGATGATGATTCTTTCTTACAATGAGTTCATCAAACACTTTGATCATAACATTACACAAATAAAAAAAATCACAAATTTCATATTCAGATTCATCCAAAATTGCTAGAGGTTAATATGAGCTATTACGATAAATTATAATCATTAACTATTCAAATTTTAAAGCTCCAAACTTCTTGGAATGTAATGGACTTTTGCTAAAACTAAACTATAACTTTGTTGTGAGCTGCACTTTTGAAATTGAAAACACATGTTACAAAAACACAAGCATTATAAAAACTTGTAAAGTAACATTGGCGATGGTGATACGTCACAGGGATCTCATAGGATAAAGTAAAACGTTCATGTTTTAGTATGCAACCTAAAGTGTTTTGCATTCAAGGTGGGTATCATCAAGTAGTTTTCTCAATAAATTTGACATTAAAGTATAAATATATAGTTTTAAATTCATATATAAAATACTTATTTTATGTTTGAAATACGTAAACTTCTATTAAATTAATAGAAAATTTATTTCATTGATACATCTAGTGTTGCAATCTTATCTTTGAGTTATTAATTTTAAAATTATTATATATCAGTTTTTATGATTATCTTTCATATGTTTCTTCATCAATTAATTAAATTGTTGTATTGATTTATTTTTTTCATTATACATAAATAAAATTTTGATCAATTAATTATAAATGATAAATAAAATGGTAAAATAATTCAGTGTAACAATGAATTATGAAAATTTGAATTTTTAACAATAATATAAATGTTTGCTATCAAAATTCATGTAACAATTTATGCAAGGAGATCAAATGCAAAACAAAGCAGCACATTATTTTCTAATAATTAGTAAGTAAAATATATAATAAGTATGATAATATTCTTATATAAAAATTAAATCATTTAATTTCTTTTTTTTTGTTATCTTGTTCATGTTTATACAATACTTGAATTTTTAAATTTGCAGATTTAAGTTTCAATCAAGTTTATAAAGGATAAAAGAACACATTTAAATTAAAAGAATTTATTTAACATTTAAAAATATTTTTTTATCTAAATTTCAGCAATATTTGTTAACAAACTTTCTTCTTGTGTTTTTTGAAAACAATTTTTTATTTGTAATCTTAGCCAAAAAATCCATATGTGCAATCAACAAAGCTAAGTGTATTTATATACATATTTGTTTCTCTAATCTTAAAAGCATCAAATAAATCACTTTTTTCATTTGTTCATGTTATCAATACAATTTTAGTGGAGGTAGAAACAATTGAACGCAATGAAAATTGTTATGGATGGTGATCTTTGTTGTTTGATGTGTTTGATGTAAAATAGATGATTTAATTCTTAATTCTGTCAAGTCTTTGATAAGAATTGTGAGAACAAATATAGTAAAATGATTATGCTTATCTTTAGTTTTCATCTAAATGATTGTTATCACTATGAAGTGACAACAAAATAATATTTTCATTACAATATGAAGTGATAGACTCATAATGTTTTTGAATCTTTATCATTAAATCATAATACTTATAACCTTGCAAATAATTGTATTTTTTCAATTACAAAACTACAATTCAGTTACATTACATCTTAGATCACATGTGGAAAAAATATTGAAGACTAATTTTTTAAACACTAAAAAGACAATCCATATTGAGTAATAATTTGTAATTCGGATTTGATTGATAAAAGATACTAAAAAGTAGATTATATAAAAACATATTCAACCTTATTCATATGTAGCATTTGAGTAGATCTCTCTTAACCTTACATAGAAGATTCAATAATTCTCTAATGTCAAGTATCAATAACATCAAATTTGAAAAAATGCCTTGATGATATCAATGCGTAACAAAAAACATCTGTTGAAACATAACAAATATCATTTTATATGACGGGTATACACCAACAACACCAACATTCATGTTGGTGTTGTTCTAAACGAAGTTATTTGAACACCGTCATTCATGTTGTAAACGAAGTTTGTGAACTATGATATTAACGTTTACTCATATATGATGAATTGTATTTCAAGTCTACAACCTTCAGCTAATACCTACCATTCAGTTTAAAACTTTTTCAGTACTTCAAATCTGATCTCGATCAAATCCCGAAGTTGTACTCTTTCCACTTACTATCTGAATACTAATTTTTTTTGTCCTTGTTGTTACTATACTTTTCTTTGATATTATTACTCAATACAGTGGGTGTTTGTCAACACAAAATTTTAATTCTTGTTTTGTACTTCTTTGAAAATTCTCTCGATTTTTGCTCTGTTTTTACTTGACAACTTCCTAGTTGCTCAAAGCGCAAATGTATGACGGCGTGCAATTCAAATTTTCTAAACACTCATACGATCCGAAGAAGAAACAAAGAGAAGTGACACCTAATGAATAAGATCGGACTAAGAAGTAGAAACAACAATAGAAGCGGAATCACGAGCTGTAGTCGATTATTTGCTATTCAATGTAGCTTGTTGTGGGAAGCTAAAATTGCTCCCCACGCAAAATTAACTAGATTTTGCCATTCAAATAAGTTCACACTTACTCTTTGCTAGGGAAAGTTGATGGAAAAAAGAGAATGTAAATAAAATTAGAAAACTATGTCGGAGTAGGTGTGATAAAATCAGAATAACGCTAATTAAAAAGTTAGCTAGACACGCTACCGGTATTTGTGCTTTTGAATTAATTCCAAACTAGAAGAATTTGTCAGGTAGATTGAATCCAAACCTTCTAAGCATAGATCTAGGAATTCTAGAATACTTGGAGAGGCTCCGGAAGGCTAAGTTAGGTAGTACAGTATGCTGGCGGTGGAAAGAGGTGATCAAGCAGTTATCATATACAGAATTCTCGGCAAGTAATATCTCACAATTTTTGATGGCGGCTAGGGTTTTGAAGACCGTCAGAGCCGCCGCAATTAGGTTTAGAGTTTTTTTTAAGATTTTGTGTGGGACTCTTTTTTCGCTTGTTTATGCGACTTGATTCTGTTTTGCAACTCTTTCGTTTTTTGTGTCTAACCCTAGACCCAGGTTCTTGCCGGTTCAGTAAGTGCTCTAGGGCAAGATCCGTAAGTTTATGAAAGAAAGTCCCGGATTCGTTTCTAGAGGAAGATTGGTGATGAATGTGTTCTAGTGTGTAGTGGGAGGGTCTCTTCATTGTGGTGTTTATCTAAATAACGTCTGTCTGTGTGACATAGCCGCTGCTAGGATTGGGTAGTATCCGGTGGGATGCTCAGGGTAGGAAAACTCCGAATGTACGCCAGTCCCACCTTCCGATGAGATTCCACGATACTTGGACGAGTTAGTTTAGGAGATGGCACGGGGCTCCCACTTATCTTGTACTATTCAATCCCCACTTTGAATCCAGATCAAGATGTTCTTGTAGTACTTGGTTGAGTTTGTGAGTATCTTCTGCGTGACCTCCTGATTCAGATCTAACAACTTAGAACAGTTGTGAGAAGGTAACTGCAACTCTTGTTTTAGTTTTTTTTTGTCTTTATTTTCATAGTGATTCTTCCGTCACTTTAATCGTTGGAAGGGTAGGAGCCATCCTTCCACAAGACTAACGGCGCCCTATGATATAGTGGTAAAACTTCTATTTTTTCACTTGTTACATTTGTTGATACTTGGTATCCGGAAAGCTAATGACATTTGACTTTGACGTCTAGATTCGGTTTTTTGTGAGGTTTCAATCTTAGGTCATTTTGATTGTACTTTGGGTTTGTTTCGATAAATACCACATCTGAAAACTCCTCATACTCTTTGTACTTCACAAGATTCCCGAAATAGACACTCAAGTCTATATTAGTGAAGTTTTTGCCAAAAAACTTGCTAATTGAATGCTTCAAACGATATAGTGTTCCGACACTTGCTCATTCAATTTTGTCTCAAATGGCTAGCAATTGTTGCAAGTATGAGCGCTCTACTCTCATGCTTTTTTTTTTGCTATCTTCCTTTCCCCTTCTATCGTTCATTGTCAACTATTACTTCCTCATGTGCTTTCAAAATGCTTCGTAGCTTATCCTCAATGCTGCTTCACTAATGCTCCTTCCTACTTTCTCCCTTGGAGGCGTTTTTGAGTGTGACTCGTCTGCTGTACTCTAAACATGCTCTATATGTTAGAAATCAATTATGTGGGCTTAGAACTTCAGTCGATATTAGAACATTGATGACAATGTTTTCATTGAGATACTATCAGAAAAATGATACGTGTTGGGTACAAATAAGTATTGTGTGTTAAACATAAATCTCATCAAATAATTTTCTCCTTAAAATTTAATAACAATAGATACTAAATTTGATAAAAGAATAGATTCAATCAATATGATATGTTTTATAAAACACAACTCCGCTAGAGATGAATAACCAATTCAAATTGTGATTCAATCCCTCTCTTCCACTCTAAATGTGTCATAGAGAGAATGCTGAGTCACATCAAAAATATTTTTGTTCATAACCATCGTGATTTTCAAAGGACATGTATCATGGGCATACATATATATAAAAGTTTCTTAAAGCAAATTATAGATTTATATAAATACATATTTACTATATTAAATGTTATGTAATGAGTTTGACTTCAATTGGTCCATATAGGCATGCCTCATATCCACGAGGAATGAAGCATGACTTTGAGGGTTGTGGCTCAAACAATACTCATAAGCTTTTCCAGTCGTTCATTTAGAATCTACTTATTTTTTGGCGTCATACAAAGATCAAGGCCCGGCTTGTATCTCAACAATTTCTTGGGGGTAATCATAGAAATTCAACTGAAGAGAGTCGGGAGCTTTAACTCGAAAAGAACTAATTAATCTCCAAGAGCCTGCGGATCACACACATTATTGGATTCAGGAGTATGTCAGCAATTCCTAGCTGTCAGGTTATCAGGCCGACAAGCGTGTGAAAGGGAGTAAGGTACCGTTCGTTGAACGCCGGAGCTTCGACACCAAAGTCAAGCCGAGGGGTTGGGGGTGGGATGGGGGAGGAAGAGCACGATTTTGACCTTCACCGCAAGTAAGGAAGTATTTCGGAAAAACTCTCGCGGTCGGGTACTACAAGACGTTCGTGGAGGTACAAACCTTTATACTAGTTCGAAACCTGTACGATCGATGCCACGTGTCTCACGTGCTTAACTTGGGCCTCTCGCAGTTCAAACGAAGCAGAGCTTAGAGTAGACTTTCGGTCCCCCGCGCTTCGAGACTGTTGACCGGAGAGTACGCGGACTCTCCCCGACAAGGGCCCGACGGAGAGGGGACCGGAGAACTCCGATACGAAGGCCGTTCGAACCCACGGGGATCAGACACAGCCGGTCGCTCTCACGGGCTCAGCTCTGATCGCAGTTCGTCCGAAGAACCCAAAGAAGTATTTCGTTGGTTTTTTATAGTTGGGAACGTTGGAGAGCAGAAGGGATATCACCGGTAACCGGTAGCAAAGATGTTATCGGGAAGAGGGAACGAAGCCCGGCGGAAAAGGCCAAGTCACTGCACCTAGCACCTCTTGACGGACGGACGGACGCCTAACGGCCAGACGGACGGCAGAAGCTCCTGGAAGAAGATGATTGAGTTTCGTGGAGTGTGAAGTTATGAAGGTGCGACGGGGGCCGGAAGGCGCGGCTTGGACTGGACCCGCGGCCCGGGTCCGAGTCGACGTTCCGAGCGATGGGAGGTAGGGCTTCTTCGTCTTGGGCTGCCTGGCAGGTGACAGAGACCACGAGAGTTTCTTCGTTCGTTCTCTGAGCCTCGGCCTGACCCGAGCGATAATGTCCAATTAAGGCCCCGAATGGCGGGAGTTTGTCCTCATCATCATACTCTCTGCCCACATGTTCTTTACACAATCCGCCCCGGAGACATCGACAATCACAAGTTTATGATGCCCGTTTCGATCTACGGAGCCTTTAATATTTCATGGACCTTCATCGGTTGTGACTGTCCGCAGTGTCGATGCCATTGATCGGTTTGAAAAACCCCACGGAGCTTCAGTCGACGTCTTCGACTTACTGAGCCTGCAGTCGCCTAGTCCTGGTGAAGAATGAGGAGATTGGCTGGGGAACCTTAGTTCGAAGCAAATTGGGCACTGCGGACGCTGTAACTCGGTCAGATACCTTATGACAGTGACATTTCGTCGCGAAAGTCATGCAAGTCGGAGCATGGTTATTTAATCCTTGCGTCCCGCGTTCACGAGTCGTTGCTTCGTCGTTAGTTTCGTACAAGCTTGAGCACAAAACTTGACTTTCGAAAAGTTGATTTTCATCTGCACGGACACATAGGCAGGTATAGTGTTGCGGTGAGCCGAAATTTGTTGTTTGCATACTAGATATCCTTCAATGATTGCCATGTTTCTATGGCAGAATACTAGGTCCTTTCAGATGTGACATACAACTGTTTATAGATAGCGCTTGTAATTTTCTGGTTCAAACTGTTGCTAGTCATGATCACACTTCTATGGCCCCTTCTTGCTGGAATTCTAAGATTTGTTTTTTACTAGCCCTCCATTGATGATAATAGTTTGATGGCTGTAGTTTCTGATATCAAATTCTGGAGCAAACTCAAGAAACTGGACAACGAACACCCAAATTAAGTGAAGATTATGGCTGTGGTTTACATTAGTTCTAAAAAACTTTTAGTCGGCTTGTATTCGAGAATATTGCAAAGAGAGTCTCTCTGTTTGGTCAGCTTGTAAAATTTGCTGATTCCAAGCTCCAAACCTTCAGTATTTCTACTCTCAAAGATCTTCTACATGTTATATGGTTTTATTCTCTGGTGGAGCGCTCTACATACAGGAAGAATTTTACGGTTGTATTTGTCAGTGCAACTGCATTAGGTGCAAACTTAAGTTCTGGACACCGTACGTCAAATTTAGCGAGAATTTTGGATATGGTACAGGTCCATCTTCAAGTATTTATGGTAACTCTCTGTACTGGTTAATTGCGAACAAAGTCACCAGTTACGGTGGCTAGTGCAAGATTATTCCTTTCGATGAATTACAATGAAACCTCTGTATTCCACTTCTTGAACGACCTGTCCCGAAGAGAAAATACGGTACTCTTGGTGTTTAACTTGGCTCTCATAGATCAGAGGATTTATATCATCAGACATGTGAATTTTAGTGTGATATGCCAGTACGCTCTGATCAGTTGCAGTATATATTCTGCTACGGCATCAGATTTGTGAAGAGGACTTAATTGCGTTCACTACGAAGGAGTTTTGAGCATTGTCGCGGTAAAAGGCACGTGCTGACTTCGCCGATAAGTTTCCCGATGATTCTATATCCCTGTCGTCTGCATTGCAGGTGGTATGACAAAACTGTACTCTACTGTCACCTTGTACACGTTGTACAATTCACAGTACAGTATCTGCATGCATTGTTCCGATCTGAACTAACAGAATGCATTACACGCACAGTGCTAGAGAATCTGGGCTACGTGCAGACTTTTGTCAAAGCCAAGTCGGTCATGGTCATGGAGTCGAGCTTTTCGCGTGCACAAAATGGGGGCAGTTGATGCCTGGTGACAACCTCACGTGGTGGGTCGGGTCGGTAAGCTGCGACACTCGCGGGAGCCCGCCCGAGTCTCAAAGGAGCTTTGGAGCCATCAATTAACTTCAGGCTTACACAATTCCATCTCAGCGCAGCGTTCAGGACCGAGTCACTGCCGGTTCGACGAAGCTTCGGGCCTTCCTCGTCTGCGATGTGGGACCGGTTTAAAGTTTGAACATCATCGAGCGGCTGCTTATCTGAGAGCGCCTCGATATTCTTCGTAATCATCCGAGTATTTACTTACTTGAGGGTCAGTTAATCGAATAATGTTGCGAGAATAACTTCATGGGCAGTTCCAGATAACTGTGACGGTGATGAATACATGACGCTTCAAATCCACTGGTATCGAATGATTTCGATGCAGCCAGAGCTGGGTTCAAGAAACATAAGTACATTCCAAGGGTGTGAGCAATAGATGTTCGAGATTGCAGAGGACAGTGTAATCATGAATCGTGTTGGTTCCTCAACACCCTCCCCTCATGATGTGCACGATGTGCTGCCTATGAGGTAAGAGAGCTTCAGGTCAGTCACAGGAAACCGTAATCTGCCGCTAACGACAGCACCAGCACCACTGCAGGAAAGTGCTTCGAGATCATGACAATCCTTCCTTTCAGAAACAGGCCCGGAGTATCCTCTCTCTCATCCGTCTCCTCGACATTCTTATCAATCAGCGACCCAACACATTTCCTGCGGCCATGATCTTGACTCAGCTGGACAAACCTCGTAGACGGCTCCATGCAGCCGTTACTCTTTACAACACCAATATATACATTTACGAATATACTGTATCAACGTCAGTATATTCGTAAATGTATATCATATAGGATACTGGAACCATCTTAAGTCATGTCAGTTGAGTCTGACTATCTGCAGTCTTCTCAAAGTCCAAGCGTAGACGCTCCCTTGAACTGAAAGTGCACAAAGGCCTGTAGACGACGGCAGACGTCATACCCCAGGGCAATGTAATTATCCATCCGATGGGATGGATTGCGCAGGATTTTATCACTCAAGTATTCCTTAGTGCACTTTCTTTTGGCTTCTGGCTGTCCGTCACTTCGGTAGCACAAGCTCATTTGATCTGAGTTTGTCCCGAATCGACATATTCAAACATATTTATTGCTTTCTTAGTTACTGTACAACTTTGAAATCCAGATGCTTGCGGACAGTGTAAATTACAACAGCCTTATTGCACTACGTTTCACATAGGACGATTGCAATTGTCAGAGGATGAATGTGAGAAATAGGCAGCAAGGCTCTGAAATAGGTTCTGAAAGAAGTCAAAACTTCTTTCAGAACATTGTTCCCCAATAGAACCAGGGTCGCGAACTCGTGCATATATTACTACGACCGGCAAAGATGATAGTACAACAGTAGACCTGACCTTTGTGTACAGTTTTCTCAAACTTGGCACTAGAGCTCGATGGCATCCATTGAGCGTTGACCGACATTTACAAATGATAGGCATCCAGCATTCGACTGCTATTCGGTTCTTGCTTAAATAGCAGTCGGTGATTCTACTGAAGCCCAATGACTGTCAATAACTTGGATGCCATCATACATCAGCAGATATTTTGCCATCAAGCTCTGAAAATTCTTCGAAGAATGCTTTGAAGTGTTGGTAAGTGTATCCAACATCATCCGTTCCGCACATCTCTCGTATACTGTGCATAGAAAGCTGAGGAGCCCCTACATCGACCGTTCTTATGCCTGTTCCACTAGCCACTATGGGCCCTATAGTAGATCCGCAAGCCATATCATTTCGTACCACGAATTCCTGGAACACAGACAAACACGCCTATCAGCTGCAATCACAGCTAGTTCTACAACGGCCTCTGTGGAGGTGTTCCCTACATCTCTACTAAACTGATGAGATAAAGACTTCATGATTCATAGAAGAGATACTGGGCGGAGATATTACCTGAGTGGGTATGTTATGACGGGCACCGATTTCCCGGAATATGAGAGCGGTTGCAGAGTTTGTGGCATACTTTTGGTTACAATTATGCTTGATAACGAGACCTTTATGGATCTGTGGCTGATGATTGTCATCGTGCTTGTCCTGCGTCAAGAAAAACAGAAGCTGAAGGTCACCTAAACCGAGAAGATTCACGGTGGGCTTGCCCATACATTCGGGATGCATCGTTGCACTGGAAAACAACTCATCAGATCCAAAACACTAGAATAATCGATGGAGGGCCTGGGGAGCACTTACCATATAATTAGGATGCAAAGAGTGCGCCATGTCTGCTGACACTAGGAAACTCTTCTGGACTCCTTGCTCGAAAACTCCCTGGTGAGTAAAACCACCACAACACTTCAGACGCCTGACGACGCATCCGATATTACATATACGTGTGCCTAAAAATTCAGTTTTGAATAGTACACCTAATTTCTTTCGGTGAAACAAAATAAGATGTCTCACCTTACTGTCTGCAGCTGAGAACTGCGTTGTCACTCGTTGCAGAGTGTCAATAAATACAGGTGAGCCTGCACCTTGAGCAGAAGCCGATCCTATCTCTTCATGATCGAAAAGAGAGATCATTCTTACCCCAACTTCCTCATCCAATGAGTTCCCTGACGTCGCATCAATAAGCGCCTGATATAAGGAAACCCGTAATAAGGCGTTAAACGTGTGAGAGCAGCAACCTTCAGTCCTCTTAGATCAGTTATCCAACATTTCATGTACTTTAGTACACCCAGAGACAACGTCAAAAGCATCGTTTGAACACCCTGCGAAAAGATTTCTGATGCATCCAGATTTCATGAAAATTCAAGCGAGTTTTCAAGTCAAAGGTAAGATATGAGTGAGCTTACTTTCAAAGCACAGAACGAACTGCAGAGATTGTCAAGTCGGCCAGAAAAGATAAATTCTTTCAATGCGCCTCCGATCACACTCGGTTGAGTATCTATTACGTCCAGCTCAAAGTTTAGAATGTCTTTTGGTTGACAATTCAGTTCCTCTGCGAGAACCTGTGAATAACGAACACATCGACTCTTAAACACTAGATGCGACTTTGAATCGATCATTGAACGTTCTCTGGCGTCCGTGTACTTGATCTCTCTTGCAGAGATTGTCAGGTCCCGAAGTTTATTTAGTTTGTTCATCATAAGAAATGAAAGTCGTACAAATATTCTCACTTCGATAGAAGCCTAAAATTGCTCTGCTCTTACCTGCAGTAATAGAGGATGATGAGCACCGTCGGCAACACTTTGTTTGACGGTGCCGTTGGAACCAGCTGCAGACTCACTCGACGAATCGGGTACGGTGACAAGCTTATTAGCCTCGTCCTGTGTCAACCAAACATGCGATTAGCCCATGTGACACAATTGAAGGAAACATGACGGTGCAAGAAACATTATGGACTCTTTTTTGGCTCCATGTGAAACCAAGAAGTACAGATGTTCTCGAAAGTGGGAGATATAACATCCAGCTAGGTCAACAAGCATTTGCTTCTAGAGTAAGAACCATCATCCTAGGCGAATCAGCTTTCCTCAACTTACGAAGTATCCATCTCAGAACATTCTAAGGCAAGTATGACTAAGCTCAGAAACCTCAAGACTGTACTGCACACTGGATGCCGCAACAACGAGGGCTGTACGTGAGATGGAAGTGAAATCTGACCTTCAAGGCAGTTGCCAAAATCGGTACAAAATTGGTCTGGAGATTGAATTTGAAACCTTCATTCACAGTTCTGTTGCATGAGCAACAACTTGAGCGTTAACGCAATTACCAGCTGAATTTGTAGATCAAACATTCCCGCAAACAACATTCATGAATAGCTCATACATACATATATATTTATTTCATTGTATATAGATGTTAGTTTTCCAGAACATCTATATTTTCTCTTTCCATGCGCGCCAGAACACTGAACTTAGGAACGGAACAAAACCCTCATCGAAGAGAGAAACTCGTTCTGAAAAGCGTGCATTGTTCAGCAGACATGAATGTCATAAAGTCGGTACTTTAGCCAGGGAAAGTACGAACCTGTTCAGATGGATGGCCAGGGAAGGCACTTTCAGAATCGGTCGAGGAACTCTGACCAATTCGTGTGAGATTTTCTCTCCCCGTTGAACAAAAACTCGTCCGGCGACTGTCAAATCTCTATCGAACCACGTGTACCACAGGCCTCCTCCGTACATCTGCACGCCAACCTCCAAGAATCCGGCTTTGGATATCTGCAACAAAACGACAGAGGTTGAGACAAAAACGTCATAAATACCTCCACTGCGAATCTTCATAAAGTAGACATTCTGGCGGCACCGATTGGAAAGACCGAAGCCCTCCAAGGACGAGGAAATCAGTTCAAGCCGCTGCGATTCTGAGCATGAGCAAACACAAATTGGGCTGCTGGAACTGACTGACTAAACCTCGCCCTCAGCTTAGATGAGGACCCAGACTGGAGGGGTTTACCTTTGTAATTGGCTTCAGCTTCGGGCAAGGGCTATCAGTGTGACAACCAATTGCGTAGAATCCATTTCCTGCTTCATACCTGCACCGTCCAATTCCGCAACAGTTGAGTTTCTGAACCCTGAGACTGGAATAAACTTCAAACACTCAAAGTTCGAGAATCCAAGTGCTCGATGCCCTTTAGCCAGAGCTCACTCAAAGCCGGCCACAATCATACCTCATTCCGATGGCAAAAGCCACAATTGTGGAATGATTTCGCGTGAAGTAGTACTTGCCACCGGGCTTTAGTGGCCATGCTTCCCTCTCGGACAACTGCTCGTATCCAGCCTCCTTCAGCCTGACCTTCGCCTCATCTGGAAACGGTGAGGGGAAGCCGAATCAGTCCATCTACTTCGCCGCACAGCTCTACTCCTCGATCGAAGTAGATCGAGGCAATGCCAGAAGGTCAGAGAGCCGAGCACCGAGCACGCGAAACAGAATCCGTGCAGCAAAATAGACGAAAGGGGGAAACGAAACGGCCATTCGGTCCAGGAAATCGGCGGGAGAAATTCCAGCTGGGACAAAAAAAAGGCACTCACGGACGGCGTGGAAGGGGGTACAGGCCCCATTGAGGAATTCCACGAGCTCCTCCGCCACGCTCGATTTGTTGGTCGTCGTCGTCGTCATCGAATCGTTCTCGTCGCCCTGTCCGTCCCCTGCTCTCGCCACAATCCGCCGGGTCTCTGGTCCCGCACCCGAGCTCAGGGGGGCTCTTATAAAGCCCTCGCAAGAAGGAGTCGGAATCTTGAATCCAGCACGCGCTGCTCTTCCAAGGGGCCCACCGTTCCCTGTACCGTACAGAGGCCGTGCCCCTGCCCCTCCTCCTGCTCCTACGACAGCCCCAGCGCCGAAGCCTGCACCAGAAGCAGAGCTCTCGTGAACCCTGCCGCCCTTGGCACTCGATTCAATTCGACAATAAGCTCGAGCCAAAGTGCCGCAAGCGCCCACCTGCCCGCGCCCACGTTGATGCAGCGCTACCAGCTTAGCGCTCCAGAGGCACCAGACTCCAGAACAGGCCGCTGCAGCTGCCATGGGATTCGATGAGCTCGCCGCGGGCTTGCAGGACCGAAACCTCCGATCACCAACATCACGCGAGCTTCGCGTTCCGTATGCAACCCCGTTCCGAGGAAGCGCTTTTCCGGAGCTCGTGTCTTATCTGGCTGTGCATTCTCCATGCGATTTGGCCGCTCCGTCTGCACCCCCGTCCGCGCTCATCCCCTGCCCCCGTGCTGGCAAACCACAGCCCTCCATGAGGCACGTACGCGTACGGGTCCTGCCCCGACAATCGACATTTATCGCGAATGCCATACGTGCTAGTACGCGGCCGACGGGGGCTCTCTGCTCCACCGTGATCCAGGGCCCCGGCACTGGGTGCTGGCACGGCTCCGCTCCTGTCCGGTACAGGTTCGCGATACGTTCCTTGCCCACTTTGATTCCCTCGTCCGGTTCTACTCGTCCGGTACTTGCATACCCGTCATTGGACCCAATTTTGGTACTTGAAATTGGAACATTTCGTTGGCGACCCAAACGACCCACGGCCTTTGGACGCTAGAGGGATGATTCCTTGCATATGTCCGAGGGAGAACTTATCCTAGTAGTCATCCGTTCCATCAACCTCTTCCTATGCAAGAGTTGCATAGACTGATTCATTTGAAAAAAATTGTAGCGTGACATTCAGCTTTCCATTGTTTGACTTCCTGAGAATACGTATCATGGCGTTTCATTCATATCATATCAGTCACTTATAATGAGGATGATATGTCAACCTTGTTTAACTTTATGATGTTTCATTCAATATTTGACACGGAATCATTGCCTCATAAGATTTTAATTTATGTGAAAGCTTGAATGAAGCCCTACTAGAATATAAAATACTTTCTAACATTCTTATCATCTAGTCACGGATTTCGCCTTTTTTATTTCTGTTTTGTGATTTTAGAATTAAATACTCTTAGAATGTATGTCAAGGATGTGGTTATATCACTTCATCTTAATATATATTATTGCTTCATATTAAATATTTTTTAGGCCCCAAAGAAGGTGGATATAGCTTCTTACATTAAAACAGATTGAGTAAAAAGAGACAATCAATTTGATATACATCTAGCTGGATGTATTTGACATACTGCAAGAAAAAAGTTCAAATTTTCAAAATATATATTCACACAAATTCTTAACAATGTTACTGTAAAAAAATACGGGTGTCATCTTAGTGAAATCACCTCCAAATTAATTGAGGTTTAACTTTCTAATCCTCGTTTAATCAAGAAAAATTTCAACAGAATATTTGATATATAGTACACTAAATAGTACAACTAACAAGAGTAGAACTAAAAAAATAATCTTTTAGTAGTCTGTTAGTTTGAGAATTTTAGTTTCTAGCATAAGGATTAATTATCCAAATTATATTATTTAAAGTCTTAAAAAACCCAACAAATTATAAACATCTATGATTTTTTAAATCTATATGATGAAAATTATTATATTTTTATGGAAATTTCATTACAATAAATAATACCTATACGTTAAAAAATGGATCACTATTCTTGTATGATTATGTGTTCCATTCCAACTTATTACTCTCAATTAGTATCTCTGAAAGTTTAGAATTTTTTTTCGTCTCACGTATTTTATTGTTGATAATCTGCAAACTACACTTAACATACAATTACGTTAGATTGTTTTGACATAATAAAAATAATTAGAATAATTGATATAATTATTTTTTACTATATAGACATGAAAATCACTATTTAGATGATTTATGACTGAAAGACATTCTTGAGATGATGTTAAGCATATAATTCATAATATTGTTTCAAAAGATAAAATCAAGGACTTCAATTTTTAGAATATCTGATTTGTATCGTTGTTCAAGATATGTTCTTTGATTAGACTACAAATGACGTGAAATTCTGAATTGAGTATGTCATTGAACATGAAAAAATCAAGATATTTTATTTTACTTATTATATCAAAAATATTGTCAACATTCATCGTCTCATATTTTTTTGATCATACTAAGAATAAAAAACTCTATTTAGTCAATTATCCAATTGATTGTTTTAATAGTAAAGCCTTAAGATTTAGTATAGTGTATTTTTCTTTTAACTATACAGTATGAATTTCAATTTGCCAATTGTATCATTTTGAAACATTTGAATTTGGATGTATTATTCTTGATTCTTTGAATTTTTAAATATTAAAAGTTAAACATATTATTTTGAAAATGATTGATTTATCAAAATCAACATTTTTATATAGGAATAAATTTAAATGTCCACTTTTTTTTCGAAAATATAAATAAATTTCATTTTTGTGAAAACAGAAATCAATTTATCAGTAGATAAAATCTAAGTAGTGTATTATACAAAATTTATCTTGTGCTACAA
Organism: Marchantia polymorpha subsp. ruderalis; assembly: GCA_037833965.1. NCBI lineage: Eukaryota > Viridiplantae > Streptophyta > Marchantiopsida > Marchantiales > Marchantiaceae > Marchantia > Marchantia polymorpha. The sequence goes on along the minus strand of AP031351.1, from coordinate 27,734,962 downwards.
TGAATATATTGATAATATTTCATAAAACAAGTACAAATATATTTGTTCAAACATTATTGAAATAATTTCAAAGCTATATAATAATTGATAATTTTATCCAATATGTCCAAAACTATATATGTGAAAAGTTAATTTATGTGCTTGACTAGATTAATCATGTTAAATTATATGTGAAACTAAACATGAAGAATTATTTTCAATCATTATATTTATTGATTATGAAAATTAAAAATAGATAGTATTTTGTAATAAAACAATAGAAAATTTTGACATAATTATATTGTGCATCATGGTATACTTTCAACAAATTCAATCATACATACAATGATTAAGTGTGTTGGGGAAGTGTGAATGTTTTATCTCATAAATAAATTTTTTTGAGAGTGAGATATAGATGATGAAATGACACCTAACAATGTTAGTTTTAAAAAAGTAAAAACAATTGATTTGAGTGTGATGTAAATATCATTATTTTTTTACAGCTCAACATATTACTTTCAACGATTGAATCAAAGCATAGTTGGATTTTAGAGCTTTAAAATGTACATTATATCAAGAACGTGAGTACAAAATATAAAATGAAAAATTTAAAGTTGATGATAATTTAAATTCAATTTAAATTTCTTTTACATACTCAAATTCTGTTTAGATTTTGGACTAGATAATAATCAATCTCTTTCATACAATCAATAAGTTCTATTTTATAAGAATTGAAAGTTTGCGAAGTTTTTTGCTGCAGTGTTATATTTGCTATGAACTCACAATGCTAATTATGATAAACAAATTTTCAACATGTAACATATAACTTGAATCAAATTTGCTTCATCAATTCAATTTTTCATAAACATGTCTATCATGTAATAAGTACATATCAAATGAATTTTGATAAATTTTATTATACTTAAACAAATTCTATGATTATATGAGTTTTTTCATAATGCGCTCACAATGACACAATTTTGAGACTATTTAATCTTATTTTTTGCTTGTATTGGAGCTACCTTAGAGTAAAGTAAATCTTTATCATCAACTCAAATTTATATTATTTATCTTCATTTAATTTCGAGTTGATGAATTAACTTTTCAAAGTCCTTCATGAACAAGTTCAATTTATATCTCATAGTTACACTTTTTGGCATCCACATCATCCACATTTTTTGCTATTCACAATCTTGTGTCAAAGTACTCTTGCTTCACAATATTTGAGTGTTGTCAATATGGAGCATTATTCATTGTAATATATTGGATAGTTCAACAACTAACATTCCAAATGTTATACATGAAAAAATTAGTGTTTATACCTAATATGAGGAAGAACTTGATCTCTCTAGGAATGTTATACTCACGTGGTTTGGATTTGAGCTCTAGGCATGGCGTGTTAGATGTCAAATCTAGTGATAAGAAGTTTATACTTAAGGGATAGAAGCACAATAATCTGTACTTATTAGAGTTCACCACAATTTGTGGATAATTCTCACAACAAAATTGAACTAATGTAAGTCAAACTTTTTTAATCAATAATGATAACAAAATATTGTTAAATTATCATCCTCATCACTCTATTACACTATGATTTCTTTATGTGAAGTAGAAATCATCTCTTTTGGCAGTCCAATGGAACGCAAATCCAATTGAAATGTCAATTATTTCACAAATCCAAGATATTTGACAATAAAAGAAAGGTAAGGAAGATATTAAAACTATATAATTTTTGTTTATTTGTCATTTGATCTCTTCTCAACTGTTAGAATAAACTATTTTTTTATTGTACAACATATTGATACTAACCTAGTGCAAGTGCACGAGAGATGAGAATACATTTAAAGAATATTTAGAACTTGATATAGAAAATTGCTCCAAAGTTTTTGTTGACAGAGCATACATACAACAAGGTGGATGAATGTAACGATACACTAACAAAAGCATCAAAATAATTGTTATTCTTCACCAACACAATGTTTATTTTGCATAATATTGTTCAATTTCTTGTGTCTATTTTGGATTAACAAGGAGTATTGATTGGCAATAATGACTTGAATTCATGGTTGATTTTTTTGACTAGTATATTTTACATAACATTATTGCAAATATACATCTAATTTTGTCTAAGTGCACAATAATTGCAAAAGGTTGCAAATGAAAAATTAAAAAATTATTTTGATAAAAAACATTGCAATTTAAAAAATGCATTATCTCTTCAAAATATATTTTTTTGCAAAGAAAATGATAGAAAATTAATACAATATTTTTCTCCAATTATAATATGCAAGAGATTTATATTGATACAATTGAATTTTATCTTGAAACTAATGTCATTGAACTGTTGTACAAGTTTATAAGGCCCATCTTTGTATGAATGTGATTTAAAAAAATCAATCACATGGTTTAACAACTCCACATTGTTGAGACATTGTTGTAAACAATCACATATGCTCAACTATATTAGAGACAAGAGTTTCAATTCTAAAGTTATGGAGTGCAAAAGAATTTACTTTATTGAGAAAATCTAGAAGTGTCATCCAAAAGCTTTTACTAGCGTTTTTATGTAATGATAAGTTTGTAGAATTTTTAGTTTAGATTTTGATTGAATCTTGAACTCAAATCCGAATCTAGCTAATTTTAATTACCTAGAATACTTGAATTAACTCATGATAATACTCTGATTATTATTATGAATATGTAAGCTAAGATTAGGTCTATATGATTTTGATTAATTTAGCTCAATGTTAGTATATATAGGTTGATATCAAGTTTATTAATTTAGAAAAAGAAATGCAAACATTATAAAAATAATATGACCATGAAAATATTTTTAAAAGTCCAAAATTTGGTTAACTTAGTTATATAAACGAATTTAATATATTGAATCAAGTATCAAATTGTATTCTCTAATTTTTCAAGATAAACTCAATAAAAAAGAAATAAATCTTTATAAGATTTAAAAGATTCATGGTTTATTACTATGTAAATTTTGTATAAATTTTATTTAAAAAATAATAATTAATATCATATTAAATTTATTTTTAAAATAAAAAATAAAAACCTTAACAAATGAATTTGAAGAAACATTTATTTAAAAACTTGTCTCCTAAATCATTCAAGATAAACATTGAAATTTTCAATTCATGATGAGTTTTTAAAACTTAATATGAGATATATTCTATGTAGTATTTGTTTCATTTCATTAATATAAATCATGTCTGAAGTATCGTGTTGCTTTTTTCATGATTTTTGATACAAGTATCATCAAATTGAGTTTGAAATTATTGAAGCTGATGAATTTCAATATGAAAAGAAAGTAGTCAAAAATATAAATAAAAAATCAAAAACATATTTTCAGTAGTCATATTGTGAACTTGATGATAAGTTAAGTAATTAAGAGCAAAGTTTTTATGTATGGAGTTCACTTTCTACATATTATTAATGTTCATCACAAATGTTATATCTATTATGACAGAAAACTCATGATCTAGAATGACATTATGAGCAATACTATATAATATCTAGTTGAAGATGTTAGCTTTCCAGGCTTTTATTTTTATAGTCACAACATTGAATTTGATACGGTGATGTTTTCAAAAGCAACCAAATGATGGAAAATAAAATATGTAAGACAAGATTTAGATCCTCTCAAATCCTGAGCACTTTTTTTTTGGTAATCACATGGTGTTTTAATATTTTCAATATATAAGAAAACAGTGAATAATACAAAAGATTGATATTTCAATCTTGACTGAATATATATTTTCAGATCATAATATGGAATTGATTATTATTAACTTACTTCTGTAAATTTATGTTATGTAGTATACTCAATGCAAATTAAGCTACTAATCATAACCTTCAATTTGATGTGCAATTACGAAAATCATAATGGTTCAAAATTTTCAATGTTGAATACATTGATAATGAATTTATGATATCTGATTGTAATAAAGTTTGTATGTAATATATTATTAAACGGTTTCATATCTCCAGCGCTTATGAGACTCTACACGGTTCAGACAGTGGACTTGATGAAAATTACGTAAAAATCTTAACTTGATTATTTAGGTTCATATATTCGGTGGGACTTAAAAACTAAGGTTATATGGGCAGTCTATTCTCATTTCGATGCATAACAAATTGATTGCATGGGGCTGCGCTCGGATGGTGGCTGATTAATGCTAAGTGTAAAATTTGGATTCAGTAACTTGAGTTATTCCCTTGATTCGCAGTTAATCACCAGAGTCAATCTTAATTTGGTAAATGGTAATTTGCAACACGATCTGATATCAACCTATCTCAAGGTACTGTGGTACTGTACTGTACTTGTTGTGAATAGACTTAACGGTCCTCGATGCTGAGAGCTATTGCTGTTCAGATGTTTTACTTGAAGCCTATCAGGATCAGTTAGTTAGTGCCAGCAGTGTGTACGGCGTACTTCCCACTACTGAGTAAGAAACTGCAATTAGCAATTAGCCTGGTAAGAACATAGGAATCGACTGCGCAGTAGGCTCTTGTCGCTCTTCCCGAACGTGATCTAGCCATGGAAAATACAGTACTTTCTCGTGGAATTTAGATCGAGCCTCATCTTGAAGCAATATCCGGCATTTTGTTTGCATTTGGATTCGCGTTCGACTGCGGTTTAGGCTTCGCTCGTTTGGGCCAAGTGCAAGGCCAAAGCATCATTCATCGAATCATTCGTTTGGTAGAAAGTTTTTGGCGCATCATATGCCGTGGAATCGGATGGGGACTGAAATTTCGTAAGATGTAAATATTCGGACGAGTTCGAATTGCGACGGTTTGGGGAGTCTGACGAGGGCGAGCGAAGCGTCATGAGCCGCGCGCCAAATGGTCGACCGAACTACGTGCTGCATCGCTTGACAGTGGGGCTGACGTTTCGTGCCTTTCTTTATCGATGAGTGCAGGGAAAGAGCATCTTTCCCCTTTCTTTCTCTGTCTCGATGAGCAATTAATTAGATAGTGGTGAATTGCAGAACCTGTGGGTTTCATGAGCTGCGAGCACGACCACGACATGGCGACCGCCAGTTCCGTGGTTCCAAAAGTCAAGCTCTTCGGAGCTCCTTACTCCACTTGCACTAGCAGAGTCATCATGTGTCTCATGGAAAAGCAGGTCGACTACGACCTGCAGGTGGTCGACATCGCCAAGACTCAGGACCACAAGAAGCCGGAGTTTCTGGCCATGCAGGTGAGATTGGATCCTCCGTTTCTCCAGAGCTTTGTTTACTGGTCGACCTTTGACCGACTGATTGTTGATGTTGTTTACAAAGAAGTGCTGCCCGTAGGCTCAGACGACTGTCGACCGACCGATAGACTTGTATATCGCAAAACTTACTGAAATTGTACGTTCCGTTGTGTTCAGCCATTCGGAATGATTCCCGTCCTCCAGGACAAAGACATTCAAGTATTCGGTAAGTGCGGCGAGCAGCTCATGCCAAAACCTCTTTAATACTATAAATGTGGGTGGGCATGCACGCAGATAGAGTTATAGAACTGACAGCACTCTGACAACTCCGTATCTAACATCACAACCTAATCGACCACAAATTGGAATTCTTGACGAGGAACGTGAATTTACGAACATAAGTAACATAAATTACATTAATTTCTCTGTCCAGAGTCTCGAGCTATCGTCCGATACATCGCTCGCAAGCACGAAGGCCATGGCACACCACTGTACGGGACGTCCGAGAAAGACAGAGCCATGGTCGAGCAATGGTTGGAAGTCGAAGCTCAGAATTACAACCCGGCGATAGCACCTGCCGTATGGCACCTGGTGCACGCGCCCCTCTTCGGTCAACAAGGCGATCCGGCAATTGCAGCAACCAGTCTTCAGAAGTTGGAGAAGGTGTTGGATGTATACGAAGGAGTGTTGTCCAAGTCCAAATACCTGGCAGGAGATTTTTTCAGTTTGGCAGATCTGTCCCATATTCCCTTCACTCACTACCTAATCAATGATGGAGGCAAAGGTGAAATTTACGATAAGAGGCCCCATGTGAAAGCGTGGTGGACATCAATTTCCACTCGTCCCACGTGGAAGAAGCACCTTTCCAACGCATTCCCCGGTAGAACGTTTCCGTAACGTGTGATCACATGAAAAGGGCTGCTGAAGAGTAGGCACCCCAAGGCATGTTCTCCTCTACGAAGCGAAACCTTATTTCTTCCGTCAGTAGGCACAATCGAATGACAGTACTTCCAGCGGAAGTCATACGAGCACTCTAGGTGCAGAGGGAATGTTGGATGATTCATTAGGGTTCATTTGGAAACCCATCAAGTGTTGCCGTGTTCCACATCGAGTCCAGATTTCAATTCAGAAGCCGTGATCCCAAACTCACTAAGACTCGGTGATAACAAATGATGATAATTTAACTTTATCATTAAATTATTTAATAGGTGTAACAGGACAGAACTGGCTCAAACGATGGTAGGGCCAGTGCTGTGCAGTATCAATGTACATTTCAGCGTAAGTTCAGGCAATTCAAGTTTTACTGTAAACTGGCATCTTTCAAGTTAGCCCGAATGTGTACAATAGAACAAGAGCGAACGCCAATATGCAGTGGAGATTGTTCAACATCCGCTAGTTCGTCAATGGGTCCAGTCATCTTTTTCAGCACCATAAGATGAAGGAAGGCAAGAAGGAAGAGGAAGGGAGTGGTTTGTAAAGGGGCATAGAGGGAGCTCTGTGAGTGAGTGAATGAGTATGCGCCATTTCAACACCGTTGTCCAAATTTCAGGCTTTATCTCAACAACTTGACATGGTGTCCCAGGTAGCACGATGGTCGAAAGAGACGAAGCTTGTCCGGCAAGAGTGAGATCTCTTACGCACGCTTCGATATTTCATGACCAGAGTATAGACCGTACGCACCGTCCCAGTTTTGTTCCACGTGACAGCTCAGCTCATTTCTGCAGGGGACCGGAAGCAAGGCTGTTCAGTGTGCAATATGATGAGGTGAGTAGATGTGATGGGCAAGATGGGAAGGTGAAAGATGTCGTCGGTGACTTATTGGCAGATACGCTCGCGCACTTTCGTACGAATGACAGTAGACTAAACACATTGGCAGCCTTAAAGTCGTGAAGACGTACGATCTCCAGAAGTTCAGAGTCAATGTTGGTGATGTCGTAGCTCAGCTCGATCCGGAGGGTCGAGCATCTGACGGGCGACTCATCGTGGACTCGATCAGCCGTGTCATTCCGAAAAGACCTTGCTCCGGGTTCCAGTAAGGACATATGCTCGTGCCCAAAACGCGTCTTCGGCTTCGACTCATGATCTAGGTCAGAACGACCCGAGCTCGGGCATAGGGGAGGGGACCGAAGACAGTAACAAGCAAGCGCATGTGGAAAATCGAAACACACACGAAGGGTGTATACTCATGTACTGGCAGCACCATTTATTTCCACCTTTTTGAGATGGTAGCCGATGAGATTAGCATACGTGAGGTGCCGGCGATCCTCGTCTTGCATCTCGAGGGCCAGCGCTTCGCAGCAGAGCTGGAACTCGCCTCGGCCGAAGGCCTCGAAGACCAAGGCGTCGGTCCTGACGTCAGCCAGGCCGTCGAGGTTCAGCATCTCTGACATGGCTTCCGGCAGCTTCTCCGTCAGCCCGGCGCCCACATAAGCGTCGACGATAGCGCCGTACGTGACCAGATCCGGCACGACGGCCAGGTGCTGCATTTCCAGCACGGTGACGCGCAAGTCCCAGAACATTTTCATTTTGGAGAAGGCCAGCGCGCGGATGTTGAAGCTCGTAATGTCGCCGCGGAATCCGGCATCCTTGAGAAGGATGTACTCCCGGGCCAGGCCGCGCATGGAGAAGTTGGCGGCCTGCGAGAGCAGCAGAAGGTTCTCCAGCAGGTTCCCCATGTTCGTCCGGTTCCGCTTCACGTGACGGACGAAACTTCCCAGCTGGTAAAAGTACGACTTGCGTATGTACGCCAGAGCTACGGCGCGGACGGTCTCGACCTTGATCCCGACGCGGTACAGCTTGATGAGCGAGTACGCCCGCTCCATCTCCTTCAGCAGTCCCGACTCTGCGTACGCCTGGACCAACGTGTTCACGCTAACCGCGTCGGGCGCGAACCCCTTCGCGATCATTTCCTTGAAGGCCTTCTCCATCCGCGCGAACAGCCCTCCCTTACCGTAGCACTGAACCACGACCGAGTAGGTGACTGCGGTCGGAGCGCAGTCGGGCTGCGTCGCCTGGTAGGTCTTCATGTCGTTGAACACCTTAGCCATCTCGTTGTAGAGCCCGTGCTTCCCGTACGCGTGCAGGAGGCCCGTGTAGGTGACGGCGTTGGGCTTGAGCCCGGCCTCGAGCATGGCCTCGAGGATTTGCTTGGCCTCGTGGAAGAGCCCGGCCTCGGCGTACCCTTGCAGCAGGCAGCTGTAGGTGCCCACCGTCGGTTCGATCCCCACGCTCACCATCTCGTCGAAGAGCTTCTGCGCTCTGTCGACCAGTTTCGCGTGCCCGCACATCCGGATGAACCTCGCGTAGTGCAGCTCTCGGGGAGTATAATTGTCCTGCCGCTTCCACCACTCGAACACCTGGGCAGTAGATTTTGCACGAATCAATCCGTGGTTCCCGAGCATTGCATTGCATTGCATCGGCTCGTGAGGACGATGGAATCCAGATGGGCAGACATGCCAATTGATAGATGCATTATTGATTGATTGTCCTTGTTTCCTCGTGGAATTTAGGTTTTCATGCATCCATAAAAGTGAGAGCAAAATCCGGATGCTTGGGATGGTGAAGGGGAGCTCATATGTACCAGCAGGACTTCGGGCACTCGATCGTTCACTGCGAGAATGTTTACGATCGTCCAGAACACTTCTGTGCTCCAGCCTTTCTCCCCGGACAACATCAACACGTCGATTGGGCTCGTGCCCAGCTCCAGCAACTCCCGTTCGAGACGAGCGCGTCGATTTCGTTTGCTTTCGGATTTCGTGGGACCGGCTTCCTCCTCTGCGGATTCATTATCCTGCTGGAGTTCGACCGCCAATTCTTCTCTGCCATCTTCGCCTCGCGAGTGCAGCTCTGAGTCCGAGACCCCCAATTCTACCGTACCGGCAGCCCTTCCACTCACCACCAGCCTCGCTTCCCCTTCTCCCACTCTCCACGACGACGACGCGGCCCTCGAATCGCTTCTCCACGGCACTCGAACAATTCCCGCCGCAGCCCACAATCTATGCCGGGAGCTCGACACGCTCCTCGCTCCGTCGAGGTGAATTCCAATTCTGCCGAAAGAAGAAAAGCAAACAGTTCTGGAAAAAGCCATCGCCTGCTTTCCGCATGAATCCCTCAGCAAGCAACTCGGTCCCGCGGTGCTACACGAGCAGAGCTCCATAATTGCTGGCCACTTTCCACACCCCTCGCCTGCCCCTCGCTACCCAACGAATGCAGACGCATTCTCAGCCTGCTCAGTCATCGTCCCCACCCGAAAACGCCCCCGAATTCTGTACACGAATCCAACGTCACCTCCTCCGCAGGCAGGCAGACAAGCTCTCGACGAGCCTCGGCGCAATTGTAATCCTCGCTCGTGTCTGAGCCAGTGAGGCCCCCCCTCCAGCGACCAAACCTCGGCCTCGACGGATAGAACTCGAGGGAAAAGGTGAGCCGTATGTGCCAAGACTGGGGGACGGGGATCCCGATACGGTCCATGTACTTCTGTCACCATTGACCTGTATTTCTCGTCCAACTGATGATACCTCCGTAGTCCATCGTACGAGTCATCAACGTACGTCGAGCCGCGTTGCATCGGAGAAATTGGGGGAGGGGGGGGTTCCTTGGGCGGAATATGGCTTCACAATAATGATTCCATAAGCTTTCGCATTAACGAATCCATGCGTGGCTCACCTTCTCCGTTCCATTAACAGCAGAATGCGATCCACTGCTTCTAAGTACCACGCGTGGGAATCGGCCCACAACGACAGGACGCATCATGACGACGATCGCTCGAGCCTCGTTTAGGGCTCGGGGGCAGGAAATCGGAAGGAATAAATTAATGGACGTCAATATAATCAATAGCAATATAACAGAGCCCGGGGTCAGGCAAATGCGGTCAACCGAGCTTCCTTGTCAAAGAAGACAAGCCGCCCCAAAAGAAACCGACCTTTCCCCCCCTCCTAACAACTTCTCCCCCCCTCCCTTTCAATTGGAGAGTCGAGGGCGAAGACGCAAGTGATTCCGGCGACTTTGTCCTTTCTGAATGTCAGTTGGCTCTCGCTTTGCCCGTTAGCAGTTGCTCACTGGGATGGACTCTAGGACAACTTCGGTGGGCGACGGATGGCGCCACCGGGTTCACAAAACTGTGGACGCTGTCGAGTCCGGATGGACGGGGATGCGTACGAGGTTCGGCGAGAGGTGTCCGAAGAGTTCCAAGAGGGCCCTCTCGCTAATTCTGGCCACTTGTCTTCCGGCTAGAGCTTGATGAGCTCGGCCTGTACGAATTCAGCAACAAATTTAGTAACTAATCCAGTGGACAAGAGGCGGAGGAGCCTATGGGCAGCCAGTCCCAAGAACCCTCCAGCTGTGGTCGCGTTTACCGTATCAATGCGCGCATGTGAAGTTTGCGGCTCGTGTTTTGGCTCGTGCGTGCGCAACGCAGGACCCAAGCAATGGCCGAGGGAAGGGCAGCGATGGGAAAGAAAGCGACTCCTCGGTCTTAACTCCCAGGTTCCCTCTAACTCCAATCCGGTAACCGTCGACCTGAAGTCCCATCGGGACGGAGCGCGAACGAGACGGGATAAAAAGTAAACACGGTTTCCTGAGCTTGCGGAAACAAATAAATTCCAGTCGTCCTTCCCTCAGGTCCTATGGAAAATCCGCGGAGTGCACGCTCGATCCGACGGGGAATGTCCTCGAGAGAAGAGAGAAGAGAGAGAGAGAAAGGACAAGCAATATGGCCGAGGATAACCGGAGTTCCGGAATCGGCCGGTAAGGCTCTCTCGGAAGTGCGCGGTCGCACAATGCTGAAGCGAGCGACCCTACAATCTGTAGGCCCATGGGGACGGGGGTCGGCCGGAGGACTCGGCTCACGTTCTCACCGGGGGCATTCCATCCCCGTGTCCCTTGCACAGATCGGGACCACGGGTGTCTTCCGTCCATCCCACGACCCGAGTACAATGATCGGTGCGTCCGTCCCACCGGACCGGACGGTGGAGGCCCGGTCAGTCGGAGAGGCCAGAAGGAGCTCCGTCGCTCTCTCGGCCGGGCGATCCGGGTTCGACCGTACGAAGCGGCGGGGCATCGGCGAGGGGGGCGAGGGGCCGCTGCTGATCTACGAGAGCTCGATACAGTGGAACGTGAATACCGAGACTTGTTCTCCCCTGGCGCTGATCCTATCTAATCAGATAATAAATCAATGAATGAATGAAGGGGAGGACCTGTAGCAGATACTGTCTGCCGAGGCCGAGGGTTGCAGCTCTCCCGAGCGCGGAGCGGAGCAGAGCAGAGGAGAGGAGAGGAGAGGGAGGGGCCCGAGAGCGGGCTGCGTGCCTGCGTCTACGGTAGCAGCTTTTGTAGAATGTGAGGAATGGACGGCAGCGGGGGAGCAAAGGCGGTAGTTCCTATCATCTTGGGAAAGCACACGGCGAGAGTGAATGGGCCGAACGGCACTGCAGTGGACATTGAATGGAAAAGGCGGAGAACCTTTTACTAAGTGACACCGTTTGAATGTATGTATGTATGGGCAGGGCCCCACTGGAGAGCACTCGAAAGTGCGAGTCGACGAGAAGAAGGAGGAGTAGCTGTGTACAGTACCCTCGTGCGTGCTTTGGACTGTACCAGCGGCAGCAGTAGCAGTAGCAGCAGCACCTGCTGCCCTCGCCTCGCCTCGCCTCCCTTGCTCTGCTCTCTTGGTCGGGCCTGGGTCGGGGCGGGTGCTTTCTTTTGCGTTGCGGTTGCGGGTGGGGGCTCGCTTTGCTTTGTGCTTTGCGTTGCTTGGCTTTGGTTTGCTTTGCAGACGACTCGTGCCTGTGCCTGTGAGTGAGAGCAGATAGTGCGGCTGACTGTGGCCGGGGCTCCCGGATGGAGAATCATGTGTTTCGAGGTTTTGGGGACAAAGACGGACGAGCAAGAAGTGCGTTTCAAGCGAGAATTGAGTGCAGTCAGTCTGTGATTCTTCTTTTTCTCCTTGCGTAAATTGTCACGAGAGTCTTGAAAGCGCTTGGTTGGTCGGGTGGATGGTGGTGAGTCGGGTAGCGAGCGAGCGAACGGGCGAGCGAGGGTGTAAGTGAGTGGCGCAATTGTTTCCTCGTTGCAAGCGTCTTCTTTCGCTTTGTTCTTTCTCTTCTTCCTTCGCTGCAGCCAGGGGCCGGGAAAGGAACGGAGTGAGGGAGGGCAGGGCAGGGCAGGGCAGGGCTGGTGGAAGAGAGGGAGGGAGGGCTGAGCGGGACAGGTGGGGGGCTGCTGGTGCTGGTGCTGCTTGGTTGTGCAAGAGATGTGGGTTGATTCGGAAAGTTAGGGCGTTGGTTGCAGAGCAGGAGGTGGAGTATTCTTGGAGCACTGGTGGGGGAGGAGGGAGGACGCTGAGCCATGGTCTAGCTCTGAGTCAGGTGGCTGGCTCGGTGATGGGTGAGCATCCTTCGGAGGTACTGGCGGGAGATCATCGTGCGATGAGTGTGGACGAGGACGTCGTGTACGAAGAGCCTGGCCATGCAGGCTCGAGGAAAGGGCGAGTTTACAAGAAGGGAGCCTGGACCGTGCCCGAGGTCATGGTCCTGCAGGCTGCCAAACGCGAGGATTTCGAGAGGCACAGCAAGGGCGGTCTCAAAGAGAAGCACAAGACGGCCCAAGAACGATGGCTCTGGATTGAAGACATCTGCTGGGGCCACGCTATTCATCGCAGCGCGCAGCAGTGCCAGGACAAGTGGGAGTCCCTGGTGCCGGAATTTAAAAAGGTTCTCGACTACGAGCGGAACCTCCCCATCGGCCAGAAATCCTACTGGCTCATGATTCCGGAGGAGCGCAAGAAGACTCCCAAATTGCCGCCCAACCTCCCTAAGGAAGTGTTCAGCGCTCTCTTCGAATGGTACCTCAAAAGCAAGACCATCGACCAGGGCGACCTTCTGGTGGATAATTCCACTCCCCCGCGAACGGGCAACTCCAGCTCCATGGCCGGGAGCAACGGAGAGTTCTCTGGCATCGAGGGTGAGGGAACGAACGACAATCGCACTTCCGGTCTCAAGCGGAAATTGCACTCGAAAACGGTCGACGGGGTGGGGTCGGTTCTGGAGGGCAACAACAAGAATGTGGTGGCTGCCATGATGAAGTGCGAAGATCGGAAGGATAAGCGCCACAGGGACAAGTTGGAGCTGAGCTTGCAACGGCACCGCGAAACCATGGAGATGAACATGCAGAGACACAGGGAAAGTCTAGAACTCAACCAGAAGCTCGGTGAAGGGTACATCAGTGCTTTGTGTAGTATCGGAGAAGGTTTGAAGCAGCTCGTTAATACCTTGCAGTCGACGAGCCGCCACATGTGATGCGACCACGGACGGGTTGAGAGTTGAAATCATGTCACAAATAGACTTCGAGAGAAGTCTATGTGGATTATCATCAGTTTTGTTCCACCACTTCCCGTGTTTCCTTCTGTATCTTTTCTCTTTTCGCTCTGCACTATGATGTACAATGTTACAGGCATCTCGTCCGCAGAATGGAGAGAATGCATTGAGCATAGAAGCCCATATATCTATCGCCAATCCCGTGTTCACTTTTTGATTTTGCTTTTGCTGCTTTCTTGGAATTTAGAGAAGCAGTTTGAGACTCGTCTCATTCTTTCCACCATTTTTTGTTGAGTGGAGTGACGAGTTCTCTTGTATAAATTACAGGTGGATGCAGTTGTGAAAAGCTTCCACTTGCTTCACTTGTATGTAAATTAGTTGCCCGGATCAAGGAGTTGATGCATGACATATACGCGCTCTTGCTAACTTTTTGATGGCCCTACTGTGCACTCAAAGTTTCTGTCAGCAATTAAGGCTGCCGTATGCTCAACAGTCATGCCGTAAGTGTTTCTGCTGTATTGTTCGAATTTCTATAAGCTATAATACCAAAACCTAAAAAAAAAGAAAAAAAAGAAAAGAGTTCAGACTATGTCAGTGAATGCCCTTGTTGCAGTGATTCTTATCAGATTTTTTTGTTGCGGAGGCCTGGTTTCTTCTTACAGTCGGTTGCTTTCATTTCAGTAAACGAGATTTTGGCTGATGGAGCTCTTCCTATTTATCTCATCCCCTCAGCAGCAGTCTGGGGATGCTTCTTCCACGGTCTTCTCTTTCTTCCATGACTTGTTGACACAGAACATGACCCTGCTGATTATTCTCTGTTGGATAGGACGCAAACGCCGAGTCCGTCCATCTCGATGTTGTCCGTAGATGGTGCTCAATTGTAGAGGATGATGTACTTTCCCAGTGTGTCACAGTGCTGAACACCCCCTGCAGAATCTTGAGTGATTTGTGAGTGTGCTCGAGGCGTGTGTGAACCCACTCCTTCTCATGTGCCGGGATGATCTCCATGTTCAAAGCCAAATGATGACACCTAGTGGCAACGTTGTCTAAGGCCCTAAATACGAGACAGAACCTGCGGCTTTTAAGTTTCACGTAATTTCAGACCACCAGCGGCTCCCATGCACTCGCTGTCAGCCACACCTTTCGAGCATTGTGTCCATAGACATAGGAGTACACTATAGCATGGGGCAGTGGTATGGAAGAAGTTTTCGGGTGTGGAAGGGTTGCAGCGGGACTATTGGACTCCTACAGTTTTTGTATTCCTCACTGGAGGGAACGAATGACCTTTAGTGTGGAATAATCGGATGCATTGTTAACAGATCGTGTGCCCCAACGTTGCTTGGTTCGATCCTTTCACGTGGCCCCTTTACCGAATCACGTTCGTAGTGCGGCGACGCCAAAGGCGGCTGATCACTGCTGTGATCGAATTGGAAATGGAAGCTGCTGTGAGGAAGAGAGCAGTGATGATGCCGAGTAAGAAGAAAGAATGCATATGCGATGACGGTCGTGTTATTTATCGCCTGCAAACTGAAATTGGTAGAGTGAAATTGGTCAAGCGGCGTGAGTCGTAATTGCTTGTCGGACGTTTCCTCGCATGGAAGGTCACTTTCCAGATCAGCCGTAAAAGAGGCCGCTTTTAGTCCAGGGCCTCGTCACAACCTGCAGGGGAGAAAAAGTGTACAGTGATGTAGTAATCGAAAGGTGTTTTTCAGTTTGGTGATTTCCGGAAATTCGAATCATCTGAACGAATTTGAGCTGAAGCGATTACATTCTGGTAACATGAGTCGAAGTTTGATGCTCTTGAGGAAGAACTGAACAGTGGAATGGAGTACAATGCGTCACTGCTTTGTGACTGTTTCCCACCAAAACCAATCCGAAGTCCTCAAAGGCGGCCAGTGACTGCGCAGAGCTTTTCTACTGGCTCCAGTGTTGTCCTCGTGTAACATTCCTTATGACCTGTGTCTCAAACCACCACGACTTTGATTAAAAAACGCGAGACTGGGAGAAGTTCTGAAGGTTAATCATACATTAGAGCTTATTACGTTTGCTCTTCTTCATGTAACGGAGGATGAATAGTTGTTAACTGAATTTGGTGGAAGAGATGTTAAAGCTGATTTTCTTTATATTTATTGTGTTAGCTAGAGTTTCACTACCATTAGTATATAGTATTTATCTCTACATACTTTGCAAAGTGTCCTATCTATTTGCACACTTTTTATTTTTGCAGATTAAATTGATTTCTGTACGCTCATGGGCAATATTTTCACATGTACATTTTTAACTAGGGTGAAAATATAGAAAATTGTTGATATTATCAATTAGGGGTTTATATATTACATCATCAATCTTTCTGTATACACCAGTCAAAATAATCAAATTAATTAGCATCTCAATTAGCTTTTAATTAAAAGTAATTTGACTTCATGTCTACATGTATTCCATAAGTTTCCTCCATTATTCTACCACCAACGTAGACATAATTTTGGTTTCTGGATATGTTGGCACATGATACAATACACATATTGACTTTATTTTATTGTGGGTTACATCAACACTAAGGTCCAGTTTACACTATGGGACGTGAAAGCTCTTAAAAGATTTTCAGCACTCGATTATTTTCTATTGTGAGTATATACATACTTATAGTTCAGGAATCATAATATTTAACGAACGATTTTGATTTGGATGATTGCAGCGATGAAATATCTTGGATAAAGCATGAACTATGTTAGAATTGACCATGCCTTGTGTTTAAAACTGTACCACTACACAACTATCACAATAAATATCTTAAGATATCATCCACATGAACTATTATGTCTTGATATATGTTTGAAGTTGGCATTATATGAGATTTTTAGATATTCGAAGATAAGTAGAACCGCCAACTTCAAATATCTAAAAACCTCAAATAATGCCAACTTCAAACATATAGGCAGTTAATGGGATTTCATTTTCACTTCAACTACAATTTTCTCAAGCACCGGGTGTTGTTAACTGATACATGAACGACTTTCTGTAGAAGCATCGAATGTTTTTTTTTTTATGTGTGTAGAACAACCATTTTTGAAGTTGGTTTTACACACACCAAATGTAATCACATATTCAATTTTGGATTTATTCTTGTGTAAATTTTGTGCATAATCATAACAAAATTAAACATTGTTTAATAAATCATCAAACAGAATATTATAATTTTTAGTATTTTGAGTTATATAAGATTTCACTTTGCAGCTTTCTAATACATATTTCTTGAATTTGACATGTATTTGCTCACCTTGATCATATCTATAGAAATATACACTTTAGTGCATATTATTAAATACATGAGTATAATCATTTGCTTTGTAATAGGGAATTAATTATATTTTCACTTTTCAATGACATTACTTTAATGTTAAGGTGTGCAAAATCTAAACTGTGAAAACAAAAGATTTCATTCTTCTTGAGATCTGTCATGCTAAACATGTGAAGCACAAACTTAATATACTTATCTAGATTTAACCATAATATCTTCTAGATTGTATTAAACATCTAATACTAATATACTCTTGGAATTATCCAGATACTTACATTCAAATGCATTTTCAATTGATTACCAAGCATTTATTTTTTTGCCAAAATTATCATGACATTGACATGTATTTTTTTAAATAAAGAATTGAAAAATATCATTATTACTTTTTTCAATGTAAACAAATAAATTATCCACACTCCATTAAAAACCTTTGTGTTTTCATGCACTCATCAGACATTGCATTTCATTGTTTATGAGTTTGCTTCCATCCTTACAATAATTGTACAATTTGAAAGCCAAATTTTTCAAACTATTTTAAGAGGCCAATAGCTTGTCTAAGTAATGTTGCTCTTTTAAAGATTTTAGAAAATGTTTGTAAATATATTCAACTCAACATAACCAAACTACAAATTTAACAATTGCGTATATATTTAAATTTTAACGTATATTGTGTAGGTGAAATAACCTTGTTATGATCGACACCTTTCTTTTTAGTATAATCTCTAATCATCAACCGGAGACTTTTCACAATACATACAAATTCAATATTTTTTAGTGAACTACATAAAGCATATTATTAACTTCGAAGTCCATTGTCAAGCAAATCATCATCTTGAAGATCAGTACTTTAAACCACATAGACTAAAAGATTATCATCCACTTTGATCTTTATACAACAATCTTTCTAATTTTGCCACTCTTGCCATATTTTTTAACGTCTTTTTAAATTAAAAATAAATTTTTACCATATAATTAGAACTAACTCTAGATTCAAACCGCATGTCATTTTGTGAATTTGACCTAACTCGAGTGACATCATTTTTGTATAGACCATACTTTTCAATCTATACAGTCTATATTTTTCAGTTTATCTCTGAATAATTTCATATTTAAATTGATAATATAAAAAAACATATTGAATCATATCTAAAGAAATAATATATATATGTCATTTATTTTTATAAATTAAATATACACTAAAATAAATATCTTAATATAAGACTCGCACATTTTTTTCAAATCTCATGTCATGTCATAATAATACCATCTTTTTATAGATATAATATCAATGTGAATTGATTGACATTTATATGTACAATACCTTTTGGTGTTTATAGATATGATTCTTTTTCGTAACATGGGTTTTTGATGTCAACTTGTAGCTTCACAAAAGAAAAGTGCATAACTTATATATCTCTTTAATATTACTTTATGCTTAATAGACGATGAAGCTTTGGAATTCTTCTTTGACATATTTTAAATATGGAGTGGCTAGTTATAACTCAATTTATCTTTATTATTCCTCACTCTATAAAAAATATACAAATTGCTCAAAAAGTGAGTTATTGATTGATCAGAGTGAAACAAAAATACTTTTGATAAACACCGTCTGGAATTTATGACTTAAATTGATAAACAATCTAAAATGCTCATTTGTTATGACGCGAAGTCAAGCATTTTGATCGGTTGGAAACGCAAAAAAATAAAATATGGAGTCCAACATAAGGATTGGTTTTAGAAGTTAAAGCCACTACCTTTTTTGTAGCGTAAAGGATAATTAGTATAAACTCAAGTATAACTAGCCGCTTCCTTTAAATATCTCGAATGACATATCGTAAATTTGATAGTCATGTAAATGATGTAATTGATTAATTATGAATAAATATGTAAATCACATTCATGCATAAAAGAGCAAAATCTGATGCTTTGAAGTTGAGAGAAGTAATGATATGTAAAGTTGATGATTTATAATTTAAAAACTTATCCTTAAATCATATAAAGTTAAAAGTCAATAATTCATTTTTTGATGTTGATTTAACATCATGGTCCGTTCTTAAAAGTATTGTAAATTCATATGAATTAAACGTTTCTATAGATATACATACAAATATGATATTAACGAATATCAAACATCAATGGATGTATGCACTAACATAAGCATAAATATTGACTAATATATTGCTTGAATGTAAAATGAACAATCATACAGTTTTTTTATATAGTTGAAAATGCAACATTATATCATTTATTTATCAATACTTTGGATGAAATGGTACTTTCTTGGACAAAAGAGACATAACTTTCTTCACAACTCCATGTGAATCAACATATTCAAATATTGAATCTTTTACTTTTAAAAAATTTGTTTTTTATTTCATGTGAAGTTTACAAATTAATCATCAATTTTTTCAAATTTTCTTTAATCTATTTAGATTGAATATTTTTTACATAAATGATTAAAAAATTATCAAATTCTTAAAAATATATATATTTCTTTATAAATACAAATTTTTTATCTTTTTTCATGATTTAATTATATATTGTATTATATATATAGGATTCATATTTGTTTGTTAATTCTTATAAAAACGAATGCACAATTAAATTTATAGATATGTGTGTTCTTTTAAAGTATGAAATATATCAAAATCATAAAATATCAAAATAAATAAATTACAAATCTTGAAAGTAACAGTCTTGTTTTTGTTAACCTAAAATCAAGAAATTCAGTGAAACATTCAATAAAAGCATGAACACGAGAAAAACGTTGTATAACGTGATTTATACTCAAGGGCTACGTCCAAGTCTGAAACATGAAAGAGTTACTGAATACTAAATGCAACTTATATACATAAAAAGTCTTTGGAAAAATATATATATATTTAACACTAACAAAAAAAACCTAGCTATAAATAGCTAGAATATGAGTTTACTTCTTAACAAGAGTTAATCTAAACAATATTCCCTTTAACTTGTGTTAAGGAAACAATAACCTCTATAACCTATATTTTTACTCAGCGGAAAGTTTTGGGAGGAAACTTAACGCAAGGCCCCTATTTACACAAGAGTTAACTAGAACTAAGCCATAGCTAGATTATAATAGAGTAAGAACATAAAGAGTTAACTAGAGAACCTTCTAGCATATAGGTATCAGAGATCTCGTAACCTATATAATCACTCCACGAAAAGTTCTAGAAAGAAACTTAATACAAACTTCGTCTTTACACAAGAGTTAACTAGAACTAAATTGTAGCCATCACATGATATAGTAAATATATAAAGAGTTAACTGAAGTTACTATGCTAACAAACTCTACATGTGTTCTTCGTTCACAACTGCATGCTAGCATCGTGTCGCCTGAAATTCTCCAGAAAAATAACTTTGGTCAAAGCATCACAAACTTCGTCACTTTTGCCAGAAAACCGTCATTGGTAAATAAAAACGGAAAAAAACCTTTAGTTTTCAACCTAAATACAAATCAAAACTTGTATAATAGCAGAAATGTATCACTGACAAAAATATATCAGAGATAGAAAAATTTGTCTATCAACTTTGATTCTAAAGACACAACCTTTCCACACACACTCCGAATCTGAAACCCGCTCTCATACCAATTTGTTAACGTAAAACCAAGAAACTCAGTGAAACATTCAAACCAATCATGAACACGAGAAACACGTCTTATAACGTGGTTCATTTTCAAAGGTTACATCCACGGTTGAAACACGCGAGAGAGTTTACTGAATACTTAATGCAACACGCAGAAAGTATAAGCCTTGGGTCTATATATAAATTCAACACCAGCGATAAAACCTAGCTATAGATAGCTAGAACCTAAAATTACTCCTTAACATGAGTTAAACTCAACAGTTTTGATAGTTTGAAAACAAAACATTCAAAAATTTACATATGTTGAATTAATATTTTTTTAAAATATTATTTTCTTCACTTATATTGTAAAACAAATAAATATGTTTGTTACGCACACAATCATAAGCTACATGTATTTTCAACGTAGAAGTTTAATAAACACTACTATGTTATTGTTAATCATTGCTAAAATCAACTATCGATGATTATATGCTCAAAAATGTAAAAAATTTATTTTTCAAAAATTATACCTGCATTTTACTTTGATTTGAAAAGAGAGCTCAAATTATATATGTTTTTTAATACAATTACACACATAAATATGCAGAGTTTGATTGCAATAACAAAATTTTATCTGATTAATTTTTTTAATTATATAAAATTATTATTTAATAATCTAAAAATAATTTAGTGAATTTATTAAAAATTCATAATTATTTATTATTACAAAATTTTTATTAAATTTTACAATAAAAATATCTTAATCTGTTCTATATACATTTAATATTTTAGATCAATCATTTTAATAATTTGTATTCATTGTATAATTTTGAATAAACTTTTTTTAAATAATTTTATATAGAAAATGAATAATTCGAAAATTATGACAACAATTTAAAAAAGTTTGAGTGAACATGATTCAACGGTTCATTTCATGAAATTTTTTTAAAATGTAATATTTATCATATTTTAACTTTTCTCAAAAAAAAATTTATAAACAAATTTGATGATCACATAAATAAATCTGAAAATCAGGTTAATAATTATCATAACATTTGGATTTTTTATCATATGATAATTGAGTATTAGTTCATATGTACGGACAAAAGCTGAATCTCTCCAAGAAACAACACAATCAAATAACATAAATAAAACAAATATGCAATTCATCGATGTGGGATATGTCTATGAAACATCTTAGACTTTATTCACAAAATGTTTGACCTGTTTAATTAACAACATTGTTGAGGTATCACATATAGTGCAAGATTAAACAATTTAATTAACTAGAAATAAGTTCATTAGCATTAAACCATGATCTGGGTTAGATTTCAACAATTTTTTTTCTTAACATATGTAAAAAGTTGTAAGCTTCATAACCTATATTATTGGTATCTAAATAATTCTACTAGAAAATATAACATAGAGGTCTTTTTAACCTCTATCAAACTAAAGCACACTAGACTAAAACAACTCTATATGAAGACTATAAATTTGCTAGCATAACTCTAGGGAATTGCTATGCACACACCCCCCATGCTAGGCACACACACACCCCCCCCTCCTGTGCATACATCCACTCGTCCACAAAGCACATTTCTGCGTCAAAACACCAAAAGCTAAACATTTATGCGTCGAAACATGCCAGCGCTTCGTCAAACAAGGGGGAAAAGTTGTTTACGGATCCAAACATGCCGGCGCTTCGGCAAACAAGGCGGTAATGCTGCAATTTTTGTTTGGAAGGTACCTGTGAGCAAAGGCAAAGATCTCCGTCTCGGCTTATCCAACGACGCTTAGACGCGATCCAGCGGCGGTGGCTCCATCTTTAGTGATATGGTGCCTCTACGAGTGAGACGGCTACTTCTGTCGATCTGAGCATGCTATTAAGGTCACGAGCGGTCATCCCTCTTTTGGGGGTGTGTGTGCCCAGCAATTCCCTTAATCTATTTTGTAAGCTAATGCAAAATCTACAAAGGTTCAAAATGTCTACTCAAATTTTTTAAATTACTGATTTTGATCAATGCATAAGGTGTATTGAGTTTTTCATCAATCTTCAGTAACTCAAATCTTTTATGAAAAACAAGTTTGTGATAAAATGATGTCAAATGTCAACCTGATTTATTCTACTATTAATCATTTGTTATAATGCAATATGTTACGCATTTAACTATCACAATAAAGATAAAAAAAAACTTATTACAATTTCATCACAGGGACAAGTTTATCAAACTAGATTGTGTTTTGATATTTTTATTCTCTATTCATATTTGACTTTTGTTGTTCACCAATCTATGCATTTATGCATTAAAGATTTTCAACCAATGCATATTGATCATTCCACAAAATAAGCATGTCATTGTTCATTTAATTTATATATACACATGAATCAAACACACCTTGTGGAAATGTTAGTGCTTTGTTAGACTCGTCAAACTTTGCATTTCATTATTAGAAATTTGCTTAATCCATATAATGAATTTATTAATGTAAAAATGTTCTTAATTCATATAATGAATTTATTAATATACAAATGTTCTTAATCCGTATAATGAATTTATTGATGTATAAATCAAATGTTCTTAATATTTTTGTTAGAAATAATTGGTGTTCTCATATAAATGATATCTTCTTAAAATACATGGGTTGATGTTATTATTACCTAAATTTGATCCATGTTCATATTAAATATTGAATTAAGTACACATTTTAATCAAATTGTAACATGCATGAATAATTGAAGATAAGTTAAATAGAGTTAATTCAATATTTAAGTTGATTTATAACCTTCACCAAACAAAAGTCAAGTTTAATTTTAATGAGAATTTAGAATTGTGATTAAAAATATATAAAATATGAAAAAATGTATGAACACAAAGTCATGAAATAAAAAAACAATAATTCTTAGACATATTTGAAACTTGAATTTTTTTATTTCGAAGATTTAGCATTCATTATATAAAAAAATGTAAAAATTTGCAAAATATTTAAATATATATTTTAATTAATTTGAATATAAAAAATAAATTGAGTCAAAATCAAAGCTATATTAAATGAATATTTCAAATTTCAAGTTGTTCTCATACATTGAGGTTAATTTTATATGATTGGATATTATTCTAAATGTCTGATTTTTTTTATGAATAATATTAACTGAATATGTCAATCTTGCTCAAAATTTCAACGAATTTGTGTATAAAATATTTAAAATTAAAATATTTTAGGTTATGATAGCAAGTGAAATGAACTTTACTTGCAATATTTTTCTCATGGAACATTTCATGAACTAATCATAATACATATACAATTTAGAGATATATATATATATATATATATATATATATATGATGTATTCTTCTACCGATACTACTTGATTTTATTTTCAAGGTTTATTTGGATTGAGCAAAGTATTGATTCTTGATAAATGAAACAAGATACATTTATGGGATGTTTTCAATGGCAATTTCTGATGTATGTGTTGGATAGTTTATATTGAAGAATATATGATACATGTATAGCATTATATAAAAAATTCCTTTTCAAAAATCGTAATTTTGATTTGAATGATATTTGTTAATTATATATCTTAATAAATAGTGATAACATACATTATAATTAACATACGTTTTTTTCAAAAAAACCTATTATTTTCAACAAAAATATATGTTATCACTATATACGTACTAAAGTATGTTTTTTTTGTAATTTTTGTGGAAATCTAGTTAAACATAAAATTACTGGTTGTTGTATGTTAATTTTGTTTGGTTTTCGAAAATTTCATGTGCTATCTAAGAGTATTTACAAGCTGTAATACTCAAGATTGTTAAAAAATAATTTCCAATCAAGAAAGAAATTTTCAAAAATCAAATTTAGTTTTTTTCAAATTGTAATTTCATCAATATAAATTAATATGAAATATGTAGGTATACTTACAAATCAAAAATTTTCCAATTTTGAGGTATTGACTGTAATCATATATCTCCCACTACGGTTAACATTATTTGATAAACTTTTTTCCCCAATTATATTTTATGAATGCAATCTATACTTAATGGAGATGGAAAAAGAAGAAAGTCAAACTGCAAATAGTGTATACTGATTACCTAAGTTTCTCTAGCCTCGATTTTCCTTCATCACACAAACGCGATGACCAAATGAGTGCGATCATCACAAGTTTCTTTGTCTTATGTGAAGACTTATTCAACCCATTTCGCTCCCACCCTACTTCTCTAGCCCTGTTACTGCACAAAGCCAGAGAGGCTCATCATTTATAATCTAGAACTGGAAAAGCAGTTTGCGAATGACGATAGCCGCGAGAAGATTGCGGTGTGTAGAAATACTCAAATGAAATTAGTACTTGATCAGCTGGTAACAATCATGTCTTCCAGTCCCAAGGCTGTCAGATTGACACACTATAAAGTTTACTAGAGTCGTTGGATCTAAGCATGAGAGATGTAGATATACTATAAAGAGGAGATCGCTAGTGGATCAGAGTCGGCTGCAGTTCGGATGTAGAAATTGTTCTCATAATCTATTGCTTGTTTGGACACTGAAACGGAAGACATTTTTGTTTTGCATGGATTATTTTGTATGTGAGAACATTTCGAAGTGCTGTACATGAATGGCTTTTTGTCCGAGTTATGTTTCTCGGTTGAAATCAAGAGAGAATAATTTTACAGTTTAATCGTAAGATGACATCTTCTGGGACTTATTCAGTTGGACTCTAGTGCGCATTTTCTCAGTATTGCATGACACCGCAGAGTGTGACAACGAGGATTCTAGCTCAAGACTCGACAGTTCGATTCGTTGAACAATTTTTTCTACCTCGGTTGCCGTGCTCCACGTCCAACCCAAGCGAAATTAAGCCACCGTAGCTCCTAGAGTGACTATGGTAATGCATCGTAAAGGAAGGGACCACGTGGATAAAATATTTGGAAGACCCCATCAAACCCTCAAAAGAATAAATCGAATGGACACTAGGGCTAGGCTCATATTAACGCTATACACCGCGTACAAGATTTGAACTGATATCCTAACTGTGCAACACGTCGCATCCTATCATGGTTTAACGACCGTACCTCCGAGACTGACTATGGTAAGGTATGATAAAGGAAGAGTGTCAATTGGATAAATAAACATCGGAAGACCCCCATCGAGCCGTAAATATATCAAATATTGTCGAACCAAGTGCCAAGCTCGTATAATTGTGATACTCCCGCGCGCACAATATAAGTACTGGTATTCCAACTGTGCAACAGGTTAAACCACCTTAGCTCCGAGAGTGACTATGTTAATGCATAACGTGGTATCAGGAAGGGAGATGTAATACAAAATTGTTACTTCGTATGCTCTACACTACAGTGAGCTCTTTGTCGACGGCTTCTGCTTTGAGGATTACAAGCTTTTGGAGAAATCGTCCGAAAAGTCTAAATGTGCGGAATGAAAGTAGAACGAGGGGCGGTGTGTGACCAAGAGTGCGCGAAGATCGACCAAATATAACTTGCTCACATGGCTACTGGCGCAGATTGACCATCCCTCCAACGATGGCCCAGCCCAGACAGAGTGAGATGATAAGTGCAACCTCCGAATCGTGTAGATCAATAGACATCGAGGTTGGTGATCGAATCGGCGATGATTCCACTTCTACGTGTTACTCGCCATCGTCATCATGCATCCGAAGTTACGGCTATCGATTTGAACAGAGACAGAGCGAGAGAGAGAGAGAGAGATAGAGATAGAGAGAGCTTGTTGCTGTTCCTTTGTATGTGTCCAAGCCTACAGCATTTCCCATCCGCTTTGACTTTCGAGGGCTACTGGGGCTCTCCCGTCTACCGAAAGGCAGCAGAAGCGTCTGTGGGCTACTATATGGATAACTCATGCTGCCCGTTAAGCCCGGGTCGGGCTGATCACAAATTTGATGGAAGAGCTGTTGATGGCAGATTTTCTTCAATGCGGTCCCAAGCCTAGTTTTAGGGTCCTCAGAAAAAATTCCCAAGTTTGCCTGTTCGCAGCGTTCTAGGGTCTCGACGTGCAATGCATCCCCCATTACCCAATTGGTAAAGAAACAGACAAAGGGAATAGAGAACGATGGAGATCTCATCAACTCGTACAGTGAATGATACGAATGGACGTAATCGCTTAGTGATTTATATTTTCAAGATAATAATAAAAGTGTACATTGTAATAATCTACAACATAAGTTCTAAACTATGAATGTAAAGAATATATGGTGTTATATCAGATATTATTTACTTATATTTATTAAAAAATCAAACTATCTCTATCAATATATTATTATCTGTTTTTGAATCATAATATTTGACAAGGGCAATATCTAGATTGGCGTAAAAGATAATATGGTGACCCTCAATCGGTTGCGAGGCATTGCTGATGTAATGATGCAGTTTGCTGAGCGGCTGTGGAGCGAGAACACTGCACAGAAAAAAGAAGAACAATGCAATTACCACATGCATTGACATTTCAATTTAATACGACGATGCAGTTTTAGATAATATCAGAAACACATTGTAACATATTCCTGGCAAAGATAATTTTTCTAAATTGATGTCTCAAAATGGAATGGGCCGGATGAAGTCCGAGGGGCACAATTGTATACACCGTCCATTACTGTACATTGGGAACCGGATGATGCAAGGTTCCCTACGGCCCCTACGGCAAGACCTCAGCGTGGCAGGGCAGCCATGCATGCCATGCCATTGGCATCATCCGGGGCCATGAATGAATGAATCGTCGCGAGCGAGATTCTGCCATTACGGAAAAGGAGTGAAGGGGAAATTAGTGGCAATTCTTACTTACTTACGCAGCGCAGAGCCACATGCAAATTAAGGAAGGGCCAAATAAAGCGCGTGCCAATGATAACCACGGGGAAGTAAAACATGAGAGTTTGTCGAGCAAATGATGCACTTATATAAATGGAAAATCAGACGTAGGCAAATCCCAGGAATAAAAGCCGACGTTAAAGTATGGCCGGGCAGATAAGATTACTACTCGCAGGGAAGGCAACACAAGATACTGTGTATCCAACGCACATAAAGGCTGTAAATGCGATGACACGGAAATAAACTAACCCGGGTCAATGCTCGGCATTTTACCCCGGATAAAATCATGACGTCCATTGGGGGCGGGGGCCCGAAAGCCCGCCATCCTCACCCGGTACCGATCCCGCGGTCCGTCCCTTTCTCCGCGTTGTCCTCCGTTTATACCTCGGATGGCCTCGCACAAACTTCAGCGATCCGGTAGTTTTTCAATTCTAGCCGGTGACGTCCTACGGAAGGCTTCTGGGTGGGGTCGCCCTGCGCCCTTTCGTCGGCTTGTGTCCCCTCTCTGGGCCTCCGCTCCCCATCCCCGCCTCTCTCGGCGTCCTCGTTCCGCTCCTGTGCCTTCCCTTCGTTCCCCCCCACCACCCTCTCCTCTCGTCCCGTTTGGTCCGCTGGCGCGTGGTGCCGCTGCTGCCTCTGCTGCTGCAGCGTCGTAGAGGAGTAGAGTGTGAGTCCTCGATCTCAAGGCACCACTGAGAGCAGCTGCTGTTGCTGCTGCTCCCAGACGAGGATTGGAAGCCAAGGCACAGAGTAGGAGGGAAGGAAGGTGGGGGCGAATGTTGCAGATCGAGTGAGTGGCGCGTGCTTGGATCTCCTGCTGGCCCATGGGCTGAGTGGAGTGGACTGACTGAGTGGAGCAGCTCATCTGACTACATGTACATTGCTCGAGAGGCCAAGAGTGGAGTGGACTCCCGCGGAAAATCATTTTCCTTGCATTTCGAGCGCATTTGACATTCTCGGAGAAGAAGACTGACGAGGGAGTTCAGCGGAACGGAGGGGAACGACAGACAGACAGACAGACACCGAGCATGGCGCAAGTGAGTGAGTGAACGAGCGAGCAGGCCTCTGTCGGACTGACATTGCGGAGAAACGAGCTGGTACCGAGGCGAAGCTGACAAAAGCGAACGAGCTTGGGTTCCGAGGCTGACTACGATCCCTCCATCTTCATTACACAGTCAGTGAAGGCTTCTGAGGTGCCTCACCTGTCAGCAACTGGCGGAAGTGCGAATGTGGTGAAGGAAAGGGAAGGTGCGAGTGAAGAGCTAGGAACTGTGAGTTTAAGAGCTATGAGCAACCAATGAAGAGGGTTGGCATTGCTACAATGGCATCAGTGAGAACGAGGACAAGCATTTGTGCTAAGGGAGAGCTGGAGAAAGAGATAACGGGGAGGACAAGTTAAGCTGAGTCGAGATGAGTTGAAAAGGGAAAATGGGAAGGTAGGAGCTGGAGTGAATTCTAGAAGCGTTGGAGGGAAGGCAGCCCAGGTTTTGAGGATTGAAATATCTGACACCGGTGGAAAGGAAGGGCACTGGTGTTGTCTCAGCTCTAACAGCGCGGAGATTTTCAGGAGACTATTTGAAGTTCACTCTGTCAAAGCAGGGCGTTATGAGGGCCCTCTATCGGAAGCTGGTTTGGCTTCTATTTGTTAAATGTAAGATGACTTTCTCTTGCTTTTCTTGTTGTGTGGTTGCCCACAAGGCATTGCTCCAGTTTTTGCTCATTTCGTTTCCTGAAGACTGTGAAGATGTCGTGTTTCAGTCTTCAGGATGTGCTCGCAGATGTTTCCGCTCGAGGTGGGAATTTGCTGCCTTAACTTTAGTTGAAGTGTTATGATGTCGTGAACAGTGGGGAAATACGTTGTTATTAGCCTTCTTACTCATTGGTTCTTGCAGCTATGCATCCTTATGGGTCTAGTATGCCCTATGGTTCTTCACAACTTAACTTTAAATAAATTTTCTCTTTGTGGCGAATTTACTTTCTCCTTCCAAATCAAGCCTACTCGACTGTAGAACGATTAGATTGAGTAGATTTCTGCCTTGCATCTTTGATTCTTGATGTTGCCTTCTTGAATTTTGGCGTGGTGAGGTATAATGTAATCAACACCCGTAGTCCACACAGGTAGAAGATGTCAATCTTGGTCTGTTTGTTTTTATGAACATGTAGGTCACACTGCTGTAGACCTGATTCTTTTATGTTCAAGCCTTGTACGTCATAATGATGGGCATCGTTAGAAGTGGATTCGTTGTAGAGTAAGAACAAGATGAATTCACATAAATACCAACTGACCGCAGGCTGTTGTGGATTTTTTTGTCTGTCATGGTGAATACTACGAAAATAGGCTGCAGTTCGGTTCAACGTCCTGATATTGTTTTGGCTGTTCTTGAATGTCAAGATGCAAAGTAGTGATATCACTTCTGGTCATTTGGTTCCATAAGTCTCATACGGAATATGATTGTGATGGTCATGTCTGTTTTCTCCATTGGCCATTGTACACCACTGCTTTAAGTTTTCTGCCTAGCATTGTAAAATATAGAAGTAATGTTGCGTTCTAAAAATTGCTGGTTTGGCTTAATAAGAACGCTGACTACTAGTGTAACATGCAAATCGTCAAAGGAACGAGATTTTAATTTAGCAACGCTGTTTGATTCACTCTCTTTTTCCTATGAGTTCATGTTTGAGAATCAATCAAGCTTACCCTCTTCTGCAATGAGATTCCTCTACTGAAATCTAGAAAAGTATTAACTTAAATGTCTCAGTACTTTGTAATGCTTCTACTGTCTTTCACACGACAACGAAACTCGAGTAAGTTTCTAAGAAGCGTTATTTCTTGAGTCACATGAATCATTTTTTAAAGGCCATCTGGAAGTTGATCTTGAATTCCTTGCCAAGCCATGAAGTGAACGGCGAATGTCGTCATATTTGTTAAAGATTTTAAAAAAAACCAAGTTGAGAAAAACAACGGTTTGCATTGTTGTCCATCACTTTGGATGTGTTTATCTCTGTCCTCACGCAGTTGACTTATATTTTAACGATATGTTTACTTATCCCATAGTTGTTCATTTTTCCATCTCTACTTGAATTCGGATCAAAAATAATCTATGTCCTTATCTAGCTCTGTGAGATGAATCTCATTATAGATCATTGGTGTATTATTATCTATTATGGACCAACCTTGTATTAGTGACATATACTTTCAAGTTTGTTCTCACATTTGATTTTGATTCCTTAGAACCCTCTTCGTGTGGCGGAGCATGTTGGTGGAATTTCCTGTCGTAAGAAATTGCCCACATGTCATTGTTTTTTCCTTGGTTCACATTTCCCTATATTTTGCGTTCACTGAGCACTTGAGCAAGTGTACAGTATAAGAAAGTTGGAAGCTAGCTGAAATGATCTGATATTCATCTTAGTTTTTCTGGTTAGAATTTTACTTTTGTTCCAAGCAGTCGATGGTTTTTTTGATCTTGTGATGCACGATTGTTTAAATGTGGGTTTCTTATCTGCTTCGGCCTTTTGTGTGCAGGTATACTATGCCTTGTAAGATCAACTCATGCTGCCATCCCGGACTACTCAGTTTCCCAAATTAACACACTCGTACGAGAAACATTTTTCCCTTTCCAGGGCATTGAACGACATCAACTTCTTGACATTTCTTTTTCAAAAAGACCATCATCTTTCATTCTCGCAGTAGACTCTCCTGCTCTAGCTCCTGCTCCAGGATTCGCAATTCCCCAACCTGCGCCTGTTCCTGCTCCTGTCCCAGTTCCTGAGTTGTTTCCCGAGCCCGGTGATCCACCTCTTACCGTCCCTTTCATCGCCCCTTCTCCCGGCCCTCTCACCATTCCCATACCAGATGGACCGCTGACGCCGATGCTGTCAGGTACTGCTTTGATTTACTTCCTGTACTTGCTGCTTGTATAGAAAAAATGTGGTATGTTTACAAGTACTCATTTTATCCCTTCAATCTTTAAAGATATAATTTCTTTTCATGACTTAGACTTCAACCATAAGTAGCATTCTTGGTTTCAAAATAAAAAATTAAGTTTTTCGCGGCAGTATACTTATTTCCAAGTGAAATTGTGGAATAGTGCAGGTAATTGTTCTCTCAACTTCACGGCAGTTGCATCGATCACCCAAAGGACTGCGTTCGACTGTGCCGATCCATTAGCTGCTTATGTTGGGGTTGTTATTTGCTGCCCACAATTCGACAGTCTGTTGAGAATCATGCAAGGGCAACATATGCTTACAACCGGTGCTCTTGCTCTCAACAACACAGAGGCTGAATATTGCTTCACGGACACAGTGAATATACTCATCAGCCTATTGGGAAATAGCAGTGTTCCCTCCTTGTGTCAAGTCACGCCGTCCAATTTGACCGTAGCTTCGTGTCCAGTCACGACAATGGCGGAGTTTGAGTTGCTAGTGAACACCACACTACTGCTGGAAGCTTGTGAGGTGGTTGATCCTATAAAAGAATGTACTACACAAACATGCCAAAATCAGATTGCCAATGCCTCGCTGAAACTTGCTCAAGGAATTTCGAGGAGTGTTCCCCCACAGAAGACCGTGGATGAGTGTGAGTCTCTTGCGCTCTCATGGTTGGCCAGCAGGCTGACACCTGCGCAAGCCAACTCTGTCTTCCGAACTGTTATGAGTTGCAGTGTGAACAAAGGTATCTTCATCTAAAAGTCCCACGTGATGTTCGAGTCATTTTTTTGTTCAAGTAGTTTAGAGATATTGACTAACTTCAGTCTTTTATGGAAACCAAATTCTAGATTTTTCCAGTGTTAAGCTTTTTAGATCTACCTTTAATGTTTGTACTTCTCCATTTATGATGATCTCAGTCATGTTAATTTGAGAGTTAAGATACCGGTTGGTCTCAAATTGTAAATCTTGGGAGAGGTATCTGACCCAATTTTTCTTGTGTGACCAGTGTGCCCACTTGTATTCAGCGACACTTCTGACGTCGCAGGAAGCTGTCGTGGGTCAAATCCTTCCAACGTAACTTGTTGCAAGTCCTTGGATGATTATCTCCTTATCATGCAGAAGCAAATGCTCATCACGAATCAGCAGGCATATCGATGTGCTGCCAATCTTAGCCGCAGACTACTAAACGAAGGAGTGACAGCAGATATTTATTCATTGTGTGACATCGACCTCAGGGACTTCAGTCTTCAAGGTATGTCACTTTGGTATAAATCGTTATGAAATCATCACACAAAAACAGCTTGATCATGTCCTTTCAGCTTCCGTCCGACTCTTTTGATGAATATTTTCCCTTAGTCCATTTGAAGGAGCATGTGCAAGAAGGATCTTTGAGTACACCACTAATTTACTCGTTTTGTTTCCTACATGAACTATTCACTCAATCCGAGCAGCTCTGGGAACCGAAGGTATGTTGATGTTGCTTTCTGCTCACTTCATCACAATTTTTAGCTTCCTTTCTTATTAGCAGCAGTGCGTGCCATGAATATAGCAAAGTCTGCTACTGTGAGCAATTTTCCGTTTCATGCACAGCTGATTGCCTTAGTAACTTTTTATTGCCGCAGTAACTGTTTGTGCTGAACCACGTTATCATCTCCATAATGTGGTTTCAGTGGAAATGATTAATAAGTTTCTATCGAAACTATTTATAAAGCCTTTCATCAATCTATCAATTTTCTTATTTTAATTAACAGATAATTGTCATATTCATAATAGTTATTTTTAATTGAGTTAGAAATCATTTCGTCCTGTGTATAACTGTGTCCATCTCGTTCCACCTGTACAGGATGTTTACTACCTAGTCAGCCTACTGACGTGAATGCCACAGCGGGCATTACTTTCTATTGTGATCTGAATGATAATATAGCGGCACAATGGCCACGACCACCTCCCGCCAATGTGAGCAGTCCAGGTAAGTGGGAGCAAACCTCTACCATCCGGTCACTTTTCATCCTGTCACTCTTCGTAATGTTTCGCTTGAACTATTATTATCATCAATAGTCAAAGTATGAACCCAGCTTATTACAAAATGAGAAAACATTGTGAATAATGTTTTTTATAAAAGGAGAAAATATTATAGCTTCCCTTGAGTCTCTGCACCTCTTTTGTTTTAGGTAAGCAAAATTGGGCTTATGATAACCTAATTAATTATTTTTTTGGCTTCCCCATGAACGTCTGGAGGCGAAGATTTTTTCATCCTGGGTAATGTAAATGTTCCTTGTTGCTGTGCCTGCAGCTCCTTCAGTATTGCCACCTCCGGGAAGCTCCGCGTCAGATGTTGGTAAGTGCAGACTACCAGTTTTCGGACTTTCGAGTTTTGTTGTCTTAATTTTTTATTGCTGTCTTTTCTCGTACCGCTCTCTTATAGTCGATTTTGTACTGAGAGCTCGTCTGGGTCGGCTCGGACAGGCGCAAGGACGGTGACTTTTCTCTGCTCTTTGGCCCTTTCCCTGCTGGTGCACATCGTATGGTAGGCCTCAAGTTTAGAGACATTCTGTCGAGGAAGAAAGAGGGATTAGAAGCTGATGGTTGCGAAGGTAGCTGAGGAAGGCCCGAGAGATCTCGTTTGGATGATGGGACCATCGGATTCTTGTCTATCGAATTTAGAATTCTTTTTGTAGGTATTTAACGGTGAGTTCGTTCATTATTATTTATTATCAAAGCTTGTCACAGGGGCTCTTAGCATGTCGAAGAAGTTGAAGATTCAATCCTGGAATTGGAAATCTAACCAAAATGCACTTCACTTCACTTCCACTCAATTTCGATCGCCGCTGTAATGAGCCCTATGACGTTGTCCCTTCATTCGACTGTTATTTGGAACGTGCTCCTCGGAGTTCCTTGAGAATATTTAAGATCCTCAATACATGCGTGACCAATCATCTCCGAAACACGACTTTAAACGTAAGGTCTGAAATCTGTGAGAGTTATGAAATCTGACATGCCAAATATGTTTCAATATGGAACTGTTGTTACGATGGTCACATTACAGTTTGGAGACCCAACATACTGACTGACTGTTAGCTACAGGACCATTGAAACTTACAGTTTTTCCATGTGGTTTCGTCTTCCAATGTCCGTGTACGCCTTTGTTTTATTACTTCTTACTTCATTTGCTTGTTCCGCGATGCGGAAATCCACCAATCGAAACACCGACACAAATGTCCAAGATCTGTAATTTTTCAGCAAAGCGCTTGGCTTCTGTGAAGGTTATGGGATTTATCGAAATCAACTTTTGCAGACAATCCAGGGGGAAGGATAGGCTGACACGAATGTGGTGGTTGTCTTGCGAAGCTTTGTTAGGAAAGTCTTCAAATTCCTTGGCTCCCTTTCATTCGTAATCTCTACCGTCTTAATGAAATTTCTGTGTACGTATCTGTAATCTGAATATAAGCTTGAAATTCCATGTATGAAACGGATTCCTTTTTTCCCGGTTAGGAAAGTTTTAATCGGCTTATTGTAGACTAATTTGATCAGACTATTGACGTGGGAAATTGCCTAACGTCGGTGGCAATGATACCAAGTATGTTTGATACCTAATATTTTAGGGGGTGAAATTTACAAATGGTGGAGACAGGATATAGCCTCGTCTGCCACATACTACAGAGCAACTTGGAAACTCAGGAGGCGGGCTAGCCGCGACATTTTGGGCAGAGGTCACCGAGTAACACAGGTTAGAAACAAAAAGCACTTCAGAAAGTGCTTTTGGTTGGTAGTTAAATTGAGTTGCTAGCACACGGTTCAAGCAATCTTCCAACACTGGAGAACCGATGCATCCAATCGTAACAAAGACTTGTTAGACTTGAGAAGTATACAATGTTAGTCACTTGCAGAGTTACGTCAATGTGTGGTATTAGTTTGACTTACTTGCATATACAATGTTTGATGTATATTCTCACCTTAATGTTCAATAAATGATACATGTATCTCATCATATTGAGGAAAAAGTGGGTTTGATCCAATCCCACTATGGTTTGAAATAGAATCACCTTAAGAAAACCTATCATAACCCTCTCCTTGATATAAGACTTCACTGTGAATGTGGTAAATTTTATGGTTACATAGAACTTGATTCTTAGATAGTGAAAATATTGTGATTGATTCATTTTAAAATTTCTAGATTTAGTGAAGATAAAAAGTACTCAGATATGATACATTTAGACACAATAATTAAGGGGACCACTAGTTATCACTCACATGGGGTTAATTAACCCTCACACTACTATACGTTCGGCATGCATGGTTTGACTCGGGTTATAGTATCCACGAAAAAAGAAATTTCACGAATGTACAATTTTTTTCCTAGCATTTTCTAGTTTCACAGGCCTAGGCCTTACGTTGTCATGCTCCAGGAAATGGGGTCGACTCTCTAGTTCATTAGAGCATCTCCGAAATGTGCCCAGCTTGAGACTTGAACAATAGTTATACTCGAGTATAACCGAATCAACTTTATGAAACCAGCATCTTGGTAGATTGAACCAATAGTTCAATGAAAAGCAGCACGAAGTCAAAATTATCACCCGCAAGAAGTAAACTACATGGGGAAACTATTGTAATTCTAAAAGCTCGGATGGCAGAATTCCCTGGTTTGAATGCTGTAGAGTGAACAATTAGCTATTAAGTGCTGCTACAATTTTAATCCGGCCATAAACATATGACCTTTGAAGGTAAGTCACTTACTTTAACTAATACAGCGGTGGAATCAACCAACAGTTCTTTTTATCACCGCAGTGATCGTATAACCCTAGTGAACCAATGAATGACATTCTTATAGTAGGGTGAGGGCTAATTAGCACCAGATGAGGGTAACTAGCCGCCCCCTAATTAAACTATATATTAACTATATAATCATACAATCTATAGTTACTTTCATAAGAAATAAATACATTAAGTAGAGACAACTTTCATTTTATAAATTTCCATCTAAGATCACAAATAATGCTATTAACGTTGTCAAATACATAGTTATCACTTAATTTGAATTAAATTGGAGTTTTTGAAGGTTGTGTTTCTAAAGTGTTGTTTCCAAGAATAAAATTATGGCAAAAATTTTTTAATGCATGAACCTAAATTTTTTGAAAGATAAAATGAAGACAAAAAATAATAATCTATTATAACTCTAGTTTCAAAATGTTGTTGTGAATCTTTTGAGAGTAGAAAAAACTTCATTGTGTTTCAGTTTAATCAACGAATAAAGATTAGAATATAATGATGTTTAGTATGACAACAATTCATACTTTGATATGGTAAATTTGTGCAAAAAATAATTTGTAAAATATCTATAAAAATTGATATTCAACAAAGCTATTATATCTACATCTCAATAATTGCATGAGCAAAACTACTAAGGTTTTGATTTTCTACACAAGAAAACGTAAATGCTTCATCAAAATGGACACTTATATTCATAAATGCAAATACATACATTATAATATGAATATTTGAAAATGGATCATTGATAGTTTTTTCATGAATATGTTAAAGAATCAATCAAAATCTCTACTGAATTCATTGATTAATCTTGAAAAACCAATTTGCATGATATGATGCATACAAATTTTAGAAAATTTCTAAAAGTCATCATCCTTAACTTTTTCCAAGCTTAATTCCATATTGATGAAATATGAAACAGAGATTGTCAAACATCTTCTGAAATAGATAGCAAACCAACAAATAAATCATCAAAATTATATGCTAGAAATTAGATGTAATTTTATATACTAACCTACAATTATACCACGAGCTCCCGTAGTTAACTCGTGTTGTTGATGTCTATCAATAAAGTTCTCATGCATACAAAGAATATGGAACGACAGTTTAGACTTGGGTTCGATAAACAAATCCAATTAAAAATTTACAAGAAGAAATGAGATGATAACTGTCATGTACGATATTCCTTTTGGGCACTGCGGTTTCTAAACGTTTGCTGCTTGTGTATATGTGAACTTCTTCCGGAAAGAAAAAACAACACAACAAATAAAGAAGAGAGAAATAAGTTCTGTGGGGAGGGGAACTAACTTCAGGAATAGACAAGTTCAGAACGAGGAAAGCGCGAGGGCGGAGCTTGTGGGCAGCACGGGTACCAACCTCTGTACCCGCCGGTGCTCTGCACGAATGTACGTGTGAGCAGTCTGGGATTCCACACAGAACCAAGCTTCGATCGATCGATTGACATTTCCGAAGGTGAGTTCGGATCCATCTGCGCCCCATCTGTGAAGGGTCAGTCTCGTGGCAAGGCCTTCGCTGAACATGAAATTTGACTGTCATAGGGTTTGGTTCAGTCGTTGATGGAAGGGTTCTAACAGTTGACATGAAGAGCATGTGATTAAAAATCGAGGGATTCCGATTCTTTGAATTTGAGTATGGAATCTTCCCTTTCGAATCAGGGGATTAGGGTTTATGATAATTCTGGATTGCACTCTGGCTTTCATCGTCTCGCTCTCGGGGAAGAATGAATCCAAGAAGATTTTGTTAACTGTCGATAATGAATCTGGAGATCGCTGGGCCTATAGAGTAATTTTGAGTACCGGTGAGCTACGGACTTTGTCGTTGCACATTCTTTGAGCGTGGCGGTCGTCGAAATTGACGTTAGCTACGTGAGAAATTTGAGAGTCAGCTCTTCTAACTTTCGGCCAACCAAATGTGCAGAATGTGCAGCTGAATCATGTGCGAGAAGGATTTAAATTTCGGTTGATCCTGCGATTGTGAGAAGTGATTCGAGATACTTTTTCTCCCGTTTTGTAGGAGAGATGCAGAGAGCATTTTCTGCCCTTGTGGGTCGGTCATCCCGCAGGCTGTCCACGCAGATTTTAGGTGTAGCCAGTTCACCCGGCAGCTGTGCTCCATCTAGCAGGAGTGATCCATCGTCTTCGTCTTTCGTCTGGCGATCTGCAAGACAATTTTGTGCTAGCGATGGATCCCAAGCTAGCCCTCCCTCAGGTACATGCTTATTACCTGACTGCGTAAGTTTTTCCTTTGTGGTCCGGAGTGAAAATCTTCGTCATTTTTCTCTAATCATTAAATTTTCATCCTCAGTATCTTCTTTTCTCTCCCTTGTTCTGAGCATTTTTATTCTTCTTCCAGCTGAAGGAGACAAAGCGGCGGCAGAAAAACCAGTGAAAAGGAAGAAGCTCAGTAAGAAGGAGCGCTTTGGTAAATACGATCAGGAGTTCGAAGATGAGATGGCACAGGTTCCAATTGATGAGAGCGTAGAACATCTATACGATACACGACCAATCGTCGAGAAATGGATGGGTCATCCAACTTTCTATGATATGATTTCAGGTCTGTACAAGTTCCGTCGCCTCGTTTGGTTCCAACATGCAGTGTTGGTTCCATCCTCCATGTAGTTGCCTGTCATCAGGAAAACCTTTATAATGCAGTTTGTCCAGGACCAGGTCCGAATTGGGAGAAACAAAATATTAATCTTCTTACCGGTCAGGATCCTATGAATTTTGTTAGATACCTCCTCAATCATGAAAGGCCGATGGTATATTTTGCTGTCTTTACTAACCTGTCAACTGTAGAGGACGAAGTTATGGAAGCTAAAGCTGAGTTCCATTTTTCGAACATAATATTTCATCTTTCGTATCACTACAAATTTATTAATTAGATTTAGTGGTCATCCCCATCCATATCATTATTACAGCGGCATCATTTATCATTCATCAGTGATGTACTTAAATTAATAAAATTATAAAGGAAACCAACAAGCTTTGGTTAATATAAAAATATTGATCTCTTGTTTCTAGTACGATTAACTAATGATGCTGGACATTAGGTCCATATACAAACCTTCTATGAGTAACTTATCAGATGCGCTCTTGTTGGTCGTGGCGTACTCATCACAAAGTGTCTTGGATCTTTCAGAGGACGCCTATCCGAAGGGAGAAGCACCCAAGGGCGAACCCCCTGGAGAAGGGCCAATTTTGAGGTGGGAAACTCGAGTAGTTTTGAGTCCTGGAGGTGAAGCCTTTCATCCAGCAAATCGAAAGGTCAAAGTTTCGGTGTACGTGAAGGAGCTGGAGCTTACTCCGATACAAAAGGAGAGGCTGCTAGCCATGGTTGGGAAACGTTACAATCCTAACAAGGATGAACTTACCATAGTCAGTGAAAGGTACGTCCCAATTCTGGCTCTTTGAAGTTGTTGAGTATTTTACTCACAGTCAAATATAGGTTGATAGTATTTAGAGGATTCTGCTTTGCAGGACACCTCTTATAAATTTCTCGTTCTCTAAATAAATTCAACATCTTTTAGTCGTAGATCGGTTGCTCCGAAGAGAACATGTTTCTCCTGAAATTAAAGTTGGGTCTACATACAGCTTGCAGCAAGTGAACGATGTCAATTGTGGATTGTCTTGATCCGACAGTGTTGTTTGTAGGGCTAACTTCAAGCATGCAGTGCAGCCATCGAGGGATGTTGTATCCTGTCATAGAAAGGGAACGGTGCATTCGTAGAATCATCAGACTTCTTGACTTTCAAATTGTTAACCGTGCAGATTTGAGGCTCGCGAAGAAAACCGGAAGGATGTCATGAGAATATTATTGGATTTGATCGAAGAGTGCAAGAAATCAGATGAGGTGGTGGAAGGGGCGCAGCAAATATAGAAAGGCAATAATAGTTGTTCTTCATGTTAAGCTGCGCTTTAAGCTGTGGCTCTCAGTTTTGACCAGGAGGTTTTTTCTCTTTCAATCCTCCCAAATTCATCTATTAAAGATTTGGTTCTCGTTTGGTCTAGTCATATAACTTCGTGATGGATATCAATTTGCTCAGTTCACACAGAGTTACAGCTTTTCAGAAAGTTCAGATGTTCCTCATTTGGTTCACCAGACCAATGGTTTTTGCATTTTCCAAATCCTCTGATACTATCTGGGAGACGGTGACATGTAAAGCGGGAACCGTGATTATTCAATTTATTTTGTATCAAGGTTTTGATGGAGCACTTGAAACATGGGTACACTATGTGTTACTGTTTCATGTACGCACGAAGAGAAGAGTACTCTCCAAACAAGTGTATTTGCAGCTCTGACCGTTAACTTGACGCCAAGTCTCACTGGCTACCAGCATGATCATCGCACTGAGCATTTGGACTTTGGACCTACGTATCTAAACTGTAGTGAGCATCCAGCTTACATTTCTTCACAGGACTATCATCACCCTCGTTAATTCGGGTTTGTTCAATGCGGCAGAACCAGGAATGCTGAAAGCGTATCTGCTTTTAGCATGGCCATGGTTATCCTACTATGTTAAGGTTGAAGATTGTATGATTCGACGACGTTGATCAAGAGTATTCACAATCGCAGTTCACATCATAGTTCTGGGACGGCTTACACATCACAAGAGAGGATAGGGTTGTGCATCATAAACATGGAGAAAGATATTGTCATTGTGAACCATGCAAAATTGGCACTGTTGCTCTACGAAATTGTCCCTAATAAGAACTCCGATTTAAGTCAAAATTACAAAACCATTCATTCAACAAATTTTACAATAAGCACTTCAAATATACAAATCTTTCAAGCAACAAATGTAGATCAACAAATAAAGTCCATTATTATCGGATTCATCATTGTAAGGTCCAATCTCATTAGTCTTATTTCAGTACGAAGATGACGTGAAGTGTAGACTACGGACTCTCCGCTGTACAGCCGTGGCAGACGTCAGACTCTGGTGCATGTAATTGGTAGTGGGATGCAAGTTACTTATCGTTGCACCGCAGTATTGAATCTGTAGCTCTCTCGGTATTCTGGTAATGGGTTTTAGTCAATGCGTAGGGAAACGTCTTGCATATTTTTCCCGACCAACAACGATGAGCGTTGCAGTAAAAATGTGCGATTCTTGTTTAGTGAAAATAATACTGTGGTTGGCGAAATTGATCGAACTATCGTCTGCTGGCACAAACAATGTACATATTATTGTAGTAAGCGTAAGGGATATCTTTCAAGTTTTGTCTGATCTCAAAAGCCACTGTTCCTCATGTGTTGATTATACATTCTACTGTAGGAAGCTTAAAGGATATATCTCAAGCTGTGTCTGATCTCAAATGTGACTGTCCATGTGTTGATGGTTCTAAAATCGTCAAGCCTAATTTCTTTTAAGAATTCCAAATCAATTACAGGTCGACTCCAGAATCAAGAATTAGAGAAGCCCATCATTATTGAGGTTTTCATTTGATGCCCATACATCCGTCTTCTTTCCTTGTCCTCTTACACGGTGATTCCATTGCAATGTGCCCTGTTCGTGAACTGGTAACCGCTGCCCTGTTCGTGAACTGGTAACCGCAACCTCAACATTGCCACTAAGCTCCAAATTCTCACAAAGATCTAAGTTTTCACACTAAAACGTGACCATGTGGAAGATCGAGCCAAGCATACGTGTGTTCTTGGTGTCTAAGAAAACTGAAATTCAAGCTAAGTTCAGGTCAAAGTCAGTGTGATAAACTGCATATTACGAATCGTGCTCATGACACAACAATCTATCCAAAATTCATGTAATAGAAACCAATCTATGTCGTCTTCAAACACGCAGTTCAGTAAGACGAATCGCCGCAAATGGTAGTGAGTCAAGAATCATATATATAAGATTAGATTCCAGTGAGGAAATGGTGGTTTCTTCTCCTTTCAAAACTGTCTCTTACTCATTGTATTACGACTGCGCACAAATACTACATTCAAAGGTGTGCAACTCGACTCTAACGTCGATTTACATCATCTCAATACCGGAACCCAGCAGAACAGGTAAAACACGTGAACGAGAAACAAATAATTGAGAATCGAGACGTTTCGAGGGGCAGCCAGCGATAATGAACCTCACAGGACGTACAAAAGCGAACTAGTATATTCATGCGGAGCGAAATTTATTCCAATTCCGGGCAAACAAGAGAGGAGGGGCTGCAAGCTCCTTACAAAGTTTCGTGGTGCAAGTACTCCAGCCGAGAGCTGACCAGAGAGCGCTAGCGACGGCTGAAGAGAGAATTTGGGATTTTCGAATTCGCACTGTACATTCCCTCAGTAAAAACATCGAACGACAACACAAGGAAAAACTCGAGCTAAGTTCTACGATCCTCTCCAGAAGCAGCAGAGAGCACTGAAGCATCTATACAAGGGTCTGCGATGGCGCACCATCTCTGGCGAGGCAAGGTCAGGACGGACATACTTACTTACACTAATTCCCTAGGCCACGCTCTGTACCAACCGGTCCAGGCGGATGTCAAACCCGAGAGCCCGAGAGTGACGGCGTGGGTGACGAAGGGATTGGGGCTCAGCTCGACCATGTCGATGATGAAGTCGGACGCGAACGACGAGATGGCACAGATTCTCATGACCCGGCGGAACCGGATGCCGGAGATGGCGGCCCGCTTCTGCGCGATGTGCTTGGCCGCGGTTTCCTTATCGAGCTGGCTGCCGCTGAGGAGCGCATCGATCTCCTTCAGATGTTGCTTCTCGGCCTTCCTCTCTCTCGTCAGCATCGTCAGCTCCTGCACCGTGAAGCAGATATAACTCACGGCCTCCCCGAACGCCGAGATGTAGCAGAAGCGGTCGGCCAGCTTGCTGTCGAGGAAATTGATGCGCGACATCCACGTCAGATGGTCGAAGAAGAAGTAGACGAACTCGCCGCTGTTGCCAACCACGGCCAGCGCCTGCCACTTCCAGTTCTCGAACTGCGTGGTGCGGATGGCGTTGAACCCGGTGAGGAATCGCCCCGTCCGGAAGCACTTGCGGCTCAGCCCGCACGACACCTCCCAGTTCTTGGCCCGCTGAGCCAGCTCCGGGCTGCCCGTGCTCAGCAGGTACCAGTGCGCCATCTTCGACGTGTACTGGAACGTCTTGACCAGCTTGTCGATCCCATCCCGCTTGGCCAGAAACACCACCAGCCGGTCCAATGAGTCATTCTTGCGGGCCATTCTTGCGAGCGTTTCCTAGCGCGCTGGCTGCACGTTGCGATTCGAATTCCGATTCCGTACGAGACGTTGGAGCGTGGTGCGCGTACCGCCTTCCGCACCGCTCCGTACCACGATCCGATTGTCGAGGAGCTTGCGAGAGGGCGAGAGAATGACAAGTCTGCGAAGGGAGCAGCGAGAGGGAGAGAAGGAGCTCCTACGAGCAGCAGCAGGAGGCTTCTGTTCCAGTTGCAGGAGGCGAGGAGGGATGAGGCCAATTTGTACGCTCTGATCGTCCGCCGCAATTCAGGAGCATCGGCCGAATTTAGCGAGGGCAGATCTGCAGGGTAGAATATAGAAAGAAAGGAGGTACCACAGATAACAGAGCAAGTACGAGGCTCTGGATTCGGTTGCCGACAAGAGGCTGCGGGGGGCAAAATCTCGGCGCTCTGCCAATTGAGAAGGCCTTCCTGTTTTTTGGGACGCAACGACTCCAACAAACTGGTCTAGAGGATAAGTTCTGCTGCAAATGCAATACCTGCTTCGGCTTCAGTCGAGCGCGATTCCGCAATTTGGCATTCACTTCTTTTTTCGGCCGTCCCGGACCATGTCTCCCATCTCTTTCTCTCTTTTTCTCTTGCTGCGCGAACCACTCCTTGCCTTGTTGCCACGGTGGGCTCTTCCGCAGATTCTCCGACGCCACTGCTTCCTTTCTTCCTCCCTTCCTTCCGACCAATTATATCACCCTGTCAAACTACCATAGCCCTGACGAGATTTCTGCGACATGAATGTCTTCTGCGACGGGAATCCAGCGTTGGTTCCACATGCCCCTCTCTCAAATCCGAACTTGGAATCCGCGCGAACCCCGACGGATGAAATGTCATAGTGCTGAGGAGAGGAAGGAGGAAAGGACGGGCGTCTTGGTAAGGTGCCGAGTGCACGGTCCGGGGCACGGAGTTCTGGGGAGCATTCCGAGCGACATGGTTCATCGACGAACTTTGAAGATGTGACAAATCAGCCCAGGAGCTCGGTGCCACACGCTCCATCCATGCTCTGAGACCCACTAGCGTCCTGGTGAGTCGTGCCCCTGAGAGCAGAGCTGAGCTGGGGGGCCGAAGTGCACTCCGTCACTCAATTCCTTTATCTGGAACCGTGAAGAGCCATTCGTTGCCCACTGCTATCCGTCTGCAGCTAA
This sequence comes from Marchantia polymorpha subsp. ruderalis, assembly GCA_037833965.1. Taxonomy (NCBI): domain Eukaryota; kingdom Viridiplantae; phylum Streptophyta; class Marchantiopsida; order Marchantiales; family Marchantiaceae; genus Marchantia; species Marchantia polymorpha. Next base: position 27,690,685 of record AP031351.1, on the reverse strand, counting down.
TGCGCGCGTGCATGAATCTTTGCACTTGTTCACGCATGCCCTCACTCGCTCCGCGGTATATTCATGTGACGAGTGTACGGATTCCGTCATCTCCAATTCTAGAGGTTGACGTTCCTTGGAGCCTCCCCAGATCCACTTCCTTCCGCCGGTAAACCTTCCAGGACGTGATCTAGTAGCCATCTTTCTCCCTCTGGCTGCTTTTGCACTTCAGCTCCAAGTTGCATGGATGGGCGTTGAAACGACGTCAGACACTGTATTAACAAGCCTGCTCCTCAAGCTTTTCCTCTACTCTTGTCCATGAGTCTCCAGAATAATCTGACAAATTCCAAATATATTCATGTTCCAGAGCGATTAAGGGGATTCGCTGCCGAGGATGTGGCTTCAGGAGCAACTGGGTCGAAGATTTTGGACAAATTCCATCTCAATTCATATTGTAAGTATATAATGGAGGCTATCTGTGAAAATATACACCAGAACGTACTGATCTAGTATAAATCTGTTATATGGCTTTATTCATATGTTGAACAAATATTTGTGTACTATTTAGAAAGAGTGGAGATATTATTTGAAAATTTGATCTCTAGAGAATTGGTCTGAAATTTCGTATCCGAATATTGGTTTTGTGTCTTTACATACAAAGAAGCAATAAATGCTAACGGTTGTAGATATACATATAGATATTATAAGTATGAATATTTTACACTCAAAATTTATTTTTTTAGTTATTTATTTTCTGCAGGTAAGAAACCCCAGTAAATACGTTTCCAGATTTATATTTCTATAAGTTTTTCATAATTTATATCAGATAGATCTATAAGAGACTACTGTGGTTTATTCATATTGGTCCCTTCGAACATTTATTAAGTAAGAGTAATCCAATTAAATGACAAGAAAGCCCAAAGAAAAACAAAAGCCATTGGGTTGATTTTTCTAAATAATTAGCTTTCATTTTTTCTGTATCAACATTTTGAATCGGAATTTTGTTTATAATTCACGTAGATTGCAGGAGTAGAAACCTTCATTAGAAATAAATAACTTCAATATACATCAATAATTATCTTTGAGACGTTGTGATTTTAAATGTGAACTAATGTTCACATTTAAGACTCAATTAATTATGCACACTTATTTTCTAATAAATTCAATACATTCAAACTTAACTCACTATACAGTTAAGACTTTTTTTTAACAGTACATGATATGTAATAAATCTAAATATGTTATTTGTGTTTTTTCAATCAATTTTTTCATATTCAATAACTATAATCGATAGCTAGAATTCATATGTTTTGAATGCTATAATAATTAAAATTTTAGAAAATAAAATTACATAAATTACCAATCGGTATTTTTGAAAATAATTTTCCGGTGCTAACATCTCTTTCTTTAACATACCAATAAAAAGTCTGGAAAAATGGTTGAGCGAAAATAATCAAGAAAAAAGTAGTTTATTGAAGAATCAGTGAAGATTTTAAGCTAAAAAAATTTTTAAATTAATTTGAAATTTTTATTTCTTTTAAAATAATGTTTTTAACTTTCAATCTTAAACCTTGTGATTTCTTTTATTATGCAATAAAAAAATCAAAATGTATAAAAAATATTGATATTATAGTTATTGAAATTTAAAACCTATTATTATCTGATTTGGAATTTGAACCATAATAATATAAATAAATTTTCCAATTCAAATAATATAAATTTTTTTATATTATATTTTTTTTTCCAAATTTTTTCAATTGAAGGGAAATTTTTTCAAAAAAAAGAAATTGGTGAAAAAATAAAAGTAAAATTTCATCAAAATAGAATATCTATTATAATAAACAACATTTCTCCATATTCATAATGATTATAAATTTTTTTTTCCAAAGTATTATCTTTTGTAAAATAATCTCATTGTCTTAAATATATCATAAGCAAACAATTATAACTTCTGGTTAGAATTAAAGTTAGATTAGTTAAACTCTAATACTAAAACCCCATAACACTTTATTATATAAAACAGTCAACAAAAACTTCTTTTTGGGTCTTAGAGGTGATTATGGAGAATATATATATATATATATATATATATATATATAATTAATTTCATTTGTTGCTTAGTTTTTCAGATTGAATAAGGTTGAATGTTACTAATAATAATATTGATTCAGATCATTATTCATATATCAAAAATCAAAATTGCAAATAATTTCAGTTATGTTATTTTGAATAGGGAATCAAAAATAATAGAGCAAGTAATAAGTTTGTTATCTTATTTACTTGTTGAGTTGAAGTTGCAAAATTTATCAACAAATCAAACGTAAAGCATTATACAAGAAAAATAAATTTCATTATCAATGATAGATTTTGAATAAGAATAAATTATTATAAAAGAATTTAAATATATTATTTCCAACAATATTTACTTTATTTTCTATCTTGTACATTTTGTGTATGAAGTGTATTTTTGTGAAGTTTGAAAATCTAGTTTGTGATGTTTTTCAACAATAAATATTTTATGAAATTAAGAAAAGAATATATTATCATGTGCATTGTATGATAAGTTTAGCATAGCATTATATAAATTATAAATTAAGGATTTTTGAAATATTTATATAAAGAAAAGTAAAGTCATTCAAGTTGTCTTGTCTTCAAAGTTCATTGTGAGGTGGCTATTTTTTAGATAGAAAAAATAGCAGTAGATTTTTTAGATTTTTAATTAGATTGTTGTTTTTCCACTATCCAGGACATTATAAGCGGCTGAAAGACACTAATAATGTGTCTTTCAGATGTTTTTAATAAGACACTAATAAGCCTATGCGTAAACTTTCATAAGTGGTCCAGGATTTTGGAGTTTATGTCCGAGCATGCATAGGTCTCCATTAAGAGAAGTAGAAAAATAATTTTGCACTAACAGTAATATCTGTGACCCTATGTATTTTTGGTGTGGTTGATTGTAAGGAAGGTGAAATTATATATTGCTATCACTTCATTGTCACTTATCTATTGGCATCAATAATTACTCAATTTAAAGATGTGTTAGTATTATTATGCATAGCTACCATGTTTAAGAACATCATCCTCGCATTGAAAGAAATATACTTTGAGAAATTTTGCCAAGAAGTTTACTTGTGGAGTGAAGTTGGATGCTTTGATTAGGACAGGCGGAATATTCGAATGAGCGAGGGATTTGACATCGGATAGCGAGGTGGAAGCGAAAGTTGTTATGCAGCTGTAGAGTTTTAGGCAATCTGAATGGTGTCCGATGCCGTAGAAGTTCAAGTACCTGTTGGAGGTACTGCATGCGAGCTTGACTCTTCACAGAAATAGGTATGTTAGGAACCTTCTAGATGCTTAAGACGGAGGGACACATGCTGTAAATGATTGTTTGACATCATCAAGTATCAAGCTACGGACTAAAGTGAAGACACAAGTTGCCACTGGCAAATGGACCTTGAATCTTGGAGAAATCAGGTAAATATTTTAGGTGAGATTTGATCGTTTGTCAATATTTTATTGGTGAAAATCCTCTTCGATCCTTGGAGAGGGGCCAGTGTCGCTTTTGCTTGAATAGGGATGCCTTGGCCTTACTGAGTACCTTGACCTTTTAGTATGCTACATAGATTAGTGTTTGAGAGTTCAGAGGGGAAGTGGCCAAAGGTTAAAGCCAAAACTAGTGAAGCATTGGTGTACTATGAGATTAAGAGAGATATTAAGAACTGTGCAGTCACAGCCAGAGTAGGATAGCTGATCAAAGACAACCCTCTTTACAGGAGACAATTGGAGGAAATGCTAGCAGGCAAGCGAATAAGAAAATTGCCAAAGGTGGGTACACTAGCAGATGTAAGAATGCTCTATGAAGATCATGTTCACATGAGATTGATCATCAGATCAGTGGCTAGGTTCTTTCTTACATTGTGGTGAATGGAGAATCTGGAGTGAACATGATGATTGAGGCTAGTGCCCATCAACTCGGTTTTACACAACTAGAGTCAAACGCTAGAACTATGAGGTTGGCCTATGAAGCTAGGGTGATGCAAGTAGGATCTTTGAGTACGGTTCCAACTCTTATATGTGACAAAATGTTTTTGCTGAATTACATGATCATATAACCAGATAGGCCATCCATCTATCAAGTGCAAATTTGTTGGACTTGGTTGTATGAAGCTAATGTAACTACTGATTGGGAGAAGAATGAGTTCAAATCCGTGAAGAAACCAATCACAGTGTCATGGGAATAGGTGGAGCAGGAAGTGGAGACAACTCAGATTTGTGAGGAGTATGATTCAAATTTATCAAACAAATGAGAGGTGGATGATGCATATACAATTGATTCAGGAGAGGTTTTACATAAAGATCATTCATGTGCAAACAACAACTTGCGATCATCTAAATTGTAATACCTTGCAGACTTGGAGTTGGGAAGATACAAGTATCAGATGTTAGTAAGTCTGATCTCAAGATGGCTCAAGAGATCCACAAAAAATCAGATGCAATCAACGAGGCAATTGATTTCAAAGGGAAAGTGGAGGCCAAGGAGTAAGTCCATGTTTATGGTGGTAAAAGGCTAGCATCTTTTTAGGAGAGCTTGATTCTTATTTGAAAAACAAGATGGATGTTATCAAATTGGATCAGTATAAGAAAATTTCAGTCAAGGAGGCCAAGGAGTTCAATATAGGATGTGCTTTAGAGACATCTGAAGAGAACTACATACATGAGTTGCTTTGGATATTTTTGTTTGGAATCATGGAGATGTCACTAGTGTGAATCTTGAGCTAGAAGAGCTTAGGATTGATTTAATGTTGGAAGCAAAGACAATCAGGCAAAGGCAGCACCGCATGAATCCTAAGTACTCCTTGATGATGAAGGAAGATATTGAACGTTTGTTAGACGCTGGTTACATATATCTAGTACTCAAAAGTGAGTGAGTGTCTCCTCTAGTGCTAATATCTAGGAAACCTAGTTTGGATGGAACACAAGAAATTTGAGATTGCCAAGATTTCATGAAGTTGAATGACGTCACTAGGAGAGATTATTATCTTATTTCATTTACTGATATGATTTTTGATTTAGTAGCAGATCAAGAGCTCTTTATTTATGGATGGTTACTCAGGGTATAACTAGGTTTGGATAAGAAAGGATGATCAATTGAAGACAACATTTATAACGGAATGGGTAGTGTTTGACTTCATACAAATGCCATTTGGGTTATGCAATGCCCCAAGGATGTTTTAAAAATTAATGATGAACATTTTCCTTGATATTTTGCAAAAATTTCTAGAGCTCTTCATCGATGACTTTGCTGTGTATGGCTCAACTACAGATCACATTGAGTGTTTGAGGCAAACATTGCAACGGTGTAGGAAAGTTGGCCTAAAGTTACATCCAAGGAAATGCTACTTTGCTGTGACAAAAGGAGTTCTTCTCAACCACAAAGTATCAAAGAGAGATATTGAGGTGGAACAAATGCTATTATGGTTAGGCATTTCATTTCCTACCCATACTACTGAAGTTTAGGGATTATTGAACAGCGTGGACTACTACAGACAATTCATTGAGCACTTTGCTAGTTGGCATTTTTATTGTCTTGGATGCTTAAAATTGATGCTAATTTGAAATCTACACCTACTAGGATGCAAAGCTTTAATGACTTGAAACAACGACTAGTGAAAGCTCTTGTTTTGATAATGTTAGATTGGAGCAAGGATTTTCACGTCGTTGTAGATGTGTATGACTTTTGCATAGGGGTGATTCTGAGCCAACTTGATGAGAATGGTAGATATCATCCTATTTACTTTGCTAGTAGGTTGTTGGTTGCATCCGAGAACAACTACTCTTCTATTGATAGAGAGACTCTTGGAATCATTTACTCTTGCAAGAAATTTAAGCATTATTTGTTGGGGTACAATGTGGTGTTTCATGTAGATCATAATGCCATCAAATACATGGTGAATAAGCCCGATCTTACAAGAAGAGTGGCTAGATGGATGCTCTTTCTTCAAGAGTTCAACTATGAGATCAAGGTGAGGCATGGTAAACAACACATCAATGTTGATTATTTTTCAAGTATTGTTGGAGAAGAAGATGACAAAGAGATTGATGACAGATTTCCTGATGAATATTTGTTTCAAGTGAAGTTAGCTCAGTCTATATGGTATGGAGATATCATTGAGTTCTTGCACAATGTGATCATAACTAAAGAAATGAACTAAGAGGTGGCAGCAGTCTTCATGAGGAAAATTTGACCTTACATGTTGGTAAATGGAGTTTTGCATGAGGAACTAGTAGACGGTAGATTGAAAAGGTGCTTAGAGAACAAGGAAGTATGAGTGATAATAAGGTCACTACATGAGGAGAATGCTGGTGGACACTTTGCTTTAGCAAACATAGCTAGAAAGATACTGGATGCAGGGTACTGATGGCCCATAATTCACAATGATGAGTATCAATTTATTTTGTGATGCATGTGAAATGACTGGTAAACCACTTCAGTCACGTCATCAACCATTGACTTCAATTTTTCCCTTATCTCCCTTTGAGAAATGAGGGATTGATTTTATTGGACCTATTACTCTTGTAACCATGGGAAAAAGGAATAGGTATATTCTTTTGACTACTGATTGCTTCATCGAATGGATAGAGGCTAAAGCCACAACAAAGTATGAAGCAAAAACGGTAGCCAAGTTTCTAAATGAGCAATTTTTCCAAGTTTGACACTCCTTTGGAACTCGTGAATGATAGGGAAAAGCACTTTTTGAATCAGACTGTGAAAGAAATTGCATTAAGAAAGAAGTGATGACTAGCAATCAATCTACAATGAATGAATCAACTGCAATTTTTTAACAAATATATTGGATGCTTATGATGTCACACACGTTGAAACAATAAACCGTTTTTGATATCCATCTAGCCATACACCAATGAAGTTGAAAAATCTTTAACGTAAAAAAGATATGTACTAGCAAGAGTACCGACTCTAAGATTTGAAAGTGAAATTTAGTTATAAGAATTTTTAAATTTGCAAGAAGTTTATGCATATAATGAAATGATTTGAGAAAAAATGCTGGATCGTGACAGTAGTCAATGCTATGCATGTGAATGAATGAATCACAATGCCAACTTTTTTTGAATTCTGTCGGCAACAAAGAGAGCATGATCCATACAACGACGACCATTCAATAACATGAAAAGGTATAAACATATTTGATTAGAATTAAAATAGAGATTATTCAAGATGAAGTTATAGTTACTTTAACGTACACTAGTTATAGCTGCCATGTCAGCGATCCGCGTGCTTGATAGGTAGAGAGTACGTGTGTTAGTTGACAGCGCCACGTCAACGATTCGTGTGCTTGTTAGGTAAGGATTGAATGTGTTAGTTATTGTGTTAGTTGAGAGCGTCACATCAACAATCCATGTGCTTGTTAAGGTAATATGTCACGTACTTCATCCACTATGAGTGGAATGGATGAGGGTGATGATATCTTATCTTTTTCTACTTGCTATATAAGGGAGAAAAGAATTGTTTATATCTCTCATCTTTAGAGTTTATGATTTCATATTGAGTGAACTTCTCTCTGAATCCTAGTGTTACAAAGAGACATAGTATAAAAGATATAATAAATTTTGGAAAACAAAGATCATCAGTATACTTGCCTTCCGGCCTTATTAGTTCCACAAGGCGAAGACAAAGCGAGATTGAAAAAGTTCAATGGTTAGAAGTTTATGGAAGTAGAAAAAACAATCCCAATTTATTGTCATGAACGGTTCGATGAAAATACACAATGTGAGAGTTGTGATTGATCTTGAAGATACAGAGATTTTTTTTTCACAGAATAGTGCTATGAAATTAGATTTGATGTTGAAGAAGTACTTAAGTGAGGAAGTTGAGTTGCCAAATTGGCAAACTGAAATTATAGAATCATTATCACGGAGTGTAAAATTATCCATAAGTAGATACAATGAAAGCATTGAATGTAATGTACTTCGTTTTTCCAAATATGATGTCATCCTTGGAATGTCATGGATGGAGCAATAAAATCCTAAGATAGATTGGAAAAGAAATGTGATAACAATAGTGGTTGAAAAATATATGAAGATAGAATTAGATCTCAAAATGAGATTTCAACTATCTTCATGATGAATTTTTTTTCTAAATATGATTGTAGGGATTTCAATCCCCATAACATACAGAAAATCATTATCCACATGCCATAGAGACACAAGCATTTGTTGACGAAAATCAACTAGAAAGCCTACTTCCCGCGAATTCCTCAATGAAGTCAGTTCGAGTATATATATCCAAGATCAATTTCTTCAGACTTGAACGTCCTATCGCAATTACAAGGTTTCAGTCTACTGAGAACTACACACTCAAGAAATCACTACTGTTTTCCGAGCAAGACTAACATTTCCTTACAGGTGAGACTCTCCCGTAGATGTCTCTTTGTTCTCCCTCTCGACTATTCTTGAAAACCTTATCACTCTAATGCTCCGAGCCTTAATTTGCTGACTGGCCTTATATGATCCCGACTTATAAAGATACTTTAAACGGTAAAGATCGGAATAAATCAAAGCCGTCAATTCTTACACAACCCATAGGATATTAACTCAACGAGCTATTACTAAACGACAAATACTCTAGAAAGAAAAAGACATACAACTGAAGTTGATATCTCACAATCTCCACCTCGGTCTTCAGTTTTGATCTTGGTCATTTGTACTCGAACATGGTCTGCAACCTCCGGGTTGACTCTAATTTAGGTTTACCTCAGATGGCTTTTCGATAGCTCATCATGGTTCTAGAAGACTAGGATTTCGCATCATACTCGTAGCCCAAACACCTTCTCACACAATCTCTCAAGGTTTCACTCCAACTCACACACTCATCGACACTCCAAGGTACTGAAAATTTTTCACTCTTTCATATATGAAACAATTCCCTACATATGAACTCTCCAAACTTGCTTGAGAGTCTCTTCCCTTCCTCTCTATATATACTACTTGAGAATTTACCATAGTAAAAAATGGTAAAATCTATCTAACTTACTTTTACAAAGATAGTAGTCAACCATAGTAAGGTTGACTAGTATCAATATGTGGCAACATGCCATTGGCCTCCTAAACCTTCTAGATGTTTACTAATCCATAGATTGAGGTGGCGACATGCTATTTGTGCATTTCCAACTTCTAGAACTTCCACTTTCCACTAAGTCAACATAAGACTTAGTCTAGCCAATAGAGTACTCCTTACTTAGTTAAACCAATCAAAACTAAACATGAAGTCAAAAAGTCTTTTCTCTTGGAATCTAGACTTTTGTACAAGACAAAATAGAAGTGCTCACTCAAATCTTTCTAGAACTTCTCTAGTTATTCTGCCAAGTATAGACATTATAGCTAAACTAGCTAGACTTAGTCATAACTAGCCTAACCATGATTAACTCCTTGGCTAAATCTAGATTTATTTCACACATGCAATAATCAATCTTACATGTCCTCGTCCTTCACTAGTTCATCGTTTGATTTTTGCTCAATCACGTAGCATCAACACCGAGGAGCTTCAGACATAATCGAAACTTTTCCAAAGTTACCACTTTAGTGCCGCAATCTGCCGAGTTGTTATCCATGCTCACGTTTGCAATGTTGATATTTCCATCAGTGATCTCTGATGAAGTGGTACTTGATGTCTACGTGCTTAGTTTTGTCATGAAACACTGGATTTTTGCATAGATGTATTGCACTTTGGCTATATGAGAAGAATGTTGCTATACCTTGGAATGCATGTAACTCCCTTAGTAGACCTTGAATCCATATGACTTTTTTCACTACCTCAGTGGCAACAATATACTTTGCCTCTGTTGTGGATAACGTCACAACATGTTGTAACTGTGACTTCCAATTCACACAATTGCCATTGATCAGGAATTGATAAGCTAATAGTAGATTTCCTGTTGTTTTATCCCTTGCGTTTGAAGTTGTGTTGTTTGTCAACAAAACAAGGCAAGTAATAAAAATCCAGCTGATTTATTATAGACTTTTACTATTTCCGAACATCAATGTGAACATTTCGTCATGAATATCGTATGTGAGTTGATATAGACTTCATTAGGACATGATTTAATGGTGGTTTTTGTGAACAAATTGAGCAAGATGATTCACATCAAGCAAATCACAAAAACAATAATAATTCCATAACTAGCTCAATTGTATCTAGATGCAGTTCTTGTCAATCATGGCTTAAGCAAAGTGTTAATCATCAATAGAGATCTTTACTTCACTTGTTTATTTTGAAAAACTTTGTTTAGTTTTTTCAAAATAATACTAGCAATTTCAACGACCTATCATACTTAAAATCATGGTCAAAAGGAGAAGGAAAATATAATCATAGAGGATATGCTATGAACATATACATTAGACAAACAAAAAGAATGAGACACTCTTTTGACTCTTGTGAGATTTGCATATAACAATTTTTTTAATGCATCCACAAAAGTTTTTCCATTTTACCTCATGTATGATGCTCATCGTATAACTCCTTAAAATTTGATGCGAATTCCAAAAGAAAAGGAGTTTTTGACCAAAGTTGCACCGGAGTTTGTGGATCAAATCCACATAAGACTACATCAAGCCAAGTAAAAGTTGCAGATAGCTTAAAATTAAAAAAATAACATGTAGATGTTGAAATTGGAGATTGTTAGGATAAGAAATCATGTTTGATTATCTATAACAAAATTTTCTCTTGTAGTAACACAAAAATTAAATCCTATATTCATTGATACACATTGATTTTGAAATGTGTTGATGAAATGTCATACAAGTTGGAACTTTTGTCATATATGAATATACATTCGGTATTTCATGTGTCACGATTGCGAAAACATGTACCACGATCAAAATAACTCACCAACCAACCAAAATCACCTCCTCTTCCAACCTTGAAAGTAAGTTAGAAATAACACGTAATCAATCTGTGTGTATCTTAGGTAAGGATTGAATATGTTACTTGGGAGCAACACTTTGGCAATTTGTGTGTTTATTAGGTATATCCGCCATGTCGTGAATCCACTAGAAGTAGATTGGATGATGGAGATATGTTTGATCTTTGTGTTGTGTTTGAAGTATCTCTGTAAGGAAGTAAACAACTATTTAAGGTATCTCATATTCCAAGTTTAAATTTATCTTTCAGTGAGCTTTTGTCTAAACCCTAATGTTACAAAATATCAATCAACGAATTATTGTAAATCTTAATTTGTGTCAATATTTCTACTAATCAACGGGAGCTATTTCAAATCATAACATGAATTGATTTTTAATGTCATTGAGATTTTTAACTTAGTAAAAAAATATATGACATTTTTAAATGAAAAGATGTCTGATTTTTTTTAATTAAAAATATTTCAATAACTCAAAGATTTCAATAGTAATAAAGAGTTTAAACTCCCAATAATGACACATATCGATCTTAAGATTAAGTGTCATTTCTGAGAGGTGTCATTTAGGGGAGGTTTCGTAGCATCAGGCTCTAAAGTTTAAAGTTACAAGTGTTGAACTTTGAATAGTGCAACACGTACCACAAAATTCTACAAATGCATTGTTTGGCGCGCTTATTTCTCATTTTCTATTCTACATTGTTCACAAAAAATCTACACAAATGTCTAAGCGTAAACGTTTGGTAATCAAGATGAAATTGAAGGTTCTCAATTTTCTCAGTCAATCTCAAACCAACCACGATGAATCAACATCAACATCATCAACATCAACATTTTTGATCGCACATTCAACTATTTCAAAGATATGAAAGTAGAGAGTGGTTATAAAAAAGATGGCTTTGGAATCAAATCGAGATGCAATTAAAATGATTTTAAAATAAATTCAAATGCAGTTTTTTATGTACATGATTTATCAATGACACATGCGCGTTAAGTTCAATGTACCTTTGTTGAATGTGACTGGAGAGATGCTCAAGAACAAAATTCTAATTTTCCAAGAAAAAATCTTGAATGACTTTGGGGAATGTTTGAAACCATAAGATACAATTCATTTTCAAAAATTTATTGTGTCAAATGAATGGTTGGAAAAATATCTGAAACACGTCTTAACATCCAATAAAAAGAGGTGTGGAGAATATAATAGCTACAATCTCATCTAGAGTGAGAAACGATTGCATGAAATTAGTGAAACGTTGATCGATACACAACTTGAATGCACTATCAACATTGATGAATTGAATTTACAACATCGCACATCTTCAAGATCATACTACATATCCAATTTGGATGGTAGTGGTGTCAATTAAGGCAAAGACAAAATCATAATTAGGCTCAAAGTAAGCGCTTCAGATGAGGAATTTATCACACAAGTTACGTGGACGAGAGTGCTCGTCTATGTACTTTGAAGCATACTTCAGATATAAGTAAGACTTTTGGAATTATTTTTCATCATCAAGCTAAAGCCTAGTAGTATACATCATATTAAATGCGTCTCCTTCACAAGATTGCCAAGAATCACAACTTCTTTTTTATATACTTCAAGACAATTGTTCATTTCTTGTTTGTGCGTTCAAAATTTTGGATCCATCAGCATTTCACAAATTTTTTTTTTAAATTTCAAAACTCGTGCAGTTTTTTTCCATCAAATGCTACCAGCAAATATCTATCTCTTGATCAAGGAATCATTTGGTCTTTCAAAGTGCACTTTTGATAGATTTGCTATTTCTTCAAATCAAGCAATAGATTCTACAAAAAAATTGATCGGATCTTTTTTTATTAGAATTTTTTGATCCTTATGACGCAAGTATTACAGAACTTGTAAAAAATTTAATTATAATGGTTGCTCTCGAAACTTCTAACGATGATAATATTGATGATATTAACATTGTCAAGTCTGTAATGGAAGAACACAATCTAATGTAGAGTGCAAGTCATTTATATGACGATGATATTATCCAGTTATCAACTCTGATGACGATCAAGCAAGCGAATAAAGCCATCATTGATTTGATTAACTTCTTCTGTTGAATCATCTTTACCTGCCAATCTTTAAGGTAATTTACTCTTCAATCTCCAAAGATCTCGTCATCCGTTGATCCATCAACAATAATTTGAAAGAATTGGATCTCTGACACAATCTACGATAATGACTTATAGAAGTCTAGTGTGACACAAAATGAATTTACAGACAAACGTTTTTGTATTATCAAATGTGTACAATTGTTTGGATAAAATTGAAATTAGTTGATAGTTGACTATGTCAACAATCACTAACTAGTGAGTGTAGTTTTAAGTGTAATTGGATGACAAGTTATGCTAATTGTCAACATTGATGCTCAATGTCAACAATCAGTGAATGATATGTGTAATTATACTCCTAGAGATCAAAATTATAAACTGTTTTATGAAATTTTGTCTAGAACATTTCAAATTGTTGAATGTGTAGATTCACGATTCTATTCACTCTTGTACAATCAATGTATTTGGGTTTGGACATTGCATATATCTTCTTATCTTCTTTTTAATACGCTTCCGAGAGTACCTCAAGATTTTTTACAATTTATGATTGTTGTGTATTGATCAATTTTGATTCAAGTTATTAAAATTTCATGATGTGGGGTTTATGTCATAGTGTCAGATCTTACTAAACGTCCAATTACATCAGATTTCTAAAATCAAATTTTGAGTGTATAATTTGGGTTCGTTGATTTTTTGAGTCCAAGCTTTGAGATTGGGGTATAATTTTTGATTCCGAACATCTATTATACAAAAATCTCGAAAGCCTATAGAATATGACGAGATGGATTCTGACTTTCATTCATCACTTTTCCAATCCGGCTCTAGCTAAACAGACTAGAGTGAACCATGACTCATGTCAACAAGTTTCTTGCTAACATGAGTCATGGTTCACTCTAATCTGGATATTGCAGATGAACAAGAGTTTCCATTATACAATGTCATCTTCGTACAACTTATGCAAGGGCTGCAAAAGTAACAATCCACAAGTCTCTAAAATACTATGGACCGTAAACTTTTAACACTTTGAGTAGGTTATAAAAGTTTGAGTATTGGAGTTTATGCAATCAAGACCTATATAAAGTCAAGAAATAAGAATACTTTGTCCGGATCTTTCTTCACCCCCGGTCTAGGAAGCAACTCCATGGCAGCAATCACTTGAACTTGTACATCATCATCTCAAGAGTCGTCTGACGATGTTTCTTAATCAGAAGTTGACATGTCGGTGTCAACTTCTGAAAAACTGCCACTCTCCTCACTCTCAGATTCCCAATATTTGTCGGTTGATCTATCTAAGTCGGTAACAGAACTTTCTCCTCCTGTCAAAAGAACCTTCACCCGATGGTTTTTTGGGCCTATCTCAGATAGCCCTTGTGCCATTGATGAGTAGTTCTCACCGCTTTCAACCAAGGACGTCCCAACAACAAATCATAACTAGCTTCCTTGAGTACTTGGAAGGAAAGTAAGGTTTGCACACCTCTCACACTTAGCACAACTTTGTCAACCACACCAAGTGGTTTTACCTTCTGTTTGTTGGCCATACCAACAATTATACTCGAAGGTCTAGAAAGTTGCATCCCCAACTTCATCAACAATCTTTCAAACATTGCATTTACAGCATAAACCACCATCTACTAGCACGTCTGAAATATCATGCCCATCAATACTCACTTCGATATTTGAGGCATGTGTACATACCTCCGAGGCAGCAGCATCCACCACATTAGTCATGTGAGCCTTTCCCTTGGATCTTCGCTTCTTGATCCTTGTAGAGCGAAGGCGTCCTCTCAACTCCTTCTGTATGGTTGGATTTAAAGCAATGAGTTGGCCAACTGTGATATTGGCTTTCTAACTTCCTACATCTTCCACCACGTCATACTTAGCTTGAGAAGATGAAATGGAAAAGTCATTCATGCCCAACTTCTTTCTTGGTACTCTTGGTTGACTAATTCCACTTGATCGTGTACTCCGACTTGGCATGTCCTCCATGGAAATTGACTCATCTGCAAATCGAGCACGTTTCTTCTCATGTGTCAGGATATCCACCTTCGACTTTGAGCTCTCTCCTTTCTCAAAGGTGCATTGATGAGGAAATACATCAATGGATGCTATTCCCTTATCCTTGGCTTGTTATGTGGCCGGTGCATTGTTGTTGTGCCGAACTCCATCATGTTGTTGAGGGTTAGTATAATTTTGCTGAAAATGAGGACCGCCACAAGTAAAACAAGAAACTACAAAGTTTCCTGGAGGTGGATTTCCTCTTGGATGATAATTTCCATACCCTCTAGAACTTTCTCCTACATTCTGATTACTCTTCTCCCACAACTGTACTACATTGATCTTGAGGTCTGCTAGAATTTCTGTAATAGATTTCAACTCATTTTGCAAATCTACATTAGGATTCACCATTGTGAATGAACTAGCAAGATTTGAACCCATGGATCTTCCTACAACCGGAAGAGCTATTTATCTAGCCACCAAGCTAGAATCATCATCTTCTAAGCTTTCCTCCATTCTAATAGCAATTCGAATGGCTTCAGCTTTAGAAGAAAGCTTCTCATATCTCACCTTACTTCGAATCTCGGGTCTCAAACCTCCAACGAAGTTCTTCATGAGCATTGCTCGTATCCCCACCATTGTAGCATCCACTTCGTCTCCACCCTTCCTCAACATCACGTGGAATCTGGACTCTAACTTCTCAGTTCTCTCCACATAGGTCATCACCTTCTCGTTCTCTCCTTGTTTCAAGAAGATGACCTCACACATCAGCTTTTCATAACTTTCATTAGGAAGAAAGTTTTCGATGAGGCTCTCCGTCAACGTCTCCCAAGTGTTCTCCTCCACATGTTTTCTCTTGTACTCCTGGTACCATTTGAGAGAAGAATCCTCCAAGAAATCCGGCAAAAGCATAGCCCACTCAACCTTCTTCCTTTCATTGTTTCCTATGCAAGCCCTATTGAAGTCCCTAACAAAGGCTTCTACATCCTCATTTTTCCTCCCATAAAACACCGAAAGCTTTCCCATTTCCAACTAATATTTTTTTTCTCTATTGGAAATTTATATGGGACTCCCTAATACAATACAAACAACACTAACTCCATCCTTGAATAATTCATCAAAGGAAACACAAAAGAAATTGGTTGCTCCAAGATAGCCAAAGCTCTCTCCTCCCCTAGGCATACAATGAGTCTTACCCTCATCATCATCTTCTCCATCATCTGAATGATGATCTCCATCTTCAGTTTGAGCTTGAACCCGTTGATGTCACTTTCTCCGTTTTAGCACTTAGCTTGCCGTCAAACCCTTCCACAAGTGATTCTAGAAGCGCCTTCACTCCACTGCATTCGTGTTCCGCCGATAGTTCAATCATTCCTCAATTGTCACAAAAGGTTGCACTTTGGGATTCATGTGGCGATGATGATCCCAAGTGAAGTTTCAAATCTCCCAAGGTCCTCTTGCTCCTCAATCTTCTATCCTTGTTCCGCAGGGAACAATTGACAACCTTATGTCCCTCCTCTCCACAATAAAAGCAAGTCTCACGTTTCACTCTTGGGGATTGACTAACTACTCTTTCTTCAAACTCCACCTTGAATTCTCTTGTATTGGAGTCTAGAGACACTATAACATCCAAACCTTGAGATACTTTGGATAACCTAACCTTCCAGCCCCCTTGATCACTCATTTTTCCATAAGGTGGAAACCACTCAAAAGGTCTCTCCCAGAAACGTTATCTACTAGGCCAAAACTGCGAATAAAGAAACCCAAAACTTTTGCTCTCTTATCTTGATTTTGTACCCCCTGAACTTCATATCATCATAACTTCTTCTCTAGACGTGATCTCTCAGTGAAATTTTAACCCGCATGTAGGTAATCTTCCAATACACACGCTTAAGAAGTTTCAAAGCCTAACTTGAAATATAGAAAAAGTAATTTACTCTGTACAAACTTTCCCGAGAGCAAACGTTTGGTATCCGTGGAAACCCCATCAACTTCTAACTCTCATATCTTTCTGTTAACACATGATCTAGACCTAAAACAAAAAGTCAAATGTTCTATATCTTCCACTCTTCAATCAATCAAACTTTGAAAAATACATTCAAAAATACTTTTTCGATGTCCAAGATCACTTTTCTTTCAAAAGTACATGTTTACGTGAACAAAACATACAAAATCACTTCTAGTCTATCATATGAGACCACTGGATAAACAAAGGGAATTCCGCTCTCAAGCACACTCTCCGCTCTTTCATTTTCCAATATTAACACTAAGTGATTTCTCATGGATACTTTCTCTCGAGCTAAAAATCGAATCCTAAACATTCCGCCTTCTAGATTGAGGTCCCGGCAACGAAACCAAAAATGCAACCTTTGGGCTGACTCTCACTCAGGTTTAGCTCAGATGGCTTTTCGGTAGCTCATCATGATTCTAGAAGACTAAGATTCCGCATCATACTCATAACCTAAACACCCTCTCACACAATCTTTCAAGGTATCACTCCAACTCATACACTCATCGACACTCCAAGGTATTGAAAATTCGTCACTCTTTCATATATGAAACAAGTCTCTACATATGAACTCTCCAAACTTGCTTGAGAAGCTCTTCCTCAGCTCTCTATATATAATACTTGAGAATTTACCATAGTAACAAATGAGAATTCATAACTAACTTACTTTTACAAAGATAAACCATAGTAAGGTTGACTAGTTATCAATATGTGGCAACATGCCATTGGCCCCCTAAACCTCTAGATGATTACTAAACCCTAGATTGAGGTGGCAACTTGCCATTTGTGACTTTCCAACTTCTAGAATTTCCACTTTCCACTAAGTCAACATTAGACTTAGTTTAACCAATGGAGTACTCCTTACTTTAGTCAAACCAATCAAAACTAAATATGAAGTCAAAAAATCTTTTCTCTTGAAATCTAGACTTTTTTACAAGACAAAATAGAAATGCTCACTCAAATCTTCTAGAACTTCTCTAGTTATTCCGCCAAGTATAGACATTATAGCTAAACTAGCTAGACTTAGTCATAACTAGTTAGATTTAGTCATGACTATCATAACCATGATTAACTCATTGGTTAATTCTAGTTTTACCTCACACATGCAATATCTGGTCTTACAGGCCATCAATGACACTGAAAAGTCTTGCATTGCTTGTGAGCTCGAAAGACATCGTGTACGATTGAGGCTGTCAGATTTCTAGAGTTTAGAGAAGCAAAGGATAGTATTTTACTTCGAAGTGCGTGGGAATATTTCTTAATCGATACTTGTCCATGTTTTTTTTTTTTAAAGGAAGCTTTTCTACGAAGCTCTATAGATGAATTTAAGAGTAATTTTGCTTGAAACGTCAAAGCCAAGTTCAAATATTTGAGTTTATCATGTCACTATTATCAATATTGAAGTATTGTTCGTATTTGAGATATTTTCAAGCTACAACCTAATGGTTCTTCACTTTTAATTCATTATTTGGAGTATGTCACTGTTAAGGGTTAACACTATTGGGAGATTAAATTCTGTATATGTATTAAGTCTAATTTAAAAATTTTATTTTGAGTAATTTTTCAATATTAAAAAATATTTCATAAATAAATATCCACATGCATTTATTCACAATTTGAAATATTTAAAGTTATACAAATATTGAATTCATCAATTGAAAATTATGATGATGAATTTTTTAATTTTATAAAAATATTAAAAAGTAAAGCTAATGAATTATTAAAATGCTTCTTTTTCATCTCTCTATTAATTACAATAATTATTTTAGGTTTATAAAAAATATCCAAAAATCAATATATATATATATATATATATCCATGAATAGAAAAAGTATCAAAGAAACAATGTAAAAATTTCTAATATGTAACAGTGAATTATAAAAGTATGACATATATGACTATCACAAATTCTTGTGAATTGCTGAAATTTCTTTAAAATATCAATTTAGTTTTAACTATCTTTAGAAATTTGTTTTAGTAATGATGATCTGCTATATCCTCAATTTCATGATATAGTACAGTTAGTTTAGAATGAATCAAATTCTAGCATAATGCATTTTTTATTGCATAAATTTGCGAAATGAGTTGTATGAAGCGGTAATAGTTTAGTAGAAATAGGTGTAATAAAATGATTGATGATGTACAGAATAAATTAGATATCTTCTCAATATTGGCTAGCATGAACTAAAAAAATGCAATCTCCGGAATAATAGTCATGTGACATAAATTGTATTTTGAAGTACTTAAAATGTAATTCAACGAAAGGTACCTGTTGTAATGAAGTGTCTCAGATAGTTTGAATCAATTTGGAATTCTCATGAAGTCATGCGTTCGATCACACAATTCGACCTTGAATGCAAAACAAACGTCCGTGGATAATGCAGCCACTGATTTTTCCCTCCGTGCGTATCATCATCTGTCCGTCAGTAAAGTTGACCCTATGCGAGTCTATATTTTATGGAAAAACATTTTATTCCAAGCAGTTATTATGAGTGTTGCGTTAATGAAAGGTTTTGGTGCATATTGTTGCTTCCCCTGGAGGATGCCTTTAAACATAATCAGTATCTGTACAGCGGTCCGATCAATTGTTTTACACCACGTATTTTCGTCTAGACCGGAGGCTCTTTGCGCAACGACATTTGGTACAGCAGACAGAAAGGGCGGCGAGAGGGTGGAGGAGACCCGGGGGACGACGCAAGAAGAGGTCCTGGACGAGATCCGACGGAATACGTTAAGTCTCGGGGTCCGCGGCGTGAGTATCCGTCGTGTCGATCGACGTCGAGATGAGGACCTGATGAATGAATGAACGAAGAAATGAAAGTGTTGCCTGGCGAGGGGTTGAAGTCCTTAGGGTAAACTCTCTCACTCCTTCTCGAGGCTGCCCACGAAGGTCCCCGCTCCTCTGTCAGCTGCGGGTGATAGGGCAGCAGGTGCAGAACGATTTGTCGAGAGCGCAGGACTCTTCGATCATTCCTGCATCTGCCGAGCGACTTCTGCCCGATCAGGCTTCGGCCCAAATTTTCACGACCACCATAATCCACCCATTCTTGCAGGATGTCTTACGACGATGTGGAAATCGAGGACATGGATTGGAACGAGGGACTCGGCGCTTACACTTATCCGTGTCCTTGTGGTGACTTGTTTCAGATTACAATGGTAAGTTTGACTCCATGTTCTGTTGTTGGATCTTCATTTGAGCCTCGGAGTGAGCCTTTCTTGATGATGACCTCAAATTCGAAGCGATGATTGACAATTCGAAGTTTATGATTTCTTTGCACAGGCTGAACTGAAAATTGGAGAAGAAATTGCCCGATGTCCCAGCTGCTCTCTTTACATCACCGTGGTTTATAATCCGGTCGGTGCCCGCTCTGCTGGCAATTCGTAGTCAAATTTTTTTTTAAGTGTACCTGTGAAATCTTTACCACCAGAGATCTGTGATTTACGCTAGGTTTTATAGCAGGATATCAGTACGCCTAAACAGTACAAGCCGAGAATCAATGACTGAATTGCCGCTTTGTGGGCTCCAATCTCTAACTTAAAAAATTTCATGCGAATAATATGCGCAGGAGGATTTTATGGAAACCAAGACGAAGAGTCAAAAGGTTCCTATGAAAGCCCCCGACAAGCCTCAACCTGCTGCCATCAGTGTTGCTTGATCATTGAATCGTATAATTTGCATTTCTGCTTCGGGAGAAGCAGCACATGTTACAACGAGTATCACAGAGGTACGTGTTGACAACTGGAACAAGGTTTTATGAATTTGTTTTTAGCTGGTCATAAATAGATGCAAATGCCTACCCACGGATGACTGGTATGGGTATGTGCCTGACATGCAATGACTACACGCAGAACTGAGTAGCTTTTACACTCCCGCGTCTGCTAGTGATTCAAAGCTGAATTCTGCATTCTTTTGTTATAGTTGCAGATTGTTTGATCATGGCTCACGGATGATGATCTATTATATCTTGGTTTGCAGTCGCAGGAAATATGGAGGGATTGCAGCTTGTCAGTGTGGTTCAGATGCTGAGACACTTGAGCCAGTGTCTAATTGCGAGGAGCACCCTGGTTTCTGGATTAGAAGCCGATCAACTACTCTACTGTTCCGTACACGTTGGCCCTCAGGACAGAGCTTCATGTCTGAAGTTCGTCTGGTATCATTAGAGTTTTGGGTTCCAGACATGAGAGTGGGTGGTGAGGATTTGTATTATTAGCAGTCTTTACAGTCACACGGAGCCCTGACTTTTTTTGGGGTTTAGTTTCTCCATGTTGAGGCCATACTACTTCAGAGTTGGTTATGAGACAGGGAGTGTTTGTTATTTACTGATTGGTCACTACCCTGGGAGGAGGTTTTGCTCTGAAGTGTTGTACTCTCTTCTGTTCTATTAAAATGGCTTCAGGATGCAAGCCTTCTTGTTGTCTCTGAAAGTTGTATATCGAAGGTCTTCGTCCGAGAAGCAACCACATTTTTGTTTGTCACAAATGACCGAGCTGTTCGCAAAGTGAACTGAGGAGAAAATATATATTGCAGTGCATATACACATAGGCGGGCGATGAGGAAGTGTTTGAAAGTGAGATTACTAAGGCAGAGCCTAATTTGGTCGATTTTTCTCGACCTTGAATACCTGGCTGTAATTCATGGATTGGAACAACGGACTATATGTTGCTCAAGACCGCCAGATCCTGGCAATTCATATCGCAGAAAACTCTCCCCTTCAACAAGTTGCACCATTCTTCCACCCTGTAAAATGGATATATCGACCCAGTGCCTCTGAAACCATAATGAAGTTTCAGTGATGCCGAAATCATAATCTCTTAAAAGTAACGCGTAATGTAAAACATCTCATGAGGTAAAGATGTCAAGTACCTTACATCTCTTCTGGGATCAGTAAAAGCTACGAAAGCCAATTTCCTGGCAGTAACTGAGTACACTCAAATGCACCTCTGTTATTGTGTACCTCGGTGGGTGTAGGCAGTTCAGGATGGCAAAGAGGTGACAACATCGAGTATCCGAACTAAATTTCGCTGTCGAGTAGAGAATATACCCCTGGAAGAGACGCCTTGGAATAATAATGGAAAATGAAAATCAAGTTGAGGAGGTAGCTTTGCTGGGCCAAGGTGGAAACGTCACCTAAAATTTCAAAGCTCGTAGAGGATTAGTAGGTTGCTACTGGTCGTGTCCTCTGACAGCGGCACCAGATTTGTGTATTCGGTCCTGTTGCGCACCGCATAGGCTTTGGGGATTCCCTTCCAATTTCTGCAGAGACCAGTTTCTCCCAGAAGATTACCACATGTGACAACGCGGTGGATTCTCGAGTCAAAAAAATGAAGTTTTAGAAGCCCGCCGAATCGAGACTCTCTTGCAGCTTCGAAACGCAGGGGATCTGGCAAGCAAAATGGCCTGAGAGAACTGACGAAAATTTGACAGGTTTCTTGAACAGATATATCGACTCAATGTCGATGGTGGATTCGCGGATACACCTGCATGTGTCTGAAAAAAGTCAATTATGTACCCAGCTGTAGATTGTGTCTGACAATCTGTGCATGTTTGAAGAAAGGATTTGATCCTCCTACAAAGAAAGGTTCGTGAACTTTTTCTTCTCGTGGAGGGCAAGGATGGGTACAGCGGCGAGTTTGTATTCTTGGCTCACTGCAGGCATGGCCCCCTTCATATTGCTGCATTATCAGGGACGCCGAATCCTTGGTCTGGAATTTTTAAAGCATGGACAAGAGCGGAGAGGATATCCATCGGTGCTCAAGCCAGAAGGACCTCTAATTTGGTTTCACGCCGTATCTGTCGGTGCGTAGACTGCTTCAGCTTGTTTTGAAATTTCTGTTCCGAATTCTTCTCTTTGTAAAATGGGTTTGTTGTCTGGAAGAGCTCACAAGTAAATGAGGATAATTATGTCCGTCAGGTGAAGCGATGGAAGCACTTCCAATGATTAGGAAGTGTTTGGAAGCTCGATCACATTTGAATATTTTGATATCAACCTCAACTGTTTCAGCATTGTAAGAAACTCATTGCATCTTCTTACGACATATACAGCTCTGGTTTGGAAACGTTACTTTGTTTATCTGCAAAAGATTTTCAATAGGTTTCAGCTGGTCTGGAATTTGCAGACCGAAATCAGCTTACCTCTTCTCCTGTCTGCACGGAATCTCTCTCCTGTTTCTTTGTAAGATGGATTGGTCTGTGTTACTTGGCCTCTCAATTCTCTTACCTGACTCGGTGACCTTGTCACTCCTCCATGATTTGGCTCAGTGCAGTTCAGTTCTACAAAAGATCCTTCCCCCAAGGGTGATTTGCCAGGTTTGTACGACCCTTTTTTTTTTTTTTTATTAAGGTGGCACGTCTTCTCCATTATATCTGTGTGACCATGTAGTTTGCCTGGCAATCTAAAGGTTTGTTAGTTTCAGCTTAGTTCTAATATGGCATCGTTCAAATGAAGTCAGCATGCATGACGATCAACAACAAGAAGCTTGATATGATTTCATTTGAAGGATGCTAGGCAGATTTTTCCGTCCTATTTATCAGCTTTTGACTAGCGAACTACCGTCTTTGAGAAGACATGTAGATCAATCACATACAGCATGACTGAAAGCGTACGGATAATTTATTTCGTACATCGAAATAAATTCTCCGTCGAGTAGATGTGTAGCATCCAATACTTACACCTGGACACTCCCATGTTCACAGTTTGCACCCATCGATACCCCAGCTGCTGTCGACAACTTTCTAACATACTGGCAGCCACAAGCTGCAATTTTTATGGAGAGTGAATTATGGCCAAACCTTATTCTGGCCACTTCAAGAAGAGGGGTTCGTCCATTGTTTACCTTTTTCCAATTTGCAACATTTTGATTTAGTTATTTTTGCCTAATATCCTAAACTGAGATTCTGATAGATGGATGTCTGTCGCAACCTTCATAATTCCACAGATCCCGCTCGCTTTGCTGAATGCCAAAATGTCCCCAGCTTCTCACCGGAGATGGTCACTTTCACCGGTCAAGGGCCTTGTGAAGGATATGATTACCAAATTTACTTTAATAACCCCCGTGGTAAGTCTTACATCTCTAGCGGACAGCAGGATACCTGTGATATTATCAGCATTATTGTAATGTATTCTCATAGCCATTTCAAAAATAGTCACTCGTTGATTTTCTTCCTCTTTGTTATTTCACAAGGACTGTGGTGGTTAATGAGGTTGACATTTAGTCATTTATATACATCTTTACAGAATAATAAGGAGTCTATACGATACCAAAATTTGGGTGCGCTTCCTCATCAAATACACTTTGGGGGGAACCTGAAGTACGGTAAGTTTTGCTGATCTTCAGCGAATCTGCAGAGGTTTGGCGCATTTTCTTTTTGGACTAGGAGTTCTTTGTATTGTGACAGCTGGTATTTCAAGTGTCCTGTCTCTTTGACTGTGAAGCAATCTGGTTCCTAGGTACGGCACACTGAATGTAAAATGTCTCTTATGAAAGCGAGTTTTCTGCTGACAGCTTCTGGGGCAATGGACCTCTCGGTTGTGGATGGACCGGTTTATCAAGGCTTGCGAAATCAGATACTCGGTCGACGAGCTTGGTTGGCAGCCTCTACACACAAAGGAGAAGAAAAGGGTTAGTATATTCTCCTCTTGTCCACATAAATTCAATTTACCAAGTTAAAACATCAATTATCAACGCATGGTTGCATTAGTTACGGGACCAAATTTAGAAATCTGGATTTTGGTCCATCGTTTACATTTGAATGATATTCTTTTGCACGTTAAACCACTTGATTCTGAGTCGTGATATTCGCTGAAATTGCTCCAATCTTGCTGCCCAAGACGGATGACTTTACACAGTTTTACTCG
The DNA here is from genome assembly GCA_037833965.1 of Marchantia polymorpha subsp. ruderalis. Classification (NCBI taxonomy): domain Eukaryota; kingdom Viridiplantae; phylum Streptophyta; class Marchantiopsida; order Marchantiales; family Marchantiaceae; genus Marchantia; species Marchantia polymorpha. The sequence goes on along the minus strand of AP031351.1, from coordinate 27,665,840 downwards.
GGCTCTCTTCGTGCCACGGCAGTCAAAGTTTTCGCCACTGCTAAAGTGCGTGATGTTTACCTTTTGACAGTGATCGTCTCGGTCCATAAAAGGCTAAAGCAGCTGTTTCCAAACCTGCTGACAATTATCGCGCCAAGGCATCCCGACCGTGGAACAGAGATAGAAAACGTAAACATCTTGATTTTCTGTGCAGTATGTCAATATCAACTCTTGCAGTCTTTACAAAATCTAGTGACAAAAGAGGACAGTTTTTGAGAACCTTACGATTTGCTTCTATGTAATAGAGCATGTGTATGCCCAAGATGCACTGATTTTCTCATAGTCAAAGATTACTAGCTGGTTTAGTTTCTTCATCATGAAGATCCTTGCCTCCTATGGTTTTGAAGGCCTGAAGTATTTCTGATGATTCAGCATCAAGACATCGCTGGCCTCCCTAGACTGAAATGTATCCGTGGTCACTATTAATTCTGATTTTCCGAAAATTCACTTCCTGTTCAGAACACAAGAGACGCTCTTATTTCGGAGGTTTCTCGAAGATCTATCAACGAACGACTCACAATGTGGACTGAAGTGTACATCGCAGATACTCTAGGTGTATAATCTGTTCCTAAAACTGTATCTTTTGCAAGTGAGTTTGTGATGTGTCATGATCGAGTGGAAGATGTGACGAAGACCCAGGAAAGTTAGTATTTCTGGAGTGAAGAAAAGCTGGTAATACTGATTTTAATGCTGTCTCAAACCATGCAGGTGAACTGGCAATTTTTTATCACTTAGTTACCGTGGCTTTTGTTGGAGGCTCCTTATTTCAAGGACTGAATGGACACAACATAGCAGAGCCTGCATCTGCTGGTTGCGCAGTAATCACAGGTAAGGATGCTCAAAAGACTTACAACTTCACTTGGTTTTACCCGACAGTATTTTGAACGATTTTGTAGACAAGATCATCATGATATGCAGTGTTAGCATGGAGTTCTTCCAGACTTCTAGGTTCAAGGTTCTATCGATCATAAACAAAATTCGTTCCACGATATTTTGCATGTGCCCATGACGTGCTCTAAGTTTTCAAAGCACTTACATTTGCTCCAGGCTACAATGTTGGACACTTTCAGGAAATGGTAACAGAAATGCGAATGCATTCACCCTTGGCAGTTGAGCAGGTTATATTCTGGTCCTTCCAAACATAGTTCTTGTTGCCTACAACTGGTCTTGTCACTTAACTTGCTTGTATCACAAGTAATTTATATAAGTACAATCTTAAGCGACTGTGATATGGTCAAGACGCGTAGTCCTACTTAAATATGTAGCTGCTTTGTTTCTTCTACAGTAGCTGGTGTGTCCTGTCCACATGGCAGAGTTGGTTTGAGTTTCCGGGTTGTAAACTAACATCAGGCCTGTTGTAAGCGCTTGTATACAGCCTAAAAATAAGTAATATCACTCTACATTCGAGTTTCATTGATGAAGTATTTTGTGGCAGGTATCGGGGGAGGATGAGTTATACGAGTGTATGCGAAGGTTGCTCGGAAACGAAAGTTCTCTCGCTGCAAGACGTGAAGCTGCTCTTGCAGCATCAAATGCAGCTCGAGCGAATGTTGTGAATAGAATTTACAGGTTGCTGAACGTTCATGTTTTAAACCAGGCTCTTGGTAAGCTTAGTAGCGATGAGTAGCGACAGTACTCTATCACCAGAGTTTGATTTTAGACGAAAGAATATGAACTGAAGGGTATGGATTATGCTTAGCACTCTACACTTCCGAGGATGGAACACTGGGCCATATAGAAATCATGGCATACATCGATGAGTCTTGTAATGTCACTTACTTAGATTGTGCAGTAGGAGCAGTTAATTATTTTTGATTTCGCATATCGGAGAACGTCACCTCACCGGAAGCTTCATGGGAAGTAGGCGGCCCGGTCTGTTTAGAAGTGAAAGGCCGGTGTTTGCTAGCTCTTGTAAATTCATCGTGAAACTATACAATTGGAAGAGCACGCACCTCGCAGGAGCTATTAGTAAAGGTAATGAAGATAAGAAAGATCTACCAAAGAGCAGAATCTAAGGACGTGACGATGGGACGAGTTGAAAACTAATGTGGGTCTAATTATTGAACACGTACTCCTGACTACGCCTTTCATGATGAAATATTATCATGGGCATTTCAAATCTGGTGCTTCAATTTTAGATTCCAAATACTAAGTTTTTCACACTGTTCTACTTCTAGGATTGGACCTTTAGTGTTAACTTCATGGCTCGGCTCAAAAAGGACTTCATGTTCATGCTTACGGAATGATTTGGAGCAACAAGAATCCGAACACACACTAGAATACACAGGAATTACGTGGTTGACTCAAAGGTCTACTATGCCCACGGGAACCAAGTTGATATGTTTGTTCAAAGAAGATATGTTTTTTTGCCTTCACATATATATATAAAGCCGGGAGCATATATATGTAGTTGGCCCCTAAATGCTAGAGCTTATCTTAACTTGTGATGTTAACTAACAACTAAATCGAGTGAGTAAGAAACAAGAGCTAGCCCTAACAATTTTCACTTTAATTTGTATTGAATTATCAATAATCTCCTTAATCTATATAATTATTTTGCGAGAAATATTAGAAAAAAGTTTAACAGAATGTCTTTGAACAAAAGTTAACTAGGATTAAGCGGTAGTCTAAAAATACAAATATAGAGATAATTTAAATAATAGTAAATTTTACTTGTGCTCTTCACACGGAATTTACATATTAGCATAACGTTTTTAAAAATTCTCCAAAAGAATAATTTTGATCAATACATCAACTAAATTCAATTTATCACAAATCTTGACTAATTCAATACTTTTATCAGAAACTGTAATTTCATGAAATATTAACTGATGTCAATATGTTTCATTCGACCGCATATATCAATTGATTTGCAACAAGATGTAAAGCACAATGAAGATTGACAACTCTTTGTTTCAATTCCATTTTGATAGTAATTTTATCTAACCAAATAGTTTTTTTTCTTGTTTCTATTGTTGTTACATACTCAACTTACTTTGTAAACTGAACAACGCAATTTTGCAATGTAGATCTTCAACTAATGCATACACCACCAAGTGAAAATACATATGTTCATATCTTGTTCATAGTTAGCATCAAAGTAGTCTACAAGGATTTGACATTGTCTAATAAACCATCAAATAATAAATCATAATCTTAAGTACTTTTCAAATACCTGAGAAATCATTGTTTCGAAGTGAAACTTCACTGTATTCAACATATACCTACTCACCATAGCCATTGATAGAGCAATATCAGACTTTGTGCACATAATGAAATACATGAGACTAGCTACAACTTTGTCATAAAGAATATATGACAATTTTACTTTCTCAATGACATTGGTTGAACATTGAGATGCAGAAAGTTTGAAATGTGTTGCCAAAGGAGTTCACACTTCTTTAGAATCAGCCATGTTATACCTTTCAAATATATGTTAAATATATGACTCAATCAAATTCTCTTCTTCACCAAATTCTTATGAATGTCTATTCCTAATATTCTGTTGTACTCACCTAAATACTTTATCTTGAATACTAACTTCAATTGATTCTTGCATCTATCGACATCGGATTGAATCTTAGACAAGATGAGCATGTAATTCACATAGAGTACTAGAATAACAAGATTGAAGATCTCATTATTTATCTTCTCCATGTATACACAAGTATCATACACACTACGTGAAAACATGTGTGTCTTCATGAACTCATCAATTTTTTCATTTCACAACATAAGAGTTTGTTTAAATACATATAATGATTTTAGTAATCTACACATCAACTTCTCCCAAATTTTTTTTCTTAAGCTCAACTGCTTGTCTTATGTAAATTTTCCCTCTAAAGATTCATTAAAAAATGTTGTAATTACATACATGTGATACATAATAAGACTAAGTAGTGCTTTCAGTACAGAAATTAGATGAATTAGAGCATACTTTGCTACAAGTAAGAAAAATTTGTTATAATAGACATTTTTTGCTAGTATGAACCTCTAGCCATCAACTTGGTTTGAACCTTCTCATCATCTGCTCAATTGTCTTTCAATTTGTACACCCACTTGCAATTAATCAAAGCTTGATCCCTAGAAAGCTCAAATAGTGTGAAACAGCTGTTTTTTATATATGAAAAAAGCTGTTGATGTTTAAGTTTTTTTTCCAAAAAAAGCTTTTAGAATAATATAAATTATAACAATGAAATGTGAAGTACTGTGATGGATTAGATGGAAAAATGAGTTTCAGATGGTGGAACTTTCCAAACTGAATTTGATAAGAATTTTCACACTTCATATCAGAAAGTGAGACGTAAAGATAAGGATTTTAAACTTGTGTGTGAGGAAATAAACCCACACATACATTGTATAATCATCAATAAATGATATATAGTATAATTTCTCAGTGAGTGAGACATTAAAAGAGTATCTTCACACATCACTAGGTACATATTCAAGTGATTTCTTGAAACTGTGATTCCAACACCAAAAACTTGTCTTTGCTACTTGCACATGATGCAATGTTCGCAAAACTCCAAATCAATTTTACTGGTTCCAACTAACAATATTCTCTCGTCTAGGAAAAACATGTACATATTACTTATGTATCATAGCCTACTGTGCCACACATGAAACATCTCAACTTGAAATCTAATAATATTGACTTCCCCACGTATGGTTTTGAACTCTAGCAAGCATAGATTATTGTGCTTGTGTACTCTAAGGATAATCTTATCACGTATTCTAACCTCAAGCACACATTTTTTAGAGCTCCATTTAATGTCCTTTGAGTCTAACATTTCAAAAAGTTTTTTCTCATATTAAATATATATCTATCTTGGATCAATGTATGTTTGATTTCATCAAACATGAGTTTCTTCATAGATCCAACATTTTCAATATTCGTTTGATAATGAGAATATACAAAAGAACTCTCAAACGTAAAATATGTGATAAGAATAAGCACAATTAAGAATCCATATATCATCCACAATCTTTGGTGAATTGCATAGTACATCTGACATCATATGTCAAATATCTTACTCAATTCGGTAAAGTCATACTCTTTGGGGTCAAAATGTTCAGTCACATTCAGATTTTTACACCACATTACTTTCTGACGTGGCCCATCTTGTCACATCTCCAACACATCATAGTTTTTCTCTAAGAAGACTTATTTTATGAACTTAGATCTACCTTTAGATCCAAAACGCCCCTCGTTTTTATCATTCCTTGAATATGATCAACCTCGAGTCACATTTAATGCCGTACCAAGAAAAGGAAAGGGAGTATATATAATCTCTTTCAACACATATATTAAAAATCCCAAAAATATAAAATTTCACTATAAAATTGTGTTAGTGTTTCAATAATATTCATTAAATATCATATAAATTTAATTATCAAAGATAATATTGAAAATAATCTTTTAATTCACTTTAAATGGTATTTAAAATAATTTTAGTGATATAAAATAATTATATACATTTTTAATTTTGAAATAAATTGTGAATGAAAACTTCTAACTTATTTTGACTTGACATGCATTTGAGTAATTTTATAGCACAATATTTTATGACATGTGCTTCTCACCTATGATTAGATCTTGTTGAATGTTGAATGTTATATCAATTATTGATTTCCGTTGAAAAATATATCAAATGACATATATGTGTGTTGGTTTTTATACTTTTGTGATTCATTTTGTTATATTGAGCAAAATTATTGATTGCATGTGAAATAATGTTACACATGATTTAACATAATGTAATTTATGTTGTTGTAGCGAGAGTCATAATCAGACATTGATTTAGATATCATAATTAAATTTTGACCAAGTTTAATGTTGTACAAAATGTGTTCAGAAATATTACTGTCAAAATCCCAATATTATATTTTTGGATTATAGCATATTATTGATGTATAATCATGTGAGTTCCAATATTGTTTTAAACTTTTTTTTACTTCTAGGAATCAAAAATTGAATAGATAAAATTATGTTTTTCATATGTCTAAGATTGTATTCCAAAAAATTGATATCTACAAATGTATTAATTTTTATTTTATTTTTAAATAAACATTATCTATTCAAAATTGACTTGAATAATGACTGAATCCAACTTTGTAAATATTTTTGAGGTTTTAATGATTATTTATATTTAAATGTTATCAATAAATCATTTTTTCCATTTTTAGAAACAAGTCATTATAAAATACTATGTTCATTATATTTGGAATTTATTTGACACAAAGTGCTTGAATAGTTGTTATTTAAATTGCATTTTTATGAACATTTATAGATTTTAAATGAAATGTATGAACTTCATCTACAATGCTTATCATGCATTTTCATTTCAAAAAGCTTGCAATTATTCATCTAAATATTGATGTATATGTTGAGGTTAATTCCAGTAAATTTCTAATCTCAAGTTATAGCTATTTATAGCTTGGTGTGTCCTTGACGTTGGGTATATATAACTGTTAATCTATTGAGATTAAAGCATGGCGTGATTATTCTTCATTGTGATAGCCAAAGTGTTTTACATTTGGCTGCAAACCAGGTCATGGATAGCAGTGTTTGATAAAACGATTGAGCTAATCAATATCGTTGATAAACTCAATCTGGTTGATGATTTGACCAAAGTTATTCCTTTGGAGAGTTTCAGGCAACACTGTGCTACCATGCAGATTGTGCATGGGGAGCAAATGTAGAATTTGCTAGCATAGTAACTTTAGTTATCTCTTTATATATTTATTCTATCGTGTGATGACTACGGTCTAGTTCTAGTTAACTTTTGTGTAAAGAGGGGCCTTGTGTTAGGTTTTTGTCTAAAACTTTCCGATGAGTATTAATATAGGTTACAAAGGTTATCGTTTCTTTAACACGAGTTAAGGGGAGAGATTGTTGAGATTAACTCTGGTTAAGTAATAACCTCAGGTTATAACTATTTATAGCTAGGTGTGTTGCTGACATTGGGTATATATATACCCCCAAGACTTCTACTCGACACGCGTTGTATTCAGTTGTCCACGGCTGAAACAGGCGAGAGAGGTCTGTTTCAGCAGTGGACATAGCCATATGAATAATATGAGTATGAACCATGTTATACGAGTGTCTATTGGGTTCATATTTGGCTTAGATGATTTCTTGATTTCACGTTTATAGTATTTTTTTAATGAACCAATAGATGTTGAAATTTTTTGATGAAATCATGCTATTATTTTATACAATAAATTTATTTTTTGAGATTTTAAAAGTTAACAATAAGAAATTTATCAAATTTAGGAAATTCATATTTACTGCAAATTTCAACTCTGTCAAAAAGTTCATTTTTCATTAGATCGGTTGAACCGGTCATTTGCCTCATCCAAGATGATCATAATAACATGAGTGAGAAATTGACATTATTCTTGAATATAAATTTGTATATCACCTTGATCTTTTAAAGGCTAAGTGACAACACATGAAGAAAAAACCAGTTCAAAACTTTAATCAGAAAACATAGATTGACAAATGTCCATGCTTTATAGCAAGGGGTATGAACCCAGTATGAGGCTCTTCTCATATGCTAGTTTTCTCCGAAGTTCTGCACACTCCAACTCCAATGCCCAAAGTTGCTCTTCCTTCTCCTGCAAAGTAACTGTTATGGTCGCCCACTCTGAGATCAAGCTTGCAATTCTTTCTGTTACCTTCGCCTTAGTTCTCCTGCACACTAACTCTACATAAGATCCTGCTGACTCTGGCTCCGAGTACTTCCTCATCTTTCCCTCTAAGTACTTGACTAATGGAACTATTTCATCACTCAAAAGATCAGCTACACTAAACTATGTTGTCTTCGGCTCCTCGGCCGAAGGCCCTTCGCCGCAGTCAAATTTTACTCTATCCGAACACACATGACACGAAGGCAACGTCGGATGCTTTGCAACAATCTTCTCCACTTTTGCCACCATGTAATAACAGACAAATACCAAAATGGAGCATAATGGTATAGATCTGATCCCACGAGGACAGAAACAAACACAAAAGTCACGATTTGTCACAAGATAGCATTCTATTACGAAGTTTTACTTCTTAGGCCAATGCTACTCCCAGAAGACACTACTCAGCTAGAGCCGAAGACTCAGAAGTTAGTGCAAACAACCTGAAACTTTTCCAAACACAACCTACAAGAATCGCAAGCGATCTCACACTTATATTTCAGAGGGAAAACTTCCCAGCACTGCATACATCTCAACACACTGACCCGAATACACAGACCCGAACTTGCTTAAATCCCGCGGTAACCTCAGGCTACCCAAGACATCCAGGCCGAATATTCACAACTCCGATTGCGGTAACTTTGACAAATAGGAGCGCGCTGTGCTCAATGTCTGGATCACACACCAGTATAGGGACACACAGCGAAGACAGAATGACAGATGAGACAAGTCAATTGATAGAAAAGCCCCCCAAGGAAAGAGCCTTGGGCCTCTTTATTCACAATGGCAACTCTGAGATATCAACCGCCTGAGGCGAATCGGCCTCAAGGGCTGTGCCGTCCGATGTAACGGTTACAGCATCGTCTGAACTACTCTCTACTCCTAATCTACGCAACACGTTTACAATCTCAACTTCTACATTCTGGCGCGCCTCATTCAATTCCTCTGAAAATGAACTAACTAACTCTACAATCTGTTTGTGTCCTGCAGATCCACTGGACTTCGCGCTCATCAGTTGTCGTTCGAGCAGATCCGAACTTCACCGAATCCAATCCCCACATCGCGAACCCGTTCAGGCACTTCTCTAACCGCAACCTCAACACGTCGGTTGAATCCTCCCGCAGCTGACGGTAGGCATCCTCTGCCTTTTGCATTCTACTCTGCGACTCTTCCGATCTCATCTCCGACTTCCCTAACTGTTGCCGTAACCGTCGACAGTCAGATTCAACATTCGACCTCCGAAGACTTGGCCGACTCATACTCTGCCAATTTTTTGGCCCAATCCTTCAACTCATCTTCATGTTTCTAATTTCCCGCCGACAGACTTGCTGATAGCTCCTCTGCACGTCGGAATTCAGTTTCACACTTCGACTCAATCTCTGAAATTCACCTCCGAAAATCTTCCTCCGCCGTCTTCGTACCTGCAAGCTTGCCCCGAAGTTCTTCGGCGATGCGAGCTTCTTCGGCTCTTCGGACCTCCAATGCAGCAAGGTCTTCAATATGCTTCTTCTCTCGTTTCTCTACTGTTGCGATCAATCGCTCTGCCCTTTTGACTGCTACATCGTAAGCTTCCCTGGATTTCTCCACCCTCGACATCAAATCCACTGTTACCTTCTTGGCATTCTCATTAGAGGTACGAAATCCTCCCCATGTCTCTTCTAATTCTGCACAGCGTCCCGATTCCTTCTCTAGATTTAGCTGCAGTACTTCGCACTCGGTTTCCTTCTCCCGAAGCTGGGCTTCTCGCTCCCACAATGTCGCCTTCATTGCTGCGCACTTGGCTGACAAGGTTGCAGCTCGCTCCCGTGCCACTGAAGTTGCGGAATCTGTAATAACCCACCAAAGGCTAAAACTGCAGTATGGTGGTAAAAAGATCGAACCCACAGGGACAGAGGCAACACACAGAGTAAAAAGTGTCACGTTTAACAGACTTTTGTAGAGTTTGAATTCTCAGGCGACTGTCACTCCAAGAAATACTACAGTGCTCGACTCGGAGGCTCGACTCGGAGGAGGATCTCGACTCGGAGGATGCTCGGAGGATGCACAGTACAGCGTAGTCACTCAACACACACACACACACACACACCTGAAACTGGCAAAAGCACAACTCGGAGGTCGGTCAGGACCTCCGCTTCGGATTTCAGGAGGAAAGTGTCTCAAAAGTTCACTCAGAGGTTCTGCAGGTAGTGACTCCCACTCCGGCTTTTACTGCCCTTCCGCCAGGAACTAGCGTAGGGAACCCGGACTGGACTTCCCACTTCGGAACGAAGCCCCTTCATACGCCGTGGACGTCACCCTCGACTCACACCAAACGCAGGGGGTACAGGCCCGACTGAGAACTTAACTGAGACACAATCCAGTAACACACACAACCTGAATTGCAAACCAAGGCTTACACGAAGTAATAAAACTTCACTTTGGCATTCAGGGGAAACTTCCCGTAGGAGTACAATCAGGATATGTCACTCGAAGGAGTAAGGGGGAACTGTTCAAGTCTCTAACTCGCAACCGGCTCTAAGCATCAGAAATCACCCGCAGGTGCAGATCCGCACTACTCAAGTCTCTAACCGGGTACTAGCTCTGAACATTCAGCCGAAGGCCTTCAACTACAACATACGGTAACTTCGCTATGCTGCAGCTTCTCTACGTGGTGCCAGGACCAAAATGCACAAACACGCCAAGAAAGTGAGTTCCTGATCTGCACTTCCGCAACTGGAAGAGTCCCAAGGCAAAACACCTTGAACTACTTTATACCCTCAAAGGTTCTAACTAACACTACGCTATCCTATCTACTACTCGCAACACTTGCACGAAACCAAACTATGCTACTGCACTCTGCAGATCCGGTGCTGCGCCTCCTGCGCGCCGGACTGCCTCGCTCTCTATCTCTACCTTGCCAATCTTCCGACCGGCTGCGCAACCCCAGACGTCGGAGGGCTGTAGTCACTTCCGACTCCAAGTGCGCCATAGTGTCGCGCGCACCCGACAAGAAGGATTCTAATTTCCTCGCTACTCGCCGCCGGCTCCGACTGTCACCCTCCGTCAATGCCGCCGCCCGAAGCTCGAACTCCTTGAGTGTGATCTTCTCTTGAGCTGCCACCTCCCAATGGGCGTATCCTTTTAGACAGTGAGTCACCTGCGTCGCCAACTCTTCTCGCGCCCGGCAGCTGCCTTCCACCTCTGCTAGCTGCATTTCCGCATCTGCGCGTTGCGCCCTCAAATCCGCGCACTCGGATTGCAAGTTGCGCAACAACTCCTCATCCTCCTTGCGTGTATTTTGACTTTCTTCTAAGGCGCGCTTCTGGCGCACAAGCTCTTCTGCTAAGATGCGGTTTTGTCTCCGCTCTTCCTGCAATTCCGACTCGATCTTTGCCCGTATTAGCTCGGCATCCGCCTGGTTTTTCGTCGCCGCATCCTCCCTCTGCTGCTGCAAGGTTTGGTATAGCTTCTGTGTGACCGCCAGGTGTTGTCGGAGGGTAGTGTTCCTATCCTGCAATATTTGGCACCTAGAGGCCCAAGTGGCCACCTTGCTCCTCGTCCTGCGCTTGACAGTCTCCACGTAAGACTGCGGTTTTCCGGTACCCGAGTACTTGGATGTCTTGCGATCCAGATATCGCAGGAGTGGAACTATCTGCTCGCACAACACCCCTGTTGGCGTTTTCTGCACAGAATCCGCTTCCTGCTCTTCCGAGCTCGTCTCATCCTCAGTTTCAAGGATTTCAGTCGCCACCGAATCCCTTGGCGACTCCCTGGAACTGTGGCGCGCAGCAGCTTCCGCCGCGACTGCCGCTCCACTCCCTGCTAAAATATCCAAGGCAGTGGGGGATCCCACTGCTTGAGCCCCTGTTCCGGCTCGATCTTCGGTTTCCGAAGGGGTCGACGCTGCAGTGACTTTTGTCACCTTTGCACCGCCCGCTTCTGCTGCCTGCCCTTCCGGCGCGATCTGCGCGGAAGGTGTCTTCGCTGGAGGTGCGTCCGCCGAAGGCGTCCGCACACTGGTCGCCGGCCCTGTCCGTCTCGCAGTCGGCGAATCTGGCCGACTCTCTGTTGACCGACTCGCAGTCGGCCGACTAGCAGTTGTCCGACTGGCAGTCGGATACACCCTGCGCGTCTTCACTCCACTTGGCCTACTTGCTGGCGGCGTTTTCCCAGAAGTGCCTTCCGCCGAAGACGACCCTCTGAGGGTTGTTGGCTCGTCAGCCAAACTCTCTTCTGCTTCCGGCCTGCTGTCCGGTTCAACGCGCCGCTCTGTCGGCCTTCCTTCCGTTTGTCGACCTTCAGTCACCCGACTCGTAGTCGGCCGACTGTCAGTCCTTCCATCTTCTTCCGAAGGCATTGGTGCCTTCTGCGCAGAGGTATTTGTCGACTTCCCCAGAATCTGCGCGATTATATCCTCCTGCGTGGGCAGGTTACTCCGCCGGACCGGAGTACGCCCGGTCTCCTCAGTACTAGTTGGCATTTTGCGTGCTGTAATAACCCACCAAAGGCTAAAACTGCAGTATGGTGGTAAAAAGATCGAACCCACAGGGACAGAGGCAACACGCAGAGTAAAAGTGTCACGTTTAACAGACTTTTGTAGAGTTTGAATTCTAGGCGACTGTCACTCCCAGAAATACTGTAGTGCTCGACTCGGAGGCTCGACTCGGAGGATGCTCGGAGGATGCACGGTACAGCGTGGTCACTCAACACACACACACACACACACACACCTGAAATTGGCAAAAAGCACAACTCGGAGGTCGGTCAGGACCTCCGCTTCGGATTTCAGGAGGAAAGTGTCTCAAAAGTTCACTCAGAGGTTCTGCAGGTAGTGACTCCCACTCCGGCTTTTACTGCCCTTCCGCCAGGAACTAGCGTAGGGTACCCGGACTGGACTTCCCACTTTGGAACGAAGCCTCTTCATACGCCGTGGACGTCACCCTCAACTCTCACACCAAACGCAGGGAGTGCAGACCCGACTGAGAACTTAACTGAGACACGATCCAGTAACACACGCACACAACCTGAATTGCAAACCAAGGCTTACACGAAGTAATAAAACTTCACTTTGGCATTCAGGGGAAACTTCCCGTAGGAGTACAATCAGGATATGTCACTCGAAGGAGTAAGGGGGAACTGTTCAAGTCTCTAACTCGCAGCCGGCTCTGAGCATCAGAAATCACCCGCAGGTGCAGATCCGCACTACTCAAGTCTCTAACCGGGTGCTAGCTCTGAATATTCAGCCGAAGGCCTTCACCTACAACATACGGTAACTTCGCTATGCTGCAGCTTCTCTACGTGGTGCCAGGACCAAAATGCACAAACACGCCAAGAAAGTGAGTTCCTGATCTGCACTTCCGAAACTGGAAGAGTCCCAAGGCAAAACGCCTTGATCTACTTTATACCCGCAAAGGTCCTAACTAGCAATACACTATCCTATCTACTACTCGCAACATCTGCACGAAACCAAACTATGCTACTGCACTCTGCAGATCCGGTGCTGCGCCTCCTGCGCGCCGGACTGCTCCGCTCGCTGTCTCTTCCTTGCCAGTCTTCCGACCGGCTGCGCAACCCCAGGCGTCGGAGCGCTGCAGTGACTTCCGACTCTAAGTGCGCCATAGTGTCGCGCGCACCCGACAAGAAGGTTTCTAATTTCCTCGCCACTCGCCGCCGACTCCGACTGTCACCCTCCGTCAATGCCGCCGCCCGAAGCTCGAACTCCCTGAGTGTGATCCTCTCTTGAGCTGCCACCTCCCAATGGGCGTATCCTTTTAGACAATGAGTCACCCGCGTCGCCAACTCTTCTCGCGCCCTGCAGCTGCCTTCCACCTCTGCTAGCTGCATTTCCGCTTCCGCACGCTGCGCCCTCAAATCCGAGCACTCGGATTGCAAGTTACGCAACAACTCCTCATCCTCCTTGCGGGCTCTTTGACTTTCTTCTAAGGTGTGCGTCTGGCGCGCAAGCTTGGCTGCTAGGACGTGGTTTTGTCTCCGCTCTTCCTGCAATTCCGACTCGATCTTTGCCCGCATTAGCTCGGCATCCGCCTGACTTTTCGTCGCCGCATCCTCCCTCTGCTGCTGCAAGGCTTGGTATAGCTTCTGTGTGACCGCCAGGTGTTGTCGGAGGGCGGTGTTCCTATCCACATATACTTGGCACCTAGAGGCCCAAATGGCCACCTTGCTCCTCGTCCTTCGCTTGATAGTCTCCACATAAGACTGCGGTTTTCCAGTACCCGCGTACTTGGATGTCTTGCGATCCAGATATCGCAGGAGTGGGACTATCTGTTCGCACAACACCCCTGTTGGCGTTTTCTGCACAAAATCCGCTTCCTGCTCTTCCGAGCTCGTCTCATCCTCAGTCTCGAGGATTTCAGTCGCCACCGAATCCCTTGGCGACTCCCTGGAACTGTGGCGCGCAACAGCTTCCGCTGCGACTGCTGCTCCACTGCCTGCTAAAATATCCAGGGCAGTGGGAGATCCCACTGCTTGAGCCCCTGTTCCGGCTCGATCTTCGGTCTCCGAAGGGTTCGACGCCGCAGTGACTCTTGTCACTTTTGCACCGCCCGCTTCTGCTGCCTGCCCTTCCGGCGCAATCTGCGCGGAAGGTGTCTTCGCTGAAGGTGCGTCCGCCGAAGGCGTCCGCACACTGGTCGCCGGCCCTGTCCGTCTCGCAGTCGGCGAATCCGGCCGTCTCTCTGTTGACCGACTCGCAGTCGGCCGACCAGCAGTTGTCCGACTGGGAGTCGGATACACCCTGCGCGTCTTGACTCCACTTGGCCTGCTTGCTGGTGGCGTTTTCCCAGAAGTGCCTTCCGCCGAAGACGACCTTCTGAGGGTTGTTGGCTCGTCAGCCAAACTCTCTTCTGCTTCCGGCCTGCTGTCCGGTTCAACGCGCCGTTCAGTTGGCCTTCCTTCCGCTTGTCGGCCTTCAGTCGCCCGACTCGTAGTCGGCCGACTGTCAGTTCGTCCATCTCCTTCCGAAGGCATTGGTGTCTTCTGCGCAGAGGTATTTGTCGACTTCCCTAGAATCTGCGCGATTATCTCCTCCTGCGTGAGATTCCGCCGGACCGGAGTACGCCCGGTCTCCTCAGTACTAGTTGGCATTTTGCGTGCCCGCTGTTTTGGTCAACTGTGAGGCTCGTGGGTGGGCCGACCACGAGTCGGCGCAGCTGGCACTTCCGGCTGCCTGTCCTCAGGTCTCTCATCCCACTTCCTTTTTCGCGGAATGCGCTCACTCCGACGTTCTTCTGCTGCTCTTGCTGGGGCCGGAGCCGGAGGCGAACTGGCAGGTTCTTCGTCTGGATCCGTGTCTACTTCGGCCTCCCGCGAGTATCTACCTGGATAGCTCCGGGTCAGCAGCGGAAACCGTGTTTTCTCAGAATTTGTCAAACATCCCATCGCCCGATAAAACACAATCAGGTAAGGCGAAAGATGATTAAGGGTTCCTCCTCTCTCTTCTTGCGCATGTTGGCGCGTCACCTTCCACAGGAGCCGTGCCCAATGCACTGGAGCTCCTGACAACACTAGCTCCACAAATTCTACCTGCCAACCATGCATGTAAGCGGTCTTGGTCGGCTGCAATATCTGCAGCAATGCAGTCGCGACATTTCTCCG
This sequence comes from Marchantia polymorpha subsp. ruderalis, assembly GCA_037833965.1. Taxonomy (NCBI): domain Eukaryota; kingdom Viridiplantae; phylum Streptophyta; class Marchantiopsida; order Marchantiales; family Marchantiaceae; genus Marchantia; species Marchantia polymorpha. The sequence continues at coordinate 27,650,519 of AP031351.1, read as the reverse complement.
CAATCGATCTTTGTAATCCCGTGTCCGGAAACCGTTCTTGGGATGCCTGGCAACTTTGAAGAGCTCATTGTAGGAGATTTCTTCTTCCTGGGACACCTTCACGCTATCGGCCTCGAAGAGGAGATCCCCTTCCTCGCCGGCACACCTGCCCAACACCTGCGCCCAGTTACAAATGTCCCATCTTTCTGGATGTGGACGGAATCCGCGTGAGGGCTTGTGTCTCTCCTGCAGATACTCGCGCACCATCTCCGGACATGTCCAGTTCCATCCCCACAGGAGGAAATCGAGCTTCAGCCCCAACAGCACATCTTGAAATGCGCGTAGACCGATCTGCGGCACCTTGAGGGGAGACACTCGCAGTTGGGGAACCTTCGACATTGCGTTTCCTGCACACACAAACGTTCTCCCTTTCGCTCGCTCTCTCACAATCGCCACTGCGCGTCGGCCTGCAACCTCCGGGCTGACTCTCACTCAGGTTTACCTCTGATGGCTTTGTTGTAGCGCATCATGGTTCTAGAAGACTAGGATTCATACTCTCACTCATGTCCCAAACACCTTCTCTCACAAACTCTCATGTATCATTCCAACTCACACACAAACTCTCCTCACATCACCCTCTTCACATAAACGCAAACACACGTCGATACTCCAAGATACTCAAAAACTTCACTCCTTCATTACTGAAACAAGTACTCACACATGACTCTCCAAACTTGCTTGAGAGGTGCTACTCTACCTCTCTATTTATACTACTTGAGAAGTTACCATAGTAACATGTGGTAATTTCTCCTAACTTACTTTTACCTAGGTAAGTTTGACTAACCTTCTCTACGTGGCAACATGCCATTGGCCTACCTAAACCTTCTAGAAGCTTCCGGAATCCAAGGTTGAGGTGGCGACATGCCATTGGAAGCTTTTAAACTTCTACAAGCTTCCTAGCCACTAAGTCAACATTAGACTTAGTCTAGCCAATCATCTTTCATACATTTAGTCAAACCAATCAAATCCAAGCTTCTAGTCAAATATCTAATCCATTGGAATCTAGAACTTTTGTATAAGACAAAATAAAAGTGCTCACTCCTTGTAAAAGACAAAATAGAAGTGCTCACTCCATTCTTCTAGAACTCCGCTAATTATTCCGCCAACTATAGACATTGTAGCTAAACTTAGTCATGACTAGATAAACTTAGTTATAACTAACTAGTTTAGTCATAACTAGCTAGTCTTAGCTATGCCTTGGCTAATCATCCTTATTCCCTTGACCACTTCTAAGACTTAATACATATGTGCAACACCCGGTCTTACATTTACCCCCGGACCAAGATTTCACTACGCCCTCGGAGTGAAAGAATCTGATCTTCGATGGAATAACTTCAACTTGTCGTGGTTGACTCGATCGAAGTGACGTCCTCCTAACTCCTTGATGTCATAAGTGAAATTTCCCCACACCTTCTCAACTATGAAAGGTCCAAAATACTTAGGAAGAAACTTTTTCCTAGCTCTCTTGTATCTAATTGCATCAAAGAGCATCACCCAATCACCTTCCTTGAACGGCTTCAAGTTCTGGTTTCCACTTCGTTTGTCGTGATACTTCTTCTGCAACTGTTGAGCCCGCTCCACTCGTACCATGGCTAGTGCTCGAGCTTCCTTCAACTCCATCAATTGTTGTTGGCGAGACTTGATGGCTTCTGCTCCATTTGATTTCTTCAACCTTTGCTGGATTGTTGTGAATGTTGTCAAGTCAAACTGTATGGGAAGTTTTGACTCAACTCCATACACCATCCGAAAAGGTGAGTATCCGGTAGATGTCTTCCATGTTGTGCGATACTCCCATAAGATAGCATGGAGCCTCTTGTCCCAATTGTGTTTACTCCCGTCCATGTCTGCATCCTTGGCCAACATCATACACAAAGTGTAGTTGGTCCGCTCCGCCAACCCGTTAGCGTTAGGTTTGTAGGAAGTGGTCACTCGAGCCTTGATGGAGAAGTGCTCCAACATGGCTTGAATCATACTTCCCACAAATTCTCCTCCTCTATCTGATACTAACTCCAATGGACAACCAAATCGAGTAATGATTCTCTCATATAAAAATCTACCAACCTCCTTCTCATTAGTAGATTTAAGTGGTCTTGCCTCTACCCACTTCGTAAGATAATCTGTAGCTATCACAATGAACTTATTCCCTCGAGGAGTAAGATTCAAAGGACCTACAAAATCTATTCCCCACTTTTCAAAAGGACCTAACACTGGTACAGAAATCATAGGAGGGGTTTTCATGGACTTTTTAGCAAAAGCTTGACACACATCACAACTTTTGCAATATTCCACACAATCTTTAAAAATACCCTTCCAATGATAACCAGCATCAAGAATTTTGAAGGCAGTTACCTTCCCCGCAAAATGTCCTCCACATACTGCACCATCATGAAACTCCTTCATGAGTTGTAGTGCCTCTCCTCTCCCAACCGCCCTTCGTAGAAGTCCGTCAGCTCCTTGATGAAAAAGTACCTTCTCCATGATCATATAAGGTTGACATCTCTTCACTAATGCATTTTTCTCCCTTTGATGCATTATTTGAGGAAACTCTCCTCTAGAGATGAAATTCCAAATTTCCTTGTACTCCTCCGGTACTGTTGTCACCGTGTCCATGACTAGCAAGTCCTCATCCGGAAAGGTGTCATCTACTGACTGATCTCCTCCATCATCATATGCTCTCGACATCAAATCCGCATTAGCATGCTTCTTTCCAGGTCTATCCTCAATGGTATAATCAAACTCTGCTAGTAGTAGCTTCCATCTAGCTATCCTCCCTTCAGCATTAGGCTTGTTGAAAATGTATTTCAAAGCCTTATGATCAGTCACTATAGTGAATCTCCCACCCAACAAATAATGTCGAAACTTCTTAAGTGAGAAGATTACAGCTAAGGCCTCTCTCTCTGTCACTGAGTAGTTCTTCTCCGCTTGAACCATTAGTCTACTAGCATAGGCAATTGGATGATCATGCTTTTCATCATCTAATTGACTCAAGGTGCATCCTACAGCAATATTTGATGCATCTGTGTAGAGAATGAAAGGTTTACCCCAATCCGGTTTCGCCAAAATTAGAGCCGTCACCAACGCCTTCTTGAGAACTTCGAACGCCGTCTTTGCAGCTTCATCCTTGAAAATGAGTTCGTACTCCACTCCCTTCTTCATGTAATTCGTCAAGGCATGAGCTTTGTTGGAGAAGGACAAGATGAACCGTCGATAGTACCCCACCATACCAAGGAATTGCCTTGTGGTAACACACTTTTTGTTTTTTTGCAGAATTTAAACAATTTTAGAAAACTAGTACCAAAGCAGTGTTTGTAGCTAGAGAAGGGTACGCTAAATAGAGTGGATTGATGAGATCGTCACGAGGGCACAAAGAATCACGTAGTCGGATGTACCAACGCCAACGTCTTCGGCGCCTTCGGCAAAAGCTCCTTTTTGAGGTGTCTCTACTCACGCGCCTCTAGCGTATAAGGAAGCTACGCTTCCGGCGCAGACACCTCAGGAGGAGGTTTTGCTAAAGACGTCAGGAGAAGGGCCCGGACCTCTAAAGGCATCCGACCATGAGTGCGCCTTCGGCGAAGCGCCGCTAGCGCGGAAAGGGAAAACCTTCATAACAATCGGGATACACGGTAGATCTAGTTGGTTGAAGTTGCATTAGAAAGAGCTCGGGACGCTCGTTCTAACGAGTCCAAGAGCGCCGGAGATGGATCAGGAATGGAGAAGTTATGAGCGTCGGAAAACTCGTAGCCGGACATGCGCCGTTCGCGCTAGGGTTCACAGCCGGAAAGGATTCCCGTACGCCCTCGGCGATGCGCCTTCGGCGGAATCACGCGCTCACAGGAGGAAACCAACTCAGAGTCGGAAGCGCCCTTGGCGGCTGTTCATGGAAAGAAAGCGCCAGTCGGATGTACGCCTCCGACGTGGCGCTGACGGCCGGATGCGCTGGCATGAGTTGCGCTGACGGATATGCGCTGGCAGCAACGGACGAGGCATAAAGGACAAAATAGGCGGTACGACTGCGCGCCGGCGTAATTCGCTCCGGCTGGATGTGCGCCTCCAGCAAGGCGCCGACGGATAATGACCGCATCAGCGGCGACACGCCTCCGGGGAAGGGCGGGTTAGGAAAAGACAACAGGGCCGACGTATACCCTGCAGCGGACTCGAGTCCGGAAGGTGGCGGCGGCGGGAGAATTCAACGTTTAAGCATGCGAATGCGCGCAATGCGGAGACGTGAATTCGCGCATGCAAAGGGCGAACCGTTAAGCCGTATAGCCGGCTGCGTACGTTGCAACCAGTAAGAACGTTGGACGTTCTTGAAATCGGAGAAGAAAAGACTGCGCTCCAGTCTCATTCTCTCATTCTTGACTTTGCGATTTCCAGTTCCAAGATTACGCGCAAGGGCGGAGCGACCTGCAGTGAGAGTAGAGAGTGCGGAGACGAGTTGCGCAAGGATCTTGGCGGACCTTGAAAGAATTGTGAGTAGCGATCTTGAACGAGCGCAGAGAGAGTGAGCAGTCAGTGCTTGAGTGGCCGACGCACAGTGGCGATTGTGAGAGAGCGAGCGAAAGGGAGAACGTTTGTGTGTGTGCAGGCAACGCAATGTCGAAGGTTCCCCAGCTGCGAGTGTCTCCACTCAGGGTGCCGCAGATCGGTCTACGCGCATTTCAAGATGTGCTGTTGAGGTTGAAGCTCGATTTTCTCCTATGGGGGTGGAATTGGACATGTCCGGAGATGGTGCGCGAGTATCTGCAAGAGAGACACAAGCCTTCTCGCGGATTTCGCCCACACCCAGAGAGATGGGACATTTGCAATTGGGCGCAGGTGTTGGGCAGGTGTGCCGGCGAGGAAGGGGATCTCCTCTTCGAGGCCGATAGCGTGAAGGTGTCCCAGGAGGAAGAAGTCTCTTACAATGAGCTCTTCAAAGTGGCCAGACATCCCAAGAACGGTTTCCGGACACGGGATTACAAGGATCGATTGCGGAGAAATGTCGCGACGGCATTGCTGCAGATATTGCAGCCGACCAAGACCGCTTACATGCATGGTTGGCAGGTAGAGTTCGTGGAGCTAGTGCTGTCAGGAGCTCCGGTGCATTGGGCACGGCTCCTGTGGAAGGTGACGCGCCAACATGCGCAAGAAGAGAAGGGAGGAACCCTCAATCATCTATCGCCTTACTTAATCGTGTTTTACCGGGCGATGGGATGTTTGACGAATGCTGAGAAGACTCGGTTTCCGCAGCTGACCCGGACTTATCCAGGTAGATATTCGAGGGAGGCCGAAGTAGACACGGATCCGGACGAGGAACCTGCCAGTACGCCTCCGGCTCCAGCAAGAGCAGCAGAAGAACGTCGAAGTGAGCGCATTCCGCGAAAGCGGAAGTGGGATGAGAGACCTGAGGACAGGCAGCCGGAAGTACCAGCTGCGCCGACTCGTGGTCGGCCCACCCCCGAGCCTCACAGTCGACCAAAACAGAGGGCACGCAAAATGCCAACTGTTACTGAGGAGACCAGGCGAACTCCGACCCGGCGGAATCTCACACAGGAAGAGATAATCGCTCAGATTCTAGGGAAGACGGCAGATACCTCTGCACAGAAGGCACCACGGCCTTCGGGAGGAGATGGACGGACTGACAGCCGGCCGACTGCGAGTCGGATGACTGAAGGTCGACAAGCGGAAGGAAGGCCAACTGAACGGCGCGTTGAACCGGACAGCAGGCCGGAAGCAGAAGAGAGTTTGGCTGACGAGCCAACAATCCTCAAAGGGTCGTCTTCGGCGGAAGGCACTTCTGGAAGAACGCCCCCAACAAGCAGGCCAAGTGGAGTCAAGACGCGCAGGGTGTATCCGACTCCCAGTCGGACAACTGCTGGTCGGCCGACTGCGAGTCGGACAACAGAGAGTCAGCCGGATTCGCCGACTGCGAGACGGATGGGGCCAACGACCAGTGTGCGGACGCCTTCGGCGGACGCACCTTCAGCAAGGACACCTTCCGCGCAGATGGCGCCGGAAGGACAGGCAGCAGAAGCGGGCGGTGCAAGAGTGACAAAAGTCACTGCGGCGTCGACCCCTTCACAAACCGAAGATCGAGCCGGAACAGGGGCTCAAGCAGTGGGATCTCCCACTGCCCTGGATATTTTAGCAGGCAGTGGAGCAGCAGTCGCAGCAGAAGCTGCTGCGCGCTACAGTTCCAGGGAGTCGCCAAGGGATTCGGTGGCGACTGAAATCCTCGAGACTGAGGATGATACGAGCTCGGAAGAGCAGGAAGCGGATTCGGTGCAGAAAACGCCAACAGGGGTGCTGTGCGAACAGATAGTTCCACTCCTGCGATATCTGGATCGCAAGACATCCAAATACGGAAGTGCCTTAAAACCGCAGTCTTATGTGGAGACTATCAGGCGAAGGACGAGGATCAAGGTGGCAAAGTGGGCCTCTAGTTGCCAAGTATATGTGGAAAGGAACACCGCCCTCAAACAACACCTGGCGGTCACCCAGAAGCTATACCAAGCCTTGCAGCAGCAGAAGGAGGATGCGGCGACGAAAAGTCAGGCGGATGCCGAACTAATACGGGCAAAGATCGAGTTGGAACTGCAGGAGGAGCGGAGACAGAACAAAGTCCTAGCAGCCGAGCTTGCGCGCCAGACGCGCGCCTTAGAAGAAAGTCAAAGAGCCCGCAAGGAGGATGAGGAGCTGTTGTGCAACTTGCAATCCGAGTGCTCGGATTTGAGGGCACAACGTGCGGGATTAGAAATGCAGCTGGCCGAGGTGGAGAGCAGCTGCAGGGCGCGAGGAGAGTTGGCGGCACAGGCGACTCGTTGTCTAAAAGGATACACCCATTGGGAGGTGGCAGCCCAAGAGAGGATCACACTCAGGGAGTTCGAGCTTCGGGCGGCGGCATTGACGGAAGGTGACAGTCGGAGTCGGCGGCGAGTGGCGAGAAAATTAGAAACCTTCTTGTCGGGTGCGCGCGACACTATGGCGCACTTGCAGTCGGAAGTCACCACAGCGCTCCGACGCCTGGGGTTACGCAGCCGGTCGGAAGACTGGCAAGGTAGAGATAGTACGCGGAGCAGTCCGGCGCGCAGGAGGCGCAGCACCGGATCTGCTGAGTGCAGTAGAGTAGTTTGGTTTCGCGCAGATACTGCGAGTGGTAGATAGGATAGCGTAGTGCTAGTTAGGATCTTTTGAGGGTATAAAGTAGATCAAGGCGTTTTGCCTTGGGACTCTTCCAGTTTCGGAAGTGCAGATCAGGAACTCACTTTCTTGGCGTGTTTGTGCATTTTGGTCCTGGCACCACGTAGAGAAGCTGCAGCATAGCGAAGTTACCGTATGTTGTAGTTGAAGGCCTTCGGCTGAATGTTCAGAGCTAGTATCCGGTTAGAGACTTGAGTAGTGCGGATCTGCACCTGCGGGTGATTTCTGATACTCAGAGCCGGCTGCGAGTTAGATACTTGAACAGTTCCCCCTTACTCCTTCGAGTGACATATCCTGATTGTACTCCTACGGGAAGTTTCCCCTGAATGCCAATGTGAAGTTTCATTACTTCGTGTAAACCTTGGTTTGTAATTCAGGTTGTGTGTGTGTTACTGGATCGTGTTTTCAGTAAGTTCTCAGTCGGGTCTGCACTCCCTGCGTTTTGTGTGATAGTCGAGGGTGACGTCCACGGCGTACGTAGAGGCTTCGTTCCGAAGTGAGAAGTCCAGTCCGGGTACCCCCGCTAGTTCCTGGCGGAAGGGCAGTAAAAGCCGGAGTGGGAGGCACTTCCTGCAGAACCTCTGAGTGAACTTGCGAGACACTTTCCTCCTGAAATCCGAAGCGGAGGTCCTGACCGACCTCCGAGTTGTGCTTTTTGCCAGTTTCAGGTGTGGGTGTGTGTGTGTGTTGAGTGACCAAGCTGTACCGTGCATCCTCCGAGCATCCTCCGAGTTGAGATCCTCCTCCGAGTCGAGCCTCCGAGTCGAGCACTGCAGTAATTTTGGGAGTGACAGTCGCCTAGAATTCAAACTCTACCAAAAGTCTGTTAAACGTGACACTTTTACTCTGTGTGTTGCCTCTGTCCCTGTGGGTTCGATCTTTTTACCACCATACTGCAGTTTTAGCCTTTGGTGGGTTATTACATAAGGAGCCGACAACTTCTTTTTGGCGCCGCTGCCGGGGACAGTACGTCAACACCAGAAACCTTGAGCAGCAATGCTCGGTGAATGTCGACGAGCGATAGTGTGGGAAACCTGAGTGCGAGAGCCACACGGAAACTCCGTCGAGATTCAGAAAAAGCCGTGGAAACAAAACGGCGAACTAAAAAGAAGACTCCCGGTGAGGACTCTGCAGAAAGATCGCCATCACCGACTACTGGAAGACAAAGGCGTTCCAGTTCACCTACCGAGAGCATTGAGCTAACAGTTCTATTGGACATCCCTCCGACAGGAACTCTTCCTGAGTTTGGCCAACCTAGGATCAGTCCGTCGACAGGATCACCGATGGCAGAACATCAAGCCAATCTCCGCCAGGCGTTTTCCCAACCTACCACCAAACATTCGTATCCAAGATACACGGGAACGGGCGACGACGATGATGCAGATTCATACATAAAGCTCTTCGAGTCTGTCTCCATCGCCAATCGTGAGACCAGTGATGAAGACAGATTACGAATCTTTCCTAGCCTGCTACGCAGACGAGCGCGTAGCTGGTACAACCATGAGAGCACCGACCCCACTGGCATCCGGACCTGGGCTCAGCTCAAGGAAAAGTTTCTGAGGCGGTTCCGCGAACTCGGATATGACAGTCGAGTTCTGACCCGGCTTCGAAATCTTCGACGCGAGCGGAAGGAGAATCTTCGAGACTACACTGAGAGATTCCAAGACCTCCTAGATCGAATTCCGAAGACAGGCCCGGGAGAACCGTATTCGGTACAACAGGCAGTGGATTGGTATGTGACAGGGCTCTCAAGAGAAATGGAGACCTTCTGTAGGAGAGGCAAGACTGACACAATCCAAGATGTGATAGCTTCCGCGGAGACCTTTGAGACGTCAACCCTTGACACTCGAAGACGCGACCGACGGTCGACGAAGAAGAAGTCGCAAGGCGGACGTCGGAAGAGAAGGAACTCGCCTTCCTCGACAGAAGAATCAAGCTCCTCCGAATCAAGTTCTTCTTCGGAAGAGGAAGAGGACTCGTCATCTTCAGAAGAAGAAAGACGGAAGAAGAAACGCAGTGCGATCAAGAAGAAGGATCGAGGTAAGGGAATCCCAGTGAAGACTCAAGGGGACATCGCAGCCAAGGTAGACAACCTGGTGAAGAATTTTGCGGACCTGAAAGTTCATGTAGTGGGAGGCCAAGACCGACGTAAATCACCTGCGAGACAACGAGCGAATCTCTGGTGTACTACGTGCGGACAGGTGGGACATGCCAACACGGAGTGCATGTCCGCGAGGCCATCTTACCCAGTGAATGCGGTCGAATGGGCACCACAGTGGGAGAACCCCATGTATTATGCTGAGCCGCCTATGTATTATGCTGAGCAGGTTGAGGACACCGCCTACTCGGTACAGACAGCTCCAGCTACAACTCCGAACCCACCGGTGCATATACCGCGCTTTGTTCCGAGGGAAATGGCGGGTACACTCCCACCAAGACGCATGGCACCTCCAGGCAATCACAACCGACCTCGACCACAATTCGATGGTTGCTACAACTGCGGAGACATGGGGCATTACGCGCCAAGCTGTCCCCACCCGAGGAAGCCAATGGGGTATGCACCGTTGTGCAGCAATTGCAAGAAGTCTGGACATACAGCAGCCGAATGTGACCAGCCACAACTCCCTAGGCCAGCCGTGCGTTTCGTATCGACACCTGGCAAGGAAGAGGTGCAGGTCATCCAGGTAGAACTGAGTCTGGACCCAGCTGAAGAAAACGAAGTATGGCCAGAGGAAGAAGTAATGTGCGGCCGGGTAGAAACCCGAAGTTCGAAGAGGAGAGGAGAAGGCCACGAGGACACTCGCCGCCTCGAGCGTAGGGAAGAGAGGAGGAAGTCTAAAGAAGTTAGAGAAGGCCCGAGGAGAAGGCCGGGTACACCTCCGGCTATGAGAAACACCCAGCCGGAGCAGAACTCAGAAAAAGCGGACAGGTATTCAGAAGAGTTCCGGACTCGAGATTACCTTCCGGACATCAAAGATGAGGTGAGTCACCTCATCAAGGAAGCACTGGGCGACGGAATGACATCCGACGTCCGGAAGGCGGTTAGGCCCCCTACACCACTTCCGACCGCGAGTACAGGAAAACTTCCGGCTGTGACTTCCAACACTCCCTACGACATAGTGGAAGACATAGGGAGCCAGAGGGCAAATATTTCCTTCCACCAGTTGTTGGAAGACAATAAGACGTACAGAAAGATGCTGATGCTTTCGTTGCGCCGACCACGCAAACCCCGAAAAGAGAAACTTCCGGCTGTGTACAGAGTGGAAGGAGGAGACCTGGGACCTCCAGAGATCGAAGTAGAGATCGGAGGCTGCGTCATACAGAAGGTACCAGTGGACTCCGGCTCGGGCGTGAATATCATGACCGAGGAGACAGCGAACTCCTTGGGGTTCCAGACCTTCGAACCTACATCCCGAGTATTGCGACTGGCCGATCAAACACGCAGAATGCCACTAGGAATGTTGAGCAATGTGAGAACCAACATTGGAGGAGTGGACTTTCAACTGTCCTACATAATACTGCAACCTCTGATGAAGAAAGGTTATGATGTGCTGCTTGGCAGACCGTGGCTATACGATGCCAAAGCAAGGTGTGACTGGAGTAGGAAGAGATTACAGTTCCGTAGCCCTGCTGACCCTCCGACTGTCATTACCGTACCGTGGACCAAGGTACCCCATGAGGGCGAAACACCTTCCACCACCTCCGGTTACACAACCGGAGGGGAGACCAGCTCATCATGCACTTCAGAGACCGAAACGTCGGAAGAATTTGTGGGCTACGTCACTTGCTGCTCCATTGAGGAGGAAGGAGACGAGGTGTATCCGGATGAAGAATAGCAACTAGCAGCCGGACTGGGCAGAAGCGAGATCAGTCACACAGAGGGGATTGTTGACCCGAGTGATTGCTGCGAACTGCAGCTCAGTCCAGGTAAAGGCTTGAAGGTGTCAAGCCAGGTACAAGGAGAAGAGTTGAACAGGGTACAGGCGTTTCTTCGCCAGTATGAGGATGTCTTCGCATGGAAGATTGAAGACATGAAAGGCATACCTGCAAGGTATGGAGAGCACAGGATCGACTTGTTGGACGAGGCAGTTCCGGTTCGCCAACGCCAATACAGGCTCAACCCAAAATATTCATTATTGGTGAAGGACGAAATCGATAAGTACCTGAGCGCAGGAATCATCTACCCGGTACTCAGTAGCGAGTGGGTGTCGCCTATCGTGATCGTGCCCAAGAAACTGACGGGTAAGATTCGGGTGTGCCAGGACTTCCGAAAGCTGAACGCAGCAACGAGGAAGGACCATCACCCTCTTCCTTTCACGGACTCTATTTTAGACCATGTAGCAGGGCATGAATGCTACAGTTTCCTAGACGGATTCTCCGGCTACAACCAGGTGTCCATCAGGGAACAGGACAAGGACAAAACAACCTTCACGACCGACTGGGGAACCTATGCTTATCACAAGATGCCGTTCGGTCTGTGCAACGCGCCAGCGACGTTCCAGCGGATGATGACAAACATTTTCCAAGAGCACCTGAGGAAGTTCCTAGAAATTTTCATCGACGACTTTTGTGTCTTCGGTAAGAGGTCGGAGCACCTTAACCATCTTCGGCAAACGTTCGACAGATGTAGGGAGAGCAGCTTGTCCTTACACCCTGAGAAATGTTTCTTCTTCATGACCAGCGGAATCCTGCTAGGGCACCGAGTTTCGTCCGATGGCATTGCAGTGGATGTAGAGAAGGTGAAGATTATTCTCGAACTGCAGCCGCCAACGAATCTGCGTGAGTTGAGGGCCTTCCTTGGCCATGTAGGTTATTACCGAAGGTTCATAAATATGTACGCCATCTTGGCAGCCAACCTGACGAAGCTGCTTAAGAAGGAGGAACCCTATGTGTGGGGCAAAGAGCAACAGCTGGCGTTTGAAACGCTCAAAGCCAAACTGACGACTGCTCCGGTTCTGAGAAGTCCGGATTGGAACAGACCTTTCCATGTCTATGTAGACACGTCGGCGTTTGCAATCGGAGTGGTTCTCAGTCAGAAGGATTACAACAAGAAAGACTACCCGATTTACTTCGCGAGTCGTCAGTTGTCAGCAGCAGAGAAGAAGTACACGACAACTGAGAGGGAGGCGTTAGGAATGGTGTACTCCTGCAAGAAGTTCCGACATTATTTGATCTGCTATGAGTTCGTGTTTCATGTAGATCATTACGCCTTACAGCACCTGGTGAAGAAGGCGGATCTGTCCGGACGAATTGCCAGGTGGGTACTACTGCTGCAAGAATTCACCTATACTGTACAGACACGGAAAGGCGTTCACCATGAGAACGCGGACTACCTCTCCCGACTATGGACCGAACCCATAGAAGAGGAAGTAGTGGATGATTTTCCCGACGAACAACTTTTTCAGTTGTCCGCCAGCCATGAGTCCAGGTACGCGGACTTATACAGGTTCCTGCTCACACTCCAATGTCCGGAAGGATTGGATGCAGAGCAGCGCACAGTCTTCGTCCATAAAGCGGGACCTTACCAGCTCCAACAAGGGGTCTTGTTCAAGAAAATGGCAGACGACAGGCTGTGCAGATGTCTAGAGGAGTCTGAAGTCCCGCGAGTTGTAAAAGCCATGCACACAGAAGACGCTGGTGGTCACTACGCCACCAGAAATACAGTGACCAAAATTGTGAATGCAGGATACTGGTGGTCGACGATGTTCAAAGATGTACACGACTACGTTCGCAAATGCGACAGCTGCCAGAGGACGGGAAGGCCGACTCCGACCACGAGATGGCCTCTTACACCAATCATGCCATTGGCACCATTTGAAAAATGGGGGATCGACTTCGTGGGACCAATACAACCTGTCACTAAAGGCACGCGCAGGCGCTACATATTGGTAGCAACAGACTATGCGACCAAGATGGTGGAGGCAGAAGCCACAAGGCACGACGACGCAGCCGCAGTAGCACGGTTCCTATTCGAATCCATCATCACACGCTACGGGTGCCCCCTAGAAATAGTCAGTGACAGAGGAACGCACTTTCTGAATCAGGTGATAGAAAGTTTGACGCGGCACTTCCAGATTAAGCATCGGAAGACTACTCCATACAACCCCAAGGCAAATGGTCTGACAGAGAAGTCCAATGGATTACTCTGTAAGATACTCCTCAAAGTGACTGTAAACCATGCTCATGACTGGGACACCAAGCTACCGGCCGCCTTATGGGCATATAGAACGGCAGAAAAAGTCACCACCAGGCAAACACCTTACTTCCTAGTTTATGGGCAGCATCCGATCTTACCCATCGAATTCGAGATACCTACCAAGAGGACCTTAGATCAGAGAAGGCTGGACGCGGAAGAAAGTCAGGCATATCGACTGCAAGAGGTAATGGCACTGGAGGAAAGACGTCAAGAGGCCGAAGATCGGACAAAGCAATTACAACTCAGGCGGAAGGAGAAGTACGATCGAAGGCTCAAACCAGTACTGCTGGAGAAGGGCGACTTGGCTCTGCTATACGATAGCAGACATGCTAGATTTCCAGGCAAGCTCCACTTGAGGTGGATGGGACCTTACAAGGTGATAGAAGTTTTCCCAAATGGATCCATCCAACTCGCAGAACTAACGGGAGAATGGTTAGGCACCCGCGTGAACGGATGGCGTCTGAAGAAATACCACGTGTAAATGTTCGCGTGGGCGCTCACAATTGAGGAGGGGGGCATGTGGTAACACACTTTTTGTTTTTTTGCAGAATTTAAACAATTTTAGAAAACTAGTACCAAAGCAGTGTTTGTAGCTAGAGAAGGGTACGCTAAATAGAGTGGATTGATGAGATCGTCACGAGGGCACAAAGAATCACGTAGTCGGATGTACCAACGCCAACGTCTTCGGCGCCTTCGGCAAAAGCTCCTTTTTGAGGTGTCTCTACTCACGCGCCTCTAGCGTATAAGGAAGCTACGCTTCCGGCGCAGACACCTCAGGAGGAGGTTTTGCTAAAGACGTCAGGAGAAGGGCCCGGACCTCTAAAGGCATCCGACCATGAGTGCGCCTTCGGCGAAGCGCCGCTAGCGCGGAAAGGGAAAACCTTCATAACAATCGGGATACACGGTAGATCTAGTTGGTTGAAGTTGCATTAGAAAGAGCTCGGGACGCTCGTTCTAACGAGTCCAAGAGCGCCGGAGATGGATCAGGAATGGAGAAGTTATGAGCGTCGGAAAACTCGTAGCCGGACATGCGCCGTTCGCGCTAGGGTTCACAGCCGGAAAGGATTCCCGTACGCCCTCGGCGATGCGCCTTCGGCGGAATCACGCGCTCACAGGAGGAAACCAACTCAGAGTCGGAAGCGCCCTTGGCGGCTGTTCATGGAAAGAAAGCGCCAGTCGGATGTACGCCTCCGACGTGGCGCTGACGGCCGGATGCGCTGGCATGAGTTGCGCTGACGGATATGCGCTGGCAGCAACGGACGAGGCATAAAGGACAAAATAGGCGGTACGACTGCGCGCCGGCGTAATTCGCTCCGGCTGGATGTGCGCCTCCAGCAAGGCGCCGACGGATAATGACCGCATCAGCGGCGACACGCCTCCGGGGAAGGGCGGGTTAGGAAAAGACAACAGGGCCGACGTATACCCTGCAGCGGACTCGAGTCCGGAAGGTGGCGGCGGCGGGAGAATTCAACGTTTAAGCATGCGAATGCGCGCAATGCGGAGACGTGAATTCGCGCATGCAAAGGGCGAACCGTTAAGCCGTATAGCCGGCTGCGTACGTTGCAACCAGTAAGAACGTTGGACGTTCTTGAAATCGGAGAAGAAAAGACTGCGCTCCAGTCTCATTCTCTCATTCTTGACTTTGCGATTTCCAGTTCCAAGATTACGCGCAAGGGCGGAGCGACCTGCAGTGAGAGTAGAGAGTGCGGAGACGAGTTGCGCAAGGATCTTGGCGGACCTTGAAAGAATTGTGAGTAGCGATCTTGAACGAGCGCAGAGAGAGTGAGCAGTCAGTGCTTGAGTGGCCGACGCACAGTGGCGATTGTGAGAGAGCGAGCGAAAGGGAGAACGTTTGTGTGTGTGCAGGCAACGCAATGTCGAAGGTTCCCCAGCTGCGAGTGTCTCCACTCAGGGTGCCGCAGATCGGTCTACGCGCATTTCAAGATGTGCTGTTGAGGTTGAAGCTCGATTTTCTCCTATGGGGGTGGAATTGGACATGTCCGGAGATGGTGCGCGAGTATCTGCAAGAGAGACACAAGCCTTCTCGCGGATTTCGCCCACACCCAGAGAGATGGGACATTTGCAATTGGGCGCAGGTGTTGGGCAGGTGTGCCGGCGAGGAAGGGGATCTCCTCTTCGAGGCCGATAGCGTGAAGGTGTCCCAGGAGGAAGAAGTCTCTTACAATGAGCTCTTCAAAGTGGCCAGACATCCCAAGAACGGTTTCCGGACACGGGATTACAAGGATCGATTGCGGAGAAATGTCGCGACGGCATTGCTGCAGATATTGCAGCCGACCAAGACCGCTTACATGCATGGTTGGCAGGTAGAGTTCGTGGAGCTAGTGCTGTCAGGAGCTCCGGTGCATTGGGCACGGCTCCTGTGGAAGGTGACGCGCCAACATGCGCAAGAAGAGAAGGGAGGAACCCTCAATCATCTATCGCCTTACTTAATCGTGTTTTACCGGGCGATGGGATGTTTGACGAATGCTGAGAAGACTCGGTTTCCGCAGCTGACCCGGACTTATCCAGGTAGATATTCGAGGGAGGCCGAAGTAGACACGGATCCGGACGAGGAACCTGCCAGTACGCCTCCGGCTCCAGCAAGAGCAGCAGAAGAACGTCGAAGTGAGCGCATTCCGCGAAAGCGGAAGTGGGATGAGAGACCTGAGGACAGGCAGCCGGAAGTACCAGCTGCGCCGACTCGTGGTCGGCCCACCCCCGAGCCTCACAGTCGACCAAAACAGAGGGCACGCAAAATGCCAACTGTTACTGAGGAGACCAGGCGAACTCCGACCCGGCGGAATCTCACACAGGAAGAGATAATCGCTCAGATTCTAGGGAAGACGGCAGATACCTCTGCACAGAAGGCACCACGGCCTTCGGGAGGAGATGGACGGACTGACAGCCGGCCGACTGCGAGTCGGATGACTGAAGGTCGACAAGCGGAAGGAAGGCCAACTGAACGGCGCGTTGAACCGGACAGCAGGCCGGAAGCAGAAGAGAGTTTGGCTGACGAGCCAACAATCCTCAAAGGGTCGTCTTCGGCGGAAGGCACTTCTGGAAGAACGCCCCCAACAAGCAGGCCAAGTGGAGTCAAGACGCGCAGGGTGTATCCGACTCCCAGTCGGACAACTGCTGGTCGGCCGACTGCGAGTCGGACAACAGAGAGTCAGCCGGATTCGCCGACTGCGAGACGGATGGGGCCAACGACCAGTGTGCGGACGCCTTCGGCGGACGCACCTTCAGCAAGGACACCTTCCGCGCAGATGGCGCCGGAAGGACAGGCAGCAGAAGCGGGCGGTGCAAGAGTGACAAAAGTCACTGCGGCGTCGACCCCTTCACAAACCGAAGATCGAGCCGGAACAGGGGCTCAAGCAGTGGGATCTCCCACTGCCCTGGATATTTTAGCAGGCAGTGGAGCAGCAGTCGCAGCAGAAGCTGCTGCGCGCCACAGTTCCAGGGAGTCGCCAAGGGATTCGGTGGCGACTGAAATCCTCGAGACTGAGGATGATACGAGCTCGGAAGAGCAGGAAGCGGATTCGGTGCAGAAAACGCCAACAGGGGTGCTGTGCGAACAGATAGTTCCACTCCTGCGATATCTGGATCGCAAGACATCCAAATACGGAAGTGCCTTAAAACCGCAGTCTTATGTGGAGACTATCAGGCGAAGGACGAGGATCAAGGTGGCAAAGTGGGCCTCTAGTTGCCAAGTATATGTGGAAAGGAACACCGCCCTCAAACAACACCTGGCGGTCACCCAGAAGCTATACCAAGCCTTGCAGCAGCAGAAGGAGGATGCGGCGACGAAAAGTCAGGCGGATGCCGAACTAATACGGGCAAAGATCGAGTTGGAACTGCAGGAGGAGCGGAGACAGAACAAAGTCCTAGCAGCCGAGCTTGCGCGCCAGACGCGCGCCTTAGAAGAAAGTCAAAGAGCCCGCAAGGAGGATGAGGAGCTGTTGTGCAACTTGCAATCCGAGTGCTCGGATTTGAGGGCACAACGTGCGGGATTAGAAATGCAGCTGGCCGAGGTGGAGAGCAGCTGCAGGGCGCGAAGAGAGTTGGCGGCACAGGCGACTCGTTGTCTAAAAGGATACACCCATTGGGAGGTGGCAGCCCAAGAGAGGATCACACTCAGGGAGTTCGAGCTTCGGGCGGCGGCATTGACGGAAGGTGACAGTCGGAGTCGGCGGCGAGTGGCGAGAAAATTAGAAACCTTCTTGTCGGGTGCGCGCGACACTATGGCGCACTTGCAGTCGGAAGTCACCACAGCGCTCCGACGCCTGGGGTTACGCAGCCGGTCGGAAGACTGGCAAGGTAGAGATAGTACGCGGAGCAGTCCGGCGCGCAGGAGGCGCAGCACCGGATCTGCTGAGTGCAGTAGAGTAGTTTGGTTTCGCGCAGATACTGCGAGTGGTAGATAGGATAGCGTAGTGCTAGTTAGGATCTTTTGAGGGTATAAAGTAGATCAAGGCGTTTTGCCTTGGGACTCTTCCAGTTTCGGAAGTGCAGATCAGGAACTCACTTTCTTGGCGTGTTTGTGCATTTTGGTCCTGGCACCACGTAGAGAAGCTGCAGCATAGCGAAGTTACCGTATGTTGTAGTTGAAGGCCTTCGGCTGAATGTTCAGAGCTAGTATCCGGTTAGAGACTTGAGTAGTGCGGATCTGCACCTGCGGGTGATTTCTGATACTCAGAGCCGGCTGCGAGTTAGATACTTGAACAGTTCCCCCTTACTCCTTCGAGTGACATATCCTGATTGTACTCCTACGGGAAGTTTCCCCTGAATGCCAATGTGAAGTTTCATTACTTCGTGTAAACCTTGGTTTGTAATTCAGGTTGTGTGTGTGTTACTGGATCGTGTTTTCAGTAAGTTCTCAGTCGGGTCTGCACTCCCTGCGTTTTGTGTGATAGTCGAGGGTGACGTCCACGGCGTACGTAGAGGCTTCGTTCCGAAGTGAGAAGTCCAGTCCGGGTACCCCCGCTAGTTCCTGGCGGAAGGGCAGTAAAAGCCGGAGTGGGAGGCACTTCCTGCAGAACCTCTGAGTGAACTTGCGAGACACTTTCCTCCTGAAATCCGAAGCGGAGGTCCTGACCGACCTCCGAGTTGTGCTTTTTGCCAGTTTCAGGTGTGGGTGTGTGTGTGTGTTGAGTGACCAAGCTGTACCGTGCATCCTCCGAGCATCCTCCGAGTTGAGATCCTCCTCCGAGTCGAGCCTCCGAGTCGAGCACTGCAGTAATTCTGGGAGTGACAGTCGCCTAGAATTCAAACTCTACCAAAAGTCTGTTAAACGTGACACTTTTACTCTGTGTGTTGCCTCTGTCCCTGTGGGTTCGATCTTTTTACCACCATACTGCAGTTTTAGCCTTTGGTGGGTTATTACATGCCTCAACTTGGTTAAAGTCGCTGGAAAAGGTAACTCCATGATCCGTGTCACCTTCTCTGGATCCACCGCTATACCATTCTTGGAGATGACATGCCCCAACAATAGGCCTTCCTCACATCCAAAAATGCATTTTTCTGGATTGAGTGAAGCCTTAGCTTCCTCCAGCCGTTGAAGTATTTTGATCAAATGATCAAAATGATCCGCTTTCCTCCCGTAAACACAAAAATCATCTATGAAATCCCTTACAAACTTTCCAATGAAAGGTTCAAACACTCTATTCATGAACCTTTGAAAAGTGGCAGGAGCATTACATAGACCAAACGGCATCACTCTAAAAGCGAAGGTTCCCCATGGAGTGGTAAAAGTTGTTTTGAGTTGGTCTTCTAAGGCAATTTGGATTTGGTTATAGCCACTATAACCATCTCCAAAACTATACCACTCATGGCCAACAACCTCCTCTAGAATCTCATCTATGAAAGGCAAGGGATAGTAGTCTTTCTTTGTGACAGCATTCAACTTTTTGTAATCTACGCACACTCGTAGCTTACCATTCTTCTTCTTCACTATCACAATTGGAGACACCCATTCAGAATTTTCTACCTCGTAGATGAAGCCAGCCTCCTTGAGCTTGTCGATCTCCTCCTTCACCACAAGAGCCGTAGGTGGATTTATTCGGCGTTGCTTTTGCCGAATAGGACGAGCTTTCTCCTCCAACTCGATGCGATGAGTCTCCAACGTCACATGCTTAAGATCCTTGTAACTAAAGGCAAAAACATGAATATATTTGCGAAATATATCCAGAAACTTTGCCTTTTCCTCCTTGGTAACCTTGGGACCAAACCTGAGAGTGGACAGTCGTCGACACACCTCCTCTTCGCTCATCTCCACTTTGTCAGGATCTTTCTTCACTCCAGGCCTAGGCAACAACTCCATGGCAGCAATGACTTGTACTTGAACATTATCATCAGAAGAGTACTCCGATGATGTTTTTTGATCAGAAGTTGAGATGTCTGTGTCAACTTCTGAAAAGCTACCACTCTCTTCACTCTCAGATTCCCAATACTCGTCAGTTGGTCTATCTGAGTCAGTGGTGGATTTCCCTCCTCTCGTCAAAGGAACCTTAACTCGATGGTTCTTTGGGCCTATCCTCAAATAGCCCTTGTGCCATCGGTCCGTAGTCCTTACCGCCCTCAACCAAGGACGTTCCAACAGCAAGTCGTAGCTAGCTTCCTTGAGAATTTGGAAGGAAAGCAAAGTTTGCACTCCCCTCACACTAACCACAACTTTGTCTACCACCCCCAGTGGTCTTACCTTCTGTTTGTTGGCCATACCAACAATTATGCTAGAAGGTCTAGAAGGTTGCATACCCAACTTCTGCATCAACCTCTCAGACATGGCATTCACAGCCGATCCACCATCAACCAACACATCTGATACATCATGTCCATTGATCCTCACTTCGATCTTTGAAGCATGTGTACATACCTCCGAAGCAGCCGCATCCACCACCCCAACTCCCACATTGGTCATGTGAGCCTTCCCCTTAGATTTCCGCTTCTTGGTCCTTGTGGAGATAAGACCTCCTCTTAACGCCTTCCGAATGGCTGGATTCAAGGCAATCAGCTGACCAACTGTTATATTGGCCTTCTGATTTCCTACATCCTCCACCACGTCATACTTAGCTTGAGAAGATGAAATGGAAAAGTCATCCATGCCCAACTTCTTCCTTGGTACTCTTGGTTGACTCACTCCACTTGACCGTGTACTTCGACTTGGCGTGTCCTCCATGAAAATCGACTCGTCCGCAAATCGGGCACGCTTCTTCTCATGAGCAAGGATATCCACTTTCGATTTCGAGCTCTCCCCTTTCTCAAAAGTGCATTGATGAGAGAATACATCAATGGATGCTACTCCCTTATCCTTGGCTTGTTGCGTGGCCGGTGCATTGTTGTTGTGCCGAACTCCATCATGTTGTCGAGGGTTAGGACAATTCCTCTGAAAATGAGGACCTCCACAAGAAAAGCAAGAAACCGCAAAGTTTCCTGAAGGTGGATTTCCTCTTGGAGGATAATTTCCATACCCCCTAGAGCCTCCTCCTACGTTCTGATTCCTCTTCTCCCACAACTGTACTACATTAATCTTGAGATCTGCTAGAGTCTCCGTGATAGATTTCAACTCATTTTGAAAATCCACACTAGGATTCGCTATCGTGGATGAAGTAGAAGGGTTTGAAACAATGGACCTTCCTACAACCGGTGGAGCTACTTCTCTAGCCACCAAGCTAGAATCATCATCTTCTAAGTTCTCCTCCATTCTAATAGCAATTCGAATGGCTTCAGCCTTAGAAGAGGGCTTCTCGTATCTCACCTTACTTCGAATCTCAGGTCTCAAACCTCCAACGAAGTTCTTCATGAGCATCGCCCTTATCCCCACCATTGTAGCATCCACTTCGTCTCCGCCCTTCCTCAACACCACGTGGAATCTAGATTCCAACTTCTCGGTTCTCTTCACATAGGTCCTCACCTTCTCGTTCTCTCCTTGTTTCAAGAAGGTGACCTCACACATCAACTTTTCATAACTTTCACTGGGAAGAAAGTTTTCGATCAGGTTCTCCGTTAATGTCTCCCACGTGTCGTCCTCCGAATGCTCCCTCTTGTACTCCTTGTACCACTTGAGAGCAGAATCCTTCAAGAAATCTGGCAAAAGCATAGCCCACTCGTCTTTCTTCCTCTCATTGTTTCCTATGCAAGCCCTCTTGAAGTCCCTAACAAAAGCTTCTACATCCTCATTCTCCCTCCCATAAAATACCGGAAGCTTCCCCATTTCCAACTAATTTTTTTTTTTTTTTTCTATTCTATTGGAAATTTATATGGGGCTTCTTAATACAAAATAAACAACACTAACTCCATCCTTGAGTAATTCATCAAAGGAAACACAAAAGGAATTGGTTGTTCCAAGATAGCCAAAGCTCTCTCCTCTCCTAGGCATACGATGAGTCTTACCCTCATCATCATCTTCTCCATCATTCGAATGATAATCTCCATCTTCAGTTGGAGCTTGAGCCCGCTGAGGTCACTTTCTCTGTTTCAGCACTTAGCTTGCCGTCAAACCCTTCCACAAGTGATTCCAGAAGTGCCTTCACTCCGCTGCATTCGTGTCCCGCTGGTAGCCCAATCACTCCGCAATTGTCACAGAAGGTCGCGCTTTGGGATTCATGTGGCGATGATGGTCCCAAGTGAAGTTTCAAATCTCCCAAGTTCCTCTTGCTCCTCAATCTTCTATCTTTGTTCCGCAGGGAACAATTGACAACCTTATGGCACTCCTCTCCACAATAAAAACAAGTTTCACGTTTGACTCTTGGAGATTGACTCACTACTCTTTCTTCAAACTCCACCTTGAATTCTCTTGTATTGGAGTCTAAAGACACTATAACATCCAAGCCTTGAGGTACTTTGGATAACCTAACCTTCCAACCTTCTTGTTCACTCATTTTCCCATAAGGTAGAAACCACTCAAAAGACCTCTCCCAGAAACGCTATCTACTTGACGAAAACTGTGAATAAAGAAATCAAAAACTTTTGCTTTGTTATCTTGCTTTTGTACCCCCTCAACTTCAAATCAACATAACTTCGTCTCTAAACGTGATCTCTCAGTGAAATTTTGACTCAAACGTAGCTTATCTTCCAATACACACTCGTACGAAGTTTCAAAGCCTAACTTGAAATACAGAAAAAGTAATCAACTCTGTACAAACTTTCCAGAGAGCAGACTTTTGATACCCGTGAAAACCCACTCAACTTCTAACTCTCATATCTTTCTGTTAACACATCATCTGGACCTGAAACAAAAACGTAAATGTTCTCTATCTTCCACTCTAAAATCAATAAAAACTTTGAAAAATACCTTCAAAAATATTTTTTTCGGTGTCTAAGATCACTTTTCTCTCAAAAAGACCTATTTACATGTACAAAACGTACAAAATCACTTCTAGGCTATCATATGAGACTATTGGATAAACAAAGGGACTTTCGCTCTCAAGCACACTCTCCGCTCTTTCATTCCCCAATGTTAACACCAAGTGATCCCTCATGGATACTTTCTCTCTAGCTAGAAATCGAATCCTAAACATTCCGCCTTCTAGATTGAGGTCCCGGCAACGGAACCAAAAATGCAACCTCCGGGCTGACTCTCACTCAGGTTTACCTCTGATGGCTTTGTTGTAGCGCATCATGGTTCTAGAAGACTAGGATTCATACTCTCACTCATGTCCCAAACACCTTCTCTCACAAACTCTCATGTATCATTCCAACTCACACACAAACTCTCCTCACATCACCCTCTTCACATAAACGCAAACACACGTCGATACTCCAAGATACTCAAAAACTTCACTCCTTCATTACTGAAACAAGTACTCACACATGACTCTCCAAACTTGCTTGGCAACATGCCATTGGCCTACCTAAACCTTCTAGAAGCTTCCGGAATCCAAGGTTGAGGTGGCGACATGCCATTGGAAGCTTTTAAACTTCTACAAGCTTCCTAGCCACTAAGTCAACATTAGACTTAGTCTAGCCAATCATCTTTCATACATTTAGTCAAACCAATCAAATCCAAGCTTCTAGTCAAATATCTAATCCATTGGAATCTAGAACTTTTGTATAAGACAAAATAAAAGTGCTCACTCCTTGTAAAAGACAAAATAGAAGTGCTCACTCCATTCTTCTAGAACTCCGCTAATTATTCCGCCAACTATAGACATTGTAGCTAAACTTAGTCATGACTAGATAAACTTAGTTATAACTAACTAGTTTAGTCATAACTAGCTAGTCTTAGCTATGCCTTGGCTAATCATCCTTATTCCCTTGACCACTTCTAAGACTTAGTACATATGTGCAACACCCGGTCTTACAGGCCGCTCAAGCACTGACTGCTCACTCTCTCTTCGCTCACGCTCAAATTCGCTACTCGCAATTCTCTCCAAGGTCTGTCAAGATCCTTGCGCAACTCGTCTCCGCACTCTCTCCTCTCATTGCAGGTCGCTCCGCCCTTGCGCGTAATCTTGGAAACTGGAAATCGCAAAATCAAGAATGAGAGAATGAGACTAGAGCGCAGTCTTTTCTTCTCCGAGTTCAAGAACGTCCAACGTTCTTACTGGTTACAACGTACGCAGCCGGCTATACGGCCTAACGGTTCGCCCTTTGCATGCGCGAATTCACGTCTCCGCACTGCGCGCATTCGCATGCGTGAATGTTGAATTCTCCCGCCGCCGCCGCCTTCCGGACTCGAGTCCGCCGCAGGGTATACGCCGGCTATGTTGTCTTTCCCTAACCCGTCCATCACCGGAGGCGTGTCGCCGCTGGCGTGTTCCTTATCCCTCGGCGCCTTGCTGGAGGCGCACATCCAGTCGGAGCGAATTACGCCGGCGCGCATTCGTACCGCTTATTTTGTCCTTTATGCCTCGTCCATTGCTGACGGCGCATATCCGCCAGCGCAAATCATGCCAGCGCATCCGGCCATCAGCGCCACGTCGGAGGCGTACATCCGACCGGCGCTTTCCTTCCATGAGCAGCCGCCAAAGGCGCTTCCGACTCTGAGTTGGTTTCCTCCTATGAGCGCGTGATTCCGCCGAAGGCGCATCGCCGAGGGCGTACGGGAATCCTTTCCGGCTGTGAACCCTAGCGCGAACGGCGCATGTCCGGCTACGAGTTCGCCGACGCTCATAACTTCTCCGTCCCTGATCCATCTCCGACGCTCTTGGGCTCGTTAGAACGAGCGTCCCAAGCTCTTTTTAATGTGACTTCAACCAATTGGATCTACCGTGTATTCCGATCGTTATGAAGGTTTTCCCTTTCCGCGCTAGCGGCGCATCGCCGAAGGCGCACTCATGGTCGGACGCCTTCAGAGGTCCGGGCCCTTCTCCTGACGTCTTTAGCGAAACCTCCTCCTAAGGTGTCTGCGCCGGAAGCGTAGCTTCCTTATACGCTGGAAGCGCGTGAGTAGAGACACCTCAGAAAATGAGCTTTTGCTGAAGGCGCCGAAGACATTGGCGTTGGTACATCCGACTACGCGATTCTTCGTGACCTCGTGACGATCTCATCAATCCACTCTATTTAACGTACCCTTTTCTAACTACAAACACTGCTTCGGTACTAGTTTTCTAAAATTGTTTAAATTCTGCAAAAAAAACAAAAAGTGTGTTACCACACGTGCCCTCTGTTTTGGTCGGCTGTGAGGCTCGTTGGTTGGCCGACTACGAGTCGGCGCAGCTGGCACTTCCGGCTGCCTGTCCTCACGTCTCTCATCCTACTTCCGCTTCCGCGGAACGCGCTCACTTCGACGTTCTTCTGTTGCTCTTGCTGGGGGCGGAGCCGGAGGCGGACTGGCAGGTGCCTCGTCCGGATCCGTGTCTACTTCGGCCTCCCGCGAGTATCTACCTGGATAGCTCCGGGTCAACTGCGGAAACCGTGTCCGCTCTGAATTTGTCAAACATCCCATCGCCCGATAAAACACAATCAGGTAAGGCGAAAGATGATTGAGGGTTCCCCCTCTCTCTTCTTGCGCATGTTGGCGCGTCACCTTCCACAGGAGCCGTGCCCAATGCACTGGAGCTCCTGACAACACTAGCTCCACAAATCCTACCTGCCAACCATGCATGTAAGCGGTCTTGGTCGGCTGCAATATCTGCAACAATGCAGTCGCGACATTCCTCCGCAATCGATCTTTGTAATCCCGTGTCCGGAAACCGTTCTTGGGATGCCTGGCAACTTTGAAGAGCTCATTGTAGGAGATTTCTTCCTCCTGGGACACCTTCACGCTATCGGCCTCGAAGAGGAGATACCCTTCCTCGCCGGCACACCTGCCCAACACCTGCGCCCAATCACAAATGTCCCACCTCTCTGGATGTGGACGGAACCCGCGTGAGGGCTTGTGCCTCTCCTGCAGATACTCGCGCACCATCTCCGGACATGTCCAGTTCCATCCCCACAGGAGGAAATCGAGCTTCAGCCCCATCAGCACATCTTGGAATGCGCGTAGACCGATCTGCGGCACCCTGAGTGGAGACACTCGCAGCTGGGGGACCTTCGACATTGTGTTTCCTGCACACACAAACGTTCTCCCTTCCGCTCGCTCTCTCACAATTGCCGCTGAGCGTCGGCCGCTCAAGTACTGACTGCTGTCTCTCTCTCTTCTCTCGCGCTCAAGTTCGCTACTCGCAATTCTCTCCAAGGTCTGTCAAGATCCTTGCGCGACTCGCCTCCGCACTCTCTCTCCTCTCTCTGCAGGTCTCTCCGCCCTTGCGCGAATTCTTGGAAGCTAGAAATCGCAAAATCAAGAATGAGAGAATGAGACTGGAGAGCAGTCTTTTCTTCTCCGAATTCAAGATCGTCCAACGTTCTTACAGGTTACAATTTACGCAGCCATCTATACGGCCTAACGATTCGCCCTTGCATGCTCGAATTCACGTCTCCGCACTGCGCGCATTCGCATGCGTGAATGTCGAATTCTCCCGCCGCCACCGTCTTCCGGACTCGAGTTCGCCGCAGTGTATACGTCGGCTATGTTGTCTTTTCCTAACCCGTCCATCACCGGAGGCGTGTCGCCGCTGGCGTGTTCCTTATCCGTCGGCGCCTTGCTAGAGGCGCACATCCAGTCGGCGCAAATTACGCCGGCGCGTATTCGTACCGCTTGTTTTGTCCGTTCTGCCTCGTCCATTGCTGACGGCGCATATCCCGCCGGCGCAAATCATGCCAGCGCAAATCATGCCAGCACATCCGCCTATCAGCGCCACGTCGGAGGCGTACATCCGGCCGGCGCTTTCCTTCCGTTGCGCAGCCGCCAAAGGCGCTTCCGACTCTGAGTTGATTTCCTCCCATGAGCGCGTGATTCCGCCGAAGGCGCATCGCCGAAGGCGTACGGGAGTCTTTTCCGACTGTGAACCCTAGCGCGAACGGCGCATGTCCGGCTACGAGTTTTCCGACGCTCATAACTTCTTCGTCCCTGATCCATCTCCGACGCTCTTGGGCTCGTTAGAACGAGCGTCCCGAGCTCTTTCCAATGCAACTTCAATCAATTGGAACTACCGTGTATTCCGATCGTTATGAAGGTTTCCCTTTCCGCGCTAGCGGCGCATCGCCGAAGGCGCACTCATGGTCGGAAGCCTTCAGAGGTCCGTGCCGTTCTTCTGACGTCTTTAGCAAAATCTCCTCCGGAGGTGTCTGCGCCGGAAGCGTAGCTTCCTTAAATGCTGGGAGCGCGTGAGTAGAGACACCTTAGAAAAGGAGCTTTTGCCGAAGGCGCCGAAGACATTTGGCGCTGGTACATCCGTCTTCGCGATTCTTCGTGACCTCGTGACGATCTCCTCAATCCACTCTATTTAACGTACCCTTTTCTAACTACAGACACTGCTTCGGTACTAGTTTTCTAAAATTGTTTAAATTCTGCAAAAAAAACAAAAAGTGTGTTACCACAGAATCCCACTCCCTATTTACTGCAATTGCTCTCTTGAGCTTCGTTCTGTTCCTGATCATCTGAACATAGAATCCTTGCTCCTGTGATACAGCATACTTCTTCCTCTTCCCGTCCAAGTACTTCAACAATGGTACCACACTATCCTACAAGAACTCAAGAAGCGTAACCTCCAATGTCTTCACTTCTTCGCCCGAAGTCTTCTCTACTTCTTCGGGTCTCACCTCTTCCAGAGGAGACGTCGGCAGTGTAGTGCCCTCGGCTTCCACCACCGTTACTCCTACTCTTGCGACAACCTGTTCCAGAATTTCCTCGCTCAAAGTAAACTCCTTCTCCAGGTCCTCGTTCATCTTCATCTGGGGTGTTCCTTCGCCTTGCGCAGACCGTGTTCGCTCCGAAGACAAAGAAAATCGGACTTATCAATTCCGTTCACTCGTTCAAAGGTTCTGCCGGTGTATCTGCCGGATCTTCAATTGACGCCTTCGAAGGTACCCCTAACTCCACAGATCGCGTTACCTCGCTATTTGCGACTTCGGATGTGTTCACAATTGGTGCCACCGTCTTCTCCACACTGCTATCCGACACCTCAACTGTCACTATCCTCCGTTTCGCCCTCTTCTTTGATCTTGTGCGAGCTCTGTGCTGTCTGGCTCCACTTACTTCCATATCCACCCTTCTTACTGTGTGGGCCAATTCCTCCTCATCATCACTTACGACCTTCCTCTTCTTTGTCACTCGCCTCTCTGACTGCTCCTGCCTTGGAACCACGTCCACCTGCACTGGTCCTCGAGCGGTAGTATGTGCTGGAATTGCGGGAGATGGGTTTTCGTCTTCGGTCCCTTCATTGGACTCCACTGTAAAGTTCTCCCGCTCCTTTGGAAATCGCTTTTCCTCCTCCCTCGTAAGCAATCCCATTCCTCGATAGAAATGTACCAGAAAGGGGGTAAGATGGTTGGTCATCGATCCCATCCATCGACCAGATGCATTCACCCAGACAAGATCGTAAAAGATCCTTGCCCAATGTACGCGCTGTCCCTTCAAAATGCGCTCGAAGAATCCTACCTGCCAGGCCGTCACATAGGTCGTGCGCGCTGGCCGTAAGATGTGCATAATTCCCAATGCGATCGCCCTTCTCTTTGGGTCCTTATAATCGACCGTCTTCCATCCATTTGTTCCTTGTCTTCCTGTCTCGAAGAAAGGCCCGTAAGAGAATTCCTCAACGCGCGTGAGTCCTACGCTATTCTTGTCAAACAAAAGATCTCCGTCGCTTCCCGCACACGGTCCCATTACTTTTGTCCAATGCTCGACGGTCCACAGCATGGGATTACCGCGGAGCTCCTCGCCTTCAGTCGCGCTTTTGTCCATAAGCTCCTTCCAGATACTCGCTGAGACGTAATTCCAATTCCACAAAAGAAATTCTAACCGCAGTTCCCTCAACTCGTGTCTGAAGGGTCTCAATTCCTCATACGGCACCTTCAAGGGAACCAATTTCCTCACCTTCTCACTCTTCTTGGGCGCCATGTGTTCAATTTGCATTTCGCAGATCACGGGTTGGCTCGATTGCAATTCCGCTCGCTCTCGGTCGTTCTTGCTCGATATCGCAATGTCGGCGCGCAGTCTCCTCTTTCTGCCTTTACCCTTGAAGCCCTAACATTGCTGTCTCATGCGCCTCGTAGAACTCCCGACGCGTGCGAACCTCGTCCGGCCCGTTGCGTGATTTGAAATTGATTCCAATGTCTTCGCCGAAGACGCGAAGATCCAAATATCTTAGTGCGTAGACAAATTCTAACTAATCCTGACATAACTCCTATAAATCTACTCTTTCCAGCTTATATAACTATCTTCTACACACATATGTTTATGTTTTTGTTAATTTTTAAAGAAAAATGAAAAAGTAGGCCCCACACACCACTTGCTCCACCAGTTCTTTGCCCGAAACTAACTCCACCGCCGGCTCTTCCAACTTTGTAGACACATCCGAAGTTGTCTCACTTGAAGGTCAAAGATCTTCGGCCGAAGTCGTTGATCCGAAGTCTCGGTCTCATCTTCACATTCTTCACCTTCCGCGAACGGGCCATCCATAGGCACATCTGAAGGTTCTTTGTTAAAAGCCATTCGTCTTCCGTTCCTACTTGATGCGCTTCCACTTCAGCCCATTCCGCCGAAGTCAATTGATGTTGCAAAGTTGCTTCGCTACACTTTGTATTGTACTCTTCCTCTCCCCGTCGGCATCATGCCTTCATCTTACTACGGGAAGGCGTACTTGTTGTTTTTATCCGCGTAGGAACTGGTCTCCTGACCCACAATCCTGCACGTCGACCCACAACCTCCAAAGCCGAAGAAATCTGCAATTTCCATCGCTTCTTTGCTGGTTGTTTCTTAATGTCATCTTCTGACTTGTCAACTTTGGCCGAAGGTGGTGCAGGTTCAATGTCGTCCTCGTCACTGACAACTTCATTACCTCCCATCACTCCTTCATCATCTGATCCCGCAATCTCCCTCTCGAGCGGGAATTTCCGCTTTTCTGCTTCGATCACTAGTCTCATACATTGATAGAAGTTGATAAAGAAAAGTGACAGGTAATTCATTGATACTCCAAAAATGTCCTTGACATTCCTGTGGTTGGTACTCCAGAAGATGCGAGTCCAATGAATTGGCTTCCATGTCACTGCCCGTTCCACAAATCGACTTGCCATGTTGTCATGTACATCGTTTGCGAAGGTTGCAGAATTTGCATCAGTGTCACCGCCACATTGCATCTCATCAGATCACGGTAATCCGTCGTCCGCCATCCGTTCTTGGACGAGCGAGGTGTCTTGAATAACTTCGCAAATGTCTTCTCCTCGGACTCAATCACCTTCACGCTTTGACCGTCGTATGTGTAATCGCACTCCTTACCTGCACACGTCCCCAAGATTTGAGCCTAGTGCTCAATCGTTCAACTCTCAGGGTTGCCGCGAATTCCATTGCCTTCCGGTGCGCGTCCCTCATGTCATTCATTCACAATTGCCTCAGAATTCCAATTTCAATCCCACATCAATAGATCGAGCTTGGCATCTATCAACTCTTAGTTATACGCTCTCAATCCAAACTCCAATACTTTCACTATCGACAGTTGAAGTCCCAAAGATCGCTCCATTGCTGCGCTCTTAATTTCGCACTAGCGATCCTCACTGAACTCCGAATTCAAAAATGCACTTTCGTGAAATGTTAGCGCGGAACTCCCGTTTTTGCTAATGTACCTTGACGCCCTAACTGCATCGTGAACTCGTGCAAATTTGTGGTACAAGTGCTATATTTTTCCTTCCAGCCGCTGCCGCCTTTCACTACGCCGAAGGCCCTTCTGCTGTAATGCCGAAGGTGTTTTCGCCTTCGTCTCACTTTGTACTTCACTTCCTACACTCGTAACTTGGAAGTACCTCATCCATTTCCAGCGTTCTTGGGCTCGTTATAACGAGCACGCTGAGTTCTATCTATCTAGATCCTGCCTAAGTCAAGTTGCTACTAATTGACAAAGTTATGAATCATCTACTCTAGTGGATCATAAATCATCTTATTCAACTTTTCAATGCCTACAAATTAAAACACAAATTCAACAGAGAGGTATCTAATATGGATTACACTATTCCTTACTTGGCATCTACTACAGAATTCACTATTTAATCTACTTCAAAGTATTCTTATATTAAAATTCAAATTTCTATTGATCTACTTCTTAAACTTAATCTCTTCGAAAAAAATGAAAAACTACATTACCACAAGTGAAAAATTGACATTATTCTTTGGATAGAAATCTATATATCTCCTCAGATCGTTCAAATTTTAAGCTACAACATATGAAGAGGAAACCATTTCAAGCCTTTTATTAGAAAACATAAATTGAGAGATGTCCATGCTTTATAGCAAGGAGTATGAACCCAACAAAGTGAGAAAGAGCAACATGGGGCAGTGGACTGTAAAATGATGGGATAATTATCAAACCTAAGGCCCAATTCTGAGATTGGTGACCAGGCATGTTTAAAAGTAAATGCTTGGAAATGGCTAGAACCTTTCCAAACCTCCATATTGTATGTTTACTAAAGTAAAGATTGATGCTTCTTTTGAGTTTCTATAAGCACGTGTCTTAAAATACTCAGGCCCAAGGCATGTAAAAGCCGGTACATGTGCAGCTAGTTTTTTATGCACAAACAGCTACTTATAATAGTTTAAAAATTTTCAGTTTTTGTTCTATTCAAAACATTATATGATTTGAATAGTAAATGAGAGATATGAATTAATGAAAAGATAAACATGCATTTAATATAATTTCTTCCTTTACAGGTTTTAGTAGAACGTCTTCTCTTCGCAAAAATATGAAAAACAAATGCAATCATTAACAGTTATACTTATAACTGTTTAGTATAAGTATGACTAGTAACGAGCTTTACACATCATTATGCTTAGAGAGGGAATGAACTCCATGAAGACCACATACTATCAATCGAATCAACGCAAATTCTATCCAACATAGATTTTTAGTTCGGATGCCACCATCTTAATACGAGCGATCTGATATAGTGAATCATCCGATCGTACGTGATTCATTCTCCCTCTGTCGTGGACGTGGCGGGGCCGCACTAAATTGTTCGCCTTTCCCGCTCAGACTCCCAGATATATTGCGGTAAGATTTTGTCAATGTCGAGTGCGTGTGTTCTGATCGATCCAGTCGTAATGCTCGCGATCCTTCGCTTAATCTCTCCAGACTGCAGCAGAAAGCCTCTCTTCCTGTGCATGTGCTGTACTCGAAGCCTGCCTGCCGGTCAGATCCCGGTTACAAGATTCGGGTTCGTGGGTGGCTCAGTCAGTGCCCATGAACGGACCCCGGTCGACTGTATTCGCCCCAGCGATCTACCAGCGACGTAGAAATTGGTCGAATCGATGCGAGAAAATATCAATGGTATATTCCCCAGAATTTCTCAGATTTGTCCGACCCGATTTCTCGTAGAGTCGAAGGCGATCGTACGACTGAATTTCATACAACCCCAAGTCCAGACGAAGGAAAAATGAAAAATTACGCCTCCGGCAAATGTGAAGCAGCAGTAGCAATAATAATAAAATCGCCCTCGAACTTCGGTTGTACATTTTTGTGTCTGCCCGTCGTAATACAAAAGGTTCGCGAAGGGAGACGAGAGGAGAGGAGAGGAGAATTGGCTCAATAATCGTCGGCAGTATGCGAGAGTAGAGTATGCGTATCGAGGAGTGGCGAGTCGAATGTGGTGGTACAAAAAGGCAGGACTCGGGCCGTGGCGAGGCGAGGGAAGGCAGGCTGCATTAAAGAGTGGGGACCGTGCTGTCTCGGCTGGAGTCCGGAGCTGTAGTGGAAAGTACACCGATGTCGAGGAGGCATGCGCGGACGGGCAGAGAGTGAGAGCGAGATGGAGATAGGGAGAGGTGTAGCAGTAGAACTGATTGAGAAAGGCAAGGCAAGGCAAGGCAAGGGAAGGAACGAAGGAAGGCAAGTACCGTATCTGGGTGGAGCAGGCACTATGATAGGCAGAGAAGGCAGGGAGCGTGGCAGACAGCACCGGTAGTAGAAGGGCGTTGCGGAGATGGGAATCGGAATAGAGGCATCAGACGAGGGAGCAGAAGAAGTAGAAGAAGAAAAGAAGAAAACACTGACACCAGCAGGAGCTGCAGCATCCAGATCGTACGTACTCCCTAGGACTCGTACAGTACATGGCTATGACTGCTGGTGCTGGTGTTGTTCCTCGGTTGTTCCTTCATTCGTGCGAAGCAGATTGTTGGGAGGTATGGACGGGAGACGAGTGGAGCGTTGGCCTCGGCCTGGGTTGTTACACTGGAGCATCTTTCACTTGTTGTGGGGTTGTATATAGAT
This sequence comes from Marchantia polymorpha subsp. ruderalis, assembly GCA_037833965.1. NCBI lineage: Eukaryota > Viridiplantae > Streptophyta > Marchantiopsida > Marchantiales > Marchantiaceae > Marchantia > Marchantia polymorpha. The sequence goes on along the minus strand of AP031351.1, from coordinate 27,617,375 downwards.
CATGATGCTGTACATATCTTGTACGATGATGTTTAATATGTAGCACAGCGGCAGTGGCAGCAGCAGCGATTTGTTGCGGTCCGGGAGAAAATTGCCGGATAGCGGGGGTCGGAGCTAGAGGACATAGATGAACGAATGATGAGGAAGTCTGGCACTCGCCCCCTTCCCTCTCGTCAAGTCCTTCGTTCCTCCTTTCCGCTTCGCTGCGAAACCGTCGAGTCCAATTGTTTGAAGGTGTACAACAACGACCAACAACAACCATACTGAGTGGAGTGGATTCATAGCACCAGCAGCTGAATGACTGTACTGAGCTGTACCTCGGCCCCGCATCGTGGAGGGTACATTGATCGAAGGACGGTGTGAGCGAAAGAAAGCAAGCGAAGATGAAAGCTGGTGTAACTCCTGCTCCTGCTCCTCCTCTCTAGGTAGATATGGCGCAAGGTACGTGGCTACTTTTCTGACAGCAAGGGAGGAACGGGGCCGAGAGCGCGAAAGTATTATTGATCGATGATGCAACGAACGAGCCGTCGAGGCGAGAAGCCGATGCTTGAGCCTCGGCCCTTGAGAGGTTCCAACGACAGCTGTTAACAATTGCCTGTATGCGGGCCGGTCTTCGCAGTAGTTTCGTGACTGATGATCGTACGCACAGCTGCTAGAGACGATCCGCTTCTAACCAGATCTCAGAATGTAGCTTGTCGACAAGTCGCCCTTGTCGTCCCCTCGGCTCAGCTCGGCTCAGCCCTAGCTGGCCAGAACAGGTCGAGCCCGGCCGGCTACGACGGATGCAATTACATGGCTCGGTCTGGCGGAATCGAGGAGAAGAGAAAAGAAGAGCAGAGCAGCAGAGAGAGCAGAGCATAAGAGCGTCCGTCCGTATGTAAGAATTGCAGGTCCGCAGATGGCAGAAATGCGCTGGGGTTGGAGTGCATGCTAATCTTCTGCACGTGACATCCTTGCGCTCGGGCAGGACGACCTTCGTTGTTCCTCAACGTGGCCACACAACTGGCGCGCAGGGATCATCAAGATAACGCTATAGGAGTGGGTGCCTTCTTCTCCTATGGATCAGAGTTTGAGGCCTCCTACTCGTATTGTACGCACAGCACAGCGCAGCACAGTCAGTCAGGCCGGCCGTCCCGCCCGTCCCGTCCGTCAGTGACCGGGGCTCATAGTTTCCAACCAGCGAGCGCTGATCATGAGCAGGTCCTTTATGCCCATGGCAAGGGCACCAGGTTCTAGCATTTATTATTCGTGCGTCCCGGTACGTGACTCTTGAGAGCTAGCTAGCGCTGGTTCGAGGACGGACTACGGCCCATCCATCCGACCAGCGACGACCCAGTGCCTCAACTGTGGCATCGGAGGCTTGGGAAGTTTGGAGCCAGTCTGGCTGGCTGTCTGTCTCGCTTTGACTTGCGATCCGTGCCATATGTACGAGCCTCGAGAGGCGCCGTATCTCAAAGCTGGTCGGCACATCACATCCTACATCTCATGGCTTCCCTCCGGCCTACACCCGCCGAGACCCGCCCCGTACGCAATGCACAATCAATCACGTACAGCGACGCTGTGCATCTGCATCTGAATCTGCCCTTGTGCGGGAGTGTGCAAGAGGGTGGGGGGCGACTGTGAGTGCGATTCTCGCCCTGGCACCGTTACGGTGCTGGTGCTGGTGCTGGTCCTGATATATTCATATTCCCGAGTCCAGACTTCGGACATCAGTCGGCCTTGGCCTTGCTCTTGCTTGGAGCCATGTCGCCATATCCCCAGTAAATTGATCTGCATTGGAGATGGGTTGCGGGTGGGGATCGCGGAGATGCCACAACTGCGTCATCGGACAGGCCATACATTTCACAGATGCGGGGTCATCGACTCGTACGCCGGATCTGCTCGGTCCCTCGCTCCGTTTCATCCTCGGCTTCTACCGGTTCCGGTGAGGATCTTCCGAGGCCAGGCTGAGGATAGTTTCGGGCATACACTACTAGCCTACGGTCGTCAAAGTGTCTAGAGCTGTCCGTCCGTCTGTCCGTCTTGCGCCAAGGCTGTGTGTGCGTGCGTGTGAGAGAGAGATAGAGCCATGAGATTCTGCCGAGTCCTGTCCTTCAACTTCAGGATACGCGAATTTTGAATTTGGAATACATCTTCAGGTGCCGACAGTGAGTTCCTACACGGATACAGTCAGTACACACGCATCTCTCGATGTCTTGCTCTCGTGAAGAAACACGTATGGCCTTCTCATCTGAACTTAGTCTGAAACTCTCTCCTGCCGAGCAGTTTGTGGGCAGCTCGAGGCTCGAGCTCACTTCTAATTACATGCAGTGTACAATTGGCTTTGAGTACTGATTTTGTGTACATACGAAAAGGAAGCTAGCTAGGTACTCGAGTGCTCAGATGTAACCTGACTTCATATGCAGATTCCGGAGAACAGACACGCCAATGCTACTTGCGCTAACGTTAAGAAGCTTCGCGGATGGTCATATGGAGCTCGTGGGCTACAGTCCATCTCGACTTTGCCTCGACACAATTGCACAAGCCTCATCCCATTAATTTCTATTGAATTCAGACGCGCCACACTGCCAGACCAGCTTTGTGACATGTTCTCCGCATATACTTCGAGTTCCCGAAACCGAGACCAAGGTACTGTCGGCGAATGGTTACAATCCGGAGCTATCGAGATATGCTTTGACCCTGGACACTTCTGTCTGTATCCCGTGGCGATTCCTACTAACCAGGTCTTGCTGCCGGCACATTTCAGAAACTTTGTAATATTCTCCCTCGCCCTTTTGAAAAATGCCAGACGCACATTAGCAAAGCATACATCAACGCAGGAGCATGATACGTATGCTTCAACCTTAGTGGGCTATTCCAACTCTCATTAACTTCCGACCACCTTCAACCCAGTGCAACCCAGGACCCCGCCATTGAGTTCGTTGTTGGTTGTGGTGTTAAAGGGCTTTTTTCTTCAAAAGTACAGGAACATCCTGGTGTGAGTTACTCACTCATCGTGGCGGGGTGATCGTAACGCCTGTCCCTCATCTACCACCCGGGGATGATTCTTCTGCAACTGGTTCCTGATTAAAAAATAATACCATATCTCATGGCACGAGTCAGCGACAAATTGAGTATGCTCTAGCTCCCACTCCATGCCGAGGAAACGTGTGAACGGGATCACGTCCTCTCACATAAGCATGCGAGGACCCATCTGAGGCAAATCCACACTTCTCAAGGATCAGGATACGTTTCATATCGAACGTGCGCTTAACATCTGACCAGCATTGAACGCCTGCCTCGCGCTGAGGATTCAACTTCAAATCGTGGGGCTCTTTTTGGGTCAAACATATTGCTTACGTTTCATTGATTTACTCGTCATACGAAAACCTAAGTTCTCCCCAATGTGGTTCCAGCTTGATGGACAGTTACTCTGAACACCAATTCAGCCAACCGATACAGTGTGCGATTTGAACATCAAAGCATATGTTTCCTTCGGATCTTTTTCCTAGATTTTATGGAATCGAGCAAAGAGTTGATAATTAACTAAGGCTGCGTCTCCTTTCTTGTTAAAGCGAGATTGAAAAGAAGCGTGTGAACAGATGCCACGTAGAGAAGCTGCGATACGCAGGGGCTAGAGTCCTCTAAAGAACCGTCAGGTTGTCACGAACCATTTCGAATGTCACGAACTATTTCCAATGACAAAATTCATGAAAAATTTGACATGGTTTCACTTGCAGTATGGAATCTACTCCGGTTATAATGCTCACCAATTAGAAACACGATATGAATTGTGAAACAATCCACGGAGATTTTGTAGTTGCAGACGACAAAATAATGACTCATACATTTCGCAGTTGACATGTTCAAATCACGAGTAAGAAAATCATTGGGCCCTTTACTAGCTGATCCAAGCGTCAGCATGTACTTCAGAGCAAGCTCTATAACCATCTTCGACTCTCATTTAGAGCACGAAGGTAGACGCTCATAGCGTCCATGAGTTCTCCTCCCTAAACTCTTCCTCCCTCCTAATATAGATATGATCTGGAGCTAGTACAGTAAAATCAACATCTACATTTAATGTACACGGGTGAGAGTGGTGTATTCTGATAGAGAAGTAACTGTGACGGGTGTTCAAATCGGCATGGACCTGTAAAGCTGTAAGCAATATACTTGGAAGTTTCGAGGTCCTAATCACTAGGAGAGAATCTTCTGCTAAAACCTGGCAGTTCTCGACACCGTAAACAAAGCGGTATCTGGAATAATTATTGTCCCAGACCGCTTTCACTGTAATAACTGACTGAGCAGAAGTGAATCAATAATGCACGGCCTTAGGTCACTGTATAATGTTGAGATATGTTTGATCAGAACCGAATCTTCCTTCACGAACCACGAGCCATGTGGATTTAATGACCAACAGCAGCGCGATCCTTGGAAGCAGAGGTGCGTCTGCACTTCTGTGATCCTTTCACATCCCTGGAAATCTGAAAGGCAGCCATTGCAGCCTTGTCCACCTGAGATCACCAGTGACTGACGAGTCATTCAATTTGTGATCAGAGCTAGGGTGAAAAAAACCGATGAGCGTCACATGACAAGCATTTGTAGCTCCGTAGATCCGAGCCAATAATACGGGCAGTCGACGCATTGTCGGGGAAGTACCACAACACCTGAATGGGTTTCTCAAAAGCTGGTAGCCAATATCTCAATATTCCTCATATGCAGGAAAGACTTGAGTATTGGTTAGCACTACAGTAGTTGGTGCCAGACCTAGACTTCGCATGGAAAACCGCAGCCCTCGCAGAAGTGTACCATCTTGCAGCTGCAGCTTTTGATCTGGTGCTGCCGCTTGGACAGTTCTGCTTGAATTAATCGAATGTGCAACAGTGATGTACTCCGGCATATTTGGGTGTACACTCGTCGTACGATAGCTTGTTGCTTTGCGAGAATCGGTCGGTGCCAATGCAACACATCTGACAACGAGCTGGAACGAGCTTCGGAGAGCTTCATTTTTGTGTACTCCACCAGCTGTAGAACACTCACTGAGCGACTAACGTCCTGCAATTCAGATCTCGAAGTAATTGAGAGTGAGCGTTCTGACTTCTCGCAACATATACTAATTCTCTGCAGGACTGATGCTTCTGATTTCCTCCGTTCTTCGTGAGCGCTAAGAAAGCTCGTCCAGCTGGGTGACTGTCGCACCTCTCGACGCTGGTATCGACGGGCATTTCAAAACACGTCGAAATTTGCACGGATGGATGGACACCACCAGCCGAGAGTAGCAACTATCAGAACTCCTACCCACAAGCTGGCCACATCTGACCACCACCCCAAAAACCAACGAGAATAGAAAAGACAAAAGGGAACCCTCACACCATGTACACATCCCACAACCGTGATCACGAAACGTGAGAAACCAAATTCCACGCACATTGTCTAGCATACAGAAAGGGACTGCAACCCACAAGGAATCATCGTTAAGGAATTAGAAGCACAAAATACGCACACGGCTGCTGACTAATCTATTCCACCAGAAACACTGACCCCGTGTATGACCTTTCCACAGAAGAATCAACCACCGAACCCTCGCGCACGACCTCCAATATTTCATCATATAATGCACGAAAAATTCGACACTAACGCACGAGATGATCAGGCCTCTCAAGCAAGTAAGTAAATCTATCAAACATCAGTGAGGTGTGCACCCAAGACAGAAAGCTAGTCGCACCTTGCGGGAGGTAGCGACTTCTCCTGCATGGCCCCCTGAATGCCAGCTACGGAGCCTGTCAAGGTCTCTGAGGAGCTCCTCAGTTGGCATACAGGGAGCCAGGCAAGTGCAGTCTGGCCTCCCCAATTAGTCGCGTCGAGCAAGTCCTCGGATCTCGAAACGGGCTGCAGTCGGAGAGAGGAGGTGCGGCAGATCGATTCACAAAATTGTCGCTCGAGCTCGCGACCCCAACCGAGTGTGCCCTTCGATGAAGAAAGTCGGAACGCCCGCGGGGAGACGAGGGTTGTGAGTGAGTGTGACAATCTCACCCATCGCCCGGGCTAAATCGTAATCAGCCAGTGAGTGGGTCAGTGAGCGGGACGTGTCAAAAAGAAAGAAAGAAAAGGATTTGAGCTTCGCTCCCATCGCCACGCCTCACGCTCGCCCGGCCGCCCCCTCCCTTCTCTATCCGTCTCTCTCGTGCTACGCTACGACTGTATTCTACTGACAGGAGAAGGATGGGTGTCCAGAAAAACCTCGCTGCTCAGGGCGGGGGGTCACAGTTCCGTTGGTGTGGTGCGGCCTAGGGGAAGGAAGGGAAGGGAAGGGGAAGGGAAGGGGGGGTGCGTTTGTTCGTTCGTGTCGCTTTTCTCTCTCCCTCTCTCTAACCACCTCGGCCTCTGGGCGCGCGCTCGGGGGGGGTCGGGGGTCGGAGGCTCTCTAGGTCTCCAGTTGCGCGAGGTGTTTCAATCTTACGCTGCAACCGGCACAAGTTGTCTTTTAACGCAATGACTGCACAGCAGGCCAACAAGTCGACCCATTTATGAGGTCGAAGCAGAAAAATTCTTCGCGACGAGTGTAACCACAACTAACTCGATGCGCTCTGACAGAAATTTCCCCAGCTGTCGGTCCCACTGTCGAGGGACGGTCTTCGGAACTGACATCTTGTCTCTTCTACCTCCCCCCCCCCCCCCCCCCCCCCTTCTGCTGCTGCTCCCTCTCCTTCTATAGATATCTATCACCAACGAAACACTGCCCTCGCCTGCATTGCTGCTGCCGGATCGGCACTGCGAGTGTTCCTTTCTCCCCTCCCCACGCCCTCCCCCTCCTCTACACCTTCGCACGGCCTCTTCTCGTATCTTCTCTCTCTCTCTCTCTCTTTCTTCAGACTCTTCCCACTTCTCTCCCCAGGCCCTCCGAAACTCAAATATAATCGCAATCACGCAGAGCATGACATCGGGCTCCCTCAAGTGGAAACCGGAACTCGCTTTAAGTCTTTCGTTCCTACAGGGTCCTACCACCGAAATCCTCCTCTCTCTCTCACTCACTCACTCTCTCCCTCCTCTGCTCTCGGCTTCTCGTCTCTCGCCTGGCCTTGCACTTCTGAGCTCGCCTCCCTCATCCAAATATTTTCCATCGCCGTGCCTATTTATCTGGCCCCTTCCCCAAAGATTCCTAGGACTCTCACCCTCCCTGAGACCCTGCAGCGAAAAGTAGGAGCAGCAGTCTAGGCTAAAGCTGAGGGGCCTGGCCTAGGTGGGACGGGAACTACCGGTAGAGCAGCAGGGCAGGGCAGAGCAGAGCCCAGCCCAGCCTCCTCCTCTTGCTGCCTCCCTCCTACTACTCCTCCTCCTCCTCACTCACTATGACTTCTGTTGTTCTGTTGGGTCTTGTTCCCCGCCTCCCACCACTGTCGAATCTCTCTGTGCAGCAGTGGAGCAGATTTAATTTCTGTTGTTGTGTGCACCATCTGTTCGAGCTCACTGGTGCAGTAGTTCTGCCTGCTGCTGCTGGGCATGTCCATGTCCATGTCCATGTGCTGCGATGTGATGTGATCTATTCTATGCTATGCTATGCTCGCTCGCTTGCATGCATGGCCTGCCCGCCCGCCCGCCCGCCGCCCCTCCCTCCTTCACATGGCGCCCCGCCATCATCATGATGCCACATGAATGCATGCATGCATCCATTCATCCATCCTCGCTACCACGCTAGTGCAGTGTGCCCGGCAAGCGCAAAGTTCATGCCACGCCCGCTCCCGTCGTCGCTCCCCCTCGGACCCGTCCTCTGCCCTCCGCTCCCTCTGTAGATAAGGAATCCAACGATGTACTACCTCTCGAGCTCTGCTGCTGCTGCTGGCCTGCGAGGCTTTCTTTCCTTGCTGGGCAAACTCGAATCTCGAGTCAGTCCGACGACGACGTCCGAGTCATTCCTTCGCGATCCAACCGGTGTTCAGAGTTCAGAGGTCCAGTGTGTCGTGTACCGGAGGGTGCGTGGTATGCTATGTGATGGAACGTAATGCAATGCGATGCTATAGAATGCTAGGCGAGCGAGGAGAGGAGGCCAGCCGAGCTGACGGTCAAAGTAGTATTTAGTGCATTCAAGGCATGAGTACTCTTCTTCTACTCGTCTACAGTTGTTGTACTATCCTTTTCTCCGGTCAAATATCTCCATTCCTCCTCCTGCTACTGCTCCTCCTCTGGTCTTGTTCTCTGGCATTGAAATCTGTAGTCTGACTGTCCATATACTACACCTTGATCCAATACAACCTTAACTGCTACGTCCGGCCATCGTCAGTAGCGCTCCCATGTATCGCTCTGTGATAACTTCCCTCCAGGCGCAAACTGTACCACCGACCGACCGAGTGAATTCGACCGAGCGAGAGGGAGCCGTCACTCATCTCCTCATATCTCCTTCTACCAGTCGACTTGTCATAAATCATCTAAAATTAGATTCGATCAGGATTCTCACCTGCTGCTGTGCCGTGATGTGTTTGCAATACCGTATTTGGGTCCTGTTCAGATTATGATTGGCCTTGCTATTTTCCTCTCCCCCCTCCCCCCACCCCCATCCCCGTCCCTCCCTTTCCTCCGACATCTTTCTCTTCTCCCTCGCTCCTGTACACTACAGTGAGTTGTCATCTATGACCCTCTACTTTGTACCTCCATTGTCATAACATCGACCCACCACATCCCACTTCACCAGTATCTAAGTCAGAAAGAAATTTATAATTCTTCTTAGCAACTATATCAATAGTCTTATATATTCTCTAAATATCTGAGGTCTCTAATTTTTTAATTTTTGGGAACTGGTGTCACCACCCTCACTTTACAAAACAGAGCATACATTCATCTAGAAGATTTCTATAATGTCGGCTTTGTGATTTTATTGTTTGGACTTAGGGTTTATCGATCTGCTGGGAGTCACTTTCGCCTTGACTGGATGCGAATGTCCGGTATATATAACCTCCAATCCGCCAAGCCCAACATTGGATCTCGAGTGCAAGTACATCGTCTACACGTAGCAACAACTGAAATTATTACTTCCTGTTGTGCACACGTCGACAAATTCGATTTTGTATTATTTTTCAAGTATATCCTTAGCTAGTCAGTAGTCTCTACTCGACATGCACTAATTTGCCACTCATTCTCGCCATCACTGGCCTTTTGAAACTCTGATGACGACTCAAAGCTCTCGGGCATGGTTGCAGAAAGTATCACCAGAAAAGCTTCTTTAGGTCTTCAATTCCTGCCATGTTGAACTCCATTTACTCTATTTTACATTTGACTACATCAGGAAAAGTATGTTCTTCGATTGTCAACCACCTCACAATCAGACCTACACAGTCACAGATTTGATATCTAGTCCATCAGTTACTGGGATCGCAGGGTCGCGGTTCATTCCACTACCAATATGATGAAGATTATCAGCGTCTGGAGATAGTTCACTTTCCTTTCAGTTATGCGCATATTTCAGATTTTACAAACAACATCAGTCTTGTCTGTCTCCCTACCTCAGTACTCAATTCTTGAGCGAGCCAGTTTGCTGTGTACAGGACTTCAGCTTTCAGTAAAAGACAAAAGAAAATAGGGTTGGCTTAATTCTTCACCAATGCCCCGGACAATATTAGTTCACAAGATAAAAACGTAGATCCAAAGAAAGAAAAGAGCATGAGGAGCAGTACAAGAGAATTCTTTTTCTTTGGAGCTGGTTACCGACTCAATTCCTCCCTGTCCTCTGAACGTTATGCTCTTTTCAGTTTGTGCGTTGTATCAGTAGATAATTTTTTTCAATACAATTTTAAATTTTTGTTATCACAATGTACCGTAGCCCAATGATTTCTGTGAGTGAGCCATTCGGCTTGTGAATAAAAAGTTGTGCAACATTGCTATTTTTTTTATTCCTATTAGACACTGAATGTTAGAGAGATTTTTACTTATGTAGACTCGAACAAGAAGATTTTCAAACATTCAGAAATCTATGTAGAACAAAAGTGATATGGTTGATACATCTTTTAATATTTTTCAATTCAATAGTAAGGTTGAAGAATATTCTACAATACAAATAAAGTATAGCTTATTTCTTAATGATATTTACAAGCACATCGATATCCAAACTTGTATATATTTAACACATTTCAAAAGTAAAAAAAAATATTATGTTCCAATAGATATTTTTTGAAAGAAAGTCTTGCAAAGTCTGAACCATCTCATTCTAGAACATAAAATTTTCTAGTTTGAAATTAAAATATACAGTTTGAATCATATGCACTTAAAGCCTTGATGAAATTCAAAAGTAATAGAGGTTTGACTTTTATCATTATTCGGATCTTATCCATACCAACATAAACTCTTAGTCAAACTTCAACTAAGTTTCAATTATATATCAAATAAATGCCTTTTTACTCATCCTGTACCATTGACTTGTATACTATTTCATCTAATATCTCCTGAAGGGTCTCTATCGAACAGAAGTATATAATTAAATATTATCACATAGATATATTCGAAGTTTAACGTAGTAGAATCTTAGCACGATTAAAGGGTTCATTTCCTTGACGACATTCTTGAAAGAATGAAAAATATACTTTTAAGGAAGATCGTTAAATTTTCTATCATTTAAATTCATAATTGTCCACTTTACAATTATTCACTGCACTTATGATGTTTCAAAAAGTAGAGTTACCAGATAATAATACATATTGATTTGTACGATTTAGTTAGTATTATTGGTATATCTTATGATTCTCAGCGTAGATTTTAATGATCACGATGGAATCTACTGACATAACTATTGCAATCTCTGAAAATATAAGTTAGTACAACCTAATGGAGAATATTTGCATCATGTAGGCAGTAACAGTGCTTCATAATAAACTCTTCAGATTTATTTCTCTCATTGCACACTTTACGCATCTACTGCAGCAAGTAAAAATTTAGAAAAATAGCAAAATGGCTGTTCAAAAGCTTTGATCCATGATTTCTCCTTTAATAGTTTTATTACGACTTGAGCAAAAGTGCGAGAGTTAGTTGTTGCAAGAGACAATGGAATAACGAAACGTAATCACCTGAACTCTAGAATTTTGAATACTGGATAATCTGTGGATGATCTTATTTTTTTCCCTTTCTGAATTTCACTCATGTCATGTAATTATGTTCTTATATAGCAATTATAGTCTACACTCTTTCACATATTTAATTTATATACAGCAACCACAGTTTATCCAACCCTAAACAATATACTCAATAGATTAACTTATCACGCTTCAGGGCTTTGACGCTAGCCCAGCTTCAGATGCTGAAGCTCTGTTCTAGTCAGGTCCAGCAGACGTCTCTTATTGCGTTCTTCAGAATTTGCAATATCGTCAGGGAAGAAAAGGAGGTTTTTCCAGTGGTTTCGAATATGTTCGGGTGGCAGATGATATGGTAAAGTAGAAGCCATCCTCGAGCACAGTGGAGTTCCAAAACAATGCTCTATGATAATATGCACGTACCCTTGACTACCCAGCCTCGACAGGCGAAATCCTGGAAGGGGCCTGTCTGATAACACGAGCTCGTCGATGTTCGTCTCGTCGTAGCGGGAGCCATAAGATCAATCTCGTCAGTCGACATAGAAGAGCTTTGAATGAAGGCGCAATTTGGAATCCTAGGCCTTGAATAGCGGCGGGGAGACATTCTCAACCCCCTCTTCCCACGGATACGAGAAAATGTATGCGGAATCACGAGGTCCGGGCGGTCAAAAGGCTCGCACCGATGACTCCAAGCTCAGCGTACAGTACGTGAATGAGATATGCAGGCCTGGCAGGCATACGACGACATGTCGACGAGATTAGATGAGTTTGTTGCGACGGATTGTTCCAGGGTAACCGCAGGCGAGGAGAAGTAGAGAGCGAACCCGTACGCAGGCAGGCAGGCACAGTGGAATGAGTAGAATGGGGTACGCGGGGCCAATAAGGGCGCAGCACGTAGTGCATAATGGTCTGACTGAAGGCTTTCGGGGTTAAATGCAGAAGAATTATGTAAAAGAGGGCGAAGGCTCTCCATGAGAGATGAATCCAGGAATCTGTCTACGAAGCCCTGCAGCAAATGTATCTCTGAGTTGTAAAGACAAAATATCATCATCAGCAGCAGGTCGCATGGAGGGTAATCACTCGTGCATGCTTACTACGTGTGGTAATTTCGAGTCAGATACAACGTAGCCTTTTCAGCAGCACGCTACTCGGTCCAGAAGCCTAACCACTCACTCACACAGTTGATGCTTGCGCGAAGTCGAGAGAGTTGAGACCGACCGACGCTTGACGCTTACACCTTGACACCTCATCAGATTTTTGTGGGTCATCCTGGAATGACCTGGATCGAAGCATTGTCTTATTGAGCAATTTGCCAACTGATCCAGACAAGAATCGGTCATCATCATCAGCTCGACATGGAAGCTAAGAGCCAGTCTGGACTCTGGAGTTTGCATGCCTTCCTAAAATCTCAAAGTGGTTGTTGAGACCGGAGAAATGCCCTTCTGTCGAGACCACCGCGATGAGACTCGAGCGCTTTTGGACTTTCGGCACTATGGTTGCGCCCATTCCAGGCGAGCGAGCTGCATCGAGAGGGCATCTGTCATTCTTTTCGAGAATGATTTTCCCCCACAGCACAACGCTGAATGCCGAATTGTCCAAATCGATTGTCACTGCTCTGCGAAAGTAAGTTCTCCAAACTTGTCCTTTCCTAAATTTAGTGCTCGCTAGCGAACTGTGGCAGCGGCAGCAGCAGCAGCAGCCTCGGCAGATCATAAAGTTCTGGATCCAGCGCGCTTTACAGTGCCATGTCCATGAGCGTCCATGGGCGTTTCACACTCGAGCCCCCCTCCGACGACTCGCGTGAGAGAGTCTGAGCCTTTCTGAGACGGGGTCGGGGCTGATGAGGTAAAGCTCTCGCGCTCGCTGATCACTCACTGCTCATCGCCTCCCTCCCTCCCTCGCTGTGCTCTCCCCTGCTCTGCTCGCCTGCGCGACACTGCACTGCACTGCTGCCGCAGCAGCAGCACATTCAAACCTAGAACCTTCTCACGAGCGGCCCTCCAGTCCATTCGATTGCCAATGGATGAGGCCAGCGAGTGGGTAGCAAGTTAAGTCTCAGATCGCATACGGCGAGCGCTCATCTACACAACCGAATTATGTCTGCACATGCCAGAGGCTCGGGTACGTACGAAGTCGTTATGCTTCTTCTTCGCGCTCGCGCTCGCGACCGGGCTCGGGCTCCACTCAAGCGTATGCGGAGTCACGGACTCGCTCACGCTGGATCGAGGAGCGACAACATACCTGGAAAAATGATTGGCCCTATTAATTGGTCGCGTTACAAACCACCCGATCGGTCGTTCTCTCGCTCGCTCGTTCGTTCATTGATTTATTCAGTTGTCATTGTCAACGAGGTTATAAAACTCGCGGAATCTATAAGTGACCACTGGCTCCACTTTCTTTTGACCCGAACGAGCCACCGACGGCCAGTGATACATACTGTACACAAAAGGCGCAACAAATATATAAAAATACGCAAATATTTCTCGCTCGCGGTATGACAATCTCACGTCAATCATTCACGACGCAACCACCGCACCAAAGCCCCGCCCGCAGTCGAGTCTACGACCAACAGTGGATAAATATTGCACACCCAGATGCCACATACACTGCATGTTGTCACACCTTGCCCGGATCGAGAAATACTCGGTCCAGTTCAACGGATCCTTCGGACCGGATATCAGATTCAATACTCTTCGAGTCTGATATCGTAGCTCCGAGTCTTCATAAAAAAATAGAAAATAGCGGTTGATCTCGCCACTTCGCAGCTCTAGATTGGGGGGGGAGTGGACCCAAGGTGCTGCTCGTACGGCAGGTGTATATTTCCAGCTTGACTTCTCCATGGACCTTTTGTGGATCTCGGTGGCGAATGTACACACAAAAGTCTAGAGAAGCGTAGTGAGGTTTGGTGCCCAGCGCTGACCGTATGTGGACGAGGCGATGGAGAATGAACCATGGTATGTTCTTTGAGTGAGTGAGTGAGAGAGAGAGAGAGAGTAGCGTGGTGTCGGACTCGTACAATTACCGACGTGAATTTGCAATTTACGAAAAGGGACTGCAAGTGTGGATAATCGATTTGACCTACACTACGCTACGCAGTGGAAAGTGGGGAATCTGCTACAGGCATACGGGATCAGAGTATCTCGTTTGTCGCCGGAGAAATGCGTCTACCGGGCCAGAACTGGTAGTTAGGAGTAAGTAGATCTCACGCTCTGCAGACAAAGAATTCGCTCGCTCATGGCCCGGGTCGGGTCGGGGACGACTGGCTTGACCGTGGAGGGGCGAGTGGGGAGTGGGGAGTGGGGAGGCCATCGACGGCTCGAAGAGAGCCCCAGCTCGCTCGCTCGCTCGGCCCAGGTCGCGTCCATGTGGCGGTCTTGCGAGGTGCGAAGCTCTCGCGCATCACGAACGAAGGCCCGAGGGCATGTCCGATGCCAATGCGCGCAGATATACAGTAGCAGATACGGCGGATTGAGCTCTTGACTGTTTCGATGGCCCGGGGCGAACACATGCTCTGCTGCCGCCCGTGACGTCGTGGGCGATCTGCGCGCAAGGTTCCAAAGAAGGCCGCGGGCCGAGCGAGGGCGAATACGAATCCGGGGTCTGGGCAGATGGCGGACCAGGCTGGAAGCGCCGATCATACAGTTGTGCTGCGAGGACCGAAAGCGGGGGCTTCTTGACCACTTCTGTGCGGCCAACGAGACACACTCATGAGAATATTGGTGGGGGGAGCTCGCTCGCTCGCTCGCTCTCGGCGACATCGCTAGGCCGCGCGGGTAGGTTAGTTGGTCGTTGAGCAGCTGAGCGGAGCTGAGGACAGAATGCGGAGGGGGCCAAAACAGGTGCCCTGGAAGCTAATGCGTCCTTATGCCCTCCTCCGTTGCTCCACGCGATACAGTAATGAACAAAAATGTGTAGTCGTACGCCTCTCCCACTCCCTTTGAATTCTCAAACGGTTGAAGCCTGATTGGATAGTTGCCAGAGCGAGTTGGTGCAGCGACGGACGGGCCTGGGTCTGGGACTGCGTGCCAATTCCCAAAAGCATGCTATGCTGTAAATAGAAATTCGGCAAGTTTAGAGCCTGATATTTCCGCTGTCGGAATCGTGTGTGCTGCATTTGACAGGATAAGAAGTCATGACAGTTACTTGAAGGTTCTTGCCTATCCGCCCCCTCAGAGCCTCGCTGCCTCATTAGGTGGCCTTCTTCTCCACCGAATTCGGAAGCGAGGCATTTCGCACTTACGAGGACCTTACATTAGGGGTGCTTCTAATCTGGCTCTGAAGCGGCCTCAGGCACGCTCAGCGCTCTTGTGCTTTGTGCTCCCCACAAGCCAGCTACAAAAGTGTAATCAGTTCGAAAAGTGGCGAGTCCCTTACTTAATTCTCGAGATGTCGACGAACATGCATGAACAGTGAAATGTCATGTGCACATGGCTTTGTTTTGTAGTTGTGGAGGCTCTGACCATCCAACGCTCTAGAGAAAAAATCATTCCCGGCCATGGACCTCCCTCCCCTCCCCTCCTTCCTTCTGGCAGTGGATGGAGGGAGACGAGTGGAGATTTTGCAACGTGATAATACAATATAGCGCTGGTCGGTTCGTCGGCGGTTACGCTGTCATCAGCCCACCCCCGGCCATTTCAGTTCCATTCCCAGCGTATTATCTGATGATTGGGACGAGCATTTTTTGAGGCAAGAGTTCCTCTTGACGGGGAGGACTTTTCTCTTTCTCTTTCTCTCTGCTCGTATACCACTTCCCTCCCCTCCCCTCCTCAGGGATCTGAGAATTCCCTAACCACATCGTTGTGTCACATGTCTTCTCCTCCCCTCGCGTACCTCTACCGCAGGTCAGGCCTCGAGCGTTTTCTACATGCTGGCTACCGTCATGGCGGATCGGGGATCGGGGATGATTAGAGAGCGAGCCCGTTTTTCCCCTGAATGCTGGTACGGACCGTACTTCATTCGCTGAATGCAAGGCCAGGCATGACCGTGCCTCTTCGGCCCAAGCCCAAAACCAAGCTACCAAACAAACGAACAAGGGGCACATTTTCCCCATGGTCTGTCTCGCTCGCCCCTCGCCTCTATACCGAAATTCAATACAGTCTGGACCCTCGGAATCCAAGCGGACCTCGTCTATTCCATTGACCACCGCTTCTCCTCCTCCTGCGTCTGCTCTGCGTGAGTTGGCACCTGCTGCTGCTGCTGCTGAGTCTGGACTTCCAGCATGGCCGTCGAATTTCCAACGCGACTGGTGCTGCCGCTGCCGCTGCGACGAAAGCTGCTCTTCAGACTCGAGCGCATCTCCGGTTCATGCCCCGGCCTTTGAAGATCTTTACCGTTTATCAAACCAACAACCAACTTTTTGGCTTCATCGCCCATGCTCCGAGACTCAACCCTAACGGATTTCCAACGGCAGCCCCGACGACGAGACGAGAATTGTGGAACGTCCTCGAGTGTGTGTGTGTGGGGGGATGACCTGGCAAGCCGGTCGGTAGAAAATGATATAATGCCCGCGCAGCCCAGCGGGGTAGGGGGATGTTCTTTCTCCGAGGGCACGACATGATTGTGCACGGTCACGAAAGCTTCCATGGCCTTGGCAAGGAGTTTGCTAAGACACCCGGATTAGCAAAGGCTCCCCTTAACTTGTATCTTGTTAAGCATTAATCGTCCAGGAATCTCCACAACACAGCTCAGCTCGTCCACATATCGCTCCTCTTCCATGCGCACCCAAGAGCACAGCTGGTTATGAGCGCAGGAAGACGAAGGAGGATGTTCGTCGTCACGAACTGGCACATTCATTATTGTAGCAGATGGGTGCGTGCGAGCGGAGGAATAATTCCAAGCCCGCAAACGAACACATGCAATGCATTCCAATTATAGAAGCCGTTGCCATCTCTCTTTCGCCCGTCACGAACTCGGCCCCTCGAGGTCATCAAATTGACACTCATTCTAGTCTGGTGCAGTCCAGCCCAGTCTCCGGTCCGGTCCAATCCAGTCCGATCTCCTTGACTTGACCAGACCGGACCACCACCAGTGCACCACCACCTACCATCGTCTGGGTTGTATACATTAAACATCATTTGAACTTTCATTCCACAATCATTTGCAGTCCCCCAACATCCATCCAAACCGGCAGCATAGAAGGAGGAGAATATTGCGAGCCTTGTTCATTGATTTGAAGTCTTCGAGCTCTCTCTCTCTCTCTCTCTCTCTCTTTCTCTTTCTCTCTGAGTCGCTCTATTCCGTTATTCCCTCCCCGCGAGCCTCTTCTTCTTCTGACCGAAACCCCGCCCAATCCCAGGCAGAGGACAGCAGACCGCAAAAGCGAGGCCAGATGCCATCACACCACTACCTAGCCCGCTACATGGACCCGATCCCAGCCCTCTATGTCTCGCCTTTGACCCCAGCAGGCAAGCAGAGAGAAACCGTATAGCGAATCATACCGTACCGTTGGATGTCAATCAATCCGTATGCTCGAGTAGCCCGGGCCAGCCCGGCGCACCCCACCCTACATCACAAGCGGCGCAAATGCAAATGCTGCTACAGCTACAGCCTTGCTGCTGCTGCTACAGCTACAGCTACAGCTTTGCTGCAGAATTTGCTGAGGCTCGTCCCGGATCTGACTGACGACCTGCGATCTGAGCCTCCTCGTCGTCTGTCAGCCCCGTACTACTGGATCTCTTGCGGCACTTTTTTCCCCAACTGCTGGTGGACAAGTCTGCTCACTTTTCTCGGCCCCCTTGCTTTCTTCCTTTGCTTTTTGTTCCAGATTCATGTTTCTTGTAAAAATAGGTCGATCGGGTGGGGATCTGTGTCCCTGCTGCTGCAACTGTACTGCTCGCAGTGACCGTTAGTTCTTTTCCTGGCGAGGCCCCCTCCC
Source organism: Marchantia polymorpha subsp. ruderalis (assembly GCA_037833965.1). NCBI lineage: Eukaryota > Viridiplantae > Streptophyta > Marchantiopsida > Marchantiales > Marchantiaceae > Marchantia > Marchantia polymorpha. Next base: position 27,599,471 of record AP031351.1, on the reverse strand, counting down.
CACGCACTGGATTAACTATTCCATTAACAATCCATTTCTCCGCAGCGCAGTCGTTGCGTTCTCCGTTGCCTTACCGTTTTCACTTATTTCGTTTTCCTCCGTCGCAGCCTTGGACTATTGGACACCCACCGGGAATTGAACCGTCGCAAGCCCGCAATTTTCTGCCCCGATGCCATCGCTGCCGCTCGTTCCCAGTCGGCTTTCGAAGTATCTCAATATCGCCTTTTTCTCCTCCGGTAATTCGCCTCTCCCCTACCCTTAGTTCGGCCGCCTCACCGTGGATCGACCGTCCCGATGCGATCGTAGCCCCTGTCCGTCGCATCCAGGCGGTTCATAACGGGTGGGGTACGGGTAGGCTGCGGTGTCAAAGCATCAAACGTCTGATGTCTCATGATCACCTTGTCATGGAAATATTGTGTAGTTTTTTTCTTTCCGCCCTCCACTGTGAGGTACCCACTTGGTCCTTCCATCTAACGAACCTCTTAGATTCTGTAATTGGCCGGCCCCCCCACTTGATCCAGACTAAATACGAAAAACAGAGAACCAAAAATTAAATAATCAGACCTTTCACCGCTCTTTTTACATGACTCGGTGGGCCCTTTTGCGAGCAGCACCTGTAAGACAGGCAAAGGAGAGAAATACTAATATCCAAATTTTGGATACGCAATAGGACCCCGGCATCCAGATTACAAGCACCTTCTGATACTCCATTACATCTGACAACATATATTAGTCAAAATCTTTTAAGGCATATTTTGATGTGCTCTCAAGCGAGTTTCAAAACTTCCCTATTTCTTCAATTAATCCGCTACAATGATAATTCCCTTTTAGAGTTAATAAGAAACTAAATGATGCAAATTTTTATGTTTTCAATCATATTTCATACCGATGATTCATTTGAAACACAGAAAAAACCTCTCTAAATTAAAGTAGAATCATGACAAATAATTACATCCATATTCAAACTATACTGACGTTGAGGTTTAATAGTCAGGTAAGCTTGAGAAGATACATGAATAAACCAATTATAAGAAATATCCATTTGGTGATTTTAGAAAACTTAAATTTCTTAATCATTTCACTCTCTGTCCACTTTCCTGTACTCTATATACTTTCGTAAATTGGCGATATGACTGTAATCCAAGTACTATATACAGGCGAATTGATGAAGCAAATCGACGGTGCCCGTGTGCATTTCAAGCACATTTCCTATATCGGTTATGTAGTGATGTTAAACTACCATCACTACGTACCATAACTAAAGTATTAACAATTTATTCGTTCACACTCGTTGTTACAAAATTAACTATTCTTTCAAATGTTCTATGTACAACAATGTTAAAATAATTATGTTATTGTAAGATATAGTATGTTATTATAGTACAAGACCCGCAGTTGAGGCTTTCAGTTTCCATCTCTCATTGGTTTTAAGTTGAATCAATGTACACTGATGAAAGTATATCTGAATAGATCAATTTTGGATTCCAACTACATGTTTGAGTGTGCCATTCAAATCTGATTATGATTGCATTTTACTGTTATTTCAACTCGCATTTTGATTGATGTCAAAAATATCAAAACTGCCAAATTTTTCAATTTGAATTTGAACATTTTTTAGGGATCAAAAAATACTCTCAATACCTTTATAAGTTTATAAACCCCTAAAGAATTATAAAATTATAACATCAATTCTACGTATTGATTCCACCGAAATAGATGTGTACATTCAGTTCAATTCTGATAACATCTTAGTTACTTGTTTGAATTGCATTTACACTTTAAGTATAAGATTGTACTCCAACTGCCTTCTTGTAAATTCAGCTCAAATCAGAAATCAATTTCTTATTTAAAACATAAGTTTAACAGAATAAATCATATCTTATGTGGAGAATCTCAGATTTGTATGCACCTCCATATGTTGTAATACAAAGAAGTTTAACCTTTCATCACAAGCAATACTTATCTTCATTTCAAACATGAGATTGATCTATTTCAAACCAGACTTATTCAATTTTCTAAATTTTGTAAATTAAAACTTTTGATACATTCGTTTGAATTTTTTATAAAAGTTTGAATTTTAAATTTAGTTTCATATGGGAAAACTAAATTAAAAAGAAATACATGTTGGAATGTAGGATTATTTAAAAGCTTATCAATTAAATTTTATTTTTCTTTCTTCATTTTATTCAATAAATATTTATGAGAAAAATAATTAACACACGTTATATAATTCCAAACGTGTGTAAATATCATTTTTTTAAGTTTACTGAATATGTGGATTCAAAGAATTTAAGATATAAAACTTAAGCTTAATAAAGATACATTAAGGATGTTATTAATAAAATGTAAATACTGTAACAGTTATATATGATATTCATAATTTATTACGAATATAGATTAAAAAAATAATGAAATCAAGACTCAATACAAAAGTGACATAAATTCAAATAAGAAAGCAAAGAGTGCAAAATAACTTCAAAGAGTGAGAAAAATTTGAAATGGTTTAAGATTTGAAAAAATATTCAAAATTTTGAAAGAATAGTCAACCTAATAGGATTACTAATCAATTGAAAAAAAATATGTAGATACTATACAAGAGTATATGCAACTCTGAAACTAAAATTATAAATCAAACTGAAAATTTGCAAATGCAATTTATAATTTACTAGTGAAACTACGAGATAAATTATAAACTACAGTGAAAACAACGTTACAGTATTACAAACATTGAAACTACTAGATTCTCAAAAAATTTGACGTTTACAGATGAATAAAATAAACTATCTATTACCATAAGCTCACTCACTGCTTCTGATGTAATTTCGGGTGATGCTGGTATAATTGCTGGAATCTGTATCATTGAGGTTGATTTAATTGACTTGTGGCGGAGGAATGCTTTTCTCCTCATTACAATGAGTATCCTACAGGGTTACGTAAATCCAAGTGAAAAAGGTTTCTTAGTGTTGTCTTTATTAACTATGTTCTCCTCAGAACGCTAGGAAACATTTTCACTTGATATAGAGATATCGGCAAGCTTGGATGCATTGAGAAAGTTTTTCTCGAGGTAGTTCTGAACAGGACCCAGACAATATTAGCAGCGAGTTTCTTTAAAAAAAACTCACAAATTGCCTAGCATGTTAGAATCGATCAAGCATGTTCAAAAACATCATTTTATCAAGAATATGAATTGTATCTTAGGTTCATACGATTGTACCGCAATCGTATGAACCTAAGATTGCATTAATCCATGAATTCAAAAAAAGTAGTATATTTAAACATACTATTGTGGATCATTCAAAAGTCTTTGAATGAACCTTAGTAACAGATCCAGGTTTGAATACAGTCAGCTCTCGAACAAGACAGATGAGGTCATACTGAAGATTGAACAATATATATTTATATATTTAGTCATTTTTTGCGGTTGGGGTAATCAATACAGATGATGAATTTTTTACGTCGGTTACTTCAAGCATCGGAAAACTGTGTAAAGGGTGAGTGTTACAGCTAAACATGGAAGAGCGTGAAATGAAGTAAAGTGGATTGAGAATATGCGATGGTTTATTTTATGTAACTTTGTCTTTAAAGCCTGTCATTACTGTCAATTATACTATGACCGAAAAACCACTTTCTCGTAAGTAGTGTTCTACTATCGACAGAGAGAAAATATATGTCCCGGAAGGTAAGGAAATCGCTTTGAAAATAACTTTTGGCTACAATGATTGAAGTTAAAACAGTTTACAAAGTTACAAATCTGGGCAAATCCATAGAAGACAACATATCTTTTGTAAAGAAATGTATTGCGAATCTGTAAGATGGATAACGGTTTTGCTTTGCAGAATGGAGCATATTTAATATTGATGCGCTAACTTCACTTTCTGTTTTCATTCATAGGCTAGAAAAGGTTGTGGGTTTCAGGTGAACCTCCAACAAAATTGAAATGATGAAAATTTCAGAATTTGTTGTAATAATAATGAAATAATCCTGAAATTTCCAAAAGGTTTGCAAATATCCCAAAAGATTGTTAAGGGTTCTAAAACAAGTTCATAGCATCTATTCTCAGCCCCATTAAAGAATTTAAGCATTATCCTATCACGTAAGCTTTTACAAGTAGATTACGAGTGGAGCAAATATTTTTCTGATATCGGATTTTCCAACAAGCTTTAAAGTCATGAACAGTTTTTATTTGTCTTTTACTCTATGCGAGGGCTGAAAGTCCCAAAAACATTTGTCGCGTTCTTTGTGACTAGAAAGATTTTACGATAATCAAACAGTGGATTCAAAATAGAATTTACAATTTCGAACTCTAATAAGGTGATAATTTGAAATACCATGTTGTAGATTTCTCCTTGTGAACTTGCTTTATTCATTGAATTTCTACTTTTGTCAAGATTTTGCACAGATCAGAAATATCCTCCCAGATTTTCGAAGGTGCAGTAGATTAACACCCTGACATCTCACGTGATATCTACTTACGGTTCCTCACCTCCAATCCAGCCCATATACTTTAAACACCCTAATTCACTCTTTCCACGTTTCTCCAATACGACTTTTGCAGGTACAGAATAAGTGCCTTGGCGCTTTTATCATCGGTCCTTTTGATATGTTGTTGTTCTAGTGGAAAAGATGATTGTACTTCACTCATTGTGTTAAAAGATTGATTAAAGCTCCTTTCCCTTCAAAATATTGAGTTACACATCCACTTTCATAACAATTATTTACTGTAATCATTTTTCACAATCATTGATATTAAGCTTGGTACAATTGAAGAAAGAGAAATCTTGAACATGTAATCACGCCTTCACATGTATCATCATGTGACCTGTAATTTAAAAAGGCTATCATCGGGAAATTATTGAGGCTATTCTTTCTCTTCATCTCTGCGAAGCAGCAAAACATCTGACAACAGATGAACAAAGCAACCAGCCTAATTATCCGCAAGTGAAGTACTTGTACTGAACTTTGTATGACGGGCGTTTCCACACACACTCTCGGGTGGTTGATGTGGATAAAAAGTATCATGCAGTCAATGAATTGGGTTAGCTTTACATCATTGTCATGTTCACTGAGGAAATATTTGTGATTGTATCTACAAGACTATACTTCATCCAATTTGACTACCGTGATTTTCCTACAAGTCGAGCATGGTTACATGTCCAATGGCAATGTTCTTCCATCAAATTGCAATGATATTGACTAATGTCATGTCAAAATTCTTAAAATCTTGTTGCTCATCAACTTTCCAATCTGGTTTCACAATTTTATTATTGACATAACTTATATTTCAGGAAAAATGGATACGTAATTGAAACAAATGAGTATTTCTAGAAGAGCATATCGCCTATCAAATAAAATTTATCGTACATTTAGTTTTTGAAGTCCTACTAACCGTACATTTGTATAATCTCCAGATTCATAATCTGTAATCGTTAATTTGCAGTAGATCGTGTGCAGTTTTCGCGTTGAAACATTTATCGAAGATTTGTTGGTTAATGTCTCACACGTGTTTAATAACCAACAGTCTTATTTACTGAAAGGGAGCCAAATGGTGTTAAAAATTGTCACAAAGGGTAGCTTTTTCTTATATTTTTAGCAATCACTATAGATGTTAAATATCAATTTCTTCAGATCATCTTTTTGGACTACATTGAACAAGCACGAAACAGTGTCCAAGTACCTGCGAGGGTACAGACAAGTAAACGATTTAAGGTTAAATTGATTGGAACGAACAAGTACACCTGTGATTTAAACATGTGAGCAAGGAGAGGATGTTAGCACAGAAGGGCTCGTCAATACATACTGAGGTCTGCCTGTCGTGCTGCTAATTTGTTCCTTATCACTGTTCAAGCCTGCATCTAGCGAGTCGACATAGTGTTTGTAATCTGAGGGAGGCGTTCTCTGATCGCGTGTGTTGAACGTGGCAAAGTCATGTTCTGTGAGGTCGGAGTAAATTAGAGCCTACGAGAATAAGATTTCTAGATCCACACCAGACAGGTGTTTGTAGTTTAGATTGACTTAACCCTCTTTTAGAGTAAAAGGCCCGTCCACAGGTAAGTGCACGGTGACGTTAGATGTGTTCATTATACATAGAATAGATAGAAACCAAGTGCCTGGTCTGAATGTGTAATTTGGATTGGAGAGAAGTCAGCCGAAGGCAACATAGACAGATCTTGATTCTTTCTTGTCGTGAAGAGGGAAGGATCCAAGAAAGCCATCACGAACACATCTGCCCACATCGTCGATTCTCCACTTACTACTCTGTCCAATCCCACAACAAATGCGAACCATACTCCGCCCATTAAATCACACTTTCTAGCCCAAAACAAACACAATCAATGGCCAGGTTCGCGGGACTCGCAATTCCACTTCTATCAAAAGCACATGATAGACTGTTCGTGACAAAGAAGGCATCAGCTTAGTCGGTCTTACTATCCGCTGATCTCACCATTATTAAAGGTCAACGGGTAAAAAAAAATCCGTTTTGTAAATTTCCTTGAAAAACTTGACAAGTGAAAGACTTGGAAGCGAAAGCTTTTGTCGTCTCCCATGTATGCGTGGTTGGTATGAGCAGAACTCTCGGAACACAACTGAAAAAAATTCGTTCATCGATCACGAACGATATAACGCAAAGCTCGAAAGAGATAACACTAAACCAAAATACTGTCCCAATTCAACAATTCCCGTGGTAAACTCATCCACCCAGCTCAAACTGCTAGAAGACTCATCACAGCTTGATACCCGATTGAAAGCTGAGTGTCAGTTGAAACAGAAACTTTGAGGCTACGATGGTATTCTATTTCAGGACTGCTTCAAGGTTTCTGGACTGTTTTACACATGCTCAAGCTTTTCCAGTAGATGAAACAGGCTTGCTAGATTTACCTCTCAGCATTGTTGTCTTCCATCAGGTACTTATGGTTAGGCTAATAAATCCTTCCAGGGAGAAGCACAAAAGGGTCGTCATCAACAAAGGCATATTTGGCTAAGACGAGAAAATTCTCTGCAATCGTGAATGATACAAAAATTCCGAGTAAGAAAGAACAACCCTGCGACGACAAACATGCTTGATACTCTCCCTAACGACAAATCATATCAAACTCGTTAAAAGGTGATAGCCGAGACAGCCCACAACTAGCCTGAGGCCTTGGGTAGTTCCGAGACCATTAGATAATAAATGTACAGAAAGGGTTCTCGAAATATCCATCCGTTGGTATATTAAGAAGACCCCAAATTGTCAATGACAGCCTTCGTGTAATCTGTTGTTCCAGCTTTGCCGCCCAAGTCACCTGTCAAATACTTTCCTTCCGCAATGGTTTGTAGAATGGCTTTGTGAATCAAATCTGCTTTATCATTCATATTTAGATGCTGGAGCATCATGACGGAGCTCAGAAGAAGAGCAGTAGGATTCGCCATATTCTGAAATCCATGCCAAACGCGTCGACTTAAGACCAATAATCATTGCATTAAACCAAGATGAGAGAAGTGAAACACAGGGAAACAATAAACTAAAACCCTATAAAAACAAAAGCGAAACGATACTAACTTTCATTTGACGATTATGTTTGCACATAAAGAACTGCATGCAACAGGTAATTCTATAGAACGAACCTTTCCCGCAATGTCAGGTGCTGTACCATGTACCGCCTCCATCAAAGCAAGGCCATTGTCTCCGATATTGCCACTGCCATGAACCATGCAGAATCTCAGATGCTCTGACTTTGTGAGATTATGCTTGTTATGAACTTACGGAAAGCGTAAACAAACCCTTATCAACAAACTACTGATGTGTTTAGTAGATAAACTCAAATTGCTACAAGATCACTTCAAAGCTAATCCGGGTAGTCGCAAAGTACTCGAGAACGAAAACACGAATAACGAGTATGAGGGCTTGAATCCGAATCTTGTGACAACTAGAGCTTATGCCATCCACACTCTTTCACATTCAAATTACCTGGGAGTCAAGCCGAGGCCTCCAATCAAACCAGCACACAAATCGCTGATAATATCACCATATAAATTGGGCATGCAAAGAACATCAAACAATGATGGGTTCTTCACCAGCTGCATAACATCGATCAACCCTAGTTAGAAAAGTAAAAGAGCCCAAGCATCGAGTTCGAGTAGTCCCTGAGATTCTTACTTTTTTCACTTCACAAATAGGCTTGACATTTTCTATGGCGTTAACCAAAAGGTTGTTGTCATACTTGACCGGCTTAGCTCAGAATGATCTCTTGGTTCGCTCGATACAACAAAAATAGCTCATCTAGCAAATGTGGAGAAGAAATCCTCGTCAATCAAAGAAATAGTTGACCTTGCATATAATGCTCTTCCCCGTGGATAACCACCCTCTGATCTATGTGAATGCTTCGAGTGATGAGACCTTCAACTAGTTCGCCCGACCATTTATACACAAAAAGTGATCGATTATTTGACCACCTCAGATTCAAAGTAATACCCACGACATGGAGATATTTGACATTGAGGTCATTGACCAGAAGTCGAGTCATATGGTAGTTCAGCGTTGAACCAGTATAGGAAATCGAACTTAACAGAGAGCAAAGGTGAAACTAACTTATGCGGTAAATGCTTTGAAAGGTGACAGGGCTTTAAAAGGTAACTCAATATGTACAGAAAGATGAAGAAGAAAAAATTGGAGAAAAGAGAGTACATGATAGGCCTGGGATCAGAATATGTCTTGTAGCAATCCAAAACTGTTATTTTTTTAAAATTGCTTAAGTAGAGAAAGACGTGCATGTGAGAAACAAAATGGCATCTATCCGTTCAGAACGCAGTATCAGCAGCATAAGAATACTCAACAGTTATAAGCTTACCTAGACCAAAGGAAGTACTCAACTCGCAAGGATAATACAGATGCCTACTCAAGAAGAAGACGATCAAAAATAAGCTACACAAATACGCAACATTAACCATCCATGTCTCTCGCTCGAGGAATGAGCAAGAGATGTGGATGTAGATAAGTTTCCATGTTTGACTTGAGAAAACGAAAGCTCCGTAGAAGGAGCTTCCGTTAAGAAAAGAAGTAATACTAAACTAAATGAAGAGACGGAGGACCAATAAAGACATCCCAAGTGATTCAAAACAATCTCACAGTCAACATCATGAAGAGATCTATTACTATCCATACGAACAAGCCGGAACGATGATGTATACACGAGACAAATTCGACCGAGATGCAGCACTGAAAACTGGGCGACTAGAGAGACCAGTATTAGTAATACTTTGATTGCCAACTGCTTGCACAAAATCCTAGCACATGCCTTCATCAGCATATATAAAACATAATGGTGTTATCGGCACCTCACTGATCGTGAGACTTCATACATTGAGATTATAACTAGCGAAATGATGAAAGTCTTCTAGCCTTACATAGACAAAAAGATCACACCAAATTATACAGACATATGCTATGAATGGGTAATTCACTGCGTAAACTTCCACGAATTAGAACTGAACGCGGACGACTAACTAATTGAGCTAATGAGAAGACGGACATACCATCATGCAGCAATTGTCAATAATAACTTCCTCGTACAAGATATCGGGGTACTTCTCTGCTACTTCCCGACAGCACTGCACATACCAGGGCCATGCTCAAAAGTTAAGCACAAACACAGACGTATAGGTTGACTTCGCACGACGTAAAAAAGCTATGACATGCAAAGAAACGGAAGTATCAGCACCTGTAAGAAAAGCCCATCCGTCTTCTTCATGATATTAGCTTTGTGAATAGCAGATACACGCTTTCTTCCGTGAGTTTGAGCATAGTGAAAGGCATACTCCGCAACTCGCAAACTGGCTTGCCTTGTAATGATCTTCAAACTCTCCACTACACCCTTCACGACCTGATGACGTTTTACCACATTTCAAAGGAGTCAATAAATATAATATAAAAACCTATGAAAACACAAGTGTTTTCTTCACAAATATTTAGGCGTAAGAAAGATTCGGTTCCATTCCGTAACCAGACCTTTGTAAATTTGCACAGACCAATCTAAGAACAAGCAATTTCTAGGCACAACACACACGACAAGAAAATGCAAGAAGACGACCGACTTGATTACTGCTAATACGCAACCGGTTCTAAGGATGGCAATTGTGGTGTTCATTTTCCAGGGTTGAAGGTACACTACAAACTCAAAATCACGGCATGCAAGCTAAGTTTTGAGAATCAACAAGCAGTCAAGAAGGCTGATGAACCTTTCCAAGGAAGTTCCTATCTAATATAAGAAGATTGAAGTGCCTCTGATGAACAAGAGCCCATATACCTGATGCTCCAACCCACTATACTCGCCCTCAGTATTTTCTCGGATGGTTACCAAGTCCACATTATCGTACCGTGTTTTGTACCCGGGAATACTAAGGCATGGTCTCACATTGGCATACAAGCCCAACTCTTTGCGTAAAGTCAGATTGAGAGACTTGTGACCCTTGCCAATTGGAGTAGCCATTGGTCCTTTCAACCCTATCCCATTCCGCCGGACAGATTCCATGCTTTCCCAGGTCAGAAAGCTACCGGTTCGTGGATCCACCGTCTTTCCAACAAAGTGCTCCTCCCACTCGATAGGCACTTGAGCAGCTTTGAAGATCTGCAAGCAGGAAAAATTTAAAGGTTAGGCAATTCTCCATCCTAAGAAACAAACTCGCGAATGACCCAAGAGTTGAATGCGGACCTCGCTATATCTTGCAAAAGCCTGAGGCAAAATCAAGCGCTTCTCACTCGAACAAAAAGGAAAGAAAATTCTGATCCACTCCTAAGTGATTGCAGAAATTGTATACCAACCTCTTTGACGGAGACGGCTATTTCAGGTCCAATACCATCACCAGGAAACAAGGTCGCAGTGACGGTCGTCTCGCCGGAGTAAGGCCTTCGCTGCATGAATTTGCCAGAAGTAGCGGTAGACTTGTCATTCGGCATTGTTGAGCTGGCAGACAGCGGCTCCAAAATTGACTGCCTGGCAAGGCCTCTGGACCCATAGGCCATCATCCGGTCCACTAACCCCGAACATCTTCTCGCTGTTTGGGCCGCCATCTACCCGCACCTGCGCAACTACGAGTCCAATTCGTCCAATTCACCACAGATGGCCTTCCTGCATCTGCACTCCAATTGCTCGCGCTGCTGCTTCCCGCATCCGATCGATCAGTCTCCAATCGCAATCCAGTCTCGCCAGACAGCCAGCCCCGCGGACGGATCGCCCCACTCTGAAACCGACCGATCGATCGGCCGCGCGAACGCCCTCGCGCCCCCGAAATTAATGACAGTCGTCCTCGTCGATCCACCCTCTCCTCTCCTCTCCTCGTCTCGGTTCCCTTCCTCTTCGTCTTCCTCTTTTCTTCCGCTCGGCCCCTTCGCTCCGTCTTCTTCTTCTACTTGTCCTCGTCGTTGTCTTGTCCGGCTCGATCGAAGTGCTCCTTGTGAATCCGGGGGGGAGGGGCCGGACTGGAGGAGGAGGAGGAGACGGGAGGGAAGGGGGCGAGCGAGGACGATGGAAGAGGACGGGAGGGGAGGGGAGAGGAGGGGTAGGGGAGGTTCATGGTCATGGCCCCCCCCCCACCCTCCCGCCACTTCCCGCTGCCCTCCTCTAGAGTCGCTCCTGTTCAGTAGTCTGTGCAGTCCTGCAGCTCTCCCGGTCTCTCAGGGCCAGGGAGGGGTCCAATTCGCTCCAACCCTAATCAAAACAACAACCCTCTCCACTTGTCTTCGCGTCTCCATCCATTCTCGCTCTCGACTCCTTCGCTCTTCTGGAGTTGGTGGAAGTCGGTAGACCCTCCGGTTCCGTCCTTTTGCTTCCCGATCTCTTGCCCCTTTTTGGCCCTTAACTGCTCCATTTCATCGCCATCATCAACAACACTTATCTATCTTCCTCCTCCTTTGTTTTGTACCGTCACCATCGATCTCTTCCCGTCGCTATGACTTCATTCAAATTTTGTTTCTATATTGTGTTCTCCTTGATGAAAATTCATGAGAATTGGTTTTAATGAGGTTTTGATTTTATTATCTTCCGTCTTTTTGACTCATTTGGTCGGGATCAAATTCTCGATTGATTAGGAAGCAAGACTGACCAGAACAAGGAGGGACAGCGACAGCACCAGGTCACCATTCCTCGGTAAGCAGATGCTGAGGAATCCAAGGGGGCCGGTTCACAGTTCCGTAAGAGCATGAGCAATTTGTCCTTGAGCTCCTGACCGTAGAAGAAGATTGGGACCTCCGAGCATCAATCAACAGCCAACAGAGAGCAAGAGACTCACTAAATCGACGCCTTGTAATCAGAAGTGTATGATGTTCTCGTCATTTGCTTTTTTTCCCCCTTTTTATTTTATTCCTTGCCTCACTCGAAATCTACATGGTTCCCCTGAAGCATTTTTATCGCGGTGGCTCAGTTCAACTCTCTCTCTCCGGGGCTAGCTTCATCTTGATCGTTCGAGACCGGGAAAGTCCACCCGGCAGTAGGATGATAAGGTCTGACCTTTTTCTCCAGGACATTTCGGTCGTGCGTCATCATTCGAGAGTTAGTGGGCATCTGAAGTACTTGCCCGCAATGTGAAAATCAGATGTACTCAGGAAATAGTGCATTTGATCATCCACCTTCACTGCGATCCGACATCTAAGAAGCCGGGAACTATAAACATACAATGCAAAATCTGGAATATTAATACGGAATGATGGAGGATTGTGATAAAATTATAGCAATGATTAGGCCACTAGAGACCTAATCAGATATCGGTAACTGAGCTCTTTGAATGAGATAACACGAAAAATTACACCACACCGAGACAATATAATCACTCGTGAGTCTGATACTTGTTTGAGGGATTTGACTTTTTTACCGAAAAACGAACCATTGGATCTTTAGCTATCAAAATCCCGAGCAGCATAACACGTCCATATCATATGATCTTAATTCTGTGAGGTCAAAGTTAGGAAAGGTGTCGAGGTCAGGCAAGTGATTTACGAATGTTGCTGCTCTCGAGGCATGAACTATTTGCTGCATGTACGGACGGGAGTTGAGTGACAGAGTTGAAAGCAACGCGATCTAATCAGGACAGGGTTCTAAGAAAAGAAGCTGGGAGATCAGACTTGTACATTCACTACCATAGAATGATAATGAGTACTGGGGGTTTCGTAACCGTCCCGGAGCAAACTTCAGCACATACCGCATTTAAAAAATAAGGAAATTTCGGACCACAAAAATCTAGTTTACCAAGATATCAAACCTTAACTCTCTAGCCTTTATGTGAAAAGGGTTCAAGAGCATAGTATGAATTCAAATTTTGAATAAATAATGAACCACACAGGGAGTAATTCTATTATTTTTATCTCCCTCTATTGTACGCCATGCATGTACCAAAAATCAATTGTACAATAAGGCTTTTCCAAATAGAGGAATAAAAGTAACGGGAATTGTGCTAATTCGTGTGAAGATTACCTCCGATTCCTTTTAATTCATTACAAAATATATGTGGAAAAGAGAGAGAAACATTTTAGTGTACTGGTAATTTGGACGTACAATACATGAAACACCTTTTATGTATACTATAGATGTCATTTAGGATCTCTAATCTGGAACGACATAAACTTCTAAGTTTTGTTTTGAAACCCTTAATATGGCCAATATCATAAATCTTGAAACCACCCGAGAACATTTTCTGGTTCCAACAATTAGTATTAGTATCTGACGAGAAGTAAAGTTAGTATACTAGTCGAAACATATCTACTGATTGACTAAAACCAGTTACAAAGTTCAGAATCTGTTATAAAGTTGTAATACACTTTTATCTCGTGAAAATGAAATATAGAAAGTATGATCCATTTCTTTCGATCTTGATATAATATCAATCTATCTTTATAAATCTTTTATTCTTAAATTAAATTCTGAAAAAAATTGATATTTATTCAAGTGTGTTGATAGTAAGTGAAAGATTATTTTATTCAACTCATATTGTGATAAAAAATTTCTAACTCTGCACTTTCTCAATTATTTATAAATTATTCAGCTTTTATCTGAAAACATATTACCAAAATCAAAAATTCAAAAAACCCAAAAATCTGGTTGCATGCTTATAATTTACTATCCTGTCTTTCATTGTCGAGTTAATGAGCTCAATAGGAAAAATTTAAAATATTGATTATTTGGATAATAAAAGATAGAAAAAACTTCCATTCTGTTATTTTACATGATAAAGAATCAAATGTAAATTAGATTTTGTAATTTTTTAAACTATTTTTTACTAAAATATGAAGAAGGTTAAACCAAGAATCATCCGTTGAGGTTAATATTTAACTGGAGTTAACCTCAACAATCTTCACCTTAACTCATGTTAAGAAAACGATAACCTTTATAATCTACATTTTTATTTTGCGAGAAGTTTTAAATAGAAACCTAACACAAGGTACATCTTGTACCTTGTGTTACACAATGGTTAACTAGAACTAAGAAGTAGCTATGACACGATAGAGTAATAAAATAAAATATTGATTAAAATACTTGCTATCATAGAGGAAAAAAATTTGATACCATATATAATTACTCGACAAAAAGTTTTAAAAAGAAGCCTAACACAAAGTTACTATTTACACAAGAGTTAACTAGAATAAACTATAATCATCACATGATAGAGTAATCATATAAAGAGATATTATTCTAAAAATACTATGCTAGCAAACCTACCTAAAAATTGACGATAAACTATCGTCAATTTTTACTAGTTCAAAGTATGTGATATCATTGTGTTTCATTCAATGTATATCACTTGGTTTTCAGCCAAATGTATGTGATAGCTATTTCGGCTATCACAATGAATATTGATCACGCTTTGTGTCAATTTTCATCTCCATGATAAATCCATTGGCTACATTAAAAAAATATGTGCTCCATTTTAGAACTACACCAATCTAGCTTCTCATCTTGATCATTAATCACATAATGATCAAACTCCTCCACAAATCATGCACGTAAGCAGAGATTTTTTTCTTATCAGCTCCATGACATAGACTTCTACGGATGTCACACTTTGGAACTCCATCAATATCAGTGTTACTTTTTGATACTCAATCACATAATAATGATCAAACTCCCTCACAATCATATTTGTGAGCGGAAAGTTTTACTTATCAAGAAGAACACCTTGAGAACTCTACTCTCTTTCAATGATTTGGATTCATTGAAAGACACATTCGTACTAACAAGATGCTTACAAGCTACTAAATCCATAGCATGTAAGCATGATTTTCATAAAGCACGTAATATTGTCGTCCATCAAAGAGTATGATGTTATACCTAGATCCTCCAACCTGTTGCTTTTTCATCTTTGCCCGTCAAAGCTAGATACAAGAACAGCTTCCACAGCCATGTACTTCTTCTGGATCACCTTTAATCTCCTAAAACGTGGCCAAATGCACTAATCGTGTCGCGAACTTTCCAACGATATCCAATTTGAGATTCGAGCACACCAGACCGCCCGTCACAAGAGCACCGTGTTGGGTGTCACGTGTCGGGAGGTGTCAAACTTGGAAAATTGAACTCAAAGCTCTACTGAAAACTTTACTTGCAGTTTTCAAAAAAAACAACTGCACTAACAATTGTCTGAAAACGTTACTAGTTGAGCTACTCTCAAACTTGAAACAAACCAAGTCGAGTAAAAACTATCAGCTCTCTTGGAGAAAAACCTATTAGTTGTTCGATTGCATAAAAAACCTACGTCAACAAAAAAAACCTGTCAGCTAAGAAAACTCACGCTTTGATACCAAGAATAATAATTATACCAAAAATTATCAATGACGAAACATGATGAAAAACAAAGCCATACACACAAGGTAGTAAGTAGAGTGGTTCATTCCTTTGAAGTAACTAAGTCCACAACAAAACACTTGCGATGTTTTACTCCAGATCTATGAAACAATATCTTGTTGTATAGGGCATAAGCTTGGATATTCAACCCTCAACACCATATACCCTCCTTGTTATATCTAGCTAGTACATGAGTTTACTTTTTAATCAAAGTTAACCTCAACAAAATATAGATTATCAAATAAAAAATTTAAAATAAAATATGATATTTACTTGTATTGGTTCTAATTTGTTTGCAAATGTAGTATATTCAAATCCTTGTGTCTCCACTTCATTGATCATGGTACAAAAATTTATTATTTGATTGATTGATTGATCATTTTGATGCAGATTAAAATTTATCAAGAAGTGAAAATTTATCATAAGTGACCTATTGAAGAAACCAAATTTTTGACAAGAAGCCAAAGCTCATAGTTTGCTATGTTATGAAATGAAATAAATATAATATAAATTTATATCTTATTGCAACTAAGTTGTCCAAGTTATATAGTTCAAACCTTCTATGAACAAACAGGTATCTAAAAGAATCTATTACCTGATACAAAACTTTTTACTATAATTTAAACGAGCAAAACTGTTCGTAAAACAAACGAAACATATGAACTACAATTAGCTGCATAACTAAAGGACTGAAATTTATATTACTTGTAGATAGCACACTCACGAAAGTATGTAGTTAGTTTTAAAGCTTAACTATATATGCATAACGCTATATTACTAGTTCACTTGACAACACTTCGAAGAATGTACACGTTCAAAGATGTGTCACATGTGTTCACAGAGTCTGCAACAATACATCAATTCACTCATCCTAGCGATCTCTATAAAGACTCTTGCTTTACAGCACACAGTTCCCGATAAATAGCTACACTTTCTATTTTGAAATGTTCGACCTCACATACTTTATATATAGGATTCACTATTATTCGTTATTTAAAATGAAGATCCAAGTCAAATGTAACCTCATGGTCTATTTACTACAGTAGTAATAATTTACCATGGAGAATTGTTATTATGAAGATTTTTAGTACTATGAAGATTGGTCGCAAGTGGTTTATCATGAGCCGTCATTTAAAACGTTTAATGCATGTGTTAAAAGATAAATTGACATCGTGAGAAATCTGCTAAAAAACTAATGTATAGAAAATTTCCACCAAAGCGAGGACCATCAACTGGCTGTACCAATCTCAGTTAACTTCAGAAGTATCTTCCGCTAGAACTAAATCGCATTTGCTTGAAAAGTTTGTGAAGGTGACAGTCTAGCTAACGAAAATTCAGGGTGCTTCACTTTGTGATGATATACTGTGATTGTTGTGCGTTCCAGTCTATCACATCTTCTGGTTGTCAACCGTTATTTAAAGTTGTGTTTTACGGAAATGCAGCAAGTATTAGATTTATTTCGTACAAAGAGGTTCATTCCGAAAAGTTTAGGGTAGGTAGGGAGGAGCTTTCAGAAGGAAAATTCGTTAACATGAACTTTCTGGAATTTACCTTCAGGACGTCCTTGTTGATACACAAGCATTTCTTTCTCGATGTAAGCTTTTTGAAGGACACACGTTTATAGCTAGGAGAAAATTTGAAAGCTTGCTGTAGATTACAAGTATATCAATCGTTCACTATTTTTTCATATATTTCATATTTACGGTTTTATTTTATTTTTCAGTGTGACTATCAAAGATTAGTTTTCTTTACTTATTGAACAGTTTTTCGATTGCACATTTACCTGTCGACAAGTACTATCCACTGCTGATTTTACAGAGCTTTGACTTGGAAGTTATTGTCGTAGATATTTTTCATTTTACCACCTTTCTATAGTCGGTGTTTCTACCTATTTCATTTCGTGACAATTTTTTCATTCCAAAATAGTCTAACTACCATGTTCATCGGCATTTGGTACAGAGATTTATAATATTATTGTTTTTTCCAAAGACGTTATGTTTTCTACTATGCAAAATTATCAACCCATTCCGCAACTGCCATACCATCCATAACATACTCGACATAGTTACTCACTTTGAATCTAATGTTCAAAACATCCGTGTTATATTTGAATGACCACAACTGTATTCCTCACTTCTCTCTGATATGGCTCGTGACTGCAAAATGAACCAATAACAAATCCTGCCAATATAGTCTGATACGGATCAGAAGATAACTGTTTATCTCCATTCGGTCAAAATATCGTGGTCAAAACATTATGCTTAATTGCGAACCTTCGAAATACATTCTAAGAAAACCTACTCTACGACTACGTAAGCTAATTTATTGACGCCCGTGGCTACGTTTCTCCAATTTGACGTTCTATGTACTTAAAAACACCGTCTACATTCCAGGAAATTTCAGAAACCGAGGTGCTATCTAAACAAACCGGCAATTCATTGGTTGTACAAGGATCAATCGGGGTAATCTCGTGTTCACCCATTCAATTCAAGGGGCTAAGTAGTCCCAACTTTAATCTACTCCGACGATGGTTGATGTGTGTTGGTTCGTATGCCTACATGACTTAATCAACTTCCTCCATTCTGCTTCCCTCGGCGTCGGCATCAACCTCCAAGGCAGGCATGTCAGCGTCTCCGTCAGCTACGACCTCGTCGTCGATACTGAGTCCCAACTTCAACATTCTGTGAATGCGCGAACCGAAGGTGTTGGGGTCGTCCAAGCTAAATCCTGAGGTAAGCAGGGCAGTCTCGAACAGCAACAGGACGAGATCCTTGACAGACTTGTCGCTCTTGTCTTGGTCGGCTCTCTTCCTCAACTCGTCCATGATAGGATTGTCGGGGTTCACCTCCATCGTCTTCTTGCTGGACATATAGCTGGACATGCTGCTATCTCTCAACGCTTGTGCCTTCATGATACGCTCCATGTTCGCGGTCCAGCCGTACTCACCGGTGACCAGACAGCAAGGAGAGTCCACAATGCGGTCAGATACAACGACCTTCTCAACCTTGTCTCCAAGAATCTCCTTCATCACCTTGCACAAACCTTCGAACGAAGCCTTCTTCGCCTCCTTGGCGGCCTTCTCCTCCTCGGACTCATCCAGCTTCAGTCCCTCCTTTGTAGCAGACACCAGCTTGTGACCATCGTATTCCTTGAGTTGGCCAACAGCATACTCGTCGATAGCGTCAACCATGAACAGAACCTCATAACCCTTCTTCTTTAGCTTCTCCAGAAAAGGAGAGTTCTCGACGGCTTTCTTGCTTTCTCCTGTGATGTAGTAAATATCCTGTTGACCCTCCTTCATGCGGGTCACGTAATCCTTCAGACTGGTAAGTTCGTTGCCGCTCTTGGTTGAATAGTATCTCAACAACTCAGCAAGCTTGCTCCTGTTCTGGCTATCCTCGTGGATTCCAAGCTTCAAGTTCTTAGAGAAAGTCTCGTAGAACTTGTCGTAATCTTCCTTGTTCTCGGCGATTTCCGTGAACATCTCGATACACTTCTTCACAAGATTCTTTCTGATGACCTTCAGAATCTTGTTCTGCTGGAGCGTTTCACGAGAAATGTTCAGGGGCAAATCCTCAGAGTCAACAACACCCTTCACGAATCCCAAGTACTCGGGGATGAGCTCCTCACAGTTGTCCATGATGAAAACACGTCTCACATACAATTTGATGTTGTTGAGCTTCTTTCTAGTGTCGAATAGATCGAAAGGAGCTCTCTTGGGGACAAAGATGACAGCCTTGAATTCCAGCTGACCTTCCACCGAGAAGTGCTTCACTGCCAAATGTTCCTCCCAGTCGTTGGTCAAACTCTTGTAGAACGCGGCGTATTCATCCTTCGTGATCTCTTCGGGCTTCCTCATCCAGATAGGCTTCTGCTTGTTAACAAGACTCCATTCGTGTGAAACTTCTTTCACTTTCTTCTTCTTCTTCTCTTTCTCTTTCTCCTCGTCTATTTCTTCAATCTTGCCTTCCTCATCGTTCTTGTCTTCTTCCTCGTCATCAGATACTTCCTTCTCCGAAGTCTTCTCGATCCACAGCGAGATAGGGTAGCTGATGAACTCAGAGTGCTTCTTCACAAGTTCCTTCAACCTTTTCTCCTCAAGATACTCGAGCTGTCAAACGAGCACGGGAGAATATTTAGATTACTGCAGACTGTCGAGTACATAATTTCAAGAAAAGTCTAGTAACGAAAGCATACTGAATGGGACAGCTAAGCTACTGCCCTAACTACGTTCTTGAAATCAAGAATCTCATAGAACTCACCTGATCTTCCTTCAAGTGCAGGACAATTTTAGTTCCTCGCCCTAGAGCTTCCCCCGAGGTGTCCTTCGTTACTGTGAACGATCCTCCGGCCTGTGACTCCCACACGTATTGTTCATCGTCATTGTGCTTAGACGTGACAACTACCCTCTCAGCGACGAGATATGCACTGTAAAATCCAACACCGAACTGCCCGATCATGCTGACATCGGCGCCCGCGGCAAGTGCTTCCATAAACTCTTTGGTGCCGGATCGGGCGATGGTTCCGAGGTTGTTCACCAAACCTGTAGAGGAATAACCGCGTTAGAAGGCGTGAGACGAAATATCAAATAATGTATTCGAAAATGATATTTAAAATACAAATCAGCAGGTGGCCAGGAGATGAAACACAGTTCGGGTGAGCCTACCTGCTTTGGTCATTCCGCATCCGCTGTCGATAATCGTGAGAGTATTGGAGGACTTATCGGGAATGATGTGAATAAAAAGCTCCGGTTGGGAATCCAACTTGCTCTTGTCAGTGAGCCCCTCAAAACGAATTTTGTCCAAGGCCTACACGGATGACAGAGAAGGCGCGCCCATGAATTTCGTACTCCATGGAAAAGAATCCACAGGAAAACACGACTGACGCTTACGGGCGACAGAGAGCGCGAGAGCACAGACGCTCGACAAAACATACTTCTTGGCGTCCGTCAGCGGAAACTCCTAGAATACCCCTAAGAGGAAAACTCAAAAACAAATTCGAAGACTAGAACGAGATCGGAGCAAAGGCGGGCATCTTACATCGGAGGCATTGCTGATCAGTTCTCGGAGAAAGATCTCCTTGTTGCTGTAAAACGTGTTGATAATCAAGCTGAGCAGCTGATTGATCTCGGCCTGGAAAGCGAACGTTTCCACATCTCCTTCCATCGGAACGTCTGCCATAGTCGAGCCGCTCTTCGATGCCGCGAGTCGAGTGCAGGAAGAAGCGTCGGTGGAAGATGAAGGGAGGAGGGGTGCAATCGGAGGAACGAGCGCGTGAATGTGAGCGACGGCGAGAAGAAACTGCTATATCTGCGAATGTCGAACGAGATTGTTACTCACAAGGCAGAGCACAGCCGAGGGCGGAACGAGGGCTTGTATATCGATGGAGCGCTAGGGATGCGCAGATCCGACGGCTTCCAGACAATGGCCGCGCTTTCTAGAATCTGCCCATGCCGACCGAGCCGATGGTCATCGGCCCTGCATCCCATGCGTGACTCTCGCATGAGCTCTACGACGATCCTCCGCTAATACGACAAAAGCACTTTCTGGAGAGTGGCCTTCTTCCGGGGCGACGGTCATGATGATCGACCATGCCATGACGACGCCGGAAGGGAAGGGAAGGGAAGGCCGATGGTTCCAGAAGCCGGCGAGCGTCCTACTGTATTAGGGTTTTATCCGAAGGATCTGGAGTAGTCGCACCTTCGGGTTCGTCGCGGCCGCATCAGCTCTTGCGAAGTGTCTAGAATGCACTGTCCTGTCTCGAATTGGCGGTTGGAAAACAAACTAGAGAACAGTAGCGCTAACCAAGTTCGTTATATTAATCATTGCCGCCGTGGTGATTTTGGACCAGCCGCGACCGAGCAAATATTTTTCTGCTTGCTTCATGTGGCCCTCGAGAACGAACGCGCTCGTAGAAGATGCTCCCGACCATGTTCATCCCTTTCACGACCTCGTGCCATTAAGAGACCTTAATATAACAATAACTCATTGTTTGCAATTTTAAAATGATTAAAATTCATAAGTTGGTGAAAAACCTAAACAATACCGATTGGTTGCAGGCTCCCGCCCTCGTCAAACCATGATTGCATTTATTTCTTCGTTATATTATGGACCGGGGGTCTCGCTGTCTTCAAATGACCTTTCTATTGTCATGATATTACATTTCGCAGGGAACACCCATCTTTATCTTCATTATTCAATTCAAGTTGTGATTTGAACCCAAATATGAGGAATGAATCAAAATTCTTTTTTTTGAGTTTTTGATTTTTGTGTTAATATTTCAAAGTGTTCAAATTTTTCACAAAGAGAAATCCCCACTTTTCCTTATTTCTGGATGTGCTCACGCATTTCAATTCCTGGATAAATTCTTTGGTTATACACAAATACTCCAACAAATCGGTAGATTGATAACTTTCACCATATTGCAAAATTTATGCTTGTTGCAAACTGTCATGAATCTTGTAGCTTTTAAGAATTATGACATACATTTAAAGGGATATATGTGTAGCTCATTCAACATTAATATTTTGATATTTGTAACTTTAAATAAGATAAAGATAATTTGTATCATGTGCAGGGAAATAAATACAGTATGTGAAGGGAAATAAGTATAATATCATGATAATTAATTATATAATGCTCGGTCAGAAAGTTTGTGTTCGGGTTATTTACTTGTTGGAACCTCGCATTGAAATTGGATCAATAAATGCTTAGATTACTCTCATTTGCTTCTTCTTTTTTGTTATTGCTGCTTAGTTCACTCTAGTTTGAATTTGGTATTGATAAACAAACTTAGAAACCCTTGTTGGTAGATTAATCAATAAATATTGACAATACTTACGAGAATCCATTCCACGGTAACGTTCATTCTTTGTCATTATTATAAAAGTGATGGAGACATATAAACAAGCAATAGATCATACCATAAATGTTACTTATCTTTTATGATAATTATCATAGGGAATGATGACTAAAGAATGTAAATTATATATTTATAAACAAACATCAATTAAGTTCATGGTTTAAAATTATACTTAAAGTGACTAATTAAAATGAGCAAACATACTTTAAAGATATCATAAATGAATAAAGGTGGCCTGTTTTTTTATATTGATTCAAAAATATGTCCTTAAAAAAGTGATTTCAGAAATGCTTATTCAATTTACTATCTAAAACTTGACTTCATGAAATCATAAACAATGATTTCATAAAAAATTTAGAAAAAATATTACAATATCAAATATTTGTTGTTCTTTAGCATAAGCATGCTCATTCTAATCATTGTACCAATGAAACATATATTCTCATGCATGATTGTTTTAATCAATATGCTTATGTGATTCTATTAACAAAAATATTCATGCAAAAATATGAAAAAAAAATTAACGAAATATTATTAAGACTATCAACTATGACAATGAAATAAGTGATTAAATATGAAAAACCAAAGACATTTTTTGCATAATTCTTGCATAATTCTCAACATGTTGTAATGTGTGATTACAACATGTTTGATTGAAAAGTAAAAAGCTAAAATCAGTAATCAAGACAACATGCAAAGAGTTTATATGTGATATGTTCTTCTGAATATGTTGATCAATAAATAATGAATATGGAAAATACTTCATAAATTAATAAATTTCAAAATTTTCTGCTTTCAAAATGAAATAGCCTTCATAGATAAACTGATGTAGAAAAATATATTTATTGAATTAGAAAACTATGAGTAATGAAAGCTGTCATATAACAGTTGATTGAACAACAATGTAAGAAGAAAAAAGAAGAAGTAAATAAAACAGAAGCTTGACTTTGTGACTTTTTAATAAAAAATATAAGATTATATGAGTTGATTAAGAATATCATTTGATAAATGAATGTTTGACAATGTATTGGATAACTGAAAAAAATCAGTTCTATGTATGTATAAGCAAAAAATGATTTTTTGTTTTAAATATGTAAAATTTGCACAAATAAAGATGCAAACGAGTTTTCTTAAAGTTTGGACTTTTAAGGGAAAAAAGTATAGGATTCTTAAATTTAAGTACAATTAAATGTACATGACTATCACATATATCTCTGTCTCAAAAACAAAGATTTCTTGAATGTTTATTTTTATTTATGTTATCTATATTTTATATTCAAGAATAAACATATAACAAATAAATATTGTTAACAAATAACTTAATAAAAAATAGTTATTCAAATATTTTCTTTAACAAAATTTAACAAGTTTAAGTTAAATTTTGCTTGGAAATGTATAACAAATATTGGATTTGAATTCTAGTCACAAATATTTGTGCCTAGTATTCAAATTGATAAACAACGTACTCACAATAAAATAAAGACAATTTTCAGAGACCAAAGTCATCAAATTCAAAAGAGATATATAATTTGTTTGAATGAATTTGTTAACAAAAATTTGTCATCAAAAGATCACAACAAATATGATACATGATAGAAAATTAAACTAAACATGATAGAAAATTTTGTATGGGTTAACATAGAAAACGCGGATCAAGCAAAACAAAGACAACCGCTTAAGCTTTCATTTTTTACTTCAGTACATATCTTAAGACGTAGAGCATATCTGGTATGTACTTGAATATGGAATATATTTTTTGAAAATATATAATTCCAACAAGGAGTTTACATATGTATTTACATGAATTTTATACATCTATCTTATTTTTAGATGATACATAACTTGCAAGATTTTTTATTTCAGAATTTGAATAAAAACAATTATTGAAAATTTACAATTAAACTTTCCAGTGAGAAGAAGATGCTTTGTAGTGAGTTCAACTTACCCCAATAATACGTTGAGAATGCATTTACTAAACATAGCATAGATCAAAATTGAGGTGATAGCTCAAACCAAATCTCGAAAAAGTTGAAGTAAATTCACAAATCAGGAAAATAATTATGATTTATAGAAGAAGAAATAATAAACAATTGATGTTGACAAGAATGAAAAAATTGATTTAAGAGATTTTTCAAATACGTATGAAAATAAAAATACTAAAAATTAAAACCTTTGCTCCATACAAATTAAAATTTATAATGCGAACATGATCAAGATTCATATATTATTCATAAAAAACATTTAATTTAATTAAAAAAATTAAGATTTTGTATCAAAATTGTTTTTGTATTTGATCAAATGAAAATTAAGTTGCAATTCAAGATGATTTAAGTGAGGAAGGATATAAAATTTCATAAATCATTAATAAGTGAACTATTTATAAATGATGTAATTATAATAAAAATTAAATTATTTTTATGGAGTTTCATTAATGCAAAAGTTCATATCATAAATGTACAACATAAACTTTTGATAAATTTGAAAATTGATATTCATATGTTACATCAGATCATACTCTTAGCAAAATAAAGCAATGTATCAAGTTTAAATACTTATAAATACATATGATACATTTTACTGTGATAAACTAAAATAATAAATGATTCAATATTCATAAAATGACATCACATGAAAAACTATGAAAATTTTAGAATATATCAATACTGATTGAATTCATAATTTTATAAAAAAATATTAAACAAAATATTGACACGTCAAAATTAGAATTTGTTGTATTACTTTTTTTTTGAAACTTAAAAATTAACCCAAGCTGTTTTTCTGTTAAGTGTGTTTATTTATAAATCAGTAAAAAATTCTATAAACACAATAAACATATGATCAAACGTTCAATTTTCACTATTTAAAATATTTGTGGGACATGAATATATTATTTACTAGTATTATGAAAAAAAATTACTTTCAATCATAAAAAAAAATGAAAGATTTTTTATTTTATTTATTATTCATGGGAATATTTTTTTATTTTAATAAATGAAAACACAAATATTATAAAAAAATGTATGATATGCTTAACAAAACTGTACTATATCAAATCATACATAAACCAAATAGTAGAATATGTTGTATGAGTTAAAAGCATACAGATAAAAACACGAATTTTCACTGAATTTCATCAACAATTGATTCATGTGTTTGTTGAACAATACATAAACTTCAACTATGAATTTAAATTCATATATTCTATCATCAACGATATTTTGTAGGCTTAATCATGATTATTACTATTATTTGAGCTTTTGATATACACAATGTGGGAACGAGTTATAATTGGCAATAAATATTTCACATGTTTTCAAAAAGCATTTTTTTATATACAGATGTAGTTAAAGATATTAAATCATGTGTATATGTTGGTTCCGTGTTGAATGTGTATGTTTTTTCGTGTTGTTAATCTACTTGAAATTCTTGAATCTTATTTTAAACATTGATGTTAGAGCAAAATTTGATTCATATCAACTTTTCATTTCAAATTGTTCAATTAATGTTATTGAAAAGTAAAAGAAGTCATCAATATTATATGATAAAGTTACGTTCATTTCATCACATATGAAATTTTGTGCATGTCATTCAATACATGAGATTGTATATATTATGATAAGATTGAAGATCTCATTTTGTTCATTTTTATGTTTACACATAGATTATACATATTATTATACTTAATTATCATAGACTCATCACACCATACAATCTATTATCTATCACCATGTTTTAATTTTGATAATAATTTCACCAATCTACAAACTAACTTATCTTCTTCTGAACATTTTTTAGTTGTCTAATTCATATTTGTTGTTGTTGAGTTCAATGAAGTAATGATATTACTACATCTATAAAATTTGTAACTAAATTAAATATTGCATCAACTGCACAGGCAAGTTAAATTGTAATATAATTTGCATATTCATGTTGTGCAAAATTTAGAATCATGAACTTATACATTAACATTCTACAACAGTTATCCATTATATTTCAGCTTGTACATTGTTTTGCAATCAATCAAAGCTTCATTTTTTTAAATCTCTACTAACTCCAATATATTATTTTTCATCAATGACTCCACTTCAATAGTCTTGAATATGCAATAGCTTATATTTTAATCTAAATATTTTTTTATTTTGTATACAATTTACTAAAATGGAAATGACATTTACATTTTATGATAACTTTTATGTTTAAATTTGTTTCCACAAATAAAATACTCACTTCAATTAAATGATATTTTTATTAATGTTTACAAATGCAATAAATTTTAAAATCATGCTACTTCATTCATAGTTTTTTTATAAAATGATAGACAAAATGAAAATTTAAGTTTTTTGTGAAATGCACAAAGCCCACTCTTGGCTTTTTGGATTTAAATGTACTTGAATCAAAATGGAAACTGCTCTGATAGTATGTTAGATTATATGAGCAAGATTATATGAAAGAGAGAGATCAATCATAGTTGAAGATTGATTGAAGTCTAATTGATGGATGATAATAGGTGTCTCAAATTGGGTTTAAGTAACCAATCCGAATAGTACCAAAGGCCATGAGGGGCACAAAGATTGCGCCTCTCGAAAGGAATATGCCCACGATAGTGGCACACATCCCTATCATGGGACACACCCATTCAAGGGTCGCATACTCAGTTGTTATTCATTCTAACCACTAGTAATCCCGATTCTAATAATTAGTATATTGTGTACAGGTCCCAAATAAGTAGGGAGTAATCTACATTCTAACATAAGTTGATGAAACAAATAATCCCGATTCTAATAACTAGTACATAGTGTACATGTCCCAAAGAAGTAGGGAGTAATCTACATTCTAACATAAGTTGATGAAACAAATATTTGCATCTCGCATTATACAATATTTGATAATAATATTATTTTTTTATAATTGTTTTTTTTATTGATTTGCTTAAAATGTGAAGAAACATAACACATGTAAAAAGAAAAATTTGGAATAGAAAATCCATAGTTATATTTATTTATGTCTTTAATCATGCACAAACTTAAGCAGATTATGTCAAAAATTTCAAATGTATCAAAATACATACACAAATGCAACCGAAAGATGTTGAGTACCATTCACTGCAAATAAAACACAAGAATAGCTTGCACACTCACAACATAGACAACAAACTTAGGTTCATCATTGCAAAATACAGATATTATAACAACTAAAACTTTAAACATTAAAAATCTTAACTCAGTCACCAATAGTTTTGATGAACTTTTTTTGATTACCTGGTTCAGGTAAACAAGATTAATTTAAACATTATTGAAATGACGTTCATGTTATTTTATAATAATTTCCTATATATTCTATGTCTTAAAAAGAATTACCTCCACAATCTATCCATATCTTCAAAAAATTCTAAAAGTAAAATCTAATAGAATTAACAAAGTAAGTTGGAAACAAAACAAGACAAAGTCGAGAAATTTTTTTTAAAATTGCTAAAAAAACTTCTTTTAGTCCTTAAGCAAAGCAACATGTCACTTTACAAATCTTATGAAGTAACAAACTTGTTCAAAATTGTAACTCAAACTAGAATGACTCATTAGTTTAAATCAATCTTGATTTATTCAAAATTGATTGGGCAAATCAAGATCTGTATGAGGTTTTTTAATTTTGTAATCACAATTTTTTTGGTGATATTTTGACTAAATCATATTTTCATATGAAAATATAGGATACCAAATATACTTATTAATCTTGTTGTAATCGAATTTAGATTGTACTAATTGTCTACGGCTTAATTTTAAAATGATATTAGTATAAATAAGATTAAAACCATCATAATTATCATATCATGAGCTTTGATTTTAACATCATTCAAATATACTCTTATCCCTGTTACTTATAAATCCCCTAATTTCCATTCAACATAAACAATTTCAAGAAGTTTAAGAAATCATAACTATAATACGTCAAAACTATGGATTACTTTTTACGAATAAACAAGCAATGTCATCTTTTTGGATGGTATCTTCATTTATGCATCTCGTCTGCTGTCATTAATCTTGTGTTTTGCTCCCCCATCCACTTGGAGTGTATATTATTATAAGAACAATACAAATTTCAGTGAAAGAAACCTGAAATCAATGTAGTGTACGTTTTCTGTAATTCAATTCGTTATTGTCATCACCACAAAGCAATATGACATTTTTGTTACAAATTAACGTCTGATGAGAAGCAAACGAATAGAAATAATACCTTGAATTCATGGGAAATAAAGCTTTTATAAGGATAGAACTATTTAGGCAAAACTTTAAGTGCATTAGCATAACTCGTTGTAAATTGGTGAAAAGTTGAACCCGGAGGATGAAAATTGGATTAGACTAAATATAATTATTGAAATGTACTATCAGATTAAATACATGTCTTGCAAGAACTCCAACATTATTCTTGGAACCAACAACTACGGACCGTATGTTCGGAGGCACTGAAAGACTTCCCGAAAGACGGAGAGATGTGTTGTCTTGGGGGTTAAAAGACTACCATTCGGTGATTATGCCTAATTAAATGAAGATCGAGAAAGTCTTTAGCAGATCCTAAATATATTCCAAATTGCTGGAGATGGAGATATAGGTGTAACACATGAAGATAAAGTTGAATGAGTTTGACTTGTTTGTCAAATTTTGGTCCAGCCAACTTCATTGAAACTGTAAGTGTATGCAAGCAATAACTTACATGGCATGGGGAATATGAGACATGGCCCATGTCACATGGGCAATGTTAACCATACATTTGTTTGATATATAGTCTTCAAAAGGGGTCTTTCTTTACTTTATACAGGGCCGATGTATGGTATGCTTTGAAAAATGACGAAGAGATCACAAGTATGCGGGTCATTATTACTTCTACATTGTAACTGCTCCATTTAAGATAGTAAAGTGAAATCCATTCACTCAGGTTCGAGGAAAGTCCCGTCTGATCACCGATTCGTCAATGAGTTCGATTTACTTAGGGAATATTCGACTTAAGAGACATTCTTTAGTGGTTCAGCTTTCTCTGGAAGGGCCTTCCACAAATATTGGTCGCCCAATTCTGCTTTCTGCCCGATATAGACGGAGAGAAGGATCTCGATACGGTACCCTCCCACTGGGTGCTCTTGAACCTGGTTCACCGGTTGAAGCCGGTGGACCCGATGTCAGGACATGTGGATCATAGCGCAGGCAGTAATTAGATCAGAGATCAGAGCATTGTTCCGATACCTCGTGGCAGAAACTGGCACGGGAGAGTGTAAATGCGGAACATCAGTTGTAAGCCCGAGAAAGACGAGGAGTTTACAGCCACACAGCAGCGACGGACAGATAGCTAGATATGTCGTGCACAGCACGAGTGCCTCCCAGATAGTACCTTCATGCCCGCGGCGAGCGAGCGATCGGTCGGACATCTTCGTCTGTTGCAATTTGATTTCAACGAGTTCAGCTCAGAATTTCCTGCAGTGTCATGGTTTTTAGCAGGTTCCTCAGGTGAAGGAAGGGACGTGAAAGTCTAGTCGAGGAGAGAGTCAGGTAGGGGGCAAAATTGTTTGGTAGACCGCATCATCATCACCTGCGGGTGCAATTCAGTTGCGGTTTGGGAGCAATGAGCAATTACTGTCTGCTGTCGTCGAGATCCAGTGAGGTTTTTGCTCTTGGAGTCGGTCCTTCTGCTGTTTGTGGTGTCACAGGGGAGTATACGAGAAGCGTACCGAGCAGAGTAGTGGTGGGTTGTAGCGCCGAAGACAGGTGGAAAGCCAGACCACATGGCGGGGCTGTAAACAGAAGAGAAGCAATCACACAATTGGGTGCTGGCGCTTTGGCGGTCACATTTCTTGATCGCAGTGCCGGGCGCTCCGCAGCAGTCCAGCAAAATCAACTGCCTGGACGAATTCCTGGCTTGTCTGATGCCGATGAGAAGGGTGAGATTTTTCACTCGCGAAATTAGACTGAATTCTGAAACTTGTTTTCAGTCGCTGGTTTTGCCGCGTACACTACTCACGCATCAAGCCTACCACCACGAAGGAGTATTTTGTTCTCTGTCACAATGCTTCACCATCCCGAGGAACATATTCAATGACATTTAAACTGGAATTATATAACAACAGGGTGAGCATGGGCTTGAGCATGTCGGGTGAATTTTTGACGTGTATTCCAATGCTTTGGAATATCTGTTACTTCACTTCAAAACTTTCTGTCGGAATAGCAAAACGTAGTCCCTTGATATTCCTTTTGTATGATGATCGGCTGTCTTGTGTAACAGGGGTTCGGACTTATCGAAGACCTGATGGTAAGTCAGGCGGACATGGAGTGGGTTGGAGTCCGATTATTCCGTATACTTTCAAAGTTCCCACAGACTGGCAGGAGGTGAGGGTTCGCCTCCTATCTCCGTTCAATTTCCTGCTTGAGGTGGTCACTGTGTACACGTATTTCACCACAAATTTTCTACCTTTGGGCCATGCAAGTTCTGGATTTATGAATATTTAATTATTTATGAGAGTGACTCGCCACCCCCTCTGAAAGTTGCGCGTAGTGCAAGACATGCAGCTACGGACAATCGCTAACTCAGTGTAATTTAAATCTAAAGGCTGCTTCTCGTGCTGGTGGATATGCAGAACTTTTAGATGGGACATGTCCAAATCCGAGTCTATATGATGTTTGTCTGATATGAGAAAAGCATGAAAATTTTGTTACTCAACGCTTTCATATCTTCTGAACATTTTTTCCATCTCTTATTGCCATCGTGAGCCCTGCTTCTGTTCTCTGCCCCGTGTACTTAGAAAAATCTTTACGGCTTGGCAGTGCAGATTCCTGTCTCAATAGCGGATCTGGGTGGTACTGAGATAGATCTGCGCTTTCAAAGCCCCTCAGAGGGTAATATTAGCGTCATTGTTGCACCAGTGCTTCGATTCTCAAGCGGTAAGATTTGAAGGGAGACATGAGCTTCGTGTTCTGTAAATTCTTTCGGGTGACAGTCAGTTCAAATGCATGAAGTACCTACTCGTGTGTCGAGAAGCTGTATGAATGATATTGCGCAATTTAGGTTTGAAATGATTATCACAGTGTGCACGTGCAAAGTTCTTCACTGCATGCTCATGGTACCAATGGAAGCACGGTGGCGATGCATTTTCGCAGAGCTTGGAGACAATGTGAAGATAGAGGACATCGGTGAGCCGCAGAAGGTAATTGATGCTTTCGGACCGGAGATCACTGGGCAGAACGTGGAAGGGAAGGTGAGAAACATGGATGTAAAGAAGTACGGAGGACGTACTTATTATCAGTACGAACTCGATGTGCCCCACATGCTGGTCACTGCGACTGCTGCCGGAAATCGACTGTACTTATTGAGCGTCACTGCAAATGGTAAACTCCCTTGCCTTCGAGTTTGCCATTACGTCCATACTCCAGTGCAGCTTTGTCTGCCGCTTTTGATATCGTTCGGGTTCTTGTGGATGTCTCATCGAACCTCTCATCTCTCTGTCTGTCTGCAGGTCGCCAGTGGAAGAAATTTGCACCAGATTTGAGAGATATCCAAGACTCATTCCGCGTGGAGGCATGAGAACCTGCTTGTGTGCCGAGGATGCCCATACCTGTCGGTGGGGACTGGCCTTATGCATCCTTGGTCACTGTCTATATCATCAGCATCGTCGGGTCCAATCAATTTATGTGACGCTAGAAACTTGGCTAGACGCAGTCGCATGCAGCTTTTTGTACTAAAATTGTTATCCTTCTCAAATCAGTGTCAGCTCGTAGAGTGTATCAATATGATCATTTTTGCTTTGGCTCGAAGTATGTGATGCTTTTCCGGGTTCCGGATTCGTTAGAAGAGTCAGTTACCCGAGTCAACGACTTGCAGGCTTTTACAACACACTTTTGAGAAGCCTTAGAGCTGTGGAATTAGACAGAGCGAAGAAACAATACAAGTATGTAAATGAACCAACTCTTGTGTATTCAAGTCGGGAGGAGTTCAATTGAGCTTTCATTGTGGGTAACAAATTCAATACCATTGGTTTCAAATGCGTTTACATTACAAAGTGTTCGATTTTATTCTTTACTCCTCCAGTCAACTTAGAATCAATTTATAAACAAAATCTGAACACTTAATGATATCGAACCAGGCTTGATAGTGTGACACTAAATACTTGATACTTCGAGTGTTTCATCGAGAAATGATCAAACCGTGTTCATGATCAAATGTCCAAATCATATTCATGATCCCAGTAAGACAAGAAGGTTGAAACCTTAAAGGCGTCTACCACAATATCTCTCTTACTTAACTCTCTTAACTTGCATGAAAAACTGTATAGACAGGTGTCTTACATGTTCAAATGCGACAACAAATGGCAAAACAGCAATTCAATTCCGACGATCAAGAATTCTATAACCAACATTTCAGCCCATATATTGCACTCCGTGTAACGATGGATGTTCAATAATCAATGCACAGACATGAGTTGAAATTGGAATTAAACGCTCTTTGAACATTAGTTCATTCACTTGAAATTTGAAGTCTATAAATCGAGTAGACTCTCTAAGCAATATCTCGGATTACTTCATTCAGTATTTATAATTGAGCCGGCCATTGTGAATAAATTTCAAATTAATACTAGTTTTAATTGCAACAGTTTCGAAGCTTTGACATAACGGATACTCCAAGCAACCATTTGTTTCTGGAAATTGCTGGCACATGTAAAAAAAGTTGACTATTGAGAGATCAAGTCAGATAAAAGAGCACATGAAATGTATCCCAAGAATAAAGAGAGCAGCTCAGTCTCCCGATCAATGGGGTGATATGGGGAGAGTTAAGCCCAAGGACCTAGTGCTAGGCTAAGCCACCATCATTTTACTTCGGAGTGAAATAATAGTACAATGCAAAATTACTTGAGAGTGTATACAAGTACCCTACATCATTTAGATAATATAATATTCATTGAAATTCATTTCAGCATTTCTAAACGATTCTCTTTCATGAATAGCAGATAAAATATAGAATATATATTCCATTCTCTCATCTCTCATCTTACGGCTTAAGAAAAAATTCAACACTTTAAGGTACCGTAACACAAAACAATTGCAACTTATATACAAGTACGAGTGACCTACCATCGCCTTTATTCGGAATGATAAACATATTTTATCATAATGAACATATACATACAAATGATGGATTGCGGATGTGCAGTCCGATGAAAAGTGAGAGATCATCATTTTCATTCGTCTGCAAAATTCTCACCACAATTTACAACATTCTGAAGAGTTTTGGATTCGACCACTGCCAATCTTTGAAATGGACAAGTTACTCGTCGTGGAAGAAGAAATATACGGATAACGAAGTTATAATTTTTGTTACAACTTCGTGATAAGATAATGAATTGTCACCCGCTACACGTTACATCAACGTACGAGGTGACGGGCCTTCCCTTGCTTGCGAGTTGTTATTTTAGATTGTACCGTGGCCGAAGGAATGTTTGACCCACCGCAGCTTTCTTAGCATGAGCATCGCTGTACCGCCGGGTTTTCAGAATGTGCTCCATGCGCCCTCGATTTGGGTTTCATGATTGCTTCCAGTACAGGCAGCAAGCAACTTGTTTCGAGTCGGGCCTGTAGGTCTGGGGAGACCGGCACGTGCTTGCAATACTTGTGAGGTTAGCGACCGTCGAGCCAAACGACATCGTCGTGAGGACTAGACGGGCTCTCTCGATGGTTTACATATCGTATTTACTCGGGTGGAATTCAGGAGCCTTGGCTTCTCTCTCGATGAGCCAGTTCATGATTCGACTTGGAGTTTGACGACTTCCGATTTCGTCCTGAGCTGTGTTTGAGAGGATTGGTGGGAAATTTAAAACCTAGGAACGCAGTCCAGATAGACCGAGCTCAGATATCAAGGAAATCTTTCCTGCGTTTCGGGATTCCAAACACCGGTGAGTACAGGAGTTTTACCTCGTGCAACGGGGTTAGTGGTTTCCAGTTTGCGCGTTGCGCGTTGGGTTGATGGGGGCAGTAAGCAGCGAGAGATGAGAGAAATCTTGTGTGGATCTCCGCAAAGTGCTACAAAAATGCGCCCATGGGGGAATTGGATATTGATATTCTAGTTTGGTGGGTCTCTGCAGATCTTCGGCTCGTAGTTTGAACGCGACTGCGCATTTTCGATTGCCGGGTGACAATATTTCATGCTCATAAAGTGGAGATCCTGAGAGTGGATTATTCGATTACCGGACTTGAGGGTGGTAGAATCCATCCCAATCTTCTGGAGTCCAGAGGTTTTGACGTTTGTCGTAATGTCGGCCCGAATGGTACAACGAGCTCTGAGGAACCACGATGTTGGATCTTCTGCACTGACGGATTTAGGCCGCAGTGAGTCAGATGACGATCATGCCCAAGAATCCTCCGTAACAAATCGTTTTGATCTCTTAGGGTTACAGGTAAGAACTTTGACTCTTTGCATCGTCTTCTGACCTTCCTTTCACCCTTGATATGAGTTGAGTTTGCTCGTCCCAGATTTTCTGACTGGCAATTTTTCTTCCCTTTTTTCTTCTCACTGTTGGTTGTTCTGGTTTTTATCGGTTAGTTCTCTTGGTCCCGCTGTCACAGAAGCTGGTAGCTGTGCCGGGTATTTTTTTGGTGACGACCAGGTCTTGCTACTTTTAAAATTATGTCGTAGGAACTAAGGGGCTGGATGCGATTTTTCAACAGGAAGATGGTGAGGATGATAACGAAGACGAGAAGACTGAGAGGCAATCAGACCAACAAAGCGTTGCAGGATCTGCTTCCACTTCAGCATCATCATCCGTTAAAGCAAAGAGAAAGAAAAACAAGGGTAAGAAGAAGGGCAAACAGCAGCAGCAGCAGCAGCAGCAAGCATCTTCAGAGGAGAAATCTCACGGTGTTGATGAGGAGTCAGTGGATCAGGTTTTGAGTAGACTTGCAGACAGAAATGATGAAGCTTCATCCTCGACGCTGGGTAACGATTCAGAATGGTCATTTTTACACGCTACGAACGCATATGATAAACACTTAGGAGTGAATACCAAACACCTGAGGGCTGAAGATGAACTCCGGCGCATTTTTGGGTCTAAAGTTATAAATTCTGTGGAATCGGGAATGCAAAGGCGGAGGCAATCTGTTTCCAGGCGTTCAGGCAGAGGTATGCCTTTGAGGAAAAGCTTGTTGGTGGTTCCCATGGGGCATTGGGCTCGCTGGGATGGTGGAATGTCCATGGAGTGTACCGAAATTAAAGATGGCCATCAATACTTCAGGTGCTTATCATTGCCGTGTTTTGCATGCCTGGAAGGAATTGTTGTCATGATCCAAAGCTTGAACAAAATTACCCATCTTAGTGGTTTTTAGTCTCAAGTTTGACACTTCTGCATCTTTACACTCTTATGCCGCCAGTTTTACTCTTCTGGTTTTATGTTTCACTATGTCACACTGTCCCTCTCTTTTCTTCCCATCTCTTCGTCTTCAAGTATACAGTATCCACATCCTAGGACCGGTCAGCAAGGATGCGGGGTCTGTGGTCTTCAGCCTATGATAGGCTCGTTCTAATGAGTACAGTTTATGCTGTTTGTTCTTCCCATATCTTCTATCGTCGCATTCTGATCTTCTTTTCGTCTCCTCTTGAGCGCAAGGGATGTCTGTCCAATTCTGGGCGGTCATTGAAAGCCGAAGAGAGCTTCTGTGAAGCTTAACATTCTATTGCCGCGTTTAAGCCTTTAGGTGTATCATCGAAGTAGTTTTGAGCTTTCAGCAATGTGAGATGGATGGACTTTCGCTCTCTAACATTCTTTTGTCTCTGTGACTTCTGAAAACTACGTATCGAACGAGGAAATCTTGTCTTCTTGTGGTGTACTAGCCTGACAGTGCAATCTAATGTAAGAGCTGTTCACTGAGTAGCAAGCGGGCCATGTGATGCTTTTGATAATGGAAGTCAACTTGAGCAGGTGCGGCCTTGTGTGTTGTACTAGGAGGGAGCGTTTTTTCACTTTTGTTAATCTCGACATCCACGTGCATGTTCTTCACGTATACCGAACCGGATGTGCACGATAATATCGCACATTGAACTTCGAATAAATGCTGCGAAGCTGGGAGATTGTTGGACAGTGACATGCTTCAAGCCCAGTTTGGAGTATTGATAAAACGCTTAGAGTTAATTCTCACCAGGTCAAATGAAGCATAGTAATGGTCTTTCCTTTTCTCCTACTTCTTATTGACTCACAAATATTGAGCCTTCTTCAATCATGTGAGTGCGATGACTATCGAGGAGTTTTCCTGTTGATTTGTGGAACTCCTGAACCAATCTCATATATACTGGAAAATGGAGGAGAGGGCATGCCTGGTTTCTCATTGAGTTTCATCCCCGGCTTGTCTGATTTTCTCAGTCTTTTCACGCTAGGACCGGTCAGCCAGGTCTATGGTCTTCAGTCTCTGACAGCCACATACTAATGATAAGAAGTGCATGAAGGATACAAGTGGAGGGTTTGGACTTGTGGAGTCCTCTTAACGCACATGCTAGGATCGCACAAGATCCCAAAATAAACAGGTTATGTTCGCATATTAGTTAGCAGCTCTATGTGAAGTAGAGGATTCGTCATTCTTTATGTTGGATTTTTAGAAGGCCTGGGCCTTCTGAACATCTGAACACGATAGGCCTTCTATACTAGCCTTACCGTGGCTTCTAAGGATGTCATGGACATATCTTAGAGCCACCGTAACGAGCCATCTGGGTAGTGAACCGAACTTTTCCAGCATATCCAACAGGATCAAGCAAGACAACGCTCCTACATATTCTTGACTAGATGCGACATTTAGCAGAAAATCCTCTTGGGAAGAACGACGTTTTTCTTTTTCTTCTCCTCAGTAACTGTTTTATCTAATCTCATTGCATATCGTGGTCATTTTGTTCGAATGGTTGGCAGCAGGATTGGTTATCTGGACGGTTTCTGAATCGACTATAACATACGTTCTGTCTCCTGTTCAGTCTGACGAAGCTTGTTGTTGGGTACATGTCTTTTCGTGGTTGTTATCGGTATTATCCTGCTTCAGTGAAAGTTTCATGTTTTGGTGGGCAGCTTCTGGGTGGTTCTTATCGCTCCCAGTAGTTTAACATCGTTTTGTTTCGGTCCGTTATGCTCTTTTTTTGAGCTAAGTTCATGCCTTTGATGTTTCTGCTCGAAGTTGTTTGTTCTTCCTTTATTGTTTATCCGCAGTCGATCAATGCAAGTTTAGTATTCTGGGTTACAATCAGTGTTCTTGTGCGGAGAAGCTTCAAAAAGTCCGCTGGCGCAAGGTTTGGACCGATGATACGGTGAACTCAAATTTTCACCGTGTATTACAAGTAATTTTGTGGAGCACGTTCATCGTAAGAACTTTGGACGAACTCACTCATCGCTTAGGGGCCATTCAAAAGAACTGGCTTAAATCATGTCAATGCAACAGCACACATTCCTTAGGAACTCCTTACAGTGTTTTTCAAAGAAAACAAATCATCTGATCATGGGTTCAGTGTGAGGTATGTTCTTTGTGCCAATGGCTGTCAAAGTGTGGCCTTTTGTTTGGACGGCTCCTTGCTGGCTATCCTGCATAGCCAGCAAAACCTTTCTGTTACCTGCTCCTACTACTGATTAATATTAATGAGTTTTGTTTGAGCTATTCTCACCTGAAATTGATTGCCTTGATTGTTACTTTGTTAGAAATTGTTAGTGTGATGGGAGGAGATGACGAAACTGCCTCGTCTGTTGATTATAATGGACCTTCTGTGATCAGTTTGTCTTTTCCGAGATTTATAATTACTTGATGGATCCTTAAAGACCAATAAAAGATTAAGAATACCCTGCAACTTGTATACTATTTGACAATATATTACAAACCTTCTGTCCCTTTACTTTTCAGAAAGGTTAATCACGAAATAACGAACAGAATCATAGAACAGAATACGTCACAGAACATTTTCGCACTTCTGGTGACGTCAAGTTTTCGGTTTTTTCAGCATATATAGTAAAAGATATTACGGAACTGTCAAAAGAAGCAAATGGATGAGTTAGTATCTTGGCTTTCATTTGCAAAAACCGCAGGCGACCTTATCGACATTATGATGGAGGCAAACCCCACTATAAGGCAGACCACCTTTCTTTAAAATTTCATCACCTTTCATTATCCCACTTCTTCTTCTTACTAGTCCTAATCAGTAGCAGCGCTCCGCCAGAGTGAGTTGTTAATGTTCTTCAGTCTGACAGGGAATACTGATTTCACATCGTACGCTGAAAAGATCATCTGCAAAAATAGAACTATTCGTCTCCCTTTTAGGCTCTATCCGACCACCTTCCCGCCTTTAAGAGTCGGGTAATAGTTTACAGTCGTTTATTGGTCATGATGGTCGTTAGACACTCAATCTCAAGTTCGATACCTTCTCATCTGTCTTCTACCAAGAGGTAGCAAAATGGAACCAACCATTGGATGATCTTTTTGTTTCTCATTTACTTTCTGGGCTTAGTATGGATAGTCTAGTCAAACATTGTGGTGACATTTGGATTGTAATTGATGAATTCAAATTGATGTTAGTTAAGGGTTCACGAAAAGTAGGACTTAGATCCTCTACGTCAAGAGGTTCATAGACTTTACAACGAGAAAGTTCTCTAGGCATGTCTGTCCAATCTATCTCTGCTTTCAGCATGGCCAAATAAGACGTGTGGTCTGACTTCCGATGGCCACTCTATGTCTAGCAGTGATTATTCAGTTGTAAACATGATGTCCGACATGACCCACAGCTGGTTGCTTTAAACCTCGCAAAAGTTTGTACTTGCTGAATTCAAGTCCTAGTTTTTTTGTCCTGCCGTGCTGTGTTCTTTAAAACTGTAATAGATTCGTACTGAATTAAGTTGCAATTGGAATCCGCAGCTACAAATATTCGTCATCATATGCTGAAGTGCAAAAAAAATTCGAGGTCTGTGTACGATCTCATAACCCAAATACTATAATCGCCCTTCTTCGCAACCATCCTTATCACGTGGACTCCTTACTAGCGTTGGCAGAGGTCTACAAGCATATGGGGGAATATCAACAAGCAGCAGAATTACTGGAACAGTGTCTTTACGCCCTCGAATGCGCATGGCACCCGTACTTCAATCCTTCTTTAGGAACTCATAGGCTGGATTATAAAGTTGATTCCAACAAGGCTCTGTTTCTGGCATTATTCCGTCATATGCAGCATTTGGGGAAGCGAGGTTGTCACTGCACCGCTCTGGAAATATGTAAACTTCTTCTCTCTCTTGATAGCACGGATCCGTGTGGTGCTCTATTTTGTATAGATTTCTTTGCCTTGCGTGCCGAGCAGTATCAATGGCTAGTGCAGTTTGTTGAGTATAGTAGTGATAAAACCATCCCCTTCCTTCCAAATTTTTCATACTCTTTGGCCATTGCCTGGTTCCGCATGGAAGAAAGCAGCCCAGAGAATAGAACGCAAAATTCTGGCACCTTGAAAGAAGAAAGTAGAGAAAGCAAATCGAAGGCATTTAAGCTCCTGCAACAAGCACTTGCGATACATCCAACGGTCTTGAAGAAAATTATTGACAAAGTACCCATCAAGGGAGATGCTGGATGGACTGATATTCTCAACCATCCTCATTTTCTCAAGGCCAGCGAAGGAGGACCCACTTTGGAACACCTCATCAGTATATATGTTGAGCGAAGTTATTTGCTCTGGAGGGCACCTGATCTCCAAGCTTGGCTGAAGGACGCTGCAGCATCGTTAACAAAACTTGCAGACAAAAAGAGTCCTGAAATGGCAAAGTGGGAGTCTGTTAGAGAAAAAGTTTCCCAATCAAACGATAATCAGTAAGTCCTCCTTTCCCCCTGCTGGAACTTGTAAATATTTTTTTTTCTACTAAGAAGCCTTTGCGGATTCTAGTTTCATCACAATCGCGAAGCATGCATGCTGATAAACATCGGAATCTCTTAGTATTGATGTTTAGGCTGTCACTTTAACTGTGATGTTTCTCAGTGAGCTCAATGAGTGTAAATGCTTTTGTTTTCCAGGTATCAACACCTGCAGGTTTC
The DNA here is from genome assembly GCA_037833965.1 of Marchantia polymorpha subsp. ruderalis. Lineage (NCBI taxonomy): Eukaryota > Viridiplantae > Streptophyta > Marchantiopsida > Marchantiales > Marchantiaceae > Marchantia > Marchantia polymorpha. Next base: position 27,558,760 of record AP031351.1, on the reverse strand, counting down.
TGAATTTTCAGACTCCACCTCAACTCTCCCTCCAGAAGAGATTCCACAAATGATGTTTCCACCAGGCTTTGAGCAAGGACTCCTCGCGGAAGATTTTCTTGAAGTCGGTGGACCACTTGAACTTCCACCACTACAAGATGGCCGGGACATTCCCCAGGCTATTGAACATGCTGCTTCCCAGGGTCGCAATGCCTTGTTGCAGTTCCTACAGTCTTTGGTTCCGTGGATGGAACGGGGAGCTGGAGGTATTGATGAAGGTGCTCCTATACTGCTCGACGATAGTAGTGACAACAATGACTCAACGACAGGAGAGTTTGGAGATGAGAGTCCGATGTAACAAAGTTTCCTGCTTTATCAAATTTCAGAATGCGTTTGATCTGATTTTTTCGTCCACCTATGTGTTTACATCGCATTATATTGGTCCACATAATGTTCAAACATGTTTGTGTTATTCTGCAAGTCAAACCGGGTTCGAGTAGCGTAGTTGATAGCTCAGCTCAGCCCAGTTTTATTTCGTCAGTTGCACTGAGCAGGTATCTTGTGTCTGTTTGTTACGTTTTGTCAATCTAATCTTTCGTAAGGCGTGGGAAGTGTTTTTGCGTATACATGTATGTTCACCTCATAGGTTCTCATCAATAAGTGACGAAACAGAGTTTGACGCACTTAGCTGAAGTCCGGACTGTCCAAACAGTACAGCATCACTGCTTGCCTCTCAGCCTTGAGCTCTTTGCGTCGTTTTCCTCATCCGTTTGGCAAAACAATTTTTCTATACGACGTACATAACTGGTGTGACAGATAAAGAGCTTCATGGGTTCCCTCTCACTACATCCCGCGCACTTCATGCAGGACGCGGGGTCTCATGAAAGTAGCGAGTTCCCTAGACGTGTTGATCTTTGCAGTACATGCAAGGGGACTACTAATGACTGTGACTACTATAAGTGAAGTCCACACTGCAGAGGTCCACCAAATTTTCTACTCTGCAAGGATAAGAACGAATATGATTTTAGGCTGACTGGAGCATGTCCCATCATGATCAACTTGTGTTTGCAATTTACTGGTTTTAGTCAGGAAATGCGGTGACCTTTTCATGATTTTTTGACTATTTGAAGATTCTTCGTATAACCCGGAATCTGCATGCAATCATAAAATGATCAAAGTTGGATACTGAGTGCGTCCACATGAAACCCAGGACGACTGATAACTCTCTCCGATATTCAACCCACAACCGGTCGGAAATGCATTCATAATTTGGTCCATTCCATTTCAAATTTAGGGTTGTAATAGCATATGATTACCTAAATAGAGCATAATGGTAAAGACATCATCAAACAAGAACAAAAATATCCCAGATAATCACGAACTGTCACGGTTTAATATTTTATTGAAGAGTTTTATTTCTTAAGCCCATGTCACTCCGCCGCTGAAGTCATCACATTGCAAAATAGAATCACACTTAAGATTTGAAAATTATCTAATAAGAGACTTGAGATGCAGCACGCGATTCTGCAGTTGCTAATAACGGGGGAAAATTTCCAAATTGCACTGAGCTTCTAATGTACATATTTGCTTAAATAATGACTTACCTTATGCACCACTCATAACATCTGAATTGGAATCTTTATTTCAGATGTGGTATCTTCGACAAACCAAAGCAATTTGCACACGATAACAAAATATATAATTCACACATGCACGTAGGAATGTAGACTTAAAATTGAAAAATTATCTAATGGAAATGCTTCCATAGACAAAATTTTGAGGCGGGCAGTGATGAGCTCGTTGCGACAAGCTCTCAATCCGAAATCTTGCATCTCCAATGCCGATAATCGAATTCCATAAATTCGCCCCATTGCTGCCTCCTCAATTTCTCCCTCACAGACCTTGTTGAGCTCTCAATTCGCGATTGCACTCTTGTGGAATGTTGACGTTGAGCTCACGTTCCTCCAGGTGTAATTCGCTACCCTAACAGCATCGCAGACTCATGTGAATTGAAGGTACGAGTGTTTAAATTTCTTTCCCATTTGGTGCTGTCTTTTACTTCAACAAATATCCTTCGCCGAAGATCCTTCGTATGTAACTCGGAATGCACCAACGCCAAAGTCCGAATACTGTACTAAACATTTGTCGAAGTAGGTTCTCCGCTTCATACCTTCGCAGCTCATGATTCCCTTGTCCATTTCCAACGTTCTTGGGCTCATTGGAAAGAGCACGTAGATCTCTACCAATTTGGATCCTGTCTACTCCTACTCCTATTCAGCGTCTATTCCAAAATTTCCTACTTACTCTTTTTCTTACTAGTCTTGTTCTAAAAGTTTGAAATGTCTAGTACTTTATTTCTCAAACTTCATTTTTTTCGAGAAAATGAAATAACTACGCTATCACAAAACGACTTGTTATTGAATGTCATGAATCTGACATGGAAATACAAATGGGCAAGCCTCTGTTAAGTTGGCAATTGCCAAAATTGTCTTTATTCAACATATTATGACGTCACTCATAATATGATAAATATGACCAAAATCTTCAATTGCTTGAAATGCTTACAATGCATGAAGCATTAGTGACAAATCTATTAATGGCTATTTCTACTCATATTTCTCCCAACTAATCACGAAAAAATTGCCTTCCAAAAATGTATTATCAGGATACACATCAGGAAAAATTTCTAGGAAATATACATAGTTTGGGAAATTGAATCAGAAGTATTCCATGCTTCATGCAAAACAAGAGATTTTGGCATTTGATCCACTATTTTGCGGAGAGCATCCATCAACAGCACGCAGATTTTTTTTCTTCTTTGTGTACAAACGCGTGAATGTATTCGAAGCTGAATTTCTTTTCAATGTGATATTGGAGTTTAATGATAAGGTACACACAGCTTGATGGAAACATAGTCGCGAATTCTAGAGTAAAACACGGGATAAAGAAGCTGCCGTGCATTGTTACCATCGCTTCCAATCTCAACCTGCGACACTAACTACTAAATCTCCATCGGAACAAATCACAACATTCTTCTTAACGTACGACAAGTTATCAAATGACATCACAATAATCAAACCGCACCTTCAAACAATATGTACAACTTCCTTGACATCCATGTTAAAACCATTACGACATGATATGACTTGATCTTGTTTATGGATTTGTGATTCAAAAAGTAAACCTTGCATTACTATCAAGTATTGAAAATAGTGGATGAACCTAGAGATGAGATCTTTCTGCTGTGGTACCAGCAATGCGAAATGCTACAAGATTTCAAACAGAATATCGATATCTGCAACAATTAATATTAGTGAAAATAAAACAATCTACCACATAACAATCCGGTTAAAATCAAGATTTTTTTGATACATGTATTCAATAATACGACAATGATTAGTAAAAAATCAAGGCAACATTTTGCTCAACGATAACCAACAAGTCGTAGCTATCTTTCATTAATTGAAATGTGCTGTCGGCGTAGTTATCCGACAGTGATAGTTAATGTCGAGTAAAATCTTTTATTGAGACATACATAAACGGCTTCAATCACAAGATTGATTGAGTTGATGTGCAACACACAAGAATTGAACTAAGTAGCAACCATTTTATTCAATTCGATTAGATACACTAGTCATTATTCCACAAACTTGATTCGTCATATTCCGGGCACCATTGTTGATAAGAACATATATCTCTAAGACATACAAATTGCATCTACGAAATTCTTAAATGTTTCAAAGAATTTGTCTCGAGTGTACGTCACGTATAGAGTAAGAGAACATAAATAAGCACTACAACCTCATGCCCATAACAAACCTCACTCAAACATCAAAATACGAGATATTTTCACCAGTGTATGAATCAAATAAAATTAAAAAAAGTTAAAAACTAGCAAATATTATGATGAGTTTCTTAAATGTCAAACAGCGATAGTCACGGGAACAAACAATGTTACTTTTGCTTCATTGCATCTGCCAAGATAATTGAAATTCAATTTTTTGCGTGCACATTTCACTTGGTGTGCTGTCAACTTAAACATTAATTTAAACGACGAGTCAAAATCAACCATCTCAATAACAAGCTTGAAAAGCTTGATATTCTTGATATGAACTCGATAACATACAATCACATTGTCGGATTTGATCCACTTGAAAAAATATTTACAGCTTTGGCATCAAATAAACTCGTCCGTAGAATTGTATTGACGATGTTTATGTTGATATCAAAATCTTACACTCATCACGATGTAGGTCAATGGATTCTGGAAGGTGAGTCCATTGGGTTGTTGAGGACTGCACCAAAACTAAGACTAAATACTATGTACGATGGTGTACGCCGCTCCACAATGGAGTGGCAGAACACTAGAGCCGGTGTTAGGGCACCCTTCAAGTACCCCTAAGGCCATGACTACCACCCTACAAGACGATCCTTAGGCATGGCGCAAGAGAGCAGACCTTACTAGCTGATTAACTAAAATACAAAGAAGAGCTCTAAATAGCTCAAAAGAAGCAAAAGAAAATTTTCTGTAGTACCTTCTGGCAAGACACCCGTTTTCAAAACATGTTAATATCAACTTCCATTCCATTCTAATGACCACTTGATCCCAATTCCATCACATTGATTCTACCGTCATGATCTTCGAGTTGTTTCTTTCAAGTTGAGAGTCTGGAGGCGAAGCTTTTGAATAAAGATCTTGTGCTTTGCTGCAGGAAGAGGCTTGGTAAGATCATATGCAATCTCATTTGCAGATCTCACATACTGTAGTCATAGATTGCCCTTTGCAAACTGCTCACAAATATAGTGATATTTTACTGCAATGTGCTTGTTCTTCTGATGCAACTCAAGGTTCTCGGCAACTTTGAGACAACCTTGGTTGTCAGCCAAAAGCAATGGAGATTGGGCACTCTTGTCCGTGTAATCCAAGTTCTTAAGGATATATCGAAACCAAGTAGCTTCTTGAAATGCCATAGCTACGACAATGTACTCAGCTTCAGTTGTGGACAAGGTAACGTAGTTCTGACGCTTTGATCTGGCTATTAATAATACCTCTAAAGAAAAACCAGCAATATCCGGTTGTCGAACGATAAGTTGCTGTACATTGTGCAAAATCCAAATCTGTATATCCATAAAATCGACCGTAGGCTTGATCATATTCACCACCGTAGATAATTGCTAAATAAACAGTGCCTCTGAGGTAATGAAAAACTCTCTTGGTTGCCAACATGTGGTCTTTGGATGTATTGATTAAGAATCTTGATAGTACACCACATGTGTACAAGATATCTGGTCGAGTGTGAGTGGCGAGATACATCAATGATCCAATCATTGACTGATACAACTCAATCTCCTGCTTGGAGGCTTGAGCAATATTGAGAATCATCTGATTCTTCATACCACAATCCATTGAAGAATCCACAAGACGAGCCTTGGACATGCCAAATTTGTCAAGGATCTTCAAGATATAGGCGTCATGGCAGAGTGAAATAGTGACTTTGCTCCAATCATGTGTAATACACACTCCAAGAAAGTACTTAGCAAAGCCCATGTCGTCAACTTCAAATTCAAGGGCAAGCTTGGCTTTGAGATCTTCAATAGCCTTCGTTGAGGCGCCCAAAAGAATCATGTCATCCACATACGTGTCAATTGTTACTTTTGTCTTTTTGTTGTAGTAGACACATGAATCATGGGACAGCGGATTGTAGCCAAGCTTGATGAGTGACTTGGAAAGAGTTTCCTGCCTGAGTTTTCGAGATTGCTTAAGTCCATAGAGAGCCTTCAAAAGCAAGCAGACGAATTGCTTGGTAGTCTCCTAATCACCTGCTGTCCACAGTGCAAGAACTTTGAAAAATACCTCTTCCTTCATGAGAGACTCGAGGAAAGCTCCGATGACGTCCATCTGCTCAAGGTACCAAGCAAAATGAGTTGCCAAGGCAATTGCAATCTTCCATGTTGCTCACTTGCAAACACTAGCAAATGTGTCGTCATAATTGCGACCATACTGCTGTTCAAATCCCTTGACGACCCAACAACTTTGTAAATAAAAATCTTTCAATTGATGTCACACTTTCTCTTGAAAATAAGTCTACCACGTAGAACCTTTTGATCTAGAGGTACCTTGTGTGGTTGCATGGGAGTCCATGTCTTGTCCTGGAAAGCATTTGATATTCTCTTATAACAACGTATTTCCATTTGGCAGCGTCTCTTGAGGTGAGGGCATCCTCCAACGTCATAGGATCAGCTTCATCGAGTAGTTGACGTGTTGCAGCGTAAGCAGCGTGATTAACAGCTTTGACAAAAGTGGCGTTCGGATTGAGGCCGGCAAAACGTGCTTTGAGTTGACTCTTGTAATCAACACGCTTATTAATTTTGTTGCTCCGATGAATCTTAGGGAGAAGTTGACAAAGCTCTGGTTCAACTGGATGATGAGGAATATCTGACACTTCTTCATTGTTAACATCTACATCAAGAACCATATGTCAATAACCTCATGACCTTCAAGATTTTGATGAAGAAAATGAATCTTTTCAACGTCGTTATCATCATCTTCCACGGTTGGAGGTTTCAGATTTCCACTGTTGGAGATCTGAAACCGGCGTTGGGAGAATTCTCCACATCAGCACTCATTGTTCTTGGAACTTTGACGAGCTCAAAGACTTCATCATCAGCCTTTAGAAGATCAATATGCTCATCAAAATCTTCTGCTAAGACAACTGGTTAATATGAGTCACTTCCTTCAAAGAAACACACATGAGAAGTGCGGATCACCTTTCCCTTTCCATGAGTGTGTGGAATATAGACTTTGTAGATTGAGTTTTCATCATAGCCAACAAGAATACCAACTTGAGCTCTATGATCAAGCTTTCGAGACTGCACACGATCTTCCTGCTCAATAAGAATATAGGACTTGCAGCCAAGGACTCTCAAATGATCAACGGAGATCGTGTGCTCGACATCTGGCTCGACGTTGTCAAGGAAGTCATGCAATGGCATCTTATCAAGCAATTTTGATGTAGCCATGTGGTTGGTGGTGTGAATAACTGCGACCTAGATCTCATGCCACAAATTCAAAGGAATGTTCTAATCGATCATACAACATCATGCTTTCTCTGTAATAGTACGAATCAAACGCTCAGATGTGCCATCATGATGTGGATTGCGAGCAGTGGTTGTTTCAACAAGGATGCCAAGATCAGAGGCAAATTCTTTAATTGAAACGGAGAATATTTTCTACCATCATCAAAGCGAAACTTCTTGATAACTTTCTTGTACTGAATCTTGCACAACTCAGTCAAGTCCTTGAGGAACTGGAAGGCCTTATTCTTGTCGGAGAAAGTCGTTCCCCAGCGAGCAGTTGTATTTTTGTCAGTTAAAATAATCTGATACTTCTCACAATTCAAGCCATATGGAGTCAACTTGACAACATCAACGTGAATCTCATCGAGAGCTTGAAGAGGTGTAGGGCGTATGGTACGGCGACACATCATGCGATAGAGCTTTCCCATTTCACATGGTTGACAAGGGATGATGACTCTGGGATAATTATCCTTCTTAGAGTACTTCATGCCGTCGATAAGCTTAGAAGTTGCTCGAACTGTATCAAGATTGGTGTGACCAAGACGCCGATGCCACAACTCAAAATCCGCGTCAACTGCCTCAATTGCAGTTAGATAAGCAAAATGTCACATGGTGTGAACAATTTTCATGGTTTCAGGGACAAATTCTCCCATCTTGACGCAATTCATGTAGAAGCCGTGCTTGTCATTACTTCCATAGGCGTTTAAGAATATTCTTCCAGACATGAGGTTGTAATCACAACAAGGTAGGAGTACAACATCGTTGAGTGTCAAGACAGTTGATGACTTGACGACGGGGCGGTGCAATTCATCTGAGCCAATGCCGATTGGACAAACCAAATCATTGGCAGTTGTGACCAGTGGAAGGTTTTCATGTTACTCGATATGGAATAACTGATCCGCTGTATTCGGAATGTGAAAATCAGCTCCAATATCGTAGATCCAGCCATATTGTTTTGCCATATGAGCAGAGGCGCACTTGACGATCAGAGACAAATATCTGATCCCATTCTGTACGTCTTCCTTCTTTTCTTTGAACTTCTTGGGATTGAGATTGAATCTTTTAACGTAGTCCTTTCCGTACATCTTCTTGCACTCAGCTTGTGCTTTTTCAGAATTTTCAAAGCAGTCCTTGATGAAATGACACTTTCTCTTGCAAGTGTCGTAGATAGATTCTTTTCTATCCTTTTGATCAGAGCCGGAGAGAGGTGCTTCACCACCTCTAGCTCCACCACGTCCTCCGCGACCTCTTCGAGAACCACCACAGCCACCCTGAGATGGTGTACAGGGCTTGTGGTCCGTTTCTACGAGACTTGTTTCTTTGTTGTTGACGAACATCATCTCGAATATCCTTGTAAAGGGCCTCCATTAAGGACTTGGCGATTCGACTAGCTGCACGCTGACGATCTGCAACCTCCGGGCTGACTCTCACTCAGGTTTATCTCTAATGGCTTTGCCGTAGCGCATCATGGTTCTAGAAGACTAGGATTCATCTTCACACTCATATCCTAAACACTCACTCACACAATCACTCAAGGTAGCACTCCAACTCACACACTCATCTACACTCCAAGGTACTGAAATTCGTCACTCTTTCATATATGAAACAAGTCACTCCACATAAACTGTACAAACTTGCTTGAGAGTTGTTATTCTACCTCTCTATTTATACTACTTGAGAAGTTATCATAGTAACATGTGGTAATTTCTCCTAACTCACTTTTACCCAAGTAAGTTTGACTAATCCAGTATACGTGGCAACATGCCATTGGCCTAGCTAAACATTCTAGAAGTTTTTTGGATCCAAGGTTGAGGTGACGATATGCCATTGGAAGCTTTTAAATTTCTACAAGCTTTTTAGCCACTAAGTCAACATTAGACTTAGTCTAGCCAGTCATCTTTCATACATTTAGTCAAACCAATCATATCCAAACTTCTAGTCAAATATCTAATACCTTGGAATCTAGACGTGTGGAAAAGACAAAATAGAAGTGCTACTCCTTTGTAAAAGACAAAATAGAAGTGCTACTCCTTTGTAAAAGACAAAATAAAAGTGCTGACTCCACTCTTCTAGAACTTTGCTAATTCTTCCGCCAACTAAAGACATTATAGCTAAACTTAATCATTAAACATGAACTTAGTTATAACTAACTAGTTTAGTCAAAACTATCTAGACTTAACTATGCATATGGCTAATCATCCTTAATCACTTGACCACTTCTAAGACCCAGTACATATGTGCACCACCCTGTCTTACAGATCAGCCCATATAAAAAAGGCCTTGTTAAGAGCATGGATGAAAAGTACCGGATGAATTCGGTCATCCATCTTCTGATCTAGTTGTTGCAACTTCTTAAGATTCTTATGAAATTTGATGATAAAGTCTTTGATATCCGTGCAATCCTCGTACTAAAGTGTAGTTCAATTGATCACAACACTGTGAAGAATTGCATTGCCATCACCTTCGTAATGGTCTTTGAGAAGAGTCCACATCTCCAAGGAGGTTGTGTTGGCGTGGACGAGGTTGGCTAGAGATGATGAACAATTGAACTGAATAGTCATTTTCATCTTTGAATCTCCCTAATGCTAGTTCTCCCATTTGTTGTCGTCTTCTATAGATGCTTCGTCATCATCTAACTCAATTGCGCGTGGCTTGTTCTTGCAAGCTCTAACATTGATATACTTGTCAAGATCATTCGATGTAGCCAAATTCACCATCATGATCTTTCATACTGGATAGTTCTTCTCGCCCTTGAGCTTCAAAGTTAGAGGTAACTGGAATGATGTAGAAGATACTGTGACTGTTGTTTCATTGTGAAGACGCCTAAACAACTTGGTTTCCTTTGAACTGGAACCATTTTCCCCATCAAAACCACCACCATTATCTGTATCAGTGTCATACATCTTGAAGGATGAATTAGATTCGTCTTCTGATTGAACTTCAAAGGATTCATGTGGAGGATCCGACATATGGTAAGAGAAGATATTCCACGTACAATCCCAGCTCCAGCAGTTTCTTACTGCTCGTTCATTGCTGGATTCCGCTGTATCAACTGTTGGAGTGGTTGATGTAGACGCACTTGATTGCAACCATAACAACAAAGACTAAAAGAAGTGCGCAACACCACGTTGCGACTGGATTTTTTGAATATGAAATTGAGAAAGAACAGTTGAATGGTACTTAATGATCTCTGAATCAGCGGCGTGGGCTGTAATAACCCACCAAAGGCTAAAACTGCAGTATGGTGGTAAAAAGATCGAACCCATAGGGACAGAGGCAACACACAGAGTAAAAGTGTCACGTTTAACAGACTTTTGTAGAGTTTGAATTCTAGGCGACTGTCACTCCCAGAAATACTGCAGTGCTCGACTCGGAGGCTCGACTCGGAGGAGGATCTCAACTCGGAGGATGCTCGGAGGATGCACGGTACAGCGTGGTCACTCAACACACACACACACACACACACACACACACCTGAAACTGGCAAAAAGCACAACTCGGAGGTCGGTCAAGACCTCCGCTTCGGATTTCAGGAGGAAAGTGTCTCACAAGTTCACTCAGAGGTTCTGCAGGTAGTGCCTCCCACTCCGGCTTTTACTGCCCTTCCACCAGGAACTAGCGGGGGTACCCGGACTGGACTTCCCACTTCGGAACGAAGCCTCTACATACGCCGTGGACGTCACCTTCGACTATCACACCAAACGCAGGGAGTGCAGACCCGACTGAGAACTTACTGAAAACACGATCCAGTAACACACACACAACCTGAATTACAAACCAAGGTTTACTCGAAGTAACGAAACTTCACATTGGCATTCAGGGGAAACTTCCCGTAGGAGTACAATCAGGATATGTCACTCGAAGGAGTAAGGGGGAACTGTTCAAGTATCTAACTCGCAGCCGGCTCTGAGCATCAGAAATCACCCGCAGGTGCAGATCCGCACTACTCAAGTCTCTAACCGGGTACTAGCTCTGAACATTCAGCCGAAGGCCTTCAACTACAACATACGGTAACTTCGCTATGCTGCAGCTTCTCTACGTGGTGCCAGGACCAAAATGCACAAACACGCCAAGAAAGTGAGTTCCTGATCTGCACTTCCGAAACTGGAAGAGTCCCAAGGCAAAACGCCTTGATCTACCTTATACCCTCAAAAGATCCTAACTAGCACTACGCTAACCTATCTACCACTCGCAGCATCTGCGCGAAACCAAACTACTCTACTGCACTCAGCAGATCCGGTGCTGCGCCTCCTGCGCGCCGGACTGCTCCGCTTACTGTCTCTACCTTGCCAGTCTTCCGACCGGCTGCGTAACCCCAGGCGTCGGAGCGCTGTGGTGACTTCCGACTGCAAGTGCGCCATAGTGTCGCGCGCACCCGACAAGAAGGTTTCTAATTTTCTCGCCACTCGCCGCCGACTCCGACTGTCACCTTCCGTCAATGCCGCCGCCCGAAGCTCGAACTCCCTGAGTGTGATCCTCTCTTGAGCTGCCACCTCCCAATGGGCGTATCCTTTTAGACAACGAGTCACCTGTGCCGCCAACTCTCCTCGCGCCCTGCAGCTGCTCTCCACCTCTGCCAGCTGCATTTCTAATTCCGCACGTTGTGCCCTCAAATCCGAGCACTCGGATTGCAAGTTGCGCAACAACTCCTCATCCTCCTTGCGGGCTCTTTGACATCCTTCTAAGGCGCGCGTCTGGCGCGCAAGCTCGGCTGCTAGGACTTGGTTCTGTCTCCGCTCCTCCTGCAATTCAGACTCGATCTTTGCCCGTATTAGCTCGGCATCCGCCTGACTTTTCGTCGCCGCATCCTCCCTCTGCTGCTGCAAGGCTTGGTATAGCTTCTGTGTGACCGCCAGGTGTTGTCGGAGGGCGGTGTTCCTATCCACATATACTTGGCACCTAGAGGCCCACCTTGCCACCTTGCTCCTCGTCCTTCGCCTGATAGTCTCCACATAAGACTGCGGTTTTCCAGTACCCGCGTACTTGGATGTCTTGCGATCCAGATATCGCAGGAGTGGAACTATCTGTTCGCACAACACCCCTGTTGGCGTTTTCTGCACCGAATCCGCTTCCTGCTCTTCCGAGCTCGTCTCATCCTCAGTCTCGAGGATTTCAGTCGCCACCGAATCCCTTGGCGACTCCCTGGAACTGTGGCGCGCAGCAGCTTCCGCTGCGACTGCTGCTCCACTGCCTGCTAAAATATCCAGGGCAGTGGGAGATACCACTGCTTGAGCCCCTGTTCCGGCTCGATCTTCGGTTTCTGAAGGGGTCGACGCCGCAGTGACTTTTGTCACTCTTGCACCGCCCGCTTCTGCTGCCTGTCCTTCCGGCGCAATCTGCGCGGAAGGTGTCCTCGCTGAAGGTGCGTCCGCCGAAGGCGTCCGCACACTGGTCGTTGGCCCCATCCGTCTCGCAGTCGGCGAATCCGGTCGACTCTCTGTTGTCCGACTCGCAGTCGGCCGACCAGCAGTTGTCCGACTCGCAGTCGGCCGACCAGCAGTTGTCCGACTGGGAGTCGGATACACCCTGCGCGTCTTCACTCCACTTGGCCTGCTTGCTGGTGGCGTTTTCCCAGAAGTGCCTTCCGCCGAAGACGACCCTCTGAGGATTGTTGGCTCGTCAGCCAAACTCTCTTCTGCTTCCGGCCTGCTGTCCGGTTCAACGAGCCGTTCGGTTGGCCTTCCTTCCGCTTGTCGGCCTTAAGTCATCCGACTCGCAGTCGGCCGACTGTCAGTCCGTCCATCTCCTCCCGAAGGCCGTGGTGCCTTCTATGCAGAGGTATCTGCCGTCTTCCCTAGAATCTGAGCGATTATCTCCTCCTGTGTGAGATTCCGCCGGGTCGGAGTTCGCCCGGTCTCCTCAGTACCAGTTGGCATTTTGCGTGCCCTCTGTTTTGGTCGACTGTGAGGCTGGGGGGTGGGCCGACCACGAGTCGGCGCAGCTGGCACTTCCGGCTGCCTGCCTCAGGTCTCTCATCCCACTTCCGCTTTCGCGGAATGCGCTCACTTCGACGTTCTTCTGCTGCTCTTGCTGGAGCCGGAGGCGTACTGGCAGGTTCCTCGTCCGGATCCGTGTCTACTTCGGCCTCCCTCGAATATCTACCTGGATAGTTCCGGGTCAGCTGCGGAAACCGTGTTTTCTCAGCATTTGTCAAACATCCCATCGCCCGATAAAACACGATTAAGTAAGGCGATAGATGATTGAGGGTTCCTCCCTTCTCTTCTTGCGCATGTTGGCGCGTCACCTTCCACAGGAGCCGTGCCCAATGCACTGGAGCTCCTGACAACACTAGCTCCACAAACTCTACCTGCCAACCATGCATGTAAGCGGTCTTGGTCGGCTGCAATATCTGCAGCAATGCAGTCGCGACATTTCTCCGCAATCGATCTTTGTAATCCCGTGTCCGGAAACCGTTCTTGGGATGCCTGGCAACTTTGAAGAGCTCATTGTAAGAGACTTCTTCCTCCTGGGACACCTTCACGCTATCGGCCTCGAAGAGGAGATCCCCTTCCTCGCCGGCACACCTGCCCAACACCTGCGCCCAGTTGCAAATGTCCCATCTCTCTGGGTGTGGGCGGAATCCGCGAGAGGGCTTGTGTCTCTCCTGCAGATACTCGCGCACCATCTCCGGACATGTCCAGTTCCACCCCCATAGGAGAAAATCGAGCTTCAGCCTCAGCAGCACATCTTGAAATGCGCGTAGACCGATCTGCGGCACCCTGAGTGGAGACACTCGCAGCTGGGGAACCTTCGACATTGCGTTGCCTGTACACACAAACGTTCTCCCTTTCGCTCGCTCTCTCACAATCGCCACTGCGCGTCGGCCGCTCAAGCACTGACTGCTCACTCTCTCTGCGCTCAAGCTCAAGATCGCTACTCGCAATTCTCTCCAAGGTCAGCCAAGATCCTTGCGCAACTCGTCTCCGCACTCTCTACTCTCACTGCAGGTCGCTCCGCCCTTGCGCGTAATCTTGGAAACTGGAAATCGCAAAGTCAAGAATGAGAGAATGAGACTGGAGCGCAGTCTTTTCTTCTCCGATTTCAAGAACGTCCAACGTTCTTACTGGTTACAACGTACGCAGCCGGCTATACGGCTTAACGGTTCGCCCTTTGCATGCGCGAATTCACGTCTCCGCACTGCGCGCATTCGCATGCGTAAACGTTGAATTCTCCCGCCGCCGCCACCTTCCGGACTCGAGTCCGCTGCAGGGTATACGTCGGCCCTGTTGTCTTTTCCTAACCCGTCCCTCACCGGAGGCGTGTCTCCGCTGGTGCGTTCATTATCCGTCGGCGCCTTGCTGGAGGCGCACATCTAGTCGGAGCGAATTACGCCGGCGCGCAGTCGTACCGCTTATTTTGTCCTTTATGCCTCGTCCGTTGCTGCCGGCGCATATCCGCCAGCGCAACTCATGCCAGCGCATCCGGCCGTCAGCGCCACGTCGGAGGCGTACATCCGACCGGCGCTTTCCTTCCATGAACAGCCGCCAAAGGCGCTTCCAACTCTGAGTTGGTTTCCTCCTATGAGCGCGTGATTCCGCCGAAGGCGCATCGCCGAGGGCGTACGGGAATCCTTTCCGGCTGTGAACCCTAGCGCGAACGGCGCATGTCCGGCTACGAGTTTTCCGACGCTCATAACTTCTCCATTCCTGATCCATCTCCGACGCTCTTGGGCTCGTTAGAACGAGCGTCCCGAGCTCTTTCTAATGCAACTTCAACCAACTGGATCTACCGTGTATCCCGATTGTTATGAAGGTTTCCCCTTTCCGCGCTAGCGGCGCTTCGTCGAAGGCGCACTCATGGTCGGACGCCTTTAGAGGTCCGGGCCCTTCTCCTGACGTCTTTAGCAAAACCTCCTCCTGAGGTGTCTGCGCCGGAAGCGTAGCTTCCTTATACGCTGGAGGCGCGTGAGTAGAGACACCTCCGAAAAGGAGCTTTTGCCGAAGGCGCCGAAGACATTGGCGTTGGTACATCCGACTACGTGAGTCTTCGTGTCCTCGTGACGATCTCATCAATCCACTCTATTTAACGTACCCTTTTCTAACTACAAACACTGCTTCGGTACTAGTTTTCTAAAATTGTTTAAATTCTGCAAAAAAAACAAAAAGTGTGTTACCACATGGGCACATAACCTCTTACACTCATCACGATGTAGGGCAGTGGATGTTGGAAGGTGAGTCCATTGGGTTGCTGAGGACTACACCAAAACTAAGACTAAATACTATGTATGATGGTGTACGTAGCTCCAAAGTGGAATGGCAAAACACCAGGGCCGGTGTTAGAACACACTTCAAGAATCCCTAAGGCAAGGGCACCCTTCAAGTACCCCTAGGGCCATGACTACCACCCTACAAGACAAAATAAAACTAATCATCAAACCTAACAAAATGAGCATAGATAATATTTATGAAAATGTAAGGCCTTGCAATCAAGATCAATCAACATGCACAACAATCACAACAATGAGATAACATGATTCACAAGCTAGAGTAACGAGCAAAAGTGGAATCTTTTCTAAAGCACAAGTGTATACACAAACTCCATAGCCAAACTTTACTACTTCCTCACTATCAAAGTGCAACTTTGAACTGTACGTATTGAATGACTACTTCTTTCTACTATACAAGAAGAGATAAAGTGCACTGTAACCTCCAGACTCACTCTCACTCAAGTTTAACTCAGATAGCTTTTCGTAAGCTCATCATGATTTTAGAAGACTAGGATTTTTCATTAAACTCATATCACACATTCCTTCAATCCATCACTCACATTAACACACACATCGACATTTCAAGATGTTAAAAAATGTTATTCTTTTATATATGAAACAAGTCTCTACACATGAACTCTTTAAACTTGCTTGGGAGTATTTTTCTTACCTTGCTATATTATTTACATGAGAATTTACTAGAGCAACAAATGATATTTTTTATCTAACTTATTCTTACAAATTTAAACTATATTAAGTTACACTAGATACCAATGCGTGACAACATATCATTGGCATACTAAAACTTCTAGAAGTTTATTAATCTCTAGATTTAGCTGGTGACATGCCATTTGTGACTTTTCAACCTCTAGAAAATCCACTTGCCGCTAAGTCAACATTAGATTTGTCAAACCAATGAAGTCTTTATTAGTTAGTCAAATAAATCAAAACTTGATATGAAGTCAAAAATATTTTATCTTGAAATTTAAATTTTTGTACAAGACAAAATAAAAATGCTCATTAAAATACAAAAATTCTTTAGTTATTTTTCCAAGTATAGATATTATAACTTTACATAGGTATAACTAACTATATTTAGTCATGCTTAAGCTAACTATGAATAACTCCTTGGTTATTTATAGTACTATTTCACATATACAACAATAGATCATACCAAATAGAAGAAGCAAGTGTAGTATAAGTCTATGTTAGCTTCCAACAAGCAAAAGAAGAACTATCAAGAGTATGACGTGGGAACACTTGAGAAATATAATAAATTAAAACAATCCAAAATCAATGACAACGATGAGGAGGCGTTAGATGAGGATGATGATGATATGGACAATTAGTCATGCCATCTTATCAATATATGCAATGTTCGGATAGAAAATAAAACCCGCATATTTAGGAGAGTTGATAATCAACTTGTTTTGAAAATGCTTTGATTTCAGATTGTATGTTGGGTTAGAGTATTGAATTCAGTTATGTGTGAGAAGGAGTAGTGAAGATCATAGTATATTAGAAGTAGTTGTCATTTGATACTATATCAATCTTGATGTACATGCGTATTATGCATGATGTACACACGTATCATGCATAATATGGGATGCCGTTGAAACAGAAACCTGGAAAATGCATATGAGGATATCAAATCCTCTCAAGCATGTTTAATCTTCATCATCTCTAATAATCCATAATTTCCAAAAAGACTCTTGCCCCTTGTTTGATAATAGTAAATGATGCTTCTAATACATATTCTATTTTCATCAAATTAGTATCAATTCTTTCCTTGGAAACTATGCGATCTACCAAACGTCAAGAAAAAATATCCAATTTTTGTCTTCTAAGCTAAGTGTTATTTCAAACTCATCCAAATGTTCAAAAATTGTCTTCAATTTCTTCAAGTGCAAAGCTCAATTTACATAAAACCCAAAATCATGCATAAATATTCTTATCAAGTGTCTAAAGTGCGATTCCAATACTTTATCCATTACGCTTTGGTAGGTAACTAGAGCCTTGCAAAGTCTGAATGACGTTAACTCAAAAGTGAAGATGGTATTTACTTGATCTTCAGCAGCAATCCTCACTTGATGATATGCATTGTATGCATCCAGCAAAGTGTACAATTCATGCTCTCCCTTTCTATGAAACTTCGTGGTCAAATGGAATGAGATATCAATCTTTCTTCGTAATGCTATTGAACTTTTTGTAGTTCAAGCAAACCTTCAACTTTTCATGTTTTTAGGAGCAAAGGTGATTGGAGATATACATTTGATATCATCCAATGGTTGGATGAATCCAGCTTCTAGTAACTATTCCAATTTTACTTTCAACACTTCGACATATTTGGGATTCATATGGTAAGGTTTATGTCTTATAACTTTCACATTTTGATAAAGTTTAATATGTGCATGTCTAAAAATAATTCATCAAAATCCTTGTAACTGAAGGTAAAAAGATAATAAATTTATTCAACAGGTGTCAAAAATGTTATTGCTATTGAAAAGGTAATTTGGTCTTTAATCAAATTTGATTCAAGCACCATGCTATTTCGTCATTGGACAAAAGACTTCTTACTTCTTTGTTTTGCAAGTACTTGTCTTTGTGGCATAACTCCTCCTTTGGTGTTGCTTCAATTGAGTAAAATCCAACCTCATCATTCTAAACCCTACACCCCTAAATACTAAAATATAAGCTAAACCTTAAACCCAAAGTATCAACATAAGATGCAAGAGTATAATAACTTAAATGTATGTTTACAAGAAGCAAAAGAAGGAAGATGAAAAAACACCTCGAATAACTAAACCAACAGAAGAGGTCACCAAGTGACTTATGATCAACATCACCTCTCCAATTTGCTCGAACCATCCGTTTTGGTTAGGTACCGTATCCAATGATATAGGTGTATTATATATAACCGTGCGAGTGATGTATCGCCGTGCGAAGAACCGATGCAGCAGCAGCCTCGAGCAGTCGCTGGCCGAATCCGAATCCGAATCCGGAGTGAAAGAAGAGCAGATAAGGTTGCCTCGATGTAAACGTGTGTGTCCGACGCTCACAATCCATCCCGTCAACGCGACGCGACGAGCAGCTGATTATTAAATCCGATCCCCGTGGGAGTCGGGGCGTCGTGGGGCAGGTTCCGGGCTGTTTCTGTCCTGCCGGACGCTGACGCTGAGGCTGTCCCCAGCTCCGCAGCCGCAAAACTTGGCGAAATTTCCGAAAGCGAGAGTGGAACTGTGTGCTCGTGCGGCATCGATTCGCTTCATCGGCGGCTGCAGCTGCCTCCGCCAGAGCCCTGCAGGGCCGAGGCCACTGCTCGATCGTCGATCTTCCTGCAGAAATGGACTTTCTGAGTCCGCCGACATGCGAAGAAAGTCTCGCCTCGGACGGACGCAAACACACACCCGGGGAAACGTTTCTCATATGCTCCCCAAGTGGATCTGACTGACTGAGGGGCTGACTGAGTGACTGACGCTCTGAGCTCTGAGCAGAGATTCGACTGTATGCGCTCATGATCGAAGCGCATGCCTACACTTTGGCGCGTGCATCTGCTCCGATCTACGCATTGCGCGTACGCTGCTAGACTTTCGGCTCGGCTTCAAAACGGCTCGACGACATCAGAGCACACTCCGCTGTGCAGAGTTCACGACGCTCGCTCGCTTGCTTGTTCGTCCGGAGAGCCGGCTGGTGCGGATCGAGGGGAGGAAGCGAGGCGATAGGGGATCGATCGATCTGATCGTGAGTTAGGAGGAGCTGAAGTTGAAAAAATGTCGTCGGAGGAGGAAGTGAGAGACAAGGGAAGCAAGTCTGAGGAGAAAGACGACGGAGACGGAGGCTTTTTGGACAGGATTGGCGACTTCGTGAAGGATGTGGGAGAGAAGATCGCAGAAACCTTCAGCTTCGGGAAGCCCGATGCCGACGTCACGGGCATCAACATCCCGCACATCAGTATGAGCGAGGCGGAGATCGTCATCGATGTGTTGATCAAGAACCCGAACCCCGTGCCGATTCCGCTGGTGGATATCGAATACTTGGTCGAGAGTGATAAGAGGAAGCTCGTTTCCGGAACGATTCCCGATGCTGGTACCATCCACGCCCACGGTTCCGAAACCGTGAAAATTCCCATTAAGCTCAATTTCAATGACCTTTGTGATACCTTCGATGACATCAACCCAGGACAGATCATTCCTTACCTCTTGAGAGTGACTCTGCTCGTCGATATACCGATCATCGGAAGAATTAGCATCCCTATGGACAAGGAAGGCGAGATTCCCATTCCCGAGAAGCCGGACGTGGACCTCGAGAGAGTGAAGTGGACTCATCTGGATCTCGACGAGACCGAAGCCGTTCTCCACTTGAAAGTCGAAAACATGAATCCTTTCAAGATGGGAATCACCAAATTTGCATGCGACATCACTTTCGGCGATGTCTCGATCGGAAAGGCTACTCTGGGAGAGTCTAGTATGGTCACAGAGAAAGGCCCCAACGGCGAGAAAGGGATCGGCCGCTTGCAAGTTCCGATCACGTTCCGACCCAAGGACTTCGGATCGGCCTTGTGGGACATGATCAGAGGGAGGAGCACTGGCTACGCTCTGAAAGGAAGCATCGATGTGGACACTCCATTTGGTCCTATGCACCTGCCGTTTCTCAAGGAAGGAGGTAAGACCAAATTCCGAGGCGAGGACGAAGATGACGATGATCGCGATGACGACGAGTAAATGCACAAGAATGAAGGTGCGATATCATGTTTGTCTCCATCCTCACCTGGACACAATGTTGGAGACTGCTGTTTACATCTCTCAAGTTTCCTTGTATGTCCGAGGAATTAGAGAATTCATCTGTAAGTTTCAATGGTGGAAGAAGTAGGCAAGGACGCATGCACTGCCTATGTCCAGGATGGGCCCTCCCACCTTAACCTTAACTCATTGTTCTCTTCGCTCGTTCGGAGTTCTCTCTGCTTGACATGTTCTGGATCTCCACATCATGGCGATTTTTGTTGCGGAAATGTCAAGTCCAGAGAACATCGCCTTGTTATTTTTTTGTTAAAGTGTAAACGATAAACACCCCGCCGAAGAGCTGAGCTTAAACGGTGCAGTGATCCATATGATCAAACTTACAGAGAGACAATTACTGCAAATAGAGGAGAGTTTTAGCATCATAAATTATAGGCGCTGGAATCGGAGCTGAGTGTTGCTTTGAAGCTTGCAGATACGCGCAGCGCAGTTCAATTGCTCCTGGTGATTCGTTTGGGGCGGGACAGCATGAATCTTTGCCAAAACCGTAGCGATTCAAGGTCACACCGCTCGCTCGTGGTACGACGGAGGAGAACGGTACGATCCCCGTCAAGCAAGCAAGCGGGTCGTCTGCTAAACTTTAAGTACAGTCACGTAATGTAATGGCCGATGGGAGCTCCTCGGATCGCATTCGCTTGGGAAGCTCTGCACTCACTGGACAACCTCACGATTGTCGGACCTGCCGATCACAATGGGTCATGAGAGGACGTGATTGCGTGTAGACTTTACGATTCAGGGAGAGTTGTGATGTCTTTATGTGTACGGTGAATGTTCCCAAAGCCGCCCATTGTATAAGGCCCTGTACCATCGCGACATTCAGTGTACTAGAAAATTTCTATTCGCATCTGGAAAATTCTTTGAAATTATGCCCGACTGGATCCTGATGCTGGAGTTACAGGTCTTTATAAAGTCAATGCTCTCCTATTGCCACCCTTGTCTTTCGTTAGTGGTGGCTAGCACATTGGTGTTGAATGAATTCTCTGGTCATGCATCCATTGTCGAGGCTGATATGCAAATTCGACCTTATTACTTCGCCCTCGTTGGGAGCGAGCCACCTGTGCTTTTGAAGTCGGTCGGTCGAGTCTTTTGGTCATCAACACTCGAATCTACACGCTACGTCGTTGACGACTGGAGAGGCGGTTCTGGTTGAGCCACAGGTATTCCTTGTACAACCTCTTGTTTCGGATCAGTTCGTTCAAGTTGCAGCAGGTCTGGTGGGCCTTGCACAAGAAGACCTGGTGAAACCTGCTCCTCTTGTTCACTTTCACCCAACTCACGTTGCAGCTTTGCCCAGAGTGTGGCGTCGTTATAATCCTCTATGATCAAGCTCGCTCCTGCAGCCAGTAACGCTGCTTTTGGATGGCCGGTTGTGAGTCCCACCACTGCAATTTCTGCCGCTGCTCCAGCCTTGGTTCCTGCGGGCGAATCCTGGCAAGCACACTGGTTGATGAGTAGAAAGTAAATTAAGCACAGAGCCCTTTCTCGGAGAGTCCAAGAGGGCACACTGCGATTTCTCCCTGTCTTCTTTTCCTTTCCTCTGTCTCTGTCAAGCTTTACAATCAAGAGTACAGACATGTACAGATGTCGAAGACTTGGCGTTCTTATACACAAATGTAGATAAACAGCTTCAGCTAATACAGTCGTGTACCTATCAATGCAGACAGATAGATATGTACAGGACTATTTCATTTAATTTAGAGACGGGTTCAGTACTGCCGCCCATTGAAATATTTACGTGGCTTTTATTCGTGGGGCAGGTTCGAACTGCAGTCTTACTGTGTCGGTGTGCTGACTGACCGACCGCCCAAAACTCTGGGCTCAAGTTATTCACGAGTATTGCAAAGCATTTACATACTAATAAACAGCCTTCGAATTCAACCGGCCAGATTGTCTAGAGCGGATGGTAGGCCGCCTAGGCACAGATCCACTACTGCCAGACACCAGTAAGCTCGAAACATTACCTCTTGGAAGATGTCCATTCCTGTGAGACAACGACCTATACACTATTTTCTTCGTTCTCATAACCCATTTTATTGCAGAGTTGTAAGAGAAGAAACTGCTCTTGTTACAGTCAAAATATTATAACAAATGCAGAAATCAATTAACTCTCGAGCAATTCACAAGCAGATGATGCCGCCTCCCAAATTTACAGAAAGGATCCAGACCTTGCGGAGCGGAGGGTTCCCAGTTGTGAATATAAATAGAAGACGACAGGAGTGTTCATAAGCACCACAATTAAGAACCCATTAGGACCATTCCTGGCGAGCCTGTACAAGCACTTTGTTCAGAAAGCCGAAATTTGGAGGTGTAAGATTTCCTCCTGGGAAGCACATGGAGTCGAGAGATTCGAGGTACTCACTTCGAAGACAAGGGCTTGCTGAGCTGATACTCCGAAGTGCTGAAGAGCTTTCAAATACGGATCGGGGAAGGGCTTGGGTCGTTCGCATTCGTTGCCAATCACAACCAGCTCGAAGAAGTCATCAAGCCCAAGGGCAGAAATAACTTGCTCTACATTATCTCGAGGTGAATTTGATACCGCCGCCCGTCGTAGGCCCCGCTGCTTGATCCATTCCACAAACCTCGAGAGCCCAGGAATTTCAGCGGTATGTTCCTTCGCAAGACTGGCATACATATCAAAGAACGGGGCATTCATAGGATGAACTACCCAGCGAACACAATCGCATCGTAAGAGCCTGAAACCCGAACAAGATGTCTACACGGACCGCGTTCTCTGTCTGCTTCCGGTGAGTGGGTTATGCTCACCACAAGATTCCGTACTGAGCCTTTCGAACAGATGAATGAGGTGGTTATCGGCAAGTTGGTTCACGAAAACACTGCACTGCATAAAGATTGGTGTATATTTGCGTGCTGTGGATCTGACTGTATGTGCTCTGTCAACGAAGGTGCCCACGACCAGAGTCACGACGAGACGCCCGAATAAAAAAAGAAAACGTCAACTTATGAAACAACAGATTTGAGCTTGTATTTCAAGGTACAAAGCATTCGATTTTGATGAGCCTTACCTGCGGAATCTTGCCTCCTTCTCCTCCGTGATCTTCGCTCGAGCCGGTTCGTCCAAAAGGGGGAAATGCTCGGCGGCGATTACAGAATTGAGCTTGCCACTGATTTGCTTCAGAAAATACTCCTTGGTCATGGGCTCTCCATTGTTAAAGCCTGCCTGCCCCCACTCTGCCCTTGCCTGTTCAGACCAGACTATTGGGCTGCAAAACCATCTAAGACAAAAGGGAAGAGAATGCTGTTGAAATTCCATTCAGCGTGTAAATCTCGCTTCGTGCGTCGTGGCCAATCAGTCAACTATTTGCAGTTTCCGCTCTCTCTAAAAGAGAGAGATCACATGACACTACGCGAAAACGCAATCCAGGTTCTGCACTATACTCGCCATCCACACGACAACATTCAAACAGGGCCCAGGGTCGAGCACATAGCTGAAAGCACACGCGCATGCATGAGTTTGTGGTGTCATACGTGTAAAGTGCTACAAACACTGGCTAGGCTGAGCCTGCTTCTCTATCCTTCAATCCGTTACTGGTCTGATCCATCTTGTGAGCAAAGTGGTTTCGTGAGAGGAAAGTTGGCAAACCTGTTGAAAGATCTCCTTGAAAGCCTGAAAATGGAGCGGATCAGAGTCGGTGATGGTGCCATCCACGTCAAAGAGGATGGCCTTGAGTTCCAAAGAGGAAGGAAAAGGCTTTCCCATGGAGTCGTCAGTACTGTTCCTCGCTACTACCCTCGAGGACCGAGACACAGATCAGAGTCTGCGTGCCGAATTCGCGTGTTTACTCTGTTCCATCTGCAAAAGTCCACGTGTGCAACATATTCAAATGAAACTCCAGCTTCTTGCTGCCGTGGATGATGATGAGACACAGTCTTTCAGAGCCAATGCAGGTGACTTCGGTAGAAGCATTTGGCTGAGCTCCGCTGGAGCGTGGGATGATGTCCAAAGGATGATGGTTTGTCATTGAATGGTATGATGCAGCTAGTACGACTGTAAACATCGATAAACTCCATGCACATATTGAATCCGAAAACTTGGACGTCTTCCTTGCTACATATACAGCCAAAGACCACGAAGCAGAAGCAGAAGCAGACAATGGCTGCCTTATTAGAGGGCACGTGGGGATTCAATTCGCGTTACTGAAGTAGGAGTTAAGTGGATTGTGCAGGCAGGCAGGCAGGCCGGAATTTGCGCGTGTTGAGAAATGGACAATTCCACTTGAATGAGCACGAGGTGGTATTCGCAATTTCGCGTAAGGAAACTCACAGAAATCTCTTCCACTTCCCCGAATTTAGCAGATTGCTTGAACGGTGTGAATTTCCAACTGACCAGCTGGCTGTTCGAGCCCCGCTGGTGCAGTGAAGAAGTCAGAGTTCTCAGACCTACAGTTGAGTACACCGAATTCAACGCGCAGGAACGCTCGAGACGAACTCGATCCCACTAGAATCTCATGTGCCCCACGACAACAAGAACGACGACTGAGCGGCGTGCACAGGTCGTTCACCTTGGGATCTGGGATCTTGGCTCACCAGATAGGCAATTCACGAGGTCGTCGTCGGAGCCCGGGGCACCAGAGGGTGCTCCGTCATCGCGTCCTCGGCCTCTGCCTCTGCCTCGGCGCAGATGCTCTTCGTCGCCGGAGCGCCTCGAGCAAGAGCGAGCGGGAGGAGCTGCAGCTTCTCCCCCCATGTTGGTCCTCCCCCACCCAATTGCATTGCGCAGCAGCAGTGCACTTCCTCACTTCGCCTTCCGCCGCAGCAGCAGCTGCACCTCCCTACATCTCTAGAGGGGCTCCCTCCCTCGGGCTGGCACCCCATCTCCCCTCCCCTCCCCTCGCCTCGCTTCCCACTTCAGTCCGAGTCTCTCTCGGACTGTCACCGCGCTTTGTTAGTGACGTTAACGGTCATTCTGCTACCACCGGCCAACTTCAACGCTGCGGAGTCGGATCGGGCGACGCCGGTCCTCGGGGACTTCCATTTCGAGCTCCGTTCCTACGTTCCTGCCCAGGCCCCAGGCCCGCGGAGGGATCCGCAGAGACGCGCCACCTCATCAGGGTCCAGCGAGCAGCACGCACGCTCGCTCGCTCTAAAGTGGTCGCGGAGCGCGAGCGCGCGAACTGCAGCAGCTGCTCTTTCGGATCCCAGCCTGGTCTGCTCTACGCTGCCCTGCTCTGCTCTGCGCTCCCTTCGCTTACCATGCTGAGCGCTCTTTCCCGCCTTCTTGGCTATGCAGAGAAAGCGAGCAGCAGCGCCAATGATTTCTCCGTACGTGCTCTTCTACTCTGTCCCCTTCCCCGCTGCAGGCCCTGTCTCGTGCTCGTGCTCGTGCTCGTCTTCGAATTCCTGATCCGATCGCCGTTATCTGATTGCGTGAAATTGGATGGATGGCCTATGAGTTCTCGATGTTGTTCTAGGGTCGGTCGCTTTGTCGTTGCGAGCTCGGTTTGTTGGAATCTTGCTAGCCCTCGATCATTATTCTGACAGAAGCTGTTCCTGGTTTATAATCGTGGGCAGCATTATGGGTTTTGCCCGCACTTGTATTTCATGCCGACTGATTATGCTTTTGGATGTTTGAAGCCCTTCACGCCACGGATTCTTGCCATGGGTAGATTACTCATCTCCGGAAGAGGAAAGTCGAACTTTACTCGGAGGATAAGGTGATCGAGAATCGCTGGGTAATTGAATCAGCATTGTACTCAATATCTTCAAGGCGATTCGGATGCTATGGAGGCCATGGTCAATCTTGCGACTGTCGGGGTGGGGAAGGACCAAATAGCTCGGTGGCTTAGCGAAACTGCTGGGCCTCATGAAGCGGCTGTCCGGGCTGCCACTGCGCATCTGGAGGCAGCCCGAACGGTTCCCAAGTTTGCTCTATGCCTTCTTGTGTTATCTGCCGGTAGGTTTGTCCTTCATCGATGCCAGTGCTTGCCACCGTTACAGCTCTTGACAATTAATTCCGCTCATGAACTCCTATTTTCTACTCACAATTTGAATAACGAAACGTTTCGAAGGTGGAGGTGAAGATGAGGAAATTTATTTTAATGAAGTCCAATTGGGAAGCATCATCAGGAATCTCGTCGAATGTGTTGATATATGGGAAATTCATAGTTGCCCAAATACTGAGAATTCTTCGTGCACACCTTATGCCTTTAATATCATTCTCCAGGAAACGTTCGAAATTTTGTTTTTAATTTTCAGTTTTCACTTTCTGTATCACACTTGCATGTGAAACGACATGTACATCTTCTTGAATAGTAGAACTTCCTGCTATAAGCAAGTATCCCCACAGGTTCAGCCCTTCCACTTGTGTAAAACAGTCGGCCGCAATAGAGGACACAGTCATTCTCTTAAAGAAATTAAGAATCTGGTCAAGCACCAGAGCGTTTTCAGCTCCAACAGTATTTCGGAATGTTGCGGACTCACGAGGCGGGCCAGACTGAAAGAAAACATACTAATTACATTGCCGGTCATAGCCTGAAAATGTAGATGGAACCAGCTCTTTTTTTCCTTTTTCTTGGACTCCAAGCCTTGGGACTCGTAACTCTGCTCTCTGTTTGAAGATCTAGAAGCTGAAAGTTGTTCAATCAATTTAATATAAACGTGAATGTATCAGAAGACTACACGTGAGTAGTTCAAGTGATTCATCTGTCTATAAGTCTCACCAACGTTAACTTGATGAAGACATATATAACTTGGAATAGTTTTAAGGACATTTCTGTTCTAGTATTCATGCTCGCCTACCCTTTCTTTCAGCTCTGTACATCTTTTAGTAATCGTCTTATGGGCAGTATTGCCTTAAATTCTACCCCTACTAGCTCATCCAGCACCCTTTACGGAGGCAAAATGGCTTTACCATTTGGCTACCTTGATCCATTTCTTGTAGAACTCTAGGCGAGGAATCTAAGTGCGTCCGCCCTCCTTGGGTGATCTTTTCTTTGTAGAATGGACATTTACTTACCGACTTTCTTGCTGGGCCAAGTGCACCAAACTATCTAGTGCAAGAGGCTACCTGAAGCTTTAATGATTGGTCTTGCTGGTTCACGACAATTATTGCTTGTAAAGTTGTTCGTTATCTAATCTATCCAGTGTTGCAATGTTCTGTTTCACATCTCACAGGGGGTGATGAAAAGGGACAGCGAGTTGCTGCTGCTACCTACTTGAAAAACTATCTAAGAAATCATTGGAGTGAAGATAGTGCCATGCCGGCAGTAGAGCGACTGGAATTCAGAAATCAGCTAGTAGAAATTCTTTTGAGGGTGGATGGTATAGTGTTGAAGCTCCTAGCAGAAGCAGTAAGTATGTTCATGGCCGCTGTTTATTTGTTCAAATCTTTTCTATTCTTTCCAAAGTTCACGGTCATGCACCCACTAAAGTTACAGAATCTGCTGTCCCAATCAGTGGACTTGTCCTTTGACCATCATTCATGTGAATCAATTGGTTCTCTTGCAGTTCCGATTGGTAGCTGTCAATGACTTCGCACGAAAGACGTCATGGCCTGAGCTTGTACCAGCATTAAGAACTGCAATCCAAAATAGTGATCTTGTTAACGGAGCTGGGGAGGCGTCTGAATTCAAAACGTTCAATGTGCTCATTGGCGTCCAAACTATTATCAAGCCCTTCCAGGTAGCTCTTGAATTAGAGCTCGCTATCGCTTCTAGCTTGAATGTCAAATATAAGCATGGATTTAATAAATCCTTGTTGCTTTCTGATGCATTTGAATGTGTGCAGTATTTTATGGATCCAACAGTGGCAAGGGAACCTGTGCCTGAACAACTGGAGCTCATTGGAAAGGAGTTGTTAGTTCCTCTGCACAGTATATTCCATCATCTAGTGCAGCAGGTCACTACAGAAGATCATCTTTCACTTTGAATCTTTTGAAGAGCGAAAATCTGTATTTTGAGAAAATATTTTGATTTGATATGTACGATGATTATCTGTAAACCTATATCAGCGCTGTCTGGTTCGTTCGAGTTTGGAGTTTGTGTGTTTATCTCTACATTACACGTTTCGAGTAATGTAGGTAAACTCACATTTTGATTATTGTGGATCAATCCGAAATTGGTGGTACGAGTATTTCAATTTTGCTGACACACGCAGTTCAATTCTCATGACAGGTGGCAGCTTCTAAGGACGAAGGTGCTGCTGCTCACGACAATATTCTTTTAGTGCTGTGCAAATCGTTTCATCTTGCCGTAAGCATTATATATATGGACCTGCTCTTGTGAGACACTGGATTGTGTTTACGATGATCCTTTTGTGGAGTCGTCAAATGTTGAAATATAGACGAACACACTTGTGGAGATGAAGTTTGTACGGAAGAGAGAATAGACTAGAGAAGTATTAAATTTGGACCCTTGAATGAACACTAACCTGAAGCTTACATATTTACGGTGGTATCCTGTAGATCAAATCACATATGCCTGTATCGCTGGCATTGTATCTGGGTCAGTGGTTCCAAGACATCATGGTCTTACTACAGATGGTTGTTCTGGACAAGACATTGGATGCACCCCACCAATACCACAGGCTGAAAACTTGGAAAAGGGCCTTGCAAATATGTTGTAACCTTATCACGAGGCATCGCAAATACGTTGACAAGTAAGCCATTTTTCAAACACGCTTCTGTCCTAGTTGGAAAAGGAGTTCACACGGCTGATCATGTTTTCAAATGAATGTTTTTTTGTATATTGGGAATGGACTGAATTCTACATGCTAGGATTAACGGATTCATGGTTGTTCTTGGGTTCTTGGATTCTTGAGTATGTCCACGCAGTCTCGTTTGTTTTGACGTAGAAATTTCAAGAACTGAGTGAGTTTCTTGGTAGGTGTATCTGTTGTGAGCTTTCTTAAGATAGGCAAACAGTTATCTAAGCAGAGAAGATATGCCAATCTGTTTAGGAATCTGTATCTTTGGCTACTGGGTTTGTTTCCTTACGTTATGTTTCCAATTCCGTACGCATCTTTGCTGTGTGACTAAGAGAGTAATTTGGGTCCATGATGCAATATGTTTTGTGCAGATATTTGCCATCAATGTCACACATGGCTCTCAAACTCCTGAGTCAAAATAGAAGTAAGGTACGATGAATCCTCAGATATCTGTGGTTGTTCATTTTATGAAGACTATGTTTCATTGTGACTCAAAGCTGGATATTCTTGTCCATTTGGACGTATTGACCTTCTGTATAGAAGGGTCCTTCCTTCGTTTGCATCAAGACTTTTAAGGTGGCTAAGCTGTTGTTTATCAATGCAGGGTCTGCATCCCATGCAGGAACGTATAATTTCATTAGCGTTCGATGTTGTATCAAATATCCTCGAGACTGGACCCGTAAGTGACATGTTCTATCTTCGTTGATCATATCGTCTGTTACACCTATGGATCAATAAGGCCGTTGTTAGAAGTAAACGGGCATTATGCAGCTCATCTGGATCCTACTGCGATAAGACAAAGGCATATCATCAGTTGACTAAAAGATGGAACCTACGAACGACTGGTCGCTCTGTAGAGAGCCTCGATATTTGTGCTTGTATCCGTGTCTCCGATTAGCATGAGATGTGATTTTTTCGTATTATCTTAATGCACTTGTCTCCTCTGATTCTACCTCTTTCCCTCGCGCTTTAGAATTCATACGCGTGTCATGTATACATTACAGTTAAGTACTTTTTCACTCATGCAAGCATCGCTCATTTAGGCTTTCGCTTCGCTACTTCTCCCTCATTCAGTGTTGTCCTTCCTATGATTCACACACACTTCTTTTGTCTTCACTGTAGTCGATCGTATACTTTTTGGTCCAGTATCTAATTTTATTTACTGTCAATTAGTAACCTTCAATATGGTCTCTCGCTCATTCGGTTGAGTGCTCTCATCATTTCGAATGACGACGTGGCTTCCTTTGTTGGGTATTTTGTATTCACACGTGCTGAGTAAAATAGTCATAATATTTGAGCATATTCTAATCACAATTATTTTGTACAGGGATGGCGACTGATGGCACCACACTTTTCAAATCTGCTAGAAAGTGCAATATTTCCCACTCTTCGTTTATCAGAAGAGGTGACATGTCCACAACATTCAACTTGGGCTAGAATTTTTTTAAAAGTTACCGCAACGCTAAAGCATGTCACCTCATTAGTCGGGTTTACTCTACTTTTCACCGAAGAAAGTGAGTGTGATTCTTAGAACTCGAAGCAGAAACTTCTTTCTTTTATTTTCGTGTAATCTTTGAACTTCAAGTTCAAGGAATGCCAATAAAGTTATTGACATTCCTTGGAGTACTTTTCAGGATATGGCGGAATGGGAAGAAGATGAAGACGAATATCTTAGAAAAAATCTCCCATCAGACATGGTACGCTCTACACACTTATACTCACAGGGACCAAATATTGTGATGCAATTGATTGGGGTGACGCAATTCACTACATTGTCTCTCATGTCTTTTTGGTTTTGACTAAACAGAAAGCTGTGTTTGCTGGATGTAGCGGGTTTTGGTATCAGCATAGAATTTTTATTGATCTTCGAGTACCCTTCTTTCAGCAACTCTGCTCGGAGAGCAGTAGTATATACTTTATATGTACCCATCTTCGGGTGATTGTCAGTCAACTTTGGAGTAATTTGCATTTGAAGTGGATCTGTGTCCTGCACCTGCTGTATATCTAGGACGAGGCAAGCGGCTGGAAAGAGGATCTTCTGATTCCTCGACAAAGTGCTATCAACCTGCTAGGCTTGATCGCTACGTCAAAGGTTAGATCCAATTCTTTATCATCAATGTGCGTATGTGTATTTCATTCTTTGGGTCGTTCTCACTTCTGCACTGTGTATACACTTTTTGCGTTCTGTCAGTCCTACCAGCTCTTTTGCCCATGTTTGCGCATGTCTTCTCAGGGTCCTCCGACCACTGTTGCTGCGAAGAAAGTGGCTGCCATGAAAAGAAAGAAGGCTGGGAAAGGTAAAGGCAAGGATGGGCAAGGGACAGCTGGAGAGCTTCTCGTTCTCCCCTTTCTCTCGCAATTTCCCCTTCCACCACCTGAAGCCGCGTCAGCTTCAGACCTTGTAAAGAAGTACGCTTTCCAACCTCCCATTATGAAATCACAATCCTACGAATAGTGACTGAGCAGTTTCTTAGACATGTCTCAGTCGCGTGAAAGAAAGAGAAGTCCAAGGAGAACTCACAAGGCTGTTTTATCCGATTGATTAATCGATTTCCAATCTGCTATCTGATCTCTTTCAACCTCCTTAACCTGGTCTTTTCTTGGTGAACTGTTCAAGGCATCTTGGTACAAGTTATACCAGAGAGCATCAGCAGGCTTAAGTATGAGATAGTAGCCTATGCCTGGGTATGATATTGAAACATCTATTTCGTTAAACACTGATCTGTTGGAAACAACCTTCACTTGCAGTTATTATGGAGCTCTTATGGCCTATGGTGGACTTACACAGGTTTGTGCTTCATAACCTGCGGTCACTGTCACTCTTGAGAAGAACATATGTGTGCATTACAGTCTGCATTGTTTATAGATTCTATCTTTCCTGGGCCCAAAACTGTCAGAAGAGATCTCAGGTTCCACTTTCAGTTACGGATCATTCAGCGAATTAATCGTTCCACTTTCATCGAGCTTTGTTGATTCTGCATGTACAGACGTATTTCTCTATACGAGTTATGCTACGTGCATGCTGTTTATTTTTTTGCTGGACCCATGTTGTTCATATACCCAATATGTGAAGATTCATATGTCAAGAATATACTTTTCTTGTTGATGCAGTTTTTGAAAACTCAGTCACCAGACAAAGTTAGCTTTTTACTTCAGACCCGAGTGTTTCCTCTTTACACTATGGGAACACCTTCTCCGTATGTGTTGGCAAATGCAAATTGGTTACTTGGCGAGCTAGCTGCTTGTTTGCCGGAGGTAAGGAAATGTTCAATTTTATGCTTTTCTGCCCATTACGCATTGTGTTCTGCCTATTTGTTTTGCGCCTGTGTTATCTCCAGTAAACTTTTGAGTATAGAGGATAAGTCATTCGTAAAGCATATCTAATCGCAGAAGGTTTGAGTCTCAAAAACTTGGGCATAAAAGTACGAGAAAATCATCTTATCCAGACGCAACATATTTAATTTACATCGTCTTCATTTCAGCCGATCCTAGTATAGGTAGAGGCTGTTAACAATCTGGAGCTCTCATTGCGACGTGTGGTTGAAGTAGGAATTGAATGAAGACATTTATAATGCTTTATTGAAAGCATTATTGGCTCCAAATGTGGGTGATGTGTCTTGGCGACCGGTGAGGGCATCAGCCGCAGGAGCACTTTCGACACTTTTGCAGGTTTCAACTTCCCTGGTCTTAATCCTTTCTCAGTATTGTATGTATC
This sequence comes from Marchantia polymorpha subsp. ruderalis, assembly GCA_037833965.1. NCBI lineage: Eukaryota > Viridiplantae > Streptophyta > Marchantiopsida > Marchantiales > Marchantiaceae > Marchantia > Marchantia polymorpha. The sequence continues at coordinate 27,526,326 of AP031351.1, read as the reverse complement.
ATAATGATAATTTTACACTCGTCTGATGCATACTTTCTTATCATCAAATTCGGTTTCAGATTATTTAAGAGTTAGTCTTAGACTACAAAGCCAAACTGCGGTTCTGTCACAGAGAATGGCCTGTTCGAAGGAGGTATAGGTTAGATAGCTCGTGAGAAGGGATGAGGTCTAGGTAGATGCTAACCAACCTACTAAAGAGTCTGCCTCGAGTCTGGCCTGGCTGCTCTTCAGTTATTTGTTGGAGAGGTGACGCGGGTTACTGGCGTTTCTATCCACCTATCTCGACACCATATTAGGTGTTGATGGAGTCATTGTGTTCTTGTATATCATTGTGTTTTTGCTATTCATTCTAGTGTTGTATCTTTCTGTGGACAGGTATTATTCTCTATGTAACTTCGATTGGGGAATCACGATTCCCCAATCGAGGTTATATAACTGCACGTATTTTTTTTGTTACGCGCTGTGCAATGTCCTCACTTATAATGTTTTCCTTTTACGCTCTGCCAGTTGCCTGCATTAGCCTCTCGGCAGGAAGTTCGCTCGCTTACTAGGATCTGGTGCACATGAACATCTGTTGTGTACTCATTTCCTGGTTGTGAGTAATCTTTGCTTGAACATTGCTTCACACTCTCACTTGTTCGATACCAGGGCGATGGGTCTCTTGTCCTCAGTCTGTTAACGACTAATGAATGCACTATGATTTGTACAATCACACCACATGTATGCTTACTTGGATTTGTCCTTGCCAGGAGGAATATAAGCCAGTACAGTGGCTGCCCTTGCTGCAAGCTGCAGTCGCAGGTGCAAGAATGGTGGAAGAAGGAGAGGCAACAATTGCACTACAGTTATTAGCAAATGTTGCAGAGGCAGGTGAAGATCATGTTGCACCCCACGTACCAGCCATCACAGCTGCTGTACAAGGAGAGATATGTCGACACATACCCCCGCATCCGGAACCCTGGCCTCAGGTTTGCCGCCAACACGTTAACATCACAGTGGAGATTTTCTCCAGAATTTACCCTTCTTTGTTGATATGGGCATCTTAATGTGTCGAAGAGATGATCTTGATAAACTGCTACACCGATGAGAGTCATGTTTAGAGAATTTTAGCTGTGTTCTCTCTGATGTTGTTTACATGTCTGTTATACTGATACTGTGCATCCAGGTCAATTCAAATCTGCTGATAGTAGTGATTTCTTTCCCTGCAAAATATCACCCACGCATAGCCTCTGTATACTTCTCTACGGTGGGCAACTGAAGGTTTGACTCTTTCATAATTCTTTCATTGCCTTTCAAGATGGTGGAGCTGGGATTTTCTGCCGTAGCATCTCTGGCTCAGACATGGGATAGTGCTGAACCAGAGGAGGACGAGGATGGCGGAAAAGCATTAGAAAATTGGAAGATGGGCTGCATCACAGTCGCAAACACTTTTTCAGAGCTTTTACAGCGGGCGTGGTTACCCACCTCTCCTGTAAGTTATGTTAGTGATGAACACATCATCATGCATGACTTTGCACATATTTTTCACGTTCATGTGGTTCTCCTCAAGGTTCTAAATGTACATTATTAAGTGCTGTAAAGCATAACTTGCTCCTCTCCTATGTAATACTTTAAAAGTTTTAAGCCTTTATTTGGTCTGTACTCGAACTTCTATCCGCAATGCATATTCTTCAGATGCAAGTTGAGTTGTCCATCAACATCAATATTCTGCCATGGAAGATCAATTTATTGATTTTTTAACTCGCTTCTTGGCTTCAATTCTTTCATTTCTTTCTCGCAGTTCTATCTGTCCTCTTGCATTTTCTCTCAAACATCGGCATCGTCAACAAGTCGTCTTCAGGGATATAGGGACCAAGACTTGATATGCATAGAATGACGAGGCATTTCGCCTCTCTTTAATGAACTTCTAGGGCCAAAAGCTTGATATTTCTCTAGATATAATCGTCATCAACTGAATTAAGAAGCACGGACTTGAGCTTGCAGGATGGATCCTCAGTTGTGGCTGCTCCACCTCCTTCATGCTTGAATGATGCCTCAACGCTGCTTGCGGCAGTTCTCAGGTATACAAACGACTCCACTATAGCTGCAACCTTGAAGGTTGAGCCACTGCTACAAGTATGGGCCAATCTGATTTCTGAATGGAGCGCTTGGGAAGAAGAAGAAGATGAATCTGTCTTTGAGGCCATTGAGGAAGCTATTCTTCTGCATGTAAGTTGGCTGTCTGCACTGCCTGTAAATTGCTTGAAGTCATTCAGTATCTAGAAATATGTTGGAAGTTATAGCTAGAACACCAGCACGCGTTAGTGGCAGTTAGAGACCATGTGGACATTTTTTCGGTTTCAAATATTGGGCTTAGGATCGTCTAGCTATAATAAGAATCATCCTACTTGCAAATAAGAAAGGTGACACCCTTCAACGATCGACCAATGCTGACGCAAACTCGGCACTTTTACTCTATATGGATAACTTGAATTAGAAGTATGTCGTACTTCTCGTTCACGCCCAAGTTTATTTTAGAGTAGACTCTTCTGGTTTCCATCCTGCCTTCTTCTGTTTCCTCTCCGTACAGTCGATCAACATGCATCACTAAGTGCTGTAAACGTCAACATGTTTCAGGTTGATGGCCTACATGCATTGTGTTCTCCCGATTTGATTTTACTATTGGTTGCTGTTCCTCTCTGTTTTCTTTGATTTCTTTGAGGTGCATGTAAGCAGTGTGTGTAAAATTTACAAGCGCTGGATCTTTCCACTACTTTCCAGTTTTGCGGTAGTTTTCAATAATTATTTTTCCCCCCGGCGGTAATCTCTTGCAACAGGGATCTCAACGCCCTCAGAATGAATCTCTCGAAAGCTACCGCAACACTACACAGTAGTGGAAAAAGCTCCAGCACTTTGTAATTGCACTCCTTACTTGCATCTTATAGAACATACGGATGATCCCACTTGTTACCCCGTCACCCAAGTCATTGAGGTTTTACTTATATTACCGTCATTTCAGGGAAGAAGCCCTCTGCGCCACTTTACAGTTGCAGATGTTCTTCCTGCTCTTTCGGGGACCTCGGCGCCAACTAGATCAATTCTTGAAGGTCTGGTCACGTTTGTCACCTCAGCAATCGAAGGAGCATACCCTGCAGCTGCTTGGAGGGCATGTAGGTGTACTCATGCTATTTTGCATGCCTCCTCCCTTGCATTTGAAGGAGAGGAGATTTCCAAAGTTCTGGTCAACCGGTTTGTCCAGGCGACGTTCAGGCGTTTGAAAGCTCTAAGCAGATTCACTGTACCTCTAGCCAAACCCCTCGTTCTCGTAATTGCCACATGCTATGTTTGTCTTCCCAAGGAAACCGAGCAGGTGCTTAACCTTGAAGATGACAAAAAAGTTGATGAGGGCCATGGCGAAAATTTGCTACTTTGGGGTGAAGCTCTGGCTATTTTATCAGAAACAGAGGCAGATCCGGGTCTCTCTTTGGAGTGCGAGATCAAACTATGCGGTAAGTTGCAATTCTAGTTGACGAAAACTTCTGGAAATTCGTCGCAGATGTACGCCATCTGGAGCTACCGTTCTGATAACTTCTTTAACCTTTGGATCTCTGTAAACAAGAGAAGTGGCATCAGCAAGTACACGTGTATACACCTAAGAAGGTTCCAAGTAAGACTTGACGAGATCAATTTACTCAAAATGTTTGGAATGTGTTCAAAATCACTTATCTATACTTTTTGGACTTTGTATGTTTGCCTACAGTGCTTGCATTGCTGAAGCTTCTGGAACGTTTGATGAGCAAGGAAATGGCTGAAGGATCCAAGGGCTTCCTAGTTGCGCAACATTGTTTCAAATCACTTCTTGAATCCACTGTTGACCTTAAGGAAGTCCAGGAGTCATCATCAATCGATGATAGTGATGATGACGACAGTGATGACAGTGACGGTAGTGAAGATAGTGACGAGGATGACGATGATGACGACGATAGTAATTCCGTAAGTTTCCAGAGTGTTAGGAACATCGAACCGATTGAAAGAATCAGTCCTCTGCTTGCCTTCCATCATCGTTTTCTTTCCAGTTTTGAGCGCATGAGGCAGCATGTAGTTTCACTTGTTCGTGTTTCCATGTGACCTTCGTCCTCCTAATACAGAAGGAAATTACTCTTTGTAATGTGATACTAAATTTAAACGGTCTCCGTCGAGTCTCGAAGTACGCTCTCACTACTTACCTTCGCATCATGTGGCGATGTAGAACTCCGATGATGATGATTCTTCGGATGAAGAGCATGAGGAAACTGAGGATGAGTTTTTAGCAAGGTACGCACGGACCGCAAGAGAGCTGGACTTGCAGGCAATCGAAGAAGCTGAGGGTGGTCAGGATGAGGATGGTCAGGACATTGAGCTCGGTAAGTTGTCTCGGGTCGAAGGTCAAGAATTCTTCCAAGCTTTTGAATGCACTGTTTCCGGCTGCAAATGTCGGGGTTACTTGTCCTGCCATGAGCCTTCGAGGATTTCAAAAGCTTTACGAGTCCCACGTCTACTAGCGAAACTTTCACTGTTACAGTCATGTACATACTATGATTCTCAAAAGGTTGAAGTTTCAATGATGTAGAATCCCAATATGATCATAGGCAGGTGTGTTGCGTCCGAAACTAATCAAAGATATGACTTGATGCAGGGGTACTAGGATTAGTGAATCCTGAATGCCAGGTGATGACTTTCATCAAAGATCATGGAAAGACTCTGTTGACGAAGCTTTCATTGTCCAAGGATCTCGTCTCTAGATTCATAGATAAGTTTCCAGGCTCGAAGCAGCTGCTTTCGCAGTGATTAAGCGGAAAAAGTTTAGTTAGTGCCAACTCCTACGTCTATTTCAAGGAGTATTAGTAGTTTAGATCCCATGTATCAACTCTCTGAAGTACGGCAAGATTCTCCTGCACAACGAGTTTTGGTTCTCTAATGGAGACATCCATGTGCAACTTCAAGATCGGAGGTGCTAGTGAACTGCAGTATGACATATCCAAGAGCTTATTAGGGCCTTATAGCCTTCTGTTCTCTTTGTATGTGTCTAGTCATGAACCAACTCTAGTCAAAGATTGCCTGGTATTCATAGTTTGTACATTAGTCAGCTGGTAACACCATGATATCTGGATCATTTGTAAGAACTACATATTTTTTTATTGCTGATCATTTTAGGAGATTCCCGTCTCTCCCGAGTACAACAAAGATACTTTTTACTTCATATCACGCATGCCTGAATTCACATTCGTCCTCGAACCCCTTTCTTTTTATGTGGAACCAACTCGCCTAGAAATAATGGTTCAGTTTTGTAACTTACCACCATGTACTCTTCATATCAGTGAAGCAATTGAGATATATGTTTGGATGGGAATAACAGCATCTATATATACACACACGAGATAGTCGTGCACGCCAATTTGTTTTTATCTTTTGATTTATGCTGGATGAATGTTTATTAGTTGATTAAATTTTAATTCTATATCTAGTTTTATAAGCTATAATTAGTCAAACTAATTGATTAATTAGAGTAATAAAATGTTTAACATAATCATACGGAAAAAAAATAGAAGCTTCAATTTAACATGCATGTAGCTCTTACAATTGTTCAACAACTGATAACACAAAAGTGACCTTAGTGAGTGTTTGTGAAAATGGGCGACGTTGCTCGTTGTGTTGGAAATAGTCAAAGCAAAGCACCCACTGGATGACATAGTCAGCATCACATGAATCACAGCATTGTTACATATATTACTGCCTTTGTCAAAATCGTGTATAGAGATTTCTCGCTCTCACAAGCAGCTATTATGTTGTTGAGTTCATTGTTACCATCCTGGTTTCGTGATAAGATATTTTTCAAATGAAACTACTAGACAAGTGCGAATGAGCTCGTTTTAACAAAAGTACACACATACTTGAGAACTGGATGTGCACCTTCAAGCTGCTTATATGGAATCCTTTGACACTATGTTGCTTTGGCTTTACTGTGAAACCAAATTGAACTATAAAGACAAAGACGGTGAACTGAGTTTGCTGTGTATCATCTCATAACCAAACATAAGATTATTCAATAGAAATCAAGATCCTTGAAAGAATTAGAGTTATAACTCTTTTCATCCTTCTATAATGTTCTATAATATTGATGATTCTCCTATGATGTTATATTATGTTGATGATCGTCCAAGAGTGGAAGTTGCAAGTGCATTCGATTCAACCGTTGTTTGACGAGAATTTAGATGTTGGTTTATTTTTTATCCCATGTCCAACCAGATAAGTCACTTTTTGGAGATAGATAATCAAGCGATTCATTCTCAACGCTTAAAGTTGCCGAATTATCAAGGTTCATTTACATACAAACGGAAGGAAATATTCCATTGATTTTATGTAATAGTGTTTCATCATATACAAGGTAATGATGAAATGAGAAGATTATCATGAAACTTGCAAAGCTGAATTTGACATTAATGAAGATAATAAATGTGATGATTAACTATTATGAAAAATCAAGTTGATGGCTTTGACTTTGGAAAAAATGTTAAGGTCTACATCATTTCATTTTCACATACAAAAATTAGATTAATATTCAAAACAAGGATGTAAATATTTTTATATTAGATTTTTAATCTTTTATTTTAAACTTTTATTTTATTGATTTAGTTGTATGAATTACATTTTTATTGCAAAAATTTTTCAAACATATTTTATATCTTTGTTATCCTCATGAATTTTAAAATGACAGATTTTGATGTGATGATTCAAGATCATATTGATGATTTTGATGTTCTAATTATTGCAGTTCAAAATTTTAAGTAAGATATAAATAATAACAGAAAAATATAATCTTTATGATTCATTAACTATTTTAGAATCATCATTAACAAAATCCTTATTTGATGGTAATAATCAAACATCATATATCATATAGTGTAAGCATTTTATATATAATATTATATATATCTTGTGATAATATATATAATAACATACATAATAATATATAATTTATAATTTATTATATATTGTAAAATTATTCAATATAATAGATAATTTATAATTTATAATTTATAGTTTATATATAATCTTGAAACCACTGAAATTTAAATGAATGAAGAAATAATTCGAGGTAATTAACATCTTAGAATTATTTCATTGTTTTTAAAATATATCAAAAAATATGATTTTTTAATAATAATGATATTTTTAAAATTACAGGTGAAATTCATAATAATTATCACATTTGTGTTTGTAATTTTTAAATAACTAAAATGTACATGCTATATGATTTATTTCCACAACTATATAAAAAATTAAACCAAATATAAAATGAGCATTATTTTTCACATCAAATTACCCTTATATATATGTATGTATGTATATCAATCATGTGAAAAGATTTGAAGCTAAATTCATCTATCTTTGCATTTCTACAAGAGTTTGATAAATTTAATAAGTTTCATTTAAAATCTTCTTATACTCATCAATAGCGTCATCTTACAAAATGAATACACTTGCAGATTTCTAACACCTTTTACTGAAGTGTTTTATCATTGTAACTCAGATCATCATTATCATGACAACAATTTCAAATATAAAATATCATTTCTTTACTTAATAGAATGATTGTCACTGTGACAGTATTCTTAATGACATCAACAAAAAGTAAAAGTTTGTATCCAAGCTAAACATTGAATGCATCAAATTTTGAGTGTAAACTTGTACCTTATGACATCTTTGAGCTCATTCTTGACATGTTTGTGGATTACTATGAAATCTATTATTTTGAATTAAGTTCATGAGCTTCAGTGAAATATGTAGAGAGGAAGTGAGAATTTTTTGAATAGATCTGCAAACAAGTACTTCACAGTATCATGCTCTTCCATTTGTTTCAAGATGTGGGGATGATCTATCATAAACCCCACATCACTTGTCGATTCCATAAATCGTCGTGGATTTGACCGCCAAGCTTCTCCAATTCAAACCTCAGGCCAATTTTATTAAGAGACTTCGGCTAGATGTTGTTCGACATCCTATGTAGCCCATTCATTAAAGCCGTCATGTGAAACCAGTTTTATCTCTACGAGACGACTGTAACAATGACATTCTGAAATTCTGACAGAGATATGGAATGTCAAGCAGTCTGAAGTTAATCAAAATTAGGAGGAAGTTCAACTCCAATAAGAAGAGTTCAATACCCGAAATAGCGAAAAGTCAGATCTTCTAGTGAAGCCCATATTGAAATCTTGTGCCCGTGTGCTCGGAGTTGACCTCAATCAGATGTATATATATGTATATGTATATATTGTATATGTATATACAAGGAATCAAGGCAGGAATCTCGAAATAGAAGAATCAGATTGCTCGATGACGGCGCTCCGTGCTGACCATGTCGTCCCTAAAACTCGCAGTTGAAGCTCGACGTGGTTTCATGGCGTGTGGGTGACGGTACGAGATCAGCAAGTGCGCAGTAGCACTTGGCGCAGGACACTTGTGTGTGAACAGAGGCTGGACTCTTGGGAACGAGATATTTTTCCCACTCTTCCTGGCAGCTCTTTACAGTAGGTCATGTACTGTCCATAGGCAGTCATCAAATGGCCGTGACACACCTGCGGAGTCTAGGCAGGTCACACTTGCCATACGTGGTAGCCCGCCTTGCCTACAGGGGCCACCTCCCAGGACACGTGTCGAGCTTATGCGAGTGACACTTGTGGTATAAGTATGCTCATGATCGCAGAGTCTGTAGATACATTTCTAGATATCATTCCTCTCTCTCTCATTCTCGAGCAGCTTCTCAATCTGGTGTTGGCACATTTCGCCAGACACAACATTCGAGCCTTCGGTATCTCCTCATATCTGAAATTCTATCGACGGACGGGACGTGCGTGCGAAGGGAAAACTTCGACGATTCTGGTGGGCAAAGTTTCCTGATCTGTTAAGCTGCCAAGCTATCCATGATCAGTGTTCAGACTTTTGCATGTTTGGCCCGAAGAGTTTTCATTTATGCTGAATGCATGGGTGGGTGATCTGGGCCTTGACCTGAAGCCGTAGGGACTATTGCTGCTGTTTATTAGATTTCTGACCTAGACAGCTTCGTCGTGTGCAGTGAGAAGAAAATATGGTTCGATCCACTTTTATTGATGTGCTTCTGGCAATTCTCCTGCCCCCACTAGGAGTATTTCTCGCCTTCGGCTGTGCGGTAAGAGTTTCTTCATTCTATTTTCTGCATGCATGGAGACGATGCGTTTTTCTGCATGGAAAAGATGGAACTCACATAATTGAGTACGGGTTATATTCGTCGATTCCGCCAGCTAACGACACTCGATCGCGATGTTTACTGTGATTGCAGGCTGAGTTCTGGATATGTTTACTTTTAACGTTCTTGGGGTACATTCCCGGCATCATATACGCCTTGTATGTATTAGTAGGCTGAGCACGACGAACAGAATGACTCGAACAGATGGTCAACTTGGAGACTCAGATTTAGATTGTATAGCTGGGCGAAGAGCCTTTGCTTATAATTTCTTTGGTGGTTCATAACCACCAAACTTGTACAGATAGATTCAGTACAGATGGATCACGTAGGTTTTACATATGCGGGTTTGAGTGCAGCTCGGGTGTTGTATAATCAATACTTTGAGAACGTTGAACATTGTAGAATTCTGAGATCAACGATGAGAAGTGGACATGCACATATTCAAGTTCAGGTCGTAGTTTTGTAGTCAGCGTGTTGAGTATGAAGTTTAATTGAATAAGACGACGATACAAAGATCGTGAAATCTTTGTTGTTGTAAAACTTGCGCAAATTGAAATTTTGCAATTTATAATATGATAGTTAATCATTGAAACGTACAATTTTCATACTTATTATTATTTGCATACTTAATTATTTCGTTTGCCTCCGTTGAACGTTGATATTTTTTTTTCTACATAAGAGTGACGTACTCGCCAGGATGTATTTGTTAAACGTTTAATAGCTTTATAATTGTGTTATATAACTGTGTATATAAAATATGTGTACCACACTAAATATATAAATAGTCGCTAATATGTTGTAATTTTTGGTCAATATAATCATATGCGGGAAAAAGAAACTACTCTTCAAACGAGGATAAGAATAATCAAAACAAAGAGAGAAAATAAAAATGAGTAATAAAAGTCGAATATTTACTTATTAACGTTAAATATTTTGTAAATGACTAAATACATTACCACATATAATTGCGAAGAAAACTCTATTGTCTCTTGAAAACATGGAGAAATAAACTTGTCACCTTCTATATTGACATGATAATATTACAGTACCTTCCTTACATTACTAAAACTTACTCTAATGTAATGCAATAGCAAAAACCTGATATGTTTTCACTTGTAAAATTTCATATATCACATAATCATCAATAGAACAATAAACTAAATAGTATACAAATAATGATCACAAAAATTTTTTGTATAATAAAAATCATTAATGAAAAATAAAGTTATTTGCTTGATGATACTCATCAAGTCTCATTTTACGGATGGAACAATGTGAGTTCTAAAATGCATTCTTGTATTAATATGTACTAATTTGTGGTTCTTAGATGGCCTTGAGTGCGTGCCATTGGAGTTTGAACAAAAATGGATGTAATCTCGCCCGCAAAATTTCCCGAACCAACACAATTTATTGAAGCTTTTGGACATTAAGGGTTGCAAAAACAATCCGTGTTCCAAAATCAATCTGCACAAGCACACTGAATCGAAGAAATCATTTTTGGATCTAGAAACAATGATATGAGATATAGGGCAATGCCATTGGAAGTACAATTTCCACTTCCAGTAATTGTGAGTTTTTTCGTCGAACCATCAAATTTCTGCTCCAACAGATCTATAGCATCAGGCTATCACAATGAAGATATCTGCGTACATGAATTGCTGCGGACAAAATCATCCTTGTAACAACGGTGCATTCTTAAGTATCAGACGGTGACATAAAAATATGATAAAATATTTCAACCAAGTATACAGGAGTTCAAAAATTTAAAAATATTGAATGATTATATTTTTTTATATAGGTATAAGCTTATAAAACTATAAAGCTTGTTTTGTGAGATGGCATGAATTCTCTCATTCTTTTAATGAATTGACCTAATTCAATAAAATTTTACACTTCAAATTATTATTATTAACATAATTCAATTTGATTCATATAATCTTAAAGTTATAAACATATGTGAAATTTGATTTACATAATTAAAATTGCAAGATTATAATGATTTATCAGATTATTCTTAAGAAAAAAAGTCAAACGCTTTGGTTGAACTTACTCACACATCACACACTTACAATGAAACTAGATATATGTGGTTGACCATAACAGCCTTTGTCCACGAACTATTTCAGATTTTATTAGAATTATCTAAAAAATGTTTCTAATTTGTGTCATAAATTGTGGTGAAATGATAGTAATGTACTATAAGACCTAAAGACTAAATACAAAATCTTGAGGCAAAGATGTGTTATTGCACACAAGTGGCGAGCATAATGTGATGAACGATAGATTGAAAAGTAATGAATGAGTAAAAATGGATTTTTTTTCACACCACCAGTAAAGGATACAATATCAAGTGTTTAACAAAAGTATATGACGACTACTAAATCAGGAAAAGCGGAATTCGACATATTAAGATACAAAGCACATAATCACTATTTTCTCTAAAAGATATAAGTGAAATGCAAGTTGTAGGTCATATTTTTTGGAAAGTTGTTGAAATCAAACCGTTCAACTACAACAACGAAACTTTGAGATACCATTTTTTGGTGTTCATTGTCAACATCATATTAGTTTATGTCACGTGTCATGAAAAATACTAAAAATTATGGTTTATTGTTTGATGGTTGATAGTACAATGTCAAATTTTTGCTAGACTACATTGATTTTGATCATGAACAAGATCTAGGCAAGGGAAAGTCTACAATTGAATATGTGTTTACACATAGTGATGAATGCAATAGTTAGAGATGTGATCTGCAGAAATGCGTAGCTTAGTTTACAACGGAAGTTGAGTATGTAATGGCAGAATAAGCAACAAAGTAAGCTATTTGATTGAATAGACTTCTCATCCAAATGGGATTAAAACTTGAGTTTGTCAACACTAAATTCTAAACCCTTACATTTTGCTGCAAATCAAGTAATGGACAGTAGAATGAAACACATTGACATCATGTACCATCTTATCAGACATGTAATTTCTAATAAGAATTGAGCTCTCAATTGATGCGTTGATAGAAATTATGCTTTGGAGAGTTTCAAACGACACTGTGTTACTATGCAAGTTGTGAATGTATAGCACATAAATCTTAACAAGGTAGGATAAAAGATTATCGAATAATGCATGGACCTTTATCTTTTCCTTACTCGTACCAACGACGTCTACTTTTACCTTTAACTTTTTCTAATGGTAATTTACTTGTTTATTCGATACACATTCTCTATTCAGATATAATAACTAGTGTATCGCCTTCGAGTGAGACAAATAACGATTGTGATTTTAGTCAAATCCGAAGTCGTGTTTGGCGTCAAAGACAATGTCAAAAGATTGAGATTGGAGCATGAAAATGACAACATCTTCAAAGATTTTCTCGTTCCAGCCGCTTTGCTCCTCCTCAAGCTATTGAACTATTGTCTCCAAAATTTTGTTCTCGCCTTCAGCTAGGGCTGCCGTGGCCGCCGTCGCCCAATGCGCATGCACTTTGGAGATACTCACATTCATCCATGAGCGGAGACTTATGATCATGATAAATATCAACAATAGCAGCGATAGCCGCGTGTACGCAGCAATCGGTGACTGACATATCTTTGTTCACGCGCTCCGATGGCATTGACGTTATCGATGTCCCCTGTTAATTCATTGCCATTTGGTAGTGACTCGGCAGCGTATTCTTCCGGGCCGATGAGCACGACAAGACATCGATGAAGCCAATAGCATGAACAACATTGAAGGAACTTGTCAATTTTATCGTTGACGCCATGTAGTTGAAAGATTGCGGCGAATTGCGAATTGCGAGTTGCACAATGCTTCTGGCGGCAAGTCCTTGCTCTTGATTGAACTGTTCTCGGCAGAGTAGCGCCGCTGTTGGAAGTTGCATTCGATTTTAGATGATGGCAGGTTCTTGCATCAGACTCTGCTCACATGATTGCAGCTTCATCTTCATGGAAATTGCCGTGAGTCCGACGTGTATTTCCTGCAGGTTCTGCTCGTCGTCGTCGCAATGCTTGATCAACATGACGACGGGCAATGGCACAAGGTTGAACGCCGATTTGTAGTCCGCCGCAAGGCTCTCCATGACTTGCCACGATGCGCAAAGGAAACTCGATACGGCGGAAATTACCTGCCACTCCGAATCTTGAAGAGCTTCATAACCAATGTTGTTCTCGTATTGGTTCATGATTGTGTTCACAACGACGCGCTTGCTAAAAGCGTCGAATTCTAACTCGTTGGCGAGACTGCATGCGTCGCCTTTGTGCTGCTTAGACCAGAGTGTGATGCCTTGATCTGATATTGTTGCCGGATGACTTTGCTCCGACGCATCTTAACCAAGTCGTTTCGTAGTTGCTTGATTGACAGGAAAATGAACTTCAATGACATGCAGCACTACGAGCTGGATAGAATGGTCGACACACCGGACGTGGTTGCACTTGCGTAGCTACTCGTACACGACAAAAGCTTTCATGAGCTAGAATAATCACACAATTACACTTTTCGCTTTTGATCCATTCTCATTGATGACGTTCAATACGCGTGTGATTACATTCCGATTCATGCGCTTCAAGTATTCGAACAGGATTGTCCCGACATGCATGCCGACATCCACCCCGCACTTGATATTCAAGATCGTTAGCAAAATGTTCTTGACCTTCAGCGTGAAGACGTTCATCTAGTGAGCGATGATAATGTAAAACCCCTTCAGATTCCAATAAGATCAATCTTCTAGAGTCAACGAGATGGCGACAGTTAGATAGCAAAGAAATAATGCAAGCGCGAGCTCGACGATGCGTCGGAGGATCGTGCAGCTCGACGGCAACTCATCTTTGCGTTAATGCAACAACAAATTGTTTGAATTGATCGCTTTCAATTGCCTGCAACGTGACGTCACCTTGCACAACGTAATCCACGACGGCGTTCTTGAACCCTTAGAGGACGAGCGCCGAGAACACAGACTTGCAGACGCTGCTCAACGTCACTTGGACCATACACTTGTCAGATGGTGTGAAAGACACGGTGTTGTTATCCGCGATGTTATGCAAGCGCAGTTGCATCTTTCATCCTAATGGAATTGTCTTGTGGGAGAACCACTTGCAGCACATCTTGCACTGGCGGTGTTGGCCGGGGTCGTCGCTCTCCCAGTCTTGGGTATACGTCCAAGAATAGGAATGTCACGCTCGTTTGTGCTTCAAGTTGACGACATGTTGCGCATCGTTGCTGCAAGGCACGGCCGCAAGGAGAGACTCATCGTTGCATAGCCCGTACTGCACTGGAGTCGTTGCGGCTACCAATGCTCATAATCTAAGTATAATTTAACCAAAAAAAGTTGGAAGTCAGACTCATGAGTCAACATTTACAGTCTTGATGTTGCTTGATGCAACCTTGACGTTCTAATTCAAAACGACTTTTGGAAATTAGAACTTAGTTGGAACTTGGAAGTCCGTCATGGACTTCTAAGCCGTGCCACAAACTCCATAGTGGACTTTTGTAATGGTCAAGGATCAATTAAGTGATGTATTCGATAATTTTTGGGCAACCGATTAATCCGTTTAGCTTTAACTTTACTCTATTCGTTATCTTACCTATAGCCCAATCTTTACATTTTATCCTTAACTTTTACCGTTTTACGGGGTAGCAACAAAAATTTACCCTACCTTGTCGAGGCCTAAGAGTCCAAGTAGAGTCTGCTAGCATGATATCTTCAATAATCTCTTTATATAATTGTTGTATCTTGTGATGGCTACGATTTAGTTCTAATTAACTCTAGTGTAAAGAGAATTCTTGTATTTTGTATATTTTTAGAATTTCTCGTAGAATAATTGTATAAGTTACGAGGTTTATGCTCCCTCTATGCTAGCGAGTTTGTAGTTAACTTTTTTTTTAATTATTCTATCATGTTATGGTTACGAATTAGTTCCAATTAATTCTTGAGTAAATATAATTTTTGTATTATGTATCTTTCTAGAATTTTTCGCAGAATAGATATATAGGTTACTAGATTTTTGTTCCCTCTATGTTAACAAGTTTGTACAGAATTAAACCTCCCTATAATGTCATCTTGTGTGAGTGATATCCTTCCATTAGTAACATGAAAATAAAAAACCATTAGTTTCTAACGGGTAATTCTATCCAATAATAACAGTACGTCACTATTGTTAATAGTGACATAAGATTTTTCAATAGCGATTGTGTTGAGCTTTAATAGCTATTATATAACACTATGGTTTAGAGAAAAGTTCACTTGAAGATAGAAACGTAAACTCTAAAGATATTACTTTCCGTGTGCTTGTTAGGGTTATCCGCTCGTCATCCATCCCACTCCTAGTGCATGAATGACGTGGCGGATAACCTCAACAAGCACACGGATCGCTGACGTGGCGCTGTCAATTAACAGTCATACTATTTACCTACCAAGCGCGCGAATCGCTGACGTGGCAGCTACAACTAGTGTACTCTAAAGTATATATATCAACATTTAGAGTAATCTTTACTTTAGTTATAACAAACTAAAGATGGTTACATATCATAATTACCAAAAGTCTTTATTCAAGGTTAAAAGTCTTTGTTCAGAGCTTGCTGATTGATCTATCCCTACATTTAAGAGTTCAACTCTCGGCTAAAATGAACGCTTATTCTCAGTGCTTACAGTCTTCTCAGTACTTGAATCCGTGTCATAGATCAAATGATGTGGTCAAAGAGGAAAGTGACCTAGACGAAGTTTTTGATATGGCATTCAAAGAGCTGAAGGAAGAAGAAGTGTCTAACGATACCCTTACGAGGTGTAGAATATGATATACAAGGTGGTACTATGTACGGATTCTTAGCCACCTCTATGAGAAACATCTTTTGATATTGTGGAGTGTTGTGGCTTTGGCAAGCTCTCTCAACCTCAACTAGACCTACGCAAGGTACCAAAGCTAGTTGTCATTTTTCCGACGTCACATCGGTCAACTTAGACACACCCATGCTTTCTGTAAACCTCGCTTGATCTTGAATTTCATCCGACATAGGCTTCACTCCATCTGAGCTATACTTGAAAGACTCCATCAACAAAATTGTGTGTCTTGCAAGTGTGTGAATCAAGACATCTCAATAGAAGCTCATTGATATCCAGTGGCGACATTTCACTTATTAGTGGATGGAATGATGTAAGTATTTATGGACTGATCTTTGCATAAGCGGTGAGACATGTCAGTACACATACTCTCTTTTATTTTCAAGTGAGAAAGTAACTTTTCATGAAATGGTGATCAATTCTGTGGGTCATGAATAAAAATTTGCTCCAATCGTTTTAGTCAAAACGAAGAACTACACACCATCTCTGTAGTCCCCCACTCTCCGACATCTCAGCGTGCATGTTTGCATTCATTGTTACATCGAGGCTAAGACCCAACCTTCACTGAAGTAAATTTCACAATTTTGTTGCACCTTATCGAACTATCTACGTGAAATGAAACTTTTTTCTTGTTCCTTTAAGATAAGTTTATTTAGTGAATGCATCATTAATAATCAGAAACGAGAACTTGCAACGTCATACAACTTTTTATTGCCCTGCTCATGACAACAAGAAACAGGTGAAGGCCCGTGACTCCTGAGAATTTCAAGAATTGAGTTGTTTTCTATGTTTATCACAGACTTTGAGTCTGACTTTGAATCAAAATGTTAACATATCCATAATATGGACTATGCTTTACAGAAAGTTTCATGGAGTTTTAGACGACTTAATAGTTAGCAATCAAGTACATATATGGAAGCCAGCATTTCTGACAAACCTGCAAAAAATATCCATAAATCAATCGATGATACTCAATCTAGATCTGAAATACAAATAATTCATCCATAATGAATTGCGTATTGGGGATACACTTAACCGTAGGAAAGCTGGATGGAAAACTCGACAGAGAATCGGTTGGCACAATGGCCAATTTTAGCAAATTTTGGCCATTTGCAAAAGCCTGCGGTGATTCCGACAACTGAGTTTAGATACTCTCGATGAATTTTGTGGTTTTCTATCCTAGAAATCTTCCTCACATGCATCCGGTAATCAACGCACACAACTAATACCATGTGTTAAACTCAAGAGAGAAAATTTTAGATATGCGTAAAACTTTCTAAACCCTCCCTCCACATCCACTATGTGCTAAACTCAAAAAGAAAGAAAATTAAATATATAAAATCATAGAAATACAATTTTCAATCTGATTGTCGATTGTCTCAACCGTCTAAATTTTTCAATGTTATGTTGATGTATCAAAGGATGATGAGCTATTTGGAGGTTGCAAAGCAATTTACTCTGTAATTCTGTTGATAAAAAAGATTCGATAGAAAAAATTTTGATTAAGTCTGTGATCGCTCGATTCGCGTGCTCGACTGCCACCAAAAGCAGAATTTCATCAAAATCATCATCATTTGAAGTACTATCAATATGCAAGAGATTATGTTGCTCTAAAACTGATTTGACAATGCTAAGATCGTCAACATAATCATCGCCAATAGCATCAACAACATCGAGGTCAATAAACTTTTCGACAACTTCTTCTATACTTGAGTCATCAAGACCCAAGGACGCTGAAAAAAAATCATTGGGTCGAATTTCTTGAAGAGTTTTCATCAAATCATTTGCTAGACTAGTAACCGGTGTTGGATATACATACCCAATGTTTATTTATTAACAATCAAAAATATATTCAATATATTTTCACGCGTACATGTAACCCCTCTCACGGTTAAACCGCGTTACATTGGTGAATTATATACTCTGCTTAGGTTTACCTGTATCAACAAGTATAATACAATATTGAACACTTCTCAAACGGACTGATAACTATATCTAATGATACACAAAGATAACTCACCTCCTAGATGTAACTCAACGTACACAAGAAAATTAACCTATACCATGATGTTAACAAGTTGACAATAAAACGCACCAATTGCAAAACATCAGGTCATATTGACCGATGTCCAGTCGCACTCTGGTAGACCAGATTTAGTTAACAATCAAGTGCATACGTATAGAAAAGTACACCTCTTGTTTCAAAACGAGGGCCAGCATGGCCACCAACCTCATTCGATGCGGTCAGCCTGTAAAGCCGAGAGCGAGCGGCTGGTCGTCTGCAGACCAACAAAGACGGAACTGGTAAGAATTGAGCCACGCAGTAAAGAAGGTTCCATCGGGTGAGTGTGCATAGCAGCAAGAGAATGAAGGTCCGACATTCCTCTTTTCAGCCAAACGAGCATGGCAACAAGGATGGGAGGACCCCTTGAATGTACATATTATTGACGAAATACATTGTCATGACATGCCCATGCACACTTTTGTACTTACGTTGTGGATCCCAAAAGATTGATGCTTGTATTATAGACAAATCTTTCCCCTATATTTACTGCATAATGAGTGAATAGAATTATCCAATGAACTATCTATTTTAATTCTAGAATATTTATCATCTGAGATTTCGTTGATTTTTTTCAAATGTGTTTATGAAGATATATGGGCCTTTTATTCGCAGTATGAAGGATCACTTTTAGTTCTTCCCAGATTTGCAATGTGATTTCGAGAAAAGATTACAAAGTAAGATCCAATTTTCCGTCACAAAAGCACCAAAGACGAATACATACCTTCTCTCAACAGAAGACGAAGGACGGAGACTACACGAAGAAATATTTTTTTAACAACCATACATTTTTTACAGAGATCTCAGAAGACTACGGAGTTCCAACCGTTGGCAAGTGGACGGAAGGTGTCCTCAAATGGGTTACAGATCTTCACCGTTCTCAGTTTCTCACGTTGATATATCGGACAGATTAGGTACTGCACGATATTCGTTCCATTGAAAATTATATTGGGCCCTGCTGCGAATCTCCTGTCATCCTTGTTCGGGTCGATGGGGTCTTCCCATCCTCTCAAAAGGGCCAATTAAATTGGCCCTTTTCATCGGACAGCAGTATCTGCCATGTTTGTTTAAGCATCCACCTAACGGAGGAGATAATTACCGCATGCTTGTCATAAACAAACCTGAAGTCTAGGAGGTCTAATTTGGGATTCTCTCTGTGTCTCTGTCTCGGTGTCTCGGGTTTTGTAAAGAAAGGCTGGTCCCTCCAGAGCAATGTATTGGGAGGTCTTCTATACTGCTCTCTCTGTCTATACTTCCGCGTCAGCTCCGTGGCTGGACCGTGATCCACCGACATACGGTCGAATCTCAACCGCTGGTCGGTATCGATAGTGGCAGAACGGGCGCGATCGCTGAGTCCGTGTACGAGGAACGGCGAGAGGTAATTACAGGTCTCCTCACCTCGTCTTCCAGGCGCTACGATCAGAAGCTCGAGGATCCGATGAATGCGACGTGTACACCTACTGCGGTTGCATTTAACCGGGCGTGATTTCCTTCATAAATACATGCATTTGAGTGGCAATTCAGCCATACAAGACTCACGACTTCGACCGTAGGAGTGTGGGAGTAAACGCCCTAGCGGGGTGCCGTTTCGCTTGACCTCTCGGACCACAGCCAGAATCCACCTCAGGACTGATGACTATGGCAGACCTTGCAATACTACAGGTCTGGACAGTCAGCGTAGTGTACTGTATAGCAATTTTACAGTCGTCCTGGGCATTGTACTCGACCAATCGTCCTTTCGAGTGAAAGGTATCGGTCTAAAGATATGTGAATCGTTGGCTGCATCTACGCCGAACAACGCAAAAGGTCCTGACTGACAATCGACAAAGCGAAGCTTGCCCCCACGCGTATGCATCATGTAATTCCATTTAAGACTCCTAATCCTCTTCCTTCGGATGTGCGATGCGCAAAGCTTCTTCGTGGTGCTCTCGTATCGTTGCGAGTGAACTCACCAACTACCGGTGCAATCGTCCTCCAAACGATGCCAGAGGTCACAGTAAAATAACAAAATCCTGCGCCTGCGCTGCAGGCTTGGGCCTTTCTTCTATCGTCCAGTTTCGTCTCTCTCATTCTCAGGCCAAACGCTGTCAGTGAAATTCGTCCTCTGGTTGGTCGTCCGAGGTTTCTACCAAACCTCCGAAGCATGTGATTCACCACTTTTCAGTGTATCAGCTCTGTACAGTCAAGCTCCATTGTTGTAGATTAAAAATGTAATCTTATATTATACATTTAAATATCTTACATCAAAGTCGATTTCAACTGAAGATATCAAAGATCAGATTTAAATTAAAACCTTATACCTTTTGAATACGATTCATATGCTTGATAAAAAAATTCAAATTTTTTGATATCATTTATCAAAGAATTTGAAATTTAGCTTTTGAATATCAAGAGTCAAATGGAATAATATGATTCTTAGTCACATGATGATAATCTATGAATATTTATATTGGTTTATGTCTATAAATTTATTTTAAAAAATATACATCCTATAGTGTTGAATGATCTCCCAAAAAATTTCTCTTCATTATATCAACTACTGAAATTGATTGATGGACCCATATTTAGCACAATATCATGACGAACACATAGTAAAAGTACAAGATAAAATATTGATAAATTATAGATATGATTCATGTCATTTTAGTATGTACATCCAATATAATTAATCACATGCTTGAATGAAAGTATCCATAACAATATATCTGATCAGATAAAGATAGTTAATTTTAATATTATCAATAATCATCATCATCAATAATTTTTTCTATAGTTGAAGTACAATCTGAACACTAATATTAATTTTACACAATAATGTCAAACCAAAGTATGCAAAATAGTGATAATGAAACGATGAGATAGACAAACAAGAGTACACACGATCATAGCGTGGTTTTCCCTTCGGAGCGCTACATCCACGAGAAAGCACAACGTGGTTCACCTTTCAGAGTGCTACATCCACGAGAAAGCATACGAAAAAGTTTACTACTATATTGAAAAAAAGCAACAATACAGCGCAAAACCCCTGGAGTATATGAACCCAACACCGGCAACCAAACAAATACCGTTATGTTACTCTAGGGAACTATGACATGTTTTCAGTTGGTATTCATTCTTATTTGGCTTGATGTTTCTTTGCATATTTTGTTGCTGTTCACTTGATTTTCTTACACATTTTAAAAGTCATTTTCAGATTATGTTTATTTGTCTAAATATTTCATATATATGAATATATTTAATTGATATAATATTGATAAATCATGTAAAATATAATATTGACATAATAATATAATGAAAAAATTTTAATTCTATTTTGTATGCAGGTAGGAGTTTGGAAATTTTGAGAGTATTCTACAACACCTAAGAACAAATTGATGCTTGAATTGCATATAGAATATATTTTTTGAAAAAACATGTCAAACTTTGACTTTGTTTTACTTGATATAAAAAATTAAAATATTTTCTTTTATTCTACATAGAAAAAATAAGAATAAACTGCAAGTTTGCATGATCATATTATTATAAATTTGAATTGATTTCAATAAATCTCAATCAATGTAATTGTTTCATACAAATATTTGGGAGTAAATTTATATTTTGAGTTTATTATCATTTTATCTTCAAATTAATACTGAAGTGAAATCATAACTATATCCAATATTCAACAACATATTATTGTGCTGGATTCAATACGTGATTAACTTTGATACATGTGAAGATGTATCATACAAGATTAAAAATTCCACATCTTTACGAAGAAATTGTGTTTTTTAGCTTTTGGAATTGTTTTAAACTTGTAGTTTATCATATGATTAGTAACATTTTTTTGAACTCTAATGAACTAGAATGTTACAAGTTACTAAATACATATCAGATTGAAAGTTTAATATTATTTAAAATAACTTAAATTTCACATCAAACTATTACAGCCTAGGTACATCATGCGAAGTTAATAAATAGATAATCTAACAAACTAAAGATTCGATAAATCCATTTGTATCATCTACACCCCACGCATTATTAACTATGAATTTACACAATGATCTCCTTTTCAAAACATTTTCAATGTCTTGGTTTATCAAGGGTGCCATAGGTATTTTTTTTTCCTTATATCTCGAAACTTTCAATTTTAGAACTCTTGAAATATAACACCATTAAAATTCGTCCAGTTCCAAATTGAATAATCATGCAGGGGCAAAAAATGGATGTATTTGATAGATCACATTAGATAAGTCTAATGTGACTTGGAAATCAGATTGAAGTGTTTTTGAGAGCTGTACATTCAAACACGTACTATTAATAGAGCGATAACTAATAGTTTAGAATAGGGAAAAAACATTCATTTCAGTTTTCATAATAAGAAACGTATTTTTCGCGTGTGCGGAAAATTCGTATGGTTTGTCGGATGCACAAGTTTGATGCTCTATGATTTGGGAATATTGGGCGAATCTCAACCTAAAAATAAAGTGCCAGGCTTGTTGAATGCCTGAAACCTGACCGAAAAAGTGATCTCTCTCGATGGAAGAAAATGTGGTGAGCATGAGAGCGTTGAGGCGAATCTTTCGCTATAATGTGAATCGCGATCCCAACGGGTGCAGGAAGGTTGCATGGCATGTTCAAGTCTACCAACCTTGCCTCAATTGCGTGATTGTTGACGAGGAGGCTCGTTGAGAAAGCACTCTGTTGAGCATCGATGGAATGTCAGTCTCATTATTGGTGATCCCGTATCTAGGCCGTAAAGCTGGCTGATCGCGATTCGCAGCTTGAAACCACGGCTGATGAAGTCATGCACTGGTACCATACAGTACACTGAAGAGCTTCGATGAACGAGGAGGTAAGAAAGTAAACGCACAGCTGCACTTTATCCCTCAGATGGTGTCCATATCCATGACCTCTCTCGCTAGTACATCAATTCATTCTGATACTTGTGAGGCCTAGCACTAGTATGTTTGCGTTTACTTGGCCCAATCTTTACCGGTGATTTTACATTTTCTTTATTCTTGATTCAAATAATACAAATATTTTGATAATCTTTTCAAAAAACATATCTTATTAAAGTGTATTGCATATCTTTCTCTTTATCTCATTTTCTAGCTTAATAGTATGACATGTTTAAAGTTTATAAAATAACAATCAATACTATTTATAAAATACGATTACGCTATCATGAAGCTTAATTGATAAGAACACGTTTCTATAGTTATGAAAAGAGTTTTTTTATAATAAGTATACATCATATAATAACTTGTATAGATGAATATACTTGGGAGAGTTGCAGAGCATTTTCCTAACTTGCATATATAAAAATGGTATGGACAGATTTCATAATGCGATATCACTGGAACTAGAATATGAGCAGACGTTTTCTTAATATTAACTAGAAATACATTGTGTTCACTTTCAAATCAGTTTCAAACTAATTTCTTATATCATTCTGTATCAAAAAAAGTTCGCGCAATAAACATGCCAATTCTGTCCACTTCGCAAAAAGGAAGTAATTCCGATACCTCGTAACGGGCAATCTGACAGCAGGTGCGGTCACGTCGGCACCTCTTTGCTTTTTACAATGGACCGCGGGGCCAAGGAGATAAAAAAGAAAAAGGGGAAGACCCCAAGAATGGAACTTTAGGGTGAATTAAGTAATTTAATAATTGATTAATTAAGTGACGCAGAGCTCGCCCGCCCTCAGTATGCTATCGGAGAAAGCCCAGGGCTTGATACAGTTAGTCCTTTCACAGCCCTCCACTACCCGTTACGAATCTGCCAGTTCTGTACAGAACACATATTCGTACTGTCGCGCAAGATATTACGTATTAGTATACTGTGATATGAATAATATACAGTTCACGTGTACGTGGTGTGTTCGAACATACTTTGAGGATGATCCGTGGACGTTTGCGGACGACGTGACTGACTGATGTCACGAGAGGATTTCCGGGGAACTGCGAATGCACGAAAAGAGTGCGGC
The DNA here is from genome assembly GCA_037833965.1 of Marchantia polymorpha subsp. ruderalis. Classification (NCBI taxonomy): domain Eukaryota; kingdom Viridiplantae; phylum Streptophyta; class Marchantiopsida; order Marchantiales; family Marchantiaceae; genus Marchantia; species Marchantia polymorpha. The sequence continues at coordinate 27,502,231 of AP031351.1, read as the reverse complement.
CGTCGATCCAGTGATCGACGGCGGATTCTGATCTGCGTTGGAGCATCGGGGACCAGCAACAGGGCATTGGTTCTACGCATGCCTTTTCCAATAAAGGCCTCGGGCTCATGATTAACTCTATTAATAAGTGAGCCCAGACACTCTGCTATATATGAGCGCGAGCCGGCGCAGAATACATTCGATTCTGTGAGTCTTGCTTCCCCGAGCTGAGTGTAGTGAGAGGTGTCGTTTTTCTCGTCGAGGCGTTGAGAAACGAGACGATCTTGCGGAGCTCGTCTCTTCGAAAGGTGCCCTCGTTCAGAAACTCGGACATTCTGAAATTGTGATCAAAATTTGTTTGTAGGACTGAGCTGTACCGAGGCACGAAGAATGGCGCCTCCTGCTGCTGAGAGTGTCGGGATAGCGAGCGAGAAGAAGAATGTCGTTCCGTACAGCGTGATGAAGCTGTCTGACTCCCAAATGGACGTGCCGGAGAAATTCGTGAAAGCTATGGGAGAGCGACCCACTGTGGCTTACAATGACTACTGCAAGGAAATTCCTGTGATCAGCCTGAAGAATATCACCTCCAGCGACGCCGATCGAGCGCGAATTGTCGCCGAGATCGGTCTGGCTTGTGCAGAGTGGGGAATCTTCCAGGTCGTAGACCACGGAGTTCCGGAAGAGCTCATGACGAAGATGGCGGCGAACTCCATGGAATTCTTCAAGTTGCCTCTGGAGGAGAAGCTGAAGTATGCGACGAAGCCCGGCGGCTTTCCTGTCGGTTACGCCAGCGGGAGCCACCGGTCGGACGACGACATTCTCGACTGGAGAGAACTCATGGTGCACCGCACTCTGCCCTCGTCTATCCGAGAGCAGGACATCAACATTTGGCCTGAATCACCCGACACATACAGGTACAACTTCCTGTCTGGCGTCAGTCTGGGCCTAGCTCTGTTCATGAGAGTCGATTCACCACTGCTCTGTCTCGCCTCTCGAGCATCTCTATAGATACAGTGTGCGCGACGCGCAGCTTCGCAGAGTGTTGCTACCCGTGAGGTTCGCCCGCACATTAAGCGCAATCAGAGCAAGACCATGTTACCTCAACTGTGGAGGCAGGCCTTGGCTCACCCTCGATTTTAGTGCCTCTGTGATTAGTCTTCGCAATGTCGCTCTAAGTCTCTTGTTCTGTCAGGAGAGGGGGTGTCCTGTACCACCTGGGTTTCTCCATTTCCTACGTGTAGTAGGTGAGAAGCAGCATTTTCGTGTCTGAGCCAGTCACACTGAGAATGTTGCGGGGAGGGGCATCTTCTCTAAGCACATGCATGTGGAGGCAGCTCGCCCTGTACATGTGCTAATGCATGGCTAAATCTCGGCCGAAACTGGTGCTCTGTTGAAGTGAAGTATGGGCGTGTAGTAGCTGGTCCGGATATCATTGCTGCAGGCAGCTGATGTTTAGCAATGTGTGCGCAGGCAAGTACTGGCAGACTACAGCGACAATGTCGATACATTGGTGACGTCTTTGTTGGGACTCATATCTGAAAGTCTCGGGCTCCCAACTGATTACATTAAGAACGCGGTCGGAGGAGAAAAAACCGAGCAAAAGATTCTCGCTAACTACTACCCTCAGTGCCCGCAACCCGACCTTACTTTGGGACTTCGCAGCCACACGGATTACGGCACCATTACTATCTTACAGCAAGAGGTTGGAGGTCTCCAGGCTTACAAGGAGGACAGAGACCTTTGGGTAACTGTGGAGCCTATCCGCGGCGCCTTGGTGGTCAACTTGGGAGACCAAATTCAGGTGAGCCTCTTGGGCTGTGACTGACTTTCTTACAAATATAGACAGAAAAGTATCAAGGTTGATTCTCGATCAGTTGTTCTCCTGCTCGGAAAATGTGTTGCCTTGTGTATCCTTTTGATCCTAGCATCTGGACACCAGCCAAAGATGAATATCAAATCGTTCATCGTGACGATTGATGGTCTGAAGTCCAGTGCCGAGTAGTAGAGTTGACTCCTTCAATGTTGTGTGGGCGAGGTCCAAAGTAGGGCATGCTATTGTGTTGAAAACTTCATGACCTCTTACGTCTGAGTCTTACTGAGAATTTATCTCCTTACGTGACAGATCCTGAGCAACGCAAAGTACTGCAGCGTGGAGCACCAGGCTGTCGTCAACTCAAATGAGACTCGTCTGACCCTCGTCGTCTTTGCCAATCCTAATTCATTGTCGCAAATGGGTCCTGCTCCGGAACTGCTGAGCGAGGAGAACCCTGCCAAGTATCGCAGTTACACTTTCAAAGACTATCTTCCAATCTGCTATGCGAAGCAGACGAAGAAACACTACGACGCTCTTGCCATTTGAGAAAACGTCGTCCGATTATGGGAGAATTCTTGCTCGAACGTCCTGTATTCACGGATGAGGACGATGTCAGCTAGTTCATACGGTTACCTGTACTTGCTTCTGGTTGTGTAGCTCTGGCAATAAAAGGTAGAACCTAAGTTGTAACATGCAAAACGTGGCATTTCAACCAAAACAGCTGACAGTCGGTAGATGAAAGTGTGGAGAATATGTGAAAATCTCCATTATAGGACTAGTAAAGAAAGTGACACAACCGACCAGCTTGCGCAGACAATCACATTAGTTTACAGACAGTACATTTTTTTTGTATAATAGAGAAAGGACCTGTGTGCACGACTTACTATGTGCACGCCTTGAAACTGAAATTAATCGATTGTGATCTTTCCTCGCTTGGGACAAAATAAAGTTATCGTGATATTGAAATTATCTACTTGTTATCGCACAAATTTTGGGCGGAAATACACACTTCAATTTTTGTTAACGAAAATTTTAAGCAGTCAACAAAATCGTTAATCGTTTTGTATTGTCTACGACATAAAAACAATATCCAACACTGAAAATGAGAAAACTATATAGGTGAAAAAGTAGGGTAAAATCCTTGTGAGTGAAGGTACAAATTAATTTTTCACAAGAATTATAAAATATCAATTTGTCAATAATTGTACACAGTCTGCTGTTTGAACAATTACATCTGATTACTTTAAACAACATTTACTGTTACTGCAACAATCTGGCATTAATCTTGCATTCTTCCTTGTTCACGAAGACGAAAATTTCAAATCGACAAAGTAAATGATGAAATGTAAACAAATATAATAAGGACAATATACTGAATAATTATTCTCTTCACGAATGTATCGGGTGAGACTATTACAGTTAACTTGGTAGAGAAGGTACGAATGAAAAATGTTAACGTAGATCAGGAATATCTGGATCAAACATGTATGTTTGATCATAATTCCTCTCTTCACTTCTTAGACTTCAACCTTGGATAGTGTGACACCTTCACCACCTAAAAGCTTGGGTGTACAAAGATTTGTCTATCTCACCTACATATCCGTCGGAGTCTGTCGACTTATACATACGTACAACACCCGTCAATTTCCCAGAGCTCTCAAAACCGATCGCCTTTGTTGTCACAACTCTATCCTCCGGTGCTCGTCAAGGCCAAGTGTTTGCAAGGTGAACAGATTTTGGCACCAATCAGAGGTGTAATGCACATACTATGGTCTCAACGTCCACGACGTTTATGGCACTAACTGTTACTAGGAGTTATAGCAGGCCTCCTAAATTCTGGGATTTGCTAACAAAATCCCAAAATTAACCAAAATTAAATCTTGCGTCATCCATCAATTAAGAATGTCATGATTACAATTACCTTTGCCACAAGTAGATTATATCACGTTGCCTTTGCCACAAGTGAGAAAGTGAATTAGTGTCTAGTAATAGTGTACGTATGGACTCTATTTATTGTCAAATCCCAAAATTACCAAAATGAATGACGAGTAGAATCCATAAATAGAGTTAATGTCGTTAGTTGTGGGAGTTATGTAACTCAGGCCTTATGAGGGCTGAGTTACAGTGTTGGAGGAGAGATACTCAGTCAAAGTTCGGTTCCACAATGTGGATCAAAGTTAAACTTTTATCCTCGTCATCTTAGCGTGGACAGGATCTGCACATTGTGGCCTTGAATTCAACCGACATATTTTATGTATGCAGAGAATTTTTCAGGCACGAAAATAAGTTGTTGTGAAAAGTAAGGATGGAAGACGATTTCGAATAAGGAAGCCTTGAGTAGCGATTTGAATTTGTTGCGATGGAAGCTGGATACTCATGGAGGCAGTTTTTTTACCGTTCTAGCTCAGTATATGAATAAACAGAGGGTAAGAATAACATGCTTCGAGTTCCTTCTTGGATCTTCATGACGATTTTGTGGAAGTGAGTTCATGGGGTGAAGTCTCGTGGTCGAGTTGGTCCGTTGAAATCAATGAGCTACAAACCTACGGTTGAAATTCAAAACAATTTTGGCAGTATATGGTCCTTGCTCGATGCCCTTAGTTCTATTTTGAACGTCAGCCTGTTCATAATGAGATGACCTGGTGAATTTTGCTATACATGTTCGGATTTCCCAGTACGAAATGGTTAGTAAGAGACAATTATTAAGATTCAGAAGATTGATACTTGGCTATCATGACAGATGCAGTAACGATAAGAAATTGTTCCACTTGCTCAGAGCTCATGATCAGGCAGCTGTACCATCTTTGTCAAATCAAATCCATCAAATTCTGATAAAATTTTCAATCATATCTGAGTCAGTGAGAGGAACTTTGTATTCAAGGCTGAGCTCTATGATGCAGACTTCAGTGGACCCTCATAAGAACATCATGGTGAGAGACCTCGACAGTGACACTGATTCTCAGGAATTCATTAATGCTGTGACCTTGAAAGCATCCACAAAAGGGCTCTCCATAGTTTCGCAAGGGGAAGAAGTGAGGAGGGCTATGCAGCACCTCCTCTGCGATACATCATCACATAGAGCTCCACCTCGCGAGTTGAGAATCTCGAAGGCTCCTAGCTTTCTGACTTCTTAACTTGAGGACTAGAGATTTCATCAACCTCCTCGTTGAGGTGAGATGAGCGAGCTAGGCACATGAGAGACATTCAATAGCAACAGAAACGGTTCAAGCTCGCGAGGGTTTTCGAGAGTTGATGTGCTCAACTGATGCAAGAGTTCAACTTCGCCGAACTAGAACTAGATTGTGCTCTGGAAATCTGCATACAGAGGCAGCCTTTGGCGTCCATGAGTCCAGTGACTGTTCCATTGGACTTCGAGATGAGACTGGGAGGAGAGCAAGTCTTGCTCTCGAGCGCGGCTCCATGTCCTGATGAGAGAGAGAGGTGCGTGAGCGCTTTCCTTCGGTATCGGAGCAGTTGACAATTTTGCCAGATGCTCAAGATTCCGAATGAACATCTCTCAATTCTTCATAGTTTTGCAACTAATTCTTTCTTTCATCTCTTGTATCGACTTTGAGAGGCTCAAAGAAGTGGCATGTGGAGTGGCCCCATCGAGATCATTTCTGTCTTTGTTTGGGACGACGATTGAACGAATTGCTGAACGAATCACAAGAAACGGAAACTGCATCCGCTTCTTGGCTCTCATACTTATCACAGTTCCACGACCCTTATGTTCGAACTTGGATGGCCACGAGGTTGTTCTGGAGTCTATGGCTCATGTGAAAGTATGAGGTTTGAAGTGATGTGCAATGGACTTGCTTAAAATCTATTTTCTGAATTTAGCTATGAGCATTTCCCATTAACTCAGAAGAGAGATAAACAAGGAAGTTCAATGCGCATCAATATGAGCAATTCTAAAACAGTAGTTGAGATATGTTCAAACTCATAACATAGGTCCTTATCTCTCTATGTCTATTTTTATAATCTTATTGAATATTTTTTATTATGATAACACTCCTTCAACTCCTTTTATAAAGCGATAGATAGATAGATATATATATATATATATTCAATATCTCTTTATATTAGAGTCAATACAACTAAAAATGTAGACCGAGCGTTACATGTAGGTGTGGTCACCATCTACAATAACTCAGTTGGATAATGCACAACTCACATATCCTACTACTCAGTTGAACTATTGGTAGTTTATATGAGTCAAGTAACATAAACTTCATATGACATAATTCAGTTAAGTAACTAACTTCGTCCGTTTTGTGGACTATTGTTAGTATGAATAAGTTCACTAACATAAGCCTTCTATGACATAGTTTAGTTTAGTACCTAACTTTGTTTGTCTTGTGGACGTAATGTTGATAGAACAAATCCTTGGAAATATTTGTGTATCTAAACATAAAAAGTTAGAGTTATAATACTGAAATTTTGTTTTAGAATTATAGTGCATTTACAAATCAAGGATAAACAAGTGTTAAAGTAAATCTGCGTGAAAATAGAAGACATCTAGAAAATAGAGATAGTGATGGTCAAATGCCTTAAAAATTTATACGCACAAACAAAACAATCTGTGGCTGAAAATCTGATTGTTGAATATTTCAATGTGATAAGACAACACATAGTACATCAAACGCTGAAGTAAAAAAGTTTGAAAATTTGAAAGCCGTTGACACAAAAGATCGGATATCTGACTATCTGAATAGTTGAGCATTCCACGTACAAGAATTTTGACAAGTTGTTTGAATAACAAGTGCAAATACTAAAACTTTCAACCTTTGAGGTTCATGCAATTTAACACTCAAATTTCATTTCAATGTTGTAGGTTTGATTTATGCAATTTGACAAGCCAAATTTTATATTCAATATGCGGATGCGGCGAAGAGTAAAAGTATGTGTTGTTGAAAACTCAAACTTGTTTCAACGTTAAATCGATAGCTATGTTACTGGAAATTGTGGCAATTTTTTTCATTTAACAATAAATTTAGAAAATGAATCTCAATCTTAATTTACAATGACATATCATCACTATTCTTACTATGATAAAGTTGATTTTAATTAAATGATAATATGATAGCATCCAAATAATGCTAAAGACAAAAAGAAAATACAAATTTTTTATTCAAAAAATATTTATTTTCAAAAAATAAAATGTTGAAAGTTTATACTTATATAATCGAAATCAACAGAAAATATGTACTATTAAATTAATTTTAGAAACTAGATTTCAAAGTATATATTTTAAAGATAGAATATAATAATTTTGTATCTCGTTACATTATTCTAAATAAAATAATATAAAATAAAAATCATAAAAATCTAATTATATATTGAGTTCATTAAATGTAAATAATTATTCAAATTAAAATAGATATTAAAAAATATTTTAATTAGCTAAATAACTAAATATTTTAATTTTATTAAATTTAAATAATATTTTTTGAAATAAAACATAAATATAAGATATAATGAAAATGTTTTAAGCTTTAAGATGAAAATTCTTCTTCATGATAAAATTTTTCAGATGATGAAATAATAGATTTATTGAAAATTAATTATTCAAGTAAATAATATGTATAATCATAATCAAAATTACCATTTCTCACAACTTTTCTTGTGTTTAGAATAATTTGAAAAATAATTGAAAAAAATATTTTAGGTAAAAATAAAATTTAAAAAATTACTTTAAAAATTTTAATTAGATCTTATTATGTTGTAATATTAAGAGGAATACAATAAGTTGAATGCTTTATCATTATGGGCGATTTTTTGTTTGACATGTATCAATATGTGATACATTTGTATCTCTTTTATAAAATACGTTATTTTGTTTCTTAATATTACGAAAATATGTTCATAACCAAATAACTCATTCTATGTATATATGTATTTCTAGAAGCAGTTAACAACGTGATACCTTTTTTCAACAAATAACTTGTTTGGTTTAAGGCACGATACTGAGTTTTGCGTACTTTAGATTTACGCATGTCAATCTAACCTCAGATCTTATCCTTACTCCTATACATGATTTCATGATTATATGGGGATGGTGGATTCTAACTTAATGATTCATCATGTAACACACTGAAAAAAAGTAAACAAGCATCAAATGTGAAATTACTTTCACATATTTTTCTGTTTCGCCAAAATTTCCATAAGAAATCTCAATCGATCATTAAAAAAACTAAAATACAACTTGATGTCTACATCCAAGTTCACTTGATATTCTACTTTGTGCGTTGTCTATCCTCAGCTGCCGACATTATTTCAAAGTATATTCAACCTTACCACAATTTAGTTTTACCATCATGAAACCAAAAAACTCTGATATCTTCACAACCAGCACTGAATACTCAATTTACATACCCGATGGATAATGTTTAGAAAAAAGAAACAAACCAAGGCCTGAGTTCACTGAAGCCTTCGGCGCGTAAATGATAGGGTCTTTATTTTTATGTTAGAAATCTCGTTGAGATCCTATAGGCTGCCAGCAGCGCGCGAGAGAGAGATGGAGAGATCGAGCGGTGCAACTGGACCGAGGAAGAATCGGACACAAGGGTCGAAGAATGTTGACACGCGTGACCCCTCGCGACGAGGTCATCGACAAGTGGCAGGACACATGCAAGCGCGAGCGGAGTGACGAGGATGGATCCCACACTCACGTCGCCGTGGCATTTGCAATGTTGCATTGACTGATCCGATTCAGCCGAGTCGAACTCGGTGGCGGCTGCCAGCGTACAGCCTCAGTCCAAGACCTTCAGTCGATTGGTCTCAGTCACTCTCGCCTTATGCCATCGAGAGGGCCCAACCTGAAGCACCAGCCGCATTCTAGAGTTCGATCTGTTATAGCGTAGATTCGGTGCACCGCTAGCTGGAGAGTCTGCCAGGAATCATAAAAAGTGGCGACGCACGTCTCGGTTTCATGCCTTTTTACAAGCAGCCTCTTCGATCGGCACATGTCAATTTCTCGTCGTCCTTTTGTGCTTTAGGTGACTTCGTGTGACAACATCCGGCGGTGGCGGTGTCCGCATCAGGAAAAGAAGAGGTGTCATTTTGCTCCGATTCCCCAAAGCATGCGGGTCAAAATTCCATCTGAGGCCAGGATTAAATAGCAGTTCGGACACTCCCATCTCAGTGCGATTTCGTCTGTTGTTACGTCCCGGGTCCAGGGCTCTCCATATATAAACCTTCAACTCGCCTTCCGATCCATCCCTCGTCGTTCGAAGCTCCCGAGCTGTCCTTCGACATACCTCAAAGTCGTCGCTCGCTCTCGGTGACGAGCTCACTCGTGTGACAGTTAGATCCGCAACACCTGCGCTCTAGTTCAATTGCCGTCTGTAGAGCTAGATTCGTTTCGGCTGTACAGCTCTGAGTTTCTGTTCTCTTGGACTCTGAACTGGGAATCGTAAGCTCGTCTAAAGCCTGCAGTCGCGAGGAGGGCGATAAAACTTGGCCCCGTGTGTGATTAGGAGATTTCCTGCACTCGAATTTCGGTATGAAGTGGTGAGAAGAAAATGAAACTTGGCCCCGTGCATGCTCAAGGGATTTCGTGCACTCGATCTTCGGTCTGAATTTGGTGACTGACGTGAAGGCTGGGGCTGGAAGGATGGCCGAGCGATGGTCGAGAGCAGTGGTGTGGGTGTGGGTGCTGATGGTCATGCTGGTGAGATGCGGGGAAGCGTACGACAGCGTGCTGCTGGAGGGCTTCTATCTGGCGCCGAAGCAGGAGATTGTGGAGAGGCCATTCTCGCTGAAGATGCAGAGCGACTGCAATTTGGTGCTGTACGCGAACAACGTGAGGCCCGTCTGGGCCACCGACACCATGAACCAGGGCGAGGACTGCTACTTCCTGCTGCAGGCCGACGGCGACGGCGTAATCTGGACGGGCGACGGCCGTGCGCTCTGGCGCACCAACACCGCCGGCATGAACAACGGCCCGCACTTCATCAAAATGCAGTGCGACGGCAACGTCGTCATGTACACCGCCGTCGGCTACCCGCTCTGGGCCACTGACACCAACGTCTCCATCCTCTCGCTCGCCGACCGCCAGCGCGCTTACAACGCCTCGCACGCCGACGACTCGTCGCAGGCCTCGTCCTTCGTCCCGCCGCGCATCCGACCTCGACGCCGATAATTCTGATCCGCCATGCGCCGGATGATGAGCAGTCGACCACGATATATTCATTCTGATCGTGTCGATTGCCGGGGTTTGCCGTATACAGATGCGGGGTCTGATCCGCCCGCCGGATGAGGAGCTGTGTTCTGGGGCCGCCCGCACGAGGATGAACGTCAGCGTTTGAGCATTTGCCTTGTCTCGCCTCGCCTCGCCTGGGACTCACGCTGGAGGTTCTCATCCAGTTCATCGTGTACAAAGTTTAGAGTAGGAGGGCTGGTGTGAATTTAGCAGTAGAACGAGGGATCGCTCATACGTCGCATTTGTGAATTTCTGATTCGTTTCGACCGCAATAGCTTAGCGCCATTTGTAGCCTTGGGAGAGAACTCTCAGCAGGTGTAAACGCACGTCATTCTCATCATCATGTATAAATACTCGATTTTCTCAATCGGGAACTTCTCTTTTCCACGCTGGGTGAACACGATTCGTCGAACAGTTGTAAGCAATACTGAGGCTCGGGCATAAGCAGATGGAAGGGATTTCCAGATCTTGAACTCGACGAACTTGAGTATTCTTTCGAAAGAGAGCAAAGCCCAAATTAGGCAAGAAAAGCTCACCTCAAGGCCGTAAGAGAAGCAGAAAACCGATTGCGATATGATGCGGCTAATTGTCAAGCGTGCAGTATTCGTTCACAAAGGTCAACTGGAAATTAGGATGAATCTCAACTTGTCTGACATGAAACGATGAGTGTGTTTCGGTAGAAAATTATGAAGAGAATTTTACTGTGAGAGCGCAAAGTGGTATGAACCATCAACTATCTCGTACATAGACGTTAAATTAACCAATTCATGTCTCAAACGCAGCCGGCGAATGTAGCCAAATTTGCAGAATTTAAAGATAGACTAAACAAACAAAAATTAGACTGCAACCTTGTCGTCATTTCTATGATGGTTAGAACTTCACTTGCACTCATGGGCAGTCTAAAGCAGTATTTTATTCATCTTGTTAGATCTGTCATGCACTGTTTGACTTGCAAGACGCAAAATCCGTGTGAAAATGTTGCACACATATTAAGATTGGACTGCTTCATATTTGCAATCTGAATGTGAAAGTATCTTTTACATAAAAAGAGGTATAAAAGCTGTTTTATCTACAGAAGAATTGATACCCAATGGATTATTGGAACCATATTGATGTAATGCAGCCAGATGAAGAATACTAGCATCTACTATTATAAAAGGAAGTAAGTAATGAAGGCTAAAAGATTTTTTCATCATGTTACTATAAGAACCTAGCTCTTGGTATCTGAATGTCTTGTTTCTTGATCAACTTGATACAGTAGAACCGGTTTAAGTTAATACTGTTTAACTTAATCACTTGTGATGACTAATATATGCAGTCCAGTCCCAAGTCGGGCCCATGTACTTATTAATAAACCTTCAAAAGTTAATAATTAATATCCCAGAGACAGTTCCAAAACTTTTTTACATTAATAACCACTGCAGAGAAATAAACAGTTGCGAGGGGCGGAGACTGCAGCTGAGGTGGATGGATTCAAAGTACATGTGTCAAATAACTTCTGACCTGATTGTCCCGACTCGGATTCTTTCTCGTGGCAGCCTTGCTAAGAACGACAGAACATCAAAGTGCATTTGTTTACGTACGAGGTTGCAGCTTATTTTGCAGGAATGGAGCTTTGACAGACTCACGAAACTTTATCGTTTCTCGAAGGAAATGCAAGAATGGCGACATGCCACAGATCAATTGTAGTCAGACTCTGGCATCTCTCTCCGTTTTTCTTGTTGCGTCGATGGTTTGGGGGTTGAATGTGTCTTACGATCAGCGGGTTTTTGTGTTCAATGGGCAGCGCCGATTGCTCATCTCTGCCAGATTTCACTATCCTCTCGCTACAGTAACTAAGAGGTGAATTTACTCTTCCTTATGAACGTCCATGTATCTCCTCGTTGACACTCATGCTGAAATAATCTTAGAATTGTATCTGATGAACAATGGATTCTTTAGAATTACAACCTGTGATACGTATAGAAGTAATTTTTCTTACATCAAAACGAAAAAAATGGAAACATTTTGAGCAATTTGTCTTTCAAAAGCTAGACATAGATTTGATAGGAATCTTTTGACATTTGGCCAGCTAAACCTTGGAAATATATTCCAAGATTGGCTTCTTAATGAGCTTTCTAGATCTCATAATGCTGATTTTGTACTTGACTGTTTGGATGGAAAAAATCATCTCATGGTCGATGATGTCTTGTTGCATCGAGAACTGTTGCAACAAATTTGCACAGCGCAGTGCTTCAGTTGTCTTCACACGAATATATTCTTGACTTTCGTCGGCCTCCACCTCATCTTCTGGCACAGTATTGGTGGAGAGTTCTTGCCCAATTTCTTTCTGAATCGGAACATAAGCAACTTCGCGTTCATCAGGATAGTCGATGAGATTACAAATATCCATTCGGTTCCGGTACCAAAGCTCTTGAACCTGCTCATCGAGGTCCTTAATCACATCATGATCAACAAGTGACTGTTCCTGGACCGGTGTCACATTAGCATTGGTGGTGCAAATTCGGCAATGGCGAAAGCAGTTGCGGATTGTTTCTGGCTTCACATCCATGCTCCAGGCAGCAACATGCCATTATGCGCTTGAAAAAACTTCAAGCTGCTTTGTGGCAAAGGAATTGTTCGCTTGTTGAGATGTCATATGTTAGTGAAAGTAAATTGATGGTTTGACAGTGAGCATACAGTATCATGCTGCTTTTACCTGCATTCTGTAAAACAATCCAGTTTCATCCATGTTGTAGATGTCAACGTTGCTCATACTGATCCAGAGTTAAACAAATATGCGGCAAACTCTCTTCAATCAAAGCCATGTTGACGGATCCAGACTCCCCAAGGCGACGGTAGGACTTGATGATGTGGCGATTATTGAATGCCTCTAACCATCCATTTAAGAACTCAAAGGCTTGGTATCAAGGATAGAGCTTGGCAAGGAAGTACGCAACCTTCTCTTTGATGAGATTACATGACATATTGACTTGATACTGATACGTGAGGAACCACAGGTACAGAGATGTCTCCATCAGTGGGTACTTCATAGTCCGATGTCGCTTTGCCCCTCGATTCACATTCTTCTTCTTGGCAAGGATTTCAATTGAAAGTTTGAGAGTTAGAGAAAATTTTCCTTGACTAACAGAAATTTTATGCGTTTCTTGAAGCCATTTGATCAAGTCTGCTTGCGTCAGCAATAAATGCTTTTGCTTGTGCTCACAAAGAGCTATCCGAACCTCGTTGATCATGTTCGTTTTGGTGGATCTATTTGAAGCCATTGGGTTGTGCATCTGGTTGTGGCTGCTATCCAGGATGAACGCAACTGTTACAAATGAAGCAACTCTCAAGCATAAGTGACGGCCGTCTTAATTTTTTATCCTCTAGAGTGCAACTTACGGATTTGACGACAAAGCTATAACGCTATTAAGCTCGATACAATACAATTCAAAACATGTCTCATTGTTACATCAAAACTTTAGCTTTTCATACAGAACCAATGACTCTAGTCAATGTGCAAATAATTGTCCCACCACAAATGACGTGAACAGAGAAACTCTCTTTATTGATAAACTGTCTAAATTAATACAGAACCGCCGGTCCCGGCAGTATTAATTTATAGAAATTTTGTTGTAGTTTGTTTCTATTGTGTGATAAAAAGAATGTACAAATATTTGTAGCACAATTAGACTGAACAAAACAGGTAATTATTTTGTGATTACGCATATTCTAACATTTATAGTTTGTGTGGCATCTTCATGTAGTGTTTCAAAGAATAAGAATACTTAAATATGTGAACTTTTGAAGATTCTAAAATTTATTATTTCTAACCTATGATTTACATACATGTGAAATAACTATCATTCACCTAACAAAAATATTATTTTGAAGAAAAATGTGCGCATTCAATTTACCTACAACTACTTCTTTATATGACAATATATTGGTTTCTTTTTTCAACTTAGATTCAAAGCTAAGGACATGCAAGTACTTATGTTGATACACTTAATTTTGTTCCCTAGTATTCATTAAAACTTGGTTTCACCTATTTCGTTATGAAAAACATTGAACTTTAGACAATATGTTAATTTAGATGTTTAATTTGAAAATATGATCTATTTTATTTAATCAATTAAGCAAGATTACATAAAAAATATCTCTTTTTGTAATCATATCAAAATTTTACATCATACTAATACCTTTGTTTCATTCAGAGATATATACTTGATGGGAGTTCATCAAAATCAAAATTGCTTGATGGGATCCATCAAGTTTTGTTTTATTCAATGGGATTCCACCAACGGTATGACGAAGTTTTAAAACTTGTTCTTGTATACATATGATGCAAGCTTTAGTGGATTTTGATATATCGCTCCCTATCCACGCGTCACGGCCTCCATTCTTTTCCCCGGTTTAATTAGCACGTCGCCCTCAACATAATGCTCAGAAGGTTCTGCTTCAGCTCAGTTGCCTCACTGCTTGGGAAAACCAGCATTCTCTTGTTGCTTTCTTCAGAAACGAGCTCGTGATTACTAGTTGAAGTTTCACTCGATGTACCTCGTGCGCATGGTTCCGGCATTGAATTTCACTCTAGAAAAACATTCAGTGCTTCGACATAGCTTGACGACAAGCTATGTCTCCACGACGCTACCATTCTCTCATGTCCCACAAATTCACTAGCCCACACATCGCACAATAGACGTTCATAGTGACTACTAGCGGGTATGCAAAAAGGGCGATAACATGCACAACATGTCTACTCTCACTTTTCTTTGCTAATTGGATTTGTCTGAAGACAGACTAATAGAAAAAACAAACCAAATAAGTGTAGTAATCTTGAGCTTAAGCAGGTATTGAATTGTTGCTCACATTCTGAGCACTACATCCAACCTTGAGCTTACTATCGTTGTTACAGAGCTCCACTAGGCAGATGCTGCAACAGAACTCTACTAGACGTCCAATGTCGAAAGTCGCGATCGCTGAGACAAAGTTCCACTGCATGCATCTTCCGTTGATACTAGAACATGTATGACGTGTACCATAGATGGAGCACCATAGGGTAAAACAAACCTTTAATTGTCCTAGTAACCAATTTAGGTTCTGATGGTATCTCGTCAAGTAAATATTTCTTTCATTCAAGATAATTGATGAAATAAGACACTTTTTATTAGACATAATCATATTTTTTAAACAGAAATTTAACTAAATCATGAAAAAATGAAAATTTATTTAGTATGATAATCATAGTATTTTATTAATTTAAAATATTATAAAATAATTACTCAAATTTATTTCATTTATAGAATTTTTAATGTAATTTTATATAATTATTATCATTCATGATCATAATTTTAAAATATTTAAGATGATAATAATGTTTGATCAAACACATGTATAAAAATATATTGATTTAAAAAAAATTTGTGTAATATAAAAACATATTTAAACCACATTTAAATTAAAATATATCTTTCATATTCCAAACTAAAAAATTAAATTTTCAATATTTTCATTTATTTTAAAAAAATCTTAAAATTGCATAAAAATTTCATTTAAAAACTGGCTTATGATGCAAATTTTGATTTGATACGATTCAAATCAGATTTCAAACTTAAAATGTTGATGCTATTATATTGAAATTTCAGATTTCAAAATAATAATTTTTAAAGTAGTCAATAAAAAGTTGATGGATGATGGTAATGAGTGCCAACATACAGAAATAAAAAATATCATAAGAAGTTTCATCTGGTAAACTAGATGGTATTACATAAATTATTGAATCTTTAATACTCTTGATAACAAGTTCATATCTTAATATTTTACAATAAAATTTATAAATATGTATTTGATAACATACATAATGATACACATAATGTAAAATCGAATTATGTCACGATATTAATATTAAAGCATATCTGATCATAGACATGTTGTAAACATCAATTAAATTTGCTAGTTTGGTATCGATTGAAAAAAAAATGCATTTATTTCATAATAACATGCAACCTTGTGACTTTGCAAGTAATAATAATTGATGGTATCAGAAATCGGCAGCGTCAAACACAACGACGCTTACATCACCCTTAACAGACTTAACTACATTTCGAGAGGAATTCTCAAGTTTTCTTCACAAGAGATTCCAATAAACGATTGACAGTATTAAATAAGAGATTCACCTCAGTGAATTATACACAAGAGGAATTCTGAGGTATTCTTCACAAGAGATTCCAATAAACGATTGACATTGTTAAATAAGCAATTCACCTCAGTGAATTATACACAAGGTCGCATTGTTCAATTCCAAAAGTTGTGTCTCAAGTATTTTTGACCAAGTCTCCCATCTGAACTCAAACTATCAAAATTACAAGTCAACTTAAAATAGTTACACTAACTAGAATGACCGGGTCCTGAATTGACTCCTACAGAAACCCCTAGCCATAACTTCTAACTTCATGATGAGATGAATTTGCATCATCCAATTGATATGAGATATAATCCTAAGTGCAATATGTTGACATCACACAATATCAAAATATTTCCATAATTACATCAAACATGAATAAAGATCAAGATATTGAAATCACAAAAATGATTCAGCTTCAGATGAATCAAATTTTTTTATCAATCCAAAGATGTTATTGAAACGATTTGAGTTGCATCTAAATTTAGTATTCAGTATGTTTCTTCAAAATACTTATGAAGAAATTTTAAATTCACTTTGGAAAGAGATTGCACAAATGATATCATTATACAAGAACTAATGTTTACTTCAAGAACTTAACATCAATTTTCAGTTATTATTTTGCATATGTTCAAGTGAGTATAATCAACAAAATTCACTCAGATTTATCATAATTCTTTCCAGTATCCAAGATATTGATAAAAAATAAAATAAATTGTAGATCAACATTCGAATTTTTTTAATTTTTTTAAGTATTGATTGAAATTCAAATTCTTGAACGAATAACGTATCTCTTACTTCAAAATTTCTTCAAATTTAATAGCTCGACGTAAGAATAATCTTCTCAATACTATTAAAAAATTAGAAAAATTTAAAAAACAAAAACATTTTTCAATGTTGTTTTCGGATGGATACCTGACTTTTGAGGTGATATGGCAAACTCTGTGTGATTCTGCAATGTGTGTGTAATAGAAAACCCATAAGGCTTGAAAAGTGTTAGGTAACGATCACGCTATCATCTTGCATTGTTTTTGTTTCCAGGTTCATATCAGTAACTCATCCAAACACAAGAACTAAAACTCTCAGCCTGAAATGATTCAGAGGATGCAAGTCGAAGATAGTGCCATGACCATACATTGCATGAAGGCACATAATCACATGACTTGAGAAAGAGATCTACAAGAAATCGTGTGATGGCACGGCCTACTGTTATGACTGTGAGATTCCAACTTTGTTCCACATCATTGGATAAATCATATTTTGGCATCTTCACCTGAACTTGATGTGTTAACCCCGGTAATATTAATGAAAAACTATTTTCTTACGACCTGATCACTTCAATAAACAAATGGCTAGTTGCACAATGATCTGCAAATTTTGTGACATGGAGCATTATTGCTTGACCATAAGCCATGCTCGTTTTCAAAAGGAAGACATAGAAGAAAGTGGAGAACCATCTTAGAAGTGAAAGAATTTGAAAACCGTCAATTTGACGGCTGTGACGCTGATGACATGGAAGACAATGCAAATAGATCACAGTCTACTGAGAATCGTGAACACAAATTTAAGCGTTTCATGCTCGAAGCTCAGGAATAGTTGTATCCAACATCCTGCAGGTTCGTTTCGTCGTGCACGAGATGCATCGTTAGCTTGGAAGGCTAAGGGTTATAGTCGACATTCAAAAATAATAAAAATCGCCTCTAATTCAAAACCGAACGTAAAAGTTTTGTTTCAATCGGCTCCTTCAAAGATTGATAACCTACTTAAATTCCAGAAAAAAGAAGTTACAAAAAGTTCCAACTGAACAAAAGTTCATTTTATAAATTATCGTCTTAATTTGAACTGGTGTTGCTTCCATGATATATTCTGTGTGATATACTTGTGGAGGGCACATGTGAGATGCGAGTGACAGATCTGCACACCGTTGCCTTCATACACTTGACAGTGTGGCGATGGACTTGTGTAATACAAGAAGCGCTGACGACGGATGAGCGAAATGTGAAGCACTCTACTCCTGGAGGGTGCTGAGCGAGAGCTTGCGTTTGAGTCGTCTGGCGACAAGCCAACATCGACGTCAAGTACAGAGATGAGACCAGACATTCACAAGGGAGGGCGATACGGCGAGTCCAGAGTCCGGGCTTATAGTAGAGTGCTAATTGCATCGGTTTGGGAAGGTTGATGCCGATGGAATCGATGGCATTTGCTGCAATGCAGCTGGCGTATGATGCATCAATCTGATCGATCCTGCTTGGAAGTCTTGTGTCTAAGTCTGAATTGAAGTGGAAGCAGTGACAGCAGCGCTGATTCTGCTCTTGATGATCGACACGTTTATGCCGCAGATTGCGTTGTAGGCAGCGAGTTCGTACTGGAGGGAGGAGTTCTACACAGATTGGGAAATATGAAATTCGACCCATCCAGGTTGTAGGCAGCGAGTTCGTACTGGAGGGAGGAGTTCTACACAGATTGGGAAATATGAAATTCGACCCATCCAGGTTTGAGAATGGGCCGAACGGATGTGCACCTTCCTTCAGCTTCTTCCCCTTCGGAGAAGAGAAAGAATTCACGAGAAGGACATGGCGACTTTTCTGTACCACTATCTGGGAATAAAAGATTCGTGAGGCACCCAAATTTGACTGATTCTTTCCTGCTCCTGCAAAGGAACTGGCTGCCTCATAGTTTTACCGAAGTGAACGCATTCTAGGCCTCATGTAAAATCCGTCTCTGTCAGTCAGTCTGTTATCTTCTGATCATGTCACCAGCTTGACAAAGTGTGCAATATATGTCCCCAGAGAATAAGGCATCGAGAATCAGCTTCGGATGTCTCTCAATGTTCTGCCTGAAGTTATTTTCTGATATTTTCTGGGTGAAGAACATGGTAATGCGACGTTCGTTGGTCATGTTCAGAACTCTCCATTCACTTCTGAGGGAGGTGAAGAGGATGTGACAGTGGCCTGGGCTCCTCTGCTCCTGAAGAGAGTGTTTTGTGTAATATGTGCGGACATGTGACGTTCGATAAATACATTTGGACTGTGGACAAGAGCCAGTCCATTATGCTTCAGGGTTCAGCTCGAGCAATGAACGGATGTCAAGGCGAGAATCCGAACTCTTCATCTCGTGGCGTCTTCGAACTGCTGTCAAGGAAGTCACCAGAAATTCGATCGATGAGTGACCTTCAGCTGCGATCCTACTGAACTGACGACCGCGAAAACGAGTCGAACCCGGCCAAGTCCGACGATCTTGCACAGGCCCAGCCATTAAATCAGGGAACAGAATCCTGCACAGTCCGCATGCATACCTCCCTCCCTCCCTCCCTCCCTCAATGCACAATAATGGAAACGAGTAGTCCTGAACACGACCCAAACGAAACATCCCGAGCGAAACCAAATGCGATGACAATTGATCCAAAAACACGGAAACTTTCAGATTGGAGAGCGAAAGTGGTCCTAAATACAACAGCCAGATGCCGAGAAGCAAATATAACTCAGCAACAGCTGTGGCCCCAGAAGAGTCCATCTGATCGGCAAATGTGAATCCTAAAGCCGTGAGTCCACGTTAGATCGAGTCCACAGCCGAGATCGAGCTGCTGCCGAAGTAGATCGCAAGGCCTGGAGGAGGTGGAGGAGGAGGAGAAGAGGATGTGTCTAGTGGCCGCCATGGAAGGCAGTGGGGGGACAAGGTCGGGGGGCCCGGGCGGGCAAGGGGGGAGAAGGGCCTGTGGCGGCGGCGGCGGACGACTGGCGGCAGAAGTAGACGAGGACGGAGTCGGAGAGGGGCCAGAGGACCAGATGGGCCAGAAGGAGGACGCAGGTGCCGAGGCCGCCGAGGAGCGCGACGGCGGCGAAGGCGCGGCGCGCGCCGCCGACGGAGCCCAGCGCGTCGCAGAAGCGGGGGGCGCAGGCGACGTAGTACTCGGTCCAATTGACGCGCACGCCGAGAAACGTCTGGCCCTGGTCCAGCAGCACCGCGAAGTGGAACGGGTAGTCCAGCGCCTCCTGCGCGGCGAAGTCGCGCGCCGCCCGCGTCGCGGCCGTCGCGAAGAAGTCCGCGTCCGAGCAGCTGGAGTTCGCGCCCAGCGCGTCCAGCGCGTTTGTCCACAGGTCCGTCAGCCCCGTCAGGAACATGTTCCGGTTCGTGCCGTTCTCCCCGATCCTCGTCGGTCCGCTCTCCATCAGCGCCCGCTTCCCCCGGATATACCCTGCGTCCATCAGTCCGTTAGCCCACCCCCCGGTCCTTGTCTCGTCTCTCTTCTGACGACCCTCTCGCTGTGAGCCTCGATGGGCGGCCTTTCGATGATTATTGCTTGCAATTATTATGATCGATGCGGGCATTTTGATCGAGGCGTTGTGACAGGGGTTTTTGAGGCATTGTGACGGAGGTTGAAAGGATCGATCGGAATGGAGAAGATGGATTTCTACAGATGGATTCATGCAGAATTTCAAGCAGAATCCATCATTGCGAGGCATTGTGACAGGATTTTGTGAGCATTGTGACGGAGGTTGAGAGGATCGATCAGACTAGAGAAGATGGATTTCTACAGATGGATTCATGCAGAAGTACATTGCCCGTCGGATGCGCTTGAGTTTTGCAATGTCGCTCTGGCTGGGGCTCGTAGGAACGCAAGCGAGTGAGTGAGTGCGGGCATAGACTAGACCATCTGCGGGTGGCAGCTCGCGATGTTGCACAATGTACTGAGAAGCAGTTCATTCGAAGGTAGTTGTCGGAAGAATCAGTCCTTGGCTCATGATCTCGTGAAGATCTCAGCTCAGAGTACCGCAGAAGGAGAGAAGCATGGGGACGATCGCTGTTGTTGCATGACAAGGGAGGCAATGGAGGCAAGGGAGATGGGAAAGCAGATAAGACACTCACCGGACAGCAGACGGAGCGTCGTGGAGAGCAGGAGCTTCTGATCCAGCAGCACAGGAGAGTCGTGGAACGAGGCTCGCGAATCCTTCCACCGAGACTGCGCCTCGTCGTCCGAATCCGAGCTCAGAAGCGGGCCGACGAGGTCCTGGCAGTCGCCGATCTGAGACCGGGCAGTCAGCAGATCGGCCGGCAGCGTGTTCAGCAGACTGCAGAAGTCCTTGTGGCTCTGGAGATAGACCGCGGCGCGGCCCACGTACTGGGCGCTGATGGCGCTGGCATTGTCGACCTCGAGGCCTCCCAATTTGCCGTCCAGCTCCGGCGGGAAGATGTATGTCAAGTATGGCTTCCTGTCCGGGCGCTCGTACGACACGAAATAGAAGTGCGTGTACTCGGTCCAGCTCAAGCTCGTCTTCGTGCACGGGCACGTGAGCGTCTGGCCTTCCTGATCGGAGGCGGACGAGGCGGACTTGTTGGCGATGACCCGAAGCCCGAATTGATCATACAGTCCTCTCATGGCGGCCTCGTTCTTCCCGTTCTCCACGTCCACGTTGTTCCCATACGACACGGATTCGTTGTACAAGCGTCTGACTGCGAAATCGCGTCGCCCGTGGTCCAGGTACACTCGGTGCACTGACATGTTGGGCATGGACGTGAAGGTGAAGTAGAATCCCACCCCGAATGCCAGCAAGAACAGCGCCAGAGCCACCCCTCTCAGTACACTTCGCCATGTCTGGATCTTATCCTCGAGCTCTTTCCTGCAATTGTTGCAAGCATCCCTGTTGCGCGATCTGCATTCAATCACACATCCCGAGTTGAGTCATCGAAGTGCCTCCATGCATAGCTCGGACTCTGAGCCGTGCCCGTGACTCCACGAGAAGAAGTTTTTTCTATGCGAAGTGGACTGGTCTCACAAATAAGAATGTTCGAGTAGCAGCAATGACGGGCAATTTGGGATTCTCGCTCGTTTGGGCTTGCAGATCAACTTACACAGCAGTGGTAGGTCCATGACTTCTTTTCCCATCCTTGACCATGCTCGGCGATCAGATCGATCAGCTGGAGAGGAGTTTGAATTTCGGATTCCTTTTGCTTCGTTCATGCAAATTGGGTGATTCAAGCGCATTCGAATCGTGGTTACACAGAATCCGACCTCGCAGTTTGCCAGGTGAAGTGGAGGAGTGGCCTCTGAGACTTCACTCCGCGCTGCGGTGGCCAAAGGAAAGACGAAGCAAGCACATAAAGGAGACAGATGCTAATCTTCGTAAAGATCTCATGGAAGTAGAAATTGTCGGCTGTCTCCGATGTCAATTCGGGGAGCTGACATCTCTGAGGTTCATACGCAAGATGTGTTCATACGCATCCTCTTCACTCTCGTGCAGCAAAATCTAACTGTTCCAGAAGTTGGAAAAAATCAGAGAGATCTCACAATCAAGGCTTCCGATGCAAGACCAGGAAGTGGCTTCGTGTGGCGCAGAATGTCGGAACCTCGAACGATTTACGGATCGAAACGGTTTCAACAGCAATGCACGTGAACTTTTCACAATGTGCCAACACTGTCCAGACTCCAGGCCATGCCTCGTATTAGGCAAACGGCCATGGTGGGTCACAAATCCGGGACTGGTGGCTTCAGTCGTTTTGCAGATATTGCGCCATTTATCCTTTCAATTACAGTTCTATTCTGTCCATTTATCACAACGGGTAAAGCTCAACTCATGGTCTATGGCTTCACGTTCCACTTTACATAATGTTGATTTGGCTTCCTCCCAATTGATAGACTCAGATATTTTAGTCAATTTTTTTTCAAACCAATGTTAAGAGTGGAAAGGGTGGTATAGAACCTACACCCTCCTGGTGAATCTTCTAGCAGAATATTATGAGTGTCAACAATTGTTAGCTATGTTTCATCATGTTTTGCTACAGAGCTGAATGCTGGAGTTGTAAAGCTAAATATGGTCCACGAAGATACTCTACGAGTACAATACCTTTTTTGGTCCTTTTCTAAGTAAATATTAATGACGATTTTCTCCTCGCTGATCCAGTACACTGAAAGTATATTTACTGAAATTATTTTTCTTGGCTTTCAAAGTTTTGTTTACTGTTGCATAAAGCACGCACCACCTATGGCCAGTAGTAAGTTGGGGTGTAGAAATGCCATGTGAAACCAAACGATGCCCAAAACTATATATATACTGAAATATTTACCGCTATTTACCCCAAATCCTAAACCCTGAACCTCCATGTCCTACTCCTAATTGAGAAATTTTTTTCCAAATTTTTTACATTTTTTTCTTTCATATTGAAAATAGATTTAGTGCCAAACATGAATTATTTCATGTGTATACATGTATGTGTATATTCTCAATTTATTCTTGCGAAAGTTTTACTATTGCGTAAAATTAGATCCTCCTTCGTGCAAAGGAAATAATCGCTTCTCAATGAACTCCCATAAGAAAAGAAAAAATGCATTTCTTCATATTCAATGAATGTACTTCTCGTACTTGTTTACTGTACGTCTATAAACGATGGCTTCTGACCAATGCTGTGGCCAAAATCATCATCTGGTTGATTGCGCAGCGTAGTTTAGTTGAGTTCGTATGGATGACATGAGGAAGGCTACCAGAGCATGCTGAGCAAGAATATCTGAAGATATCGAGAGGAGAGACAGAGTATATTAGCGACGCTCTCAGTGTTTGTTGCACAGACCGACAATTTTCTCTAGAGTTTGATTGAAGCCTTGTAAGTCAGTTCTGGAACGATGTTCATTCTTGACCCGGCTCCCAAAGAACATGAGTTATTGAATTTGCTATAAATATTAAGCTGGGCTTCAGGCAAGTATCTCGAACTAGCACAACGACAGCACAAATATTAACTACCAGTGTCTTCTCTTGTCACTATTCACTATATTGTGGTTAATTGTTCTGCATTTGCTTGTTGTAATATAACATAGAAATATCGTACTCTAACTTCTTCTCTTAGTACTTGTCAATGTAGATAGACTTCTCAAATTCAAACATATCTTTCCATTTCTCTCCTCTAACTTTGTAAGCCAAGGCTACACCCTTTGACTCGAAACTATATTTCTTAAACGACTTCTTGAACTCATCAATAAAGATGAAGAAGCTATTTGGTATTCTCTTCAATTAGTTTGGGTTTTTTAGTTTTCTTGAACTTCTGTTGTTTCTTTGACTTTGCATCTTTTACAACAACCTTACTCGATTTCCTCAAGTGTTACCTAGTCGTACTTTTCATTGTACTATTTTTGCTTCTTGTAAGATGACAAAATTTCATAGTAGGTTAATTTTTTTTGTTGAGCCTTGTTCATGTAGGCAGAATTCTGAATGCAAACATGTCTTTCCATTTCACTCCTCGGCTTTGCTAGCCAAGACAACATATGTCTCGGAATGATATTCCTCAAATAATCTCTTCAAATCATCAAGAAAGATAAAGAAGTTAGTTATTAATCTCATTAGTTGGTTTGATTCTACTGTTGTTGTTCTTTTCTTACTCTTTCGTTTTTTTGTTGTAATTTAAGATAAACTTATCGTACTCTTGCTTCTTCTGTTGAGCCTTGTTTCTATAACTTTGCGTCTTTCACAACTATTTTACTCAACATTTCAGGTGTTTCTTTGTCGTTATCTTCATGGTTTTGCTTTTGCTTGTTGTAAATTAACATAGATTTATCATACTCTAGCTTCTTGTGTTGAGACTTGTAAATCTAGTAAGCCTTTTCAAATGTGGGCATGTCATTCTATTTCTCTCCTCTTGGCTTTGTCAACCAAGACGACACCCTTTGTCTTGATACGATATTCCTGAAACAACTTCTCTTTCTCATCAAGAAAGATGAAGAATTTTCTTAGTGAACTCTTCAATTGGTTTGATTCTTAGTATCTTTTGTGACCTTGTTCAACTTCCGTTGCTTTGACTTTGCGGTTTTCATAAAAGGTCTTTTAATTGTTCCTTCATCTTCATGCTTTTGCTTGTTGTAAGTTGAAATAGCTTTGATGTCGTATTTTTTTTGTTGTAAGTTGGCACATCAAACTCTTGCTTGCTTTATTGAGTCTTGTCAATGTATGGAGCTTTGTTAAATTCAGACATACACTTATTGTACTCTTGTTTCTTCCTTTATTGAAATTTTTCAATGAAGGTAGACTTTTGAAATTGAAACATGTCTGTCTATTTTCCTCCTTGAGCTTTGATAACCACAACGATCATCCATCAAGATTAAGATCATGTCAAGTTGACATTTTTCATCTCGAAATGATCTTTCTTAAACGATTTCTTAAATTCATCAAGAATTATGAAAAAGTCAATTGATGACCTCTTTGGTTGGTTTGTTATTGTGCTCTTGTTTCTTCTATTGAGCCTTGTCAACAGAAAGAAGCTTCACACATATCTTTCTAATTCTCTCTTTGGGCTTTGGCAACCACGGCAACATCCTTTGATATGAGATGATCTTCCTTAAACAATATCTTGAACTCATGAAGAAACATGAAAAAGTCAATTTATGACCTCTTCGATTGGTTTGTTATCATACTCTTGCTTCTTCTGTTGTACCTAATAAATGTTAAAAACTTTTCCAATTCAAATTATATTCAAACATTATATTTCAAATTATATTCTTCAACATTGCCAACCATAACGATCAACTTCGTCTTGAGATGATCTTTCTTGAACAAACTCTTGCACTCATCAAGAAAGATGAAGAAGTTAGTTGTTGATACCTTTCATTGGATTGATTCTTGTCAATTTTTGTGACCTTTTGAACTTCCGTTGACTTTTTAACTTTTTGTCGTTCATAACAAATTTACTCAATTTTTTAGTTGTATATGTGTCATTCTTTTCATTATCTTGTTTCTTTTTATTGTAAGTTGTCACAGACTTATCGTACTGTTGCTTCTTCTATTGAGCCTGGTAAATGTACTAAGAGTTTGTGAATTAAGATTTCTCTTTCATTTACCTAAACCCTAAGCTCTAAGCCCTAAGTCCTAAAACCTAAAATCTTACTCAATTTTTCACTATTTCCTCGTCGTACTATTCATTGTCTTGCTTTTGCTTGTTGTAAGTTCACATAGATTTATTGTACTCATTTCAAATTGAGACACCGACTTTGACAACCACGGAAACATTCTTTGACTCGAGATGATCTTACTTCAACTTCTATTTGATCTCATCAAAAAAGTTGAAGAAGTCGGTTGATTTGGTTTTTGGTTGATTTAGTGACCTTCTTTAACTTCCGTTGGATCTTTGACTTTGCGTCTTTGACAATACTCAAACTCGATTCCTCAAGTGTTCTCTCGCCATTCTTCTCATTATCTTATTATTGCTTGTTGTAAATTTACATAGACGTATCATACTCTTAATTCTTCTTTTAAACATTGTCATCAGCAAAAAAAATTTTGAATTCAAAAATTTCTTTCCAATCTTCTTCTTTGGCTTTTAATATCACAGCAATCATCTTTGACTTGAGTTGATCTTACTTAAATTAACTCTTCAAATCATGAAGAAAGATGGAGAAATCAATTAAACTCTAAACCTAAGACTTATCGTACTCTTGCTTATTTGGTTGAGCATCAATATAGGAAGTCGCATCAAATTCAAAAATGTCTTTTCATTTTTCTAAATCCTAAATTTTACATACTAAATCCTAAATACTACATCATAAACTCTAAACCCTATACTCTAAATTCCAAAACCTAAATCCTCATTTGATTTCTCAGGTACTATCTCGTTAATCGCTCTCAAAGTTCTAAGACCTTAGTTGTAAAGCTTAAATTCTAAAATTTCACTTGATTTTCAAATGTTTATTTGTTGTACTCTTCATCATCCTACTTTTGCTTGTTGTGAATTGACATAGACTTATTGTACTATTGCTCATATGTGTGTCTTGTAATTGTAGTAAGTCTTCTCAAATTTAGATATGTATTTCCAATTCTTTTAATCGTAAATCCTAAGTACTTAGCCCTAAATACTAAAGCCTCACTCCAATTTTGAGGTGATTCCTTGTCGTACTTTTCATTGTACTGCTTCTGTTTGTTGTAAGATAACATAGATTTATTGTTTTCCAACTTCTTGTATTGAGTCTCATCAATGTAGAGATACTTCTCAAATTTGAAGCTGTTTTTTCAATTTCTTCATGTTGCTTTGTCAACCAGGACGACACTCTTTGCCTTGAAACTATCTTCCTTAGACGATTTCTTGAACTCATCAAGGAAGATGAAGAAGTTAATTGATGAACTCTTTAGGTTGGTTTGGTTCTCACAACTTTTGTGTACTTCTTTGACTTTGAATTTTTCACAATCGCCTTACTCAATTCCTTATGTGTTTACTTCTTGTCGTTTTCATTGTACTGCTTTTGTTTTAGTTTGTTGTATGATGATATAGACTTATTGTACTTTTGTTTCTTCAACTGAATATTTTTCAATATAAAGATTCTTTCATTTCTTTAAACATGTTTTTCCATTTCTCTACTCCGACTTTGAAAACCATGGCGACATCCTTCGTTTTGAGATGATATTCTTTAAACGACTTTTTGATCTCATCAAGAAAGATGAAGAAATGAGTTATGATTTCATTGATTGGTTTAGTTCTTGATTGTTTTAGTGAACTCCTTGGACTTAAGTTACTTCTTTGACTTTGTTTCCTCGTTATTCTCTTCATCGGAACGTTTTCAAATTGAGAGATATCGTTCCATTTTTCTCCTCCGTCTTTGCAAAACATGACGAAATACTTCGCCTCGAGATGATCTTCTTAAACAACTCTTTGAACTCATCAAGAAAGATGAAGTAATCCATTGTTGATATTCGGTTGGTTTGGTTCTTGGCAGCTTTGAACTTCTTGGACTTCCATTACTTCTTTAATTTAGCTTCTTTCACAACAACCTCACTCGATTCGTAAGTGTTTCCTTGTACTTCTTTTCATACTTTGAATTCGTGCAGGATTATAGTTCTCGTTGAACATGGAGAACAGATAATCATCGATATTTTGACCAGGCCTGAAAGAACTGCTACCTCGTGTCTTCCTCTGCTTACTGCTCGCGTAAGGGACGACGTTGCTGTTCAGCCAGCTCACGGCGCTGCCCTCGTATGCCGATGAAACCACGAAGTCCGCATTCATGATGCCGACGACGAGCTCGATGCCGCTGTTGGCGAAGGCCGTCATCGTTTCCTTATACGTATGGTGCACTCTCGCGTGTTTGATACCACGGTCCACCAATTCGTGCACCACATCCGCCTTTCTGGGAAGGTTGTCTCCATGCTCCCCGAAGTCGATGCCCAGCAACGACTTCGGGGAAGCAGAAGAAGCACACGGACGATACCAAATTCAATGTCGGTTCTCAGTGGTGAACTTCCCATCGGAGCAAGATGGATCCAAAAGTGAAACCAGCAGATGGATGCCCATAGCAATGCATGCAATGAGCTCCAACAATGTAATGTAAGACCTCCTCTAAAGATGAGGCGAAAAAAGTCAGATAAAGTTGCACATATCATCGTGATTATCGGCAGTGCCCAGTGAGATCCGGAGCTTGAGATGCTCTAAGTGGACATAGCGAATAGTTGAAGAGGCATCCTGAGACCAGGTGGAAGTTTTGTACCAGTGAAGTCAGGGACGGAAATCTCAGACATTCTGGGCTCGACATTGTGAGCAGAATGCGCATCCATTGCAACAGATCCGACTTACTGTTGTGCTGACTTCAGAATTCTGATTATAGAAAAGGTTGAAAAGTCGATCACTGTCAAGAGCATGTGAGTCAAGTGGAGGACTTGCTCATTCGAGCTCGGTGTTCAGAAAGCGTCAGGTGATTGAATATCTCAGCAACTGAAGCAGTGCAGTCAGTAGATGCATGATTCATGGATTCATCCTCATGCTTCTGACCAGCATCTAAGAGCTAAATCATTGATGATCGTCGTTATAGAAACTACGATTGAAGCTGAATACCGGATCCGATCTCCAGCAGAAAGAAACGAGGCAGAGAGTGATTTCTCCACCTTCTCTGTTGAAAAAACATCAACAGGGAAGGTGCACAAAAGCACATCAGCATGACACTCTGCTACATTGCAGTACACTGGATAATCTTTTTAGAGCCCGTTCAGCTAAAAGAAGAATGTCTGGAATCGAGAGTAGCCATTCTTCAGACCTTGAGACCTTCAGAGAACTTGGAGAGAGCCGCCTCGAACAGTATTGTTGTTCGTCTGAGCAGTAATTGCTGAATCCTAACCACACATCAAAGCTCTTACTGAAAAAACTAAGTCTAAAAACAACGCTTGAAGTCAACAGCTTCTATAGCTCAGTTGGCTAGAGCACCCGTTTAGTAAGCGGGAGGTCCTGAGTTCAACTCTCAGTGGAAGCATGGTAACCATTTTTTCCTCTCAGTGTATGTACATCGGGCCGTCCTTCAGATTTTCGATGGACATCCTCTGACCCCTCTATGTTTCACGTGGTACTGAACTTTTGTTGATCAAATTGCTCTCAACCTGCAATTAAAAGTGAGTGTCAGTGTACGATGCAGTACATGCTGTTTTATGTACTTAACATTAGGGGTGATTAAGCAAGCATCCATATTACAAATATATGCACGTATGAATAGCTGTGCGTCTTGTTGGACAGGGGTGAGAGTACATGCTGTTTTATGTACTTAACATTAGGGGTGATTAAGCAAGCATCCATATTACAAATATATGCACGTATGAATAGCTGTGCGTCTTGTTGGACAGGGGTGAGAGGAGTTTTGCATCAAAGGTCTGAACGATTGTATGCATGCCTGCTCAATGACTTAGAGTATGAGTAGCTTTGCATGTTGCTACAGTGCGTAATGGTATACCAAGGTCTTCAAGCATAGATACTTATATCATATTACTAAATGTGAATGTAGTTATAGGATGCACAAAAACTTCAAATACTATGCGATAGAGGCTTTCATTCGAATAGATGACAAGATATAGTCTTAGAGCAATTATATTAGACAATTATTCATGGATGTTTGAACCGTAGATAAATGATATCATGGGCAGTTCTGTATTTTGTGCTCAAAATGTATTTTCTATGCGAATGTATACATATGAATTTATAGTTTCACAACAAACCATATCTTGTGAACTATTGATAAATCCAACAGATCGGCTACAAAAATTTAAAAAAAATTATAATTATAAGTGGATCAACAAAACCAAGACATCATCAGCATGGTTTATCTGTTTCACCGAATGTTGCAGAAAGGTAGCAGGTGCGTATGGAAAAACATGGAGCCAAGATCGACACACCTACATTCTTGCTTGGGCAAGGTATTTTTTCTTTAGTACAAAGAGCACTGAAAGAGTGGTCAGCCTCACTGACATTGATTGTCTAGCAAAGCTGCAGTCAAATCAATAAGTAAAGTGGAAAAAAATGAGAAGCTATATTCCGCATAATTATAAGTCCTATGCCGTAACACTTACTTATAAGAATGACATTATGCACCACCTCACATGCATATCAATATATAAAATTGCATCCATTTATATGAAAAAAAATCAACTCAGAAAAAGAAAATTATAAACGGAGTTAGGAAAATGACTCGAGAATCCAACTGGAAAAGTTGTGAGACAACTACAACGAGAAGATAACATCGGTCATCGTGCCCTTACGTTTGTGTTCTGCATCAAATTATCTGTCGTGGAAGTTAACGATGTGGGTGTAATATGATACTTATGCTACTTTTACTGCATCGAGTTCATGACAATTGAAAACGGTAAGGTGCGCTGATAAAAGTTGTTGGTTAGAATAAGGTGTTCGAATAATGAGGTGTCAGTGACTTGAAGTAACATTTGGAGGTGCTAGTTTGGAAGACCAAGCGAGCTTTCACAATCATGTTACTCTCATTTGGGAAATAAGCATTTGCCAAACTTATCTATTCTTCTAAAGTTTTTACAAAACAAGCAGAATCTAGGAGTAAATTACTTGATGGAACCTTGGTAAACTAAACAATCTTGATGGGAACCAACAAGTTTTATTTAATCCGATATGACTCCATCAGACCAGACTTCTATGCAACCCACCGTCAACCATATTCCAATAAAAGTTCTTATACTCTTGCCCGACCGTGGCAGACACTCTCCACAATATAGAGTGTTTGCCACCGTCGGACAAGAGTATTTTGGCGACTAGCTTGTAACCATGTTTGATACAACTATACCCATACCCGACTCGCAGATGAGTTTGGGTTAACTGAACCCATGCATTATCCATCCATGGCATCTTGTTCATACTCATTACCCATCCAACTCATATCCATCATCTACTTGAGAGTACTTTGAAGTGTTTTTAAAATGAGAGACTTGCCAATGATTTATTGTAAACCGTTACATATTGATTAGTAATTTGATAATCTGATTCCTATAAATCCTTAAGTTAAGGTCAATCACCTTCCACCAAATAAGTAATATAGAGTAGAGTATTGCGGTCCTAAGCAGAACGCAGTCATCTTCAGTTTACTCTCATTTGCTCTTCACCTTTTCATCTTTGGATCCAATATTACTTAACATAATTACCTATGAAATTGATGGAGAAAATAAGCAAGCTTTTAACTATATTGAGTAGAGAATACACTATTTTATGAGAAAAGATTTCATATCACATTATCAATGAGATCACATATCGATGTGTAATCTTGATGTGTGATATATCCCATAATTAATCATTTTTACTTCGAGCGATGCACAATTATTCACTATAAAGCTATGTGGGCAAAATGAAAGTATATCATAGATGACTTGCTCATCTTAGCTCTCACTCTCTCTTCGTCCATATGACAATAATGAACAATGGGAAAACAAGCTTGAGCAATATGGATGGAGGTACAATAATGATGGGGTTTATTCTAGAAGTCAAGAACATCAATACTTTTGAGGTTTATTCAACACATTGAATGACATAGGAGCAATCAGTTGAGATATTCTAAATGGATAGTAGCCACCCATGCGTCCAAGCCCATACCCATTATCCACCCATTGTGCCTTGGATATGGGTGAGTATTGAATACCAATGGGTATGGATATCCATTGCAAGACTTTGGTCAGAAGTACTTCATCCTGGTGCACAAGTCCGAACCTACATCCAATGATGTGTGTGGTGTCTAAACCAAAGAAGTACAAACTAGTAGCAAACTAAAGTGAATTAGTAGGGTAAATCAAAGCATTATCTATATGAAAAAGATTGAATTTACAAGCACAAAGATCACCAGATTGAACTTCGGGACGGAAGCCTTTATGAATCACGTTCACAAACCTTGCAACGGAGCGGCTATGGCGTCTGCACTCTCCACCTCATCCATGATTATAGAAAAACTAACTACTACGAGGCTAGGAAATCGCTTTAAATATCTCACAATTGTTCATGTATCATATGCGTATGATACAAGACCCAAAAACTAGCCTATAAAAACGGTACAAGATCGTTATACTACTTGCCCTCGAACTAGTGTCACTAGCATCAATTGAACGACCTAAAAACTTTTTTTGTAAATAGCAAAAGCTGGCGGACATCACTAGTACCGGTTGAAATGACGCGATCCAGCATGTTGATAAATCAATTACTAGGAACACAGATATATTTATATAATGGACTGTGAATGATCACTTAGGTTTTTATATATAGCATAAAAAACTTATATATTTCAACTATTTTTCAAATAAGAAAGTTTTAAATTTTTAAATTTCTTATGCATTATATTAAATCCAAGTTTATACTACATTTATAATCAAACATTTTAAAAAATGCTCCACAAAAAGCATGTTTATTTTCACAAGATTTATGAATAACTTTATGTATCTACCTGTGAATTTTTTTTTCCTTATCACAAGTGAATTTTTTTCATGTGAATTTCACAATTTACTTTCAAATCAAAGTAGTGATTCAAGTTGTCAATTCAATGTTTCTTAAAATACAATTCAATTCAAAATTTACGAATGGAAATTTATTTATTTTAATAATCAATCTAATAAATTCCAGATACATATATAAAGTTATCCAGAAATACATTTAGATTCTGTGAATATAGATAATGATTCTTCGCATCTATCTAAAAAAAACTTTTTTTTATCAACGTTTATCATTAAACAAGTATTTTCTTTATCAATACAGTTATATTATAATTTTTAGTTCATCTCTAAATATTAAAAAGTTCATAGCTGGAGTTTGTATTCACATGAATTTTATCATGTATGCTTGGTGCATGTTTTGAATTCTTTTGGTATAAAATTTTCCTTCAAAATTAATATTTAAATAAATAAATAAATATATATATATGTGTATAATATAAAAATTTAACTGATTTCTTACGTTGCAAGAAATAATTTTACATTCCATTTTGACATAAAAGCTGAAATGGGATTTCTAAGTGTACTTCACGATTGGATGTCATCCGTGACAATAGTCTAATATAAGAGCTAGGTATCCGAGTTCTTGACAGCTCCTGCACATGATCCATTTCTTCTCTGCGACATAAAGTAGTAGTGTGTGAAGTAGAATGCAGAAGTTAGCACATCGTTGATGTGCACATGGCGAATAACATTGACTTAATCTTCGAAAAGGTTATTGTAAAATTTTAAACAATCTAGATTAACCTAAGCTGAAATGAAGAAAGTTATCAATAGAAAAGAAGAAGAATTCAAACAACCATCTAGGCACTTCTACATCTCCTGAGAGTTTTAATTTTTCTCAATAAATATAGTCTAGTTTGTTCTAGAGAAAGAAAAAAAAAATAACTGGAAGTTATCATAAAAAGTGAGATGACAAAAAAATATCCCTTTGGATCAGTCACCAAATATTGATCTTTCCTGGTTCTATTCCACGGAGGCATTACAAAGAGTATTTGTTATTGTGTGTTGTTCAAGTTATGAAAATAATGTATAACATACTAACCTATGTTTGGATGGGGGTTCCACTTGATTATTGTTAGCCACTTGGCCACTCAGAATTTGGTCACCATTCGTTACCTCAAATCGAGGACCCAACCCACGGTCAAAGAATCCGTCCCGAAGTCCTGTGTCTTTCTGCCGAAGTGCTTACGTGCTCAGTCTTTCCATATTTAGAATATTAGCTGGGAGCCACGCGTGCTCATAGACGGCTGATATTGGCAGCTGTGACACTTGCTGCGTAGCTCGAACCAATAAGAAGGGCCCGTGTGGACAAAACCGGAGTTCCGGTCATTGAGGTCAAATGTCCACTGTGGTGACTCAGGTGTCCAAGTTCTACGTTTTCTCTTAACCTGGGATTACAGTTACCGGAGAGCTTTCAGTCGGCTCGTCCTCAAGTGCCGGATAACTAACCATTGGATTCCGGGCCACGCCAAGATCGGTGGCACGCGGTTCCGGCAAATGCAACCTCTTTTCCCAGTACGGCTAATGAGTTTACCGGCACACGATTCGAGTGAATCCCACGGGGAACAAACAGAAAGACACTTTCATGAGTTGTATTTGTTAAGCGCGGGGCTGGATGTGCACACGTGCCGGTTAGCCTCCGGAAGCAGTCCGGCGAATGCCGAGCACGTCAAAGAAGGGACAGACGGACGCTCAGACGGACGGAAAAGATGACGAAAGTTCCACGGTAAAGGGTGCTCCTCGGTGAGGAGGAGGAGGAGGGAGGGTGGGAGGGAGCGATGTCGCCGGAGTCAATGGAGCGCAGGGGCAGAGGGCGATCGATCAATCGATGAATGGCCGGATCGATTTGGGAACAGATTGATCGATCGAGCCATTCGTGCTTCCTGCTGTTGAGTGCGTGCGCTCGAGCGAGAAGGACGACGGACCGCAGGTCGACATGAGGAGAGGCGAATTTTGAATCGGGCAAGATTGGTGATCACTCGCTAATGTTGGTGATCAGCAGCAAGACTAGGGTAGGAGGACAATCTTGTCGTTCAATCGCCCGATTCCTGAACCGATTGACTGACCGATGAAGACCCTCGAGGAATCTCGCTGTGCGTAGAGAGAGTGGCAGAGACTAGGTCGAAAGGAAAGTGAAGGAACGGAAGGAGGGAGTGATGACCAACATGTTTCAGTCGTCGACGAGCCTACAGGCTGTACAATAAGCAGGCGTAGTTGCTTCTTGGTTCATCGGAGTAAAGGTTGAGGTGGAGGAGGTGGTGGTGGTTCTTGTTGTCATTGCTATTTTTGTTCTTTGGGGTTAGAGAATCTGCCATCGCTGAGGTAGAAGAAAAGGCGGGTCGCTTGCAGGGAGCGTCAGGATGGCCGAGGAGAAGTATAATATGCGGAATCCTGCCGTGAAGCGGATTTTGCAGGAGGTCAGAGAGATGCAGAACAATGCGAGCGAGGATTTTATGAGTTTGCCGCTACAGGATAACATTTTCGAATGGCAGTTCGCGATTCGGGGGCCTCAGGATACAGAATTCGAAGGAGGGATTTACCACGGGCGAATTCAGTTGCCTCCGGAGTATCCCTTCAGGCCTCCCGCATTCATGCTCCTTACACCCAACGGGCGATTCCAGACTCAGACCAAGATATGCCTGAGTATCTCACAACATCACCCCGAGCATTGGCAGCCATCATGGAGCGTCCGCACAGCGTTGGTCGCTCTGATTGCCTTCCTGCCCACGAAGCCCGACGGAGCTCTGGGATCTCTTGATTACACCAAGGAGGAAAGACGGGCGCTTGCTATAAAGTCCCGAGCTGCAGCACCGAAATTTGGCAATCCGGAACGGCAACAGCTGATAGATGAGATCCATGATTACATG
The DNA here is from genome assembly GCA_037833965.1 of Marchantia polymorpha subsp. ruderalis. NCBI lineage: Eukaryota > Viridiplantae > Streptophyta > Marchantiopsida > Marchantiales > Marchantiaceae > Marchantia > Marchantia polymorpha. The sequence continues at coordinate 27,466,494 of AP031351.1, read as the reverse complement.
ATGAAAAAAGCACCTCCCGTTCCAGATCTTTCTGCAGCACCGGAAGTGCCATCGGACACCACGGATCCTGCAGCACCCGTTTCTGACCCAGTTCCCTCGCCTGAAGCTACCGAGACACGGGAGGTCGTCTCTACACCAAACGGCGATAATGAACCAGAAATGGTAGTGGAGAACGTGCATGAGCTTCACGTCAACGCCAACGCCGGCCCAATTGCCGTGAGTTTCAGTGCAGGATTTCGTGTTAGAGCTCCTGCACCCACCCAAGCAGCAGCACCCAGAGAGCAGCAGGCTGTTGGGTCGCCACCACCGGCAGTGGAAGGCACAGGAATTCTTGCAAGGCTTCGACTGTCGGATGACTTTGGTTTGACAGTGTTGGCGATCGGATTGACCATTGCCATCGTTGCTATCTTAATCCAGAAGTATTTTGCACGCTCTCCAGCGACCATGGGAACAGGCTTGTGATTCATTGTTTAGGAAATTATGTATAGATTGCCCCTCCCTCCTCGTCTTGGATTCCTTTGGATCAGCTTCTCCCGCCCCCGACACCCTCCCTCCTTCAATTTGGCATGCCCCGGGCTTTCGTAGTGAGACCTTCTCTAAGTCTCATGAAGATGATGAAATTATCTAATCAGAAGAAGATCAAACTTTTGATATCTAGGGTTGGCCGTATTATGAATGTGAGATCCCTGTTAACTTCGGGCTTGGAAACCTCAGCGTCCATATGTAAATAGTTCCATTTTTTAATCCTGTTTGGGTCAGGTGGACCGCAGTAAAGAGACGTTTTGTGTAGGCCAGCTTTAATTCTGCAGTACACAGCCTGTGATGTTGGCAATTACTTTGACCAGTGGATGTCAAACTGTATTGATGTTCTGTTAGTGTTATCCGAGACTGAAGCACCGGGGTTTTATGTGTCTCATTTAAGTACGAGTCGGGGTGCTGCTTTCAGTGTGCAGAAGTTTCGAGGGATATTAAATGGCTCGTGGCATTGTTGAGCACATCTCGTATTGAGATCAGTTGTGATCGTGGACTTCGGGCCAGCGGTTGGAAAGAGCTTGGTTCTTGTAGGTGTATTCCCTATCATTCTTTTATGAATAGATAAAGCTATGTGCTTTGCTGGAGTGGTGAGAGATTTCCGTACGAAGCTTTTGAAGAAATCCACGAATCTCTATGATGAAGCATGAAGAATTTGTAGCGTACAGCAGGATAGGGCCGTCGAGATTGTATTTTATGAAAAATTTCGTTAACAAGTTACACCAAATGACATGTCTCTGCACGTCATAACCTTAGGTTCGTTGAATGTCAAGTTTCATGTCTTCATGTCTCGTGAATCTGTCAAAAATATCAGCACGATGTTCTCATGAGATACCAGTCGTGCCGGGAAGGCGAAGGCTCTGGTTGGTCTTTTGGCTTTTGGATATTCCTACCTAAGTACTGATGCTAACTTTAAGGATGGAAATACTTCAGTATGGATACATGTGATGAGTTTAATCTCAAGAGACTTTATGTCGGCCAACCAACCATCAGGAGAATCCGATTTATGTCTCCGATATGAAGACGTGGGGAAAGAACTGTCACTAATTTGCTGTGCTTTGACAGGTTGTTCCACCTTCTACATCTGAAATTCAATCAATGCAACGGACTTCTTGAAATTGAGCTTCGGATCATTTTATGAGGGTCTTGTTCTATGAGTAATTCTCATTGTGTTTTGAGTGAGCAATGATTGACTTCGTCACTCACGTCATGAGTTGTCATTGTTGAATTGTTTCGGAGATGCTCATGACGAACTTATACGAACTACAGATTGGGACACTTCCGGAGGTGTGTTCGAGGGCTTCTTAACGTTTCCCGTTGTCCTTTGAGTCAGTGTCGATGCACAGTTTAGTATGAAAGTGCTGTTGCTAGTTAGGAGACATTCTGGTAGAACGTGACATGTTGATGTTGATAAAAGTTCCACAGGGAGAAAGAATTTTCCTTCTGCACAATGTATGTGGATGCTTTCTTCCCATGGAACTTCTTTATTCAGGTAAATCAGCTCTCATGGGACATACCGATATATACCGAGATATATTGTATATCTTTATAAGGACACGGTATATCACCGCTTGTTTGTGCACCTTTCCTGGCTACACCTTTGAACTGAGCCAACCATTGATAGTCATCAAACATTTTTCTCCAACCATATTTTCGTTAAGCTGCGAGTGTTATTGGCTGAAGTCAATTTATCGGGCACGTATTGGAACTTTCTCTCTAAGCCTGAACAACCAAACCTTTCGGCCCTCTAACGGTGCCTACAGACTCGGTAATAGAGGAATTTGATCTTTATAACTGTAGAATCTAACGCAGCAAAGTGATCTGATTAGTTTATACCTCGCGTAATCTGAAGATCATATGTTTCTGGCCGAGCTGTGCTACTTTGAAGAGATAAGAGAAGAAGATGAGAGCGCTTCACAACTAGTGGGACTTTTGCCCACTACAAGAATCGCACTAACGTCTCCAACCATTTTTCGTGTCAAAGCAAAATACAAAGAGCCTCGGTAGCAGTGACTCATGATTGTGGCTGCGTTGGCACGTGGATCAATTTGACAGTAAGCTGCGGTAATAGCTGGACCTCCACCGGCGTAGTCAAGAAACTGCTGAGTTCTGAGTCAGGAGGCACACAAAGCTTTATTCCAAGAGATAGTGCACTGACGTTTCTTATTCCTTCCGACAGATTGTCTTTGCATTATGTCCTTCATGCGAATGCTTGGAGTGACTCTCCTTCGTAACTGCAACTCTAGACTCGTTCCAGGGCAAGGACATTCTAGACTGGCTAACCAGAGATATGATTTGTGACTGGCTGGCTTCCCACAACCGAAATGCAGTAAACCCATTCCCATTTCCGTGATTATTGTCTATTGCTATTAAGTGTGACATCTAAATGGTGTGCAGTTTTGTGCATCAAATTACTTATTATAGCTTATTGTTTGGAGCAAGTAATACAGTAAAGTATCAAATCCACATAGAAAAACTCACATCCATTATTGAGACACCGCAGCGAGGCTAGACCGGACTAGAGAAGAAAACGAAATAGGCATGAAAATAATGCGATTTATCTAAGGTACACCATGTCGCTGGCCTCGACTCGGTTTAGATGTTACGATTTAAAATTTTCAAGTGTGAATAGTTGTTTAAATAATTTTTTAAAAAAAACACAAAATTCAATGTTGGGGAAGGCGGATAAATGTGTTGTCGTTGGAAGGTTCGTGAAGTACCCTTGGGTCCGGAGCGGCAGGTCGGGTCCGACCCAAGGCGGAAGGTAGTGGGAGGGGCTGGAACGGAATGTGTGGTCTTGGGAGGACTGGACGGGGGACCGGTGACCGGAGTCGGGACCGGCGACAGCGACACGGACGCGGATGGACTACGTGGACTACATAGACTGCGTTCGCGACACCACTCGCTGCAGATGATGCGAAGGGGCGGCCCGTCCTCTCCTCTGCTCCTCTGCTCCTCTGCGCCTCTCCTGCTCTACTCGGTTCGGCTCTGCTACGCAGTGACGGGGGCGTCGACCACGTTGGAGAGGATGAAGGTTGAGAGTGGGATTCAGTGCTGGGCCGCCCGCCCTGAGCTGCACAGAGGGGCAGCACCACTCCCCTCCACTCGAGCTGCTCGAGCGAGCTTGATCGGACAGTGCACTCCTGCGAGCAATCCGAGGCACGAAAGATCGAGCCATGACGGGAGGAGTGCTCTCGACGCCCATGCTGCTGGGCAGGTGCAGCAGCAGCAGCCGAGGGAGTGGGTCGAGCTCGAGCGCGAGTGTGAGTGCGTCAGTGGAATGCTCGAGCGGGAGGTGCAGGAGGACGAGGCGGTCGGTGCGAGGAGGAGGAGGAGGAGGAGGTGGAGATGGAGGAGTGCGGGGGAGCTTAGTGCTAGAGAATCCGTGGGCATGCGCATGGCAGGATTGGAGAAGCGGGGCCAAAGTGCTGGCGCAGCTGGTGCCCAGAGCTGCAGCGGGAGGAGGGCGACAGCGGAGGCCGTTCGTGGTGCGGGATGACTTGGGAGGGCAGTACGAGGACTCGTTCGACGATGTGGACAAGCATCTGCTCGATTACTTCACATTCAAAGCCGTGAGGACGGTGCTGGCGCAGCTGGCGGAGATGAATCCCCATCAGTACGCCTGGTTCTACAACTACGTGGTGAATGTCAAGCCGCAGGACAGCAAGGTGTTCCTGCAGAGGCTGGTCAAGGAGAAACAGGAGCTCGCCGAGCGCGTGATGGTCACCCGATTGCATTTGTTTAATAAGTGGGTCAAGAAGTATAATCATGCTCAACTGCATAAGGCCATCTCGGACGAGAACCTGGCACTGCTCCGCGAGCGGTTGATGCAGACTGTCAAATTCTCCAACACTGAAAATAATGATCTCACCGATGATTCAGATTCCCCTTAGCCTGCCTGCCTGCCTGCCTCTCAAGGGGCGCCCTTCGTGACATTTTGTACATTAATTCCAATTGATTCATTTATGGAGCAATCTCCGATACTCTGCACCTCCGAGACTCGTCTCTCTTTCGGTCTGTCGGTCGGTCGGTCGGTCGGTCAGCTGGTATTACAATTGTCTGCGCATTCGTTCATTCATGCTTCATGCCCTGGACAGAGATCAAATCTTCTGCCAGTGGGTCCCTTCAACATGTGACTGTTGGTCGTATGCCGACGTTCATCCTTCTTGTGCTCTGTTTGCGAAATTCATTTGCCATTTCTCTTGACTCGGATAGCGCACGATTGTAGACATGCCCCCTTGCGTTCCATGCATGCGCGAAGGAGTATCGAAGGATCGACTCAGTTCAAATCGACAATGTCTTCAGTTCCATTGTCTCTCTCTCTCTCTCTCTCTCTCTCTCTCTTTCCTTTTTTCTCTCACAGTGTTCGAGAAGCCGACGATCGCCTATGAAGTGAAATGAAACATCTCACTCGTATAATGCGCCATTTCTCTCTGGTGCCAGGAATGGCCACTACGCGACTTTTCGAGTGGAGGGCACGTGGAACGGACGGGCCAATCAGACGGAGGCAAAGGATTGGTTCATATGCGCATCGTATCCAAAGATCATACGTCCGAAACAATCGCGCTTTTGACAGATCCTACTCTCGGAGAAAGGTGTCTGCCGTCGCCATACTTTTTAAACCAATGTCAAGTTTTGAAGGCCAGGAACGAGCACAATCTGAAGACATGCTTACTATCACTCCCCAAGCTACTGGTCTCTCATTTCTTCTACAAACTCACATGTCAGTCAGAAAACTGTGCTCTCCATACAAGGTCTCCTCTCCTCTTCTTACATCGACAACTTCGACGAGCTATTCTATGATACTTCTCAATTGCGCAGCTTTAGGTAATAAACAAATGGACGCGAGAACCTCGGTGACCGAAACCAACTTTATAAACTGAAGAGGTGGTAGCAATGCCACGACCGGAATTTGGTTCTACCTTTTTGAGCTTGAAGGAAGCACTTGGTTATCTGCTGCGAGGAGCCCTACCTCAAGAGTTGAATACTTTGTATGTACAAGTTCAGCGTTTTCAACAAGTGAAACTCTTGGAAGTTGATATGTCATCGTGGAGTTCGGGAGGTTGGCTTGTTTGTTGGCGAGTGCACCTTCGGCAGATTACATCGTTCTCCTGCAATTGGGAAAAAAGGTTTGAGAATTGGTTAAAATGTTTCTCGTGAAGAGACACTGAAGTGATGTACGGGTTCCCTCCTCGCCAGTCTCGATTGAACAATTTCTCATTCATCAAATTCACGCAGCTCTGAGAAAGACTGCACGTCATCAGCGAGCCATATTTCTACAGATTCACCGTCACGGACCAACGTTCTTACTCTCAAAGCAACGACATTCAAGGTTGTGACCATGATTATTGCTCGAGCAATGGTGGGTGCTAAGTGTGACTCAGTTTTCTCATGACAGCCATGCACATTCTCTGACTTCTCCACAGCAGTAACCGCACATTGTGAAGCTATTCGAGGTTAAATGCAAGAATTATATGACAGTGGAAATGTCAGAGATTTCCCGGAATCACAAGATTCGAGCCATTTGTTACCGTCATAACGTTTCCAGCAGTCAGTAGACAGCAAGCAGCGGATTCAGCTCGAATTATAAGTGAAAATCTGATCTGATCTGAACTGAACTGAGCATTATTATCTGTTCGTTCCATGGTTGTGCTAAATTTTAGTACTTCTCTGTCTATCATTTGAGGCGGGACACAGTATTTCGATGTGGATCCTTACTGACTGCTAATAAAACACCCGTCTTTCTGTCGGGACATCTCTCTAGAAATTAGATCCTTTCCTGGGAAAAAAAACGATACGAAATTCGGCTCGACGGTGAATTTGAGTTGCAATTTCAGAACGGGTGTTGAATCAGAGATTCGATGATTCAGAGATGTTGGTTCAGAGTTAGACTTATGATTATCTATATGAAGACTTATCTGTATCCTCCTCGCGATGTAAAAGTGGCAGTAGCATCCGTTCTGAAAATTATCAACGCACACGTACAGACGATCTTGGATGAGAAGCAGTGACATACCTTTGAGCGATCATGGTACCATGTCAAATGCCTGCACAAATTCTGGACGACACATCGACTGCCAGTATGGAGTGGATTTGGATCTGGACTTTATGGGGACGAGGCCTGTCGAGTCGAATACTCACATCATCCTCTCTCGGGATCGCTGGAGTTGGCAGCTCCGTGGTCGTCGATTGGAAATTCCATTGATCTCTGGTCGCCGGAGTAAGTCAAGTGACAGATCCATATGAACAGAACCACGAAGAAGAAGACGATGGCAGACACGAGAATTGCAGGCGAGAAGACCATGCCTGCAGCACACGTATCGTGCTCGGCCGGGCCCCAAATGCACCTCCTGCTTCTGTCTCGATCCCCGTATCCCTTCTGTCGTTCTGCTGGATCGAAGACCAAATGGCAATCTATCTGTCTGAAATTCGCAGCTCACTCACTCACTCACTCAAGACGGGCAGACACTACAGTGCAGCTCTGAAGACCTCCACAAAGTCTGCACGCCAGAGTGTTTATAAGCGCCATTCCAGGACTCGGAAGCCATCATGTCCGGTCGTGTCCACACTCTGAATCCGAGCTGCAATCCAATTCGACGGGTCAAGTCAGCTGTGCATGCTCTTCCCCATGCCATTGCATGCAATCAGCACACCGACTGCGTTGAACCCCTCCACAATGTACCACACTTTCCGTTCGTCAACAGACTCTCCTCGTCGATAGCAATGCAACGAGAGAAGGAGCTCGAGCACAGCCAGACACCGACGGTCGAGGAGAGGAGAGGAGGGCAGGGGAGAAATCGACTTGCAGTAAATTGCGGTGGCCAGTGACGATGGATGGGACGAGGAGCAGAATGTCGGCCTTCATCATCACCGACAAGGAGACGAGGCCGGGGTACAGTACAGCACAGCATGATGAACACATGATGGAATCGTCCTTCTGATTCGGTGGCGGCCGATTCTGGAGCGACGATGGATGGTGACAGTAATAATTCGCAGAGTGGACCCGATTTACGCACCACATTCTTCCCAAGACTTTCGAGAAGACGAAGGCCAATGATTCGGGCACCAACCTCCGCAGCTCCTCGCTCCCGTTGACTCCCACCTCTGATCCATCTCGGATCAATATTCCTTCTGATCATCACCAGGACCATCATCGAGCCCAAACTTGGCTTGATTCCACATCAGTGACACGTGAATTTGTGACTTGTAGAGGAGGTATGTTTAGTCGTAATTTATGGTTCCATAAAGGACCTTATGCTATGAGTCTGCTTGGTTGATAGACTGGTGTCATGGAGGAGTCTTCTCATAGTTCTGCTATGGGTGCAGAAGTGTCAACCTTGGGTTTGAGTTTCACATACGACTCACATTTGGTGTAACGGAGTGACTGAAGATATAGTGGAGAGTGTATCACATTATTGCTCTAGGAATTGCATGATATGTATGGATCCACCTAGTATACCATATTCTCGTATGGTAAAGTTGGTTTGATTGAGTTGGATGAGTTTATCCATTGATGATGTGATGATCATTAGTAGATGACTTGCACTGTTACTACGATGTATAGCAACTGTGCATCTCTATGTTGTTTTCGTATGTTTATAACTTGTACTTGAGGAATATAAGATTTGGAGTTTATGCGGATGTACTATTACCATAGGTTTAGGAATGAACAAGTTGAGCGAATTGAGTCATGGAGATCATGATTCTCTTAAACTACTCTGCTGTTGTCATGATTTGTGTAGTAGTTATATAATTAGTTGCATGTCCACATACATCCGTTAGCTCCATTTACATCAGAATTGCCTGATAATATGAGAAAGTGGAGTTTAAATTAAGGATCTGAAGATGCCTATTTGAAGTACAAAGTGGAAATTTCTCGAATGTAATCTATTCATTTATTTTATGGTGATCATCGCAATGTTCCTGATAGATATCTTAAAAGCAGTAAAAGATCTCTTTAAAATAATTTAAAATATATTTTGTGCACAGAAATGTGAGTTCTTGGAAGGCCCAAAGGTGTAGCTCCGGTGTGGTGAATGTAACGTGTTTAAGGCATCCATGGAATGAGTCTATCCTAGAGATCTAGAAATGGATTCATTGGAAATCTTATCTTAACAACTCACATTTTTGTGTCTCAGCTTTAATCAAAATTTCAAAACTGAAATACTCAAGAGCATAATCTGTATATTGTGATAGTTAATGTGACTTATTGTACATGTTAAGTAATTGTCATTTGCAAGATGAAGCAATATATCCCAAGTTCCATGATTCTTTCCAAGATTAACTTGGGGCTTCCATATTGCAGTTGAACTACAAGTCTTCTGTTTTCCATCCACATGTTTCACAACTCTACGAAGCGTCTGGCACTCAGACTGTTCCAGCAGCGCAAACATCTGAACGATCCGTGCTATAAATTTCATGGCCATTTTCTTCATGGATAAGTTCAACCTGTGATGATGTTGTCGTCTTCAGTCGAACCGCATTTATGCGGATGGACTACAATCTCACTTTCGTTGAACTTAGAAGAGTAAAACATAATATAGTACTAGCCATTCTCATTTCAACGATTATTGCACGCTAACATATTCATATTGGTCAAAGTCGTTTCAAAAATAGATGCAATTACTTTTCCAAACTTTTGTCTTGGCCTATAGTAAGATACACTTTTCCATTTAGAATTTCACCGTACGTGAAATTTTCCCTTCGCGTTCTTTCTTAAGGTAGAGAGATAAGATCAACATCCTCTTCTCTCCAATGTTGTGAAGTCAAAACTCTGAAGGGTCCGATACAAGACACAATGAACAAACGGTTATAGAATCCAATCATCACAACACTTCTGGACGTGGCAGCATTGACATATCAAACTGATTCATTGGCCATAGATGCCACTCCAGTTCCTTCTACTGTGCTAGCATCTAATGGTTTCATTCCTCATGTTATGAAACATGTTCAGAATACTTTTGACTTTGAATTTACATGTCCTGCTAAGTAGCTTAAAATAGGAAATGATTCTTCCTGGTGAGATGGGAGAACAATACCATCAAGGTCTTTATTTCGGAGTTGCGATTGGGACGAACCCAAGAACTCACTTGAAAGCTCTTGTTGACAAACTTTGCTGTACGGTTGTTGCATCAACATATTAGCAGTATTCAATTGACCCTGGAGGCTGGCCTCATCGTTTATCAGAAGAGGCTGGACAGGAATCTGACATGGGACCGAGATCTCTAGTCTTAATTTGTATCACTTGCAGAAAATTCTCATGCTTCAAGTTTACCTTTTCCGGCACGTTTCCTTGAAGCATTTTCGTTGTTAATATAAAATATGTACAGGTCTTCTACAACCTAGCCCACTGCTCAAAGGTAGGAGAAGAAGAAGTTCCACTAAAAGCTACCGAGAACATCATACTCCACCCCTCTAATTTATCCGGGGAAGGTGGTCCCAAAAATGCGGTAAGTTCGACTGTCCCAAGGTTTCGACTTGTCTGTATAGTAGGACATCAGACATATTTTAATCCATGGAGGATCACGCTCTGGAGCAAGCCTGCCGTCCTCCATCACTTTGCATCCTAGCAGCTTCTGAACTTTTCGTTCAAGAGCACCTACCAAGGCACTGTCACCGCACAGGTCTGCTGGAGGATGACCGTTGAAAAATTTAGCCTGTGCGAGAGAGAGACAGAACGCTAAATTGTCATGGAAGTAGTATACGTAACACTGTAAATCCTAACCGTCTCAGTCCTTCTCAATTCCTGACCTCCACTTGTATTCAAGCTCCTCTTGGTTTGTACATCCCTTGTCACTGATATCTAGTCTTGGAAATTCGGACTGACTACTTTCTGAGCTGCTGTGCATCATGAAATTGCTGCCTACTTGTCGTGTTTCAGATGATAACAAACCGTTAAGATTCACGATTTTGTTCTCCTCTTGACAAGAAAAATAAGCAAAGCAATTGAAAGTGTCACGACAGTGGAGGAACAAATCAGCGATAAACAGTATTCTAGTACAACAAACAGTACAACAATTAGTACAACAAACAGTGGAAAAACTGAGTTTAACAATATACCCCATCTTGTCCATAGCAAAAGGCATGGAGCCTGCCTGTCGGATCTTCCACAGTGAACCTCACTCCGTAGGCGAAAACAGGACTTGCTTCTGCATCACCTCCGTGTGCATCTGTTGGTAGACGAACACAGAAGTTGCAAACTTGTGTGGGAAAGGTCGATGTTACTCGGACTAGACATCGAAACTTGTACGTGACCTGAAAAATTAATCAGATATGTCAAATGTAAAGATATATCCGAGACGCAATAGCTGCAGGAAACCATGATCTGCATTGTAAACACCAATTAGTTACATGCTGTCAGGTTTTCATCCTGTCTCTTTACCTTAGGATGCGTGAGGACCTCTCTTAATGTCGAGAACTCAATGTGTTCAAAATCTGTCACTGAATTATCAAACAAACATTCCAATCACTGCATTGATTAGATGATGCTTGGCATCTGAGGAGATAACACATGCTGATACAAATGTCACATAGACCTACCGGTCAATGATTGTGGAGGTTTTGGTAAAGATTCTGGCAGACGTCCATATTCAGTCAGAATCCTATCCTCGTAGGTACTGCAACAAAACAATGTACAGTAAGATTTGCTCAATCTGAGTTTCTGAAAATTGGTCTGCAAGAGAGGAAGGTCATGAACTATTGAATTTAGACGTTCAGGCAGGAGGCTTACGTTTCACAGTCTTTCACTAGTTTCGTGTCTGTTGAAAGAAGACTAAGCTTGCTTTCTCGAGTGAAGATACCCTCAACCATGCCTGCTTGGGTTCGACAAGCCAAATTTCGAAATTTGACCCAATCACCTCGTTGAGGTATTTGTCCGGGCAATATTTCAAACTGAACCTCCGGCACAATCGGAAGCATTGTACCGATTGACGGACAATCGCAAAGCACATCTCTGGGTGGAAGAGGTAGTGGAATCTGTTTGGAGTCCAGCGTGTCTAACGGCGTTGTCTCAAAATCCTTTTCTTGCCTGTAAAATAAGTTTCATTCGCAGCGAGAGCCAAAGAAATAAGCATATGTCAAGCCACGAACTTTCAACTACTAGCTACAAGATTGAGAACATTCATCTGAACGACGATGTATGCCGAGGAAGACACATGAAGCCAAAAATACCAGGTTAAGCTAGATCACGAAGTCCAAACAGTGTCTCCGATGATTAAATATCTCGTTCGTACAGCAGATGCATGAAAATGCTTGATGTCTAAATATTCGGAAAATCCTTAGAACAGCACATCATTCTATACTCCTCGTGTCCTCTAATATAATTCAGCCGAACATACAAAATCGGAATTGTCCTCGGCGTTGCATCCGTGCCATCCCAGACGTAGATTATCGTGACACGCTGAGGTAGGTATCTATCATCAACGTACAGAATCTGTTCAACAATACAAACAAGACGATTAAAACTCGAAGCCCTCTTGTCATTAAAATTAGCTAATGTAAGGACCTCCTACGCTGATCTGCATCCTGAACATCAGAACGTTTGTCTCATGAGCAAGCCGCTTGGAAGGAAGTTGGCTTTCAAAATCCCTAAGAAAGTATGCGAGCAATGAGAAGTTTACCTTACAGCAGAGGTCGAAGTAGGTGTTATCCTTGATGCCACATATTTGAACAAGATAGTCACTTATTCCTGAACAAACCAAGAGACCAACATGTTTCGGTGCAGTGCAGGACTATTACCTGAGACACAAAGTAATCTCTAATTTTCACTTCAATCCCGAAAAGTTGCAGGATCGAGGGTTGACGGCACCTTCCAAGCAGGGACTCACAGATCTTCCCGTAATTCACAATTTTCACAAGGCTGCAGCGCAATAGTTCCAGGATCTCTCAAGCTTATATCCTCGCCTTGAGGCTGGAGCTTCTCACCATCTTCTACACAACATGGTGCAAGTTCCTAACCTAAGCTTGAACTATACTTTGGGATAAGTTATGTTAAACTGGCTACTTCAGATTATGGTCTAATCTACAACAGATTCTATAAAGCCACAAGGTTGAAATATCTAATTTGGTTTTCCTCTCATTTGCTAAAATGCGTCTTCGGAAAGAGTACTTACGAGTTCCTAGCGGATGAGCCCCAATCCATTTGCGCATATATTCGACGGTCAATTCATCATGGCGTGCAAAAGTGTACGTCGTATGCGAGTTCTGATAGGGTTCGTTGGAGCTACCAACTTTGCCATCAAGGAGAATAAAGGCAGAAGACTTTCGATTGATATTCGCAATTGCTTGAGGCGAGTCCTTGTAGTCGCCGATCTGATGTCGTAAACTCGTCATGTCAGGGCCAGGAATAAAGAAAATGACTTTTGATGGGAGAACATACTAAAGCTCCTCGATGAGTTAGTTTTTTTCGATTTGTGGTGATATATATTACGCTTCATGTACAATTACATTGCATCTCTTCAAGGCACTACGAATTTTACGGTATCTATTACCTCCACTCGATGAACACGGATAATATCGCCAAGAGTTTTGACGATAGGACAGTTTTTGGCTGACGCGAATATGAGCAAGCGCAAGCCAGGGTTGTCGTAGGACATGTCGACAACAGTCATCGTACAGAGAACGTCTGTTGAAAACAGACTTCAAAGATCAGAATCTATACCGTCCCTCACAGCTGTACAACACTTTCACAAGCTCAGACTCAAGCTGGATCATGAATGTGAATCGACCTGAAGATAGAGTTTAACTGAGTTTTGGAAATAGAATTCACGGTGAGCAATAACTTACCAGATCCACGAGTTGGTTTCGGATGATCGTACTCGCTTATTGCACCATAAAAATTTACTTTGTCTCCTTTCCGCAGCATTGCCTCTCGCAATGGTAGATACTCATAATGTTCGTTGACCCCTGTAGCGGAAAAATATATTCAGCGGCTGAAAATAACACATCACACTGGCAACGGGGTCATGAATGACGTTTATTTCGACAACCTCCTCAACCCAAGCCTCTTAGGAGTCTTGATGTCCTGGACGAAAGACCTTTCATATTAAGGCCTACCAAAGTAATGAGAATTGCGATCATAGATGCGCAGATGTTAAAAAGTTGTAACAACACTCGAGTCAAGAATGATCATACACAAGCTTACAGCGGCTAGTTCAAATTATTAGTATTCAATTAAGACCATCTGCAGAAGAAGAGCTTCTTTGCAAAGCAATCACCTAAAGCTGATAAGTCAGCAGTAGGCTCAACATTTGGTCAATCAAAAGGTGCAGCTCTCAGCGTTGCATTGCGTTCGGAGCTCCCGACGGAGGACGTAACCACTCAGCACGAATTGTCACTACGATCTCTGCCTTACAGGATCAACGTATGCATATATGAAATCCATTTAGATTAATCCAGAAAACCTCAATTCTGTTCCTCTCTTACTCTGTCCTCACGAAATTTATGCCCTTATGCGCTAAACACATATACCAAAGAGGAAAAATTTGAGAAGAGCTCCGATACATTCCGATATAAAAAGACCAGAAATCCACACCATCGAAGTGGAATTCGCCTGCAAATTACTCGAAGAAGAATAATGAAAATTATTTCTCAACTTCAGAAGTGCGAGAAAAGAAGAGAGGCAGCGATAAACGCTCACGCACCTTCGCGGGAACGACCTTTACGCCGGGGAGGCATAGCAAGCGATTCAAGCAACGAAAACCGATAATTGTTCGACGAGCTCCGTCGCGGCGATTGCCTCTCGTCTCGTGCAAGCCTCCTCGTTCTCACTCGAAGGCTGCTCGCTCCAGGTTCATATTCACCTCGGCGCCAGTGGCGCGCCACTCTCTCGTAAGGGCAGGACCGAAGGGCTTCGTCCTCGGAATAGGGTAGGGTCGGGTCCTCCGCTAGGAAATTCCCTCGCCCCGGGCTGGGACAGAGAAAGATCTCAGGGCACGGTCTCAGCGCGCTATAAAGCTCGAGTCGCCCCCCGTCCAGGACAAAAGCGCTCGGCCCTTAGCATAAGGGTAAAGGTCGGTCCTTCCCGGGGACTTATCCCTGACTGGCCCAGCGCCCGTCGCCCGTCGCCCGTCAATCTGCAGTGCGCTCGACGGGCAAATGCCACGCTGGATCAGTGGGATAAGCAGATGGCGCGACGAATCCTCGAGCTTTCTTGCGCCTCGATTCGTGAGCATGCTGATGCTGTGAGCGTCGGGGGCCTCGGGAAGTTTGAGCTTCGATTCGAGCGGGGCGGGCCGATTCGAAGCGATGGCTGCGGCGTCCGTCGGAGCTAGCGTGACGCGCGCTGTCGCACCTCGCTGCTCCTCGTCGCCGAATTCTTCGTCCGTTCCAGCGTTTGCGCGCAATGTGGGCTTCGGAAGGTCTTCCAGTTGGGGCGCAGTGCATCTTGAGCGAATTCCTGTGACATCCAGAAACGCCAGGACTCTGCACCCGTGCGGCTTGGCAGTCGCATCTATGAGGGTAATCAATATTTTGCCTTCTGTTTTCTCTTGAACTTATCAACACATTCTTCGGTAGTCAGTTTTCTTCAGAGTTTCATGATTCTTTCCATGAATTCAGCGAATTTTGCGCTTGTCTTCCATGAATGGCCTCCACCAGTATCTGGCTCTTGGAAACGTGGAGAAAAACCGGCTTACTTCATTCCACGTGAAAATTCTAGAATCGAGATGGAGTATCTGACGAACGATCTCAGATTTGTAGCTGAAGGCACGTGGCTCAGCTCGTATGGCTCTGAACATGTTCAAGTCTGTCACACACAGTGCAAAATCGTGGATGTGTAGTGCGAACAGAAACAATTCACAACAGATAACAATTGGAAGCAGGTTCTAGTTCCCAGAGGTCTAAAGTTAAAAACTAGCGTCCAAGAGTTGAAGATCCAATGTGCCTGAAGATGGTAATCCTGAAAGCTTGCGGTGTGCGTGATGAACCGTTCAGATGGACCTAGAGTGTGTTCGCCTCTTCGAATTAAACGAACCTCAGACATTGTCTTCTTGATCAGGATGCGGAACAACTGGTGCAATCAGGAGTTGTCCGCAACGTGGGGCCAGAGGAAGTGTCAGCCCTTCTGTCCCAGGGAGGATACAAGATGTTGGACGTCCGGCCCATGTGGGAGCGAGAGAAGGCTTATGTGGCTGGTTCGTATCATGTCCCTCTCTTCATTGCAGACGAGAGCACGGGGCCCTTAACTGCTCTGAAGAAGGCAATACAGCTGGGCCAGGGCGGATGGTGGGTTGGACTGAAACTCACCATCAGGAACGAGAACTTTTTGGAGCAAGTGCAGGCCACAGTTCCTGATGGAGAGAAGCTGCTCGTTGTTTGCGGAGAGGGATTGAGGTAGAGCTGACGGCCTCCTGTAAAGTGTTTAACTTTGTCAAGCAGTCGGGGAAGACTTGTAAACTACCTGGTTTTGGAATTATGATTGCTGTGGACTAGTAATGCCATGTTTGAAATGCGCTTGTCCTGCAATATGTCATCTTCATCATCATAGGAGTGATCAGAATGACTGGCCTGAATCCAAAGCACCCGTACTTTTGTTAAGTTAGTAAGGGGTTTATGATTTGACTCCTGAAGATTCCGAGCCTATCTCATGATGGGGCAAGAATGCCACGCTTCATGTAGTTTTTAATCGCTCTCCTGTCACTCTTATTCAGTCTTGTCATGCTTATTCTCTTCACAGTAGCCCCGACTAGCGCGGGAATTTTAGTCTTCAGGATGTGACAAGCACGTACTGACATGTACTTTTATATTACTGCAGATCCTTGCTTGCCATAGAAGAGCTCTCAGACGGCGGATACGAACAGCTGGCGTGGGTTAGGGGAGGTTTTAACAATGTCAGGGACGACGCAATCGAAAATGTGGAAGGACCTATGAGGCTGCGATTTGCCACTCTCGGGGGTGTTTCTGAATACTTGTTGAAAATAGCTCTTTACTTTCAAAAGTTTAGTGATCCGAGTACAAATTCAGGGTCAGACTCTAGCTCAGAAAACAGATGATATGGCATGATTGTGATGTTAGTTCGAGCTTCTGTAGACTCTGCCAAAAGTCAGGTAAGTGAAGTGATATTCTGACTTTATCATAAACGTGCAGACATTCTGAATTTAGCATGAGCATGCTTCAAAACAAGCTCCGAGTTCAGCTTGAGATATTCTTTATTGAATACTCGTCGGGTGTCAAAGTAGAATTTCCGACATGACTAGTGTAACAGTAATCAGATGTTAGAGTATGATACTTCTTAAGTAGCTTAAAAGATATGTAAACATAGCCCGATTTATGCTTAAGCCATGCCGCAATTTAAAGAAACATTCGTCTCCTCAATTGTCATTGAATCGAGATGGTTCGCAATTTGTATCTGTAAACAACTACGGGTAAAATTTCAAAGCACAACTTCGTGGCACTTCCATCCACGGTAATATAATTTGTTTCTACACAGCAAGCCAGAGTTGTTTTCTATGACTCGAACTTTGCCTGCAACTTAACATGAATGTTGGACGATAATTCAACTCCAAACTGTTACACATGTAAATTCTGATACTGCCATTCAGAGATCATCTGATCCGTGTCAGATAACAAGTGCCCATAATTTAGAAAGACACGTGTCTGGAACGAAAACAGTGAATAATATCACACGACTGTTGTGAGGTAGAAACAATATGCGCATGCACCAGTTATATGACAGTACAACCTTGCTGGATGAGACAAGTATTCAACTTAGCCGACATGTAGCATCGGATTGGTTCGACGAGCGTATAACAATAAATAGTCACCTTTTACTTCTGCGTAGGGGAGAGGATTACATGTCAATCCATTTGTGTCGTATCGTCACATAGCGTTTTCAGTTGCACGCGGTAAGTATTGGTGGCGAGAGGCTTTCGGCCTCTCTGATTACGGTGCTTATGATGAAAGCCACAGCATCATTTTCACGAAGATTTTACAGATACACGCGTTGCATACTTCCGCTTCGGACAGTGTGTTGTCACTGGACACTACCGCAGGTAACCAGATCCTAGAATTCGCTTTCGAAAGAATGAGACTAACTATGAGAGGACTTATAGAAAACAAAAAATGATGTGATTTAAGTGAATTACGACGACAGACTCTCGATGGCCATTCCAAGAGGCCAAGCGGCTTCCACAAGTCCGCCTTGATAACTCACTTGTTTGACCAAAGTAATTTCCTCGTTTGCATCAATTCCTGGGAGCAAATGAACGCAACTATGCAATCAGAAGCTTGCAAACAATACTGCAAAAATTTATCAAGATTGTTCTGATTCGTCGCACATAACGTGTGCATGCATGGTACCATGTATCTTGAAACTTTGCGCCTAAAGATAAGCCACATTTTCAAAAATTTCCAATCAGGGAGGTCAGTACTTACCGAATCCTTCCACAAGAAGGAGGTATTCGTACACAAGATCCATACAGAAGTACGGGGCGTCTGATGCCGACAAACCATACGTTGATTGGACATCGTCAACGTTTTTCTTGCAAGCCTTCGCTGCAGCCTTCTGAAAGTTTGAAGGTTTAATGGTTGCCTGTGAGGCTTTAGGATCTGTTATGATGCCAGCCTGCAATACAGTATATGCGTCAGGCCACTGAAGGTTTACAATCCAAGCAAAAGCAGCAATATACATCCTGCGCTGTCTTCCTTCAATTTCTAGCAACAAGACTTAAAAAGACACCAATGCGCATGAGAAAAATCACTGGGATGTATATATGACAGAAAAATATCTTCGGCATGACGTATTGATAAAGATCTAACGAACTAATTATATGTCATTATTCATGGTTGAACTCAAACCCATAACGTGTTATACTGACGAGCGAAGAAGTCAGAATTAAATTGATTTCCTTGTGTCGAAATCTCACCTCCAAGGCTTTGTCAAAGAAAAAAGAAGCTACAAGAAGTTTCTTTCTTCCAGCTCCTCCCCCTCCACTCCAGACCCCTCCGAACGTACACTGCATGCTGGTGCAAGCATCATCCTTTCTAAGTGCTTCTAGTGCCAGCTCTTTACACTTCGCAACGTCCGCACCATCTGGGCCAGCAACTGCCCTCCAGCTCTCACTGCCATATTTGTAAGTGCCTGAAAATCAATGAGGAAAAAACATGCTCAGACGAAATTCATTAGATTGTGATCTACTCAAAGCAAGCTACCACAATTGACGAGATAGAAGTGCTAGCTTTCTCGTTAGCGAGCGCATTGGTGGGTATTCTGCATACACCATCACTGATGAGCTCCAATTCTACAACCAAAGATTTCTGAAACTGAATTGAGCTTGTTCAACAGAACGTAAAGAACACAGCCCGACTTGAAAAATTCTAGAAAAAATTGAGGCCCGAGCAAATACCGTCAAATCCTTCGGGAATACAGGGGCAAGTGTCCGTCTTCTTCACAAGCTTCAGAATCTCTCCCCTGACGGCTTGCAGTCCATAGCGCAAGTAGCTACACACATTGCCAAGACTCGAAGTTCAGAGCCACTGACTATTACCCAGAGCAGTAAAAATTGAAGGTGTGACAAATGCAAACCCTCTAATGCCTACCTGTATACGTATAAGTAATAAGTTTGGCCGAGCAAATTCAGTTTGACGACGTAAGAGTCGACGCCTGACTGAGGCTTAGGCGCTGTCTTCGCTGTCTCTTCTGAGATAGCATACGACATTTGAACGGAGCCACCACCAAGGTCGACAACACCAACTGTCTTGTCGAAGGACTTCCCCAAATTTCCAAGAAGATAATTTACGGTTACCTGCGTACTTAAAAGTCCTTATATGAGCATAAGATGGCACTTGCATGCTCTGATTATCAAAAATGACTCCATATGGTAAGATATAACACATACGGATATCACTACGACACAAAACACACCTAATGTAAGAAGTCAGAATGCCAGAAGAAACTATAGCAAGCGCTCGGTGTCTCAACTGAACAGAAGCCATTATGAAAGGTAAACTCTTACCCACTGGTATGTGCCCTCCTTTGCTCCGTTCAAGATAGAAACCCATTCATCCTTAAACTTCAGACCAGTATTACCCAATAAACTTCGAACCTGCATGACCATATAGATGTTAAACCCTGGGTGCCAAATTGAAGTTACAGCTGAAAACTTCACACACTAGATTCAAGTTCAAGCCCCACATTAAAACCCATGCTAGTGAGGTTCAATACGCAAATGCTCCAGCGAAAAGAGGAGAGGAGCTTGCAAGCGGTAGGTAATTCGACTCCTTTACACATCATTATTGATTATCTCCGTTGAAAGTTGACAACAGAAAAAAAAAAAAAAAAAAACGAAAGAGTTCGCCTACTTAAATACCCACCTGCTCGAGAATATTTTCTGAATTTTCACCTGGGAGAAGCCTCAGTCCGGCAGTAGCCTGGATAAGAATGGCACAAATGACGAAGTTTATGATATGTCCAGACCTAGTAACACACTTGAAGAAAAAGTAGGAATCGAGGCTACACAACAATAACGATACGGCTACATAACAATACCTTCATTACGTCACTACTACGTGAATAAAACTGTATAACGGAAAGATATCAATCAGACGAAAGGATTAATATTACCCCCAGAAGAACCGGAGTTTCTGACCACGAACTACGAGGGACAGCTTCCAAAGCTGGATCAAGTAACACGTTCAAAGACTTCGCAGCTTCCTCGGGTCTCCCACTGTAGTTGCTTAGTCCAGGCTTCGACTGTTAAACATTTACACATTGGAAATAGATAACTCAGCGGACTCCAAGGAAGAATGATCATACTGAGAAAGCAGTGACAAGACCCAACATCTCTTTCCACCTTCCGATTTTGAGCAAATATTGTAGCAGTGTAGTTAGATTGAATCTTATAGTTCAATTAACACCAATATTATTTTCTTACTCAATCATTATTTAGTTCCCACGTAGAACCAAGCACATCTGGGGCTTCTTATGAAATTTCCAACTTCAATCATCAACTTCAAACCGATGAGGAATCGTAATGACTCCAATGGACGTATCAAAAGCTCGGATTTACTGATCCGAAAGTTGATGCATCTACTTGATTAGCAGTCAGAAACTCATTCTGATTATAGCAAGTGGAAGAACACTCGTGAAAAAATAAGACTGATCACCGGAAAGAAAAACTTTCAAGCCCAAAAGAGATTGTCGGTCTACGAGTGGAGAGATTAAACTACCACCAATTAACAATCTGAGTTCTAATCACAAGCCAAGAGATAGGTACTTTCAGTATGATCACCTGCAAGAAAATCTCCATACTTCCATCCTCGAAAGGAATCAGATCCATGCTAGTGTCGAAGGCAAAAACATGCACCCTACTTCCTGAGCTTCCGGCATCAAATACGATCGACCATCGCTTGGTTGAACCAGGCTCCATTAAAATCTTTCCGGGACCAGGCTCAAAATTATCGAGCCCAGCGATCGACGCATCGTCCAGAGAGCGCGGCATCAAGAGAAGAACGAAAGAGATGAGGGCAATCGGTATCGACACCACAAACAACACACCCCTGTACCGGTACAGTTTCTCCCCCAGGCTTTCCTGCCGTGCGCCCCTCATCTTTGCGTGCGCCTCGAAATGCTGCTGTTGCTGGTGTTCTCCCGACTGGTCGAGCTGGGAACTCGATGTCGATCGGTTCCGCACTTGGCCAAACGATCCCTCCGACACCTCCAGCTCGTCTCCTTCTCGGGTATCCTCGAGCTTGCTTTATGCCCGAGCCCCGAAGCTGTAACTTCCAGATCTCGGCAGTCCTCGCTGCAAACAACCGAACATTTTCCTTTTACCCTCCTCCCCTGCTGCTCTCTGCCAAAGACCAGATTTTTCACCCCCTAGACTGCAGCATGCGACAGACGGACGCCCTGCGCTGTCGGCAGGTCAGATCAGCTCAGGCAATGTGTTTTCTGGTAATTCCTCCGCGACGACGTGAGATCTTGGATCTCAGGGTACAGGCATCCACGCCTGTCCAACCCAAGCCGATCGAGCAGGAAAGGGGCAGGCGAACATGCGCGCGATCGTGGAAGGAAGCAAGGCGAAAAGGAAGATCGCAGGTTGATGGAGGACCTTCTATCCGCCCAGCCCACAGCCCACAGCCCACAGCCCAGCCGGTCTCGGAAAGTGCACCACCAACAAGGACAGAGCTTCGATTGATGGTGCTCCTCCTCCTGCTGCTGCTGCTGCTGCTGCTGCTCGGATCTGCTGCCGGGGGACAGCCCTCGATGCTTATTACACGAAGAGACCATCTCCTCGTCGTCCTCGCCCGTTCTTCTTCTTCCCGGGCCTTCCTTCCTTCCTTCCTTCCTTCCTTCGGTCATCGCCCGTTTCTTCCCCGCACGGCCGGCGCTCCGGCCGCCTCCAAATTTGGCGGCCGTCACGCATTGTTCATGGCGCTTATCAGAAACCGCCATCTTCTTCTTTCTTCTTTCGGACTGCGGTCGCCTCCACATTGGAGGTCGCTGCGGTCAATGGCCTCCGAGCGCCGCCTCGAGAATTGGCGCTGCTTCTGTTCTGTCCGGAATCGTCGCTCCAATTCGAGGGCACCGGGTCAACATGGCGCACAATGCGGAGACTCCGTCGTCGAGTAGTGCATAAATAAACAGACAGGAAACATGGGAAAGTTTTAAATAGCATCACAATGCCAAAAATGTATTTCTGTATAAATGCTCCCGGCTTTTTTCTAGTGGTGCTGTTTAAGACATACACACTTATAACATCATGGTTATTTGTTTTTTTCCAAAAACAAAAACTGATAATTGAGTTTGAGATAAAGTAATGGGCACCAAATTTATTTATTTTTTATTTTTTTCACTGTGTTTTTAACTATTTTAGAATTTTTTTGATATCGATGGAAAAATACATCACAAGTATTGGAATTCATGTTCTCTACTATTTTATTATGCACGTAACATTGTTTCAGAGGGCTAACGTTTTCAATGGTACACAGATGGATTTGTAGCAAAGAATATTAAATAGTAAAACGAACTTTTGAGTCATCAATTCCTCATTTGAGAGAGTATGAGAAGTGACATGTGAAACATCTTTCTCTAAACTTATAATATTTACTCTGTCAGTTCGCATGTATTCATTAGAACAATTCTATTCATCTATAAAAGGATAACAACCGAAGTCAAAAATGAAATAAAAAAGAGTAGATCAAGATTCATATTCTTATTCATTTTTTCTTAATTGTGATGTTCTTGGGTCTATACACATCTTGCTTACTTGTCTCAGATATTTTTCACTTGGTGAATTGTCATACCCTGTTCCTTTTATTGAGCATAGATAACTTCGCATAAAAATTATCATATATTTGGATCCATTCGATTTGCTGTATGATTTCATATAAAAAAAAATCATCACCCAATGTGATTGCTAGTGTGTTGTTGTTCAGTGGACACAAAAAAAATTTCCAGGACAAATTGCTCGAGTGGTGTCAAATTGGGGCTTTGTCCGCCATAGAGCTCCTTTTCAGGCATTCGAGAACACTGCACAGCTCCCGACTGTGCAGTGTTCTCGCCTGCCAACGTTTATCCGCACCAACAACTACGAGCCGAAAGATTCGCCAATCGGATCATCACTCGCTCGACGTCGCGTTGAGCTTCACCGGCCCTCCAGACTGAATCAGCCGGTGACCGGTAGATCGACGACCGGTTCCTCGCCCACATCTTCCCGAGGGATGGGAGAGTGCGGGCTTCGGGTCCATCACCGTCCTACGTTGACCTCCTATGGACCGCTGAGTCTACCGCAGTTACTTTCACTCAAGTCTACCGCACCTTTCATAAAATATCTCGTCGGATCCATCACGCTGAACCTACTGCAGTTACTTTAGCCTGACCAATGGCGTCAGTCAGCCAATATCTGTGGTTAATTCCGCGGGATTGTAGGTAAATTGTGCTGAAGTCATGCGAAAAGTGCTTCCCGACTCTATTCTGCTCGGATGGTCGGACATCAGGCCTTCTACGGCACGGAGGGGCTGGTCCTCTGGGCTTCGACTAGGTTAGCAGCAGGTCAGCATCTTTGCATTATTTGAAGGTTTTACATCACAGAAAGATCAGAGACACTACTAGCGAAGAGGCGGTCAGTTTATGTGTCATGGATATATCAATCCGATGTCAGAACGTGAGTTTATTGTGTCCTCATCATTCTTTAGTGTCAGAGCTAGCCCATAAAGCCTGATTTTAATATTGCTTAAGCTATCACTGTCACTTTGGGATAGACGAAAGGATTTTTGTGGACCCAATGAGAAATGTATTATTGTTGAATCTCGGCCCTCGACAAACCAGGAACGCTTGGAAAGAGTACCTTTCCGAAAAGGTAAACGAGGGCAGCAACTCTTCTCCTCTATAGGGGTCCAAGTGGATAATATCCCGCCAAGAGCAAATCTAACCTAAGACCGGGCTAGATTTTCATGAAATCACAATCAATTTATTTCTTTATTATTTATCTATTACAAAATTTCAAACCATTTACATCAATTCACATTCAAGATCAGAAAAATTAGAATGCTACATTAACTAACGTTATCATTGTCATCATTCCTGCTGTGGAATAAGTTTTCTTTGTGAAACAATGAACACAAGATACCAATATAGACTATTTGAGACTAGATTAAGTGATGACTCTATCATGTAGCATTGAAATGTGGAGCATATGAAAATCAATGAAATTGAAATGAAAATATTATCACAAGTCATCTAAGAAAAAATGATATGATTTTTACTCTTTGATATAGTGTATATAAAGTTGAGACTTAAGCTCAGAGATGATCATGGGTCTAATGAACTACAATAAATTACTTGTGATTTGATTAGTCTTAAGAAGTCAATGTGAAAATAAGATTCTAAAAGATAATATTTTGATTTTTTCAAACATGAAACAAATTTAACATATTTCAAATCCTTTCATGCTAAGAAATCATCACATTAAGTCAAAGCTTACATACTTTGTGATAGAGCTTGACATGAAACTACACATTTCAAATTTTGTTCCACGTTAGATATCTATATGCAAACACTTTGAGGCATTATATATACAGAAAAAATATTAAGGAATTTTTCACTTAATTCTGAAATGATACGTATGTACAGTTTTAGTTTTAAAGTAAATTTTGATTTTTATACTTTTCAGATATTGAAAATTTACAACATTTTTTAATTTTTTATTTAATTTGTTAGTATTTTTTATGAAAATTTATAATATTTCATCAAAATTAAATTCCAAAATTTATGTATCAAATATTGAATATAAAAAAAAATAATTTAAGTCATATTTGTTTTGGTTCACTATAGTTTAGATATCATCATTCATTTTTTGTAGTTTGAAAAATTTGGACAAACGAAAAAGCAAATAAAATTGGTTGTTAGCCCTTAAATATTTAAATCTATTTTTTGGGATAAATTGCACAAAAAAATTATACAAAATTTATACTTTACTCATCAAAATTAGAAAAATTGCATGAATCACTTCAACAAGTTTGCATTCATATGTTTACAAATTTCGTTTACACATTTCAATTTATTCTATGTAAACGTCTAGTCGATATATCATAATTAATATAGCGTTTTTTAATCCTACTCTAATCAATCGTAATTAACACAACCATATCTTCTAAAAATTAATAGCTAAATAAAATTTGGATTCAATTTTTGAGCCTGTTGTTTATCAGATTACTCCACTACAAATATTTTAAAAAATTAGAATAAATTTAATGAAAGATAAAAAGTGCATTTTATAATCTTGTTACATATAAAAATCTATTAATGATGAGGTAAAAAATATCAAAGATCAAAGAACATAAAACCTTCTTTTATTCTACTTGTGGTTTTAAGGCAAATTTGCACCGGTAGTACAATTTTTGTAAATAAAAAACTATCATAAATGCATCAATTAAATTTAATTCAAATTTCAGTTTTACAGCATCAGCCATCTTATCAGAATCTGCATCATTAAAGAAGTGATTTTTGATTTAAGTAACAGTCTATTCAATCAAATAAATGTAGTTTTCTACAATGTCATTGTTACATCTTCAACTTTTTTATATGATATGCATTATTTAAAAACAAATGATTGATTTTAGAGATCATTGAAGTGTAAATACATATCTATTTTTGGACAAATATTTTTTGGCAAATCTTGAAGGAAATTATCATGAATATAAAATACTAAAGACTTAATATTGTTTAATACATCATCAAATACAAATTTCACTTTATAATGTTTTTAAGTTATTTGAAGATGAAATTTTTAATAAATTATAATTTCATAATATGTTTCTATGAATTTAATACTTTTTTTTTTCATCTTGATCATATGAAAATTGATATTTGGCTTAAAAGCCTCATGAATCTGACGAGTAATGACTCGTCATATATTCATGACTAACTGCTTTTTTGGACAACATTCTTTAGTTCTGGTTGAATTTGATGTTACTTTCTTAAGTATCAATGTGAAAGAAAGATGGTATGCTGATCAAAGTTCAAGGGAAATGAACTATGCATTTGAAAAGTTGGAAGAAACAATCAAACCATACGTTTAGAACAACAACAAAAAATCATCAAGAAAGCCCATGATAAAAACCTCAAGCGAATCTTATGATCTTATCAATCCGTGACCTGGTTTTACTCTAATTCTAGGTTTGTACACTTCCTGGTTTTACTCTAATTCTAGGTTTGTACACTTTCTTGATAAGCTCCGTTGACTATGATCGTATGTGGTGTAAGCAGTTATTCAAATAGCTCGGTTCAAGTTGTAGATGCAGAGGGAGAAACTTTCAATTAGAGTGCATTTTGATAGGCTCAAAAAGTACTATAGTCCCATGTAGCGTTCATGAGAACACAACACAATTTAGAAGTGGACTATGTGAGCCGGTTGTTTTTAAGATAAAAAAAGAGCAGTACATATTTCAATTTTTTGTTCAAATAGTACCTATTAGAATTACATAGATTAGTTCAATGTAATGTCAAGGATAATGAATGTTAAGTTGAACAAAAGGTCAGAGAAGTGTAAAACAAACCCTTGAAATTTGCAAAAGTTAAAAACCTTGTGATTGAGTAACAATGAGCTCACAAAAAATCATCTGGCCAGCTTGACAAACCTCTAAGACGTTAGAGATATGATATTATGAGGTAGCAAGCTAAAAGTCTCCATACCATAGCAGTTAAACAAACCTAATTAAAATCGATAGTTGCTTCTACTTCCAGTTTGGCTTATACTTTCAGAGAATTTGTTAGCTTATAAATGTGTGTTGAGACTACATATGAACAATGTGACTATTGAGACTTCACCGGATTTGGAAAAGCTATCGACCTTGATGATCCTCACCCTCCACAACAAAAATCTCACAAGTAGCATACCAGTTAGCTTATCCAACTAGAATGCTTAAAGATTTATCACACTGAGTTACAACTCTATGAAAGTTCAGCTGACGTACATAAATGTTGCAAGAATTGAATTTCTGGAAGAATAATTTGTCAACGAGACTCAAATCAATGTTCTCTTTTCTGTTACATTGTTGCGAGTTTTGAATCTGGCATCCAACTATTTTGGCGGCTTCATACTTTCTTTGATTTGGAAGTTACCTACAATGCAAGTGTTGGATATCTTTTTCAATTCGTTCACCTATGCATTGCCTCTAGATTTGTGACCTACAAGATCCCCGTGAAGAACAAATAGAAGTTAGCTTCATTCAAAAACTTTTTGGACACAATATTGAAAAAGTAGAAAATTATATTGAATACATGTACAATGTTGGAGACAATGAAGTTGATGGATGATTCTAGCAATCGACTTACTAAAGCATCATCCGCGAAGTTGGACACATTGCACGGTCTTAGATAACTGTTCATGACCGTCAACAATTTTGAGAAATCCATACTTGTGCAACTGGGAGAACTTACTCATTTTAGAGCTGAATTTATCAAAAAACCAGCTATTGGATCTAATTCCAATGTCATTTAGCAGATTGCGCTTGGATAATCTCAACTTGTCGCTCGATCAACTATGCTTGAAAATCTAAAGTTGTGTGCGATGGTGATCTTCATCTTGGTTCGGTCACCAAACGGGCAGATTTGTGGAGTTTGTATTTTCATCGTGTGTCAATGACCGCCTTTGCAGTAAGATCTTAAATTAAATTTTGCAATTGTCATTGGTTTGATCACTATGATCTTAGCCTTGAAAAACATGTTCTTATTTTCACAACATGAAACGATGGTTCATGTTGAATTTGACTACGATCTTTTTCATATGACTTCGTAAATTTATGCGTTCTGCAATGAAAAAATCATGCACACAAATTCATACAATGATGTATAGTCAATTTGGCCTGCAGCGCGTGTAGCTACGTGGAAGCTTGTAAGATATCCAACTGAAAAATGTAGATTAAGAGGTTGTGCAACGAAGAGCAATAAACGCTTTCTCTAAATAGTTGGAATCAGACTAATAATATTGCAATAAAACGGATTATTTTGTTATTTTGTTTACACCAAGCAAGCTCTAGTCAATTTTGTCAGTTTTATTACATATCTGAAGCAAAACTTGTTAGTTGAAGCTTGTCTCGTCAATTGAATCAAAGATCATTGATCGACAAAAAAAGAAGTTGACTATTCATCATGTTGAAGAGACAAGCTATCATGAAATTGTCACTAGCATTGGACAGAAAGTGTACCTTCAATTAAGGAGAAAACATGTGGCAGATGACTATATTAGTGTGAATAAGATCATAGAACAATTGTCTTATAGAATAAAATATATCATTGAGCCTTGAAGAGA
The DNA here is from genome assembly GCA_037833965.1 of Marchantia polymorpha subsp. ruderalis. NCBI lineage: Eukaryota > Viridiplantae > Streptophyta > Marchantiopsida > Marchantiales > Marchantiaceae > Marchantia > Marchantia polymorpha. The sequence goes on along the minus strand of AP031351.1, from coordinate 27,438,217 downwards.
AAACAGTGAGATTTTTTTGTTAGTAAGTATTGTATTGGTTTTTAGTTTGAAGTAGATTGGCTTTGTACGAATGCCAAGACATCATAGTAATTATAAAGCTAATTGTTTTACCTATTCTTAGACTTAACTTATGGTGCAATCATGAGATGTAGATTAGAATGTAGTGAGATTGAGTTGATGTTTGAAATTTTAACTTTTCTTAGATTTTACTTATGATGCAACCATGAGACGTAGATTAAAATGTAGTGACATTTAGTTGGTGTTTGAAAGCATATAGATGCACTAATAGGTAGGATAAACATAAGTACTACAAAATAGACATATTAAGTACATTCATTGTGTACCAAAAATTAATATATCTACTTAGTTTCTACGACAGGTTTTTTTGAAAGTTTGATTGATCTAGATGGGAGGTGGAATGCTTGAGGTAAATCTTGGTGGCAGCAAAGAGTTAGTTTACTTTGATTGAATAGAATGTAGAGAATTTACGGCATCTCTAAGCTAGATTTATCTTTCCGATGACAAAATCAAAACTATATACTATAAGTTACAATGGAACAAAGTGTTTTAGCAACATTCTATGCTATAACACTTTGTTTTATAACATTGAAGAGCTCTTTTGATAAGGGTCACACTTTTTGCAAAATCAACATGACGAGCCGATAGACACCATTTGGAGTGTAATTAATTCCTAATTCTAAGTCAAAACCTTGACGTCATCAACTCTTGTTATGAATAGGTAGTTCTTACACATATGAAAATGACTATAATATTTATTTTATCCACAGCCAAACCAAAGATAAAATAAAGTACATATATGAATTAAATTAAAGCTTATAAACTATATGCTCTTTATTAATCATTAAATATTTTATTTTATTGATTTAAAAATCTTAATAATGAATATAACTTTGAAGTATCATCATTTGATAAATGTTATTAAATTATTACATTTGTTTGCTATTAATTAAATATCCAAATTTTAGTTTCTAATGAAAATTTCAAAATCTTGATACTAATCAAAATTTTGAAAAATTCATGCATAATCATCATTGTATTCAATTTTGATATCATGATGTATAAAAATATATGAGTAACTACATATTTTAAAATAATAATTTGGAAAAATCATGTTTTTGTTACACTATTATGATATTATAAATTAATCATAATATAAGTTGAGGAATTTTGAACAGCCACATCTAATGTAAAATGATCACATACGCGTCACTTGTCAAAACGTATCATAGTGTTTTTTACAAAATCTGCACACCGATTTGTAACAATGTTGCACTGAATGTGAGCAAAGTCTTAGACGGTTAGCAGCATATCTTCAAATGAATGATGGGATGTTTATGGAGGTGGTAACATGATTTTTGTGTGAACAATTTTCATCCCAACAACTAGTGTTGTTAGGTTGAAAATAACACCGGCTACATGAAATTTAGGTAAAAAGCAGCTAGAGCTGATACAAACAAAACAAATGTGCAATAAAATTCAATTTTAACAGGTCATAAGAATCGCGATGTGCAACATTCAAGCTGACTCTCACTTAGATTTACTTCAGATGGCTTTGCGGTAGTTCATCATGGATCTAGAAGACTAGTATTATACCTCATGCTCATGTTTCGAACAACTTCTCACACAATCTTTCCATTCATCATTCAAGTCACACATACATCAACACTTCAAGATACTAAAAAACTCACTCATTCATTGATAAAACAAGTCTGTACATAATAAATTATCCAAATTTACTTGAGAGTCTATTTCCTAACTCTCTATACATACTACTTAAGAATTTACCATGATAACAAATGGTAATTCTTATCTAATTTACTTTTACAAAAAGTAAACAGTAGTAAGTTTGACTAGTTATCAATATGTTATCAATAGTAGAACATGCCATTAGCTTCCTAAACTTTCCAGATGTTTACTAATCACAAGATTGAGATGACAACATGTCATTTGTTACTTTCCAACTTCTAGAAACTTCACTTGACAATAAGTCAACATTAGACTTAATGTAACTAATGAAGTATCCATTACTTAGTCAAATCAATCAAAAATAAACATGAAGTCAAAATTATTTTCCTCTCGGAATCTAGACTTTTGTACAAGACAAAATAAAAATGCTAACTCAAATTTTTTAGAATTTCTTTAGTTAATTCTACAAATATAGCTAAAGATAATTATAACTTGATAGACATAGTTATAATCGATTAGAATTAGTCATAACTAAGCTAACCATAATTAACTCTTTGAGTACTTCTAATTATATTTCACACATATGACATTTGATCTTACATTTATCCTTAGACCAAGATTTCACTACGCTCTTGGAGTGAAAGAATCTAATCTTCGATGAAATAATTTCAACTTGTCGTGGTTATTTCAATCAAAGTGTCGTCATTTTAAGTAAAGTTTCTCACATCTTTTCAACTATGAAAGGTACAAAGTATTTAAAAAGAATTTTTTTACTAGACTTTTTGTTTCTAATTGTATCAAAGAGCATCACCCAATCAACTTACTTAAATGACTTCAAGTTGTGAGTTCAAATTTGTTTTTTTGGTACTTCTTTTGCAATTGTTGAACTCTATTCATTCGTACCATAATCGTAGTTCGAGGTTACTCCAGCTCCATCAATTGTTGTTGTGGAGACTTAACAACTTTCACTTCATTTGAGTTCTTCAACTTTTGCTAAATTATCATGAATGTTGTCAAGTCAAATTGTATGGGAAGTTTTGATTCAATTTCATATATCATACAAAAAGATGAATATCCAGTAAATGTCTTCCATGTCGTTTGATACTCCCACATGATAGCATGTAGTCTCTTATCATAATTCTACTTGCTTTCATCCATGTCTGCATGCTTTGCCTACATCATACAAAGTGTGTAGTTTGTACTCTCAGCCAACTTATTAGCATTGGATTTGTAAAAAATGGTCACTCTAGCTTTGATGCAAAAATGCTTTAACGTGATTTGAATAACATTTTCCACAAACTTCATTATTCCATTCGATACTAATTTCAAAGTACAATCAAGCCTAACTATGATCATTTTCATACAAAAATCTATACAACTTCTTCTTCCGAGTAGATTTGAATGATATAGCCTCTATCCATTTGAAAAGATAGTCAATAGTTATGATAATGAATTTGTTTCTTGGATAAGTAAAATTCAAATTACTTACAAAATCTATTCATCAATTTTCAAAAGTACTTAAAATTGGAATTGAAGTCGAAATAATATTTTTCAATATTGCTAACTAAAAAATATAAAAAGACTAAAAAAATTATAAAATTTTATTTCAATTTTTAATAATTTGGTTACTTGTAATTTTTGTGCATGAAGTGTCATGATAATAATAATTTGATGAATAGTCAACAAATGTAAAATATTGTACTTCTCCAACCATGAAATATCAAAAAATTAAATATATACTTAAGATAAACAGCTAATTTTTTTTCTTAAATTAAATTTCGGTTTGAAAGTATAACAAACTGAATATTTTTTATACGAAAGATTTGCTTTGACACAATTTGAACTCAGGCAACATTGTACACAATTGATGTGTGGATATAGAAAAATGACAATCAATCTCCCAAACTATCTTTGCTAGAATTAGTGAAATTTTCAGATTAGTGAAATGTAGACAAACCTGCCGCGATGACTTCTGGTTTCAAGAAAAAAGAGTTTGAAGACATAATTAGCTCTAAGAGAACAATTAAGTTTATTCCATACTTACGATTTTCAATAAAAATGTATTGGTCATTACTGCCAGTTCACTAAACTTAACTTAAATAGAGATGAAAACCATGTGAACATGTTGTTTCTGTTCATGGCAGTTGTTCAATGTGAAGGAAATTTGGGAGAGAATTGGGAAGACTGGCACTTTATTGTGGAATGTGGCGTATAGGCGAGAATTTTCGAATTATCGAAAATTCGAAAATTCGAGCAAGGCCTTGATACGAATGATGGGGACGTTTGCTTGGTCGAGGGTTTGTCGAGACGCGTAGCCCGCGCGGGAGCGGCCAGTTCAAGCGACGGCGGCTCGACTGTGGCAGCTGGTCGATGAATGGGACAGAGTCCGAGCGCTGCGCTCGTTGGGCTCGAAGGAGAATGAACGATTCGTCGATGGGACGGGAGGTGCCAGTCGAGGCGGAGGACGAGGAGAAGCAGCTTGTGCACTCGACAGGCGTGGGGTTCTGCGATGGTGACATGAGCGCCAAGCGCAAACGGAAGAAGCCTGCTAAGAAAGAAGTTCAGAGATTCGGGAATTATCATCATTACTACGGATATCGGGTAAGCTGTTATCATGTTTGCTTTGGATCGCAATTTGATCCCAGCTGCCAGGGAGCGGTCCGGAATTAATTGTGTTTGGTTGTCGTATGATGCAGCTCGGGAAGAGTCTCGACGTGGATCCGAGGCTCAATGTTTTTGAACCGGAATGGTTTGAGGGAATGGATTGCCTGGATATCGGCTGCAACGAAGGCATTGTAACAATCTCAATTGGTATTCTTCGATGCATTTTTCTTTTCAGGAGATAACTAGCGGAAATCCGCAAGTTTGCTTGTGGCAAACCTGCGGTTTTGACTTAGCAGTTGTGGATTTTAGAATTTTACTCAAGATATTTTCGAGGTTTTATGGCTCGCCTTGTCTGTGCGGAGCCTCAACAATCGAACATGTGTCGTTGTGTTCAGCACAGAAGTACAATTGCCGGAGTATTCTGGGCCTGGACATTGACGAAGGTACGTCTATCTTCCGACATAATTTGTAGATTTCGTGCTTGCACCAGTATGTAAGTTCCGTTGGATCTTTCTGGTTACTGTATAGCGACCCTTTACGCACGTAATGTGGGAATTGAAGTGGAAGTTGAACGATATCATGATAATATGTAGTTGGCCAAGTTCATGATCATCTCGGTCACTTTGGGTTGCCAAGGGTTTAAGATAAGCGGGCTCATTGAATTTTGAATTTGTCATGATCAGTTCTGATAAGGAAAGCCCAGTCGAACTTAATTGAAGAAGCCGCCTTACAAGGGTTTACCACTGGAGAATATATGGAGCCATGTGAGGCAAAAGAGAATTGTTCGTCAGACAGTGAAAATACCCTCGACAACGGATGGTGGAAAGAAACTATCGCTTGGAGAGAGTTAACTGGTTCACAGCAGGGTAGTGACAGGGTTGAAGATAGTCGGTGTGCAACAGAAAGGGCCGAAAGGAGTACGCCACTAAATTCGAACAACTTGCTGCGAAGAGTAACGTTCAGAAAGGAGAATGTTATCAAAGATTTTCCTCATGGTGACTACATGAAGGATGGTACTTTCGATACTGTACTCTGGTAACTGACAATCATTTATTGCTCATTTCCAATTTCCATCACTGTGGTAGAAGCGGTTATCAGTGTATACTGTCAGTATTGGAATTTGCTTGTCAAGTACATCTCTCGGAATCGAGCCATTCAAATGAAGTATAATAGAAGTCAAACGGCTTTTTTTGCAGCTTGAGTATGACGAAGTGGGTGCATTTAAACTGGGGTGATGACGGACTGGTGCGCCTTTTCGCCAAAATCTATCATATTCTCCGACCGGTGAGTAATATACCCACTCGGGTAGTCATTGTTCTAGCACGCACACGGATGTATTTCGAAGGATCACTGGTTTTTCCCGTCGTAATGATAACTTGGTTGAGGGATTTCTATGTCTCCACCACCTTTGCCAAAACGAGAGCGACTTTGGGAGGCTCTACCATGCCTCTGAGCGGGTTGGGCTTTCAACAGTTTCTAGTCTTCAAAGCCCGAAATTGCCGCTCTTTGGTGCAATAATCTGGAGCTGGAAAACCAAATGGTGGGCGAGTCAGTGAGGATGCAGAATGCTCTAGCTGACACTCGAAAACACTTAGCTAAAGCATACATGGGACACATTCCGCCTTAACAGAAACTTCCTCCTTTCTCAAGTAGTCCGATTGTCTTTCGCTCAATCTTCCTACTTATAAACTTTTTTACTCGTTATCTCTCACTTCTAGCACCACCCAGCCAGATTGCGGGGTCTGTGCTTTTCATTCAGACTGGGAGGAAAATCCTAGTGAGTAATTTTTTTTTTCGGATAATCTTTCGGAAACTCTCAAATAGGGTTTCATATCCATTCTCTTTAGTGACGTGACTGTTGTGGTTCTTCTTGACGACTCTACGCTTGCAATGCCCGATATCACTTCCGAACATTTTTTGGCTACACCAATACTCTCGGCGTCATCTTTTACATATTCATTGTGTATTCAAGTTTCTGTGACCTTGAGGTGCTTGCCACTTTCCACGTTTTTCTCAAACCACCAAGACCTTATTTGATACTTTGAAGTACTTTGTCCATGGTTCAGATTGTCCTTTTCCGCTTTCAACTAACACGCAAGTTGTCCTTCAGATCTTCCTTCAGTTGCATGCTGAAAACTTTATGTTCGTTACTTTTCTTCGTTTCAGCTCACAGCAGATTATCTTTGTTACAATACTATATGCGGTCAATCGTTTAGATGAATGAATTGTAGATCAGGTTTGCATCCTTTTTCTTCGCAGTTTCTATTCATAGGTTTTCAATTTATCCATACCTGTTAGAGTAATGAATTGCCTTCTTTGTAGTGTTGTACAACCTCACTAGCCTCGCTATCATCGCTGATCTTCATCCTGAGTTGACGATGTAAGCTAGTCCGGCGTAAGACGGCAATTGTCAGTCACTAATTTGTAGGCTGCTCAGGAACTGAATAAAAGTTTACATCGCCTTTGCAGTGAACTTCAATCCTTAATCTCGACAATATGTCATAAAACATAGCAAAATCACCTCATCGTCACCCTCATGAATTTGGTCGCTTGCGTAGGGTGGCATATTGATTCTCGAGCCACAACCTTGGAATTCTTACAGGAGAAAGGCGAAAGTGTGCGAGGTAATATTCTCTTCCATTACAGGTTACTCAATAGAGTAGGATGTTGTTCCCCGCTTTAGAGCCATTCATTTGACGGCTTTCGAATCTGACTTGCCTCTCGCCCATAGGAGGGTGTTTATCATTCCGAATTACAACCCATGCGTTGATGTCACTGTACTGAGCTTCTTACATAGTTTTGAACCCACGTACTATTGTTGCGTCGAGGACCTTCAAAATCTAACCCACGTCTAATCTCGTTTCGATAGAAGCTGGAATATTTTGGAGTTGAGAAGCTCGGTCGGTAATTGCTGTCTTCTGATGCAGGTGACAAGACAGAATTTCAATGAGATCAAATTAAGGCCCAATCATTTTACCGAGATTCTTCTTGATAAGGTATTCTTTGAAGGACCCGTATTTCCTTATATACGATGTCTTACCTACAAGACTGAATGACATTTAAGTACCTGGTTGATTGATACATGTATGAACTTACAGTGAAAAAAGTAAATATATATAGAAAGCTCTGATGTTCGGTAGTCGACCTTAGAATAAATAACCGAAACCTGCTAGCCTGCGCAGAGGCTAGCAGGTTTTCTCAACGAGGCCAAAAGCATCGGACTGTTTGATTCATGAGACTAAAGACGTGAGAAAGGAGAAAGGAGATAGAAACGATGATATGATAAATATGAGAAAGGAGTAGAAACGAGCTTAACGAACTGGGCATAGTGGTCTTTTGAATAAGGTCTGTTGCTAGAGGCGTCGAGGGTTTCTAAGGAATGCCGCTGAATCCAAGAGCTGAAGTGAACGAACTTTGATTTGGATTTACCTTACGCATAGGTCGTGAACATTAGGAATGAAATGTGTATAACGATATGTTCGATAATTACTTCGCTGGTTATTCGCTGGTTCTGATAACTCGTTCACTTTCTGCAGATTGGATTCAAGTCTTACAAAGAAGTCAGCACTGCAGTGCCAGGAAGCACTGCCGGGTTTGACCGTTCACTTTATGTCTATGTGAAGTAGACGGAAGAGGCACGAACAATGCTACGCAAGTTTTCAGGATGTTGGGAGCTGATTTTTCTTTTCGACGATCGGTGAACGTCGCATTGCATCTTTCGGTGCTGTCTACAAGTGAAACGTTTTTGACCAATCCTATTGCGTAGGGCGGCGAGAGAATTGCATCATGCAACTGTTCGCACGGCAAATGCTGAACTTTTTTGAGGAGAAGTTGGTATTCTTCGGGCGACAATCATGCAGTGACCATTTTTGGGCAATTGTTCATGTATTTGACATGTCGAGCAATCGTTGAAGAAGACGGCAGATAGCATATAGAGGAGTTGTGTGAGACAAAGAGGACTCATAGAAAACTCACGGGAGAGGATAGAGAGGAAATCATTGACCTACTGCGAGGATCTGTTGAATAGGTAGAGTACAAGGCTGTACATAAGAAAATTGAAACATGGAAGGAGCATCGATCGATTTTTGTTTGTGCTTTCCTCAGGGAGGGGAACTTACACCAAGTCCATCTTCCAGAATGCATGACATCGGATTGTTCACTGGAAATATTCTTCTAGACTTAAACCGGATATTTTTTATCCAGCCACCTTGAAAGCTTGTACAAAAAAAAGGGAAGTTGTTTGTGTACATACGGATCGGATAAACAATACAAAAGATTGGCAAAGAAAAGGAAAGGAATTTCTTCAGCTACAAATAGAGTTTCGTTCGTTTTCAACCTTGGACCAAAGCCCAGTTCTGCAAACAGGACTTCACTGAGCTTCAGATGACCGCACAATATTACTATTTGCTGCTACTGAATTAAAAAGTACGATATCCATGGTTATAGACAGGTTCTTTCGTAAAGTCTCTGAGATGAGTACCGCTATCGACTGGTCACTGGAGCGAGAAGTGATATGAATCGATAGCAGTAATCATAACTGACATGTACTACCTTTCCCAAGTGAAGTTTCAGTCAACATTAAATAGCTATTCGTGACTGTGCATCATCAGTTAAGTGAGGTACAAAAGCGTAGCCATGTCCTTTCCTCTCTGAAAATTTTCATCGATAATCAAGAAAGGGTCGTGCGATGGATTTTCGAACAGCTATACTCCTCGTAAAAGTGAAAGGTCAACTTATAATCTCAATATACATATACCGATGCGGCCGGACAATCAAATTCCCAGTCAGAGGGTGAGGAGTAGGTCTGTGGAGTCCAAATGGGTAGTCACGTCCGAATCACGCAGGACATGAGAAAGGGCAGCGAATTGGACAAGGTCGGGGCTCTGGAGATTCCCGAATTTGTGTCCACAAATCAGGAAAATCGCAGGCATTTAGATTCTACCACCACCACAATAGCCGTCCATGTGAAAACAATCCAATGTCCTACCGCCCTTCCTCGGATACCGACTATGTGCAGGAGTGCACGACCCATGTGCCAAAACACTGGAGCTAGATTATAATATCTGGGAAGAAGACAGAGGAGAGACCAGAGACCAGATTCGCAAACAGTCGAAGACTGTGGAGAACATGTAAATAGTTGGAAAAAGTTACATTGTTTTCCTAATACGTATGAAAAAAAAGCCAAGGAAGAAGTTCGACAAAGTACATCTAGATAACCCGCCTGGCGATTCGGTATCACTGAAGATGATCTGTCTCCATGCCAAGATTATGCGTGGCATCCTCATCGACACTAATTCGATTGCAGCTAGCGACTTTCTACAAAACACTCGAGTTTAGCCACAACCTCTTCTCCACGAATTCGGGCTGTAGAACCTTCCTAAATCTTCCCCTTTAGTGCCATTCACGTTCTGTACGTAGATATGGTTCAGCTGCTATTTCTATAATCCGTTCCCCTCCCCTCCCCTCCCTCCCTCGTTGTTCATCATAATCATCATTAATGCCCCTAAATCGCTCCCAATTCGACACCACGTGCTGGGATTCTGAGAGTGGCCACCACGTGAGCAGGCAGGGAGATGGAGATGGAGGGTCAGTGCTGCGGCTCCTTGCGCTGGAGTTTGACCAGGTTGAAGTAGGCGCCTCCCTCGCCCTTGGCCAGCAGCTCGCTGTGGGTGCCTTTCTCGAGGATGGCGCCGCTCTGGATGACGGCGATCGTGTCGCAGTTCTGGATGGTGGAGAGGCGATGGGCCACCACGATGGTGGTGCGCCCCACCATGATCCGGTCCAGCGCGTCCTGCACGATCTTCTCCGAGTGCGCGTCCAGCGCGCTGGTGGCCTCGTCCAGCAGCAGAATGCCCGGGTTCTTCAGAATGGCCCGCGCGATGGCGATCCTCTGCTTTTGCCCTCCCGACAGCTGCACTCCTCGCTCGCCCGTGTTCGTGTTGAACCCTTCCTTCAGCGAGCTGCATCATCCCCACACACCACACCACGCAATCCCTTCACTTTCCGCCCACCCCACATTTGCATCAAGTGCACGACTTATCATGCAATCTGTTCTCAATTCCTAGCAATTTATCGTGCAAATGTTATCAATTTCTAGCAATTTGTCGTTCCAAACCTCGTCTCACAACTGTAATGGTCGACTATGATCACGATCATTATCGTCATCAACATCTCGAGGCTCTGAATTTAGGCCACGTAGCTGCGGCGGCCCATGACGAGAGAGCACGACAATGCTGCTAAAACATAACCATGAATTTGAAATTTGAAATTTGAAGTGAATCGACAGTCCGAAAGCAGGACCCCAACGTTTAGTGCACACGATCCGAGGGCCGTTGAGATGAGAGGAGATGAGATGTGCTCCAAAGCACCGAAAGGCGAGCGTGGGGACAAGGGCTTTATCGTACAGGAGGAGGAGGATGGAGGTCGATCGATCGCGGGCGTACCTGATGAAGGAGAAAGCGTTGGCAGCTTTGGCGGCCTCGATGATCTCAGCTTCGGTGGCGTTGTCTCGCCCGTAGAGGATGTTTTCGCGGATGGTGCCCGCGAACAGAGTGGGCTCTTGGCCGACGAGAGCAATGTGCGACCGCAGGGTGCGCAGGTGAATCTCTTTGATGTCGTAGCTGTCGATCATGATCTTGCCCTTGAGTGGGTCGTAGAACCTGTACAATCCACACGTCGAGCGCAATGCCTCAGGTTCACATTCTTCGATAAAAGCGGCAATCGAAAGACGTGCAACATGAAGAAATTGAAAGGCCTCAGGTTCACATTCTTCGATAAAAGCGGCAATCGAAAGACGTGCAACATGAAGAAATTGAAACGAAATTCGACTTGGGCTCGTACCTCTCGATCAAGCCGATGATGGTGGATTTGCCGGAGCCGCTCTGGCCCACGAGGGCGACGTTCTTGCCGGCGCGCACTTTGAGGTCGAAGCCGCGGAAGACCAAGACGTCCGGGCGAGCCGGGTAGGCGAAGTCGACTCCCTTGAGCTCGACATTGCCGTCGATCTTGTCGAGCTTGACGCCAGCGCTGTCGTCGGGGTCGATTTTGGTTCTCCTGTCGAGAATGTTGAACACGGTGACGATGGAGTTGGCGCCCTTGGCCAGGTCCGAGGTCATGCTGCCGGCCTCGGCGATCATTCGGCCCGAGGCCACGAGGATGAAGAAGCACTTGAACAGGTCGCCGAAGCTCAGCTCCTCGCGCTTGACGAGCTGGCCTCCCCACCAGAAGTCCAGCGCCCACGTGCAGTAGGTGGCGAAGAGCGCCGCGCCCAATCCCACTCCGGCGATGTACGCCCTCTTCTTCGATTCCTTGCGCGGCTTCAGCTGCATGGCCTCGAACAGCGCCATGATCTTCTCCTGCGCTGAGTACGCCGTGATGGTGCGGTGGTGGATCACGGCCTCGCTCGCCACTTGACTCGCCTCCTCCTGCGCCTCGAGCGTCAGATTGTACATGCTCTTCAGCAGCACCTTCTTCGAGTAGTAGCACACGATCACCAGCGGCTGCACGGCGATCATCACCAACGACAGCTTCCACGAGATGATCAGTCCTCCGATACTCCCCAGCATGATAGCTGCGATCGTCTGAATCACCAGCGAAATCCTGTCCCCGACCAGCGCACGCACCTGAATCATAAAATCAACCGACTCATTACCAATTCAAGAACATGAACATTTCTCGAGCATAAGTCCGATACATCTATCGATCGGATCCTCATCCTCAATTTCCTCAGATAGCAATCACAGGCGGGAGCTGTCGGTCTGAATTCGACTACGAGGCAAGAGTGGGCGATTGTAAATTGAGCCGAGGCTGGATGGTGGGGAGGGCTGGCATGGCTTACCACATTGGCTTCCGAGGCGAGGCGGCCGCAAATGGCACCGCTGGAGTTTTCGTCTCGATCGAACCAGCCGACTTCGAAGGTGAGGACTTTGGACAGCATGCGGAGGCGGATGCGTTTGGTCAGAAGCTCGCCCATGGCGGCGAAGTAGTAGTGCTGCAGGAAGTTGACGATGAAGCAGGCCACGGCCAGGCCGCCGAACACGGCTGCGTAGATGGTCACCTCGCGGCGCATTTTGTCGAAGTCCTTCAAGTACAAGGTGGAGATCATGCTGCCGAGCACGAAGGCGTACATGGGCTGCACCACGCCGAACCCCACAGCTCCGATGGTGCCCAGAATTCCCTCTCGCCATTCCGGTTTGTTCATGGCCAGCAGCCTGGAGAACGATGGCGGCTTGGCTTGCTTCTCGTCCGGGTCCACGTCCGGAGCTCCTGCTGCTCCCGATGGCCGCGGCGACGAGAACGACACTCGCCCGCTCGAGCCCGAGCGCAGATGCAGCCTCTGCGACATGCTCAGACCCACGGAGCTCGAGCGGCGCCAGCTCGCAGCTGCGCCGCTTTTCTCCCCACGCTCGCTCGCTCTCGACATCGACATCGAGTTTTTCTCTTCGGGCTGCACGCCATCAGCTTGCTTGTTCCTGGCCTGCTGTAGATTGACCAGCGATGCATATGCTCCCCCTTCAATCTCCAGCAGACTCTCGTGCGTTCCTTGCTCCACGACTTGCCCGCCTTCATGAATCGTACAGTGCCAAGCCATGCCGATCGGATTAGTGCGCGCAGTCCTACCCAAGAATCGAAGGAATTCCATAATGCACGACAAATTGCGACTCTTTGATAATTTTCCCAACTCAAATTCTGTGACACTCTCCTGATTCCAACCCACCCAGCCCGCTGAATTAGCTCACCTGAGACGACGGCGATCAGGTCCGAGTTCTGAATGGTCGACAGGCGATGGGCCACAACGATCGTCGTCCTTCCGACCGAGGCCGCGTCCAGAGCTTCCTGCACGATCTTTTCCGACTCGGAGTCTAAGGCGCTGGTAGCTTCATCCAGCAGTAGAATCGGAGGGTTCTTCAGCAGGGCTCGAGCGATGGCAATTCGTTGCTTCTGGCCTCCGGACATTTGCACTCCTCGCTCGCCGACCTACACCCCACCAGACTCATGACGTTCAATACAACAGCCTCGTCACGAGCTGCAATCATAAATCGCAATACGGCCATCATGAAATTCGAAGATGAACAAGGACGAATGGAATTTGGATTTTCTTGTGCACCTGCGTATTGTAGCCTTCCGGAAGGGATGAGATGAAATTGTGGGCGTTGGCCGCCTTGGAGGCTTTGATGACCTCGTCCTCAGAAGAGCCTTCCTTGCCGAACATGATGTTCTCCTTGATGCTGGTCGCGAAGAGGGCAGGCTCCTGACTGACGAGTCCAATCTGAGTACGAAGCCATTTCAGCTGAAAATCTTTGATGTTGATTCCATCGATCAGAACTTCACCTGCTAGGGGATCATAGAAGCGCTCCAGCAAAGCTATGACAGTGGACTTCCCGGACCCACTGCCTCCCACCAGCGCCACGGTCAGCCCTGCATGTCACAAGCATGTCGTCCCTTGAGAGTTGAGAGTGGGTTGACTCCTGGACTTACTGGCATTTCCTCAGGCATAGCTACGAGCTACAAGGTCAAACAGATGCAGCCTATTCTGTATGTCCACGTACCTGATGGAATCGTGAGGCAGAAGTTCTTGAAAATCTGAGAATCCATTCGTGATGGGTAGGCGAAGTCCACATTGCGAAGCTCCATCCGACCCTCGAGCTTTGGCAGCACTCGCCCGTTCATATTATCGGAATCAATCGGCGGTACTCTATCAATCATATCGAATATGCGAGTTGCAGCCGACTGACCCTCCGAAAAATACTTCAAGTTAGGAAGAGCTGTTCCGAGAGCCCTGCAACCATCGATTGAATTCGAATGATACTCGAAACTGTCAGCAAACTGGTCCAGGAGTATTTCTTCTCAACTGCATGGAAAACATAAAGAATGATTGCCTGCATGGAAGTTGGACACAGTGATCGGCTCTGGTAGAAAGTATAGATAATGAATCACTCACAATCCTCCCGTCAGCATTGCGAGACCGGCGGTGATAATCTTTCCACCGCTCTCGCCTTCGTTCATAACAAGTTTGCTTCCATACCACGACATAAAACCCCACAATCCAAAATTGATACCATTCAAACCAACTGCAAATCCTTTGGCCAGTCCCATCTTTTTCCCAATCTCCACAGTCGTGTCCAAGCTCTCGGCAAATCGAGCCTTGGTCTTCTCTTCCCCGACGAAGGAGTAAACGGTTCTGATCGACGAAATCGCTTGTTCGGCGATAGTACCAGCATCCAGATACGTCGACTGCATCTTCCTTGCCAGAGTGGTAAGCGTCCTTCCGTACACTATTCCAGGAACGATCAGCAGTGGAGAAAACGCCAGCAGAATTAGAGACATCTTCCAAACCAGGTAAAATCCCACAATGTAACCTCCTATGAACGTGGAGATGTTGGCCACGAAGTGGCCCACCTGCAAGCATAAACCATTCGGTTACTGTCACTCGAATCTCAAGAATTCCACATATTCCAGCAAGTGATAATACATTCCATGACTTGTAACTTGTATGCCTGTCAGGAATTCCCATTCACTTGATGACGCTCCTGAACCTGCGAGTGACGGGAAGAGATCTATAGAATTCAGATTCGCCTACTTTGACGCCGGAAAGTACCTTCTCGCTGATAGCATCTTGGATTGTGAGAGTATCAGTGGTGACGCTGTTCACCACCTCGGCCGTGTCCGCTCCAGCTGTGTCGAAAAAGCCTTGATTTTGCCTTAGAATTGCTCTCAGGTACGTCGACCGGAGCCGACTCGCTTGCCGTTCGCCCGTTCGCATCCAGCACGTCGCCTCTGCGCACATAGACACGAGCGTCATGCCAGTCCTTGGAACACTACTACTACAGATTTGCTGTGTCCATGAACAAAACACAATCATTACAGATGAGGGGCAATGAAAGCAAGCGCAACTGGAGTGTTTGAAATCCAGCTTAGATTCCACGAGAAAATGGATACAAGAACCACATAAAACAGCATAAGTTCTGAATGTGAATGACAAGAACGAACTTGTTGATTTAGCGAGAGAGTGAGTAGCGCTCACCTAGAAAGCAAACAGCGAAGCAGACGAAGGCCAAGTAGAAGAACCGCAGAACATACTGCACCCATGTCATATTGATCAGTTGCAGGTCCAAAATTGATCAATTACAGGTCTAAAAGACGTGCCGATACAGCAATTGCAGTAGACGAAGGTGCCAAAAAATTGATGCCAAACTGAGCAGCCTAGCACACTTTATCTATTTCTTGATCTCCAATATTGGATTCTACTCAGCCAATTCGAAAGAAGAGCAGGATATAGAGGCACTGAAGTGTGCACACCTTATTGATGAGCTTTTCGAAGTCGGCAGGATTGATAGTACTCGGTCCAGATGTTCCGAAAGCATTGATCATGCCACTGGTTATGAAGAGCGCTGCTGGAAGAGTCAATCCATCTCCGATGGCACCAACCGTTCCTCCGAGCATCAACAGGTAGTCCTGTGGGTCGGCGTACTTGAACATCTCATGGAAAGAAACTGTTCTGGTTTGTGCTGGGGGCTTTTTCGACTTTCCCATAGCCTCCAATTCCTGCCCTCGCTCTTCTGCCTTTCCTGACATCACGAGGGCCGTGCCTTTGCCTACAGCCTTCTCCTCTCCTTCCAGGAGATTCTCTTTCTTTCGGAGCATCTCATTCCGCTTCTCAGCTTCTTGAGCTTCAATCTCATCGTCCAACATTTTGACCCCTGGTATGGAAATTTGTGACGCTTGAGAATCTCGTCAATTTGCCCGTCGACTGAGCAGGCACGGATACGAACTATGTCTCATTTCAACACCAAGCTCCAAACTAGAATATTGTCTGAATCCTGTGAGTAGCATTTACTCATCGAAGTTCTGCCACCAGCCGGATTCCATATCTGTAGAATTCATCATCCGGTCCCTGACTAACAAGAGAGGCAAGAAATATTACTGTATATGGGTCTAAGAACTCCCTGTCGGAGTTCAAAACCACTTGAGCAGATGGAGAGGATTGAGGACTCTGTCTGCCACCATCATCTTATATACGCAACGAGCCCCCTTGAGGCTGGAGCCCGCATTAAGCGCCGGAGGTCAACTTGGCCCTCGCTAGACCTCCTTGTAAGACCTGGAGCCGGTATGATGTGAGAAGTCAGTTCATGCCGGATGGAGAAGTAACCCGAACGTCATCAGCTCAGACGTCATAGCAATGACATCATCCACTGTCTGAGAATGGAGATCTGCCTCGATCACGATTTCTTTCAAGAGTCAGTCTCAAGAGGAACGTCGTGCGACTGTATCATGAACCTACGTTGTGGATAATCCCTATCATGATCAGTGGTCTTGAGTTGTTTCTTTGATGAACCAGGGAACCAGTCGGTTCTGATTTGAGTGTGTGCCCATTGTTCTCTCACATGTCGCCCCATGCATCGAGGCCCTACACCATAATTCAGCATCGAACCCTCCACATTTCTCATCACTATGCTAACGAACAGTATTAATCGGTGTTAATATATCTAGCTTTCATGTCGACAGTCATTGTGTGAATTTGAATAATCATGTTTGTCAGTGCAGCATGACTGGTTTTCAAGAGTAAAGTGTAATTACTCATATTATATGAGTAATTGCACTTTACTCTTGAGAATGATACATGAGTCATATATCATTCTCACATTGAGATGTTTGTTATGACGTTTGATTTCAGATATCTCACATCGATGTAGCTTTGGCTATATTATTATGGAGCATATTAATAACAATTTTGGAATAATAAAGTATCATCTCAAACCCACTGGTTATCGCTGATACATGTGACACAGAAAAATTACTTTTGCGATTTCATACAGTGGCAGGAAATAGAGCAAAAATGAGCATCGCTCCCAAATAATATAGCATGTTAAATATTATACTCTTTATTACTCTATAATCTATGTACGTTTTGACCTTGTAAGAACGTATAGAAAAATATACATTGGTTAACTCACAGGACACAACGTTATTAACTTCACAGACGTCAATTGACTATTTCCGTCACGTCATATCCACTGTTCTACAGACAGCACGTTAGTTGTACTTACTTTTGGGTTGTTTTTTGAAGACCAATTATATTAGGCAATGGATTACATACTGAACATCGTGATAGTATTGGCCGACCTCCTGATTAACCGTTAATTGCGTTCATCCTTCGAGGGCCTGAGTGGGTATGCGCATCCTTCTAGCGTTTTCCTTGGCCCCCGTTTGGGAGAAGAGTTAAGAGCCTGACATGTTCAGATGCTATGCGATAGGGAAAGCCTTGTTTGGCGGGCGGCCTCCTCGCCTTCTCAGGTAGCAACTGATGGCGGCTGACATAGATGTCAAACACCTGATATGCCGATACTATCTTTAGGTCGATGCTTGTGCGAGATGAGATGTGCCCGGATTCTTCTGTACGTTTGTGCTGTCATTGGAAAAGTGGAAATTTAATGAGCCGGCAAAGTTTTTGGGACATGGAGAATTTAATGGACGAGACAACTTTTAACACGAGGCGAACATTGAGCACGAGATTTTTCTCCTTCGAATCATTTCACGTACCTAAATATTGGAAGACCTCACGGATGTTGTGGCACGTATCGTGTTCAGATCGATTGTATTTTCCTCGTCTAAAAAATTCAATAAAATAAGCCCCTCATCTCATCCCTTCTTCGGATGTGTTCTCTCCTTTCTTTCATTGACTTGTTCCTATCACCTCGTGACCTCAAAATATCCTGATTCTTGTCTCCTTATTTTCATTGCTCTCGATCCAGGCATCTTAGGACATAGGTCTACTGCCATCTCTGAGAAAAACGACAACGAGGATCACAAGCCTGGAAGACGAAAACTCCATCCAGGAATTTTATACTTTTCATCTTCGGTCCGTTAAATGTCTGCCTGTTAGTTCATCACTAGAACTAAACCTCCATCCCGAGAAAAGCCCCGTTCGACTCTGGAAGACTGTTTTGTTTTTTCCTCTTTATAAAGTAAATAAATAAAAAAAGTTATCGCGAAACATCAAATGCTTCAAAGTTATAGGAAATGTTGCTCTAGAAGGCGGCAGATGAACACAACCACATATGTTCACATTTCAGAAAAGTAATTAGGTGAGCGTAAAGTGAGCTAACTCCCAAGGTGATGCTCGAACTCACCGTTGCCACCCAGACGTCAAATTCACTATGTCCACTGCTTTCACATTTGCGTAGAGTCTACACCACCCATCAACCCGAGTCATGGCCAACCAGGATGTTGGAACGCATTGTACCGTCTCATAAGGAGGGGAGCATCATCTACTATCTACTGCATCTTTGCAATCTAAGGTTCCTATAAATGTCAAGAGTAGGTAATTCCTATAACTTAGTTGCAAGAAATACATGGCATCAGTTCGTACACATGAATATTTCTATGATAATGAGTAGAATATGTTGTTTACTTGCACATGATAAAGTTGCAGTTTCGAATTGTCCTGTAGAGTCTGAATATGAAGTGTCGGTACTCAAAGGGCAAGCAATATTTTACTTGTTGAATGAATTAAAATGTTTTTTACAAAATGTTTTGCAAATTTTTTGTAAGTAACACTTACGGATCATATTTCATATATAATATCAAGGGCTGTATATGCTAGATTATTTTCTTTGACTGTCTTTCTTGACCCTTAACTATGCATGTTTGGATGCATAATGTTATGGTTTTTTTCAATTCAAACATTGCACAATATAAATTTTTTAATTTGCTTATTACTTGCTATGCTGAGTTGAAAGGTGTTGAAGTGGACGAAGTGAAAGAGCCGACTAAATGTGCTACTGGGAAAGCAAAAGTCAGTAAAGAATGAACGAGAGATCTAAACCGCTCGAGCTTTAATTCTATCGAGATCAAGTGCATATTGCTAGTTAGGCTTGACAATGAAGTGGCCTTCTGGGCAGCAAATAGAAAGCTAAGCAAAAGTTGTGGATGTATGTCCAACCAAGGAGTTCAGTGGTGCCGCCTCATTAGAAGGACCGACCAAATGAGTATGGGCAAGATCCATCCACTCAAGTATTTCTCAAATGACCTGTAACTGGAGTTGAGGTAGAATGGAGGATATCCACATCTTCCAGGCACCCACTTTTCCCAACATGACGAAAAGCGCAGACACATAGTTGACAAGGTGGTGGTGGTGCATCTGAAGGGATTGCTCACGTGAATCCGCCCCTGCCCTCCCCTACAGACCATTTCCACACAAACAAACATACATGTGTTACTCGACACTGGACACGGCAGATCTTGAATCTGAACCCCTAGAAGTACACGTGCTTGCTGTACAGTGTGTGTGTGTGTGTCCAAGGTTGACCTTGGGGAGCATATTCTTACAGTGAAGGTTTTATCTCCACCTTGAGCTCGAACATTCAGGTACATGCAAGTGGCTCGGACGATCCCACGGTACAGTTATAAGGGTCAACGTTTCTTCTGGGACAGCGGCCCTCGCTTTTCTGTCAGAGATTGTTGTCCCCAGTCTGTCGTTCCGAAAACGTTCGACTATTTTTCTTACCAACCCACAAAGCTGACATATGTGGTTCTGAGCCGTCTGTTCATTGAAACATTCAAATTGCTTATCTTCTTCTGATTCCTCTGTCTCCTAACCAGCGTTAGAGAGCACCACTGTAAGCTGCGTGCAGTCTTGCAGTGAGAAGGAAATTTACCTTCTTTCAGAGTGAACATAATTTGTAGTACTTTATTCATATTTACATGAAACATAGGAAACATGCACCAAGAAAGAAGGGAAAACCCATCACTCGAACATGAATGAAATTCGAATTGCGCAAGGACGATATATACTCGTGGAACAATCAAGAACTTTCCATGTGGTGATTGTGTATGTTGGCTACGACATTCAACAATAATCATGAAGAAGAAACCTTCGTCAGACTTTCTGAAAAGTCCTGTAACTTAAGCGGCGTTCAAGTGTGTAAGAAAACGAACATGGAAGAAAGTTCTTATATCATGTCGTTGTTGGAATATTCCAACTATTCCTCGTCTGAAGACTGCTTACGTGTGCCCGAGAATTTCATAGAATGCAATCTATCAGTATTCCTTAACTGGTAGAAATCATTTATATGTTCCGTAAAGAAACGGCAGTCGATTGAGAGTATAATAAGTGTACATAAGAACGATGCATAGCTTTCTGTTAAAATTTAACAGTATTACTCGAAGACCTCCCACCACATTCTACGAAGTACATAAGAAACAGAAAGAAAGTAATGTCGGAAATGCATGGATCATACAAATAAAACAAATTTGAAGTCCACCTAAAACACCCTCCACCTTGTGCAAGACAGATCAGGACACATGCACCACATTCTCCAAGACCAGCAGCAACGGTGATCTGAAAGCTTGCTCCATTCTATTTAAAGTTTCCCAGTTTCCCAGACTAGATACAGTTGTGATGGACGACAAGGGATCTAAAATTTCAGGCTTGGATAACTTGAACTATTTGAGCGGAGAATGCCTTGCGTTGCAACTCTACACGTAGCACGAAAACATCTTACTGATATACATACATCACTTACTCACTGACATCTATGGCCCTCAAAGGACTCAAACAAAGCAATACGCATAACTACTCCTGTACTGGGATGTGGTATGGGAAAGCGTGATCGACTTTACAAAAGATTTCTCATTATTGCAAAGCTGATGGTGTGATTGCGCGAGTTTGGAGGTCAAAAAGGTCCGTACACTCGAATCACTTTCAATTTATGTGCAATGGAAACCAGCTCGCTTAAAGCACAGCAATGAGTCTCAAGTATACAGATTAAGCCCTTATGCTCAACACTGCTCATTGGACTAGAAACATACGGTTAGGATCACTGCTTGATACATTTTATTCTACATGTCAATCTTACAGTATGAAAGAATAAGAAATATTTTGAATTTTTCCAAAAATAAATAATCAAAGAAAAAAAGTGTCAAATGGACAAGAAAAAATAAAAATAAAAATAAGTAAAAAAGGCAAAGAATTCAAAGCTAAAATGATTCCCGATTGACCAAGACCATGAAAGTAACTGCAGTTCTGACCTTCAGGATGGAGTATCTCTTCGTGATGTTACGGTGAGGTGAAAATGAGATTCATATGCACAGCATAAACTCAGGCTCGGGTCATTAGATAACCTCGTCTTGTGTTTTGGGTAGAGGGAAAATCATGGAAGCCTTTTAGCCCCCACATCCAGCTGGAATTCAGTGTTTTTCAAGTGTCATCGATTATATATCTCCCGTATTCTACTGGACTACTGCGGTGTCCGTATATGGGGGGGAAGGTACTGTATCACATTTGGCAGCCACGAGTGTGCGCATGCTCCAAGGGGACCAAGCTTTTTCCCCATAGCCTCTGGGCCTAGGCGTCTTTTTGACCCCATCAACCGCAGGTAATGACTCCTGTCGGCCAACGCATCGGAGAGCATAGGGAGGGCTTTGGATGTGAACGAAGTGAATCATGGCACTTATTTCTCATCGACAGATGCAGGCATTTGCTGTCTTTCTTGAGGAGCTTCCCAACACAGTGAAATCGAAGCTTCCAGGTAGGGTCGAGAAGTACAGTAGACTAATGACGTGGGCTTCAGGGCACACTCTAATATCGCCTGCATTTTAGAGATGCTGTCTTGCAGCAGCTTTCTGCAATCAGATCTGTTTCCAGGCGCGGCGATTCCTCTGGCCCAGCTCGATTTGGTCGGCGCTCCCACGGCTCTCCTATCTTTTGGGGCTTCCTCGGAGTTCGTTCAGTAAACCATCTTCGTCCTTCTGCTAAAAATGGTCCAGATTTGACCAGCGCCTGTATCTCTGTTTGATTCTAGCGCGCTCAATCATCAAATGTGACCACGGTATCCATCTAGACCCAACCACAAATGCCTAGGATTTCTATTCTCCACCAAAAATAAAAGTTTATCTGTAAGTTATCCAAGGACACCGCCTGGAATTCAGCAGGATCTTCCTCTGAATCAGACCCCAAGCTTTCGAAATCAGAGACCGTTACTCGCACACTAGTTACAGCCAGGACTGCAAACAAGGAACCAGACTGACTCGATGGAATCAGACCTCCCTGACTGTGAAACAATTTGCTTCTCGATGTACATCAAAGGGCAGCACCAGTCCTGGGCCTGGATGCGATCTCGTTCCGAATCAAACCCTGGAGTTTGATACAGCTGCAGCTGTTAATCTCAAGCTCTTGGCCTCGTTGCGCACTGATGTTCACCTTCGAGAAGCCGACAGACAGACTTTAGCATCATGGTTAAAGAGGCTGTGGGCATGCCAGGCCGAATCGCAACCGACTAAATGGCCACATCCATCTACTTTGGTTGTCCTTGATCGTGTGGGCGGACACGTACTCTCTAAGCTCGGAATCTTTCTGATTCAAATCGTTCAGGGCAGATTGGCAATAGTAACACTACACCCTGGATGCGTGTACAGCAGCTTCTAGAACCTTGTCATGGCCATTGTTGCGCCACTGTCTTGGGCTAAAGCTGTCAATGTGGATAAAGCCGTCTACTGAGATTCAACTCAGTTGACAGTTCGGACAATTTCCCAAGTGATGGAACACGCGTCGCGATTCTCGGCACCTGGATCCGAGCAGATTTGAAGTTCGTATTCTAGAGCAGCAGTGCGAATTACGAGGTGAATAGGTGAACAGGTGACCAACAAAACCATCAAATGTATGACCCCAATCGTCATAAAACTTGCCGAAACCCATTGACGACCTCAGCCAGCTGCTGCTGTGCGCTAAGGGTTACGAGAATGTTGTAGAATGTGATGCACTGGTGCGTTCTTCCGAGCGGTTAAGCCACCACAGTAATGTCGATGTTGTTGAGCAATCTGCAGCTTTAGAGCCCTACGTTGAACTCCCTTTGCAAGGGGCGGATGTGGACCAGCGCTGAAACTTCGTGGACTCATCTGAGCCCATGTTTTCTTTCCTCACTCACGCTCGAGGTCGAGCTTGTGCATCTGGGCACGTTTTTCCATAGCTAGCTAGCTAGCTAGCTAGCACACACCGTATACGATAAAGCTCATGACAAAAGGCCAATGCCAGAACATTATCCTGCATAATTTTCACTTTCACGAGCAGTTCTCCACCCTTGGCACGCCATTCAACGAACTGAGTCACTCCTGCACATCGAGCCGGAGTGGGCGATGTGCAGATGCCACTTTTGGGTAATGATCATCCGTACGTCGTGGCGTCCTTCCTTCGAAGAATCTCAATTTCAGTGTTACGTGAGAACAATTGAATTACGATTAAGTTGCATCGGCCTCCATTTCCAAGCCCACAACAGAATATTTCTGGGTCCCATTATATTAGATACATCCCACATCGTGAAAACATATTTCGGGCTGCAGACTTGGTTGCTGTTGACGATAACATTTTGCCCCGGCGACTCGAGTCCACTTGACTCGATTGTCAAGACGTAGAGAGACGGAAGACGAGGAGACCTTGCAGGCATGGATTAGGTAGATCTCGGATCGACAAGATCTCCGAGTACGTGCTCTACTAACAGACAATGAGGTATGAAGAGCATGCGTATATGTAGTCAGCCTCTCTCTCTCTCTCTCTCTCTCTCTCTCTCACTCTCTCCTGCTGTCACTCAATCGACACCTGCTACGCTCAGAAATCCAGCGGTGAGATCTGCAGTGCAGGGTCACTGATTGTGGTCAAGGGTGAGCCCCTGCACCGCGGATCTCACCCCCGACCACAATAAGTTAAAAGTTAGGCCGAGTCGCCGTCGTTTACTTCCTCGTAATTGGTGGAATGGCGGGGCGGTGGTGCTTGCAGAATTCTTAGCTTGCAGTGTTCGACAAATGTGGTTCGTAGGGAGGACGAATCGGGAGACGCACACCTACCGAGGCGAGTGTGTACAGTTCGGTAGAGGAGTGAGTCCGTAAGGCTGAGAGCCCGAGGCGATGGAGAAAGATGGGTCTCGGCGTCTTGCCATGGGGAAGGGAGGGACGAGAGCTAGTGGAGTGATGGCAGAGTGAGTTCACAAGTGTAGGGAATTCGTGAATCAGATATTTCAGTCCACAGGTTGCGCTGCTGCTGTAGCCGCCCGGATCTGCAAGCGTGCTATGGCGGAACACGTACAGTACTCGTCCAGCGGTGACGAGAAAGACCTCGAGTCCGACAGACAGAGTCCGGATGGACCAGAGCAGACCAGAGCAGCAGCATATGGAGATACAGACCTCGAAGCCTCGATGAGGCACCGGACTCCGGCGGATGTGCGGTGCAATGAAAGCAAATTCGCGAGTGTGGTCAAGCGCAATTCACGTGACCTCGCCATTTGCTTAGGCCCGAAACAAAAATCTCTTGCCCAACATGTGATCCGTATATGCGACGCCCCTCGGCCTGCCATGTGTCCGTGAGCACTTTTCCATGGCTCCTGCCCCACGTACTGTAATTGCCATGTGACTATAAGTTCGACTCGAATACTTCCACCGACGCACTACGCTCTACGCACTACGGTGCTAGATTAGACCCATGGCATGAGCTTCCTTCCCAACGATCCGAACCAATATGCCAAACGACGATCTACTCCCTCCCTCACTTCTTCTCGATCCTCATCCTCAAGCTCGTGTTCTGCCTTACGACCTTCCAGCCCACACCACACACACACACAACAAATCAATCAATCGTTCGTTTGCAGCAATCCAGCACTCAGCTTCGGCATTACAACATCTACCTGCCTGAATAGCTATGAATGACATTGGGACGCAACACTCCTTTTAGCAATTCCTCCTGGAAATGAGTGAGTGACTGAGTAGGGGGAGACATTGCGCTCAGCTGCTGCTCTCTTCAGGACTCTGAGCTGACCGCTCTCGGTCCTCGCCCTCGCCCTCGCCCTTGAACAAACATTGTTTCGAAATCTGGACCCAAACTTTCTGATTCGCTCCCAAGACTGAGAGTTTTCACTTCTCTGATCTGAAGGTAGAATGAATGCATGACTCTTTCAGACAAGTTCTGAACACCCCAAGGTCTCAAAGAATTCAACCAAAAGTCATGTGATCTTGAAATTTCCAGTGAGGTCCTGTGTACGACGACAATGCACGAGTTCACTACATTCCTCAGTAGTTACACTCCACTTTCCGTACCCTCTGTTCTCCTGAAGTACACCACGCAACTTTGTACGTGTACGTGTATGTGTGAGTGTATGTGGAGGAAAATTCACCAACTTTACAGAGTCAGAGATTTTTCACTTTTTTGCCTCACTATGAACATAGGCTAGATATTACCTACTGTATCAGATCTAGCTATATATTGAACGAACTCAGAGGCCACTATATTTGATTATCATTAACACGAGGACACGAGACGTGAGGTACTTGCAAGCTGGAAGGGCGGTGACAAGTCGAAATCTTGGGTGTTTTTATTCTCTTTCTCTCACCTCATGTAGTTGTTTTCAGAAAATAAACTCTGCTTACTTGTTTGTGCTTACAAATGCCTTGCTTGGAAGCTTAGAGCTGCAGATGTGCTAGCGATCCTCACAACAAAATAAACAGAGTTGATTTACTAACTCTTGATGTGGATAAGAATTGTGTAAGCTTTCACCTCGTATGATTAAAATTATGTTCATCACTAAAATCCTGTTCATCCTTCGCAAATTTTTAGACCATTACATTGGAGCAACTGTCACCAAAGGTTTTGGATTTTTTAGTACACTTGACACAATTTTGGAAAACGTGAAAACGGTGATATATGCTCTTCCGATGGGCGGCAAGAGGAGTGACAACAACCAGAGTATTTAAGTCTGAAGGTCCGAGGAGGTTTCATCCTTCAATTTTCTGTACCCTCAATTTGTTCTTTTTAGGCTATGGAGGCCTACTTTGATAACTTGTGAGTAAAAAAACGAGAACCTCTCATGTTATAAGATAAAGACTCTCGCTCTCTTTAAATTAAAATTTGTAACATATTATGGTGCACATGTATCCATTGCACTAAACAGCAAACTTGTTGCTCCAATACGTAAGGGAACATTCTTGTCACTTGATGAATCTTCGGATTTTGCAGTTTTATGTACTTTGTACAATCTTCAGAGGTTTGATAATACATACATACATCCGTCTCATTATGATGCGATTGTATTCTAGCCCCATTTTACATATTTGGTTTGATCTTTCCACGACTTGATTAGATTACAGCAATTTTACTATCTATTCACTCTTACATCATCTTAAATTCATGAGAAAGAGGCTTTCTGCTGATCTAGAATTTCATATAATGTCAATCCCTGAATTTCACCATTTTTCGCTTCCAAAAGTAAGTGCTACCTACTTCTGCTTTCTCTACGTATTTTTAAACTTAACATAAAATTTCTCTGATATTTGTAAATTTATGTTTTCATAAATTTTTAATATTATCATATATATATACTTCAAATGAATAACTACTATAAGGAGTAAATATTCACAAGAAGCTCAAAATGGATCTCTACATAGTTGCAAATATAATAATCACTGTATGTGTTATATATATCCTTTACTTTCTTCCCCGCTTGTTAATAGTTATTTATATGTATCGTTTCCTCCGTACTTTTCGAAGAAAAACTATTCTAAGCAGAACTTGGAAACCCAACAACTATTAGTGTATTCGTAAATTACAAACGGGAAAAGATGGAAGTGTACGAGAGTGTGTCAACGGAGGAGCCTCGGATGCTCACTGCGTTATAACAATAAAATCTCCACGCTTTATAAAGGAGGACCAACTCTGCAGCACATGCATAACTAAAATCTAGAGAAAACTGTTCCAGGCCTCACCGTACTACACTTTCGGTTGGGAGGCGTTGCCTGTTGAAATGTTGATTGATAGGATTTCGGATTTTTTCCTAGTCTGGTACTCACTTTATCGCATTCCGAGTGGGAGTCCGATCCAATATGCAATAATTAAAATGTCATGAAATATTCACCAGATTTACAGTTATGCATGGAAGTTGTCTCATATTTTGTGCTCTGATATCGCAAATCATCTCTAAAGTGAACAGGTACGACACCATGTGTTCCAAAGTCAACCTGGGATGTATAAAGAGATGGAGTCTTTCCAGTTCAACAAAAAGTCCCATGGCATCGAAGCATTTGTACTACATGACGAAAGGACTGCGACCCCAGCCCCTTTCCCAAACACGAGCAAACACGAGCATATTACTCAGAACTATCAACAACAGCAGATCTTAAAACCATAGAAGCAAAGTGCCTTCCGCCAGAGTAGATTCAAAACCTACTGATTTTTATTATCATGTTGTCTTGTATCTACCCATATAATTATCAATCTTTATAAGATATCAAATGATTTACGCATCAATACTCATTCAAAGTCTAGGAATGTGAGGGACCACAATTGGTTCCTGTATATCTCCGGATGTGCGTCATCATTTTGAGGCATTGGTAGAATTTTAAGGCAACACCGTCAAGAAATTTCACGAACAGAGTAGCTGGGAGAAGTCAATGAAGCAGAAACCATTGGCAAATGCCCTGAACTAGTTCTGATACTATAGAAACCTGTCATCTGAGTGACTTAAAGATCGGATTCTCGGTTTTAAAACATCTAATTGTTTGGAATAAGGTACAAGAACTGTGTTTGATTTCTTTTATGAGCAAACTATTTTGAAGTTCATCTCGATAATTATACAATTAATACAAGTCTTCTCTAATAGATATGGAGCGTCCGTGAAGCCTGTTTCATTCCAAAATTTCATTTGAAGCGTTGGAGACTTGCACGACCTATTACTACACGATACTGAGATCTCCAAAGTATCATTGTAACTGTATGACATATCAATGTAGAAGGATTTCTCCATAAATCATCTCTATGCTTTCATACTAATTCAGTCCCCTGCCTCAAGTCTTTTGTCGTCCAAATAAAACCTCTTGTTGTGTACACGAGAAACACGAGCTCTTCCCATTCTTTTCAGGTCTTTATGCTCACATGCGAAGTACTCGAAGTGTAGAAGAAAAGGTTTGAGAAAAACCCTTCAAGCTGCCCGTATTTGCTGACCGTCATTATACTGAGCACTCACTCAGTCATAGAGCCCGATCTTCTGAAGACGTCATCAGACTACACATGCGTTTCTACAAGCTTATGATGCGATTCCGACAGCAATGATTGATGCTCAGCGTCCTTGGATCGTAATCTGGTAGACGCCAGCCTTCAAGGTCGAGCTCGATCATGACGATAGCTTTGACCGTGCAGCAGTAGCCATTCACAGCATACTCTAGGATAGTAGTGATTCTAGAGCCATCACATTCCTTGAATCAGAGCATCATTCCCTCTTCGGAAAAGAGAGGAATGGGTTGCTCTCTTTGCAGGTGGCTGTTTCATAGCAGTCCTCAAACCCTTTGTCCCTGAATCAAGCATAGTCCCAAAGTACAACATGTTTGCATTAAAAAAATAAAATTTCAAAATCAATTTATAATCGTGGATTAGGAATATTTGTTATCGACACGAACGTATCATGAGACATTTCAGATGTCAACCATCAGGAAGGCATGTCAAAACGGTAGTAGAGTGTGCGGATTCCCATTATAGGAAAAGGATCTGGCTGTGGTCGACCAAACTCAAGTTTACATCGAAACTTCCCACCTTCAGCAGCTAGCCTCGCCTTTGAAGTACCTTCCTGCGATCTCTATAGTTGGCAATTATATAAGTGCAGTACTCATCCATGCTCGGCTTTTCGCATATCCAGACAATCTTGTACAGTCTTTGTATTGACGAATCTTTTAATATGGCTCTCGTCTTTGGCAATTATTAACCACTAAAGGGCCATTGACTTTCTCTTGTCAGGTCTTTGCGCAGTTTGCACCATTAAACTCTTCTTCGACATCATGGATGCTCAGTGTCCATCTCATAGCTTCTGCGGTCTATGTGGAGCATGGAAAGCTGAAAAGCATCGTGTTCAGAAGAGGCTAACAGAAAAAACAGGTAAATCTTCTTACTCTTTAAGCTAAGCTCTATATCTTCATCCGCGAAACAAGCAATAGAGCAACAAAGGAAGGGAAGATCCCAGCAAGTAGTTCCATCTTCTGGTTGAGAAAATTGCAGTGATTCCTACGCGCTCTCCCAGTTCGTGGACACCGCGGAGCCGTACCCTTTCGCATTGTGCATCTTCTGTTTTGCTGCGCATCTGACACCCAAAGACAGCTGAAGCTACAGATCGTAAGATTCTGCTCCTGTGGTCGGAAATAATCAAAACCTTCAGCAGAATAGTTTGGTGGTTCACTGCCGGTTTCCCAAGGTCTCAAGCATTTCGCCTTGCACAACAAGGTCACGAGTACGTTGAAGTTCTCCACATGCACTCCTTGCGTTCGGATTACGACCCACGGTTAGTATCATATGTTCCACATGATGCATACAAGGTGAAGAAGCAATGAGATGGTCAACAGTGTTCTGCCTTTGTCCGGAGCCTTTGTTAAGTCATGTATAATCACGAGGAAATCATCTGCAAGCAAAAAAAATACTTGAGACCAAAACTCATGCTCGAACTCCGTAGTGACGTAAGGTACCTCGTAGAGCAAAATTTGACAGTATTGGTGCGAGCTCGATGTACAAGTACTTTGAAATATTTTCCTCCTGGATTTTCTTCCTCTGAACTTCTTACAATTTCACAAAATCAAAGTACCCTTTCCTTTCAAACAGGGCACGAGACATACGAAATCCAGGTTTGTAATTACAGTATATGGGATTTCTAGAACAAGCCTCTCTTGATCCGTGTCAATGACTAGAAGTTGTTGGATCAGAGAGTCATCAGTAGTTTCAAAATGTAGAGGGCAATCAGAGGCCCTTACCTAGATTCCTGAGATTTGCTTCGAAGTCAGAAAAGGTGCATCAAAGTAATCTATCTCTTCACTACTTCGTTGAGAACGTACTGATAGAAAAATGTCTAAGTTTAAAGACATGTTGCGACTTTCCCAGAAAAATGAGACAACTTCCAAAGGGTCCTATAACTGACATGAGCGTAACTAAAGTTGTCCGAACACCATCAAAGGCCCTGAGAACTGACTTGATTGAACATAGCTTCATCTAACCATCGATCCACCTCTGGTGTTCCACCACCGTCTACCAGGTCAGGTCCAATTGTTGGGTGCCACACCACGTCTTGTAACGTTTCAGAAGACGTCATCGGTCCACCAGCATTGAAAAATGGATCAGAGACACTGAATTCCTCTGAAGGAAGACGACTGGCACCGTATGTCGTTGCTCGCACACTCTCCACGCTAGGCACAGTCGGAAGAGGCAATGGATAAGGTGATAAATTAGCACTATTGAGGTTGGGAGGTGCCAGATTCGCGGTATTAGAAAAGGGCAAGCTTGATATCATAGGAGCTCCTGATACCCGAGTACGACTTCCTGTCCCAGGCTGAGGTGCAACGGAATTAACTCCACTCCGATTACCAGCAAGAAACCCTCCACTGACACTTCCTCTCATTCTCCCTGCAGGCCTCCAATTCGCAACTTGTGGTGGTGCTACTCCTGTGGTGTTGCTAGCTGCAGCGACGGTCGCCGTCGATGAATGCACGGTCGCTGCATTCAAGACACGAGGACTAGACCTCGAATTTGACACCTGTTGTGAACCTCCGATTGGCACCGCAGGCGGTGAAATAAAAGGTTGAGATCGGCCTCCTGGAGAAGGTCTAGAATTTGGATGATTCAGATGAACTTGAAGCTGTAGGAGCTGCTGCTGTGTCAAACGCGGAGCTTGCCAATAATCCTGACGCGAAATATTGTGACTGTGCCCAAGATGTGAATATGTCTGGTTGTGTTGTGATTGTTCGGCTAAAGACGGACTTGCACTTCCAAACTGCTGCATCTGGACTTCACGAGCAAGGTGTTGATCATTTTGCACCGAATTATGGTGGAGGCCAATCCCAGTGTTCCGTGGACCCCGCCTCTGGTTCCGTTGAGATGCATCCTAAATAAGATGTCACAAAACAGAGCTCAATATAAATGGGAACAAAAATTGACGAGGCAGGAACGCATTGCCTCAACAATGGCAAGCTATAGTCGGAGTAGTAGAGAATATTAAGCAATTAGGACTGGAATGTTATTTCTTTCCCTACATCACATTATCGGCCACTTTCAACTAGTAGATCAGATCTGATCAGTTCCTCGAGACTTTGAAGAAAGAAAGTGCAAGAAGATAGTCTAAACACTTTCAGTTACTGTTGAGACTTTCGAGGATGATCAACAGTATCTCAAGCGCTGACATATTCAACAATAATTGAAGGACTTGCATTCCGTATGCCTGCCTGAGGCAGCTCGTAACTGAGGAAGGCACAACATTAAAAGAAAGGCACCAAAACAATATTATCATAGAAGCAAGTAACGAGGTTGACTCTGAGTTCAACCTTACATACACAGGTATTGCAATTAGGCTGCGAGAACGAAGAGCATCGGCAGTATAAACATAAACCCTATATGCAAACACAACTGGTGCATACCATGTCACCGGGTGCGCGGAAGGCATTTGAGTTGAGCTGCATTTGTCTGAAGAGATCTTGTGATTGTTGCTGATAAAGTACGTCGTGTTGAAACACCTGCTCAGATCCCAACGGAGCAGTTGGCGGAAGACTAGACTGCGTCTGACTCGTGCTTGTTATGAAGCCACCATGCGCCGGTACACCTGACATGGCACTTTGGGACAGAGAGCCTATCCTGGCTCTTTGTCCCAATGCTTGATTGGTCAATGGCAAGGCCTGTCCCCCGGCAGCAGAAACATAGGCTTGTCTGTCTAAAGAGGATGCCCGATTACCAGGCTGCTGAACAGTAGAAGGTGAAGATGAAGCATATACTGAACCATTGCCACCAGACCACATGTGAGTAGTTGGAGCAGAGTTTTGCATGTGTCGAACTCCTGCACCGGACTCACGTGTCCCTCTAGAATGGTTGATAGCAAGTCCTGTCTGATATGATGAATCATTTAGTACAGCATATCCGGCAGAAGTATCTAGTCTCTCTCGAGTTGAGACATTGGATACTGCAGGAGATGGTGACAAACTCGTAGCAAATAGCCCTCCAATGTCAGGTTTCCTGTCTTCCGGTCCTTCTGCAATACTTGAAGTCAAGTTTCCAGCTGACACCACGGGCTGCACCCTGGGTGAACTGATATTCTCTACACATAAGCCCGGCTCATTCATCTCCTCATCCTCCGTTAAGTCGATAAAACTAACATCTAACATCGGAGCATCAGCACCACCAGCACTTGCAGTAGTACATCGAGCAGTAGCTTCTTTCAAATCATCTGACAATTGGCCGGGCACCCAAGAGCCATCTTGATTAACAAAAACCTCAAAGTACTTCTCGTCCACGTCCTTCAATATCTGAAGTAAAGTTGAAAAGAGGATGACTCTTAGATAATCAGGTCTACTACTGGTACCTAACAAATAATTGCCGACTCAATCACAGGTCAAGAGAGCAACGAAAAGCTCAAGTAACAGTCCTCACGTGATGGCTTCAGACAGAGCAAGTAAAGCACACAAATTTGCGCCAATCATGTCTGATGACAGCCTGTTGGACAGATATCTCACCTGACTCATTTTCTTATCAAGACGTAATTGTAGACAGTTGAGGTTGGAGTTGCAATAGGGACACCGCCAGACAGGTCGTACCTCATTTATTTCAACATAGCTATCAAAGTCAAAGCACTGCGTGATCAAGACAAAATATTGTTGGCGTTATGAATACCACTGAGTGACTAGTAAAATCAGTAGGAAAACAAAATGTAATGAAGTGGACCTGAAGCACATCTTTTACTCAAAACCATACTTTTGCAATCAAATACGAGAACAAAAGAAATGAAAATATCTTTAATGTGTCTAACGACGCAAAAAATTTCCTTAGTTTCTAGTTGAAGACCTAACTACACGGCCTTCCAGTTTTCTTTTAAAGAATGCAAAATCTGTCCGTAAGGTACGGGCTCTAGAAGGCACTTGTGTAGAATCTCATGCGCGGAAAATGCAGGACATGTTCAAACCTACAAATTAGCAAGAGCGCCGAGACCGGGATATCTTGAAAAGGTTTCAAGTGATACAGTTAAAGCTGCAAAAAAAAATTTGAACTAGTCTAAATGGCGGATAAACAAGGGTCCGCAGGCTGGAACCTCTCTTCAAAACAAATACCTGATGGTGCCTACATAATTCACCCTTGACCGGAGTTTTTATTCGCTTGTGACTGCATGGTGACCAAACGATCAGTCAGAAATAGCACCTAGATAGCTCATCTCATAAAATATTGCCTATGTTAGTGAGAGTATTATTCCGAAATTTTTTAAAACAATAGACAACCCTAATTTGCAAGATCAAGAAAAACAAAACAAAAAGATGTCCGGCCTCTTTCAAGCGAAACAGTATTGAGCGGAATGCTACCTTATTGGACAACGAAGAGAAACTCGTGAACCTGCTTCCACGACTTCATCATCAGTACCGTCACCTGCAACCGCGTGAGGAACCATAACTGGGGGTCAAGAGCTTGATTTGTAGCTTTCGAGTACTGGGATCCATGCGCAAGTTCACCTAAGTAAGAAAGATGTTAGCATCAGCACCATGAACATTTTCGGAGCAGGCTTTTGACTAATAAAAATTGATTTTAAATTTTTACCTCCCAGGAGTGATGGGAAGCTCTGAAAACACCCGGAAAAATTCTAAACTCAACTGAAGGTTGGCTTCCTTGGTTGCTGTGAACATAATCATCCAAAAAGAGTGTAAATCGTGTGAAAAGATTTCACCTGCAGGCGAAGGAACGACATAATCCTTCAATTCGATGGAGGACGCAGTGAAAGATGTGATAGTTGTCGTCCCAATTGCCACCAAGTATTTGCCTGTATGGGAGGTATAGATCTTGTAGTTATGACCGGTACAAGTTTCTATGATTGTCACAGTAAGTTATTATTGTTAAACATCACCAAACTTCAGTTGCAGCCTAGCTGCAGATGCCATTTCCAAAAAACTAAATATCAGTGTCTGACAGGCCTGGAAAAAAATTAGCTGCAAATGAGATCCTAGCGGATATCTCCTTATACTGATGGTTTTCTTGCAACAAGTATGTACCAATAAATTCTTTCAGATTAAGAAACGAACATGTTGAGCCAGTGAACTGAGACTGATGGCCGAGAGCGATTCAAAACTACTCGCAAACCACACAGCTAGAAATAGGTAAGCGATCTCACGCGCGAGGACCACTAGATACCAAATTCTTGAACTACTCAGATACATCTACATCACCTCCGACAAGAGCTTCGATTCAAGAGACACCGAAATTTCATAATTTCTACAATTTAGTTAACTTTTGGTGCAGAGTGTTTGGTCGAAACACGAACACAGAAATTATTTTCCTAGGCTTGTACACACATTATCTTGCAAGACAATACATTTTCTCCACAAACGTTATCAGCTGGCAGCTTCAACTAAGATGGATGAACACAGGGAGATAGTGGGTCTTGTTGTAGCTGAGCAATATATTCCTCGACACCACCCACGGGTTCCGTTTCGCGAGATGTATCAAGAAAATTTAGGAATTGCAACCATTCCCTCGACCCTGTTGTAAAGCAGTGGACCTTAAATTTCTGATCCTTCCTTTCCAATTTGAGCTTTTTTTTTCCTGAACAACTGATATGAAATGAAGATCAGCCCAAGTCAAGGACATGAATATAGAGGACAATATAGTTTTCACTACCTGGACATTCGCCAACAACTTGGATGAAATTATTTCCGAGTCTCAACAAATGCGTTACATCTGATGGCATCTGTGGTCCGGTTTCCTGTCAAATTTCAAACGACACAAGTCAGAATCAAACTAGCATACATTCTACCAAACAAATCAAAACATTTGAAATACAAAGGGTGGACAAATGTGTAGAAGAAAGAGAAACTAACATAACATTGAACATATATAAGTTTCAAGATTCTAAAAAATCAATCGAAAAGTGACCTATCTCACCGGGGAATTATGGAGAGACGATCTTCTGTCGACACCTCTACCATTTAGTACAAAACTGTAACAATAAACATTCCCAAATGATGGAAAGAACAGACAACGTGGAGAATGTCGGTCAGTTTCCAGCTAGTTCAAATCATTTCTTAACTAAGTGCATAAGATCTTACAGTCTCCTCTGTGGCTCGTTGCAGAAGTGTTACTTTGTCTATATAGGCAGGTAAGCTCTCTTTCTTTCCCGTCACAACCGATAAAAGGTTTCACACATCACGCATTGTGCAGTGCACACGTCCGTGTCCGTGAAAGTTTTAATAATATGCGCACCAGGAAAAAATATGATGTTACAAACACAAGAAACTGTAATCTCTAGCCAATAATTCAACAGGCCACTGAGGACATTCTCTCTGTTGATTTAATAGTAACTTACACATGTACTTCTGCCTACTTGGAGTTTAGGATCTCTAGATTGCTCACAATCCAGAGATCCTTTATGATGACGGAAGGTTTTATATAGTTGAATCAACAACTAGGAAAAAGTATTTGGATCAGTACAATTCATCATCCGTAAAATTTCTTAATAAGGAAGACTTTGCAACGAGATACGATTTTAGCTCTATGAACCAAAAGTAACTCTGTTTATTTTCTGTTATAAAGAGCAGTTTACTACATTCCAACCTGAGTGAATTTGGGGTCACTAAGCATGATGATGTTTCCGTGTTTTCGACCTGTATCACAAATAAACTCTTTCACATGAAACAACCGATTAGTTCAACACCTTTGAATAAACTGTCAGAAAATTATACCAAGCACAGAATGCCTCATTGAAAGATAGATTGAACAAGATACATGCTCATTTATAACCGTCAATAACTAGCCAAGTTTATGAATCACGGTAGCATGAAGAAAAGGGTGTAGTACTTACCAACTTGGTCTTTGCAGCAAGCTGTGTTACGATAAAATCACAACCACGACTTTCATATTCTTGCTGTATACAAAACGTGTATGTAACGTCAAGGTTGGCATGTACTTACCCTAGCTTTCCACCACAGGCCCCACAATGCTCATTATCTTTCTAACAAAAGTGAAAGATGCGATGGATAGATCCAAGACTTAAACAATACTAATGTTTAAAATAGTACATGTTAAAACTTGAGAGAAAACAATGAAATCCAGACAATTATACTGGACTAGTATTTAAAAGGTAGAAGATTGACCAACCTTCGTCGTGAAAGATAGGATGACAGAGACCATCTTGACTCTTGGACAGTACCTGACGTTTATACAAGGTTTGAGAAGTCAAGAAGTGAAAGGTGCATTCATATCAGATTCAACTTTTGATGTGCTTCTCAACAGATAAACCGCCATAACTTGTCGTTCGCTTCTCACACTTGAGCTAGGAATCAGTTGTAACATTTCAAAATATTGTGAGATCACACAAGAAGAAAGATCTGGTACATCAGTCTACTGATTAAAAGTCTAAGCAAGAAAGTAAAACTATTCGCCCTACCTCTGACATATGGTGTTGATCAAATTTACGGCAATGGAATTTTCTTCATCTGTAACTGCACTTCCTGTTAACTGTCTTGAGCAATCTCCATCCAGCTGAAAATACTTAAGTAACTGGATAACCAACACAGAGATTACATTCAACATCAACGCCTGAAACATCTTGTACATAATAGTAGTTGAGATCCAGCTTACAACAGCATTTTGATTATTAACCACATATGTAGAGAACAAAGAACAAACACTGCAGAAGAACTGCAGTGTCGGTAATTTATGTATGGTAAATAAGATGTGAAAGTACATGGAAATATATTGAAATTACACACGTTCAAATGCAAGGGCTTAGCCTGAGATTAAAAAGGAACACATTTTGTGCTTTATGGGAGACGACCAGACAAACAGTGGGACAGCTCGGATGAGCATATTAGAATAAAAGCATGCCTTCTTGACAAGTGAAAGAACCCAAGTTGTCGAGAGATATAAACTAACATGCTAACAA
Organism: Marchantia polymorpha subsp. ruderalis; assembly: GCA_037833965.1. Classification (NCBI taxonomy): domain Eukaryota; kingdom Viridiplantae; phylum Streptophyta; class Marchantiopsida; order Marchantiales; family Marchantiaceae; genus Marchantia; species Marchantia polymorpha. The sequence continues at coordinate 27,401,000 of AP031351.1, read as the reverse complement.
ATCTAATATAACAAAGAGCGATCAGAAGTGCATGACATGAATGCGGTTAAGGCTGCCCTTGGGAATGTGACCTGGGTCCATTGACCATCTCCACAGCTGAATGGCAAGCATCGCTGAGCCACCACACAACTTAGCAGAGTCATCAGTGTGTACCAAGGTGCATATATTCACGTAATCACACTGCAGTTTGCATCACCGGTGTACATCTGCAGGTAACCAGGCAGGGCCCAACAAAAGCTAAAAGGAGACAAGCCTAGGCCGCCTTGTGCCACTGTGATCTTGAAATTTCACCGGATATTTACTGGGTAACCGGTAATGTGAGGTCGAGTAATCCTATTTAATCACATCATTTCTAAAAAATACCCAACTGTGGAAGACATAACAATGCACGCGCTAACAAAATTCCTGAATAGTGATCCATAATTTCTGATAGAGGTTTATATGTATGTATTAACAAGATCTGTTACAAGTACTAGAAACGAGCGGTAAAACTATGGCAAGATGTATAAAAACCCTAAAATGACAAAACTAACGAAATAAGACCACAACTTGTATGAGGAGTGAAGTCAATGAAAAAAACACAGTGAAGGAAAACAGTAGACGTATAAATAACCAGAGCCATCAAAATTTTTTTATCTTACTGATGTTTAATCCATACTGGAAAACAGGCTTACCTGGTCATACATGGACAGAAATTCCTCTGCCTCAACGGGCCGGAACCAACCTGCCCGACATGCACCCTAAAAGATATTGTTAGAGTGTAGCAGCTATATATCACGACCATCAAAAATAACTCGAAATCATCTAGAAGTAGCCACAAGCCTAGATTTTTCTTATCAAGCGTCACTAGTAGTTTGAAGTAATTAAAGCATAAAACCATGTAATTGATTGCTGGGTTAACTAGACTCATAGATTTTGACCCAAATCATTCATAGAACAAAACATAAACGAGCAAGAAGGAGAAAGTAAGAGAAAGTACTTTGATAGAGAGTAAAAATACCATCATTGATGGTTTGATCTGGTCATCCTCCTTCAACTTCATTATCTGGTACATCAAGAGGATTGATTCAGGTGTGTGATTATAAGCTAAGATCGTGCATTCTTACTAAAAAACCCCATCCCAACCAGAGGCATAAAAAAAAATCTCTTCCCATTTTTGGAACTAGATTCGTGCGTTTAGGCTGAAACTGTATCACAATCTTCAACATCTCCATCATGCTTGGACAATATTTACCTCCACTAACAAACTTTCCTCCCCTAAAACATAAACACAAATCTGATGAGTAGCTTGTTCTTGACGTACCAACTTGCATATGTCCAAAATCTTGTACGTAGTATTGGGCCTTTGATTGCTAGCAACTGAGTGATCAACAGCCCTATAACAAACAGTGTTAATGAGTAGAATGTTAGCCGAAGACAGAATCTCCTGACAACACTAGTGTGCATAATTCGAACATCCATGGATACAAAGAAATCGCAGACTTACGCGGTAAAAGTCGACGAAAAGTAACTTGAATCAGCATGAAGAGTTCATTTTCTTAGTGTTAGTTTATGTAATGCAAATTGCTGGAAGAAAATAATATGGATATCTACTACTACTCAAATTGCCCCTAAGTAAGGTTTCATAACGAAGGCAGAATACAAAAGAGACATTCTACTGCACATAATTTCAAGTAAGTCACCTTGATACTTGCAGCAACTGGTTGATCAAGTCTTTGCGTTCGAAAGGTCTCACTCTATCTACTCCCTCCTGCAACCTTTGCTGCAGTATCTCCACTAAAGCACTCATCTTTGCTGCGTGTGCCATGATTAATCGGTATTCCAAAGCCAGCACCCTACTGTCAAAATTCTGGCTGGTGGCTACTCACACCTGATACTGAGTAAGTTTCTCCGTGTCTCACCAATTTCTGTATTATGATCAAAACACAAACCTGCATTGCGATCGTAAATGAAATTTTCAATATTTCCATTGAATGTTCAGTATACAAGAGATAATTAATTGCGCATTAGCGCAAGTATTGGTCGAATAAATTGTCGACTTCGGATTGGCTTCTTTTGAGTACAATCAAAATGTACAAGGTCAATATATGCAGGATTCAACACTGACGAAGAAAACAGACCGAACACTACATAATCACCATCGACACATAGAATTTTTTGTTACCTGTTCCAGATTGAAACATTGTACTGTTCTGTGAGGAGAAAGAGCCTGAGCCATCCCGCTACCTCTCGACTGTAGGCGTAGTTAGGATACGTCACTTTCCGACACAACACATGATTCTCTTCTTTGCCGAGTTGCGAGCTTCTGCTAGCATCCATCCTGCACTTCTTGGAAAGTTCGATGGCGAATTTGCTTGTGTGACACAGGACAGATTCGTCGAGCAAGATAAGTAGCCGAAACCAATCACATAAAAACTCTTAGGAATTCATCGATTCTTGGCACAGCGAAGCCCTATCATTCGATTCTTTGAAGATGTGTTTAACAATGAATAGAAGGTGTGTTACATCAGAGAATGTGTGAACGATAGCATTTTGAATATATCGGTAAAATGGTCCGCAAAACTACGGCAGAACGATCTTTCAGCCGTCGAAGCTTTTGTCTTGCATTCTTGCAGCCCCGCGTTTTCTTCCGTTTCTCTTGTATATTCTTACTGCATCTTGCGAGTTGTACTTTTCAAGTTGGACTTTGATCTCATGTTTCGTCCTTTTCTTCGTGAAATAGAAAAAGTGATTTCATGCTCTTGTCAATTCTATCATCAAGGTTTTACAACCAACAAGAATCTGTTGAATCACAAGTTATCATTGGATACACTTTATTGGTTGAGACAATCTTGCTACAAAAATACAACGGATGATTCGTACCTAGACCCTAATTCGTTCTCATGTCTAGTCGGCGATAGTGACCTCCTGTCCAACCTGTTCATAATAAACAACAAGAGCCTCCGAGAAGATGCTAAGGAAATGGCTAAGCTTATTATCTAATCACTTGAGTACAGGAACTTTGTTGCTACTATCGAGAACTTCACAACAACGTCAAGTCTTTACCAACTTCAGCTATCCTAGGCTTCTATACGGTGAATGTCCAATTAGGTCTCAAGATATAATTCGCGCAGCGCAATGCCACAGAAGGTAGTGATATTCGCAAGCAAAATATCAATTACATACTCATCCATGAAGCGGAGGATGACCAGAAATATTCCCTTAGACTTTTCTCTTATAATCCGGACAGTATATACGGCTTCATCCAACTTGTCCACATAGACCTGCGCGTCCATTGCATGTGGAGTAGAAAGGATTCAGCAGTATTAAAAAAGAGCAAAAACAATCAAAATATCATCGAGAAACTTCAGATTTTGAGACTTACTGATAATTTAAAAAATAGATTATTTCAAAAGGAAAATTTATATTATATGATTATGTGAAACAGCTCTATAATTACAAATTATACCTCTCTGCTTTATTCACATTCTACGTTAAAACTTGGTAAAATAAATCAATATTTAGCTTCTAAACTTAAAAGAATAGAAAATTGTTACCTGTAAAAATTAAATGCATCCTTCAGCCCCTATGCTTCCATGAAAGCAACCTTTTCTTTACAACAGTATTATCGACTTACACTAAATTATACTCAGGTTACAATGTTGAAGCGTCAGACAATATCGACGCATCAATTTCAGAAGATTCAACAGTTTAATCACATGAAATATCAATATAATAATTGATGGAGGTAATGTGTATAAAATTTGAACAAGACGGTTGATGTATCATACACAATTCTATATTCACACTATTCAAAAATTTTCATAATGTTGGTGTTATGAAATGTGATCAAAGTCTTATTTTAACTTTTGTAAAGAAGTAATTTTATTGAATTTTTTTCTCATGTACAATGATTTGGAAGTACAATTTTCCATTTTTAACTTAATTAAAAGTTAGATCATTATCAATTTCGAAAATATTAATGCATATTTTATATTCATTAATTAGCAATGATATATGTTTTGTTAAAATCATAAAGTGATTCAAACACGTGACTCAACTTAGTGAAGAATTACATGGTTACGTTATTACCAATATGTACCTTTCTGCTCTAGTGAACTGAAGAAAAACGCGTGTGCGATTAGATATTGATAGTAATCGATTGGAATAGGTTGAAGTTATACAATAGTTGTGAAAGTATTTTTCAAAATCAAATTCAGAACTAACGTGTGTGAATTGTGGTAAATAAATCAAGCCCATGGGACCCAAAAGGTCAAAAAACTGAAAATAACAATCCAACTCCAACCTAGGAGAGAATCAAAAGAACATTATGTAGTGACTAGAACGATAAGTAATAACATCTCTAATGTATCGATCTAAATCATAAATATCAAGGAGAAACAAAGAATATAAATTCTCAACAATAATTTTATGACATATTTTATTCTCTTAATATCTAGTACAAGTAATAACCACATGTTTATATTCAATATTTGTTATAAAATAACATAAGAACCAAGGAGTTATTCCTTACATTCAAAGCTACCAAATTTTACTTGTAGAAATCGCTTGCCAAGGGAGATAGGAAGATTTCAATGTCATTGACCAGCCGCATGAGAGTAACAAATCTTCGATTTGTGGTTGACCGCGTGGTGTGGTTGGGGGAGCCAGTTCAAGGTTGAGAGTTACCGACTTCAGCAAGATCCAAAAGATTCGCAACCCGGACAAGAAGGTATCAAGAGGAAACTAGAGTTGTGAGTACTGTCCATTTGTTTAGTGGAAGATGATCATCACCTGATCCTTAATTAAGCAAAAGCAAAATTAATCAAAGGATTAATCTGGAACAACAATCTGCAATACCGCCAGTAGTGTGGACGATTGGGTTTGAGAACAAGAGAAACTGGCAGGTACAGCAAGATTACAAAGCTGACCAGTACGGCCACCTCAATCAGGGCGTGGTCGAGAAGTGTGATTCACAAGGCGGTCGGGAGTCGGTCGGAGTGAGCGGAAATTTGCCGAACGTCGCTGGAGTGCCAATCGATCGATTTCAGGAACTGGGGTCGGAACCATGTCCCGGCATTTGCATGCTCTGTGTGGGGCTACCGGTTCGTTTGTATGCGGCGTTGGGCCGTAGGATGTCTGCGGGTTCTTTGTGGCAGGAGGCGTTGTTTACGTGGTCGCCATCGTTGTGCATACGAAGAGGAGGAGGAGGAGGAGGAGGAGTAGGAGGATTGCGACCCTAGCTAAGGTTTGCTTTCCAACCGCATCGTTCCCTTTTCGTCGAGCTCTATCTTTGTACTCTTCACGCGCTTTGGCTGGGCTCTATGTACAGCAGAATAGAGAGAAATAGCTGTTTCTTCATCTCCGGTCCTTGCATCTTTCGAAGTTGGGAGTTGACAGAGAGGTCTGCTTCGCATTTCCAATTCAGCTTGAAGTTGATTCCTCTCTTTTTTGGGGGATAAATTCCTTGTTCATTGAGTTGTTGTGATCGCGCCGGTTGGGCGTTTGGAGTGCGTGGCGTGTTTAGTGATTGGGGAATTCTTCTGCTGTAGCCCTGCCTTAGCAGCCCTCCGCAGGTTTGGGAACTGTAGAACGATTGCCACCGGCTGATTGGGGTGTATGTATACCTTGTTCGGATTTGCTTTGCTCAACTTCGACGTTTAGGAGAAAAATGAGGCTACCTTGTGGGAAATGATGTCCTGCAATATGTGCCGCAGGCAGTCGTCGTTTCGAACTTCTGTGGCATCCCTCTGTCGAAAGTTGTTTTCAAACATATATTGTTGTTCTTCGTTTATATCCTACTAAGGTTTTCTGCCGAAACCTTTTCTTCATAGAATATTAGGGTTGAATATATTAATGCAATTGTAAATCAAACCCGTGAGATTAGATTTGAATTGCTGCCGTAAGGTAGCCGGGAAATTAATCCTAGTCTCCACTCGCACGGAACGCGCTCCTATTCAAATTTGGATTGGTGCGATTGTTTCGAATCCTTCAAATGACGATTTTATATATTTCGCACATCCTTTCGATCGTTCCCGTGGTAGATAGGTTTTCATAAACCAGGTCTTACCTTGTCTTATCAGCCAACAAGCTTAGCCGCAGCGCGTAGTTTGACATGTCTGGTGTTATTTATGGGGTTTGACATGGGGATGCATTCATGGCGATCTTTTTAGATGGAGTAACATCATCATTTCAGCTCAATTATTTTTTTAAAATTCGACCTTACTCGACTTTAGGCTGCAATGACTAGCAAGACTTTGACTCATCGAAATTTCGTTTCGTTCTTGCGTTTCTTTTAGCTTTTATTAGGCTAGACGTTTTTTTCATGTAGTGAGTTGCTGACTTACTGTTCCTTGCAATATAAGTACTTGAGACGCATTGGGAATTGACGAGAACAACTCTTCGAACTCAAATCTGAATTGATCATGTACTGTGTTACTTCTTCTTAGTAAAAACTGACATTCCGCTTGGAGAAGGCATTTGGATAGTATCCCTTTTACACTCTCTGCCTCTTGTTCTTGGCCGTCATTCATTGGTGGGTAGTTCATATTCAAAGGCAAGTGTATTAGGCTTCTCTGAGAGTCTTGGACTTCCTGATGGACATCACCAGGTTATATATCCAGATGCAAAGGCCAGGGAATGTGATTTTGAATGAGGTTGTCCAGGTGACAATATTCCAGTCCTCTTCTGAACTAAATCACTTTGTTTTCCCAAATTTGTGTCTCTCGATTTTACGGCTAGCAGTTTAGCTCAGTGGTTCTACGTTTTTCAAAAAGCAGGGTTTGAGTACTGAAGCGGCATGGGTGGTGACCAGCTTGTGGCGACAATGCAGCCGACCGGTGGAAGTAGGAACCTTTACAGTCTCTATGACTGGAGAAGACCAGAACCTAAACCAGAAGAAGAGGAGGTACCGACTCACTTGAACACAACTACTTGCGGTCATTTCCTCGTGATTTCCACAGACAAGCTTTCGGCTAGGTACAATGGTGATGGCCAACACGGTCACGACGTCGGTGCCATTCAAAGTAATCGCCCCGCTCCGCATCAAAGGCTTTTGTACTACTTCGAAATCTCTTTGAAGGATCGTGGCCAGAGAGGGGTTATCTCTATTGGTTTTACTGATGAGAATTTCAAAATGAGTAGGCAGCCTGGATGGGAGCCCAACAGCTACGGTTATCATGGTGACGACGGATTGTTGTATCACGGACGCGGCAGGGGTGACAGTTTCGGCCCTACCTTCACTACAGGGGATACCGTGGGTGCTGGCATCAATTATGCTGCCCAAGAGTTATTTTTTACAAAGAATGGCAAGCTAGTTGGGACTCACATAAAGGAAGGCAAAGGTCCATTGTACCCTACCATTGGTCTGCACAGCCCAAGTGAAAAGGTGGAGGTGAATTTTGGTCAGAAACCATTCATATTTGACATTGAGGCAATGGTGCAGGAAGAGCGAGAACGACGACAAAGGTCAGTCGAAAGCGTGCCACTTCCATTGAGTATCAGTCACAATGTCGTGAGGACTTATTTACTGCACTATGGATATCAGGATACTCTTACGGCTTTTGATGTCGCTAGCGGTGGTACGTTTCCGCCAGTAGTAGTCGCTCCCGAAGGTCCTGTTACTGGAAACGATACTGAATCGTACGCCCTGGAGCAGCGCAAGATACTACGAAAACTTACTAGGGAGGGTGACATCGACGGTGTGTTTGCAAAGCTGCGGGAATGGTATCCGGAGTTACTTCAGAGTGGGGTGTCTTTAGTTAGTTTTCTCCTGCACTGTCAGAAATATATCGAGTTGGTGAAAGCGGGCTCTTTGGAAGCTGCCGTGAACTATGCTCGAGTTGAGCTAGCAAATTTTTTTGCTGTTGGTTCTGTTGAAGATACGCACCTGCAGGACTGCCTGGCGTTGTTGGCTTACGAACATCCTGAAAAGTCAATGGTGAGCTACTTATTACATGTCGCTCAGCGTGAAGCAGTGGCAGATGCAGTGAACGCAGTCGTACTGGCTACTAACCCTGCAAACCTGGGCAAACCATCACAATCAGCTCTTGAGATGCTATTACGGCAATTGACCGCGTGTCTTATGGAAAAGCGGTATTTGAACGGAGGACAGGGGGAAATTTTCACTTTGCAACGGGTTTTGCAAGGTGGCAAAGATGGAGGATGGTAAGTTGGCAGAACTTTGAAGAGGCGAAGCGATATGCCGGCGAGGTGTATTCTCCTATGAAGGTCAGTTCTGCCAGTCTTGGGATAAGAGTGTGCTACTAGCTGGACCTGTATAGTGTGGTACGACTTCTTTGCTGCTGGTCTGTTGGGTCTTAGATTTGATCTCAGCACAATAACTTAGATTCGGCAAAGGCTGTGATAAGCTTAGTTCAGGTATCAATCCCTCAAGATTGCAAGGTTGCGGATTCCCACTTTCAACAACTTGAGATTTTAGAACAGATGTACGGAGGTGCAACCAGTGTGCGAAGTAAGTTATTACCAGGAGTTGTTACCGTGGAGTTGTTGAATGCTCCTCTGTAAAAACCGTGTACAAATATACTTCTTGGTTTAGGATCATTGTGAATCTGAACAAACCGTGAAGAGCACCTCTCAACTTGTGCAAGATACGCCAGAGGTTGAGAGTATCAATAGTCGGTGACCTAGTGAATAGATTGACTTACTGGTGAGCTTCAAGGCATGTCCTTGCTTAAATAACGAATATAGCTTCAAGGATGTCCTTCTGGAACTTACGTATCGAGCCATGTTTCTGCACAAGAAGTCTTGGTATAGCTGCCTTAAGGATAAATCGAAACTTGATTGAGCACTTCTTCGAGGGGTCATCTTGTGCTCAAAACACACCGCAGAGATTATATGATGATATGCCTGGGCTTCAGGAGGTGAGGATGCTTATCAAAGCAACAGAAGAAGCTCTCCTTGCGTGAGTCAGCAGTGCGAGTTTCCCATCAAATTGTACTTACATTTCCGTACTTACATCTTCGTACTTCAATTTTAGTGTTAGGTTCCGATTTGGACTACACTTTTTGTAATGAGCACTTATAGCCTGTGGAATGATACTTGTTACCTGTCTGGCTTGGGTGGACGGATCGTAGTTTTTATGCCAATTATGTACCACTTTTTGTCCTTTACTCTCAGCTGAGAAGGAAAGAAATTTCAAATTTGCTCTAGCATGTTTGTATCAGTTATTTACAAGTTGTCTTCGTATCCCACTGAAGTAATGTTGGTTCTTCTAAGTAACGCCCTCACATGTAAAGTTTCATCCTTTGGAGCATGCGATGTTGAATCGGTATTGGCCGAGACATAGACAAGTCCAAGAAATTTCAAGGTACTTTTCTGATTCTAAAGGGCATATGGACATGTACAATCATCTGATGTTTACCTGGCTCCCATCTCACGTGTTGTTCAGCATAGTGTCATTCATTTTGGGTGGAGGTATCCTTTCCATATTAAGAATCATTCAATCGGATCTCTGTGGGTTCTTCATTTGGTCAAGTTATTGATCAACACAGCAACATAGAATTCACGTTACTGATATTCTGAAGTTACTTCAGTGTTACAGATGTTATATCATCTTTATGGAATATTGCTTTGATGGAAATTAAATGAGAAAATTATTTGATGGGACCCCTTGGAAACTCAATTCGTCTTGAAGGGACCATCAGGTGTCATTTTACCCGATGGGACCCCATTCGACGGCCACCGTAAGCCATGTTCTTATAAGCTACTGATTTGCTCTATAGAGTGGGAGTGTCCGCCACTGTCGACCAGAGTATTCTGGCGACTAGTTCGCAGCCATGTCGAAGAAAACGACTGGCACCATGAGTCTGAATTACTCCGGATATGGTCTTGACGTGACTTCATGTTCTACTCGAAATAACCCTAGATAGTATTGGAACATCACTGACGGTGGGGCTCAGGGCCGTTTATGGGTCCCATCGTGTAAAATGTTTCATTTTGAGTTTCCCCGGGTCCCATCAACTAATTTCTCAAATTAAAACCTCTTTTCGGTAATACAGTACAACTATTTTGAAATCATCTACAAAGTAGCATTTGACTCATTTACTTTGTAAGTGCATGTCATCTTCATCTTGTTACTGTGCTGGTTAAAGTTTACACATCAATTTCATTCGTGTTTATGGTTTCAAGTTTTCTTTTCTTCGAGAAATCACAATGTACATGTACATGCAGAGTTAGGACAGACTTGAAATTCACAAGTTCATATTTTAAGTATCAAATATTTGAAAGTACAAAATACTCTATACGCCATCGTATTTTATGGTATATTATGGTATTTGATACAAAATACTCTATATGGTATTTTACTCGATAATTTCACCCGCTATCGTAGAGCACTCCATTTCTTGAATTTCCGCACATTTTTCAATCGCTAGACGGCGCGCTTCACTCTCGACGATTCACTTTGAGTGGAGAAAGTCGTCTCAGTTGTCATGAAGATTTAGCTTCGAGGCATATGTTTATGAACGTTTCACCGTCTGTTAACTATGTTGATCCCCAGAGAAAGATATTGTCCTCAATAACCATCTCGCTTCGACACGTCTTTATGGGGAGATCAGGGCATAAATTTTTACTATCGGAGAATCAGACTTCTTTCTACCAAAAAAATCACATGTACAACAGTTGATTGAGGTTACAAATTCGCAGCAGAGAATCTCAATTCTCCACCCAAGAGATTGCTCTGCTCTCGTTCTTCCTTCCTACTCCTGCCTCGTTGTACGCCCTCTAAGTTAGAAATCACCATCCGCGCGGTTGGGGTACCATAGTGTAAAATGGTACTTGATGGGTACTATTAAACTATAGGTGTTTGATGGTACATTTTCAAAACACTGCATTATTTATCTTCAATTATAGTAAAAAGCAAGAAATCTTTTATTGTTATGGAGATAATATTTTAATCTGACATGCAGACTTTATGCATTGATTGCAATTCTTTTTTATATCCTTTCTTTACGTATTTAGTTCATTTTCAACATAGTTTTCATGTAATCTTGGCAATAAGAATAATGAGTTTGGTTAATTTCTGTGATATGCAAACCTTTCCGAGATCTCACTAATATTCAAGTTATCATTTTACAACAAATGGTTTAAAATGTGTAAAAAAATCCATCGCCATAAAACATTATGAAATTCTCAAAAAAATTTACGAAATACATAATAAATAGAATACCAGGTTTAGTTAACTACTTATTGATCAAATGTATTTAGAGGATATGTTTTATTCCTGTGCAAAAAATATCAAATTTTCAAAAAATATTTTTAAAAATTTATTTATATTGAATAATACAAGTTGAGTTGGCGGTAGTTGGTGATTTTTATCATGATTTTTGTCTCACACATGTAAACAAATCAGATTTTAATGAAACAACAGAAACATCATTGATAGTCATTCTTATATGATTCTCAAGTAGCATTTTTTTTACCAAAATCATGAGTGGATATAACATTACACTTGAAGATATTCATTTTAGAAGTCCATAATTAATCATTTACAAGTAAAGATTTTAGCAAGCAGTTTGTTCATTATTGGTGTTTTTCTTTTGATGAAAAGTTTTAAAAACTTTAACATGAAAAACCACGATTAAATTATCATTATATGATTAGAAGAAAAAAATTAATACACATTGATAAAAATATACACTAGTGAATACTAATATGATGCTAGCATAAGACTTTTTACAAAAGATTAATATGAATGTAACTATCAATCTTGCTATATATATATATATATATATATATAGCAATTTACGTTTGAAAATACAATTATTTGTGTATGTGAGGTTTAATATTGAGTGTAATTACATTTGATCAACACTTGCAAAGATATTTATAATAAATCTCATTATGATTTGTATTTGTACTCATTTGACTCCAGCTACTTATGTAGGTATATTAATTGAAGTGTCTAGAGTTTATTAAACCTTGATTCAATTTTCAGGGTTTGATGCTTTAATAATGTTTAAACTTAACAAATATATGTCCATGATAGACATAGTTTAATTGATGAAGTCTTTGACTTGAAGAGTATTACTTTTTCAATGACATGAAATAATCAACCAATAATTTTTTTCATTTACAAACTTGTACTAAAGAAAATTTATCAATTTCAAATGAAGTGAATAATGAATTTCATAATTTTATGTATTGTGCTGTAATAAATTGATTGATAAAATTTTATTGAATTGTATATTGAAAAATTCAAGATGTTATGTTACTTTTTATGTGAATAACATATTTTAGATTTAATTATATAAATGTGAGCAACTAAGATCAACTTGTAGATCTGTTTAAATAGCTTGTCAAAGTACAAGATTTGGTCACTTGAATATTAGCCAAGTGCACAAGATTACAACAATATTACGTTAGGTAGATGTATATTAAGTTTCGTACAATAAAAGGAGAATTTGGTTGATATTGTCACGATTATTTGTAATAATTCCAATCTATTCTGGAAACTTGAGACAGATGCAATTTATTACCTGCAACTTCTATAGTTTTCTTCGTTTTTCTCTAAGTGTTAAGAGTTGGCATTGTGTTGCTAAGATGTTTTTAGATCAAAATGCTACATGATGATGTTTGCATGTCTCTTCTTCTCTTCCTTTGTACTTGTTCTGATTTGTAATCATGTTTGCATGTGAAAAACTTGTATAATTAATAATCATAATCAATAAAGAGTCTAGTTATCACTCAAATTATGTTAATTATTACTCACCTTACTATACTGTACAGTTGCGTAATTGGTCAAAACTATCCCTATTTTTACTAGAGCTCAATGTTATAGTCTTTGCGACACATGGGGAAGAGTGCAGCAGTGGAAGATTAGCCTAGGGTGATAATTAGCCGCTACCAAAGCCGTTTCAGCTATGTTTAATAATTAAACATAGCTGAAAAAATTGAATAGCATCTGTGTTAGATAAATGTCATCACACCACACAATTGCTTTATCTTGAATAATCTTCAGGCATTATTTCATACATGTTTTGTTTGGGTTCGCAAAAGATCTCCGAAAGGATGCGACAATGCATATAACTAAATATTAGATGATTGAATAAGAACAGAGCACTCCAACCGGGAGAATAAATTCTTGACAAACCACCACTAACTGCTAAATAACTCAAATAATGCATGGAGACTGGAAAATGAAAGTACATCTTGATGCTCTTGTTTCCACAACTGTTTGAGTGAGTTAATACATGTTTGTATTAATAGCGGGACGAATGAGGCTGACCACAGTTAAACTTTGTACTTGGACTACTCTTCTGGGTTAGCGGAAATGCTGCTTTTCAAATTAATGGCTGGCACTGCAGGACAGGGCACAGACGTCCTACTGTGGAGTGCGGCATAGGCAACGTTGTACGTAAGCACAAACGACAACTGAGGACATAATTTCGCGTAATATAAAAACGACTCGAGATAATGACTACAGCGAATCTACCCAAAATGTCTACGTTGAAAGTCCTTCGCTACACTCAAACAGTAAGGGAATAATTTCATTGGTACTTGTGAGAAAGCGCTCTGATGTACGAACATCAATTGGAAAAATAAAATTTCTTAACCAGTGCCATGAGACGAAAACCCCGAAGGTGGTAGAGTACCCAAAATGTCTACGTTGAAAGTCCTTCGCTGAACTCAAACAGCAAGGGAATACTTTCATTGGTACATGTGAGAAAGCGCTCTGATGTACGAGCATTAAAATCAAAATAATAAGAATTCCTTAACCAGTGCCCTGAGACGAAATTAGACTCCGAAGGTGGTTGGATTACCGAAAATGTCTGCGTTAAAGGTCCTTCGCTAAACTAAACTCAAACACTAAGGGAGTAATTTCATAGGTACCTGTGAGAAAGCGCTCTAATGTACGACCATTAGTTAATAATTTCTTTTTCGTTAACCAGTACCCTGAGACGAAAATAAACCCCGAAGACGGTAGATTAGGGTGGAGCTGTATTGTAAACTTCAAGGAGCTGGAGTCGTGCTAAAGAGCTCGAATGGCAACGGCTATCTGACGGTCCCGATTGAGTATATATTGTAAGCACTCTAGGAGTCTTTGCGCCCAAAGGCCGGGCCAGGGCTGGGTGGAACAGATGGTGCCTGAGGAGGGAAGCACCAGTAGCCGCGAGCTCGATCTGCACAGGGTCGGCAAATCAGAAGACTGGCGATCGCCATCAAAACCTAATGGCGTTCCAGAGATCAAGAACCAATCCCGACATCATTAGTGCAACCAATCATACGCTTTCGTACCCATGCAGTGCCAATTCTGCTCCACAGAAGACGAGGTACCTCATCTCATACTCTATGGTTGCTCGAACGCTAACCCCATCTTGATATTTTGCGGGCACATCATGGGACTATCATCTTTTCAGCCATCGTGCGCTCGAAGTGATATCAGGCGTGCATCGGAGGGGGCTTTGATTTGCAAAGTGTCATCTGAAAAGTCGCATCGTCACCCACTTCGGTCCCTAAGCTCTGATGCACTTCTAACGTAGGCATCGGTGTGACGTGACGGTAGCTGATGCAGAATGTCTCAACGAGAGACGGGATTAATACTCGCTTGGCTTTCTGTGAAGCATGGATGTCCTTCGACAAAAATGCTTTGATTCATGGTGAGCTGAGACTTCCTGTTAAGAATACTTCCTTTGGCTTTCGACACCCGTAGAGAGCAAGAAGGTGGTGGAGAAGCAATGGAGGCTAGCGCATCAGCCACGGATAAAACTCAATTTGAATAAAAAGGTCAAACTTCCCTCGGTAAGTTATTTATCATCGGGACGGAAAACTGAGGAGACGCAGGTCACAGAACCTAGATTCATATAATCTCAACGCTAAGTAAACACAAAGTAAGAGAGATAATCCACATGGAATCACAATTAGACAGTGGGCGGGCATGCACTACAGAGCTCGCTTTCTCTAAGTCCCACCTCATCTGCCCGTCACTGCTACGAAAGCTTTGTCTGTTGTCAGGCCGGGCAATCTGTTGGACAGGAGACCGTGGGAGCAGGCAGGCCTTCCTCGCCTCTTGTTCCTGCTTGAAGGCTTTTTCCTGCAGGCCTCTGAGAATCGCCAGATATGTGCATGAGACGGTTTTACGTGCCAATCAACTGACTCCGATAGGATCAACTCTGGCATTTCCCCTCCTCAACATTAATTACTTTATCTAGATTGTTGTTTGCTGGAAAACCCTCGTCTATTCCGAGTGACGTAAGTAAATCCCTGGCCCACGGAAATGTGGGCTTTATAGTCTCACGCGAGGCATCTGCTGATCATGGGCTATTTCACATTGAGTCGTTGAGGGGATCTCTAGATGTGAAGATAGATGTGGAGATGCGATCGCGAAGCAGTGTCTGGTTCGAAGATGAGATGTTGTTAAATAGTTTGATTCTGGCCCTGAAATCGTGGTTGGTTGACTCGTGAAATCCCGCTTAAACCGGGTACGGTATTTCTCGCTTGGCAGATGCCAAGCCATGCCCAAGAATAAATCAAATAAGTTGTGGAGCCCACCCTTTTCATCGTTAGTGTTCAGTGCGAGAAACGGACTAATGAAAGCAGAAACAGCAGCGCTGTGCTGTGACGCTTTGTTAGGACTGAGCGAAAGACGTGCTCGGCTAGAGTATCTCGCGTTCTTCGAAGCACGTTCTCGGCTGGGACGTGAGGGATGTAAGCAACCGCACATCCCAGTGACAAGATGCAGAAGAGACTGATGACTGAAGAGCGAGTCCTGAAATGCGCCTGCCATGGTGTCGTCACGACGGCAGTCTAAGCTCGCCTGTTTTACTGACAGCGTTGTCTTGTTCTCTGATATGGTTCATTCGATGATCCCAGAGGCACCTGTCTCTGATGCGTCCACTCATCGTTCTTTCTCGCGTGTTGTGAGTCGAACCCACCATAGCTGAGGCCGCTTAGCTTCAAAGTCCCGGATTATGACCAGTTCATCTGTCTTCTCACCGCTACGCCTTTGCATTTACGTGTAGCGGCTGAATTTCGCAGTTGAACGAACTCAATTCGGACATAGGAAAGTCACTGCTTTACATCGTTCTTGAATGTGAGTAATTCAGCCTCGAGCAGCTGTACAAGGATCGACAACCCAAGTTTTGTTTGAGTTTTCCCACGAGAAGAGGACGGTGGTTCTACATCCCCTGACAGGCACACTTCACCAGAGAAAACTTGTTTCTGCATCTCGAAGGAAGTGCACAAACTCTCATGGGGCAGCAAAGAACCACTAACAGGAGGGTCCAATGATGACCACGGGAAGGAAAAAAAAGGTTCACAGCAGACCTTCAATAATCGAGTAGAATCAGGATCTAAGATAGTTAGTTGATTCGGGTTTTTGAAATCTGCAGCGAACATTAGGGCGCTCGTCGTGACGTTGATGAAAAACCGACGGGCCTATTCTATTTTCAGCTTGTATTTCGTAATGGGCAAGGATTGTGGCAGCAGCTTTTCAGTCGAGTACGATACACAGATGGTAGTCACGTCCATTTTTGGCGAGAAGTCTTGCATTTTCCAAGTGTCTCAGTTCGGAAACTACTTCACTCTTTGTACTTGAGCGAATTCTGCGTCGTACCTGCCCAAGGCAAGAATTGGACACACTGGTGGTCGTGGAGGTTGTGTTAGGCCTTACGCAAAGTTAATGCTCTATAACAAATGGGAGAGTAAAATGTCCAGCTAGCCAGTTGTAATTAAGGTATTTTAATACCGATATATCTGGCGTCAAGACTAGTGATTGTTGTGATCAACTCTTGAGAGCAAGCAGATCACGACGGAACCCAAAGGCTAGGATCCAGCGATCGTCGACTGGGTTGGCTAGAGAGTGGAACAGGGCACATCAGATACCGTGGAACTAAAGAGGCAGGATGGGCCTTCCAAAGCCCTTGGGAGCGTACACTGTCGGATTTGGAGATTTTGATCTGCGAAGGATTGATGACAAACCTCTTTCAGAAGTCCCGAGTTGCCCACCATTTCGTGTCTATTATCCGACGAACGTCAATCCACCAACTGTTTGGAGCAACCGATGCTCGCGTGCCTGGCTTCCTGAGTTCTCTTACACTTGGGGTTTTTGCTGCACTGTGGTGAAGCCCTCGACGTACTTCCACCGAGTTCTCCTCTGGGTCATCGCCAGTATGTGCGCTTCTCTCCTGTGCTTGTTGATTTGTTTATTTTTTTTGTCAATCTCGTTCTTGCTACATTTCCCTCGTGGAGCTTTTGCCTTGCCTTGTCCATCCTTGGTTCAATCTTTCCCTTTTTGTCTCTGCACATGGCAAGGACACCATTCTACCTTATCTCTCAATGCAAACCGTGAAGGTTGTGCTATCTGTGAAATGAGCTTGCCACAGTTGAGGCCATTTTGTGTATTGCTCGTTAGTAGCCAGCCCACGGACCTGTCTTTGGAGATCTTTCTTTCAGATCACCGGTTCGTGTCAAGATGAAGTTCGGCTCTGGGCATATGAGTATGCGGGTTTGTTCTCAGTCTTCAAATACGAAGACTTAGAATAGACCTAAGTTATATGTATACGTATATTTGTATACATAAATATATTCAATTTTTCATATCATATGTTTAACATCACCATGCACAAATTTGGTTCACCTGGGCATCTCACCTTCCTTGTCCCCGATTAATCCCAGTCAGACATAGCAAATGTGATCTCAGTCTGCTTATTGCATTCGGATGTAGTGAAAAGCTAGCCGATTGCCTGAACTGTGACTACAGTCAAATTTCTATATGTTATGCATCACGCCCGTATGAGGAAGTTTATTCAGCATGCCAGTTGTGCTCTTCCGGTAGATTCAGTGGTGTTTCCCGAACGCAACCGACTGGCTAAAGTGTCAAGTTATCGTGAAATAACCTCAGAAACGACGTAAACTGTCACATAAAATCTTATTGTTGACTTACATGAAATTTTTGATGGACCTTGCCTTTTTGTAGAGACCTCTCGTCCTATTATGTCTAATGCTCAGCCTGGTTCTTTTGAGCAGGCGTGGTTCATGTCATCGTGTGGCCATGGTCAGCAATATACGCTCGAGTAGGTGCTCCGCTTCTACCACCCCCTGGGGAGCAGGAGGAAGAGTCATTTCTCCCTGTCATTATCTTCTCGCATGGTCTATGGTCATGCCGAACGACGTACAGCGCATTTTGCTGCGATCTGGCTTCACATGGCTACGGTAGAGTTGCTCTGGCGCTCTTCAAATTATTTTTTTCTTATTTCCAACTGTCCTTGTTACGAACTTTCGTTTTTTAGAAACTTTAAGTTCCAAGAGTACCACCCCAGCGATAGTTTCATTTTATTGTTCTACAGTAATCGTTACAAAACTAGCAGATATTTGCTGCACCAGTATATGCTCTCAACCTGTTTACCAAAGCTCATTAGTGTTCTCTCCGCTTGAAGTTGTCGTGGCTGTGGAACATCTTGATGGTTCCGCACAGATGGCAACATATACAGATCATCATGGGAAGAAAAAGTATCTGTATCATGCACATATCGGTGAATCTTTGGAGAAGATATCACTTGATGAACGAGGAAAGCAGCTCACGCAGGTATATTGTTTGGCACATTTCTTCAGTGTTTGCTCTTCAGTTATTCCCTCACTTGAGGAGATCAGCTGAAGAATTAGTCTAGACAGAGTGCGAAGAACTGCGGGCGTGCTGATCTTCCTTTTCACTTATGGACCGATATTGCTTACCAGACAGCGAGAACATTTTTATTGATTCTGATACGGGACAAACTCGTCCTTTCAGAGAGCACTGGAGATTCAGAAAGTTGTTGATATTTTGGAGAGCTTTCAAGAAGGCCTCCTCACTCAAGGTTCTAACACTGTTACTGGCAACACAAAGCTTGACGTGACTTGCCTGCTGCACCGACTTGACTTGAATCACTTAGCTGTTGCTGGACATTCTTTCGGTGGAGCGACTGCTGTGGTTTCTGCTTGTCTCGATCATCGATTTAAGTGCTGCGTGGGAATGGACGTTTGGTGGGAGCCAATAGAAAAGGTACGTTGTCTTCATAAGGGGCTTGGAATATAAAGCACAGAAACTCGTACTCAAAGCATGTAAATCAAGGCTTTAGTCCTTAGGTGTATCGACCACATTGGCTCCACGATTCTTCTTTCTTTTGTACTACGCTCCACAAATCTTGCATGAATGTCTTTCTCTATGTTAAGATGCCATACCAGTCTAGAAGTCTTATCCAGAAGCAGTTTGATAAAATAGCGGATGACCGTCGACTGTTGAAATAAATGATCTCGTCTCTTATTGGCTTATTTTGGTTGATGGGAAATTTAGTCTTACCAGTTCCCGTGTTAGCACAGAGCTGTAACTTTGTGGGTCGAAAGGCTATTTCGCCTCTCAGCTTAACCGAATCTACCGTCTGTAACCTTAGATGTGCTTCCTTTGTGCTTCGTGCTGTGCGCTTGCATCTTGTCTTCAATCCCCTTTTATGTCCTCACATGAGGCAGAGTTATGCTGTATGTCAATTGACCGTTGTAAGGAATCAAACATCATCACCGACACAATACATGAAGGGAGGTCGCGGATGAAGAAGAGGAATTATTTCTGACCAGTCTGATTGGTCGTATTCATTCATTGACTTGAAATCCACTGTGCAGGTGAGTATTGAAAAATCTGCGGGAAGGGTACCGATGCTACTCCTTAATACGGAGAAGTTTGATTGGAAGGCTTTACGAGAGGCTCGTTTGGTTTTTCTTGATGGAAGAGTTGCAGCAGCTAGTCAGGAGGAGCCACTGGTGACGGATCTCTACACTATCAAGGTAAAATGGTCGACCGTTGATCTGAGACGAAGATAAGGTTCATCAAAGATATTTTCTGAC
The DNA here is from genome assembly GCA_037833965.1 of Marchantia polymorpha subsp. ruderalis. Taxonomy (NCBI): domain Eukaryota; kingdom Viridiplantae; phylum Streptophyta; class Marchantiopsida; order Marchantiales; family Marchantiaceae; genus Marchantia; species Marchantia polymorpha. The sequence continues at coordinate 27,381,188 of AP031351.1, read as the reverse complement.
AGGAAGCCTTCGTAGTAGTATGGGTTTTTAGGTCAATGTTTTTCAGTAAGGTTGTGATCCCTCCAAAATGAAAATACTGTAAACTCTAAAAAAGCGCCCATTGATTTACGTGAATCACAACCCAGTTTTCGTAAATGTCGCAGGGCACAGTGCATCAAGACCAATCCGACTTTCCTCTCATCTTTAAGTCGACGGCCAAGAGGATGGGGTTAGTTTGCTCAACTCTTTTTTATCTCAAATTCTGTCGCATCTATTTGTTAAAATCTTTTCAGTGCAAGATCCACTTTAAATTATTACCTAGCCAGTAGTTTTCGGATGGAAGTCAGAGAGCCAGGAGAGTCATTTTTTGGAACTGATGGCGCTTGCTCTGCGACTCTGTGGACTTCAACGATACCATGGTTGGTCTTTGTGTAGGTTCACTGGTGATCTAGATCCGCTGCTGGCGAAAAACGTAAACACAAGAGTCTGCTTAGAGTTTTTACAAAAGTATCTACTCTCTCCTGGTAAGATTGAGCTTCGAGATCTTATTTCCATCTATGACGCAATTGTAAATTGTCAAGATTACTTATTTTAAAGTGCTGGAAGAGCGTTATTTTTGTGAACATATTGTAATCTTCTACGTGCCATTTGCATCTGCAGGAACTGAGATTCCACATCCAGTTGCCCTCGTACCTGAAGACCACGAGCATCTCTTAAAAGGCAATGTACAATCCACTCATTAGCCCCATCAACCTGTAACATATTCCCAGTCTGGTGTTCCCTGCAGAGCTATGGCACCATGAGGGTAGAGAAGTAAGCACACCAACGTGTGTTGGTGCATATGATCTTTAGATCAAGTGAATTTTTCAAGAGGGTTTTCCAACTGTAAAGCTGCGGCATTTTTGAGGTGTAACCATAAGCCTCAGTGATCAGCACCTCTCATCAGGGGTGTTCTCGATCATGTTTGTTCGACATGCAGAGCGTAGCTGGCAAAGCCAGCTGCATGAGTAGTAATTTATTTGCGAATAAACGTGTGCATCACAATACATTGTTCATCTCACGTGGATACTTCTTTCAATATATGCTTGGGACATGATTGTCTCCACCTTCATATGCCGTTTTCAGTGGTAGCGAAGTTCAACTCAGATCCAGTGTCCTCGTCATATACATGAGTGGGCTTTCTGCAGCTGGTGGTTGACGTACAAAGTAACTTTGAATATTTAAGCATGTGGAACCCATTGTACTGATCATAGTTACACAAATTGGTCTATTTTTATCACAGGAAATTGATTGATCTTGCAGACGGGATCAGGTCGTTGTTCTTATTTGTATATAATACTTCTCAATGGCAAGACCGGATCGGTAGCGATCACCACTTTTCTAGCTCTCACAGCAGACTTGAACAATACCAACGTATTGTTCTAATAATAAGTGGTAGCAATAAGTGGCGAGAAAGATGATGGTTGTTTATAACTGGGTGTCTTTACGACTCCCAAAATGACAGTCCGTTCAATTTTAGAAAAAGCGTAAATATGAGGCGTTAAAGATCTGCGGAGGGTACGACTGGAATTATGTCATAGAGTGTAGCATATGAAGGAAGCTGGCGAGAGGCTATTGGATTATGTGATCTACGAACTTTCGGTTAAAAATTTCTTTTCACGCTCAGCATCAAGAGGATGATTCGAAGAGCAACCATTATATATGTAGAAACCCAAGTAGAAACGTCCTCAAGCGGTTGCAGGTCACCTAAGTTATCGGCTAATTGTGTACAAGCCCAAGGTTAAACTTTTAGACCCTCCCAATAACCAACCTGGATTGAATTCACTATCCCTACTAATATTGGAAACAGTTCTGGTATTTGTTCACAAGTTAAATACCAAAACAAGCCCATTATACATTGTCCACCAATGCTTTACACTTAAAAAATAGGGCATTGAGTGCATGACCTGTCAAATGATCAGCTTAGAATCACGTCCGTCTTTTTGTTAGAAGGTTATCATAAGCTAGCTCCTCAAGAAATGACAATTCTAAAGCAAATGATTGTATTTAAAAGTGTAATGAATTGTTATGGAAGATTCTCAAGTAACCTACGTCTCAAGTATATTAATGTGTGGGATCCAAAGGTTCCGAACAGTTTTTAGCGCATCTTACACAATAGAAACTCATAGTACTAAAGAGACTCTGTTTTTTTTTCTTTTCTCTTTGATGCAACTCATTATGTGACATATGAGTTGCAACTCATAAGATGGATGGAATTTGAAGATTGCACTTATTAGATATCAATCATGTACAGGTTGTAGATTGAGAAAAGTCAACTTCATATGTTTCTAGGTTTTAATATTAATTTTGTTTGAATAGAGAAGTTGATATTTATGATACTAATAGCGGAACTTCAAGCAGCAATATAAGCATCGCTTCATCATAGCTATAGAAACAAAGGACAGTGCAGGTCAGATGAAGATTTAGGTAGAATCATTGCAGAATTTTCATGGAAGAAAAAATAAAAGTGTTGGTGACGAGTACATCAATCAAGAATAACCGAATATGGATAAGAAATCTTAGCTGATAGTGCTCTTTTCAACCAAACATGATGGCAACATAGCCAGCAGCAAAATTGGCTGCAGAACCATTCACTTTGGTGCTACAGCTGTCATTATAGTTAAATCAAGGTGAAGTCATTGAGAGGTGTGGACTCATTTCTTGCGGTATGCTCCTCTGGCCTGCCTGGAATTCCGACTCGGACTCGCAGGTGCTACTGGACTTTGTCTTTGGGTTCCACGTCTACGATGAATAATCACCAAACCACGTCTTGCCGTTGAGTCCGAAGATTGTAGACGCTACGGGACATTGTAATTTGGTAGGGCTTCATCAAGGAATAATTCTGGGAACATTTACGGGACATTGTAATTTGGTAAGGCTGCATCAAGGAATAATTCTGGGAACATTTCTGGACGTTGACTCTGAAGATTGTAGACGCTACATGACATTGTAATTTGGTAAGGTTGCATCAGTAATAATTCTGGGAACATTTCTAGACAGTGAGTTAGGATTATCTTCACCTTCAAGAGCTTCGAGGAGTGATCGGAGAGCATTTCTTATTTCCCTTAAATGCAGCATGTTGTTGTCTGCTGCTTCATCACTTCCTCCAATATTTTCTTGGAAGTTGAAGGGAGTGTGATCTTGGTTCTAATAGTCACCGAACAAAATAGCTTTAGTTCACTTGCATTGGTGAGATCTATAGATCGAGGAGATGGAGGAGTGACAATATTCAGGGCATGTGTGACAACTATGAAGAATCTTAGCAAAAATCTAAAAGGATTGAAATGTACAAAGACTTAAGACGAATTTTTGCAAAGGTACAATTCTTTATCAACCAGATATGATTCCATAGATGGAAGAGATGACTCAGGGAATTGATTGATTTATGTGGGAGATAGAGTTGTGATCAAACTGATATTTTGATAAGAGCGATATTTCTGTACATGTAGTGAATACTATTCATCACACAAGATTGTGATATGATTAGAATTTTGACATTTTTTTTTTTGTGAATGCCTGATTATCGGATTGCAAATTATTTTCAGAGTGAACAAATACTCGTGAATTTAGTATTACAACGTAGAGACTATTATTTGCAAACCTATCTGCATTGCAAGTTTCTTCCAACTCAATTACCTTGACTTAACTACGGTTTGTAAAGAGATTGTTCCCAATTAAAGTAAATAGTGCATGAATAATGATGAATGAAAATTTTATTGAAATATTTATGTCTTTTTTTCTCTTTGTACAATATAAACCAAATTAATTATATAACGATATACATGCACATTTTGTTATTGGTTTTGATGTTCTCCATCACCTCATTAACAAACTTATCTATACAAATTTGGATACCGTAATGCAGAGATGTTTTACTACAAAGTGAAAATTTAATTTTGGTCTATGTTGCATAACAAATCATTTGATCACTGTCATCATTGAGAGTAGTAAAGACGCTTGTGCAAAAGCTAGATTTGTCATATAACAAATTGCTCTACGCATCTTGAAAACATAGGTCAAATCAATTTTTTTGAATCCCTGCAATCAATGAATTTCGGCTTTTAATTGCTTAAACTTCAACATTGATGAACATATTTTTTGATGCACTTTATTACATTTTTTGTATACTAACAACATCAACTTTTGCAAAATGTTTCCAGTTTAAAACATGTGATCTTTCACTTTCAAGCATACATAAATATGATGTCATTTATTTGCTTGGTTATTTGTGTATTTGAGCATAAAAATTATAATTGTAGCAAGACTCATAAGATATGACATTCTATTTTTAGACATCACCTTTACACATACTTAAGTTTGAGCAATGCAAAAAAAAAACTATGCATATCGAATTAAAACACTCATCTTCGCCAACTTAGATTTCACCCTGCATTTTTGCTTATGACATTGGTTCTGATCGTATCACACTATTTGGCAGGGATACCTCTTGCTCGATGACTTTTCATCATCAACACGCCTTAGAGTTCGGATTGCAAATCAATGGATAGAATGATAAGTTGCAGATCATGTCTATGATGTGCTATTTCTACGTCAATTTTTAACAAAAAGAGAAGAAAGATGTGAAGCGTCATCACACCAAGAACACCAAATATTGTAGTATTTTTTGTTGTATAGAAAACTATGACAAGCATAATTCTACCGAGCATAGCATAAAATGAAATAGTACAAGAAAGTGTCAAAGAAGAGAAGACCAATTTCTTCAAAAAGGCAAAACCGACTACCATCTTGAACTACGTAGATATGAACGTCGATTTTATCAACATGATCTTTGATAAGACTATTATGTACGTTATTATCTGCAAATTTTTTTTTTGTGAGGATGACAACTTGAAAGCTTTATTATCATGGAGTATGAAGCTTTTTAACCTAGTTTTCATTATCATGTTTTTGTACCAAGTCTCTATAAAAAATGTGAAGTCATTAATCAAACAAAGCGGCGTTGTATAACGGTGGAAATGAAAATTAATGATTTATTCTAGTGAGAGGATGCAAAATATGTTGTCATGTTTGTCATGAGGTTGAATAAATTTGAGTAAAAATACACTTTTTGTTATTGTTTAATTGTGTGCCGATATTTGAAATTTTTGTACGCTGAATCTAAGTTGTATTTGTTAAATGCATCTTATGTTGAGTATTAGTTCACAATAATTATTATTGTGATCAAAATGTTGTATTTTCAATCAATATTGTCTCAGTTGCTTCTGCATCATAAGGTTACCTATTTTATTTTTTATTTCAGCATGAACAGTACATTTTTAAACCCTGAGTTGTTAGAAGTTGAAATTTTTTTTGAAATATAATCATGATTATGTATTGAGATCTCACATTTACCTCACCATATTTTAAAAACTGTATAATGTTTAACTTTCACTTCACCAATCTATTTACATGTACATATCATACTAAGTTTCTTTTTACATCCTTTATTACAAGACTTTAATTTATTTGGAGATAATTTTATATTATCAGATGCATCATGGTTGGATCTGCTATTTCTAACTTTTTTCTGTTACTAATATTCACCAACTTATCAACTGATGCAAGTAAATTGGCAGAGTTTCAAAATTCTTACACAGAGTATATAATAACCTTCAAACTTTATATATATAATACATATATGGATACCTCCGTCAATGTAATATAAGTCGGATGCACAACTTTCCAATAATAACCTCAAGAACTTGTATAACTCTTCTGACTTATTTACCCATAGTAATTTTCAATGCAGCAAAATATAAGAAATGTGAATCAAATCAAGGAATCTCAGTTCAAGCTTAAAGAGAACCAATGTAACTATGTACCAATTGAATTATAACAGAAACTATTCATACAATTGCACATAAGGTATGTGAATCTTCTAATTGAAGTTGTCTTCGAACAATAGGAGCATGTAGGAAGTATTATCTCAAAAGATTGATGTACTGTGAATAATGCTGAAAGCTGAAAATCTCCGGAAAATTCAAAGGTATACAGTACATCGAAAAGTCAGATATATCTACGTCTGATTTGGTAGGTTATCATGCATTTTTATTTCTTTATATACTTTTAATATAAGAGTAAAAATATTTATATCATCTATTTTCATAAGATTTGGCTACAGATCTGTAGTGCTATTCCATATTCGATTATTTGATGAATGAACTATTGGACATGTGTGTTACCAACAAAGTAATAAAAAAATTGTATGTCAATGAGCAGATTTGAATTAGCATTATTTTATCTGCATACAAACATTCAATGCACGAGACTAACGGGTAATTAATTTTATATTCTTTCACTTTTTACATGTGTTCCCATTTTCTGAATCTGACCATAATCGGTCATAATTATCCACAGCATTTCAAATCCTTCGTATGGGAATTCTGACAAGCAAGGATTGTAAGAGGAAGAGTTGTAGGATAGAATTCTCACATTATAAGCTTCGCGTCAACACCTGATCCCAAATTATCACTCATTTGGCATTTTGTTCCATTTTTAGTGAACTGTAATTACTCATGGCAAAGAGAAGATACGCACCTGCATGTGCGATTCCAATGCTTGGACCTGACTTGCGATCGAAGACTGACTGCGCTGTATTTCTGAGCAATGCGCATCAACGAGGGTGGTGGAGTGAAATTCCCGTCGGTGGGGCTGAGTGATGGATGCCTCGGAGTTACTCAGTGGAAGGGCAGGACAAACTGTGTTAATTGATCGAGTGTGTTTCATCGGATCGGACGTGCTCAGCTGCCATTTACTCGCTGTCGTGCGCAACCTGTATCGGGATCCGGTGCAATGGAGGCAAGGGCATGTTTGTCAGCAGTTCCTGGCCTTGACCGAGTTGAGATCGGTGGTGAAGATGAGTGACTGACTCTTGAGGGAGCAATGGCATGGGGAGGTAATTCGAAGGCATCCAGAGCTACAGAATTCCATGACTGTACCGCAAGCAAGCACGGCTCGGCCACTTTTATCCATGTTGACCTTTAATGCCAGCTTGAAGAGCGGCCAACTGGCACTCGAGAGCCATGGCACTGTTTCCACTCACCGCCCACATGCTCCCTCCACACTCTCCCCTCGATACGATTCCACTTTACTCTTCCGACAATCCGGGCACGGCCATGGATACCATGGATGCCAGAGCTCTCCGGCGTCGAGCAACGCTGCGAATATATACGCCCCTCGCGGGATGCTGATCAGACTCTCATTCTGAACGAAGAGTTTCACGCTAGACCATAACCATCTCAGTTCGAAGAGGGAGTGCCCAATTCGCACCACTGATCAGAGACCAGCAATGGCTGCTTTTGAGGCTGTGAGCTCGTCGTTGCAGATGTTCGATCCGCCACCGGCCGGTGACATATTGTGGTACAAGGCGCATGGGTTCCTCATGTGGCTCTCCTTCAGCGTGCTCTTCCCTCTGGGCGTGATGGGCGTCAGGTACAGCCGCATCTGCAAGAAGCTCGAGTACTGGTTCCAGTACCACTGGCTGCTGCAGTCGACGGGAGTGCTGCTGTCGACCGTGGGCCTGAGCATCGCCCTGCGCAGATTCGAGAACTGCAAGAACACCACGCACGGAACGATCGGGGTGGCTCTGGCCTTCATCGTGCTCATTCAGCCCGTCTTCGCCGTGTTCAGGCCCGCCCTGGGAGCACAGCTGCGGCCATACTGGGCATTCTCTCACTGGTTTTTGGGCACTGTGACAGTGGTTCTGGGATGGGTGAACATTTTCCAGGGTCTTGATTTGTACTTCGTCGACTGGCCCGGATCTGGCCCACAGACTCTTCTCTTCTGGGTGTTCTCGGCGCAGGTGTCGCTTTTGGTGTTCTGCTACTTGGTTATGGTGAGATGTCCTGATTCCGATTGCGAATATGACAAGACCAAGCTGTCCAAACCACTCCTCGAAAAGCACCAGTTCATGGCCAAAGTGTAGGTTCCATGCGCTGTGGTCCGGCTTCGGTGACGCCGCGTGATGTCATCATGGTGCCACTTCCACAACCGCAGGCTGTTCGACGTCAATTCCACGATATTTCTGTCAACTCGAGGCTTACGGAGGCCGCTGAAATTCAGCGACTGCCATTTCTTGTCACGAATAAAACTGTGTACATACTTGCTTAAACGGCCCTCAGGAGGACAATTCTCGCTCGTGGGCTGGCGCGGAGTTTCTGGTAGTTTCACCAGATGGAGGAATTCAAGGGCTCGATTTGGAGATCCCTTTGATTCTCTTATGAGCGAAAAGATTCAAATCTTTCGATATGTAGAAGATAGGCCTCATCCTTTTTGGCACTTGAAGGTAAACATTTTCTCAAGATGCTCGCTCAGATTGCTTGGCTTCGTGACTTGTATTATTGGCACATCATCTTTCAAAGATGAGTCAGTGGTAATAGTGAAATTGTGAAATTCCCTTTCCCTCTGTCGTCCAGCTTTCAATTTTGGAGGAGCATCCTTGCACACTTCTTCACCAGGAAAATCTGGAGTGTCGTTGTTTCAACACCTCTCTCTCTCTCTCTCTCTTCTACTCAAGTCATTCAGATCATTCCATCTCTCCTCCGAAGTCGGTGCAACATCCAAGAGCTTCAATATGACAGCACTAACCTGACATCAACAGTTATCCAATCTGACGCCCGCGAGTGTACTTGCTCATCACCGCAGACAGTTCTGTGCAGTAAATTCTGCGCAAGACAGACTCGTGGGCCTAGTTCTCTAAATGTGCGTCGTACACATCCAACAACAGGCAGATGCAGTCAAGCAAATGAGAGCTCGGTAAAGAGTGAGCTTTGACCACTAATGAAACCTGTTGAGAAAAAAGTCTTACAACTGACAAAATATTCACACCCAAATGGCACTGCTTGAAGAATTTGGAATATGATGAAACATGAACCTTGAAAACTTCCATATGCGCCGTTAAAGGTACATTTTCACTTTGCTCACTGTCTGCGTGTGTAGTTGACTCGCGGGCAGTAGTAAGACCCAATCCATGTGAGTAAATCTTTATGTAGCTTCATACAAAAATTGCCAGTAACGCACATACCACAATCAAGAGTGCAACTGGTCAGTGTCTACTGTCTCGTCCAATCTATGACACTCTTGTTATGTGTATATTTTCGGAGTTTTCTTCTCGATCAGAAGATCAGGCCAGCGATTTTATTCCCTTGAAACTGTAAATCAGAACGCCAAGAAAATCACACGCACCTATCAGGTCAAATCTGACAGGAGTTTACATCTAGATTGGTGGCGTAGATGGGCGGAAAGCATAAGAAATGCTGCCGCAAACAATGCTTGGGATTGACATTATACTGATTCTGAATCTCAAGCAGACACGTTTGAAATAACAACTACAGCTTTATCAAAGATCCAAGCTTTATCCTATTCTGTTTGATAACCATCTACATGATTCTTTGCATTTAGTATTCATATTTCCCAGTTAAGAAGGTTGTTTCTAGGCGAGAAAAAGATGTATAACTATTTGTTGACGGTTCAAAATAAAGTGATGACTTCATTGAATCGTCATCCGCTCCTTTTCTATAAAAGACTTCATCATATGTGCATGAGCAATTTCTTGCAATCACCGAAGTGAATGGAATGAAGAGGTAGACCGAGAAATCCGAAACATCCAAACCCTTATCGTAACAAAGTGAGCTCAGGATATGGTATTAAGGAGGTCGAACTCTCTAAACAAGCTCAAGTTTTCACTTATGCAAGGGGAATGAACGAGCATTTCGGAGTGCAGTCTAGTAGAGAGGCTTCACATCACGCAAGTAGAAGTGAAGTCCTTTCTTCTTTCTTACCCATGAGGCGTTTCATGACGTATCGTTTTCCGGCTTTCTTCATCGATTTTAGCAGCGGGTTTTGCCATCAGCGTTTCTTCTCCATCCACCCATCCATTGATCCATAATCATGCGCCTGCGTGTTGCTTTTCCCGGAGATGAAATGAAATGGATGAGCCCGAGAATTGAAATCTGAAGAAAAGAAAGACCGCAGGATGAATCGAGGCCAAGTGTGCACCGTCCTCTCTCATCAGGAATGTCAATATTCAACTTAATGTGTTCACCTCGAGCCTACGGAAACATAAATTAGCGTTGAGAAGGAGAAAGAGGTTCCAGCTGAACCTGGAACCATGTGACTTGTACCGGAGAAATTCACTGTGATATCGGTCCACGACCTACTATTCTTGCCTACATGACGCACATTCAACTCTTATTTACAAACCTACAGTGATGTCCGAATCAAAAGATGAGTCCACAGTTTATGATTAAGTTGCTAACACGTTGTGGCATGCCCCACTCCCCTGAAATCCGAAGTCAGTTGCAATTGCACGTGACCACCTGGCTACGAGTACAGAGTCATAAGCTTTGTAAATGCTTAGTCTACCATTAGTACCAGGATAAGGAAAGCTTGACATGCCACCAAAAGTCACCAGATTTTGGCAGATCATCAGACTATAATTTTTTATTTATAATAGAGCTTCAGGGCTAGAACTCAAACTTCGACCCGGCCAGCACTTCAATGCCGAGTCAAATCAGAAACAAGTGGTAATGATCTGTTCGATGAACTATTGTATAATGTCTTTTTTAGTGAAATGTGAATGTGAACCAAGGTTATGAAAGTCTAGCACGATTATTACTGATTTACAATGTTCAAGCAAGAAGAAGATCTTGAAACGTCCACCAGGGCCCTACTGGCCTGGTGAGAGGCTCGATGTTGGAGAGCTGAGTCCCACATTTCGCTTTATAATACTAATTTCGAAACATGTTGTTTCAGTCTGACGCGTACTTTGAAATGTCAGTTTCCATCCACATTCACTTGAAGACCACTTTCGTGCTGTGCTGCACACCGAGGGAATTCCCATGTCAGTCTGAGTGAGGTGAGGTTAGATGACGTAGACTCGATCCCAAACAGAAGACACAGCTTGGACACCCAAGACAGTTCATAACCAGTCAATAGCAACCAAGGGAATCATATCGTTGTTCCAATCTCCTCGCAAGTTTTCCAGAACCATATTGGTATGCTGTGAAGAAGCTGATCATCATTGGTGGAATTACAGTAACAAAGTTATGTCTAGCTGCGCTGGGATTGCAATAGGTTTACAGACACTCGCAGAGCAATACTTGGCAAAGATGCTCACCTTCGTAGAGGATATGGCAAAGATGGGACGATGACCAAACTAGAGAGGGTTGTGAAATTACCCTCGCCTGATAATAGCTCGAGTTTGATCAATCAACGTATGTACGATGTGGATGGTCTTCAAACCCGACCGTGGTTTACCATAAGGCTCTGTAGAAGAAGCGAGTAAGGACGATGACTGGCAAAGCAATCAGGATCACTGAAAAATTGTTTCCTGTCGAGGTGCTCGGTTCAGAGCTTCATGAGCGAATACCTGACGTCATGAACTGGAACACAACATGATCGAGTTTCAGCATCGGTTGCCTGACGAGATAAACCTCATCCATGTCCTACCAACCTAAAGAAGTTTTGGAGTCGACTACGTTTGACCAGATTATTACGGACAGAATGTGAGACCATGTCAATTGGACAATCTCGACAAATCGATGCGTTCAGCATGCGGCGAGCATGAGTGCCAGTTAGATTCACAGACAAGGTGGAATGTCTGCACACTATCTACAGTTGCCTGAAGCACCTGCTGCATGTGTTGCAAGGTCCCAAGTAGAATATATCAGCGGACGGCATCTTCGATGGAGTTAGCCACGAACAGTTTAGTGGACCTCTGGGAAGATAGTGAACTTTCGAAAGCTGTTTTGAAGGTTTACAGTTTCTAGCTCCCATGGTGTCCTCGGACTGTGCAGTGATAAGAACAGTGATTTCATTACAATGCAAAGTTCGGAAGGCTGAGCCTGGATGTTTGTTCAGAGCCAGAATCTGAAGATTCAATGTGGGTCCCTGGTCACATGACCAAGGTCAGAACGTCGATCTCTAGATTGACCCACATGGCGTACAGACTGTACCCACTAGAGTTGGCCTGTCATAGCCCGAGTAACTGGACAGAAGAAGAGAAATATATATGAAATCGTTCGCCAGTCACAGATTCTGTGACATACGTTCACTGTAGGCAGAGGACAGTGAAGCTGCCCAGCATAGTGAGCTCCAATAGCTCACTCGGTCGATGGGTCTCCGGATTCTTCCGTCCGAATTTTATCCTGTTTGGAACAAGTGTCAAACATACATTTCGAATGATCAAGTTGAAAACTTGAGGGCTACTCAGCGACATTTCGTGGGCTGTTCAAGCATGGACCCTACCGAGAACCTTAGGTCCTGCTCGGGGCGGAGCGGGGCATGTTGCCTCTGCGAGATGAGCAGAGCTCCGTATAAAGTCGGACAGTTCTGTTGAATTCCTCAGACAGTGAGGGAAGCAGGTCATTCTTCGATCGCGAGCGATTAAGAGTTTCGCCGAGATCCAGCTCGTCGGTTCAGGAGAAGGAGTCAGTCGGCAGCGATGGGGAAGGAGAAATTTCACATCAACATCGTGGTCATCGGCCACGTCGATTCCGGGAAATCGACAACGACGGGGCACTTAATCTACAAGCTGGGCGGGATCGACAAGCGAGTGATCGAGCGGTTCGAGAAGGAGGCGGCGGAGATGAACAAGAGATCATTCAAGTACGCCTGGGTGCTGGACAAGCTGAAGGCGGAGCGCGAGCGCGGAATCACGATCGACATCGCTCTGTGGAAGTTCGAAACCAACAAGTACTACTGCACCGTGATCGACGCCCCGGGCCACCGCGATTTCATCAAGAACATGATCACCGGCACGTCGCAGGCCGACTGCGCCGTGCTCATCATCGATTCCACCACCGGAGGCTTCGAGGCCGGCATCTCCAAGGACGGCCAGACGCGCGAGCACGCGCTGCTCGCATTCACGCTCGGCGTCAAGCAGATGATCTGCTGCTGCAACAAAATGGACGCCACCACGCCCAAGTACTCGCACAATCGCTACAATGAGATCATGAAGGAGGTGTCGAACTATCTGAAGAAGGTGGGCTACAATCCTTTGAAGATCCCCTTCGTGCCCATTTCGGGCTTCGAGGGCGACAATATGATCGAGCGATCGGCGAATCTCGATTGGTACAAAGGCCCGACGCTGCTCGAGGCTCTGGACGGCGTGTCGGAGCCGAAGCGCCCGTCGGACAAGCCGCTGCGCCTGCCGCTGCAGGACGTGTACAAGATCGGCGGCATCGGGACCGTGCCGGTGGGGCGCGTCGAGACCGGCGTGATCAAGCCCGGCATGGTCGTGACGTTCGCGCCCACCGGCCTGACGACGGAGGTCAAGTCGGTGGAGATGCACCACGAGGCTCTCCTCGAGGCCCTGCCGGGTGACAACGTCGGGTTCAACGTGAAGAACGTCGCGGTGAAGGACCTGAAGCGCGGCTTCGTCGCGTCCGACTCGAAGAACGACCCGGCCAAGGAGGCCGCCAACTTCACGTCGCAGGTCATCATCATGAACCACCCGGGCCAGATCGGCAACGGGTACGCGCCGGTGCTCGACTGCCACACGTCGCACATCGCCGTCAAGTTCGCCGAGATTCTGACCAAAGTCGACCGGCGGTCCGGCAAGGAGATCGAGAAGGAGCCCAAGTTCCTGAAGAACGGCGACGCCGGCTTCGTCAAGATGGTCCCGACCAAGCCCATGACCGTCGAGACGTTCGCCGAGTACCCGCCTCTGGGTCGCTTCGCCGTGCGCGACATGCGCCAGACCGTCGCCGTCGGCGTCATCAAGGCCGTCGAGAAGAAGGACCCCACCGGCGCCAAGGTCACCAAGGCGGCCGCCAAGAAGAAATGAACCGCAAGTCCCGAGCCGGCCGGTCCGATCTCTTGCCCTTCGGTCGTCCCCTGGCCGTTGCTGGCTCGTCGCGAGCAGACCTGGGTGCTGGATAGACGGTGGCGAGGGTCAGATGCGCCTTCCTTCACTGCTCTTTCTCCCATTCCCTTCGATCTACAGCACTCCACGTCATCATCTGGTGCTCGGAGAATTTTTCCCAGTCTCCGATCGTGCGCCATCGCCGCGTAGGCTCGAGACTGTCCAAAATCCTTCGCAGAGATTGGAAAACTCGTCGGACGAAGCTCGCTCTCGAGCTCTTTCGGCAGGCACGATCTTGAGGACCAAATTAATTGATTACAGTATTCTGTACGCGATGTTGGCAGCGATTCCCGTGACACGGTTCGTTATGAATTGCCCGACAGCACCGGAGCTTTCTCCAATTAGTTTGAACTTGAAGTCCAGCTTTCTAGAATGCTGTTCTGCTCTAGCTGGTTCGCAATCTGCGTGCTTACATCTGAGGCTACGCTTGTACTTAGCTCAGGAATTGCAGATCTGATCATATGTCTTTTCTTATTTTTTCAATCATTATAATTAGTATAATATATCATTATTGCTTTCCATGGCTCCACAAATTGTGTGATTTTTCTAAGCTCTAGATTCATGAGAGACGATGAGACTGCCAGACTGATACTTTTCAGGCTAGCTTCGTACATTGCAATAATATTTCTGTTACCGACGTGAGATTCCAGCCAATTTTTTGTGCGTGTTGATGTTCTTTCTTATATATGATTGAAGAAGCACTATGAGCGCCAAATAAAAACGTGGCAAAGTTTTGTGACCTGTTTCAATCAATAAGAACTGGTTAACTGGTTAATACACATCATATTCTTTGTATTGTATCAATTTGATAATATGTAATTCGTACAATGTTGTAATAAACAATATCTGATATTTGCAAAGTTATCTTCTTAGTGAACTTTGTTTTTTCAATTCTAAAATTTCTCAAATTGTTGACATTTTACATGAACCTATCTTCGAGCTTGTCAAATATATCGTTTTGTGAAGTAATATATCATATATAAAATTTTTTTTTTAACATCATAGTTCTATTTAACAAACTTCAACTTATTGTTGTGAGAACACTTCCAGGGTATTTCAGAACTTTAACTTCGTCATTATATGGTATCATTTCAAAGGCTTCTTTGAATAAAAAGGACCACAATTGGTATACATTGCGCTATGGACGCAGCCAGGACGACATGTTTATGTGTCCGGAAGTATCCATCACCAAATGAAAACATGGAGAGATTTACTGGTCAGCCAATACAACATAACTATCATTGACAGGATTATGTAGATATCAAAAATCTCACACGAATATAAATCCTATAGAAAAAAGTGCCGAACACATGTGCAAATCATGCGTATCATGCCATTCAATTCAAGCCTCTAGTAATCTCAAACAACAAGTCACGCTTCCAGTACAATAAGAAGACCCCAATTATGCAATTCTCACGCATCCATGCATAGCCACCTGGTTTCAAAAGCACATTCTTCACTTGGTACAATTTGAGAATTTGTAACTATAATTTCGAAGGCGAAGCGGCAGAGCTCGTGTATCCGCAACCAAGTCATGCTTTCCTCTCCTTTGGTTCGTGAGATGAAATCATCACCACTAATACTCTCTTGTGCAACACTCGTCGCTCCCAACTAAAATAGTGCTCCGAATAAAAGTGGCGTCCATACTTCACAACAGAAATAAAAAACTCGAATAAAGTAATAAAATGGGGGCAGGGGGAGTCGAGTCAGGCTTAACCGTAGTTTAGTGACCATGGTTGGCGCGGCAGCGTGGGCTCTCGTGGGTGCTGGGGTTCTCGTGTTTGTCTCGTCGTCAGTCTCTCGTTGCCAAGGCCACGGGAGGAGGTGGAGCCTCTGGAGGCGCGGGAGGTGAGGTGGAATGGACGACGCCAGTGGATAATGAACGCAGCGCAAGAAAAGAAAGTGGTGGAATAAGAAGGCCCCCAGCGACGCCCGAGCCTCGAGATGAGAGCTGCAGCCATGGACGTGAGGCTGGCCTCCGCGTGCTGCCGGTCTCTTTCGTGCTTCCCGTCCCCATCCGCCCAGCAGGTCAGTCGTCCATCTTCCGCGACGCTCTGCTCTCGTTCCCGCCCTCCATCGTCTTCTCGTGCGATTTTAATTTTAACTTTAATTCTCAATCTTGGCATCGGAAGTTTGTCAGTCAGCGAAATCCGATCACGGGGAAATAATCAAAATTTCTGGCCATTTGACGAAAAGAACCACTACAATCTGATTAGGAGAAGAAAATGTACTGTCGTTAAACCCCTGCGACGTAATTAAGATCTTCCTCACGGAAATTGGTTTCGGATTTGAGTCCCTATCTGCTGAAGAGCTCCTATTCTAGCAGAGGCGGACTGGGGGAGAACAGAAGAGGGCAAGGGGACGTAATTCTGGGTAGACGTTCCGTGCTCAATTGTTGATATGCCTGCAGGTGCAGGGACCATGCCGGGGCGTAGCAATGGCGACCGAATTATTGACGTCAAGAAGGCTGAGCCCGTACACAGGGTTTACTCAACGCCTTCTACCTCAAACCTTTTCTTCGACGAAATTTGTGTCTCTAAGAGGCTTTTGTTTAGAGTCGAATTATCCAGCTGGATCCAAGAGAAGGGCACGAGGACCGATTATGGCTGCCAAGAAGTCCGCTGAAGGTGAGGTACCGTTTTCTAGAAAGAGCAGGCGTAGATAGATTGCCTCATATCTTTGGGCTTCTGATTGGCGAGAATTCGACTGACATGAATGATTTTTCACAGGGTAATGAACGATCGTACTAATCGGGTGTGAGTGGCACGTCGGGATTTGCCCAACTTCTCGCAGGTGGACTACAGGAAGACAGCCAGTACAAGGAGACTGTGGATTTGCCACAGACCAAGTTCAGCATGAAGGCCAATTCAGTGACAAGGGAGCCAGAAATCCAAAAGTTGTGGGAGCAAAAGCAGGTCTTGCAAAAGCTTTTGGAAAAAAATGCTGGCGTAAGTATAAGTCTACAACTTCTCTCCGTTTGTTCGTTTTGACCTTGAGGAGGATTTTAGCTAGATATTCCATTTTATTTGTAGAGAAAGCGTCAATTTATGGAAAGACAGCAACCCGTAGGCCCCGTTGCTGACGCGTCGTGGGCAACTTTAATCAGGAAACTTTCACTCTCCATGATGGGCCGCCCTACGCGAACGGAGATTTGCACTGTGGACATGCATTGAATAAAATCCTCAAGGACTTCATTAATCGTTATCAGGTATGTTATCTCCTGGGGGCATATTCCTCCGAGAAATTCTTCTCCCTGCTAGCACGATCAATTGTCAAACCTGAGAAGAATATTAGTTACCACAATTCTATATGCTTCTAAGTTTTGAAGAGCTAAAGGAGAGTCTTTTGTTAACGTTTTTGAGCAGCTTCTTCAAGGTCGAAAGGTAAAATTTGTGCCTGGCTGGGACTGTCATGGTCTACCAATTGAGCTCAAAGGTGAGTGATGTCTTAGACGCTTCTGCCGGGACATATGTATGCTTTAGCTCATTATTTTTCACTGCTGTGCTGTTTTAGGCTACGATGGTTTAGTGTGATGGCAAGACTATTATAACAGTGCATCAGTTTCATGTATCAGTTCAGACAGGATATCCCTTCTCCTTGTGTGTGATCTAATGGATTTCTTTTGTTATGATAAGTTACGCAATTTTTATATTGGCCGCTAAAAGCTTCCATGTTGCCATTATACTGTGATCTGTGTAATGAACTTGCATCTTGCCCTTCTGCTTGCAGTGTTGCAGTCGATGGACGCGGAAGCTAGGAAAGAGCTGACACCAATCAAGCTCCGGAAGAAGGCTGCTCAATTTGCTATGAAGACTGTAGATCAACAGCGCAAAGCATTCAAGGTAACTTTTCATTTTTTGTTGTCCTCTGGATCCTTGTCTTGTTCCGCATCAACTTGAAAATTTGAAGATGCGGCCGAAAATACGATTAAGAACTCTGTGGACTTTACAGTTATACTGGGTATGCGTAGTAACTTTTGGGTGTTTTTCGCCTGTTGATAACAACCTTAGGATGGCAGAAGATTGTAACTTGCGGAATGGTCTGAAAGATTTTGAGATGGACAGGGTTGAGAGGCCTACATTGATGTCCAATTTGGTATTCACCTTTCCTTGCTTTGTTTCTCTTACTACAGCGCTACGGTGTATGGGGAGATTGGGAGAATCCTTATCTCACACTAAGTCCAGAGTATGAAGCGGCCCAGGTAGATTCGAAACTCTCTCTGAGCAGAACGACGACAGATTAGTCTCTTTTTTAAACTTTTTCTTACTCGTCACGGGATCTGAACTGCATTCTTGGTGTCTTGCCTCCACAGATAGGAGTTTTTGGTCAGATGATATTGAATGGCCATATTTATCGGGGTCGGAAACCTGTACACTGGAGCCCATCATCCCGCACTGCCTTAGCTGAAGCCGAGCTTGAGGTAGAGTTTCAAGAACTTGAGATCCTCTTGATGGCAGGAAAAGAGGCTGAATAAATCATATCTGCAATTTTATCCAGCCTCTTTCTCTCGCATTGTGTCCTTTCAGCAAAAAGTTCTATGCATCGCCTGGTTGAAACTTGAACTGCGTCAGCTGAGAATACAAAATGATAACCTGCAGTATCCTGAAGGTCACACATCACGCAGCATATACGCTGTCTTCAAAATGACACATCTGAGCGAGAAGTTCCCAGAGGAGCTAACATCACTTCTCCCTAGTCTGGGTGTGGCTATATGGACCACTACTCCCTGGACGATGTTAGGCAATGCTGGTATGTGCTACAGCCGTATATCTTTGACAAGCAGTCTGGGTTTGTGGCTGCTTGCTTTGAATGGTCATTTGATCAAAACCTCGTCGCAATAATAATGTAATCATGGGGTGTCAGCTTGGGGGTGGTGTGGGGTGGGTTGGTAAGTCTAAGTGGCTGATATCTATTCTGATCCATACATCGCTGGAATATCTTGACTCTTTGTCCGGCTGCGAATGAATCTCCGTTGACATTTTTTCTGTCGATGCAGCTGTCGCAGTGAACGATAAGCTGACCTACGCAGTTGTTGAAGTACATCCCAACGCTGCGACGGGAGACGAGGCAAGTGAGTCAGCAAAGAGCGGGAAAGGAAAGAAAAGAATCGGCTCTGCATTGGCAGATCCCAAAGTCCGATATCTGGTCGTTGCAGCAGACTTGGTGAAAACTCTGGAATCTAAATGGGGAGTTAAACTTGAGATCAAAGGAACATTCCCTGGATCAGCGCTGGAGCTAAGCAGGTGACTACATTTCTTATGTGTTGTGTTGCAACGATCTATCAGTTCTTGATGCTGTTGTATCTTAAAATACAGTCACATTATTTCTGAAAGAATAATACCAGAGATGTAACAGAACATCAGCAAGATCATAAGTCTATTGAAAGCCCGTCCATAAACAAGGATGCCACTAGAAGGTCCGTAGTTACCCTTTCATAAAACACGAGGGGATGATATTTCAATGCTCTCATTTTCTCAGGAGCCTCTGAAAATGTCGTGGCTTCAAGGCAGAGACTTTTATCTTGTCTTCAACATTTCGAAATGGTGGAATTTTACAAGGCTTGTATTTACTCTGATTGCCGAATCTTTTATTACAGATACACGCACCCTTTGGAGGATAGGGAGAGTCCAGTTGTTATTGGTGGTGATTACATTACCACCGAAACAGGAACTGGCTTAGTTCACACTGCTCCTGGTCACGGTCAAGAGGATTATATTACCGGGCAGAAATATGGTCTTCCGTTGCTGTCCCCTGTCGATGATGACGGCAACTACACCGAAGAAGCTGGAAAATATGCGGGTTTGAATGTACTGGGAGACGGAAATCTAGCAATGGTGGAGGCTCTAGATGAGAATGATTCTCTGCTGATGGAGGAGCCATATGGTGATTCTCGGTGCTTTACTGGCGCCACAGTTATATGGATACTTTGCATGCTCACGAAAGCTGCGATGCATTGTTTGAGGCAATTCTCCATTCATAGCAAATTGCCTGTATTTCGGGGAAGCGGAGGAATGGCTGGTTGGAGATGCCGGCTAGTAGATAACTACTGAGTGGGTGTGCACTGAGTATAAGTCTGCAACAAGAGATGAGCTTTCAAACTTTCAGAATACACTGGCGTTTGTTATTGCAAGTGATTGTTCTGTGTTGTGCCGATCTGCAGTAAGCTTTCTCCTAACTAAGATTTTCCATACGACCAAATCTTGCAGTTCATAAATACCCATACGACTGGCGAACGAAGAAGCCTACTATCTTCAGAGCGACTGAGCAATGGTTTGCTTCTGTCGAGGGTTTCCGCCAAGCTGCCCTCCAAGCGATTGCAGAGGTTCAATGGATTCCCGCAGTGGTGAGTCTTTTTCATTAAATTCAAGTTTATCGATCAACCTTTCTTACCTGCTACCAGACGATTCTTGCATAGATCCAGTTCACGTTTGTCTTCCGCAGCATGTTCCAGCTAGTATATGCTATATTTCCTTGTAAAGAACGTGGCAGTCTGGTAAAATCATTCCGCTTGATTTTGGAACCGTCTTTTGTTGTCAAACGTCATGGGAGCGGACATGACTTTGTGCTTAAAGCGATTTTAGAAAGCGGATGCTATGATTTAACGAACTTGTCTGCACATAGGGGTCTTGTCCTAGGGATAATTGGACCAAGAGCGAATCTTGATAGTTTATTTGTTATGTATTTCTACTACGAATTGTATGTACGGAATGTGACTCACTGACTTGCACAAGAACATGTTTCTCTTCGTGGATATTTTAAGAGGTTCCTCATACAGTAACGGATGAGTGCAGGGTGAGAAAAGGATAACGTCCATGACGGTCAGTCGATCTGACTGGTGTATCTCACGACAACGAGCTTGGGGTGTTCCTATTCCAGTCTTCTACCATGTTGATTCGGGTGAACCGCTTATGACAGAAGAAACAATCAGTCACATTCAGTGTAAGATATTTATCCTCGAAGGGTCTCCATTATCTGTTCATGTCAAACTGTGTCCTCAAATATTCTGTTTGGAACCCGTCTATCTCATACTGATGTGTGAAGGACAACATGTCGCGTGATAGCAACGGAGCTGACCTGCAAGGCCCCAGCGCCAACAAGTGAAGAAACTTTCGGTTGTTTCATAAACAGTAGTATACGAACAGGTTGTTATGTTTCGTGTAGAGCATGTCTCAAGACAGTGCAACATGTCCTCATTAATTGTAGACTCAACATGACTGGTTGAGCATGCCTTTCAGAAGAAAGACAAGATGTCCTCATGAAATGTTGACTTAACATTGCTTGTCATGACAAGTCCTCACTTGTAGCAGTAGATGTCGCTGGAAGAAAGGAAAAAGCATGGTCGTAAACCGCTTATTACATTGCAACTGTGAAGACTTCACAGAAGATATAGTGGAGGACGACAATGAAGCTCACGGTTGGATGTTTATGATATTCAGCTATTATTGCGCAAAAGGGTAGCGACGCCTGGTTTTACATGAGTAACGAGGACCTTTTGCCGGAAAAGTATCGTGGGGAGGCTTCAAATTACAGGAAAGGCATGGACACTATGGATGTATGGTTTGATTCGGGTGAGGAACTTCAAAACCTTGCTTACTAGTTATTTTCACGAGGACCCTCTGTAAGATTAAAAGAATTGATCAGCTGGTCTGGAACTGAGTCATGAACTCCGCATTATAGTACTGGCTGACGCAGTCGACCATTGGGTTTAGATCTATTAATGAAATTTTGATCCTTATGCCTAATTGAGAGGTCTGTTTGGTTTCTCACGAATGGATGGTTCAATATTGTTCACTCAGGGTCATCTTGGGCAGCTGTTGTAAATCAGAGAGATGGTCTGGAATGGCCAGCTGATCTCTACTTAGAAGGCAGTGATCAGCATCGAGGGTGGTTTCAGAGTTCACTCCTCACCAGTGTTGCAACGAAGGGTAATGTTTGCCATGTATAAGCTGGTCGTATTTATTCAAGTGGAAACTTCCACGTTTTGCTTATGGAGTTTTTAAATCAGCAACTATCGTCTAATATTATATTCCGATATCAATTTCCCTTTACCTGATGCACTTGTGCATGCATTTGCGTAGGCGGTCTTTCTGTGCATTTCGTTATCAGCTCGATAACGAAATGCGACTGAGTCCTCCAGACACTGGCTGCACATTCCTGTAACGACGTTGTCCGCTGAATAGGGCGTTGAATGTATATGACAAGTATTCTTTGCTGTGAGAAGTACGAGCATTTGTTTTGCCGAAAAGGCATGTTTTTTAACCTTCTCGTCCTTCATCCATGCAGGGAGTGCACCTTATAAGCGAGTTCTGACCCACGGGTTTGTCCTCGATCATAAGGGCATGAAGATGAGCAAATCTATCGGAAATGTTGTTGACCCTCGAACTATTATTGAAGGAGGCAAGAATGCCAAGGTAACTAGGCTCTTTTTCTCCTTCACACTCAGCCCATGTCAATTTTTGTTTTGTCTCTTTACTTGTCACCAGCTGCTTGCGCTTATGAGTGCCGCACGCAAAGGGAGATCCAATTTAGTGTTATGTACCAATTATCGAGAAACGTTATACTCAAAAGAGTACCTTATAATCTATTGACATAAGGAGAGCTTTGGGTCTCACGACTTACGTTCCTTATTCTGCAAACAGGAAGAGCCAGGGTACGGTGCTGACGTCTTGCGGCTATGGGTAGCTAGTGTGGATTACACCGGGGACGTCATGATTGGCCCTCAGATTATAAGGCAGACTTCTGATGTGTATCGCAAACTTAGAGGGACCTTAAGATATCTTTTGTCCAATCTTCATGACTATCAGGTATCATCAACCTCCTTCTACTCAACAGCATTTTAGAGATACATTATCGTGCCATATGCCAATCAGGCTGCGAACAGATTGATTCCGAAGTAAGCGGTATTTTCAGCTCTTTCAGTTATGCACGTGTTCGTTCTATATACCTTGACTCAAGGATCATTCGTCATTGTACTCTTATTCATGAAAAAACTGAGTATCATAATTTCAATTTTCCAGCCGGAGAAGGCCGTGGCATATGAAGACCTCCCAAATGTTGATAAATATGCCCTCTACCAGTTGTCTACTGTGGTGGATGGGACAACAGAAAGCTTTGACAATTTTCAATTCTACAGATTTTTTCAGGTTCGAGCTTTTACCACTCTCAGTGCTGAAAGTTAAGCAAATCCATAAAACTACTCAAAAATTTTCCCACGGTAGTATGTTACATGTCTCACCTGTTTGCTCTCTCTGATGAACAGCTGGTGCAGCGTTTTGCTGTCGTTGATTTGTCCAATTTCTATTTTGATATCGCTAAAGACCGACTTTACACCGGGTACGTTCCAAAGCACAATGTACTCCTTCTAGCTGATTTTTTATTTGACAATTTTGCCTCTTTACCTTTCTCTGCTCTACATGTGAATTGAAACATGAAACAACCCTTCTTTTTGCAGTGGCACAGATAGCTATACACGGAGGAGTTGCCAGACTGTACTTGCAGCTCTCCTTCTATCTTTAGTTCGAGTGATTGCA
Source organism: Marchantia polymorpha subsp. ruderalis (assembly GCA_037833965.1). Taxonomy (NCBI): domain Eukaryota; kingdom Viridiplantae; phylum Streptophyta; class Marchantiopsida; order Marchantiales; family Marchantiaceae; genus Marchantia; species Marchantia polymorpha. The sequence goes on along the minus strand of AP031351.1, from coordinate 27,357,776 downwards.
CCTGTGATGCCCCATATGGCAGAAGATGTGTGGCAAAATCTTCCGTTTGATTATTACGACGACAAGAATATAAAAGCAGAAACTGTCTTTGAAGCCGCATGGCCCAAAGTGGAGGAAAATTGGAAATCCGTACCAGAATCAGATTTGAAGTTCTGGGCAGCTCTTTTGCAGGTTTGGTACCTTACTTCATCGTTTTATAGTCAAATCGCTAGTCACAAAAATGACATAAAAACAATATCCAAATTGCGATTTAAGTAGAGTTACATGAGTGTCTAAATGTCTCATAAATTTGCAGCCGTCTCTTTTATTCACTCGGCCAGTGGCTAAGTACTTCAGATCAGATCCGTTTTGAGTTTTAGAATCTTTGGACAAATAGATGTCTGAGGCAGAAGATTGAAAGCTGAGGCGTTTTTAGCAGAATATTTTCACACGCTGAATATTTTCATCTGTGTTCAGGTTCGCGACGAAGTGAATAGAGTTTTGGAACAGGCGAGAACTGGCAAGCTCGTAGGGGCAAGCCTTGAAGCGAAAGTATACGTCCATTCCTCCAATCAGGAACTACATCAACGTCTGCAGGGTTTGACAGGATCAGTAGAAGGAGTGGATAGCCTCAACAGAATCTTTTTAACATCTCAGGTGATTTTTTCTTTAGCATGATTCCTAGTTTACTTATTTAATTCAGGAGAGGCTTAGAAGAATGCATGCATTCTTTCAATATAGAAGGCTTGGTTCAAATATGTGAAACAAGTCAAGGATGTCAACATATTCATCTTAGTGCACTAAGAAGGTTCTTCATTCCTTCTTATAGATTTAGAGTACTAGGAGAATAGATAATGTCTCTCAAGGTGAAAAGTTCATATAGAGGAATTGAAGGAAATTAGTATGGCTGACAAACGAAAGATCTGGTCATGTGTTTCAGGTCGAAGCTGTTTCAAAAAGCGACGGTGAGAGCATGAACCTTCCTTACTCAGGCAGCTCTGTGATGGAGGGATATGGCGATCTATGGGTTGGGATATCTCGTGCTGATGGTGCCAAGTGCGAGAGGTGCTGGAATTATTCTAAAGCAGTAGGAACGCTTGAACATTCCACACTTTGTGAACGCTGTAATGGTGTCGTGAAAATGAGGGCAGCCCCAAAAACACCCATAGCTGTTTAGATATATTTCCTTCGTGGTTTTAATCGTCTATTCATTTCACATTCCAGTTGTAACATAAATTCATACAATTAAACACACGACTTTGCATCACCTCCGTCGAGTCAATTGGTTTGGAATGCATTGTGACCGGTCATGACATGGAAAAACTGCCACGAAAACTCCCGAATCTTGAATCCTTCAAAACAGAAAAGATACTGGAGACTTTCGACACATACAGAAAGATCCATCTCTTCATTTCCGCAATACATGACCTTTGCACATATACGTCACTTACGAGCTTTGATATGAGGACTGGACTAGTGAAGTATGGGAAGGATTTAAACCTTCCCAGACCAGTTTCCGGCACTCAAAACTCCTGTAGTGCATATTCATTCACATTTTCACTTCACATATGGCTTAAAGGACGTGGTGTCCTGCCCTTGGAGGTATAAAACGGTGCAAGCAAAGTCACGTGGGGATTGAAACGAGAAGGTGATAGAGTCACCTCTGACTTTACCACCATCTCACCAAGAATGTTGATCAAAACTGTGAGTGGGAATCACAAAAAAATTGAAATGTTGATCCTTCACCTGACAAAGTGCTGTTTGAGAGCGTTTGCTCGGAGTCGGGCTTTAGACCAGGACTACGAATCTCTGTCCAAATCTCAAATGCAAACTTAGATCGATGGTCGAGAGAAGGTAGGGGCTGACTTCCATAGTCTTTCGGTCGGAAGCCAACGCCAGCACCTCCAGTGACGAGTCACTTTTCCTCCCCTCCTGGTTCTCATGCCTACCACTCGTGACCGGCAGATCCGGTAGGAAGGGATGCGAGGGGAAGAAATCAGATGACAGCCGGTTCTAATCAGAGAGAGGTAGACTACTAAGCGGAGAGACGGACCTACTACTGCAGGTTGTCGTCGTCACCTCATCCATTACTCTCTGAGAGCTGATTTGGCCAACGAGCGAGCGAGATTCGAGCTCTCGATTTCTGCTTCAGAAGTTCAAGCTCTCGCTGCAGCTGCGCTTCAACTTCCAGCGTCATGGAAGCTCTCGTGGGTCACGGAGGAGCGACGGTACAACTCCGGGGAAGGCCGAGGACTGCGAGACATTTTGAATGCTCTTCACATTTGCTCTCGAGAAATAGATTTCAACAATTTAACATCCTCAGATTCTCGCCCGCGCCATTTATCGGATCCTTATCATCAATCGAGGTATGTCGGGAAGAATGTTTTGGATTTCATGTGAATTTCGATCTCTTTCCGAACTGGATGCTGTTCTGGGTTTGTGACAAATCAAATCGGTGATGAATTTCTGAAGTCGTTTGTGTTTTTTTCTGATTTCTTCTCAGGTAAAGAATCTCTTACCAGCTCAAGGAGATGGGGTCAGGAGATTGGAGAGTGTGAGAGTTTTTGCGCAAGTCGGAGAGGAGACCGAGAGCACGCAGGAGAACGCAAGTACCCGAGAAGAATCGAATGTTAAGGCCAAAGGATTTGGAGCTCCTAAACCCGTGACAGAGAAAAAGAAAACTTCATCGTCCGCTCCTTCGTCAAACACTCGACGGGCTCCTCCGCAGCAACCTCTGCTGGGAAATCAAGTGGATGAGGAAACCAAGCAGTTCGAAACGGGCGCGGTTGCGGCCCTGGTTTTCGTGTTTTCTCTCATCATTCTCGAGGGCATCGGTCTGGCTGCTTCAGGTTCAAGTTCCCTCCAGCTACGATTCTTGTTCTTTATTTTATTAAGAATTTGTCATTTTTGAACGATATTCTACCTTCGGGTTCTTCACATGATTGCAAGCAGGTCAGTATCTTTTTTCTGTCAGTCTCTAGATTCACGTCTTGTACATAACACTGATGAACGGAGGGATATCCTTCACCATTCAATTCTCTTGCACAGGTTTTCTACCCCAGGAGTGGGATGAATTTATGATCAAGGTGATATATCCCATCTTTACCCCGACTGTAGGAGTATTTCTTGGAGGTGCGGCTGCTTATGGTGTTTGGAAGTATTTGGGAGGTGGTGAGAAGAAAGGACCAAGCAAATAAGGGAACAACTTCTTCCATGTTCAGTAGAGAAATTTCATTAAACATTGAATTCAGGTGTAAACAGCCCTGGAAGCCCATGTGATAGTTGGAGAATCGGAACCTCAGATGTACCATACTGAGAGAGAGAGAGAGAGAATGAGTAGCGTCGTCGTGGCCTCACGTGCTCAGATGCTTTTCGTTGATCTGTACTGAGCTAGATTGCAGGAAATTCTCTGGCATTTTCGCCATTTGGTTCTAGAAGCTATACCAAGTCCATGTATACCAATGTACTTATAAAATTTGTGACACTGCATTTAGTGCACTTTCGTGTAGATCAGTTTGATCTCAAGAGCATTGTCCTTTTCCTGTCTTGTCCAGCCAGTGCAAAGCAATCTTCCTCTGTTAACTTCAGCAGTGGAGATGGATTTGTCTCTTTTATCTGTTTCAGCGAATTACCCTTTCCAGCTTTTGCTGTTCCTCTCGACATCCAAAACCAGTCTCACTTCGATGCTTGACCTTTGGATGCCTCTGTAGGGACATGTCATCAGGACGCCAACAAACTGATCTAATCATCTCACTGACTGTAGGTCACGTTCGTATTGTCCAGTCTTTCGCTTCTTAGGGTGCCAAAGTTGCTCAAATTATCGTCGTGATATTTTTCAGACCTCCTCCGTGAACATGACAAACATGAATCACTGACAAACAGAATTCAGATTCTCGTGAAAGCTTTTGCAGAAGCACTTGTATTTTTCTTATGCTGCCCTCTTACTACTGCGTTCAATTGATGGAAGATTGTGAAACTTGTGACTGTTGTTTCACAGTCTAAGCACGAGACCTCAGTCCAAAGAGAATCCTTGGTGAAGGGAATTAGATAGTGTTTATTATTCCACATGACCCTTCTCAGATCGCCCATCCGGCATGTTGTGTCAAGCTTAGCGCTTACCAAGGTTAGATCCAAATTCGTACACAGTCTGCCTCTACACCATGAGTGGGAGTCATCGCACCTTTATCCAGAAGATGATCTCTGCTAGCGAATGATTGTTCCAATCTCGAGCAAGTAACAGATGCATGTACTTGATTGATTGATTTACGAGATTTTTGAATTGATTGGGCAGCATTGCGCCATCAAATTTGGGTTCAGATCCTTCTTCTGATAGAAACGAACATACGTTCTTGCTGACAATTAAGCATTCGAAAAAATTCCATGTAACTTGGGCCTTTGGCAACCATTGTCACGTATATTGTATATGGGAAAGGAGAGGTGCAAAGCACTCTAGTTGAGGGACTGCTTGGGCTTCAGTAATAAACCTAAGAATGTGACAATAATCACTTTTATAACATGATAAAATAAGATAGGAGCTCTTTGTAGAAAATTAAGCATGTTGAATGATGATCCATAGAGAAGCCAGATTGAATGTTCGACAGGTGTCTGTGGTAACTGAACCTGGTTTACGACGCAAATGATTGTACATTATAAACGAATAATGATTTTAATTTTCTTATATTTCATTTAATTAATACTGACATGTCAGAAAATAATAAAGGGATCTAGAAATTGAAGATATAATACAAAACTAAATGATTATAATTTATCAATCTCGATTGCACATAGGTGAGAACTGCCTTACTTGAAAAAACTTGAACTCTTGCTTTGGAAAGTGCTATGATTGCTTGCATTCAACCGTTTAGAGTAACATGTGACATCATGACCATAAATGGTAGTTATACATTAGCTGGAACGAAATTTCATCGTCTAATTTCATCATATTTTCATGTTCTTGGAGTACGTAGATATGATACATTTAAAGGATAAAAATTTCTCAAATTAATTAAAGTCATTGCATATGACAAGGTTTTAGAGAGCTAATTATCATACAATCCAGAAAGAGAATCTAGGGAAAATTCTAATGTGCATAAAAACTGAGCAGTCAAATTACAAGCATCTTCAAGTGTAGAGTGTTGCTCTATTCTTCAACTCAGATGTTATGCCTTAAACTTATGGATATTTTGAGATGTCTTGAAGAATATGCAATAATTTATCATATCATAAATCATAGAAATTAGTCTATGAATTTGTTGAATTTGTTGGTAAAATTCTCTGCAGCTTGATGTGATCTTTCATTTCTTAAGAAAAAAGTAATCGAAATTGACTAGTAATCTTTGAGAAACTAACTATAATTGCATATGCGATGTATAAGAATCATGAGAATCAATCTGAGTAAAATGAACACAAGTAAATTTGGCTCGTTAAATACCAAATGTATCCACACACAAACAATAAACTTGTGGTATTTTCAATCAGAGACTTTGAAACCAACCAATTAAAAGGATACAAGAATAAATAACACAGGAATATCCCCCCCAAAAAAATTTGTTTTATTCGCTTGCATTGTGAAATGAGACGCACAATCAATTCATCTCATTACAATCTGAGGCTACAAGATTTCAAACCTTGCAACGAAGATTGAAAAAACATAAAACCGTGAATAACAACATTTGGAAGATTTGGATGATTTGTGTTTCCCATCGAGAAATCAAATCACGAAATTCAAGTCATCTCGAGAAGAAGAGCAAGTCAGCCCATGAAGGATGCAAATGTATGAGACATCAGAATTATCATGAGCCAGTGACAGAGACAGAGAGACGAGAGACCATGAATGGGGACGAGGCCCATCAAACTTTTTAATCTTCAAGGCTATAGAAGAAATAAAATACACGGTCCTGCCGAGGCGGAGGCAAAAAGCTCGGAGCAGGAGTGAACGAATGCTCCACGAGACGAGACGAGACGAGACGAGACGAGGAGCACAATTAAATCAAGGAATGAAGGAAGGAATGAATGGAAGCGAAAGAAGTTAAATTTCGGGCTCTTTCGGGCCCGAGGCAAGCTCTAAACTGGCTCGACAGTCGCCACAAAATCTTCGACCTGACAAAGAGATCATTTGTTAGTTCAGCGGACCGCCTCCCTCGCCTCCAGCTGACGATCCTACAGCTAAAATCTGTTCTTTTAAATACGATGATTCGTCCCGAGCTCGTGTGAGACGACGAATTCGCGGGACATCGATCGCTTATGATCTTTTATTCGACCCTTCTCGTCGATCGATCGATCGAGGGACGGTACACGGGCCGCGTTATCCTCGGCGGAGATCGGATGAATTCACCGATCTGTGAAATTCTTCGAGGCAAATTCGAGTTCTGACGAGTGACAGATGAATATGGAGTCGACGGACGAGCTGGGTGGGTGCTGCTGCTGCTGCTGCTGCGACTAGTAGTAGTTGTTGTTGGCTTCGTAGGTCTGGCCGTGGCTCCAGTAGGTGCCGGTGATGTCCTTGAAGATCATGGTCTCGCCGGTGCCCAGCGTGGCCTTGAACGACAGCTTCTGGTTCGTGAGCTTGTTGTGATCCTCCCAGTTCGCGCCCCAGTTCTGCTTCATCTTGAACCACGGGCTGTTCGTGCCCTTGATGTACAGCGTCACCACGTTTCCATAGCCTCCCACGTTGTGCACCAGCACGATGTTGAAGTAGGGGTTCCCGTTGATCGTGAACCGAATTCCTCCGCTCCTCACGCACTTCACCCTGCACATCCCAATCCCCATCCCAATCCCCATCCCAATCACAACATTGCTCGACCAAATTCCAATTCCAATTCCAATTCCAATTCCATTCGATCCCAATCACCCCACGCCGTCACCACATTGCTCGACCAAATTCCAATTCCTATTCCAATTCCATTCAAAGAAACAAAGAAGACGAATTCGGTGCTGGGGATGGCGAATATAATGGAAGAAATGGAGAAGACATGGAGAAATTGTGACGAATTGGAGAGGATGAGAGGAGGAGGAGGAGGAGGAGGAGGAGTCACCTCTTGTACTGGATGGGGATGATGCCGGCGACTTTCTGGGCGAGCTGGGCGAACATGGGGTACGAGAGATCGAAGTGCACGCGCGGAGGGTTGCACCAGCCGCCGTTGTTGGTCGGGCGGGCCCAGTTGGGCGGGCACGAGTTGGTGGCGGTCACGGTGATGATGCCGCCATTGGCGTAGCACCAGCGCGGCTTCATGCTCAGATCGCACTTGATTTGGAAGCACGCTCCGCACGTCAGCCCCTCGTTGAACACCGTGTAGCTCAGCGCCACCGTCTTCACTCCATATCCTCTCGTGTACATGTTCCCATACCCGCAAGCTCCTCCTGCACTCCGCCCAATTCATCAATTCAGCCAATTCCATTCATCAATTCCATGTCCTCGAGTTCCATAGCTTCCTGTTATGCTTTCACCGCTCCCAATGCTCAGACTCTGATCCTGATCGTGAGAGGATTTATGGATTTACTATCTCAACGCTAGGTGCTCGATTTTATCGAGATCGCTCGGTGGAATGAGGGCATCGAGGACCCGAGTCCAGCATTGGCAATTGCATGTGCAGGCACAATGGAAAGCAAAGTGGTACCTTGAGTGCCGCGGGCGTCATCACCTCCATAAAAGGTGGCATGCGCTTTGGTCCAAGAGAAAACTGCATACGGTCCTTCGCCGGCCAGGGCCAGGCCTGCTCCACAGCAGAGCAGCGCCAATGCATAGACCACGGAATTCATCATGATCACTCTGCAGGCGCACACGAGAAGATGCATGATATCAGTACCGACGAGCTCTAGGAATCAGGACTGCCATGGACGGTCGGACTGCACGATTCTTGTGAACGGGGCAAGTGGCAGCCAGCTGATCCGAATTCATCTGACTCCATGCAATTCTCCTACATTGGCAAAGCATTCCGAAACTGAAACTGAATCTGAAACTGAAACTCATGGCGATCCACTCAGAAACCACAATGTGAGAGCCTTGAATTACCTCAGACCGTCGAGAGTGATAGTGTCAAGATCTGTGAACCAGACCGAACGCACTCCACGTGAGCAAAAACGTGGAGACAATGTCAAAGGGATCGACGCATATCTGAAGCTAAGTGCAGGATGTGCGTCTCATGCTTCAGGAGAAGCAGAAGAGATGGCTGAATGTGATGGCAATGTGATGGCTGAGTGAGGGAGGTCCCCTTCTCTCTCTCTGAGAGACCTGCGAGAGAGAAAGAGAGAAAGTCAGAGAAGAGAGAGGGAGAGGGAGAGAGAGAGAGAAGGAAGAGGCGAAGGCACCGACTACTTAAGGCACTGCTGTATCAGGAGAAAGGCACACGGGGCTATATAGGCTGACGTCGTTTGACAATTGTTATGACAGCATACATCTGAATCACTCACTTTTGCGTGCGAGGGAATGATCCATGGCGCCATGGCGCCAGATCCAGCTTTTCGGGAGCAGTCGTGACGCGAGAGAAGCTCGGGATCCGGCTGCTGCGCTCGCGGCCTCGTTCATGATCTTGCACAGTCGAATGCTCAGCACAGTGACCACAATTCTGCTCCTGCTGCTGCTCCTGCTGCTGCTGCTGCTGAGTAAGCACGAAGAGGTCGGCCAGCCCAGCCTCCAGTTCCACAACTTGCACTCGTCCACAACTCTGCCGGGCCCGCAATTCCCTCCCTCACTCTTCCTCCCATCGCTCGTCTGAACATTTCACAATATTATCTTCACGTGATGTAGAAACTCTCCTCTCGTCTCCTCTCCTCTCCTCTCCATCGTGAAGGTTGGCACGTAAATATCAAGCACCATGATCATAATTCCCCAATATTCTCACTCGAGATTCTACACCAAATGTGAGTTTGCGACATGGACGTAAATCGTAATTTTCCTTTGCACACCTTGCACCGCTTGCATGCATGCATGGCACAGGTTGTACAGTATACTGCCCAATAGCACGGTGAATCTCAAAGTTATGAGAATAATTAATATCATGGCTCAGGCTGGATTCTGAGCTGATTCACCGACGTGCTCGGTCTGAACGAGATACTAAACTGTGACTGTGTCCTCATTCTATTTTGAGTTGGGATGGATTTCGTTTGTGGATGTGAAGATCCCAAATGGAGCTGAGGGAGGGAGGGCCTGGGGAGAAGGTATTGGGCTATTGGATCTGAGACTAAGGCAGGGCTGGGCTGAAGGGCTCTTGCTCTTGCTCTTGCTGCTGCTGCTGGGGCTCTCGTGGCCACGACCCGAAATTCTTTATCCATTTGTGAGGATCCGGATGTTGTACGTGCAAGTGCACAGGCTCAGATTCGATCGTGCCTCAGTTACGAGCCTGAATTACAATAATTTTCGACCATAATCAGAACTCAGTGTCGACTGGTTCGGAATGGACCGGAGCAAGTGCCGTCCCTCGCCTCGCTCGCTCGCTCGGGGGCTCGGAATGGGAAGCAATGTCCCAGAGCTAACTTCTGGCTGTCCAACGCGCTGGACAGACTTGGTACCAAAGATTTCTGAGAAGTTGAAGAGTTTCGCCTTCTATTTATCGATTATCATATTCAGGTACTGAGTTTTTTTTTATCGGAAGGATTTATTTCTTTTAGATTATTCTATTGTTTGGATTGTTCTAGTATTAATATTTGTTACTAAATTTTTGTATAAGATTTATATAATTACATTAGCGGCTAGTTATCACTCGCTTAGTGTTGATTAACACTCACTCTACTATATGTAATTATTTGATTGGTCAAAATATTTCCAAAACATGGCGAGGGCTAATTAGTGCTAAGTGAATGATGACTATCCCCTATTATGTAGAATATCTATGAATGATGACATATGCATCAGATTGAGAGGCAGTTTACAAACTTGTCCGGAATAGATGAGGGTCGTAGCTGCACAAATTCATGTGCTCTGGAGCCATGGATGCAGAGCACATACGGTCGTGAAGTTACTTTCTGCTGTAGGGCCTGGAGTTGGGGAGGGAGGAAATGAGAGTCGAATTGTCGACTCTTCATCTTCACAACACGTGCCCGGCGAGCAGAGCAGAGCAGAGCAAAACAGCACCAGCACCAGCAGCGACGAGTGCGGGCAGAGGAGGAGATTTGACCCTTCCCTTCTCTTGCCCTTGCCCTTCCCTAAACCCTTCCCTTCCATGGGAACACGGTGACTTCTCCTGCAGCTCAAGAGCAGCATCTTCTCATCTATTGCGGGCGTACGTGGGCACGCTGGCTCGCTGGCCCTGCCTCTTGTTGCAAGCACCGAATAGCAACATGGATAATGCTCCTGCTGCTGCTGCTGCTGCTACTGCTCCCCCTAAAGCAAGACGCAGCAGCTCGAGCCCCCTCCTCCCCTCCCTCCCTCCCTCCCTCCGGTCTCCTTGGGTCTCGATTTCTTTCTTCGAGGTTCCTTTCAGGTAGAATTGGAGGCACAACAAAAAATTTCGGGGCATGCTCGTATTACAATACGTACATTTGACCGTATCAGAAAATATACTTCTATGGAAATAAGGCAATAAGTAGGATAAATCAACACAAAAATGAAAGCTTAAACCCAAAACAGACTAGAGCAGAATCTCCAAGTGAAAACAGTTTTATTTCCTCACTTGTCCCACAATCTATAACTCTAAAATATACCTATAAATTTTGTTATACATACAGGCATGCCTCATATGGAAAATGCGAACTAGGCATGCCCCCGTGCCCCTTTGAGGTTGTGAAGTCCAACTCTACTTTCAGGGCCTGCATTTGAGGCGACTCTGAGATCTTCCTTCAAAGGGTTACCAGACTTGTTGTCTTTAACGTACAGCTTATGTAATATATTTTGCGTAAACAATATAATTACTATTATATGCTATATCACTCGGTACGTACCCCAACATTGCTTGCATTTATTATTGCTTCACACAGAGCTGGCTAGATAATGTTGTTTCGATACTCCAGTATATGTGGAATATATGTGGGATATATGTCCGATCGTTGATTGTGGTGCTTTTGGGGCCTACCGCGTCGGTTGGATGATCGATGGGGTTTCCCATCCTGGATTCGACATTACTGGCCTCGCATCTGCATTCACGTGAGACTGAGGGCGAAAGGGAAGAGCGTTGCATGGCCCGTGGCCGCCGCCGCCGCTGCTGCGTTCAGTTTGCTTGCAATTTATTCCACCGTCGAGGGTGGTGGCAGTTGTCTGGTGTCCGATTCGAGTCAGGAGTTTAAAAGCGCGAGATTCAGCTCGGAAGTGGAATGTGTGCATGATGCAGGAGCTTTGGGTGCAGCGATCCGGTTTGAGTCTATGTGTTTCGTCGGAAGGCGGCCGCACTTAATTTTGGTGATCTCTGGAACTTCGATTGATTTCTTCGTTAAGGTCTCGAGGCCTCTTTTCACTCCAAGTTGAACGCGCTAAGATGAAGGGCTTTTTACTTGTTTTCTGGCAGTAGGCGTCCATCCCTGGAGAATTTTGTGACATTTGCATCTAGTCCATCAATTTCCCAAAGCTGAGGAGAAGCCCGATCATCTATGGCTGAGTGCTGTATCTGTTGATGTGCCGGTCCTAATCAGTGACAATTGTGGCAGAGAAATTCTAGCCTAGGCTCGAGATTTGTCTAGCAGAAGCCTTAAACCATCAGTGACATGCAATAAACGAATCCCACCAGAACGTGCAAGTTGAATTGAATAACCTTGCTGGACTCGGAATGAGATCAGGAGCAATCGGTTGTTCGTTCCGGCCATTTGTGACTGTCTGCGTGTGCTTGGTGCTTGGATAAAGCTTGCTCCATGAAGATCATGCCCGAGTGAATCACGAGCGACAGAGTGAGTCTTTACTCGGACTACGTCAAATGTAAATCCTCAAAACAAAGGGACTACGATTGAGCAGCTGCCAGCAAGTTCTGATACTAAGATACAATCCCGATTCGACAAACCTGATCACATTTTGCACTCCAAGCGGCTCTACATACTGCCCTTGGAGCCCATAATTTGAGCCTTCGGAAGACTCTTTCATTGTCTACCTCCATTTTTCGATTCCTGGCTTTGACGACGTACCGTCTTTCACAATACCTCTCCAGAGCATCCTGTACGAGCTTGCAGCGAAGGCCTCTCGATCTACTTACCTGCACGGTCACGGGCGAGCTATAAGCAGAGATGAGTAGCAAAGGAGAGCTGATTTGTTACTTAGAGAAAGAACTCAATATTCTTCTTCCATTGCTGACAGACAGAACTTTGCTGCTTTCATTCTCTCCATCCTTCCTTATCAGTATTCTCTGTCGATACACCAACTTCTATGGCCAGCTACAACGGTGCCAGCGGATCTAGCTTAGATTCGATCTGAAGTTTAGAACTGCTGAGTTCAAGTATGATTGCCTCTATTCATCAAGTGGCTCAGAACTGATGTTGTCAGGGTCAGCGTCTGTGTGCACCTCACTCCCTCTGTGCATCGAGAAAGGTTAAATATGGCACTCTTGCTGCTGTAGTTAGAAAACGGCCTGAGATTAGTCAAAGAGTAAACAGTGAAGAGAATTCTACTTTTCGCTTATTTGCGCTGTTTCCAGTTAGGCAACGGCTTACAGTTCTCATGAGACAGATAGGTGTAAGATGGAATAGAGACATGGACTGTGGCATGGGATTCATGCTTACGAGCTGGCTTTCCGTGATTTTGCCATGAATTTCGATACATCTGCAGCCGGTTAGGCTGGGCGATCATGTCCGGTCGAGTCTGCTGATCTATCTCAATCTTGCTTAGACTATGATCCTTTCGAAGTGCGCTCGCCTTCTGCGCTCCAAGCTTGCTTCAGCGAAACCTCGCTCAGGAACTGTTCAATATAAAGTCTGATGCACTTTTCTTGTACTTTCACCCCGTCCGCACCTGCATTGTCAAAAGATCAACGGCAGCTGCACATACCCCGCCCTCTGTAAGCTTCCAGGAAATGGTCGGAGCTCGAGGTCACTGCTTCAGATATAGCCTTATGGTCAGCTTGCTCCAAACACACACGAACATAGATTTGGGATACTTTCGCTTCCATTGTGGGGCTGCAACAGATTAAATGCTGGCCAGCTTTCTCTCTAACAGGAACTCTGCACGAACACTTTCCGCTGCGAGACGACTTGCCGAGTGCCACCAGTGAGGGTACAGTATCTGAATGGTCGATTAGAGTACTCTCGAAGAAAAGTTTGTCGCCATCTCCTAAATAAGCAGAGACTTGCTATGATTAGCATGGGCTAGGATTCGTTACTGTTCTCATGAGAAGAGATTCCGAAAAAAAGCCTAAAATATCACTTCAAGAAGACCTTCAGAGCCAATCCTGAACCCGATTTGTTCGGGGGAAGGCGAGGAGCGTAGATACGAGCACAATGATATTAATGAAATGGTCATTGTGTATTTTGTTTCCATGAATACTTATGTTCGGTTTCAAGCCTTCACTTCCTCACGCTTCATCAATAACTTTCGAATTTATAACTTTGGAAGTCCTCGCTTCCTACCTCCCTATCTCCCTTTTCATGAGCAACTTCTACAGTCTCCAGGTTTCACAATAAATATTGAGAATCGCCTGCCGTAATGCGAGGCTCGATGGAAAACGAGCCGTTTGCAATTTTGATATCATGTCAGCATTACATTGCTTGAACACCGCTGAAAAGCTCAGCATCTATCAGAATCTACGCGTTATGGCGAGAGACCATATCATTTGCGACTGTGGAAGCTTGTGCACCATAATGTTCCTAGACAAAATTCTGAATCGAGCTAGCAAGAAAGAAAGCAAGCAAACCTTGTTCCACCGCATGTCGAGCGTAGTTCCAGAATTTCTTTCCGGACAGGATGCGGATATGTTCAAGAGAAATTCTTTTGCCTTCCCAATTGTAGTAAGAATCGTGTAATCCAGAGACGGCAAATTCCCGTAAACTTGTCAGACCATCAGCTATTGTATCGAATCCGATACTCGTCTGTACAGAGAGCCCACCGATGTCATCCTTGTCGAACTTAAGTCCGAGAAGGATGACATCGGTGGGCTCTCTGACGCACTCTACCTCCTAGCGTCTTCGCAGGAGATCACTTACAGCTAGATGAGGTAGTCACCTACACGGGCAGGTTATGTGTAAATGTAGAAGCTGCGGCCTGATTGTATTTCCATCACTCGATCTATATTGCATTCCTTAATTATATCTCCATCACTCGATCTATACTGCATTCCTTAATTATATCTCCATCACTCACTCTATCTTGCATTCCTTGAGAAGCATTATAGTGTACTCAAACTAATAGACTAATACCTTCACTCGCTACTCAAACTCCGAAAGTACTTGTCTAAACTTCACTACTCTGGGTCTTGGTTCAATAGTACCAACTACATCTACAAAAAGATTTAGTTTATTAGGAAATTCATTTATACGAATATGAAGTGAAAGTATAAGTATACTCTAGTGTATTGTAATGCTTCCTCCAGGAATGCACGATGGAGTGAATGAGGAAGGGGAGAATCAAGCCGCAGTTTCCATATATTCAGTGCAAACATAGGAACTGAGACTACCTCTTCTAGCTTTACGTGAGCGCTGGGATGTGATCTTTGTGAAATCAACGTCGAGAACCGGTGTTGTGCTCCGGAGTGTTCAGTGACAGGGCTGTCACTCCAAACACTGTTTTTTTTCATGAATAAATGGGGACGTTTTGCTGATCGTTTTGCGTCTCGCTTGTCGTTTGCCGGTCGAGATCTCTTGTTGTGTTCGCCTTTGATCTGCAGGTCTGACAAAACTGAGTCCTACTCCGACGTACCAAATTTCTTTCCGAACAGGATGCGAATTTATGCTCATGACAGATACTTTAGCCTTCCCAAATGTAGCAAGAATCGTGTTATCGAGAGGCGGAAAATTCCCATAAATTAAGTCCTAAACCGATGATCGCACGCACCGATATTCTTTCTGGACAGGATGCGGATTTATGTTCAAGAGAGATTCTTGTTCCTTCCCAAATGTAGCAAGAATCGTGTTACCGTGAGGCGGAAAAATGCCGTAAACGAAGTCCTCGACCTCCGATCCATCGCTGACACCAAAACATTCCAGTCTGCAGGTTCAGGTGTAAGGCCGAGCGTCGTCTAATTGCCGCACGAGAGAATGTATGCGAGCAGAAACAATGTTTGTATAATGCTGCAGAGCAGAGCAGGACGAGGAGAACGAGGAGGGCGACCCTGACGCGGTCGTCGTCCCCACCCCTTACACCTCCGCCGACAACGGTCCATGCTCGAGAAGGAAGGCGCCAGATTTCAAAACTCCGAGCATCCGGATTTCACATCTTTGGCGCCGTCTTCGAAGCGCGACGGGAACGGCTATCGCACCTGCATTCAAATCCCGATGGCGGCCGGTTCTTGGTCGCGGCGGTGTCAACGGTCCGACAGCTTTAAGATGTGTTCAGATGGGACTGCCCTAGCGTATAGGACAAGATTGTGGATGAAAGATTTATTTTTAAACTATGAATGAATGCTTATGATTGCGAATATGTGATTTATGTGTAAGAGTTTACGTCTTTACAGTTATGCATTTAGATTTGACATTTGATTTTAATTGACAACTGCAGCAATCCTTTCCAGGTCTTATAGTTTATATTTCTTATGGGATTACATAGTTCATTCATAGTTTTCGACATTTGAATTATTATTTTTACACCTTCCAAGCTAATTATATGTTTTATCCCCACTAAAAAATGGACATTTTTAACTGTATGCTTATGAAAATTTTGGTAATTTCATATGTTCAAAAATGACATGAATGTTGTGCATGTTTATTACTATGATGAATATATTTTATGATATGTTGATGCTAAAATAGAGAAATATTGGTACGATTACCTAACCTAACAAACGCCTCGGCAGGCTTCCGAAGAATTGCCATAGATTACATCTGACCTTTAGAGAAATGCAAATGTTCTCTTCATTTCACCTTCAGTTAAATGCAAAAGCAAGCACTTCCTTCACGAGTTTTCACTGCTCACCTCATTCAGCAATCGAGTTGACTTTCAACACAAGCGAAAATAATGTAAAGCTTTGGACCGCCAGTTTTTGGACCAGCCCTTAGAAAATACTGCTCGAGAGAAGAGCAGCCGATTCGGGGGCTGGTCTTCGCGTCCTGAAGGTATGCTTCACAGAATTCACTTTCTTGATGCTCTCGTACATGAAAACTACGTTCTACACACAATCACATTATGTAAAGACACGTGCTTGGCCTCCACACGTATCTGTAGCTGATAACACCATTCCGGTGAAGCACAGAACGGAATTCACCGTTTTTATTCTATAAAAGATTTAAGCCTTTAGTTCGTGAAATGCGTTTATTTAATTTCAGATTAAATCCACCAGTCCTTGACTTCAAGAATGTGTAATTGATTGTTATTTTACTTTGATTATATTCCAATCTGTAGAAACAAGTCTCATCGTTTCTTTGCAAGCTTGCATCTAGCTTGGAAAAGTTACAAGGCAATGCTGTCTTTGAGAACAGCCGGGGGATAAAATACAACGCATGTTGAAACAAATACTATGGACAGCGTTAGGTAGCTCGGAAGCACATTGAAGGTGCATCCAGTTATTCAGTCAAAAGCTAAAAGCCAACAGTTTAATCAAATACTCAGCAAACAACTTGTGCAAACACCGACTGGAGACAATGATTCGCAAGATACTCATGTATCTAACCTTAGGATCACGTTAATGAAATGGTTGGAAAAGGAAATATCAGTAAAAAAAAATTGCAACGATCAGTAACCATTTCCAACACGGACGTCTCAGATAAACAGGAAGAGGTCGATACAAAGGATGATCTAGCCATCAGAAACTATAATAAAAGATTTAACTATCATCAATTTATGAGAACAAAAATGTCATCCCTGATTCACAAATCCTAACTAACCGAATGGTATGTACACCTCTTCAATTCCTGCACCAAACCTATTAGCTGCGACTACTGGATTTTTTCCTGTCAGTCCTCTAGTGTTACCTTCCTCTTCTTCTTTTTCTTTTCTTCACTTACTGGCGTCTCTACGTTTTTCTTCTTATCCTTCTTATCCTTCTGATTGCTTGAATCCTTACGTGAGCCTGGAGCAGCCAGATACGCGTCCACACCTTTCGTATCAGTCGAACCTTTACTGGCTGCGATGTCTTTCACCTTCTTCTGCAAGAGCCCCACCGACGGTTTAAACAAATGCATCACAACAGCCTCTAAATAATGGGAGTTAATGAAGAAAATAAGGGCGTGAAATTACCTTCAGAGACTCAGTCATAGCTGACATATCAGACTTCGAAACAGCTTTACTCCCTTGCTCGGGAGCATCGGAGCTTTTATCGATCCTCTTCGTTTCCTGGTCGACGCCAGACAGATGTTAGAAAGTCACAAAATGCACGCACACATGTCTGGAAACTGACACCACCGTAAAACATCCGCGATCGAGTCGCTTGAAAATTGACGGTAGACAGAATAAGTATCCAAAGACATGACAAGGGATCCACTGACAAGAGTTGCAGGCAAAGAGGCTAGGCAGGACAACGATACTCTCTTACTATTCAGGTTCAACTCATACTATTGACGAGACCAGATCAGGACTATGCTGCAGGTCTATAAATACGAAAAGTAGTAGACGGTTCACCTTTGGAGGCACGAAAGCTGCCTCTCGTTTACGCTTGTTCTCTGCCAATACTTCCTCCTGTTTCTCTTTCTTCGCTTCCCACTTCTTAGCGGCCTTCATTTCAGCACTTAAGAAGTACTCACCGCTCTCGAGTTGCAAATCCACCTACATAACCACCCGTGTAACGTAAATTCAACGCATGGTGATAAGGTGAATCAAATGTCGTCCCGCATAAGGCATTACCATGTTCCATTCACAGTGGATGTTGAAGTAAAGAGGGTTGTAATATTCAATAAACAACCGAACGCAGTATTCTCCAGGACAACGATACAAACAAAAAAACCACCTTAGGTTTACCTTGCTAGGCTGTTGAGGTGGAGGGAAAGGTGTATATGTCTTCTTCTTCTGCTCCTTCACCTTCTTTTGCTTTACATTTCTCCTGCAGACCAAATATCGCACAAAAACTGAGCCAGTTTGCGCTGCCCGATGTAAAATTCCTTTTCGTCTTAGAAATCCACTCTTCTTTCTCAGAATTCTAAAGGCCTTGAAAGTTTCTTGTATTCCAAAGAGATCAGATTACTCTCTCCTCGTAAATTTTGATGCTCTTGATATCATTTTTACTGACAATGAAAATGTAGTTCCTACACATGATCCAGAGAATGCATCAAATCCTGAGAACCCACCACGCTAATTTCATAGAAATTTTTCGTGACACAAAAACCACTCCTTGAAATTCAAAGGAAATCTTATTTCAACGATAAGAACGGAATAGCTTACTTCTTGAACTTTGGTAAAAACCGATCCCAGTTTTGCTCTGCCAACTCCGGGTCTTTAGCAAGCTCTCGCTTGATCATAAGTGCCTGCAAGAAGACGGAAGCTTTGTAAGATTCAATCAAGATGCTGAAAAGTTTGACCTAAGTGAACTACGCATGCTCTGGATGGCGAATCACATCGATGCAATCTTAGGACCAAAGAAGCGGCCACAACACGGACGCAGACTCTGATTTCCACCCTCCAAATTGAAGTTTCCTTCATTAGACAACGATTTGCGCACCTTTCTTAGGATTATCTAATGGAACCCCTGAATATGGTTATTTATTACCTTGATATGATAGATAGGATGAATATTTTTTATACAGTCTTCGACGATCCGCCGCAGCGCTTTTAGCCCTTTAAACGATCCCATGGCGGAGACAGTGTTTCCCTGTTCAAGCAACGCCGCATGAGAAAAGGTTAATTCTTCCATAAACCCAAGAGACCAGACGTTCGATTTACTTTCTTCTGCGATGGGTGTTCCTTTGGCAACGGCAAATTCAGTCACTTTCATCATATCACCATGTCAGACACGTACCTGGACTAACATGTAGCATCCCGTCAACAACTCAATAGCCTGTATCCAAATCAGCAAAGATGGTCAGCAGATGTTGACGATCTCAAGAACTTCCTCATTGACTCTTTTGAAAGGAAGTCACATACTATAGTCACTGCCTAACAGATGGATGAGCAGGCCTACATGTCAGAACCTTTGCAGTAGCACCATTGGGACCCAACAGTCGCTGTCTACGTTTCACAAACCGCTCCTGCGCAAAAAGAAAATAAAAAATGTTAAACATTCAGTTCGCTGTCCTGATCGTGCTTGCATGCTCCAGGGCTTCCCACATACAATGCGTCAATATGCTGGTCGATATAGAAGGTAGCGAATGGAAAACAAGTCGCAGACAAGGGAAGAGCGACTAACATCTACTCGTACCTTGTTTCGTAACATGCTGCCAATTTTGATAATATCACACTGCATCTCATCGTCCAATATCTTCAAAGCCTGCAACTCAAGGACAGATAAACGAGTTAGTTTTCCCTTGTCCGGGCAAATATGGCCCTTACTGCTGGTAAAAGTCTGCGAATTAAAGCCAGCGGAAGCGCTTTGTACCTGCGGGGCAGGCACACTTCTCGATAGGAGCTTCAACAAATCTCTTGCTTTGACTATAATGTATGGATCACGAGTTTTTCTCGTCGTCCCGACGGTCATGGATCCCTCTACCTGTACCACAAAGCCTTGTTTGTCAGATATCCCTCAGTAATTTGCGTCCCCAATGTCTATAAAATCGTGTAGAAATTGAAGAGTAGATTGAATACCCGCGACGGCATAAACGACTTAATTAAGGCTTTGCACACTAGGGTTACTAATCATTCCAGATGGTAAATATCGTGCTCCCAACGGAAATATAGATGTAACCAACATCGATATGCTGGAATATATGATGACGAGGGCTTACCAGGTTGAGCTCACACTTGATTCCATGCTCTTTCAAGCTTGACGTTACCACCGGCCAAACTTCTTGCAGATACTTCTCTGAGAAAACAATAGGACACGGAGGTTCAGAACTTCACCGCCACCATCGAGCAGCAATAACAGCCGGCACAATAATTCCTCCCTCCACAACGCACAACCCGGCGAGAGACAAAAAAGGAAGCAACTTCCAATTCCAGACCATTCCAGACTAACCTCGGTACTGAGGAAAGAGAGTGGAAAACGAGCTCTCCTCGAGCATTCCACCCTCGTTCCATTGCGGGTCGAAGGCCTCCAGTTTCCAGTGATCGACGTCCGGAGTGTCCCAAGGCTTCGGCTTATCGTGCTTGCCCTTCTTCTTGCCCTCCAATTTGCCATCTCTGCCCTCTTTGCCCTCCTCTCCCTGGGCCGCGCGCTCCTTCTTCCTCTTAGGAGCCTCCATCGCTCGACCAATTCCGAACTGAATTCCCGAGCAGCAGAAGCAGCCGGGCCAGAGAGAGAGAGAGAGGAGTGGCGAGCGGGTTCAGGGTTTAGGGTTTAGGAATAATCCAACTTGCTCGTTCGCCCGTTCCTCGCCCCTCCGACGCGACCTCGCACCCCCCGCTCGCAGGCCAAACGCTGGCCGAGGCAATCACTGGGCAGAGTGGATCAACGAGACCGCATTTCCGCGATGAAGCTTCGGATTCATGCGCGATGTTCCACGAATACGACTCCACTGACAGAAGGCACGCAGCTCGCGCGCTGCACCAAACGCAGATCGTCGTCGCCTGTCGCGCACGGCTCTCCTCTTCAGTCCGGTGCTGCTCCGTGCCACAACTCGCGTCGGGCTATCAGGCTTTCTCTCGCCCTCCCCTTCCCTTCACCTTTCCTTCGGTTTCCCGGTTCGCCGCCGGTGACGTTGGGAGAAGAGCTTTAAACCTTATCATTTAGAGGAAGGAGAAGTCTTCACAAGGTTTCCGTAGGTGAACCTTGCACACACGCAATAGCTACCGATGTCAACCTCTGTGAATTTCGATGTCGTTTTTCCGGGTGCCGTCCCGTGAGGGGCGGTCGTCGACGGCGCTCGCCGGAATCCTGGGAGGGTCCTTCGTCTGCGGTCCGGCTCGCTTCTTGAGGAAAGACATGAACTCGACTGACGAGGGTCGGTCCGCAGTCAGTCAAGAACCCGAGGGACCGTTATGAATTTATGTTTTAAATATTTATTCATTTCTTTTCATGCATGTACTTTTTGTTTTTTTATTTATTATTTTATGTTTCTACATGTTTTTTTCTTTCTTTATGTTTTGATATGTTTATTTTTCTCTATTTTTAATAATTTACTTTTTACATGTTCATTTTTATTTGGATTTATTTTATATATATTATTATTTATTTCTGAATGGATTTATTTTTTACATGTTTGTTTCTTTATGGACTTATTTTCTATATGTCTTTCTTTCTTTATGGATTTATTGTTGATGTGTGTATATACTGATTTCTTTATGGATTTATTGTTCAAATGTACATTTATTTATGGATTTATTTTTATTTCCATATTTATTTAGGGTTTCCGGTTTCTTGATGGATTTAGTTTTTATTTTTTTTCCTTATTGGTTAATTAATTTAGGTAATTTTGACATGTATATTTATTTCTTTATGGATTTATTTTCCATTTGTTTCTCTGATTTGAATATTTTTTTCAATCAATTTTTTATAATTTTTATACAAAAAATTTTCAATATATTTATATGTTTTTTTCTATATTCATACTTCTTTTTTATTTCTTGATCTATTTATTTTGTTATTGTCTTATTTATTAATTATACATTATTTTTTATTTATAATTGATTTATAAATCTATTGATTTAATTTCAATTCAACTTTTTTTTCTGAATTGTGTAATAGTTAACCGGACCGTGGAAAGCTTACTGGAAACCGCTGCTAGATCCCCTGCGCTTCTGATTCTATCAACGCCGAAGGTGCAGTGACGAATGTGATGGAATTTTGTTCACCTTTGAGTGAACTGAGTTCTGCGAAGATTGGACTGGAACTAAGCTGAATTCGCTCGGTCGTCCACGCAGAGCAGTTTGCATCGTGGTGACCGAATTCATGAGCTGAGGCAGAATGGAATTGCTTGCTGACAGGCGTATCTTCGGCACTCCTTGGCCTGAAGTGAACAAAGGCGTAAGCTACGTCGATCTCGTAACGGCCAGAGATGAGTGTGAGTGTGCATCATCTTACTGCAAATTGGCGATTCAATTTGGTCCAACACGTCCACCTGTGGGAAACACGTTTGGCTTTTGTGTTCTGGTTATTTCTGGTTATTTCATGTTTCAAAACTCCTGAAGTTGGAATGACTCACCTTGATACAGGGTAATAGATGAGTGGCTGAATCTCTGTGGGACCCAATCTGAAATTGTTTCATTCGGGAGCTCTGGTTTCGACTGCATAGCTGTAGTTTCCCATGTGTGTTCATGAGAGAGGGTTCATAAATTTATAAATTCTATTCGTTGGACTGAACAAAGATGTTTTTAGACTCTTTCCAATTGAGAACTGGTTTCATTCATTGCAGCCAAAACTGTTCTTGAATACTACTGCTCAAGATATAAAAAGTCTGCATCTCGTGAAGGGTAAGTTTCATATGTCTTTTTTTGGTTGTTTGAGATGGAGTAAAGAGTCCATTCGATCCGTTGAGTTCGAGTCTCGCCTCATCACATCAGAATGCAGTGAATTTGCATTCGAATTTGTGACAAAAGTGTCTCCTGACTCTGTATTGTTGTACGTCACAGATGGATACAGAGAATCTCCAATGACCAGGTTGGCCGTTGTTTTCCCCTTTGCAATATCAGCCTTTTTCCTTTGTGCTTTGTGAAAGTAATCATCACAGCTGATTACCTCGGTGGTGGGTAGCATGACGTGAGACTTCGAAGTTTGTAAGCAGGTTCGAGTTGATGGATTGGTGATCAGTTCAGCTGAGCTCATTCTGAGGTGAGTGAACACTCCATTTGAAGTCCTAGCGTTTTGTGCTTAACTATTGAAATTTCTTATGCATGCCTGGTTTGTGTTGTATATAAAATCATATGGTTGTGGTTTTCGTCAAACCTGCAGAATGGGATCCCGTCTTGAGTACCAGCGAGTTCCGTGGAAGGAGCCTGCTGCACCTTATCTTCTTCAGATCCTTTATGAAGACCAACACGTGGTAAGAAACATCTCAGGAGCATCAAGAAGTGAACGGATCACCTTCATACTCATGCTTACTAAGAATGCCGGCCATGAGCTTCTGGAACTTTCTCGACTTTAATCCATGCTTGCATTTTTGTAAGTTTCTATGGAGCTGATCATGAAGTTCAATTGTGTCGTGGGTATTTTACTTTCTTTTATTACCATGCTTACAAATGCAGTGTCCATGCTGAACGATGAAGATCAAGTGTTTGTCTTCAGTTGGCCCGCTGGTCTTTGAAGTTCTAACTTCGCAACTGTTATCAGCTTGCTCTCAATAAACCATCAGGGCTTCAAGTGTTGGCGGGTGGTCTTTTCCAGCAAAGAACCGTATTGCAGCAATTGCAGTGGCGCGATGAGTATAATACCAGTTATGGGCGTTCAGACAGCAGTAACTTTCAAGCACATACGTGGCCGACGTCTCCTGTTCATCGTCTCGGAAGAGGCACTTCAGGTTTGGCTTTTTTCTCTGGTCCTCGTAAGGTTATACCTACAGTAGGTCCAATGCAGGCCTGATCTTTGGTGATCTCTCATAGAAGGAAATCATGTATGGTTAATTGTGTTCCCAGTTCAATCAGTCTTCGTTAGGTTGAACATACTGTAGATAAATCATGGATTGTAGCAGAACGATAGGGTAAAAGATGTCATCTTATGTTGTAATTCTCGTCAGGTGTCTTGCTTTGTGCCAAATCTCCACGAGCAAAATCTTTACTTGCTGCAGACTTAGCAGCGTCTACAGAAAGCACCACCGGCAGGTATGCCTTCGCCGTTCTTGTGAAGTACTGTAGTTGAGAGGTTTGATACATCCATAGAACAGTCATGCTCCTCACAAGTTTTATCTTCGAAGTATGTGTACCGGTTTCCTTCACATTTTCATCCAGCCCAATCTGGAGTATATCTGTACATTTAGGTAGCAATGTGCTGGAGCCCATTGTTGGCCAAAACGCCACAAAACTATAGCTGTCTTTGGTGTTTAGAGTTCGGCATTACATTGACAGTAACGACGGTAATTTTGGTAAAATTCTGTAGAGCTTCTTGAATTTCAGGAGCGTTGGTGGTGCATCACCAAAATCTGACGATAAGCAAAGACGATTTTCAAAGACTTACCGGGCCCTGGCAAAGGGTGTCATAGCTGCAGATGAGGTTTGTCGAGAACCTTCGTACCTATCACCCGGTTAAACATTGCATTCAGAGGCAGGCAGTTCATGAGCTAAGTCTTTAAAAAAGAAACTGTCTACAGGCCGGCTTATTTTTTACGTGGTTATTTAATCGTTGGATTGATTACAAAGGGGGTTCTCATGGTTCAAACCGTTTTTCCTCACTTTATTAAGTCAACAGGTCCATACAAAGCCAAGAGTAGACAAGAACTTGCATGGCGTATGTTCAGCGAATAATTTCACGTTGCTCCAGGACATGTTTTCTTGGCATCGCTGTGCAGTCAAAAGACTTTTGTCTATGAAATACGTTTTGCGAAATGCCAGTTTTGCATGGATAAACTCATTGGTTGTACCTACTGACTCGACTTTGATAGTTGCCATTGTAGATCACCGTCGATCATGCGATAGGAAAAGTCCCGTATCCCGGAGTTGCTGGAGGACTATACATGGCTTCCCCGACGGGTATATCTGCTAGCTGTGTTAGATATATGAGCATGACCCTCTCACTTCTTGTCGTAGGCCTCTGGCTATCAATAACGTGGACGTACAATTGATCGTACGACTTTTTGACTGTATCGAGTTACGTGTGCTGCGAATTGACAGGAAAGCCATCACTATCCAAGGTAGTTGTACTCTGGCGAGATGAAGTGAACAATTGTACTCTAGTTCAGGTTTGTTCAAGGTACCACTTACACTGAATTTGCAAGTTTCTAGCCACAAAAATCCACTTTTTCGTTGCGCACACAACCTTATTGACTTCTCTTTACTGAATGGTTCCTTGACAAGTCGATGAGGAACAAACAGCAAGTCCCAAGAGGAAAATAAGCTGACCCTTCAACTTTCAGGTGAACATTTTGACTGGGAGGCCCCATCAAATCCGAATCCATCTCGCAGCTGCCGGCCATCCCTTGATAGGTTTGTGCCCACCTTTTTAGTTTCATCTTAACGACATTACGTCCTCTGATGTGAGTAAATATTTCTTCTTTGGGACTCATAAGTTGATGATTGATGACTCTGCTTCCCCCAGATATACTCTAAACTTTGTCAAGTTTAGAGTATATCTCTTCCATAAAATTGTATCTTATATCTTTATAACTAATAACTTAGAGAGCGGTGTCTTAACAGGAGATCCGCTGTATGTTGAGGGTGGAATCGTGCAAGAAACTGATCATTCTGATCGTCTGCAACATGAGGGCTCTCCCGAAGAAGATGGGTGAGTCACTTCTCTGGAAGATTTCCCAAATACAGCTCAACTCTCTGTACTTTCAACGGCTAATGGTGAATTGTCAAAAAATTTCACTTTCCTTCATATATAATGCAAGATCCAATCGGTTTGGTCTAACATCCAATTCTCATACAGGGGCTATCAAAGAATAGAAGGAGCACTACCTGGTGATTGTGGTTATTTGCTGCATGCCTGGCGATTGGAGTTTTATCATCCCATTTCCCATGAGGTCGTAAGTCTTACCTGGATGTGAGGAGTGCTGAGTAGGGGGACGAATAATGCTTGTTAGAATGTTGACAGACAAATAAAGTATTGGGAGAACTTGGGTTTTAGGTGAATTGACACCTTTCAGCTGATTACATGTGGATTCACCCATCACAGATGCCAGTTATGCTGAGGCCCTTCGGGATTTTTAAAAGAGATCATAAAGTTTGCACACTGAGTGAACCATCTGAAGGTTGGGCTTGAATCAAGCTTCTAATTTGAACATCTTCCGTTTTGTCATTGTGCAGATGGTTGTTGTTGTTGCACCTCCTCCTCCCGCTTTGCGAATGCCAGGAGAAGAAGGAGATGGTAATTTTTTATGCTAACGAGGACATTGTTACCTACAGGATCCTATTTGTCTACAGCTTTACTTTTCTCGCACTGTGCACAAGTATCAGTTTTAGGTCTTTGGATAGATAAATTTTCTGTCCCTTCAAACGCATTCTGAGCCTTTTCACTGTCTAGCTAGTAATTTAAAGTAGCCACGTGCACCAGGGTACAACGTGATACTGTAGTTTTGATCGACAACACCCACTGCCATTGATGTCTAGTACAGAGGACTGGTTTTGTTGCAAAGTCTGTCAGCAACAATTACTGGCGTCACAAGTCAGTGAAAGATTTGAAATCAATCATTTATTTTTAAATATTATTATCAAAATTGAATTAAAACGCTCGTCAAGAACAAAGGAAGGCCCGAAAGTAGAAGGCTGGTCACTCTACAATATCATATTTCGCACAGTGGAGAAGGTGAAGCGAAGAGATGGATGGATGTCAATTTCTTGAGTTAGATGTAAGCAGATTTCTGTGTGGCGGTTCTGTGATTTATTAGTTTCCTGCCGTCACCAGCTTTGAGGATTCAGCAAAGAATTTCGCTGGCTGTGAAATCACTTTCTTCTGTGCTCAGTCTAGTGTTGTCTTTATGGGATTTAACGAGATTTAGAGTACTGGGTTGGTCACCGAGCTGTCAAGTGATGAAAGCAGCAGACTATAATGCTTATCTTGGATCAGAGAAACTCGTTCCATAAAACTCATTTCATCTCACTGGACAGGGGACCTGGTTGTGTAAGATGTAATATCTTTTGCTACAGATTTTCATTGCATCCGTGATCATCACATCCTTTGTCTCGTGATGATCTTCGATTTACTGAAAACATCAAGAAAGATGAAGAAGTCACTTTATGATTTTTTTGATTCGTTTGAATCTTCGCAACTTTTGTGGTCATCTCTAACTTCCGTTGCTTCTTTGGCATTACGTCTTTCACAACAACCTTATTCGATTCCTCAGATGTTTTCTCGTTGTAGATCTTCATCGTCTTGTTTTTTCTTGTTATAAGATGACATACATTTGTTGCATTCTTGCTTCTTATATTCAGCCTTGTAAATATAGGAAGCCTAATCAAATTCATACATGTTTTTTCATTCCTCATCTTTGGCTTTGTCAACCACATCGACATCTTTTGTCTCGAGATGATCTTACTTAAACGAGTACTTGAACTCATAAAAAAATGAAGAAGTTAGTTGATGATTTCTTCTATTCGTTTGATTCTTGTCAGCTTTCGTGACCTTCTTGTATTTTTGTTGATTCTTTGACTTGCATCTTTCATAACATACTCACTTGATTCCTTAGGCGTTACTTCGTCCTACTCTTCATCGTCATGTTTTTGCTTGTTGTAAGTTTATATAGATTTTTTATAATTTTGTTTTTTCTATTGAGAATTGTCAATGAAGGTAATTTTTTTTAATTCATGCATGTCTTTTCATTTCTCTCCTTTGACTTTGGCAATCACGTCAACACCCTCCAGCTCAAGATGATACTTAAACGAATTCTTGAACTCATCAAGAATACTTCTTGATGAGTTCAAGAAGTATGAAAAAATCAGTTGACTATCTCTATGATTGATTTGATTTTTGCAACTTTTAAAGCAATTTTGGATTTCCGTTGCTTGTTTGGCTTTGCGTCTTTCACAATTACTTTACTTGATTTCTAAAGTAAAGTAAGCTGACATAGACTTATCACACTCTTGCTTATTCGGATGAGTCTTGTAAATGTAGCGAGTCTTTTTTAATTTGGACATGTCTTTTCATTTCTCTTCTTTGGTTTTGCGAATCACGACTACAGCTTTCATCTCGGATGATACTTCTTAAACAATTTTTTGAACTCATCAAGAAAAATATAGAAGTTAGTTGATGACCACTTTGATTGGTTTAAATTTTGGAAGCTTTAGTGATCTTCTTGGATGTTCGTTGTTTTTTAATTTTGCATCTTTCATAACATACTTACTTGATTCCTCGGATGATTTATTAGATGAGGAAACATAAGTCTTAATATGAGGAGTACTTGATGGGACCCAAAAAAACTCAACTTACTTGATAGAACCTAACGGTTTCATTTTACGATGGGATCTCCTCGACGGCCATCGTTGGAGATGTTACAATAGGAATCGGGTTATGGCAAGACCATGTCGGGAGAATTTCAAAATCAGGGTGCACGTTACCCAAACTAGTCTTTCTAAGACTAGTTTGCAGCTTGTATGAGAGATGAAGTCCAACGGAAGCATTTCGAATGAATGGCGCTCGAGGTCTAGATTTTGCAAGCGTTGTTTGGCTCGTTTTTAATTGACAAAAGCAATCGAACGCACTGAATATTGCCATGTTTTGAGAAATTCTTGCAGTCGTAGCTTCTCTCGATTCCAATTCGAATGTCCATGTGATCAACGTCGAAGGAAGCGGAAAGCATTTTTGTGCAGGAATCAACTTGCAGGTTTTATCAACCGATTTTGTGCAGTACTTTTTTGCTAGTGGTGGTGGTTGTCATTTAGGGGTTGAGAGGGAGGGATTCTAAAGTTACGTCAAGTGGCTGCAAGAAGCTTTCACTTCTTTCAAACATTGTAAAAATCATGTCATCCTGGCCAAATTGCTCTCACGGGAAAGAATATTTTGGCCCTACAATGTCTCTTCACACCACAATGTAAAGTATCAAGTTATAAGAACTGTTATTGGAACAATGTTGAAGGTGACACCTATGGCCGTTGAATGGGATTCTATCATGTAAAATGAAAATTGTTGGATATCATTAAATGATTTGACTTTACCATGGTCTCATCAAGTAATTAACTCTAATATGAAAGATAACTAGAATGAATCTCATTTTTTAATATAAATCTTATCAACAAGTAGATAATATATCATCTCTACCATTAATTTCAGTTCTAATGGATGGATAACATAACAATTAAAATGATTACTGACATATGATTCTCAATTAATAATCTGATTATCATTTTTAATACTTTCATAAAAATCAAATTGATTATTGATGTTTTGTTTTTAACTAACATATATATAATTACCTATTAAATACATGGATTGTATATACGAGTATGTAATATTCATCAAAATAAAATTTCATCTTTATTTTGATCCATTTTTAGCTTAATTATAATCAATAAATAAATTTTTAAAATTTTATGAATAAAATGTTTATTCAAGAAAAATTAATATTATGAGAACCATATCAAGTTTTGAATATTTTTATAATTTTCAACTGAATCTTACTTGAAATTTTTAGATTGAATTATTCAAACTAAAATGTATTTATATCATCATACCAATTTTATATTGCAATTTTTTAAATGAGATGAATGAGTACGAATGATACTTTTCAATATCATTATGATTGAACTTCATTATTGATTCATTTGTCCAAAAAAATATGGATATTTTTCAAGTAGTGTACATTCTATTTTATTCATTTTATAAAATTAATCAAGATTTGTATTCATAAGAATGGTTAAATGTTGAAACAAATGTTTACTCTATATTTCTTTCAATGATATAGGAATATAAAAAATTTCAACTCTTTTGATGATCAATTTAGATTTCAAATCATATAATACATAATATTATAATATGAAGTATTATAAAAAATGAAACTTCATATTTTCTTTTTGTGTAAAATTCGATAATAATATTTAACATTTATAAAAAACTACTTATCATAATATTTTATTGTATGCATTGAATAGTAGATCATACATATATATATCAATAAAATTTCATACTAATGTAGATATTATTCAGCTTTTTTAAAAAAATCTAAATTTTAATTTACATGTAAGATATTCAAATATAATATATATATTATACATAAAAATTCTAAAATTAAATTTAGTTTTGAATTTCAGAATGTAATTTTTTACAAACTTTTGATGCAAATTGAAACGTTTATCATTTTATCAACAATTTTAAAACTAGTATTTTTTATTCCAAAACTGACATACATGAAGATGAAAATTATTCCAACAAACTCATTGGTGTAGATGATCAATTCTGAGAGTCTTGTAAATAGGTTCATTGTTGCTCGAAATTATAAAAACGCTATGCATGTTGTTGTTATGGTTTCGATTTTTATGTGAAAATGAAATTTTGATTATTCAAAATTGCGGATTGAATATCGGTACACATTCTGTTATTTGCACAAAGAGAACTATTTGCGCAATAACATTATGATTCACAAGAACTTAAATTCATCACTAAAATTTTCAATCAAAATTGTAATCAATTTGCGAAAATCCCGTGAAACAATCATTTTGCGAAAATCCTCGAAATTACATAAATACGTAAAGTTCTTCAAAAATGCTACAGTGCATTTATCATCACAACAATTTGTAAAAACCTACAAGCAAATTGTCGGTAGATGCGAGAAGCAAATTTGGCTCTGGAAGAACGAGTATTTCCTACAGAACGGAAATGGAGCAAAATATCAGACCGCAATGGGAACATGGGCTGTCAGAGGAGAGCCACCCAAGATGACGTGGACAAGCAAAGCTCGTGCAAAGTCTTAAATCCAGAAAGCTCTGTAGGGGAACGAAGCACTGAGCAATCGCCCGGCCATGGACATCGGGATGGCCAAATTCACAGTCCGCCCGATGATCTGCGAACCCGTGAGTTCCCCCCTCTCGCACTCGATTCATCGCACTTCTCGTCTAGCTTTGCAATTGCGTTGCCATGCTCTAGAGAATCGATGGAACTTTCTCACGTGCGCGTCGGCTCGACAGCGCTGTCGTCTGGGCTCGTCGTCCTCGGGCAGTCGAGTTCGTAGCCAGAGGAAAGAGCGGCCGGAATCGAAGTCGGCGAAATTGCAACGCAGCGAGGTCGTCGAGCTTCTTGCGGTGGCGTTGAAGACTCTCATGGAGCCTGAGAATCAAAAGCGCCTGAGGGCGCGACTCTGCAATCCGCAGCCGTCGATCAGAGCTCCCCTTCTGCCTTCGGAGAAAAACGACGATGCCGACGAGACTTCAGTCGACCTCCTCTCACAGCGACGACGGACAGAGGCGCCGTCGATCAGAGCTCCCCTACTGCCTTTGGAGAAAAACGACGATGACCTCCTCTCACCCTCCCTCTCCCTCTCCATCTCTGCAAAATTCGAAGCTCCTCCTCCTGCGCGCACTGAAGAAATTCAAAGCTCCGACGACGACGAGGACTCGTCCCTGAGCACGATGCGAAGACTGAAAACGCTCGACGTCCATTCTTACGTGCACAAGGCCTTGAGGGAGAGCTTCTTGCGATCGCACTTGCGGGCCCGGCAAATCGAGGAGTGAGTCCTCTCGCCAGACCAGACCTTGCTAGCTTCGTCATTCGTAGCGTGTAGATTCAGAGTCCTGTTCCGATTCGAGCCATCGAGAAACTGTCGTCGCCAACTGGCTTTCATGTTTCTGCGCACTCACGCGCGTCGTTCCTTTTCTTTGAAACCCGAATTGCTCTCCTTGCTTCTCGCGTCTCTCATCAATTTCATCAATGCCCCAGACTCGATTCTCGTCCTGTCGGTCGACGTCATCACTTGCGGCCTCTAATGTCTTCACGGCCGTCAATTCACAAGGACCGATTGAATGAATGCCCAGCAGCTCAAAATCAGAGCAACGATGGAAGGCAGGAAGGAAGCAGATTGCCGGAGTCGGTGTCGGTGTCGGGGTCGATGCAATTTGAAATTCAATGTGAAATTTGAAATTTGAAATTCGGGAAGTGATCCAGAAATTCGATGGTGCCCGTTGGATGAATGTGCGAGCGCTTCAATTTCCTGTCGAGACAGGAGAGAGCGTCGAGGCGCGGCCGGGGGGTCAACCGTAGTTGCAGAGGCCGAAGGTGCAGGGGCCGGCGGAGCAGGTGACGCCGCAGCGGCCGCAGTTGAGGCGGTCGCTCAGCAGGTCGACGCAGGTCGAGGAGCAGCAGGAGGCGCCGAAGAAGCAGCCGCGGTTGCAGCCGCCGCAGTTGAACGAGTCGAACTGCACGTCCTTGCAGAAGCCGTTGCAGCAAGTGGAGGCGTTGGTGCTCGCGCTCAGCCCCGGCGCGCCATCGCACGCGCCCGGCGCGCCGAAGCACCCGAAGTGCAGCGCGTGCTTGCGCGGATGCCGATTCACGAGCGCAGCGCTAGAAGCATGAGGATCCGAATTGCGCTGCGCTTGGATCGAGCGCATCACGTACGAGCTCACTTTCCATCTGGTCGGCGTCGGCGTCGTCGTCGGCTCGACGGCGGCGATGGCGGCGGCGCACGGGACAGCAGTGAGAGTCAATTCGAGCGCAATCGTCGTCACCAGAGTCAGAATCGTGAGCAATCGCTCCATCGATCAGTCAGTCAATCAATCAATCAATCGCTCGGTCGTCAATCGGTCGCCTCGCCGTTCGTTTCCTTCTTTCCTTGGTCCTCGGAGCGGTGCCTGATGATCATGAAGACAATCTGCTGCTGCTGCCCTTTCGGCCCTCCCTCCGCTCACATTGCGCTCGAAGCGGTTACGGTCGAGCGGAATCCGAGCACTCCTCCAGCTTTCAAGTCTTGTGCGTAACCTCTACGACCTTTCGTTTCGCGACAGTTTCCTCTCTCGCCCCGCCTTGATTCTGCCCCGCCGCCCCCTCCTCTTCTTCGTCCCCGTCGCCCTGTCAGGGAGAGACCAAGGTAGCAGGACGCCGAGCAGGCATTCATTCTTCCATCTCCCGTTCTCGAATCGTCTCTTCCACCGAGCTCAGTGTCGATTTCTGTCGATCAGTGTCGAGCAATCATGCTGTTTAAGAAGCAAGGTCGTCGCCCACCACTGCAATGCGTTGAAGCTCGAAACTTGCCAAGGAGATGGAGAGGGAGAGGGAGAGGGAGACGAAAGGTGATGGTGGTGGGGGGAAGGAATTCGCCGAATTCATCTTGTCGTCGACGAAAGGTCGGCGACGGATGCCGTCTTGAGCTTGAGATTCATGCTCGGCGAAAGGTGCGGTCGTTCTGCTAACCGTCGGCGCTCCCGGTTCTGCATCGAAACAGACTGCGCTTCGAGGGGTATCGAGTCGGTTGTCCTTGACAACCGTTCTCCGCTTCTCGACGGCGGCCATCGAGCTCGCAATACAAATGCCCCGCGACCCCGAAGGTGCTCGTAAACGCGTGCGGCCGCGCGTTGTGCAGGCGTCAGGGAGAAATCATGATGGCGCCCTTGGTTGGATGATGGATGGATCCATGGATTACCCGTGCGGGGGAGCGATCATTCTCCTTGCCTGCTGGCTGGCTGGCTGACAGACTTGCCCGAGGACGGTTCGTTTCGAGAGTTCAGTGATCGGCTGATATTCACTGGAAGCCGCGTGTGGATCGATTCGTGCACGAGCATATAGATCAGCGGAAAGATGTAACGAACAGGCACAGAATTTGAGGAATGGTTGAGACTCTGAGGTTGTGACAGAAGCCCCGCCTGCACCGATGAAGTCCAGGATAGCCATCATTGCTCAATCATAAGCAATTCGACGCTCGCTGCCTTCTGTTGGACAGATCGTTAATCCACACCTGGAGATTGAGATTCTCCAGGAGATTTTGCAATTGCTACGCGCACATATTTAAAGCCTGTTTCTTTCCTGTCGATCGTCACTCCCTCTCAGTCAGCTGTCACTGACATTCGCCAGGCGATGCAGACCATTTTGGTCATTCGAGCGCCTGGCCTTGATATGTCTGTAGACCATAAACATGTTGGACGGACGTGGAGCTGGTAGAGCTCGCGAGCGCCATCCTGAAGCCGATCACCATAGAACAGAAACCGGGCACTACTTGTTGCAATTCTTGAATAGAATCAAGCAGAAGGACGCCATGTCTTCGCATGCAGCAGAGTGTACTACTACCTTCACAATTTCTGTCAACTAGAACTGAAGCGATATGGGTCTCGACGGATGGGAGGCGAAGAGTGGATTTAGCTCTTTGTACGTGGAATGTCCAATTTCCATCCCGGACACTCACTCCGCTCTCTCTGACAGGACATAGCTTCGTGCAAAGGCTTTGACACTCGTCCCTTGCGGGGCCTGGAAATTTTTGGCCGGGCGACGAACACAACACTACATGTCGAACTTATTCCAGCTCTAGATATGTTACGAAAAACGGAAAACTTCGGATGTACAAGAATTAAAGTACGTACACGAATTAAACCACAAGCCGGGGCCATATCCATGTAACATCCATATGTTCTATAAGTTAATGTTTATAGCTGATCCAGATGAGATCGAGAACGGAAAATGGTGTTCATCACAGACAGAGAATTCAGAGTATTTTCTCTGTTTGCAATGAACATCATGTGTACTTAGTAAAGAATACATAACAATTGAAGAACTGAGAGATTAGTTATCCCTCAGAAACTAACCCATATCTAGTATATGGATTTCAATCATTTGGGCTACAGGGTCGGGGTGGGATGACGTGAATTTCGCAAATACACTTTTTCTAATTCCAAATAAACCGTAGTGTCACCTGCCAGTAAAGAAGTTATTCCGCGAATTTAAAACAGTTAAGAAGCTCATGGCCATTTCCACGATGTCAAAGTTCCTGGAAGCGAAAATAAGCTCATGAGTTTGGATTTTGGATAGCACAAGTGGTGTTCAATGTGAGTGCAATGGAATTGGTTTTTCCTGGGTGTATTCTGTTACTCGTGAAAATCTAGTGACGTTCTATCGTAAACCAACAATCAACTCCTAGCCATTTCCACGATGTCAAAGTTCCTGGAAGCGAAAATAAGCTCGTGAGTTTGGATTTTGGATAACACAAGTGGTGTTCAATGTGAGTGCAATGGAATTGGTTTTTTCTGGATGTATTCTGTTACTCGTGAAAATCTAGTGACGTTCTACCGTAAACCAACAATCAACTCCTAGGTTAGGCACTTCAAAAGGTATCATTCGTGGAAAATCAACATCCCGTTTATACTCTTGATTTTTTCAAAAATCGTAGCCATAGTATCTATAACTCACTGAGATATATGTACTGCACAAAAAGTAAATGCAGTGCAGCCTAGCCAAAGGTAAGTGCAATCATTAAATTATTCGAGCATTTACGTTGAGCACTAACGTCTAAACTGCCCACTTGTGCATATTCTATTATTGGCACAAACCAGCATGTTTTCGCTGCCAAGAACCTTGACATCGCTTTTAGATCGCGGAGGTGGTCCATTGAAATCCATTAGAAGTGTAGTCGCCAAGTTGAACTTTTTCTGTAGCCCCATCCGGATCACCTTTTCCTACACGGACCCTCTAGTCACATCCCAATGACTGAAGTTCGTATATTAGGGTGAGGGCTAATTAGCCCTAGAATAACTAACCTCGCCCTTGAGTAATTTGTAAGTATGTGACTAATTCCAGAAAATGAGCCCAAGTGATTGGGAAACCTTTGGAGAAATCCTTCAATGAAGCATTAGGTGTATATGGCGAAGAATGAAAAATGTGATACTGTAACTACTAACCGAGTTGAAAAGGCAAGGAAGATTAATTTAAAAACTCCGAAAGTAACTGAAAGTAAGTTTGGAATATGCAGAAGTCCGTCATATTGGAGAGAAATGGCGGAGGAGAAAATAACTGCCACACTGTTGACATCATCTACTGTTAATAGCTTCGGATTTTCAAACGGGATAAACGGAACAATGTTGACTTGAACTATTGCTCAAGCCTTCGGATCCCAAACGGAGAAACTTAGTTCATGCTTTCGTGCCGCATACTTTCATTTTCGAGCTATTAACGCTGTTGTTCGCTCTGCAATCGTACTTTTACCTATGGTGGATTACCGTGATTTGCCCTTCAAAACTGTACACTGTTGATGATAATATATTTTGATGATGTCACACACATCACATAAATTTCTTGGAAAATGTGTACACCTTTAAGGAAAATTCTGGAATGATGGTAGTAAACTAGAATGAACGGTCAGCAAACAATCACCTCACCTTCCAGGGAGGAAGTAATTTACCGAATCCGACTATACATAAAGGTTCCATCTCAAACAATCGCATCTATGAAAGCCTTCACTCTCCTACGTTTGCGTGTTGTGTTCCCTTTACGAGGTTCTGAAACGGTGGCAATCACCCCCTTAGCACGTTACTCCTCTAGAACGCGCACTTGTGATCCTTTTCTGAAGCGAACATGAAGTACTCAAATAGGAATTTCCATACGACATTTCGTGATTGCGGGCATTTCAGCGGGATCTGTATCATGAACGCCCAGTGGTGCGAGCTGACTCACGACCACTCGTGAGCTCGCGCTACTGAGAAAACCGCAAATCGCTGGCAGATCCATCTGAACTGATCAGGCTGCACTGGAAACAATCTGACATACATTTGTACCAGCCCGTACACTGGAAACTTTGACTCAAGCGGATCTCTACAGTGGCAAATGTGAGTACAATCTCCATAAAAAACACAGATAGTTCTACGTGCGGCAATAAAAATTAGATTCAACCCATCTTGCTCAAAGTATCGATATTTATTGAGTGCGATTCAAACCTAAGATCCCATCTGCGAACTGACAACGACCGGAGTAAAGATTTTCAAATACTTTTTCTGGCGCATGAATAACCCGTGGGCAATTTTAAACAAAGACACCATCAACACATGCAATTTCACTGCACATCCGACAAATTCGAAAGATCACCATTTCAACGCCAAGTGCGATTCAACAAGAACTCAAATCAGACTTTACATCCACCAGGCAAATATGCTCCGCTGTACAGAAAAATACTCTACGCGGCAGCGAGTTGACATTGAAAAAGTTAATCAACCTATTAGTGGCCGCTGTGTGGAGTCAACTAAGACTAAGAGACAGCCCTCCTCCCCAGAAGGAGCAATCACATAAAGCTCTGAATTAAAATAACATGACCAACTTTATCTTCCACAGGTTTCACTACGTAGAAGAGTTTGGTAAGCTTCATTTGTCCAGCTATACAGCGCACTGTGTTATCGAGATTGCAAACATTGGCAGGATGTTGCTGGGCAACCAGCCTTTTAGCTACTCTCATTACAGCCCTTCTTTAAGCGCAGCATGCTAGACAGAGCAGAAACGCATTATTTACCAAGCTACTGACGAAACAATATACGCTCAAGGGAGATCTGCTCCTAGTTCCTTAATCTGCCACAGGCATGTGTGGCAATCTACACTCATTAGGGAACGTGAAACAAATATAACAAACAACTCCCTAAGAATTTGACAACACAAGCTGAAGATGGTGCAGCACAGTCCTAGCAAAGCAACCCACACCATAATCTAAATGCTTGTACCCCATGATTGCCTTCTATCTCTACGAGGAGATGGCATCCGGAAAAGGGTGAGTCCGCAGTAAACTAAAGTTGCATAGTACTGGCCGAAAGACATGGCCAAGGGAACGAGAGCAGCTAACAGACTTCTAACCACATCTTCTCTTACACCGCCGATAAGGTCACAAATATTGTTAACTTTCACTGATCTTAGTCGTCATAATCCCCAGCGTGTTCCAGTAGGTAGTTTGCGGCCAATTGCTCATTCTTGTCACATGCTAGGAAGGCTTCGATAACAAGGTTTCGTTCAAATCCCATGGCCTCAAGCTGTACATCACAGACAAATCAAGCAAATATATGAACAAAATATAAACGCGAGATATTAGAAAATAAGACATGGGTGGAAACGCTCAATGCTGTTAGACGACACTGCAATTTTGAAAGTATTGGTAGCACTATATGAAGTTTCAAAAAATAAATGGAGATCAGCCCAAGGAGTTCAGCACCGGGTCCTTAACGCATAGTATACAGATAAGATAGAAGAAGGATAAACATTGAACATGTGAGCTTAAAAAGGCATACACAACTGAAGGACACGGACCTAAAATTAAAAACCACACAATATCTAAACAATAGAGCATTGATTGCAACAGTGCCTTGACACCATCTTCTGCATATAAGAGCAAGCATCTCTTTGCCATCGTGCAATCAGCTGTTTTCAGCCATTGTAGATGCCAGAGTAGTAAGAGGATTCTTCCCAACAGCATTTGCTGCGCAAAATACATGGCACTATATAGCACACTATGTATACATATTACCAAACCCTAGTATGAGGCAAAGCTATCGAGTGGATAATAGCCGATAACCAGATATAAGCATACAAAATTCTTCATATACAACGTAAGAGGCAGATGACGATAAAATATATACAATGTATACACTTTACATATCAGTTACGGACGATCTAAACATATGATGAAAGACAACATCGGGATGAATGATCTCTCACGCAACATAAGCTAGCCGCCATTCCAATAACCAATAACACATTGAGTTGCAAAATTTATAAATGCGAGAACCTTGCTGCATAGGGTACTAAAGAGAAAAAGATTCAGACAATAGAAATGAAAAGACCATGGGAAGTACTAACCAGGTCTTCTCATACAGTAAGAGAAGTGGATCTGAAGATTCAGAACAAGAAGATGCTACTACTACCTCCTTAAAAGTTACAAAAAGAAGACATACCCGATCAATAGCTTCCCTCTCCTCTGGGGTGACGTTTATAGATTGAGGCATGGCTCCTGCAAGCTGACCAAGCAAGTCTCTGATAGGAAAAGAAACACAATAAACACAATATAAGAAATAGAATCCCATGATCTTCAAATCAACAGTCGCTTCTCTGAACAAATTACAAATGTCTACGACATAGTATCTACTCAATGCTCATCACCTCTAGAAAAATTTCTCCAGGATAACTCACCCTTCACCACCTTCACCGCCTGGTTCGTTGATAAGACGTAGAAATTCGGGCTGATTCTCATTAATGAGACGCAGCAATTGCGGGTTCTGCTTTCCAAGCTCTTGGAGCATAGGCTGAAAATAAATTGAAAAACAACCCGAGGTCAAATTCACGTGAACAGCTATGTATGCTAGAAGTACGTAATAGCACTGAACATACAACCCATGCAAACCTCTCAAGGATTCATTAATATAGATCTAATTCGTAAAAATTGTTGTTTAAAACGACTTAATTTTCTTGCCACAATACAACCAGAATCCGATCTTAGAGTTTCCCAAAACCGTAACTTTCTGCCAAAATAATTTTTGTCACATATCCTCCAAGCGAAGGCATTGGAGGCATATGTGACAAGAGTTACTTTGCTTATTATGCTTTGAGGAACAGGAAACCACTCCACGCGAATGTAACACAAAAGGATGAAAATGAAAAAGCCCTCATGCTAGAGCTCCAGCCCCGATCCACAAGCCTCAGTAGCCATAAGGGTCAAATAATGCTACTCCATAATGGGTGGATTCATACTTCTTTTATTAAAAATACGTCCCCTCACACTGCCTGTGGTTTTGAGATTCTTCCTTTCCTTAACAATTGAGAAAATCGGCATTGACGGGTTCTCTAGTCTCTAGTTGCTTCTAGGAATAAAAGCATATTTGAAATTCGTCTAAATATTATTTTTCAACACTCCAGTCACCCAGTGAAATAAGCATGAAGGAACTACAGCTTCCAATTACACTTCAAATTACATACCTGCAAAATTTGTGGATTCGCTTGAACCATGGTCCTCAAAGCTTGAAACTACAGGAAGACAATGCCGTAATCAGCTTAACCTCATAAGCGATACGATCATAGACTATTCAATATTTCTTAACAATTTTAACCAACCAAATCTTTCCTTTCTCCTAATATCGTTCAGGGTAGGATAAAGAAATTATTACTTAAATTCACACCCTAATACGACTGTTAGTTTCTAGACAGTATGATCCTGCCTGCAAACAACTCTACACTAACAAAGGCTCACTATGGAGACTAACGAAGGCTCACTATGGAGAGAATTCTACACAAGGTGAGGAGAATACCTGCGCGTTGTTTCGTAGAAAATCCAGAGCACCTGCACCGGCACCTGGGCCGCCAATACCTGGGATACCCTGAAATGGAAAATGACAAAAAAAGCTCAGGAATCCACACACTAACCATAAGGATACAACATTTTGGCCTAAAATTTTAATAAAAACCACTCTTGTAAATTACCTGAGGGAAAAGATCTAGGGGAGCTGCATTAGGACCACCAACAGGGGGTGCTGGTTGGGCAGCTGCTGCAGGAGGTGGCACAGCTGCTGGGGCAACCCCTGTCCCTTGAGGTGGAGCAGGGCCTCGAGCCACCGGAACTGCAACTTCGGCAGCTTCGGGAATTCCCTGCATTTGAGATATGTATGTAAGCTAAACATTTTACTTTTCCATAAGTCTTTACAAGCACACGAATGGAGTGGTACAACTTACAGCTGGTTATACTCTGACAACAGTAACAATTTCCGACACTTCGTTAAAAAAAATTGGGGATGATTTACAGAAGATAAGATAGACCACATCGTGAGGGCCAGAAACATACAGAATATAAATATTCCACAGCTCGCTCAGGATTATTGTAAGCAGCCCGTAGAGCTCGTACAACAGTGTCTCTGTCCCAGCTTCCACCTCCCATGTCAATAATTTGTTGAATAGTTTGCTCAAGATTCGTACCCGCGACAAGGTTTGAGGCAGCTAAACCATAGGGGTCCGCAAGAGCTCTGCACAGAAAGTCAGCTGAATTCGTTAATCATATATTCAAAAGATGATTTTGTTCCAATCAACCCCACCTACCCGACAGAGATCAGTGACTTAAAAAAAGAGTGCTCGAAAGTAAAGACAGTCTGCACAGCCTTCTCGATAAAAATAAAAATAAATAAAAAATTATCAAGATAGTAGTAGAGTAAAATAAAAACTTTAGAGTATACAAGGTATACAAGGTGAGTCCTGTTCCCACTTACAGCCTATCACTTGTGTGTACATTACAGTTCATTCTCCTTTATGTAATCAGTAAATCAATTGTCCACACACGACGACTATGCTCTTGAGTGATAAGCGTATCATTTGCCTACACATGCACTAGGATACCGTCTGAAAAGGTGACCACTAATGTGACTGCCAACCAACCGCCATGACAGCAGCTAGTAAATACCAAAAATCGATAAATATTACATTTCTTGTTGTTTGGTTGCTTGTTCATCATCATATCCCCTATCGCGTGATCAAATTTACTTGTAGAACCTTCGATCAAACGTTATAGGATTATTCCGAGCTGACAGACGTTGAGTACCCAGAAAAGCCACAACATGGTGCTGCAGAGAAGCAGTAGGAGGTAAACAAGCGATAAAAGTGCACGTACGCTGCGGCAGCAGCAGCAGCAGAGCCAGGGGGTGGAGGGGCAGAGCCAGGAGCGACTGCAGGAGGGGCCCTGGATACATAATAGCCAATTGTATGACTAGTTAGAAAACACAGCTTTCAGACAATTGGTCAACAGGAACAGAAAAAGTGCCATCTGAGACAGGAGAACACAAGACATGTCGAATCTCGTCTATGACACTTTTTCATCAAGATCAAGACATGCTTTCAAACGAAACCACGCTGTAATTTCGATGTTCAACTCACGGTGCTGCATGAGGCGTGGGAGCTGGCGGGGGAGACGGAGCTGGCGCAGCAGTAGGGGCTGCTGCGGGAGGAGGTGCAGCAGCTGGGGCCTGCGAACAAATGCAACCGACAACCTTTATCGTGACTGAATAGTACAAAATGCAAGATTTGCAATGATTTTGGTTTGTCCTATTCCAATCATCAGATTCAGAATATAAGGCGAAATTCGTGCTACCGTCCAGGCAGGGTAAACTCAGGACATGACAACTTACTGGTGCAGGAGCCGAAGAAGAGGATGTTGGCGGCGCTGCTGGAGCTGACTTCGTCTGAGAAAATTGAGATACTGTTAGAGTTGATCAGAAATAAAGTAAAATGATAATCCAAACAACATAACTACAACACAACCAGCTATAGAAAGCATTTGCATATGGATAGTGAAGTGTGATTGATGAGCGGCAGTCACAACGGAGGCTGTCAACTCATGATCGATTAGAAGAGACATGCTTCCCATGTGTTGTTCTAGAATACGTTGAGACAAGTTCGAAAAGCGCAGGTGGTTCTCCTTTAAAAATGAACCGCTCTTGTAAAGCCGCGGACCAAACCAAATGACGGATTTTGGTAGATGTTGCGACTCGCACTTGGGGGGTACGAGCAACCCAAGAGAAACTTAAATTGACCGACACAAACCCATTACCCTCGTCTCCGAACAGTCCTCCAAATCCAGGGCATTTCTTAAGAAAATACAAGTAGACACGGAGCAAAATGATAGAAACCGTTCGTCGAAAGAGATCTTACCTTGGTCAGCATGACCACGAGAAATCCATTTTCAGAAACCTTATTGTCATCCATAGTCGTCTCATCTTTCAGCACTTTCCCTTGGTGAATAAGGAGCTGTTGAGCACAGGGGAAGAGTTCTCTTCCTTGCGTATCTTCTATCTGTTTCTTTACAGCAATAACCTGCATGATAAATACAAACAATTCCAACCTTAGACATTCATTGACTTTCCACTGCATTGACAAAACGACTCGTTAAATTCAATGCAACAACTTATGGTAACAACCAAAGTTGCCCAAAGAGCTTCTCAAGAGCTTCAGCTCTGCTTAGTATTTCAAATGTTAACATATATATCCAGAAATTATTCAGCGGGCAACCTCCAATTACAAGCAGTAGAAACACAGTAAAAACCTGTTGCATCTCTCGATCGCAAAGACTCACAGTGATGGGGAAGAAGTTTAATGTAGGTGCGCGAATCAGCAGCCCCAAAAAACCCCAAAAAAACTTCCCATGACACAACTACTCCCCTGTGGACGAGTCCCCGCTCCTTTGAACCCGACTCAATCCACGTAATGGACCAACACACAAAATGTTCAGAAAGCAACAGCACCACCGCGATGGTGGAGCCAACGATCCGCAATTCCCAATCCTAATGACATGCAATGTTGGCAACTTTAGGTGCTCCTCTCCATGATATGGGACATTCAAAGGACAAGTCCCTTCCAACTGACGATCGTGACCTTTCGCGAACTCTAAAATCGCTAGAGATGCCCTCAGAGACATGATTCTCGCCGCACAAGACTCCACGGCCGCAACAAAGAAAAGAGCTGATAAAAATTACGACGTACAAACCATTTCACATTATGATAGAAAGGCCCACTCCTCATCAGCTCCCAGATTATTAAGACCAAGGCCACTATTAGGGATACGCCAATGCCACTGGTACCCACCATGCCATAGTCGACAAGCACTAAAACTTGCGACGCTTGTTCGGTACGGCTAATACGAACCCTATCAGAACTTTTGAAACGAAGACAACCCAAAGTTGATTAAGACTCAGTTGCAGAAAAAAGATAAGTTCCAGATAAGAGACATGCACAGACGCAACGACGAAAGACCCAACGAGCAAACGTCCAATCGCGAAGTCAAAACCGCGAGCGAAACCCTGAACTCGCGAAAGAGGCGGCGCACAAACCGACGGGCCCAGAATTGGTCGGATAAACGCGACTTTCATCGATAAAACCCTCGACATAACACCTTCGAAAACCTAAACACTATCGCTGCGAGGTCGACCGCAGCACGCAAAGAACCTAAACGGCACAAAAATCGACAGAAATCGAGCACTTGGAACGCAAACACGAGATTAGACGAATAAAGCTACACACGTACCGTATCGGACGGGCTAACGTCGAGATCAAAGTGGTTGCCCTTGAGTGTCTTCACCGATATCTTCATCCTGCTCTGCGTGCGTCCCCTGGAGAGAAAACCAAATAAGTGCAGAAACCCGCCTTCGTTCCTTCCTTTCTTCCTTCCTTCCCTCCTTCCTTCCTTCCTGCCCTCCCTCGGTCCTACTGAGTGTCTGTAGTTGTGCGTGTGTCCGCGACCAAGAGACGGACGATCAGTAAGAAAATAAAAGAGATGAAAGCGCCGATGCCACCTCCCTCCTTCCCGCACGCACGCACCACCACCACCACCACCTCACCCCTTCTCTCCTCACAGTGCGTAGAGAAAAAAAGAGAACGGACAGATAGAGGGAAAGGCCTGGAAGTAGTAGTAGTACTAGTAGAGGCAGCAGCAGTTCCAGCAGAGTAGACTACGGGGAAAAAGGCGGAGAAGGGGACAGCCAGAGCACCCCTGAGCACCAGCACCAAACCAGCCCGCCAGCACCAACACCAGCAGCAGCAGCAGCGACAGCGATGGGAGGAAAGAAAGAAAGGGGAGGTAGTGCGCAA
The DNA here is from genome assembly GCA_037833965.1 of Marchantia polymorpha subsp. ruderalis. Lineage (NCBI taxonomy): Eukaryota > Viridiplantae > Streptophyta > Marchantiopsida > Marchantiales > Marchantiaceae > Marchantia > Marchantia polymorpha. The sequence continues at coordinate 27,313,644 of AP031351.1, read as the reverse complement.
GGCAGTAGAAGAAGAAGAAGAAGAAGAAGAAGCTGCAGATCAGAGAGGCAGAAAGACAGGGCAGCGAGGCAGGGAGGCAGTCGCCAATGCGAGCAATACTCTCTCGCACAAATTCTGAGAGAGGCAGAGGGAGGGAGGAATATTGATCTTTTTCCTGATGCTGCTGCTGCTGCGCATGAACACGAGCAACGACAACAACGCACCCCCAGCCCAACAACGCCAACGCCAACGCCAACTTCTGCCTCCGCTTTCTGCGTCCGCAAGCGCCAGCAGCGTCGGGACGACAGTGGACGACGACGACGGCCTCCTTCGCAGCCAAGTAACGTAGTCGGCTGAGCTCCATCCGCCTTCCCCGGTGCGCCGTTCGATCGCCGCCCCTCGGCCTGGCTGCCACGCCTCCGCGCCGTCCGATTCTCCCCCAGTGTATTTAGGTGCACCCTCTTCCGCCAACATCGCCACGCACTTCCGGACACGGTAGCGTCGCTGCTCGCTCCCTCGGCAGTCGCTACGTACGGCCGACCGTCGTGTTTATCTGATCCCCCTCCGGACGGGCCAACGGACGGACAGACGGGTGGCCGGACGGCCGGAAGTCGAGACCGCCGCATCGACGGCGAATTTCGGGGCCCGAAAGACGGCCATGGAAGCCCTAGAATTATTTCGCCGTAGACCCAATCCGTATGTATGTATGCCGTATTTTCTCGTCGTGCATGGCTGGCAATGATTTGTTGTTCCGGTCCCGGACCGACCCCGCAACTCTCCCCGCTTCAGACCTACAGTACGCGGGAACCAATCCAACGGATCATTTTGCTCCCTAACAAACATTCGTTAAACCTCTCTGTGGGCTTATTACGGCTAGGGAATATTCGCATGTAGGCCTGTCGCTTTATGTTCTGCTGTCTTCTAAGTATTGCAGCATTGTTGCCCCTTCCCGGGGAATGGCGGACCAAGATAACCTCGGACGATATTTCTTTCATGACCGTCGCCAGATTTTGCTTTAGTTCCGTCTTCTCTCGTTTGGTTTTACAGTACATACCACTTTCTATTTCATTGTTTTTTTCATCACATGCGTTACTTTGACGTGCGGTTTTCCATTGCTTTGTCTACTGACAGTCTTAGCATCCCTATCTTCAAGATTTTCTATATACTTTAACAAAAGTGGAAAATATTGTGTTTCTCTTCATTTTATTATACCATATCTATTACATTCTAAACTACTCGTCTCTTCTTGTATCCTTCTTCGAAATGTTATATTTTCATACGGCAATCATTAATTATAATCAAGTTGATGAATTTTGTAAGTGAACGATGAACGAGAGTTTTTAGGATTGAAACTCGATAAGGTAATTGAAATCAAAAAATATGTGATAATTCGAAGGTATCAATAAGAATATAAAATATATATTCCAAACAAAAACATATTTCCTTTACGACCTAATTCAACTTTTATGTATGAAGCCTTTTACTAATTTCAATACATACCAACATAAATGACCCTTGGTATCTTGATGAACCTCTCTTTAACTCCATTGTGTGATGAAATATCTCCAGCTCTAGTGTAGCTAGAGAAACCATCATTATTCCCTTCCATTATATCATTGTATTCCTTATTCATGTGCTTTGTGACTGCATTGTATTGTTATCTAAGTTTGTTCATGACCTGCCTATCTGGATTGCTGTAATTTATTCAAAATTACGTTTTGTGCTTCAACATTTACAAACGACTCATTCTACATAGCATCTAACTGAAGTGAGATAGTACAGTACCGTAAACCTTCTGTGCTTTAGTCAGTTTTTTAATTAATGACTTTAACAATTATTTGTACCTGCAATCTTTCATTATCAGTTATTCAGAAAAAAATGGTTCATATCAATTGATATAAAGTAAGGAAAAGATATTTTCAATCCCATCTATTGCTAACATACTCATATCAAAATCAATGCGGGTTGCTTCTCGTCGTGGTTTGCTATTTTTCAGAAAGAATAAATACAACAGTAGTATACGTTTTTGTGAAATAGAGCATTCAAATTATTATAGAAATTATATATAATTTTCAATAGTATATGGAGGACCATATATAATAAAAATTTACCTATTTAAAATTATATGATGAAATTAATATAAAATGTATAATTACCTATATAATTATTAAATCACAAAGTAAAACAAATTATGATGCAATTACGCTATGTGTTTGGTGAAATAATTGTGTTTGAAGTATTAAAATAACATATCTAAATGAATTAATTATCAAATATGAAAAAATAGTATCATCAACATTTTGCGTGTAGGAACTACTTCTATACACAAAATATACAAATCATAAAAATCATGTGATTTTTTGTGAGATTGATATAATATATTAAATCATATATTGGTGTACAAAGATATAAAATGTAATTTTACATAGATTTTCAGATATTTCTAAAATGTATGTTTTGAATCTTCATTTAATCCAAAAAAGCAAACATCTTTTTTATATCCATAACATTTACTATTGAACAAAAATTAGATGTATGAGATGTGAATGCCACGATCTCACATTATTTTGTATACATACAAAAAAAGGTATTTCTATTTGAAGCATACAAAATATTTTTAACTTTAAATAGAAATTGTATGCAGTCTTTCTTATGATCTCATAACATATTTGTTCATAAATTATTGTCATACTTTGTATATAAAAATGAATTAAACAAAATGTTACTATCAAAATGTTTCAAACTCATCATCATTCTTCATTTTAAGAATTATAATAAAATATGTTTTTGTGCTGCAAATGTTTCAAATACATGCTCATTATATATATATATATATAATTTGAAAATTATTCTCAAACATTTTTATAACATATTCTATTAAAAGCACATGTGTGGTTTTAAAATAATGTGTTTAAACTATGATTTAAACTTGTGAATTTATATAATGTTTCCGAAAAAAATTTCATTCACATTTTGATAAAATAGAAGACTACATATATTACTGATCAATTGAGAAAAAGCTCGCCCTCCAGATAATCCGTGATATAATGATAATTCCGTGAATAATCATTTTTTGGAATCAGATTTCTTTCACATTGAAAATGGATTATGCAGGAAGGATTTTTTTTACCTCCAAGTTATCTTTGGATTCTTCATTTTTTTTGAATGTCAACTTTTTCTACATTTTTTTCTTTATTGATAACATTGCATCATCTTTTAATATTGTTCTTTAAGTCAAAAGGTTAAGTTGGAATTCTCCCAGTTCATAACAGCTGAAGGTGTTTTGCATTTGGTTAAAATCAGAAGCATTGGATCTATTGATTATGTATTGTAACATAAAGATAATGCCACCAAGCAAATTTAAGATTATGAAATAGAAACATAGCTTTTTATATCACACTATACAGACTTCATATATAGCAAAAAAAACTACTTTAGTCAAATTGTTGATAATATATTATGAATAATGCTACACTTAATATCATGCTTTTATTATATATAAATATGAATATACTATGAAGATATAACGTATTGCATATTTCTTAAAAAATAAATCATCACAACATAGTGTATCTACGTGGAACACGTACCTAATGAAATATACTTCTCAAAAATTGCTGTTGAATAATTTGTTTGTGTCAAGATTTGAAATTATATTCATCTTGAATTTATACTTTCATAATATATTTAATTATTTTTTCAAAAGTGTACATTGCTTAAGTGTCAATACCATGGGTCTAAAATTTTCAATTGTGAATATTATAAATGTATCATTTGTGTATGTGTAGGGTCTTCAGACTGAATTGTTAATAATGCTAAACAATTTTTTTTTATCTCAATCTTCAAAAATTAGACCTGTGACCTCATTTGAAGTTGGCAACTTTTCAAGAAATATTTTTTAACATGAACTAGATATAGTTCATAAATATATGAGTACATCTCAAGTAAAAGAAAACTGCTATGTACTTATCAGAGCATAAGAATGGCAAACATAACAATGCTATCAAACAATACTTGCTGAAATTTGTATAAGAGTGGGATTGATAGAATATGTGTATGAAAAATATAAACAAGTAAAGATGATAAAAAGTATAAATTTGAACTGATCATAAAAATTCAAAATATTGTTTCAAAATTTCATAATCTAATAATATATGTTCAATCATACAAGTTTAATGCCAATTTATATTTATTGATACATTTATTTATTTTTTTATCATTTTACTGAATTTCAGATTAAATGACATTTCATTATGCTTATGTATATCTCTTGTGAAAATAAATAAATAAGTTTAGTAAATTATATGAAATATTTTTTATGTAATATAATAATATTATGTAATATTTATTTTCAAAAATATGAGGATTATTCATAGGTGACACATATTGTGAAAAAGTACTATAAACTTATGCTTAAAATTAGCATGAATGATTAACAAATAGTATTTATTTCATTCTAATGTGTTCTAAATATGTTCAATTTTTTTTCTTATATTTTTTATTGAAGTATCATTGATCGAAATTTGAAAAAATTATGTTCTATAAAATATTTAGAATGTAAAAAAATTTGTGTATATATATATTCAGATTAATGAATAATGGGAAAATGTGGCCAAAATAGTACATTAATTATTAATCTCCATAAAACTAAATGATTTCATATAAAATTCTATGCATTGTACTAAAAGTTGTCAAATTTGATGTGATAATACCTAGATATAATAAAATGTGCTCAACATATGTTGAACATATCAAAATAAAATCCTGGTTTTAGTCTATTTACAAAAATTTGCTAGTTAAGTATGCATAACACAGTTAATCATAATTTGAACAAATACTAATTACAAAAATTTAAGAACATGTTTATATATATTTTATCATCATTATATACATATAGTAATAATAATAATTTTATTTAATAGGTTTTGTTTTTTTAATAAATTTAATTGGTAATATCTACAAGTTAATATATATTTATTTAAAAATATATATATTATAAAGATATTTTAAATTTAATGATTTTTGAAGTAATCTTTTGAAGTGATTTGAAAAAATTTATGCTAGTAGCACCATTAAAGAGTGCAAGGGAGACAATATAGTGAATATAGTTAAAGATCATATAATTTTGTATAAATCGTTAAACAAATGTGTTCAATGTATCAAGAGTTGCTTTAATCACACTTAAGTTAGACACACATAAACATATTTAAATGCATTTGATGCTCGAGGTATGGTTGAGGATTTTGCTATTATAATCTGATATAAAATATGAAAAAATAATAATTAAATATGTGATAAAAATGAAAATATTATTTAACAAAATTATATTAAAAAAAAACATTATGTACAGACTTATGTTAATACATCAATCAAGTTTCAACACTTACTCAACTATGCGTGATCTTTCACTCTCATTTGTTCATCTGATCTAATGTGGTATCAAAGCAGGTTTCATTTTGATTCAAGAACTCTTTAATCTAGAAAGCTAGTAGTATGCTTCTCGCTATGAACCATCTCAATGACACCTGAGAGAACAATTACAAGAGATCACGTATCTCCACTAGGCTTCAAAAATCAGCTCCGAATTTGAACAAATTCGCATGATCAAACTTGATTTTGACATGTCAATGCTGATTTGAAACATTAAGAAGCCTGAATTTCAAAAAAATAAAATACATTTTGAGCAAAATCTTAAAGTTTCATGCAATTCAAACAAGAGATGTCACAAAATTTCACAAAATATTGCGTTTTGGGGAAATTTCTAAAAGTGTAATCAGTATCTAGCACCACATCGTGAAAAAGGTGAAAACAAGCAAACGTTACGAGGAAGATGATTGCTCCATGACCTTTTATCCGATACTCATGGAAGTATCTTCCCAAATTCGATGGGAAACACTTTCACGCATGGAAAGATTGGATAAGCTGGCTGTTTCGAATTGAAGGATTGATGAAACTTATTGAAGGGACCGAGCTCTGGCCTACTACTTCCCAAGGAGTAAGAAGTCATGGGACGAAAGTAATATACTTTCATTGGCAATGTTGAACAATGCCATGAAACGTGAAGAGTAGCCACTAATTGCACGCTAATTATAGCAGCTAAGGCCATAAACGAGCTCACAAGAGTATATGAATCAAATCCAAATCAATTGCATTTGAGAGAAGTGCTGCATTTGCTAAAAATGTAGTAAAGCAAGCCATCAATCATCACACAATTTCAACTCATTCTTGACCATTTGGCTATCATATGACAGTTAATATCAGATGTAGAAACCTTGATCTGATACCGTAATAGATCAGATGAGCAATTGAGAGTGAGAGATCACACACAGTTGATGAAGTGTTGAAGTTTGATTGATGGATTAACACAGATGTCACGGATTGGATTTAAGTACCCAATCCGGATAGTACCAAAGGCTGCGAGAGGCACACGGATCACAACTCCAAGTAGAAACATGCCCCTAACAGTGAGACACAACTATTCAAGTGTTGCATCCCCCGTTGCTATTCATCCTAAGTACTAGAAAATCACTAAAATCTTAGTCCTAATAACTAGGACAGTAATGTACAAGCTCTGAATTAATAAAGATTAATCTTCATTCTGACAAAATCAAAGTAATTTTTTGAAAAATGAAGATTAGTTTGAATTTTTTTGGAATTTTTTTCTACATTTTGATTTGATTAAGCTCAAAATTCATAAAATCAACACATTGAATAATTATAGAAATTTTTTTAAGTTAATGATTTTTTACTAAATTTTGTATTAAATATTTGTGAAAAATATATTTGGACAGTTTTTTTAATACATATATTTTAAAATCGTCGATTTTGCTCTTTTTTTGAGAAAAATCAGCATGATCATGTTTGATATTGGCACATTTTGTTCGATTTTAACAAAAATCATCACTTTAAACAAAGAACAGACGTAAAAAGGTATGGTACAAGGGTGTAAAAGAGCCAAGGAAATAAAAAAAAAGGGTGGAAGACCCCGTCGAGACTGGGTGGGTAACTAAACGCTATGAACAAGTAGTATCACAATGTAAAACATATTTCACAAACTCTAATATATCTGAAATATCTACAGTGAAAATAAAAAATGAGAGGTTAACTTTCTATGCCGAGAGACTGGTTTGTCTGCATCGTTTTCGAGGGCAGGTGTCTACGGTCGGCTGAAAACATTGTCCTTGTTAAATAAAGTCTAGCCCGTAGAGGCTGATACTATGTAGTAATTTTATTATCTCAAAGCAAGAAGGAGCAAATTGAGATAGAAGTGGATCCGGGTTTGTTCATCTGTGGAAGGATCATTGCAAAGAATCAGCATTTTGTACTTGTTGCGAAGAGTCCGAAACGCATGGTCTGAAGGTCCTCTCGTGTCAAGGCTCTGCACCTCTAGGCTTCTTTGACTGCACGGAGATCATCGAGTTATTGAAGATGGTAAAGATTCATGTTTTGTGATCAATACACGATTCCAGGAGAGAAATACTTGATGGGACACCGTCAGAATGCGGAAGTCTTGATGGACCTAGTACTTTCTATTTTACCCGAAGGACCCTTTCGACGGCAGTTCAGTCCACCTTCACCGGTATTCTACTTCGAGTTCTTATGATTGCTTTGAGTCTGGGTTAGTAAAATCACTGTGACTCTTTGATGAAAAGTGACTTCGCCCCGCAGTCACTTCACGGACCAAAATTCGAAACTTACGTGACTTCCGCCAAAAGTTTTAGTAAACAAAAAAAGATTACGCCCATACGTTATAACTGTACAATCATACTGGGACGTGAGAGATTGGGCTCTTGCATGATGAATATTGGGAGCAATGGAAAACCTGACTAACGTAACTTCGGGAAGAATTTCTTTTTCTCCATTGAAATGGAAACAAGGCAGTTACAAGAACATAATTGACAATGACCCGTCTGAGGGTCCCATCAAGCATTCAGCGTTCTGATGGGGTCCCATGAAATAACTTTCTCCGATTCTAGGTACGTGGCTTCGATATTTGGAATTTCAGTAACTTACCAAGAAGCAAGGAGAATGTTTTGTGATCATTGTAGAATTTCACGCATATAACTTTGCAGTCTGACATTTCACCTAGAGGCAAGTGCCTTTACCTTCAAAGAGAATGTAAGACAAGACCCATCGATCACAAGTGGTTTAAGGGTCCGGGAGGGGACTTTTCCAGCGTGACTGTAGTGTTGACGTTAGATGAGTGCGAGGAGAAGCATTGTGGACGATTTGGTGTTAGACACTTCCGTTGACACTTGTACGGGGATCTTCATTGGATTTCCTACTCTGATATTTGCAGCGATCATGAGTGCTGGGGTGAGGGGGAAGCCATAGGTCAGTCAGACTGAGTACCGTAGACTTGTCATGGGTGAGAGCAACAAAGCTCCGGAAGACACTACGCAGAGGAATGTTAGGCGGCAGAAACATGCTAGTGACAGCGGAAAGGCTATCATAATTCGTGACACACATGATGCTATGCTGAAGGCTTCATACAAGCGAACCGACCTCGAACCCAATCCCATAGGCTTTTGGAGAGCATGAGCCTACTCCCGACTAGCGAAAGACCTCCGGAGTTTGTCTGCGGTAGGGGAGCCTTACAAAAGCTCACGGAAAACTATTCTCTGACAGTATTCATCGTGAGATCGACGGGTACACGCTGCGTAAGATATTGACTGGTGGGAGCTGCAGGTGTACTTGGGTAGTTTGTTGCATTTGGCAGGGTGCTTGTAACGGTTACACAACGAGGACGGTGAGAACAGAGAAAAGAGAGAGCACGGTGGCTGTGTTATCTAAATAGATTTCTGCACAAGGGGCTCTATAGAGTGGACAAAATAGTTGCCGGATGGTCACATGACGGCCTCTGACTGGCCTCTGTAACTTGAATCAGCCTTGCGAGTAGAACAGCGCTTTTCTAGGATAATTGGGCAGGATGTCGAGCACATGGTCAGGGAATCCTGATTCGTTGAGACCGACCCAGTCATTATAAAGCGAGAACATTTGCTGGGTTCACTTCAATAAGAATGAGATAATATACAGTCACCGATCATGGGAAAAATGAATTATACAGATTCTGATCTAGTGTATATATGCTTCAGTCATACGGTTGCTACTTTTTTTGCAGCCAGCAGATCAGACAGTTGATTGGTGTAAAAGTCTGGCTGAATAGAATTATCTGGGCTCTGCAGAGTCTTCAAGTCCGTCACTCCTGAAAGACCAATGCGATAGAATGACACATGTCAGTTGCGACACTTGGTAAGCTATGAAGTGATTCATAAAAGAACTACCCATCCATGCCAATCTTACAAACTAATTTGTGAAACCCTCAATTAGGAAGGAGTTATATGCGAATAATACAGTACCTGAAAGAACTAGCAGAGTTTTACATCCACCATTCTGTCCGAACAGTATGTCTGTGTCTAGCCTATCTCCGACCATGCAGATCTGCGTCTTGCTGATATTGAACCTGTCAGATAAAGTGGCACAAGACTTGTCATTTGTCATCCTCAAAAAAGCCGGAGAATATCGATGTCAAACATGGGTTTCGGCTCGTAATCAATCAATTGGCTTATAAAAATATTCATCACATCAAGTCCAAGTATCAGTTTCAAGTATCCTTGTAGATTCACTTCTTCAAGAGCCTTCCTTGATAAGCTCAAAGGACTTACTTGTTTGCGAGATAGTCTAACATAAAAGTGGAAGGTTTTCCAACAACAGTAGGCTCTTTCTTGGTGGACCCTTTGATAGCACCGACCATAGAACCACCACCGGCCCACTCTTGAGCGTCAGTAAGATGGGTCACAGCATCACAGTTGGTGGCGATAAAAAGACAACCAGGATTTTCTCTGATGCAGAGCGTGGCGTATCTGATGTTCGCGAAGCAAGGGTCATTGTCAGGTCAGAAGCAGCAAGTTTTAAGATCGTTAGCACAAGCAGAGAGCTCCTTGAGTTTGTGTTCTGCATCTGTCCATTGCAAATTCAATCTCTACCTGGTTCACAGCGTCAAGAGAGAAAGAAACGACCCAATCCCAGAACCTGAACTCCAATTAGTGAACTTGCGATACTTAACTGGAGTTTGTAGTAGTTCAGGTAACGATCGAATCCTACAACAACTGCTCCAACCTTTTAACCAAAACGGAATTTTTTAAAAAGAGAGGTTAGTCCAGACGGTCTGGCATACTGATCACAATACTGTCGGGAGAATTATTGAGCTACATTCAAGTTATAAATGACCAAGTTACAGGACTAGAAAGGCCCAATGAAACGCATGAACGAACACCTACTCGATTCAAACAAATTCAGGAACAGATTCCAAAAATAAGCGGGTATATTACATCATGATCGTGCTGCATGTAGCTCCCTGGTGCCAAATCTATTTTTTTGTCACCATCCTCCTGTCATGGATTAACGAAGTTGTAGCCGTCAATTAGTCTTCTGTGCAAAATGCTAGAAAAAGGGAGGCATAAAATTTTAACAGATCCTGACACATTCCTTCTTGTCAGGAGAAAAATGCATCTGCAATTGAAAGCATTTAGTTACATTTATAATTTATTCACCAACCAGTGCTTGCTTGAAACTAAAGTGAAGAAATAGGGTCTATGTACATACAGGTCCTCCCAAATACTGAATGCCCGCTTGCTCCAACTCCTTTTGAATACCGACCTCACCTATGATGTACACCTGTAGATATCATTGTTGTTAAAACTATCATTCTTCAAGGTTGGTGAATCGAAGATTTTGTCATTCACTTAACTAATTTATGGAAGGACGTAAGGTAAAAGTACTTCCCACCAAGGTGAAAGAGATCTGACACACAATTGCATCAGACCAGATTCAAAGAAGAGTCTCGATCATGACGTATACACTCTTACTCTAATTCTATGCACAGGGGCATAGTATTCAAACCTTTTTGTCGGCAGCAAAATCGATTGACTTCAAATAACCAGCTGCGGCGAACGAGGAGGAGAATATTTCTTCCTAAAAGAATCAGAATAACACGAACGATATTGCATCTTAGCAAACAAACATTACGAGAAAAAATGATTTCGAGACACACGTATGGTACGTAAACATTTTTTTAAAAAGTCCCCCAAATCGTGCAAACACGGGAGGGATACCGAATTTTCAACCTACATGTCGTATCACTATTTCCAACACTAGCCGGTTTGGGTGACTGCCTCTAAGAAGAAATAAAATAATCGCGTGGTTCTAAGATAAACTGCTTCTCTGCAAAAAAGTTCTCATGGAGCCAGCAGTCTGCCACACCACATATTATGATGAGGGTGGCTTACTGGTGTGTAGTCGCAATTTACCAACCTGTCTACAGTTTACTGAAAAAAAAAGGAAAAATAGAAAGGAAAGCTTCACTCCTACAAATGGAAATCTCGCACATTTGGTAGTCACAGAAGAAAATTCGGCACTTCGCTCCGTACCTCACTGACATCCAAGCCCAGGCTTTCGAATTTCTTCCCGTATTGCTTCCTTGACTTGGTGGAGTTGTTTGTAACAAAGATAAGCTTCTTGCCCTGTCATAAGACAAATAAGCTCGTCAGCCAGAGCAGAGGAAGAAGCACAGATCACTCACTGCATGAGGAACCCTCGCAGGATCCCGAGGCACTTTCAGTAACTCATACAAGCTAAAGTGAAATCTGACTCTTCGAGCTCACCAGGGCACGTAGCATGTCGAGTGTTTCTGGAATACCGTCAATTAAAGTATCACCCTTCCAGATTACACCTGCATGGTTTCAATTCACTATGAGCGCCACGGACAGAGACTCCGGGACTTAATGCAAATGCTAGTCAAAAGCGCAAGAAGAGCTCCGTCTCAAAGCTCGGAGTGAGGCCAGTGTATGAAAGAGTACTCAGTGAATTGTCATTAGACACTGACCATCGCAGTCGAAGACGAAAGTCTCCACACTGGAGATCAACTGAGCGGCATCTGTCAACATGGGCGCATCCTTTCCTGTACACGAGAAACGTCGGATTTCCAGTCGTGAAATCCGGACAGATCAATCAGTTCGAGACGGCAGAAAAGAGATCGACGAAATCAAGTCTCACAGAGAATCCAATCCATCTGCAATTCTCGCTCTCCAAAATCGCGTCGGCCGAAAGGACGAGCAACTGACCGGCAGACATCCTCACAGCCGCAAACGAGCGACTCCTCGGGGCGTCTCCGAGCTCAGCCTTCTTCGTGGCGACCTGCGACGAGACCTGAGCAAGGAACGGGCGCGCGTGCCCGGTCTTGAAAACCGACCCCAAATCCGTCCTCTTGGCGGTCGCGAGCCTGGCCACGCTCCTCGCAGGAGCGCAACGGACTCCGGCCTGCGCTCCGCTCACGCAAACTCCACCGGCCTGCATTTTCAAAATCCTCTTCGAATTTCAAAATCAGACAACTCACACACTCGAAATCCACACTCTCGCTCGCACCTTCTCCGTCTCCAAGACGCTCCGGGCACGGCAGCAACGGCAATTAGAAGCGCCACTACGAGACCCGTCTCGTCGAGAAAGTGAGCTACTTCGAGGCCGACGGACCTCGCCACCAGATCACGACCATCCGTCTGTCCGTTTGTCTGTCCGTCTGTCTGGGGCACGGACGGGACTGGCTGAACTTGCTGACAAAAGGTGGCGTCGCAACCGGACGCAAATCTGTGGCGCCGATTATTTCACGACGCATGAAGATGTGGAAAGAGTGGACGAAACACAGGAGCACGCAGCGCATGCGGACCACAGCCGGTGATTATCCACAACCAGTGAGAACTGGCGCTGCGAAGGCCGCGGGAGCCCGAACCGACGAGGCGGAGCTCACGCCCAGGTTCGGCAGGCGTTGCGTGGTTCGAGGTTCCTGACTTCGCGTTCGTTCGTTCCGATGTCCACCCCGAAGCTGTCCTGACCAGGCAGGAGCCTTCCACCGCTCGTTCGGTGATTCCCTGTGATTTCTTTCGACGAAGATGGAGTTCTGCCGTGGGAGGAATCTTCTCGATCGATCCCCTCGCTCGTTGTCGCGACTGGTCCACATTTCTCTGAGTTCGGGCGCCGGTACATTTCTTTTGTGGGGACTGGAAGAAACTGCGCAGTAGACTTATTGTGCTCCCGAAAGTACTCCTTGCCAGTCTAACATGACGATTCAGGTGGAGGCCACAATTGGTCTTCGATCTGAAGCCTTACGTTATAACCCAATGTTATAACTTGAGATTTTCATCGTTCAGGGCGGAGAGTGAGCTCTGAGTCCGATGAAAGAGCGGGCAAAATTGACAAAATTCTGGATAGACAGACCGAGGATCTGGAGAATGATTAGCAGTACTGTAGTGATGCATGCCACGTTTGGATCGTACTATTATCGCGGTTGGTGCTTCCAGTTCTCACGTGCACAGCAATGGTGGCTCGTAGAGCTCGTGGACGCGTTTGATATCTTGCATTACTGGAACAGTGACGGCTCGACCGAAAGTCCTGGTGTTCTTGGTATCAGACTTCCTTTACGGTCCGACCAGCTTTCCGTTATGTAACGCTTTGAGGTCTATGGGGCCGTAGAATGAGTGTTCTGAATGTCAGATCTCACATTTCACCTGCGAATGCGCGAACGCGGTTGTATATGAGGCTGGACGAGCAAGGATGGACAGTCGATATTCATTATCAGCTTTGGAAGGACCAGGGCATCAATACCTCAGGCGAAATGGTCGAATTCTTGTAGCAAGAAGTTTTTGTTAAGTGGAAAATCATCAATCACCACTCAGTTCTCAGATTAAATTTCACACAAGCGAAATTGAACTCGTTGCAATATATCCACAGCGACCTCCCGAGTCGAGAGGTTGCTCCAGCATCATGCAGCTGAGACCGAGTTGTGTCTTGCACTTGCACTGTCAGTGAAAGCACATAGAGCCTTCACAAAGGTGTCTACTCTCTCCTTGAATGGTGTCTGAAAGTGACTAATCGACTAATACATGTGACGCTCAAAGGGCTGCAGCCCTTTGTATGAACGAAACCCATACACGTGTTTGAATTAGAGGGAGACATGCTCCGAAAATTCCGTGTTCTGTTTACTGACCTTATCAGCATGACATTCAAGCCACAAACTGAATATGTCACAAGCCAAGCCGATGTGTACGGAATACACATCTTTCTCGTCAGCATCAAAACAACTACCGAAGATTTGAGAAAATTGTGAAGGACAAAGAAGAGCCTAAACAATCCCCACTTTTATACGACGCCTAATCAGTCACTGACGCAACTGCAATAGTTCACAGCCGATTTCAAGTTCTTGGACTCTCCTCCGGCTGGACACGGCGGAGTACGTGTGTGTCTGATGAATATGATCGTCGCTTTCCGCGAAAAGGACCACATTGCCCTGAAAGTCGCCCAAAAGTGATGAATGTTAGTATTGTGAGTTGAGGATCACAATATTCAGCATATACCTCTCGGATTTTGCAGTATGAGGCACAAGTCTGTTACTGCCAGACAGCTTGATAGAAAGTTATGATGGTGCATGGGTCTCGATTTCAACTAGTTCGAGTGCTCTACCAGAGCGTCCAAAGTATAATGTGCGCAGGACGAGTAATCTCACCTAGAGCAGGTTTTGCAACTAATCCTTTCATCCCCACGGCTTCTGCCACGACGGACAAACCCTGCTTGTTGTCCTCAGCCCTAAGAAGCTCCTCTCTGCTCTCTCCACAACTCAACGGACCCACCTTCCCCAGCAGCAAATTTTCGTCTTTGAAGCTGTGCACAGTCGTCGCTCCACGTTATTCGTCTCGGAACTCTGTGAGAATGTCCGTCGACGCAACTGAAAGCAATGCAGGTAATTTTCACCGACTTTCGCCAGCTCGCTTTGAATGCACACAGCTGTTGCTTGAGCTCGATTTGGCTCTGGCTCTCGATTTGGCCACTTTGAAACGGAATCAAGGTTCAAGTTTGGGCAGAAATGTACACATTCAAATTGAAGGTCATTAGAGAATATTTCACGTATGCAGGAGAAATAGAAAGCTGAGGAATTGTATCAGCAGTCACGCAACTTATTGTCCATAAAGCCGTCCTCGATTTGCAGAATCGCAATTTGGAGAGTATGCTGCAGTGCACTGCAAGAAAATCATAACATGGTGGAATTGAATTGAATATTATGTGCAGGAAAGCAAGCGCTGTTATTGACGGATGCAGCTCAGCTGATTTCTTCAGTAGAAACCTTCATATTTGACTGCGATGGTCAGTCCTCTCATATTCAAGTCTTTTAGAACCTCAAGACTCAAAAGACTAGAACCTCCAGGTCTTGTCAGTCGTTCAATTCGTTTCTTAGAAGCCCGGGCCATCGATTTACTTGCACGACATGACGCACATCGAATATCCCGATAATGGATTCTTGCTCTTCTTTCTATGTTGGATTGTGATTCTCCCGTCTTTAACATTGAATTGTTTTAGTGACCCGTTTGCGTCGCCAGTAAATCCCTTCCTAAGAAAATTAGTGCAGCAAAATTGGTGCTCTCTTGTTGCTGGTTATTCCTTTATGCCATTCCACAATTCGACTTTCTCCAGGTATAGTACGCTGTTATGTCAGTAATTTGGAAGTCACTAAGAACTGTCAGAAGAAAACAATCGTTTTCTATGTAGGCATCGGAATGATCAATAAGCTTTCTGCGGGAACCATGAGTGAACCTGATCTGATATCCAGATATTAGGCGCTTGCTTTCTGTGTCAGTCATCACAACAGTCATCCTTTGCTGCACCTTGTAGGTGTGATATGGAACTCAGGAGAGCTGCTAGAAGGCGTGAAGGAGACTATAGATATGCTCAGGTCCCTGGTGAGTTCATAGATTGCATCTTCGTGAGCATCTTTCTGTCTTCAAGCTTCATGTGTTGTAGGTTAATATAATTCTTTCCGATGACACTCTCGGCCATATCCGCACGACAGAATGCTCGGTGTCCTTTTACTCAATGTGGTCGTTGTTGTTATGCGGTAGGGCAAGCGGCTGTATTTCTTAACAAACAACTCCACGAAATCTAGAAGGCAATACGCGGAGAGGGCTAATAAATTTGGCTTGGGAGTAAGAGATGTAAGTAAAATCCATTCTCATTGATGGCCTGTTTTATATTAGTGTATTCTACTTGTCAGAAAGCTTGCTCTGGAGCTAAAAGGGTAATTATAATACAGGCCAGGTGTTCACTGGCTAGATAAATTCCAGAATACACAACGGCGACAGGCGATCTGTATTCGAGCAGTGCAAGGGTTGTAGGCTTTTGTCCAAGGTGAAAATCAGTGTTTCTTAGAACGAATGTAGATGATTGGCAGCCGTTAAGAATGTAGCATCTACCTTAAGTGCGCTTTTTGAGGATGTCATGGGAGAAAGAACAGGTTATTTCGCCTTCTGGTGTTTTCTCATACAAGTCCTTGAGATGCATGATGATTTTCAGTCGTCATGGATGATATGAGTAAGCTGTAAATTTTGTAAGAATCTATTGTATGTACAAACTACAGTGGTGACCATGCTTCATACTGTATCTCTCGTGCAAACATAATTTAGTTCTACAAATTTCAGGTTGCAGTATTTGAGTTTCGTCGGCTGGTGAATGCAGGACGAAATCTTCTCTTCAGGCTTTGCCGCAGCTCTCTACTTGAAGACAATCAATTTTCCTGCAAATAAGAAGGTGCATTTCACGTCCAACTTAGATATCTCATTTTAAATTTGGTTATGTTATTGGAATTTTGTGTCATATTGGAAGTAGTGGGGTTTACTTTCGGTTTCATGTTGAGAGCCTAGACAACGTTCGTACACACAAACAAGGGTAATGTTCAGATACAGACACACCATGCTATGCTCAAGCTGTCACTAATGTTGTTGGGTTGACATTCGCATCAAATGTATGGGTCCACACCACGAAAATATCTGACAATTCTCTGATTCGCAGCTCTACCAGCTGTAGTCCCTTGAGCAAACGCAATGGCACTCATAAGCATATCTTACTATTAGTACCTTAGTTTCTCAAAAGGAAGAGGATATCCCATATGGACCATGTCGATCCTTTTCTCCTTGAGCTCTCTTCTTATTGATATGAGAGGGAGTTCCGTCTTGGGAGTTCGAAAAGGAAAGTATAGAGAGTAAAAGAAGATTGTTTCTTTACAGGGATCCTGCATGCACATGCTTTCTGTTATGTCATGATATAACGTACATTTGGTTCTGATTCATGACAAGATTAAGCATTCCAAGTGCTCTCGACTGCAGGTCTACATGATCAGTGAATCTGGGCTTAGCGAGGAATTGGACCAAGCTGGGATCTCATACATTGGTGGACCTGTGCGTGTCTATATACCTGCTGTCAATTTGTGCAATTGGTATACAAAATTCATGTTTGTGAAATTAAACAGCATTAAACAGCATTTGCATTACCACAGCATAGCGAATAGCACGGAGCCGCTTCTGCCCACCAAATGATTTCTACCTTTAACACAGGAACTAACCTCCTATGCTTGATAAAAAATTTCTTTTTATTCTTGTCTCGTCAATAGATTAATTTTTCTGTCGGTGATACATACAGCCAGTGTATAGTTCGAAAGTTGTTACAGGTATTTTCTCGAGAAGATATTCCAAACTTTTTAAATCTGAGAAACTCGTTCCACTTGATGTTGGGCGGAGCAGGAGGACGATGACAAGAAGGCAGACTTCACGCCCGGAGCATATCTGCACCATGATCACGATGTAAAGTTTTCACCACTCAATGCTTGGGTCACGATTCTTCTCTTCCGCTCAATGTACTTCTAGTTTTCGAGAGGTCCTTGCCAGTTTGCAGGTTGAGTTGAATCAATTTATCTACAACTGCTTTCGTCATCTGACACGGTCATGGCTGTTGGATGAGGGCAACTGACCGTTTGAAAATGATGCATAAGGATTAAAAAATCCTCCTCGGTGCGTTTCACAGGTTGGTGCTGTGGTGGTTGCATTTGACCGATCTGTAAGCTACTACAAAATGCAGTAAGCACTATCCTCATGTTGATGATCTTAGCCCGTAGGACAAATTGAGCAAAAACTTGAGTAGTTGACGTTGCACCATGTAAGTGCGTGAGTCACTAACTTCATGATTGTGCATGTCTACTATCTAACCTTTCTCTTGTCATTTGCATTTGTAAGATATGCTGCACTTTGTCTGCGAGAAAATCCTGGCTGCCTTTTCATAGCCACCAACTGCGATGAGGTGATTATACCCACGGGTGTGCAAGGATTGCCAGGTGAGGCGGCCATGGTAGGGGCTATCAAGGGTACAACTAAAAAGCAACCTATAGTCGTGGGAAAGCCTTCAACTTTCATGATGGATTACCTTTGTGAGAGGTGAGTGTTCATGTTTTACCATCTAAATTGGATTTGAGTGCTTGCAACAAGTCGAAATTTTGAAGTTAGTTTCAAATTGGTGGAACCGTACCGATAGTTTAGAACTATCCGAGTTCGATCCGAATTTCCTTACATTAGGACGTCCACCTAAGAAATTGTCAGTTGCAATTTGCTTTCTTGTACTGGTCTAGTATGACACTCTCCAGCTGGGTCAATCAGTACTAGTGGATGCAATCGAACCAGACTATACTCATGCAATGGAGACGGGCTGTTCATGAAGGTTTAACATCAAGAGGGAGCAGATATGCATGGTGGGTGACAACCTAGAGACAGACATTCTCTTTGGCAAGAATGGTGGATGCAAAACTCTCCTTGTGCTTACTGGTGAGTTGAGAGAGTACTTAGGTGGCAGCTCACCGCAAGCCCTTTAAGTACTTTAAGTGACCAATTGATTAACTTCAGCCACAGAACTGCGCACAACCTGTTGGAATTGAACGCATATCAGAATTTCACGATACTAAACGAAAGTTGGTTGCATAAATGAAATCTTTTGGCATCTCCTAGATCCAACGGCGACTTGAGACAAGTCGCGGCCATTGAATTTCAATTGAAGGATTGGGACCCAGTTTCGTGCCTTTAGTCTTCAGGGCATAGTATATACAGCTTGAGTTGTTCTCTTGAAACTTTGAGTCCTCAAGCTTCCTTCCATCGCTAATTTAGCGAGTATGCGAGGCGCCGGGTCTTGAAGATTAGTGATATCTATAGTCTTCGTATTCCGAAAGGATCCTTCTGTCTTGTGTCGCACTTGCAGGGGATCCACGTACTCCATTATGTGGAGTTTGATCCACTTATGCAAGTTTCTGACATCCGTTCTAATGTGGTGGCAGGCGTTACTGATTTGAAGACTTTACACAGTCCAGAGAACAGCATTCAACCCGATTACTACACTAACCAGCTCTCTGACCTGCTGGTTGGATCGAAGCTCCAGACGCCGACCCATCAGTAATAACTGTAGAACCTTAGTTGAGTCTTCTAGATGGAGTCTAGTTACTATAGTGTAGTACATAGCGTCTTCTTGTAGCATCCGTCGTTTCAAGCAAGCACACTGTGCTTCACTCGATTTCAGCCTCGGTCATCGAGAGCCCTAGCTGTGGTATCATTCTGCTCCCGCTTCTGCCTCCGGTATTGCAGCAAATTGTGTACACCATTCTAATTCACTCCTTGGGAGTATTCTTCTTCCGGTGTTGCCAGAGTGTTAAAGGTCAGGTCATTTTGATCAGTGCCTTCAATTGAGCGTCCTTGTAGCTGAGATGGAACTCTCCAGGAGAGCTGTACGTCTTGCCTGTCTGAACCGAGCTTTCATTTTGTTCTGTAGTACGGGAATGCGCACTCTCTCTGGGTAACTTGTTCTTCCTTCTGCTTACGAATTGAACTATGCCATGACAATGCTTCAAGACACAGGTGAAAGAACCGCTAGCCTGGCGCAAAAGTCCAAAGGTGCCCCTTGTCACCGTCGTCAAATCGAACAGGTCGTCCACATACGTTCAGGCCAGATGAACAGGGCACGGGTCTACCCTTTCAAAGATCCGCTTGTTAGGATTGTCCGCAAGACACGTGACCATCTCAAGCTTCCGATCCATACGTCCATCGATGATCGTCCTCGTCCCTCTCGAAACGAATCGATCAGTCGCCAAGGTTTCCACCGATCCGCAACCAACAACATCACGAAACAAAAACGCAGCTACAATCCACAGGAAGCCTTCGACAAAAGAAGAGTTCAAACAAATCCGAGCGAACAGTCTGCGGATGTGAGGCACGGGAGATGGAGATGCCGCGAATCCCAAAATCGTAAACAGCGGCGTAATCAGAAGTCAAGATCGAGGGTGACAGCCACGCCAATTCCGCCACAGAGTCCCGAGATGCGACATGCGACCACGACAGCAACAGGCCGAGGTCGTCGCCGTCGAAGGGCCGACGAGGAATTCGGCACCGGGGCGAAACGACACGCGGTTGAATCCCAACCTGGTTGGTACGGCAGAGTTGACGTGGTAAGGACGGGCGATCTGACCGCGTCCTCGTCTGAAGGCCGGTCTTGACTAGAGCGGCGCCCGGTACAGTACGAGGAAGGAGTGTGCATGGGATCCATGAATTTCGAGGAGAGGGTGACCTCGTTTGCCGGTAAATCCGAGGCGATTGACCGGCAGACGAGGCGGCCGTGGCACTATGGCTGCCGTCATGCCGGCACGTGTCTTATCCTTCTTCGCAGCGGGTGGCCCGGAAGGGTCCAGCCTTCGCGGGCCGAGGAGGAAAAGCCGAACGTTCCCATCGAACAAACCCTATCCCTTGTACTCTGCTTGTCCTCACTGTGATGACAGCAGCAGAAAGAGCACAAGGCTTCATGTGATTCCTGGCCGTTAAACTCTTGGCCTGTTGCTGCACTTGGGCACGAGGATTTGGCCCAAAATCACATCTTCTGTCCCTCTTGGGGGCTCACTGTAGTGCGTCCTATCCACGACTCGGCAGAGCCGTTACACTGTCGGGCCGGTGATCCATGTTCTCCAACGTCATTCTTTGTCATGGCGTATGGCAGTATTTCAAATTTCGTCTCCCATTTCGCCTCGGCTTCGTTGTCTTTGCTATCGTGTCGTGCTCACTTTATTATTATGGAAAGATCATTCTACTTCTTCTTTTTGTGTTTTTAAGTCATGGGTTCATCCGATGTGTACGATGCAAGGCATCTTATTGCAGGTCTCCATAGAGAAGTAATGGATTAATCTATGGACATTTGTATGACCGAAAAGTTGGTTTTGGCTTGAAAGAGAAAGAATAAAGGATAAATGTCCGCGTCGAGTATTGGAGTAGTCGAGCAGTATAATTAGAAGTTCTCTACTTATCAATTTTCATTGCAAATTACTAGAAAAGTACTGATATAACTGATGACGCGAGTTGCAAAGTTTTCAATATATAAATAATATAAGAAAATTAATTTCAAACTTAGACATTCAAATCAACTCAATATTTTTATAAAGTGAGCCGCTAGTCACCATTCACTTTTCTTTATTCATCACTCACACTCAATTTTGAATGTGAGTGATGATTTTCATTCACCCGACTGCGCACTTTTCTTGAGTTCCTATTGGCGGGATGGGAAGCACTATTAAAAGGAAGCCACTAGTCAACACCGTTAAATGTTGAGATAGAAATGTATGGAATCGCATCAAATGTTCAATGTAAAGTTTATTTGACATTATCAAATGAATAAAAAAATCATCAAAATATTTTTTTAAATTTTCATCTTCAAAATGTATTTAATCAATTAAAATAGGGAATTGTTAAATACACCGCAGATTTTACTAAATACACCACACACACCACACCACACCACAACTCTCTCCCTAGAACTCCCCCCTCTCCCATCACCTGCTACTCGGAGCGGAGTAATAATCTCGTCGGACAAGCGACTGCCCACGAGGGAGCCTCACATATATAACGATCGAGCCTATCCAGGATCCGCTGCAACCAAAAGTTAGACTCCTCGTTAGTGGAATGATGCTGCCAAAGTGCATCCACAGGCGGCAATGGACTATTTGCAGCAAGCTCTGCAGCTCGCCAATGATTGCCATTTGCATGCAATAACATGATTTCCATGCCGCCGGCCACTGTGGTATAGAGTAAGAAGGGTATGTGTCGCGTGACCCTCATCGGACAAAATGATGATTGGGCAAGCATACAAGCTTGCAGCGAGAATCGCGCATTCTTGAGCTTGAAACCAGTTGGTTACCGGCGCTCATGTGTTGTAGTTTTTTTTGCCAACGAAGACGAGCTTCGAGCTCTGCAGTGTCACGACTAAGCACTTGTTGCCAGAAAGCGCTACGTTGTCGACAAATCTGCAGAAGATCTGTACGCACAGTATCCCACTATGAGTTGGATTCATTTGTTGTTCCTCTGCTACGAAGGTGAAATGCGAGTGCATGGAAACCATAGTGGCCGTCGGCAAGTACATCGGTCACCCTCGTTATGAGATGACGCCAAGCGAACTTCGTTACTAGTGATTTGCGTGTCGGACAAGTGCGCCCATCGTGGTTATCTTGGAGCAAACCGCATTCACCACAATGACGCTTCTTCTTCGCATTCTCAAATGCTGATGTATCACGCTTTGTAGAGCTTTTCGGTTTGTTTTTGACACCAAGTGGTCGTCCTTTTCGTATCACCAGAAATGGGTTGGAAAGGTAGGGCATCTTGCCTGCACTGAGCTCTTTGACTTGCATCAAGGCTATAGCTTGATGAGCGGATGACCATTCCACATAAGCTGATTCAAGGGTTTGGAACTCCTTCTGAAACAAATCGAGATGTCCAACTTGCAGTTTATCCACAAGTGATTTTTCACATGAGTATAGTGCAAATGCCAGTGCTGAGCGATCGTGTCCAAGGGAATGGATCCTTCACCGACTAGCACAATGTCATGCGTGCAAGGTAGACCTAATGTGCGTCCAAATGTACCTTGACAAGCCGGCAATGCTGCATTTTCCATCATTTTAATGCCAAACCCCTTTGTTCCTCAATCAACCTCAAAGCAAAACGGCTCACATTTCCGACAAGGTGCTTGAACATCGGGACTGCTCGCAAATTATGCGGCACAGACATCTTCTGAGTAGCTTCTGCAGCGTAGTACTCGTCAACTTGATGTTGAAGCATATGGGCTATTCTTTCTCGTACAGCATACAAATCGCATGTACTGACTTGTAGATATCTCTTCAAAGCTGCATGTGCACCTTCAACTGCAAATGTTACCGTATTGCGAAGATGTTGACAATCATTGGTCCAAGCAGCCACGAACTTTTCCTTATCATGAAACCAAGTTCCGCTGAGATACTCTGTAAGCATTGGGATGTCAACAATCTCGATGAATAATTCTGTTTTCTTTGTTTCAAAATCCGCTTGCGTCTGCGTGCGCCAAACAATGTCCATGACTTCATGAACTGCGTGTAACGATCACCATCCTTTATGTGTTTCTTTGATTGCGCAAGCACATTCTTTTCAATATGCCAAACGCAAAGAAGATGGCGGAAATTTGGAGCAACGCGAGCAATTGCAGCGGCAAGCCCCTTATGTGCATCTGATACAATAACTAAGAAAGTTTGTCATTGAACAAATTGCTAAACTCATCTAAGGCCCAAACGTAATCGCCTATCTCCTCCCCATTGAGAAATATGATAGCAATAGTGAATGATGTATTGAGGGCAGTCCGCCCGATTACATGCAATAATCGCATTCCAAATTTGTTTGTTTTGTACGTGCAGTCCAACAATATGACTGAATTGAATCGTCTAGCAAGGAAAATTGAATTTGGGTGCGCAAAAAAAAGACTTTCAACGTTACCGTTGTTGCTGCATTGGACAACATGTTTGAATTGGCTTTGCCGAAGTTCATCCAGAAGCGCTTGAATTAGTGTGCGCCCAGCCAGTTTTTCCTGACGGCGCTTGGCTTTTGCATTATAGATAATTCTGGCAACAGCCAGTGAATTACTGTCATGTTGACGTAACGACATCAAAATCTGACGAGCAGGGACACCAGCCGCTAATGACTTGTTAATAGTGTGCTGCACTTCCTTTGTCCATCGCCGACTGCTAGTATGTCCTGCCATGGTGGTTGATGGATCATGATTATGTTGTGAACAGTTAGCTCCATCTGCCAAACGCCCTGTTGTTTCTTGCCAATTACCCTCCACGGACAACCGATGCGGCGGGTGCTACTACCTGGACGCTTTTGTGTACTGGCCGCAGGTTTCAGAAACTTACGGTATTGGCCCTCACGATCGCAGCCCAGCTGAACAGTGTTGCGCTTGATATCCGATCGTTGGATAATATACGTGGACCCACTTGTCATGCCATGATTTTGGACGTGTGTTACGAGGTCTTCGCGCTCGGAGAACGTAATGTCAGGATCGAGTGCCAATCGATGATCGGTTAAGTGCGCGTCTTCCATTTGGTTTTGGATCCGTTGCGGAGATGAGCGAAAGAGATAGCGTCTGTTTCTGATAGGAAAAATGAACGTGGGTGTGTCCGTCTGCGTGAGAGATGATCTTCGTGCGCGCACCGCAGTATGGTCGTGTCGCGGGTGTGCTGGTGCGGTCTGGTGTGAGAGGCTCCCTTGTGGGCAGTTGCTTGTCCAACAAAATTATTCCTCCGCTCCTCCGCACACGCGCGAGTAGCAGGCGATGGGCTCTGTCCGTGACGGGAGGTGGGGGTAAGAGGTGTGATGTGCGGTGTATTTAGTAAAAACTGTAGTGTATTTAACAATTCCCTTAAAATAATGCTCGCGTTATAACATAACCATACATCATTGGTTTTACAAATATGAATAATTCAAAGGAATCATATTTTACTACTTATTTTGATTAAATCTCCGAATATTAAAATAGTAATCAAATATTATATGAAATTTGTGATGGCTTGAGGAATAGAATTTATTGTCTGTAACGATCAAAACTTTGTGTGAGGTTCAATTGATACTTGTTTGCTGAACATTAAAGTGGAATGCAATTTTTCTCATAGGTGTTATCAGTGTAATTTCAAACTAAGAAACAAAATTTCTAAGTTGATACTAAACCAACAATATTGCATAAATACGTTGATAGATCATATTAGATTAACTTTTATTAAAATATTTTGGTACGTGTACGATAAATAATTCATATTTCAAGATATTGGTTTTAGTACAAACTTGATGAATGATGATTGCGTAATGTTGAATAAAAAAATTATTTTAAATTGTATTCTTTTAAAAATTAAAAAAACAAAAATTATAGAATCATTTCTATGTATCATTTTACGTATAAATATGCTGAATTTTATTGCATTTATTGCAACTAATACAAATATATTTTAAACACAAATAATGAATAAATTTAACAAATGTAAAGGAAGATTGATTTTTAAAAGATTTTTCATCACCTTCATTATTAACATGTTCTTGCACTATGAGTTTCCAACATAAATAGCAAATAATGCATGAATAGAACATGACTTTGAACCTGCAAGTTATGGTGTAGTTAATTTTTCAAAATCATTTTGTATCTATATAGAACATCGATATGAATGAAAATGGTCTATGATATTACTAGAACTCAGATTTATATTTGCTCATACCAAAAATCTATTAATTGCGTATGAATCTTTGGATTCAATAATCTTCATAAACTCTTGAAACTTCTTTATTCACTTTAGAAAACTCTCAATAATCACGATTAAAAAAATTATATAACAAATTTACTTAAAAAAGCTCCATAATGGAATTGAAATGGTTTTAAATCTGAATTAAGTATATAATATGAATATCGTCTTAATTGACAAGATAAAATTAAATGTGTGTGATTTACACATATGACAATATTTCATAATATTTTTTTCATATTAGAGACATTCAAATCTGAAAAATTGCAGTTTTTGTAAAGAAACACCATTTGCTGCAAAAAATAATTGAAATAAATCATTTCTTACTTTTTTTATTTTCAAAATTGATAAGTTACTTTACAATTTTATAAACAAATTTTTTAGTTATTTATATAATTATCATAATTATTTTTTGATATTTCATGATTCAAATAAATTTTATATAAAATAATCATCAAGTTCATGGATTTAATGGTATATATTTAGTAAAGATTCAAAAATATCGTTGATTAAATCCTGAAAAACGTATTTTGTGCTACGTTTGATACTTGAACTATTATTACAAGAGATATTGTTTACTAAAATGATGACTGCTAATATGTATTTTTGTGTTAACTGAAACATTTCATTTGAAACTTATAAAGTTAACGCATATCGTACAGAACGATGTGAAAAGTGAAAATGTCAAAACACATATGTGGTCTCTCTTATTCAGCGTTATATTTGCAAATTTAGATTTTGAGATTATGTTGAAGACTTTTGAACTATATGCGTAATATTATAATGTGCCGGAAAGAAAGACAAATTAGAAGTAACGTACTTAAACTATTATAATATAGAAACATATTTTATCTTTAGATGAGCTTTGATGTTATGGATTGTTTGATATTGTAGACTACCTTCAGCTGATAACAAATCTGTTGGTTATAATCTATGATTACGTAGTCAACATCAAATCTTCATGAGATTTGTTGGGCTGATGTGGAGATATCTTCAAATGGACCAATCAGCCGTGTATACCCATTGCTGAGTAGATCCAATGTTCTCTTGCCCAACTAAATACAACCAGGTTTTAGGAGGTGTAGGCAGAGCTGTATCTTGTGGTAAAAATCCCTTACATGGAGAGGACACGTAATATGCTGGACAATGGAAGAAAGTACTCCCGTTCCACCTCAACTTTACGATAAACATGCAAAAGTTGTGAAGGGGAAAACTAGTGAAACTCCCATAACAACCCAGAAAATATTAACATTTGCAACGTGGAACAACTAGGGAAATCAGCAATTCGCGGAAATTGTTCATGCTATCTTTTTAGATACCATTAGAGAATTCTCCAGCTGACGACCTTAACTCTGTAACCACCCGGAACCACGAAAAGCTACTAATGAAATTTTCTATTGAGCTGGGAGTTTCATAGCTTTGAACGAGATAATAAACAATCTGCTCTTTCTATTGTTGGACGCCCAAGTGTTACTCATTCAGGAATCACAAGAGCCGTATGGATCGGCCCGGAATGAACCGACTGATTGACCACGCTAGAGTCCTTCTTCTTACCTCTAGTGATTCTCCACTATTACCAAATCTCGCGACTGAAATGGCGGCAAATCTGACTCCAGCCAGAGTCGCGCTATCCAATCTAGCCAGCCAGTCAGAGGGAAAGTCTAGCACATTCATCCGGTCATTTCAACCGGTGCCTCAAGTTCGCATAGAATCGACCAATCCTTCTTGGTCTGATCTCGGTGTCTCTACGAGCAGAACGATCAAATGACATCTTCGGGATTGGGCAGCAAAGCAGAAGTTGGCGCTCGATTTCAAAAGAGTCGCCAGTACAGTAGGCGAACGATATATATAGCCGGAGTCAATGACAGTCTGGTCGAAATCTGGCATATTATGCTGCGTCGGTTATTTTAGTGGAGGCTTGGCTTGGAGGGGGGAAAATTCGCGAGACTAATCTGAGAGGACTTTTTCCAACTCGGAGGCTGGGGAGGAGGCTACTCCAAGTCATCTGCAACGGTCAACACCGCGGGGCCGAAGAAGTGACCGGGGAAGCCGGGTCATCGGGAGATTCTCCACCAGGTCAAGCCCGCGGCTCCCGAGCCTTGCACGTCAACACCACATCGACGACGTCCACGGACGGGGAGCCGACCGCGGGCGGACTGCTGCCGGATGGGATGCCTACGGAGTGGCAGGGGAAACCGCGCCGTGGTCACCATGCGATCCGACGGCTTCGATCGGACCCCAGTCCGCGGAGCTACATGTGTAAGAAATTCCGCGCATCTCCGACCTTTCGGCGAAATTCGATTGGAATACGGGACGAATTTCAGGGCATTCGCTCGGCATTTCGATTGATCGCGTCGTATTTCAAGCCGTGGTTCTATCCGTCGAGGCGCGGGGAGCGTGAGACGGACCGACAGATAGACGAGAGAATTCGAGAGCCGGTCAGGCTGTAAAGGTCCAGCAGTGTGCCCACAGGGTGTCAAGAATTGCGGCACCGAAAGGCGGTGGGAGATTTGTGGAAGATCGGAGCGCGGAGAGCAGAGATTAGGCGAGTGGCAGTGGCAGTGTGTGGATCGGGGTCGGGATTTGTGTCGGAGGAGCCACGGGAGCTCAGCAGCAGTTTTCAGCAGCCTGGTGGGTGTTCCTGTGTTTCTTGAAGCGATCAGGACGGGTTCGTGAGCGACGCTAGTGAGTGTTTGGTCGATTGGTTCATTGGATTGGAGAATTGGGGACATGGCGAATCATTACGAAGATGAAGACGATACTGTGGAGTTGGACGACTTCCAAAAGGTTTCTTTGGCGAAATGGTTCCTCCAAAATGCTCCGTCTGAAGAAATGCAGCATGTTGCCAAAGGTATTTCGCGAACTTCGTTCTTGGTCTCCCCCCTTTTTTATGTGGTGGTTTTCTTACCGTGGTCTTCTCAAGATTCGGGTTTCTTGATCACGACCTTCGAACCAGATCGCGGAACCCTCATCATCGTTCATGTTCAGGATAATGGCCGAGAAGACGCCTCTTCCCGGCCATCATCCTGAAGCCAATCTTGCAGTGCTAGCGGTAGAAGTAGTCTGCGTATCTCTCAAATTTGTTGACCTCAGATCTTGGTCTGCTGGATGCTTAAAAACATCTTTCCTCAATTCTGAGCTTCAGCACGAAGACTAGTTGTCCACTTCTACAGATTAGGCTGTCCGAGCTCCGTACATTTACAGCATCTCCATCTCTGGGGTCGATACAATTGGTTCAGGACTTAGACCTGACTATACGTGCCAGGTAGTTCTTATGAGGCCCTTCGTGGGAGTGATTTCCACTAACGTTCGCATGGATCCTTGAGACCCGTTGATTGATCACCGCTAAAATTACTGGTCGAAAGCAGTTTAACGAAGTTGTTGTGCACTGTACATGTTCCAATTCGAAATCAATGTACCGCATTTCTGTCTCGACATGTGATGGCGATCTTGCTGCAGTCGATTGTGTTATCGAGGCCCGAGAATGGAAGCAAGGATTCGTCGTAAATTCAATTCTTACGCACTGCATGAGCTTTTGGTGGATGGTCTCATTGTCGTTCTGTATGATACCAATTTATCCGACTTGCTCAGTTGGCTGCATTTTTTTTCTCGTTCGTGTACTTCACTTTTGAAGGGTGTTGGGAGGCTAGATCTTGAAGACTGTCGTTGGAAACCTACGCTCATTGTCATCTTCAGAATTTTCGTCTGACGCTTTCGTCTCTGTCACTCACAAAGAAATCTTGCTCGCTTTCCAGATGTACGCGAGGTCCTGACGAACGACAGACTGTACGACCAAGCAGCCGCGGAAGCTTTCCCAGAATACAATTTGAAGGAGATGATATCCCTGGAGATGCCTAATGGCACTGGACAGGTGAGAATTCGCTTCTGTTCAAAATTTGTGCTTAGGATCGTTCAAAAATCTGAAGTGGAGGAACCGTCTGGCCATGCCGTCTTGTCTTTCAGTGTTGTCAGGTCTGTCTTGCAGCAGCTCTCTGTCGTTTCTTTTGCAGATGGTGTTGGTGGAGGGAACTAATCGTCGCCGCAAGCACTTTGCTTGCTAGAAGCGTTAATCTTCTAAGGCTGTTGAATCGGAAGCTTTTTAAAAGCACGAGGAGATTGGATTTGAAAGCGCTTCTGAAAAATCTTCCTCATCCTTCACTCCGTTTTGTGGCAATGGAATGGGTAATGAACTTTAGGTCCAGTTCTCTCAGCGGAAGATGACGGACAATCAACAGCAAACACTACAGCCACTTAACTAGTTAGATGGTCAAGGTCTGCAGTGAGCTGTACAGTAGAAGTGGCTTTCTGAGATTGGAATGTCCTGATTGGCAGGCAGCTGTGCTCCTGCAATGTGGTGGCAGGTGCTTGTGAGTCGCTATGGAGAAGTCGATGGCAGCCACTATTTGGACCCGAGGACAGCCCAAGTTGCCGCAGTGGATCATGTGAAACAGGTAATTGAGCTGCGAATCACTTAGGCGGGCCATCTTCCTTAATGCAGCCTGTCGGCCAGTTCTTTTGTAACATTCCAGTTTAGCTCGGTAATTTTGTTTTTGGTTATACACGGAAAGTCCCTCACTCTTACACTCTTACCTAAATCGCGTCATGTGACAGATTTGCAAGTCAGTGCGGCCAGCTTCAGATGACGAGCTTCCTTCAAATTACGTGGAACAATATCGGTTAGTATCACTGAATGCTCCTATGATGCCCTACAAGTATGTTCCAGAATTGTTGTGCAAGTTTTAGGTCTACGTTCTTAATGTACGATGGAACTCTGTTAAATAACGGGAGAAATTGTACTCTGTCAAAGATTTAAGAATATTAGTTGTGGTTCCAGGGCCTCTGTCGACGCCGAAGTTTTAAAGTATGTTGAAGAAGCATATCCTAGAGGCAGTTGTTCAGTCTACTGTACGAATGGGAAAAACAATCATGGAGATGGGGGAGAGTTTGAGCTCACCGTGGTGATCTCAACGTCAAGCTTCAGTCCAAAAAATTTTCGGTAAACTCATATGCTCCTCAAGAAACTACTAGTTGGATCAAAACTCAAGATTTTTTTCAAAGAAGCCAGTATTCCGCAACATCGAGGTATTGTTATTAGTTTACTTGGTTGTGTTGTCATGGAGCCCAAGAAGATGTTCTATGTACTTTTCTTCCTTCTGTATTTTTGGATCTGAATATATTTCTTAACGTGTACAGAGGTGGCCGCTGGCGATCTGTTTGGACAGTTGAATTGAATGAGGAGAACGAATCTGTGGAATTGAGAGGCCACATACACGTACGTTCACTAGACAAATAATTAGTATCATGCCATGTGTCTGGTAAAGTGGGCAGCACAGAGTTAAATTCATTTTTTCAAGACTAGTCCAGTTAACAGGCATCGTCTTGGCTATTATTGTGCAGAGGATAGTTGTCGCTTTCAGCTTTCTCCAACCCTCAAAATAAACAACCCTTGCTTTTATTGTGATGACCCTTTTTGTGGAAAGCATGCTCTATTGACCATGACCCTATTAATTCCCGTTAGGTCAATGCCCACTATTTCGAAGAAGGCAACGTCCAACTGGCGACCAGCTACGAGTGCTCTGATTCGACTGTGATGCAGGTAGGTTTTCCTGTCTCTTCAACTGACCCCATCACCATGTCAACCGTCATATGTACCCTGAAAAGACATAAGGCATAATTTTTGGTTGTCATCCTCTCTTGGTTGTCTGCTGTAGCCCTCGATAGTGCTGTTAAAGTGTATGCCCAATATAAGTTTGAAACCTTTAAGTTTTAAGTTTTCATTTGCTTTGTCCCGTGTATCACCTCCCTCACATCGTGTCACGAATTGGTTTTGTGGCAAGTAAGCCAAATGTTTCTGCTTACCCAGAATATTGTGTTAATACTACAGGACGTCATTGAGACTGGAGTATCTATTGTTGCCGTTATTCGGCATCAAGAATCTGAGTACTTAGCAGCACTCGAGGTATCTTTCCTTGGAAATTTGTTGGTAAAGAACTTGGACTGCTCATAGTGTCACTCGTAACTTTTGTTTTTTAGGCATGGCACTTACAAGAAAAAGAATTGCTGGTCCCGTTAACAGGAAGTTACAAATCTCGATTCGTCACCGAATTATAGGATAGCCAATTGGAGAGTATGTCTAGATAGATTGGAATCTTTATTACATTTTGTTTTCACGTCTAAGAGGAGGATTGTATTCTGCAGGATAAATATTCTACCCTCTCGGATACTACATTCAAGGTAAGCAGATCCTTCTTGTATTTAAATGACCAGTCACTAGAGGCCATCCCGATTGCGATAAGCGATCTCGCTGCTCTGTTTGTTCCCGTTGAAAGAGTCTGGTCAGTGTCATGCTCGGTCGCTGCTGAGGACAGTAATTATTATTATTTTGACGCCTAAATATATATATGTCAAAATCATAGTGTTAAGTTTACTCAGGTCTCAACGGATATAGATTTGTGCAATGTCTTTCATCGTCAGACACAAGCAACTTCATGCTAGGCTTTAGTATCTGAAGGCTTTTACCTTGAATGACCGCAGGAGTTGCGAAGGAAACTGCCGGTTACCCGTACTCAATTTTCATGGGACAATGCGTTGCAACTCAGTTTATCTAGGGAAGCTGCGAGGCAAATCAGCATGAGTTCTAGAGTACAGTCTCTCGCCCGCGTGGAGGAGGTTTGAACATCGCTTTCGAAGGGCTCGTAAGTAGAGCTTTTACTTTGTGTATAAAAGTGACTGAATGCAGTAAGGGCTTGCATGTGGTCATGAAGAGGGGCTTTTGTGTTCCCTTATCGGTGTGGGTCATTCTCAAAATTGCCCTGCAGCCATGTTGAGTGTGCTGATGGCTTTCGCGGAAGGTACCCACCCAGAAAACACGAACATGTGCCTCGTTGGGTTGCTCTCGGCAAGTTTTTGACGGCAGAAGCTCTGTGGGCACCAGTTAGACACTCTGTCCTTACAGCGACCGGGGCCAAGCTGTAACACTAGCACAAAATGTGGATCTTGCGGGCACGTTTGTTACTCAAACATCATACTCACAGCATCCCGCCAGCAGTGCACTTGGGAACGTGTTGCATCACGTAGTTGTATGACCAGGAGCTACTCTTATTATCCTACCTTTCAGCAGATCCAAGGGAAACATCATTCTACGAGTATGACTAAGTAGAGAGCAGGAACACATATCGGATCCTTCTTGAAATTGTCGAATCGATGAAGGTCACGCAAATGCTGTGGTCTACCTCATGTGACCCGCGTTGGCAATAAAATCCTCCCGTGTCCCCCCCGATGCTCCCTTAGGTCAGCTTGAATCATGTGCTATCTGTGAACATGATTTATATCATGACCCATTTGTTTTTGCTGAAGGCTGGCTATATATGACCATTTGTAGGTAGAGTATCATATCAAATGCTAGGATAGGATTAGGCAGCTTGTGGAGTATCGGACTAGTTCACTTCGTTGAGTGAACAATGTGTATCTGAAACCAAGCACATTTGAATCCAATTGAACCCTTTTGGTTTCAATAGGATTTAACTCCCTGCGAGTTTCTCCCAGCTTTGCCTCAAGTCTGCCGAGATTTTGTTTTGGTATGTACACTCGAATATATAATGCCACCAGTACTTCCGCAATGGACTTATTTCCGTGAATGTTGAGGTAAAGCTGAAAATCTAGATCCCAATCGGACTTTGAGGGAATTCACCTTAGTCGTCCTTCCAGGGAAGGAAAGTTGAAAGAAGTCAAATTGCAAACCCAAATTGATAATCCAAATGCATGCCTGGGCTTGCAACAGAAATGGATCTGTAGAAGTATTGTGTCATGTTGGATAGTTGAGTAAGGAATTTCCTCCCAGCAGAGCCGATCAGATACTAATTCCCGCCGCCGTTATTACCGTTTGGTCTTGACCTTGCAACGTCTCCTATAGCATCGAGCGTCAAAAGGTTCTCGACTTGTACTCTTGTTCGTGTATATCTAACGAGCAACTAACTGCTTATGCAAAGGTCTTATTTTGAATGTGCCAATTATACAGGGTCACGATCATATATACAATATATGATCGTGTATACAATATACACGATGGGAACGAGGAACCAAATCCACCCAAAAGGAGACGATTGGTCTGAATCGGACGGTGTATTAGACGATTGTCTTCCAGTATATACCGTACTAGAATCTGTCACGGTCACGTCATGTATAAGCAAGAGTAATACTGTGTGATGTCGAATTATATAGTGTTTAGAATACATTACACATTGAAGTCAAAATCTTCCAACATACTGCACACTATCACAATAGTCTCTCATGCATTCACTCTCACACGTGTTGAAATTTTAACCATGTGCCAATTCCAACGTTGAAGGTTCAGAGAGGTCACGTCTCTACACCACTAACGTTGCATTCACTGTCACGTGCAATACAGATCACCACATGTCTAAGGAGGGAGAAGTAAGTTTCATAATTTTAACTCATCCAGCTCCTGGGTCAAGCGAACTTACGCATGAGGAGGAGAATCCAACGACCAAAGGAGTACAGTACCATGGTTTGGAAAGAAACCATCTCTGCAGAAAAGCATGGGGGCTGAAGTGAGAAAACGGGAAATACAAGAGACAGTTCACGAGAGCTTTAGACTGGAGTACATACCTGTAGAATGCCATAGGGATTCGATGTGAGATTAAAGAACCGCAGGAGTGAAGCCTAAGTGGTTTACATCTTCAGAATCATGGCTTTAAACACTGTGTGCAGTGTTTTCTGTTTGGTTCACGGGAATCTGGGCGACTAGCGAAGCGTCTGGCGACTTTCGATGATCCTTATGCTGAGGAACAGCTGGGCACTTGGAGACCAGGGAAAAGTACTCCAAGAGAAAAATCCACCTCATCGCAGGTGTTGACCAAACTGTGTCGTTATAACAGTTCTGTGCACCTCATGTCATGTTGACCGAGCATGAGTTACTTTCTCGCGACCCTAAGAACGGCCATGTTCTTGGATTTTATACATATATAAACAAACAAGCAATTGTTTGAGATTGTCGAATATGTAACCAAGAGTCTCATGGACGGTTTCTTCTCACTGATTGGTGATGACAAATATCAAAGATTGATCTTAAAAGTCACGCTTTCCTCGCAAACGCGAACAAGGACAAAGAATATATGACATCCACGGTAAATGTCAGTAGAGTTTCAGACCAGTGGCATGGAGACGTGTTACCAATGCGGACAGGAATAGCTTGTTGATTTCAAGCTGTTCGCTGATTAATGGTAATGGTGTTGGATAATGTGCATCGGATGTCACGAAGACCTGTAAGGCAATCGCACAGTCCCCCACTTACTTTTTGTTACTGTAATGCTCTCATTGCACGAGCTGCAATGGTCCAGTGGTTATCTTCGGACCGAGTTTGGAGTATCCAGATTTACGTGCACCACCTCGTCACATCCTTCACATGCAACTAAACATGAGAGACATGTGACGTCCACATTGATTTTCCAAGGGAAGGGGACACACACGCTCATTTTGGGAAGGTCTGGATCACAGAGCTTTTGATGCCCATCCATCCCACGCTCCGAGTTGATCCGCTGAAGCGTCTCATGCA
The DNA here is from genome assembly GCA_037833965.1 of Marchantia polymorpha subsp. ruderalis. Taxonomy (NCBI): domain Eukaryota; kingdom Viridiplantae; phylum Streptophyta; class Marchantiopsida; order Marchantiales; family Marchantiaceae; genus Marchantia; species Marchantia polymorpha. Next base: position 27,278,617 of record AP031351.1, on the reverse strand, counting down.
TATGATGAGCATGCTGGAAGCTGCCCGGGTTAAGATGCAAACTCATCAGGCACTTGAACACTCCAACACTTCTCAAACGCCTCGATCATGACGAGATCGAGAGATTGGGAGATTTGGTTCAAGTTGTGATTGTGTGGTTTTTCTAAACTTGTGAGATCTCGGTTCTGGTGATTGATTCTTGTTGGGTTGAGTACACGATCATCAGGACGAAGATTTCTTTCCTCAAAGAACAATATATTGTTGTCACAAAGTCCATTGTCATGATTGCCTGCCGGAGAAAAAAATGACGTGAGTGCGCATTCAAGCAGCACAACAAGCACGCTCATGTTCCACGTCTGAGTCGTGAAGGTCCGTCCTGGTGCTGATCGACAGTGTTCAGTCTTTCCTTCCGGCGATCGATCGATCGAAAGTGCACGACAGAAATTTCGAGTTGACGTTCTCGAATCTCTCTGAGACCTGGAACAGACGGTCGCCTCATCCGTATGGAGAAGAATCCGACCCGCGCAGCTTTGAGACAATGAATGGCATTTGTCGTCATACGTGGATCGTGGATATGCGAGATAAGATCCTGCATTTTTCATGGCAGCATCAACGACGTGCTCGAGGGATGACAATCTTTTCAGTAGGAACCCAAATGGGAGTGCGGAGGAGAAATTACATCCTCCCAAGGAGGGCGAGGAAGAACGGAAGTAGGGCCCATGGACGATACAGTCATTCCACCCCAAGAGCTGCTGTATCCAGATCCGCTACAAATTCGCGCTCTTGCGTCGAAAGTCAGTCGCAGGCCCTGGCCCTGGCGCCATGGCGCGAACAGGAGATTGCATTTACTCCTCTTGAAACATCGAACGTGATCGATCGTGAGGTCGTCTGCTCTGCCCATCGTAAGAGACGAAAGCCGAGACAAGACGGGCCGTGAGGTCAATGGGCAGATGAAACCTCCCGTTCCTTCTCATCCTCATTCTCATTCATTATGCTCGCTTATCCATCTCACTCTGCCCGACTCGAACCACGAAGCGAGCTCGGTTCGATGAATCATGCATCTCTTCCGGTCCATCGAAGACGAATGCGGCTATAGCCTTGTGAGCATGCATAGTAGGGTCTGATCTCTGCAGCAGCCATATCCACTCGGGATCTGCAACGACTGTGTCCATGTGCGAGTCCCACTTGCTGTGGGCGTGGATTCCATGCCTCCAGCCCCTCCAGGCACCACTATAACAACGCCCCTCCATTATGCGTCTGCCGAAAAGCAGCACGAGAAGAAGAAGAAGAAGAAGCTCCAGAGGACCGACCCCCCACCCCAGGGGGTCCTAACTTCCGGCACCGTGGGCTCGTTTTTCTCATTCTGGTGGTGCATCTGCGACCGTGCCTCCTTCCCCAAGAGCCGGACTCGCCGAACGAGTCGTGCAGGACTGCTACCTGCTCTCGGCCCCTTTCGGTCGCTAGTAGCCCTTTCGTTTCCCTCTTGTGGAGCACACTAGGCGAGAATCCGAGGACTCATCTACATAAAGCGGAAAGGCTCAAAGATGGGAAGGCGCTTTCAAGAGGGGGCTAGGCCACAATATTACTGTACTGGGAGAAAATGGATTTGCCATGGGTGCATCCAAATGAGCATCGCATATTGTAATTTCGCGTATATGGTTTTGATAAGATGGAGATGTATGTTTAGCGATGGATACATGTTACGGATACAGGATTATACAATGACCTCATTGCACATGTACCTTCAAGGATGAAAGAGCGGAACAATTATGCATCTACTTGCATGTTCATATTCTTGAATACTTTGGTAGTAGTCGCTACAGTAGTCACTTATCATTTCCCCTCTTTGAACATTAGCACAAGTACAACATGTAATCAAGAGTTTGAGAAGAAAGATATATATATATATATATATACACACATGTATATCTGAACTAATTTAAGGGGGGCGGCTAGTTATCTCTCGACTAAGTAGGTTTTGGGCCAATTAGCCCTCACCCTACTGTATGGAGCTCACTCATTGGCCGTATGGGGTTACGAGGTCCGTGTGGGAAAAATAAATTTTGCAAGTTTCTTTCTTTCGTTCTCTTTATGATCTACGTGATTTACATCCACCACATCTTGCATTCACATGCGCCGAAGAGATGTGCTCGACTTCACTACTAGACAACGAGCTCCATCTGTTTGGCGCGAGCGAGCGTATCCCTTCCTTTCATTCGAGTCACGCATATCTAGATCCTGCAATCGGATCTAGCCATGGGAGCTGGAGTTGTGCGCGCTCGTTCACAACGTTGTGGGCGGCACATGTCCAGTCTCTTTGATTATTGAGTTCTGTCTGGAAAGCTCTACACTCATTGCATGAAAGCAATGTCGAAAGCTACAAAAAGTGACACGAGACCAATTTCAACAATCCAACTTGCCGGGTTGGCACCGCACCGCATTGGTCACCATCGAGGCTGAAAATTCTTGGCACCGAGATCAAAATCTCTTTTCCTCCAAGACAAGGCAAGGTCCGAGGAGGAGGACGGATGATCAATGGTACCACTTGGCATCGACTCTAGAGACAGAATTTGCCATCGATTTAGTACCGAGGTCGTAAATTTCATGGCGAATGCCGCAGACAAGTGCACATTTCTCGCAACCTCGGACCAACAGCCGGGCCGGCGTGGCAGTGCCTAAATGCCGTCCATGGTCTCCTCATTCCGCTGGGCTTGTTTCGGACATCGGACTTGAAGGGACTCACAAAAAGCTCGAAGTTAGCCGAATCAGAGAGAGTTGGAATTGGCAGCTAGGGCTAAGATGTAACCAGCAAGTCAGTCTTCTTGATGAGTTTTCAATCTTTCTGATTATTTTTTCCACCTGTATCTTATAACTCCATACGGCCAATGAATGAACTCCTTACAATAGGGTGAGGGCTAATTAGCCCCATGTGAGGTATAAGAAGACTGGCTAAGGTAAGTTAAAAGTTTATCGGATAAAACATGTGCCTTTATCTTTACCTTACCTTTTACTTTACTTGCACCACTACTATCTACCTTTGTCCTTTATCTCTAACTCAAGGTAATTATCGGATTACCTGGTACATATTCTTAAAAGTTTAAAAGTTACACTTTCCGGGTAACCTTTTAGGGTTATACGGCAAATCTACCTTTTAGGTTAAAAGGTAGAGGTAACAGGGTAATTTACCTGTTTGATAAACAGGTAAATTGTCAAACTAACATCCTGTAACTGTATTGTCTGGAGAACATGTAAAAAACTTCCTTTGTAGAATGATTAGGTAAATTGTCAAACTAACATCCTGTAACTGTGTTGTCTGGAGAACATGTAAAAAACTTCCTTTGTAGAATGGTTAAGCGTGGTGAACGTAACATTCGTGAAGTATGTCTCCTTTTCTCTCGATGCCTTAACTTGACCCTCCATAAAAAACGAAAGATCTTAAAGTTTTTTACTAGAAGTACCATTTAGTGTCGCCTTGGGTTCAAAGAAACCAACTCATGACCTTGTGACTTTGACATTTTATTTAGAAACACCAACGAATATCTAGTGGCTCATTTTTAGAGAACGAGACACATTTTCCAACATTTGATCCAACCTCTCACTTTTCACGTAGATGGACATTTCTGCTGACTAGACTTGAGTTTGGAATAGAGAGGAGCACAACAATGGTCCAATAGAGAACTAACCATTGTCGTGGGGTTTTAAAGTCCGCACATCTTGAAAATTTCAATAAATTTTGTCATTTGCACAGTAAAGGATTACCGGTAATTATCGAATAGTCAATTTAGTTATACCTTTATCTTACCCCTTAACTTACCTATAGCCAAAATTTTAACTTTTACACTTTTACCGGGTAACCCTAAAAGGTTACTTTACCTTATCAAGGCTTAAGGTATAATTATACGTTTGCAAATTTTATTGCAACCTATGTAATCGTTATTACCAAATAAGATTTTACTCTCTTGTGCAATAGCAAAACTGCATGTATTGTCACATCATTGATAATTATATTATGATTTCAAATGAACAAATGATCACTTGAAAGTTTGTTGCACTGCAAAAAATACCACATTCCCAACAAAGAATGAAGTTGCAAATAGATAGATCAAGCCATGCAAAATGTTAATGTCGTGAGGAAATAGTTGGTGCAAATTTTGTTCAATGTATGATCAAACCATGATTTTTAACCATGCATCATCTTTAAAGTATAAATATTTATAATAATTTAAGTTATCTATCAAATCTACAACTAAAGGTTTTTGAAAGTACTAAAAACTATTTTTTCAAAATCAAACATATCTTCAAAATATATATTATAATTTTGAGCTAATAAAATAAATCTTGAATCTTATACTTGCAAAACCAATCAAAAAAATGTATTTTAATTAATTATCTTTGATAAATTTTTTTCATTTGTGATCAAATATCAAATTAGTGTAGAGTTAAAATATGTACAAAATAAGAGCTAAAAAAATTTTCTATTCTAAATCTTTTTCATTATAGACTTGATTAATAATGAATTGAGTTAGATCGACATTGAAACAATGTGCTTTGTACCAAATTTCTATCATGATGAATGAAAATATTCCATCAAATGCTCATATCATAGAATCCTATGATTCTATTATAAGTTATTTTATTGTGATATAAATGCAAAAAAAATCTCATACAAAATTTATGTCTAAAATGATCTATCAACTAAGAGTATGTCAAATGAGAATTTAAACTCAACAAATATTATGTTGATCAAAATACAAAAATGTTACTTACATACATAAAATGCACAAATCGTATATAAATGCCATACATCTATTTAAACACTAAATAGTTGTGAAATTTTTTTCATAACAATTTTTTTAAAAATTTTGAATTGAAATTAATATGAGATCATACAAAATAATCAAGTAATGAAAATTATTAAATATCAAATAAAAAATCATTTACAATTCAAATTATGTGTTTTGCATGCTAATATGAATTAGCATTATCTTGTTTGATCAAAATAACAAATAGAGAATTAGTATATTAAGATGTTATAAATGAATAATTTATTTATTTTATTCTTTAAAAAACTAATAAAAATTTGATGAATTATGATATGTTTCATACATTTTTGAAAATCATGATAGTGATATAAATATGATGATGGCATGTTGTTGTTCTTGAAAAAAGTAATAATTTCTTCTTATAAAGAACCTTAATACTCTCTCAATAATCTTGATTGAAATATCGTTATAGAGCACAAAAATCTCTTATGCATAATAAGATTTGAGAGCTAGTAAAATTACTAATGAATCAAACTTTGATAAATTGCAAGTGAATGTACACGTTGAAGTACAATCAAATTGATGACAAACATAGTATCTTTAAAGTGAAGTTGATGGCTAGAGCTTTCACACAAAAGAAAGTTATGAAATACAAAGAAGTTTTTTTACTTGTAGCAATGTATGCTATACTTTGTCTTGTATGTGCATTTGCTTCAAAATTTAAACTTATTATGTATCAAATGTAATTAGTTACAACATTTTTTTGAATATCTAGAGTAGTAAATTTACATGAGACAACTAGTTGACTTTGAGAAAAAAAAGTCAACTGCAGCTAATTTGTAGATTGTTGAGATAATTATATGAAATGAAGCAAATTACTAGGCAATAGTATGCAAGATTTGTTGATTTCATAAAAGCACAAATTCACGGGATGTGTATAATCTTTATGTAAACATGAAGAATGTGGGCAATGAGATCTTCAATCTTATTATTTTAATACATAAGATTGATTCATCTTGTAAAGAACCAATCTTACATCGTATGCAAAAACCAATTGAAATTTGTATTTAAAATGAAAGATTTGCGTACGTCAAACGTACGCAAATCAAACGTAAGTCAAACATGATCTTAGAGATGTATATTCATATGGATTTGACGAAGAAGAAACTATAATAGAATCAAGCCAAATTCATTCAACTAGTGCTTGACATGTTTAACATGACAAACTCTAAAGGTGTATAAACTTTTTTAGCAGCACATTTCAAAATTTCTGCAATTCAATGTTCAATAGATTTCATTGAAAAAAAATTACAATGTTATATGTTTCTTATGACAAAATTGTTGACAACTTAATGTATTTAGTGATGTTAACAAGATCTGACGTTACTCTAGCGATGTACAAGATGAGCAAATACATATCAAATCTAGAACATGTGCATTAAAATACTTAGTACTCTTTAAGTATCTAAAAATGTATTTTTAGATACTTAAAAATACTAAGTATTATGGTATATTGTTTGATCATGAACAAGATGAAAGCTATGAACAATTGAACATGTGTTTACACTTGATGGTGGATGTATTAGTTGGAAATCTATTTTGCAAAAGTGTGTAGTTAATTCTTCATAAGAAGTTGATCACGTAGAGGCAACAAAAGTAACAAAGCAATCTATTTGATTAAATGAGCTTATCATTGAAATAGTATGGGAAGAAGAGGTTGACAATCTTCATTGTGATAATCAAAATGCATTACATCTTCTTGCAAATCAAATGATGAAGTGAAACACATCCATAACAATATCACTTTATCGGACATGCAATTTTTACATAGTCTATCCAACTGATGTTCAAATCAAAATTATTCATTTGAATAATTATATGAAATATTATGATTCTAAGCAAATTTTACATAAGTAGCGTAGTAAAACCTATAAAAATATCTTATATAACTCTATGTATTTTTTCTCTCACATGTTTTGGCTATAACTAAAATCTAGTTAAAAGATGAATATTTGTTTTATTTTATTGTAGAACCTTTCATAAAGTAATTATTTACTTTGAAGAAATGATTGTCCCTCAACATAATTTAAGGAGATATCATAAATTTCAATTTAATTTCCATATTAAACTCAAATTAACATAACTTGAATTAGAATAAGAATTGATTATCCTAGTTAAATATAATCTTATAACTTCAACCACGAAGTATGCGGTGGTGGTAAGATACAGCTCGTCTCAAAAAATTGTTGAGTTTTTGTGTAAAGTACTTGTTTTTACTTAGAATGTAGTTCAAGTGTGGCAATCCACGTAATTACTTGTTGTTAATTTTTTTCTTAGATGGTTAGATTTCTTGTAACATTCTTTTGAAAAATTTATTTAAACATGTATATAGTTTGAAATCAACTTCTAAAAAATATTACTCTAAACTAAGAAATGATACTATAAATTTATTTAGTATTATAATTACAATATTTTTGACGTAATTTAGTTATATTGCTTCAAATGTTGTAAATATTTCTTTTAAATAAAATGTATACGACATAATTAAAATTGAATCAAATAAAGTATTTGATTACAATTTTGTGCAATATATTTTTTTAGATTTCATATTATACTTTAAACAGATAAAATGAAATAAAAATTATGTTTATTCAATATGACAATGTAGAGGAATTTTGACACAAAAAATATATATAAGTTTTTGAAAAAATAGCAGTATTTTCAACAACAAAAATTTATGATAATCAATTTTTAACAAAATTTATAAGATTGTGAATTTAATTTCAAATGCAAACAATTAATATTGAGGTATTGTAAAAAATTATAACAATTGAAATAATTTTTTTAAATTGAATGATGAATTGAAGCCTCATTGATGATCATGAAAATTTATAGATGTTGTGACCCCATTAATTAATTCTATTAAAAATAATTTTTTATTTTTTATAAAATATTAAGAAATTCCAGTAATCAATCCATAAGTTGATTTCAATGAATACTAGATTTAAATATGGATGTATATAATCATGAATTGAATATCATATTTGGAATGAAGATCATTTTGATAAATGTAGTATTCATCATTAGGTTAAAGAAAATGTATAGCAATAGCATATCAATCAAATTTTATATTTTTCCTTTTAATGTATACTCTTTGAAAATAAGCTGGTTTTATTTTTCTTATATTGCGATTGATAAAAAATTGTGAATAAATTAGATTTTATAATTTTTTAGGTTTTTATGTAGCAAAAATATATATATTTAATTGAATTTTAGTGAATATGGGTGATAAATAATTTTAGATTTATATTTTGATTTTTAATTAATATATTTTTCAAATAATTTGACTCTAAAATGCATAATTACAAGCAAATACACTTGAAATATATATGTGAAAAAATTTTCAAAATTTAATTTCAAGTTTTTTTAAAAAAATCAAAATTTATATAAATTTATATGTGAATTGATTTTTTGAAAAAAAAATTTTAAAAAATTACAAAAACTTAAAAGAAACTAAAATTAATTGATCTACATATTGTCAAGGAAAATGTGAAGACCTGTAAGTCATAATTTTCATAAATGCTCAGATTATGTGATAATTAAGTGCAATAAATCATCATGATAAGTATTACATTATTGATGAACTTATTTGTTAAACAATATAATTAGCTTGATGATTTAAGCTATATAAATCTCACCTTTCATAATACATTATCTGAATCATCTAAATTAATCTATAATACATACTAAAAAAGATACCTTCTTCACGAGTTGAAATTTGCAACACAAGGTTGTTTATGAATGATGGATATTCAATAGTAAAATTACAATAAATTGATTAATTTTCATCAGAAATTTATGTAATATTGCTATTAAAAAATATCATAATTTTAGATTCATGATAATAATCAACTTGAAAGAAAGCTTAGAGATTGATACTTTAAATATAAATTATCCAAATTTTTAACATACTATTAGATACTTAAATGACATAATAAAAAATTGCAAATAAAGGAAAAATTGCAAAAAAATAAATTTCAAAATATTAGTTGTAATCAGATATTTTCTATCTTCAAATTAGAAATAGAAATTAGTTTTGATGATTGAATCTTAAAAAAGAAGAAATTTAATTTTGAAAATGATCAATCAAATTCAAAACATCGCAGCAATATAAATGAACATTTCCAAACAGATCATATAAACTTTTTTGTCTTACAAAAAGTTTGAATCAATTTTCAAGATTTTATCGAAGATCAAACAAAATTAAATAATTTTTATTTGTGAAAAAAAATTTATTTGAATGTTGTGGCTAATTTTCATTAGAGCTTAATTTTTAAAATATTATCATGAATCTAAAATGATGATTTTTCTTCATTGTATCTATTCAGAATAAAAACTAGTGAAACTTTTTTGTCGGTTCATGTTGAATTTGGTGAACTTTTTACTGTGCAAATCAAAATTTTCATAAAAGAAAAATTACTCGAGAGATAGATTTATTTCATTTCTGGAGATATGTAATATTTTTTTCAGTCAACAGAATTTGTTGTTATTTTACATACTTCGTAACATTTTCAGTTTTTTAAGGTAAAATTTCAACAAATTAACATAGTCATGACTAAAATAATCATGTGCGAATTTTATGACAATCAGAGTTATACAACTATAAATCTTACAATGTTGATGCCATGTTGTCTCTTTGTACTATTAAATTTAATTAAAGTGTTGAAGTGAAATTGATTGATCAAACTTCATTTGTAACTCATAAACTTTGCATTTTCATATTATTTGACATCTCAAATGCAGAATTTTTGATAACATGATTTTTTGAATTTTTTATACTTAAAGATGCATGATTTTATTTTTAATGAGGCTATTTCACACAAACAAAAATTATGTTTTAATCCAATAACATCATGTCATAAAAATTTCTTATGATTTTTTATACAAGAGTAGCTAACTTGTGTGATTAATCATAGTCACATTGTATAAGTTATCAAAATATGAAATAATCCTTGATATAAGCAGTATTATTATATCACATATGACAATATGTTTGTTTTATATAAAAGGTAAAACTTTGAAAACTCATATTTAAGAAGGAAACTGAAGAAACACTATGTTTGGGAAGTTATGCGACGGTCAATGTTTAATAGCAGATGAAGTCATATGCATTGGAAATGTTGTTAGTCTTTTGATGATGAGGTTTGGGTTTCTAGGAGTAGAATTAGAGGAAAGCTCTATGGAAGTAAGGTTTTACAAGTAAGGTTTATAAAGTGTGGCTATGATGAAATATTAATTAGTGCTTACTTATGGAAATTTTTGAAGCCTCAAGTGGATTTTGCTCAACGTGGGAGTGGTTATGCCATATTTTTTTCTGGAAGCTGAACTACGTTCTAAAGCTTATTGAATATTTTCTAGATTCAAATCCTTACTCACACACTTGGTTTTTGTGGATAGGAGAAACCAACTATGCTTATCCCCAAAGAGAATCTGCATCTATCATAGTACTTTGATTGTAAATTAACAAAATGAACCTTGATACATCAAAATTGCATTACGTGGCACATTAGCAACAGTATAGACCGCGACGAATTATTTATAAGAATAGATGATTGCTCCAGTTCTAGCCCCAATTGTCACCAGATACTTAGACGTGAATGCATGAGATTTAGAATAGCGGGTTGCTTAGTCTAATATTTAGATCGTTCTATATTCCTGCCATCTTTGGATCCCTGGCTTTTTTAGCCCACGCTTTGTTTTCTTTTAAAGGGTACTGCCATCGTGGTTTCCATCCATGAGTAGCCACTTTCCCCGAGATTAATGAAGAAAGAAAGAAAGACTTGGAAGTGGGAGTACAAGGCGATGTGCTTTTCTCGTGCAAGACATGGCTGGACCCCGAGCCCAGTCTTCCGGCAGCAAACGATCATCAAACACCAGGTTGTTGACTAGTGGCCCAACCCCAACCAACCCTTCACACGCCAATGCGCAACGAAGGAAAAAGAAGGAAAAGAAGGATCCGTCCATCGCCAGTCCTGTCTCAACATTAATTATGCATGATCCAAAAGCCATTTATTTTTAAGAAGCTCGATTTCATCTCGCCCGTCGCCTTCCGCAGCCCCCGCCAGGATCCTGCAAGCGAACCATTCCCTCCGGCAGCCCGCGTGCGCAGGAAGACCGAGTCGTCAAGATTTCGTGCGACCTGCCGCTCCAAGCATCCCAAACTTGCGCCCAAAGCACGGAAGGCAAATCAAAGCAAAGCAAAAGCCAAGCAAAAGCCAAGCCGGTCAAACACCAAGAATTCTCAATTCCTTTACTGCACTTTATAGAAATACTATGAGATCGCGGTACGATATATGTCTATTCTGGGTTAGCTCCATGTTACGTGGTTGGTTTGAACCATGTACGTGGTGATGGGGTTTGAATTTATTTGTGCTACTACGCGTAGAATGAACGGAAGAGTCAGGCGAAGTGCATGGAAGCGAAGCGAAATTATAACGACGAGTCGTGGGCTGCGGATCACCAGCACGTTGACTGCACGTAACGATCGCCGGCGAGGAACCGTCTCGAGAGTTGACACTAGTCGGCCCTCGAGTCTTGACTTGCATGGCGCTCCCTCCTTTTGACTTGCGGTGCACGTTCAGCACTGAACGTCTTTCGAACCCATCGCCTCCTTCCCGGCGTCCTCCCTCTTCCTCCTGGTTGCAGTCAAAGGTCGACCGTCGACCACCTCCTGACGCGTCGACAGCCATGGTACAAACTTACCCGGTTTTAAAAAGACTCATTAAATCACTGCGACTGCCGCGGTTGGCAGGCAGTCGTGCACCTCTGCCACGTGTACTGCTTTCGATGGACTAATACTAGAACTGACCAATGGCCGATGTCCCGCATCCTCCTGGTTTCCGCGGCCCAGCATCTGAAGAACGAGAACACAAGCCTCATATACCACGTGGCACGTCCTCATTTGCTCGCGAGACTAGACGAGCCTGCTCAGCATTAAAGGAAACACACAGCCGTTAAGACAGTTATATCTATGATTGAATTCAGATAGCCTTATGCTTTAATTAAGCAACTTAACGAGGTTGTGTTCCGTTAGTTCCGTTACTTCGGTAACTTCGGTGAGTTAAGATGCACCCGTGGTCCCGCGGGAGGACTGGTCTGGAACTCTGGGCGGACTCAACTCTCTGTCCAAGTCATCACACAAGAGGTGACTCGGAGGACTTCCCGCCCAACGAACGTCCGCCAGGCGCAGTAAAGTATCTACTACGTTAAATGACAAACGTAGACAGTTTAGCACAACCTCGTTGCTCGACTTTAACTTGAAGCTAATTTGTCTTCATTCCGAGTTTAGTGTGCTCCAACTCACTTTTCCAGATAAGATAAGTGCATAACGCGATTGGTGCGCGAGGCGAGTATGGACTTGGTACAGAGCTCATCCAACCCGACTGTGAACAGGACCTCGTCTACCACAGTGCGCGCTGGCTGGACTCCAGGCAGCGGACCATCGGTCCGCTCAGCCATTCCTCTCCTTTATATAGTAAGTGGTCTGAGGAGGCAATGGGCTGTTCGGATTGAACTCTATCCTTGTCAATGCCTGTCAGAGGATTGGGATGATGATGATGATGGTTGATGTGGTGGACGCTTACTTGTGCCGATATACGTACAAATACTTGTACTTATCATGATGGATGATGTCGATGGACGATGTGTGCAAGCATCCACATCGCCGTTCCTCCCCCACCATCATCCACTGAAGTAGTCGTTGTCGGGCACTAGGCAAAAGTGCAAACGTTGCGCGAGAGTTTTGATTTTGAAAGAACTGAAAGTGGTCAACCGTAACTTATGCTCTACTAGAACAGTCTACTAGATGCAACCGGCGATTCGACCCCTTCTACCTTTCTCTCGTATTTTGTACATTCGCTTTTCTCAAAGGAGCGGCTTTTGGGAAAGCGCCTGCATGGACGGGAGGGAGGGAGGGAGGGCGGAGAGGACGTTTAAAACCTACCGAGCACTGAACAGGCGATTGAATTGAGCCCTTCGGAGGTCTCCCCGATGTCCAAAGGTTCGAGGTGTTGTCCGGAGAGCTGCTGGGCTGTCTCGCCTCCGCAAGCCCCGTCATGCCACGAAGAGATCTCCGTATAATCATCAGATACCCGAAGGACTTCACGCTCCTAACCGACCCGACCTCTTACTATATCCGTTTCTCCAAAGGTGTTGGAGGTCCGCGGTCCTCTAGCCACATCGTCGTGGTAAAGGTCTGGGCAGTATGGCGGGAAAAGGATGCGAAAACCCATTGTAAAAGAGGATGTACCGGTGGTATGCCCCATGTGTACCCTACGGATAGATTCCTGAGAAACTCATAAACTCATAAGCAGCGCAACTTGGGGGGACCTGGGCTAAGGACCTTCGTTCTATATATAGGAAGCTAGGCGACCGCCTTATGGCACTCAAATGGGTGCGATTCTTCTCCAAATCATCATCCCGCTTACCTAACCTTCGTGGGAAACATGTGCTTATTCCCTTGCAACCACGAGAAATGTTTGAATAGACTTCACCTCTTCAATCCATCCAGGCGAGAAATGCTTTTACGACATACGTGGGCTCTATGTTGTGATAGATCTCGCTCATATATTGAGAAGCCAGCTAGCCTCACGTCTGTAGGGTGGCATGCAGCGAAGGTAGGGTGGTATTTCTTGTTCTTGGTCTCCGTAATATCTTCCTCAAGTGTTCATTTTCTCTAACATATTCTTCAAATATATTATCTTCAAGAGCATGGGTAATAAATAACTTGGGAATAAAATTTCTTCTTTGGAAAGAAATGCAATCAATTTCTCTTTAGTGAAAAGTGAAATGCAGTTCTACATATCATTTGTTGGAAACAGAAGATGATCAAATTTAACATCGGATGATCAGGCATGATTGATTATGATTCATAATGGTTCATAATGTATAAACCATGCTTTATATATTATGAACATAATTTGTTGATGATTTTTGAAAAGAAAAATCACGGTTCCATATTCATGCTTGATATCTACACGGACAAAATTTCTGACGACCCTTGATGAAAAGCCTAACAACTATTGATGATCCAGAAATAACTTCTTGGTTCTATGCCCACGCTTGCTCTGGCGTCCGACTATAGACGGGACATGCTCTGAGAGAGCGGCAGATTAAGAAAAGTACAGTATTATCGTGTGTTAGTATTGTGGACGAGTTAATATGCAAGCAAGGAGATTAGTATATGGAGCAGATGCACTAGACTATATTCTTCCATGAAGATCCGATCGAGGAGATTATCAGCAGAATATTTGGTCAAGGAAGATATCAACACACTCCAGTCATTTCCAGATGTGGATTTGGTCACTGTAGTGGCTGTGAATCCTGGAGTCTCATCAAGTGGCATCAGAGTAGTCCAAGTGGCCTCAGAGCAGTAGAAGTGGCCAGAGAATAGTCGTATGCCAGTATAGACCACCGTACTAGCAGCAAGTGTTCATCATTGAAAAAATCGACGGGACTTAAAAAATCCCGAGACAGCATCAATCTAAACATGGCTATATACTCTACACTTCCAGCTCTGAAAAGCTCTGGAGTGACCAGGCCATAAATTATTTAAAAATTGACCCCCTTAGAAGGTCTGCAAACGAGCGAACCAAAAACAGATGTGGAATATCATGGAACATTCTACGACGGATACGGGCCAAACACTTCCTTTCGACGATTTAATATTCTCATGAACAAATTCTATTTTAACGAACCGGCAATTTTTATTTGGCAATTGGGGACTATCCGCACGCTCTCCCCACACGGGGACTCGCTTCGGACTCCGAAGAGAAGACCCGAGGTCCGGACTTCGGGCAGGCAGGCAGGGAAGCAGGTTCGAGTCGGGTCGGGTTGGGTCAAGTCAGGTCAGCTCAGGTAAGGTCAAGCGGATGAAGTCGAGTCCTGAACTGTTTCGTCCTGTCCTGGAATCCGGTCAGTCTGTCGCGAGAAGAGGAACGTAACGCGTCATCGATGCCGTCCTGAGCGGCGTAGTCGTCGTCGTCGTCGCGGTCACGGTCCCGTCCAGACTCCGGTCCAAGTGCAAAGCCGAGACGTCCGCGCGTCCGTCAATTCGCCCGTCCGTCCGTCCGTCCGTCCGGCGCAACCGCCCGTCCTGGCGGCCATGATGGAGACGAGACGAGACGAGACGAGACGAGAAGCCGAGGGCGGCAGGGAACCCGCAGGGAGGAGGCAGAGGCGCGGTGGTAGGGCTGGGCAGGGCAGGGCAGGGCAGGGCAGCGCCGCGGGGGGCAGGAGCGCACGGCGCGAGCGGTGGTAGAATCTCGAGCGAGTGAGAGCCAGAACGGAGAGAGAGAGAGAGAGAGAAAGAGAGAGAGAGAGAGAGAGAGTGGGGGGAGGGGGAGAAGAAGACGTCAACACGAACGACGCAAAAGGGAAGTGGGGGATTAGGATTAGGGGAGAAAGAGAACGGGGAGAGGGGAACGGGAAGGAGGGACCGGCGAGCGAGAAGGGGGAGGGGGAAGATGGACGAGGGTGCGCCTGCGTTCCGCTTCAACTTCGCTGCGCCTGCTCCTGCTCCTGCTGCCGCTGCCGCTGCTGCTTGTGCTTGTCCCAGTGCAGGAGAAGCACGTCAGGAGACGCAGGTTCGGATTGTTTTCGCCGCTACATCTGCCCCCTTCTTCCAAGCGTTGCCTGTATCTTTCTCAGCATCATATAGACAGCTATCCTGCTTCGTTGTGGCCTACTCCGGTTTGAAGACAGTGTTCGAGAGTTTCTCCTGTTTCCCTCCCCCCTCCCTCTCCCTCTCTCTCTCTCTCTCATTTTCTCTCTCTCTCTCTCTCTCTGCCTCTGTCTCTTTTTCTCTGAGTGCCCCGGTGCTTCTCTTGGTCTTGGTTTGCTGCTTTTAGATTTTCTGCTTCTTTTCTGTGTCTCTGCCAGCCCATCGTGCAGATTTCGCCTTTGCATTCGTCATAGATCCGTGGTTTGGTAGTCTAGTCGTACTGGGAAGATCCGGTGTCATGGTTAGTTTACGTACAGGCTCCTTTCTGCCTAAAGTTGGGTAAAATTTTCTCTCTCTCTTTCACCTGCCCATTCTTGTCTGCTACCAGCAGCAGCAGAGTATCGTCATCAACGTGACATGCCCTTTCTGCGCTTCGTTTCCCTCTTGTTGTTGGTGTTGTTGTCTCCGGCCTCTGGTCTATATAGCGCGCGCTGAAGCTTGAGCTTCGGTAGGGGCCTGATCTGAACTGAACGTTTGTGCTCTTGACTCCTGCCAAGTCCTCCTCTCTCTCTCTACCTGAGTCTGTCCGTCGCTGCAATTCAACGGCGTGACCTTATCCTTTTGAATTGCCGACTGTAGTCGTGTATTAATCGTATCTGCAATTGACAACGACCCAATTCTTTCCATTCTTCACACACAGTTCGTCGATAAAGCTCTGCCGAGTTCTGATTTGCAAGTGTTGCCACTCTCTCCCGACCGAGAAGGTCTGTCTGTGGCTTGAGCTTGTGTCAGCCGTCATTCCCGTTTCCAGTACTGGAAGGCTTGCGAGGCATTTAGTGTTGTTTGGTTTGCACGAGGTCTTACCTGAGTGAGTATCACCAAGGTCGGAGGGAATGAGGGCCCCCTCGGTTTTTGCGTGCCTTCCTGGCTTGACCCCCCAGTGTTTGCTTCAGAATTTTGATAAGCATAACTCACTGCTCGGGTACGATGACGATGCTGTTTTGCCTCCGGCTCCACCGCCCCGAGAAGTCTTCCCGAACGAGGTGCGTTCTCTTCGCCCGGTCCCCGAATTTCTTGCCAAGTTGCTCTTGTCTAGGAAAGAACGAGATGACTCTACTGATACATCCTTTGAAGATTCACGTATCTGGACACCGAGGGCCCAGTTTGTCGCACATTGCAAGGGCAGATCTGCCACGTCGCAGTTTCTTGCATCCAGGAGCATACAGAGCTAGTTCGTTCTTCTGCGGAGGCAATGAAGCTGTGGCTGTGAACTAGAGGAGAATTATGGAGGTCTTATGGTGATCGCATTTAGGTTCCGAGCTCGGTAGTTTGGTGGGATGGATGGATTGGAGGAATCAGGCTCGACGTAACTGATCCTGGAGGAGGGAGGTTCAATTTTCTTAGGCTAGTTAGTGATTACGAGGTGGACCACTTGCTGCACTCTGACATCGAGCACGGCAGACTCGCTCTGTATGGTCCTCGTGCTCGTCCTAAATCGTGTTCTTCCCACACAGGGAAATTCTTCGTACACTTGGTAATGAGTTGATGACCGATGTCTTGTGTCATCAATCACGTGGAAGCGATTCGAATTTGAGATTTTTTTTGTTCCGTTGGAATCTTTCACGATGCCAAATGGTTGCGTCGTCAACCATCTGTCTTCAGAATCGCTTCAGTCACCCGATGCTCGTCAATTCGAAGCAGAAATGCTCTTTACCTCTTAGAGCGCTTGCATAGAACGTATGCGATTACATTTCATCGGTGGAACCTTTGGAGGTCCTCGCACAGCGATATCAGGTGTTGCACTACGGCATTGCGAGTCAGAAGCCCCTTACAAACTGCGGCCAAGGATGAGACGCGTCTGTGAGCATTGGTCTGGCCATACAGTACATGTAGAGTTGTATGACTCGTCTGTCAAGAAAGCGTTTACGAGTGGTCACTGATATCATGATCGCGCTGCGAGGGTGAATGTCAGTTGCTTCCACTGATATAAGACAATGACCTAGAAGCAAATCTAGTCGATTTGGAACTGACTGACCTTGGAACCTGCGATTTTTATCAGGTGGCGCCCTTCAAGCCTTTTACAACGGATCCTGTCGTCTGCCAGGGCGGATTCACACTTGTGAAGGTTAGGATTCATGACCCTCGTATCCGACTCCGATTCTCTTTGTAGTTTCTCTATTTACTAGGCCATCGAGAATGAGACTAGTAATTCTGTTAGATTCTAATGGTTTCTAATCAGGTCTGTGACAGTGCGCTCGAATTGAAATTACTGAAGGTTTTCCTCGTAGGTTGTAGAGAATGGGATGCCCGCACGTACCAATATTTACCTATTCCTCTTGCTGCTTTTTCAATTGTCAGGGGCGAGTGAGCACATCTGATATTTTCGGTGTTGCGAAGACTGATCTCGTTCCAGGGAAATATGAAGGTACTTGAAAACAGGAACCAGAGCATTTTGAACATACAGCTCCGTCGTAACTACATATCTAGAACGTCCGACTTCTTCAGGAAGAGAATCCGATCATCAAGTTGTCTTTTAAATTGCACAGGGGAGTAGGGTAGCGCACAATAGATATCTTCCCTCCTGTTCCGTCTTTTAATGTCAGCTCTGCCTTGGTTCGCAGGAGGACTGAAACTTTGGGAGTGCACCGTCGATTTAATTAATACTCTGCGTCGTGAAATTAAAGATGGGCAGCTGTCGTTTCGGGGAAAGCGAGTGTTGGAGGTATGTGCACGTTTGCCAGCCGACTACTATTCTCACAGTTTTGCGTGCGAGGCTCCCAGATAGATTGGAATGCACTCAGCTTTCAGTGAGGCGGGATCTAATGCAGTTCATGTTGTATGTGAACAGCTAGGATGCGGACACGGGTTGCCAGGTATCCTAGCCTGCCTGAAGGTGAGAATTCGAGCCCAGAAGCCCAGTAGAACAGAACAGTGTGCAAAAATGCGTTTTAGGCCTACTTCTACTGAAGCATGGAAGGAAGTGAGTCTGAAATCTTGGGTCCATGTGCCGATCTTATGCAGGGAGCATCAACTGTACATTTTCAGGACTTCAATGCAGAGGTTTTGAGACATCTCACGATCCCGAATGTGGAAGCGAATCTTCAGCAAGATCAAGCTCGAAGCAAGCAGAGTGGCGCGGTGCTAGCCAAGGCCGGCCAGCCAGCCCCGGATGTGCACTACTACGCCGGGGACTGGGGCGATGTCTACGAATTGCTATCGACGGTGGGAGCGGTAGACAACAGCGATTGTAGCAGTGAAGAGGACTCGGCGCCAGTGGCTAGCACTGGCAGTGCGGAGCCTGAGAACGGTCCCGACACCACCCGGAGTGCGGGCCACTACAATTTTGGGGCCAGTGCTTTGACATCTTGCTCACGAAGACTGTCGCGCAGTAGCCGGGCTTGTGAGCAAGGAAGTGACGATGCCGCGTTGGAAGGAGGATATGATATCATTCTGATGTCGGAGACTGTCTACTCTTTAGTGTCGCTACCCAAGCTTTACGACCTCATTAAGAAGGTGCGTCGTCGTCGTCTTCTTCCTCTTCCTCTTCCTCGTGGACTTTTCCGATTTCTGCGTCTGCTGTGACCTTCTCCGGCCTTCCCCTCCTCCTCTGCACGAAAGTGTGCATGCGTGGGGTCCTACGCCGGCTACGGTGGACCGTTCCGAGCCTTGTTGTTGTCGTCGTCGTCGTCGATGCACGTTTGTTTGTTGTAGTTGCTCTTGACCGGTCGTTTCTTCTTCCTTCCCGTGCAGTGCTTGAAGCCACCGTATGGAGTTCTCTACGTGGCTGCTAAGAAACATTATTTCGGTGTGGGAGGTGGAACACGACAATTCAAGTACCTCGTTGAAGAAGATGGTACGTCTCTCTCTCTCTCAATCTCAATCTCAACCTCAATCTCTCTGGCGTTCACAGTCCGTCCGTGTGGTGACATGATGACGGGTGACAGGTTCTCGTGTGCTAGATGGATGATTCTGTTTGCTGGCCTTGCACGATGAGGGCTTGAGTGCGATGAGTCCGAACTGATGGGAGCTCTTGCGCCGTGTGACAGGTGTTCTCGGAGCCCACCTCGTGACAGATTTTGCAGACGGATCGTCGAACGTGAGAGAAATTTGGAAGTTTTTTTACAGGTCCTGAGCGAGCGAGATACAGTGAGCCAGACCAACTTTGGCAGCGTATATAAGGGGCTGCCTGCGTACAAGTTGGCTGTATACAAATTTACGGCGTAGTGAGATTAAGTGCCAAGCATTCAGATCTGGCTCGGCCTCATGACGCCATTCAGTCAGTGTACATTCTTCAATAATACATTCTTTCATTCATTTTTGAGCGAGTGCTTTTGAAGACCACCGCGGTCCGAGTACTCCTCGTGCGGCCCGGGAGTAATTTTGTCAGCAAAGCTGCACAAGCGCGGCCATTTTTGAAGCTTCTCCGAGTTACCACCGGGTTTTAGGGCCTCACCTTTTTTGTAGTTCAGGTTCCAGAACACCAGGGTCACGTGAAATCCAGGGACTCTGAACCCCTGAGCAGGAGTCTAGCCCTGCAGAATTTCTATACTATGAAGGTCTCATGTACATTGGAGTTCACTCATATTTGTCAGTCGTTGGCAACGTATTGTACGCGTCGACTTGCTTTTCTCACCTCGTTTCTTGGGCAATGACGACTCGCAGAAATCAGTCCAGTCCTGCCCTCCTGTCAGGACAGCTGAGAGTTGTCTTGCTCCTCTGTCATTCTAGCCGAGACGGGCTCTTGCTCGGATGACGACGGCGACGGGCCACATGTGTTTGTAATATAGGTCGAGTAGACTTCGCTCTGGGTCAGCGTGGGCTCATCGGAAGCAAAACACATGCGTTCAGTGTATGTACATGTCAAGTACAATAAAGCTATGTGCTTCGTGGCCTTGAGAAATTTACCCGCTCAATTGAAGGTGGTCGCGTCACTCACACAATCGCCGGTTGGTTGCATCAGCTTTCCGTCTCTCCCAAGCGCAAAATGAGTGGTAGCAATGCAGTACCCATATAATCCCTTGTCAAATGTCTCCTGCGAGGGAATGAATGTGAATCCCATCCTGTTCGACGCCTCTGTAGTCGCTGGATCGGAATTATTCATTTCACACGTGCATTTCGATGCAATAAACTCCGAACTGTCTTGTATGAAAATGAATTTGACAGGTTGAAGGCACAGGGCTAGTCGGCCTGTTCTAGTGTGAAAGCTCTTTTTCGTTAGCAACCAGGCTTCAAGATGGATCTCCGATTCATCGCAGGGCACGCCTGTCCGACAAAAGTGATGTGCAACGGTGGACATCGAGGGGCAGCAACGGGTGAAGGTGGTGCAATTTTGAGGAACTCCAAAGCTCCGAGAGCGACCTTCTTGCCGGGTGCTGTGGACTTGTACAGTTTGCAAAGGTGTCAAGAGTTTGCGATCGAACGTATTCAGAAGTGGAGGGATTCTTGCCGAGCGTGCAGACCGCACCTGGTGTGCAGTGAGGCAACACGTTTTCTGGTAGAGGAGGCATCGCCCTTTTCCTGCTTTCGGGGACAAGGTGCTGCAGAACTCTATTGAGGGAGAACCCATGGCTGATGCACCTCCTGCTGCTCCAGATGGAACCCCTGCAGCACCAGCGCCGAAGCCACCGAAGCCCCTGCCTCGCCGAGAGTCACAACGGGATAGGGACAGAGTGCAGAGAAACAGCCTTGTAAGATATAATTGACGCTTCGCCATGCACTCGACTGGAGTTTTGGGTTTCATTGACATCTACAACCCTCCCCTCCAGCTCATGGGAATTGGGACTCCAAGAAGTACGGATTGTGTTTTGTTCCTTAAGACTGATGCGCACAGGAACCCACTCTAGGTCTGGAACCCATGATTTCTGCGCGTTTGTATGTGATTGCAGTCGGAGGTGGAGGAAACCATCAAACGGATCGGATCACACAGAGGTTGCTCCGCCAACGAGTAGCATTTAACTGAATCCCGTGTGTACTGTGGAATATCTCCAAAGAGACTGATTGCCTCACTCATACCCTCTGACTGTCCGCCCGCTCTGGCCCATTCTCCGAACTCCAAGAAATGCTGTCTCTACGGAGCCAGCACGGAGGGCCGGGCGTCAGGAGCTCCCACACATCAGTCTTTAAGTCGGATTCTGTTCACTTTGCATACATCCGACCCACCACATTCAGGACTAGAACATGGATTGTGGGCCCAGTTCTTGCTACTTGCAAGTACAGTCAGTATCTTGGGCATGAAGGCCGTCGCCTCACTCGGACTCATGCTGATGCTCGGTGATTGTATCGCAGGAATCGTCGGCGTGCTGATTGCGAATGGAGATGGCATTCCCCTCAAAAGTACTCTCGACGATCAAACGACGCTCAAGGTACTTTCTACGATGCGTACACCTCAGCCCGAGATTCAGACCGCAAGGTCTGTGAAGCATGCATTCCTCCCGTTGTTGCTAACGGCCTGCCCGCTCGCTCGCTCGCTCGCTCATGCAGTACGCAGCGTTCATCACTCCTCTGGCGCACCGAGCGAAGACCATCACCAAATCTCATGATGCCAAGGTTTGGCCTCCGGACCTTTCTTTCATGCCTCGGGCATCCACCGCTCTCAAAAGCGAGGGACGCCCGAAAGCAGCTCCGCCTGCAAATCATTAAGATCACAATGTCCTTCATGATTTCCGAGGTACGGGTTTTCGTCGACGCCCAGAGCTGCAGGCCGTCCGGCCATAACTTCTCCGCCGCATGCGTGTGCGCCTGTGTGTGTGTGTGACTCGAATTGACGGCCAATTTTGCCTTGGCAGGATGAATTGACACTTCTCCGCATTCGAACGAGGACGAATGAGATCATCGTGACATCTGACCGAGACTTCTACCTCATTGTTGCTCAGAAGACCAGCTTTCTTGATTGACCTCCAGCTCCTCCTTCTCCGCATCCACTGGACCACTCACTCATCCAGCAGTTCCACAGTCGACCCTCCGGTTTGTAGGGCGATGCAGACAGACATTCTTCGGTATTATGTACGAAATCTGTTGCTGGGTTTCACGTTAGACCATCGAATAAAAGCAAATCCAACCCAAAATATAGCCCGAAGAAGCTTACAAGGATGAAATAAAATGGGTTATATGGGGCCGATGCAATTGTCTGACATATAATATAACTTCCCCAGCGGACTAAACCCTTAAAATGGTAAGGGAATGACGGGGGTGAGTCCTCAATACTCATACGCCTAACTACTGTAGGTCAAGTGGTAAAGGAATGGGGTAAGATGTAATACACCAAGGCATCGGAATTGAGTGACTCTCTTCAAATCCCTTGTTAGTTACCGAAATTTTTGTGGCCTGACCTAAACGTATTCATTAGAATTTTCATGGTTAGATCCACAAAACTGATTCTTCCTGATCTTTTCCAAACCTGCCAAAGCACATATGCTGTTTTCATTTAAGGTCCAGAGAAATCATTTCTATTCTCTAAATGCAATAATATTTGTTTCTTGAGATTGTTAACAATATTATTCCTAATATTAGAAAACGAAAATCAACACATCTCTGTAATCAAACGATCACACATGTATATATTGAACGAATTCAATTAGAAAATATTTCGTCTATTAACCATAATGTGCCTCTCCTTTATGCTCACGTATATATACAATCACAGATGCTAAGACCAACTAAAAATTTGCTGATGTACACGTTGATACGATCTTACTACTCATACTGATTCCTCATTCAAGACTGTTTTCAATAAAATAATTGAATTTTTATTAAGTTATCCCATTTGATATAAAAAATGATAATTAGTTACATCATGTTAGACACATCAAAATAGTAACAGATGTGAAAATTTTAGATTTTCAGAGCTGTTAATAATTGTTCTGTTGAAAGTTTACAGTTTTCACAATATTGTATTTAACATTTATTTGATAAAATCATATATTAAACAAATGAAAATTATTATGACTCCAATTCGGCAATCCGGTTTTGATCCCAAGCATAGGGTACTTCAAACTCTCATATTTTATTTATATTCAGTGATGATCTGTGCAATATTTTTATTTTGTATATAAATCTCAAGAGATTTCCATTTAATCACTTATTTATTTTTATTTATTTTTTATTAATATTTTTTCAATGAAACTTTATAGAAATTTTCGTATTACTACATAAATATTCAGATACATATTGATTCAATAACAAGCTGAAAACTTTACTAAATTATCATGTTTTATACAAAATCATTGATAACGTTCAAAATCATCAATTATCAAAAAAATGTATAGCAGTCAATTCCATATCTTGGATAACAGTAAATATTTGATAGTAAAGGCCTTCCAAAAAATAATTGAAACATGTAAATAATAAATTATCAATATATATATAATTTTAACATAATTATTTTATATAAATAACTAATATATCTCTATTACTTGAAAAACTGAATATATATGAAAAACTCATATATATGCCATGAAGAGTTTGTCAATAAAAAACCATTAATCATATATTTATAGGATTGCCAAAGTAAGTGAATAAAATTTTAATGAAACTCAATTATCTTTATATTTCATGAGTATTTTATATCACCTAATGTGATTGTACACTTCATGTATAATACTAATTGGTATATTTTTTGTAAAGATAAAGACATACTACATTGAAGTAATTAACATTACTGTTGAATGATACACACATCGTGCGGCCATGTATGATAGTATTTGTTTTTCTATGATTCAAAAATTATTAAATCTAAAACGTCCATGGTTGATAACTCTTATAACCGCATACGTCCATCCATATTGAAATTATGTACTTATTGAAAATTAAAATTTATTTATATATAATAAAAATTTTTTAAACAAAAATCAGTTTGAAATTATAATTATTTTGGAAAATTAATAAATATATTTTTAAAATTTTGAAGAATACAAATATATATATATATATATATATAGAAAAAAACTTTTTTTATATCAGAAAAATAAAAATCTCAAAGAATTTTAATCTTTATATCATACCAAACAATTACAACTTAACTGTATATTATATTTTGATTATAAGGATAAAATTTTAATTTATTTAAACGTTATATATTCAACTATTTTTTATTCACAAAATTATTTCAATATAAGATAAGATTATAAGTTCATAAACATTTTTAAAAATCTCATACAAATCAAATATCACAAATTGGAAAAAATTTACTTACAAAAATTTACTATTATTTTTTCATGGTAATTTTTATTTTAATAATATAATTTAAATATTAATGAATAAAATATCTATATTTCAGTCTTTTATAAAAAAAAATCTATTGAATTTTCGTTATTTGAATAGTTTTTTTAATCAAACGCTGTGATAAATTCGAGATCTAACCGTTAAGACATGTTTTTTTTTAATATATATATTTTTACGAATGTAAGTATTATCATAATAGATTTTGATTGATTTGATGCAGCATTTTGGAAGTTTTTATTAAATATATATAAATGAAAATTCAATATTTTATATTCTATCTATCTATTTATAGATATATAACCAAATCTCTGAAATGAGTTTAAGATTTGAGGATTGCGTTGTAATACAGATAAACTTTTCATTATAAAATTTTATTAATGAAGAAAACTGATTCTTCAGCGTATACCATTATGATTATATTATTATATATTATGAAAATATATGAAAAATCCATAATTTTAAAAATTAATTAATCTTCAGAGTCTTTTTTGTTACTTTTCATAGAAGAGAAACAAATTTTCATTTAGTTATATTATCTTAATAAATATATTCTGATCTTCTTTATTTGCCTGTTGAATGTATATATATCTATATAAAAACTTTTAGTGTTTTCAAAGTCTTTTCAGATTAAGATTTTATCTCATTAAAAGTAAAATGTTGGAATAAAAAATTTTGAAAAATATTTTTTTTATTCATGGGATATTTATTTGAATGTGAATGATATGCAAACCAAACGAAAAATAGATCTCTATCAACTTCATACTTACCTTATCAAACCTTGGGTATTTTTGCTTTATTACAAAAAAAACAATTCTGACTGATTAAAAGAAATTGCAGTCTTTCAAGAAAACTAAAGTAGAAGACAAAAAACCGTTATATGTAATAAAATGATTTTAAAGAACATTTTATGCAATCGGTATGTCGATAGTTTCGATGAACATACTTCCAGCGAGAAGGTTTAGACCGGTGGCCGTGAAAGGTTCGTTCGAGGCCTGGAAACTACCTAACTCAAGTCCAGTCACAAGTGAAGACAAAAGGCCGAGGAGACCGCGTTTATGGCTTCCACGATGTGGAGCGGCCCCTATTCGTTACGGGGGTTGAGAAAAAAGTTCTTTTCTGTAACGCCGCTTCTTCAAATCGCTGGAACTGCCCACGTGGCAAAGAGTCAGCTTTCCAAGGGCGGTGTTGAGGCTGCTCCGTTGCTGCTGTCCGTCCCGCCGCCCTCATCTCCGGCCCGGATATTCCACGGCAGAACAACGGGCCTGCGACCGGGGTTTCGTCGGAGAGTAACCGGCAACATTCCCTTGGACGAAGCTTTCAAGCGCGAAAAGTGGACATATTCGAGAGGAAAGAAAAAAGATCCCGACCGGAGAACCGGGAGGGGAAAGGCACAGTCAGCTTCCAGCCGGTTCTCGGTGACTCCCCGGCGTCGGTGATTCGGGACCCGCCCGCCCGCCCGCCCAAGGCTTCTTCAGCTCCGCGCGCCGCGCTCGGAGCCTGGGACCGGTGCTGACTGGCTGGCGGCTGCTAAGTTGGAGCGCGGCTCAGGGGCTCGGGGCTTTATCAGTCGATGACCGGACCAGGTCACGTCACATGGCGTCGGGCGTCATTGGACGATCAGAGGAAAGAAGTGGAGCCCGAAAGCGGAGGGCGAGAGGGAAAGGGAAAGGGGAGGGGAGGAATTGGGAGTCGCCTGCGCGACTGTAGAAGTTGATGGGCATGTTGATGATTGATCATAAATTACTGCAGATATTCATGAGGGAGTGGCGCAGCGTACGAACGCCGAATCTGAAAGCAGGGAGGGAGATGGTGGTGGTGTGAAGTGTGAGCGGAGGAGGGAGCATGAGACAGACGGAGAAGGGCCGAGGAGGAGGAGGAGGTGGAACTGGATCGATCGACGTTTCGTTGTTGATGTTGTACAGCGCGCACAGAAAGGCCGCGGGTGGCGATAGCTAGAGCCTCCTTGCGATGCGAGCTCGATAGGTAGGCTGGACGGGCGGTGCGCTCGAGCCTGTGGAGGTATTATTGTCCTTAGTCTAGATAGTATTTGGGAAAAAAACATCGAGATGGATAGTTGGAACGGCTTGCTTGAATATATTGGGAAATAAATTTGCGGGCATTGTGAAAGTATGGGACTGTCACATGAGTTGGATGGAGGGGAAACAGCTGTATATGAATTTGAGCCGACGGTATGATGCAAGCCGACAATGGGTACAAGTAACGAGAATGCACCGCGGGAAGTCCAAGGCGAGCGAGTTTAAGATGAAGCGGCATCCGATTGTAATCAGATGGAGGAGCACCAGCCCCCTTGCTCTGTAGAATTGACCGAGAGTATGGAGCGGAGTGAGTGTTTAAGGATTTCTAGATTAATTAGCAGGCATGGAATTCTGTTCTGGCTCTTGAATGGCCTGATAATTGCATCGCTCGCGAGCGTTTCTGCTTTGGTGGCTGAAGAACAACATCAACGCATCTCTGGTAGGTTTCGTGCCAAGAACAATTTGCAAGCATTTCCTTCTGTGACGAAGTTCCGAGCAAGAGGTTCATTAGGGATTGGGTTTTAGGAGTTAGAGTTTTTTGTGTGATGAAAACCACGCCAAGGATATCTGTTGACAACAATACTTTTCAAGGAATGATCCAGATGGTGACTGCCACTTGAGCATAGGAGTGTTAAGTCACTGGGAATTCTTCGATCATTCTGGATGCAGGACCTAGCTTTCATTTATTCTGTACTTAGTTTGAAAATGTGTTACGTGGCAACTCCTGTAAGGTCCAAGGTGAAGCAGCTCAAGCAAGGCAATAATGTTCATAGAGAAGTCTCGTTGTGGATATCGGATGGCATGCACAGTTTAGAACAATTCTTAATATAAAAGTGGACGTCTTCTGCTTAGTATGCCAATTTTGATTGTTTCCGGTTGAAAGAACATGAAGAGACCAGAGAGAGCATAGTATCTTGCAGGGACACATCGCTCCTAAAAGCTTCTTATTCACGACTCTATATGACCTTAAACTTGTCACCAATGTAAATGACATGTAGAGACGGAGAGAAAAAAGTAGCTTGCCCCTATTATCGTACCTGAGAGCTGAATATGCTTTACGATATGACCTTCTTGAAAGTCCAGTCAGGGTCGGTCGTCCATAGGCTATGAAACGCAAATACTCTTGAGTGCAATGTATATGACCTTGATCTGACTTGTTTGTGATACACCGTAAGGTTTGGTCGGCAGTGTCGTGAATCGTGTAATTTTGCAGTAGTAAACTTGGAATCCGTCGTTGCTCCGATTCAGCTACTGATTGATTGTGGAAATGCTTTTAGCTTTGAAAGTTCGAGACAACGTAATCTTTTTTGAGTTTGTTCAAATGTCATACAGACCAGTAGAGTTGTGGTTTGCTACATGAGGTGAAGCTTTTAGGACTTTTTTCTTGAGCCATTCTCGTTCGTTCATCCTCATGCTCATATGCTAAGTATTGAAGTTATCCATTAGCATACTCCAAGCACCTCCGTATCTTTGTGAATAATTTTAGGGCCACCTTGCTTCCTTTTCTTGAGTCGTACTGGCAAGGAAGTCGAACGTCAAGACTGTAGCTTCTGGTTGCCTGGTCGGTGTGTAGAGGTTGTTTGTATTTATCAGTATTTTATAGTGGTTATCGTAGGGTGGCAGTGGTGCAAATTCCTGTAGCGAGACTTATTTGTGTCTTTATGCTACAACGATAGCTAATAAACATATGGGTTTGTATCCAGGCATTGCTGGCGATGTTCTTGAAGATGATCCAGTTGGAAGACTGAAGGTCTTTGTTTACGAACTACCTGCAAAGTACAACACCAAATTGATTCAAAAAGATTCGCGATGTCTTACCCACATGTTCGCCACAGAAATTTTTTTGCACAGATTTCTCCTTGAAAGCCCAGTCCGCACACTAAACCCCGAAGAGGCTGATTGGTTCTACACTCCCGTGTATACCACGTGTGACCTGACTTCGAATGGCCTGCCTCTACCTTTTAAGTCTCCGCGCATGATGCGGAGTGCAATCCAGTACATATCAATACATTGGCCTTATTGGAATCGCACCGAAGGAGCGGACCATTTCTTTACTGTTCCCCATGATTTTGGAGCTTGCTTTCACTACCAGGTACTGCGAGCATCAATCTCTTTCTTGATGCTTATGTAGTATTTGGACGCCTGGTTTCAATTCGGATGTTTTCAAAGCTTACTGTCTTGGCTTGATAAGTACGGTGATGTAGTCGAATGTCTTGATAGCTGAATTGTAGCAAAGTCGTGCATTTTGTATGATTGAATCAATGTGTCGAATGCGTTCGGAGTTCCTTCTCATAGGCCTCATAGGCATAAGTTTTTATCTCTTTTTTCATGCATGGAAACTTGTCCTCTGTTTATCTTGATATAACCGCATACAGGTCAAGTTTGAGTTATGGAAAAGTCTTTGGTTTTAGCTTGACTGGTGGAATTGGTGGTTGTACAGGAAGAGCAGGCAATCCAGAGAGGGATATTGCATGTACTGTCACGTGCGACATTGGTACAGACATTTGGACAGAGATATCATGTATGCTTGAAAGAGGGATCCATTGTCGTCCCACCTTATGCCCCACCTTCAAGGATGCAGTCACGTTTTATACCGCCTAGCACTCCCCGCTCAATCTTTGTGTATTTCCGGGGTCTTTTTTATGACCCTGGGAATGATCCAGAAGGTGGTTACTACTCGCGGTAAGCACACAATCATGTATCAAAGCTTTTAGAATTATCGCTTAAGGAAGTTGAATGTGGTACTGTTAATTGACATGTGTATCCTCTGTATGATTGCTAAAAGTACACTTGGCGACGATTCTGATGTGAGATTTCATTGTAACTGAATTTTCCTCATGGCCAATGGTTTCACAGGGGTGCTAGGGCCGCAGTCTGGGAGAACTTCAAGAACAATATACTTTTTGACATTTCATCTGAGCACCCTGCAACATACTACGAGGACATGCAAAGATCTATATTTTGTCTCTGTCCATTGGGCTGGGCCCCTTGGAGCCCTCGCCTTGTGGAGGGAGTCCAGTTTGGCTGCATTCCAGTCATCATTGCAGACGACATCGTCTTGCCATTCGCAGATGCTATCCCTTGGGAGAAGATCGGGATCTTTGTTGATGAGAAGGATGTGCCGATGTTGGACAAGATTCTAGCGTCGATACCTCCGGAGCAAGTTTTGGAGAAACAGAGACTTTTGGCAAATCCGGCAATGAAGCAAGCAATGCTTTTTCCCCAGCCTGCACAACCTGGAGATGCCTTCCATCAGATTCTGAATGGACTTGCGAGGAAGCTGCCTCACGATAGCAGCATTTATCAAGATTCCGGTCAGCGAGTTCTGAATTGGACCACTGGACCTCCAGGCGATTTGCATCCGTGGTTTGGAGACAAGGCGTCGTAAAACTAAGCATGCTCTTTCGGCAACTCTTTACACTTGTTTGCAGGACATTAGAACATTCACTCCCGATTCTTTATATTTCTGGATGTGCCTGCCATAAACTTTCTAAGCTCTTCTGGCAAGGTTTCTCTCCAGAAGCAAGACTACAGGTGGAGACGTGAAGACTACAGTTTTCCACTCATAGTCGGTGCTCCCCCAGTGTAGTTGCAAATGGTTCTGTGCTAATCATTGTTGAGACACCATGACTGCCGTCATTAGACCCTCTGGTGCTTCTGTGTACAAAATATTCTTCCGGCGTCTGGTTTTGGGTTCCATCGCACTTGTAACTCTACAATCTAATGTGATCAAAATGGAATAACAGCGCCTACAGCTTGTGGCTCCATGTTCAGCTTTATACTGGTTGATATAACAATGTGTCTCTCAGGTTCATGTTCTTTTAGGCCCCACAGTTCACACCTCAAAATAAATGAATCAGCCTGTCTCATCACATTGTGCCCCTGCCAGCTTAATCTGGAGTCGCATAAATCCAAACCATAAATCATAAATACATAAATCACGGATTGAGCCTGCGAACAATGGCCGCGAAGTTGTGGTATATCGTCGGAAGTACACGACCAGGACATGGTCGGTGAAAGTCCTTGACCGTGTGGACTGTGTAGTTTTGATTTGCCCAATGCTTGAAGAATTAAAAGACAAGAACGGTACATGAGGTTCAGTAGATTTCCAACATCGGAAAGTAAGAACTGGCTTTTAGAAGTTTTTTGTTTCCCCGATACTAAATTAGGAGCAATCGGAAAATGAAAATGGCAAGCGGACAGCGGAATATCTTTGATTTCAACATATTTTGTATATATATCATTAATATGAAACTTGAAAATATTTTAAAAAGTTAGAAAAACTTTATTGGAAAGTTTTATAAAACCTATGGTTAAAATATTTAAACATTTTTATGTTATTTCGATTATATACTCTTTAAATGTGAAAAAATAGGTTCGAAATCAACTTCTTGCTAAACGGTTTACATCAATTCTCATCAGATGGGAACATAATCATGTGGTTCACCCAGCTTTGTAGAAGAACACCGTAAAGCTCCGCCCGGGTGTCGTTACACGACGAAATTAGCGTCTCAGGATCGCCACGGATCGAGAGCAAATGTCAGGCAGGTTATGTCGATGATAGATGGATTTGCTCTGAAGCCACTGTATGTTGTGGGTGAGGTTAGGAAGTAGAAGCTAATCTTTCACCGCTATTCACTGTGGGAGAGATGGTCAACCCAAGCTGTTCGTCGCACTGTGCACTTTATGGCCTAGTAACGTAGCATCGGAACGTTCTCTTCACACCTTTTCGCCTGGTGAGATAGTCTAGCTGACTACAGCACATTGTATTAACCTTGAAAGTGGCAAGACGTTTTGCTTTGCGTGAACGCAAACGTCATTTTGTCAAACGTCAGGACCGATGCAGCCTCATAGTTCACTGAACTTCCACTCATTTTGAAGGTAACGTGAATTTTCCCTCAAGCTCTTGAATCTGGCCAGAGCTGAGATTTCATAGTAGTAGCCTTCGGAGTAGAGTTGCTTCTAGATGACTGGTTGGAAACGAGAGAACAATTTTCGTGCTGATTCTCCATCACTTTGCGTTGAGGCCAAGAATTCATCTTGGTTTCTCTCCCATCGATACTTTCGTAAACAACGCACGAACACATAGCAAACGCTTACCACACTTTGGAGTTTGTAACTATTCAAAATAACTGTACGTGTTCGTCGTGGGTACAGACAAGTTGACTCCGTCAACATCTATCGACAAATTCACCATGTCCTTTCATTTCAGGATCATCTGTACTCAAAAGTACAACAGGCCTTGGACTGCGATCTCTACAGGCTGCCGTCAAACAGTATGGTTGGAACACGCGATAAGTTCAATCTCAACAGTAAACCAACAGTACTGGTCTCTTATATATGCCTTTCTTCATAGTGAGACTACCCCGTCATGACAACAGTTACACGACACCCTTGGGCCAAGTAGATATTGAAGTCTGTTGGTAAGTTCCTCGTACCAGGTCCCCAGTGCAAGTTAGTGCAAAGTCCAGGAGAGAGTTAATAACTACAGGAATGAGACCAAGGCTGGATTTGGTGACCAGCAGACAACAGTTCTCATTCATGGCGATCAAATGCGTGTGGATCGATGGGGGCATGTACTATCTGAACATGAGGACCGGAGGCATCGATGGAAGATATACGAATCACGAGAGAACAAGATTAAGTCAGAAGTTGCAAAATCATAAGTAGCGAGCTCAATTTTTCAAGGAATCTATACAAATTTCTTCAGTATACATGATATAGTTGAAAGCGCACAATGCGTTGTCCTTGAAACTTTCCAACTTCAATCAGAGACTTAAATTCGTTACAAGTTATCCAGTGCCTGCGTCTGCAAGTTTTCTATCTAGATACAATTTCCTGCTGCCATACAATTCCATAATCGCACCTCGCCTCTTGGCCACCAAGACTTATCTCAAGTTGTCAACAAAAGGTACATGGCCAGAAGTCAACGGGAGCTGCATAAAATTACAATCGGAACACGCCCACAGTTCTATGATGAAAATCCCTTCTTGGGAGTGGAGCTGGCGGCGGACGCCGTGAGGACTGAAGGATCAGCTAGCTTTTGGCCGGCTCTCTCTTTCACATACGCTGCGATTTCCCGGAACTTGGGCACGCAGCGAAGGTCGACTAGAGTGCCATCTTTCAACTCGATGACTAGATCGCCCCATTCTCCGATGAAACGCGGAACAAAACGTGCATCCTTGATGACCTCGTATGAGAAGTCTTTCCGATCCTCGCCCAGCAGCCCGGACGTGATGGTGACGCGCAAATTGGTGAAGCGGTAGCGCAGGAAGAGTGCACGAAAAACAGAGGCTAACGTCAGAGGGAGCCAGACCAACGTGAGCCCGAAAATGAGGTTAGCCACAAGATCCCCGTAATGAGTACCTCCATCGAAGAAAACCTCTTCGCTCTCCGACACCGGACTCCGCGCGAAGCTCGTCACCAGCCGCGAAAATTCTCGGACCTCGAGAGGAGCCGAATGCATCGAGAACTGTCGAGCGGGTGGCAATCTGCACAATTGACGGCCGATGTTCCCCGAAATGCCTGAGCCGACGGTGCGGCATCGCAGCTGCGAATGCGCTTGGGAATTCTCCCGCGCGCTCAATGCCAGCGAAGGCGCGAAGGCCATGTACGAGCATCCCGCCGCGGTGGCCATCGAGCCGACCGTTCGTCGCTCTCACGCTCCTCCTACTCCTCCTCCTCCTCCGACTATCTAACGCTCCCCGCGCCTCGAATCTTCGCTTATTCGCAAGAACGGGCCGACGCGCGCTTCAACGCTCCGATCCCGCGGGCATCATCGTTCTCTCGATGAGATCGGAGCGCGGCCAAACGGAGCGGTACTGGTCTGGAATGTTGGGACATGTTCCGCCATAGCTGCGTGGACGGATGGCCGTAGGCAGGGCCCGAGGGTTTATGTGGATAAAGAGATTGCGTGGCAACGTGTAGACATGAGAACCCTGCTCCGTCTCCGTCCGCCTCTTCAGCCGACACGGACAACTCTGTCACTCGCTCTTCCTTCCGCCTTCGCGTCGACCGCTACTGTAGGCGTGCCGTCGGCATTCCGGTTCGGCAGTCGCTGCCTTTTTCGACCCCATCGACAATGTGAGATCAAGTATACTGTATTCCGATCGAAGACCCTTCTCGTTTCAGTTCGTGGCCTCTGCCGGGAGTCCCTTAACCTGAGTCCGCCAGAAAGTCCAGAAGAAATGTTCGTATTTCGGACTATGATGCATGAAGGAATTCATGCTCGTCACATACTGTAATGTCCGTCTCGACAGTGGAGCCTAACCTTACCTATAGTGACATAAGCCTGACACCTCTCGTGTCATACAACCTCAAATTTGCGCACTGCATGCATTGGTTAGAAACGGTTGGATCTGGATTTGGGGAACAAAAAATTGGAATAAAATTGGGTGCATTCTCCTGAAGAAATATAATCTAACTGCAAACCAGAACTTTTTTTATTTTTTATTTTACAGAAATTGCTTTAAATTTTCATTTAAATCATTTCTTGATCATAATGTATCTATGTAATCCTTTACAGAGATATTCATAACACAAAGTTCAAACAAATCATGGCTTACAATATACAAATTTTTATTCAAATGCCTTCAATTGTTTTAAAATTTATATATATATTTGAAGTTTTCACAAGAAAAACAAATTATTTCTATAATTAACTAAATGGTATGAAGTTTTAATAAAACTTGAAGAGATTAAAGCTAAGATATTCATAGAAAATTTGAATTTAAAATTTATTTAGAATATAACGTGATAGTCTAAA
Source organism: Marchantia polymorpha subsp. ruderalis (assembly GCA_037833965.1). NCBI lineage: Eukaryota > Viridiplantae > Streptophyta > Marchantiopsida > Marchantiales > Marchantiaceae > Marchantia > Marchantia polymorpha. The sequence continues at coordinate 27,244,135 of AP031351.1, read as the reverse complement.
ATTTAATATTAAACAAAATTAAGTAAATTCCTTTATCTTTAATACTTGAAAATACTAATATTTAATATTTCAATAAGATTTAATATTTAATAACCATAAAAGATAAATTTGAAAATTATTTCAACATCATATTTACATACAAATAATTATTATACAAATTTAAATTTTTTAATAAATTTTTTATTCCTTTATTAAAATCTCAAATTTTACATTGTACTTCAATCTATTTTTCCTTACATAAATAAACAAAAATTTGACAGTTTTTAAAATTGATGCAATTTGGAAAGCTACATTGAAATATTATCTGTGTCATCATAAAGTATAGAGGAATTTCTGCTATTATAAATTAAATTAAATCTTCATTTAAAAATTGACCTGAATTTGTCAATTTGAATGTCAATCAAGCATTGATTCATTTATCATATCAAATTTCATATTGAACTTTAATCTTCTATATATATCAAATAAACACTTTTTTTTTGTAATACTGATGTATATTTGAAAAAAAAAGTGTGAGATAGAAAATTAAGTAAATTATGTTTTCATCAATGAATAAAATAATTTTCAATGATAATGATAAATTTTTTTATGCAATATACTTCAATCCAATGTTTATTACTATATTTTTTTAAATAAATTTAGTAGGATTTACAAAAAATTTCGTTGTAGTATATAAGTAAATAATTAATTATAACAATATAATATCTTCAAAAGTATATTTGATATGAATATGACAAAAAAATACATCTCAACTGCGCATATATTTCTTAATCATACATTTGAAATCAACAAGTATTTGATTGATCAACGATGCTAAAATTGCAACAAAATAACATAGTTATGTTTTCTAGAATAATAATTTTTTGCTTCATATCAAATTATTTATTTTTTGGAATAATATTTTAAAAAAATCATTTAAAATTTGTAGCCATCATAATTGATTTTTATTCCTTCATTATTAAAATATAATTCTTTTGATAAAAATTTCAAAATAGAATGAAAAAAAACTGATTGCAAGTGTGTAAATGAGTAATGAAAAAAAACGAGTTATTATTTTAATTATGTCAAATAACATATATTTTTTGAAGATGATGTGAGTGCAATTATTATTCATTCCAAACAATCTTCATACAACATGAGACACTTTATGCACTTAAAAAAAAATTAATGAATAAACTTTGATTAGAGTCTAAAAGATAAAATGTAGAGCTTAAATTTTTTAATTTGATTTACACAATGAGTTTTAATACTTTAGTAGGAGTGTTACAATGCTTACAATATCAAGTGATATAATTGAGCCATAATATTTTATTTAGTGTTCACAACATGCAAATCATCAATTAACGAAACAAAATTTAATAAATTATCATATTAAACAATATGAAGGTTTGATAATACATATTGATAATAAAAGTTGTGTCAAATACTTGTTGATTGAATTCTGGAAATTAATTATGTAGAAATGAACAAGGTTATGATTAAAATAACAAAAATATGAACCATAAAATATTTTTCAATATTATCAAAAAAAAATTTCATTTTCTTGGGCTATAAATCCCAATATATTCATGATTTGTTTGCAAAATTTTTTCAACTTACATGTATAGAATATAACTTCTATCAATAGTGTTAAATTATATGAGTGACATCATATCATCAGTGACATCAAATTCTAAAAGTTTAGTTTGTAACTTAAAATTTTGCTAAACACTAAAAGTACGTAATTATACGTCAGTACGTAATAGTGACATAATAGTATTAGATAGAGTCAGTTCGAAATGTAATTTTGGAGATATTAATTATTATCATAGTCAAAATAAAGAGAGATAAGAAAGAAGAATGCAATACATTTATTTAGACGTTTGTTCCAACAGTTCATTCTACTTGGGCTACAATACAATACTTTATTACATATTGTTTGAGAGATACAACTTTCTAAAATGTTTACAAGTGAATTAACAAATGATGAGCTCTTTAAGAGTTTTAAGAGTAAATTACTTTTAAATTTCTCTCCATACAGATGATTGAAGATAGAATTTTGACGTTCACTAAAGATGAGATCTCAACAACATCATTCTCATTAGAAAACTCCACTATGCAAGAGTGTGTAATATCCCACTATAGACTTGACAATGCTAACATCATCAACTTTAATATCATCAAAACAATACAAGCAAATGAAGTTAATCTTACAGCCAAACAACATACATATAGAATGTTATGAGCTCAATGGAACGTCTCATAAGAATGTTAAGTATTTTATTCTTGTAAATAACGACTAGTGACGTCCAATTCTAGCGGTAGTGTTTTCCAATAGTTAAAGACACTGCTGGAAAGTAAAACATTACATATTAATTAATTCAAAATATTTAAAATGTTAATCAAAGTTTAAATCCTAACACAAAACTGCAATCATATTTTGTTTTGAAAAATGTCAAATAATTTTAAAATTAAATCTACATGAAAAATTTAACCAGCATAAAAATCAATTTATTAATAAAATAATCATATATTCTTTCGATATTTACAATCAATCAGGAAAAAAACTAAAAAAATTTAAAATTTTAATTATGAAAATGATTATAAATTTAATACATTTATCAATTATGATACATTGTAAATAAATTAAAATTTTGATTTATTTAATTTTGAATTCTAAATAAGTTAATATATTTAAAATTATATAATTATAAAATTTCAAATGCTTAATATATTTGAAAATAAATTTATTATTCTTTTATTTACAAAAAATATTTAATTTTTATCTGTTGTATAATGCATGAATCATATTGTATGATTAATTGTTATATATTTAGAGAAATCTGAATTCAAATTTTTGATATAAGCTTATCATTATCACATATCATGAATAATTTATGTTTATTTTTGTCTTTTTAATTGATATTACATGAGTCAAAGCTAGCCAAATCTTCAAACAAGCTTATTTTTTTATTTAAAGTACTACATATATATTGAATATATAAAAATTAAAAGGTTAAATTAGATCAAGTTTTTTCAGTATGAATTAATATACATGAGATAAAAAATTTGAAGAATGTGACAAAAATGATGTACTTTTTAAATTAAAATTATATTGTATGTCAAAATTATATTATTTGATTTTGTTTAAAAAACATGAATTTTTAAACTGTTAAATTTTTTTTCACATATTGGAACTTTTGAAAATAAATCGTAAAGACTTTGTATATCAATAATGATTAAAAGGTAATAATAGTAGAAAGAAAATAGTAATAAAAAATTAAATAAATAATTTATAATGATTATCAATCAAACAATGTATAGGGTAGGGATATTTATATTATATAATGTGTGATAAGATTTTTTTCAATCAATGACACATGTGAAGTATGCATGGGCAATAAATTGATCATGCATTTGCTGAAGAAAATGATTCCAGTGGGGCTAGACCGCATGTGTTGAAATCGCAATGAGCGAGAATCACAAACACATTAATTTAAGTGTTTGTGAGGACAGTTACGTGCACCGTTGCAGAAACAATCACGAAGCAGCACGGATCCAAACTCCGCCATGTCCTTCGTCACTCGGAAGCTCGTAGAGTAAAGAGGCGAAGAAAGGGCTGGCCCTCTCGCGCGGCATTGACGCGGTCCAGACTCGAGGGAAGGGAAGGAAGGCAGTGGGGCCCGCCAGGGCAGCGACTCCGACCTTGGAGCATGGGCGGAAGGATGGCTAGAGCCCACAGACGAGGAGCAGATGGCAAGCAAGGACCACGGTGGTGCTGGTGCTGGTGGTGGGGCCCGCGTGAGCAGGCAGCGAGTGATGTGGAGGATGAGTCTCTTGTGGACCGGAGCCGAGTTACACGGGCGCAGGTCGCGGAGCCGAGTTACGAATGTGGACGACGTCGTGAGTTCTCGTCCGCTGGAGGCTTGATTGGAGCGTGGGTCGGCTTTTCGGTCGTTCTTTGATGTGCATGCTCTGCGTCTGTGCGACGCTGGTCGGGCAGAGGTCGTCGAGCGCAGCAGGAGGAGGAGGAGGAGGAAGAGGGGCCAGGTGAGGACAAGCTTCTGGGGAAGGTGGAGGGCGATGGCGAGTGTTTTGTTGCCTGAATGTGCAGAGTGGGAGGAGGAGTGAGAACGGGAGCGGAAAGCGGAGGAAGTTGTATGAATGGGCACCCGAGCCTTTCGTTGAAGGTCGAGATCGAGCCGTCGTGGTCATTGTGTCAAGAGAGAGACAAGAGTAAGAGGGTGGGGGCGGAAAGTTCTGCGGGGCAGGGCCCGGATGGAGGTTGTTCCTTGACTTTAGCACAGCCTGCCTGCCTGCCCGCCCGATGCTTCAGGAGAGAGCCAAGCGAGCACCTAGTCTAGCGGGACACTTCATCTCTTGGCTGGAGCCGTCTTTCCTGAGTTCGCTCGCCACGTGCCGTCTCCCGTCTGCTTCCTCGGACATCACGCGCGCCCTCTCTCGCAGTACTTGACAGACGGCCTTCTCTCATTTCTCCGCAGCAGGGTAGGAGCTCCTCACCACCAGTTGTCGATTGATTTGGTGCATGCAATTCCCTTGCTCTTGCATTTGAAAATCTCTTCTCGCTTCACCTGAAATTCTCGATTCGTTTGCCAGCATTCCGGTGCTCTGTGTACAATTGGTTTGGCCTCGCGGAAGCATTGCCGAAAAAATTTCTGAAAGCGTTGCATGCCTTGGGTATCGATCAACGCATCCTTCCTACATCTCAGAATCTGACACCGATCTTTGGCTTTCTTCTTTCGATGATGTTCCGTTGGCGTTGATTTTTCATTTCTAGCTACGTTAAGGTCTTTGATTGCTTAGGGTCTGCCTCATCCAACCTTTGCCCATCAGCAAGACTTCTCAAATTGATTGAATTGTTGATTTATTCAACAACCCGATTCAGAACTTGAAGACCTGCTGCGATCTTTCTACCAATATCAAGTCTTCCTCCACTTGTCAGACTGGACGCTCTGTCCGCTCTCACACGTGAACTTAGAATCGGATAAAGAGTTTCTAACTCACTGATTCGATCACAACCAGGCGTTAAAAATTATAGAAATATTTTGTTAACCCACCTCTAGGGCATTCAGGTCTCCTAGAAGGGATTCGCAATTGGTCGCCTTTCATTTTTGCGTTTGAGCCTACTACAATTCATTGTTAGTTTTCCTTCTTACGCCACTTTGAAGGGCTCTGTTGCATCGTGTTATTGCTGTACGCGAGATCTCCAGGCCACCTTACAATCTGGTGTGAGTCTGGCAGTCAGCCTAGCCTATGAGTTTTTTAATCTATGATAGGTCTAGAACGGAGCTGTCTGATTGTTTTTTTACATCAGACAGGTGACATATGTGCATGAACGGGGAAACGTTGTTTCTCAGCTTGCTTATCGTTGTGAATGCTGATTGAGGCGGCCCAGCTCGTTTAGTGCGCGTTGTGAGAAGCAGGAACTCAAGTTTGGCTTATCTCCTAGGCGCACCTTTCAGAGTTTATTGTGGTTGGAATTTTTTTTCCTCCACAATAATCCGGCCGTCTTGATGTACCTGATACAGAGTATTGCAACATAACCAGCGCAACACGCACTCACGAGGACGTCGTAATTGTATTGGCAAAGACGCTCTTAGAGTAATACTTGACGTCCGTCGCCGTTGAAGTATCACTTCACAGTAGCCCAGTCTAGTATTACAAGGTTTCATGCTGTAGTACGTTGCGAGTCTCTTTCTAAATTTCTATAATTTATTTGTCTTACCATAGAAAACAGGTGCGCAGTTTGTGGCTGGAGTACTAGCCCTTACTAGGTGCTTTGCAGCTTTGTGGCCATTCAATCTCCCAGTGTCACATTCATAGCCTTGATGCTGTATGTTTGCGCACATCTGCTAATCGAATTACCTAGTTTTTAGATTCTCACGGGGTTAACTGCATGCTTCCATGCAGACAAGAGCTTCTGAACTCCATCCTTACAACCTTTGAGCACGTCATGGCCACTGCAGATTCGAATTCACCGGCCAGCCCTCTTGACAGTCCAGGAGACGCTCTGCCATTGTTGACTGTGAGTCCTAAGTCCGAGGAGAATAGCACCGGTGGAACAATGACGGCAGTCGTTGTTAGCATCCTGATTCCGGTTCTAGTCTCCTTGGCTCTGAGGAGGAGGGGCCAGAAAAAGAAGAGCGCTGCTGTGATTGTTGACGTGGGTGGAGAGCCTGGATATGCAATGCGCAATCCCCGATACCTCAGTTTGTTGGAGACTCCATGGGAAGGAGCGAACACCATAGCTGCCTTGTTTGAGGATTCTTGTAAGAATAATCCGTCACAGCCTCTGCTTGGTACACGAGAACTCATTCAACGAGAAACGATTAAAAGTTCGGATGGTAGGCCTTTTGAAAAGGTTACTTTGGGCAAATACGTGTGGCAAAGTTACAGCCAAGTATATGAGAGAGTGGTCAACTTGTCCGCTGGACTTGTGGCTCTCGGCCTCAAGAAGGGTGAAAAGGTGGCCATCTTCGCAGAGACCAGAGCTGAGTGGTTCATCGGTCTCCAGGTAATTTAGCTAATCTTGGGCTCCGATATGTGTCTATAGCAGTGCACGAGGTGGATTGGAAGCTATTCGAAGTTCACTTAATTTTTCCCTTGTGTTCGCGTGTTTTTCGAACAGTTTTCGTAGAGGTATATTGCCTTGACTCCTCTCTCTCCTATCCCGTGAATCAGGCATGTTTGCGACGCAACGCCACCGTGGTCACCATATACGCGTCCCTGGGTGATGAAGCGCTATCGCACTCCTTCAATGAGGTATCGTTTGTTAACTTAAATGAAGATCTCAACGGTTCCCATGTATGCATAAATTCACATTTCCCAGTTATCCGTAGCAAGCATTGTCAAATTATAAGTTCGTCGTACTTTGTGGACGAAATGCTCCATCTTTTACAATTCAGTTGACTCTTTGACCAGGTGTGATGCCTAGAGCAACGTTGCTCTTAATCTTTCACTGGGAAAGTCCACCTTGCATCAGGCATTCATACGATGAGAATGAGTCGATCATGTCGTAATTCTACCTTAGAAAGATATCCTTGAGTCATTTGATATGAGTTATTACTGCTTAGAAGAATAACGTACCCAAGGTTGACCGAAGAGTATTATATGGAGAATCAGTAGATTCTGTTCGAGGAATCTGGACTTATCTCATATGTGTACAGTAGCCTCCCGCTTAAGTACGCACTTTATCAGAAAATTTTCACGGATCAACAATTTTTATCTACTTTACTGTAAATTTCAAAGATTTCAATATTTTCAGCGATTTCACAGTCGAGAGTAGAATACTGACCCATTCAATGCCCTAGAGCAAGGGAAGGCAAGCGAGAGAAATCTAAGCATCTAGGGCGGGGTTGGGAAAAGGCCTAAATACAAATATCTCTTTCCAATAATGTAGTCCTTTGCTTCTTTGTATCATGACACATCTAGAGCAAAAATGATCATCTGACACCCGGGGAAAATGGGGGTATCATATGGTGCATGATACCCATATTATTAAATGCGGGTGGTAGGGGGAAAGTAAGCGTTTGAAAATAGACAAAAATAATGGCGCAGTGCCAAAGATCTTTCGGATCTTTGGCACTCGCGAACGGAGTGGCTGAGAAAATTGCCCACTTATTGCTAGATGCATCATTAATTTCATACTCACGCACTAAAGCCAGTTTGCTTGGAGTATTTTACTTTATCAGTTTTGAAATAATTTCACATCGTTGGGACTCGTTCAGGCACTTGGTGTTCAATACCTTGGGACATTGGAACTGATGATCTGGAAATGAAAATGTTAAGTACGCAACTCCCGGTTAAGTACGCACAGACATTTAGTGTTCAATGTGCGTACTTAAGTGGAGACTAGTGTACTCTTGCGTATAACGATATAGAACGTTTTTACCTCATTACTATGTTTTTGGGTGCTTGTTTCTGTGATCTGGCCGTTTTAACGTCTATCTCAAAGTGGTTATTTGACTTGTAGCAGTTGCATCGCTCACCCGTGTCTGTACATCTGTACAGGAGTAGTTCCTACGACACGTTGATTGGCGTTATGTTATCTAGCAAACATTGTTCACCATCTTCAGCATGGAGTGAATCACATGCGAGTTCTCTTCTGTTCTGTGGACTACATTATTTGTCCAGTACCGGTCGAGTTCAGTTTGCATTGACGAGGCGAGAATTGTGCCACCTGTGTACCCTGTTTGTGATTTGTCAGACGGAAGTTACGACAGTTATCTGTGATCGAAAGCAGTTGAAGAAGGTGCTGGATATGAGCGCCCAGCTCGAGACTGTGAAGCGCGTTGTCTTCATGGATGATGATGCTATCAAGTCAGAACCAACCCTGTCTGGGGCCAGTAGCAGCTGGATTGTAGAGCCCTTTGCAAAGGTTGAGAGCTTAGGAAAAGAATCTCCTGTGGAACCAGACTTTCCATCTCCATCAGATGTTGCAGTCATCATGTATACTAGTGGAAGTACTGGTTTGCCCAAGGTACTGAATCTCATTTTTCTTCCAGCTGTTCAGGCTCTGTGCCGCTGAAATACGTGCTTGGCAGATCTATTTCCCTGCATTATGACAGTTCAACCTTTGACACTTGCATCTGGTAATTTGCCGAGCAGGGTGTAATGATGACACACGGAAACATTGTTGCCACTGTCGCGGGAGTTTCAACAGCAATTCCGAACCTTACCCCGCACGATATCTATCTCGCATATTTGCCTCTAGCTCATGTACTTGAACTTGTAGCCGAGGTACTTACCTTAGACGCTCCTCCGTTTTTTTCCACCTTCCTTTGGTTTTTGAGTGTTTTTCTTTTCCGTCCAGATATCTGAGAAGAAATACATACATAGTTACATCAATTCACGTTTTGTTCAGATAACCTTCTGCGCTGGCGGATCTTCCATTGGTTATGGGTCACCAATGACTCTGACAGACACATCAAACAAAATCAAGAAGGGTACTAAGGGTGACACCTCAGAATTGCAGCCTACTCTTATGACTGCAGTTCCGGCAATTTTGGACCGTGTGAGGGATGGTGTTCGGAAGCAGGTTAGCTACATTATCTGCGCTCATGATTTATGATTCGTTCCTACTTTTCCGAAGCACGACATCAGACACTTAATCTTTATGTCCACAGAAGAAACAGTCGAGAGTGAGCTCAGATTCAATAATTCGAGAACAGTTAACGTTCTACTCTTTAGTTGAAAATATATTGTGAACCCCAAAATCACTACTGCCTCATCATTCAGTGTGAACCATAGAATCACTAAAGCCTTGTTGATCAATTTTGGTTTTTCTTGTCAGGTGGACAACGCAGGTGGTCTGAAAAAGAAGATGTTTGACCTGGCATACAACAGGAGATTGGCTGCTATCGAAGGAAGCTGGTTTGGTGCTATTGGTCCTGAGAAAACCCTGTGGGATCAGGTTGTGTTCAAAAAAATTCGTGCTGTTCTTGGAGGTCGGGTTAGAGGTGTGCTCTCTGGAGGTGCTCCTCTGTCTGGAGACACGCAGCGATTTATGAACGTTTGTTTTGGGTACGACCATCTCTCGATTTATTTTAAGTTACTTGGATAATGTCGTTGTGACCTTCTCTTGTTGCCGGAAAGAACATTAAGGTGCTCATTTTAAAGTCGTTTGGTGAGCCAAGCGCTAAATTAGATAGTATCTTGAGATAGAACCTATTCATCAAAATAAAATTGTGAAAGAAATCTTGGATTTGCTTTGGTGTGTTTTCATGAATCAAATGTGAGCACATGATATGGTGACGATTACGCGTAACCAATACCAAGTCAGATTACCAAATATAGAATACAAAATTATATACCTTTTACTTCCTTTTAAATATGGATATAGATCTTGAGTTTCTGGAAAAGAAAGAATGGTCAAAAGTTATTCTCAGTTATATTTTCAAAAATAGAACATTTTAACGTTATCTTAATTTTTACTCCACTGTTTAGTCTATTTCAGTAAATAATACAAACTCAAAGAATACCTATAATGAACAAACAATTAGATAGATGATTGATTTGTTTCCGTTTTTTCTGCAGAGAATACTAAGTAATATTTCCTTATATGAGTAAGTTAGTAGAATATTACATTTATCATATAGAGATTATAGATTGTTGATATTTATTTGAAAATAATGGTGCTAGTTAACAAACGGCACAAAGTTTATTCATTTAGTGTAATCTGAATTGCTAAAATATCTCCCTTCGTGATACTGTGAATAAGAATTTTTTAGTATTTTTGTTTATAATTCTTTCCAATGTTTGTTGTAAAAAAAAATATATATTAATTGTATATCATATATTAGATTCAAACATTTGTTGAGAATGGAATCCAATATCTAAATCTCAAATGATGGTATTTTTTTAAAATTTTTTTTATTTTAAAATTTCCTGATTTATAATAAAATGTATGTATAACATAGAACAGAATATAATATGAGTTATTTAAAATTATAAGATTTTTTTAAGATTTAGATTTAACAATCTAACAAATTGATGTTCCGAAACACTTTATAAGCAATCACATGCTTAGAAGTTGTTTTCAAAACCAACATCAATTGCGTAGTACAGTACATGCGAAGAGTACATGAATGATAATAATTTAAAACGTTCAAAATAGCTGTTTGATAGAAAATTGTATTCTTTGATAAATATGCCACGTAATATGTATAGTTTATGCTATAAACACATAGTTAGAAAAGTGACCTCCGAATAAAATTATATTAACATCAAATTTAACGCGTTTTGAAACAACTATGATACATTCTAGATACGAACTCGGAAAATGTGATATCCTTCGAAATATAATGTTTATATAAGATGATGATTTCATACATATGAAGATCAAAGATGTATGTAAAATATTGATGATGATATTAATTACATATGTTTGTAATGATGATTATAACATTTCAAAAGAAAATATTATAATCATGAATTTCAATCATCTATTCATGAGATATATCTCATTATCAATATATATCTCATCGATAGATGAAATATATTGACTGTGGTCCGAGAGTACTAAATAATTTTTGCACTAATTGTTGTTGATCATTGCACATATGTAATGTAGTTGAGGAGTGATGGCTGTTGATAGGTATGGGATGAGAAGATTGATGTCAATCAAGATCTCTAAACAAGAATTTATAGCCTTAACACATCTGGATATTTTCGTTGAAGAAAAGAAATTGTGCATCAGAAGACTGCTTTCATTTTCTCTGTATAATATGTAGAATATTGTCTCATATACTAACACTATCAATGTAAACCAGGTAAGCTTTGTCAAATGTATAATATTTGTACACAATATGTGAGAGAGAGTTCAATAAGTTTGCCAAAAGTCTATAGCTGAAAGTTTCGTGTTTATTCCGTTTCTACTTTCTAATGTGTTATTTGATCCAAGTCCGTTTTGAGTGTTAAAATTGAATAGTACGAAAGTTTTTAACTTGGAACACAACTAATGATTATTTCGCATAGTCAGATCATACCAACCATGAGTTGCATTTTCCAGTTGATTTGAAATAACAATCATTTGAAGCTAAAGCTTGTATGGCTAGTTTTGTTGAAAAGATATTCAACTTAGAGTATATACATTGCATGTGATCATGTATTCAGGTCTCGAAATGTTATCAAGTGAGAGTTTTACTAGAAGTTAGGGTGAAATTTGCTCTTCAAAACTTAGAAATGTCTTCGAAAGGCTTTGTCCAGTTTTGGTGTCCTTGGTCATGGGTGATAATATCATTTTGAAAATAACCACAAATGATGAAAAAACAAAAAAGAAAAATGTGTCATAAAAAAATGTATCAAGTCTATCTTATAGTTATAAGTTAGTGTTTTTCTCCTCTAGTGAAAATAGATATATACATAAAATTGAAATCTTAGCCATCAATCATGAACAAGCGCTGTTGATCATATCATAAATTTTCAAGTATTGTGTTCTTCAATGGATTAGATTACATACGTTTTTTTTAATCTTCCTACACAAGATAATACACACATGGATACAATGAAAGAAGAAAACTCTCTCAATGTTTTGAATTTTTCCAAATCTGTTAACATCTATGCGACATATACTATGGGTCGTATGTTCGAAATTTTCACATTTGTTATCATTCATGTGAGATTCGCGATACTTATTGCTTGAAATCATGAAGTGAGTCAATGTGTTTACATGTAGTAGCACAATTTAGATGTAATTTAAAATCATGATCTTATTTAGAAAGTAGAAATTTGAAATCCATGCCCATTTATTCATAAACCATTAGTTAAATAATGAAAAAATAATAAATCTAAACTCTGCATTCTTTGTACTGCAAGTCAAACACTATTCATAGTTATCGGCATGAGTACGTTTTATGCTTATCAAGAGTTTAATGCAATCTGAACTGGGTTATTCTCTTGCAAGGTTGTTGTAAATCTGGTTATCTAGGGATTGAGAGCTTTAACGTGGGTTACATTTATATCATCATAACAAAAGTATATTTTATGTTATTTTGGTTGGTACGTTAGATTTATTAAATTTCGTTTGAACGATAGTGTTTTTGTTTTTGATGTTTAATGTGGAAATTCATAGTTAATATACTGTTAATAAGTGTATTTTGGTCTAGTATGGATTTTGCATTTAGTTTTTAACTTTCTTCATTGTTTTGTTTGAAATACGAAAGAATTGATCATACTACTATGACCATGGTATCATAATGAATCGTGTATTTTTTTAACAGGACAAAGTCAGTTGTCTTTTCTACGTCTAGATTTCATGTAATATGACATACATTTAAAAGCATATCAATCAACTGCAGGAAGACGATCGAAACAGTCAATTTTTCTCGGTCAACCTCATGGTCTTTCTGGTGACTGACGTCGATCGGTTTATGTCTGCAGAGCACCCATTGGACAGGGGTATGGTCTTACAGAAACTTGTGCCGGTGGAACATTCTCCGAGTGGACTGATACTTCAGTGGGCCGTGTAGGACCACCTATTCCTAGTGCCTACGTGAAGGTACTTGGATTACAATTGTCCTCTTGACTTATCAACTTCTGCCATTGAATTGAAATCGAACAATAAATGTTATTTCTGAACATGTATGACAATGTTTCCACCATGGTTACCATGTTGACACCATGTTTTGTGCAACAGCTTGTAAACTGGGATGAAGGAGGTTATAAAACGACGGATTCACCAATGCCTAGAGGCGAAATCGTGATAGGTGGACCGACTGTCACGTTGGGTTACTTTAAAAATCAAGCAAAGACGGATGAGGTCTATAAGGTTAGTACGTTTCTTTATGTAGGCCAAGCAGCTATCATCATGTGAATCTTCCTTCCAAGATTGACCTGTTGGAGTTATTGAACGCAAATGAAATTGTGTCATAAATATGTTTGCCAAAATAACTAATCAATATCTCACTATTCGACCGTTTAATATTCAGGTGGACGAAAGAGGTATTCGGTGGTTCTACACAGGAGATATTGGCCGTTTCCATCCTGATGGATGTCTTGAAATCATCGATAGGAAGAAGGATATCGTGAAACTGCAGCATGGAGAATATGTTTCTCTCGGAAAGGTAAGAAAATATGTGAAAATTTGTTATATCGAGATCGCTCAACTTCATTTACAGTTATCAATATGCTGGCGGATAAAGAGAGATCAATGATGTCTGTCTTCGTCACTAGAGTATTGTATACAAAATTCATTAGCCTCGGTCTAAGGTCTAAAGGAGCCACCCTGGGTTACGGTTACCGGGGTTTTTATCTCATCAAATAGATGAGCGTGTAAAGGTTTTACCACAAAGCCTAGGTGTTGTGGTTGCTTTTATATCGTCTGATGCCCGCCGGTCGATATCTTATCTCTCGACCAAACCTCCTGAAAAGGAGTCCGTTAGGTTTACTTTGTTGGCATGTTGACTCTTCTTATTACTAGTCTCAATTGAACTTTCAGTTAATTCGGGATTTTGCTTTGGCATTTATGATAAAATCTTTTCGTCTCGATGTGGTAAATTTCCCTCTTGCTTCAATTTTATAGGTGGAGGCAGTGCTCATGGGCGGTCACTACGTGGACAGCGGCATGCTTCACGCTGATCCGTTCCACTCGTACACCGTGGCTCTGATAGTTCCCAATCAATCGGCTCTTGAGAAATGGGCGAAGCAATCCAACATCTCGTTCGACAGTTTCGCAGAACTTTGCGATAAAAAGGAAGCCGAGCAAGAAGTTCTTTCGGATCTTGTGAAGGTACACGGTCTCTCTTGCCTGGCAATACCCATTCATACTGAGTTTGTATTTTTCTTTATATGATTCTGTGTAAAGTTGAATAGTGCTAATTCTTGCTAGAGGTATTTCACTTTAGTTGGTACTCCCAATAATTCCCTTAGTAACGTCATTTTTCAAAAATGTTCATTATTCTTTTGAAATGTGTTCTGTAAAGTCCATGATTCGAAATGTCAGCTGACTGGGAAGAGGAACAAATGATTAGCGAAGACTACTGGATATTTTATCCTCCAGATTTCCCCATCTGGTCACCCTATGCTTTCTGTTCTTCTCTCGAGCTCGTACCGTCTGTCTGTTGTTCAACGTAAGTGCTGAGAGTGTAGGTAGGGGAGAAAATAGCTCATGGATTTCGAAAGTACATGGTGCTGATGATTGATCATCGATTGCATCTGCAGGTGTGTAAACAGGGTAAACTGGAGAAAACTGAAATACCAGCAAAGATCAAGCTCTTGTCGGAACCGTGGACACCGGAATCTGGCCTTGTGACTGCTGCATTGAAAATCAAACGGGAGAATATCAGGAAAACTTTCGCAGAGGAATTAAAGAAACTGTACGTGTAAGATACAGTAGTGCTGAAATAGATCATAGAGTTGACAGAGGAAACCGTGTAGGATTAGCTGTGACAGGTTTGTCAGGTAAAAATTTTGGGTCTGAAATCGTGCCGATGTTGGGAGTGCAATTGCACCACCTCCTGTATTGAGCTACATTCACTTTCCTAAGTGAGATGAATATGAAAAGAAAGCAAGATCACTGTCGGATGTAGACAATTTGAGCCTTATTGTCTTAAACTGGTGTATCATATCTGCAAGTGCAGAACGCGAGGTTAGAAGGAGAAATGGACTCCACCTTCGTAGTAATTTTGGGAACTTGTTTAATGCTTTGCTTTTTATTCCTAATAAAACGGAGGTTTAGTTGTCTTATTTTTACAATGAGTGGTGTAAGTGTAAGTTGTTTTTGAATCTATATTAAAATTTGGTAAAAAAATATGTCTAAATTTTCATCATCTTCCAAAGATGTATTGAAGTCAGAAGTAGCACTAAAACATGGAGGAAACTACTTGATGGTACTACTTGGAAACTCTTGAAGGGACTCAACAGGTATTATTGCTCCGATGGGACTCCATTCGACGGCCACCGTAACCCATATTTTTACAACCTACTGATTTGCTATAGAGTGGGGAGTATTTTGGCCGCTAGTTCGCAGCCATGTGTAAGAAAACGGCGGGCACTATAAGTCTGATTTCGCTGGATAGGGTCTTGCGATGACTTCATGTTCTACTCGAAATAATCCCAGATAGTATTGGAACACCATTCACCCCCAATTGTAAAAAACCCATGGGCACTATTCTCGCGCTCCAATTGGGTTTAGAGTCTTCGCTTGCTGCACTTGGCTAGGGTCTGGCGGTCAGTCCTGACTTCAGACCGCGACGGAGACAAGGGGTCGTGTCCCGTGTCACTGGCCCGGAGATCAGAGTTCGAACCGTAGAGGAGGTAGAGTGCCGGCCCTTGGCTAGAAAGCGACCATTTGCCGGTTTTAGAGTGAGAGTGAGAGTTTGAGTAGCATTGTTCTCCAAGGGAAAGCCGAGCAAGGCCAACGGAAGCAGCGATGGCGTCGTACCCGCGTGTGCGCACGTTGCTTTGGTTCGCTGTCATGCTTCCTGTTCTTTAAAATTGGGGGTGAGTGGTGAATAGCGAAAAGTGAGTGGTGACTAGTGGCTCCCATAATGAATTGATAAACCCAAAGTAAAAAGTAGTGGCTAGTTATCACTCAGTTTGGGTTAATTATACCTCATACTAGGCTAATGTACAGTACTTCTTATCATTACCTGTGAAGATTATATCACACAGCTCTAGTAAACATAGGGATAGTTTTGACCAATCATAGAACTCTGTTCTGTATAATATAATAGTGTGAGGGAATATTAGCCCAAATGGAGTGATAACTAGCCACTCCCAAAAGAAAAATATCATATTTACCAAAGTATACACAAAGTACCATCTCCTTCTTCTTCCATGCTACCTACATAAATATAAAATGTGAAATATTCACCGGTAAACTGTGAGATATTCTACATGGAGTACTTGTCATCTTATGTAATAGGATTATAGCTCATCATAAGTAATTGAGTGCTAACTTCCTGTAACTGAATAAAATTTAGAGAAAAGAAAGTCAAAATGGATATATTTGAGTTAGACTGAAGCATTTAGCATCAAAAAATTGTTAATAGTGAAAATAGATAACAATTTGTAAACAATTACATTTAGATTATGAGAACATTTGCACGCAATACTATTTGTTCGTCATAACAGAAAATAGAAAATTTCCAACAAATTGGATGAAGTAGATTTCAAAGAATATGTTTATCGTAAACCAAACAAAATCTATAGTTAAAAATTTTAGATTGAGAAGTCTGGTTCTTATGAAAATAATATTAGAAGTTTAGATCTTGGTAATTTAACAATGATAGATCATAAGCTACAACATGACCGCATTGCTTGGAGTTGAATTTACTAGGTTGTACTATAATTCGTTTTTATTTTATAGTCATTAACTTCAAAAAGCAAGATACAATTATGTTGAAAATTATCAAATCTTTGAGCTTTGTACTTCTTGTGCAGTTTTGATTATTGAAAAGTAAATATATTATAGATTCAAAGTTTGGTGTAAACAAATTTGAAGACATGTTTTCAAAACGTAATGATTCATTTTGAATATAGAATTTGAAGTTAAGAGTTATTGGAAAGATTGATCAAATTGCTTCATAGTTATATTGTTTCTATGATGATATGTAGTTTTATGATAATGCAAAAAAAATACACTTTAAATTAGATGATCAAATTTGATTCATTTTTTATCAAAACTTCTTTGATTTGCATAAGATAAAAAATACATAATATGATTTTTAATTTTTTCAAGTTTGATAAGGAGTCAATGTAATTTTTTAAAATTGAAATGTATAGCACATGGATGAAATATTGATTCAAACATCCTTGAAATATTTTGGGTAATATTACAAATGCTTATTATCTACAAAGACAGATTTTTTTATCAAATAATCCACTGAAATGCTATATTATATATTCCACTAATTATTTATTGAATATTATTACTATTTTTTTTCAAATTTTTTTTCATCAATTACATTAAATTTCTTCAAGTTTTTATAAGTTCTATAAATTATTTTTAAATTTAATTTTTTAATTAAAATATATCTTCATTATATTAATATGGTATTTTTATTTAAATAAAAATGGATTTTTAAAGGTTTTAATATATTTTACCTTAATATATTAATATTTTATCAACTACAACATAAAATCAAATTAAAATTTGAGGTGATTGAAAATATCATCTCCGGTTTCATTATACATATACAACTCAAGCTACTTTAAATGCAATGATACATTTTATTTTTATGTAATTTAGTCCAGGACGTAGTAATTGAAAGTGAACCACGTTATATGCTGGCATCTCTCTGGTTGATGGTTTGGTTGTTGGCTTGAGTGCATCATTGAGTCTCTCGGTTTTACATTATTTAATCTTATGTGTAACAATGACCGTGGGGTTCTTCTTTGAGCACAGTTTGACACATGCATTCCAATTGTATGTTGTGTTTGTGGTGTATAGATTCTTTGCTGGCTATCACCATGCTTGTTAGGGAGTACATTAAACAAAATAGTTCCCAACTATAGTCCGGTAAGGAAAGTCATTCACTCACACTATAATCAATAGCATGAACTTACAAAAATTTTGTTTCAAATATAGATGAAGGTGTGTCTTTGTTGGATCTCTAGTATAAAATTAAACTTATTAAGTTCACTAAGATATGTGTGTTAAGATGTTGTAACTAGTTTTTGTTACATACATGGGAAAACGAGTATATATTGATTAAGTATAGCCTATCGTGATAGTAATTTTCTCGACGTGTTAGGATTTCTATTTAGTTTGTGTAAATACATTGTCAAACTATTATATAATGATTAACTTTACTATGCAATGATAGGTAAAAGAAAATTTTGGTGAAGAATAGAAGTCTAACATAACATTTGATTTGGTATTTCGACTCCTATATCGTTCATATGCATCCGAATACGACAGTTTAGCACATGGTGGTGTCTAGTTGACTCGGTGTTAGTCTCTGGTCCCGAAGTCCCCACTGGACCCCAGTCCCGGTGATCACGGCGGCTGACGCACACGTGGCTATCGTCATTATGCCACCAGCTCCACAAGGCGGCGCTTCTAGCATTGATGACCTCATGGACCGCTTCCCTACCTCTTCAGTCCTAGCTCAGGCAGCCGGGCAGGATACGATGTGCCTGCCTGCCCGACCGTGTCTCGGCTTTTACCACAGCAATGCCCATTGTGGCATCTTCCCTGGCAGCTAGTGGACCCATAAACACAATTTTCAGCCGTCTTTTTTCACAGCAAAATCTCTGGCTTTTGAAAGCCGGAGATTAGCAGTTATTGGCATCTTGCTTTACACCGTGGTTGCAGATATTTCATCTTCAAGCAGCTGCGAGAGAATTTCAGAGTCCCCCGATTTTTATTATTTAAAAAAACTATTCGATTTTTTTCCATCTGTAAGTGCTGGAAGCAGACAATGTAGTTGTGCAAAAGCTTGAAGAGAACTGGGTATGAAGATGCACAAGAGTTCCAAAGTTCTAAGGGTCAAAGTGAACCCCAAATCCAGAAACCGATTGTACCCAACTACGAGGTGCAAGGGATTGGTGAACTGGTTTTGACAGCAGTCAACCCAAACAGCCAAACTCCTTACTGAACCTCTTGTTAAAAATCCTCGGGCAAAATTGGCCGGGCATCAGGGCAGCGGAACTGGGTTTCTTTCTCTTACCCATCCAACATGCTGGCGTAAATGCGGTGCTCCACAATTACGATCTGGGCCTGGTGAGCCAACTGTTTGGTCTTTCATGACTGTGAAACAGTCGGAATACATGGAACTCACGGTAAGAGATGACTGACTTTGCAAACACCTTCTCTCTGGCAGGGCCAACTTTCTGGGTTGTCCTTCTACCCCGTGGACAAGACGTTTACACTGGCCGAGTCATCGTCAAATTATGCGGAGCAGTACTGTACTGATCGTCAGAATACTTTATGTATTTTAGTTTCAGTCCCGCTTTAATTCGTGGAGGAAATACCAGTCCAGAAGTAGATTTGTCTCATTCTTGTTGCCACTAATTTCCACGACCTTTTCAAGAGAACCCTGTTCCGTATCTTGTCGATGGATATGTGACAAAAAGTTCCTCGCTGTTTTGGCTTTTGACTTTGCTGGCAAACGCCGTCTGTTGTTCTTGTCTGGAGCTTTCTTCCTCTTTTCCGAACAGTTGTACATGTGAATTTAACACAAAGCAAACAAGAGCTGCGCGTATTTGGATAGATCGGGAAGGCATACGGTGATAATAGAGACTTTAAGCTCTGGAAGAAAAAATAATTTATTTGCTTTAGAGACAGAATTTGATGCTTTTGATCAAATGCGATAGAGAAAACAAGGGAAATAATTGAACCTTAGTGACGCGGAATGCCCGGTGCGAATCTGCAATCATGATTACGGGGACGTGCCTTGAAGAGAGAAGGAGTCCTAGTGTCGCAAATCTCGTAGTTCATGGGGATTGATGAGGAAAAGTACAGTACTGTGTCCAGAGGTGGTGGTCGAGGGGCCATTGACAGTCCACAGCATGCTCAATACTGAATCATCATGTCGAGAGCTCTTTCGGCATCATGACATCGGATTGTGTCATTCTAGCGGAGTGGGACAAACGTGAGTCTGAAGAAACGCCGTGCTTTTGTGACCAATGTCGTTCTCGTCGTGCCATTGACTGCTGTGATATGTTTAGAGCATCAGTGTGACAGCAAGGTGGGATGTAGGTAGTACAGAGAGCATCACATTTGAAATCTGTCATATTTGTAGAGCAATTTCTATTATATGGGGAATGTGGCAAGAAGATTACAAGAAAGTATGAGAAGGCCCTCTTGTCATACCTAAACATGCAAATTCCTTCCCTACAAAGAAATCACTCTCCGACAACCGTTTCCATCGTAAATCTCATCAAAACATGACCTTGAAAATCTCATGATACATGCAAACTCTTTTCCTAAAACATTTCGCTCTGAGGTAACAATATCTAATATTAAATCTCATCCAAATTTTGACCTTGAGATTCTCATGAAACATTCAGTAGCCAATGAAAGTAAATCATGTGTTGGTAATTCCACTTGGTAAGTTGTTTAACGAAACCTAAGCCTAAGCTCCCATTTTACGTGTTGTTAACCTAAGATGATTCCAAATGCTCACTTACTTTACTTTTGCTTCTTACTTTTTTTTCCGGTACTTTTTCTTTCCTTCCTTCCTGCATTGTCAAAAATTTGTTATTCTATAATTTAATTTTATTGATTATCATCAAAATGTTCAACAACCGAATCAGATCGAAATATTTTTTTTCATTTAAGTTCAACTCACCTTGCACACATATTATCATGTTAATTTAAGTGGCAAATCTCATAGCAAACATTCAAATATCTTTACTTTACTCATACTATTAAAATATTTCATTATACTCTGTATGAAAAAATATTACATATGATAAAACTAATACCAAAAAGAAAATTAATTGTGATTTGTAGGAATTTTTAAATCTCATGCATTTATAAAGGTTAACTAAATGAAGACATTTTTAAAATACATAAACTGCCATATTTTGAACTTTTTATTTAAAATATGATTACTTAAAACACAGAGTTTTGGTTCTGATAGCATTTCATGAATATTAATTCCTATATTTATGTCGATTATGTCCATTGAAATTATTTTGAGATATTCAACATTTTCGTTTTATAAATTATGACCATATTACAAGCATCAATCTCCATGTATGGTATAATTATGCTTCAATTTCTAATTTTATAAATCAGATAAATCATTGTATTACATTTGATACCATACTGGTATTCTGATTCATTTAGGTCACTTCAAAGTTTTTCAATCACATTAAAATTTATATTTTATGTAGCATTTATTCAATCATTCAATTATACTTAGTCTTAAAGTATTTAAAATTAATGTTATTTATTTATTATATAAAATTATTATGTTGATCAAATTTGCATTATCTTTTATCAATCTCATCAAATTAATACTTCAGATAAAACCATATTTTATCAACCAACTCACAAAATGTAAAATTTTTCAACTTAAACAGATTTGTAAAAGTTTGTTTTGAATTCAACTTAAAAAGCAGATAAATTTCAACAATATTTAATAAAATTTAATGCATATTTATCATTTTTTCCATTCAAAAATAAAAATTAAGAAAAAACCGTTTTTCAATATTGATAACTTAAAATCTAAAACTATCATACGTATAATTTATTTTTTGAATTTGACATTTATTAGTTGATCAAATGAGACTTTTTTTATATCTATTGAGAAATTTTTAAAAAAATGAGTTAAAAAAAAGTTCAAATTTGTAATACTGGTCGAATCGAAATTTTTTGCTTTTGTAAAAAATAAAATTTCATCATAATTTGAATCGATTAACTTAATATGTATATGTATGCACTTATAGTTAACTACTTTAAACTGAAAAATTCTAAAAGATTCATATTTAGATTTTAGAAGAGTAAAAAAATACTTTAGTCGATAAAATATATCATATTAAAAATGTGAGATTTTCTACATGAATGACTTGATACAAATCATTTATGTATTGTCATGATTTCAATATTCTGAAATTTTCAATTGAAAACTTAAACTATAATTAAATATAAATTGTTAAAATCTCAAATAGCAACAAATATCGATAAAGCATCTTAAAAGTTATTGATTTTCATTTTCGTTTTTTTTCAATTTAAATTAATTAGTTGTAAGAATAAAAGTATTTTTTCCCAAATTTTTAGTTTAAAAAGATTTGAACGTGTTTCATTGTAACTTTAATTATATCTCTTCAAGATATCATAGTCGGTGTGCTCTTGTTAGGGCAATCACAGCCAAATCAATAAAACATATAATGCTATGCCTATAATGATTTAGAAGATGTTTGTTACAGATTAATCCCTAGGTGAATTAAAAATTTTATAAATTTTCATTAAAAAGCTTGATATGATATGATATTAAGCTTTTTATCAAATTTCAATGAATTCAATCAGCTTTTAGTTTGATAAAAAGCTGATTGAATATTTCTTCTATTAAAATAAATTGTATATCAACTTTATTATTTTAAAATTTTATTGAAAAGACTATTGTTATTCACTTTATGTGATTCACGGAAACTATTTAGTGAAAATTTTGAGACACTAGCTATTATTGAAATTCATATTATTGAAATTAAAATTCATATTTGCACGACCATGCATCCTAACAAACACAATCCCATCGGCACGAAAAAAAATATTTGTTTTTGGCCAATTGTATGCAAAATTTATAATTTTTTATTATATGTAAATTGATATTTTTTTAAACAGATATCCACTGACACTCAAACAGAAGTCATTCGAGTAATAACACAAGAATTGGCAGTAATATTCATGAGAAAAAAAAATTAACATGAGACAAAACGAAGTACGTGGGTCACTCATTAGGGCTACATCCACGGGAAGTCATGATGCGAGCCGATAATACAATAGCGTGCGGAACATAAGATCCACTAGGAGTTTAAGTACTCTAGTGCCAGTCAACTACAGAATACTATGAAAAACAAGTTCACCTGAATAATGAGTAAACTTCAGTACTGTTTCAATTTTGATTGTATATTTTTCTATAATAAAATTTAATTAGATTTTTATGATACATATTTTAATAATATATTTTTGAGTTAAAATAAATAAATATATTTGTTCGTAAAAATAAAATTAATTCAGTGTAAATTTTAATGTAAAAAAATTATTTTACAATTGTAATGATTTTTTGTAATTTTTTATTAAATTTTTTTTATGTATAATCCTTGTCTATGACGGTTGTCAATGACACCGGTGAGTTGAGCTAGTCATGATTGAGAGTAAATTCAATCTGGTTGATTAGTTGACCAAAGTTATTTCTTTGGTGAGTTTTAGAAGACATTGTGCTATAATGCATGTTTGCATGAAGAACACAAGTAGTAATTAACTCTATAATTTTACTCTATCATGTATTGGCTACAACTTGGTTTCAATTTAAAGAGTTAAATTTGTTAGGTTTTCTTTTAGCATTTACTTAGAATAATTAGTTATGCTAATGAACTTACTGTTCCCCAACATGTGTTAACAGGAAGATTGTTAGATTTAATCCTTGTCGATGATGCATTATTTGTGACAGTGAGTTTAGATGATTGAGTCAATGTTTCTAGTAGTTTATATCTACTTAAAGCGATAAACAAGGACTTATCGGCTTGAACAGAGTAAACATTTCTGTGGACTACTACATGAATGAATATTCTTGTCATTGTCTGGCTCTCTTGAGTATTTTTTTGCATTTTGCTTAAAAAATCGAAATTCTTTAAATCTGTTTTTGTAACTAATATTTTTAATGATGCAATATATTATGACATAAGTATATTTTTGTCATCCAAAAATGTATTCATAGAATTAAAAAAATTTATTAAATTTCAAAATTTCAAAATAATGATGTGTAATAAATATTTGCTATAGATTAATTTGACGAATTAGTTTCAATCTATCAAAAATAAAAATATCATAAAAATGAATTTTCAAACTATCATGATTTTATGAATACACACTTTAATCAATCAAAAAACATCAATTGATATGAACTATAGATTCTAAAGAAAAAAATTATCTTCATATTATTAATTTTACTATATATATAATATTTTGACATTCTATCAAATTTATATATTTGGATGATTTGAATGTTTCAACAACAAATGATGCTGAAAAAAATTATTTCATAAATAATCATTCCATAAAAAAATGTATCACTAAAAATTTTAATGATCAACATACAATTATCTGATATCTTTGAATCAAATATAAATGATTTTTAAGCATAATTATGTGCATTTTTTTTATTTGATTCACTTTCAAGAGTTTTTGTAACATCAAATTTGTTAAAATAATATGTTTAAAGGTTGAAAAAAATTTCCAAGAAAGCAAATATATTTTGATAAAACTAATCAAGTGTGCATGTACTTTATCAACTTTAGACAACCTTTACTACTGTGTACAAAGTGTCCAGCTCATTTCAATGCCAAAAATCTTTTAGTGGCAAAAAATGGGAGTAAAGTTTATCTCATAAATTTTTTTAATATATCCAGCAAGATAAATACATAGTCTCTTGAGACTTTATGTACATTAAAATAGATGGTAAACATCAAATTAGAGGTGAATAATGATTGAAGTATTGATACTGTTCATTCTTCTGATTAGTTTCTACAAAGACGGTTAAAATACATGTAAAGTATGATAAAATTATATGAAAAGAATACATTTAAAAGATACACTCATTTTTCATATATTTCCGCATACATTCCAAGCACAAGTCTGTATGCAATCACAAAACAAGATAATAACAGAGGTGTTGCAAAAAATACATGTCATAGATCCAATTTTACATGTGAATTTGGAAAAAATACATGACTTAGTAACACATAATAAGTTACCCACTGGTTTTATCTAGTGCAAAGTTGTCATAAATATAACATTTCATATAAATATCAAATTTCTTCAACCGTCATAATACTTATTATACAAAATGCGTCTATTAGGTGAGTCAACCAAAAGCGCTAGAGGAGAATATATCAATCACTACTTGTAATTTGTTTCATGAAGTATTGTCTTGTATGTGCAATCTATCTCCAAATAGTGAAATAGATAGGTAAAGTGAGAAGAAAGTTCTCAGATAAAATCGATGATTATAAAAAATAGATGATATTCGTCTATTGATATCGTAATTCCTATGGAATACTGCACATAGAGAATATCGTCTGGAGAAGAACAAGCCTTGCCTATTGACCTGGAGCCTTTAGGATAAAATCAAAGCTTTGTCTAATTTGCAGTCAAAATGATGATTTATCGCTTGAGATCTTCCCCGTTTTATGCTCTTCAGTTGGCCACTTCTATCATTGACATCTTTCTATATTTTTGCTACATTCCTTTAATCCCTTCGTTATATTCATCGGTCCCTAGTCCGAATTGCCCATCAGGGGGTGCAGGGGCTGCAGGCACAGACTCTAATGCAAGAGGGCGGGGTAGAGCCAGTCAACTATGCTACCACGCTAGTCGCGACTTACTGTATTGTCCACTGGTTTGTCGCTGTAATTGTGTTCCTAAGGTGGGTTCAGCAGCTAAATTTAGCTGTTCCGCATACTGTATCTATACTCCCCGACCTCATACTGCACAGCCAGAGCAGCCGGTAGAATCTCTCTCATTATCATTAAATTACAAAGGAAGTGGTGATCTTCAACAGCATATCAACGCAGCATCCGGTCAAATTCCAGTCGTAGTACGAGTTCAACCAATAATATATTGTCGTCACACGAGAGGACTTTTTAGAATTTACACAAAACCTCTTTTTTCATGATCAGTTTCACCGGTGAAGGCCGGATGGATACTCGAGAGTTCCGGTACTCGAAGTTAGATTCCTATTTGATATGGAAGTGGCCAATAGGATATCAGATAAACTGGCCGCTGACCGGCCAGTGAAGATGATTTTCTTCGAATAGCTCCGCACGCACCCTTGAGGTAACCGGTTGGTTGCCGGTGTGGAAGTGGAAATCCAATCTCACTAACCAGACCCTTACGATACAGTAACTTTGTAGCCTTCCCAGTTTATTGGAATTCCAATGCCTACTGGCACTGTGGCAGTAGGAGAAAGATCCGCGCCTCAGTGGGTCCCGCGTGGGTGGGGCCATCTTGCAAAATCTCATGGGCGGGCGAATGTACTACCAGTCACACGACGATACTGTCAGTTCGTACAAGAAACCGGACTCCCTCCGCTGCCAGATATCCTTGTCGAATACTGCACTGTGGCGACTTCAGCCGCTTCCGTACTCGGAAAGAACCCGTGAGGAATTAAGAAGTCGTCAAAGTAGCGCGCCTCTATTCTGCGTCGCGATCCTTGATATCGATGTTATTTTCCGCGAATATATGGGCGCGGAACAGGCTTGGTTATATTGAGAGAGTGGTGGGAATATTACCAAAATAGTGGAGAGTAAGTCGCAAGACTGCCCTATCAAAAAGGACCTTCCATGAGAAACTCCGCAGATTTAGGGGTCGATATATATTTATTTTCAGATCAAATAGTTAAAAACCCAGATTTCTCTTTGGGGGGCCCAGATGGGAAAGAAATTATTATTCTGATTCTGGTTGTTAATCTGTATTAAATTCGCCGCTGATAAATGTCCACCACACTGCTTGGGATTGATGATTGAGGGTGACATCAGCGCTGGCGCAAAGGGTCTCTGCGACTTTGAACACGAAACGAGTTGACCGGAGGTGTCGAGGGAAACATATCTCTGGAGTCGAGTAAATATCCGGAGAAAACCACGACGACTTGCTTTTGTACTGCGGTTAGAATGGATAACCGGAGGATTCTGCGTTCGAATGGTGGCACTTGGGTTGGTGTTGGGGCCTGACCGAAACCCTAATCAATTCTCTGCTCTCCCTTCGCTGCTTTCGTCTGTTCTGCATCGTCCCGAGTCCTCCGCTAGAGAGCAGGAGAAGAGCTCGGGTGCCCTGCGCCAGAGGGACGTGGAAGTGATCGATCCAACAGCTGGAAGCACTTCGGGTTAAGAATGAAAGATTAATCAGCCGAAGGTGGATCGACGAAAGGAAATTGCCAGATGCGTGTATGGATCTTGAACGAGGATTTGGAAATCAAAATTGGCAGAGGTTCGGCATCACGCACGATAGATCCTAGCGAAGGACCGTAGCCACAGAGTTGTGGCTGGTGGGAATCACAGAGGGCGTCAGGATGGTGAACTGGTTGAATGGTCTCCTGTATGGAGCCGGGGGGATTTTAGCTACTTGTATGGTATTACTGGTAACTATGCAGGAGAAATTGGTTTATGTTCCGGTAATTCCTGGTATGTCCAAGGGTTATCAGATCACTCCTGCTAGGCTTCGTCTTAAGTATGAGGATATCTGGCTCACAGCCGAGGACGGAGTTCGATTGCATAGCTGGTTCATCAAGTTACAGCCTGCTGTTCAAGGTTTGTGGCTCATCTAGCTTGCTGAGCAGAAATTGTAGTTTAGATGGGAATTGTCGATGAAGTGCTGAGGGATCGAGAAACGAGCTGTAATGAATTTTTGAGACATTGGGATACGTACGGTTGTCTATCTTGAAAACACTTTTCACTCATTTCATCATCCGCATAACCTCGTTTTGTTTCCGCAGTTCTTCTACAGATTATACTTTCAGTTGTTTCTTTTGAGCTATATTAGTCACCCAGGGTGAACTGTCCATGGCTGAAGCATTCACCGATCTTACCTTTCGTTATAAGTCATAATCTGTTACTTACATAATTAGATTTGTGGATGAGTCTTTTGCCCATGTGGGTGAAGTGAGTTTCACTCTCGCGCTTTTTTGAAGTTTTGATCAGCTGTGAGGTAATGTTAGTGATGAATTCCATTTTCTTACATCAGGTCAGTATCTGCACATTTATTATTCTTAGAGACCTTGTATCAATTTTAAATAAAAATGAAGGTCATCATCGCTGTATGGATGTATGTTGTTTCTTCACGCATGCGTGTGACTTGTTTTTCCACTTCGAAGTAATCTTCCAACTTATTTGTACGTATCAAGTGGATTTCTACGCAAATATGCTCCTTTTCATGGCAGATTGTGAGCAATCCCCAGCTCTGTCTTTCTTTTTTCTGCATTTGATTGCTACCTTCATTGTAAAGAACAAGTCCTATAGAAAAAGTTTCGTAGAATGCTGGGGCAAGTAGATGGCAAGTACCGAATATAGGTAATTTTAGGTTTGTGAAGACGAATGATAGATTATGTAGTTAGTACTGCATATAATATTCCTAATATCTTAGCCAGTAGAATGACCTCCTGAGTAGACTGAGAGCTTTTTGTTTGAAAAATGTCCTGATCTATCATGCCATCCCTCGTCTTCTTACACTAGCAATTGCACTGTTTGTCCCTGATTACCGTACCATTCTTCTACATTGATGGCAATTATGAAGATTGCAAGTAGGATCAGAACCATCATACGTACGATGGTGCAACCAGGATTCAAGTCCCAAACATCCTACTAACCACTTTGCTCTTTAGTGAATATTGTCCAGTCATAATATTGTGTGAGAGTGATGACATTCTTCGGGCGAGTTTTGTGTCCGTTGCATATATCAATGGGCACAATTTAATCATACTGCGTTCTCCTGTTTCTTTCATATTCTTATGTTTGTCTGTTTTGCTTGTGAACCTCTTCTTTAAGTATTTTTGTCTTTGTTTGTCTTTGATGCAGGTCCTACAATCTTATTCTTTCAAGAGAATGCTGGCAGTATCCTACTACCTGCCTACTTAACGGAGGGCGATAGTCTTGATTCATTTACATGTGTTGATATGTTGTTGTCGCGTCGTGCCAGTCAGCTTCATCTTCCTGTTGAATATTAGTTGTGTTCTATTTCTCTTAGTCTGAACAAGGGGAACAAATTTCAAAGGTTTTCCTTCTTCTGGGCTCTGAGAACTTCGCCATAAATGCACCAGCTGTTCATGCCAAGTGTTTGTTTGTGCCAAGTGTCAGTTGATGTAGTTGCACCGTTTACAATCGAAGTACCAAATCGCAATTGAACGTCAAAATTTGAGATAATGTAGAGAATGAGATATTGCTATTGAAGTATTCGCTTCAGTATGGAGTATAAATCTATAATTATGGTCGAATGAATCCTCATGTATATGAGCATCTCTGTCAGTACCCTTATGCCCCGGAAACCTTAATAAAGATGATATCAGACATTGCACATCGCTTGGAGTTTGTCAATTTAATGCTGCAGCGACTGAACTGTAATGTTTTCATGCTTTCCTATCGAGGGTGAGATTATTACAACCCTGATTCTGTCTGTCCTTGGAAGGAGACGCTATTTTGTTTTATTTGGTCTTACCCCCAGCAGATTGCTTGATTCTAGTTCATTTGATATATATTTCTGATTTTGTTTAGTACTCCTGTCTTTATAGGAGGAATATTCCCAATGTTCTTTGGTGATAATGTGATTCTCTCTCACACGGATAATCTATCTGCAGATATGGAGACAGTGATGGATTTCCTTCTCAACATGGTCTTACGATGGATGCACAGGTATGAGTCATAAATCATGACCTTCTTTCTCGAATGGAATGTGATGTAGTTCAATTTACTTTGAGGATGGGGACACACCTGTTTACCTACTTCGGAAGACTGGTCTGTAAAATCATATTTTATGTCTGCTTCCTTCAAGTTACTCAAGTTCTTTATGTTGAAGGCAATAGATTATCTGTATTTTCTCAGGAAGCGTCATATCCTTCGTTTCTCTCCTTCCTCATAATTGGTTCCAATGTCTGGGTTCCCAGATTTTGGTGCTTAGACAGCTTACATCTAGACTATTGGATGTTGCCGCAGAGTGTGATCAAAATAAATTTCTAAGTAAACCTGCAGTGTTTTTCTGTCAGATGAGAATGAGACTGAGAAGCAATTTAACGACCATGTTCTTCGTCCTCTACGAGACCATGACAGAGATATGATAATTGACGAGATATGATTGTGTTTGCAGGCAGCTTTGGACCATTTGTTACAAAGGACTGACATTGACCCAACTAGAATCGTTGTCTTTGGAAGATCACTGGGTGGTGCTGTAGGATCTGCACTTGTGGCCAACAACCCTGGCAAGGTGCGTACGGGCTCCAGCAGTCCCTAAAGTGACTTTCTTGATGTTACTTAAGATCTATGATGTTTGTGATTAGGACTTGCATTGTGGACTTCTATCATTATTGCCTGTAGGTCCCCTCAGCAACGACCAATGAACACAATCAAAATCCTTCTTGACTTGGATTCACTTTGTGTATTGGATGCTGTTTGTTCTTTTTTTGAAGCTAAACACACTTTTTATGAAATTTGTGTCACAATAGGATTTGAGCCCACAACTTATAATAATATTGAGATACTTGTCAATGAATTGCATATTGAAGGGTGAGACTATCTCTCGATATGTGAGATGATAATGTATAATTGTGCGTTCACATAGAAATGTCACACATTGTCCTGATAGTCCTCAGAGCCTTGGCTACCTTCCCGTTCCTGCTCAATCAAAAGAATGGGCACATTATTTGTTGTTAGGCCATCTGTCCGTTCCGTATCCTACATCTCGCCTTTATAAGCACGCTGCGATGTTTACTTGTATCATCATCAACCTCTTGCTTCCACTTTGATTGTGGATCAGCGTGATTACGACCTCTATCATCTTTGCAGTTGTTCTTTAAAGTACAGCAGATAGTCCCGCTCACGACCCCATCAGGAATGTATCAGAGAATGGTCATGCTATTTTGAGAGTGTTTAATATCACGACATGGAGTAACCCTCTCTAATTTCCTTTCCGTCGTTGTGTTTAGAAATGTAATCTCGTTCGTCGTCCTGTACGGCTTGTTGACAATTTAAAGTCGTCGTTGCTTTTATATACCTCGCAGGTTGCTCTTTACAGTAGGAGCTGGTTTTTTCAGTAATTGATAATACAACTAATGCTGGATATTAGTATCCATCATTGACCATTAGTCAGATAAATTATAATGTCTTAGTTTGGGGGAAGATGTATCGCAAAGCTTATTGTCAAAGGATCAGGCTCAAGGTCAAAAAAGTGTGTCAGAGTTTTGTGACGCCATTTACCTTTGGAAGAAGTGAAAGCTGTACAACTCATCCGTCTATCTCGGATACTATTAATTGATGTTTTTTTGTTGCTGCAGATTTCTGCCCTTATTCTGGAGAACACTTTCACGTCCGTGCTAGATATGGCGGGAGTTATGCTACCTCTCTTGAAGTATGTGATTGGAGGTACAGGAAGTCCCGGTCTTCGTATGCTGAACTTTCTCGTGAGGTCTCCATGGAGCACCATTGATATTGTGAGCAAAGTAAGTATGCCTATATCTGAACCAGAGACGAAATCATCAGTAACAGATATCAGTGTGGTTCATAAAGAGTGTGATAAGGATTCTCACCGCGCAATGTTGTTCCAAGATGGATCACTCGATACGTGTTTTGCAGTGTTCTCATCTTTGTTTACCTACTCGATCTCACTACATCTTCATGTACATCTACTATAGTCTGATCTCTTCCCTTTGCATTAATCAAGCAGGGGTCGGGTATTTTGATGTCCTGATCCCCGTCCTCCCCTCCCTCTTCTGTTTCTTTCACGAGGGTTTCTTGTGTCTATGCCTTAGATATATAGCCCTTTATCATATCTTTACTTCGACAGCGGCATTCCTACCGTATCTTCAGTGCTGAATCTAGAACCGGTCTTCGTGCTTTGGTTGTCTTTGTTTCTCCTGAGAACTTTGGATCCCGGCATTAGCAATGGTTCGCTCAGGGTATCACTGTCCACCCTTCTTTGCGGCATCTGAGCACTAGGCTTGGTCAATCTAACATGCCGTGTCGTTCCATGTTTCAGATCGAAAACCCAATACTGTTTTTATCCGGGTTGAGAGACGAGATGGTTCCGCCCAGCCACATGCGTAGACTTTACGATGCTGCCCAACTCAACGCCGATCGACAGCTGATCGAGTTCCCCAACGGCATGCACATGGACACTTGGCTGAAAGGCGGGGACCGGTACTGGCGTGTTTTGCAGCTCTATCTGGACAAGCATGCGAGTGGGAGCGGGCATGGAGCAACTTTCAGTAGTGATATAAGCAGCAATGGAGGGGTTAGCGAAAGCCGAAGTCAAATTTCGGAGCAACCAAAATATGAGTTGTAGGTAGGTGATGTGAAATAGAAGGAACGTAGTGTGAGGATGCTTTTGGTCAGTTCTGCGACCGCTGCTGCAGCTGCAGCAGCGGCAGAACTCTCCCTCGCACTAGAGTTGGTAGGCCTCCCTCCGCCTGCGCACTGCTGCGGGTTGGTTCGAGGGGGCAAGTCCGTCCACACCCACCGGGAACGAGCCTCCAGTCTTGTCGTTAGAAGAAGTTCATGGAACTGGATTCATAGCCAGCACGCTGTGCTGCGCCTGGCCATATCAGGGTCCGGGCTGCGAGTGGACAACTTTGGAAAATCTTTTCAGTGCTCGCAGGCTACATGAAGTCTCTGGCTGCCAGCTGTCGACATGCTGCTCCTCGAGTAGAAGAAGAGCGAGCTATGTAAATTATTTCTTATCGAAATGGAAATTGGTGTAGATGGAATATTGTCCAACCGTGGCCGGGGCTGGCTGGCTGGTTCGCCGGTTCGCTGGCCCACTTTCCGAGCCTGATATCATGTCCCCTCTTGTCAGATGGTTGAGATTTGTCGAGGTTCGAGTGATGTTTGTGCTGCTGCATAGTGTTTTGCTTTGTTGTTACATGGAGGAGGGCGGCGAGGAGGAGGAGGAGGACGCGACGGACGGACGGAGGGAAGAGAGTAGCAGAGCAGAGCAGAGCAGAGCTGTGCAGGTTGACTCCACTTGCCCTAACTTTGGCCTCCTACGAGAAGCCTGACTGTTGGGGATATTGTTTTGGAATCCCAGACCTTTTACCTTTTTGCATCGAATTGAGGCTTTCTCCTCCGCCCGACCCGTCCAGCCATTGGCGGCGCGCAGATACTCTAGTCGAGGACAAGATAAAAAGATCGGCTCGCGGCTTAAATCTAACGATGTTTCGTCCAGCTTAGCTTCCCCGCCATGGTCTTGTTGTCGGTAGCAGCAGCACGAGGGCGAGGAGAGGTCAGGGGCTCCTGGAAAGAAACTTCTCATGGCGCCAGAGGACCTCGCGGCTTTTTTAAGCCTTTTGCTTACTTTATGATTTTTCTTTCTGCGCGTCCTCTTGTACAACTCGCCGGGACATGGATTCTAATGCCGGCTCGGCCGCTCCCGAAGCCCCGGCCCAATCGGCCACCGCGAGCCCAACCTAACTCGGGTCGAGGCTGCCGCACGCATCAATGGCGAGCCGAAATGGGCCTGGCCGTCGGCTCGACCCCACGGAACGAGCGAGCGAGCGACTGACCCGAGGGGGTCTTCCCGTTCCGGTCGTACCATTCTGGGTGTCTGGCAGGGGCAGCATTCACTGTGGCGCACTGGCCAGCGCTTTTTCGATTCACCACACCATGAGGTTAGTGCGTGCTTGCTGGAGGCGAATCGCTAGCCGCCACCACTCGTCTACGGCGACCACTAGCAATTCTACTTCCCAACCCACTACGATCGTAGTTGGGTGATGATGGGGTCGTCCCCCCGGGGTCGTCTCCCCCTCCCTCTCTCGTCCCGTCGTACTCTCTCGCCCCAGCCCCAGCCCCAGCCCCAGCGCCGTGTATTCGACTTCGTAAGGAAGCTGGAGCGAAAGAGACAGGAAAACATACACCCCCAGGTATGAATGATTTCGTCACTGCGTGCCTCTCTGCCTGCCTGCCTTCCTGCCTGCCTCTGCTGCTCGCTCCTCTCTCGGCGAGTGCCTCACACTCGCCTCAACATGATGCATCCCATCTGGTGATTCTTTCTGCCCTAACGACCAAGACAGAAAGCCAGCCCAGCCCAGCTCTGCCGAGGCAGGCAGGCAGCGAGCCAGCCTCGAGTCCCCAAAGTACGAAATCGGCCAAGGCCGAGAGAGAGAGCATGGAATGGAAGAACCCAGTGCCATCATCCCACACCTTCTTATACCTCATCTGCTTTGATACTATCAAAACCCAGAAAGACGACTACGGACGCACAGCAGCAGCCAGACAGCCAGCCGGCCGGCCGGCCAGCGAGCCAAGGAGCCAGTCAGGCACCGAGCCGAGGCAGCCGGCTATGCCATGCCATCCCAGCCCAGTCCAGTCCAGCCTAGATCTTCCAGGCTTCCGAGGCCATACGAAGAGTAAAATCAATCAATCAACATTGAAGATCCATTTGGGAAGGACAGAATTCGTTAAATATACATGCGCTGAGTTTTGGGAGGACTTGCAGGGACGACACATGGTGATCTTGTGTACACGTTGGTGATGGAGAGAGCGGCTGGCTCGCTTGCTGGCTGGCAGAGTCTGCCTGTCTGTCTGTCTGGCCATCGTCTTCCATCCCGTCCCTTGTTTCGCCTTCGCTTCTCTGAGGAGCAAGTGCTGGGAAACTGCAGGACTGTCTTGGCGAGCGAGCGAGAGAGGGAGAGTGAAAGAGCAGTTATACAGCAAATCCGATGAGAGCAAGTGAGGATCTTCTTCGGAACATCTTTTTTGTCTGCGACTTGGTGATTAGCGACCACCTCTTGGCGTGGTGGATAATCAGTGAAGAATGGCGTGAAGAGTGTGGGAAGAGAAGGGCAGCCCCAGGGTTAAGCTGGTGGCATGTGCTGTTGCTAGCTTCCATTCGATGTCATATTGTCTGTCTTTGCCACCAGCACCCCCATAAGGCTGTACCTCCTCCGACCCTACCTCCGTCCCTCCATCCCTCCCATTCCAGCCCAGCCCAATGTCACTCACAGCAGCACAGCGAGGCGAGCAGGGGGGAGGGCCAGTCCAGAGATCTGTGCAGTGCAGTGCAGAGCAGAGGAGTGCAGAGAGTAGGACATTTCACTCCATGGGAGAGGGAGGGAAGGAGTGAGTGAGTGAGTGAACGAACAGAGGCAACATTTGGCCATCGAGGGGAGGGATCATCTGCCAGGCCAGTCCAGGTGGTTACGCAAGCAAGGACGAAATACTATAGGGGGAAAAAGCCCACGAGGAAGGAACTATATTTGGTCAGATTGGCCTCCTTTCTCCATGTGGAGCCAGAGCATCAATCGTCTGCATTGTCCTTTTCTTCCCCTTTTCTCCCCTTACACGCGCGCCATGTTCCCTCCCCCCTTCGTAACTCACTCGGACATGGCAGCTGCACTGCTGCAGTAATGAGCCACTGTAGTGCCTGTTTCAACCCCAATATCAACCCTCGCACTCACTCGACCTGTGCTGGCAAAAGATCCACCATGAGCACGAAGAGCAAGAGTTTTCCAAATGCCCAATCTCACCATCCCCTCCCTTCGTCATCCACCCCACTTCAAATCCCATCTCGTCTCATTTCATTTCCGCCTTGCCATGTCCTCGTTCACCTGTCGCCTCGTCCCGAATCCAGTCAGTCTACAATCCCAGTCCACAGCAGCAACCAGTCCTACGATAGTCGAGTCCACTTGTTGCCTTGAGCTCCGTGTCTCGGATCAATGATCAACGGCAACTTGGAGGATTTGGTGGTTGCTCATCGTACCACCACCAGCTCCATGCTCCATTCTCCATGCTCTCATGGACGCGCGGTTGGGCTATTTATTTATCCACACTAAATATTGTGTGTGCACATCTGGCTGGCTGGCTGGCTGGCTCCCCCCTCGTTTTGACCACATTGTCATTTTGGGGAGTGGGGTTTGAACTCTGAGCCAAATCTGCTCGCTCGCTGGGACGCTACGAGCATGAGACTTGGTGATTAATCCGGTTTCACATTCGTCCAGAATGCGATGCAATGCAACGCAATGGCTGCCTTGCCCTCCCTCAACGGTCCAAAAGCGGAAACGTGGGAGTTTGGATGGTCCTTGTGCCACAAGCTCACAATAATCCCCTCGCGTGATCTTTCCGAATTCCCAGTGGGCTGCGTTTACGCCTGCCTATCAGAGCCGCGCTCTGTCACTCTCGCCCTCGTCTCTCTCCTTGTCATGATTCGGAATCTCCAAATACTAGGCCCCCCTCGATCCCTCCCTCACTTCCTTTCCTTTCCTTTCCTTCCCTTCCCTTCCCTTCCTTCCATCCCTTCTTTCCTTCGTTCTTTGTCTTCTGGTCTGCTCTGCTCTGCTACGGTCGTGAGCAGCTCACACCGTCTCATCTCCTATGATCTCATCGGGATAATCACATGATTGATTTGTGGTGTGTAACAGTACCATACATCTTCGCAGTTTGGATTTTCTAGCGGTTCTCGCAATGCACTCGGGTCCGAGTTCCTACATGCATTGAATATTCTTCTCGACCCAGCAGCATATGCGTCCTTACGCTTTCTTGCCATATCTGTTGGATCTCCATAGCCATAAAGTCACGTTGTTGAATCTTCTTAGACTTCTGCTGGTCGGTTTCCCTTTTTGCTTCTCATGCTGCCTGCTGCTGCTTCTGCTTCTGCTTCTGCTGCCCCTCATGTCATGCCATGCCCTTGTGTAGCGCCCGGCTCAACTTGGCCCAGTTGGGCTCCTTCTAAATACTTTTCTATCCCGGCGAAGTTGAATCATAAAGCAATGTGGGGGTGCTGATGTCACTCATCTGATTCTTGTGAGGAGCAACAGGTGAGCTCCTTTTGGTGTTTCAGGACCCCATTCCTTCTTCGAGAATCTTGCGAGATTTTAAAACATTATTTCCTGCCGAAGTACCGAGTCAATTCTAGTCTGGAGTCGAGTCCATGAAACCAATAGTGAACTTGCATTTGTCTTCTTTCTTGCTTCTTGCTCTCTCTCGCACCCTCGCACAGTTTGGAACATCATGCTTTTATTCATCCAGTGTTGGAGAAGGTACCAACAGCTGGTACTAACTGCCAAGGCCGAATATCGAAGGCTAATTGCCATGGGTGCTTTGGTTTATCTGATTTGATTGGGTCTTAAGGAGAACAATCAACCGATCAATCAGTTGGCTCATCGATCCATCTAAAATACAGATGTGGAATACAAGTAAAGTACAAGGAGGGAATTAGAATCCATCAGCAATGGAGTTCGTATCCAATGGAAGACAATACTCTTCCATCGCTTCCGTTGGGAGCCCCAACAAAACCTTCTGTTTTGACTTTTCCTCCAAGTCTCTCGTCCTATATTCTTCGGATTTGGGTTGTCACAAATCGAAGTTGTTGAGTTTGAAATCCGCTCCTCAACTGTCGGAAAGCTTAAGTATGAACCTCATTGACTCGACTCGTCATCACTCACACTCGAGCCCTTCACCATCCTCCAAAAGTTCAAACGTGATTTGTTATCCAGCGGGGAGAAGCTAAGCAGCCCCTCCACATGTCCTTCCCTTTCCACATCATGGCCTACCTAGACACCACATCTGTGTGTTAATCCATATCTACGAGCTGAATTTCGTGCCTAAGATAAAGTAACTAGGATTCAACAGAATACGCATGTTTGTGTCGCATGATCATCCAACAGCAAGAGCTCTTGGACTATTATTCTCCACAGCAAGGTTTTACATGCAGACCTTTTTTTGATTGAAGTAAAATATTTCAATTCATGCCAGTGAACAATAGCTAGCAGTGAACAGCAGTTATATTCCGGT
Source organism: Marchantia polymorpha subsp. ruderalis (assembly GCA_037833965.1). Taxonomy (NCBI): domain Eukaryota; kingdom Viridiplantae; phylum Streptophyta; class Marchantiopsida; order Marchantiales; family Marchantiaceae; genus Marchantia; species Marchantia polymorpha. The sequence goes on along the minus strand of AP031351.1, from coordinate 27,206,542 downwards.
ACAATTTCCAAAACGAATTTGTCTAATCTAGTTTGAGCTTCTCCAAGTGCGTGGGGCTTGTAACTCGCTCTTTACAATAGAAATCACTCTCCAACAACAAACGAAAGCTCCGATGCTTGATGCCACTTTTGCCAATGTAAATATGACACTTTCGGTCATTGATCGCTGGCACGCCCAAAAAAATTCTGGCAACTTTAGCTTGAAGAAATTCGAACACTTGGATTGCTCCCTCATTGTTTCATCTGAGAGTAGGTTGGGTACGTGCCCATGAAGAAGAAGGAGGAGGAGGAGGAGGCGGACGATGCATGATCTACTGGCCAAGAAGCTGTCCCGAATCCTCCACCCCATTTTGTCGTTTCGAAGGTGACTCGGTGAGTTTTGTTCGTTCTACCATCACTCCTTGCCAGAGAAAGAGATCCAAGCAGACAGTCAAGCAATGAAACTCATTAATCGAGAGGCATGAAGACGGTGGGAGAGGTCGAAGGCTTGTAGTATATGTATAACTCTAAGAGCGAGAAAAAGTTGAGTGTAGGCTACAACATGCAGAAATATATTCTCTGCTAGTTGTAGCTGAAGTTAGTGGATCTGAATACGATCATTGATACGAGCAGAAATTTACCGCTGTCGATCACGCGTCCTCGTCTTTGTCTTAGGCACTCCTCCTGATGTCGATTTCTGTAAGAAATATGTATAGGGGCAGCAGAGCAAGAGCAGGAGCTTAGAAAGTGCCAAAAAGTCAAGACGGCCCTGATTTGCTGGATTCGGCCTTTACGCCGTCTCCCTTCCGTCGCTCCCACTTGGGCCTCCTGGAGTCCACTTGGTCCCAGTGTGGCACGCAGCAACCTTCTCTTTTGGGCGACATTCGAGCGCGAATGGCATGTGTTCGGGCCTCAGGGCCTCAGGTCCTGCCTATGTTCGTTCTGTCCATGAGCATGATGATGAGCATGAGTGGCAAATTCGCACTCCTCCAAATCTCCAACATGCATTTCAATGCCTTTCCTTTCCTCTCCTCTCCTCTCGCATGCATCATGCATTTGTCCTCCCTCCGTCTCGTTCCGACTCACCGACAAGTTTTTTCGTTGTTCCCATACAGGCACTTGTTGGGCTATCATGTTCAAGTCATCATTACTATCTTCTTCTATTTCAATTTGAATGACATTTCAATTTTTTTTGGGTCGAAAATATATATTTTAACATAAGTTTTTTATGAATTTTATTTTTCCTGGAACTTCTCAACTTTGCTATCAAGTCTGACACCATCCACTTTGCAACAATTTTTTTTTTTAATCCAAAAGGACCGCAGATACTTCCTACCATTCCATTCCCTCGAAAGAAAAACTTGTGGTCAACTCGCCTTATAAGATTACGAAATACTCGAGCAAATTATGTTCCTACATTTAGGCAAAGAACTTTAGCCAGAAACTGTTTGTGAAGAATTCTATTTGTTTATATTTTCTTTTTTCCTGTTGTTGTTACAGAAACTGATCGAGTATCTGTCTCTGTAATATCACACACAATCTAATTTAAGAAAGCAAGGTCCAAAAATCTCTAGCCAGGAAAATATCATCCAAAAGTGCCACACTTTCATGACGTTGATTGTAAAGGGATCAATCACACTCATATAATTTTTCCTTGTTGCTTGAACTGAATCTCCTGCATTAAACTATGTAAATTTTTCATGCTATCTTCGTTGAATTTTTTTCTTCATTTTCTGGCTAGAAAGATTTGTAAGTTTATGTATACTCTTTTATAACTACAGGTATGTGATTTGTTCATCTTTCAACTAGTACAGAAAAGTAAAATTTAGAACTTGTAAACAATAGTTTTCAGCATTTCAGAAATTCTGATTTGTTATTTTCTTATGATTTTAGAAGATGACTGGACTTTTTAATGTGAAAGAATCTGGATCTGTGCACTTAAAGACAATGTATATCAAACGATCAACTTTATTTTCTGTTTTCACTCGGATTCAACCCTTTGACTGGGTATGTAAATGGTTAGGCAAGATATGGTTGCCAGAGGTAGTACTGCAGAAGTTCATATACGCTCGGCAGGACATGAGCTGCATTCTTCGGCGACAAAAGATAATAATGGGAAGCTAGCCTAAGACTGCAAAACGAACCTTTATGCCGAGAAATTTTTGATGATTCACACTTCTGCACCTGCCCATCATTACGATGAACGAAGAGCTGCTTACACCTGTTACGTGAACTTCGATTCAGATGTTGCTGCGCTTACATCATATTCCACGGTATTTGACGGTTTTGAGCATGCTATTAGGTTCGGTTTTATAAACCACTGCGGAGAGTCGGGATTCCGAAATGATTACTCCTTTTGGTCTGTGGAGCTCTGCGAAGGATGTACTTGAGCATTGCAATCGCTTCCACATTCAGCACCTTGATACGGACGAGGAAGTGCTTGCGATTGTCACACGATGATCTACACTTTCATCGGTGTGTATTTAGAGTATGTCCTTTGTTGGTCATAGAAATAAGGAGGAAATTATTATATTCTGATCGATAACTAGACTAATAAACTACTACTAAAATATAAGACCTGAGCCATGTGTAAAACCTGGAAATTCTGTTTCACACAATCAGAGTTGCTATCTATACAATGGATGTCAGATGTGATCGGTGCACTCTCGGAGCAGGAATGAGATTGATATTGAAAGAATGTCATTTCTGAAATTCCCCGGTGAGAATAGCATCGGATGAAAAGACGATGCAAACAGGAATACATCGAGTATCCACAACGGTTAAAATAGGTTTCTTCATCTTCTTCTTCTACGCATCAAATTATGTCTAAGGTTAAATCAATGGTCCAGGTTGACTGCTTCAATGTTTTGGTCTTCGCAACTGTATTATACATCACCCTATCAAGTTATGCAAGTTGAGTTAATCAGCGCTGTCAATCCAATGTTGGAAATGTCGTAGACTTTGACCTTAGGGGGTCTGAGCTCGGTTGAGTACGGCTTGATCTCCATGGTAAAGTACTGCATTTTGAGGAAGTATGACATTTTTTGTGAGTCTTCAATGATGGGTCAGGATGAGAACAAAAGGAACAAATGTGCAAAGACAAAACACAATGATATGTCTGTTTTGTTACCTTATTTTCCTCTACATCACATACTCGAACATAAGTTGTTTGTGATGAACTTTTTCTCATTAGTAAGGAATGACATCTAAGACACAAGTTAAAAGCAAAGCATTTGGTGACAACTGGTGGTCAAAAAGTGCAATATCATATTTCCCAGGCAATGATAATGCAAGTCATTCTCGTCGAGTGGAATCCTTGTACGATGAGGAAAAAAAATGGACAATCTGAGAATGCGAAGCACCATGGAGCACAAACTGAGTCAAAAATATAAAAGACAGAGCATGATTATAATAAACCTGTCAGTCAGTAGAGTGTCCATATGATTATGAACCTACACCCAAGCTCAAAGCCAAGCAAGCTAGCTGGGCCTTCATAGATTAGAATCACTCATAGTGCATGCAAGAAGTGCATGGTCTGGTCGTGTAGGCGGTCAGCCCAATTCAGTCAGTCCGTCATGATCTCCATTCAAACAAGAACGATTGGACCTTAGGAGTGCGCTTGAACCTTGACGTGAATTTACTGCACATAACAAGATGCATGTCCTGCAGCAGCGGCGACGACATAGACTATGTGTGAGACTTATCATTCGTTCTGTAGGTGCAGTTGTAAGCCGGAGAGAGTAATGAACGTTTGGGCATGGAAGGCAAGGAGCTGGCAATCCCAACCAAGACGTTTGACATCTATCCAGATATGACATGCTTTCTGATAGGCAATAATCAGACATAAAAGCATTCCAAGAAGTGCCGACATATTACCATCATAAAGTAATATCGTAACTTCCAGCGAAAAAAGAAAGAGAGAGAGCTGTAGTAGAAATAAAGCCCAGCAGAGAAGAGAAGATCATGAAAATGTTGCATGAATTGCAGTCTCTCTAGAGTAGAGAGAGTTGCTGCTCTGGCTGGTGCTTCTAGGTCCTCCTTACTCTTTGTCTAGACCTGGTCCTCTGCACAGGGCAGGAACAAACGTGGCTGGCTGCGGCCATAGTAACCAAATTCGACAGATTGTCATCATATAGAAACCGTTTTGACAATCAGTGAGGAGAGAGATTTTGAGAGAGAGAAGAAGGGAGGGAGATCAAGAAAGTAAGAACGGGGTAGAGGTGTTGAACTAATTAGAACGTCGTTAGTAGGCTTGACAGTCGCCTTATGCAAGTCTGGTATTCAAGCTTTGAAGAAACAGAAGAACTTTCTACTGACTCCCTTGGTAGGTTGCAAAAAATCATTGGGATCAGACGTCTTCATAAATTTATTCTTTAGTTAGAGCAGAAAGAGGGTTTTCAGAAACGAGGCAATCACTGTTGTAGCTGCTCTGCTCTGCCCTGTCTTAGAATTCAGTGTGAGTAAAAGAGTGAAACAAAAATTACATCACGGGTAAGATCCCACCAGGGACTTAACCTACTTACTAAACCCGTAGTTAAGAGTTGTATCTCCAGTTTGTGCCACTAATAGAACCTACACATGATGAGCAAGAGGTTTATGAGGATTTCACATGCTTTTAGAAGTAAACACCATCGAGCCGTTTCTGCTTCCTGGGGCCCAGGAAGGAACTCACATGTTTCACAGAGAAGAGAGGAGAGGAGCTTCATTTCCCTTTTTCCTTTGATAAATATTGTTTTTGACATCTGCGTATGTTTCTCTAGTCTCAAACACAAGCCACGTGCTATCTTCGAGTTATTGAATATGGCTTGCATGATATTCTATGAAATTTCTAATTGGGATATTTTAACGCATCATGGAATATACCAAATCAATCTCTCGGTAAATCAAACTTTGTATGCATTTGACAACACTTAGGCATCCAAGCGGACGCAATGTGTTTGCACCAGATGAAATCTAGAACAAGGAGTCACCCAGGAAGGCAGGAAATGTCGAGGTCGAGAAAAAGTCATGAGAATGGACACGAAACGTATTAGAATCTGGTCATGTGTGAGTTGTTGTTTGTCATGATGAAATCATGAATCACGAATGCATGATACTTGAGCTTAATAATCATGAGTGCAGTAAGCAGGAACATACAGTATTTGGACGGATGCTATCTGCTTCTAGATCTGCTGGGACTGTGGGAGGGAGGGAGGGAGGGACGGAGGGAGGGGGCAGTCAAGAGAAAAGCAAATTTGCCACGTTATATTCGGACAGAACCTCATCATAGGATATTGTCTTCGGATGAGTGGCGATGGGGCGGAGAAAACCCCATCGATCTATTATGGAGACGACTTCTCGCAAAACAACACCTCATCATCAGAGACTCGTTGCAGTCATCCAGTTTTCGCTGATGATGAGACTTGGCTTGGCTCTACTCGACTCCACTCTCGATCCCTTGCCTACGCTCCTAGACGATTTGAGTGCAGTACATGTACTAGACTCCTCCTCTCGTCTCTTCGGTAGATTAGACACATCTGCGCGTTTCCAACAGGGCACATTTACATTCACCTCCCCTCGCCCAATTTTCTCAGACCTGCGTTAGATCATCATCATCATCATCCCCGCTTCGTACATTTCTCCTCGCCATTGCCTCGAGCTATCATCCCTCTTACAGATCACCTAAGCCCCCCTCCTCCTCCTCCTCCTCTTCACGGACGAAAAAATACCAGGTGACATGTCGACTTGCCGACGACAACCTTAGCAACAGAAACGAAGATATCTTGAAATTTTATGACAAAGGAGACAGGGTTTTCTTCCCTCGAGAATTACTCAAATATATTTGTAGACGAATTGAGAAAAGAAAGTACGAGAGTTGAGGTGTCCATTCGAAAATTACATGTTACGACTCATTCATTTCAGATAGACACATATATCAGCTAGGAGATTGCAAAAATGGCGATGGAGTGAGAGGTCTGCCAGATGGCTGCTCCATAGATATGATTGAAGTCAATGTATTGGTCACCAGAGTATTACCCGAGGTATTTGTGCTACCGAATTAAGATCAATAGGGACAGGGGGTCACGTAGGTTAATTTTTGAGGGAATGAAAATGTGGGAAGGGGATGAAACATGAATGAAAGAGACCACATAAATATTATATTTATATTTAAATGTATGGGGTCGGAGGAGGTCACTGGTGGGAGGAGGGAGGACTAAGTACAAGGGGCGAGGACTGGCAAAAGACCTCAAATAATTCCGATCCCAATGAGGCCGGCCTGCCCGTGCTGCCCTGGGGTGGCAGCAGAAGAAGAGGTCAAGAGCCACCCTCAGAGCTGCCCGCGGGTGGAATGGCCGTGGCGTGTGGCGGGAGCCAGGCTGGCAGTCGCTGGCACGCGGCCCGCCCTTTAGACGGATTTGGGTACAGCTTCGGTCCTTCGGATATTTTGGTACAGCCGGCTCCTGCCCGGCGTTTAAATGCCTGCCCCTCCTCCCGTCCTCCTGCCCGCGCGCCCGTCCGTCCGTCCGTTCTCTGGCGGGACCCACTAGACTTTTGGTACATTCCCTTGACTTGGAGGCCCATTTGACTCTGTACGACGGTAGTCGTAGTATTAGTAGAAGTAGTAGTTCTTGCTGTTGTACGTATACTAATTCCACTACTACTACTACTACTACCACTTGACTGTTGCTAGTGTAGTGCGGTCTACCCTCTCTAACTGTTGGATAATGTAAAGAAACTCGTGAAATTCTTCCCATTTCCCTCGCTGAATATTTTCTCCTCGAACTCCTCCCTATCTTTCCTTACTGATATTTCCAATACGTCCACGACATGCACCATTTAGAACTTGCATCATTGTTGACTTATTGGCTCCGAACCTTTATGTCCTTTCACAAATTGCGAAAAGAAACACTGCTGCTCTTGAACTTCATTCTAAATATTTGCCAGCCAGAGCCACTTCTTCGAAACGAGAATTATTCTCATTGAGCTCTTTGCAAAAATACTTCCAAAAATGGCCAATGCCCTCGCCCTCCCTCCCTCCTTCGAGCGTCGTATGGAAGTATGAAGGTCGCAGAGCAGAGAAGAATACGTAATGGTAAAGCACAAGGGAGCTCGAGGGGAGGAACAAGTAATGCGCAAATGGCGATGCTTCATAACTGCGCTCCAGTTCCAGGGTGTGGGGCATGCGTGTTCCTTTGGGGAAGTGACAAAAACTGACACCTCGGTGAGTGGAGGAGAGGGAGGGGCACATTGACCTTCGACAGATGTTTTCTCTTTTGCTCATAAAAGAAGGCGGAAATCTGCGATGCTTTGTATGCTTAAGTATCTTGGTCTCGAACATCTTTTCTGACGATGACCTCTCGGGAGGCCTCCGCTCGCGAGCAGCTTTTACTGCAGGCCCGAAGAATAATTATTCAGAATCATCAGCTCGCCCCATTTTAATATTGTTTCTAATCACCGCGGCTGCTGCTTCGAGACCAGGCTTTTAATTCAAGTCCTCTTTACGGACTCGCGACCAGTCGACGGCTGCAACCGAACCTCAGATTTGGCCCGAATTATTGCGAAGCTCCCGAAAAGAGGGCTCAAGATCGACTCCGAACTTCGGTCCTCGTCCTTGCGGAGGAGAATTTCCTGAACTCCGAAAGATTTGAACCTCCGTGCCGGTCTTTGTCCTTGCGGAGGATAACGTGAGGTTTCGAGATCGCCTTTGTCCTTGCCAAGGAAAATGGCTTCTGCCATGCGGACTCGCAGGTCAGCCCCTCGTCGTCGTCGTCGTCGTACAGGATGTGCTTGCGGACCGACGGACCGGGCCGAAGGTACACAGGGAGAGCCTTCTGTGGGACCCAAAGGGCCTTCCTTTCCTGAGGACGGACAGCAGCCGCAGCGGCAGGAGGCTGTTCCTTCGCGAGTCAGTCGATTCGACTCTCTGCGTATGTCCCCTCTACCTGTTATAGGTACAGGGTCCATACTTTTATTTTATTTGTCGTAGAATTATAACCTGAGTCCTTCCTGACAGTAGAACCGGTTGGACCAAGAATTACCTCCTTCAGGTTTTACGTTGACTGGTGTACCCGATGCTTTATGTTCCCCAGTTCCCTACACATACATGTATGTCGTTTTCATCGTGTATGATCTCCCCCTGTACGGTACGCCTATGATTCAACCAGCTTTTCGAACGTGGATTTACTTTTATTGTATCTTAACCTTATTGTATCAACTCACCTTGCGCGCACTGCTTTTCTCGTCTTTCCGAGGGGGGCTCACTGCTTCGACCCTCTGCGTAAGTGTTGTAGCTGGGCGGCAGCAGCAGCAGCGGGAACCAATAAATCTTGCAGTTTATTCTTATTTTATTTTCCGCCCTTTATTCCTGTGGACAAACATCCTCCCACCATTTCAATCTGATTTGTTTCCCGAGGGGTGTCCTGTTCAGGGCACAATTAATATTACAATATGTGCCTCCTGGTTTTTGTTCCCGATTGGGTTACAGCACTTACTCTATTATTCATTCATGTACGTAAGCCTCTACTCCGTATTCTACGCATTCACTCCGGCCCCTCGAGGCACAACAACACAGCCGATCCAACACTGCTACATTGCAATTTTCCGTCAACATGAGTGCGGAGTACATGTGGCCATCAGATCCACTGCATATGCAATCCATTAAACGCATCGCGGCCAGCTCGTTACTCCACCGAAATCTTGACAACCACGACATGTGATTGAGTATCGATGCATCGCGCGTCGGCCAAAAGAACATTTAGTGATCAACAGAAGGTTGGATCCTCTTTCGGAATGCCCAGCCCACGAAAGAAGAAGGTCAAAAGGAACAAGGGCGGCACACTTCGTTGTTGATGCGAGCCGCGATATTTTCCTCGAGAATATCAAGGAGGCCATTTTGTGGTTATAAAAACCGGGACATAAAAGCAGGGCCCTTCTCAGCTGTCGGAATTGGGGGAATTCGACGCCCTCTGGCCTCAAAAGGAGCGGCTGCGTGACGGGACGCACCAAGTGTGCAAATGACATGAAATGAAGGGGTGCGCAGGCGAGCACCATGTCAGGTCGATTATTGAAGTAGTTGAATAATGGTTGGGCGTCGATATTTGCAGAGGTGGTCAAAAAATAAACTGAATTTCTAATGTCATATGCTTGGTTTGGTTTGAAGAATACGTTTGGGGAAATGTAGTACATTCTCTATTATGGGGAATCCGAAAGGAAGCGAATGAATATGAAACTATGTTCGGGCTAGCTTATTGGGGTGTCCTTTTAGAATACAAATCGCACGATGACACATAAAAGGAATCCACTAGATTACAGACCCCATGCCCCATCTTGTAACAATTAAGTGAAAAGCAGAGTAGTTCACACTAACGATACATATGTTTGAAGGAAAATTGGCTACCTTAGAGAAACTCAACCGATAGGACATGCCATATGATACTTGAATACATTTTCTACAGTAAGTATATCATGGCTTGTACAACTGGAATCAATGAATCAATGGAATCAAATTTACATCATCTAGTAGCATGACGTGGTGAGATTCTTAAGCAGTAGAGTCATCTTCTTCGTCTTAGTTTACGATCTCGGTGACTGATATTGTTCTTACTATTTTCAACATGATTGATTATTAACCTGAATATCTGAATTCAGTTTCTTTTCGAACAGATGTATATGTTAAGTTGTATTTTTTAGGTTTGCAAGTGTAATGAGGCGTTGTTGACTTGTCCAAGTGAAGAGATAATTTATAACCTAGGTGCTTTACGCACTAGAATTGATCAGATGTTTGTATGTATGTATATACAAATCATGGTATGTATCAAATAGAAATATTATAAATTGTCTAGAATTTTTAGCTTAAACATATGAATATGTAAATCTTTTAGTTTTGATGGTCATGAAAGATACACCAAGGTCGTAAAATATTTCCAAAAAAAACACACTTTTGTACATGAAAATTATTAATTTAAAAAAGTAGAAAGCATGAATGTTTAACTTGAGACAAAGGTTTCAAAAACATCTACATATTTGGTACAATTTTCTTTATATTCATTTCTATATCATTTATCCACTTGTATGAACAATTTGTGTACATTGAAATTTATTTTCTCATGCGTCTATTGATTTTCAAATCATAATTTTCAACAATTATGTTTTGGTATTTTTCATATTTCTATGTATCAGAGAATGAATAAATATTTATATATATAATATCATAATCGATCAAATCAGCACTATATGACAGTGAAGCTTGTTCATTTGCACCCTATAATTATGAAAAGAAAAAAAAAAGACAAGATATTCATCTACAGAAACATCGAGTCATCAAGAACGAAACACATGCTTACACTCTCACTTATGTCTAAAGTTGAATTCTAGGTATCGAAACAAATGTGCTTCATATGAAAAAGATTTCCATACGTATTGTTAAGCATATCTAAATTAAATTTCTTTTCTAAGAAGTATAACCAAGATCTTTATCACATCTATAGCTGAAATTAAACAACATTTTTTGAGTAAAATCAAAAATTGAGTTTGTATATTAGAAGATATGTTTATTTTTCTAATTTAATTAATTTTTAAATTTTATTCCAAAGAACTGAAGTCAAATTTCTAATTCAAAATTTCTGATATTTTTTAATTTTTTCTTTAAAAATATTATTTTAAAAAAACCATTTCATATCTTTATTTAAATATATGAAATGAAAATGAAAAAGTACAATTTGCTTCAAAGTGATATTTATTTTTTTTACTTGTTAATAGTGTAAACGTTAAAACTCAGAACCACTCATCATTCAGTCACACTGACACCATAGTTACACCAACACTAGAGACACGAGAGTATAACGTGGTTCACCCACTAGAGCTATGTTCACGGGGAGAATAGCACTAGAGAGTTTACTGCTTGAATGCTTGAAGTGATACTCTTACTATCAACCTCATGGTATATATACCCAAGGTAATCAACCACTCTAAACTATAAATAGTTAACTAGTTAACATTGGTTAACTAACTTCAGTTAGTTACTTAACCAAAATTAACATCAACAAATAGATGTATAAAAATTTTAAAATTTTGAGCAATAAAAATCTTCACATTATAATTACAAATTTTGAAAAGAATACATCAAATTAATAAGTATATATATATATATATAATTTTAATTTTGGAAACCATGAACATAATTTATTTGTTATTTTACATTACCTATTGCTTATACAAAATTTTGCAATTTTTCATTATTAAAAATATAATGAATGTGTGCAAAATAAAAATACATGTGTAATGATTGCGGCATAATAAAATATATTATAATCAGCATTTTTTTCCAGATGTGTTATAAAAATATGTTTCAATAAATATTGGTTGGTCTTACAAACCTAAATATATATACCTTCATACAAAATTATTTGGTAATGATAAGTTATAATCATAACATTCAAATTTTCATTAGAAAGATATTATAATAAATACTGTTAAAATGAATACATTTATAATTAGTAAAAAAGGTGTTTCATAATTTTCGTGAAATAATTTTTTAGAACTTTATCTTTTCTAAAAATGATAAATTTATTTGAAATCATGTATCAATAATGAATACATACTTTATTATATTATATTGACACATTTTTAAATTATATAATTATTTCTTTCACATCAATTAAATCTAAAATTATAGATCATATTTATGAGAGTGATTTGTATGTGTAATTAGATTTGTCATATGTTGTGTTGTTGAAAAATATCTTAAAATATGAAATAAATTATATTTTTTATTTTTTATATATAACAAATAAAAATTATAATATGTAAGATCATGTAAAGATGTTTTTGGATTCAATGATATGATGAATGTTAAGTAAGATTTCAAAAAGTAACAAATTTATTTATTACATAAGAATGCACACTATTTAACACACCAATTCGATTCAAAAAACATAGTTGAAGTTCTATTATAGAGTTTATGATATATAATCATGATTAGCTTTGTTCAATTCAACACATTCAAATATATATCTATACAACATACAAACGGCTAACATTACAATTATAAATGTTCACTATAGGTTATTAAATGAGTATTTTTCATTTTGTTAATCACACCTCGTAAAAAAAATATGTAAAATTGTCTAATGATTTTATTTTTATCAAATTTTTATAAATATTTTTACAGTTATCATCAAAATTATAATATTTTCCAATAATAACAATTATAAATATTTTAAAATTCCTTTTTATATTTATTGTGATCTAACTTTGGATTTATTCATGCTAGTTTGGTTTAATATCAAATGAAACAACACAATTTTTTTAAATAATTCAATATAAAACTTGAAATAATAAACACTTCTACTTCGCAAAAATCCAAAATCTCAATGAAGTAACATTTATTTTATTTTGAAATATTATTCATCATGGAACTAAGCTTTTTTAATAAAAATATCTTTTATGAGTCAATTACAATATTTTCCAAATACAATCTAAATTATAAGCTTTCATTTGGTAGAATAAATTGTATCAAAATTTACAATTGCATTTTTATCTAAATCAATACATAACGCTCAGTACATGCATATAATTTTTAATTATTGTATGAAGTCTTTTGGATAAAATATTTTATTTAAATGATGCTGAGTAGCTTTTTGATTTGAATATTATTTTATTTTAGATATATAATTCATTGTAAATCTTTGTGGTTACCATTCATTATATATTTTGTTGTATTTATTGAATTAAAAAAATATTTTGAAGGAATTTTACAAGGTTTTGTATGAATTTTGTTACTTTGATATAATTAGATTGCTCAGAAATTATTTGAAAAAATTAGAAACATATTACTGACTAAAAAATATTTATTTGTGTCACATTAACTTAATACTATATATTAATATAAAATTAATTATCTTAGTTTACCAATGATAATTAAATGCTAAATAAATCTGTAACACATTATTTAAATTATTTTTTACAATTATAATATTAAATAAATTTTTTGTTGACAAACTCGAATTGTTCTAAAAAAAATTACATCTCAATATATTAGATTATTTGCATGATTGCAAGAATATCCCATATTTTGGAATTTTGTATTCTGAAATTCAAATTAAAATAATTTTTCATTTAAAAAAATTAATGTTTACTATCAAACATTCAAAATGCACATATAATCAATTTGTAAATATGTAAAGTTGAACTAAGTATAGTATTCTATCGAAAAATGTTAATTGTTTAGAATTGTGATTTTTATGGCGTTTTGATATTTAGTATAGATTAATATGTATGTGAAAAATATTTGATGATTTACACACCTAAAATAAAGCAAGACACGAATGATATATATAGTATAGTATTCCAAAGGTAGACGCTATACTCAACCTATTTAAGTTTATGGGTGAAATGACTAAAAGCCCTCATTCACGTTGTGTGTAGGTATGCTGGGGGTGCAGCATCGAGGCATGATGCCGTGATGATAAGCTTGCCGTCTGGTGCGTGAATGGATGAATGGCGCCGTCTAATCTGTGGACTATTTCCAAATTCCAGTCCTTCGGAAGATGGAAGATCGATTTGAGGGGGAAAAGAGAAGAAGAAATTATGATCTTTGCATGACCGCGAACACGGTTGCCGGCGATACGAGAATGTATGATCGCTTCTAGGGTTAGGGAACAAACTTTTCGCCGTTGAAGAAATGCGAGGGGAGGCTAAGTAAAGCATTTTGTCCGAAGTTTCCAAAAGTCAAAATCACACCTACACCGGTACCAAACAGCCTGCGACGTCTGGACTGTAGTACGCACGCCGAAAACTGGGCTCTGCATTTCGAGAATCCCAGATTCATTTGGCGATGTGGGATGACTGTGCAAAGATTTGCTGAATATTGGAGAATCTCGACGTAATGACTGTACATGTCTTTGCACTCGAGCAGAATGGTTGTTTTGTCAAATCCATGAACCATCCTGGTATTGGACAGGCTGGGGCCGGTGCGGGCAGGATTCAATGACGGGGTTTTCAAAAATCGGGTTTGATCTGCTGAATTGCGGCGTAATCTGTGGGCGGTCTGGCTACAAGAACAGCCCGGCCTGTTCCAAGCCCACGGGCACTGTAAAGCGAGCCCTGCGACGTTGTTTAATTTAATCAACGATAGTTAATTAGGTGGGGGTTAAAGTAAGCACGGCAGTCGAATTGATCGGCGAGAATTAAGCGTATTGGCGCGCTGCATTAATGGTGGCATTAAAGGATTGACTGGTTTTCACCGGTCGCGACTACCGGCACCGAAACGCAGATTTCAGATATTAAATGGTATATACATCGCTAGAGAGGGCCCTTGGGGACGGCCACTTGGGCCATAGCTGTTTATGATCATGGAACGCGTGGACCGCAGACAGCCCGCCCGGCCTCCCTTGCTCTCGGCCCGACTCTGATCACCCCTCGACTTCTTTTTCTACGGGTCCAACAACGAGGCGCAGGATTCACTGTTTCACGTGACTCGATCGAAATGCGCAGCTCCGAATTCCCCCCCAGCTCCGAGCTCCGAGCATATTGCGGCCTCGGCGAAATGCACCATATTCATGCCGAGTTCGCACCTGCGACATGTCATGAGCATGGGCCCGTCGAGGCAGCGCATGTGGATCTCTGAGGATGCGAGCTCGTATGGGAAGCGGTGTGGGGGCGGGGGGGGGGGGGGGAGGCCGACTACAGTGGCATTCAGGCGGGTCGGGGCGAAGGATTTGTGGGATGGCAAGGAGTGGAGCTGTCGTGGTTAAGGGGCAAGCGAAGGGAAAGAGGGAGAGGGAGAGGGGCAGGCATGATGCCACTCGAGGAGGCGTTTCACAAATATTGCCATAATTTCTTCAAATCTCAAAAAGCCACATTTAGTAGCTATGCACGTGACCGTATTCATTCACTCACTCATTCGCTCATGTCATGGGGGCCATGTCTACGAGTCCCGTCCTCTCATCTCCCCCCTCCCCCCTCGCCCCTCGCTCGCCCGGTCCGGTCCCTTCACTACATCTGCTCCCTTTCTCCTTCCTCCTCCTCCTCCAGCTTTGTCTTCTCTCATTACTGACCACATTCTCGTATTTGGCCCACGTATTGCTCGTATCATGATTCCATGATTTTATTGACCCCAATACGCTCGCGCCGAATGCTCCAAAAGGCCGACTCAGAGAGAGAGGGCGCTGAGCTCAGGAAGGCAGGAGGAGAGGGAGGAGAGGGAGGA
The DNA here is from genome assembly GCA_037833965.1 of Marchantia polymorpha subsp. ruderalis. Classification (NCBI taxonomy): domain Eukaryota; kingdom Viridiplantae; phylum Streptophyta; class Marchantiopsida; order Marchantiales; family Marchantiaceae; genus Marchantia; species Marchantia polymorpha. The sequence goes on along the minus strand of AP031351.1, from coordinate 27,191,377 downwards.
GAGGAAGCGGAAGAGAACATCTGCAGCACTGTAGGAGTTTGTTAATCGCATGGACCATGGGGCGTCACAAGGGCAGCACAGCACCTTTCTACAGCGTGATTAGATGAGACTTGTGACCATAAACTATTAAACTGAGGCCCAGTATCGGGTCGCGCGAGTATTATATTCCCGCAGAGGGCACCGATGAGCGTTCGTTCGGAGTCCGTTATCAATGTTGTGGGGTGCACAGTGCGACTATACTCAATACCTCGCCAGGCCCTTGCAGCTCCGAGAGGTCGCGCTCATGTATGCCATGGGCAGGGCAGGCCAGGGGCTACGGTGTGGTATGGCCAAAGCTCATCAATCATCAATACAGACATGTTCGCCGATTATTTTATGACCTCGTTGCTAGAGAAATGAGTGCAACTTCGCATAGTTATGCAGCAGATACTGTCCTATTGCTCTCTGTAGGGAAAAGGGAATAAGATCAGCTACACGAGATTATCTTTCGTGGACCTGGGGTCCGTAGGAACCTTCAGTCCTGGCTTCCTCTCCTTTGGTTTCATCCGGCACAGCGGCAGAGCAAACCCTGCGAAATAGTGAAATTTATAATAATAATAATAATAGTAGGAAAGAAGGCGAGAATAATAAGCGCAGAAGGGAAAGCCGCAAAAATACGTGATTGGTGTTATCATGGCCCGATGGTCGTGAATGCTGCCCGGCCTGGAAGAGTCCAGAGCCCAGACGACGAGAGCGAGGGGAGAGGGGTGGAGAAGCGACGGTCCTCCGCGTCGGCGGCCGTCAGGCGACCTGCGGTGAAGTGGAGAAGGGGAAATGTAAAGGGAGCGTGGGGCGGGCAGGGCAGGGCAGGGAAGGGAGAGGTGCGGGCCCAGGACGGGAAAAGCGTCGCCATCGCATATGGTCAAGGGAAGAAACCGGAAATCGCATCATTCGCCATCCGTTTGCAGTTTTCGCCATTTCCACGACACTTTCGGTACGGGTTTGTCGGTGGTTTGGCCTACCTGACGCTCCGCCGTCCTTCCCCATCTCAGCTAGATTTGGCGCTGATATTTGTTGCCTGTGTACTTTTGCGACCGTTTATACTCCTCTCTCCTTGTCTTAGTCTCCCCGCCAGAAGTTTACTATACTGTGGTTACTCGCCCCGCCCTTCCTTCGCCCCTTTCACCTCTCCGCTTTTACCCACCGACGGTTTTTACTTTTTATTGTGGTGTATAATTTATCCTCGGGATCTACGCTCCGCCTGTCGGCTAAAAACTGAGAAGTAAGAGTAAATGTCCACTTCAATTACCCCATGATTGGGTCCCGACTACACCCCCACCCCTGACCAAGGTTGGCTCCAGCTAGACCCGTGGTCCAGTATCCTCCGGTTAGTTCTTCCTGCCAGCACCCCAGCCTACCCTACAACGTTCGTCCGCTCGTTCACACACAAAGCGGAGGGCGACGTTTTGAGCCTCCTGGACCAACCCGCTGCTTCGCCTTGCCTCCGCCTCTGCTTTGCGCTGCCTTGGCTTAGCCTGGGCTTGGGCTTTGGCTTGCCTTCGAGTCGAGGCGAGTCGTGTCGTGTCCCGGGCCGGGCCGGCCCGTCCCCAGAGTTGTGGACTGGGAACAGCTCTTAAGTGTAGGTACAGTGGGCGTACCTCCGCACGTGTGCGGGCCGGCCCTAGAAAATTTCGGGGGCTTGCGGACAGGGTGACGTGGCAGGAGGGAGCGATGCGAACCACTTCGACACCATCGAGGTCGGTTTTCCAGGTCCACAGGGCAAAGCGTCATTTGCAGACAAACGGAACGGGAAGGCTTATTTTAAGATTTCCCCGTCGGACCCCACCACGTAGACCCGGAAGCCGGTCCTTCCTGTTCGATCGATCAGTTCGGACGTCGAGGGCCGGAAGCTGTATAAAAGAGGGCGCGGGGCCGAGATTTCCCTTTCTCCTTCCGCCGCTCCTTTCTCCAAGGCAGCGGAGACACCATCGTCGACAGCGACGACATCGAGCGAGCGAGCGAGCGAGAGAGCGCGAGAGAGAGAGAGCGAGCGAGAGCGACAGAGGAAGGAGGGAGGTGCGGAGGTGGGTGGTGGAAGGAAGTGGAAGAGAAGGCAAGGCAAGGCAAGCCCAGGCCAAGGCGACGCAGCAAAGCACGGAAGGAAGGGATAGCTGATGGGGGTCGGGTGGGGGTGGGGTGAGGTGAGAGGTGAGGTTGTGGTGTGGCGTTGAGTGTTGAGCGAGAGAGAGAGAGAGAGAGAGAGAGGAGAGACAGGAGGAGGAGGAGGAGAAGGAGAAGGAGAAGGAAGGAAGGAAGGAAGGTGGGAAGGAGCAATTCGGAAAGTAAAAGGGTCGGGGAGAGCAAAGGAAAGGGGAAGGGAAGGGAAAGGAAAGGACTGGACCGGAAGGGCGACCCCACTTGCTTGAGCAGTGTTGCTTTGATTTGGGTTTGTGCTAGAGAGAGTGTGTTGGTTTGCAGCACACAGACAGAACAGAGAGACACAGAATTGGTGCTTCGGCTTCTGGTGCTGGTACTGGTGCTGCCCTTGGTGGTGCTTTTGGTGGGAAGTCTCTTTGTCGTTTTGGTCCGCATCTTCGCATCATCAGGGGCGGAGGATTGTGGAAAATTCTTCTGCTGGCTAGCGAAAGATAGGGAGGGAGGGAGGGAGGACGGAAGCAAGCGAGGAAGGGAGGAAGGAGGGAAGCAAGGGAGCAGCGAATGGAAAGGAGAACAAGGACGAAGAAGGAAGAGAGAGAGAGAGGGGGTGGCGAGGGGGGAAAGGGGGAGAGAGAGTGGTGTGTGCGAGGGTGAACGCGCAGAGAGAGAGGGAGAGGGAGAGGGAGAGAGGAGTAACTTCTGTGCATATGTCAAGTTTTTTAGACTTGTTTTTCTTTTTTTTTCCGTATCGTTTGAGGCGAGTCTGCAGAGTCTGACTTCACAGTCGTGGGTAATTGCATACCACGGCGTATGCCCTGGTGCCCTTGGCCGCAATTGGGAAATCAAATGGTGGTTTGAGTGTGCTTCTTGTGCACGGCGTCGGATGCAATTTTATGACAAGGGCGTGGCACGTCAATTGCACACGCCTGGGCTGAGAATTTCCCCTCATTTTGCTTACGGAGCTCCGGAACATCTCAAGTTGTAATTCGTTCTTCATACATCATCACCCCCAGCTCCTCCTCGCTTTCTCTTGTTCAGCGTGTCTCGGTCCCTTACCCTCTCCGGCATTGCATGGTTTCTCCTGTGCACGGGCGTCGGTCGTTCATCGGTTTTCTTTACTGCAGGGGCGAGATGCAGCCGACTGGCCATGATCGTTTCACTTCTTTGAGCCGGAGTTGTTTGTGCGACATGATGTCGATTCACCCGCAACACAACAGAGGTTTAGCCACGCGTGTGTGAAGTGGGGTTCTCTGGGCGCGACGGTACCGGTGGCTGAGGATCGCAAACTCCAAACACGGCTGTTATATTTCTCAGACTATTGGATGCCAGGAGCAGACGTGAAACGCGTTCCGAAGAGGAGAGAGAGTCATGTATGAAAGTGACCTGCGATGGACTCCGCAGCTTACTTACGCATTCGTGCTTTGGCGCCCCCCGGACACTTCTCAGTTCACTTTCGTCGCCATTGCATGTTCGCGCTCTGAACTCCGGTTTCAGTCCTTGTAGGCTTCACTGTAAGATGAAATTCGATACGAGTGGAAGCTCTGGGTTTGCAGGGCACCTCAATGAATCCTTGACCAAAGGAAGATTTCTGGAGTATTGAAGAAGGAATGTTGGGTAAGAGGCAATATGGCTTTGGGAGATGCAGTTTTGTTTAGACAGAGGTCCATGGAAGGTATGGCGGGTGGTCAATTAGGAGCTCAACTTTCCTTGTCCTCAGTACCACACAACATGGACGAGCTTGTGCAAAGAACTAGAGTTCATGCGGATGAAGCAGAGGAACCAGCACCACAGCAGGATGGGGAGACTGTCGCGTATTTGCCACCCAATCTCTATCTTTGTGACTTGCGCCATGATGCGGGTGAAACTTCCACCTCGTTAGGACCTGCGGAGAGCGGTCTTGTGTCGAAGTGGAGAATGAAAGACAGAGTGAGTCTCAAGTTCTTAACCTTTTGGTCATGTTATCCAGTAGTACAATGGTTGGGACTTGCTTCTCCCTCCTCTCGACTCTCACACCCCATCTGCCGAAAGCGGGATAAAACATCCTGATTTAGAGTCGTTGGAGACCTGACATCCGAAACTGAAGTTGGCTGGCACATTGTATCATTCCATTTGAGATGCAATTAAGGAGGGTTGACATTTGGAGATGACAGGGCAGATCTGAGATTAAAATCAGAAATCGACGTCCCATTACTTTCTTCACGAAACCGCCTTTCGGCTCGAGACGATGAATGAATGATGCAGTTGTATTTGCGAGCACTTGTGTATTAGAACTTCGGGGTGGCTCTGTACATAGGCTTACGGATGTCTCTGCGGGCAACCGCAAGCCCGTCCGCAGTAATGAATTCGGGACCCTCTTCTTCCTCGGTGACATGTAACTCAACATTAGCTCATGCTCGATATGCTGCTGCGCTCGCCTTCGAGCGCTTTGAGCATTTCCTTCTTGGTCTTTTCTTCCAAGGTTTGGGCATGGCTGTAAGACTGTTTCAATTGTCAAGAGTTTCGATGGTGAGTAGTCAGACACAAACCTCTAACTGGAACCTAACCGGATTGACGGGGGTTGTTTTTCCTCCATCGATGCCTTTTGGGAGGCATTATACCGGTTACGGGCAATTCATGTGCTACTTGAAAGAAATGTTCGAATGATAAATTGATTGAACTAGCCTCTCTGACCTCTTATCTTTCAAAGGTGTTCCCTTCTCCATGGCCTCCGTCTTGCTTCCGACTAGCTCTTGGATGTCTCTCATTCACGATACCAATTAACGTCACCACTCTAATGGAACAAGTAGGACTGGGCTTGAGGTTGGATCCACTTGTAAACTCTAGAGTACCTGAATTTCCGGATTTCGTTTTCTTTCGGTCACATCTTTCTCCAGATCAGGGACAATAGTAGTCAGCGAACTTATGATTCAGATTTGGTTTCGCGGGTTTGCTTCGATCGGAAAGCGGTGAGATGTGTGGACGGGGCGTTCTTCGTCCGGTGAACAGGAGGTGGCGCGACGTAGCACTTCAATCGAGAATCTTACTGAGTCGTTTGGAGTAGCTTCTACGTAGTCTGGGATAAGTACTTGAACGCTCTCTTCACCCACTAGGAAATTTTTCTTCAGTGGGTTGGACATACCGAAATTGGGCTTCATCAAGCAAACTTCACTCTGGACAAGACGACTTTCTATGATCGACGTAGCTAAGATAATCTGCTCTCGAAATGTGAAAGCTAGTCGTTCAATTATCTATTAAAAAACCACTCTGAGGGCAGCCTGGATTACTGGCCAATTATCTCTTACTCCAGCTTTTCACAGCGATGTGTTATGGGTTTTCCCAACCTTTTGTGTGTCCTGCAGTATCTCGTGTGCAAGAACGTAAGAATTTAAGGCTTTGTCGTACCCAGCATAGTACTGACAATCGGCGGCCTGCCGGTCATAGGTGTGATGTCAAGATATTAGCCTACTTTATTTTCACCTAGTCCACTTCTTACATAGCAATTGTAGTGAATGTGAAGGCAGTGTAGGAATGTGGATTGTCTTTCTGAGCTATTTATTGAAGCATTCTTCCCGAGTGGACTGTAGGCGTTACTTTTGGGCAGTTGCAAATCTACAGGTGATGCTCCTCTCGTCACGTGTCTGAGAACAGGTAAGTGATTTATATCTTATTGGGTAGATCAACGTAAATACCCGACGCTTAGGACTGGACTGATAGTGGTCGTCACTGGTTCTCTTGCAGCACGTGAGATCTTACTGCACGTATTTTTGCTTAACAGATGAAAACAGGGTGCGTGGCACTGGTGTTGTGCCTGAATATCGGGGTCGACCCTCCCGACGTTATCAAAATTTCTCCATGTGCAAGAATGGAGTGCTGGATCGGTACGTGGGGTTTTCTCAATAGTTGGTATTTATGCCATAGTTCACCTGAACTGAACTGTAAAACAGACTTGCAAATATGAAATTTGCTTGAATAGCTGTGATCCTCTTAGTGGGCTGATTCTTGGAAAGCAGGGCTTTTGAGCAACAGCTAAATTACTTTTCTGTGAGATTATTGAGTGAAAAATGTATCGCATGATGTTGATTCGAAGGTCTGTGCTCTGTGCAGATCCGTCCTCCATGCTTCCGTTAAAGGCGATTGATGCCATTGGGAAGAACTTGCAAGTACAGTATGAACGATGGCAGCCTAGGGTAATCTTCTTACCGTTCAGTTAAGGCAGATCATTCTTTCATGTTGGAGCCACAACCTACAAAGTGTAAAGCGTGTGTGTAGATACTGTCTGCGGCCTGACATTGTGTTTGACGCAGGCGAGGTACAGAGTGCAGCTGGACCCTACCGTAGAAGAGGTGAAAAAAATATGTACTACCAGCCGCAAAAGCGCAAAAAATGAAAGAGTCTTGTTTCACTACAATGGACACGGCGTTCCCAGACCTACTGTGAATGGGGAGATTTGGCTGTTTAATAAGGTACGACTTTCTGGCAGCATGGAGTGATCATTCACGAGCGCACAGGTTTTCGTCTAACTTGTTCGCCAAAACACCCTGTTGTTCTTCTCTAACACGTATGTCCTCAAGAGCCTTGGTTACGGTTACTTTTGACAGTTCATAATGAGGTCCACCTTAGCTCATCGTTGGAGTTCAATAAAATGTGTTAGAAGCCATTTCACTTTGGGGATGATGACTGGTAGTGGTATGTCTACTCTCGTTGTATTTGGCGCGAGACCGTGTTTAAGTGTTCTTCCTCATCACAATTCTTATCATTGCTACAAACCTCATGAAATAGTCTACAGGGAGGGTCAGGATTTGCACGTTTGTCATCATCTTCAACATCGCTGAATTTCTGGTGCCCTTTTGGGACAGCCGTACAACTTTTGAGTAAATTGTTTTTGTATCTAAGTCAAGTTCTAGGGTTTTACTTTCCAGGTCTTTGCTTTTTTGTCTCCTTGCGGCTGATAATTTGTCTCGTCGTTTGTCTCTTTGTTTCGGAAGATGAAGAGGCCTTTTGGCTTAATTTACTCTGGGCTCCTCGATTCTTGACTATCTTGTTTGTTTGTTGATGCAGAGTTACACGCAGTACATTCCACTCTCAGTATACGAACTTGAGTCATGGTTGGGAACGCCATCAATCTATGTTTTTGACTGCTCAGCCGCAGGCATGATTGTCAACGCGTTTTGCGATGTAAGTCGAAAATAGATTTGATAGCTATGTTAACTGCGTGTTGGAAATTATAATGGAACATCTTGAGCTTGATTGGCTGGTTTGCTCGAATTTAATCTACTCCGCCGGGCTGGAAACAGAACTGACTGATTGATCTCGTACACAGAGGCCAGATTACGGTGGTGGCAACCCCTCACCTCATCCCGCTCCTGCTATGAAGGATTGTATACTACTGGCAGCATGCGGTGCCCATGAAATCCTACCGCAAAATGCAGAGCTTCCAGCGGATGTGTTCACCTCATGCCTAACAACTCCCATCAAGATAGCGCTGAGATGGTACGCCATTAGTTCGTATTGTCAAACAGTGTCTGGAGTTCTTTCAAGAAGAGGGCTATTTACCTGTTGGAATAGAACGCTTTGCTGCGTCGTGAATGAATGTTGGGTGTTCGATCTTCTTACCATATCCATGTGTAACATACATTAGAGGATCAATATGAAGGCCGGAAGTATTCAGTACGATTGTTTTGGAATACATGGAATATGGATATTTGGTGCGCTCCATTGTTCTAGACATGGCAGCACGTATTATATCTTGTCGAAAATCTCATCGATCAGAGGATACCTAGTCCTTCTATGTCACACTAGTGCTAGGTACACGGATGGTTACTGTGCCTCTAAGGGGGTTTGGATTAAACTTATGTCTGGTTGCGTTGGATGTTTACCACCAGGTTTTGCCCTCGTTCGTTACTGAAGGATACATTGGATCCTGACCTTATAGATCGAATTCCTGGCCGGCAAAATGACCGGAAAACGCCACTTGGGGAACTAAATTGGATTTTCACTGCTATCACTGATACGATTGCCTGGAATGTACTTCCCCGTGGTAGGTTTTTCTGGTGGACACGTTATTTTCATTTATCTTGTACCTGGAGTTAGAGTGATTCACCTGAAGGTGATACTTACTGAAGAGTTTGTATACACGCAGATCTCTTCCAAAGGTTATTCAGGCAGGATCTACTTGTGGCAAGTTTGTTCAGAAATTTCTTGTTGGCAGAGCGAATTATGAGGGCAGCAAACTGTTCTCCACAGTCTTATCCAGCCTTACCGCCTACGCATCAGCATCCTATGTGGTAAAGCAAAACTTTTCTACATGAAGTTTTTATTTATCTCTTTCGTTTTATGTTAACAGCTCACTACCCAGGTTCCTTTTATCTCTTACAGCAAGTTCTGTTTGAGACAATTATGTACAATGTTAACGCAGTTAACTGGTTTTCCAGGCATGCATGGGACATGGCAGCAGAGATCTGCTTGTCGCAGTTACCAGCTCTACTGAGTGATTCGAATTTAGAATTTCAGGTGCTGTAAAGCAGATCAGTTTTTAATGTAGAAAAGGATTGTCTATGTAGAAAAAAAGTATTGGATGTCTACATCCAATACTCCTTTCGGTATATCAGCTTGTTCGATTTATCATGCACTCTGTGATTGTGCTCTCATGTTTAGTTTACTGTGTATCGTACTTGCAGCCAAGTCCTTTTTTCACTGAGCAGCTCACTGCATTTGAAGTTTGGCTTGAACATGGCAGTAGCCGGAAAAACCCACCTGAACAGCTTCCAATTGTTCTTCAGGTATGGTCTTTATAATGTACTGGTGATGTACGATATTAGAACAAGTACCCTTTGCATGTTGAATGATCAGGTACTATCATGTTAGGGATATGTATGACACTTGGTATCTCCTTGTGCAAATGGTACCTTTGGTATCACTTCTTTGAAATTTGGAAGTTAGTGATCAAAGTGTGCGTATATTGTCTGCAGGTTTTGCTAAGTCAATCTCATCGATTTCGGGCTTTAGTACTTCTGGGTAGATTTTTGGACATGGGCGCGTGGGCTGTGGATCTGGTAAGGGAACTCTCCTGTAGAATCTAGTAAATTGAGAGCTGTCTAAATGCTCAAAGGAAGTTTGCGTTGATCGTACCACTTTATCATCGACACTTGTCATGTCGGAACTGTTCCAATGTCGATGTTATAAATCTACTTTTCATTCCCAATCTTCGTCTCAAGGATAACTGGACTTTGTTAAGTTTACTTTTGATCTCTCTGGGTATGCAGGCTCTTTCTGTGGGAATCTTTCCTTATGTACTCAAACTATTGCAAACCACCGCTACGGAATTGCGTCAAATCCTTGTTTTCATATGGACAAAGATCCTTGCTCTTGACAAGGTAACTGCTATGTCTCTCAAGCACAAACAGGTTATGCCCATATTGTCTGGCCGAAGTATGTCGAAGTCATGTTTTACTGGATTTCCTAACAAGGAGAAGAAAAAGACATTACTGGTGACTTCGATTGTGGTGATGGCTTTTCGTGATAGATACCCTTGTTACCAAGGGCCCGCGTCTACCCCCAACCTTTTAGGTAGAAATGATTGGCAAAGTGGTCTCTTGCTCTCACCTCGACCCCGCGTCGAGCGGCGGACCAGCTTCACGCCGTACCGCATCCGACCGGGTCGCATGCGACAACAGGTGTTTCAGTGCCTCCTGTATCTAACAGTTTTCGACATGTGCTTTCCAGTCATGCCAGGTCGATCTTGTGAAAGATGGAGGGCACCAGTACTTTATCAAGTTCCTGGATAGTGACGACGTCTGCGCGGAGCAAAGGGCTATGGCTGCATTTGTTCTAGCTGTTATTGCTGACGGTCATCCAAGGGGTCAATCAGCCTGCATACAAGCAGGGTTGATAAATATTTGCCTGGTGCACATCCAAACAGTTCCGGGCGCTGAATCACAGCCGGAGCCACTTCTTCTGCAGTGGCTATGTCTATGCCTTGGGAAACTCTGGGATGGTGCCCCAGAAGGCCAAGCTGCCTACAGAGATAATGCTCGAACAACACTCACTTCCCTTTTATCAGAACTGAACCCGGAGGTACGTAGTGTTGATGGAACAAACTCCTAGCCTGACTTTTGTGTAGCTGTTTGCCATCTATCGGCATCCATGCTTTCCATGGAAATGAATTTTTTCACCTGTGTCAATTGCGTGTGTAATCGCTGGTGAAGCGCATCGACAATGAACGTTTTGCTCATATATCATATACAGGTTCGTGCGTCTGCAACGTACGCCTTGGGGACATTGGTGAAGGCACACAGTGAGTCTACTATTCCAACTGAAACCTCGTCCGTGGAAGACGAAGAAGATGAGGAGGCGCTTACGTCTGAGCGCGAAATAGCCCGAAGCTTACTGAAGGTTATCAATGACGGAAGTCCTCTCGTAAGGACTGAGCTCGCCATAGGTAATTACTGTGGTTTTGCACGAAAACTATGAGCTTGCTGCAGGCTACATTGCCTGACACTGTTCTTTTGCGTTCTGGTTAGAATGTTTTTGATTAGAGTTCTTTGTTGTTGAAGTTCGAAGAGTATGAGAAATTTATTAAAAGTCTGCGTTTAAATTTTGCAGCTCTTGCACGGTTGGCTATTGCTCACAACAGACTTTTCCGGGCTGCTGCCTCAGCTTATTTGAAGCCTCCCAGCAGTATGTTGTCACCGACGTTTGCGGCGAGTAGGAATGCTAGCTATGGTTATACGCAACAATTAGCCTTTGCTGGATCAAGTATGATGGACCAAAGTGCGGGACTGAGAGTTGGACTCGAGGGAACTACTCCTCCTCGCCCGTTAAGACCCGTTATGAGCAGTGGCTCCCTACCGTCGTCGGGAAATCTTCATGGATCTCCATCGGAGCTGGGTTACACTGAAGAAGCAAGATCACTAGGCAATGGTCCAGCTTCCAACGGAGTTTCCAGAAGCTGGAGATTAAGGGGTGAAGAGAGTGGCATCTATGTACAGTGTGTTGCAGCAGTGTATGCTTTGGCCAGAGACCCATCGCCTCGAGTTGCCAGCATTGGGCGACAAATTTTACGGTCTGTAGGTGTAGAAGTCGTGGTGAAGCCTGTGAGGACGAACAGCGGACCAGGCCACACGCGGAATGCGTCAGTCCCTGCACTACCTCCTACACCGTTGCCAAGTGGACTAGTACGCTCTACTTCATGGGTTGCTTCCACTTCAGGTAGACACACGGATTCCTTCCATATTAGTGAAGTCCAAACGGAAAGAATTGAGTTGCGAATTCAACACGTGTTTGCCAGGAAGAAGTAGTACCACATTTCATCAGATCTTTAGAGTCATTTGAAAAGTTACTATCTTCATTCGAGATTAAATCGTGAGTTGGCTGCAGGGAATCTTGCGAGCACATTCAGAACACCGCCCCCAAGTCCTCCATCAAGACCGAATTTCCTGACTAGCCCGATGGGAATACGAAGAGTTTCATCAATGGAACAGTTCTCCTCTACAGCATCTACTCCTCGGGATATGGGAAGAATACCAATACGGATATCTGGAGAAATAGGGATTGCAACTACGTCTCCTGTTCCTAGATCAGTCAGTGCAACTGGTCTAGCGGATGGAAGTGGAGTTCCGGTTGGCCCAGCCTCACTGAGCATGGAATCCACTGTCCCTACATCGACTTTGTACAGTTGGAGTTGTGGGCACTTCTCAAGACCGCTTCTTGAGCCCACCCACGAAGATGAGGATGAGGTGCTAGCTAGAAGGGAGGAAAGAGAAAGAGTGGCTCTCGATGGCATGTCCAAGTGCCAACATTCGAGTGAGTGGTTCAGGACAACAAAGGAGTCCACCTTTCTGTTCTTGACAAACCTTATGCCGCTGCGGTGAGGTTATCAAGTAGCAATGAACAAATGTGATTGTCTCCCTGGTTCTTGACATTGCGCAGCTCAGTTCCTCTATTTGAGTGAAAGAGGGTAATTCCAGTTTCTGTGTCCCCCTTCTATCAGTATCGACCCGTAGTTCATATGACGGAAGACTTAACCAGTATTCGTGTTGATGTAGGTGTCAGTAAGGTCAGCGACCCAATTTCAAGCTGGGTCACGCTTTCAGAAATGGGGACCAAGGCTGTGTTGTTGCATCCATTTTCTCCACTCGTTTGCTGTGCGGATGAGAAGGAGACTATCAGGTCAGTGTGCTGGTTGTGTCACATGATTGAACCCAGGAATCTTAGAAGGCGACATTGCTGTACATTCAGGACTTGAGTACCCGTTTAAAGAAGTTTAGTTACTCCTGGGATGTTGTGCGTTGTCCGCTGAAATTTTTATGTATCTGCTGTTAGATTGAAGCCGTATCTTTTTTTGGTTCAGGATATATAACTACGAGGAAGAACAACTGGTCAATACTTTTGACAACCACAATGCTCCAGACAAAGGGGTATCCAAGTTATGTTTGCTGAATGAGCTGGACGACAGTTTACTGCTGGTGGCTTCAAGTTATGATCGCTTTCATTTCACTCTCTTTTTTGTTCTTCTTAATAATCAGTATAGTTTCTTAGCAAATCGTTTTTGGGTCCTAGATCGTGTGTAGAAGTTCAATTCTGTCCATTCACCATTTGGTAAACTTTTGAATCGATTAGAGTGCGCAAATACATCGGGATGGTTTATGCTGTTTGGGTTTAGTTGGAGGCTGCGCTTCATTTATTGAGAATGAATTTTTTGTTGTTTTAAAGGTGATGGGAGTGTAAGAGTGTGGAAAGATTACACTCAAAAAGACAATCAGCGCCTTGCCACCGCATTCCAAACAATTCAAGGACACAAACCCGGTTCCAGGGGAATCAGTGCTGTTGTAGACTGGCAGCAGTACACGGGTCTCTTGGTAACTCCTACCACAGAATTACCTTGTTTTCGCAGTCATTCTAGGTGAATTTGCCTCTGTAAACGGAGTCGGTCCCCGGAACTTATCGCATTCGTCTTTGGCTGGTTGGCAGTACGCATCTGGCGAAATCTCATCCATCACCGTGTGGAACTTGGATACCGAGCTTTGTTTTGCAACCATACCTTCTCAGTCGGACAGCTGCACATCAGCCATGGTGAGGCTCATGAAGTTCACCTTTGTCCTGAAAATGAATGGACAATTGGGAGAGATCGAAATATGCATCAAGAGTGGTTACTTACTGTTATTTATGACTTGTTGGCAGTCGGCGTCTCAAGTACACACTGGGCAATTAGCAACGGGATGTGGAGACGGTTTTGTCAGAGTTTATGATATCAGAACCCGTGGAATGTGAGTCCCTTACCAGAAGCCTAATACTACAATGTACACTGAGCCGAGCAACGCATGTGGATTTTTCTCAGTGCTAGTTATCATTTGACCACCTTCCAGTTCAGTTTAGTCCTATGTGGTTGTAGTTTTTGTTTTTAGTTTGTAAGGCCAAATGTCTTGTTAAAACATGTGTCACTTGAATCTGTGTCCATCTGGGTACACTGAATACTTAATTTGATGTCTTCTCTTTTATATCTTCAGGCTTGTTTGCGCCATGAAAGCACACTCGAATAGGGTTATGGGTATTGACTTTCAACCAGGAATGGATCTCACAAAGGTGATAAATTCTGATCTTTCAGGTCACATTTCTCCCACATGCATAAATGTACAGTTTTGCTAAGCGGTGCCAGAAGTACAAAAGGAACCTCTATTTATTGTTCATAAGGCGTCAAAGCTTTGATGCCGAGGGATCTTCTTCATTTTGAATGTTTTTGGAAGCCGAAGTATGAGAGATACGTTAGTCTCGTACTCTCGTAATGCTTCGAGAAATACTGTTGGAGCTTACGGTGATCTATCATAATAGTCCAGGTTGATGCTAGCAGCAAGTGTGCCTGTATGTCTCCTGTTGATATGCACCCTATGGAAACTGTGCCAACGTATCAAATATACTTCATTTAACGATCAAATATAGTTTTGGTGCTCTAACCTGGGACTGTACATGCTGTACAGCGTGTACAACTCCACCTGACAGTACAGCGTGTTTTGTTAGATGGGTTTGCCTACGAAGAAGTCTCTTGCTCAGAGACCATTGTATCAGTGAAGTAGATTATCTCTGAAATCCTCTGGCTTTGAGTTTGAATTAGATATTGGAAAAGTCGTCCGAATGGATATAAAAGTCATGAAAAGCGTTGTAATAACAAATCGTTTGTTTTACTCGCAGATGGTGTCTGCTTCCCAATCGGGAGATATTAAATTTCTGGATATCAGAAATAATGCCAGCCCATACTTGAGTATCGACGCCCACAAAGGTCATCTAACATCTCTAGCCGTCCATAGACATGCTCCAGTGATTGCCAGCGGGTCATCAAAATCGTTCATCAAGGTCTTCAGTACGAGTGGCGAGCAGCTGAGCATGGTGCGCTACCACAATAGTTTCTTAGGTCACAGAATAGGACCTGTTAGTTGCCTACATTTCCATCCATACAGTGTGCTTCTGGCCGCAGGCGCGACAGACTCAATTGTCTCAATTTATGCCGGTGAGATGCACTCCAGATAAGGCAGGTTTTCTCCTTTCCTCATGCTTATAATGCCTTCGCAAATAGCAGTAGGTCTGGAGAGCAGGTTCCATACTTGTAATTGTGTCGGACTTAGCTTAGTGTGTGAAATCCAAAAATTCTTTACAATAATGAGTAGAATGAAAAGGTGATTTCTCATAGCGGGGTACTTTACAATGAGAATCACTTCGAAATTGAGTGACCATCATTGTATCACTATCCGCTGAGGAAGATGCTCTTGATGGAGGTGTCAAAAATGTATGTATTTATATACTTTTGATTGGGTCGGGTCTATTGTACAGAATTGTGGACCATCACCTCTATGATGGGGCTGAATGTTATGTGGATATTTCAAACTGTCATCCTTTGTAAATTGCCTGTGTACTGGGCACTCAATGAAGTCAATTTTTTGACTACCTTTCAACATGAGATGAAAAGTGACATGACATTTACAGGTGGAGTGACAGAAGTTTTGCGAGTCGATTCTCAAGGGTTATGGAACTCTTGCCGTAGGAAAGTGATGCTGAGGAAAGTACTCGTTCGGTTGGATGTACCTCATCCACTTCTTGTTGTGGTGTTTGTGTGTGATACGTAGGGAACTATCATTTGTCATCAATATTTGTTTAATTCAACACGGTAGATGTACTTTGCACACTTTTTCACGATTATGGCGATACTTTTCTTGCTTTCACTACCCCGTTTTTTACTAACCTTTAGCTAACTTCATGTATCCATCTTGTAGTATCTCAAGTCACATGTTTTTCAACATTGCATACCGACTGATATCAGCATGGCCCTGGGCATCCGGTACACAATCAGTCGTCGGTTGTTTTCCACTAACCTCAGTCTTATTTCTTGTGCACTCCCTCCCTTGAGTATTGTTTGTACTGCATTCTTTTGTACTTATAAATCAGAAGCTGCCTGTTGTAATGACTCCCTTGTTTACTTTTGAATGTAAAAGTTTGTGACTTCCAATTGCACCCCGCTGCAAGTTGGTCGAAACGTAGTTTGTAGTTTGTAGCAGTGTGGAGCGTGTCGGACTGTAATTTCGCTGTATACTGAGTAAGATTCGAAGAGTTGCAACAAGGTTCGAACGATGAGGTGAATAGCAGGTTTATTCATCCCTAGCGAAGTTGTTGAAGATGTGAAAACGTAGCAGTGTAGGAAAAGTTTCTCACCAAATCCGACAGGGACGAGAATGGTAGATTTTGCCAGACTGTCTCGATGTGTACGCGAAATACCCAAACTTCAGGCATGTTTCTCACCATCCGCAGCAGAAGATACAGCCTCGTGGAACATATATAATCCACCTGATAATCGTGAATGAATGCTGAATGGAAGGTATCGATAGAGATAATAGTGAGTTCAATAGCGTATTGTCCAGTCAGAAAATGCAGAAACAGAGGAAAATCTCAGTCTTACAAGTTCATCCAAATGTAGAGGAGAAATATAGAGTAGGAGTATCTTCCAGACCTACAGGTGTGGACATTTGGTTCTTACTGTTCTGGATTCGTCATCATACTCACAGATGTGGCATATAGTATATTACCTTAGAGCCGAGCATTAGGTATTATGAAATTAAGCCTTCATCGCATGACAAGATGTACTAACAATACCTATGTTATCGTACTACTGACAATATCAGTGATTCATGGTAAGCTACTATTATCAGGTCAAATGGGAACCTTGGACTTAAGTAGCTCTCCACCAAGCCACTATACAATGTCATTAGCGACAGTGAAGGAGCAGTGGTACTATTGTGCATGATCGAAGCAAGTGTACAGGCGAACACTTAGATTCTAATAGTTAAACGTAAGAGATATTTGATTGATGGGATTCCGTAAATAACATGTTGGCTTGATGGGAAAAACAAGTCTCATTTAGATTCTGATACAATAATAGTCAAATTATTGTGCGTGATCGAAGCAAGTGTACAGGCGAACACTTAGATTCTAATACGAAAAAGTAAGAGATATTTGTTCGATGGGATCCGGCAAGAATATATATGCTTGCTAGGAGAAATAAGTTTCATTTAGATTTTAAAATGTAAATGTAAGAGAAATTTACTCGATGGGACCCTGATAAGAACATTTGTTTGAAGTGAAAAACAAGTTACATTTTACACAATGATAATTCAACGACGTTGCATGTCAGATTGTTGTAGTATGAAGAGTCAATTCGTAAGTTGTTAGATTATTAGATCATTGTCCAAGAAAACACTTGAACTTGCTTGGGGAAGACATGGGGAATTTCCTTGCCTTTTTTACATTTCACTTCGTCAAAGTATTATTTTCATGTATCAATGTTAAACTCTAACTAAGACTTTCTATCTACCAAATTTGATAAGGTCTAGAACATTTGTTGTCCAACAATTACAGGTTTGGCAATTAGCAAACAGAAAATCTTCTCAAACTTCGGTGACATCTCTTCTCCTCCTCTCTTCTCTCCAACTAAACTCAGAGCAACCACAACTTCACGCTCACCAACCCTATCTCGTGAATGATATGCTCGCCGTGTCAATTTACACAAAAATCTGGTGCGAATCAAGAGAATTTCACCGTAGGCAGAGGCAGCTGAAGAATGAAGTCTAGATATTAGAACATATACTAAAACTCATCGATGGCACACCGTCTCTGGGGTCCCATAGGGTAAAACGAGACTTTATAGGTTCCATCAAGCAAAGATTATCTTGATGGGGTCACATCAAACAAATATCTTGTAAATGTAAACACGTCTAGACCTATCTTATTAATGGATTATGCATACTTTATGAACCGAAAAATCATAACAGGGTTCTTACTTAGCCCTCAACATAATATCTCACTCATGTTGAAATATAACATATAAGTGAAGTGTACACCAGAGTACTGCAATGTTTATCCGTACCCATTGGTACTGAATACCCATGGCACAATGGGTGGGTAATGGGTACACTAGCCTCCCTGCGAAGTAAGCACCTTTTTAAGTTTGCATACCGGGTAAGGAGGTAAACTTTTTTTTCCAAAAAGTTTAGGGTTTAGTAAAACCCGGAAGAATTGTAGCAACAAATTATCAAATAAAAACATTATGAAAAATAAAGAAAAGCAAAATAACCATTATACTCATCTGTACACAAATAGGTTCCGCCTCATCTTGAACCTTTACCTTATCAAGGCCCAACGTTTAATTCGAGTCATCGCATATCAGTTTTGAATTTGAATCCTAGTTCAGTTTCTAGTTAGTTTAGTTTCACTGAGTGATTGCTTAAGGACCTTAGCTTACGATCTTCGCTGTTTACTCTTGATTTTGGACCTTAGCACCAAAAAAACTATGTACAAACTCACTGGTATGCATTCGGAGTTGCCTTGATTTTGTATCGTAGCATGAGAGACTTTGTGTACAAACTCACTAGTATGCATTTGGAGTTGCCTTGGAGTGGTCAAATAAATAAATAAATAAAAATGATCCAAATGGTAAGGATTAGAATTGAGTTTAGGAAGAGTCAATACGATTAAAAAGTGTTCAATAAAACATCTTCGGATTTGTTAAAAGAGAGTTTATATAAAATAAAAGAAAAAGATGTTGTGTTAATCCTAGCTCCGATACAAAATCTTAGGTCCATGGGCGGTTGTTGGGAATCCGTGGATGGTTGATCATAGACATTAGAAACTTAACGTTGAGAAATGTGGATCATTTAACGAGCACGGTGAAATCCTTCCGCGGATGCCTCCAAAAACATACTACAGTTCACGACTTTCTTGTGGAACCTTTAATTCGTGTTTGTATAAAATTTTTACCACAAACACTTTTCATAGCTAATTTAATATGAGGATGCCATTGGATCTCCTATTATTTTACACAATCCGGGAACTTTTAGTTCACTTGACCTCGATTTGAAGTTCAAAGCAAAACAAAACAAAACATTGTTTTGTCTCGGCTTAGACACATTGTACATAGTTCAGGGAGTTCATACTACACTCAAAGTCTTAAGCTCATATAATTGTGAATAAAACAAACATTCATAGCCCGGACCTTGGTATGAACATACTTGTTTCTCTTTAAGTACGCACCTCCCTGTTAAGTGCGCAAAATCTTCATAGTATCAATTTGCGAACTTACCGGGAGGTTACTCTATGGGCTTGGACGCATGGGTGGATAATGAATGGGTACTACCCATTCATAACCCACCCATTCAACTGAAAATTTCTCAGCCCATTGCTCTTATGGCACTGAATGCATTGAATAAACCTTAAAAGTATTGCTATTCTCGCCTTCTAGGGGACACCCATCATTGTTGTACCTGCATCCATATTGCTAAAACTTGATTTACATTGTTCATTTTTTTGTCATCTGCACGAAGTGAGAGTGAGAGTGAAGATGAAGGAGACGTTGATGAATATGCCTTCATTTTTGACCCACATAGCTTTATAGTGATTACTTGTGCATCGCCTTTCGGATACGTGGAGTAAAAATAATTAATTATAGAATATATTAGACATCAGGTTTACACATCGATGTGTGACCTCATTGATAATGTGATATGAAATCTTGTCTCATAAATTAGGGTATTCTCTGCTATATAGAGTTAAAAGGTTGCTTATATTCTCCATCAACTTGATAGAATGTTAAGTAATCTTCAATCCCAAGATAAAAAGGTTTTCATGTTGGTTAAAATCGCAGTACTCTACTCTACCTTACTTATTTGGTGGAAGTTGATTGAATTGAACTTTTGAAGGATTATATGAATCAGATTATCAAATTATGAATAAGTTTGTAACTATTTACAATAAATAATTGACATGTTACTCTTTTTAAAAAACACTTCAAACTACTCTTAAGTAGATGATGGAGTGTTGGGTATGAGTTGGATGGATAATGGGTATGGACAAGGGTACAGTTGACCCAAACGCAATTGTGGGTCGGATCTGAATCTAGGATCAAACCTAACACATGACTCTTGTGAATACATATGAAAAATGTTGTAATTGTAGTTACAACTTGGGAAACTATTAATGTTAAATATATATAATGTGCATGTTAGCTAGTACAGTAAAAACATGTACATGCAAAACATGATACTCAACCTAGTGTCTAATTAGTATGTAACAATGTAATTAAATACTACTAACAATCTTTCACTTATACTTGAGATCATACACCTCTTTGTTTGAAGTAGAGAATAATCTACATATGAAGTCAAGTTACATATGTTGAAATTTTGAATCTCAAAAATACAAGATAAAGCTTGATAATGTAACAATCAAATGTCTAAATCAAATCCTACAGAAAACTGCAGTCAGTGAATCAAAAAATAGATAGAAGATTAAAAAAAATTTCAAACTTCATCGTCAGATGTATGTAGAAGTACAAGATCGCGAAATGAATAACAAGGCTATATGAAAACACACTATTATCAATTGTTAAATTTTTTTCAGGTCATTTATTGTGAAAATGAAGCTAAGATATAACATATGATATTAAAATTAAAAACTATTTATACATTACATTTTAGTTTTAAAACTCTTTTTCACAATCTATACAACTTATTGAACAAGTTTATTAGGTTGATAGAGTTCACTTATTTCTAAAATCAAATGATAACCAAAAAAAATCATCAAAACAAAAAACATAACTTTTGTGAGCTTTGTAATGATATATATCAATTTTTTATTCATATTGCTTTCATGTTTTATCGAATATGATCAAAATACTTGTAGAAAATAAACAATGTATGATTGTGTACATTTTGCAATTTAATGATGAATATTTAACATTAAAAGTTATGAATTTTATTGTATCAAAACATTGATTTGATATAATGATCACATGCAAAATCTATACATAGCACAAACATGAAGTGCAAGTCATTAAGTTAGAAATTACAAATCTATACATTTTTAGATCTTGAAATCAAATCATTTTTTGTGTGAAATTCAAATAATCAAAAAAAATATCACAAATTTGATGAATTGAAATTGATTATTTTTTCTTCATAGTCATTGTCAAGCAAATTAAATCCTCAAGTCAATTTTTTTAAACTACATCATGTAAAAGATTTCAATAGTTTTCATCTTTACATGATATTTCTCAAGAAATTATCATTGTTACCATGTTTGTTACAAAATACAGTTTTTTTGAGACTCAAATTTATCTATAGCTCCATGATATTTATGATCATCATGAATACACGAATTTGATCATTCAATAATCACATTATTTGAATTTTTTATAATAATAAGATAATGATACATATGAAGTTATTTTCTTCTGCTTTAATTTATAACAAAGTATTAACAACTTCATAGATTGTGATTGGAAATTGATCATGATAAAATAATGTTTAAAAAAAATTACTTTTATAAAATAAAAAATAAAAATAAAGATTAAATTTTTTCTTTAACTTATCATTTAAATTCATCAAATTTTTTTGAAAATTATTCATCAAACTACAAAATAATCAATAGAATCTTGAAGATTTTTATTCTATTTTTAGCTTTAATCTAATCAGATTCAAACAAACATAGTGCATATGTAAATATTTGAAGATAAAATTTACCTCAATAAGCTCAAACAAAAATACATTCTTGTCATATTTATTGATTTAATTTGCTTAGAAAACAAAAAATTATTGTAAAATCTAACATAACATTTGATTTTACAAATATTTGTGATAATTGTTAAACAAAAATGATTAAAAAATGTTAGGTTAACTCTATCTTGGATTAACTCTAGTTAGTGGTAACCATAGTTAGGAAGTTAACTGTGGTTAGGTTAGGTTAGGTATTATGTGCACCTTATCTCTTCTCGTATAGAAGAGAGAAGGTGACTCTCATTACATACAGTTCAGGATAGCATCGAGAGAGTGAACAGGTTGGAGTAGAGTTTGGCTATAGAGGTTGTGTAATTATCCGTGCTTTAGTGACGTTCTGCTTTTGGCCGTGAAAGATGAACCACTTTATCTCGGTGTTGTGATTGTCATGCGTGCTAATCGATCTGGATGTTTGGGCCTTTCACTTGGTATCAGAGCTCGTTCAATGCACGTTGATTTTTGATTTCCACATTTTTGGAGAGCAGGGAGGCGCGGAAGCGTTGTCGGAGATTGTACTTGCAATTTAAGAGATATTTTTGGCTGATTCTCTGTAGAAAAGTACTCAAAGGCACCAATTCACTTTGATGAAAGAAGTAGAAAGTTTCATCGAGTGATTAGAGAGATTTTTTGTAAATTGAAGCAGAAAGATCTCTTACAATCTACTATGAGAGAAACTGCTTCGTTTTTCCAAAATCTGAATTTTTGGTTACCGAATTTTCCAAATC
Organism: Marchantia polymorpha subsp. ruderalis; assembly: GCA_037833965.1. Taxonomy (NCBI): domain Eukaryota; kingdom Viridiplantae; phylum Streptophyta; class Marchantiopsida; order Marchantiales; family Marchantiaceae; genus Marchantia; species Marchantia polymorpha. The sequence continues at coordinate 27,169,452 of AP031351.1, read as the reverse complement.
TTCACAAAATAAAACTGATGTACTGTTTGTACAATCATTTTGGCCTAAAGTTTGTTGAATTTTGATGGGAGGTCGTGAAGTTACGAGTGATTGAAGATTTAGGTCAATTCTTGTTAGTTTGATTTCATAGTGTCGTAGTTTTGGAGTAGTTTAAGGGGGCTCCAAGATTGTTGGAAGTGGATCCAAGATAGTGGAATCGGAAGGTACCCGAAATAGTTGGGTTGGAAGACGAAACGTCCAACCAAGATGACAGTGAAGGTAAGCTGCAAAGAGAAACTATGAGGAATCCTGTCAAAAAGGAATCAAATAGAGAGTTGATTTTTTGGCATTTTTGATGGATTAGGTTATGCAAATGATATACGTTTGAGTTCAAATTTTACAGGCTGATTTTCAAGCTAGTTGAGCAAGTAGTCTAAAAGACGGTTTTGGAAATAGACTTAGAGTAAAGTTTTGGTAGAAAAGATTCCCTTAGAGTTCCAGATTCAAGTTTTTTCGCCCCTAAACTCGGAGGTTAATAACTTTTTATTCGGAGATGATTTTGAAAAACCGTTTTTACATTCCAGTGTGTTGGCTTGTGAAATACGCGTGAGTAGTATCAGATTTCAATTTTGAGAACTTTTAATTTTTGACGTTTTTTCGGGCTAAGTGTTGAGAAAAGTTAACACGGTGAACGCTTTCTGGGCATGAGTAGCTTAGAGCGAGGAGTGGAACTTGTTCCAATTGTTGCTGAAGGTGCTGGAACCCTGCATTCAGACGACGAAAGTGAGGAGTCAAGCTTTCTCTTTGAGGATCCTGTTGAAGTCATTCCGGAAAGACTTCAGCCGATCAAACCAATGGCGTTATCTAAGATTGGTGGACCGAGGTTTGAAGTTGAACAGTTTGATGGCCGTACCGACTATCTCCTATGGAAACGGCAAGTCAAGAATGTGATCAAGGCAATGAGCTTGGAAAAGGTTCTCAAGCCTAAACCCTTTAATGTTGATGACGAGGATTGGAATGAGATCCAAGATCAAGCTGTGATTATTGTCGCTCTGTACTTGAAGCCAAATGTGTTGAAACAAGTGGAGGAGTTGGAGACTGTAACAACTATGTTTCAAGCGCTACAAGCGAAGTATCACATGAAGGAGTTGTCAAATTGACTTTTCACATCGTTAAAGCTGATGAGCTTCAAAATGGTAGAATGTAGCTGGGGCTACCCATAAGAAAGAGTCATCAAGCAAACTTTGGTTGACACAGACACGGTATGCAGAGAAAGTACTTGCTAAGTTTAACATGTCAAATGCTAAAGTTGTAAGTACTCCATTAGCTGCACACTTTAAGCTTTCGGCAGCTTTATGTCCAACTAATGCAATTGCTAAAGGATTGATGTCTTCTATTCTTTATGAAAGTGCAGTTGGCAACATTATGTATCTTATGGTACGCACTAGACCTTATATAGCATATGCAGTTGGGAAAGTGAGTAGGTACATGTCAAATCCTGGACGAGAGCATTGAGAAGCTCTAAAGTGAATTATGAGGTATATCAAGGGTTCTCTTGATACAGGTTTATTGTTTGATGCTCGATCAAACAATGCAAGTTTGCTCTTGAGGTATGTTGATGCTGATTATGGAGTAGATTTGGATAGGCGTAGATCAACAACTAGGTATGTTTTCACTCTTGCCGTTGGATGCATAAGTTGGAGATCTACACTTCAAAAATTCATCTCTAAGTCGTCCACAAAAGCCGAATACGTTGCAGTAGCGGAAGCACAGCGAAGGAGACAATTTGATTGAACAAGTTGGCCATTGAGATGGGGCTGCCACACAGTGATGTGAGTCTTTATTGTGACAGTCAGAGCGCACTTCATTTAGCATCGAACAATGTGATGGAAGGTAGGGTAAAGCACATTGATACTTGATATCATTTTATCACACAAGTAGTGTCTGATAGTGCACTTAAGCTCATCAAAAGTGATGGTAAGCTCAATCCTGCCGACACATTGATCAAAGTAATTTCTTTGAAGATTTTTTCCAAGCATTGTGCAAAGTTGTAAATTTTGCATAGGGATAAATAATCTAGTAACTTTTATACATGTATTTTCCATATGGTTTTTTGCCTGCTACGGCTTAGTTCTAGTTAACTCTCGGCTATAGAGAGAAAGCGTGATTTAGCTTTACTTTCTAAAACTAGAGATACATTAGTTACCTCTCCAAGACTTGAGTCAAGGGGAGTATGTTAGGATAACTCTATCTTGGATTAACTCTGGTTAGTGGTAACCATGGTTAGGAAGTTAACTGTGGTTAAGTTAGATTAGGTATTATGTGCACCTTATCTCTTCTCGTATAGACGAGAGAAGATGACTCTTATTGCGTAAAGTTCAGGATAGCATCGAGAGAATGAACAGGTTGGAGTAGAGCTTGGCTATAGAGGCCATGTAATCATCTGTGCTTTAGTGACGTTCTGCTCTTGGCCGTGGACGTAGCATGTGAAAGATGAACCACGTTATCTCGGTGTTGTGATTGTCGTGCGTGCTGATCGATCTGGATGTTTGGGCCTTTCAAAAAAGTGATTTATTTAATTAAAAAATAAGATAAACATGCATTTCAATAAATTTGACATAATTATAAACACAAGAGCAAAAAAAAACCTAATTCAACACAACTAATTACATTCACAAGAATATTCAAAATTGTTTTTACAAAAAATCTTACGCAAAAATACAAAAAAACATAAGTTACATAGATTGTTGCAAAAATTATGCAAACATTAACGTCACACAATACATATTTTTTCACTAAAACATAACAATTTAATGACAAAACCTAGACTAATGTTTAGAATAAGCTATGTCTTACGCTGTAAGCAAAGTAAGTAATTCAAAGCAAAAAATCTAAAATCATAATTTTCTAAGTCTTACACTTCTAAATAATTCAAAGCAAAAGTTTTGAAATCAAAATTTTTTGACCTATGCACGACGCAAGTCATCACCAACAATCTTTTATTCATGTTGTTAGACAAAATACTTCATTAACGATATAATCATTTGTGGAATATTCTAGAAGTAAATCTAATAGAATTCACTTTTAAAATTGAAATAAACTAGATTAAAGGTGTAGTCAAAATATGATGGAGGGAAAAAATAAAGATTTCAGCTAAATTGCTAATGAAATCTACTTTTGTTCATCATGCAAAGCTTACATAGTGAATGATTTTTTTTTAATTTTAAAAAATAACTTTGGTCAACGCATCAATTGGATTGTAATTGTCGATAATTTTAATTAGTTCAATTTTTTCATTAATAATTGCATGTTTGATGAAGTGATATTTAATGTCAGTGTGTTTCATTATGTTGTTCATCATTTCATTTGCAGCAAAATATAATTCATTTTGAATATGATATTAAAGATTGACAAACATTGATTCAATCTTATCTTATTAATAAATCTATTCAATCAAAAAGTTAATTGTGATTTTTTGATGTCGCTATATATTCAGCTTCTGTTGTGAATTGAACTACATACTTTTACAGATTAGATTTTCAATCAATGCTTTTGTCATCAAATGTAGATAGGTATGTCACTGTAGATTTTTAACATTGCAAATTTATAATATTGCATCTGTAATCATCTTTAATCAATTAGAATTAAATTAGAAATTACTTAAGATTGAGTAGAGTAGATCATAGTGAAAAATCTACACAACCATGTTAGCAATCTATGTATTACTTAGTGTGTTATTTGAGAATAACATGTCATAAGTCCGTATGATTGTTATATAAGGATTGAGTGTGTTAGTTGGGAGTGACACATAAAAAATTCGGGTACTCATTAGGTATATCTACCGTATCATCAACTCACTAGGAGTGGATTGGATGGTGGAGATGATATCTTATCTCCTTTTACTTGTTGATAAGAGTTATATAATGCAGAGTAGAACCATTGTTGATATTTTTCATCTTCAAAATTTATGTTTCATCTTCGAATGAGTTTCTCTCTAAACTCTAGTGTCTCAATGCACATCCATAGATTTGATATGTATCTACTCACTTTTGTGCATAGCTACAGCAATATATTGTCTTGAGCATATGATCAAATGCATGAGATTAATTACAACTGTTTCATATGAATTAATAATATACTTTTCTTTTCAATAAAATTAATTGTACATTGAGCTACAAAAAGTTTGAAGTGCATTGATAAAGGAACCTACGACCCTTTGAAAAATTTGCCATTTTAAATTTGACAAGTATACGTTGAACATACTTGCACTGATTGAACTATAGAATTTTTTAATCCAAACGTTATGAATATTTATCTCTTATGCCCTCTTGGATTAATCCAAATTTTTAATCCTAAATGCAAACTTCATTTACTTATTGCATTTGTCAATGTTGGACTAAATATTAAAGCAAATACAGATATTATTCAAATTGTAGCATGTTTTGCTTCAGGTGAATTTTTGTTGTTGTAATCTATATTTTTTTCATATGACTCAATCCATAGTATATATCGTAACATGAAGCATATATTATGCTTCACACCACTAGCATATAAAAGAAAATGACACTTCTTGAATATAAGATGCAACTTGATACTTATCTTAATCATGAGAAGATAAATCATATAAGAAAAAAATGGAAATGACAATTATGAGTCAAAAATTTGTGTTTCAATTCAAAGTTTGGTAAAAAATTGAGTGAATGAAAAGTAGAAAAATTTATTAAACACATTTTGATATTCACAACTTTAGTCTTATATTCATATGGTAAACCAGATTGGCTCAACATAGTGCACACCTTTTTCAAATTTGTTCAATTGAGCCTATCAAAATTAATATTATATTGCAGAGTACAAATCATAGTAAAATGAAAAGTAATTTCCTTCTCTTCGTAACAACTTTACAATGTTTCATAAGTATAATATTTGTCATTATCGGTACATAAGTATTTCATCTTTTGTCTAGTCTAAATTTCAAGTTGGTCTTTTCAACTTTTGAAAGTTGTAAAAATCTCATGCTTTTTGTGAAAAAATTAATCAAACCTTGAATAATCATCAAGAAAGAAATACATGGTACAATTTTTCAAAGAGCTAGGTTTTTGATAAACGGGTTCACACTTCATTATGTATAAGCTCAACTCCTTAGGATTGTGATTTTTATCAATATAATATGTTATATCTTTAACGCATAGCAAGTATAATGTATGATGATGGTGAAATGACAATGACAAGAAAACATTTTCTAGGTTTATTTTATTATTAAAATTTTTATCTCATATTTTCAAATAATTCAAGAATTTTTGAGGTTTTTTTCTCTGTACTTGAGTGCTAACATATATCAAAGTTTCTTTTAATGAGGTGCATACTTGCAAGGATATTTGATTTCCATAAAATGTAAGATAATTTTGATGACATTTGACAAAATTTTGATTCCAAAATTCTGGATATCAAATTTTTTAATTTTTGACCATTGAATGTATAACTCTGTATGTATTGATAATTTTAATTCAAGCAATGTTAAAAATTTTAATTATAAATTTGCATACCTCAATCAACTACAAAAGCTCAATATTTAATAATAGAAGCAACAACAAATTAGATAATTTTATAGAATAAAAATATCATAAAACTAAATTATAACAAAATTTTTGAAGTATGACATTTTACAAAATAAAAAAATCACAAAATAAGATTGAATGAAAATGTTTTAAATTTTAAATTTTCATTGTGTCAATTGAAAGATAAAGATTTATCACATTCAAAAAAATTAAATACATGTTGTTGTTGTGACTCATCATAAATATATGATGAGTCACAACAACATATATTTATTCTTTGAAAATGATTTTTTTGATAAAAATATTGAGCTATTTGTGAACAAAATCAAGAATTTGTTAATCTAATCAATTTTTTTCATATTGACATTTCTAGAATTCATTGTAATATTATGAAGAGTACTCATAAAAAATATGAATGGAATAAATCAGGAATCATGTTACTCTCTATTTGATTTTACTTTAATTTGGTTTGTTCTAATTAGTCACATTTTCAAACAAACATATTTTGTTTATTTAAAAAAATAATTTTCGTAGAGTATTCATTTTGATAATTTTCATAAATGCATACTTCAACGCATGAGTGAAGAGTTAATTCTTAAATTTTTTGTTGAACTATAGTTAGTTAGCATGTGTTATGTAAAAACACTTAATGAATTAATTTGTGACATAAAAATTTAGAGATTTCACCCAAAAATAATTGTGGAAAAAGAACTGAAAGACATAGTTATAATGTAATTTTGACTGTTTGCATTATCTCGCGAAGACATCATGTCATATAGATATGACTTGAAGATTGCAATTAAAACTACCAAAGTTAATTATGAAGAAAATGTGATATCCAAATGAAGTATTTGATGCTAGAGTGGCATTTTCAAAAAATGATGATATTCAAGTTTACACAACTCATTTTTTTTCAAGATGAAAAAGGTTGTAGTTTATTTTGAGACTTAAAATAACTTTCGATTCAGATTAAAATCAATTATAAAAGATCGATTTCAAAATTTTTAATATTTCATCATTTACTACCAACCATCTTCTACTATCAATTATACACTAAAGCAAACTTTCTATGTAAATTTTCTAGCTTGCAACTGTTATTTATCATTCAAAAATTCAAAGTAACAATTCATGACTTCCTTCACTTTTACTCAAAATCCTTTGATCACTACCGAAGTGGAACAACTTATTCACATTGATCGAATTGATTAATTTCTAGCAAAATTCCTACAAATCCTACACATAAAGCAAGCACTATCTTTGCGCTTGGGGCAATGACGCAGTTAGTGAGGTGAAACCGAGACGCGTCAATTGCTGGTTGAAACTATTTCCATAAGTGGGAAACATGTTTTGAATCAATCACAACACCTTCAATTTGCTTGTATGAGTAGTCATCGTCATCACAATCTTCACTCTATCGGTAGATGAGAGATGTAAAGGAAGATCAATAGAGGAAGAAAGAACACAACCGTCCCCATCCCATAGAGAGTATGGATAGAAAAAGCTGGACTATCCGATGAGGTCAGAATGGTCAGTGTATGATCGATAAACTGTGCGGAGATGTCTACTTGTGTGTGCGAGCTGTGACATATGACCGTAGGAGAAAATGTACCCGGCTATTTGGATATGTCCCTCAGGAGCTTTTATTCCGAAGCGTGTTGGATAGATGTTATCTCGGACGGGTCCGTGGAAGAGGGAATTGGGAGGTATGCTTTGTCTCGGCAGCCGCGTCACGTCCCCTAACTCTGCAGCACATTCTGCAATCCAGGTCACATCCCCTGACCTGGATTGCAGAATGTGCTGCAGAGTTCCAATTCCAGATGCAGCTCGAAAAAGAATCGTCCCAATCACGCGGCAACAGGGGAAGAGGATGAGCTAGTACCAAGAAGGAAGCTGCTGGACTATTCACCTTTTCCCATCCGTTGTAGTCCAGTTGCACATTGCACTCACTTGATCTTAAGATGAACATTGTGCCAGAAACCCCTAGATCGACTGAGGGGTGCACCAAGCAGGAGACGCTCGTTTTTGCCTGGTACGGACCTCGTTGCTCTCGCCTGCACGATAAGAAGCCCAATCAGAAGCTGGTGGGTGCTGCCTGCCGATCTCAGAACTGCACAATTGGATCTCAGTCGGGCTCGCTAGCTAGCTAGCAAACAACGTTGGTTTCATGTTGACGTGAATCTGTGAGGTATGGCAACAATTCAAGTCCGTTCTCCGATTAATGTTCATTTACTTCGTGACTGGATCCTCGAGACACAGTGATCAGTCCAGGCTCACTCCATATATTGGAACTTACCTGCCCTTCATCCAGCACTTCCAAGGCAGCAGGAAGCACACTTCTATCTTCCTTGTATACAGGAAATATTTTTCGATGAATAATAGGTCTTGCACGTAGGAGTCCATTAATTCGGGATGAAGTAAGATCCGACTTTCTCACTCCAAACAAACAAGTGGGTGTTCTGTTGAGGCACCAAGAGTGAAAAAGCAACGTTTACTGCCTAATCTTAGAGATGCAGCGATCCTTCTTCGGTCGATTCAGATCCACGGTATATCACTGGAGAACAACATCAATATGACTGAAAGTGAGATCCTAGATTGGGTCTCACTACGAAGAGAAGAGCATCGATCAGTAAATGGCATAGAATAGCGATCGATCTCCATACAGCCCAGAAAAAGAACTGGTCAAGACGGAGAAACTTTACTTATTATAATTCCAAAATATCGTCATCACCTTCTTTTTCTTCTTCTTCTAACTGGCGTTTCAACTGTTCTAGTGGTCCCCAAGACGGCTTCACTTTGACGTCGACACACTTGCATGTGCTTTGGTTTAAATTTACCCCACAGCTAAGACAAAGACCAGAGCAATCAGCAGAGCATAGAGACTTAGAAGGAATTTCTAGGTGAACGGTGTCCCTTAAGTACTTGGAAAGATCCATTTCCTTATGGTCACGGGGAAATTGAAGCTTATCATCTAAGTCGAGGTCCAGGCCATCGCCGTCATCATCTGGAGCATGATACGGATTATCCCCAATTACAACACCGATTCGTTGTTGAGTGGGTTCCTTCACCTCTTTTTCAGTCAACAGCAAGCTGAAATCAGCAAAAACTCTCTCCACGACTGGACACAGACACCTGCAAGATCAGCACAAAGCCCCAGTTAGTAAAATCCATGAAGGCTTTCTAATTCGGTTCTGCTAATTTTGAAATCCGAACGCCTTGTCACTGAATTAGCTCGCAAGATCGGACCACGTTCTTATATCTTCATATTCATCCCTCGTTGGATAAACAGAAGACAGAACCCTGGCCCTTCGGTGCTTAGCCAACAGTAGGGAAACTCGCAGTAGCTTGAATTTGTGTGTAGCTGCTCTTTAATCTACTTAAATATCAATTCTGCAGGTCAGAAGCAACAGAATCTTCTACTCATACGAAGTGGACATGCTCAATATCTACAGGTTGCCAGCGGAATCCTCAGCGGACCACAATTAGTTTGCTTCTTCCTATAGGCATCAACGCGCATCGCACGAGTCCCTTGTCGTACCTGTTGCAGCAAAGAGTGATCGCCGTGCGCACTAGTCCATCCAATCTCAAGTCTCTCCCTTCCCTGCTCACATCGATAGAGATGCCAACCGGGGTTACGTTATCCTGGCCCGCTCCAGATGCAGGAGTTTTGGAAACTATTCCAATAGAATTTGCAAGTGAGCTGGACGCATCTGATGAGAGCACAGCCAGCCCTAATCGCTCAAGCGACGTCTGGAACTCGTAGTGAGTTTGAGTAGAACTTCGCTTGAACACGACGGCCCCCAGCCAAGGTTCCTCGTCCTCTTGTTTCTCTGTATCAGTTTCGCCCTCAATACTGGCTCTGTCTAAAGGAAGAGCTGCTCGTTTGAACGAACGCTCAAGGCTAAAGGTTCTCGTCCCCTGGCGAAAGTTGCGAATTGCATTCCCTGCATCTTGTTCTATCTTACACGACCACGACCATTTCTTCTGGGGACCTCCCCACCTGTTGCTCAAGAGTCTACAACATTCAAAAGCTGCTGGTCGAATGCGTATTCCACCACCAATCTGCTGAGATGGGCTCGAAGTGAGCTCTCGGAGCTTCCCAGGTGTGGCCATGGATGTGACCTGCGAGGAATTCTGAAACGATCGCTTTTTTGCGAACCGGTTGTCCGCAGCCTGACAAACGCAGCCTCCTTTACCGGGTCCACAGCGTTAGCAAATTCAGCGACTGACGTAGTTCACACTATTCGCAAGATGAGCACCGACACAACAATTCTCATCTTTCCAAGCCACGCATGACGGACTTCGTTGCAGCTGAAGCAGCGGAGGGAGATTTGGGATCACTGCTACCGAAGAGCAGACCTCTGCGCCCAAGTTTTTCACACGTCCTCGGTGAAAAACCGAGAGTTTCACCGGACCATCGAGGCTGTGGTCGAGCTGCCCACGGCCTTAGACATACTTCATCCTCAACCCTCCCGCGTCTATTCTCGGCGAAGTGTGAGCTTTTGCAGAAGCGAGGGTTTAGCACTTTCCGGCCGTAAATACCTCTTATCCATTTACTGAAGCACCCAGTCTCCCTTCCTCCCTTCCTCCCTTCCTTCCGCTTGCATTAATTGAAAGCCCCGGTTCTTTATACCGAGACCTTTGCTTTGGCGTGTCCATACGCGCAGAAAGAAAGAGAGAGAGAGAACAAGAGCATTAGTGGCCTCTCTGTGTTCTTGCACCTTCTCTTTCGAATCTTTACTGCATGCCGGCCTGCAGTATAGATTGTGGATTGGTGTCGTTAATTATTTGTTTATTTTTCTCCTATGTCCTTCGTCATGTGCATCTGTCAATACGTCGTAAGCACGAGTCCGCGATGTGCAACTTCGTCATGTCTGCCCTATTCGGTGTCCAGTTCAAGGGCGGTACTACAAATTGCTCATACACCGTCTCGCACGGGCTCATCACGTTGACATAGACTGCCAAGCGATCCAAAACTGGCGACGACAACCGCGACGATGCTAAGGCAGAGGAAGATTTGTGGCAATGCTAGAGCAAAACTTCACGTCATTCAAAAGTGGGCGAGACGAGGCGAGGCGAGGTGTCTGAGGCCATAGCCGCGCCTCCGGATGTTCGTCCTTTATTCAATGCGTTCCTCAAGCTAGAACAGAAGCTTCCCCCATAGTAACTACTTGCTCGCACCATAACCATCGACAATACTCAAGCCGAATACGAGTACGAGAATCACGCACCACCATCGCCATCGATCGATCGTTCGTTCTTCTGAGAGCAAAGTGAGTGAAGTTGTGTCATTCCCAAATCCCTGCTTCTTCTTCTTCTTCTTCTTGGGCTTTGGGCTGCAATGCCTTGCGGGGACAGCCTAGACCGCTAGACCGAGAGAGCGACCGGCGGTCTAAATGCGAATGTACTCCACTCCGTAATACGTTTCCAGCGTGAGACCCTCGCCGCCCGCGGTGACATCGGTTTGACCTTTGGGGAAGTGGCGCTTCCTCTCGTGCACCGGCACGGCGGACTCTCCGGGATAGACCATCGTGTCCCATCCGTACTCCATGTTCTGAGTCAAAGGCCGTTGGTACGCGTCCGTGGGTCCGAGCGGGTCTCGACGGTGCTTGAACTTCATTTCCTTCAGCTGCACGTGAACATCCATCCGTCCGCCCGTCCATCCATCCATCCGTTCCCCAAGTTCATGCATCGTTCATTCATCCGTCAGAGGCACACAGATCGGCAGACAGACAATTTCAGAAACTGGACTCTGGAATTTGTGCAGTTTCGTACCTGGGAATTGAGCACTTTCTTCTTGGGAGGCGGTTTGCCGACGAGAGCTGCACACACGTACATCCACTCATGCATTCAATTAAGGCTCTTCCAGCACAGAGTGCAGCCATCCCTTCTCTCTCTCTCTCTCCCCCCAAAAGCTTGGACTTTCTCTCATCTCGATAGATACCATGCGACGGATACGTCGTCATAATAATAATACTGTGAACTGAGTCTTATTCCGAATATTGATCTGAAGTCCATAATGCAAGTGCCCGTCAGTTCCTCTTGAAGGATTGCAACTTCTGGAATCCGGATATTTAAGTCTGATAAGTCCAGGACCAGCCGCCAGTGAAACACAGACCAGTGTTGTGATATGATTCAGACGAGGTCCAGGGAGCATCCCGTGGCCTCCCCGTTCCAAGAATCGAGGCCCGTTTTGAAAGTAAAGGATGACATATCAGATTATTTTAATATCATTTCTTTAATGTGAAACACCTCTTCTCTTGACCAGACTTCCCTTTCTCCCTCCCTCCCCCACTCCCAAGCCAGCTTTAAAGTTGTCATTTAAAAAGCAGAAACCGCTGAATTTGATGACTTACTTTTAGCCACCTTGGTGATGATCGGGGGAGGGCTGACAGCCCTGTCCGCTGAAAAAACAAAACACTCCGTGAGTTGGATTCCAGGAAGACAAGATTGAAATCGACCTCTCGTTTCCTTTAGAGGGCAATTATCGCCGATGAGCATACACTTCGTAGCAAGCACGGCACAGAATGAATGTCATGTCATGAGAATTTTCAACATCCAATTTGGCTGCTCGGGCAGAAATAATGACTGCCGAGATCAGACACATACAAATAATGGTGTAGCATGGTGACATGACTTCTGACTTCCAGACTGCATCATTGAATTGACATGCATTTTCAATTCAAGGGAAAAACGAGGACGACTGAGGACTGGTCAACAGCCGTCAGAGTTCATTCGTTGTAAGAGCTGAAGAATGTTTCTCTTCAGGATATGATTGCACATGCAATAAGACGCACGAGCACCACACCAGAACATGATTCCCTCCACGGCTGGAGTAGTAGTAGTAGTAGTAGTACCCTTCATATCGTCTATAGTTTTCGAAAATTCTTCGAAGCTTATATTTCCAGGGTCAACAGGAAAGAATCTGTTCAGCACCGGCCAACTGTTAGTCTGCAGAGACAGGAATTGCAAACTTGCAGAGAACTGCCAACTATGATTAACCATTGCTCCGCTCTTCATACATTTCGCCACATGCGTCATCCGAAGGTCTGCACGACAAGAATATGGCAGCATCTGATGTGATTTGGGAACTTCATGATTCGTCTGGATTCAGAAATCGAGCTCTCAGATTTCGCTCGTAAAGAACATATGAGAGGGTGTTAATATACATGAATGCTGAACAACGAGGTTCACACCCCTCGGAACCATATGAGACATTCATTGTTTGAGCGTGGACGGTGCACAGTTCCATGAAGTCAACGGAGATCTCTCGAGCTATATCTACTGGGAGAGCAGACTACCTCACTAGTTGTCCCTGTCAGAGCCTTAAGACCCTGGAAGATGCTAGACAATGAGCTAGAAAAGTGAGGAGGAAACAATGAGAAGCCTATCAGACAAATAAATGGTGAACTCGGTTGACAAAGTCTTGCATGAGACGAAGTTGCTAGGAGGAGTTATATACATTCCCTCCCCCACGAAATTTGAACATTTTTCACTGGCTTTCTATCTGATTCTCGGGTTCGAGAATCCGTCCTCGAAACCTATTCTTCAGCAGTATGCGAACTCAATTTCTGAAGGAGTAAATGAGTTCCACCAAGACGGATGGAAGGTTCGATGCGCATGTAGCTCAAAACTGATACAAATGCCTGCCTGGACTGAAACATCGTACTCGCGATGGATCGTTCTCCGCCTCAATATGATCTAACTTGGAAACAAAGGGATAGTGTTTAATCATCAGACCAACGATAGAAGCATGCACCAAATTGGATGAAATACACATCCTCAGGCTTGGGCTGATAATCTCTTACGGGAGCTGATTGCTATGATTACAAACTAGAATCAGACTTGCTGTTTAGAAGCATGACGGGTTACAAGATGGTTTAGACCGTCATGCGACAACCGGCAAGGACTGATGTGAAATTGATGCCAGGAAAACTTAGGGAGATATCAAAGAGGCGTTCGCTCATTGCATCCACGACAACGTCAATAAATGAAAGGTGGAAGGTGGACAGCAATTATTCCTCCTTCTTGTCCATAACGAACTCGAAATGGTGCCAACCCTCAAGGCACAAAGAAGAGATTCAAACGAGATACTTGTTACCGTGATAACCTAGATGGGAAGCGTTTTGTATGGGAGGAGAGATGGCCGAGCTCTGCTTCATGTCGTCCCACCGGAAGTGCCATTTACCATGCACTTCTTTAGTGACTGAATTTCCGCCATGACTTCATGTGACCGAGGCAAAAATTCCAGTTCCACAGAATCATGTGTCCAGCTGGAATCAGACTTCATGTGACCCGACTATGGAATCTCCTGAAGTCATTGCTTGATATCCAATGCTAGTCTCGAAACATCTCCCTAGCAACTATCGGTCGGCAGCTCACCAGTGCGGGGAGTCAGAGTCAGAAAGCTTCGAATGCACTAACTACTTTATGAGTACGCATGTTCCAAAGGCTTGTTAGAAATTCCATGATCAGGTCTTTGTCATGATTCTTCAACACCGAGAGCAACAGCTCCAAATGCAACCGAATGGTCACGAAGGTGTCACTCCAGCTCCTGTCTCCCGGTTCAAATCATAAATTCATGATCTGAATTCATTGTATCGGATGTGATTGTTAATCTAAAGAGAAGAGTAATTTTAAGGAGAAAAAGTTAGTTAAGATTTCTGACTATTACTTCACTTCAGGGTTTAACGAGGGTTTCCAGCCATTAACCACGTTGTTGAATTGGGAACTTGTGTTCAAGCGTAATCCAGAAGATTTAAATGTACTGTTAGAATGCAATTTATAGTACCCTTTGAGTGTTAGAGAGCTAGAATTAAGGATGTGGTTATCACTCAAGTGGATTTTGAGTTGGTTTCAATGGAAGAAACGCGGGGCTTCTAATCTTGAGTGTCATCTTAATTTGGGAGTGGTAGCAAGCTGCAGCTCCATAAAAGTGAATAAAGAGATCAAGAGCTTAAGAAGTGTGATGCATGTAAAGTCTTAACCGTTGCAACAGAGTTCACAAATATCAAAAGAAGGCGCCCACAACACGAGGATGACTTCCATTTCGATTTTACAAAGAAAAAATACTTGAGGTTGAGGAGGTTTTGAACCTTTATGGCTACTAGAAGTTTTGTTAAGTACCTGAAGATGAGATTTACAATACAACACATGATGAAAAATAGGCTCAAGAAGCATACTCTACGTTAAGTCAACAATGACACGTGGCTTTTATCCCATTTTTGGGTGCATTTCGGCCAAGCTAAAAGTTGTAAGCATGATTGATATCTTTGTTAATGCTAGTACTCTAAAAGGAATAGTTTCAAAATTCTGTTAATGTGATTGCACATAAGGCCAAGTTCAAGTCACTATTTTAATATATTGGTAAGTCAAGCACAATCAATCACTTGCACTTTAAGTTTTGCGTTTTTTGTTTAATGATCTAAGATGTTTGGATCTTTTAAATTGATGCTTTTCTTGGACAGCTAGTGAGTTCGTGTACACCTGTAAAAAAAAGGTGATGATCTTTGCTACGAGATTTGAGAGTACTAAGAAGAACATATGTAGATGATGTGGGTCTTGAAGATTAAAAATTTCTCAGAACAACACATGTGATGATAGAGTGGATTTTTTTCAGTGTACAAAGTGTAAGAACAAGAAAAGATGTGGTTCAAATCTTGCAAGTTAGAGGAGAATGAAAATTTTTTAAAGTAGATGATGTATAGAAAAAAGAAAGAGAAAGCTAAACCATTTGAGAAACTCTACACAATGACAGTGATTACATTGCATGAACTTCATTTCCTTTATATATATATATATATATATATATATAAGCTTATCACTTTGTGAGAGTGTTGGATATACAAGTGGGCGAACAAACGGTAAAGGTAAACAAACAAACGGTAAACAAACAATTTATTTTGTTTAAATCCGATGTTTATCATCCTAGTACTAAACTTACTTCTCTATAAGAAGAAAATAAGGAGAACAATAAGAAGAGAAGAAGAGGAAAAAATAGATAGGTTAGTGAAATATGGAATTGTGGAGATGAGTGTTGATTTGACCCGAAAAACACTTCTAAGGTAGTAATATTGGAAGTGAGTAATATGATTGACCCCTCAATGGAAAAATTAATGTCAAATTCTATTTATTTAGAAATGAATTAGTTGTAAAGATTAAATACTAGTTAGTTTATTTTGGTTTATATAACTGCAATCTACTGTAGGATTTGCGTTGATTTCTGCATCCACTAACTACTTTAAGATAAGGATTTCTAGTTATGAATTCATGTTCAAAAAAGATCCAAACAAACTATACACAAGTCTAAGTAAACGACTTGCCATGCCACTAAACACATTACTAACAACTTTCCAAGAAATTAATGTTGGATTGCTAAGAAATAACACTCTAGTTTAAATTGGAGTTGACATCAATTTTGGACTGGAACATCAATTATCGTAGTGCATACTACGAAAGAAGAAACAATTTATGGTTAATTCGAAGTAGTCAATATACAGATCATGCACTATTGGTTGTAAATCTAGAATTAATTTTGTCAAGTATTGCACATATAATCAAAATAATGATTTATTCTCATGATCCACGGAGAATTGCATTTTACTTACACTAAAGTCAACTATAATTTCTTTTCTTCAGAGTGATCTCTTCACCTTTGCCTTTCACTATCACCGCTTTCAGTCATGGACGGAGGGTTGACAATTATCACCAAACAAGTAGAATGAAAGTGTTGCTAAAGGGAAGAGTAACACGAAACTAATTTTCAATTCCAGAAGATTTGAGAAAAAAAAAAGCACTTATAACCCGGATTTTTATTAGGTGATCACGGAGAAATGAAAGGTGGACAGAAAGACACTTTGCAGAATCGTACTACTACATCATCCAATACAAATCATATTAATTCAAAATTAATTTACTAAATCGCAATATGAAACATTGATAATCATACCAATTGATTTTACCATTGCTAATATATAATGTGAAATGTGGGTGAAAAGAATTGATGAATAAAAACAAAACGAGAATCTTTTTTAGCTAGAGATTTTTTACAGATGCGATTCATCTTTTCAATCATGTATGTCATGAAAAGAATTAACACTTTAATAAACAAAGAGTGTCGCAAACCCAAAGAGACAATCAAACTAAACTTGCTACTAGGATTTCACCAAGAAAGGGTTATAACAAGGTAGACAATGGAGTGCATCACCAGCAAAACATAGTGACGAGAAATGCAAAAAGCCAAAGATAAACCCAAAATAAACTTTTCAGTCCAAATGAAATCTGACACCTGAGAGAAAATCGGGGCTACGCTACAATTGCGAGAAAGCAGGCTGAGAACACAAATGGACGAGGAAACCACTCAGTACCTCGAGAAAGGCTCGTTCATACACCTCAGTGCACGAGTTTCCATACATGGACAAATTATCAGAACATATTGAACAAGTTTGGGCACAGCGAGGATCAAGTGCTTCGAGTAAACACCTCTTCAACGGCGCCTCCCATCAGAGTGTCGAATTATCTGGGCAGGATCCAGTGCCCCTGGTAACACCTGTAGTCAATAGACTACAGGTGTTACCAACAAGCAGCCACGCAAACCCGTAGCATTACAGGAAGTCCTCCCTCTAACTCCCCACAATCAAAATACTTAAGAACAAAAGGAGGGGGGACTCCTGATAGTGTATCAGCATACTGACATCGGCATTCATCATATTATATCACATACACAGATTGCAGGTAACCACCACTGGCGAGACCTGTAGCATGATTATTCCCCAATAACCCTCATCGTCTGAACATAACTAAAACACAAACCACAAACCTGAACTACGAGCAATGTAAACCATCAAAGAACGACTTTTACTCGAAGACAGCATCCTGTGTGAGAATTCTGCTCACTGACCATGCCAGCATCGCCGTGAATCATACATTTCTGTTTGAATAATACCTTGCACCTTTAGTGAGAGAGGTAAAATCCAGGCATGTTATAGATCCTACGCCAAGAATGAGTGTTGCAAAGATATGCAAGATTTTACGACACGCGATAGGAATGTTGATGCCAAGATGCCACATCCAGGCTGTCGACTGGATAAACTCGTTATCCAGTGGTCTTGCCTAGAAATCTATAATGTGCTCGCAAACGCAGTTGGATGATTCATAACGTGGGCACCTTCACGTCCAGAAAGACCAGAGAGCAGATATTGACTGGCAGTTTGAGTCTGGGTGGTTTCTGTGATCTTCTCATTAACTTCAGCCTATGAAGATATACGACTATTTCGAGCACCTCAGCAAGCATCAGGTAGCAAGCAGTCACAATCCAAGCAATCCAAGCAAGCAGTCACAATCCATCGAAACAAAAACACGTTTAAAAGACAACTATTGGACATGGTTAGAACCAGTGCAAAGGCACTGTCAGTCAAACAGGCGTTCCGACGTCCGCTGAACAAGCTCACATACGTTGTAAGAAACCATCTGCAAGGCTCGATAAAAAGACTTGCATATCTTCTATGCATAACCCAACCTACTAAGAAGCTACACCGTAGCTAACACACCACGGACACTTCATACCTCAACATCAAGTCGTACTCAGCTGGACTGAGAAGCCTACCAACAGCGTCTGTGAATATCTCGGGCAGCAAAGCTCTTCTCAGAGAATCTTCGTTCAGATGTTTACGTCCTTTTTGCCGAAACAAATCTATGTACTTATTCTTCGGAACATCCTTCAAAGTTACAGAAACTGGGCGCCGCTGGGCATGGAGGAGCGTTTCAGGATCTCCGAAATAAGTCATGCCAAAAATGGTCGCCATTTCTCTACAATGCAACACGGTAAAACTTACAGTTAACATTGAGAACAAAACAAATTGCTAGAATTCTTCGACAGTATGCTTTGCTCAACTTCAGCACAGGAGGTGCAAATCTGATCCAAGTAAAATGCAGAAAAGGTAACAAATGTGCAACCACAGGACAAACAATTTACTGATAGACATCAACACAAAAACCTGATGTAAACCCCGACATGAAGACTGACTTACCAGAAAAAGTTACATGGTAAATCAAAGAGTTGAATCCAATGAGTAGATTAATCTGAAATCATACAACTAACTTCTATTCCAATCACTATCTAGAGCATCTGCACTGCTCGAGCATCCGATGCCGTTATATTTATATGGACAGTACACTACTATAACAAGAGAGCAATTTCTGGGCTTTGTTCCAGTCGATGTGGTAGAGTGGAATAGGAGTAACGCACGTATCATTCTCAAGATATGTTACGTACAGATCGCTTAGCAGTCTGTTGGTCGCTCTTGCTCGAGCATAACATGACGTTGCGGGAAACATCGAGAGAAAGATCGAGAATCATGAAATTTTCGAATCTCTTCCATGAAAGAAGATGCAAGTCATGAAGAGTAAATATTTCAGGCTACAAAACATATCGCAGCAGCAAAGCAAAGGCCCACAGCTAACTGAATAAGGATAGCAGATGGAGTCAGAAGAAGAAGGTTATCAGTTGAAGTCCAACGATGTATCGAGCGATGACCCGTACACACCGGATCTTTGTAAGAGTCACATCAGCTAAACTGACCTGCCAGTTGAACGTCAAGAAGTTTAAGTTCTGACCGCGAAGGTGATCACATTCTCTTTACATGTAGCCGCCAAAAACCGACCAGACAAAAGTTCGTCGTCTTAACATTGCCGCTCAGCTCGCTCTGTGCCTCGAAGTACCATCAGAAGGCTTATTGTAAAGAAGCTTCTTGTGACGCTCATATAGAAACGAATGTTTGGAAACTGTCAACTGCCGTATTAAGAACCTGAAGTTCTCAAATAGCATAGGATAACAAGAGCTGGAATATTCCCCGATTCACACTTACACCACTTCGCAGCGTGAAACTCTTGCTATGTGGCGCGTGGAGGCAGAGTATCCCGACCAAAATATATCGCGCTCATTCTCAGAAGCAATGGCAGCTGCCCATCTAACTGACAGGAGATGCATTCAACCCTAGCAACTAGCGGATAACGATGTGTGAAGAGAACAGAAAGAAACAATACTTTACTTTCAAGCATCAAAAAACCGGACGCTCACTTCATGCAGTTGGCGTCATTTACATCAAATACCTGAGTGGCCTGAAGGCATATTATTCCTCGAAAAAAGCCTCCGGCCGCCTCTTTTGCAACCAATTAATACTGACATTTAGATTACACTGACTTTCCTATCGTTCCGGATGCACAGAACAGAACGAGCCGTCTGGCACCACAGCTAACATCAAATTCCACGAGCAAAGCGTCTTGCCTCTCACTCTATCCATGTTAAGTCTGAATTTAGTCCCAGATCAATTTTCTTACACTATCGTTTGTCATCTAGATCTACTTACAGATGGTTCTCTGATCTAAAGTGGTGATTCCAGCACCTCCCCATCCCTTGCAAGCCAAATATACCACAGAGAGAAACCCCTACGGAAATAGATCAGGTCATTTAGTAACCAGAACAAGAAGGTGGCATCCCACCTCCCAGGAAGGAGTACCTCCACTTAGGGTTCCTTCCACCAGAATTCGTAGTTGATGCTAATTTGGTGTATACAACGGAGGGAGTCGACTCCTGCTCTTTCTGTAAAGAACGAAGTTGAAGGACCTCAGAGCGGATACAATTGGACCTCACTCCTTTCAAGTGAGCAGGGTAAACCACTCTCCAAATATGACACGGTCGGCCGGTACCGCCATGTTCGTAATTTCTCTATGCTGCGACCAATTGGAACGAATTGCACGGGGGTGCATCCAACTGGCTGACAAGTTGCACTTTCTTACGCATTCACAGTCGGCGAAAAGCAGCAAAACCATCTCCTATTGGGGTCACGCGTCTTGAGCATGTTCTGTTGGTTGTACAGATCGCCGTCGTTCGAATTGTCGTTCGGCTGAGGAATGCGGACGGGCCCTCCCGCCCTCCGCTCATTTCTGGCATTGTTAAAAATCACCGTGAAACCGTCCCCTGACCCTGGATCCTGAGCATTCCACGCACCGAACCGCGGCAAAGCCGCTGCCCCGTTTTGGGCGCTATCTTCCGGTTTAGAGTTTCCAGTTCGAAGACGAGTTTGTCTCGTGGGGGTGGACGGAGCAACGGCCTGCTCCTCGCCCGTCGACCTCCTCCCGCGACTGCTGTCGTGGGCGGGCGAGGCGCCGCCCAGCATACCTGTGGCTGTTTTTCGAGCCTGATTACCGGTCGGGTGAGAGGGAGACTGATCAGCAGAAAAGCTGGTCGAAGCACTGTCCATGTTGCGATCGAGTCCAACACTCTCTCTATTACCGGGGCGCTTCGTGTGATCAGTCGGCGGTGCTCGGCTGGGCATCTGGTTACTCCGGGCCTCGGCATGTGGTCCCTGTGCGGGAATGGCTGCTACCGGCCTGCGTGCCTGGGGCTCTTGGCCGCTCCTGGGTGGTGCGGCTACAGCTTGCTGCTGCTGCGCCCGCGAATTGCCTGAGTCTCGGTTCCCCGTGCCACGTCTCTCCTGATGCAGATCTGAAGCATCCATGTCCTCGGGATCGTTAGGGTTAAAAATTCGCCTCCCAGGGGCAGCGCCATTGGTTCTACTTCCCCCGAACATCTCAGGATTTTCGCTGGGATCATTCGGATTGACAGGTTTACCTCTCCCGGTACGGGCATGGTCAAAAACCGCGGTGTAGGGCATATGATCGTTGGCATCCCAGTTTCCAAACTTCGGCACATGAGTACTCCGAGCCATCGCGTCCAGTCAGGCAGTCAGTCTGCTCGTCTAGCACCCGAATCGTGCACGCACTTGCTGACTAACAGCACTAGTGGTGGCAGTAGTAGTAGTAGTGGTAGTGGTAGTAGTACTAGTACTAGTAGTTGATGGTGTCGTTCTTGTCGTGGATGTACTCGGAGGAGGTCCCAACGTTACCCGAAGAGATTTTATGTCTTGAATCCGAGCATCCGTCGTCTACTCAATCTCTTACGCCCATGTACCGACTGGCGCCGAAGGCTGTCAGTCCGTCTGTCCCCGCCTGGTCTGCGATCCTGAACACGCACTGCACTGCGCCACAACGAGCAGAGGTCGAACTCAGCACGCAGCAATTGCTAACATGCCTCAGAGCGTCCCACCTCCTCCTCCTCCTCCTCCACCACCCTCCCTCCTCCTCCACCTCCTCCTCCTCCTCGTCCTCGGGGGATCCAGTTCAACCAAGGTCCGAGCCGGACCGACGACGCCGAGGTCCAAATCGACAGAGCTGTCAAGCAGGGGAATGCTCGTTTCCGGGATTTTCCACTGCCACTTGAGAGCCCAACGAACCTCGGAGAGCTTCGCTTCGCCCTCCCCCTCCTCTGCCCTCTGCCCTCTCCTCTGCCTCGCTTGCGCACCTGCACCTCCCTCCTCTCTCTCTCTCTCTCCCCCTCTCCCTCTCTCTCTCTCTCTCCTTCCTTCCCTCCTCCTCCTCCTCCTCCTTCTCCTGCTGCTGCTCCTCAATCGATGCCCGCTGCCCACTTGCCGAGAGCGAAGAGGGAGCGCAAGGGAGGGTGGGACGGGGGGGACGGGGGGACGCTCGCTCGTTCACGCCGCTGCAGCACGGCGAGAACCCGGGGCGAACAACAGGTCATGCAGCGCGTGTCGAACTGGCCTGGAGGCCAGGTTCGGCGGGCGGGGCCGGGGGTGGAGCGACCCATTATGATTCCGCAGAGGAATGCCGAAGCCCGAGGCATGATTCGCAGGAGGGCACTGCGGAGGGAGAAGAGCGCTGGCTCGGGCTTGACTTTTTCCTGAGTCAGGATCTGACCCGACGCCCGCCCGCCCGCCCGCCCGCCCGCCCAGCGTGCAGAACTTCAGACCGCTGCCCTGCACGGGCCCAGGAGGGGTGTCGGAGATCCGACTCGTCTGACGCAAACTTATCTTCCGGAGGCCCTGCGCTTCGCCGCAAGGCCTCTTCGCCGCCGTACTCCTCGCTCGCTTCTGGAAATCCGCTCAGCGGCCCCTCGCATTTACTGCGTCGTTTCTAGCCTTGCCGAGCTGTTATTCCCTCCCCCTCCTCCACCGGCGCCCGGTCCACGATGTCAAAAGGCCACCCCCGCGCCCGCTCCCGCTCCCGGCTTCTTCGTCGCTGCGTGGCCCGCGGACTTTTCGCTCCCGTCCAAAGCCAGCGCCCGACACGAGTCCGGAGCCCGCCCTGATGCCCGTTGCCGAACCTCCAGCCAGCCAGCCCGCCAGCGAGCAAGCGGGACCATGTCGGCTGACCCCGCTTTATTTACAGACTATTCTTCCTTCCGTCGGCCTTCCATTTGTCGTCGTGCTCTGCTCCGGCTCCGCTTGTCTGCCCGGCTGCCTGCGGCCCGTTGGCCTCGGTCAATCACCGAGTTCGTCTCCTCGTCAAAAGTCTCGACACGGTCGCCAGGCCCGACTGGCAGGCAGGCAGGCATTCCGAGTCAAACCCCTCTGAGGCAGGAAACACGGTATCGCCGAGGGGCCGTCGAGTCCTGTCTACGACCCGATCGTTGATGCCTCGTGCGTTGTTCGTTTGCACATGGCTCGCGTCGAAGCAGCGAAGAAGCTTCTTCGGGCGTCCGCTCTTCTTGTCAAGGTTTTGGATGAAGTTGGCTTTTCCTCTCGTCTTGTAGCGCACACGCGGGCCCTGAGCCTCGGCAGCATGAGAACAGGAGACAGACGTCTTGGGTGATGCGAATCCTGTCTGCTCGGATTTTCGAAATCTTTTGCCCTTCGTGCCCAGAGCAGTAGAGCATCATCCGGACGTGCTGTAACGCGATAAAGTTTAGCGAGGCTGGCTCGGCTACGCAGGACTGCTCTGCAACTTCCCGTATCTCATCGGCATGAGAAAAGACTCATGATAATTCTAGTCATTTCTTGTCAGTTTGGGTATAGTTGCTGGAATGGTGATGTCCTTACTCGACCACACGGAAACGCTTCGCTTCAGATGTCGCTGAACGCGGGAGTGAGGAGACTCATCAACCGTAGCCGACAACGTCAGTTCATGTCTACCTGATGTCTAATCTGCTAGCGCCCATTTCCAAACTTGACGATGCACGAACACTTCTCCAACATAATGATTGGGGAGGTATCGACATCTGACGTCCAGAAAGCCGTGGGCTTGGTGGTTCACTAAGCAACAGTCACTGGAAGCAATATACAGTCCATTTTTGTTTACACGGCCCACATCCCACGCATATCGAATTGTTGTTGTAGAAGGCCGCACATAATATTGGCGTCTAAGTATGTTTAAATCGAAGATTACTAATTTCAATTTCAAACCTCGCTCTGACACACTCTGCTTTGTTTCGGCTCTAGAATGGATGAATTTGGAAGTCTCTATAGAATCCAACCCTGTGCACAGCAAGAAAACGCAAGAATCATACACTTCTGCATCGGAAACCAGATTTCGTGGGTCGTGTACGGCTCAAAGTATTTATGAATCCAATGCCGCCGCCTTCTCCATAATGAGATCGCCAAGTTTGGAGGGCTCAGAGTCTTCAAATGCCCGGATTTTGGAGGAGTGGCGGAGTTGGAACTTGCATAGAGAAGATACTCCTGCTGTGAAAATATACCTCATTTCTCCGAGCATCGTTCTTTTCTAAAGGAAAGCAAGTAATGTGGCAAAAGCATTCAGGACACCCCATCCGGTAGTAACGATGAAATCTAATGGGTAAGAATCACTAACTGTATTGCAGTCAAAACTTTGTCAAATCCCATATAGAATATCTATAGTACTTGAAACGAAAGTCCACATATTCATTAACGTACGGTTTGTACCTATAAGTGATCTATGTTATGCTATGCATAGTCGTTGACTAATAAGCCTGGCTAGATCATAGGATAATCTTTAAATGTAAAATTGTTGTCTAGTAGTGGTAGCTTATAATACAATCTCTCATTAGCATGTTAACTTCAATATGTTCATGAAATGATTCGTTGTAGTTAACTTCCATGTTACCATATAATTTAAACTTTGATGAACTCTTTGTACATCCTTATAATAATATGTATTAAAATTAATCTATGAAACAATGTCACATATAAGAAATCTCTCTCAAATATTAAGTTGGTTATCTTGAACCAAGTTTAAATCTAATGTAATCGAGTTGTTTTGTGGAATACCAACACTTAGACTTTTCATGATACCTTGCACAGTATACACCACCTAAGTTAACAAAAATCACACCTTTAATGTTATCATAAATAATTGTACTTTGTGTAATAATTCAAATGAAATCATCTTCTGTTCTTTTTCATAAAATATAACATCACCTTAGCTTGAAGAAAAAAAATATTGAATTAAGATTTTAAGTGTAATATCTAGAATATGAAAAAAAATTAGATTTAATTCGAATCAAATTTGGAAAAAATCATATAAATTTATTTCCAAAATATATTGAAAATTTGTTTTGATGTGCTTATTGATTATATTATCTCAAATGAATTTTCAAGTGAAAGTAATTATTTGTACAAAACATAATTAATTGTGACATTGGAATGGTGTAATTCATGTAACATATATATATATATATATATATATATATATATAAACGAGCGCAAAATTGTTAAATTTAGAGCATTCTTGTAAAAACAGATTTCCATAATAATAACAAGGTTAAGAATTTATTGAGCATATTTTTATACTAATATGCTCAATAAATTCTTAACCTTGTGTTTATTATGGAAATCTGTTTTTATCTTATGAAACATCTTTTATTTTGAGCATATATTGAGATAATTTAAAATATAAGCATTTACAAATGTTGATATACTTTCGTTAGATTAGTTTAGATGAGTTTAATGCATTAATGAATGTTACAAAAAATCTAGCAGAATACATCCAGAGCTTAGAATAATATTTGTAACAAAAAATTTGTGATTCATGTATGTTGTTTTCCTAAGTTGAATATTCTATAGTATTTTTGTTCAGATGAAACATATAGTTTTTCTGTTGACTTTGATAAAAAGTTTTGTTACTGTGCATATTGATGGGAGGGCTACTTATCCCTCGGTTTGGGGTAATAATTCCTCATTTTACTCAACAGAGCTATATGATTGGCCACCCTACAGAACAGAGCTCTGTGATTAGTCACATCTATCCTATGTTTACTAGAGCTCCGTGATATAATCTTTGCGGGCAAAGGTAAATGTTGAGAAGTAGTGCTCATTAGGCTAGGATGAGGGATAATTAGAAAAATTGAGGGAAAAATAGCCGCTCCCATACTGATTTAGATTTGCAATTGAAAATATACAGCAATGAAATCTAGTGACAATTTTTTACCATGTTGGAAAAATGACAATTTCAAAGCAACCAAAAAAGTGTGATGAATTTTCGTGAAAAAATCTTAAATGTCACATCATGACGTCATATTTAAAGTTTCCAAAAAGTCTTGTGATGAATTAGCAATTTGACAATAAGAAATTTAAAGAATATATGCAATGTGGTCAAAAAAGTAAGATTTTCACTTTTGACTGCAAATTAAATTTTTTTCCATCAATTTGAGGTGAAAAGCAAGTCAATATTTTCAAATTTGATTATCAACTCACAAACAATTTGACCTTAAAGGCTTATGGAATCATAGTAGATGCAATTAGATCTAAAAATAATGTATTCAATAATAAACGTTATTTCAGTATTAATATCTAGATTTAACAAACATTCATACCATTTCATAATAAACATTGAGTTATAATTTTAGGAAAAAAATTATGTTGAGTCAATTATGACAGGAGCTTTGTGCAAAAATTTGGTACAATTTATTGTATGATGTGTTAATATATATATATATATATATATATATGTTAAATCTAAAAAAACTAAAGTTAATTTTAATGCTAAATTATTTTTTTTGTCAAATCAATTCAGAGCATTTTTTTTTGTTATTTGACTCTAAATGTATTGTTAGATAAACTATTATGTAATGTACATATATAATAACATAATATGCTCTTCATTTTAACAAGATAAAATATATTTCAGATATTTTGAAAAAGATTTGGATTAAATAATTTTATGGAAATTTACAGATAGATGTTATAAATAAAATTTTTTTTTCCGATTGAGAAACCTCAACAGCCAATAAATATATATTTTGTAATAGTTTGGATATATGATAGCAATGAATTTGTATTGTAGATGTTAGTGTGGTTTCGAGATAAAGACTTGATTTTTTATACTGATTCAATTAAAATAATACCATAATATATATAATATATTTTGACATATAAGATTTCATTAAATTTTGATTATTCTGTTTGAAAAAAAATATTAAATGTATAATAAATCTTCAAAATTAAAATTTTGGCATATATTTGGTTATAACGTTTCAAATGATAATGGATAATAAAAATATACAATATATAACGTAAAAAAATTTTGAAACAGAATTTTTGTATCTAATTAATCTATGTAAAGCAAAACACGAGAAATATATCAATACACTTTACCAATCCAACAATACAAGAAATACAAAAGTACACACGTATCACGTTGTTCACCCTCAAGAGCTACGTCCACGGATGAATACACTAGAGAGTAAACTACTTGAATGCTTGAAGTGATCGTCTTCTTATCATCCTTAGGGTATATATATCCAAGGTAGTCAACCACTCTAAGCTATAAATAGCTACGTATGCGGTTAACCTCGGTTAACTAACCTAAGTTAACTCCTTAACCAAAATTAACCTCAAGAATCTTCCCCTTAACTTGCGTTAAGGAGTCTCAATAACATCTCTGACCTATATTATTATTCAACAGAGAGTTCTAGACAGAATCCTGATTGAATGTTCTCTTTAAACAAATATTAACTAGAACTAAGCCGTAATCATTACATGATAGAGTAATAATATATAGAAATAACTCAAAAATCTCCCTTTAACTCATGTCAAGGAATTTCACTCATCTCTCTAATCTATATTATAACTTTCATATCAAGATAGAGTAATGATATACAGAGTTAACTCAACAATCTCACCTTAACTCATGTCAAGGAATTTCAGTCAACTTTTTAACTTATATTATTACTCTCATATCAAGATAGAATAATAATATAAAGAGTTAACTCCACAATCTCACTTTAACTTATGTCAAGGAATTTCAGTCAACTCTCTAATCTATATTATTACTCTCATACCAAAATTGAGTAATAATATAAAGAGTTAACTCAACAATCTCGCTTTAACTTATGTCAAGGAATTTCAGTCAACTCTCTAATCTATATTATTACTCTCATACCAAGATTGAGTAATAATATAAAGAGGTAACTCAACAATCTCACTTTAACTTATGTCAAGGAATTTCAGTCACCTCTCTAATCTATATTATTACTCTCATACCAAGATTGAGTAATAATATAAAGAGGTAACTCAACAATCTCACCTTCATTCATGTTAAGGAATTACAGTCAACTCTCTAACCTATATTATTACTCCGTGGAAAGTTCTAGACGGAAACCTATCACAAAGTACCTCTTTAAACGAGAATTAACTAAAACTAAGCCGTAGCCATAAGAGTATAGAGTAACAATATACAGAGGTAACTAAGAATCATATCTCTCGTGCTCGCTATGCACAACTTGCATAGTAGCACAGAGTCGCCTGAAACTCTCCAAAGGAATAACTTTGGTCAACACATCAGCTAGATTGAGTTTACCATCAATCTTCACTAGCTCAATTGTTTTATCAGACACTGCTTGTCTAATAAAGTGATACTTGATATCGATGTGCTTCATTCTGCTGTTCATGACTTGATTCGAAGCCAAATGTAAAGCACTCTGGCTATCACAATGAAAATTGATCACGCCTTGTGTTAATCTCATCTCCATGATAAACTTATCCAACCAAATAGCTTCCTTTGCCGCTTCTGCTGCTGCCACGTACTCAACTTCTGTTGTTGACTGCGCTACGCATTTCTACGATGTAGATCTCCAACTAATGCTTCCGCCGCCAAGTGTAAACACATATTTAGTTGTAAATCTCCTCTTGTCTAAATCTTGTCCGTAATCAGCATCAACGTAGCCAAACAAGGACTTGGTATTGTCTAATAAGCCATAATTCACAGTACTCTTCAAATATTTCAAAATCCATTTCACTGCTTCCCAATGAACTTTTCTTGGATTCGACATGTATCTGCTCACCTTCCCAATTGCTAGAGCAATATCATGCCTAGTGCACATCATTAAATACATGAGGCTGCCTTCAGCTTGTTCATAGGGAACACATGACATTCTACTCTTTTCCACATCACCTGTAGTACATTGGGCTCCGGAGAGTTTAAAATGTGCCGGCAGAGGGGTCCATACTCCTTTCAAATCGGTCATGTTGAACCTATCAAGTATATGGCGAGCATATTTGCCTTGACTTAGCCATAGCTTCTTGTGTTCAAGATTTCTATAAATATCCATGCCTAATATACTCCTTGACTCCCCCATATCCTTCATCTTAATGCAGACTTCAACTGGCTCTTGCATTCATCGACATCGGATTGGATTTTTGCCAAGATAAGCATGTTGTCAACGTAGAGTACTAAAATTATGAGATTGAAAGTCTCATCATTCACCTTCTTCATATAGACACAAGGATCATACACGCTTTGTAGATAACCTTGTGTCTTCATAAACTCATCAAAACATGTATTCCACTACCCAAGAGCTTGCTTCAGTCCATACAATGATTTGAGTAATCTACAGACTCACCTCTCTTGGCCTTTGACCTCAAAGCCAATTGGTTGTCTCATGTAGATCTCCTCCTCAAAATATACATAAAGAAAAGATGTAACCACATCCATCTGATCCATAACAAGACTGAATGTTGTGGTCAGTGCACATACCAGACGAATTGCAGCGTATTTTGCTACAGGCAAAAAAACTTCGTTATAATTCACACCCTTTTCCTGTGTGAAACCTCTAACCACCAATCTAGCTTTGAAGATTCTTGCCTTATAACTGCTGGATTGTCTTTCAGCTTGTACACCCATTGGAGTTAATCACTGTCTGATCTTTAGGAAGCTCAACCAACTCCTAAGTCTTGTTGTCAATCAGTGACTGCATCTCCCGCTCCATAGCAACATTTCATTCAAGCTTGTTAACCAAAGCTTGAGCTTTCCTGTATGAAGAAGGTTCACCTTCTTCCAAGATCAACGCCATACCATCCTCATCTTCAAAATCAAGGTCACGATCTTTGATAATGAATGAGTTGGCCAATACATCAAATCTCTAAGGCGTTCTACTAGATCGTTGTGATCTAGTAGAACGCCTTAGACGTTTTCGTTTGATCTCTCTCGTTTAATATTGTTGCTATATGCTCACTAACAATAGCTTGCTCTTGTAGTTCTTGTTCCTCAAGAACTTGCTCCACATGTATCGGTGCTTCTTCATATGACAGATCATTAGTAATAGAATGATCAAACTCCCCCACAATAATATTCATGAGTAAAAATTTTCCCTTGGTAGTCTCCACATTCTCTCCCTCTTTCAATAAGTCAGGCTCATTGAAATAAACATCTCTACTAACAATCACCTTACTGGCAACGGGATCCCATAGCCTCTAACCTTTCACGCCGCTAGCATATCCAAGAAAAAGACATTTCTTGGATGTAGGATCTGATTTTGTCCTGTGCTCCTTAGGTATAAGAGTATAAGCAGTTTAACCAAAAATTCTCAAGCAACTATAATTTGCCATCCGTTTATGTCTTACTTCAAACGGTGTTGAGAAATTGATTGCTCTAGAAGTAGAAGGGTTTACCAAACAAATTACGGTGTTGACAGTCTTGGCCCAAAATTCCCCTGGTAAACCAAATTCGCTTAGCATACTCCGCACCTTCTCCAACAATGTTCGATTGAGTTTCTCAAAAACAACATTTTGTTGTGGAGTATAAACCGTCGTGAAATGACGAGTAATCCCCTTCTCTGTACAATACCTTTGAAATTCCTCACTAGTATACTTGCCACCATTATCTGATCGCAAATATTTTACCTTGTGTCCAGTCTCAACTTGTATGAGCCAACTTTTGAAGGTTGAAAACAACTCAGACTTGTGGGTAAGAAAATATACCCTCACAGACAATGAGGCAACAGGAAAGGGTCCCCACACGTCACTATGTACATACTCTAGTATCTCCTTGGAACTATGAGTTTCAATGCCAAAACTTTTCATGTTGTTTTTCCATTATGCAATGTTCACAAAATGACACGTCAACTTTACCCAAACCAGGTAATACCTTTTTCTCATCAAGAAGAGACATGGCCTAATCTAGAACGCCATACATGAGACATCTCAACGCGAGATCTGGTAAAGTGAACTTCGCCACAACTAGTGATGCCCTTTAACAAGTACAGATTATTATACTTGTATTCCCGAAGAATAACCTTCTTATCACATGATCTGACATCTAACACACCTTTCCTAGAACTCCATTCTAAGCCGTGTGAGTCCAACACTCCAAGAGAGATCAAATTCTTTTTCATGTTAGGTATAAACCTAACATGGTTCAATGTACGGTTGACATCATCAAACATGCGGATCTTTATAGATCCAACACCCTCAATTCTACAGGGTTGGTCGTTCCCCATAAGAATTGAACCGTTTGATACGGAGAAAGTACAAAAGAATTCTTTAATGTAATAAATGTGATAAGAACAAGCACTGTACATAATCCATACATCACGAACAACTTGCGGTGAATTGCAGAGGCCATACCTCTAGCATCATAGGTCATTTGTGTACAAATCGTTCGCCTCAGTATCAAGATGTTCAGCAACGTTCGCCACTGAAGGGGAGGTTGTACTTGTCATCCGGAAAAACTTCATGATGTGGACTTTCTTACCACAGCTCCAAAAAACAACATTCTTCTTGTCAAATGATTGAGTCATAAACTGTACTTTCCTTCGGTTATGAGAGTTTGATCTCTGCCTCTTCAAGCCTGGACGCCGTGAATCGTGGATGTCTCTCGGTTGTAACTAAACTCTTGGTATGATAAGTGCTCTCCCAGAAGTGGATAGTACGGAAGGGGATAACAAATCCTGCTCAACTATATCCGTCAGAAGAGCACTTACAACCTCATTGTAAGTGACTGCTGTGTTCTGACGATGAAGAAGAATCTTCGATAGTGTCTGATAGGTAGACGGCAATGAGTGGAGAAGATGCATTGACTTCTTTGTGTTAGTAAGCTACTCCTCCATATTTCAAAGATCCACCAATAGATTTCCATAGGCATGAATGTGACCTTGTATGTGCGTGTCGGGCTTCATAGTAAACCGTAACAATCGCATGTAAGTGTTCATCACAATCGTTGGATTCTTCTGATGGAACCGTTGCTGAAGCGCATCAAGCAACTTGAAAACTTCAGAGTACTCCTCGACTTGTGTAACCATCTTTAGTTAGTTAGAACTAAAGTAGAGGTTACTCTAAATATTGATGTAGATACTTTAGTGTGCACTAGTCATAGCTGCCACGTCAACGATCCACGCACTTGGTAAGTACATAGTGGATGTGTTAGTTGACAGTGCCACGTCAGCAATCCGTGTGCTTGTAGGTAAAGATTGAGTGTGTTAGTTGGATGCGCCACGTCAGCGATCCGTGCGCTTGTTAGGGTTATCCGCCACGTCATCCATCCACTAGGAGTGAGATGGATGGTGGGGATTAGATCTTATCTCCTTGTACTTGTTGGTGAGAGCTATATAAGGGAGAGGAGAACCATTGTTGGTATCTCTCATCTTCAGCGTTTACGTTTCTATCTTCGAGTGAGCTTCTCTCTAAAACCCTAATGTTACAATGGTATCAGAGCGACCTTGCTCTTTCCTTGAGTGTGGATTACCTCTCATGGAATAGCAAGTGAGTGATGATGGAGTGTAGTCTTGAGAGTGTATAGAGGCTGGCAGAGGTCATTCATCTGCATGTAGAGAGAGATGGAAGGGGGAAATTGTGGTTTTGCAGATATGGACGGGATTGACAGGAATCCAATACCGCACTGGCCAATTCCTAACCTATTTGATATTCATCTTCGTTGCATGGAGAAACATCATTTTTGGATGTACCTTGTGGCTTGTTGGGGTGCAGATTTTATTACTATAGTGATGGAGTCAAGAGTGTCACTGATTCTTCCAATAGTTAGCTATGGAGAGAATTGGGATTGTACTGTATACATTCTATACTGAATGTTTTATGGATTTGAATCGCAAACCACCTGTCCCGGTTCGATTCAACACTTATCTAGAGATTAGAACAGTATATAGACAGAAGAGGATATGGATAGATTTTCTTGTGAGGAATTATGGAGATGAGTATTATAGAGCTGTGATAGAATCACCTGCACCTTTTGTGACTCCTTTGTTGAGAGGTCACAGAGTGATTATACTCACTTTGTATTAGAGGAAATGTGAGAAAGCATGGGGACATCAATTGATATGGGTGACGTTCTCAATGCAATCCTGGCGTAAATGAAAAAGTTGAGAAAAGCGATAGTTGATGGGCATACCAAGCAGCAATCCATGGATGATAAAAGCTTTGCATTAGAGAGTGAGAAAGTAGAGAGAGAGAGAGTTGGAGAGATGGAAGTTGAACCTCAAGTTCAAGCTTCCCAAGTTCAGCCAGAACCAACTCCTATTGATGCAGCAGAGGCAAATATGAGACGTCTTCAAGAGATTGAAGATCAAGCAAATCTTTTGCTTCGAATGGAAAAATCCTCTAAGGTGGAAGCTTACAAAGGGAGTAGAGCAATGGTAGTGTTAGAGGTATGGATTATGAGGATGAATATTCATTTATCCCATTTTCATGTTTCTGATTATATTGCGGGAATGTTCATGAGATCTTATTTTACAGATAAGGCTCTCACATGGTACACAACATGGAAGAGAATGCTTTCAGAACGAGGTGCTACCATTTCGTGGAGTGGAATGCAGGAAGGACTTCTGCAAAATTTTCAAGCGGTGGATTCTCTTCAAACGGCAAGAATGAAGTTGTGGGGTCTGAAGCAGAAAGTAGATATTCATGAGTACATTGAAGAATTTCGTGATCTTCAAGTATCTATCATGGATATGAGTGAAGCTGAAGCCTTGGACGTGTTCAAACGAGGCTTGAAGGATCGAATTCGAAAGGAGGTGATGGTAAGCAATCCATCTACTGTGAATGACGCAATCGCAATGGCTCAACAAATTTCGGGTGCTTTTGGTGTCACACACGGTGAACCAGTGAGCAATTTTCGAAATCCATCTGGTCCAACATCGATGGAGTTGGGAAACCTTCGACGTAGAGAAGGTTTTGCACCAACAAGAGTACCACCACCACCAAGATTTGGAGATGAGATTCGACGACCAGGAGTTCCAAATTTGCAAGAAGGTTATGCAAATAACGAAATGGTTCGAGGAGGAGCTGGAGTTCGTGACAATCGTCAATGCTATGCATGTGGACGAATGGGTCACATAGCCAAGTTTTGTCGAGTTCGGCCGACACAACAAGGAGGACGGCCCATGCAGCGACGACCGTTCAACAATATGGAGGGGATAGAGTATGAAGAGGTGGAGAAGGCAGTTTTGAGAATCGAAGATCAAGTAATCTTGCCTCGCGGCCTTACTGGTTCTATAAAGCGAAGAAAAGGCGAGGTTGGAAGAAAGCAATGCTTGGGAGCTCATGGAAGGAGTAAGAAGCAAGCTCAACTCATTGTCACTGATGGTTTCATGGAAGGACACAAGGTGAGAGTTTTAATTGATCCTGGAGCAACTGAGAATTTTCTATCAATGAGTGTTACTATGAAGTTAGGTTTGATGTTGATGAAGTACGTGAGTGAAGAAGTTGAATTGCCAAACGGGCAAACTGAAGTGATAGAAACACTACCACGGAGTGTAGAATTATCCATAGGTAGATACAAGGAGAGCATTGAATGGAGAGTAATTCGTTTAGCTCGATATGATGTCATCCTTGGAATGCCATGGATGGAGCAATATAATCCGAAGGTAGATTGGAGAAGAAAAGTGATTACAAGTAGTGGATGGAAGATCTATGGAGATAGAATTAGATCTCAGAATAGGAATTTACCCCTCTTTGTCATGGGTACAGCATCCATTTCTAGAGATGATGTATGTTTCCTTGGACTTATAAGAGATATTGGATCCACGGACAAACCTTACATCCCGGAGTCCTTGAACGACATTTTTATGGAGTATAAAGATGTTTTTCCATATGATCTATCTGCAGGATTACCACCAAAGAGGCGAGTAGATCACAAGATTGAGGTGATACCTGGAAGTACACCAACTTGCAAAGCTCCATATCGTTTGGCTAAAAACAAATTGGAAGAATGCAAAGCTCAAGTGGAGGAGATGTTAAGCAAGGGATTCATTCAACCAAGTGTTTCACCTTATGGAGCTTCAGTACTCTTTGTGAAGAAGAAGGATGGATCCATGAGACTATGTATCGATTATCGCGGGTTGAATCAACAAACGGTGAAAACAAATATCCATTACCTCGTATGGATGATTTGTTTGATCAACTTCAAGAAGCGAAGTACTTCACCGAGCTAGATCTGAGAAGCGGCTACAATCAAATTCAAATTGCAGATGAAGATGTTCACAAGACAACTTTTCGTACTAGGTATGGACACTTTGAGTATCTAGTGATGCCTTTTGGTCTCACTAATGCACCAGCTACATTCATGGGATTGATGAACGATATCTTTCATCCTTATCTAAATAAATCTGTCATTGTTTTTCTAGATGATATATTGGTGTATAGCAAAACTTTGAGTGATCATAGAAGTCATTTACGAGAGGTACTTCAAGTTTTAAGAGACAATCAATTGTATGCCAAAGCTTCAAAATGTGAATTTGGCAAGTCAGAAGTAGACTACTTGGGTCATAGAGTTACAACTACAGGAATCCAAGTGATGAGTGAGAAGATAGATGCCATTCAGAAATTGATAGCACCTGAGGATCAAACTCAATTGAAGAGTTTTCTAGGGCTCAATGGATTCTATCGTAGATTTGTGAAAGGTTTTGCTCGCCTAGCTCAGGCCTTGACTTCCATGTTAGGGAAAGGTCAAAAATGGAGATGGGGAAGAGCTCAAGAGTTAGCTTTTCAAGCATTGAAAGATGCTTTGTTACACGCACCTATTCTCAAGTGGTATGATCATAACTGTTCTATCAGTTGGCCAATGACGCATCAGGTACAACAGTAGGTGGCATACTTCAACAAGAATGGGAGGATGGATGGCATCCAATTGCTTTCTATTCTCTAAAGTTGGTGGCGGCGGAACAAAATTATCACACGACAGAACGGGAGGAGTTAGCCATCGTGTTGGCAACCAAACATTGGAAGCATTACTTGGGTGATAAGGAGTTTGTGGTGGAGACTGATCATAAACCCTTGGTTTTATTTGGCAAACTCAGAAGGATTTGCCCAAACGAAAAATTCGATGGGCAGAGTGGCGTCAACGCTTCAACATGAAGATTGTGTACGTGGAGGGAAAGAAGCAACTTGCAGATGCTCTCACACGCATGCCTTGTTTGAATCATGTTGCAGAAGTGAAAATTCAGATTGGTGGAGCAAGATGTCACAAGCCACAAAGGAGGATGAAGAGATCACTCGGGCACTACAAACTGGAAAGCCAGAGAAATCTCGAGGTTTGGCGTTTTACAATCAGCGTATATGGATTCCACAAGATCACGATTTGCGCATAATGATTTTGGCATAAAGTCATGATACAGCCATCGTAGATCATGTGGGAGTGGGGAAAACCGTGGAGAGTATACAACGAGTGTACTATTGGCATCAAACACGTGAGGATGTGGAGTCTTATGTTTGAAGTTGTGCTGCTTGTCAACAAAACAAGGCAAGTAATCAAAAACCAGCGGGTTTATTACAGCCTCTTCCTATTCCCGAACAGCGGTGGGAACATGTCACCATGGATCTTGTATGTGAGTTACCAAGGACTTCGCTAGGACATGATTCAATGATGGTTTTGGTGGACAAATTGAGCAAGATGATTCACATCAAGCCAGCAACAAAAATAGTAACAGCTCCACAACTAGCTCAATTGTATCTAGACGCAGTTTTTGTGAATCATGGCTTAAGCAAAGTGTTAATCACGGATAGAGATACTCACTTCACTAGTTTATTTTGGAAAACTTTGTTTAGTTTTTTCAAAACAAAACTAGCTATGTCAACGGCCAATCACCCTCAAACTGATGGACAAACTAATAGAGCAAATAGAACCATAGAGGATATGCTACGAGCATTCACGTTAGAAGAGCAAGAAGAGTGGGACCACCTTTTGCCACTTGTGGAATTTGCATATAACAATTCTGTTAATGCCTCCACAAAAGTGTCTCCATTTTTTCTTGTGTATGGAGCTCCTTCAAGTTTGATGAGACTTCCTAAAGGAGAGGCGTTTTCGACCAAAGTTGCAGCAGTCTACGAATTTGTGGAGCATATTCACCGAGGACTACATCAGGCCAAGGAGAAGTTGGTGATAGCTCAAAATCGGCAAAAGCAGCATGCCGATGCTCATCGTAGAGAATTGGTTTTTGAGGTTGGAGAACATGTTTGGTTTTCTACAACGAATTTGTCTCTTGTAGGAACACCAAAGTTGAACCCTAGGTTCATTGATCCATTTTTGGTTTTGAAGCGTGTTGGTGAAGTGTCATACAAGTTGGAACTTCCGTCACATATGAAAATACATCCAGTATTTCATGTGTCACGATTGCGAAAACATGTACCATGACCAAAACAATTCACCAACCAACCAGCACCACCTCCTCTTCCAACCTTAATAGCAGATCATGAGGAGTTTGAAGTAGAAAATATACTCAAGAAATGTATTCGAGGTCATAAATATCCCAAAGTAGAGTATTTGATTCAATGGAAAGGCTATCCATCGTATGAATCAACTTGGGAACCAGCTAAAAATTTAGCAAATGCACCTTTGATAGTTCAAGAGTTTGAACGTATGTGCAACGAGGACGTTGCATCTTAAAAGGAGTGAGGTTTGTAACCATCTTTAGTTAGTTAGAACTAAAGTAGAGGTTACTCTAAATATTGATGTAGATACTTTAGTGTGCACTAGTCATAGCTGCCACGTCAACGATCCACGCACTTGGTAAGTACATAGTGGATGTGTTAGTTGACAGTGCCACGTCAGCAATCCGTGTGCTTGTAGGTAAAGATTGAGTGTGTTAGTTGGGTGCGCCACGTCAGCGATCCGTGCGCTTGTTAGGGTTATCCGCCACGTCATCCATCCACTAGGAGTGAGATGGATGGTGGGGATTAGATCTTATCTCCTTGTACTTGTTGGTGAGAGCTATATAAGGGAGAGGAGAACCATTGTTGGTATCTCTCATCTTCAGCGTTTACGTTTCTATCTTCGAGTGAGCTTCTCTCTAAAACCCTAGTGTTACAACCTGCTTGAGTATAGTAGGGTTTAGATATGCCAACACCGTGCAAACTGCATCGTCCTTAGCAGCATGCCATTCAATGTCATTGATTCTAGAAGGTTTTTCTTCCAAGCATATAGTGAGACCCATGGATCGTAATTTTACTTTATTTGCTTTTCCCAAAGCAAATAATCACCGTGGCCATCGAAAGGTATGATGTTATATCCAAAATTGCCACTGACTTGTCGACCTACAGACTTTACACGTCAAAAATGAGAGACAATCAGAGCTTTCGAGTCAATTTTCTCCTTTTGAGTCATTTTTCAGATCCTAAGAAGTGTCCAGCTGCTTTAGTTGTGTCGAGAGCTTTCCAACGATATTCAATTTGACTAGTTTCTGATGATATTGTACATTTATGATGGAATATTCCTACACCGTTTGTTGTGACCGACACCGTAGCCGTCACCGTCACTGTCGCTCGACCGTTGACTGCATTGCTCCGCCGACCACGTTTGACCTCCGATCACGTTTGACCTCCGACCACGATTACAATCACGTTCAGATTGACCACGTCGATAGTAACCACGATCAGTCCAACCACGTCGACCATAACCACGGTAGGATCAACCACGACTTCAATTGTGACTGTAATTGCGATTGACCACGTTCAGCTCTAACCACGTCGAACCTTGACCACGTTAGAAACCGCGCTGCCGACTATGGAAAGGGGATCAACTACCGACTACGCTGCAAAGTACCCTACCTGGGGGTAAATTGTACTATGCTGCCTGTTGCTACCCTGCCTGTCGGAAGAGGGAGGTGGTGGTAAATTTTCCTCCTCCCTTCTTCACGGGAGAAGGG
Organism: Marchantia polymorpha subsp. ruderalis; assembly: GCA_037833965.1. Taxonomy (NCBI): domain Eukaryota; kingdom Viridiplantae; phylum Streptophyta; class Marchantiopsida; order Marchantiales; family Marchantiaceae; genus Marchantia; species Marchantia polymorpha. The sequence goes on along the minus strand of AP031351.1, from coordinate 27,130,722 downwards.
AGACTTAACCTTAGGTTTTAACCTTGCGGCTACCTGCCCCTGCACAGGCCTTCGCTCTTGTGCGAAAAAAAAGGGGGGTGTTTTAACCCCAACCGCGCACGCGGAGGAGGGAATGGGAGCGGTTTCCTGCCCTACCGCGTGCCTGCGCAAACCCTGTCCGAGGGGGAAGGGGAGCGGGTCACTTGCCTGCCCAAAAGTTGCCCATGCGCGGGCGAAGAAGCGGAGCGGAGGAGCGATTCCCTGCCCTACTGCTCGCTTGCGCAAACCCCTTCGTACCGCACGAGGTATAAAAAGGAGGGGGCTCATGCCCTTCTCCTGCGCAAACCTTGTCGGAGGGGAAAGGGGAGCGGACCACCTGCCTGCGCAAACCCTGCCCTATCGCGCGGGCGAGGAAGGGAAGCGGTTCCCTGCCTACCGTTCGCCTGCGCAAACCCTACTGTTTAGCACAAGGTTTATCACCTCCTGTCCTGCGTGAATCCTGTCCTACCGCTCGGGCGACGAAGGGGAGCGGTGTAGCACCTCCTGTCTTGACCTTCACGGGAGGGAAAGGGAGGTTCCTGCGGAGGGAGAGTAAGGGAAGGGAACTCCTCCTCCGGTATGCTTGCCTCTGCGGGGAGCTTCGGCCTTATTACTAGTCTCTGCTCCTGCGCAACCTGGGGAGTTAGGTAATTCCCTCTGGAGGGTAAGGGGGGTGCGGGAGCTCAAGCCCTAACCGCACGTCAAAATTTCATGCGATCTCCTCTCCTCCGGCCTGACTGTCTCCGCGCGCTCTCAGGGGGTTTAGGTTTTCTCCGGTCACTCCAAAAAAAATACTTTGATGCGCCTCCTCCGTTCCACTGCCTCTCCTGTAAAATTTCTCCCTTGTGCTGCCACCTGCCTAGCTCCGCTCCGCTCCCTACTGCTACGTTTTCATGACACAAAAAAGAACGAAGTCCACCACCATTCGCCCTCTGAGAACCAATACGTCACATTGCCCGAACTCTGACGCCTCACAACGCCCGCCCGAACTCAGCTCTCTCTCACCTCTTGACAATTTCTCCAACTCTCAAACTCCAACAGCTTGACAGAACTTCTCTAATTGTTACCTCGTGAAAAATATGTCTACAACTTGCAAACACATTCACACTCACTTTCAAAAAATTTGTCAACAAAATCTGTCATTGAAAAATAAAATAAAATCGTGGCAAGAAATTCCGACCCGACAAAACCCTCTGACATTGAGTCCGAACCTAACCAGCTATGCTCCAATTGTAAACGCAAAACACAAGAATTATATCGACACACTTTACCAATCCAACAATACGAGAAATACAAAATTACACACGTATAATGTGGTTCACCCTCAAGACCTACGTCCACAGAGGAATACACTAGAGAGTATACTACTTGAATGATTGAAGTGATCGTCTTCATATCATCCTCAGTGTATATATATCCAAGGTAGTCAAACACTCAAAGCTATAAATAGCTACATATGTGATTAACATCGGTTAACTAACCTCAGTTAACTCCTTAACCAAAGTTAACCTCAACCGGCAGGTGCAGCGGGCATTCGGCCAAGACCGGAAAACGATCGGTTGGGGTAATAGCGATCAATGGTATCTACGTCTGGCGGTGCAACCGCGATATGTGGTGAACAATAGTCGGTAGGTCTATCGCGGTCGACGGACGCTCAACGGTGACCATGATGGTTCATAATTGATAGTGACAACGGTCGTGAGCGAATATAAGTTGTGGTTTTAGGCCATGATATATACAACATTATGACTGAAGATAAGTTGTGGACAACGGTCGCGGATGATGGATGGTCGCAAACGACGTTTGTTGCGGGCGAGTAAGTTGTGGGCGACAGTAAGAGTGAGTCACGGGCGACATTTAGTCATGGACGACGGTGAGGAATAGTCACAGGTAGGTACACCCACATGAGGAGTACAGGTAGAGTTTGCTAACATAGTAATTTCGATTATCTCTTTATATATTTACTCTATCATGTGACGATTACGTCTTAGTTTTAGTTAACTCTCCTGTAAACATGTACCTTGTATTAGATTTTTTTTCTAGAATTTCATGCGAAGTAATTATATAGGTTATGAGATTTCTATTCCCTATATTAACTGGCTTTTTAGTTAACTTTATGTAAAGACTCTATTATGTTAAGGTTACGGTTTAAATCTAGTTAACTCTTGTGTAAAAAAGGTGTCTTGTGTTAGGTTGTTGTCCAGAATTTCCCGCAGAGTAACAATGTATGTTCTATAGGTTTTTGTTGCTTAACGTGAGTTAAGGGAAGGTTGTTGAGATTAACTCCAATTAAGTAGTAACCTCGGGTCCTAGCTATTTATAGCTAGGACGGTTGTCTAAACTGGAGGTAAATACCTCTGATTTTGCCTTGCACATTAATAATTTTCTGGACATGACCTAGAAGTAAAGTGTAGTGTGTTCTTGGTGGACGTAGCCTCTTTGAAGGGCTGAACCACACTACATTTTGTCTCGAATGTTTTCTGTCACTTGGATGTTTTGCTCTTTTAAGTTTTTCAAAATTAAAGAAATATTTAATTTTTTTAATTTAGAAATTTAGATTACAAAAAAATGGTAAAAATATTTAAACTTAAAAAAACAATAAATAATGATTTTAAAATTTATTCATCCATATAGAATTGTGTTAAAATGATTTGAATAGATAAAAAAATTCGTATATAATACAAAATGTATATCAATATAATAATATTTTTTTAAGGGCTTTAAAATATCTAGGACTTTGTAATTTTTTATTGGAGATTAACTAAACCACATTGTTCTGAACGACATTTTGTCTCAAATTTGAGACGAAATGTGGTTCAAAGAACTGAAAAAAAAAAGTAAGATAAATAATGTGAGATTTATATTCACATACTACAGGTAATTTCCATCTTCAAAAAATGTATCTACCAAAAATTTCTATTCAAAAAATGACACGTACTATAGAAATTTTTAAAATAGGTGTTGAACTCAAATTTGCATATTGTATATAAAAATATTCTTGGTATCACAAAAATACGTTTCCATCATTATCGGAAAGTGTTTAAGTTAGATAGCGAAGAATGTATACCACGTTTTGAAAGGATTAAATATATCATTTTTTTGAAATATATCATTAACCTTGACGATATATTTGAAATGCCACATGAAAGTAATCTTCGAAACTAATTCAGATTTTTCATGGAATAGAAGTGACTATCATGAAATCCATGATAATGTTTTCTTTAGGCTTTTCGCAAGTTATACAGTATTCGCCATTCAGTCGAAACCAAGAAAGATCTTATTCGCTACATTTTCGTTTTCGCATCATTATGATGCATGCGTGTTGTTGAAGGACATTTTCTTACTTCTTTGAGCTGCGAAAAGTCGCCTCTGCTCCCCTCCCAAATATTAAAAGGAATGGTTGCGCGAAACTTTCGTCCACTTGTCAGTGGGACCCTTCAGCTTCCCTCGTGCGTGAAGATCCTTTCTTCTATTCCCTTTTGTCCCATCAGCACAAGCTGATCAAATTGGGGTTGGAAATTGGGATCTGGACTCTGGGCGGCGGCGGGTACCGCTGACGCCACTGACACACAGAGAGGCGAATTGCTTCTGCAAAGTGGATAGATATATTCCGCAACCCTCCACGTCGACGGTAAAATGCTCCAGAGAAATGGGGGAGGGAATGGAACGGGGAATGCGTCAGATGCGAACAGAGAAGGTAAATAGAAGGCTAGAGGTTTCCGTTGCGACATGACAATACAATCTTTGTCACCTCGTCGCCACTAAACTATCGAAACTTCCGCCCTTTGTGCATAAAACTGATGGGGCCTCGACCCAATGGGGATCCCGGCACTTCCAGGAAAAAAGGGTACACCTGTCCCAGCACCGCATGCAAAGTTTTCAGACAAGATCCGCGACAGGATTCGACGAAGACCCTTATATGGAGTTAAAGGTGCAACTCGGGCATGGGCATGGGCCGGGCTGCCGAGCATTAGGCCAGGACCCTGGCCCTGACTCCTGAGGTCGTACCCATCGCTTCCCATCCACTAAATTTTCCGTAGACTGCTGACGGAATCTTCGCGACTTCGGCTTTTATCCACCACTTGATGGTCAATTATCAAAAGCCTGGTCAATCTACTTATTTAAAGGACAGATGATGCAGCGTCCAGCACCCAATGGCAGCACCGGTCGACGCTTGCGTTGACATCTGTGAAAATATGAATATATTTATGTATTACACGATAGAAGGTAAAATGAGCCACGTTTCATTGTCAGCCTTTTAGATATTCATTTCTTACGTGATTGGCAAACGACGGGAAGAGTTTGTGTGAAAGCAGAAAACACTGGACGAAATGAAAAATCCTGGATTTTTCAGAAACACCAACCACCCCTCACTAAAGCTCGGAGTGCTTTAAAAACTGAGATGATTCAAGCCTTTGGATTTGAGATTCAAAAAACAAAGAGATTTTTGGACTATGAGCCAATGCGAGAAATGGTTCTGAAATGTGCCCTCTGCCATTATAGACTAAGGACCCGGTTAAGGACAAGGGTAATCTACAATCTCAGCTTCCGCACAATCAGTCAGACTGACTGATGCAATAATTTACAAGGGTGAATCGGACCTTCCCTTTCACCTCGCTCATCCCCCGCTACAACAATGAGTCCCTCCGTAAGGATGGCATAACTCTAGCCTACTCTAAGCGATTATACCTGGCCCTTAAGTGCAGGAAGTTTAGAGGGAAGATGTTTATGGCCAGACTTCACGAAGCTGACAAGGAACAATTGTTTGCCACTGGGCAGTGATATTTATCAGCCGACAATCTAAACCCTGGCACGGATTATTTTCCAAGATTTTGCACCTTCTGCTTTAAAAACCGCAGTTGGTTGTCTAATACTTGCAGCTGAATCTGAAGAGCAAGAAGCCGCGCTCTTTCAGCCTCCGCTGCTAGTCTGTATGGTGCTGTAAGTGCTTGAATGTCCGCCCTCAACTGATCCAAATTTTGCTCTAAATCTCTCTCCATCGCTTGCTGCAATTGCTTGATCAAATTATCGGCGACTCTACTTATCTTCTTCTTTATGTCTTGCCTCTTGGCAGGCAGGTTCCAAATACCCACAAATCTGCAGACAATGATAAACAACCAAGTTCTTGTCACATCCAGAACCTCAGACTGGACGAATCATCGTACCTGATCTTGACAATTTGAGATGCATGACGAACTTCCTGTTCAATACAAGCCTCCGATGATAAAATCAAAATATAACTTATAATGCAAACACTTAAAGAAATGAATCGGCATACTAAATCCAAATTTAGCACCTGACTGGACTAGAAATCTAGAAGCAGACTGACAGAGCAACTCAGCCAGCTCATCACCGTAATAATAACCAGTCCCTCAATCCTCCCGTATCCTTACCCGCCTGCCGTGCAGATGCCTAGAGCGAGAAGATCTTCTAATGTCGTTGGTAAGACAGACGTCAAAACAGATGCAGTAACACCAGCAGCTCCAACACCTGAAAACGTACTCAGGACCTGACGATCAACCACCCGCTTCGGCTAGTCAAATTTCGAGTGATACATTTCGAATCAATTGAAGTCACTTGAACTTTGAAAAACATTTGAAAACTAGTCAAATTTCGAGTGATACATTTCGAATCAATTGAAGTCACTTGAACTTTGAAAAACATTTGAAAACTGAGAAGAGTGTATAAGGTTCGACAGTTGTACCACTTCTCGAATCTCCTGGTCAAGTAATATCTCTGCTGCTTTCACATCAAAAGCTTCCAGGACTGCAATGCTGTTACTCGAATTCTTCTGTTGCTCCTCCTTGAACTTGTCGTTAAGCTGCAACCCATTAGAGGTTCCAGCTTTCATATCTGCCATTACCTCAGGCCAGCGATTCTTCACGAGTTCTCCATAGATGTCTAGCTGCCTTAGGGCGTTGGACACCATCCAACTTCCATGTTCATCCAAGACTCTCTGCAGATCAAACAGGATTTCATCAGAATTCTAGAGGATGACTGTGGAAGGCAAAGTCCTAAGGCTGTAAGTCAGCATATTTACTTTATGTCAAATACTCATTGACGTGAGCGTAATCAGCGTTTCCATCTCAAATATTCATCACAAGTTTCATTGTGCCCTTCTGCGTACGACTTCGCTCGTATGCCTACCGAGTATCAACGCATTTCAGGTAACAAGAAGAGTGTGATATTTCACAAACATCACAGACAACATAACATGATCCCATACAAGGTCACAAGTAATCCTTCATTGAACTTTCATTACCTGAATGTCAGTCGTTGCAGATCCCATGACTTGTCGACCAAATTCGCTGGAAACAGGCAAGGTCTCAACTCCATCGGCTCCCAAGAGATACTTTGTTATGGCCTCAATATTGGAGAGCCGTAAGATGGAGTCCACGAGTTTGTCAGCACGCCCCTTGGCTCCTGTAATCTGCCAATGTCGGAGTTTTGCGACATTCGGAGGTTGTCAGATCAGACTCACAGCCGAAGTTCCACGGATATGAGGAGAAAGGAAGTCTCTAAGAGAAGAGATTGCTAACCACGTGAAAAAGCACTGCTAACCACATTATAAGAATGCACCAAAGGTGCAAATGCAGAAAGTCTGGTTCAGCTCTCACCAGCAGCGACGTACGCTCCCTCTGCAGTGCAGCGTCGGCTTGAACAGCATTTTCATATTGCTTGAGTTGCTCTTCTATCTGAGCTAAGACTCTGAGATCCGATTCTGCTTTCAGAATATCCGCCGCAAGTTGTCGATCACTAGCACCAAGCAACGCCATTCCGATTCCTAAAGGAGTTTCGAGTTTCAATCTGAGCCTCTCGGCACCGGCATCAGTGGATCCGCCTAAGAAACAGAATATGAAGTCCTCTAACTCATCAAATCCACTACTTTTCCAAGATGAGTTCTGCATAAGTAGCTCTCTATCTACGACCCCATCTTCGTTCACGGCTGCTTGCTTCGCCAGAAGAGCTCGACGAGCAGAGACAGGATATACAGATGCCTCCTCCACACTGAGTAAGCTTTGGGCATTTTCCTTAACAAATTTTAAAACCTCTTCCAACTGTAAAACACCAAATCTCATCATCAGAAATATATAAGAGCCAGCCTTTTGGCTCTTCAAATATATCATTAAATTTCGAATATCTCACAATAAAAAACCTATAACGTCAAACACCAGTATGAGCGGTAGCCGAGAATTCAGAGTCTAACCTTATTTTTTTTTTAAAGTCGAAGGCAGAAGAACAAATCACAAATGCATTATCAAAAGTTTCTTGAGGCCTCTTGCACATTACCTCTTTGCGATCCGCCAGAACATCAGACTTATTCAAAATGAAGATGATCTTTTTGCCCCACTGACGTATATATCGGAGAAATGTGACCTGTCAAGCAGATTTACCAATAAACGATTAATGACCGAACGACGCACGTTGAAGCCAGAAAGGTAAAACAAACCATTTCAACAATTTCAAACGTCTGAAACAGAAGTGACCTTTCCACCGTTGGAGTTTCTAGTCTGTAAAACCTGGATCGCGTTCCCTTCGAATCCCAAGGATAGTTGAATCATCATCAAATGAATTAGTGAGCAAATTTTGAAAGCTCACCTCGCTCTCTGTCAAAGGCCGATCGACAGATAACACAAACAAAACTAGATCCGCGCGAGGGACGAATTCCTCAGTGAGCCGTTGTTGGCGCTGAAGAATAACATTTGTCCCTGGCGTGTCAACAAGGTTCATCTGCTCTGACCAACATTTTTCAGACAAGATTAAAAACGCGATATTGGGACTGCTGCTCGAAACTTGAAGCCTCCTTTTCGGTAGTCAAAACTTAAAGCACCAAGGAATAAAAATTTTTGTACAAAACTATTTATCAAGTCATATATAAGTCGTCACTGACGTTGTACGAGGCAAATCACATCACCCGCTAAAGATCAAAACTAGAACTTGCTTGTAGGTTCGTGGCAGCTTGAAAACATTCGTTCGTTACGCTTTGTGAACACAATGGTAACTTGCGGTGTTCACACTAACCTGCTTCAATAGCTCGGCTGGAAGGTAGCGTAAGAAGTGACCGTCTGGATGTTTTTCTGATCGCTCTTTTCCTTCATCGCCTTCCCCGGTATGCCGAAGTACGGTGATTTCGTTCGTCGTTGGAAGCACCCCCTCCTTCAGGAACCTTTCACCCAGAAGGGCATTTATTACAGACGATTTTCCTGAATTAAATTCTCCCTACACAAAAAAACAAAAAGGATTTGACATCGACAATGCCTTGGACCAAGAGGCAACAAAAACATAAGAAACAGCGGACTAACCTAAACCGAAAACAGTGAGCCAACCGACTTTGAGTCACCTCATTCACGGACTTCTCTCAACATTCTCTCCATTCCAAGACAAACCAGTCAATTTGATCACTCTTGCGATATTAATGCCTTGGAAAGTTTGGATTGATTTATCGTATGTTCTGTGTTCTTTTTTATGGCAAAGAAGCGGGGAACATATTCAATTCATTTTCAACGCATTTGCGTGCACAAAGAAGAGGTGCTCGATCTGGTTCAAGTTGATGAGCGGAAAGTATACAAGCTTGTCAGCAAAGATCAGAATGGCATATGGACTTGTATATACTTTTCTGGCTGTGGAATGGTCTCAGATATAATGCGCTACCAGAAATGCAAGTACTTAGTTAACGGCTGATATCAAGTAAATCAGGAGAACAACATGCCATCGGGTGACATGGCAGAGAAGTGATTACGATCCCAAATCACACTGTTGTCCGATTGAGTGACATACTGACCGAGAAGGACTTCGATTCACTTGCATATCCACTTCCATTCAAAATGGCAAAAAAAAGTTCCGACTATTCTCGGAAGCAGGCAGAAGCCTTGGGAATCTCGCATTTAAAGCTTGCATCCGCAAAGGCTTTCGGAACCTCCCTTAGGTACAACTCAAAAGGAGAAGATGGAAATACGCACCACAATGACCAGCAAGAAGAGCTCATCCAGCTGCTTCACAGCATCCACCAAAAGAGATATTTCTTCCATCTGCAAACCAGAAAGTGGGTAAAAATCGCAGAAAGGATGAAACGTACATACAGAATTGTGGTGTGAGGTGCTGTGTGATTCGTGTGAACAGTTATGAAAATTTGACGTGCCCGAACTAAGTAATCAAAGGAATATGAAGTAAAATGATGCATGTATCACTCTGAAAGGCCCATGTTCACACGAATTCATCAATACAGCACCGACGAGTGGTCATAAGGAAACTACGGACTTACATTTCCAAGTCGTGCTTCTGATTCACGATACCGTATTGAAAGTGTCAAATCCTTAGATTATTTCTAGTCTAACCCCGTGAGCATAGCAGTTGGGGAAGGGGAGGTTCAAGGTAAGGAGAGGTCTGAAAGAAACTGCGTTCATTAGTGTTTACCTGTCATAGCCTGAAGACCTGCACGCCCTGGCTAACCGGTGGATGTAACAAAAGAAAATTAAGAAGAAAAAAAAAGGTAGAGGATATAAAGGAGGAGGGAAAAGAGAGGACTTTCTATGAGTAGAGCCGTGTTGGAGATCTGACCTCTGGAGATGCAGCTCGAACAAACTCAACCATGGTTGTAAGCAACTCGCGCTCTTCTTCCACAATCAACTTTGCCAGCTCATCTAGGTCCAAGGCTACCTCCAGACCTCTTCCATTACCAGGAGACGACCCTTCATCGGTGGTTTCATTGTACACAACCTGTGAGTAATCTGTTCCACTTTGAGTTTCATTGGCACTACTTCTTTGGTTCATTGCTGTGGTCATACACGACGACAGTGCGGCCACGAAGTCGCATATGACGCCACCTTCCATCAACTTCGTTCCATCCAAAACAAGTCCACTTGCTCCAGCTTCAAACAACTCCAAAGCTGGACCTACGGTTTCATCTTTCGACCCAGACAATCGGGTGGAGACATCCACAAAGACTGGAATGCTCACTTCAATACAAATGTTCCTAGTGTACCTCCCCAAATCCTCCACGTCAGGACACTGCAGAAGTAGGAAATCAGCTCCTTCCAAAGCAGTTGCACTTCTGGCTGACTGCGTTGATGAGACAGTCCTAGCCACAAGGGGCAGTACGGCAGAGTCTGAAACAACATTCTGCATCATCCTCCTAGCCACCACCGTAGGTAGCCCTGCAGAAGAATGACTCTCGACGTAAGGCCCTAGTTTATATGTAGAATAGATTCGACAAAACAGAAAAAATGTGCACAGAGACAACTCGAGAACAGATATTGAAAGCAAACCAACTACTAGACACAGTATTCATGTCCTTTAATAAGACAACCCTGATAACGAAAAAGTACACGGACGTCCTGTGAACATAGGAGGATGTAAGAATAAAAAAGCACAAAAACTTTGTTTTTGTGCTTTTTTATTCTTACACCCATCCTTACTGAGAACGAGGCTGAAACAACCTGCACTAAATTATCTACATAGCGACTGGTCACGGAATAAATTACCGAGTCGAAGATAAAAGCGGATCTGTTCAATATGAGTTTGTGAAGCCTGGCAAGCTAAAGATCTAGTATTATGGAGAAAAACTCGTCACAAAATGCCACGTGCTTTGCAAAAGATAAAAACTTGGAAGGACGAAAGGCCTTTGGTCCGAGAGCTATGGCGACGTGACTGTAGGACATAACCCTCTTGGGTCAGAGGTCCCAGGGCTGTGGAGTGCCATGAACCACAAGAAATGGTTATTGGCAAGCACGACGGAAGAGATATTGTCGATTGTTCCGTAGCACATACTGTGAAACATTCCAGTGTGAACTACATTTCGACTTCGCTATGTCCGAGACCACTTTCGAGGGACATCAGCTGGTATGGACTTACAGAAAACTAACAGAAACAACTTACAGAAACGTAGCACAAATATACGAGGTGTATAGCGCACAAAACCTTGACACGTCTATTTGCCCAGTGAACTGTTTAGCCCTGATTAGCCCGGTCACCTGCTATATTATTGTATGACCCCTTCGCTTGAACAACTGAAACCTCAGGACAGAACTCATTATTATGAAACGAGTTCTTGTCAACTAAGACAAGCCTTGTCAGCACCAGATTCACTTCAACTACTAGATTATTAGTGAACCTGACAAGCCTGCATAGGGCATAGCGACCAAGTAAACTTTGCAGACATTCCAATTTTGCGATCGAACAACGCTGGGGGCTCAGGGTATGAGACATGGCGGTAGGGTAAGGGCTTGTACTTTCTGAGTCAGATTCTGCTACTCATTTTATCGCTCTTGCATTTTATAAAACATTTTACAACAATTTTTTTCCTAGCTGTTTAGTCAGTTCGGAAGGAAATGCGGAAAAGCAAACTGCCTTGATAGAGAACTATACACGTACATTGGTCACTGCAGGACATACAAAACCAATCCACCTCTGCAGTTGACGGCACGTATACAATCTGATTGCGAAAAAAGCGAAAAGTTCACACATATAGAGAGACCACTGATAATTTTCCCATGACTCTCTCCCTCCCAGAGTGTAACGAATTAGCGTACAGCTGACACTGACACAAATTGTAAGAAGCAGCTCATAACGAGAAACCTGACAGCAAGATCAACTCTTGGTCATTAAGGAAGCGAAGAGACCTTCATCTGAGAGAACAACACCATCGACGCCAGCTGCGGCAGCAATATCCACCCTTTCAGCTACCATTAATACTGCTCTCCCCCTCAAAACCGACTTAAGTAAGCATGCGGCCTCGTAGAGTCGAGCTCCTCCTTCACCATCTACTCCTGATTCGAGTATCACCATGGTCAAACTCTCAGCTACAATTGCACTCAATGTATCGAGAAATCCTTCAAAAGCTTTGCCCTCGAGCACTTCCAAGACCTGTAAACGCAATACTAGTCCTGGTATACGAACTTCGGCTCTTCTGACACCGCCAGGAAAGACTCCAATTGGGCTCTGCTTCGGCTCGGCATCCATCGATCCTTGGTCACCGCGGTCACTCCCATTTAATTCGTCCACCAAGGAACTCCTAGTCTGGGTTGATCCCTTCGCAATTTCAGACGATGCTTCCAAATACTGTTGCTCGGCTCTAGCGACCAAACCTGCCCACCTAACATTCCAATACCTGGAAATTACGTCCGAGATATTTTGCACATCCCTCCTCCGCCCTGCTAATTTGTTGCGCCGCACGAGAGAAGACGACGATACACCTCTGCGAGGATTAAATAATTGATCCTTACAAGCATGCACTCGGGGTCGGCTGGCGCCACAACTAGACGTAATTGCGGACCGCCTCAGTTCGGAGTTCGAATATGTACACAACCCGCTGAACGAAGACCCGAGCCGGCGAAATGTGCCATCGATCACCACCATACTCACAGGACTCGCAAGCTCAAGACCATCGCGCGAAAGGTGCGAACGCGAGGCGGAAATCGGTGCGAGCGGAGGGCACTTGGTGAGACGCGCGGCCGAGGTGGCACTGGGGTCGAGCATGGCCGACGGTGCCATTCCAGTGCGAAAACTGGAATGCGATCACCACTGGAGCATGACTCATCCGCTCCGGAGCCGGAGGATAATCGCGAAATTCCCTGCTCCCGCGCGGACTCGATCCCTTTAAGCTCCTCGTGCTGTCAACCGGGGCCATTCGCTCCAGAGCCGCGAAACCGTGGTGGAGCAGCACAGCCCAATCAGGTGATTCTGTCATATTTTGCTGATCATTTGCTGCGCCGTTCTCACCTTAGATAAGCCCGTGGGCTCCCTTTTTCCGCACGGGCACGGCAGTCGGTGCTTTTCTCGACCTCCGCTTTCTTTCTTTCTTTCGTACTGCTGGTCCGAATCTACCGCTCTCGCGCATCCAGTAGATTCGAATCATTCGCTTGTATTTCCCCGACTTTGACTGCGGCCGACAAAAGGCCACCTTTTGCCGTCACGACCTCCGATATAACTACCGCCCTGTCTTACGCCAGTAATATCCATTCCCGGAGTTCTCTCCTGTAAGGATCCTGCATCCCTCGGGCCTGATCTCGGTCATCTTGAAACTCCTCGTTTGGGTTGTGGTGAGAATATTGAGGCTCGAGCGGCGATGCTCGATACTTGGCGCAATGATGTGGTTTCCAGTTAGTGTAAGCTCGAATTTTGGCTTTACCTGTCGATATTCGTCCATTCATACTAGGCAGCAATTCGGGCTAAATACTGGCTGGCTCTGCCGACGTAAAGTGGTTTTGGAAGTAAACACGTGCGGGTAGAAAATCCACTTACAATACTTCCACTGACACTCAGATCTCCTTAAAAAATGCCGATCATGCTCAAAAGGCAGCGGATTCTGTCCCCAGGATGAGGATACTCATCCACCTTAAATCATAACTTTTTGTGTGAGCTTTACGTTTATGTTTCTGACAAACCTCTATCATCGTTGATGGTAAATTTTGCGTGTTGATGCATACATCTGGAGAAATTATACTTACATACATTTGTATGGATTTTAGCACATGACCCTGTAAAATTCTTAAAACCGAAATCATCGCGTTAGTTGTGTGTAGGGCGAATAAGTAACCATGAATGGATAGAATTGTGAAATATAAAGAAATTAAATCCATATCAAGTGTACTTTAATTGTTGAGAACCAATCCGTATTGTAAAGAATGTGCAATATGATTTTGATGCACTGAGATGCATCCATCAATCGTAAAGCATGTGTACTAAACTTTACAATTTAACAATAAATCTGATTCATATAATTTTCATTCAAATGACAAATTTGCAATGTTGACTAAAATCATAACAAGTAGTAATGTTTCGGTACAACCTGAATTTATGTACACTTCAAAATCATCATTATAATCATCTAGCAATCTTGACATGTTTGATTTCTTAATGATTGAGACAATCATTTATCTCAAAAAGTAAAATAATAGAATGATTTATACATAAATTTGAAAATAGTTGCTTGTGATCTTGACTTTTGATATTCAATAAATGAACAATTTGATAGTCTCTACAAATTTCATAGATTTCTTAAAGAATAAAAAATACAAACAAAGACATGGAAAATTATATACAAAAATACATGTATAAATTTTGCAACTACCAGAAATACGCATCATGTCAAGAAATATTTTAAAATACTACAAATTCCATTTTAATGATCAAAATTTATAAACATACAGTCAGTACATTAAAAAAATTACACCTGAAAATAAAACTTTGAAATTTCATTTCATATTGATAAAAATATCATTTAAAATAACATGCAATGTTCTTCAAATACAGATGAAAATATGAATTTTCCTATATGGAAATATTATCAGTAAATAAAATTAGGTTCCAGTGCTGATTTTTTAGTTTTCTGATTCATTCATTATATCTTTAAAATCATAATTCTTATATCATAATGGAATATAAAAAATAAAAAGAAGAAAGTTTTAGATTTAAGTCAAGATTAATAATCACAGTACACTTCCAACAAAAATTACATAAAATGAAAAAAAAAGAAAGATTTTCAGTAAAGCTTTGTTCATTTTCACAAATTATGACAATATATAAATTTTGATGATACACTAACAAGCAAATTTGCAGTTGAAGTTTTAATTTATTTTAAATTGATTGCAAAATAATAAAAAAAAATTCTTTATGAGAAGTATGAATTGAATCATTAGAAACCTACAATTTTATTTTAATTTTCCAACAGAATTTTTTTAAGTACAAATTTCAGTTTTATGATGCGTGAAAAAAATACAGACCATTCATTCAACCTATTTTGATTCAATGTATACAAACATATCTTGATCAATATTATTAATATCAATATTATTAAATATTTAGTCCAAAAAAATGTTTCAGACGACAAAATATATCAGATTATTCCAATAATTGCATGTTTAAACCGGTGCACACAATTTCCATGTATTTTAAAATAAAAATTAAAAAATTAATTCACAACTATTAGTACACAAAGAGGGTGTCGGCACTAGGGTTCTTATATCCCAGGGTTTGTGTATCAAGAAAACACTTTCTTAGTAAAACTCTAATGCGTGAGTTTTTAGGTGGACGTAGCGTTCTTCATGAGGGTGAAACACGGTACATCTTGTTTCGGCTGTGACTTGGATTACCTTGGGTGTGTCGTTGTGATTCTTGGAATTACGGTTTTGTTTTATATATATATATATATATATGATACTATGTGCGTACGAAGAATAAATTTTTTACTTCTTTATGCATGTTGTAAATCATAAATGACAAGGGTAACAAGTCAAAAAATATTTGAAAGTTATAAAGTAGAATAGAAGACATACATTAAAATAAAGACATACTATAAGATGATGACAAGAATCATAGTATGTTACGTTATATGTTTGTTAAAAAAGTCAAAAAGTTGAAATTATGTATGATTAGGTGAGTTCAACAAACATTTTTTACATTATAATTCAACAAAATATAGAAATATGTTCAAATAAATTGAAAACATTTGTGAAATTTAAAAGAATTCAATTTTTTGTACACAATTATATTTTCTTAAATATAAATATTTAAATGAAAAATTTATATAATAAATTTAGAAAAATGAAATCAAATACAATTTTTAAAAGAACGATAACAGAATTGCGTTAATATTGTTGGCCAAACAACAACTTAACGAAATTTTTTTAGAATATATTTTTTGCTAGATAATGATCAATACAGTTCACTAACTGTTAGTTGATTGATGCATGCAAGTCATGCATTATGTTTTTTGATGATAAAAAACTTCAATAGTAGTAGTACTTCAAGTGTAAAATTAAATTCCATTATGATAAAATTAAAAGTTCATGCCACATCAAAAAATATGTACAAGTTTATCTTAAAATTGTACTCGTGTGTTGATTACAAATGCAAAATTTTATTGATATCTTCATTTCAAATGCTAATTTTTTGTAGATAATTAGTTCAAATTTTATCAGAATAAAAAAAACATTTTTTTGAATGGATCTACATAAATCACATTACAATATCAATTGAATGAACACATTTTAGCTCTAATACAAGTTGCATAAAATTATATGATACACTTATTATATTAATTGTCTATATTTGTCCATAACAATATTATGATTTGGAATTTGATAAATTGCGTTTGATTTGATTGTATTATTTTATTTCTTAAATAAATTATTGATAAGTTTAAGCAAATGTTAACTTTCAAAAATATATCATGTGATAATATCAACTAATTACAACAAATAACTTTCTGATTTGATATTATAAATATTGTAATTAACAAATTTATTATTAATTTGAAAGACAAAAGTTGTGCTCACAATATGTTCAAATATATTTATATTTTGACTTCAATCTATATGTTTCTTGCATAAGAATTATTTTTTTTACCATACATGGCAATTTGTAGTGTAATTGAAGTACTCATTTTTATTTTTGACAAAAAATATGCCAATCAAAAACTTTGACATCAATTTTCAAATTTGAAAAAAGACTATTTGTATAGCATCATTGCTCTAAAAATACTATATATATATATATATATTGTACAAACTCACAAATATCATATGATATACTTGATTCAGGTTTTAATATTAAAATCAACATCAATAATTATGATAGAATCAAAATATGATTTTATGTATGTGAAGATTTGCATGCTTCGTATGCTTGTCTAATTTATGATGAAATTTATTTTTTTCTTTTTTTATTTGGCTCATCAATTCATTTTGCAAGTTTCATTATTTGAGCATTGCCAATGCAAATCTTTTGGTATGTTGTCTATTTGGGACAACTTGATGTAATAATCATTGTTGTAAACTACATACTGTTTTCATACTAACATAGAGTTTCACTCTCTCAAGCTAAAATGTCTAAGTCAAACTGTGTGTTGAAACATCATAGATTTATGAAGCAACTCTACTTTGTAAACGTAAAATCAAGAATCATTCAAGCCAAGTACGAAGACACAAGACACTCATATAACGTGATTCACCCTTGAGGGCTACGTTCACGGCTAGAACACTGAGCAGGTTTACTGACAAGTGAATACACAATACTTAAGCTCCTCTGAGAAGCCTTGGCTTTGGGGGTATATTTAACCCAAAGCCAGCGACACACATAACTATAAATAGCTAGAGCCTGTGGTTACTCCGTAACTGGAGTTAACCTCAACAATCTCCCATTTAACTCGTGTTAAGGAAACAATAACCTCTGAAAACCTATATTATTACTCAACGGGAAGTTATAGACAGAAGCCTATCACAAGGACTCTCTTTATACGAGAGTTAACTAGAACTAGACCGTAGCCATAACAGGATAGAGTAATAACATAAATAGGTAAATAGAGTTACTATGCTAGCAAAGTTTACATATGCTCCCCATGCACAACTTGCATGGTAGCACAGTGTCGCCTGAAACTCTCAAATGGAATAACTTTGGTTAAAGCATCAGCTGCATTGAGTTTACCGTCGATCTTGACTAGCTCAATCGTTTTATCAGACACTGCTTGTCTGATAAAATGATACCTGATGTCAATGTGCTTCACTCTGCTACCCATGACCTGGTTCGCGGCCAAATGTAAAATGCTATGGCTATCACTATGAAGATTAACCACGCCGTGCTTCAATCCCATTTCCATGATAAGCCTATCCAACCAAATAGCTTCCTTTGCCGCTTCTGCTGCTGTCACATATTCAGCTTCCGTTGTTAAATGAGCTACGCATTTCTGCAAGGTAGACCTTCAACTAATGCTTCCATCGCCAAGTGTAAATACATACCGAGTTGTAGATCTCCTTTTATCTCGATCTTGTCCGTAGTCAGCATCAACGTAACCAAACAAGGATTTGGCATTGTCTAATAGACCATGAAACAATAAGCCATAATCCAGAGAACTCTTCAAATATCTCAAAATCCATTTCACTGCTTCCTAGTGAACTTTCCCTGGATTTGACATATACCTGCTCACCTTGCCCATCGCAAAAGCAATGTCCGGCCTAGTGCACACCATCAAATACATGAGGTTGCCTACAGCTTGTTCATAGAGAACACATGACATATTTCCTTTCTCCACCGCATCCGTAAGACATTGAGCTGCAAAGAGTTTGAAATGTGCTGCCAAAGGAGTCTATACTCCTCTGGAATCCATCATGTTGAACATGTCAAGTATACGACGAACATACTTGCATTGACTCAACCATAGTTTCTTCTGCTCATGATCTCTATGTATCTCCATGCATAATATTCTCTTTGACTCCCCCATATCCTTCATATTAAATGCATACTTCAAGTAACTCTTGCATTCATCAACATTGGATTGGTTTTTCGCCAATATGAACATATCATCAACATAGAGTACTAAAATGATGAGATTGAACGTCTCATCATTTACCTTCTTCATGTTAACACAAGGATCATACACACTCCAAAAAAATCCTTGTGCTTTCATGAACTGATCAAATCGCGTGTTCCACTGCCTAGGAGCTTGCTTCAATCCATACAATGATTTCAATAATCTACAAACCAACATTTCTTTGCCTTTGACCTCAAAACCAACAGGTTGTCTCATGTAGATCTCCTACTCTAAATATCCATAGAGAAAAGCTGTAACCACATCCATTTGACCATTAACAAGATCAAAGATCGCAGCCAGTGCACATACCAGACGAATTGTAGCATACTTAGCTACCAGTGAGAAAACTTTGTTGTAGTCCACGCCCTTCTCTTGGGTGAAACCTCTAGCCACCAACCTAGCTTTGAAGATTTTCGCCTCGTCTCCTCCTGGATTATCTTTCAGCTTGTACACCCACTTGGAGTCAATCATCCTTTGATTGGTAGGAGACTCAACCAGCTCCCAAGTGTTATTTTCAATTAGGGATTCGATCTCCCGCTCCATAGCACTATTCCACTCAAGCTTATTGACCGAAGCTTGAGCTTCTCTGTATGAAGAAGGTTCAACTTCTTCCAAAATCAACGCTATACCATCCCTATCTTTGATATCAAAGTCACAATCTTCTAGAATGGATGAATTTGCCCACACACCAAACCTTTCAGGAGCCCTACTAGCACGATGTGATCTCCTAGTAGACGTTTCAGGTTGATCTCTGTTGTTTGAAACTATTGCAATATGCACATCAATGATAATTCGCTCAAGTTCCTCATGTTTTTGATGAACCGGTGCTTCTTCTTGTGACAGATCGTTAGTGATATAATGATCAAACTCTCTCACAGTGATATCCATGACTAGAGATTTTTCCTTGTCAATACGAGTAATCTTAGAATTCTCCCCCTCTTTCAATAAGCCAAGCTCATTGAAAGAAACATCTAGACTGACAATCACCTTACGTGATCCTATGCTAGTGGATCCCATAGCCTGTAACCTTTCACACCACTAGCATATCCAAGAAAACGACAATTCTTAGACGTATGATCTGACTTAGTTCTGTGCTCCTTTGGCGTAAGAGGATAACCAGTACAGCCAAAAACGTTCAAGCAGCTGTAATCCGCCATCCGTCTATGCATGAGTTCAAACGGTGTGGAAAATTGGATTGCACTAGAAGGAGAGAGGTTTTCCAAATAAACTACGGTGTTGACGGCTTTGGCCCAAAACTCTCCTGGTAAACCAGATTCACTTAGCATACTCCGCACCTTTTCCAACACTATTCTGTTGAGTCTTTTAGAAATAGCATTTTGTTAGGGAGTGTAAACTCTCGTAAAGTGACGAGTAATTCCCTCCTCTGAACTATACCTCTGAAACTCCTCAGAAGTATATTCGCCGCCATTATCTTATCGTAAATATTTTACCCTATTGCCAGTCTGATTCTCAACTTGAATGCGCCAAGTTTTGAAGGTTGAAAAGACCTCAGACTTGTGGGTAAGTAAAAAAATATACCCACACATACCTAGAGTAATCATCTATAAAAGAAACATAGTAGAGCTTTCCTTAGAGTGAGGCAGTAGAAGATGGATCCCATACGTCACTATGTACATACTCCAGTATCTCCTTGGAATTATGAGTTCCAAAACTAAAAGCTCGCCTATATTGTTTTCCCATGATGCAGTGTTCACAAAATGCAAAGTCAAGTGTATCCAAATCCGGTAACACTTTCCTGTCATGAAGAAGAGAAAAGTACCTATCACTCATATGACCTAGTCTGGAATGCCATAAATGAGATATCTCTCTGCGAGATCCGATAAAGTTGACTTCTCCACAAATTGTGGTGCGCTCTAATAAGTACAGATTATTGTGCTTATGACCCTTAAGTATAACATTCTTATCACTACATTTGACATCCAACACTCCATGCCTAGAGCTCCACTCCAAGCCGTGTGAGTCTAACACTCCAAGAGAGATGAAGGTCTATCTCATATTAGGTATAAATCTAACGTGTGTCAGTGTTCAATTTACACTATCAAACATGCGAATTTTAACAGATCCAACACCCTCAATCTTACAAGGTTGGTCATTTTCCATAAGAATAGACCCGTTTGATGTTGAGAAAGTATAGAAGAACTCTCTAATGTAGCAAATGTGATAAGAAGAAGCACTATCCGAAATCCATACATCACCAAGAACTGTTGGTGAACTACAGAGGGCATACGTCTGGCATCATAGACCGTCGGTAAACACGTCTTCCTCTTTAGAGTGAAGATGCTCCGCAACATTCGCCACTTGAGGAGGATTCGCATCTCTGAGTTGCATCCGACAGTCCTTCTTGATATGGCCATTCTTGCCACATCTCCAACACACAAAGTTCTTCAAGTTCCTCTTGTTAGAGGATGGAACCTGAAAATGAACTCTCCTACGCTCAGGGGATCTTGATCTCTGCCGCTTGAACCCTGTACGCTGCAGATCGTCCTGACCCGATGGTTGCGTCTGACCCCTGATCACAGTAAGTGCAGTACTTGAAGTGAATGGGCGAGAGAATGACAACATCTCCTGTTCCACCGCGTTTGCCAGAAGAGCACTTACAACCTCGTTGTAAGTTACAGCCTTGTTATCACGATGAAATAGAATCTTTGATAGTGTCTGATAGGAGGAAAGCAATGAGTGAAGTAGATGCATAGCTTTCTCAATGTCAGAAAGCTACTCTTCCATACTTTGAAGATCTACCAACAAATCTCCATAGGAGTGAATGTGATCTTGAATTCTCGAGCCCGGCCTCATCCTGAAATTCAATAGCCTCATGTAGGTATTCATCACATGGGACATGAAACCGTCTCTGTAAGGCATCAAAAAGCTGTGTAACCTTAGGATACTCATCAACTTGCTTCATAATCGAAGGATCGAGATAACCCATCACAATGTAGACTGCTTGCTCTTGTGAATCCTTCCAATCAATGTCGGTAATGTGCATTGGTTTGTCTTTAAGCATATTAGCGAGACCCATAGATCTCAACTTGCCTTTCACTTGCTTTTCTCAAAGCAAGTAATCGGATCGGCCATCAAGAGGAAGAATGTTGTACCATGTTCCTGCAACTTGTTTCGAGGCCATCTTAGTTTGACGAAAACTAGAGATACCGTCTGTTGTCACGGCAATTTTGTCCTTCGGATGCATTTTCAGCTGTTGAAAATGGTCAAGATGCACTGTACGTCTGTCACCCGCGACTGAAAAAATCTGTCACCCGCGACTGCCGTCGCCCGTGACCACCGTCGCCCTCGACTGAAAAGATCCGTCACCCGCGACTACCGTCGCCCGCGACTGTATTCGTCACTCGCGACTACGAGTGCTGGCGCTTTAACCTCGTATGTATCGACCACGTGAGCGCGTACCCTAAACTTCAAACTAAACCTTTTTTTTTCTTTTTTTTTGGTGCTAACTACGTCCACAACTGACCATGTTCAGAGTGACATCTTTCAATTTCAACCATGTCCAACCTCAAACTAACCCTGACCACGCCCAACTATGAAGGTGCATAACCCTAACCGTGTGGCCGTCTACTACGTTCAATAGGATGCTGACCACGTCCAATTACAACTACGTAGGGAACTCTGCACAGTCTATTCCTTTTGCCTCGCAAGTCTTATAGTAATAGAAGTGTGTTTTACCACGTCCACAGCAGTAGCTCAGTGGTTAATGCTTCGCGCTCGCAAGCAAGAGGTCGTGGGTTCGAGTCCCTCCCGGAGCGTGTTCTCGCGCAGATGATGACCTGCGCCGCCTGGCCCCCGTCCGCGAAGTGCCCCCGCCTTCCGACTCCCAGATGATGACCAGCGCCGCCTGGCCCCCATCCGCGAAGTGCCCCCGCCTTCCGACTCCCACCCGAGACGTGCCTGCGCACGCCGCTCGGGAAGTGCTGACTCCGCCGCGCAGATGGTGACCCGCGCCGCTCGCGAAGTTCCCTGTTCGCGCAGGAGCGTAGGGGGTGGAGACGGCCTGACGAAACCCTAGTCACAGGGGTGGCAGCCGCTCGTTGGCCCTTAAGGGAACCCTAATCTGAATACTGAAAAGGAAACTGAAACTTCGAGAAAACGTTATTGAATCCGCCGCGCAGATGGTGACCCGCGCCGCTCGCGAAGTTCCCTGTTCGCGCAGGAGCGTAGGGGGTGGAGACGGCCTGACGAAACCCTAGTCACAGGGGTGGCAGCCGCTCGTTGGCCCTTAAGGGAACCCTAATCTGAATACTGAAAAGGAAACTGAAACTTCGAGAAAACGTTATTGAAACTTCGAGAAAACGTTACTGAAACTTCGAGAAAAACTTCAAGAAAACGAAACTGAAAACTTCTGAATCTGACGAGAAATCTTTGAGAAAGGGTAAACTTCGAGAAAACTTCAAACTCAAAGAAATTTCACAACCGTCATAAAATATCAGGAGCGTTAGAAACTCAAAATCATCTCAAATAACCATCACTAAAGTGTAACCTATCACTATGGAAACTGTCATCCAGATTGTCAGTGAGAAAAAACGTCAGCTGAAACTGTCACAAAGAAAAAACGTTACTGAAACTTCGAGAAAAACTTCAAGAAAACGAAACTGAAAACTTCTGAATCTGACGAGAAATCTTTGAGAAAGGGTAAACTTCGAGAAAACTTCAAACTCAAAGAAATTTCACAACCGTCATAAAATATCAGGAGCGTTAGAAACTCAAAATCATCTCAAATAACCATCACTAAAGTGTAACCTATCACTATGGAAACTGTCATCCAGATTGTCAGTGAGAAAAAACGTCAGCTGAAACTGTCACAAAGAAAAACCTTCAGCACACAAACTATTCGTGAGAAAACCGTCAGGTGAAAACTGTCATTAAGAAAACCGTCAGCTAAAAACTGTCACAAAGAAAAACCTTCAACACACAAATTGTTCGTGAGAAAACCGTCAGCTAAAAACTGTCACTAAGAAAACCTTCAGCACACAAACTCATTATATATCCGAAGCTAAAACTGACTCTGATGCCATTTGTAGACGTAAAACCAAGAATCATTCAAGTCAAGTACGAAGACACAGGGCACTCATATAATGTGGTTCACCCTCGAGGGCTACGTCCACGGCTAGAACACTTAGCAATTTTACTGACAAGTGAATACACAATACTTCAGCTCCTCAAAGAAGCCTTGGCTTTGGGGGTATATTTATACCCAAAGCCACCGACACACATAACTATAAATAGCTAGAGCCTGAGGTTACTCCTTAACCGGAGTTAACCTCAACATACTCAAGATTCATGTTGTGTTGCATATGCATTATGTTATGCATTTAAAATAAACAGATATAAATAGTTACATGAATGGTTTGATTTGTTTACCATAAAACCAAAATATTGCTAAATCAAAAATTAAATTTGTCATTTTAAAAGTTTTGATGGGTTTTATTATGAAGTAATACTATAGCAAACCAATCAATAATGTTTGAATCAACAAAAGTAACTAAGAGTTTAATTTACATCTACTAATATTCTACAAATTTAAAGTTGAATTCACATAAAACAAATGTGTCTTTTTAATCAAATATATATTTCAATCATTTATTACTTCATGTGGAAAAATTCTATGTGGATAGATTTTTTTTGTAAACAACCAAACGATTTATTGTAGAGATGAAACACATATTTGACAATTTTTTGTTACATATATAACATTTCAAATTGTAATAAATTGAAAAATATATATATTCAATTTATTAAACTTCTGATTTTTAATAATGAATTTTTTTTAAATGGAATATGTAGAAGAATGATAATATTGCTTTGATGTTGTATACACTTGTTACGTAAATCTAATTTCACAACCATTAGTAAAATTATGTAATGAGCAACAAGAATAAACTATTGAGTGATTATATGTTATTGAATGTGATAAAGCTTGATAGTTAAAATATATACCATATTTGGTTATATGAATGATATTTGTATAAAAACATACACATATTTTTTTGAGTAAAATGAACTTTTATTCTACATTAATATCATGTTTAATAAAATCAATCATTTTATGAAATTAATAAATTTTTTTTGTTTTACTAAACATATATAATTGAAAAAATGTTATATTAATAAAAGGTTATGAATTTTTAAAAAAATTTAAAATTGTAGTTTGTTGAAATAAAATATGTTGTAATAGATCAAGATATAATATCTTAGGTCAAATTATCTATCATAAATCAAATTTTTCTATATTTATCTTATTTTTGTCTATATTAACTTTGATTAAGGATTATACTCAGGTTTTAGCTATTTATAGCTAGATGGGTTGTCGGTGTTGGGTATATATACCCAAAGCTTCTACTCTATACACGCAGAAATCAGTTATTAGTAAAACTCTCTAGCATGTTCCAACCATAGCACTCTGAAGGTTATGTGTTTTGTCTCTCTTATGCTCATGCTTATGACTTTAGATGGACTTGTAACAATTTTTACGTTAGTTGTAACTAACTATAAATGATGACATATGACAATAAGTAAAAAATTATTGATAAAATTTGTAAGTTGTTAAGATAATGTGATGCAATAAAAAATAAATAAATGTATTTGGTAATTTAGAACTATTAATTAAAATTACGTTTGTAATATTATAAATAAAAATAGATAAAAAATACGTAAAATCTCGTGATGTAATTTTATCATAAATTCGTATTTTTTTCAATTCAATACAAAACCTTCATGATACTTCAAAAGTTGTTGAAAATGTCCGATATTTATAAATAGAAACCCTTAGAGAATATACACGCCTTGTTACCAATTATCTCTTTCCAGTTTAGATAAAGATATTTTTAATGGTTTTCCATACTATCAGGGATTTTGTACTCTTATATATGACAAAATAGCTCATAAGTAAGATGATTTTGTAACTGATTATACTCAAAATACCCATACCTTTGAATTTTGTAAGTAATAT
Organism: Marchantia polymorpha subsp. ruderalis; assembly: GCA_037833965.1. Taxonomy (NCBI): domain Eukaryota; kingdom Viridiplantae; phylum Streptophyta; class Marchantiopsida; order Marchantiales; family Marchantiaceae; genus Marchantia; species Marchantia polymorpha. Next base: position 27,105,424 of record AP031351.1, on the reverse strand, counting down.
CATTACGACCGAACATAAATTCATAATGAGCCTTTTGTATATATGACGCTTTGATTAATCTTCTGTTCAACCTATGTTCTATCTTAAAAGAAAATTTTCAAACGCAACCTATATGACTAAGAACATGGCAAATGTTGCTACATTCATCACCCATTCAAAAATTGAATAATAGTCAGTTTTGATAATTGTATAGTCTATTTTTATAATATTATAATGATTGCAAGGGGATTTAAAAAAATGATTAATAATTGACAAACTTTTTTAAAACTGTGTACACTTTTGCAACGAAACTTTATATCATCAATTATGATTTTTGACATGACAATGATACAATTATTCATTACAAATGTGGTACATATGATGGTGGTATGAAAAATCCACAGTTGGATTAATCTCAAGGCATTATGATGATGATAATTTTGCAAGAAGTATTTTATCCTGTATTTTATCAACTACAAAGCATGATTAGGAGTCAAGAGAAAAGTACATATCTTGTTGAATGAGTAGATAATATATTTAGAATGACTTTATTATTATCGAATTATAACTAACTTGAGATACGCATACGTTACAACATGATCTTTTTAATAATTCCCAATGATTTATGATATACATTTGTTATATTTATTTCGATTTAACATTTTTTATGGATTTTATATCACTTTGAAGATAATTGTATACGGGTAAGTGATATTAACTATATCCGATGTTACTTACAATTGTTTCTAAATGCAATTTGTGAACTACTCATGTATATTCTCATGCTCTTTGTGTGATATCATTATCCACATACAAGTCGGGACAACTCCCAACACCTAGATCCAAATCATCGTCGTTTTAAATAGCAGATGTAGTGTTCATTGTTTGAAACTTTGAAAAAGAATGTCATTGACATATACTAAACTCTTCAATTTTGTCTGTAGATGTATCGAGAAAGAATAAAAGTGCAATGTTGACTTGGTATTTCAGATGGTGAAATTTTATTTCATAATCAAATGTACATGTGATCGATATAACCCAAATATCCACAACATCTCACGTATACCAAAGAGGTCTGAACTTCCGACCTAGAGGATGAGTAAAGTGCCCGGTTGTGAAAACTGCAAAAGTTGATCTCTTCTTGATAATAATAACCAGCAGGGAATAAAGGCGGAATTTTCTTAAGGTTTGAGGAATTCTTTCGATCCTGTGTTGGTATTTCTTCGCTCCCGTCCCCGTGTCGAGTGACGGAAGGAACAAGCAAGGCGCGGGACGGAGCAGGCAGACGAACTCTGACATGAGCGAGGAAAGAAGACGAGAGCGATAGTAATGTGAGCAAGCATGTTCGAGGCAGGCTCGATGATCGAGTCTGGCACCTGGAGGAAGGCGAGGACGAGGAGGGTGCCAGTCGAAGAACGGAAGAATACGGCTGGATAACGAAACGACCGAGGAACAGGGGGAGGAGCTCCAGCGAGGGAGGAGGGAGAGTGGAGGCACATATGAGCAGTCTGAGAAGGAAGGCACAGGAAGGGTCGCGCGGGGTTGAATGAAGCTGGCTGTAGGCCGAGAAGGATCGATGGGGGATGAAAAGGTCCCAATCTCCGCTGCGCTGCGAGTTGCGCAGGATGCGTTGGTGAAGGGTCAATATCAGGAAGTCGTAAAGCAGTGCAAAGTGATTCTCAAACAGGATCGTAATAATTATGACGGGTATGTGCTCTTAGGATCTGCGCTTTTGCAGCTGAAGCAGCATGGGCAGGCGGAGAAGGCCTTTCGCCTTGCAATTGGTGTTAATAATTCGAAAATGGCTGCTTGGCAGGTACGAGTCGGTCATAAAAAATATTTGACGTAATTATTTGAATGGCTTGAAGCGAATGTGAGGAAGAAGGATTTTAGGGTGCCACAACTTGGGCGAGCTTTTCTCGCTCCGCTGATGATGCATACGAACTGCCCGAGTGGAAGTTTGTTTTCAAACTAATTTTTGTTTCTGGGTTTATCTCTCTTTCTCGATATGTTTTTACGTAGGAGTCAAAATAATTCTTGATTTCATGCCAATGCAGTTGAGCTCTGTTGCATTGTCCTTGGTGCTGCAGCCATGGATCTCTGTACCCGGCTCCTGCACTACTCCAGGGAGATTGCTAATTGTGTTCAGCAAATTGGACTCTTGCATGTTCGTTGTGCCCGTCTTTTATTTGAGCAGCGTCTCGTGGAGATTTATGAATCGACAGCGAACATCAATGAGCTCGTGGAGGCATGCGAGGCCATTAGGGAGCGTACACAGGTGCTGGGAAAAATGGAGCGTTACGTTGAATATACTCAAAAGCTTGCCAACGCCCACCTAGCACAATCGAACTTCAAGAAAGCTTGCGTAATCTGGCAGGAATTAATCGATAGTTCTTCCACTCCAGAATCAGTTCGCTTTGAAGCAGTTTGTGGCATATCGGACGCTAAGTCAGCTCTGCTCGAGAGGTCCATACAAGAGGAGTACAAGAAACGTCTCTCTCAAAGTGAGAGGGCCAGTAGTTCCTTAAGAAGCTCTCAGGAACATCCTTCCACGTATTGCATGAATTCATCTTGCGACGAAGACCTGTTACTTTTTGTGGAAGAGGAGTATATTGACCGTGAGTTGAGCAAGGAAGTGGAGGAACTCTTGCGCAGGACTACTTCAGAAGTAGGCCCACACTTGGAGCGCCACCATGAGATGCTTCTACGTCTATTAGTGCGTCGCATGCGTGCAGCTCGTCATTCTGCAGGTATTGCCGCATCTCTTGATGCATGATGTGTCTTGGTGATTCTAAATTCGCGACAATAGTTTTAAATCGTTCATTACTTTGCCTGTGCAGAAGGGGATATTCGGAGAACGGCAAAGTTGCAAACTTTACGCCAGTGTATGAGTATGATATCGTCTTGCATCAATATGACCGCGTTCGAAGTAGCTTGTAAACTTCTGGAGGATGACGATAGTAAGGACCTGTTTGAAGAACTTGGTTACGCTCAGCAAATTTCCAAGCACAATGTCGAGCCACCTCTCGTATGGCTCGGGAGGTGTTTTGCCCATACTTACCCAGGGCATGGTATCGCTTTGTCTGCTCTTGGCTTTGCGATGCATTACAACTCCTCTAATGGTTCAAGGTACGAGGGGTATGCATGTTCGACAGCAATGTCACTTATCTTTAATTTGCAAGTAATCTATGAAGACTTAGGGATTCGTGGTAAAGGCTGTATGTATTTGCACGTTGTTTATTGTTGCTGCTCACAACAAGCAACAAATTAGATTGAGCCCTTGTAGCGTGAGTTTTAGAACAGGATCTCGTTCTCAACATCTTCTCATAATGTTATATAGACAAAAGTTTTAAAGTGTACCACGAGATATACGGAACTTAATAATGGAAATGGAGAATTTAAGCTTACACTGAGAGTAAAAAGCGAAAAGTACGTGAAAAGTACCCCATCACATACCTTCTCAAGTCGCGCCTCTATTTCCACTGTATCTTGCGTTCAGAGTGTTCAAAGCTGCTTATTCGTCTTCCATATATACTTATCATCTTTACATGATAAGGCTCTGTATGGTAAGCTGCTGCTCTTTGAAATCAAATTTCTTCCGGCCTGTAAAATCTACTGGCTCATAGTGTATTCAAAGCTGCGAAATTGTGTCTCTCATGGATTTGAAGTTCTTACAAGTTGAGGCTCAGACTGTTCGAGCCTTTATTCAATGCCCAAAGTTGCTGCTTATTGGAAACAAATCTTTACAGTCCGGAAAACTTCACAGGTGGAGTACGTAGTCAAAGTGTCATTGAGCCTATTCTGATACATCCAGGAGTCAACGACTCCTAGATGCATCAAACGAACCTTTACGAAAGGGAGAAACTTCAACGTTGGATAGATCCTCTACACTCTTCCGCCTGTTCTCCCCCTTCGGCCAGTGTCTTGGGCCCCATCTTTCATTTTCCTTTCAGTTTGTTACCACTAGCACTTCTCAGCCATGGCGCAGAGTCTGTGGTCTCCAGGCTACGACAGGCAATTGTCTGTAAGCGCAGCTTTGCATATTTAGGCCGCAATAAAGCGAGCTTCATCATTCTTTCTATGACATACCTGTCCACCGAGAGAAGTCTTCTCGAGCATAACCGAGTTCTCAAGTTTAGAGATTGATTAGCACGTTACATGAGAAACAATCAATGAGTTCTTTCAGTTAGATGAATCTATCTTGTCAGTGTGTTGGGTTTGTCACACTTGTTGTACTTGAATGCTGTTACATCTTCTTCTTACAGCTCTCCTCATTGACTGAGTCGTTGTGCGTGCATTTAGTTTGGAGCGAAAGAGGATAATCTGTGAAAAGGCATTACGACTCGATGACAATTGTGTAACTGGGTATGTTACAAACCGTCACTGCACCGTTGGTAGTCTGCCAGACTTGTCGTAGACTCTGTCCTTCATATTTCTATTTTTAAATCCCCACTTCGGAACAAAGGCCATCACTTTGAGAAGAGTTGACTTGAGGATAATACTCCAATTGCAGGTGGCAGGTTTTGGCAAACGTCCACGTCCAACAGAGTTCTTACTCAAGCGCAGCTGAATGCGTCAGACGTGGACTGCACGCAGTTTGCAGGTCCCGCATGAATTATGGGTTGAGTTTAGTTATTGTCGAGGCAAAGTTTCAACTAACGCTTGGTCAAACACATCTTGCAACTCAAGATCTCAGTGAAGCGGAAAGGGCCTTTCGTCATGTGGCCGAGGTAACTCAAATGGTTCTCTAGATATTGTCTACTTTGATATGTATTTAAGAGTTAATATTAACATCAAACCTCAACCTACTCTTAAGAAACTTTAAAATGTCTTCTTGCAGGAGGTCAAGGAAACAACTGCCAAAGAAGGTTGTTTACTGGTTGCTGCCGCCAATGAGGTGCTTATTCTGATAGCATTTCGACAACTTTTTGGGTTCGGATATGGACTGTTCTGTAGGGAGGCATTTGTACTTTTCAGGTCAGGCAGGCATGTAGTCAGGTTGACTTTTTGTGAAGACGTACTTTGGGGATGTTTTTTAAAAAATTCTTAATGTTTATATATTTCTTCTCGATAATAGGGACTTGCCAAAGTTGCACTTGCGCGAGGCGATGTGGAGTTAGCGTGTGCAAGGCTGAATGTGGTGCTGGCGTTGAACCCTGACAGTCATTGGGCACTTGCAGAGCAAGGCTGGTTGGCATATCAGCAGGAGAATTGGAAGAAAGCTTTGCTATACTTAGAGCAGGCTGTTGCTCTCCAGCCTAGTATGGCTAGCTATCACTACCGGCTGGTGTGCTCCTACTCTGCCTTATGTGGTGTGGCTGTTTGGCTTGTATCAACGGATGCTAGTGATTTACAGAGAGTTACTTTCTTAAACTTACAGAGAGTGAGCTTGTCAATGTATAGCACTTTAGTTCTAATTGCTTACGACTTGCAGGGCCTTTTGTATTGGAAAGCAGGTGGGTTGATGTCAGAGTTAAAGGACAAAGTTTTATCACAGCTTTTGGAAGCTGTAAAGTTGGATCCCACTCAATCCGAATTCTTTCGGCAATTGGGTCATTGTTACAACAGGCTTGCCGGAGATACGCAAAGGGCTATCCGCTGCTATCAAAAGGCAGTTAACTTGAATCTCGAAGATGAAGAAGCAGGGGTATAGTCTGTACTCAGTTCAAACGTCTGTGATAACTAATATGTAGTGAGTCATCAATTTCGCACGCTCACAGGCTGTCTTTAAGCAGAGGGACTCACATGCATGGCTTTTACTGGAGTATATGTTTCCGGATGAAATGATAGACCACAATTCGCACTTATCAGACTGCTTCATCTTCATCTTATCTTCTTCTCGCTTCTTACCATTCAGTTTGCCGTTGGAATTGTGTTCTGGAGTTCGTTGTTTTGTTTATTAAAGGTGGCCTAAAGCTTGTGAAGTCAGCGAAGAAAGTCACTCAACAATTACTGCAGGAATCCAAAAGAGAATGGGAAAAAACTATCAATCATCTGCATAAGCATCTGCAGGTGGTCTATTTGGGGTTTCTGAATTTCTCCTCTCGTAATGCAGGAGGCACTGTGTGATCTGCTGGATTGTGGGGGTCAGGAAGTGTTGGAAGTAGATATATGCAGAGGAGCTTCACAAAAATCGCGTCGCGCATTTTGGGCATGGCGCCGTCTCGGTCTTTTGCAGGTTTTATTCTAAGCATCCTAAGTTCAAGCATACGCGGTGAAAATTGAAATCTACACTGTATATTAAACAAATCCTACGTGCCTTCAGTATACAAGCTCTCTCCTGCTGGTCGTGGTGCCCCTTGGGGCCTTCTCCCGCTCCCCGCGTACTCCGTGCCTATGGGTCCGAAGGATACTTTCTTTGGCTTCACGAAAGGACCTGAAGAGACGTACACCTGCTTGTTGAGTAAGCTACTTACTGTCTGGTTTTTGTTAGGGTTTTTTTCCGCTCGAAGTCATTCTTGCGGTTATTCGCACCATCGGGGTCTTTTGACACTGTTACTGTGAGCTCTTGCTCTCGGCGTTAGTAATTAGGGTTTCTTGTTATTCCAGCCAGCTGAAAAGATGGTATTTGTTCGTGCTTACGAAGAAATGCGGCCTCATCCGTTGGACCGAAACCTCACAAGACGACTTCCAACTGTAACCTGAGGTCTACACTCTTGCTCATGGACGAGAGGGACTTTCGTTTGCTGATGAGTTACTGGAAACAGCGGGATCAGATTGTTTACGCTCACTTTCTTTTGGAGTTGTATTCTATACGTGTGGATTGTATCTACACTAGCACCTCCCTCCCTCCGTGTCCTCCGGGTACTTTTTGTTTCCCACTTCAGATCCACTGCCTCCGTTCTGCGTTGCGTTATTGGTTTGTTGTCGTAGATGTTTGAGATGTCCCCACCGTTAATGTTGTTTCGATCATCTGAACCCTGTGGCAGCAGTTGATTAAGATTTCTTCCAGATGTACCATCAGCAGTGCCTGATGGTTCTATCAGCTCTCCTTGATTAGCCATAGCTTGTTACCACTCATCCTTTCCCTCAGCAATTTAAGATCAGACTCTAGATTGCACTCCCCACACTTAAATTGAGACCAACGTAAGCCTAAAGTAAATTAGTAGTTACCTATGGTAAGTAATTTACGTATAGTTTTACAATGACAATCTTACTGCTAACTCCGAGATTAACAATCACATAATGTTGCCCGTTCATCCACTTGGACTTGGGCTCTGTTGGACTATATCGCCTCCAGTTTCTTTCACACACGATTTCGGTTGTCCTAAGCTCGTTGACTTCTTGATGAGATGCTTTTGCTCACATCTTCCTGCGTTGTCTTGAGTTTTCACCTCTTACTTTCGTCTTTCATTCACGTTAATTGTCGTGAGACCTGCAGCTTTCACTATCCCTCCAGTATCCTGTAACTCTTCTAATATCATTCATAGCCCCCCTCATGGCCAGTAATGAGTACTTGTACTTGGTCTCGCTTCTTTTAATTTATATTGCTCGTTGCTCTTATAAGCTTTCTCTTGTGCTGTGCATTGAACTCATGGATATCGTCCAGGACTGAGTTTCTACATACCTTCTTTTGAAACGCCTTTTGCTTTCAAGTAATCAACTACAGGAGCATATTTTATTTGTAATTAAATATCTCTGTAGTTCCAGTCTTCTGGGGTGGATAGTGTATTTGGTATAGCAGATTGTAAACCGGACTCTTTAGTTCAGTATCCTGCATTTGCGTTTATGAAGATTTGGAAGCCGCTAAGTTATATTCCTCTTAGTTTAACATCTGGAAAAACAAGCTGGCATCAAGCAGATTAGGCATAAAATGTAAAGCCTCTAATCAGAAGACATCACTACAGGTATTTCACAAAGAATGGTCAGAGGCTGTTCCAAATTTGCAGCACGCTCTTCGAGGCTACGTCACAGATGGCGACTTGTGGGAGGTGAATCACATCTTGGAGCATCTCTTTGATTAGTGCAACACTCTAATAATTCGTCATGCTTTCAATCTTGTGCTATCCATATCTTCTTATTTTCTTAGGATGTTTCCATCTTGCCTTGATTTTGGTTAGTTAAGTGTGGTTTACAGGATGGATATTGTGTAATCATGATTTAGCAGCCCTTGACTTGCTGGGATTTTCTTCACAATTATATTGACTGTCGCTTGGTCTATCTTAGGCTCTTGGATTGGCGTATCAACATCTTGGAATGCTCACTGCCGCTTTGAAGGTCTGCTTGGAGATTTTATGCTTAAGAGATATCCTCATCAGCCATAGTTTGTCCTAAGCTTTTGATTCTTGTAATGGTCTGAATGTTTTTGGACATTTTTTAACAAATTTACTTTTATAGATTCTAGCCAATTTTTGCTCTCTACTGACGATTGTTGACTAATTGACTAGTTATTTCTTCATTAAAAAAATTTCTTCAAGTAGAATTCGAGGTGCAATACTTCTGTAATGTATGCAGTTCGTTGCATGCTTTGCATTCTCACACTGTCAGAATTTGAACAAATCAAACAGGCTTATGGACGTGCAACTAGCCTTGGGGATATTCCTTCTCTCTTCGCTTTGTTGCAAACGGGCAACATTCTTCTGTTGCTTGGGTCGTATGAAAAGGTCAGGTGACTTACCATAAACTTGTAGTTCTGTATCAATCACGCTCTCCAACAAATCGAACCTTTACTGCTCAGTCTTTTGGCTGTTATATGAAGGCTCGCAATGTTGTCGATTGTCTGCTGCATATTCTCAATGTTTTCATTTCCCGCACAAGTCCTTTTCGCACGAGTGCGAAAAACGATATTGCGTTTTCGCACTAGTGTAGGGCGTGTACAATTAGTCTAAAAGTCTAGTTTCAGCTATGTGGTAAGAAGTACGTGCTGTTAACGATTTTGATGTTGGCACACTGCAGGCGACTGATGCCTTTCGGGAAGCCTTACAACAAGATTCCGGTCACGTAGGTGCTCTTTGTGGCCTTGCGGCAGCAATTTTAGGGTGCGCTCGTAAATGTATGAGCATCGGTGCCTTCGCCTGGAGCGCTTCGTTAGGGAAGGTGGGCATTACAAGAGGAAATTGCTGTGAGGACAATACCAAGATTCACCTTACGTCTGTACAACGAAGCACAAACCACTAGGAAATTTCAACTTGTGGACTTAATGGATTACTCTTGGTGTCAAAACAGGATGCTCTTGAACTTCTACGGTTGTCTATTCCCTGCTGTAGCAATATTGGAGCGTTTTGGAAACTTCTGGGAGATTTAGAGGTAAATCACTTTCTTGTTTGACTCCACACTTTATTTCTAAACACTTCGACTTTAAATGAACACTTATTTGTCATTTCCTCTTATAGATATGTTATCATATGAGACCATTATCGAAACTTGTACAAAAGATTTACAACTCTGAAGGAGTTGCAGTCATTGCCTCGATATCTTAGTCTTGAGCTCGCTAAATCTTGTATACTGCTTTTCGCGCCTAAACTGTTACTATCCGTTTTTTCTACATTTTGTTTCTAACTATAGTTTAATCATCAACTTTTGAGTTATGTTGTTAGAATATTTTAGGCAAGCAATAAATACAGTTTGTTGTGGGTTACCATCTTTAAGGTATCGTACTGAAGAGATGTCAGTTTTCCGTCTCTCCGCTGGTCTCTCTGGAGACTTTTGGTTGATGGAGTCAGAAGCTCAATACCAGACTCTCAATTAGATTTCGTGACCAAGTTACTTATCTTTCACGTAGGATGAGAAGTACGTGGGGGTAATTTTCAACAATATCTGACGTTACTTCTCAAATTACCTGATTCAGGTAACATATGCTCAGGCATTGCCTTGCGAGGAACTGGACTCAATGAGCGTCTCCACGCAAGAAGCGTCAGTACGCATGACTATACAATCAGCTATCGATTTGTGGTACAAAAAGCGAATAGCCTCTTTGAAAAGAGCAAGGGTTTTTTACCAACGTGCGCTGCACCTGAGTCCCTCTCAAAGCAGCCTATATTCCGACCTAGGCCTGGCTCTCGATCTTATCTCATCACTTGAGCATGAAAACTCCAGCAGCAACTCTTCTTGGTTAGTCTTTGTGGACTTGATGCAAAGGAAGACTTAACTTCTGTCTTCTTCTTCGCCCATCTAAAAATAGCGTGATGACTGAATATCTGTCTTGCTTAGGATGCCCGCTGTGACGGCCATATGTGGAGGACTACGTGTGGATGGGGATAACCCAGATCTGTGGGTGACTCTGGGTATGCTGACTAAACATAAGGGACTTCGTCAGCACTCCTTCATCCAAGCATTACGAATAAATGGAAATCATGCCCTCGCGTGGGGTGGTCTTGGACAGGTATCTTCTGAAAGGTTTATGAAACTTTTGGAAACTTTTTCAGAAAATTATGCTTTGTCATTATGTTCACGATGTCTTAAGGATACTACGCAACATTCTGATATCGTTTTGACTCTAGTGCAGCTGTACCTTAGAGAAGGTCAAGAAGCTTTGGCAAGGGAAGCTTTCGACCGAGCGAGAAGTGCGAATCCTACTCTTCCCCTTCCGTGGGCAGGAATGGCATATTTTCATAGTCTTGCTGAAACGTGAGACCCCGATCTTACAACGAGGATCGTTGCTTGGTGCTCTATTTTCGATCCATTGAGATCCGTCAGTTTTTGTTATGGGTCCAGTTTTGTTTGGAACACATGAATACCAACATACCACTCGTGTGGTGACTTCGATGACCAAAGCAGACGGATGTGGACAGTTTAATACCAGAATGAGGTTTTTTAGCCTAGTGACCCTGCTACATGTATTGCCTCCTTGCAGTGGTCTGTGTTTACTGATTGTTTGGATCCACTTCATGGCAGTACCAAAGATCTACAAGAAGCTTATGCGAGCTGCATGTATGCGGTTCAGCTTTCACCGGTGAGTTCTCCTCCCATTGAAGCTGTAAGAATCGTGGAAACTACACCGGCAGTCAATGGATGTTGCGTCAATTCCGCCTACTTCGCGTGATTTTTCATTCAGGATGTTATACGATGGTATCGAAGCAGTGTTGTCTACAATTGGCGTTTAGACAAAAAGTAGATGCCGGCTGGAAAATGTTTGCTTTTTAATCTTAAGCTCATGAGGTTTTCATTTGTTTGGGTAACAGACAACAGAGGTGCAGCTAGGTCTCGGAAAACTAGCCGCTCATGCGCAACAACTTCAAGCTGTGGAAGTAAGGCTGCTTGTCCATGTGCTCTTGCTTGTAATTCGTACGGAGCATTGCAGAAGCATTTGTAAACTATATGGCAATTGTTAGGCTTAATCTAGAAGTTCTACAACCCTAATTCGTAAGGTATTCTGTAGGTGTATGCAGCTTTGCAGCAAGCAGTTCATCATGCACCACATAGAGCGGAAGCTCACAATTTGAAAGGACTTGCTTGTGAGTCAAGAGGAGACTACGAAGGTGCGATAAAGGCTTTTCGCCGGGCACGTTGTTTGGTTACTTTCTCAACCGATACTAAGAGCGGCCCTTCTTCGCAGAAAAACCTGGCAGTTTGTACAAACCTTGCCAGAGCGCTTTGCAAGGTTTGCATTCTCGCAGTATTTACTTTTCTTAGCTATCAGATGTATAGAAATACTTGTCTTTGTGAATGCTCTGTTAAAGCCCAGTGCTGAAAACTTATAACGGGTCTCGCTTTCTATGTATATATGACTGTCTTGTGCTGGAGATTACGAGCTTGTATTTCAAGGGCAGTTAACTAACAAGTGTTCAAGTGCTTTATTGCTCATTATTTGTTCTCTTTTTCTCAGGCAGGTGCGTTTGTCGCTGCTATACAGGAGTACGAGGTGCTGGGAGAGCTGGGTATGTGCACAGCTACGTCGTTTGCAGTTCGCCAATAGAATTTCATTTATCAAGTTACATGTCGCTCTTAGTCATTCGATCTTATGTCATACTGTTGAGAATTCCCGATCAACTGCTCTTCTTGTGGACGATCAGTTGGAGCCCTAATACAAGTTACGAGCCGGATATTAACTTACCATGTTATATGGCAAATGAACAGGGCTCTTAAGAGACGATTCTGGAGCGCTTCGCGGTTATTCTGTCGCCTTGTGGCAAGTTGGGAACAAGGAGAAGGCAGTCGTTATGGCCAGGAAGTCGATGGAAGTAGAAATGGATGCAGCAAGCATTATAGGTGGTCAAGCTCTTCTCGTGAAGATGATTTACTCAAACTCAGGCTGCTCACCCGCTTTAGCTGAAATGCAAACGGCTCCAGTTGAAATGTTTTCAGACACGAAGTTCTGCTTAAGTGCTCTTGCCATAGCTGCGTTGTCTGGAAATGAAAAGACATTGTACAGCCTTATAAATTCATGTAAAGATTCTCTTGGACACGAAGGTCTTATACAAGCTCATCTGCTCGCTGCCGCTTCTAAGCAGGTCTTGTTTCTCTCCATCTTATGCGCACAGTTCTTTATCTATGGAGTTTGAGTACAAGTCAAAATGAGATATAGCCTTTTTATCGTGTTAGAAGGATGCATGATATTACCCCCTTGGAGATTAAAACTTTCATTAGCTGTGTGGTGTGGGATTTGGAAATGTAAGATGGCAGCTTCAGCAGCTTGGAGTATATGCTGAAGCGATGAAGCCTCGTGTGCTTGGGCTGGAACAATACCTCACGCGTGGGATGTCCATTGGCCTTCAAGGAACTTGTTTTTTGAGGGGAGAGAAATATAACAGGAACTCTTCTCATGAGGTTATAAAGTAATCACCAAGACTTTTCACGAGAAGGTGACAGTTTCGATCAAACATAGCAGGATAATGCTGGGGACGGAAATGGAAGCGATGGTGGAAAATTCGCAATGTGTAGAAACTGTTAGATTTGGAGGGATATCAGTATATAGTTAGATTCTGTTGTGTGTTGAAGCTCTTTCCTGTGTCTCCTTTTTGGTTAAGTACAGGCAGGACAATTTGATATTTATTCTGTTGTTGATATTCATAACCCTTTTACAGATATCAGGCGAGCGGAATTTGATAGCTGCTATACAGGTTCTCCAGAAGACATTGCACTTATTTCCTCAGAGTGTTTACCTGCGGTAACTTCTAAACCCAAATCAAATGTTTCTCATATATATGAAATGCTCTTCATTTCAATATGGAGATGAAAAGAATAACTAGCACTTTATCTAAAATGATTAGGTAGTTCAGATTCTCAACGTTTTTTTACTGTGAGTGATGGAAGATATTTTTTTGTCTGTCATCAGTGCTAGGCTGGGGGAGTTGATACTGGAGAGCAGCCTTGGGAAGAAGGCCGATCTCGTACCTAGATGCTGCCAGATTTCTTACACGTTTGTTCAGAGGAACGCAAATTATGGAGATCTTTGTAGTGCCCTAGCTGCCGCAGCTTGTGCATGTGCTCATTGTGGACAACTGGAGTCCTGCAATTTTTCCCCGTGTAAAGGACAAGTTTCGCCTGCGAGTTCTTTGATTCGCCAGCTGCAAAGGTATCAGATGAGCTCTTTACGTTGGCATTTCTTTAGCTCTGTACTTTCACTAGTAAGTGGTGGAAACATCACTAGTATCGTAAATATCCAAGGTTTTTGTCAGTGGTAAAACTTCTGAAGCTGATTTGTAATTTCCTCTTTAATTTTGCAGATGGGCTCACAAAGAACCATGGAATGTGGAGGCTCATTATCTCTTAGTTCTCAATTTAATGCAGCAAGCAAAGGCTCAAAATTTTCCGGCCAACCTTTGTCAAGCTATACGACGTCTCGCAGCAACAACAGTTTCTTCATTGCCAACGAAAAATGGCGATCGGAGCTTTGATAGACGTTTGCACGTTGTACTACTCGTGATTATATCTGAATGTACAATGCGTCTCGCAGATAACACTTCAGATAATCAACTAGAAGAAATAGTCTCACAGCTCAGATATTTTTCTAGTGTATCAGAAATAGCCGCACTGCAGCTGGCTCGCGTGTGTGCTTTCAAACAAGACTACCGCTGCTTAGAAGAGCTGAGCAACGCTCGACGTCTGCTTAGTGCAGATGACATTCCGGGGTGGTTCACGGTTATCGAGTTGCAACAGCGGTGCAAATTCCAGGAATTAAATTCTTCTATTGTAGCTTGTCGTGAAGCAATTTTGAGGAGGTGCCTCGATGAGCAGAAAGAATGGTTCGGACTTCTGGACCTTGTTCGTGTAAAGGGGCTCGTTCAAGCTGGCGACTTTATGTCCGCCCAAAGGGTAGCAGCGGAAGCATTATCTCAGGCAACAGATAATTCTGTTCTTCACCTTTTACATGGTACAAACAAATTGCTCAATATCTTGGTTCACTTCGGGCATTGTTGATTATTTGCACAGATGCATGACCAGTTTTAATCTGCCGTCTGCTTCAGGTACATTGTGCGCTATACTGGTGTCCTCGGGAACAAATGTTGAGATGCTATCTTCTGCAGTCAGAAGCTTGACAAAGGCCATGAACTACTCGAAACCCAGTGCTCTACCGTTTGCCTGTACAATGCTGTGCCAATCGCAAAATGCGAAAGGTCTCTCCAAGAGTAATGACCTCTCAAAGTGGGAACGCAAGTTGTGGTCAGAGTGGGAAGCTTGGCCTGCAGGCAAGTCTATCACCTCAATCGATGGAGCGTCATGCAATTCTGTGGTGAGAAATGTGCTCTTAACTTTTGGTTTTTGCTTCTTGTTTGTGATGCAGAATGCAGGCCTGCAGAGTTGTACTTTCAGATGGGATTGTTAGCGAGGAAAGCCCAAGTTACCTTCTTGGGCCCGGCCGGCGCTACAGAACCGTCGTGGACTGTTCGGGGGTGGATACAAAGGGCTGTACATTTGAAACCAGACTCTGTAGCTTACTGGTCACATCTAGAACCTCAGTAATGACACGGATTGCTTTTAGTGCAAAGCCTTTTAAGAATGTGTACTGGTCACAAGAGACCTCCAGGCAGGTTCCCAGAAATAGTTCATTTAGTTTTTAGCTGCAGAGAAGTCAGTATGAAAGACGGAAGTTCTATCGATAGCCCGCCAACGGACTTGTACAATGTCTCCTTTCTTTAGGGTGAAAGGATGAACCAGTTAATGTGTAGCAACAAAGTCAAGTAGGACTTGAATGTACAGAAGACTAAACATGGGAATGCAACCCGATTCACAAAGGGATTTAGTTGTGAATATTTCAACCTGAGTTCTTTCCAATGCATTTCAAGGTTTTATATTTTGCCTGTTATTTGATGATCTTTTAAATTATGTTGCCTTGTCTTGCGCTGTTGCTAGAATAGCATGACTGCCTTTGATGATACGTATATCTCGGAGTAACATGCCCAATTCAAACGTCTGATCTCACCAATTCACCGGAGATTTTCACCTATTATTGCCAATGTCGTCACAAAAGTTAAGATCAGCCTTTTTTTTGGTAGCATGCTCATTTACAATGGTCAAGATAAAGATTCATCTGGTTCACGTACAGCACGAGGCCGTGTTGGAGGTCATATGATGTCATGTGACCTCCAATTGCCCGGGTCGGTGGATATTGGACATGCTTTTGGAGAGAAAAATGGTTTATTCTTGCATCTCGCATCATCATTGCTTGAGCAAATCTTTAGGTGTCTCACCAGGATCAGGGTCTTGTTGATGTTCACAAACGGTACATCTAGTACCACCCCGACCAACTCCGTACATATATGAGAGGACTAGGTCACTCTGGATGCGGTCGTCAATGACCCAATGGTGTACCCTTAGTTCAGAGTATTAGGTTATTGTTTTGGTGGTCGACTATTCTTAAAAGGATGCATTCATCGAGAGTGTTTGGTCCATTGGGTGCTTTATGCACATTTGTTCTCTGTTTGATTTCGTGCTTCACTGAAATATACACTAGACGTATGAAGAGAATTTCCTTCCTAGTGTTCTCATATCATAGCATAGATGTGTTCTTACTTGAAATGTTAATAGCATACTTGAGATGTTTTGTCTCTTGTATGCCCACTAATTGGAGTAGAGGAGTGAAGTATACATTGATGCACCAAAGTTCCAACTTACACCACGGTAACTAGATATGATTTTTCTACGCTTTTGCCCCAACAAGTTTCAAACAAGTGAATCTTGGCTTGAATAATGCTTTTGAGCTAACTCAAGCTACGAATATCTAGAATGCCTTGCAATGAAATAAGATCGATTGAAGATCTGGTTCCATAATCTATATGTGATGTAATTTTATAGTGATTATCCGACCTTTAGATGGATGTACGCGATAAGGTAAAAAAATGAATAGATATGTATGGAGATATGGTTTCCAAATATATAGATGTTCGAGAGATCACGTTTTTCTTGTTGTAGCTTGGAGACATGGATGTTGAAATATACATGTTCTTGATAGACTGTACAAGAGCTTACTTTATAGATAGGAATTTTTAAAAAAAATAATAGTAATAAAAATATGTAATTTATCAAAGGCAGGTGTATCCAATACTGTAAAGAGAGTACTAGCTAATACAATCATAAGAGACTAAGCATCATGTGTGATCATTTTTTAGCATCAATAATATGTATGTAATTACATCTATATAGTTTGAATCTACTAGAGGCAGAAATACACATGTCCCAATTTCATACTACTAGCGCCAAAACCATGCTACCTACCAGGTAGGTTCATCACGTTGGGCCTTGGTAGGATCCTCCCATCCATTTTGCTATATACTTGGTTTTCATTTTAGACATACCAATATAAGCCAGTACAAAGTATACGTGTTACACATCTTCATTACATTGTAATTTCAGACATTTTTTATTTGATATTCATATGCATAGCATCACATTGTGCTCTAGGCTGTCCAATTGAGCCCTAACCTAAAACCCTAAACCCATATTGCTTTGAGTGGTGACAATAACCTTGCACCCATGGTTAACCCCACATTCATGAGTATTGTGTAGGCATTAGAGTTTGAAACTATAATACAACGCTTTATCTGGAGAAAGATTAGCTCTTCCCATTTCTTGTGGCCCTTGGGTTGGGCTTGTGATCGTGGCAGATTGTTTCCCATGGTGTTCGAAATTCCATGCGTCCCTTCATTCGTCATTCTACGTGGTTAACACAAGCCTCACACCGTAAAAGGGGCATGGTAGAAGAGAGAGAGAAATCGACCCTCTTGGCGCCTGGTCCTTATCGCCTTGGAGGGGAGGGAAGCAGAGCCCGACATTGGGTGCCCATACCCATGGGTTATGGGTGGGTTTTGGGTGACATTATTTTTCCATGGGTGGGCACAAGTAATGCTAAGGGCAGTGTTTGTCAAGATCCAACGAAGAATTTGCGTAATTTGAGTAGCATGGGTAGGCATGGTCGGGCACAGGTAATGCTATGGGTGGGCTTATGACGCTGCTGATGGTTTTGGTCTGGTCTGGGTGCACATTTGATGCAAAATGGTTGGCTCTGGAGGGAAGGGGAGTGATTCACTTGAACGGCGTTCCCAAGAACGAACAGGAAGCACGTCAAGGGCAGGCGCCATTGCGCCGATTGCGCCGAGCCAAGTTTGCTCGGTGTCTCGACGTCCCGAGTACCGCCCATAGCAGCAGTGTGGGTGACCATCCATGTCACCCGGGCACGACTCGAGGGGTTCGTCCATCCATCCGTTCCGTTATTCTACTGTGACCTGTGCCCTCCCTATTCCTGGAGGCACAACGGATTTCCGGTTCGCACCAACCTTTCGCGGCGGCATGGCTCCGACCTTGCGCCGGCGCCAGCCTTGAATGCGCCAGCTTCGCGATTACGACGCACGCTTGTTCAAGTTTGGGAGTAAGCGCCGGCGGGCTGCCCAGTCGGATGGTCGGGAGGAGTTCGCGGCGCACGCAGTCTCTGGCTGGCTGACTGGCTGGCCAGCACCGGCATCCTCCTCCTTTCCGGACCGATCGGGACGTCTCTGGACGGAATACGCAATTCTGAGACCCGCATTTCCTGAACCTTGCAGAACCTTCCTTTGTATATTATTGACGAGTAAACATTAGGCAATCTCTGTTACTTTTTTCTTTTTTTAAATAAGATCACTTTCAATTATTTTTTAGTTCAAAACTGGCACATGTTATAAACCATACGAAAATTTTGCTTCTTGAAGAATTGTACGATACACTCACGATTCAAGGGGTATCATAATCTTTTGGTAAGATATACGTATGTTTATTAGAAAAATAACTTCAAAATATTCTATAATAATATTCAATAATTTAAGATTAAATTGAAAAACAAAGATGCCATTGAAAGTTTTGAATAGAGTTTTCTGTTATGATTTGGTCTTAGTAGATTTAATTAACAATCATCTGATGACAATTTTACATTCTTTGCAAGTATGAAAAAGTAATCTATAAAAATTTTGTGATTTAAATCAAACATAAAAACTTCTGTCAAAAGCAAGTGGATTCCACATGGACATTACACATGGATACATCATGAATCCACGAGAGTTCTCTACTTGAGCATATAGTTCTTATATTTCATTAGTGAGGTCTCTTATGTAAAACACATATATTATAATGGTCATTCAACCTCCTTGACTATAGAAGGATTAATTAAGATAATATTCTGATGACATTCATTTAAAAAAAAATCAATCAATTTTTTTTGATTGTTCAAAGAAAATCTGGTAATGTTAGTTTCTTATGAAACATGTGAAAGGTCTAACCATCAAGATCAATTAGCACGCATGATAGTCACAACATTGAGATAACGTGGTTCACCTTCCACAATTTACGTCCACGGACAAGAGTAGAAATTTCACTAAAGCATAAGTGTATACACGACCTCCATAACCAAACTCTCCTAATTCATTCTCACTATCAAAGTGCAACTTTGAACTATCTTTGATGAAGAGCTCATAATCTCTTCTATACAAGAAGAGATAAGGTGCACATCTTAGCTAACATAATCAAAGTTAACTTCTCTAACCATGGTTAATACCAACTGGAGTTAATCCAAGATGAAGTTAACTAACAAACTTCCCCTTGGCTCAAGTCTTGGAGAGCTAACTAATGCAACCCACATGTATATTTGTCGGAAGTTCTAGAATATAAGGCTAAATTATGCTTTTACTCTATAGTTAAAAGTTAACTAGAATTAAGCTGTAGCCGACAAAAATTTGATGGTGAATACATATACAAAAGTTATTAGACTAATCAATCCTATGCAGAATTTGCAACTTTGCATAATGCTTGGAAAAAATTTCCAATGAGATCACTTTGGTCAATGCATTGGCAAGATTGAGTTTACCATCAATAATGATCAGGCCTCTCTATATAGGGCGAATTCCTTATGTTCCGTATCTCGTCAAAATAAGTAATATTTCCAAAACAAAATACGGAACATGACATAAATCTGTCATGTTTTCTTTAATAAACTTTGAATTTGACGACACTGTAATATACCTTGAAGAGAAATGGGAGTTATATTGGACCTATGAATATCTTTCTCCCATTTCAAAATTGAAAAATCACTTTCTACTGTTGCAGTATTAGGAAATAGACAAGCTAATCCTCCTACAAATTCCATAAGTCCAGGAAACCTATTCCTAATATTCGGAGTACTTCAAGCTTCGCAAAAATCAGACTGCTCAGTCAACCTACTCAAAGCATTTCGAAGACAATGTTTTCTGTTTACAAAAACCAGAAGCTCCTTGAGTTTTTCCACTATTTTATTTATGTCCTCTTGTTCCCAAGAAAGTTGAAGACGATATTGATATTTAAGAACTAATTGAATAATTTCTCGTGTCTTCATAGCTACCAGTCTCAAAGTCAAGCAAGGTTGCAAAATACTAGAAGCAGCTTGGTTCAACTCATTACATGTAGCTTCTACCTTGCTCAAATTACAAACTGCTTCCAAAAACAGGTTGCGAATTGCATGCAACACTTCACTTTTTGAGTCTGTGTTCATCTCTGCCAATGCTTGGGTAGCGAACATACCTTGATCTTCGATTAACCCAATTAGATTGGCATGACTAACTTCCCATCTGTCCAAGGTTACGATGTCAAACGATGGGGATGAGTTTAATTCAATCCCAACTCGCTCCACACATGCAAAACGCTGTAAGTTAGTTAGCAAATCTTGAAGAACTGACTTTTGTTGTTGCAAAGTAGTTCTTCTTTCTTGTAAACCTTCCACACACTGGCTTACATGCCCTGAAAGCTCTCTTACAACAGCAACCATAATCCACCAAGATAATGAAATCATGTCACGAATTCTTTGACAAACATCACTCTGTTCAAAATAAGCCATGATTTTAGATCTTCTTTTGTTCAAAAAACAAAATACACGTGACATAGAGGTCCAACGAATAATAGATGAATTTGGATAAATATCTTGCATTTCATCTATCAAAATTTTCTGACGTCGTAAAACAGAAATCAGTGAGGTTAGAGTCTTATGAAATCCATAGCCAACATTTTTATAAATCTTTTGCATCACAATATTTATCTTATGCAACAAACATCATACACGAATGAAATTTGGTCTAACCACTTGTTGAAGACGTGTCACAACTCCAGATAAATATCCTGTCAAATTTGTAGCACCATCAGTTGAACACCCAATTAGCCTGTCTTTCCATAAGGGACAAACTGCATTAAACAACTTGCAAAACATCTCAAACATAGCCAATCCTGTATGTCTACCAGAAAAAGGAATTGTGATAAGGTGCAAATTTTCAATAGAAGAATTTTGATAAAACCGAATTTGAACATCAATCTAAGAAACTCCTTTTAGGTCACAAGAGGCATCAAAGGCTACAGAAAAAGTCCAGGCCGAGTGCAGTATCTGAGCAATATTTTCAATAGATATGGCGCATGTGGTTCTAACATAAGAAGCAACCAGAGATTTGCTTCAAAGTCCAAGTTTAGGAATATCACAGACCTCTCTTGCATCTTGAATTGCATCAATAGCCATTGAGAAGTACATTTTTCGTGCAACAAAACGAATTACCACCTCAAACTGTTTTTTTTGGATAATTTGAATACAGTATTTCCCATCATCAGTTAGTTTAAAGAGTGACATTGCATTTGCTCGAGATTGACCGTACAAATCATTTTCATTCCAGAGCATGTCTCCTATAATCACATCAACAATTGAACACCTGATTATAAAAGTACTCATGACAGACTGCTATTCCATGAAATGACAAATAGTTTCAGCATGTTTAATAGAAACAACAAAATATTTGTACTTATCTTCTGTAGAAAGCTTCTGATACTTCCTCCATCTCACCTGATGATTGATGCAAAGATGCTGCATGTAGTTGTCTGTTCTGAAAGGAGGCCCCTCAAACGTGCAAGATGTACAGGATTTTTTAACAAGTTCTTTGCGTTCAAAACATACACATAATCTACACCTAACTACCACCACTTCACAAGTTCTAGCATCACGACTTGATATACAAAGATCATACTGTAATAGATGTTTTTGTTGGAATAGAGTTTTGCGCAATCGCTTAGAAGTAGGTTCAATAGACTCTATCAAGATTTAGGGAAAAAAGTCCAAAACTATAATTAAAAAAATACAAACCCAAAAATATGAAGTTCAGAGTAAAGATCAGGCAGCTATTGGTTCTCAAACCACATAATATCATAACGTATTTTATATTGTTGCTAGCCTGCCCTACTATGCACCAGCTAGTTGATCCCACAAACTGATACTACATAGATTCTAACCTGCACCCGCAACTGCTCAAATCAAGAAATGGCCTTTGAACTAATGCACGCTGAATCCAAATTTTGCAAGGTGATAAAACTTGCATGCTCTTGCCCAAAATAGTGGATTATTTTATGTTATGAATAATATGTACAGAAGTCTTAAACTTAGAAAAGGCGATCCAACATCTCTCTCCTCGCTTCACAACCAGGACAAGTAGAAAAACAGAATGGTGATGACTTGAAAGTCACCTCATGTACATATGAATTTTCTGTGACAACAAGATTCTCCTAAAAATAATTGTTACCGATATGTCGGACAAGCCTGAAGTAGGGCCAGTACACACTCACCCCTCTAAGACTTCCGTTAACAGTCCTACTTATGTCGGCCTTTGAAAAATACACGTGAAACGGAATCTGGTGGACAATCCAAGTAAGATGGATAAGATACGCCCAGAATCAATAGCACAAAAGCTTAAACAAACGTCATAATCTATGAAATCAGCAAGAAATCTATCGATGCCTCGTGTGCTCCTAAAGCCGATTATTTGGAGGAACAAACTACTTGGTCAAGAACCCGATACTGTAAAGAAATCCAAGCCTAAAAAATAATGGGTTTGTCATGCGCTATATTTGAACAAACCTCCTCAGGAAGTATTGTGTGCGGCAAGACCTCAAATTTTTGAGAAAATTGGAAAAGTTTTTCAAATTGCTGCAATACGGATATAGAACAACATCAGTATGACAATATTCCGTTCTCATACATTGTGTCACGATGCAGTACTAGGACAGACTTGATGTAAACAAACGAGAGCAAGTACAAGAAGACGAAAAAAATCAATCATTGTTTTCAATAGAATGAGTAAAGGACTCACGTAGTTGATGACTGTATTTACATAGCGAGTACAAGCCTGCTCATAAGCTTCACTAGCTTGCTGATAGTACAAACCCAGTGTTGGAATAACGTTGATTAAGTTGAACATACTGTGAGCAAACAACATCCACATCCAACAAAGCACAAAAAAGAGGTTAAGTAAGTACTAGATGTGAAACCTAAGGAGCAGAAGGTCAACAAGGCAACATCCAGCTCCACATTTTGACACTACCTCGTCTTTCATAGCTATGAGTAGAAAAATCGTCCATGTACACTTGCACGAAGACTGGAGAGGTCAACAAACTCTCAAATCTTCAACCTTCTTGCATAATTCTAAATGGATATCAAGTTTCTATTACAGCATTTGAACAAGAAGCTTGACAGATCGTGAGAGTAAGTGGGAGATTGCGTGATTGAGCAATAGTAAGTAATTACAAAGATTCTTCTAAGTAGGAATCACATGATCTAGAAGGTGCATGAGATCAAATCCTCTAATCGAAACGACTGCCAATTACGCGAGCATTGCTACAAGACCCAACTCTCTCTGTCTACTACCTTCGCTCTCTCAAGAAAGGATCAGACACTACTTCATATGTGCTCAAATTTTCTCTCTCGCGACCTTTGGACACCTTGGACCTGCACAAGGAGATGCACATTGGACCTGCACGAAGAGATGGATTGGAACTGATTTTGCGAAGAGTGTGTGTGGAAAGATTATCGAGGCAAATAATGTTCAAAATGGTGTCCGTAGATTAAGTTTGTTAGTAGTTAGTAGCGCCTCCAAAGTGAACAAAGTTATTTTTGATCCAAATATAGAAGTTTAAGAAAACAAAATACGGAACTTTGATTCAAAAGTTTTGTATGTGCTGTATTTAGAGAGGCTTGATAATGATGAACTTAAATGCACTTGTCTGATATAATGATATTGGTAATCAATGTGCTTTACCCTACCATCCATCACATTGTTTGATGCTAGATGATGCACTCTGGCTATCACAGTAAAGATTCATATCACTGTGTAACAACCCCATCTAAGTGATCAACTTGTTTAACCTGATTGTCTCCTTTGTTGATTCCTCTACCTCAACGTATTTAACTTCTGTGGATGACTGAGTAATGCATTTTTGAAATGTAGATCTTCAACTTATGCATCCACCAGCAAGAGTGAAAACATACCCAATTGTTGATTTTTGTTTATCTAGATCTTTTCCATAATCAATATCAACATACATCAAGAGCGAACTTGCATTGTTTGATCGTGCATCAAATAATAATCCAGTATCAAGAGACTCATTGATATACCTCATTATCCATTTCACATCTTCCCAATGCTCCTTGTTCAAGATTCGACATGTACCTACTCACCTTTCCAACTACATATGCTATATCAAGTCTAGTGCGTACCATTAGATGCATAATGCTGCCAATTGCACTTTCAAAAGGAATATAAGACATCAATTCTTTTGCAGTTTTATTAGTTGGACATAAAACTGTTGAAAGCTTAACATATGTAGCTAATGGAGTACTTACAGCTTTAGCATTTGACATTTTAAACCTAGCAAGTACTTTCTCTCCATACCGCACTTGTGTTAGTTAAAATTTGCTTGATGATTATTCCTTGTGGATTTCCATGCCTATAATACGCTTAGCAAGACCTAGATATTTCATATTAAAATCGGAACTGAGCTGGATTTTGAGTTTAATAATCTAAGATCTATCCTTAACGGTTATAAGCATGTTATATACATACAACATCTGTAATATGAAGCCAAAACTTGTGTTGCAAACACTCTTCATGTACACACAAGAATCATATGCACTTCGTATGAAGCCATGCGTATGCATGAATTCATTCAAACGTTTGTTCCATTGTTGGGGACTTTGCTTAAGTTCATACAAGAATTTAAGCAACCAAAAATAAAACTTTTCTTTTCTCTTTAAAAAAAAACCTTCCGATTGTCTCATGTAAATCACTTCGAACCACACAACTTGCCACACTTCTTGTTGACTTCCCTTGACTTGGACTTGCGACTTGCGACAAGATTGGATCACCTCTCTGATCTTCCTCGAGTGACATAAAAGGCAATAGAAGAGGAAAAAGGTGTTCAAGAAGAAACCAAATTTTGTTGGATATCCTCTGTCAACAAAACTATCACTATCTTGTTATAAGTGATGCTCTCTTGTCTTGATGAAGCAACACATGAGATCGAGTGTGGTTAGAGTCCGGCAAGGAGATCAAAAGCTGCAATGACTTTCTTCTCATCACTCAAATACTCATCCACGTTCAAAAGATCCACCAATAAATCATTGAAAGCATCAATGTGCTACTGAATCTTTGTAACTTCGATCATTTTGAAGCTCATCAGTGTTAACAATGTGAAAAGCCGATTTGACAATTCCTTCATGTGATACTTTGTTTGAAGCCCTTGAAACATAGCTGTTACAGTCTCCAACTTCTCAACTTGTTTCAACACATTTGGATTTAAATAAAGAGTCACAATAATCACATCTTGATCTTGAATATCTATCTAATCCTCGTCATTTACATTTAGGGGTTTTGGTTTGAAAAATTTCTACAAACTCATTGCCTTGATCACATTCTTGACTTTTTGTTCCTATAGGAAATAGTCGGTATGGCCATCAAAATGTTCAATTTCAAACCTTGGTTTATCAACCTTAGATAGCACCATATATTTGATAAGCCGAATCCCCCTTTGGGTATGTTTCGGAATGACTTCCATAGAATCTTCAGAAAGAATGCTTGACTCCTCACTTTTGTTGTATGAATGTAAGAGTTCAGCACCTTCGGCAACAATTGAAACAAGATATGCTCCTCGCTCCAACCTTACTCATGCCTAGAAAACGCTCACACTATTAACAATCCTAAACACTTAGCCTCAAAAATTGTCTAAAAATGGAAAGATTTCAGAATTGAAATCAGATACTATTCACGCGTAGTTTACAAACTAATCCATTGAACTGTGAAAACGGTTTGTTAAAAAATATTTCTAAATAAAAAGTTATTAACCCCAATATTAAAGGAGGTAAAAGCTTGAATTTGAACACCCCAAGGTAATCTTTACTACTAAAATCTACACAAATTTTATTTTCAAAACTGTCTTTTGTATCGCGTGCTCAACTTGCTTGAAAATCATCTTGCAAAATTTGAGCTCAAACATGCATAGTTTGCTTGATCTATTCCACCAAAATTGCCAAAAAAAATCTCTGTTTGATTTCTTTTCGCCAAGATTCTTCATAGGAGGCTTTGTGGAGCATACATTTACACTTTATTTGCCTTCCGATCCGAGTTATCCAAAGTTTTGGCCAAAATTTCTCAAATCCTAACTTTGTGATTCGTCACTTTGAATTCTTGTCTTTGTGAGATCACCATAGTTGAGTTTGATGCCATCTTCAAACACTCATAACTTCGCAAACTCTCAACAAAATTCAATAAAATTTGAATCAAAACAATTGTCTCGGAGAGTAAATCAAGCATATGTGTGAAAGATTGGAAAATACAGTGATGAAAAATTAAGATTTTGAGAAACCAAAGCAATTTCTTTGATTGTAGAATGTAAGAAATCTCTTTGCTCCAAATTTCAAAAATCTCTCAGATCACTTAATGAAACTATTTACTTGTTTCACCAAATTGTAATCAATGCATGTGGCTATTCTTCTACAAAGACTTAGCCAACAATTACTTCAAATTGCGAGTAAAAATGTTAACATCGCTTCCGTGCTCCTTGGTTTCTAAAAAAACGGTGGAAATCAGAAATTTGTTTTGGATTGGTGAGCTCTGATATCAATTGAAAGGCCCAACCATCAATAGTGATCAGCACGTTCACAACACTGAGATAACGAGGTTCATCTTCCACAGTTTACGTCCGTGGACAAGAGTAGAAACTTCTTTAAAGCACATGTGTATACACGGCCTAAATAGCTAAGCTCTCCTCCTTTCTGCTCTTTGTCAAAGTGCAACTCTAAACTGTTTGTAGTGAATAGCTCTTGATCTCTTCTATACAAGAAAAGATAATGTGCTCATCTTTGCATACCTAATCAAAGCTAACTTCCCTAACCATGGTTAACACTAGTTGGAATTAATCCAAGATTAGAGTTTAACCTAACAACATGTTTGTGAATGTAAATATGAAAGCTCTTCATGTGTATGAGTGGAAAGTCAAAGTACAAATTATCAATGATTTGTTTTTAATCATACAAATAGATGCATTTGTGTTACTCTATAAGTGTAAGAAGTCTATAAATTGTAGTTTGATAATTAATTTAGAGCCATAATTTCTAAAGAAATTTGATTTGAAATTCACTTTACAACTTTAGAAAATAAAAAGTCAAGATAAAGTTATAAACATTAATTTTTTTATACTAATAATCTAGTGATGAAATTTAAAACAATGTATTATGTGTGATTACCTTAAGAGCAAATGACATCATAAATATATCCTCATTCATGAATGATAATTTTTGGTTATTCAAAAGTATTGAATAGGAAATATCTAATTATGACATTTAACATTATATTCTTTCCATTTTTGTCAATTTATGGAATGATCAAGTGTTTGATCAAAGATTAATCAGAATAAATAATTAGGCCACAAAATTATATATATCTTCAATCTTAAGTTTTTTTTAACAATTACATGAATTATTGTAAATAATAGATTATATTAATAAACACTTAAAGAAATATATATAAACCATGAAGCCATATTTGACCATGTAAATACTTGCAAGTTCAAGAACTTCAAATGTAAATCTATTTTGGAAGTTAGCCGAGCTGTGAGAATGTCTATCACTCTTAAATACTTTAAAAAGTCATAATTAGTCATCATTACAATACACATGCATCATGGCTAATGATCATTCCAAACAATTTCTCTTCCGGTTTGTGAATTTGACAAGGTATACTTCTAAGTGCAAATTTTAATGTTATTGCAAAATCGGTATGTTCAGGCTTCCCATATTGTCTGTAGTGATCCTGAAGAAAGAAGACGAATTGCACTAGGTGAAAATTTCACAAATTTCAGCTAGTTGCTATAATTTTATTAATGAGTTGATGCATGATTGTTGTTATTTAGAGGAATCTACACATGTAGAGAGTGCATAACTCAATCTCATTAAAATTTCAGTCAGGCCACAATTGCAGGCACAATGATCATATTTGATTACAGTGTAAACAATTCATGAAACTATTATGAAACCCTCCATTAGCTTGTCTTTCCTAAACAGTAAAGTTAAGGTGCAATAGACAAATTCTGATGCAAAGATCCATCTTGGACATGCTGGATAAAGTATAACATGGATATTGGATATGGTGCTTGTAAAATGCAGGAAGATGTCTATACAGGTCTATAAAGGAGTTTTAAAAGTTGAAATAGTGTTCTTTATTGCTTGTGGTCTAAAAAAAACAACAAGATTTGGAGGAGTTCATCAATAACCAATGACCTACTTTGCATTAGACCATTGTAACCTACATCCATGAAGTTCGGAATCTAAATCATCATTGGTGCAGGCTAGCGCGAACTTGGATTTGCACCAAAACATACAGCTATAAATTTCTTCCGATATTTGGAGGGGAAAATTAGATAATCCTATAAACTTTCAGTAGTAAGCAAAGCACCGTAAGGATAGTGATAATGAATAAGTAGAAATTTGATGAAAAAGTTACAAGTAATCTCCAAAACCTTTTGAATGTTTCACCTGAAAAGAAGACCCGCCCATGATGTCACTCCAATTGCAACCTGAGTTCATTCTGTGGAACTTGCGAAATATGATTGCTTTTGACAAAGAGCAATAAAAAAGGATTTGGTGTATCGTGATCCGATCGCCCCTCATGGTCTGAACGGTGTAATCGATGTCGTCACCCAATATTTGCCCCGTCCGGCGAAACTCGCAGCATACCTATGTCGCATCCACTCAGCGCTATGGGGCTACTCTTGTCCGTTGAAGACCTTATTATGCGCACTATTGGTCAGCGCATAAGAGACCTCGGCGACTCGAGGAGGACGAGGGCATGCTGCACGGGATCACAGCACCGAGTCGAATGAGAACATGCCTTTGTGCACGAAGTGGGTCATCCAATACTAGGTGGAAGATCTGCGCTACAAGTGCCTTCAATACCTTGCATCGTTCTTCACCATCTGGAAGTAAAGGCTTAAATGCTAATGGATTGATCACTACGTCATGAGATAGTGCACAAACTTATTGCGTTTGGTTGGTTGAACTTGTAATGGCTTGAGGGACTACATTAGTAAGAACACTGCATAATGGACCAATATGCCTCTCTAAATACGGCAATGGGACTCTAGAGTTCCGAATTTACCATATTTTGTGTTCAGAAAGTTCTTTATTTCCAACAAAAAGATCTTTGTTATCTAGGTGGCTTTACTAGAGAAACTATCGGAGTCACTCAATTATGGACACCTGATGAGTTATAGTAATTTGTCTCCTTGCTTAACTCAGGTAGCTTTGAAAACATGAGAACCTATTCAACTACTCTAAATATCAAGGTCGTCTCAAACTTTCTTGGTAACAAAAGTACACATAAAGTGAAAGAACACAAATAACTTTTGGTTTTTGTGAACCTAGATCATTACAAAGTGTTTGTACTCGGTTCATAAAAAAAACGGTCACCATTTTGGAACACTGCACTGTGGAAAGTGATTTCTCATCATTATTAATGGTGAGAACATGAGCGTAGTTGTGTTCATTAGCCAACTGAATGCGACTTCAAATTGCTCCAAATGCGGCAAGTAGGCTATGACTCCATAGCCCACTGACAGTGGGTTATAGAGGAGCACGGGCCAGTCCAGCACGTAAAAGCATGATCCATTTTCCGACTCCAGCAGAACTCCAAATCCCATTTCCGTGCGCAAGAAGTGAAATATATGTAACGCTCATCGACCGGTCTCACGAAGAAGGCTCCTCTCCCCGATCACTTGGCGAGACCTCCCACTGCGTCACGTCGTCCAATCCAACCATACCCACCGAACCGTCCAAAACCTCTTTGGCTGTCTCGACATCTCGACGGGGAAGAGGCTCGGACCGAGCGCTACGCCATGTTTGGCATGTGTCTAGACAGCCGGACGCAAGTTCTCCTCATGTCATGCTGTCTCCCTTTTCTCTTGTTTCATTTCACTTCATTTCATGTCATGTCACTTCATTTAGTTTAATTTCGTTTCATTTCGTTCGGTGCTTTGGCTCGCGGCCTTTATTCCGCTCTGGCTAGTACGTCCGTGGCCAGTCGTCGACCCGCCCGCGCAAGGATTTCAAATTCCCGATATTTCGGGATCTCCTGTTGGCGCTTGTCCGCGAGAGCTGAGGCCCACGCCGCGACGCCACTCGCTCGCTCACTCACTATTGCGGTGACAATAGCGAAAGTCCAACTTGAACCAAAGAAGGCGCCGCGGCCGCGCCCGCTGCGCGTCGGGGCTGGTGGGGTCGGTCGCCGCGTCTGGTCTTGGCGCCGGATTCAGACGGACCGCAAGCACGAGCGACCCCGAACGGCGCTCCATCCCGGACGCCCGGAACCCATTGCCGGCGCAAGCTGGACTGCGAACCGGCGCCACCCCCCTGGACTTGCGCCAACGCCGTGGGAGCGAGCGAGCCAGCCAGCGGACGCAAGTCCGAGGCCGAGTGAGTGAGTGAGTGACTGGACTTCTGAAAGGGGCTGGGGCTGGGGCGGGAGAGCGCGCGAGCGACGGAAGTTGTCCGAGCGCAATGGATCAGGAGGGCAGGGAGCCTGGCTGGCTGGCTGGCTGGCTGGTGGCCGGTTGGCCAGCCCGTCCGCGCTCGTCTCAGAGCGCGGATGGGTTTAGGGCGTGGTTGGGCCCTGGGGCTGATCACTAGGTCTGGGAGATGATACCTTCGGTGCCTTGCCGCCCCGCCTTTAACTGGCTCGGTCGCCTCTCTCGGCTGGCAAGTTCTTGTGGGGATCAGGTCCGCAAGGATTCGAGTCGCGGCTGCGAGCATTGGTCGGCGAGTCGAGTCCCGAGATAGACCGTCCAGCTCTCTCGCTGCGTCGGGGCCTCGGATTGAGAAGGAAGACGAAGAGGAGGAGGTATAACGAGGGTGGATTAGGTCTTGCGGGCGTCGCTCGCTCCTTTCGAGCGGGAATCGAGTCTCGGTCTGTCGACGGAGGAGGGTTAAAGGAGGGAATACCAATCGAGGATTGCACGTTGAAACTTCTTTCGACGATGTAACGATCGCTGCTGGTGGAAGCGGAGGTAGGTCGGACGGGTTGAAGGATTTGTCGTGTCTGATTCGCGAGGGGACGAGGTGTTGAGGGAATTTGGTCAGTTGGCGCTGGTTCGTGGCAATGTCGAATACTGCAAAAAATGCGGAGTATAGCAGCGATGACGAGGAAGAAGAAGAGTCGGATTCGGAGGAAGCGGAACAGCCGAAAAACCTGAAGGGGGGCAAGGTCGATGCCAAAATTCTGGAGCGGAATCAGCAGGAGGAAGAGGAGGAGTCGTCCGAGGAGGAAGACGACTCGGAGACCGACAACGATGCGCAACGATACAACACTGTGCGAAGGGAAGGGGGTCCAGTTGGTGCTTTGAAGGCGGGCATCTCAAACCACCCCGCGGGGAAGAGGGGTCGAGAAGGCGAAGGGAAGGACGAGGAGCCTGCATCGAAGAAGAGCAGGGATCTCCGAGTCGATAGAGGTCGCACAGCAGCGAAGCCTGCTTCTCCGACGAGGCCGACCAAAGGTGAGCCTGTTGGCAAAATAAGCAAGGCAGCGGCAGCAGCACTCGCAGCAGCCAAGGCCAAGCAAGAGAAGGTCAGGAAGCTAGAAGAGGCCGCGAAAGCTTCAGCCGCTGGTCGGAAGCGCAAAGCTCCCTCGCCTCCTGCCAATGGCGCCGCCAAGCAGCAGCCTCAGAAATTGGACTCCCCTCTGAAGGCGAAGTCGCATTTCACGTGGACCAACGACTTAGAAATAACACTTTGTAGCCTTTTGTATCAGGGCAAGATTAAGGGAAAGCCTGTTCCAGGCACCAAGGGAGATCCATACTGGACGAAACTGGTAAAAGACTTAAGTTCTGATGGAACGAGTTTGACAGAGACTCAGCTGAGTGAAAAGGTTCGTCGGATGAGGAACAGATACAACGCTCTAAAAGCCCGAGACGTGGATAGTCCGTGGAGGAACCCGCATGAGGAGAAGCTTTACAGGTTCTGGGACGGTATATGGGGGTCTGCAAAATATGTGGTCCGTCCGCAGAGTACACAAGCTGTACCGGATGACGGAGACGAGGAAGAAGAATCTTCCGAAGAAGAAGAAGATGAAGTGGCCACCCCGGCCGTCAAAGCTACCATAGTGCCACCACCAGCGAGCAGGAAGGAAGAGTCATCCGAATCAGAGGAAGAATCTGACGACGAGGAAGAGCCTCAAGTTGCTCTTAAGAAAGAAGTGGCGGGCCTTGCTGGACCTTCGACCGAAGCTGAGCTCTCAGCCTTCATCCCGAAGCCCCGACTGGAGTACACGCCTCTCCTTCAGAAAGACGAGAAGAAAGTGCGAAGAGGTGACGATGGCTCTATTGCTGAGCAAAGCGGCGCAGAATTATCTGCTGACGAGAACGACCGTGAAGGTTTACCACCGACTTCCTCTGTAATGAGTGATCTGATGAGATCTCTGAGGAAAGAGAGCTTTGCTCTTCTTCAAGAGGTTCGGGCTGGATGCATGGATGCTGTAAATGTCCTACGCAAGCAGGGGCTGGACGACCTGAGGGGCGGCAACTTTCGGCTTGGAGCTAATGGGCCCGCATCCGGAATGTGGAAGGTGGATGGGTCGAGTCTCTTATCTCTAGATAGAGGAATTCTTGACGATTTGACTAGTCGGGCCACAGCGAACGCTCCCGACAGCGCAGTGGCAGGGGAGCTCAAGAGAGATTGGCGCGAGCTCCGAGTCGAGGAGATGGATTTACTAGAGAAGAGGATCCAGCTCGCTCTGAAGCAATTGCAGCACGCAAGAAAGGAGTTCGAGGAACAAGACATCTAAAACGGTAGTGGTGGACTTCATATGAGGACGTACCGTATGTCTAGGTTATGCGGTTGATGGGTTTTGATTGAAATGTACAGGTCTTTTTTGATGTCAAGGAGACTGTGCACATCATCAACACGTCTGTTGAAAGTAAAGCCGGTCCGCGCCGAGTCTGGAGGCCAAATCTTGAAGTCGAACTTGTCCAAAATGTATTTTTCTGATTTATTTGTGTAATGATCCAGAGCTGCGGACACACTACGATTGCGATCTGCATACGTTTTGTTGCTTCCACTCTCTTCTCTAGTCATACGACAACAATATGTAATCAAATTAATGGATCTAGGCTTTGGACTCGGCGCTCCGCAAGCGCTGAAGAAGTCGTAGCTTCTGTCTCTCCGAAGTCGATTCCCACTCGATTTCTAAAATGTCTGCGCCGGAGCATCAACTCCAGTCATGCACTGGCTTCATGAAACTCATTATGCAGTCCATCCCTCAGCGACGTGTTTTCCAGACGAATATATGAGTTTATCGAACCCCAGTGGGAGCCTTGACTGGTCATTGTCTTCTGTTCAATCACCCATGCGATCTTAAGGCGTGTAACCGCGGAAACTAAGAATCATGTCCTCCGATCGCCTGCAATTAGAAATTGATTGATATGTGAACCTGAATTTCAGTAGGCGTTCGAGGATATTCTCCGTCACGAAGTGCATTGCAGCAAGAGTGGACAAAGGAGAAATTCCCCAATATTACTTCCACCCTCCGAAGACATGGTCATGCTTCGTGTTTCGTGAAGTTTCGTGTCCTACCCGCCCGGAGACACTGTCGCCCACTCGATTACAGTCCCAAATCCTTAATCTGAAGTCAGCGGTGAAAATTGCCCGAGCTCGACGAGCCACGTTCATCAGAGAATCGGAGTAGGCCGAACATGAAAACGATTGTTTAAACCAATATCGACTGCAGTACTCAATCTCGCATATAGTTACAACATCAGTGCATCCACGAGAACCGCGAAAGGTACAGAATCTGAAGCTCAATGCCCTCCACACGTCGCGTCCGGCCGTCGTGATCGTGAACACTTGATTCCTCGGCGAGTTCCGTACTCTGGTATTCCTTCTCGCCTCGGGCAGCCCGAAATCTGCGACGCTGCTGTCCTACACATCCTCCCGAAACAAGCCGTGGTTCTCGAACGCAGTCGGTACGCGGACGGTCGAGACGCCGCGTTGGCGCCACATTACATTCGCGGGAGGGAGGGCACCGCTCGCGACTTGCGTTGTGGCATGAGCTACGAGCCAGACGTCGGTCTTGCCGCGCGAACTGCGAGGATTCAGGTCCAGACCACGGACTCACGAGATCTGAGAGCCCGCTTTGGAATCGTTGGTTGACCCGGTGATGCCAGCCAGTCACGAAGAGACTTAAGCGCCAGCCCATGCTTCCGTCCATGTTCACTGACTGCTTCTAAGACACGGCGCAACTGAGGCGGGCACGTGTTCCGCTCTAGCGCCATATCCCTTCTCAACCAACCTTCAGTTAGCGCTGCAGATTTGGCGCAAAGGCGCAAGTTTCTTTTCTCCAATGACCCTTGAATGGGCTGGCTTTAGTGGCTGTTTCTTTAGTGTATATGATAAGTAAGGACAACATGCTAGGGGGTTAAATTGGATGCGTGGTAGCGGTAGATAACTAGTTTACTGAACTTGCATCCTCCATACCATAGGTCACTCCTAATATGAAACGCGAATACACATAAACTACGCATGGTGTTCAAGTTCCTTTGTCAATATTATAAGGCTACTTTGTAGCATTTACATATCATGAGGCAATGTCTGTTAGAGCATAGTTAAGAGTTTTGGTACTATATTTCTATTTCTTTTGCTTTTAAAGACTTGAAGGACGCGTTCAAGTTGTGAAATTTGAATACAATAAGGACAGTAATCCACATGTGGCCTATGAAGTATCTTCTTCGGGAGGAAATGAAGCGCACATGGACATGTGAACCTTATTGCCTTAATGGGAGAGTGTGAGTAGGCTGGATTGTTAGGAGAAGACGGCAGGAGTAAGACTAGCATGGAGAGACTAGATGTACATCGACTTTAATATGAGAGTTGAGTGATACCTCATGTCTCTATTATAAAGCAACCGACAGTTACAGCAGAAGTTGGGTAGACTTTGATCGAAAGACAATCAAAAGCTAACGGTTTGCATTTAGACACTTTTATTTATAAACTTTGATTGGATTCGGACCAAGTTTGAGTCTCATCGTATGAAGAAGATTCACTTCTCCCAAGATCTAATCTATATTATCATCATAATAATACTGCCCATCACCCACATCTTCATGTGATCATCTTCATCCATCATCAAATATTCATGAAGATGATCTAGTGGATCTCACAATTTATACCTTTCATACCACTTCAGTATCCAACAGAAATTACCTTTGTTTGGGGCTTAAATCTACTTTCTTATGTATGAGGGACTAATTACAGAATGTAATCCACTGGCTGTAGTACATACATTCAATCCACGTCATGAATCTAATTGCATTGTAAAGGAACAAATTTATCAAATAAGCTCAAGTGTTGATAGCTAATCTATAACTTGTATATTACATACTGGTTGGATCAACATGCGTTTTGTCCATTCCAATGGTGTTCAATTCATTTCATGAACAAAACTATTTTGATATGGAGTATATACTATAATCAGATGATTTTTCTACTCTTTAGTTGACAAATTATCTCAAAGTTTCCACATATGCATTGATCACCATTATTTCATCTCATACATACATTAGTTAATTGCCAGTTCAGATCTCCTCTTCAGACTTTTATTTGTTTGGAAGTGACAAAGGTCTCAATATTTTGATTAAAAAATCAAGCTATACAAATCTCAAAATAATTATTGCTTAAGTATATAAAGTATAACTTTTTGAAAGTGTAAGATATGAGCTCACACACACACACACACATATATATATATATATATATATATATCATAAGATCTCCCACCAAAAGCAATTTGATGCCATAACATGTTTTCTTAGCAATAAATTTTCTTTTTTGAATGATATAAATGCCTGATTACTGATATAATCTAGACTTTAGTGTCATCAAGTGACTTTAAATGTGATATTCATGTAAGGTTGAAACATATAAGGGAAATAGAACAATGAAGATTTTAGGTGGCTTGATCATGATGATAAATATATTTGTTTGACATCCATGATTTTGATTTAATTGCAAGAATGATTATAAGATATTATCTTATGCACAAGATATTCACATGATACACTATGTAAATGAATGATTTCAAAACAAGATGTGTCAATTTGATGGATTATAATGCAGGAGATTTTTAATACACAATTTTCAAAATGTTGATTTTTCACAAGAATAACATTGAAAGATTCGTAGCATAAAAGATATATCCACAGATAAATTAAAAATTGTTCTTCAAATATTCATGATAGATCTTAAGAATATTGTAAGATCAGTTGTTATATGTGTGAAATAGTAGAATTATCCAAAGAGTCGATCATGGTTAGTTTAGTTATGACTACCTTTAACTAGTTATGACTAAATTTGGCTATGATATCTATATTTGAAAAAAAAAATTAGTATAATTTTGAAAAACTTGAACATTCTTATTTTGTCTTCCATTAAAGTCTAGATTAGAAGAAAAGAATTACTTGATTACATGTCAATTTTGATTGGTTTGACTACATTAAAAAAAATTTCATTAGTTCAATCAAGTCAAAAGTTCACTTAGTGAAATTTGTAAGATCTAGAATTTTAAAAGTTTAAATGACATGTTACGGTTTTAACTCAACTACAAGAAAATTTTTAGAAGGTTTGGAAAAATCAATGACATATTGTCACGTAATAAGTACTAGTTCAAATAATATAATTGATAATTAACATATGTTGCTATAGTAGAGATGTATAAAAAAATAATTTCAAGCAAGCTTACAAGTTTTTATTGTCTGAAAATTTGTTTTGTGAATTAAATCTTGAGTTACACTTTCATGTTGGAATGCAGATGATGTTGTAAATTAATAGATTAGTGGAAAGATTGTGTGAAAGTATGTTAAAAACAGGGTCATGTAGAAGAATCTTTCTACTCTAGAACCATAATGGATTATCAGATTATTATTTGAAATAATGTTCAATAAATGTTAGTACAAAGATCACAAAATAGGATTTTTTGTATGTATCCAAATAACGCTTAAAAGATCAAGCATGCAAGTAGATTATGGTACAAAAATCTAATTACAATGAATAAGCAATCAAAATTATCCAACAAATTTTGTATGTTTATGAATTCACACACAATAAGTCATCAAGCAATGTTCATCAAGCAATGTTCATGATTCATATAATGCTACACAATTTGATTAAAAAATTTTTTGATGAAAAAAAAGTTTCTAAAATGTGAGACCGTATATTGTATATGTGAAATAAAACTAGAATTAGTCAAGTAATTAATCATGATTAACTTAGTTATGATTAACATAATTAGTTATAATTATGTTTATCAAATTATAAGTATGTTTAACTATAATGTTTATATTTGGTGGAATGATTACAGAGATTCTAAAAAATTTGAGTGAGCATTCTATTTTATCTTATGCAAAAATCTAGATTCCAGAAGAAAAAACTTTTGCTAACATAATTTCTCTTGAACTAGAAGTTTGCAATAAAAGCTTTTGATTGATAGTGGAACAATCTTTTACAAGCCTTGGTGTTATCATTACAATAATGCATAACTACATGCATTAGCTATGAATGATCATATATATATATATATATATAAGAAAATAAAAATATGTTAAATTGAGGCAATTATATATAAGATCTATTTGAAATTTAACATAATCAACAAAAATTTTAAACTTCTTTTATTCCATCAAGAGCATTAAAAATTTTATTTAGTTGTTAAATAGTATTGACACATTGTAAAATAAACATTGTGTTATTGAACATGTGTTGCAATAAAATAGCATATATATCAAAAATAAATATAAATTTATATAAATTATATTATATCATGCATCTAGTTTTGATTTAAGTTTTAATAGAATTTTAATTTCAATGTGCTCGTAGATTTTATAACATCATTTTGTATGTTGTTTCATAAATGTCCAACATGTATGCTTCAATAATAACTGATTTTGTTCTAATATTAGTATATCGAATTTTCATTACCATTGATTTAATGTATTATTCATTAAAAAAATCTGATCTTTAAATATTTAAATTCATTCATATATTTGAATAATTTTATCAAATTTTGAACTTATTCTAATTTATTTTCAAAATTATGCATAAATGATAATTTTATTATTAAAATTTATCTAAAATATTCAAAAATTGATGAAGCTATTATTTTAATTTGTAATAAATGAAATATTATTTAAAAATATATATATTTGTATATAAAATTGCTAAAGAACTTTACAATCTATGTGATTGTTTCACTATATAATTTTAAACAAAATCATTACCTCATTTTGACGAAATTGAAGATTAAAAAATTAGTTGTGTAAATTAAAATATGTTATATATCAGATTAGAATATAATTTTAGAGATTTTAAATTCATTTCGGTCACAAATTTTGACTCAAATTAATAATTTGCAAGATCTTTTATGTGCATAAATTTTTGCTAAAATGATTTATATTTGATATTTTATATCAAAGAATAAATTTTCAAAATATGTATTAACACTTGATATCACATTGTTTATGTAATGTCAATATAAGTTTTCAAGTATTGTTGCTAATGTAGATATTGATGACTTATCAACGTAGAATTTCAGAATTTTTATCATCAATGATGATATTGATGTGAAATTGGTTCAATCTTCCAAAGCTATTCTTCGATATTGAAGAAAAGCTTTCATAGTTGAGTTGGAAAGACATCACAGAACATATTGCACAATCTTGCGCATGCATTGAAGGTTTGTGAGCTTGATAAACAAGTACAATCCAAAAAGGTTATAAAGAAACTTAAATCAATGCATTCTGTTGTAAATGTATGGTATATGATCGTACAATATGAAAAGTACAGACGTAAGCATCTGGAACGATTGAGTCTGACAAACCTTCGCGTTCTCTGCTTCTCACGCATTATGATACATTCGGATCAGTTTCAGTACCATCTTCATTTCTCTCCCTGCTAATTTGGACGGGAAATTAAAACCAAGAAATTCCGCGACATAATTCAGGAGATTTTCGTCCTGTCCGGCATCGTGAACAATCTGGGTGACTATTCCCCAAGCCTCCGACGTTTCGACCTGCAAGGTTACGAGAAGCGCATGAGAGCTGCGGTAGAAGATTCGACGACGTTGCTTACCAGATGATCGACGAGCATCGGAAGCAGAAGAGGGAGCCGGCACAGTCCACAGACTTGTTGGACGTACTGCTGTCTCTTCCAGCCGACAAGGATGGAAAGCTGAGTGATGTGAAAGTGGTAGCAGTCATGCTGGTTAGTAGCTTGTAGCTCAGAGTCTCGGCAACAGTTATGATCTGTGGAATTGTGTCTGTGCAATGCACTTCTCTTTCTTCCATGGTCGAGGTTTGTCGGTGGTGTGTGCTCTAGTTTTTTGCTTTATGGGGATATTTTGACTGCAGGAATGGATACGTCTTCTACTTCGATCGAGTGCGCTCTGACTGAACTCATTAAAGAGCCCGAGAAAATGAAGAGGGTGCAAGAAGAAATCGAATCAGTCGTTGGGACCGAGCAGAAGAATGCCGCAGATATCTTCATCCAGGAGAATCCAGCAGGTATGTTCATATTCCATAGCAGCATTGCCTATGTTGTAACATAAGCAATGCTGCTATAGAAAATGAAGATAATGTTAATCATCTTAAGCTGTCTGTTGGCTGGATAGAGGAGAAATCATTGTCACAGATTATAGACGGGAAAAGAAATCGCTGCATATATCGATGAAAAGAATTTGTTTATAATCCAACAGCCACGATCGCACCTTCTCAGATTGTCAAACGCAGTCATAAACAGTTCGAAATACACACTGCGAAACGGCCGATGCTTCAGCCCGAGAATCTATCTCGTCTGACTTCGAGAGTCTGTTCCCGTCCCGTCTCTCAGGTAGAGAAATCAAGATGGTACTGAAACTGATCCGAATATATCATAATGCGTGAAAAGCAGAGAAGGCGAAGGTTTGTCAGACTCGATCGTCTGTTCAAACTTAGTCTATAGTTGAGTTGGAAAGAGATCTCATAACATATTGCACAATCTTATGCATGCAATGAAGTTTTATGAGTTTGATAAACAAATACTATCCAAAAAGGTTAAAAAGAAACTTAAATCAATGCCTTGTGATGTAACTGTATTGTATATGATCGATTAGTTGAACAACTTTCATTTCATATTTTGTTCCAAAATGGTTAATTTTAGAAGAATGTAATGAATAATTTAGTATGTCAGAAGAAAACATTCATACTAAACATGTTGTATTGTTCAGCACAGATTCAATTCTTCAATAAAAAGGATTGCAAATATTTGTAGAAACTGTGTCAAAACAAATATCTAATTTTTGTTTTAAATGCGGCATAAAAATCTCGACGGATGAAACAGAAAACATCATCCAAGGAACAACGAGTTATCAAATGGATGTAAAAAACACACCGCTAATTACAATTGTCCATCTTACTTCTAACGAATTCGCTGCCTTCCAGGTTTCTAGAGCAAAAGTGTCCACGCATTGTCAACCGGAGTCAAAACAAATCGCCACCTCTTAAACTAGTGGCATCTGTCCCGGATTACTCGCTTACCCTTCCCAGCATCTGGAGCTCCAGCAATTACCATCGGAAAAGAGCTAGTCGTGTAAAAGCGCTGCCGAAAAGAGGAATATTCCTCCTATAATATATACAGTAGGATGTTAATTCCTATAATATAGTGTACACAGGAATTAATTGCCCCGGTTCTGGCTATCAGGACAAAGATTTACAGGGCAGCAGTCCGGGGCAATTCCAGCTCGGCATCGAGCGACAGTTACGTGGCTCCAAAGCAACTGACTAGGAAACATTATCAGATGACGTCAGGCAGACGGTCGTGCGTAATGTGCAGGGGAGTAGTTGCGTGGATGCACATCGACGGTGGACATACGAACTTTTGTTTATGGGACGATCGTGCAAGACGGTCTAGGAGGAGTCGGAGGGAGAGAAGACTCGAGGTCGAGTCGGAGGAGCACGGGAGGAGGAGGAGTAGTAGGTTAGGGTTTATGGGACTCGCGGGAGAGCTTGTTCCTCGGGCGGGCATCGAGAACCTGGCCGGGCAATTGGCGAGGCCTGTCGGTAGATCGGATCGCGAATAGAAATGTTGTATGGATCTCGACGGGAGCTTCGGAGTGGGCCAGTTCTGGTCCGTGTGAGCTGAATATGGAATGTGAACAAGTGGAGAGGGAGTGGAGAAAGAGGAGGAGGAGGGGCGAATGTCGCGGAAGGTTTAAGGGCCGGACGGATTAGAGAGACGAGGCTGGGCTGGTGACGATCGATTTCTCGCTTTGGTACAGGCTCTGGTGGTTGTGGTTATGAGGTCGATCTTTGAATGGCGGTCCGTATGATGTAGGAGCTGGACGATGGAGTGTCAGGACCAGTAGCGTAGGTTTGAGCCGGAGAATTCGACCGACAATTTTTTGTTCACGATCTGGACCTTCCAGAGACTTGAGAAGCGATGGAAGATCGGGGAGGATTGGAGCTGGGGCAGCAGAAGATCACTCAGTTGCGAGCCAACATGAGGTCTTTGAGAGAGCGAGTCAGAGCAAGGTTTCGCGTTGCGTGCGTTCCTAAGAGCTTGTTCCGGCAGTCGCAGAGACAAACGGGTGTTGGCTGGAGGGCCACCGCCACTGGACTGGTAGTTGCGCGTGTTTTCCAGGGGAACATTGTCTTGGCTCGCGTCGCCAAGAGTATGGCACAGAACGAATGGCAAAGGCGGATGAGAAGGCTTGGTAATCTGTTGCCTGATTTCCGTATCTTTGCAGGCTCAGTCTCTACGGCTTCTGTAGCTCAATCACAGGCGTCATGTTCTGATGTCCTCGTTACATCTCTGGACTCGCGTAATTCGAATTCAAAACTGCAGGCAGAGTACGGCGACTATGAAGTTTCGCTATCTCTCTATGGAGGCCTTCCTAATTATGAAGGTGTGTACCTTTGGATAAAGAAGTCCCTTCATCGGAGAGCTGGATTTGTTCCATGTAGATTGTCGTTTGTTCTCCTTGGGATTTTGATGACGAGGAGATGTGGTTGCTTCTATCTTAATTTCCGCCTTTTGCAATTGCAAGGATCCCACTATCGGATTCTAAATTGGGAGCGGCTGCATAGCTGCCTCTCTCACAGATTGCCTCTGTCAAGACTCTCATGACGTTGTCTTCTTTACTCTCCAGCCTCAATCCTCACGCCCGGAGTTGTAACAGAAGTGGCGGAAGATTCTCGACTCTTACGCTTGATGCAGGCCCTTGCGATCCCCCTTATTGGAAATGCATGTCACATATTCATGCATGGATTCAACTCCACTGAGGTACTTTCTGCTCCACTCCTCAATGTGCAAGTTTATGCGTTTCTAGGTTTTGATTCTCCCCGAGCCGAAGCGGTTTTCGGAGACTCTGCCCGACCATTCCGTGTTTCTGTATATATATATATCGCAAAGTCCGAATTGCATTTGGGCCCTTCAGCTTAGCATGTTAGTGACTTCTTCGAGTGGAACTTTGCCAGGTTTATGGTGCCGAGAAGATGCAGAATGCTGTATTCAATCGAGCACCGGGTCAGCCATTGATCACGGTACGTTGCGTGGCGAGAATGACGATTTTATCTTTTTGAAGGAATTACTTGACAATGTCTTAAATGTTGTCCCGTTGCAGTCTCACAAAGCCTGGAACGTAACATTATTTTGTCGGAGGGTGCAGGTTAGCAATCATGCAGCTGCAGTGGACGATCCTTTTGTGATCTCGTCTATACTCGCACCCCACAAGTTGCTGAATTCCAAACATCTGAGATGGACTTTATGTGCGTCCGATAAATGCTTTGGGAACGCCGCAACATCTGCCTTTTTCCGAAGTGTGAAAGTTTTGCCACTGACGAAGGGACACGGAGTATTTCAGGAGGTATGATTAGTCCAACCTTCGAAACTTAGGTTGGAAATGAGGTGACCCGAAGTTTTGATGAATGTTCGAGGCAGAGCTGTTGATCATTGCGTCAGTAGTTCATGCTGGTGTTGGACGTCATGTTACCTCCTGTTGTTGTTCTCCTGAAGTAAACTGACGAACTTTTCCTCTTGTTGTCAGGGTATGGAAGTAGCACTTTCTAAGCTGAACCGTGGAGACTGGGTTCATATCTTTCCAGAGGGAAGCCGTTCTCGGGACGGAAATCTTGCTCTTTTTAAAAGAGGGGTAGGCAGGTAATGGAAGCCTTTAGTTGACTTTTCTTTATATAAATTGAAACATGAACAACTTTTTCCAGAAAGAGATAACAAGAATGTGATGCGTTCAGAGCATGTTAGCTGCCTGATCTGCAATTGGAAGATCACCCTATGTTCAAATATTTTGAGGCAATAATGAAGAATTAATATTCTATGCTGCTTATGGTCTGACTTGAACCTCTGCAGAAATTGTCCACTTCTAAGCTAAAATCTCCAAGTTTGCAAGTTGAACTTTGAGAGTGTTTTGAGGCTCCACCTTGTTTCGTTTGCAGACTCGTTCTTGATGCCAAGAGTTTGCCGTTGGTGGTACCTTTCATCCATTCTGGCATGGAAGACGTCATGCCTATTGGCCAGAAGCACTTTTCGATGGGCAAGAAGGTATCAAATTCCGACAGACTTTTTGTGCTGTGGGGTGGCTCATGTAGTGTCATGCACGTTTTCTATTCTGAACTGATGCTTTTGTGTCTTTGTTTGTCATGAAAGTGGCTTTGGCGCAATGAGGCCATTCATCGATTCACTATATTCATCTGCTCTTTGCTGTAGGTCACCGTCATTGTTGGCGATCCAATTGAGTTAGACGACTTGGTACAGAAGCACAGTGAGGAGGGCCTGCCCAAAGCTGTGTTGTATGATGCAATAGCTTTGCGCATTGAGAAGAGGATGTGGACTATGAAGAAAGAGCTGGACGAGCTTGTTGCTACCAACAGAAGTCGGGATTCAAGGATGAAAGTGCATATGGTCGAAAACGTAGATGGTATTTGGCAGTATGTGGACTGGGAAGCTCAGGGTTTCCTTTCCAACGAGTCGGATTCAGAACGAAGAAGCAGGTTTTCTATGAGTGGGGTTACTCAAGGCACATCTGTGAAATTTTCCGACGTGACCCATCGTACCGAAGAAGATATAGAAGCAAACAAATTGGAACCTGAGCCAGTGAATACCAAGCATTATCCCGAAAGCGAAAGTGAAGTTACTCTCACAGATATTTATCATGGAGCGGTGAAGAGGATACAAGGCCACATGGATCCATCCATGTTGATGGGCTTTGCCGCCAGAAGTTTTCTGAGATACGGCCCTCGATTCCAGGATGTGGAGGACAGTCGAAGTTGGAAATGTTGGAGAAGATTAGGTCTCGCAGTAGACAGGGCTTTGTACAGTAGTTGATTAGCAGCGAGAGGATTTGTCGAAGTTTTGTTCGGAAGAGTGTTGGTGTGTTACTAGCCTGACCAGCATACAGAAGTCAACAGCCCTTTCTGGAAAATAGAATTAGTGTGTACATACTAGATCACAATCATTGCTCTCTAATCTTAACCTTGGTAGACTGGAAAGATAACGCAATCAACTTGGTTTTAATTTTTTTGTGATTCTTTTGTGAATTCTGTTCAATTCTGTCCGATATTATGTTGAATAAGCAAATATGCAACATTCCCTCCATGGTTTTCATTTGTTTCTTTCATGTGATGATGGTCAGGTAGCGACAGGATATTGCTGAATACGTGGGCCTTTTTTAAATACTGATGACGTCGGATGGATGTATGCACCTTTGATAGCTGCATGAAGTAAGTTTTGGTCTTCAGCCAACAAGTGGTTGACACATAGTATTGTTTTTATTCGTGGCAGAGTAAGTTAACAGCCAGCGGTATTGAAGCGTTACAAGAAAGAGCTACGCTAGTAGAGAAGAATATATACACATAGTAGTGCCCGGCTCGGCTGGAGCCGCTAGTACATGGCGCCGGCACCAGCTCGGAGTCGATCGCCATGACAGAAACCGGCTTCCCCAGCCATTTTGACAACAACTTCCAAAGTGGGTCGAAATTGTCACTAATAAATCAGTGCTGAGTGTTATAGTTATTGGGCTTTCATACCTCAGCGGCGTCGTTCACGACGAGTCTTCCACTTAGCCTTCAGACAGGTCTTGGTGATATGATTGTTGTTCAACATATACTCGATGATCGAAT
Organism: Marchantia polymorpha subsp. ruderalis; assembly: GCA_037833965.1. Lineage (NCBI taxonomy): Eukaryota > Viridiplantae > Streptophyta > Marchantiopsida > Marchantiales > Marchantiaceae > Marchantia > Marchantia polymorpha. The sequence continues at coordinate 27,060,574 of AP031351.1, read as the reverse complement.
TTTCGTCAACAGCCTCCTTAAGATTGATCTCCTTCTCGTCACTCAACTCCTTGCACGCAATGTTCCAGTCGGTCGGCATGTCAATGTTGAGCTATGTGAGCGTTTTCAACCATAAGCTGCAACAGATCTCGGCCTTGAATGTTGCTTCATGTAGCATCACACGATCGTGAAAGATGCGTTTTGCCAGCGAATCGCCTGAATCGAGGATTCAGGCGTGCCAAGGTAATCCATTCCAATAACAAAAAGCACTTGATAATGGACACGCGATCCATCACGCAAACACGACTGTATCATCCAGAACAATCGGGTACTTGCAGTAGCGATTAACTTCCGTGTTTGTGAGCTACGTATCCTTTTCAGTATCTTCATCAGTTTCTGCTCGATGCTGCCGACGTGCCTTGGGAAGCATTGCCATTCTCGTCAGATTGCTACCAGGTTGACCCTCTTCACTTGGATGAACGCGCGATGCCGCACGTGCAGCTTTGTATTGAACCGCCTCAAAATAGGCCGTAGTCATCAAGAACTTGATGGATGTGATCGCCGCTTCACACTCAGCAGATGGTTTCGATAGGCGAAATTCCAGAAAGTGCAAAATACGAGCAGGCCGGCTGTTGAAACGTTGCTGATATGGCATCATTGTCGCACGACAAACCTCGCTGCATTCACTGACCACTAGATCATCACTTGAAATAAATTCGTCGCAATGATAAACAGTTTCGTTGACAGTGATCTGTGCCATACTCATTGTGCAGTATTTCACGCCGCCCATGACGGTAGAAATTTTGGATGCAACATTTAGCCATTCGACTAACGGCGCCGCTTGCAGCCAGGTCGTGTCATCAGACATATCGATATCAACGTCAACAAAATCCTTGGCAATATCTGCGAATCCAACTGTCATTGTTATTGCTTGGAGACATATCAGCGATGCTATGAGCATGTTATTTGTGGATCCCCACCTTGTTACGACGTCTAAGCATGGTGGATCCATATTGCGCTAGTACGCAACAATTTCAAAACGGCGAAACGTTGCACGTCAAGCCTTACCACTACGAAGCATGAAGATCGCTTTGGGTAACATTGCAATAGACGGTTGAATGACCTTAACCGCAATATTTATACCGAGCTAGAATGAATGTGTGAAGCATCGCAAACGATAATCATCCGGCAACACTTCATATCCGAAGTGATTGCGCAGCATGGATGACAAATGCATTCCAGCGTTAACTGCGTCAAAGCCGTTGTCAGATACAGTCATGAGAAGCCGTTTGCCCAGGCCGAACACAAAGAGCAAATTGAAAATGACCACGGCACAACGCAAGCCGCATTCTGCACCAGGAAATATGTATAAAAAATCAAACAACGTATCGACAATAACGCCAGTTGCAGAGTGAAATCAATGTATCGTCATCGAATAAAATCGCGTCATCGTGTTCAACCAACCGTCGTAGATGATGGATAATTTAGCTGCAAAGGGTTTGAATAGTGCGATCATCAAGTATTTCAGCACGATGTACATTTTCAGATAGCACCTTTTCGTCGTGCGAGCTGATTTGATGACATAGCCGGGCATCGAAACATTCATGAACGATTTGAACAGTTTCGATTCGATATGTGCGTGTGGCAACGTCGATTCAACGACGTATTCAGCCATAGAACTATCTACGCGGGCCGAACGCAATTTGTTGATGGAAGCGTACTCCGTCAGAACGATCTGCGTGCTAGATTGATCTGCACAGCGTGCGTCTGCGGATTTTGCAGAGTTCCCATGATTTTTTTCGAGAGCTTACCAATGACGCCAATTGTCGTCTTTAGTGACAAGTGCAAGGTGCAGCTTCCAACGTTGCATTTGCGACGGCCGTCACATATGCTCGTATGCGCGTGCGTCCAAGAAATTTTTGCCGCATTAGGCCGGGCACGTTTGAGGACTGTGATAGTCCGGACAAGCTCATCGTCGTCATCACTTTGCTCTTGTAATAACTATTTTCTCGCTTTCGCTTGCAGGAGCGACCTCATTGTCCGATTCGAGTGACATCGTTCAACGGATTCAAACTATCGTCAAAATTGATGATGGCGATTTTAGAACAGGGATAGCTTTTGAGATCGCAAAGTGCCCTTTGGTTTCCTGTAGGCTCCAATGAGGCCTACGTTGTGCCGCACAACGTAGGCCTCATCAGCTTACAGCCGATGCAATGCTTAATGCTTACGGCCGCTGTCCGCACAACTTGTGTGGACAGCGGACGTAAGCATTGCAGACAGTCGACTGATGTATTAGCGATAAATCACCTATAAAGAGGTTCGTGAGAGTTATATAAGGAAGAGTAGAACCATTGTTGGTATCTCTCATCTCAAGAGTTTATGTTTCCATCTTCGAATGAACTTCTCTCTAAACCCTAGTGTTACACGAACTGACCGCGAGTGTGTCATACAACCTGTTATTGCCGCTTCTTCCTACTTTAGCATCAACGGTAGGATGTCAGGTGTTACTCCTTGTTCATCGCGGACTACCTCAAGAGGCCTCTTGTCCGCCACGGCAACAACATCGCTTCTCTAGCTGGGACATTGGCCGCATCCGAATTCCTTCATAGCTCTAATTTAAGACTAGGATTTAGAGAGAAGTTCACTCGAAAATGGAAACATAAACTTTGAAGATGAAAGATATTAACAATGGTTTTCCTTTCCTTTATATAGCTCTTACCAACAAGTAGAAGGAGATAAAACTTTATCTCCACCATATATTCCACTACTAGTGGATGGATGACGTGACGGATAAACCTAACAAGTACACGGATTGTTGACGTGATGCTCCCAACGAATACACTAACTAACACACTCAATCCTTATCTAATAATCACACAAATCGCTGACGTGATGCTATCAACTAACACACCTACTCTCTACTTAGAGAGCACACGGATCGCTAACGTGGTAGCTATGACTAGTGCACGCTAAAGTGTGTATATCATTTAGAGCAATCTCTACTTTAGTTTTAACTAACTAAATATGGTTACAAACCTCCCTCCTTTTAAGATGCAACGTCCTCGTTGCATATACGCTCAAAAAACTGAACTATCAAAGTTGCATTTGCTAAATTTTTAGCTGGTTGTCAAGTTGATTTATATGATGAATATACTTTTCATTGAAACAAATATTGTATTTTGGGATATTTATGACATTTACGTTCATTAAGTATCTTTTCTACCTCAAACTACTTTTGATCTGCTATCAAGGTTGGAACATGAGGTGGTATTGATTGGTTCATTAAGTATCTTTTCTACCTTAAACTACTTTTGATCTGCTATCAAGGTTGGAACATGAGGTGGTATTGATTGGTTGGTGAATTGTTTTGGTCGTAGTAGATATTTTTGCAATTGTGACACATGAAATACGAGATGTATTTTCATATGTGACGGAAGTTCCAACTTGTATAACAATTCATCAACACGCTTCAAAACAAAAAATGTACCAATGAACCTAGTGTTCAATTTTAGTGTTCCTACGAGAGAAGAAATTTGTTGTAGATAACCAAACATGATCTCTTAACTCAAAAACCACTTCTATACGATGAGCATCGGCATGCTGTTTTTGCCGATTTTGAACTATCATCAACTTCTCCTTGGCCTGATGTAGTACTCGATGAATATGGTCCACAAACTCATTGACTGCTGCACTTTGGTAGAAAACTCATCTCCTTTCAAAAGTCACATAAAACTTGAAGAAATTGTGGGATGAGTTTCATACATGAGATAAAATGGAAACACTTTTGTGGATGGATTAACAAAATTGTTATATGCAAATTCCACAAGTGTCAAAATGTTGTACCATTTTTTTTGCTTTTCTAATGTGAATGATCGTAGCATATCATCTATGGTTCTATTTGCCATCTCTATTTGTTCATCACGTTGAGTATATGGGCGGTTGAAATTGCTAGTTTTGTTTTGAAAAAACTAAACAAAGTTTTCCAAAATAAACTAGTGAAGTGAGTACCTATACCATGATTAACAGTTTGTTTAAGCCATGATTTGCAAAAACTGCATCTACATAGAATTGAGCTAGTTGTGGAGCTATGACTGTTTTTGTGGTTAGCTTGATGTGAATCATCTTGCTCAATTTGTTCACAAAAACCACCATTGAATCATCCACTCAAGAAGTCTTTGGTAACTCACATAGAAGATTCATGGTGACATCTGCAATCTTACATCAAAGACTGATTTTTTCCTCCGGATGTAGTAGCCACCCAAGAGCATTAACTTAGGAGTTTTTCCCTTTCTCAAGTCTCCAAGCACCTATGGCACAACACTCCTAGCTTTGGCTTGGAAGACTCACCTCGCTACAGACACAATCAGCATGATCCAGATGCCGGCTCTGGCGGCGTCCTCACCATACTCTATGCGCGCTAGAGTCAAAAAAGTGAGCGCCTCATGTTCACTCCTTGATAATGGCGTGTAGTGGTTGATTCTTCAAGGCTTATCCTGTGGGGATGTTGGATTTGCTAACATTTATGAACTTCACGATTCATCATCATGTTGCTCGCTTTGGGAGTCTCTAGCTCGCAACTTACCTCATACGTGCCGCTAGATACTTCTGAGCTATTATAATACGGTGGAGAGACGTGCTGATAAAACACGTCAAAGTTTAGCTCTAGTATCCATGCGCTAGCGCATGGATACTAGAACTAAACCATGATCACGCTCAAAGTCAAGAACCCTTTCTTGTCGGCTCATAGTTTTTCCTTCTCATGAAATATTAATCAATCCCATGTCGCACGTACTTTCGTCCAGTTAGACATGTTGTAATTGTTTGAAGCCACACTCTAAAGTATTGACCAAATCTTACTCAAATATTTCATCCGTAATGACATGGTCAAGTCTGACCAACACCCTGTTATTGCCACAATCCAATTTGATGTGTAGCCGCAAAGAGCAAGTCATTGAAAAATGAGTAGCTAGTGGTTTGATGATGGGGCGAAAGAGATCAAACGCATGTGGCGGTGCGCTCTGTCTGGAATTTCGTTCTTCTCCAAACTTTGCCATGATGCCAGGTACTACCGGGATTTTTGCAAGGCTAAGGTCCAAGCCTTCCGGGCTGATGAAGACGTCATAATTGCTGAGGTCAAATCTCGTACACGCTTTGCTGAAGCCGCGCCACATGACGAAGCCCTCTTGCCCGAGATGACAGTTGGCAGCGGCTGCAGGCCTTTCAAGATTGAAAGATTGTTGGACGACGGGCCCGTTCCTGGATTGCATGGAAGCTCTCGGAAGATGCAATTTCCAAAGATTTCTTTATTACGGACTACTTCCGCGCGCTCTATGTAGCAATCAATATTAGCACGACAGCTCTGCAAGCCGAAGATCTCCTGCTCGATATGATTCTTGACTCCTTCACGGCCCAATTTTCTCCAGACATACTTCAGATGGTGGGATTCCCTCCCAATGATGGCGAACTGATCTCGGCTCTAAAACAAATGGCGTCGAGCAAGAGTTTGAGTCTTGACTGGATTCTCACCAATTTTTATAAGCAATTTTGGAGGCTACTTGATGTTGAATTCACTCAGATGATTCATCATGCTGTTGTAGAGGAAACGCTACCATGAGAAATGACTCATGGCCTGATTGTGTTACTTTCCAATGATGATGACCTGGAGTAGATATTGAATTGGCGGCCAAGTACTCTTTTAAACAACTCTTATAAAATCCTCACTAAGGTGTTATAAATTCAACTTCAATGTCTCCTCCCCAACATCATTCACCGAGACTAGGCTACTTTCCTACCTAAACGTCATATTCTTGATGCTATAATGGTTCAACATGAAACTATTTCATGGGCAAAGTCCATCAGACGATCGCTTATGATGCTCAAGTTGGATTTTTGTAAAGCATATGATTTTGTCATGTGGAATTTTATGTTCCGCGTCATGGAAAAGATGGGTCTACCCGGCACTCACGTCTTCTTGATGCGCACGCTACTTTCGAATGCGTCCATTGTGGTGTCCCTCAATGGCACTCACACGGCGCTGTTGAACATTTTTTGAGAGATGTGTCAGGGTTGTCTCATGGCGCAGTAACTTTTTCTTTTGGTGGCCAAAGCCCTTGCTACAATTGCTCGCCATGCTACAGCTCAAGTCATCATTTGAGGTATCCGACTCCCTGACGACGTCACGCAAGAGGTTCTCATCCAGATTGCGGATGATGTCATTTTGTCACTACTCTGCATGGAGCGAAACTGTGAGATCAGATGTTGCACATGTGTACTAAGTTGTACAAGTAACCAAGTGATTAATGATGATTAGCCAAGATCAAGCTAAGTCTAGCTAGTTGTGACTAAACCAATTAGTTATAACTAAGTTTATCTAGTCATGATTAAGTTTAGATATAATCTCTATAGTTGACGGAATAATTAGCGGAGTTCTAGAAGAGTGGAGTGAACACTTCTATTTTGTCTTTTACAAAGGTCTAGAGTCCAAAGTATTGGATATTTGACTATAAGCTTAGATTTGATTGGTTTGACTAAATATATTAAAGATGATTGGCTAGACTAAATATAATGTTGACTTTGTGGCTAGAAAGCTTCTAGAAGTTTATAAACTTCCAATGTCATGTTGCCACCTCAAGCTCGGATTTTGGAAACTTCTAGAATGTTTAGGTAGACTAATGGCATGTTGCCACGTATAGTGGGTTAATCAAATCTACCTAGGAAAAAGTAAGTTATGAGAAATTAGCACATGTTACTATGGTAATTTCTCAAGTAGTATAAATAGAGAGTTAGAGTAGCACCTCTCAAGCAAGTTCAGAGAATCACGTGTGAGGATTTGTTTCAAGAATGAAGAAATGAGGTTTTTCAGTATCTCGGAGTATCGACGTGTGTTTGAATTTGTGTGAATTGAATGATGTATGGAGAGTTTGTGTGAAAGAGTGTTTGGGGTACGGGTATGAATGAAAATCCTAGTCTTCTAGAGCCATGATGAGCTACCACAAAGCCATCTGAGGTAAACCTGCATGAGAGTCAGCCCAGAGGTTGCAGAACTTGCTGGCCGCCTCTAACCTTGTAACAACATTCGGCAAGGCGACGAGCCTCACCTTGAATTGACACAAGTGCAAAATTTATTGGTACGCCAATCACACTCCATCTACCTAGCTGATCTCCTTCGGATGTAACATTGCTCTCCAGGCTCCCTCAGCAAGTTACTTGAAACCCCTATTGGAGTTAATATGGTAACCATAGATGTGCATCAATTCCTGGCCGCGAAGATCAATAAGAAACGCAAGTACTTGTCTTCAATCCACCTTTCTCTGGCCGCAAGAACCGTCGTTGTGAACTTTTGTTGACCTTGCGGTACTTTTTGAGCATATGGGGAGGCTCAATCGCAATTCTTTGAATAACCCAAAGCTCTTTGCGAAATTATTTAAGTGCCGGTAAAGAGAAGCATTCGCGTGGAAGAGTGAAATGGAATGATTGTTGCACATCAAAGAATGTGGATGATCTTGGAATCGTGGATCCGGAGGATGCCTTGATTGCCATGATGAGCAATTGGGTCATCAAAGTGCTCACGTCCGACATCTCTCCCTCACATATCTTGTTGCGCCACCGGCTGGCTAGATTGCGGGCACATTCACCTCAATGTACCATTCTGGTAAAGTTTTTGGCGCCTCATGCATCGAAGTTATAAACTCGACTCATTAAGCTGGCGATGTCTAAGCCCCTGGTCAAAACCTTGCCCTCGCAAACATTCTAGGAGAGGCAGAACACAAGTTTATGGCAGGTCTCATAGTGTGTGGCAAATGCCAAGTTTGCCAAAATTAATTTAATTTTGGCAATTTTCTTTGAGTAATTTTGACAAAATTGGTATTGTGTGTATTCTAATTAGAGAGAATGAATTTCAATGGTTGCCACCATCGTATTCCGGAAAATGCATGATATTATAAACAATGGAGTCATCAGTAGCTTCAATCATACAAGAAAGATATACAGAATACTCATAAATAAGAAGATTTAGCAAAGAAAATATATTACATATTTTACTAAGCTCACATAATGAAGGTTGATAGATTGAAATCATTTATCAAGATGATTGGTATTTCTAATAAGTCAAAGAAAAAAATGAAACTTTTACAACAATAAGCAATAAATGTCTATTCGCAATTAGCTTTTGGATGAACATGTCAAATAATTATGCAAATCAAAATTGAATGCATAAAAGATATATATGATTCAAAATCATGGTTTAAAAAATTTAAGCATAGAAAAAAATATATGAGTTAGAATTTCATTATACTTTTAAAACATATAAGTTGATAATTCAGAGCTTATAATTTTTGAAGATTATTTAAAAAATTTAAATCTTATCAGATTTTTTAAAATTGAGCTTGATTTTTAATTTTATAATTAAAAAATATTGCACAAAATAGTTAATTTAATACGCAAATATAAAAATTAAATCATAAAATTAATTCATTTATCATCAATTTTTTCATAATTGACCAAAATAATGATTTATAAATAAGTCAACAATTTTGATGAATTTTAAAATACATATGTTATTAATATGATATTAAATTTTTTTTATCTTTTTTAAAAGATTATAAAATCAGTTTTTAATTTTTCAAATATTCGATATTTGAATTTTTGCATCAAACTCAGAAATTAAAATAACCATTTAATTTTGGCAACATTGAGTTTTTATTTTTGGCAAATTTGGCCAAATTTTATGAGGCCTGGTTTATGGTGAACATCCCATTTCTTGGGGAGTAATTTCGGCTTCAGGTTGGAGCGTGTTCGGCAGTCGACGTGTCGTGGGTTTCTTTGTATTCCGGACCTATTGCTCAACCAGTCCATGATCCTTCGTATGAGGGATGAACTCGAGCAGCGGTACGGGTTGAACGATGACGAGCGTCGCCAGATTGACTTGTTTCAATCGAAGGTCCCTGATGCGTGGTTCACATTGGCTCATGAGACGCAAGTTATCCCTCGACTGGGTGAATGACGGGAGGGTTTTTCTTTGTCCCGGAAGGTTCTCCCTTGATCGTCTTCCAAGCTGCTCCAGGAGTTTGCTCCCCTCTCTTGGCGACTTCTCAAGATACGCTAATACCCCGAGCTATGACACCTCCATGGTTAATCCCCAGTTACACTCATTCAATAGCCACGCTCAGGTGGTGAGAGGCCACTGCCTCTTCTCTGGCGTTGTCTAGCGCGTCCGCATCATCCAGACCTCACGGCCAGCCTCCCAAAAGTCCTCTGCAGGTACCTTTAAATTTCTGGCACTTGTAGTGACATTCACCTTTGACCCGAGGCGCTGGAAATGGCACCCGGGAGCTGTTCAATGCCTATACGGCACAACGGAGTCGTCGTTGGCATCGCTCCCGACCGAGTCTTTCCCTCCCAATCAGCGCCAAACGGAGTGGATTAGTACCGGCATCTTTCATACCGAACTGGAAGGCACTGTGGGAGACTGGCGCCCTCGTAAGGAGGCCGCCTTCATGTGAAATGTGCACCATAAGGCTATTGCAGTCAAACAATGGCGTCACGTCGACCAGAAGTCTACATCAGATCGCTGCTCATGTTGTTCACAAGATGTGCCGGAATCCATCCACCATGCATTCTTTGAATGTGCGGCAGCCCAAGCCGCTCGGAAGTTCCCAGGTACTGTACTCAATCTCCTCGCAGGGATCTCTCGTAATACCATGCCCTGGCCGCGACTTACGTGGGAGCAATGCCTTCTCGGCATGGACTTACCGGCCCACTTGCTAGGCTTCTGGCAAACGTTGATCGCTTCTTTGTGATTCGGTGCTCTAGGTCCTATGGCTGCGGCAAAAAGCTTAAGTGGTTTCAAATTGCAACCTGACCGACCTCTCAGCTCGAAAACTCGATCTGGGATGACGTGCTGGACTTAGCCAGAATGGCTTGGGACTGCTCCATCTCGCTCAGTCGCAAACAGTCCCAAGCGAGCCATAACCGCGGCTAGATTCTGCAAGTGTTGGGCGAGCACTAACGTAAAATGTAACCGGGTAACCCATGGGCTAGGTAAACCCGATAAACCACCATGTAACTATTGTTTACCTTTATCTTTTCTTCTACTTTCGAGTAATTATCGGGTTAACTAATAAAAATTTAAAAATTAGTTTTGCATTAGGGTTACTGGGTAATTACTTTAATACCTTTATTCTAAAGTGTAAAAGATCAAAATTATCAAATAATTACCATATTATTTTTATCCTAAAAGATGAAAATAATTTATTTTACTTTTAGAAGAATATGAAGAATCACATTCTGAATAATTCTGAGAGTATACACATTTTTGTTTTTCGCGATATTAGATTTACCAGATAATTATTGAGAATCATATTATGAATAATTCTGAGAATATACACATTTTTGTTATTGGGGGTACTAGGTTTACCAAATAATTACCGGATAATCCATATGGCTATACTTTACCCTACTCTATAACCAAATCTCTACCTTTAACTTGTAACTTTAAAATATTACCTTACCTTTTAGAGGCCTAGCGAGCACGGTCACCTTTGCTCTCTTCAAGGAGATTCTATTCACTGGAATTACATTCCGTGTGTGATTCTTAGGTAATCCCCATTTGTCTTCGTATAATAATAAGGTAGAAAAAACTAAATTTGGGTTTCGTTGGCGAGTTTCACCTTGCCAGGTATTGTCTTAATTTGTCTCACCATTTCTCTAAATTTTTGTTTTCCGAATAGTTTGATATGTTACAGAAGATTCCCAAAAGATACTTCTATCTGACGAGGATGTTCAGGCACAAGTAGAAATATAGTTAGCCTAGAATAGTTCCTTTACATAATACAATTTTAGAAATTATCCTACATTTCAAGATTTCCAACAAACATCCTCGTTTCCCAAACTTCAACAGCAAAGATTCCACTCTAGTTTCAACTTCTGATCTACAAATTCTCACAAGTAGCTCTGCATTACTTTTAACCTGCAGAGTTTTACATACGGGGTATGATGAACAATATAACTCGGAGGCACTGTTTACCACAGTTATTAGGAAAAGAGTGATTGTTGATACACTTAAATTTTCTTGCAAGGGTCGGCACTTTAACTGCAGTGTAGTAAGCGTTTGTACGACGGTGTGGGCACACCTGTACTTAAAAGCCTCAATCAAAGGTGTACGTAGGATCCAATCAGACGCATCGTTAGGAATAGACAACAAGATTCTGCGTGTGACAAGTGAGGAAGATAGACTTAAGATCATGTGCTACTCAAAGTCCGCCGGAGACTGGTTTCATGCTACTGATCATATGATAAAAAAAGAGAGTAATACGACTTTACAAAAAGAGAATCCATAAGACACGTAGAGAAAAAACACACGGATTTAGAATTCGACTGTACCACGATCACCTTCGGACCAATGTCATCAAATTCTTGTGAATGAAGGTTGACAATATGTCGAGATCTTCTTAGCAAAGGGGCAGACTTCAAGGCCTATCAACACGTGTTTTCCTTAGAAAGCTCGGTAACCAGATCGGTTCGCAAGCAATCTGATCAAGTCGATCTTCCATTAGAAGGATTCTATCGTACATCTCTGCGAGGTTGGCTCAGTACACTGCTGGGCGGATTTTCAGTGGCAAACGCAGCAGTTACAAAAATGGCACTAGTCTTGTGGGATCCAACCTGGAAACGGAATTTGAGCTTCTGAGTTCCAATACATGGTTGAGGAAATGGATGATACATATTTGTCAGACCCAGATGTGGAGGAGGCAGATGGCGGGTATAGGGCAGTTTGACTAAATTTTATAACTATTTAAAATTGCGGATACGTTATCAGGATCAGTGGAGGTCTCGTCTGGTGGATCGAGGACTGGAACCGCCATTTTCTCCGTCATTTAGAGCGGCCGAGGAGTTGGGGCGAGAGTTTTGATACATGGATTTGTAAACGGGCCAGATTCTGTACGTGAGCAACAAATTGGCAAGCATTCCAAAAACCATCACCCCAGCCATGATGATAAAAGTTGTTCTAAAGCAGTGTGCTCCAATACATGCCGTCTCTTCCGCCTCCTCGGACATAAGGTGATACGAATTGTTCAAGAAGCTTGCCACAATCTCCTTCTCCATGACACCGTTGCCTCCTTTCTGCTTTTCAACTTCTCTATCGTATATGTACCCTGCAAGGACTCCGGAGAAGAGCATAGATCCAATGGGCATCCCAATCGTGATGAAGTTGTAAATGACGCCGAAGTTTGCGAGTCCGAAAAGCTCTGAAGCCACAGGCACCATGATGGCAATATGCACCCCGAAGGAACATCCAAGAAGCATTGATCCTAGAAATAAAGAGCCTGGAAGAGCTGTCGCCAAGAGCAGGTGTGCCACAATCATGACCGCCTGAGCTACGAGCAACCAGACTGTGCGAGGTATAGCCGATGACCTGCACGGACAAAAGTGCATGTCATTTCGACATCCTTCACAAACAAAATTCCCACTCCACACACCAGCAACTGAGTCGAGATTTAACAAACTTGTGTACCTACTCGTCGAGCCACATTTTCATCAAACCTGAAGACAAAACGACCGTACATATTGTACATCCTATGGAACACGCTCAAAAGACCTCCCAATAGACCTACAAGAGTACACTGCTTCTATGTCCACCAACATCAAAATGTAATGGCCCACAAAGTGGGCGACATTACTGAGGATTCCACTCCAACTGACCCGACAACGCTAACTCGATCTGCAAGGGTTGTAAGAATCATATTCCCTCTACCCTCACTCCAGTCAAACAGGTGTCGTTGTGCTGAACATCAATCATCATCGTTACTGACTATCGATTCACGCAGGGAACGAGTGAAACTGTCCCACTGACCATGGGCTGGGCTCGGATTCCCCTGACAATCGACGAGAAACAGAGTGATGCGATAGATCGTACCTGACATAGTGCTCCGACAAAGAGCCCGCTCCCAGACGACCGAGGAAGTTCCACACGCTGAACAGAGAGACGAACATGGTCACATCCGCATAGCCCTGGGACAGGCCGATCTGGCCCATGTTGTTGGAAACGGTGGTGCCGGTGCCGACGCCGCAGAAGTAGGTGAGAAACAAGAGCCAGAAGTCGGCCTTGACCATGGCTTCCGAGAGAGTGAAGTCCTCGCCGCGATGAGGACCTTTGCGCCTGCGCCGCAGCGCTCCTTCTCCCACGGCCAGGAGAGTGGAGTCGTCGGCATCGCCCTCGATGTCGGGATTGTTGGGAGCCAGGCACATGAATGAGGCGCGCTCGTGCTTGGATCGGTCCGAGTCGTACGAGAGGTCGGACTGCGACGCCACGGGCTCGATGCGGTAGCGATCGCGGCTCGGAGGAGGAGGAATGCCGCCCGTGGACACGGGCATGTCGCCGTCGTCGCCGGCGGCGGCGGCAGCAGCTTTGGATTTCGAGGCATGCCCATTGTTGCCCGTCGGTTTCAGCAATGGCTCGTGCACGCCCGGGGGCAGCAGCGCGTCGTACGAGTAGGAGTGCTCGCGATGGTTCACGGCCTTCCACGTTCGTTTGTCGAACAGGAATTTGGCAGGCACGAGGAACGGCGCCGAGAGGAAGATGACGAGCACTGCGAGCATGGTGCGGGCCACGAGAGGAGTGAAGACGATGACATTCTCGCTCAAGGTCGAGACGAAGAGGTAGACGGCGAGCGAGATGCACACGACATGGATGAAGACGAAGCCGCTGTGCTCCTTGGGGTCGTAGTAGGGCGGCGCCCCGTCGGGCGTGGTCACGGGCCGGATGAAGTACATGACCGTGAGGCACACGAGGCTCGGCCCCAGGGCCACGAAGAGCACCAGCGCCGTGGGGTTGTCCGTCATGAGCGTCACGTAGAACTGCGTGAAGATGGCCCCGCTCAGGCCGATGAATCCTTTGATGATGCCCACCACTGTCCCTCGATTCTGCTGGAAATTCCTCATCGACGTTACCAGCACTGCCGTGTTCAGCCATGTCATGCTGTTCGACGCCATGCACAGCACCACGCACATCTGCGTCCATCGACCCGCACTTGTGTCAGTCAACAACTCGCTCAATCATCCCTCAGCTCTCTAATCACGCTACGTTCGATTTTGCGTTCGTCCCTGGACCCCTCCCACTCGAATTTCACTTTCAATCTCTCTTCCGCTCGTGAGGAACACCGCCATCTTGATCGAGAGATGGCAGTGTTCTAGAGCGAAGCGGCACTCTCTCTCTCTCTCTCTCTCTCTCTCTCTCTCTCTCTCTCTCTCTCTCTCTCTCTCTCTCTCTCTCTCTCTCTCTCTCTCGATCGACCACTTTTCCAGTCGAGCTTAAGACTTGGGTGAGAGTTGATATGGTGGCAGCACAATTGGGCGGATGTCGGGAACCACGTCCACGCCCGACATCAACAGAAGCGACCACCAAAGAAGTTCGCTGTCCTACTTCTCGCTGCACTCAAATGTCGAGGCTGGACGACACGGAATCTCGGACGTGTAGAGGGGACTGCTACGCTCAATCAGCTCTCAACTACTGGTCAACCGCCACCCTGCTCGCAGACATCGATGCTCAGACGCTAATTTGTGGCAAGACTGTGAAAAACACGGCCACACGAGCTCTGGGTCGCAGACATGCAAACCTTTGTAAACCCTGAGCACTACTCAGCTGTCCTCGTGGGAAGCCGTGCCAGTGGTGAGTTCCCGGGGAGTGCATCACAACACGATGAGGACAGTCGATCATGTGGGGACAGTAATACGAAACTCTGAGGGGCCCTGATGAGAGCAATCTTTGCAGAAATCTGACAGTTAGAATTGGGGATGCGGACGAAACAAAGCAACAGAAGAAGTCGGGAGAAGCATCTCGGCATGCGATCCGAGACAGGGGAATGAAAATTACCTGCCAATAGGGCAGCGGCGCGATGTGTTCGCTCATGACAAGCCACACAATTCCATAGCCGAAGAAACACTCGAGGGCACCGATGAGAAGAATGACCCATGTCGGGAGGAGATTACACAGACCTCCGGCGAGAAGACCGACATTTTCTCCGAAATCCTTGGCCACTCCTAGATTGTTGAGTTGCACTTGGTTGATCTGCAAAACGTTTTTCAAAGCCGTGGAATAATGCGCAAACACGTTCCCATTTCCTGCCAGAGCTTGCACCCATATCCCTGCCGCTAATCCAACCCACTTGGTCACTTGGCCCTTGGGGCCGACGTTTCCGATCATGTCGACGCTACTCGACGCCTCCAATTTCGTCACCAGTCGAATCTTCTCTTCCTGCTCACAGATCCCCGCGCCCCTCGATGACTTTCATATCCTCTGCGGCTGGCTCGTTCCCTCGACAAACCTCATACCCCTTAAGTTTTATCGCTTCCTCGATTCCAACCTACCGAAACCAGTCTGATGCGGGGCGATACGGCGAGCGAGCAGGGAGCGGGGGCCGGCCCTTAGAGAGAGAGCAGAGCAGAGAGGAGAGGGCAGGAAGGAAGGAAGGAAGGCAGGCAGGCAGGCAGGCGAGCAGGGATCCCCAATTGGCAGCCGAAGACGGCAAGGGCAGTTGGTAATTTTATAGAAATCAGGCGCTTTCTGGGGGATGTCTCAGATTTCAGAGCGTCAGAACTGCTGCACGAGGGAGCGCAAATCTTCGAATCGCATCGCCATTCGCGGGGACAGAGTGAGCAAACTGGCTTTTCGCAAAGAAATCGTTTCCCGAATTTTGGCAGCTCACGTTTGCGAGCGAGTCACATCCAGACTCCCGTCCGTGCCCTCCTTCCCGCCCGCCCAGCCCCGCCCCGCCCCCCTCCCCTCCCTCCCGCGCACCTAAATCGAGTCTCAGTCCATCCGCTGCACTCGTCGAGCGTCAGATGTCCCGACTGCCACACTGGCTGCTCGCCTCAAATATAGACGGGGGGACGAAGACGCCCGACTCCTCCTGCTGCCCCTCCTCCTCCTCCTCCTCTTCTTCCTCGTCGCTTGGCAACGAACGCCTCTAGGAGCTCTACCACAGTCCCGAATACCCGCCCTCCCGCCCCTTCGCTGCGCTGCACCACGACCACGACCACTGTCGACTGAGAACGTCGTCGTTCTCTCCCGCACTCACAGTAGACTCGACCTGCCCTTCGCTTCGCAATCTTGCGGTTCGATTGATTCCCGTCCGATCGTTTTCCGCTGTGTCCATTTTTCCTCTGCTCTCGATCGTAACTGCGAGTTCCGTGAGATAATTGCTTGGTGGACCCCTGGGAAACTCAAATTATTTTATGGACCCAATAGGTTTGAATTTACCCTATGGAACCCCACTCAACCGCCATGCATGTCACCATGGTACATGTTCTAATCAAAGTTATTATAACTTGATAATTTGTGTTGCATTATGGATACTGTTTGCCACTATCAGGCCAGAATACTTTCTCCATTGAGATTATTTTGGTAACTCGTTCTACTCGCACGATGATGCTAAGTACTCCCGATATCATCTTGCCATATCTGCATCTGAAAAAACAAAGAGAACTTCCTACTTGGGAAGTTAAACTCGAAAACTCGAAAGGAATTTTGTGCTTGACAACGGGAGCTAAGATCTGAATTGAAGCGAATCATGTATGGAATCTCAGACTCAACACATCGATTGACATCAGTTGACTCTCAAGATCGATCTATCTGGGTCTGTGTTCGAAGGTGAATGAGTGTAAATCTCAGACGATGGGTAAGAGTGAGAAGTAGGTGTGAGAGCCTTTGGAGGAAATCCAAGCTTCAGCTGTCTAGAGTATGGGACAGTTGGGTGAGCACCGTGTTCCTAATGCTCAACGATTTTGCCTTTCATTTCCAGGGTCTCCGTGAGAACATTCATAACCTCCCCCATGTCTGGTCTCTCTGTCCTGTTGGGTAGAATGAACGACAGCACCAATCTTGTCACCATGAATACTCCTCGCCCAACGATGTATCCACCATGGTGTAACTTGTAATATTGGAACATAGGTGACAGTGTGCCATTGAGTGGGAAACGATAGGGTAAAATGATGCCTATTGGGTGTCATCAAGTAATTTCAGTTTCCAGGGGTCCCATCAAGCAATTATCCTGATTTCCATACCTTTCCATCTTTGTATGTCACGGGCTATGAGAATAGATTGTCAAGCAAAAGAATGACTTCAAATCTTATTGCATGAATCTTATTTTTCAAAGCAAAACACATGTCTCTATAAATATTTTTCCATGGAAATAAATAGTATGATATAAAAAAATGTAAAGGATAAATGTAAAAAAATATTTTTTTAATTGCACAAATAAGAGAAAGTATTTTTGTTACATATTATAATTTTATATATATATATATATATATTGACACAATAGTCTAACTTTATCAATATAATGATATCAGAATTGGTAAATATTTTTACCCAAAATCTTTCCATGCAGGAAGAATTGTTGTTCAAATTGTCCATTCAGATTGATTGTTCAAATTACCATTCTTATGCCATTACCTCCTATGTTCACTCTCGGTTGTTATAGGGAAAATAAAATTAGTTAGTTAGTTAGTCCTCAATTTATGTTAATTACCCTTAAAATTACAAAAAAATATATAAATTATTTAAGAATTGAGGTCTGTGATTGGTGAGGGCGATCTCATTTCAAAATGAACACTTTCCCTCCAATGTTGAGTGTGAGACTTCAAACAATGAACATTGGACACTGGGTTATGGGCAATGCAAGTTTAGGCGTTGGATTAGGCTACGCCGTGTGATTTTAAGCAGACGACGGTTCGTAACAAGAGAAAAATGTAACTATCAAGAGACTCTTCTTTGTGTGTTCACTGTAAAACAAACCGGTTACCATGAAGATAATTGCTAGCAAAAAACTATAATTTTTGCAGGGTGAAGTATAATTAGCATAAATTGAATCATAACTAACCACTCCTAAAGTAAATAATGAATTCATAAATAATTAAAAGTTTACGGTATCATCAAGACTAACATCATCAAGTGTTCTCCTCGTCACAAGCCTGGAAGGAATACAACTCTCAACCTCGGATGAATAGACATTAGGTATCAAAGTCCGGCAATGCAAGCCTCGAGGATACTCTTCTCAGTTTTTGCTGCATTCAACTATTGATGGTGTACTTTCAATGCAGGTCAACTCTTTCATATATCATCAGCGAATTGTCACTTCAAGACTTGGTACTGTAAGAACTTGAAAAATCACAAGTTACCATTGATTTAGCAAAAAGTGTTCATCAACTCACAAGGACATAAATCGATAGATACGGAGCACGTTATTCCTATGAATTGATCGATATGTAACATCGTTCGGTAGATTCTGTGGGTATGCCTACACCCAAGTTTTGCGGACCCTCATACCCTAAACATTATAGATCCTCACTCATAGTTTAACTGACAAGAGGAACTTATCTAATACACATTTACTAATAGATGAAAATAATGCCAAAATAGTACAGGTTCTGACAGACTGAGTACTTTAGGGTTACATTGGCCACCTCAGACTCATTGACAAGACGGCACTCTTCTATCAGGATTGTGAGATAATATCTCGACCATCCATGTGCATGTTATGGTAATCGGTGTATATTCAACTGCGCGAACATGGGGTGCACATGTAATAGTACCTTGATACTTGTAGTACGTCAAGCAAAGAGATGTTTGACTCGTAGTTTTCCACTTTAGTCTAAGATTGGATACATGTATATAATTTACAAAGATGCATGCCCTTGTACGGCTTGATGTGGTGTTCCCATCATTATTCGCTATCCACATACTCTACACGAATGTACCTACAGTTTTAGAAGTCGCCCAGCCATTCCCTTTTCTACTGTAGAGTTCATGTAGGCTCTTGCTCTGGCAAATGTGCAAGAGCTATTGGATCTTGCTTCCATCATCCTCAGGCTTTAACCACTCACACCTACACACTATTCCAATGACATTAGGTGACTATTTGTTGGTACCTGCATCTCTGATACTACCTTAGATGTAGCAAGGTTTATATGACGAGTTGAGCATATACCATCTGAAGGTTCAATATCACATGGCATACGATATATACTCACGATGGCATTGTAAATGTTTGTTATGACAAGATAGAAGTGATTCTCCATTTTTAGTCATTTACCAGAAGTTTATGGGGGATGTTATTGTCAAACGTTGTTGCTCATGTTCTAGTTTGGGATAGATGATTACTCATACCCCTGAATGGACACAAGATAGTTCAAGATTCAAGGTTTCGAGTAGATGGGTATGCATAGTGTTCATCTTCTAACACTCTAGCATAGGGATTTGAAAGAGTTAAAAATGTCAACTCAACTTATTTGTAAAAGAATACAAGAGGAAATTCAATATCGAGACTACATGGGAATATATATATGCTCATCACATCATAAACAATGTTATTCTTATTTATTGTTCTACATAGAAAATTGACACAATTTGAGATGGTAATTCGTACACTCTATACATCTATTACATGATATTGTGCTGTACAAAGGTTTATGTGATATGGGATCTGCTCTTTCGCATATATATACCACTGTGATGCTATAGAGGCAATCCCCATCCTTCCCTCTCGGTTTCATCGTTTTTGTCACTAGGGGCCGCAGTGCTGTTAGTGGCATCTACTGATGGATCACGATCAATACAGTACAGTGTTACTCTCGTATTCTTCTGACTGTATAATATCACATTACGGAGGAGTGTTTCACGGATTTTGGACGGGAGTGGTCTTCGGCACCGTGAGACGGGGCCAGCGGCTGAGCCTAGTCGCAAAACGGAGTGGCTGGACACGACACGGCAAATTTTTCTGCAAATCGAGCGAGATCCGTGCAGGAATCGTGGTCAGACCGACAGAATCAGGAATCATGGACGAGGGTATGTATGTTGGTACTAATATCCACAGTCTACACATGTACGCACGAGTATCATTGCAGCGTTTCTGGGTGATATTCATGCATGCACTCCTGTACGAAGGTGGTGCCACCGCATCATCGTATTTGCAAATTACGACTGTTCTCCGTCGTCTTCCGGGAACGCATTGGCTTATCCGGCGTTACGTCTTGCAGTGCATCTTGTCGACGAAGACGAAAGCCGCAGCAGCAGCCTATCAAATGCCCCGCTATCCCTGTTGACAGTCCGGCATGGGTCCGTAGGGTGAAAGGGGACCGTCGCATGACTTTGTCTCGTGCTGCCTTTTCATTTCGCTCGCATGTAATCCTCTCGTCTTGTAGTTCTGGGCTTTTCGGGTTTAGGTGCCCCCGGGGTTTTACAGCGGCCCTAGAACGATGAAATGACTGACTTTGAAAGCGATAAAGTATGCTACATCTAAAGAAGGGTTGCCACTCTACTTTCAGACCGTAAAAGTAGCTACATTCCAACAGAAGAATCGACGGGCAGCGCGTCAGATTGAGAACACATCGTCAGAGGAACCTAATTCACCTTTAGCTACCTATGAACCTCCGTTCGTTACTCTACGACTCGAGCCTGATCCAACCATAACTCACATGTCCTCGAGATGTACGTAACACACCGTCATGTACCCTTTCGTCAAATGTCTGTCTGCATGTGGACTTAAACATATCATTTAATACGAAATTCATAAGAACTTTATAGCCCACGTGGTTTTTTTCCAGTTATAGGCAACTTTGTATATGACATCCTCGAATTATCTATCAAATCAAGCATTGAAAAGTCGTCAATCATCTTAACGAATATGCACATCAATTCCACTATAACTCACGCCATTTATGTACCAGTGTAATATAACTTTTGAACATATTATTTTGCATACTTTTGAACGAAAGTATGCAAAATAATCTGCGATTTTTTGTGATCATTGACAAACATTTGAGTTTGATACATGAATAAAGACATCAAAACATTTTAGTATGATGAAGATTTGAGTCTTGTATAATATATGTATGTCAAGTAGTCAGTAGCATAGCATAAGCTAGTATCATGCTAAGCTTATCAGATTTTCAGACATATTATCTTTAATTCAAAAGTAGAAATTTTCAATTTAAGTTCAAATGAACATAAATTTTGTCAAATTTTAATTAATATTGCTGGACAACACAATGCAATTATCCACAACAAAGATGAAAAGGTTGTAGCCAACAGAGAGGGAGCGGCTAGTTATCACTCACTTTGTGTTAATTATCCCTCATCCTAGAGGAGACGTATGAGATGATTGGGCAAGTTGCTGCGACTGTACCTAAGTATGTTTCTGAGGCACGAGCTTCTTGCAATCAACCGGTTTTGCAGCTCGGCTCCACCGAATCATTTCTACAGCCAAACTCACAAAACTCCCAAACTGGAGCAACCCAATGCATTAAGCATCCACACTAGGTAGTGTGAGGCATAAATAGCCAAGTCTGGCTATCCCCTACGGTCTCTTCCACCTTAACGCCCGAAGTATCATTAGTTTCAGGCCTCTAGGCCATGTAAAGGCAAGGAAATCTTTGACCACATATGCACGGAATGCGTGGATAGTGTGTTTGTGTGAGAGTCCGGACCTCGCACATGATTTTGACATTGTACTTTACTCCTTTACTCTCATCTTCATCTAATCCTTGAATCATAATATCTTTATTTTTTCCTCAAAGACGATTGGACTGCAATATTAATGGATAAATTCCAACTATTATGTCGCAAGCGGAAACTCAATATTAAACTTGGTATGACCTCTCATAACAGAAATAAATATAGTTAATCCAAGAAACATAACAAAGGCATATCGGTAAACAAATCCACTATCCACGTGGTCTTATATCTCACTTTATGCTAATTATTCCTCACACTGCATAGTGTGGATTCTCGCTGCCTTGGGTTGCCGCATTAGCATGTTTTGAAGTTGTAGAATTGATCCGGCAGAGTTGGAGCTGAGATGAAGAGGATTGAGCAATTGATTGGACAATGGAGCTGCCAAACTTGATGATTGCAAGAAGCTTCTAACGCAAAAACATACTTAGTGGTAGTTGAAGCAACTTGTCCAATCATCTTTGGCATCTCTTGTAGGGTGAGGTATAATTTGCACAAAGTGAGCCATAACTAGCCGCTTCAAACAGAAAGGTTAACTAGACGATCTTAGAAAAGCAACTTCTTTCAAGATACAACTATTCACTTTACATTTTTACTTTATGTATCAACGAGAGACTTGATCAACTCTCATAAATAATGACAGAATAATAAAATTAACTAAACTTGATCGACCTAATCAAAGTTAATCAAAATCTATATTAACTTCTATTAATCTTCTCCTTGATTCAAATACTGGAATACTAAATTTCATGACATATATTATACCATATGATAATCTACTAAGAGATTTCAACCTGGTTTTAATGTAAGAGATAAATTTTGAATTTATCAATATGCAAACATGATCTTTGATATTTATATCTTGACAATGATGATCATTTTTTATGAAAACTAAATTTTTATTTAATTAAAAAAAAACTTTACAAAATCTATGTTATGACCAACAATCATAAATTGATTTCTCTCTTCTTGAATGGGATGAAGCGAAAAGTCCATTGTCATCATTGAACAAACTATTCTCATCTTATTTTCTTTTGGTGTACAACATCTGTTGTAGATGATTCATTTGTTTTGATATTACATTTTATTTTGAAGTTTTGTCACAACTTCAACATAGCATGATATTTTGGTGTTGAAATCTCTTTTCTAATATAAATCTAATCTTAGATATTTTTTTTTCATCATTTGTTTGATCTAAGATATTTTATGATTTAAATTTAACGTTGTTCCTATTGAAATCAATTTTTGAAATTGTACATTATCTTTAGCTAACAATCATTCGTGAGCAACAACATTCTATATGAGAAAATTACTTGATGAAACCCTGAGATACACAAATAGCAAATTGGAACTCATTAAGTATCTTTTTATCGGATGATTTTATCAACGTCACTTTCATTTTAATATGGATTGATGTTGAAGAAAACAATTAGAATAGTTAGAATCGGCAACAATTGCAATCAATGATGAATGTTCGATCTTGTCGATTCATCACATCAACAATGTACTCAAGTTTGGCGAGCTTTTACAACAATTGCCAGACTTTTAGGATACTATAATCTTCATTCCTACATTGGTCGGAATATGATCACATATCTACTACGATTGTATTATTATAAATTTTTTTTCTATTTTGAATTTAAAATACTCAAGAATATTCCATACTTGTATCAAATCAGTATAGTAATAGGGTTGTTTGCAGTAAGTAAGTTGGAAGTACATAAAATATTACTCTAATCTATCTATCCGCTTCATCCATGAGGCTGAATAACCTACAAATGTGTGAACTGTTTGTACTTTCATTGATTTTAGAGTACCATGTGTTGCGGCGGAACAAATTGTTCTTAAATGAATCTTTGTGACGATTGTAAAAATTCTTAGTTACACAACAACTAATCAAGTTGTGAAACAATGTATATTAAAAAAATTGTTTTCTGGCCAGTTCACTATAATCTTGTAAATGCATTTCAAAGTGACAAATGAACTTCACAATTTTGAGTCTAGTATAACACATTGATACACTATCATTTGCAATGACTCTACATTATTTCAGCTGGTAATGCTTTGGCAAAACTTGCAACCAAGTTGAAGTTTCCAAAAATCATCCATGGCCAGCCATGTATAGTTACAAGAGCTTTGTTTAGAACTTGGTGAAGTATGATGGTTCCCATTGCCGTGGGTAATGCATCCCAAAGAGCTATTTGTGTTTGGCATTTACCATCAAATAATTTCTCCATTTTATACACATATGATGGAGCTTTTTGCTCAATTCTCTAGAGGCTACATGAAGTAGCGAGAAGGTTCCCATAAAGACATCACACCTTCCGTGGCCGGTAACTGAATTTGGCCATTTGCAAGGGCCCCCATTTTGGCCGAAGTCATGCCAGACCACTATCCACCGACTCACGAAACGCACCACCCTGAACAACTCACGGGCAAGCCTTGCGGTCCGTGAGTTGGCGAGTGGAGTGTCGAGGAGGAGGAGGAGGAGATACCGCTGTTGTTCTGCGCCAGTAGGACACTCTCCAAACAGTTGGAGGGCGATCCAACTGCCTCGCTAAAGTTAGAGCGAGGTTCCCTATGCGATCCGGGCCGAGTTTCCTTTTGTCCTTTGGTCCTTCACCAGTCAAAACTTCCAGCTTACTTGTTGTAAGGCCAACCTGTGGACCCAGGCCTTGAATATTCATTGACATGCGGATGCTGTATGCCATACTTTGGATCTATCTTGTATGATTTCCAGCATGCTATGTGAGAGATCCAACCTACACCTTCTGCTGAAATTAGAGAGTGCCAAGGAGAAGGAATAAGTTTAGACTGCCAACAATTGCAGCAGCAGAGGAATTGCTTGTGTGTTGAAAGGACACATCTTATCTGAGTTGGATCGTGTTAGTTTGTCAAATATTCAACAAGCTGCTACATTAGCCGCGCATAAACTGGGAACTCGTGATCAGCGTATTTTCTGTTTCTCCCCATTCATGAGCAATTCAACTGTGGTCTAGAGATCGCTTCTATTATGTCAGCTTCATCCCATGTAGTGCAAGCACCAGCCTGAGTGATATGTGAACATAGACAATACATCTTGGAGCCAGACAATACATTCACCGAGCGAGTTTTTATTTTCCCCATTTTACTGTCCGCATTACTCAAATTCTTTCGCTAGATATAAATAAACAGCATTAAGTATAACAGATGAAATTCGCATCCCCAGCTAGTTGGACGTACTGGCAAGGCTTGGTCTTGGTCCAATTCCGGTTTCGACTTTTGTGGACCTACAAAATCATGAACAGATTTCATTCTAAGGGCCCTTTTGGTAGGGCTCATGTTCAAAGGATGAATGGCCCTATTAAACCTCGTAAAAAATGCCAATGCCTGCAAATAGAACTTGTGAATGGCGACAACTTGGGCGGACTTTTCTCTATACATCCCAAAGATACGGCGGAGATCAAGGCAGATCGCACCAATGAAGTTGCGGCCTTCCTTCCTCATGAAGTGTCAGGGGAGTTTCATCTAAAGCTTAGAGAGAGGCAGGCGCAAATGTTGATTCCATCAACAAGCTTTTCCGCTTTTGTGAAATCGCTTTCTATTTGACGATGATTCTAAAGGTTCCTTCAACTTGAAGGCAAAGTCAATTCAGTTCCTTTTGGTCAATTATAACTGTCCCAGCCCCTAAAACACCTGGCAACTGCTCTAACTGAAAGATCCCGTCCACTCAACTGCTACACCCCGAGATCTACCACAATTTATGAAACATGTTGTTATAACTGCGATAAATGTCAGAAATAAACCTACATTCTTTATCTCAGTCCAAGTCAAAGCACAGTAGGCTAACTCTGGGTTCAGGCCTGCAGTTGCAATTTAACATTTACCTAGCTACTTGCACATGCGAGCATGGTGAAGGGTTTAGGTCTGAGTGGAAAATCCGGATTTTCCAACTGCAACAAAAAGTACAGTGACAACAAAAAATTTCTCGTATAATTTTGACTCTAAATATGGAACACTCGCTCTCAACACGTAAGTTAATTACGCCATGAAAGAAAATGCTGCTCTATGCTGATTTATTATGAAGCACTTTTGTTGCATTCAAAGCTTAAACTACAGAAAAATTCGCAGCAATATACCGCAGTTCTGTTATCTCTGCCGCACTTCGTACCTTATTCGTGATTAGTTGAGATACTATCACAATCCGGATCTCTGTTTTGCCAACCGAATTGTAGTAAATATATATGATCAGGTCTTAGACTTTTGATAACTTCATTTCATCGTATGAACTCAACCTGGTCATATCTCGAAACATACTCTCTTACCTTGGTACACAACACTTAAATTTTATTTCAACTACTCATACTTCCTCTACATCAGCCATCCATTCTTATCAAATTTAGCCATGATACTCAGATTTCCTTGTTACATAAGAAAGCATATGGCTCTCTGATTTTTCATTAAATGATAGTGTTGTAATAGCATCAGATTTTGATTTGGATTTGATTTATGCAAAGGAATTCCACTGAAATTATGAAAATGCCTTTGAAGCAGACGTTTCAATGAAAGCAAGGTGCTCCGACTTATTCGAATACTCAATCAATGCTTTGATTGTTATTTTTTTCAGGTGCAATGTTATTCTTCCAGCAAAATTTAATAGCAATCTTTTTCATATTCTCTTACAATCAGGCAGCGATATGCATCATAACAAACTAAGCACATAAATCATTACAACATTTAACTATAAATGCTTCAAAAGCTCTATTAACTGCTAGCAGTTTGTGTCCAAAAACTGAGATTCATATCCAGTGGATTATAAAGAATCAGAATCTGACAGGTCAAGCAGTAACTTGCAAACCAACTAGCAATCTTAGCCCCTCGTCTTTGTGAACTAGGATCTAAAATGGCTACTTACTGTAGACATTTGTTCATAAACATTTTAGGTCGTAATTTGAAAAGAAAGGTTGAACAAAATTTTCATTACATCCCACTTTATCCACATATTCAAGACACAAAAGTAAAATATCATCTGCCTTAACTCAACTTCGTTTCTCTCAAATGAGTGCAGGAAAATATTTTGTTTGTTTCACCATGATCCACTTAATTTATTTGATTCTAATGACTCTTAAATACATTAAATAATTTTTTTTCATGATTCATGAATCAACTCTAGTTGGTTTGACTAAAGTTAGATGAGATGAAAGTATCATTTGTTATATTATAGTATTAGAAAAAGCATTGCAATACAAATTATGAATTCAATAAAAAACTCTATGCATTATGTCAACTTACACTTCCTGAGTTAAACCATATATTTGTTGTGTTGCATTTTGTGGTGAATGATAATCTATTTATGTTATCTTTTTGAAACAACAATAAAAAATTAGGTTGAACTCAATAAATTTCAAAACGTAATTCATTAACGAAAGATTACCAATGATGGGAAATATGTGTTGTTGGTTTGATGCGATCGACAAAAATATGCAAGTGAGTGCTTCAGACAGAAAGTTAAAATATAGTGCGTAGCAAATCAGATGCACAATCATAAAGTGATCACATCAATTAATTTCAATCTTGTAATGTTTTGATTTGATGCAATGCAAAATATGCAAGCAAATGATTGAGACAAGGAAGTAAAAATATAGTGCATTGCAAATAAGTTGCAAAAACAAGCTACATAAAATGATTAGTTTTCTTCAACTTGTGGAACAAAAATCACAAACAAATTACACAAATCAATGAACTATTTCAATCTTAAAGATTGATAACTGTGTTGTACAAAGATGCATGTAGAGATTCAAGTTTTTTATAGAGTTTAAATTTGATATATAAAATACAAAAAAATAATAATAACAAAATCATGATAAAAAATTGAACCGTGTTTCATAAATCTACGCAACAACATTAACATTGTTCAATTTCACAATGAACATAATAATGTTGTATCTACAATTAAAGTAAAGCATGACATATTGAATATTACAAAATCAATGCAAATATATGCATTGACTTCTAAAATGTTTCATACATTTTCTTTGCAAAAAATATAATTTTTGGAAATATATATTTAAAAAAATTATGAATAATATCTGAGTTTTAAAAAAATTTAAAATAATAGCATAAAATAATATACTTTTATACAACACAACTATTGAACAGTGTGTATAGAATGTTTGTATAATACGTATGTTTAATATAGCGTTTAACACATGACCATGTATAGAATTATGCGCAGTAGCTTACACAACGCGCGAGTGTCGAACGCAACGATCCGTCCGTTTGATGGTTGAAGAAGCTTGGCGTTGATGAGGCTCTGATCAACAAGGTGAACGATAAATAGAAGGGTGATGAAGAAAATGCTCTAGAGAGTGATTAAAATGATCACTTCGATGAATTCAACGAGGTTGATATGTCCGTTTGATGGTTGAAGAAGCTTGGCGCTGATGAGATGATCGATAAATAGGAGTGCGATGAAGAAGATGCTATACAGAGCAATTGGAACGACCACCTCAAGTAATTTAACGAGGTTGATATGTGAGATCATCTGAATCGTTTTGATGACTAAGTGTTATTTGATACCGACCAGATTTTGAACGAGTATCTCGTGATGCACCTAGTAGTAAATTCAGGTCACATTCGTTCATTGTATTAAACAAAACATATTATTCATGTATTATACATATTATACAATCCACAAATCAAAAAAGCATAAAACATATTACTATAAACACAACACATGTATTTTGTTAGAAAAAAAGTATTTGCAATAATTGTATCTATTGAGATAATCTTATCAAATTGATATAAGTTGATAAGCAACTAATATCAATATTCCGATATTGATATAATAATATTGAAATATTATTATATTGCAAAACTAATTTTATCAATAACACATCATGCAATTATATATACATATGAATTAAAATTCATAATTTTTTTCAGATTTTGTTGTGCATCATGAATGATTGAAGTTTTATATAAAATACGCGTATCAACTTTTAACTTTCTATGATATTTTTTGATGCTTCTTTGCGCTGATTGAAGATTTTATTTTATTTTTCAATCCATCTTTTGAAAGCTTTATACTGACGTAAGTAATATTATAATCAAATGTTAAAGTAGTTGAAATTAAGAATGTGAAAGAATTTTCTACCACAAATTTATTGATTGAAGATGATTAAAGAGAAACCAAAAGTCAAGTGTGAAAATTAATTGAGTAATTACTATTTTTTTACAACTACTTTGGTTTTTTGTCATTATTTACAATTCTTTTGTAAAATAGTAAAATTTGTAGAATTCACATGTTTCTATGTAAAATAATTGATAAAAATTCAAATTTTTAGAAGTACTGATTACATTCTTGATTATAAAATTAATGTTAGAGAATTTCATTTTTGATAATTATGAAAAATATCAACTAAACATTGAAATTTTGCTAAAATTATTTTATCTTTCATTAATAATGTAAAAACATGATAGAGATAACAACCATGTCACTTGATAAATACATTGATGTTGGAAGAAAAATCGTTTTGAAATGAATTCAAAAGAGAAAAATGATTAATAGGTTTTAAAACTATGTATGTTTATTTGATAATAACATTTTTATTATAGCTATTTTTAAAAGAATTTTAAATTGAATGATTTATTAAATAAGTCAAATCATATGTCTCATTGATTAAGAAATACAATTTAAAGATGTGAATGAAATAATTGTAGAATAATGATATAATTTGTCAACATAAATGATAAATATGTTTTTTATGTCATATTGTGTTTTGTGGCATGGATAAGTTCATCGAGGATTCAATTTATGGACAAAAATTATATTGTTGTCACAAACTCTCTTCTATTTTCATATTTATCTGCTTCATTAATGTGTTGAAAGATTTATCTTTTGTTTTTGCTAACACTATATAAAATTTTATGTTTTGAGTCACCGCAACACTCACATATGACAAAAATTAAATGAAGCTAAAAAAAAAGCTTATGAAAAAATTATAGAAAATTATCTCACAAGTTTAATGTCAAGTTTCATTGAATGTGATGATTTGAATATTTTGATGAATTTTTATCAATAAATTTGACTAAAAATAAAATAAAATAAAATATTTAATAATACTGCTTTTAAAATATCAATATGATGTCAAAAACTATTAAAATGAAATAAAAGAAATGATTTAACACAAAATTATGTTAAATTTATATCTACATGTCATTAAAAGAAGTGAATAAATGAATTCTAAGAAAAATTTTTGATTAGTTGAACTGCAAAAAGAAATTGATAATTCATTTCATGAGCTTTATGAAAAATTGGAAAAAGAAATTTAGTCTTTAATTTATTTCAGAGATATATATTTATTGAGATAAAAGATCATCACCAACATTAATCTTCATGAATCTTCTGGCTTACATAAAGTCATAAGAATAAATGATAATGATTTTTTAAACATCAATATGTGGAAAAATTTGATCTTGAATCATGAAGGATTTGAAATTAGAAAAATGATAAAAAAATAAAATTATTAACGCAATTCTGATAGAAAAATCCCAATGTCAAAGACGAGTTTGCTCTATTACAATGTGACAAAGCTAATCATTAAAAAAATTATTATTGTAAAAATATTTTGATAAATTTTCAAAAGTATGAGTTTAAAAAATATTTTATTGGATAAATTTTGAAAAATTGAAATGAGAAAAAATTTCTAAGAAATAAATTCTTAGACTTTGACTCAGAGAAAAAAAGTAGGATATATATTGAAAAAATGACTACATTACGAATCTTTTTGTCACACTAAATAGTCTGCCTACTCTCATTGAAAGAACAATTGACGATGGAAAATCTAAACAAGTATTAACACTAACTATCTTACTCTTAACATATATGGAAAAAAAAACAAACTCCTAAATCTATATAATTACTCTACGAGAAAGAAAAGCTAACAAGAAAACAATTTTAAACTAAAGTTAAGAAGAACTAATTTGTAGCCAAAATATGATAGAGTAAAATATTAAGAGTAAACTAATATACTAGTTTATTCTACTTGTGCTCATTATGAGAAGCCTACATAGCAGCACAATGTCTACTAAAAATCTCCAAAGTAATAATTTTGGTCAATGCATCAACTATATTTAATTTACCGTCAATCTTGACTAGATCAATCATTTCTCATAAATTGCATGATTCATAAAGTGATACATGATATCAATATGCTTCACTTTGATGTCCATCATTTGATTTGCAACACAATGTTATGCACTCTAGTTATCGTAGTGAACAGTGACAACCTCATGAGATGAACTTAAAACAGAAAATTATTAAATTAATTAGCTTCCTTTGCAACTTCACCTACCATTACATATTCGGCTTCTGTGATATATAGAGCTATATGTTTTTGCAATGTAAATCTCTAACTAATAGATACATCTCTAAATGTAAACATATATCTTGTTCTAGATTTACTTTGGTCCAAATTTTGTTCATAATTAACATCAACGTAGCATGAAAAAAATTGTCATTGTTGTAATAAATCATCAAACAATGAATCATAGTCCTAAATACTCTTCAAATACATTAGAAGAGTATTTCATTACTTTCCAATGTACATTTTATGAATTTGACATGTAATTGTTTACCTTGACCATTGTTAGAGCAATATTAGTACTTCTGCATTACTGTAACCATCCTTAGTTAGCTAGAACTAAAGTAGAGGTCACTCAAAATAGAACATAGTAGATGATAGTGAAATATCTACAATGCCACAACATCAATCCGTGTGCTAATTAATGTGTTAGTTGGGAACAACACGTCATCAATCTGTGTGCTTGTTTGATAAAGATTTGATGTACTAGTTGGTGTGTTAGTTAAGAACAACATGTCAGCAATCAATGTGCTCATTAGGAGAGAATTGGATGGTGGAGAGAAAATCTTACCTTTATGTATGTGTTTGAAGTATCTATATAAGTCAAAGGAGAAGCATTCAAGATATTTCATCTTTGGATTTTAATGTTTCATCTTCAAATGAGCTTCTGTCTAGTGTTACAATATCATCAAATACATGAATATGTACATAACTTCATCATAATGATCACATGATATCTTTTATTTCTCAATGACATCGATTGAACATTGAATAGCAAAAAGTTTAAAATGTGTTGCAAAATTGGTTCACACTTTTTAATACTTTATCATGTTAAACTTGTCAAGTTCACGTTGAACTTACTTGTCTTTACTCAACTATAGTCTCTTTTTCATCAATTCCTTATGAATATACATCTATAATATCTCTTGAACTTACCTAAATCTTTTATATTGAATGTAAATTTCAACTGATTTTTGCATCTATCAATGTCAAATTGGTTCTTTGTCAGAATGAACATGTCATTCGTGTAGAATATTTAAATAATAAGTTTAAGATTTCATTTTTCACCTTCTTCATGTATACATAAAAATTATACATAATCCGCGGAATATTTTGTGCTTTCATGAACTTCAGCTTGTACGTCCATTTGGAATCAATCAAAGTCTGATTTCTTGGTATTTTCACGAGCTCTCAAGTCTAATTATTCATCTGCGATTAAGCAACATTGAACTTTAACTTATTGACAAAGGTTTGAACTTCTGCATAAAGAGAAGGTTATTCTTCAAAGATTAACGCAATATCATCATGATACTTGTTATCGATATCACGATCTTCAAGAATGGATGAATCAACTTATATCCATATCTTGCTGGAGTTATAATAATCCAATTCAATGATCTCAACGTAGAAGATTTTGGTTGATTTCTTTGATATACAGTAGATATTTGAATCTCACAAACAATAATCTACTACTCTAATTCTTGATGTTCAAGAATTTATTACCTTTATATCAAAGCTTCTCTTTATATCGCTTCATTAATCACATAAGGATCAATCTTTCACTCAACATCATTTGTGAGTGGAGATTCTTTCTTGTCATTATAGAAAATCTAACAACTTTTATCTTTTTCAAGAATTTATGCTCATTGAAAGAAACATCAATATTGACAATAACTTTATAGACTACTAAAACCCATAGGCTATAATGCTTCACACTAGTAGCATATACAAAAAAATGATAATTATTAGATGTAGGATATAACTTAAGTCTAGTCTTTTTGGTATGAGAGTATAAATCGTACAACACAAAATTATCAAATGAATATGATCAATCATGCATTTGTGCTTCAATTCAAACAATGTTAAAAAA
Source organism: Marchantia polymorpha subsp. ruderalis (assembly GCA_037833965.1). Taxonomy (NCBI): domain Eukaryota; kingdom Viridiplantae; phylum Streptophyta; class Marchantiopsida; order Marchantiales; family Marchantiaceae; genus Marchantia; species Marchantia polymorpha. The sequence goes on along the minus strand of AP031351.1, from coordinate 27,027,876 downwards.
TTGATTTCACTAGAAGAAGAATAGTTCATCATATACAATGCAATATTCACAACTTCTTCCATAAATCCATATTGTAAACCTGATTGGCTCAAGATACTGAGCACCTTCTCTAACATTTTTGATAACTCTTTTTCTACAATTTGTTGCAGAATAGATAATGATGAGATGACAAAAAATCCCATACTCTTTGCAATAAGTTCAAATTTTTTCAAAAGTATACTCCTTGCAATTGTTTGTAAGTTTTAATCTTACCTTGTGTTCAATCTAATTTTCAATTTGAACTTTACATTTTTGGAAGTTGTAAACACCTCATACTTGTGTGTGAGAAAATAAACTCACACGAATTTTGAATAATTATTAATGAATGATACAACCTTCTTGAGAGATATACTTTTGGAGAGTGAACTCACACGTCAGTTTACATATTCAAGAAACTTTTGAAACGGTGAGTTCAAACACCAAAGGCTTGACTATGATGATTTTCCATGATACAATATTTGCACAACTCTAAGTCAACTCTTCCAATGTTAGTAAACTATTTACTCTTGCATAAGAAACACATGTATTCATTACTCATATGTCTAGTAACACATGAGACATTTCTACTCAAGATGTAGTAAAATTAACTTCATCATAGATGATAATGTCCTCTAGCAACTACAGATTATTGTGCTTATGAAGTCTAAAGATTATCTTATCACATATCTAATTTCAAACACTCCTTTTTTGAGCTTCATTCAAGTCTTTTGAGTCCAACGTTCGAAGATAGATCAAACTTCTTCACATATCAAGTATAAACGTAATTTAAGTCAGTATTTTAATCTCAAGCACTTCTATTTTTGAGCTTCATCCAAGATCATTTGAGTATAACATTTGCAAAGAGATAAAAATTTTTCTCATATCAAGTATAAATTTAACTTGAATCAATGTACATTGAATTCCATCAAACATGCAAATCTTAATAGATCCAATACTATCAATTCTACACAATTGATCAATTTTCATAAAAACTTAACTGTGTGATACTGAAAGAGTACAAAGGCACTTTCTAACGCAACAAATGTGATAAGAACAAACTGTATTTAATATATGTACATCCCAAAAAACTTTTGATGAATTGCATAGGGCATACATTTGACATCATATTCCATTTTCCAACAAATCATACTCCTCAGAATTAAAATCTTGAACCACATTGACAAACAAAATATCAACATCTCTGATCTTTACACGTCAGTCTTTTTTGATGTCAACAATCTTGCCATATTTTCAACACACCACGTTGTTACTATCTAGGAATTTGTCCCAAGATTTAGATCTACCATTAGATCCAAAACATTTATCATCTCTGTTATTCTGTGAATATGATTGATTTTAAGTCATATTCAATGCTGTATTCAAAGAGAAAGATGGGGTAGATTATGGATTAATATAGATTCATCATCTGTCAACACAACACTTATAACTTTGTTGTCATCTACGTAACAATGTAATTTAAGATAACAAAAAAGTCTTCTGCATAATTAAATCTTATGTGCTAAATCTTATGAATATAAAACAAAATTGACAATGTGAATAGAGAAGACTTTTGTAAGAAATTGGAACATTGTTAGCTTGTATAATGCTATGTATATCATAAGCTCATATAAGTATCAGTATATTTTGGTGGATGAACTTGTGGTATTCTCTGCATATTAGACATTAAATAACCAGTACTTCCAGAAGTTACCATAAGATTTGTATTATACACAATAGTTACTTTTTGCGGAGCCTTTACTTGATCCGCAACTCTAGCATAATTAACCTCATGTACCAGCCTACTTCATATAAGCATGATCTTATCTCATTATCATCCTTCCACTCAAGAGTTCATTCAAGACGTCTTCCTCGTTGAATATATCTCCTAGAAGGTTCTGCATTGTTTCAAACTTAGAGGATAATTAGTTGAAATATTACAAGCGAAACTAAGTTAGCAGGACTGGTGCATCTAACGCAATATATTATACTTTGGTGTACCAATTTTACTTTCGTTTCATTCTCTTGGAATAGTAGGCTTCTTAGTAATGGTCCATGAACATGATTGGTTGAATGGGGTGTGGTTTACACAATTTAACATGTGTTATGCCGAGCAGGCGTGTTTATTGACATAAATTATATCAATAAAGACGCATGCTCAAACCAATTAGAAAAAAGTACAATATTGCATCGGTTGCTCCAATTGGCACAGTTTCCAACACTATATTCAGTGGTGTGCATCACAGATTTATGGACTTTATGAGGTGTATTTAGTCGTTATATGCATTTCGTGATGGCATTATATTCGGACTTGCATCGCTATGACAGCCACTACATTGTTCCAAATAGAAGCAATGCATATTTCAAGAATATTATTAAAATGATTTACTTCTTTAGATGGTTGCCTGCAAACATAGCACAAGGGAAAAAAACTGATGACTATAAGTCAACATCAAGAATATCCGTTAAGCTTTCTTGAAATTTCAAAAATCTGGAAAGACTTATATATGTGGTTTCAGGTATAATTTAATGAGTAAAGGATGTTTCCGATTTCTAGGATATGACATGAGTATTTGTCAACTTCATTTGAAGTTCTCAAAGTTGGATCAACAATCATCTCCAAGTAATGCTACACTATTCGTACGGGCGCTTTTGACTAATTGGCGAAGATTTGTAAAGAGCACTCCACATTTATCCTTCCTTGAAAAAAATTGGTCATGTTGAACTGTTAATCGCATAAATCTTCGAAACGTGACAACTACTTGTACCCTTCTCAAGTAGATGTATTTTCAGGACTGGATAGCTTTCAAAATGAAAATACGAAATGTTTATTTTAGTATGGCTCTTAAATAGTTCTTGTTGTATTTAATGGAAGATGGCTAGCCCATTCTTCAAGACGGTCAACTAATACATTTCTTATCCAGTTCATTCTTTTCTTTCCCTATCAAGGTCAAGAGTTTTTGACACAACAGCAATATTTCCCACAAAGTTCGTGAAATTTACTTCATCCACATACCAGTCGAACTGAAAAACAGTGTGCTTGCGAGAAATTGGATGCTACTTTTACTGCACTGAAATCATAACATTTGCAGATTCACATTCCGCTGATTTGGTTGTGCCAAGATGAGAAGGTCAAGGGCACATACAGGAGATGTGGCACAAAACACAGTCCATTTCGATCCTAGTCAAATCTAATGTACAAGCTTCAGGAATGAAGATCATCAGTTGTCCTTGTTCTTCTCCAGCTCGGCACTGAGCATGTGATTGAGGAGATTTTGAACCCGAGTATCTCGTCCACCCCTGTAGACGATGAAGATTGTTGTTCATTCATGTCCGCATAACGAAAGCATAAAAGAGCATGTACAATCATTTCGAAAATTCACGAGACTCACCTTCTAGCTCTCAATCGTTTTTCAACCCGAGGGTCCACCTTCCGTCCTCCATCAGAACTTGTCTCGGCCTCAGAGTCGTCGCAACGACTTTTGCTCTCCTCGTTCATTTCTATCTCGGCGAAGAACGCTTCCAACACAAATGCTACGACCTGTTCCCAATACGTAACTTATTAAAAATCTAAAAATTAATACACAAAAGTATACTAACCAACCATAAAAAGCAACAAGTCTTTCAGAAGATGCAAGGCTTATAAGCGATACGCCTGGACTCACCAAGTTTAAGATCAGGAGAATTCCCAGCACATAGAAACTCATGAAGTACGTAATGGCCCACCACTGTTCCGAGAGGATTCCATAAGTCTGGCAGAATCAACCACATCACACCGGAAGTTAAGGAAGACTTCGAAGTCAAGATGACAAAATTAATTAACACAATGCCTGACAACCAAAATTCACACTTCAAACATGACGGAATGTATCGTACCTCCATCCATACTTGCCAGTTGCCCATGACCAGTACATTGAACAAAGTCACCATTCCCGATGCGTAGTCGTTGAAGTTATGCACCATATAGCTGTGACAGTAAGTTAAGGAAATAGCCGATAGGAGGTATTCCTTGACTATAAGATCAAATTATAACCTACCATGATTCACAACACTTATTTTAAACTGTCACAAAACAACAGGCAATGACATTCTAGTTCTTCAGATGACTTGAGGATGCTAAAACTTACACAACAAACAATAACAGCTGATAATATCAGCAGGCTATTCACACGTTTCAAATATGTTCAAAAGTCAACGGGACCGAAAAAGGGTGTAAGCGTGACCAATTTCAAAGAGATCATCCAGACGATCAGCCAAACCTATCATGTACTCGTAGAAGTAAATAAAAACCTACTTCATCACGCAACTTTGAAGCAATTAGGCAAAAAAGAAGGCGTTGCGAAGAGCTGTCAAATAACAGTGAAGAATAAAGCTAATGTCTTCGCTGGATACTCATTTTCCATCATAGAAGTTCCGTCCAATTTTGGATTTCCTTCGTACACAAGTCCACCGAAGATCTGAAACACGGACGCTCATCACATAATTCGAGCAACAAAAACTTCGAACAAGCTACTGCAATCGAACCCCATCTGAACTAGCCTTTTCTTGAGGAGATAACATCACACGAGCATTTGGGTCCAGAAATTTTGGTCACGTATCCAAGACACTTTTGATTTGATTGGTGAAGGCAAACATTTTAGATCCGAAAAACTCTGGCAGCGACTCTGGTCACGGACTACAATACATATAAAAGTGATAGGGCGAAAGGATTCATATCAGTTACCTGCATGCCGAGAGTGCAGTAAATGCACATCAAGAAGAAATTGATGCCCAAGTATGGGAGAAGATTGGGGATCAGGTTGATAAATGTCACCACTTTAACGCGGTATCTCTCGACCAACATCAACACTCTTACCAACCTCAAAAGTCGAGCGATCAGCAGATAACGGATCCTGCAGATGTACAAGTTGCAATGTCATGTGAACGCTTTGAGGAGAAGAAATATGGGTGACTAAAGAATTATCTATACCTTACGGAAAAAAAGAGACGAATAACAACGAGAAAATGATAAAACTGAAGTCTAGCCGCGTAAAAGAGTGCATATTATGTGACCACTTTTGAGATAAAAAAGCATAATTAACTTCTCCGAACAATTTTCTGATGGGAGGTTACCACTCAGTGTTTGTGAGCCAAGGCAGACCGTTGGGCAGAAGTAATACTAATGTTTCTCCAATCACTACAAGAAGAGAAAAGTCAGTTCAAGCGTGTCACAATTACCACTCAAATTCTTCTTACGAACATCTCCTAGCCTCTTTAAATTGAAAAGACTGTATTTGTTGCCTAGTTATACCAATACAGTGTGGGAGCTAGTTCCCGCGACGAACGATACAAGGGAAACTAACGCTGATTTCATTTGATTTGATAGATATGTATTTCAGACAAGTACAGGTACAAACCTAAAGCAGACTTTGAAGGCAAATCACTAAAGGAGAGACTGCTTTACACACTTTAACAAATATCTCACCTATAACCCATGTGATGACAAAATCAAAGCGATTTTGCCCTGAACGCCAGTAGTTTTGAAATCCGTATACGAGCACCTTCAAGGCTAATTCGACCAGGTAAATCCATCCTACAGAAGAAAAGCAATGATGACGGATTGTCAAAATCGTCGATAAACTTTCCATCTTTCAACCTCACAGTAGGTACATTTTCTTGACGAGTATAACCTCTTCTCTCGAATGAAAGATCATCTCATGTTGGTCTCTGACATTTTTAGCCGACAGTCCTATTCCTTACAATCAATCCATAAACCATAAATACCAAACCGTTAACATCTTAGGTTCAGGGTCACACGTGAAACAATGATAAATGCGAGTTTCTCAGAAAACAAGAGAAGAATATCTAAATATTATTATTCGCAAGAAATCATGAAAGAAATAAATGAATAAGTGGGTATTCGGATTTATCGCCTTCAAAGAGACCAGGGGACCGAGAGATAAGACTACTGGAGACTTACCAAATATGAACTCAACTTCTTGCCAGAATTTCTGTGATTTGTCGTTCTCTATGTCCAGCTGAGAACAAAGAAAAAGTAGATTAGCTCAATATAGAGATCTTTCCATCTCCACTTGGTCTCTCAACCCAAGACTCGATACGACACATTGGGGCCTTGTGAGGAGACAAATCAAACCTCTAATACTCCTACATCTTCATGGCATATAGTACATCCTCTCGTACTCAATGTGCTGCAGATTCGACAAAATACTTTACACACCAGCATCCGCCTGAAGACCTGATATAAAGTCAAAAGGCGAATCTTTCTGGACCAACGTGTTCTAGGCACATGAAGAAGTGCAGCGAACAAACCCTTTTGATGTCCACTTTAACTACAGTATCACGACTTGCTTGTAAGAAGCTCAAAACTTTCGTTATCTAAACCCTATGTTGTGTATCTTGAAATGATTTCATATGTGGTTGATATCTTCTTTTGTGCAACAGATCGCGGCTGGACAATGTTTGTTCCTATCATAGCCTGAAGACATTAGAACTCTCGAACTGGCTGAGCGGTGTTAGAGTAACAAACAATGGAAGGTAAACATACCGTTGTTTCTATGACAACAGTTATCAAGTTGAGGCACAGCATGCCCAAAATGATATACTCGAAGACTCTGCTTCTCACAAAATCTCGAAGCCTTGCAAAAGTGTACGAGTTGTACAGTCTTGGAAACGACTCGAGCCATTGTGGCTGAAAATCAGAAAATTCATGTTATACATAGAACACGGTGATCATGGCACAATCTACGAATGTACAATGTCTTCGGACAAGATTACCTGTTCAAGGAAAATATTCATCAAAATACCGGCTTGAACATCTAGTCATATCTCGGTTTGACTGATCAACTTACAATCTCTTGCTTATCGAACTTCAGAGAAATTGCTTGACAGAGATCGGTGAACTCCACCAGATTGATCTACAAAATGCAACCGATATAGTACCATCATGGGCGAGGAGGATCGCGAGAAACTTTGAAATAATTCAACGCCAACAACATCGACTCTCTCACTCCGGGACTTTGGAACCTCGTTGATGGCAAGAGCGTTTAACTTCAGTGGTGATGAAATTTTGCAAACAACGTAAATTAATCTGCACTTATGAAAGAGGGCATAGCTATTGAAACAAAAAAAGTTACGATAGCTTGTACAGATGATGGAATGAGATACTAGTTCAACTGACAAGCAAAGTAAATTAAGAGCACATGAACCCGGTGAAAGCACGTAGGTGCTAGGGTGAACATTCAGCTGACGGTTATCCCACCACCTTTACAACTTCCCAAGAGGGCCTTAAAATCCCAAAAAACTTTCGTGTCAACTCAACTAATTGATAAAATGCTTTCTACCAAATGGATGTCGTCTTTCCTACCGCAAATCGCACCGGACAAATATCGGTTCAAAGTTCACATGTTTGCTTATTACCTTAAAATCTCCACTATCATCCAAGGCATAAAAGACAGCTTCCATATCTTCCTCGTCGATCTTCGGAAGAGTTCTGAAATAAAAAAACACACGTGCGAGGCTCTATCAGATCTCTAAAAATAATTAAAGACGAAACACTCTACTCAAAAGATGGCCTCAGTCACATACCTAACCAAAAAAGGAACGTCCAAACTTAAAAATTGATCATCACAAAATCTCATTCAGGTCTAGCTCTTCCAGTCTCATCGAATAATTTTCAGAATGAAATTTGTTCATAGCCTCAAATCAAGCGGCCAATGTATATCCCGGAATTAACCACGCGTTATCTACGTCAATCTAATCACCCACAGCCTAATTTACAGCACTTTCACAACGAACTTCGAAATCCGGCACTTCCCCTTTAGTACCTGTAATTATTCAACTCTTTGAACAAGGACGAGCATTGCTTTACATCGAGGTATCCCGTTTTCTGAATAAGAAGAGGAAGCCAATTTTCACATGTCAGCAACATCTTCCGCGAAGATCTCACCAACCGTGTTCATTATAAACTTTAATGATCCGAAGAAGAGGAACTAACCCCTAGTATCACAGTAGATGTTATGATATTCGAGTCAAGACTTACATGCTCGTCTAGGAGGTTGAAGGTGGTCTTCAAAAGTTCGTTCCTTTGTTGTTCCACTTTTATCAAATGTTCAGCTAGCTGCAAAAGGAGCCCAAATTGAAGAACATAGGAACAAAATCAATTTATATAAAGAAATGCACCAGCTATAAAAGTTTACCACAGCAATGCGAAACAGTATACATAAAAGTTTTATAGGTAAAGGCTATACGAACACTTTCCTGTAAGAGCCATACTACCAAGGAGCCCTAGCCCTGACTGATCAGTGCAAGTGACAAAGAACGAGAAAGAGCAGTGGAAGTGGATGAAGAAGGGAAGGAAAGATAATCATTAGTGAATCAAGTCCATCCTTGGAGGACCGAACCCACGCCTGTGGCAAAAGGCGGGGTACGAGGTTACTTGGAATTACCGGATGTCCGTCAGGAAGCACTTAGTAGCTCATCCACCTTCCTAAATTTACTGCCGTATAATATTCACCTAGCTAGAAAACTAGCAGCTTTGGATTTCAATCTTGTCTGAGGATTTTTGAAAGGACTACCTTGCTACATCAGCTGCGCTAGGTTGTGGTACAACGTACCTCGCGTTGTGGCAAAGGCAAAGCAAATAATCAGACTATGAACAGAGGTGTCGTCCTCTAGGACACACAGTGTGCATGTTGCGTGGTGCTTGCCCATCTTCCTCAAACTGAGGACCGAAGAAATGACCTCAGTCCGGAGCTTGAATGTCAGACGGTGAGATTGTACAAGGTACCCCTTGAGGATATGGCTTCAAATCCATGGGTTCAAGGTATTTCTACGAGAAGAAGAACTCGGAGGTATTGTTCACTTTACCCATGTTGTTGTTCTGTAGATGCGGTTATAAAGCTTTGAACACCATGATTTCATAACCACTGTCTCCCTATGCCAAAGACGAGGTCCTAAAGACAACTGAAATTAGTCTTTTGTCCTGTACTTGACTCAGCCAAGTCTTAGAATATCTCTGTTGGGATTTAAGCCTCTACAACAATCGGTAAACTCGACTGTACTGCAAAGGTGAGATGGCATATGCCTTCTCCAAAACGGTAATAATTCAATAGAGCCCCTCCAACCTTCGCCTTACTCCTACACCTGAGTGTGAGTGCTGATGCAAAAGGCTTTTGGCTGTACTGCATACAAGCCAGCTCGTAGAATGGTATTGACAATCAACACAATGATTTGAGGTAGATCTTGTAAAAGGGAGGAAAACTAGCCAATTATCTTTAGTGTTAAACAAAAGGTGGACGAGCTAAAAAAGTATGAAAAGAAAACCAATTGTACAGAAAGAGGTGAATAAATCGATGACTTCGTACAGGACTTCGCAAACTCCATAAATCTTAGTTACTAAATCAAAAGTATTTCATCTGGAATAATGAGGAATTATACCGCTTTCTTTTAACCATGCTCAAGGTATGTAAACAACAGTCGCTTCGACCAAAATACTATCCGACAAGAAAGTAAAAAAACACCAGAAAAAAATGACAATTACCTGGCCCTTGAAACTGTCGTACACGACGGCAAGAACTAGATTGGTAACAAAGTAAACTCCGATCAGGATGTACAGAATGAAGAACATGCTTGCAAAACGCGATTGCCTGCGCGATAAAAGCATAGATATTGTCAGGTTTACCAGTGAATCAAAATTTGCTTTCAGATCATAACTGTCCACCAAAAGGCACACATCATAAATACAAAAACTAAAAGCAAAGTTCTAAAACCAAACCTTATATCTACCTATGCCAGATATAACACATTAATTTTATCCTCTAGTTTTTACTTAGATAATCACCATAGCTGGAGAGCGGCTTACTTGTATGCTGGAAGCCAGAGATCAGGATTGTTTGATGTCGTAAAGAGTATCGTCATACCATATAGTGTAGCAGGGAAGGTAGAAAAAACTTCTCTTCCTTGCACAGTATCTTCAAAAAGAATATAACCCAGCCAGCTTGAAAATAATAGGAACAAAGTGAGGAGAGCCTGCAATATGATGCATAAGCTTAAGTATTTTTTACGACAGTGTATAAAATCACGCAAAGCTGAGGGCAGAAAAGCATATTAAAGACCTCGATAGAAATAGTAGCAAGTTTTACATTCAACTTTCTCACTATCCAAGAACACTCCTGAACAAAGTCCATCGCAGAGGGAACTACAAATTCTCTTCTTGATCACAAGGTACACTCACCGCAACATCGAAAAAGTCTGGCAGGATTTGAACCAGAGTCTTCACACTGTCTCGTACTTCACTGAACAATCAAGGTAAAGACATTCCAGTTGGAAAACTTGTTGATGAACTGCACATCTTTTTGACACTTCTCGCGAGATGACTTGGATCATCGAATGCTTATTGTTCTGTTATTAGGGTTAATGCCAAGAGCTCTGACAAGATTGAGAATCTAGTTGACTGAACTAAAAACAATCGCAGTGAGTACCTTAGTGCATAGATTAATATGACAGTATGTGAGATATTAGTCTTGGGGTAAACTTGTGGCAGCAACAAACACAAATTCATACTATGCAAAGAGTAGATATTATAACAGGCTGCCAACTAGCATTTGTAGGTGTTACTTATTCACAACTTCTGATAGGTGAGTTAACATTCCTTTGGACGAGATAAAGCTACCGACCTCAAATTCGAAGCCACCAAAATAACTCGTACATAAGGAGCCACACGGAAGGGCAGGCTGCTTAAAGGTCCGGTGGGTGTGACGTAAAATAAATCTAATAGAGTGTCGATTCCAAGTATAACCAACAGAACAACCTGAAGTAACGATGCAAGAGACCATCAAGACGTTAAAATTGTTATACAAAAAATCAGTAACTGTGCATAAAAATGTCTCCTTTATACTGAAGTAGTACTTGCCGATACAAATTCGATCATCTCTAAGGGCAGCGTTGATAGGGAGCTGAAATTTGCGTACTCGAATCCAATCAACTCTGAGTGCACAGTGAAGAATGAAATGTATACAAATCATATAAAATGTTCAGAAGATGATCACATAGTTTTTCACGAGCACTTACTTTGACGCTATTTAAAGCATTGCTCCAGAAGAGCTTCTTTCCCATGAATAAGATCGGAAAGAATGTGTACACCAAAAGGATTATGAAGATGATAATCTGTGAGATGAGAGATGTTAATATCGGCCATCACAAGTAGACAGAAGCTTGAGTTGACTTCCGTAAACACGTTAACTAAGGAAACGCATGTGAAACATGCGTTTCCTCAAATTGCAGGGCACCAAGTATTGCGTAATGCAAATGCCGAGTTCTGATTGAACCCACGTTGTATGAGCTTAAGTCCATAGGCATTTAGTTAAAGTTTATACCTCAAAAATCAGAGATTGCTCTCGAGTCAAGTATGGCAAGTCTCCCAAATAGTATTTGGCCTTAGAACCACACGGCTCAGGGAATTTCCCGTTACACCACAGAGGAACCTGTCAAAACAAGTCGCAATCAATGTTGTGGCTCGTGAGTAACGTGATTTGATAAGTATTCAACTTTTGCATTAACTGACTTGCTTTCATACATACGACTTCGCTCCCTAATAGATTTAACAAGATTTCTTATAAGCAGTGCCTGATGTTGACTGTTGAATGACAGAAAATTGAAGCTTCAAATAAGTACCTGCAACAAACAGGCTATGCGTTTCAAGGGTCTTAGAGTTAATCATCATGATCAGATGTGGTACGAGGGTCACTGAATATACAACAGTGCACTTACACTGATGGATTGTGTAGAGCAGTATGGCTACTATCTGACTTACAACCGCAGAGCTGTGTAAATGCACACAAACATGCTAGTAATGATATACGATGACAGCAAATGTTGATCGCTCTATATTGCTACGGATTTCAAACCAATTCTACCTCGAAAAAGGTGAGCAGAATAAGAGCGGCAAGATTCAGATTCCAAAATGGGTCCAAACGAGTGTAGCCGAAGTAAAGCGTAGTTGCTAACTTCAGATTTTCCTGCTCAAGAACCTCAGAAGGAATTCCTTCTCCATCCTCTGCCTGCAAGGAACAAGGCACAGTCAAAGTTATTAAGCTACAATTTAAGAAATCCAGAATCCGAGTGTCTCTGCATTTTCAGAAGAACTTAAGGCTCACATGCGTAAGACAACCAGAGATAGTGTAACTGAATCTCTCGATAGAGCCCGTAACCAGTTCAAAGCCATTCCGGACCAACAATTTTGCTCACAAGTATACACATGATAGTCAAGGCTACCCATCGCACTACGCAGTGCAAGGCAATCACTACGTGCTAGAAATGCAACGGATCTAATTTCACAACTCGACCGACCGAACGAACGACCAGTGACCACGATATAAACCAAAGTCAGCAAGAAACACTTCCAGTATCAGAGTACTCACCAGGTCCACGAGAGCAGCAGCTCTTTGGTATACATCACCACCGACGATGGCAACCGTTCTTCCCCCGAAAGCTACATGGCTAGAATCGTCACGATGATGATGGGGATGAGGATGCTCGGGTCTTCCACCCGACTCGATCAAAGGCTCGTCCATCGCCCGTCCTCGCTTACAATCGAAATTCACGACTCCCAATTCCTCGCTCTGCAGAACGCAGCCTCTCGCCGAGCCTAAAGGAGAGAGCCGATCACACTCGCTCGTGTCGACCTATGAACTCAGAATCGACCCTCCCTCCCTCCGTCCCTCCCTGCGCATCGTCGTCGCCCCGGCAGAAAGACATCCTCCCGAGCGCTGCCTCTGCCGCTGCACCCGGCGGGACGCCGAGTGGGACGCGGCAGGCCCGCACGGGACAGCGGCTGGCGCGTCGAGAAGCGCGGCCGAGGCGCGGATGAAGCAGATCGGTCGCAAAGTACAAAAAGGTACGCTCCTATTTCGACCCGATCATGCCGTCGCAGCCATCGAGTTTCAACGCGCCAACGGATGCCAGCCGGTCACCTGCTTACTTGGCATGCGGAAAGAGCACTGTGCTCTCTCTTTCTGAGCTTACGCGGACCCCTCCCATCCCATCCCTTCCCCTGCCATGCCATGCCATCGACCATAGGCCATGATTGAGGATCATGGGTTCTCTCATTTCTCTTCGATAAGATCTTCCCTCTTTTTGCTCTATTCCTTCGAACTTCCGTGTGTCTACTCTGATTTTAATACTGTCTGGGACAGTATTAAAATTGGGTGGGGAGTTATTTCTGCGGCCACGTGGACCACTGTGCCAAGTGGCTTGGGGGCGTCTCTTACACGTCATCCACCTTTGACCCGGAGGTTCGACTGACAGGAGCTATGGATGGAAGATTCGCGCATCGGGACGGACCGATGCTGCGTCGACGGCTCAGATGGGCGTCGCGCTCCGCGCCGGAGTTCGACCGCCGTCCGCTCGTCGCCTCCGTCTCGGTCTGTACGGCCCGGCATGCGTTGAAGGGCAGATGGGACTTGTCATATAATCTACGCAATGGACGATGAAGTCCACCGGCGCCATTACACACGGGCCCCGCGGCCTTGCTGGACAGCTGTTGGTCCATACCCTTTTAGAAAGTGGTGATCGGGATCGGGCCTTGGCAGATCGAATTGGGCGACAGAGCGTTTGTGGAGGGAGGCTCGATTGTTCGGCATGGAACGCTTTTGGATGGATGGCTCTGTGGCTTTGGTGGATTCGGATTCTCAGTCCATGATTGTGGGGGTGCGGGCGGCGTATTCTTCGGTTGTCTGTTTCGAGATTAGCCAGGGGCCACCCTCGATGGTCCTTCGGGTGAGCCTCGAGTGAGAACATGAACCCTTAACGAGCGCTCATGGACCTACAATTCAGCTCGACTGCAGTCCATATCTCACGATCTGTCGTGACCCACGGAAGGCCTGGTGAATTTGTCGGCGATTTGCTCGTGGGTTTTTTAAACAGGCTGTCGATTCCCTCCCTCCCTCCAGGACGAAAGCGGTAGCTGTGTTTCAAAGTCTACGTACCTCCTCAGCAGTACAGTCCAGTACTTGCTCGACACAGTGGGAGCTATGTCAAATAGCACCGCACGAACTCCTGCAGGGGAGATCTCGGGACCAGAAACTTTGCTGCAATCTTCCTCCGACATGTCTGCAGTTGTTGCTAGTTCCAAATCGAAAGCCGCCACTCTCCATAGCATTCTATCCATTTAGCTTGATTGGATGGCATTTTCAACCGCCAGAATGTTTTATTTCAGATGTTTGCAGCCTTATCAAACATCTACTATCACGGGTAGGTAGTGGAGAATGAGCAATCGAAGTTTCTAAATTTACATGTCATTTGTTACCTCATACACGCTTCTCAGGCTATTATGGATCTTCATCTAATATATAACACATATCATTCTGGTTTATAAATCTTGAAGTAGAATAAATTATTTTATAATGGTATTTTTTATGACTTGAGAATATAGATATCAAATCTCCATCCGTGTGTTATCAACTTGTTTTATTTTATGTTATGTATCTGATTCACAGTGACTCGGTCACATATCCTTCTCATGACACTTTAGTGCAAAGAATTGACAAAATGTCGCTTTAGAAACAAAATTTTAGATCCTGATGTATGTGGACAATAAAACGTCTTTCCTAGTCTACAATGTGAATTCTATTGAAACTCTGGATGCTGAACTAGAAATATTTATGAGAGACAGAATTATAGATGATATAAGCACATTTTTTTCTTAACATATTGTATAAATTATGTTCTTCAGTTACACAAGTATCCATTCCAAGATTCAAACTGGGACCTCTTCCACATAAGTCACAGAGTTCGTCCTTCTCAAAGAGTTTGCGAAATTGTCCCTCCGTGTTCAGAGTAGGATTGATGTTTGGGAGTAGTACCCTTTGAGCGCAGTCGTCATTCAATGCGACCAGCACACCAACTTTTTCTACAATCAGCTAACACAATAAGACTGCAATCACATGTGCACTTTTTTGATGCTATCATAACTTGCAGATTGTTTGACCAAGATCTTATTTGCTATTGTGACGATATCAGTTACCTTTAGTTGCATCCATGTACGGCTTCATGTCATATTCCCGTGCTTTCTGCCATATTACTTGGTACCCTACTTACACAATACTATCAACCTACATCACTCCATGTGTTGGAATGACCTCTCGGTTTACATGAACTAAGTTTGATTGAGTAAAAGATTTAGGTTCGCCCATCGATTAACTGGATATTGAGAGTTTTGTTAAAATGTGTGCTAGCATTTAATATAATGCACTTTTACCCTCACACTTCTACATTACTGCAATAGATATTATGGACCACGAGTGCATTGCGTTGTAACTTACTTGAGCCTATGCATATTTGTCTTTATTTCAATAGTTTGCATGTTGATGATTGTTTTGGTGTTCATATGTAATAAAGATTTGCACTTTGCGTGTAAAGAAGGTGTGCTGTTATGATTCAACGCAATTATTAGCTAGTCCAATTCTTCTCAGTTTGGCCCCCTTTGAAGCTTTCTAGCCTGCTTTGGTTTTCTAACTAAGTAGATGAGATTTCATCTCGCTATTTAATCCCTACTATTTATTGTCATTAAAAATAATAACAATGTATCCTTGTGCAGTATTCTTCAATCTGGTCAAAAAGTTCGTTGCAAGACATGCCAGTTTATTGGCTAAAAATGATTTTCTACAACATCCGAAACTGATCATACATTTCAAATTCCAGTCAAAGGTCAACACTCTAAACTTCAAGTTTCATAGGTCCTACTGTACATAGCTCAAAGAGCAGATGAGAGATCGTCTGACAATGCTCTTGGCTTCTTGATCTGCTCCACATACGTAGAATTGAAAATCAAATCAGCCTCTCCATACTTCAAGTGCAGGTCGAGAAAGGTCTTCGACCTATTTGACTTGCAGTGATAGCCTTTCTGAAAGCTCCACCAAGGATTTTGTTGCGGTATCTAGTAGATCCTGATCTTTCCAATCATCCCGATAATTAGTACTGGTTCCTTTGTTTGCGTGAGCAGAAAAGTATATTGCTTCTCTCCAAGAGTCCAGCGGCTGAGCTCCACACTGTTCCAGTATCCAGTCACAATAGACAAACTGCAGTGATCAAATAGTAAATTTCAGTACAAAAGTTCATCGCGTACATTTCAGGTTTACAGCGTACACTTTGCCGCAACACAGAAGAGCATTTCCTTACATGATTTGGACTTTGAAACATCGTCAGGCGTCAAAACAAGCGACAGCCGAGAATTTTCATTAATAAAAGCAGCAAAGAGTTTTCCCTCTATACCTGATCTCTTTTAAACATGGTGTGAGTGTTGTAAGTCGTAATGCCATTGGCTTCAAGTTCATCGTAGAACTGTTTCAAGTCCGACATCATGGTGCTTTCAGACGGCAGTTTTACTTTTCCAGAGAGCAACTTCGAAATCCACTTCGACTGTGCTTGAAATAACGGGAAAGGTACTATCTGGAAGGCAAACCAACTTCATCAGCTTCAATAGAAAGTGCTGTGCTAGCGACACTTCAGTCTCTTTAAAGGTAGCTGATATGCCTCAAGCTTTGGAAAGAAGATAAGCGATGTATCATAAAACGAATAATTTCATTCCTGATAACAGATGACTTCATCGGGATTTCATAGAATGAGGCTCAAAGAAAAATCGAGAGCACCTGATCGATTATAAACCATGACGGAACAAATTTCTGTCGAAAAGAAAACATCCCTTGAGTTGGGCCAAGCTGCCTTAATCTTCCAAGCCCTAGTGTAGAGATCTACAACGTTTGTATCTCTACACTCTACACGCAGATCTCCAGACAATAAAACGTTTACTCATATTACCTTCTGAGGAAGGCCTACAAATGAAAGCGTCGGACCGAAGGCTGGAACGAAGACATGCTTGTAAAGAGGATCTATTCGTCCATCTTTCACAGTGACCACGCCTTCCGTATCTAGAAACGGGAAGGAATACAAGTACCTTCACAAACACAGGTATCAATTAGAGGCAAGAGGAAAATTTCAGAAAATAGTTTCATCTGAGAAACTAAAACAAAGTCCATCCACAATATTGTAATTGTTATGACTCAGGCTTTCTAAAATTACTACTACAGCTCACAAATTTGCAGGAAGCAGGTTATGCAGGAAAGAAGGTTTACCCCGTGCAGTGCAAGATTACATCAGCTCTGGTAGATTTACCATCTTGAAACTTAACAGTTCCATCTTCACAAGCCCGTTCGACCTGCAAAACAGCACCGAGCTATTAATGTTGTTCATGAAGTTCAGAATCTCTCCAGCATGAAAGATGGACCGATGAGAAATGCTTCCATTACGACCAAAGAAGTGAAAGAAGCAGACCAGCGGAGACATCTATGATGACTATCAGGTCTAGGTCTTCGAAGGTAGAAGATATAAGGGCAGTCTTTGGTAGAGCTTGAAGCCTTGTTTGTCCATTGCATCTGTGAAGGCAAAAGAATAAAACCCTCGAAAATAAAATAGATGGATACCAAGGGATGAAGCCATATGTTTCCTTGTTGTTTGATTTGAGCAGTTTCAGGCCATCTTCGACCACATACATGAACTTCTTTGGCCACTTCAGCCAGTTCTTTTGAAATGTCTCCACCACTATTTGCATTGCCTATTATTACGATAATCTGCGATCCTTCCCAGTACAAAATATAATTAACCTCGAGATGATCAGACTTGAACTGTAAACATCAGTGGTTGCCTCAGGACTACAGACCTGGCGGACTGGCTAAGTGGTGCTACAAGAATCAACCGCACTGCCTAAATTCGCACAAATCTGCAAAGACATGCATAGCAGCTCCTAGCTACTTCCAGCTTGTGGGTGGATTACATGCGTGATGAGAGCTTATCAGATAAACTCTTGCTTCACTCGGCATTTCATCCAGAAGTGTTTATTCAAATGATTCCAATCTGTCCCTTACGCCTATCATATTTGACAAACTCGAAAACAATTTGCCTGTTAAATTACCAGTGTAATACTGATGCTGTACACATTGTGAAGTCAAAACGAATGAAGCACATACCTTGTCTTGGAAAGATTCCGGAACTCTGTAATTGTGACTGTGCATTTGAAACCCAGGCCAGCTCTCTACACCTGAAAGCCTCGAGCTGCTCAATAGTGTATCTCAGAGTGTAAGAGGACTCAGAAATCTACCAAACCACGACTTGTAAAAAATATGTACATGAAAGTGCATAAATATATAGTTGGAATCTTATCTTCAGACGCTTACCAGAGCTAAGTGGAGTCAACTTAATTTTACGAATAAAGTCATTTTCTTCTCTCGAACTAACTCAATGAAAGAGTAACATCTCTGGGATGTGCTTATCAAAGTGGGAGTGACGTGAGGGACACATACCAGGAATGTTAATTAGCTTAGGTTCAGCATAATGGCCATTACAAATTACCACTGCATCAAAAACGTCTTCCTTCGTTTGTGGCTCGTGATTGAATTTGCCAAATCTGTTGGATCGGACAATCCACTTCAGGTCTCTACTCTCGGACGCTGAGTTCCCATTTCCGGCCTTCTTCAATCTCACATTTTCGACCTCCACACCGAACTCAATCAAGCTCAGCAGATCATGATGCTCGGCAAAATCTCTTAGATAAGAATTCACCTCTTCATAGCCTGGATACCGTCGCTTGTCTCTTCCTTCTTTAGCAAGAAAAGGAAAGTCCAAAAAGCCCATCAATTCGCGAGGTAAGTTGGTGCGCAATGATGCATACATACTGCTGTGCACCCGTTTCCTCTGGGGATCAATACTTAGAGGATCAGAATCAGCATCTGGAGTGTAATTCCAAACACCACCAATCTCCGAGGATTTTTCATAAACAACCACATCATGTCCTTCACGAGCAAGTTCGACTGCTGCAGCGAGACCAGCCGCACCAGCGCCGATCACAAGAACTCTTTTGATTTCAGCTGCCCCACTTCTGCCATCCTCTTCTCGGGTCATTTCGTCCACGCCTTTAAATCGAACTAGGATCGATGGTTTTCTATCAGAGACTCCCTCATTCCTCAGCAACTCTCTTCGTCCTCCACGTGAAGAAAGTGTGGGCACGAAATCCTCGTCAAAAAGCCTTCGGCTCCTATCCACCAGCTGCGATTTAGCTCCGGAACGATTCAGCGCAGAAGTGCAAGCTGTCCTCCGCGCTGAACTGAACGGCGGACGGAAAGCTGCTTGGATAATCATCGTCGTTACGACAGGTACCTCCTGCTCTGTCTCCAGGCTCCATGACACACCCGGAGGATTCTTTTCGTCATTCGAGAATTATGCTGCTTCCACGTTGGATCCCGTGCGGGCTTTGCTCGCCGCCCCTGGCGCTCGATAAGGGCCCAAGGCAAAAGCCAGTAAGGAAAAGCGCAATTCGACAAGTCGACGACTTTCAGCGTCATTTTGATATTCTTCTGAGTCTTTTCCAAATTGTCCAAGAGTCAAACGTTCCCAAAAGACATGCGTATTTTGCATTTGAAATTATGTCAGGTGAAACTACAAGCCCACTGATGCAGCACTTGCAATTAGAATGGTTGATGGAATCTGATTTTGCATGGTTATAATAGTCACTCGCCTAATATACTTAAATATGTTTAATTTAATCTCCTTAACAAAATTAATTTAGATGAGTTTAGTCTCCTTGACAAAAATTATTTATATCATTTTCAATACAAATTTTCTATGAAATATTTATGAAAAAAAATTTTTCATAGAACAAAACATAGTGAAAACAAAAGTTGTTTTGATTTCATGACTAATTCTAATCCAAGGTTTTCATTATAAAATTTTTACTAAGCATTTATCAATCCTTGAATTGTTTTATGAACAAAAATTATTTTGTCTACATGGGTCTTTATAATCCAAAATTTAATAATTTTTTGCCAAATAATTTTTTTCCAGGAGAAAACGTTGCAATTACGTCACAATATTACATCAGATTCAAAAATTGAACATCAAATGAAAACCAACTGTATTTAAATTTTGAATTACTGGAAAGCAAAGTAATATGTCAAAGCATGATCAATGATGCTTTGAATCACTAGCTCACATCTATGAGCATGGATTAAAGTTTAATGCTTATCAATTATGATATTGATATGATCAAATGAATAAAACTGTTTCAATCGAAAAGCATGTTGTCGAATCTTTTGTATAAAATCTGTTGCAAATAACTTGATGAGCTCATGTGATAGCACTAGGGAAATACAACCAAAATCAATCATTGCGTAGTTGTTTTGATCTCGATATACACAAATTTCACGGATCCAATAGTAGGTAGTGACATAAATAATAACGATATCTTGTTGAAGATTATTTAGATCGCTTTCAATGGCTTCGTTAAATAAGGATTCGATCCAAGAAGCCAATCCATGAAAAATTCTTGAACACTAGACAAAGCGATCTCATAATGACCAGTTATGACATGAGTTAAAAGATCAACATTCACAACTTATTCTGCATTGAGCGGTCCAAATACTCCAACGTCTGCAATGAAAATTGCCACAAGGTTATTGTGATAACCCAGCCAAGGCTAAATTGCAGTATAACAGCAAAGGATCAAACCCACGGGGACAGAAACAACAGACAGATGACAAAGTGTCACGTTTTAATAGTCGATTGAGGAGTTTGAATTCTCGGCTACTATCACTTCCAGAAATATTGCAAGTGCTCAACTCGGAGGTCACTCGGAGGACACTCAATGCAGCGTAGTACACCCCAAACACACACATGAAATTGTAAATGCACAACTCAGAGATCGATCAAAATCTCCACTTAAGATTCAGGGGGGAAGTTTCCCAAGAGTACACTTAGAGTATATGCAGGTGGCTACCAACTTCGAACTTGCTTAAACCCTGTCACTAGCCACTGCTAGTGCAGAGCATTCGGATTGGAATTACTACTTCAGATGCGAAACCTTCATCAAACCGAAGTCACGCGGTGAACAACACACTCACCTCACAAAACGCACAGAGAATACAGATAGCCGAACTGAGAAACTAAATGGAGAAAAGATCCAGTGTTACAACTTAACAGTCTATTGATGAGTTTGAATTCTCAGGCAACTGTCATTCCCATAAAAACTACGACGGCTACCCCCGAAGGCGCCTTTGGCATCTTAACACACTCAACTTGAAATCAACCAATGCTTACACGGAAGTTAACAAAACTTCACTTTGATATTCAAGGGGAAAAATCCCGAAGGAGTACAATAAGGTAAAAACGTCCGAAGGTGTAAGTCCGAACTTGCTTAAATCATGACTATTCAATATGTTAACACAGAACATTCGGACGAAGGCCTTCCGCTATAAAATGCGGTAACTTCGACAAGCTATAGCTCCTCTTGCGTGGTGACAGAACAAAAGACACCAACACGTAGAGAAAACGCTTCCTGACTTGAGTTCGCGAAACTGGAAAATCCCCCAAGGCCAACGCCTTGGACTACTTTATACACTCTAAGGTCCTAACTACCTAACACTCTACCTCATTGGCTATGCCTTCTATGAGTCGGCTGACGACCCACTAATCCCTACTCGTCCACTCGTATGCTCTCCTACGCAGTTCGAGTCGCCGCAACACCTCGGTAACCTCTGCTTCGAGGTTCGCAATGGCCTCCCGCGACCTAGACATGAATGACTCCAACCGCTCCGCCACTCACCGCCGACTTCGTCCGTCGCCAGCCATCAAAGTTGTCGCGCGCATCTCAAATTCTCGCAACGTCATCCTCTCCCGCGCCGCGATCTCCTAGCGAGCATAACACCCTCAGACAACGGTCAACCCGCAAAACTAATTCCTCCCGCGTGCGATCTGTCGTGCGCCGGTTGTGGCCTTCAACCTCTGCCAACTGTAACTCCGCCGCCGCCCGCTACGTCCTCAATTCGTCACACTGCGATTGCAGTCGACATAGCAATTCCTTGTCTGCCCTTCTAACGGCCTCGCTCTGCTCTAACGCCTGCGTCTTCCGCACGAGCTCATCCGCCAGATTGCGGATTTGAATCTGGTCAACACTAGAGTCCGTCTGGACCTTCGCACGCAGCTCATCAATTTCGCGCCGCGCATTGGTCACCATCTCATCTCGCAGCTTAAGCGCCGCCTTCTGCAGTTTCTGAGCTAAGGCACATTGATCTTGCAGAAAGTTATAGCGCTCCTCCAACTGCCGATACTTCTGGTCCATGACCATCAATTCGGGATTCGTTGCCACCTTGATCCGCGTTCAATTCCGGACCAGCTCAACATAGGATCTACACTAGCGGGGATCCCGGTACTTGGTCGCCTTTCGATCAAGGTATCGGAGTAGTGGTACCACTTGCTCGCAAAGCACTCCGGTCGGTGTACCTCGCACCGACTGTACCTCCTCTTCCTCCGAAGGCGTGTCCTCTTTTGTCTCCAGGAAATCTGTCGCTGTAGAAATCTTGGGCGATTCTCTAGCACTAGGCCTCGCTGCCTCCTATACTGCAGCCTCCACTCCATGCCCTGCTAGTACTTCCAACGGGGAGGGAAAACCTGCCCTAGACGGACCTACTCCATCTTCCCAATCTGGTCTCGCCGAAGGCGCTGCCGCCGAAGGCACACATATCTTCGCATCCCTGCCTTCGCCCGTAGGAATGCTCTCTGGGGGTTTCAACGCCGAAGGCGCCTCTGCCAAAGGCACCACCCTGAACTGCTCCTACGCCGAAGGCGCCTGCTCCGAAAGCCCTTGCTCCGAAGACGTGTCATCAAACGGTACTTGCTCTTAAGGCAAGCACCTCTCCTGCCATGCATTCTGGCGTTGTCGCACACCTTCCTCTGTGGCCTGAAGGCCTAAGTGCTTCCTCCGAAGGCACTCGTGCCTTCGGCGCAGGGAGGTCAGTCGACCTCCCAAGAAGCTATATACTCACATCCTCCTCAGAGGATGGTGAGTCCCTTGCAATTGCAGCTCGCCCCGTGTCCGCGCTGCTGCCCGCTTGCAAAATCAGCTTGGGAGCCTTCTGCTTTGGTCGGGCTTGCTTGTTGATCGCCCGACGCCTCACTGGGACAACGAGCAATTCTCGCAGACTCAGTTCTGCCTCCTCATCAAATTTCCGCTTCCGGGGTGCCCGCGCTCCCCTTCGTTCTTCCTCTGCTCTTAGTCAGGCTGGTGGTGTGATGGCATGCACTTCGTCAGGGTCTGTATCAACCTCGACATCCCCCACAAGCCTTCCCAAATTTGTCCGCGACAGCAAGGGAACTTGTATCTTCTCTTCCGCTGTCAGACAATCCATCAACCGATAAAAATTTATCAAGAAAGGGGAAAGGTGATTAATCGACCCTCACTTCTCCTCTCCTGCATGCTAACGCATGACCTTCCACAAAATGCAAGCCCAATGAATTGGGGTACCCGCCAGCGCCAGCTCCACAAATCCCACCTACGAAAATGACATGTAGGTAGTCATATGCGGCTGCAAAATCTGGAGTATTGCTACCGCGACATTCCTAGGCTTGCGATCAACATAGTCACGGATCTTGTACCCGTTTTTGCTCGACTTGCGATTCTTGAAAAGGGCGCCGAAGGTAGACTCTTCTTCTTCCGAGAGATGCACACTCTCGCTGTCAATTAGGAGGTCACCTTCCTCTCCCGCACATCTTCCCAAGATCTGCTCCCAATCACTCACTCGCCATCTCTCCGGGTGCGGTCGATAACCTCGCGGAGGCTGGTCCTTCTCGCGCAGCCACTCTCGGACCATCGCCGGGCACACCCAATTCCATCCCACAAAAGTAAATCGAGCTTCACCGCTGTCAATTCATCTTGAAATGCCCGCAATCCAACTTGCGGCACCCGCAATGGCACCATCCTCAATGGAATGGACTTGGCAATCGAATTCTTGACAATCGCTGCGTGCTTCTGCAGCTACAACGTGTCGAGAGTTCGGGTAGGCACGAAATTAGTAATGCTTGAGTGAGCTTCCCCCTCTGCCCATGAAGAATTGTCAAGTTTGACATTTGGACTTGGCAACGGGCCGCTTGAATGCTGTGACGGCGATGAGGTGTAACGATATGCTTCACACGCGCGAATTCACGCTCCGCCGTTGCGCGGACTCCCACACTTGTGCATTTGACATAATCGCGCTGACTTCCGCCGGAGTAGATCTCCTTCCGCATACCGTCGAAGGCGTCTACCGCCGAAGGCGCTTGTGTCGAAGGTACTAACGACGAAGGCACTCCCTTTTGCCGTTTTCCTTTCCTTCCTTGCTTCCGCCGAATGAGCTTTGTAATGCTTCCCTAATGCTTCGTACATCTTCCGCGGTAAAGCCTCCGCCAAAGGAGCTTGAGCCGAAGGCACTTCCTTCTGTCGAAGGCCCTTCGGTCGAAGGCTCCTCCACCGAAGGCATTATCGCCGAAGGCGCGCATGAAGCAGGCCCGGCAGCTTGAACCGCACGTCCCGCCTAAGGCACCCGACTGCATGCGGAGGAAGCCCTTCCTCCCTTTCGTCGTCATTGCCTTTTTACTTTCTTTTCACGTACCGATTCTTATCTACAACTACTACCGCGATACTTACTATTCAAAAAATGCTTTATTTCCAAAAAAAAACAAAAACTGTGCTACCACAGTTATCTAAGGCATTTTGCAACTGAAGTACAAGAGTAGTTAACCATTGAATAATACGAAAAGCGATAGCTGCTTGTGTGGTGAAATGATGCATAGAAAGAGGTGCAATACATCAAAGTCGAGATGGAACAAAAGCTGGTTGTTTTGAGTTGATATGAACAAGTAATTGAGTTTTGAACCAAGTGATGATTTTTTCCGTCGTTTATTTGTATTTCCGCGATCAAATTCTGCTTTCGTGTCAGATGAGTAATGAATTTAATCATCATTGAACAAAAAAATTGTTTTTTGTTGACATTGTTCATTAACTCTTCCATAACAAGATCTAATTGATGCGCTCCACACCAAATCCGAATTAAAGAACAATCCTTGTGCATCGACAAGGCAAGTAAGAACTCTAGTCATATTGCAAGCCCCGTCAAGCATCAAACCAAGAAGACGATTTGTCCAATTAGAATAGAGTTATGTCAAAAACTTGTATTCAATTGTGAACATAACTTCACCTCTGTGGCGATCAAACATCAAAAGTGCAACACCATCGAATGATAATTGCAAATGAAAATTTGAAAGCGTACATCAAGAAATAAAATGCTCTGATGTGTCGTCAAGTCGAGTGCTAATGAAAATGCCCACGAACTTCGACTAAAGTTTTGCAATCTTTTGCAGATTGAAAGCGCCAATTATCCGAATAAAGTTACTAATATCGTGATGAGAACATGCACGTAAAGTAGAATTGTCCAAAACATCATATGTACAATCTACAAGTTTGGATGCCATATGAAATGATGTACCGCAAGATACGTGTTGCATAGTAAGGGAAAACAACATTGTTTTTTTCTTGGGAATTGTCACTAAGTAAAAATAATCTATAGCAATGTACTTCAATTCAATGCGATGAAACAATGATAATGCATGTTCTTTAGACTTGGTTACTGCTTGTTGTAGTTGGGTTAGTTAGGTATTATTTCGCCCATACTACTAAATAGATTTTCATCTTCAACTTCATCATGTACATCACTTTCTTCTTGTTCTTTGAGATTGAATATCATATTGCCGACAATGATATCAACAATATCTCATTCAATTTCATATACAAGATCTACTTCATCTTCCAAAGAAGATGGAGAATGAGCTTTAAGAAATATTTTAAATGCAATTTGCCCATCGTCAAAAAATGAGTTATGATCTAAAGAAGTTTCTAAGATATATGTATCTAAGATATGATACACATTTCATTGTTTAGTATGTTGGGTAAAAAGATAGTGCTCAATATTGTCATAACCAAAGGGCGAATTCCAAGCTTGCACAGAAGATGTCACTTTTCATTTTGCATCTGCCTTTTTTTTCCAATCAAATGAATTGCAAATCCGACATTGCTCACACATCACTTTTGCCGATTTTGAATTTCAACTTACAACCTTCAACCCAAATTTTTCATCATGTACTTTCATGTAAGCAAATGAAATTTTTTTTTTCATTATAAAAATGACAAAAAATTGATGCTCACAATTATTTTCACTTCTACCGGACATCATTTTAAAGAACATAACAATTCAAATATATAATTAATAGAATTGAACATCACATTAATTGTGTATGCAGAAGTGTCAAAATCACCACCAAAAACCAAGATTATAAAATAAAGCTACTGCAGAGCAAAGTCTTAGCATCCAGAAGCTGTCTATTATATTTTGCCTGGCAGCACTCGTCACCTGCTCAAAACTCCTTTGCCTGGCGGCACTCGACACTTGGTTGAAACTCTTGCTTGAGGTGGAGAGGATCCGGAGCATGTTTGACCCTGGATTATTATCCTTAGATCAATTACGTGCTAGAAGTTCACATAACAGGAAACATGAACAAATGACATGTGTGTTTCTTGAATGAAACTCGCGGGCTCCATCAGCAGTTCTCCAGGGTTCGTATTTACTCGTGACAACTATCAGTGGAGATGACTTACAAGTGTATAGTGTGGAGGAACGTTCAGCACTAGACGAAGTCATGAGCTCGGCTCACGGGGCGGGAGAGTGCACCACATGTGAGGTGAGGAGTATCTCCTCCCTGATGGCTATCATGGCCTGTGAAAACGTAAAGTTCTGGAAAAGGCCACCCACCTCGTCCAAGATCTTCACCCGACGTAATCGAACTTGGGTCCTTTTCCTCCGTAGCTGCATGCCTGACGTGTGTTTTGCGACAGAAACACTATGCTTCCGTTGGTTAGCTGCGGGGTAAAACTATGCTCAATTACGGTGAAATATCAGACATTGATCGCCTTTGCTGCATGAGGGCCAAGATGCTTCTTGACGTTGTAGCCATTTTTTGTACGCGGACGTTGGCGCCGTCCATGTTCACAATGTACACGTGTGTTTTCTGGAAGGAATTTATCATCAACGCATTCATTTGAAGATAACCATATCTCAAAGTACGATGTGCGTCGTGACATTCACGAGAACAATCGATCCTTTAATGTCAACAGAGACTTCGTTGCTATTGGAAACTAAATCCCAGCTGCAGCATGCTCTGCAACCTTATTGTTAAAGTAGCTTTCATGAAAGCTCACTTCGGGAGAACTTTCAATCAGGTTTTGTCAACTTGACTTCACACACAATTCTCTACGACAAAGTGCTTGATATAAATAAAAAAAGTGGCGATGATTCAATAGAAAGCTGGTGGAGCTCCTTGTTATTCTTTGGAGCCATTCTTTGGTGCAATTAGTGCATACTGTAGATATCTTGGCCACTCAAGTATGGTATGACCCTTTTGCTTTATGAGCCACGCTTCTGGATCACAAGAAACGACCATTGAATTCGTGTGCAATTTTGACTGGGGCCTTCAAAGGGTCATCGAGCGCGGATTGTCAGACAATATTTTGCAGGGAGTGGAAATGAAAAGCGAGAACAGCCTACAGGACAATGGAAGTGGCACGCAACCAAGAGTTGGTAGGAGAGGAGAGGTACCTTCTTTTGTGGCAGAGGTCTGGCCGTGCTTTCCATTGTTGGACTAGTTCTGCCGGGAGGGTGAGAGTAACATGAGCCTCGTTTGTGATGTCATATATGGGGCGGTGGATATATTCCACAAGATCACCTTGTTTGCTAGTGTGGGTGTGCCTGCATGCTTTGACCGTTGGGGAAAGGGCATTGCGATGTCACCGTTAGAAGGCACAAAACGCGTTAAAGACGAGCGGTGGATATATTCCACAAGATCACCTTGTTTGCTAGTGTGGGTGTGCCTGCATGCTTTGACCGTTGGGGAAAGGACATTGCGATGTCACCGTTAGAAGGCACAAAACGCGTTAAAGACGAGCGTGCATCAAACGTAGTGCACACAAACATGAAAAGAAATTCTTTGTCACGGATGTCGATTCCAGGGGCAGAGACTAGGAGAGCGTCATGCTTGAGTCATCAGACAAAAGAATCAATCTTCAATCAAAGGAATTCCAACAAGAGGTACTAGAGAATGAGGTGCATGGATCAGCAAAAACTGTTGTATATAAACAAACTTGGAGGCAAAAATCCGTTGCAGCAAATAAGTGCGTCATCTCCTCATTGGTTGTTGCGTTCTTTGTTCATTTAAGTGCCAAATCTGACACACTTTAGTTTAGGCGCCTAAATGACTACACGTTTAGGTTATTTAGGCGCAAACATATATGGTCGTCTATTTCAACCATGCCTGCACATACTACATTTGAAAATGTAGTATGTGTCTAAAGCGGCAAAAAACAAATAAAATTTGCTACAAATTCCAGCTAACGGGGATATTCATGCATATAAAAACATAGTAATAGACTATATATATACACTATATATATATATATATATATATATATATATAATACACTATATATCACTCCATGGATTTATCGCCTTGCTTTATGTAAAAAAAAAATGAACTGTATTGTGACCCGGAAAACCCTAAATCCTTACTAATAAAACGTTGCTTTGTTTCGGGCAAGAATTTAAGTAATAACCTAGTAAACGACCGTGAAAGCTATTTTTGATGCGAGAAACAAAGCTATTCTTTCTGATTTATAACAATGGATGAGTTATCAAGATGTTATGTTGTCCAAATTTAAAAAAACAGCATGAAATATGCAATATAAGCCTGAATTTACATGTGATGAGTGTACTTTTTTGTGTTTTGTCAACCAAGATTCAAGTCTGTAGCTAAGGACCCTTTGGACATTAGGGTGGAAGAGTCTGTAGGGCACGGCCAGGCTTGGCTACATCCCATGAAGACTACGCTTCTAGTGAGAACAAATACATTCCATTAAGAGATTTATTAGTCAAGTCATTAGAGATTTATTCCATTCTAATTTTTATTAGATTGGTTGAAACTAGCCGTGGTGAAAACATTGATATAATCAATTATAAGGGGTGAAAGGTTTGGAGTTATATGTAAATAAAGTACGCCATTTATGAAGATGAAGAAGACGGTCAAACATTTCCAACTATATTTGTTGTTCGTTGAAGTCTTTGAGTTTGAACATGTTGTAGGATAATCATCGACACATAGAACCGACACTTCAAGTTTACTAAGAGTAGCACAACTCACACCTTGTATACTGTAAACCAACTATCAATATGTCAATTTCATACTCATTATTCTCACTCTCGAGCTTTCATTATTCGCATTTGTGTATATAGGTATAAGATATGCATATCTTATACTCATGTAGTCATCGTTAGTGTGATTTCAGATTCATCATCTTTTCTTAAAAAAAAGACGCTGACATTTCTTGGAAGTCAACAAATCATTATATGGCTCTAACATTCTCCAATCATGCAAAGCGGACAACAAATGCTCCTCTAACCCACCTTTATGTATTGGGGCAATGCTGGAGTCATCTTGCAACCAATCAAAGGCTACATCAAGAATGATCATATTAGAAACATTTATCCAAAGTCATTTTTTACATATGAAGTGTAAGACTCTCAGATTCTTGTGAACAAGTCCAAGTAAGAACTTCTTAAATGTTAGCAAAGTATGTTCTTATGGCAAGAACTATGTAAAGCTTGGATAGTTCAAATTTGCTAAGGCTAGCATATCTAGAGAAGACATGTTAAACTGTGTCAGTGTAGATGTTTACTACTTTTTTAATCCATGTGAAGGTTTACCTATAAAGATCAAATTTTATCACATCAAATTACAAATGAGTGATGATATAATTTGCTCATTCAAAAATTGATGTAATTTGATTTGTAAAACAATAATAAAATGCTTAGTTGATTGATTTTTCTTTAAAAATGGTTGTAGAAATATCACTCACAAACGTCAATTCGACTATCCTAGTGTTTGCATGAATGTGATAAACTACATGAATACATGAAACTACAGATATGTATGAAATGAGCTACAAGATTCAACATTTATTAACTTCAGTTTCATCAAGATTATTGAGAGTAAAAATTTTCATACTAACACAATTGAATATCTTTTAAATACAAGATGAGGTGATTTCTCATGATATGCATTTTGATATCTAGAGGGTGATATTACAGAAATTAGCAACAGGTGGATAAGCATTGATTTTAAGCCACTTTTGCCAGTGAATCGATTGCCGAATTACACCTCTCCCTCAGCGGCAGCTTGAATGATGGTTGGAGCAGTAGGGCAGGCAGGGCTGCGCGGGTGGAACCGCGTCTGCCGAGCAACAGGGTAGGAGGGCAAGCGGCGCATGGTAGAGCGTTGTTCACTCGTGAACAACAGAAGCTGTGCGCCCCGTGAGCGGACAAAGTAGAGCAACAAGGTTCCCCTGTAACAAACGGCGGGACGTATCAAGGTCGATTGGGTAACCATAGTAGGCGAGGCAACCACGGTCAGCTGGAAAAACACTGTAGGCAAGACAACCGTGGTCAACTGACACTTGATGGCGACGACCGATGATCAACGGCATCATTAATGATGACGGTCTATAATTGATGGTGATTGTCAGTTGCGGGCGACAGTAATCGTTCGTTGCGGGCACAATTAATCGCGAACGAGT
This sequence comes from Marchantia polymorpha subsp. ruderalis, assembly GCA_037833965.1. Lineage (NCBI taxonomy): Eukaryota > Viridiplantae > Streptophyta > Marchantiopsida > Marchantiales > Marchantiaceae > Marchantia > Marchantia polymorpha. The sequence goes on along the minus strand of AP031351.1, from coordinate 26,997,335 downwards.
GTGATTGTGAACAACGGACGATAATCATGGGCGATGATAGTCACGAGTGACGGGCTGTGGTCGCGGACAACGGTGATCACGGGTGACGGACGGCAGTCACGGGCAACGTAATTGCCTGACAACGGTGGTCACGGACGATAGTAGTTGCGAGTGACGTGTGATGAGTCGTGGACGAAAGTGAGATCCAGTTGTAAGCGACCGTGCGATTAATCGCGGACGACGGTTGCGGCCACAGTGATGGTTAGTCGCAAGTGACGATGACAGTGAGTTGCGATAGTTGCATGCGACACATGTTACTAAGCGATGTTGCTTGTTACTAAGCGATAGTTGCGGGCGACACGTGTTGGACTAACTAGGTAGTACCCTCTCCTCTTGAGTCCCGTCCAAATTCTGCATTGTCTTCTGGATTAACTGCATTTGGAAATCATGGATGGTCAAAGTGAGAAGCTACTAACAGATTTTGTCCTATAACCTCCGGGCTGACTCTCACTCAGGTTTACCTTTGATGGCTTTGCGGTAGCTCATCATGGCTCTAGAAGACTAGAATTATCTTTCATGATCATGTTTCAAACACCCTTTCACACAATGACTCAATATATCACTTCAATTCACACACACATCAACACTCCAAGATATTAAAAATTGTCATTCTTTCATATATGAAACACGTCTATACACATGAACTCTCCAAACTTGCTTGAGAGTCTCTTCCCTACCTTTTTATATATATTACTTGCAAATTTACCATAGTAACAAATGATAATTCTTATCTAACTTACTTTTACAAAGATAAACCGTAGTAAGTTTGACTAGTTATCTACATGTGATAACATGTTAAGACTCCTAAAACTTCTAAATGTGAACTAATTCCTAGATTAAGGTGATGACATGTCATTTGTGACTTTCCAACTTCTAGAACCTCCACTTGCGATTAAGTCAACATTAGATCTAGTTTAGCCAATGAAATCTTCATTCCTTAGTCAAACAAATCAAAACTAAACATGAAGTCAAAGTCTATGCTCTTGAAATCTAGACCTTTGTACAAGACAAAATAGAACTGCTCACTCAAATCTTCTAGAACTTCTCTAGTTATTTTGCCAAGTATAGACATTATAGCTAAACATAATTATAACTTGATAAACTTGCTTATAACTAACTAGACTTAGTCAAAACTAAGCTAATAATGATTAACTCCTTGGATACTTCTATGTTTATTTCACACATACAACATCCAATCTTACAATTCGGTGAATATTGAAGCATGAGGATTTGAATATTATGAACGGACAAAATTTTTTGTTATGGGTCGCAGAGTATAGCGGTCTAGATTCAAATCAATCTCAGTATGAAAGTATGATGAAAAATGTTATTGACGATTTTTTTATGCAAGAATGCACAAGTACCATCTTGGTCAGATATGTCCACATGTGTGAAGAAAGATGATGCAAAAACATCATAGGTCGCAAAGACATTAGCATGTACTACATTAGCACGTACGTTTACGGCGGAGATAGATCAATTACAAAACTTGTATGCATGCATTTGTTCTATTTCATTGGTTTTATTTTCATTGTATTGCTTCAGCTTTCATGGCCAAGAGGTAATGCAATGTTCTAATTGCATGCATGTAGAGAAATTGCATTGGTTTGATGTCAATGAATAGTGATCGGAATGACAACCTACATATCTGAGCATCTGGATTTTTGGCTATGCAATTTAATAGGTTGTAAGATTCTTGTCTAGAGATGTTTCTTTCAATGACATGTAGATTATTGAAAGAGGGTGAGAGTTCTTAGTCTCTTCGTCATGACAAGAGAAAATATCCGTTCACGCATATGATAGTGGGAAAATTTGATCATTATTTAATTAATGTCAAGAAATAGAATCTTTGATGATGGATAAGCCTATGCAAGATAAGATAAAAGGTTATCGAGAAATGCATGACTCTCTATCGTTACCTTACATTTTATCTTACCCGCACCACTACTATCTAACTTTATCCTTTAGCTCTACCTCATGATAATTTACTCGGTTACTTGGTACACATTCTTAAAAGGTAAAAGGTTAACCATACCGAGTAAACTTTTAGGGTTACCCAGTAAATTGGTAAAAGGTAGATGTAAATAGGGTAATTTACTATAACATTAGAATTTATAGAGAAGTTCACTCGAAGATGGAAACATAATTTGTGAAAAAGAAAGATACCAACAATGTTACTCTTTCTTTTATATAGCTCTCACCAACAAATACAAGGAAATAATATAATATCTCCACCATCCATCCCACTCCTGATGGATGGATGACGTGGCGGATAACCCTAACAAGCACACTAATGGCTTACGTGTCGTTTTCACATAACACAGTAACTAACACACTCAATCTACCTAACAAGCACACGGATTGTTTAAGTGGCGCTTTCAACTAACACACATACTCTCTACCTACCAAGCACGCGGATAGCTGATATGGCAGTTATGATTAGTGCACGTTAAAATATCTATATCAAAATTTAGAATAATCTCTAATTTAGTTTTAACTAACTAAAGATAGTTACAAACTTTTCTCCTTTTAAGACGTAACGTCCTCATTACACATCCATTCAAATTCTTGAACTATCAATGGTGCATTAGCTAGATTTCTAGCTGGTTTTTAAGTTGATTCGTATAATAGATATACTTTCCATTGAACCAAATACTCAATCTTGGGATACTTATGACCTCAAATCCATTTTTTGAGTATCTTTTCTATCTCAAATTTCTCTTGATCAACTATCAAGGTTAGTAAAGGAGGTAAATGTAAATATATAATTTGACCATAAATTGTAAGACATCTTTCAAAATTCATCTATCTTCATCTATTGTCAATTTCAATATGTTCTCATCTATGGGCTAGCATTTATGATGTGCAAAACTTGATCAGCTGCTAGTATGGAAGTGACAATCAGAAACCTATCTTTTGAAGTAGCTGAATCATTATTTTGATGTCAATTGCGTCGCCTACTTTTATGATTCAAAGCTTTTGGTCACGGGCGCAGATGACAATAAACTAAAGATGTGATTTGTTGATTGAAGATTCAATCACTCTATTTAGAGGAATTTGACTCATCTTCATCTCACTTTCGTTACAGATCTGTATAATTGTGTATCTTACAAATCAAATTAGTAATAAGTTATCAATGATTGTGTATGAGGTATTATTTAAAGTCTAAAATTTGAAAAGATTGTAGAGGAATTTGCACGATTAGGTAATTTTTACATTGAATTTCATTAAAAAATGAATTTCAAATTTTTGAATATAATGTTTAGTTTTGGAACAATTCAATATCTTTTTATTTTGTAATATTCACGGGGCAAACCAACGCTATCATTGACATGTTCTTCCTTTTGAGAATTTGTTCTTTCGTCAATGCATCTTTGGATGGGACCGTGCAAGTTTTTTATTTGATGTGTTACAAAAATTTTCAAACTTTTGAGATAGGCAGTTTTATTGGTGTTCTTCTAAATTTTGTTCAACTCCCATTTTATTTTAAACTTGCATCTTGACTATACATGTCGTAAACTTCTTTACAATCCATATGTCAATAGACTCGCTTTCTATTTGACTTCTAAATTTTTTTTGACTTTCATGCAATTCTAAACCCGCATCTTGATTGCTTATGTAAAGTCAATCTCATTCTAAACCTGCATTTTGTTTGATTTATGAATTTTGTTTGACTTTTGTCTGATCTAAACACGCAATCTTTGAACCAATCCTTACGATAACTATAATAGGAACTGTAGCTCAACTCTGTTACTATTGAATACTATCATGTCAATATTGGGAGTAATGACGTATTGTTATTATTGAACAGATTTAAAAGTTATAAACTAATGATTCTTCATTTTGATGTCACTAATGGAAACATGTCATTCATAGGAGGTGACACTTTTGGATGGTTTGACTTTGTAGCTAAATAAATATTTAATTTTAAAAGATTACTATTTATATTATGTATATATAAATATTATTAAATTTATATTTTTCATAAAAAGTTTTGAAATAATAATAAAATAATCATTCTATTCTTATCAAAACTAGAAAATTAATCAAATAATTTTTAGTATGAGATTTTTTCTTTTTTCTATAAAAATTTTGAAAATAATGATCTCATCAACTACAATTTGTATTAACTTGTTTCAAGCATTATTTTTGAAATATTAAGCAATTTATAAATGTGTCATGACATCGAACTCAATTTAGATTAACGTTTAAAATGTTATTTAAGGAAAAATTTTGATTTGTTCAAAAGCATCAATATTTAAATTGTAGACTCAATTGAAGCTAAATTATTCACATAAAATAATTTTTGTATATATGTCTAGTTTTATATCAAAAATCTTGTATTACAAGATAAGTTTGTATTAGTTTGAAATTACAAAATAATTTTTAATGATAATATTTTTTAATTGCTCTTGATTGTGGTTCGCAAATTTTTTGATGTGAAAGTGTATTATAGATCAAGAGTACATTCCTATGAAATAACAATTAAAGAGTAGGTGAGGTCTGAAAATTATGTCTTTTGTTGCAGTCAATCAAAATAGGTGAGTGATAAGACGCACAATTTCCGATGTGAATGTGCATCTTCTCAATTACCTATTTTCAAAATTCACAGATCAATTAGATACTCACAGATTACTTACTCTTCAGGATCAATCTTTCTCTGGGCTACTGAACAACCATTATTCAAATCTGCTTTCCACCTCTCCCTTCTAGATTCAATTTTCTATTTTTCCTTGTTCACATGCTACCGTCGTCCTACTCATATGTAATCTATGTAAAGCCCTCAGACTTCTTAAACATAATCCATCATAATAATAAAAAAGATGACTTAGTTTCACACACTTCGAGTAGCAAATAAATGTACATCTTGATAGTCACTGGTTTGGTTTGGTTAAATATAATTTAGTTCAGTTTGATTCATGGTTTTCTACTATGGTTTCTACCATTGATATTATGCGCGTTGTCACGAGTTATTTATCCTATATCAATGTGAGTAGTTCTCCAGCTAAACAGGTGCAAGTCGAGACAGTGGTGTACCATCTCATAAACACAGATAGGTTCCCACTCAATTACAGAATTCGTAAATTGATCACTCAGATTTGTTGCCATGTGGAAGTTGAGTGACTATGGGGATGGTTTGATACTGTCGGTTAATAAAGAATAGTACATCTCTGTGAATTCGATCGGTTACATATATTTTGAATTATTTAGAAAATATCTTTAACAAAGGTTGAAAGAGTGATGGCGACAGAGCGCCCATCTCTCGGAACTTGTCCTCAAGGGGATCAGGGGGAGAGAGAGAGAGAGAGAGGAGATGAGAGTAGAGGAAAGACGAGACGAAAAGATGAGAGAAATAAGATGTTGCGAAATTGTTCGGTCGGTCCGTAACGGGGAGAGTGAAAACATGATGGCATGCCAGAGAGGCACATTGACCAGAAGGGCCGGTAAAGGCTGAAGGCTTAGCGGCTCAATCATGGCGATTGCACGAGGAATAATTCTGGAACCAAAAAGTGGCCCATTGCAGTAACAGCAGACAGGCCGCATTGCAGCAACGGCATCGAGCTCCGATTCTTTTCCAGCAGCAATAGCAAGTCGAATAGCAATAGCAACAGCAATACCAGGCTCCTCTCTCTCTCACCAAAAAGTGGCCAATTGCAGTAACAGCACCTCGGCCGCTAGGAGCGCAGCAACGGCATCGAGCTCCGATTCTTTTCCAGCAGCAGCAGTCCCGAGTCCAAGCTCCTCTCTCGTCCTCTCTCTCTCTCTCTCTCTCTCGCTCGCGCTCCTCATCATCATCATCAGCCCCATCATCAACCGAGTTCGGAAATCACCACCTCATGATTGCATGCCCCGCCCCTGCATCGCGTTGCGACTCGTCCGTCAACGGTTCGTTCTCTGCTCGGGGGGATTACAAAACTCCATTATGACAAACTCCGTCCCCACGCGCTAAGTCTGCGCGTCTCCCCCCCATCCCCATCGAGCCCCTCCCTGGAGCCGGGGAGCCGCTCCGACGGACGCAATCCGGCAATCGACGGAATGCGCCACGATATTCCGTCGGGTACTGACCCGACGGAATGAGAGAGAGAGAGAGAGAGAGAGAGGGGCGGGTACTAACCGGGCGAGCCGAGCGCTCAACGGTTCGCGCTGGAGATGGTTCTTTGAGTAGGCCGGAGGGAAGAAAGGGACGCCCCGGTAATCCGGTGGAGGCCGAGGCCGCATCCGCGCGGACGGACGAGGAGGAGGAAGGAGGAGGAGGAGGAGGACGCTAACGGCTTCGGCGTCTTGACTCTTGGCTCGAACAGTCCCAAGATCGCGCAGCAAGAACTTTCGTGGCCGTTGCTGCTACTCATTCGGCGCCACGTGGCGGGCCTGCAACCCTTGGTACCCTTGCGCTTTTCAGGTGCTGCCCCTGTCACGTGACCCCACGGCCAGTCCAGTTAACAGCATCTCGGGCCCCGACGCTGGAGCCATTAGGCCGTGTGCGCCCGCAAGCGTTCCGATCATCGGCTTCATCGGCGCTTCGGGCTCGAATCGGTTGCCGCACGAGGGCTCCGAATTCATTTCCTTCGTGATACGGACCCCCGGGCTCGTCGAGATTGCAGCATTGCAGCTCGAGAATTCGCCGCGAGCGTGAATTGTACGAGCTTTCCAAGTGAGATTTTTCCGTCCCGCGGTTCAGGGAAGGAGGGGAGGGGAGGGGACTTGGGACGCGTGGGTCGGTGATCGACTCGTGATCGTCGGCGGCTGCGTGCGCCATGGATGCCTGTCGAGAACGGCGGGGGGGTTGATTCCAGCTGTTGTTGCACGTCATGGCGTCTCCTCCTCTGCGGGGCGAGAATCGTCCTGTCTAGCCGCCACACGGCGACGACTCGAAGGATCGCATAAGAGCTGCAGAAGGGTGGAGGAGCTGGCGCAGCAGTCGGTCGGTCGGTCGGTCGGTCGGTAAGTCAGTGAGCATCGTGAAGAGATCGATCGAACCATTCATGAGACGGCGGAAGTGAGCGGAGAGAATAATCCCAAGACAGCAGGAGCTCGTTTGCAAGCCAGATCAATGAAAACTGAAGGTCCGAATTGCAGGTCCTTCAGCGGGGCGCAGTACAGTCTGCAGGCACCTTCGACCTTGGATCTGGACACGGAATTGTACATCCAGCCTCCGGAGAGGGGCCAGAACGAGGCAGAGCGGGACATGCTCTACTACTGGAAGCGATCGACCGCTCTCACCGACGAGTGCGCGCATCAGAAGCGCCAGAGGCTGATGCTGTCGTGCAGTGTGGATGATTCCGCCGGGACCGCAGACGGTGAAGGAGGAGGAGGCGGCGGCGGCGGCCCGAGCACCTTCTCGGCCGGATCTCACTGCGGCGGCGCTCACAGCGACATGGACAACAACGAGAGCCAGTTCTCGCGAGACTCTCCGCATCCTCGCCACCTCTGCTCCGTATTCCCGTTCATTCCTCCGCCATGCTTATCCAACAGCGCCCACTGCAACAAGGTGAAACCAAATGCCCCCCCGCCCGCAGAACGAACCTCTAATGGCCGTCATAAAGAACCAATTCGATCGCGTCGCCGAGATCCGCCGTCGAGCATACGATGCATGATGATGGTCTTGAATGAGGGCCAATGGCGCACGTAAGTCAGCAAGTAAGTGAGTAAGTAAGGAACGAATCTAGTCATACGTCGTCTCGACGTTGTACTCCGTACGCGCTCAGAAGGCTCGTACGCACGGCAATCACGTCGCCCGTGTGCATGCATGGCTGGCGATCTTGCCATCTACGTGCCGAAGAAGGTGCGAGCTTCAGAAGATGGAGAGAGAATCCCCAATCGAAGGGAGCGATTCCTGTGCAGTAGTTGCGGGAGATCGGTCGGTCGGTCGTACGCTTCGTCGTCATATAATGCGCAGCCTTCGGGGCCCGATGAGCGATGAATTGTAGGGAGTTGCTGACAGCACGTGGGATTGATGAGCTGATAATATTTGTGTCTGAGACTGTGTGCGTGCTCGTGTCGAATGGTTGCAGTGCTGGTGCTATTCTTGCGAAGAATTGGCACCGTGCTCGCTGTGGGGCACGGGGCTGAACAACTCCGATCACTGCAATGCGACTGCCTCCAGCTGGTACTGGGCCAAGCACAAGATAGGAGCGAGCCAGCCGGACGCGGACGATGGCGGATTGGCGGCCATCTCGGAGCGACCGAGCTCCATGAGCGGCCTCTCACACGGGCTCTACGGACCTTCCATTTACCCCCTCACTCTGACCAGCACTTTCGAAAGCCTAGGCGAGAACAAGCTACTGCATGGCGAGTCTACGGACAACGAATGCTACCCGTCTTGTAGCCCATCCTCTTCTATCATCCTGGTTGCGAACAGACCGCGCACTGATCCCTCTGCAGATTGCCAGTAAGGTTTCAGCCTCATCTTTTTCCCATTTCTGTTCCAGTGAGTAGGTGGTCATAGCGTAGCACTCATGAGTACAGCAGCGCAGGAGCATGTAAATATCTTCACATTTGAGTTTACTTGTCCTTCGAGTGACCTCGATTCTGTTTCCCTTGCGCTAATGCTCTCATTTCCGGCGGATTCATGCAAGTGTCGAATTATGGTCTGAGGTCACTCGTTCCAGTCCTCAGACGAGAAGTAGCGGGAAGCTTTCTGAAACCACAGGATCTAGGGGAATGGTCGGTAAGACCCATTGTGGCTGAACGAGCGGCCCTTGCCTTAATCTGTCTGTCAACTGTCCGGTGATAACACGCTGTGGCAATTCTAGGGCGGGATAGAACTGAAACCTCCTGGGACAGATTTCATAATACACATGCATGTCTGTCCCGGCATGAAGGCCTGTCTGTCCACACCGCGCCTCGTCTGGGCTATGCTAGTGCCTTCGAGCATAAAAACACGAATAAGTGTCAGCCGGGCTTATGCATCGGTCCTAAGAGCACATCGCTTCACTGTCAACTCACGTTCAACCAAAGTTCGAATAAGAGATCCGGCAGAATTTAGCGACGCTTAGTCTCTCAGATCTTGTCTCAGCATAATATATGCTGAAGGTTCTGTTGACTTGTTCATTCCGCTCTGAGCTTGCAAAGCACATCCGGTGACATGATGGACCAAACCAAAGATTGAATTCTGACTCGGGCATGTCAGTGCAGCCCAGTCTTCGCCGTTGTCAGCTACTTAGGACAGAATCAAGTTGTCCCTCGACCCGTGGTTCGTCATTCCAGAGGGTTAGGTGAGGAATCGCTGTAAAGTGTTCGCCTAAGCTATCGCAGAGAGCCCCGCTATCACAAGAGTGGTCGAGAGTACTTGATTGTGAGATGGAGGGAGGCATTGAGGTTGCCTTCTAGATATGGGCGAGTTTGTAGATGGTAGGCATTCAAGTCAAATGTCTAAGAACTGTGTGATCTGCTGTAAATCTGCTTTCTCTCACACTTTATGAAGGTTTAAGAATGTCTGACTTTCCGCTAACATCCACCCATTTTTTTAACGAATTCAAAAGTTCCAATTTTCTTTCGGACATCTTCTCTAGCTTGTGTGCTGCTATGGCTGTCACACATAGTTCTGGGAATTGGACTGATATGTCCATATGAGAATGTCCTCTCAGACTGTCCGTAGCCACCATGTGAGTCTTTTCCTTTAGTCAGTTCAGAGACTGGCTACAATCAGTTTTTAATCATAGACTAGTCTAATCTACTCTTCGTGACATCATACAGACCTTACATTTGTCCATTGTAGGTCGCTGAACATTCCGTATTTTTGTGACCAGCGCATTTTTGCATGAGTTGGAGTCTTGTCCTAACTTTAGAGGAATGGCCTCGAATGTAGTGATAATTTTTAGTTCCATCAAACTAACCACGTTGGCTTCGGCATGATATCCGATGCACACGGATGGCGACCATTGTTAGGAGGACAAATTTCGATACAAACCACGTTTTCGGTCAAAAAATACTGATGGGACATGGCACTTTTTGATCAGACAGAGGTCTTAGCTGAAGTGACTGCAAAGACGATCTGAGAACATACAACTTGGATCTGACATCCCAGCTAAGAAGTTTCTTGACGGGCCCGTATGGTGATGCAATTTGTGGCAGGTGGTTTGAGTTCGGTACTGTACGTGTACCCGTACGAATGCGGCAGCCCGAGAGAACGCTGGAGGACCTGATAGAAAATCTGGACAGATTTTCTCTTGATATCTTTTCTCACATTTGTAAGGAAGATATTGATCGCTCCAACAGTTAACTTAAAAGCAATCATTCGAACATAACGGAACGAAGGGTTCATGAAATAGGACAGCAGTTAAGGAATGAGTAGCAACGTCTTAATTCACTTAATATAATACAAAGCTGTAGCTTTCAGAAGCAAGTGAAGGTCGTGCACAGTGGACATTGCTATATGATTTAGTGTGCCTTGACACGGGCTGTTCGTTGCAACCGGGGAGTGCATCTCACTATTCTAGAGAATTGAGTAGTGCTTCTGCAGCAGAGACTGCTGACCACTAAAGAATAGCTCTCACTGCAGTGGGTGAAGGGAAAGCGTCTCAGCTGGAGCACGTAGAGCTTGTTGGAGATGGAAGGGCATCATTTCAGCACCAAGCTCTACTTGCGGAGTTAATGTAAAGTTGCACCTCAGTATCACTTCACTGCCTTGAATTCGTTCTTAGTTTGCATGCTCTTTATCCATCGTTGATGAAATAAGTCATAGGATTAGTCCAGGTGGGAAACTGATACTCATCCACATCAAACCGATACATGTCGTTATCCTGGAACAGAGCTAACGAAGCACAAGGTCAACTCCAAGTTATAGTGAACATATCTCCCGAAGCTGAAGACAGGAACCTGGGGATTGCGCATATTCGAGTATTTCTGAAAAAGGCAAGAGGCGATGAGCTGTTTTTCCTGAAAGAGCTTTTGAAGGAGGTTTTCCCCGAGGACAGTGGCCTCCAAAGCTACTTACTACAAGTGGACGAGATGAGGAAGTGGGCTGAAAGTTGCGACGATTGGACCTCAGTTGCTGGTTTGTTAAGAGACTTGGAAAGTAATGGATACGGCGAAGCGCCTCAACCCTCTGGGCTGTCAGTTCCTCTGCGACCTTATCAAAGGCAGTCTCTGCAATTCATGCTCGATGCCGAACACAGAGAAGGCGGGCTGTTGAGTCTGAATTATCACAAGCTCCCATCGACACCTTCAGGTCATTCTTTGATGTATTCGTCCACACTTGGACATTTGATGGAGACCAAAGAGAGCGGCACTGTACGAGGAGGGTTTCTTTGTGAAGAGATGGGACTTGGTAAAACCATCGAGGTGAGTGTTTTCCCTCACATCGAGACTCGTTGAAGCTAAAAGCTATCCCGTAAAACGATCGAGACTAAGATCACGAGGTTCTGTCATGGGTGCAGATTCTGGCACTCATACTCGCAAATCCCTGCACGGTGGAAAAATGCCCTCCTGGTTCTTCTAAAGGCACCCTGGGTAAACGTTCAAGACAACACGGCTTGTAGAGAAGAACACCTTGATTCGGATGGGAAAGTAGTGAAACTTCCGTGCATGCCCAACTAACTTATTTGTGTTCGAAGGCATATCTCCACTCCACTCCTTTATTTTAATAAATGAAGACTGCATAGTAGCTCTTCTCCAAGTGGACTCGAAGGGACCACTGGTAGGTGCTGAATCTCATGCTCTGGAATCTGGTTACCAGTTGTTTGCCCAGTTTCGATCGTTGGCCAGTGGGCGAATGAAGTGAAGAGCAAGTTGGCAGCAAATTTGAGTATCTACATGTACCATGGCTCCAAAAGGTAACCTTTGGATCACTCAAGCTTTCTGGCTAGTTATACCCTCTGTAATGTCGAAGCTTTTATTAAGTCTAAAGCATCTCCAAACCCCAACCGGAGCATTCTGTTTATTCAGTCGTACAGACCGAACATGTCACGAAATTGTTGTGCTCACGAACAGAGATATCTGCAGTTATTTCAAATCAAGATTAAAAGAAGATGTGACCATATTTCCTTCTTCTCGTTTGTGTGCTGCAGAATTCGAGATCCAAAGAAGCTGGCAAAGTATGACATTGTAAGTTACCGAAAGATATGGGACTTGCAGCTTCATACCAGTCTATTTACTTTTTAACGTTTGAATGGTTTAATCCTAAGATTATTTTTTCTCTTGAATTTCCATATTTGTAGGTCATCACAACCTACGCCACTCTCGGAAGCGATTTCAGCAAAGCTACTCAGGCAACTAGACATGGGTCCGGATTTGCAGAGCAATTTTGTCCTCTGCTCACGGTCAACTGGTGGAGAGTGGTGCTAGACGAGTCACACACCGTAAGGAAATTCCGTATAGCTCAATATCAGCGAATAGTCTCTCTAGATGGTGTTGTTTCCGGAGCTGCCTCTTGAAAAGCAGCTCCGTAAATCTGTTCTTTGATGTTGCACATTTCGTTGCAACGGTATGATCACACAAGAAGACGAGGAGGTGCATTTCGTCAAAAAATCAATTCGGCAGTTCTTATATCGAGAGGACATTATTGAGTTGGTAATGTTGTGAGAGTAGTAGCCTGTCTTTGGATGCAGATTGTTGCACGTACTTTGACCATATTGTATTTGATTGACATTCTTAGGGCTGATATTCCTAATCAGTAGTAGAAATAATCTGAAGACCAGCGCTAGCCTCTCGAACTGATACAGGACAGACTTCTCTAAATAAAACAGGTCAAAGATCCTGCACCTCTGCATTCCCGTGCTTGTGCTAAGCTAAAAGCTGAAAGAAGATGGTGCTGCACAGGAACACCGATTAACACAAGCATATATGATCTTTACGGTCAGGTATGAGTTCCCATTCGTCAATTGCTAAGAGAGTAGACTGATCCAGAAGTTCATGAAGATTCATAAATTGTCCATACGTAATAAATCATACGAATGTTGGTCTCTGTCTATAATAGTTTAGAGGACAAGTATCAACCAAAAGATTATTGTAGAACGATTGATTCACAGTTCAAATGCACACCTGGAGTTTTATACTACTGGGATTTGAAGTTGAAGACTGATCGGAGGTGATATCCTGTCACGCAGTTTCTATTTCTGAAGCTGGAGCCTTTGGATAATAAAGGGGTTTTCCGAAGGAGGATTGGCCGACCATATGAGCGGCAGTGTAAAAGTGATGATCAAACAGTTCTTCTGTGGACGCTGAACAAGGTAAGAGTGTGTGACTACCAAGAATACTCCAAAGGAGCATAGAGAGAGCCTGATAGAAACGCGTTGTAAAGTTCCCGGGTAGTATGCATTTGAGGTAAGACATCTCAAAACCTGGTACGGTGTTAATTCGACTCTTAACATAATGATCACAATGAGCTTTTGGTCTGACTGCTAAACTCAAGCATGACAACTTGAATTCGACATAAACTGGATTCAAGGAGGGTAGACAAGGAGCTGTATACCCAGAAAGTGTTTTGAATATCTTAATCAGCGTCAGACAGCACCAGATCCCGTGCTGTGCACCGGAACTGGGCAGATGGTATGGTGGATGACCAGTTATAAGTGGGCACCATATACCAGATGATGATACGGCACACAAAGCAGCAAAAGTTCAATGGCAGAGAGCTCCTCAGACTTCCTCCTAAAACTGAGCAAGACATACCAGTGTTCTTTACCAGTGAAGAACGCAGTGCCTACGCGGCTGTCTACCAGAAAGTTATCTCAAAGTTTGAGCAATTCCGTTGCTGGGGTCCGACTGTCGTGAGCAAGAATATCCTTCAAATCATGTCACTCCTACTACCTCTCCGGAGGTATGCTCCATTTTGCGGCTGAATTGATATCAATCTGGCTTCCTAATCAACTGAAGAAGATTAACTCTTAACACTAGCATCGTAGGACTAGGTCAACAACACACACATAAACCCAATCTTCGCCTAATGACAGAAAGAAGTTTGCCAAGGTGTATAAGTGAACTGGATGGATGCACGCTTAAGCTCAGTCGTGGAAGTTCGTCTCATTCCTATTGTCATGTCAGAACTGCACTCTGCTTTTCTTGTAATGTTTAGGCATCGACGAGGTAGTCAACGATCGGTGCTCATGAAGTCTCCAGGTTACTTGCAGATTCATTTGCAGTACAATTCTGTCGATACTTCTGTTGCGCCGACTGTTATGCTTTCCCAGACTGGAAACAGAGTAGATGACAGATGCATTTTTCTGACAAACCTCGACCCGGTGGAGATCTAAACCTTGGTCCAACCTTACTCGTCAGGCTTTGCAGCGGTGGATTTGTTTCCAATTTCGACCTCAACATGACTAAGCGAGAGCAGAGTCCAAGCGGAGGCTGTTCGGATGTTGGCCACAGCAACAGTATCTCACTACCAGCAGCTGAAGCCGATGGAGTCGACGATGTAGAAGGAGAGTGTGGAATTTGCTTCGATTTGATGGAATGTCCAACAAAAACCCCCTGTGGCCACTGGTAAGCTGATTAGTTGGCTGCCGTCTGGGTCTCAGCTGAATTTCTATCCCAGATTGGAAGAACTTGCTAGTAGTGCAATAATCACCCACCATGGAAACGCGGCTGTGGATTACTTTTGAAACGATCATGCTGAATAGGCTGCTTCAGAGAACTCGGTAGAAGAGGTCGTTGCAAAATGTGAAGTTCAGGAAACAAGGTTTAGTCATTCACCGCGGTTTTCTCTGGCACTTGTATGCAGGTTCTGCAGTGAGTGTATAATGTCGACCATTGGACTGGGCGCACAAGGTTTGTGTCCTATTTGTAGAAGTTCTGCCACAGCAAGCGAGCTGATTACCTTTCAATCCAAGTTGAAGGGAATCATGATGACATCCCTTTACGATAATGCTTCATCGTCAACTGGATCTCTCATGGAAGATGAAGCTGCAAACGCAAAAGGGGTGCAGATGAATTCCAAATTGAAGACTTTGCTTGCGGATTTGGATAAAGTCAGAGAAGAAAATCCAGGCGCTAAGGTTTGTTAACAGATCATGATTTGGACATCAGATGGATTGTATTCACGAATCACATGTTCTATGTATCATCAGGCTCAACAATTTTCACTGCACCTGAAACTACGTAAGAGACTTTCATGAGGATTTGTCTGCCCCGCTAGTCCAAGGAATTTCTGTCCGTGGGTGCTAAAAACAGGATGATCTCTGTACCGGACTGACCCTTGTGCAAGAAGTGTTAAACGACCTGAGCAATGTGAGAAATGTGGCAGGTACTCATATTTAGTCAGTTCATGCAAACCATAGCATGGCTTAAAGTGGAATTCAAGAAGCAGAATATCACCTACCGATTTATAAGTGGAGATATGCCGATGAAGAAAAGAGCTCAGGCCATTGAAGCTTTTCAAAAGGTCATACCCATCTCACGCTTGTCAATACCAATCCAAGTCAGGAACTTTATCAACATTTCCTTGCTCGAATTTAATCCAGGATCTGGCAGTATTGTCCAGTAGGAAACTCCTTGAGCACCTCAGTATTCACTTAACTAAACTCATTCTTAAGATGCTGAAGCAACATCCTGAGCGAGCATTATTTTACAGGATCCACCAACAACTGTTTTTTTACTGTCAATACGCACGGGAGCCGTTGGCATCACTTTGACAGCTGCATCTCACGTTTATATGGTAAGACAATAAACCTCTTGTCTTCCCTTTTCTTCTAAGAAAACGGTAAAGAAGAAAAAGCATAAAAATGGCCGTAGGAACCCAATCCTAAGGCACGAAGTAATTGATCAGCACATGGAGGTGTGAACATTGTTTGCTGGAAAGGTCATATCGTTGTGCCGGCAAAGCTGTACCACGTACATTTCTCGTTTAAGTTCTGAAACATGCATAATACTTGCTCTATCTTCTTGAGCATGTCGTCTAACATTCGTGCTGTTCTGAATGTCTCCCGTTGCCATCATCAGCTGGAACCGTGTCTCAACCCTGCTGTAAGTCCGCAAATGCCCAACACTTTCAGCTGCATAAGTTTTTGACTGAGAGAATCTCCCGCTAGCCTTTGCTATTCGATCTGATAGAATTCTCGATCCCGTTGTAGAGGTTAGATCTACTTGTGTCCAGGGGCGGAGCTATAGGATGGGCAGGGGGGGGGCGTGCCCCCTCCCCCCCCCCCCCCCCCCCCCCCCCCTAAGCCCAGGAAGTGTCTACAGATTGTGAGGTACAGATTGTTGAAAACGCGATTGAGAACATTGCGCCAGGTATTTCCTTAGCGCCTGCGGCGCTAAGGAAATACCTGGCGGGGAGCCCCCAGCCCCCCCCCACCAGAAAATTCCTGACTCCGCGCCTGCTTGTGTCCCCGTGAGGTCCCTTCTATCAACAGCGTTTCGTGAGCTTTTCTGGCAAGCTTAAAAATGAACTCCTCCTCTAACTCGTTCTATACAACGCACAGCTTGAGGAGCAAGCAGTAGGCCGTTGCTGGAGGATGGGCCAGGAGCGTCCCGTTGTCATCAAAAGGTACTTCAGCATCAATCACTCCATCTTCTGCGAAACTCGAGAAAGTGTTGGCCAGCTGGAAGAATAATCGCAAATTGTTATTGAAACAGTTTGTCAATTACTAGTGAACTAGAGGAGAGGATAGGAAGGGTTCGAGGTTTAGGAAAGATTGGTGTGGCATGTCCTATGAACTTCTTCAAACGTTCGTTAGACGGTGCAGGTAGAATTCCTTTGAAAAGAATCCTACTTCAATACAAACTCTCCTCATCGTCGACGTTAAGATGCGCATTACGTTTCTTTACATTGGTACAGGCTCTACGTGGAGAATTCTGTAGAAGCGAACATTTTGAAGCTTCTACGCAGCCGATATGCACCCGCTAATACCTCCGATTCACCAGATTCGGATTCCTCAACAAGGTACGCTTTGACCTCGCGGTACTCTGATTGTGATCGAATGCTACACCTGAAATCTCGCTCCCTGTCTGACCCCAGCTGGTGCTTCCCTGTCGTACTTCCTAACCGAGGGAGTGACGAGGAGCTATGCAATGCAGCCTGTAAGGTTTGAAGTGTCCAAAAGGCACGTGTGTGCGTGATTTCTCGTTGATTTTGATTGACAGTAAACTACAATGCAATACGACAACTTTCACTGTTGACGCAGGCCGGCTAGGGGCGGGAAGAATGGAGTAGCGGATGTCGCTGGTTGCATACGTACAGACAAGCAAAACCTACGGCTGAACGAATTTGAAATCCTCTTCTCATAAATCGTGAGCCAGTCGGTTCCCCTTGGCACATAATCCACATTTACTAAGAAGGCGTAAGCGTACGGATCGATCGCTTCATCATCTTTTCCCTGGATCCAGGAGCAAGAATGTGCAATTCCGGTCAAGTTTAATCAGGAGGTTGAATGCAGTCCACCGGGCCTATATTCCGCTTAACGCAGGTCCCCGCAGGATATAGGTTCAGAAACAGAACGAAGTTGGTTTTCGTCTGTGACCGAGTGAGTGAAGCAAAAATAAATATAAGTAGGAACAGAGACTTTCGGTAGATTTCATCCCATTCATCGCCTGGAGTTATGTCGTACCACCTGTCCCCGCAGTCTCTATGGCTGCGCTATGAATGGACGGGTGTCTCAAGCGTTAATTCTGTAACAAAATGGGAGATTGAATAAATAAATCTCGCAATTGGGAGGTTCGATCCATGAGACGATACACCCCGTGCATGCTGTAAGAGGCAAAAGCTATGTATGCCTGCATTGTTCAAGAGGGTGCGGCAGGGAGGGAGGCTGAGGAAGATGAACGACGGTGTAAAACCTCCCTGAGCGTTTGGAAAAAACCGGTTTGAATTTGTCGAGTTCCCAACGAGAAAAAGTCGGTTGGACTGGGACCAACGATGAAAAGAAGAGGAGTCTTGGTTCAAGACTGTCGCGTGTTGTTGGGCACGCACGTACGAAGGGAAAGGCATTGTTGGTACAGGCCGGTGTAGTGGGGCACTGTATAGTTGTAACTGCTATGGCTGGTGCTTCTGATACGGCTGGTCCTTTCCCTGGAAACCGAAAGTAGAGCATGCCTCATCGTAACAATGAGTAGCGAGAGAGACATGATATCCTCAAGAAGGCGCAGGAGGAGGGACGATGGGAGACTCTTTCTGCTCCTGTCTGGATTTCATTCGACAAGTGGCTGTCTCCAATGGCTATCGTTTTATAAGTGGTGCACAGATATGAATGGTTGACACGTTCATTTGAGTCTCTTCTTCTTGGGCTAGATATATGCGGATACACTTCAACTTTTTGTTCAATCCTCAAGACCAAGTCGAGAT
The DNA here is from genome assembly GCA_037833965.1 of Marchantia polymorpha subsp. ruderalis. Taxonomy (NCBI): domain Eukaryota; kingdom Viridiplantae; phylum Streptophyta; class Marchantiopsida; order Marchantiales; family Marchantiaceae; genus Marchantia; species Marchantia polymorpha. The sequence goes on along the minus strand of AP031351.1, from coordinate 26,979,076 downwards.
CGAAATGGCATTATCACCGCCACCGCCACCCCTAACACCGCCACCACCTCCCAAAACCCCGACGATGAGGACGTCAACACCTCCATTGCCTGCTGTGGTGGTTCATGAACCTGAGGATGAGCAGCAGCGGCAGCAGATAGAGAAAATGGATCCAAGCTCGATCAATGCCACGGGTACCACATTCGGTCATGTGTTCGGCCTGAATTTTGTGAGCCCGGGAATTCCTGTCATGAATCCCCATCCTGCAACACAGTTCTATGGCTGCGGCGGCAGCCCTCCCAGAGTAATCACCCCGAGAAAAGCATCCCCGTACAAGCAGCACCAGCAGCCAGCGCACTTCAATTATGCACCGGCGACATTGGAATTCCCTGGAGATCTACACCACCGCGGGGTGTCGTATTTCGGAAGAGTGGATCGGCCCAGACTTCCGTGGATAGTCCCGACCTTCGTGCTGGTCCACATTACCATGTTCAGCATCACCATGTACGAGAACAACTGCCCGGGCACCTCCGCAAGGCCAGACAAGTGCGTGCTGCAGTTTCTGAACCGGCTCTCATTCCAACCTTTGAGCGAGAACCCACTGCTGGGCCCGTCCTACAGATCGCTCTTGCTCATGGGGGCGCTCGAATCGAACCTCGTAACCAAAGGAGGCCAGGGATGGCGCTTGCTCTCGTGCGTGTGGCTGCATGCGGGCCTCTTCCACCTCTTCGCCAACATGACGGGCCTTCTGTCGCTGGGAATTCGACTCGAACGGGACTTCGGAGGAATCCGCGTGGGCATCATCTACATCCTGGCGGGCTTCGGAGGAAGCCTACTGTCGGCGCTGTTCATGCACAATCAGATCTCCGTCGGGGCCTCGGGGGCGCTGATGGGCCTCTTGGGCGCGACTGTGGCCGAGATTCTCATAAACTGGTCCACGTACAACCACCGGAGCCGATCGCTGGCGGCTCTGGTCCTGGCGACGACTCTGACCTTCACCTTCGGGCTCATGCCGCATGTGGACAACTTCGCGCACATCGGGGGCTTCATGGCCGGAGCGCTGCTGGGGTTCATCTTCCTCATGCGGCCGAGGTTTGCATGGATCAAGCAGAGGTGCTGCTTCCCCATGATCCATGACGACGACACGCTGAGAGCGGAGGCGGGAGGAGGAGGAGGAGCGAGCAGCGCAGCGGCCGGGATGCCTCCGCCGGCCTCATCCGCCAGGATCATCAACGCGAGCGCCAACAACACGAAGCACACGCGAATGCAGATCATCATCTGGAGTTTGGCGCTGGGCTTTCTGGTGCTGGGCTACACGGCGGCCATGCTGGCGCTGTTCAAAGGCCTGGGCCTCGACAGCCGACGCACCTGCAAATGGTGCCACTACATGAGCTGCGTGCCGTCCTATCTGTGGCATTGTCGCAGCAGCATCGACCAGCGCTGCGCCATCGTCAAGTCGTCGGTCCACGGCTCTCTGCGCCTGCTCTGCTCCAAGACAAACCTCTTCCGCGACTGGCCCGACTCGCTCACCGCGACGGACCTCGAGATTCGCGCTCTCTGTTCACGCACCTGCAACTCCACCTCCCACAATTGAGAAGCAGCAGCATCAAGATGCATGAACGAATGAATGAAACATCCACAATCTCAATTTCCATATTTGCCACGAAGCTCGTGGCTTGTTCTGCGCCTTTGGTCTGTGTCGACCTTTGAAGCACTCCCCTCTCCTCCCGTTGCTCCTCCCGTCGCATCCCGTCGCGTCCGTCCGTCCGTATACGTTATGCATCTGGCGTCCACCCCTCGAGTATCAATCACATCATATCGCAATTCTTTCGGTACTCTGCCAGGCGCTTTTCTTGTCGGTCGGTCGGGGCCTATGGTCCGTCCGTGGTCCGGGGTCCCGGGAATCTGTTGCCGAGCCGATGAACGAGACGAGTCCAACGGCACTCCGACGGATTCGCGGGCCTCTGTTTATGGCCGTAGAACAAACGCCGGTCTGTCGGTCGGTCGGTCGGTCTGCCCGCCTTCCTTCCTTCCCATGGAATGGATGGACGGACGGACCCTTCTCTACGTTGGCTCGCCTCCGACGTAGAAAAGGGTCCCTAGTCCTGACCCTTCGGCCGGCCCGCCCGCCAGCCCGCGGACATTTTGTCTGGCTCGATCGATCGGCGGGTCTGCTGACGACAAGGCGAGCGGATGAATGAATGAATGAGTGAATGGGTATGAGTGTGATTCAATAAAGCCTTGTGAGTTTTGGCTGTGGTTCTGGGCTCAGACTCGTTAGCTTGCTCGCAGATTCTCATTCTCTTCATCGTGAGGATTCATCAACCCTGACTCGATTCGGGCTACGGCATATGGCTACTCCATCATATCCCCACGTTGCTATCTCTAAGGTCTACTGTCTCGAGATAAGCTAACTCATGCGTGAGGTTTAAGGCCCATCTTTCTCCCTCCCTCTCCTGTCGTCTGCACAACGAGGACGTCCAGATTCAGACAGAACTCCGAAGGCTCGGAATCTTCAGACTATTCACATCCTTCTTCGATCACGTCGTACTGCCATTGTATACACTCAGACGTTTTCTTCACCTGGCGTAGCATTTCGTATCCTCATGAGTGAGCGATGCTTCAAGTCTTTCACTCTTTGATTTCTCCCACGTGCATCGTCTGTCGCAGACATACCTGTTCACAGCTTACATTATAGTATGCAACATTTAACATATTCATTGCTAGAAAACGTCGTATTTATTCTCCGCCTCTACCCTGTACATACAATTTATTTATTTTTTCTATTTATCTCCCTCATACATAAATTCTATTTTGACTTACACGGTACTCAATTATTTTCAATTATTTTTTTTCGTTCCTTTTCCACGTTGGCTTCCTTCATGTCCACTGTTTCTCACTTTCTCAACTGCTAAAGTCTTTACACTTTCCTTCACGTTCCCCCAACTGTTAATACCACCAACATGCAGACTGTCCGCCCGATTCCGGATGCAAAGGACAATACATACGCTTCAACACAAAATGTAAAGGACTTTTCCACTTGGACAGTATTCTGTCAACAAATGATGGAATCTTTCATTATAATGCTATATTCCACATTTCCTACTGTCTCCGCTTCTGTTCCTACATGATCGCAGGCCCGCAAGTTGACACCCGGGGCAAAAAATTGTGATGTCTTTCTGTATACAAATTGTACAAGGGGTTGCCGGCAAGTCCCCCACAAAAAAGACAACACTGCCAGGCCAAACTCGATATGTGACACTAGACGACAACTCTCAAACTCCCAGTTAAACTGTAGTTACTAAATTCTGTACTTAAAGAGGAAGCGTTCTCTAGCCTCGGCGTGGACTACGCTTGTATACGATCGTAAAATGGTTACGACACGTCCGAACGCTCTCAAACAATAGGATCATCATATACAAAATGTTACAGTGGGAAGAGCGGCTGCTGTTCTTTGCTCGCTACTCCTCCGAAGGCTTTTCGTCTCGTCCTCAGCATAACGTACAGCCATGTGTCGTAATACCCTCAATTCACCATTCCCACATCACGAGCTCACTGGAGCGGGGCCTGCACGTACATCCAAAACGTCAGAACTTCACTTCGCGATGGTCAGTCCAACTTGGAAGCTAACGGCATCGAACTTGTATGTCCTAGGCACCGTCCACGAACTGCACTTACATGGTTGAAGCGGCGCTTCGCTAGATCCTCTCAGAATTTCAGGGCACTCCAACTTTTGGGCACAAAGCTTAGTTGTGGCCTCCTCTAGAACCTGACTAAAAACACGCACATGTCTGGACGCTCGGTGCTTGGAGTACGCAGAGAAAAACTCCTTGTTTTCCTTCTCTAGTTCTTTCCACACTGCAACGTCAGAGCACAAGCTTCAGTTTCAGTTCCAAATCTTCACACGTCCCAAGTCGAGATATATTTCCACCACCCTTGCGCGCTTCAAAAGATGTGAAATTCCAGGACTCACAAACCCATTGCTGACTACATTACAAATCCCGCCAACTTGAGTAATTCTCGAGGTCTTTCAAATTCGGCAGAGACGACGCGTCTGACCACACTGAGCAACATCCAGGACGACAGGGTAAAAGACACCACCGTCGAATCCAGTGGTACAGGACGTAAACTCACCAGTATTCGTAATCACGGGCTTCACCCTCGCGTACTTCGCGAGAGCCCTCACACAATCTTCTCGATCCATGTACAGAAGAAGGCAACGTTCTATGAGATGCTGCACCTGTTAAACCCAAGACAGATGATCAATTCGCTGAAAACGAAGTTTAAAGAACCATCACAGACCTGTAGCATGATCTCTAGAAACAAAGCACGAAATTCTTCAACCTCCCCGCCGTTTTTATACACATTGGAGCCGCGAAAAGCATTCCTCGTGTTTTCACTAGACCTGAAGTAGTCACGAGACTTCTTGTGCTGACTGCTGGGCACACAGACCTTATTCAACCCTAAAGGGGAGAACGTCAAACACAAAGAGCCACATTTGAAAACAGTGCACTCACCATCAGAATATACGAGCACGAAACATCGGGTTTCTGCTTGGGAGCATCATGGGTGGCAGGCGCAGGAGCCCGCATTTTCGTTAACTCACAGGAGCCAAAAAATTCAAGCTCTATCGATGAGAAAAGATGGGAAAACCCGCTGAGGCAAGTGCTCTCTGCACGACCTCAAATGGCGCGTTTTGCTCCCCGATTACTACCCTCGAGTACGACCCGTTCTGGCCGGCTGCTGATTACAGAATGGAAGAAACACGCATTCGCACCACCATCTTCCAAACTGAAAGATGAACCTGTTCTCCCACCGCCGACCTCTACCTTTATAACCCGGACGAAAAACAGAAATCCAACACTCCTTGAACCTCTACTCTTCCGACGAAAGACTCGGCCTCTCCTTTACAGAACGGGACTTCATCAGTTCCTCCTCATCTCGGGTGATACATCCGATGGATTGCCAAGACAGGCCGAGCACAGCGGCGCGGGCAGAGCTACTGTCGAATTGCAAAGAAGATTCCGTCTGAAAGACCTCCCCTGGCTGCGGAACGTCCGTCGTACCAGCGAGGGCTTTGCGAGCCGCGCAACGACTGCGCGCGAAAGAGCGCTCTCGGCTTTGCTTTCCGTCTCGTCTCTCCCTCGAGACTAACGCTGGCTGCTGCTGCTGCTGCTGCTGGGCAGGGGTGAGAGTGACTTCTCGGTTCAGCGCTCGCTCGGAAGACTGCTCCGACTCGAGGAGAACTGACCGAATGAATGAATGAGGAGGCGATCGAGCGCGGGAGAAAAACAAGTCGGGACCAGGGCCGGAGAGATGCAGAGAGGAGGAGCTAAAGGTGGACCTGAAGATGCTGGAACAGCAAGCGATCAGGGGCATGTATGCTGAGGGGAACCTGGGGGCATATCCTTTCTACTTCCGGAAGGGGGGAAGGAGTGAATGAATGACGGGACGGCCGTCGGAGGGTGAAAAGAGTTTCTACCGTGCGCTAGGGGAGGGCGGCGAGGGGTGCGAGTAGGCGCGGCGGTGTACAGCGCGAATGCGTAGAACGGACGAGTACGTGGAATGTGCAGAAGCCCGGTTATATAGTGGCGTGCGCGGGCGGGGGAAAAATATGGCGGGTCGCGGCGGAATACGGGGGCTGCCGCGCCCGGCCCGGGCTGAGGGCAAAAGAGACGAATTAGGGCTCGTCAGCGACGCGTCAGCAAGTGCGGGAATTTCGCCGATTATATGAAAGGGATGCGACGCCGCCTAGCCGCCAAAGTTGGGGGGGGGAGGGGGGGAGGGATGCGGTAACGCAGTTGCGGCGCGCGCGACCACGGTGGTTGAGCATGTCCGGCACAGCGAGAAGTCCCGTCCGGGGGTGGTGGTTCGGGAGGTGGTGAGCGGCACACGGCATGAACATGTCCAAGACCGGCGTTAAGCGCTAACGTGTATGGCGGGAGCTTCCACGTGCCACCGAGGAGAAGGTGGAAGACGACGAGCGACACGTGGAGGGCGGAGGCGGACGCGTGTACATTGAGCGTCGACTGAGCGTGAGAGCTTGAGCATTCCCACGTGGGACATTCCATTCTGCAGAGCGGCGCTGCGAGCTGAGCGAGCGAGCGAGCGGAGTCGCGGCCAGTCCGTCCGTCGCGCGGAGGAGCGACGGGAATTGCTCGACGCGGGGTAGGCCATGGCCCGTCCGGTGGACCTTTCGTTCGCCGGGGACGCCTGCCTTTTGTGATTGGTGGGCCACGGATATCAGAGATCAATCGAAGACATACATTTTAGATAGAAAGATAGATGGATATCGTATGATGGGTGAGAAGCACGAGAAAATCCTCCGGAGCTCCTCTTCAATTCTTGCCTTAGACAATTCCATGCCTCTTGATTTGGGCACACGTGGTCCATTTCAATTCTTTCAACCAACATGCAAGGGCGGCAGCATTTCTTCGGAAAGAAAGTCTGAATCATCTGCCTGTGCACCACACCACCATTTCAGCTAGTCTCTGAGTCACTCTCCCCGATGTTTCATCATGCATGTCTTACCTTTTTTTTCGAAGGCTCCTGATTGAGTGTGCGATTGATTGCTCGCTCTGATCGTGTTGTACCAATACGCAGGCCCAAATTACAGCTCAGACGGCCAGCACGGTTCAGAGTCACGTCCATGGAACCGACTTTTGCCAACGACATGATGAACCATCATCGATAGTCCAGAAAGGAGGAAAGCAAGAAAGAAAGTATAATCATTCTTCAAGCAAAGCAGCAGCACCGCAACCACATGAACACACTCCGTGTACGCTGCTACTCGCTCATCCTACAACAACAATTACTACTCGAGATAAAGGACCCAAGCTTATACGTATGAATGAAACATTGAAGAAGATGCCAGGTGTGTTGCATTCTTTTATTGCTGTTCTTCCCTTTTTCCTTCTTCCTGATTATACGACGCTCTTTACAGGTCCTAAAAAGGCCGGCCATGTCAGTCGCCCTAACAACATAACGCGCTAAACTAAGAGTTTTATATGCATAAAAAACCCCGTGGCAATCCAGACTCCATTGTTGTTCACCAAGAAAAAAGAACAACTTTGGTTCTCATGCTGGCTGCTTTCGGCATTTGCAAACAGGCAAGTCCATACGCATCTCCCCTAACTCTTATTAAAGGAGATGTGTAAGCTGGAGGAATAGAGAGAGAATTTAGCGCTCCCTCCAATGAGCTCGCTAGCTGTGTTCTAGCCACAAAAGACTTATCAACAAATGGTAGTTCCTGAGAATGAGATGCGGAAACCTAGCTGGAACGTAATCATTAGTTGCGGACCTGTTTCCTCGAGTAAGGATGGAGTGATAGACGAAATATACCGAAATTCAACGCCACATATTTCCCCGAAATCTCACGAAATCTCATCCCTTCATTACTGCTTCGTTAGATCTCCCGATAGAGCTAATCATTTAGCTGTGATTGCGCTTGAGCCAAACCTCATCCCCAAGACTGCAGAAGCGAATGCAATCTCATCTCATCGCGTCCGATCGCACCTACAATCTGGCCCCTTACTAGCGACGTCCAAGATTGCCTCCAAAGGAACAGCCACAGCACATTCTCATTCTTCCCCTCCCGCCTCCTCATCTCAAGATATTTGCCACTCTTTCGCAACTCATGCAGGACAGTCACGTCCCACCTTTGACTTTCTAAGTTGGCATTCAAGGACAACTCCGGGCTCCCCGTCCAGCACAAAATGTCCGCTGTTTTCCGGAATCAACAGTTTGTACTTTTTGCTAGGGACTTCTTTTTACCATAGACACAGTACGTTGGGAATAACGCAATCTGCCACTTCAACTACTGTACCGGTACTACTACATCTTTTTGTAGCAGCCATCAAGTGCAAAAGTTTCCCGTAGACTACTCTTTTTAAGGACTGACCTTCTCCTCCCTGAAGGGTGGGAGTATCTCGAGAATCCAGATACTTCCTTGTGTGTTTGTTCAGATGTTACCGGGAACTTCATCGGTTTGATCTTGTGGACGATATTTGGTCAGTTGGGGCCCAGGTCTTCATAATTTTTACGAGACTTCTCTCGCTCTTTGTCCCGAGGAAATATGCTGACCTACAGATATTTTATAACGAGGAAGATGCTGTGAATCGGAAACAAATTGTAGCAAATTGGGTTTCGCCCCCAACGAAGATGCCCTCTGACCTGGCGCAGACGATCTTTCAGAAGATGCATGACGGATATAACGGTGATATAACTGCCATGACAATGTCAAACCACCACTCCCAACGATGACTTGCGAAAAAGATGCACTTGGTTCGAAAGACGCCTCATTAAATACCAGCCAGAAAAGTGTTCCATATTTTTGCTCGGGAGTTCTCGAAGTGACATGTTTCGTACACTTTCTTACCAGTTTTCAGTAATTGTCACGTAAAGATGCTTTTGGGTCAGCGCAAATTCATTCACCGTCTAGGTGCAGGAGAAGTTGGACATCCAGATCATGCCCATTCAAAAGGATGAAGATTTAAACACACGGGAGTATGATGAAGGTCAAGTACGGCTCGTATACATTTGGCCAAACGAGTCGGTAGATCTGACAACTCACCCTCACCATCAAAAACCTGTTGAGCACATCTCGTCGAACCAAAGCATAATCATTCCTTCTACGTATAACTGGGGCCTTCCCAAAGGGCTACATTTACACATGTAAAACATGCAAATCAGGTCTGTATTTCGACAATGATTATATCGAATGCAGCTAATTTATAAATCCAAAGTATATTGTTCTTTATAGGCATATGGATTACGCTATCTTGGTACCATTCATCAGCCACACCATTCATCAGCCACAGGTCCAACAGTGCGAGTGCGTAGTCCGGATTTGCATAAAGAAGAGTTGATTGATTCGAAACGCATACCAGTTCAGGGGGAATTAGATGGTCGAACGGACTGATGGGGTGTAGCTGTAATGGCTGTACGTACATGCTACCACAGGCTGGCTGGCTCGTAAGGGTGTTCGCACCAGTCACAGACACACATGCTTTGATTTCTCTGCACTGCCTTTGACCATCTTCCAAGAAAACAGTCCCATATGCCACAGGCCTGCTGATCGCTAACCTCTTCAAAGTACAGGAGCAGCAACTGGCACTTCACCTTTTGGCTAATTTTCTATGCTTTTTCTCGACGTTTGAGTCAGAACGGGGATCTTATGGATCTAACTCCTCTCATTCATTCATGTGGTCGGTTTGCTGCAACCCAGCAGAACAGTCATCGGGTCCTTCCGTCCTTCGTGCATTCATCCGTCCCCGCCCATTCATGCACCGCTTTTCGCTACAACCTTTCCGAAGAAGATAACGAACGAAGGAACGACCTTCGCAGGCTGGTACGCAGGAACGGGTGAAGGCTGCGAGAGAAGGTATGTATGTATGTGCGCAGGAATCCAGGAAGGAAGTAAGTACTGCACAGCTCGAGCAGCTTCTTGCAAAGGCAGTCGACGCATTCAGACATGCAGAATGGATCTGCCGTGTCGCTTTGCCCTCGATCCTTTCAGGGAAAAGCCGGGTTACTGTCCTGCCCTTTTGTCGTCGGCGAGTCGTGGATCGGGCTTCACGGTTCACCTCAACTTACGTTACGTTCTGCGCCAAACTTCCCAATAAAGGTGCCGTCACTCGTCACTGTCATGTGGCAGATGATGCTAATCTGGGCTAATTGTAAGAGCCTTTAAAGAGCTATATGAAGGAATTCCTGCGCTTACACAACATGTAACGGTAGGGACACTCCATGTCAGAAAGCGCCCCTCGCGCACTTGCGGTTGGGCTCGAGCCCGCCCTCGATCTCCATCGCGGCTCAGGCAGGTCTACATCCCACAATGTAGGAACCAATGGACAATTCCTGCCGACCCTCGGGCCCCGTCCCGCTACGCGGTCGTCAGAGTCGGTCTCGGCCAAAAGCGGCCCTCCCCTCGCCTCCCCTCCCCTCTCAAGATAGGCCGCCTCGTCTCTCTGTCAAGTGTCCAAACCAAACCGCGCTTAGGGCCGGAGACTCGCGGCCGGGGACCGATAGGCCGGCTTCGAAGATTTGATTTTCCTGATTCTTCCCGGATTGCGGGTGCTGGTTTATCCAGAACGAGGCGAGGCGAGGGGCTTGGCTTGTTGAGATCACGAGATAAGGCAAGTGCAGATTGCCGCGGTCGTACGCCTTGCCAGCAATTACAGTTGGGGAGCCCTGCCGACTGCAGGCAGCGGCAGCAGCAGCCTCGCAGGCAAGCAGGTGGTCTGGACGTGTTGCTGGCCGTGTCGAGGAACCGAAAGAGCTGAACTTTTGTGCATCGGTCGTGCAAACCAAACCGACGGGGGGTGCTGGCGGTTTAATCTGGGTTTCTCTTCAATAAAATAAGGGGGCGGATTTGGAGATAAGAGGAGGACATGTCATTTTCCCGCTGTCTGCATCGTGCAAACAACGTTGGAATATCTCGCGATAAAATATGACTCGCTTGTTGATAAAGCGGATCGGAGTGCGTAGGCATCCACTGTTCGGTCATGACATCTCTGTCACGTTGGTCCATGCCGTGGCCATGTGATTCCACTAGCCAGCCTCTCGACGATCTGGTTGTGCATCCACCTACAACCCCCATTAACCTTGCTCAATGACTTTCGTCCTCCTGCCTGACTCCTACGTTTTCAGGTCTGGTTACCGGACTCCAGAGTTCCGCTGCCCCCACCCCCGTCATTTATTTGGACCGAAATGTGCAGCACATGTTCCATGACTCGACCCACATGCACGTCTGAGAAGTGCAAATTACCCCTCGATGAAAGCAAGCCCCCGGGCGATGCCCCACTTTTCACTCGCCCTAATTCAAGTTCCTTCCTCCCCACATCTATGGGAAACAGATAAGGAAAAGCGGGGGCGTGCATTTATAGGGTTGAGTGTGCAGCAAGGTCTTTGACTCCACGGTCTGCCCCTCCTCGGGTCACCTCGTGCCATCCGTCCCGAGGAATAAATGTGTGTATCCCTGCGCCCTGCAGTAAAATCCATTTCTTACGTGATCTCCTTCGCTGCACTGTTCGAGCGCTTCATGTTGGCCGAAGATCCGACTTATCCGCAAATGATTCTCATTGTGCTGCACCAGCATTCCACCCCCGCCTCTGATTGGCGACTGAGATCGTCCAAAACAGACACCAGCAGAAGAAGAACTACTCTCGCCCTCCCTCCCTCCCAATTTGACTCTCCTCGTCGTCAGGGACGAGGTGACAACCATGACGACGTTATGGCGAGGGAGACGAGACGAGACCAGAACAGAAATAGCTTGACGGACGGACGGACGGCAGTTATTGGACGCCATCGGGGGTGGCGAGGTACCCAACTGCGCATCCATTAGCGAGGGCGACGTCACTTCACGTGGGAGCGGCACGTCAACGCTAACCGCGGTGTCTTATTACCGAGAGCGCGGGCGGGCGGGGAGTCGGCTCGCGTCTCAGAGAGGGCGCCCGGGGGCGTTCACGTGGGAACACCCCAAAGCAATGGAAGCGGAGCTCGCTGGAATCCCGTCGCTTAGTCGGGACCCAGGAGTTGCGACATCCGCTCCCGCGTTCACGTGGGCCGGCAGGTCGTCCGTCGTTGCGTAACATGGACTGCGTCGTATAATTAGGTCGTGCGCCGCGGTCGCTGCCCTGCTACGCCTTCCCGAAGCACGGCTCCTTTGTCTGCCTCCGAAACTGCGCTGGCTGGCTCGCGGGGGCAGTTTGTCTGCCTCCGAAACTCGGTAAGAAGAAGACAGACCACGTCCGAACCCGCGAAGGGGTGGACAGCGCGGGGGGGCCGGGTTTCCCGTGCGGGGGCGGACGGGAATCAAACCAGCGGAGTCATGCCCGCGCGAGGGGGGGAAAGAGAGCTCAGTGACGGGAACGGGGCCAAGATCACGTGGGCGTTCAGGTGCGCCGATCCGTCTGTATGGAAAACGGCGCCTGGGGCTTGCCACGACCGTTTGGACAAATGCGGCAAAGAGGGGAAATGGTGGAGGGGGGCGGTCCGACCGCGACGTACCAGTGAACGAGAAATACTCTCTATCAACCGATCGTCAGAGGATCCTCCGAGAAAAGGGGTTTTAGGTAGACGGGGGGCGGTGGTGGCTTGGCTGCTGGCGCTGGCTTCGCCCGCTGGTTGGCTTGCTTCGCTGGTGCTCGGGCTGGGGCTGGTGCTACCTCTCTCTCTCGTCGTCGTCGTCGTCGTCGTCCTCCCTCCCTCCCTGCCCTACGAGCGCGACTAACAGAAGTCCCAGCGGCCATCCAGCGGCCCCGAACGAACTGGCAAAGGGGAGACTGGGAAAAGCAAAAGGTGCGCCGGGGGGCAGGAGAGCGCAAAGCGTCGGGACGCGATTGACCCGCAACACCCCGCAACAGAGCTTCTTCGCTCACTAGCGGCCGAGATGCAGAGCGCCAGCAGGGCGCGCTTTAGCTTTTGCGTCCAGTTGTGCATGCTCCGCTCATCGAGCTGCACCTCAGGGCAGTCTTCCCCGCTCCTCCAGTGACCGCAGTCGGCCCGTGGCAGGTCGCGACGAGCCCCAGCCCACCACAGTCCGGCCTTGAGGAGGTCCCCCTTGGGCCTGGAGTCAGACTGAGCATCATGTCGAGCGAGAGACGTACCGACCAGTCAGAACCATGACGCCCAGCAACGGAAGCTTATCTATCACTGCGTAACTATTGAGTTCAGTCCAGGTATGATGGAGCAGCTCTCTCTCTCTCTCCCTCTCTCTATCTCTGACCGAGCGATACTTAGCGGCCCATTCATTCGCTGCTACGGATTCTTAGTTCATCCCTCATCCCAAATATAGCCCGAACACCACACTCGCCTCTCCTGCTCTGCTCTGCTCGCTTCAGTTCTGTTCTGTTGTGTACTCTGCCCGTAACCAACATCTGACCTGAGCTCTGACTCATCTTTCTCCTTTGGGTTGGCGGCAATCCGTTGATTCGTTGCCTTTCATTTTGGCCAACGGACGGTACATGAACCACATCAGTCCTGCTCTCTCTCTCTCTCTCTCCCTCTCTCGCCATCGTACACACAAACGTACAGATCTGCCTGTCTGCCTGCTCACCTGTCAGTCCCCGTTCAGTCGTCTGAGCTACTATCCGTCGTCGGTCGCAGAGTACAGTTATCTCGATTTCGCTTGTGTCACCACAAAGTGACCACCGAGAATACGGTGAGGTCGACCAGGTCATGAACCGGTACGTCTAGGGTATGATGATAAAAATTGATCTGAAAGGTTAGCTCAGTGTCCCCTCAGAGTGCGTTCTCAGCTCATGAAATCGAACTCACGTAGGTTTAGAATCCAGGCATGACATTTCTCATCCCATCTTGCTGACATGTATGTGCCAAGTAAAGACATCAAACACGGAGGCGAGTGGGCTGACAAACCCCGTGTAAAACCCCAATTTAGCTGTAAAAACCAAAAGCCATCAAGGACAAGAGAATCCCGCCTAAGATCGAAAGAGAAAGAGATCCAATCTCTGATGTTGCAAGTTGTTATCTTTCCAACGCTTTAAGGGTCCATGAAAGAAAGTCATGAGGAGTTCTGGTAACCGGGACGAATACAAACTTCACTCATCTTCATTTTAGTCGAATAGCCTACATGGCTATACTCCATAGTCGTAAGACCATGGAGAAACAACGTTGCAGTACATCGTACACTATGGCAGAGATAGTTGTCTACTTTACAACTTTCTCGGTAACTCCGGACACACTATTGACCAGAACAATCCAAATTAGCATGACGCTCAATCCATCTCCAAGGCCCCAAAGAGTGAAGCTGTGTTCCCCATGTTGATCAACATACTTTCAGGTGTAATCATAGGCGCTAAACTCCACATCATCTCCAACGTGAGTCCAATGACTCCCATTACATCAACGTCTCGCGTGAGAACAACGACCACCACATGAAACATCTACAACCTAGCCTTCCTTTAAACCTAACCAGATCAGCTCCTAAGATGTACGATTGCACAGTTTCTCTCTGACTCATAGGTCCTCTTTTCAAAGCAATTGTCTGAACAACCACTCTAATACTAATATAATCTATGTCCATCCTCTTGTCTGAACTCACGCGTGATCATGTTAGAAATGAAGAATTGCATTTATCATCTTTATCAATGCATGTAGAATGCATCCTTTGAAAGCACCATATATTAAAAATTTGAAATAACAACAGATTTGCCACAAATTTTTTAATAAATTGTTATCATTCACTTTTCGTATGGTTTTACGCTATGTGTCATGGTATGCCTCCATGAGGAATGATTGTGACCCGAACTTATAACTTCTAGACTCTCTTCTTATGTAGCAAAGGATGTCATGTGTAACAACAACAAAAAAAACAATTCTAGTCTTTAGCATGTTACACATCAAAGACAAGCAATTGCTTTTATTAAAGATAATAATCACTCCCAGCTTGAACAACTTCTTTCAAGCAGCCTTGCACGCTAGTGGATCTTTTGGTTATATCATGTATAAGCATTATAGTAACCAAATATGCTATCTAGAAAAAGTACATGATGAAGAATATATATTAACATGATGCTATATGAGATGATATGTTCGTTATGGCTCAAGAGTCCATGTATTTCTCAAATGGAAGGAACATTGATATGCATTTCACTCTACTATATTATAATATGATATTACTACTCGTATTATATCATGTCATACATATACTTTGTAAGCAATACCAAATTAAAATTGTAGAGGCAAATTTTTAGGGTGATACTATATCTTCCTCGATAATTGAATACAACCGCATCAACCAATGTTTCCAAGCATATTTGAGTGTACTTTGCATATCCACCTTACTAATTTTTTTCCAAATTCAAGTTACTTAGCTTTGAAATTATATGGTTTGAATTTATACATTAATTATTTTTCTTTTGAGGTTATCAAACGAGCGTTCGTTTTGGAATTTACTCAAAGGTATGAGATTCCACTTGGACACATTCTGAAAGATATTGTGAGAGAATCCACCAGTACTTTACAGTGTATATTTAAAATATACAAAGTGGTGTGAAGTAATACCATACTATATTACAATAGACATCACGCTATAAATGTATAATATTTAGAGAAGTGTGCAGGTTATCTCCAGGAAAAATCTGTATCCATATTAGAGAATCATGTCACATGAACATATTAAAACTCATGAGATTATGATGACTCTGAATAGAAAATCCTCCCGCAATATTAAGACAATTTCATCGGTACTTGAACTACTATTGAAGTGGCTACCCTCTCTGGACTCATACTTGTATTGCTCGATGGGGTCTTCATGTTTGTATATTAGTTGACTATACTATCGATTTTGACTACTTGGCCACACGAACTTGACGTCAACACGTCCTTGTACAGTACCAGGAATCAGCGATCTGCCAACGACCCAGATATTCATTCAGATGCACCTCATCCGACCTGGTACATAATCAAGCAATGGTGGATTTTCGCGCTTGGCGTGGATTTCAAGTTCACTTCACGGACTGCACTGGCGCAGGGCGAGCTCGAGGTGCCTTTACGCATCGACGAGATCGCGGCAGGACCCGCAGGGCGGGACGGATGGTTCGCACTCGGTCAGGACAGAGCGAGTTTAGTGCAGTGGAGCGGCGTCCGGCCGGTGCACTTCAATTCAGATCTACAATGTCCATCCAAAATCGATACATTCATTCACTGATTCATCGATGCATTGATTCATTGATTCGGAACCCGTTCCTTCATGCGCAGGCCACTCATTCCCGAGTCCTTCCCAACGCCCTCCTCCGCCTGTCTTATCTGAAGGGTGACCCGTCCTCCCCAGAACAGGAGATGTGCACTGGGCAGACCTTCGAGCGCAACGAACGGACATCAGACGCCGACGCACCAGAGCGGCACGATGGAACCGCCCACCACCTCCCTCGCTCGCTCGCTCGCTCGCTCCCTACGGCCTCGCGAATCCCTTTGATCTCGGATAGTAAATTCCCTAGCCACTCCTGCCCGTGGATTCGACGAGAGGATCACTTTCTATCCATCTGCAGGAGAAAAGAGAGGGAGGCAACGCAGCCCGCAAGATTGGAAGGGAGGTATATTTTGACCTGCTACGTGTAGCCACTGCAGGACGTGCTAGTACCGTATCGCATGGAGGCATGGAGACGTAGAGAAGGCTACTGGGGAATCTGTACCGAACCGTAGTCGGACTGCTGGATGGGGAAAGTCGTGCTCCACCCAGCCCTCACATAGATCCCTGCTGCTCTCCAATCGCAGCCATCCGAGCCATCCCCTCCAGGTCTGTTCGTTTGTTGGCAAACCGTATTATAGATGGCTTGCTGCTAGGACAAGAAAGGGGAGCAGGGGGGGGACCAAGTGATATGGCGAACAGTAAATTAACAGTAAAGGGGGACATGGTTGTTGCTGGTGCGTTGGAGACCATCATCACCATAATATCGTCGGCTTCCACAATGGCTGGGATGGCTTGGCTGCGCGCGGATCGACGGGCGATGGAGGAGGGATCTATGCTGTGTTTCTGTTTTGATCTGCTCCGCTCTCCCACTTGGCTTCGTCGGTGGCCGTGGCGTAGACTTTCGTTTACTCTCGAAAAGCATTCGAGAAGAGAATAAAAATGCTGTGGAGAGGTAGAAAATGTCGGTCCATCGCACCCCTCGTCCCCATTATGGTCTCTGATCCAAACGCTTGGCGTCGTAACATATCGTGCAGAAGCCAGGAGATCCCCCAACCCCACCTCCCCACCTCCCCCTCTCCCGCTGGAAGGAATGGATTGTTGGGGGATGCAGAGAGGTGGAGAGATTTGGCTTGCTCTTGATTGATTGATTGATTGATTTGCGGCTCTTCCGGTTCCCCGTCCATTCAGATGATTATGCATCGTATGTCATCTGATCGTGTCGCGGCCAACCAGCGACCTCCAGCAGGAGAGAGAATATACTGGGAAGTCTCGTGCATGATGGCCCGCGCAAAGAATGAATTGCATCGGTACAATAGAGAAGAAAGAGGGCAATAATCGTGCTCTGGGAATCTTACACGAAACGCATAATGTGTGCAGCGCTGCCCTGCAGTCGACTCCACTGCTATGTCGCTTTTGTCTCCATCCCTCTTCGCATCAAATCAATCATCGGTCAAACCCCCGCAAAGCCCAGCATGGTGGGGCTCCTCGTCGGCCACGACTTCTAAACGTGCACCACTTCGATGTCAAATGCTCATACAGCAGTGCGGTAGTCTATCTACTTCATCTCGTTTGACCCATGGCTCGCTGTCATGACCGAACGCTTCTTCCAAGGAGCAGCAGCAACTGATCCCCGAGGATGGACCTCCACGGAATCGCCAATCCGCGCATCAAGGCCTTTCCCCCAGATCACGCTGCTCCGAATGGTGCCAAAGTGTGAGAATTTCGATTGACCAACTTCCGTCAAGGTCGACCTTTCATAGAACAGTGCCAACAGTGCAGGCCCCCATTATTTCTCCGAACTTACCTTGCGTCAACTTCAAGGAATGAGGGCCATTCACAAAACAAATTCGGAAAGGTAACAGAGGCCATGTAGCTGCTTCCATACAGAAGCCCGGCCCGGCATCTCACTCCTGGCGACTGTATCCCTCACTCCTTCCATCCCCCCCTCCACTGAGACCCATCCCCCCTCACCCTCCTCCCCGTCCGCCTCATGCCCCACAACAGGAACGCTGTCTTCGGCCATCCGAAAGAATGGAATCGAACCTTTTCAACAATAAATGAGTTTTGTTGGGCGCCCGTCGTCGGTTTCCGATCTATTAGGTGTACAGCAACAGAGCGTTAGGGTTTAATGAAGAGCCTGATCGTGTAACTATTTTGTGCTGCGTTCAGATTTCTCGTCCGTCCTGAATCTCCAACGGAATCGCATACTTTCGGTACAGTTGATTAGGAATCAAATCACGAAATGTATATTGAAGTCGGTTGCTTCAACGAAGACTGCAAGTCGTCGAATATTCTGTAATAAACTGTCCTGTAGTGCGAGGAGCAGCCGTAGTAATCGTCGTGGTGAAAGTACCGTCCTGCTCATTTCAACCATCGAGCGACATTCCTTCGCCGAGGAAACTGCTTTTGCTATCTTGGGGAAAAAGCTAGAACCCAGAGCATCCTGTAGGGAAGGACGGATGTCCAAATTCCAATGATGGTAAGCCAGGAAACGACTTTTTCGACTCGTGAGGAACGGGGCTCGCATCTCTCGGAGCGCATTCGACAAATAAAGAGCACAAAAACACGAGCAACAGCAGCAGCAGCGCAGCACACGACAAGCTCCCTGTTTCCCTCCCGTTCTTCGCAACGGAAGCGCTTTGCTGTCCGTCTGATGTCACCTCTTCCTCTTCCGCGCCCTCGTTGGTCAAGCCAACTCTACGAGAAAGACACAATTTCCTCACACGCAATCATGCCTCCGTAATGTGATGAAGAGCATGCAGAGTCGCTGCACCCATCTCTGCTACGATTCCATCTCCCTCCCCTCGGCTGGGCTTGCCATCTCTGCTCCACCGAACCTTTGGGCCCTCGAGCTGTTCTCTCGCTGCTTATTGACCTGGCCATACGTCATCCAATCTCCGACCCTTCTCTTCAGCGTGAATCTGTTCGCCCCCATGCCAAGTCCTACAGGTGCACGTAGCCTGCTGTCACCGATGATGAATTATATCTAGATATAGAAAGACCCTTCGACATGTTTTTGACGAGATTGTAGGCGGAAATTTGTAATAACATTCAGCGTGTGGGCCACGGTCGTGACGAGATGCACAAACAATACGAGGAAAACTGTAAGTGGAAGATATGTTGTCAATTTCGATACATACTTGCTAATTGTGAAGACAAAAGTATATGAATCTGACTAAATCGATATTAGTATCAACTTATTTCGCTCACGAGTTGTATAATTTATTATATGACAAGAATATGAGCAATCCACATGTGTGTGGAAAATGGGTGATTGATGCGGTCCTCCCATCTTTCTTAGTGTTATACATGAGCACCTTCTTCATACCACTTGACAAGCTTTGAGTTATTCATGCAGGAAAATATTCATTTTCCTGATTGTGCAATTCTATATGAAAGCCCTACATATCATACTCGTTCTTGTAAAAGTAAAATGATAGAATGTATGTAATGATTATAGGTTTATCTTTTAGACAAAAATTTCAATAATATTGGGCTCAACAATTTAAAACTCAATAAACTTATGAATACTCTATATAGCTTCTCCATGAAAATAGTGATTTGATTATCTGCTGTTCCATCTCATTCTACATTCTTTACACCTATTTTTGATTCCACTACGTCCCATATCATATAGAGGCTTGATAAGAGTGAACATAGCCGCATGTTTGAGTTTCAAACCTTTGAAAAAAACAGGGTAGACATTATTTTTTCATAATATAAAAAAGAAAGTTCTTTTATGGAACATTGTAGTTATTTCCAAATGAAAAATAATTTTTCTTCAAATTTCAAATCTCAATAGACATTGATTTATCACCAAAAGAGTTTAGTAACTAGGATTTACAAATAAATAAATACATAGTACTATACTATGAGAAATATCAACAATAGTTCTCAACTCTCTCTTATATAGATATTACCAACAAATAAAAAAAAGATAAAACATTATTTTCACCCTCCATTTAACACCTAATAGATGGATGACATGGCTAAAAACTTTAACAAGCGTAGGGCCGCTAGCATGATGTTGTCAACTAACACATTTACTCTACCTACCAAATATAGTATACACCCGCTTAAGTCCGCAACTTGATATTGGAAGTTTGATGCGGACTTAACTGAGATGCGGGTCTAAGGAATATTAGGAACACCCCATATAATAATAAAATTAATACATAGTAAACACAATTTTGAGTTCATTTGCAATCATGAGCGAACAACGTGTGATGAAACGCAAAGGTCAGGGCCAGCGTCAAAATGACTATTAAAGGATGGAAATTATCACTTTATTGGAGCAATTCAAACCGCCGACTAATCACAACATTGCTTGTCAATACGGTGTCGACGAGAAGGTTATTCAAAAATTGAAAGCAAGCAAAGATGAGATTTGCAAACGAGCTCAAAGGGTTGACCAAGCCACTCAAGAGTCCACATTTCGCAGTCATTGTTTACTTAGCTTGAGAAACGGCTGTTCGAATGTGTTGATGTTGGATGTCAAATGTCGCTTGTTTTGCTGCCCAATCTCATTTGCCACAAAGCAAAACAATTTAATGAGGCTATGGAGATAGGTGATGATAAGTTCAAGGCTTCTTGGGTATGGTTTTTGAGATTTCGTCATCGGTTTGGTTTAAACAGCACAAACTTGTTTGGTGAAGGCGGTTAGGTTGACAAATATAATCTTGAAACTTAGCGAGCTTTGCATAAGTTATGTGCAATTATCAACCAGCATGATCCAGCTTGAGTGTGCAATATGGACAAACTAGATTTTTCTTTCAACTTGTTCCAAATTACACAATCTTGATGTCAAATGAAGATACGTCAACACTCCGAAGACAGAAAAAAGCAAAAGACCACATGACTTTTGTGGTTTGTTGCAATGCCACAAGGACTCAACAAGTATCAATCACCATGATGGAAAAGGCAAAGGACTTCGCATGTATTTCAGGAAACACCTGGCCTCTTCCGTATCTTCAGCAGAAGAACGCATGGATTGACGTGTCGAGGTTTAGAAGTGGTCCGATGAGGTTTTTGAACCATATGTTCGCAAATGTACCGATCATAAAGTTCTCTTTATCCTTGATAATGCTCCTAGTTCTCATTTGCCCTTGAGCAAAATGATATCTGCGTGGTGTTCTTTCTGTCAAATAATACGTCGTGGAAGCAACCGATGGACATGGGCATCATTGCTGCTCTAAAAAAGCGATACAAGTATTTGTTGCTCAACGAAATGATCACCTACCACGATAATCTGCAAAGTTTGAAGTATCAACTGGCAATAGCTGCATCAAAGTTGAAGTGAGACCCTGCATGGATGTTTAATGGATGTTCTCCACATCTGTTAGATGCTGCAAACTTCGCTAACATTGCCTGGAACAAAATTTCCGCTGAGAGTTTGAGAGACTGCTTGAAAAGACAAATATTATTTTTGCATTTCTAAAAACCGAACTTGGCACCGACAATGACGGAACTGTGGACAAAATTGCTCGTTTGCTCAGCAATTGTGATATCTTGAGTGACAAGCACAATATTGACATTTGAGGTGAGATTGAGCATTGTCTGATTGATGACAACGACGACTTAAAGCTATTCAAAAACACTCTTCTTGAAGAGATCAAACATGCAATGGGTGCACTCCTTCTTTAGGAGCCTGTCAACGAATCCTCGAAGATGATAAAGCCGAACCAACCTCGACTGACGATGATATTGATTAGCGTGATGTTATCCTTCAGTCTTTAGAGAGTGCAGTCAGCTTAGAAGTCAATATGAGTGAGCTGAAATCTTCGCCATATTTGTCATCGGACCATATAAATCAAGCCAAGGCGTCACTATTCACCCTCCGCTGCAATTTACAAACCGTCTGGTGCGTGATAGCTTGGGAGTGAATTGACAATAGCCGTCAAATGACTCTGTTCAATTTTTTGTAAAATATTGAACATTTTTGAGAAAATTGATCCGAGAATTTTGCGTTGTGAAATGCGGACTTAAGCGAGTGTGTATTGTACACGAATCGCTAACATGGCAACTATGACTAATGAAACTTAAAGTAATTACAACTTCATCTTGAAATACTTCTACTTTAGTTCTAACTAGCTAAAAATGGTTACAAAAGACGTAAAATTCAATTTTGCACAAGAGAGAAAAATCAAATCAAATCAAGTGGAAAAATTCAAAATTATAGTATTATAAATTATGCATCTACAACTTACAAACTATTAAGATTTAAAAATTTCTGAACAAAATATAAAAAATCTATATCAAATGATATTTAAAACAACAATAACATCTCATATTTCATAAAATTAACTTGAGTATTTCTTATTTAATGCTAGCTAATATTTCTAATACATATATAAAATCAAACTCACTAAAGAAAAATTAGTTCACAATACTTTGATTGAATAATAATTGTGTGATTTGTTCAACAAAGTACAATAAATATATGTGTTTTTAACATGTTGAAATGCTCATGCATCACTCTATACAATTTCAATCTTATGATAAAGATAGAAACATTTTATGCTTACTTCTCTTTTTAAGATGTTGTTGCTACAACATATGTACTCCTGCACATCAAACTATTGATCATCAGCATTCAATAACTAACTTACATTTTGATCAATAACTATCAAGTCTTTAGTACAAACTGGTATTATATAAGGGCAATAGAAGTTGAAAAGAAGTGAATTAGTTCTAAAAAATGTCCTATATTCAAGAAAATACATCTCTTCACACAACACATGTGTGAGATACATCGATGAGGTTGAAACTAACTTGATTCATGCTATCAATAATGGAGTGATGAAAAGTGAACGATGGAAAAGTGATAGGATGTAATAAGGAGAGAATCCAAAAGAAAGTATGATCTAAGATGTATGTACAACACTAAGCTGAAAATAATTACAAATCACGTATTTCTGGTTGTGAACTAGCTATGAACCTTGGATGTTGATGAGATTAAGTAGAGATATATTTGAAAAAAATTAGATATTGCAAATATTTCGACCGGAATTAGACATTGCACACAATCTCTAAAAATATGTTTTTTTAATATCTTAATCACCTTTATTTTGAATAGGATTTAGGTCAAAAGTTGTTTTGAGTAATCAATTTGTTACTTAAAAACTTAGTTGTATGGAGCATGAAGTTAAATAATTCACATATCATAACTTTCTCATCTTGTGGCAAGTTAATGGAATAGTATAGTTAACTGTCACGATTTAGTTTAGGAATTTAAGAAAAAAATTGATATGAAGGAGTACGATCGGATTGAAATTTGTGATTGTGATGTGAGCATAACCAGGCTACACTCGTGTCAAGAGACATTCCTTCATTTATACACAAGGATTTATGAATGAAGATTTATAATTAGTTGAAGTAGGATAACAATGAAATTTTACATCAACAAGCTTCTATTCAAATGTAAATATCCTGATTTTCAAGATGTCAAAATGTACAAAATTCGATGGATTTAATTTGTTGATTTTAAACGTCTTGGTGAGAAGGATGCCAAAAGAGAGCCGATTCTTTGCTTTCATTGCAAAATACATATTCGATTCAATTCAAATCCATAATATTTTGTATGGGAGTTTAGTATGCTACAAATACAAGAAAATGACTTGATGGTACCCGGCGTAAAACCTTTCCGGGGACCCAACTCGATTCATGCTACACAATGGGACCCACTGACGGCACATCGTAATTCATATTCAAATATCGTACATGCCCTTTACTTCGTCAGCAAGCCAAGTGCACCAACATTCGAACACTAGGCGATAGACATATGCGCACATGAAGGTATGGAACAGAAAAGAAGAAGGAGAGAGTGAGAGAGAATGAAGGAAGAGAGCGGGATGAAATGACAAGTTTTCCAGAAGTTGAAGATCGGCCGACCTAAGTTCCACCTTCGGGTTTAGTCGATCTGTTTGCATCCTCGAAGTCACAAAAGAGTAGGAAAGAGTACAGAGTGAGAAAGAATGAAGGAAGAGTGGAAAGGAAACGGCAATTTTCTCCCAAGTTGGAGGTTGGACGACCTCAATCACATCTTTGGATTCAATAGATTTATTTGCGTACACAAAGGCACGGAACATGAAAAAATAAGACAAAAGAGTACGAGAGAATGAAGGAAGAGAGTGAAAAAATGGCTTATTTTTTCCAAGTTGAAATGGCAAATTTCCCCAATTGTACTAGTTCCACCACTATAGACGCCAAGTATATAGCTACAAAATCTTTGTACTGGAACATGGGTGGCAGCTCAGTTACGTGAATCCCATATGGTAAGATGAATTTTTCTTTCCCGTAAGGATACATCAAGTACTTTTCTCAGAAATCCAATGTGATGAAACGATTCCATTTTATTCTACAATTCTATTTTCGGATGAGGTTACAGATAAAATTAATCCAACCACTTGTTCCTCAATCATTTAGGTATTTACGAAGTGCCGCAACGAGGAATGATCAAGTGTGGTGAAATGAAAGTAGGAATCAGATATAAAGTGTTGGAATTATAGCAAGAAGTAACTTATCAAGAAGCAATATAAGAATAATGGAGAGAGTAAAGGCAAAAGGAAGAGCTTATCATTAGGCTATTGATGCAATTTCTACGAGCAGGACTATGCATTTGGCAGTTCTTCTTTGCCTAGAAATACTGTTTGGATCATGGATCAACTTGTTCTTCTAACATGTGTCCATTTCGGTAGTTCTTTTGGTTAATTTGTTTAAGCAACAGGAAACAGGTACTCGATGAATAGGTATCGACCATGTAAGATTGTTGGAAACTGCTCTGTCCAAATCCTGATGTTTTATGGCAATGAGTGTATGTTGAGAAATGTACGACTCATCCTTGAAGTACAACTGAATTTTATTCTCGTCCGTGGTTCCCCTCCCTCTCACGCTTCTTCACTTTCTTCTCTCGCCCCTGCTCTCGGTCTGTCTCCCCTGTCCTTTCTCATCTTCCTTTCTGGAGATTTTTTCTTTCGTGAGTCTCAGTTGTGCTTTGAGTGTCGACGAATTGCTGGACGACTGAAGTTTAGGGGTTTAGGGTTTACATGTAGTCAGGGATATTGACATGATTTGCACTCTCAGTCATTCCGGTGACCTCTGAAGATCGAATGAGCCGAGTCCCGTGTGCTGGTTTCATGGCCTGTGATCAGATTGCCGTTCTTTCGTTTTATGTTACTCTACGCAGGCCTGCTAGGGCCAAGGATAGCACTACCAGGCTTTGATACATGCTGGCAAGGGCCATAATGACTGGACATGCGTTGAAACTTCTGGCTTTGCTGGATCCACTGCCATACCTGCAATCATCAGCGGCTTCACGGCATCTTTGCTAACATCACTTCTTTCTCTCCCTCTCTGTCTGTCTGTCTGTCTGTCTTTAGGATCTTTCCTTAGCGACGCCTCCCGGATGACTCTCATGCAGGTCAAGAGACTGGGCCATGGGTGCCAGTCTTAACTAGTGATCTCTGCGCTAGGTTGCATTCGTTGTTCGCAGGCTGAAGTCGGGGTTCTCTCTCCCCTCTACCATCAACGCAGCGACTTAGGCCGCTCTAGGAGGACATGCCATCATAATTACGAGAACTTTCGCCCTGGCAAGGAGTCCTGATAGCCCTCTCGCCGCTGCTTCTCTCTACCTGCCCAAGAAGTTGTTGAATTTTGCCCGTCGACTTGGGCCCCGGCTCCTTTCACATTCTATTGGCTGCATTCCGTGTCATCAGCAAAGTTGGCTGGGCCTCTGCCAACGGCCTCCACTGCAACAGAACAAAGCACGCCGACCTGAGCTCGCCATTGAGTGGCGAGACCCTCGTTCATCCCTCATGCAGCTATAGGTCAATAGGTCCGAGGCGGTGTTTATGTACTCCACTTTCTATGTCCGAACGTGGTAGTCGCTCGACGACCATCTAACGCGAAGAGCCTAACGAACGTGCACTGCACCTTACCTTACTTTACCATATTATAATCGGTTCATGACACAGGTTATCTATCGGCAGCTTTCGGCCATAAGAACAACCCCGTGAACGAGAACAATGTGCGGGTGGGTGCCAGAAACTGCCACCATGAGCACAACCGTGTCCCCCTCGTGTTGACGTACAGGAAAATGCATCAATTATGAAACACCATCATCCCCATCTCCCTCTCCCTCTCTCTCTCTCTCTCCTTGCCTCTCGCCATGTTCACAACGAAGACCGGACTTCAGTGCGCGTCCTGCCAAGGTGTAAACCCATCGACGGGCCGCGAATATATGTGTCCAGTGCAAGCAACTGAGCTGGCTCACGCTCTTCTCCGCAATTTCGAGAATCAATGCAGTCACTTAGGCCGTGATCATTGCTTATCGCGTCGACAAGAGTTCCAGTCAAAACACCGGAATGTCGTTGGCAGCATTCTCCGAGCTTCAACCCGCACCGACCAGCACCGCGGTAAGAAAATCATGAAAGAGCACTTCCCACGAAGACCAAGACGAAAGGGGAGCAGAATCGAAGATCGAGTGCGAGAGAAAGGCGGGGAGTGGAGTTCCGACAATTTCTCTCTCCTGTGTCGGTCACTGCATCTGAAAATCATCACGGTAACGGTCGTCGCTCGTGTTTCTTTCAGATCAGTGCTTCTTGTCTTTTAGGGCTAGGTTTCATTTCTCTCTCTCTAGGGAGGCTCCTGAACAGCCCTGACAAGCATGAGTAACGTTCTCAAATGTATCGAGCCCATGCCTGAGAGAAAATATTAAACTAATCATCATATGGAAAGAAGCAATAGATGGCAGAGTCGGTTGTCACTCTTTGACTTGCTAGCATTAATATATTAATTTATTAATTCTTCTACTAAAACAACTCTTATTATTTCTTCTCTTTTAGTTTTTTTTAACGGAATAGAATATGGAAATGTTCGACACAAACTTTTTATTTTATTTTTTAGTACTAGAAGGTGGATTAAAAAGTACAATGAGATCCAATATTCTATATTTCAAAGAAAATTCCAACAAAACCAACATCTATTTTTCCCCGATGGCAGATCCAAAGCACAATGTAATGCAATACACATGTGTTCATATAACACTATAATTCACTATAAAACCCACAATGTGCCCAAATTATTTGATAAAGTCAAGAACATCTTATAACAACAAGACATAGTTTTAATCTGGGTGATCCATGTACATTCAAGTCGTTTCATGCTTCTTCAAGTCAACTGAATGGAGATATGTCTAAAATATCATTTACTAGGTTTAGAAACACATCAAATCTCATTTATAGCTCTAGTATGAGCTATTAATCTTGAAAATCATTGTTCTTGATAACTCTCATCATATGATGCTTCTTAATCTTCGACATGTGCTATGTGCCAAATGATCAATTTAATAACTATAGTTTCAGACGCTTCTTAATCTTCGACATCTGCTATTTGCCAAATGATCAATTTAATAACTATAGTTTCAGACGCTTCTTAATCTTCGACATCTGCTATTTGCCAAATGATCAATTTAATAGCTAAAGTTTCAGACACACTTGCATGTCATCATTCTAGATCCAAAATTTTGAATCAAAATCAATCTAAAATCTATTGGTCAAAGGAAGTATGACACTAACGATGCAAAGGCGTATATCACTACTTTCAGCCCTCACATATATGATTACATATTCTACCTAATAATGCACATTTTGCAAATATATCCAATTCTAGATTTGACACAACATCTCACTTGAAGTGTCCACATATCGACATGTCCACTCGAATCTAGTTGAAACAGCTAGTGATAAGGAGTAGATTTTATGTCTCAAATAGTTTTCATAAACTAATCTTACTCTAATGTCTCCGGTATGATGAAGATCAATAACTACACAACTTTTTGTCATTTAACATACATATTTTTGTTTTATTGTGATTTTTTCATATAATTATTGGTTTATGGTAAATAGATCAAGCCCGTGAGACTTAAAGTCTAAAAAATACATTACAAGTTATTCATCCACTCAGCAGGAAAAGAATCTAAAAGATTTTCTCCTAGCTACTGACTGTAGCATGAGAACAATGAATAATAACGTCCCTAATATGATAGACTAAAATCATAAGACACTAGTTGTAGTAAAGAATAGATATGTAAAAATTATAATTTATCATAATTTATGATAATTTTAAAAGATATATGTTCTTAATAATTTGATATTTACAATTTTATGAAAACTTAAAAAACCAGTTTAACACATTATGAATTTGTAAAACTCTAACATATTTTGCTATGTTTTCATTGAAAGAATATTTGATCTAATGAATATAAATGTGTTCTTTGATTAATTTGCTTTTGAGATTAACTTTGTTTAACGAGTAATTTCATGAGTAGCTATTTATAGTTGAGATTGGTCACCGATGTTGGATATATATACTCAGGGTCTGTGTATTACCAGACAGTACGCACAGTATGATATCACAATGCTCTTCCTCCGTGGATGTAGACCTTGAGGTTGAATCACGTTATTTTTTTGTGTCTCGTGTTGATGGCTTGGCTTGAATCTCAGGTTTTACATTTAGAAATGGTATCACAGCTGGTTTTTGACTTGGCGTGTGACAAGGTTGTGTTGTTGGAATTGAAGTCAAACACGGAATATTGATTTACTATCTTTGACGGGTTTATGTTGGTGACACGTTTTCGATGGTGACAGATTCTTGTTACTAAAGGTTATTCCAAGATAAAATTCTTGACAGTGAAAAGTTCTAAAAACAATTGTTAGTTTTTGACAAGGGCAACTTTTCTGATTTTTTCAAAGAAATATTCAAATATGAGTTCTGAGACCAGACGGTTTCAGTGATAGTTTCGCTGATGGTTTTTGGAGACAAAGCTGAAAGAGAACGCGGTGAATTTACTTACAGTTTTCTGAGACAAGCCGAAAGTGATTTCAGACATTGACGGAAATTGTTTAGTTTTTGACAGCGAAGGGTTTTTTTCAATGACAGGTTTTGCTAACTGTTTTTGTGTTTGAAATAATGAATCGTTTGGTAGAAACTAACGCTACATTTGCTCAATTGAAACTGATGTAAATTCTTTCGTAAGAATCTTACAGTGATATGGTTCGAGAGATTTCAAAACTCACAATGGTTTGGAATTCTCAATTTCAAGATGCTCGAAGATAGTTCATTTGTTTTTTCGTGAAAAACATACATGCCAAAAAACAGATGTCTTATTCGAGGAAAGTAGACGAGGTGCTTTCTTCATTGGCAAAAAATTTAACCTAGACATTGAGTTTGAAAGTGAAAATTTATCTTAAATAGCTCTAGTTCTCCGGTCGGCCATGCCAACCACGTTTGGCTCATAATTATGATGGTAGGATACACGAAGTTGATGATCTATGATTGATGGTGACATCCGATAATCAACGGTGACAACGACGGAAGACGATGAAAGTTGACGGCAAATCAACAGTAATGGTAGACAGTGACGGTGATAGTGACGACTGGAACATGGACGACGGCGACGGTCATGGACGACGATGAGTACATATTTTGTTTGTTATATTTACTTCGCAAGAATCTTTGTCAAAATATAAGCAAATTGGGTATTGTTGAAAAGCTCTCAACGCAACTATAGCATCTAAACCATTTTCGAAAGCTAAAAGATGATCCAAACGGAGGAAATTGCCTTTGAAATTAATTTTGTATATAGATGTTTGACATACTGAGATGACAACGTAATAGTTTAGAGGATCTGGAACGATGATATTTGCGGTTTAGAATAACAATATTACAAGCTATGGATTTTTTGTATTTTTTTTTTCAAGTTGAATGTTTCCTTCAATGAGAATTTGCTTATTGAAAAAATGGAAGAGTTTTTTAGCTTTCTGTGCTAACAAGAAGAAACCTCCGTTCACGTATATGGTTGTGGAGAAGTTTGATCATTATGTGATTAATGATCAAAAAGGAGCATCGGAAGTGATTAAGATTTTGAGCAAGTGATTGAGCCAATTAAGATTGACAGTAAATTGATTGATTGAATTACCTTTGTATTTTATTACTCTATCATGTTATGGCTACAATTTAGTTCTAGTTAACTCTTGTTTAAAGAGGTGACTTGTGTTAGATTTCTGTCTAGAACTTTCCGCACAGTAATAATATAGGTAAGAGTGTTTAACGAGATTCTTTAACACGAGTTAAGGGGAGATTTTAAGGTAACTCTGTATATTATTACTTTATCTTGTTATGTGTGTAAACGCAAAACACAAGAATTATATCGACACGCTTAACCAATCAAACAATACGAGAAAATACAAGAGTACACACATATGACGTGGTTCATCCTAAGAGGCTACGTCCACGGAGGAATACACGAGAAAGTTTACTGCTTGAAGTGACAGTCTTCTTATCATTCTAAGGGTATATATACCCAAGGTACTCAACCACTTTAAGCTATAAATAGCTAGATTTGCAAAAAATCTCAATTAATTTCTTAACCAACGTTAACTTCAACAATCTTCCCCTTAACTCGCATTAAGAAGTCTCTGTAACCTCTCTAACCTATATTATTACTCAGCGGAAAATTCTAGACAAAATTCTTACTCAAGATCCCTCTCTAAACGAGAATGAACTAAAACTAAGCCGTAGGCATAACATAATAGAGTAATAATATACAAAGTTAACTCAACAATCTCATCTTAACTCATGTTAAGGAATTTTAGTCACCTCTCTAACCTATATTATTACTCTCAGACCAAGATAAAGTAATAATATACAGAGATAACTCAACAATCTCACATTAACTCATGTCAAGGAATTTCAGTCACCTGTTTAACCTATATTATTACTCCGCAGGAAAATCTAGACGGAAACATATCACAAGGTTCCTCTTTAAGCGAGAGCTAATTGAAACTAAGCCGTAGCATAAGAGGATAGAGTTATAATATACAGAGGTAACTAAGAACCATATCTCTCGTGGTCACTATGCACAACTTGCATAGTAACACAATGTCGCCTGAAACTCTTCAAAGAAATAACTTTGGTCAACGTATCAGCTGGATTGAGTTTACCGTCAATCTTGACTAGCTCAATTGTTTTATCAGACATTGTTTGTCTAATAAAGTAATACTTGATGTCGATGTGCCTCACTCTGCTATCCATGACTTGGATCGCAGCCAAATATAAAGCACTATCGGTATCACAATGAAGATTGACCACGCATTGTGTTCATCCCATCTCCATGATAAGTCTATCCAACCAAATAGCTTCCTTTGCCGCTTCTGCTGCTGCCATTTACTCAGCTTTTGTTGTTGACTAATGTGGTGCTTAGTTTTTACTTTTTTTTCCGAAACGAGAAGTTTGAGAGGTAGAAGACTAGTAATTTCACACTGTTAGGATAAGTATAGTACAAAGTAGATTTACTAGTGGATTCTGTGGTAGAGCTATAGTTAGTAGTAGTGAAATCCATTTAGCTTCCTCTCTTTGAAGTTAGTGTTTTTACTTGTAGGCTTGTAAAGTTGAATTAGATGAGTTGTGATCTGATGAAGTAAATACCTCATAACTTTTTCACTTAATAATGATATGACTTAGTTAGAGTTTCGATAGATAATGCTTGGCACACTGGTTCTAACGAGACCAAGAACTTTTGAAATGGATAAGGGATCAATGAGTTATGAATGTCGGAAGTGGCTGGTATGGATACGCAAAGACGCAAAAGGGCCTTTGGCCGAAAGGTCTTCGGACTTTGGCTGAAGTATCTTTGGACTTCGGCCTAATAGACTTCGGACTTTGGCCTTTGTCATGTAGTTTTTGATTTTACTAAAAATAGTAGTCGCCTGGGGTTTCAGGTCGTAGGGTATAGCGTCGAAGGAGACTCGAAGAACGTTAGTTCTTCGAGTCGAGCTTAGCGCGTTGGGAGTAGTGCCCGTGAGCATCGACGTGTAATCTCCGAGTGTGGAGTCAGTTTGGCTTGACTATGTTTGTGACGGTGACGGTTTCTTGCCGGTAGGGTAATTAGACCGACGGGTTTCCAATGGGGAAAGCCCGTACTTTTCACTCGAAGAACTGCGGTTTAGTTTTCTATTCCATGTGCGACAGTAGGTCCATGGTAAAGATTACAATCGTGAATGTGTTAAGTGATAATCGTTAGGAAGAGTAATAAGGATCAAAGATTTCAAATTTCACATCACTCGACGAAGGAGAATCAGAAGTCTAGGTGCTGCAGTAGACGGTCGAAGAAGATTCAAGGAGTCGAGGGAGAATTGGGCCAGAGCCATTTGATGTGCAGCAAATTTTTGATTCGGTATAGTGTGGTCTGGCTCGTAGGTTGGAGAATTGGCCGAAAGTCGGCTCTTGACATACGGATCCGGAGCCTATCTTCGGTGGTTGTCTGGAGGAGTTGATTGGCTAGTCACACAACGAAGAAGTTCGTGAGCTTTGCAGCTGGAGACAATTGCTTCCTGGCGGAGCAATGATCATTTTTGATTTGATGGTGAATGCTGCAGATCAACCTAGTTTCCAGCATGGAAGCTATTTTCTAGTTTTCATGTGAGTCGGCCACTATACGAGGGACATGCTAGAATGCCATCTGATTGATCAACTTAGTTCTTTCTGGTGATTAATTGCTCTCAACGATTCTAGTTTACTTGTTCCATTTTCGAGAACTTTGACTAATTTAGTTTTTGATTTGATGAGTTGACTCTTCATGGATGGCTCCACTTCATTTCATTCAAACCTGATGGCCTCTCTACGTTTTCCTCAGCTGAGATCTTCACAAAGTACATGACGTTCTCTCCTTTCGCTAATAGCCAGAATTCGGATGTGAGAAGAGTACTGAGTTCAGATCGAGAAAATGATTTGAAGTCGATGATTCGTCTCCCGAATTTCTAGAGTGTAAACAAGACAATCGAGATTTCACTTTCAATAGTAGATGTGAGTAGAAACTGCCAAACTGCGATTTCAGTTCTGTACCTTGAGGTTCCCCACGTGTATATATGACGATAGGAAAGGCACAAGCCTCTCTTTCATTCAGGGGTGATTTGCTCAAAATTTGTTTGTCTTTTCCCCTCGTGGTGCAAGGGTGAACTTCAGGGTTAAAGCAGCAGCAAGTAGTCGTCACCCACCATGCTTAGAAATCTTGACTTAATTTTGGGTGTCACTCAGCATTGTCAAATCTGTGAACCTGACAGATTCTGTGTGTCAATCACATACAGCTCAAAATTGGTAGCTGAGAGTTTATGTCCGCCATTCGTAGAGGAGGAAGATGGTTTTCAAGGGTACCAAGTTGGAGAAAAAGGTGGAACACTGAAGGGTAGAGGAGATTTACATGCACCAAATCATGGTATCTCTTGCAGATGGAATATTATGGTACCTCTTGTAGATGTAGAAACTGCTCACGTTGTACTTTCGTACATAAACTGAGCTCGGAGAGGTTGAGGGCCCAAAAGGTGCGCAGCGAGCTCTCTCAGATGCAGTTTGTGAACAAATTTGAAGTGGATATGTAAATGATTGAAACTCAACGTGATTTCATCACCGTTGGTCATACATAGTTCAGTACAAGAAAAATCTGCTCCATCTTCTGCCGCATCGGGGAACTTCATTGGTGTTCAGTTAAAGCCTTCCATTAGGAAATGAAGCAAGAAGAATTATTGTGTAGAGCTATTCTTTCAGTAGCTCAAAATTGTCAATAGGACAAGTAGACTTTCTTTCTTAGGACTGTATAGGAAGAAAGGCCCTGAGAGCAATACGATTTTATTTTACTGATGTACTCTTTCAACTTGTATAAAAATAATTCCCTCTCTTAAAAAAAAAGAAAAAAAAAGTGAAAAAAAGAAGGGGGGAAGAGTTTAGGAGTTCAGAGTTATAAGAATCTCATCTGAAGAGGCCGGAATTTGCATCCGGTCTCACTTACTATAGTCTTCAATTTAACATGGAGTGTGACAGTCCAGCGTGAAGATTCTCTACGCGACTTGGTGGACGTGATGTCATTATAGGCGCTGGAGGCGGAACGTGACAGTGGCGATGGAGATCAAATCGGGATCGTGAGGCGATGTCACGTGTGTGTTGTCTTTTTTTGTGTTATGAATCTTTTTGATTGGAGAGTCGTTGCTAGATGTTTGCCTGTGTTTGGATCCTCTCCAGTCTTGCTTCCTGGTGCACGTCCGTGTAGAGGTGACGCTGATTTCTGGAGTAGTTTTACTCTTGTGTGCTGTCGATAGGGGGCTGGACTTAATCACCGGCCGGCCTATCTTTGTTTCTCTCACGGTGAGACTAGAGTGATGACTAGTAGACTGTGAGAATCTTCTTGCGGTGATGATAGGTTAGGTTGCCCATACCCCTTTGTAGTAGGGCTAGAGTAGCTTAGTGCGACACGACGTCAGGTGCGAACATGATTATTGGGTGGAGATCTGGCATTAGTGCCGATTGAATTTTTGTCATCATAGAGCAGTCTAGTGGTCATGTTGAGGACCGCAATGGATTTACGCGGAGTGGGTTGAGGTATCGGCTACCTTCACCTATCTCGCTAGTTGTTGCGGAGGAGGACAAGAGTGTTGCACACACAGAGTCTTTGGTGGTGATATCGTCCAGTGTTCCAACCCCATTGATTTGGGACATGGACGGGATGTACGGGGCCGTGAAGGGCCTTTGACGGTACTCTTGTGCAGTGGGCACCATCGAGCTCGATGATTTTATTCAGGAGTTCGACCCGTGGTGTGGTATGCAGTTTCTGCGTAACTCCACGCTGTTTACACCCTTCTTTGCGTGGAAGAATTTATTTCAGCATTTGAAGAGGACTCCCATGGACGATTACCATGAGTTTGGGAGAGATTATGCTGCAAAGATTGATGCATGAAGACGTCATTGGTCTCCAAGCTACTTATCCATTACCCAGGGTGGTGTGGGTACAAGTGGAGGTGCGAGTATCGGCATCAGTGGAGGTGCAAGTAGTAACATCAGCGAGGGTACCAGTGAAGCAGTTGGCGCAAGTGGTACTAGTACTAGCAGCGGTATTGTTAGCATTGCTGGTGGCAGCACGAGGGGAGATGTTAGTGGCGTACCTTTGTTTAGCCCCATTCCTGAGTTCTTCCAGAGGTTGAGGAAGAACTATTAGGAGGTGAAGATGGAGAAGTTGAGTAGTCTCCAGGAGTTTGAGTTTTAGGGTTTAGGGTTAGTTCGAGTTTTAGGGACTACTCAGCGAACTTGTGCGTGTATGAACTCCACGACATCCTTCAGGTCACAAAGAGCCTAGTGCGCGGCCACCACTGCCTTCATTTTCGGGCCAGCCATAGGGACCATCATGTTGGACATGCGGAGGTGGACATATGAGGAAGGATTGTCCTCAAGAGAGAGAGGGACAAACTTCACAGGCTAGGCCAATGCCGGCACAGGTGACATGTGATCATTGTGGTCGATCGGGTCACCCTCGATAACGTTGTTTTGACCTTCATCCGAAGTTGAGATCTGGAGGTAGAGGTCGTGGCGGTGATGCTCCACGAGGCCGCGGTGGCCGAGGTGGCAAAAGCGGTAGGGGTGGTAGAGGTACCGGTGCCATTGAGTGTACCGAAGCGAGTGCTACTTCCGCCACAGAGAGCGCTATGGCTGCTCGGATTGAGCAGTTGGAGCAGAGGCTTGCTGCTATGGCTGGGGGCGAGCACTTCCACATCTTACGAGGGAGAGGATTTCTCCTATTTGGCTGGTGTAGCACAGGTTGAGGCATCAGTTGTAGTGACCAGAGGTGGTGCTCGCATTTCAGAGCCATGTGGTGCGATTGTGGAGTTGGAACCTCAGAGGACTGAGGGTGGACGTCAGACTAAACTTCCCCAGTAGACTTCCCCAGTCCTTTTTGTTGTCAGAGAAGGGCAACAGTTCATCTATGAGACATGCACCGCCTAGTGACACTTGAGTGAGAATTGAGGTTCTTACATGTGGTAACACACTTTTTGTTTTTTTGCAGAATTCAAACAATTTTAGAAAACTAGTACCGAAGCAGTGTTTGTAGTTAGAAAAGGGTACGTTAAATAGAGTGGATTGAGGAGATCGTCACGAGGTCACGAAGAATCGCGAAGTCGGATGTACCAGCGCCAAATGTCTTCGGCGCCTTCGGCAAAAGCTCCTTTTCTGAGGTGTCTCTACTCACGCGCTCCCAGCGTTTAAGGAAGCCACGCTTCCGGCGCAGACACCTCCGGAGGAGATTTTGCTAAAGACGTCAGAAGAATGGCACGGACCTCTGAAGGCTTCCGACCATGAGTGCGCCTTCGGCGATGCGCCGCTAGCGCGGAAAGGGAAACCTTCCTAACGATCGAAATACACGGTAGTTCCAATTGGTTGAAGTTGCATTGGAAAGAGCTCGGGACGCTTGTCCTAACGAGCCCAAGAGCGTTGGAGATGGATCAGGGACGAAGAAGTTATGAGCATCGGAAAACTCGTAGCCGGACATGCGCCGTTCGCGCTAGGGTTCACAGTCGGAAAGGACTCCCGTACGCCTTCGGCGATGCGCCTTCGGCGGAATCACGCGCTCATGGGAGGAAATCAACTCAGAGTCGGAAGCGCCTTTGGCGGCTACGCAACGGAAGGAAAGCGCCGGCCGGATGTACGCCTCCGACGTGGTGCCGATAGGCGGATGCGCTGGCATGATTTGCGCTGGCATGACTTGCGCCGGCGGGATATGCGCCGTCAGCAATGGACGAGACATAACGGACAAAACAAGCGGAACGAATATGCGCCGGCGTAATTCGCGCCGACTGGATGTGCGCCTCCAGCAGGGCGCCGACGGATAAGGAACACGCCAGCGGCGACACGCATCCGGTGATGGACGGGTTAGGAAAAGACAACATAGCCGACGTATACACTGCGGCGAACTCAAGTCCGGAAGACGGTGGCGGCGGGAGAATTCGACATTCACGCATGCGAATGCGCGCAGTGCGGAGACGTGAATTCGAGCATGCAAGGGCGAACCGTTAGGCCGTATAGCTGGCTGCATAAATTGTAACCAGTAAGAACGTTGGACGATCTTGAATTCGGAGAAGAAAAGACTGCTCTCAAGTCTCATTCTCTCATTCTTGATTTTGCGATTTCTAGCTTCCAAGAATTCGCGCAAGGGCGGAGAGACCTGCAGTGAGAGGGGAGAGTGCGGAGACGAGTTGCACAAGGATCTTGACAGACCTTGGAGAGAATTTGCGAGTAGCGAACTTGAGCGCGAGAGAGGAGAGAGAGACAGCAGTCAGTACTTGAGCGGCCGACGCTCAGCGGCGATTGTGAGAGAGCGAGCGGAAGGGAGAACGTTTGTGTGTGCAGGAAACACAATGTCGAAGGTCCCCCAGTTGCGAGTGTCTCCACTCAGGGTGCCGCAGATTGGTCTACGCGCATTTCAAGATGTGCTGATGGGGCTGAAGCTCGATTTCCTCCTGTGGGGATGGAACTTGACATGTCCGGAGATGGTGCGCGAGTATCTGCAGGAGAGGCACAAGCCCTCACGCGGATTCCGTCCACATCAAGAGAGGTGGGACATTTGTGATTGGGCGCAGGTGTTGGGCAGGTGTGCCGGCGAGGAAGGGTATCTCCTCTTCGAGGCCGATAGCGTGAAGGTGTCCCAGGAGGAAGAAATCTCCTACAATGAGCTTTTCAAAGTTGCCAGGCATCCCAAGAACGGTTTCCGGACACGGGATTACAAAGATCGATTGCGGAGGAATGTCGCGACTGCATTGTTGCAGATATTGCAGCCGACCAAGACCGCTTACATGCATGGTTGGCAGGTAGGATTTGTGGAGCTAGTGTTGTCAGGAGCTCCAGTGCATTGGGCACGGCTCCTGTGGAAGGTGACGCGCTAACATGCGCAAGAAGAGAGAGGAGGAACCCTCAATCATCTTTCGCCTTACTTGATTGTGTTTTATCGGGCGATGGGATGTTTGACAAATTCAGAGCGGGCACGGTTTCCGCTGCTGACACGGAGCTATCCAGGTAGATACTCGCGGGAGGCCGAAGTAGACACGGATCCGGACGAGGCACCTGCCAGTCCGCCTCCGGCTCCGCCCCCAGCAAGAGCAGCAGAAGAACGTCGAAGTGAGCGCGTTCCGCGGAAGCGGAAGTGGGATGAAAGACCTGAGGACAGGCAGCCGGAAGCGCCAGCTGCGCCGACTCGTAGTCGGCCAACCAACGAGCCTCACAGTCGACCAAAACAGAGGGCACGCAAAATGCCAACTAGTACTGAGGAGACCGGGCGTACTCCGGTCCGGCGGAATCCCACGCAGGAGGATATAATCGCGCAGATTCTGGGGAAGTCCACAAATACCTCTGCGCAGAAGGCACCAATGCCTTCGGAAGAAGATGGAAGGATTGACGGTCGGCCGACTACGAGTCGGGCGACTGAAGGTCGACAAACGGAAGGAAGGCCGACGGAGCGGCGCGTTGAACCGGACAGCAGGCCAGAAGCAGAAGAGAGTTTGGCTGACGAGCCAACAACCCTCAGAGGGTCGCCTTCGGCGGAAGGCACTTTTGGGAAAACGCCGCCAGCAAGGAGGCCAAGTGGAGTGAAGACGCGCAGGGTGTATCCGACTGCCAGTCGGACAACTGCTAGTCGGCCGACTGCGAGTCGGTCAACAGAGAGTCGGCCAGATTCGCCGACTGCGAGACGGACAGGGCCGGCGACCAGTGTGCGGACGCCTTCGGCGGACGCACCTCTAGCGAAGACACCTTCCGCGTAGATCGCGCCGGAAGGGCAGGCAGCAGAAGCGGGCGGTGCAAAGGTGACAAAAGTCACTGCGGCGTCGACCCCATCGGAGACCGAAGATCGAGCCGGAACAGGGGCTCAAGCAGTGGGATCCCCCACTGCCTTGGATATTTTAGCAGGTAGTGGAGCGGCAGTCGCGGCGGAAGCTGCTGCGCGCCACAGTTCCAGGGAGTCGCCAAGGGATTCGGTGGCGACTGAAATCCTCGAAACGGAGGATGAGACGAGCTCGGAAGAGCAGGAAGCGGATTCTGTGCAGAAAACGCCAACAGGGGTGTTGTGCGAGCAGATAGTTCCACTCCTGCGATATCTGGATCGCAAGACATCCAAGTACTCGGGTACCGGAAAACCGCAGTCTTACGTGGAGACTGTCAAGCGCAGGACGAGGAGCAAGGTGGCCACTTGGGCCTCTAGGTGCCAAATATTGCAGGATAGGAACACTACCCTCCGACAACACCTGGCGGTCACACAGAAGCTATACCAAACCTTGCAACAGCAGAGGGAGGATGCGGCGACGAAAAACCAGGCGGATGCCGAGCTAATACGGGCAAAGATCGAGTCGGAATTGCAGGAAGAGCGGAGGCAAAACCGCATCTTAGCAGAAGAGCTTGCGCGCCAGAAGCGCGCCTTAGAAGAAAGTCAAAGTAAACGCAAGGAGGATGAGGAGTTGTTGCGCAACTTGCAATCCGAGTGCGCGGATTTGAGGGCGCAGCGCGCGGATGCGGAAATGCAGCTAGCAGAGGTGGAAGACAGCTGCCGGACGCGAGAAGAGTTGGCGACGCGGGTGACTCACTGTCTAAAAGGATACGCCCATTGGGAGGTGGCAGCTCAAGAGAAGATCACACTCAGGGAGTTCGAGCTTCGGGCAGCGGCATTGACGGAGGGTGACAGTCGGAGTCGGCGGCGAGTAGCAAGGAAATTAGAATCCTACTTGTCGGGTGCGCGCGACACTATGGCGCACTTGGAGTCGGAAGTGACTGCAGCCCTCCGACGTCTGGGGTTGCGCAGCCGGTCGGAAGATTGGCAAGGTAGAGATAGAGAGCGAGGCAGTCCGGCGCGCAGGAGGCGCAGCACCGGATCTGCAGAGTGCAGTAGCATAGTTTGGTTTCGTGCAAGTGTTGCGAGTAGTAGATAGGATAGCGTAGTGTTAGTTAGGACCTTTGAGGGTATAAAGTAGATCAAGGCGTTTTGCCTTGGGACTCTTCCAGTTTCGGAAGTACAGATCAGGAACTCACTTTCTTGGCGTGTTTGTGCATTTTGGTCCTGGCACCACGTAGAGAAGCTGCAGCATAGCGAAGTTACCGTATGTTGTAGTTGAAGGCCTTCGGCTGAATGTTCAGAGCTAGTAGAGACTTGAGTAGTGCGGATCTGCACCTGCGGGTGATTTCTGATGCCTAGAGCCGGCTGCGAGTTAGAGACTTGAACAGTTCCCCCTTACTCCTTCGAGTGACATATCCTGATTGTACTCCTACAGGAAGTTTCCCCTGAATGCCAAAGTGAAGTGTGTGTGTTACTGGATTGTGTCTTAGTTAAGTTCTCAGTCGGGCATGCACTCCC
This sequence comes from Marchantia polymorpha subsp. ruderalis, assembly GCA_037833965.1. Taxonomy (NCBI): domain Eukaryota; kingdom Viridiplantae; phylum Streptophyta; class Marchantiopsida; order Marchantiales; family Marchantiaceae; genus Marchantia; species Marchantia polymorpha. The sequence continues at coordinate 26,939,237 of AP031351.1, read as the reverse complement.
TGCGTTTGGTGTGAGTCGAGGGTGACGTCCACGGCATATGAAGAGGCTTCGTTCCGAAGTGGGAGGTCCAGTCCGGGTACCCTACGCTAGTTCCTGGCGGAAGGGCAGTAAAAGCCGGAGTGGGAGTCACTACCTGCAGAACCTCTTAGTGAACTTTTGAGACACTTTCCCCCTGAAATCCGAAGCGGAGGTCCTGACCGACCTCCGAGTTGTGCTTTTGCCAGTTTCAGGTGTGCGTGTGTGTGTTGAGTGACTACGCTGTACTGTGCATCCTCCGAGCATCCTCCGAGTCGAGATCCTCCTCCGAGTCGAGCCTCCGAGTCGAGCACTGCAGTATTTCTGGGAGTGACAGTCGCCTGAGAATTCAAACTCTACAAAAGTCTGTTAAACGTGACATTTTTTACTCTGTGTGTTGCCTCTGTCCCTGTGGGTTCGATCTTTTTACCACCATACTGCAGTTTTAGCCTTTGGTGGGTTATTACATTACATCATGTGTTGTGAATGCAGACGTGTCGTCTAGTACAGTCATGCGGATGGCCACTTCAGTCTTGCGATCTCCATTGTTTTCAGCCATGAAGTTGATGGACTCTGGTATTGATTTGACTCGAGTTATTTAGGGTAGCAGCCACATTGTGTGAGCGTGGGGGAGTCATTGCTACAAGTGCTGAGATACGTGTGGATACGGTTGAGGACCCATCCTAAACGTCTACATTGATCGAGGAGACGTCTTGGCACGCGGTAGCGGCAAGGATGGAGTCCTTACTTGCGCAATCAACCATCGATCGTGAGAGTATTGTCCCTGGTGTGTGTATGGTGGACAACCGGAGTGCCTTATTTCGCTTAGTGAGTTCTACCGGACAGATGTATGTCCTAGCCAGAGTTTTGCTGGATTCTGGTGCACAGCTCTTGATGTTGGGCAAGGCGGCATGCATTAGTTTGGGTATTTGGAGGTCAGAGTTGGAACCTTGTCCATTCCAGATCCATACGTTCCTTGGTGGCGCCAGCGATAGGTCTTACTTTATGACCACGGAGAGCATAGCGGTGCAGTTGAGGCATGATCACCCTCATGATAGCTCGCAGTTTGGAGTTCGTGCGGTGGTTACATCAGCCGAGTCATATGATGTGCTTGTTGGTGGAGTTGTGTTATATCCGATGGGTATTTGGATGGACTTTTGGATGGAGACTGCTGCCTATCGTCCTGGTTGGCAGTCTGGCGATGGACGTTTGAGCGAGCTGCGGGTGAGATTTATTTCTTGAGACCGACCTCTTGGATCTTCATCTGTGGTCCTAGCATCCGTTCCGGGTTTTAGGGGGGTGCTTACATGGCCCGATAATCTGTTGGAGGGGAACATGTCAGCCGACGATACCCCCGTCTGTGAGGATGTGGAGGAGGTTGTGAGTTTTGCAGCGGTGGTGCCTTCACTCTTAGATGTTCCACTTCGGAGTTCTTGTCAGGCACTATAGCTGGAGGTTGATAGGTTGGTGAAGAAGGCTTGGGGTGAAGCCTCTTTACTAGCAGAGGCAGAGAGAGCTTCAGGTGACCGGCTAGTATGTGGTTCTAGCACGCTATCACCATTTGTTACTACACCTATTGCATGGGAGTATTCCTCTTAGGGTTTTTGTTTGCTTGATCTTTTTGGTGGGATTAGCACCGGTTTGGCTGCAGTGTTGCAGTCAAGTATTCTCGTACGGAGATACTTGTATGTGAAGAAGGACGAGACTGCACGTTGAATCTCTTCACGTATACACGATACAGTGAGATGGAGAGGGATTTGATTCGGAGTAGGACTTTGGACCTACTGGAGGCTGGATTAGTGGAGTTCTCGCATGGTGAGTATGCTTCAGCCACTGTCATGTCGGTGAAGAAGTATGTACATGGCAACTACACGAATAGGCGCATGTGTGGAGATTACCGTTCTATCAATTGGCAGACGAAGTCCGATAAGTATGCCATGCCTACACCTAAGGAGATCTTCGATGTGGTGAAACATGCGAGGATTTTTAGTACTTTGGATCTTCGGGCATGATACCATCAGTTGCCAATTCGGGAGGAGGACAAGGCCAAGATGGCGTTTTGAGGTATCAACTTCCACGGCAAGGATTGTTTGTATAAGTGACGATTCTTACCCTTAGGGTTGAAGAATGCACTTGCCGAGTTTGAGAGAGTTATGGACAAAATCCTAGCGGGGTTGGATTTTGTCAGATGTTACATTGATGATATCTTGGTGTTTAGTGACACTGTGGAGCAACACCAAATACATTTGCAAATTGTGTTTGAGCGGTTGATGGCTTATGGTTTGAGGTTACATCCTGGGAAGTGTAAGTTCTTCCACGAGATATACCTATGATATACCCAGGTGGTTTAGGACTTCAGCAAGCAAAGGTGAAGGCTATTGCACGCATCCCTCGTCCCACGGATGTGAGTAGAGTTTGTGCATTCATGGATTTGGCGAACTACTATCGGAGGTATGTGAAGGGGTTCAGTGCTATAGCCAAGCCTTTGAACCATTTGCTGAAGTCAGATCAAGAGTGGCAATGGGGAGATGAGCAGGAGAGAGCTTTTGTTGAACTCAAGGCCAGGTTGGTGACCGCTCCCATCTTGAGGAGACCTATCAGAGGTCGTCCATACCACTTGCACACTGATAGGAGTATGTTGGGACTTGGAGCGATGTTGACGCAGCGTGATGATGACATTAAGGAGTTTGTGGTTGCGTACGCTAGTCGTTCGAACAATGCAGCGGAGTCGCGGTATAGTTCGTACAAGGAAGACTGCTTGGCAGTGGTGTGGGCTATGACACACTTCAGGTGTTACTTGTTTGGTACAGAGTTCACCCTTGTTACTGATCATCAGCCGCTCAAGTGGTTGATGGAGCGAGAACCAGTGGACCTCAGGCGAGTGAGGGAACAACGTATGCCTTCCTTGAAAGGATGCTTAGTCACTATGGTGCACCAGCTGAGGTGTTGACCGATCAGGGGACGGAGTTTCAGGTCTTGTGTGACAAGGCGCTGATTAATCACCGAACCACGTCGCAAGATCATCCACAGGCGGATGGTTTAGCTGAACGTGTTGTACAAACGGTGAAGAGGGCGTTGCACAAGTATGGCCTCTAGAAAGGTCATCTTGGGAATTGGGATATTCAGTTACCATGGTTGGCCATGGGATATCGGTTCAGTCAGCAGGCATCCTTGGCTTCCTTCTCACCATATTTTCTATTGTACGGCCAAGATCCAGACTTGCCAACATCAATTTGTCGTGAGTCTAGCGAGGTGGTGAACCTTGATAATCCGAATATGTGGGCGAGAGTATGTTCTTAACGTGCAGAGCTCTTTCAAAGAGTTTTGCCAACAGCGTTTGAGAATCTTGCGATTGCTCAACATAGAGATACATTGCGATATGCAATCATTCGGGAAGAAAGTTATTGATCATCGATTCGTAGATTCCATGTGGGAAACTTCGTCTATCTATAGCAGAATGCATCGACGATATTGGATGTGACGGCGGGACGCACAATCTTGCGAGTGCTAGAGTGTGATAGCCCTGTATTTTTGTTTTTTCAGAATTAGAATAAAAGGTTGGGAAATTGCAGTCGGTTTTAACCTTTGAAAGTAGAAGTAATTAGATTAGAGTAGAATAGCAACGTAACGGGGTAGATGAGGTAGTGGTAGTACTCTAGAGGAAACCTCAGACGTTGCGTTGGCCCTCAAGAGGGCGGTGAGGTCTGAACCTATGAGGACAGGTGAATAACTATGTAATGACAGAAAAATACCAAAATGGAGCATAATGGTATAGATCTGATCCCACGAGGACAGAAACAAACACAAAAGTCACGATTTGTCACAAGATAGCATTCTATTGCGAAGTTTTACTTTTTAGGCCAATGCTACTCCCAGAAGACACTACTAAGCTAGAGCCGAAGACTCGCAGGGTAGTGCAAAACCGTACTCAGAACCTGAACCTTTTCCAAACACAACCTGCAAGAATCGCAAGCGATCTAACACTTTTATTTCAGGGGGAAAACTTCCCCGCACTGCATACATCTCAACACACTGACCCGAATACTCAGACCCGAACTTGCTTAAATCCTGCGGTAACCCCAGGCTACCCAAGACATCCAGGCTGAATATTCCCAACTCCTAATGCGGTAACTTCAACAAACGGGAGCGCGCCATGCTCAATGTCTGGATCACACACCAGCACAAGGACACACAGCAAAGACAGAATGACAGTTGAGACAAGCCAATTGACAGAAAAGCCCCCCAAGGAAAGAGCCTTGGGCCTCTTTATTCACAATGACAACTCTGGGATATCAACCGCCTGAGGCGAATCGGCCTCAAGGGCTGTGCCGTCCGATGTAATGGTTACAGCATCGTCTGAAATACTCTCTACTCCTAATCTACGCAACACATTTACAATCTCAACTTCTACATTCTGGCGCGCCTCATTCAATTCCTTTGAAAATGAATTAACTAACTCTACAATCTGTTTGTGTCCTGCGGATCCGCTGGACTTCGCGCTCATCAGCCATCGCTTGAGCAGATCTAGTTTCAACCACTTCACCGAATCCAATACCCACATCGCGAACCCGTTCAGGCACTTCTCTAACCGCAATCTCAACACGTCGGTTGAATCCTATGGCAGCTGACGATAGGCATCCTCTGCCTTTTGCATTCTCCTCTGCGACTCTTCCGATCTCATCTCCGACTAACCTAACTGCTCCTGTAACCGTCGACAGTCAGATTCAACCTTTAATCTACATTCGACCTCCGAAGACTTGGCCGACTTGTACTTTGCCAATTTCTTGGCCCAATCCTTCAACTCGTCTTCATGCTTCTGATTTTCCGCCGACACACTTGCTGATAGCTCCTCCGCATGTCGGAATTCTGTTTCGTACTTCGCGTCAATCTCAGAGATTTGCCTACGAAGATCTTCCTCCGCCGTCTTCGTACCTACGAGCTTGCCCCGAAGTTCTTCGGCGATGCGAGCTTCTTCGGCTCTTCGGGCTTCCAACTTAGCAAGGTCTTCGACATGCTTCTTTTCTCGCTTCTCCGCTGTCTTGATCAATCTCTCCGCCCTTTTGACTGATGCATCGTAAGCTTCCTTAGATTTCTCCAATCTCGCCATCAAATCCACTGTTACCTTCGGGGCATTCTCATTAGAGGTACGAAGTCCTCCAAAGGTCTCTTCCAACTCTGCACAACGTCCTGATTCCTTCTCTAGATTCAGCTGCAGCACTTCACACTAAGTTTCCTTCTCCCGAAGCTGGGCTTTTCGCTCCCGCAATGTTGCCTTCACTGCCGCGCACTCGGTTGACAAGGTTGTAGCTCGCTCCCGTGCCAATGAAGTCGCGGAATCCCACTCCCTCTTTACTGCATCTGCTCTCTTGAGCTTCGTTCTGTTCCTGATCATCTGAACATAGAATCCTGGCTCCTTCGATACAACATACTTTCTTCTCTTCCCGTCCAAGTACTTCAACAATTGTACTACACTATCCTGCAAGAATTCAGGAAATGTAACTTCCAATGTCTTCACCTCTTCGCCCGAAGTCTTCTTTCCTTCTTCGGGTCTCACCTCTTCCACAGGAGACGTCGGCAGTGTAATGCCCTGTAATAACCCACCAAAGGCTAAAACTGCAGTATGGTGGTAAAAAGGTCGAACCCACAGGAACAGAGGCAACACACAGAGTACAAAGTGTCACGTTTAACAGACTTTTGGAGAGTTTGAATTCTCAGGCGACTGTCACTCCCAGAAATACTGCAAGTGCTCAACTCGGAGGTCACTCGGAGGATGCACAGTGCAGCGTAAGTCACTCAACACACACACCTGAAACTGAAAAAAAACACACCACTCAGAGGTCGGTCAGGACCTCGGCTCAAGATTTCAGGGGGAAAGTCTCTCACGAGTACATTCAGAGGCTCTGCAGGTAGTGACTCCCAACTCTGGCTTTTACAACCCTTCCGCTAGTTTCTGCTAGCGCAGGGAACCCGGATTGGACTTCCTACTTCGGAACGAAGTCACTCATACGCGGTGGACGTCACCCTCAACTCACACCAAGCGCAGAGAATACAGGTCCGACTGAGAAACTCAACTAAGACACAATCCAGTAACACACACCATAACAGACTTTTGAGGAGTTTGAATCCTCAGGCACTAGTCATTCCCAGAATTACTACAGAGGTGTGCCCCGAGGGTGCCTTCTGCAGCGTAACCTGAATTGACAACCAAGGTTTACACGAAGTAGCAAAACTTCACTTTGGCATTCAGGGGAAACATCCCGTAGGAGTACAATCAGGATAAATCACTCGAAGGTGTAAGGGGAAACTGCTCAAGTATCTAACTCGCAACCGGCTCTGAGCATCGGCAATCACCCGCAGGTGTAGATCCGCACTACTCAAGGCTCTAACCGGTATACTAGCTCTGAACATTCAGCCGAAGGCCTTCAGCTACAAAATGCATTACCTTCGTCAAGCTGTAGCTCCTCTGCGTGGTGCCAGAATTAAACACACAAACACGCAGAGAAAGTGAGTTCCTGATTTGTACTTCCGAAACTGGAAGAATCCCAAGGCAAGACGCCTTGAACTACTTTATACCTTCTAAGGTCCTAACTAACACTACACTGCACTACCTACTACTCTAAATGCCTGCACGGAACCAAGCTACACTGCTGCACTCTGCAGATCCTGTACTGCGCCTTCTGCGCGACGGACTGCCGCGCACTAACTCCCTACCCTGCCAGTCTTCCGCTCGGCTGCGCAACCCCAGCCGCCGAAGGACCCCGGTCACTTCCGACTCCAAGTGCGCCATAGTATCGCGCGCACCCGACAAGAAGGCCTCTAATTTCTTCGCCACTCCCCGCCGACTCCGACTGTCACCCTCCGTCAACGCCGCCGCCCGAAGCTCAAACTTCCTGAGTGTGATTTTCTCCTGCGCCGCCACTTCCCAGTGGGTGTAACCTCTGAGACAGTGGGTCATCCGCGCCACCAACTCCTCTCTCGTACGATCCGCATCGCGCCGGCTGCTGCCTTCCACCTCTCTCAGCTGCACCTCAGCCTCTGCGCGCTGCGCCCTCAATTCCGCGCACTCGGATTGCAAGTTGCGCAACAACTCCTCATCCGCTTTGCGCGTGCTCTGACCTTGCTCTAATGCGCGCGTCTGGCGCGCAAGCTCCTCTGTCAGAATGCGGTTTTGTCTCCGCTCTTCCTGCAATTCCAACTCAATCCTTGCCCGCAGCAGCTCGACATCCTCCTGGGCTTTCATCGCCGCATCCTCACGCTGTTGTTGCAGGGCCTGTTGTAGCCTCTTCGTGATCGCCAGGTGCTGTTGGAGGGCATTATTCTTCATCTGCTTGGCACCTAGTGCCCCAAATGGCCACCTTGGTCCTCGTCCTGTTCTTGACTAACTCCACATAAGACTACGGCTTTCTAGGATTCGCGTACTTTGCTGCCTTGCGATCCAAATATCGCAAGAGTGGCACTATCTGCTCGCACAGTACCCCTGTTGGCGTCCCATGCACAAAGTCCGCTTCCTGTTCTTCCGAACTCGTCTCATCCTCTGTTTCGAGGATTTCAGTCGCCACAGAAGCTTTTGGCGACTCCCTGGAACTGTGGTGCGTGGCAGCTTCCGCCGCGACTGCCGCTCCACTCCCTACTAAGATATCCAAGGCAGTGGGAGATCCCACTGCCTGAGCCTCCGCTCCGGCTTGATCTCTTGTTCTCGAAGGGGTCGGCGCCGCAGTCACTCTTGTCGCCCCTGCACCGCCCACTTCTACTACCTGCTCCTCCGGCGCGATCTGCACGGAAGGTGTCTTCGCCGGAGATGTGTCCGCCGAAGGCGCCCGCACAATGGTCGCCGGGTCTATCCGATTCGTAGTCGGCGAATCTGGCCAACTCTCAGTTGACCGACTCGCAGTCGGCCGACTAGCAGTTGTCCGACTGGCAGTCGGATCCACTCTGCATGTCTTCACTCCACTTGGTCGCTTCGCTGGAGGCGCTTCCTCAGAAGCGTCTTCTTCCGAAGACGACTCCTTGAGAGTCATTGGCTCTGCAGCCAAACTCTCTTCTGCTTCCGGCCTGCTGTCCGGTTCAACACGCTGTTCTTGCCGACCTGCAGTTGGCCGACCTTCAGTCGCCCGACTCGTAGTCGGCCGACTCTCAGTTTGCTTGACTTCTTCCGAAGGCATCCGCGCCTTGTGCGCAGAGGGGTTCATCGACCTCCCCAGAATCTGTGCGATTATCTCCTCCTGCGTGGGCAGGACATTCCGCCGGACCGGAGTACGCCCGGTCTCCGCACTGCTAGTCGGCAACACCAACTTACGCGCCCTCTGCTTCGACCTTCTGTAAAGCTCGTGGGTTGGCCGACTCCGAGTCGGCGCAGCGGGAGCTTCCGGCTGCCTGTCTTCTGGCCTCTCATCCCATTTCCGCTTCCGCGGTGCGCGCTCACGTCGATGCTCTTCTTCTGCTCTTGCCGGAGCCGGAGCTGGACTGGCAGGTGCTTCGTCCGGATCTGTGTCCACTTCAGCCTCCCGCAAGTATCTACCCGGATTACTCCGGGTCAGCAGCGGAAATCGCGCCCGCTCTGAAGCTGTCAAACATCCCATCGCTCGATAGAACACGATCAGGTAAGGCGAAAGATGATTGAGGGTCCCTCCTCTCTCTTCTTGCGCATGTTGGCGCGTCACCTTCCACAGGAGCCGTGCCCAATGAATCGGAGCTCCTAACAACACTAGCTCCACAAATCCCACTTGCCAACCATGCATGTAGGCGGTCTTGGTCGGCTGCAATATTTGAAGCAATGCTGTCGCGACATTTCTCCGCAATCGATCTTTGTAATCCCGCGTCCGGAAGCCGTTCTTGGGATGCCTGCCAACCTTGAAAAGATCATTGTAGGAGTTCTCTTCCTCCTTCGACACCTTCACGCTTTCGGCCTCGAAGAGGAGATATCCTTCCTCGCCTGCACACCTTCCTAATACCTCCGCCCAGTGACTAATGTCCCACCACTCTGGATGGAGGCGGAATCCGCGCGCGGGCTGGTGTCTCTCCCGCAAATATTCGCACACCATCTCCGGACACGTCCAATTCCATCCCCACAGGAGGAAATCAAGCTTCAACTTCGTCAACACATCCTGGAATGCGCGCAGACCGATCTGCGGCACTCGGAGTGGAGACACTCGCAGCTGGGGGACCTTCGACATATTTCTCGCTCCCTCTTGCACACACAGACGCTCTTCCCTCCCGCTCGATCTTTCACAATCGCCGCTGCGCGTCGGCCGCTCAGACACTAACTGAAATTGCTCTCTCCTCCCTTGCGCGCTCAATTTCTCTACTCTCAAACTCTCTGCAGGGTCCGTCAAGATCCTCGCGCAATTCGCCTCCGCGCGCCTGGTTGCTACGCACTCCTTCCTGCTCACTGATTCCTCCACTCTCTCCAACTCACTGAAGATCTCTCCGCCCGATTGAGCTGCACGCCTCAAGCTCTGAAGCTGGAAAACTCAAAATCAAGAATGAGAGAATGAGAGTGGAGAGCAGACTTTTCTTCTCTGAAATCAAGATCGCACAACGCTCTTCGTAGGCAGTGGGTACAACCCCACTTGATTACGCAGCCGGCTATGCGGCCTAACGGTTCTCCCTCGCATGCTCGAATTCACGCCTCCGCACTGCGCGCACTCGCATGCTTGAACGTTGAATTCTCCCGCCGCCATCGTCCGCCGGCTCTGAGTTCGTCATCGCCGAGGGCTTCCGACCTCGAGTTCGCCGAAGGCGTAATACTCGCCGAAGGTGTACGCCGGTCTGGAGTTCGCCGCGGTGGAGCGTACGCTCCGACTATTTTGTCTTTTCCCAACCTGCCCATCGCCGGATGCGAGTTTACCGAGGCTCATAACTTCCTCGTCCCTGATCCATCTCAGGCGTTCTTGGGCTCGTTAGAACGAGCGTCCCGAGCTCTTTTCAATGAGACCTTAACCAAATAGAACTACCGTGAATCCTGATCGTTATGAAGGTTTCTCTCCCGCGCCAACGGCGCACTCCAGGTCGGAAGCATTCAGAGGTTCTTGCCGGCTTCTGACGTCTTCAGCGAAATTTCCTCCGGAGGTGTCTGTGCCAAAAGCGTACCTTCCCTACGCGCCGGAGGCGCGTGGGTAAAGACACCTCAGCAAAGGAGATGTTGCCGAAGGCGTTTGGCGCCGTTGCGCCCAACTCCGTGATTCTTCGTGACCCGCGATCTCCTCAATTTCCTCAATTTAACGTACCATTTCCTAACTACAGATACTGCTTCGGTACTTCTTTTTCAAAATTGTTTAAATTCCGCAAAAAAACAAAAAGTGTGTTACCACATGCCCACAGCTTCCACCACCGTCCCTCCTATCCTTGCGACAACATGTTCCAGAATCTCCTCGCTCAAAGTAAACTCCTTCTCTTGATCCTCGTTCATCTTCATATGGGGTGTCCCTTCGCCTTGCGCAGACCGTGTCCGCTCTGAAGACAGAGAAATCGGACGTACCAATTCCGTTCCCTCGTTCAAAGGCTTTGCCGGTATATCTGCCGGATCTTCGATTGACACCTCCGAAGGTACCCCTAACTCCACAGATCGCATTACCTCGCTAGTTGCGACTTCGGATGTGATCACAATTGGTGCCACCGTCTTCTCCACACTGCTATCTGACACGTCAATTGTCACCATCCTCCGTTTCGCCCTCTTCTTTGTTCTTGCGCGAGCTCTATGGTGTCTGGCTCCACTCACATCCACATACATCCTTCTTACCGTGTGTGCCAATTCCTCCTCATCATCACTTACGACCTTCCTTTTCTTTGCCACTCGTCTCTTTGACTGCTCCTGCCTTGGAATCACGTCCACCTGCACTGGTCCTCGAGCGGTAGTGTGTGTTGGAACTGCGGGAGATCGGTTCTCGTCTTCGGTCCCTTCACTGGACTCCACTAAAAAGCTCTCCTGTTCCCTTGGAAATCGTTTTTCCTCCTACCTCGTAAGCAATCCCATTCCTCGATAGAAATTCACCAGAAAGGGGGTAAGATGATTGGTCATAGATCCCGTCCATCGACCAGGCGCATTCACTCAGACAAGGTCGTAAAAGATCCTTGCCCAATTACGCGCTGTCCCTTCAAAATGCGTTTGAAGAATCTCACCTGCCAGGCCGTCACATAAGTCGTGCGCGCCGGACGTAAAATGTGCATGATCCCTAACGCGATTGCCCTTCTCTTCGGATCCTTATAATCGACACTCTTCCATCCATTTGTTCCCTATCTTCCACTCTCGAAGAGAGGCCCGTAAGAGAATTCCTCGACGCGCGTAAGTCCTACGCTATTCTTGTCAAATAGAAGGTCTCCGTCGCTTCCCGCACACGGTCCCATTACTTTCGTCCAATGCTCGATGGTCCACAACATGGAATTACCGCGGAGCTCCTCGCCCTCGGTCGCGCTCTTGTCCATAACCTCCTTCCAGATACTCGCTGAGACGCAATTCCAATTCCACAGAAGGAATTCAAGCCGCAGTTCCCCCAACTCGTGTTTGAAGGGTCTCAATTCCTCATAAGGCACCTTCAAGGGAACCAATTTCCTCACCTTCTCACTCTTCTTGGGCGCCATGTATTCAATTTGCGTTTCGCTAATCGCGGGTTGGCTTGATTGCAATTCCTCTCGCTCTCGATCGTTCTTGCTTGATATCGCAATGTCGGCGCGCAGTCTCCTCATACTGCCTTTACCCTTGAAGCCCTAACATTGCCTTCTCCTGCGCCTCGTAGAACTCCCGACGCGTGCGAACCTCGTCCGTCCCGTTGCATGATTTGAAATTGATTCCGATTTCTTCGCCGAAGACGCAGCTCTTCGTGCGTCCTAAAAGACTACGCCGAAGACGCGAAGATCCGAAGATTTTTGGACGTAGACAATTTCTAACTAATCCTATCAGAACACCTATAAATCTACTCTTTCGAACTCATATAGCTATCTTCTACACACATATGTTTTTGTTTTTGTTAATTTTTAAACAAAAACAAAAAAGTAGGCCCCACAAACTACCTCATTTGAGTACCAAGACAGGTACTTGGGGAAAGGGTACTCAACCGGTGTACGTGAGGACATCGAGGCTTCACAGTCAGAAAGGGGTGAAGGGTACCAGATCTGTAAAAGATAGTGCCGCTAGGGAAAGAATTTGAATGGCGGCACCTTCAATTCGCACGCATGGGAGACCGTTGCGACGGCGGGGATTACCCAAGGAGTTGGGTGCTCGTTGCACGCATTTCATGAACACATTGAGACGTCGACGCGGGACAAAGGCGCGCGGATGAGAAGAGCAAAAATTAGCGATGGCGCGGCCGATCAAACTCCTCGCTCTACGAGTGCCCGATGATGACTTACGAGCTTATCGTAGTGATTTGATTCTGGTGAAGATGGAGTTCTTATTGTGGGGATGGAATTGGACGAGCGACGCGATCATACAAGAATGAGACAACAATGGATTGCCAAAACCGCCGAGTTACAGAGGCCACCCCGACACTTGGGAAATCTGGGACTGGAAGGTCTTGGGACAAAGCGCAGGTGACGACGGCGATCTCACATTCGATGCTAAGAGTGCGCGAGTGATGAGAGAAGAGGAGAAAGCTTACGTCGACATATTCAAGCATCCCCGCAAAGGGAAGAACAGGTACCGCATAGTGTGGTATCGAGATCGAATGCGGCGGAACATCGCGATGGCTTTGATGCAAATCCTTTGGCCGCAGCGACCCACCTACATGATGACTTGGCAGGTGGGATTCATCAAGAGAGCTCTACGCGGAGATCGTATCCATTGGGCGCAGATTTTTTGGACTGTAACCCGACAACACATTGGGCTACTCTCTGGAGGATCGCTTAGTTACTTATCCCCGTTTTTTATCAATTTCTATCGGGGCATGAACCTGTTGACTGCTGAAGAGAGCACAGCGTTTCCGATACGGAATGTTGAGCAGGAAGGAGAGGAGGTAGTGTTAGCCAACGAAGTCAATTCGGACCTGGAAGGCAAACCACGGAGTTCTCCTCAGCAGAGGAGGAAGCGATCTCGAGGTCGGCAGGACTCCCAGCCAAGAAAGAAGCGTTGAATTGACGAGGCTGTAGTAGAAGAGGAGCGGTTACAGCGCACCGCTCTCATCGCGATGCAAACACCTTACTTTAGGGCGCGGTCAAAGATGAAGGTCAGGAGACTGGTCCTAGACGACGATAGCTATCCTGAGAGTAGAAGGATAGTGAGGAAGGACTGTTCTAGTCAAGAAACATGGTCGGTGGAGAAAGCGGCCAAGAGTAAGGATGAGCCGATTAGGAAGAAGTCCTGCACTAAGGAAGGTCGGTCGACCTCTGTCGAGAAGTCGCAGGCTTTAAGGAGAGATAAAGGGAAAGCCATGTTGATTGAGGACGTTCCCTTGAAACGGAGAGATGTTCATGTAGAAAGAACCCAGCGGAAGGGACTTCGGGCAGAGGCCGCTGAGGTCTTAACGGTGTCCTCACATACTGAGAAGGACCCGGTGGCGTTAGAAGAAGTAGCGGCGAAGGCCATGGAAGCCGTGGTAGCAGCCGAGAGTGAACCATAGAAGGTGACTTCACCTCGGATTTCCACGGACACCATCACATTGGAGAAGGGTGAGGAATCCTCAGCAGAAGAGACACAGTCAGCAGCCTTGGATGCCGTCGATGTGTTGAGTGTGCAGGTAGTACTGTTGCTCCAGTACCTCGACCGGAAGCGGGAGAAGTACGCCGAGGGCAACCTTAGTGAATCCTACGTGGAGATAGTGCGCAACCGGATGCGGGTTAAGCGAGAACTGGCTCTTGAGGTCGCTGATAAGGAACAAAGAAGTTAGCCGCCAGAAGCAAAGTACTAGGCACTCCAGAGGAAGCTGACTGAAGAAGTTGAGAAGCGACGGAAGGCGGAGCAAGCTGGTGACAGTCTTTGTGAAGATGTGGAGAGGGCTAAGTGCGCCAGCGTAGACCTTCTGAAGAGATTGAAAGCCTGCAGAACTGCATAAGACGCTGAGTCCTCAAAGGTAGATGAATTGCAGGCTGCCGCGGAGGAAGCAAAGTGAGAGTACCAGACCGAGTTGGCGGTAAAGACGAAGAAGATATCTAAGAACGAAGCTACGCGGATTGCGGATCTGGAGTTAATTGAGAAATTGGAGACACAGTGTGGCGAGTTGAGGATGCAATTGTCGCAAACTGAAGAGCAGTTATGCGAGATGGAGGCAAAATTGACGGAGGCCGAAGGGAAGAATCAACAGATATCGGGAGAGACACGTGAAGCCTTAACTGCGCGTGTGGACCGATGTTTGCGCGGGTTCACGCTGTGGTAGATCAAATCTCACAACGCGCTTCGGTTACGAGAGATTGAACATCGTGATGCCAAGTTGATCAAGAAGAGCGGACGCAGGCACCGTTGGCTGTCCAAGAAGTTAGAATCGTATCTTATCAGATCGCGCGACGCGGTAGCAAAGTTAGAGGTAGAATTAGTATGCGTTTTGCAAAGATTAGGTTTGGAGCGGAGGTTAGAGGGGGCGGCAACTGCCGACCCCAAAGGCGTAGGACATGTTCGGTGCTTGCACCGCAGCAGATGACAGTTTTTGGTAGTTAGGAATAAAGTAGTCCAAGGCGTTAGCCTTGGAGTTCTTTTTCAATTTAGTTTTCTTAGTTTGGACTTCTGTATTCTCTGCGCGTTTTGTGAGTTGAGTGTGTTGTTCACCGCATAAGAGTGACTTCGGTTTGACGAAGGTACCGTATCCGAAGTAGGAGCCTCAATTTGAATCGTCTGAAATAGCGTCTGGCTAGTGCCAGGTTCTTAATTGGCTGCTAGCTACAGGTCCTCTGAGTGTACTTCTTGGAAAATTTTCCCCTTGAATCTTAAGTTGAGGTTTTGATCGACCTCTAAGTTTTGCATTTACTTGTTTCTGATGTGTTTGTGTGTATTACGCTGCCTTGTGTGTCCTCCAAGTGACCTCAAAGTCGAACACCTGTAATATTTCTGGGAGTGACAGTAGCCTGAGAATTCAAACTCCTCAATAGACTGTTAAGAACGTGACAATCGGTACTCTTTGTGTTGTTTCTGTCCTCGTGGGATCGGATCTTTACCAATATGCTCCATTTTGGTATTTATCTGTCATTACATGGAGGTGTTACCTTCTAGAGTTTTCCTGTTGGAGGGTCGTGACGACGTTGTTTGGAAGGATCATGTGGATCATGTGATCAATTGTGCGCCATGCCACCTCCCAAACGTAGATGGCACTATGGACCCAAGCTTAGCAATAGTACGTGCTGGCTTGAGATGCATGCTGTGTGGGTCTGCAAACTCCGGGCTGACTCAGATGGCTTTTCGGTAGCTCATCATGGTTCTAGAAGACTAGGATTCCGCATTATACTCATAGCCCAAACACCCTCTTACACAATCTCTCAAGGGTATCACTCCAACTCACACACTCATTGACACTCCAAGGTACTGAAAAATCGTCACTCTTTCATATATGAAACAAGTCTCTACATATGAACTCTCCAAACTTGCTTGAGAGGCTCTTCCCTACCTCTCGATATAAACTACTTGAAAATTTACCATAGTAACAAATGGTAATTCCTATCTAACTTATTTTTACAAAGATAAACCATAGTAAGGTTGACTAGTTATCAATATGTGGCAACATGCCATTGGCCTCTTAAACCTTCTAGATGTTTACTAATACCTAGATTGAGGTGGCGACATGCCATTTGTGCCTTTCAAACTTCTAGAACTTTCACTTTCCTTAGTGGTAAATGGTAAATGGTAAATAGATCAAGCCCGTGGGACCCAAAGGGTCAAAAGGCTAAAAAACACAATACAAACAATCCAACTCCAAACTAGGAGAGAACCAAAAGAACCCCCTAGCTAGTGCCCAAAGCACTAGAACGGTAACTAATAATATCTCTAATGTAACAACATAAATCATAAGGCTCGAGTTGAAGCAGAGAAAAGAAATTCTTGACATCAACTTTATGCGCCACTCGAATCTCAATATATCTAGTACAAGTAATAAACACATGCTCTTCATCCTCAAGTGGAAAGTGAAAGTCAACATTAGACTTAGTCTAACCAATGGAGTATTCCTTACTTTAGTCAAACCAATCAAAACTAAACATGAAGTCAATAGTTTTTTCTCTTGGAATCTAGACTTTTGTACAAGACAAAATAGAAGTGCTCACTCAAATCTTCTAGAACTTCTCTAGTTATTCCGCCAAGTATAGACATTATAGCTAAACTAGCTAGACTTAGTCATAACTAGCTAGATTTAGTTATAACTATCATAACCATGATTAACTCCTTGGCTAATTCTAGTTCTAGTTCACACATACAACATCAGTTCTTACAGGTCAGCTGGTCAAGCATCCCGTATGTTGGTGTGTGATAGGTGCTATAGGGGATGGCACATGTCGTGCTTGACTCCGCCTATCGATGTTATTCCGGCTGGACGATGGGTTTGTCCTCGATGTACTTCAAAGGGGTAGATGACTTGATCTTCACATGTTATGAATTGCAGATAGGCGACTAACGATGGGGAAACATAGCACCCGGCCTACTTGTTCATGCACCCACGAAGGTGTATAGCATGTAGTTGTAGATAGGGCTACCTGAAAGTCAGAGGGACCTGACCGCCAGCTAGGAGGGCGAGTTGTGGTACATTTGAGTGTGTATGCTCTCGTGTCCTATGTGTGTGTGTGTTTGTGAGTAGCATGTCAGCAATGTAGGATGTATGGCGATACATATTCGCACGACAACTGGAATGTACTTTTTGGTTTTACTAAAAATAGTAAACGCCTAGGGTTCCAGGTTGTAGGGTATAGCGTCAAAGGAGACTCGAAGAACGTCAGTTCTTCGAGTCAAGCTTAACGCGTTGGGAGTAGTGCCCGTGAGCATCGACCTGTAATCTCCGAGTGTGGAGTGGGTTTGGCTTGACTTTTTTTGTGAAGGTGACGGTTTCTTGCCAGTAGGGTAATCAGACCAACGGGTTTCCAGTGAGGAAAGCCCGTACTTTTTAGTTGTGGTACACTTAAGTGTGTACGCTCTCGTGTCCTATGTGTATGTGTGTGTTTGTGAGTAGCATGTCAGCGATGTAGGATGTATGGCGATACGTATTCGCATGACACCTTTGACCTTGGAGCATGGATCTTGCGGAAGCCATATCTTTGCGCTGGAATGTCAAATAGATCTAGAATTTGATGGAGTTGTTGGTCTTAGCCTGGCGCACATTGTAATAACCCACTAAAGGCTAAAACTGCAATATAGTGGTAGAAAGGTTGAACCCACAGGGACAGAGGAACACACAGGGTACAAAGTGTCACATTTAACAGACTATTGAGGAGTTTGAATTCTCAGGCGACTGTCACTCCCAGAAATACTGCAAGTGTTCACTCGGAGCTCACTCGGAGGTCGCACAGTGCAGCGTAGTTCACTCAACACACACACACACACACACCTGAAACTACAGAAACACAACCCAGAGATCGGTTAGGACCTCTACTCAAGATTTCAGGGGGAAGTCTCTCGCGAGTACTCAGCGAAGCTGCGGGTAGTGACTCCCAACTCCGGCTTTTACAACCCTTCCACTAGCTTTTTGCTAGCGTAGGGAACCTGGGTTGGACTTCCTACTTCGAATCGAAGTCACTCACACGCGGTGAACAACACTCACAAAACGCGCCGAGAACACAAGTCCGCACGGAAGGACTCACTGAGAAACGTTCCAGTAACACACCATAATAGTCTATTGAAGAGTTTGAATTCTCAAGCACTTGTCATTTCCAGAAATACTGTAGGGGTTGCTCTGAAGGCACCTGCTGCAGCGTAACCTGAATTTACAACCAAGGCTTACACGAAGTAGCAAAACTTCACTTTGGCATTCAGGGAAAAAATCCCGAAGGAGTACAATCAGAAACAATCACTCGAAGGTGTAAGGGGGAAACTGTTCAAGTATCTAACTCGTCATTGGCTCTTAGCATCGGCAATCACCCGCAGGTGTAGATCCGAACTACTCAAGTCTCTAACCAATGTACTAGCTCTGAACATTTAGCCGAAGGCCTTCAGCTACACAATGCGGACCGCCAAGGTGTAGCTCCTCTTGCGTGGTGACAGAACTAAGGACACAAACACGCAGAGAAAATGAGTTCCTAATCTGCACTTCCGAAACTGAAAAATTGAAAGGCAAGACGCCTTGAACTACTTTATACCTTCTAAGTCCTAACTAACACTACACTGCACTACGCTAACCGCCTGCACGGAACCACGCTACACTACAATTCGCAGAACCTGTGCTTCGCCTCCTGCGCGACGGACTGCCGCGCACCAACTCCCTACCCTGCCAGTCTTCAGCTCGACTGCACAATCCCAAACGCCGCAACACCGCGGAAACCTCCGACTCGAGGGTGGCCATGGTGTCCCGCGATCTCGACAGAAAAGAGTCTAGCTTCTTCGCAACTCGCCGCCGACTCCGACTGTCACCTGTCAACAACCCCGCTGCACGAAGCTCTAACTCGCGCAGTGTGAGTTTCTCCTGCGCCGCCACTTCCCAGTGGGCGTAGCCCCTGAGACAGTGAGTGACTCGCCTCGCCATCTCTTCCTTCGTGCGATCTGCCTCCCGCCGGCGATCGTCTTCAACAACAACCAACTGCAATTCGGCCTCCGCACGCTGCGCTCTCAATTCCCCGCGTTCGGATTGCAGTCTGCGGATTAATTCCTCATCCGCCTGTCGTGAGAGCTAATACTGCTCTAACAACCGTGTTTGTCGCACGAGCTCCTTTGAAAAAATTCGATTCTGAGCCTGCTTAGAATCCAGCTCCTCTGCGAGCTTCGCCTTCTCCTTGGCGAACTCTTCCAGCTTCTCGTCCTTCGTCTTGTCGAAGGCTTTGTACAACTTCCTATTGAGGTTGTACTGACCCCACAGGCACGCATGCCTCTCCCGTAGATCCTTAAGTTCCTGGTCCACACGGGCTAACAACTTGCTGGTGTGGACTTTAGTGCGGGTTCGCCTCCTCACTAGCTCGACGTAGGACCCAGGCTGGCGAGGATCCGCGTACTTCTCTACCTTGCAATCCAAGTACCTCAACAAAGGTTCTACCTGCTCACAGAGCGCCGCCGTCGGCTCGCCTACCATTTCCTGCTCCTCCTCCTCGGTGGATCCCGATCTCGACACTGATTCCGTGGATCCTCCTTCTTCGTCATCCTCCGAACTGAGGATTTTGGTCGCCATTGAATTCGTCGGCGACTGGCCTGTGCGGGGCTGCAAGATGTCTACGTGCTCTGCCGCCGCTTGCGCTCCTGCAGCCTCGCTGCTCCTTGCTAAAATGTCCAAGGCGGTGGGTGAATGCGGCCGTGCCGAATTCACATCGTCCGCCTGTCCCGCTGCGACTGTAACATCCTCGCCGACGGCGTCTATTGCCGAAGGGGGTCGTGCGGAATGTACCTACGCGGAGTGTAATTGTGCATCGCGCGCACGAATTTCATCATGCGGACAGTCAATCCGCTCCTCCGTTAGGTCCTGCTCCACAGATCGGTCCCGCTCCACCATTAGGTCCTGCGCCAGGGATGCTTCCGGCCTATGCGTAGGCGCAATTCCCGGCGCTTCTTCCGCCGAGGGCGCAGCGCTGAAGGCGCTCCGCCCGATGTCCTTTGACCCGAAGGCCCTTCCGCAGAAGGCGCACCTTCCGGCGGATTTCGCGCCGAGGGCGCGGCTCCCGCCGGCTCTCTATTCGTAACTCGCTGGCCCGAAGGCCCTGGCGCCGAAGGCGCATATCCCAGCGATCTCACCGCCGAAAGGCCTTGCCCCGAAGGCCCTTGAACCGAAGGCGGTTCTTCCGCCGGCTCCTTCCCTTTTCTGCGTTGCACCGGGGGTGAGTCCTGCCTATGCGTAGGTGCTCGACTATGCGTAGGCGAACTTTCTCCGCCTATGCGTAGGCGAAGGTCTTCGTCCGCAAGGGGTCGCCTATCCACAGGGAGTCGCCTATGCGTAGGCGGCACACTCATCCGTGCCGCACGTTGTTGCTCATGACCCGAAGGTCGCCTCACCTCCGCCGGGGGCGTAGGGTGGTCCGCTGACCCCTCGGCCGTCCGCGATGTCTCACCCTTCTCCGTGGATGGACTTCCCTTCTCGCTGGCGATCGTCGCCGTTTCCGCGCTGCTGGCAGGTAACAAAATCCTGCGCACCTTCTACTTCGGCCGGCTGCAGATCTCGTGCAGTGGCCGCTTCCGGGTGAGAGCAGCCGATTCTTGCTGTTGCTCCTTCTCCGGTTCCTCCCTCCATCTCCGCTTCCGCGGCACTCGTGCTGCTATCCTCCCCGCATCCTGTTGACCCGGTGGAGTGAAAGTCGGAGAGTCCTCCGCGTCGGTATCGACTTCGTTATCCCGCACATACCTTCCGGGATGGTCGACTGACAATGGCGGAAATCGAACACGCTCGGTCGCCGCGGTTAAGCAATTCATCGACCGATAAAAGTTTATCAAGAAGGGGGAGAGGTGATTGAGCCTTCCTCCCCGCTCCTCAAACGCATGCTGTCGCATTACCCTATGCAGGATACACGATCAGTGAACTAGAGCTCCGGTCAATGTGAGCTCCACGAAGGACACTTGCCACAACGTGATGTACGTAGTGCGGTGCGGCTGCAAGAGTTGCAGCAGCGCCATCGCTACGGTCTTGAGGAAACGATCTTTGTAATCCCGGGTCCTGTACCCGTTCTTGGAGGACCTCTCCCGCTTGAACAATTCCACAAAAGAGGCTTCGTCCGCCTTCGATACCTTGACGCTCTCACTGTCGAACAGGAGGTACCCGTCCTCGCCTGCACACCTTCCAAATGCTTGTCCTCAATCGTGGACACTCCATCGATCTACGTGCGGACGGATCCGCGCGTAGGTTGCCATTCCTCGCTCAACCATTCGCGCACCATGTCTGCGCACACGTAATTTCATCCCCACAACAAGAAATCGAGTTTCCTCGCAATCAGCCGGTCCTTAAAACCACGCAACCCATTCTGCGGGAGCTTGAGTGGAATCATCCGCAGCTTAACCGATGTCGACATCGCGTTCTTGAAATTGATTTGCGCACTTCTCTCTCTGCTATGACCGAGCCTCTTGCTCGCGGTTCTGTTTCCTCTGCAAACTCTAATCTCTCTCAATTCCAAATGTCGCGCACTCAATTCTCTCTCCGCCACCGGGTAACTATCTGCGCGGTGGTGTCCAGAGCGTCTCTCAGCTAGAAGGTGGACGCGCGCAGCTCGCACAAGGAATTGAAATTGCAAATTCAAGAATGGGGTGTCCTCCGTCGGCTCGCAGGGTGTCATGGTCGGCTCTCGGTCGTGAAAGTCGAATCACTTGATGGCTGCGCCGGCTCGGAGGTATAACGGCCTTCTCTCTCACGCGCGGCTTCACGCTCCGCCGACGCGCCTTCACTCACACGCTCGAATTGGCAATTTGAACTCCGCCAGCGTACTATGCCGCGGCCATGGTCGCGCAGCGCCGAAGGCAGATTTCTCGCCGACGCGCTACATTCATCCGTACTTCGACTCGGCTGGTCCCGCTCCGCCGCAGGCGTTTGTCCGCGCACAGGACAAAAGCCGAACTCCCTTCTCCGTAGGCGGGATTCCCGGCGGAGTTTCCGCCGGCGTCGAACTCCATCCGCCTGTGCGTAGGCGCTAGCCTATGCGTAGGCGAACTCCGTCTGCCTATGCGTAGGTGCAAGTACTCCCGCCTATGCGTAGGCGGCATTCTCGGCGGACTCCCCGCCGACGTCAAACCCATTTTGCCTATGCGTAGGTGAACTTCCCTCGTCTATGCATAGGCGAAAGTCTTCGTATCTTTCGACCGTCACAACTCCCTGAGTCTTGATCCGTTCCGGGCGTTCTTGGGCTCGTTAGAACCAGCGCGTCAAGCTCTTTCCAACGAGACCCTAACCAAGTCAAGGCATTTGGGAATTGCATAGATTCTGAGGGATTCCTCTAGCGCCAAAGGCGTACCGCCGAAGGCGGATTATGCGCCTTGCGCCGAAGGGGAACTCCTTAAGAGCCCATCGTTCAGTGCGGCGCCTGTTCCGGACATTGCGCCCAACTCTTGGATTCTACGAGATTCTCCAGTTTCACTCTATTTATATGTACCAATCGCTATTTACACTGCTGCCGCCGTACAGTTTTCCAAAAATGTTTTAAATTCCGCAAAAATACCAAAAGTGGGTTACCACACACATGCTTGCAAAATTTCAGCCTCAACGGAGTCCGTTTGAAGAAGTTATTAATTCGGAGCCTTGAGTTTGAGTTTGTGTGAACCTTTGAACTTCGGAGAAGAGACTTCGGACTTGAAGAGGTTTGAAAGAGAATTCAAGCGCATGGTGGAGCCAGAGCGTCAAGTGAAGAAATTGACAGCCAATGGCATAGCAGAGCATCGAATGTTAGATATGAAGCTCAATTTGTTCATCTTTGGTTTGGATGAGACAAAGAAGACTTGGAATTGGAACTGTTAGCTGTTTTGAGTAGGATAGGAGTAGATAGAAGCTCAACAGGCGTTGTAAGTGCTAGGTCAGATGGCGTCGCGCCTGTTGGAAGCTCACATCACAGCGAGTGACATCTCAGAGTGTTAGTTAGGAATAAAGAGGCCCAAGGCTCTGCCTTGTGCGGGCTTTTCTGTCGATTGGCTTGTCTTGCCTTTGAACTTGTATCCATTGTGTGTCTGTGTGCTGGTGTGTGATCCTGCCATTGAGCAAAGTGCGCTCCTGTTTGTCAAAGTTACCGCATCAAGATTTGTGAGTGTCCAGCCTGAATGTTCCGAGTAGCTTGGGGTTCTTCAGGATTTAAGCAAATTCGGGTCTGGGTATTCGGGTCAGTAAGTCGGATGTATGCAATTCTGGGAAGTTTTCCCCCCTGAAATCTGAGTGTGGGGTCTTAGGCAATACTCACAATTGTTGATTGGACAAGTTTCAAGTTGTGAGGGTGACCATACTCTGCTCTTCGGGTCTTCGGCCGTAATTGAGCAGTGTCTTCTGGGAGTGACATGTGCCTGAGAAGTAAAACTCTTCAATAGAATGTCAATTTGTGATACTACTTGGTTCTCTAGTGTTGTTTCTGTCCTCGTGGGATTGGATCTTTACCATTATGCTCCATTTTGGTAATTATCTGTCATTACAACTGAGCTATGCATTTTTGCAAGGTAGATCTCCAACTAATGCTTCCGCCGCCAAGTGTAAACACATATCCAGTTGTAAATCTCCTCTTGTCTAAATCTTGTCTGTAGTCAGCATCAACGTAGCAAAACAAGAACTTTGACATTGTCTAAGAACCCATCAAACAATAAGTCATAATCCACAATACTCTTCGGATATCTCAGAATCCATTTCACTACTTTCAAGTGAACTTTCCTTGGATTCAACATATACCTGCTCACCTTCCCCATTGCTACAACAATATCATACCTAGTGCACACCATTAAGTACATGAGGCTGCCTACAGCTTGTTCATAGAGAACACATGACATTCTTCCTTTTTCCACAACATCTATAGGAAATTGGGCTGCGGAGAGTTTAGAATGTGCCGGCAAAAAAATCCATACTCATTTTGAATCGACTATGTTGAACCTGTCAAGTTTACGGCAAACATACTTGCCCTAACTCAGCCATAGCTTCTTCTGTTCAAAATTTCTATAAATATCCATGCCTACTATCCTCTTTGACTACCCCATATACTTCATCTTAAATGCAAACTTCAGCTGACTCTTGCATTCATCGACATCGGATTGATTTTTTGCTAAGATAAGCATGTCGTCAACGTAGAATACTAAAATGATGAGATTGAACGTCTAATCATTCACCTTCTTCATATAGACACAAGGATCTGTAATACTTGATGTTGTATGTGTGAACTAGAACTAGAATTAGCCAAGGAGTTAATCATGGTTAGGATAGTCATGACTAAATCTAGCTAGTTATGACTAAGTCTATCTAGTTTAGCTATAATGTCTATACTTGGCGAAATAACTAAAGAAGTTCTAGAAGATTTGAATGGGCACTTCTATTTGTCTTGTACAAAAATCTAGATTCCAAGAGAAAAGACTTTTGGACTTCATGTTTAGTTTTCATTGGTTTGACAAAAGTAAGGAGTACTCCATTGGTGAGACTAAGTCTAATGTTGACTTCTAGAAGTTGGAAAGGCACAAATGGCATGTCACCACCTCAATCTAGGGATTAGTAAACATCTAAAAGGTTTAAGAGGCCAATGGCATGTTGCCACATATTGATAACTAGTCAACCTTACTATGGTTTATCTTTGTAAAAGTAAATTAGATAGGAATTACCATTTTTTACTATGGTAAATTCTCAAGTAGTATATATGAGAGGTAGGAAAGAGACTCTCAAGCAAGTTTGAAGAATTCATATGAAGAGACTTGTTTCATCTATGAAAGAGTGACAAATTTTCAGTACCTTGGAGTGTCGATGAGTGTGTGAGTTGGAGTGATACCTTGAGAGATTGTGTGAGAGGGTGTTTAGGCTATGAGTATGATGCGGAATACTAGTCTTCTAGAACCATGATGAGCTACTGAAAAGCCATATGAGGTAAATCTGAGTGAGAGTAAACCTAGAGGTTGCAGATCATACACGCTTTGTAGAAAATCTTGTGCCTTCATAAACTCATCAAAACGTGTATTCCACTGCCTAGGAGTTTGCTTTAGTCTATATAATGATTTCAGTAATCTACAGACCAACCTCTCCTGGCCTTTGACCTCAAAGCCCATTGGTTGTCTCATGTAGATCTCCTCCTCTAAATATCCATAAAGAAAAGTTGTAACCACATCC
Source organism: Marchantia polymorpha subsp. ruderalis (assembly GCA_037833965.1). Lineage (NCBI taxonomy): Eukaryota > Viridiplantae > Streptophyta > Marchantiopsida > Marchantiales > Marchantiaceae > Marchantia > Marchantia polymorpha. The sequence continues at coordinate 26,914,434 of AP031351.1, read as the reverse complement.
ATCTGATCCATAACAAGACTAAATGTTGCGGCCAGTGCACATACCAGACAAATTATAGTGTATTTTGCTACAGGCAAAAAAACTTTGTTATAATCCACACCCGTTTCATGTGTGAAACCTCTAGCCACCAATCTAGCTTGGAAGATTCTTGCCTCATCTCCTGCTGAATTGTTTTTCAGCTTGTATACCCACTTTGAGTCAATCACTGTCTGATATTTAGGAAGCTCAACCAAATCTTGTTGTCAATCAGTGACTACATCTCCCACTCCATAGCAGTAATTCATTCAAGCTTGTTGACCGAAGCTTGAGCTTCTCTGTATGAAGAGGATTCACTTTCTTCCAAGATCAATGCCATACCATCCTCATCTCCAAAATCAAGATCACGATTCGTTGAGAATGAATGAGTTGGCCCATACACCAAATCTCTCATGAGCTCTACTAGATCGTTGTGATCTCCTAGTAGACGTTTCTGTTTGATTTCTCTTGTCTGCTATTGTTGCAATAGGCTCACCAATAATAAATTGCTCCTGTAGTTCTTGCTCCACATGTATCAGTGCTTCTTCATGTGACAGATCATTAATGATAGAATGATCAAACTCCCCCACAACAACATTCGTGAGTAAAGATTTTCCCTTGTTAGCCTCCACATTCTCCCCTCTTTCAATAAGCCAAGCTCATTGAAAAAAACATCTCTACTAACAATCACCGTACTAGCAACTAGATCTTATAGCCTGTAACCTTTCACGCCGCTAGTATATAGAAGAAAATGACATTTCTTTGATGTAGGATCTAATTTTGTCTTGTGTTCCTGAGGTATAAGTGGATAAACTATACAACCAAACATTCTCAAGCAACTATAATCTGCCATCCGTTTATGTGTCACTTCAAACGGTGTTGAGAAATTGATTGCACTAGGAGAAAGGTTTACCAAATAAATTGCGGTGTTGACAACTTCGGCCCAAAATTCCCCTGGTAAACTGGATTTGCTTAGCATACTCCGCATCTTTTTCAACACTGTTCGATTGAGTCATTCAAAAACAACATTTTGTTGTGGAGTATAAACCGTCCTGAAATGGCGAGTTATTCTCTCCTCTTTACAATACATATGGAATTCCTCACTAGTATACTCGCCACCATTATCCGATCGCAAATATTTCACCTTGTGTCAAGTCTGACTCTCAACTTGTATGCGCCAACTTTTGAAGGTTGAAAACACCTCAGACTTGTGGGTAAGAAAATATAGCCACACATACTTGGAGTAATCATCTATAAAGCAAATATAGTACAACTTTCCAGATAGTGAGAGGGTCCTCACACGTCACTATGTACATACTCAAGTATCTCCTTAGAACTATGAGTTCCAACATCAAAAGTTTGCCTATGATGTTTTTCCATGATGCAATGTTCACAAAATGACACGTTAACTTAACCCAAATCGGTGTTTCTTCTCATCAAGAAAAGACATGTATCAATCACTCATATGGCCTAATCTAGAACGCCATACATGAGACATCTCAACGAGAGATCTGGTAAAATGAACTTTGCCATAAATAGTGATGTCCTCTAACAAGTACAGATTATTATGCTTGTATCCCCAAAGAAAAACCTTCTTATCACATGATCTGACATCTAACACGCCCTGCATAGAACTCCATTCTAAGCCATGTGAGTCTAACACGCCAAGAGAAATAAAGTTCTTTCTCATGTTAGGTATAAACCTAATATTTTTCAACGTACGGTTGACACCATCAAACATGCGGATCTTTACAGATCCAACACCCTCAATTCTACAAAATTGGTCGTTGTCCATAAGAACTGAACCGTTTGATACGGAGAAAGTACAAAAGAACTCTCTTATGTAACAAATGTGATAAGAACAAGCACTGTCCAGAATCCACACATCACCAACAACTTGCGATGAATTGCAGAGGGCATACCTCTAACATCATAGGCCATCCGTGCACAAATCATTCGCCTAGTATCAAGATGTTCACAACGTTTGCCACTGAAGGGGAGGTTGTACTTTTCATCAAGCAAAACTTCATGATGTGGCCTTCTTACCACAGCTCCAACAAACAACATTCTTTTTATCATATGGTTGAGCCATAAACTATACTTTCCTTCGGTCACGATATCTTGATCTCTGTCTCTTCAATCATGGACGCCGTGAATCGTGGATATCTCTTGGTTGTGATTGATCTCGGGTCATAATAAGTGCTGTCTCAGAAGTAGATGGGACGGAGGAAGATAACAAATCCTGCTCAACCGCATCCGTCAGAAGGGCACTTACAACCTTGTTGTAAGTGATTGTTGTGTTCTAATGATGAAGAAGAATCTTCTATAGTGTTTGATAGGTAGGCGGCAATGAGTGGAGATTAATTATTTTGCTTTGGAAGAAAATTTAAAACAATGGCAGCTTCCGAGTCAATTTTCTCCTTTTGAGTCATCGTTCAATTCTTGAGAAGTGTCCAAATGCTTTTTTCGTGTTGAGAGCTTTTCAACGATGCCCAATTTGGCTAGTTTCCGATGAAAATTATGTTCAATAAATATTTAAGACAGAATAATTCATGCACCGTTGTTCCGACCGTCACTGTTGGATTTTTCACCGATACTGTCACCGTCACCGTCGGTTGACCGTTGACTACGTGCCCTATCGACCACGTTTGACTTTCGATCACGACTGCAACCACGTTCAGCTTAACCACGTCAACTACAACCACGTTCAGCTCAATCACGTCGATTGTAACCACGGTCGCTTTGACCACATCGATCGTAACCACGGTCGGTCCAACCACGACTTCAAAAGTAAATCGCTAAATCCTTGGAAATCCCTAATTCCTGGTAAAAGAGGAGGGAAAATCGCTAAATCCTTGGTAAATCCCTAATTCCCTAGGGAAGGATAAATCCCTAGCTCCTCTCCTCTCCTACGGCCGCTCTGCTTCCTACCTTGGCGGGGAAGCTTGATAATCCCTAAATCCCTGAAAAAAAAAGGGGAGGGTAAATCCCTTACCGCAAGGTTGCTCTCCACGGCCCTAATCGCGACCTGCCTTCGTGGTGGAAGATCGTTCTTCGCTATCTTGCGGTGGGGTGGAATTTGCGGTGAGGGTTTCTCCTTCACGATCGCTACCTCCTCTAAATCTCCTCTAAATCCCTAAACGCGCGGGGTGGGTAGTGGGGGGAGGGTTGGGGAAAATACTCCCTTCGTAGGGGAGGGTAGGGTAAATCCTTCCTTCTGTTGCCACCTGCGCGGGGGAAAATTCTCCTGCCACTTGCGCGGGCTGCTCCTCTCCTGTGCAAAAAAGGGGAGGGCTAACCCTAACCGTGCGGGGGGGCTCCTGCTGACTGCATCTTACACGAAATTACTTTTGGTAATTACTTATGCGCGAGTGCAGGTCACGGGGCTTCTCTCCTCCAACCTTACTACATCGGGGGCTACGGTTACCTCCTTCACCTTCTCTCCGCAGCTACCCGACTTCCTCAAACTCTAAACCTTCGACCCAAAGTCCTCAAGCTTGGTCGCTCTGCACGCCTGGATTCTGCACCGTATCACAAGCGCCAACTCCACAAACTTTTTCACACATCGCAGGGCAACACGCTTGCTTTCTAATGTCAAAGCCGTGGAGTCATCAACGCCAGACGTATCACAAGAAATCCTCGCTCCCGTTACTGAAAAAACTCATTAATAAACTTTGATAACAGTAAAAAGAGAAACCAATCACTGAAAAAACTGATTTTGATAGAAATAAATGTCACTGAAAATACCCGTTAGATTTTGACAGAACTCTATACATGACAAAAGTGTCAAACACAAAAAAACAGAATACACAAAAAATCTCACGACTCCAAATCAAAACTTGAAAAGACTATGAACCCAGAGTCCAAACCAAAAACTTGCTCTGATACCAATTGTAAACGCAAAACACAAAAACTATATGGACACACTTAACCAATCCAACAATACAAGAAAATACAAGAATACACACATATAACGTGGTTCACTCTTAGGGGCTACGACCACAGAGTGATACACTAGAAATATTACTACTTGAATTGACAATCTTCTTATCACCATCAGGGTATATATACCCAAGGTGTCAGCCACTCTAAGCTATAAACAGCTACTTATGCGATTAATCACAGTTAACTAACCTTAGTTTACTCCTTAACCAAAAATTAACTTCAACAATGTGAGTAATAATATAGGAGTAATAATATAGATTATAGAGTTTACTTAGATTTTTTAACACAAGTTGAATTACCTCTGTATATTATTACTCTATCATGTTATTGGAGTAATAATATAGGTTAGAGAGGTTAATAAGATTACTTAACTCGAGGTAAAGGGAGATTGTTGAGTTACCTCTGTATATTATTACTCTATCCTGTTATGACTACGGGTTAATTCTAGTTAACTCTCGTTTTAATAGAAGTCGTGTGTTAGGTTTTTGTCTAGATTCCCGCGGAGTAATAAATTAGGTTAGAAAGGTTAATAAGATTACTTAACTCGAGGTAAAGTGAGATTGTTGAGTTACCTCTGTATATTATTACTCTATCCTGTTATGACTACGGGTTAATTCTAGTTAACTCTCGTTTTAATAGAGGTCGTGTGTTAGGTTTCTGTCTAGATTCCCGCGGAGTAATAAATTAGGTTAGAGAGGTTACTAAGAATCCTTAACACGAGTTAAGGGGGAGATTGTTGAGGTTAATTTTGTTTAAGTAGTAATCTCATGTGTAACTATTTATAGCAGAGATTGATTGCCGGTGTTGGATATAAATACCCACGGTCCATGTATTACCAGACAATAGGCATAATATAGCATCACAATGCTCTTTCCTGTAAACGTAGCACTTAAGTATGAACCACGTTATATTTTTGTGTTAATGGCTTGACTTGAATTTCAGATTTTACGTTCACATTTGCATGATGTTGTCTAGAAAATTAATATCAGTTAAAAAATTAATGTTATAATATTTCATATTCAAATGTATCAAGAATGAAAATTTACATATCTTAAAAATGAAAATTAAGAAATCAGCACATTACATTGATGTTGTTACATATTTTATTTTTTACAACAATCATGATGTACATTTTTTGAATATTGAAGTGTTAAAATATAAGAGATTTTTTTTTAATTTTTTTTTGAAATATATATAATTATGACACATATTTGATAATTTTTTTAACACAATTATTTAAATTTTTGATTCAATAATTTTTTTGCAATTACTAAATAGGATTTTATATCATTTAAATTTTTGATTTTGATATATGAAAATAGCGTGATGATCAATTTGAAAATGAAAATATTTTTTGCTTTCTTAATTTTGATTAATTTATAAGTTGATTTATATATATATTATAGATACTTTTATTTTTAAATTCAAAAGAAAATGTAAGACATGATCACATCCAAATCGATAGAATTAGATTCACATTGGACTTCTTTATGACAGTTAAAATTTTATCATATTTGAAACATTTCATATTTATAAATATCATGTTAATTTTAAAAGAATATGTTTGAATTTTTATTGTATTGTGTTAAAAATTCTGAAGATTACTTTGAGAACATAAATACAACATCTTATATATACAAAATTTATGAAAAAATCTTGTTTAATCTTTCATATGCTTACATGTATCATGCTTTATAAGTAATTTCACATTTTTGAATTTATCAGCTTGAAAAACTTATTACTTTACATACAAAATTTCTTGTGCATCAATACAAAAATGAAAAAATGAAAAAATGAAAATTATATAGATTTAGATGTTAGTATATTTTTTAAGACTAATTAAAAATATATTTTTTTTTAAATTAAAATACTTGTATTAGTTACAAGTATAATTATATCAAGTCTTCTACCTGAGGCTAACTAAACTGAAGTTTAGCTTTAGATCAAACCTAAACATCACAACACTAGAATATTGTCATTATATAACGAGATATCAAAATCTTTAAATAACAAATCTTAGATTTATTCAATAAAGTTAGAGGTGTTCCTCGGATATAATCTGCATGTGTGAATTACAAATGTTTGTAGTGCATGTAAGTGTTTGTTATATTTGTGATGTTGTGTATATAGGTTCAACTTTGGTTTAAAAAATGATAGTGTATAATGCAAGGGCTATTGATCAATGATTAAATGAGACTAGTGTAATTACAAGAACTATTAAAAAATTCAAAAAATCAAGACGTCCACAAAATCAAGCTTGAGTTCCTGATTATGCAGATTGCCAAAATTCAGTAGTAATTTTTTTCAAACTTACGATGTTAATTTAGTGTAGAGGAATGCGAAAGTCATTGTATTCTTCAATTAAATTTTTTTCTTCTCAACGTTGCATTTTGCACAAAATGAGGAAGAAGAAAAGCAAGATAGGTGGAGCTGATGCGGCTCACATTAGAGTATGCGCTGGTTCGGCTTGTGACATGTGCTTCCACTTTCCAAGTATGATTTGATGTAAATATTGCCATGGTTTGGCTTGTGTCATATGCTTCCATTTTCCGAGCATGAATTGATGTAATAGTTGTCAACTGTACTCTACCTCACTCTTTTATGTTTGATCTCAAATCCAAACCAAGTACCTTTAGTGTGTGAAACTAGATATTATGTCTTTACTTTCTCGATATCAATATGAGATCCATATAAAATAAACGGTTACGTAGAATATGTGTCTTGAAGTTGTAGTATTTAGTATTTCTACCTTGTTATTAACAATGATGGTTTTGACGAGAGTAGTTAGGAAGAGCATGCAAAATGTAGGATGTTGCTTGGAGCGTTTATCATTGCTTTTAATGTAATCGTTAGGACTTGAAGGACGGAAGTTCCAAGCCTGTCATCTTCATGTGGATTGTATGCAAAATCTATTTACTTAAGAAAACACTGGTGACAGAATCTATTTTGACAAAATCAAATCAAATTAAAGAGATTATTATCTAAAGGGATGCAACAAATATTATTGTCAAATGTCTATCGAGTTAATGAGACGATGAAAAACATGAGCATCTAATTGTTTATGCTAGTATAAAAATGATACAAGTAGAAAAAAATATATTAAAAGAAACTAAAAATGCTTAGTTATAAATTTTTGCTTTTGCACAGAGAAATCATTATTTTTATTGATAAAAAAGTTTTGAAATATACTTTCAAAAAGTTCAATGTTGAGCTAAATATAGCTAGATGAAAATAATTATCAATAGAGTTTGATTAGATCATTGATTATCAATTTGACAAAAAGCATGATAATGCTAATCAAATCTAATACAATAAAATCAAAACATCAATAACACAGAAGTAATCATTCAAAATGAGGCTTTGCTAATAGGATGAAAGCTACGCAAGAGTACAAAGAAAATTGAACTTTTAATTACAACACAAATAAAACTAAATTCATCCCAAGAGTAGTTCATCAATGACAACATACAAAATGATGTCTCCACTCTAAGTTTGTCATCTATATCTTCCACAAATGATCCAAGATTTGCTTTTACATAGTTGCATTTGTGTTTCATGATTGCTTCAATTACTCCACAAATGTCACCATACATTAAGTTTTTAGAATAATGGTCTCAAAAAAAGTTTTACCTCTCCCAAGTTTTTTTAGTTTCTCAATATTTGATCATTGTCGCAATGAAAACAAATAACAACCTTATGTCACTCCTATACACAGGATTATTTTTCATTTCATTTTTTTAAGATCATTTTACTTTAAATTTTCTTGTATTGAAATCTACAAAGATTATTACATTCAATTTTTGAGTTATTTTACCCAATCTAACTTTCCAACTAACTTGTTTACTCATTTTTTCATAAGGTTGAAAAAATTTAAATAGTCACTTTCAAAAAATACTTAAAATGACAAAAAATTACAAAAATTAAAATAATAATTTTAACTTTCAATTTTATTTTTATATCTTTAAATATAAAAATATGATAACTTAATTTTTCAATGTGATATCTTGGTAAATTTTTGACCAACACGTAGCTTACTCCACAGTGTACACTCGTATAATTTAGTAAAATTTTCTTACAAATAAAAAAAATCAATAACTTTATAAATATTTATCAAGAGCTAATTGTCAATTTCCAAAAACAAAAATTTCACTTTTAACATTCATAACTTTTTTTAAAAATAAAAGAACATGAGATTTAGCTTACCTTTCATTTTTTCAATCAGTGAATATCCTAAAATATTTTTTCAAACCATAATATTTGGTCTTTAAAAGTGCTCTACTTCCAAATAGCATATTAAAATGAATAAAATGTACTAAATAACTCCTAAGATATCATACAATATCAATAAATACACAATGAGTAGATTGTTTTCAAGCATGCTTTTCACTCTGTTGTATTCCAATATCAAGATCATGTCATTACTTATTGTCATTTACTCTCACAAATAATAATTCAAAATATTTTGCAATCTAGACTAAGGTTCAAGCAACAAAATAAAAAATGTGAACTCTTGGCTTACTCTAAAATAGGTGTACGTCATATGATTTGTAGGTGTCTTATCATGTTTTTGTAAGAACAAAAATTCATCTGCATGTCCACATCTCAAATCCATTCTCACATAATTTTTCAATTCATAATTGAAATCCAATAATTTATTGACACTCCAAGATACTATTTGTAATAACCCACCAAAGGCTAAAACTGCAGTATAGCAGCAAAAAGGTCGAACCCACAAGTACAGAGGCAACACACAGAATACAAAGTGTCACGTTTAACAGACTATTGAAGAGTTTGAATTCTTAGGCGACTGTCATTCCCAGAAATACTGCAAGTGCTCAACTTGGAGGTCACTCGGAGGACGCACAGTGCAGCATAGTTCACTCAACACACACCTGAAACTATAGAAACACAACTCAGAGGTCGGTTAGGACCTCTACTTAAGATTTCAGGGGGAAAGTTTCTCACGAGTACATTCAGAGGCTCTGCAGGTAGTGACTTGTGGTACCCCACTTTTGGTAATTTTGAGGAAATTAAAACATTTTTGGAAAACTGTACCCTGGCAGCAATGTAAATAGCCTTCGGTGCATCAAAACAGAGTGAATTCGGAAGATCGCAAAGATTCTCGAGGAATCTCGTAGAATCTAGGAGTTGGGTGCAGCAGTAAGGAATGGTACCACCCTCCCTGCGAGCTCTGCAGTTAGGATCCCTACGGCGCAAGGCGCAAAATCCGCCTTCGGCGCTGCGTCCGCGGCGGTAGGGAAATCCTTCATATTTAGATCGACCCCCCGACGCCTTGACTTAGTTAGGGTCTCGTTGGAAAGAACTTGACGCACTGATTCCAACGAGCCCAAGAACGCCAACAGCAGATAAGGACTCCAGGAGTTATGAAGGTTGTAAGATACTCAGCTCTTCGCCTACGCGCAGGCGAAGAAGTTTTGTCCTATGCGCGGACGAAGGGAGTTCGCCTGCGCACAGGCGAAATAGGGTTTGAGGTAGGCGCGAAGTTCGCCTACGCACAGGCGTGCGCCTGTGCACAGGCGCTTCGGCGTCGGCAAGAAATCCGCCTTGGGCCCTAGAAATGCGCCTTGTGAGGTAGAAATTGTACGGCGCCTTCTGCGCCAGCGCAGTGCCGCAAACGAGCAAGGAGCCGCCAGAATAGTAAAATCCGTACAGACCGTGCAGACTCCACGGACGGGACGGATGGATGCGCTCTTGGACGGACGGAGTTGCGGCGGCGGAAGCGCCGGCGAAGAGACAAGGCACGGACAGTCTGGACGGAGTCGGTTGACCGCGGTCAACGCCTTCCGCGCCAGCGCATCGCCGCGGACGGACCTTGCCTGCGCACACACGTGCCGCCTGTGCACAGGAGGGTGAAGTTCCGCGCCGGCGGAGAACCCGCCGAGGAGTCCGCCTGCGTGCAGGCGGGAGTTGAGCTTTTGTCCGACATGCGGACACACGCGCCGAGGCAGAAGAGGATTGGCTGAGGAGCGGTACGAACGAGTGTACCACGCAAGGCGGAAAATCCGCCTTCGGCGCTGCACACCCATGTCCGCGGCGTAGTACGCTCGCGGAGTTCAAATTCGCCAATTCGAGCGTGAGAGTTTAATCGGCGGCGTCGATTAAACGTCGGAGACGTCGGCGGCAGAGAGGATACGGTAGAAGACCAACAAGCGGGCGGCGGGGATGTAGCACGGGCACATTCGCCTACCGCCTTAGACATTTTGGCGAAGAGCAGCGAGGCTGCAGCGGTGCCTTCGCAGGCAGCACACGTCGACGACGTGCAGCCCCACTCGGGTCAGTCGCCGACGCAATCAATGGCAACTGAAATTCTCCACTCGGATGATGACGACGGAGGCTCCACCAAAGAAATGTCGGGAGCGGGGGATACCGAGAAGGAGGAGGAGGAAATTGTTGGAGCGCCGGCGGCGGCGCTCTCTGAGCAGGTGATTCCGTTGCTGAGGTACTTGGATCGCAAAATTGATAAATACGCCGACCCACTTCAGCCGGGATCTTACATCGAATTAGTGCGCAGGCGGACTCGCACTAAAGTCCACACCAGCAAGCTACTAGCTAGAGTGGACCAGAAGTTGAGGGAATTGAAGGAGAAGCATGAATGCTTGCTTGATGAAGCATGATTTCCGAAAGTTGAATGCAGCAACACGCAAGGATCATCACCCGTTGCCGTTCACGGATGCCATTTTAGACCATGTCGCAGGACATGAGTGCTATAGCTTCCTGGACGGGTTCTCAGGTTACAATCAGGTGTCTATCCGGGAACAGGACAAGGATAAAACTACGTTCACAACCGACTGGGGAACTTACGCATACCACAAGATGCCCTTCGGTCTGTGCAACGCACCTGCCACCTTTCAACGGATGATGACCAATATCTTTCACGAGCAACTGAGGAAGTTCCTGGAAATATTCATAGATGACTTCTGTGTCTTTGGGAAGCGGTCTAAACACCTAAGTCACCTGAAGCAGACCTTCGATAAATGTAGGGAGAGCAGTTTATCGCTGCACCCCGAGAAGTGCTTTTTCTTTATGACTAGTGGGATCTTGTTGGGCCATCGGGTCTCGGCAGACGGCATTGCAGTGGACATCGAGAAGGTCAAGGTTATACTCGAGCTTGAGCCACCCACGAATCTGAGAGAACTACGAGCATTCCTGGGTCATGTGGGCTACTACCGAAGATTCATACACCTGTATGCAACACTGGCGGCCGACCTGACCAAGTTGTTGAAGAAGGACGAGCCTTATGCCTGGGGTGCGAACCAGCAGTCAGCATTTGAGGCCCTTAAAGCGAAACTCACGACTGCTCCAGTGCTAAGGAGTCCAGACTGGAATCGACCATTCCATGTTTACGTCGACACATCTGCATTCGCCATCGGTGTAGTACTGAGCCAAAAGGATGACAACAAAAAGGACTACCCGATCTATTTCACGAGCCGTCAGCTGTCTCTAGCAGAGAGGAAGTACACCACGACGGAGAGAGAAGCGTTGGGGATGGTGTACTCTTGTAAAAAGTTCCGACACTACCTAATCTGCTACGAGTTTGTGTTCCATGTGGATCACTACGCATTGCAACACCTAGTCAAGAAAGCCGACCTATCCGGTCGGATAGCCAGATGGGTGCTGTTGCTACAAGAGTTCACCTACACAGTCTAGACCAGGAAAGGGGTGCACCACGAAAATGCGGATTACTTGTCCAGATTATGGACCCAGCCAACCGAGGAGGAATTGGTGGACGATTTTCCAGATGAAGAGTTGTTTTAGTTGTCTGCGGGGCATGAGTCCCGCTATGCCGACCTGTACCGATATCTGCTAACACTTCAGTGTCCCGTAGGCATGGACTTGGAGCAGCGAATTGTCTTTATTCATAAGGCAGGCCCGTACCAACTCCAGCAGGGTGTTTTGTTCAAAAAGATGGCAGATGAGCGCTTATGCAGATGCCTGGAGGAATCAGAGGTCCCAAGAGTAGTAAGTATGTATACAGAGGAGGCGGGTGGACACTATGCCACCCGGAACACAGTCACAAAGATTGTAAATGCGGGGTATTGGTGGCCGACCATGTTTAAGGATGTTCTCGATTACATCCGCAAATGCGATAGTTGCCAGAGGACGGGGAGACCAACGCCTACAACACGCTGGCCCCTGACTCCCATCATGCCTCTAGCACCTTTCGAAAAGTGGGGCATTGACTTTGTAGGGCCGATACAACCAGTGACTAGAAGCACACGAAGGCGCTACATTTTGGTAGCTACAGACTACGCCACCAAAATGGTAGAGGCCAGGGCCACCAGAAGGGATGATGCAGCCACAGTGGCAGCCTTCTTGTTCGAGTCGATTATCACGCGCTACGGATGTCCCTTAGAGCTAGTCAGTGACCGGGGCACGCATTTTCTGAATCAAATCATTGAAGATCTGACACGGTATTTCCATATCAAGCACCGGAAGACTACTCCATACAATCCCAAGGCGAATGGATTAACGGAGAAGTCCAATGGTCTGCTGTGTAAAATACTACTCAAGGTCACGGTGAATCACGCTCACGACTGGGATACGAAGTTAGCAGCTGCTCTATGGGCGTACCGGACAGCTGAGAAGATTACGACCAAACAGACACCATACTTTCTGGTGTATGGTCAACACCCGATCCTCCCGATCGAGTTCGAAGTACCCACCCAACGAACGTTGGATTTACAGAGGATGAGCGCAGAAGAGAGTCAGCTCTACAGATTACATGAGGTCATGCTGCTGGACGAGAGGAGACGAGAAGCCGAAGATCGCACCAAGAAAATCCAGCTCCGCCGGAAGGAGAGATACGATAAAAAGATCAAACCTGTAATCCTGCAGGCGGGTGATTTGACCCTGCTCTACGACAGCAGGCATGCCAGATTCCCAGGCAAACTGCACCTAAGATGGATGGGACCTTACAGGGTTGTCGAAGTTTTCCCGAATGGATCCATCCAACTTGCGGATCTGGCCGGCGATTTGTTAGGCACCCGAGTGAACGGGTGGCGGTTGAAGAAATACCACATGTGAGTGTTCGCGTGGGCGCTCACAATTGAGGAGGGGAGCATGTGGTACCCCACTTTTGGTAATTTTGAGGAAATTAAAACATTTTTGGAAAACTGTACCCTGGCAGCAATGTAAATAGCCTTCGGTGCATCAAAACAGAGTGAATTCGGAAGATCGCAAAGATTCTCGAGGAATCTCGTAGAATCTAGGAGTTGGGTGCAGCAGTAAGGAATGGTACCACCCTCCCTGCGAGCTCTGCAGTTAGGATCCCTACGGCGCAAGGCGCAAAATCCGCCTTCGGCGCTGCGTCCGCGGCGGTAGGGAAATCCTTCATATTTAGGTCGACCCCCTGACGCCTTGACTTAGTTAGGGTCTCGTTGGAAAGAACTCGATGCATTGATTTCAACGAGCCCAAGAACGCCAACAGCGGATAAGGACTCCGGGAGTTATGAAGGTTGTAAGATACTCAGCTCTTCGCCTACGCGCAGGCGGAGAAGTTTTGTCCTATGCGCGGACGAAGGGAGTTCGCCTGCGCACAGGCGAAATAGGGTTTGAGGTAGGCGCGAAGTTCACCTTCGCACAGGCGTGCGCTTGTGCATAAGCGCTTCGGCGTCGGCGGGAAATCCGCCTTGGGCCCTAGAAATGCGCCTTGTGAGGTAGAAATTGTACGGCGCCTTCTCCGCCAGCGCAGCGCCGCAGACGAGCAAGGAGCCGCCAGAATAGTAAAATCCGTACAAACCGTGCAGACTCCACGGACGGGACGGATGGATGCGCTCTTGGACGGACGGAGTTGCGGCGGCGGAAGCGCCGGCGAAGAGACAATGCACGGACAGTCTGGACGGAGTCGGTTGACCGCGGTCAACGCCTTCCGCGCCAGCGCATCGCCGCGGACGGACCTTGCCTGCGCACACACGTGCCGCCTGTGCACAGGAGGGTGAAGTTCCGCGCCGGCGGAGAACCCGCCGAGGAGTCCGCCTGCGTGCAGGCGGGAGTTGAGCTTTTGTCCGACATGCGGACACACGCGCCGAGGCAGAAGAGGATTGGCTGAGGAGCGGTACGAACGAGTGTACCGCGCAAGGCGGAAAATCCGCCTTCGGCGCTGCGCACCCATGTCCGCGGCGTAGTACGCTCGCGGAGTTCAAATTCGCCAATTCGAGCGTGAGAGTTTAATCGGCGGCGTCGATTAAACGTCGGAGACGTCGGCGGCAGAGAGGATACGGTAGAAGACCAACAAGCGGGCGGCGGGGATGTAGCACGGGCACATTCGCCTACCGCCTTAGACATTTTGGCGAAGAGCAGCGAGGCTGCAGCGGTGCCTTCGCAGGCAGCACACGTCGACGACGTGCAGCCCCACTCGGGTCAGTCGCCGACGCAATCAATGGCAACTGAAATTCTCCACTCGGATGATGACGACGGAGGCTCCACCAAAGAAATGTCGGGAGCGGGGGATACCGAGAAGGAGGAGGAGGAAATTGTTGGAGCGCCGGCGGCGGCGCTCTCTGAGCAGGTGATTCCGTTGCTGAGGTACTTGGATCGCAAAATTGATAAATACGCCGACCCACTTCAGCCGGGATCTTACATCGAATTAGTGCGCAGGCGGACTCGCACTAAAGTCCACACCAGCAAGCTACTAGCTAGAGTGGACCAGGAGTTGAGGGAATTGAAGGAGAAGCATGAATGCTTGTGGGGTCAGTATAAACTCAATCAGAAATTCTACAAGTACTCCGAAAAGGTGAGGGATGGGAAACTGGAAGAGCTCACCAAGGAGCAGGTGAAGGTCACGGAAGCACTAATTTCTGAGCAGACTCAGAATCGGATTTTGTCAGAGGAGCTCGTGCGACAGACGCGGTTGTTAGAGCAGTGTCAGCTCGCACGGCAGGCGGATGAGGATTTAATCCGCAGGCTACAGTCAGAGTGTGGCGAATTGAGAGCGCAGCGTGCTGAGGCCGAATCGCAATTAGTGGTAATTGAAGAGGATCGCAGGCGAGAGGCAGATTGCACGAAGGAGGAGACGGCGAGGCGTGTCGCCCACTGTCTCAAGGGCTACGCCCACTGGGAAGTGGCGGCGCAGGAGAAACTCACACTACGTGAGTTTGAACTTCGCGCAGCCGGGTTGTTGACAGGCGACAGCAGGAGTCGGCGGAAGGTAGCGAAGAAGCTCGAAGCTTTTCTGTCGAACGTGCGCGACACCATGTCCACCCTCGAAGTGGAGGTGTCCGCGGCGTTGCAGCGATTGGGACTGCGCAGTCGAGCAGAAGACTGGCAGGGTAGGGAGTTAGTGCGCGGCAGTCCGTCGCGCAGGAGACGTAGCACAGGTTCCGCGGAGTGTAGTGTAGCGTGGTACCGTGCAGGCGTGTAGCGTAGTGCAGTGTAGTGTTAGTTAGGACTTAGAAGGTATAAAATAGTTCCAGGCGTTTTGCCTGGGGTTCTTTCCCAATTTCGGAAGTGCAGATCAGGAACTCATTTTCTCTGCGTGTTTGTGTCCTTAGTTCTGTCACCACGCAAGAGGAGCTACCACTTGGCGTTCCGCATTTTGTAGCTGAAGGCCTTCGGCCGAATGTTCAGAGCTAGTACATTGGTTAGAGACTTGAGTAGTTCGGATCTACACCTGCGGGTGATTGCCGATGCTCAGAGCCAGTGACTAGTTAGATACTTGAATAGTTTCGCCCCTACACCTTCGAGTGTCAGTTCCTGATTGTACTCCTTTGGGATTTTTCCCCTGAATGCTAGAGTGAAGTTTTGTTACTTCGTGTAAGCCTTGGTTGTAAATTCAGGTTACGCTGCAGTAGGTGCCTTCGGAGTAACCCCTGTAGTATTTCTGGGAATGACAAGTGCCTGAGAATTCAAACTCTTCAATAGACTGTTGTTGTGTTACTGGAATGTTTCTCAGTGAGTCCTTCAGTGCGGACTCGCTGAGTACTGAAGGTCTGCGAGTGTTCTCTGCGCGTTTTGTGAGTTGAGAGTGTTGTTCACCGCGTATGAGTGACTTCGATCCGAAGTAGGCAGTCCAAACCGGGTTTCCTACACTAGCAACAAGCTAGTGAAAGTGTTGTAAAAGCCGGAGTTGGAAGCCACTGCCCGCAGCTTCGCTGAGTGTGCTCGCGAGAGACTTTTTCCCCCCTGAAATCTTGAGTAGAGGTCCTAACGGATCTCTGGGTTGTGTTTCTGTAGTTTCAGGTGTGTGTGTGTGGGTGTTTTACGCTGCACTGTGCGACCTCCGAGTGCGCTCCGAGTGGACACTTGCAGTATTTCTGGGAGTGACAGTCGCCTGAGAATTCAAAATCCTCAATAGTCTGTTAAACGTGACACTTTGTACCTTGTGTGTTCCTCTGTCCCTGTGGGTTCGACCTTTCTACCACTATATTGTAGTTTTAGCCTTTAGTGGGTTATTACATGACTTCCAACTCGGCTTTTACGACCCTTCCACTAGTTTCTGCTAGCACAGGACACCCAGTTTGGACTTCCTACTTTGGATGCGGTATCTTCGTCAAACCGAAGTCACTCACACGCGGTGAACAACACACTACATTCACAAAACGCGTAGAGAATACATGTCCGAACTGAGAAACTCAACTGAGAAAAGATCCAGTGGCACAGCATAACAGTCTATTGACGAGTTTGAATTCTCAAGCACTAGTCATTCCCAGAAATACTACAGAGGTTTGCCCCGAGGGCGCCTTCTGCAGCGTAACCTGAATTACAACCAAGGCTTACTCAAAGTAACAAAACTTCACTTTGGCATTCAGGGGAAACATTCCGAAGGAGTAAAAACAGGAACAATCACCCGAAGGTGTAAGGACGAACTGCTCAAGTATCTAACCAGTTACTAGCTCTTAGCATTCAGCAATCACCCGCAGGTGTAGATCCAAACTACTCAAGTATCTAACCAGTACACTAGCTCTGAACATTCGGCCGAAGTCCTTCAGCTACAAAATGCGGTATCTTCGTCAAGCTGTAGCTCCTCTTGCGCGGTGACAGAACTAAGGACACAAACACGCAGAGAAAATGAGTTTCTGATCTGCACTTCCGAAACTGGAAGAATCCCAAGGCAAGACGCCTTGAACTACTTTATACCTTCTAAGTCCTAACTAACACTCTACATCTGCACTACACTACGTTACACTGCAGCACACTTCAGTTCATCTACTGTGCCTTCTGCGCGACGGACTGCCGTGCGCTAACTCCCTACCAAACCAATCTTCAGCCCGACCGCGCAATCCCAGCCGCCGCAACACCGCAGTCACCTCCGCCTTGAGGTTTGCCATGGCGTCCCGCGACCTTGACAGATACGAATCTAACTTCTTCGCCACACGCCGCCGGCTCCGATTGTCACCTGACATCAATCCCGCCGCACGAAGCTCTAACTCACGCAATGTGAGTTTCTCTTGCGCAGCCACTTCCCAGAGGGTGTAACCTCTGAGACAGCGGTTCACTCGCTCCACCAACTCTTCTTTCGTGCGATCTGCCTCCCGCCGGTGATCGTCTTCAACCACCACAAACTGCAACTCTGCCTCCGCACGCTGCGCTCTCAATTCGCCGCACTCCGACTGTAGTTTCCGGATTAAGTCTTCATCCGCCTGGCGTGCGAGCTGACACTGTTCTAGCAACCGTGTCTGCCGCACGAGCTCCTCTGACAAAATTCGATTCTGAGTCTGCTCAGAATCCAGCTCATCCGCGAGCTTCGCCTGCTCCTTGGCGAACTCCTTCTTCGCCTCCTCGAACTTCTCGTCGCGCGTCTGGTTGACGACCTTCTGCAGTTTCCGCGAAAGAGCAATCTGGCCACGCAGGGCTTCGATCTTCACTTGCAGATCCTTGATGTCATCATCCAAGCGGGCCAACAACTTGCTGATTCTGACCTTGGTGCGAGTTCGCCTGCGCACCAATTCGACGTAGGACCTAGGTTGGCGAGGGTCTGCATACTTCGTCACCTTGCGATCGAGATACCTCAACAGAGGTACCACCTGCTTGCACAGTGCCGTAGTCGGCGTGCCTTTCACCGATTGCTCCTCCTCCTCGTCCGAGCCCGATTCTTCTCCGTCATCCTCCGAATCAAGGATTTCGGTCGCCACAGAATTTCTTGGCGATTCCCGGGAGTTGGCCTGCGTAGCGTCTACTTCTGCTGCTGCTACCGCCGCACTGCTCCCGGCCAAAATGTCTAAGGCGGTGGGGGATCCTGTCTTCAACAAGTTTGCACCGTCCGCCCGATCTATCACTACCAACGCCGCAGCGCCAAAGGCGTCCACCGCCGAAGGCGCTTGAGCCGAAGGCGGCTGTGCTGAAGGCACACGTGTCTCTTCCTTCTCTCTGTCGTCTTGCTCCTCACATGGGGCTTCCACCGAAGGCGGTTGAGCCAAAGGCGGCTCGCCCAAAGTCCCTTGGGCCGAAGGCACATCTTCCGGCGATTCTTCCACCGAAGGCGCTTGCCCCGAAGGCTCCCTACTCACAATCTCTTGGGCCGAAGGCCCTTGAGCCGAAGGCACATTTTCCGCCGGCTCCTTTCCCTTTCTCCGCTGCGCCGAAGGCGTTTGAGCCGAAGGCTCCTGCCCGGAAGGCGAGTCAGCTAACTGTGCTCGCTCGGAGCACCTATCCGCCGCCGGCACGCTCGTCAGTGCCGCGCGTTGTCTCTCCTGGCCCGAAGGCCGTCTTGCTTCCGCCGAAGGCGTCCGTGCCTTCGGCGCAGGGAGGTCTGCTGACCTCTCTACAGTCCGCGCGCTCATATCCTCCTCCAAAAATGGCGAGTTCTTCAACTCGGCAACACGCCCCGTCTCCGCGCTACTTGCAGGCAACACGAGCCTACGTGCCTTCTGCTTCGGCCGACTGCAGAGCTCGTGCAGTGGCCGCTTCCGTTTGAGAGTAGCCGAATCGCGATGATGGCCCTTCTCTGCTCCTCCTTCCCATCTTTGCTTCTGCGGCACTTGCGCTGCGAGCGATTCTCCTTCAGCTCTCGGTTGGGCTGGTGGCGTGGAGGCAGGAGTCTCTTCCTCGTCGGTGTCAACCTCCACGTCCTTCACATACCGTCCCGGATTGCTGCGTGACAGCAATGGAAATTGAACTCGTTCGGTCGCGGTTAGACAACTCATCGACCGATAGAAATTGATCAAGAAGGGGGAGAGGTGATTGATCAATCCCCCCTTCTCCTCAAACGCATGCTGCCTCGTTATCTTCCACAGGATGCGAGCCCAATGAATTGGAGCTCCGATCAACGCCAGCTCCACGAATGCCACCTGCCAAGAAGTGATGTATGTGGTCCTGTGCGGCAGCAAGAGCTAGAGAAGTGCTACCGCGACATTTCTGCGGTAGCGATCCTTGTAGTCCCGGGTCTTGTACCCGTTCTTGCTAGACTTGCTGCTCTTGAAAAGGGCCGCAAAGGAAATCTCCTCCTGCTTCGTGACCTTGATGCTCTCGCTATCGAAGAGGAGATGTTCGTCCTCTCCCGCACATCTTCCCAACACTTGTTCCCAGTCCGCGATGACCCATTGCTCTACGTGCGGTCGAAATCCGCGTGTAGGTTGGTCTCGCTCCTCCTGCCACTCGCGCACCATTAACTGGCACACGTAATTCCACCCCCACATGAGGAAATCGAGCTTCACCGCAGTCAACTCGTGTTGGAAAGCGCGCAGCCCAATCTACGGAAGCTTCAGCGGAATCATCCACAGTTGTGTCGCTTTCGACATCGCGTTCTTGAAATTGCTCTGCGCACCTCAAAAGTCTGCAAACGCTACTCTGCTGTTCCCAAGCTTCTTGCACGCGGATGCGATCCCTCTGCAAGCTCCACTCTCGCTCAATTCCCGCGGTCGCGCACTCAACTCTCTCTCTCTGCCTTGCAAGTCTCCGCGCGTCGCATTCTCCACATATGTCCCTCTGCCAAACTGCGTGCGCGCGTAGCTCTCGCGAGAAATCGAAATCGCAATTTCAAGAATGAGTCGCTCGCCTTCGGCACACAAGATTTCATCTTCAAGACTTGGCTTGGGGATCGACCCACTTGATTGTTGCACCGGCTTGGAGGCGTAACGGCCCCCCTCTCGCACACTCGGCTTCACCCTCCGCCGTTGTGCGGGCTCACACGCTCAAAAATTGAATTCGATTTCACCCATCGTCCGTCGACGTAGCCTTGTTCGCGCAGCGCCGTAGGTGTATCGCCGAAGGCGCGGCGACAGAGGCCTTCGCCTCTGGCCGACTCTCATCTCTATTCGGCGTTCGGCCAAAGGCGTACATTTTCCGCCGAAGTCGAATCCTTGAAGATGTCCGATGACGTAGGTGCATCGCCAAAGACGCAGGCTGCAGTCAACTGGTCTTGTCCTTTCTGTTGATCCCTCTTGTCCCCCCAAGGCGCTTTTGCGGCATGAGTTCCGTTCCGCCGAAAGCGCACGTGTCCGTACCGCCGAAGGCGTTCGTCCGAAGATGGACCGTAAAGAGTAGCTTGCCCCGAAGGCGTTGATCTAATCGTGATGCGCTGGCGCCAAAGGCGCTTGTTTGAAGGAGTTCACCCCCGAAGGCGTTGACCCTAGGGCCGAAGGCGGCTCGTCCGTCGACCTAGCCCTTCCGCCAAAGACGTCCCCTCTCAATATCTTCTGACAATCATAACTCCTTGATCCGTCATCCGTTCCAAGCGTTCTTGGGCTCGTTAGAACCAGCGCGTTGAGCTCTTTTCAACGAGACTCTAATCAAGTCAAAGCATTATGAATTGAATAAGTTCTGAGGAATTTCCCTAGCGCCAAAGGCGTCTAGCGCCGAAGGCGTATTCTCCGCCTTGCGCCGAAGGAGATTCCCTTCAGAAACGGTCATTCGGGCCGGGGCGCCTGTCCCGGACATTGAGCGCAACTCCTGGATTCTACGAGATTCTATGAGACCCGCGATTCTCCATTTTCACTCTATTTAAATGTACCGATTACTATTTATAATTGCAGCTGCGGTACTGTTTTCCAAAAATGTTTTAAATTCCACACAAAAACAAAAAGTGGGTTACCACACTATTTAAACTACATAAAAAATACTATAGCAACACATGATAAATTTTCATCTAATTTATTTATAAATCTTTGTATGTGTGGTCTAATTTTCTAACAATATCTCATTGGCCTATATAAACACTTTGGAAGTTTCTTTGTTCTTTGATTGAGGTGGCCACATGCTCTTTATTAATAATGTATAATATATTTTTGAATGTTAAATATGCTTTTGTTTTTTATCCAATTTTTAACATTTCTGTTGTGAAAAAAATATTGTCATCATTTGTTAATTAATTTTTTTATTTTTTGGTCAAAATTTTCCAAAATCAACAATTAAGATGAACGATAACAATGATTGGATGAAATTTTCGCTAAAAATTTATATACTTTATAAGACTTTTTTGATAAACATATCTCATGGCAGAAAGGTAAAATCTTCATATGTTTGACCCAAATCATAGATTTTTCATGCAAAATTATATCATTTTTTCATACAGTATGAGTCTACTATAATGATTGAACTAGTCAATATTCATAATAATCTCCTATATATGTATTAAAATAATTGTTTTTGAAAAATTTTCAAAACCTCATATCAAACTATAGATGAGTGTTTAAGCAAAATAGCAAAAGAGACTAACATTTAGGTTATTTTTGTATGTAATTATAATCTATTTTGTTTTGACTAAGACATAGGTTTAAAAATATTAAATTTATAGAAAAATGTTAATTAAATTTTCTTTTAGAGAATTCTGTGAAAGATAATCGTTGAAGTTAAGTCCAAATAAGAAGTATCCTCAGGTTCTAACTATATATAGTTAGGTTGGTCACCACTGTTAGGTATATAAATCCAAAGGTTTCTGCACTATTTTACTATTGGTTTTCATATAGTAAACTCACTTGCATGTGATTTTTCCGTGGACGTAGCCCTCCAAAGGATAAATCACATAACACCAAAGACATAGCGTGAATCACGTTACACGTTGTGTCTTTGATGTTGGCTGTTGTGTTTGCTAGACTTACTCAATATTGATGATTTTCGGTTTTAACCCTTACAATTAATACCAACTAGTTGCGTTTTGTGACAATGTGTGGCAGGTTTTGTGTCGCCTAAATCAAAGTCAAACTTTGTTGACGGTTTTCTCTTGATGACGGTTGTTTTGAAGAATTTGTGACAAAAGTTTGAGGCGAGTTTGACTTGCTCACATTATTTTCAGTTCAAGATCATACTTTCTGCTGATTAGATGCCTCTAATCTTGTATCTGATTCTCTGTATGGTAACAATCTTTTTTTAAAAAATTTCTACATTGCAAGGGTACATTTTGTTACTTTGATAACCAAAAAATAGAAAGTAATAAGATCATAAAGTGAAGAATGCGGGAAATCATAAAGACAGTTTCAACTTTGACACGTTGTTGAGTTGTATTTGAAAGTTGGAGGAAGATAGAGTTCAGCTAATGTGCCGCACACGTAGATTTGAACTTGATTATTAAAAAGATGGCTCTTCATGCAGCCTTGCTTAAAAAGCATGCCCTGTTTGGTATCAACAAAAGGCATCGGTTTTGAATGAATTGCTATAAGTGAAACTGGAAGTGAAAGCTAATCTATTTTCTTCGTCAAATTTTGCGCATAGTCGTAAGACCTTTCCAAAACCGTCTTCCCGTCATGAAGTATTTTGAAATATAGTACAATCATCGATAGGAAATCTGACCTACTCTATTCAAGAGCTCAATGCATGAAGGGGTGATCTGTCTAGAACTACCACATCTTCCTTTGATTGTCGCAAAAATTTGAGACTGAATAAAAGCAAACGACCAGGCAGCAGTGGAAGCATGTGGAGACGGACAGAGACGCTGCGGTCCAATTATCTACCTCCAATTACAAATTTATTTCAAGAAATCGACAAAATTTTGCGCAACGCGACAAAGGAAGGTGGAGTAGAACAGACGAGACACCGTGCAAGTGCGAGACCAAACGGCACATCGCGGTGCAAAATTTATCCTGGGTTGACTCTCACTCAAATTTATCTCAAATGGCTCTTGGTAACTCATCATGGTTCTAGAAGATTACTCCTCATGTTCATGTCTCAAACACACTCTCACACATTCTTTCCATTCATCACTCAAATTCATTCACACTTCGACACTCCAAGATGCTAAAAGCCTTACGCTTTCATTGTTCAAACAAGTATCTACATATGAACTCTCCAAACTTGCTAGAGAGTCTATTCTTTAACTCTCTATATAAACTATTTAAGAATTTACCATAATAAAAAATGGTAATTTTTATCTAACTTACTTTTACAAAGATAAACCATAGTAAGTTTGACTAATTTTTAATACGTGTCAACATGTCATTGATCTCCTAAACCTTTTAGATATTTGCTAATCCCTAGATTGAGTTGGCAACATGCCATTTGTGATTTTCCAACTTCTAGAAACTTCACTTGTCACTTGTCAACATTAGACTTAGTATAATTAATGAAATCTCCATTAGTAAGTCAAACCAATCAAAACCAATTATGTAGTAAAAGTATTTCATCTTTGAAATCTAGACTTTTATAGAAAAAAAATAGTTGTGCTCTATAAGACTGGATGTTGAATGTGTGATATTGAACTAAAGTTAATCATGGTTAGCTTAGTTATGACTAAGTCTAGCTAGTTATGACTAAATCTAGCTAGTTTTAACTCTGTTTAGCTATAATATCTATACTTGGCGAAATAACCAAAGAAGTTTTGGAAGATTTGAGTGAGCACTTCTATTTTGTCTTGTACAAAAGACTAAATTCCAAGATTAATTACTTTTGACTTCATGTTTAGTTTTGATTGATTTGACTAAGTAATGAGGACTTCATTGGTTCGACTAAGACTAAAGTTGATTTAGTGGCAAGTTGAGGTTCTAGAAGTTGAAAAGTCACCAATGGCATGTCGCCACTTCAATCTAGGAATAAGGAAACTTTAGAAGGTTTAGGAGTACAATGGCATGTTGTCATGTATTGATAACAAGTCAAATTTACTATGGGTTATCTTTGTAAAAGTAAATTAGATTATAATTATCATTTGTTACTATGGTAAATTCTCAAGTAGTATGTATAGAGAGCATTTTGATCATTATTTGATCTCTATAGATATTTAGAGCAGGTAATCTACATGAAACAACCGATTGGCTTTGAAGTCAAAGGCCAAGAGAGGTTGGTTTGTATATTGCTAAAATCACTGCATAGACACAAACAAACTCCTATGCTCTTGAACATGGAATTTGATGAGTTCATGCACACACAAGCAATTTTACGAAGTGTGTATGATACTTATGTCTACATGAAGAAGGTGAATGATGAGACGTTCAATCTCATCATTCTAATTTTTTACGTTGATGACATGCTCATTTTGGCAAAAAAATAAATTTGATGTTGATAAATGCAAGAGTTAGTTGAAATCCACATTTAAGATGAAGAATATGGAGAAATCAAAGATTGTATTGTGCATGAATATTCATAGAAATTTTAAATGGTTGAATCAAGTGAAATATGTGCGTCGTATACTTGACAGGTTTAACATGGTTGATTAAAAAGTAGCACATTTCAAACTCTCAAGAGCTCAATGTCATATTGTAATACTAGGATTCACAGAGAGCTCACTCGAAGATAAAACCTAAACTTTGAAGATGAAAAACCTTGAATGGTTTCTCTGTTCCTGATATAGATACTTCAAATACATACACAAAGATAGAATATTAATCCCATCATTCAATCTTTTTCTTGTGAGTTGATGGCATGGAAGATATATCTAATGAGCACACGGATTGCTGACATGTTGCTCCCAAATAATACATCTACTAGCATACTCAATTCTTACCTAACAAGCATATAGATTATTGACGTGTCACTATGAATATTCCACTATCATCTACTCTATTAAATCTTGAGTGAACTCTACTTAAGCTCTAACTAACTAAAGATGATTACATATATTGATGTTGTTGAAAAAGTAAGAATGTCATGTGTTTTCTATGAACTATAAGACTAATTTCACTATTATCTACTCTACTAAATCTTGAGTGAACTCTACTTTAGCTCTAACTAACTAAAGATGATTACACATATCGATGTTGTTGAAAAAGTAAGAATGTCATGTGTTTTCTATGAACTATAAGACTAATCGTTATATATGTAGAATAGTATCTGAAATAGTCAAGGAGTTGATGATGGTTAGATTAGGTTCAATTGAGTCTAGTTAGTTATGACTAAGTTTAGATATAGTGTTCATATTTGAAGGAGTGATTTAGGAAGTTCTAGAATGTTTGAGTGAGCACAAAAAATTTGTTTTTTTGTCAAATTTTGGATTCAAAAAATGATAGATTTTAATTACATAATTAGTTTTGGTTGGTTTGACTAAATAATGAGAATTTCATTAATTAGACCAAATTTAGTATTGACTTCGAGGCAAATGGAGGTTCTCAAAGTTTGAAAGTCTTAAAAGGCATGTAGTCACCTCAATCTAGAAATTAAAAAACGTCTAGAAAGTTTAAATAGACCAATGTTATGTTGCAACATATTTGAAACTAGTCAAAACTATCATGATTTATCCTAGTAGAGTAAATTAGCAAGTTATTATCATGTGTTATTATGGTAAATTTTCAAGTAGTATACATAGAGAGTTACAGATGAGTATTTCAAGCAAGTTTAAAGAATTCATTAGGTAAGAACTTCTTTCATTAATATGAATTTGAATTTCATTATCCTTTGAAGTATAGAAGAGTGTATGCAATTTAGTGTTGAGTGGAGAGTTTGTGTGATGGTATGTTTGGAACACGATTACATTTGACAATCTATCTCTTAGAACCATGATGAGCTACCCAAAAATCATCTGAGTTAAACTTGAATGAAAGTCGGTCGGAAGATCACAAAACAAGTTTTGGTTAAGTCATGTATTTGATATTATGCACTAGGCTTGATATTGCTCTTGCAATAGAAAATGTAAATAGTTACATGTCGAATCCAAGAAAAGTTCATTTGAAAAGCAACAAAATGGATTCTAAGATATATGAAGAGAATTGTGGATTATGGCTTATGGCTTATTGTTTGATGATATATTAGACAATGTCAAATCCTTTTTTGGTAACATTGATGCTCACAACAGATATGATCTAGAAAAAAGGAGATTTACAATTGGATATGTGTTCCCATTTGGCGGTGGAAGCATTAATTGAAGATCTATCTTTTGGAAGTGCGTAGTTCAATTGACAACGAAAGTTGAATATGTGGCATCGGCAAAGGAAGATATTTGGTTAGATAGGCTTATCAACAAGATGGAATTGACACAAAGCATGATAAATTTTTATTTTGATAGCCAAAATGCTTTGCATATGGCATAGTAAAGCACATCAACATCAAATGGAAAACTCAATCCAATTGATGCATTGAGCAAAATTGTGTCTTTTGAATACTTCAAATCATGTTGTGCTACTATGAAGGTTGTGCATGTAAGCAAATCTAAACTTTACTAGCATAGTATCTTCAATTATCTCTTTATTTACTTACTCTATCTTGTGATGGCTACAGCTTAGTTCTAGTTAACTCTCGTGTAAAGAGTGATCTTGTGTTAGATTTTTTTCTAAAACTTCCACCAGAATAATTATAGAGGTTACGAGGTTTTTGTTTCCTCTATGCTAACGCGTTTTTAGTTATTCTCTTTATGTTATTCTTTTATCTTGTTATGGCTACTGCATGTTTCTAGTTAGATCTCCTCTAATGAGTAGACTTGTGTTACATTTTTCTCTAAAACCTCTTGTGGAGTACACATATAGGTTATAGAGATTACAATTTCATTAACACAAGTTAAGGAAGAGATTGTTGAGGTTAATTTTGATTAAGATTACTCCTTAGGTTCTAGCTATTTAAAACTAGGTTGATAGCCAATATTGGATATATATACCTCAAGGTTTCTTCACTGTACTATTGTTGCTTTTCACATAGTAAACTCACTCGTGTGTGCTTTTTCTTTTGACGTAGTACTCCGAAGTATCAATCACGTTACACATTGTGTCTTTGGTGTTGATTGTTGTGTTCACTAAACTTACTCACTATTGATGATAGTCAGTTTTAACCCCAAAAATTATCACATGGTGCTAAATATTATTACTATTAAATAGATATTTAATCTGATATAAAATAATAATATAAAATATAATGGATATTGCTTTATTTGATTCATGTCCATAAAACTAATTGAAATTAATTATATTCTAATTGATTATAAATAATTTTATCGAGTTTAGTTCATTCTATTAGCTTGTCATTATAAAAAAATATTGATCTGAACTCTATATCACACATACTTCAGAATTTTGAGTAGAAAGTTTATTATATACAATATGTAATTTCACAAAAATTCCCCAACATAATTCTTTCATTGACAAAGTGGTTAAAAAAATGTTGCGATGCGTTGTGTTGGTGTTGTTGAACATTTGTAGAAAATTCCTTCATGTTTTATTCTTTAGCAACTAAAATCATCTGTATAAAATTTTTTGTTCTGATAATTGATGACTCGCATATATACTACTAACAATATGCATTATATGTTATAAAAAATGCATGAAAAAAAACCCAAAAGAACTCCACGCAAACACAACGCTGACAAAAAAATTACTTTGTTTGTCACTTCATGATTACATTCACAAAAACAACGGGGTTCAAACTAAAAAGCTACAAAATCATCACCATCTTACATATACATAGTAGTAGAAATTTTGATTAGAATCCTAACTAGTATCAAGCTTAAACCTAACTCTAGTTCAAGTTAGGTTAAGTATATTTTAATCCAATACTTCACTAAACACTAACAATTGTAACAAAAAATACACCTAAAACTGTTAGGATTAATTCTAATTAACAGTAATCATGGTTAGAGAATTTAGTTGTGATTAGGTTAACTAAGATGTACAACTTATATCTTCTTGTATAGAAGAGAAAAGGAGCCATTCACTACGTACAGTTCAGAGTTGCAATTTAAGAGTGAGCAAGAGAAGGAGAGTTAGGCTATGGAGGCCATGTATACACTTGTGCTTTACTGAAGATTCTAACCATGCCTATAAACGTAGCCAGTGAAAGGTGAACCACGTTAAATTGGTGTTGTGATTGTTGAGTGAGTTTATCGATCTTGATTGTTGGGCCTTACAATTGATATTAGAGCTAGCTCAATGCACCCTATTTCCTAGTTTCCACAGTTTTCTTGGAGACCAGGGAGCGTGGAAGTTCAGTAGAAATTTCTACTTCCAATTTGAAATAATTGTTGACTGATTCACTTTAGAATAGTAACCAAAGGCATTGATTGCACTTTGATGAAAGAAAATTATAGTTTCATCGAATGATGGAAGAGATTTTTGAAATTTACATTCTACTTTTAGAGAAAATGCTTTGATTTTTCAAAATCTAAGTTTTTCATCACTTCAATATCTGATATTGCATACATAGGCTTGATGTACTCTCCAAGAAGATCGTTTTGACCTAAATTTTGTCGCGAGGTCTCATGGTGAACAGATATGGAAATTCAGAGTGACGAATTGCAGATTTAGGGTTTGAGTAAATTTTGGGCGAACTTCGGATTACTCGGTTCAGAAGGCCAAAAAAGGTATCCATGTGTGCTGCAGAGGGGAACACGTCCCCTGCGAAGAATCTTGGCAAAAAGTAATCAAACAGAGAGTGTGTTTTTGGCAATTTTGATGGATTAGATCAAGCAAACTATGTCCGTTTGAACTCAAAATTTGCAACGTAATTCTTAAGCAGGTTGAACACTTGATACAAGAGACGGTTTGAAAATGAACGTTGTATAAATTTTTGGTACCAAAAATTCCCTTGGGGTCCAAATTCTAGTTTTTACCCCCTTAATTCTAAGATTAATAACTTTTTACATGTGGATGATTTTGAGAAACCGTTTTCACATTCCAGTAAATTAGCTTGTGGTCTATGCGTGAGTGGTCTTAGATTTCAATTATGATAACTTTCATTTTTTGATAATTTTTGAGACCAAGTGTTGAGAAGTGTTAACATTGTGAACACTTTTTGGTCATGAGTAACTTGGAGCGAGGAGTGTGATAACCCAACCAATGCTAAATTGCAGTATAACAGCAAAGTATCAAACCCACAAGGACAGAAACAGCACACAGAGTACAAAGTGTCACGTTTTAACAGTCTAATGAGTAGTTTGAATTCTCAGGCTAATGTCACTCCCAGAAATACTGCAACTGTTAGACTCGGAGGACACACAATGCAGCGTAGTACACCCAAACACACCTGAAACAGTCAATTGCACAACCCATAGATCGACCTCTACTTCAGATTATAGTTGACATGAAAAGCTTTCTTTGGAAAGTTGTTGATGAAAATTTCATTCTTGAGGAAGGTTCTAACGTGGTAATGAAAGCTCATAAGTGGAAGAATTTGTACATCTTGGAGAGATCTACAATTTTTGAAGAGACCAATGCTACGACATCATTGGAGTATAAGACCAAATTGTGGCATGCTCGTCTTCATCACATGAGTGAAAAAAATATGAATATTTACACAAACAAAATTTATTATCTAGCTTTAGGTCTTGCAAGTTTGAGTTCTGTGAGTATTGTGTATTTGGTAAGCACATGCGACATGCTTTTTGAACAAGCGTTCATAGTTTCAAGACAGTTGTTGAGTATGTTCACGTGTGGAACCCTTTCCCTGTTGCCTCACATAGATACTACGTGACTAGAACATATTACATTCTCAGTCACCAATTTTGGATATATTAGTATGAGACTTTATATATAGTAGCAAGTCTAGATCACGCTTTTGAAGTTCTTTTGATGCTTTTCTAGTTTTCATGTGAAATATGAACTGTTATTTTACTTCATATTTCGCTTGAAAAACTTACATTGTTTTCGCATATATTCTTAGATGGCAGACCCATGTAGACTTAGTCATATCTCCTATTGTATGATGCATGAATATTATGCTAGACAATAAATATACATTAGTATGTGCAAAAGATATTGATAGGTTAACATTGAGATTATATTTTATATGGTTAAGGAAACAGCATATGATTCCATACTGTCTTCTCAAAAAGTATTTCTGAAAAGAAATACTATGTTATGTTTATTGATGATTACTCAAGGTATGTGTGGTACTTTTTTTCACGCAAGTATGATGTTTTTGTCACTTTAAAAAAGTGAAAAGCCCAAGTTGAGACTCAGACAGTAGATAAAATAAAGTGTTTGCGATCGAATAACGTCAAGGAGTACGTGTCTCAGGAATTTGGCGCGTTGAAACAAGGAAAACAAGGAGGTTACTTGCCACTTCAATGTTTATACTTCACATCAAAACGGCATGTTAGAGAGTCTCAATCAGACGTTCTTGAATAAATCACTGAGTTTTTTGAGCCATGTTGGTTTACCTTAGATTTTTTGGGCTGAAGCCATCAATATTGCGGCTTCTTTGGTAAACATGTCTCCTTGTAGAGCAACAAGTTACAAGACTCCATTTGAAATGTGGCATAGACATAATGTTGATTACTCTTATATTAGAGTATTTAGATGTGATGCTTATGCATATATTCCCCGGAAATAGAGGATTAAGTTTGATCCCAAGGTTGCCAAGTGTATTTTTCTTGGTTATAAGCGTGATGTCAAAGCATATCAACTTTTGGATCTGGTAGGCTACAAACTTGTAGTTAGTAGAGATGTTTCTGTCAATGAGTCCAAATCATCAAAAGAGGAGGAGATTGTTGACACTGCTGCTGACAAAGGCTAATTATATTTCCCAAACATCATTGAGGTGAAGATTTTTCATGAAATTTTTCATGAAGTGCAGCAAAAAGCTGCTCCACAAGTAACAGTCAAGACAGAAGAGCAAGATTTTTCTCCTGATAGGTCCATGAGGAGCAACAAATTGTTGGTGATCCATCACCTGAACCAGCACACAGTGATGAACTAGAGTCATCAATTGCAAGACCAACACGTGTTCGTCGTGCGCCTAAAAGTTATGATACTTGGTACCCTACTCAAAATGCTGTTAAGTACAAGGACCTACTTATTGATGACTAAGGAGAAGAGTTGATCATAGAGGATGCACTTCCTACTCTTAAATTGAATCTCAATCTGTCCCGGAGAAACTTGATTAGTATACAGCGATGCAAAAGGAAATGAAATCACTTCATGACACCTGATTTGAAAACTGATGAAGTTGCTCAATATGAAAAAAGCTATAGATTGCAAGTGGCTTTACACAATGAACAATTGTAATATAGATGTAGCTGAGAAAATTTTCAAGCCAAGATTGATGGCCAAGGGCTTTGAACAGTGAAAGAGCATCGACAACACTGAGGTATTCTCATCAATTGCTAAGTTTTCAACTATATGCTTGTTGTGCCTTGTCACATTATTTGGTCTATTTTTCAATCAAATGGATGTTATTACTGCCTTTTTGCATGGAGCGTTGGACAAAGTGATTTACATGAGACAACTGAAGTGTTTTTAAGGAGAGGAAAAGAATGTCTGGTTTGTCGATTGCTTAAATCCTTGTATGAACTTACACAAAGTTCATGACAATGGTTAAATGTTTTGATGAGTTCATGTATATGTAGGGTTTCATACAAAGTGCATATGACCCTTGTGTGTACATGAAGCGTGTTAACAACACAAAATTTGACTTCATATCACTCGTGTTGCATGTATATGACATGCTTATTGCTGCTAAGAATAAGTTTGAGGTTTTAAAACTCAAAGTTCAGCTTGATTACGAGTTTAATATGAAAGATTTAGGTCATGTTAAGTGTATATAGGCATGAAAATTCCGAGGAACAAAACATCAGGAAAACTTAAGTTGAAGCAGACGCGGTATGCAGAAAAAGTACTCGCTAGATTTAACATTCCAATTCCTAAAGTTGTAAATACTCCATTCTCTGCACTCTTTAAGCTTTCAGCAGTTTTATGTCCAACTAATGCAAGTGCAAAAGTATTCATGTTTTTTATTACTTATGAAAATGAAGTTGGCAGCATTATGTATCTAATGGTATGCACTAGACCTGACATAGCATATGAAGTTGGGAAGGTGAGTAGATACATGTCAAATCCTGGACAAGAGCATTGGAAAGCTGTGAAGTGAATAATGAGGTATATCAAGAGTTCTCTTGATACTGGATTATTGTTTGATGCACAATCAACATTCCAAGTTTGTTCGTGGTATATGTTGATGCTGAAAATGAAGGAGATTTGGATAAGCGAAGATCAACGACTGAATATGTTTTTGCTCTTGCTGATGGATGCATAAGTTGGAGATTTACACTTCAAAAATGTATTTCTCAGTCGTCTATAGAAGCTGAATACAATGTTGTAGTAGAAGTAGCAAATGAGTCAATTTGGTTGAACAAGTTGACCATTGAGATAGGGCTTGCACACAATGATGAGAATCTTGACTATGACAGCTAGAATGCACTTCATCTAGCATCAAACAATGTGATGGATGGTAGGGTAAAGCACATTGATATCTGATATCATTATATCAGACAAGTGGTGTCTGATAATGCGTTTAAGCTCATCAAAATTGATGGTAAGCTCAATCTTGCCGACGCATTGATTAAAATGATTTCATTGGAAATTTTTCCAAGCATTGTGCAAAGTTGCAAATGTTGCATAAAAATAGTTAGTCTAGTAACTCTTGTACATGTATTCTTCATCCGATTTTTGCCGGCTACGGCTAAATTCTAATAAACTTTCAACTATGAGGGAAAGCGTGATTTAGCTCTACTTTCTAGAATCTCTAGTAGAGATACATGTGGATTGCATTAATTATCTCTCCAAGACTTGAGTCAAGGGAGAGTTAGTTAGGTAAACTCTATCTTAGATTAACTTCAGTTAGCAATAATTATGGTTAGGAAATTTAGCTGTGGTTAGGTTAGCTAAGATGTGCATCTTATATTTTCTTGTATAGAAGAGAGAAGAAATCATTCACTACCTACAGTTCAGAGTTGCACTTTGAGAGTGAGCAAGAAAGATGAGAGCTTGGTTACTGAGGCCGTGTATAATCTTTTGCTATAGTAAAGATTCTACTTTCGCCTGTGAACGTAGCCTATGGAAGATAAATCATGTTCACTCGATGTTGTGATTGTCGTGTCGATGTTGATTGTTGGGCTTCACAAAAACAACAAAAAAAAATTCACGCATACGCTGATAAACATATGAGATTTGCCACTCAAGTATGTTATCAGCCTCCACACACACAAAAATTTTGGTTGTTTTTTGTGAATTTTTCAATAAATATTTTGTTTGGTTCATGTACATGATTTGTCGCTCACGACCACAAAGAAAACTAGATCCTTATTAAAAACTTACAAAATGTTTAGTGCAAGATGTGGCTAGCACTCCAAAATATATATAGGATAGCAGCAAACCTAATTCTAACCTTAACTAAAGCAAGCCTAAACCTATCTCTAACTCCAATTAGGTTAACTAGAGTTTGATTCAATACTTGAATTAATAGTTACATTATAACACACTTATTTTGATTCCATAATCACAATTAGCATATAAGGTCATGTACTAAATTTCCACATGATGTAAAGAAAATCAACTAATTGATTGAGGCTACAACTATAATACAACTTTCTTAATGTATGATGATGTATATCTTTGAGAAATTTAACACTTAGTTAAGTTAGTGAAAAAAAAACACTCATGTTAATGCATCAAATTCCATGTATTGTAGTGTTTTTTTGACGTGGTTGAAAAACGTTTCATTTACTCCATGGCCAAATCTCCCCAAAAATGGAGTTTGGTAGCCCCTTTACAACAACGACAATTTGTGATGTACGAGCCCAAATTTTCTCCTTGAAGAATCCTTTGCACTTCATGACATGACGGTCATTTGCATCACTTCTTCCTCTCCAGTCCTCCCTCCTATCACTGATGCATTCGTCACCTCTTTGCAAGCGGATCGACGCTTGGTCTTACCCAGATCCGATCGGTATCTGGGTAAGACCTGACTGCCCCAGACTCTCTTGGCCTGGCCCCAGACCCTCGACGAGGGTCAATGAGACCATCGACGACCCATGTTAAACCCTTCAACCCTTTCTAGGGCTCCTTTCTTCTCCGGATGAGGAGAACCTAAGTATACTCTCTTTGAGAACCAGTTGGGACTACAGCAACCTCGCCTTCTTCTGTTCTGCTTAGGGCTTGGAAGAAGTACGTCAGACTTCCTGTCACAGCCGTCGATGATGAGCGCCAGTTAGCTAATCCTAGCGGTCCCACAGTGCATATTTCACTCTAAGAGATTATGCATCAACGTCATTAAATTTTGACGTGAAAATATATATGTTCGTAACTTCACGAGGGCTCGATCATTGCCAATGCAATCTTTTTCTAGAAGCATCAGCTGGCTAAAGAAGTCAGAAGGTGTATGAACTCTCACTGATTTGGATAAGATGAATTTGGATAATTGGGAATAAAATATAGAAGTAAAGTGTACTTTTACCAAAAAAAATTCACAATCCACATTTCAGAAGAGTCAAATATGTTGAAAAAGAAAATAACTTTCCCTATTATATATTGGAATAAAATAAATTTTGAACATGTAGAATACATATTAACTTGTAAATTGGATGAAGAAAATGTGAAATTTGTATTTAATCGGTTCAGTTTATCAATTTCACTCTAATATATTCCATATTCTGAAATGATTTTAAAATTGAAACTTTATAGTGATGAGGGATAAACAATCCATGTGACAAAAATTGCTGTCCGTGCAATGTTGGTCTACAACACGTTCCTCTAATTTTGTTTATCTCTAGCGC
Organism: Marchantia polymorpha subsp. ruderalis; assembly: GCA_037833965.1. Classification (NCBI taxonomy): domain Eukaryota; kingdom Viridiplantae; phylum Streptophyta; class Marchantiopsida; order Marchantiales; family Marchantiaceae; genus Marchantia; species Marchantia polymorpha. Next base: position 26,879,687 of record AP031351.1, on the reverse strand, counting down.
ATACTTTGACTACTCATATGCTGTAGCATATCATTCAATAGCAGCACCACACAGTTTGTTCATTGAGTGCATGAGGCATAACTCAGGACTCTACAAATCTAAACGCTAAAATGACGAAATTTTTAGTCTCATTAAATCTGGTTAATGTGAGAACAGATATATTCACGATCAATTCTGAACATATTCATTAAATTTATTCCCAACTTGTTTATGTTAATACAGTCATCGTATTTCTGTACGTCATGTATTCAGATATATCCGTTTTGTTTGATCTGAATCTTGTTTTGACAATTCAAACTTAATTGATCTTTTGCGATGTTTCCAATTTCATTAATCTAGAATTATTATCTAGGGAAGTAACCATAGTTAACAAAATTAAGCATATATATATATATATATATATATATATATATATATATATATGGACTCTTTCATATTCTGAAAATACAAATTAAGTTTTTAATGACATATGTTGAAGACATAAGATTTCAAACCTATCAACGAAATGGTATATACATTTAACATGATATTGGTTTTATAAAAAACAATTCCTAAAAAGATCTACCCTTTACAATACATATATCTTCGATAATTATTTTTTATTTATTCCAATTGACATGTTTTTTAAGAATAGTTTATCCAATGTTAAGACTACAATGAGCAAATCTAATAATCTGTTTTTTCTCTTGGAAATGTAGTTTGGAATGAACTCAATCACATGTGTATTGAATGTTGCATAAGACAGAAAATTAGATACCATTTTCACTGTCTTGGTATAGAAAAAATTACTGATTAGTTCTAACTATGTTAGGTTGGATATCATAAAAGGAAGAAGTATCCATACAGAAAATTACTGTACTTGGGTATGCAACTTCAATGCCATACATTTGCAACTGATATACAAAAATAAAGATCTTCCATAAAAGATTGCATAATGGTCAAAGGACATTATTTTTCTCGAAAAGGACACATGAACATTAGATGTATGGCTAACATCATTAGATGTAGCATAATATCTTTTTTTCAATTAAATAGTAAGACTGTATGAAGAATACAACCTTTTCTCTAATTCATTTTGGATTGATCAAATTGGTACAGAAGTTGTAACACAGGAAAACTACAGAAAACACCACTTATTTGAAGAACCCAGTGACCATACAATTTAGAAAGTAGGATTTTTTGCAAACAATAACCGCTTAAATAATACAATTCGAGTCGAAGGTAGCGAGCATAATTTGATCTTGGATATAAAAATATTTCTGCCTTTATGCTCCCCACGTGACGGCTCTAATGTTCGTGCATCTCGTCAGGAAAGTGGGCCACACGCTGAATATCAGATCAATTCTGCCTTGGAAGAAAATAAATAATATTTCTCTATATCTACAGATTAATGATTATTAGGACTTGGCATGGATGCTACTATACTCGCAAGAAAATATCCAAAACCACGGACAATTAGACTGAAAAAACTTGAGAAATTCCATCAAGCCCTAAAAGCAACAAACAAAGGCAAGAATGTAATACTATCACAAAACAAAAACAAAACATGTGTCCTCACACCTAAAATACCCAAGTTAAAGTATCTATAAGCATGATAAATAATTCTAGTTTATGTAATGCAATGAAACGTTTCTACATGAAGTAGTCCACTAAACATTCTAATGTTCTAATGAAGATAAATTGCAGGGTCTGAATTCGTGTGGAGTATGAAAATTTCAATTACAGCTGAAGAGTAAGCTCGTGGAGCAGAGATGACAAGGATCGAAGAGAGGAAGATGGAAACGTAGCGGAGAAGGCTGCGGCGGCTCTGCGTGCTCTTCATCACATTACGGAAGCATGATGATCGCGTGTGAGGAAAGTGTGTCTTCCTCGTAGAATTGGCTTGACCAACGAGGACGAGGTGACATCAGACGGACAGCAAAGCGCTTTCGTAGCGAAGAACGGGAGGGAAACAGGGAGCTTGTCGTGTGCTGCGCTGTTGTTGTTGTTGTTGTTGCTGCTGCTGCTGCTGCTCGTGTTTTTGTGCACTTTATTTGTCGAATGCGCTCCGAGAGATGCGAGCCCCGTTCCTCACGAGTCGAAAAAGTCGTTTCCTGGCTTACCATCATTGGAATTTGGACATCCGTCCTTCCCTGCAGGATGCTTTGGGTCCTATCTTTTTCCCCAAGATAGCAAAAGCAGTTTCCTCGGCGAAGGAATGTCGTTCGATGGTTGAAATGAACAGGACGGTACTTTCACCACGACGATTACTTCGGCTCCTCCCCCCACTACAGGACAGTTATTTACAGAATATTCGGCGAATTGCAGTCCTCGTTGAAGCCAACCTGATTCAATGTGCATTTCGTGATTTGATTCCTAATCAACTGTACCGAAAGTACGCCATTCCGTTGAGATTCAGGACGGACGAGAAATTTGAAAGCAGCACAAAATGGTTACACCGTCAGGCTCTTCATTAAACCCTAACGTTCTGTTGGTATACACCTAATAGATCAGAAACCGACTACGGGCACACAGCAAAACTCAATTATCGGTGACAAAGTTGGACTCCATCTTTTTAGTTGAACCAAAGCCCTACTGTCGTGAGGCACGAGGCGGACTGGGCCATCGTCGCTCCGGTTGAGGAGGGTTACAGTCGCCAGGAGTGAGATGCTGGGCCGGGTTCTGTATGGTAGCAGCTACATGGCCACTGTCACCCTTCCGTTGTTGTTTTCCCAATCCCCTCATATAGTGAACTCGACGCAAGTTTACGCCGTGGCTGCACTCTCCAAACATTTCAGCATTTCGCACTGGAGCTCCTAAATTTTCGGTAGTCACAGAGGAGAATGGCTGGACGACTGAGGACGGCAGAAGAGGACGTTCGCATGCGCGATGCCGAAATTCTAAAATTAAGAGACCTTGTTACGAGTTTGGAGGCTGAGGGAATGAGACTCGATTCTGAGTTGCGATCAAGCTTTACAAAGCTGCACAATGACAAAGAAAGTGCAATTAATGAAGGCAGAGTTCTTCTCTCGCAGGTACGAAGATTGTCCCCTCCTCTTGGTGAGGCTTCGTCCGTCCTGTCTAAGCTGATCCAACGAATTAAAAGAAAAGGTGATACACCCGAATTCCTGTAGATTTAACGTGCTCCCTGACATCAGTTCCTGGCTTAAGAGAGGAAGGCAAGAAAGTCATTTCCAGAATTTACATGAACTGAAATTATGTACTGAATTTGAATGAAATTTTCCAGTCTTACGACATCTTTGACGAAGCTCCTATCTGATGTAAATCCGCCCGGCGTAATACTGCAGCTTTCAAGACGGGACGCGGAAGTTGCCCTTCAGTCTAAACAAATTGAGAAGCTAAGAGCAACCAATGCAAACCTTAGCGCCCGGCAAGCGGATTACAAAGAAGAAATTAAGAGGCTGAAGGCTGAACAGAGGCATGAAATAAGCGACCTACACGAGAACCTACAAGAAGCACTTGCTTCAAGGCATGCAAAAGAGGTCATGTCTCCACCTAATCTACAGGACTCATGCAACATTTAGCATTTGACTTAAGTTTGAATTCAAAGCCGGGCGATAATTTTGATTTATGATAAGTATGTGGACGTAGTGATAGCAGGAAGAGGTAAACCTTGAAGTGTTTCAAATAAGGCAGTTAGGAGAGGGTTATATCTGCAAATAAGTCTTGTGATCACTCTTGAAAGTGCACACTTAAACTAACGATGTAAAGTAAGTTCGCTTGTACAGGTCTGCTCCTCTTGAAAAGGAATGCAATCTCGATTTCTACATTCTCATTGCGGGGTTAGCTCATCGGGATGACTGGCATCAAGCATCAGAAACTGATATTCCATTATCGACTCGACTTTGCAGATGGAGCTTGCCTCGTACACAGAAAAATGCAGTGGATTGGATCAAGAAAGACAGAGCTTACTCCTTCAACTCCATCAAGCATTAGAACGAGCTAATCTTGCTTCTCAGCGAGCGGAGGTAACTGATTTGACCTGGATGTATGCATCGTCCACGACCCTACATCTTTAGGTCACTACACGTCAGATCGAATCGTACTCCGGCACCGAAATGAATTGAGGAACCCAGTAATTACGAGTTTGTCTTCTTTGAGAACATTACATAACCTTTCGTTGTTTGTTTGGGGGTATAAGGAGCTGCAAGGAAAGCTGCAATCCACTGCAGAAAAAAGAGCGAGAGTATCTGAAAATGTTGCTGGAGAAATGGTAGAGCATTTGAAGCGCCTGACGTGCCACATGAAAGAGATTGAAACATCCATGGACAAGACAGCACTAGGTTTTCCAGTGGGTGTCTTTAAAAAGAAGGCGGTCGCCGCAAGCCTGGCCAAATTATCCAACAAACTCGCACATGCAGAAGCAGCATCGTTGGACATTCTGACACATGCAGACAGCCTAAATGCACCTCTAAAGCCTGGTATACAACCGGGAAAAGAAGAGTGCGGGAGACAAGTTTCCTGCGGTGTCCCGGGTGAAAGTAAAGAGTCTTGGTCAGATGGCGAACACTTACCCAATCAACTTGAAAAAGGAAGTTCGGTGAAAGCCAGAGGAATGGCTTTCACAACCTTCCAGAAATGGGTGACCTGGAAGTGGAGGTGGGCAGCGTCTGCGACCAAAGCAGAACGATTGAAAAACCAGCTGATGCTAAAATCGGTTCCGACTGAGGCCAAGATCCAGATCGATGAAAGTCAGCAGAAGGGTTCCGAACTGTATAATTCTGGAGTTGATAATAAAAACCTCGGTGATGTATTCTTGAAGCACAAGCTAGTGCCTCTAATTATGATGGCATGGCGTGCATTTTCCAAGTTGTCAAATTTGGAAAGGGTTACTGATGCTCGAAACGAATCCTTGAAAAAAATAATTTCGGCACTCCCTTGGTGGATTCGTCGGGTAGGGGAAAGAAGGGCGTTGGAGCGTTGCTTCTTCCACTGGCAGCTCCTCGCACTGAGGGCCAATCGAGCGGCAATTCAAGAGCAGCAGCAGACACAGACAATAGTCTCGTCCGGACCGATTCTACAATCTAAGGTCGAAAGAAATCAAGTGCCCGCAGTGGTACCTACAGCACCGCTTCCTTTTCCAGTAAGGACCATCTACCGAGATGCTGAGGCACAAACTGCAGAAAGCTTACGAAGTTCTGAGATTGAAGTGAAACATGAACAAAATCTGAGTGGAACAAGAGCCATCGCACATAGAAGTAGGCCAGAACCCAAAGCGGCACCACCTTCAGTTGCAAAGAGCGAAACTCGCTCGAGATTCAGTGGAGATGCCCAGCGTATGTCGAGAAACCAGGAGACGAAGAGTCGGATAAATACCACATCCGCCGCTAGGCCATTAAATGGTTTTCAGGTGTGAGCGCTTTTCCATGTTAATCACAAGTGAAAGACTGTCAACATTCACAAAATTTCGAGTTGTCGCATGCTTTGTCGACATTGTACATTCACAAAAACATTCAGCTGCAGAGTTTCATCACTCCTCACGTCCCTACAATGCTCTTCCAGACCTCGTTTCGGGAAGAGCTGAAAGAATTGCAGGACGTGGTGTCTCGGGAAGTGGACTCTGTGAAACAGGTATGCTCCGGCAGCTCTTTGCCTGATTTGCGTGCTTCTCAAGGTTAGTGCACTTGCCTGCCCAAGTATGGCAGAGAAAGACAAATGGATGTGAGAAATGCATGTAAGTAGTACGTGCGCGTACTTCACAAACACTACACTAACCATCTGTCCGTGAACAAAACGCTTTTCGCAGATCCTTCCCCAAAGGCCACGTAGTACTTTCGGAAGGCTATCTGGCGCTGGCGAGGTCGACCCAACCAAGCAAGCACTGAAATCCGTGTTCAGTGTATGCAATAACTTGGCACAAGCTTTAGATGAGGTACGTGCTCAGTTGTTTGGGGCAGAAAGCCAAACAAGAGATCCGACACAGTGGACGGCAGGCGGGAAGATGAAAAGATGCAGCACAAAGCAGTCAGAATCACAAGATGACTGTGAAGCAGGTGGGTCAGCCTTCAAGGGCAAAGACAGCGGTAGGCAACAAGATTTGCCAGAAACAATTCAACACTACGCGCTGCCGATTGGCAGAGTGGGACGGTATAGGTCCCCTCACCAAAAACAGCCAAGAGAAGCTATGGCTATGACAGCTGGAGAGGGATGGCCTCACTCATCTGGTGCATCTAGCAAGACGCAACTCCGTACACCACGACATCCGTATGGAAACAGTGCAGACCAGCCTCACTACCTGCAAGAAGAAAAAAATAGCTTCTACAGATACAGGAATGGAAGGGCAGAAAGCCAGACCGATCGACGCCCACTGGAAAGGGTTCGTGTTCAACGTCATTCTGCCCGAGCAGAGAGAGATAACAACCACGAATTCAGAAGTGCAGAACACGAGTTCCAAGATCAGCATCCTTATGGAAAACCTGGTGTCAAATTGCAGCATCCTCAAGCAGGAAGAGATGATGGTATCCAAGTAAGATCGGAAGGATTGTCAAAACAGCAATTACTGATTTCAGATAATAGCCGAGTCGGAGGTCGAGTTGCAAACTTTAAGACGTTGGCCGGAAAATCTGATAAAGATGTGAGCACATCACTATCCAGGCCCCCACCAGATTGCCTTCACACAACTGTGGTACAAATTTTGAATCAAGACAATAATAAGATAGGAGAAGTAGCCATCCACACACACCCGCTCAATGGTGGTGGTGGGAGTGGCAGGGGTGTGTGTATGTCAAGAGGAGCTGATGCGAGGATCCCGACAAGGGAGCAGAGCGTCAAGCGCGGAATAGGTGACAGTGCTACAATCACTCAAGAAGAGATGTTACCGATGCCATTGGAGGCCCGAGAAGATCATCCCCGTCCTTCTACAGCCCCTGGCAGGTCCACGGACGTTTGCAGGCCATCGCTCAGGCCTGCAACGGCGGCGGCGCTTCGCTTCCAGCCGAACTCCACGATTGGAAGACATACCAAAGCACCAAACCTAGGAGCAACTCACAACTTTATCGCGTCATTGAGAAGAAAACAGTGCATTGGTTCAGACTACGCGGAGCTTTTAAGGGCAGAAATCGTTCGCTTGAGAGAGGATCGCCTCTCTCTTGAAGGCAAGTCATTGAACATGGCAATCAATCCACAACGAGAGTTGCCCTCGACGGGAAGACCTGGCTGGCGAAACGTCTACTAGAGCGATTTTCAGGTTTCTGCTCAAGCCTCGCCTTTTGGTGATACTACAACCACAGACCAGCTGCAAAAAACCATGAGTCCTGGTTTTCCTCACCAGCTCCACTCTTGAAACAATCAACAGCAGCTCTGGATCCAACTATAGACCGGACAGAGCAATCCTTCATCGAATGCTGGTCGCGAAGGGCAAGTTGCATTTAATAAGGAAAACCCCCACATCAACAGGCTCTGCTCGAAGCTGCACGGTCACATTCTGGAATCAAACAGTGGCAACACTTCACTGTTCACTAGAAGAAAGTTCGAATGACGTGCTATGTGAGATGCCAGGGCCACCTTTTCAATCGAAGACTTCATAGCTCATCAGAGACAACAGTGGAAAGTTTCGAACTGCTTATCAGCAGCAAGCTATGAAAGAAGTTTGACAAAAGTTGCAAAGGCTCCCATTCGGGCTAAGTCGAGTAAGAAGTTGCACGAAAAACAGAAGAACAGGTGTTTCTGGAGGGGCGTAACCCTGACGCATACCCAACCAGCACGCTTTCAATGTACATTCTGCTAAGTTTCGTGATCCAAGCTGCTGCATAGTGATCAAATCCAGGATTGCGATAAGAGAGCTGGCGTGAGTTGAACTGAAGTTGAGATGAGATAATGTATCTCTATCGAATTTCAAATATAAACCTGCAAGAACTCCTACGAAAGTCTGCAGGGAGTAAGCAAGGACATAAGTTGCTGATCTGCGCGACCAATGCAAACCCAACTGCATGCTGCTTTAGGTAACAAAAGATCCACGAGTTACAAAAGGCAGGAAGCCTTTCAATTTTCTACCTACTACAGGCTCAACTGATTCCGTCTGCCTCACTAGTTTGCGAAATTGAATCCTTCGATATTTGTCTTCACCAACCGCAGTGCAGATTTCCAGTTCGCGTCCAATCTCGGGTCCCCACTGGCAAAATCTTGCTCCACCCCTGCAATAGATCATTTGACAACGTGAAGTTCTCATGTGAGAAGATGAGCTCTTCATAGGCTTTACAGAAATTCCGACGGTGACAAATTCGCTTCAATGGTGCACCCGGCATCTTCCGGACCAAGCTGGGTACGAACAAGACCCCACACCAACTTCCGGCCTTCACATATCCAATCCAACAAACTCGACTGGAAAAATCAACGATAGGAGACTCTGCCCGCGGCGTCAGTGCATTATTTTCACACTTTCTCCATTCCTCCTTTCTGTTCTCCTTTCAGGTATCTCCAGCATCGCTTGTTAACACCACCAATTTTCTCCTCGACACCTGATTTTGGAGCCCCTGTTGAGTACAAATTCACCACAATCACAGTAAGCTATGAACCCAGCGAGTTGCTCTATATCATAAGCCAGTAAATGAATCAAAAACGACAAGATCAAGATTGACTCCATGATATGACCGAAAGTTCGGAAATTTTGAAGATCAAATTAAATGATGCCGTGAACATACTTCTACTTTTGCTATAAACAGAAGGTATCTAGAACTGTCTCATGGGTGTGGTACAGCCAAAAGGTAAAAAAGATGATGGATGATCAGTCCGGACTAGCTCAACAAACGTTCAAAGAAGGTGATTGCACATATGTGTGTAACAGGAAGGACGACAACCTCCTTACATCGAAACGAACATAAAAACAATTTTCAGGCTTCGGGTTTTGACAATGGCATCAGATTTAGAGAAGAACACCGAATAACGTCCGAGGATTATGAAGAACGCACCCTGCTGCAACCGACTGACCAGCATGCTCAGTATGCTCGGACACAAAAGTAAAATTCAAATTAGACAGCAGCCTACCTGAGGCATGAAATATCCCCCACGCAGCTCCATGTCGAGCATCCTGCATTGTCAAGAAACCACTAAGCTTACTGGCTCCCGTGCAATACATCTACACTGAAACCTACACGATGTTAAAGCGCAAATAGTTCCCACGATCTGCAGTACTGAGCAGTCTCGCCGACCATTCCAAAAGAGGGCAATTTAGACGCTGATAAATTTCTACCATCATAGCTGGCAGTTGGACAATTACTAAGAGAGGGCATAACAGTATGTTTCATCCCACGCTATCGAAGTTAAGACATTCCAAAAAAACAATCGTATAAACCCTTCTCATGATCGGACTTGCTTGCTTTCTTATTGCATTGTCAATTTCAACCTAATCTATCGTTTTCGTCCACATACTGCAGTGTGATGATAATGATCACTAATCCTGTACAGAATATTACAACACGAGATCAATCTTGAGCCAAGCACCTTTCCAAGCTGGATTCTTGTCAGCTGGTAGAACGTATCCGGCTCCCAGTGTCCTTTACAGACCTTCGCGCCAACACCCCAGTTGGGTAAAAACTGCAGCACTTCGACCAGATTCTTCTTCTTCCGTGTCTTGGAGCTTGCTGCGGACGCAGCGGTGGATGCCGACGAGCAGAATCGCCGGAAGGCCAGCAGCGCAGCGGAAGCATTGGAAGCCATGAATCCGAAACCCGCTTGCAATCCCTCACTTTTGATTTCAATGCACTTCGATCCGCGTCATGCAAAGGTACGATCGATCGCGGAACCTCCACCAAATTCGCCGACTCCGGCCTCCTCCCGGTCCCGATGACTGACCAGTGCACATCGCTGATGCTCTCGTCGCACGGAGCTCCTTCTGTCGTGACCGGACTGGACTGCGTTCAGAGAACCCTAACATCATGCCGCGCAGAGAACCGCGTCCGACCCTATGAATCCAGCACTGGGAATCTTCAGCTAAAATTTTCTTGATGTGCTGCATGTCTCTTGTATTTGTAAAAGCTTCCTCTTTGGATCTGTCTGTAATTAATCCTTGCATGCATTATCTACAACAGAATGTCATACATTCATTACCTGAATCTTTGACATTTCGATGCCGTCAGCATATCGTGCCGAAAGGTTTGATTTCATTCAAGGGGTTGCAAAAAGATATAGTCATGATTTGTCCCCATCTTACACTGAAAATATCAAGTATTACATTTTACACTTCTATAATTATGAATCTTAATTTTTAAGAGTACAAGAAGCTTTCCCAAAACTTTTCTATCATTTGAATAAACAAAACTTTATTACTCATAGCAACTACCAAACTTATCCTCAAATTGTTTGACATCAAAACCAACTTACTTTTTATGTAATCTTTTGGACGAAGGCAATCTCTAACGTTGATTTAAATGTTATTACAATGCGCAAAACTTTTCTTCATGAAAATCATTGCAAAGTTGCAACCAGATTTTTTTCCTGATCACGATATTATATTAGTCATTACGAATAATGATTCAAAGTCTGCTTCACGTTTGAAATTGTCATGTCTGAAATGTGTAATATACTGATGTTTCATTTGATGTAAGTTGGTGTTAACTGATTTATTTCGAGTAAGCAATTAAATTATTAACACTTTTGGACTCTTTAGTCATGTATTTGCTGCTTTGTTTATATTGGATCTGAGTTTCAGAGTTAAAATAGATTTCAAGAGTTTATATTTATTTAAATCTTAATTTCAATATCTGATTGTCATAGTATTTTTCATTTATTTTATTGAATCATCTTGATTTTTCCATTAGAATCAAGCAAGTCATATTTTTAAATAAAAAGGAAATAATTCTTAAAATTCATATTGGATTCAAGTGAAATTTTGTACACACAAAACCTCATGATGGAATATTAATTTTTCATAATGAGCTAAGAGTATTGATTTGAACAAGAGTGAGTGATGACTGCTAAGTTGAAGAATAACTGCAAAACGTTCGACATTTATTTTTATATAACCAATCTATTACACATGTGCAACCAATCATTACTCAATTATCCCTGTAGAGTGAAATCAAAATCAAGTGATAATTCAAAATCATAGAGTATCCATAATAATCATTTGCTATCAATAGATTGTTATTAATATGATGTATAGGCCATGTATTGAACCGTATTTTAAAACATGTGTTAATATTATTTACTCATAATTATATCAATCATTTCACAAACAAATTTTAAGTAAATTCCAAAATTTTATTTTTCACAAAATAATGATCAGCAATCATATGATGAAAGAATTTGAAAAAAATATGAAAATCAATGAAACAATGATGATATCTTTATTTGTGGTAAATTATATTTAAGTGATAAATTATTTTTATAATATTTTTAGAGTTAAAAAATGATATTTAAATCAATGAATATGATTGCTTTGAATGAAACGATATAAATGATCCATCAAAGAAAAAATTAGAAAATTATTTAAAAAAATCATTTCTTTTATTTTATACAATGAAAATGCTAAAAAAAGAAATATAAAATATAAAATATTATAAAATTATGAATATATATATATATATATATATATAATTGATACATATTGCAACACATATGTTTGAATCTACAAATTTTGTCCATCAAATTCAATAAATGAAAAAATATTGGATTAATTGTCAACAGTAATATATTTGTATATGTGAAATTTTATAATTTATGATTATCACGCAATTTTTCAAGCATGAATTATATCAACGCTTACAATTATTTATACTCAATATTTAAAGCTCACGTTCTTCCTGATCGTCCGAACCCACAAAGTGTCTAACGAGTTTTTAGCTGAAAGTTAATATTTTATATCTTCTAAGAGTATAGATTCATAGAGATGGCAGCCTCTCACAACCTAGGCCAGATCAGAGTACGGTCTATTTTCATTTTAGACTGCATGCCACTGCTATTGCAAACGGTTTATAGTACAAAGTGCTTGATAAGCTTTAGATTTATGTGATCAACTGTATCATTAAACTTTTCATCTTAGCTTCACAAAAGTAGTGACTAAATGCAAGTGAGATAACTAAATCTGATATGAGCTAGTTATTCGTTGTATATCTGCTAGTTAGAGGAGCAACAGCTGTGATAACGTGTCACAATCAATGTATGAGGTGGGCATATAGATCAATGAAAGCTTTTATTGTAGATTATGTTGACAACTTCATTAGGAATCTAGCTACCAACATGGAAGTTGGAATCCAAATTAAATTTGATTGGTATCCATTGTTTGAATTTGACTTTTGGAGATTATGGCTATGATGGATACATGTTATTGCATAACCTCGAGTGTCCAAAGCTCAAAGTGAATTTGACTTGTTCGAAATTTCAATTTTGCTATATATATGATTGGAATGTACTTATGAGAGTAACTAAAAGTTACGGTATTTCTGCACGAGAATGTTTGCAATAAGATGATGTTATATATATGTTGAAACAAAGTCAATTTAAACTGTCATCTGCATAAACTTGTGGAGGTTGGAATGTAGAAAGTAATATTAAGTATGCAGGCTGAATATCCAACTGAGCGAGAGTAATTTGTTGCAACTATATCAGAAAGTTTGGAGAGTTAGAGTACAGGGGACTGCGAGTATTCAATAGTAGGGACGATCACACGAGTAAGACGCTTGCTTGCGGGGTTAAAATCCCCCCTTTTTTTTCAATAGAAGGCAAGTGAGTTACTAGTGACTGGCCTAGAATAATTGTGACTTTCGTCTGGCCGTGTTCAAGTGTAATTTGGCCAGACAAATAGACAGTCGTGCAAAGGCTGCGATTGTTCGGGGATTGGTCCCAACCCGCTTTCCACCGTCCAAATTACTTTGTCTGGAACATTTAACACTCCGTACGTCTATGCAGATTACTTTAAGCCACTTGGTCTCGATCCCTGGTTCCATCACCGCTTGTTGATGACCTGCCTGTAGACAATTTAGATAACACCACGAGCTGAGAGTGCAATCTAATTGGCAAAATTAATCATCGTGCATTAAAGAAAAGCGCGAATGACACTTTGTGCAGCGCATCAAAGATCACAAAACACAAACTGATGTTGCAGTATTCCCAAATCGTGATGTTGTGCCGTCAGGAACGTCGAAAGAAGCATAGCGAGCAAGTGGAGCGAAGCATGGACGACGGACGTGGGTCCGACGGTCGTTCACGAGTATGACAAGAAGACGAGAATCTCGTCAAGAATTTGGTGCCCTATCATCGTCGACGTCGAGGTTCCGAAAGAGGCAAATCGAGCCACGTGGGAGTGTGTAACGGACCGAGGCTCGGGGCAAAAGCGATGGCTCGGGGAAAAGCCGGAGCCCGACCGATGTCGGAGCGCAGGCCTGCGACGCTCTCCGCCTGAGTCAGCAGCGAACCGACCCAGCTGGACTCGAGACCTTCGCCGAATTGGCTTAGAGCTCCGCCAAAGTTTGGCGGAGCTCTGAGCTGTTTGCAGGCCAAACTGACCAAGCAGCGCGGTGTGTCAGCTCTCGTGGAGTCCACGCGCCTCTCGCAATGCGGCTTCCTGTGCTGAGTTGTCCGGACACAAGGGAGGCTCGGAGACGATTCTGTCGCTCTCTCGTCCACTTCAGCAATCGCAGCATCGCAGTTCCCAGTTGCACGAGACAGAGGCGGCACGAAGGCAGAACGCCTTCGCTTAGTCAGCGCGAGGCGTGAGTAGGCGATGAGAGACGAGCCAAGGGGAGGCAAGTGAGGAGTCGACTCGGATCGTTCCCGTCCATTTCAGCAGCGGAGTCTTTTGAGGGCTCGATTATTCGGCTTCGACAGATCGGGTCGATAAATCACCCCTCGTTCTGGTTGAATGTGCTGACATTGAAGCAATCATAATTGTACAGCACCTACCACCTGCCCCATATTTGTTGCGCTTATAATATTGAACCCGCGGCGAGCCTCATCTTCTGTGGCGCTCAGAGCATTCGTTCCGTACAGCTGGCGTGGAATTTGTAGCTGTAGCGTCTGGCATTTCCGGCTTGTGTGAGGGTATGGGTTTATGATCAGCGTCGGCGGTCGTTTGTTTGTGGGAGTGTGTGTTCGGGTGATCCTTCTGGCACCCTGTTGTGGGCTTAGGATCGGATTTTCTTTACTGCTCAGCTGTCCGCGAGCGGGCGGCGGCTCGTGCGGCCTTTCCATGATTGTCTTGGGGAGTCACCTCATTTTGCGTCCAGTCTCGTTTAATGTTCGATGCTCTTTGCCACCCTCTTCTCTCCAGATCAGGAAGCTTTCCATCATGCCGGGAGGTTCTGGAACGAGCCATCCGAGCTTGCTGTTTCGTCAGCTGTTTGAGAAGGAGTCGTCCACGTACACTTATCTGTTGGCTGATTTGAGTGATCCTGACAAGCCTGCCGTGGTGAGTAAGCTCATATTTCATCTCTGCCTCGTGCAGTTTGGTCGCAAGAAGACGATGAAAGATCGATGTCATGTGATCAATCCGCCGTCATTTGTCCATGGCATGGAAGTAAGAGTAGAAGACGTTACACTAACATGCGGTATGAGCAAGGCTTTTACTTTTGGCATATTTACTTGAGATCTATGACATTCGATCAAGAGTGCGTCAACTACTTCGCAGCAATGTGTGAGCTCATCCTCCGTTTAGATTCGTCACAGAAGCGTTTATGCTAAATGTTCCAAGTGTATGAAACGTACCGCATGCTACTACCGTAGTTGAGAGCGTACTGTTATGAAAGAGTAACCTACCTTGAGTCGTACGATCTTCTCACCTCTGCCTCTTGCGTTATGTGATAAGATCACGATGAAAGAGAAGCAGAGTAAGACGGAACGATTTTAATTTCATAAAATTCAAATACATTCCTCGGGGATGAACCAGGGATCTGATAGCTCAACACTTGATATTTTCGTAGCACATGTGAAAGAGAACGATTTCTTTCAATACAGTATCACGAAGCGAAACTCCTTCCCCAGCACTTTCAGTAACATATGCAAATATTTATATAACACAGGAAAGCAGCGAATGGCATCTTGTTTCATGCAAGTAGAGCTCTGACGACTACGTTTATCTTTTCCATTCGCAGCTTGTGGATCCAGTCGACCGTACCGTGGAAAGGGACTTGAATCTTATCAAAGAGCTTGGTTTGAAATTGCTTTACGCGATAAACACACACGTCCATGCGGATCATGTTACAGGGACGGGCTTGTTGAAGGTTAGCTGAATATCTGAATTATAAACACGAAACGTAAATTTTATGCGGATATGAGGCACCTACTGGAGAAAGCAATGAGATTTTAGTATGCATGCTGTTCTTACTGATTCATTTAAGAGGCCAATCTTTAATTTGGTTTTATAATGTTTTCATAATACGCCTTCTGTTTCGTCATGTGCAAGACCAAACTCCCAGGAGTTCAATCCTTGATATCCAAGGCAAGTGGTGCGAAAGCTGATCATTACGTGGAGCATGGAGACAAGATACAGTTTGGCAGTTTATATCTGGAGGTACATATGTTGCTTATTCTGAATCTCATACGGGTCCTGGCTTTGCGAAAACAGCTCATAATTGCGAAGTAAGCATATTGGAAGTAGATAACAGTGATCATGTAATTATAAACTCTCGTCTGTTGTCCGGTGAAGAGCAGGTCAGAGCCACACCTGGTCATACTGCAGGGTGTGTAACATATGTGTCAGGAGAAGGCCCTGATCAGATATCTCCACGACTGGCATTCACCGGGGACGCTCTACTTATCAGGGGCTGTGGACGTACTGATTTCCAAGTAAGCTTTTAATCAGTACTAAATAATGCGATGATCGGGGATTTGCTTCTGTCTGAATAGTGGGATTGGCTCGCTATGAACTATCTTCCTTCCTTTTGAGGCCAATGTTGATCATCGTTTCTCAGTCTGACGTTCATACGACAAGTTATTCGAGGATGCCTTACTTGGATATTCAACGATGTTGTTCAAGATAAGGATCGTTTCCACTGTATTAATAATTCTTCTAGGGTCATTTCATTCATGTTATAAGTTCTCAAACTCATCGTACGTTGAGTAATGCTTTTAACTATTCTACTAATTCTTCCGGAGAGCAATGTTCTCTCAGGACTATTAATATCTAATAAGATTTTCATGACTGGATACTAGGGAGGAGATCCAGCTCAACTGTACAACTCAGTACATTCACAGGTATTGTCTGTTTGATCTTCACACTTTGTACATATATCAGCATATTCTTGTCTGTGAGAAAAAGGTCGATTTCCATCTCCAGGCCCTTTGTGATAGCTACTTTAAAATTTATGTGGCGTTCCGAACAACCTGAACATGTTTTAGATCTTTCACCAAGCAGCAGATTCTCGTATTCTTGTGTTGGTTGACCATTCATTTGGTCTCCTACCGTCCAACTGACGCTGACAATCGTCTGAGTGGATGTTAGTCTTCAGATGTGCTAATATCTTGTCTTTATTTTTTACTTTTTAACTTCTAACGAGCACTTTGAACACTTAATCTTTTCTGCAATCAGATATTTTCTCTGCCAGAAGAAACATTTTTGTACCCTGCGCATGATTACAAAGGCCAGACGGTAATTTCTCAATAGCGCAATTCTCGATGATGTGGCACAGCTTGCATTTCGACACAGACTCGTTTCGTTTCTACAGACTAAGACTAGAAATGGAATTCTAAGGTTGATCGAAATGGCATTGTGGACGATGTATATTGTGTTCTACGAATGATCTTGAGTGTTTGTCGACTGGCAGGTAACTACGGTTGGCGAGGAGAAGCTGTACAATCCAAGGCTGACGAAAGATTTGGTGCAGTCTCTATCATAGACTAACTTGAACAATTCGCATGAAGCGTATCTAGCATTTGCTTGTTATGACAAAAGGAATCGATTGTCCTGTGTATAGTGATGCGGTTTATTATGTCTCAACTATACTGAACTGGACGTATGGACTTATTTACTTGTTAGGATAGGATTTGGATAGGCCTTTCTTAGTTGCTGCTAAATTAAATCTATGGTCGTTCGTATTGACAACGTTGTCGTTGCGGCGCAGGAAGGATTTAAGACCATCATGAGCAGTAAGTGAACATCATGAACGTCTACTTTCCTTTTCGTTCTTCTTCCATTATAGATGGCTTTATGATTGACAATTACTGGAGTGGATTACATAAGGTAGCTGGCTTTCTCATGACTTTCTTTAAGGCGAACCTTGTTCAGAGGCGGTAATTGACTACCGATTTCTGATTGTTGCGTTTCCTTTTAGAGTTGTTTCAATGTCTATTCACATCTTATTGTAGAGGTTGTCTAAGATGCTCCCTTTGCTGCGCAGATTTGAATTTGGCATACCCAAAAATGATCGACATTGCTTTACCATCGAACATGAAGTGCGGAATACAAGATGAATCAAACGGATCCACAGGCTCGTCATTATGAGTCTCAGGGAGCTGTACGCTCTTCGTAGATGTACAGGAGACTCATTCTCAAAATTGGCATTTTACAGTAGGCTGATATTCCCATTACCTGTAAATCTTGGTATATAATAGTAAAATGTGAACCACTGCATAGGCTTTCAAATGAAGACGGTCGAACCTTGTCGTTGAGAACGCTTAGCCTTAAGACTTTTTGTCTGAGCGGTTTGACTGGGCAGAGGTCTCGGTACTTATAGATGCGGAAGATGTGGGATGCTCCTTGTCAGATTGTACGTAGTGCATTGTCAAGCGACAGTTATTGGACTTCGTCACCACGTCGGAGCAACGCCTGACATTCTCAGCTCCAACAGTCGGAACTGTCCACTAGGACGCTGCAACATGAATCTGTAAAAGCTCATTGACTGTTATAAAATTAGTGTACGGAGATGTGCATGAGCACTGTGGTAAATAGAGTAATGTGCAAAAGATGTGCGTCGAGTCAAGGTGTTGTATGATTGGTGAGCCAAGAGTTGTGGTGTATGCAACGACGCCGCACTGACGTGAAAGAGCTTCAATTCACAGTCGGACGGAAGCTGAAGAATATATTTTCAGGGTGAAATTCCGACAGCTGAGATGTTTACTTTCCGTTGATGCACATTTAGGCTTTCCTCGCATCTTTGTTCTTTACGACAATGGTTACATATAAAACATGTTACAAAAATCGGTTGTTTCGTGGAGAATTCAAACAGAGAAAATCAGAAAACATCCACATCGAGAAACTTCTAAGGACGGCAGCCACAGATAACAGAAAATGGAAGGTACGGAGGTAAATTTCAGTGAAGCTTGTTGTGACAATTCTCGATCGTGGATACAGTACAAAGAATTCTGCAAGACTCTGATTTTTGTCCATGTTACGAGCTGATATATCAACGACAAGGTAGTCAGCTGACACACTTCTCTCGTTCACGTTACACGAGGCCTTAGCAGCTTCAAAGAGAATGAGCAGCGATACTCGTTCCTGACTATACCGACTGCAGTTAATTTACACTCGATATAATTGTCATCTTTGCAGAATCGGCCAAACTGCGTGTTGCATTGCACAGTTTTGATTTTAAAATGGGCGTAAATTTTATGGGTTGCACAATTCTCGGACATCTCGAGATTGCCCAGCTCTGAGTGTAGCCATCGCTAGGGCATGGCCCCAAAACACTTGTTTTGTACTCCTGTACAGCCTTCCTTACATACCCTGCCTCATGAAGGACGATCCTCGCTGGCCTGCAGCTAAAAGTCCTGTCGAAGATATAGCTCCTTTGTTGTCAACACGTGAAAGCTGCTGTCTTCCTTCAAGGGTTCTATGACTCAGTTGTTCTCATCTCTTCCCATGGGCCAAGATATGTTCTTCACGGGCTGCAGAATACTCTCTACCTCGTCTAGGAGCTCGGAGTCCAGACCATTGCTAACTTCCAGGGCTGCTTGCACATTGCTCCGGACCTGACGACACAGAGGGCACAATCGAGAACTCAAACGTCGGTCAATCGAGCCTTTAGGGGCATTCCAAACATCACGAGATCCACAACCATTTGATAAAAAGGACAACGACGGAAGAACGAACTAAGTGGGCTGGCTTATAAACACAAAAGCTTGCTCTTGCTCACAAGCCAACGAGTGTGTAGATGATCAAGTGGGTTGGAGATGAGACCTGTTCGACAGAACACATGCCTACGAGAACCGTAGCAATGTCAGGGTTGCTCAGTGAATACTGCAGAGCCAGCTTCGTTATATCTTTCCCTTTACTTTGACAGTGTGCAGCTGCAGCTGCGCATGCGTCCTGGAGGCAGAGCAGGGCAGAGCAGTGCGGTCAGTTTCCACTGAAAATGACTGAACTGCTCGATTTCAGCGAATCTCTCACAAAATAGGAGCGGATGGACGAAAACAATGATACCTTGAGCTCTTGGGGAGCTGGATGCCATTCAGGAGGACCTTGTGGTGTAAGCAAACCCATCGACAGTGGCGAGGCACTGATGACACCCACACCTTTGCTCTTCAAATAAGGCAGAGAATTCAGCAGCGAGTTGTCATTCAGCCCGTAATGACAGTAGGACAGTATCACATCCACAGTCCCCGGAGGCACTCGATCCAAAACATATTGGTAAATTTTCAGTGGAAGACCTGTGATGCCGATGAATCTCACTTTTCCGGCCTCCTTCAGTTTCTGGAGGGCAGGGATGGTTTCCGCAATGATCTGGCGCACAAAAACAACATTCAGTCCAGTCGTCTGTCAGTATCGGCACCCTAAGGTCGGAAACAATCAATTCCCACTCCTGCAGGGGCCCACGAGCTAAGCTAAGAGAACGGACCCAGTCACTCACTTGGTCCAGAGACGCAAACTCGATATCGTGGCACTGGATGATGTCGATGTAGTCGACATTCAACCGCTTCATGCTCTCGTCGACGCTGGCCGTCACACGATCGGCCGAGAAGTCAAATCCAGCTCCATAACGTCCAACCTTGGTGGACAGCACGTACTGCTCTCGGGGAACAGGCAGAGCTTTCAAGCACTTGCCCAGCATCGTCTCGGCGAGGGTGTCGCCATAGTACCTGCAGCAAGCAAGCAAGCAAGCAAGCAGGCAGGTAGGCAGTGAGGGGGGCGTACAATCGAGGATCGGAGGTGCGTGGAAAGATTTCATATTCATGACCCAAGTTCGACGAATTTGATGCCAGGCGCGTCGAAGAAGCAGAAATGGAAAGGAATCGGTGAGCGATTACGGTGAGCAATCGAAAAAGTTGATACCCAAGCGCACGGCTTCGTTCACACTCGCGATGGCGTCTGCCTCCGTGACTTTATTGCCGAACACATTGCCCAGAGGCGATGCTCCGAATCCCAGGCAGCTCACCTTGAGCCCTGTTGCTCCCAGCTCCCTCAATCCCAGACTCCCCATGTCTCCCTCCCTCCCTCCCTCCCTCCGTCTGTCACTAATTCTGCCGCACGGCTCCTCTGCTTCTTCCGAGCTTTTCAGGGGATGGCGAAGTCCAACTACTCGACCATAATCCCTTTGTGCCGGGGACTAAATAAGCACTCTGCTACGGTATCATTCCCTTTTAGGATCTTCGTGGCGCCTGATTGATTCCTGACGGTCTTCCATCGACCACGCACGCGCTCGCTCTCTCACGGGCCGTAACCCTCACTCTGACCCTGTAATGATCCGTCCGACCACTTGCCACATGTCCACGGACCTCCTAACAAATCTCGCTCTGTCTCGGGAAGGGAGGCAATTCCTTATGGAGCCGCGAGGTGCAGATCGTCTGCAAGGTCACGAACGAATGGACCGGGAAAATGAACTGACGAGGCACGAACACTTTTCAACTAGGAAGTGGACGGAAGGAGGGAGGGCGTGCATACGGCGTACACTGAAGGCCATACCAAAGGTGGTGATGCCCTGCTGCTGCTGCTGCTGCTCGTGCACTATTTACTGCTTTGTGAGCTTCGCGGTGCCTTCCTCTTTGCTGCACGCGTTCGGTTTGGTGTGATGGTTGTTGCTATTTTTCTCTTCCCTGACGGTGATCTTCAGAGCTTGCGATCTGGAAATTTACTGGTCGAAAACCCTTGAATACGTACGTATTCAAGGGATGAGGATCAGAGCGAGACCCGGAGAAAATGTGGTCTTATGTAGAAC
The DNA here is from genome assembly GCA_037833965.1 of Marchantia polymorpha subsp. ruderalis. Lineage (NCBI taxonomy): Eukaryota > Viridiplantae > Streptophyta > Marchantiopsida > Marchantiales > Marchantiaceae > Marchantia > Marchantia polymorpha. Next base: position 26,858,667 of record AP031351.1, on the reverse strand, counting down.
TTGACGAGACGATGTCTAGCTAGCATCGAGTTGTGGGTGACGTGACAGTCCACAAGTTCTTAAAGCTTACTTTAGTCCTGCTACGAGTGCTGCCTCCCTCCTCACTGTTGGACATTTGCACAAGTGAGAATTTCGAAGAAAAACCTTTGATCCAGTTCGATAGAAACACACTGCGGAAGAAGTGGTGAAGAGATTTCTGCACATGAATAATCGACCGTACGTGTTCGAGCAACGAGACTCATCTACAAAGTCAGACTCCGGAAGAAAGAAATGTGTCTCTGCCCTGCATGCTTGGGTTTCATTTGTATGGGAACGAACGTTGCCATGGTGCGAGAGCGACAAGGTGTCAACAGCCGTGCCTATGAGTCAAGCTAGTGGAGAAAGTGATCCCCTGTTGAAGTGTTTTGGTACGTGTTTGGGAACACGTCGAGTTGGACTATATATATAATACAGAGAGAGTAATATTATTAAGAGCTTCGCACACGCAGGCTGATTGGCAATTATATCAACAAGTTTTCACAGGGGCGTGAATCACATCACAAGTCTAGAATATGAGAACGCTCGAAAATCATCTCCAACTGAACACTTTGACATTCGAAGTGATTGCAGATAATTTCTTAGTCAAGGATTGACCTGGCACACCACTTTCTACTGATTAAGTCCGTGACATTTAGACAACAGAAAAAGGATGGTAAGAACCTATCAAATATATATATATATATATATATATATATATATATATAAAAATAAAAAAACAGCAAACCATGGGCTAGGTCCCAATATGATCACAGTCATGAATCTATCCTACAACACTTAAACATTTTGGAACCATCAAGATCAAACCGACAAGATGCAATGTGGTATCACGTTAAGTGATTGATCTCTTTCGTATAATACTACAGTACCAACTCACAAAACGGCCAAATGGTCGGAAATACTCTGTCAAGCCAGGGGCTAGGCCTAGATAGTAATATGGTGAGAATCAAAAGCAAGTGCTATTTAGTACAAATACAAATGGATTTAGATTACTGCTAAAACCAGAGTAACAAACACCGAAGTGTCAAAAGGTAAGGTCTACTACTCCAAGATCAAACAACTTTATGTTTCATGCATAGTCCAGCTATCTAAGAGTAAACCACTTTCGTGATTTGAATCGCTTTTTTCCTCCTTTTACCTTCACTGCTGTGTGTTACATAAACCTGCACGCTCTCCAAATTCGAAGAATGGCTCATAGTAGTCGTTGAATGCCAACGTGCAGCTATAAAACGGGGAGCAATACTACGGCCTATTAAACTGTTTCTCCATACCTTCTTCGAGCTAACTTAGAATACCAGAAGTTACGGCGAGTACTTGAGTGAGGAAGTGGTCGCTGTAAAAGACAAACTGGTCGACACTTGCGCAGTTGGATCAAATGGTAACACTGCAGTTCAGCTCCAGCAAGTGACTGCGCAGTAACCGACGCTTGTGGGCGATGGAAACGTTAACTATACGACGCTAATCTATAACATTCACTTTATACTACTCAATCAATCATAGATCTGCAGTAACATTTTTCTATAGCAAGACATAATAGTCACTACGTGTGTCTACGTTATATACCATCGCAGACACATGGAGAGTAAGAATGACAATTTTTTTTTTGCATAAACTTGACGGCTTTCTCTATTCTCTCATTATAACATTTTAAGTTGTATGGAAATTTCACATCGGGGGTAATAACAAGCACAATTGACCCTCCTTCTAGCAAGAAAATCAAATCAGCTATGTGAAATGCCCAAGGTACTGGTACGCTGTTGAATACTGTGAGCAATCACCTCGAAAAGCATATATTTTCTACACAGGTGACAGAGCTAGTTAAATTTGACCTCAGAAGAGTGTGATAGTTCATACACCGGGGCCCTTATAGACTAGGTACTATGTAGAATGGAAGAAGCTCAAATTTCAATTTCTGTTCTGATTCTGGCTCGACTGCAGATGCAAAAGGAGCTAGTAGCTTGATTACAACATCTTTATTTCATTCTGTGTCAAGATTTTGTGGCTCTCTCTTTGTGAGCCTGGAAGAGGCTCAATTCCCTCGACAACCATGTTCCTAATTACATCTCAGTTGCCTTCGTTTGTTAAATTTCGTGTCTCAACAAGCTTATCGTCTGCATCCACTTGCTAGGGACATTAGTCTAGCCCCACGTTAGCATACCCCGCTGAAAAGTATTCACGGCTTTAACTCCAAAAAAACTTGAAGCTTCCAAACATATCTAATCATAGAAATGAACTCTTTGATTTCTCCATGCACCAAAAGTCAGCCTGCATATGTTATATGTTACAACCATTCTTTTCACAGTTTTAGTCACAAGCCACATCTTCATAAATTTATGTCATTGGAGATGTAACAGATTCATTCATAAGAATTTAATCCTTAAAAATCCTCATTGGAACTCTACTACATTTTATTTATGAGTCTGTCTTCAAAGTCCATAATAAATAGTATGTAAGTTACTTGTGTATAATCGTAACATGAATTAAAGATCAAAGTCTCTAGTGTAACCATTGTATGTGTTGGTTATGAATTCACCGACCATGAGCTTTAAGCTAGAGTTGAGTACTGTGTTCATGGCGAGCATGGGCCGTGCTATCTGTGCTTAGGCATCTAACGGTACTAGGTTGGTCTTGTCACTGCATGTAAGCAGTTTTTTCATGGTTTTAGGTCCTTGAAAGAATCAGGTTAGAGTCTATCCATGGTGCGACTAACCGTTAGACGCACCATGCACCATCAGGCTAAAATTTGCTACATTAGATGAGTATAGATATGCTTGTAATTTTTGCAGACAGATTTGACCCCAAATTAATGGACTCCGTTAAAGGAAAGAAGTACAGTTCTTTCTTAGGTTTGAAACGCTGAATTGTATATCTGGTGGGTAATAGTATTGAAACCCATAAAGGTTTGGCTATACCCAGGTTCTTTTGCAAATTCAGCGTCACTGTTGAACAAGGGGGCGCTATTATCCTAGAATTCGTTGCGTACGGGGAAAATGTATCTGCTTAGTATAGAAACTGGACTTGGGTCTATATAACGTTTAACCTGCAGCGTAAGGATAAGGATGAAGTTTCAAAACTCAAAGCTTTTTTTTCATTTTCTTCAAAGCCGGTTTAGAAACTGAAATTCATGTATTAAATTTTGAAGTCTCCTTTAAAAATCTTAAATTCTAAAGATTTAGTTTCGCCGTTCGTCGTCTGCAAAATATTTGACTCCGGATCTGGAGCTGGTGATAAAAGGTTCAGGGCCTTTTGCAAATCGTGGTTATCTTATCCCCGGCTGGACTAGAGTTTCGAGGATATGGTCGTATTTTTTTCGTAAGCTATCTGCGTTTGTCTAACAGCATTTTTGTATTTTAGTAATTTCATTTTGGCCGTATATATATATATATATATATATATATTTTTGATCAAGTGCGTTGTCCGGGCGTGGACCATGTCTCCCGAAATTGATGAATCAGTACTATTTCTCATAGTGTATTTGCCTTTTTTTATTTCATTTGAAGCATTAATGACACCGGCTGGCCACCACTGGGTTTCTCAGCGCCTTGTATCATTAATCTAGTCCCTAGGGGAGGTTCGAACGATGCTCGGGAACCAAGCTTGGATTAGACACGATTTGCAAAAGGCCCTGAACCTTTTATCACCAGCTCCAGATCCGGAGTCAAATAAACGATTGAATTGATACGAGTGCGCAATTAGAGTGCTTCGCGAATGCCACAAGATCTGGTTTACAGGATTTGAGACCGTGCACAGGTAGGACAAAAAAATCTATATTGTTTTCCAGAAACTTATCCTTATTATTTTCTCCCTTTTTTTTTGTCTGTTTTTTTCGCCCCATTTTTGTCAGACAGTCCCTGGCCCTTCCGAGGGAGTGCTAAAAACACGCAAAGCAAAAAAAATATTTTTTTTTGTTCGCGTAGCGCCGGGCTCCCCTAGGGACTAGATTAATGATACAAGGCGCTGAGAAACCCAGTGCATTTTTTTTGAAAAGAGCTTTTATGAATCTTATTGGTTTCAAAAGTGTCTTTTTTAATGTCTTAATTTTTGACTAAGCAGAATTTACTGTCTTCCGGACCGTCAAGTACTTCAGTACACTGTTGTAACAATTTGACGGTAAGGTAGTTAGGTGGTGAGGGGGGGCAGAAAACGGCAGTTTTCTGGCACAAACGCTTAATAACGCAATACGCTATTCATGCGGCTATTTACGATGCTTTTTAGTATGTTGAACTAACCAAGATTTGGCGAAGTGACCAAAATTTGGTCAAAGGATTTATTTTGAATTCAGTGAAAGGAGGTTATGCTGTAGCAATCGCAGGTTATATAGCTTTTCTTCCCAAGAGTCTTCTCAGAAGTAGCCGTTTCCGTTTCTATGACCAGCATTTGTTTATGTATTCACATTTCAAATTGTTCTCTAGAATTATTTTTCTTGCAATGGGCAGGCGATGCCTCATGTAGTGGGCTCTTTAGTGGTTGGTTAAGATGCATTACAGTGTTCAAGTGAGGTTAAAGTGTTCTTTTCTTGCCGATGCATGAGGTAATGCATAGGGTTTCATCTCAAAGAAATATTTGTGTCATAGAAAAAACGTCATATTTATTCATAGTAATTAGCAAGCAAATTCTTAGACTCTGTATAGTAAATTGTTTTCAAGCTAAGAGAAAATGCGAAGCAGCGTTAATATTAGTATAAGTAGGAGGTGGTTCCAAAAGATATCGCCTGGGGAGCATGTGACGCCTTCCCACATAGTTATAATTAAAAAATGTGGGAGGGCACAAATGAATTTCTCAAACTCCCAGCTCAATGGTGCACCCAACGTTGAATGGCCATATTCGCCAGCTTTAATTCCCAATGAAACAGCACTTCCACTAGAAAAAAAAAAGGGCAATTCCAAGCCAGAAGAGAACAAGAAGGCCACGTGCAGAAAATGAAATCCAGGCGTGAGAGCGAAGAGATGTCAACAGGAGCTCTACTTGTGAATGTGAGCGAGGGGTGAAGAAGGAACGCAGGCTCTTCTTGAGAAGAGGGCCAACACAAACAACCCTCCAAACACAATTTTTTGGTCGTTGCTCCGGAAACTGTACCAGGGGCTAATAACATTGAGTCATGAGCGGGCAGGCACATGCTGCTGGCGTCCAATGGGGAGAATGGGGATAGGCGGTAAGTTTGGGCACTAAATAACGTGGGCCAAGCTCGAGGTCAACGAGCCCAGGAGAAAGAATTAACGAAATACCCATATCTCGGATGAGGAAATTTTTCTACACTCAACGAAGCCTCACGTTTTACAAGGGTACTCAATTTACTCATCGATACTGCTCGTCCTGTAAGAACTAAGCAAGCAAGGGGAGCGCCACTCAATCTCTTCAAAGCAGTCAAATGTACTTGTTACGTTTGCGCTCAAATTGCAGTGTACCATACGCGTAGACCGTACGGCCATGGACTTGAACTGTGCGATCCGTGTTTGTGTTGAATATTTGTATGTACAATCTCACTCGAAGGGAGCTCAGATCTTACGTTCCCGGCAATCAATCCGTCTGGCCTACAGTAGTTTGAAACATGTACTGCGCTGCAGTGACACATATTATGGGAGGCATTCTCTCACGTTAAGGAAACTTCATAATGTTCCTTCGTCAGCCAGCTAGCTACTCAGAGTCACTCACTAGTCTCACCTCAAAGCTCAAAGCTCACAGAGTGGAAATGAAAAACAGCATTGACTGCTCCTCTGCACGCTGTGTGGTGTCCGCATTCCTGGGCCACATCCGACTTCAAATTATCCGGCCCTGACACCAAAACCCCGACCTCCTGTCCGTCGTAGTGCTTTGTCAGCTGATCGAAAACTTCTGCACGGCAAAGCCACAGGTCCTTCAGCTCAGGGTCGAATGTAGGCAGAAGAAGAGCATTAGATAAGACACAGCGGATGACACCACTGAAAGAATGAAAGTTGTAGCTGAATGAGCTATGGATTTGTCCTCACCGTTCCAGTTGGGCCTCAAACCCAGATGCAGATCTCCTCTCCACGGCGAGCGATGTGCGGATTCGAGGTCATGGTTCGGCGACTGAAGGTTACTTCTCCGAACGTGAGTGCTCTTGAGCCCCTTGCAGCCAGAGGTGCACATGCCTTGGGATGCGTCGGCCCTGGAAAGAGTGATGGACCACAACAGTATGACACAACCTCCGCACACCACCACGGCCAAGATGGCACTGGCCAGAAACAGCACAGACTCTTTGTAGTTCTTGTAGTGAGCTTCGTTGTGGTGAATGAAGATGACATTGGCCAAGCCCCAGAGAACCATGAATCCCAGTATGGCTGCCACGATCGTGGTCGCAACCCACACGCTGCTGCCCGCAGCCGACAGGAGCGACACGCCTTGGATATCCGGAGCCTGTGTTTGGATCTCGAAGGTGGGCTTGGCGTACACGAAGCTCCAGCCGCCGTAAGTTTCCAGGTCCACGGTTCCCGAGGGCTTATTCTCCAGACTGGCCGGGTAGTCGGCGATGGTCGTGCTGGTGCAGTAGGCGTGGATCCTGATTTTCACTATGCTCTGGAAGTCGGGAAGAATATCTCTGGGGTCGAGCGTGTTCAGAATCGCCAGGTCAATGGGTTTTCTCGCGCAGTAGAATAGATTGATCACCTCGGGCAGCCCTTCCTGATTCATTTTGTATCGGTAGAGGATGTCCCGCAAGATCGCCAGGAAAGGTGTAATCCCTATGCCCCCAGCTATGAGAACCAACGTTTTGTAACTGCACCACCGACATTCAGAAGCTTCAGAGGGAGGAGCACGATTCAGAGTTTGACAAGACATTGAACACGGCGCAGGCTCAGAGCAGAGCATGGGGTCCGAGAGTCATCGTCCAGCGGCATTCATTCAAGACTCGTGGGCGAGAGCATGGGACACGGAAGGAACTGAACTTACTTCAAGTAGAAATCGGCTTCATCTCCATAAGGACCTTCCAGGGAGGCCTTGAACGAGAAGGGGCACCGATGCACCTTTCGCCCCGAGAAGATGTCCGTGATGCCTCGAGTCCAGCCTCCGATAGGCTTGATGCATATCGACAGCTCGCTCTTCTTGTCCAGCCGGCTCGAGGTCACACTGAAGGGATGCCATTGCAGCCTCGACACGCTCGGCAGCAGCACAAACACCACGCTCAATGGGTGATATACGAAGTCTGCAAATCCAGCAGTCCAGCCGCCAGCAGCGAACTCAGTGAGTTGAGACTTGGCAGGCAGAGAGAGAGAGAGAGAGAGAGAGAGAATTCGACAGCGAAGAGGGAAGGAACGAAACGCACTTGGAGGTGTGAGGAACTTGAGCTCCACTGCGCCGGAAGGGAGAAGTCTGGCTTTCAGAATCTCCACATTCTTCCGAGACTGGACGAGCCGAATGAAGCGGTCGATGAAGTAGAGCAGGACGGGAATGGCCACGTAGTACACGGCGGAAACGACGTGACAAGCGAACAGGATGAAGAAGGCCACGTAGAACTGGTGGATATTGTAGAACAGATCGAACTGCTTTCTCCGCACGATGGGCAGTGCCGTCAACCACATCACCAATCCGATAATCAGGGCACAAAACCCACAGATTACAGCTGCTCCGGGACTGGTTCTCCACGTGAAAACCTGAGCAACAGTCCAGTCAAATCACGTCGCCGTATCAGTGCGGCACTGCCAGAAACTCTTCTCTTCATCAAAGCTGATCAATCGGGTCCAATAAGATCGACAGGCAAGGAAGAACCCCTCCCTGCCTCCTTATCAACATCGCATGACCGAGAAGTTCAGATTGCTGCAGATACGTACGTGCTTCACTTGGTGGTTGGCTGCGAAGAAGACGATGAATGTTGCGGCATGGGCCGCGAAGAGAGACAGAGCGATTTGCGCGAGCCATATGTGGTAGCGAACAGCATGCTCCCACGGCAGCCTGATCACGCGCAGCAGCGGCGACCCTCGAGTGACAGGAATCCAGAGCAGCGCGAAGGGAATGAGTGCTGACCTCGCCAGATTCACCGAAATCTCCACGAAGTCGATCGTCCAACTTCACACACAACGCGCTGCTGTTCAGACACAGCCATCAAATCCAACCAAACCAAACCAACACCGAAGCCAAAACCAAATCTACCTGCTCATCAATCCATCCCCGCACAACATGATGAGCTCTCCCAAGTCTGCGGGAGCGGGCCCCACACAAAGCTCACACTCGATCGAAGCGTGTCGCTGGATTCTGGTCTGCTCCCCGGGGCTTTGGATGCGTCGTAGATACTAATCATTCATTAGCTACGATATATATACGACTCATTCTCATACCGTACGCTGATTTGACTTAGGTGCAGGTGGATCTCACTTACTTGGCAGGAGCTCCCGTAATATGAGGGCTTCGATTCACGTCCCTGACCTCGACATACGAACTCTTAGCGAAGCTCCATAGCACCAGAGAGAAGATGAACGCGAGAAAACTGATGTCGATGACCGTCAAAACTCCCAGAGGACTTCTGGCGAATACGACGGCGTGCATTGCGTGCTTCAGTTTCAGTGAAGGGCCTTCCCTCCTCAGGATCCTACAACATGAGCCCCACACATCCATGAATACAAAGCACCGGCTTCATTTGCACACTTGGATCAACTCTTCTTCGAGTGCATTTACTACTCAGCGTCTCATGTCTGATTCCATTCACGACTTCGAATTGATTCAGCGCAATTTATCATTATCACTGCAGATCACGCATTCCACTCCAGGCACACCACACTGCAATGTTGTAATTTTTCGAATCCTTGTCGAGTCTTCCTTTCCAAACAGACCGCTGGACCGCCGCTAAGTACTAAAAGCATGAATAGGTGTGTGCCCGAATTCCTGGATGATCATCTCCTCGGCATGTAGACTCGTGGACTTGCCTGGAAGTCCCTGTGGAAGATAGAAAAACCTTCGACAGAAGGAATGAACGGAAGAACTTTCGAGTCCAACAAGATCACACTGAGCGGAATCTACCAATACAAATCGACATTCCCGAATGGAAATTCTTAACAGACACAAATGAAACTTTTCAAAATGTTTGTTTCTTTCGAAACATTGAAAGTTACACAATTTGAAGCGCGACCTATCAGGAACAACGAGCTGGAAACGAAGAATATACAAGATACCTTCTCTGTGCCTCAAGCTCGGGGTCCAAGTCACGGCATCTAGTCCGTCTACTCTACCAAAGCCATGTACAGTTAGTGGAACATTTTCAGCGAACTTCAATTGGATTTTCACTTCGGCCGCCCCGAGCCCGTGAGTAGAATGTGCTAGCAAACGGAGGCGATAATCTCAGGGGTATCTCAGAGAGATCTGTTTTCAGTTGGGAATTTTTTACACGAGTCTGTCTTCGATGATACGACAGGATGAACATTCACGCAAGGAAGAGTGCAAGGAAACGAAGCTGTAGTGGGGCTCGTTCCAAAGGCAGAATCCAGCTGCAGCGAGCTTACCGATCGGAGGGTGTTCGTTTTCTCAGCTCAATGACGACGAAGCTCAGAATCGCTGCCAGGAGGATGGGCGCAGCTTGGAAGATGAAGACTGATCCTGCAAAATCCAGAGGTGTGTCGATCACCTCGACGTCAGAAAACTTCCACGTCTATGATGCTGAAGCTGTTCACGGCCTAAAAGAGCGAGTCCAAGCGACCAGACGAGAACGTCGTTGCACGGGGGAAAATATGGAATGTCACGTCACGTCGAACCTGGTGCTCCCATAAATTTCGAGGTCATGTCGGTGTCCACTCCTGCCATATACCTCTTGCCATATCCCAGCGGCACGAGAATCCAATAGACCGCCCAAACCGCAAAACAAGCTGCAATCAGCGCCTCCAGGAACCGCTTGAGAGCAACAGCCGCGCCCTCCATATCTCTCGAAGGCCGCAGCAGCAGCGCACAATCCCCGACTTCCGCACACCGTCACTCTCTGTGAGACGACGAGCTTCTCAGGCCTTTCCGACCATTTTCTTTCTTCGCTCTTGAACGTCTTCGAGCCCCCGCCCCCTCTCGCCCGCCCGCCACCCTGAACGTCTCGAAAATACGATGCACGAGGCTCCCCCATGCATGCACACATACATACAGACGCGCCCGCGCGCGCACGCACGCACGCACTCATACATACGGCGTCGGTTTGTCTGCTCGGCTCCACCAGTGACCACCGGACAAAACGAGGTGCTCTGTCGACGGTGCATCCGACCGCCCGTCCGTCCGTCCGTCGCCGCGGGATGTGGTGTGTGTGGTCCACGAGAGAGGACGGTCCGTCGACGAGCGAGGGGGTGATGATCAGCGGAGTCACAGAGTCGCAGCGCGCAGGAAGCAACCGAGATAGGGTCCAGGGCGACCATGAGCGACGGGGCAATTAATCAATCGGTGCAGCGGAGCCGTCGCTGACGTTGCGCACAGTGACAGAGTCAGACACAATCAATCGCTCGATCCAAGCCGAGAAGGAAGTCAGTCCGTCAGTCAGTCAGTCAGGCGCTCCGTCAGTCGCACCCAGCTCCCTCATTCGGTCGTACGACGGTACCGCAGTCAGTCCCTGCGGAGCAGCACCTGATCGTCAGTCAGTCAGTCAAAGAGAGAGAGAGGGAGCCCTGCGGAAATTGACATTTCCGGTGCCCTCATAAATTCTTCCTATTCCTTCCTTCCTTCTCTCTCGTCTCGTCTCGTCTCGTGAGTCGTTCTCAGATTGCAGATGCCCCGTCCGCCCGCCCGCCTGCCCGCCTGGCAGGGAATTTCAAAGCCACGGTACACTGTCCCTTGCTGCATCGGCATCCTTTTTCGCCAGATCATCCGGTGCAGCGATCGGGGCGTCCACGTCGGGCGGCCTTCTGCGACGTCGCAGGCGAGAAGTATTTCGGCCAATTAGACGCGGCGTGCGAATTTAAGCCGAGTGGGTGAGTGCAGGTCGTGAATGCTGCACGAGTCGCAGGGCCAGTTGTGGGATGCGTTCATGCACGCTCGTTGCCTTGCTTCCTTCCGCTGCTGCGTTCGACGTCGACATGGCCTTTCTTAGCGTGGTCAGTCAGTGTCCAGGAGGAGGCGCAGGATGCAGTGGGACGACCACGCCGACGTGCATGGGAGTCGGACTTGTGTGCCCTGCATGCAATGCAATGTTGGTCGCTGATTCCGATGGAGATTACTTTGCGTAATCATGGTTATCATGATGGTCATTAGGCTCGACATTAGGCCTGTAACCTTCTCTCTTGGCCGTTGGTAAGTCATGCTTTGGAGCACTCTCTCCTCCTTCGATCCGATCGAATCAGGTCTCGTCAGGCCGTAATCATATCTTGCTCCCTAGCGCCTATTTCCCACCATAAAATATCTGGAAAAGGGTAAATGACACTGACTGTCTTCCGATCCTCTGTACAGGACCACCGTCGTTTATTGTTTAGGTCCTGTACAGAACATCTTCGGTCCTCTGCTACGGCATTCGATTCATTTCCCGACACCCTGCACCTTCAGAAAGTCTCGACTTTGTTCCTTGCAGTTCTTCTCTCGGTGTCTTATCCTCAGGCGTTTGTTTTTTATGTTTTATTTTCACGAGAATGTTCGACCTGTCTCGTCAACAATCAGGCCACGCCCCTTTTTGTCGTCAACATTTCCTCTACAGGAGTACCATATACCGGGAGCAGTGTTGGTAGACCTTAGTGTATACTGTGGTTGCTGGACCTCAAGTCTGAAGAAGTCCAAGAATGGCAAAATGGCTTCATTCAATGGTGGTAATCGACGTGCAACGAATTACTGTTCCTTCAAAGTTCGCATCTGCTGTAAGTATGTCCTTTGGCAAAGAACAGTCACTTCAAAACAATCACCATTTGACGAGGCACATCACTGTAATGAATGGCTCCTTCGCATATAACAGGGAACTTCAGAAATATATTCTCTATCTTACATTGCAAGGAAAGTCCAAACTATGAAGTGAAACGATCAAGTCTAGTGGGGTTCATTGCAGGGACGGAGTAGCAGGAGTTGTCACGGTCACAATTCGTCATGTTCTCAGATGTCGTCGGGACGGCGTCAGGGGTGAGCTACGATTATGGGAGGCCCCAGCTGCTGCCGGCCGTAAGAGCAGAACCAACCACAATTTTTGTAGCGATTTCAATATTATCACAACTTATCTTTACCAGTCAGACATACTGAAACACGGACCAGGGTGCTCCAAGAGATCATTGCTAGGTATGAAGTTCACTTCTAATATGAAATCATCGGAAACAAAAAGTTGGACTGTTTTTTTCAGTCCAGCCTTCAGTTACGACACAGTGAGGTAGAATGATGACACTAGTACTGACAGTAATTTCAAGTGAGAAATGACAGTGAAAAGGTGACCATAGATCTAGAGATAAGAGGTTCGTGTGGTCTTTTGACAAAAAGCGAAAGGAGAAGATACATGCCTCGTGATTACATTTGGCCATACTTCTGATATCGGAAACATTCCAGAATCATGGGAAGATGGTACAAGCGCTCCCAACTTTCGTCCTTGATGCAAATGCCTTTATAACTTTGGAAATAACTTTGGAAATAACTTTGGAAGTGATCTGGGAGTCAAAGCGTGCATGATGTTTGTCTCATATATCTGGAAGAATTCCCACCTTTTTCCGTACACATTTCTTCCCTTCTCAGTAGGTGATTTTTGCACCATACACAGCTTTTGACATACAACCCGTAGGTAACGAGCAAGATCCGATTCGATGCCGGGGCTTATAATGTGTGCGGTAGCGTTGCAATTTAGATACACGCCTCAAGGTCATGATGATTCGACATACGATTCCAAAATAAGATGTGTAAGACCAAGTGTGCATAGGTGAAATAATGGTTCTGATCCATATGTGGTCCAACATGCACTGTCTTGTGATTGACAATCGAAGTATATTTAAATGTACATGGGGATATGAATACTCGATCATGTACTTTATATGTCCTCTCCGGATGTACAAATAAACTAAACATGGAGAGTATATTTAGTTAGTAAGATCATAATAGACGTGATGATTCTAACATTGTGACAAAAAGCAGTAATCGTATATCTTCTTGGATACTCACCTAGTTTACCAAAAAGTCACTTTTTAAAAAAAAACATTGCAGTTATGTGGAGTAAATTTAAATTTGAGTTTTACATCCTTACGAAAGATTGTGCAAGAATCTGTCATACTGGACTATAATGATTTCATTAATTTTTTGCTCATTTTTTTAAAATTTTAGTCTTTTATAGAGGAGAAAAAATGTCCTATATATGATAGAATTGAATTTTGTGATGATTTTTCAAACATCAAATTGTTTATAGATTTTTTCCACCTGCATGGCTGGATTTTCTTTTGGCAGTAGATTCATTCCAGATTGTGATTAATTTGAGGCTTAGTTTCATATTCGCAGTTAGTTTAATTCATGCAAAAAAAACCTTAGACCTTGCCATTTTTTCATGTGATATTAAAATATAGAGAAAAAGCATGATGAAACTTGTCATGGCTATGCTTAAGTAGGATTTGCACCAGAAAATACAAACTTAAAACTCCTACTTTCTACGGAAGGATCAAGAATAGGTTTGTTCGTGATAGATTTATAGATTCACAAGCATATAACTTATGGGTTATATATGTTTCCGTAACAGTTCTGGTCACTCTGTATATTTCAAGCAAAAAGAATCATTCTCGTCTTCGGAGCCTAACAAGAATTTGTTATTTTTTTAGTATAGAAATCAATTTGGACCAGTTCAAATGGGTTGAAAAAATTATGATTAACCGATACTTAGTTTCATGATGGTTGCTCAGGTCCATTTCACTAGTTTATATCTTGGGAGCCCCTTATGCAAAAAAATTATAGATTATGTTCCACTCGCGCAATTTTATCGCTTTTGATGAACAGCAATAGCAGTTCAAAAGTACCATAGTGAAACGACCGAGAATAACCATAAAACTATCAGGACTTCGCATAGAACCATCTGGAGAGTAGACCATCACCTAACTGAGTAGAGCATCAACCATGCAATTACAGTACAGTAAAGTAAACTACAAATTCACGGTCTCCAATACGAAGTACAATGCGGCACCGCAAATTCTACCTGCCTAAGTGGAACGCTCTAATTCTCCAAGATTTGTGTCTCTGCGAAGTACAACAGATCAGCCTAATAAGGTACCATCGCTCGCCCAGTCTACTGTGCCAACACAGTAGTAGACTTTACGCTGAGTACGAGCTAGTTCTCAAGCGAATCAATTTTGGTACAAATTGTACTGTACCAAGGTTGACTCGTGGTAGTACTGTTTGACTGCTGAATCTCGAGTTTGGAGTCTGGAGTCCGTAGCAGTAACAGGGCCTAAGAGGATTATCCTCGTCTATGACTTCAGGTCAAACTTGTTAGAATGCTATTGTCTAATGAGGAGCATGTTGTAATCATAGAAACTAGTCCTAATCCAATCGGACTAGAGGCATGCACTACCTTGGTAGACCCACTCTATGCTCTCTTAGGGTGTACTGTATGTGGCTATTCCTCCTATTATTCTACCTGTCTAACATCTTTACGTGACAAGAGATTAAAATGCCATACATTTTTGGTTTATCTTTGTCGTTTCTCCGTTCTACCATGAGTCGATGGTTTTCTCTCCATGAGTTAACTTTTCAATAAACATTATCTTTCGTGACAAGATTTTATACCTTTTCACTATTCAGGCTGAGTTTGGTATTACACTAAATAAAACATTAGTGCATATGACTCATTGACTATTCCAAGGCAGAGTGGATTTATTTTGGATATGGCATGAGAGGTTGAATTTATGACTTGGAGATGCGTTGGTATGTCTTTAAAGTGGACTCATGTTTTGGTTGCAGATTTAAAGATGTCCACAACCAAAATGTGAGGTCATACTTCGTACATGGAGGGGAGTTGGTCCTGCTAGGCACTTATATCTTGGATGCCGATGTAGTTATGTATTTAACATGTATAAACCATATACAGTGATATTAAAGAGATTTTTTGTAAGGTTATATGTTAATGTAAATAACATGTATAAGAGAGAATGTGAGAACCTACATTATTAATTGACATTATTTTTACAAATCAAAATATTAGCCTTTAATTTCATACTAAATATTTGTATTTGAATTTTTAAAATATACATGACACAGTGTTGATGAAGATAAAATAAATGAAATGAACTATAATTGTTTCATTTCCAAACTAAACACATTATTAAGGGTCAATGAATGTAAAGCTTAGTTTGAGCTTAATCTAATGTGTACTTTTGTGAAGATTAAATGAAAAGCAGATGTTGAAGTTGCTTGATAAACAAACTAACAACTCAAGAGTATAATATTATTCCAAAAAAGAAATGTCTAAATATTTGCAATGAATTATTTAATATAGTAAAATTTTACTCTGAATGCTGTATGTAAATAATATGAACATGTTAACCAAAATAGATCTCATAAGAAATCAAAAAATTTATCTTATATGTCAACAGGTATAAAAAAAACTTATCTCTTTCAAATTTTGAAATTGAAATTTGTATTTTTAAGTAAATTAAAAACTTACAGACTATAATTATCTATGTCAATATGATAATTTATTGGAATGAATTAAGTATTTTTGCTTCATATTTCAACTTTTGAAAATTAAGTAGAACATTAATTTTGACAACATGTCACATCTAGGATACATGAAATGTATATATTTTAGTGTATCCAATATTATATGTGGGTTATGATAAAGCAGAAAATTATTTCCTCGTTAGTCAATTGCAAGTAAATTCAATGTACATTTTATCTCAAACATCAATCTTTAAGCAACATAAGAAACTTCAAAATACTAATGATATCATTTTAGCAATAATATGGCTTCCAAATGGCGAAAAAATCATATGATATCAAATGATACGATATCGTTTTTCAAATATATCAATAATGTAAGCTAAACAAAAAATATTTTATATATGGATTCTTTAAAAAAATTCTATACATATTAAAAAAAATTTGGTTCGAATTCGGTTCTTTCAGATGGATGCTTTAATGGATCAACAAGTAATACTCATACAGCCTTTTGTTGTTTTCTATTTAATTACTAATATATATAATTCTGAGATGAGAATAATATGGTATTTTGGATAAAATATTTCAAAAAATCCAATTTTGAATGAAAACTTAAAAATCAAGCTACATGAATATTGTTAGGTCTTCCATCACAAGAAAAATCAAATGCAAACACATGTTGTCAACACAAGAATGCACATCCGACACCCAACATACCTGGTTCACCACTGCAAACTAAGTTCACAAAATAACTTAAACTTTACTAAAATTCCCTAAAAAGTTTTACCGAGAGCTTTTGTAAGTTTTTCTAATATAATGACACTATATCCGGTTTCAGTAATTAGATTCAAGCTAATGTGAAATACCGGAAGACCTGAATTTACTTTTAAAAATTAGCACAATTTAATCTAATGATAACAAATAATCTTTGCAATCAAATTTTCGAATTAGTCTGAAATAAAAATTTCTTTTCTATTAAAAAATAATTTCACAAGATTCGTATGTTCAATCAACAACCTACATTTATTTGAAAGATCAGATTGAATGAAAGAAGAAGAAGAAGAAGTGTGTGGTATATAATATTTCTTACATAAATTACAACATAAAAATGTTTCATTCTAATTCAATGACTTTTATCTATTCCGATTTTATTTTTTTTTAGTTTTGTCGACAAATGTGAATATTAATAACAATAATCTGAAGTTTTAAACTTTCTGAAAATCAAACTTTATAATTATAAATTTATAATAGTGTATGTAACCTTATTTTAGGAAAGGTAAAGAATCTATTATATATTCATATCAATCTGATATGAATATTTACAGAAAAGGATAAAATAATGATCGAATATCATTGAATTTATTGAAAATTGACTTATATTTTAAGTCCAAATGTGAAATTAAAGAGACATTGCAAAGATATATGAAGTCAAATATTTTTTTCTGTAATTTGAAATGTAACCTGCTTTCATAAACATGAGAATTTTTGAAACATAATATTTCACATCTTTTTCGGCATCCAAAACATGTATATTCTACGATTTTTGACTAATTATTTGAACTTAAGAACTAATATTAAATGATCATTCTACCTGTTCATCATAGGCCAGTCGCTCTGCAAGGCACAGGACAAAAACCCATAAGCACAGCAGAGACTGAAACGATGACTATATAGTGTGAATTTTTGCTTCCTCTTTCATCTGGGCGGTGTAGCGGCCGCCTGTAACCCGAGCGGGAGTTGGAGGCTGTGGAGCAGGGTTCCTCTACTGGTACCGGCTGCAGCATGTCGATGGCGTGTCCACCCGAAGCGCGGGTTCACCGGCTGGTTTCTTCTCGGAAGAGAAGGCACCGGTGGTGATAGTGTAGAGGGCAACGCGTGAGGCGGGCAACCGAGCAGCGATCACCTCTCGCCCTGTGCAGTCGGGGGATCGCATGCCTGAATGTCCGTTCGCCGGGTCTCCCAGTGGATTTCAGCTCTGTCACCTGTCTCCGTCCTTTTCTTGATATTTTGTTCTTGATCTCGAACAAACTCGATAAATGAAGTCCTCATAAATATATTGTATATAATATATACAATAATTATGCATACAATCCAGCAGATTTAATAATTCTGAACAACTACTAACAAACGATATGGATATTTTCAGAGATAGTGGTTATCATCAGTTCGTAAAATACATAGAGAGATGGATACCCTGAAAATTCATATATTGTGTATGAGCAATATCGTAAAGATGGTGTGAATGATAAAATTACACTAAACTTACAAGTCTCTTGATAGGAGAAAGAGTGATTGATGGGAATGAGCGTTGGATTTAAGAGTTGAGATATAAACTGGAACCTTGCAATGGAGTGTTTATTTATTCACGTGTTGATCAATCTTCTGAATGTCGTCGGGTGGAGTTAGAAATGTCACGACGTGTGTGGTAGCATGTATTTGCAAAAGCAGATTAAGCGGGTTCACGGTTTTGGTGTTGGCTTTAGATTAGTGCTACATAATTTCTGTGCTTTTATGAAACCTCGAGGTTAGAGTCAGAGATGTAGTGAGGTATTCAGAATTTTCGATTTTGGAAATCGAGTTTAATAAAATCCTTTAAGTTTATAAAATGAATTGGTATGGTTTGAATGAACTCTAATCTGTTGTGTTAAGATATGCATGGATAAAGTGATGGAAAAACTCGACCTCATTGTGATGTTTAATTTTTTTAAAAAAATATCGATTAGAATTTTTTCTGAATATAATGAAAAATTTCAAGATATCAATGAATTAAGTCCAATATCTAATCTGTAAAAAAAATTGATCTGAATTATCCTAGAAAATAATTGCAACATAAGATAATTTTGTATATCATTTGCCTTTTGATAAACAAGTAAAAAAATCGAATAATATAAATTTTTTATTTCAATTTTATAAATGACTATTAAAAATTATACATACATAAATATATGTATGGATGATTTACATATGTCATACTTAAAACCATGATTTTAGACTGATATAAAAGCACATTCATAAAATAAATGACTTTAGTTAATCGTAAGATGTAAATACACCAGTCATGAACGACATTGAATTGAAAGCAAAAGAATGAGTAATCTCCAGGAGAACCTTTTATCACATATTTGATGCAAATGATTATATATATATATATATATAATTGTTTATGGTGAGAAAAACTAGAATGGCTTGCATATTTTTTCGTATGATGTTTTTCAAATGATAGATTGGATAATTTAATTTTTTTCTTGTGAGCTTTGACATTAGGATTTGAATATAATGATTATAGTTATAAAAAATGGAAATAGTTTATTAAAAAAAGCAAGAAGTATTTTAAAGTATTATTTGTAAATTTATCGTCCAAATTTACTCACGTGAATATTCATTTACTTAGTAAAATTAGTTCCTAGCGATAAACGTATTTTTTGATGAAATTTTCTATTGATTGAGAGTCTTATATACTTAGTTTAACATCATAAATGAAGTTTTTATATTTATTTAAATGTAATCAATTTTAACCTTGAATCTTAGGTGTTTGATATATATATATATATATATACATATAATGAAATTTTTTTTAATTACTAAATATTTTAAAGAATGTATCATATCTACGTCATGAGTTTTAAAAACTATGTACCTATATTCATATTTTATAAAAAAATAATACTTTAATTAATAAATTGAAGTAATTATCGATTTGCTACCTGAGATAATCGATCAAGATCAGAATGTGCATAGAATGGTTCTTATAAATTGTGTTGATATTGCTATTAATAAATAAACAACATTTATGAAACATTCAAAACTATATGGCTAAATGCCCGAACCAAGGCGAACCAAAGACGTAAAGAAGGGTCCATGGCGGAACCAGCAGCGGCTCCAACACCTCCGGAGGGTCGCGGAGGGGCAGTCCACTTTGACTCCTTACTTTCCAGTTGGCGAGTGGACATTGGCCACGTCCAGTTCGCTGTCGCTGCCGGAGGAGCCGACTGCAGCCGAGGACGTGGTTACGAGTCTACGTGGTTAAATGGAATGTGGTGGTGTGCTGCTGTTCCGAACTCGAGGCTTGCAGTGCTGGAGCCTGCGCTGGATCGGAGGAAGGAAGGAAGGAAGCAAGGCAAGCAAGGCTCGGGCTCGAGGCTCTGCATGCGACCTGCAATTCTCGACATCGCCGGAGAAGCAGAATGTTTTCGCTCTCGTGATCGCTGCGTGCGATTGATTGATTGAGTTTCTCTCCCTCCATGGGCGATGGTCTAGATTTCTTCACCGCGCAACAAACAGCTAGCGTCGATTCACCGCGATGGGCAATTCCCAAGATCGTTCGAGATGGACCCCCGAATTCGAAGAAGCCTCCAAGTATGGGCGTTTGCTGCAATTTTTCGTTTGGTTTGGTTGTCACGGGCCGCAGGATGATTTTTCTGTAGCAATTTCGATAGACGCCGTCTACGGCGTCCTTGGTTTGGTTTAGAAGTCTGCTTCTAAGTGCATCAAACGAAGGGGAATCTTAACGATTTTAAGTACTCTGTAATTGTGTTTTGTTTGGATGCTGTGGTGGTACTCAACATTGTGCTGAATGTTGTGGCTTCGATACTTTGTGAATGGTATCATTTCTGATTAGCTCAGTTTCATAATCTTGAAATTTACTCCCTCAAAAATTTGTTTTTCTTTCTTGGATGCGCAGTCGGCCACTCATCATTGTCATTTTCTTTCATCCGTGTGGCAGGAGGTTTCATCAGATAGGTCTGCAAGCTTTGAGAAAGTTGTATGTTTCTTTGGCTGCGCAGTCCAGGAGTCACGGAAAATTCATCAGTGCTTCCGCATTTCAGGCACTTTTTCCCTTTTATGACACCTTCTAATTCTGCAACCTCAGCATACGTGTGCTCTATTTTAGGTTACATGTGAATGATTGAAACTGGTTTATTTGGTTGTCTCCCGACATGTAATATATTGCTGCACGAAGGTATGAAAGGACTGAAGAAAAGAAGTTCAGAAACTTGCAGAACAGTAAAGCAGGATGCAAAACTCTTAGACTTGTGCTTTCTTCGATACGCCTGTGCAGGCTTATTTCGGAATCCATGGAGCTCTTGGGAATCGTTTGTTTGACGTTGTAACTCAAATGCGCAAGGACCAGTGCATGTACTTTGAAGACTTGGTGATTGCCAAGGTATCATTAATATTGTGCAACCATGTAATTCATGATATTTTTTAGTTTTGCTCAGCTGGTCTCTATCTTTGCTGAATTACGTGAAGCTGATCGAGTATATTTCCAGGCTAAATATGAAAAGGGTGGGCCCAGTGAAATTGAGGAGTTCGAGTTTCAGCTTTTGGACTTGACTGGAGATGGCAAAATTCAGAGGTCAGTTTCATCTGCCTTTCCTGTCTGTCAACACATGCAGGAGCCTCGGTTGTGATATCTGATTAATTAGACCTCGCGATTATGCTTCAGTGTTCATGTCTTGTTGGAAGTGTATCGTTTAAGGGGGATCGTTGACGGAATGAGCATTTTCTTGGCAGGCAAACATTACAAACAATCCGGAAGAAATGAACTTAGCTATTTAAATTAGCATCTGTGCAACTTGGAAACGTCATACGCTTCTCGTAGGAAGTTGATAAAACTAGAAGGGACGGCAATGGGGGTTGAGGATTTTACCACTCAGTCCTTTTTTGTGTTGACGACCACTTTGTTGTTCCTCTGTACGATGGTTGAACGTCTTGTTGATGTGTATGTATTCAGAACAGAGGTGGAGGCTGTCATTATATCTGTACTGGCGACTGTGCTCGGCCCAAGTGATGCAGTAGTGGATGCAGGCCTCCCGGAGGAAGTCTTACGAGCCTTTTTGAATGCAGCTGATTTTTCCTTGCAGCCAGAAAGTGAAGGAGAAGAGCCATGTATGACTTCACAGGATTTTCGAAATTGGCTGGAAATGATTCCGTCTATTAAGAAGTTTCTCAGCTCTTTGTTGAAAGCACCGCACGCAGATGAAGGTGAAACATCCCATCACTATATTCTTGTCCTTTTGGGCTTGTAGAAATGTTTGCAAGTGGTCATCACCTGTTTCACGACACAGGTGCTGTATAGTTCGAATCATAAATATCATATATCCTCAGGAAAGAAGGAAATTTGAGTTTTCGTGTCATAGGTTTAACTCATTCACTACTGGTGCAGTAATAGTTGGTAGACAGGTACCTACGTTGCTCGTCCCTGAGGGTTCAGAACACAGTACTCTTCTAAGGAAAGAGTATGCATGGCACATTGCGGGACCACTACAACAGCAGGAATCGCAGGAGTGGGTTCTTCTGTATCACAGCTCTGTCAATGGACTCAGTTTCAACACTTTTTTGGGGAACATTTCGTAAGAAACGACACCCTTTTATTCTGCTAAACTCACTTGTTCAAGGTTTTGTAAAGGGCCCATTCACTTCATATTGTTGCAGCTCATCTGCTTGGTACAAGTCGATAAACATAAGCAGCGGATGACCTTCTGAAGGCAATGTACTGACAGAGTTGCACGAGGTTCGTCTATCATAGTGATCAAAGACAAACAAGGAAATATTTTTGGCGGTTATGCCAGTCACCCTTGGGAGAAACACAGCGAATTTTATGGTGACATGAAAAGTTTTCTCTTTACTCTGCATCCGAAGTTATCACTTTACCGATGTTCCGGGAAAAACACTAACATACAATGGGTGAGCATTCGTTTTAAGAACCGTTATTGATTTCTCTTCTGTCCATAGACTTGTGTTCATTGCGGTGAACGTGCTAACATTGTCATGCGGTTCACTAGGATTTGGGGCCTGCAGATCACTGCTTAGCGTTCGCCTTATTTCTGTATATCTTTCAGTGACCATTAGTACTTTGTATAGGGACTCCGAGTATTCACCCTTTTGACTATACGATTTGCAGTGTATTATATTCTAAGCCTAGTCTAGAACGGGTGAAATTTGAGGATGATGAAACGGCAAAGGACGGAACAATAGTAGAAAGTTTGCCGAGCTATATGTGTCCGTTGTGCAATCGTCCAAAGAATTATTCGCTGAGAACATAGCTTAACATAATTGTCGTTGCAAAATGTCAATGGATTCGGTACCTAGTAAACCAGTGGATGTATATCAATTTTTGATCTTATATATCAAATATTTCTTCCTGTGCAGTGCGCTGCAAATTACGTCTCAGAGAGCTTACCTAACGGTATAGGTTTTGGAGGCCAAATTCATCATTTCGGGTTGTTTCTCGCTGCAAGTTTTGACAAAGGGCACTCTCGTCCTTCAGTCACATTTAATAGCCCGGCACTCTCATCAACATCTGACTTTGAACCTGATACTATCGAATGCTGGGCAGTACTAGTGGATACGGACGGTGACAGCCAAAGCGGTGCCGAGAAAGTCAAGGGTACCATCTTAGAAAGATTCAAAGAAGAGCGTCAAATGTTGAACATGGTCGGCATAGCAAACGCAAGCAATTAGGTCAGTTACATTTCTTTCTTTCATCTGCAATTAAATATTCTGATACAGTTTACGTGTCAGACGAACTCTAGCTACCTCATGTTGAAGAAGACTGCCCGTCATACGTGGCAAAGGTTCCTCCCTATGCACGTAAATTGACTGGGAAGCTGTAGTGCAAACGTAGCAAATTACATTGTCCTCGTGATCTGGCTATACGAACTCAAGGTGGGTTTCAGATCAGGGCAGTTTGTAGTTCATGTCAAACTCGATTACTAACATTGTGAAGTAACCGACTGTGTTTGTGTCAGGTACATTACTGCAACCTGCATCTCGACATTCTCGTGGTTCTGGAGAAGTTTAGACCTGTTTTCAGTCCTATATGGTCATACAAGAATCAGTGGCAAGGAGCTCTGCTCAAAGTTCCATAAGGGGTAGTCACTGCCGCATCAGCCTTCTATTACGACGTGCGACGGCTAGAATCTGATCGCAAATTACCTGAGCTCATTTCATGTACCTTCATAGTTAATTTAGATAAATCAGTTGTATATGGAAAAAGGATGGCTTCAAATTTGGAGCTTTTCCTTCTCTCATGTGTACCGTAATATGATATATGAATCCATACGATGGTAATTATTTCCGTGTTCCCATTGCACCGCGTCTTTTAAAGACACGTAGACAATAATTTTCTGTCAAACTTGGAGCCAGAACAACTGCAGTCGGCAAGATTACTCTTTAGTATCTGAACGACATCCTCAATGCAGTAAATCGGAAAGGCTGAGGACGGGCCTTAAATTAGATCTGTACCTTCAAACAGGAACTGTGGTTACTTGTGTAATGATCAGTCATTATGTTTTGGCATTAATCTCCTCGCTCTTCGTTCGATACCCTCTAAGATATTGTACAGTTTGGCCGGTTGTGACTTCATAGTAGTTGACAATGTACGATGCTCCAATTTGTGCACGTAAAAGAATCACCGCACGTCCTCTGCATGGAAATGAACACTTCACCCTGAAATACCGTAAGCTCAGGTCAAGCAAGCAGCATCACTATCGAATGGTGGAGCAGAGCAGGTGTTAGAACTTCCCAGTTAGATTGCAATCTAACCAGTAAGTGGCAAACATTTTGACGACCGAAACACGAAGCTCAAAAACTTCGAATTTCGGCAACGAAACAAGAGCAGGGGACGAAGAGACCTGAAGCCAACGCAGCGACAAGTGATGAATGATGAGGCCGTGGACCGCGGACCAAGCTCAGGAGAGCGTGTCTGTGATGGAACGAGCGCAAGGATTCGATGTGGCTCACTGACCAGGAGTGAGGCCACGGGCTCCAGGCAAATTCAGTGCATGCCAGGGCGAAGAAAGGCTGTCTCGTCCGTCCGTCGGTCCGTCGGGAGACACGGTCGCAGGAAAACGAGGTCGAGGGAAGTCGGGGAGCGTAAACAATGAATGGCGGACAACGACTCTTGCGGGCGCGGAGGCAGCAACGCGCCATGTGGCAGACACTTGGCGCCCGCCTAAGTGCCTCCCGGCAACGACTTCCCCACAGAAGCTATCGTCCGTCTCGACGCTTCACAATTCCAGGCCCCGCCGCGCAAGCCCCTCCCCTCCCCTCCCCTCGAGCAGCTGGCGTCCGAATTGCCGTCGTCGAAAGAGTCGGGCTTGTGCTTGGAATTGGGCTTGGGCTTGGGCTTCGATCGGCGCTAATCCGAAGGCGCGAGCGAGCGAGCGATGGCCAGATAACGAGGAAGAAGCGGGCACCGGCGCGGAGGAGCGAGAGATCGGAGCGGAGGAGGAGGAGGAGGAGAAGGAGGAGGAGGAGGAGGAGAATCGCGTGGAGCTGGGGAGGCGGTGAAATGGGCGGACCGTCGCTGGAAGAGAGGCCACCATTGAATGGCGTGGCGGAGTTCATGACATGGCTGAAGAGCACGCTGGCCGTGAGACATAGCTGGGAACCTTCACCGACTGCGGGCGATGGCGAGCGCTCGTCGTCAGCAGGAGGAGGAGGAGCAGCACCGTTCAAGGTGTCCGGGGCAAAAAAAGAGTCGAGCTCGCGGAAAGACCTGCCGCCCATTTTTAGTACCAAGGTCAAGAACAATGTTACGTTTTCCGAACGACAGAGGCTGAAGAAGAAGGGTTTGCCCGTGTCCGAAAAGAATGCCAGCAGCCGCTTCGAGTCGCCCGCCCTCAGTAGCGACAGCTTCACCGATCGCCAGAAGCTCCGCAAGCGAGGCACTTCTCTATGCGACGACGCTGTGTCGTCCGAGGAGCTTTTCGATTCCGTGGACCACCTGTTTCCCGGGGCCATTCCTGAGATCGATTCCACCGAATCCATGATGGCCAACATCGATACTCTGTATTCTCAAGGCAAGGGTTTAGTGACTTCGGGATTTTTCGATCGATCGGACAAGAGGATCTTGGAGCAATCCGCCGAACAGGCCTTGCAGGAGACCAATTCCGATAACGAGAAACCGTTCGAGAATTTTGGTTCCAGCGATGATTATGATTCGCAGGTCGAGAGCGGTTCGCAACCTGCTGCCGGACGATCCCGTTTCAGAGTTCGAATCAAGCTCGGCAGCAATGGAAGAAGATTGCTCAGTGGAGCCATCGCCGGAGCTTTCTCTCGCACTGCTGTGGCTCCATTGGAGACGGTCAGGACGCACATGATGGTGGGCAGACACGGCAAGTCCTTCAAAGGCGTGTGGGATTGGATCATGGAGAACGAGGGCTGGACGGGTCTGTTTCGGGGAAACACCATCAACGTGATCCGCGTGGCTCCCAGCAAAGCTGTCGAGGTGCGATTTCCTCACCTGCACCACCTTAGGGTCCTCCAGTTACAGTGCGCTTCGTAGAAAGGGTAGAATGCTTTGTATCATCCGACATCTGTTTGTAGCAGGTCGCTTCGAGTGTGGCAACAATGATCCATGATCTCTCTTGCTCGGTCGCGTCTCTGTGCACAGTTGTTCGTCTACGACAAGGTGAAATTTGCTCTCACGCCACAGGAAGGAGAGAAGTCGAGGTTGAGGATCCCCGTTGCATCGATCGCGGGCTCAGCTGCGGGCATCACATCCACCGTGTTGATGTACCCACTGGAGCTCGTGAAAACGCGTCTCACGATCCAGGTAAATGTCGCCCCTGTCGTCCCTCGCTGGCATTGATTTTCATTCCAGAAGCTCAATCAAGATAGCCCGGGAGGAATTCGGACAATTCGGAAAATTCGGAAGAGCCGAGCAGCCCCAGGCATCGGTGAACGCGTTCTCGACTCGGAATCGAACGCTGGGAGCTGGCGTTCGAGCCAGCCTTGGGCGACGGGTTTGCAGGCAGCATGAATCGCGAGAAGTAGACCGACATTTGGGGTGTGGCACTTTCGGAGGCATTGTTTATTCTCTGTCTGGATGTGTCTGTCATATGGTCGGTCTGTGGGTGAGGGAACCTGACTCGGAATTGGGCGTCCAATTTGAAGCTAGATCTAGGGCCTAGAGCTCGCAACTCAAACTGGAACAATCTCCCTCGCCTAGAGGCAGCAGTAGATCTTGATGAAGTGTCTAGAGTAGATCACAGTGCAAGATTCTACTTGAAGATAGCGCTCGAAGCTGGTCACCAGTCATGTGAACAATCATTCTCCAGCACAGCACGGCACGGCACGGCGCAGCGCAGCGCAGGTCTACTTTATCGGTGCTGTCGCTACTCGACATGTCCAGGAGACGAACACACAACGCACTGTTCAGTACTAGCGCTGTGGAAATCTTTAGCCAGCACTTTCCGTTACTCAATGTCTCAGGCCCCTCAGGGCCTGCAGCACCGTTCTCGTGTGTGACAACTTATCCGTGCTGCATGAGAGGATCGACTCGAAAAGCTCAGAAAGCGCTCCCGCAGCATTGATGGGATCCGCCTCCCCCTCTCTCGCGGTGATCAGTCCTGCTCTGCCGCCTGACCTCGCCGCCTCGCGTCGAGGCACATCATGGATCGATGACGAGCATGCGTACGGTGAGGGGGTTGGGGCGCAATTCTCGGTGCCAGTGCAGAGAGCTGCTGCGGCTCTGCTGCGGCTTGGTAAGCTCATGAATGGATGGATTGATGGACGGATTGAGGAATTGATGGATTGATGGATTGATTGATGGATGGATTGATGGTGATGATGAGCAGCCCAAGGAGTATCGGAGCATCAGCAACGCGTTTGTGAGGATCGTGAAGGAGGAGGGATTCGGCGAGCTGTACAGGGGCTTGGGGCCGAGCGTGGTGGGCGTAATCCCCTACGCCGGGACCAACTACTTCGCCTACGACTACCTGCGCTCGCTGTACAAGCAGCTGAGCCGGACGGAGCACATCGGCAATCTGCAGACGCTGCTGATCGGCTCGGCCGCGGGCGCCATCGCGAGCTCGGCCACGTTCCCGCTGGAGGTGGCGCGCAAGCGCATGCAGGTGGGCGCCATCCAGGGCCGCCTCGTCTACCGCAGCACGCTCGACTGTCTGGCCAGCGTGTTCCGCGAGGAGGGCCTGACGGGCCTCTACCGGGGCCTCGGCCCCAGCTGTCTCAAACTCGTCCCCGCGGCGGGCTTGTCCTTTATGTGCTACGAGGCCTTGAAATCCGTGCTTCTGGAGGAAGAGGCCAACAAGCCCAAGCCCAAGCCCAAGCCCCGGGCCAAGCGCAAGCAGCAGTGAGATAGATCCACTTTCAGAAACCCGTCAGCGCCAACTCATTCTCATTATTATTCGTTGCGGTGAAACGCGTCTAGATTGTAGATTTGTTATCCGCATGATTGTACCATAATTTGACAATCCTCGTAATATGACCGGTCCACTATTCTTCATTCTTCGCAAGAGCAAGAGCACATTTTTTCGACAAATTGTTTTGGCGGTTGACGTATTCCCCCTCTATCCCCCCGAGGCCGTGCTCCCTATCTAAATCAAACCCACCCACACATATACACACACATTTGCACATCTCTCTCTCTCTCTCTCTGAGACAAAGCAATTGTGCACGTCGGCAGGAGCAAAGGGCGTCCGTGTGCTGTACAGGCAGGCGGGCTGGCAGATGAGCCCACTTGTCAAACGAAGTGTATGATGGTGCATGCAGAGACCTGACGATTGCAGCGGATAGTGGCGGTGGTAGTGGAAGAAGTAGTAGTAGTCATAGTCGTAGTCGTGGAAGGAATGCGCTGCTCTGGCCCTGACGGCGCCTCTGTGGGTGCCAGCTCTGTCGGAGTCGACAGCGCAAGGCGAGATGTCGAGGCGATCAGGGCGAGACTCACCTGGGGCCGCCGGAGGTGACAAAGGGATGTAACAAATCCATCTGGGCAGGGAAATTGACGACGGATCATGGTGCCCAAGACGAAGTGGGATGTTTTCATTTCATGCCTCTCATTCATTTACAGCGCAATACACTCACATTTCAAGATATGCAACACTTTGACATCGAGAGTAAACGTGTGCGACCACACCACTTTACCTCGCAAAGTATTGTCCTCTCCGTCATCTTCGATACTTACAGCGGTCATCTCGAGCACGGACGAGGGCCCTTGGCCGGGATGCTCCCCTATGACTAGAAGTTTGCCCGCTACGCTAACGAGGTTGATGCCCCACTCGAGGCGCGGCAGCTGCCGGCCGACCACCTGCAGGGGCCGCCACGACTCGGTTCTGAGGTCGTAGCCGATGATCTTGTCCAGATAATTCCACGAGAATAATTTGTCGTTGACGACGGCGGCCTTGCCGCGCCAGCACTCGTTGAGCGAGTCGGGCACGGGGCTCAGATCCTCGGCGAAGGGGTCGAGCACGAGGCCGCCCGTGTCGCCCACCGCGAAGAGCTTGTCGTCCATGACGGCGCTGCCGTGCATCCAGCGCTCGCGCATGAGCTCGGTGGGCGTGGGGAACACGTCCCACTCGCCCATGTCGCCCTGCTTGGGATCGAAGACCTCGGCCCAGGCCGAGGTGCCGGCCCAGGCGCGCGGCAGGCAGCCGCCCATCACGTACATCTTGCCCCCGATGGCGCCCATGGCCGGGAATTCGCGGGGCACGCGCATGTGCGCGCCCTCGCTCCACTTGTTGAAGCACGGATCGTAGACCAGCACCTCCTTGGACGCGCAGCAGCTGCCGGACTTGCCGCCGATCATGTACAGCTTCGACTCGAGCACGGCGCAGGCCGAGCCCGTGCGCTTGGGCAGCGGCGGCAGCGTCCACCATTTTTTGCCGGCCAGATCGAACGCCTTCCAGCGCGCTTGCGACGAGAGATCGCACAGCATCACGTACAGCCACGGCTCGCTCAGGCCCTCGTTCTTGCGGTACTCGAAGAAGGACGGCGACGCCAGCAGCTTGCGCCACGACCGATTCACGCACCGCATCACGCCCAGCGCGCTCCGCGATACCCTAGCGATGCACGGAATTGCGATGTCGTTCGGCAGCCCCGGCAGAAATTCCTCGTCGTACGTCTCCATCGTCCCTCGCCCCTCTTTCGCGCCCGCCCCTGCACCTGCGCTGGCCCCTCGCCCACCCTCCCACCCACCACCGACGACGACCACGACGAAATTGGCCGAGGCCTCACGGCACTCCTCGACCGAAATTCGTCAACCAGAATTCGCCCGGCCGGCGAGCGGATCCGAGCAGACAGCAAGAAGGCGCAACGCGTGCATGCCGAGGGCAAAACCCTCGTGGGCTCGCTCGACGAAAGCGCACAATCTGCCGAATTAACGACGATCAACACGACGCCCGGTCTTCGCCCTCCGACAGCCGCGCACGCACCCAATCGCTCGCTCGCTCTCGCAATGCCGACTCGGATATTTCCACAGGCCACGCTCAGCGCACCGTCGCGGCGTCGAGAGAAATTCTAAGAATGGTGAAGATGAGAATCGCGTCTCGAGAGCAGATCGCCGGCGCAGAACGTCGTCGTCGCCCGATCCCGCAGACTCGAGAGCAGCGCGAGGACGAATAGAAGCGAGAGACGCGAAGAAAGTCGAGCGCGGAATGCAATTCCAAGGCTCAGGACGCGAGGGCGCGAGGGGGCGAGCAGGCACGCAGGCAGGCAGGCAAGCATGAAAGAAGAAAGGGGCCTTGGGGGCAAGGCAACTGCAGGGGCTAGGCCCGGCCGGGAGTCAAGGGGAGGTGGCGGGGGGGGGGGTGCGGGGGAGGGGGCAGGGGAGGGGGCGGCAAGGAAAGAAAGGCCAACACGCGAGAGAGAGAGAGAGAGAGAGAGAGGGGGGAGGGGAGCGCGACGATGATGGGGGTGGGGGTTGGACTTGGGGTTGGGGTTGGGGTCGGGATGGCAGGCTGTGAATCCAACAGGAAAAGCAGATCACAAAAAGACGAGGGTCCCATCCATCCATCCATCCGTCCATCGAGCTCCGTACGGCCCTAGCGGAGGCGAGGTGAGGCGAGCCCAGCCAAGCCCCGCCCGAGCGCGCTTCAGCCAACCCCCGCCCAGTGCGCGCTGACTGACGTCCCATTTTCAACGGTGCGAGGGCGGACGGCGATTCTGATTCTGATTTCGAGCTTATCGTCCACCCCAGCAGCCCCCTCACTTTCTAATAATGCACTCACTTAAAGTATATTAAATTACTCGTACGCCAAGATGCCTGTCAGATCGCCCTCCGTTCTTCCATTTGACTTTCCTCCCCTTCCGTTTCCCCCCTCCGTACTCCGCTCCCTCCCTCCCTCTCTATCTGTTAACACCCGTCCTCTTCCACGCCTGCCTGTGGGAGGGGCTCTGGGGCTGGGGCTGGGGCCGATCGGCGGTCAGAGATGACTGCCGCTGTTGCTGCTGGCGTGGGGGCAAAGGCGGTCACGGGACAGATCGAGCGTTACCTTGCACCTCGAGGGGGGAGGGCGGAGGGGGTGCGAGCCATTGTTTATTTCGCTCGTGAGCCCGGATGTTCGAACGCGCCAGAGGCCGGACCGAGTAAACAAGCATTTCGGGGGGTAGATACAGCTTCCGATAGGCGATGGTGGCTGGATCGGGGGGCTCCGAAGTGTGCGAGGGGCGAGAAGAGTGATTGATACGAGCATACGACAGAGCATATGCTTCGACAACAGAAGAGGCCATGGACTCATAGACGCAGACAGTGTAGGGGGGAAGATCCAAATTTGGATTCATCTGCTAAGATAGGTAGGGCTTGTTTAGGTCCAGACTTTGAGGAGCTTGTGGTGGCGTGCCAATAGTCGTCCAACAACACTACCTCTAGCTTGCAGGATTTTTCTTTCTTCGGCAGAATATTTGTGCACGTTCGACTGGCACTCTTGCAATTTATGTACCTTTACTTTTTTAAGCACTTCCACGATTCGTGAAAGGACCCCGTGGAAACTGTCGTTGCCATTTGAAAGCTGTTCCCCTTCCTCGACCCCTTCCGCGACCTCCCTCTGCCCGACAGCAATCTGCATCGAGGGTTCTCTTTAATGTCGACGACGATGAGCAGCGGTTACTTCTTTCAGCCGACCTTCCCTTTTCCCTCTTCCAGTCCCTCTATTTCAGCAGGCCCCAAAACTGACGGATGTGGGTGGACGAGCTTGACACCTTTCGTTGATTTCGGCATTCTTTAAATGTGATAAGTAAAGTGAATTCCATCAAGTCTCATGAAGAGCCAATGTTTGGATTAGAGACCGACGTTCTAGTCAAGATATGTCGATGCACAGATATTCGCTGTTTGACCGACAGAATTTCTTGAACCGAGGATGAGGAGGTGAAGGAAACGTGGACCAAGTAGATAACGAAAACAAACGAGGATGGGGACACCGCCCCCCATCACAACAAGCCATTGGGTTGAAGTTAACATTCACGATTTGGAGTGGGCGTGGGTTAGGAATCTTTGCAGTTTTGGAAACAGTTTCGGACTTGACCTGTATAGAGGTCATTTGCTCCATTAAAAGCGCTAGCTTGACAGGTTCAGCCAATGGCTGGCAGATGGAGGAATCGGTTAGGACATGTCATCGGCATCAAACTTTGGGGTGGGTACACTAGTTTCCGTCAGGAATTTAATGCACAAATACACGCAAGAGTTTACACTTCGAATGACGCTGACTACTCAAAAGCTAATGCTTGTCACGTGGCTTAATAACAATCCTCGGTGATTAGATGAGGCCGGGCGTCGTTTGACTGCTGGTTGTCCTATTCGCATTCGCAGCGGAAAGCAATTAAGTTGTCTCAGCTTGATAGTGTGCATCTAACTTATCCACAAGTGACCACAAAAATGGCTTCTCCGTGAAGGAGATAATGATGTATATTAGTTTGACCTTGAACCGTGTGTAAACTAGTTTACAGGAGTCCTACAAAAGCAGTATCTTAATGACCGGAGGGTCGTCCGGCAATTTACTATCGATGCCGTGAATAACGCACGACAAAAGTGTGTGGGATGTGAAGCCAAAACACTCTATAGTGTTCCCTAAGGGCAGAACTCGCAGTCTTCGCCACCTATGAAAACTGCCTGACCCATGTATGGGATCAGGGGTTCAGGCATTCAACAGCATCCCTCAAGGGATAAGTTCGACCAGGCACAGAAGACGTGTCAAACATATCCTATCGGTGACAGGTACCATTCCGTTCAGCAGTGCACGAGTAAAAGTTGAGCAGCGCTTTGGCCTACAAGTATCCAGCACGTCGATTACTGTTCGGTTGAGAGAGAGGGAATGTACAATGTTAGGTTTGCGTATCTAAAACTAACACAAATATGTTTTGAATCTTTGTCAGCTCATCAGATCTGTGGCGTTTCTACAGCAGTTTATATCGACTTGAACTGCTCATCTCGGCTTGGACCCAAGCCAGGTAGGAGGTTCTTTATCCTCAATCCCTTTCCCCAGAAGGATCCGACCGAGAGACCCATGAGGGCCATCACTACTACAGAGCAGGCCGGAGGAACTGCATGACTCATTCCTAAAAATTGAGAGGCAAGCAGCATGGCTAAGGTCGAGCTCTGCATTCCAGAGCATAGTGATATAGTTCGAGACGCCTTCTCCTCTTGTCTGCACACGAAGGACGTGACAGTGAGCTCACAGCTGGAACTGCCGACTAAGATAGATTATATCCAAAACCTCTCCTTGCATCCAGCAGTGTTGTAGGTGATGATCAGATCGCTAGGGTAAATCAAAGTAACCTGGCAGCCAGAACAGATTTTACTTATTTACTGCAGGACACCTGACATCACCACTGAAATATCTCACGCTTCGTACGTACCTCCATGGAGAGACTTGGCAAATCCAGTAACCGACAGCAAATGCTCCAATATGGAAGGCCACAATTGGGGCCAGCAGCTGCAAGCCTTGTGTTGACACGATCATGTCTCGGTTCAAAGCCAGCGGACTTCCAATACAAAGCGAAGTGCACACCATGGCTACCAGAGGCATGAAATTTCGTACTCG
Organism: Marchantia polymorpha subsp. ruderalis; assembly: GCA_037833965.1. NCBI lineage: Eukaryota > Viridiplantae > Streptophyta > Marchantiopsida > Marchantiales > Marchantiaceae > Marchantia > Marchantia polymorpha. Next base: position 26,825,350 of record AP031351.1, on the reverse strand, counting down.
GTCAACCAGGGACTTGGCGTAGGTGTTGAGTGCAAGACCTAAGAAAACAGGACCGATCACAACCTGCAAGAGACAAACAGTTTCGAGTGATCAACTTCGCGCCAGACTTTTGCCTTTTCAGGTGGTGAAGGCGAGAGAGGCATCATTGGCTTGCATGGCATGATTTCTTCATCGTCTCCCACTTTTGTGAATCGCAGTAAACTCTTGGAGACTCGAGATCCGTTTGGCTCAACATGGGAAGAAAGTGAAGGAGAGGACGATGTCAAGCACGATCATGAGGCTTAGAAATGCCAGTCGGGATATAGATACCAGTGTGAGAGATAATAACAAACCTGCAAGATAGATGAGGCCATGGCAACCACATCGACTGGGACCACAGACCCGATCAGGATGCGGGTGAGAAGAGGAGTAACAGCAACAGAAGTGATGGTCGTCAAGCTCGTCAGGACGATGCTCAGCGCTACATCTCCTTCACTCAAAAACGAGGCGTAGCTAGACAGTTGAGCACCGGCAACGCATGAAGTGAGTATGAGCCCTGCTGCAAATGCTGCTGGTACATTAAACAGTTTGACCGTCAAGAAGCCGAGGAGTGGCTTGATTAGGTACTGGACGCCATATCCTAAAACAACTGGAACTGGCCTGCACGCAAACCGAGCCAGAACGCGTTGAGTGTGCATTTTAGTAATCCACGTAGCGATCGCAGATTCCCTCTGGATCGAGTCCAGTATCAACATTTTTCAACAGAAACAACGTAATCGTGCACTGAACAATAGGAGGAGAATTTTACGAGCTTTACCTTTTGACGACGAGGGCGAAGTCTGAGACGGAGAGTTGTATTCCAATTGACAGCATAATGCCTCCTAGAGCTGGAGCGTAGTAGTCCTTGCTCACCCTGCAGAGTCCACGGCAGATTCACAAATGAGAAGCATGCGAATTTTGCTATACAGAGTGTAACAGAGTGTCGTGGAGTGGCAGAGCACAAGCTGCGCGCATGGGGGCCAGGTCCGAGACTCACCAGGCAAAGGACGCGGGCTTCGTGAGCGCAGCCACAGCAGTCATCGCTACAACGAACGGCAGCATCTTCGACAACGACTTGGTAACATCAATTTCCTGCCCATTCCTATTCTTCTTGATTTTGATTCCGAAAGATGTCAGCGACACGTTTCCTTCCCGCCTAAACTTTCCAACTCTCCCGACTCTTCCTTTCTGTTGTGCCACAGCTCGGAGAACCGCATTCCTCAACTTCTTCTGAGGAATTGAAGTGGTGAAAAACTGCAGCTCAGAGTTCTGCGAGTTCATGGAGGAAAGCCTCGAGAAGGAGGTCGATGCGTCCCCTGCGCTCCGCAGACTGCTGGAGCTACCGGACACCTCGCATCCTTCCGATTCCCCACGCTCTTCGTATACGCGCACAGGCCTCGGGCGGTGTCGAGGAAGACGAGTCTCGCCCTCTGCGGCACAAGGCATGATCAATCATCAGCACCGACCGCATTGAAAATCCAGCACCCAGTCTCCGAGATCTCACTCACCCGTCTACATTCTAGAATACCGACCATCTCCTCGTGAACAAGAGGGCCCTAGCGAAATTCCAATTCCTAAAGCCCGACAACGGATTACGGCTCGCGCTTACTACAAAGTAACAAATCTGTAGTGCACTCGGGAGCTCGAGGCGGTGTGTGTCAGCCGTCGGCGGAGAATTGCTGTCTAAGAGAAAGCCTCTGGGGAAAAGCAGGCAGAAGTAGCATGCCAAAGTCGCGTCAAGAAACATCGCCGCCTCGGGAAGACAGAGGCAGGCTCATGCAACCAGTCGGAGAGCTGAGAGAATTACCCGAAAGCCTGTGGAGATGGCGGGTCGAGAGGACGAGAGAAGGCAATCCATTCAAGCGCCGCAATGGCGTCGGCAAGGCGACGAACGGCGAACTCTGCATTGGAGCCACCACGACGAAGCTCGTCGACGAGAGCACAGCCGAAGTCGGTGCCATACTCGCCATCGGTGGCGCAAAGGCAGGAAAGATGGCGGAAATCCGAATCCAAATTGCGAACCTAAAGCTCGTCCTCGCGGCTCAAATTCGTCGTCCGACGGCCGCGCGAGACCAAGCGTCCGACGAATCGAGCATTGGTCTCAGCCCCTTGCTTCGAATGCCACCGGCATGCAAGCCAACAGCGGCAGCGCTTCCACGTCAAGCCCTGCCGACTCTGCCCCAGCTGCTGCTGCCGCGTCCGCTGCCATTCATGGCGCAAGAAGAAGGACGACGACGAGCAGAGCGAGGCGAGGAAAGCAGAAATCTGACGACGACGAGCCGGCCTCGTCGCTAGACTAGACATACGACTCGAGAAAGATTCGCGGCTACGCGACGAGGGGTTCAGCGGGGCTTAAACCTCCGCAAGCCCCAGCCCCAGCCCCCCAGGAGGCTATAGGCACCGGCGTGCGGCTGCTGCTGCTGCGAGATCTCTCTCGTGGGCAAACTGCCAACCCCAAAAGCGAAATGAATGGCCGCGAGCATTGGGCCGCCTCCGGACTCCCGCTGAGTGGCAGAAGCACTGGACAGCAAGCGCCAAGACCACCACCACCCCCACCCCCAGCCCCATGCCCCCCGCTCCGCTAAACTCCGCTGCGCTCAGCGTCGATTCAATTCCTTTCCTCGCAATGTGCTCTCCAATTTGCTGCACGCACATTGCTCCACGTCCCCGCCTCGAATCATTAGCCCTTTCATTAGCCCTTTCCGGGGCTGCCGAAGTTGCGCTCTTCCCCCCGCCCCCCTCCGCCGTTCACTCGGTGCGAATCAGCGCACGCCCCAGGCCTCGCCCTGGGGGATGTCCGTTGTCCTTTGTGAGCCGGTGACCGGTGACCGGCGACCGGCTCCGGGGCCTGGGTGTCGCTCGGTGTTCGGGATATTATCCAGAGAGTGGGTCGGTCGTTACCGTCTCCATCTCCGGCTCTCGGCGTCCTGTGCGCGGGCGCCACTTGTCGCAGCCCCTAGAGCTCCGGAATTTCTGTGGATTTTGGTGAAGACTTCCGGCTTTCTTACCACCAGAGAAACCGGATCCGGCCGGCTCTTTTTGCCATACGCCTCCGAATCGGCATGGGAGAGTCCGTCGGTCCGTCGTACGCTGATATGAATTGCATCTTGCTTTTGGTCCACTTTCCTCCGGAATTGTCCACAAGCCGTGAGCTACACACTTTCCCGACCAATCAATTGCGCACCTTCGTTAGAATGAATCATCCTGATGCAATATCATCGAATGGAAGAGATTTTGATAATTGTGTAGGACGTAAAAAGCAAAAAGTAAATTTTTGTTGACGACTTTCGGTCTTCGAAACTTTTCATATTGCAATATTCCTAGCCTCATCTCCACAGAAAATACACATAAAACCAATTCGCATGGAATCTTCAAAACTGACTATATTTTGTTCAAATCACCAAAATAAACTAATTATAGTAAAATCAATTCAAATAAAGTTTAAATTAGACACTTCACTTAAAGAAATAACGGGTTTTTTCATTGAGAAAAAACTTTCTATCTTTTCGAGAATTGGATCAATTAGATATTTGACATTTTATCTGGAAACGATATTTCAGCTTTTCTAAAAATATGTTTATAAGATAGAATCAACATGTTAATATAATTAAATTTCAAGTGAAAAATAATTAAGTAATCATTTGAAATCAATCACATTAATTTGTTGAGATTAATTTCATTTTAAGTAGTAACCTCGTGTCCTAGCTAAATATAACTAGAACTGGACTGGATATTAAATATTTGGGCTTCTGCCCTATACAACATGACACTATTTCACAGAGCTGGAGTACAACATTGCGAGTGTTCCATGACACTATTTCACTGAGCTGGAGTACAACATTGCGCGTGTTCCATCTACAACGGAACACGCACAATGTTTCTATTGATGATTCTTGGTTTAATCTTCTTTAATTGGTATGAGAGCAAGTTTTTGGTTTGGAGTTTGTTACAAGAGAGTTAATCATTTGTTACAGTTTTTTTCCAGTTGATGTCTTTGTCAAATTATACTGTTACTAAGCTTTGTCGACGGTTTTTCAAGATCAAACTCTTGACAGTGACATGTTTCGTTGATGTTCTTTCTAAGACAAGTGAAAACAAGAAAACAAACGTGAAAGCCATGACGATGGAGGACCTTATTGAATGTCTCTGCACTGTTGAGGAGAGATGTGGCTTGGACACGCAAAGATCAGGTACACGACTTTTCCTCATTGAGGAAGAATGGGATGCACGAAGGAGACAACAAGAGCTTAAACATGATCCAGCTTCAACGGCGGCAACAACGTAACAAAAAGCCGCCTTAAACCGCAACCTAAAGCTTGCAAGAACGCCGAACGCATCGTTTGCGACGGTAAGGCAGAACGTGATGTGTCGTAAGTAAAGTGTTTCAATTGCAACAAGTTGGGACATTTTTCTAGGGACTAAGGGGCACCATGGCGTGAACGCAAGGGACATCAACGTGCAAATCTTGCCAAAGTTGACAAGGAGAAACCAACACTACTTCTTGCAGGAGCATGCAAAATTGGCAACAATGAAAATCCAACTCTGCTGACAACAATGATCATGCCAAAAGTAGTTGGTGTGTCAGATCTCACGACACGCAAGATGATGCCAACGACACTAGTGATGAACATCATCAAATGAGTGTTGCTCGTTGAGATGCATGTGAATTTTGCCAAGGACATGCAACCTGACAATACCTGGTTCTTGGATACGTGTGCCAGCAATCACATGACGAAACACAAGTATGTTTTCGCCGAGCTCGACATCAGTATTACCTCAGCAGTAAAGTTTGGGGACAGATCAGTGATAAACATAAAGGGGCTCGACACAATCTTTTTTGTCTGTCGAAACGGTGAACATCTTGCACCTACTGATGTTTACTACATTTTCCAATTGCGTAGCAACATCCTAAGTCTCTAGCAGCTAGACGAGAACAGTTGCTAGATTTTCATCAAAAATGACATCATTTGGCTTTAAAATCAAAAGCGACGTGTGATCGCCAAAGTCGAGAGAGCACGAAACAAACTATTCATCGTCACGCTTGATGTTGTTCAGCTAGTGTGCCCGTCTCGGCAACGACGCATGGAAGTGGCATCAACGGTACGGAGATCTCAACTACAATGCTCTATGAAGATTGGTACGCGAACTATCGCAGATCAAACACATTGATCAACTTTACGACAACTGTCTTATTGATAAGCAACGACGGAGTACTTTTCTCCAGGCGGCAAAGCATCGAGCAGACGGACTTCTCAATAAATCGCCGTGCAAAGGGCGATTTATGCGGACCGATAACGCAACTGACTCTAGCTAGATGATGCTATTTTCTTCTCCTCGTCGACAATCTGAGCCATTTTATGTGGCTTACACTGCTAACCGCAAAGGACTGTAACATTAGGGTTTAGAGAAAAATTCATTTGAAGATAGAAACAGAAACTCTGAAGATGAGAGATTCCAACAATGGTTTTCATCTTCCTTATATAGGTCTCATCAACAAGTACAAGGAGATAAGATCTTATCCCCTGAAGATGAGAGATTCCAACAATGGTTCTCATCTCCCTTATATAGGTCTCACCAACAAGTACAAGGAGATAAGATCTTATCCCCTGAAGATGAGAGATTCCAACAATGGTTCTCATCTCCCTTATATAGGTCTCACCAACAAGTACAAGGAGATAAGATCTTATTCCCTGAAGATGAGAGATTCCAACAATGGTTCTCATCTCCCTTATATAGGTCTCACCAACAAGTACAAGGAGATAAGATCTTATCCCCATCATCCATCATACTCCTAGTGGATGGATGATGTGATGTATAATTCTAACAAGCACACGGATCGTTGACGTGACACTCCCAACTAACACACTAACTAACACACTCAATCCTTACCTAACAAGCACACGAATCGCTAACGTGGCATTGTCAACTAATACACATACTCTCTACCTACCAAGCGCGCAGATCGATGACGTTGTAGCTATGACTAGTGCACGCTAAAGTATCTATGTCAACATTTAGAGTAACCTCTAATTTGGTTCTAACAACCTAAAGATGGTTACAAGGACAAGGCGAAAACAACGATAAGGCGTTTCAAAGCAACGATCAAAGTGAAGAAAGGGCACAAGTTGTGACTTCTTCGCACGGACTGTAGTGGAAAGTTCAATACAGCAACATTTGCATCAACATTTGCATCATTTTTGTTGAGAAGGGCATCAGATGGCAACTCACGGCGCCATATTCACCGTAGCAGAACGGCAAAATCAAACTATTGTTGAGACAGCAAGGAACTTGATGAAGACGAAGGATGTGCGAACGAGACTCTGGGTTCGGCAATGAACACCGCGGACTATATCCGCAACTGTTCACCAACAAAAAGCGTTGACGGTGAGACACCATACGAGTTATGACACGACTACAAACATGATGTTAGTCATCTTTGCGTGTTTAGTTGTGTTGCGCACGTGAAGGTGGTGAAGTCACATTTGACAAAGCTCGATGATCAGAGTACATCAATTATGTTTCTCGACTACGAGCCCGGATTAGTGTTAAATTGTATATACAATTCCATTTGCAACCGCGTTCACATCACGCAAGATGTGGTGTTTGACAAAAACGCGTAGTGGGACTAGACGAATCAGGAATGTACAATGGACGGTGGCGGCTCCGTCGTCAACTATAGGTTTGTCATCAACTTCAGATTCAACATTGAGAATTTCATCTATCTTGTGGTAGAAGCCACGACCAACACTATTGCAACGCGCACAAGTATCGTCATGGTTGAGAGGTTGTCTATTCTTGATACCACTGTAGAAAATGCAACATTTGCAAGGCAGAAAACATCCGTCTTCGCTGCCATGGCAACACCAGCTACGAGTCTGATGATGCATCCTTGCCACGAATGCTGCATTTGATGATCACGCGAGCTCGCGCCTACATCGTGCAGCCGAATCAGCACTACAACAACTTTGTGATCGACAGCGATGAACTTCAACTCGGAGAAGTCGACAAACATAGCACGTTCGTTGAGTCCAAAAACAACGACAATTGGCGGTGAGTTTTGGATGAGAAGATGAATTCTATCATTGGAAACCGTATCTTGCGACTTGTTGATTTTTCCATAGGTCACAAGCCAATCGGATTGAAATGGGTTTTTAACCTAAAACGCGACGTCAATGGCAAAGTCTTGAAGCACAAAGCGCGGCTTGTCGCAAAGGGCTTTGTTCAGCATTAGAGAGTCAATTTAGACAAGGTGTTCGCGCCGGTGGCACGTCTTGAATCTGTACGCATATTGATCACCCTCGTTGCTCACGAAGTGTGGTCCATCCACCACATGAACCCAAAAAAAGCCTTCCTCAACGATGAGCTACAAGAGTATGTGTACGTCTCCCAGCCTCTCACCTTCGTCGTCAATGACAAGTAAGACAAAATGTTGTGCCTCTACAAGGCGTTATATGGATTATGTTAGCCACCGCGAGCTTGGAATGCTAAACTTGACATTTGTTTGATGTCGCTCGGATTCAGCCGAAGCGTGTCAGAGCATGCCATGTATGCACACGGCGAAAGAGCGGCACGTCTTTTCGTTAATGTGTGTACGTGGACGACTTGATAATCACCGGCAACGATGAGCTGAAGATTGCACGGTTCAAGTAGGAGATGAAGAAACTATTTTGGATGAGCAATCTTGGATTGCTTAGCTTTTATCTCGGCATTGAGGTGCAGCAAGATTATGACGAAATTTCCTTGAACCAAATTTCCTTGAACCATCCTTGAACCATGCTACTAACGTGTTCTTCTTCCTCGGAAAGAGCATTATTAACTGGTAGTTGCACAAGCAAAAGATCGTCGCGCTTTTCTCATGTGAAGCGGAGTACATCGCCGCGACAACAACGAACTGCCAGGGTTTTTGGTTAGCTCGGCTTATTGATGAGTTGCGAAACAAGGAGATTGAGTGCATTGTACTCAGAGTGGACAACACATCTGCAATCTTCCTTAGCAAAAATACCATCTTGCTAACATTTTGACAAAGCTGTATGGACGTGTCAAGTTTCACAAACTTTGAATCAAGATTGGTGTTGTCAAAATTCAATAAGTGCTCAGGGTTTAGTGTGTGATTTTTTGGTTAAACCTTGAGCTATTGTAGTTTGATCCTATGTGGTTGCATTGTGTCATCACACAGAACAGAAAGTTGGTTCTCTTCAACTTCTACCACTTCCGTATCACTCTTGTGAAACACTTCTAACACGTTTGTTTTCTCTTTGGTTTTTGTGATATGTGAGTGAGCGGCTTCAAGCTTGTTGCGTACCTTGGCCAGATTCTATATAAGCGTTCTATGTTTTTCATTCTAATCAGAGTGAGTAGCGCAGAGAATTGAGACTTAGTAGCACAAAGAGGCGAGATTAATAGTTTTCTTGAAAGTTACTAGACTCCATTACAAGTATAGATGAGATTTATAGGTACGGTAGTAAACACAAAGTCATTGTAACAGGTATACAATTGTGCTAGAGTAATAAAAAAAAAGTTACAATATTTGGAGATCTATGCATTTTCTTGTTTTATGAAATCAATTTGATCCCTCTTATATTGCGATGTTGAATAACCTTTGAGTTGAGTTTTGTTGAACAGTTCTCTCATCACAGAGTAGTAATTTCAAAGAGTGCATGCAAGAGTAAGGAGACGGCAGGAAATATGCAAGTGCGTGTAGCCAGTCTTGTCAAGTTATAAAGTACGGAGTGCTGTGGATCTGAAGAAGAAAATTGCTCGAGAGAGACAAAAATTGACGAGCGTGTACAGACTTTCGACAAATCTTAGACGAAGAAGATCACAAGTTGATCGCATATGAAAATTTAGAGTCGAACGTGGGCAAATAAGCATAGAGAGATAGACGTGATTGAGCTCGAGACAACCATCAGGCAAACGCGCAAGTACGCGCAAAGGTGTAATACTAGGGTTTAGAAAGAAGCTCATTGTAACATTAGGTTTAAGAGGGAAGCTCATTTGAAGATGAAACACAAACTTTGAAGATGAGAGATACCAACAATGGTTCTCCTCTTCATTGTATAACTTTTACTAACAAGTAAAAGGAGATAAGATCTTATCTCCAACATCCATTGCACTCCTAGTGAATGGATGACGTGGCGGATAAACCTAACAAGCGCACGGATTGCTGACATGGTGTTTCCAACTAACACACTCAATCCTTATCTAACAAGCATGTGGATAACTGATGTGATGATGAGAACTAACACACTTACTCTAATCTATCAAGCACGTGAATCGTTGACGTGGCAGTTATGATTAGTGTACGCTAAAGTAACTATATAAACATTTTGAGTAACATCATCTTCAATTCCAACTAACTAAAGATGGTTACATGTATCTAGTTTTTGACGTGTGGAGAATACAATGCAAGAGGTTGGAATATATGGGTATAACTTCATCAAAGAGATTACATGCTTTAAGAAAAGTAGGATTACATGCTATGGAATTTAATAGTCCGTGAAAATATTTTTTTTGTCAATAGCGATGCGTTTTTCAATGAGCCAAATCATTGAAAGATGTACAGAGTTCCCAACATCTTCCTAATGACAAGCAAAAAAGACCGTTAACGTACATGGTGTGGGTAGTTTGATCGTTATATAATTAAGTATCAAGAAAAAGCACCCGTACAGGTGGAATTCCAAAGTGTAACTAACGTAGAGTACTATTTATGCACAAAAATATGTATTATTATTCTAGAAAAAATAACTATTTCAAACTACTTGATTAAATAATGAAAATACTATTTACATAAAATAATAATAATGTCATATAAATTGTAAAAATATTGATATTATTTCAATTTTCAAAATTAAAAGTAAAAATAAATTTTTTCATTAATAACAAAGTTAATCTTAGTTTGAAATTTTACTTTATCTTGAATTATTTTTTTGAAAAAAAATTTAAGATTATAAAATATATGTGAATATATATATACATGAATTTGATCATATACTATTTTTCTAATTTTTATTCTTTTGAATACATTTGATCATAAATTTTTTTTGTTTTATTATGAAAATTCTAAATTCATAATAGAATGCATTATTGTTCAAATCAAAATATATTTTTCAAAAATCTATATCAAATTAAATAATTTGATATAGATTAACATTCTAATCATATTTACTTAAGATAATAAGATTGTAAAAGGTATAGAGAATTATTGTTTAAGAGATTTTGACTTAGGTTCTTTTCAAACTTAGCAGAAATTTGACTCTTTTCCAAACTAGTAGTCAGATTGGCTACTTTCAAACTCAACAGCAATTCAGCTCTTTCCAAGCTTAGCGGCGGTTTGGCTTATTCAAACTAGAAGCAATTTGGAATTTTTCTAACATAGTCACCCTTTGAACTTGTGAATTTAGAGTTTTCTTAGCAGTATAAATGGAGAGCTTGAGTACATTATGTCTCACTCTCATCAACATAAATTGTACTTGTGCTTCTAGATACAATAATTGTGTTAGTACCCGGTACTGCGGTTTGAGTTTTGTGTGAATTGCCGTCCACAATCGTTAGTACTTTCAGCTATACTACCGAGTATTGTTGTGTGAGTATTATATAAGTTGTTACCCACAACAGCAATAATATTGTTACAATCTTGTGTGAGTTGTCGTACTCAAGACTAGTTCTTCTTCATAATGATAGCGAAGTCTAAATTCTAACATATTATCTAAGTTAAAACATATCTTACATGATTATTGAATAAATAATTTTTTATTTTAAATTAATTCAATAATAATTTACTACATCTAAAAAGAGTGAGTTTTAAACTAAAATTTTATTTATAAAATAATTTAGAATTAAAATTAATAAATGATATTTAAAATTAAAAAATATAAATATATTAGAAAAATTTAGCACATGTTAAATAAAACTTGAAATAATAAATTTGATTTATAACATAAAATTCAGCACATGTTAAATATAACTTGAAACAATAAAATTGATTTATCATGAATTTTTCTTAGCAATTATTCAAGATGATAAAAATATTTAAAGTTCTATCTTTATGCAATAAAATTGGCAATTTTATTGACAACAATAATCATAGTTTAAAAGATTATCAAGATTAAATAAATTATAGAATAATGGAATATTTTATAATCTGAATTGTACTTCAAATATTCAAATATATTCATAAAAAATTTAAAATTTTTTTTCACACTGCAAAAAAAATTTGTAATCTTTAAAATGTGTTTTTTCAAATTTTTTATCACTGCAAAATCATGAAATTAATTTTCTTTATTTGAAAATTGGATATCGATTATAATTTTTTACTAAAATTAGTATACTTTACTAAGTAGTTTTAAAATAAAATATTCAAAACTACATATTTTTAAGAATATAACGGTTAAAATAATATTTTTGCATGATTAAATATAAATTCACAATCTTTCATTATTAGGATAGATTTTTAAGATCTAAATCTCTTTGTTAAATTTTTATCAACAATTTAATTTTCTATGAAGAATTCTACCCAATAATAAAACATAAATTTTACGCGATGTGAAAAAAAATCTTTGAATCCATTTCTGTTTATTTATAAATTGTTACCATTTTCATTGTTTTATATATACAAGCTAAGTAAAATTTAGACATAAAATATTCATAATATTATATATGTCTACCTTGACAATTGAAATATTTTAGTTGAGCAATCATTTCAACATGTGGATTTCATTGCAGTAAAAATTTCATCAAATTCATTTATCGATCACAAACTAGATTTATGATAACAATTTTGATGAATTTCAAAAGTATTTAATTGTTCTTGCATCTGAAATATGAAAAAAACTGGACTTCATTTTTTATCAATTTCATTATCAGATATAAAAAAATTTTATTTAGAAAATCTATATGATCAGGTTTATTTAAATCATATGAAGTTATAATATTTATGAAGCTTAAAATATTAACTGATTTTGACATTGGAATATCAAACTTAACTATCTTCTTTCAGATCAAATTTCAAATATTTGATTTATGAACTTTGGTTGATTGCAAATGAATTTAGAAACTGTCGATTTTTTTTATGGTTATAAATATATTTATGTAATTTTTTTTTGGCTTAAAATTTCTAAACGTAAAGGTGTATAACTTTGGCATGTCTGTTTTTTATTTCATGTTTTAAATTATTTTAAATTATATTCATACGTTTAAAAAAGAATATAATATGTTAGTATTAACATATATTCAATTATTGACTTTTTATTCTTTTATTATGAAAATTTATTTTTTAATTTATCTTTAATTTATTTTAAATTTTATTTTTTAATTTATCTTTAATTTATTTTAAATTTTATTTTTTAATTTATCTTTAATTTATTTTTTAATTTATTTTTTAATTTATATAGTAGATTTAAATTTACATATTTCATGAAAATATGAATATAAATTTGATATTTTTTAAACTTAAATTTTATAAATTTTATAAATAAATCTCACAAAAAAATTGAAACCAAAATCAAATATTCTGAAAATTTTGATTCTGAAAACATACCGTAATTTCATATTATTTGATTTAATGAAATTCAAATGACCTAGAACTGAGTTTGAACATTTCTTTTTAATGATGTTAAATCAGTTTAATAATATAGTGTAGTAATTTGATTCATGGGTACTTTCTGTCTTGAGTCAATACAGACGTTGAATGTTAGAATGGTGAAGCCAATGTTTTACATTTCATATAAATTAAAATAATTATTTGTGTAAATACGTTATAATTTGATGCTTTCAATTTGATAAAATGGTCAAAATTAGCCTTATAAATGTGATATGAGTCATATTAATAGTCAATATCATAATATCAATAAATCAATAGTCAAAATTATGTTGATGTTATCATCAACATAATTTTTTCAATCTCTTTTATTATTTAAAAAATATAGATGAAATATTTTTAGAAATTTTTAACTTTTTAGCAAACTATTTGTATTGATCCAATCATTTGAAAAGTCAAAATTGTCATCATTCTTCACTTTAATGTTCATAATATGTTTTATAGCTTATAGCAACAATGTTACTGATAAGCTAAGACACTCTTATCAGTAGGCGTTTCAAACAAGAGTGTGCAAATTTGAGAGAGTGTGAAAAACATCGACAAACCTACCACGAAGCTTCCAATGACCTTTAGATTTACATGGATGCTTGTTTGTGTATAAATCAAAGAGTGGTCGAATAAAGTCAGATTCCCATCTAGCATAAAAAAGGAAAAACATGAGCATACTTGTTGCAAAAACCAAACCGGAGTCTGAGACGAAGGAACAAATCTGGCGCAAATATCATACATAGAAAAATCTGATATATTCAGAGTAAAATTGTAAATCTGAAGCCATGTTGTGAGTCAAATTCTGTATAATACTAGTGAGGACGTACTTGTTGGAAAGAAAACGCGAGAAATGTGTACTGAATATTGATGATTGAAAACACGACGATATATTATCATTGAACAACAAATGACTGTAAAGTAAGCTACATATAAGGGTTTCAAATTGGGTAAATATTTCAGGCTGAGGAGCTTGCACCCACTTTCTCTTGCAGGGATTGCTTGAAAGGATGGATGTTTCATGGCTGATTTTCAAGTTACCATACTGAATGACCAGAATTCAATGCCAAACCAACACTTCCTTCCGCGTGTACAGTGCCTATCTCGTGCATCCTTTGAACTGCAAATCGATTTTTTATTACCACGAATAAACTTCTCAAGTACAATGGCTCGTTTGACAAATTCTTGATGGTATTGCAGTTTATGCGTGTCTCTCTTGAGGCCATACAGCCAAGAGAATAGGATGCCATAAACCTGAATTTAAGACATGCGTTAAATATACAATAACAAAGTGGGAGTGAAGGGAAGCGGGCGGGTGGATTTTACATAAAAGAAGGTTATGAGTGGAGAGAAGCAATCGTCAGGAGTGCAAATTATTACATGAAGTTCGGAAAACAGACTAGGGACGGCGAGGAGTGCATGTCTTCAATGATCATTCAGTTTTTGATATTGGGAATTAGGAGATATCGAATTTCTCTTGCTCAGAACCATCTTCTACCCGTACAAATATCAGTCCAAATCCTAAGACTTAAACCTGAACGTAGATCAACAACAAGACTTGCTCGTCATTGAAGATTACAGCGCGTTGTCCATACAGGTGCTCACTGAGTACAATGCAGGGACAAGGCGCAGTTGCATGGTGAGCTCGGTGGGGGCTCGGCAGTCATTTTGTATGAATGGACTCTATCGTAAGCTGCCGATGCTCATCTCCATTCTCTCAGCATTCAATCGGGAGACCGAGAAATCTCGGTGTCAATGGTTAGTCCTCCTTCTCTTGTCTTTTCTAAGAATGAATTCTATTTCTCTTCAAGCTGTCAAGTAAAAAGGGAAGCTAGGATTTTTTTCAAATCTGAAATGTCAGATAATGTCTCGAATGGTTGCGAGGATGGACTGATGATCCACTTCGTGATTCTTCATCTGCTCTTGAGATGGATTCGTCGGAGCTTCAGTGGTTAGAATCGCCGTGGGCAGCTTAAGAAGAACATCCATATCTTCGATTCTCGTAAATCGATGTGGTCGTGGTGTTTTTCGTCGTGTGGATGGCCGGCCTCACGTTGGTCGGCCGTGAAACCGAAAAAGGGCCGCGGAACTCCTTCGAGACTCCGCCCTCGGGGGTCTTCGGACGACAACTTACGAGAAGATGGAAACGAAGATGAAGATTCTGAAGAGCTCTTGCACTCTCTGCCTGCTGACAAATGTCACCCGAGCTGCAGAAAATTCGGTGCTAATTCATTGACTAATAAGCACAGCACGTACTCAGCAACTCGGATCCTCAAATCCATGCACTGCATCGCTCGGACTTGAGGCAGCAGAGACATGCATGCGGCCTCGTTGAACATAACAAACATTATGCAGCCCTGGGTCGAAGGACGGGGTAACTGTCGACCTGCAAATAATTTATCGACTGATTGATTGATCCGCACGAGACCCAAGTCCTTATTCAACAATGTTCGCAGCTGTTCAGTTGCCTCAGATCGAATCGACACTCTCGTTGACACTCTGCAGCAGTCTGGAGACGATTCAGGAAGAGTGTCAGTTCGTGCCTGCTCCGTGGCGGAGATGAGGCTCCGTGGTACGAATTCTCGTGTCGAGCGCCGAAATCAATTTCATTAATCCGAACGATGCAGGAGGAGGTCGTTGACGCTCTTGATCGATCGATCACGCGTACTGTACTTTGCTGTCGATCACACTGTACTGTACTTATCTGCTCGCTCACCTTTTCAGGAGTATTTGCTAACGTCACAGAGCCAGTCAGTATCAGATCATAAATCCACACATCAAACTTGGAAACTCTGCACCAGCTTTGGAGTAAAAAACTGTGACAGGAAACTTGTGGAGGGGCAGCAGCGAGTCTGAAAACCCGACAATCTCTGCTTTTGCTTTCCAATCCCTCGTATGTGTGTTTTCATTCATTATTGGATCCTGGATCTTGAACCCCTCTTCAGCATCCACGAAGTCTCAAAGGTGACTCGAAGGTAGAACATTCACAGCTTGGCAGGCAAGTCCAACATTCTCCCCAGGAAGCCGGGCTCAACATGACGAAGAATATCGTCCAAATCGATTCAGTTCCTCTGCTCCTACGGTTTGCAGCATACTTTGGCATATCAATGGGAGAGAAACACCGAAGGAAGCACAGAGAGCAGGAGAGAGGTCCAGCTGGAGTAGGATTCGGGGGATTGATATCACCTTCAGTGGCCCCTGAGACCAGGCTGCACCTAAAAGTGGATGTTACTGAGCAGCAACTGCATTTGACTGACATATCTCATGACGGTTGTGATGTCGGAGGTATGAGTTGAATCACGTCGGTGTCAGTCCTGTGTCGCCACAGGCTCTTACTTTGACGGGGAGAGAGTACTGTTCGTCATCTTTAACACCCAGCCATGCAATTCTCCAACTTTCATAGGGCCAATTTGATACTAGGTCCTCGACATTATTCGGAATCATGCCAAACTGAATGATCACATCTGGTTTCTTTCGATCACTTCTAATATCGTGATCGTCCACGCAAGGCGTTGCTGAGGAGGAGGAGAAGTCAGATCTGAACCTTAGTTTTGAATTTCAGGACTATTGCGATTGTTACGGTTTCGATCCATCTCCCCCGCTGGTGCATGCTGAGATAACTTTTTAGGAGTAAGTATTGCAAATGAGGGTTTGAAGTCTGGCCCCGTGTGAATGAAAATGTTTGTGACAAAAGTTGGCTGCAGTATCTTGCGCGATCTAACCACCGATTTACAAAGCACGGATACTGTTCTTTCTTCTCGATATCCTCAACCTTTAACATGTCTCCATATTCTCCCAACCTTTGAACAACCTCGATCGAAGCCCGAACAGTGATAATCATACGCATCTCTCTCTCTATCTCTCTCTCTCTCTCACATAATTCTCCGGGAGCGAATAGTATGTAAGATAGTGACACACTGCATTTGGTGCTAGAATCAATCTGGTAGCTCGTTTCGGGGTCACTGGGCTCAAGCAATTGAGGTGACAGAAACTGACATCGTCCATACATATGTTGGACGTATTCACAACCTCTCGCAATAAAATTTGGTGTCGCCTCAGATACAGATCCGATATTTGGTACCACCGGGTGAAGCTATTATAGAAGAAAGGACTGCAACAATAGCCCCGAAGATTTCTCATCTACTTGCCAGTGCATGCGCATGCGCAGTTTCAGTTTTATCACCCCAGATCTTCTAGTGAATAGCCAGGTTACGGACGACAGCTCCAAGTCCAACTTGACTTGCTAAGACTGGCTGGTTGGAGCACATCACCATCATCGTGATCGCGCACCTAGTACCAATCACCGTTGCTCCAACAAATTAACATCTGAAAAAATCCTCGACCCCCGAATTCTAGATCATGATCATCGAGAGGGGACAGGGGCTATGCCTTGTTCCAGAACGAAGTCGTAAAATGTCAAATATAGTGTCCTCAGAAGCAGAGTTGATTTCTTGCTCCTTTTTGGATATCCAAGAGTGGAGAACTCGACGTCTTATGAGGTCTCATATGAGACCAGGGAGCACATCGGATTCCATAGGAAAGTAGGTACAGGCATTCAGTACAGTCGCGCTAGTATTCTGAATGATAGACGTCGTGATTCTACAGGCTCCAGCATGACGCCACGCTGACCTTCTCAGGATAAGAAACTGGTAGTTGCGAGGGCACAAAGCATACGATCACAGTGTTGACCAGAACCTGAGCATGAGGCTCACTCCAATCCAACAGTTACAGCGCTTTTCAACAGCCTCAGGAGAATGGAGAAAACGACTCCAAAAGAAAAGTTAGGAGATGCCGGTCACTGCTGAAGTAGTCGGTCTAAAAGGGAATGGTGTGAGTTCGTTCTGTATCCATGTTAATAGATTTTCATTCGCAAAAGCAAAGCCTTCTATTATAGGAGAGTGAGCTCATTTCAATGCACAACATGACAAAAGTATAGAATGTCAGCGTGCTTGTAGTAGCCACACATATTATGGATGCTATTCGGTGATACAGTTCCATCCAGACGCAGCATACAGTGGCCGGCTAGCTATGGAGGTGTACTAGAGAGAGACCGCGGAGAATTACTTCCCAGCTTGAATATCATATTGTTTACTTCCACTAATCGGCTATTATGGTGTAATCACGAGTCACCACGCTTGCAGTCGCTAGATCCAAACTCCTAAAGGTCACAATGATATCATGTTTAGATCATCACCGGCTCTTCTTTGTAGACACCGATAGTGCATGAACTGCAACTTGCTGGATAGAATTGTAGTCATAGCTTTAAGCTCAAGTAAAAGGCTCGCAGCAATCAACCCGTCGCTTTTGGTACGACGTCGAAAGCAGCTCCATTTTAATGTCCGAATTCATCGATATGAACTTACCTGGTACAAGCTTGGGCAGTAGCTCCATGATTGACAGTGAAGAGCAGATTAGTGGACTCCTGCTTAGCTAGAAGCAAAGATTTTAATATGCTAGGGTGTACTTGTACTGGTCATGACGATCATGATCATGAAGGTCGAGCGGGCACCCTGGTGAGAGTTAGACCGGCATTATCCAGCTGAGATCAGCAGAGGCCAAAGTCGATTCCGAGCATCAGAAGCCAGAGTGCCCGGGATAGGACGTACAGGTCACAGGGGAGCAAAAGGAGGACGCGAAGGTCAACGCTTCCATGAAATATAAGAAGAAACTTTCTGATTCACGTTTGGTCCTTGCTTACAGACGTGGCTTTTCATGGACCCAGTCCAAGGACACAAGGGGCAATTCTGGCTGCATCAGGCAGAATATCAAGTTTCGATAAGATCAATTCCGCTTGTATTTGTGGATAGGAGCGGAATCAAGTAACGAAGGAATGACTAGCCAGTCGACGCATTGTTGACCATGTGGATCCACAACCTGTTGATTCAAGCAGTCCAACTTAAGGCTAACGCCTGAGACTTGTTAAGCATCAATTAGCTTACGAGTTTCGTTCTTGTAGCGCTTCCATGATGATGCAGCGGGCTTACTTTCGTCAGGATGTTCAATGAGCCGGTCGGATGTGATCGCAGATTCAGGCGGAAATTTCCAGCCCTAAGAGTGTCACGTCAGCTCAATGCAACAGATTGACAAAATCGAGCTTGGGAGTTCACCCACATGTGCATCCTAGTCTGAAAGTTGGTTTCAAGGTGCCATATGAGTTCAAGAAGTAGAATTTCGATCGACTGGCGCAGCTGATTAGTTGATAATACCGAACTTGGAGAGAGTTGGGGAAGCTCGATCGAGCTTCGACAACGAGCGTTCATGTGATCTCTCTTCCTGATGAAGAAACGTGCGAAGAATGGCTGTCGTATATTTTCCTTCTCGTTCCTCTGGAGTGAGTTGTGGCAGTCACGAATCTCTTAGGAATGGTGTCCTAGCTTGAATTCGTCCTATTCCCAATCGAGGGACGATTCTATGATACCAGTCATAATACGCCCGAAGCTCCGTGACACTCGAGATGTCAGTGAAATCGAACTGGCTCGCAGATCGATCTACCTGACCGACGACAGGCTCATGTAGCTCCAACAAGAATATTAATAGATCGTCATCAATGCATCAGAAAATGTCGAGGTGCAAAAGGGTTCGAGATTCATAACCAAGGGGCAAGAAGTCAGACTGCTGCAGACTCTCAGAGTTTGTGTGTGTGTATGTATGTGACTCTCGGAGGGTGGCGGCGGGCCATGGTCAAGACTCCAGCTTTTCAGCTTCTCTCAGTTCTAGACAGAAGGCAAGCAGGGCTTGGGATGCGTACCTACTATTTGCGGGACTGGACATGTCACCTGTACCGCAGAAGCGTAAAGCGATCCACTCACAGTTATGATCGAGTGGACCACCAAGCGAGCAGATTGAAAAAGCAGCCGGGCAGAAAAGTGGACAATCAGAAGGTGTGCTGGGCTGAGACTATGATAATACTTTCTTGTGTCGTACCAAGGGTTGCTCCTTCAGCCCTCCTCCTTCGGACGATGACAAAAAAAATGTACTTGAAATATTTATCCATGATAATATTGGAACCCATAGCACAGAAAGCAATAAGGGAATGCTTGTTATCAAAATACAAAACCCTTCTTCAATTTTTGAGTTAAAGTCCGCTGGTGAGTCTGATCGACGAAGAAATGATTCTCAGTGAGCGTTTGGAACATGACTATAACTCCACACCTTCTATCTGATGAAATTTTGCCAATGAGGGCTTGAGGCTTATGCATGTAACACATCTGGACATGTTGTTGGCAGCAACATGATGGCTGTAGCTGTGGCTAGTACTGCTACGCAGTGCACGTGCCGAGTCAGCCGTTTCTAAGACATCACGAGGAAACCTCAAACCTCACACATAAAAATGTTTGATTGTTAGATGAGACGCAGCGTCATGTTTCTTCGATGCTCATGGACGGTTCACCGAACCACTAACTTGAGTTAGTGGAGAGAGAGAGAGAGAGAGCCAGTGCGGTTACAATGGAGCTTGGGGTTTTAAGGCCCGGGATTCTCATGATAATAGAATTGGCCAGTTGTAGGGTCTTTCTGCCATTGCAACACCTCACGCATTATGAGGAGTTTAACACCCTGCCGTATAATAGAATTTCACGTCGGCGTAAGAGGATATGAAAGGATTTATGCCAGCGGGATGAAAGCTGCAGTAGGTCCCTAGGGTCGGGCGACGCTGTAGCGAAAGTAAAGAAAGCACACGTAGCGACATTATCGATGGGCCTGCCATTAGGGAAAATCACCGATCCGACGTTCGAACCGATCGAATCCTTAAAGTAGTATTGGAATGAGGAGGTAGGGGTTGTAAACGATCTACATACCACATAGTGAGAAAAACGTGAAATATCTGCCCATCTGTTTTCATAAATTCATGCGCATGCATGCCTGCCTGCATGCATTCTCCCTCACTCACCAACTGGAGTTCCGGACGATTTGCGACTGTCAGTATCTGTAGGAGTAAACTTCAACATTTCTTTTTAATCGAGGTTCTTTTAAAGTGCAGGCGGAGGTTCGCGGCCAGACCTCTCACTTTCAGATGCCTTTTTACCTACACGTGTATAAAGGTTCAAGTATCGCCTTAGAGATAAGCTGCTGCTGTGGCGATCGGTAAAGCTCAGCTCACGGTAGACTTCTCAGGACTTGAAGAACAAGAAGAAGAACCAGTCACAGGTCCTGAAGATGATGTCACTCTCGAGCTTGGTCGGTTTTATGGGCGTCTTCAAAAGCGAACGGACCCACGAATGGATTGCTCGTTGGTTAGCTCAGGTAGTGACAGCCTGCAGCGACCTACCGTGTTATCTTCGACCAGCTCCAGCCTGACATTTGACTTGAAGATCAGACACTCCCTATAAATGGTGTGCCGTCTCTCACGAGCTAAAGTCCTCCGCTGTCTCTGCACACGTTGTCGATCTTCGGTGTGTCTTGTATGCATGCCCACAACTGAAGGGACCTAGGTAGGAGATTTTGAGGAGCTCGGCATGATTCTTGATTTGTTCTGATCCAGAAGCAAACGCACTTTTGTTCTTGGTTGCATAATCGAGGTGAAGTATAACTCATTTTCCGCTAAGTCTTGTTTTCAGACGGTCAAGTGTGTATGCATCAGCGTAGATATCCATTTTATGCTTCGCATAAAATGGATGTGTTTGTGCTATTCGGGCGGGATTCTGTCTGAACATAGATTCTGTCCATACTTCGAACGGGCGTAGATGTGAGAATTACAGACCCCGCAAGTTTTGATTTGCATGAAATTCTGACCCGAAGTGTTCGTTCGGATCGTTGCAGCAGAGGGGCCAGCACTGAACAGAAAGCCGAGCTGAAGAACCAGTGCAGCTCTGCTGCTCGTGGAGCACGAGGAGGTTTAGAGATCGGACTACAGACGTCATGATCATGAAGATTCTTCACGGTCTTCTCATTGCACAGTGCATGATCTCCGCTGCTGTCTTCGGCCAGCAGGTAAGAAGATTCCCCTACCATGCATCGAAATATCAACATACAGAACTGCCAATAAGCAAAATGGTACATAAAGCAGAGCAGAAGCAGGTTCAGGAACTCTCATGTGCACCAGAGCTTGACATTTCTGTTGCACACGGGTAATAATTCTGACAAAAAGAACCGGCCTCTCACAATGAGGCTGTGATTGCAAGAGCTGCATGCATTCCACGACGCGAGCCTAGTTCACTGTCGTTCCGTCGATGTGAATGGCAAGAGATTGAATCTACACTTCATAATCGGATGATTTAGTTTCAGGATCGAATTCCACTTTCAGGTGACTGACGATGGAGGTTGACATTTACGCACGCAGCCGTGGGCTTCGCCCAAATCAAGAAGGCTGTTACAGCAGACATTGGCGGATTGTCTTGCGCCGTCGGGAGCAAGGTTGGTGTACCCGACCGACTCAGACTACGAGTCAGCGAGGGGCCATGTCTACAACCACCGCTATCTGTACAATCCAGCAGTGTTCGTGTTCTCGACCACAACCGCTCATGTCCAAAGCGCCGTGCAGTGCGCAGTCCAGCTCAATCTCGGCATCGCTCCTCGATCAGGAGGCCATTCCTACGAAGATTACTCTCTCGGTGAGAGTCTGCATCCACCCCCGCATTTTGCAATTTACTTGTCGTCCTTTCAGTCATCACTCCTCAAGGCTACCTAGCAAGCAAGCAAGCTCAGCCAACTCGAAGCTGCTTCACGTACGTACTCGACAAGACAGATGAAAATCGATCGAGCCTGCTAAGCTAACAGCACTTCTTCACTCATGCCTCGGTTCTCGAAATCTTCGATCATGCCCATGAGCGAACTCGGAGAGTCTTGGGTGAAGTTTGAAGACATCTGGGCAATCCAAAGACCTCGTCCTTCGTGACTGTTGGTCGCGAGTGAACCTCCGGCCCGCCGGCGGACGTCTGATAGGATTCTAAAAAATCTCGAAGTCCACGCGCGCTCTAGAATTTGGCAGTCGAGCTGGGTCCTGTCGGAAGCCCGGAAAAAGGCAACCCACCATGGAATCGTCCTCAGAAACGAAGCAGTGAAGGTTCTAGTGAAGGCCCTTCGCTGCGAGGAGACTGACCACCGCCGCCGTCGTCCTCGGTCGGTGTCAAAGCTGTGCTCAGATCAGAGTTGTCGTAGACTTGCAGAAATCAGCCGATTCATGTCGTGCTTGCCCGTGCGCTTGACACCAATCGTACATGGAACTGCAAACGCAGGTGGAAGAGACGGAATCATAGTGGTGGATCTGGAAGGCCTGAACGCAGTGACTCTCGATTCGGGCTCAGGGATCGCGTCAGTGGGCGGAGGGACGAGGTTAGGCCCCTTGAAGCTGGCTCTGTGGGAGCAAGGCCAAGTGACGATTCCTTCGGGCACTTGTCCAAGCGTCGGAGTCGGAGGGCATTCCCTCGGCGGCGGCTGGGGCTTCGTCGCGAGAAAATGGGGGCTCATGGCCGACAGCTTGGTCGCAGCCGAGCTCGTGACGGCCAACGGCACGCTCGTGACCGCAAGCGCCAGCCAGAACTCGGACCTGCTCTTCGCTCTCAAAGGAGCTGGCGCCAATTCCTTCGGTAACCACCGCCGTCCCTGTCCACCGGCTTAGGAGGTTTGCAAGAGCGCCGGTCGCCCGGTCGGTCGCCACTCACTCGGTTCTGGCCGGCGCTGCGCAGGCATCGTGACCACGTTCTTCTTCACGACGTACGCAGTGTCGGACGCGGTCACGTACTTCAACTACGACTACGGCGGCAACAGCAGCGCGGACGACCAGGCGCTCACGCTGAGGGCGTTCCAGGCGTGGGGAGCGGGCGCGACGAAGGACGTGTCGGCGTCGCTCTTCCAGGCGCCGAGTGGAGGGAACTTCTTCTGGGGCGTGTTCCTGGGTCGCAAGGCCGACCTCAAGGGCGCGCTGCAGACCTTCTTCGACGGCGCGCCCGTGCCCTCCTACGGCACGACGACGGAGCTCGAGGTCGACTACATCCGGTCGGTGGTCATCAACGCCGGATTCGCTGAGTCCGACCCGATCTCGGTTCTGAGTCTGCAGGACTTCACGTACGAGTCGCGCTTCTTCAAGTCCAAGTCCATCTTCGTCAAGGGCGCGGGCTGGCCCGAGGCCGGCATCCAGGCCTACGTCAGTGCTCTGCGCCAGGGCCCGTCCTTCGGGCAACAGTCGGGAGCGTACATGATCATGGACCTTTTCGGAGGCGGCGACTCCGTTATCAACTCCGTCCCCTCGGCCAGCACGGGCTTTGTTCACCGCGACTCGTTGTACAGCATTCAGATGTTCACGTACTGGGACGGGCCGCAGGACGATACCGCCGACATCAGCTGGATCCAGGGCATCTGGAACACCGTCCGGCCGTATTCTTCCGCCGAGGCCTACCAGAATTACATCGACAGTGACATGCCGGTGTCCGCTTACTACGCTTCGAACCTCGACGCGCTCAAGGCTGTCAAACGGCGATGGGACCCATCCAACATTTTCAACTTTCCCAAAAGCATCCCTCTGAATTAGTACCTCAGTTCTACTGCACGTAGCGACTTTCCGCAGTGCGTTTGCGTTCGAGTCTAGCACGCTAGCGATCAGATCTCAACTTCAGTAGGCTGAATGTATAGAGAGCTGGTGCAGAATGACTGCCCAGCTAGAGCCCGCAGGATGGAATCCGCCGAATCTAGCTGTCGAGTGATTCTTATTCGAGCGGTGAAAATTATTAGAATGTCTGAGTTCCCAGTGGCTCGGAGTGCAACAGCAACTCCGAGGAGCAATTGAGGTTCGTACCGTGTATTGACACATTTGGAGATACTGTAGTGAATCTACAGTCTTACTACTAAGACTGAAGTCCCAATATACATACAGTCACAGTTAGTGAACTCGTTAGGCCTCATTCGGAACCTCAATGGTCCGTTTCTTAGTGATCGAAACTGCACAACGCGTATATGGCAACTTATTCGTTTTAGTCCTTCAAGCATGCATGGATGTGACGAGAGAATCTTTGAGGTATGTTCCCAATTTCAGAACCAAGGACAAATATACTGAATATAACATAGAAGACAGCCTACATGTACAGCCATCCGGCAACTACATCTGAATAAAATTATATCCTCCTGTGAAGGTTTTTGCTCGATGGAGGTGCTTGAAATGTTTCAAGGAGCACCGAATTATTGAAACAATTGCCCACTAAGACTGAGTTTGTCCACATGTACATGATTCGTCTGTATTCGTCACCCATATTGTGAACTGTAAAGAATAATTAATAAAGAAGCAAGAAGGATTGTGCAGGGCGAATGTCCGATTAACGTGCGTACTCCGAATAGAACCTTAGAAAACCCGAAATGCACATGTAGACCGTGACTTCCATAATAGAATATGGATTTCCAGTTTGAAGATAAGTCAAGAGAACACCAAGAGCGAGTGTGTCCGCTTCTGATCTATCATTTGCAAGCTTTACATTGGGCCGATCTCCATCTTGATAGAACATGAACACATGAAGATCAGCCAGGAGATATCACCTCCAAGAGCTTCTGAACCTCAGTTACCATTTTGTTCAACCTCGCCAGTACGTACTCGACGTCTCCGTCACTGGTATTAATGGAGCTTTGCAAGGAAACTTTCCACCTGCTCATGCTGCTGTCACTATCTACAACCTCGTTTTGATCCTCTGGATCCAAGACGGCTGACACTTGAGTAAAGAGAAATCCTATATCACCCTTCTTGTAGTATTCAAATACTTTACGAAGAGCTTTCAAGGGATGATATTGCTTGCCTCCTGGTGAGATCAAAGGGTCTTCAATATTTGCTCTATTATTCCAAGCTTGAAAGACTCCCTTTCTGATCACCTCGGGCAGAGGATTTTCTCTCTGCCTACTCTGGATCCTCACTTGAAAATCAACTCCTTGCTCTGCGCTCACAAAAGTCACAAAGGCGAGTCGTCTGGACTTCTTGTTGATCTTCGCTACTATCTTGTCTCTCTGCTGTAGCCTGATGTTGAAGCTTGGTTTATCTGAAGTATCCAAGTCCAGTATACAAGCGCATATAGTGTCCTCTGGTGCTCCTACCTGTTCATAACCTGAAACCTTGAGAAATTCTCTGGCCTTGTCCAGAATGTTCACATGGCAGTAACTACTGAAGCAAGGTTGAAGTGTATGTTCCGAAGTCATTCTTGTCATCTCTTCCAGCGACACATTCCAGGTACCGGGTGCCTTTAAATCTCTCCCATAATATAACATCTTTCCCAGCTGAACTCTCAGCTTTATCAGAGGCTGCCTTTCTTTCGGGGACGCGTCAATATCTTCATGAAAAAACTTGTGCAAACAAGTCGAGAGCGGCGCAGTATACAAACTCTGGTGCCAATTTCCAAACAGGTAGTTCGAATGGTCTCTATCATAGGACCTGCGCCTTTTTCTCCTCAGTATCTTAGCGTTATCCGTCAGCTGGTCAGAAGAAGTCCTAGGACCAACACAAAAATATTCCTTTCGTTGTATCTCCTGCGGAGCGTGCTGAACAACAAACGACTTCAGGTGTTTGGGCAAATAGTGTTGGTATTCCTCCACTGTCGCAAGCTTCAGGCTTATGGCATCTGCATCGTTGTTATTAGGGGGTAAACATGTAACTGAAATTTCCGGGTAATTGAATTTTGTGGCACTGCGAAGAACGATTCGACGAATCTGTTTCATTACTCGAGTTATAGCGTTTCTAGAAGAACCTTCCACCTTTACTCGCTGCATTTGGATTTTCGAATCCTGATCACTCCCTTTGACCAGGAGAACCCTCACATCCGTAATCCCTGGAATGTTCTTGAGAGCTCTGATGGTTCCGTGATCTTGCCCTATTATGTGAGGAACTGCGGAATCAGGCACTTCCATCTCTTCGGATTCTGGAGGTGGTCCAGCTGCTATCCTGGGCTTCGAATCTGCTTTCAGACCATTCGATATCTGTTGCTGGTCAATCCTTGTACCAGGCGAACGCGGCCTTGGACTTGCCTCTGATTCCCATAAACTTTCAGTGTTGGGTGTTATATCGTCGATGTCTTTCTTTCGTCGACTCTTGCCTTCGTTTTCTGCAGCTGCTGCCTCAGGAGAGGAGGATTTTCCAAGAGCATCACATGATCCACTCTTCTGTTCCGCTGGATTGTCGCTCCATCTTCCTTCGTCGATCTTGTTGGTTTTGGATCTCGTCGAATCTTTCTGCTCCTCACACCATGATATCGCCTTACTGATAGAATTCTTTACGTTTCCCACCTCCGTAGAATCAAATTTTGGTTTGACTCTGGCCCATGGGTTTGTTTCGTGCTCGGAAGGCTCGACTCTTTCCCATTGATTTACAGTCGCTGCGGTCGGAATCGTCCGTAGTTCATCTTCTTCTTCGGGAGGTAAAGGGTCTCCCCATCCTCCACTTGATTCGTTACTGTCATCCGTCCAAGCCATTGCGGATCCGGACATCGCCAACGTCGCGATATTGAATATGGTCGAAAACCTGGTACTCCAAATGATTATCATAATCGGCACAAATGAAGACAATTGTTTCAGGTTAACAAACAGGATGAAGATTTGAAAAATACACGCAATGCCCATGCATGCAGTTAAGGGAATCAACTTTATACGACATGACTGCCTGATTAGAAATGAACAGTGGACTGAGAGAATTTTTTATCCGTAAACCTAGTGGGAATTTCCATCAAAACATAACCGATAAGAAGCAGTGTTTCTTCTTTGAGTTATAGTCATGTGAAGGCCAATGAGAAGTCTGTTAGTGCCTTAAACTTATATTCATCGAAGCCTCTGATGACAAAAACTTAAACATTACTGGTTTACCCAAAGAGCAAGTGCCCTCACGACTTTATCAACTAATGCACATCGTAGAGCTGTGCCTCAAGGAACATCACAAACCATCACTTGTAACTACGCACGTAAAGTGATAAGATTGTAGCATAAATAGATGTAGAAGACGAGGAGTTGAAGTGAACAAGAAATCAATGCTTTATCTGCACCTCCGTATGCCTGTAGAAACAATCTTTGCAAAAAAGCTGGCAAAAAAATCTGAAGATTGATGCTTGCTGTGACATTTAAGCTTGGAACAAAAAATGCGACCGTTACCATGTGCTCAGAAGCCCTGAGAGAAGATGAACCGCGACAGCTTTGCACGATCCGCTTTCACATCATTAGACTGTGGAAACTGCACATCATTGAATCATCGTTGAGTCAATTATGTAGATGAACGAAGTATAATGCTCTTGTGTGTAGTAAATCAAACAATTCTGAAAGCGCTTCTGAGAAGACGACCTACTTTTGACAACGATGGAGTATCGACTTTTCGTGTTGCTAACCTCCAAATCTACAAGGGAGAATACTGTTTCGACATAGACACTGGTCTGTTGAGGATGCTGATTCACATCCAGCAGTGACTTCTTCCTTCAAAGCAGACACCGAAACCTCGTAGTTTGATGTCAAGCTGTCTCATGACTACAGAAAATGTGGGTTGTTAATGGCAGTTACAGTAATTCACTATAGCGTTCCATCTCCAGATCACGGCAACCCTAATAAGGTGCATAATCAAGACACAACCACGAAATGATTCTTTTCGCATCAATGAACCTCGAAGTTTTCACCTCAAAGAATAATTATTGACATATGAATCATACATGATATTGTAGTGGGTGTAAGAAGGCATTAGGTTAGGGTATCGGCATGGGAATAGTCCAATTGCAAGAAATATCATACGCACACCCTGACTTTCACCAGACTCAAACAACAACAAGTTAAACAATAAGGGTCAAACTGTAGTTAGTACGAGATACATCCCAAGAAGCAGCCAAAGCCTGAGCTCTAAACGGAACGGAAGGAAACGACGCACGCGACGTCGTGAGTTCGATTATATAAGTCCCATTGTCGATTACAACTCATGGGGAAAGTAAGTGAGTGATTAACCCAAGGACACCGGATCATATATGTACATTCTCAAGCCGATGTGTAAACTGCCAGATCAAGGAACCTAAAATTGCAGGTTCCCTTCTTTATCCAAGATGCGATCATGGTTCCGACAAGGTAACAACACTACATGTCTCCCGCGGACCAATGACGACCCTCTCTCCCGTCTCCCAACTTGCTATTTATGGGTCCGTTTTAAGGGGATCCTCCCCTGAAATTGATCGTGGCCCAAGATGCTCAATCACGAAGAGGTGTGCGACACCGATAAGATGCACGGAAGGAAGAGAACCAACCAACGGCGACCACACTTCACGAGAGATTGCAACAAGATTTTGGCAAGAAGAAGGGGATTACCTCCCTTATTGCAATAGGAATTACCGCACGGACCGCCCCACCAATCTCTTTCGCTCGCTACCTCGATCCCTCGATCTCGAGAACATGCTGCTGCTGATGTAAGCTCCGTAGTCGCACGGGGGGTCTGTCTGCCGTTGAAGACAATATACAGGCCACAGAGACGAAGGGCTTCACATTGTGGCCAACAGCTTTCCACGAAGGAGATCATGTGCCCTCATGTTTGCGCGCAACGTGGTTGACGCTCAACCTCGTCGTCACTCAAAGCATCGGACCAACACCCCAACCACGTAGAGCCTTACTTGGTAGATTCCTTCAGAACTGCAAAACGTGGCTGAAAATTTTTCATCTTTCTACTTGCACAAGTCTATCATTGCATCCATAATATCAATTTTGTCAAAAGTATACGAACTCTTTGCTTCATTAGTAAACAGACGTACTCATCCAAAAAACAGCAATACAGGTTTAAGATTACGTGGTAATTCCGATCGCAATCGATGTTCTGCATAATCTTCTGGAAACAAAGTGTAGATAACGAGATAAAGGTTAAATATACCTTCTAGGGTTACCCTTACCGGGTAACCCGGTAAGTGTAACTTCTAAAAATATCCACAAGGTAACCGGGTAGATAAAGATTGATATTATTGGTACGAGGTAAAAAGCAAAGGCCATGACTTACCCGGGCGTAACCTTTTACGTTGCCGAGCCTTATGCAGCATAAGGCTCGGCAACGTACTCTTGTGGATAAGTTATGCACAAGAGTACGATAGGCTCCTTCACGTTCATTGATTGGGGTTCAGTGCGCACTCTACGCTTTGGTTCGAACCTCTAGAGGACATTTAAAGGTTAGAATTAATGAGTTACCATTCTCAGCATGCCCTACGTTTGCTGTCCGAACTGTTCCTGACTCCTGACCCATGTCCAAAGGGCCCTTGTAAAAAGATGTTTCATTCTGAAGGCTACCAGACGTGTCGTTCTCACAAGTACTCGTACTCATACGAAGCACAATGTAAATATATACATACACTATAGTGTACGCTTAAAAAGGGATCAATATGTAATGGAAGAAGGGCCCCAAATGATAGCAAATAAATTGGGAAGAATTTATCGGGTTGCACAAGGAAGGGAACGAAGTGGATTTATTTACAGATTTGATAAGTTCTTTATTTATTTGAAATATCGAGTACCCTACAGGCGGATAGTAACCTCGTTGTCGATGTGTATAAACGTGCGGATCTATTTGACAGTAAAATGAGAGCGAGAGTTTAAAATCGTGATCCATGAAAAGGGTCTATATCAATGCCTTCGTTTGTTACTCACTCTCATTTCACCAAAATCTCAACTATGTTCGCCCGATCCGAGGGCTCGATGTGAACTTTACATCGTCCATGATACAAAAGTCGACTGTATAACTTCTTAATTGCGATCTTTATTCTTTGATCTGGTTTGTTTTTTAGTCGACAAACACGATAATTCTGGCTACAAATACAGTGCCTTCTTGTCCTCTGTGTGAGACTGCTGGTTGCTCGACCCTACTTCTAAAGACGTCCTTTCCATATTAGCACAAGAGACATGCTTGTATTTACAAGCAGAAGTAGGTCCAGCAGACCAGACCGGCCATTCAACCTGAATGTGTGGTTGAATTGTGGTTATTTACAAATCAGAATCTTCATATTGAACGAACGTGAACTGTACGTTTCACCTACCAGGTGGTATACGCTAAACAACAAGGAAGGAGGTATACCAGGGAGGTGAGGAACAAATACCATCACTCTTAGGACGTGCTGCACTTATGAGCCATGTCTCAGACATTGTGATGGACGCCAACCAGAAGTGGTCAGACTTGCAGCTTGGAACTCACCAGTGACCACTTTACTCCAGAAGAGCAGAGCAGAGGCTGGAAATAGAACAGCTCCACAATGTGTACGAGTTCACCTTCCTGCACGTGACGAATGATCGTCTTCATGACGCAACAAAGGCACTGTTTCCATGTGAGATCCATGTGAAAAGGGACTCCGGAGGCTCAGAAGTCCAAGGCCGGGATCGAAGGTTGCCTTTTAAGAGTTACTCTACTGTAGTCGCACATGGACAATTCAGTGCTATAATGATGACGGTTGGGTTGTTTGATGTGTGTGGATACAACAAACGAGCCATAGCCGGAGCCTGCATGCGCATGCATTCAGCCGTGGGCTGTCTGAATAACTACGCCATGTTCGTGCTGCACCGGTGCGATTGTTGAGCTAACTCTGAGTACCGAAACGATGAAGGACAGTTGAGTCGAGCCCAGGCTAGACTTTCCGATACCTCGATCTGGCACTCACTGCTCCCAAGAAAAACTATGATGTTGAGATCCGATTAGTCGTTGCATATGGCATGCACCCTCCGGCAAAACATTGGTAGATTTTCTCTCCTGCTTCACGAATACCTCTCGTCTCGGCATGAGAGAAAGGGTCGGTCGTGTTCCGAGAGAGCGCAACCTTCAGTAGGTGAGAAATAGCTTCCATGAAGGAATGCGCAGTGGGTTCGTGATGAGCCCGGACTCCACAAAGTTGATGCTAGAACAGCTTTCAGAGACTAGCTCCAGATGAACTCTATGCATCCTTGAGTCTCAGCCGTGCGTGCAGATCTGGACACAAATGACTTCAGCTCTGGTTGCGTCCAACACCTGTCACTGCATATTCTCATTGAAATCGAGCGGACGTCCCCAAATCTGCTTTCCAACTCCATTTCGTGCCTACCGTGGGCATGGAGCTCTTTCCACCACCGCCCTCGTCTTACTTCATCTCACAGCAAATGACGTAAACTTGAGGAAGTAGCTCGATCCGCAAGGCCTCCGTTCAGGCTCCTTCCTCGAGTGAACATCAATCGAATCAGGATGATGAGAATCTTCTGCGCAACAGAGAATGCCAGCCACATGCACATGGGGAAATACACAGAATCGACACATGCAGCCCGGGATCCGGAACCCTGTATGAGCAAAACCATTAGACCACGAGCCGCATGAGGCACATTCCATGATTCCATGACAAGAATAACCAAGGGCACGTACATTCGATTCTTCTTTTCTGGTGAGAAATCCAGACGGGCAAGTGCGTCCTAGTTTATCTACCTCGATCTCCCTCACCCTCGAACAGGAGCGAAGGCCCCGAATCCACACCACCACCATCGCCATCATCATCATGATTCTTCTATTCTCAAGGAACTCTTCGGACACCGCAAGAAAAACCACGGCCACAAATTATCGTCACAGAGACACAGGCTAAACCGAATGCAAGGAAGCAACGCAGTCGCAGTTGCAGTCGCAGTCGAAGCGGAATAGATTCTAAAAGCCGATGACTTGGCATGAACAATGGCCCAGATCGCCGAGGAAGTCCACTCCCGTGGGGAGTTTCATGGTGTGCCAGCGCACGCTCTGGCTGACGCGGCCATCTTTGACGGGGGCAATGACGACGATGAGAGCAGGGCCCATGGTGCCGACCATATACAGCTTGCCATTGCAGCCGGCCATGGTGGACACCAGGCGGGGATCCCACTCCAGCAGCGTCTCTGGGCTCTGGCCCTTGACGGAGAGCCAGGCGTCTTTCTCGGCGATGTACTGCTGGTAGCAGCCGAAGTCCACCGTGTACAGAGTGCCATCCATGACGGTGCTGGGCTTGCCCCAGCCCAGCTTCAAGCCCGGAGTGATCTCCGACCAGAGGTCCGTCGCGGGGTCGTACATCCCAGAGTTTATGCGCCCTGTGAGGCTCTGCGGTCCGATGACACACAGTTTGTTGTCCACCACGGCGGCGTACTTCAGCGGGTTGCAAGGGTAATTGGTGGCCACCCCGCGCGCGCTGGCCGCGAACCTCCAGCTGTCGGTCGACGGATCATACACCTCCAGGCATGGCAGCGAGTACCCCGTCAGGTGGCATATGCCCGACCCCCCTACCACGTACAGCTTGTTGTGTATCACTCCCACCAGACCCCCGAACCGCGGCGTCACCATGGACGCCGCCTTCTTCCACTTGTTCTTCAGCGGATTGTACACCCACATGTCCCTGCCAATCAATCAATCCATCCATCAATCAATCATTCCATCCATCGATCCATCCATCAATCTCTCTCTCAATCTCTCAGTCTCTCTCGCATCGCCCTTGCTCCTGGATCAGACTCTGATCGGGCTCTGTTCGAGAAGATCATGGACCTGGCAATGCATCGTCGATGGGTGGAGTTGCTGATTTCGGTCGGACGGTCGATCCGAGCGAGCGAGTCTCGTTGTCTTCGTTCGAGCAGACAGACTTTCCATCTAAAATGCGTCTTCTGCGGTGGAGGCAGTCTGGAGGTCTGGAGCTGACTTCATCTGTCGATTGTCACGGCAATTCTCCATCCTGAAACTATTGACTCTCCTGATTTCGAAATCTGTCGTCTATCCCAATGGTCAATTTTGTACAGCCGGCAGTGCCGGGAGTTCAGAAAGCGAGAAATGGGTCCGATGGAAATAATCCCGGCATAATCTGTACAGAACATTCTTCTGCGAGGTTGAGAAATATAAACACCTTTTTTACAAAAGTGCAATTCTCGTCGAGCAGTGATCGACACTTGACTGGATAAAAGCTCATCACGCTCGGTCGACGGTGGCAGTGACCGCGACAGCCGGATACATGCATCCAGGCGGATGCTCAAACATCCTCATGTCGGCAAGGTTCGCGGCTCGTGCTCGAGGTCACTCGCCGGGGACATGATCACGCGTGGATCCGAAGTCTGTGTCTCGGGAGACAAGGCCATGGGAGCAGCACGAGAATAGAAGATTCGTGACAGCAGAGTGCGCGGGATAATAATTGCCGATTCTCTGGCGCGAGCGACCGTGCATGCGCAGGGCGAGGTAACGACAAAGGGGTCGTCGTCGGTGGGGCTGGGGAGATGGAGGAGAGGGAGGGAGAGGGAGGGAGAGGGAGGAGATGGAGGACAGACCTGATGGCCGGCTTGCCGAAAGGAGCACCTCCGACGACGTACAGATTGCCATCGAACACGACGGACGACGCGCCGAGAACCACACGGCCGCCCGTGACATTGAAGTCGTAGGGGATGGGCGGAAGCGCGTGCCATCGGTACTGATAAGGGTCCAGGGCGTGCCACAAGCTGAAGCCGCCGACCATTCTCCAGCGGGAGCTCTTGCCGTCTCGTCGCTCGTCCAATCGGGGCGACGTGCCCACGTGCAGATAGAGCCAGTCCTCGGTGCAATCTAGTTTTTTCCTCAATTCCAGAAACTCTTTCGTCTCCAGCGTCCACCGCCACGGTTTACAAACCGATCGTAGCAAACAATGGTCCACGCGTGGCACTCTGGCCAAAATCTGGATGGCCACTTCGTGAGGTAATCCCGGCAGCAGGCACCAATCTCCGGCCTTCTGCCTTTCGATCACCGCCGCCTCTGATATGCAATCCCAATCATCCACTACGCTGATCTTGTTGCTAATTCCTCCTGTACAAGGGCCGACCATTGATTTCCTTCCGCTGGCTGCACATTCCAACCATCCCAAATGCGCTTTACGGTCACACCACTATGATTCCAATCCCACTCCCATCCCATTCCATGACCAAGCTACATCTACAGCCCTGCGCAAAATCCTGACAAGATTCTTCAAACTAATTTAACAACTTTGCCAATCACTCGTTCTCCCGGTTGCTGTCTCGTGCCGCCGAGAGATTTCTCGTTTGTCCTAAGTCGCTGATTGCCAGCCTCTCTGCTTGTCTCGAGGACCACGGGTTCCTCTGCAGAGACTGACTGGCAGGATTGCATCTGGCCTCGCGCTATTGCGATTCCGTTCATGCAATTAGGTCCCTGTTTTGGGGAATGCCATGCACAATCATTTCTGATCGACGCGCCCGAGAGATGATTCCATCAAATGGATCATGCGGGCAATGTGCCAGCACATCCCCTCAGGGAGCCTTCGATGACGTCGATGGTGTTGTGGGTTGGGAATAGGGAAGCGAGGAATCAGCACGTGCAAATTCAACAGCATCCTGCTTGACATTGTGCGGCATGCGAATTTGAAGCCCGTGCGCTCAAGTGGCGACAGGTTTGCATTACATGACTGGACCAATATGACCTCTCTAAGCCACCGACATGTAAACGCACGACATTCGTCTCGAGAACTGGCCTCGCTTTCTCTCAGAATTGCTGACCGAGAAGCATGCGCAGCTCGATCCAGAGCAAAGCACTTGAGGCTCGAGAAAGCTGGAAGCATGCCGG
The DNA here is from genome assembly GCA_037833965.1 of Marchantia polymorpha subsp. ruderalis. Lineage (NCBI taxonomy): Eukaryota > Viridiplantae > Streptophyta > Marchantiopsida > Marchantiales > Marchantiaceae > Marchantia > Marchantia polymorpha. Next base: position 26,790,299 of record AP031351.1, on the reverse strand, counting down.
AACGTGGTTGAAAATAAAATTGAGCTGGATTAGAATTGGCATGGAAACTTACCAACCCCCTTGAGGCACATGAAGCGCATCCTTTTGCGCAATCGTAATTTTCTGAAGAATCTCCATAAAGGCCGCAGGCGGCGACGTATTGAAAATCCTCTCCGACGCTTTCGCCTGTACAGAGGTGTTTCGGGTTCCAAGGTCGACGGAGCTGCCCCCATTTCGCCTCCTCCTGCTCCTGCTCCTGCTCCTGCTCCGGCTCAGGATTCGTCTCCGATCTACTGATCTCTTGATGAGCGGTGGGCTCGCTCGCACGCTCACTCGCTGGTGACTACAATGTTGTCTACCTCTTTTCCTGCCCTTCGAGATCCGCCGCCGCTGCTGCTGCTGCTACCTCTGGGCGTCAACGCTGGACCCAAGCTCATGATCCACCTCAGGCATACGCATTCTGAGGCCAGCGCAGAATGGACCGAGACAACTGGAGCTGCTGCTATGTACACTTTGGTTCGGCTGATGATCCGTCTCCAGTTTGAGTCCGAGGCATCTTATCCGCGCAGTGATCGAGTGCGAAATCCATATCCAGCTTCATGGACAGGCCACGAGTCAGCTCGGCCCACGGCCACGCACAAGAGTGGGGCGAAGGATACCCTCCAGTCCTGATTTCTTTCCAGTTTAAGCATCGGTTGCAGGCAGAGGGACATTAAATCGACAAGCAGTGCATGAGACTAGATTTGTTCTGAAGCAGCTGACCTGGAGTGACTTATGGTAAGATTAAGAGTACGAGAGAGCGAGGAATCGGGTCAGCGTGCGCATGTGATCAAGACGAGTGCATTCTTACAGAGTCGAGATTGCCAATGGACCAGAAGCGAAAGCAGAGAGCATCTTGAAACTAGCAGCATCCAGCAGCATTAGCAGTAGCAGAAGCAGTTGGATTGTCGTCTCTCTACTGGATGCATGTCTGCGTCCATCACCGTGAGACTGCGCTGCCTTTCTGTGGTCCATGTCAATTCTGCTCAGAGCTGGCCAAGGCAGCATCAGCAGTGGCAGCAGTAGTACAGTGGAACCATTCAAGTGCTATGAGTCAAGCTCGACAGGACTTGAAGTTGTGCCACCTCGTTCCCATAGCAGCGACGCTGACGAACTCGTTCACAAAACACGCGAAAGATGCAACAGGAACAGCGTTGCAATCTTGCATGCCCATTCTGGTTTTCCATCATCTCCGATACTTCCTCAGTACAGATTTTGCCACACCCAGATGATGAGGGTCTGCCTGCCTCGGGTGGAGGAAATTGGGATGGTGTTGTCCCCACCTGCGACCTCGTCCGCCCATCGCTTGGCGTTCCGGTCGCTCGTATCGTTCTCCCTCCGTCCCTCTCCTTCTCCCTCTCCCTTTCCCTCCCTCTCTCGGGATCGAAGAATAACAATTCGCAGCAGCAAAAGGCAACAGTCCAGCTTCGGAGGGAGCGAAGCTCACAGCTTCTTCAGCTCACGATCATTCTGGTGACACGGGACGAGCGCGGTGGACGTGACGTATGGCAGTTGTACCGCTTTCGTCTCGTCCGCTGCCCCTAAGCTACTAGCTCTAGACCCAATTCCATAGCTGGAGATTGGACAATCGTTTCGCTGAAACCCAGAAACAACTCTGACCCACACACGTTCCTTTTGGCTGCAAGCACCACCTCACGGGCGCTTGCATACTCCTCGTTTCTGTGGGTTGCTTGCAGCTAATCCCATCGGAAGCACGCTCTTTCCATTTTCACTCTCGCGTTTCACCTGCTTTCTCCGCATAATCGAGCACAGTGTATCCCTGCGTGCCTCCTCCTTCCTTCCTCCCTCCATCCCTCCATCCCTCCCCTCCTCCACCCTCGCGATCCCTTCGTACCTCATTACCTCATTTCGAATTCTACAGCCCCTCCCTTATCTACTGTAGGCTCGAACTGTAAAACCGTCAGGACCTGGAGGCCAGGCAGGCCAACTTCACCCCAACTCCAACAGTATGTCTGCTCTGCCCTGCTCTCTACTTTACTCCCCTCCACTCCACTCCACTCCCACTCCCACTCCACTGACGCAATTTACTCTGCGCGGACCTTTTGAAGTACATCGGGTTCAGACTACAGACGCACGGACCAGCACTTCCATATTCTTCCCCTCCCCCCTCCTCTCTCTCTCTCTAACTCTCTCTCTATCTCTCTCCCTCTTTGTGTCTGAGTCCCGAAGGCCTGCACATCGATTCACTTATACTATGGCACACACACACACACTTTCTCTCTCTCTCTCTCTCTCTCTCTCTCTCTCTCTGTGTGCGTGGTGGGGCCTGCAACTGCAGCTTTACTTTACCTTTTCTTTCCAGTTTTCTGTCGCCGGTCTGGCAGCTGTCTGTCTGTGTCTCTGCGTGTGCAGTGGAGTGCAGAGCAGGCGGGCTTCGTACTTAAGTATGCGCACTCCTCCTCGCTGCTCCTCTAGCCCAGACCCGGACCTGCGGGCCTGCCTGCCTCTGCCTGCGCCTGACTGACAAACTGGGATTCCAAGAGCCCAAATAGTACACTGCACCTCCTGCACCTGCTATCCCTTTGTATTTAACCCCCACCCGATTTACATGAGGAGCTCACGTTGGCCCACTGTTCTGACTGGATGATCTTGCGGTGCCTTCAGCTGCAGAAGCTGGAACTGCGAAAGATTCCAACCCAGTCACCACACCCGATCAGACGACATTCAGAGCACAGACCCGGAGAGACAAGCGTCTTGGAAATGGAGGCCAAGTCCTCGCTGTCTGTCCCTCTGTCTGTCTGTCCGTCTGTGTTGTCCGGCTTCTATATACATATCCATCCCTTGTCGAGATGAATCAGGCGCGAGTCCTGGAAGGCTGGTCGCCTCGATCTCGTTCCATTCACGAGAACTCTCAAGGTTGTTATCCAGAACCTGCTTCGGGAGCCTCGGGGGGAGCCTTGATGTGCTTGACTCGAGTCTACCGGATTCATGACGTGGGCTGACACGACTCTAGGCTATGTCCGGAGTAGACTGCTCTAGTCCTTTATACTCTACTGTGTCCATGACTCGTCGTCAACTGATTCAGTTGCACGAATTTCCAGATTCTCGCCTCGCACTCACCACTCACCGCTCTCACCGTGGCGTCTGGCCGATTGTCTTGCTCTCATCCGGCCGATTGAGGCTAAGATCATATTGAATGATGCAAAGCGGCCAATGGCTTTCAAATTCTCCTCTGCTCTCTCCATCGAGGTCTATCTATTGCCATCAGGGTCTCCATTGCGATTAAAAGTTATGATGATGCGTCAAGGCATACAAGCGTACCATGGCCTTGCAAAGGTTGTCAGCGCGTCCTTCTTGTTACTACGTCTCCTCGGGTCCAACTAATAAAGTGGAGAATCCCTGGACACCCATCATTGTCCTTGTTTGTCCACTTTCACAGCTATTTCCTTGACCCCCGTAAGTACATGCCATCTTTTACCCTCACCCAAGTCTACGTCCGTCCGTGGGTCGATCAAGCTTGCGTTTACCTCATCTCTCCCTCGCTTGCCCCGTGTCCTCGGTCTTCGCCATCGAAGGCTTGAAGACTAGTTCCCATCTTCGGCATCGAGTCAGAGAGCGATCATTCTGTTTGCACCTTTTCTTCTCATTCATTCATTCCAGGACTTTTCCATGGAATTTGGCGAGCTATGACGGATGCTGTACACTTGGTTGTACACCCATGCCCCCACCTAATTCGCAGCACCTCCGACGGGCAGTCTCCACTTTCGTGACATCCTACTTCTGATGACCTGGGCCTGCACATTTCAAGTGACCACCTCAGGCCAAATGTTCAAAGCTGAAGAATGTAGACATTTGTCGATCAGCTAAGAAACCGAAGTGCTTGGGTCAGACCGCCGAGAGCAGGAGGGGTGGTTCATGGACTTCAAAGATTCTTGGGAGACAAATGAAGGACGAAGATACATGTCCTTGACTACGCCATTGGCAAAAGTAAATTGTTGTCGACACAGTTAACCAACAGTGAGCAGCAAGCAAGCTCGTCAAGAAGTAAGTCCATGCTCTTGACTGAGAGGAGTACTAGTAAGTGGCCAGTGGAGTGTGAGTTGACTGGGCTTGTCGGCATCCCAGCTTGACAACAGGAAAAGTTAACTCCCTCGGGCATTCTTACCAACATTCCAACATCGTCTGGAGCCGCACGATGTTAGCGTCGCAGAGACTTCCGGCCTCGGAAACGCCCACATGATACATGGTCGGTGTTAACTGATGTCAAACAAACCCTGCGCATTGCACTTCTCCAAAACCTGCCTCCTCGAGAGCCAGTGTTACGACACTGATGAAGCAAGCGCCCTCCTTTCTTGGGAAAAGGATTTCTGACCCCGCGCTCGGTTCCCTAACAGCTGGACCATGTAGCAAATTTGATTGTGGATCCGACGTAACTAACGTAACCATGAAGAAGTGAAGCAATCGAGTCCATCGACCGAATCTCCTCGTCCTATCCGAGGCGAGACATTGGCCTGCGTAGGGTTGGGCTTACATCTACCTCGAGGACGATTGAAGGAGGGCACAAACCGAGGCACATATTGTCTGGAGTAATCATACCTCGGTCCTTTGATGAAATTACTGTCATTCGACACGATTCTGCTTTAAACTTCTCCAGACTAGTGGAATAGGTGTTATGAGTGTCAACAAATCAATTCGGGATTGAGGATCCTATTGCAACCTCATACGGGATGGTGTTTGGATTGGATAGCCAATTTTTCACGAGTCCGTCTCAAGTCCACTCATTGAAGTGAGGAGAAGTCCTAGCTCGGTATAATTGTCCTCCTCCCGTAGCAAAGCATGATTGGAATAAGTGGAAGTTTCATGATTGCCTCAAGGCACGAACCATCTCCCATACGTGTGTCCTCGTGCGGCCACTAGCATGCCGAGATTGTCAAATTTGTCGTGTATCTCTCACGACACTAGGCCCCCCAGAGTTAGATCTCTTTTGGATTTCCACTGCTTCCGCTTCCATATCTCCGGCTCCAGTTTTCATCCATTTCCACCCTCTTTCAATTCTCCATCTCTATCCGTCGTCACCATTTTTTACAGTGCATGCATGAGTTGGATGCTTCACGAGTCTAATCTCACAACGCCAAATCGTTTGACATCTTCGTAACAAGGACCTTTCTTCAACTAGCACTTAAACCAAAATGCCATGTCCGCTTGTAATCAAGACGTGGAATATAATCCATAAAAAGAATCCAATTCGTGATGAGTCATCGCTGAGGAGAACCAGTTCCTGAACTCGTTCTTTATTTTTTATTTTTTCCATTTACACGAGCACTTGATATCCGAGATGAGCAACTCTAGCGATCCGATGCTAGATTCTTCTTCAGCTTTATGCATATTTTTAGTGTCGTGTACCTGCGGCAAATTCCACTCGAACACCAATCGCTCGCATGTGCTAAAAGTGGATGCAGTGACTTTTTGATTTTTGTAATTTCCCTTGTCCTCTTCTTGCAAGGATCTACTCCTGTCGCTGAACCAGTCAACTGTAATTTTTGCTATGCATTTGCATAACTAACCTTCTGAGGTTTCAGCAGAAAACGAGGGAGGAGTGCCCTGTCTTCGTTCCAGTGTTGGATTTTCGATGGTTGCCGCATCTATTATTTTAGATCAACTCAACTTGACTTTTTTATCATGATCTTCGTCATGCACGAACTTCAAATGCATAGCCCCGCAACAATGTTGCGTGCGCAGTATAATTTTTTTTCCACTGAACTGACGGTGTTGACCTCTATCGTGGAATCAAGCCCTCCATGAAAATTTAGCGCAGTTATCTCCATGAGTCTGTTTGAGATAATGTTGCAAAAGATTATGAGATAAGTTTGATAAAAATGTATCTGATTCACTGCAATGGGATGTCCGTTGCTTTCTAGTCATATCTAACCAGATCCGTTTCTTAGCGTAGCTTTTAGCATTTCCTTCTGCACTGTAAATTTTATTCAATTATGCACAATAAATTGCTGAAATGTGCATATACCATACATACATTATGCATTTCACTTCAAACTATGAAGTGTACATTGCATTATTATCCTGATTTTCAGTATAGTATCTGGATGTGGTGATATTCAGTATCAAAGCATTTTCTTAAGATAAAAATAATGATTTCAAAGTGGCAAGGATTGAAATGAGACCATCTAAATCTATACTGAATAATAACGTTTTATTTTATGATATATACAAAGAAAATTATTATTGTATTCTTTTACTCAAATCCACAAAAGTCATTTTAATTTGATCTTTAAAATTGAGGTACTACTTTATTTGTATATATATTAGGTATTAATATTATATTGTTGGCATATCAAATCTTATATTTCATAGTTTTTTATGCAACAACACACATTCATAATAATCAGTATGACATGATATCAAGATCATCTTCAAGACACTCTTCTCATAACAAGAATATTACAAAATATAATAATCAAGTCAGATACACTCTGTGTTTCATATAACTTTCTATTAAACATACAGTATTGAAAATAACATTCAAAAAAATTAAATTTTTTTTTTTGAATGTCCAATATTGCTAGGAAGTACATTAACTTATGGAAACTCACCTTGTCTCCAAATTAATAGAAGCTCCTCCCCCTCAATCCGGCTGAGTACTGTGAGCTCGACGTACACCTTGGACTCCGCCCCTCTCAATAAAAGCTCGTTAAAATCTGCAATTCTGGCTGCGGGGTACTACTCGAGGATTTCGCTATGCTCGATTGATCTTGCAAACGCGGACTACTATGGATTGCTCGAACTGGAGTCTTCAACGATGCAAGAATGTGACAACTTCGCCCGACTCCGTGATGGAGCATCTAGATCCTTCGATTATGAAACAGTTTAAGAAAAATGCCGAGGTCATAGAGTTGTTCCATGCCCTTCAGCGACGGTTCCATCATAAGTAACTGTCACAAGTAATGAACATATACATGAGTCTCTTGAAGTTTAGGATGAGGACCAGAACAAAAATCCGGGATCACATTCACGTCTTCGATGATTTGTTAGTAGATCTACAGAGTATGGAGAAGAAGCTTTTTAACATGAAGAAGTCTATGCATCTTCTCCACTCACTTTGTACTTCCTACGGAATGTTATTGAAGATTTTTCTTCATCATGATAACTAGGCTTTACAAGAGGGCACTTACAACCTCGTTGTAACTGCCCTCTTGACGAAAGAGGTGAAACATGAGATGTCGTCGTCATCATCTAGCCCATACACTTCTAGGACTTCACTTATTTTGACCCAAGGTCATTCACATCCAAAGGATATCAAAGATTACTGGCGTATTGGATCAAAGAGGACGAGATCCAGATCCCCTGAACAAAAGAGAGCACAGTCTAAGGCTCACTCTCGCGACAAGAAGAACTTGACGTGTTGGAGATGTGGCAAAAGTGGCCACATCAAGAAATATTGTAAGATGACAGTCAAAGATGCTGCCCCACCTCCAATGACAAACGCTCCAGAGCATTTTGACCACAAGGAGTAACAAAGGTTAATTCGAGAATCAAACTGAAGTCAACAGTAACATTCAACTATCACGACAAAACACAAGACGATGTAATGTGGTTCATCACAAAGGGCTATGTTCACGGAGAAAGCATGCGCTGAATATTACTACAAGTCTATGAAAAAGATTGTGATGTACTGAGTAGAAGTCGAAATATTTAACCCATAGTGCATGCAACTTTTACTATTTTTAGCTAGGATCCGAGTTAGTTCTTAATGGAGTTAACTTCAACGATCTCCCCCTTTATTCATATTGAGAAAATAGAGACCTCTATACTCTACGGTAATACTCCGCAGAAAGTTCTAGATAGAAATCTAACACAAGTCCACTCTTTACATGAGAGTTGATTAGAACTAAACCGTATCCACATTATGATAGAATAATAAAATTAAGAGGTAACTAAAATACCTGCTAGCATAGAATGAACAAACAATCTCATAATATATATAATTACTCTGCATAAAAAAAATTTTAAAAAAAACATAAAAGAAAAAAAAAATTTTATACAATAGATAACTAGAAGTAAGCAGTAGCCATCACAACTTAATGTAACTATGTAAAGAGACTTCAGTCTAAAAGTACTATGCTAGCAATTCTAACTTTATTCCTCAACTTGTATTATAGTAATGTGTTGTCTGAAATTCTCCAAAAAAATATCTTTGCCAAACACATCAACTGGATTGAGTTTACCGTCAATCTTGACTAACTCAATCATTTTTATCAAAGTTTGTTATCAATCTTGACTAGCTCAATCATCAGAGTTTAACTTCAATCTTGATCATTTCAATCATTTTATCAATATTGTTTGTTTGATAAAAAATACTTGAACTCCTTGTGCTTCACTCTACTGCACATCACCTGGTTCCTAGCCAAGTGTACAACGCTCCGGCTATCACGCCTTGTGTTAATTTCCATCTTCATTGTAAACCTGTTGGCTACTTTAAAAAACGTGTATTTCACTTTAGAATTCCATTCGAATCCGTGCTCATCTTGTTCATTAACCACATAATGATAGAACTTCCCCACATTCATATACGTGAGCGGAGATTTTTTTCTTGTCAACTCCATGACACAATCTTCTACGTACGTCATATTTTACAACTCTAACTATATTGCAATCCCCAATGTGACTTTCACTTAGGTTTAACTCAAATGACTTTGCGGTACCTCATTAAGGTTCTAGAAAACTATGATTATTCTCATTCTCGTGTCTCAAACATACTCTCATATTTTCTTTCCATTTATCATTCAAATTCACACACATATCAACACTTCAAGATGCTAAAAATGTCATTCTTTCATTGATGAAACAAATCTCTACACATGAACGCTCCAAACTTGTTTGAATGTCTCTTTTTTAACTCTTTATATATAATAATTGAGAATTTATCATAGAAACAAATGATTATTCTTATATATCTTATTTTTACAAAGATAAATCATAATAAATTTGACTATTTTTAAATAAGTGACAACATGATATAAACCTTTTAAACCTTCTAAATATTTATTAATCCCTAGATTGAGTTGATATATGTCATTTACATATTTTCAACTTCTAAAGTATACACTTGCCACTAAACCAACACTAGAGTTACTATAACAAATGAAATTTTCATTCCTTAGTCAAATTAATCAAAATCAAAATTTTAAAATTTAGTTTTGAATGTAGAATTTGATAAATATATATATATATATATATAATCGTTCAAACTTTCTAGAACTCTTTTAATTATTCCTCCAAATATAAATATATAGTTAAATGTAATTATAATTAGATAAATTTAATTATTTACAGTTAGATTTAATCATAACTTTCTAGATTTAATTATATCATACTAACCATGATCAACTTTTTGGCTACTTTTAATTTTATTTCACATATACAAAAATCTAACTTACAGTTAGTTAGTGTTGAATATATATAATCCAAGATTTCTACAATGAACAAATGCAAAAATACTCGCTTGCTATGTGAAAATAACACAACAACCACAAATGTAATCCTTTGTTGTTAGACTTCGTTGGTACTCTTGCGAGTTAATGTTTTTTTAGTTCTCGACTGAAAATATATACTAAATCAAATTTAACAGTGAAAATTACTTATGTAACCTCTTGGAAACTCAATCGTCTTGAAGAGATACATCAGGCGGCTGTAAGCCATGTTCTTATTACCGATTGATTTGCACTATAGAGTGGGGAGTGTAAGCCACTATGGGGCAGAGTATTTTGACTACTGCTTCGCAGCCATGTCTAAGAAAACCACGAGAACCATGAGTCTGAATTACTCCGTATATGGTCTTGCCTTGACTTCATGTTCTATTCAAAATAATCTCAAATAGTATTGGAACATATTGGATTGCAGAGACATACATACGATCCTATAGAGTAAAATGGAACCTCTTGGATACCATCAAGTGTTTTAAGTTTACCATTAAGTAATTTCCTCGATATAAGTACTCATATCGAGAAACATATGAGTATTCAAGCGAAATCAAAAGTAAACACAAAAGTTCGAGTGATTTGTCCTATTTAAGTACAATTAATCGAAGATGTTTAAGTTGAAATATGAATTACTAGCATATAATGAGTAATTATAGGCATATTTCGAATAAAATACATTAATTTATATAAAAAAAACCTAAAGCTAATTTCAAAAGATATACATTTCTTGGGATTTGATAACTTGATCTGATCTGAAGGATTTTGAGATTTGAGATTTATAAATATGCAAATTCACATTTTTGTAAAAATATTATAATAATTGAGTCGATGTTATCAAAGGAGGAGAAAATAGTTCAGCTTTTAGATACAAACAAGAAAAGATCTTTTTCAGATAGTTCTGATATTTTATATGATGACGTACAAGTAATCTAATTTCCTTAAGGATATCTGAAAGAAATGCATTCATATATCACAACGCGACTTGAAAATTGTTTAACAAACATTGACTTCAATCAAATATTGACGGATCTGCTACGTTTCCTCGGGTTTCGGTAAAGGATTAAACATGTTTGACAATGATTAAAACCGCACGTGCGAGCACATAACAGATTTTCTTCCTTTGCCAGAGCCTCCATGAAGTGAGCTTACATTGTTGACCTCTTTTCTGGGTGAGCATGCTAAGCAATATTTTGGTCATGAATGAGTATGACTCTCTTACATGGTTTAGTAAACTCTTCGGTTTCCTCGCCAAGATAACTACAATCAATTTCTAATCCGACTCCCTCAAAACAGAATCACTAAAAAAATCTGTTGAATCTGTTAAAAAACCAACAAAGTAGGCTAAGGAGGCATCGAATGTGACTCAACTCTCCATGCTGTCATTCATGAGGACTTTAATACGTAGTAGTCCAGAAGAACTTAGAGCCGCGTTAAAACTAATAATTATTAGTGTCTGGTCCGGTAAGTCCTTGTGTTCCTTCAAAACACTAACAGGACCTGGCACCGGGTGGCAACTCAAGTGACAAACTCGCCCGGTCGACAGATGAATTCCACAATGCACTATGAATGCAACACGCACACATAGCAAACGGTAATTCAAATTCACAAGCTCACAATTTACCAATCTCAGTGCATGGGAGCATTCCGGGTTAGCCCGCAGTGGTTCTCATGAGCTCCAGTACTCGAGGTACCGTACTCCCTCTCCGGCCAGAACTTGAGATATGTCATATTCCCATCCATAGAACATTGCTCCTAGCACGAATTTAAAAGAGAACGAAAATACTTGAGACGAGTTGAGATGGCATGTTGAGTCTTGCCGTTGTTATCCTGTGGTGACTTCTCAAGTTTCTCCGAAGCGGTAGTTTCACTATGATCCAAAAGTCACTAGCCTAAAGTTCGAGTCCTGCACGATTTGAGCCTCCAGAAAGCAGGCAAAGCTGCTAAGGTTCGACAGTCGAAGCATGTATTCTTGAGAAAGTACAGAAGAAGTCCAAAGTTAATCATACATACCATAGCTGTACAGACCACAAGGGAGACGCCAAATTGTCAGTGATAACAAAGATAAGAGAGCATGTCGACTCTGTGAACTTTGGTAACAAATGCAGGGTTACTCTGTCACTTATTAGGAACTTTACGTTTGTAGATACTTACGATCTTTAAGTCGTTAAAATTCGCTACACTATCCAACACCTTCAGGACACTTAATCTGTACACAATTGCGGGGACACAAAAGCCTCGGACAAATAGAAATATGTGCCTTTCACAAAACAAGGCATAAACATTTAACGATTTCTATACTATCAGAACAACTGCATGCACTAAATCTTCCTACTGGTCATTGTACAACAGGACCTCCTTTCATTGCATCCGTAAGTCAGTCTGGATTGCTAAGGCTTGATCAGCCTGTACTAGAACAATAGCGTGTTCTTCGAAAGTAACACAAGCCTTATTTGCCCAAAACTACATTGGCTGCCCTTATCCCGAACAAATGCATTGCATTGCAGTGAAAAGCGACCAGAAAAAATGTGTTTAGTATTGGCAATTTAAATGACTTCATTACCAGTACTCCTCTACACAGAGAGCACTCCAATCTCATAGATCCATCTCTGCTGTGCCCAGATATAACATACCCATTGTAATAAAAGAGCTCATCGCAAGAGGCTCTCCATTGCTTCGAAAAATAGGGGTGCCATCTCTGGACTTGGGGTCTTCACGGCACACTTAACACTTGGATATCCTACCAAGAAAGTTAGCTCTACCAAAAACGGAACATTTGGAGGAACCTTTCCGGACAGATAAAGCACTTCCTGATTTGTATCCTTCAAAGTCCGCCTTGCGATGAAGAAAAGATTGGTCTTCAGCAGCCTCTCTAGCGTTGCTTCACTGTTGGTGATTATCGCATTAGGCAAGTCCTTGGAAACTTCATGAGAATCTGGCAACGACTTCCATGTCTGCAAGACAGCATGGATAGTGGATTCTGTTATGTCTATAAACGAAAACCCGTAAGGTCAGGGAACATCAATAAGGTAACTTGAGAGAAACGCCTATAAAAACCATACAGCAAGTCAGCATTGGATCTCAGATCGGGGGTTCAAACGTTGTCTGAAGCAAGCGCCTTCTAAAGGTGTAGGAAATACAGGGGAGATGTCACATAGTTATATTTCCAACTGACTAGAAACTTATGAGTATCAGGTAGTATATATATCTTACAATACTGATATTGAGGGGTTTCGCCACTAGAATTAAACTTCTAAACGACTAAGACACTATTGAGTTCCGATATCCAAAGTGTCAGGCCTGCCGTCTTTAACAATGTCTGACCGGAAATCAAACTCCTACTGGTAAGACAGAGTAATGTACGCTACCGGCATCAAATTATGTGCGAGAAAATCAGGTGGGCCTTTTTCAATGGATTGCACCAACTATATGGATTCTGTCATATTCTATAGTGGCTTACCTCTAAGAACGTGCTGCGCTCCATCTGGCCGTCTTCTAGGAAGAGAGCTTGCAACTGGACCTTGCCTTCAAAATACCACACAGGCTGCTGGTTGTTTTTAACGGCAACTTGAAGGACTGATCTTGGTGGACCTGGAGCCACATTCTGGAATAAAACCATTGGCAACAAGGTGTTTGCGGAACCCCCTGGTTGCAGTAACGGTACCTACATCAAAGCACGGAATAATTACACGACATTGAGTCAGATTTGGAAAAATTTCGTCACTGCGATAAAAGATTACAATGCAAAGAATAACTGAATGATAATATGTTCATACACATCGACACTTAAATTCACGTATATCCACATACATTAAACAAGTAATTCTAGGTGCGGATGGCAAAACTGTAGGATTCTCTGTGAAGGTAAGAGACAAAGAACAGTCACCTGAAGTGGGCCTGCTGAAGCAAGTCCAAACAAATTCTTATTGAACTGGATCATGAAGCCATCTAAAGGCATTTGCGTGTTATTTTCAAATCTAAGGGAGTAGAACACTTGTCCATCGCGTCTTATCAGCTGCCCGCAAATCTGCAGTCCTTGTCCATCTTGGGCAGAAAGTAGTACAGGAAGAGGAGGTCTGCGTCAAGAAACAACGAAGTTCTAAGACAAATAAGTCCCGAGTTCAAAAAAAATCGAGATGATATTGTTTTTCATACACCCGAAAATACGAGAGCAAGACGTTCCAAATTGTGAAAGGACATGAAGTCGAGGGTGTGGAGCAGCACCCAACTTACCCAGCAGGTGTGGCTGGAGTAACTGGTCCAACTGGAACAAGGGCGTTGTCCAAGCCCATCAAATCTCCTAGAAGATCAGGAACCACCGCAGCTGCTGGAGGTGGAGGACCACTAGGAGGAACAGTAGCCCTTGGCGGTGCGCCATAACCACCGGGAGGAGGAAGCGGACTAGAAGGACTTGCACCTTGATACCCGCCAGACACTTGGCCTGCCTCAGAAAGAGGGGCCGAGGTATCACCAGTTCCAGAATCTTGCTCAGCGTACTCCTCGTCTTCATCTCTTTGTTGCGTAGGCCTGGTTCTGCTTACAAATGCATCGGGAGGCTTATGGTAAACAGAAGCCAAAGTCGCGATGTTGGCAAGAAGATCATCAAGAAGGGACTGATCTAGCATGTTCGAATCGTCACTGATTGTCGGCTTTTCAGCAAGTACCACATCCTTGGCAGCCTGCATCAGACGGAAAAATCACTTCAACGCGAGGAGAGCAATTTGACCGTGCAAAGAAGGCAAATCTTTCACCACCATGATCACATCCAAACTAAACTTTCCAATGGCACATGAAAGCTCAAAGGGAAGACTCCAACCTCCGGATCAGTGGAAAGCAAACGCCAATAGACGTAAGCTCGGTCTCGTAGATCAGGATTATCTGTTTCTTGCGTGGCATTGTTGAGCACAACCTAAGAAAGAGGTGTAATATTAGTCCGACGTTCAAAAATGTGAAAAATTGTTGCAACCAAAGATTCATTACCACATGACTCGAGTTGTTCCGATGCCCGCGTCAGTGCAAAGAGGTGTGCAGGAGGTATATGACAAAGCACCTGTATCATTTGTTGGGGGCCTTCAGTGGGTTTCTTCAAGAAAAGCTTCACCGCAGCAGTCAGAAGTTGCAGCTGGACTTGAGCTGGCTCCTCCGGGAAACTTTCCAAAAAGCTCTCCAACAGCTCATCAGCGTTGTCGATACGCTCGGCATACTCACCAATGATCCAGATCATGGATGCCTAGATGGCAAACACAAAACGAACAATTGTAATATCAGCGACAAATTGCAGGCTTACTTTTAACACAAGCGAGAGCAGCAAAGTAATAATAGCCAGATGAAGTGGGAAACAAAAACAAGCGTTACCTTAGCTTCAGGTTCATCAAGCGTGTCCAGACTCTCACAAAGGGTTGCAATAATAGACTCATACCTGTTCCATGTCCCAACACAGTCATTGTTCAAAAGATAACTTCACAATTTTTTCGTGCTCATTTGCAAACTTTTGTTCGTTCCATGCAATGCAAAAGAGATGGCAGAAATGAGACAAATTACGCAAAAAGAGCATGGACATCACTTTCTTTGCGATCTTACACATTCGCAAAGTTCTCCATCATGGATTCATGCGGTGCTCCACAACCTCAAACGAACAGAGATCTAACCAGGAAGTTACGGTCACTCACATATTGGGATATCGACGGAAAATATCTTTGATGACAATAATTGCTTCTTGGACAACATAATTGACTTTGATTTTGATAAGCTCAAGTAGTACGTTGATGCATCGCTCGGCAGCTCGGTCGAGCTTGATGGCACATCGACCAATAGCACGAACTGCCTTACGAACAAAGTCCACATCCACTTCGGTGGCGTACTCCTTGAACTCCAGAAGAACCTACCATCTCAAAAGGAAGAGGGAAACAGAGTCAAAACATATTGGTCAAGAACGGCATTTGAAACAACCCGCAAGCTTCGTGAATCATTTCAACCTAAAAGTTCAAATATCTTGATGACATCCACTTCAACTGATCAACAAAACGAAGTATTTAGACAACAGAAAGCACACCTGATCAATATTACGGTCAGACGCCAGCTTTATCATAATTTCCAGCTTTTCCATTTTCACGTATATAGGATCATTGTACTTGCAGAAAAACACCTGTGTTACAATGAACAACGTCTCCGAAAGTGAGCCCCATAGTCAAACTCTGTAGAAGAAATATCATCTCATAGACGGCAAAACACTTGCTGCTGTCGACTTTCCTTCATTACCTTGATTTCATGTGCTAGAATACTAGGCCGGCGTTGAACAATAAGATTGATGTTGCGTAAAGCCACATACTGTATTTCCGGCTCTGCCGAAAGAAGTGTAACCAATGGAGGAGCCATCTTCTTGCACAGGTTACGGACTACATCAACACTAGTTATGAGCTCCATCTGCTGTAGAATGACCTGCAACAATATTGTACAAAACGCGGTTCAGTCACTCCGGAGTCACACGACAGATATGAACTAGCAACAGAACACTTGCGAAAGTTCATAACGTGACTATTTCCTGCAATGCTCAATGCTCAATTCGACTTGGAGTTGGTTCAACTACAGAAGAACTCAGACACCAGAGAAAACACAAAGACGAGTGACGAGTAATCGCGATTACTGTCGGGTCCCCAGCATTCAAGGTATACGTGATGTCCGCAAGTCCGGTAGTCAAAATTTTAAGCTTTCATAACAGCAAGTCAACTTGCATTTGAAACCCCTCAGAGAAAAAAGGCCAAGAATGGTTATCCGACTTCCTGAAAACGAAACCCGCTTACCTTCACTGCGGACAATACTACAGCACAATTTGCGTGCTGCAGACGTGGAGTCACACGTTCTACAATGTTCTCTGCATCACGCGCATCCTTTGCCTTGTACTTGGAAAGAGCGTCCAGTATGAAGACTTGGCCCCATCTGCACAAGAATTTGAACATAGCTACTACTCTTCAGATGGCAACTTGTGCGAGAGTAACAGCTTCCGTCGCTTATGTAGCATTAATTGTCAACTGAACTCAAGGCTTTGACTGTCATGGCCAGAAGGCCACAAACCCCAGTCCCTGTACCAGTGTTGAAAGTTATAATGTACGATGAAGGAAAAGAAATGATGAAGGAGGAATGACTAACGATAAGAGGGTCTCTTGTGAAGTGGGATACATAATAGATAAATAACTTTAATCAGAGAGCCCATCAAGGTAAAACGCCATCTTACTTACTCGGTACATTCATTCAGGGCAGCCAACAGCTTGAACAAAGTGTGGTTGGTGATTTCGAATATAAGTTTACTAGAACCCTCCTGAATCTCGGCAAGAGCTGCAACAGCGTTTGCAACTACCATCGGGTTGCTGTCGGATATCATATCCTTGAGTGCTTCAAGAAATCCTCTGTCTTCCACCAATTCTGCATTGATATCATGCAATTTGGCCACACAAACGGCTGCGGTCTTGCGGACGTAAGGATCCTCATCCTGCGCGCATGTAACCCAGCGAGACACGATATATTACACACTGCTCTGATAGTTTAGCCAGAAGAACTGGAAATTCGCCAACGTGGTCATACGAATGCTCCTGATCTTCTCTTTGGCAGGCAAAATAATGTACCATCACCCTCACTACATACTGTGACTGGCAAGCAGAGAGAAGGGTGAGGCGCCGACCTTGAGACACCTCTGAAGGGGATCACACAGGTACTCGGTAATCTTATCCACTCTAATGCACCCCATGGTTCTGACCGCCAAAGCCCGTATGAGAGGGTTCGGATCTTGAGAGTCCTGATCATAAAAGGAGAAGTCAGAAGTTACGTCGGTGATAAAGGACTCACAGCGCTAACACACAAACAGCCTCCGCTTTTGCATTTCTATACTTTGCCCTGCGAAAATTCGAGACAAACCTGATGGATGCCATCTGATTCAGCGTTATAAGTTCAGCATTGTCTTATCCCGCTTCCTCTATGTCCACTTGGTGCTCAACGCATGCTATATGCATCTCATAAGTTTCTAAAATCATTCAATCTATAATCTTCGCATGCTGCAATCATGAACCGGAAGTTGAAGCTGCCTGACCTTGACAAAAGTGTTGACTGCAAGGATTGCCAGATCGGGATGACTCTTGGCATAGTTGATGAGATAGAGATAAACCAATTTCTTGAGTTCCAAGTTTTCGGTTTGCATACAGTTGACGACATCTGTGAACAGCATGGACACATCCTTGCCGACTGTCATAGCAGCAATAACCTTTTTGACGGCATCCTTCTTCTTGTCCTGCGGCACCAGGGATCCAAGTCAGCTGCATTGGACATACATTGCACCCGAATTCCCTAAATTGCAAGCATATTTCGATCATGAAACCTCTCCCCCACATTTCACCCGGATCCGCGCACCTTGTACTGCGAATTGAGCTCTTCCTTGAGCTCATGTATTTCTCCCTTCTTGGTAGTGGTGAAATACTTCGAATCGTGCCCACTCATCGTGCCCTATCACCAGACCTCAGATTCCCGGGGAGCAATCCAATCGATCGATCCAACTCCGCCACGCTCCCTGTCAAATGTCCATTCTAATCCCTGCTCTGTCTTGCCTCCCTCGCCCTCGCCCTCTTTCCTTCCTCCCCTCGACCTTCGATCGACCAAATTGTCGATAGTCGAGCTGCTGAAGGCGAAGACGCTCCGACGCCTTTCTCACCTTTCTTTCTTTCCTGCAACATCGATTGACGGACGCGGACGGCTCCAAGTCCGACCACAGTACATGCCTGAAGTATATACAACCATAGCACGGCTGACCCATTCTTGCTCTTCCTCGAACCACGTTACATGTCTTCCCTAGCCCAACCCGACCATGGTAGCTGCATTGGGAGTCTCTCAATTCCACATTCTTTACTAACCAGTCCATTATTATTTCCGATTGCGTTTCAATCCTGATCTGGCTTATTACTTATGATCACATGTGAATCTGAGACGAGATTAGATGCAGGTCATGTTCACATGGGTTGAACGCAGGGTAGTAAAGTGCATATAGATTTTCTAGCTTAGAGGTATGCAAAAATCTCCTTTTTTTTCTTCAATTATTGAATTAGATAAAAGTTAGACAAACTCCCATTTAGACATGTTTGTGAAAAAATGCTACCATATTAAATTTTGTGTATATTATTTCTTATTGAAAATTTGAGTTCATATAAAAAACATAATTTAAGGTAATTGTATCCATTCTATGTAAAACAAACATCCTAACACTAATCGTAAGAAAAAAACCGCATTGGTTTATGTCTAGTTAAATGTTCATGTTGTTGTACATTATATTACCTAGATAACTTTCATATATTGTATGCAGTATAATATTTTGTATGATGATAATGATTGCTTATTTTTGTATATACTACACATTCTCTTCACAATTTGATTAAAATTTGGATTGTGATAGACATTACCTCTATGATTAAGCTTATACAAGTCCCTTGGATTTTAAGCCAATCTTGTTGTTATCTATGTGGCAATTTTTTAAAACTAAGAATAATCTTAGCCATGCAACATTTAGAAGCATATTTTTATCACATATATCTTGTTTGAAATTGCTAACTTCAACTTGATAATTGTATCATAAAATACATAATTTTATCACAAGAAGAAACTTTATATCTCCTAACAAATAAAAACCTTGAAAATATTTATGCCAATTTGATATTTTAAAAAAAATCACTATCATTTAATCATTAATTCAAGATTTTGTCAATGTAACTTGTGCATATGTTTTATTAAAATAAAAATCATAACATTAATCATTTTATGTATACACATCATATTTTGTTAAAATCAAAGGTCATTGGTTAAAAAATTTATGAGATTTTAACAAAATATGATGTGTATACATAAAATGATTGATTATTGTTCTGCAGATTTAATAGTTTTCAGTTCAAAATCATTCTAATATGTCAAAATATCAAACAAATGCCATGATTTTTGAAAATAATTTAAAAACTTGTGTTGTGTTTTATAATTGAAGCACCTTAAAAACAACTAATTATACCAAATTTTGAAGAAAAAATTATTTCTTATCCTTAACATATAATCTCCATTTTATAATATTCTGAAACAAATATTGAACAAATCTAAACTAGTGATAAAATTGTAGTGATTTCAACAAACTCTACAGCATAGAGCTTAATCATATATGAATTTCCGAGGTATTAAAATAGATTTTTTATATTTAATCCATCATACAAAGATATCTGGATTTTTTGCTTGTAAACTTCATCTCTAATAATAATGCCAAATCTCACTTCTGTTCCTCAATCTATCATGTCTTTATTGACAAAAATATAGATCATTGATCATGTTGTTTTATACTTTCAATGATCATGTTCTTTCCTTTACCACTTTTCAGCTTTCACTTTTGCACCACTATCGTGACCATTAATGATTTTCATTTCGTCCACAGTCTACGAATGAGCATTCATGCAAAATAAATCAATGTTACTGAAAACTTTTTATTAATAAGAAAATGTTGTTATTTAATCATCACACTGTATATTCTTGTGTTTCTGGTGTTGAACATATTAATGAAAAAGAGGCAAGCATGTCTTTTGCCCCAAAGACGACATTAAAAAGCACACATGCATCTTCAGGCACATATCTACAATCATCAAAGACACTTAGGTCTTATCCTTCTGAGTAATTCTTTTTCCTTGAAATTTTTGCTACATCCCAACCTTGTGTGCACACCTACCCAATCTTCTGCCATACGAAAGTTATGTCTTGCGCACAAATTGACTCAAAACATTACACATCTTAGACACCAACACAAGTAAATCATCATCGACAATTTATTGATGATTACGATAGATATCAGGCCTTACGTAGTTAATTCAACTTTAATGATTCTAGTCCAGAATATGATACTCTTTGTGCAGCTATGATCAAGAGGGCAAAATGTGACATGTCTTCTAAATTAAGGTGGTATCTACCACTCTTGCCTAGTATCTTAATCTAGTATTGTATACCTTATTCCATCAAATCCACGACTACATTCAGATATATGCCGGCATGGTTATATAAGTCAGTCTCCTTAACTACCTAAATCAACTTAATTTAGTCTCCTCAAGAAAGTTGGTTTAGAGGGTCTCCTTAACTACCTAAATCAACTTAATTTATTCTCCTCAAGAAAGTTGATTTAGAGGCTTTCGTGTTAAAAGTAATTTGACTGCACCAAGAAAGTTAATTCAGGCGCTTTGGTGTGAAAAGTCGTTTGAGTTAACTTGAGAGAGAGTGTTTGGGGTTGGGAGGTACAGTAGTCTCCCGGTTAAGTACGCACCCGTTTTAGGTGCGCTTTTTTTTGCACAAAAATAGGGTTCAACCCATGACATGTCGTTCATTTGGTTTATGGTCAAAAATTTTTACTCCTCCTAGTGGTTGTCTCATATCTGATTAGATGCGTGAACCTCTAGTGGCTCATATATACTCTTTAACATTAAAGACAAACTCTCATAGTAAAGAAAAAAGCAAGCCACTATGGCAAAATAAAGAAAAGATTATATCATCTTTTTGAGGTTTTAGATTAAATTGGATTGTAACAGTTAACGTTGCTAGAGTCCATGATAAAATTTCAAATCATTCTCCTAGAAGCAACACCTTTTACAACTCACTTGGCAATTACAAATATGTGCTGGAGTTCATGTATGAAATCAATAAACTCAATGCAATATTTTTTTGTTTGGCGGTGTCAATAGATGTTAGAAGAGTGAGATTACAAAATCTTCTCTTTAACTTCATCATACATTAACTCAATTTAGCTTCGTGATTTGTTCCATTTGTTTCATCTTCATGATCAAGCCACTTGCAAGTTAGATGGAATCATGATTTTGGTCAGTTTCTCTATGATATCAAATAGCGCCGAGTCATTTAGGAGTGTCCTCATCTTCATGATCAAGCCACTTGCAAGTTAGATGGAATCATGATTTTGGTCAGTTTCTCTATGATATCAAATAGCGCCGAGTCATTTAGGAGTGTTCATATAAGGTTCCTATGACATTACACTCAAATCAATCGATTAGGAAGTCAATATTCTTCAGTACGCACCTCCGATTAAGTACGCACATCACTCCCGGGTTCAAAGCGCGTACTTAACCGGGAGACTACTGTACAGGGAGAAAGAGTCACCATCAACTGGCCTGCAGTTAATTTAGGCGCCTCAGTTCGCCTAAAACCATGCCGGGATATATGACTAACGTTTATACCCAGTAATCCATTCTAACTCCTACAAGTCTTGCAACTTGTCACTCTTCTTTTCAATCATACCTCTCGATTCGATACCTCACGGAGAAAGCACAATACCACAGCAGCATGTCCATTACACGTCTCCTCTTAAGTACTCATGTCCATGATAAATAGGTGAGTACCAACTTTTTGACCCGCGTAACTTCGAAAGTTTCTGTATATGTATATGCTATTTGGAGTTATATATATATACACGAAACTGAAGTTTCTGTATATGTGAGGACGGTAGCTATACCAAGAAGTTCCTGACCAGACATTGGCTATTACCCCCACATAAAATTCAAACTTGCCTCTGTTTGTATAGGTAGTCTAAACTCATGGAGGCAAGGGAACGGGCAACGCAAGATCATATCCTCTTTCCAAAACCGCTACTGCTAAACAAATTGTGCCTAACGCTTTGTCTCACGCTTTGATCCGCCGTTTCACCACGAAAAATTCGCCATCTCGACGTCCACTATCGTTAAACTTGTACTCAGCGATATTGGAGACTGACATAGCAAACCTGGTGGTGATTAGGACTTCCCTAAACTGCCGAATCTGAGATATATGATGATCTACTAGAGACAGTAAAACGTCGAAGCATCCATAAGATTGCACCTCGATTTTCATGGAATTAAATGAAAACAATAGAATATTGGAGTTAGAACTTCTGAAGTCAAGAGTGTAGACAGAAACGGAAAAAAGAAAGAAATCGGAGTGTTTGGAAAAAGACCAGGAGAATTTTCCGACAGGATATTCCAAGGCGAAATTCACATATAATACGAAACTTTGAAGGACGTGATATCGGCAACATAACCAAGTTTTGATGCGGCCCACAGATACTGAGCTATTGACATGTCACTGTCAAACTCCGCACCTCACGATCCAGCTTTTCCTCCGCCACTAATTACAACAAAGCTTCTCTTGATCCCGTGTTTGTGAGATGTATTACAATTTTGCCAATGTTTCATGACGATACACATCCTCAAGGATTGAATGATTCCTAGACCTAGATCGCTGGGTTAAACATATAACTTTACATATTCTTCACACATGTGAAGAACTACTTCAATGTTCCTCAATTCGTACCCAACTGTTAAGGATACCGGATTCGAGGAACCTGCAAGACAATGCTACTCTGATTTTCATCTAAATAAGGCCAGCCAAGTTCGTGCAACTAAAAGACACTATGCTCCGAAGCACCGGCCAATCTGCCACAAGACCTACCTTCCTCGCCTTGGACTCAATTGAAGTTACTCCTTGAACATCCTTCTAGAGCTCAACTCGAGACGACATATGAAAGTTCTCCTGATAGTGACTAACCTCCACGCCGATCTGTACAAAAGGTCAATTTACAAATTCACAGCCCTTGCCGAGACATCGGGATCATTATCCAATTCTTCATCTTCCCCAAGCTTCCCTGAGCCAGTCTGAACACAAAAAATATGAATGTTAGATTCATGTACATTCCCGGCGGAAACAGACTTTTGAAATTACACTAAAACTACGAATATAGAGGACCGTAAGGACCGACTTCTGTAGCAATATTTGGGCTCTGCAGTAATTCGAAAAGCGTCTGAAGGGATCAGCCAACTAAAACCAAAGAAGATACGCAAATACTGACAAAACTTCATTTACCCTCATGACTCAGGTGCATTAACAAGCCTGGAAAGAAATTGACTTCACAACGTAGAAAAGTCTCATAACAATAATTCTTACACACTGCAACTAACGATATCAAAGGAACAATATCGAATGAGAGTCAATGTACTAGCAAATATTAGAAGTGAGGCCTTTACTTAGAAACAGGCAAAGCTATATGTTACCAAATATCATGCTCTCAAAAAGGATTTGCTCTGCAAAAGATACTATCTCGTTATCTGCTGCAAACGTAAGTCTCTTCAGCTAAAAATCCTGGCCGTACCTCAAGGTGCAATACCTCAAGTAATAAAAGGTAGCATATTGGCTGCTTTTGTTCAACGAGAAAAACAATCCAGCTTCACACATCACAAACTCGGTTTTGACCTCGGTATATACAATATTAAATCCTTTCACACTACCACAGCTGGTAACTGCCATCCGACGCCGGCAAGATCCATATAATTCACCAGGCAATTCATTCACTCCACGTAATGTGGCTTCAATACATATCGTCACAAACTCGGCTGCTTCTGCCGTGTAGAATCGGCAGACTTACAAAAGGCCGTTTACCGCCCTCAGAAGTGCCGATAACACGAAATTTAGATAAGATCTGGCGGTTTTAGTCTCATGCTGAGCCAACTCCAAGCAGTTCCATGACTTCAATTACCTGCGGCTCCTTCTGTTTCTTTGACTTTGACAGGAATTGCTCCAAAGCACCCTCTCCACGCAGAATTTTGGCACCAGGTCCTTGCTTGTCCGGTGGACCCACCGCATCCTCATCAAGAACCACTGCGTCTATCTTTTCTTGAGTTGTCGTTACATCTGGGACCTGAAAATATAAACCACAACCAAATTTAATTGACTACCTATCAATTCAACGCAACATCAAACTTTGTACATTTAAAAGCTTAGAATCCGAGGAAAACACCCTTTTGACAAACAACTGAATAACGTGATCAAGCAGGGAGAAAAACAAGCATAGTATTTTGCTTGTGTGTTGATACTACCCTTTGGTTGTCCAAAGGAGCATTATCAACACACAACCAAAATAGAGACATCAACTGACGTTTCCTCATAAAAAAATGACGATGTACTAACTCGGTAAATGCTTACCTGATACATCGCTTCAGTAAGAAGATTTTCCATAATAGAGCGCAATCCTCGTGCACCTGTATTCTTCACCATAGCCTTTTGGGCTATCTGACGAAGTGCTCCGTCAGTATAGTGAAGCTTTACCTGCAAAACAAGTACGGCAGATTTGTGAATTGATATCAAATAATTCACATCCATATCTGGTCGTTCATAACATGAAAAAGCACTAAACGCGATCAAAATGCAAATACATACATCAGGTAGCATGGGTCGTCGTCTCATTCGTGGTAAGCAAGATCCATGAAAAAGTTGGTGCAAGTCAATCACATATCTCATATAGAAGGTGGAAACTTACATTGTTCATTGAAAACATTTTCTTGTACTGCTTGCCGAGAGCATTCCTTGGCTCTGTTAGAACCTGTCATGCAAGACAAACTGCGATTCTAAGTATTCGCCTGTGGGTGAGCGGAGCTTTAGAAAAAAGAAAAAAAAGGAAAAACAACAGGACACGAATGTGGGTAAGAGAAAAGGGAGGTCAATTGCCGGCGGGGAGGGTCGCTCTAATAATGGACTAATCTCGTAAAACAACCAAACTAGCCAAATCCCCTGCCTGTGAGGAAATAAACTGTTTGTCTCCTGGTAATTGACTACATGATTATTCTGCAATTATCATATTGACAAAAAGTTAAAGTTCCTACTAAGATTGATAGATAGGCTACAAATATTTTAGATGTGAGTATGAAACTTCCAATCTGCCACCAGCGTTAAGCATTAGGAATATTGTCATAGCAGAAAAATGGCAAACCAGAAGATAGCCCTGCATGGGGAATGCTTTGATTATTTCGCCCTTCGAAGGTCTTCATAACTGCTTTTGGGTATTGGAAAAAATGAAGAATATAGTTTTCAGATGAGGGCCAAACCTGCACAAGCTGGTCCTCGTTCAGAGCCGCAAGACTAACAAGAACTGGAAACCGACCAATAAATTCAGGAATCAGCCCATAAGCAATAAGATCACTGCTCTCCACCTGCACAGAGGAACATCACACAGAGAAGTTTCAGACTAAGTCGAAGGTGCGGCAGGACTGAATCATATACTACCCAGACAATGACTAGCTGGTTCTTTATCTTCGATTTCAAAACTATAACGTACACAGCAGTAGGAAATGCTTAAACTAGACGATATAATAAGCATTATTGTATAATTATATTCACTACGAACAGCGGGATAATTATCTACTAATGCCGTTGCGGATGCAAATTTCGTGGGTCACCGTTTCCAGCAGGGATGACGTCAGCGCAGCATCAGTTGGCCTGTTGCCTCTCATACTAGCACGAACTGGCGCCCCAAAACCTATGGATGAATCTTGCCTCCTACATCAAAGAAAAAGACGAGTAAACGACATGCTGGAAATGCTTTAGGCAAATAGCGAAGAAGCTGAAAGCTTTCGTCTACGCAACCTACGGGTCCTTTAAACGATGGTACTCCATAATATTGACTACTCTTACCTCTCCGCTATAGTCTTCTCTAACTCCACAAATGCTCCTCCACAAATGAAAAGAATATCTTTGGTGTCCACCTACAGAAACAGAGAACAAATCACAGTTATTGACTGATTGGTACAACCTTACTGACGCCCGTCTTGGGGTCAACCAGTCGTTCATGATGGAAATAGAATTGAACTTGTAGATATATAGCTTTTTTGATAATATCAGCAACAACGCTTCCAAACACATATACAATGGAGCAGATTCCAAGATATGAGGAAGACTCACCTGAATATGATCACCTCTAGGATGCTTGCGAGCTCCTTTCTCTGGTACATTTACAACCTGTTGAATTGAAAATATAGCTCAAGTTCAAGTAAACCACGATAATAGAGGAGCTAACTAAGTATGAAGACAAGCTGGACTTTGGTATATGATTGGGACGAAATCTGTCGTTATTTCGAGTTGAATTGGACAGTCATAAATTGTAAATCGTCTGCAACTGAAGCGATAATCGTAGTAGAAATGACTTAAAGAACTTCAAACTCTTGAGTCGCTTTGTGACCCTCACGACTGTACAGGAGAGTCAAACATTAACTGTCCCTCAGATTGGCATTTTGACACACTAATCTATACCCCCTGCAGGCCGGATAGTGACACTACCTGGAAGCGCAAACTCCTGCAGTGGTTCAGAATTAGTTTGCTTATTATCTTCGGAACAGTTACACCCGAGATATAATTCATGGGACAAATAGCTAGAACTGACATCTAACTCATGTATGATCTTTCACGAGAGATTTGTCGGAATATTATTTCCAAGCGATGAATAAAGATAAAAGAAAAAATTGAAAAATTGGACTGAAAGGCAATCGACGGATTACTTGTACACAAATCTCTAGCAAAATACTGGAACGTCAAATAAAGAAAAACTATCAGAGAAACTTATGACGAGTGCCAAGGCCAACTCCCGGATAAGAAAGACGGCATTCTGAAGAATTATTCTGACTACTCGCCTTGGTGGCCTGGCTTGGTTGTGTTTCCTTTCTCTCACTACTGAAAAGATTTCTAATTGTAAAGCAGTGCGTCTGCCACAGTTTCAATACTACGTCAAAACAGTTTCGAACTATAGTTACAGCTGCTTTATAGAACTAAAAATCTCTAGCCTCGATCATCCGTGATTGGTTTTCCCCATCAAAACATTCATGAGACAAACTTTTATGCTTACATACGTCTGATGCAATAAACGCAGGCATTGATTAAGGTTTAAGATACCGAATGCACTCGACACTATACCGATTGGGCCAAAGGCTCCTTAGACTTCTCGAAAATTAATCTTTTGGTTCAGGTCGAAATATCGGAAACCAATTTCAACTCATTGTGACTAACAAAAAATGAAGAAATCTCAGAAGATCAGAAGGTCATCAAAAAAATCATGGCTACAGACCAAATCACAAGGGTGAAACGGGATCATAGAGATCTTGGGAGACAAACAGACTGTACGGAAGCCTCTAGCGTTCAATCCTGTTAGTTAGGTGTGACAATCATGGCGTTCCTTCGGTATCATAGAACCGTACCCAACCTTAACACCACGAGATGACCACAGTCCGACATTTTCACAGCCGGTGGCGGGCTGGAAAGCGATTCCGTTTCGAGCTTCTCCTCGGGGCTTCCTAAAGTTTATGCAAACCTGGTCACCATATTTCGTAGCTCAGAGTTGAATATAGATCGTTCATATTTCTAAACCTCTGTTCGCCAATTTGGAAGAGCAATTAACCTTCCTGCTGAGCTCGGGCTAAATAGAGGAATGATCGTATCAAGAGCTGTTTGAGATATCAATTTCTACGTCCCCTCATTGTGAAAACCTCTCGCGGGCAGCACGACGTAATCAACGGTGCAGCTTTCATCTTCTATACATTCATGGCCGCAAAATGCTGAGTAGGCAAGTAGCCTGAATAATATAGTTCATCTTTCAAATATGAGCTTTACGGGTAGTTTCTGACAGAAAGAATCGAGTGAAGACTAAAAAGACCAACGGTGGGCAGTTTCAACGACGACGAAAAGACATACAGCTGCCATACTGCGTAAAAATTAAGAGGGGCAAGGAAGAATACATCGGAGAGTTCTATTTCTATTAAACATCTAAGTAACCAGAAACAAAGGATAGAGGGCCAGGATCGATTTCGTCACGCACAGAGGAGTTAACGAGGGAGTAAGAGGTCTAGTGCGGAGCCAAAAAACAGCACGCGGTAAAACTTGAATGAATGCTATTGAAGAGAACCGCCACAATCTGTTTAGTGTTGATAGTTGAAAGTATGCGGACCTGGGGTGTATGAAGCAGACATTGATTAGATTCCGTTGAATGCTTATCCACCAAAGGTTCAGCGGTAAACCCATTGGAAAACATCAATCCAAGACAAAAGGATGGAATGTTTCCATCTGACTACTAAAAAGTGTTCACTACTTTAGGGTGAACTTCAGACATCAAGGTTTGAGCGAGTGTACGACACTGTAGCATCGTCAAGACAATGAGGGATTGAGGGATTGTCCAAAAATTTAGTCATGAACAGGCAAAATGAGTTGACTACTAGCTTAAAAAGTAAGATACAAGATGGCCAGCTTGGAAAACCAGTAGCTGAGTAGGCCCTCCTCATGGGTTTCCATAAAAAGCAAGATTGGCAGTTTTGAGGGATTAACACAAATCACGTGATGTAACTTGATAAGGAAAATTCTTTGTATTCACACTCAGGCACGGAGAGGTATATACCAACGGACACAGTTCAGAGAATGTACTTGATCGACGAATTAAATTTCCTCGCATTAGGATGACTTGTGCCAAAATGACTTCCGACCACGACGCAAAACTTCCATTATAACTACAAGCGGAGAACCCAAGAGAACACTTACAGTTCCTTCCAACATCTTCAAAAGTGCTTGTTGAACACCTTCTCCCGAAACATCCCTGCTTATGTTTAAACTTTCGGCCTGCACCAACTCCCAGTGCCTTATACATCAGCTTCCATGCAAGACCTAGAACCAGTCAAAATATTGTAGAATGGAATCAAAGTTGGTTTTCTAGCTGACTCTCTCAACGAACACTCTTGAAAAGAAAGGTCGTAACAAAAGTACGAACCTTCTTTGTGATCTTGTCCACCTCATCTATATATACAATACCCTGTTGTGCTGCTGGAACATTGAACTCAGCAGCCTTTTAAAATACGACACCAAACTGTTAGTTAATCGGATTCTGTAGTTATAAGAGCTCCCCATATAGCAAAACCACTAACGAAAAATTAGCAAACTTAAAGTCGATGCAAAACTTGGTTTCAGATTCTAAAAATGTTGAAAATCTCATGCTTACTGCAAATCCTAAGTGAACGCGAAAAGGACAAACTCTGATGCCTACAGAAAAAGAAAATTGCACATACCATAAGCAGCTTGTAAAGTATAGACTCCACATCTTCTCCAACATATCCAGCCTGAGCAAGACAATATACACCAATATTACTGGTTGGTTATTTTAAATATAGAGGAATCTGGCGGAAGCATACAGTGGGACTACGCCAAAACATATATATTTATGAACAACGCTTACATCATGAAACGACAAGGTTCCCCCTACCTGAGTGAGGGTGGTGGCATCCGCAATCACAAAAGGAACATTGACAAATCTGGCCAGCGTTTTCGCAAGAAGCGTCTTTCCTGTACTACCAAGTAAGCCAAATTTCGTTAAGACGAGAAGTTGATACACATGAAAGTCATTAGATATATCCGTTGTTCAGGTTAGCAAAACTACACTGGATTCAATTCCTCGTTTCATTTGGAGCTTTTGAGGAAAAAAAATGTAAATGTGCGTTGTTCTTGAAACATTCTTATCTCAACTCATAGGCCAAGACGATGATCATTGATATGTTTTAGATACAATAGGTATTCAGCTGAACATATTTGTGAAAAAACCAAGTGACTAAGGCCAGCACCTGATCCTGTAGGTCCCATCAATAGAACGTTGCTTTTTTCGAGTTCAACACCGTCACTTTCCTCGGAGTCTTCATCGTAAAGACCTCCCGTCGAACTACTGAGTCTACGATCCACAAATCAGACAGTTTGTGGTACACTTCAAATATTGTTGCGACCAAATGGGAGCAAACAAAAGGAATTGAAAACATCCTGACAATTACGTGCCATGCTATAATATTTCGCCTGGAAAACATATTTCATGACGAGATGTACCCTTCGGAATTTGAAGGCTTGAAGTTGGCTTTACGCATGGATTCGAAAAAAATGCGCTTGTAATGGTTGTACACAGCAACCGCTAGGATCTGGAGAAAAGACGGTTAGACATCAGAGCTGCAAGTACACTTGTAGGACGAAGATATGCAGGCGTACCTCGCGCACCGCTCGAGTCCTTCTACGTATGGAAAAAAATCCGTGAGTAATGTGGTAGTCAAAAGCTTTACAGGTGGCATTCATTTGATCAAGATTCGTTTAAGCTCTTGATCTGATATTGAACTTCGGATTTCTATTACGTCTGGTAGTCCACTTCATAACGAACAAAAGCCAATTATTGCTCATGCTACTGTTACAGTCTTAACTTTATCATAACTGTAAGTAACAAAACAGAAATGCAATACACATAGCAAATAGGGACTGAATGCTCAACTTTGTAAAGATAAAGCGAGCAGGAAAACCAGAGCACAATAGACTTCAAAAAATTGGTGGTAGGAGTTCAGTACTCTCCGATGCGTTCTGTGTTTAACTTACTTTTTTCGCTCGCTCTTGCCCAACGACAAACTTGTCCAGGGCGGCACAAATTTCTTTGGGTGTGGGAAGCTCTTTGGTGCTTCCATTTCCTGCCCAATTCTCTCTTGTTCCAAAAGCACCACCCCCGCCAGAACCACCTGTTCCAGGCTGAGCTCGAATCAAATTGGTGTTGGGAGGGAAAGGCGGGTTAGGTGGTGCTGGCACTGCAACTGCAGGTGGCAAAGTGATACCAGGTCCCTGGTGCCAGTGTTGAGGTATATCCCCGTGTCCATGCCTTCTAGATGCTTGCCACCTTGCGGACTCCAATATTAAATTATCGAGTTGAATCTTATCTACGATTGAAGCAGGTACCAAGCTGTTTTCAGCATAAGGCTTGGAGCTGTCACTCCTACCTTGATCTTGATTCGTAACAGTTGCAACAGGTGCGACGGATAGACCTCTTTCTTCTCTTTTCCCATCTTGTAAAGTCACAGTTTGCATCTTCTTCACGCCTGCAGTTCGTGCCTGGCCTGACTTGCCTTGCTCCCAGGAAGAAGAATTGGAGTCATTATGCTTTTGAAACATCATGGGCAGGGTATGGAAACCATTCGAATTATGTACAATTGATGAATGAGAAGAGGTGGGAGCCACTGGACTAGAGAAAGAGGAAGGAAAGGAGGGCATTAGGGTTCGTGCGCTGAGCCTAGACGATGAAAGTCCACTTCCACCACGTCTTGCGCAATTCCCAGCTGCCGCGCTCAAGGCAGCTTGCAACTTTCTCCATCGGACCAGCGCCATTCTGGCAAATTGAACCGCGAGTGCAAGGGACAATTCTCGTCTTCGACTCAACGCAACTCAACTCCCTCCCCGCATCATCGAGGCATCTGTTCCGCCAAACGAGTCCAGCAAACAACAGAAGAAAATTGTTAATTCTGGTTCCAGCCACAAAGTTCGCTCCCAGTGGAAGAATCAGAGATCATCAGAAGTGCAAAAAAAATTGCTAGACGCTCCGAGGTCGAAACTCACCAATCTTCGGAGGTAATTTAGACGTCCGGCTATTATCCCAATTGCATCGGCAACAGACGCAGCGACGAGAAACCGTCACGAACTCTTGGAAAAAGTGCCAGACACCCTAGTGGCTCAGAACCCGAGAGAGACAGGGACAGAGGGACAATAGGACTGAATTTTATCTACCCGGTGTAAATAGCAGTCCACATTACACAAAGAGACACTGCGAAATCGGCAATTTCTTCGTGCAACCGGCCACCCAACCACTTAGCCCTTTCTGCCCTCCCCTCAAACCGGTGTCATCGCTCCCCGGCTCCCTCGCGCTCTCCACACAAATCGAATGCTCCCAAAGTGACATGAACAGTTAAGCGTCCGGGCAACACGCAATTGCCGAATTCACCGTCGCAATCCCAAGGCAGTCGAGCGTCGAAGTAAATCAGATCACCGTAAGTACCCACGGATGAGGGAATGACAAACAATCAGGCCCCTTGATTCCCCGAATGTCTCCCTGTCTGTCGATAACGAAGCACGCGAGGGAGAACGAAAGCACCGCAGGCCACGAAAACAAAATAGGGGAGATGTTTCCTGTCCAGGGGAGGGGAGCGGAGGGGAGGAGGGCGTCCCCTTTTACGACGTCGTTGCCGAACACAGTACAGTAGAACTCCCCCGGCGACTATGACGTGGTTGGCCTCCTTTCCTCCTCCATACTCTTTAACTACAGTAATGTGTTGTTACTGTAGTTAAATGCAGTCTGCATCTGCGTCTCATTTCTGAACAGTATCCGGCACTCACCAGCGTGCCGGATACTGCTTCTCATACTTTGAAGGAGTCGGGACGCTCTGATTCGTCGCTTTAAGAGCTCCACGCGGCGCTCTCATATACATCAGACCTGTCTTGTATCCTCGTCAGCGTGTAAGGACCAACCAAAGTATGCATTTCGAGGTACTCCCCTCCAAGATAATCCTGAGAATGATGAGCTAGTTTTTGTATCGCTTTATAGTCAAAAACCATAGAATTTAACAAGTTTACGATAAGCCTTTCCTCTGTTTGTAATGGGCTATTTGTTTAGTCTCCTATCGCTGTGATAATAGTGCGTGTACAAGAATTACGGTTGTATTGTATCTATTACCGTAATTCTTGAACGGGCAATTCTACCATAGCTAAGAGTATTTTGACATGGCTGTCGAGAACTTGGTTTTAGAGCACAAAGTGCTGTATTGTGTCAAGACAATACAGTCATTTAATACCTCAAAAGACTAAGGAATAGGCAAATACGATTTAGGATGAAATATTGAAAGATTCGAAGAAAAGCAAAGTTACTGTTATGGTCAATACTGGTCTCTATATAGTTTCAACCTCTTTTATGTAAAATTGCAGTGTACTGAAGCTTTACGGCTCTTCGGCTACGCTCTTAAACAAGCAAAAATTTCGTTGACTCGCAAGAAATCAGGGTTCCAATATCCAAACAACATTTAAAAAAGCTGCTGGTTATATATGTCATGAATGTAACAACATCTTTGGTTAACTGAATGCATATATAAAAGACTCCTGTGCAATTAATGGCGTTCGACCGGCCATCAGCAATGTAGGTCTATCCAATTTCAAGAGTTAATTTTAATTCAGGATTTTGAATACAATCTCCAAATCTTATTTTTGATGTTGTAGTTATGAAAGAATAAATTAGCGCTTAATTTTTAAGTGTTTGAATCACAAGCTAGGTGATGCTCAACTGCAAATTTCTTGTGATAGAATCATGAGTGAAGAATATTTTGAGACTCAATATCTTACTTCAGAACCTCAAATTTAATCTAATGATAAGAATATAAAATTATCATAGTTGAAATTAACAATTGTTGCAAGTTAGTATCATAGCAGATTTTTTTTCATTTCCATACTGGGCAGAACATTCATAAAGTGAATACTGTCAACCTATGAAATTTTATTTTCAATTTCATTTGAATTAATGTAAAATATCAAATATTCATGAAATTTGTTAAACAAGCACAAGCCCCAACAAAATTGGATAAAAATGTTTGAAGGTTTTTTTAAATTCAAATTTTGACGTTCCAATTTTTCGAATTATATATCAATAAATATGATTTTTTAAATAATATTGATTAATTAATTAATATAAAACTATCAAATTAACTTTGTGATTTGCAATATTTAAAATGAAAAATTTTGATTATCTTGAAAAACTTACAAATTTTCAAATTTAGAATCTGTAATATATACAGCTTGATGATCTACGTTACATTGATATTTTCAATTATTTAAAAACTGAATCGCTTTTTCTAAAATGATACTTCTATATTATATCAGTTGAGAGCAAATTGAATGAATCTCTTCATGTATAATGATATTGATGAATGTAGTGAAATGTTGGAAACATATATTCAATTAAGTTAGTAACAATTTGATTTAAAATGATTTGTTGAAATTTAACATTTACTTAGGTTGTACTCAAATATGCATGTGCACTACAATGTGAAGAAAGTAAAGATCAATATAGCATGAACATACACATATTTTGTGTGTCTCATCTTGATTTTATGAATTTGTTTCACGCTTACTCGACATTAAACTTTACAAAAATGTTATAGTTATTATAGATGATAATTTTATACTACAAGTATATATTAAACTGTGTCTAAATTTGATTTTCGTCCCGCCTACTTACTTTATACACATTCTTCGGTTGCATTCGTTAAGAGTTTCCAATAGTCTTCATGTAGACTTTTTTCATTTTGACTTTTTTAGTTTATATGGTTACGTGTTGAGATCTTAGCATCCATTTAAAAAAATATTTTGAACAAAAAACATGAATCTAGATATCTTTGAATGAGTGACATAAATTACTTACTCACATACATTTTTTGGGTTTAAATATACAGCGTTTGATTACATAAGTTAATCAAACTCCTCACTTTAAATCTACACGTATGTAAAAATAACTTATCTGATTTTTATTTAACAAGGCTGCAAATCCACAAGATTTTTTTACAGAGGTTATTCTTCTTTTTGGAACACAGCGCCTTCTTAGCTGGGGTTCAAAGCACCAGAGAACTGTTGAGACGATGATCACTTCGTCCCTGCAATTCCGAGTTCGCAAACCAAGTGAATGTCTTTCCCTCGTTACCCTATAGTTACGTTCTAAAGTGTTACATTGATAAAAATCAGTATGTTGCGATGCCGATTTTTTCCGTCTGTTTTATCTCTTTCATACGTTTGTAGGTGTATACCATTTATTGAACATAATAATTTCTGTATTCAGTACTTTGTAAATAGTATCTGAAACACTGATCATAATTAACAAACGACTTCTTTGCAACAATATGGAATGTTTGAGCTTTTACAAATAAATAAATACACTTAAATTGTTGCAAGACCAACAAACTTATTATGATTTCCGAAAAAGAAATTGGGCATAACTGACATAAAATTTGGAAAATTTTAATAAAAATATAATTGAAAATATAATCTATTAAATATGTAATAATCTATTAAATATGTAATAATAAAAAATAAATTAATTTATCACATATATTTTTTTAACTGAAATGTGAGCTCAATATTCAAGTTGACTTTACGATTGATATTTAAATAAAATCTTAAACATTTCCTTTTACTTCCACGTTTGAATTCACAAAAAATTTCACTGGAAACGAATAATCACTTGAAATCAATCAATTTTTTTTCATCGTCCAATTCTCATATAATCATCATCATTTATATCCTAACTACATTCAACCAACATTAAATCCATGCAAATTCAACATAACGTTTATACTGTTCAAAGATTTCATCATTCTCTCTCGTGGTAATATCTCAAATTCAAATGAATTGATTACACTTATTTTGGAAAAAAATTGAAAATTTTTGCATATAAAAAAATGATGATAATATAGTAAGTAGTGATTGGCATTATTACGCGCTATGTTACGTACAATCTATCATGTTCATATAATTCCGTCCATAGGATTGATTGAAAAATACACTACAATCAAAGAAAGTATAATGATATTATTTCTACAATAATGTCAATATGCATATGACATACCATAAACACTAATTACTTTGTTTGCGATTGCCAGCTATGCAACTGTGTTTCACTTCAAATTTACATGTTCAGTATAGTCAAATAAAACTATACTACTTAGATTTCAAAGAACTTTGATATCTCTGTGCTAGAAGAATCACTTCCACTTGCTGGACACTTCTACATCACAAGAAGAAATTAAGGCAATTGTTGCACATGCAACTTATTTTTACGAAGGTAAACAGTTTTGAAGACAACTAAATAATTCACATAACATGAGTTAGAAATACCATTGAAAAAATTAAAATCTGGTTATTCAATAAGATGTAATAGAAGTTGGCTGGTTGTTCACATTCTGAAACCTAAGTGATCCACAGCAATCTAGTTTTTTATGTGTCCCTATATTATTATATGTTTGATGCGCATGATTAATAGGGAGCACAATAAATCAGTTATGGTACCAGTTGTGAAAGGTTCAACTTCAAGAATCATTTGAACATGTTATCTCAGTGCATGAGGATCAAAATATAATCATATGAGAGTGAAGAGTCACATCCGTTTCAGGCTAGATGAGAAGTACTACATCAAATGCCATGCAATCAGAAGACATTGATTCATTTCGTGAAGGAAGGAAAATTACTGTGCAGCTAACATTCAAACTAAGCAGCAAATTTTACCACTCATGTCTATATATATATTCCTGTTCATATCTATCTATCTATCTATCTAATTCGTATTCCAGTAGAAATTGCTCCAGTGTCACCAATGTTACAGCAGTTCAAGAGATTATATGCAAAGAACAAATAAAACCATGGCCACTTAATTGAACTAAAAACAAATTAACGTACATGAAACTGTGACTGGAGTATGCATGTAGAGAGAGTTTCTTATGTACGGAATTTGGATACGGTATACCTTCGGAGTTGCTGTACGTGATGCCATACGCTGACGAGGGAGGTACAGTACCACCAGAATCCAGTTGCCGAAGAGAGGGAACGAGCCATCGAGGAATCAAGCGCCTACCTTGCTGTGAATTTGATGCAATTGTCGGCCAGTCATGCGTCTGGCAGGTCTGAGTCTGGGTCTGGGTCTCGGCGGATTTCGAGCGTCGTCGTCTGCATCTTCGAGGTCCACCGTCTCAGCGTGCAACGATTTGACAAGCAGAAGACTTCTGTATTCAGACGGACATTGCTCTCTGCTCGGCAACCGTGGCCTCAAGCCGCGCCTTTCAGTCGGTAGCTGTGCAATTTCGGTGAGGGCTTCGGGCACGAGCACGGTCAGAAGCGGCAGTGGTTCTCGTGACGGTGAGAAGATGGCCCCCAATCAGGAGCAGATTGAAGCGGCATTTGGATCATGGCGGTCCCCTGTCACTGCTGATCTCGTCTCCGGAACCACCAAGCAGTTTGGAGGAAGTGCGCTGGATTCTCACGGTCGTTTGATATGGTGCGAGGGGCGCCCGTGGCAAAAAGGGTGAGGGCTACGTGTTCAGACTCTGTGATTTTGTAACGCATTGAGTCCGAAGAGGTGGAGGGGATATGGTGCCGGATAATCATGAGTCCTCGTATGTCAATTTGGCAGACATTCTTGGCAGAGATTTCTTGCAATTTTGAAATGCCGTGCTGAGCATTTGATTTTGCTATCGTTAGCAGGCTTTAACTCAATGCGATTTGCTCACAATTTGTCCCATTCAGGAGGTATGTGCTTGTCAGAGAAGGATCAGACTCAGGTGGAGCTGCAGAGGATTTGACTCCAGCTGGTTTTAGCGTCCGGACTGTTGTGCATGAATATGGTGGTGGTGCATTCACCATCAGTGACGACCTCATTGTTTTCTCGAACTACGAGGATCAGCGTCTGTACAAGCAAGCTCTTGATGGAGGTATATGGTGGCTAAAAGAAGATGCCTGATCGAATTTTTCGATCAGGCATTCACGAATGCTTATCTTGACTTTATGCCGTCTCTGAGTTGGCTGTTGCACGAGGGCAAGAAAATGTTGTTTTGACGACTGCATCTTCTTTCTATAGAGTTTTTTTTTTGGAATCAGTTTCCACAAGTTTTGAATTCTGTTGAGATGTTTTTGGTAAGTTTGATCTACGAGGCAGACAGTATTCGGATAAAGTTGTCAGTCTACACATTACCATGTGTTATCTTTTGCGTTCGTTCGCTTGTTCACTGTTCTGGTCGGTGATATGAAGTTAAAGCTTATTGTTTCCTTGCAGACAGGACTCCAGTTGCACTGACTCCAGATTACGGTGAAAGGAGAGTCCGCTATGCAGATGGCGTAGTCGACAAATCGAATGGTCTATACATCACTGTACGAGAAGGTGGATACCCACAACCACATTTTGGCTGTTATAGAGTGCAGTGTTGAGAAGTTGTCATGAGGACTTTGCACTCAAGAACTCCAGTTTTGATACTGTGCTTGTTTTTGTAATACTTCAGAATATGTGACGGATCTTTAAGGAGCTTTATCTCCACTTAAGCTGTAAAAACATGAAGAGAAGATCGTGAGAACCATGACTGCACAAGTGATAGATTTGCCCTTGTGAGCCTTTTACACTACTTGTTAGCTTCTCTGCATAAGATATTGGTTGCAATTGTTGTACTCCCACCTCGCTTCAAGTTTGGAGGAAAGGAAGAATTTGCTCTTGGAATTTATACTCGTCACAAGAAAAGACTAATGTACTTGTTTGCTCGTCAATTGACCACAATTTCACCCCAATGATAGCATAGCATACACTGAACTCTACCTGAATCTACAGATGAAAGGATGCGTGGCAAAGAAGCTACCAATGAGATAGTTGTTGTACAGCTCAGTGGAGATTCCAGTGCAGGTAAAGCCTTTTCACAGTTTTCAACTTAATTCTGTTCGTAAGTCCTACAGCAGGTTTGCCGGGTTCGGCTTTAGATGTCTTGCACGTTGTAACAATATTACCTTTAGATGTCTTGCACGTTGTAACAATATTACCGAGGCAGTCGACGTAGCCTGAGATACCTGTGTCATACAATTGAACGAGCCGAAGTCATCTGATATATGTGTCTCTCGGCTACCGCAGAACCCAAAGTCTTGCTTTCGGGTAACGATTTTTACGCCTACCCGCGGCTCAGTCCCGATGGTAAGAAGATTTCTTGGATGGAGTGGAGTCACCCTAATATGCCATGGGATAGAGCCTCAATCTGGGTTGGTGATATCTCGAGTCACGGGTAAGCTTACGGAAGCTCAAACCACTAAGATTTCTTGAACGTTTTTTGCTTCTTACAACTGACAACGTCGCCGATGCTTGTTATGGTTCTTTCCTGCTGTTATGTCTTTACATTGTGTTAACATCAGAGGACGTACATTCCGATGGTTTATGTGTTAAAATTTTTCCTCTCATCGGACGTCAATCGAACTTATGATATTGTCACTGAAGTCAATTAAATTGACACTTGTGATCCAAGCGATGTAGTGAATCGAACGTGTGTTGCTGGTGGTGATGAAGAGATTATGGAGGCACCGTCAGAACCAAGATGGTCTCCAGAAGGTAATTTAAACTTGAAGTTTCCAACATTACTGAAGTAGAGACAGGTTGTGGACAAAAGTGTCGAAGACAGCAACCACGAAGACATTGTCGTGATGCCCAAAAGGTTTCGGTGTTCTGATCTGTCAGTCACGAGGCGCAACCGAACTGTGTAGGAAGATATCTCATCTGGGTCACCTATTCACTATTTATTTTTCTGAAGGTTGGAACCTGCTACTTGCTGCTTGGAGATACAGCCACTGTGTAGGTTCTTAACGCCTGCAATAAAATCGACCGCCATCTGTCCTTGCCTCAATGTTCACATGAGCTTTCCTGTTTCATTTTGTACAGGAGATCTTTATTTCGTTTCCGACAGAGGCAGTGGATGGTGGAACTTGTATCGCTGGGTAATCCATCTGAGCTGCTCACATACTTTGACAGATAAAGTTTAGCTTTTAGAAAGCCGCATTCAGGGGCAGATGGAAAGTGTTCGAGGGATTCCTATCACGTTGCTTATTTGCTCGTCTTTACAGGAGAGTGGTAAGTGTTGAAGCCTTGAGTGTAAATTAAGGACCGTGCGGAAGGTATAGCTTTCCTCAAATCCTTGCTCAAAGCTATTTTCCTTTGACATGGCAGGGTATAGACACGAAGGTTGAAGCACTTTATCCTCTAGAAGCAGAGTTCACCAGGCCTCTCTGGAACTTTGGCAACACAAACTTTGCATTTGTTCGGTCCAAAGAAGCAAGTCTTCAGAACAAAATTGTCTGTACTTACAGGTGTGTGGAACTCTTTATATGCGCCCTTTGTTGTTTAATTATAGAAATATATTTCAGGCAAAGAACCTGGTGTACATTTAGCAGAAGATTGTCTTACGTCATTTAGCACAAGTACCTCATATGTTGAAAATGACAACGTAGAGATTTCAAAGGTTTAGTAATGGGATTTTTTTTTAAGGTTTTTTCACGAAATCCGTTTCTTTGTTGCTTGGACAGGCAGCGAGGTATGTCTCATTTGGGATTATTTGATGTGTCCACTCGAACCTTCTCAAAGATAGAAACCCCATTCTGTGACATCTTTGGCTTGGTAAGCATTTCAACCATACTTTCTCCCTTGGCAAACTTTCAACTGATGGAATTTATTAGAAGTTAGTAGAATTGGTTCTAGAGTTTAACCTGCTACAATCGCTTGCTTGTCTTCAAGCAGATGACCGAGGGCGAATATGTTTACATCACTGCAGGGTCGACTCTTTGCCCTCTGTCAGTGGCCAAGGTTTGCCTCTAGAAAACATCTATCACTTGATATGTAGCATTGAAAGGGTTTTTGAATGTGTCACGAACTATGCTGTCGTAGACCCAGCCTGCAACATGTACAGGTTCTTATGGATAACGGAGGTTGTTGTTTGTTCTCATAGTTTGTTCAGTCAGATTGCTCATTTTGTGATTGGAACTTCTTTAATGCACGCCTTCTGTGTTGCAGGTCAACCTGCTGGAAAACGAGAAAGGAGAATATGGGTATTCAGTACCTTGGACGTCTTTTGAGGTTGATATAGAAAACTACCGGTCGTACATCAGTGTGCCACAAGTTGTAGAGTTCCAAACAAACGTTGAAGGTGATACAGCCTTCGCAAACTTTTATCCTCCGACGAACCCCGACTACAAACCTCTTGCGGGAGAAAAGCCACCGTTGCTCGTTCGAAGTCATGGTATGTGCGCCGAGATGATTCCAAAGCATTCTCCCTTCTCATTGTGTATTTGGTTTCCGTATAAGCTCTCTCTTTATATTCTCTTCCATCAGTTCTGGTTTGGAGATCGTCATGTGACGTCGATAAGTAGGCCAGATTTCGATTTTACTTCATCGTACATCCGTAGGAAATGTTAAACGATACACCCACAACATGCCGTCTACTTGTCGAGGCCTTTAATTCTAGTAGGCATCTCTAACATCATAAGTATGCCGTCTGAGATACTGTCACTGGTGGTGAAATGCAACGTGAGCATCCTCACCACTTGACCTAAGTTTCGTTGAGTGATATCTCTCTCGTATTTCTGCATATGTTTTATCTTCTAACTCAGCTTGGGATGTTTATGTAACTCAGGGGGTCCAACGTCAGAAGCCAAGATTACTCTGAACTTTTCCATTCAATACTGGACAAGTCGAGGTTGGGCATTTGCTGACGTCAACTATTCTGGAAGTACTGGTGCGTCTTCTCTCGACCGATCGGGCCGGATCTGTTTCAAGCATTGCTTTCGTCTGATAATGGCCCGTCTTTGAACATGGGCAAGTTGGGCAGGTGTTTCTTTAGGTTCTTGTTCTTTTTCTCGTTTCATGGTCAGTGAACCCAACTGATTAAGGATTATACTAATTTGTAAGATGTATTCACAATTACTCGTGCTCTCCTGATTCATATTATGAGGATATTTCACAAGCTTTCACGATTTGCGGATGTCTTCATGAAAATCTTGGTGACGATTTTTCTACTATCTATGAGTTAACACTCTTGCGTGTTGATATTGCTAAAGGCTACGGTCGCGAGTACCGAGAGAGACTACGTGGACAATGGGGTATTAGAGACGTCGGAGATTGTTGCAGCTGCGCCGAGTTTCTGGTCATGATCTCACCATAGCAAGCCGCTCTTTAGTACTCTTTGTATATGTAGTAAGTTTCCCGTCTTAAGAAGATTCGGAGTGTAAAGACTGTTGCTCGAAGTCATAGTCGGTTGACTCTGTTCTGGAATGTTTAGGCCGAGAAAGGTATGGTTGATGGGAAGCGGCTCTGCATCGATGGACGTTCAGCTGGGGGCTACACCACTATTGCTTCCATGGTTTTTGCCAATACATTTGCTGCTGGATGTTCACTGTTCGGGGTACATTTGTAGCCTTATCCTCTTCATCTACCTCCGTTTCTGCTCACGCTGCTCATAATCACTTCTCAGTGCAAATTGTGATGAGGGAAATGTTATATACGGTTTAATCAATCTCTGATTTGGCTCTTAACTGTACTATGGTTTACTTCCCCTTCGTTTTCGATAAGTTAAGTGTTATTCGTTGTATCATGGTTTGTGTCCATCGAATGAACGGGTGGGCTGATGAGAGCTAGTCTTGAGAGTCGACTTGCTAAAAGCTCGTTTTTTTTCTCGCAGCTGAGTCAGTTGGCAGACTTCGGAGACGAAACTCATAAGTTTGAATCGCGCTACGTACAAGCACTTACAGGTAGGGTATCTTCGCTTTTTAAAGAAGTCAAGGAGAACATTTGTCGGTCATATGCCATATTCTCCAGACCATAACTGTTTAGTGCTAAACATTGTTAATTAACAATGTGGCCTTAACATCTTGGGTATATTGCAGAACATGGGGTCGATGTCCGGCTGTCCCAGTTTTGTCTTTGAAGTGTTTGATAGCTGAATCTGTCCCGTTAGACGTTTAGCCTCTGTCATATCTCATGATCCTGCATGTTCACACTCTAGTGTTATATTTCTCTTTAACGACGTTCATGTTACGGGCATTTGGCTGCCTGGCCGAGGAAAAGGGTCGGTGTACACCTCGCAGAATGCTCGGACAATGACTTCACAAGATTGCTTGGAATACAAAACTGAAGTTACACGGTGGATGACGTTTTTGCACTGATACAGGAGGAGATAAGGACAAGGACGCTTTGTACAATCGCTCACCTATCAACTTTGTCAAAAATTGGTCTTGCCCTATAATACTTTTTCAAGGCCTCGAAGACAAGGCAAGATTCTTACCGGCTTTGATACGCCTGTAGATTTTAATATCTCAGCGCAGCCTGTGTATGTCAAGTTTTTAATGTTTGTGTCATTCTTCCGTTGCTGGCAGGTGGTTCCGCCAAATCAGGCGCGAATTATCTATGAAGCCGTCAAGGCAAAGGGTCTTCCTGTTGCCCTCGTCGAGTACGAGGGAGAACAGCATGGTTTCTTAAAGGTTCCTTCTCAACTTTCAAGTCGTTTTAGCTTCCAGACTAGACATTCACACTGAGTTTGTCTATGCTTTCGATATAAATTCGCTCTCCAACCCGCCTCGCTGACAAATATTTACCTCTTTCCTCCGTTCTCTCCTCGCTACCTCTCCTGCTTGTTAGTTTTTGGTTGCAGGGAGTAGAATTCTGATTGGTTCGTGATTTCCTTATTGCTTTATGTACACTTTCCAGATGCCACTACCGTCCTCTGTGTCTTCCAAGTTGTTTGTTCTTCCCGCTCTCTTGAGCACTCAAGGCTTCACTGTGTGTTACACGACCAAACAAATCAAATCTCTTCCGCTCACATATCTTTATACATTTTGTACAGTCATAAATCTCGAAGGTCATATATGTCCATCAGTTTACATACCTTCAGCGCTCATCTTTTCCTGCATATGTTTTGACTTTTTTTCCCATCCACTGGTCCTTGTTCTCAGGCGGAGAACATCAAACACCAACTGGAGCAGGAAATGACATTTTTCGCTCGTCTTATTGGAGGCTTCAAGATGGCCGAGGAAGTGACGCCTCTACGTATCGAAAACTATGACGATTAGGTCTATTCACAATAGTTCCTGGATGGGATTTTTGATAAAGATTTAGCACCGAATAACTCATCTTGGCAGTTACTGAGAATCTTAATAAATACAAATTTCGTAACAAGTGTAGAAAAATTGTAACATATTATAAACTTTTTTTTTATTCATGTGCTAGTATGATGTTTAGATGACATATGTGATATGTGTTCTTAATTTTAAAATACTACCAGTGTCCAAATATTATAGCAGAAAGAACGGAAAAGCAATCAAGCCCTGCAATCTGGAAGGAATCGGGTTACATGCCAGTAAATTATGGTTTCTAAAGAACACGACTATTCGACAATAGATTGAATTCTTATGTATCCTGCAGTCTAAACACTGCAGCGAAACTGACATCCGGGAGTTCCTCCACTTTTTAATAATTATCCACATAGCTCATCAGACAGGACCGACCTCCATCGTCCTATAAGCTCGGCAAAGATGATAATAGCCAATTAAGCGTCTCTCTGAATCGTGACGAAATGCAGTAATAACGTACAGCAGCTCCCGAATCTCTGACTGAAAGATAGTTCTGAAACCCTTTTTCTATAGTCTGGTGAGACTTTACTAGTGGAATAAACTATTATAATCGTGGAAGATTCATCCTCAACATAGTCGATAAAAGTCCAGCAGCGACGGGAGAAATATGGAACCGATCAAGTTGACAATGTGCACTCGAGAGCTCATATGCTGCCACTGGTCTGGACCCAATCTTTGCGGCCATTTGATGAGCGAGCAATGTGTGTCGATTGTGTGTGTGATCGGGTTCTTGGGAAGGCACACTTGGTCCTGCGGCTTTTCACATTCTTCAATTTTTCAACGATTGGACGAAGTGGGCAAAAATGTGCCTCCCCTCTATCTGCCTCTTGTAAATTAACGCAGTTATCTAATACTTCTCTGCTTGTAATTGCGACACAACGACCATTGTCTGACTGCAGTCTTACCAATCCTGTTCACACTGCACATCAAAGGCTGCATCGCCTAACATGGAGATTCGGGGCACTCCAGGATTGCCTTCCTCAGATCTAGATTTGACTCTCAAAATGTGGCTCTGAAACAGTACCTGGTGAAACTAAAGTTCTCATCACCGTTTCACAAATTCATGTTGAT
Organism: Marchantia polymorpha subsp. ruderalis; assembly: GCA_037833965.1. NCBI lineage: Eukaryota > Viridiplantae > Streptophyta > Marchantiopsida > Marchantiales > Marchantiaceae > Marchantia > Marchantia polymorpha. Next base: position 26,745,414 of record AP031351.1, on the reverse strand, counting down.
TGGCTGTGTTCGTTCTGTAACGATGGCCCATGATGTCAGATGGTGTTTGTGTCGCAGTTTGTTTTTCGATCGAATGAGTCCTTGTTGATACTTCGCTCTGGCAGTTGGACTTTGAGGCGGCAGAACCATTCCATCTTGCTTAGCTAAGGGAGTACCAACAGCACTTGAGGACCTGGTACCATGATAAGAGTAGAAGGGTGACTAAAGTGCTGGTGCTACTGACTTAGCTAGACGGATGTGATACCTTGATCATAATAACGAACTTTGAGGAGCTCTCCAAATCTGCGGAAACGAATCAGTGTCAGCGTCGTCTTCGAGGTCTGATCAAGCCTGATCATTTTGGAGTTTTGCAAGGGTGCTATGACGACTACAGGTTTTTGCCGGCAGCTGGTCGGCCAAATCCTGCAAAGTTCAAGGAATTCGACAGGAACTACTCGTCTGTCAACGATGGAGGAGCGGGCTTCGGCCATTTCCAGCCCATGAAAGTTTCTGCCTCGACCTCCGATAAATTAGTGAAGCTTCCATGGTAAGTTCGTGAAGGTAGTTTCACTTGGAAAGAAGAAGGTTGAGTTCTAAGGAGAGGTTTAGAACCAGAGCTAGAAGTTATACGAAGGGCATCAACAATCTAGCTGCCAGTTACCCTGGTCATATATACACCCGGTTATGTATGTTGTTGAGGATTAATTCAGTCAGTCAGGCCATAGCAATCAAAGTAAAGTGGATTGTCTTTAATTTTTAAGACATATTAGCAATTTCATTCAGGGTTACATTGGTGGTCGACGGGTCACAAACTATAGTGGTTCAAGGTTTGTGTGATGAGATATAACGTTTAACCAGACCCTATAAATTGCTAGTCGGTCAAGTAAGAAATAAATAAATAAAATCTTGCAAGAGAAGCTACGTATATATCACATCTAGGAGATAAGTGTGGTGATAGCATTATACTCATATAGTATATTGAATAGAATTAAAGTTTAGAATGGTATATTGAGAATTCTGGCCTCTTGAATTTAACCTCAAAATGCAGTTGAAAGTTGAATTGAGCGGAAGGATGTTTTCCTCACGAGAGAAGAGCCAGAAATTCAAGGCAGCCAAGTCGAAACCCTAAAAAGTCATGTGGTTAATACACAACAAATTTGCATAAGCAGTCTCTTAACCAATGATTTGATTGGAATTCACGATCCCTACCCAAAGATCGATGCAGACTTCTGTGCTGTGCACAAAGTTACATTGATATTCAAGAGCCGTTTAAAATGTTTAAACATGTATTATCTGTCAATATGGAGAGAGAAGAGAAAGATTTCCTCCGGTCTGAACTCTGTATCATTTATGCAAAGGAAACTGTTATGGGCCTCAAGTTCGTTTCAGAAACGAGATTAGAGGTCTAGAAATTGTGGAATTCGTTTGCTAACATCTCCGACGATTATGAAATGAACATTCCGTAACCTTTACTCGTAACTCAGGCAGCGCCTATGACCACGGAGAGTTGCAATGATTCTTACTACACTATTTCGCTGCTTGACAGTCCACTTTGGAACACTTTCGCATCTTGAAATGAGATTTAGTTTAAGGGAAGTACCCAAAGCATCAAGGTGGTTATATAATAGTGCAATTCATAAAGAAAATAATGCTTTTCATGGAAACAAAGATCTGATTTATCCACTGAATATCCAATTTTTTTTTAAAAATTGTGATTGAAGAATTCAACTGAACAATTGTGGGGCAGTTTTCATGCACACGTTTTGAAGTGGGAATCATGTATAAGCAAAGGCGATCAGTTCCGCCAGATGATGACAGACCAAAACATGCAACTGTTAAGGAAGAATGGAAACGAACGTTAATCGGAAATTCAGAGAAAGTTTACTCTCCTCGACAAATCGAACTTGGCTGGCAGTGAAGATTCAGTGCGGACCACTTGGCAGCCTGAGCGATAGAAGTAAGTATTCATTGGGAAAAGTAGCTCAGCATTGGCATCGGCAGCTTTGGTGACGCCACTTTTGACACTGTCAGCATCTAAACTGCCAGCGCTGTAAATCCGGATTTTTCCATGGCCTTATTTGTTCTAGGATGGACCACACACCGTTGTTAAGGAGTCCATGTTCTGCTTAAAAATCTCGATGGAGTTGGAGAAATTTTTCTCTACCTACATCGTTGCGTTTGGTAGGTCTTGGTGCCCCTAGAATGCGCAGTTCACTAGAGCAGTAGATGTTTTAAAGTGTGACTTGTAAAAGACATGAACCTGTGCAGAAATTCAGAGCAAGGAACTCCGTACAAGGTCCAATATAATGTCGATGCTCTGAATTTGAACTCTGAGTTTACAAATCCAGGTTAGAGTAGGGTTCATGTCAGAGATCCGGAACACATGTACTGTGAGATATAAGGAGAAAGAATATTGTCATGCCTCACCTGAGGTCCCTCCCTACTAAGGTGCGGTGTTTGCCTTCTACTTTGCCAGGCACAAAGATCGTAAAGGTACCGAGCTTTCTAAAGTCATTTGTCAGACCTCGAATAAGATTGACATGTGAGATGTCCGGAGAGACAAGTAAAGTACTACTGTACAGCACAAACCCTCTATCTGTACTCACCTCGCTGTCGACAAGTTGAAGACAAAGGCGGTGTAATAGTCGAAGGTGTAACACTACACTGACGTTTGGTGCTATCAAACAGTTGGCAACAATGTCAATCTCCTCTGACTTCTTCATCGGGAACCCGAAACAGAAGTAATCAGATTCACAAATATCAATCATAATTCTTGGTGTTTTTCTCCATGGGGGACAACTTATGAGGACCAACTTATAAGCACTTCTCTTTACTGTACCTGGCTCAAACCGACCCTTTAGAGACGCAAGACTCTAATCTGATTGTTATGCACTGAAATAATTAACATAAAAATGGTTGTGCCAAATTCATACGAAAGGCATTTTGTTGGCTTGCTGTGCTGGTGACTTCTGTTCACGTTGTGGGTGTGTGGGCATAGCAGAGGCCCATAGGCATGTGAATGAAGGTCATTCCAGCACATGCCTGCTGCAAGCGCATCTTGATGCTCGGATGAATTTGCAAGCTCCCTGAGATAAGGTGCAACTTGGCGGAACTGATGTGGCCCCCCAACGGATCGACAGTAATGAATGAAGCTCTGACCACTGACATGCTCGAGGGTCAAGAGCACACACCATCGTCGTGCTGCTGCTGCTACTCCTTCGTTCGTTAACAGCATGCACGAAGATGAGCACCGAGTGCATGCCCTGCGTTGATTTGCTCCGGGTCGAGCCACTAGAAATCCAGAAAACGATTTGTGGTCCTGAGCAGATGGACAGCAGCCCCCCGATGGAAATAAAGATCGATCCACCAGCAGCAGGCGCTTAGGACGGTCCCGATTGTGGCCTCCATAGGAGAGGAGCCACTGACGGAGCCGTCATGCTTTGTGGACTAGATCAGACAGCTCGAAGAGTTCGGTGATGAAATTTAAGTGAGCCCCGACGCCATTGGTCAATCAGGCATCTATTATTGCATACCAGTTACATGGACCCGCGTCAACGAAACGATCAGCCAATTTGGGCGATGGCAGGGCCGAGCAATCTCCATCCCGAAGCCCAAAAGGCCCACCCGATGCTTAAATTAGAAGCATCGGGTTTCCTTGTTCGACAAAAGTTGAAATGCGTAGTTACAGAGGTCAACTACCAGAAGGATCGGCATCGCAATGATCTGACATCCGTGGACGAGCCCCCGCAGAAAGATCGATCTGCACGAACATCTCAATTGTCTCCGTGAGCAAAGTTTGTGCATTAATTTTCCTTCTCCCACCGACGACGACGGGGCGCGACGAGGCTGCGATCGCTGTCCAATTACCGTCGCATCTATTTCCAACACTCCCCCGGAGACGAGCAATGCGTTGCACGAGTGGCCCGTTTGTCCGATTCGCTGTCGAGCTTCATTCACTCGCGTCGACGTCATCCGCATCACGATGCTCCGGTCAATTCGGACTGGTCCAACTCCGCGTTTCATTCCTCACAGAACCTCCGAGCGCTTATCGTCACCATCATCATCACCACCATCATCCGTGTCCAAGCAGTCGACCACACGTCGCAGGCAGGCAGGCAGGCAGGCAGTCAGTCAGTCAGTCAGTCAGATTGCAAGCACATGGCACGACATTCGATCGTAATGGCATCCGTCGAGTTCTTTCTCGATGGAAGAAATCCCATCCCCGTTCCATTTCTTACACGACAGATTCGTTTGCTCGACAAATTGCTTCGCCGCGTCACATTCGACGAAATTTCTTTTCATGACATTCAGCTCAGAGACGCACGAACGAACGAACTCGTCGCCAAATTTATTCGTCTTCCAGCTTACACGAAAATCATCGTCACTTCGACAATGATCGTTCGCACAGTGCAAGATGGATGGCGTCGTCGGACGTCACTTCAGAATCTGAAACTCGCAGTTCCGAGGTGGTCGCGGGACGAGACTTTGGCCGATCCGATCCGCTCGGCTCGCGAAATTTGAGCAGCGACGGTGCGCGGGTGTTTGTTGATTGCCGTGTAGCATCCGATTCGAGGACGAGATGTAGATTCACTCGTGCATCTTGCGACGGGCGCACAGCCCACGGCTGAAATCGCTCGTGGCATGAAGGCGATCTGTACAGACTCTCTTGCGACCCGAATCGGGCAAGACTTTGCGCAGATTCTCGCGCAACAATGAGCCCCGAGACTCTTCACGACTTGCAAGCGCTGTTTCTCTCCGCCCGCTAAGGATCACGAGCGATCTAATTCCTGCAGTATTCTCGCACGAGCTCCCATTTCTGAAACATCTGTTCAACTATGCGAGGGAGGTGCGCTAACCTTGTACGACGCATGACTTGGATCGTAGCCCGATCCAGAGGGCATGGACATTACATCCCACATCCGATGCAATCCACATCCAATTGCACGGAAACCGCTCGACAAAACCTAACGATTCGAACCAGAAGAAGAGTTCTCGGTGAACTCAGTTCCGAAGCATAAAGTGGGAATCGATGCGACCGACACACGAGGAGCAGTCAACGGAGCGCTCGTGACCGGTAATTATTTTCAAATTTCAAAGACTTTGCAAGCGAAAAGCTCGCAACAGCTGGTGCATGGATCGCAGCGGACGAACAGTCGGACTGACGGGCTGCCAGCAGGGCGCTGCGCTTTCACGATCAAATCCGCATTCCGGATTGGCCCCCAGAAGCTCATCGGCCGAGCGTCGGGTCGGCGCTTCTACGGAGCCCACTGTCGTTGAAGTCTCGGTACCGACATCGACCACTGACAGGACAGGGCAGGGCTGGGCAGGGCAGAGACGAAAGCACTCTCTTCCTTTTCCAATCGACATTAAAATACACATCCCACTCGACATAGAATTTCACAATTATGGCCTCCATGTCAAGTTCCTGTGCCTTTCACCTCTGCTTCATTCACCCTGAAGGGCAAAGTCTACGGCTTACCAGGACGGTGTCTGGGGAGCCTGCTCTTAACGATTCTGCAAACCTGACTTTGTCCATGATTTCTCACTAAATCTCCATTCTCCAAGTTCTCGAACCAACGCCAGAAGAGCTCAATTCCATCCCCATCCCGTCGAGTTCAGATTTTGGAAGAATCAGGCGAAGCCATCGAGAGGATTAGAATGCCTCGTGGCTCTCGTGCTTACTCCTCGGGTGTCCGTCTGGACGAGGGGTTTACAAGTGTGGAGGTTAAGGCTGCTCGAGATTTTTTCACTTTCTGTGCATGTGATCGTCTCGCCATCAGCAGATTGGTGCAATGGCAAATTGCGCAGGTTCCACAGTGTTCACTGTTTGGAAACGAGGGAACCGGTGGGAAGGACGGAATCTCTAACGAGCTTATCGACATATCTTGCACTTTGTCTGCATATTGAGGTTACGAGGATTTCTCCTGAAGTCCATAAACACTCGATTGATTCACCGCGTTCTTCTGTGTTACAAACGATGGTCCACTTTTCTTGAAGTACCCCCCGACAGGGTTTCGTGATTCCTCTGCCGAGAAACTTAAGCCATATTTCGATTATTTCTCGAGCTCTCTCTTGTAGCACGGATGGCTCACAACTTTGCTTTCCTCGGGACTTTAGCCCAATAATAATAACAACTTGGTCGTAGCGTATGTCGAATACGGATGCACCTGGTAGCGGATCAACACTACTTCTAGCAATTACTGCTACACTTTCTCGAGATAAGCCATTATTCGTTCCAAGCAAGGTCAGGGTTGCACGCGAGGAAATTAAGAAGGTTCGAGTTGTCTTTAATACGTCCTTTGACTTCGAGTGGGTTCATCGTTTCTCTACAATCTTAAACTATGAACTCGAATTCACGCAAAAGTGTACAAAAGATTCACATAATTGTTTGACAGTGTTCACTCTTTTTTCACCTTTTCGTCCAGCCTTGGCCAATGTTATATATACGATAGATATCACGTAAATTGGTGTGCCAAATTATGTTCTCGTTGTTTACAGGCTATTGAAGGTGGGTATTGATAGTTTACATAATTCACTTTGGGACAAGTCTTTGCTGTTTGGTTTTCATTCCCATCACTTATCTTATTCATCTCCTTGGCGCAAACTTGAACGATGAGAGGTGGTTGGCGGACCGAAGCCAGAGCCTAACATGGCTTTGCATTTTTACATTGGCATGGGTATGAAAACCACCACTTCGAGTCACTCTTCCCTTCATCGATTTACTCTCTCATCCCAGAGGGGGTGAACAATAGCGTTGTCTTGCCAAGTTTTTCGAAAGCTTCACGAACCTGAACAACAACGAGGGAGTCTCGAGATTCATGGCATGGCACAAGTGCCAGCAGAAATAGGAGCTCGAATGAGTCCCTGAATGAAAAGACGAAACCACTAAAAACAGGCTCTGCAGATGATGTTCCGAGCAAGCACCCGCGCACCAATGCCGACGAAGATGAAGAAGAAGGAGCCCGAGAAGCTCGTTCGTTCGAGGCGCCAGAGTCATCGTCGAAGCTTCAGATTTGACTCTCAGTGTCAGGAGAGGACGCCGGATGCTCTTTCCCCACTCCCCCCGCCCACTCTCCGAGCTCGCGGGAAGGTGGAAACTCCGCCGGAAGGGAAATTCAGGGGACCGGCAGAGTTCGCCGTAATCACGTCGCGAGTAAGAAGAAGCCCTGAGCCCGTGTTACTTATTTAAGACCGGCGTGCAGGGCGCGACTTTTATCCAGCGGACCATTGGCCATCGGGAGGGTCCTTTAAATTTCACCCGCGCACGACTGACTGCCCGCGAGACGTATTCACCGCGGGGCTCGCTAACTGGGGAGGAGCAGCGGCAGCAGAGGCGCCATGATGACCCGCCGGTCCCAACAGCCTGACGAAAAGGCCGCCCTTCGAAAACTCCGGACCTCCGCCACGCCTCTTGCGGAGCCCCGAACCGAGCGGGACCCGGAAGAACTCTCAATCCAATAGCCACCCGACTTAGCGCACCCGGTGGACCCGACCCTCTTGGCCGGTGGACGCCTCGGCGAAAAGCGAGTTCTTCGGCGCCAGCTGGACACGTCCGGGCTGCCGCCGGTAGAAGTGCGAAAAATTCTGAGGGCGGAACGAGTGGCAGGCCACCGCGGGCCCCGGTGGAGAGCTCGACGTTGTGGCTGCAGCCGGTGCCGGTGGGAACGGGGGCCTGCTGAGGAGAATATTTGGCGAGTTTGGGCATCCGGTCGGCTTTTTGTCTGGTCCGCGAGCGAGCCGAGGGAGCGTCTGGGACCCGGGACCTGGGACGGAACGGGACGAGGCGAGGCGCGACGAGAGCAGAGCGCAGCGCGGTACGAGGAAGCGTGCGTGCGAACGAGCGAGCGAGCGGGCGGGCGGGCAAGTTTGATGCTGCTGCTGCTGCTGCTTCAGCTTCAGCGATTGCTGTCGTTGTCGACGGCACGAGGTCGACGAGCTGCTCCAGCTGCTGCTGCTGCTGCGGGAGCTGGATTTTCGAGGCCGTCTCGTGCAGCGAAGCGAAGCGATGCGATGCGATGCTGTGTTTCGTGGGATAGCGGAGCGAGTGCGTGGAGGCAGAGGCGGTGGTGTTGTTGGTGTTGTGGTTGTTGTTGCGAGGTAGTGCGCGGATTTGCGTAGGAGGAGACGGAGAAGGAGACGAAGCGGAAGGAGGAGGAGGAGGAGGAGGAGAAAGAACGAAAGAAATTGGGAGGGAGGGGGGGCAGGTTTGGGTATTGTAGGGGGGGTGGGGTGGGGGGACGGGAGATTGATGAGTAGGTTGGCGAGGACGCTGCAATTGGATTGGGAGGGAAGGCAGGGGTGGCACGGGCGATCGATGAAGGAGAAGGAGGAGGGTGTCATGTGGAAATGGAAGGGGAGCACGAACCCGGTGGTGAAGTCGATGTTCCAGGCGCAGCTCGGAGGAGCGGCATGCAGGACCGTGAAGCAGCTGCCGGTGGCTGTGTACGAGCGCTTGCCGCGGGCGTCGCAGACAATTGCCGCTCTGTGCGTGGAACTGGCTTCGGCTGTGGGCGGGATCGACTTGTATGACTGCGGGAGGGTGGTGGAAGTCCTCGCCCGCCAGCTTCGGGTGGTCGGGGGCATGCCGCCCGAGGTCAGCCGCGAGGCTTTTGTGGCATTCGGCGGAGATGCCCTGCTTCTCCAAGTTTTGTTCTGTCCTTTCGAGAAAACCCATCAGGCTTCGGTCGGAGGACTGGCGAGGGTCGGCACGCTGCAGAAGGATTGTTTGGATATTTTGCGGGAACTTTGCTACACGGTTCCTTTTTTCGCGGAGTCACTCGCTGCCAATCGTGAATATCTCGTCAAATGCTTCTCACAGATGGCGAATGAGGGGACGTTTTTATCTGGTAGGTTTACTGTACGCTACGGACTGACTGTCATTTTGTATCCCAGATCAACTTCCAGTAGATCTTTCCTGTCTGAAGGTCGAATTTCGAAGCTGCAAATGAATATATTTACGGAGAACCGCGAAGGCCATCTTGATTCAGGCTGCCTCCTTTACTGATTCTGTTTCTCCTGCTTCTTCCTTTGGACGAAGCTGAGCTCAGCCGGATCGTCTCTGTTAAGCTCCTCAATGACGCCTACGCCTGCAGTGGATGTATGGCAGTTGAGCAGTGGCCAGGATGATGAGCAAACTCTTGTTGTGTCGTTGCCTGTGCAGCAATTCTTCTCGCTGAGGAGATTCTGGCAGTGAGGGATGAAATTATGGACCTACGAGACGTTCCTAATTATATCGAACTAGTGCATCACTTCACACCCCGGCAACTGGTTTCTTTTTGCCGCATACTTGCAATGGTTGTCTTCGAGGCCGAGGTAATTATGACTTTGCACTCTTCTGCGCCTGTCACAAGTTTCGTATACTGCACAATCCTCTAGCCGATTGGCGATTCTCCCTTGGATCCCACAGAGGATTCCTCCTCTGTTACTGGAATCCGTCAGTGTCTCGTTCGAGCAGATTGTCTGTATCATAAACTCTGACCGAGTTTCGAATTCTTGTTCCCAGCCACTTAAGGTGGTGCCCGGAGATGAAGTCTTCACCAATACCGAAGCGATGACCACAATCGTGGACATGAACCATGAAGTTATTTTGGGAATTCCAGATGTGTTGTCTCGATTGGTGAAGCTGCTCTATCATTACAAGCTTCCTCACTCTTCTCAGGTATGTATGTATGCACAATTTTCTTAATTCCCGTTTTGAACTGTCAATGGTGGAAACTGGTATTGCAGCAATTAGAAAGTCTCAATTCTGGCTTTGCAGCGAAGAATTTCTTTTATTCTGGCTAGAGCTCTTTCTTTCGGAAAGTATGTTATGGGTCACATTCATTTTACCTAAAGAACGTTCACTCAGGTAGTCAGGATCTATATGCTTGTCAGGTAGCTGTCTTTTTGTTCGGAGATTTTTGGTGGGCTTGCTACTGTCGTAATCGGGTGTGCCCCTTCCCCCTACATCGTATCACCACAGGGGCTTCGATGACCTGCCTAATGTAGTATCCCTCGCTTGCTTGACAGGCTAGAAGTGCGAGCTCTGTTGCATTCGCCAGTACTTCTGTCGATTTGGCGGATCATGTCGATGATCCTGTGTTTGAAATGACCTTGAGGACTACTCGCCGTTTGCTGAGTACATTTGAAGACAATGAAGTCGGAGCAGTTATTCATGGATATCTAGCTGATGAGAGTGCTGATGTTGACATCATGACTGAGGACAGAACTTTTGATCTCACTGCTCTCACCGCCATGCCCGCTCCTGAAATATTCACAGCTCTTAGAGCAATACCTGCTCCTGAAATCTTCAATCTTCAGGTTCGAGTTTTTCGCTTTACTTTCTCAGAGACCTTCTAGGTTACCGATACTGTTGACTCGCACTTGTTCCTATGATCGGCTTCTTCATTTCCCAGCTGATACCACCTCTTTACAGTGGTACAGATGAAGTGTTGAGTTTTAATCTAGTGCTGAAATTTCTAGAGCTTCAACACTTGCCTACGCATGTGATGACTGTACGCGATTGACATATATCGGGTCGCAGTTTCTGAACTGTTCAAGTGCAGACTGAGGATGAGATAATTTCAGCTTGCCCATGGGGCTCTATTAAAATTGTCTCTTTTGAAACTCACGCCAAAGCATGCCTCTAATAGTCTTTCATTACTTTCTTTTGAATTTTGTGCTGGAAAGAAGTTTTACCTTGTTTTACGTTGCTCTGAAAGTCCTCTGGCTCTTTGCGTGTTTCAGAACCAAGTGGAGATTCTCTTTGTTCTGTGCGCCCTTTGCGGGAGCAAGAAAAGAGATCAGGTCGGGCTTCTGCTTTAATTACAAGTCCTCTTTTGAAGCTTTATCGTTTTCTTCACTTATTTGTATGCACTCTAGGTTACTCACCAACTCAAACTGCCTCATTCAGGTGCAAGATGCGCTTGCGCAACTTGGTTTAGTGGATGTTTTGGATCACATGTTCGATAAACTCGACTGGACGACATCCCATAGTTTGGCAAAGCCTGGTGGCATTCATGGACATGGCTGCGAGTGCAATCCTAAATCTGTAAGTTCCATAACTTCTTCAGCCGAAGCAGTCCTTGTTGAACTTCCGAAAGTACGTCCCGCTCGGCGATCTAGAGTTTGATGATTTCAAATTTATCTTATGTTGGCAGGCACTCAAAATTCAATATCTAAGCTTGATACACAATTTCTGTGATCGTGATAGCTGCAACAAAGCTAACAAACATCTATTACTGAAGTCCACATCTTCCGCTTTCAAGGTACTCACGAATCTCCATCACCTTCGTAGTCCTTTCCTGTGCACCGTCGAATGTTGTCCTTTTGCACTTCATAAGTCCTTGGAACAAGAACGCGTGTAGTTTTGACTTCCGTTACATGAACTTTTTTCTGTTTTGCAGGACAACACTTCTTCTAGCAATAAATTAGGCAGCTCAGATGGCTTAATGATAAAGGTCGTAAAAGTTCTCATACAAGAACCAGCGGACTCTGTTTACAGGTAGACCATATCGTTTCATGATTACATGTACTATGATCTATACCAACGTTTTTGTGGTCATTCTTGAGGAGTAGTTGATACGATAGGCTGCACGTTCAAACCTTGAATGATTTTATTTGCATATCAGCCCTCTTCCCTGTAAATGCGAGAGCATCTCCCCTAGTCCTCATGTAGTCTTAACGCAGTTGGGATTTGAGCTGTAACTAAGGTGTATCGTGATGACAGTGTTATTCGTACTTGTAGGTTTGTAAGCTTAGTAATAATGTTAAGAGAAATTGGTCCCGTCATCTTTCCTCCGGTGTGTGAACTGTTCGTATATCGGACCTCTCAAAAGCACTCTCGAACATTGAGTCAGCTCATTGGGACTGCACCTTCTGGAATAGGGTAGCAGTCAGCCGGAATGTGTTCACATTAGTATCCTCTGAAGATTAGGAATCTTATTAGTGTCATCTGGGTTTGCCGTTTATGATTTCAAAGCCGACGGTTTCGAACTTCATTCTTTGATCAGAGCAAGGAATGTCGTGCACTTCCGGATCCTTTATTACTTGGTTATATATTTCGCACTGCATAGTACTCTCTCTATGTTATCTTGTCAGTCGTTTAGATAGGTCCGTCGTTTGAAGCGTACCAGTGAAAAGTTTGAACAGTACATTTCAACCTTGAAATGCACTTTTCAAACTTAACACTGATTTTTTGAGTTACTCCTTCTGGCTCTCTTGCAGTATCCCAAACATCAGATGCCAGTCTCCACAGCTAAACTGATAATGAATTCAGTGGAGATGGAGGATTGCGGTGTCTTTTCCAATCTACGTTATCTCTCACCTAGTAGTATACTCTCGAGTTTCTAGGCCAATTGTGAGTATGGAATAAATGTCCGAAAGCTTACAGAGTTACTTGAATTTGATCAGGTTTTGGTTAGCCTCCTGTGTTGAAGCGTTTCTTAGAGGTGCAGATGTACAAGATCAGGTATGTCCACAAGCTTTGGCTTCATCAAGTAGTAAAGTTTCCAAGCAAATAAGCAGTAGGTGGTGACCATCATGTCGTTTGTTGTTGCTTGCGAGCTGGCATTTATAGCGGATAACCTGACTTGCAGGTGATTGTGGCTTCCACGGGCCTTATGGAACATCTGCTTACTGAAATCTTGAAAGGAGGATTCAGCTGTGCGTCATCGTTGCAGGTCTGTTAAAGACCTTGTCTTTTCAAGTTTCCATGTTTGTGAGGAACAGAAAGGAGTTTTTCCTCTGCATGCTTGTGACTTATTTTACCGAATTTCCTCATATTACTTACTTTCCTCATGAGTGTCGTGAACATAGTTCATCTTCTTCTCTACTTGACGTTCGTCGATGTGGTTGAAGCAGATAAATTTTGACCTCCTAGGGGAGCTTTTGAAGTTCAATCGCATCCTCTTTACGAGATTCACCAGTCTGCTCAGTGGAGACAAATTCGACAAGTTTGTTGAGGTGACCTTCACTTGCATCTGCACAATTTTTACAGTTATTGTATAAGAACAAACTTTGAATTGTCCTTGTCCATTACAATTTTGCTTACAATTGCTACAATTTTGCTCTAGCGTCAGTTGCTTGCATAGCAAATTGAAACCCGCTTCCAGCCAACAAATCTTGGTATCTGGACTTGAGATTTGGAGGCGTACGCTCAAATTTTTGAAATTTTCCTTGGTTTACTGAATCTACTCATATCTCGATATTGTGGTGATGTATAATTCTGCTGCAGAGCAAAAGAGAGAACGCAACAAATGTTCAAATTTCTGTCCTACGTTGTTATCATTCGGGAATTTGACACGCGGTTCACATTCTTGACCTTTGTGTGTAGGCCCTTGTCACTAATCTGGTTGATTCAAATGTCTTCATTCGGTCTGTTCTGCTGTCTTTGGAGACCTTCAAAAACTGCCGGTAAGTCATTCACCAAGTTCAGAGACTAAATTTAATCTCTCCTCAAGCCTTGTGGAATAATTGAAGAAGTTCGGGCCGAACCTAACTTTCAGCGATCGTGTGCTCACAATTAGGCCTAATGAGGAGTCATTTTCTATCGCCAACTTCATCGTGCACAACGAGTTTCAGTTGCTGCGGGATCTTATGTCTGCTGTTCCTCTGGGAGATGTTAATCAGGTATGTCTTGGCATTAACATGTTTTCGCTTGACCTTTGGGAGGTATGACCTGCGCTGTCGTTATTATCAGTATGAGTGATGCGTTGGCATATTTGTTACTTGGCAGGATAATATATGTGTACTCAACACGGCTCTCATTATGTTCATCTTGGCTGAACGCAACGGCCAATTTAATACGTACTTACAAGTCCTAAAACTTACGGAGGCCGGTGGAGCTGGTCACCTTTTACACAAATTTAGACAATTATTAAGTTTCTGGAAGCAATATTACCTGAGAAAGCCTGGTAGAGATTCGCTTACACTGCAATATAGTACAAACATTCCCTTTGAAGAATGGCTCAGAGTTGTCAACCTGCTTTGCAAAGAACCAGAGGAGCTGTCACCATCTATTGATCTCTCAGCACCTCATCATGATTCAACTTGCAGCTCGAGCATCCGTGCCTCCACCTCTGAGTCTTCTACGAGAAGATGTTAGTCTTTGTATAAACTGTACCATAATTCTCTCTCAACTTGTAATTAATTTTAGAGTCCTGTGTCTGAACTGGTTCGCTTTTGACATAGAGCCAGTTCTGGAGAGCGCATGTTGCAGTTTTGATTGGACGAGTCAGGTGGATCTGTAGGTCTCAACATTTAGGTGAAGAATGAGCTGAACTGAAGCTAGCACACGTCTGGGGCACCATTTAGTCCTCCCTGGAGTCATCTACATTTCATATCGTGGTAACGTTCGTTGCCGCTGTCTGGCAATCACTCAGGCCATTTCTGTATAGTAATGCTTGTATCTCATAAATCAAGGTATTTTATCGGCATACATTTCACACTTACTATTTCTTGGTGCCGTTCGATAAAGTTCATGGCTGAGCAGTTTCAAAATGACCTTGCGGATTCACCTCATTTTGTCGATGTTGATTTCAATTCGGTTGTGCTCTTTTGGCCAGACAGCAAGCCAGGACTCAGATGTTTTGCGCCGAAAAAATGTAATAGAATGGCAGAGAATTTGAACACTTGGTCTTTTTAAGACATAATGGGGGTCTTTAGAAGAGGTTTCGATGCTCACGTGTCATTGATCCTTTATTCTGGGGGATGACCTGTCTGTCTACAAGTTATCGAGGTATTACGAAAGAAGATGGATCGAGTCAAGGTGAGTAACATCCAATCTGGTGATGTCTCAAATGATCATTATTCTCAACAGAAATCTCATGAGTGTACGTGCACCGATAATGTGACTTGGACATTGTTGGAGACAGATGAAATATCTTCAAATGAGTCTAGTTGCGTTCTTTGGTTTTGCAAAAGTTAGTAAAAAACTAATGTTTCACTTTTGTTTTGGAATAACTACTTAAAGATTCTTGTGGTAGTCCAGGGTTATCGGATTTCCCAACTCCCGCTAATTTTTTTATGAGTTACCTCTGATGAAAACCCCTAATACCTGCTTCAGTCAAACCCTGTATGTTATCGGCCATAACATAAAAAGTGATAGCAAATTTCACCAACCGTACAGTTTCGCCCAATAAAGTGTTCACATATCAACGAAGAACTCAAATCGTACTAGTGTTTAATGTTGATGTTCTACACTTCCACCTAACTCCACATGTTTGAGCTATCGAAACGTGTACAGGCCTGCTAGGTCATTGGCTCTTTTCAAGACTTGAATTGTAGGAACCTTGATCACTTCGTCAACCATAGCTCATATTACAGCTGAAGAGCCGTTGGCAATTTAGGCCAATAAAGCCGGAAGTGGCTTGTTGATGCGCACGAAGACTAAAAGGAGAGGGGACGGGTGAGCACGTAGTGCCTCTACCTAAAGTCTCGGGGGCCATTGGGCCGTTAAATTAGACTTTTATGGGCTGATTGGCCGCGCCGCAGAGACGAGACAATGTCTTGACATGCAAGCTGTGTACGGGAGAATAGTACGATAAAGAGCTAGCCGCCCTCACCGCCAGGCTGGAATCGTAGATCCGATCGTATTACGAGCGCTCCAAACCTCATCACCCAATGTTGTAAATGTATCAATTGTTTTTTCTGTTATATTAGTAAAAAAATTAGTATTCAAATTTTCTTACTATATTACAACTGGTGATGGTATTATTTTTATAGGTAATTTTTTATTACATATAATCATTTCTATTATTTTATGATCTAAAATATATTGAAATATAGGTTATTTTAAATTAATTTCAATTAGTGATAATCATGATTAATGAAATTAACTATAGTTAGATTGATTAAGATGTGCACCTAATATTTCCTAATATTAAAATAAATAAATAATCATTCACTAGGTAGTCAAATTTTGAATAGTTTTTACTCAAAATTTGAAATAATTTTTCGCTGATTCTATGTAGAGTAGTAACCAAGAGTTGATTACACTTTGATGAAAGAATGTGATTGTTTCAATGAGTAATTAGAGAGATGTTGGAATTTTAAGCGAAAGAGATTTTTAACATTCTATTGTCATAAAAATTGTTTCAATTTTAAAAAAATCTGAATTTTTCATCACTTGATTTTTTGATTTTTCACATATAGGGTAAGGTAAAGATAGAGTCTCACGGGTTACCCAGTAATTATCGGATAACCCAACAAAAAAAATGTTAGGTTTAGGTTGCTCCTCGAGAGACTAGAGGAATTACCTGTCCTTGATTTCGCAGCAAGATTGCTTGAGGAGTATATCTCTCAAAATGCTTTCTTTGGAAACGAAAGCACAAGCAAAGAAGGATTGTTGAACTTATTGTGGGTTTGAAACCAGAAGAGCATGATGAGAAGGACGAGCACGAATGAATTGGATTGAACCAAAATACTTTATTCTCCATCCAAGTTGGATTTGGACGACAAGGAAGAGCTCCATCCAGCCTACTGTACACCGCAACTTGTTTGTTTGTGCCCAATAGCACATGCAGCACCAACATATTCTTCACTCAGTCCGTACACAGATGCCAAAATCTCCTTTCATTGTGGCTTTTTGGAATTCAAAGCTTAGTTTTCGTGTTCTGTTCCGCAATGATGCTATGGTAGATCTGCGGCTTTTGGAAGTATGTATTGAGTTAAGTCCTCAAGGAAACATAATTCCCTTTCGGCTCTGGATAGAAGCTCTCTTATCAACTATAGATCAGTTGCCTTTCCTTGACAGTTTCTAGGCTGCTGGCTATGTTTGCTTTTGCTCTTGCATACTCTTTCCATCTGCACACAGATATCAGTGAGGTATGCGTTCGATATATATAATTGACAATTTTACCAAAACAGCTAAAATATGAAGTTTACTAATATTTTTGTAAGCCCAAGAGACCACTAACTTCTCTCCTCATGCGCTTGTGAAGAATCGCAGACAAAGCAGTTGACAAGATGAAAAAATGATATTCTCTTTGAAGATGTAACCTTCTGAGACTACAGCAACTCCAACTCAATCTTGTGTATAGTGAGTGTCTAAGTTCTTGCAAGTTCAAAAACTCTAGCATTTCCTCCATAACCAACCTCCCTGCTACTCTCACATCCCCCATTAAGCTGCGACTACCACACTAGTAAAGGTAGATTTACCAAGTAACCCTAATAGGTTAACGGTAAGAGTAACTTTTAGGTCCGTACCAGGTAATCGCGTAATTACCCTGATGTAGAGGTAAAGGGTAAAGGTAGACCATAGTGCTACTTCTAAGGTAAAAGTTAGGGTAAAAGTAGAGGCCCATGCCTTATCCGGTTACCTTTTACCTTACTTTGCCGAGGCTTAGTAGTATGACGATCTTGTACCGTTTTTATAGGCTAGTTTTAGGGCATTGTATCAGATGCATGTGATACATGAACAATTGTGAGATATTTAGGACGGCTCCCTGGCCTTGTAGTAGTTAGTTTTTTTAGAATCATGTCTGAGGTGGAGAGTGCAGACGCCATAGCCACTCCGTCTAAAGGTTCGTTTCCGTGATTCATAGAGTCTAAAGTTTGAAAGTGCAATCTGGCGATCTTTGTGCTTGTAAATTCAATCTTATTCATTCCAAAAAAAATCTAGTTTGACATTGCATGGCTCCGTTTGGTTATTCTTGTTGAAGTAGTGAAGAAGGTTTCTTGATTCTGATTTCTTGATTGAAATTTTTACTCAAGTTGGTTTTCATTTCAATTCGAGGTAATGGTTACATGCGTGTAAGAAAAACATTTTCTTAGCACAGGGTGAAGAAGTCTAGGCTGATTCTTGCAATCGTGTGATGAGATTATTTACAACATTAAGCTGCAATTCAAAGCTTTGAAGAGCTCGCAAAGCCTGTTTTTCAAATACATAGGTTTTGCTTGTATTTGTGAAATTTTTGGTTCATCATACTTCAACGGAGAGTATTTCAAGTTTGCTGCCATTCTTGACGAGAGCCTTGCAGTTCTGGAGCATCTAGCATGTTCACGCTTTAGTATGTCCTTTGGTGTAGTATTTCTACTTCATCAAGAACTTCACCTTATATGCAGTTGAGGAGTGATCCACAATCATTTATTCTGATTTCATTGGATTCAAGATCTTTCCGTGAGCGATTGTAACTCGCTTCTCTAACCTCATCTCCTAGCAATCTTTTTGCTAGAAGCTTCGATTCAAGTGCAGGTTAATTTACTTGAATAGCAGATGTAACCATCTTTAGCTAGTTAGAACTAAATGTTCATATAGATACTTTAGCGTGCACTAGTCATAGCTGCCACGTCAATGATCCGCGCGCTTGATAGGTAGAAAGTATGTGTGTTAGTTGAAAGTACCACGTCAAGAATTCGTGTGCTTGTTAGGTAAAGATTGAGTGTGTTAGTTAGTGTCTTAATTAGGAGCACCATGTTACCAATCCATGTGCTTGTTTAGGATTATTCATCACGTCATCTATCCACGAGGAGTGGAATGGATGGCGGAGTAAAAGTTTATCTCCTTGTACTTATTGGTGAGAGCTACATTAGAGAGAGTAGAACCGTTGTTGGTATCTCTCATCTTCAAAGTTTATGTTTCCATCTTCGAGTGAACTAATCTCTAAACCCTAGTGTTACAACAGATCAAGGTGTTCAACAAGCTGAAAGAATGTGGACGACGCTTCAATATGTAGCCACTTTGTTGCCATCCACTTACTCTACACAACAGATTACACCCACAATGTTAATTTCCACCATGGATGTTAGTAGCTCGTTGGACGTGATGGAGAATTTCAATGCAAGACCAAGAACTATTCCTCTACGAGAATTCAAAGCCACCTTCTCAACGGTGATTGCTAAGCTTGACCTGAAGTATCATAACAACTACATCTTGGCCTTTGACTTCAAATAGTTGACAAGGTACGTGCACTATGAGGCATTAGATATATGTGCCCATCATGCTGCTCATCTTTTGGACATCAAGCAGATTTTCAATCCAGAGTATGCTGCAGCAATTGTCACGATCTCACAAAATGCTTTGCAAATTGCAATCCAAGTATACAATGCCGTAGAGAACAATTAGCATCCTATGCCACCACCGTGACTCTCACTTCAAAGCAATTAGTCACAATTGTGGCTTAGGTTTGTCGTTTTATTGAAGTGTCATATACTTACGATCCAGTGAACGAGTCTTTCAATATTCTTGAGCTAGAATTTCCATCAAGATTTCTGAAAAAAATTACAGTTGATTATCTTCACCTGGCAAAAGGAGTAAACTCTCATGATGCTCTAAAGACATTTTTTCAAGCTGAAAAAATATCCCCAAATGAGAAATTATTTATCACAACGGTGGTAGCTATTGTTGATAATAGCACAACAGCCATCAAGGTGAAGGTATACACCTCCAAGGTGGTGTTATTGAACACTAAAGCGCAACTAGTCATCCTTGGCATTTAGTTTGCCAAAGAGATATGACTTCACAACTCCAATTTGCAAATATCTTTGTTGCTAATTCGGACAGCGAGTGGTAGCGTGGAGGAAGTTCTAGGTGAGAGCTCTAAATTGCTCACTTTGTCTTTCAACTAGAGCACCTACTAGGAGCTTCAATTGTAGATGCAATGTTTGGTTACAAATGTCACCAGCTATGAGATTTTGAATGAACAAGAAACATTGTCTCGGCCTAGTTTCACCATCGACAATTGGCATGAGCATGCTTACTACCGGATTGACTGGAAGATAAATGATGCAAATTTAGGTTATATATTTATGGATTTACATGCAAACCATGCTCCATTGCATGCTCCACATGTGCATCATTGCTTATTGAAAGAAGTCAATACTCTTTCTTATAATATAGTCAATCACATGAATATATGGAAGAGTATGAGGAGAAGATTGATGGTGTCCAAGCAGCTGCAAGCTTGATGGGTGGTTGCTTGGAGGTTGTGCATGGACAAGAGATTTTGCATAGACTCAAGGTGACACACGTGCTCTTATATTACAGCCATGAACAGATTAAAAAACCTGAAAAGCGACAAGGAGCCAATTCAATCATTAATGATGAAGACGGTGGCCTCGACTCCACATTAGATTAGAGTTGGAAGGAGCAGACTACGCACCATTAAGTACCACTACAAAAATTGCACACCATACCGCTTGCCTAACTTTGATCATAACATCTTTACCTCCACGTGGATTCCTCCACTTGATCATCCATGTCAAGTATTTTAAAGTATAGATGATGCTTATCACATGGTGTTATGTGACAATTGCAATGCAAGTTACCATATGTTTTGCCTTCCATCAGATTTCATACGAGTTTCGTATTGTCTAAGTGTACTCCATAACTATCTTTTATTCTTCAAACCTTTCTTATGAGGTCCGAGGGGGTAGATAATGCTTTGATTTGCATTTACTGTACAAACTCATTCACTTCAGTTTGCTACTAGCTTTTACTTCTTTTGTTTAGACGACACATAACATTGGATACCGTGAACAAGTTTTTTTACTAGAGTTATGATATTCTTAAGACACTACTTATATTATGTTAGTATACTATATGTCACCAAAATGATATAATTATTCAGGTTTTAGCTCACAATAAACGTGAATCACAAGCCATAAGAATAAAGTATGTATTTTTACAATTCGATTTTTAAATTTATTCATAAATTGGAAAAACGATTGTTAACCAAAAGGAATTATACTTTTAACACGTTTGTTTACACCTGGCAATCCTCCGGTCGTTGTTGTCCCTCCGAAGGACCCGAGAAACTGGAAAGTGCATCGCGGGAGGGGCTTTGGTCCCCCCTGAGTTCGGCTCACAGAGCGGCTGCAGTGAGTGCAGAACGGACTCGAGAATCGAATTTTTGGAACTTCTACCGAATCACTGACAGAATGCCCTCCGATCATCGATGTGCTCACTTAGGGTTCCATGAATTCTCTCTTCGTTGCCCAGAATCTCCATCTTGTACTCTGGCGAGGATCCGAGCAGGGAAAGCGAGATAAGCTGCTTTTAATGGATGTGGATGTGAAGAATCTCCAAGCTGGCCTCACTGATGTGGAGCAGTTAGCTGAACAGCTTTTGCTGGCGCGGCAAGAGGTGCGTCTGAGCTCGATGATCGTGCTTTAGACGTGTTGGAAATTCTGGGTTGTGCATTTGGATGTTACAGTTTGGGATGGTTTTTCGGACGAATTTTGTTTGATCTTCAGAGCACCCTTGACTTCATGAACAGATCGTGGAGTGCGACAAGGCACGCAATGGACACAGAGAAGCGCTCACTGCCATGAGGAAGCAAGCTCGCACTTCTCGGAGCAGCGTGCCCGTGCTCGGAAGACCTCTCATTGTCGAAATTGAGGAGGCGGTTGCACCGGAGAAGTGTCCCACTTGTGGCGATCACGACGCAGCAGCACCGATGTATTTGATGAGCCGTTATTCGGACGTTTTCATTCGCCTCCCGTTCCATGACACGCACCTCCTTTTAGAAAAAGGTACGGATTTCATGAAACAAGTCCATGGATCGGCTCGACTAGAAGACATGTAGGGCTGAGCTTGGGTATCCTGAAGTTATGCAAACGTATGATTGTCGGACATCGTTCAAATTCAGATCAGTGAGCGCCGTGAAGCAGCTAGTTTCCACTTCCGAATTCAGTTTCAATGTCACGATTTTTTGGCTCAGGACAATGAGCAAACACCTGTCGAAGAATTGGAACTCAAAGCTGACAACAGAAAGTGCCAATTGACGTTTGAGCAGAACAAGAGCAGCTGGAGCACACCATGAAGCGCCTGCAAAGTACCGTGAAGGAAAAGGCAATGTCGCTGTCGGACAAAGGAGGTCTTTCAGACATAATTTCACCGAGTTTACTGAAGTCTTTTGTAACATTAAAGGATGAAAAGAGGTGAAGGTTTCGTAGGGTTCACAGACGAGAGCAGATCCGAGAACAGACAGCTGAAGCAGAGTTGCCCGGAGCAGAGATATCACAATGTGTCGTACATCTCTGGCTAGTTTTATTAACTCATATGGTATCAGTTGAGCTCCTCAAAGGGATTTAGGATGGGTTCCAATTACACCTAAATCACGTTATGAGTCCACGGAAACCTTAGACTGCGCCTCATATGTGAGCTAAGCAACCGCACAAATTGTCGAAGCGCCGGGAGCTCTCACACGGGGTTTTATCATCAAACGCGGGGTCTTCGTTCCTCGAGCGGTTCCAGCCGTGCCACCTCTTTCGAACTCAAAATTCCTCGAAGGGTTTTTTCACCTGGCTCTCTGACCGAACGTCGTGGCTCTGCGAACTGGTCCGTGTTGTATTCATACTACATTCTGTCTACATGAGGCCTGTTAAAGGAAAATGCCTCTAAAATCATTCATGTCAGCCGTTTGGTTCTGATGACTCTGTCTCAGTAAACATGCCAGTGCTGACACGTGCGAGGAACCTGAGATCAGAACGCAGGTATACTCTTCTATTGCCTATTTCCCAATGAGAGCGCTCGGAATCGATGTGCACGGCCGTTCTTCTCTTTTTTGTCATCCGTCGCGTGTTTTTCTACTGCCGGGGAAGTATCGTAAAGACCGTCGATGGAGCACCTCAACACGTGAAACATGAAAGTACTTTTAGTGGCAATACCTTGTCCAAAGTTTGAAAGTTGTGGCATCCTAAAGCATAGGCCACACAACCTCGATGCTTGAAGCGTGACCTACAGAAAGCAAGTCAGGTAAGTCAAGAGTAGATAATTCGTGGCATCGTTGCTGTTATTGACGACGTTTCAGACAGACCGACTGACAGACTGAGCAGTATGGGTCACGACGATATTTTGTTTGTAACTGGAATTTCCAAAATGTATGATTTACTGTTACTTGTACCAGGTCTCTGGGTAGATGGAATGCATGAAATAATGTTGATAGATCTTACCCTGCACGTATACATACATTTAGTTTCTCTCATCTACATGCCTGTATACTCGAGTCCTGAAACGGCAGGGCCATCTGTTTCAAGGCCGTAAAGTCGCCAAAATTGTGCAGGTGCTGATACTCCAATCTGCAATATGTCGGAGAGAAAGCCTGAGTAAACTTGGGATAGCCTCAGAAGGTAGTGAGTGATGTGGATTCTATCGGTGAATCTGAAAGTGGATCTCCCCGCTCAGAAGTCAGGAGGAGTTTCAAGTCTTACACTGAGACTTACCTGTAGAAGTTCCAGTGTCCGCGTCGTATCACCTCCAAGGTAGCCAGAACAAGATCTACTGTGTTGCGGTCAAGGTCCGAGGTTTCTTCCACGACCACAGCGAACAACCAGGCCATTCTTAGAACGATATTTGTTACCTGCAGCATGTCCAACACATTTCGTTTTGGTTTGTTTGACGTGGATGTTCGGCATTCTTTTGTTCCTCAGTCAATCTGGGCATTGACAGACTAGGTAACAAAGGAATCCCCGGACTATGTCTGAATTTAGGTGCGCATATGCATGCAAAAATAAGAGTGTGCTGAACCTCACCATCGAGATGTAGTACACACCCCTATGCTTCAAGAGGAGATGGTCTCGCAACCAGGGATTGGCTGACTTGGCCTGCAGAAGACCCCAATCGCGCACGGTGTCCCAGTACACACCAAACAGAGATGAAACTAACGAGCATGCAACGTAAACGATTAGCCAACCTCCAGTTTCACTTTGGACGTAAGCCACCCTAACTACAGCGGCGATCAGTGCCGATAGATACTTGCCACCATTGAGCACTTGCTGAACCTCACCGTCGTCCATCCATCTTCTTGCACACTGCATATGCAGCGAACTCTTTCGTCAGTAGCGTAATTGGCAGCACTGAAACTGGAAACTGTGCATGATTTTGTAATTCTACTCTGGAAAGAGAGAACATGTTTTACTCTTCTGCACGAACTGCGAGGGAGAAGCCTGTACCTGCATGAGCCTCCACCATGAAGGAAGCATAGCTACTACATATTGAAGGTTTCGAAATGTCGGACACTGGGAGGTACAAGCTCTCTTGTCTTGCAAATCAAAGTAGCCTTCGAAGTAATAGCATATTAAGAACTGAATGTTTCTCATTGCGGTCACCTGCACTAAAATTATGTCAGTTAAAAACACTGCAGTCACAAAGCCAGATCTGAATGAACGGAGGCAGATATTTGTTTTCAGAATTCATGATTTACCTGGCTACAGAGCTGATCTGCTAAGAAGATATCCGCCAAAACGACCTGCGTTCATCAACTCGAAACAGATGTCATCAGATTAATGTGCCTAATTGTGAATAGTTGAACTGCTTGGCTTGTTTCTTCAATCCTAGGCTACAGACGAGTAGAAGATGGCTTTGGAATCAATGAAGATATGCATTTGTTTGAAATCAATGAAGATATGCATTTGTTTCTAAAGTCATGCTTCCAGATAAGCATGCTTAATACAGCAATCTATGTTTAATGTACACCATAAGATGGTTGCTGAGACATTCCCTCCAGTACCTTATGAAACGGGGCGCTCATTATTTGTATCATACAACGAAGAAATACCACCCTTGTCGATCGGTAGCAAAAGTCAAGTGGAAGGAAAAGAATAACAAGAATGACCTGCAAATGTTCGTCCAAATAATTTCCATGAAAGAGCCAACGAGTTTTCCCACCTCACTGAAAGTTGATGAAATGAGAACGACATTATGCTGTGCGCAGCTATCTATCTCTACTTATGTCGTTATAGCTCCAATCACAGGATCATGTAGGAGAGGAAGGAGAGAGTGTCAGAGATCCATGAAAGCTATGAATGGGGAGACAAGTTACCAGGAACATGAGAAAAGGAACCAGGTCACTGTACGGTAGAGTTGGGTACAACTTCACCACGATCAGAGCCAACATCCACAAGGAGGTGAGTCCAGTGCTCAAAAGCAGCACCTGCTGGTACTGAAGCTCTGTTCCTGGCGCCCACTCAAAAATGAGAGCATAGTTGACGCGAGCTCCACGCCAAAGATATACATTCCAACCATACATGTACAAATGTAGGAGAACCAACCCCACAGTACTGTTCAGGTAGTCAGAAACATTGACTTGTAAACCATGTCTGAGAAATTGCAATATACTACAGTGGCATGCATATTAGCTGCAGTGTTTAGCTGGTCACCGTTTATGTAAGAAGTGGGAAGCAGTAGCGCAAGGTCTATATATGGAGTCTCGCACCTTTCTTCATTCTGAAACCGAGAACAAGTCCGAGAATACCTACCGCTCTTCCTACTAGCTTGCTTACCTGGATACTGAAATAAGGGCTCTCATATGCTCTCCATGTGTATTGACACCAGACTCCCATCTCAAGGGAATGATGCCCTTCAAAACGAGTATGCTAAGTAACGCCACTGAACATCCTGTAAATATGCCTGACATAACAAAGTCAGTCAAGTCAGCTGGATCCTGGAAGCTCAACGCAGACGAGATGGACTGATGGCATTCCTGCAGATGAATTCATGGAATGATGCTGCAACTCGGACACTGACCTAGGAAAAACGAGAGGAAGTTGCTCGAAGAGTCTTGCAAGGGTCTCAAATAAATCATAGCTTCACGATGATTTCTCTTCGCAAGGTGCAGCGTGAAAATGTTCTCGACCCTGTCCATTAACTTGACCACCTGCAAGTCTGTGTTAACAGCGATTCGACAAGGTATGAACTCTGCACAAGCATGGAGAAGAACTGGCCATTACCTACAATCTGCAGCTGGATCGACGTTGTAGGAAGTCAACCTCGTCATGTGGCCTCGCGTTCCCCTCGCTGACTATGCAGTGCAGGTGGAGAAGGAACTCTCTTACCTTCTCTGAACTCGCAAAGTACGAGGTTTCTACCGCTCTCAAATATGTTGCTGACACACTCCATCCTGTAACCTGCCACCCAACTACTCCACATGAACGATTGAATATAACTGTAAACGTTCACGTCATGAGGGCAATGCAACCTTCGCAAGCTCAGACTTAAGAGACACATTCAATGTCAATCCGAAATAAAACGTGTCGCAGGCAGGCTAGCACTTCGGTTTTAGCTCTCGGTAAAATGCATCTCAAACATCAAGGCTTCAGATCGAGAGTTGAGAACCTTGCCTTATCGAACTTTTTCAAAATCTTCGAGAAGGCCATGATGTTTATAGAACTGCATCCACTCCCCAATTGGATTCGATTCAGGAACAGCACAAGGAAGGGCGTTAAACTCGTCAATTCCTTGAGATGGGCCTACTTTTGCCGGATTTGCCGTTGGAGTCTCGATCTCACTTAAAACACTAGAAGCTACTGGTGATCTATGATACAAAAAGGTGCTGAATGAAATGAAATGAGGTGAATTGCAATTTGACCATGTCACGTTGTCCTTGCAATGGCAAAACGAAATTCCAAAACTTCACGCAGAACTCATCGCATCAGTCTCAGAATGGCACCTGTAGCTTTTCAGAAGACCTAGCCCACGGTAGAAGTCAGCAAACGCAGTGCGCAAGAGCTTTTCGGCGTGCTGCACTTGCTTTTTGCTGATTGCACCTTCCTGTCCGGGCGGTATGCTCCAAACATCGAGTATTGCTTCTGTACAACACACACAAAGTTGTCAGCAACGGGAGTATTGTCACTTCTAATCAAAGTGACATACCTTCCCAAGAAACAAACTTGAATATGACTGGAGTCCCTTTCATGAAATGAATGGTGTTACTTCTGGCAGCAGTAGGTTCCGTGTCTGCGTAACCTGATTTGTTCTCGTCTTTCGCATCGGATACGCAGACTCCAGTACCAGGACTCTTGCCGCCATCGCGGGCAAGAGCTTTTCGCAACTCAAGAAGTGTGGCCATCTGAAGCTGCAGAGTATGCGCTCGAAGAGTGTATTCTTCCTCTTTCAGCTTGTAGAACCTATTTACTCTGTTCAATTCTGCATCCAGTCTTCGGAAGAATTCCAAGGCAAGCTCCATCGGTATAAGTGACGAGTCTAACAGCTCGGTCTCGTAGAGTTCTGTGTCGCAGAGATCCTCCTCGCTACCAGGGCATCGGAGTCCACGAAAATGAACCTAGTATGCACAAGAATGCGTTCTCAGTTTCCATCCACGATCGTAGTTCACATTGACTTGAGAGGCATCAGCATATTGCGCCAGTCACATGATTATGTCAGAGGCCAAACGAATGGACAAAGGAATCGATTACCAACTTGAGTATATGTGTAGTTCTTAATTTGCAAACTCTTGAATTCTTTACGTGGCATAATGACGAGCCATTAGATTATGACATCTCACACATCTCATGAACGAACTGTAGTTGAGAAGACATTTGATTTATCGTAAGCAGTAATAATACCTTGCCCGCTGAAGGAAGTCAGTGACATCATTTGCCCCTTGCTCAATATCTAGCTCCTTAGACACACACACTGGCAAGCCTACGAAGTCATGGCTATGAATTGAAATGAACCGAGCACACAGAAGGTCGTTTGTGAGCGTGAGTCATCGACGAAGTACAGAATATGTTTGGCTAGAGACTGGGAATTTAGGAATGATATGCAGATATCTGAGGCGACGATGCATGCAATTGTGAGGACAACGTCGTACCGTAATGTTCTCCACTCTGTCCCACAGGAAGCGAGACTGATGGACGAGCCTGTCGGAGAATGCTACCAAAGGACTGCCGATATATTTCTGTACATCCACCTCGCCCACGGGCTTTCCGACGTCCACATGTTCTTTGATTCGCTTCACATCCCTCTTCAGCTGCTTATAGTCACAGTATCCTTCTTTCCATTCCGACACAATTTGTCCCGCGAGCTGTTTCTGGAATTTCACCATTTCCTGATGGGCGTCCCGTCCTCCTAGAGTCCAAGCCTGTGGGCAAAAATTTTCATGGTTTTAAGAAATTCGAGTACTGCCGTCACCGTATTATTCATGACGGACGTTCTCGTTGCTTCTTCGGCTCGCCTCGCATGCATATACATCATGTACTGCTGACTCTCTGAATATATTCAACAGCTCCAACTCAAGTGGCATACATGCTCTACGTTAGTGCCCGTCAAGATCATTCCAGCACAGCGCAGAATGAGCAAGTTATGCCGTCCTTCTGATCCTCACCTCGGGAGAACGAAGTGTCGAGTATAAGTTTTACGTGACCTGATGAAACCACAGATTCAGCCACTATCAGGAATGTTAGTGATCAGATATGGATGCGCTTATAGTTTCAGCAAAATCAGCTCTTGAACGATAGACATGTCCACGTTCAGGACTTTATGCATCCTCGTACCGAATTCTGGACTTCTTCTCCCTCCGAACAATGAAGGAGGGAAGGATGAAATCTTTACGACACTACTACTGACATGCTCATAAAGTCGTAGACTCTCGAATTTTAACATCCATCCCGCATGCATCCAGACCCACACGACATGAATGTACAACCAGAGGCTCATCACACAGATCCAGATTTGACAGTCGCCGGTCCAGTACTACGTTTACTACTGATAATACGGTAGTCCAAATGTCACTGAAGGAAGGAGCAGATGGATTCCAAAAACTAGAGACAGGCTGTGCATGGAACAATCTCGGAAATGAGTTCAGAGTCCGGATCGAGAGAATCTCAGCAGGCAGACCATTTTCTACAATGCACGGCCATGTGTAAGATCTAGTAAGGAGAAGTTAATGATAAATCTGATGTCGAACTTAGCGCTAGGTGTGACAGACGAAAAAACACCTTCAAGTTCGGAGACCATGTTATGTGATCAAGCAAGCAAGGGGCCAAGCTGGTGGTTGACTCTGAATCAGTTTATATTTGTCACTGGAAAACATCGTCGTGCAACTCTGGTTAACATGAGCTCGGTAGCTATGGAAACAAGTATACGTGCATCGTCAGATCCTATTCATACATGTCAATAACACAGGGCGTTCACAGAAGAATATATGGAAATCAGCGTCTCTCTTTCTCTCTGAGTCATAAGGACCAAGTTGTACATGAACTATAGGCACCGAGAAGCTACTGCAGGTTTCTGATGTGGGCGAAAGAGATTTGCATGACGCTGTCACCTGCTCGAGACGAAGGGATAGAGTTCTGAAAAGACGGTCGTTATTCACGAGCTGCTCATCGATCAAGAGATGCTGCGTACATGCAGGATTCTGATCCTGGCTCCGCTTCTACTCGGGCCAGCGCAATCACTTAAACAAGCAAAAGTTGGAAAACCGTCCACAACGAGCGCACGGCCTTATTACTATGAGTACCCGACGAGAATCTGGATCATTTGAGCATGTTCTCATGGTACGGGTATGGCTCCACCTGGAGGGTACTTATATAAAGTCCATACGTAATGCTCGCCCTCCTGCGTACAGGACTTGTGGACTCGACGATGGCAAAGAAGTTGCTGCCGGTGCAGGCCGCAGAGTAGAGTTTCCAATTGTCAGAATTACATGCCGTGAGCGATGGGGAAAAGTCAGGGCCAGGTTTGCTCCAGGATTATACGTCTCGTGTCTTGCATGAGCATTCATGAATCCATCTCAGCAAGTCCGGACCCGATGGAATGACAATGGTTCCGAAGCTCACCCGCCGATTGACAGCGTCAGAGTCGTAGACGGGAAACTGAAGATTCTGCCGGACCTCTATCCATCGATGCACGCCATGAAAGGACTCCCTGGAATCCTCTCAATTGCAGGTCGGCGACGCCAAGAGGCAGGCACCGCGAGTGCAGCCGTGCGAGCGAATTATGCAAATCGCACATTAATGGCATAATCGGCATAATCGGCAGCGAGCTCGTACGAGCCCGCGATCCAGCGGCCGGAAGGTCGGGCGCACAGACTCACCGGGAAAGCGTGTCGTCACGGCCGTCACGGCCCTTCCCGCCCCGCCCCGCCCCGCCCGCCGTACATGAGACGTCGTACCGCGGGCCGGGTCCCGTCCCCCAGTCCCCCACGTCGGGAACGGGCCCCTCGGGCGGAGCCGCGGACGGAGACTATAATGGCACACCGGGCAGTCTCATGGCCCATGGGCCTGCGGAGGCGGTTGGTTGGAATGCAAATCGCATGAGCCATCGATGGATGACATGCGTCCGCTGGTCCAGAGTTTACCCGTACCGTGCCTCTCAGTAGCATCCTTCGTGTCTACCGGGTCCTTGCTCACAGTAGGTGGTGGTAGCCTCCGGATCGACCGTCGAACCAACAGTCACCAAACCAGTCTAGAATGGAATTCTCCATGTAAGGTCGAATCCTTACACTCCATCCGCTGACTGACTGACGGACTGCCTTCGCTCCGTCCGTGGTCGTGGTTGTTGTTGGAACCGACGGACTAGCCTAGCGGCTCTAGCCGGCAGCCACCTTACGGAACCGTAGCGTAGTGGTCACCAACCGAGAACCGAAGACCGGCAGCCCAGAACGCTGCGCTGGATTGACCGGTCGCATGCAACGCATTTGGTGTGATCGAGAGTGCGCTCTGGATGTTGAGGATACACTCGAGCACCGTGACGACCTGCTGATCCCGGTGCCCCCGCCCCTCGTGTGACTGCCTCTCTGTGGACCCCACTCACACTCGTGGCAAAGAGGGCATTCCATTTACGACAAGTTCCACTAACGTATGCCTGTGCGAAGGCGACACGTGGAATGCGGATTTGACCGGTCAAACATACTTCCCGTCGAGCTTCAACGACCGGCTACCAATTAAGACGGTACCTCCGAGTCTGTATGACCCACTGTCCTGTGTGTTCTCTTCAGACCTCCATGTATTCAGCACTGGTTCTATGGATACTTATCCAGGACCGGCATCAAAGTGAAATTGTGCATGATCCAGTTGAAGGACCGAAAATGGAGCCCAAGAACTTAACAAGCACAAGTTTCTAATGAACTAGAAATCGACCTCAGTGGCAATTTTAGTCACTCACGTTTTACTTTCTCAAACTTTCACCTCCTGAAATTTACGCAACATTGATAACCTTGGAGATCTAGAAACCATGGCCATCAACCATACTTCGTATCATTCTCTCGTTACTTCTAATTATGTGGAAGAGATCCGGATTTAGGTGTAATTATTTGTAGTAACCTGAACTCTTGGACTTGCATTATCATGATTTTTGAGGTTTATCGTGCTTTCATGAGAATTCCTTTGAATACAAGTGTTGATTCATGTCTTTTGCGTAAAAATTATGAAGAATCTTGCTGTAGCTTATGCAAGCCGTTCCAACTATGAGGGAGAGAGTTTGGCACCTGTTTGGATGGTGTCATTTGTCAGATGTCATTTACTTCATAACTCTTTTACTTTTATCATTGATCGTCACCCATTAACATGATTGATGGGAGCTTGCCATTTGGGCTCTGATTTTATTAGAGAGTATGATTTGACAATGGTGCACAGACCGGGAATAATAAACTGTGATGTTGATGGATTAAGTCAAAAGTCATGTACAAGTCAAGTTAACAAAACCGGATGACATCCAGTCAATGTTAATATGAACAATAATATGAACATGAATGTTAATGTGAACAACCAGCAATTGACGCCTCTCGGTGTCACCTCAGTAACTGAGTCATTGCCCCAAGCGCAAAGATGTCGGATTGACATGCATTTATTTTCTTGAGGTTGTTGGTGCTGGAGAGCTACCTGACGTATGTCTCAGATCAAAAAGTGAATAGGTCACTTTTGGACGCTGAAATGAGGACGGTTGATGGTAAGCCTAGACATCCATGATGACTTGATGATGTTGGAGTATCTTTGTACTTGTGTTATGATGGGATTTTGAGTTACAAGGAGCAAAATTGAGTTTTACAAAAAGACATTTTATGTGGAATGGTAGACACATTTTAAGAGTGTTGAATGATGGTATCATTTGTGGTTGTATCTCTTTTATTTCAAAAAACTAAGTTGTTGATACATATTTACAAGGAGTTAAGGTCTTTCTAGATTGAAGTAAACGTAAAGTTTGCTTGGAGTAACAGAAAGAATTGCAAATAGAGAGTATTGGAAAAAGAAGTGCAATAATTTGTGACATGATTTGTGGTATATGATTGTGATCATTATTCAATGTTTTTACGCTACGATTACAGCAATTACCAATCGTGGAACTTGGTCATTATTGAAGCTTGGATTGTGTATGCACTTTTAAGAAGAAACTCAAATTCACATAAACACTTTCATTGACTATGATACTTTAATGATATGTGTTGCTTATGATAAAGTGGTTTTCCAAGTGGATTGAATCAAAGATGTTGTTTGAAGATTCAAGTAAAGTTGCAGCGTATGCATTGTTAGCATAAACGCTGAATCATTTTGATGCACCAGCAGATTTTTTGACAAATCGTGGGATTGAATTTTTTGATAAATTTCAATCGTTGTATGATCAGAAGTAGAAAGTATCATCATACAACATCGAATGATCTTTAATAGGTTAATTATCTAGCAGAGATAATGGTCCAACAATAAAGAGAGTACTCATAGAAATCATCTTGGATACCTGAAGAATCCTATACCATGGTTGGCCATGAGTTATCAGGTTAGCCGGCAAACATTTTTGACATCCCTTTCACTCTTTTTTTGTATATGATAGACATTTAGACTTATATCCTGCTATTAGTCAATAATCAAGTGAAGTTTGGACTTAGATAATCCTGAGTTTTGTAGTACAGTGTGTTTTCATCAAGCAAAGCTCTTTTGTTCAGTACATTATTTGAAATTAAATGATTTTCCAGCCTATAAATACCTTGTATATTCTAGCATTTGACAAGGAGTAGTTTGCAGACTTTCAAATTGAAGATTTTACGTTGCTGATTGCAAATATTTGAAATAAGTACTTGCAGTATTTACCACATTGTAGTTTACTGCTTGTTTAACAAAACTAGATATTATTTTCTCAGCTCTTCATATTGAAAACTTGTTATGGTGTGATTTTTAAATGTCAGGTCCGTAAGTCTCTAAGTATTTGTAAGTCATCTCATCTTTTAAAGTCATCTCATTGATCCAAGCTTTTGTTGATGATGCGATCAAGTTTGAGATGTACTTCATTATAGATCATCTCATCTTGTAAACACTTTTGGTAGCTCTGATCCAAGCTTGGTGGTGATGCTATCAAGCTTGAGATGAATTTTGTGTGAACTAGGGTTTGGTATGTTGATTTGTGATTCTTGTTTAAGAGTATTACACTTGTCATAATTGACATCTTCTCTCATTATAATAACTATTGGGCGGTGAAAATTATCGAAAACAAGTTGGTTTGACTTTTTCATAATATGATTCGCAACTATGTTATTCACAATGAAAAATATTAAAATCTTGTGTTTTAATATTAGCTTATATATTAGATGCATATTATTTTATGAGTAAGTAGATAGATATCAAACCTGATGTGTATCTAATTGCTAGTTAAAACAACGTTTGTGATATAGTTGTGCTTGTGTATTGTATTGTTTGATGTGACATCTATGTACGACGTGATGTGTAATATATTTATTTATCTATTTATTTATTTTTAGATAAATTTATTTATTTATCTAACAAAAATCATAGCTTTTGTAATTGTTCTCTTAATGAATGGATAGTCAAGTGTATGTTAGTGATAGTAGATTGTGTAATTAAAGTCATTTTATTGAGCTTGTGGGTCTATTTGATATTGTGATACAATATAAATATAAATATAAATATATATATTATATTATTCAAAATAGACATAAATAATAAATTTATATTATAAAAAAACATCAGAAAATAAGAGTGTCATTGACATAATAATTGTATCATGAACTTGAATTCTTGAACATTTTGAGATTCAAAGAAAATGTGATTTGATTTAAATTTCCTGTATGCTATACTCTAGAGATAAATTAATGTGTCATTGGATAAAACTGAAAATAAAACATATGATTATGTTGTATTTTTATTAAATTATAAAATATATTTATATATTTATATATCACATGTGATAAATACATGCTAAGTTTATGTACATGTTATTAAACTTGCATACCAAAAACTATATACTTAAAATTCATACCTGACACATCATTGATGATTGTTTAATATAAATGATGTCATGTAGTTACGAGTCGGCTCACGAAGTTTAGACACTTACTATATTTAGCCGTGAAGTTAGGGTTCGGGTCACGAGGGGTATAGAGTCGGGGACGGCTCGAAGAACGTTAGTTCTTCGAGTCGAGCCTGGAAGCGTTGGGAGCGTAGAGTGACTTTCCCCTTTGCGTCGGACCTGGATTCTCCGAGTGTGGAGTGGGTTGGGCTTGACTCATGTTTGTGACGGTGACGGTTTGTTGCCAGTAGGGTAATTGACCGACGGGAATTCCAGTGGGGAATCTCCCGTCTATTTCACTCGAAGAACTCTGTTCATTGAAATCGTTACCGCCGACGGTTTCTGGTTGTACTTGTTTTTGTGTTTTTCGTGAAGCAATTGAACGACTGAGTAATAAGTTGATCAGACGGAACTTTCAGACAGTTTATTGATTATTCGGTTGGAGAGTTTGTTTAGTTGCATCGATTGTTCGTTTGACTGTCAGTGTCGTAAAAACGCGGGTTGGGATTTAGTAGGGATTTCAAATTCTCTTCGCCATCTCAAGCCGTGCATGGAAGGGTGAATCTGTACTGAGGATTTTTGTGCTCACGAGTGAATGCGTCTTCGGCCAAGAGACGAGTTTTAGGTGTTGCAGAACGGAGGGAATTCGGAGCTTGAGGTTTAGGGATTTGGTGACAGGGGAGACGGGCGCCGGAGACGCCAAGGGCGCTCCCGTTCTACGGAGAAGAAATCCGATTTTCGGAAATTTGGCGAGGATTTTGATCTCGTGTCACACTTCGATCTCTGGGCGAGCGAGAGCAGCTGGTGGGCTTGCCTGTGGCGTGGGGACACGGGCCGCAGCAGCGAGGTCGTGTTGGATTGTCGGCCTTCTCAATATTATGCGAAGCGTATTCCTTGAGTCATTGTAAGAATCAGCTACAATTCCAGGTGTTTATAGATTCATGCCGCGGTTGAGGAGGCGAAACAACGTACCAGTGCACAAGTTTTGAGCCAGATGATGGAACCTCACTTCAGTAGCCGGGTACCATCCTCACTGCCTCGTCTTCTGTCGAGCTCTTCAACTTCAAGACACAAGAAAATCCCTCTTGTGGTCCTTCCAACGAGTTCAATGAGTTACTGCGAAGACTGTTTACTTTGTCTTTGAGGATTCCTGAAACCTGACGCATGTACTGAACTCCGGCATTTACGTAAGCAAGACTGCGCTGAGAGGCATTGCCCCGCAGCAAAGCACGATGGAGAACACGGAGCTTTCTCACTGCGGCCTGCAACCTCCGGGCTGACTCTCACTCAGGTTTACCTCAGATGGCTTTTCAGTAGCTCATCATGATTCTAGAAGACTAGGATTCATACTCTCACTCATGTCCCAAACACCTTCTCTCTCACAAATTCTCATGTATCACTCGAACTCACACACAAACTCTCCTCACATCACCCTCTTCTCATAAACGCAAACACACGTCGACACTCCAAGATACTCAAAAACTTCACTCCTTCATTACTGAAACAAGTCCTCACACATGACTCTCCAAACTTGCTTCAGAGGTGCTACTCTTCCTCCCTATTTATACTACTTGAGAAGTTACCATAGTAACATGTGGTAATTTCTCCTAACTTACTTTTACCTAGGTAAGTTTGACTAACCCCCTCTACGTGGCAACATGCCATTGGCCTACCTAAACCTTCTAGAAGCTTCCGGAATCCAAGGTTGAAGTGGCGACATGCCATTGGAAGCTTTTAAACTTCTACAAGCTTCCTAGCCACTAAGTCAACATTAGACTTAGTATAGCCAATCATCTTTCATACATTTAGTCAAACCAATCAAATCCAAGCTTCTAGTCAAATATCTAATACCTTGGAATCTAGAACTTTTGTATAAGACAAAATAGAAGTGCTCACTCCTTGTAAAAGACAAAATAGAAGTGCTCACTCCATTCTTCTAGAACTCCGCTAATTATTCCGCCAACTATAGACATTGTAGCTAAACTTAGTCATGACTAGATAAACTTAGTTATAACTAACTAGTTTAGTCATAACTAGCTAGTCTTAGCTATGCCTTGGCTAATCATCCTTATTCCCTTGACCACTTCTAAGACTTAGTACATATGTGCAACACCCGGTCTTACAGTACAGACGGTGAAGAGGGCGTTGCGCAAGTATGGCCTGCAGAAAGGTCACCTTGGGGACTGGGATATCCAGTTACCGTGGTTGGCCATGGGATATCGGTTCAGTCGGCAGGCATCCTTGGCTTTCTTCTCACCATATTTTCTATTGTACGGCCGAGATCCAGACTTGCCAACATCGATTCGTCGTGAGTCTAGCGAGGTGGTGAACCTTGATGACCCGAATATGTGGGTGAGATTATGTTCTCAACGTGCAGAGCTCTTTCGGAGAGTTATGCCTGCAGCGTTTGAGAATCTTGCAATTGCTCAACATAGAGATACGTTGCGGTATGCAACCATTCGGGGAGGAGGTTATCGACCATCAATTCGTAGATTCCATGTGGGAGACTACGTCTATCTACAGCAGACTGCACCGACGACCTTGGATGTGACGGCGGGATGCACCATCTTGCGAGTGCGGGAGGTGTTACCTTTTGGAGTTCTCCTGTTGGAGGGTCGTGACGGCGTTGTTTGGAAGGATCATGTGCGCAATTGTGCGCCATGCCACCTCCCAAACGTAGATGGCACTATGGACCCAAGCTTAGCGATAGTACGTGCTGGCTTGAGGTGCATGCTGTGTGGGTCGGCTGGTCAGGCGGCCCGTATGTTGGTGTGTGATAGGTGTTCTAGGGGATGGCACATGTTGTGCCTGACTCCGCCTATCAATGTTATTCCGGCTGGACGATGGGTTTGTCCTCGAT
This sequence comes from Marchantia polymorpha subsp. ruderalis, assembly GCA_037833965.1. Lineage (NCBI taxonomy): Eukaryota > Viridiplantae > Streptophyta > Marchantiopsida > Marchantiales > Marchantiaceae > Marchantia > Marchantia polymorpha. Next base: position 26,708,644 of record AP031351.1, on the reverse strand, counting down.
GTACTTCATAGGGGTAGATGACTTGATCTTCACATGTTATGAATTGCAGATAGGCGACTAACGATGGGGCGACATAGCACCCGGCCTTCTGATTCGCGCACCCACGAAGGTGTATAGCATGTAGTTGTAGATAGGGCTACCTGGGAGTCAGAGGTACCTGACCGCCAGCTAGGGGGGCGAGTTGTGACGTTTGAGTGTGTACTCTCTCGCGCCTTATATGTGTGTATGTGTGTGCGTATGTGTATGTGAGTAGCATGTCAGCGATGTAGAGTGTATGGCGATATGTATTCGCACGACAGTTGTCATGTAGTTACGAGTCGGCTCACGAAGTTTAGACACTTACTATATTTAGCCGTGAAGTTAGGGTTCGGGTCACGAGGGGTATAGAGTCGGGGACGGCTCGAAGAACGTTAGTTCTTCGAGTCGAGCCTGGAAGCGTTGGGAGCGTAGAATGACTTTCCCCTTTGCGTCGACCTGGATTCTCGGAGTGTGGAGTGGGTTGGGCTTGACTCATGTTTGTGACGGTGACAGTTTGTTGCCAATAGGGTAATTGACCGACGGGAATTCCAGTGGGGAATCTCCCGTCTATTTCATCCAAAACATCCAAAACATCCATCACCAAGAAAGCAAATCAACTTCTATAGTCTCGAAGGAATTGTGTCAATCGTCGCCTCTCTCCTCCTGTGATCTTGGAACCAATCAATGGCTCCCATTCCTCTTCCATAGGCACACTAGAGGGAGGCGACACTATCAATGGTTGCTATGCTACACACTGCAAAGAAGGGTTCAGCGATGTAGAGTGTATGGCGATATGTATTCGCACGACAATGAAGTATGTAATAGTCAATCTACAATATTGTATTCATTTGCATTAAAAGCATCGATAGCTAAGTATAAAGTTTAAGTTATTATCAATATTTAATAAAATGTATGTCTATTTAATTACACAAAATTATTTAATGTCTTAAATCATATTATATTATTCATCTTTTTAGATTTATTGAAAATTGAAATAAAATAAGGGATTTTTAGATATTATTTATAAAATAAAATATATTATATCTTATCTTATCTTAGAATATCTTAAAATTAAAATTTATTGATAAAAAATTATTAAAATTTTTTATCATTATTTTAACGTATACAAATATTATCAGATTCATGCTCACATGACCCAAAAAAAAACATACAATTGTCAGTATATTTTTGAAAGAAAATTCGAATCCGATTGAATTATCATATTTTTAATACATATATATCATATCATTTTTAATCTATCAATCTTGTGCTGTTGAGAAACAAAATACCATTGAAGATTATTTTCATTTTTTTGTCTATCAGCTTTCTTATTCCAGATCTAATGTATATGATTGATTCAACATTACTCATTTCAAATATCAAATGGATGTGAGACATATTCATTGACAACTGGTAATTTTTATATTATTGTTTCATCTAAATTATTTTGAGTATTCTCTTATATTGTTTATGAACATTAAACAAAATTTAAACATCTCCATTTTCAACTATTTTGATCATGCAGATTTAAATTAGAAATTGATGTACTTTTTGCAAAACTAAAATCAAATTCCAGATCTGCTGATAATTTTTTACTTGGACTTGACTTCAAATGTGTACCTTTAGTTAAATTTCAAAGTCAGATTTCTGCATATATTTTGCACTCAATAATTTTCAACTCTTTTGTATTCATAGATAAAAAAATTTATATATGTGTGTGTGTGTGTGTAAATTTTATCAAAATAATCAAATTTTAACTGCCAACATTATTAAAATTTGAATATAATGTTATATTATAATTGTAAAATTCAATATTTGAAATGCAATCATGTATCATATGCATCAAAGTAGACTTCACTCTTTCTATCTAGAGTGAAGAGTATCATTACTTCAATCCAATTATTTTTAAATTTACTTACATGGAATCGTTTTGAATTATGTTATTTGAATTTGATTATCAAACACACATGAAATATAATTCTATTTGAGAAAAATCTGATCTGCTTATATTATATTGAAAAGATAAAACAAATTCATAATATTTTTGAAAAAAATAAAATACATAAATACTTACAGTAAATTTTTATTTAAGCCATTCAATTAGCTTCAGATAATTTTGACTATAATGATTATCAAAATAATTTAAACTAACAAGATAAACAAAATTACTTACAAAAGAACATGTTGTTAATAATATTATAAAACATAGGGTTTGTAAAATATTCGGTATACTTTTCAAAATTATTAAAAATTAATTTATATGTCAAAAGATTTCAAAATGAATTCATTAATTTTTTAAAAAAATTTATTTGATGCAATAACATTCAAAAAAATATTCATTTTTCAAAAAAGACTTAATGTTCTTGAATGAAACTTCAAATCATAAACCCTAATGATAAGCTTATCATCATACTGTGTAAAATTTAGATTTTCTAATAATCGAATAAGAAATAAATATTTTCAGTAATTTATTTTCAACCAAATGTAAGTAGTGTTCTTTTCCTCAAATTGATTATGAATTTATTGATTAATTTTTTAAGAATAAATTTCATATTAATAAAATTTCTATAGCATGCAAACTGTTTTTCAAAATATAATACTTTTGCTTTTTTTATTTTATTTATTAGTTCTATTTGTATGTATATGACAACAAAGTTCTGTTATTTTCCATCTCATCATAATTAACAAATTTCATCACTAATTTTTGGAATCTCAATATTTTTACTAATTCAATAAAAAATGACTACTCTAGGTGTGACATTTTGTATTCTCATCCACTTGGTCATAATTCTATAGCAAAATTTATTTTTGAGTTTGCTGTAAATATTATTTCAACGATTTCTGATGTACCAATTTTTATTTTTTTAATACCTTTCATTCTTAAAAATTTTTAATTTTTCTATATCCAAGTCTTATATTATTTTAATATCACATACATCATAGATTAATTTGGTATAATAGATTAGATTATTATGATATTTCTAATCAAAATATTACACTTTCATATCATAACAATGAGTTATACAATTATTTTTTTCATTTCACGTTATTGATAAAATATTAATCATATTTTGAGTTATGAGAAAATTATTTTTTGAAAATTTTAAGATCTTAAAAAAATAATATACAAACCATGTGTAAATTATAACATACATTTTTTTATTTAGAAATACATTTGTAAAATATTACGAGTTGAGATATTATTCTAGTTTCATGTAAGTGCAACACATTTATATATTTTTAACAATATTAAAGAAAATTTGATACGTTTTTATTGATAAAAATAAATTTTAATGGTAATGAAATTCCATATTTATTTGAAGAATTTATTATGTTCAAAAATATTCTTCATAGAAGTTGATGAAGCTTTAATCATATAGTTAAGTTTGGAATATAATTTTTGTTAATTTTTTGCAGTTAATGATAATTAATTATGTGGAATTTGACGAACAATTAAAAATGCTAAGAAATTGTTTCACTTCATATATTATTATGAATTATAAATTTATAAGATTAATTAAAAATTCATAAAAAATAAAAATAAAAAAACCATAAATTTAACATTTATATTATATTAATAACTTAAACTTACATTTTAACAGAGTTGTAGATTAAAAATTCAAGACAGCAACAATTTCATTTAATAGTTTTCATATTGCTGCTTCAAAGATCAAAGATCACATATAAATCCTTGTCGTATATATGATTCAATCTCTGAAGTATCTCTTGATTTCTTGAACTAAATTATTCAAATTTAATAAGTTCATATACGTGTTTTTATCAAAGCTTTCCAAAAAAATTTCACCATCAAATCAATAGAGCTAAGGTCTTTTGGAATTGTATTTTCCTCATTTAAGAATATGAGTTGTTCATAAGAAAATTCATAAGTTGTTTAAATCATAGTAGACACTCACGTCATGGTATGTTATGTTTATTGATATGATTTATAAATGGTTATTCCTCTCTGTGTATTCTCGTTATTTTTTCTCCTTTAAGTGTGCACTCTATTAAGTGTGCACTCTTCTTTACATTGAGCTATGTCGAGATTAACGATGAAGAACAAGGAGGTGAGCACTGGTCGCGGTGCTATGTCGGGTAATCTGAACGAGAAAAGGAGACATGAGACATTCGCAGCACGATCAGTGTCGGTATGATGAGCAGCGATCAACTAGCGCCCGATGCTATTACGAAGCGATGGGGGCGAGGCTGCACGCACGACTCCAGCTGGACTTATCTGCTCGCAGACCAGTAGTCTCTTTTGGGAGCATGGCGCAGCTCGATACTGATCGTTGACTGGAGATACGACCGAGTCTGCAGCGGAAGCCTCGGGCGAAAGATTCGGTCCAGTCTATGGCATTCTGGTGACGGGTCTCCGAAGGCAACGAAGATGAGTCGGAAAGGAAATGTTCCTCGAGCTCGACGCTGTTCCGATTTGCAGGCTGCGCTATTTCATCGGATTCGTCGTCGAACTGAACTGATCGGCCTTTCGCATTTGAAGAGTGTTCGTGTTTAGGCTCCGCTGGTGTATGAGTTTGGCTAGTCAGAGGTTCGGGTTGCCTTCGGAGGTGGTGGGGGAGCTGGCGTGAGCGACGGGAATTGACGAGTTTGGATCCCGATCAGGTGGTTTTATTTTCAGAGGCGATTGATCGGTCGAGATAGTGCAGATGGCGACTGAATTTGCTGCATCCCCGTTTCCCCCGACTGCTGTGAGCGCGGGTCTTCATCCTACCTACAAACAGTTGCACGCTGCCGGCGTGCCAATTCCACCGTTTCGAGAGCCCAAAATCTATCAGAGTGTCGTGGATGTAAGTTTGAAACCTGCAGCTCGTGTGCTTTTTTATTTCTGTTTGAATTCACGCAAACGACTGCTGTGCTGTTTATCGTCTTTCACCTCGCTTACGGATGCTGACGACAGTCGAAGAATTCGTTTCCTGCTTCTTTTGTACAGACCAGATGCCATGTATATAGATGATGTAAGAATGTAAAGAATGTTAAATTCCTTGCATGCGATTCCTTACTTACACTCGCGTATCAGCTGAGTGCCGGAAGAAGATTGCAATTTTAGACCCTCTGTTGTTTTGGTGAATTGATGCACATTTCACTGCGGACCTGTTACAAGATTTTGTACACAAAACTTGTTGCCTTTGTGTACATGTTTTGAGACAGACCGGAACGTAAGTGCGTTCTATGAGTAGCTTCTTGAGTATCTTGAAAGGATGCGAATCATAGCTCGACCTCTGGACGACATTTTCGTTCAAGCGTGTTGTCTGTTCTCGCCTCGGTAGCGTAGGTAGGCCCCGTGCTACGCCTTGCATTGCACCAATGAATGCATATCGTATCTCAAAGGAAGAAAGCTGAATTGTGTGTACTGAAGATGTTCGTTATCAAACTCGGAATGTTGATCAGACCTAGTTCAAACTTCAGGAGAAAGTGCACCTTATTTTATGAGCTCCATTCTTTCTTCTGTCAGGGGCAGTCAGGCAGGCAGGCACTTACTCATACACCAGTAGAATCTTGATTGAGATTCAGGACTCATTCCACCGTTCTCTTTCTGATTAGTCGGAGAGGCTGCACTCCTTGAGTGAGTTAGTTTCCCTAAAGAAAGGCAGACGTGCTCATTCAGCAGTCTGATTATCCACTTTCGAGTCGCAGACGACTGGACGACTGGTAAAATGTCATCGTAGCTTCCTTGCTGGATTCAGTAACCTCCATTTTGCGACCTTTATGCGAAAGTTTCATCTAAGTTCTCCCTTCCATCTACAGCTCATCGGATGGACTCCTATGGTAGAGATCAATCACATCACGAAGGCGGAGGGAGCAGTTGCCAGAGTCGTCGCGAAGGTGGAGGGCATGAACCCAGGTTGCTCCGTCAAGGACAGAATAGCTCTCGGGTCAGTAACTCCTCTGTCCCCATGATACAGTCTCGAAAGTGCACACATGTACACGACGACTTCGGCTCACACTAGATTTTAACATTCAAGTTTGCAGCAGACACATGGAATTGTTGGATTGGGGATACAAAAGGAGTTATCGTGCGGTTTTACAACTTATTGTCTGCTTCGCCGGAGGGGAGCTAAGAGGGAAAGCCATGCTGATGATTTTGCAGGATGATCCAGGATGCCGAAGATAAGGGCTTGATAACCCCAGGCGTTACTACGCTGGTCGAGCCCACCAGTGGCAACACTGGCATTGCGTTGGCATTTGTCGGTCTCGGAAGAGGTTATAAGGTCATTGTTGTTATGCCCGACACCTATTCCATGGAGCGACGAATGATTCTACGAGCTCTGGGTGCAACTGTCCTAATCACAGGTATTCATCGTCAAAGAGGATTATGTGTCGGCGTATCTCCACACCAATGTTGACAAGGATCAAGTAGCTGCGTATGGTCTGTTCAGTGACGGGCGTAGCTCAACTTGTGGCATACTAGGTTACTGTGTAGTGCTGTAGAAATGTGAGGTTGACTTCTATAGGACTGATAAGCCCTGCTTCTCTCTTACGTGAACTCTTTCAGATACTATGAAGGGCGTGGATAACCTTATGGCGATATGCGAAGAAGTTATTGCAAAAACTCCCAACTCGTTCTCGCTCGGACAGTTCGCCAACCCCCACAATCCTCTAGCCCACTTCAAATCAACTGGTACGATTTTTCTCTTCTACTTCTGTGTCCTTCTTCGTTGACAGTATTTTTTTCCATGGACTGGTATTTTCTTCCATTCTGCGCCTCGGACTATCCATGAAGCCAGCACGTGAATGTCCGTCCTCAAATGTTCTTCTAGTCTTATACTGTTGCTGGTGTCCATGGCAGGACCTGAAATTTGGACGGCCACCGAGGGAAAAGTAGATATCTTCGTTGCAGTCGCTGGCACTGGAGGAACGGTTTCTGGAACAGGTCACTATCTCAAGGGCATGAATCCAGAAATCAAAGTGGTTGCAGTGGAGCCTGCTGAAAGTCCAGTCATGCAAGGTGAATGAAGTTTCCTAATAATTGGCATCTGTGAAAGGGGTTCCTTTAAAGGTCGAACGAGCATGTGGAAGACGTATAAGGTTACAAACTTTTCTGTGAGTTCGAAGCGATAACTATTGGATCGTTGAGGACTCATCTGAAGCAAGCTGTCCAACCTGGAAAAAAACCCTCTACAACGAGTTTGGTCTCTCTGCTTCGAGTTGAGAACTACATTGATCTCTTGTTTGGTCGTTTGCAGGAGGAATGCCTGGCCCTCATGGGATACAAGGTATTGGTCCAGGGATGATTCCCGAAGTTACTGATGTTTCTGTTATGGATGAGATCGTGACTGTCAGCAGCGCTGAAGCTATTGCTGCCTCCAAAAGACTTGGTTTGGAAGAAGGGTTGCTTGTGGGCATATCATCAGGTGCCGCTCTCGCTGGGGCACTGCAGGTAATGATTTGGCTTTGTTGGTTTTTTTTTGGTTGAACTCCATCTTTCAGATCGAGTACCAATAAGTACTGGATCAGCTGTAAACGAGCATTTATCATATTATGCTGTCTGAGCGGGTTTCTTCTGGCTTCTTTTGAACAGAAAATGTTTGTTGTAAATGAATCACTTTCGCCAGCATGAATTGCAAGGTTCTTGATCCAGGTGTGTTACATGCTGATTGTGGTTTGGCAGGTTGCAAAGCGGCCAGAGAATGCCGGTAAATTGATCGTCACAATATTTCCCAGTGCTGGAGAAAGATACCTTAGCACGAGTCTGTTCGCGGATATTAAGATAGAAATGGAGAATCTGAAAGTCACAGAGGTCACTCCGAAAGATGAACTGAAGAATGAAGTGTAGAGATATAGTCAGCCTTCTAAGCACCAGATTCACGACTCTCCACAACTCATGTCAATAACACGCAGCTTGTAAATATCTCTCAGTTGATGGATTTAAGTTTTGAATATCTGATCAACAATAAAGAGTAGGGCGATGATTATTATGTTATCAGATATGGTATGTTTCGGAGTTGTATCAAGCAAAGTATGGGCCCAAAATTTTTCAAAGCCAGTTCATCTGTCATATTTGAGCAGGGAACTGCAGAAATATAACGGATGTTTCCTGCATCTCTAAGGTAGAAAGTCCACGCCAAGAAATCATGTCAAAGATCTGGATCTTGAGTTAGGGACGAATGTCTATACATTTGAAAGGATTGTTAGTTCTCGCCACTGACAATTTATTATCGAGGATGTGATTAGGAGATATCGCATACACTGCCTTTTTGGAAGTGATTAATGTATATTACTTTGCGCCAGCCGTCCCTTGTTCTCCTGTTCAGAAACGACGAAGTTTTATGTTTATGTTAAGATAATTACTCTGCATGAATTAGCTCCCATCAGCCCTCTTTGGAAGGTGAGGTGAGTCCCCACTTCTTCGATTTTTCTAGCGTGTGGTGTCATCTAATAAGTAGAAATGAATTCCTTGTGCTGGTTTTATGCACACTTGAGCCGAGACGTCCAAGTCTCACTGGTGCCGCCTTGTTACAGTCCCGTGTTCTGTGTATGTCTGGATCTATTTACATCTAGTGATATTATCCTAAGCATAAAATAGTTTTTTTTTTGGGTATCTTAAGAGTCAGTGTAATTTTGTAAACTGTAATCCAAAGTTCCCAACTTCTAAGAAGAGTATCATATAGAACATGGCTAAGAAACAAATGATCTTGCTGAACTTCCATCATAGAGTGTGGTCTTTGAAAGTGAAATTTATATAATAAAAGTTTAGTGATGCGGAATGTCATCTTGATACACCAAGCATCAGTCAATGCTAGTTGTGAAGGAAAGAAATACATTATTTTCACTCGTAGATTTCAAGTTTCTATCAAAAAGTATCTTTTTCCAGTAAAAGTTTTATTAGTTATTGATATGAGTTACAATATCAGTATTCATTTATATAATTAAGAATTGAAGGAATTGAAGGTTACGTACGACCAACTGAATATCTATAGTCACACCAAGGCGTAATTAATTCGGAAATAACTTCATCATTTTTACTATGCATACTAATCTTAGAACCTTATGATTCAGATACATTAAAAGTAGTATTAAAAAATTTTGAATCGGAAAGTTTCTTCACCTCATTGTCATAAAATTGTGATAATATATGATTGTACTACTAGACATGAGCTGAAAAATTATCAGGTTAGTTATAGTATTTAGTTCTAAATTATTGTAATATGTAAAGGTTGGAGGCCCTAAAATTTGAAAACTAGTAACGGAAAGTAATTTAACCCAATCACGTATGGTTCCAATATTTTATATATTCAGCAAGATACCCAACTTATTATTAACGAAAAATTGTATAAAATTATAAAATATTATCCACATATTTAGAAGGTTTTAATTTTCCTTGGTTTCCTCCGCCACAAACATACCCGCTTATGCTGTTTAGTGAATATAAAGCCTTATCATATAGTGAGTTCATATAAGTTACTTGACCTGAATTTGACCAGCCTATTTAAACTATTTACAGTTTTGATCAGAGCGGATTTAAAATATATAAAAGTTATCGAAATAAAAAATGATTAGGAGGTGGATTTTAAATGATCGAATTACTGATTACTAGGAAAATGTCAAACTATAAGCTGTTGTTAAATCAAATTCAAAAGTAAAATTTTCAGCTGACATGCTTAATTTTCAGCTTATGCTATTAGTATAGAAGATGAACGAAAATATTCTTATATCATTCATGTGAATTTTGTTATCTGAAAGTAGTTTTCAAATCAGTACAAAATAATCCGTTGTATGAATTGATAATAGAATAATTAACACAAATTTTAGAAAATGTTGACCTAATTGATTTTAGAGAAAACATTTATATAAACTTTTTGGACTTTAAATTATTACCTCATCTGATGTATCTTTTCCTTATTTTACACAAGAATTCGTAAATCAAACAATCTATTGTTTGATTCAAAACTTTTACAATTAGAGTTCAAGATGAAAACATCACTTTAAGCTGTTTACATTGTGATCATGAAGTTTGATGTAAATCATCATATAGTTGGTATTTTCATTGACTTTAGATTAATAAGAAGAAATAGGTTGATAAATAGACAAGTACACTCATGAGCAGATATAACCCTCACAGCGTATCATCATTAGGTGCATGGAATGTGTCATGATATATCATAATTATGTTAGTATGTAAGCAGTACAGTCATTCATTAATTATGCTGAATTGGAGGCTAATATTTCAAAATGAAATTTTGATGTGTGGCTAGGATGTATGTTAGCTAGTCCCAAAACCCGAATCTATGAAATGTAAAGTGAACTGTTCGCTTTTTAAAATGGGTATAAGAAAATTATTAAAAAATAACTGATCAGTATGATAAATTTTATTTATTGTATTGTGATATCATATGATAGATGTGAGGTTGCAAAATTGATGTGCACAAAGGGTCAACTGAGAACTATTACTATGTGATGATAACGTTAAATTCTCTTTAACAAATGTGGAAATTTGGTCAGATCTCCACATTTGTAAAGATAAAAATTTCCACATTTGGTGCATCCACATGCACTAGTCGTCGTTCTGAATCCGAGTCAGTGATCAAATGGCTGGGCACAGAAATTGGGCCTCGAAGTCGTCGGCGTGAGGAGGTGGTGCACTCAACCGGATGGCCGATCATGCTTCGGACGAGGGAGCGAGGGGCAGCGAGGGCGAGTGCTCCTCCTCATTGTCAACTACGATGATGAGCACGGTTGACAAGCGCGCGCGCCCAGTGTTCTCCGGCGGGAACAAGAGACTGTTGCCCAGGAGGTTTTTGTGGGCGCGCGCGCCCTGCTTCTCGACACCGCAAAGCGCCAGGCGTCGCCGGCCCGCGGGTGCCGAGCGAGCGTTGGGCGGAGGGAGGGAGGGAGGGAGGGCGGGCGGGCGGGCGGGGGACGGCAGGGCGGGGGAGGGGGGCCCAGAGGACCGGCCGAGAGCAGCGAGCGGATCGGCAGCGTTTCGGGGATCGACGACGGATCTTCGGGGCCCGCCCGCTGTTCGGACGCTGCCAGGGGGTAAAGCGCCCCGCAGACCAGTTGGGTCCTGGGGCGACAGCGCCGGACGCGGCGGCCCGGTGCCTCTTTGGCTCGAAGGGGTCGGGGCCACCGTTGCAGACGAAAGCAGAAGATCACGATCGATGCCCGTCGAGGCCATCGTCGCGGGAAGTGCAGCTCGCAGCTCGCAGCAGCAGCGCAGGGCTGCGAATGAATCGTCGACGAGCACGGGAGGCGCCTGCCTGCATCTCGCCATGTTCTCGCAGCGGCAGCAGCAGCAGCAGCAGCAGAAGCGAGCGGCGAACGAGTCGAGTCACGCGTCGGGCGTTATCTGGTCACTGTGGGCGCCTGTGTTGAAGATGCTCTATCCACAAGAACTATTCAGCGCCTGCCCCTGAGAGCAAATCTATTCTGGAGGCGCGGTGGGGCCCCGCCTGGTCGTATTCTCTCGGTCGCCGTATAAATTGCTCGTCCCGCCCCGTCGCGCTCTCTTCTTCTTCCTCCTCCTCCTCCTCCTCCTCCTCCTCCAATTCGAGCCGCAGGAGCTCCAACAGCAGCAGCAGCAGCAGCCGTCTTATGGCGCGGCGCACTGCCCGACCGCCCCGACCTGTAAATGGCCGCCAAGCTCAAGAGCCTGTCGTCGACTCTGGTTCGAGCGCAGCAAGTCGTCCCCATCTCCCCGGTCCCGACTGCTGATCCCGTCGAGCGCCAATCCCTTGGCGCCAAGCCGCTCGCCGCAATTGAAAAACGCCACCACCACCACCACCACCATCACCATCACCATCGTCATCATCAGCAGCAGCAGCAGCAGGAGCAGAATCATCAACATCATCGGGCTGGTGCTCGAGAAAAGCTCGTCGTGTCGAGTAGCAGAGGAGAGGGAGGAGAGGGAGGAGAGGGTCATGAAGGCATGGAGAGCTCGGAGCAGGAGCAGGAGCAGGGAGGCGACGAGGAGGGGGGAGCGGGGAGGCTGCTGGCGGGAGTGCCCGACGAGATAACGCTGGACCACGTGCTGACGAAGCTGCCATGGACGACGCTGTACGTGCTGTCGTCGCTGAACCGAGCATGGCGCGAGGCGGTGCTGAGCCGCAGCGTGTACAACGCGCGAGTGCGCACCAACACCTCGCAGACGCTCGTGGCCATCTTCCATGAGCCGCCGGCGTCGGTGATCATGACCGGGCGCAAGACCGCCATCTCTGTCTATGATCCATCGACTGATAGGTGGCATCTTCTACCTCCTATTCCGGACGTGCGCAGCGGCATTCCCAGCAGCTGCGGCTGCGTGTGCTTGGACGGCGAGCTCTACATCCTGGGCGGCTATGACGAGAACAAGCACGGCGAGAACTGGATTGCGAGGAATCAGGTGCACTCGTTCGATCTCGGATCGGCCCAGCGCGCCTGGAAGCAATGCGCCAGCATGTATGGCAAGCGGATCAACTTCTCGTGCGCTGTCAAAGACGGCAAGATCTATGTCTTCGGGGGCCAGGCGAGCTTCCGGGGCGTGTTCTCCGAGAAGTCGGAGGTTTACAACCCCAAGCAGAACTCGTGGCATTTTATCGCTCCCGTGCTGCACCACTGCCTGGGCCGCAAAGCCATCGTGGCCGAAGGGGAAATCTATGTGCACGGAGGAAGCTTCCACAATCAGCTCGATGCTGATTTTGCCGAGGTGTACGATTGTCGCAAGGACCAGTGGCGGGAGCTGAAGAATTTCACGCACCCCGAGCAGAGCATCCGATCCGATAGGCTAGTTGTGATCGACGGAAAACTGCATGAGATCTACGGCAATTACCTGCTCGTCCACGACGCGGCGACCAATTCTTGGAAGGCGACGCAGTACATTTCGTGGGACGTTCTGGAGCGATTTCAAGCCAATCACTTCCGGGCCGACGAAGCTGTGGCCGTCAATGGCGAACTTCTGTCCCTCGGATGCTGGAAGAAGTTCAGGATTCGCAGGACCGAGTACGGAATGCAGCAAATGATTCTCGGAATGGGGCAGATTCTTCTCCGGAGCAAGGGGCTCGGTTGCAAAGATCGTCAACTCGATTGGGAGATCGTCAATTGCCCCTACTCCTTCTGGATCATGTCTTATTGCTTGTGTCTGGTTAGGGTTTGAAAGTACTGTGCACAGATTGCGTTCCAGTTGACTTCGTTTCCTTCCTGGGCTTGGAGTGGACCAAGGAGTCGATGTATCTATCTCTCCGACTTACGTCGCAATCATGAAAGTGCCCCGTAACGAATCTAGCCATCGTTATTGCCTGTGATTGGAGGTGAAGTTGCCCACACCCACGCCCACTGATTATCATGGCAAATGCAAATCGCGTCTGAGGTACACGGAATCCGTTCGGTCGGTCGTCAACAGCCGAATCCATGGTGTGATTGCGTGTCCTCCATACCATCCTGCGCCTATGCGACCCAGCTGTTCGGACGGTCTGGTCGAGATTTGCTCGGAGGTGCACAATTGTACCCCTGACATTGGCTAGCTTTCTCTGTTGTGGATCGTCGCTAACTTTTGTAGTCCGCTTCATACGCACTCGAGCATCTTCTTCCTCTTTCATCCCATCGTTCCTGCAACTGAAGTCCTCTGAAACACATGTAGTGGGCCTTTTCTGTGCAAGCAGCTCATGAGGACGTGACCTGCCGTCCTGTGGGCAAGGTTTGCCTCCCTCTTCACCACCGGCATGGATCGCCGATCTGTACCTGATCGAGACCTGGTGCCTGTGTCAGGCGCTTGTAAATTGTTTTTAGGTTTCGGATCACACCCTAATTGCAGTTATTTCATAGTGAGAGGGTAGTCAATGATTAGATTCCCCGTAGCTTCCAGGCATTTTCTGCGGCCCAAACGGATGGCACTGACACTACCAATCCTTCGGAATCACCGGTGCTGGTGTAGAGCATGAAGATAATGCCTAGCTCGGAAGACAACGGTGGCTTGAATATGGAAAAGTTCGCAGGCGATCCATGTCTGAATCACCAGCACTACGAAGTTTTCATTATCCCTTCAGCTGTTGGCATTCATTGGCTCTTCACAACGTGAGGTCCCTCCAGCATGGACGGGTATTCTGTCCAATGAAATTGGACCTCGATACGCAAAAGAGCACACACGGATTTCTTTTCAGAACTCTGATGGTTTCCTAGTGTCAGTTCAGAGCTAGCTGAGTACGGTGGTCTTCCTGGGATTTACTCTGCCAGCGCGCACAAGGTGCTATGCGCCAGTGACAGTAATCGTTGTTGTAGCCACGAGGATCCCGAAAGGATCGCCAAATCGCTAACACTTCTGCAACACGTTGGAAAAATGTGGAGGCACTATATTCACTATGGACCAGAAAGTCATGGCATGGTTCTCTCGTTGTCTCCTGGGTCCAGGCACGCTTCCCTCATCATACCGTCTTACGGCCTGGAGCTGACCTCGGCCCAAGAAGCAGAGACTCAACACCGGACTAACTTTTTGCGCAATGGGGCCGATGAAAGCTCGTCCTAATCGAGAGTGATGTGAAACTATAAAACCTCGCTGGAATATGTAAGCACGTGCAGATCACACATTTCCAGACCAAGATCAGAATTCATAGCTGTCTAGATCGAAATGCCGCAAGTCATGTCACCAGCAGCACATCGACTGCACGCACTAGCTGTGTCGACCGCGGGTCCTGCAACATGCTCTGAAATGGAGGACGAGTCTGTCGTATTCTGAGCCAGTGGATGTCGACTAGCTTAGATCAACAACCTCTGAAGGCGACCTTTGCCAGGAGCGTTTGGAGCACAGAGCCTTCGTCTGGGGACCTTTATACTGTTGAGAACAAATTTGGAAAACACGAATGCAATGTAACCCAAGGAGTCATGCTCCAAAACGGGAATGTAAGTCCTGGCAGGATGCGCGTCCATGTGAGTGGTGACATCACTCTCGATCTCGATCTTGTATCCGTGAATGGACCGGGTTTCTATTTCCAGATGATGTCGTGCGTGACCATCGCTTGGCGTCTTCCTGCCGGCACGAGGAGCCGGAGTGGTTGGTGGATGCCAGAGAGGTAGAGCGAAGAGAATTGACTTGAGGATCTCGTTCCCGAAGGCCAGTCGCATTCATGCACCGGAAGGAGGGAAGCAGCGTGCGAGATTCGAAGAGCATAGAAAGACTCTGACCTCGGGAAGTCCTTCCAATCTCCAGCGGGACACGTGTCCAGCAGCGCAATCAGATCTTCGTCGCGTTCGCTTCCTCGTAGATCCAGGGATCGGATTCTTCCGAATTCCAGTTTGCTTCCGCGGACCACGCATGGCACACTGTGCAGATGCCATTGATTGATTGCACACTCGACGGACCGGAGCCCCGAGCGGAGAAGCAGCGATGGAGGTCAGGAGACAATCTGGCTAAATCTGGCCTCTTCTGCTCGAAAGCATGCGGATGATTCCGAGGCTAATACGTTACATGCTCCCAATTGTAGCTCCCAATTCGCTCGTCGGAAGGAACATCGGCCATGACGTTGTGAGTGAGTGAGTGAGTGTAAGTATTCAACAATTGTGAATGGATCACGGTCACGGTCAGGGCAAAGGATTGTATATATTTCCCCTCTATTGTTGAATAAAATCTGATGGCAAAATCATGACCAATGTTACCTGGTTCAGAAACTTGAGATGGCGCGGATAGACAGTGCTGCCAAATTCTCCCCCATCTTCTATTCTCTTGAAGAACTGTAACAATGAAGACTTCTCTCGTTCGCTAAGCGAGACTGGGCGTGGCGTGGCATGGCGTGGCGCAACACAGCTCCTACTCTACGTAGCTAGGCTGCCGTTATTGCCTGCTTCTAAAAACTCATTTTTCACGTAATCTATCAAATTGCAGCACCTTGGGCAGGACGTCAGTCCAAGGATCATGTAGCGTGAAATTTCTCGTGACTACTGACTGACTACGACTACATTCATGACTCTGAAGGAAACAAGTCCAGCTGCGATAACCCCTCCCTCCCTCCCTCCTCCTCCTCCTCCTAATCCTCCTCCTGGCTTGCAGGATGTTCCTCCTCCGACCACGTGACATGCATGCTGTCTGAAATGCGACCGCATTATTTGCGCATGTGGAGCAAGCAGCAGTCGTCTGGCATTTTTACATCGTCGTGAGTCGAGTTGCTCCGGTCGCTTTCTCCTCACGGCCTTTGACTGTCGCCGGAGATTTGCCAGAACGTTTGTAGTCTCTGATCTGCACGAGAGCTAACAAACAAACTCGTGAGAGTCTGGGATCCACGAGACCTGCACAGCAAAGTTGCAACCGACGAGTGCACCATGCACAAGGTTCGACGAACTCTGTCAGGCCTGCCGCAAGCAAGTGGATGGGGGCGTAGTACGCACCAGCTTAGCATAATACTTCTGCGCATGCGTCCGGACTTGAGTGGAACTGCGCGTTCCTACGAACTTTGCGATAGCCGCAAAGTCGGTCCCAAAGCTGTATCATCCGTCCACGTCTGACAGCGTCATTCATTCGCAGCTATTGCATGCAGGAATTCGGAACAAAACTCGGAGACATTGTTTTCAGATTAGGATTGGCACAACATTCTTCCTGCTGCTAAAGGAAATTCCTGAGGCTGCATCTATCATCATGTTTACTCACGTCTTCAGAGCTTTCTTGAACCGTTGCCGTTCCTCGTTGGTCCAATATCTGCTTTCGGAGACCTGCCCATGCATCGAGAATATCACAGCGCGATTGCGGAGCTCATCGCTCGAGTGAAGGATTCAGTTGGATGCTATGTGACAACGAAGCAGTGCAAACGAATCGCAGGTGGAACGGTTTCGAAGGAGGGAGGCAGGAAAGGTTTCAGTCAACTGGACTTGAATTGATTTACCTTGTTCTCTGGCGAAGATGTCTCCCGATGTTCCTGCGCTCTCAGTACTAGAATCTGTCAAAGCGACATCGTACTGACAGGCATTCAGGGATTCTGTCTGAGACTGTCTTCCTTGAATATACTGCTCAAACCGAAGCACCAAGCCCTGGACAAAATTTCAGATGCGGGCGAGATTCTCTCTAATTTATCACTCCCACTATTTGCTTGATCATCATCATCACTTCATCATGGTTCTCATAGCAGTTCGTGCGACACTCTGTCGCTGTTCTGGCGATTGCCAGACTCTCTCTCAGCCTCCAAAGACAGGGTAAAACACTAGACCTTGCAACTACTTCATGTTTATGAGCTGATATCGGCGTCGAGAAGAAATTTCGCTAAAAATACCTCGTAAGCACTTTGTCGTTGGTTTCAGAAAAGTTACTTAATTGAAATTGCTGACCAGAACTCGGGGTTCGTGAGGTCTGTGCTCGAACGATCGATCCATTATCTGCGGTCTTAGAGAATGTCGAATGGCTAAAGTGCTGACAGTTAAGTTAACACAAGTCTGACAAGTTTCAACCTGTTTCGGACATTCTGACCTTTTGTTTGGCTTGTTCAAGCTCCTTCTCCAGATGCTCAAGTTGTTGCAATCCCAACGAATCTATCTGCACATAATGTTGCTCTGGGGCAGTTTTCGCGCAAGGTCTGGCGGATGATGCCATCTGCATGGGTTCACTCTTATCCATGGGCGCCTGTTCTCCTGTTCTCCGGTGGCCGAATCTCCCCAACTAGCACCACGACGACGAGGAGGTGGACGAGCACGCAGAGACGGTCAACAGAAGGGTGCGCAACAGAACTCGCCTGCTGCAAGTTCCTCTAATGTGAAGGGATCAGATGGCGAGCAGCTATGGAAGACGGCCGGCCGCGCAGGGGACGGAAAGCAGCACCACGAGTCAGCAGCTACAACAACAACCCTACGCCGCTCCTCCTCTCCTCTGAGGACTCATGCCTCCATCGCTCAGCACATTCACGTTGATTACGAAAGTAGTAGCTGAATCTGTAGGCAATTCCATCAAGTGTCGGACGAAATCGGTGACAAGTCTCGGACCTCCCTCCACCATCGACAGCACCTGTACCTCAATTCAATGCCGGCCAACACCTGACCCAGGTCGTCGCTCGCTGGGCGCACAGCACGACACAGCGCAGCCTCTCTCTCTCTCTCTCTCTCTCTCTCTCTCTCTCTCTCTCTCTCTCTCTCTCTCTCTCTCTCTCTCTGCTCAAGCCAGGAAATCGGATCCTCGATGCTCTGCTGCACGTACCTGGCTGTGTACGAGCCCAGTGGTGGACTTGGTGGTGAATTCCGAACGCGGCCAATCGTGTGCGTGGCCTGGATCTAGGCTGGAAACGAAGACAGAGGAAATCGGAGGCCGATTGTGGCTCGGACTTGAGAATCTTCGAGTTCGGAGAGTGAGCAATTGCAAAGATTGACGAGCATGCGAACGAGATGTGCGCGGGCTTAAGCGGTCTGGTGCCACGCAAGCTTTCAACTGCTCGCATGCCACTGCTGTGCCACCTTGGCGCCTGGCGCTTGCGGGCAGTTATCAGACCACCGATGTCCGAGAGCGCGAACGGATTATGCGCGTCGTCGCGCGAGCCATGATAGTCCGTGCCCGCGGCCTCGGCCTCGGATCGTCTGATCACTCCCACTGCGCTTCGCTACGCTTTCGAGCCATGAATGGCCTCTGCTCCGCCCTGCGCACCTTCCATCGCTCCTCCCTCTTCGTCCAGAGATTTTCTTTCCGGATTTTCCCCCATCTTCAGCAAATTCCTTGCACGTCAGAGGAGATTTGCGCATTCTGTCCTACAAAGCTTTCCGACGTTTCCTGCCGCCCTCTTCGACACTGCCCGCAGCAGCTGCTGCAGCAGCAGACGAGCTTCTCTTCCGCGCTCCCATCATACTGGATGTCTGGCGTCCATTCGTCGTCGTGCTCGGGGACTTCTCCTCGGCATTAGTTCTAGCTCTGAACGATCATTCAGCGCAGCTTGTTGCCTTTCGCCATGATGGGGCTCACAGGATTGTCGCTGGTGCTCGTGCGCCAATCCGGTGAGGTACCCTAATGATCAGACTTAAGGCTTGCCAGAATGACCTGTCGCACAATGTGACCAGCTGACTGCCTCGCCTTCTCGGTCCTCGTCTTCCTACTCCGGTTAGCTTATCGGTCTGAATCATATTTCAGTGTGATGCTCGGTTTTGGAGGAAGGAAAGTGGCTCTCCTCGATGATTGTTGGGCAATGGTTTTACTTCCAGCACGGTTACGATCTCCCATCGTCGCATTCGTCAATAGCAGTCACGCATATAGAGTGCACAAAAACATAATTGTGGGCAGCCAGTTGGCGTCCTCGAGAAGCGAGTCTCAGAGATATAGTGAGAACGAGATTGAGTCTTTTCTACATCAGGTTGTGGTCTGTAAAATCCATTGCGGTCTGTAAAATCCATTGCGGATATCTGGTTGCTTGGAGTACCGGGGCTCGAGTGAGGCGGGAGAAGAGGGTAGGCGCTAGTCCTATATAACATAATGGTTGTGAGTGCAGGCGGCAAAGTTCACAAATCAGTGGTCCGCGCGACACAATTCAACTTTTCGAAGGTCTCCCGATATTCGGTCCATCTTCACGACAACTTGGCTTAAAATAAGCCGTGATAAAAATTATAAAAGCAACAATCGGCTTGTGACGAAAATATTCGAGATCAAAACGAAATTGGGAAATCGGGTAACCGGGTGATCAGAACAAAACCTGAATTTCGAACTTTTCCGACCTTACAAGACACTTTGGACGTGAATAAGGCCAGACTAATCTGACAAGTCAAAAAGTCGCTAAATGAGATCAATATCGCTAACTGAAATCTTACATCTGCCTTACATCCATGAAAACCTCATGAATCGGAGAGCAAACGCGAACAAGTACTGGTATGGGCCAACTCGTGGACGAGTGGATGGGTCAGAGTGCAACTGAAGATACACACAATGTAAGAACTGACATCAGCACTCTCAACCCCGTGCATTTTTAGATCCTCCGATTCCGCCTGAAGTCGAAGGAACTCAGCCTTCCGGATTGAAAGACAGGCACGGGCTCCAACCACTTGATTTTGTCGCACTTTCAGCAGACGGGAAAACTTGTGAAACCACATAAACTATATACTGTAATCATGCTACTCTTGCATAGCTTGTGTAGACTGCTTCTCCGTTGACACTTTAACCTTGATCTTCGCCTGTACTTTGGGTAAGGTGAGGCTGGGGTCAGCTTGCAGAGCAAGAGGAGCCTTCACCATGTGAATGCTTTGCTCCAGCTCCGCCAATCCCTCCCTTCTCTCCTTACTCTTGTTGCCCTTCATTCTGCATTGACGACAACAACAATTAAAGTCAACAAATCGTTCCCATGGACGTGCCAAAGACATTCACTTCGTACGAAAATCTTCAAGCTACCATACAATATGCGACGAACAGACGGAAACAATTAGCCTTTACTTTACATAGGACGTACGACATCATCTACTATGCGATTTTGAGCTCTTCGACATCAGTGTATAAAACCTGGTACGCTAATTTGCCCTCGATTTTACCGTAAACAAACATCGTTTCGACAGCATTTTCTCACCGAATCCATTCGTCAGAATCTTCTGTGGATAAATAAACATACGTTTCAGCATAAAGAAACCACTAAAATATGATAGGGAGTGTCCACAAACCTGCTCTCCCAGAACTTCGATTCTCGCTTAATGCGGACCTCCTCGATCTTCTTCATTGCCTTGATGGTGTTCTCCACCACCACCCTGTCATACCTCTCAGGCCTGTTTCTCCTCCGCTCCAGCTCAAACGTCGTGTCCTGAAACCGCACCACGCTCATAAGCATACAGTTGTGGCACCACTCCTCCGCGAAAGCACTCCATCCGAAACAGGTGAGGTACTTGAACAAAGTGAAGCCGAACAGAAGAGTACGAAAACAATCTCTAGAAAGAGTATGCACGATCGTACCTGCGTCAACTCCTTGCCATGAAGCTTTCGGTAAGCTTTAGTCCACTTCACTTTCCGGGGGTTGCGCTTCATTTTGAAATTCTTGTGACATTTTGACCTACAGAACTTGAAGACCTGCCAATTCGTCGAGAGGAGGATTTCAGCAAGAACGGAAAAAAGTCGATGGGACTACCAGCCCAAATTCGATACGACGAAAATTCCAATTCCAGCCCCTTTTCGCGGGACAAAACGCACGAAAACAGGAACCGCAATATGCAACGGCTCACGACATGGCGAGGTGGCACCAAAAAAAGGGAGCCCAAATTCCTCACCCATGACTATTACGATAGCAACCCGACAGAGACACCACAAAGGGGAGGCAAAAATCCAAACAGGCAGGCAGGAATAACAAGAATCATCGACGAGAAAAACCCCATCTCCCTCGAGCCAAAACCCCAAAATTTCCATCATTTCGCACACTGGCGAAAGCGCACCTTGGCGTCGTTGCGCACGAACTGAATGCCGTGCCCAGGGTAGATGGTGGACGAGCAAAACCAGCACTTCTCGAGTCTCATCGCTCGCGATTATGGACCTGCGCTCATGGAATCGCAGCCCTGCAGCAGCACCGACGACGCACTCGAGGACGAGTGCCAAAGAGTCTCCGGAGCCCTACCCCGCCAGCTCAAGTAAACTCTCGGCACCGCGGACCTCCTCTACCCGCATCTGGCCCTAACTAATTTGGAGGCGTCCGCGTTCCCAGGTGCGCTTCTGCGAATGCTTCTAAAACCCACACCACCGACCTCCGCCAGATTTGGCGATTAGGGTTCAAGGCTCTCGCCTATGTCCCGACCCGACCCCGCGTTCGTCAACGGGACGGAAGCTTCTAGCGCTCGTGGAAACAGAGTCGTCGACGGGGACAGGGCAGAGCAGCAGAACGGGAATGGAGGAGGAGGGTTCTGCTCTGTGATCATCTGGCGCTAAAGTGGCAATTTGATCAATTGGCCGGAAGGGCCGGAGGGATGTGAAGGCGATTCTTTGCGAGCCGATCGTGTGGATCGATCGCAGGTGTTGGTTTTTTCTGGTGGTGGAATTGGGGAATTGGGAATTACCGTGAGTGGCGAGGTTTTGCGACACTGGGGGAGTTCGGAAGTCGGACTTCTGCAGCTGCTGGCTGATCGTCCGGGGAATTTGGCATTAGAGAAGGGCGGAGTGAAAGCAGTAGAGTGTGAGCTGAGAAGAGTGCTGGGCAATTTGCCGGGGAATCGCGAGGTGTGTGGGTGGCTGAAATAGAATTTTGATTGGTGGAATTGAGAGGGATTAGATGCTGGCCGTCGTTGCTCCAACCATTTACGGGCGGAGTGCGTCGGCTCTGCGGAGAGTCACTCGCCCGCTTGGCGTAGGGGCACAATGTAGAGAATCGGTTGGACTTGATCTGCCACCACTTCTTGCGCTATGGAATTCTGTCAAAGCTAGGTCCTCCTTTGGCCCCAATTCCGCACCTCAGTGGGGCCGTCTGCTCTCATCAGCGTCTGGTGAATCCGGGGATGGATCGGACAAGTCTGACAAAGCATTTAAAGAGGGTGAAGGCCTTTTGCCGTCAGAGAACGAAATTGCACCAGAAGATGGCTCGAAAGGTACTGGAGAAAATGGACCGGGCGAAGGAAACAAAGGAGGGAAAAAATTCTTTGACAGGTTGAATCCCTTCAAAAGGTCTGTTTCAGATAAAGAGCCAGAGGAGTCTACAGCTGAAAAGGAACCAGTAGAGGTGCACGCAGCCGAGAGAGATAGCGCGGATAATTCCTCCACAGATGACGAACCCGTTGTTTCGGCCGCAATTGTCCCGAACAGTCCCAGGCCGGAAAATTTTCCCAAGGTACATGAATTGAAACAAACGTCACATATGTGGAGGCCATGCTCATTGGCCTTGGAGAGTAAGTTTGTGTCGAACAGTACCGCCTCACGAGTGGCAATGCGGAGGACATTCAAATGCATATGTATGAAAGAGCGAAAATTTAAGAGGAAACCGGACCGTACTATCTCTGTCATAAGGATATGGGTCTTCTGTTCGTGTTGCACATATGAGGATTGATGATATTTTCTCTTCTTGTTCTTATACCAACCCATCGATAGTAATTAGTCACAGCCAGGGCGATAATTATCAGTCAAAAATTCAATGAGTACAGTGTTTTGTTCAAACTGCAGGTCGTTGCTATACCCTTGACAAGAAGACCACTTTTCCCTGGCTTTTACGTTCCCTTCTCCACTAAGGTACGAGATTTTTCTCCTTTTGCCCTGTGTCTGGATTGTACAGAAGCTTTTTCACAGATTTGTATCACTGTCTTTTCTTTCTTTGACACGAGTACGTTGTAATGTCCTTAACTGGTATTAAATACGACAATGGGATTAATAGTTCGACGGCATGTTTCATATGAGAGATTTAAGTATGTTATCTTCGTGTTCCAATGCTTTTTTCTCAGGACACCAAGTTGGCCGCAAAGCTTATGGAGTTAAGAATGCGTGGAACTCCTTGGGTTGGCACATTTCTTGTTAAAGACGGCAGCCGCAAGAACAAAGATCCTGTGCCATTTCCAGGTGGAGATGGAGACAAGGACGATGAGGAGCTTCATGGGGAAGAACTGTACAAGTCTCTACATGAGTATGGGACTTTTGCACAGGTTTTATCGTCTGTCCTAGTATCAATGCATCGCACTTCTTCCTAGTCTCCTTTCCATGTCTAGGCTGCGTTCGATATGATGTGTCTTAAAAGGCATTCTATGTATGTGATGAATCTGTAATCAAAGAGTTTTGGATGCCCCCCCGCCTGCCCCGCTGTTGTCCTGTCCCGCAGTTCTCTTATGTTCTGCTTTCAGTCAACCTCCTTCCGCCCTCCATTCTCCTACCCCAAGTCCCAGTCTGTGACCCTTTCCATTGGGCCACAATCACTTGGTGTCCAGCAAACAATTCAGTTGGAAATTTATAATCTTCAATCTCTAACTGAATATACCCGGCTGCTGCTGGCGCCCCCCTGCTGTCCTGTCCCGCAGGTCTCCTGTGTCCTGCTTTCAGTCAACCTCCTTCTGCCCTCCTTTCTCCTACCCCCAAGTCCCAATCTGTGACCCTTTCCATTGGGCCACAATCACTTGGTGTCCAGCAAACAATTCAGTTGGAAATTTATAATCTTAAAGTTCTAACTGAATAAATCCTGCTGCTGCTGGCGCCCCCCTGCTGTCCTGTCCCGCAGGTCTCCCGTGTCCTGCTTTCAGTTAACCTCCTTCCGCCCTCCTTTCTCCTACCCTCCCCTCTTCTCTCCTGCTGCTGGCGCACGACTTCACAGTTTTCCAAGTTAGTCATAATTGATCACGTTCGCGCAACCAATCTCTTTTCTTTGTGGTTATGAGAGTCATTTGGGTTCATGGTTAGTGTCAAGACCAGGAAGTTTAGTTGATTCACTTTTCCTGGGTACTTTTGGGTGCTGAAAATGTTGGGTATAGTAGATTGTGAACATCTGAGTAGTCACGCGCATATTTCTGTAAATCTCACTACCACCTCTGGGTGTGAGGCCATTGGAGCAAATAATTATTAATTTATTCGTAAACTTTTCAAAGCCTTTTACATGAATCTAAGGTCCTGATCAATCACATTATTTTTGTGTTTCTCAGATCACAAATGTGTTCAGAGCGGTTGATGGTGGAGAAGGTGTTTCACAGTTTCTGCTCATGGGACATCGCCGTTTGAGGCTCACAGGAGTAGTAAGTTAGCCCCCTTTTTTGCTTAAGAGTGTTGTTATTTGAGATATGAGTTCGTTATCGTGACGAAATCAGATAATGTTTTGTCATGTGGTTTCGAGAGCGACAAAGTCTGAAGGCCCGACATTCTGTTTTAACCATTATTGATGGCATTTGTGATATTTTCTGTAGGTGGAAGATGATCCCCTCTCCGTGACTGTTGAGCATGTCAAGGTAAATTCCTCTTCATTGTATATCGAACTGAGTTGCTTCGTTACAAGCTTACTCCTTTGGGACATTTGCAACCTCTATTTTATCTCATATATCCTGGGGCTTGTATATAGTCATTCGGATGAGTTAGTAGAGGCTTTCTTGTCTGATATTTAGAAACTCCTCATTGATCGCTCGGGAAAGTTTCAATACGAAAGGGGGCCTCTGTATTCCCAATTTATACCTTTCTCATTTTTGTGACTAATTTTATTTCCACTCCCCAAATACTTAATGTGTTCATTTTAGCACAGCTTAGCCAGGGAGGTATGGCTTTAGGCTTTTATAGCGACACTCAGTAATGAGGAACGTTACCTACACACTTGCAAACTTTCAAAGTTGTATGATTACATCTTATGTGTGACATTTGTTTCATATCATCTTGCTAAGCTGCAGGTCAAGATGGAATTTTTCTTCAGAAGAATACCTTCTAAACTCAGTCATCCTCCCGCTGCTCATGTTGAGTAATTGTACTTCATCTTGCTCAACAAATTTGGATTTGTACAGGACAAGCCATATGATGGCAGTCAGGATGTAATAAAGGCAACTGTGATGGAAGTGGTTACAACAATGAAAGACCTTATTCGGCTCAATCCTTTGTACAAAGAACACATACAGCTCTTCATCCAGGTATGACATATGACATATGTATGTTGACCACTTGCATTGCCGAATTCATATTGAAGTTGAAGATTTTACAACCAACTGACAAGAACCTGTTTGGATGTGACAGCACATGGGCGAATTCAACGCATCCAAACTTGCCGATTTTGGAGCTGCTTTGACCACTGCAGACGAGCCTTCTTTGCAAGAGGTTCTTGAAGAGCTGGATGTAAGATCATATTCTCATCAATGAAGCATATGTGGTTATTTAAGAATGCTATGTAACGTATCTGTTCTTTACAGCTCAATAGTTCCTGTGCTTCGGATTATGCCTTGAGTATTGTTGCTTTCCGGGTTTGTACTTTTCGGTCTCCTTGTTTATTTATCTATGAGAGCAATGCACGCACCACAAAAAATAATGATTTGTGTTCAAAGTAAATACTATTTAGGTTAACACGAGTCGGACGCTTTTTAGGCTCGACGTGAACGGATTAACCCTTTTCCTTTGAGCATATTGAAACCGCAAGTTTACCAGGGTAATGTACAGTCCAAGAAATAAGTAACAGTTAGATGGCATTAATGTAACATGGTAAGCCCGGATTCCTCTACTCCATATGGAGGTCCGATCATTCACGTGCTATTCCAATTTCTGCTCTTGTGGAAGTCCATGTGCTAACAGCCTATCTATGCATGCACCTCAACTGGACGAATCTCTTCTCTCTTGGGTTGATTACTTCAAACCTTTCAATCGTTCACATTTTTTACCTCTTTCTATCTGTGTATAGAACAGCCACTCAAATCAATCATTATGATTGACGGCACTCAAAAAGGAAAGATATTATGACCAAGAAAACAAGGGACCCTTATAGAACTGTACGCCAATAACTGCAAACCTCCAGTGTTAACGAGTTTACATATCAATACAGGACCAGTGGAAGAGGTCATAAGAGTTAATATGCTAGAAGTGATGAAGAATTACATCACCTAACAGCAGCAAAATATCCAGCTTGTCCTAGAGTCAAGCCACAGATAGGCATCGAGGTAGTGTCATTTCAGTGGTCTTCCACCTCCTTACTGGAGCTTCAACAACACCACTCGTTGGGTTCGATGTACAGGAGTCTATTGTGACGTTCGTCACTTTGATGCATATTTTGGTACTAATTTTGCTTCTAACTTCAGCACGATGCTTAATTGATGTATCTATTTCAGGTAACAAAACGTTTGTATATGACGTTAACGTTGCTGAAGAAAGAGCTGGAGCTCAGCAAGCTTCAGGTACTGTCCGGCAATATAGCACATGATTCTATCTTTTATTGTCATTTCTTTCCTTGAATGTAGTCTTCATTTACCTGACTATGGAGATATCGCCTATGTCTTCATGGCTCTTCTCTCTTGAATATGGAATCGTGTAATTATCAAGGAATCATTTGTAGATCTCAGATTTTGAGAAATATTTGTCTATCCAAAATCTGATCAATCGCTGTGACTGGACTCTGATATTCAGGCATCGATTGCTAGAGGAGTGGAAGAGAAAATTAGTGGAGAGCAACGCCGTTTCTTTTTAATGGAGCAGTTAAAAGCTATCAAAAAGGTAAAGTTTGTATACTACGAATGTGAAATTTGATATTGTATATTATTCTTAAGCTTTCTCACCATACCTAACTCTAATCAGCACCAAGATAAGAAAAAGCTTGAACCATGAACTCTTTCTTGAGTTGATTGATTAACTTTCTTAATGTGTCATGTTAACAATCGCGCTTAATTGCAAAAGTCACTCGTGTATGAATGATCTCAAAGTTGGTGTATTTGACATCTAATTCTTCATTTTCATCTTACTCATTATGCTTGCATTGCAGGAGCTGGGCCTAGAAACTGATGACAAGACAGCATTAACAGGTATTTCGCTTCTCTATAATCCCTCGCATCTCTTTCATCAAATACAATAATTTTACGAGTAATCTTCGAAGGATTTCATGCAAATCCGTAAGAAGCGTTTTTCATTCGTTAATATGAGACAGCTCACAATTTGTCCAAAAATATTTTCTACCCGTTGGGATGTGCTGTCTCACTATGTGGGAATGTTTTTTTCGCGTGTGTGATGAACCTTCATCATGCACTGCCTTCTTACAAGGTTCCTGGCAATGTTGGATTTCATATGTTTGCCAAATACCTGACCGCGCACCCTTTTTGTGGACTGTACAGTGAAGTTTAGAGAAAGGCTCGAATCCCGCCGGCAAGGGTGCCCGGCGCATGTTCTTCAAGTAATAGACGACGAGCTGAATAAACTACAAGGACTGGAATCCA
Source organism: Marchantia polymorpha subsp. ruderalis (assembly GCA_037833965.1). NCBI lineage: Eukaryota > Viridiplantae > Streptophyta > Marchantiopsida > Marchantiales > Marchantiaceae > Marchantia > Marchantia polymorpha. The sequence goes on along the minus strand of AP031351.1, from coordinate 26,680,942 downwards.
GCTCTAGCGAATTTAACGTCACACGAAACTATCTGGACTGGCTTACATCCTTACCATGGGGTCAATACAGGTGCCAGATCTTTCAACGGACAAGTTCTGGCACTTTCAAACGATAAAATCTCTCACTAGAGCTTGATTGACACAATATTGGGTGTGCAACATCTTTGATATTCGGGTATCCTCTAGTTTTTTTTTAAATGTCCCATGTTGTCAATAAGAAATTAAGCAGTCAAGAAAAGTAAAGAGGAAGGACTTTAGCTGAACAATGTAATAAATCAGATCAGCAATGGATGTCTTAAATACTTTTGTTTAGCTCAAATTCAGTTTAGAGCATTATTTCACATTCTATCTCGTAAATATTGGTTTGACCATTTATGATTGTCACAGTGAGGAGAATTTCGATGTGGGACGAGCGCAAGAAATTCTAGATGCCGAGCACTATGGATTGGCAGATGTTAAAGAAAGGATATTGGAATTCATTGCAGTCGGAAAGCTTCGTGGATCTGCTCAAGGTAACACCTGTTTGAAGATGTAGATGACTTTGCTAAATGTTTGCAACCAAGATGCTAGTACTTGACCTTTCATGAACTGCTCTACAGGAAAGATTATTTGCCTTGCGGGTCCACCTGGAGTTGGGAAAACAAGCATTGGGCGATCAATAGCCCATGCGCTAAACAGACAGTTCTATAGATTTTCTGTCGGAGGTTTAGGTGATGTTGCTGAAATCAAGGTACTTGTGATAACTTTTATGCCCGATTGCTGCGATTGTCGAGTTCTGAGGTGGACATGAACCCTGTCGTCCAATGTGGTTCATATACACCTGAGTTATAGATTTATAGAGTTACAACTCATTCGAATCTCAAACATGGTATATTTGAATTTTTTAGCTAACTTACAATGTGCTCCCAACACACGTACTCAAAAATCTTCAAAATGTGGTCCCCTGTAGGGACACCGGAGGACATATGTGGGAGCTATGCCTGGGAAGATGGTACAATGTTTGAAAGCAACTGGCACAGCCAATCCACTGGTTTTGATTGACGAGATAGATAAGGTATGTACATATGTGCCTCTCATCTTCATGAATCAATGACAAAAAATGTACTGTCATTTACAGCACTCTATGAGAGGATTTGTCTTGAAAGATTAAATATGGTGCTTAGATGAGTCGGGCCACTTTGAGTAGTGTTGATCTGACGTGAAATTTGTCGTTTATTTTCATGCTGAATTACGGCCCTCTGTTAAAATCACTATGCAAAGAATCCTACTTGATTTTATCTTGTGTTTTTGTCGTTCAGCTGGGACGTGGACATACAGGAGATCCAGCAAGTGCGCTCTTGGAACTGTTAGATCCTGAACAAAATGCCAACTTTCTTGACCACTACCTAGATGTCCCGATTGATCTGTCAAAGGTGTGTCCCGTCTGACGACGCATCAGAATATTTACTTCATCTGAGCATACAACCATGTGTGTCGACTCCAGTTTTGAACGATATAATTTATCAACACTGCGTTAAGGGAATAGATGAACATGATTGTTCTGACAGTGATTCTTGTGTAGGTACTCTTCGTATGTACAGCGAACGTTGTGGAAAGTATTCCGGGACCTCTTCTGGATAGAATGGAAGTCATCAGATTAGTGGGTTACATCACAGACGAGAAAATGCATATTGCTCGTGATTACCTGGAGCGCGCTGCCCGTGAGGGCTCTGGAGTAAAGCCAGAACAAGTATGTGTATAACATTTTGAACCTATGTTTTTCTGTTGTGGTCTGAATGTTATCTCCAAGTGATTGTGGTTGAAGTTGAGGACTTCAAAGACTTTTCTTTGAGGATATAATGTGGCTTCAATCCTAAGACATTCCTTGCTGGCAGGTGGAAGTTACAGATGGTGCTCTTCACACATTGATAGAAACCTATTGCCGTGAGGCAGGAGTGCGAAATCTTCAGAAGCACATTGAGAAAATATATCGAAAGGTAAAGTAGTTGTCAGTTTTGACGTGCTTTCAAGGTTGAGTGTCTGGATAAGAGAATTATGGGCACACTGGTGTTCTAGACCAGTGTTTTCAGTTCAATCAGTCTGCTGAAATGTGTGAACCTCTTGTGGGCCCTTCTTATCAGATTGCACTGAAGTTGGTCAGAAGTGATCTTTTGAAGAATGGAAAAATCAACAACTCTAACGTGCTTGCCGAGAGCGCAAGTGGAACAGAATCGAATGGAGAAAGAATTATAGAAGAGCTACTAGACAGCGGAGAAGTTGCAACCTTGAAATCAACAGATTCAGCCACAACCCTGTCTGAAGATGGTGAATCTGAGGTACTTCAATTTTCAATTGTATTGTTCTCGGGGCATGTAATTCTGTTTTTGAAATCAAGCTAGTTGAAGAAACACGGTTATCTTTTGTAAGTAACATGACATCACGTGACGAAAATCTTAACTTGCAGACTTCGAAAGTTACAAAGAAAAATGAGGAATCGACTCCCATAGAAGCTTTGTATGTTGATGATTCAAATCTTGCTGACTACGTCGGCAACCCGGTATTTCAAAGTGACCGACTCTACGACCAGACTCCTCTTGGTGTTGTGATGGGTCTCGCTTGGACTGCTATGGGAGGCTCCACTTTGTATGTCGAGACCAGGGTGATAGAACAGAACGCAGGCAAAGGCTCGCTTCAAATGACGGGGCAACTGGGTGATGTCATGAAAGAAAGTGCGACTATAGCACATACAGTGGCCAGAGCAATTTTGCGCGAAAAGCAGCCCGATAATTCGTTCTTTTCAGATTCTAGACTGCACCTGCATGTTCCTGCAGGTGCTACTCCGAAAGACGGACCAAGTGCGGGGTGCACTATGATCACGTCGATGTTATCATTGGCTATTGATAAACCAGTGAGAAGAGATGTTGCCATGACTGGAGAGGTTACCTTGACAGGGCGTGTCCTTCCGATCGGCGGGGTAAGATTCTTCTCCTAGGTTGATCAATTCGTCTGCCAGCTGGATCTGATGGCCTGTATTGTGCAGGGGATTCAAAATAAGAGATTCTCAACCATGAACTTTGTCCTGAATTTTGAAGTTGAGTCGGTTGTTATCACGCTGTGATGATGAAGTTTTTGAAGTTGTGTTGACCATTTTTCTAATGCTGCCGAGGACCACAGTTCCACATTGTGTGTCACAACTCCAATACATTTGACCGACATGGATGGAGGGATGAGTAGAATACGAGATCTTATGTCCTACGTGATGTGTTCAGGTAAAAGAGAAGACAGTAGCAGCCAGGAGGAGCGGTGTCAAGGTTGTCATCTTTCCCAGTGCCAACCAACGCGATTTTGACGAGCTTCCAGCTCATGTGAAAGAAGGTATCGAAGTTCATTTTGTTGACAATTACAGCGAAATATTCGATATCGCATTTTGCGAACGCCAGTCACAGGCGGGTGATAACTCACCGCAGGCTGCCGAGGTCGTGCAATCCGTAGACGTTTCACCCATGTCCGTGAAACATTTCTACAGTTTCTGAGACTCGTTAGTTCAGATCGATCATTATCGAAATTCTTTTAGTGCTGTAACCATTACACGCTTGTAGCTCTCCCACATCTGGTGTCTGCTATAAGCGAGGAGCACGAGAAATATTCTGGTGTAGGCTCTAGTTTCTGCTGTCGTCGAACCAGAATCGGATTTGTAGTTTTGATTTAGAAATGAGCTGTGCGCACATTTTTATTCTATAAATTAATCATGAAGGAGAAGGTCAAGCGATAAAATAATTCGTACCATGTATGGTGAGGGATGACAGTTGTGAGGAATTGGTCATGTTGAGAGTGATAAAAGTATGGTGCTTTAATTGATGTGAACGATGTCAAACAATTGTCAGGTTTTGGAATGCAATTTTTATCTTCAGAATTGTGATTGGAAAATTTTATTTTTCTCTTTCATATTTTTGCAGATTTGTGTATGTAAATGTTGATTTATGTTTATTTCCTTCTCTTTCTCTTTTGCTGAATGAATTAATTTATAATAATGAATGAGATAGTATTTTTTGTGATTTTCTGTATTTTTCCTTCATCCCTCGTTCTGATTACATCTTTCAACAATCGGAGAATATATTTGATTTTTCCTTCCCTCACATTTTCCCTCATTGGCCATTTCCATGTGTAAATTTTTACATATTCTTATTTCTTGAGGGTATAAACTATTTCATCATAGTTACTGTACACATGCTGCTCTTTATCTCCTTTCAGTCTTGCATTCGTTGTCATTCCATGCACCATTACGTTCTCTCTTTTCTCATTACTGCCCGTTAACATGCGTAGTGATTGGTCCTTGCATGTTCCGTCTACTACTCCCACATTTCTCATTATTGGCCATTGGCTTGTATAATCATTTGTACTTGCTTTAACAATAAGTTGTACAGACGTCAAATTGACAGGAAAAAATGTAAATAGAACATTCGCCCACCCTCTCCCGACACAATGTGCGACGAAACCACTTTCCAGAATGTTGAAATCGAAGATTTGACACAGCGCTTCGTTCGAGATTTGAGGCGCATGTATCCTCTACACAAATATGCATGATATTGACACAAGTCTGTAAGCCTACAAAATACACGGATAACTAACGGAAGCTATCCAAGAGTGATCTATTTTCATTTGTCGGTGGCGGAAGATTCTCCAGTCACAGAGTTGGTAGCGCCAGTGATCTTTCCCTTCAACTCCTCGATATCTTCGACGAGCTCCTTTCGGCTTGACTGCACCCATTCAACTCTATTAGCTCTACTCAATGATTATTTGAGGTGAGTAGTGAAACAATGCATATGTTTATTTGCCGTTGGACCTTTATAATAAACCAGATCGGAAAGCAAGCAATCATGTCTTACCTTAAAGAGAAGGTATCGGTACACAAACCATCCGGTGTATCCCAGACCGATCAACTCCATCAGCTTTGGCAACTGTAGGAGCAAGACACATTCAGTTAGTCGCCGAGGTCATCGCTTCCTTAACGAAGATGGCACGACAGCCGACGAAGGCACTTTAATAAACCTGGGCCAAGGAACTTACCAAAGGAACGGAATTGATTGCACCAACGATGGTGGAAGACAGCCATAGGGCAACCAGGGCACCACCTCCGTACACAGCTACGGCAGACTTGTTCTCAATGGCGTCCCACTGTAAAGAAAAAAACATTAACCATTGGTTAGATGGTCCCAGTCCGTTGCATTACGGGTATGCTAATGATCGCTCCTGAGCACACTAAGCACGAGGCCACAAACTACCATACCTTAGCCTTGAGATCACCGACGACGTCATCGAGCTGCTTGGAGGGGTCAGAAGTTTCGTCTGATGAGGCTGCCCTCACAACAAGGGGCTGCAATCTCAAGGACCCTACAGCGGAAAGATAATGCTGATCAGTACGCAAGCACGTACGAACTCGGGGGCATCAATCTGAAGAGAAACCCACCACACTTGGTTCCAAGAGTCAAGCAAAGGGTTTGAGAGCAAACACAGACCACACGCTTCACATAATTTAACATGGTGCAGGCAGGCCCCATGAGATATCCCTCGCTGCCCTCGACATTGTTCAGGGTGGGCTTCACAACTCTTCCTTCTAGGTTGCAGAGCAATGTTAATGCCGTTCTCCCAAACACGAAGAATTCTTCGCTATGCAACCGACTCAGACGACCATGGAGGGGGCAGGCCATGGCCGTCAAGACGTGGTGTTAATGTACGCACCCAGCAGTGATTGCACACACTGCAGCAAAATTCTCCACCCAATTCGAGAAGGGAAATTTCTCGAACCATCCCCAAACGAGAATTGCGCCAAGAATTCTACCTCACTCCATTGCCACGACACCAGAGCCACAAACCACACACAAACCAAAACCGACTCCACGGGCAGGGAAGTGGTAAGCAGCTCCACATGCGCCGAGCCCTTACCTCTCCGGGAAGCATTGCTACTCCTGACAGCAGCTCCGAAGACGGTTCTCTTGCAGAGAAGCAGAGGGCTGGAGGACGCAGAGCAGCTGACGGAGCTGCGCGACACGGCCGCGGAGCTCACGGCTGCTGCGGACGCTCCGGCTACGGCTGCCACGCACGCCATGTCTCGGAAATCTCCCGATCAATCGATCGTTCGAAAGACAGATCGCCCTCGCTCCTCGCTCCTCAGCAGCAGCAGCAGCAACAACAACAACAACAACAAAACCGGGCTCCGCTCGAGGCCGCGAGCAGATGAGGCTAATAGCAAGAAAAGGGGCACCGGCAACTTTCAGGCAGCCTAGGGGACTGGGGCAGGGGCAATGGGCGACTGGAGGACTGACCCCACGAGATCGATTTCAAACTGCGCCAATCGACGGCCGCGTGCTCATGGATTTCCGCAGCTTGATCTTGCACCCGCTACAAGATAATATTTGCGCTCCGCTTCTCGACGCTCCCGTCTCTACCCCTCGCCTTTCGCCTTTCCCCTTTCCCCTTCCGCCTTCCCTTTGGGGGCTTTGTCGCGGGGCTTGGCAGCCACCTGGAGAGGGAGGGGGGTGCAGCGGGGCTAACCTGAGGTGGACGCGCCGGGGCAGGGGCTGGGAGTGGCCTGGTTCTCGGGTCGCCACGTGGACGGAAGAGGGCTGGCGCGGATTGGCCGACGCATGGTATCGTAGCCGTCCGCTTCCGCGTGGCCGAGGAGCGTCATCTGCTGCGCGGGTGGGACTGGCTATCGGCTGTGAATGGGGAGCACGGATGGCGATAAGGTGACTGCCGGAGCCGGTCGCGGGGTTCTGCTTGTTTGGGGATGCCGGCGGTCGACAGGTGGACTCCGAGTGCGAGCGTTCCATGCACTTAGCATGCGCGACTCGCGACTGAATATCTCGCAGCCTATCAGAGCCTGCGGACTAGCGATCCTTATCCTGCAGATATTCTGGACTTTGGAGCCTTCTCGCATAACGATTTTAGAGAAAGCCCCGTTATCAATCATTTCATGGCGCTCAGTTCCCTTTTGCTCTTGCTCTTGACCTTTTCTGCGTTTAACTCTCTTTCAGCTCCGGGGAAAAAAAACCGCCCTAACTCCCTTGGTCTGAAATCCTTCCTCCTTTGACCTGCTTTCCGATCAATAAATAAAGTGATACCTTAACTAGGAATTTTTGAAACTTGCTTCACATTCCGATTTATTTTAATGAATACTTGATTATGTTATATGCACCAAGGGAAGAACATGGTAATCCAGTTATATTATCACATGCTACATGTTGTACCAAATGAAGAATGTAGAATAAGATTATATCATCCTTTTTTTCATAAATATTGATTTAATTATAGTTGAGTTAAAATTTTATATTGAAACTTATATTTGATAAATATTCAAATACCATTTGAAGATTTTATGATATACCATATGATTTGTTTCATTAAAACTACAAAATACACTGTTAGAAAAAAGTTTTAGGACATCTTCAGGCTGTTGATGTGATAATGGGATTTGAGGTCCAAAGTTACTAAGTTTCAGCGAGATCTTATAGATAAATGATATTTCATAGTTCATGATACTGATCAGGTTTCAGTATATAGCATTTTCCACCATGTTACACTTAGAGTGTAATTAAGAGCTTAGCTTCTATACATTATCTCTATTCAAATTGGAGACAACAAAAATAATTTATAAAATATGGCATGAGTTGTAATAGCTGCTGCTGACATATTCATATTGCAATAAATCTCCTTTTTGCAGGGCTTTGCAATTCTTCGCGTGGGCGAGAACTCTAATTGGCCCTTCTTAAGTTTCTTACCTACTTGTACAAACCATTTTGGACCATCCAAAGATTACGAAACAGACCCGGAGGTCCCTGGCTTACCTCTCAATCATGTTTGAACTTGATTTAAATATAAAAAAGAACTCAATTTCAAATAATAGGTTAAAATTAAAATAAAGCTTTCATCATTAATAAAATAAGATAACATATTTTTTAAATAATATTAAAATATTATATTCTATTAAATAAAAATTAAATAATCCATTATATTAAATAATCGGTAATTAAACAAGTATCGAACATAGAAATTATTTAAAATTTTCAAAAAAATCTAATATATATTATACGAATCTTCAAAAAGATAGAAATGTCCAATAGATCTTGCAATATAAGATTCAAATTTTTTTTTATAACATTTTATAAATATTATATGCACATAAATAATCAAATAATTTATAAAATATTAAAATTAACATCTTATTGAATATTTTTATTCTAATTTTATATATATATATATATATATTCAAAATTGAAAAAAATATTATATTTGAATTATATAGTAAATTTTTTAAATATTTATCTGTTTTTTATAAAATTTCACAATTATTAACCTTTTTAAAAATTAATAAAAATAATCAATAAACGTCACTATTAATCAATTTGTTAATTCATCAAAAAATAAAAAAATCATACTTGTGATAATAAAATTAAGATCTAGATAAGATAATTAAGATCTAAGAATTATGAGTAATTATATCAGTTGATGTTATTATATGAGTAATTACATGAATTGATTATACTCTGTATGATGTGAAAAAATAAATTTTTAAAACTAACCGTTCTAAAAGTATTAAAAAAACAAAGATTTTATTGTTATCAAAGTATGATTAAATAAATCTGCATGAAATAGATATTATTATGAAAAAAAAATATGTCATCTAAGGTTTAATGTCATCAAGTAGTTGAACTATATAAATTATTACAGTTTCTATAAAAAATGTAAGAAATTACTATACAGTATTGATGAATTTTAAAAATACTACAAGTATTTGAAGCTAATAAATTACACCATAGATTGCAATAGCACAAAGATTTAAAAGCATATTGATAATATTATTTTTTCCTTTCAATTTGCAAAATCTTGATGAAGAGTGATGATTTATTAATTTACTTATTTCAATCAATTTTTTATTGTTATTAATTTGTATTAAATCCATTAATTTGTCATTAAAAATATTTTAATTTGATTCAATTTTTAATTAATATATGACATTTCTATAAATTTAATCTATTAGTAATCTTATATTGTCAATCATCAATTTCATCAAGTTTAACATTGCGACATGAACATTGCTTTATTCAAAGATTGTACAAGTATGTTGCAAAAAACATGTAACAATTATTATTGAATTATTGTTCAATTCATTATTCAAAATGATCAGTTCGATAGAACCAATCTTTTTAGCATGAAAACCTTGCAATTTTTATCAATTGATGTATTTGATGTATAACTTTACATATAATTATAATCATATAGAAATATGATAGAATTATCTTATGAAATTTAAACTTTCAAGATTTTTCAAAAATTTCATTTTTTTATCATAAAATGCATCAAAAAAACTTACTTCAGACTTATTTTTTACTATAATTTTTGAGTTGTAGCTTAAATCAATATCACATTAATATGAATTTATCATCCAGATTTTATTTGAAAATTTTAAATTTCAAAATTTTTTGTTGCAAAAGTTATAGATGAAAACTTTTGATAATCGATACTGTCTTGCAATTTTAATGATTTAAAATAAAATCTCAGCTTTATTTGAATTTAAAGCTGATCTATTTACTAGATCGATTGATCTAGTAATTGATTTTAATGTGAAGATAAATTTAAGAAGTACAAAATTTGACTGTTATAATATATGAATCAGAAATCTCTTAGAATTCTAACAATCATTCACATTGCATTTATATTTGAATTTCACTCTTCAACTTTGATAAATTAAAAAAATGTACATTTTTTCATTTTTTAACTACTGTCTAGCTAATCCTACATATCTTATATGTTGCTGAGATTTCAAAAAAAATTGATTCAAGTTATTAGGATTTCCAAAAACCTTTACAAGTTTTAAAACTTCATATAATAGTCTATAGATTTGGGAAGAAAAAAAAGGATATGATTTGCGGATCTTTAAAATCCTTCTGGTTCTTTAAATTAATGCTGACACTCTTACAAATTTCTGATGTTTTGAAATCAGAATAAAATATCTTTTTGCAGCAAGGACAAATTTTAGCATGGAGTACCAAAAAAACTTGAAATATTGAAAGTTCTAACATACAACATATTGCCAGAAGAGTTCTTGCAATAGTCAACATGAAGAAATTCCAAGTCTATTACTAGTTCTTTGGTTTCTTTTTTCAAACTTTCATCAACTCTTTATTCATTAAATGACTTGGAAAAAAGTTTAATGTCCTATATTACTTGCAACAAGGGAGTAAGAAGTCTTGTTTGATCACTTCCACACTACTTGACACTGCCTTTGCTCATAGCAAAGGCAGTGTCAAGTTGGAGTGTATTCTGAGATCACATTGGAATTTCATCATCTGTTTGATGTAAAATTATAGAATGTCAACTCAGTAATTGATAAATTAGATGCTAACTTTAAAGAAGATATGGATGACAGAATCTACTACTTGATATGTGTTTACATTTGGAGATGGGTGAAGTTGGGTTGAGAGCGCAATGGCAAGCAAAGCCCCAGAAGACATCATTTGTTTTGATATTCTTGAGTAGAAAATGAGATTTACATATGAAATTGTGAATCTCTCATTTGATATTCAAAGTGCTATACAGTTGGCTTTGAGTCAAATTATGAACAGTAGATTAAAGTTTATTGGCAAAAAATATCACTTTTAAAACAAAAGTTGTTCGATAAAAAAAGTTAGCTATTTAGGATTGAGATTAAACTCAAGCCTGCATATGATTTATTCAAAGTGATTAATGTTAAGAGTTTTCTGAGATTATGTAAGATTGCAAATTTTACATATGGATACAAACAGAATAGACTAGATATTAGGTTATTTTTACATATGACTTTAGCTCAGTTCTAATTAATTATAGTTTATAGAAGAACCGTATGTCTGGTCTCCTAAAATATTTCATAAATTAATCACATGTTGAAGGTAATAATCCCCAATTATATCGAGATTGTTAACTCAGATTAGCTCTAGCTAGTATACTCATGGCAAGTAATACTAGATAGCCTACTACGATATACAAAAGCTTGTTGTAACCCTAACTTATATCACTGAGATATGATTGAGATACAGCTTATGGATTTTTCTCTTTCCCTTCCTTTTTTCTAAATCTCTTTTCATCCACAAAGCAGATAGGATTATCTCCTTTTTGTGTTTTCGGACGTAACCTTGCCAAACACTCATTTCCTGTAAATTGACTAACGATTACAATCCAGTATTATATATCAGTTTTGTGAACTTTGAGACGCTTTCATCTCATACATGGTATGTATAACAGTTACATGTAACTGTAAGTTTGTCAGATATAAGTTATCTTTAGTATAAATTTGTGCAATATTTCATCTAACTTGCAGATGGAGATCATACACAATGGTGAAGAGTGTAAGAGGGGTATGAAAATGTTACATTACTACTCATGGCTTTACCAAAGCTGTCGAATTTAACCTTTCAGTCATTATCTTTTCTTTCATTTGGCTCAAAGTTGAACTGCACACCACTATCCCGTCTCTCTGTCCAATCACTTATGTGCAGGCCGTTTCTTTATAGTCACAAGCGAGTAGTAAATATTAGATTTTTTCGTTACAAATAAACGTTACTCTCTTTTTATCAACTAAACATTAATTACATGATAACCTCGACAAGAAACCCCTTCAATAGTGCATCTTCAAGCGACATGCATTCACCGTGGACTCAGGAACACTCTCTAAGTTCGGGGATTTGGTGATTTTGTACTCCTCTTATAGACCTTCACTTCGTGGGACCGGATAGTTTGACAACGGTTCCAGAACATCGTTAGTAATCCTGAGCGCCGTTGTGATTACTAAGAAAGATACAACTCTTCTCAAAGTTTTTGGACCTGTCAAGATGACATCGACGAATAAGTTGTCGCAGAAGATATTTCAGTGGAGGCGTTAAAAGTCGTGCGAGGAAATATCTCCATGTGGCAAATAGACCTTCGCGAAGATGATACGGTAGCATGTGATCCAGCTTATTCCCCCTCTTCGAACGTGGTCATGTGTTAAAATCGAGACAGACAACGTTAACAGTCATGTCCTCCATTAATTTTAACGTTACTGCTTGAAACTCACCTGCTAAGTAGGTCAAAGCTGACCAGTTGGAAAAAACAGATCCGTCTACTCGGGAAGAAAACCAGAGCAGTCGAACCAGAGCAGAGAGAATAACAGTCGTGAAAAAGAGCACGGAGAGAAAGAAGGATGCCGACACGAGTCAAAATCCTCTCCATTTGCTCTGCGACAACTCTTGATGTCCACGGCAATTAGTAAGGAGTTGGAGACTGCAAGTGCTATAAGGAGAAATTGGTATAACATCACTCCAAATTGAAAAGTTGAATAAGTCGTCCACTACATCGCCAAAAAGCTAAATAACAAAGCTTGGAATGAGAACTTTTAGCAAAGTTCCCACAGCTTTGCCAGGTTACAGAAGTGCAATTTACAAAACTGCGGAGTTAGTCTGCATGTGACTGGACAGTCCCCATCTCTTCACTTCACCAGTCACTGTGAAGTTCCAACCAATGTCGACGAAGCTACAGCTTAAATGGAGACTTGTTACAGATGAGCTCCAATGTTACACAATTATGGTACGGAGTACAAAGATTCTTCCTACGTTCAGCACCACAGACAGAGCCACTTCTGATATGTTCCTTCTGATCGGCTTAAAAGTATTTAAAAAATCTATCTTTTTTTCTACCACCCTGCCAGACTTGACCACCGACCTACTTAACCCCAGTTGTCTCTAAAACAGATGTGTTCATTACTAACTAGCTATTTCAAGTGGTCGGTTGTGCTGCGTGAACTAGAATCCAGCCTTTCACCCATTAAATTCACATTCTTGTAATATAAACAAAACTGGCCTACATGTTGTACACAAGGTCCTACATTTTTCCCCAAATATGTCATCGGAAACGGGGAGCAAGACAAACCAGTACTTTGATGTACATCCTACGTGCGAATCTTGCTCAGATTAAGCTGCTTAGTTCAGAGCTGACTGACATAAATGAGCAATCTACAGAAAAAAAACTCTTACCAATGAGGTATCACACAACACCGTCTATAACACACACGTCCCAAACTATAGTATAATACTGATTTGTCCAGTGCTATGTTGAATGTGCATTGAGCATCTCCCGATATACCATGTCGATGAAATGATCGTTCTGCACATCGCAAGACCAACAGACGACAAAGAGCGTTAATCTAACTATCAGATCTGCTTCATCAAGACCTGATCTTGATGAGGCAAGAAGCAGGCATGTTGATAGACCATCCATTTCGAAACACTATCGACAACGGCACTAAAAATGTGAAAGAACTCACGAATACCAGAATAAGAACTTTGAAGGGACACAGCTCCATATAAAATAACTGGTACTACAACAACAGAGATACTAATGTTTAAAAATATGCCAAACTGATTGCAGCTTGACAACGGTTGTGCCCTTCTATGACGAAAAGTGCTCCTTCGTAAAAATTTGGACATGAGAGAGCATACGAAAACCGGAGCTGAGATATTCTAGGAATAATGAAACAAAAAATCCATACCTGAAACAAGCGAAAAAGTGCGTCACGGACCCCATCCCTCGTAATCGATAAACCGTGAGGGATAGAAGCAGGTGCTAGAGAAGGTGGTGGGGCTGGGGGAGGAAATGGCTGCAGTAAAGGTGCGCCATGTGATGGTTGCATAGAAATGGATGTCGGAACAAGCGGGGTGACTGCAGGAGCAGAAGAGAGGGGTGGTGGTACAAAGTATGAAGGTTTCAGGAGGATAGGTCCTCCAAAATCAGGTACTTCCAAAGACAGAGGTGGAGCCATAGGGGTGTGCGTGTGGGGAATTCCTGTAGATGGAGGAGAAGGGGAAGGTACAGGCATCGGGGTAAGGTTGGGGGAGGTCACAGATGCAGGTCGTACAGACAAAGCATGTGAAGCAGAAGGAGGTCGAGCAGAGGTAGACGCCGAGGTCTCAGGGCTGCCAATATGTACTGCATTCTGCACGTCCACATGTTTCATCAGTGCTAGGATTCTCAACAAGGAGAGAGAAATTAAACTCAAAGTTCTAAAACTCGTTCAGTAATATAGAATGATTACACTAAATCTCTTGACTATATTTACCAACGGTAGCTCGTAATTGACACCATGAATAAACGAGAATACACAAGAGTTTTCGACCATAACCATATGGACAAGACAGTAACTGAGAAGTAAGTAGTGTCCGTTAGAGTGCCGGTACTTGAGATTGTTGTCAGTAAATCCATTCTCGTTGGATGCCCTAAACCGGTGACATGAACCACTATGAGACTGGTAACCATGTGATTTTTGTACAGCAACTAGATTGGATTTAATAATTTGATTGTTTATTCGATTCCCAATTGGAACAGATCGTCTACGAAACGTTAAAGCTCTTGAAAAAACGACAACAGACAATGTAAGCTTTTGTTAGTTAAGAGCATGGGCTGGTAGAGATATATGACCCTGAAGAATTGCTCCAGAGGCTCTTCCAAAACTTCCGATGCCGTTTGTTGAGGTGGAGCTGAAGGCTCCAAAGGCCCCTCTACAAGGGCAGCTGTAGGAACTGCTTCGAGTTCTTGAAACTCAGAACTGCATACAAATGTCAAAACGAACAAACCTCAATAAAGTTAGCCCAGAATTCCTCTCTTGACAGTAGTGGTATACTTCTGACGCATCTTGAGATTAAAACTCACATTCTCAGCCTTCAAACTTCGAACCAACACTTTTGAGTCCTTTGCATTCATAGTATCTTGACGATGTATGGTACATCTTACGAACGTAAGCCTGACCAAAGAATACAAACAAACCACCGATTTCGGCATCCTACGACGCAAGATTTTAAATCAAAGGCCTAGTGAAACGATGCGGATCTTCAGAATCATTGGAAAACCTGATCTCATTCATACTGGACGTAAGAAAATATGAAGACCAGCGTTCTTCGAGAAGAAAGTGAGCACGCGTAATAGATTTTCTATCGGACAAATATCAACCATTTTGGCAGTAAAACAAATCAGGCTGCTAACTGCACCGACAGAATGAGGAATGATTCTTTATCATGAAAGCCTGTAAATCTCCACGGTATCACAAAACATTTGAAGAGAAAAGGTCAGGTCCTCTTCCTTCTAAGTAAAGAATACACGCATTGTGTGGAAAATCAAACAATTTTCCAGCTCAAACGCACAGTAGAAAGGGATCAATCTCCAGTTGGGAAACGTGCTCCAATGATATCCTCATTTTAGCAAGGGTCTATCTTGTGACCAACTATGGGCAGTACTAAATATTCATGAGTGTAAATACTGGATAAAATTCAGATCGGAAGATCAACGAACTACACTAAGCTAAGCTTTGATAGCATAATTGTCGAAAAAGGGTGTGCGTAGGTTAATTTTTCTGAGAGCACGTCCCTCAAGTACGAAGGAGAGAGCAATTAAAAAGTGCTCAACGTCTGACTTTAGTCTAACACTCT
The DNA here is from genome assembly GCA_037833965.1 of Marchantia polymorpha subsp. ruderalis. Taxonomy (NCBI): domain Eukaryota; kingdom Viridiplantae; phylum Streptophyta; class Marchantiopsida; order Marchantiales; family Marchantiaceae; genus Marchantia; species Marchantia polymorpha. The sequence goes on along the minus strand of AP031351.1, from coordinate 26,665,475 downwards.
GGCCGATTGGCTCTTCACAGTCAAGAAAAGAACAGATCACATGCTCTCCCTAGTTGCTAGAATCATACAGTGCATAGAAAGGGAAACAAACATTGTAGAAGTTCTTCCACTAAGTAGACTTCGAACAGAGAAATCCCGGATGCAAGATAAAAAACCACATCACCATGTGCCCCTCGTTAATCTAGCTGCTATACATGTCAAAACCTGTCTACGGGGCAAGTACGAGTTAACTAGTTCTTCTCTCCAGTACTACTCCCAGCCTGGTGTTCAAGTTTCTCCCTCCCGAGGTCACGATACCACTCCTTTTCCTGCCCGCAATGAGAATATTCACCTCCTGCGCTCTACTAACTTAACCAGCTGAAATTCCAATTTTTTCAGTGTGAGCTAAAGCTCCTCGATATGAAACCAGGAGAAGGGTAAAGGATGTCATTCAGAAGCCCAAGATGACGGCTACGTGGGAAAACCTATCGTGATCCCAAACGCCTTGTGGACAATATCCAATAACGGCTATCAAACCAGTACTCAACTAGCAAGCTGAATATTTCACTGTTTGCATTATTCCGAATGGCAGTTTGAAGACGTGCTGCTGATCTATCTGCTTTTGACAGGCTTAGGAAATGTGCGGTCGAGATTACGTGTAAATACTATACGTAACGTATAATGTGTATGTATTGGTCCAGGGAGGATCTTCCGCGAACTTCGGTAAGAAACAAGTTGCTGCAAATTTTTCTTTCTGAACTTAGGCAAACCAGTACACTGTTCTCGTGCATATGGCTGCGTAAATATGAATTCGAAAATGCGCACGTCCCTGAACAAATATTACTCGGCACACATAAAAGAGAAGGAAGAGCATTTTAATATCCAGATGTACTTAGAAGGTCGGAGCACATCACTGCCGTATCAAGCCAAAAATTCAATTTGAAAATCAATATGTACTAGAAAAATCAGTGCCTGCACGTTGAGTGCTTGTTAAGAAAGTTGCGAAAGAAAATAACCTCGGAGAAGCGTACAATTTGGGCTTCGGCGGAATTTTTGAGAAGGCATTTAGGATCCTACACAAGAAGGGCATAAAGTTAGTCAGCATAACATTTAACTTCTTGGATAAGACGTCCCCCGTAGAAGACACTGCAGGCAACAACAATTCTCTTCGTCGTCAGGCGGGCATTTACATTGACCATTATCCTACGACTTAGGACTATAAACAAGTCCGCACCATTTGTGTGAAGATGGATGAGCTTGAGAAGGAGAGAAATGACACCTAGAGAAGAGCTTCGCCACTTCTTCACACTCCCTTGAGTTGTAAAACCAGATGCCATTCACTTCTTGGGCGGCATTCCGGTACAGCAAATATGGTACTTGCACTTCGTACTCAAAGTCACCAAGAAGATCTTCAACAAGATTTTCTGCTAACAGCATACAGGGCATCAGGCGAATGGCTATGCACAGGGCATGCACAGTTAAACATGTCACCTGAATTTCCAGATGTAGGAGACATCATAGAATTATAGAGAACATCCATGACCAGGGTAGTGTATCAATTCTAGATGGAGAACCACGACCACTCTGTACGTTTCAGACCTCGAAGTAAAGCCAAAATCGTTCAGATTCACAGTGACCATGCGGAACGAAAATAAAACCGGAATCTTATTCTAAGCCCATCTCCTGGTCCTTTCAGTTATCATTTTGAATGAAACCTGAGTCTCTGCATACGTAACTGATCGTTGAGATTTCATTGAAAAATGTGGGCAAGTAAGAAGTTGGAGAAAAGTTGGAGACGCGAACCTGTACTACGCCGATTCATAACGATAAACTGGAACCGAGGTTGTGTTCGCCTAGAGATGAAGGAACAGGTGGTACATCAGGAAAGCAGAATTTTTATTTAAAAAAAAAAAAACGAAGGAAAAAAAAACTCAAAGGGGCGTGACACAAAGCATCATTAACTTGCTGGGGAAAATTACGGAGTGTATTCGTTATTACCGTTTCACAACAAAAAGAGAGCCTTCCACATCCTTGCGGCTCTGCAATAGAAATGCATACATCAAAAGTGCATCAGCGCTTCATTCCCTCACACCGTGTAGCCGGAATGTTGAAGTGCTCAAGGCTGACATACTAACAATAAAAATCTCTCTCTCTCTCTCTCTCTCTCTCTCTCTCTCTCTCTCTCTCTCTCTCTCTCTCTCTCTCTCTCTCTCTCTCTCTCTCTCTCTCTCTCTCTCTCTCTCTCTCTCTCTCTCTCTCTCTCTCTCTCTCTCTCTATAACCCTACTTCCAAGTGGCAATGTTGGCCACGCAAGTTTGTTGCCATGAAATCACTAAGCCCTGCTGATGCTAGAATTATGAACTGAGACCAAGTGCAAATTCTATAAGACTGAGAAGAGGTAAGAAAAGAGACCCATTGACTTTGCTCGACATTAAACTCGTAGAAGGTAACATGAGCTGCAGTGGTTAGAATATCCTCCACATGACGATCCATGCGCTGCAGCACCGTCAAATTAAGCTCGCGCGTGCTCTGCTGATCCAACACCGGCATCGGCTTGCCATTTTGTGCCATTTTTTCTGCCCCTAAATCCCCGCCCCCAAGCGGGGCTCAAAAAAAACACCCCACTCTTTAAACACCAGCCTCTTACATGCACCCAACCCTACGACTCGTCCTGCTCAAGCCTCCGTCCCCTCCCCTCCCACCCAACTCGTCCGCCTCGCCTCGCCTCGCCTCACCTCACCTCACTGCGCTCCACACCACTTCCCTCGACGTCTACCACTACCCGATCAGACAACAAATTGCTGCGCGTGGGATCCTGAGCGACGAAGGCACGAAAAAAGATCTCTCCAGGACCGGAGCAAGCATTAAGAGACGCAGCAGCAGTTTGGCGAGCAATTGCTCCGCTAGGGCAAGAGATCCGGGGTCGACGACGTATGCTACGAAGGAGGCAACTCAACAGCATCGAGGGAGGCCACTTTCTTCGCAAGGACGACGGACGCCCGCCCACCCACTCTTCCCTCGCTGCCTCCTCCTCCTCGATCAGCAAGCATGGACCACATCACATCGCCGAGCAGGCAGGCAGGCCCGCCAGCTCTGCAGTGCCCAGCCCTGCTAGCTAGACTTTCGGGCAGGGCCCAGGACGCAGCTCCGGTGAATGTGAATGTCGACATTTACGGTCCCCGCCCGCCCGCGGGTCGATCGCGGACATCGACGCCGCCCCACCGGACGAGGTCCGGCGGCTTCGCTGCGACTTTGACTGTGTCCTTCTCCCTCTATCCTTCCTTCCTACATATAGCACAGTAGAAACGCACTTTGGGTGGTCACGGTCCGCAGCCTGGCGACGACCACGTCAGGCTTTCAACGCAGTTGCGATAGCACATCAACGTGATTCCGGCGGACTCACTCTGACAGACCTGGGTCCCTCTCATGGGTTCAGAACGCCTTCTAGACCGAGAAATAAGTACCGTCTTCCTTCTCTTCGTTACAGAGCGTGATGGATTAGAGAGCGTGATTGTTCTCCGCAATTATCGCTAGCTTACTTTAGCGAGTTTATTTGCATTTTGTTTCAGCCTTTTATCTTATTTTATAACAATTTTCTATTTCCTTTTATTTCATTTCTTTTCTTCAGCTTATTCAATTGGGGGAGAGATGGGGATTTGGTTAGTACAGCTTGTTCTATCTTGTTGTATCTTCGTTATTGACTAATGAAGAGGCATCAGAGCCACACCTTTGTTGACATAGTGATTTATCGTGGAATAGGTTAGCTCTCTTCTTTCCTTCTCCCCAAAGTTGGTTTTTTGCATAAAATTTGGCTGGTTCTTTGCACTTGATTCATGTGGTTTTAAGAGTGCCATTTATTCCATTCGTCCTACTTTATCTTTACTTCTTTTCGGGAGTATCATTCGGGAGCAAAAAAATTCCGGCAGCCCCTCCCATCGGAACTAATTCAAGAAGATAATCAGCGTGGTGTTGCCCACAATGTTTTCCTTCGGTGAGTGGGTGTACACTTGTACAAGTCATATCCCATCCATTCTTCTGGACCATTGGTTTATTTCTAAAAAAATATTTCCACGCTAGCATTGATAGATGTATTGTTTTGAGTTGTTAGACCTATTTTATATCTCCATTTATCACACGTATTAACGACATGTAACAAAGTGGTGACGAGTTTCATTTCATGAGGGCGATATAAGAGTTGCCAATGTACACATGGTGACTTATCACAAGTTATGTGAACGCTCTTTGTCTGCTGGACCCTCGGTCAGGTTTGTAGATAATGTTTACGAGCCCCTGCGTCATTGTCTTCCATTTCTAATGAACCTTTTTTTCTATTCTTTCTGAGTGATGAAAAAAATCGGTACGTACCGCTAAAAACTTCCGTTTCCATCCCTTTGTAAATGTCTCGTATACCACGTATTTTTCAGGCATTTGTTGGACTTGTTGGAGGCTACTAGTACGAAGATTTGCGAAAAGCCATGTAACAGGCCACGGTGTATGGCTCCGGACAGATTCGCCCGTCCATCCATCCATCCTCGAGTGACAGAGACTGTCGGCATCGCGGCCGTCCAAATGGTGGGAGGCATCGACGTAGATCTTAACGTAGATCTGGCCGAACCGAGGCTAAGCTTGCAACTTGCCAAATATAAAATTTTGAATGTGAGGCCCGCTGCAAATAGAGGGGAGGTCGGTGGAGGATCTACTTTGGGGGACGGATAAATGCTCGACCATCTTTGGGCCATCGCGAACCCTTGTCACGTGACCGACCGTGGCCTCAAGACTCGCCTACGACAGTGCCCCTTGTCTCTTGCTGTTCGTCCGCAGTTAGTGATACGCTGCCTCTGCCGGCCTGCCTGCCTGCCCTTCGGCGTGACGGCTGCCGTCTTTTGACGCCGGTTCGGGCTCACCGGCACCGCCTCCCGTCGGGTCTCGGAGGTTGCCCCCGGGCGAGGTTCACCGCACTCGGTTCACCCGGTTCCCACCGGCTAACCACGAGCTGACACATGGGATTCCAAGTCATCGTCATCGCATCGTCGAAGCCAATCACCGGCTGCGTCACATGAGAGTGGTTCCCTTCACTCCAAATTCCGAGGAGATTTAAGCTTGTACGAAAACAAACATTTGGTAACATTTGCATCTTCCGCATGGAAATTGGAAATGGAGAATGCCCCTTGCTAGATCTTCTGAACGGGTGTCAGATCGATACTGCTTTCCCCGCGTACGACTCGATGGGTCTTGGGTCTTTTTTTTCTCGGAGTGATGATAAAAAAGCGAAATGACAAAAAGGACGGAATGCACTGCATGAGAAAAGGCTGAGCATCCGCCGCATGTGCACAGCATCTTGCCGAGAGGTTGTTCCCCAGATTTGTACACTGGGTGCGCTCTTGCCATTCGGGAGCTCCCGTGGCCAATACGTCCGACGTTGCTGACTGTTCCGCATCAGGTACGACCTGTGATGTCGAGTCCACGTCCACATCCAAAAAGAGCCGAACGGTTGAAACACATGTCCGACCTAGGGCACATTCTTTAGGTCCACATGCTCGTAAAGGTCGCGCTTGCGGGCACCAAATATTTGGCAATATTTGGGTATTTTTTAAGTCCTCCAGACGGCATTCAGACCATGACGGTGAGAGATTGTATCGGGGTTCAATAGTCGGAGATTCCACTGAGGCAGGTCCGACACTAAATGTTCGGTTGAGTGTTTCTCGAGCCATAGTAGATGTCCAAAACAACCGACTTACGAGTTTTCTTTTATCACATCTCTTCTTGATTGGAAGAATCTGACGATTTTATCGCCCCTCTTGTGAGTTCTTCTCTTATAACGAACGACATGTTTCTATACGATTTCTTCTCTTAAAACAATAGATATATTCCTCAGACTATGATTTTTTCTATACGTTGAAGAGTGGACCTATATCTGGAGTTGGTTTGACGTGGATGTTTATCACACCTTCCAGATTCACTACAATCGTTGCAGTGTTCACGAAGTTGAACACGTTTGTAGTGTTCAACTTCCTTCTAATATATATTATTGAGCAATATTTTATAAGCACAAAATGTTCTTTATTTTTCACAAATGATATGTTCACTTTGGAATTCAGGATGCATCTAGTAGAGTAGATCAAATTGGCCTTGGCATGTTATGTGGTGATCCAACATTCAAGTGAAAAAATCTAGCAGAATTTACGTATATTTATTTCTCTGTGATTTGATTCCAGCCGTCAAGTGTAAAAATTTGTTCTACTTGCTACTTCTTGTTGAAGATTTTATCATAAAGCTTCAAAAAGGTAGCCGGGTGTTATAAATTATCAACCCATACTACTAATCAGGTAGATGTGCATTTCCGTAAGAATTACAATTTATTCGATTAATATAGCAAAAAGTGTTAGGAACTCACTTGGGTTTGATCAACTTTACATCCAAAACTTTTGATTCTGTGTTATTTTTTTATCATCCTTGAAGCACATTCAACTAGACATTGAATTTTCTACGCAAAGTTGATGTCCAAAGATTTTCACAAAAAGAAGAAGATGTGAATTAAAATAAAAAAATTTGATTTGTAACAAAATATGTCACAATGTACCTGATCTACTTGGTCTAATTATGACTCAGATGGATGTAATCACATCATTCTTTTATGAATATTTAGAGTAGTTAATTACATATGAATCAAACATATAGCTGAAAGGAAAAAATTAAAAAAAGTTCGTTTTAAGATTGTTAAAGTCATTTAAAAATCACGTAACAGTTTTATATCATATCGCTAGGATATCAAAAATTTCAAATTTTTCAAATGTATTTGAAATTCTCACTCTTGTATATCACAGAAGTATAGGTAATCATAGTATTTATCATCATTCTCATTGATAATTATTGTGTCACAAGGAAATGTAATAATCATCAGTTGGTGCAAGTATTGTATCATCTATTGATTCAAATATTAATTGCAAGTCTTGAAAGCTTCTTTTTTTTATGTGAAAATATCTTGTTTCAAATATATTATTGACATGAATATATTCTGCTGGATATACAGTAGAACTTGTTCAACTTAATACTGTATAACTTAATAACCTGTGATAACTAAAATATCCAATCCAGACCCAAGTTGGACCCTTCTACTTATTAGTAAACCTCCATACGTTAGTAACTAATATTCCATAGGCAGTCCCAAAACTCTTTTACATTAATAAACACTGCAGAGAAATAAACGGTGGAGAGAAATGACGTCGATTGCGAGGGGCGGAGACCAACTTGGTCTTGATATGTGAGGAACCACCAGTACAGAGCTGTTTCGATCAGTGGGTATTTCGCAGTCTGTTGTCGCTTTGCCGCTCGATTCACATCCTCCTTCTTGGTAAGGGTTTCAACTTAACGTTTGAGAGTTAGAGAAATTGTTCCCTGACTTAGAGAACCTATATGCGTTTCTTGAAGCCATTTGATCAGGTTTGCTTGCGTCAGCGATGGATGCTTTTGCTTGTGCTCACAAAGAGCTATTTGAACCTCGTTGGTCATGTTTGTCTTGGTGTACCTCTTTGAAGCCATTGGGTTGTGCAATTGGCTGTGTCTGCTATCCAGGGTGAACGCAATTGTTACAAATGAAGCAACTTTCAAGCATAAGTGACGGCCATCTTGAATTTTTTTCCTCTGGAGCGCAGCTTTCGGGTTTGACGACAGCGTCATAACGCTATTGAGTTCGATACGGTTCAATCTCAAAACATGTCTCATTGTTACATCGAGACTTTAGCTTTTCATACAAAACAAGTGACTCTAGTCAATGTGCAAATAACTGCCCCAGCACAAATGATGTGAACAGAGAACCTCTCTTTATCAATAAACTGTCCAAAATAAATCCAGAATCGCAGATCCCGATAGTACTAACTTAGATAGGTTCTACTGTATACGTATTTGAAGAAATACACTTTATTTTGAAAGGAAATCGGATTTAAAATAGTCTTGAAGAAAAAAAACATCAACATATCAATTTCAATATAAAATATTTTGTTGGATGAAGCGGTGCATATTATTCAATGTCAGGATTAGATTGATTACATGTAGCAATCAAACTAAATTATATTAATTATAATAAAATAGGCACGTTTTTCAAGAACAGATTTTATATTGATACAATGTTCTAATAGTTTACAAATTTATGAACAAAGTGCTTCCAAGAGGAAGACTCAAACTTTTCTTGTAATGGGAAACTTATAATTTCAACTGTTTAGATCAGTTTTATTTTTCTGCAACTAATCTCCTACTCCTTCATATTTTATTTTAATTTATTTTAAATTTATAATATATATGATTATATGTAATTTATATAAATCTATATCTTATATGAAGGTTTAATTGGATGGTTATATTTAATTTATCATTTTTATCTCTTCAATGTCTGAAGATTGATTACGATGTTAATTTTTCTGCAAAAAAAATAATAATGAAAAAGATGATATTGAAAATTTTGAAATATATCTAAGAATGGAAATTATCATATCATTGTTTAAACTGAAAATAATTTTTGGAGCAAATCAGAGCTATGTTGAACCATTAGGATAAATTTCATGTACTACATGTGTTATAGCTCAAGATACATGAAATTTATCCTATTAGGTGAAAATATGAATATCTCATATTCATATTTTCACCTAATAGGATAAATTTCATGTAATTTTCAATATTTTAATATTTTATAAATTGGAAATACGAAAATAAATAAACAAAGACTTCTTACGAAACATAATTTAAAATTTGTTTAAAATTTAAACGCTAACATAATTTAGAATTTGTTGGCTTTAAGGCTAATTTCTTATATCAAAAAAGGTAAATTGTAAATTGAATGTTACTTTTAAAAATGTATGTTTTTATAAATAAAAGTGTTGTCAATTATACATTTAGCATTGCTCTTATCTATTTTATCTATAAATTTAATGTTAAAAAAGAATTTAAAAAAAATTGAAAAAATATAGTTTTCATTTTGATAATAAAATTTCTATATGAATATTGTAAGAGGAAAGTTAGCTATAAATATTTTCATGATAAATCACAAGGAATGTGATCATATAGGAGCAACCTATTCAAGTTGATGAAGTATAAGAGCCTGAAAATACATGTGAATCTCAACTCATGCGAACAAGTTGAAGTGTTAATAATGAAGAGTTAACACTTCAACTCAGGAGATAAACTTTCATTTGATATATTTCATCATTATTGTGTGTCCTATAAATTTGAACAGAAGATACTAACAACAAAGACAAGACTTAAAAAATCTGATCATATTAAAAAATCACTTAGACGACACATTTCTTTATATTCAGACTGAACAATAAAATTATGTTCATCATTTTTTCTTTCAAATTGATTCCCATACCAAAGTTTTTTTTTCTTAATCTGAAGCATGTGTGATCTTGTCAAAATAAGTCGATTTGACTGGGCTCCTGGATGTTACATTATGGGTGCGCCCTTCAAATTTCCGCAGGAGATTAAATTAACAATTAAATTTCCAAAGGATTTTGCTTGTATTTATGACGGTCTATGATGACCCTAGAGTGAGGGAATCAACAGAGTGGGTAGAATGAGGCATGAACTGAGGTGAGGGCTATAGATATATAATCACGGAGAGTGATAAATAATCATAAATGTGTAAATTATATATTTTTTGGAAAACTTTTCATAAACTATGCGTTTGTCGTTAGGTTTTTCCAACTATTTTAAAGAAATGTTCCGGAATTCTCAGACCTCTTCAGTAACTAGCTGGATTGGCTCCTGTGTGGGTGGTACTAACGTTTCTTTGCTTAGGTAAGATACCAAAAAGACTTTATTGAGGTATATTGTGTTTAGGAGTGACACCAACATCAATCCGTGATAGTCTAGATGGTTAGGATACCTGGCTTTCACCCAGGCGACCCGGGTTCGAGTCCCGGTTACGGAATGGCCCTCAGCGGGGATAGCTCAGTTGGGAGAGCGTCAGACTGAAGATCTGAAGGTCGCGTGCTCGATCCACGCTCACCGCAATTTCCTTTGCCACTTTATTGCTCGGAAGGTTCTGAGGCCATCCTGCTGACTGTTTGTTATGTTCGCACTGGAAGGCAAGACGCTGTCGAAGAGATAGGCAGGAATCGACATGAAAAGCCAAATCCATAAGCGAACGGCAGAAATATCTACTGCAAAAAATGTATCGTCTGCGTACATGTCATAAACCTCAACCCTGGTTGGACCAAGCAATACTCTCCACCGTTTGAGAATGTACATATTCAGGTCAAGGGCAAACTGTTCGGGGTTTTTCTGATGCTCAGAAATTTGAAAAGCAACTCTCACCCTTTTTTGCTTGACGGCGGGAAGAATTGCAAGTGGAGATATCTCTGGGTATTGTCATGGAAGAGCTCTCTCCTTTCCTTACCCTTGTGAGCCTCATCAAACTCACGATGCTTTACTTGACTTTCAGCATCACCACTCTTCTCGAGAACGCTATCAATGCCAGAAATTTGAATCAATATTCATCCCAATTGGACAATTCGGTAAATATTTGCTTAAAAATTCTCAGTAGCATGTTATGTACAGCTATATGTCTCTTTACTTCAAGCACGAACAGACTGAAGACGTAACTGAATTTGGGGCCACGGAAAAACTTGGTTTAATGTTCTTCCGTGGACTTTCATGTATCTGTTGCGGAGAAGATTTTGAAGATGATTGAAATTGTTTTCACATTGTGGTTGTACAGAAACATTTTCTTTTACTTTACCATCTCTCAACCCAGCTACCTCAACCATCATAGGTTGAGGGTAAAGGTGACAGAATTCAACTTTGGTGTTACGAATTCCCCTGGGGATGAAATCAGACATTGGGTAGGTAAACTTTAACGGTGTCACCGAATTTGCTCTATTCGACCACAAACCAAGAGATATACATTTTTGCAGCCACTGAAAGATTCATTCTCTGGATGCACATGTTGTTTGAGTAGAGAAAGAAGAATAAATTTGAAGACTCATGATAAGTCAAAGGGAACAGAAGCATAAGATATATAGATTTGAAAAGCAAACACAATTATACGGGACATAATAAAGATCACAAGTTTCTCCTGTCAAATAAAGCTTTCATTCCATATTCAACCAGAAAATGAGATACCTAAGGTCTCCTTTATATCTGTAGGCACCAATTCCAGTCAATAAAATGACGCTTCAAATGAACCAAAAAGAGTTAGAGCTAAGGCATATTACCATTAAGGAGGAGGCATACTCCATCAAAGATTCAGATTGATATTATCATGGACATCTTGGGAGTAGGAGTGCCCTACTGGTCCCACTATTATAGACGTGGATAACCCCTCAAATGTGTATTATGAAGGCAAGTGCATTGTTCAATTCAGAAATAAGTCTATTAAAGCTTCCGAAATGATGCTTGTGGTGAGCTTGGACAAACACGCAATCTTTGTATCTCCAGTCTTACGCCTTCCCAACTGCGCTATCTCTGCTGAATGAAATCACCACACCCAGCACTATTTTGAAAATTCGAATTTCATGTAGTGCTTACTATGAACATAACATGACTAAGTTCAGCAGCAACTCTAGCAACATTTAGAAATACATGAGAAATGAATGAGGCAGGATGCACTTCAGAAGCATGCGGCAATTCCTTGCAATAAGATTTGCAAGGTGAGGAGAAATGGGGCCAGAATGACACCTCTTCCGACATACTGGCTGTCAATCGAAACAGTCTCGACTCTGCCCAATAATAAAGACATGTATCCACATGGTGAGTTTGTGCCCAGGACTTTCCCTCCGTCACCATCTAACAGGATGGTTTATGCACATGAATGGATTTTCATATGCTAATGCACCGTGTTTATCATACAACCTAAATAATTAGCATATAAGCATCTTAGGCGCAATATGACATTATGAGGCCTAGACCCATCTACCCATTTGATTTCATACTTACAAAACTTCACTAGACCTTCCGATCGTGATGCTACTATGAACTAGAACCATCCTCCCCATTTTGGTTTCATCTTTTGACAACATTCCTGGGTATTCCTATCGTCATACTGTTGGTGCCTAGCCCTTTACTACCCAAAGGTTTCATCTCAATACGACTTCACGGGCTGTCCCGTCCATGTTACTATACTCTTCTTACCTTTTCTACAGCCATGCATTTACCATGGTTGTTCGATTTGGTTCCATATTAAAAGTATTTGCTGGAGGTCCTGGCCAAACATAGCATGGTATGGCCAGCACCTCCAGCAGTTGCACCTGAGTGTCATTCGTGTATTGTCAGCATAGAGCATGAGCAAGATGGCGAGATGAGTTGAAAGTGGATGAAGAGATTTGGTGTATAAATGGTACAAAACTGCTCAATTTGCCCAGCACAGCTTTGAATTGAACTCTTTATGATGATCACAGTTCCACATAGCTAGTCAATATCCACATCTTGAGAGACTCTCTCGACGTTTGGATTGAAGAAGTTAAATACTTGTCTCAAACTTCCTCTAGAAGGTCGAGCATCAGAGTTGAATGCAGACAGGTATATCAGTTGCTGCCTTACCGCAGATTTGGTTACCACAAAATCACTGTTTGAAGAACCTGAGTATCCTCCTGCAAATAAAAAATCGTACATCAATTACGATAGGGACGAGAAAAGTCATGAGAAGAATATATAAACAAATTCACTTCAATGGAGCTCAACTACCCTTCCATCTACATGTGACTGATGTGACTACATACTGGACAACTCTAAATAAGCGTTTCACCAACCTGTGGTCGTATAGCAGGAGAGGAGAACTGCCAGGCACACACAAACACTGATATCTTCACCTGCCAGCACATTCATCTCATTAGATCCAAGGGAAAAAAGCCAAGTTAGATATGCACTTACAAACTTCCCGAAACAATGAATGGTAAACAACGGTACCTGTGGAACAATAGATCAAAACAGTCTTTTGACAACTAAGCTTCTGCTTTGCAAAGGACAGAGCCTCCTGTAGGTGATCTTGCAAAGAGTGTCGATCAATTTTTGAACCCTGCAGACATACAGCCAACAAGCAACAAAAAAATTCGTTTAAATCTTCCATATCCAAGTCGTAGTCAAACGTTGAAATTTTAATGACATCGTTCATTAGTACCAACAATGTCAGACATTGTATAAATTACTACTTAAAAACTCACTGTAGATTCGACAGACAAAAATTCATAGCCTCTTCACTTATCACATCCAAGGATCTCACCACAATTGGAAGATATAAATATGACTCCTCTCGAGAACGACAAGTCGGATTCGATGAAGCACCGCAGTTTATTACGCAGTCAACCATTCCAAAGATGTCATCTCTGTTCCCTGAAAGATACACAAGTCTATTATGGATATTAAGCGACCATACTCATCAAGATCATCAAATGGTTGGTTCCAAGTCACAAGAGCAAAGCCAAAAGTGAATGTCGTCAGCTCGGAAAAAATATGAATTCAGGATTAATCTTCAGGACTGAATGCCATGAAAAGAAGGCTAAGAGGAAAGGCTTCAAGCTCAAGTTAAAATTTCGCTGAGACGACAGGTTTGCAAGTTTGTTAAATTTCTGCACTAATATCCATTAAGAATAAACATGTTTAGTTCTTTAGGCTTACATCACTTACACTTACGGTGTAAACCGTTTTGACTAGTTCCTTACCATTCTAAATAACTTTCCATCCATATTGTGCAATATAGATTTTTCAAGCTCTCATGAATGCTGTACACTTACAACTCTAGGTGGAGTCATGTAAAGGACACTATTTCTGGAGTTAGCATTGTGCAACATACTGTTAGTCCGAGATTCCAAGCAGCAAGTTTAACAAATCGAGGACATACTCAACGGGGTCGAATGGACTTAAAAGGATGATGGGGAAAGTGATCAGAGAAAATCTCCTACCGTTCCTTTAATATCTCCCACATTCAAATCATACCTTCCACTAAAGATTAGAGATCTCCAACAAGCATACACTACAAGAAATTGATTTCATTGTTAAACTTAGAGGCTATATATAAGATACCTAAAATTGTCCCTGAACCTTAGTCTTTTACCATGTTACTACTTTACGTTAGAGTTTAAGTAGGGTCTAGTTGGATAGGATTTCGAGTTACGACCTCAGGTTCAAATGTGAGCCTCCATAACTTGATATGATTTCAGAACACACGTAAAGCATACACCATGCCAAGGATCATTTTCTCAAATACTGATGACATCTTTGAGGGATGGATTGACTTGAAGCGTGTGTGGGGCTAGACTATTCCACTGTCCTAACAAGAATTGAATTTCAAACCCAAAATATTACGAGAAACTCACCACAATCTTCGTTGCCAACTGCAAGTCCAGTATTGCCAATCCAATGGAATCCTTTCAAATTCAGCGAAGCTTTCCTGATAAACCAAGATTCCGAAGTTGGTTCGCCTTCTGCTCTAAAAGCCCTTCCGTCTCCCTCCGCCGGGCCATTTCGGATCATTAAGTCCAAAGCTGTCTCATGTTGAGTACATTCTCTATCTGCTGATTGGGAGATTTCACTCCCAAATCTTCCAGATTTCACTCGTACCTGAGGAGCTTGGATCCCTCGCTGTGCCCTATAAACACGATCTCGTTCCACAATTTCAGCTACTTTTGCATTGCAAGTAGTGGGGCCACCCTCAAGAATATCGAGATAATGTGTCCAGAAAAGAGCTGGAGTTAAACCCCTTGCCCAACTTTCTTCGTCATCTGCAGCACCTGGTATATAGCTCCAACTAAAGTCTTCATCTGTGTATCTCTGGGTGAATATGGATGGCCTAGATGCAGATACAAGAATTATTGGAGTGAATGACCACTCATCTACTTCTGGAAGTTCATTTAACCAGATGACTGAGCTCTGCGATATCCAAAGGGGTCGTAAAGGCTTCTTCAAGGTTTTGGCTAGGGTTTCCAAATCAACAACGGTAGACTTCAAGGACTCCACCCAGCTCTGTATGCGGCTTTCTATGTTACCCTTCTCGACGTGAGAAATCCAGACGGGAAGGTGCAGTGAACAATCCCAATCATTTTCCAAGTCTGAGTTTCCTGTTTTACCTCCTCCTCGGGAATCATTTTCAAGGTGACCATTTCCAGTCTGCTCGGCTGAGGGATCCAGCATCTCCTGCGCGTGAAGACTGCGATAGTCAGCGAGTGCTCGGTTCAATACACAAGCCCATATTGGTATAGTCTTGGACATAGCGTCAGGGAAACGCTTGCCTTTCCTTGTGGCATCAACAATAAAGCAACCCCCTCTTTCAGCTGCACTCATACACAGAATCGTGGTTCATTAAAATTCCATGTCACTAAAAACGGGGAGAGAAATTACAGAGAACAAATGTTAACATCTGAATCTCAATAATCCAACGAGGCAGCACGAACAGCACCTCTTTGTTGTGAGATTCATCTGTGAAACAAAGCCGTGCCTTTATTTTCATTTACAAAAGAGAATAACGGGTGACAAGAATCTGAAATGGAAAATATCTAACGAAGTGAATCAATCAGTATTTCAAAAGACGCAACTTTTGAACAGACATGAAACTGGAATACACATCGTCTAGCATTAGTTGGCAGCTACCGTTCATATGGTCTCAAATCTGCGAGATGGATGCGAAAGCTGCTATTCACATTAGCCCGTCCAGCAAAATAGTGAGTAGTATTTCTTAAACCATCTGTTTCCATTAATAAAAAAACACGTTTAGACAACATAACTCTTCACAGAATTCCTGAGTAATCTACAGTCAACGCATTCATCTGTCAAAGGTCATGTTCATCATGTCTAGAAACGGAAGCAGAGATATTGAGGATTACCTGCAAGCATAGCGACATGGAGATTCATTCGGCCAGTGTTGAATGACCAGTTTCCGTTGTGACCATCTGTGGATTTGAAGTAGCAAGTTCCATCGAAATCAGATGAATACCAGAGTCCACACCGCAAATTGGCCAGCAAGGGCAGCTCACGCCACAAATGGCGAATCTCAGACACAAACAGAGAGTCGTCGTGAATCGAGCGCAGCGCGTTGTAGATCGTCTGCTCTGTTTTCTTGATCCTTCGAGTTACTCGGTAAATATTCTCATTCGCCGGTGGATTTGTGTCCTGGGCCATGTTTTATCCAGCGAGCTCCGAGCTCGTTGCTCGTTGCCGCAGCTTCGAGACCTCCGTATTTTCCCGCTACTGTTCGTTTGAGCCGACGACAGAATGTGACTCGCTTCGGGTCTGCAGTCTGAAAATGGAGCGGCTTCTCTGATGGTCTGGCATCGAGCAACACTTCGCGCATGTGAAGTGAAGGTGGATGCCACTAGCGGACAAGAAGGTCAGCCAGAAAATATGCATTCCTGACTTGTCTTGAACATCCGAAAATGGCGGACAATCGACCAGATTGAATTCGAATGGGGATCGAGAACACAATCGCAGGGAATATTCGAAGTTTCATAAAATGTGTGCGCAGACTCAAAGAAATGCACATATCCGAAAGAGCGCTTATTGTGCCGGCAAGCTTTGCCAGATGAAGTCACCTCCTGAAGTAGTTTGTACCTCCTGCTCTAGGTCGGTCTCTTGGGACCCTTTCTGATCTTGGGCACCTTCCATCAAGTACAGTACCCAATGCCTGATTCCTCCCTTCTGCTCTTCGTGTAATGCTTTGATCACGTCAGTCGTGTGTGTCTGGTGTCCGCAGCTACGATTACAACAAGGAGAGGAGTGTAGCCGTTCATTTTCTAATACATCTTCTGTGGCATCTTTCGACCGATTATTACCATACTCATAATCGTGTTGAAATTTAGGTTATCAATCGATCTGAGATTAAGGTTACCCTTTTGTGTACTCAATTTCCACCCAAGGATGAGACGGTTCACTATGTGCACATTACAACTTACTTTGACAACCCTTGTTCCCCTCTTTTTGCCGCTTGCAAAACCCAACAACACTTAATGGAAAATTGAACAAGTCTCTATCTATTACTATTCTTTCCTCAATCAGATTTAATTCCATGATTTTTCTGCCACCTGCATTGTATGTTGAACTCTCCCTTGATCATGCAGTGGGTACAGACAAACTTCTTCGATGCTCCCATGCGGTTGTGGGACTCTAGCACGACCATGATTTCGAAGAGCGTCGCAAATCCGGATCGGTTGTTTCTCTTTATTGTTTATGAGACAGGAATAGCTTTCATTTACAGCAAATGTACTTCGTTCCCTTTGGGAGAAGACAGTCACCTGCCCCCAGATCCTTTGGTCACATCGCAGCTCACCACTGCTGTGAGCAATTTTCTCAACGCTGCCAGAGTCTTTCCCGTCGAAATTAGCTTCAAAGACGAATGGAGAATTAGAACTTGGGCATTGGTGACTATTCTCCAAATGAGTGGGTCTCTTACGTAGTCCTGCACACGAGCAGGACTCTGCATTTAGTCCATCCGATGAAGTTGGGCTGCTTATAAAACAATGGTGCTCAGCTTCATTCACACAGGATTAGCATGAACAGATTTCCAACTCTCTCAGAACTGGAGATCCACATCCAAGCCTCGTGAGTCAAACACAGAGTTCAAGAGATTGTACCTTTTCTGTCAAGACAATAACAACTGTCCTGCCTTCGAATCGCATCTGAAGTTCGAGGCATCTCATATCGATGTCTTGCAAATCCTAGAGAAGAGGCGGTCGGCAACATTCAATCGATTTTAGCAAACTTGCCAAAGATTACCCACTCACTTACTACACATCGTCAGTTGAGTTGTCCGCAGAAGTTGAAAAGAGGAAACAAGCAACAAAGGTCATCATCGAGGAAGTGGAGGAGGGAAAAAACCTTCGGTCGAAAGGAGTGATGGTCGAGATAATCCATGCGTTCGACGTGGTGAGCCCCCAGCTGACAAAAACAAAACACAATACGTTGAATTCGATTCACCTTTAGAACCAACCTTAGATTCACAGAAAGAAACCTTAGATTCCTCCTCCTCGTTTGAATCACGATATGCTCGAGAATCAGCGAGAGTAAGAGTGAGAGTGCACACGAAAAAGCACCGAGAAGGCCAGAGTTTACCCGCTCCAAGGCCAGAGAAAGAGCTTCGGGGCAGCCAACGCCGGACACACTCAGCACAACAGAATCTCTCAGTGTGTTCAACGGGAGCCTCGAATGCTCCGGGGTTCGTCGCAGGCTTCCGATCTCGGCCTCCAGCGAAGGTAATCCAAACAGATGCAGCGGAATCATGCTCGAACAGATCACGATGGCGTCTTTTCTCAGGAACTGCTTGAGCATGGTTTCTGTGCTGTCTAGACTTTCTTCGGCGACCTGATCAGGAACCACAAATCGTAGCATCGTGAACTCACTGAGGATGGCGGAGGAGGGCAAGGATGGCGGATCTGACGAACTGCTCGGGAGGTTCATTGCAAGAGCTTATAGCTGGACGACATGGAGCGTACCAGATCTGCATGGTGCAAAACCAGCACGTCCGCTCGTTTCAGTTGATGCAACGATTCTCTCAGAGGGCCGCGAGGCACCATCCGTGTGTTTCCCCACAGAGTGATGGCATTCACCATCACAATCTCCAAGTTCCTCGCTAGAGGCAGGTGCTGCAGCATGAGATTCTTCCTTCAGCTCGGTTGAAATGAAAGAAAGGGATTGTGAGACCGTCAACTTCATTAAACTTTCCAGCGAGAACGCAAGAATACCTCGACGGGAATCTAATACGAGTCCAGCGAGCGGATTACAGTACCTGCATCCCATCGTCAAGAATTACAACTCCGATCTTCCCATCTCCTTTCATCCAAAGCTGCGATGATGTGCCAGCGCTTTCCAAGCTGAGTGATTCTCCGAGCTTCTTTCTGTGCTGGTAAGATTGCATACCATGACTCTGTAAGAATGAGCGTGCAATGTTCGCCCGATTGGGACCTACACCCAGTTTGGCGCAAGAGCCTTGTAAGTGCATTTGCAGCATCTGGGCTTCATCCCCACCTGCATAACCCTGCTGTCCACAAATCAACGAGTCAGCAAACTAACGAAGACGAGCTCGAATCGTCAAGGTTCAAACCCAAGCGAAATCGCGATAGAAGTCTTGGCATCCAGAACCACATCACTCTCATTATATGCATCGTAATTTATCGAAGATTGTGAGCACAAAGACGGAGATCCTTTACCCTGGTAAGTATGAGGGGACATATACCAGCACCCAGAAACCACCCAGATAGGGTTTCGACCATCGGAGTTTTCCCGTTGCCTCCCCATGTAATGTTCCCGACGCTCACCACGGGCACTGGCAATCTGCGGGAAGCTACTCCGACACAAACATGTTCAAGGATTTTATTTTGATCTCTTGACTCAAAAGTCACTTACACAGCTCGAGGTTGCTCGTAAGCAAATAAAGCACCGTAAAGCAGAAAGCACGTACTACTTACACTGCGGAAAAACTGGCAGCCTGATTCTTCGAAGAAAAGAAGTTCAAATTGGTTTCTTAAGCTTCATATAAGTCATAATTGAAATCTCCCATATTGCAAACCGATGAAATGCAAGACTGGGAATTGAAGAGGGTTGGAGTTGCGTCGGACAGTGTGAACAAGATCTGTGTGTGAAGATTTCTGCTCGTCCCCAAGTTAAATGCCCCGTCATCGAGCTTGGAAAAATTGATTCGTTTGAAAGACTGAGAGTGGCGGAAGGGGAAAACTTTACCTCGTGGCTTCGAGAAGACCGTAATTATACAAGAAACGGCGCGTGAAGGATAGTCCACGGTAGATTGCAGAGGCAGACGCGAGAAGAGGTTTCAGAGATTTCTCCAGCATTGGCAGAGAACTGGTCTCATGGTCGGCAGTCTTCGCTATTCGTACAACTGCCGCTCGAAGTCGCTGGTTCACCATGTCCGAGCCGTTTCTCCTCGATCCGTTTCGAAAATAATTTGTGACATTAATCGCAGCGTTGCTTCATTTCAGTTTCCTTCAAACGCTGTCAGACTCTTCGACACTTCTTCATCCCACCAGGAAAAAACTCGAAGAGGCGCGATTAAAATCGAATAAAGTTCTCTTCTGCCTCGACGATTTTCGACAATCACAACGATTAAATTCAAGCTCTCCGCCAATGCTAGGCCTGCGTCTGCGCGTCGTGGCGATCGGTTCCAGGATGAACCCTGTGAGCAGAAATCATTTCGAAATTCGACAGTGGAAGAGCAGACCCGAGGCCAAATATGTTTCTGCTCTCACAACGCACGAGTCTACTGTTAGTCCAACATTGTGGACTCCTGGATCGTCTGTCAATATCTGACAAGGAACAAAGAGGGTTGGCTACGAACCCAAGATGCAAACGTGAGCTTCGCACGGCTACCATCCAACTCCAGTTTCGTAGGCGAGTGAGATCTGTTTTCGAGCCTCCACTCTCTTGTGAACAATCGAGCAGTGTACACATTTCAACATTTGAAGTGGATTGCCATGGTGTGAAAAAAAAAGTTCGTGACTCGAACACCTTCTAGCCTGGAATGGCTCCGCGTGTTTATAAATTGCGGTGAGAAGTCACTTGGATCGCTCCGATGAGATGGTGTCGGTCGTGGTGAGTTGTAGCTTCATGTTATCCTCGGTGTACTCTTGGATGGAAGGTTCTATGTCTGTCCTCTGGCCTTGGTACGCGCAACCAGGAGCTGCTTGACTACGAGGACACCAGAAATTTCGAAATTCGAAATTCGAAATTTAATGGCCCCCGAGGTGTGCAGGATGATGATCAACTACTAAACGAGCGACATGAGGAAGGGATGCCTCACCGTTACATTCAACGTCTAACATCGTGTTTCTTGCAAGAGTTGAAAATTGGCGGCCATGTTGAAAATGCTTTACAAAATTGTCATCACAGACGAGCCGACAGATGGATGAAAGGATAAGTGCCCATAGAGTAGACATTTGGACGTAGCCGAGAGTCTGCAATTATCGAGATGTGATGATGCCATTGAATAGCAGAAAGAGTTGTATGTGATTTGACCACTACGATCCAAACCCATGATTGAATGCCCAAAGAACATGCACATCTTCGGCTCGGAAAGACTAGAGGTCAAGGGTGCAGCATCTGCTGCAACCCCGTGCGTTTGTATGTGTCAATTGTACAAATCTTGCTTGCTGCAATGAGGCTAGTGACTAGAACTATATAACTTTTGGGTCGATTGAATCTTATCTGTCCTAGAAAAAACTTGCTCTAATTGTACAGATCGTCATCATCGGCCGCAGCAGCTGAAGTGAATGCAGCACCTTCAGTACCCACGGCTGTGGCTGGAACGGCCGGTCTGTCTGGGAAGCGGAATTCGGATCCGAATCCCCGAGACTGCTGCAGTGTTTGGGCAAAAGCCTGGTACTTTCGGATGTCTGCATCACTGACACTCCTCCGTGCAAACTTCATCGACTCCTCAAAATGAGCAGCAGTGATTTGGGCTACCTCTTCCTCTTCATCTTCCTCCATTGCTTCGGGGTTTTCGGCTCGTTTCTTCTCACGCTCAATATCCTGCAGGCATGAACGCGTATCATCAGCATGAGCAAAGGTCCAGATGAAGGAGCCACAAAAACAGGAAGGCCCTTGAGGCAATCTATTGCTCCTCCGACAGGCCATAGAAGCATGCTGCATGACATACAAGTATCTCTTTCCTTCGTAAGCCCATGTAGTATAAGATGTGCTACTCCTTTCGCTAGCTTCCAGTCTATATACACTGTGTTCAACGAGCTCCGCAATAACCAATCCTGTAATAACCTTAACATGATTTTATCCATGCGATTACACAATTCATTCCTCGATGTCATAATATCAAGCTGTAGGCAAATTCAAGAACTGATGATTTTACCTGTTCAATGTTCTCTCGGATGGCGTACTTGCAAGCACGTTGACAGATTTCCGTGATATCAGCTCCACTGAATCCTTGTGTATATCTGGCAAGAGCTTCTAGATCAACTTCCTTAGAGATTGGAGACTTTCTGAGGCATGCTTGGAAAATTCTTAATCTAGAGGCCTCATCAGGTAGGGGAATGTAGATGAGCTGATCCAAACGACCGGGTCGCAGCAAGGCGGAATCGATAATGTCGGGCCTGTTTGTAGCACCAATAATGAAGACGGTCTTCTTGGCGTTCATGCCGTCCATTTCCGTCAAAAGCTGATTCAACACCCTGTCGGCAGCACCTCCTGCATCGCCTCCGCTGCTACCTCGCTGCAAACCAAGAGAGGCACGTCAGCTCTTTGCACACTCCATTACTTTTCAAAGCATAATGCCTCCTGCCTCCACTCTTGACCCAATCTCACCAAGGGATGGGGATACTGACGATCGTAATCGAGGTAAGACCAGAACAAGTGATGATGGCGATAGGGATGGGAACGTCAAGCCAAAGGTCTAGTACATGGACTATAGCGAAGACAAAGAATGAAGGCATCCACTTCAAGGGAGCTTTACCTGGGTAGCGATGGAGTCCAGTTCATCGAAAAAGAGAACGCAAGGAGCAGACTGGCGGGCCTTGTCAAAAACGTCACGCACGTTGGCTTCGCTCTCACCGAACCACATGGTAAGAAGCTCGGGACCCTTGACACTGATAAAGTTAGCTTGACACTCGTTGGCGATGGCCTTGGCGAGCATGGTCTTTCCACATCCAGGAGGACCATAGAAAAGGACTCCCTTCGAGGGAGACATTCCGAACTTCTCGAACTTCTCCGGGTGCTCCACGGGGTACTGGACGGTCTGTTGAAGTGAAAACAATAGGTTCATTAATCAGCTGGACAAATAAGCTCAGGTGTAAGGAAGAACACCCGTAGAATACTGCATTCATAATTACGCAAGACGGTATGTTTCCCCGGTGCTTTCGCTGGCTCTTACCTCCTGCAATTCTCTCTTGACGTTTTCCAGCCCTCCGACATCTTCCCATGTAACATTCGGCACCTCGACAACCTTCATTTCCAAAGAAAATAACCAAAAGTCACAAGTATTAGCATCCTAACCAAAAAGAGGTAAAAACTCGGATGTCAAATGCGAAGTTTCAAAACATTCACTTCCATCAATGCACGTGGTTAGGTAAGAGCTTCACTAACCGTCTCTCGTAGAGCCGAGGGATTGCTGATTCCCAAAGCTGTTTGGAAATGTTCGTTTGTGACAGCCATGGAGTTCAACACTTCAGCGTCGATCGTTTCGTCTTCAAGATCGATAACGTCCATTTTCTCTCGGATGCACTGAAGTGCACCTTCAGTGCAAAGTGCTGCAAGATCGGCTCCAACAAACCCATGGGTATCTTTGGCAATTCGCTCCAAGTCAACCTGCATGATGTGCAAAACTAGTGAGACCAACAGAAGCTAACAAACGGAAAGAAAGGTACAACTACAATCACAGCGCAAGTAAACAAATTCAAGAGAATCAAAATCCTTCAGTTTGATGTTCTCCACTAGCACCTTTCCTCAACAGTAAGTTGAAAGCATACAGGAAGACATGCCAGATACTGCGTATAATACTCACATCCTCAGCGAGCTTCATGTTTTTGGTGTGGATCCTCATCACCTCCAAGCGTCCGACTTCATCAGGCACACCGATGTCAATCTCTCGATCAAAACGACCAAATCTTCTTAAAGCAGGGTCAATGCTGTTCGGCCTGTTAGTTGCGCCCATGACGATCACGTGGGCTCGGGACTTCAAACCATCCATGAGAGTGAGAAGCTGAGATACAATCCTCCGCTCTACTTCACCCTGAGTCTTCTCTCTCTTGGGTGCAATGGAGTCAATTTCATCGATAAAAATGATGGAGGGAGCGTTCCTCTCGGCCTCCTCGAAAGCCTTTCGCAAGTTACTCTCACTCTCTCCCGCAAGCTTAGACATGATCTCCGGACCGTTGATGAGGAAAAAAAAGGCCCCTGTCTCATTCGCCACCGCTCTGGCAATTAACGTCTTTCCTGATCCTGGTGGCCCGTACAACAAGATACCTTTCGGTGGCTTCACTCCAATGGACTTGAAAAGTTGTGGATGTCTCAGTGGGAGCTCTACAAGCTCCCTAATCTGCGCCATCTGTCTACGCACACCTCCAACATCATCGTAGCCTACTTCGTCAAGACGCTCTTCGTCCTCCCGCCTGACCGCTTCACCTTCGCAGAAAATTTCCGTGTCTGGTGCAACAATGCAGTACTCTGCTGGATCTGTCTCGATCACTTTGAACTCCACACTTCTCATTCCACCTCGGACAAGAAACAAATCGCCTTTGCGGACTGGCCGATAGGCCTCCATGAAGTATGCTGCACATGGTGCAAGGTTTCTCAATAACCGGCATAGAGGAAGAAACATAAGATTAGTCAATCAAAATTGGACTTGGCGACACTAAACCTTGTTGCTTGTTGAAAGACAGGAGCCTCATCATGAATTTTCATATTCTACTCACGTGGTCTGGGAGACTAAAAGACTACGTGTAGCTGAGGCATAGATAGTAAGGAAAACAGAAAGGTGCATAGACATGCGACCTTTCATCCTAACGCTCAAAATGGTGTGATCGCCTTCGGGCTATTAAATGAGGGGTTATCTTCTCCGCCAGCCCTCAGTCCAAAGATAGGGGATTGCTAGAACAGGAACATACTTCAGCAAAGAGGAGTAAGAAGAATGAAAAAGAGACTCTTACGCTTTAGAAAAACATCGAAGAGATTCCCGGTGATACCATCAATGGTGTCATCGATGGGCAGAACATGCACTCGCTTTCCGTACTTAACATCAGCGCATTGATGAACTGAGACAACATCTCCGAGTCGGACTCGTAGGTTGGTCCTCACAACCTTGTTCATTCGAATCTTTGGCTCCTCGCAGGTCTCATCAGCCAGGACGATGCAGACTGTGTCCTTCCTCTTCTTTCCCTGCGCGATATTCAAGAGTGGACGCACTAGTTAATGACCTATATTACCAACATAGCTCAACACCCGAAAGGCCAAAAGCAGGCAATTCAGTGCTTACAGATGTGTCCCACAAATATACAGACACTATATCTCAATGAGAAGTGGCTCACGACAGGCACATTATAAAACTCGTTCACGGAGATTGACGTACTTGGGTGAAAAATCAGTATCGAGACCTCCAAACAGAACCTGTTAGCTTCCGAAATCACACCTACCAGCAATTCACATGGATTATGATAATTATAAAGCCCATCGCCCGGCTCTACAATGACGAGTACTCAAACTACCAACTTCCAGGTCGATGTCATGTTGTGCGGAGATAGTGAAGTAGAACAATGGTAAAAAGTTCAGATAATCAAAAATAACTTGGAACCGCGTGAACTTGCGGAAATGTTTCAAGTCCGTGAACGAGTGCACTCGTTCATCTTAGACATTTGCACAACAAAAACATCTTCAGTCAAGCGTCTACCCTAAGTCGAGCAATGAGATAACCACGAACATTTCGAGACCCTTCATTTCTAATTTATAAAATTAAGTGTAAGGTAATGAGGAAAAAAGAGCAAGAAACAAGCTATAAGGGCCAATGCAAAGATGTAATACGTTAAAACAAATAGAATTTTGTGAGTGCAAATGCCATGCCTACTACTCAGTATTCTTTCATCGAACTGTCAACTGCAGAGGATGACTTTCTAACGCAATAAAACCTCTGCAATACTTATTATCATGTCGGCCAGCAGTACAACATACACCGTACAAGAACGGTCAAGCAAGTCCCATACAGCAATTTTTCAGTGTTCAGAAAAGAGGCATGCTACTGCACAGTTCGCATTCTGTTTTGGCAATACCTCCACACATAGTGTATGGTTCTCATACATCCTATACAGTATATGCTCATGAAAACTTACTTGAAGTCATATCCAGCATAGAGAATTCAAAAATGTGAGTGGAAGACTATCTTGCCCAGATTGATATTTGGGTAAAGCATGGACTATGTACAGAGGTAGCAAACGGCAGGAAATAAATCTCAGCTCAGAATGAAACATCAGCAGCTTGGTTGGTTCTATATGACTCTTACACTGCAATTCCATTAAAATTGCAATTACGACTCCACGTAATTTTAGCATCTTCGCTCTGATCTACCAGCTGAATACCCAGCACGAATACCGAGTTGGGACCTTAAGCTCGCAATAGATCGAAATCATTCGAAAGATACTTCCACTTGGAGAACATATTCCGACGTAGTCAATGTATTACAGGTCCCTGTCTATATGGCTGTAAATGCGACAGGGGGCCACTGCGAAGGCAAGATGCTAGAGTCTACGTAGTGAAATCACGAGCATCAGCTATTTGCAAAGGCCCACCTTGATGAGAACTGTGTCTCCGCGGAAAAGCTGTAGCTTCTCCATGGTCTCCATGTTCAATGCCACGACGGAGTTATCATCAGCGATGGCCTCATCGACGATCAACCGGTTGGGAGCTTTCTTCCGCTCCAGAATGGCGGTCGTAAAATCTCTCTTCGCCTCCTTCCTGAGTCGGCATGACGATCATCCACAAATCAAGAATTACTCCCACAAGATTCAGCTCAACTCCAACCCCAAATGATCCACAGCGTCAAGATGAGCTACAAGCCGCCGATCTCACCCAAGAACACCGCTACCAGCCCAGATGCAGCCCACAATCACCATAAACCCCATCCCGAGAATTTCCAAGTCCGAAGAGCTTGTCACCCACGGATCCCATCCACACACCATCATCCATACGAGGCACTTACGGTTCAGACGGCTCTGCTACGGGAGCAGCAGGCCCAGCTGCGGGTGCCACCATTTCGGGCTCTCCTCTTGCGTACAACTCTCTCTTGCTCTCGCCAACACCGACACTCGTCTGACGCAAATTCAACCGGAATGAATGACCTCCTCTATCTTCAAGCCGCCACCTCCCGTATCGCGAATTTGGCCTCCAGAATCGTCGATGCCGGGCCTCCCTCAGGAAGAAGCTCTGGCTGTTGCTGCACTGCAGCACCACCGCTGCGCGAGAAGAGAAACGGTGACTCGGAACTCGACGTGGAGTTTATACGACCCCCGAGGCGGCACCACCACCTCCTCCTCTTCCTCCTCCTCTTCCTCTTCTTCGCCTCAGGGGTGAGGACGAGGGAGCGACAAGTCTTAAAGGCAAAGGCAGAAAGGCGGTAGGGCAGGCCACACGCTAGACCGACCGACCGACGACGACGTTGTTGTTTCCCTCTCGCTTGAGCTTGCGGTTGTAGTTATGACCAGTCCCTGAACTTGTTGTACGAGAGCAGTCATTCAGTCGCACGAAATGAACATCATTTGTTGTGGATATCGACGAACTTCTCTCCGTGGGGAAAAAGAGCGTCTCTTCTCTGCCAAGCGTCTTTCCTGTGGTGATCTTCTTGCGCCAGTCGAGGACTGCTCGCCACCATTCTAGCATTGCAATGGGGGACGTTTATATACATACATTATCAAAGTATACATACAGTATCTTCTTGTTCAAGTATACATTATTTTCCGAAGATAATGAGAATCATATTTATTTCTATCGATATGTCATAGATTGTCATTTGACACAAATTGTGAAGACTATTGGATTTTATATAGTGACAGTCGAGAGTTTATTTCTACACGATTCAAACAACTTTTTCATCCAATTTTTCTTCAATCTCTTCTTAATTCTGTACCTAAATACATTGTGCGTACAGATTAGTACGAATACATCCGTGAGAAAAATGGAATATATATATATATATATATATATTGCACACAACTGATAAGCAAGGTGACTTTTTTCTTTCCCGGCATGAAAAGACGGGAGACTTGACAAGAGACGTGATATTCCTACATGCATGATCTTTCAGGAATGGAGTTTTCATGAGGTAGGAATGTCTGAGAAACGATTCCTTGGATTGAGATCAACATGGCTTTTAAGCGAGGTCGTATTCATTGCTAAATAATGATTTGCTTTCCATTGTCACTGTTCGCCATTATTTATGGCTGCCACTCAGCGATCGACCTTTGATCTCTGGTCTTGTCCTTACGTAATTATGCTAATGCTGAGCTTACAGTAATCAATACCAATTACAGAGTAATTGCCATCCATGTTCAGTAGTCAAGAACGTGTCCACTGTACCATTTTCATTTGATAAAACAAACGTCATCGAGAAGATAAAACACAATTTACTTTCGTAGACGTGCGAAAGTCAGCCACAAATTTCAGTAGCATCTTTTTTTATTATTACAAAATAGTACAATCTGAAGTGTTGGATATTTCTGACTGAGACAAATAGTTTTTCAAACTTATACTTACAACAGAATATAAAATTGCGAAATGGATAGAAATTTATATTGCTGCAAGTCATTGTTAATAAACGTTTCAGTGTTTTTTATGTTTCTGTAACAAAAATGATGGATCAGATACTTACATGCAATTCAAACAATGATGGCTTCAGCGAAATTTGAACTAAAATAATTTAATGTCGCATGGGATTCAATTTTAATTACATTTAGCAAATAATGTCTAACTTATGTTGATAAGATGAAATCCATATTTCAATAATTATTCAAAACGTAAGTGCTAAGGATATAGCATGTTGATATATTTCTTATACATCAAAGTTTCTACAGTATACCGTATATTTTTCAAACAAAGTATTACAAAACTTCAAAATTTTGATTACAACATGTACTACACAAAAATTAAAACCAAAAAAAGCGCCAAATCATTTTTAGTCTTGGCATGCATTATAGAATTATCATGATTTTATCTACACTTCATTTTTTGATATACATATGTTTGAATATATATAGTTATTTTTTTTACATTTCAAAAACAATATGAAGAAATTTATGATACATTCCCGTTTTATAGATAAAAGATGTTACACTAAGAGTTGTGCTTTTGTCAAGAATGTATGCAATGTAATTACCAAATTATTATATGTATCAATTTGGAAAACTATAAGTCAAATTTGTTGTATCTAAGACATATACTTATAGAATGATCTAGAGACCAAATGCATAAGAGCAAAGGTGATTTTTTTATAAAAAATATGATTAAAATTTGTTAAACATATATAAGAAATATAATGATTATTTTTATTATGTTTATATATATATCTCTATAAATATCAAAATTATACATAAAAATCACAAATTGAACATAATGATGTATAATAATTAATAGAGAGCTAAAATTTGTTGCAATCATAAATATTTCATTTACAATAAAATATAAAACTCAAAATAATAATTTTATCAAGCCATGTTAAAATAAAACAAATCTAAAACTATATTATGATTATTAAATAGCGTATCATCATTGATCAACATACTCATGATATTCAAGTCATTTGGATCCAATCATGTATAAAAATCTCTTGACACTTATATTTCAAATTGTAACATCAATGTGAACATCTTTATCATATAAAGAATGCAAATAAGTGAAACCAAGCTATATACATTAATTTTAAAAGTATTTTCAGCGTTTTATAAAGAAGATGATACATCATAATACAAATGGATATATTATAGTAAATAAACCAATGCATCTTACGTAAGTAAAGCATTTTAGGATCTTAACGTGAAAGAAATAAATTTAATAATACATGTTTTTAACCCATTTTTCATCTAGCATCATCGAAGTGTTTTGGTCACGGGTGAATAAAACCAAAAAAATCTTTGTGATATCAACCGGTTTGATAGTTTAATGCAATAAAATTTGATATTTTGTGGATTTAATTATTGACATGTGGACATATCTAAAATGATTACATCAAGCAAAAGTGACACATGGAAGTCTCTGAAAGAGACTTGCACTTGTCGTATGACACACCTCATTAAAATCAAATTAAACCCCATTTATGTGCCCTAAGGAACATCGTGTTAAACACTAAAACCCGATAAAACCCCACTTGATATGACCGCGTCGTGCCAGCTCTGGTTTTGGTTGTATGAGATCATTATTTGAAAACAATTTGTTGTAAAACATGTTGATTATTCAAGTCACAATCTTTCGCACATAAGATAACATGTTGACATTCACTCATTTAATCAAATATAATATCAAAGTATAAACTAAAAAATAAACATAACATAAGTTTTATTTATAGTGGACATTTATTTTTTGTTTGAATTTCGGAATATTTTTTTTGGGAATAAATATTATAAAATAAATTATCAATCTTAAATTTATATAGCCACATTAAAAAAAATTAATTTGATTGATAATTTTGATATGAATCAATACTATTAAAATTCGAATTAAATCATAATTATTTCAATTATTATATAGTATTTCATGTTTATCATGAATAAATGTTTGTTGAACTTTTTCATCAAACAAAAAAAAAATAGTTTTTTTCAAAAAATGGCAGAAATATTTGATAATTTTGCTAAAATACTTCATAGAATTTTGTGAAAATATTATAAAACATAATTTTGAGTATATTATATTATTATTCCTATATATATATATTGAAATTAAACAGTAGAAAAATGATATATTTTAAAATAAATTATAAATTGAAAATTTTCACAAATTTATCATTCGGCCATACTACTACATATTTACATCATATCACATTATCATCATTTATTGGAGATTTGATTGATTTATAAATCTTTCCAAATTGTGTGATAGTATTTTCTTTATCATAATTTTTAGAATGTATATGGTTTTTGGATATTATTTTGAAAGAATTATTTTATATTCGATGAATTATTTTCAAATCGTCAGATGGAACTTATTGATTTTAATAGGATAAATCTTTTTGATATAAGAACCAAATTATTTGTATTTAACATATCTTATGATATGTTTGGATACTTATGTAACACATCTAATCAATATTGTTCAAAAATTTCCAACACGACGAATATTCTTATGTAATAACCAGTTCAATTTATTGCAAACATATTGAAATAATCATGTGTGAAATTAAAAATAAAATAAAGATTAAATAACAACAAATCATATGATTTATGAAATTTCGTTTAAAATATAGAAAGTAAAATCTTCTAATAATGCCACCTGGTATGAATGACAAACTTACACTAGTGAAATAAAATTTTGAATTCATTAGTTGAAATGATTAAATCAGCCCAATAATAACATCTTATTTATGTGAATAGTGATAAAATACTATTCACTAATGACAACATCAACTGTAATTTTGAAGTTCTAAGTCCTATCATAATCACAATAAAGAGTTGTGAATAAAAAGTAAAATGTGACATAAAATTAATCAAATGTCTATATCAATATTTTACTCTTTCTAGGATACAGTTAAATATTCGGCTACGGATCATGTCGTTAATTTTTTTAGCCATCCAATTCTTTCAAATTTTTGCTAGTGGATCAAAGGAAAACAAGCTCTTTAGAGATTGAATAAAAGTTTTTTTTTAAATTCAATCTATAAAAATGACTCAAGAAAATTAATAAAATCTGTGATTGACAAGCTTGTTTGATTGGCATCAAATATGAAATCTCCATGATGTCATTGCCATTTGAATTGCTGTCATTATCCAAGAGTTTATGTTGTTATAATAGAAACTGCACAATGCTAATATCATCAATATTATCATGACTTTTGAAATAAAAGGCGAATATATAGAAAAAAGCTTGTCGATTTACGAAGATCATTTGAAAACATCAAGACCTTAAGATATGATATTTTTTGAGGTATCATCGATCAAAATTATTCCCCAAAAACTAAGGTCAAGACAAGGTTCAAAAACTAAAAAAACATGTCTCACTAATATTTTTGGGAACAAAATTCGACAAAAAACAGGATTGGGATGTTCAAAGTTTATACTTATCGTCTTGCAAAGTTTGAGCATCCTTGGCAAGTTTTGCCAGGGAGCTAGGGCAGGTGGACCAAGTGAATGAAAACTATTTTGTGATGCGTCGTCCTCTAAACCTTGATAGAGAAGCTAAAGGACTTTGATAGTAATATCAAGAGCATTTATTTTAATTAAATATTTGACAATTTAATTCATATTTGCTTCAACAAAATCCAAGCATGTTGAAAAAACATAATTGTAACAAATTTTTGTAACATTTTCACTGAATCATTTATGCGTTAATTTGAATCTAGAGCAGATCAATCAATATAGATAATTTGATTATATATTATGTTGAAAATTACATGGAGAAAATTGAATTTGAAAAGATTCCATCATTGCATAATTTCCTTGAAAAAGTACCGTGCTAAATTAATCCAATTATTCAGTTGCAAATGAGCAATAATCTAAAATTGAAAATCAAAATCATGTCATTAGTCACATGTTCATTAATTAGATTTTAGATGATGTAACATGAGGAATTAAAAAATAAACTTATTTAAAGATGAAACATAAATTCTAAAAATGAAATAAGCATAGAATGCATCTATTCAACTTTATATAGATTTTTTAACACATATAAACACATAAACTCCACTTTCAGTCATCCAATACACTCATAGTGGATTGATGTCATGACTTATATATTTAATGAGCACACAAATGGGTTATGTGTTGCTATCACATAACCCATTATATATATATATTGTTGACATGACAATTATAGATATTTGATTATAGAATAATTTTATATCTTTGTTCAGTAACTTGCACTTTAGTTTCAACAATCTAAGAATGATTATAGATGATTTAGTTGAGCACAAAAGAAGCTTTATTTCAAAGATCAAATAATTTATTGAAGAAGAGTTTAATATTTGATGAAAAAAAAAATATGCACATAATCACATAATGAAAAAAAAACGTTTTTGGTGGTTGGTTTCGATTCAAGATTCTACTCTCACATGAGTTGATAAATCTTATTGAATAATAATGTATATAAGGTTGCAATAATTCACAATTACGTTGTACTTGTGCAGTATACACATATAAGACAATAATTTATCTTGTAAAATTTTAGCTTGATAATCATAGATGATTTACAACGCTTTACAAATATTTGAATTAATTTTCAAAGCACGGAGACAAAAACTATTTGCAATTACTTGCATGGTAGGATTTGAATGCTCTTCGCAACAATCTACATATTAATTTTTTCACTTGAAACTCTAACTTCAAATGTTAATGTGATTTGATTTTTTACTTATCATAACAATCATCAAAATTGATTATGATCAATTTTGATGATCATAATCAATTTGAAAGCTTGCGGTGAAAGCATCGCAATTTATAAACACGTGAAGCCATTTCATTTGGATCGTTCCGATGGAATGAGATGGTGTCGGTCGTGATGAGTCGTAGCTTCATGTTATCATTTGTTGAATTTGAGATAGTGTACTCTTGGATGAAAGTTTATATATCAGTACTCTGGCCAATTCTTTGACTATGAGAACATCACAATGCTACATTTTAAAATTTCATGGTCCCCAAAGTGTGTAAGATGATGATCAATTACAAAACTAACGACACGAGGAATAAATACTTTACCGTTACATTCAAGCTCTAACGACATTAGAGTCTTTCTTGTTACTGTGAAAAATTTGCGACCATGTTGAAAATGCTTTACAAAAATGTCATGAGAGACGAATAGACGGAAGATGTATGGAAGGAGAATTGCCGATCCAACGGCCCTTGAGTGTTTGTAGACAGCATCATTGCCGCTATTTGCCATTTTTTCAACTTGAATTCCAAGATCTATGAGGCGTATTTCCAATCTATTCTCAATGAATTGAAACTAAAATGCAAACAATCAAATGTGAACCAAGTTAGTGGTGGTGATCTAGAATGTGACTGGTAGTGATTACAAGTGCGGAGTTCATTCAATAACTAAAGTAGAACTGGTGATCTAGATAGTGAGTGTTTAGCTTAAGTACTTAAGCTTAGCACTCACATTGTAGATAACTAATGAAGAATTGTTGTCAGATGCGCAATTCTATCTAATATAACCCAGGCTAAGTGATGATAGCCCCAAAAGCCATTTTGCGAAGTGAAAGCCACATGCACAATGCTAATGACATCTATGTTGAGAGATT
This sequence comes from Marchantia polymorpha subsp. ruderalis, assembly GCA_037833965.1. Taxonomy (NCBI): domain Eukaryota; kingdom Viridiplantae; phylum Streptophyta; class Marchantiopsida; order Marchantiales; family Marchantiaceae; genus Marchantia; species Marchantia polymorpha. The sequence goes on along the minus strand of AP031351.1, from coordinate 26,631,643 downwards.
TCTGTCAATAAGTCAAGTGTCTCAAACATTAAAAGATCATTAAGGTGTGCAAGGAACTACACGCTTTTGCGTAATGTATGTTGTAGCACATTGATCGCGATCTAGAGTTCTTACATTATTGGATTTGATCATCAAGTCCAACAATGTGAGATTTCGGTTTGAGTCGCCGCTATTACTCATGAGCGACATCCTTGTTTTGCAAATTTAATAAGTACATCTTTTCATATGCATAAAAATGAGATTTTTATATTCTCGCACTTCTTTTAGCGAGATGTTGATACGCGTTTCAAAAACTTCTTGAGTCATACATTTGATTAAAAGAATGTTTAAAGAAAATTTATATATGATGGTTTCACACATTTGGTATTTTGTATAATATTGTCTCCAAAAAAGTATGTCTTTTTTTTAGCATCTCGATAGTCACTTGTAGCGTGAACTTATAAATCTCAACGCGCATATACTATTGATGCATCATGTTCACAAAAAATTGCCCTGAAGTTCATGTAGAAATCTTTTTGAGCCCTCTCGATTCGATTTTACTTTCATCAGCTTGACACTTTATTTTTCTTTCTAAATCTTTGAAACACTTAAATGTGCAATCACAAATTTTCATGTTTTTTACTCGTGAATGGTTTCAAGTTGACTAAAAAATTAAAAACTGTCAACTTTGTTTGCATTCTTCTTTGCATTCACAAACACGTTTAGTTAATTTTATTCAAATGAAATAATAATGTCATGTGCATTGTCGTAAACAATATTAAATAGCAAATGAAATCAATCTTTTAGCCAAACAATATGTTCAAAGAATATTTTGAAATTGATGTAACATCTAAAAAAAGTTTCAACATTTTTTTCTTTTTAGTCACATCTCTTAATAATGATGTTCAACTCTAGCACAATCGTTTGTCACTATTGGAAAATTGTATTAAGTGACGGAATGTTAAATGTGTAATTTAGACTTTCCTATATTGAATTGCATAAATAAATTAAATTAAGGCGCATTTTGAGGCTTATTTATTATGAAGGTAACAATCAATGGAAAGTGGATATCAAAACGTCATCGGATCCAGAAAGATCACGGTTTGTATTAATAAGTTCTTCACTTCCAAAACATTATCAAAAAATAAGAACTTGAAGTTTGAACTAGTGGATTATCTACCCAAAACCTAAGTATCAATGACCAAGATCATTGATATAAATCTTTATTCATCATCTTTTGTCTTTTCAAAAGATGATGAATAGATTAATTTTGTTGAACATATACACAAATGAAAAAAACATACTTCAAAGAGATTGAGCAATGTATTCAATTCTATCCATTTATTTTGTGTAAGATACTTTGTCATCTAGGAGTTAAATTACGCGCTAGCTTTCCATGAAATAGATCATGTTCATAACAAAGAATTGCTTCATATAACTATACTCGATACAACAAGTTTTTAAGCTATGTGTAACGTATTTCTTCCAACAATCTTTTTGTTAATTGATAAAAGATTAATGCTTGTGCTTTTCACTACATCTTGAAGAAAATTGTTCACAGTTTGTGATTGTGTAAACTACTATCAATTTAAAATTTGATTATTAAAACCTCCAAATCATCCATTAAAAGTTAAGGTTCGCATGTACAAATCAAAATCTAGCGATCATAATCATGCAGTCATTGTGCAAATATGCATCACTGCTAGCAAATCTGAACTAAAGATGAAAGCGTTGCTGTAATCATCTTACAATAGTTAAAACTAAAGATTGTATTATTATCGATGAAATTATTATTATTATTTTAGAGTGCACTAGTCATAGTCGCGACGTTAGAAATCCGTGTGCTTGATATAAGATAGTAAGTATGTTAGTTGACAACGCCACATCAGCTATTCGTGTGTTTGATAGATAAGGATTGAGTGTGTTAATTGAGAGTGTCATATCAACAATCCGTGTGCTTGTTAGACTCATATGCCATATCATCCACTATGAATGGAATATATTGTGAGTATGAGATCTTATACCTTGTATTTGTAGGTAAAGTCTATAAAAGTAGAGTAGAATCATTGTTGAATCTCTCATTTTTGAAGTTTATGTTTCGTTTTTGAGTGAACTTTTCTCTGAACCCTAGTGTTATAATGGCTAAAGTCACATAGTAAAAAGTTTGTTGTCATTGTTTCACGCCATTGGCAAAGAAAAGAAGAAATGTCGCTTTAGCTCGATTGTTCCTTTTCAACTTACTTCGAATTCAAATTGAATAATCTTAATCGTCTAAATTAACTTTTTTTATGAAAGTAAATTCAACAAATTTAGTTATTTAGTTAACCTAATAATTTAATTATGCTTGATTATATTCTATGTATTTGATTTCAGTTTTGATTCAAATTATCTATAACAAGTCAAAATATAGTAATTAAATTGCATTATATATTATAAAAAATAAAGTTTATATTTATTCAACATGAATTTTCATATTACTTATGTTGAAAATTATGTAATTAAATTTAAATTTCATTATGTAATATTTATTATAAATAATTATGATATTATTAAGTAATTATATTGAAATATTTAAAATAAATACAAAAAATTCAATCTTTCAATTTAAAATTCGCGGATTGAATGAAAAATACGTTATTTTTATTATTAATATGAAATATTTTATTAATAAATTATATTTCAAATTTCTGTGCTTCTATGGATATTTTTTGATATTCATAATTCTTTCGATGACAATACTTTTTTAAATTTGGAATATCATTTTAAAATTGTTTAATTCATACTTTATATCTACAAGTTCATTTCTCTAATAGGAATATTTATATGTATATGAACCCTATCTACAGTGAATAAAATTGTACATAACTTTTAAGCAGTATGTTTCATGTTACATATGTTGAAGTTAAATCTAGTTAAGGAGCTAACCGAGATTAGTTAACTAAGGTTAACCGCTAATTAAGGTTAATCGCATATGTAGCTATTTATAGCTTAGAGTATTTGACTACCTCGGGTATATATACCACGAGAGTGATCAGAAGATGATCACTTCAAGCATTCAAGCAGTAAACTCTCTAGTGCTCTTCTCTCCGTGGATGAGTAGCCCTTGAGTGTGAACCACGTTATACCCTCGTGTAACTGGTGTCGGTGTGACGGTTCTGAGTTTTAACGTTTACAATAGTTTTAACGTTTACAATTGGTATTAGAGCCGGTTCCGGTTTGGACTCTATGTCATAGGGTTTTTTTTCTCATATTGGTTTTTTGGTTTTCGATTCAGACCTTAAGTGAATAAATTGTTTGATATAGTTTGTCTACTGATGGTTTTTTCATTGACACTTTCCACAAACGGTTTATGATAAAGATTACAAAAAACCTACAGAAGTTTGACGGTGATAGTTTCTGACATGTGAAGGTTTTATGATGAGTGACACGTTTTCGACAGCGTTTGTGACAGTCTGTGGTAGTCTAAGTCTGGATACCAAGGTTGGTTGGTCGGTTTGTTGGTTGCAGCAGCGGTGCATTTTGGTACCTGCATTCCACCACAATCAATTCGCACATCAAATCCGTGTGTGAAGAAGAGTGTCCCGATAATTAGTTTAGAGCTGAAGCTTGGACCTTTGAATCCCACCTCTCGAGTACGTATGACTTGCTAGCCTGCGAAAAAAATCATGCGAGATACCAGTAGCTTTGGTTTTATAGATACATTCATTCTATGTTCTTCGGATTTTGGTGCCGTTTACCAACGGATTAGGCTCCAGTAGCTTTGCGCACCCATTTAGACAATCGAGACATTCTCGAGTTAGAGTGGAACGGAAGCTTAGGTACCATAACGTCAAATTGCATTGAGAGAGAGGAGTTGAGTTGGCAGGGAACGAAGGAAGAAACAAAGTTTATTTCGTTTGTTCGACGGCGATAAGTTATCGTGATACGAGCCAAGCACGTGGAAGCGCAATTGCAGCTTTGCCACCATCAGAAGCATTTTCCTTGTGTGCGGACGAGGTGGTGTCTTAGAGGATGGGCTAACAATCTGCGGGCAGTAGCCACATTCTCCGAGAGAGAAAAAGTGTGGGGGACGTTGCAAACAGTCTCCACGAAGCTCTTTGAGCTTGAACTAAAACCACCACCACCAGTGCGTTGCAAGTGTAACCCAGGGTTGATCGGGCACAGTTGTCAGATTTGGCAACCGTCTTCATTCTCTGAAATTGTAATCGACCCGCAGATTGTGTAGATAGCGTCACTGATGGATTTTTGATTAGTTTTTGCTGGCAGACATCTACGACTTCAACAACTACATCCTGCAGCATCAGACTCAAAGTCTTCTATGTTCCTCTGAAAGAAACGACGGGGACGAGGTCAATTTCAGATCGTGCTTTTGCGCAACAGGTTTGGCTGTCTGGCTGGCTGGCTGCCAACCGTAATGCAACCGACGTTTGGAATCAGGACCGATGAAGACAGAGCAAGAGTATTCAGCAAGAAATTTTAAGGTTAATGATTGATTAGTTTTCAATATACTCCGCTGTGCTGCAATTGGCATCTGCTCGGCCGATTCTTGCATTTGGCACTCACGGTGGTGGTGGCTTTCTTCTCTCTTGTCTTCCTTGATCCTTTCTTCCTATTCCGAGAACCAGGTTCCTCTTCTACATTAGCGGCGCTTTACACCGACGTGAGACTGACACCTGGCTCCAAATTCTATGTTAGAGAATTTTCTAGTTGCTCTAACAGAGACCATAAGCTTCAGTTTGACATTCGTTCCACACCATAGCGTATGGACTCAAGCAGGCAAAAACCAGAGTAGAAAGTCTACCATTAGTGTGGTGAAGACAACACACGGGCTTGTGTTCCAAAAGATCCGACTGAAATGCTTATACTCTCGTAGGATACAGATAAATGCGAAGTAGAAGACAGCAAAAGGTTGTTCAGCGGTATTATTAGTTGAGGTGAGCGGTTGATTTAATGTGAAAAGACAAGGCAACACTGTGGCATATACTTAAATTTATCAGCGTATTTCAGAGTTTTGTGGAAGACACTTTCGGATTAGGTCAAAACGCAAGTAGGAGTAGTTCCAGCCCCGCGCGGTTAGGGCTACAGGCACGGAGGGTAGGAGTAGCTCCCGGCCCCGCGCGGTTAGGACTGCAAACAAGGAGGGCTTTCTTGTACCAAACGGCCAGGGTAGTAAGACAAAGGAGCTAGGTCCGAGCGGTAGGGTTGCTTCCCCTCTCCTACCCCGCGCAGGCCTCGAACGTTAAGGGCCGTGTCCTAAGGGAGGACTGAGAGCGCGTAGGTGCCCGCTCCAAACACAAGGCCGCGAAGGGGCTTGCTGCCGCTTAGCCCCTGCAGTGACGAGAGTGGGGAACTGCAGAGCGGCACGGCTGCCGCATCGGTATCGGAGTCCCGCTTGGAACGGCAACGCAAGGAGATAAGGAGTGACGTCCAGCAAGCGGCAAGGGTCCCAATATAACCAGACAATCACGGTAGACAGGGCCACGTGGTCGGCTTGAGCAACCATGGTAGGTGGTGTCACTGCAGTTCATAGAGTAATTGTGGTTGAAGCCGAACGTGGTAGGGGTCGATTGTGGTTGGGGACGAACGTGGTTGATGGAAAACATAGTAGTTTGTCCAACCATGGTCAGCATGGCAACGTAGTTGAAGACCAATTTACAGTAACGGTGATGGCGAAAATCCAACGGTGACGGTCGGACCGACGGTACAAGAATATTCCGTCATCAATATTTCTTGAAAATATTTTTTCATCGAAAACTAGTCAAATTGGGTATTGTTCGAAACCTCTCGACACAACTAAAGCATCTAGACACTTCTCAGGACTTGAACGATGACTCAAAGGGAGGAAATTGACTCGGAAGCTGCCATTGTCTCTCATTTTTGACGTGTAGAGTGTTTAGGTCGACAGGTCGGTGGTAATTTTGGATATAACATCATACCTTTCGATGGCCACGGTGATTATTTGCTTTGGGAAAAGCAAGTAAAAGTAAAATTACAATCCATGGGTCTCACTATATGCCTGGGAGAAAAACCTTCTAGCATAAACGACATTGAATGAGTTGATGCTAAGGATCAAGCAATTTGCACGGTGTTGACATATCTAGACCCTACTATACTCAAGCAGGTTGAGGAGAACTCTGAAGTTTCCAAGTTGCTTGATGCGCTTCAGCAACGGTTCCATCAGAAGAATCCAACAATTGTGATGAATAATTACATGCAATTGTTACGGTTTACTATGAAGCCCGGCACGCGCATACAAGACCACATTCACGCCTATGGAAATCTATTGGTGGACCTTTGGAATATGGGGAAGGAGCTTACTGACACAAAGAAGGCAATGCATCTTCTTCACTCATTGCCTTCTACCTATCAGACACTATCAAAGATTCTTCTTCATCGTCAGAACACAACAGTCACTTATAACGAGGTTGTAAGTGCACTTCTAATGGATGCAGTTGGGCATGATTTGTTATCTCCTTCCGTTCCATCCACTTCTGGGACAACACTTATTATGGCAAGAGGTCAATCACAATCGAGAGACATTCACGATTCACGGCGTCCAGGCTTGAAGAGGCAGAGATCAAAATCTCCTGACCGAAGTAAAGTACAGTTTATGGCTCAATCATTTGACAAGAAGAATATTGTTTGTTGGAGTTGTGGTAAGAAAGGTCACATCATGAAGTTTTGCAAGATGACAAGTACAAACTCCCCTTCAGTGGTGAACGTTGCCGAACATCTTGATAATGAGGCAAACGACTTGTACACTGATGGCCTATGATGCAAGAGGTATGCTCTCTACAATTCACCGCAAGTTGTTTAGGGTTCTGATGTTGTGATGTATGGATCTGGACAGTGATTGTTCTTATCACATTTGTTACATTAGAGAGTTCTTTTGTACTTTCTCTGTATCAAACGGTTTAGTTCTTATAGGGAATGAACAACCCTGTAGAATTGAGGGTGTTGGATCTGTAAAGATCCGTATGTTTGATGGTGTCAACCGTACGTTGAACCATGTTAGATTTATACCTAACATGGAGAAGAACTTGATCTCTCTTGGAGTGTTGGACTCACACGGCTTAGAATGGAGTTCTAGGCAAGGCATGTTAAATGTTAGATATTGTGATAAGAAGTTTATTCTTAGGGAATTCAAGCATAATAATCTATACTTGTTAGAGGTCATCATTATTTGTGGCAAAGTTCATTTTCCAGATTTCGCGTTGAGATGTCTCATGTATGGCATTCCAGATTATGCCATATGAGTGATCGATACATGTTTCTTCTTGATGAGAAAAATGTATTACCCGGTTTGGGTAAAGTTGAAGTGTTATTTTGTGAACATTGATCATGGGAAAACAACATAGGAAAACTTTTGGCGTTGGAACTCATAGTTGAAAGGAGATACTGGAGTATTTACATAGTGACGTCTGGGGACCCTCTCATGTTGCCTCATTGTCTGGAAAGTTGTACTATGTCTCCTTTATAAATGATTACTTTAGGTATGTGTGGGAATATTTTCTTACCCACAAGTCTGAGGTGTTTTCAACCTTCAAAAGTTGGCGCATACAAGTTGAGAATCAGATTGGACGCAAAGTGAAATATTTGCGATCCGATAATGGTGGCGAGTATAATAGTGAAGAATTTTAGAGGTATTGTACAGAGGAGGGGATTACTCGCCATTTCACGACGGTTTATACTTCACAACAAAATGCTGTTTTTGAACGACTCAATCGCACAGTGTTGGAAAAGGTGCGGAGTATGCTAAGCGAATTTGGTTTACCAGGGGAATTTTGGGCCGAAGCTGTCAACACCGCAATTTATTTGGTAAACCTTTCTCCTTCTAGTGCAATCAATATCTCAACACCGTTTGAACTGAGACATAAACGGATGGCAGACTATAGTCGCTTGAGAATTTTTGGTTGTACTGCTTATATTCTTATACCTAAGGAGCAGAGGACAAAATTAGCTTCTACATCCAAGAAATGTCGTTTTCTTGGATATGCTAGCGGCGTGAAAGGTTACAGGCTATGGGATCTAGTTGTTAGAGAGGTGTTTGTTAGTAGAGATGTTTCTTTCAATGAGCTTGGCTTATTGAAAGAGGGGGAGAACGTGGACGCTAACAAGGAAAAATCTTTACTCACGGATATTGTTGTGGGAGAGTTTGATCATTCTATCACTAATGTTCCGTCACATGAAGAAGCACCGATACATGTGGAGCAAGTTCTTGAGAAACAATAACTACAAGAGCAGGCTATTGTTGGTGAGCATATTGCAACAATACTAGACGAGAGAAATCAAACGGAAACGTCTTCTAGGAGATCACAACGATCTAGTAGAGCGCCTGGGAGATTTGATGTATGGGCCAACTCATCTATTCTCAAAGATCGTGACCTTGATTTTGAAGATGATGACGGTATGGCGTTGATCTTGAAAGAAGGTAAACCTCTTCATACAGAGAAGCTCAAGCTTCGGTCAACAAGCTTGAATGGAATGTAGCTATGGAGCGGGAGATGCAGTCACTGATTGACAACAATATTTGGGAGTTGGTTGAGCTTCATAAGAATCAAACAGTGATTGACTAAAAGTGGGTTTACAAGCTGAAAGACAATCCAGCAGGAGATGAAGCAAGAATCTTCAAAGCTAGATTGGTGGCTAGAGGTTTCACACAGGAAAAGGGTGTGGATTATAACGAAGTTTTTTTGCCTGTAGCAAAATACGCTACAATTGGTCTGGTATGTGCACTGGCCACAACATTCAGTCTTGTTATGGATCAGATGGATGTGGTTACAGCTTTTCTTTATGGATATTTAGAGGAGGAGATCTACAGGAGACAACCAATTGGTTTTGAGGTCAAAGGCCAGGAGAGGTGTATCTGTAGATTACTGACATCATTGTATAGACTAAAGCAAGCTTCTAGGCAGTGGAATACACATTTTGATGAGTTTATGAAGGCAGAAGGTTATCTACGAAGCGTGTATGATCTTTGTGTCTATATGAAGAAGGTGAATGATGAAACTTTCAATCTCATCATTTTAGTACTTTACGTGGACGACATGCTTATCTTGGCAAAAAATCAATCCGATGTCGATGAATGCAAGAGCCAGCTGAAGTCTGCATTTAAGATGAAGGATATGGGGGAATCAAGAAGGATATTAGGCATGGATATTTATAGAGATTTTGAACAGAAGAAGCTATGGCTTAGTCACGGCAAGTATGTTCGCCGTATACTTGACAGGTTCAACATGGCCGATTCGAAAGGAGTTTGGACTTTTCTGCCGACACATTTTAAACTCTCCGCAACCCAATGTCCTACAAATGCTGTGAAAAAGGGAAGAATGTCATGTGTTCCCTATGAACAAGCTGTAGTCAGCATCATGTATTTAATGGTATGCACTAGGCCTGATATTGCTCTAGCAATGGAAAAGTTGAGCAGGTACATGTCGAATCCAGGGAAAGTTCACTGGGAAGCAGTGAAATGGATTCTGAGATATGTGAAGAGTACTGTGGATTATGGCTTATTGTTTGATGGTTTATAGACAATGCCAAGTACTTATTTGGCTACGTTGATGCTGACTACGGACAAGATTTAGACAAGAGTAGATCTACAACTTGATATGTGTTTACACTTGGCGGCGGAAGCATTAGTTGGAGATCTACCTTGCAAAAGTGCGTAGCTCAGTCAACAACAGAATCTGAGTACGTGGCAGCAGCAGAAGCGGCAAAGGAAGCTATTTGGTTAGATAAACTTATCATGGAGATTGGACTAACACAAGGCGTGGTCAATCTTCATTGTGATAGCCATAGTGCTTTACATTTGGTTGCGAACCAAGTCATGGATAGCAGAGTGAAACACATCGACATCAGGTATCACTTTATTAGACAAGCAGTGTCTGATAAAACAATTGAGCTAGTCAAGATTGACGGTAAACTCAATCCAGCGGATGCATTGACCAAAGTTATTCCTTTGGAGAGTTTCAGCCGACACTGTGCTACTATGCAAGTTGTGCATAGGGATCACGAGAGATATGGTTCTTAGTTACCTTTATATATTGTTACTCTATACTCTTATGGCTGCGGCTTAGTTTTAGTTAACTTTTGTTTAAAGAGGGACCTTGTGATAGGTTTCTGTATAGAACTTCCCGCTGAGTAATAATATACGTTAGAGAGATGACTAAAATTCCTTAACATGAGTTAAGGTGAGATTGTTAAGTTAACTCTGTATATTATTACTTTATCTTGATATGAAAATAATAATATAGGTTAGAGAGGTGACTGAAATTCCTTGACATGAATTAAGGTGAGATTGTTGAGTTACTTATGTATATTATTACTCTATCTTGATATGAGAGTAATAATATAGGTTAGAGAGGTGACTGAAATTCCTTGACGTGAGTAAAGGTGAGATTGTTGAGTTACCTCTGTATATTATTACCCTATCATGTTAACTCTCTTTTAAAGAGAGACCTTAAGTCATGATTCTGTCTAGAACTTTCCCTTGAGTAATAATATAGGTTAGAGAGGTTACTGAGACTCCTTAACACGAGTTAAGGGCGAGATTGTTGAAGTTAACTCTAGTTAAGGAGTTAACCAAGGTTAGTTAACTAAGGTTAACCGCTTATGTAGCTATTTATAGTTTAAAGTATTTGACTACCTCGGGTATATATACCCTGAGGGTGATCAGAAGATGATCACTTCAAGCATTCTAGCAGTAAACTCTCTAGTGCTCTTCTTCCCGTGGACGTAGCCCTTGAGGTTGAACCACGTTATACTCTCGTGTAACTCGTGTTGGTGTGACTCTGGTGTCGGTGTGACGGTTCTGAGTTTTAACGTTTATAACATACATAAAATACTTGTTAAAGATCTTCATGTAAAATTTGTTTTCAACCAAATAAAGAATGTGATATTCATATTTACCAATTGTTACATTATTTATATTATTATATGTGGATGCATTTATCTATCTAACAAAAATCATATATGAAATTACTTCAAATTAAGCTTGAAAACCTCTGATACAGGAAACCATGGATGAGTTGGATTTCATCATTAGAGCTAAATTCTTTGATTCTGTCTCAAGAAATTTGTTTATACATTTGCTTGTAAGTTATTTCGTTGGATTGATCATAGATAGATCAGACTATGTGCATTTTTCACGGAGAAAGTCTACCTACTCGTTATAAAATTGGTGAAGTACATAAGAGAGTTGGATTGATCATAGATAGATAAGACTTTGTGCATTTTTCACGGGAAAAGGCTACCTACTCATTCCAAATGTGGTGACATACAATAGAAAATATAACTTAAAACAATCACGGGTATGATTTGCAATGAAATTGCTTGACTTAACGGTATTAACAACTCATGATTACATCTGTGATGTTATTATGACGCAAGAGGTTGAACCATTACACCTCTTATTGAAGAATAAAACGAAGAGAGATATTGTTCGACTCCAAAACGCATTATGTGTGGGCTATGAACGTGCATACAAGAGCCAAGGTTTCAAAGCATGTATTCAACTTATCACCTTGGTCTTAAAGGTTGTAAGTTGGAGAGTTTGGAAAAAATTATTGTAACCTGTGCTTGAAAGAGTAAGAGAAAGCCTATCATACTTGGCAACACGGGATTCACTCTCGAGTTTACTGTACAAATTTTGCAAAGCAAGATGTACATGTAGGACAATCTAGAGGATATCAATATCATCAGGTGATGTTCATTCCTACTATGCTCATGTAGTATGCCCAATGACCGACATAGCATGTTTGATATTTGCGATGGTATTGAGACACAGCCCACTTTGGTTTGATGCAAAGCTCGAAGGATCTTGCCATACTTTCAGCATAGATTGCTTACTTTCTAGCGTAATGACCAAACAAAGGGTTATTATTATTGACTCCATGGAAAAGAGTCAACGCAGCGAGCCGAGGAGAAAAAGAAGAGTCACTTGTTTGTTTCCCAGAAAGTAGAAAACAGTCATTTAGGATGTCCCCAGCATCTGACCTGTGCATTATTACTAAAATGATGAAGGTTGAATAAAAAAATCAGATTGCCATTCGTGATAAATGGTTCCTGCATGTAGAACGAAAATGGAGAAAACAAGAAGATGCCAAAAAAAGGAGTCAAATAAAGCGGAAAAATCTCGAAATGAACACAAAAGGGAGCAAACCCGTTGCACTCGGCCCTAGAGAGAGGCTATGCAGCTACTTTGGCGAGGTGCTCTCGATACCCACGACGTGGGAGGTCCAAAACACATCTCCATGGAATCGAGCGGCCGGGCGCGGTGGCGCAGAGAATCTAGCTTCGCGACAAACGAAAAGGCCAGGCCGAGCCGAGACTTAAAGGGGGAAAAGCGACCGCTGCGGGACGAGAACTGCAAGCGGACGACGGGAGGGGAGGGGAGGGGAGGGGAGGCAGGGAAGGGAGGAGGAGCGGGCCGAGCGAGCCCTGCCCTGCCCTGCCCGAGCCGAGCCGAGCCGAGGGCAGGAAGGCAACGGACGGTTGACGCCCTGCCCCACCTCGACCGGCCCGACGCTCGCCGTGCGAGGAACACGAAGAAAGTACGTCGTCTGCTGGTGCCCGAATAGGGGGAGGAGGAGGAAGAGGGGAGGGGAGGGCCAACCCGAGGCGAGGGGGAGGGCAGCACTCTGTGCTCCGCTCAGCTCAGCAGCAGCTCTGGGCCCTTGCTTTTTCCTTGCTTCGCTCCCCTCCCTCCCCTCGACTCGCGTCTCAGCGGCCTCTGTTGGAGCTTTCCTGTTGGGGGCATGAGTGAGCTCTCGAGAGAAAGCGAGCGGAGTAATGAATCGGCTGAGATTCGGGGCCAGACTTGGTCTGGAGCAGGAGCAGCAAAGCGAAGCCTCGTTCCGCACCATCCACCTCCTTCTGAGCATCAACTGCAGCCAGCATCTGGTGCTGCTGCAGCAACAGCAGCAACAGCGAGCGAGGGATCATCAAGCGAGCGAAGGAGGAAACCATAGCTGCCGAGGCTGGGGATGCGTAGCGTAGTGCGCCGAGAAGAGGGGAGGGTTCATATCGATGCAAGAGCGTCGGACCGGACTGGATTGGATTGGATTGGAGCGGAGTCCAGTTCAGTGAGCGCTTGAGTCTCTGAGAGAGAGAGAGAGAGAGCGAGAGTGAGAGAGAGAGGGAGAGGTAGGGGCGTGATTGAGCAACATGGGATGGATGTTCGCTTGTGCGGCAGCGGAGGAGAGAAGACTTCGCTGGATTTTAAAGCGACGAGGACATTGACAAGGAGGAGGAGGAGGAGGAGCGGGGAAGAAGGGAGGAAGCAAGCTCGAGATTGAGGGAGAAGGGCAGCAGCAGTTTTTTTTTCGTGAGATAGGAGGGAGGGAGGGAGGGAGAGAGAAAGAGAGAGGGAGGGAGGCAAGGAGGGAGGACGAGCAGCGTGTCGGTCGGTTACAGAAAATAGGACAAGAGAGGAGACGGGACTGAGGATGTGATTGTGCGGGCTACCTACTAGGGAGTTGGGAGTTGGGTGGTGGTGCCGTTCGATTTGTATGACGACGACGAGGCGTGTTATAGTTTAATAGATTTTATTTGGTTTCAATTTTTTAATTGGCCTTTATTCACGGGTACCCGAAATCGGTGGTGGTGGTGGCGGGGGGTTGTATTGTGCATCTCCATGTTCTGTGTCTGTTGGTGGTTGATGGAGCTGATAGACAGATAGATAGATAGATAGAGAGATAGATAGATACTCACTCACATAGATGAGGCGTCTTGATCCTCCTTCGAGTTCTTTCTGCGCTGCTGCACTTCACCATCAGCTCCCTCACCTTGTCCATCCTCCCCCTCCTCCTCCTCTTGTGCTTGTTCTTGTTCTTCCTCTGCCTCTCCTTGTTACGCTTTCTCTTCTTGCACCTCTTGTTTTGTGACCCGAGCCGCCTGTGGGGTGCTTGCTTGCTGGCGGGGCTGGGCTGGGCGTTGCTGTGCAGTGATTGGCTTGGCTTGGCTGGTGGCTGGCTGGCTGGCCGTTTGGATCGCCTGGCATTTGGGCGGGGTGGTGATCTCAGTCACCCAAAGTGGCGGATTGGGTTCTTCCAGATTTTCTTACAGATTTATACCAAGCTGTAGCAATGGGGAACACAAACGTGAGAAGTCCGAAGGAACATTCAGGGATCGATCCAGGTGTACCCAATTCGCATGGAGCCGCTGGACAGTCTGTCCACGGTGGGGATCCCGGTCGATTAGGGGCGATGGCTTACGGCGAGAGTATGCTGCAGAGTCCTCCAGATAGCCCTAGTAGTGTCTCGCGCTCTCCTCTGATGTTCACCCCGCAGGTATATGGCTTGCCACCGCATCGTCCCTCTTCTCCATCGCTCCTCCTCCTCCTCCTCATCCTCCTCCTCTGACCTTCCTCCCTCCCTCCCCCTCCTGGCCCTCTCCTTCTTGCCCTTCTCTTGCTGCTCCGGGGATCGTCTCGACTTTCAGAGGTGGGAATTAGACAGCCCCATTCCCGCCTCTCCAAGTGTTCCTCGTTCGCCGTCCTCTCGATCTTCGTCGTCAGAGCTGAATTTGTAGATCATCATCCCGCAGAGCAATTCTGCCTGAAGCATTTTGCTCTGATTCGGATTGCAGAATCCACTTCACCGATTCCGCGGGCATGGAACGTAGACTTTGAAGCCACTACCACCTCTACTGTTCCGAAATTGGCAACTGTGCCCGCTGGTTTTAGGAGAGGAAAAGAAACAAGTCTGGCCTGCAGCTTAGACACACAGACTGACAGAGTGCCAGACGAGAGACCTTCAGTGATTCCGTAGGTCGTATCGTTTCTGTGGAAAGTCAGTCACAAGTGGATTATTCTTGGACTTGAGTCATCGAATTTTCCAGCCGTCGTAAAGAGGGAGCCGAAGTAGGAGTTCTAATCACTCTGAAGGAAGGTTCTTAGGGTCGTCTCCTTCCTCCTCTCGAAGGAACGAGCGAACATGGAACTATGTTATAATGATTTTCTCATCCCTGAAGATCTTTTAGCGACGAATATGAAGGTTGGCTACTGCTGCCATTCTCCTCGCC
Organism: Marchantia polymorpha subsp. ruderalis; assembly: GCA_037833965.1. Classification (NCBI taxonomy): domain Eukaryota; kingdom Viridiplantae; phylum Streptophyta; class Marchantiopsida; order Marchantiales; family Marchantiaceae; genus Marchantia; species Marchantia polymorpha. The sequence continues at coordinate 26,616,643 of AP031351.1, read as the reverse complement.
GACCTTGACTGACTGACTGACGGAATGATTGCACCAATTACCATCAAACCCGCGAATAAGTCTCTCCCTCTCGATTGCAGAGTCCCCATCATCTCCCTTGTTTTCCCAGCTTTGATTTCTGCCGACTTCCCAAGCGTTCAATCGACGTTAACGTTGCCCCTCCTTCGAGTCAGACTTACGGGATAGGGTCGAGTCGGTTGTTACGAAGATACACTTGCACCATAGAAATCGCTCAGAGCTGCAAGTATCTATGACACTTGCAAGCAACGCCCCCCCCTGAGGCTTGAGCTGGATCAAGGCTGTCGTCCCCCACCCGAGTGACGAGTTCCCTCCGAGAAACTTGGATTTCAGCCACAGAAGAACCTTCGGTAGTGTTCCTTGTCATTTTCTCGAGCCGGCCGGGCCTGCCTTTCTGATGTGTTCAGGGCTCGGTCTGTTGGTTTGACGTCGCCGTTGCTTTGTGTGACACGATCTGAGCTGTTGATTCATGTTTGGTTTGTAGATACCAATGGTCCCCATTGCCAAAGCCGACGAATTCACATTGGGGCCTTATCAACCAGGCATGTATGAACACCATGGGCATGAGATGATGCAACAGGAGAGAGGAATTCCGACCATGATAGTGTGGAGCCACGGGGGAAACAATGTGGCCGTCGAAGGATCGTGGGACAATTGGACTACAAGGTCAACACTTTCCACATTTCCCCTCGCATTTGGCTGTCGTTTGGTTTGCCGCGTGCTCTTGTAGCTCTCGCGTGTTCTTATGCACGTGCTGCGACGTCGTCTTGACGTGGAGTGCCAGTTCTGAATTTTGTGGATCGGCCAATTCGTGCATGTCGTTGCGATGAGAGCTAAAGAACCGCCCTGAAATTTGCCACGAACTTGGCCATCCTGCGTATACAGCGTATTCCCTTGCGGATTGCCGTGATGTGTGCTTGTTTCGAGAATTAGAGGCCTTGACAGGGAGTCCGAATGGCTGTACTCTTTTGTACTCCTTAGATGAAATTTCACCTTCGGATGAGTGCTTTTGTCATCAAGCAGGTTGACGTTGGCTATTGTTTGATGTCTCTTTCGACCGACGGGCAGTTGTTGATTCAGTCGGAATTATGCGTCGAGACCCGAAGATTACAATTGTGTCAAGATGCGGGCTAGAAGGTTGAGACAAACAGTTTTGTACAGCATGCGAACATTGGTTTGTGAACGCATTTCTGAACATTGGTTTGTGTACGTTGTCCCGGAATACAGGGAGCCGCTGCAAAAGGCGGGAAAAGATTTCACAATTGTCAAGATCCTTCAGTCTGGAGTCTATCAGTACAGAATTATTCTGGATAAAGACTGGAACTATCCACACGAGGTGCTGTCGAAGGTCAACAACGTGCTCGATGTGCAGGTCAGTTCCTATTCTAATAAGACTATTCTTGATACTAGCGCAAAGGACCTCTTGATGACCTCAGGTTTTCCTTTTTTGAGACGAGACTCGGCCAAGAACGAAAGAATTGAGCGAAGGAAAGAAAAGACATCTTACCAGGGCTTTGTTTAGTTCTGTACACGAAGTAGATTCGAGGGCACCTAATGTTGTGAATTTGAGGAGAGTCTATTGATGCTGCTCGAACGCTGCTGGACTTCATGTAGAGATAGCACAGGCGAGTCCTACTCGTAGGAAGGTTTCTAGCGCACATTAGTTCAGCGTCTGCTTTTACTCCGGAAATCTGCCGAGAGAAACGTGGGCTGGACATTCCGATCGTGGACGGAGAAACTGATGTGCTCTCGTGGACGACGTGTGCAGGATTACGTTCCAGAGAATTTGGACAGCGTAGCCGGGTTCGAACCACCGCAGTCCCCGACTTCCAGCTACAACGACACCTTCCCGACTCCAGAGGACTTCTCCAAGGAGCCGCCCATTCTACCCTCGCACTTGCACCTGACCCTTCTGAATGTTCCTCCGCTCGAAGAGACGTCCGGCGCTCTGCCTCGTCCACAGCACGTGACGCTCAACCATCTGTACGTGGAGAAAGGCAAGAATCTGCGCTCGGTGCTGGCTCTCGGGTTAACCCATCGCTACCGATCAAAATACGTCACGGTCGCCTTATACAAGCCCGTGCACAAGTAATCTCACCATCACTCCTGACAACTTTTGTGCAGTACGTAGCCGCCTTACGAAATTGTGTATATTATTGGGCATGGTCACAGGAAGATGACGTCCCGCTGTCTCCGAACACCCGAAGTCACCTTCTGCTTCGAGGAGGAAGGTGATGTGTATCATTTGAGATGTGCAGTTCACGCTCCGAGAGGAGTAGAGGTGAAAGTAGGATTAGGGGTTGAAGAAATCCGTCCTCAGCATCCGTCCCAGGTCTTCTTCGTGACGAGCAGAATTGAGATTCTCGAAGGTTGGGAAGCAAGTCCTTTCTCTGCATCGTTCATTTTGCCACCTTCCTGTCCGAGTGTGGCCGAATCAGATGTTTACCAGCTTGAGCTGGATCGAAAGAGAGTGGCAGAGTCTGAGTTGTACATTTCTCACGAGGTCTGTGCCATGGCATTTTGAGTCACCGTTCATCAGGTCATTTCGACCCTATATCATCATGCGATCGAGTGATCTAGGGGATTCGAACCTTCCTGTGCTGAACGAACTGCGAGTCCTGCGGCGCGTACGAGGTTGAGTTTCCATTTCCATCTCCGTCGACCGGAGAGTCTAGGTGGCTGCGAAATGCACTGGACAGGTCCGTAGTTCTCTCTGCAAGCTTACTGCAGTGCGGGTGTACTCTTTCACCTCGCACTCGGGAACGATCAGCATGGACTGCTGCTAAGGTTCTGCTGTTCTCGCCAGTTGAGACATCGAGAGACGTGGAGTTTTTCCAGCTAGTTATTAGGCTCCCATCCCGTGGGAAAATTCTCTGTAGCTGGCCGTTGAGTGCAAATGTTACATGAAGATTTACCTTCTGTTAATACCTCTTTTAGAGGATCAGTTACTCAGGGTCCTGTGTTTCTGCCTGCTCGATTAGGTACTCTCCTGCTCGTTTGTCCGCCGCTTCACGTCTTGAGTTGCTCCTTTGATCCTAGCTCCACATATCCAATTCTCTTCCGTTACTGCCCCCCTTGGTGCCCCAGCTTCTCTCGGAAGGAGGCGTCCAGATGTGCGTCCCTCATTTTTCAAGTTCGCTCCAGTGGCCCATATTGTTTGGCTCAACATGTAGACACACGTAGGAAGATTTGAGGGATGCTGATCAATGTCAGTATTTTGACTACGAGATGGGCATTTTCTGATACCTGCTTTTTATCATAAATTACTGTGTACATCATCCACGTCACTCACATTTTGCGCTTTTCCACCGAAGTTACGTTTCAATATTCTACCGTCAGTTGGCACCTGGCGTCTAGTTCTACGATCTGCAAAATCCCTTCGACATAAAGCTCACGATACCCCTGTCGGAGATTGTTAACTCTACACGACTTCGCCCAAACCGCACGTCTGAGGTGCATTTGGAGAGAGTCTATTCCGCTACTCGTACGAAACTGGAGAACGGCGGTGGGCCCTGTTTTTGGGTTGCGAAGTAAGCTGGAAGAATGAAATATGGATTATCTCACAGTAGAACGAGATTTAAACTCACGGGATCCAGAGCCTTTGGCAAAGTTCGTCGACGGAGTGACAGTTGCCAATGAGTCGTCGTAATGAGTGTTCAAAGACAAAGGAACTGCAGGGTACATGTAACGCAACGAGCAATGTCCTACGATATTCTGAGAGATGGTGAGAGGAGGTTAATCTGCACCCTTGGCGTGATGCGATGCTATAGCTCTTCAAACGGAGTACATCATGCAATTGCCATCATCACCGGCGATCACAAGGTGCCTGGGCCCGGCAAGGGAGATACACCGCACAGCTCCGTCGTTCGTGGCTCCGAGCCCATACAAGCATCTGCCGTTTGTCAAGTCATGAACGAGCAGCTTGCCATCGCCCGCCCCACTCCACATTAAAGGACCTGAGTCAACCGCAGTAGGGAGTTAGTTGGGACGTCCATCAACGCCTCGCCACAGCACGTACAGAAATCTGCAAGAAATGTGGAGAGGAAAAGGAGGCGCACCGCAAAGGTGGAGGCTATATATGAAGTCCTTGTGCTCGGCAAAAGTATGCACGGTTCGGAAGGAGGAGCGCGGCTCCAGGGCTCGGATGATTTTATCAGCGCAGGCCGTGATCATGAGCGGCGGAGTTCTAGCCCCTATGTTGGTAAAGCCGATATTCGACACAGCTCCCCTGCCGTGCTCAGACCTGCAAACGACGAACCACGAAGCAACGCCAAATCAAAACGACCTTGACCGCAACGCAACATGCACGACAAGCATCATCGCAACAACCGCTCGGATCCGAACGACTCGAGAGCATTCACGCGCACCTCGAGACAGCAAAAGTATGCACGGGAGCTTTATTCCGGATGTCCCAGACTTGAATGATGCCGTCCTGGCCCCCGGTGACGAAAATCTCCCCCAAGCAGCCCGAGAACAGCGACGCGCCGGCGGTCTCGGCGGGCTCGTCGGGCTTGCCCGAGTCCACATCGCGCAGACATTCCACCGCCGTGACGTGGCCCTGATGCGCGTTCTTGCATCGCAGCACGGCCCGCCCCGTCGTGGCGTCCCACGAGAAGACCTCGCCGTCGCGGGACCCACTCATGAGCGCGCCGTGCGAGCTCACCGCGAACCCCAGCACCGCGCCTTTGTGGCCTTGCAGGCAGCCCACCGCGCCCAAGCCCGAGCCGCGCCGTCGCCCCGCGCCGTTGAGGTTCCAGAGCATGAGCGTCTTGTCGTAGCTGGCGCTGACGGCGTAGGTGCTGTCGATGACCTTGACGGCGGAAATCGAGCCGTCGTGGCCCGTAAGATCGGCGCAGCGTACGCCCGTGGCGTCCCAGAGGCAGAGCTTGCTGTCGAGCGCGCCACTCAGGATGCGACCGTCGTCCAGGTGCTCGACGCATGTCACCCACTCCGTGTGCCCGTACTTCTTGCTGTACAGGTTACGCAGTTTCTTGCCCGTGGCGACGTCGACGGTGTAGACGCTGTGGTCGGAGCAGCCGATGGCCGCCTCCGTGCCTCTCACGCTCATGCACATGAGCGGGCGGTCCGAGAGGTCCAGCGCCACGCCCGCCGAGTCGGCGGGCCCCGTTCGCCACAGGTACAGGTCCGAGGTGTTGGTCATGGCGATGGCTTTGCTCCTCGCCTCTCGGACGTCTAGCGGAATCCACATCGCGTCCGGCCTCGGCCCGATGCTCGAGCCGGGCACCGACGGCGCCTGCTGCCGGCTCTGGCGTTGGTGCTGCTCCTGCTGCCGCTGTTGGATTTTGGCTCTCGTCGCCGACGATAGTTGTAACTGCTCCATTTCCGCCCTGGGCTCGTTCGGTTGTGAGGATTTGATCGAATTCGATTGAGCCACGACGCGCACGCTGATTTGCGAGCTTCTTGGCCCGACTCGAGTGCCATTTCTCGTTGCGGTCGAACTGCCGGGCGGGGCCTGCGTGGTTGGGCCTAAGGCCGATTCCTTCGGTCGTTGCCTTTGCTGTTGATGCTCGTCCATGCAATTGGGGTCTGACGGTGCTAGAGTGCCGGTCCTTTCCCGTCTGCTTGCTCTGCCTATTCTCGGGCCTGAAGGCTCTTGTGGGGACAGAATTGTGTTTCTCATCCTGCCTGAACTGTTCCACGGAATTGCGTTCTGAGTGTTCACGTTGGCGGTGATGCTGCGTTTTGTTGTAGTCGGGGTCGTAGCTGGTTTGATCACCTCGCCAGGGTATTCTGCTGCTGGTTGTGGAGTTTCAGAAATTCCAGATATGACGCCCGTTGCTGTGTCATCCCCGGCCTCCATCTGAGCGGTTCAAGAGTCACTTCTCATGCACCTGTTTCCTGCAAGAACTAAATCAAATTCTTGCGAAAGGAAAGATGCATTACGTTTCCCATCGTCGCATGATATTGTTCAGATTTCGGCTGGTTTTACAAGGGAGTTGCATTTGGATCCTGTATTCGAAGGCGGAAATTCGATTCGGGCCCGCTACCTATACATTTCGTTCTTGTTCTTGCCATATCATGCTTCTAGATGTTCGATCTGCAGTCTTAGCACGCGCTGGAATCGAGTTCAATGGTTGGAACGTCCCGTCAGCGACGACCTGCGCGCACGAGAAGCAGTGGTGCCTGCAATCATTGCAACTTACACGTGACATGTCACTTCTGTTCGAGTCGGAGCTTCAGTTTCCACGGGTAAGCTAGACATCTTGAGCCAGCCTCGACCTTTCGTAGGTAATGTCATTTCTCTTCGACCTCACCCAACTAACTGCACTGGCTTCTTCACCGAACTAAACCGTTTCGGGGTCAATCAAGAAATCGAAGTCGTTTCTCAGTACGCCCGATTGGAGAAGGCTAGGCTGTCTTGGTAGAGTCTATTGAGTTCAAGGTATTGAAGACCTGTAATACGCAAAGTCTTCTGCTTCACTCGCGTCGGCGGACGATACCAGTCAGTTACCCTGGAAACTTCGAGTTGATACAGCAATGAAATCTGGAAACTTCGAGTTGATACAGCAATGAAATCTGGAAGAAACTCTAGGCCCAAAGTCTGGAAATGTTGGCAAAATCCTTTTGATATACGGCAGACGCAAATATTATTGCATATTTTCCAACAGATGGCTGGCAAAAGTGAACTCTTACACCGTCCCCCCTTGGCCAGTAAGCAACCGGAACACGAAAGCACGGTTAGTGAACCCTCACGGCACTGTTAGGTCTTCAAGGCTGTTGTGAATCTTGACGATGCAATTTTGGTCTTTAACTATTAAGAGCTACGGATAAATACTGTTGGGAATCTTGACAATGCAATTTTGGGCTTTTAACTGTTAAGAGCTACGGATAATTACTGTCCAGTAAGGAATAAGCTTGGCTGTTTAAGTAGGCAACATTTTCTCCAATATCTGAACCTGGTTTTACACGTTCAGGGATTGTGACCACGGTTACGAGCTCTTCCCTGCAGAGTCCTGCACCCGAATATCACTTTGGTCATTTGAAACTCTGTCTCCTTAGTACAATCCAGCCTGCGCTATCCCGTATAACAATAGTAAGGAGTCCTTGCAGACTTGAAGATTTACAAGATTACAATAGATACAAAACCCTGACGTCAATTAGCAAGGGTCTGATGGCACACTCCAGCCTCTGATTTTATTCACAAACCTTGTGACAGCTGATTCTTTGATACGTCAAATAGCAAGGGTCCGATGGCACATTCCAGCCTCGGATTAATTCACTTATATTCACAAGCCTTGTGACAGCCTCTGATTTTATCCACAAACCTTGTGACAGCTGATTCTTTGAAACGTCAAATAGCAAGGGTCCGATGGCACATTCCAGCCTCGGATTAATTCACATATATTCACAAGCCTTGTGACAGCTGATTCTTTGATACGCAGATGATCGTTTGCTGGAACCTCCACAATATTGAAAATATTCTTCAAAAGTCGTCAAACTCATAATTCCGAGGCAGCACGTTCTCATCATACAAGCATCGCCTTCTTAGCCTACGTAACCGATTGTGGGTGGCTGGGCGACAAAGCCTTTCGATCGACCAAGCCTTTCGACCGAGCTGTGGATTAAATTCTTTCACGCACACACTGCCCATAGGTCTACTTCACATCACACTTTTCGTGACATCTCTTGAATACTTCCAAAATTCTTAGAAACAAAATCTGTGGACGTGACGTTACTCCGCGTCAAATGGCTCCATCTACACTCTCAGAATCAAGAGCTTAACATCTACACACAGGATCTGAAAGAGTACACTTATAGTGACTTCATGACTATCGCGGTAAAAGTCCATGGCAGGAATGGCAGTTATCCAAGTTTCCTGGGCACTGAAGTGCGGTGGACTAATTGACCTGTGAAGAAAACAGACAAAAATTTTGGTCTGTTTTGGTGAAGTTGGACATCACGATTAAGCATTCGGATGTTACATCATCCAACCGAAATGAGCCCATTACGCTAAATACCACACCAGTCATTACTAGCGCAAGCATTTCCCAAATTTAGCGGATCAGACACTGACGGGTCAAAATATTCAACGTCATCCCAGTTCCCGATCTCAATTGTCAGCGATCTCTGGACTGCAATTTCATCAGCAAATCTTCTGCAGTTGTTTAAGCTCAGATAGTCTAGAATTCTACATTTCGTGTCAGTTGTGCAGTGCCTTCCCGCTAAGGCAGTACACCATTGTTAACCCAGTTTCTCGAAAGGAGAGCAGCAATAGAAGTCGAGAGATCTAGAGAAAGAGAAATCTGTTAGCCATAGGTCTCGAAACTATCCACTTCATAGACTTCAAGATTCAAGCAATGGAGCAATGGGCGAAGCCGTTCTCCCAAGTGTTTTAGAAAGACCTCGTTTAGAATAAACAAGAAGAACAGTTAAAAGTCATCCTTCCTGATGACATGCACGATTTTCAGATTGACATCCATGGAAAGTTCATTCAATAAGATCTCCACCTCGACATTCTTCCTCTTTCGTCCGGTGAAGTCACCTGCATGTAGTCGCCTATGTACGGATATCGAGCAGTTAAAAGCAAACCATTGATTCCTCGTGCGGTGAACATTGTACAAATCAACTGCATGTCACTAGCCAAGACGGCAACGCTACGGTTTTACTCTGCCGTGTCAGCTTAAGAATAACCGGAGTTTGTACACCTCTGCCTTCTACGCTTTCATCTACTCGCCGAGTCAGTCAGGGTTCCACCTGCTTAGTCACAGGGATTTCAACTTTTGCTTGATTCAAGAATCATCCTAGATTTGTAGTGACAAAAGTGGACAAGATTCTCGACAACTTTCAAGGCAACGATCAGAATCACCCTTCGTCACCTACATTCCATCATTCTACACAAACGATGCCGTTAACTCGCAAATTCATCTTCTGACTCCATTGTCATGATGGAGATATTCGTCATCTACTTCAAGCCCATGTCGCAGCGGGTTGACAGACATCTCTCGTTGTTCGTCTCGGCTTTACTGCTAGATTTCGGTGAAACTAGTCCCGTCATCTCAATTGGGCTTACAAAGGTGCGTCGTCGATACGTGGACCTCAGACAAACCATGCATTACAGCTCGATCGACTCCTCTGCAGGAGGCACGTGCTGTCGAAGACATGCTAAACCGTGTAAGCCAATGTGCACGGGCACACTCCCACCGAGAGCGCATGGGATTGCAGAAATCCCTGACACCAGGACAGATCACAAGACGAAAGCTGATACGGAGCTCGTTCGTCGTGATCGAGAGGTGAACGCTGCGCGCCTTTTACCTGGCCCGCGATTTGAAGTTGCCGAGGACCATTCGAGTCAAAATTACAAACGAAATTAGAACTCGCGCCTGTCGTGCGTACGAATGCCGATCGCCCAGTCATCGACTGCCGCCCTCGAGCGGATGAAGGCGCGCGCTAGACGTTGGGGCGCGTCGGGGAGGCGCGGGGGCGCGGTAAAGTCGAAGGGAGGAAGTCTGGCTCTTGGAGCAGCAGCGCCCTGCGGCGGCCACCGTTGTGGAGGAGGAGGAGGAGGAGGAGGAGGAGGGCCTGCGTCGCCACGAAAGCAGAGCATGGGAGACGTGGAAGCACGGCAGCCATGGCGGGGCTGGACACTGAGTCAGCAGCTTCGATCCAAGATGAACATGTCGTCGTCGTCTTTGGCATTAGTTGCTGCTGCTGCTGCTGCTGCTCGAGACTTCGTCGGCTTACGTACGCACATGATCTCTCGCTTGCGAGAAGCTACGACGTGCGCCTCAGGTCGGTCGAATTTCGCGGTGGAAGTGCAACCGGCGATCGGTCGTTCTCTCGCTCTCGGAAGGCTACGACGAGGAGTTTTCACTGCAGACGAGCGTGCGCGCGGCGCTGCGGACATAGTCGGTTCCCATGCTGTCTAGTCGTGGTATGTGAGCTCTTTCTCAAATCTTTCGCACAGAGATGTCTTTCTCGTATGGTGCATTGGGCTGGGAGTCTGAATGACCGAGACAATTGACATTCCCCTGCATTGGAAGGAAATTATGATATTTCGATCCTCTTGTTCCAACTTCGTGTCTGATGTACACCACATCATCAGTTGATTTGGAACGCATCAGAAACCGACGTGTTCTCTTCGTTTTGTAAACATTGAACCGAAATTGAGTGTTGGGTTCTCGTTCTCCCCAATGATCGAATTCTGCTGAATTTGACTTCTATCGACATGCCTGAGGGTGCTGTCCCCGTTCACTTTGATTTCTGCATACTTTGCGAGAGTTGAGCTGACTGCTAAATCTAATTAGAGCCACATTGTATTAGAAGAGCCTATACGTCATGATACGATAGCACTGTAACAAAACTAAGTAGAATACAAGATATTGTTTGGTGGACCGTGATGTAGCCAGTTTTGAGAGATCACAAGTTGTGGCTCATAGCTTGATTCGGTTGGATCTACAGGCAGTAAGTTTTTGAGTTCAGGAAGTCAGCTGTTAGCCAGCGGAAGTATGCAGAAATCTGGTGCGAGTGCCCGGCCCATGCACGTTATGGCGTCCAAAGATGGCAGCGGACAGAAAAAGGGCAGACAGGGGACAGGGACATCCGTTATGTGGTTTCGGAACGATTTGCGCGTGTCGGATAACGAAGCGCTATTGCGAGCATGGCAGACATCTAGTGCCGTGCTTCCAGTTTACTGCCTGGACCCAAGAGTGTTCTCCACTACACATGTATTTCAATTTCCCAAAACTGGAGGTAACTTTTCCTATTCATTCCTGAAGTTCGCAACTAGAAGTGGTGAGATTAAGCTTCTTTGTAACCAACACCAATTCTGTCTTCACTCAGCAATGAGGCTCTGCGAATTGGTGTTAGTTAGAAAAGTGTGCATTTTTTTGGAGTTTCGACCGAGGAGATTTGTTTACCTCGAGTGTTTTCCCGCACTCTAGTGGGTGTGCTTCATGGAGCGATAACACTGTGGTCGATCTTGAGCCCTGTGACATGTTTTTTTTGCAGAACTGCGTGCTCAGTTTATCTTAGAAAGTGTGGCGGATTTGCGTAAGAATCTACAAAGGCGTGGTTTAGACTTAGTCATTCGAGTTGGACATCCCGAAGAAATCGTGCCTAGCCTAGCAGAAGCAGTCGGTGCACACACTGTAAGTACTTAAAAGCTCCACACGAATTGAAGTGCGCTCTCATCGATTGATTAGTTCAAACCACCCGAAACCTGCACAGCATAGTCGGTCAGAGTAAGATCAAAACATTTTCGGATGTCCTCCGTGCTGCTGCAGCTACGCTAGCTTCCTGTTGTGGGAACTGCTCGCGTATTTGAAGCAGTGATCTCTTCGTATGTGGTTCTAACCTTCCTAGCTCTGATGCATTACCGTACTTAACCTGGTAACAGGTTTTTGGGCACAAGGAGACTTGTAGTGAAGAGACAACTGTAGAAGGACGCCTCAAAGGTCGTCTCGCGAAGGTGAACGTTCCTAGTGAGGTTCCAGGAAAATCAGTTAGACACCCACAACTGGATCTCGTATGGGGAGGAACTCTGTATCACATCGATGACCTGCCTTTTTCCCCCAATCAACTACCTGACGTTTACACGCAATTTCGAAAGGTAGAAGTTCTCATCTATGGTTCCTTTCTTACTCATTTTAGCGATGTAGATCATCTTGCTGAAAATATCCACGTTGTCAATGTTGCTTCTTATATCTTACGGGGCTAATATTTGTTATCAGTCCTATAACGATTACTTTTTTTTTCTCTCTTTGTTACCTTTGATGGCGATCAGATCGTTTTTGGTATTTGTGTTCTGGGATTTCTGTCTGTTTGATACCAGTCCCGTTGGCTGTCCTTCCTGGTGGAATTCTGTCGATAATTTGAAGTACATGAAGTTTTGCTCACTCCGGCTCCTACTTATTTGGCAGGCATGTGAGACCAACTCCAGGATAAGGCCAGCCTGTAAGATGCCTCATCAAATGGGACCTTTACCAGATTCCGTGGAGAAAATCGGCGGCTGTGGTCCTCTTCCCACCTTGGCCGATGTTGGGCTGACACCCCGAGAGCAGGTAGAGAGTCGCCCTGTGTTTGCATTCCCTGCAATCAGACGACTTAAAGAACAATCAATAGTAAAGAGCAAAATGTGCACTGTAGGCTACGAACTAGTTTTTCTGGCAGCCATCTAGACTGTGAATGTAACAACTTATGATTATTATTTTCTGAAATAGCTGACCTGTACCACTCATAGACTTGATAACCTCATAGGCCAATATAGTCAGCTTCAGTTTTGATAGAGAGATTGACATTCAGTACTTCCTTTTGTCTATGTACTTCAGATTGAGATGATTGGCCAATTTGTTGTTATCTGGACGACCTGAACGTCTCTTTCTTAGCAGATTCTTCCTTACTTTCGTGTGAACCGACGCAGAGTCCAAGTGGAGTGATGCATTTTGCGGGGGGTGAGACCGCAGCTCTAGCTCGCCTTCAGGACTACTTTTGGGTAAAAGTACGTATTTTATTCTTTTGTGTCTAACTCTTTTGACTCGTCATCAAGAGTTTAAGCTTTCTTTTATCAAAGCCTGTACAATAGACATCTCGAGCGACTGATGACAGTTCAAAACTTAATCAATAATCGAACATCAGATGTATGGAACTAAGTCACTAAGCTCTCTTGAATGGCAGGACAAGGTACGAGCATATAAAGAGACACGAAATGGTATGCTTGGTGCAGATTATTCCACTAAGTTTTCACCATGGCTTGCCCATGGCTGCATCACGCCACGAACAATCGGCGAGGAGGTAAATCCTGCATCGTTTCAACACTAGTACAAGTCAATGGCACATCAAGAGCTGGTGGCATCTTGAATTGCGAGTGTAAATGAGCTATGTTTTTTAAGTGGTGTGTATCCTAAAAGTCTTGATTGTTTCATGTCTGCAGTTGAAGAAGTATGAGGGAGAGAGAGTGGCCAACCAATCTACCTACTGGTATGGCTCGATCGCCAAAGGATTTTCCTATTCTTTGTCTGCTTTCAGCTTGAAGTCTGGATTCTCGGATCTGCTACATCTAGACTCGATATTTTGTATAACCTTTTTATTTCTGCGTATAAGTTATACCTCCTTATAAATATGGGAGGGTTAAGAATTTTAAATGACCACACTTGCAGGGTGCTGTTCGAACTTTTGTGGCGGGATTATTTCAGGTTCCTTTCCATCAAATATGGAAATTCCATTTTCCACTTGGGTAAAGACCGCGCTATATTCTGATAACTTTCTCTAAGCAAGAGTGTTATTAGACTTTGACCAGACCATCTTTCGCCAAGTGGGTTAACCCAAAAATACAGTCCATTGTTTCGTTTACGTATGATGCCTGTGAGAATCACTTTTGCGTGCAACTAGGTTGTCTAGAAACCTGACTACTCAAATTGAAAAGTGGAAAGTTAGCCGGCTAATGCTGTCGTCCATAATATACAATGATGAGCCTCTGTCTTGGAATGTACAGGAGGTCCTCGCAACGTCAAAGGTAAAAGTTGGGGACAGGATAAACTGCTATTCGAAGCTTGGAGAGATGGAAAGACGGGGTATAGTAATTTCTATCTCGTCCTGTTTTTGGCTGAGATGAAACATTGTCGCGGAGATGAAACTCATCGTTTATAAGTCACATTGTCTTTCCCGATTGTCTTGAAAACTACAGTTCTCACCATCACTTACATGCATATCGAACAGGTATCCTCTCATTGATGCCAACATGAAGGAGCTGGCACAAACCGGCTTCATGTCGAATCGTGGACGACAGGTTCAATATCTTCAATTTTTCCCCACTGAATACTGTCGGTTTTGGCAAGAAAGTTCATCCTAAACCCTGAACCCGGAGGACATCTGAGGGTGCTCAAAATATGGAAATATAACTTTCAATACGCGCGCTGTCTTTACTTACTGTTTGTTGTAACACAACGGTCTTTTGTGTAGATTGTCTGCTCGTTCTTGGTCAGGGATATGGGGCTGGATTGGAGACTTGGCGCAGAATGGTTTGAGACATGTCTCCTAGATTACGACCCATGTTCAAACTACGGAAATTGGACTTACGGTGCTGGTAAGTTTTTTCAGTTGTACCTAGAGCTCCAATAGTTATCGGGTTCACTTTATACCACAGTATGAATCTCTAACATCTCTTCTAAGAATAGATTATATCAACTGATGTTCATTTGCACCGCACTACAGAAATATCTGGATTGAGTATGATATTGAGGAGTTCCCAGTTTCATTCATGCTCCTCTGTCCAGAAACTGATCAGTCATGTTCTTGACGTCCTTGAGGTTTACTTGTATGGAGTCATTGCTTCATTTTCGTAGGAAATTCACGGTGTCTGCAATTGGCTTTCGATTTTGTCCACTGTAGTTTGGAACACACTAATGAACCCAAATGACTGTTATGCAGGAGTAGGAAACGATCCGCGGGAAGATCGTTATTTCAGCATCCCGAAACAGGTACCACAAAATATCTGCAGCTCAATTGCACTCTCTACCTAAGTGGCATCTTGTCAAGAATTCTCTGCTGTCAACTTTGGATTTAACTGCCAAATGTGACTGTAGTGTCACATTGCCGTGTCTATGATTGGTTATAATGTTTGCTGTCCCTTTCAGGCCCAGACTTACGATGCAGATGGAGAATATGTTGCACACTGGCTTCCTCAGCTGAGGCACCTTCCAAAAACCGCTCGACACTTCCCCAAGGATGCATATCTGAGACCTATTGTGCCTCTAAGACATGGGCAAGCTCCACGAAATCAACCGAACTCAGGCCGTCAGCCGGCTTTCAGGAGAAATTGATGTGGTAGCTCATGGACATTACCCATAAACGAATAGAATTAGACCAATTCCACCGTGAAAGGTGCATTTACTCCTGTACCGAATCTGAGAAACCTCAAGAGTCCCGTTTTATTTTCTACCCATTCCATTATCTTACACCGAGAACTGGAGCAGACACGACCAGGCACGATAAATCGAGCGCTAATCCACCGAACAGCCTGATTTCAAACCATTCCTTTAAGAGTCTAGCCTCAAAGGAGGCGTCATACGATGAGATTTTGAAGGCTGATTGTGACTTCGAGATCCGGGGTGCAAGTTTTTAAATCTCTTGCCAGCGAACTGGAGGTGATTTCATCAGGGCCAGAAATCGATATCCAGGCTCGGGATCAAGTGTTTGGTTTCTAATCTTTGCAATCTTGCTGGGCCCTTGCTGGACAACATATCCCGCACTAGATAGTGGGCTGTCCAGCAACTGCCAGTTTGTAAATTTCCAATTTTGATATATTCTACATGCGATTTGTTTCATAATCTCCCTCTAAGGGTACTGCCCAAATATCGTGAATATTTGAAAATAGAACTAAATATGGTGCTTTCTTGCATCATTGGAAGAATTTGAAAAGGTACGGATCTTGAAAATGTATTTCTACGTACTGTACATGCTACAAAGCACGGAGTGTATCAGGTGCGCAAGTACACAGATATACAGCAAATATCGATCTGCATCATAAACTTGGTTTGTGAACTGGAATAACCAAATGATCACATTCATCGAAATCACAGCTTGAATAACGAATTCACAACTTGAATAACCAAGAGATCACATTCACACACATACGATAGAAGTTAATGCCCGTAATAACTTCATAATTAATGCTGAAACTTTAGTGCAACTTCAAACATATTACATGTATTTCCAAAAAAAAGTACATCTTGCCTGGGAATAAATTACGTCCTGAAATCTATACATTCATTCTTAAGTATATCATGTTACATTCAATGAAAAATTTAATGAATTATGAGTGAAAGACTTTCAGAATTCTCATAAATGGTAGGAATTTGAACAGAGGTATTGTTTTCTTTTTCCACACTCGTTTAATGATTCATATATTTATCTGTTAAGCAAACTTTAAGTTGGAAATGCAAGCAATGTTCATAGATTAACCATTCTAGAATATATGAATGGTTGAAATTCTTTACATGATGTTTAATCTATTTATTTTTCCAAATTAAAACAGTCTATTTACAAAGCTTGAGTTATTGAAACAATATAATTCAAATCAATTACTTATATTTAGAGCTTAACAAAGTTTTGATAATTTTTGTTTTGAATTTTTAACAGTTTTGAAATTTAGGTGAGCTTCATTTAGAACCGGGTGATTCGGGATTCTTATAAAATGAGCAATTTTTTAATATACTGCATTAAAATAATTTCAAATACAAGCTTAATTAATTTTTGATTTTTGTAAATATGGAAAGCAAGAATTCATAAGAAATCTTTCTTCTATACACAATTTTTTTGATTGAAACATGAGATTTGAAATAAATGATACGTTCAAAATAAACTGATTTCGAAAGTATTAATGATAATAATTTTAGTAATATTCTACTCTATAAATTTTCTTCTCATCTGTTCAATATTTGATTTTTCTTTATTTAATATTGATGTTGCTTGTGTATTTTGAGATACTCTTTATTAGAAAATGTTTCTTTGAGAAACAATAAATGCAACAAATCTTAATGAAGATGGTTGAAATGTATCTAACTTTTTGCAAAAATATAAAGATGTGCTAAATATACTCAGCTCAATTTATATAAAATCCTGATGTCAAGGACTTAAAACATCATTTAAGAAAAACTATAACTTACATGATCTTAAAATTTGTATTCATAGATACGAACTTTTAGTTCCTAATCAACAAGAATTTAGATGTAGATCATTTTCTTCATCTTAATTTTAATGATTGTTGTGACAAAATGCAATTTTTAGTGAGCTTGTTGCTACTACCAAAATTTTTATATTATACTTTTATATGCAAACTTCGTTTTGAAAGCTCTTTGATTCTCAAGCAATAGTGTTGATGGATGGTTAGTTGAAAAGTTTTGACCTATTACTTAGGAGAGATTTTTGACGTTTTAGGTGTCCTGTTGGACGGTTTGCTAAAAAACCACTTCTTGAATGTCACATACATGCGTCTATTTGTTGTACCTAACCCAGAAGTCTTATTGGAACATGCCCGAAGATGAACTTCAAGTCAGTACGGGATACTATCTAATAAGATGAATTGTGATGCATACCATTTAATTTTTTACGCTCTGCATGAGTCCCATTCAGTAATTTTTCATCTTTTCAATATGTTTTTTGTACTTTTTCAATTTTTTGTTCTATTTATGAAAATAATAATTAATTAAAATTACAAAATATGTTACAATTTGGTTGTGATGAGCTATCTGTTTGATTAAAAAATAACATCAATCAAAATAGATATATATATATAGAGAGAACTCCGTTCTGTGACGGGGCAAAAGTTGATACAAGCAATGGAGATAAAGATAAGTTCAATTGAATTTCACAGATTTGATTAAGAAGTGAATTATTAAACACAACATGAACTTGATTATGGTATAAAGATTGAAACAAACATTAATGAAGAAACTTAATACATGAAGAGTGATGTACCTTTCATAACAATATGGGTTTTGAGCATTTGAAACTGATGTTACACATTTGATGTAGCAATGAATGTAGAGTAATGATTGCAACAAAGTTGACTTGATTGCTTGATTAAACTAACAATTGAGGAATGTAAAGTTGGAATCAAAATACTTTTTCTATCCATAAGAAAAATTTGTTGCTGTTTAAAGTGTTGTGTCATGCGGACAATTCAAAATTGATCAAATAATATTAAAGATATTAATCATTGTTTGTAAGTCTTAGAAAAGATGGAGTAGTGAGATTATTTCTTAATTTTGGAACAAGAATATGTTGTACAAGGCGATGATTAGCTTATGGAGATTTTTATGCATTGAAAGGATTGAATGTTTTTGCTAACCTCCCAATAGCAGCAATTTTAATTTTAATTTTCTTCAATCTATGATCTTTTCTTTTGCTTTTCTTTGACTTATCATCATTTCAATTCAAAAGTTGATGAACCTGAATTCATCTTGAGAGTTCAGAATTAGCATTGAAAAGATCCAAGTTATAAAAAAGATTATCATATTTCAATCAGAGTGTGAAGTTTTTGTTTCTATCACAACGAGCAACTGAAATTGAGCTTCAATTTTCAAACTATGAAGAAGAATCTTGATCTGTTTAATACTTCATATTGATAACTATTCAAGATGGAACAAAACTAAAGTATCTTAAGTTGGAAAATTTAAGTTGAATGATGTAAGTATATTCACTTGTTATTTCGAGGAGAAGATACCATGAGCATAAAATATGCTTTTAAATGGTTATTGTCCTAGTTCTCCCAATCTACGTCCATCTTGCTTAATTTTTAATATACTTCCCAATACTGCTGGGCGGGTGCGGTCCTTTCTTGGTCTTTCGTCTTCTTTCTGCCCACTTGTCAACCTTTCCGTGAGCTCAGGGATGAAATCAAACGGGTGAAGCTAGCTGTTTTGACATCCCACTCGACCAGAGGTATGGTAGCATATGTCTTGAACAGAGTTTCTACATGTATGCCGTACCTCATAATACTACTCAACTGGACGGGCCAATCGGTATTTGGCGAGTGTTGACTTCCACTAGTTTTTTTTATGTACACCTTCCAAAGTGTTGATTAGACGTGTGAAGAGTTCCCTTCTTGCTCTGACCATAAGTCGTTTCTTCATCATTGCCGGAACTTCAAGCTTTAGTTAGTGACAGATGTGCGGTCAAGTTGAGCTTTATGTGAACAGGACATTGAATATGACGAGGGATGAGGCTGCTTCTTGAGAATGTCACGTAACAGCATTTATTTCAGAATTGGAGTCAGATTTCAGGTCGACCAAAGCAATTTTCGCAGAATCGACCTTGAACTTAGGAGCATCTCTAAAAGTCGGTTGCCCTACGGTAGTCAGGAACAACACACGGCAGGAAGGCCCGTTGCAAACGTCCCAGTATCTGTATAACGCTGCCAGTATTTAAACAATGGCAAATGTGCAGCCCACGTGTTGCGCTCACAACATCAACCGTATGAATCAGGCACCTGCGGGATAGTAGTCCATGTCTGGTTGTTTCGTGGCAATGATTCATTAGCTTTCTCTCTATGAAGTAAAGCTTGGCTCTCCAATCATTCAAAAATATGTTGGTAGCTCTTCTAAACCTAAGAACTACGTCTAACACTTTGCGAGAGCAAAATAGGCTAACCAACACGAAGAAAATGCTCTTGATTTGGCCGGATTCATTGATGTGGAGATTCTTTTGCGACCCCACGTCCTAGACCCTACTCTCCGCTTTTCCCTTGCAACTAAGCTCATGGTCGATGAACCAAAGAATATAAAACTGGACCTCTAGTAATTTTCCTGCTAGCTCATCCCTTGTAAGGCCCGAAAACAACACACGAGTTATGACCTCCAAACCCGAACGAGTTGGAAATACCTGCAACATATCCCAATTCGAGAATGTCTATTAGTTTCAATCCGCGATTATACAGCGCATACAGGCATTCCGAAGCCGTATCATGAGATGTCTAAAATCTTACAACCGCAGGTCCACTCCTCCACAAAAAATCTCGGAACACATACATTATTCCTATGTAACTCTTTGTAGATCATAAAATCCACAACAAGGATATGCAATAAACAGTTCAGGCATCAGCTACCGTTGACTCGTCTAGTCGGTCTCTCATTTGAAGTAAGAGACTTACCAACGTTAATCTCGTGTTGTTTCTTCACATTTGCAACGGTATCGAAAGTAACAGCCGGTTCGGGGTTCTGTTGAATTAGCATAAAGAATTCCTCAGTAATCTGATTAGTGGGGCTCAAACGCGCAGGCATTCAACTCGAGTAACGAATGAGGGAAAACAAGCCTATCAAAGAGAAGAGCATATTCAACTACTTACGAATTGATTGATGGTGGGATGCAACCAGCCAGTGTTGATCGCTTTAATGGTAGCAATAGCTTCAAGTCCTCCGGCGGCACCCAAACAGTGCCCAATCATAGACTGCATTTGCAAAAAATTGCAGGTTCGTTACTATGTAACAAAAAGAGACTCCTCCAATGAAGGATCATTCATAATTATTCTTGTCGAAGCTTGCTTCAAGCCAAATTTAGGGACGTGTACAAACAATCCAAGCCATAAGGTCTAACTTAAGATATACATAAGCATGCTCCCCGGGAGCAAGATACGTGACCTGCTTACCTTTGTGGCGTTCATCTTGATTTCTGAGCTATCCTTGAAGACTTTCTTCAAGGCGTTAACTTCTGCCAAGTCCCCAACTATTGTGGACGTAGCATGGGCGTTAATGTAGTTGACCTGAGGTGCAAAATTAGATTCACAAAGGTGGTCAACAAATAGTTGGTGTCCAACGATAATAACGTACGCAATATGATATAAAATAACAAATTTCAATCGGATGAAGAGACGATTTTCAGTTCTCTTACCTCCTCTGGCGATACACCGGCATCTTCAAGACTTCTCTCAATACAAGACGAAACACCAAGCCCATCCGCACGAGGGTCAGTCATATGGTATGCGTCACAGTTTACAGCACCTCCAAGATACTCTGCAAGGATCGGTGCTCCTCTTTTCAAAGCATGCTCCAGACTTTCCATAACCTAAACACAGAGCGATTGACATTGGTTACTAGCGACAAAGTCTGCCTCAAGCTTTACGTCGTACATCTCTGTGGGACACACGAAGAAGAATATGAGCTCCCTCAGCTTGTATTGACAATATTAGAAAAGACCTTGGAGGAGTCTTTTGTATCCAATTTCGAATACTGTTAGTAACTGCACCCGACCACAACTCCACAACTTTCCGCCAACCAGTATAAAAGACGTGCAGGATGTCGTTTGCAAGGAGCTTACCAATACACCAGCACCCTCTCCCATAACAAAGCCTTCACGGTCCTTGTCCCAGGGCCTGGATGCGGTTTGAGGATCATCATTCCTTGTAGACAGAGCACGACATGCAACGAAGCCACCCAATCCAACAGGAATGATCGCCGCTTCTGTACCGCCGGCGACCATGATATCAGCCTCGCCCCTTCGAATGTGGTTGGCAGCAGCATAGAAACAGTAGTTGGAGGTAGCACACGCGGTGGAGATGGAGTAATTCGGCCCCATTAAACCCAATTCGATAGCCAGAAGAGCAGACGCCATGTTGGTGATGGCGTAGGGAATGAAAAATGGTGTAATTCTCTTGTAACCCTTCTCAATAAGAGCTTGAACTCCGTCAGAGAAGACAGACAATCCACCCATACCAGTTCCAACCAAAACGCCAACTCGTTGTTTGTCAACCTACATAGCAACACCGATAAATATTAGTAAAGCTTAAGGTACAGATGGAGGAGTTTACATAGGAGTGCAGGACAATATCCATATGTAATAGCAGTGTAATGTACCTGGTTCAAGTTCTCTCCACCCAAACCCGCGTGCTCCAATGCCTTCTGTCCACTGACCAAACAATATCTAAGACAGTCGTCCAATCGTCGGTCATTCTTGCCATCAATGTAGCCTTGTGAACTGAATCCGCGAATTTGACCACCAAATTTGGTAGGGAAGCTGGAAGCGTCGAATCTATCGATGAGAGAAATTCCGCTCTGCCCTTCCAGGAGTTTGTCGTAAAAGACATCGACGTCATTTCCGAAGACTGAGACGACGCCCATGCCTGTGATCACCACTCTCTTCTTCGGGTCTGTCTCTCTCTTGGGTGCGGTGACTGTTGCTGCCATTGCCCTTGCTCCAGCTCTCCTGGCTCCTGATCAAGAGAACGAGGGAACGTAAAGAACAGAGTATCTCCGGACCACTCACTAACATACATGGCAGCCAACGCAGTTTTACGTTAACCTCCGATTCCACCAAAGAACTCACCACATTGCCTTGTAAAACACTACCTTTGGTAACAGGACAGCCAGGTCCAGATAAAGAGCATTCCCGTTCCAATGCATCACTCACAGTTGGCGCTTTCTCGGGAGTTGCAAATAAGGGGCATTGAGTTTCACTAGTTTCGGAGGTACAGACCCGAAAATTGCAGAATAAGAATAAGAATAAGAAATGAGAACGAACGACAAGATTCATGTGTACATAACTCGATGTCTTGGTGACCCAGCAGGAAAAAGACGTGCGCGAAAAACACCCGAGATGATGCATTGTTCGAGTTAGAAGAATGCACTCGAAAGCTCGACATCAGACTCGACATGCATGCGTCACAAACACGATCAGCGTGGCGTACCAAATCGGAGCTGCGCAGAAGAAGTGGACACATTGCTCGCTCTCAAACGAGAAACCTCGGACACCGCAGGAGCATCGACTGCTCTGAGTCCCTGAAATGTAGCTCCGACCACGGCACTTGCAGCTGCCATGGCTCCCTCCTACTTCAAAAATTTGATCTCAGGCAGCCGCAGCGAGTCGACAATCTGTACTTCTACAACAACCAAAAAATAGTACCCAGAATGATCCCCAATCAGAACCAAGCTCTACCATCAGAGAAAACACTCACACCCTCGAAATCCAAAACCACGGATTCATGTTGCCCCTCACAACCAGCCCTCTTACTCATCCTCCTACTCTCATTGCCCCACGCCAACTCCCGTACTAGTGATCCAATCTGCCCCATCCCAGGACACTGGCAGAGCCGCAAAGGCCTGGATCCTCCACAATGTCTGGCCGCACAAGACCACCCTCCCCCATCGACAAGAAAACCTGACATGCCATACTTATCCAGCGCCCTCACCTCGGATCAACGAGAGTTTACGAAACTCGCGAGCAGCGGAAGCAGCAGCGGAAGCAGCAGCAGCAGCAGCAGCAGGTGATGCGACGATGCCTCGCTCGTCTTCTATCAATGAGAGGCAAGGAAGGCGCGGGCGAAGTGAAGCAAGGAATGCGCCCGGAGCGGAAGAAGGAGAGGGAGAAGGAGGAGGAGGAGGAGCAGGAGGAGCTCGATCGACTCGACTCGTCCGCCTGCGCTGCTGCGCTGCGCTACGCTCCTCTGCTCTGCTCTGCTGAAATGGCGCGGGGCCGGGCGACCCTCAGAATGAGGAACACTGTCCGTCGTTGTTGGAGCCGCTAAACCTTTAGCGGCTGGCTCCGCGGCGGACACTGCGAGGCTGTGCTGTCGAGTCCGCCACACACGTGGAGACCTCCTCATGCGCAGCGGACATTTCAAAGCCCCTCTCGTCGTCGTCGTCGAGTTGTCACCTTCCACCATTCTTATTTAGTGGCATCTCGACCCTCGAGACAGCCCGCACATAGCCGTACGCCCTCTGTATACGCTGGGAGGCCAGCGCCGTCTACTTTGACCGGAAACACAACGAAATTTCGGATTTCAAATACGAGCGGAGGGGTTTCTCTACATTTGTCCATGGCTCTAGATCTAGAGGCAGATCTACATTTGATGATGGCCGACCTTTGGAGACCAGCCCCTTCCCCTTAGCGGTTCACCCGAGTCCGTCCAGTTCTGTCCTCGTCATACTCGTCGGAGTGATGTGTCGTGATTGGTTAACCGTACACTGAGGCTGAGACAGGGTTCATCCACCCAATACCACTTGGAGATGAGATGCTGAGCTGGTCAGTGACTCAGACCGCGCCCTTTCCCCTTCATTTGCCTTCGTGACCCGCTCCCGCTTCGGAAATTTGTTGCCGCCGGTCACTTTACACCAACATCTCTCTCCCCGTCGCTGCTCTTTTCAACGTCTTCAATGCGCACACGACTCCTCGTTTACAACAGATCCGTGGTCAGTGAGTGCATGGAGGTTCCAACCCTTCCTGCTATGTGAACCCATGTGCTCCACGGGAAACCATTCTGACGTTGAATTTGTGTTCGCCAATTTAATGTGCAAACAGCACCCTTTTGTTCGAGAACTCAGAGGATCCAGAAAGTTTTGTAATAGAATACCTTCATCGAACTCTTGCTGTACGGAATAGCCTGCTGAGATATTTATGGGTTTGTACTGTACTGGTGAGGTCTTCGGTACAAGGGATGTGAGAAAAATCGTTAACCATACTGTTAATTGCCCTGATCACAAATTGTCATTCTTAAGGCTGGTGTTCATTCTGCTTTTCTGACAAGATTGATGGGGTATCTTGAATCGCGACTGCACTTGCATTTTTCCTCTTGTCTGGATCTATCTGCCAAAATAAAAGATACTTAGAAACCCAAACCTTATTATTAGTCATATTATTGGATGAAGATCTACCATCATAATGAAGATGACATGAAGACCTTCAAAATTTGTGAAAGCAGAACAAAGCTTTTTCGCTGGAAGCCAAGCTCTCGGAAGTAGGTCTTTCATGACAAAAACGGTGTCATACATTTAAGAATTCCAATGTATGGCCATGTCTACACGAGCGCTCTGTTTTCGACTGGTCTTTTGGAATCCACCCAGATGCACCTTGATCAGCTGATGGCACCAGAAACACCCTAGTAGTTGAAGGAAGAATGAATCATAAGATTTGGTTGGAACCATAAAACTAAATACTCTCATGAGCTCAAACTTATGGGGGCAGTATATTAAAGAAGTCCACAGAATGATTTTCTCCACTACCTTCTCATACGACACTACATCGCAGTGCTTTGCTTCTTTACCGCCTGTGAGTGCTCGCAGTGCTACATGTACATCGGATGAAGAATGTCTTTCAAAGTTGGGGTCGCCGGCATTATGAATACTCTGGATTTGGAAAGTTCAACAAACAGCCTTGATTTTCGAATAAGGTCATAGATATGGGCTTGTACCTTCTGAGTTCACCGCAAGGTACATACCGGACCGATTAGAAAGCAACGTCTAGTCTTTCCGGATAGTGTCGGACGAAAAACAGTGTGTGATCAGTAGGTTTCACTCACATGTGACGAGGTTTCGAAAATTTACTGATTCTGCTCCTGGTTCTGTACACAGAATTTTGCCTTTGCTCAAGGCTGGAAAGGACCAATAGAAATGTCGCTCATCGAGAACTTTAGCATTTCACGCAATCTGGCTACCCCAGATGAGGCCAGGTAGCATCCCGTGCTCTACAGCTTTCGAAAAAAGAGTGCCGCAGAACGAGACAACTACATGAGCACTGCCTGGACAGCCATCGAACTAACATTGAGACTCCCGAGCGTCCCTTTCCAGGCCTGGACCCGGGGATTCTTTTCGCTAAACCCTGGACTCTGGTATACAGGCACTGAAATCTATCAAGCAAACTTATCATTCGTTCTCTTATGGTTCGTTATAAGATGTTCTGCCAATGGAATTCTATGTACCATGAACCTTCATAGCCGGCCGTTCATGTTCGTACAGTAATATGTCTCATGCCCGTCCAACAGACAGCTTCTGCCATCGGCATGACAACCTAAGTCAAGAGCCTTCACCTACTGTCATACGATGAATAGCGTATGTAGACAATCACCAACATATTTCTGCATATTGTCATCCATCTGTGGCTGGCAACCAAGGACGACGATAAGCCACTAAGTCCTATCCAAATTTCATGCATTACCATAGCCAACAAGTCGAGCCAACTTTCGGCTGATTTAGCCAGTTCAAAGGTGATGGACAAACAATGAGAGGTTGTGTCCGCTGTTGATAAACTTTTGGCCATATCTCAAATTTCCACATTTTGGGCCGAACGAGGTAGGAAATGCTCCAGATTGTGGGAAGCTTTGAACAACCCATCGGGACTTCTTTCATCACGGTGGTAATTTCCTAGAGGCCGTGCTAGTTCTTGCAACTGACACAACATAAGGTTTGATGCAAGGATAAACTTGAGATCCGCAAATCGGTCTCTATGTTCTTTGCGACACTCCCATATCTGGAGACTCATCCTGATTCTCTACAAAACTACGAGTCATTCAGGTCCACTATCAAAAAATCTTGAGGAATCTCATCTCAGAACTTCCCGAATTGAGGCCTTGCAGATCCGCACAGGGCCAGGGAGAGTTCTGCATCCGTATCTTTGTGATAATAAGTTGGGTTAAAATCATCTGAATCTATACAGATGAAAGAAGGGGTTGAAACCTACAAAACCAGCAGGATTTGTTGCCACTTGGTTGCTTTGAGCCCCCCATCTCGGTATCCCATTTTCTTCAGCAAACGATCTATTTCTCTAGCCCCGTTCTCGTCGCCTTCCTTTACACAGCGCCTCTGGATCTTCGACATGGTATCTCTTGCAGGTGTGTGGCCAGCGTTGACCTGTACATGGAGACCATACTCAGCCAGCTAACACAAACTGACAAGAGCTACTCACATGAATGCCCTAATTCTGCTTCATGTTCATGCTTAATATTCTTCAAGTTACTCTTTCCCTTTCGTTACTCTTATTGTGATTTACTTCCCGCATTGCAGATCTATGGGTAGAAAAAAGCTCCATTGACCCCCTATATTTACAGAATACTTCAGTGCACATGACAGCGACACAAAGCAAGAAACATCAGAGGGAGTCCTTTCCAAGCATAACATATTTCGTAAAATATAATAAGATCAGTAACGGAATGGATGGATTAACCACAGCGTGGAATCTGAAAAACCCCCTTGGTGCAAACTTAGCCCAGTTACGAAATGATGGGAGTATTTGCAGTTACGATGATAGGAGGTCAGATTACTCACCAAAGCATCCAAGCTTTCCATAGCCGCCTTTACGTCACGATTCACAACATGAGCCTCGATAATAAGGCTGTATGTTCGAGAATCTGGCCTAATTCCCATCTCACCCATGTAGCTATATATTTGCAGCACCTCGGACGTCTTTACCACAAAAATCAAGAACAATGTTCGATTAGACCAGACGAAAGACAAAACTCAATCATAGTAGCTCACTTAAGATGCGCTGACGAGAAAAGCCAATCTGCACAATTACACCTGATAAAAAGTGATGAGTAATGTTCCTGCTTACCTTCCTATTCTTGCCAAAAACATCCAAGAGGGCGTTGCAGGAGTGCACATCAGGCATTAGTCCAAATGTCGTTCCAATAGCCTCAAACGTTTGATAAGCTCGGTCGTAGTCCCAAATATTAGAGCATCCCTGAATCACACAATTGATGGCAGCTAGAGCCACGGGCTTGCCTGCTGCGTGCATTTCAGCAAGTTTGTAGTAGGCCTGCTTGCAACAATGCATTCCAATTAATATGGCAGGAGGAACAGATATACCAAGCATTCTATTACCTCATCAAGCTTTCAACGACTTGGAAGTCACTTTCGCAAGTTCATCAACAACTAGGCACGCAGTAGTACGCAAACAAAGTAATAACAAACAGCGTAAAATGCGAAATGTCAGCTCGGCCTCACCGCATCTAGAGCTGCAGCTCCTCCTCGCGTACATGCTAGTACAAGAGGACGCAAGGAGGTGAATGGAGAAAA
The DNA here is from genome assembly GCA_037833965.1 of Marchantia polymorpha subsp. ruderalis. Classification (NCBI taxonomy): domain Eukaryota; kingdom Viridiplantae; phylum Streptophyta; class Marchantiopsida; order Marchantiales; family Marchantiaceae; genus Marchantia; species Marchantia polymorpha. The sequence goes on along the minus strand of AP031351.1, from coordinate 26,589,392 downwards.
TATATTCGTATCAGCGGCGTACTCAGTATCGTTGTAGGCTTCTTGCATCTCATGCAGCGTGCTGAAAGCTGTATCGAAGTCCCCTCCAGCGGCAAGAGCATGGATACGTGCATGATAGCTTGAAGGACGAGGGGTTTTAGTCCCACGAAAGGAGGCGCGAAGCATGGACCACGCTTCAGTGGACAATTCGATATCAGCAGCCCGAGCAGCACAGGAAAGGATAGCGTGAATGCCACCTTCATCCATAGTCAAATTTCTAACCGACTTGCTGAGTTCTGATTCTGATAAAACTCGTAGGGCAAGGAGTGCACACTCAGAGTCATCAACCTCGGTTGCGGCAACGGCCAATTCCGCGATGCTCTGAACTTGAGGGGCGACGTTGTACTTCTGCAAACCACAATAACCAACAAAAAATTTAAGAAATTCAAGCTCCGTGTGATCCGGCTGATTTGGTCAGTGGACATACAGCTGATCACAAAGTACCAAGAAAGTATCATCTGGCCATTGAACTGAAATCTGCTGATCAGAATACAACAGGGGTAGTGATAATTACCTTCAAATCCTTCAGTAGTGATACGGCAACACGAGTGCGGTGCAATCGAGTAGCAGTGAGTAACAGCTCATTGTAGGTCGTTTTGCTGGGCACGTAACCCCTGTTATACATGGATTGCAAATGCTTCAACCCGGCGTCGAGTCTTCGATCCAAGGCACAGAGCACAATTACAAAGTTGTATGAGTCGCCGTCCGGCTGGGCTTCTGGTCCACGTTGCTCCATTCTGGTGAAAATTCATCAACAGCTTGTTAGGCAGCAGAAGTTGGAATGTAACAATCTGATGATCGAGCAAATCAGTTTGAGACACCCTCAGTAAGCACAAACGACGTAATCAAATCTGTCCTCATGAGGCGATTTTCACAATTTGACACGATCGCATCTCATCTGAGATCCGTCACTGTGCTAATATCAGAATTTCGTAGAGAGGAGAGCATAAGGTGACTTGCCTCGCTATAATCTTCTCTGCCATTATCGAATCACGATGTCGAAAAATCGCCCGCAGCAGGAAGTTGAAGGTCAACAAGTTTGGATTTATACCGCTCATCTCCATCTCCTTGAGCACTTGTAGCAGATTCCTTGGATCAGCTCCAATTCGCAACTTGGCATGGAGCAACAGATTGTAAACCATTAAGTTAGGAACCTTTGGCTTTCCATCGAGACCCGGACTCTTCACCCATTCTTCAAAAAGTCGAATGGTTTCCTCGAGCTTACCAAGAGACAGGAGATTAGACATTTCTCTTCCCAAAAATTCTAGGCTAAGGCTCCCAACGTTGGAGGGAGGGCTCAGACCCGCAGGAAGGCCCGCTGCAGGATGAGGGAGAACAGAGAATCCAGAGAGAACGGGACTGTAACTGCGGAGGGGAGATGATACAGCGCTATAGCCTGCAGCGGGTTGAGGGGCAGGGACTTCGGATTCCGACGGAGGCTGCGACTCCGAAGCACTGGTACTGAAATTCTTTCTTCCATACGTAAAAGCGCCAAGATTAATTTCTCCGATGCGATGAGCTAGATCAACGGATTCATCGATGCCCTGAGGCTGGCTGAGAGAAAATGTGACAAATTCCCGCGAGCTTGATGAGGACAGAGGGAAGGAAGACAAACTCCTGCTTAAACCCTGCACACTTAGCCTATCCAGTCTCAAATGCCTCGCAAGACACTTCGATGACGCCCTCAACGAAGCCATGTTTTCCCCACAGATAAATCGTCCTGCTTCAAAGTGCGCTTATCCCGGCGTCGAAATTCCCCAGGCCATGCAATTTTTGCCAAACCCTAACACATCAAATCAGCTCGCCGGGTCACGTCACCTCACGCCGGGCACACGCTCCAGCTCCAACATCAGCGAAATCCGAATCCGAATCCTCGCCGATCAAAGAACATCCGTCCCAGCTCCCTCCATATTCTTCAGCTCCAACGATCGCATCTCCGGTCTCGTTGTTCGTCGTTCATCCCCATCGATCGATCGTCCTCGTGCTCCCCCGATTCGTGACAGCCCTCGAGCACACTCGACGCCTCGTAGCCTCCTTCATTCGTCGTCCACAGTCCAGTCTAGGGGTCCCGAACTGCAGTTCTATCACCACGACGTGGTGAGTCCGCTTTCGCAACCTCGTGCCGAGGTCCCACTTTCGCAGTCGCCGTCGCAGTCGTCCGTCTATCTCCGTGTATCCACCGCGAGATCCTGGTTTGGCACTAGACTGCCATCGTCGATTCCGTTCGCGGCTTCGACGCCTACTACGGCCCAAATCTGGCCTCGCTCGTCGCTCACGTGTCTCGCTTCGTCGACACCGTGGCCTTCGCTCGCAAGGGCTTTCACTTTCTCGTCCTACGTGGCAATCTGTTTATAACCTAAAAAGATCCTATTTTTCGATAGTGTATTGTGGACTGGGGAGTTTAGGGTTAACAACAACCGCCGGCTGGTCCAAGGTTCGTTAGAGTAGGAACGTCCATTTTTCATTTTCTTCTTCTTGAGATTCTTAGGCAACGCCCCATTCCAAATCAATTAGTTTGTAGCCCTTCATTATTTAGATGTTTCATCAATACTTGGAAAAGGAGTCCATTCTATGGTCAATGAGAATGGACAAAGCTTTTACTTTATTGTTACGATCATAGAAGTAGAAAGGAGGTGCATGGGAAAGAAAATGTCATGAAAAATCACCCAAGGGCCATAACGGTATGATGAAATTCCAAGTAAGTGAAGACCAAGTGAACGAATTAAAGCGTGGAAAGGCTTTTGAAACTCAAATCGATTATCTTTTACCAGTTTGGATAGTCTAAAGTTGACTGCATTCAAGTAATCCTAAATGCAAATGCAAAGTAGATATTTAGACAAACAATAACTCTCTCTCTCTCACACACACACCTTTCTTTCAATTGCAATAGCGTACCTCGTTTCTCTGCATTGTAGTGCCCAAGTCAATCGAGTGCTGAATGTTTAATGAGAAGTACAAATATGTGAAAATAATGTAAATGTGATCGGTTTTTCTCATCTAGTCATTGTTCTCGCTTCTTCTCCTGGCAAGTCTCAGCTCCAGTGCTCATCTCTGCATGCAGTCAGGGTGGCATATGATGACGTTTGTAGCATAGTATCATGTAGGTCATTTCCACGACCATAATAAGCTCCACAATCATCATCCAACTCCTCACAGATCTCACTGATGTAATCACATTGATTGTATATGTTTAGGTAGATCTAGAAGAGTAACAAAAGAAATGTATCATATCCTCTCTTATCATATTAACTCTTCATGACCAAACATGTATATGAGAGTATCAGAATATTGACATCAACTTTAGTTTATCTTAAGAACGATAAAGTACTAAAAGAAATCTAACGGTGGATTCAAAACATGTTATATAGTATTTGTTTCATGAATTAAATACCTTACATCACTTAATTAATCATAATTTTTCAAAAATAACCATTAAAGTTCAATCACATTTAAGTGTTATTGTTTTCTTGATCACTCATTACTAACAGAATTTGAATAAATCAAAGACTAAGTTTTTCCTTAATCGATGCTTTACACAACCTCAGTCTAGCTTCAAATTAACCAGTTGATCTATGGTAGTTTTTTTTATGAAATGTCAGAAATAAAAATTATAACCTAATTTATTTCCGAATATTATGAGTCAACTAGGCACTACAGACAAATCAGTTACTATAATCATTCTAAATTGAAAAATATTAACCTTTATTTAAAAAATTGATTTAGAAAATAATTGCTGCTAATTTTATTTTGAAATTTATTTTATGCTAATTTTTTTTAAAAATTAACTTTTAAATAATGGAAGATTTACATAAAGTGAAATCACTTTATGTAAAATATTCAACTATAATTTTTCTTAGATTTTTTCAATAATATATTTTTTATGACATTGGCATTTTTAACATGTTTTACATGTTAAAAATGCCAATGTTAATTGTTCAAGCGATTTATTTAAATTTTCAATTAATGTGATATGATGCAATAATCAATCTTGAAAGCTGTTGACTTGAATATATGCGCTCAATGTAAATTATTGATCGGCTTAATTGATCTATTTATTTTCAAAAACAACAATGTATATTGTGGTATTCATGCAAACGAAAGATGAAATAATTATACATTGATATAAAGTATTGAACAAATGATTAAAAAATTTATTAAAGCTTTTTAAATATAAAAGTTTATTTATGATGATAAAGTTTATCATTCATGTTTAGTTAGTTTTTTTTTGGATATGATAAAATATTAACCTCACTCTATTGATATTTTTATGATGTTTAAGACATTACTAATTAGTACCAATAAAATAAATTTTATCCTATATATATACACATACATACATAAAAATCATAGAAAATTTCATTATATAATTATAAAATGTAATAACAAACTCAAAGTAAATATTACTTCAATGAAATTTAAAATTTAAAGTTATTGTGAGACAAAAAGCACACATATCGTTTTAATCTAATTGAAAATTGGGAAAAAATAAAAAAATTACATTTTAATTTAATAAAAAACAATCAATAATTCATGGAAGTTTAGTTGTAGGTATTTTTTGCCATGAAATCACTTACATATTTGTTTCATATGCTAATGTTTGCACTTTACAATAAAACCAGATATGTTTGTTTATTTTTTTTTGGTTTGATTAATGCGTTTTCATGAACAAATTTATATGTTGTTGATTACTTGCTTAAAATAAGATGTGCATTAAATTAGATGAGTATATGACAATACAGTCCAAAAATTATGTGTTAAGTATAAAATTACTTTGCATGAAGAGTTTATTGAAAATCATATAGATATTTTACATATTTTGATTTTATGATTGTATTGATAAAGTTTAATTCTAAACTCATTTGATAAAAAAATATTTGAGAAAGAAAGAAATAAATATTTAGTTATTTCATCAAATTTTTGTAACTAGTATTAGTGTAAAAAATTGCTCTAGTTTTTCATTAAACCTTTTTTTTATCTTGAAATGATGATCTTTGCCATATCACATGGACTCAATTTTAGAACTCTCTAAAATATTTTGCTTATTTTCTGCAATGCATGCCTCTATACTCAAGTGACATGTCAAGTAAATCAAATGTTAAGTTTCACGTTTGCATTTATGTAAACAATTCCTTTACTCTAGATAAAAATTATTATAGGTGATTGCATCAATTACAAACCAATATTATTTGTTGTGAATTAACTCAATACTATTGCAGATATACTAAGTGTGATTGAAAGATAGAATGGATACATGAGATTGATTGCTATCGAACATATTATATTGACATATATTTCTATCATTGTGCTAATTCATCATGCTTCATTTTTCCATTTCTATTACAAAATTATTCACAACAATTTGAAATCTCCACACAAGGAAATTGTTAAACAACATCATCGGACTTCAGACTTCTTTTGGATGTGTATCAAATTGAATTTTCTTCTAGATATATGTTGAAAATTACTGTATCACTGTCTCATGTAAATCTTTCTTAATATGTGGCTAGAGTATCTTCTTCGAGTGTCATTTATTGAGGAAATTTTCCTCGTCTCATATTTCTTTCACATCGTGAGATTTAATGATATGCAATCAGAATTACATAATTATCTGTTATTTCTACACTGAAATATTTTTAAGCCATGACTATTATTCAACATGAGAGTTGCTATTCATGAAGGCATCATCATCAAAGTTACAAACATGGTGTACTTTGATGAATAAATTTGTCATACATTTGACAACCAAATTTCATATGGTAGGCTTAAATGTCAAAGTATAAAGTGCAACTCTATCCTCAATTAGAGTTATCATGCGGATGTATGACATCTGGGACAAATTGTAAGATTGCTAGTTAGCTCTCAATTTCCATCCCACATGTTCTTCACAATTGTATTGGATAAAATTGTAAATCATGTAGATGAACTTCTATTTTATATATGCGAGTTGTGTTTGGTATACAAACACCATTTGTATATACATATCTGTTTGTGATTTGAGGTTTGGCAAGAAGAGAGAAATCTCTGCCGATTCCATGCAGAGTGATATAGTAGGCATTAATTTTAATATTCTTGGAAAGTTGGGCATTCTCTAGTGATTGCAAGTAGACCTAGATTCTGGTATCTGGCCATGTAAATAAGCGTCGATCTATTGCATGAAGTTTACACAATACTACTGTAATATACACAGCCCCTCACTTCAGATCGAAGATGAGGTACCTTTCTATTCACTAAACCATGCGACCGCTACATCGCTGTTCCAAGGGAAGAAGAAAGGTTTACACGGGCACGAGTGATCAGATAATTGAGGGACGAACAGAACAGAACGGAACAGAAGACACGAAAGTGACGTGCAGGACGTGCCGATTTCGATTGAGCAATTCTGTTGAAGATGCAGAGCAAAGCGGATAAAAAATGATCCGCGCAACATTTTCAGCAGGATGCACATTGACGTAAGCCAATGCTTCAGGTTGTTAATCTCTTCCAGCGATTCCAAGCTCGACTCTGTCAGTAACGCTGTGTGTCGGTCAAATGCCTGGAGATTTGAGTCTGTGATGCGGAGAAAAGTGACATTGTCTGTAATGGAGTAAAGGATTGCGCTGGCGGCCCTCGAGTGCAAGGCGCCATCCACTTGGAGAACTTTTCCGAGAAGGATAGGCCAATTTCGTTTGTGTCTGAGAAAGATGGTGCAGAATTCGAGTGGCATGCCGATGCCTGGAATTCCCACGCTGAGGACAACGTGTGTCACGTCCTACCAGACAGAGTAAGCTTAGCAGCCTCGAAATTGGTCGATCCCAATGCCAGTAGAACCGCAGGGGAAGCAGACGAACCGCTGAGGTGAAATAATTTTGCCAACCAAAGTGCTGGTAGCAGAAAATGTGCGCTAATTTGAGAGTGGCACACGAACGTGGCCAAGAGGCCGATCCGAGGTGCAGAAAGCTTTCAAGCTACAGGCATCGGTGAATTTCAAAAAGATTTTGAATGATGAATGGCTAGGCAGCCGGAATCGCTTTGCTTCACGACATCCTTGAGTTTCACCGAGGAAATAGTCTCAGGATCTAGAGCTAGCTAGGCACTTGGACTCAGAAATTTTATTTTTTTGGTTTTTGGAGAGAGAGGTAAGTGCAAATAAGATTTTCTTTGCAATCGAGAGAGATCTTGTCGAGAATATGTGGGATGGAACACTTTCTGCCGCGGATTTCCAGTATGCATCGAAGGAGTTTATGAAATTGTGGAATCATGAGGAGTGTAACATGAACCAGTGGAGTTGGGAAGAGAGGCCGGAGTCTTCTGTGAGTATGATTTGTTATTATTCATTATGTCCAAATATGTCGGAAGTGTAATTGAATTCAAATCCTATACATATACTGGGCTATTTGTAAGTCAAGTGTCAAGAAGTAGAAGAGTCTCTGTTTGCCATCATAGTAGAAACTTATTGTTTAGCTGACCATGATCGCAGGCTCAAGGCTATCTGATTCTGGAAGGAGTAAGCCTCCCGGAGATAGAAACACCATTGATGCATGAATCCTTGTCAATGGTAAGCCCGGACCGTTCAATGATGAACAAATTTCGGCTTGAATTTCGTCACTCATGGTGGAAACTCCACGTTATTTTCTGGCAAGATTACACAGCCTGGCAGAAATTGTCACTTGGTAATTGGCAGAAATTATCGATTATCTCTTTTGTACTTGATGTCTAGTTGCTAGATGTTCTAGAATCAAGTGTATAGCTTACTCGTAGGGCAGAAGTTTATAGTTTTTCGGTGGGTCTACATTTGCAGGAAACTGATGACAAAGAAGAACTTTTCTCAGATGATGCAACTCTGGTAAGTTGCCATGACTGTAACCTTGCACCTTGGCAGTGTCACGTGACGAGAAACAGAACAAAATATCAGGGTCCTCCAGTTTTGGATAGAGAAGTCAACCTCTGATCGGATGATCTTTAGGTCGAGTAACTAAGTTGTGGAAACCATCTGCAGACCGACCTTACAAGCCAACCTTCTCGCTGTACGTATCATGTGATCTACAACGAGTCGTACAACGTACCAACCATTTATTTTCGAGGGTATCATTCAGGTACAAATTACAGTTCCAAGCATGATAATGAGTGTGGTTGCTTCCAATGTTACAACTTTTCTATGCTTTCAATAAGTCCAGAGTGTTTAATGCACTTTATAATATCAGATGGCAGCCCTATCAACTGGCTCGATATTCACATGTCGCTCCCATCGCATCTAGCACAACAAATGGATCAGAATAGGTGGACGTTTCTCACCCAAGAGGTAAGTCAGTAGAAATCACGACGAGTTGCAGTTCTGTCTTCCAAATCCAGTCTGAGTTTTCGGACTGTAATCCTCTAACAGGTAAAAAGTATTGTAGGTTGTAAAGTTTTTTAAACTTACCGTCAATGGTACAATCTGAGCATTTGCTTACCTCTTTTCACTTGTTGCCATTGGGTTCTCAATGTGTTGTCAGGAGCACCCATATTTGCACCGACCATGGTTCATGTTACATCCTTGTGGCACGAGCAGTATCATGTCTCTAATGTCCACTGAGAGACTGAAACAGAAAAGTAGAGGGTATGCCACTCCTCCTGAACCTAGAAAACGAGGGGAGGGAGAGGATAAACAGGCTGTCCCTTCTCGGTCCTCAGACTTGGAATTCGACACAAAGCTGGAATTCATACCATCGATCCGAGAAGCTCCCACGAATCAAGTGGGAAATTACAGGGACCAATATCTCCTTACTTGGTTGTCGTTCGTAGGACCAGCTGTGAGATTGCCTGTACCTCTTGATTTGTTCAAGTCCCTTAATTGACTTGGTGGAATTTCCATATCAGCCAGTTCTCCTATTATAGTGAGCAATTACGACACTTGTGTGGTTTTCAAACACAAATTTTCAGCCTCGTAATTTCCCACCTTGAAATGGAGACTTGAACCCAATTGCAACCGATGTGGTACAAGGCTCATAAGAAGTGTGAGAACTTTTCAACCGAGGGTCAAATTCAGGAGAGAGATCTTTCAAGCTAGAGTAATGGTAACACGGAGCTTATATCCTGTCTCTGACTACGTACCAATTGCAAGAAACACTCTTTTCCTCCAACTTATTCTAGACAAAAACTTGACTGAGCAAGAACATCGTGTTCAAGACAACAAATGTCAAATTCAGGAGAGAGATCTTTCAAGCTAGAGTAATGGTAACACGGAGCTTATATCCTGTCTCTGACTACGTACCAATTGCAAGAAACACTCTTTTCCTCCAACTTATTCTAGACAAAAACTTGACTGAGCAAGAACATCGTGTTCAAGACAACAAATGACTAACGTATAATCATGTTGAAGAAGTAAGGAAATGCCACCATCCAGGTGGTCAAGTCTTTTGAACTAATTCAATCTATACAACTGACCAATAAAGGTACATGTGAGAAGGTGTGCAGTTTGTACAATGAAAGTTCTTGGCATGCCACAGAGCCCAACATTGGTCAGAAAAGATTCTTGAAGAGCTTCAGCTGGTATCTATGTCGCTATAAGTCTCGGAAGACGTGCCTTATGTACATGTATGATTACAGTCCCGCAATCCAGCCCTTGCAAAATTGCGGCGTCAAAGCACCCTCCAGCTGACAACACGGACCTTACGTTACAGAAACAAACTTCAGTCAGGTCTTCGAACATCCCGATGTCCTGAATGCATGGACGATTCGATCTGAAATCTCCTGTCCAAACAAACGTGGAAGATTGACTGAGAGATCAACTTCTATCCCCAACGTCTTGATCTGGTTGTCTCTCTTAACCATGTCATCGACATTTGTCACTGGCAGGCCACGAGTACGAAAGGATTCAACCCATTCCTTGACCATTTTTTCAGACCCAGGATAGACCACATTTTCGATTTGTTCCTCCAAACCGCCACCATCTACCTGTGTACTGGAACTCAATTTGTACAACACAGCTGTAGGTGACACAACGCTTCGGATGAACAGCACAGAAGAAATGTAGGGCTTGGATTCGGGAGCCGTTTCGAATAGCTGCCTTATCTTGTCAAGATCTGGATCTTCGTAAAAACGTTTCTGGTATTCCGCCTCCATCACCAGGTCCTTTCTCGGAAGATGATCCAGAACGACCACAAGGCTCGGACCACTTTGGATGAACTCAAACAAAAAGTGTGGTGAATCTGTCTCGGGACCCAGCATGACCACCAACGTAGCAATATCTAGAGTCCCGAAAGGCAGTGTTGCGTGAAGCCAAGATTCCAGAGTGAAATCCACCTGCAAGGAATTACATGCAGACAAATCTGTCCGAACTTCAGAAACGGCACCAGCTCTCGCACCATTGACACATCCAACGGCACTTACATCTTCCCTCAAAAGAAGGTTCCATGTTCCATAACAATCGTACTGCTCACAATCCTGAACTCGACGAAGCCACGAGATGAAAGTATAGGTGTGAAAGCAAATCTCTCTGACGTCGGCTCTCTTCCTGAGTGACAGTTTACTAATAAATAGACACCCAATTTTCTGGTTGTGCAGTTTGAGGGAAAGAAAAAGTCTATTATAATGTTTGATGTAGCTACCTACAAGCTCCTAATGTTTGGAAAAGAGCTCATGGGAAGGATGTACACTTCAAGAAGAATGTCGCAGCATTGAAAAAGAGAAAGCACCTGGAAGAGAGAAGCGGTAAACTTGGAGGAAGGCATAAGAGGTGAATATCTTGAACAGAGGAGAAGATCGAGAACTATGTCAGTGTTGGTCAAGCTGACCCTTACAGTGTCCATCAGTGTGTGCGCAAAGAGCAAATATTTACAGAAACTCAGTCGATCACGTGGTATAGTCTTGCGGCCATAAGGGTGTACATGGTGGATGAGTAGACGGTCAACGGACTTCTGAATGATCTACTTTCAATTCGTGAACTAGGCTGACTTTGTGTGGAACCTTAGTACCGAATTTCTCGCATCAAACAGATGACCTTTTCAGAACGGGGGAGCAGAAGATCAAGGCATTCCAGAGGGCATCAGAGTTGTGGATATGACGAAATTAAACACCCATTGCAAAAGCACAATACTTCCCTTACATGCTGTCAGATCAATCACGGATCTCGTTGTACAATCGCAGAACTGCATCTAAAATTAGAACAATCAAAATGGGCGACACAGGTGTCATAACAAAAACGTGATCAAGTTCGCACCTTGGAGTCATTTCCAGCTCGCAAAAAAACCGAACCCTCGGCATTGCCCTGTTCATTTTTAAAATACCTAACGTCAGAGGGTGTGGTGCTGCTCTTCAGAAAAGGGCCAAGCTCCTGCTCCAGAATCGAGCACACATTCGTCATAACATTCTGACCCGCCCGAGAGAGAAACGGGAAGCGTCTACCATCGATTGGCATACTGCCACGGCCGATCCCGTCCATCTCTCCGAACGTACTCTCAGTTGCGGCAGCTCTGGCGCGTCCAGGCTTCACTCCTGCGTCGAGCCATCGCCATCGCCATCGCGGCTGCCGACCACCACCGGCTGCCTTCGAGCACTGCAATCGGCTGGAGGAGAGAACCGACACACGCGGCGTCCGAAAATCGATCGAGGACGACCCCAAATTACGGATTGCCAGAGAGGAAAGCGTGCATCTCACCACGTCCATAATTCGCCCACCACCTGCGCTGCGAGCTTGGATCCTTTCGCTCGTCACGTTTGCACCGCGTCAGACAATCGAGCACACCCTCAGCACATCCACTGTCCCGCGAGAGAAACGTTGTGCGCACGCCATCTCGCCCGTCGATCACGAGATCACGAGATCACGAGACGAGGACTGGCCCAGCGACGGACCGACTCGGCATCGAGTATTCTTCCCGCACGACTTCTGATCCAATTTGCTTCCTCATCAATCTGCGCTTCCACTCATACGATTTCTGAACATGACGAACGAGCTTTCTCCATGGCTTGCAGAAAGCCGCACCTCGAATATTCTCTACCGAAGTTATCGTACAAAAGAAGCATACGTAATTCTTCAATGTTCGTTAATTTTGCTACATTCGTTGCACTTCTAATGTTTTAAATCTAAATAATCTTATCATGCAAAAATTATTGTTATATAATTGAAAATAAGTTGATCACATTTGTAAAAAATAATAACTTACACTACTGTCAATACATTTCATTTAGACATTATGAAATCAGATTTTATATTAATAATATTTTTTTTGCAATTAATAAAAGTTATGATACATCTACATTTTGGGAGTTTTCACTGTAAGTGGCACCGAGTGATATAGCGACTTGAATGGGAGGGATCAACCCATCTAGCCGGCTGGATATGAAAACAAATGGCAAGATCTTCCAAGCACCACCACAATATCATACTAGTACTCGCAACTTCAATATACACAAACCATCTAGATTAAAATGTCAACATTGGCATTCCAATGAGCATAATCTGAAATAGTTTCTCTACTCAAGAAATCTTTAGCTATTTGTGGAAGAATGAAATACAATCAACTGAAGAGAAGTTACATTTTAACCATCTACTATTTTCTTCCATCTCTCCCTAACATGTAGAAATCTTCATTTAAAACTTTAAGGTTTGAGTGAATATGAGCTCAACTTTATACATATGTTTATAATTGAGAAACTGGTTGATTCTGCTACCCTTTGATGCTACGTTCCATGTAATGTCAGGTTCCATGATGTCTAAAACACTAATGTAATCTTTCACAACCAAGTGTAGGTTGGCTTTATTCTAGTCTCAACTTCTACTTTTATACGATCGTAGATATTCCCACCCTAATTCGTCATATCTCCTTGTGGCTGATGTTAAAACAGCAAGCAACGTGCCTTATTCACCATACATGATTTTGTATACCATCAAGAAATTATTATATGTATTTATAGCAAAAGTTTTCAAACTTATCCATAATGGTCAAACACTTTGAAAAATTTGAATTTTATTCCATGCTAAATTGTCTTCTTCTTATGAATAAAAATGATTGAATTGTATCATAAGTGATATTAGTTGACGTAAATTTGATTTTTTTAAGTGACAAATAGGTGAAAATAGCATTCATTGTATGAAATTTACGAAAATTAGGCATACAGTGAGACATATGTATCTTGATCTAGATGTTAATATTCGTTCTTTCAATTATTTAATTATATACTATACTTGCATAATTATAGTTTAATTATCATGAGACATTTCTCTTTCAAAATACAAGTTTTATTGTCATTTGTTTTTGAGTTTGGCAATATATAAAGAGTTTTTTCAATGTTTTAGATTTTTTTTTTATATGTATCTTATAATATTCATGGAGGTTTGAAGAATTATTTTTTCCTCTATAAAATAAATTTATTTCAATATTTATATATTATTCATCTTATGGAATTAATTGAAATTATGCTTGCTTTGAAATATTTTCAGTTTTAACATAACTGTAGAAACGTTATAATTTCTGCGGATGGAGTTTTATCAACACTCTGTTATAAATAAGTTCAAGTCTAAGTTTATCATAGCATTCATGATACACATTCAGAACAAAGAGTTAGAAAATCAGCAAGAAGCACAACCTATATCAACTCTTTCCAACGTCCTCTACATGTGATTCACTTAAGGTAAAGATTTTGAACCGAATAAAGATGGACAGAAATAAAACTCAAGCGAATGAATCCCAACTCTGTTATATTCCAAATTCAGATACTTACACGCTAAAATGAATTCTATAGATATTTCCGGATTTGAAGTGGGCTTGTGATCAATTTGTCATATCTTACTTGTGACAGCTGTGGTGCTACATATAGACAAGTACACTCGATTTCTCTATACATGAGGCGGAAATAAAAAACATTATTTCCCTCTCTAAAAACTACCTAAAAAGCGAAACAGATGAAAACTATGTAATACGAGGTCTTGTGATGTCCAAGGTACTTTGTGAGGCAGCTGCTTCGTACAATCTCACAGCAGCAAATATTTTCGTCGGAATATTTTCGTCGTGTGATGTCCAACCTTCTATCTTGCGTCTTGGAAGAGTTCGCTCGACTGGCGATCACTTCTCAAGAGCCTCATCGCAATCTTCACGGCAAACGAAGAAACGCTCCTCCACTGCTTCTCCTAATCTCCCATGGCAATGTCTTTCTCTTCTTCTCACCGATGATTTAGATGGTGACACTTGTTCGGGTGCGTCTGTCAGTCAGTATCACATCACATCATCAGAATATACATATCCACATGAATAGATCAGGTGCGAAGAGGAATTACTGTTCTTAATCTGCTGCCTGTCGAGTTCTGAAGGTCCTTTACCAGCTTAAGTACAACGCAGAAGCACTGAATCCTCGACTTAGAGTATGAATCGTAGATCACATGAATGCAAGAATCGAAACACAATACATACACAGTCCCCTCAGAGTCTGCAACACAGCATTTCGCTATCTCGTGGAGATCTACTTTTGAGAAAACTCTCGAAAGCCCTGCGAGCACTAGTACTACGTGCGAGCAGCAGCTCACCCTCCGTGGTCTCTATATGGGTACATCGATTTACAGATGATGCCTAGCCTAGGAGAACAGCAGAAAAAGATAATCTTCTAGGGCACTCAGAGCTGAATTTCAATGTGATCATCACCTGGGCCTCCTCCAGCACATTGCACGATTCAAGTGGCGCCTCCAGTGACCTGTGGTGTGAACGCGCGTAGCTTGTCCGGTGGTGGTGCTCACATGAGCTGAGCCGCGAGTGAGTCTGCGCAGTCGTACCTTCAGACTGGTGAAGGGATTCATGTTGACTGACTGATTGATTGACTGAAGAAACAACGGAAGCTAGATCGAAACGAGGGTTGGAAGTGATGAATTCGGCGAACGATGTGAGCTGACAGCAATGGAGTGAGGAAATGCAATGTGGAAATGCAGGCGAGAGTGAGGACTTGGAACTCTGAGACTTCACTAGCCGCTTATATACTGAGGCATGAAACGCATCGCTATATAAGCGGCTACACGAGGACTCTTGATAACACGTGTCCGCTCTGCGCCACGTCACTCGTCTTAGCCACGTGGTAGTGGGTTCAAGCTGGCATTGCAGGATGGCAGCCTGCCAGGTGGTAGAGCGATCACTGTGCTTGCGCCACGTATGGGCAGTCGCCGGTGTACTGTACTCGGGACTCGAGTGAGTTTCTTGCAGCAAAACTCCATGATTATAATATCTGATTATACATCCGATAGGTTCGTTGTCCGCACCTTCACTTGCAAGCTTCCCTTAGAGCAAGGAAGCCATCCATTGACAGGCACCTGTTAAATGGCAGTTTTTCCAAGGACCAATCGTGGATTGTCTGGTATCCCAAAACATTCTTATCGGCGAATTTCAACTTGGATTTTCCGGGGTAGGCTTTTGGCCCAAAGACGCTATTTTCAGACAAGTGACTTATTGTTCAAGTTTTAATGTTTAGTGACAAGTGAGTCTCTGATTCAAATTTCTTTATAATTTCTTGGCTGCAAAATCTGGAACTTATAATGAAAGTTCCATCTGAGATGATCTGAGTTCGGAAATACCGTGCAATTGTTTTGAACACTCTTTTTTAAGTCGTATCTAGTGGCAAGAGTAAAAGACGACGACGCACTTGAAACACTTGAGGTTTTCCCTTGATTGGAGTGGAGATAATCTGAAACAAAATGAATGTAAAAATAGAAATACAATATGAGTGTCAAGGTATTTGATATATTTCTACGTGATATATTTCTAGGTGTTTTATGTTAAGCGTTTAGCGTCTAGTAAAGCACACGTTGATGCTTGTATTAAGCACATAAGCATGTAGACCATTTTATTCACACATGAGAAACTATGGCGTATTACGTGGTGGCTTTTAGTAACGGCACGTAATAAATTCCTACGTTAACATTGGACCCGGTTGGTTAACATAGATTAATTCTTCGTTGAGTCCCGAAATCTGAACTATCTGCAGTCACGAATTGTAAGTCACGAACTGAACCATCCAGTTCGTGACGGTAGACACCTCAGATCTTGGAATCAGATGCATGCATACGAGCTCAGATCTGGAGGTCTAAACTCGTGTTCATGCATCTGTGAGGGCTCAAGCATGTTCTGCAGCAGGAATCGGGCCGTCAGGATCTCACGTTTGTCGCCGAATTGTGTGAACAAGGAAATTGTAATGAAGATTGCTCGACCCTCAAACTTGTACTGGCTCACATTCTCGTAGTGCGTCGGATGATAAGAACAGTGTCTCTTGCCTGCTGCTGCCTCGTCACCACAAGTCTTTGGAGCGCTTCGATTCTGGGCGAACGCTGGGCCTGAGCTTCCCCCAAAAAAGAAGAGACTTGTGATCTGCAAGTTGTTGAGGTCCTACTGGTGGATACATTTCCATCAGGCACTCAGAGATCGTGCCTAACTCACTACTCGAAGCGACGTGAGTGCAGACTTGCAGAAGTCCGGATCATGCTTTTGGTAATAACCTCGGTAAAAAACCTGGCACGACAAGACCGTCGCTGGTGAAGAATCGATCCAGTTTTACTCACCGTGAATTTACCACTCCAGATGTTCAATCCGCAGCAGGAAGTCAACATAATGGCTCTCAAGAAGCAAGCGGTTTGCGGTCGAGAGGCATAGCCGCCAGTGCTGTTGAATCAAGCACTGAAGTCAATATTCCGTCGCGATTGTGAAAGTGAGAGCTCGACAGCTCAGAAGCCCAACAACACATCCAGCGCTGACAGTTGCTATGACCTGATGTCAGTGTGTTCTAGATTAGCTTCGCTAGACGTCATGTGCAAAGGTTCGGACGCAGTCTTTCCTCAAGCGCGGCCACATACGTCAAAGTGCGAGAGCCTGTTGAGAATTGCGGCGGACGACAAACTGTCGGGAAAGAGACTCGCGGCGTTGGCTTGCCGTCAAACAGGTCAACCATGGGACTGGATCTATCTGCCACCCAGAAGCAAGCATGCAGTCGACGTAGGAAGTACTGGACTTCTATCTGAAAGCAGCAGCAATCAATGCAGTACTCGGTTTTTATTCGAAGCAATGAAATAGCAATGAAAGACGCACCATCATAGACGAGTTCGGAGATACACACAATTGTCGAAGACATTTCGAATCTTGATCATTTAGACTCCCATGGATGGTCGGTCTATGGAGCGTCCGTATATACATTATCGACTCACAGCTCGGTGCAGCTAGCTAGCTTCCTAGGTTCAGAGTAGGAAGGATTACGGGACTTTGGTCCTACTCAGCGATCGTACCAATTGCAATTGCCCAATTTCTCTCTCTCTCTCTCTCTTCTATGTAACTCTATATATTTCTATGATTTCACCGACAGTGAGCCGATGTCCAAAACGATCTACGCTACTTGTTATGATATCGCCGGGACATTCCAAACAGCTTGCGGCAGTAGTCCAGCATACCTTTCTTCTTCTTGCTGTAAGACTTGACGGACGACGATCTGCTCGTCGATTTGTCGGGGAAATAGAACTCGCCTGTGCCGATGGGCCCGGGGCCGCCCACGGCGCCGGGCAGTCCAGGCTTGCAGGCCTTGCAGAAGCTGCTCGTCTCGCCCGCCGGAAGGCCCTGGACGATGATGCCCAGGCCCTTGCCGCAGGTGACACACTCCACCACCACGGGCTGCACGTGCTTCGTCGTGCTGAAGGTGAAGGTGCGCGCCATGCGTCGGTACGCAGCCTTGTCCGCGAAGGAGAAGGTGGAGAAGGTGCGCGACAGAGGAGGCTGGCGTGAATTTTCTTTCTCCTGGTCTTTGTCGTAGGCGCGAAATCCTCCTCCATTGCTGTACGATCTGCCACACCCGTCCGTGGACCGGCGCTCGACGAATCCCGGCTGCTCGTAGTTGTAGCGCAGCGGCTGCGTGGTGGCGCTGAGGAATCGCGCCTGGCGCATGGCGGATGGGCTGTCCTTCCATTTCTCGTGGATGCGCTGCGCGTCCATGGCGTTCTCCTCGGCGCCCTCGGGCCTCGTGGAATTCGTGTCCGAGAAGCTCACTCGAGGCTTGACCGGAGTGGCACTGGATTTGCGTCGAGGCGCTTGATCCGATGCCGTCTCCGCCTCCGCTCTCGAGGTCGGCGTCTCGCGCATGGAGAAGCTCCGCTGCGAGTGCACAATCTTCTGCGACGAGGACCGGGGCACCATGGCGCTCACTGCAGGAGGCGGCGGCAGAACTCTGGGCTCCGTGCCCTTGCCCGCAGGCTTCCTATCCCACTCGCTGTACCTCGCCGTCTGCTGCCTCTGGAATCTGCGCGGCGGCGATGCCTTCTCCTTCTCCTCGTCGCCGAATCTCGCCCTCCGAGCTGGTGATGACGAGCTTTCCCTGTCTTTGTCGCTCAGTCTCGCCGTCTGCTGTCGGCTGAATCGCTGCGACCCCGAGCGCAGCTCGTTGCACGCCGAATGCATCGTGCAGATGGCTGCTGGCAGCTGATCTGCGTGCGAGCAATCGTTGGGCCCGTGGCCATTGGAGCTCATCTGCTCCTGCTGTTCCTGCTGCAGCTTTTGCTGCAGCACCTCTCGATACGAGGCCACCCTTTGGATGGACGCCGCCCATTGCCCGCCATTGGCAGCATTGGCAGCAGCAGGTGCTAAATCTTCAGCAGCAGCATTGGCAGCAGCACCGCAGCCGCCCGAGGGTCCGAGAGGGCTGCCGGTGGTTCGCCTGAACAGATCGTCTCCGAAAGGCCTCCATCGGCCGCTCATGGTTCTCTCCAAATGCGATTCTCCGTTTGCGCTTCCCTGCCACTTCCCGCTCTGGGACACGCCCAATTTGGCATGAGGCGCATTGACAGGCTCGCGAAACGAAACCACACGCTTGAGCTCGCCGCTTCGTCCCTCGCGCACCACCACGTCGTCCTTCAGCTCGACCTTGATGTAGTCGATGGTGCCGTGCGGAGGAGGGCTGCTGCTGACGACGTCGTGGAAGCCATTATAGTTGCGCTGCGAGACGGACCGATCGTACACTGAGCCTTTGCACACGTTCACGTCCTCCAGCTGCTTCTGCTGCTGCTCGTGCACCGACTTCACATAATTCTGCTCGGCCGAGAACGCATCTTGACGATCAGACTCCTCCCCATCCTGCTTCCCCGTGCGGCCCATCGCATCGGCGTAAAATACTCCTACTTCTTTCTCTTCGAGCGTGTTAGACTCGGATCCGCGCAATCGTACGTAACTGGCGATGCGCGGCATGATGTCCTATTTTCTCTCTCTGAATCTGAATGTGTGTTGTTGTGTGTTAAGATACTGGGTGATGTTCTTCGCCGAATCGAGGCGACAAATGTTTAACTACTGTACGTATCGACGAAACCTAAAGAATCTGGTTCGTGGCAAACTGGGAGGAAAATAATTGCGAAAGGGATGACGACCGTCGGGCTATTTCCCGTCAGTCAAGTCGATCCGCATTCTTCCTCACTAAAGCCAGATTTGCAGATACGAGTCCGAGCGAGCGAGCGAACGAGCTGGCGAAGAAGGCCGTCAGGTGCTGTCGTGCTGTCGTCAATTGCAGATCCCTCGATCACAATGCCGGATCAAAACGCTGGTTCGTCATTGGAGTCTGTGTAGAGCTTCCTGGACCAGCTATCCCAAGTGACGGAGGTTTCAGCCATCGTGCATTTCAACCGCACCTCGCAGACCTGTTGCAGCCGAACAGTGGGCCGAGTCGACATGGTTCTCCTCCTCCTCTCCCGATCAAGCGATTTCTGCCAATTGCTTGAAGAATTGATTCACACTCCGGACCTGAGTGAAGAAGGTGTACACACTCCTCTCCTGTCCTTCGCTTCCCCCCAACTCCTCCGAGGCTCCCGTCGGACTCTACCTACGGCATCGGATGAATGCTGCCGATGCACAAGCACAGCATCGCATCGCATTCATATATATGCGTCTAACCTGGACTCGGCCCTGGGCTCTGTCGGACCGGATGGGTTCAAAAATCGTGGTCTCACAACTCAAACAAACTAATCATCTGTCGACTATCAATGCTCCGCCCCTGCCATTAAAATCTCCACTCCGGAACCACCTCAATAACCTTCCAGAGATACAGGAATGCGGATATGCGTAATTACTTCATTCATACACAAGAATCGTCCTACCGTTACGCAGGTACCTAGAGTAAACAATGTCGCCGGAGATTTGAGGTTCTCGGGACACTCTCCAACGATAATGCCGCTCACGTACTGTCAGCTGTTCGCAATTGAAGCAAGTGCAGCCACCACTAGCACTAGCAGCAGCTGCTACTGCTGCTGCTGCTGTTGGTGTCGTCGTCGTCGTCGTAGAAGAAGAGAGTGACTCGCATCTACTAAAGACAAATAAATCTTCAAAATGCTCGCGCTTCGTCTTCCTCCTCCTCAACGTCGCCCGATCCCATTCAAACTGAATCGGAATCGGCGAGACGACTCTGCTCTCCACCTTCTCCCTTGATTCTGGAAGTCATGATAGTGGCGCTCTTGAACTCAAGCCAGAGCGAGAGCAATCAACCGGCGAGCAATGAATGGAGTGTCTGCGCCTAATGCGGATCTCTTTCAACGCCCAGGCCCCCTTGTGCTGTACACAAACCCACCCGCCCGCCCCCCTGTGAGAAAGAATGTGATCTCAACTGATTCGGCCGAGCGAAGGAAGACCATCGCGATGGCGCCAGCGCTCCCTCGTCTGTCTGTCCGGCCCCGTGAGCCCTCCCGGTGCTTTGCGCCTAGTCAGTCCGCCTGTACACTGCAAGCGAGGCTGCGCCGCCGGCTGAGGGGACCCACCGACCTGCCCCTCCTCCTACCTTACCCCCGGGTTTAAAAAGGCCGCAACGAGCCACGAGCCCCATGGCCAAACAAGCAAGCAAGCAAAGCCAGCAGACGGGAACGCTCTGGATTCGCCCCCATTTCCCGACTGCCGGAGGTTGCCACGCCGAGCACACATTCTGCCCGCCGGCGAGGGGACGCTCGCCGGGATGTGCCGACTGCTGGGGTTGGAATTTTGAATTCTGATTGTGCTATTTTTAGCGGTGGCCAGGGGGGCTTTGGAGACGCTGGCTCCCGGTGGCCAGAGCATAACCACGGCGGTCATGCTCGACAATCACCTGGCTCCAGCAAATCGCATCCGGTCCCAAGGCCCCGCAAGTCAAAGAGCGTAACTTTCTTTTCAGTAACGTAAGAGAACCGCGGCGTGTGGCATGCACGTCGTCTGCCATGAATATGCTTATCCAGCTGGAAACTCGCGTCGTCCGGTTGATAATCCGTTTGCCCGACGAGCCGAAGGGAATGTCTCCTTTTATCCTGATGGCATTTTCTCCTACGCTGGCAGTTTTCCCCTTCTTGGAAGAGCGACCGTCCCGCCCGCCCGCCCGCCCGCCCGCTCTCGTACTCCCTCCCACTCGTCAACGCATGAATCCGTGTCCGTTCGGGTGCAAGAAAGAAATTCCCGAATCTTTCAGGGCTCGCGATGCATTCAGTGTTTTCGACGGAGGACAAGGAGAGAACTCCAGAGCAAGAGGTGAATTGAAGGGTTGGTACTGCTTCCATGAGTTTGTTTGTTGGGGCCGATCCGTGACCTCGCTCTCTCGCGGCTGCTTGCCGTTTTGGGCATGATGAAGAATGGAACAGTTATATTCCTTCCACAATCTCTTCACATAAATTGAACCTTCGGGTGCGTATTGTACTTAGTGGCTGGTGGCTTGTACACATCAGGAGCGCAAGTACATTCCACGTAAATGTAATGTCCGGACATTCCCGAGGACAAAGTCGCATAACCTTCCGTTTCTCAGCTCACCCTTCTTCTTCAGCTTTGACTCAAGCTCCCTCCCTCGACGTTCATGCACGTCGGGACGCGATCGTGACTGTACCGACCCTGGAGGGAGGGATGCTTGGAGTTTCATATCCCCTACTACAACCTTTTCTCGAACATTGTCGAGCTCGTAATTGCTCGAGCTCATTTTACGCCATCCGCTATTCTAGAAGAAAAATTGGCCAAGGAAAATATGAAGATGGAAAAAGACAGAAGTTACAATCAAGCAAGAAATTTGGATCGTCATTCAAGTCTCAACTGTATTTGACTTGCTGGTTGGTTGGTTGGTTGGGTGAAGGGTCCTCCTCCAAGATATATGCCTCCGTGAGTCCACGGTCAGAGGACGGGTGCAGTGTCAACTGAATGGTTCTAGCAAAAGTTGGAAGAGGATGCAGCAGCTGAGTAGGTATGTATGTTGCAGGTGCTACTCCTCCACGTTTTTAACGAGTGGATGGCAACACTTAACACATCTGAGGTCGCTCGCTGCGCCTCAAGTGTGTAGTCACATAGAAATTCGAGCAGACATGGAGCATGGCTCTGCACAGATTCGGACTTCCTCTTGCCCTTCGTAGCAGTTAGCACGTCGCGTTACACACGTCACATGTGGAGCATACGGTCGAGCTTCTGCTGCAATCCGTCATGTCTTTCATTCGAGGCCTCTGTTTGCCCCCTCGTCTACTCGTTGATTTTTGGGATGAGTATACGCCCGTACATATTTGGATCATGATGTGTACGATGTGACTGCCAAAGGTCGTCGGTCTCATTGCCGGTACGATTCTCGATTCACTTTTCGTTTTTTCTTGAAAAGTATTTTCAAGCCCTGGAGCTCGTGCCCTCACTCACACCATTCTCAAATTTCTATCACGACGATTAATTTATTATTGCAGGATTATGGTTGGTACTATATGCTTAGACGAAGACCATGTATTATGCTAACTGAGGAAAATATAGGTCCTTGGCCGAACTGGCCATTTTGACTCGCCACCGAGAACATTGAGTCTTGAATAAGTCTTTGTGTTTGTATCAAAAGGATACATCATCATCAATTGTATCAATGGTACTGTATAGTATAAAATCTCTTTGAAGTGGTTGGATTTTTGTAAATAAATTCGAGCATGTCACAAGAAAAGGTATGGCCTTCAATATACTGGGTACCAAGTTCTTTGTTGTTATTTAATTGTATTGATTTTCACTTTTCTGCGCACAATAAATGATAAAGTGGATCTTAAAATGGCCAAAATACGTGAAGCTTTTATAAATCGTCTGTTCACCTCTCACAATTTATATTTTGTAAATTCCAAAAATTTTAGCATCCAAAATTTGAAACTTTTAAGATAAATTGAGATCTTGGTTAACTTTGCATAACTGAATCACGTCAGTTAGTCAAGTTAGCTTATTACTGAGAGAGAGATTGTAGATATCAGATACATATATTTTAGGGTTTTTTGCAGAATAATCTTGTTAACGTGGACGTAGACTCATCGTAAATCAGATATCTCTTCAGTCAAATGTGTGCTTCGTGTTTGCGTTGTATTGTAGACTGCTTACAGAAATGACTCAAAAAAACAAAAACATTCATTTCCCGTACTTTCTTAGGTTCGGCATTTTCTTGGGCTATTTCTATTTGTGTTCGTTCCAAGATTCTTCGTGTTCGTTCAATGATTTGTGTTTCTGTTCTTCCCATTATCGTATCCTGTCCCTTTGCTTCATGCATGAATCTTCCACTTCTTAGGTCGGTATCCATGCGGAGGGTTTCCATCTTTCCCTTATCTCACCTTGACGAGTGCTCAGCGGTCGACATAGCTGACGAGAGCCGCGGTTCAAGAAATGGTCTACTTTAGTATCCGAGACGCTGATGCTCTGTCCATATCCTTGTCAAAACAGGAGCGAAAAAAGAGTCGTCGTGAAGCTACACGCAGCCGTTCCAAGGAACAGATTCCACGAAGTGTACCTTCTACAATGCCAATTTTTTCTGGGTACGAGGCGCAGTATGATCTAGAAAATGAATCTATACAATCTCCGGACGAATGTGTTGAGTTCAGTGCAAACATGTTAAATGGAATTGTGGCCCAAATTTTTCCCCACCACGAGGAATCTTCCAATCTGATCTAGTTGCCCTCGGCCGAATTTCTGAACGTGCTCACTTGAAGGTTTTGACTGGACGGGTTTATTCTCAACCACGCAAAATATTCAAGAAGAACGTACACATCGTGCGCTTGTTCTGCACCGTACGGGCCTTCAAATTCATGATATCGAGGTAGCCCTGTTGAAACTTGCAAGTGATGGTACCTCTCCATGGTTTGAGGCAATACATAAACAATGAGTCAGGAAAACACGCAGCTCGAAATCGATCCTTTTGATCTGGTTCGAACCATCAGGAGCAGTATGAAGAAAGCAAAGAAACGATGCTGAATTCTTTCTTCCCACTCTCAATACTCATAAGAAACGAATTATGTAGAGTCTGAGAGGTAGGACAGAGCAATATTACATTTCGAAGTGTTAAGAAGCTTTGAGTGCATCGAGTTGTTTGCAGCAATCGGTTATTGCCGGGCAAGTGAAAATCATGAGACATTAGAGAGAGTAAAAGTTTCTTGCTATTTAGTATTTGTCTTGTTCACGCAATTTGTTTCTTTTTTTTGAACTCAAAACACTCGACAGGCTAACTAGAGCCTCTCCAAGCACACTCCAGTTTCTTGTAAGACTTTTCAAAAGTCGTCAGGAATCATTGAAGTGGATAGATGTCCAGAGTAAGATCCTCAACGAGTTGTCAGGAATCTGTGTGGAGTATACATGCCCAGAATATGACCGACAGTCGATATTTACCAACATCAAGTCTAGTCATCACCATCGAGCAGCACTAACTGACTGAAGACACAATACTTTCTCACCCATCAACTTCAAACCCGTTCACTGCTGCACATAACAATTTCCAACAGATTATGTCTCTAGGTGACCAGACATTTCGACCTCCATCGATCATTCATTCCCTCATGCACAACCCTCTCATGTTTTCCCATGGTAGGACGAAAGTCAAGTGTGCATCGTGATGAAATAACCACACGAACTTTGGAGTGTCTTGAAAATTCAAAGGATGGACTCACCAAAAATTGTACTTTAAAATGCATGAAATCATCCTGAAAACATTCAGTGGGAAGACAGAAGAGACAGCGGACATTGTGAAAGTCGGTGTTCATGGGCCAGTACACTTCATGCAAATGGAAAGGGAAGGGCGAACAGACGTCCACATATCACAAGGCTCGTACGAAAATGGACTGAAATAACTTAAAAGTAAAAATGAAAAGACAGGGTATAGACGAGGGATATTAAGATGCGACTCACAATTTGGCTTTGCATGGTGTGAGAACGCCTCTTGACCTACATTGCTCTGTACTATTGAAATTGTTGATAGTTTCACAATACGTTGGAAACATGTGTAATGTATAACTGTGTGTACACACTATATAACTCGTAAACATACAACCACAGAGAGAAGATGGGAGTTCAAGGGATGCAGACAACGGATTCCGTGATAGTTTCTCCTATGCCGTGCAATGCAGGTGAAGAATTACAATTATTGGGTTTTGAAGTAGTCACAAAGACATGTGGATATTGAAACTTCCAAAACAGACATTACAAGAGATGTCATGTGTATAGATGTTGTCTATAATAATCATCGGATTAAGGTTAACTCTGGATAGGGCTTGGGTTAGTTTCACTCTTGTAAGAGATTATAGTCGCGTGGACTCCAAGAAATTCAAGTAGTTTAGCTATGGTGTCTCGCTAAAATCGGACTGTAGTCTTCGGGTGTGGAATGGGCTTGATTCGACTATCATATGAGATTTTGTGATTTATACCTGTAGGGTTTCCACCAACAAATTTCACTCAAAGAACTCTACAAGTTATATGACGATATATATTAGACAGAAACAAACATAGCATCTTTTTAAGACCAGCATATTATCTACACCACGTTAATGTTGCTAATGCACATGTATGTGATCATATGTTTCATAAATGCATACTGTGTTAGGAGAGCATACCATGGTCGAGCCTGCCTGTTTTATATGATGCTATGCATTTATAGCGTATGTGTAGTAATATACTCCTTTCGCAAGACGATATTAATCATTTGCATTCCAAAGTGATCTTCCAACATAACACGCACTTGGTTCTCATCCATAACTAGTTAGTTTTGAGTTTTTTTTCACGTTACGTTCTTAAGCTCCCAATACATCGTAATAATAACTACGATCGATGTACATCACCAGATAACCTTTCCTTTCATATCGTATGATGGCCACAGTTCGACGCAACAAAGGACAGAAAGATACATTCAGAATCGGCTTGGGACATGAGGAAACGTGAATGTGGAATCTTCAATCAATGAAAATCCGTGTATCCATGAAAGACCATGAGCTACGACTTATAAAATAACTTGTGCAGAAACCAAGATTCAAAAAGATACTCATCGATCGGGGTGGTTGTCTACATGTCTTTACTAAGAAGCACCAACATGGCCTTAGAGTAAACATGTATGCAGACGACATATAGACACCACATGTAGAGATGCTTCAACGCAACTCGAGTCTTGGAACAACTTGCATTTCCAATTCGATGACTCTACTGTGCGCGCCTCCTGCCAAGACGAACGGTATCTTGTGCACCTAGCGAGAATTCAGAATGCAGCAGTTGCAAACAACATCGTCCATCTTTTCTGGTCCCAAAAAAAAAAAAAAACGTGACGTTTTTGTCATGGCATTGCCTGCAAGTCTAGGAGTGCGAGCATTTGGACGGGACACAGTGACGTACAGTACAGCAGAGAGAGAGAGAGAGACCCTTCGAGAGTCGCAGCACAAGAATCTCCGGTCCCTGGCAGATGTCACGAATCCTCCTCCTCCACCACCGATGATTGTGAAGCACATGCTTGTGCACCCAAGAGGCGCAGATGTGATGGGTACTTGCTGCCGCTCCTATCCCCTCCTATCCCCTCCTATCCCCCGGCCACTGCAGCTACAACAACAGAGATGCACTATACACTTGTGCACTGTACTGTGGTTCGTCCCCCCCGCCCTACTGTAGTAACTCGAACCGTCCACTACCTTCACTGTACCGCGTACTGGGAGAACTGCGTCGGGAGAGAGGTTTGAGAAATCGGGGGCCGGAGGCGAGGGGATGGGGAGGGGGAGGGGGAGGATATGCCAGCGCCAGCAGCAGCAGCAGCAGTCGCAGCGATGGCAGCGATGGCAGATGGGCAGCAGCAGGAGAGGGAGGGGCCGCGAGTGTGGGCAACAGGAGAGCCCGCGAGCACGCAGCATGCGTGGTTCATGCCCGAGCATCGAATCACATGTCACGGCGGAGGCGAGACCCGTCTTGCTTGCACTTTTACGGAATGCAATTTCGCAGCTCGCACTGTAGGCTGCGTCTATAATTGGACGAATATGGAGTTCCATCCCTGCTCGGCATACCACGTCAACGCGAAGCTAATATAGCTCACGATCGGCAATTTAAGGTCGTTGTGCTGTAGGCCGAGAAATTCCTTCGAGTGAAAATGTGAATCGGAGTCATAGAACCGGCCGGGTAAACATGTTTCACTCACTGTTCCACAGCGCAAGATGTCCATTGTTCATGGCCTGGTGAGAGCTCCCGCATTCACGGCACTTGCGTTGTGCGTCCATGCTGAGATCATGTGCTCGCATGCTTGCTTGCGAGAATCTACCATTTCTGATCAGAAGGTTTGATCTGAAGATAATAGCTGCATCTGCGTTTGGAATCCTAGGCAGTACGTGAATTGGATAAACAGAAGCTAGCAACTCCTAATTGTCTAAATTTGATTTCGAGTTCTCGATTCAGTCCTCGAAGGCTTTCGAGCCACCACCACCGGCCATGACCCGGGGCTCGGTTTGGGAACACACCATCGCCCAGTGTCACGTGTGATGACGTCATGCCACCAGCTCATGAGCTTCGCAAACGCCAACTGCTGAGCAGAAAACAATTCAGGTTCATCAAACTGACATCAAACGAAGTTGCTCGCGTCCATTGCAGACGCCCTGCAGTCGCTGGATGTGCCGTGAACTTCGACCTGCTCGGTTCGCTGTCTTCTCGTCCCCCAATTGCCCTCCCCTCCCTCCCTCCCTCCCTCCCTCCCTCCCACGTTCTATCCATCATCGGATTTCAATATTTGAGGGCCTAGACTCGCCCACCATCGAAGCGTAGTAACCCAGCGAACACCACATGGTGCAATCCAATCCAATCCAACGTAGACGACGATCCCAGCGCCATCTCTCCCACATCCACTGGACGGAGTCGTTCTCCGTCTAGCGTGGAGGTGGAGGTCGTCCTGCACTGCACACATTGGAAAGACTGTTGCGCACACCTCATGACTGATGGAAGCCATGATTTGATTGAAATCATGGCTTTCTTGAGCAGGCCATCTCCTGTTGCGCCTCCTGAGTAAATTCCTCATGAAATCACTAACACTAGGACCCTCAGGCTGACGTCTTCTGCGCTCACCAAGTTCCCTTGTTCTCGGCCTACATTTGAGGAGACCCCATGGTACAGGGCCGCAGAGCAACATCACAGACTACCCTGGTCCGAGGAGGACATGGAGGATATCCTGAAAGGGCTTTTCCAGCCTGTTCTCAATAGGCAGCGCAGCTCAGTGTCTAATTTCCAATCTCGTCTTTTATTTCATTTCTGCAATTGTCGCAATATGTGTCCACAATTTGTACTTACTGTACTTTTGGCAGCTCAAGCCTCACCTCTGTAGTTCCACCAGATCATTTGAGTATCTGACCAAACGTAATTTCTGAAGTATCTGAAGTCATTGATTATTCGATTTTGAAAAGAAATGCACCAGCCATTTGCCATGAGTACAGGGTTACGATCAAATCAGCTCGGACTTCAAAGCACTTGATGCCAAAGGTGCAATCCATGGTGGGAAAGATGTATGGAAGTCAACGTTGTAAATCTTTGTACACGACCAAGGGTCATGCATAGATAGAACGCGAGATGAGTACGTAGATTCGACCTGTTATGTGAACAGCGCAGTCCTAGATTTTCAGTTTCGCCTTTTCACAAGTCGTATTTGTCCGGTCAAGCGGCGTCTGCCAATGCCAACAAACGCAAGATGAATTTCCTGTAAGACGTCGTTTTCAAGCTTCCGTGAACACGTTGAGGTTGGATTGATTGACCATCTCAGTACAAGATCTAATCTCGAGTTAAAATCCCACAATTTGTTATACAGATTTTGTTGTTCCGCATCTAACGCCCGCGAGAAAGTTGGCCTCAAGAAAGTGGGAGCAAAGGTAAAGTACTGTACGAGAAGTTCGCAAGTTTGTCAAGAGCCAAATGCATTTCGTTCCTCTCTGTGCTATCGGTTATGTACTCTTCGGCTGAAAATCAAAGCCTTCATTGTACGTCAATTGCTCAAGACCATCTACCACTAACTCCCTCCCCGTTGTAATATCTCACTAAACCCACTACGACATCTTCGACATTTAAACCAAGTACCTCCGAGCAGCTGAGCTGAGAACAGGGATACGCAGAACAAACGTCTGATTCTTGTTTTGCCGTTCTCTTGAGGGTCAGTGCGCAGGACGACGAGCTCATTGCTTAGTAAACGAGGTCAAATCTAGTGAAGATGGCTGCTCCAATCCAATGACGATGTACAGTACAGTACAGTGGTACATAAGGTGCCGGTGTCTTCTTCGACAAAGTACTCGCCTGAACATGGCTACGTTGACTGGCGTTATGGTCACCGATTGTGGTACTTGATTACTTGCTTAGCGATGTGGGAATGAGCCTTAAAGACCCACTGCTTCTGATGCATGTAGAGTCTAGAACCTTGTTCAGATGCGGTCTTTAATGGCAGAACTGTGACTCGAGTCCTCTTCCGTTAGAAACTTGATTTTATTTTTTGATCCTCCTTCGGCTAGGAAGAGAACGTCGTGCTCGGTCATCATCCTGAGGACCTACCTACTAGAGCTTCTACATATCTATAAGAGCGACGAGGTTGTTCTTATTCGTCCAGCAGAAGCTCGATTGCTGGAGCTTCTCTTCCTACTGCTTGAAGATCATTAAACTCTTTGTAGACTGGCAAAAGTTATCCTACTTGCGCAACAGAATTCCTGTCCTAGGACTTTCCAGATCATGTCTCGGCATGAAAAAGTATTGAGCGCATTGATGAGAATTGGTAAAGGTAAGTAGAACTTCGTCATGCACGTCTACCAAGAACATGCACATCACATACGAAGAATGTTAAGAATGTTAGCTTGCAAGACGGCCGAGTGGCTTGACCATGAGCTATGATGAGCTACTGGGCTGTGCATCTACCGAGATTTCTGTAGAGGCATCGGCACGTGAATTGCTGGCTTTGGGATAAGCTTGAGGCAACTGTTGATGAGCACCAGCGTTTCTTGGTCCTCGGAGCCGCAAAGGTCAGCTGCGTGCTCTAAGTGCTCACGGGCCAAGACGTACATTCTGCTATGGGTGAACGCAAGTCCTAGAACCAAGCACACCTCTGCAACACTAGCGCCTTCTCCTTCTGACGATGACCTGAAAACCGATATTTCCTGCGCAGGGAGAGAGAGCGTTACACCAACTGGCACATCGAGGACTCGAAACGACTTAGAAGCTAATGGACAAGGAGCAGAAACCACCTGCAGCATATCTGTCACTTCCTTAAAATACATTCTCTCCATCTGCGTCTTGAAATTCTCCATTTCTGGCTCACGACCAGGATACTGAGGAGTCTCCCAGGGAGTTAGTCTCTTGTAGGGAATTCCGAGAACCACTTCTTTCAAGGCATCGAGCCACCATTCGACCACCACATTGCTGCACCGTTTGCTCTTGTACTTCTCACCCTGCGCACCAGAGCAAGGTTACACCACGGTGATGAGAGTTATGAAGGCGAGGTCTGCAACATTAATCACCATGGACGCATCATCGTTCGATGTTGTGAAGCATGTATGAGAGAAGGCCAGTGCTTGCCTGCGCTTGAAACACTGTGAACAAGTTGTACATGCCAATACTGTTACGGAGATCCCTGACGCCAAATTGCACGGACGTGTAGTATATGTGCTCCCCGAATGCTTTCAAAGCCATGTCATACTTCTTCTGTACGCTACGAGGAAACCAAACACCGAGAAAACTGTGTTATTATTTTCGTATTCTAATATTTCCAATCTCAAAAGGTGAGAGTGCAACTTGTTAGCAAATGAAGGGTGAAGGTATGTGAGAATGTGACCTCCAGGTAGTACAGCACACCGAAAATTCGTGTAATTTCTGCGCGAATTGCAATCTTATCTTCATCTGACTTATCCTCGATTAACAGCCATGCGGCAATGCCCAGCATGTCCTCGGCCTGCACTGCTCGCCCGAGACCCAGATTTGCCTGACTACACAGGACACGAGGACCTTGATTACGTGTGAAGTGGAATCTTCACTGTTTGCATCGAAAAACGGCAACTCTGTTTCGTGCCCAAAGCAAGTGTTTGTGGAGAAGGAGGAGGAGGAGGAGGAGGCAGCATGAAGCTCTTCACGAGAGTTCGGTGAAAGATACCTGGGCTCCAAGAAGGTACACTGGGACCAGTTGGAGCTTGTATTCAGGATAGTAGAGAACTTTTCCCTTGTTGATCGCATCAATTGCTACAGGTAGGCATTCTTCGAAAAGCCCTTGAGCCAGAAGCTTTGCAGCATCGGCTGAAACGACCTTCAGCAGAGCTAAACGCACAACTTCCACCAGCTCCGCCTTCAACCCATGCCCATCTGCTATGAGTTTAGCATTAGACCCATCCTTCGATTTACGCTAAAGGGATTGGCATCAAAACAACACTCTTGCCAAGTAGTCAGCTTACCTTACGCCGATCACGAAGTAGGGCTTCCACCGTATCTGAAGGAAGCAGAGTTGCCCCAGGAACTGTGATTGATTCAGGAGGAATTTGCAATTGCGCCAGTCTCAGCATCACATCCTCGTCCGTGACATGAAATCTTTTGTATCTCCCGGATCTTATGTCCTGTGTTAGCGTCCAAGAGACAAGCTCGTCATTGCTCCTGACATAGATGCCATGTTCTTGCTTGATTGCTTTAGGCCAAATTTCAAGTTCTTCGATGCTTGCTCAAATTTTGCTGCACCCACCTTTATGAAAGCACCCGGGTTTTCCTTGAATAGCTCCACGGCAAGCTCACTCATAGAGAACATCTGAGCGATAGAGTTCAAAAGCTTAGAACATGTCTATACAGAACCTTAAACATCATGAGTTCAATTCTACACTCTATACCTAAAGCACCAATGATTGCTGAAGATAGTCAATTTCGGTTTTTGAATGCAGGCACATCCGCTGTTGGGACCGTAAATATTCGATTGAAGAGCAGGATTACGTCACGGGTTTAAGCGGGACAATGTCAGGTATGTGCACATTGTACAGAGTTTCTGAAGAGTAAAATAAGGAATGAAGTGAGAGTTAGTCTCCGCGATGAGACCAACTTTCTCTGCTACTGAGCGGATAACTTCCATCTGTCCGATCTCTAACTGGTTCTGGATTTCTGTTCAAGAATTAGAAGTCAATTTTGAATGCACGAATTCTCAGGCGCTATTGGGCTTCTCGCCTTCGCTCCGAGTCACTTACAAATCCCAGACGCGTGCGCAGCAAGTGAAGGACGCACAAGCCATTCATGTCCACCTCTGTGGTGTCCAGTTCATGCGGCATAGTGAAATTGCCAGCCATGTTCACTCCGTGAAGTCGCAAGGCTTACGGCGGAATCCCTACGACGAAATTCTGCGCCTTGCTTACCAGACTCCTGTGCTCTCTACCCTACAAGTCGCCCGCTGACCCTAACATTAAATCCACTTGCTGCTCTCTTGAAGCTCAAATTCTTCCATAATGTACAGTCCCGCTTTCATCGGGAGGACAAGAGTTTGAAATATGTTCGGTTTCCGCTGGAGCCTTTGTGTGAATGTACGAAATCGAAAGCCCCTCAGAACCACGCATGAATAGGATACAAACGAACGCATCTCGGTAATCCGATGGGACGAACCGGGCATTCGGCGAATGTGCTCAGACTGACAGCTAACTATCGGTGTCGCCAGACAGAATCGTCGAAATCAGAGAACCCATAGGCTTCGTGATGCACGGTTTCTGCAGAGTATTAGGTCAACGAGAGGTAGCCATTTCCAGCATGTTCCACGTCCCTGAGACTGGATACAATCTACGAAGAAGTCCAGTGAGAAAATCCGAATGTGCACAGGACTTGGAAAAGAAAGCCCTGTGCTGTAATTTACTCTGAAATTTAGTGAAGTACATTCGAGATACGTGACCAAAACTGAGAGGACCCAGGTCCTTGACCAAGTCACAAGCCCTACGTCTACAAAGCTCTTTTTGTTCTGACAGTTGTCCTCCGTACTTCTTTCTTTGGCCCTGGAACCGAAGTACTAGGGCCACTAGTGCCTACGATCCATTGGTACCCATCCTTCAACCTGCACACCATGACCAAAAGATACATGGTTATCAATCGTGCAAATTCCCAGCTGCGCTCTGGAATGAAACGCAATACGAGAGAACGACACTCCAGAGACGATTGACTCGGTGATCACATTCTCAGATCACAGCCACAGTAAACGGACTCCAAACCATTTGCACTACAAAATTCAGCAATTTGTGATGGTGGGGCTCTTGAAGCCATCTTCAGGACTATTCATAGTCATTCCTGGGGGGGCGCAGCCGCCTCAATTTTCCAAAATTCAACGACTACAACGAGACCAGGCCAGCCGGACATACGTACCTGGGCATACTTGCAAACATGGCTATAACTGCAACTCCGACCACGATGGGAACCACTGGGGCAAGTGTCAACTCCTGAACGTGACATAAGATTACATGCAACGTCAGGGTCGGATGCTTAAGACCATCCAGAAGTTATTGCTTTGACTAAACAGGTTCCTCATGACGTCAGATATAAAGCATAGAGCAGCCTGTAGGCAACGAGATGATCACTCAACAGCAGGTCTCCAGGTAAGAAAGCCACTAACCAAAAAATTGCATCCTGTTCACTGACTCAGCGCGTACCTGACTATGAAGGTTCTCCTCGGCCTTGAAAGTCAGTGAACCCAAGTGGAAATGGTTCTTCGTTACCAGATCCAGCTCCAACACACTTGAATCAAAGTTGTGTGTTCGCTCGGACAGGCCAAAAGCTAACCTTACATTATAAGTTCCTGAGGGTAGACCCTGAACTTCAAAGAAGTAGGACAGGGGAAGAGGAACACTTTGAACAACACTGAAGGGTTCGGAGGCTTTTGAGAATTCGATCATGATGTGTGGTTGCCATTTGTCCAGGTTCTCGCCTTCTACAGCCCCGGTTACTATGGTAGTTGGAGTTTCCTCAAAGACCACGAAATCAACTCCAAACGTGTCATTGTCATTGACCTGCAAGAGCAATTGTCAACAACCCTTACGTTCAAGTTCTCCTAACCATCTTGATATTGCAGAACTCAGAGCCGTAACTGCCTTCCCTCATTTGACTTCCCCTTCTTTGTCTCGAGAAGAGCCCGAGATTTCCTTCCAACATGTTCTTTCTGTAGAGAGCCCTTCCCTTATAGGACAAAACCTAGTCACTGCAGACCTTTCATACTGTGAACTTACAAAATCAATGAATAAGCTGCTGATCGTCCGGCCTGCTGAACTAGTTTTGATTGCTTACCTTCACAACAGCAGTAGCTGGAGACGCTCTCTCAATTTTGGAAGGATTGTCATCCTTCACGATAGTCTTAATGCCGTAGCTAGTTTTAGGTAGAAGACCCCTTAGTCGATATTTTCCTTCAGCATCAGTTACGGTTACTTCATAGTATCCTCTCTCTGAGCGAGCTTCCAATGACACACCTTCGGCTGGTTTGCCAGATAAAAATGTCACAGTTCCAAGGACACTGCGAAAGAACAGGCAAAAGAACTAGCGTCCATGAGTCCCCTAATACTTGACTATGAAGTATCGAAGGCATGCGATGATTTGTTGATGGTCTTCAGTTTGCTCAAGACAGGTAACTGCATCAACATCCTTGAGCTAGGAAATGCTCAAAGCTCTTTCATATCAGCGATCACATATACTAGCCTCCTGACAGCATCGGAAGACTGACCTGTATGCAATACGCCGAGCGCTGAAGCTAACTTCTTTAAACTCTCCTGAGCTAACTTCAATTGCTTGAGCTGCTGGTGAAAATGAGTATTCCTGTATGAGGAAACGACACAGCAAATCATGTATCAGGATACACACGATCATGGTTAAACGACTTGGGGAACCTTGCGCTCGAGAATTCGATGACTGATACACAGGAACTAAACCTTCGGCAGTGCCTATACTTGCCTTCAGAAGAGGTCGTAGATAGAAGCTTCCGGGGAAAAGGTTCCCAAAGGTTAAAGATCCACCAGACTCTGTTGCAGCATTCTTACGATAACCATCATCGCCACTCAGGGACAGGAGAACTGCTGGGAAATTCTCCTCTGCCCCTTCTCCGGGAAGAATATTTACAACAATCTGACCCAGTTTCTGGCAGGAGAAGGTATTCTCGCCCATAGATTTTAGATAATATCCTGCCTGGAAAAACAGAAGGTGAGGGGTTAACTATTCCACTTCCATTGAGAAACACCTACAAAAGAGAAACACCTACAAAAGATGACTAGAAAAAGCCGTGGTCAAAGTCCAACCATTGACATGTTTACAGGTACACCCAAACCAACTACATCTGGGAGATTTCGAGTCATGTAGAATGCGTGTAGGACACTTCAGATAGAGCTGGAAAAGCAAAGGACAGAACCTTCGCAGCTTGCACGTCGTATGACGTATCATCGTACAGCGGTCCAGCTGAAAAGGTACCATCTTCTCCAGTTAGAGTCCATGCTGCTAATTCTCCTGCCTTCAAACGCCCCAACGAGCTATCTCCGACCGCAAGAATGGTGACATTTACACCCGCGATAGGTGGAGTGACTGTGCCCGACTTATAGACTCCGGGACGGCCGTTGAAGACGGGGATCTCGGGCTGACATCCGTCTGTCTCAACATGAAACTGCATTGATGTGCAGGAACCAGAAAAATGAGAACACTTACAGCTAAATCTCTCCTCTACAGGATATGACGATAGCATCCAAGATGTGCTTGACTTTAGGCTTTCGAAGATCAATTACCTTTTGATCTCTAGGATAAAATAGAATCTTCTTTCCGTCTGATAGTTCAGCATCGGAATCCTGCTCTCCATGTCTTGGGGCGAATACCAGCTTGTCTCCAAGTTGTGCCCAGTGAGCATACTTATAGACTGCAACTGGATGAGTTTCATTTGATTCGGCGACAAGATGCATGTGAACCTTCTGCGCAACCTGATCGCCATCCTCATGCCATACATCTACAGACATCGAATTCGCAAGATTGTTTGCCTCTGGGTACAACTTCGAGTCGATGTTCAAGTGCCCTGTCAACACGTATTTTTCCCCCACAAGATGCAACGGCTGCAGTAAACAAAGACCCCGTTAGTGTGCACCATCATGTACACTGACTAGTACAACCAGTACAGGCAATTTTTTCCTCCTATTGAAGACTTCACATGTCGGAGCATTAGAACGCTTTGAACAATTATCAGCGCTGCTCTCCTCCTTGGGTAGAAACATAACCAGGTTTCAGTGTGAGTGATGTCAGGCACATAGATGAGCCTAAACGCGTAGGGATCATAATGATGAACACAACTCCTCATTTCCCGTAAAAATTTAAAGCGTTCATTGCATCCGTCTGATGATCCACAAGATGCGAGTGACATGTCTTCAAAGGTTGCACGGAAACTGCTCTTGAGACACTACCTCAGGAATGGCTGTGTCGACTCGGAATGACAAAGCTCCGAAGAATACACATGGCCAAAGGAACTGAAGCTCATGGATGCCTGGAGATTCCAGACAAACTTTTTGCCACCCTTTCTGCACAAATACAGATAAGAAGACGTTCATATTCATGTTCGCTATGGAGTCATCAAAATCTCCGCTATCGAGAAGTACAGAGCATAGATGTCGGGTTAATCAAAGAAGCAGGAATGTTAAGATTGAAGGCCAAAAGTCAATGCAAGAGATTGCAAGATTTGCCATCATGTGTAGAAAAATGCACCTTAATTTGAAGAGGCATGGCATCCTTCTGTTCATGCAGGAAGTATGCACTCGCTGCATGCGTGGATTGGATGTGCAGCCAGTAACCCTTTTGCACAAACGTCAACCCACTGATGTCTTCGATACCAACGTCAACGGAAAGGGACTTTTGCTCCCAACACCATTCGTCATCCCAGCTTGCTCCCTGAGTCAAGGGCTCATGTGCGATCTGTCACCATACGCAAAATAGCACAATAAGTCAATCAGATCCTCATAGAAACAAAGCTGGATACAAACCTCGCACGTCCACTTAAAAAGGTCAGCAGATTTTTAAAAAGTTTCTCAACAACGAAATTAGCAAGGTTCTGACCTCGAGGTGGTACTTTCCCGGCAAGACTTTCTCAAAAGAGAAAGATTCTCCATCCTCTCCTACGCGAGCAATCTGCTTTTTGCTGGAATCTGCTTTTGCGGAGGGTGTTGTGCTTACAGGGCTGAGGGAGACAACTACATGAGAGGAGCACGTGCCCTTACACTTCACGATACCCGAAACACTGACTTGGGCCTGAAACGAGACACGCTTGCAACGTGAGTTTCATCCACACAGAGAATTTCCCGGCTTCCTTAGTACATACATGGCTTTCAGCGAGTTTATAAACTCTGCATAGAAGCTCAAACCATACCTGGACGAACAAAGCATCGGTGACTGGACCGTAGACAGTGATATCCAGATAGGGAGGAGAAAATATGAGGCCAGCGACAGTTTCTGTGGGAGTGATCAAAGGGGATAGCCGATAGTCTCCAGGAGGAACCTGATACAGCAAACGAAGTACTTTAGTCCACAGAAGTTGGAACTGAAAAGCTTGATGACATCATTACATCAAGCTTTTAGGGAATCAATCTCAACTTGATCTCTTTGTGAACCATCTTTACAACATCTGAGAGTCCTAGCCTCAGATCAAGCAATCAGCACAAAGATCTTCTGAACACATTAGGTCAAGTCGCCGACTTACCTCGAAACAGAATGAACCGCGTTCATCACTTCTTTTGGTTTGCGGTTTCACATTTGCTGGTCCATGAGTGAGAGCAACCTGTCTCTGCATATTTTCCACACGACATGATTCAGCTAGCAAGGAATCCAAAGTTGTAGGTGACCTTTTTTTTAGTTGAAGAGATTTCGAACTCATGGCGTAATATGATAGAAGAGTAAAAACAGAATCAGGAAGTTCTATGTAACAGATAGAATATCTATCGTATAGTGGACCCAAAGCAGTGTGTCGGAAGGCGACTGGTCCTAAGCTCCATACAGACTCTCAAATGAAGCGGGCACAAACTACGGCGAGTACATACCACTCCCGTATGAGCTGCACTGAGAACACTGACTGATCCACAAACAGCATAATGGGTTGCTTTGATGTCTGGAACCGACGCCATGTTTGGAAGAACCTGTCACATCCAATAATAACACTTGTAAGAAGGCATCACGTAAAAAAAAATTGTCAAATGCACATCAGCGGTGACCGTGATTGCAGGAACCTACCATGAAGTTGTCCAAAGTGCTGAACTTGTAGTATGGCTTTTTAGCCTTCACAGTGTGGTGTGTTGATGTAACCTGCGCAGGTGTTGTGATGAGCGATGACTTCCATCAGTAAACCAGCACACCATGCTCACAATTGGAACCGGTTTACACAGGACAACATGGAAACACGAATTCAGAGCTGTGGGCATTCGACGCTGCATGGGCTGAATACATCACCTGGTCAAGCTTGTAATATCCTTGTGCATCGG
The DNA here is from genome assembly GCA_037833965.1 of Marchantia polymorpha subsp. ruderalis. Classification (NCBI taxonomy): domain Eukaryota; kingdom Viridiplantae; phylum Streptophyta; class Marchantiopsida; order Marchantiales; family Marchantiaceae; genus Marchantia; species Marchantia polymorpha. The sequence goes on along the minus strand of AP031351.1, from coordinate 26,550,736 downwards.
TGGTTGCGCGCTCTACATCTTCAATCACTATCTTCACACCTCCTATTCCTGCACCCTGAGAATCTACAACGCGGCCTCTAACCGAAAACCCAGTGACCTGCATTTCGTGTATACACAATCTCAGTATGCATTCCTTATTATGTGACATGGGACACAAAAAGATGGAAGAAGGAAAGTAAATTGTTCAGGCAGGTTACCTGGAAAGGTTTGGCGATTTCAACAGAATCGTGTGTGACATGTATATCAACAGATGGTGGTGAAATATCAAAAACAGTTGTATCGCCCTTGTAAAAAGGAATGAGCTGATAATGACCTGCGTTGAGTACCAGACGTGGAGATTATGGGCACTGGCCTAGGATAAGCCGAATCATAAGTACTTCATGTAGCCTGATCAGCAAAGACTTAGATTTAAGACAACTACAACAACAAAAAGCACATGAAGATTATACAATCCACGAAATACAACAAAGTGGAAGTGAGTAGAAGAGAAACTTCCACAACTTCTTACGTACCGCATGGAACAGAAGAGAATGTGAATTTCCCATCTACACCTGAAACAGCGTGGCAAAGAGCTTTCTTCGGCATAACGTTTGAATCGCCTGGTCCGTTGGGACAAGGAATCTCCTGGACATCGTCTGAATAGAGATACACCTCAACTCCAAGAACAGGATTGCCCTGTACGAATGTAGAAAAGTGAGCATGAGCTTCGGACAACTACTTCACAATTGCCCTCATCACAATAGGCGGACTAATATAACTCTTAGTTTGGCAAAAGCCATGGAGTAAACATTGTCCGCTTGAAACCCCAAGATGGAAGTTCCAGAAGTTACTACCTGAGATACGACGGAACCATCGATGTCGTAACCCGCTATGAAGAAAATGTCATCCACAACGCCGTTGTTCCAGTTGAGTTCCGCCTGCAAAATTCAACAGCACGCTGAGCTTAAGGAAATTAATTTGAAATATACAATTATCTCACTCTAGGTATGTTTGAAGGAAAACAAACAGTCTGAAATCTTCGATTCTAAGGGGGAATTTGCCCGGTCAAGTATATAGTTAAACCTAAAAGCTAAACGATTCCACGTTCTCTGTCACTGACCTCTGGCACTCCATTGACCTGGACGTTCCACTTTGGATGGGATGCCGAGAGCTTATATTTTCCTGACAGAACAGCTCATACACGTTTAGACGCATAAATTACATTATATTAAAAAACGAAGGCTCTGCATCTATCACCTCCAAATGCTGGACACTGACAAAGAGTAGACGGGAATTTCAAAGCTCGCCAAGTATTGTACCTGCGGGGAGGTTCGAGAATTTGTAGCTGCCGCCTGGTGATGTAACCACTGTCATGGATTCACCAGATGAACCACCTTCTGGAACAACAGTGACCTTGATACCAGCAGGGCCTTCAGTTCCGGAACAACTTGCTCCTCCAGCTGCCCCCAGTACCTTTCCGGACAGAGAAAATCTACAAAGCAAGGTATATCAAGAAGAAAACCTTCCGTTCAAAAAGAAAAACAGCCGAAAGAACAAGAGTTACAATTTCCAAGCTGATGACAAAGATATCATCTTTGTCATTAGCTTGTTTTCCATCAAATGCAACTCTATGTAAAACGACACCAGAAAACACACCAAAAAAAAGCAAGCAGGTATATGTTCGGGAAACGTGACCTACCCAGTATATCTAAAGTTGATGTCGTCATTGTTGTTGCAACCATTGTGATCAACAACAGCAGTAACCTGTACATGCTCTTTCTATTCAGTAAACGACGACGATCACAAGCACAAAGATATGATATGAATCTAAAATAGGCTCATAGAAATCGCTCGGCGCACAGACATGATTAGATTGTTCTGAATGCTAAAAGATTCATGTTGAAGTGTCCACTGGATTGATGGATTTGTTTTGTGAATCAACGACCTGTACAAGATAAATGCTCCTCAGCAGCAAAAGCAGAAATCTGAAGTCATCGGAAGTACTTGTGTCTGAAAACACTTACCTGCTCAGGTTCAAACGACCAACCTTCCAACCCTTTGATTTTGATAACAAAAGTACCCTGTAATCCACAAAGCACAATAATTTCAAGAGGTATACTGGGTTGTGGCACTGCGTGTAGGAAAGGGCATCTTGAGAACTAGAAGCACAACTCCTGCAACAGAACTTCCTGCACGTCCTGTACTTTCGGATTCGTAATGAAAGACATGTAAAAGAAAATTATGTTAAAAAGATGCTACTACTTTTTGATGGAAGAGAGGGGAAGAGTCATATCATCAGGTTCATTATAATAGGAGGACAACGTACCCGATCATAGACAGGCAGATAGTAATACCCATTGGGAGCACACTGTGTGCTGTCCTTTATGAGACCGTCCAATGTGCGAAGTTCCACCTGTGAAATTGAGATAGCAGAGGAGTTAGATAATTCGCTCCAAAAATGCGAAAGTTCTACGAAAGGTAGGCAAGTTTGTACCCTTCAAACAACACTACATTTTGTGGGTTGTCAGAGGTCTTACAGTCATGTGGGAGTAGTCCAACTTCGGATCCGAGGGTCGTCGCAACTTTGAAAGGGCTGTACTGGCCTGGAGCAATGCAACAAGCTCTCCTTTCAGCGGTTTGAAATCACAAACGAAAGTCATATCTTACGATCATGAAAAAATCATTCTGAAACCGCCTCAATTTGTTGGCACTCTGAGTAGGTCACGCGTTAAGAGTTTCTAGAATATAAATGTGAATATCCCACTCAATAGTGTAAAGAGCAACACCCTTGTTTCTAAATCTTCAAGGTCCACATCAGCATGCTGCATAGAAGCAGAGCTGAACAACTCTAGTATTTTTCTCTTCAGTCATCTAAGAAAATGTGGTTGTGAATATGTGGTCAATGCCCACAGTTCGACGAGATAACGAAGAACTGGCGTTCAAATATTTTGCAAAAAGACGAAATTCAATCAAATTTGCTGCTCCCTCAGTCTTCTGTTCAAACTCGTTACAGTCCGACCCCGATAGGAAACTAATCAGCAGGAAACTCACTTCCGATAGCTAATTCAAACTTGGTGTTTCTATCAAATTAATGTATACAAAAACAATACACAGTCTGCTTATCACTTCCTTCAAAGATAAAATCTTAAATTATAGATCAACGTCGGTATGAAGTGAACGGTTTGATATTAGATGGTTGTAGTACTTATAGCCCATTCGTTTTAGTATGGCGAGATTAGGTGTATAAAACCATCGTTAACAGAATCCCTCATGACAACGTGGACGAGGTAAGCTATGCATTGAGCGAAGCTGTCCTCGTCCACATTGTCTTCATCAAATTTTGCCCCAGCCGTAAGTCGGAATTTCCGGTCGTCTGCCGTAAGTCGGATCATCACACGGTGACTCCGTGCAATTACCTCGCCATGCATCTCTCCAAAGAATAATCAAAGTTCCTTTAACCACCGAGGAGGTTCAGCTCCTAGATTTTCTATTGATGGGATCTCCAGTAGGTCATGTAAGGGATCTGTGGAAATGAATCTACATGTCCCAAAATCAGAATCCTCAATCCAATTAGCAGAGGACTTCCCTCCACATCTGATGAAGGTACACAAAACCAAAAACACCTCAGGGCAAGTCAACTCTTCAGCTCAGTCAGTGTACCACTGTTTTTCAGATTCAGATCTGGGTGGTTGATCGATCGATGTCAGTAGAAAATGAATAAATGGATAAAAGGTGTACATTTGAACCCTACAGCCTGATCACCTCAGCTGCTAAGTCAAAATATACAACATGAACAGGCTGTTGGGGAATCCGAAGAGTGCTCGAGACACCGCACGAAAGTGCAGTATGAGGCAAATCAACATCCCAGAAACGGATCGTGAAGCACAAACCTCGACAAAACCTCCACATCCCTGAATGGAATCGGCAGCTGCAGACGAAACGCAATGCAGGAGGACCAGTGCTGCCATTAACCATGACAGCTTGTCCCCCATCGCGACCTCCATTCACGCCGTTAGGCTCAGAGCCTCAGGGAAAAATTAATTCCCTTTTATTCGACCGATCCTCCCGTACACAGCTACCCGAAGCCCTCCCCTTCACGCGACAATGATCGGGAACGTCATTCATTCATTCGGCCGGGCGCGGCCCGCCTCGATGCAAATCCTCCTCGAACAAAACCGGGGCCGCGAGACGCTGAATCTTCTCGTGTCTTGCTTGAGTCGGCCGATGTCGTTCCCCTCCCCTCCCCTCCCTTCCCTTCCTTCCTTCCTTCCTTCCTTGCTTGCTTCGTGCTGCTCCATCACAGGAGCTCCCGGTCCGTCCTACTGTTCCGCTCCACCTCCTCCGACTTCGTTCTTCCGCTCCATGGTACTCTACTCGTCATTCTCTGTTCGTGGTTGCTCTAGTTATTTTTAGTATTTGGCGACCGACGCAGGTCCACCACTCTCCCATGGTATTCTCACTTTTCTTTTCTCTCGATTCCGAAATATGATATACATGTGATATTACACATACAAATCTAAATAACCATCTAGCTTGCCGTTTTGTTAAAAGTTTTGAAATAATTTTAGAATATGTGAGTTTTCATTATTTTATTCTTTAATAAAGAATTGATGTAAATAAAATAGAATCAATTACCAATATTTCTTACTTTCTAGGGATTGATCATTATTGAATAAGAGAGGTTAAATTTCCTAGTCCTAAAATGCTACAGTTGAAAATTAAATCCATATTTCATAATCTTAAATACATTTTTATCAATATATGAAAATATAAACCTAATTTAACTCTGTTTTAACATTATATATTTATTTATTTATTTATTTATTTATATTTATATAATGTAAGAAAAATCATTGGATGCTAGAATGTAGATATCAGTGAGAAATTTTTTTGGAATAGTTATTATATTCGATTTAACATTTCAAACAAAATCTGTTTAAATTTGAAAATGAAAATGTTCTTCTTAATAACAAAATTTTGCAGACGATAGTTATTTATATTGTTGGTCAATATGTTCGATTACATTTTTATAATATCATAAAATCACTATGACAATACTCATATTCTAGTACTTTTTTGTTAAATTCATTTGCTTTTTACATCATATGACATGTTTTAAGTGAAATCACAATATTGAACATTGTGATACATATAAAAAAAAATTAGACTCTTCAAATTATGACCACTACAATATTTGTATGAGAATATGTGTAATTTTCTCCAAAGTTAAATCAAGTTAAAAAGAGTTGTATATATCTAAAAAAACCTTTTATACAGATTATATATTTGCACATGGATATAATAAAATATATTTCATGAAACATATTATCTTGAGACTTTAATGCAACAATTATAATATCTTGTTTGCATAATTCAAGATGATTGTACGAAAAAATGTTTAATAACATAAAATTACAGAAAAAATATTCAAAATGTTGCATAGTATTAGAAGAACATGTTTCATGAATTTTATTTTTAGCCATATGTTAATATTTATCAAATTAAAAAAATTTAATTTGGTGTATTTCATCATGATTTGATCTAAATCATTATCTAGACTTTTTTACTTAGATTTGAGAGATATATAAGTTTTCAGATATTTCAAAAAATCAAAAGATACATAATTTTCTTTCAGAACTATAGATTGGTTCAATAAACAAATCTATAAAATACAAATCAACACAGAAGACAGTTTTTCATATATAAAACTGATTATTGTTATAAGTAAAATTGAATTCCAAATCACTTCCACAATCTAATGATGTAAATCACAATTTTATATTTATAAATAATTATATCTTTAAAACTTCAAAAATGATGAAATATCATTATCATCTCGAATTGAATGATGATATTCATTATATTGTGATATTCAAGTATTTGTGTTCTCATAAATTATGCATTTTAAAATAAAATGAACATTATGATAGTCAATTTTTTTGTTGAATTTTGATTGATTTAAAATATAACTACTTAAATGTAATTTTTAAATTTTACAATAATTGATGTCATTGCTCACACATAATGAAATTTCATGATAAGTTGATAGTTGATAAGTTTGGAAGATTCAATTTATGTATTGAATAAAAGTGTGATAATATTAATCAAATTGTGTATGTTTTTTGCTACATTGATGTAAATTATTTTTCTTGAAATTATATATTTATTTGAGCACCTGTAAATTGTAGAGCCATCAGATCTAGTAAAAAACATCAGATGAAAAGTACCTTATCTTGACGAACATATGATTATTTATGAACAAAATACAGATTTTTATTATACTTCGCTTATTCTAAAGATAATATTATACAAAGATGACAACCATATTGAGTGTTAATAAATTTTATGATAGATTCTACAAGCATATAAAATGTGTTAACCTGTTTTTACACCATTGCACTAATTTGTGACCATAGATATGATTTTGTGACCTATTTATTATTCACTTATTGAATGCATGATCAAACAAATATAAAATGAAAATAAAAATAAAAATTGAAACGTACCATGCAGTATGTATAAAATAAAATATCAAATGATTCCTCTTCATCTTTTGCTGATGATTCTCAAAGTAAAATGATCAAATACATGAAATAAGTTCAATTAAGGGGGAATTTATGATAGTCGTGAAAATTTGATTAGATTTATTGAATTGAAGTGAGAAACATAATTTTACATTAGCATAATCATTATAATGAAAAGAAATCTATTATCAATATTACATTCTAAAATGGGTTATTGTGATAATGTTTTATAAAAACTCTTTATTTCTCTTTTAGTAATGAATTTGCAATTTCATGAAGATTCTACATAATATTCATACAAAGCTCAACCTCCCTATAGTGGCGTACAATGGTGCTAGGGTTTTATGTCAGTATGGGGAGTGTCACTCACGAGATTAAAGTGATCAACCTTGAGTATAACCTCAAAATAGTAACATACATTGGTGTTAGAGTTGGATGTCGCCATTGGGAGTGACTAATCTTGAATACAAACTCCTAATAGTGACATACATTGTTGTTAGAGTTACATGTTACTATTGACAATAGTGAATTACCGTTCTAATTGAGCAGATTTACAATTTAGAAACTAATGGTTTTGGAATTTGAGTTACTAATGAGAGTATGTGACTCATGACATGTGACACTATTGGGAGATTTAAATCTGTATGTATACTTTTTTTCTGATTCTGATAGTTTTGAAATTCATATAAGAAAAAATAATTTTAGAATACACCTAGCATAGTTTTCATTAACATATAATTTAATGTAGTGCACATTACAGAAGACGCGAATGATTTTTACCTTGCAGATATTATCTCGATCTATCACTGAATCCGTTGAATTTATTCAATTTCTGGTTGAATTAGATATTCCTGTGGTTTGCTCTTTTCATTTCATCCATTCTTCTCCTCTCATAGCCCAACATTCAACACTTGACAAAGCGTCGACCAAACAACATGAAACTCTCGCAAACAACGAGCAAGTCCATGACCGGAATTAAGGTGGCGCAAACTGAAGGAATAACAATAATTCGACTGTGAGGATGGCAGATGCCGCTGTCAGAACGGGGACGAGCGCCGTGACGAGGATCGCACATGACGAGCCTCGTGGCTCGGACTGGCAGACGAACATGGACGCCGCTCGTGCAACGACGATGCGGACGTTGCGACGTTCGCGGAATTCGAAACAGGCCCCAAGTTTGAACTGATCCGCGACCTTCCGCTTCCTCTTCGGCAGCTCCCTTCGCGCACCGGCGACCTTTCTGCTCATCTCGTCCCCGATCGAGCACGAGGAAGAAGCGTGCGGATGCTCATTATCCTCGAGAGTTAAGACTTGAGAGTTGAGACATTGCATCTGTTGACGACGACGATCAGAATAGTGGCCCCGGGCTTGTTATGCCACTCCCGGGTGTGAATTCTGTTGCTGGTCCCGTTGCGTTACATTTGCTGGTTGGAGTTTTCAATTTCGAGCTCGTATGTTAGTGGTGTGGTGCTCGGGATTCGAGGGAAATCCTCAGGTTCCGTCGGCCGGGGAATGAAAGAAAGGTGGTCGAGAGCAGGGCAGAGCAGAGGAGGACTGAGAGAGTGTATGTTTGGCACTACTGTGCTCGGCCAGGTTGCCCTTGAATGCTGTGGAAGCTGCTTCTCTCGAAGATTCTTTCGGGGGCGAGATTGGATTCGGTAGAAGAATTGAGTCTGTATTCGGTTTGAGCTGGCTGCCGAAATAGAGAACGTGAGCAGGAGTGCGCGTTGAAATTGGAGTGAGTTCGTCGACTATAAGGGTGCATCCTGGTCAGCAAGGTTTATCGGTGCGCAGCATTGGGTGGCGCCATTATAAAGCGTCCTGAAGGGTCGATGACTGGCAGATCCCCTTCTGTGTAGTCTCGGTTTCACAAGACGGTGCGGTAAGGTGTACTAGGAGGAGCTCGGAGACTTGGACGCAGTTTGAGAGATCCTCGCTATTCTGGTGCAGCACCAAGAAAGTCAAAATAGTGTTTCGACAATTTCGCGTCAGAGATCTTTTACTGTATTTGGGGCAGGCAGGATGAACTAGCCCGTGGTTTGATAATTCTACGCCTGGAGGTGTTTCAGATCTCTGTCAGCTTTTCGACAGGGCACAATGCGCCGGGGTATTGGTAAGGCCTTAAGTTTAAATCGAAAGCAACGATTTCTGTTTTTTTATCAAGTATTGAGAATTGCTGTAGTTTCAGGACTGACATTGACACAATATTGCAGAAGGAGGGTCCGGTTTACTGGACACTGTAATTCTGGAGATGCGGAAGAGAACCTTATGGACTCAAGTGGTCTGGAATGTGATCACTGCGCTGGCATTTTTGGCTGTAGTGACGCCCGTATTTATATGCGTGCACGATGCCATTAGCTGGAGGTCATCTTTCTTTAATGTACGTCTCCACCTGGGCCACATTCCTGGAAGTGTTCCTGATTCTTGTACCTCAAATTGGGAATGAATGTCCATGAGTTCTTTTCGAATACTTAACTTCTTTCTTTCTCTCAAGTGTGAGTTATCAGTGTTTAGGATGTCTTTATCCCTGTCAATGAAGGTCTGAACGACAACTAGTGATAAATAGGACAACCGCAGGTCAGTCATGAATTTATGGATCTATCATCCATTCTTGACTCTTGCTCACACCTGCACTCAAATACACGGGCTTCAGTACACTCAAGAAGCAAAGTACGGTCATGCGGATTTGCTTCTAATCGAGCATTGCTGCCGTTTAGTAACTAGAGCTTGAGGTCTGAGGCGCGACCAAGTTCATAGTTATCACGGTCAGATTTACTGCCTTTCGAGGAATTCTTTGAAAATTTTGTTGCTCGGAAAAGTCATTTCTGATTCTTTCTTCTTGAGTTCGAAGAGACATTACCCTTAGAAAATGAAAGAGAAAAGAATGGAAGAGATGGGAAACGAATCTGAAGTTTGACGTTTCTTGCATGAATGAGATGGGAGATGAGATGGGGAGGAGACATAGCTCCTCACCCTGTTAGCCATAATATTTTTCCACAGCCTAGGAGGTTGAAAAAAATATATTCTTATCATACATATAGCAATTTCTGTCGTTTTTTATTTCCTTTAAACCTTCTCACTTCTTCTTCTCCGTCTTCTACCAGCCCCCTGCGATTCTATGGTCTGGAGGCCATGACATATAATTGTGATAAGTTTACTTCTCCGCGCAGGATTGGGAAGTTTCGAAAGCAAGACACCCTCGCCTTGTGGATGCCATAAATGTTACTCGCCTGGTAAGTGCCACAAATGTAAGTCTGAAGCAAAGGTTCGTCGAATCCAGTGGAGCTATCTGTTGAAATAAGTAGTCTTGTCGCAAAGCTCTCCGGAGACTAGTAACGCTTTACTTATCTCCATATTTTCTTTTATCTCTTTATACAGAAGGATGCAGAGCCCGAAGACTTATGGTATCCACCTGATTACCACGGTTGGAAAAAGTGTCCAACACATCTCAAGTCTTCATCGAGTATGCTACCGCACTCTCTGCTTGCTTGAGTTTTTTGCGAATCTGCTCTATACCGGATTGTAAGGACTACATTATTCTATACTTGAAGATCTGTTTTCGATTTCCTCTTCATAGGAAATCGAGAACAGATCTTAAAGTGTAGACGTCAAAGTGTAGTCGGAAGTTGAATGTTGACTCTGTTATATATTAGTTTATTAGTTCCAAAAATAACTAATAATTTGGATACATGAATGGATTAGTCAGGCAAAGTCGATCCGATGTGCATTTACGAGCATTTGCGAGTTGGACCTTTAGTTTAGTCACGCCACGTGGATGCTCTAGATGCAGATAAATTTATCTGGCTGAAAGAAGTCTTACATTTCCTAAACCGTCTTTTTTGAAGCCTACCGACGTTTTATTGTGGTATGTGGTTTCTGTTGCAGCGCTGCCAGAAAAATCGAATGGCTACCTTCAAGTTTTTCTGGATGGAGGACTTAATCAGCAGCGAATGGGGGTAACTCTGGCGGCCTCTTTCATATTCTTTTTCATTATCTTCTTCCTTACGTGTACTCAATTTCCGATGTAGAATCGTAGTCCTTCTTGCGCCTAGTGGGAACACTGAGTGTTTTAGCTCCGAGAGGGTACAAATCGTGTCACTGATTTCTGCATCATCACATCAAAATTCGTTTCAACCGCAGCTTGCGTTTCGAATTCTTATTTCTTCATAAACTTGTAAGCCGGAATAGATTACAAGTAGGGCAATTGTTTTATGTGTTTTGATCATCATTCTGGAAAAATAACATGGAATTACAGACCATACTGAATTGGCCTACGAAGTTCGAGGAGATCAACAGCTTTTCTGCTTTAGAGAACTTGTTGGCGCCTAACGTAATTGTGCTTTCCCTTCTGGAAGCATTTCTAAATTATTCACATGAACAATGCCTTCAGATATGTGATGCCGTTGTCATTGCGAAGATTTTAAATGCCACTCTCGTGCTTCCACATTTTGACATGAATCCTGTGTGGCGAGACCCAAGGTTTGGAGCTATCCTTCTCAGTTCCCCAGCGTGTTTGGATCTGTGTTTCGATTTTCTGGGGATCAGTTTCAGAAAACAGATTGTAAACTTGACTTTTAGAATACTTTCAGTGAAACATGTTCATCATATGTACAACTTTAATCACGTAAATCAATGGTAACTAGCCAAGTCATTTGTTCTAATAGAAATTGAATATTACATTTGGTATTGTAGATGTAATCTACTATTAATCTTTATGTATGGTAGTGGAAGTATGCGTAAGTTCAAGTTACGTGGAGTCTTAAGTTGTGATGTTGTTTACCACCTCGACACCGATGGTCAAATTCTTCCAAGTTCACGATGAGAAGAGAAGTCAGTGATTTGTGTGCAGCATCTTTGCAGACGTATTTGACGTGGACCATTTCCTTGACTACTTGAAGAACGATGTACACATAGTATTGGAGCTGCCGGGAAACCTTAGTTGGAGTTCTCGTGAATATTATGCTACTGGTGTCCGCGTCACAAGAATCAAGGATGCTCCTTCCTACTCTGGACACATGTGGTACATAGATAGAGTTCTTCCCATACTTCAAACGTAAGTACTCAAGTTCTGTGCTATTCTGTAGTGCAGTACAGTATGAATTGTTCGCGTATCTTGAGATGGAAAAGACACCGACCTGCTGGGATTCATTGTAGTGTAACTGAAATTCTTCAGACAAATGAGATGCATAGTTTTAGAAGTTTCAATGTCTACAACCTTGTAGACGCGTGACGTCGGCTGATACCTACTGGAAAAGCCCTTCTGGACTATTCTGTACTATTATGTAGTCATTCGTACAAGTTCATATGATTTATATAGAGAATGGTAATTCTGAGTTAGGTTAGAATGTGATACCAACTTGGATGTAAGAAGTTGTGCGTACATTCCTTGAGTGAGATACGTACAGTGAGAGCCAGCTGCTGTCTCATTGAGTGACAAGGAATGTATATGCAATGAGAGACAGCTGCCAGCAGGGTTTACTTTTATTGTTTGCACCAAGAAACAAGAAAGCCCATGAGGGCATCAACTAGAATGTAAGCAAGGGAAAGACCGGTTTGGAGGAAGACCTGACATTTATTGTGGTTCTGGTTATTAGCGTAATATTGTGGGTTTTTTCTCTATTCTATAGCAAGCTTCTCCAACCAGGTCAAAATCCTTCGAGATGTCATTTATATCTATCAATTGGCTTCTTTTTTGGCTTTATTGGACGGTTGCCTTGCCTTTACTTTGTTGAAGTGAACCAGTGTTCGTACTCCAACCCGCCTTTGGATATTGTTGATTCAGGCATGGTGTCGCCGCGATTGCTCCTTTCACACATAGGCTTGGGTACGAAGGCCTTCCTCCGGGGATCCAGCAGCTCCGATGCCGCGTCAATTTCGAGGCCTTACGATTTGTGCCGAAGATCACAAACCTTGGAGACCTTATCATCCAGCGTCTCCATCTGAACTCCTTAGAGTACAGAGTGCGGGAGAGCAATGTTCCTCGTATGAGGAATCGGTCTTCTAAGTTCTTGGCCCTGCATTTGCGCTTCGATAAGGTACAGTATATTTTGTACTAGGGACTGACATGGAATGGTAAGGGAAAATATTCACCGATCCCCGTTGAACAACTTCTGCGTGTTTACATGGTAGGAAAGCAATCCAGTTTTGGTGACGGATTTCTCAAAAATCCACTTTGAGCGATCAAGTAATGTAATTACTGTTTGATGAGTATTATTGCATAGGAGCTGATTTAGATGCTCTTACCAGAAAGGACCTTCAGTTTACCCTCTCCTAGTTGCAATTGGTTAAACCATTCCTCTTCATGCAGACCGTAGATGTCGTAGTTGTTCATTTTAAGAATATCAGTTGCAGCAAATTGCTTACATGGACCTCAAGAACTCGTAACTTTTTTATACAGAAGATCACAAGATGTGTTCTAGTAATGAAAAACTTTAGTACGCTGTATAGGTAGGTAGAGACCAGAACTTTTTAAGCAAAGTCCTATTTAAAGGTTTGGTTCTTCTAAGTTTTGATAGTTATTCGTTTATTTCTTCGTTGTTTTGCAGGATATGGCAGCTCACTCTACTTGTGATTTTGGTGGCGGTGTAGCCGAGAGGCGTTCTCTTGCAAAGTATAGGCAAGTTATGTGGCAAGGTGGAGTGCCAAATATACAGTACACAAAACGAGAAATTCGCAATCTAGGAAAATGCCCATTAACTCCAGAGGAAGTTGCAATTATGTTGGCTGCTCTGGGCTTTGATGCCGACACACACCTTTATCTCGCCTCTTATAAGGTACTTCTAGGAAGTTTTGCTCCTATCAACAGCTTCCCTGGTGCAGTAAACTATCATATTTCTCGAAGTCTTCTGGGCTGAAGCAGTGCTTGGATAGGACACGTAGGAGTCGTGTATAGTTATGTTTACCTGAACGGAATTGAAGGCTTACTTTGTGGACTTGTTAATAGTTACTAGTTACTAATGTATTGATTTTATACAGGTCTACGGAGGAGAAGCAAGAATGGCTCATTTGAGAAAGTTGTTTCCAAATTTGTCCAACAAGTTTACTTTGGCCACAGCAGCCGAACTCGAACCTTTCAAAGATAAATCTTCGCAACTTGCTGCGCTGGATTATCATGTTTGTCTATATAGCGACGCCTTCATCTCTGCTTCACGAGGGAACATGCATAACGCCTTGGTAATACTCATTTTGCTTGTTCCTCCACTACGTTTGTTGGGAGTTTGTTTGGTTCAGTGATGCGACCAGTAGTGTTGCCCACATGAGCGTAATGAACCTTCAAGTCTGAGTGTGTTACGAAGGATGAACTTGAGCGAGCCCTTAAGTTACTTGACAAGTATAGTAATTTTCAAAGCTACCTTCTTAACTCTTGCCATCCAAGCTTTTGTGGTGAATACTTACGTACCATACTATTCATCACAGTTGGGACATCGTGCATATGAGCACAGAGGGACGACGATCAAGCCAGACATGGTGTTACTCCAACAACTGTTCGCCAATAGTTCCTTCATTGAATATGAAGATTTCCAGGATAGGGTGAGAGTAGGTCATCAAAATCGGATGGGTCAGCTTACTATGAGAAAAGAGATGCAGGCGATCTACACGTATCCAGCACCAGACTGCATGTGTGGACCAGGTTTGTATATGCAAACGATTTCCAGATGAGAAATACATACTTCACAAATATTGAAGCTGGATCTGGAATTGTTTTTGCGTTGGTTGAATGAGCAAAGAGTTGAATGGCATATTCGAGCCCTTTTTACTATCATCATCAAGAGGTCTTTGCATTGGTCATTCTGATCAAATTTGAGTTACTGAAGATGGTATTGCAAGTTTAAAAATCTGAATTACTCGTCTTCTTTTGGTTGACAGATCCACGCTAGTCCTACAAAAGCTGTAGAACTTCCGCATCAACTGGGCATCTTCAGTGATGTCTTTGGGAAGTATTCAGTATATGAAATTAGATTTGTGGAAGCCATTACTTCCGCTGATGGTCAACCAGGATGGGATGCAACGCAGTAGAGTCGTGTACATCACCAGGATAAAGTTCCACCATAGAGCGGAGATTTTCTTCCTTTGTCGCTTGGTTCAGCTGTCAATACCTTGGGCCACCTGCAATACCGTTCACTTCTTTCCACTCAAGTTTTCACGTGAGAAAGACCTGTATGCTTGCCAGCAATTGCTGCTGTAGTTTAGCTCTTAATTTAGAGTTTTTCGAAAGCGAGGTCATGTTAGTACAATACTTTGAGCTCTAGAAGCATGGAATGGTATTCAGGTGATTCTTGTGGGCAAGTTGTAAAGGAGCACTGAGATGAGAGTAGAATGTACAGCGTACACCATGATGTAGAAATACAGATTTTAGCATTGGTGTTGAGATATAAATATCGTGTGGAAAATTTGCAGATTCAGAGAATTTAGGAGAAGTTAGCCGGGATAGATGTGGGAAGTTGTTTGTGATAGCTAAATTGGAAAGTTCAGTACCTCCACATCTCCCCCTTTCATCTCCTGAAGGGTGAAATGTTGTACTGGCTAAAGTTTATGGAACCAGATCTCATGAGTATAGAGCAAGGAAATCTCAATTTGCCGTTACTTCACCTGTTCAAGCTATTAACGTAAAATTTGTTCTGTAAGATCAGATTGCAAACTGGATACAAGCTGCGAGGAGATTTCGAGAGATCAGAACGATTGAAGTACTAGAACTTTCTTCTATGCGAGATCTGCATATGTTCTTTCCACTCTTGCTACACGTACTGACGATGAAGGGGTCTTCAAGCGCTGTATATATCAGTCAGCATTGTATGTGCTGGGTACGTGTTGTAAATTTCGGTCTTTTGTGTCTGCCACACGAAGATGCGCGAAGCATATGTGCAACCAAATTTTAATTTTCTCACTAAGTAATAACCAAAACATTCATGCTTCCAGCTACATTCGTAATTAAAGTAGACTCATCCTCTTTAGATCTGACGAATTGCTAGTGTTTCCGTCAAAAGCAACGTTTCTGTTTGATGCCCGGACGGGAAAATCTAAGGCTATGTCTTCGTAGGTTGAACTATTTGTTTACTTTGAACAGCTGATCTAACCTTGCATAGAGCATGTATAACCAACACGTGAGTGAGCAAGAGCTGCAGCCAAAACTCCGTGAGCACAACGGCTACTGAACTTGAGAGAGGATCTAAATCATCCTGGCAGGAAGTCGAATGTATCACTTAGTGAAGACAAAAGAGATATTATTTCTTGAAAGTTCTCGAACCTGCGAAAAGTTTTAAAACGGTATTTGGGTATACTCTGAAACCGCGAAACTCGCATAAAGTACACGTGACGTAAGCTCTCCACAGAACGTAGACCCATCTGAATCCTGGGAGCATTTATGATATGCTCAATAAGAAAATCTGCGCTTAGATGTACGTATGGTATCTGAGGCGATTCCCGTATCCGGCGAGCGTCCATCAGAGACATCAAAAGTTTGTACGGTCTTTTCATACTACAGCTCGCTTCTGCCTTTCTTTCCAAGGGACACTAAACAAGTACTTGCGTACCCGATAGAAAATGTAGGACCGAGTGGTAGGCCTGCTCGGAACGAGTGAATGTTATTACCTCCAGAGCGACGAGGCATTGTGTAGACATCCGGGGATTCATAGTCTGGTGCCTTATTTGTCTAAATGAAAAGCTTATGCGATCTCCTCTCCTCCACTGTCCACGGATCAGAGCCCAGCTTGGATTTCTAGACATATGGTGAGACTAGCGTAGAAACTTGTGCTCAAGACAGCAGCAGCAGGAGCTCGGTCTTAAGAGTATGATGTAGTGTTTCGGCGACACGGATTTCTATTCATGTCAGCGAAATCAATCATCTCCAAGTACCCTAACATTCTGTAACACTAACAATTCAATTGATTTCTCATCATCTTTGCAATTACGTGTGTCCTTATTAGTCATTCCTGTCTTGATAAGCCAATTTGTCAAATCAATTTTATTTTGAAGATCCAATTTTTCTCCGCGAAGAAATAATCTGGTATTGCTCGATTACGAAGTGAATTTCTTAGTTATAAAAGTGTGAAAATTTATTTTCAAAATCTTAGAATGTTTTGAAGAAGTGAGTTACATGAGTGAGCTACTGAACTCGGCCGTGCCATGCCAATGTGTGTGTGGATTTGTTATTGCTGTTCTCGCATTTATAGGAACCAATCTATGAATATTCGAACTAGTAACTAGTAGTTGATTGACACAAGAAAGTTAAATTCTTTTCTTCACATAAATTACAACGCAATGTAATTGATACTAAAGTTTTATTAAAGAGATTTCAATAATTACAAAGATTCGTTTTATGACTATCATGAAAATGTATGAGTAGACGAGTGTACGATATACTAAAACTCTTTTCTTAAAAAAAGTAAAGAGATTTTTTCAAAAGATTCTTAGAGCAACATTTTCTGTAATCAATATTCTTTGTTCGAGACATTTCGTTGAATGTATTGTTTAGAAAAGAATTTTACTTCTTGTGTCATTCGACTACTAGTTATTAGTTCGAAAAGACAATAGTCAGTGTGTAGTCGGTGCGTACAAATCTTATTTATAGATGCTTATAAATAAGATTTGTGCCTTTGATTGCGACACCAGCAAGAACAAATCCACAAACACGTGCGTATAGATAAGATTTGTGTCTTTGATTGCGACACCGGCAAGATTAAACCCACAAACACGTGCGTATAGATAAGATTTGTGTCTTTGATTGCGACACCGGCAAGATTAAACCCACAACCACATTGGCAAGGCGTGGGTCGAGTAACTCACTCATGTAACAGACTTCATTGCGTTGAATGAACATGGACGTCCAATGTCCATGTAAAAGACTCACTTATGGCAAAGGCAAATTCTTGTGAAGAATGAAAACTACATGGACATCGCGTTTACTGTTGTGTCATTCAACTTCTAGTTACTGGTTCGAATATACAATAGATCGTGCATATAAATAGATTTCTGCCTTTGAGATATTATAACAGATCTTATTTATAAACATGAACTATTGTATATTTAAAGTAGTACCTAGTACTTGAAGAACAAAAGAAATTAATATTTATTTAAACAATACATTTAACGCAATGTTCGAAACATTTCGTTACATGTCTCAAAATTCGAATATTGGATGAAAAAGTAGGTAGTTGGTTCGAATTTTTTGACACTACTAGTGAGAATCTAGCTACTAGCTGAGACTCAAGGATGCATATAAGAAGCCACGGCTTGCTCTCTTCACATATATCTTCACTATCTCTTTTGCCATGAACTTTGGATCCGTGCTAATCTTTTCACCAGAATAGTTCGACTGAAGAAGAGAAACTTTGGCCACATCCACGGCAGAGATGACGAAGACGCTTCCGGCTGCGACGTTTAATGTGGGCAACAATGTGCTCCTCTCCAGAGAAGAATACATTAGAAAGCTGCGCAGCAGATACGAGAAGTTCTTGAAAGATATATGTTACGTCAACACCCGTGAGAGCTGCACTTCTGATGCGACGGATGAGATCTACGCTGCTCTCTCGAGCATACTTCCAGCAACCAACAGATTGCCCGAGAATTTGATCCTAGGATGCACTGTATTTGGAGGTTTGGTTTCCAAGACAGATACGCTCCAGAACCGGATAAAAGTTGCCCATTTCTCAGCTTTGGTAGCAACATTTGACTCGCTTATGCAGGCTTCTAGCTTGCTCTCGATGCCTGATGGTGGAGCTCGCGTGAAGGAAGACTGTGGCCTTTTCATCCTCAAGCTCATCAGTCCTGCAACGTACGAGAAACATTATCACTCACGTGGACCTCTGCATCCTATTAAAATAGGATACAGCAATTGATCGACTGGCTGCAGACAGATCAGAATCCTTTCTTACCGTTGCACCCTCGACTTCACATGACGTGCGTCACAGTAGTCGTGCGCTTCGTGGAAGTGTGTCTACTGGAGCACGAGTTGACGGAGAGTGGGTTTCAGATCGAGCCTGAAATGCAGGGCTTTCCTCAACATGTACGAGAAAAATCTGGCATTGCCGAAGCGTACACTCTTATGGTCCTCGTTGCGCCTCATCTAGTTCCACAGAACTATTCTTCCGAAGATGGAAAGGCGGACCACTCTTTCTTTTACAACAAGATATATCCACTGATCCCTGAGATAAATGCTGCCGTCGACAAAATCAACGACATTTTGTCCTATTACAAGGAGTTCGAGGACGAAGATGAATGTATGGCCTACATTAGCAGCACGGCGAAACTGAAGCAAATCACCACATACGAGGTTCTCGATGATCTGATGGACGAAATGGTGGAGACCCGGAAAAACTGCATGGCGATAGCAGAGAGGAGCGGGTCTCGGGAGGTGGTGGCGACTGTAGCTGCGTTCTTTCAGGGATATATATCGTTTCACTTCACCTGGAACTCACGTTATAAACTTAGAGAGCTATTCGGTGACGACTGGTTCGCGGGTGACTGTGTGTAGATCGTAAGTAGGATAAGTGTGTAAGTAGATGATCACGAACAACTCATCATCTACTTACATAGAAGAAAATAAAATCATTTGTTGTAGTTTTCAGGTGTGGATGCCAAGCACCTGCCACTTCTTTGTACGTACAATGGAGTACACAATTTATACCAGGTTCTCGTACCATGATGGTCAGAAAGCGAAGTGATGTCTCCTCTGTGACACGATTGGCGCAGGAGCTTGGGCTTACACCCAATCCTCGCAGCATATTGTGTTCTTGTTCTACCTCTCATTTTCACTTCTCATGCACATCAAGCATGACACTCAAGACACAGGTCATCTGTTGAATATGCTCTAATGGACTTGAAATCGCACCCTGTAGTGCCCAAACACTGAAACCATACTGAAATCCTGTTTACCTTTCTAAAGCACAAGTTATATCATTATACACAAGGAGCAATGAGTTATCGTTCTGGTCCATTCCACTATCAGAATATTTAGCTTGAGCAGACCTTCTCAGCAAGCATCTACCAGCACGCATCGCTTTTATTTTACGTATGCAATTCAACTCATGTCTCAGCCTTCACCCTCTCGTTAATGTCACGTAGTTGTGCAACCATATATACCTGTGCGTAAAACATAGGTACAGTGAGATGTGACTCGTCCAGTGTTCATTTGATGGCCACTCTCTTCTTCCGCAGTCTTCAGTCTGGACCTCATCAGGCCATCTTCTGAGGTTAGAGAGACGCGTGAGAGGCCACTATTGCTTCATACTCATGCAGATTCTACGTGTTGACTGCCATGTAACCTTGCACGGCCGACATACACTCTACTTTACAAGATATCTCCCCGCCATGAGATAATGAGGAACGCTTTGCCTTCTTTTGCTTCCATTCTGATAGGTTCAATTTATCCTGCGTATCCTGAATGTTCGAATCTTGTTCAATGTTCAACTGCAAGATGATACAAATTGACTAGGAATATCTAATTTCCCTGAAGCTAATGATATATTTTTCACAACCTTTTGGTGTGGACTATTTAAATGGTGAAAAATAATTTATGAAATGTAAGTTTTCAGATACATCTGTATTTATTAGCTGTACTTTAAACTTGATAATATGTATATATTTGTATATCACATGTCATTGAATTGGAAAGATATATGATCATTTGCGCGTGATGAGATTAGTTTATAAAATAGGCAAAGTTTCGTAATAATGATCTCAAACTGACTCATCATGACTAGAATGGTAAGCATTATTGCAATTTTCACAACTTATATAAATTTAGCCCTAAACAAAGTAACCAACATAATATCTTAACTTCCGAAATCAGACATGTTTATGCGATGGCTTGCCTCGCTATCATACCAAGTGATTTGATATATATATATATATCTTTGTCCATGTGTATTTGTACCACATGCGAACTAGAAAACTAGTCATTTAAAAATGTAATACGCATGTGTTTGGTGTGTGACATATACTTGTGGACAAATTCATACTCACTACAATTTAAGTATCTGTGTGAATAAATAAACATAAATATGTAAGACTAATGTCTTACATCCTGAAGTAAAATATAAATTCATGGTATGTTATTTTGCAAGTGGAAAGAGATGAATGACAAAATTTTGTGTGTTAAAGCCATTTTTTAAGTGATAGCTATAGCTTTAAAAATCTGTCCACAAGTAGACGTAAAACTCATGTCAGCTCATAAGAGAGATAGTTGGTAAGTCACCAGATTCACATGCGAGTCTACACGAAACGCGCAATCAGTGTGTTCGTGCCGACTGCGCAAGGTCCACAAAGTTCTTGCGTACTGTTAAATGACTTGCAGAGCAGAGTCTCGATATTTTGATACGACGCTCGTTTCACCGAAGGTAATTCTTTGAGCATGTACGAAATCGATGGAAATAGCCTGTTCCGGCGGTGATGCAGTTGCGCCTGCAGCTCCTGTACTTCCAGTGAGGTCGGCCATTGGACCCCTTGCTCTTAGGAAGTAGATCACCGAATCGAGAGTGGTAGCACACCGATGCTCTGATGACTCTCTGGCTCCCAATCACCTCGATGAGTGAGTGAGCTTATGGCCAACAGTTTTCAATTGTAGCACCAGCTGCAGGCGCTTGTACTCCTGGCGCTGGTGAAGACGGTAGATTCGACTGATAGTTCCGTTCGAGCACACGAGCGTGTCGGGAGTGGGCAGCTGGGAGCCGAGCTCGCTGCCGCGAGCAAAAGCATTTAGATGCACAACACTTATTAAACGGATGCAATTGTTGCCAGGTTTTCAAGTAGGAAGTGCCAGAACTCAGATGTAGATGCGATGGATGAAACACTAGGAGGTACTTTATTCTGTGACCTTTCGAACCATCATCTGTTATGATCACCCTCATCACACCAACCTCATATGAGACGCTCTCCTTGAACACGAAAGTCTTCGTACGTATCTTGCAATCTCACAACATCCATCCAATTCAAGTCCAATCATTGCAAATTCGGAGAAAAAAGTGTATGAGATTCTTCTGAGATCTTTCTCATATTCATAATCATTTCCCCTCCAAATTGGTTTTTTATTGTCTTTCTTTCATCATCCCTTCGACTTGAAGATTTAATGAGAGAACCTTACTTCCTGTCGGAGGAGGAGGAGGAGGCTTGTCAGATTGACTCTGAAGTTCGGAGTCAATCTGAAATCTCGGGTTCAGAGTCTGAACCCGAGATTTCGAGATTGCAGGTACCGCAATGCGATTGCAGGTACCGCATCTTTCCCATGCAGTTGTTACGTCACAGAACGAAGACGCCGGGTGCTCTCGGGAGTGCCACTTGTCGCGGGCAGACGGACGCTCGAATCTTCCGCCGAAATGAATTCAAATCGTGGCGCCCTGGCGCCTTCCGAAGGTTCTCACCATGTGGCACGGTCCGTCGGTCAGTCGGTCTACTGGTCCATCGGTCCATCGGTCCTCGGTCACCAGTCTGGAGGCTAAATTAGATTGCGCTCGTGCCGTCGGCGCTGCGTGCGAAGGCCGTACTCGATCGAGTTCTGTGGCGCGATGTCGCGCAAGACGAGTCTTCTCGTTGTTGGTGGGAGGATCTGCACCCGATTAGGTCACACCGATCGTTTGGTCGCTGTCGGTCTCTGGTCGAGGTCTTGCAGGGCGTCGCGCTGTACTCTACGTGAGTCTCCACCTGAGTCCTCGGCCTCTTTTTCACGTTTGGCACACCTGTTGAGATCAGATGTACGTGCTGAAATTGTAATCAAGCGAGGTCCAGAACATCGGCCATTCGTGTCACCCGGCCCATAGAAATCTTGTGATTCATGTTGTACGTAGAATTGTGTCCTCGTCCTGCTGTGCTTATCTTGTGTTCCCTTGGTCACGTATGTAATAGGTGTCCTTCCTTCCCACACGCGAAGATTTAGGGACTACGAGGCTGGAAGGTGCAGCAAGAAGGCCGCAGGAATCGTACGGTAGGTGAAGGGAACGCTTTCAGGACAGATTTTCTTCTTTCTTTTCGCATTATCGGGTCACAATTGTGTGAGGAATGTCGTGGTGCAGCATAACTTCGGTAAGCACTAGCTTCACGAGACAATGCGCTGCATGGTCAGATTCTTTGCAGAGCGGCGATGAATGCATGAATTGTCGCGCCGTAGAGATTTTTTAGTAGAGTACGGAGATGTCTGGACAAGTTCTTTTACGACGTTCCTTGTAACCGAGAGACCGAATCTTCGTCTTGGACTAATCAGCGGTGTGTTTCGGAGTTGACGAGCCATGTCGCTGCAGGAGACGTCAAAAGCAGCGACAGAGGTCAAAAGATCTGGTCAACACTTCGTCTTATTATGTGGCTGTTGTGAAGCTGACCGTCGATTGTCTATGGTCCTAGAGTCCTATTCTCACATTGTACGTTCCAAGCCTCACGGCAGAAGAGTTAGTAGAGTGCATAGCTGATCTTGAACACTCGGTTGCTCATTATAAAACCGCCACCTTGCATTCAGAAGCATGGTAGTTTCTGACGAGATTTCGACATTGCGGCTGTCGAGTTTGCCGCAAATGGATAGCGTTTCGCATGAGGTAGTGAAGCAAGAGCAAGTGTGTCGATGAGATCGACATAGGGAGGTTGCAGTTGGTTTATGCTGCTCAGACCAAACATTTCATGCACAATATGGCCGGAACACTGGACGAGAATCTTGCGGAGCCATTGTTGGAAAATTCTTGCAAACATGCAGAAGAACGCTTGAGAGGATATGAAGATGCTGGATTTTTCAGTCGTTTGGTATTTTCATGGATGAACGACTTGCTCTGGACAGGGAGTAAGAGAGCGCTAGAGGTTACTGATATTCCACGAATGGGCCCAAATGACAACACTGAGGCCTGCCAGGCAAGATTCTACGACAGATGGGAGCATACACCGGCAGGTAACCGCAATCTGGCAATCGTGTTGGGACGCGCACACATGGGACTACTTTGTCTGACGGGAGCTCTTGGAATCCTTCGTCTTTGTGTGATGTACGCGGGACCTCTTCTGATACAACGGTTCATCGATTTCACTGCTCAGGAGGATAGTATGTGGTTCGATGGCGCCAAGCTTGTTGCGTTTCTCTTCGTAGCGAAGACGCTGGAGGTTTGGGCCGACCATCAGTACAACTTTCAAGAAGAAAGACTTGGAATTTCCATATGGTCTGCCCTGGTCTCTACAGTGTACAGCAAAGGTCTGAAAATATCTGCCACAGCCCGGACAACCCACGGAGTTGGTAAAATTGTCAACTACATGTCAGTGGATTCAAGAGAGCTTTCTACATTGGCAACTCGAGTGCATGACTTGTGGATGATGCCGATTCAAATCTGCTTGGCGTTAGTGATTCTCTACGGCGTTGTTGGAATTGCGACTCTGGCAGGTGTTGGAACCATGGTGGGTGTCATGGTACTGAGCATGTCGCTAGCTTCGAAGCAAATGAATTATCAAGTGAACACCATGGCGGCCAGGGACTATCGCTTGAAGGTCACAAACGAAGCCATAAGTCACATGAAAATCATCAAGCTCTGCAACTGGGAGACAATATTTTTGCAGAGGGTAGAAGATGCGCGGGCCAAGGAAAAAATGTGGGTTTCTAAAGCCAATTATGTCATTTCTGTTGCTGTCTTTTTCCTTTGGCTCGCACCGTCGGCCGTCTCCGTGTCCACCTTCGGCACTTGTATATACCTCGGTATACCGCTCACCCCTGGTAAGGTTTTTACGGCTATTGCTACATTTCGAATTCTCCAGGAACCACTCCGATCTTTTCCGCAACTGATTATGGCAGGTGCACAAGCCCTGGTAGCTGCCAGAAGGTTGACAACCTACTTTGAAAGTAAGGAGCTGGACAGTGGAGCTGTGGAAAGGTTGCCTTTGGGTGTTCCGGACGGTGATGCCGTAGTGGTGAAGGGTGGGGCGTTCAAGTGGGAGCTGGTAGAGTTGAGCCCCACGCTTTCAAATATTAATTTGCAAGTGAAAAGAGGTTCGCTGGTTGCAGTTGTTGGGACAGTTGGTTCAGGGAAGTCGGCCCTCCTCAGTTGCATGCTAGGAGAGATGGAAAGAGTGAGCGGCACAGTGACTGTGAGTGGTAAGGTCGCCTACGTGTCGCAGAGCGCTTGGATACAAAATGGAACCATCAAAGACAATATTCTTTTCGGAAAGCACTTTGATGAAGCTCTGTACAATGACACAGTTCGGGTGTGCGCGTTAGAAGGAGATTTGATGCAACTGACTTACGGAGACGATACGGAGATCGGAGAGAGAGGAATCAATTTGAGTGGTGGTCAGAAGCAGCGAATACAACTCGCTAGAGCGGTATATCAAGAGGCTGATGTATATCTACTGGATGATATATTTAGCGCCGTGGATGCGCATACTGGAAGCTCGCTTTTTCAAGAATGTGTCCGAGGGACCTTGAAAAGCAAAACGTTGCTGCTGGTAACGCATCAGGTCGAATTTCTGCGAGGAGCAGATTTGATTCTGGTCATGCGAGATGGAGGTATTGCGCAGTCTGGGACGTATGACTACCTTCATGACCAAGGGCTCGACTTCAGTGCTTTGGTAAATGCCCACAATGAGAGTCTGAGTTCTCACGAGGACGCTGCAAGGAACGCGTCTGCGAAATCCGAAGATCTCCAAGAAACGGAGAATAGCGACCTTTTTTATTCAACCCTGGATATGTTAGAGCCTTCTTCAGCTGGACTGACAACCAGTCTAGCTAATGCCTCCATCCAAGAGGCCTTGACAGTCCTCTCCCAGCAACTGTTGAACGAGCAAGAAGGTGACGATAAGAAAACACGCACTCAGAGGAGAGCAGATCACGCAAGCGAATGCAAACCTGCTCTTGCGCCACCGGCATCAGAATCCTCTCGTCTGATAGCAGAAGAGGGTCGAGGAAAAGGTCAGGTGGGCTTGGCTATCTACTGGGCTTATATCACCAAGGTTCTCTTCGGGTCCCACGTGATTTCGCTGCTGCTCATTCAGACTGGATGGCAGGCGTTACAGATAAGCAGCGACTATTGGCTGGCTGATTCCACGGCAACGGAGAGCCAGCAAAGTTTAGAATCAAGTAGTTTCATGGAGGTGTACGCTGAGCTCGCAGTCGGAAGTGGGCTGTTTGTATTAGCCCGTACAATCCTGATAACTTTTTCCGGGCTCAAAACGTCTCAGAAGTTCTTCCAGGACATGATCAGGAGCGTGTTTCGAGCTCCAATGTCTTTCTTTGATACCACACCGTCGGGCCGATTACTCACCAGGTCGTCTACAGACCAGGTGTCGTTGGATTTCGACATTCCGTTTGGATATGGATCGACCCTAGCAATGTTGTTCCAGCTCTTGGGAGTTTTGACAGTTATGTCACAAGTCACCTTGCAGATGGTAACCGTAATCGTCCCTATGGGTGTGATCTTCTACTTCTATTCGATGTACTACATCTCCACTTCCAGAGAGCTTACCCGGCTAGATTCTGTCACCGAAGCACCCGTTATCCAGAGTTTTACTGAGACTATTTCCGGTTCATCCACAATCCGCGCTTTTAGTCATCAAGACAGATTCCTCGAACGTAACTTGAAGCTTGTCGATACGAACCTTGCCGTGAAGTTTCACGCCTACGCTTCCAGTGAGTGGCTGGGCTCTCGGCTTGAATTTTTAGGCACTATTGGGCTCTGCGTCTCTGCTCTGCTGCTCGTTGTTCTTCCCAAAGGTCTGATCCGACCTGAGCTCGTTGGTCTTTCTCTTTCTTATGGGCTGGCCCTGAACTCATGCCTTTTATCGTTGGTTCTAGCCATCTGCACCGTGGAGCAGAAAATGGTCGCCGTTGAGCGCATCCTTCAGTATTCCAAACTTTCGAGTGAAGCACCGCTGGTGATTCCCGACCGGAAGCCACCTCCCAATTGGCCCGCCAAGGGCAGCATCACCATGACCAATGTACAGATGCGATACCGCGCCGATATGCCTCTTGTGCTGAAGGGCGTGAGTTTTTCTGTTAAAGGAGGAGAGAAGCTGGGTGTGGTGGGCAGAACAGGAAGCGGCAAGTCCTCGCTCATTCAGGTCCTGTTCAGGTTAGTGGAGCTCGCAGGTGGAAGTATTGTGATTGACGGGATAGATATAACTAGACTCGGGCTGAGCGATTTAAGATCGAAGTTGAGCATCATCCCGCAGGAGCCGACTCTCTTTGAAGGAAACGTGAGGAGCAACCTGGATCCTCTAGGAGAACACACGGATGCAGAGATCTGGGATGCCTTAGAGAAAAGTCAACTGGCCGACGTCGTTAGGGACAAGGAGTCGGGGCTTGATTTTCCAGTAGCAGAAAATGGGCAGAATTGGAGCATGGGTCAAAGGCAGCTGTTTTGCTTGGGCAGAGCGTTGTTGAGGCGTAGCACGATTCTCGTGCTGGACGAAGCAACTGCATCTGTAGATACTCAGACCGATGTGCTGCTGCAAAAGACCATAAACAGGGAGTTTGCCGCCTCCACTGTCTTGAGTATAGCGCACAGAATTCCCTCCGTAATGGACAGCGATAAAGTTCTCGTCCTGGATGATGGCCTAGTCCTAGAGTTTGGGTCCCCTACCAGTCTCTTGGAAAACCCTTCCTCCTTCGCAGCGCTCGTTCGTGAGTATTGGAATAGATCCAATTCTCTCCACGAGTTGGTTTCAGCTGGAAGAGTGTAAGTAAAAGATTTGTACTATAAATCTACAACTGTACAGCGTCGTTGTTCTGAAATCAGGAACCATAAGAAGTCGTCAAGTTGAGGATTCTGATTAATCTCGGTAATACATCCAGTTGTTTATTGTTAACATGCCGTCAGCTGTCTTGAGATTTGTTGTCAGACTTCTTGCATGCCGTGGAAGCTACAATAGCTAGTGCAATAGTTAACAGGAGGAGTTGTAGAGAATCTGGTCGAGAAATCAAATTAACTTTTATAATGACTGCCAGAAGCAAGCCTAGGAACGTGCTCTGACAGTGATATATACGTGTCTACTTCCAATTGACTGCTCAAACTGAAAGTAGGATTGCAAAATTCACCGAGATAAATGCAGCTACATCTTGTATGTGTTGAAATGTTTTCCAACTTTGATCGAATAGTCGGATTAAACACAAGACGGGAGTGTGTATGCAGCTCAGCGAAACATCTGCAAGGTACGAGGCAACTCCACACATACAAGGTGTCTCCCTACTCTCCGATCGCATGCGTGACACTCTCAATGCTTTCCCTTCTTCCAGTCCCTCATATAATGTGGGCGTTGTGCGTCCACCTCCGAAACCTTATTCATGGCAGCACGTTAAACAAGATACGGAAGATGTGTAAGGAAGTGCAGAGCAGCAGGAGGTGCATTGGAGTACATTGCATGTCCAAGTATATCAAAGACTCGGACATGCTTTGCTGTATGATGGATGCTAGGGAGGAGGGTTCCACATCTTCATTCGTTAACTGGGCTGGAGGTTCCATACCCAGAGTCAGGCCCCTCTGAAGTTTGCTTTTGTGACTCGGTTCCAGGGTCGAGGTCGCTGACTTGCGTTTCGTGCCCGCTCCTCCGTTCAGGGAGTCTGAAGTGGAAGATTCCTTCTTCTGGGATGCGGCCTTCAGACACGTGAGCAGGGGGGCAGGACATGTTGCAGTGTTTCGCTCTTCCGCAAGTTCGTTTGACCTCTGACATTGAAAGGTAAGCGACTGGGGAGAGGCATCTTTCCAGCTTTGCAACGAATCGGCGCTCTTCCTCTCCTCTACCTGTTCGGCAAGTTCGTTTGACCTCTGACTCTGAAAGGTAAGCGACTGGGGAGAAGCATCTTTCCCGCGTTGCAAGGAGTCGGCGCTCTTCCTCTCCTCTATCTGTTCGGTGTTGCTGCTTTTCCTTACCGAAGGTAGGTATTGGAGATGTGGTGTTGAGAGTTTCGTTTCCTGCGAGCCAGGTGACTCTTGAGGGTCTCTCCGCTCTCTATGCTGTTTCTCTGTTTTAGGTGCATCTTCGATGGCGGCTGGTTCTCCTCCAGGTGGAGAAGGTCGGAGGAGTTCCACCTCCTTCCGTGGCCCGCTGGTCCTGTTGCTGATTTTCGACTGTGGAACGATTTGGAGAGTTGTGGGAGGTTTCGTGGCCTGGACCGTTGTTGCTTTCGGCTGTGTTGCCTCTCCGTTGTGTCTCCTTTTCGTTCGTGGTGTGGCTTCTTGATTCGCTTTCCTTTTCTGTCCCGTCTGTGTCCTCGCGCCTGGACAGGTCAAGGCGCGAGGACGGAGAGGCAACACAGCCTCTCCGTTGTGTCTCCTATTCGTTCGTCGTGTGGCTCCTTTGTTCGCTCTCCTTTTCTGTCCCGTCTGTGTCCTCGCGCTTGGACAGGTCAAGGCGCGAGGACGGAGAGGCAACACAGCCTCTCCGTTGTGTCTCCTATTCGTTCGTCGTTTGGCTCCTTTGTTCGCTCTCCTTTCCTGTCCCGTCTGTGTCCTCGCGCCTGGACCTGTCCCGTTCTGCGCCGTTGTAAAGAGGGGGTCTCCAGGGCATTTTGTGGCGAGGTGCCCCTGCCTCCTGCATCGGAAGCAGGAGTTCGGCAGGTGTGTGATGTCGATGGGGATGAGCTCAATTTTCTTTCCCAGCTTCACCGGTATACTCGAGGGGGTTGGGGTCCCGTGTTTCCACTCGACGCAAACTCGGAAGATGTCTCTGTTCGTCTTCTCCGTTCTTCCGGGGGTTGGCAGGACCGGTCCGAGGGTGCTCGCAATTTCGTTGACCCATAGAACCTGCAGATTAGTGAGTTTCGGGAACCCGACCCAGACTGGGTAGTGCTCCGGAACAAACTTGTGATCATCGGCTGCTAGAGTCCATTTCAGGATGATGAATTCCTGACGTAGGAAGCTAATCCTGGTCCTCGACAGGGCTCGGTCCCTGTCCTTCCGCGCGCTGAATTGTATGTGGAAGTTGCGGCTTCCCATGCGTGTAATCGAGGACGCGTTGAGTCTCCGATTCCTAGTAAGTTCACTGTCGACCCAGTACTTTACTTGCTCTAAACTGAGGCCACGGTCGAAAAAGTACAGCACTGCTGTTCTTTCCTTCTCTTCCCACCTTCTCTGTACGTCTTCTTCGGAGATTTCTATGGTGACCGGACTGAGTCTGTTGATTGCTTCATCCAGGTCTAGGCATGGTTGTTCACCATGCTCATTGTCTTCCAGTGATTCCGCGTCGGAGCTGCTGCTCTCCTCCCCAGACAATTCGGGGGAGATCCCAGCACCTGCTTGCTGTGGATTCGTCTTGGCTGGGCTGCCCGCTGCCTCCGCGGAGGAAAGTCGGGCACCGAGTGCATCCTTGGGAGGTAGTTGTCGTTGGGGTTCTACTTCACTGTTGTTCCCGCCTGGTTTTTCCAAGAGTCTTCTGTCGGGTTGATGCTGAAGTCTTCGTGAGTGTTCCATCTCGGGCGGTGCGTCGCCTGGGCTTGCTGGTTGTTCACCACGCTCATTGTCTTCCAGTGATTCAGCGTCGGAGCTGTTGTCACTATGATCGGAGCAGCTGCTCTCCTCCCCAGACAATTCGGGGGAGATCCCAGCACCTGCTTGCTGTGGGTTCGTCTTGGCTGGGCTGCCCACTGTCTCCGCGGAGGAGAGTCGGGCACCGAGTGCATCCTTGGGAGGTAGCCGTCGTTGGAATTCTACTTCACAGTTGTTCCCGCCTGGTTTTTCCAAGGGTCTTCTGTCGGGTTGATGCTGAAGTCTTCGTGAGTGTTCCATCTCGGGAGGTGCGTCGCCTGGGCTTGCTGGTTGTTCACCGTGCTCATTGTCTTCCAGTGATTCAGCGTCGGAGCTGTTGTCACTATGATCGGAGCAGCTGCTCTCCTCCCCAGTCAATTCGGGGGAGATCCCAGCACCTGCTTCCTGCGGATTCGTCTTGGCTGGGCTGCCTGCTGCCTCCGCGGAGGAGAGTCGAGCACCGAGTGCATCCTTGGGAGGTAGCCGTCGTTGGGGTTCGACTTCATTGTTGATCCCACCTGGTTTTTCAGAGGGTCTTCTGTCAGGTCGATGTTCGAGTCTTCGTGAGTGTTCCATCTCGGAAGGTGCGTCGCCTGCTTGCTGTGGGATCGTCTTGGCTGGGCTGCCCGCTGCATCCGCGGAGGAGAGTCGAGCACCGAGTGCATCCTTGGGAGGTAGCCGTCGTTGGGGTTCGACTTCATTGTTGTTCCCGCCTGGTTTTTCAGAGGGTCTTCTGTCGGGTCGATGTTCGAGTCTTCGTGAGTGTTCCAGCTCGGAAGGTGCGTGGCCTGCTTGCTGTGGGATAGTCTTGGCTGGGCTGCCCGCTGCTTCCACGGAGGAGAGTCGAGCACCGAGTGCATCCTTGGGAGGTAGCCGTCGTTGGGATTCGACTTCATTGTTGTTCCCACCTGGTTTTTCAAAGGGTCTTCTGTCGGGTCGCCGTTTGAGTCTTCGTGAGTGTTCCATCTCGGGAGGTGCGTTGCTTGGGCTTGCTGGAGAGTTGTTGCTGAAGGCGCGTCGCTCTGATTGTGTTGCAGTTCTACAATTGACTTGTGCCGCTGAGCCAATGTGTCCCCTGCAGGGGAGTGCAATGTCAGATTCTGTGTACAGTGCCTCCAATGTGTCCTCTGCTGGGAAGTGCAAAGTCAGATTCTGTGTGCAGTGCCTGACAGCATGAAAAGTGATTGTGAATCCTCTGTCGGTGCTTTCTGCGCGCGCGGTACTTGATGTTGTGTTGCTATAATGTCTTCCTCGCGGGTTGTCGCTATCTACTGTGCTTTGAACTGCGCATGTGAAATCAAAAAATTTGAAATATAATGAGGGTGCGTGTGATCGCGTCCTATGTCACCTGCTCTTCCTTCGACTTTGCCTGTCTTTGTCGAGTTGTCGGCGGTGTAGCATCGTTCAGGTTATTTTCAGTGTGTTGTAGCAATGTAACTGGTGTTCTTGTGTCCTAGTTGAAGTACTCGATGTTGAATGCTTCCGGAGTGAACGCCTACACCTCGCGAAGTGTAATAAAATAGCGAGAAAGTGTAGAAACGTGGCCAAACTTCAGAAAGTCTCATTGAGTCCCTTGGCCAAGTTCACCATTCGTTTTCCTACTTTCCTCTCCGTGTCCCTTGCAATAGTACTCTTCGAATCTCAAATTCTTCGGCGGTTTAGGGTGAATATGGTGAGTCAATGTTAAACCTGCTGGGCGAAATCTTTGAGATAAGTATATAATATATATATATATATATATACATTTTAAATTATTCATATTTAATCAGTCATTGATTTTTAGTTACCAATACAGTATTCACGTGTAATTTCTGTCGCCTGTAATATCCAACTGATTTCTCGGTTTAGGGTGAATATGGTGAGTCGATGTTAAACCTGGGTGGCAAAATCTTTGAGATAAACATATAATATATTTATATACATTATAAGTTATTCATGTGTAATCAGCAGGCCTCTGGTAACTTGGCATTTGCCAAATCTGTCATAAAGTATACTAATATGGCATCGTCAAAATTTTATTTATGACAAATATGAGCAAGGTATCAAATTGCTTGAATTTCTTTAAACTGTTTACAATGCATGATGCCTTCGAGTGACAGATCCATCAAGGACGATCTGTACTCGTCTTTCTCCCAACTAATCACAGAAAAATCACTCTCTACACGCGTTGTACCAGGATACACACTAGCAAATCCTCCAGCAATCGTGCAAAGCTTGGAAAACTTACGTTCAAGAGCATTCCATGCTTCATGAAAATCTACAGATTCTGGCATTTGATTGATAGTGTCACGAACTATATATTCTCTTTGATAAGCAGTCTTCAGTTCTTTGAACTCTCGTTCCAAGCTGTCAATGTACTCGTTGGTGAATGTCTTCTCAAGTCGAGATCGAAATCTAATTATCAGGTCCACGAAGCTTGATGCAGGCATGTTCACAAACTCACGAGGAAGACATGGAGGTAAAGTTGCTGCTGGTGCATTGTTACTATCCCTTTCTGGCTCGATTGCATGTATTCCTACTGCAAGACTAACTATAAGATTTCCAACTGAACAAATCACAATATATTTCTCAACTTGACACAAGCTATCGAATGACATAGCAACGAATGAACCACACCCTCGAACAAAGTGCACGACAGCATTCTTGGCAATCCTGTAAAAACTGTTACAGCACCATAAATCTTCATCTTGTTCTTGAAATAACAATTCTGAAAGTAGACCTTCCATTCCTGTCACATCCCGAAGACAACAAATGAATCTAGAAAAAGCAAGTTCTTGTTGTGTGACCAACAACGTAGAATACTGCAAAGTTTTAAACAGAAAATCAATCTCTGTAACTATAGGGATCAATGAATATAAAGCAATCCACCACATGACAGTTGGTTTCAAATCAAAATTTTTCTGATCTACGTATTCAGCAATACGGCAACGATGAGTTGAAAACCAAGGTAATACTTTCCCCAACGATAACCAGCGAGTAGTTGCAACCTTTGGACACTTGGATCTCATTTCATTGATCAAATTCTGCTGTCGACGAAGATATCCTATGGTGGCAGTTAACGTTGAGTAAAATTCTTTGTTGTGATAATCTGAAACAACAGTTTGAACAACAAGATCAAGTTGGTGTGCACCACACCAGAATCGAATCAAGTGACAACCTTCCTGTTCAACTCGAGTGGAGACACGAGTAACTATTCCACGTACTCGACCTGTCATGTTTCTGGCACCATCAGAGCATGTCGATAAGAGTGTATATACCCAAGATGGACAAACTGCATCCATAGCTTTCTCAAATGTCTCAAACAAGTTGTCACCTGTGTGTCGTCCATAAAGAGGAAGACAACATAAATGAAAACAATGCAGCCGACTTCCTACAACAAACCTCACTCTAACATCAAAATACGAGGTGGTCTCGACAGTAGATGAATCAAATGCAACAGAAAAGGCCCAACAATTAGCAAGTAATTTGCTCAGTTTTTGAAGGCAAACAGCAGCAGCAACTCGAACAAACGATGATACTTTTCCCTCGTTGCATCCACCAAGATAACCGAGAGTTAATTCTTCACGTGCACACTCCACTTGACGTGCTGTTAATCTGAACGACGAGCCAAGACCAACCATCCCTATAACAAGCTTGAAAAGCTTGATGTTTTTTATATGAACTTGATACCCTACAAGCACACTGTCAGATTTGATTGGCTCAAAAAATCTCAACGCTCGATCAATACAAACTTCCTCAGCTTCGGGATCAAACAGAAGTATACGCAGAATTACATCGACGATGTTAGCGTTTATATGAAAATATAGTTGATCTCCTTATCCAACAAAATGAGCATGCATAGTATTCGTTAAAACAGTAGCATCAAAAAAACTTCGCTTTGCGTCTATTGACAGAGAACGATATTCATTCCACTTCGTCAGGTGTTGGCTTTCGAGATGCTGTGAATACAATTCTGGTCGATATGGAACTTTAAAATGGTGGTTTTAGCCGGCTTGCGCTTCTGTCCGATCTTCTGTTCACGTCCCCATACTTGACAAAAACGACACAAAACTGATGTGACGACACCAGACAACGGATCACGCGTCAAAATCTTCAATCCGTACTCAAGTTCGTGATAGGAATTGAATGGAGTTTCGCGCTTCTTTGACGACATATCATCTACAGCAGTTCAGCAACTACAAAAACTCTTCAACAACAAAAAACGAACAGCAGATCTCTTCTCCAACAGTGGTTCACGAGACTCATATTGTCTCTGTGGCCTTGAAAGAAAGAACAGAATTCTTCACATTCTTTTCGACGCTCAAGAGTTGTTGTTGTTCACTCAACAGCAACGGGCAGATTGCTGTCATTACTTTACATCACTCAATACTTTCTGTGTTTTTAACACTAACAGACAAGAGGAATCTGTAGACTTGAAAAAACGTCGACAAAAACTGTTATTTTTATTTATGGCATGCCGCTAATTTTATTTATGACAAAACTGGCATCAGCGCCGCCAATGCCAGTTTTGGAGAGGCCTGGTAATCAGTCATTGATTTTCAGTTACCAATACAATATTCACGTGTAATGTAAATATTGTCGCGTGTAATATCCAACTGATTTCCCGCCATCAAGCATTATTCGTGTAATGTCCAACTGAAATCCGGCCATCAATCCATTATTCTTGTGTAATATCCAACTGAATAATGGATTGACGGCGTGTAATATCCGAATTCCCGCCATTATTTGTGTGTAGTGTTCACCTGATTTGCTATCATCTTATTGTAAACTTTCCGCCACTTGTGGAGTTCTAGGGTTGTATGACTTAATCATTAAGATAAACATAGAATTTAGTAAGTATATTTTTATTTTTGCTTGAATTCTAAAATATCAGTACGCAATGTCCAATTGATTTCTGTCATCAATGGGTTAGTCGTGTGTAATCTGCAATTGATTTCCGCCATCAATCGGTTATGGTAAACTTTACAGCAGTTTATGGAGTTCTAGGGTTGAGGTTGGCTTTCTTGACATCCATCGATCACTTTAAATTCCCCATATTCTTTAGAATTTTTTTGTTAAACAATTTAGCTTGAATGTATTTGTGAGCGAATGCATCTTTGAGAGAAACATATAATTAGTGTTCCATACGAAAACATTATTACAAAAATATTTTCATTTTTATTCTCACTACCAAGATTAGTTTATTTATAGAAAAAAAATTGTGATTTTATATAATTAAATTCTTTAGTATATTTCTTTTATCCTCATTATGACCTGATAATTTCTTGACCGATGTTACTCAAACGCCAAAACAAGCATATATATAATTTATATGATATAATATATACACAGGAATGTTCAAATAACCACATTGAGATGAGAAATGCAATCTCATGATCACATAACTTGTAAACAAAATTCTTTTCACACATACATCCAAGTATCAATTTAGAGTTTACTAAGTATGTATGTGGTTTACTCTTACTTTCTCTGCAAAATATACCGTCAAAGTCGAAACTTCCATCAATCCAACTATTGCTTTGCAACAAAAGATTAGCCATGGTCATGTAATGAATGATCGACCAGCTTTCTCGCAAATTTAACTCGGAAGCTCCTTGCCAACATAGACATTAAATGTTACAAAAACAATGCGAATCAATCCTCTTGAATGCGTTTTCAAGCACGTTTATTCAAACATCCCATCGGTTGTGATTCTTTCATATTCAAAAAAACATTCTCGTAAAGGAAGTATGGAAAATCTTTCAGCAGTCATGGTTTGTTGTGATTCGATCAACTATGATGGCTATGTTTGATTTGCAATGGCCAACACTATATTAGACATACATTTAGACCTTGGTTATACTTCAATACTTACAAACATGATAGATTGTGCACAAAGCGTGTGTTGTCGAAGCATGGACAAATCAGCACAAGCATATTGGGAATGTAAACTCATCGAAAGCAAAAAGAAAGCATTCAATGTTAAAACAATACCTGAGAGTTTCAACAAAAAATCTCAGAGATATTCAAATTTGATTTTCATATGCATTTGAAACCAAATCAAGAAAATCAAATCATAAGCTAAATTCTGATCGTATCCAAATCAATTATCAACAAAATCAATTGTTGTACAATGATATTATTCGTTGAATTTTGGTCTACGCTCTCACCAAAGTTTCAAAGCAATATGAACTAGCAAAACAAACAGATCTAAATACATGCTCTAAAAACTTATTTTACAACAATGGAATTGCCTTGCACTCATATGATTCGATGTCTGACTTATGTGCGGGAGTGCCACTGGTCAATCGTGACATGTTGGAACATCATTCAATCATACATGATTGAATGCTTAGATTTCACACTATTCTGTACTCATTGGATTTAGAGATATAACCAGCCTTTACACACCATCAATTAAGCGCGACAATAGTACAATAATACTGACATAATTATTACATCAGTTAGATGGCATTCATACTACACTGCTTGGGTTGCACAAATGCGAGCCATATTACGCAAGAAGAAATGCTATGCAGCAGGTCGAACGTAGGAATGCTTTACCGACGTTACTACCTGCACTTAGAGTTCTCGAAGTACTGTCCGACCACGCACGTAAAAATGCAATCACGGTCAAGCAAGAACGAGAGGCTGCCAATGAAGAAATTCAGGAGAAAATCGACATCATTCTCGAACATCGTGATGACGCTTTGTACTACATTATGATGAATGTGCGCGAGCACATTGTTCATCATATCTCTACAATGTCTGATCTTCATCATATGTGGAAATAGTTAGAGACACTATTTGCATCCACTAGTGAAGATCGACGCCAGCTCTTGCGACGAGAACTGTCCAATCTCTCAATGAGGGACGTTCAGTCTATCAAAACTCACATGCGTGTTGTGAGAAATCTCACTAACCAACTGTCAAACTGCAAGGATACGGTCAAAGATTCAGAACTTATATCTCTCATTTTGATGAGTTTGCCTACCAGTTGGTCAGGATTTGCTTCTTTCATTAGAGCTAGCATTGTTCATAATACTTATACGCTTTCACAATTTTTTACTCTTCTTACTGATGAAGAAATGAGCCGAGAGTTCAGATCTAACCGAACCGGCGTATGAGCCGAGTCTCTTATTGCCACCACTCAGCGCAGTAGTCAAGACAAGCAACAATATCATACAGATAAAAGGATATTTGTTTCATTCTAGCGATCCAATAATGATCGTGACTACAACGGATCTGATCGAAGAAGCTCAAGCAACCAAGATCACATTGAGTTTCACAACCGCCATGCATCTCGTGATTATTCTCAAAATTGTTCTCCTCAGAGATACACTAACAATCGTAATACCCTTGGACGTTCTCAAAACAAATTCTACAACAAAAATAGCTCTTCACAGTCTATTTCTCCAAGCTTGAAATCCGGCAATTGCAATGGATGTGGAGAGGTGGAACATTGGTCGTTCGAATGCCGTTAGCATCAACTTCAGAAAGAGCTCGAACCGCTTCATATTTTCTACAACACTTTGAAGAACTCTAGGCAGTTTGAGTCAAACAACTTGGATTGTTACCTTGACGGACATGATGACCATCACAATCATCATGTGTGTCATCATGTGTGCTGAAGTCATGTTACTTGATAATGACGATGCTCCTGTTATAGAAAGTATAGTAGTCAACGATGGAGCAAATGTACTTTCTGCATTTCTGAGTCAAGTAGAAGAAAAATAGTCATGTTTTTTTGTTAGTGGAGCCTCCTCACACTTAACTGGTGATAGTTCACTTCTTACTAATATCAAAAATCAAGATGATCATATCTTAGTTAGAACGGCAGGCAACCAGGTTCTTCCAGTTTGTGGAAAGAGCTCACTTACATTAAATCAGAAGAAGATGTATGATGTTTTCTACGTGCCTGTTGTGAATAAAAAAATTTTGTATGTTGGACGTTTGACTGATTTACGCCACGTAGCACTCTTTAACTCCAAGAATTGTTATGTATTTGATAGAGAAAATTCACGTAGCATACTATTGCAGGAAGAACGGGATCCACACAATAGTTTATACAAGCTTATTAAGCTTGGAGGTCTCTCACCGGCCATTACAACGCCATCTTCTTCAACACAACTTCTTTGTTCTACAGAAGTTTGGAATATAAAAGAATCTAAACCCGATCTTCAAACATGTTCAGTCTCTTAGGCAGAACTTTGGCATCGTAGGTTGGATCACGCAAACTATCAAAAACTCCATTTGATGGCCTTTAAAAAGCTGGTTGTCGGAATTCCTCAGATACGTGACATTATGTCTTTGTGTGCTACTTGTCTAAAAGCAAAGCAAAGTTGAGATCGTATACCCAAACATTGTTAGATTCAAACAACCCATCCATTACAATTGTTGCACTCTGATTTATGCGGGCCTCTTCCTTTTAAATCCTTAACAAAGAAATGATATATATTGATATTTGCTGACAATTTTATGAGGTATGCTTGGATTTATTTTCTGAGGATTAAAGATGAAGCACTACAGCAATTTCATGATTTCAAAGTTATGGTGGAGAATAGTTACACTCACTCACAATATTGCGGCACTACAAACAGACAAAGGGAGAGAATATCTCTCCAAGGCATATCATGCATTCTGCGTAAAATCAAGTATTCATCATGCCTTAACTTGTGTTTACACTCCGAATCAAAATGGTGTATCTGAACGAAAGAATAGTACTATATTTGAGATGGCCCGAAGTTTATAATTTAATGCTCAATTACCTAAGGCTCTCTAGGAGGAGGCAGCAAGGACAACTATTTATGTCTTAAATCGGCTGTTAACAAAGGCAGTATAGATGGCAACACTCTTTCAGCGGTTGACAGGTCTCATTCCAAATGTTAAGCACTTTAAAGTCTTTGGATGTGCAGCTTTTATACTCCTTACAGCCAAGTTCGACAAACTTTCTGCTAGCCATTTACTTTTATAGGTTATGATACTCACTCAAAAGTCAAAAGCCTACCGTGTGTATGATGTTGTTAATAAAAAAGTGTATATCAGTAGAATCGTGAGATTTAACGAGTATGTTTTTAGACTCGCTGCTCAACATGATCCCGAACTTGTTGACAATTTGAATATACTACTTCCTAGAAAATAAAACCTCAATCAAGGACTTCCGTTGTCAATGTTACATTTGAGAATGTTCTACCTACTGACGCTACATCTCACTTATTTACTAAAACCACACCTTCTCAGACAATAGCTCCGTACATTCAGGAATCCACTATATCCATGCCTGCTGAATGTATGCGATCAGAGTCCCCGCCGCCTAAATTACCTAAAATAAACTCCGCCGCGGCACCTATTTGTAATTACCAATTATTACTTGTGTGTAATTTTCAACTGATTTTCCTCCGTCAATGGGTTTTTCGGATGTAGTGTCCAACTGATTTCCTGTCGCCAATGTGCTTTCCAGGTGTAGTGTCCAATTGATTTCCGGCATCAGTGGATTTTTTGAGTGTAGTGTCCAACTGATTTCCCGCCGTCAATGGGTCATTCGAGTGTAGTGTCCAACTGATTTCCCGCCGTCAATGAATCATTCGTGTGTAATGTTCAACTGATTTCCCACCATCAATTGGTTATTGATTTCCCGCCATCAATCGATTATTGGAAACTTTCCCACTGCTTTTGGAGTTCTAGTGTTGAGAACAGCATTCTTGACACCCATCGATCAATTTAGATTTTCCCGTTGTTTATTTTAATATTTATCATCTAAATAATTTCGTTCAATTTGTATATAATGAATATGTATGAAATAATTAATCTTTAAACTAAACATATGATTAATATCACACAGAAAATATTATTTATAAATGTATTAATACTTTCAATGATGTAAGGTATGCCCTCATTCCCAAAATTATTTACCTATAGGAATCAACTTGTGATTTTGTGTTGAAATAAACTCTTTCATCTTTCATTTTCTCTTGTGGTCCGATGATCTCTTGCAATATGCAATATTGGATGCAAGGACAAACATATATAGTATTTATGTGATATTATATATATACGTGAATGTTCAAACGACCACATTGAAATCAGAAAGGAAGAGAATTGTGATTTCTCTTCCTTTCTATGCAAAATATATCGTCAAAGTCGATACTTCCATGGATACGGCAAGTGCCTTGCAACAAAAGATTAGCCATGGCCCTGCAACAAAGGATCGACTAGTTCTCTTGCAAGCTCAATTTGGAAGCACTCTTCACCTTACTTGTTACTAGAACATCAAATACTACAAAATCAATGCGAGTTAGTACTCTTGAATGCGTTTCCATCGGCTATGCATCTCTCATCCAAAATATCTCGCTCATTCAGATAAACATTCTCGTAATGTGCAAAAAGTATTTCGGGAATGTAAACTTATCGACAGCAGAAAGTTAGCATTCAATGGTCAAACAATACCTTAGAGTCTCGACAAAAGATCTCAGAGATATTCAAATCCTATTTTCACATGCTTTTAAGAACAAAATCAAAGTACAAGAGAATTTTGATCCTATCCAAATCAATCACAAGCAAAATCAATTCTTTTACAATGATATTATTTGTCCAATTTTGGTCGACGTACTCAACAAAGTTTCAAAGCAAGTTGAGCTAGCAAAACAAACGGACGTACATACACACTCTAAAGCTTATTCTACTACAATGGGATTGCCTGTGCTCCTCCGATTAGAAACAGATTGAGAGATAATGGTAGGCTTTAGATCATTAACTTTCATGCTATTTGGCACCTGGTCAATCGTGACCTGCTAGAACCCGTTGCATTGCTAGCTGCAATGCAAAGAGACATGGAGACGAGCTTGCACCAATCATTGAGGTTGTTACCAACACTTATCAAAACTTGGCATCGCATTAACGTGAAAGTATTCAAAGTCCTACTCTTGGACGTGGCAACCGAGGCATTATCATTGGAGAATCCTTCAATGCTGCGTACATGCGGATGCATTCCTGGTTCTAAAATTTGAGTAATTGTACTACTCCCGGAATGAATTATCAACCTAAAGGAATGTTTTGCCCTTTGAAATCGTTCAAAGAGTTTCATATGATGAATCTCAAGTTTCAGGCAACGCTTCACAAGTACGGAACTTTGCGGTATATATATATATATACGCCAATATACAACAATGACAAACTAGGAGATGATATTCGATTTAAATGCAAAAAAAAAAGTATTTTTGAAAGATTTATGGTCGTTTTATCATTCACTGTCATATATATGGTAAGTGACGTATCTCCAATGAGGTTAGATGCGGAAATTTAAAGCAAATATTCTATGGGCATGACACATCCTGGCAGATAAGCCTGAGAGATTTGCTTGATGGGAACTCTGCGGAAAGTAATTTGTTTGATGGGACCCCTCAGGTTTAATTTTACACGATGGGACCCCAACGACGGTGTGCCGTTGGACATAGGTTTTGTAACTACGATTACTACTAGTTACAATGCGGGAATTACAATCAGAGATCAATCCTTGATTATAATTTTTTGTGGATTATCACGGGGACAAAGATCGATTTTGCTCGAAGTGCAATTTGTTGTACTTCAATTCTTACCACGCAAAGATTCGCGGATTTCTCTGTTTCCTCCCACCTGCAAACTCCTGCCATAATCTTGCTCAAGTCTCACGATCATCCATTTGTGACGAACAAATAAACTCCCGATGAACATTTCTTTGCTCGTCTCTTTGGAGTGGCCGGATATAGAATGACAACATAAAAACAAGTGAGTGTGATAGAGTGCGAAGTCCACTCTGTCTGCGGTTGCGGTGTACTCGTTGCACTCTCTCTAATTGCTATTAGAACATGATTGACGGTGCATCGTTCATGGAGTCCCATCGGTTAAACTGAAACATGAAAGATTCCATCAATTAAACTGAAACATGAAAGGTTCCATCAATCAAATTACTTTCCGCAGGGGTCCCATCAAGCAAATCTCTGGATTCAACTTCAGCTCATCTGCCAGGAGCAATAATTCTATACTTTCGTATTGATCTTGTCCATTAATTGTATTGGTCTTCATACTCCGATCTCCTCCGCTTGGAGATCGGAGTACAATGCAAGAATAGATGGTACGATACGCACATGTCACGAGTCAGATTGGATTGAACTGAGACTATTCATAATATTTCAATTTGTGTAATTTTGCACGATTTGATATTGAAATTTCCATCTTACTGCTGCATTAAATGATGCCAACCACTTCAAAAAACTAGCGATGAAAACGGGCGTCGGAATGCTAGTTAATAAAGCAATGGCATGAAAATCAAAGTACATCAAAAGATCCTATCTATAGACATCAATATACTCGAATTCCAGAACTAGTATAACACATAGATATCATCAAGGAAATAGAATGTTTACATTCTTTTCTTCGAAAAACAAAGATAAAAATTAGTCTTATCATATATGATTGAATGCTTAAACTTCACACTATTCCGTACTCATTGCATCTGAAGATATAACCAGCCTTTAGACAACATCAATCGAGCGCGACATTAGTACAATAATGTCGACAAAAGTTATTAAATACCAAATTGCAGTATTTACGGTAATCACCCTGGCCTTTATATTGTATGGAGTAAAAATAAATATATATACCCAAAAATAAGAAACATCCCGTGACAAGATTAATCGAAATATCGAATTTATTTCCGATGGCATCACCTGACACTTATATTGTCAGTTGCTGTGATCGGTAAGAAATGCGACATATTTGATACAATTCAATGAATCTCTTACTCACGATCTAGTGAACGCTCAGTAGTCCAGGCATAAGACGAAGATACCTACAACAGGCGCAATTACTGGATGTCCTCGAGAAGGCGTCGTGCAAGATGTGTCAAGGCAGACAATGCTCGAACTATTCAAAATCTACAGCCGTGTAAAGGGTGATCGGAGAAGTCCTAAGTACATGACCAACGTGCAGCATGCAAGTGAATTCAACAAAAATCACACGTTTTCCTCTACATTGGGTGAGGGTGTTCAGAGATGTGAAATGTACGAAATGGATGGCGACGTTGTTGACAGTAATCAGCGAATAAAAGTTGGAGGATCAAGCTGACAGAGGTAGCCTCTTTCTATGAATCTGGTAATTGCCAGTAGAGGCCTGAATGGTAAAATGCATTGGTGGGAAAGTAGAGTATACGGAGGGAAGGACTGATACGCGAGTATTTGCAGTGAAGGTGACGAAGGCTACGAAACCCTGAAACAGGAAGCAGAAAACACTGAAGAAATACACAATACCTCGAGACCATGACATTTTCCTCAAGATTTGTAGCCACTACCCAACCAAATCAACCCCACAGATCAAGTTTTACTAAGGACTCCCGTACTAGAAAACATAATTTTCCAAATACTCCAAGTCAGATCTCCTCGTCAACTGTCTGTAAAGAGATCCCAAACAAAGCCCTTTGTTT
Organism: Marchantia polymorpha subsp. ruderalis; assembly: GCA_037833965.1. Taxonomy (NCBI): domain Eukaryota; kingdom Viridiplantae; phylum Streptophyta; class Marchantiopsida; order Marchantiales; family Marchantiaceae; genus Marchantia; species Marchantia polymorpha. Next base: position 26,507,393 of record AP031351.1, on the reverse strand, counting down.
TTTCTCAATTTCCTAATCAACAGTGGATGGACATGCAGAGATGACAAGTTAAGCTCCCACGTTGAGTGGTTGCCTTAAAGTGCATGCTATTGGGGAGTCAAATTATTGCCTAGCAGTAAATAGGCAACAGGTCTAGAACAGAGCACCCATAAAAAATGACAGGTGGGGGAGGCACTGGTAGGAATTAGACGACTAAATTGCACCAATTTTCTCTATCTGAAAAACGACACAAAGCTTTCTCTTCATCCAAACGGCCATTAACATCCCACCCGCAGCCTTTTCATAATATTAAATCCGCTGAATGATATTTACATCCCAAACAAAAACCTACTCCAGCTTCTGCGGATAGAAGCCCCCAACATGAGACTATGGTACTGCCATGTGCTCATCATCTCTGTAGAACCCCTTGCCATAAATATTCCCCTACCTACAAGAATTTCCTAAAGAAAGAATCGCAAGAAAATCGGATGCCTGGTTACACCTGCTCAACTACTCCCATTCTACAGTTGCTGGGGGTTTAGATGTAATGTCATACACTACCCGGTTGATTCCTCTTACGGTATTGCATATCTTCGAAGACACCTCTGCCAAAAACTTGGTGTTGAAATGATACCTGCGAGACCCGGTCGACACAAACGACTTTAGTACACAAACGTCCTACAGTTGAAGATAAAGTTCCACACAGATGACCTGAAGCTTCTCGAGCAGTTGTAATAAATTATCGAGAGAACAGGACAGTATGGTGAAGAAGCACACCAATCAGCCGTCATTCCGTCTTGACTGGTGATCGCTCTCAAGGCAATTGCGTGAGAATGTGTTCGCTTATCCCCTTGAACTCCTACCGTCTTTACAGGCAGATACACGGCAAATGCCTGCCAGATTTCATCATATAGACCTGCTTCCTTGATACAGTTGATGAAAATTTCATCCGCCTACACATTCAAAGGTCAACAGCAAAACTGTCAAACTGTGAAACAAGCATTATCAAGTTATCTGACAAAAAGCAGATCGGAAGAAAAGAACCGTACCAGGCGAAGTGTGTCGAGCGCATTGTCCAGCGTTACATCGCCCATGACCCGCACAGCCAATCCAGGACCTGGGAATGGGTGACGTTTCAAAAAATAGCTTGGGACATCCAAAAGCTCGCCCAGCTTTCTCACCTGAATTACAGGCCCTGCCGTCAGTGTATGTAAGACGGTAACTACCAGCTGAAGTCATTGCCAAACGCCGTTATCATCTTCATGAATGCATCATATGTTGAAGGGGACAAACCTCGTCTTTGAAAAGCCACTTCAAGGGCTCGACAAGCTTCAGCTTCATTTCAGCCGGTAGACCCCCGACATTGTGATGGCTCTTGATGGTGTGCGAGTGCGATTTTCCACTACCTGGAGGTGGGCATGACTCGATCACATCTGGATATAGAGTTCCTTGAACAAGAAAGGCTGGTCTTTTGCCGAGCTGCTTCTCAAGTTTTGTTGAGAATTCGTCAAACACAGCGATGAATTCGGCGCCAATAATCTTCCTCTTCTTCTCTGGATCAGATACTCCCTTCAGCTTTCCTAAAAATTGTTCCGTGGCATCGACGCAAGTGACGGGCAAATGCAGGTCACTTTTGAACGTTTCCATTACTCGCTCTTGCTCTTTGTACCTGTCGGCGTTGACAGGATCCTATCGTCAGAGAAGGGTCAAATAGTAATGCCGAGGTCAAATTTCTAGTACTGACAGAGTTCAACGGAGACAGCTACTGCACGTCACACGAGAAAACCATCCTCGTCATGCGAGAGTTCTGCGACTTGAACACTAACCGCATCAGTCCATTATCGACGAAGCAGCAGAAAAGACGGTCCCCTATGGCCCTATGCACAATTGTGGCTGCAACCGTGGAGTCTACACCGCCAGAGAGAGCGCAGATGGCATAGTCATCTGGACCAACCATCGACTTCACGAGCTCAATTTGCTCTGTGAGGACATCCTGCAACTTCCAGTCGGGAGAAATTCCTCCAATGTCCAACAGGAAACGCTTTAACGTTTCAAGTCCGAGCTCGGAATGTGTCACCTGTTCCATTAGCCCAGACAGTCAGGCTCAGCTGACAACAAACTTTTCAAGACGTGAGGAATCTGACAAATTGTTGAGTCACAAACACTAGGGACAACAATTACCTCTGGATGGTATTGCAGACCGTAAACATTCATCGAAGCGTTCTCGATAGCTGCTACATTTCCTTGACTACTTCTTGCTACCACGGTGAACCCCTCGGGCAACTTGACAGCCTCGTCACCATGGCTCATCCAAACCTGCTGCTCTGTAGGTTCTTCCAAATCTCCGTAGAGCTTACTGGACTTTTCCGTCGTCTTGATTAGCATTCTTCCATACTCTTGACTCGCCGCCTGCTTGACTTCACCTCCCAAAACCTTCACAATCAGTTGTAGCCCGTAGCAAATCCCCAGAACAGCAATTTTATTCTCGCGGGCGTACTCGAAAAATCCATCTGGCACAGAAGGAGCACCCTCTTCGTGCACAGAATGAGGACCACCGGACAAAATAATGACGCTGGGATTCAACGCCTTGATGGAGTCAAACGATGCATTCGCAGGAAGGCAGAAGGAAACGATCGACAATCCTCGAATGCGTCGAGTGATGAGATGCGTGTACTGCGACCCGAAATCCAGCACCAGCACCACATTGCCCTGGTGCTTTTGCGCCGTCACCTCTACCGACGCCATTTCCAAAATTCAGCTCAGCTCAGCTCAACTAATCTCCACTCCACTCTTGCGTACGACACCCACGACAGATTTGCTCACAATTTCCTGCCCGTCATCTGCCCTCAGCTTCAACCTTCTTTCCTTCAGTCGACCACCTCCACTGCATTCGATTTCCCGTGCAATTTTCTTCCTCCTGACCTGACCTGTGGGACACATCCTGCGCGGGGGTTTAGGGCTCAACGTCTCTAGAACCCTAAACAAGTTCTCTGCCCAAGCCCCAATGCTCCACATTTTTCCTCTCCACAATTCTCTGCTTCTGAATCTCTACTTCCAAGAATCAGAAGTTTAGAGCATTTCTTTTTCGTACTTACCTTCAAACCATGCTTAAATTGCCACATTCTTGTACCAAATGAGAATCCACCATTTGTGAACATGTAAGTTAGATTTTGTCCCTCAACTCTTTCGATCCAAATCCACCCAATTTTTTCTTTCGGATGGATTGACGCGCATATAAAAGCACACAAATGACCTATTGTGTGATACTACCCTAAATATATTATGCTTTTTTTTTTATTGACTATCCAATTTTTTGTGTGTAGTTGATCAATAGTTTTTATGTACATACTTTTTTACCGGGATATACAATTTGAGGTTGAGTCAAATGAACATGATATATTTTTTCTGTGGAAATAAATTGTGGTAATAGCATACATTTTATAAATATATGCGCCAAGTTCTAAAATTGAAAGAACGTATTCAAAGTAACAATTAATACTTCCAAAATAGATTAAAAAGCTATTATATCTAACACTGCTTTTCAATTGATATAAGAGTTTTATTAAGAAATGATTTGAAATACATACTCTCAATCATGTCATCAAGATTTTGATATATGTCAAAATATTCAACGATGAAAAATTCAAAAATATATATATAACTACTACTTCATATATGTGAAAATCTGTATTTTATATAAATTTTTCATACAATATGAGATTTCACATATATCACTTAGTTACTACAACTCTAGTTACACACATGTAATGCATGTCAATGCTTACACAAAACTACTTCCAAGTGCAAGGTCACAAATTTTAACTGTTTGTGCATTTAATGATGTGATATACTCACAAATGATATAGGTAATAATGGAGAGAGAAATAGGTTAGAATATGAGCTTTGAAGACGAGTAGGGATATTACGAGTTATTTACTCGTAATATCCCTGAACCTGATTGTCCTGCAACATGAGGATCACGGACTTTTCAGTTTGAACCAGGTCTTATGGAAGACTGAAACCAACACACGGCTCGAAAGTCAATGCAAGACATATTATCACCGTTGGCTGTTCTACGACAACAGTCTCTAGTGGCACATCCTTTCTCTTCTTCTTGCTGGCGGCCAAGGCTTTGGCTTTGGCGGAATCTAGGATAGTCACAAATCGTCTGCCTAAGATGCCCAAGTACGTGACTCGGACTGCCTTCACCGAAAGGGAACGGCATGGGCGGTTGATACCCTTACCAACACCAATTAGAATGCAAGCTATTAGAATTGCGAATTAGAATGCAAGCACACGACAAGATACAAACAGATAGACCAGAAGTACATCCTTCTACCCTTGCACCACATCTAGAGCAGTAAGAGCGGGCACCAAAGTTAGTTTTTGAACTAAGTTTCAGACATCGTTGCTGGAGTGTTGGCTGCCGCATGTATATTTGGGTCACAGACCTTACCGACTTTTAGCTGTGAAGCATGGTTTTTGAAACTTCACCGCCAAGCGGCATCGCTTTTTGTTGAAAGTACCAGGTTTTTGACAATCACCGTCATTGTGTACTAGAATGCACTGGCATGCAAAACTCCTCCAGAGTAAACAGCCGGATGTGATAGCATCTTACGGCTACACTTAATTTTGCTGCCGCCACGTTGTAGCATCAACCTTCGACTGCATTATTTTTCAAAAGCCAGATTGTGGCGGCTGAAGGCCGCCACAAGTAGTTGAAAATTGCCACATTTTGAACTAGCTTAATTAGAAATTGCCACATTGGCGGTTAACGGCCACTAAACCAAACACTGCTATGATGAGTATGTTGTTCCAAAGATATATGTCAAATTACGACATTATACAAATATAAATGTCTATGATACTTGACGTTATAACAAGTTTAATTGAAAATGATGAAAGAAATTTTGGCCAAAATTAGCAATAAATTTTATCAAAATAAAACATTGAATATCACATAATATCAGTAATTGTTGTAAAAAAGTGACAAATTTTAGATTGATGATATCTTCAAATGTACTTTATGCTATTTATTTGATGAATGAATATCAGAGTGTTATTCAATTCTAATTTCACGTGGATATCTATTCAAATGATCATCAATAAGTTCAATAACTTGCAATAATTATAAAACCCTAGATCATGATTCATAAAATATAATATGAGCATCGTTGAAGTTTAATAAAAAACATGCACAGAGTTGTATATGTGATTTGTTATGCAATACAACACAACAATTGAATATTCTTTCTTGTTATTATAATCAATTTAACATAAACTCTTTATTTAAACATTGAAAAGTATATGAGTAAAAACAAAAAGTTTAGTAAGTATGTTTCAATCATTATAAATATTAGATTCTATGAAATTATAGGTAGTCATCAAATTAATCTACATCTTGATGTTCTAAATGTGATTTGTTTATTATTTTGTTTGATATAGTTTAAGAACCTAAAATTTATATAAATAGCAGGTCAAATCTATGACAAAATTTTGCAAAAATTATATCATATTATGATATTAGCTTAATGAAAAAAATCAATGGATTAGTGTGTTGTGTAAAAATAAAAAATACAAGAATAACAACTATGTTATATTATTAATTGTTCTCTTGCTTAAAATAGAGAGAAAATTTGTTCATTCATTCCACTTAATCACCTGTCATATTAAAAGTTAGAGTTTATTTTTTTGCATAAAAAACTAGAGCTTATGTGATAGGTCTGATTTTTTGTTATAATTTTGATGTAATTAATTTTTTCTATGTTTTAACACTTAAAAAAATTATTTTTTATCGTGTTGATTGTTATTTACATGTTCTATCATCTAGTTTTTTTTTAGTATCTAAATTGCTTACGGAGATACTTTAAGTTATGTTTTATCTGATGGGGCTCTATCTACAATAAATGTCAGGCATGTTTTAGTCTTATCAAACGTTGCATGTAGTGGAACACTGTTCAACAATTGTGACTTTGATGTTGGACGTCTACTGTAGCTCTGTCATAGCATCTGGAGTAGAAACGGAGCTAGTAGCGATTTGCAATTGAGTAGTACACATTTGAGATGAAAGAGTACACTACCTCATACCAGAGTTCTCGAGTCATCTTCCTCAAATTTCTCAAACTAAAAATCGCTAGTGGATAAATCAGCAAGGCGTTTAAATCACAACTTCAAATTTGAAAGCGCAAGCTTGAAATTGTAGGCTTGTTTGGCACAAACGCTTCAACAAACTTGTAGTTGCGTGAAGTAATGTAAATTCTAACTTCTCGCTTCCATGTTCTACCTTCAGTTTTGATAGCGAGAGTACTTCCCATCAAAGAAAATACAAAGTTAATAGCAGTTGCAGAGATCCATTAAAGCTCGCATCATATGTGCACAAAAATATGTTTTAGAACTTCGAGACTATGTAGCTTTGCTAATGTACCATCTCATACAACAAAACTTGATGTATACCTGCAAGCAGTTTAGTTTCCTATGTGTTACATCAAGTAAATATCTTATTTTTTTTATAAAATTTTGTTTTATTAATTTTTCAAAATGAATTTTGATGTATTAAAAATTTAACAATACAAATTACATAATATTGTAGAAATATGTATGGATTTAGTGTACAAGATTCAGGTATTGAAATTTATTTACTATCAATATAACTCAATGTAGGTATAGGTGATGATTTGAGTTTTTTTTACACATATAATGACAACGACTTTTAGATTTCAAATTTGTGTATACAGAAAATTCAATAAACAAATGTAGTGATATAAATGAGAAGATATAAGACTATATGATTTCTTTTGACAACAAATTCTACATAATATAAAATTATCATTTTGTGTAGATTACATATGTAAACCAGCATAACAAACTTTAGATGAATACCTTCTTATGAATTTGATATGATGGCAAAAATTAAAAGAACATCTTATAACATAGAATTTGCATAATGTTTTAGTAACTAAATAAGTCATTGATTACATGTAACATTCAAAAATCCATATTATGCCTTTACTGGGGAGGAATGCACCATTTATTGATTGAATAACGATGCTATTATACATACAAAAGCAAATAGTTAAATATTGACTACTGTTAAATGTAAAATTGTCGATGATTCAATTTTGAATTTTCTTAGGTAAGTTGGGTGAGAGTACGTCAGTTTTGTAGAGGAATATAACTAGAGAAAAGACTGAATGACATATGATATACAGTTTACAGCTGATGTATTATTTTCACACATTTGCGAACCATCGGAAGACACGAAAACTACAATGATCTGCCGATGCATACGACTGCTAAATGTAAGATTCCGAACTGAATAAATTGAATTATTAAGTATAAACTTCATCACGTCAATTATACCATATTTGAAGATTAAGAACATCCATCATATCATCAAAATATTATCCACTTGAATTCTAAATGTCTCAATAACTCTCAATATTTATTTGCGATGGACGAAGAGGTCAATATTTCGACGAGAATTGATAAAAAATGTACTTCCATGTGTCCTCTCACCAATTGTGAACCATCGGAGGACATGAAATGTACAATGTTCTGCTGATGCATACGACTGGTATATGTACAATTCCGAGCTAAATAAATTGAATTATGTAGTAAAAATTTCACAACGTCAATTATACCAATAATGAAGAATGAGAACATCCGTCGTATCATCAAAAATATCAACCACTTGAATTCTAGATGTCTCAATAATGCTCAGTATTTCGACGAGAATGGATTAAATTGTACCTCCATGTGTCCTCTCACCACTCTCTCTGGCTGTGAAGTTCTACTTTAACCGAGAGGCCAGATGGACACATTTTGGTATGCCAATGAAAGCATTTAAGTCCGAACGCGGCAGGACGAGATTGGCAAAGGTCGGCGAGAAGAATTATTCAGAGCACACGCAGAGCAAACGAGCGTTCATGGGGACTGGCTGGCCCGAGAGGCTCAAAGGAATTAGAGCTGATGGGCACGACGGTGTTTGTCGATATTTCACGGGGCCAGAAAAACCCTAAAGGAAGAAGAAGAAGGACAGATTAGAAGCCTTTTGTTCTTGCATGCTGGAGGGGGCCTCGAGGCTCGAGCGTCGAGGTGTGTCTTTCTTTGAATGTCACCGTTCCTCGTGTCCTCTAAATTGTCGCACATTCGCTCCCCATCCCTCGCCTTCCCTTGCCCTGCTGTGGCCTGGCCTGTCCTGCTATGCTTGATGAGTTCCGTCCTCTGGTAAGGATTGGTCGTCGAGCGAAGGGCGGAGGAGGGCCAACGGTGACAGGTCTGTGTGTACAGCGCGATCTTGTGAAATCCGAGAGAATGTGCTGCGGCAATTACGGCGTCGATTCCTGGCATCGCTAGTTTTTGCGTCGGTGGAAACTTGGGTGGCAGATCGGGGCCGCGAGGATCGTAGAGAAGCCGGCCATGAGGTTAAGGAAAGGTTAGTTGGACTAGATTGAGGTTAGAAAATAAAAAGGTGCGGGGACATTGGAGCAAACATGGCGATTCCCGTGAACAGCAAGGTAGTGAAGTCCGTAGAGCTTTACAGATGGAGAGCTACGGCATGGAGATTAGATATGTGGCCGTTTGCAGGCATGTACGGTGCGTGGTTGGTGATGAGTGCACCGCAATTGGATCCAACTGATTCGGGGATCATTTTGGGATGTATCGTGCTTTCGCACATTCTGACCTGGCTGTTTACGGCTTGGTCTGTCGATTTTCGCTGTTTCATGCATGCCGAGAAGGTGATTTCTGTTCTTGATCTCTTGCAAGAATTACACGAGCTGAACCATCTCCTTGCTTCATTGATTGAAGCGGATCAGACGGCACTTGGTCCATAAGCTGAACTGAATTCAACTAACCAAGCTTAGTATTTGGTGTCTTGCTGATTGTTGTTGCCAAATTGAACACTGTCGAAATAAGGACTGGCTTCTCTTGGGGTCATGGAACTCGATTGACACGGTTGCCCATCAATCCAGCGTTGACTTACTTAAAACTGGTACCGGTCCATCCGTGTAGGTGAGAGATGTCCACTTGGCAGATGTTTGTAAGGTCGTTCCGGCCAAGTTTTCTGGTTCGAAGGAGGTCGTCCCACTGCATCAGAGGAAGATCGTAAGTCTTTTTCTTTCTCCGTTTCTTCGCAGTCCATTCTTCTAGTAGGTAATACTGCTATGTCGCGCCATCTGTGTTAATTTGATACTCAGGAATTATCTGAATAATGTGGCCAAGTGGCATAATGTCTATGACTTCTATCCAAATTTCGTTGAGGAATTGATTGCGAGCGCAAGGGAGCTCACGACTTTGACCACATAAGAGGACACTGGTTTTGTGTAACTTAATCAAAAGCTACATTTGTAGAATCAGCTAGCGTCGAAGTTTACACATGGTCCGTTTTTGCCAACTTTTGACAGTCGCCAGGCGAGAAGCTTAATGGTTTTAGAGATGGTTCTCAACTGCTCACCAGCAAGCAATCAGGATCCCCAGCTCCTTCAGCAACACAAGCAGGCGAAGAAATTGGTTTTGAGTTCCGAAAGCAACAATTTATATATTCTGAAGAGGAGAATAAGTTTTTCAAACTTGACTATCCAAATAAGGAACCATTCGGAACGTACAGCAAACTTACAGGTTATGGTTCAGAAACAAGAGCACAAGTGGCGATGGAGAAGTGGGGAAGGAACATGTACGTTACAATCATGCCCGCCACTTACGTGAGAATTGGTTTTGAAGTTCCACCAACAGGATTGTATAGTTGCCCTTTCTGTACCACTTCACTAGAGGAGTCACACTTCAAGTTGCATGTTTGAAACAACTGCATAACAAAGTTCTATTTGGCAGTTTCTCCGTGGCACGTAAAGTGCTTGACTGAAGAGAGTGAATTCTGGCAACTAGAGTTCAGGATTATACCTTACAACTTTAGCTTTGAGGATGTTGCAGATTTGAGTTTCCTCAACCGACTTTTGGCAATTTGATGAAAGAGCACTGCATGGAGCCCTTTTTTGTTTTCCAGGTTCGTGTTGTATTTTCTTCAAGGTTATTAAATTTGAACATTTCAGTAACGTCGTACTAACTCAACTTTGATGATAGGTTTCTAGTCGTAGATAATTGCTCAACTGTGGATATTGTATTGTTCAGGTATTTTGTGTGGGGCTTTGGTGTCTTGATGACTATTGGTACTACAGTGTCTTCACCCTCCTCATGCTGATACTGTTCGAATCAACCGTCGTCAAGAGTCGGTTGAAGACATTGCAAGAACTCCGTCGGGTTCGGGTTGACAGCCAGACACTTATGGTTCATCGGGGTGGAAAGTAATCACCTAACCATATGTTTCGTAGGCTTTGATATTCGTGTTGCGCTTTGAATACTTATTTAACCCAAAACATAATAACGCTCGGCGAGTTTCAAAATTTTGGACATTCCTTTTGGCATCTGTTCAGATGCACGTTTTTTGCTCTCAACTTTTGCTCTCAACTTTTGCTCTCAACTTGAGGTGTCCCTTGCTTATGAGATGTGTTATGGGCAAAATTGGCCCATTGAGCTATTTTTTTTATCTTCGGTTACAAGGTGGCCATTGTGCTTTGTATAATAATAAGTATCTTCTAACTTTTCAGTTGAGATTGCTAGAGGTGGTTGTATAATTGATCTTTCATTGATCGATGACACATTTCAGTAAATCAATATGAACTTTGTATTCAGATGGATGAAACTTTCTGGTATGGACCTGTTACCTGGAGACGTGGTTTCAATAGGACGACCAACTGGCCAGGGAAGCGAAGAGAGGACTGTCCCAGCCGACATGTTGCTAATTGCAGGTAGTGCCATTGCCAATGAGGCGCTTTTAACCGGAGAGTCTACTCCACAATGGAAAGTATGTACTTCTCATCTGAAGGTCCACATTACGAAAACTGGAATTTGTGCCATCTATTAAATCTGGAGTCGGAAGGAATCATGACTTTACTGGGTGGCCCTGATGTGTTTTAGGGGTCTATTGTAGGCCGGGAGCCCGGGGACCGACTTTCAATTAGGCGGGATAAGAACCATGTGTTATTCGGTGGAACCAAGATTTTGCAGCACACGCCTGACAAGGTGAGTTATTGCACTCTCATTTCCATGTAGTTCAAGTTGTTATTGGTAGTTCCTAGGGCTCTGTGCATGATTGGTCGACTGAACTTCTGGGTGTATTAGTCTAACGAGGTTATGTACTTGTTTTGTAGACTGGTTCATTGAAAGCTCCTGATGGAGGCTGCTTAGCTGTGGTGCTGCGAACGGGATTTGAAACTAGTCAGGGAAAGCTCATGCGAACCATCTTGTTTTCAACAGAGCGGGTAACTTAGCTTCTCTCTTCATATATTTTGTGCCACGCATTATCGGGAGCAAATACTGTATGGTCGAGGTGAATTGAAGAATCATAAAACCATAAGAAAGTAGCCGAAGTTGGGTGATTGTGGCGTGGACATCTTGTGATTACAATTTTGGTCTCTAAGGTCCTAGGAATTTCACTTCCTTAGAAAGTGATTCCTTCAAAGCAGAGGTTAGAAGCTCCTTTGGAAACACAAGAAGTAGGGATATAAGGAAGGTTTCTCGAAACAGTAAATTCCAAGGAACTAGATTTAGCTTGAAGTGTTTGTAATCGATCTATTTATGGTGAATAATATGATAGTATAACATCCCCTACGATAATTGTTAAATCAGGTGAAGAATTGATCAGATCAAGCTGAAAGTTGTATTTTATATTGAAATTTTTTAGCGGAAAACTTTATTTCATCTCTTAGTCCAACATCGGATCCTTTTCCTTGCGACATCATAGTTACTGGATCAATATCAATATGCTATCATTATGTTTATATAACAAAATCGTCTTTGCTAACGAGCTAATATTTTGAATTTTTGAATGTGTCATGGGAATTTTCTCAATTTTTGATGACATCTTTGTCGCAGGTCACGGCTAACAACTGGGAGAGTGGACTGTTCATCTGTTTCCTTGTAGTATTCGCTCTCATTGCTGCTGGATACGTGTTGAAGAAGGTACGTTTGTGCGACTTAATTTGGCTTGACCCACAACAAACCATCTTAGAGACACGACCAAGACCCAACTAGTAATGAGGATGGCGTTAAATCTATTAGTTGGACTGTCTTGAGTTCAATAAGGATGAAGTGCTGGTGGAAAAGACTTCATCGGTTCAACCTGTCAAGCTACTAACCTGGCACCTGACTTGGTTGAGCCAGGTGCAGGATACAATGAAGGCTACACAATGCCCCGCGTGGACCAGATCTTTGGAGAATGACATGAATTTGAATAGAGTTAAAACCAAAAAGTGGGCTCTTAGAATAAGAGATCGGGGAGGAAGCGAATAAAAAACGATCACTATCTTTTCACTACATTCAATGACACCGGGGTCTTCAAACATTACATTTAGGAGTTCCGTGCTGAAGTATGATGCCAAAGTCTAAGTTTAGAATCTTTCTCACATTTATCCAATACAAGAAGAGGAAGATGGGTCACACGCAGTGTAGCACCGATGACAAAGTTCTGTCTTTAATTTGATTACATGCTGCACCTTTGAGGGTAAACACATACTCGGACTTTCTTACAGTAGAACCGAAACCCAAAGCCGCTGGTTTCTTGAGCTACATGTGTGCCCAATCACTCTCCTTGGAGATGAGCTACTGAAGGTTTCTTGGGCTGACACCTAGAAGCTCTGAATGAACTCAGTTCATGGGTGAATAACCTACTTGAAGAGAGACACCTCTCCACTTCCACATTACTATTTGCTTCCTAATCGTCCCTATAGGCACCGCTCAAGCAGGGCGTATGGTTTTATGTTCATCCGGTCATGACAGTCAATTACTAATTCGTACGTTTCTGTGTACTACAGGGCTTGGATGATCCGAATCGCAGCAAGTACAAGTTGTTCCTGAACTGCTCTTTGATTATCACGTCGGTGATTCCACCAGAGCTCCCAATGGAGCTTTCGATTGCAGTCAATACATCCTTGATTGCTCTCGCAAAGAAAGGGATCTACTGCACTGAGCCTTTCCGGATTCCATTTGCGGGGAAGGTACTGTGAGGCACATCTTGGAACCGACATGTATTGTTTCTATGTAGGTTTTTACGAAAATGTGGGGATATATCAAGATGTCATTACGGCCATCTGATCTGTAGTCTCGTATTTTTGGGCGTCAAGATGTAAACGTTACAAAAGTTTTCAAGTAGAAACGTTTGTAAAAGATTTGCTGCGTCGATAGGAAGGCTCTTTTTAACAGGGTAGGTCCTCACCGTTTTAAGTTCATTGCCGTTACCCGGGCATTTTTCGGGTTGTTGTTAATGTGCTTTATAAATTTTAACTACGAAAAGATTTCGCATCTAGCAAATTAGTTGTGCCATTTGGTAACATTATAGCAGTCGCGGCCTAGACTTCCATACTACTTCCCATGGATTGAAACCTGTCACGGATCAAATCCCGTTCTATTCATCGGTTATTACATTTAAGACGTATTAAAGGGTAGTCCAAACTGCCCAGGAATCGGTGGTACCTATGCTTAAGTCTTCAGTGTAGTTTGCCATCGTCCATTATCCCTATTAAGGGAAGACCAAGTTTCTCTATATGAATCTAGAGCTTACTTCCACCACTGATTTCCAGTGACCCAATTGATATTTTCAGGTGGATGTGTGTTGCTTCGACAAGACTGGGACCCTTACAAGTGATGACATGGTACGTGTGTAGCGTTCGTCAGTGCAATTCCTTTATATTATGAACGTGTGATTGCAAAGAAGTTTCTCAAGATGTCAGTTGTGTATGTGGACCGCGTCAACGGTCACGAATGTGTATATGCAGGGGAGTTTCTCCATAGAGAAGCTTTGGTCCTTTCGAGCTTTGAAGAGTAGTTCGAATTCCGCAGGATGTTTAGATCTGCAACTTGGATCACGGATGGAAGTAATTGACTGAGAAGAACTTTGCCTGGATGGATTGTCAACTTCCAATCTTTCTGTACTTATTGGGGATAGTTTATTGGATGCAATCACTCAGGAATTTCGAGGAGTCGTGGTACTGAGTGAAAGTTTAGAGCTGGAAGCGGATTCTAGCAAGTTTTCCAACCCTACTGTTCAGGCTTTGGCCTCGTGTCACGCTCTAGTTTTTGTTGACAACAAACTCGTAAGCTTTCCCCGACTTCACGATTCGTTTATATATTTTTATCTTCACCTGCATATACATGGCAAAGCTTAAACTTGGTACTCTCGATCGAAAGTGGACCTGCTAGTCACATCTCCTTTAGCAAGCTTTTAAGTTTTCCCTTGCGCGTCATCATTTGCAGATTAGAGTGACTTGCGATTTAGAGAATGTATCCTTCTCTATTTTCAAATAGTCGTGCCAAAATACTGTCATTTTGTATGTCGGAGTTCCTATTTGATTATGGTTAGCACATACATAATAAGAGGCATGTGCGATACAGGTTGGTGATCCCTTGGAGAAAGCCGCTCTGAAAGGTGTGGATTGGAGTTATACTGCTGATGAGAAGGCTATCCCGCGAAAGTAAGTATCTGGATATGTACGATGCACCTGGCTTCATAGAATAAATGAATCGTGTTCATCGTAATTAGTGTCTGCTCAAGATAAATGGACGAGTGTAATATGAGAATCATTTTATAAACAGAAGAAATTGACTTTCCTGTTATTTATTGATGATAAATTACCGATTATTTTCCTTAGGTCGAAACTTTATATTTGAGTAGGTAGTGTTGAAGTGAGACACTCATCGATAAGAAAATATATGTTGTGCAGGGGAAGTGCACCTCCGGTTCAGATCATGGCACGTCATCACTTTGCTTCCCATTTAAAGCGAATGTCTGTTGTGACTCGGATTGACGAGAACTTTTTCTGTTTCGTTAAGGTTTGTGAGCTGTAGCGTCAACTTCGTGCATGCCCAATAAGGATTACCAGTTCAGAGTCTGATTCACGTGTTTTTAAGTCCGCCGTTTCATGAGAATGCAGAGCTGGTGATTGACTGAGGACTGTTAACGTTCCTCAGAAATTCCTCTTGAGGCTTTTTCCCCTGCAAGTACCCTTACAAGAGTTATACCAGGAATTTACCCGGAATTTTGATCACCAGAATCGTATCGAAACCTGACTTTGGACCTGACCTTATGCG
Source organism: Marchantia polymorpha subsp. ruderalis (assembly GCA_037833965.1). Taxonomy (NCBI): domain Eukaryota; kingdom Viridiplantae; phylum Streptophyta; class Marchantiopsida; order Marchantiales; family Marchantiaceae; genus Marchantia; species Marchantia polymorpha. Next base: position 26,492,276 of record AP031351.1, on the reverse strand, counting down.
CAGGGTGCCCCTGAAACAATCCAGGAGAGATTGACTGAAGTTTATCCAGGATACGTAGAGGCTTACAAACAATTTACACGTCAAGGCTCCAGAGTGATCGCACTTGCTTACAAGCGACTACCAGAAATGACGGTAAGCCTGGTTTAGTCAATTATGGAGGTGGATGCTACATATTTCTTAGCATATGCTGTGGTTACTTTCTGTTCGCAGGTGATAGGGGAATTGGGTTAGCTTTTTCAGGTACACGATGGGGTGTTGCTGATAGTATGTACAGAAAATGACTCTCAGTGTGGCGGGGTCTCCGTGTTGTTTCAGGTTGGAGATGCTAGATCTCTGGATCGCGAAGAAGTCGAAACTGGACTTTCCTTTGCAGGTTTTGCGGTATGTTTGAGTTTACGTGATTCAGTTTGTTTGTTCGCATTGCTTTGCGCTCGCTCTTCCTTACTGGCTCTTACATCTGATGGAACTCTTTGATCCTGCGTCTGTGCTGCCTACGGGGTTGTGACACAGGTCTTTGCATGTCCTCTCCGGCATGATTCAGCAACTGTGCTCAAGGAATTAAAGGAATCTTCACATGACCTGGTAAGTCAACGATCTATGGTATTATCTGATATCTGTTATCAATAGGTAAACTTGAGCTTCTGCCTGGCTGTTGCAATAGGTGATAGCATAGCACAAGGGAGCTTACCAGGTGTCACGATCTAGTAGTGGTAGTAACTCTTGATGGGAGAAACATGTGTTAGAGTCGATTTGGACTCGGCTTGTTGAAGAGATGAACGATGGTTGAAGTTATACCTGAGACCGGATTTGGAAGAAATAGAGACAGGAAAAAGGTGTTCTGTGTGCTCCTCGGCACTCTTTACATTCGTATATTTGCGACATTGCTCGACTTTGTGGGTTAGGATTGGTAAAGGACCTAATTTGGAGTTGCCTGTTTCGCAGGTCATGATAACTGGAGACCAAGCATTAACTGCGTGTCATGTAGCAGCACAAGTTCACATCATCACACGTTCCGCTCTGATCTTGACCCCTCATGCAGACGAATCGAACGAAGATACTTTCAACTGGATATCTCCTGACGAAAAAGTCAAACTTCCTTACAAGTATGATTACCCTTGGTCATGAGGAACAGATCTTTTCAATCTATATTTATATGGGGGCTAGGTTTTTCTACTGTTTAGCTTTGTGGATTCTCAGGCTATGTGCATGGAAGTTTTGCAAGTATCGTTCATATACGTGCTTCAGAGCTAGATTGACTTTTGGTTCGGTGCTAATAGGAAGGAAGAGGTGCTGGATATTTCAAACGAGTATGACCTCTGTGTTGCTGGGGATGGGCTTGGCATGTTGCAACGGACACATGCCTTGGAGATTGTGATTCCCGTAACGAAGGTGCGTAGCTGCATAACTGTGTTGGATGTGTGCGGAAATCATTCAAAGAGTGGCGTGAGTTTTCACCTTGTTTGAGTCTGAGCTTCTTGTTTTCTCCAGGTTTTTGCTAGAGTGGCTCCAGACCAGAAGGAGTTGATTCTGACAACCCTGAAGGCCGTAGGACGAACTGCTCTAATGTGTGGAGATGGAACAAATGACGTCGGTGCCCTGAAGCAGGTCAATGCATTCTTACTTATCATGTGAATTTCTCATACCTGGCAAATGACCTATGCATTATAGTTGCGGCACGCGGCTTGAGATGTCGTGTAGACCGTATCGAGTTACGACGGGATCTCTAAATTCTTTTAATTTGATGTACAGGCGCATGTTGGAGTTGCCCTTTTGAATGCCATTCCTCCCGTTAAAGCTGCGAATGCTTCTTCTTCAACAAATACCGAACCTGGAAGTGCTACTTTGGCACCGTCTGGTAATCTGAAAGGCTGACTTCTAAAGCTTTTTCTATATGCTTTCTTCTGCTTGAACGCTTGTCTCAATTGTGCTCGTGTCCAGCTTTTCACAGTTGAAGTTCCCATGAGCATCATAACCCCTGACTTGTGGTCTTCTTTCTTCACAGCTACGACTCCGTCAACAGGTCAGGTTAACAAGGCAAAGCGCTCGAAAAGTGCGATCGCGGGACCCTCAGGAATTGCTGGAGCTGTCCAGAGTGGTGCTAGCAGTTCTGGTGCTGTTACACGACCTGTCAAGGTTGGATTACCAACTGGTCAGCAAAACCCTGGAAAGACATCCCCGACTGGGCAAGGGGGACCAGGAAGTAAACCACTAACTCCAGCTGAACTCCAGAAGTTGAAGCTGAAGAAGATGATGGATGAGCTGAATGAAGAAGGTGACGGACGAAGCGCCCCGACTGTCAAGCTAGGCGATGCGTCAATGGCCGCACCTTTCACCGCAAAGCACTCTTCAGTCCGACCCACGACTGATATCATCAGACAAGGTCGAAGTACCTTGGTAACTACCCTTCAAATGTTCAAAATCTTAGGGCTGAACTGTCTTGCTACTGCATACGTTCTCAGTGTGATGCACTTGGACGGCGTGAAGCTCGGTGATATGCAGGCCACCATAAGTGGAGTTTTTACCGCAGCTTTTTTCCTTTTCATCTCGCATGCGAGGCCGTTGAATACTCTGTCAGCCCAGAGACCACATCCAAACATTTTCAGTCCATACGTCATTCTTTCTCTGCTAGGGCAATTTGCGATTCATATCACATTTCTGGTAACAGTAGTGAATGGCGCAAAGAAGTACATGCCCGAGGAGTGTATTGAGCCAGATTCGGAATTCACGCCAAATCTTGTCAACACTGTTTCGTACATGTCGAACATGATGATTCAAGTTGCCACCTTTGCTGTCAATTACATTGGACATCCTTTTAACCAAAGTATCCGAGAAAACAAGCCATTCTACTTTGCCCTTACTTCCGCAGCGATCTTCTTCACTGCCTTACTCTCAGACCTGTTTCGGAGCTTGAATGACTGGTTAAGATTAGTTCCCTTGCCCCAGCCTTATGGGCGCCAAGTGCTCGGGTACGCCGCCGCTATGGTTGCAGGCTGCTACTTGTGGGAGCATTCCTTGCGATGGGTGTTCCCTCCTCCATCGCCAACGAAGCCCCGACAACGGCGAAGAGCAGTTTCCAAACCTTTAGAATCTAAGAAACGCGACTGATGTGTAGGGATACCTTATGTCATTCTTTACCATAAGCTATATGGTAGTAAGCATCGTTCAATGCGGTTGTCAGATGCCAGCATGAAAAATTTTGACCTTACTGAAGATCCCATGCTGGTATGCGTGAATATCAATCTCAATAATTTTTCTTGCTAGGCAAGCACTAGAAGTTTCGAGGTGAAGCAGGTGTAGTGTTTCCACGAGTATTTTTCCGGGCCAGGCCGAAAGTCTTCAGTCTGTCAGACGTAGCTGTATTGTGATTGGGATGGACAACCCTGTATCACAATGACGATACATATGTTAATCCACGTGCTGTTAGATGTACGGAGATTATTGTCAGTAGAAGTCTGACCTGAATGAGGAAGAGCAACGACTTAGGGACCCTCCCGCCGCACGGATGGGTAGCGCACTTGTAATGCTATTGAATGCGATTCCCCATCTCTCCCGTTTTGAGTACGTTGTGGCAGATGTCTTGCTTTGCAATATGACGGATGTGACGAAGATGTGACTGTGTACCATGTCTGCAGTAGGCATTCAACTTTATCATACCTACATCTTTGTACTGTACCGAGATTGTCATTGTGCACGGGAGGAATTGTGGGTCAATGCAGCCGTTTCTGAACATGATTTTATTTGTGAAGTGATCCTTCTGGTACGTCTTATGGCCACCGGAATCAAGTCGTACACGCATCACTTTGGTATCGTACTTTTGGAGCTACTCTGGACCATCAGCGTCCATCTGACTTCATCTGCCCTAAGGCTGAAAGAGGCCTTACCTTTCTGGTCGATCACGTTGAGAGTATCTTGGCGTCACCAAACAAGACTGTGGGACCTTGACACCCTTAGCGAACGTAGTGTCAGTCACATGGTCAACGTGATGATACGGTTTACAAAATTGGCTTCATTCTTTGTGACATCAGACTCGAACTTGTAAGCATGAGTGTGATGGAGGTCCCATGAATACAGCGTATTGAGGAAACACCGCAAATGTACTATGGAGTCAAGACACTTACACATTAGGGACTTGTGCATCACTGATACAAGGAGCATCTCCGTGTTTCACGTTCGGTTCGACACTACTATCATGTGAGTGGTAACGTTCCCATCACTTTGTTGTGTATGTTACACTGGGCTGTCAACTTAGCCCTCGGTAGGAATTAACGTGGGTGTTCACTGACGTCGTTCGCGGAGGATAAATAGGAATTCATCAGCAGGTTCTAGATGGGTTTAAATCTGACTTCGTTCTCATTGTAAAGCTGGATGGCTTGATTCTCATTCCAGAGTCTGTCTGGCTCAGAAAGGATGTGCACAGAAGTGCAAAAGTGCAAAAGTGCGCCTTATCTAAGAAATAGATAACATAACAAGTAAAGGCGTTCAGTTTCTCGGGCCGAATGGTGTGGGAGAAAATAAGAGTGGTTGATGTGGAGGAAACCTTGCAAGGCAACGAATCCGAAGGAAAGGAAGCGACCTCAGACCGGATTGCATACGACCCCGTCTTGGCTGATTGCGACAGGTAATTGCGACATAGAGCCAACGCCATCGATGACAATCAAAACTTTGTTGGATGACAGGAGTGATCACTTCTCACTACAGTATAGGGCCTGACCAACTTCCAATTGTCGATGCACGTGCGTCTGCCTTTCCATCAACTATCTCATCTCGTCTCCTCTCTTCCCAGTGGGATATATACTCCATAGGGGCCTAGTCTCTGTTTCCTGTTGGGGCTCCTCATCCTCGTAGCGCGCGCTCGATGGGGGCGTCCTCCTGGTCTTCAATCATCATACCTTCTTCGTTGTCCACTTGGCCCCGAGTCTCTCTCATCTCATCTCATCACAGACGACACCTCGGCAAATGGAAAACCAAAGTCTTCAGGACAACGAACCATCGAAAGAAACAAAGCTCTGATTCTTATTCGTACCTGGTTTGGTACCGAGCTCGGCTCAGCTCATGGACGGACGAGGACACTTTCTTCTTCTTCTTCTTCGTTTCTCGGCCACCGAGCGGAGCTGGAAAGTGCTCGGAAACAAATCTCGTCATCGACGACAAAAGCCAATGGGCCCTAAGGAAAAAGTTCGTCCGAGGTCGCCGCTTCGCAGGAATCCCCAACTCGACCCTGACCTTATCGCGAAGCCGAGCCAGCAGATAACGATCACCATGACCATCGTCATCTCCTCCTCCTCCTCCTCCCCCTCCCCATCCGCCTCCTTCTGCTGCTGCTACCCGTCCTTCTCCTCCGTCTGCCCAGGGTACCGGCCGTCCCCGAGAGGCACCTCCTCCAGCTGACCCCGTCCGTCCGTCCATCCATCTGTCTATCCATCCATCCGCGGACAGAGAGACGAGGGACGACGACGACGATGATGATGTGGCGGACACAGGCGACGTGGGCGAGGTGAAGGCGAGGGCGAGGGAGGTGGGCCCCACGGAACACGTCGCCGCTCCGACTCGTGACTCCAACTTTTGTCGTGGAGCGGGCGCTCGTCGCTCACCTGACCGCCTCGAGGCGCCTCGCCCCGCCCCGCGCGGCCGATCGTAGCCCCCACTGTGCGCGGGTGCACTTTGCTCTGCTCCATGGGACATGGATGACGCACGCCGGCCATTGGCTCCCCTCCCCTGGAAAGCCACGGCATGGCCTGGGCTCCATCTCCATTCCGTACGCCCCAATACTTCCCCTACCGTCCCCTACCGCCCCTCTCTCTCGCTCTCTCTCGCTCGCTGTGCTGCTGCTGCTGCATCATCACCATCATATTACACTGTTGATGCAGTGCTGGCCACCGTTGCCTCGTCTCCATCTTCTCGTCTCTCGATCCCACACCACTTCCAATTACTTACTTGTTTGTTGGATTGCTAGTCAAGGTCGAGACGACGACGACGAGGATGGTGATGATGCTTGATTCTGATTTCTTCTCCGTGTCCAGTTACAGACTGAAGCCAAGGGTCAGGTGTCGAAATTTGGAAACCAGGAAGGGCTCTGTTGGGACTGAGTGAGCAGGAGATGAGAGATATGTACAAGTCTCGTCCTCCTGCCTTGGTGGACGAGAGGTGCTATCTAGCTCTCTCGCACAAAGGGGTTTGGATATATCCGGCCAGCCAGCGGGCAAACATGGATTCCCACTGCTCAAGGTGGCATTTGTCATGTACGTAAGACTTGATTTGAAAAAGGTCGACTGGCTTTTGGTCCGTTAGCGGTTCGCCCCCTTTTAGCACGAGAAAGAGGACCCCCATCCGTCCATCAATCCAGACAAACAATCCTAACTCTACAAAACATACATCAACAACAACAGCTACACTCCATAGATCCGAAGACTAGCTCGGATATCGACAGTGGAGAAATCATTCAGTCATATCTCTTTCACTTTCTCTCTCTCTCTCCTTCGAATTCTATCTACCTCTTGAGTGGATTGTCGCCGTGGTAGTTTTGACGTCTTGACCTTTCGAGGCTCCTGATGTCTTCTTCCTGTTACTGTACTATTGCCAGTGACACATGACTTTCATTCGACGGGAGGCAACTAATGAACGCATCCTGCCTTCCCCTGTCTGTCCCTGCCTCCTCCATTTGGACGCACTTTGGATTGTTTCCATATTACTTTCTGCAAATTGGAGAAGTCAGAGGCGATATTTTCAGAATCTGACGGATGCCGAGGCTTCTACCTCCCTCGATCCGACGGAGACTGATCGCAGTGGGATGCAGTCAGTCAGTCAGTCCCCAATGACCGTGCATGGATCCGGACGGGAAAGTGCAGCGATGCGATGCTGCCTGCTCTGGGTCCACGTCCATGACGACGATTGAGGATCCAGTCAAGCGATGCGATGCACCGTGAGCCCAAGATATCATGGCACAGAAGCCCGTCGAGTGATTTGCCTGTTTGGGAGGGCGAGCGAGGAGGTTCCCTTACTATAATTGCAGAAAGGTGCGCGACTGCGGGTTCGTTTTATTCGTCGGCTCTTGTGGCTTTATGACGATGAAGCATCTCTCTCTCGGGCTTCTGACATTCAGATCCCATCGGCCTCGTAACTGGTCTCCTGCAACTCAGCCTTAACAATCAAGTTGTAGAGACATGAATGAACCTGACCTGTACTCTACTGTCCCGTCCTATAAAAGGTCCCAGTTCTATTCACTCCTCTCTCCCTATCTGCAATAAATTCGGAGTACCCTGGCTTGTTGCAGACATGGAGATTTCGCATTGATCTAGTAACTTACTTCCCTGTAGGAGTGACATTGACGCACCAATTGCACTGAAGGGAAATTCAGTACAAGGTATAACTTCCACCCCTCCAGCACCTAGTGTTGAACAAAGCACTTCGTGCTTGAGAAGATTCAATTCGATTCACTCGCAGTTAAAATGTGTCCGCTGTGAGTGACAGTTTTATTACATCTGCAATTGCCCATGGAAGAGGGCCAAGTGCATAACAAAGCGATGCGATGACCCTATCGAAAAATTGGAAAAAGCGAAGAAAACAAATTTGGAACTATGCCCCATGCCCCGATTCACTTGGGTGGTGTTAATTTAGCGGAGCAGGACCCAAGCTTTTGAAAAATCTGCTGGAATCGATTGCACTTGTGAGATGTGTGGACTGTGTATGATAGTGTGTTCCAGTGCAGGCAGTTGAAAATTTATCGTGAGAGATTTAACTTGTTATGGAAATCACGTATATGAGCTAGTTTCTACTATGCACAACTTTCTGTTACTCTCATAAGAGGCTACACGCAAAATACTGAAAGTTTTATAGATATCTAATTTTGCCTCCGTATAGAATTAAAAGTAGCTTCGACGGCTGTGGAGTTTCAACACTGCAATCTACGCATTTCCGGTTCAAGCACATGCTCTGGTCACCTGTATATAATTATTCTACTAGGGTACAAATCTGGTGTAACAAAATTAGTGCAGTAATCGGGATCTCAAGTAGCCCAGAAAATAATAGACGGTAAATCCTTAAGTCCCATCAGTCGTAAAACCCACTGAAATATTACAATCACTCTAACAAATTTTGATGTCTAATTGAAATGGTAATGCTATTTAAATAATCCAATTTATTATTTGAAAATTAGTTATCATGGATAAGAATATATTACATTTCCAATTTTTTTACTCACATGGATATATTTCTACATACCTTTCTTATGTGAAATTTTTTTTTGTTAATAATTTTCATAACTTTGATACAATTACATGATTTTTTGATACACACAACAACAATATGTCATTTTACATTTTGATGCAAATTACATGCGTTTCTTGCACTTAAAGTATTCAAAATGTATGCATATCAATAATTATTTTATAAATTAAGTTGTGGATTGAATTTATGATAAAATAATTAGAAAAATCAATAAAGCTCCAATGAAAAATTATTTTTGATCCTTTGAATTTTTAATATTAAATGTGAGATGTAACTCTGGTGGTTGACGAGCTGTCAATGAAAGAATGGATTAGTGACGGTGCGTCAATGATGTGCTGTCATGCGACGGTGGGTTCAAGATATTGAATTACTATCTACTTAAGACTGCGAGCAAGTTGTTGCAGCCTCACACACTATAAATTGTTCCCATGGAATACTATGTGAGTGATTTTTCTCTACGAATATCGTCTAACAATTGATATAAGAGAGACGATAAGCAGCAGCGCGAGCTAGCAAGAGATCGAGAGTAAAGTGGGTGGCGGGTGTTCAATTCTCTTTAGTCCATTTCTGTGAGCGTGCTCTCCCGCGTCCGCTACTCTGCTTGTGGTTTTAGGATGACATTCATTCACTCTCGCTTTCTCGCTTCTTGGAATCAAGTTCTTTGTAGCGAGATTATCTTGCAGATTGAGAAGAGGAGCAGATTTTGAAGCGGTGGTTCGGATTGTGTAGCAACAACACTTTGATCGAACCCCAATGTACGTAGACTACAGGTTGAACATCCAAGTTTGGAAGAAATTTTTTTTGCCAATTTTGACTACAAGATTTTGGACTGCGCGCGTGAGCATCGACGACAACGTAAAGTTATGCATCAAGGTGCAATTGTACTAGGTCTGCCATCCTTTGAGGCGTATGAGCGCCTCAAAGAACCTGAGCTGGACTTTTTCATTGTCATTGACAATCATTGCTTGCTTGGTGGCAACAATTGCTGGCTCGTCGGAGGCTGAAACAATTGTGGTCTTGTAAGCTGACATAAGGTTCTTGATGAGTTCAAGAAATTGTTTAAGGAATATCATCTAGACCAAGTACAAGAATGTTGTTGTGCTTGAAAAATACAAAGAAGGTTAATGAAAAAAACATGTCTGAATTTGATAACTCTCTATACATTGCAAAGATTCACCACAAATTGAGTTCTTCATCTTTTTTGATGAGTTCAAGAATTCGTTTAAGAATGATCATCCTCAAGCCAAGGGTGTTGTTGTGGTTGGCAAGGCTATCAACTGACTTCTTCATCTTTTTTGACGAGTTCAAGAAGTTGTTTTACTAAGATCATCCCGATGCCAAGGATGTCACCGTGGTTGGCAAAGCCGAGGGAGAGAAAGTAAAAAACATGTCTAAATTTGAAAAGTATTGCTACATTTTCAAGACTCTACATAAAAAGCAAGAGTATGATAAGTCTATTTCAACTTACAAGATCAAAACCAACTGAAGAGGCATCAACTATCATCTTACTATTTATTGATGAGTTCAAAAAGTTGTTGTAAGAGTATTATACCAAGATCAAGGATGTGGTTGTGGTTGACAAACTGGAAGGAGAAAAATGAAAAGAAATCTTTGAATTTAAGAAGCCATCTACATTGGCAAGATTCAACATGAAGAAGCAAAAATTTGATGTATTTATGTTAGTTTACACGATCAAATTCAATCAAAGATGCCATCAACTGTATTCTTAATCTTTATTGATAGGTTTAAGAAGTTGTTTAAGAAATATCATTTCGAGGTCAAGGGCATTCCCGTGCTTGATTATTGCACCAACTTACTTTTTCATCTTTTTTGATGAGTTTAGTAAGTCGTTTGAGGTATATCATTCCGAAGCCAAGAGTGTCGCCATGGTTGGCAAAGCCCAAGGAGAGAAATGAAAAGAGATGTCTGAATCTAAGAATTCTTTCTACATTGACCATGTTCAACAAAAGAAGCAAAAGTACAATAAGTCTATGTGAGTTTACATTATCCAAACCAACCGAAGAGTCATCTACTGTCTTCTTCATGTCTTCTTAGATGTTTTTTAATGTAGTTAAAAAATCTTGGACTACATTTTTGTATTGGCTTTATATTGAACTCAGCTTAAAAAATCGTAGAAAAATTACTAGGTTCAAAATTTATTAGATTGGATTAATTTAAAAAAACACCTTCATCTTTTTATAGCTTGTGATCTCATATATCATCACAATGTATGCTAAAGCAAATCTTACAAGAAACTTCTATTAAGTCTGAAGATATGTCAATGTAAATAAACCTCTACAAGAAGAAATAATAAAATCTTTAAAAGCTATATGTTTCATATAATTTAGTTATGGGGTTATCACAAGATGTCATGTATGTCATCAAAATCAACTTGGTAGCACCACAATTTTCAAAGCTTCATTGTTTTCTGCTGCACAAGTTGAAGTCATATGACATTGAAATGAAGGAGGTGGTAAAATTTTTTAAAGTCAATGTATCATTTCACCTTATAATACACTCCAGTTGTTTTGTGACAAATAAATGATGCTATTTCGAGAGAATGGAGGAGTTGTTTGAAAAACACATTCAAAGAATCAATCATATTAATCTCATAGAAGACTTATGCTAGGTGAAAGAGAATGATCTTATTAGTGTGCATTTGATTGACATGAATCAAATTTAGGATGATACACATTTGGTTAAAACAGATTTGGCTTATTTTCTTGAATTCTTCGATACAAATCAAGTAAGTAAGTGTTATCAAAATGATTTTGAATAGGGTATCCATTCAAATTTGAATATGCCCATGAAATTTTTTACATCACTAATATGTACACAAGATATAGAATATCGTCATATTCTATTTATAAATTGGAAAGTATCGTAAACACGGCACGCTTGTGATGCTTGAAACAAGCTATATGGCGGATGCAATATAATCTAATAAATATGAAAGTAATGCAAACTTAGATTGCAGAGGAAGTAATACAACTGTCAACGGCAGCTTTTTTTCAGAGTCCATTATTGATCAGAAAATAATACATGACAGTTAGATTAGAGATACTGGGAAATTATAAGGAATAAAAAAATGATAAAGCCCTGTGTTTGCATGATATTCTTTTCCAGTGATACAAACTCAGATCCTGGACATTTGGGTCATGCACCCACGAAAGTAACTTGACCTCGAACCTGAAGCAAGCCTCGTGAGTTTAACCAGAGTTAGGCCAGTCAGTCACAAAGTCTGAATTGGAGCTGAAAGGAAGGGAAGGGCTCGTCACAGCACCGACTGCGCTTGATGAACTCTCGCGATTTGAATCGCGGATTCGATAGCCGCGATTCTGGACGGACGATGGAGATCGTGCGTGCGTCTGACGGTTGACGAGGATTGCGGTAGCGAAGGCGATCGCGAAACTCCTGGGATATCTATCTGAGCTCTGCTTTCGGTATTTTTAGGCCCTGCGACTGGTCTGGTGTCAGGCTGAAAATTCGGTCAGAAGGCCACGGGAAATCTGTCGATTCTGATTCCGCGGGCCAGCACTTTTGGCCATTCTATTCTTCTTCGTGCGCGCAAGTCTGGAGCCCTTCGAAATCAGCCCTTTCATGTGCATACTATGCGATGCGATGCGAGAGCGTAGCGTCGATGGCTGGCAAGTGGAACGGGCCTTCGGCGGGACGAAGCGAGCGTCCGGGGATGACGACCGCAGGCCACTTGACGAGGATAATCGCTCTGCACTGCGCGCGTGATCCGTCTTTACCAACAACGAGAAAGAACAAGAGGCAGAAAAGAGACCTCCTTTTTCTATATTCAGATCCCTCCGCTTGTCTCATGCCTGTCTGCCTCGAGATTTTTGCATCGACCAACGAGAGCATCCCATCCGTCGGGCCGAGCAGTGAGGTTCTCGTTTGCATCTGAGGAGAAGCACAAGGATTTTATTGGTAGGAAGGGTTGACAGCGACGAAAAGAAGGGAATCCTTCGTTGACCGAAGGATGCATATATTCACCATGGCATGGATGCGCGCGGTGACGATCGATGATTCATTCCGGGACTGAATCTTCTTTGAATCTCGACGCATATGACCCACCCACACCTTTCTTCGACGCACGAAATCAAGGGAATGGCTTCCGATGCGTGAGATGTGATCTAAACGTGATGAACGCTAGACTGCGAGCGATTCATTGATTGTCTGATCTGCTCAGGAACAAAGCCTCGGACACATACCTCTCAACCGAAAACAGGAATGTCTGCTCCGCGATCCTCCAGCCGTGTGTTCGATTCGGTCCCGGAGTCGCCGAATGTCCTAGAAAAGCGAAGGCCATCGCCAAATGTCGCCCCGAAAAGCAGATCCAGTTCCGCAAGGATTAGGTCATCGAGTTTCGGGTGAGCAGCAGTCGATTCACGTGATTGCTTCTGAAGCACGCTCGGTCGGCCGAACTGCGAGGCCCGAGTCCCGACCACGTTCACAGAACCGGAGGATATGTTCCGTCCAGACTGTGGTAACTTCACGTAGTACAGTAGTAGTCCCGTGAGCAAGTGAATCACTCCGTGGATGCAGTCCTGGCCAGGCCCCGGCGAGTGATCCTGGTCAGAGACTTCACGGCAGTCGGATTCTGGGGCGAACTCCCAACGCCGGATTTTCAGGTTAGACATTTGAGACTGAAAGCTAGCCAGCCTCGCAAAGCTCCGAAACGAAACTTCGCGAAAGAAACTCGGCCTGCGCTACGTTATGAAAATCCGGCATCGAATTATCAACCCCCAAAGACCGCCGCTTCCATAGATCCGGCAGTTCACATTCATTCCGCCATTCGCGAATGAACAAGACGGCATCGGAAACGCACTCACGTACGAGACGTTTCCCGGCACCGCACAGGCGAGATCCAGACAACCAGATGCGGCAAGTTCCGGGAACCGAGGGAAATTCGACGCGAACCGGAATGTGGAACCGGGAGGGGGCTCGATGGCGCAGTTTGGTGAGAATTGGGAATCAGCTGAAGCCGAAGCAAATGATTTGCATGAGAGTGGATTCCATCGGCCCATGGCCCCTACCTACACTAGGCAGCAGGCTAAAAAGCGACTCGAGGCACCCCCCGTACTGTACAACAGAACACAACGGGATGAGGACCGTGAAAGGACCAAAAGGCATGGGTCCAAGGCTAGGGGCCTACGGCGTAGGAACATCTAGAGCTCGCAGAGGGGCACTTGCAACTGCGAGCGAGCGAGCGAGCGAGCGAGCAAGCAAGCAAGCTCCGGGCTCAGAGGAGCTGGTGGGACCGGCGGGGCGAAGAGTGGGGGAATAGTGGCAGGGAGGAGCTTGGATCGGTGTTGGGCTCGGGCGGATATGGAAGATGGAAGATGGAAGAGGAGGATGGATGTGCTGAAGGCGGGATGATGAAAAAAAGTCGCAGGGGAGTGAGGAAGGAAGGAAGGAACGCGATCGTAGGGCAGATCGACCCACTGCACCTGTGATGAATGTGTTGGGGGCCAAAATAGGGGCAGGCGACGAAGAAGAGTAGGACGAGTCCCATGATGATTGAGTCGCAAATGGAGAGTATCTCGCCGGGATTCACCGCCGTTTGGATGCGCTGAATAGCCCTCGCAGAATGGCAACGCAAGCACGGCCGAGTGATGGAGGCGAGTGGCGCGCTAGCGCCAAGCATGCCACTGGTTCCAATGTGTCCCTATGATTAAGCCAAATGGTACATGCTTTTTTTAAAAGGTGGAAGAACTGCACAACAGTAAAGGCAGGCAGGCAGTCGTCCCCTCTGCTCTGCTCTGCGACTCCCGTCATCTGACCTTGACCTTGACATTGTCGAGGAAATTACTCGGCACGGAGCCCCTGTAGGTGGCGGCTGTGCGCGTAATTTCTTCCTCTCTCTCGTACCACGAGGCCCCGCTCAGGTCGGGACTCGGACTGGGCCGACTCTTCTGGCGCTTCCCCATCTCTCCTCTCTCCTCTCTCTTCTCGTTGTCGTTTTTTTGCATCCGGCATCGATCATTGATGCATGGTTTTCTGGATGGGCCATTGGTGCGCGCTTTTCCTCTTCGTCTTCCTTGTTACTGAACAGTCAAGCAACCGGACCCGGCCTGCCTGCCTGCGCAAAAATAGATCAATATTAACATAAACGCTGTAGATTTAGCAACTGGGTGGGTGAGCAAGAGTATGGTTCTGGTCATTCGCTCGTCCCCCGTCTCGTGCCCTCTCTCCCGTGCCTGCGAACAATGAACCGACGACACCAACCATCATCACTCTCACCATCGGGATCGGGTCGGGATCGGGCCTGATCCGCAGCTGCGGATCTCACACCGAGCCATCCATCGCGAGCATCGGCATCCATAAGCATGACGTGCCCACCGAGCGAATCCACTGCAGACTCTAACATTCTCGGCACGAGAGCGAGCAGAGGTTCCACCGCTGACCTCTGGCTGCCTCTGCCACAGATCCCCTCTCTGGCGGAACCGCACTCCGAGCTCGGGTCTCACCATAGCTCAATGTATTTGGCCACATTCGCGCTCTCCCCTTCTCCTAATTACAGAATGCCAGCCAGAGAGCCAGCTAGCCAGCCAGCCGACCTCAACCCGGGGTTAGGACCACTAACCAGAGTACGGCGCAGCGAGTCGACTCACCGAAGGGGTGGGAGGGTGGTCAGGAGTCTGTCTACTAGACCTCAGCACGCGGGTCCAGACCAGGTTCTGCGAACTCTTGAGTGAGTCACGACACTCGAGTCGCGAATCCAAACCGTCGGATGGAAACCTCAGCCTTACGAGAGAAGCCTGGGCCGTCGATCTCGTCACTGGTGAAATAAAAAGTGCCTCCTCGTTCGGTCGGTCGGTCTGTCTCGTTCGAAGTTCGCCGGTTCCCATTGGAGACCTGGGTCGCGAGGAGCCGAAGATTCGCGACGGAACGCGACGCGACGACCGAGCCGCCATTCGAGGGCAGTCCTGTCAAGGCGAAACGACCGACGAGGACGACGAGGACTAGGGACCGAAGTCGAGTCACCGGCGAGCGTGATGTGTACGTCCTACGCAAGGCTCGGTCCTCCAGGCGCCAGGAGAGCTGACAGGGACGGGGACGGGGAAGGGGATGATGGTACCCTAATTAATGGAGGCGAAGGGGACAGGGGTGACTGGGAGCGCCGGTGGCGAGTGTCAGCAGAAGAGGGACAGTTGCTGGCAACGAGATGCGGGGTTCGCAGGAGGAGATTCCGGGGGATCAAGCGAGGCAGCAGGCCGGAGACCGGAGCACGCAGCGAGCACACAGCCCTTGCGGGCAGTCAAACGCCGGTGACCTGAAAGGGGTTGTCGGGAGCGGATGTCGAGGTCATTTAACGACGTGAGCGCACGTGAGGCGGGCGCTAACCATTGGACCGAGGGCCCCGGGACTAGACTAGACTTCGCCGGGTGAAATTCCGGAGGGCGGAAATTCACCCGAGGGGCCGCCGGCGGACCCCACCGGGCGCCCTGCGGCCTTTTGGCGGGCGCTGCCGAGCGGAAAGAAAGCCCCGCAGCCCCCCGTCGCTCTGCCCATCTCCATCTGCATCAACACATCCGCATTTTCTCTCTGCCATCGCTCTCACAATCTCCTCTCTCGCATCTCCCTGTCGCCAGCCAGCCAGCCTGCCAGCCAGCCAGCTCGCCTCTCGTCTCGTCTCTCGTCCCCTCCTCTTCCTCCCAATCCTCCTCGCACCACGACCCAATCTCTGTCCTGCTGCCTGCTGAGAGTGTGCTGCACACACAGCAGGATTGTATTACGAGGACCGAGAGATTGTGTTTGCGAGACACAGAGACGCAGAGATCAGAGAGGAGGACGGAAGAGACAGAGGAGTTTAAGACGGACAGACAGAGGTTTGAGAAGCGAGGAGCTGCTGGCCTGCTGCTGCTGCTGCTGCTGCTGCGCTCTGGTAGATTGAACTGAGAGGGAGCGAGAGCGAGAGCGAGGCTGTCGATCAGGTGTGAAAATGGGCCGGGCTGCCTCTTGCTGATTGAGTTGTGTCGAACCTCGAGAGGGCGGAGGGAGGAGCGAGACCGCGATAGATAGATATCTATCCGGTCGAGTCCAGTGCAGGCGAGGCGAGGCGAGGCGAGTGAGGACTCGTGCAGAAAAAAAGGAATGGCATCGTCCGCGTGTAGTTTGACAGCTGGGGTGCGGTTGGGAGAGCAATCCGGTGCAGCGATATCGAAGTTTTCATCGACGACGGCGAGGAGCTCAGTGAATAATGTTGATCTGTTTGTCAAACGCGCCGGTGCTGGTGCATCCCTGGGACTGATCCCGTCCGCCGCAATTGCCACGCAATCTTCGACGCAAGACGCATCGTCTTCCTTGCGCTCGGCCGCGGGCCTTGCCTGCTGCTCTCGATTCTCGGGCCTGCGCAAACTTCCCGCCAGGAAGTCGAAGAAGATCCAACAATGGCTTCAATACACCGAAGGGCCAGCCCGCGAGGCTCAGCTCAGAGTAGTGCAGATGGCTCTGTCCACCGTCCCCGAAGGTCAGCAGGGCCTCTACGATCCTTCCATGGACAAGGACTCGTGCGGTGTGGGGTTCGTCGCCGAGCTCTCCGCCGAGCCAACACGCAGCACTGTAAGTGCCATCTGCAGCAATTGCACGCCTTGCCCTTCGTCAGATATCGAGATCTCTGCACTGCGCTTGTTTCTTTCACTGTGGCTGTCAATCTCCTCCTTTGCCCCAGCAAATCTGGGGTCGCATTCCCCTCCCCTCCCCTGCCCTGTCTGTCCTCCCACCGAGTCGATTAGTGGAGGCGTCGCTCTGCTTTCTCTGGATGGCGTAGGTGTATGAGATGATTAAACGCCCCAATCGCTTTTCTCGCCAATTCATCCGAGACAAGGCCCAAGAGCTTTTTTTTGGATGGTTCGTCTGTCGATCTCGTACAATTGCTGTGGCCCGAGCGAGGGGGTTGTCGTTTCAGTCAGGAGATTTTGTCACTCGTAGATTTCTGTATCCTACTTGCTGCTTGCTCTAGGCCACGAGTCTGACCTTCTGGTTGCTGGTCCCACTGGAATTTCGTGGTCGAAGGCCTCCTAGCAGTCGATGTCACAGTAATGTTGACAGTGGTGGGCTGCACGTCCTGGTCGTCAATAGTGGTCGCAATTTGTTAAATAGATCGTTGTTTCATGCACTTGCGACGGCGACGCAGGCAAGGATTCAAGGCAGAGCTTTGTTATGTGTCTATCGTGAGGCGAAGCTGGTCTGACGCAGAGAGTTGCCGGCGGCAATGCCCGGAGAATGGGCTACGAGTCCATGGCTCTCGAAGATCCATCGATGTGCCCCTAGATTTGAGACGACGGCCAGCGAGTCACGTCGAACAAATTGTGTTGACCAAATGATTGTGTGCCGGTTCTTTTGTGCAGGTCACAGACGCTCTGGAGATGCTCGTGCGCATGGCTCACAGAGGGGCATGTGGGTGTGAAGAAAATACCGGAGATGGGGCAGGAATTATGGTCGCACTGCCTCACAAATTTTTCTCCGCGGTAAGTCGTAGCGAATCTCAACATTTCGATTTCCGTCAGCTGGGTTTCAATCTTCTGGTTTCAGGCATGTCCTTATTCGTGTCTGTGCTAACTGAACATGGCGATTCATTGGTCTGGACTGAATCATCAGATCTCGGAGAAGGAGATTGGATGCAAATTGCCAGCCCCCGGGGAATACGCGGTGGGCATGTTCTACTTGCCTAAAGACAAGGCTCGACGAGTGGAGAGCAAGGCCGAGTTCAAGCGGGTGAGCAATGCGTCCGATGCAATCGATTTAGTGCGGTTTAATCCAATTTGACGTGATGTGGCTGCAATTTGTTAGACAGTTTTCTGTGCGCTCGACTATGTCGATGAACACTGCTTAATTGGAAGTCGGGCTGCCGCACGACGCTTTGTGTACATGCAGGTGGCGGAATCATTGGGGCATACTCTGCTGGGCTGGCGCAAAGTGAGGACCAATAATTCTGGCCTCGGGCAATCAGCTCTGGCCACAGAGCCCGTCGTCGAGCAGGTGTTCCTGTCCGCGTCTTCCAAGTCCAAAACAAGCCTCGATGAGCAGGTAAGCTCGAAAGGTCACTCCTGAAAATTGGAAATGATGCGCTTTGCCGACCATACGTGCGGATAGTTGTTGTGATCGACCAAGATTTTGCTCTTGCTGGTTCGTACAAATTCTCGATTAGTCCTGGTACCCTGAGACGTCACGATTGCCGCTTTTCAATCATGGAGATGACTACAAAGCATCTTTGCTTACCGTGCATGATTCGATGGCAGAAGGATTTATTCTCTAGCAGGTCACGAGTGCCCCGCATTCTTCCACTCATTCTGAGATTGGTTGCTGTCGTGTGGTCGGTGGGTGGGTTTATGAGAAAGAGGGTTTGTGTGGAACTTTCTGATGTGGTGTACTGGAATTGGATCGCTCCATGCAGATGTATCTGCTTCGGAAGCTGGCCATGATCGCAATCAGAGTCGCCCTCAACATGCCTCACGGCGCAGGCAAAGATTTCTACATCTGCTCGCTTTCACCGCAGTAAGTTACCCTTTCTCTCTGTTCTGATAGGGAGCCCCGCGCGACGAGGAAATTTGCTACTCTCATCGTGAAATTGTAGTTGTAGCAGTGGGGGAGTGATAGAATCTGATTCTTTATTCCATGACAGAACTATTGTGTACAAGGGACAGCTGACCCCCGAGCAAGTGCTGGATTATTATCGTGCGGATCTCGGTGACGAGCGTTTCACTAGCTACATGGCTCTGGTAAGAAATCAATCAATCAATTAATTAATTATTGAATCCAGTAAGCAAGCAAGGTTCAAATTTTGCGTGATGGTTGCCGAACTCCGTTACGCATATTGTTGCCTTGAGTTGGTGTCTAAGTAATTTGAGCTGATTATGGATGGGTTTAAAATTAGGTCCATTCTCGATTCTCCACAAACACGTTTCCGAGCTGGGACAGAGCACAGCCCATGCGTGTGCTTGGACACAACGGTGAAATCAACACCTTACGAGGAAATGTGAACTGGTAAGAATATCTTTCGCCTCATGTTATTGAATGAACTCGTTTCTTGCTGTCGCGTTGAGATGAGTAGGAAGGATTTCGGAAGTCACCGCGTTGTCGTTGCCATGCGGTTTAGTTTATCGAAGTGCGTGCTTATTGTCGTGGCGTCTGTGACCCACTATGCACTGACGAGATTGTGACGGACAGGATGCATGCGCGCGAAGGATTACTTAAATGCAAAAACCTTGGCCTCTCGGAGGCCGAGCTTGAGAAGCTTCTCCCGATCGTCGATGCAAGTTCTTCAGATTCTGGTAAGTTCGGGCTTTGATGATCATAATAGCTGCAAGGAAATTGCAATCTTCGGACCTTTGGACAAGTAGTTAATGGCAGATATGGGAGCATTTGGCCGCAGTTTGACATTATCAGCGCTGTATCACTGCTAGTATTGTGGAATCTCGTGCCTGTTTGATTATATATCGATTGGTCCACCCATGTGCAGGTGCGTTTGATGGAGTGCTGGAATTCTTGTCTCGAAGTGGAAGGAGTCTTCCGGAGGCAATCATGATGATGATTCCGGAGGCGTGGCAAAATGATTCCAACATGGACCAAGAACGCCGAGCTCTCTACGAGTACTTCTCAGCCATCATGGAACCATGGGACGGCCCTGCTCTGATTGCCTGTAAGCACTCTTCGATCCTTTGCGTATGAAATTTTCATTTCTGGATGGATTATATCAAGCAATCCATGTCTCCATGCCGAATCTGCACGCTGGGGCTTGCATATCTATCACAGCAGAATTTGGCTGAAGAGTGTGTGTGGTTGTTTTCCTCAGTTACGGATGGAAGGTATTTGGGCGCAACTCTGGACCGAAACGGGTTGCGACCCGGGCGTTACTACATAACTCACACCGGGCGCGTAATCATGGCAAGCGAGGTCGGAGTGGTGGACATAAAACCCGAGGAAGTGAGCAAGAAAGGAAGATTGAATCCCGGCATGATGTTGCTGGTGGATTTCGAAAAGCACGTGGTGGTGAATGACGATGATTTGAAGAGGCAGGTAGCTTCCAGCCAACCATTCGGAGAGTGGCTGCAGCGGCAGAAAATCACCTTGAAGGACATCGTCGACTCCGTGGACGCTGCAGATCGAGTGCCCCCGTCTGTGGTCGGCAGTCTTCAGGTTGGATTCTGGACTTCGTCTGTCTCTCTTTCACTCGATTCAGAAAAGCGAGGATTTCTTGCTGCACCGTGGACCTGTACACAATCGTTGTATTCATGAATCGTTTGTTGGTTGGACTCGCCAGGTCGGCAGCTCCGACACGACCATGGAGAAGATGGGGATCAAAGGGCTTCTGGCACCTCTGCGGGCATTCGGGTACAGCGTAGAAGCGCTGGAGATGCTTCTGATCCCCATGGCTAAGGATGCGTCCGAGGCCTTGGGCTCGATGGGCAACGACGCGCCGTTGGCCATGATGTCCGAGCGTCCTAAGCTGTTATTCGAGTACTTCAAGCAGATGTTCGCACAAGTCACCAACCCGCCCATCGATCCCATCCGTGAAGCCGTGGTGACATCGACCGAGTGCATGGTCGGACCGGAGGGCGATCTGACCGAGACCATCGAGGAGCAATGCCACCGCCTATCGCTCAAGAGCCCTCTGCTCACTTTGGAGGAGATGGAGGCCATCAAGAACATGGATTACAGGGGCTGGCGCAGCAAAGTCATCGACATCACCTTCGGGAAAGAGGAAGGAGTGTTCGGCTTGGAGAAGGCCCTCGACCGGATCTGCGCCGAAGCTCGACTGGCCATCCTCGACGGCTATAAAATGCTGGTGCTCTCGGACAGAGGTGAGCGAGTCTCGAGTCATGACTTTGTGAAATTCTCGATTTGAACGAGGTGCTTGGTCGTAGATTGACCGATTGATTGATTGACTGATTGGGTTTTATTGTCATGGCGCAGCAACCTCGCCGTCTCGTGTGCCGGTGAACTCTTTGTTGGCCGTGGGGGCAGTGCATCATCATCTGGTGTCAACCATGGAGCGGACCCAAATTGGATTGGTCATAGAATCAGCCGAGCCGCGAGAGGTGCACCATTTCTGCACTCTCGTCGGATTTGGAGTGGACGCCATCTGCCCGTACTTGGCCATCGAGACGATCAAGAGGTTGAACATCGATGGCAAAATCCCAGCCAAGGCACAGGGCGCGCTGCACAGCTCGGACGAGCTCGTGTCGAAGTACTTCTATGCCAGCAATTCCGGCATGCTCAAAGTGCTGGCGAAGATGGGAATCAGCACCCTCGCGTCGTACAAGGGGGCTCAGATTTTCGAGGCCGTGGGCCTGGCCACCGAAGTGGTGGGCCGCTGCTTCAAGGGAACCCCGAGCCGGGTCGAGGGAGCCACGTTCGAGATTCTGGCTCGTGACACTTTGAAGCTGCACGACCTTGCTTTCCCCGTGCGCATGCTGCCTCCGGGAAGCGCAGACGCCAATGCCGTGCCCAATTCGGGAGACTACCACTGGCGCAAGGGCGGGGAGGTGCATCTGAACGACCCGGTGGCCATCGCCATGCTGCAGGAGGCGGCTCGGACCAACAGCCCCGCCGCGTACAAGGAGTATTCCAAGACCATCCACGAGCTGAACAAGAAGATCAATCTCAGGGGCATGCTCCGGTTCAAGGTTGATGCTAGCAAGAGCATTCCTCTCGAAGAGGTCGAGCCCGCGAGCGAAATCGTCAAGCGGTTCTGCACCGGCGCCATGAGCTACGGGTCCATCTCTCTCGAGGCCCACACCACGCTCGCCGTCGCCATGAACAAGATCGGAGGAAAGTCCAACACCGGTGAGACTCGAATCCCAAATCCAGCCTCCCCTCTCGAGCCATTCATTCCATTATATAATATTATATCATTAAAGCCCAAAATCATGAATTGTCGTCGACGATTCATGCCATAATAATCATCAATGAAGCCCAAAATTATGTATTCTCGTCGACGATATAGGCTATTCTCTGCTGCCACTGATTGACGATCGATCTGTCTCTCGCAGGTGAGGGTGGCGAAGCCCCAGAGCGCCTGGAGCCGTTGGCGGACGGGACGCAGAACCCGCAGCGCAGCTCCATCAAGCAGGTCGCGAGTGGGCGCTTCGGCGTCACGAGTTACTATCTGACCAACGCCGACGAGCTGCAGATCAAGATGGCCCAGGTGAGAAGCGCCCGTCCGTCCGGTCCTCCACCAGTCGTTGTCCCGCAGTAGTCTCGCAGGGGTCCTCCGGCCCCGCGGTCGGTCGCTCGCTCCGACGACATCTTGCATGCATGCACGTACGCCTGACTGAACTGACCGGTCGGGATGGATGGGAATTGATTTATCCAGGGGGCAAAGCCGGGCGAAGGTGGCGAGCTACCGGGACACAAGGTCATCGGCAACATCGCGACGACGCGAAACTCCACTCCCGGCGTCGGGCTCATCAGTCCTCCTCCGCATCACGACATCTACAGCATTGAGGACCTGGCGCAGCTCATCTTCGACCTCAAGGTACGCGAGAGGAGAGCGTCATTGCGCCGACATGGAACTGTGAATTGTGAATCGTGAATCGTGAATTGAGAATTGTGCCTGAGATTAAAGGCAGAGTCGAAATGGTGTGGAATGTTGCGTCATTGCTTCGTGAATCTGGTGCGTCGGGTTCAGAATGAAGTGATCAGAATGGCAATAGAAGATCGCATTACCGACATGGAATTGTGAATTGTGAATTGTGCCTGGGATGAAATGCATGAACGAAATTGCGTAAAATGTCGCGTCATTGCGCCGACATGGATCGTGATTTGTGCCTGGGATGAAAGCTTTGTGAATCTGGTGCGTCGGGTTCAGAACGAAGTGATCGGAATTGCAATAGAAGATCGCATAACCGACATGGAATTGTGAATTGTGCCTGAGACGAATG
Organism: Marchantia polymorpha subsp. ruderalis; assembly: GCA_037833965.1. Lineage (NCBI taxonomy): Eukaryota > Viridiplantae > Streptophyta > Marchantiopsida > Marchantiales > Marchantiaceae > Marchantia > Marchantia polymorpha. The sequence goes on along the minus strand of AP031351.1, from coordinate 26,469,156 downwards.
GCAGAACTCTAATGACATTTAGTGACTGGAATGGCACCGAACGAAATGGCATTAGCTCTCGTCTGACGCCGGCACGGAATTGTGAATGGTGCCGGGGATGAAATGAAATGAAATGGCAATTGCTGTCGAATGACGCTGTGGGGATTGGTGAATGGGGAATGGCAGAATTCGAATCCCGAAGCGCGGATCAGCGTGAAGCTGGTGTCGGAGGCGGGGGTGGGAGTGGTAGCGAGCGGAGTGGTGAAGGGGCACGCGGACCACGTGCTGATCTCGGGGCACGACGGGGGCACGGGCGCGAGCAGGTGGACGGGAATCAAGAACGCCGGGCTGCCATGGGAGCTGGGGCTGGCGGAGACGCACCAGACGCTGGTGGCGAACGATCTGCGCGGGCGCACGACGCTGCAGACGGACGGGCAGCTGAAGACCGGGCGCGACGTGGCCATCGCGGCGCTGCTGGGCGCGGAGGAGTTCGGGTTCTCGACGGCGCCGCTGATCACGCTGGGCTGCATCATGATGCGCAAGTGCCACCTGAACACGTGCCCCGTGGGCATCGCGACGCAGGACCCCGTGCTGCGGCGCAAGTTCGCCGGCGACCCCGAGTACGTGGTGAACTTCCTGTTCATGGTGGCGGAGGAATGTCGCGAGATCATGGCCTCGCTCGGCTACCGCCACATGGACGACCTCGTCGGGCACGCCGAGCATCTGGAGGTGGACCCGGACGTCATGGACAACAACAGCAAGCTCGAGAACGTGGACCTGTCGCTGCTGCTGCGCCCGGCCGCCACCCTGCGCCCCGACGCCGCGCAGCGCTGCGTGCAGAAGCAGGACCACGGCCTCGCCGACGTGCTGGACCGCACGCTCATCCGCCTGGCCCTGCCCGCCCTCTCCCGCCGCCTCCCCGTCTACATCGACCTCCCCGTCTGCAACACGGATCGTGCTGTCGGAACCATGCTCAGTCACGAGCTCACCAAAAGGTACTCTTTGTCCCACTCTGTCCTCCCAGCAGGTCTCGAGTTCAGCTGGTGCCAAGTGCAGGGGACTGAGGTCTCTGAGGTCTTACGTCTTACGTCTGGTCTCGAGTTCAGCTCGAGAAGCTGGTGCCCAGTGCAGTGGACTGAGGTCTTACGTCTGGTCTCGAGTTCAGCTCGAGGGGCAGTTTTGTCAGATATATAGTCATCTTCCAAATTCCAGGTTCGAAATTTTAAGTTGTAAAATGAACATAGAACTTTTACTTCTCCAACTTTCAAATTTTATAATCAACTGGTCACATTAAGCTTGCCATGCCTTCGATGCATTACACACTCTACGCTGAAATCATCTAACTTAGAGCAATTTACAAGTGGACTAAGGACTGAGGTCTGGCCTCGAGCTCAGCCCGTGCGTGGGGTTGGTGAAAAACCAGGGGAGAGCACTGAGGTCTGAGGTGTGGGATGATCTCAGCTCGGGAGCAATTCAATTGTGAAATCTCAATTGTGAAATTCATGGCATGCGAGCGAGTCTGACGTCGAATCGGGCTTTCTGCAGGTATCGGGCCGAGGGGCTTCCGGAAGGGACCATTCATGTGAAGCTCTCGGGCAGCGCAGGGCAGAGTTTGGGGGCATTTTTGGCACCAGGGATCACCTTGGAGTTGGAAGGGGACTCGAATGATTACGTGGGGAAGGGGCTGTCGGGCGGCAAGGTGGTGGTGTATCCGCCACGGTCCAGCACTTTCGATCCCAAGGAGAATATCATCATCGGCAACGTCGCGCTCTATGGGGCCACGAGCGGCGAGGCGTTCTTCAATGGAATGGCGGCCGAAAGGTTCTGCGTGCGTAACTCTGGCGCCAAGGCCGTCGTGGAAGGAGTGGGAGACCATGGCTGCGAATACATGACCGGAGGAACTGTGGTCGTGCTCGGGAAGACGGGCAAGAATTTCGCCGCTGGTATGAGCGGAGGGGTGGCCTACGTTCTCGATGTGGACGGCAAATTCCCATCCCGGTGCAACACGGGCTTGGTGGATCTCGACAGGATCGGCAGCGACGACGTCGAAGATGTGATGACGCTGCAGACCATGATCCAGCAGCACCTGCGGCACACTGGCAGCAAGCTTGCCCGAGAAGTGCTGGCCGATTTCGACTCTCTTCTGCCCAAGTTCGTCAAGGTCTTCCCTCGTGATTACAAGCGCGTGTTGGCCGAGCTCAAGGCCAAGAAAGATGCGGCCGAGCTCGAGGAGAAGAGTCTGGCGGGCAAGGATGCCTTCGAGGAGCTGAAAAAATTGTCGGCCACCAGCAATGGCAGCGGCAAGGGCAATGGCACTGCTAACGGGACCGTGGCCGCTGCGCCGACCAAGGGCTCGACCAACGGAGCATCTGCTGCCTCTTTGACAAAGGTGGGTCTTCTCTTCCGATGAGTGTTGCTGTCGTCGAGTTTTTGATCGAGTGTGTTGGGGGAGCTCGTTTTTGATCGAGTTGTTTCTGCCAATTGCAGGAAGAGAAGCCGGTGGCTGTGACGAGACCGTCGAAGATCGAGGAAGCTGTTAAACATCGAGGATTTGTGAATTACGAGCGTGAGGCTCTTCCCTACAGGAAACCCGAGGAGCGTCTGACCGACTGGAAGGAAGTCACAGCCCAAGGCAGTCAAGATGCACTCTTGAAAACACAATCTGCTCGGTGCATGGATTGTGGAACTCCATTCTGTCAACAGGTTAGTGAGAGCTCTGTGTTCAGAGTGCAAGTATGGAAGGAGGATTTCGATGGCGATGCTCGATGCTCGATTGCCATGCGTTCTCCCTTCGCTTTGAATCCATAGCTTGCTGTCTGATGGTGTCTGTCTCGTCCGATGGACTCGCAGGAGAAGAGCGGTTGTCCTCTCGGAAACAAAATCCCGGAGTGGAATGAACTTGTTCACCAAGGCCGATGGCGTGAGGCTTTGGACCGCCTGTTGGAGACGAACAATTTCCCCGAGTTCACGGGCCGTGTCTGCCCTGCTCCATGTGAGGGATCATGCGTGCTCGGCATTATCGAGAAACCTGTGACCATAAAGACGATGGAGTGTACCATCATTGACAAGGCTTTCGAGGAAGGATGGATGGTACCGCGACCACCGATGAAGCGCACTGGGTATGCGATTTGCGATTTGCGTTATGGAAAGTAGCAGATTCTTTGGTGGATTATTTCTGTCGATGTTTCTGTTATTCTACGGTGGATGAATTTCACGTCCTGCAGACTGATTCGTTTTCTGTGCCTGGGTTGCAGTAAAAGGGTGGCCATCGTGGGAAGTGGACCAGCAGGTATGGCAGCTGCAGATCAGTTAAATAAAGCTGGACACTGGGTCACAGTATACGAGCGAGCGGACCGCGTGGGTGGACTCATGATGTACGGGGTTCCCAACATGAAGACAGACAAGGAAGGCGTCGTGCAAAGGCGTGTGGACTTGATGGCTGCCGAGGGTGTCGAGTTTGTTGTCAACGCTCACGTGGGCAGCGACTCTCGCTATTCCGTGGACAGCTTGCGTGCGGCCAATGATGCCATAATCCTGGCTTGTGGTGCCACGAAGCCAAGGTACTCATCCGATGCCTCTCGATTCTGTTCCCGAAATTTAATCGACGGAGTAATACTTGATCAGATACTGAAGTCTGGATTCTGCTCTGCAGTGATAGCGAGACCCTGATTATGTTTTGATCATTTCTCGTCTGCTTGCTGCTTGCATCAGGGATTTGGTAGTTCCTGGGCGTGAGTTCGCAGGTGTTCACTTCGCCATGGACTTCTTACATGCCAACACGAAGAGTCTGTTAGACAGCGGACTGCAAGACGGGAAGTACATCTCAGCCAAGGACAAGCGTGTTGTTGTCATCGGAGGAGGTGATACCGGAACGGATTGTATCGGAACGTCACTGAGGCATGGTTGCAAGCAGCTCATCAACTTAGAGCTGCTTCCACAGCCGCCTTACACTCGTGCTCAAGGGAACCCTTGGCCTGAGGTACGAATCGCTCAGCTGTTTCAACAGAGGCCTCCGTGAACGAATTTTCTGTTTGATTGCGTTTTTGTATACATCTGTGATAACGATTTTTGTATTACAAACGAGCTTTCTCTTACTCAGCATGTGATTGTCTGAATTACACAGTGGCCCCGGATCTTCCGCATTGATTATGGCCATGAGGAAGCGAAAACGAGGTTTGGAAAGGATCCGAGGACGTACGAAGTTTTGACCAAGCGGTTCATTGGAAACGACGCGGGAGAGGTCACTGGGCTAGAGTTGGTGCACGTAAAGTGGGAGAAGGATGCCTCGGGAAGGTTCCAAATGCAGGAGATTCCTGGGTCTGAAGAAGTGATCGAGGCCGACCTCGTCTTGCTCGCCATGGGATTTTTGGGTCCTGAGCAGGTATGAGGAATGGCGTCCCCGTTTTCGTGAGCTTGGCCATTGAAGCGAAAATGAAAGAAAGGAAGCTATTGTGTGAGGAAGTCTGTCACTGATCAAGTGGAATTTGTCGTTGGATTTGCAGAACATCGCGGAGAAGCTGGGTCTAGAGTGCGATGCGCGCTCCAACTTCAAAGCCGACTTCGGTCGCTTTGCCACCAACTTGCAAGGCGTGTTCGCCGCCGGGGATTGCAGAAGGGGTCAGTCTCTGGTGGTATGGGCCATCGCCGAGGGCAGGCAAGCGGCAGCACAAGTGGACGAGTTCATCATGAAGGACTTCAACGAGGAGGACCTCGTGGTGGACGATAGGTACATGTCTCTGTCAGGCATGGGAAATGTGGCAGGTAATGGATTCTTGAGCGGCAACGGGAGCGGCAATGGCAATGGCAGTGGCAATGGCTCGTCCTTAGGCAAGGACCGTCAGTTCCCCGAGGGTGTCGTGGACGCGGCCGAGGAAGCTCGGCAGGCCTGCGTGGCGGTGGCTGGCGACGCTGAAGACTACAACAGCATGAGACAATGCATCGAGCTCAGCGTGGAAGCTGCGGCTCTGAGCGACAACACCATCGTGACCGAGCAGAGCTTCTAGGGACCCGAGGACTTCGACTGGAAAGCCTGTTGATGACTGACTGGGTGAGAGAGTAAGTGTTTAGTGAGTAGGCTCTTGACATTGGATCACTGGAAGAGTGGACCACATCAGCTGAGTTATTGTATCATACGTTTTCGATCCTGAAGACGGGCAGACCGAGGCTGAAAGCCGAAGTTTGCCCTGCTTCCCATTGTTATAGCAGATTAATTGGGACAGTACATATCCCCTGAGATGTAATGCAGCCGCCGCTGCGTGTATACCTCTTGGACTCGAGCCAATCTTTAGCGAATGTTCCAGAGCATATGATGTGGACGTTCCTCCTTGAAGCACCAGATAGGTAGTCTGTATTTATGCATCAGTACATTGCGGAGGTCGGTCGTTGAAGTGTCGGTTAATCTCAGCGACAGTGGGGTGATGATGTCTTTTAGCGATCACCTTCCATTCAAACCCATCCCGCACAAGAAGAGGATTCGGTCGAGACCGAATCCTGCCCAGCTCTATCTTCAAATTTTTGTTTCCATCACCTGTACAATTATAATATGTATCACATTTTTCTGGGCAGGGTATTTGCCCGCCCACATCTAAGCCATTAATACAGTAAGCCCCCGTTTGTGCATGCGATTCATCTTCCATTCTCGAGGTTTGATTTTTATCGTCTACTGCGAGTTCCTAGTTTGTGCCTCGGTGCAGTCAGTACTGTGTATGTATTGTACGATTGACTTATACGCACGACTGTTCTTTTTTTACTCTGAATCGTTGAAGTCTCTCTGCCTGGATTTGTTTATTTTCGGCCGGACTCAGAACTTTATTCGAGAAGATTGTCGACCTTGGGGCAATTATGGTAATACCGGATATATATGTACATACTTACATATATATATATATATATATATATATATATATATATACATTGTTTGTAGTGTATAGTCCTGGTAAAAATGTAGACCTTGAAAGAGTTACGTCCATTCATAGATACACAACGCAGGGTCTTACTATTAAGTAAAAATATAATTCTAAAAGTTAAGAAACATCTGCATCTAAAAGCTTGTTATTTGAGAGTTGGAAATGTAGTGTGTAACTACCAGCGACCATCAGTTGCCACATTTGTCCCTATGTATACAGGTTCATAGGTTTATTAGGTAGAAAAACAAAATTTGGTATCGCCGGTATGACTCGGTTTTGCGAAGGTGTTTTGATGGACTTTGCAACGGCAAAAAAGTGACCATTCGCTTAGAAAAAAAAAGAAAAAAAGATTGTTTTTTAACAATTGTGGTATCGTACACATATCAATCATGTGTGTCTTGGTGGCAAGCTTAATATATTCGGAAGAAAAAGATATTGCATTCTGCAGTGTAACCCTGCTTAGACTGACCGATATTCACACGTGAATGTACGAAATTGTCAACCGGTTTGCCAATCATCTCATGATTTACTGTAAATGAATCGAATGAAATTTCTGTAAATGATAAGGATGAAGTTTTTATGCTTCTGATTAATCTGTTGTGGAGCAATAATCTGATCCGAGCTATCTTTCTGCGTGCTGTTACAAGTGACAGTATCTGGAGTAGTGATTCTGAAACTTATAACATTCTACATAACCGGCTAACTTGGAACATATTGTAAAATCACAAATCCTCAACAGTAGACTTGAAACCGAGCTTAGTCGGAATGTAATATGCCATCTTAATCTCGGTCATTCTCCTACACTTTCCAGGTACCATAGAGTAGAGGCTTACTAATTATTACTCAAGTGATAATTGTGAGATGACTTGTTACTTGTAAACTATGAAATTATTAGACTTAATGTTTCTCAACGTACTATAAAAATAACACGTACTATTTGTCTATCAATTATTTGTATTGCAAAGATAACTATATCTGTCAAAAAACATGTCAGTAAATTATTTGACTATACGTCATAATATATGTTACATTTAAAATAAGTAGCATGTAGTTAAACAAATGAAAAAATTAATATTTTAGGAAGGTTCACTGCATAATTGTTGAAAATGTTCATTTCATCTTTTTTTTTTTTTATTTACAAGTTTTCATGTTTGGTTCCTTCTATCTGAAAAAATATACTGTAATCATATACAATATATCACGAATTTTTACAATAAATTAATGTGTATAAAATTTAAATGCACATGTTATAATTTATGATATAATTTTTTGATATTAATGAATGAATTTTTCTTTTCATAATTATTTAAATTTAAAATATTTCTGTGATTTAGATTTTGAATTTTTATTTTCTTATGATCGTAAAGTGATTTTCAAACCCCATGAAGTGAGTTGTCTCCTCCTCTGATTTATATCCTGATTATTATCAGACTTGTGGTTCAAATAGATGAGATTATATCATGCAAAGTATGTATATGTAGCAATTGATTTGTCCACTTTTCTCCAATGGAGAACTGTTGTGTGTGCGTCTACGAATACATGCTGCCTATTGGAGTGCCGTAAGTCAACCTTCTCTTGGCATAGATGCTCTTGGTGTTTGATATGTCATTTGGATGGTACAAAATTCTCAGCACCATGGAGAAGTACTTCCTTCAAGCTCCTCTCAAGTTGTCTAATATCCCGTAAGTGGTGCTATATTACGTCGTGATCTTGCTGCTCTAGATGGTCCGAGTGTTGACGGTGTCCTGTAGAGTTTTTTTCTAAAAGTAGATGTGATAAATTCTATTTGATTGAACATGAATTTAATTTTTATATATTTACTGTTTGAATAAGATTGACTTCATATCAAAACTTGGGAAAAAATTACTTGATGGCATAAAAGGAAATCTAACAAACTCAATGGTATCCAACAAGTTTCATTTCATACTATACACCTTTTCTCTAATGCCCTGAAGTGCATCATGTTCCAATATTTCGGGTTGGAACCTCTTCGGGTTTTTTCACGGATACAATTAGGTTGCTACAATTAGGTGCCCGTTGCTTTCTGAAACACGCTGAGAACGACTCGCCAAATTACTCTCACGGGAGAGAGTATTTGGCCCAATAGTAGCATACACTCTCACCACTATAACTAAAGTTTTCAAGTTAATTTTTTTTTATTGGAATATGGTTAACGGTGAGTTTCATGGCGGGTAAAATGGAACCTGTTGGATCCTATCAAGTCATTTGAATTTACCCGGTGTCACAGCAAGTAATTATCTCAAAAACTTTGTCTACAGAAATTGAAAATTAATATATTAGCAAGTGCATTTCAATTTTTGTGTTTATATTAATAATTAAATAAATAATTTTAATTTGTATTATTGGTTTTAGATTATATTTATAATTACTTTATTCACTAAAAATAGATTCTTTATTTAAATCAAATTGAATTAAAGTTTGATTTCAAGATAGATATGAAAAATTAGCACAATTAAAAAGTGAAAGATTTTATTCAATTAAAATTCTATTCACTTCATGAAAATTATTGAAAAATTTCAAAACTTCTAATGTATTTTGAAAAAATATTTTGAATTTTTATTTAAAGAAAAATTATATTTTTATAAAAAGAATAATTTTTTTTATCGTATTGTGAATAATTATTTTATCTTCATACATCAAAATTTTAATACATCATTAACATATTTTTTAAAGTCCATATAATAACAAAAAAGCTAAAATTTGAAATGGATGACTAAATAAATAGAATACAATTAATCATAATGAATAGAAATGAGCAATAGTTTTGAACAGAAAAAGTTTCTCAACTTAGGTATTTTACTTATACAGCAAACCTCAATCCAGGTTTGATTTGAAGTTGAGATTTGAACTGAAATTAAAACTAATCTAGTCTCATAATATATGAAGCAAAGAGAAGTTAGAAAAAATATCAACTTGAACTTCATTCGAGAGTCAATGACTTAAATGTAAAAAAAATAAATAAGTAGAAATCTAATATTGTTATGGAGTGCACAATTGAACCTATAAAATTGTCATATACGGAAAAACCAAATCTCGAAAAGCTTTCCACTGAAATTTAATCATTCTCACTGAGTTATTTGTATATCCAAAACGGGTTGTCAATTTAAAGCTTTCATGAGAGCAAATGAAGCCATCGCTAAGACAACACAAAGAAAACAATAGTGACAAAAGATATACCATCAAGTTGTTACTCTTATGCTGATTATCTAAACCTTAAATGGGATGGCAAGATATCCAAATGTTTATACATTCCTAACTAGTCACAAATGTAACCAAATGCAGATAGTAAAATTTATATAATAAATAGAAATTCATTTACTTTTCAATATAGTTTTCCATGGTGATTTATTTAGATTTGAATGGATACAAGATAAGAAGTGATTTAAACTCACTCTGAATACTCTACAACATTGATCCTCATAGTTACTCCAAAATGAACTAGAAAATGCACTTCAGTCATTCGTTTTCGATGTTTTCAAAAACAACGTCACATTGATTAAGAAACTACTGTCTATTCAATCACTTCCCCAATCCTCATCTTTTGTGGAGGAATAAAAGAAGTATAACAAGAGATTGGCAACTGGACATTTAAAAGCATCTCCTTCTACTTTGTGCTTTTGGCCTTAAAGTCTAGTAGGAGTGTGATTCATCTAGAAACAGCTTACCAACTGGTGCACATGGAACTTTCGATTACCAAGTCCTCAGCTTTATGTCAAGTCATCCACTGGCCAAGTTTATCTCCTACCAATAATTAAAGCATGACATATATTCACCACGGTGATGCTATTGGGCCAAGCCCCTCTTGCCCTTTCTTTTCATCTTTGTGATACTTAGTGGGGTGTTTCCTATCCCTTTTGCTAGATGTTTTACTTCTTACCCCGACTGTAAAACATAACTGTATATCATGAGTATTAAAACTTTCTGCATTGAGTTTGTACCTTTACTTCACACGGGAGGCTAAGTTGGGACAGGATTAATTTCCACTTCAGATGCAATGCAAAGTGTCTATCGACCAAGTCAGATGAGGTTTGCTCTCTCCAATGCACGGTGTGGATGATGCCAACTCATAGACAAGTAGTAATTTACCATCATTTTTTGAAACATGTATTTCATAAGGATATTGTGCAACCAACTGTTGCAGGTTTTCGAAGCCTCTCCTGCAACAAGACCAGCACTGTCACATTGTTTGTCTACATTAAAATCCGCCCTTTCCGAGCTCCACCTCTTGCTCAACTTAACTCTTCGAAACAGATGATTCTGGGTGAAAATGTTGGGAGCAGAAATGTCCGCACGATCATTGAAATATAAGTATGTCAGAGTGTGAGTTTATATATATATGTATGTCTATACTCTGGTGGCAGTTGAATTAACGATACTTGTCTTAATGCTGTAACTGATTTGGAATAAGGCGCAAGTGTCTAGCAAGCATGAGCTTGCAGGACAGATGTCTAAAAAATTCGAGAAGCTCGCTTTCGAAACTCCTCCCTTTGCCTCTGGGCTGGACCTCGGTTTTCTTTGCGATGGCCCGCCCAAACATCGTGCTTGTTACCCCATGCATCGCCCAATTGGATAACTTATACCGAATAGATGCACTTGCAAAACTCGAAATATGTAGATTTCTTGTTTTGATTTCTACAGACCACATTCATCAGGTTCCCTGAGGGTCATATTGGCAGTAAATATAAGGAACAAGTGGAAATGTGCGAAGGACTATATTACATGAATTACGAGTTTGTTCTTGAGTCCTCAAGATTTGAGGATTATTGGCGACATCTTTACAAGTGACAGGTTGAATGTGAAATGTCAACGATCTTCTAAACCTCCAACCTTCGATAGGAAACAGCGCTATTCTATAAGGTGCTAAAGACCATCGGCCCTCCATCCGAAGGTCTGGGATGAGGTAAATGATCGACCTTAGCATCTGGATTCAAGAGCTCCCACCTGATACAAAAACAGAGGATCGTTATGCTATCGGGCGAACCTTGACGTAAAATACAAAACAGTGTAAACGGAGAATGTTTCTCAATGTAAAACACCATGATTTTGGTTGCCACAAACAGGTGAGGCAGTTATCATAATCCCCATATTAGGACCTCTAGTCTACGTTATATCCAAAGCTCAAGACCCTCTGTCAAGAGTAGCAGAAGGCAGAGCTCCAGACACGAAACTCAACACGAGTACGCAGACATACCTGTATCCCAGTGAAAGATGATGTAGGAACATGGAAACCTGGAGCCTGGCAAACTGATTTCCTACACACGTTCTGATGCCACCTCCGAAAGGATTGAAAGCTTCATGATTTACGTCTTTGGCCTGAACAAATACAAACTTAAGACTTTGCATCACGCATCCTTAGCATTGTCCTGTTCACATATTTTTTCCTATATAGAGAAGAAGGGTATTGTCCATACATACAAACAAGAAGTGAGGGTGCAATGTTTGAAGATCCTTACATCCCAACGATCCGGGTTGAATCTCTCGGGTTCTGGAAAGCAATCGGGATCCATATGCGGGGCTCTTAACCAGGGCATGACCTTCCACCCTTTCGGAATCAGGTAACCTGCGAGTAACGCATGTCCTGGCTTATTACTCAATTGCGTCACATATTGATTAGTCGGCCAGATCTTCATGACAGGTATGGCGGAAAGAGTTTACAGAAGTCAAAGCTTCATAAAATGAGAGAAAATCCATAATCGCTCGAAAACTTCCAACCGGCAGGCAATCGGATGGATGTCAAAACTCACCTTTATAAGTAACATCTTGAAGAACAGTCCGGAATACCATGGGCGCAACGTTGACCAGCCTCAGAGTTTCATCAATCACCTGTTCGGGGAGTGTTTGGCATGAGAACGAATCCGAACAATCCAAAAGACTTGAATGATGCAAGGACAAGGGCTCTCCCGAGTTTGCGCCTAGACATGCTGACAGCTCTCCGGCTTACTTATAATACGAAAGACGAGGCCCAAATTAGAATCGACGAGCACAGTCTTGAAACCTTGCCTTGTGGGTGTACTTCATTGAGTTCGTATCTTCCAAAGAGAGTTGAGATTCTCCTATTCTCTCTTTGATATGGTTATGCTCCGCCTGCCAGAAAGTACATATCGTCTCAAAATTAGTAACCAACAATCGACTCTCGCTTGATTCGAGTGATGCTTACAGTTGAATGACGTGCCGCACACCGCCTCGTATCAAAACATATCAACTCCAGAACTTGAGGAGACATACAAAAAATCAATCCTCTCAGACAGGAGTTGGGAAAATCACTGTTTAATAGATGTAAGGATTAAGAATTTGCGCACCCTTAGCTTGGCAAGACATTCCGGATGTTTCGCTAGCAGAATCAGTACCCACATCATCGAATACGCGGAGGATTCATAGCCCGCTAGCATGAGCGAGATCAGGTTATCCGTGAGCTGTTCATCAGTGAGAGGCTCTCCATCAGCACTACGTGCATCCATCAAAGATTGAAGAAAGTCATTGTGGTGGACATTGGCTGCTCGGCGAGTGTCTATGATTTCTTGGAATCTTCCCTTAAGTCTTCGTCGGCTCTGCAGTCGCGCAGTACACAGTAGACAGTACGCAGTCATTCTTCACATTGTACAATCAATCAGCAATCATGCTTGACACAGTACTTTATCTGGACATTCCTGCCTGGTCAGACGGTTTAGTTTAACTGTCAGTATCTGCCTACAACTGCATCTTAGCAATCCATAGACCGCTAATCTCTCAAATGGTTGAGTTTCGATACAACGGAGGACTATTATGTCTCGTGCGAACGCACACTCTGCTGATTGTCAGGATAATTTTCAGATTAGAGAACGAATTTTCGATACATTGAGAGTTCGAATTGCACTGAACTTGGACCGGACGTCACAGCGACTCAAAATCGTGACTGTGGAAGACAGTGTCCCGTAGAAATGCTTACATTGGCAGCCCTGTAATGAGCTGTTCCCGGAAGGTAGACAGGAATTGCCCGGATCCCGTCCATGTACATGCCGTAGTCTCGCTGGATTGCATCGACTTCAGGAGAAGGCTTCATGCTCAGGAAATTATCCACGATGTTGTAGAACGTGAGCTGCAGAATATCGAGTCGTGACCAGAGTCAAGTCAGTCCCTCAATTATCAACATCATCATATACATGGAAGGCGTGGACATGCCAGGTCTGACTGTCTATAATCCTGGAGCAACTGGAGCAGCTCAAAGTACATACGTTCCGAGTGCATTCCCTGATGTTGATGCTCCCTTGATCTGCCCACTGCTTCAAGTTCGACCTCATCGACGCGTCCAGGTGAGGGATGGCTAGCCTCATCCCTTGAGGACTAGAGATGGCGTCGAACAAGTAGCGGCGCAAGCTCTTGTGCAACTCGCCCGTGACTGATACAACGGAATGCTTCCCCATGATCGCGGACATTGATGGCCATCCAGGCCCGAAGACATCATCTCGTTTCAACAGAAATCTCAGCGTCTCGGTCTTAGTCGCCATAATGGACGGAACTCCAAACATACTTGTGGTGTACAGACCAGCCTTGCCATATCTGCGCAAGAATTTCCACGTCCAAAGTCAAGAGCTGAACCAGCACATTCAGTACATTCAGTACATTCAGTTCAGTTGAGGCTGACATCAACATTCGGCATCATGCTTCAGACCACGAGAATATACCTGTCTTCTCGCGCCTGCACGAACAGGTCCGGCTTTTGATTCTTGAAGCACTTGAGAAAATCTCTCATCTCGCCAAAGAAGGGCCATCCTAACGAGCCCGGCGGCAGCTTGCTTCCCGTGGCATTCAGCTTCAGGGGCCTCACGTAAAGCCAGTAACTGAGAAAATCTCGCGTACACAGCAACAGCACCGTAGCTGCACCCAAAACTGCACTGACCGCGATTGCTATGGAATAGCTGGCCATCTCTCCTCGGTCCCGAGTTCAGCGACACTGCTGGCTCTGACTAAGCACTGACGAGATTCGAAGCATGCAAGCTGGTCCTTGAATTAGAGAGCTGAGAGTCCTCCAATTTACATCGGCTTAGACACCTTGAAGCTCTCGTCAGTCATCGTATCATCTCGGGGCAAGTGCAGTTTCGTTCCGATAGATGTCAAATCGAAAACGTGCGAGCGCTGTCAATCAAATCCCGCCCTCTTCTCCTCCTCCTACTTCAATTTCTCCCTGTCTCTCTCAGCTGGCTGAACTGATGAACCGATTGCACGTACACGGCTTCAAGTAATGTTGGCAGTCAGCCATGAGCAGCTTCAGCAGGCAGGTCCATCTGATCTCACAACCAGTCTAAGAGCACACTGCCATATTCTTATTAAGAGAGCCACATGGGCGATGGGTCGCACATGCAGCGAAAATGTAACGATTCATGGGCAGAAAAGGAGCTCAGATTCACATCCGGGACGAATCGAAACCACGAGCAAAAGCGAATGCTTCGTGCGCAAAAGCGTCTCGCAGAAAGGGCGAGGCATGTGGAGCTTGACTCCGGGGCCCTTGCTTTGCATGCAAACGGGGAGAGCTCGGGATGAATTTACAGGCGGCCAAGTGACCGGTCAGCGGCCATCGATGGCATGGGCGGGGTGTGGGGCCTGTCAGGCCTCCCCCAGCGGCGGGAGAAGCTCGAGCCGCCGCGACGGTGCCCAGCCGCCTCGAGACGCTTTCAGACTTTGCTGCGACTCAGATGGCTGTCGCACGGTCAGGCACACCGATGGCCCAGATCATAAATCCATTCTGAAATATCTCTCTCTCTCGTCTGATCGAGCAGCCGGCAGTGCCACCACTTGGCACTGCCTCGAGAATATGCTTCTCCGCATCCTCCCGACTTCTCGGAATCTCCCATTCTTGACAGACTCTGAACTTCTGAGCCACTGACTGCTTCGTCGCATCGATCTGTCTTTTGTCCCGCTCTCCTCTCGTCTTACTCATTCCCAATCCCATGGACATGTGATCTATCGGGGCCTTGCCCCATCCCCATCTCCCCACCCCTTTGTACGACTCGATATTTTGCACTCCTGAATATTTTGCAATATCTCTCACAACACTTTCTTAATCCGAGGATCCGATCGCTGTTCTCGCCTCGAATACCAAGGCGTCAAACTTTGTAGACACGGCAAATAGTCTGAGCGCAATTCTCGATCCGTTTGGCAGTTTGCATCTGTTCCACGTGAAATTATCATCACCCTCCGATCCCTTCAAATTCTCGCTGCTGTAACTTCAGAGTCCCTTCGCGCTAGTAGACTCCCACGTACGAACCTCTTGTTTTAATTTGCCTCCAGTGATTCTAGTCATTCTATGACGTTAATGATGGCGATCCGCTCCAACTTGTTGGCGACTTTCCCTTTATGAAGCACTTCAAGGCGGCCCATGAGAGTACCGTCACCTCAGCATCAACACAAACGGCATTCAACGAGATGGAATTATTTATTAGCCTCTGCCTGTGGTGATGCTTGCTCTCGATAGTGTACTGTAATTCTTTCATCATATAGAATAAGGATCTGCATGATCAACTTGTCAT
Source organism: Marchantia polymorpha subsp. ruderalis (assembly GCA_037833965.1). Classification (NCBI taxonomy): domain Eukaryota; kingdom Viridiplantae; phylum Streptophyta; class Marchantiopsida; order Marchantiales; family Marchantiaceae; genus Marchantia; species Marchantia polymorpha. The sequence goes on along the minus strand of AP031351.1, from coordinate 26,453,747 downwards.
CGCCTTGAGTAGTACGTGAGCGAGAGTAGAGAGGACAGTATGGTGAGAGCATTCCTAAGACCATATGTAGATATTAACACATCGTGCATGATGGTACAAGCTCCTCTTTCGTTTCAGATGTTGGTGTATAAAATTCAAAATTATTATACAATGTTTTTTTAGTGGCTAGTTATCCCCAATTTAGTCTAATGTTTCTCAGTTTAAGCATTACTTTTCCCCCTTTACTACTCCGTGAATACTATATCACAAAGCTCTGTGGGGTATAGTATAGTATCCTGAGCGATAATTAGCCCAAACGGAAGGATAATTAGCACCTCCCTAAATATGTGTCTTGAAAAATTTGGCTACTTGTAAGGTTTGAGATTTATAAAATTATTTTACTTATAATTTTGATGGAATTCTCTCAAACATAACAATTGGTTTTATAAATTTATAATCTTTTCCAGGCCTCCGATCTATTGAAACCTTATTGAAAATTAGTGAATGTCAAGACTGAAAATCAAGAGTGTTTTAAAGTTTTAGCATATACTCAAATGTGATATGAAGGGATTGTGCTTTTTCAGTTAGTTTTTTGCTTTAAGATTTAGTTCCAATTTTCCTCATGGTATCAACAAAAGCCGTGAGTATGTATCTCTTGTATGATTATCAATCTTGTACCTCCTAAAATAACTCGCACGTGAGCAAATTAAACAAGTTTCATGATTGGAACACTTGATTTGCTCATGTGACTAATCCTCCAAGCATTTGTCAAATTTCAGATCAAACAACCCAACCAGGTTGTGATTGCGGAGGTGAGAAAAGGCGTGTCGGTGAATCTTTCTTCTATTTAAGTCTCGTACGCAACCCACTCCACTTCTGTATCGAGCTAGCGGATGGGTGAAGCGTTGCCGGTAGTTAGGCAAAGCTCGAAGCGCCATCAGTCGAGAAAGGAGTCTTGCACATTCGAGAGTGCGAAGCTAGTCAGACATGATGGATGTGAATGGCGGATTTGCAACAATTATTTTAGATTTGTGTTGTAGAATCAAAGAATTGCTTGCGCAACTCCTAGATCCTGAAAGTTTCTTGATTTAAAGAGGAGTTTGAAGCCAGCAGGAAAAGGGAGATCGCATTATGGTGCAATCGCTTTTCTCAACGCAAACACATCCTTTGCAATTGCAAGTGAGACGTCGAGAACGGAACATAGTGATTGGTAGGAAGGAGGCCGGAAGAAGAGCCTTGCAACGGAACGTGGACCATTAGACTGACGGCAAGAAGAACAATGTCAAGTGTGGAGAGAAGTGATAGATTCCCAAACAATATTGATGATGGTCGAGAATCTTGAGTTCAAATCTATACGGCACTCGAGAAAACTTAAAGAAATGACATAGATTCAAACTTTATGATAGTAAAACTTGATTTCGCCTATGAAATCGTTGAGTTGAATTGAATTTTGATGTGGGCCAAGTCGACAGAGACGAACAAGAGAGTGAAATTCGTTTGGTACTCTTGATTTTTGAACTTGACTTATTTTGCAACCATCTTGCATTCAAATAATGTGTGTACTTCATCCAAAGAATGATTTTAGTTGTTGATATCTAGGAATTCATGTTTTACAAACTCTAGCTCGCCTTCAATCAATTGTCAAAAAATATTTTACTCTTCATTTTCTTAAAGAATCAACTAACTTAATTTTTTTATTTGTTTTTGTTCCCAATGTTTACTGTTTTCACTGTTTGTTCCCAATGTGTACTTAACTTTGTGATGCTCCATAACTTTTCAAATGCATGAATTCTTCCTTGATTGATTTATGTTTTGTCTTTTGTAGCTTCATCCACTAATGATTCCTATAGAAGCAAATTTTCTCCAGTAATCTATTGTCTAGCTTTTAACTTTCAATTGAGTTATTGAGTTTTCACACTCTTTTCATACTTCACAATAGAATGGCATTTTATTGTGGAGTTCTTCACTTTGCATTGAAGTTATTGTGTTTTCACACTCAATCATAGCTTGCCTACTTGGTCACTACGAATTAACAAATAACAAACCATTATCTCGTTATCTAGCCCAAAGTGAGTTGATATGACATTAAACATGACACAAAGTAGATCATATTCACAATATGACAAGGATGTAGAGCATTTTTATATCCAAAAAAAGATCCAAATCTATAGCTAAATCCTAAAAAAGCAAAACAAATACCTATTGAATATTTGTCAAAAAAAATTAAGTGCAGTTACATTGTTGTGTAAGTACTATGTGAAAACCAAAGTTGATTATCTTCATATAATCAATAAGGCTTTAAAGTTTACTTTTGATGATGATGATATGCTAATCATATACTATGATGCCAAAATCTTGCACTATGCAAAAAATATTGATGATGTATGAATTTTGAACATTAATTTTTATAAATCACATTTATTTTATTAGAAATTTTGTTAAGAAGTTTTCAATATTATATGATTTTCATATGAAAATTGATCAATCTTGTAAAGTTAAATTTTTTTTCATAAAAATCAAAATGCTTAATGACATTAAACGTATTTTGATTCAAGCCAAATTGATGCATAATATCTAAAAAAACTGAGTTTTCCTCTGTATAATAAAATTAAAAAATCTGAAATGAAAATCTAAAATATGACGGAGAAAATTGCCTTAAAAATTATTTTGAATCTAGATTTTTTAATAAGTTGAGATGACAATGAAAAATGTCGGAAAATATGGGTCGTCGATATTCATGCTTTGAAAAAGTAATGTTACATGCTTTGGAATCGAGTAGCATATGAAATTTTTGTTTGTATGAATGATTCTTTCAAGTAGATCTTGCTCATTGAAAGAGTGGGAGAGTTTCTAGACTCTTTGTACTGACAAGAGAAAATCTTCGCTCACGGATATGGTTGTGGGTGAGTTTGATCCTTATGTGATTGATAATCAAGAAGTAGCACCGGTAGTGATGGACATTGGGAGAATTTTGATCATTATGTGATTAATCATCAAGCAGTAGCACCGGTAGTGGTTGAAATTGGGAGAAATTTGATCATTATGTGATTAATCATCAAGCAGTAGCATCGGTAATGGTGACAATTGAGAGAATTTTGATCATTATGTGATTAATGATCAAGCAGTAGCACCGGTAATGGTGGAAATTGGAAGAATTTTGATCATTATATGATTAATCATCAAGCAGTAGCACCGATAGTGCTGGAAATTAGGAGAATTTTGATCATTATGTGATTAATAATCAAGAAATAACACCACTAGTGGTGAAAATTGTGAGAATTTTGATCATTATGTGATAAATGATCAAGCAGTAGCACGGATAGTGGTGAAAATTTTAACCATGAGATTTATTCAATCAACATTGATAAAAACTTTGGTGATTAAGCTAGTTAAGATTAACAGTAAACTCAATCCAACTTATCTCTTGATCAAAGTTAATACTTTGAATAGATTGAGACTACAATGCACGAATTGCATAGGAGCACATAGAGATTTTTAGTTAACTCTATATGGTATTAGTCTATACTGTTATGGCTACGACTTAGTTCTAGTTAACTCTTATTAAAATAATAATTTTGTGTTAGATTATAGTCTAAAATGTTCCGCAAAATAATAATGTAGATTAGAGAGGTTATTGAGATTACTTAACATGAGTGAAGAGGTAGATTGTTGAATTAACTTTGTATGTTATTACTCTATCTGGTTATAGAAATAATAATATAGGTTAGAAGGTTTATTGAAATTCCTATAACACAAATTAAGGGAAAAAGTGTTGAGTTATCTCTGTATGTTATTATTCTATCTGTTATGGTATTAATAATATAGATTAGTAAAATTATTGAGATTATTTAACACAAGTCAAGGGAAGATATGGTTTTTATTTATCTTTGTATATTATTAATCTATCATGTTATGACTACGATTTAATTTTAAGTAACTCTTGTTTAAAGAAGAGCTTTGTGTTAAGTTTCTGTCTAAAACTTTTCGTAGAATAATAATATAGATTAGATAGTATTCTGAGATTCTTTAACACGAGTTAAGTGGAAGATTGTTGAAATTAACTTTAGTTAAGGAATTTCTTCATGTCTAACTATTTATAGTTAAGATTGATCTTTGTTGTTGTGTACATATACCCAAGGTCTGCGTATTATTAGATAGAACTCACAGTTATACTATCATGATGATCTTCCCATGGACGCAACCCTTGAGTATGAATCACGTTATACGTTGTTGTTTTTCGTGTTGATGACTTGATTGTTAACTTGAATGTTATTGATGGCTCTCACGTTTTACGCTTACACTTCATTAATTTATCTTTTTTAAATGAGATGAATGAAATTTGTATTATGCATATTCATATCATAATATAAATAGCTTTTCAGTTCAAATTTCATATCAAGTTATTCAATTTTGAGGTGTACATATTATTTTTGTCAACTAAAGTTATTGTATGTTTGAAAATTAAAAGTTTTGATGATAGTGTATGCAAATTAATAAATGTCAAAACATGCTTATGCAAGGATGAATTTGATAGAATTTGCAATGTTATATGCATAGGATCATCCGGTTGTACTTGATAGTTTGTTTCAAGTTGTGGCCTACAAAATCTCATTTGAATCTGAAAAATTACAAATTTTTTGGATATTTCAAGAATCTTATTCAAACACTACTTGTGAAGAAGCGCATGTCTACTAAAAATGAATCCACCAAAATGTAGACTAACATTTAGAATTTTGCATGATTATCGAAGTTCTTCCGTTGCTCTTGTCCGCTAGTAAAAATACAGAGTAAAATAACCATGTTGCCTGTCGAAATTTCCTTCAGATTTAAGAAATTTAAATAAAGTCAAGAAATTCTCAACCTTGCTGAACACAAGTGAACATTCACTGTAACAATTACGTATTTAAGATACATGCCAAAAAAATGCATTTCGCAAGAATGTCTGATAATTTCCATGCAAGAAAAGATGCTAATTCGGGCATGTACAGTTCACAACACAAGAAACCTCGATGTGCGTGCTTCTCGGGACGGGGCGATCGAACTATCTTCTTTGGCATTTTCCCAACCGAATAATGAGCAATCGTTCCGACACCGAGATTTGCTCATTTAGTCAGCAATGATGGAATCCTACACTAGATTCACGAGGTTCTGTTATACTAAATGACAAGCACAGTAGCGTCCACAGAGTGTGTCCTGGTGATTAGAATTACACGCAATAGCTTCCATGCAAACATTCGCTGTCCTTTCATGAGAATGCGAGAGACCTACGCTACGAGAATCAACGAGAAAGCTTGGGCCTTGAGCCGACAGAGCGGCCACACTCCTCCAGTACATGAAACTCGGAATAGTAATGGAGTGCCGAGTGATAGGAAGACCCCATCATCATCGGGTCATGTACAGTCTCTTTCCCATGCCTGAAGGCTGCGCTTCCCTTTGATTCCTTTGTCTCGGCTTTGTTTTCTTCGTGATCGTTACCGAAAGTTGGTAATTATTAAAATGTTGTGAAGCTGCAGAACGAACCAATCTTTTCTTTGGATTCATGTGGTTGTGATCGAACTCCATGTGTACAGAATTTCAGCCCCTCCACTGATGCCATCCCACTGCCACTGCATATGAGCTGGGTAGAGAGCGAGAAGCACCTCAAGATAGTCCAGGAACCTTCAATGCCAGGATTTATCTCAGTTGGGTAATAGTTGATTATTTTGCGTGAAACAAGTATATAGATCAACTACTAAACCAAAGAAAAATATACATCTTCACCTACTGCGTTTTATTGAATCCTTGTCTTTCTACAAAAAACTCTGGTTACATCAAATATTTTTATTTATTAATAAAATTTTTCAACTTTTACCAAATAAACGTTGTCATCTAATAATAATATATGCATAGCAGTTATTAGGATCAAGCGTTGATTTTCTATGTTGAATTAAATTTACTTCATAATCAATTGTCTAAGATTCCCTAAGAGAATCAAAGATTTAGCTTGAGTCCGTAAGAGAATCGAAGTCTTTGGATTCTGGTTGCTGCTATGGTGATCAAGGATCTTGTTATTGATCACGTTAGTAGTACATCTAGTGGGACTATAACTGATGGATTATAATCTGCAAAGAATGAAGTTTGCAAGAGGGGCACATCGTTGTTTCATTGACCTTGGATATGGGTAGCCATGAAGGCGGTGACAAGGATAGTTGTATTCTAGAGTGATCTTGTTAAGATCTTGGAAGTCAACATGATGCCCAGATCTCATTCTCGTTCTATAAACATTCACTTTTTGCACAAGCTAATAGGTGCCTGGTCTTCTAATTAATAGTAGTCCGAATCAGCTCAAAATGCACTTTCAATCTTCTCATGATCATCTCAGCCTTCACAAAGAAGTCAAGACCACACAATCCTGCACAGCCACAGCTACTGTAACACTGGAGAACATCATTCGCCCAAAACGAAGCGCAAAACTTGGGTGTGCTCAGGAAAAGCATGACGTTTCCAGCCGCTCAGCACACACGTGACGATAATATATAAAGCGCTTCCGCAGATCGTGTCAAGGGCCCACCAGCACTGACTCTCGAACTCCAGTTCAGGACACCGACATCGTGCATCAAAAACCTTGGATTTCCCCGTTGACGCATGCAATTGCTAACGGCCGAACTTCACAAAAGCGGACGGCATCTTTTTAGTCCTTTCACGGGAATTTCAATTTCAGACCTGATGGTTGTGTGTACTGTACTTGCATGGTTACGTAGTAACTCCTTTTGAGATTACACTGACTCTATGTCTAGAGGAGAGTGACTTGTACCAAGTTCAAATAGCAGCGGCTCTGTTTTTCACTGGGTTTTGTCCAGAACTTAGAACTTGACATATCGGTTGTAAGGTGAATGTTTGCCTCCAACAAGGGCTAAACAGCTAACGTCATGACTTCTTTCCCGGAGTCTCCGACTTTTGCATCTTCGAAAACCGTGGTGTCCATGGACTTAGACCGAAGATCCTATTACCTAAGTTAAAAGCACAGTTAAAGTTGTAAATTCATTACTTGAAAACTATTATTGCTTTGATCTAGATATTCAGATTCGCATATTTCTACACAATTGATCTGAAATAAGCAGAAAGTGAGCATCTAACTGAAAGTTACAGTGACCAATTTGAACCACTCTTCCAACCCAAAAGAACATGCAGTACTAACTGGGAACGAGAGGAACAGATTTCTTAATGCCGATCTCTGAAATAATTGAGCTTCTTGTCCGCGTTCAAGATCTGTCAGATCTGTCAGATGATCACTGAAGCTCGAGATCTTCGTCACCATCTTTCCCTTTGCTGAAAGACACAAATAATTATCGACGAAAACACGAGTAGCACCTAGCGATCAACGCAAATAATACGTCAGGAACTCAGGGGAAATCAGAGCCGACAATACTCAATCCTCCATTTTCCTGAACTTCTCTATAGTAGCTGCAGGAACAACACCCACAATCCCAGTGTTGCATATCCTATTCCTCCTCTCTCAGGTGCGGGGCTTGTCGCCACCAACCTGCAAACTTTCTTTCCCCGGCTATTATTTCCACCTCTAAGACTCACTATCTCCTCTTCGGTCAAAAACCAGACAACGTGTCGAGTTCTCAAGTGATGGATGTCATTCGGCCCGTTCCCACATAGTGACTACGTGCACTCAAGCCCAGCATTCCTGAAAATCTCAATAAAGAATCAACCAGTAACTTACTCACGTGCTTTGCTCACTCTCCTATATTCAGGTTGTTGTTTGATCACTTACTCACTTCGACTTTGCGATTCGAGTCGAATGGAGCTGTCAAGTGGGACGAGAACAAGTTTTCCATTTTGTTCTGTGTAAGACTAAATTTTTGTGTGATGAACATACACATATCCCATCGTTGACACATTCCTGGTATTTAAGATTTGCCAGTTCACAGCGGATAAGTGCTAGTGAAGGCAGCGGACTCAGTTGTCTAGCTACAGAAAAATGAGGACATTTCAGAAATAATCATGCGACAAGCTGCCAATGGCGTCGATGAAGTCCTCGTTGAGATCCTCAAATTTATTGAAGTCGGTACACTGCTGTATATATCTATCTCCGCGAGTAAAGGTCTTACTGTATCCTCGTCTCCTCCTCCTTCATCGGCTATAGTACAGTTAGTGCTTAACATGTTCCGAAATTTCACTCCTCTAGAGAGCTTTTTCCCTTGCCAACCTCACGAGTTTCGTAGCAGGAAAGCCTCAACCCCTATATTTTATAAGTAGATACACCCAAGGTGCAGTTGAACTTCCTGATATCTACACCAAACAAATTTTTTTCAGTCACTCTACTTGTACTACGCCTGCAATACCCATAACCAGAGGCACCATCCAAGAAGATACCCTGGCCATACCTCTTCCCAAATTTCTCAGGACCCTCCTCAAATAGTTTGAAACCAAAGACCTAGATTGTCACTTTGTCACCTCCGTCTTCACCACCTCAAGCAGAGCCTTTGCTCACACATCAAGCTCATTACATTATCCATTCCGTCTAGCTTTAAGCAGAATAACTTAACAGATAATCCAAATCTTCGACACTGAGGTCAGAATGGCTATTTATGACGTTCCTGCTGCCATCTAAGCATCGAAAGCTAGCGATAACCTCCTAAGGTTGCCTTCAAGAGGTCATTGGAACAACGCAAACATCACCCTCATCAACAAGACTTTCACAATAACCACCGACAAATCTATTAACTGAAGCTCATTACATCAGCAGAGGTAAATTCTTTTATGCCTGGGAAAATTTCTCGGACACTCTTTCATATTCTGACCAACTTTGAATCTGGCCACTACAATTACAAAAGAAACAAGGTTTCCAAATTCGACTGGTCAATTCAAGCTCTCAAAACGTTTCACGGTGCTACAGATTCTTAGAACTTTCCTATCCTGACTAAAAATAATATCTCAAACGAAGGCAGTACGATGAGCAAAAAACCTCTGTCGAAGATTAAGCGGCAACTCGAGGTTCTTCAGACCTGGCAGATGTCACAGATGGACGGCTAATTTGGAAACCTAGAATCTTGTTCAAAGCACTAACATACGCTCTTACGCTTGAAACAACAACATCCTCTCCTGCACCAGAACCACTGCAGACAAAAGGACAAAGAATTGTGAGCTGAGTGACGAACGACAAATGAAAAGTCATAAGGTCAATCGTCATGCCTAATCCACTCAGACGTTCACGTTACACTCAACCACCGACTTACAAAGGCCACTTGAAGTCTGACGATTCTTTCAGAGAAGTTATGCTAGTCAAAAGGTAAAAGATCATACCTGAAAGATCGTTGTACCGACTGTCCTGACTGGGGATGCTTAACTGAGTAGGAATTTTCGGCCCTCAGCACAACTCTTGTATGTGCAATTGCATCAATACCTTCTGTGACAGAGTTCATGGAATACTCCAAAAGAGTGACTGGTTCCTACAAATCCAAAAAGGTGTTTCATACATAAAATCAGCCTTAAATTCTGGTTTTGTCAGCTCAAAATGAGGCAGACTTGAGAAAAGTTGTGTATACGATGCATGTACTTGGATGCTGCGAAGCTCAGTGTACTGGAAACAGCTTATTATTCAGAACAAAAGGTCTTCCCGTATCATATTACTAAATGTGCTAATGAATGGGGCTTCTTATGGCATACTAGGACATAAACCGCGGTTGCGAAAGCATCACGGACCCTGATACCAGGACAATCAGACAAACTTCAAGTGAAGGGAAATGAAGCAGACCTTCACTATCTGATCGACAGCTTTGTAGGCTGCATCCACAGGACCTGTACCAATGCACGACCCAATCATCTGGGCACCATCAGGTCCCACTAGCTTTACAGTGGCCGTTGAAAGTCCCATTGTACCACAAACAACCTGAAATGAGAAAATACCTGATTAGGATCGTCATACACATAATTTCTCTCATACACATTAGTCATTAGGCGACAGGCATGAAAGTCAGACACAGTACCTGCAAATCAAGTAACGACCAGATCGTAGCAGGTTGATGGACCTCATCAGAAAGAAGAGCTTCTAAATCTTCATCGGCCACAGTCTGCAAGACAGTTCAATCCATGAAAACTCGAAATTTTCCCATCCCCGAAAATCACCACATTCGCATTCATATTCAGAACCTACAAACCGTTTAAATGGAAGATAAGAGAGAGCACATCCTAATCCCTCCTGCACTGAGAAACCTGGACAGAGCGCAGTCTCATCCAGAACTATCACAGTATAGACAGATACAACCAGCATACATAAATACTCTTTTATATGCATCCTTGAGTACTTTCCGAATGTCACAGATATGCAGCTCTTCAAGTTCAAACACCAGGGTTTACCAGCTACAAAAACAACGTGAGATTCGCAAGGGAAGGAGGAATATGAACTCGTAATGTTATGCCTTCACAAGCCACAAAGGTCGAGCTTACAAACCTTCTTCTTCTCTGCGACGGCTTTGAAGCGCTTGAAGACATCATCCAGCTTTTTACCTTCAAGCTCATATCCCAGCTGAGAAAACAGACTGAAAGTTAGACATATGTCGATAACTTCAAACAATCACGTACATTGACATACATCTATATATAGTTGCGAAAAAGCCTTGAACATCAAAGAATAGACTGAGTCTTCATATGAATCAGGTCATCCACAAAATTCGTAGGCTAAAGCACCATCACAAGACTTATTTACCTGCTGTAAACGCGTCTTCAATGCATGCCTTCCACTATTCCACGCAAAATATGACAACAAACGACACAATATACAGTACAGTCAGCACGTAGAAACAATGAGGTGAACTTGTAAATCAAGGATAATACATTTTGGCGAGTATTCCAGCACACTTGATGTATGTTACCTCAACTTGCCAAGCACTAAACCAGCGTCGTCTGACCGGACGAGTCCAATTTCATCCGGAGACATGATTTCGTAGGTGCCTTTGAACTTGAGCATACCATCCTGCATGTGATTATTGAATTAGATTTCAGATCCAAAACAGTCGACTTAGGAAACTCTCACAGATACTGAGGGTCATGTTTTAGTATTGAGGAACAATGACACCCTTCGAAATTTTACCTGATGGATACCACTTTCATGAGCAAAAGCATTCGCTCCCACAATCGCCTTATGGGGTTGAACAACCATTCCTGTAAGATCGGAAACCTGCAAAGACAAGTAGTTAAATGTCAACGCCAAGGGGTACAATAGACATTACATCGATTGAGAATTGCAAGTAAACAAACAGCTCTGGAAAGAAGTTACTAGTCAGGTTGGGTATCGTACCATTCGACTCGCCACTGAGATATGCTTTGTGACGATCCCGGTGTGAAGGCCTCCGAGAAGCTGATCTCCTCGGCACTTGATTGCCATAACGACCTGTTATTAGCGGAGAATAAAAAGTTAGGCTAGCAGGTTATTAAGGTATTTACCTGGAATGCAAGTAGGTCATCACGAATACTTCGAACATTACAATGGCTTACAACCGTCAAAGGCTTACAACCACAACGTCAACAGGGCATAAGCTCATGACGTTGTAAAATAGATACCTCTTCAAGCGAAGCATTACCAGCACGCTCACCGATTCCATTAATGGTAACCTCCACTTGTCTAGCACCATTGTATGCACCCTGGAGAAGACATAAGAACACTTCAATAATGGCTTCAAGAAGTTCCTGGAAAGAGTCCTATATTCATTCACATACCTATAAATGTGATCGATAGAATGTTGTTGAAGAGAATAACACCGTTCTTTCTTGAGACAGGTCAAAGGTAGTGGAGTATATGAAACGTGCAACAAAACTAGATACAAAATAATACCAAGAAATATCGAACGTATACAATCGAGACAGAACAGCGAGCACTGTGTTGTATCGTCGCAAACCAAAGTGCAGATAATAACACGGACTTGAAACCTTCAACAAACAGGATGATACAGTGCAGCAGACAAACGCGATGACTCCGTGGGCCGTACATTGCCATATTATGAGTAGAGGACATAATGCTTGCGACCACACATGCAAATGGTCCAGAAGTAGCTTACTGAGAGTGTGTTGGCTGTGGCCAGACCCAAATCATTTTGGCAATGCGTGGAGATTATCACATTCTCAGCTCCAGGAGTGTTGGCTTTGATTTTAGCAATCAGTCCCCCGAATTCGACGGGTAATGTATAGCCAACAGTGTCTGGAATATTAAGAGTGGTGGCTCCAGCTTTAATTACTTCGGACAAAATTCGGTAGAGAAACTCTGGATCAGACCTGAGAACCGGCCAACTCGGTCGTGTTAGCTCCAGCATGCAAATTAGCTCTTATGTGTGAAAGGGCGTGTACTTTCAGAGCGAACGGACCCGTGACAGACAGTGGTGGTGGCAGCTGAACCAAGTCATACCTCCCAGCATCTTCCGGACTGAACTCCACGTCGTCGCAGCCCAAGCTCCGAGCATACGCTACCATCTCCGACGCAATTTGGATTACCTCTTCTGGGGTCTTGCGGAGCTTGTGCTGCATGTGAATTTCACTGGTGGCGATAAAGGTATGAATCCTGGGTCGCAGAGCGTGCTTCACTCCTTCCCAAGCTGCGTCAATGTCTGCCTTGTTGCACCGGGATAAACCACAAATAACAGGAACATATCCATCGTCATCCACATGATTCCCTACTTCCTTGGCGATCATTTTGACAGCTTCCAGATCGTCCGGTGACGACCTGGGATAACCAGCTTCGATGATGTCCACCCCCAATTTGGCGAGCTGACGTGCAATGTCCAGCTTCTCTTTACTGGTCAGACTGGCTCCGGGAGACTGTTCGCCGTCTCTCAAAGTGGTGTCGAAAATTCGAACATAATTGGGGTCATCGATCTTATTGGGGATGTACTTGGGCCGCTTCCTCTCGCCCGAGGAGGCACGAACGAGAACACCTCCCTGCACCGATTTCCTCCTGCTCCAGGCGCTCTGATCCGTCCTAAAAATGGACGCGAATTCCTTCCCTCTCAAGGCGAACGACGCCCTAGAGAGAGATGAACTCGAACAAACGCGAGACGGGGCGAAGGCGAAAGGCGCCACCCCGCCCACTCTCACATCCTCGACACCCTTCGGAAATTGAGACACGACGGTGGCCACATTCACGCCCGCCATCCTCACCACCACCACCACCACCACGTCGCGCGAGGTGAGCGCAGAGCGCTTGAGTCGTCGAAATGCCGAAACCACCTGGCGGATGCAACAACAACGACAAGGCAGAGCCTGCGGCCTGAGAAAGACGAGCCTCCCGATGCGGGCACTGAGATTGAAACAAGGACGAGCGCGCTCGCTCGAATGCCCTCGTCTTGAGGCCGGATTGCACAAAAGCAAGTCGAGCAAGAGCGGCGGGCCTTGGCTCGTGCTCCGGCGTCCCACTTTGCTGACGCCAGTGGCAGTCGCAGAGCGATTCGCTATCCGAGACCTGCCTTCCGCTGTACGAGACCGCAGCCCGCTTGCCGTATGCTATGCTGTGTCCCGCGGTCGGTCCCACCGGCAGCCACCGGCAGAACCGGGCCTCCAGCTAGACATGGTCACGTACCCGGCTAGCCGATTATCCGGCCAATTAACCGAGTAGCCCACGGCTATCGGCCGTAGACGCATTTCGGCTGAAATATTCGGTCGAAATAAGGATTTGTGGGTATAATTTCGGATGAATTGGCCGAAATAATCGGCCGAAAAACCCAGAGTCGGTCCGAGTTTTCGGATCGTTTTCGGTCTCGGATAGCGTTCCGGCTAGCCGTCAGCCGAGACTTGAGCATGACTACCACCAGCATTCATCGACCGGTGAGCGGACCCGAGATGCACCGGATGCGGTCCTCCCTCTGGTTCTAGACGTCCGTCCGCCGGATAAGGGGCGGGCACTTCTCACGGACGTGACGTTGCTTCGATTGCACGAAACTCTCGTTCTGATTTCTGAGTTCTGCAAAGCTGCAGAATTTCTGTTTATGTCTGCCTCCATCGCCTCCACTTTCCTGAGCCGATCAGAAAGTAAAAGGTCCCGCTGATATTGGAACTTGGCATTTTTTTTAAATGGTTCGCTTTTCCATGTGGATTGGTGGTGGCACGCATGTGGAAACTACAATGCACGAGTGTCCATGGACCTTCTTCCGGTTGACTGCGACGACTTCTATCGCATCGTACATGTGAGCCAAAACATGCCGGATCGGATCTCTTGTATGTCAATGCTTCGTACTGGCATGGGATGACTTATGCTGTAAGGAAAAGTGAAATAAATGCCGGATAAGTCCGGCACCAGATCAAACTAAAACCACTGCAATAATTTCCACTAATTGCGTGTTGGGATGGAAGCACTGTGGAATGATGGATGAGAGAAAAGTTTGATGTTTTAGGTCGTGGATGACCAGTTTTGCAGCATCAGGTTTTAAACATCGAATTAGTGTTGGTAAGTATCTATGAGCAGCTTGTATCTTCTACTTATACATTCTTTAATTTATCGTAATGGCAGAACTAAGATTATCAAAACTGATTATTTAGACCATCAACTATGATGTTTTGAGTTTGAAGTCTGGATATTTTATTAAAACTTTGCAAAACATGTTTATCTTGTTGCATGATAAACATATAGTATGCTGCTTTTTTCCTTGGGGTTATACCATGAGTTAAGTTACTTTTCTTATTGTCTTGGAATCAATATATGTTTGATTTACGGATAATTTGTATTAAAATTTTCATGTTTATTTTTTATATCTTGAGCTAAGATTGAGAATACTATGCCAAATTCTATTGCAGTGGTCAGTATTGATCACAATAACACATGTGTATGGGCACTATATTCGTATACGTATGTGACACTCAGCTGTGTTTGTGTAGTGTAGATGAAGTCTTCTGTGTGAGAAATCAGTAGTAATGTTTCATGAAGTACACATGGATGTATTGAAAAAACGCTCTTCTTCTTTTGTTAGTAGATCTTGGCCCATCTTTATTGTTTTCTGCTGTTCAGCGTGAAGGTAATCTCCTTCCATGTAATTTCTGTTCATGGGCAGAAATTACTCATCAAATATTACCTGGATCGCGGCTATAATCTTTTCGGACTTCCACATAAAAACTTGATCGTTTTTTTGTCAGTGTTAATGACTTCATCTTACAACATATAAGTTAACGTTATAATATTTAGATTGTAGGCACTTAAAATATTTTCGTGATTTATTCTTACTTTTTGTATCCCACTATAAATGTATTACTTTATCCAGGAAGGCTATAGTCCGAAGCAAGAACTATTGTAGAAGCATTCATAGTGATCAAGTTCTAAATCACACAAAAAATGTGCTCATGGAAGGACAACGAACAAGCTTCTTATGTAGGAAATGCTGAAGTTTAGAAGCTGACATAAACTGTACTTGTTACATAAGGTTCAAATTCCTAGCCTCGCATACTGAAGTCACTGTCTAGGTCTTGATATTACTAAAATCAACCTTCCTTTACAGGAGACTGCTCATCACACTGTTCCACAAATGTCAGATCTCTTTCAACATAGGGCAATCTTTGCTTGCTACTCAATGTGACCGTACCGTGCTAATATTACATCTCCGTGTCTTCTGACTGCTCGCCGCTACTTACTTCTTTCCTAGAAAAATAATGCAGATCAACACAGAATTTTGAGCGATGCACAGTCCTAGATAAAAGACTTGAAAAAAAATGTAATCAGTCTAGAGTTTACTGAGAGAAGACATAGAAGTACGGCATGCCCTTGACTCGCGAAGGTAAACATCCCGCACCCCCTTTGGTATCTGCTGAACACAAGTTCGGACTCAGATCGAGACCTTACAAGGAGCAAATGCGAAAAAGTAAAAGAACTGTCAGCCCCATGTTCACAAATGCTATACAACATCTCTCGATCAATGAGAGAAAAGAGATATTCATGTGAGTATCAAGTCGAAACTATGCACAAAAATAAGTACCAGCGCTTTCCATTGGACTTTTCATTGTGACTTATACATCAAGGTTAAGATTCCAATTGTTCTCTTCTTTGATATGTTGCTTCTTAAACTAGGAAAATCGTAACTATCTATCCTGTGTCCGACGGTGAGGCAGGTCGCACCATCCTCTTCCTTTGGCGCTGATTTGAGGAGAATCGAAGCATTTTCTCAGATATCTCAACATATATCACACGCGGCCTGCCAGTTACCGTCTCAAAGTTCGAATCTGATTTTGACCTTGCCCCCATAGAAACCAGTTCCAAATATGCCGTCTTCATGTATACGGGAACTCTTGAACAGATATCGCTACTACTGTATTTCGTGGTGAGCGCATTTCCTGTGCTACATACTCAAAATTAGTCTCTAACCACTCTGTCTCGATCGATTGCTTTGTCATTAAGATCTTAGTATACTCAAAGTAAAACGTCGGGTGAATTGACCTGTCTCGTCATGGTGCGCATTGTGACAAACTCTTCTGCCGCAGTTGGATGTATACCAACCTGTAATGACAGTCAGCCGGTTTTCTTTTTAGCACCAATTAATACTTCGTAAAAAACAATGGACTTATTTGTATAAAAAAGCCTGTAATGCACAAGGTTTCTCGTGAAATCACAAACATAAGTGAATGAACACAAGTGTATCACGTAAACTTACTGTTGCATCAAATTGGGCCTTGGTAGCTCCGCACTTTAAAGCCACAGCCAGTCCCTGGTCAAGAGCAAGCAAGGACTTGTTTAATATATTGAAATGCGAACCAGACGGAAAGAAATCGTCTTGTCATCTCAACAAAGCTGGCCCGCAGAAAATGGTACGCGGATAGAACCTTACCTGAATAATTTCAGGAGCATCTGGACCACACATCATAGCTCCCATAACCTTGTCCGTTGCCCCATGCACAATCAATTTCATCATGGTCTTTTCCTGTCGCCTGAAGCAATGCTCACAATTCCACCACAATGGCGTGAGAGGTAATATCTTACGAGCGGTTACATTCTGCTCACCGTCATTGTATGTGCAATTCAATCGTTCAACTTCACGCTTGAAAGCAGAATTAGATAGTACGCCTTACAGGTCGGGGACAAATGGATAGCCATCAAGATCTGTATCGACATGCCACATTGACACCCGACAACTTGTGTGGCTTATATAACAATATTGTATGGCTTAATACATCTCCGGGCAGAAATTTGAAGTATATACACACCCTGAAACCGTGTTCTTCATGGGGTTGAAAGATGATGTAAAGATCTTGAACTCTCCTCTGATACCGCCGTGATTAGCCTTTACCTGATCCTCCGTCAACCCCACCGATGACAATGGAGGTTGACTGCATGTCGCACCAGAACTTAAGTTAGTAGTAACCTAGAGAAACTTCAGTGTAAGACGAATGCTAGAATTCTTGTAAATGCTGGGTGCAGAAATTCGTGAACATAAGATATGCTACAACATGTTCCAAAACTCACCAGAAAACAGCGTGAGCTACATTCTCATAATCAGGCTTGGTGGGTTCCTTAAGAAAGACGGTTTTCTGCAGCAATAACAATGAATACTGTCAGAAGCAATCAACACACATACTTCTTGCTAGTCTAACACTAATGAAAATGGAGTTGAAAGACGAACTTATCAGATGCTACTATGTATCGGCACCATAGCGTTAAAAACTCCTGTCTAAAATTCATGATCACATGACTGAAGGAGAACCACCACGCTCTAATGGTGAAAGATAACGTACGGCAAAACAAGTTCCTTCCATAAGCGCGACTGGAGTTAGATTGATACGATTCGTCACGTCGCCCACGGCCCAGATGCTGGGAATTGATGTTTGAGAGTACTCGTTGACCTGCAATCAAGCAATAGAGGTACCATAACCTTGAGGCTACAAACTATGGAAGCTTCCCCGAACAAAAATCTTTCGGCCCTTCAACTAACAAAGGACCTGTTTGCAAAGAAGACCACCAATGGAACTTTAGTCAGGTAGATAACAAAGAAAATGAAGGATACAAAAAATTACTTTGATAGCACCAGCTTCGTCCAGCTCTACACCTACTCCCTCCAGGTTTAAGTTTGCGGTCTTCGGCTCCCTGCCTGCACAACGTCAGATACTTGCCTTCTTAATAAAGCTTCAATTCTAGATTGATTCGTGTGAGCACCATCACATGTCAACCTTGCACAACTGATAAGATCTTTTTTGGATTGGCTCAGTAATGCAGGGACTCCTGTTACAAGCTTTGCAGATCCACTGGGTGGAGAATAAAATAAGAATTTCAATGTTCTTATCTCAGACTATGTACACTTACCCGTCGCAAACATCACTTGATCAACATGATATTCCTCATTTGTGTCTGTTGTAGCTTTGATGCCAAGATAATGGGATTCAAGCTACAATAAATAGCAAAAAAAAAGAGTCAGAAAACAGAATCTGTCAAGGGTACGGTAAAAACATTGCATACACTGATTTGCCTCATAATCTACATGGCAACATCTCCTGCTTCAAAATGACCTCCAAATGACAAGGATAGTGCTTTAAAAAGACCATCTGAGGTCGACGGATTACAGTTCCTTGGCGTCAAAGCATGCCAGACATCCTTCGTAATTGTGGTAAGATTCATACCTTAACAATATTGGTGTGTTTGTGACACTTGATCCCCCTTGCCTCCAGATTTCGTGCAACAACCTCTGCCATTTCTGTATCAAAACCTCTATTTACAGTAAGCACACAAAGTAAGTTAGACACACAAGGTAAGTTAGACATGATCGGAAAATCTAGCCCTAACACTTCAAGAGAAGGATACTACATGTGCCGACAAAGTAATGTCAATCATGAACTGGTCGATGTCGTCGAAAGATATCTGTGCACTTGGTACCATATTTGAAATACCACGACTCATCATACGTACTTGACTTTTTCACCAATAAAATGATCCGAGCAATTAAAACTCAAGCAGCTAAGTACAAGGGTCAGAATGCTCACGCTAATGGTAATGACTTCCTGTAGCACAAATGTACATCAGCTCCCATACCACTGTATATGCCCGCGAACTCTACTGCAATGTATCTACATTCACAAAATCAAAACCACCTCAAATTTAGTCCCAAGAGAAGCTGGGTGATCCATGTTAATTGCATCGCATTAACAACGACACACAGCAACACATAAAACGGTTCACCACCTACCCTCCACCAATGATCAAAACTTTCTTGGGAAACTCCTCCAGACTCAGACCCTCGTCGGAAGTTATACCTAGCTCCTGGACCAATGCAAGATGAGACGCCAAAAAAAAGGTCAGCCGGCAATGGACTAAGGTACACCTCACTTCATCACATGAACGTGAAAGAACAAATTGTAACAGTTCCTAGTATTACAAGCTGCCTGGGAAAACAAAAAGGTGTAAGCGTGTGGTAAGAAAGTGTAGAGGAGGAGGACAAGACGATAGAACAATTCATCAACATATGTAGTTAAGATGCTCAGCTCTTACCTGACCAGGTATATTGAGTTTCACAGCTTTGCCACCTGTAGCAATTAGGATGTGATTCGTTGTAAACGTCTTCGTCTGACCATCCACGTCTTTGACCTCCACAGTGTGCTTATCCACGATCCTTCCAAAACCTTCAAAAAGAGTAACCCCGGCATTTACAAGCATCCTCTTGTACACTCCATTCAGTCTTTCGATCTCTTTGGTCTGCAGAATCAACGGTAAAACTGAAACTGTGAGTCACCTTCCCAAGACTAATTCTTTAAGTGAATGTGAATCAGCTGCTCACCAATTGGGTTGCAATCGTGAATTCAGTTCGTTTGTACGATACTTAGCGGAAACCGGCAAAAGTTCATGAAGAACAAGCTGAAAATGTTCTAAAACAAAGCTATTTAACAAGCATCTATGATGTGCTCATGACCTCAGCTAACAACGATCTACAAACAACAGACAAATTTCCAACATAAATGATGCCTAAGGCCTAAATTGAGGAACAAAAATAAAAGCCAAGTTAAGAATATTTGGCATCTGATGCCGAAGTGCGAGACTTGTGCACCTTATTCTGTATCAACTTCTTCCAGTTGAACCTGATCTCCCCATCGATCTCCCAGCCGAATCCTTTAGCATCCTGTACGGATGAGACAGCCAAACTAAAGGCAGGAATCAAAAATTCTGTACGTGATTAAAATACTGTGCAAAAGTCTCCAAGAAATCCAGAGACAAGCGAAGAGTTTAGAAGAAAAATACTAGATGATAGCAAGATTGTTACCTGGAATTCATGACTAAAACCTGAACCGTACACCAAAATTTTTTTCGGGACGCATCCACGTAGGACACACCTGAACAGAGAGATCAGAGTAAGGACTAATCATGGCTAACTTCCTTCAACCAGACATATAAGGAAAATCAGGTCAATACGAGCAAGCAGCTCGCTTGGTGACTTCGACATGCACGAGATCAGAAAGAATTGACACTCACGTTCCTCCGAGTCCTCCATGGGTTTCTGAGCTGATGGGGTGGTATGGAAGCTCTACCAGAGCAACCTGCACCATGTAGTAAAGTATCAATAACTATGGATCAATGGTGACCCGCTTAAAGGCACAGGTATAAATTGCTTCTCGAATTTAAATTGGTGAGACGCTCGCAATCATACGAGAAAAAATCCGAGTGACTGGCCTAGCAGCTTGAGCTCGAGCCAAGTCAACAGTCAGGACTAATCATGTTGAAAAAATTCCTTCCCGTCACCTTCGCAGTCCTGGAATCTCTAAATCCGCACACGAGTTTGCCTCTGTCATGATCTTTACCTTGGCACCATGGGAGGCCGACATACGAGATGCGCGGACGCCACCACTGCCCCCACCGATCACAAAAAGATCGTAATCGAAAGCACGGCCAGCCACATCATTGCCTGCGTCCGTATCCATTTCCATTTCTGAAATCCTTCAAAGGTCGCCTGCGGAGAGATCTCCCCTCCCCACTCAGGGGTTTTACAGAGAACCCTGAAGAAATTCGGACGATGTCACAGCCCGGCACGATCTCAGAGGGTCGTGCTTTCTGGCCACGAACTCGCGCAACGCCGGCTGCCAGCGTTCCGCGGACAGACTGACGGTCAAATTGGTCGTCTGGGACTCTAAACTCCTCGTAGAAATTTGATCTTCGGACCGCACCCTCGAGTATGCAGAAACACGGCCCTCGTCCTTCTGATCCCGCCTGGCACTGGCATTTGGCACTTATTGACCGCTCGCGTTCTGCTACTTAGACCGTCGACTTTCTGACGGTCTCCGACGGCCGCTCTACTGCTCTCTACCGACCGCCCGTTCGAGAAGCGATCGAGGGCGGTCGGAAACGCCTCGGCCGCCAGTGGCCGGCTCCACTGCGCAGTCGTGCTTTTCGACGGTGACTGCTGCTCTCCACTGCCGGACTACGGTGGCCGCCATGCGGCCACGTGCTTCTGTACAGTCGGACACACTTTCCCCAATCATGCACTGCTTCCTCGACAGCTTCCTTCCCAACCGAAGACCTAATATTGTTCATGGCCTTCGGATGGAAATGACGTGGCCCAGCCCATCGGGAGATGGGCTTCGTTCTCTGCCAAACACGAGAGTGAATTTTCAGTTTGCTAAGTTCTTCGATTTTAGACTCGTTGCTGTTCTATTGTGAGGCCTTGAGCAGAGGTATGGCATTGAGGTCGTTGATTTTAAGAGTTTTGAGTGATTTTCTCAATCCGAAAATATTGGCAGGACCCTTTTAACAATCTTTTCTTTTCCATGTATTTGATGGGAACAAGTTTGATATCACATTATATCACAGTAGAATCTCATGAAGATGTTAGCAGAAATTAGTACCATATTCAAGTTCCATTCTAGAGCTTTTCGAAAGCAGTTCATAGAATTCCATGTTCATTTCACGATGACGTTGGATGCAAAAAAAATAATTCGTTCGCATGATTGACACATAAATTCATAACGAGTATACCTGATTTTTATTTTTTTTAGGTGTGAATAATAATAATTAAATAAACCTATCTCATATTTATCAAATGATATCAAAAGACACATTAAGAAGAGATTAATATTAGTTCCAGTATTGAAATGACATTTTTTACAATTTTCTGAATATAAAATTGTTTTCATGATTTTATTTTTATGTTAATAACTAGCAATGTCTCAAAACATACGGAGATGAAGGAAGTTATAACTTCATTTTCATATCATGTTATTACATTTTAAGTAAAAAACTAGATTATCAAATAATAATAAAAATTGTGTATTTTACTTAAAAATAAGAAAACATTTTAATATATCATCAAAATAAATAACTTACTTCTAAATTACAAGTTACATACAAGTTATTAGCAATGTAGAATGATATATTTAGATTTTCTTTGACAAAAAACTAGATTACACATTTTTAATTATCATCTGAGTAAAATTTTGATTTATTTCTATTTCTATTTCTATTTTTATATATAAATTGAGAAAATCATTTTTTCAAAATTTAGATAGGTTCTTTATATCCTAATTATATAATGTTATAAATTAAAATCTTGCAATTCTTGAAATGTTTGCAACATGGATTTTTTTTGGATTTAAAAAAATTAATATATTTCAGAGTTGCTGAATAAAATGCAATCAATGCAATCTCTTATGTTTCCAACATAAGAGATTATGTATCAAATCTAATTAAATCCTAAAATAGTTCAAAGAGGTTTGATCAAATTTAATATATGATGTTTTCATCAACTATCAATTCATTTGATGATGTCTTGATATGTTATGATTTGGCTTAATCTGATAGCTTCATAATTTTCAGAGCAACAATTTAGTTGAATGAACATTGTGTTTGATTTATATCGTATATTCACTTGAGTTATCAACCACATTATTCAATAGTATCTGTTTATTCGTGCTTAATGACAAAATTAAAATAATTCAATAATTTACTTAGTTTTTGAAATAAATCTTATTATTATAATATATATTTATTGATTAAAATTAAGATTTTCTCATAGTTTTTATTGATGATATGAATTTAAAAATAAACAATGAAATAAAAATATAATTTTCTAGCTCTTAAATATCTATTTGATAAATTTAATACATTTTTATCAAATTTATTATACCTTGGAAAATAATTTGATATGATATTGATAAATTTAATTGATTTAAATATAAATATATAATATATATAATTGTTGATATATATAAAACTACAAAATATTTTCTGTAAATTTGATATTTTATAAATATTAATAAAAATGATGAAAAATTTTACATAAATTCTATAGTAAATGGTTTTCTGTGATACATGTTTAATTTTTTCTGATAAAAAAACTTTGTAACAAATTATGCACTTAAATTAATGACTAAATAGCTAATTTGTTATGGAGATGTTCAGACATATAATTTGCTTGATCTAGATGTCAAATTTTTTTTATGAAGAGACAGATGATAACGTATGCTAAAATAAAAATAACTATTTGTGGCATTCAATTCTTCATCACATTAGTAATAGTAACATGTAAACTTTTTACAATCAAGGTTAAAATCTACCTAAATAATAAAATTTTGGAGGTTTGTGAATATTATATATCTGAAAAGCAGCATGAATTCTCTATTGCCAATGAAATTTGCAATCTTGGGATACATTCATAGTGATATGTTGGTGAAATTTATTTTTAGTTTCACGTTTTTTTTACATTCAATATTTTATGGATAACATTATGTACATATAATTTTAAAATCAAGTTTATAATTATTGTCATTTTCATAAAATGAAAATTTCAAGGAGACTCACATTTGCTAGATTTGAGTATCCACAATAAGAAGATAGAATAATCGGTAAACTTTTTTTAATGTATAGTAAAGTAAATCATAGAAAAAATAATTTTACAGTTTATGTTGATGCAATAAAGTCTGTTACATAAGTTTGAAGTTGAGACTGTGAATATATTAGCTTGTTTCGTTGTCTTTTCTTTCCTAATGCAATTGATAACATGACACTATTTGAGTTGAGATATGAAAAATGTACGAAACATAATTTTTGGGTTTTTTATGTAGTTTATAACTTTCTTCTTGAACAGGATATTCGAGGTCAATCTTGACTTTAAATACTGAATTTTTGGGATATCAAAGCTATGTGAAGGCTACAAGTTGTGTGATTCACACATTTGTAAGTTCATATTATGTTTTGGAATGTATCCAGATATTTAATTTAGCAAAAGCTTACTACCATTGATACTGAAAATCTATTCTGAATATGATTGATTGATTAATTGAATATAATGATTATCATTACAAGGTAAGAAATAGTGATACTACAAAGCAGCAAATTTAACAAACTTCCAGAAACGTTTACATCTTAAGATCAAGCAAAATCACCAACATAAATATATTTTGAGTTTTTTTTTGTATTCTAAGAAATTTTATTAACTGGGTTGATTTAACTAAATCAGAGAATGATGATGTTTCTGAAGATGATAATGAAATGCCTTTGATATTTAAAATATCTATCAAATATGAAATCTAATAATTGTAAGATACAATTGAATAGGTTGAAACATTATAAATGGAAATTATTACTAATTGTGAATAAGTTTTGATTATTTCTGAAATAAAAAAAGTATAAAAAATTTTTGTATTTTGAGTTGGTAAATAAAGTAAAGGACAAATTCTACAATAAAATCTAGAAGAGTTACAAAATCACTTTGATGAAAAAAATTAGAAACAATAAAACTAAAGATTACATTGAATTATAATACTTCATTGCTAAATATCTAACTATCTGCTTTTCATATATGTTTGTGATCTTTTTGATGCTTAATGATGATTCAAATCAAATGAATATTATCGCAATCTGATTTCTGATAATTAAGTTCAAAATAGCTTTTGCTACGGACAAGATTAGCAAATATCAATTTTTATAATTAAAGACAAATAATCATATGAAAGTAATTTTGAAATATTTCAAAGGTAAACATACATTTATTTTTTGTTTGAAGCTAATTGTACATCGCTTAATTATGAATTGATGATGAAAAGATTCAATATAGAGAAAAACTAACATTGTATATGGATTTACATTTGAAGGTGGATGCATAAGTTGAAAGTACACTTTGCAAAAATACACAAGCCAAGATAGCATAAAGTCTAAATATGTAGGTCTAGTAGGACTAACAAAGTATTCATTCGTTGAACTTGCTTGTGATTGAGTTCAATATAATTCATAGAGTCTTGAGTTTACAAACTAGCTAAAATATTAAAAAATCTACTCATATATTCATAGTTTTTATCAAAATGATTTTACTAGAGAAAGTGAACTAACAATTATTTTGTCTTAAAAAATGATATTACAATATACTATGTTTGTTAGGTTTTGGTTTATAGAAGTTTTAAATTTCACAATGAGCTTCATGAAGTATTTTTTGTATACTTTATCCTAGACTATCAAGATATAGATTCCAAGATACAAGTCAAACGGATGATAGTCAAGAGTTAACTTAGTTATTGGTTGACAAAAACTAATTTAGCTCGATTTAGTTAATGTAGTTAGCTAACGCTACATAAAAGATTTGGCAAAGGTGCTATAAGATGCCGTTAAGATTTAGAGTAAAACATCCCTATGTTTTACAATGAACCTTGTGTGTTTTATGTCAATGTACGCTATTGTCAAAAAGTTACTAATGCTAATAATATATTAGAAGATTCTTGTTTGAAATAATTTCCACAATTAATTTTGACTGTGACTAACAAATTGGATCATAGTAGGAATGCTAGAGTATGTAAAGTAGAACATTGCTTATTTACATGCAACGATAGAAGAAGAAATGTCTTAGTCATAAAGCAGATCTTGTTTAAAGAAGTAAATTAAATTAGATGAAAAAATTATATTTTTGAATGGAATTGTTTAGTTAAGATAGTTTTCACAAGATGATGAGATTTGGAATTGGAGGAATAAGGTTTGCGGTAATGACACCCACATTGGTGAGAAGTGTCATTCTAGATCCATCACTAACTTTCACAAATCTAATGAAAGTTATATTGGATGTCACATCTTGGCTTCATCATGTATGCATTTTGTCGTATTGTATCCATTCTCTGAGACAACGCATATGTTTCGCATATTCAACCAAAATAGCCTCCATCATTGACACATTAACACTTTTTGATGGATGAGGCTTGTTGAAAACCTCATGCTCAATCAAATGTAGTTTCCATTATTGACACATAGATACCTTTGATCGCAGAGACTAGTGGAAAACTTGTGTATAGGTGAGGCAGTGAAATATAGGAGAAACATAACAAGAAAAAATAGGTTGTATACAATAAAGGGAGCTACTAGTTATCCATCACATGGGACTCATTAGCCCTTATCCTAGTATGCGGACTTCAGTCATTGGGCAGATGGAATTATAGGGTCTGTGTGGTAAAAAGTGAACTTGGCGACTACATTTCTTTCTAATGGACTCCAAAGATGCCATGATGTCACCTGCCACGTAAGAAGCTGACTGGCGAGAACAACATTCAACCTACAAAATGTCTACTGAAATAAGGGACTTTCATAGAGTATACTCTCTTCAAGATTTTACCCGAGAAAGATGGCTATGAACTTTTCATTTTCAATGTCATACTTCCAACTACGAGACTATCAACGTACTAACGTGTTGACCAAACAAGCTCGTGAAAATCTATTGAAACTGGACAATTGAATCGTTCTATCGTAAACCAACAATCAACTCCTAGATTAGACACTACAAAAGAGATCATGCGCAAAAAATCAACATTCCACTTATACTCTGATTGTTTTGAAAATCCATAGTATCTATACTTCACTGAATTATTCTATCAAATTGGGACAAAAAGTATGTGGAGTGAAGCGTAGTGAAAGGTTCAGTGCAGTCATTGAGTTATTCAACGCATTTGCGTTGAGCACCAACTTCTAAATTGCCACTTGTGCATATTCTCTTGTTAGCATCCACGAATCCGTTTTTGCTGCCACAAACCTTGACGAGGCTTTTAGATCGCGGAGGTGCCAGTTAGTTTATTACGTGATAGGTGACACTCTAACATTTTTGGAGTCCATAAGAAAGAAATGTAGTCGTGAAATTCAACTTTTACCACACGTAACCTATAGCCCCATCCACCGAATGACTAAACTTCGCATACTAGTGTGAGGGCTAATTAGACCTAGGTGAGATATAACTAGCCACTCCCAATTTTTTTACATATATGTATATGTGACCATGTATATTTCCGTTATACATGGTCACACTTCCTACCATCACTCACAAATTGCGTCATCAACATGGTAGTCACCATGATATTTTTTCTCTTCACCCGGAGTAACTACGTTCTCATACTACTTCGCAACAATTTCCACCATCTCTTGAATGTCTACCTGATCACCATCCGGTACCTTGTTTGCTGGACCATAACCATCTCAATTCCTTCTCTTCTGTTTTCTTCTTGACATCTCGGTGACTGCGGCGTCAACATGGTACTAAATAACTAAAGTACAACTCGAACACGGAACTGGGAGTGAAATGATGCAACTAGTTTATATATTCCGAGACATGTCCTGTTTCAACTCTCCCGCATCGCAATCAGTGAATCAGGCCTTTCCCCTGCACAGAATGCTAGAAGTGGGCACTTGAGAAATATGGACAGTCGACAATCTCGGGCCATCGTACAGCACATTACGGGGATTGGGTCTCATCCAGGATTCCAGTCGAAGAATACTCTCAAGACCGTGTCCCGTACTGAGAACTGAACTATGCTAAACCATCTTGGTTTTGCATCGGCCCGTCAAGTCCGCCTTCTGGCATGTCCCAAGGCACTCTTTGCGCTGCACAACGCTTGCTTTGCTTGCCCACATCAGAGTAGAAGTCGGAATATGCAGAACAGGAGGCAGAGTAGCAAATCCTGCAGCTCCAAATGCGCCAAGCACGAGGAAAACTGCGAATGTGAGATAAAACCGTGACATGAGGACCCATCTTGTCAGCGCGATGACTTGCTTGACTTGCGGACAAATGCGTGAGAGCTGGGCAGGACAGCTCCGGCTCCCCCGAGTGCAGAAGCGACGGCAAAGAACAACGACATGCTGTAGCAGATCAAGAAAACCTCGAACACTTGAGGATTCGTGCCTGTCCCTTTGTTGAAGCTCTTATGGCTCAAGATCGACCGAGCTGTGGGAAGTAGCCAATTCTCTTCAGAGTCTTCTAAGGGAGGATCCAGACAGCCTAGAAATGTCACACTGGCGATAATACCAGCCCCGACGAGAATGGCATTCGTGGCATCCACATACATCTGCCGATCCATGTACAGATGTTGGACGTACTCTCTAACTACCGGCTTTTCCAGCCGCATTTGCTGAATGTCTGTATGTCTTGTTTTCACAGCTAATTCTATAGGGGATCGTCCTTCATTATCGGCCTTGAGGCTGAACAAGGCAGATCTGCCTTGTTCAGCCTCAGCTTCGGTATTTCAATCAGCAACTAAACGCTGGAACTCTGCCCGGCCAGTATAGCATAATGCAGGGGCGTTCGGCCATCATTGTCATCCGCATTAATGAGTTCTTCCACTTGAGGAAAAGCAAGCACACATTTCAACAACGAATTCTGATCGTACCCTGTGTAAGTGATCATGTGCATCAAAGTGATTCCCCCTGGAAGCAGCTCGAAGACTTTTGGTCGACGTTTTAAACGTGGTTTCAAGCTTACTTCTCAGATCCTCATCCAGCAGCAGATCCAGAACATACATTTCCGGTAGTTTGTCTATATTGGATGAACCGACTAAGTCTTGACAAGATTTCAGGTTGAATACTTTGTAGTTCGTATCCTTGTGCTCATGGATTTTGCCAAAGAAACCCCTAAGAATGCGCTGCTGCTTCTTGACAATGAGAGCATCCCGAGTGGCATCTCGACCTGCTGCTGATATTTCTTGGGTGTACTGAATGATCACCGCAATCGAAATCGAAATACGGAGGGTTCCCTATATAGAGAGTCCTGCCTATATGAAACACCATTGTGACTTTATCTACGTCAGTACGAGCTATTGACTCTGTTCACATGGCCCACAACGGTTGAAGCGTTTCAATACAATTATCACTCGATCCATGTCTACAAGAAGGCTCGAAACATATTCTCTGTTCCAAAGCTCTGTGAAATGGGCTCGACTCTCTGTCTGCCCAATGCATGTTTCATAGTACAGCACTATGATTCTGAAACGTAGAACTGTATCTGTCTTTCTACGATAGTTAACGGTGGGAGGTAATTCTGTGTATTTTCCAAAAGATTTTCGTTTCATTTTGATTCTTGTACACCTCTGTGATGTTTTGAGATACTGCACTGCACGCTATATTCGAGATGAGGCCCGGATTTGAGTGATGACTGAAGCTATTGACATAGCAGCAACCCCTTCTTCAAGACGATTCTGACCCCTCATCAGACTCACAAAAATCTGAAAGCTTGGTAAAACCACATCACACGTGTTGTCTTCCTCATCATATTCTCGAATCGAATTCACTCACAAGCACTCAGCGACAAGCATTTTCAAACTGCGTGAATTACTGATCCTATCTCGCTGTACCATTTTCTCCTATCTCGCTGCACCATCTTTTCGTGATGACATGAGGATGACAGCCGCAGTCTCGTACCATTAATCATCGTTGTGTCACTGCAGCAATACAGGGACAAGCATATAATATATAGTAGTGCGTTGTGTTGACTGACTGCGAATGGTCCTGTCAGGGTCTGTGCTAAGTCAGCAACAGAAGCGTCAGATGATCGCTGGCCCTACAAGGTCCAGCAAATAAACTTCACATTCGCGCGACGACTGGTGTGTAGATAAATCTGGTGACAAAACTCAAGAGAGAGCCAACGACCTTGATTGCTGCGAATATATTGAGACTCTGAGTTCAATCCCTTTATTCCTTAGAACGACAACGAGCCTAAATAGACGAATAGTAACACATTCTAATCTATAAGTCTAAACACTTCAATCCATGCATGCCTCGAGGCTCATTTGAGCCTTTCAATCTGAAACGAGAGGTCTGCAGTTTACAACTGTAGTCCAGAAACACAGATGAATACTATATATTTATGTGGATAAGAGAGTAATCATGTTTCATGGTTATTTGATAATTTTTTTCGTAGGCAGGGTCATATATATATATATATATATATATATACATATATATATATGTCAATCATGATTAATCTTGGGATTTTCTTTGAATTGTATCGAAGAATGCCAATGACTCTGACTCGCCTCAGAGGAGTTATGGACCCACTTCCACTCTCAAGTACTTCACCGATAATGAAGATGGAGTTTCACTAGCTCCAGTTCTTCTTCTGCTGACTGATCCCATTTTCCTAACACCCTTACGATACCTTCACTTGCCAGTTCTGGATGTAAATTCAGAGCCTCACGTGGTTGTTCATGGGATGAACTGTTTTGAGTACTGTCCAACAGATGCTAGATTTCAAACGGTGTTTGACAAAGCCATGCATGATCATTCACACATCTTGATGTCGGCGTTGCTGGAGAAGTACCGAGGCTTTGAAACCTTGACATCATTAGTCGATGTAGGCGGTGGGTTAGGTGCTAGTTTGGCCATGATTTTGTCCAAATATCCGAATTTACGCGGAATCAATTTCGACCAGCCACATGTTGTAGCCGACGGGCTGAAAGTGCCAAGTACTGTTCTCTCTCACTCTTCTCCCATCCCTCTTTCATCACTCCATGATATACACTATGATCTACAGCTCTATACCCACAAGAATCAACTCAGCTCACTATACATTCTGGATTTCAATGTGCAGATTTGGAACACGTTGGTGGAGATTTCTTCGCCAGTGTGCCTGAAGCCGATGCTGCGTTCATGAAGGTATGCATTCTGCTCTTGCCTTGAAGATTTATACCATCTGCAAAAAAATGCTTGTTTCCTGAGCTGGAGATCTGATCACACAGAATTGTTGGCCATGTTTTTCTCTCTGTATTATACCTTAATTTTGCAAGAAATATTTGTAAATTTGAAATTGTTCTCTGGGTGATTCTGGATTTGCATGGTCGGCGAGCTAAATTCATCTTTCTTTGTGGGATGGGGACAGTGGATTTTGCATGATTGGGATGACGAACGCTGTGTAAAGATACTGGAAAACATCTGGAGAGCTTTACCTCCTCATGGCAAGCTCCTGAACCTCGACTCATTGCTGTCAGATATCTCAGATCCATCCCCCGCAACCAAGATCTCCTTGTACGCAGATATGATCATGCTGGCAGTCACTCCAAGGGGAAGGGAACGTACGCTGTCCCAGTTCAAAAAGCTTGCAGCTGGTGCCGGATTTCAAAAAGTTGAAGTTGTTGCACAAGTAGATAATTTGTCGCTTCTGGAATTCTGCAAGAATTAGTTATCACTGTTTGAACTCAGACTTCATTTATAATAGGAACTGTTCTTAGCCATAAACCAGCAATGTCCTAATCCTGATCTAGACTTTGTACATCTGTCCAACCTTTGTCCATCTATCCAACCTGCCACTGTAAACGCTATCTAATACGTATATGTAATAGTCTAGAATGATGTATATGGTACATCTCAAGATTTAATAAAATTGATTTTATCATAGATAAAAAATATTCTCTAGTTGATACAGATTTTTGTAATTATGATTTTTAATAATAATCTTATCATATATTTTCATCTCAAGTATTTTTTTTAACTCAGATCACAATTTTTTGACTTTA
The DNA here is from genome assembly GCA_037833965.1 of Marchantia polymorpha subsp. ruderalis. NCBI lineage: Eukaryota > Viridiplantae > Streptophyta > Marchantiopsida > Marchantiales > Marchantiaceae > Marchantia > Marchantia polymorpha. The sequence goes on along the minus strand of AP031351.1, from coordinate 26,422,100 downwards.
ATATTTCAAAACAAATAAAAATCTTATTATATTAAATATAAATTTGAATCAAATCAATATATGTTGAATGTCATCAAAAATTGAATCTTAACATATCCAATGTACTCAATATTACAAGATTGATCATCTTTCATAAAAGCAAAATCGTTTGATAATAAAAATTTCTTTGATATAACAGATATGATAAAAATAAACAATATTTAGAATCTATATATCATTGTCTAGCAAATAATCATATTTGAACTTTTACTCTTGAATCACATTAACTATCAGAAAATCAACACCTTTGATCTTCACACCGTCGTGATGTGTTCATACTTGTTTATACATATAAAATTAAATTTTTTTCCAAATAAGTTTCACACTCAAAGGTCAAATTCTACTAAATTTCTTAAATAGATGCATCATTTTTTGCTATATATCTGTTATTTGCATTCAAGTATCAGTTGTACATTAAACAAGTAAAACTTTTTGTAAGATTTTTGCCAAAAATGTTTATCACACAAAGTTCATTTTCTAATGAATTTCTTGTATGTGTGACAATGATGTGAACAAAATTGGTTTGTATTAGGTTCTAACTTGTATTGACTGTAAGTTAAGGATTCGACTCATTCTTATCTACCATTTGAGGATTTGAGTGTTATTACTAAGGGCGGCTAGAAGTAGCTCACTCTTTGAACATTGACAATAAATATTTGTATTCTTGTGTTATTACTTAATGCAGCGATACCTAGCTAGTCCCCTAGAACATTGACAATAAGTACTCGTATTCCTGTGTTATATTAGGGCATTGAGACCTAGCTCATCCCCATTGAACATTGACAATAAAAATATGTATAGTCGTGAATGCAATCGAGTGACAAATCACTTTATTTTGTGTGTACACTTGTGATTCTATAATTTTATGTGAGTTTAGTCTAACAATTGATATCTAAGCGATGTTGTCGAGTAGTACTTTGGTAGTTTCGTCACAAGAGTCCATAAGAGATCCTGGTCGATGACGAGGTTACAATTTTGATGAATGTGAATTTGAAGGGGAATTTACGGTTTTTTCGTGCAGAGTATTCTCATTAGAGGGCAAGGCATAAGTTACAAGGTCGGCATTTGTCTGCAACTGGGCAAATTGAGGAGAACTGAATGATATGAACTCTTGCAAGAAGGCGAGGTTTGTTCGTTCAGTTTGTACTCTAGACTTTATAACTATCATCACAATGATTAAGTGTATTATACTTTGTGATGATTTGTTGATATTTTTGATTTACAACATGTGGCATGGCAAAGTAATGTAGCTGAGATTATTCAACAAGGTGGATTTTGACCTGGACTTTCATATGCAACTTCTATATATATATATATATATATATATATAAGAAAGATCAAGAACAATCTGTTCATAATTCATTGAATATAAGTACTTAATATGAATTATCTGGAAGTTAACATTTAAAAAAATATTAAACGTCAGTTTCATTCTTATACAATAACCTTTTTATTTTGTGAAATTTCATTTGTGAAAATATAGTGAGATTTTCATTGATTCAAAATGGTTGATTTGTAAGATCTCAAATATTTCATTTCAAAAAACCAGTGCATACAACTACTTGAAATATCATCGACCTTTCATCATCTAGACTTATTAAATACTGTCTAGCATATTTCAAACAACATTTTGTACCTACAGTTGTAATAAATGACTACAATAGTATTGGTAAATGACAATACTTTGGATGATGATTTATTTCTTCAATTTTTTACCGAGAACATACATATATTTCAGATGCAATAAGAGACAAATTCCTAATGATAGAAGATCTTGAAAATATAAACTCTGCTTTACTGACTGCTTTCACGTAGATTTATGAGTTAACAGTCCATTCGAAACGTGCTTTCGAACCCTGTCACTACGCATATTTTCAATTCGTCCTCAATGTGGAACAATCTTTTTCCAATATGTTTAAGGTATTCGTCTCAATCAAAAAACTGAACTTGATGGTTGGAACCTCATATGCTTGAAATAAATATTGGATGAAAGATGAAACCTCCAAATTTAACGTATTGGGATTTAGCAAGAATATCACCAAAATCAATCCTCTACAATTGTATACTAGCCATTTATTGCAAAGCACCCTCATTTGATGCTCTCCTGCCCGTGCAGATCTTTCAATTTTAACCAAGAAATTATAGAGCTGTCTTCAAGACATAAAGAACTGTAGAATTGTTCTTTTCAATTGTACATAATCACTTATTTTGGATCATTGACTAGTGAAGTATGTACACTTTAAGAGATGCAGATTTTCAAAATTCTCAATAAAATTATAAAATTTCAAAGTAAAGGTTTGGGCACTTTTGATAGTATGCATGATATTAGAGTTCAAAGTAATTTTCCATGTTATGCATTGATAGATTTATAGTGAAATAGTTTCCAATAGGGCAGTTCATATATCCATTCTAAGATTTAGAGCATACACACAATGCACAGGAGTAGGAGGACCTGATGGAGAGTCCAGCCTAAGCCAAAGTGTATTTACCCGATTCAAAGTTTGTTTCCATTATTCGAAGAAAATCGATATATCTTGCTTTTGTACCATTCTACCCTTTATAGTTGTAACTGTCCTTATAGTGTAAACTAGTGTGATATAGAACAATTGAGGGATGTAGACCGAAACACCAACATGTATACGAGGTACGGTAAATTTGAAAATCATTTTATATATTTATATATTACAGTGAAGTAGGAGATTATTTTTCATCAGATTGAGCAGTCTCACCGAAGCAGAGTAGAAGGCATCAGAACATGTAAAGGGAGCCGGCCACTCGCTGAAGTTAGAAACTCACTAATCCTTCCGTGCAGAGGTGAATTTCTCGTACCTTACTGAAGAAGTAGATGCACGACGGATGGAAATCATGTTAACCTTGTGAATTCTACCGAGATGGAAAAACTCAAACGAGTAGTGCTGAATGCTCTTCTCATTGCTCTTCAGTGACTCTAGACTGAATACGAAACGAAACAAATCGAATTGTGTTCCGCTTTATCCTCTCTTGACTGCAATCTGCTCCTGGAAAGAGTCTCGACGATCTGTCCAACTCACGCTTTCTTCTGATTTCTGACGAAACGCGGAAGATGAATCAGGACTGACTTTCTTCCGGTTCTGTTTCTGCGATCTTCAAAACCTGGTCGTGTGGCTTCAAAATCTCTCCAAAGCAAAGGACATTGTGAAAATGAAAGAGATTGATTGTGAACTCCTTTCATGGTGAAAACAGTTGTCTTGAGAGCTTTCAGCTGTGCTCATACATCTCTGAGTCAGGAACATCACAGAGAAACGATGTTGAACTGGAGCCTGAAGACCACAAGACCCGTGACATAGATCCATAGTCTGTGAAAATCAATCACTGGAACTCGTGCCAGTTCCAATTTTCCGAGCTACAGCAAGGACTTCAATGTTCAACATGATCTTGGTTTATATAATCAGGAGGAGGATCTAAACCCCTTTGTGATACAACATACGTAAGTGATTAATTTATGTTTTTGAGAGAAGATTTCATAGCCCTAATCCGCACAAGTCTCCGCACTTCTCCTCGATGTGCGCAGCGAACTTCGACTCGCAGGGTCTTGGGTAACCGCAAGCTTTGATAGTTTCCAAGGCACTTCCACAGCACGCTTTCTGGCCCCAATAAGGAAACACATCGCAAATTCCAAGGACAGTCCTTACTATGGAGTCAGCACAGACTGGAGAATCTGTGACGACCCCCTCATTCGTTGCACTGTCCGTCCCTGATTTGTAATTCCCAACAGATGCAAGCAACACAGATTCAAGCGTTAGTTTGTTTGTGCGATACATAATCAGGAGACTCGATTACAGACAACTGTGTTGGCTCTTTTCGCGTGCTAATTCGAAAGACTGCATTGCAGTCGATTATGACCACGAGTCGAGACTTCATTACAGTTGTAGTTTTCTCGTCCCACTTGTCGACCTGTGCGGAGGTATAGACAACCAGGATGCTTGTGGCAATGAGGAAATTATCGATGAAATTGGAACGAAAGTAGCTGGAAGGTGGAAGGGAAGTGCAGGACATGGTCCTCATACGATGGAATTGGATACGTAGGCAAATGGTGGAGACCTATCTTCCCCGAGAAAGTCCAGTTCTTACTTCAGCAAGGCACTGGAATGCTTTCTAACTCTTACCTTGCACTGGTGGAAGGCAAAATCCATTGCAATTTTTCCGGATAGCTTCGGTATACTGAGATTCGCAGGGCTGTGGATCACCACAAGCCCTGATGGTCTCCAAAGCACCTCCACAGCAGCTTCTTTGGCCCCAGTAGGGTTCCGGGATCGATCCGCAGATATTTAGAAAGCTGTAGACATCTTGAGAATTACACCAACCACGAGAAGTCACCAGCGTCGCTTCCAGATTCAAGTTTCGACCCACAACTGTTGAAAGACACGAAACCAATACCAAAACACTCTGTAACAGGAAAGAGATTGTCATTTTTTGAGAGCCCATTGTTTCAAGATATGAAAGAACAGATTTTCAGAACTGCTTGGGTCCAGCCAGGGTCTGCAATATACTGCTACGGAGACAGCTTCACTCGACGAAGAAAAGAATTGCGTCGTGCGAATATATACCGATCGAGCATAGTTTGCCGATTCTAGAATAGATATGATATGAGCTAAATTAACTAAAGCACAACAGAGAAACAATGCATCGGTGGAACACGTGAACTGGGATTAAAGTGATGCAACTTGTTGACTATATTCCGAGACGTGTCCTGTTTCAAGTCTCACGCATTGCAATCAGGCAATCAGGCAATCAGGCCTTTCCCCTGCACAGAATGCTAGAAGTGGGCACTTGAGGGGTATGGACAGTCAACAATCTCGGGCCATCGTACAGCACATTACGGGGGGTGGGTCTCGTCCAGGATTCCAGTCGAGAAATACTCTCAAGACCTGGTCCCGTACTGAGAACTAAACTATGCGAAACCATCTTGATATTGCATCGGCCCGTCAAGTCCGCCGTCTGGCATGTCCCAAGGCACTCTTTGCGCTGCACAACGCTTGCTCTGGCCCTGGCCAGAGGTGTCCCGAACGAATGAAGGGGGCATCTCTGATGCTGACATCTCGCTTGCTTGATAACACTGATTGCTGAGCTGGAAGCTCGCTATTTCGGCTGTGGAATCTTTCGAGCCATCGAAACTTCTCATCTCAGAAAGCCATGGGATCAACTCGGCTCACACGGACATTTCGTGTGAGTCATACAATTGGTGACTTGCCAAACAATGCGTATCTTGACGAAAGTAGCGCTCCGATTTTCCGAAGGCCTGCCTGGAGCACACATGGATGTAGCCGTCTGTCCCCCTGAAGCCAGAGGCCCTGTAGACCACGTTGCCAATCCTCTGGCATGAACTTTAGCACAAGTTCCTTCGTTTCTCTCCCACGTGAGCGACAGCACGAAGCCCTTATGAGAATTCAGACAGCTTCTGTAGATTTTATCTACTATACACTGATATCTTCAACTCGAGATATCGAATATTGTGTATTCATGGCCTATATATAAGCCTACAAGGCTTCGTCCTCCTCACGTTTCACATCCTTTTATGAGATTCTTTTAATTCATCATAATGTGTCGCTTCAGCTCCTGTATACTCCTGGATCTCCCTGGAATTCGGTGTTTATATATTTTCAGGCCTATGTATACCTGAAAATATCTCGATGATTTAAAGAAAAAGTCCAGAGTGTGCTTCCCATATATAAATAAGATCAGCATTCCCATATTCAAGTTCAGAGTGCCGATCACTCCTGTACCCAGGTTTTAGCTCGATTCTGATCCTCGAAGGCATTGGCTACGCGATCACTTCCATGACTCAGAAGGATCGGTAGGAAAAGACATCTGCTTCTGATGCTGCTGCTGAGCTCTCCAACCATAGTAATCCTTCATCTTTTAACCTCAGAAGACAAGATTGTCGTCACCGATCCTGTATTATCTTGGGCATTTCGGCTTTATGGCGTTTTCCATGACCTCGCCTGTGTACTGTATTGTAGATCCTGAACTCGAGACAGTCCGGTGTATCACACGAAGAAGAGAAGGGTTTCGAGATGGGCTGAAGGTATTTGTATTTGCACTTGCTTTCCTGTTAAACTTGTATGTTCAAATCCTCATTGATGAGTAAATTATGTTTATAGTTGCAGATGAATCAAGTTGAGTCGATGTCGCAGTCGAGGTCTCGTACTACCAGCTGGATATGCAGGTAAGAATCTCAAGCACCGATCGCCCATTACAACACCAGCAAGCCCATAGGTCTAAATTGACAATTTGACTATGTGCGATTGCGAGCAGGCGATGGACACTTTGATTGGTCGAGGCTTTTTTGTGAATCAAGCGATTCAAATTTGAGATTACACGGTTCAGTTCAGCTTTCAGGTCTTCTATTGAATGTGCAGAAGCAAAAGTACACATTAGCCATTCGTAACAACCTCAAGCAGGCGTCTAATGCTTTATTCCTTCGCTATCGAGGGAACATCGGGATGAAAGTCATCCGATCCTCTTTGGAACCTATGATTGCTTAGTGTGTACAAGAGCCAGATCATTCGTCGCTCACCAGTCCGTTGCCAGGACAGAAAGTGACTTCGTAGTTGGAGCCGGTTCCACAAGTGAACGTGGAAGTGGGATCGTCGTAGTTGTAGCTGTAGGAGTCTTGGCATGCTTGTTTGAACAGCCTAGTTCCGTCGGTAGGGCCTCGTCCATTGGTGCCATCAGTATTGATGCACGACAGAGCACCAGAAGGAAGAGTAACAAGCTGATTGTTACCCTTGCAGAACCCTCTGCAATTGATCAACAAAAGCGATGGTTACTAACACTCCGTTGATTCTTTTTCTTCTCGTGTGATAGCTGATCAAGGCATATGGAAAGGACTTCAATCTGACAGGGTTCTAATTCACCGAAGACAGGTGGGGTTAAATATACACCTGATATCGTTGATGACACATTTGGGAGCACCGCATCTGAAGTCATTCAAATTATCTCCTCCGCCGACACGGTTGATGACACGGATGCTCAATGGGATGGTGTAAGCATTCTGCAGAGCAAACGTCGTTATGCTCGTCAAAACACATATGCTTTGAACGTGGTGTAATTAGATCATTCCAATTCATGCGAAGGAGATGGTGCAACTTCACTACTGTTGATGACTGACTAGTCTGGACAAGAGTAGAGGGAGATTCCAAATTTCAATTGCGAAAACACAAGACTCAACCTCGGACTAAGTAGATGACAACGGGAACCATCTCACAAGAACCATCGGATCGAAATTCGATTTACAGTTGTGATGAATGTGAAGGCATTAGCCTTCACATTGTGCAGTTCTTTTTGTGTGTCACGTTGTCAAATTACTCACCACATTGCTCAGGTCGTAGAAATCACTGCCCGAACCATCTCCGATAGTGAATTCAGCCAAGTTGGCCAAATTCCTGTCATTGGCAGCGAAGGCGCTGCTAGGTGCAGCACACTGTCCTTTCACAGAAGCCCACACGGTTCCAGCAATCCACTTGCATCCGCTGCCGAAGTCAAGCCATACGGATGCCCCAGGACCCAGATTGTATTGATTGACCCGATTCTGCTGATTCTGAGCGCAAGTAGTGACTGAGTAGCCGCAGGCGTTTCTGACGTTGATCCCGCAGCCTGCATTGCAAGAAGAATGTATCAATACCTTAAGGTGGAGCGTGGGATACTCTCACGTTTCTGAATCTGAAGGTCAGTGTGATCTGCTATCGAAGAGAAGAGACAGGACATCGAACAGATGAGGCAAAAACACCCAAAATATTTTGCTAGCTGTCAAAATACCCAACCCTACTGACTTCACAGTTCTGCAGGCCAATGGGTCATTCTACTGTTTGCTATAATGATGGGATGAGGCTAAATTAAGGTCTCCGGGAACTGGAGTTCCACAAAGTTCTCGAATGAGTGGGACATACAAGCGATGATGTTATGCATGCAGTGAGCTCCAGATTGCAAACCGCGTCAGATACGCTGACGAACAAAACTATCAGATATGCCGTGACCATGAGCTAGAGATGGAAAGTTTAGAGTCAATCGTTAGATACCATGAACGGCATCGATGGCCACAGAGGCCAACACCAACACAACGAATAGCTTGAGAGCAACTGGAGCCATATTTGTCCAACCTCAGTATAACAATAAGGTCTGTACTCAACTGCTGAAACTGGGTTTCGGTTCTTCAACAACATCTCAAGCTTCTCTTATATACTGGGCATAGTTATCAGCCTGTGACCTAGACTAGGGAAATTTACTTTATGGGCGAGTAATTCCCAGATTTTGCTTTTCAGATCCAATTTGGGGATTGCAGTTTATAATATTCATGGATAGGACGTTGACAACTGAGCTAGATTTTGGATCATGCGAAATGGATGTTACTGCCAAGGGCATTCATTGACAGACATAGTAGCAGCGTAGGGACTGGCACGACTGGTGATTCGATATAGTTTGTACATGAAGTTAAGAGTTCGAAGGTATGATATGGCAAGGTTGTTGTTCTGTTCAGTAAAATATGAAGAGTAGGTCCAGAAACTGAAGTCTTCCGTTAGACTTGTGGCGCTTTCAGTCCTTCTTGACTCTTGGAATAGTGAGCGGTCAATGCCTGACCAAAAGTCTCAGAAGTACACTAACATCTGTATGTTATATTTTTACAATTTCCTTCTCACATGCACCAGCTATGCTTTGGCATGTCTAAAATCCAAGATGGGCCCAGATTCAGGGGCGAACAATTAGCTGATCCCAATAATCCTCACACAGTTTAACCGGAAGTCTGTAGGATGTGTCTGTAGCATTTCGTCTGTTGCTTTTGACGCTCGACTTTGCAACAGTAATGAATGTCTGAACGATCGTCAAATTATACAGCCGACGTACAAAAACTTAGAACCTCGAGTCCAGGTTTCCTTGATATCTTGACAGAACGTGTTATCTCTTAAGGAAAGATGACGTGATCAGCTTAAACTTTTCATCGCAGCAGTTCTTCGTTGTGAACTGACACGGGACATTTACGCTTTTTCTGCTCTCCTAGGCAACATGTTCTTCAGAAATCAGAATCTATGCCTCACTCCCAGGGGCATTGAGGAGTATGATTGACTTTCACAAGGTGCAGAGAAGAGCTTGAATGTTTCTGATTGCTACTGTGTAAATGATGTGAAAAGAGTTCCCTGGTACACGAAGTTAAACCTGTAAATGTTCAAACACCTGAAGAAATGTACACAAACACGGCTCTGAAATGCAAGGTAAACTGGTGCATGTGATCGCTGATTGTCTATTACGCCAAATATGCAGCTGAGTCATGAGTCATGACCTGTACTTTGACCTTATGTTGAACACAGTCGGTTTCAGAGCTTCGTCTACGCGGATCAGATCTCAAGCATGGAAAGTCCTCTGGCACATGGTTACATTGCATCACGGTCTTATCTGTTTTTCGCCTCTCTCCATGCTGTACAGTTCTGAGCGTGGACGATATTCCAAGACAATGCTGCATGTCGCTGAGATCGGAGTAGTTGGAAAGCGGAAGAAGAATGAGTATTTTAGTTTATGCCGTATAGTTTTCACAAGCTCTTCCACGACAGAAGGGTGGCAAAGCCAAAGTTGGACCCCAAGGCTCCACTTGGCTTACTCTCAGTTTCATTTTGCAACCGAGAGATATTTACCAAAATTTATTTATTTTTTGCCGGCGAGTAACGGATGTTTAGAGGGAGCGGGAGATCTTTAAATAAGGTCTCCCACTATGAGGATGTTCAGAATTTCTCGACTCGTGCAGCTGCAGAAAGCCAGTCGCTGATATAGATTGAAGTCCTCGACCCACTTCCAGATCTCGGACGCCTCAAAACTACTACATACAAATAGTAAGAAACTGCTGCATATTTCAAGGAGGATAGTCTTCAATTTCACCCGGTTCACAACTGTAAGATTGCCTGCACGAGTTCACGAGTCCTGCGTCTCACGAAGGGTCAATCCGAAGACTCGTGAGGACGCGAGTCAGTATAAAAGGACGTCACGGTCTCGACCATGATGATGCACACCATTGATGACCTCGGAATGGACTCAGACTGATTCGGATCTTCAAAGAGCATTTGCAGCTGGCTCGAAAAACTTATCTACACGTTGCAGTGTGACGAGGATAGGTGCGCAGTAAAGTTTTTTCCCTCGGGCAAGTGGAATCCCACTTGTGTTCGTGTCTCTCGGAGTCCATGTGTTGAAAGTATTAAAAGTTTCTTGCCTTCTTTGAATGTTAGAGCAATTTTGACTGTTTTGCTTCTCTAGTAGTCCAATGGATTAAATTTGGAGCTGCGAGACATGGAAATGAAATGAAGTGAATTTACCATGTTCTCATAATGGGATTAAAAAAGCCTGGTTTATTCTTTACACGCATATGTTCATGTGTGGATTCAATGTGAGGATACAAATGAAACTGCGATTAGGAATAAAGAAGCTATAAAAAAGTTGAAAAGCCATTTCAGGTTATGCACTTTACTATCACTATAAAATTTGAAGATCAAATGTTATAAAATTAATGAAATGCAGATGTATATAACTCATTTGAAACTAACTGATCACAGTAATATTTATCATTGTTAACATGTAAAGGTATAAATATAATCAATTTTGATATCCATTTAAAAAAAAATTGTCATTTAAATTGTCAAAGCTATAATAATGCCGACCTTTGAAGTTTAGTTTTGCAAAACTTAGCTCAAATTGGAAAAACGTATGAAAGAAAATCATATTGATACAATTCTAATAGCTTTTTACTATTCATTGTAGATTTGGATAATCATCAATCACTGAAAAAAGTCATGTATATCCGTTTTATACATCAACATATAAATAGACAACTACTTTATGAACAATCATAGTTGAAAACAAGGCCTACACAACAACGTAAAAATATATCATTTTGATCATATGCAACTTTGAAAAGCATGAAGTTTTTTTGCTTGTGATTGAGCTTGCAAGTGTGTGAACTGCGTCAGTTCTAGCCATAGCTGCTGCTGCGTATACGATAAACTATTGTTTTAGCTATTTGTCCAAAAACTCGTAATGGAATCCAAATCGTTTTGATCCATTTGATCTGCTAAAATGGTCTTTTCTTTGTAAAACATCTAATATAGATGACGAAAAATATCAAATTACAGATTCATATAACAAATGGAAAAAGAATTCGTTTCGTTTACTTGTACAATGGGAAGAAAAACACTTAAAATGGTCACCGTAAACCAATCTTACCGGTTTGGCTCCTGCCATGGAACGTCAGATTGCCTGTTTTAAATTCTCTGGCTTATTATAAGGCAATTCCTTAGAGCTTAAAGGCTAATTTCGAGCACGAGGAACTTTGGTTTGTTTCAAGAAATCTCACATTTTTCTTTCTGGATATCTTGACATGATTTAGATCCGTCTTTAGGCATTCATATGTTTAAAGTAAATGATCAAAGCAGCATTTAAGGCAATTATTTTGGGAAAAAAGTAAAATCAACTCACAGTTGTACATGGTAAAGTATGTTGTTATGTGTTTGAACAAACGTAAAGCATCACAAATTGTAGAACTCGACTAATATCCGATAGTCTTGGTTAGCTAGTGATGGTTATTCCACGAAGTACTTTTAACCAAATTTTTTTTCTTTTAATATTTAAAAATATTTAACCCAGCGGACCTTGAAAAAAAATTTCTTTGAAAAACTTTTAGTCAGATATCATCCATGTTTTCTTGAATATTTGCCCTAAATTCATTAATTCATGAAATATATATCTTTCTTCACAATTAAAGTATGATAACTTACATAAAAGTATATCGTTGTTAATAAAAAATATATATTGAATTTTGAAATCGACCAAACATTATAACTTCAGGATCAAATCCTACAATGTGACATAGATCAAAATAATTTGGCTTAAACAGTAGTTGGCCCTCATTTATCAAGAGAAGCACTGATTACTAACCTTTGTTCTGAAAAAGCAAAGAAAGAAGCCAAAATCTAATGGCTGAAAAAATATTATGTAATGGAAAGTGATAATTGAGAGGTTTTTTTCAGTTACAAAAGAACTTGATGTTTTTTTAGATAAATCGATAAAATAGATAGTAAATAGGTTCTGTAGAAAACATATCCTGGAATCCTATCCTATCGAAATAAAATATAATGATACTAATGTGTAAAAAGTAAACTATCGGTAAGTTTTGAATTATATGTCATCTTTATACAAACTATAAAAATATTTAATCAATACATTGTATTTCACAATGATTTAACAGCACAAATACCGCTTTACAGAGCATCATCACAACTTATCTACATTATCCTTTAATGCATTGTTTACTGTAATTCACACATCAATAATATATGAAATAATTTTTTTGCGTGGTTTAACATATTACTTGATAAAACCAATTACAAAAAGATGAAGAACGATTCTTCGTTGATTTAAATGCATCATATATATTCAAAGAACATAAAAGTCGGTAATCAAAGAAGAAGATAAAAGGCAGAAAGGGAGTCAATTTGTAGTAGTCAATATATCTCTCTTCTTTGTCTACTAATGGCAAACTTTTTATCAGATAAATATACCATGGAATTCATTAGGGCATGTTGGCATCAAAATTCCGCTCACTTGACAAATTTAATATAAAGTACAAGTAAAAGCAAGTAAAAGCAAGTAAAAGCAAATTACGTGTGAAATATTACCACAAGAATAAAATAATAGTCAAGCGTGGTAAGATAATGGGAACAAAAGATCCATTATTTTTGAAAATAAGCTAATGAACGATGTAATACACTTTTGCTTTTAGAGATAAGTGCGAAAGTGTCTGAATTGCCACTCGGCGAATTCTTACTGCGCTACGTTCCTTCACGTTTGGATTGATCTATAACGGTTTTTGCTGTTGATTTGATTTGATTGAGAAACAGGAGTATGGAGCTTTGAATTGAAGGCTTGTGCATCGGAACTTATGTTGAAAACCACGTCGTTTGTGTTGGGAATATATCAAAAACACCTGCTTGGATGAAGAAAAAGTTGTAGGGAAAAGGTAGGATGAAGTCCAACATGATCTTGATCTACGCATTATTCCTGACAACTTCAAGATGGTCGTGTGATCAGTGGACTTTCTTTCCGAAAAGGCTGAAGGAGAACAAATATATACTTTCGAAGTTACTCTCGTACTCTGTATATAAATGTCCGTGTGGCATTCAAACCATCAGTTCCATAAATCTGTCGATATCATTCCTACCAAGAGTTTGACTTGTGGATAACTATCCGATCCCTTAGCTCAAACTCCACATCAAGATGCACTGATAAGAACGAAGGCTCAGACTACGCTATTTCACACATATCCCCAGTTGCAGGACCTACTCCCACTCAAGATCCTGTGTAATTAGATATACAATTGTTAACTCGTCCGTTCCTTCTCATATTTTGTCCTTCACTTGTATCAGTAGAGATGCATATTTCTCTTCCCATCTACGGAACTCAAGTTTGATACTACGGGAGTCTTTTGTGCTTTTAGGCTCTTCTTCTTCTTCTCGTCCCTAGACATCAGGTGAGAAATGATTTTTCTCACAGTTCCTGGAAAAATAAATCTGGAAGAATCCACGAATATTTACTCAAATAAATCTCAAATCTATTGACCATGAAAGAAGGAAGTTTAACTTATGGTTGAATCAGTTCCCTCGACTTCAAACACCGCTACACAGAGTAAAGTAACAAATCTGGGCAGCAAAAAGAGCTAACCTCTTACTCTAACCTGGAATATTATCTCACAAATGCGAGCGAAGGGCGAGTATCCACACTGCTTGATTTGCAGTTTGAGAGAAATCAGCTCTCTACCGTATGACCATGCATGAGAGAGCTTCACGTTCCCTTGTGGCTAAGTGTGTGTTCAGAGAGTATATTAATCCCATCACTTTGATGTTCTGATTCGATCAGAGCAATCTGACATCTTACGACTACGCTAGTCCCACCAACTTCCAGCGTATCCATCTGGGCGAGCCAGACTTCATTCGCCAGCAGATCCAACAGCTCTCCGAAAGCTCAATGTCGAGTCCAAGGGCAGTCAAGTGAGGCAGCTGAAACGCGTGCTGTTTCAACGAACGCAGAAACAGAAGCTGGAACCTCCATCTTTTAGAGCACGACGAACTGAGTTGGAATACAACTGAGTCCGCAACAGTGATTCGCAGCTCAAAGTTCAGCACTCGCTTGAAGGCCTCTTCTCTGGCTGTAAAAAGCTTCCTCTCACCGACGCTGAAAGTTGAATCTGGCTATGGTGTACATGAAGATTGAAGCAAAAACTATTGCGAACACAATCACCATAACACTTGTCAGAGGTAGAAAACTTCTCTTGAAACCGAATCTTTCTCTGATTAACACGTCGATATAAGTTGTGCTGCCGTCGAACATCAGCAACTCCTCATGCAAATCTCCAAACTGGGAGACTACGCATCCGTAAAGCGAGTAAGCCAATGGGCACATCCAGTAGTACCATTTCCACCATATGGGGATACTCTGCATCGTAAATGTGGTAAAACTCATGTTAGCCTTTAGTTCGGTGTGAGATGAAACCCCGTCCTTGAGCTTAAATCTCTTTCAGCAGTACGAGAAAATCAATCAGGAACCAAAGAAGTCCTAGAGTAGAATGGAAACTGAGTTCACGACTGGAAGGTTTATACTCACAGGATAAGGTATCAGGAATCCGGAAAAGAGATTGAAGAATCCATAGAATAGGGTAGCCACGATCGATGCGACTTGTTGATTAGGAGTGAGGCCAACAGCCATCATACCATAATAGCTGAAGTACAGGAGTGTGAGGTACAGGTAGTAAAGGTACCAGAAGAACTTTCCAGCGTCATATTCCAAATGCATCATGAAATAAGTCAGTACCCCGAAAAGTACTGACTGGAACAAGGAGTAGGGCATCTCGATCAAGACCTGAACAAGAAGTAAACAGAAAACGCAGAGATGAGTATTTACCTGTCGAAAACCGACTTCGACGAGTCCACAATACAACTATTGGGCTTTAACTCTTAATAAGTTTCATTTGCTTGAAGTGGCTACCTGACGAGCATGGGGAGGTGAAGCACACAAAAATTTCAAAAGGGAGCGCTCACCTGGCCTATGCCGTAGGGAATGGCAGAATACATTCCTGCTGCTCTTTCCCTGTAAAACACAGTTCTTTCTGTGGCTACAAGGGGTAGGATCTGTCGGGCATTATTTACTCCCAGGAATACGACACTACCGTACATACTTCCCATGACGGAATAGAGGCCAATTTCCGTGTGTCTGCAACCACATGCAGACATGGATGAATAAGTTGAGCGTGACGGAAGGCAAAAAGGTCAGAGAAGTAAACATGCATCCAACCTGAGAAACACTCGATTGCTGAAATTAATTTTGTCGAGCACAACCTAAAAAGTTGGTAAAGGTTTGAATAAATGAAAATGATCTTATAAGTAGATTGGACATGGCTCAGAAGCCTTTACCTCTTCCGTCCAACATCCCAGAAGATTGACCCTATAGCAAGGCCACATACTACTGTATAGACAAGCCGAGTATTGTTGAACTTAGGATTCCTCCAGTATGTTATGCGTTGCTTCCATACGCAGGATGAGATCTGAGAGAAGAAGGACTGTGAATACTGGGTAGGAAACCATAAGTCTTTGGCATTTGGGGCAGGTTTACTCAGTTCCTCGACCAGACTTTTGTTCCTCCTGGAAATTCACAAACAAGAATGTCAGATATATCATTCTAACTTTCAAAGTCATCTACAACTCTTGATGAATTAAAGAGGTGCTAAAATCGATGATTGAGAAAAGTTGGACGCACTGGAATAGAGCTGAGGATTCATAGATATCAGCAAAGTCGACTCCCAGCTTCGTTTCGACCCCAACGGAAGATACTTCCAGCATCCAGGTTGCTGGATTGTAGCCATCTTTCAGTTTTGGTGCACCAGGAACAGCCTGAACAGTCAACAAATTGGGAGAGTTGATATGTATTGTTTCGAACTGAGTATACAAAATAAAACTTAGAAAAATAATTACATGCAAAAGGAAATTAAAGCATCAGGTAGACTTCACACCTCGAAATACTCTTTCAATCTGTGGGATCGTCGTCCGAGTGGACCAGCATAGATGGTTCTTCCACCACGCTTTAGAAGAAGTAACTGCATCAGAACATTCCCTTTACAGTGTCATAGAGCATCCTCCATAGCACAGAAAAGGTGTATCTTCTCATCGACATTGATAAAAAAGCCTCAGTCAGGACATTAGCAATAAAGATAATTCAGAGCAAAGCATACAACCCTCTAGCCATATATTTTAAAGAGAGTTACCAGTCCACGTACCTCATCAAAAGCTTCAAATATGTCGATACTAGGTTGATGAATTGTGCACACAACAGTTCGACCTGTATCTACAGTATTTCGAACCGTTCTCATGACGATTGCAGCAGCTCGAGCATCCAATCCAGAGGTTGGCTCGTCCATAAAGATGATGGAAGGGTTCGCCACGAGCTCTACAGCAATGGTCAGACGTTTCCGTTGCTCTGTAGAAAGACCACTGACCGCAGGGAGCCCAACCAGCGCGTTCTTAAGGGTGGTAAGTTCCACTAACTCCATAACTTCCTGAACAAATTTCTGCAATTTTCAAGCAGCAGAAATATTACAGTCAGACACAAGCAACCTTTGCGGTTTCCTCGCCCCCATCTCATCATCATATATGAAACGGATAGTGTCATGAAGGGAACGCATTGTATTGATACTAGACTCTAGAGGCGATGATATGACTACATGGCTCTAGTTAAGCAGGTCGGTTCAATTTTCGGGTACACCTATAATCAAAACACATGAAGAACCCATGAAGGACTTTTCCTGCACGACCTATGCACAGTGTCACACGATTCTATGTCAATATAGCTTACAGATACAGAAGCTGTGTCCCTGCTGGACTGGCGCAGAAGAAAAGGAGGAGGGGAGTGGGCAGAATGAAGAAGATAGGACTGTATGAGATGTTAGAGATTCTGTCAAATAGCGGAGAATGCATGGTAAAAGTTAAAGCATATGTGTGACATTTCATGACAACAGACTGACTAACACATAGCAAGCCCGCCGGATGTACTGATTGATATTCGAAATTTATCAATTTAAGAATGATGGACCTATTAAGAGCCTTACCGCCTTCGTAGTATCGTCTACACTTTTGTGGAGACGGAGCCATGCACTAAATGTAAGAGACTCGGAGACTGTAAGGAGAGGAGAATGAATGTCGTTCTGTTCTACATATCCAGAGATTCTGGCAAACGTCTCTTGGACTTTAGGGAAACCAGCAATGTGAATATCCCCCTCGATGTAGCCTCCCGTCTTTCTTCCAGCCAGAACATCCATCAAAGTAGTCTTGCCAGCTCCACTAACTCCCACCAGAGCGGTGAGCACACCTGGCCTAAAAGCTCCATAAATTCCCTTCAAGAGCTGAAGTTTATCTTCAGAAGCTCCCTGTTGCTTCATCTCCTGCAAATGAATCCGGTTGACTACTTGCGTTAGGACTGCATGGAGAAACCTGATTTTCAAATCGAAACTGAATAACTGACTGTCTACCAAGAGAAGGAAACTAAGACAACATCGCATTTATCAGCGGAGGACACGTGCATGGCATGTCTTGTGCTGTTGGTAATCAGTCTCTGGTATGAATGTCGACAAAAAAATGTAATAACCAGCTGCTAACAGTATGGAATGCTCACATTTTAAGAAACGTACAGAGCACGGTCACATCGACTAAGATAGTACTTTACGAGTGCCTTGATATGCTATAGTTTAAAGGGGTGTGTGGAGGAGGTTCAGCATGTCTTCTCGGAGATTAGTAATTACTATTGGGTTTGAGTTCTTACAGCGGGCATGTCGACGTAATAGTTGATATCTCTGAAGCTGATGGACAGCGGTTCAAACGGCAGTATCATTCCACGCTTTTCAACCTTGCGTTCGGTATCAGATGTAAATGAATCTCTCGCAAAGGAACTGGAAACTCTAGATACTTGAAAAGTCTTATCGTGACCTTCATCTCCCTTTCCATCCTTCGGTGCACTTTCATTTTCTGGGATGGTGAAACTCGTACGGTCAGGAGTTCCTGCACGTCAAAGGATGTGAATGTCACACCTACAGAAAAAATAAATTATTGGAGAAATAACAGTCTCGGCATTGTGACAGCTGCACGACTCCAACTTCCAGACAAACATGGAGAAGAAACACGATGAATTTCAAGAAATTTTACCAGCTCCCTTAGAGGACAACGATCGCGGCAAGTTCTGACTCGCCGACCTCGACAATAGCCCAGTCGAAGCGCCTACTTTTTCGTCGAGAGTTTCTTTAGTCATCATAGCTCTGTCTTCCTGCAAAGCTGTCACATTGACCACGAAGTAACTTTGTTAAGCTCAAGATACGGCAGTGCTTAGGTAAGACTGAACAACGCCTTGTCTCATTGAACCAGCTATCAGCATATCTACAATTATGGAAACCTTGATAGCTTGCATCAAAAACACAGAGTCAATGAGACTTACGATTCAAGTATGTAAGAGCAAGCGTAAATAGAGTGTTGAAAAGAAGCGCGTAGCCCAACAGCACTCCTATCCCTATCCAATACCAGTAGTCTTCGGTGAAGAGCCCAGCTCTTCTCAAATATAGCTTCCCCAAAGTTTCATTGCCCCCAAAGTCTTCAACACCAGCCGGCTGTAACAGAAGCCCACATTTAGTAATAAAATTTGCATGAACCACGAAGATATTCTGCCGTCCGATCTAGAATGGTTAACATGTTCTGACAGATAATTGAAGTTTATGGAGCGGTTTACTTTTTACAATTTAGTGACAACATCTGAGATAAACGCCGCAGAAAACATGGTATTGATTTATTTTCGCATCCAACGAGGTCTTCAGTGCATGCTTTTGCTCATAACTCTTCGTGTGAGAGCTTAGCTGTACTCAGAGAAAGCCAACTGATCCAGATTTTTTCTCAGGAGATTCACTCTATCAACCAAGAGCGCTAAGTTGCTGATCTGAGATGGTTGAGTTACCTTATTCCATTGTGGCGCAAGGTACTCCACCACACTCACGGCGTTGGTAGCATAAGCCAAAGGTGAAATCCAGTATCCCCATATCCACCAGGGCTTAACATCATCCTTGGGTAACAGAAACCCTCCTAGAAAGAAAAAGACCAGAAGAATGAATGTTCCCAAAGTGTTTCCGATAACCGGATCTCGTGCAACAGAAGCTGTAAACCGAAACATGGACCCTGCCATCTGGTGCATGGAGAAGAAAAGAAATAACTGTTGGAAAAACCTGCACATATCATCGACATGGAACGCCCAATGAATCCAATATCAAGGTACACAAGTCAACGAAACCACTGCGACTACTGAGTCAGTCTACGAAATAAGTCTTCCTGACGATGTAAAGCTTAATCAGCTTCAGACGCACCTGCTTGCAGCTGGAGCGAAGCCTGTTGTGTAATATGTAATAGCCACCCACAAGAAGGCTTCGTAAAAAGATACCGGAATGGAGAGAACAGCCCTGGGAATAGCAAAGGCCCACGAAGGAAGAAATAGTAGATCTCTTTGTTTGTAAAATACTGGCAGTCGAGTGGCTGTCATAGCAAGCTCAGCATACCCATTGAACATGATCATAATAACACCAAAAAAGAGAGCCGCGGCATAAAT
The DNA here is from genome assembly GCA_037833965.1 of Marchantia polymorpha subsp. ruderalis. Classification (NCBI taxonomy): domain Eukaryota; kingdom Viridiplantae; phylum Streptophyta; class Marchantiopsida; order Marchantiales; family Marchantiaceae; genus Marchantia; species Marchantia polymorpha. The sequence goes on along the minus strand of AP031351.1, from coordinate 26,402,369 downwards.
TTGTGCGTCAGCTAGATTGTCCCTTCGCATCTCCGTTCGAAAAAAGACACTCATTGACAGAAGACCGACTAGAGAAACCTGCACAAACAGGACCAGATCAAACTCAGAACACCAATGTACAACAAACTTTTGCATGGACTTAGAAATAAAGCAATTATGACTATCTCACTTTGGACATACTGGGTATCACCGAATTCCTCAATCCATCAAAGCAATTTCAACATAGATCTTTGCTTGAGAGAGAGACTACAAACTTCAGTAGCCAACTTACTTGGAATATCCTGAAGAAGTACACAAAAGAGTTTCTCTTCATTAGCAGATATTCCTTCTCGAAGTTGATCTTAAAGAGCTGCATAGTAGATACCGAGTATCTTTCTCTGATCAAGGCAGCTTTGTGGCTTTTATTCCTGTCGTAAGGTATTGCGAGCTCCTTCTGCAGCGTAATACCCTCGGAGTGATGCTTGAAAGCCTTGGCAAATTGTTCGACGGAGACAAACACATACGGCGCGTGCTTATCGGCCCAGTACTGCTCCTGATCTTTGCGGGATGTTACCTACAAATGCATTAAATCTCGTGCTTCAGTTTCTCTTTGACGTCCGTATGCAAGGCATTCATGCATGGATACTTGATGACCTCAGATGACCTCAGATGACAACAACTTTGTTCATGGCGCACACCTCTTGTAGAAAGTCAGCGACGCCCTTTCGTTCAGGGCACTTGAAGCCACAAGCCTCAAAAAAGTCGAGCACTTTCTCCCGTTCTCCTTGATAGACGATTTGACCGTCGGCCAGGAGGATGATGTCGTCGAAGTTTTCGAACGTTTCCGGTGGAGGCTGGAGGAGCGACATCACGATGGTGCTGTCCAGGGCGTGACAGATATCTCGCAGGCACTTGACGATTTGGTAGGTGGTGGAGCTGTCCAGCCCCGTCGAGATCTCGTCCATAAACAGCGTCCTCGTAGGCCCCACTATCATCTCTCCTGTGTATTACGCAACCATCTCCAAAGTCAACTTCTGAATCGTGAATCCTGATCATAAATGCGCGACGCCCGGCTGTCGAGGCTTCCACAATATCAGAACAAACTCGAGGGCATCCAATTTTAGGCTTGAACCCAGAGTGGAGAACTGACAGGCGAGACAAACTACCTCAAAACTACACAAAATCCCCTGCCAAATAGCACCTTGTGCCCATCGTAATCGATCGCTATGGCTCAACGATCAAATTCTTTCTCTCTCACGATGTAAACTATAGATTTGTTGCGTTTCCAGCAACTCTTGAGAAAATTCATTCGGAAATGAGCTAGCGATTTGTGTTATGAGGCTTCATCGTCGAGTGTGGAGTGTGTGGACTGTACATTGCGAGGGGGCTGAGCTACGTACCAGTGGTGACCCTCTTCTTTTGACCACCAGAAATTCCTCGCACCATTTCATTCCCAATCATGATATCCGAGCAAATTTCCAAGCTCAAAATCTGCATACCAGACAACACAATTCCAAATGTTCACATGCTGTCTCAACTCCGCAGTTTGTTCGGATCGGAGAACGAGCCATGTCTAAGAATTAAGAAAAACAGTCGGTCAGATTACGCACTAACCTTCAAAGTGTACTCCGTAACCACGCTGGTGGCTAGATCTTGCATAGCCGTAGCCTGTACACTCATGTTCAAGATGGATAGCATTAGCAATCATACACAAATGTTTACGAAGGGAACTGAAACCGATCAAATTCAGTCAGTCTTCAAGAGCTTGCAGAGCTACACTGAGAAATATTTTCATGGCAGTAACTGCCAGCTTCGGTTGGGGTGTCTCCCCATGTAACGCGATGACGACCAGAATTCCACGTCCATTAAATTGGACGTGGAATCCGTCGTGTAACTTAAATTAAATCGATCATGTTCGCATTGAAGCTTACTTTCATGTAGAAGTCGATATCCATGTCGGGTTTGATTCCCAGTTCTTTCTCCCTTTGCAGGAGTTCGGTCATGAGCTCTGCACACGCGGTGGCCAAGGGGATTCGACGCACATGTCAACGAACTGAACTAAAGGAAAAAAAAAACTGCAGAACTCGATGAATTTGTCATACAACATCTCCCGTCGTAGCATTCGATAGATTCTCAAGCTCCTACCATATCTCGTTCCCACGCCCTGTGACTTGGCGGAGTAGTTGAAGGTCTCTCGCACGGTCATCTCCGGCACATGGAAGTCGTGCTGACTTATGTAAGCCGACGTCTTCTGAGGCACGAACTCGGTCATCTCGTGCCCATTATATGTTACTCTTCCCGAGACCTGTCGTCATGGCCACCAAAATTCGCCATCAGCGGGTCACGAAGTCGCGCGCTGATGCCTTTCAATATCAAACGGGGGAGTATTGGTCGGAAGAATTTCCTTGCGTTACTGCTAATCCTCACCTTCAGACTGTCGTCGTCGAGCTTGCCAGCGAGTGCGCGCAGAAATGAAGTCTTTCCCGATCCGGGAGGACCCAGAAGCAGCGTCAGTCTGAAAGACCATGGGAACAAGAGTCGACGGTATATTTTAGCTCATCTGATATTTTTCTGGTTTCTCAAGCTCGATGGGCGGCTTAAACACACAATTCGATCGATCAAGTGGTCATGAATTTTGAACCTGAGGAGAAAACGAGTGGACGAACCTTCCAGGTTTGACGATACCGCTCAGGTCTCGCAAGATTGGAATCTTCGACTTCTTTGAAACTCGAATGCACAAAGATTCCAGAATTCCCTGTCATGAATTCAACCAGAAAAGCCACGGGTCAAAATTTCCTCGCTCGACTGAAATTGCATAGAATGCGGAAAAGTTTCCCGCACACCAATCGATGAAGCTCAACTGTGCAAGGCACTATACTCCCCAGTGGTCGCCTCTAAAGAATTCCGTCCCATGGCTGGGATTAGAGAAAAGTGCAATTCCAGTACAGGTGGAAACATGATTCGAGCAGGTCAACTACCTCGAGGGTATTGATCATGGAGTTGGGAAGACTGGGCATTGCTCGACCGCCAATATGAGCTTCTGCTTCTAGGGAGTAATTCTCGTAGCGGACCTCCACGGTCGGTAGCTGCACACCCACCCTGTTTAAGAGCAAGAGATTAGTAAGTAGTCCGCAGATTGCGAGCAGCCAGATTCAGGGCCTATTCTAGAGCACGGAAATCCATGTCCTCCACGGACACGCTACATTCGCAGACCTCGCCGCATCTCGAAAACGCTCAAGGAGCAGTAAAATCTGGCAAATTGTTGTCGTTTCAGAAGCTGTTGTGCATGTCGTGGGACAACAGCACCGGTGGACTTGCACGAGCCGAGCCGAGCCGAGCCGAGCCGCCGAAGAGCGAGTGGGCCACTCATTACGTCAGCATGAAGAGAAACTCGACCCCAACGAAGTCAAATCTCGGGAAAATCACCCGTCACTCAATTGCATGCGGGAGACGAAGCTCGTCTCGTGGCATAGAAGGGGAGAGTTTCGCAATTTACCTTCTCAGCAGTCAGCTGACAGCTGACAGCAAGAAAAACTAAGAAGGAAAGAGGTTGTCCGGGATGAATAATCAGGAAAATTTGAAAAGGAAAATCGAGTGAGGAATGCTCAGCTGCAGGTGATGATGCTACTCACTTATCCAGGCGCCCTCGCAGTTTGCGCAAAAAGTTGGCATTGTCCTCTTCGGGACTACTGATAGTGAAGAGCTTGCGAATGAGCGCCTGAGCCTGGGGCTCTCCGCCGGACAATAATCTAAGATCCACTTCCTCACGATAAACCTTACTCCCTTTCATCTTCTCGAGAATGGCAGTTCGTAAGCGATCATATGTGGGAAGCTTTTCTAGAGCAGCCCATTTCAGATTCTCTTCATCGTTCAGTCCATTCTCTTCCTGCCTGCCCGATCCTCCGAATTCGCTGTCCGGTTCTAGATTCAAAGTGGCCCATCGACTGGCTCTGTCTCTGTCTGCACTACTTCGTCTCCTACTGCCTACCTGACTAGTGCTTGTCCGAGCTATTTCCTCGGACGGCTCCATCTCCGTGGGTGAAATCGCTGCCATCGCTACTACTTTCTTCGTCCGACTTCTGTCGACAAATTCTCGTCTGTTCACGTCATTGCGTTTGCAGCACAAAATTCCAGCTTAGTGGCGACTGACAGATTCTCGACGAGTAGACTTCTTGAAGTCGAACGACTCATAAAAAAACTACTAGATTGCAGGAGGCATGCCCAATCACCTCACATGCTCGTAGGAAATCTGGACGACTCAACCCAGAAACATTTGTCGAGCTACGAGCTAATATAATGGCATGCGCCGGAGTAGTCCACCACATGCCACAAACTCAAACTCGACACAGACTGATCAAATTCCGCGAGCTATCTACATGATCAACTACCAGCTTTCAGCGTGCACATCCAAACAGGATATGAAATGGAGCAAGTCGAGTTTAGACTCGACTCCTTAAGTACGCCTGAAACCGTGGAGAAAGAAGGAAACGAGGACTTTGTGACGTAGGCGCGAGTGCAGCTCAACAGGTGGCTACAATTGCGCGACCACGTTCTCACTATTTGGAGAGAGTCGCAGCGAGGGAGGGAGGGAGGGAGGGAGGGAGGGAGGAACTGGGTGGCGTCGGGTGGACGAAGTCAGTGAAGAGGACCCTTTGTCGACAGGACCCGACCCTTGTGGCTATCATACAGTACTGCGATTATGGTGTGGAGCAATGTGCAGACAGCTACAAGACACTTCGCTCTGAGCTCCAAACTCTGCCCTCCCGTTCTCGTGGCTTCTGGCGACGGCTAGCCACCTCCTTCCTCGTTCTCCAGCTTCGTTCAGTCTGTGCGACTTAGATTAGGATTAGGCGATTGGATTATGCGACGTGGACATCCCATTTCCATCGAGGTGCGTTCATCCTTAATTCTACTTTTGGCATGGGACGTAAGCACGCCGGTTAGTCTCCCTTAATATTCGTCTGATCAGATGTATATGGAAATAAAAAGATTGAATTGTAATTCAAATGCCCTTTTATTTTGACTTCAAAACACGTGAGCAATAGAAATGACCTACCATATATAGAGATGCCGTAATCATTTAAAAAATAGGTGAAAATCATTAATCTTAAAACATACTGTACTCCCCAAGTACATGTGACTTTTTTCCTAATTTCGAGATTTGATCTTTTCTTTTAATATTAGGAAATAACTTGAACTGATTGTAGGGTGATCCCTTACAAAGCTTCTCCAATACTAAACTGAAGTGATTTATAAATATTTTCAATCACGCAGAAATTGATCAAACAAATTTGATACCCAGTATATTTTATTCATATATGTGTATATTTATGGGAGGCCTAACATACAAACACTGACCATATTACATGCAATCATCACAGAGCAGAGCCCGACATTGGGTGCCCATGCCCATGGGTTATGGGTGGGTTTTGGGTGGGCACAAGTAATGGTAAGGGCAGTGTTTGGTTATGCTGATGGTTATGGTCTGGATGCAGATTTGAAGTAAAATGTTGGCCTCTGGCCTAGACACTAATATCACTCGTTAGTGCAAGAATTTCCTTGCAAGACGTGATTTCCATGCAGAGCTGAGGAAAGAAGATGGATAAGATTCTCACACTTTTGTATTATCGTACTTTCATTTGGCATTGTGCATGACATCTTCCGTATCCTGCAAGAGTAGGGCCGATTGTATCTGTTTATTAGCTTCTTTCCGCCGGGGAGGCAGTGAAAGCATTACACGCACAACAACACTTTAGTGACACTTCAATAAATAGTACAAAAAAGGGGGGAGCATAGATTTGTGAGTTGATCGATTGGAATGCTTGTCTTTTGGTTGTGTTTTCACCGTGGAGAAGAGTGAGAGAGGAGAGTAAGTTAAAGAAGTGAGTGCTTGTTTTTGTATTCTAGGGCTAAGTTCTGCCAAACATGGAGTGTGAATGTTGAATTATTTTCCCCAATTTGGCTTCCATTGGTACTAGCATTGAACACTACGAATTATCATCTGATTATTGTACGGCAAATAGTAATCAATTTTTGAATTTTGAGCAATTATCAGAAATCAGACATGTGGGTTGGGTTTTATTTTTACAATTTCATACTTTATAACCTAAATGTGTGTGTCACATAAATAACCTAAATTTAAATAAAGAAATATTTATTTTTTTTAGAATTCATGATCTTGAATTTAGCATATCCAAGATGAAAAAATCATTTTTAAGCAAGTAGTAGGAAAATTATTTAAGTGATGTACAATATTCTGATTATTCTCTTTGTGCTAGCTTCTTTTCCCGTCATGTGAGATACTCATTGTCTTTACTGAACAATGTTTTTAGGTTCATATGGTTAAATGCATAAAGATATGATTGCATGAGTTGTGATGTACATGACATCTATCACATCAACATTTGTAGCGAATGCTATCGCCACAAGTACATGGATTTGAGTTTTCCAATAATATTTACAGGTTAACTCATTGAATTGTAAGAATGTGCATTTTCATCGTGATTTAAATACATTTATTTATATATTTTACCTATTATCCATTCCATGACGAGACTACATATTATCCACTTTCATTTACCTTTCTATAGGTTTATTGTATTGACTTTTGTATACCATATGTGAGTAAGCAGATTTTTGCGTTCCAAAATTGTGCTTGATATAGGGTACACATAAAATTGGAAACTAGATCTTAAAGAATTTGTGCCGAAATTGGATTACTTTATATAAAAAAAAGCTATTCCTACTGACCACTCATGTTGAGAGTATAATTCAGCCATGAGATACCTTTGATTAGGCTTGAGTGCAACATTGTTTGATCTTGGAAGAAGCTATGAACATACTACGGGTGCACTGATCTTTCATTTCCTGTCTATGAAAAAGAAATTTAAGGAGATTATATTTTTTTTTCTATGCCTCTACATCCATATAGTAAAAATAAAAATTCGCAATGGAGGCCTTGATGTTTGAGTAGTTATGTCTTAATAGAAAGACTTTTTCTTATATTGTATGCATAGCCTCATGCTATCCTCAAAGGCTTGTCCATGGATGGTACATGTGCGTCTTCGAGATTGGTTCCAGTTAGATAACTCATTTGTCAAATTTACAGAGATCGTTTCAAGTGGTTGCACAATTTGCAACAAAAAAAAAAGAAGGGTTCTGTCCTCATTTATTCATTAAAAAAATGCTTGTGGGTAAACTCCATTGTTTTGGATTGAAGTTACAAAGAGAATATTATATTTGGTTTTTTTTTAAGTATTTTTTATTACTGTATCGTGAGAATCTAACTTTAGTAAAGTTGTAAGTATGATGGATATTGTTGGAAGTTATTCCTTTTGTACAATTTTTTTAATATGGTTCACTTCTTCTCTTCTTGTTTGGTGCCTGTATCTTATAGAAGTGAATCATCATTTTACACTTTATTATTAAAATTTCATATGAAGATACTTGAAGTATCTTTAGTTTTATAAAGGTCTTAAATGTATTGCATTCGACATGGTTGTTGTGTGGATCTCTCATTAGCAAATTATATATTCCTAAATATACATGTATTTCACAAAAGATAGAGCTGCGATTACTTAACTTTTGAGCTGCATTTCCTATGCGTTGGGAATAAATGTGTCAATTTGTAAGGATCGTAATTTTATAAGGACTAAAAGTTTGCTAGACTAACCGTCATAGCAGACTCTAAACGTGAATTTAGTTAATACGATCATTTTTATATGACATTGAGGTACTTACCCTCTTGATTTAATCAAATTGCATGTTTGTGGATTTTGGGTAGACTACACATAGGTTGTTTTTTCTTGCACAAAATAATTTTTATTTCCAGGTAATTCCACTAAAAAATTTGATATTTTCATCTCCATTTTCATTTTTTACATCTGCGCATGGAAAATTTGACAATATTCACCTACCAGTGTGAAAATGCTTGATGTGTAACGTTATTGATTTGGAGTGTGAGAGAAAGGTCTTATCCTACTTTTTGCGATATTCATGGGACTGTGGAATATTTGTCCGCGAGAGTGCTTTTCTCATTTTGGCATCGCTTCTCTTCTTCTCTTCGGCCATTTCATGTCCTGAGATCGTTGGTTGTGCTTCGTTCTATCACAGACGTATGCATTTGAGCCACTTGAGAGGAATCTAATAATACAGATATTATTATTTTGAGTCTCCGCGAAATTAGTAAAGCTCGTCCCTAATTCGCGAAAGCATACCAGGTGTGCAATGGGACACCAGACATCGAGATGGCCGAATACAAAGTGGAGTTGGTCGAATGAAATTGCCTTTGACTTCCAGGAAGTGGTATCAACTGCGGTAGTAACTATTAGACCACGACGCCAGGGATGTGACCACAAGACCAAAGTCACATCTATTCGCAGATCAACTGGGATTGGGTTCTATGTGCATATGTCAACTCAGAACCAAAGTCAAATTGGCTTTACCACTTTCTGCGTTCACGTCTTTGTGTAGCACTTACGAAACGAAACTCCTCTAGGATTGGTAACAATCACCTTTTGTTTTCAATTACCAGTTTTTCACGTGCCTTAATAAATGGATCTTGTCCCTTCTGAGTTCAGAGAAGGTATGATTCGTGTTCCATTCTAAAATACTACTGCAAGAATTTTCTCCCAAATTTTTCTTTCATGTCGAAACATTGTTTTGTTACCGAGAGGTTGTAAAAATAATTATCTTTGGTTGACTTTAGAAAAAAGTTTGGGCTCCTTAGCTTCCAAGTCAAATGAATGATCACACTTTCTAAAACTGCCATATAAAGTTCTATTCCTTAAACAAAAGAGTTTTATGGTTATAGTGCAAAGGCGTTCGAAGAAGATGTAGTTTAATTTTGGAAAATTTTATTGAAGATTCTAAACATGACCACAACCTCTACGATGATGGTAATCTGACCATCCCTCAACCCTTTTGTAGATAACTTTTTTAGAATCTCCTGGTATGTTTCCCGGATATTTAAGGATCTTGTCAGGGACTGCCTTAAATGCTACGTTACGGGTCCGTCTCCCACCGAACACTTTAAACAAAGTTAAGTAAAGTTGGAGTTTAACAATAATTATTGGACTCTATACTAAAGCATGCAGTATTAACTGTCTATTGTTGCCGACAGTGGTTGGAGTAGCCCTTACTGAATATGTGTAGTATGTTTTTTCCTCACCTCCTGCATGTGTTATCCTAACACGCAGTCATATCTTCGAGCATAATCTTTTATACCGCGACCCTTCATATAATATTAACGGAGGGTTGCAGTGGTTTTCTTTGGTGATATTGATAGACAATATATTTAGTTTAATCGCTAGATAACTTCTTAATTCTCTACCAAATAATTTGTATTTGCATTATCTACCAATAACCAAGGGCACAATTTTCAGATTCTCATAAGTTTCTCAGGATGTTGGCATAGAGCAAACGGAACTGCACATGTATATTGTAGACCCAAGTCAAAAAAATTTAAATAAATGTAGTGAAATTTTTTCTTCAAAATCCTCCGAGACATTTAAATAATAAAACGTATTGTGAGAAAAAAGATTTCATTGTGATATAATATGTTATTCGTTATAATAATGACTTAAAAAAAAGCAAGAGGAAAAGAAACTATTAATTGAAATATGTTTACCTCAGTAGTTTTGAGTTCTTATTAATCCATCATAATGAAGAAGTATTGGATATTAGGACAGCAGAATTATCCATATGAAAATTGCATACTATATGCACAGTGAGTGCATATACTATTAATGCTAGCAAGACAAGGCATGAGAAGACGGTAGACCTGGACAGTATTTAAGTGAGAAATATGTCTAAAGAGTTTACTATTTTTATAATATCAATATCTAACCATCTCCAAACAACAATGATATCTTTTTTGAGATTGAGTTTGGGTTCTTAAGTGCACCATGACAACAACGACTCTAGCATAATTTCCACATCTTCGAGTTGCATGCATCTGGAATTTCTACACGAATGGGTGAGATTTCTGGATTACTGGGTGAACACTAAAAGGAGGAGACAAACTCTCCGAGACAGAAGAAACGATAAATGCGGCCGCAAGTTGTTGCCACCTTTTCAGGAAGACGGTTACCAGAGATGAGGAAGAGCTCGGGTGGACTGAATTTATGTAACTAGGGTCCTGTACACAAAGCAAAGTGACTTCCATTTGTCGATTTTTGGAAGTGTCGTACAGATTGAGATCCTCGTTGCTTTCCCAAGGCGATGATCAGAACATTGCGGCCATCTTGGCAGCATCCACACCTCCCACCAAACAAGCTAAGTCTGCAGTGATCCTGGTTCACGGAATTGTCGTATTTTGCCAGCGCAGGTTACGCAGCCAGCGCATCCGAAGCTTCTTCCTCCAAATTTGACATGAGCTGACTATATTCCCAGCGGCTCGTGGACGTTGACTTGTGTTCAATCTGATTCGGTTCCGAATCGTTCCGCTCGAGGTGGTCACGGTGACATAAAAGCCTGCAAATCAGAGCGGATCCGCTTTTGGCCCATGTTGAGCCCATCAGGCTACCTTCGGTTGCTACTGAAGGGTGTAACTCTTACCAGGACCCACGAAGTTTTGCTCCTCGACGTCGAATATATGTCAGTCAGTGTGGGTGTCGATCTGCCACCCCTTCACACAGCTCACAGTTGTGCCACGAAGTGGACCCTTTGGTACAGAACAGAGAGATTTCGAAACACTCTCAGGACGTGCGGCCTCACCACTCACGAGATCCACCGAGTGTTGTCAGACCACATTGTCGACCAGCTTTTGGGTCTTTTCTTCTTTCGTCGGTCAAAAATCTGAATAGCTTACTCTTATGGTGTGCTTTTACAGTTGTTATGTAGATCTGGGAGAGGATTCCGCAAACTGTAGAAGAAGGCAGGAAGGAAGGAAGACAGATCCACCTAGTGAACGGTGATTGATGCACTTGCAACTGTGCAATGTGATAAGTGATATGCACTTTGCTTATCACACATCAAAGAAATCACGGATCTTCCCATACTTGGTCCTCCCTTCATCTTGAACTACTAAAAATACATGAATGTACATGTATCCTGCATGTAATCCATGAATTCCAACCATTGTCTGAGGTGCCGCAAGCTCGGTATCAATTTAGGAATATCGAGCTTATGAGGAAAGCACACATGCCGTAGTGCAGACGGCCAGGTATAATGAATAAGAGTCCACCTTCTTATATATTTTCTCCAAGTATCTTGAGAAAGATTAAGCATTAAGATTGCGAGTATCACTCAGCAAGATTTCGACAGACTCATGTGGGATCTGCCTACTCATCAACAGTTCTGGGCAGAACTCCCGAGATCTTTTCAGAGTATGAAAGGAGGAGCACAGCGGAAGCACCTCGCCCTCGCAATTCAAGCAAGGTGCGGGGACCGCATGATAGTACATATTTTTCTCACCTCTGGCCATACTCTGTATATTATATTTCCTTCTTCTAAAATCACTCCAGAGGGACCGGAATAGGCAAGTAGAAGTGTATGCTGCATAGAACCTTCTTTGGACAGCAAGTGTATATTTGTGGTTAAAACTCTCCTCACTAAACAAAAGCTTGAAAACTTTATGCGTATAATCTGGCCAGTTAACCCTACACACAAGATGCAGTATACCATACCATAATCTTTTGAAAAGGAATTTGTACATACTTTCAAAGAATACCCATACAATATATATGTACATCTGGATATTTGATTGAATAAGTGATATTATATATATGAGGGTAGATATCTGGTATTATAAGGAAAACTTATCGTTTCTATTATGTTGAAAGTCACTAATTCTCTCCACACACAATATGAGGCTCTATGGCTTTTTTTTTCCGATATAGACCGAAAATCTGACCAAGCCACCATTCATTTTACCTTTATAATAGGCTAGTCTTAAAAAAATGGTATAAGTCTATTGCTCACAGAGTTAGTGATTATGGTCAACTGGTACAATACTTGTGGTTTTCTTTTTATTTTCATCTTGCACAAGGTTGTCCTACGACTGCATAACTAGAGTACAAAAATAGCTCCGACTATATTGTACAACCATTTGAAAGGTAGTAATAGCCGAATTTGTCGAATGAAGGACTTCACAATCAAACAGTTGCATATCCACATCGATATGAACCTTTTACCTTACATTTACATTGATACATACACATGCTCTTGGTATTGCTTCTTAGGGAGTTCTATGAAGCAGGAAAAATTTTCTGTATTAAAAAAAATCCAAGCCCTTTCAAGAAACAAAACAATTTTCCGCAACAAGTGAACAATAATCCCATAACAGGTCGACAATTTATAACTTCACGCACATCATCCCCAAATTTACTAAGCGGTTATCATTCAAAGCTTTTCCCGTACTTCCTGTTTTGAGTATTGGATCTCATCGGATCCAGGGAAATCACGTCATTACTCTGTATGACTTTTCATTTACGGCGGCAGCACAGGTCACTTATCGACTGCCTACGTTTGAATTTGTAACTTTAAGTTCATCTACCTTACGTCATGGTCCCATAAGGACAATGATTAGACAACCATGGTCGCATTAGACAAGCATGTAATGCATAGCACAGAATGTCAAGAGAATGTATCTTCATGACCATTCTCAAATTGTTCTCAAAAGACTAAAATCGGAATTTTGAAAACTTCATCTTTCTTCACTCAAATCTGTACAGGATGTATGGCCAACTTTAAAATATTAGATGAACATAGTGTAGAAAGTGTGAGGTACATGAAGAATCACAAAGTCACATGTTTGACTAATGCATTGCTACTAAATATCCAAGCAGAAAAGTAATTGTAGTCTCCATTGTTCAGTCTGGCATGTACCGAACTACACAAAGTTAAGATAAAAAAGTTCTGTTTTGTTTTCTCACAACAAAGAATGCGGTTAAGGGCAAAGAATAAAAATTGTGCTATAATTCTATATGCTAGGAACGTGGAAACTCGTTTTCAACGGTTAAGCTCTTATTTTATTATCAACTTCTAAAAGAAGTAGTAGTCATCTGAAGACCTGATGCTAGTGTCACCTTTCATCATCTGGATTTGGATTCCGGTCTGTGTATACAAAAATTCATAAACTTCTACTATTATGATCACAATCACCATGTATTCGATTCCCACAGTTCCTCTCCTCAAGTTTTGGCGCCTTTGCTTTCGGGTTTGATGGCCTCTGTGAACAATAAAATCTTCCACATCGAGCTTGTGAAGAATTCCTGGATCACTTGACTGTTATTGGACTACCTCAGTGAACAGCCGAGGAACTGATTACACCTGGTTCAAATCGACCCGATCGAGTCTCAGTCCATAACTTTGTCATGCCGACACCGAGCAGGTGGAAACGGTTGTGCACTCAGTATATTACTCAATGGCCAGGAAGCAGCGGAGGAACCTTCGAATGCACTGTGGTGTGGTATGCACGTGGAGCAATTCAGGAGTCCCCGCGATAGTTGGGAAGCTTCCGTAAAGGCATACGTCACAATCTTGCATCAGCAACTGACGTCATATGTTCATCCAGCCACTGTTTAGTGTCGCGAGTACGTGGTACCTGTTTGGCTGGAGACTGCATTCACGGCAAGGAATGTGATGACGAGTAACAGCGCAACTTTGCAATCGACGAGCACTTGCGTGCGTCGAAGGTTACATACAGTTGGATATCGCTCAAAAGTGCCAGCAGACTGATAGGTCAAACAGCAGGAAAGAATTATGGATTCGCTCGCCTCTGGAAGTGAGCCCTGCAGACTATCTACCTGCGAGGAGTCTTATAGCTTCATTCTGAGTCTTGAAACATTCATCACGCAACATGGACGTGTGACTTCCTAGGTTACAAATTATGCATGTGTGACCATTTTGGTTGGACTTTTGCTTATCGAGCGAAACATGGACGTGTGACTTCCTAGGTTACAAATTATGTATGTGTGACCATTTTGGTTGGACTTTTGCCTATCGAGTGGAACACTCATGGCGTCGGGCGTCGTCAGGAACCCCGTGCATTGCTCGATGGATCTCTCGATGTATTTTGTCAATCTCGATGTATTTTGTCATTTCCTCGTAATGCAATGGAATCAGCATACCTGGTTATGAGCTCGTATAGATATCAGCTGTGCAGGATACCAACATTTTAATACCAGACAAAGTGACATCTAACCTTGTGTGCTCTGTATAGCCAGATATTTAATTTCGAGTGATTTGAGTAGTAGACATCTTATTATTTCAGACTGAATCGACGCATGGATAGAAGCATGGATTATGATTCCTCTAAATTCCTCCCTATCAGTGACGCTCATGCTCGCCACGTGAAGTTGGGCATGGGGTTGTGTTTTACCCAGCACTTTCAGTAAGTTCTATTGGCTGGATCTGCGGATGACGATATTGCATACAAGATCTTCTCAGTTGCCACTTTCCATTGCTAGTGAGACATTGTACCAGAGGACTATGCTTTTATGCTATTATGGTGGGCCATGGAGGAAGTAATCGATTACAATTCGACTCACGCAGCAAAGTGCCATCTAGTAGTAACTTACACAATCTTCATAACTGCGTCGTGATCATGAACCCAAAAAGTCCAGGTTTTTAACGGAACATATGCATGAGTACAAGACCCGAGTTTACTCTCGTAGCTGTATCAGGTTTTTATATCGAAGTTTAACTAATATAAATTACACTAGTTTGACTGTCGAGGCAGGTGCATTAATGGATTTTAAAGTGAAATTCTATAGATGCGGGTGAGGGAAGCGTTTGACGAGAGAGTGGACTTGTCCTCTTCGTATTCGGACCACGAGCTAATTTTTGTCGTTGAGGTCGACATGTAGCTTGGGAGTGAAGGTCTTCAGTTGCCTCCCCCCTATAACCGAGTGCTACCCATTTCTTCCGCCTCCCTATCGCCGTTCTCTCCTATGAGCAAAGAATTTTGCGGAACTGGCATAGTCCTGCGCACGAGTGCTATCGGGAAAGGTGCCACGCAATCGGTGGGTCCAAAGGACCGTTCACCGATCTGGTCGAGCACTACGTGACTCTCCGGTCTCTCGGCCACCCGGCGGACGTTCAACAGATAAAGCCTTGAATATCGTGCAAAGCTGGAGTTTGATCCCACTAAAAGCTGTGATTTAGATTTAAGCACATTTCAGATAAATCGAGTCAGGACCGAAAGCCTCAGAAAGGCTGCGGCACACAGGAAGCAGACTCAAAAGAATTTTGACTCGGTCGAGATCAAACTTTGCGAAAAGAGAGGTGCAAGAACCTTGAGCTTTCCATTATATAGCAGTGAGAGGACGCTACCTCAACTGCAATTAGACACTTTTTGCTATTTTCTTGGCCATATCGAGCTGAATATATATATTTCAAAACTACTTATTGTTCAGGAATAACTGGCCTGCACACTAGTGGGATCTGAAACTATCAGATTCAGAGCTTTTGCCCTGAACCTGCTCAGTGCACATTACATCCCACAACACTGGAAGCGTGATAGTTATGTCACCGATTTCAATTTCGTGTTCAGTTTTGATGTCACAGCATTTGACATTGGAAGGCCAACCGGTGGCATCAGGCATGCAGCATGCAGCATCTAGTGCCGTCGTTTCATCTTCCAATGCCTCTCAGGTCAAACAACCATATATTTTCCATAAATGTGGGTTTGCAAACAGCACTTCAATGCGAAAGAACTCAAAGACTTAGCTTGTAATCATTACAGTACAAGGTCAAACAATCACCGGTTCAGAAATTCTAGCCAACAGAAATTAAAAATCTCAGTCTTCATATTACTGAACTTACTAATTGACTGGAAATATAAATATCTCACGAAGTCCGCAAAGACCTCTAGCATGCAGATATGACAGAACTTTATTATCTGCATAGAAATCGTGTATTGAGAAGAATCATGATAATTCTATATTTATTCTATTTTTACAAAGACGATGGGTTCTTCATTATATTGTGACTATCAGATACCTGCATAGAAACATGACATGTCGGTAAACTAGTCACTAGTAGAGTCATATTTCGGACCACTTGATGACATTCATGAGTTCACAGTTGCTGTATTGCTAATAGATCCTAACTGTTAAGTTTCAGAAATCAGAAGTCCATCAAGTGACAGAATTGATTTGAAAATATCTTGATAATACAGAGGACATATACATTACTCTGCCAACTGACTGAAACAATTGAGTTTATCTTGTCTCTAAGTTCAGCCAAAGAAACCCACAATATACCTCTCTTACCAGAATGTGGATAAAAAAAATGGAAGATGTTATTATTTTATAACAAAGCTTGAGGCTTAGCCGCGGGGATGGTAAGTTGAGGTATGTTGTTTCCAGTTTCAGGAGCCTAATGAAGATATGTGAACGAAGGTGAATCATTCGGAAGCCTAGGCGGTGCAGACAAGAACATGTCAACCACCTAAAATAAGAATCAGATGTACGTAACTGGACAGACCGCAACAGAGTTGATCAGTAAGGCCAAGACCTCTTCAACCGTTGCTCGCATGCAGACTACGAACGGCAGTACTGACAAAATCCTTGGAATCCTTTTACCACTTCATGGTCCTTGATGGATGCGCAAAATGTGTAGTTTTCACCTCCGAGGTTTCAGTAATGGACCGATTCCTTTTGATAGCTTTGACACACTTATACATCAGACAACTAATTATTAGAAGGAACATTGCACGTGGCTAATTGGAATTCAGTACAAAACAATATTTTTGTTTCAGATCATGATTATTTTGTATTAAAAAACTAATCCCAGTAGTTTGTGAATAAAATGGGGCAATAGTTCTATACTTGATTCTTTTGATGGATCATGACACAATTTTCGAACCGAACAATCTAATAAGACTAAATTCACTTTTCATATGCGATACAATTTTTAATTTGTGATTTATTGTTTTGTAATAAGTAATCCGTGTTTCTTGTTCAAGTATCAAAGAGGCCGGGCTATCAAGACTCATTTCGGCCGTATATACTAGGACGATGAAGAAGAGTACATGAATGAACGGGCTTGAAGAATGTGCTCGATCATCTGACAGAACGTGAGGCAATTTTTTTTCATTTGCATATTAAGAGAGTGCAGAGGCATACGTCTCCGACTGTGATTTGTGACTGAAATAATATTGGAAGAGTAGAAAATTGTCTTAGAAATAAGTGCAACAGTTGGCCACTGGTAAGCAGTAAACAATCCATATAGAATTGCAGCTCGGACCTAGTATTAGCTTCTTGCTCTTGTGAAAGATCCAACCGTACCAAAACACTAGATGATTTCGAGCAATACGGATAAGAATGCACTGTTCAAGCAAGCATGTGTGCTCTAAAATCCCGACGACATCAGGATGTCAAAATTGGGGTGGTTGAGGTCGAGATTCTGCCTGACACAAGAAAAATGTCCATGGACTATGATTTGGCGACGAGAGTTCAGTATGGATTCGAACTTCAATCAAAATAAATAACTCAATGTGCTGTGAATTCAATCAACATCAGTACCAGATTCAACGACAGTTGGTAAGTGACCGGGTCACCTAAACTATTTGTTACATTGGATTGATGTCTCATGAATCGTTTACAGATTATGCATTCAGATAAGTCCATACAACTGTAAGTACATGTGTGCATGCATGTTCGTAGGTAGCTGTAGGTGCCTATGATTACCTTTGAATTGGCTTAGGAGGGTGTTTGTTCCATTCCAGCTTTTCAAATCTCTGAGCAGTTGAGCGCGAACTGCGGCTCTCTGAAGTGTCCACGATCGGGATACTTCAGACATTTTATATTTTAATTAGTTTAATGTCTTTGCAATGTTGTCAAAAAAGTACATGCATCCGGGATGTGCTTTTGTTTGCCTTATGACGAGGGATGCTGCATCCCTGTTCATAATGCAGAAAGTGCAGTAGGACAGTTGTCATGCAGTGCGCTTGCCGAGACTATCCCAAAGATTACCACTTGGTTTAGCAAATAGTAGACATCAGATTAGGCTGAAATCTGCATGTTGTGCTTTGCAGTGGACACCCTTGATAACCACCTCTTATAAATATTTTCAAAACAGATTCGTCTCTAGACAGAACCTTGATATTATTTTTGGATAACGTCAAGTTGTTGGTTAACTATACCTGACGGTCTTGCAAAGATGAAGGGTGAAGTCAGTTGAGAGCTAGTTACAGCACAAAGACATTGTATTACTTTCAGTTTAAATAAATTCAGGGATTTTAGTCCGAGACACTAGCTTGTTATATGTATTTGCTATGAGTAAAGGTAAACTGACTATATCTAATAGAATTAGATATAGTCATGATAAATATAAATGAGAGAGAAAAGGGGAAAAGACGGTGTAAGTGAACACGTCTGTAATGGAATGTAATGGATTGCAAGACTTGTTGAGTAGATGTATGGTCAACAGGAAATACTGGAGACTAACGGGAGTGAGGACTATTGCACATAGTGTACTTTACACATGCTTGAAGCGGCGGCGAAGAGCAGAAAATGTATCGTAGTACAGGCTCAAAAGCATCAAGAAAAGGTTTTTCTCTCGACGCCTCTTTGGTTTCCTTATAACATGAAAACAGAAAGGAAAATGCCAAGCTAAATATTCAGCGTTACAAGAGTAGTATCATTTCAAGAAAACTTCAAAAATGCTTGCAATTCTATAGTAGATTTGTACGTTATTTGGCGTTCATGAGTGGAAAGCTGTTTCAATCCAGCGTCAATTACGTTTGCGAGATTTCTTAAGCTGCTCGGTATTCACAAAATTCGTAATAGTAGTAGTGATCTGCGTGCCATTTTTTTAACGGCCAATTAAAGCTATCAGGATCCTTTACTTCTTGCTTCCGCACAAAAGCAAGAGTCATATTTTTCGTATAACTAGTGAATAAAATCAGTTATACAAATCTAGTCCTTCAATAACAATATTTTTTTGACATGTGTCTCAACACTTTCGTAGCTCCATCTGAATAGCATCAGATTTGCTCCATAGCAACACCGAGCCCGGTAATTCTTCTTTTTTTGAAGTGAGCAGATGTACGATTTTGCTTTGGTCCAACACTTACAAGTGAAGATCAGAACGAAGAACCAAGAGAAAAGAAAGCAACAATTGTCAGCTCGACATAATGTCTGTCTTTTTCGGTGTGGATTACGAAAACAAAGTTTGTAACTTCATTTCAGCTGTGAGCATTATTTTACCGTCTACTTGGACCAGTTCATGAGTAGAGAACTAAGGAACAAGACAAATGTGACAATATATTTGACTTCCAATCTCTCCTAACACACAAACAACTACTTACGTTGAGTACGGCTGTTGCTATCTATCAACAAGCAGCACATTTAGGGGCTGTTTTTCAGTACATGAGCAAAAGCATTGATGACAAGCAGTGTCGACAGCAACATTGATAGCATAATTGGAGTTCTTTTTAGAATGTCAGCAAAAGCACTTTTCACAAGATGAGTCAGCATCAAGCAGAATTTTTGTATCGTGAAATCTCAAACCCTAAGATCTCAGTATCAAGCCTTAGGCTTTTATATCAAGTGTTAAACCCTAGATTTTTACCCTAAAATCTAAGCCTTGGAGTATCAATCCTACATCAATTTCCTAGTTTGTTCAACAAGAACTATCTCGCTTCCTGCTCTTTTTCTTTCTTCTTGCTATTCTCACAAACTGCTGTGTCAACATCCCTTTTTCTCTTCACCGATAGTAGTAACTTTCTTGTACTCTTTCGCTACAATTTCCACGACCTCTTGCATGACACCCTTATCATATCAGCATCCGAGTATTCCTCATAAGAACCATTTCGCATCTTCTTCATCTTCTTCTTGCCATTCTCAGACTTTTTTTTCAACCGGAAGAGTCTACAATTCTCCTCTTACAACTTCCTTTTCTCCTTCACCAGGAGTAACTAAGTTCGCTCTCACAACAACTTCTTTTTTTTTCCCACCAGGAGGAACTAAGTTCTCATACTCTTTTGCAACAACTTCCACGATCTCTTAAATGACACCCTAATCACCATCAGCTCCCAAGTTTGTTAAACCAAAACCATATCGCTTCTTTCCATTCTTTTCTCTTCTCACCATCTATTTGCTGGACTAGGACTATTTCATTTACTACCCTTTTTCTTTCTTATCTCAATCACCTCTTCAAGTGAAGATGGAGAAGAGAGAGAAAAAGAAAAAAACGACTTTCTCCTCCTCTTGTGCAGTAACTTTCACAAACTCTTGCATGACACCTTGATCATCATCAACTTTCCTCTTGGCATGACTATAATCATATTGCTTCCTCCCCTTCTTTTTTCTTCTTGGCATCTTTAGTGACTACGGCGTCAACATGATTATCTCTGTTAGACTTTTTCTCCTCTTTTGCAACAACCTTCAAAATCTTTTGAATTACATGCTAATCACAATCAGCTTTTAACTGTTTGCTTGAACAAAAGCATCTTGCTTTCTCCTCTTCTTTTTTCTTCTTGTCATGCTTTGTGATTGCTACGTCCACATAGTTCTCACCATTAGCACTTTTCTTTTCATAGAGAGTAACTACATTTTCTTCATCTTTTGCAGTAACTTTGAGGTGATCTTGCATGACACCTTAATCACAATAAAATTCATAATTTGCTATACAAGAACCGTCTTTCTTCCTCCTCTTTTTCTATTTTCTTTCATAATTAGTGATCGCCATCACTAATTATGACGCAAAGTTTAGGGTTAGACTTTTGTTTAAGAAATATCATTTTGAAGTGAAAGTCATGGCCGTGATTGGCAAAATTGGAGGAGAAAAATAAAAAGACATGTCTGAATTCAAGAAGTTTTGCTACATTGACAAGGTTTAACACAAGAAGAAAAAATATGATAAGTCTATGTTAGCTTACAACAAGCAAAAGCAAGACAATGAAGTATGCAACGAGTAAACACTTGTGGAATTGAATAAATCTATGGTGAAAGACACAAAATCAAAAAAGCAACTAATTTTCAAAAAGATAAAAAAAATTCGTCAAGAATCAAATCAGCAGGAGAGCTCACGAACTAACTTTTTCATGAGTTCAAGAACTTCTTTCACAAAGATTATTCCAAGGCGAAGAGTGTCGTTGTGGGTGGCAACAACAGAGGAGAGAAATGAAAAGACATGTCTAATTTGTGAATGCTCCCTACATTGACAAGGTTCAATAGAAGATGCAAGGGAACAATAAGGTTATGTTAGTTTACAACAAAGCAGTACAATGAGATAACACTTGAGGGATCTAATAATGCTATTGTGAAAGACACAAAGCCAACGAAATAATGGAAGTACAAAGAGATTAGGAAAATTCCAAAAAACTTAAACAAAGAAAGAGTTCACTAACTCACTTCTTCATCTTTCTTGATGACTTCTAGAAGTAGTGTAAGAAAGATTTGTCTAAAATGAAAGATGTCGTCGTGATGGGCAAAGACATATGACAATTTAGAAAACATTAGACAATTTAAGTTCCAATTTACGATAGATAGTCAACCTACAATTTCAGTTTTCTTCTACAATGAAGTACACCTAATTTCTATGAAAGTATTAGGCAAGACATTGAAACTTATATATGTGAGCTTAAACAAACAAAATTGGTAGAATCTTCAAGATCACATTTTCAATATCATTATACTATATTAACAATTATGAAACTGAAAAATTGTAAATGAGTATGAAAATGTAATATGTTTCTATGAAGTTTTATTTGAAAAAAATTCAGTAAAACTTTGTTAGTGAATTTTACGTGTGTTTCAATACAATATTATTTGAAATTGAAAATTCTAGAATAAAGATAAAAAATAGCAAAAATGACTTTAGATATTTTATGATTGGTCTTTAAAAACTTAAAAAGTAGATAAATAATATGAAAAAAAAATTACTATTTAAACTTATTACTAGATTCATATTAATTATTATTCAAAGAAAATTTCAAATTCATTTACAACTTGGATGAAAATTTTTGGTAGATAGATAACTTAGAGCAAAAATAAAAGTGACAAGTTTATACTCTTCATTTAGTTTGACTTTTACATGAACATCATTCATCAAAATAAAAATAAAAATGAAATAATGTGAAATCTAAGTATAGATTTAAATCTATTAATAAATCTCATGACTATGATATTTGGCAAATGTCACATAGAGCAACATTTTAAGAAAACTTTTGTGTGAAAATTAATTGTATTAATCTCATTTAGATCCATGTGGATCAAGAATTTAATATTTAAAAGCATGATTTATTTCATTTTGTAATATGAAGATAAAAATGATACTATAAAATTTTTCAATAGATGTAGATTATATATATGTAGGTTAAATGTAGATGAATTATGGTTTTTATTCCAAATCTTTGATTTAAATATTTTTTAGTATTTTTAAAAATAAAATTAAAAAAATCAAATGTGCATTGATTTTCATTCCATTTATACTCAATAAAAGATTCAAATTTTCTTTGAAGTGCTTGATTAAAATATTGTGAAATTAAGTATCAAAATTTGATAATTTGGATTGAAAATATTTGATATTATGATAAAAGATAATCATAAAATTTTGTACATGTTAGTGTTTACAAATATAAAGAGTAAATTACTTGATGGTATACCATGAAAACTCAAAACACTTGATGGAAACCAACAATTTTCATTTTACCCCATGGTACCCTATCGACTGCCATTGCAACCCACCTTCGGTGATGTTCCAATACAATTGGAGCTTAGAATTCCCTTTCTGATTCAATCCGATTCAATTCAATTCAATGATTCAATTCAATCAGTGCATGCTTAGAAAGCTAAACATCTGGCCGGTCGGTCCTCGATAATCGAAATTCTTGAGTAAGGAAGACGACCTGATGGCTAATTGATTGATTGATACAAACAAAGAACGAATAAAAGGAAGACTCTCTATACAATTCTTCTTCTACATCTTGTCTTGTCTCGTGTCTAAGCGTATGTGCTAGCAGTAGGGAATCAATGTTAGATGGCTGCACCGATGATGTACATGACAAGCAAATAAACAAAGTAAGATGTATTAGAAGATTGCTACTACTCATGATTCTTTCCGTTGGTTATAAGAACATTTATTGGAATAAATGGTTTATAAGAACTTTGATTAGAATAAGATTGACGGATGTATAGCCGTCGAGTGGGCTCCATCAGGTAAATGAAACCTGTTCGGTACCATCAAGAGGTTTGAGTTTCCCAAGATGTACTATCAAGTAGTTTTAACTATTACTTATGATAAAGTACATTTAATAGATCTTAATTTGCTATGTCTCAAACAACAAAGAATTATTAGACTATCTATATAATAACATGTGATAATTCTGTTTCAAACCAAATTTTTTTCTAAATTAAAATGTTATGTATGTATTTGTTTGGAATCAAAATCCTTGAATTTTTCAATTGTTTTGAAATTTCAAATCAAGATTATCACAAAATGAAACATTTATGTGGAAGTAATGACAAAAAAAATAAAGAATTTGCGTTCTTTTCAAAGATATTACACAGAATATTAAACATTCATCAATATTTTTTTTTACAGGTTTTAGCAAATAGTGTTAGACAAGTTTCATACAAAATTGATCCAACTATTAATAAGTATTTTTTATACTTACATTGTTGTTATTAGATCTTTTATAATTTCTTTTCATCAAGTACTATATTCTTTAATATTTTTTGAATTATAAATTGAATTCTTTAATTATAAATTGTGATTGATTATGTTTTTAAATGTTTCGAATTTAGTGTTTTTAATACAAAAAATCAGCATCAAATGTGTGTACATAAAAAACCTTGTTTTCTTGGATGTACAATGTTTCAGTATTTGCATACTTTTGAGATTTTGTCATTTTGAAGTTATTGTTATAAGAGATGTAAGTATGAACATTTGATCATACTTATACCTTAAAAAGGATATATACCTAGTATCTTCTTATTACAAAATGATTTATTTACGAGTGACTTTAACATATATATGTCATTGTTGTGTTGTTATGTCAATGTCATTGTTTGGCATTGAAAGAAATCGTAAATTAAATATAAATAAAAAAATACATTAAGTGATACATTTTAATCTATATTTTCATCAAGGAAATTAAAAATTAAAATTTCTAAGAATATTTCCACTTGTGAAATACACACATTATTTCAGCAAAGTAATTTGAAAATTAAAGTTAGACTTTTCATTATACACAAGATTTGAAATATAATATATTAAGGTAACGATTGATTTTCCTCACCCTAGATTAATGTTCATTAATTCTATCGTGAATATAATGAAGAAAGCTAGGTCTAATCAAATACAATTAAGGAAGTGAAAGATAATTTATTCAAGCTGACTAATATCTTCCCAACCGTACATTACTAGTAGTAAAATTTTATATTATAACTATCACTTTCTTTCGTTTTAATGTGATATATTATACAATAATTTTGAACATAATTATGTGGATGCTGAGAGTTTGAAGAAAGTTTTATCATCTTTTACACTTGACATTTGAACTTTCTTTATCATTTTATGCATGCAGCTGGAGAAAATATTATAACAGAGTTTTGCAGGTACAATTCAGGAAAATCTCGTTATCAACTATGCAAAGGGTTCATACATGAATGTTTCCGAGCAAGTTTGACGACGATTACTTCTCTTCTCAAATGTAATTGCAACAACATACCACAGTAAGGAGAAAGCAGAAGGAACAGAAATTAGACCCATTCCCTCCCTTGCTTCTTTTCCGGTAGCGGTTCACAGTGACCGCTGAACAAATATTTCCACATCTGGTCAAAAATCAATATATATATATACACGTCTGATTCTCAAATATCGAATACCCTACCAACAAGACGCATAAACAGGTACAAGATATGTTTCCAGAATAAAAATCGAATCTGTGACCTTCAATACACCTCCTCCTTGAGTGCAAGAGGACCAGCTGTTAACAATAAAAACAACTTTACTCATATTAAGAAGACAACCGCGATTAGCGCTCCGTCGAGGCGCAACATAACAATCACCGAATGCTCCTACTATCATATTATTGTAATTGATTGAATGCTTTACATGGAAGGTCCTGTAACTTTCTGTCACGTCTACTCCTTCCTGAGTGTAACCCAAGTGTGGTACATGTACTACTGACAGTTGAATTAATAGTCGCATGGAATCCATGCTCTTAACGAATGTTCCACTGATAACAGCTTGGGGTGCCAAGCCTATCCCCACTATACAAGTACACTACTAAGAACATTTTGACTTGAAACACCCTCTGAGTTAACGGTTCAGATCAAAATTTGGTTCCCTATAATTTCCCGCACAAGATGGCCATTAACAATATAACGCCGGTTCCTCCCTTCAGAGTATCTCGAAGTTGACCACCTCTACCACAACTGGCTACTTCAGAGTGTAGCCAGGGTCTCTACCCAGCATAGAGGACACGCGATTCCGATATGCCACGACAGCTCATCCTCTGGCTGCCCAAACTGCAATTTTCTTTTAGACCTGTCCTCGTGAAAAGCACCTAAGAATCGCCAGTGTATTTTGTGTTCACTACTCTACGTTTCTGTTTGTAAAACTTCCTAAACCTAAATTCACCACAAAGCCATCTTCCTGTCATTCCGGCCACCACCCTGTCCTCCCCACTTACTTCCGGATCCAGAGTTTTGGCTACTCTTCCCTGTATAGTAGCTACCTTGACCCTCTCTGCGGTTCCCACCTCCGCCGCCACCACCCCATCTGCTTCCCCCACCAGATCGCCTGTCGCCACCTCGTCCACCACCCATCTGTCGGAGCTCGGGCGGGACTATCTGATTGGTGCTTTCAAGAACCTTGATAAGCTCTCTTGCGTGCTTGGAATCATCGTTCGAGAAGAAGGTATGAGCTATGCCGGTCGCACCGGCACGACCAGTCCTTCCAATGCGATGGACGTAGTCCTCGACACCGGTAGGAAAATCGTAATTGACGACGAGCCTGTGATTTGATCATTCAACGAGCGCCGTTGCTTAATACCCATATGTGAAAAAGACAACAAAGGACATGCGGTTGAAGGAGGGACCAGGAAATAAATTAACCTTGAGGTAGTGCGTAAACCGATGTATTTCACTCAGAACAATGACCTACCTGATGTCCTTGACATCCAATCCTCTTGCAGCAACATCAGTTGCAACGAGGATAGATGCCTTTCCTCTCTTGAATTGCTGAAGTACAAAGTCACGCTCTCTCTGCGACTTGTCTCCATGGAGGGCCAAAGCGCCAAAATCACGTCGAAGGTTCATGGACAGCTCATCACACATTCTCTTGGTGGAACAAAATATCAAAACTTTTGCTCCTTCCTCTTGACCATTGAGAATTTGCTCCAACCTCCTCTCCTTGCTCGACCGGGAGACTATCTCCACGTGCTGCACAGTTGCGTTACGAAAAAAAATCAGGCCTGGAGTGCTCTATCAATGATCTCGCGGGAAGCCTCGTGATATGCCATCCACTGTTTGGCATTGTCAGAAAGCAGATAGAGTTCACTCATTCCTCTTGATATAAGAAAAACAAGGACACAAATGTTTTGAACAAGACTAGCCCGAAAATGATACAGGTGTCCTCATCAACAAGATCAGCGTCAGACAAGGTAGTCTGCGGACCCGACAGGAAGGTAACTTCTTCAGCCTGCAGAGATCGTGAAAAGTCTATTACATACCTGGGTGATAGACTTGTTCGCTGAGAGCTGATCACTGTTCCCAACGTTCACTTGAACCGGGTCTGTCATCAGATCTCTAGCAATTTTTCGCACTTCCTTGGGCCAAGTCGCGGTATACATCAAAGTTTGACGCTGGACGGGCATTTGATCCACTATGGCACGAATCTGAGGTTCAAACCCCATATCCAGCATACGATCAGCCTCGTCAAGAACCAGGTAAGAAACATGTTGAAGGTTCACCGCCCCCATTTCAAGGAGATCGTTCAACCGTCCCGGGGTCGCGACAATGATGTCTACTCCTCTTTGGATGTCGCGAAGCTGAGGTCCTTTCGGGGCACCTCCGCAGACGCACTGAAAAGATTCGAGAAAGGCCAGACAAATATTAGTATCATCGCTAATCAAATTCTCGCCCTCTCTTTCACTGTATGCATCAGGCATGTGAATACACTAATATGGAGATACATAGAAGACACGCATACTTACAGTGGTCATAACCCTGGAGGATCTCCCAAACTTCACAGCCTCCTCGCGGATCTGGTTGGCGAGTTCCCTTGTGGGCGCAAGCACCAAGACAGACGGGTTCTGACGATGCGTGGGCCGGTTGTTTTGCAGTCGAAGGAACGCGGGCAACAAGTAACCCAGAGTTTTTCCAGAACCTGTCTTCGCAATAGCTACGACATCTCGCATTTGCAGGGCAATTGGCCAACTCAGGGCTTGAATAGGTGACGGGGTATCGAAACCCGCGTACTGAAGCTGTTGGAACAATTTTTTCATGCATTAGTCTATCATACCAGGATATCGACAAGATAGCGAAACGAACAAACATTTAATATCGCGCTAAGCGATACACTGAGCAATGTCAATAAAAATCGATCAGATCAAGCAAGACTAATTTAGCACTAGCAGTGGATGGGTACGTACCTCCTTCATCAGACTAGCAGGAAAGCCAGTGGACTCGAAGGTCATAAAAGGGTCTGGGACATCCTTACCCTACGTGTGGACAAAACAAACAGAACATATAAGTCCCAGGTGCAAAGCAGAAGAGATCATACTGAGTAGCATTCAAGCGCTCACCACAGGTACACCCTAAGAACAAGGATAACAATATTAGTGGTACGACGTCGAAGATCCCTTAATATGATGAAGAAGACTTACAGAGGTTGTCACATCATGCTGTTTCTTGTAAGCGTCGACGTCCATGTCAGAACCATCGCTATCAGCATCGGCATCGAGAAGAGCACTCGAGCTGAATTCCCGAGACATGCGGTATGGGGTGAAAAGGCTGTCTCGTTGCGGCTGGAAAAATAGTGATAGTCAGAAACCTAAAACTCTATCAAATTGGAATCCATTCGCTGCTTTAGTACTTAATGAAAGGGGCAGCATTCCAAATACATACAACCCACGAGATTCGGCAACGATATACTTGTCAGTTATCTACATTAATTACCTACAACCACGCAGGAACGTGGCAAATCAGAGTAAAAAACTGGGTTCTTCGAGTGGAGCACACTGACAAGTACGTTATGAGAGGATGTAGAAACTGTGACATCGGCGTGTACACTAACAGATGGACACAGTAAACAAACAAACCCCACATCCAGTGGTAACGGCGAAAAAGGCCGCGAAGCTCACCTCAGCCACCTCGAGCAAGTCGCTGACATGGCCATTGGCATGACCGTTGGTAGGCGGCCCTCGATTTTTGATCGAAAGATTGCCGAACCTGCGATTGCTCTGACCATTCTCCGCCATCGCTGACCCCCTCTCTGAGTCCCTGTGAGAAGGACAGATGGGCACTGCTAATGAGAAACAGGCAGACCGCAGTGCTCGACCAGTGCTTGAGCTTTGTGAGCGGTGGTACAGATCAGATTTAGAGTAGATAAACATTGAACTCCATCCCAGTACAGCAACCTCAGCAAAACTCTAGAGCAAGCGGCCGGCCCTATCCCTACAATTAAAACATAACCACCAGTGCCCATACTCGTTAGATGGACAGAACGCGCAACTAGAAGCATGGGAGATGCTACTGACCGGTAGTTATTCCGCTTCCAGGGTGGGGCTGATCTTTCTGCAGATCTTTCCTGATAATTATCAGTCCTACGCCTGCAGTCGAATCAAGTCGAGGAAGAGACCATTAGTATGTCGAAAAACCTACAATAATATCAGGCGCTATCAATCTTGCACGTCTCGGTGAAACCACTTGGAACGTACACACAGGAACGGGAAGAAGTGTTTCAAGGCGGATTATACCTGGATGGAGCGCTTGACTCCCATGGTCGGGCCCGGTAGGAAGTAGAAGGCTCCTCCCCTAATTTGTCAACGGAGGCGACTTTGCCATACTGCGCGGAGCGTGGCTGAAACACAGACGGCTGTCGGTTAGCGTCTGTGCTCAAGGTCACCTGCGAAGCGCATGAAGAATTGCGGCTACTCATTAGTCAAGAAGTGGTCACGGTGAAAAGGCAATGTATGAAGGCTCGGCAGCAATTTGTCACTGCACTCGGTCAGACAAGAGCTCTTTGTCAAATCTCAGGAATCAATCTATATCTATATGCTAGTGTATGTATGTAGCTCTACGCAAGACGCTGAGATCCCGCCTGCTCCATTTCTCGGAATCCCTTGAAAAGGAACGCGAGGAAGACCTCTGAGATGCAAAGATCCGTGCGTGTGTTGCGTAGAGCCCAACCAGTTACCCTGCATGGACTAATGGTCACCTGTCCTACAATTTTGTAATTGGGACCGATCTATCGTAGTGTCGACAATGCAAGGCCCAATCTCCAAATCTGGCGTGCACCGAATGACAGATGGAGACATCCTACGCCCTCAAAAACACCATCCCTTCGGGCCCTGTGCCTACGGCCGTCCTAATGCAGTGATTTGAGCGACTACCACAGCCAGGAAACACCGAAGCCAAGGCATCCGAGGGGAAAACAGCACAATCTCTTCCAATTTCTCACATCTGTGCAAGCACTCCGCATTCCCGAAAGCGCCTGATCCATTTCTTCGTACGTACCTGAGCAGAGAGGGGCCGATACACCAAGAAGGGAGAAGCACTTGAAGACAGGGACCCGCTGGAGCGGAGGCCAGAGAGACAGAACCCCGGCAGACTCGCCATCATCCGCACCTCTCCCGCAACAGCGACAGATCGTGCAATGCCCCTCCACAGCGCAGCCATTCTACTTTGGCACGCTGCTCTGTTGCAATCTTAAATCTCAAAAACCTCAAAAGCAGATTGCGAGAGGAGGAGGAGGAGGAGGAGTGTGGATCAGAACCAGTGATCCTTTCATGTGTGGGAGGCAGCAGCGCACCGATGCCCTGCATCGCCAGCCGAGGGTTTCGGACTTTCCTCGATCGAAAAAGTCCCGAAAAAGTACAAAATCCTTTTTCCTCTCTGGCCCCTGGCCCCTGCCTCCCTCCCAATGCTCCAGCCCTGCGCGCCCTGCCCCCTCCCCTGACGACACCTGGGCACGCTCCCCCGGGCCTTGCTTCGGTCCCTCTTTAGGGTTAGGGTTTGCCCCCGCCCCGGCCCCGGCCCGGGCCCGGCATCGGTCGCTCCCCCGACGCGACCACCGAAATAGTATCTCCCAAGGCCTCGGAATATCCCGACGAGCCACGGAGCGCCCCATCGAGCCGTCAAGCCCCGCGGTGGTGCTCCCTAATTTCGCCGCCACGATTAAATTTCGGTCTATTTCCTATCTCAACGACAAGCTCCCGGAAAAGATAATTTGAGCTTCGGGAGGTTTTACTCTCGCGGGCCCTGATCTAACCCGGGTTAACACGAACTCTGATCCCGAAGAGTCGTGTCACTAAAATCGCGAACCCGAGGAGTGTCGAGTCGGTATTAAGCGACGGCATGATTTGCTGACATGACCTGCGGGCTCCTGGCACTCCCGGATACACTTTATAATTCGTGTTCCTTGCGCATACAGTGACCCGAATGGCAATAGCGCAATAACTCAATGATTTACTGCGAGACTTTTGCGAATGTCGACCGCCTGCAGTGGATGTGCTCCCTCGAGGGCTCGAGAATGACCCACGACAACGTACCTGCTGGAGTCCTCTTGCGTAATATGCGTACGCACACAATTCGATTGCCGTCCATGAGAAGAAAATCGCCTCTTCTTGATTGCACCTACAATATACTTTTGGGTGTCGGAGAGAAGGACAAGTTGTCGATCTATGTCACTTTCGTCCATTCATTGAGTCGGTCAATAATAAATTTGAGGTATCATAAGCAGAAAAGCTCTATTTTCTTTCACTCGCTAAACATTCTTTTCCCTCTACTGAGAGAACGACATTTTTCTATGATTTCTACCAGATCACTACCGCAAGTTTAGTGGTGCTCGTTACAGCGATGGCCAACGAGTTAAGAGAGAATATTAAATAATACCCTTGTGAAGCTTATATCTTTCCTATGCAGCGCAAACCAACAAGGAGGCGGATTCGAGCGGTTTTCATGCCATGAACAGTTTAGCTCCCAAAGCAGGAAAATTGATTCTCATCCATGTCAAGCGAGTATCAAGTAGGTATAACTGTTTATGTTGATTCGCAAATAAGAACGTTGAAGTTGAAGTGACAAGAATCACGTTTGGACAACATGTTGGGTTGGAGCATATTTGGAGGTTTTCTGCACATTTGCAGTGCTTATGACATTATGACCTTGCTCGCTTGAAGTTTGCCAATTTGTCCAGCTCGGTTCTAATAGGTAAATTCTTGTCGTATAGTGCACAAACTTATTGGATTAGAACGAATTCTCTTGTTTGATACAATTATGTATCAAACAAGAGAATAAATGTATTGCCATACAAGACTGACCGGAGTTCTTCTTCCAAAATGTCCACAAACATTCTGTTCAGAACCATAGCCTTAAATGAATACATTTGAATTTAAAAGATTCCACCATCTTGTTTTATTCATAGATTGGTCGTGATTGTTTGGTATTGTGCTACCATCTCCAATATATGTTTCTGCTCATACTTACATAATATAATTAATCAAAGCTGCAATGTATTAATTTATTCTATATGTGAAATACATACTTAGCTTTATCAACATACATGATTTTCACATCCTACAATGGTAGAAATTATCATTCTTAAAGCAATCCTCTCTTCACTAGTTGCAATCTCCAACATCATCAACTTGACTTAAACGTGAGTATTATTCTAACATTCATGTCAATATCCATCACTCTGCATTTATGTTTAACAGTGAATCAGTATTTTTGTAGCATAAACGTCCAATCTACAAGCTTACTTGCTTTCTGTTCCATCATTTCATTGGTTGGTCATTATCAATAAGAATGGAGAGATTTATAAAGAAAAATACTCTTTATGTTCAATTCACACATTATTATCATATAACTTGTGAAATATGTCAGAATGGAAATCCAAATTACACGGTCATGCGGAAAAATTCTTATCCACATTACCGTGTTGCATAGTTTTTGCATTCAAATCCAATATAATTAAACATTGAACTCTCCTTCTAAAATGAGGTCTTTTCTCCTCATGATGATCAACATGAACTCTGATATTATTATTTGTCCATCAATTCAACTAGAGGTCTAGTGTGTATTTCAAGGGACGGACTACTTCTTGTTGGGTTCAATCAAACGCATAAGTCACTAGAGCTCATCTTTACTGCTCTGAAACTTATGCATGTTCATGTATGTTCACCCATGCAAATCACTGGATTTGCAATTTGCACCAATTGTATTTTCTACAGCGGTAAGCAGTTCGCCTTGGATTGATTCGTACGTTTAGTTCTTCACTAGTAACAAGTTTCTCATGTCTCAATTGTGTGGGTTTGGTGTTACTTTGGATGAAACATACGTCTATATGATTTGCTGTTGAATCCAAGAGTTGTAAATTACTTAGTATGAGCATGTACTCAAGGATGCGTTGGCTATCTCCTGAAAGGGTGTATTTTCACGTCAACCTCCGTGAGAGCAAGATAGGTTGTATCAGTTATATTCAGTGGACATATATCCGATCATGGGGCCTAGTAACATCTCGTTTCATCCATGTACGGATTGATGGGGTCTTCCCATCCTTTTAGTTACTGAATTCTGACTTGAATTACTGCGACACATGCATTGACTTCTCCTGGTGGCGATTGGCGTGCCTGCTCCACGATTTTCAATAAGGAAGGCCTGGAATGCAGAACACCAACCAATTTCACAGTAGCAGTTTGCCCCGTTGTCGAGTCACAGAACAAAAATGAACAGGGAGCACCTTCTGTCATATGAAAACGCTGTAACCGAACCTGCAAAACTGCCAAACGAAAAGGACGGAGATTGCAAAACTGTGTTGGTGCAGTGAACAGGGAATGAATGAGGGAGTGGAGAAGGCAATACCCTTGAACGCTCTTGCGCTCGGCAGTTTGCACATTCCCAGTAGTCGTCTCGCTCTCGACACTCACAATTACGTGCAAGTCCCATTTTGTCCTTTTAACACTTAAATAGACCTGCACTTCCATCAGATCTGTATGACAACAGTATCCTACAACTTTGACAACTCGAAAACAGTGAGTGTGTGGGCAAAGAGTTCCTCGTAATAACTGTTGACACGATTAGCACACTGCCAGCTAGAATTTGAAACCAGTCAACTCCATCGTAGAAGGACCTTTTTGAAAGGTGCTACTTGCGGTGAATCGAAGCTACACTTCGGAATTGGAAATTCTCAATGTCAACAACTGTGTAAACATGCTGAAGACTTAGCCCGGGTGGTTGGCCCCTTGTGGTGTACCTTCATCCTCCGCATGGATTCTTCATCCGCCCAAGCGATGCTACTCGCTCCAGTTCTTCGATAGTCTCAGAGCAGAGTAGACACTGAATTTCCTCTGGGCTTTTGCCCTCAGCAGTTTACGCGCACTTGTGGACGTTATTCATCCTCATATTACTTGTATGATAAAGGCTCCGCGTTCTTTTTAAATAACAATTTGTTGAAGTCGGACCGCATTCGTAAATCATAAGAGTTCCTTCATCGTTGGTCTGGTCATATCTGCTCCTTCGTTCAGGAAACTACCAGTGACCTTCTGAATCTTCTCAAAGGTTCAGAATTTGACGGTTGAGTTCTGGAATGTGAACAAACTGGAAACGCCAATCATGACAAATGTATTCACTACTGTTTCAAGTGAAATAGCTAGACAGGTTCACACACTTACTCATCGTTGACCTCATCGCCAAGAATTACCTGATGCTAGGTTTAGTAAAAACTCGTGTCTACTCTGTTAATCAAAAGCACAGCCCTCTTGGTCCATGACTGTGGACCCCAGACAAAAACCTCATCCAGCTCAGAGGTATGATGGTAAGGCTTAAGCTTATGTCTGTCAGTGTCTTGATCTTTTAGAACAACTACAAGAATCATAACTTTCTCACCGTCCTCTGTTGTTAAGTTTACGGTACTGTATAAGAAATTTTGTCAAAATGGATTTCTCATTTTAATTAGAGTTTTGCTGGAGAAACTTTTCCTTCTGAAATCAGCTACAGTGCCCAAGAACCTTCCACCAATGTCAGATTTCCACCATGTCCTCAAGTACTCAAAGGGAGGGATTCTTTTACTATTCCACTTCGTCGTATTAGCATTAAACAACCAAACAGCATCTGAGAGGTCCATGTATACAAGGATCTCACTGCTACACTCGATCCTCGAAACCGGGATTCTGAGTTAGTTACTTCTCCACTCGCTGAATCACGAACATATGTCCACCTCCTGCAACATTGTAACCAGGATTCGTCCCTTTTGAGAACAGAATAGCCATCAATATTAATGGTAGTGTCCGAGCAAGCTCTTGCTCTTGAAGTCAGGAATGTATGAAACATTTCAACCTGAAAATTCCAACACTGTTGTCCTTCCAGGAACTATGTAGCCTCCCTTCAACTGTGCACGAAGTTTCTGGACAGACTGGTTGTCCATCACTCTAGCCGGAAGTTCCGGCATCTTGACAAGGTTTAGAAACACTGCAGTCTAGCACTTCTGGAACGGAGAGCATCTTCATCACCCAAAACGTTCCTATCTTGCATCTTCCTAAGTTCAGAAGCTGGAAGCAGCGCATGTGTCATCATCATAGAGCATGAAGTGTGAAGTCTGACATCAATCAGCTTCGTCGTACAGGTGTTCGAGGTTAACATCTTTACCAAGCTGCAAAGTTTACCGACAATCCGTCAACTGATTCTGATTTTCACCTTTGAACTAAACCTCACTGGATAATATCTCCAGCTAACATGTGAATCACGTTACCTGCGCATGGTTCGTCTCGTCGCACCCGGTGGTGCTATTGCCTCGTATCGACGAGACAAGAATCCATTCTTCATATTTTATTATAACTTTTTCTCCTGGTAATTCCACCTAAATCTGATGTGGCCGTTCCGTCGACAACCCGACATCCAGATTGGCCACATGCTCCCTGTGGGTCTACGGTGACAGCTCATCACTACATCTCTCGAAAGTGGGAGAGTTGTTTCTGAAACTTGCAATGCGTTCACGTCTCCTGCACGCGACTAGCGTACGCCAAGTTTGACCAATTCCCGGACTTGAGA
Organism: Marchantia polymorpha subsp. ruderalis; assembly: GCA_037833965.1. NCBI lineage: Eukaryota > Viridiplantae > Streptophyta > Marchantiopsida > Marchantiales > Marchantiaceae > Marchantia > Marchantia polymorpha. Next base: position 26,367,222 of record AP031351.1, on the reverse strand, counting down.
CTGGCAAAGCGATGTACATCCTATGTAAGCGATGCATCATTTTCGTGGTCGTCGAAACTGATTGGAGATGGGAGCAGCGTAGACTCTCGTACAGTGGATTACTTTTTCCTCCCCAAACGAGGACTGTCAGTTTCATATGGCCAACTCAAACGCATCCACAATATACGGAGCCGTTGATTCCCCTCGACCGTCAGCCCAGATTTTTCTTCTCAAGAGTGAGACCTTTCGCATACTTTCGCTGATCGACAATTCGTGAAATTAGAAACTTCTTGGTGTAGAAGCGTTGGTGCCCACCGTGAATGTCGTCATGAGATGAGAAGACATATCACGTACCATATACTTACTACAAGAATGTAGGCTCCTCATATTCTGCAAATTGACCATTCAGGCAAGAACTTTAATTACATAATAATCCAACGGTAGGTTGATCACCCGATTTAGACACAGACTTGCAAGTAAGAGTACTTGGATAACTCGATTATTGGAAGCACCGTTCAGCTTCACTTGGTTCACTTGTACAAACTCGCACTTTGGCGGCCAAGTGGGGATAGCAGACTCAAGTAGCAATTCCCACACTAAGAAGATTTCCAGTGACAAAAGAGACTTGCGGCTTTGACCGCCCGTGACTAAGTAGATAATGCATCCAAGCGATTATCTACGGCAGACCACACTATATCTAAGTAGTGATGATCAGATGAGAGAACAAGAGTACCTTGACTTACTGCAGTAAGGCCTACTTATTCGAAGAAGGAGCAACTACAGAGTGGAGAGGGCCATAAGGGATTCACAGACGTGTCGATTGGACTTGTCCACAGACTGAAGTACCGAAGTAAAATCTGACGAAAACTTAGGAGCAGTCAGACCTGAGTAGAGCTACCGCACAATATTGGTCCGGACTGACAAGCAGTGTTGCAAAAATTATTCTAGTAATGAGAGGTTTCAGGCAAAATCTGTTGTATCTACATAGCTCACACCTCAGCAACGTTTCTTCCAAAAACACAAATGTTGCCCTCCGGCTGAGCAATAAATTTTTTAAGAAAACTCAAGTCATTACTAGTGGCACTCAGTTTCTTTCATGTGATTGTATTCACATGCACCAGTAATGTACTTTCCGCCTAACTGTACACTCGCACTGCTTGCGTGAATGATCCCTGAAGAGTAGCCTCTCGTGCTTCAGGGACAACCCAATACTTGGGTCACACGAAGTCGTTGTGGCCTGTCTCTACCTCCGACCGTTCGCCCACCCTCGATTTTGAACCGGCTTCATATGTGGTTGAGGAAACCTTGCACTCTTGGGCCCACCCTTAGGAAGGTCCGTCAAGTCGAGTGCTTGTACCGTACGCTGTTTCTTTGCTGTTGAACAGTCGTACAAGAAGAAATCAGTAATGCGGTGAGGGAGTTCAAGCAGACATGTTCAGGTGATTGAATGATCGTAAGCATATGAATGACCATACAGTGTCCTTAAGTCTTGAACCAGTCATGAGCAGACGTAAATGAACTCCCAAAGGTTTATCGCAGCGGAGAGGGACTAGCATAGTACAAACCCATCAGCCAAGGAAATATGAACACAATTCATTATCAAAACTCACCTTCATTAATTTGCTGATATCCTTCTTGGAGTTTTCTCTTTGCTAGCAAAAGTTTCTGAGAGACATCGATTTCTCCCTGAGGTTTTGGTTTCTGCGACAAAGCCAACAGGCCATTTTCAGATTCGGGATAATTACTGCATGAGGATGGCGGATTGAACACATCGATGAGTATGGGAAATATAATACAACAATAACCAGAATTACACAGACTACTTTCAAGAAGTACCAGGACTCAACACAAGTTCAAATTTCATGCAAGAATTCGTCAGCCCAGTTGAGATATTTACAGTTGCCAAGCCTGGTTTCAAGCTATCCGCCTTTGGTTTCGTGGTAGGCACATTGGAAGCTGGCCTCGACTCTGGTTTCCTTACGTAATCGTTGTTTGGCTTCTGTTGAGAATAACCGTTGGCTGGCCTATTGGGAACTGCATTCCCATTCGCAGGCTTTGATCCATTCGACATGGTTGGTGGCTTTCGAAAATTGTTGGTGGAGGCGACAACGTTTCGGGAATTGACATCGTGTCTCTCAACAGCCACAGGCCGATGCTTATCGACTTTGTGAATACCAGGACCACCTTTGGGCGCGCGTGAATCATGCTCCTGAGCGGGACTGCATATATTCGTCCCTTGGTATCGGCGGTCCGTGTTGTCATTCTTTCTACGAGTATCAGGAAGGCTGCCAAACTCATCCGACAGGTTGTTTGAAGTTGGCGGACTCGGGCCAGACCCTGCAGCTGCTTTTCAAAGTAAAACAAGAAAGAAGTGTCAGCTCCATGTTCCCACCTTCAGCGATCCTGACCAAATTTGAACAACACAAAAGTAGCTTCGGGGAGGGTATGTGTAACTTACAAACATCGTCGTCGTCGAAGTCGAAAAACTGCACCACAGAAGAAAACCACAAAGGATTCAGGCTGAGTTAGTTAAGTGTCATTACATTACCACACGTGGAATGGAAGAAACGAGGGCCCACACAAAAGCAAGTTAATGCAGGTGCAGACACTGGCAAAAACCCCAGCTTGATTATAAACAATGCTCCTTACATGAGACATCTCCAAAGAGGCGGTTCGGGCCGCCAACAGCGCACCCGCATCCAGAGGGGGCGAGGGCAAGCCCTCTTCTTCTTCACCCATCTCTGGGTGATAATTTCCTGAGTAAGACAATCAATGTAATCATAAGTTAGATTATATACCCCTCGACCATCTTCCAGTCTTCAAGAAGTTGCAATACTTTATCACAACATTGATTGAGAAGTGTAAACTTGAACCTAAATATTGTACACGAAAGATCTGCACGTACCGTTGCTCAAAGGAAGAGGTTCTTGACTCTCAGTCGATTTAACCCAATCGTCTACAAGCTCCTTCCATGACCTGTAGAGGCAAAGATCCACACAACTACTGAGAGGAGGATCATCGAGGAGTCTTGATCTTCACTATTTGAGTATTTCAAACTAGTACAACTCTTAGATTAGCAGGATTCATTCTAATAAGCTCGTAGTAGGGTATTTCCCAAGACGGATATAAAGATGGCGGAATAAAGACTGGTTAACAGATAATTAACAGTGATAAAATCACGCCAGGGTTTTCCACGGATAGTCCCTGATGCTTACTCGAAGGGTCCGCTAATTGCATAAAATACTGTCTGTATCTCAAAACTTCATTGGTGCACTGACCAGAGCACAAACTTATCACCAAAATTTTGAAGGGCTGGGAAGCTTAGGTTAAAGAAGTGGTTGCAAACTACCTGACGATCCTTTTCGCCATGGCCCGGACGCGCCTGGATGAGTGCTTCCGAAATCCATTGATGTCCTTGCCGATTTGCGTCCTCTGTATGTCACATGATGTTCTTCGATAAGAGAATAGAACTCAACTTCAAACAGAAAAGCAGGCATAAACGTCCGCCACTGATGCCGTGACTTGAAATTGAGGTATCGGACAGGAATTGTACCTCGAGCATATCGACAGAGATGTTCAGAGACTCCAGTTTTTGGAGCTGATCCAGCATTTCTGACTCGGGCTGCATTCGCCAATTACATGGGAGCTTAGTTAGCGAAATCGGAAATATTTCTTCAACCCTCCCTCTCATCCCTTCTCTCTCTTCCTTCCGACCACTCGCTGGAATTGTACGAGCTTCATTTCCGTGAAATTACTGCTACAGAAACATACACGACTTGGCAGCTTGTTCAGGCCTTAAGGGTACGGCCCAGACAATGGATCAATTCACGGTCCGTTCAAAAGTTGACCAAGTCACCATAAACAACTACCCACCTAGAGGCAGGGGGGTAATTCCCAATTCGCATCAATTTGGTCAAGGGCGGAAGAGAATCCAGCGGTCGATTTAATCTAACCTCATTATCAATATAATCGAGAGAATCCACAAGCGATCACCCGACTTAGTACGAAGTCAGCGCATATAACCGCTTGGATCGGACAAAGGTACAGACAAATTCGAAACACGACTTCCAGCAGCGGAGTCTCATGAAATTGCTCCATGGTTTGGACTCCGTGGCATGAAAATGACGATGACCTATAAGATATGGGCATTCGCGTAAAGCACGAAAATATTCTCGATACCAAAGACATATTCCCGGTATCAGCAGGCATGGACCGAGAAGACGGTACTTCGTATATACACACTGGAGGACTTCATGACCAAGAAGTGCCCGCAGGTGATGGTTTGAAAGAGAATCGGGTGATCAAAGAAAGAATCATCTGTCCTCGCGAGTATTTGAGTTGAAGGGAGATGGGAACCTGGTCCATGTCTTGAATGCTCTCCTTGATGGCCAATATCTCCTTCACGTGCAAAGATTCTACGTCCCATTCATCCAGAGCGGCGACCAAATCCCTCTCGTCGTGCAGAGGGCAGTCCCTGACCATATCTCTAGCTGCGTCGTCGTCATTATCCCTTCGATGACGCTGCTGCGGCTCGTCATCGTTCTCCTCGTCCTGTTCTTCGTCCCGAGTATACACTCCACTGGTGGCATTCGTCTTATCTGATCCACGCGGATGAACATCATCGTCATGGTCACCCAGGTGCAAAAGATGGGCCGTGTACATCCGTTCCGTCAACCCATCCCTCCGCAATCGAAGTTCTTGGGGGAAATCCGCAGCAGCCACTCCGATAGCCTTGTCTATGACAGTCCATATATCCGCCCCTGAACTCTCAAAATAATTCCGCCAGTTCTCCATGGTGTGTTCCTCAGACCACACAGAGGACCTGGAAGCCGGGTGCCGGTCCTTCTGCCCGCCACAATCCGCCGATGATCAACCGATGCAAGCAGCTCCACCGCCCTCGTCGACCCCGCCCCGTATCGGCCCCTCGGGCACGACCTTCGGCCTAGACCACTCCGGTTGGAACGCCCGCAACTTGCCCCGGTGCTTCAATCATCTTCCCATGCTGCAGAGCTATGATCGCAAGGGGTCGGTCCACAATCCTCCGTCGACACGATGCCCCCCACAACGTTCAAGATCACGAGCACGGGCCTGGATCACTGAGAAGGGATGCAGCCCCCGACAGTGGACACTCGAGGACGATTTGGGTCGATCAGTCGGGAGTCCTGAATGCCAGAGGGGGCCTCAGCAAACAGAAAAGAACTCCCCCACCGACATCTTCCGCCCTGTGGTCCGGAGACTCAGACAATGACTGAACCGGCACTCGAATTGAAACTGCAGCTATCGAACCCAGACGAGCTCCCGACTGACCATCATCCACCGATTTGCGCCAAGCACCCCGGGCCCCTACTGCTCCTACCACGCTTGACAATGTTCGACCACCATCCACCCGTTCACGGACGCCCGTGGGCTGCCGATTCTCCCAATTGCGCCCCGCCCTTCCCGCTCACCGCCCACCGATCGTCGCAGCTCCAAATTTCCTGAATTGACACCTCCGCTCCGACCCTGGAGGCTGCCGCAGCACTTCTTGATTTCCTGAATTTTTCAATACAATCGCTGGTCGTCAGCAATCCGGAATCCCGCACTCACAGGCTCGCTCGCTCGCGGGATGCCTTGCACTCTTGCGTCGAGCACGCTGCTCGGGCTCGACGAGGTGCTCAGGCAACCGAGAGCGAGAGCAGCAGCAGCAGCAGAGACGCACACGGGAACTTCCCAAGACTCTTCTTCTTCTGCTGTCCTACTCCTGGCTATCTACCCCGTCACACCATGCCCGACGCAACGCAACGCAACGCAACGAAAACAACGCACCACCGCATTCACGACCGCAAATTCCACTTTTGGCAACTCCGTGTCCGATCATTCATTCATCCATTCATTCATTCATCCCCTTCTTCTCTCCCGAGGTGCTGCTCTCTTCTCGGAGCTCTCTCTCTTACCGTGTTCTTCTTCTTCCTCCCAAGAGCCAAGCAAGGCCCCAGCTGGTGTCTTGCTCTTTGCTCCTGCCCTCTGCTCCTCTGCTGCTTTGCTCTTCCTCCTCCGAAGACACAGACACACCAGACAGACCTCCCTCTCCCTCTCTCTCTCTCTCTCTCTCGCTTCTCTCCACTCAAACTCGCCCTCCCCTACCACTACCACTGTGCCGCAACCAACCAACCAAAGCAAGCAGCGAGTCTCGCTCTCCTCCTCCTTCCTCCATGCATCCCCTCCCCTCCCCTCCCCTTCCCTTCCCTCGTCCTCCTCCAAGCCCTCTCTCTCTCTCACCTCCAGAGTCGCAGCAGTATCACGGAAGGACGCGCGGAGTCCCAAGGCTCGCCTCGCATGCGGAACTGGTTCCTACGGACTCTCGCGGCGGAGGAGTCCCTCTCAGGAACTCCGTGACTCTTGTCCTGACCGAAATCCAGAATAGTCCGGAGAAGGAGCGACGGCCATTGGCCCGCGCCTCTCTCGATGTGCGGGACAGCCCCTTGTGCCCACCCGACGGTCCCGAGACCGCGCGCGACGACGGGCGACCGGCGAGCGAGCGGCGAGGGATGGTGCCGCGAATATTCTCGGATTCACGGCGGACTTTGTACGTTGTCCCACGCCGATTTAGCCTCTTCCTCACCACGTGTCGTTTCGGAAGCTGTTAGATGAACTTAGGCACTGGATCTCGCACCACTCTGCGGACTCCGGGATTTGACTCCGGGTTAACCCACCGAACCGAAGTTAGTGTTCCTCGTTCGGTCCGGACTCGAGGCCGGACCGTTCTCCCATAACGGTCATCCTCGCCTGAAGTTCCGAATGCACATCCATTCCCGACGTACAGTAGATGGATGTACGCATTCCTCGCGCTTTTGAAATGTCTCCTGAGAGTAGACGTGTCATCTTGTCATGACCACGGGATGGAAGAATTTGACTTTAGGATGTTAGCCGCATAACATGACCATCGACCGCGACCATGACTTCGTCCAACTTGGATCCGCAAACATGCCTATGCAAGCAGAATAACGCTGTATTCATTCGGATATAAATTAAATATTGAATCCTAAATTGGATATTGCGTAGTCCTTCGAAGGGTAGTGGATGATAAACGGAGGTCCATACGTTACATTAGAGTGTTGCCAAATTACAGCGTATCAACTAATTCAGATCAATTGCATTCTCATAAACTCTTAACAAACTTAGAGGGTTTTGAAAATATATCACACTAATAAGGGAAAAATATACTAAATATATGAGGGTTTAGAAATGCCAAGAAATCCCCAATGTCATTACTCAGGAGAAATTGGTCGCTCACAGCTATAAAAGTTCACAATGGTGCTCATTATAAACCTATGATTATGTACATTTTAGATCCGTTTATAATAATTTCAAGCTAATGTGGGAACCCAGTTTAGTAAATGTGCCCTATTAGTGCTAGATTAATGAGAGTCCGCGAGGCTTCCAAAAAGTGTTGCTCACACATATTCATTGCTGGAGCACCCGGAGTAGTCTCTCCCACAATGTTAGGGTTTTGAGTGTAGGCCTTACCTAGGAGTGCAAGAAACAAGGAGACGCCGAGGAACAGTCAATTCATTGTCATTGCTCTCTTGCGCAGTAATTTCCTTCAATCAGGTGAGGCAAAGTCCTGAACATCACAGGTGCCTGTGGTCCAAAATGAAATATACGTATGCAGTTTTCTTCATTTTCACCCTCTCCTTCTTATTATCTTCTTTGCCGTGGTTACCGGAGGTGACATGAGGACCTAATCATGTGTTTTCCTCATGACTATGACTTCATTTCTCTTCATTATTAAGTGGCTCGATTAAATATATAGGAATCAAAGAAAACTACCCTGGGAATCCATTTCATACGGAATTTATTCAAATCCAGGCTTTATCTATAGTTGATGATCTCAATATACTCCGTCAGCGTTGAACATTCGGCCTCATATTTCTAATGTTGAACAGTGCGGGTGAAGACAAAGATTATCACTATCTTCATTACTAGACATACAATATACAACTCAATTTTCCCCCACCAAAACATACAGTGCATTATTTTTTAGGCAGGAAAAACAAAATACTTGGATACATACGGCATACTTTTCCGAATTTCCTCAATTTCTTAAGTCAAGAGATATTGAAATAATCAGGGGAAGAAAGGATATATGTTGCTCTACACTAGCATTAAACACAGTGTCACATGACGATCATTCTTTTCTTCAAGTCCCGAGTAACTGAGTTCTGAATGGAAACAGTTGTTAGACCGCCGGACCATTGATACTTCCTCGCAGCAGTATTACAGTAGACGCCGAGTTCCGACCTGGTCGTCCGGTCTTTAGCACAGTTAGTCCACTCCGGCATTTCGGCGTCTCACTGGGCTTATGGAACTTCTGGATGTCGGAGACTTGCGATCCGCAGGTCATGTGGTAGCAAGTGAGTACAGTATGGCGAGTGCTGTGGGATCTGTACTGTAAGTCGAGACCCGTTCGCGCATGGATACATTTTCGTATTTACTTCTCGGACGTTGTATTTTACGAACAGAAAGTTCGAGTCCATGGCGACAAAAATGAACCATATCCGATCTTTCAAACGATGAAGGAGAACCAAGTTTTATAGCGAAAAAAAGCATCGTGATTCCAGACTTTATTATTCGATGCCCAGGGAGCATCGTACCAATTCTTACGATTCTCGGATGTGAATGCAGGCATATGAACAAAGACGATTTTTGGAAGTGGATATATAGAGAGAGGGACGTACACTTATATCTACATGTATGACAAATGAGGTGGAGATATATGGGTTTGCAGTTATATTAATGAATGTATGTACACATGAAGGAAGTACGCTGGCGTCAATTTGCAAACCCCAAGGAGGAGTTTGGAATGTCAATAACCAGCGTGTAGATACTAAACTCCAAATGACTATTCAGAGTTAATACCCACTGCAAGCTGAGGAACTCAACGATGAATTTGTTACATAGAATCAAAACAACATGCACACAATTTGAAACAACTTGGTGAACGGATATATAAATAAAATGTGGTACTTTGTTACTTCCATGCATTGATGTCACTGGAAATACCCCAAGGCTGACATTAATGAAAAATTCTCATGACTGCAGAATTTATGTCACTATCAATTCAAACAAAGGTCATGCACAAAACCTTATTCTGTACATTGAGAAGGTGGCCAAGTTGAGAACTCCTGATCTAGTTGATCGGGGAGTTCTCAACTTGGCCACCTTCTATTATATTTTTATGTGAATAACCACATCAGGGTTGACATACCAAATAATTAGTATTTGATTTGTAATAATAAAAGGATACGAACTTTCATAAAGTTTCTAAGAATAGATTGAGTAGAATGTGAACATTGACAATCCATTGAGCCCTCATGGTTTGCATCGGACACACCAGGAAGATAGAAATTCCACGGACATATGTGTAGATATATTGTACCAGGTTGGATATATATAATTTTTGATATAAAGGTGAGCAAGAAAGCATGTTACTGTCACCTGTCAACATTCTAACAGATTATATCAGTAATAATAATAGTATGAAACAGAGATTAAATTAAAAAAAATTCATTTTTTTCAAATATCATCATGATCGTAGGATGGTTGTTGAATTACTTTAAGCATTGAATAAACACCAGTATAATTGTTCATAAGGAACGAAATTTAAAGTAGATCAAAATAAGAATAATTTGAATTCTTATCTTATAAAACAAAAAAATTATACATTCTATTATTTGAAAGAATTTTTTGGAAAAAGTATGTACGACGAACAAGCATTTAAAAATTATCCATATTTCATATGGATATTGTGAAAGATTATTGGATTTTTTGTAAATTAGTGCTAATTTGTGTTAGGCTATTGAACTTTTTACGTAAACTTATGAAAAATGAGTAGAAAGTCTTATCAAGAGATCGTTGAAGAAGAGAATTCATTTTAAACAAAAGAAAATCACACACACATGGTGAATATATGAGTATACTTCACATTTCAAACAGATATACCGTTTTTACAACATTTCAAGTCCTTGTAGGCATCTGCATTCATAAAAGAGTTTGATTTGACTCTTCTTCAATTTGGATAGTGTGTTGGAAGATTTATGGTCTAATAGATAGAAATTTTTTGAACCATTATATATATATATATATATATGATGGATAAATACGCCTCAAACAGAGGGTACATTTTTAAGAGTGTACACAACAATTTATTGATTTGAATTAAATTCGGAGAAAACATTGCATGCATGATTGATAGTATGTAGGACTAGGATCAGGACTAAGTTTGTGCATAAAACGACGAGTGTTCAAACCATCAGCATGTTATTGCACATCTAACTCCGGCTCTTCTCCATCAAATCCCAAGATCTTAGCCACATAGCACCTCCAGATTTCATGTACCTAGCATTTCATCGCTCACCTTCCCCGTTTCTGACATCCTTGGAACCATGTGTTGTACTTTTATTGAGACAAGGCAATTGAATGGAGAATGCAACAAGCACATTCCAGATATCCATGGAATCCGTCTAACAAGTGCATTCGTGGCATCGAGCTTTCGTGCTTTTACTCGGCGCCGGTGTCTTTCGGATCTAGAGGATCACCGTTTTAGAAAAATAATATACCAGGCGTACAATTGATACCGGTATCGCTTTGGAATTGATTTCGCTTTTGACATGAACTGCCTTATCGTCAATAGAAACATCGATCCTTTATGACGGACTCAATCCCTAAACTTGTCCAGCAGATGAAGCACAGTACAGTCACAGTTCCATTCAAGAAGGCTTTGGCCTAGTGAGTCTCGAAACTTTTCTTCTCAATGCATGGAAAGCACGAGGCTTTTCACCTGCGTCAAAGAATACTCTTATACCAAAGTCTTCGTATTTGGAAAGTCAAGGGAACGATTTCGGTCAACAAGAGTATAGTAAAATGGTTCCATCTCACGACAACACATTATTTGTGAAGATTACACCGTAAATTGCAGCTTTCTTCTGAAATCCACCAACATTATTCAATCAAAGTCTTCCGAGTCCTCTGGAGTCATGTAAGCGTTAAAGTTTTGTCCTCCAGCACAGACGAAGGAGAGGTAGATAGTCTACTACCGGATTCACATCGACTGCGAGGCGCTGTGCCTGGCTCAGAGTAAGAAAGCAGGAAAACCGAAAACAAAAAGTCAAGATTTCTACCTGAGCCACTTTTTCTGACCATTGTGACCGCGTTCCCAATCATTTACACCACGTCCATATCTCCTTACATCATCCGAGATATAGCAAAAGGTTGCCAGTTCATTTGGTTCCGGAACGGTTCGCCTTTTATCCAGACACGTCAAATGCTACTCTCTTCTGCTGCCCTAGACGATTAATGTATGCAGTATTTGACAGAAAGACAGGAGAAAGGCCATTGCGCAACGAGGTGATCGACCACACATTTACAAGTTGCGGCAGCGGCAGTAAATACTAATTCCTCAGAAGAGGATGCAACAGCGCCGAAATATGATTCAATATCTATCGACAAAGAGCGCTAGAAATTATATATTTATATTGTTGATGTATTTTCTCAGCGCTGGAGTACAGTACTGTATTCGAAGGCTCTCTTCGGAAGAGAAGAGGTTGGAGAGCTACAGTTTCGTCGCAGATTCTTCGGCAGCACAAACGACGTGGATACGGGGCAGAGGACGGAGATATCGACGGTACACAATCCTGTCAAGAGATATAGAAGCCCCATCCGACCCCCTTGGAACCGACGGGGTGGAGCTCCCAGGCTTTTTGCTATATTACAGCGTCTCGCTGCGCTCGATTGGCCGGGGCCCGACGGAGGCTCTTCTCGTGGCTACGAGCGTGACTGGCCCGCCGGGTCGGGCTGCGATTGGATGCCCGTGGCTGGCTGCCCAGGACTCCACGGGCATCTTCGCTTCACCAGCCACCAGCGCTAGCTCGGGTCTTCGCTGTACAGTGGGTCGCACGGCAGCCAGCCACGTCAAGCGCGAAGGGTAGGAACGCAGCAACGTCAGCATAAGGTGGGAGAATGAGTTTCTCGTCTTTCTCATGTCCCATTGCCGTACATGGATCATCCCGTATCCTTGAAAAACACAACAAATATGGAAACAAAGTGGATATTGTGGCGGATGGGTCTGTCACGTGCAATGCGCTGCCCTGCCCGACCTACTCCAAATCGAAGCCGTCGACGGACAAGCGAATTCTTAACGGTTTCTCGTCGGATAATAACATTATCTCCCTCGCCCTCGAGCGAAATAGAAACACAGAAGCGATTTTTGTTTTTTTCACGGGAAGGTCGAATGCGGGTATGGCACATCGCTGTACCAACTCCGAGTCCAGCGCTCTTCGAGGACCTCCGTTCAGGTTAGGATCTCGACTGGGCATCAGAGTTAGCGTAGCCGAGCATGATGTCCTGTCATGCCCCAGTGATTACTTTACCCACTTATGACTCGTTTGCAACCGCAAGCCGGAATCCTGACAGGAGTGTACGTGAGCGACGACGACGACCTGCAGGCGGTTCTCGTTTTCTGATGCCGATGGTTTTCTCCTGTCGAGTTAGTTGCAGAGTCTGATGACCTCTGGTCGCGGTTAGCTTAATCGTTTCTGTAACCAACACCTGACTGTGGTTTGAACATTACTCCAGCTCGGTCCCTTATCCTGCTCAGATGCGATGAACGATGGCCCTCGGAATGATAGTTTGGAAGCACTCCGGGGACTGTAGAACTTAGAACGGCGACCATCAGAGCTCTGACGGCAGCTGAATAAATGATTTGGCCCTGACCTCCATGGCTGATATCGAGTCTCTTACAGTTGGATGAAAGTGACACCTGCGACCTGTTTCGATACTGATGGAATCGACGGGCACAAAGATTTTCATGCTTTCCAGTAGAATGGCCCAAAGTCCAGGACTGCGCTCAAGTTTGAAGACAGAAGTGAATGATTTTCGTCACTGTTAAGTTCTCAGCCCGTACTTTTCATAGGAATTTTGATTATCGTGGGATAATAGAAAATTCCGTCGACAAAAGATAAGAATTGAACGTATATTGGGTGACTGTCAGACAGCTAGAGTTGCACAGCAAACGAGCCCCTCTGTCTTGTAGCTAATCTCCTCTCTGTGCCAGACCATTCAAATTTGTTATGTGGCTCGATTCAAATGGCTCAAGAAAACAAGAAAAATATATGACCAAGAAAAGTTGTTACTTCCAGAGTGGACACGGAAGTAAACTTCATGCGCTGAGTAGTTGGAGGGCAGTGACTCTACAAAGATAAAGGACATTCGGACGATTCCTGTCCTGGATGACTGTTGATCCAGCACATCCCCAACACCCGCTTACCCTTCTTTTACTATTATTTCTCTTGTCTGCAATGGCTCGATCTTGTTGTGTTGATCAAAGAATGATGGTCCAAAACCAACCTGCCAGATCCAGTCACGTCGGTCGATTTCTGTGAGTCCGATTTCGCTGCTGATCATATTTTTCTCAATAAACATATGCTATGGCCAAATTGCTGAAAATGATTGAAAAGTCATCCAGACGCGTCTTCTCTTCCCTTCCCTTCCCTTCCCCTTCCCTTCTCCTCTCACCAGAACCCCACCGGAATCGAAAATTCGGGCAGGGCAGCCTGCCTTCGATTCTCTCTGCGGCCAGCCAGCAGAGAATTGGCCCATGGCGAGCCGTATAGTTCTCTGTTCGGGGACGACTTGGCATCGCATGTGCCCCAGTGGTCGTAACTGTACACGTAGATATAATCGCATATACTGTGCATCACATACGACGTATGCAGGGCAAACCACATATATTCAATGCCACGTAGATCCTCCAGATGGATGGTCACATGGACGCGAACAACATGCATGCCATGTGATGCCCGCGTAGGAGAATCGTTGTCAACCGCAGAGGACTCATGAAATGTGTGTCATCCGCCGCCCTCTGCCGGGTTCCTCTCGGACAGATGCTTCGCCGTTTCCTTCGAACTCGAGACGTTGGCACATCCACAATTTCACCATGGTTCCCGTGCTTTCTTTCTACAGCAGGGACAGTGGTAACTTGCTTCTGCGCTGCGTTGTGCCAGTCGAGTGAGTCGTATGGTTGGCGCAGTTTGCCCTCGTACAGTCCATCCCTCGACAAGATCTGTGGACACGTATGTCCGTTCCGATCTTCAGTGGAGTTCTGTCATTTTCTGGATTTAGTAGGCAATGCTGCCAGCGGGCCTTCTGAAAACTACGTATACGCTCCGGGCGACAGACCATATGAGCGAATAGGATTGTCACCTTCACAGCATACCGCTTTCCCCTCGGAACTCACCACTGTAAGCCTACAATATTCTCCTTCTCAACAGGAATGTACCGCATGACTTACTAAATTATTTTCAGCTGGCCTATATTTCGCCGATTGTACTCTAAAAAATTTAAAAGAGAAAAAATAATCAAATTTAAATCGCTAGTTTACATTTGTATAAATCTCTCATTTTCTCGGATAATCATGTTATAGCAGAATTTTTGCTGATATAATATGATTATTAAACTGATTTATTAGAAAAAAATCTGTATATCAAATAATTTGTTGAAATTTTCTAATATTGTTGATGGCTATTTCATTGCATGAAAAATATTATCAGATAGAAAGGAAGATTACTATGTACAGAATGGTGAAATGTGAATCCGAAAGTCTGACTCCATTCGTCTTCTCGTATGCTACCCGACTGGTGTAAAGATGCTGCAGCCGATATTCGAGAACGTTTTGTACGTGGTTTACGCGATAAGCATGCAGCAGAAAGATGTGGCGAAACTCTTTCCCGCTAGTGTGCGTCCTCATTTCCGATTTGGGAGTCGCCACCGAGTTCAATTCAAGGGTGTGAAAATTAGCAGTAAATTTACTTTACTTGGACGGTGGTGAGATCAGTCTCCGCATTCGCATAAACTGGCGTCAAATGCCACGTGGTCTACTGTGGTTAGGTCGCCCTTATTGCTCGGTACGGGAACCCCGGGGAATGGTGAGCATTCCAACTTTATAAACGGTCGCGGCGACAGCACGCCGCGATGTGTAAGGCGCACCGGGTTCCTGCGACGTCTACCGGAAGGCAGCTTCATGACGCGTGGGTGGGACGATGGCAAGTATTTTTTGTTTTCGACGCGCAAGGTGGAAGCTTGTGAGGAAAGTCCGTCGGCCTCTCGCCCCTCGCCTCTCGGCCCTCGCCTAGTTGGCGGCTCTCGGTTGACCGCTGGACGGCAACTCGTATCCTCTTGTCGTTCGCCACGGAGTTTTGCGTGTACGCGGATCCTGGTCTCGGGCCATTGCGCCTCAGATCCTCCCACAATAAGTAAACCACTCATTCCTGTATGTCCGGTCACGTAAAAGACTTTGTTGACCTGTTTCCTCTCTTCGAAGCCCGGATATCCTGTCCAAACAATATAACAATACCATAATTAGTAGCATGTAATAATCAAAAATATTGTCACCCTTTTCACTACTAGCCTTTCGACTGGTGTACAGACATATTTAATTCACACAAGTCCTAGTCTCTGGAAATCTCTCATCCGTGACACGGCAAAATAAACGCAGTAGTCAATTCTGTAAAGTCCGCTGTTGATTTTGCGGTCACTAGAACGGGTCTTGTCTGTGACGCTGAAGAGAAAATATTTTAAGTTATCCGGATCTTACAGCTGGGGAAAAGATCAGGGTCCGAAAATTCACTAGTTGCAAATCGGAATATGTTTCATTCGATTCCGAACAAATGCCTGATGCTCGTCTGGGCGTACACATGATTGCTTTTTCAAGGCCTTGGCGCTGAATAGGTATTTTCCTTCCATACCAACTTCCATCGGACCTGATGAGTGAACAATGAGATTCTTGGCAATATTCTTTGTATATAGCAGTACAATAACAACAGAAGTACGTACAAGGGAAGGTCGGCACAGAACACGTAGTAGACAGCTGATGGATATGATTGTGTGTCCTTCATCACCCAATTCGGCCATTGACAATATGATAAAGCACGGTATCGAGAATATAACAAAGTTCTCTCAAAGAGCACTTTTCGCATCCCACCGACACCACCAGCATAAAGCAACCGTAGCAAACCGCGCAAGAAATGCTCAAAGTTTGACCTTTAACTTTTCTGCTCCGCAAAGAACACGCGGTTGTCTATATTTACCTCGTTCAAAACTGGTTCCATAGTTACCCCCTCCTCCTCCTTCGTTTGCGCAATGTTGTCTTCGCCTCGCGATGTAAATGTCTTTGAACCTCAAATGTCAAAACAGAATTCGATCTCGAAAGAGATCTCTTCACAATATTTGTGCATTCAATTACAGAAATATCTACTCATGTGGTTCTCGGACTGACTTCTTGTAAGCGGAAAGGAGGGGGAGATTAGGGTTGGAAGAGACTAGGGAGACGATAGAGTAGTTTCGGTGACTTTAATCAGTTCCTAAGTCATTGTGAGGTTATATTTTATTTTTTTAATAGAAAATGCTACACAGGGTTTCACTTCCTCCCGTTAGACTTACTAGAGCAATGCACGAGATTTTAAGTTCAATGTATCATGACTCTGCATTCCTCAAGAGTTGAAGATTCATATGTGTGTGAAAAAAATGCACATAAATATAGTGTGTGCACTCGGAATATGAAAGTGTGACATCAAATCAAACAAATGTATTTCACTCTATGATAAAGTCTTTGATAAATCTTGATGTGTCAATTGGTTCTTGATAGTCCTAAGCTTTACAATCATGCATAATTATGATGCTTTTGGGCATTAAATTTACTTTTTCATCTTTAGTCCATTTGAGTTACATGTGTTTTTTCAAACATACTACATGATGAAGTTAAATGATTTCTTCTCTAATGTTTTTATATGGTACATGTGTTTCCAAGGATGAGTCAAGATGTTCTTGGTTTCTTGAACTTTTACAATGTCGTTAGCTTCATACTAGTGAAACACACTTAACTTCGTACAATGAAAACTAAGCTTTGAATTTACTAAAATGAGACTTAATCGTGTTGGAAAAAAATAAAATATACTCATATTTAAGCTTTAAACTTAATCATAAGATACATTAGCATTAGATAATTCCAAAATTTTGAAAATATTTATCGAATTTTCTGAATGATATAGAAACGCAAATATTACATTTGATAAATAATATTCTAACAATTTTTATAGAAAAATAGCCAAAAATCTCATGAAACTTTCAATCTATTATATTTTCTAGATTTAAAAAATATCATACAATATCTAATATCTTATAAACCTTTCTTGAATTATTGTAAATATTATGATATAAAAATACAAAAAAGATAAAAATGAATCAGGTAAATATTGTAATTATGATATATAACTTGAATTCAATTTCATATCAAGATTCATATATCAAATCAAGATACATTTTACAAACATACAATCTAATACATATTGATTGATATAATTTTTTTTAAAGATGATTGTATAAAACTAACACGTAAAAGTTATTTATAATTAACAAGTATCATTTAATTTATGAACAATTCATATCATTCAATAAATCTTGAGGAAAAAATTTCAAATTTTCATGACATATTTAAAATTTTAATTATTTTATGATTGTATGACAACTTATTGTTGAAAGAAAATAAAAAAACGTGTGTTATGATCTAGTTTGCTGATATGAATCATGTGACTTCAGTCAAAAATTATCAAAACTTAGTGAAGGTTACCAAATAATTAACTTTATGTTAGTTTAAACATATCCCAAAACTGATACGATCTCATAATATTCAACTTTATTGCACACAAAGTATAATTTAAAGCTAGAAATTTATGTGAGTGGATAACACGTAAAGATATGAATCATAAAAACATAAACTTCAAAAATTGCTTAAACACTTAATATTAGTGTTCGATAATGTGTGTCTTATTGAGATCAGTTTTGATTTTGATTAAAAATTTAACTTAAATGATGATTTAATAACGCAATGACAAGTCCTTATTCAGTTTATTGTCTTAAAGAATGCAAATTTTTAACTTCAAACTGTACATTTTAATTAAATATTGGCATTACTATTTTAATTTTTTCAATTTATACACAAAATTTAACCCTTGAAATTGCATTAATCACTATTATAATATTACATTATTTATTGTTATGATTGTTTAAAGTCTTGTTTATGATATTAACAGAGTTTTTTTATGCTAAATATATGATTTTGATATATAACTAAATCCAAATTACATTGATAATATAACTGTTCATAAAAATTTTCAAGTCAGTTTTAAAATTCAAAATTAAATTAGATTTTGAAATCACACAAATTTGAGAAATTTTTTGAAATGAGAATAGCTATTTAATACGTTTTTAAAACATGTGTGAAATTTTGCATACCTTTTTAGACTACATAGAAAAAATGTTAACTCACAAGTAATTTAATCATGTGAGTTATGAATGATCATAAATTTATTTATTGTTATCAAAATTGAATATTGTAATTAAAAAAATACATGTATAATGCACATTTTTGTTGATAATTTTGATCAAATTTTTGTAAATTTTCACCTTATAGTGAAAAATTGTCAATTCAAAATTATCATAAGATAAAAGATAGTTTCTATAGAAGTTCTTAATTGAATTGAATTGAATGCAAAATGAATACTAAAATGTTGATAATACATCTTAATATAAACTATCAAAATTTTCAGGTTTCATTGAGTGTTACATGCTCTACATGATTCTTAATCCAACAAATAAAAATTTGCTACACAAATTTGTTTTAAAGTAGAATTTCAAAATCACAAGTTTTTTTTTGAATTTAATCATGAATTGAGAGACAATGAATGAATAGTGACACAATCAAAACTCAAAATTTACATAGTGTTCCATGATAGATTCAAGTGTGCAAATTCTGTTAAGGAATGAAAAAATTAACATGTTTAACCTGCAATTTTATGTAAAGTAAGAATGAAATAGACTTTTCAAATCTAAGTTCATGCAATATTTCAATAGTAAAAAAGAAGAAGCAAATATTTAAAAATAACATTCACACAAGGTTTAATCAAATAACCCACAAAAATGCACATAGTTTTGGTGAATGAAATAATATGAAAAAAATAAAAAATAAATTTTCTATAAATAAAGAAAATCTACTTATATTGTATAAATTTTTTGACATATTTTTCTTGTTATGTAATAAATGTACCTTCATGAAATTCTCTAAACAAGATTAAAATAAGAAAGGTTCAAACACGTGTATTTGAAATATTTAAAAATAAACTATTTATAAATATTTTTGATGATTTTATTATGTTTTGCAATCATCAGTAGATAATCAGAGTTGATATAGAAATTTATAGCAAAATTGTTTTATAAAGATAAAGACAAAATTTACATAATCATAAAAATAATGATAAGAAATTTATCATTGTTTTTATGTCTGATTCAACATATTCTGAAATTTCACTTGGACTATCAAATAGAGAAATGAATTTATCTGAAAATGTAGAAATGAACACAAATTTTGTATTACAAAATAGTGAAGAAAAATATCATCATTAATTATGAGAATAGTTTATTCTCATTTTTAACAAAGTTAATCAACTAATAGACTGACAATCTAAAAGAAAATTTATCTTCATTTCATTTTTGCCCAAATTTTCAATTGATTTTTTTTTATAAATGATATAAATTGAATATATTAAGAAAATTGATACATACTAAATATTTAGAAATTCTATTTCTAATTAGTATCTTTATTTGTGTATACAAAAATTTATCTATATTCATGTTTGGACAAAGCACTCATTCATATTTATCATGTCTCCAGCCATTCAGAAAAATTGATATTAAAATGAATAAAAACCAAAATTTCAGTGATTAAAAATGTGAAAATTGAATGATTACAAAGATATCGATTTGATGCTAAAAATTTTTTACAATAATTTATATCATAATAAATAAAAAATCATATAAAAATTTTAACTTTTTTTTTTCAATAAGGCAATTTTTCAGTTTTTTGAGTTGTAATTTTCAAAAACCATTACAATAGTTTTGTGGATATATTTAGAAATAAAGTTCATCATATAGAACAGACCATGAAAATAATGATTACAATTTAATTGATAGTTCTTACTCTGTTTCTTGAACTACAAAAACTGCAGTTCCAATACATGTGAACTTTTTTCGGAATATAATCAGGTATATTATGTAAAAAATAATTTCTTACAGAGATTAATGGACAGTGTCAAATGATTAAAATAATTTAGTCTGTAGCTAAATGAAATCATGAGATTATAAGTTTGCTTAGTTAAATATAAAATTTTCTGTAATTATGTATATTTATAAGTACTTTAATAATGTTTTATTTGCTGTATTTGATATACTATTTATACTTTCAACATATCATGAGGTATAACTGTAATCTAATCTAAGTTTTGAAATATTTGTCAATCGTAATACAGAATCATTGAGAAAATCAGAAAAACAAGGAGATAAAAACAATTTACTTTGAAATGATGGCATTATTTTCATTTCTTTTGTGAGTTAAGTTTATTGTTAAGCCAATGTTATCACACATCAAGGCATTATCATAGAAACTGATTGACTAAGTTTGATTTGTAAAGACAAGTTCATAAACCCTCTATATAAATAGAGGGTTTATGAATAGATAAAGTATTTTATAATATTTCATTTCATCTTGTACACATTAAAATCACTAATAACATTTTTTGATCAAAAAAATTTCAAATCTATGTTCAAATGTAATCAATTATTAGATTTTTATGTTTTGGTGTGTGTGCTAGTCTTTTTGTCTGTTTTTGGTATTTAAGTAATTGAAAGAATACAAAAAAAGGAATTTTTATTTTATTTAACCTCAGAGATTTGTTGCTACTTTTTTAAATTAAAATAAAATAAAATATTTCGATAATTTCATTTAAAATGAATATTTACATCAATGTATCTCATGAAAATACAATGAAATGATGATATTCATTTAATTGTTGTATTTCTACAAAAATTTAGAATCATATGGTAATTTAAATGAGCTTATAAACTATAATTTTTTGTTTATTTAAAATACTTGATGTTAAATAAACACAATAATGTCAAAATTTTAATATATTTTATGCATTAACAATACTGCAGATTTGAATATTGCATTGTACACGAAATAGAACAAAATCACATTGTAAAATTAAATACTTTGATGATGGTTAAATGTTGGTAATATCAATTTACAAGATTATATTAAAAATGTATAATTTCCAAAAAAATAGAATGCAGATAATATGCAAAATGAATATATTGCAGGCATGAAATTTTTTTTCAATTTTTTTTAAATTAATAATTTTTTGAGATTAATTTGGATGAATAAAGAAAGCATTAACATCTCATCATGTGACATGTTTAAGAGTAAGACACGATGTTAAATCAGAAATGAAAACATATTGATTACAAATTAACTACACTTTAATTCAAACATTTATATGAAATAAATGACATTTATATTTTGATCCAGGTTTAATTGTTCAACATAACTTAAAACTTGCCTTTTGTTTTCAAATTGAATCAAAATTAGCATTATAATTCAATTCTATATTATGTAGTAAATTTTTTGAAAAAGTAAAAAATTCTCATTATTAATTGTTTACCTGAAATTCAAAGGGGAATAAAATGAAAAACACATCAAAAAAATTCGAAAAGAAATGTTTATTTTTGGCCTCAAACTATTTTTAAATGTCATTTTTTGTATCCATGGAATATTTGTGTAATGTTTTGATTTTTTTTTATTTTGCAAAAAAATTGTAAATATCATAAATTTAAAAATTATCAAATTAAATTTATCGATTATTTTTCTTTTTATTTTAATTTTTTTTCCAAAATCTTAAACAATCTTATATTTTGAATAAATTTTTGTATATAAATTTTTGTGTTAAAAATGAAATACATAGTTTTTCAATGAACATTACAGAATTATTCAAAAACTACTTTTTGTTTAATTAAACTTTTGTAAAGTTTGTATGTTAAATATAGTATATATCAAATTAAAATAAATATCTATCTCTTGTATTATAGCTATCATTAGATCTAGATTTTGGATGGAAATTATAGACTACAAATTTTTGTAAATCAAAATTTTTTTTGTATTACTATTTTAATATTTTTTGAGACTTAGAGTTCAGGATATAAAAAATATTCATGTTTACATTTTTGGGACATTTTTTAAAACATGTTAATCATTATTTTTATTTCATTACAAATAAATTGTATTAAATAAAATTTCATATTAATAGCTGACAAGTAGTTTGTTTTTATGAAAGTTTGTAGTAGACCTCAGTGTTACAATTTAAAATTTGGGTACATGATTTTCTGTATAAACTTCCAAAATTGTCATCACTTATTATGAGTGAAATACTCCTCATTAGTGATATGAAATTCGATAAGCATTAGATTGTATCTAGTAAATTTGTTTAATAATAACATTACGTCACTACACATCAATTGTTTATTGTGAATATGATAGTAATTTTGATCCAAAATTACACTTGAAACTATTATTATTGTATAATAACATAGCACTATTGACATTTAGTGACATGAAACATCTATCTCAATAGTTTACTCTTGCTAGGGCTTCAGTAAAATACTATACTACATATGACGACATGGATAGTTTTACTCAAATTTTTGCACAGGTTTATGTATACCAATGCTATTATAGTGTCAACATTAATCGTCGTGAACAATACAAAAAAGCTAATGAAGGAGATGATGCATCTAAATTTCAAACTTACAGAATGTTGTAAAATGGGTGTAATATTAAATAATGAAGTTGAGCATTTCACTTTTGTGAATGACACCTACCGATAGTAACGTCCAATCATAGCAAGGATGTATGAAACTATTGGAAGGGAATACTCAAGGCTGCACACTTTATTCTTGCGAGTGATACTTTCTAATGACGACGGCCAACCCTCGCACAAATGTATGTCACTACTAGCAGGTTCAACCATATAATTCGTTGATATTCATGTAATCTACAAGTAAAAATTATTGATAGAGATTAGTGAATATAATGTGAAAAAATTTGCAATTCATCACTTAAATCAAATAAACTTGCAAGTATTTTTTATTTTTAAAGATTACTAAATCAATGTGGAAGCAAGTACGATTTGACAATCTTCTTTAAAGCAAATTTGATGATTTGCAACCTTAAGATAAACAAGCATAAACATATGTTTATGCATAATAATATGTACTTTGCAATTTTGAAAGTCAAACTTCTTGATTCAAGAGTGATGCTCATAAAAAGTAGCAAATGATCACATTGAAAGCTATGAAAGTTAATAAAAACAATTGCAATCATAAAGTCATTCAATTGTTGGCGATATTCATCTTGATTAGGCAAAAACTTGCAATTTGAAAATAGAAGCAATTAATTCAACATTCAATACAAATATTCTTGTTCTTACATATCTTATCGTTGTGACAATCTGAGATGATAGCAAAAAACCTCAATAGATTGCATATGAATCCTGAAAATTCTTTGCAAGTGTACACGGATTGTGTAGATCAAACAATATTTATGTGTTTATTTTGAAAACAAATTGAACTAAATTATTTTCTTGAATTTTTTATAAAAAATTTTAAATTATGTAGACGTGAAATCTTTGACTTTTTAAATGAATTATAATTGATAAATAAAAAATTTATTTAATAAATAATATTTTAAAAACAAAATAATAACTATGAAGACTAATAATTTCAAGTTTAACACAATTTTTTAATATTATTGAATAATTTTAATTAAATTTTATGTAACATCACATAACAAAAGTGCACAAAATTTAGAAAGACAAAAGATAAATTTGCTGTTTAAATACAAATGACATGAATATAGATTATTTCTTCAAAAATATATTATTTGTATAGTCTTGTCATTTCATGAAAAAGTTTGATCAATATATCATTTAATTTTGATAAAATTTATTTTTTAAAACCATATTAATAGTCTCAATACATACTTGAAATTCAAAATGCTCAACTAAAATGGTAATTTATAATATATACAAAATTGGATTGATGGTTTAATAATCTTGTTGTGCACTCCAAGTTAGAGTTTCTATGGATTGATCTTGGTGATATACGTGAGGTATTCCACTCAGTCTTGTTGTGAACTCCGCCCAACCACAGCCAGACTGATGATCTATTTGAGTGGTGTGGAGAAATTTTACTTGTTGAAGTTTTTTGCATATAATCTTATTTTTTAATTTGCGTAATATTATTGCAATAAAAAATAGAATTTACAATGAGGTCATCAATGCTTTGTTGAGAGTTGAACTTTTACAAGAAAACAATATTAGTCTTTCATTATTGACGTCATGAATCATAAAATTAATTGTCAATTATGCAAATTTTTGAAATTAAACAATTGATGTATATGGGTGACACAATAGAATTATTAAAATTTATTTCAAGAACTTGATGAATTTGAATAAAAAATTAATAAGTATAAATTTTTTGATAAACAAAATAAAAATGATAATTTTGCATTTATTTTAACAATATTTAAATGATTTTTTTGGTAGTTGGATTTTTATAATCATACTTGTTTTTTTAATATTATAATAATATCAAATACTTAGATTTTGACACATAAAAATCATCATATAAATTAAATATATAAAATCTTATATTCATAAATCATTTAAAAATAGTTTGAATATGTGAAATGCAAATGATAATAGTTAAAGATGTTCAGTGATTTAGTTTTAGACAAATTACTAGGAAAAATATAACTATGTGCAACAATTTTTGTCAAAAATTATTCATATAGTGATGTAAATGTTATATTAAATTAATAAATAACATGTAATTTTATTTATTTTTTTAAAAAAATTCAACTACAATCTTCTAATGTATGATTTTGTGAACATTGTGTGTAAGACAAGCATCATCAATATATGCTTCTGGCATTCATAGTTCATATAAATATACATAATGATGCAAAAATTCATATTGTTTATCATACCATAAAAGATAATAAGTTTTTCATCAATTATTTTTGAAATTTTTATGCATATATGTTTTAAATTATTAGTATTGAAAAAATATAAAAATATTTTTGCAATCAAAATATTTTGAAAAAAATTAACTATATTGTATATAAATTTAGTTAATGTGGCATCTCACCTGTCATTAAAATTCATAGCATAATGATGTTGCTAAGCATCATTATACTCTGATGCTTTATATAAAAAAGGAGTGGCTAGTTATCTCTCACTTTGGGCTAATTAGCCCTCATCCTAGTTACGGTATGCGGCTATTCGTCAACCCTTATAAGTGTTAGTGGCGCTGCATTGATGGCGGTTAACATTACTAAGTCGGCTTTCCTAACTTGTTGCGCCTTTCATGTTCCTCCCTGTGGCAAGCGTGGCGTGGCTCACGCCTCCCACGTCAAAGTTTAGCTTGGTCAAGAGGCCATCCAAATCTTCACGGTTAAAGTTCAAAATAAAGTTGTCATTGTCAAAGAGAGAAATAGAGGTTGAGCACACTCGCAGTTTGTTCACTATGAACGATCAAAATATAATCTTGTCGTCCAACAAATTTGGACCTATGAAGATATTCAAAGGCTAGGATTTAACATATGAACAGCATTCGTCCGTGACAATAAACTCTAATCTGATACTAACTCATTATGAGCTAGATCGATACTTGTGTGGCTCTGCAATGAATTGAAGAACATATTGAGCTTGCTGCTTGTTTAACAAAAGCTTAATTTTTGCATGTAGAGCAGAAATTGGATATCACAAGCCTCACTTATTGTCAACCATGTCGCTTTCCTCGTCATACGCCGACACAAAGAGGTTTGTAGACTACAAACCTCTTTGAGTCGAAGATGTTATGATCTTCAAGCCAGTTTACATGATTGTTGCGATGAGCTTCAAGAGTAATCTGCTTATGCATCAACTGTTTGTGCTATAAGATCTTACACGTAAGGTGATTATTTGGTTGAATGATGGTGAAGGCTAAGATCTAGATGCAAAAAATGAATGATGTGCAAAATCATTCGACGTGACAAGCTAAACTTTGACGTGGCAGGCGTGAACCACGTCACACTTGTCACATGGAAAAACACAAAAGATGTCATGAGTTAGAAGAATCATCAATGTAGTGTCATTAAAACCTATTGGAATCGACGAATGGCCACATATCGTATACAAGGATGATGGCTAATTAGTCCAAAGTGAGGAATAATTTGTGCAATTTACTACATAATATTGTTTAAATTGTAGTATGAAAAAGTACTTAAATTTTTCTACGAATATTAAAATATTGTTAGATTTTATGATATCTTTTCATAAACAAGTAAAGAACATCAAAGTTTTCAAGATTCTTATATTTCATACATATAAAAAATGTAGGAGAAGAATTTGATCACTTTAAATTGATTTTTATTAGAAATAAATCAATAAATAAATCTAGTTCATCAAATGTTAGAATTCAAGCATAGATTTTTTATATTCAAAAAAATTATTTTTTTTAAAAGATTGTTCATAAAATTATTGATATTATTGATTTTCATTATGATGTTTTAAAAATACTCTCATGGAGAATTAAGTTACTTAAGGTAAGGAAATTCAAGAGAGTGAAATAATTTACTGAACTCTATATACATCAATACATCAAAATAAAAAAAAATTATATAAAAAAACATCCAATTCATTGAATGAGTGGTTATAAACAATTTGGCAAGTATGCTTATATGATTTCATTATGAGATGATGATATTTTTTTTGTTAATGATGATATGAATCTGATCTTGGAAGAAGTTGAATCTTATTCATACACCAAGGTTCAAGTTTGGTTGGAGAGAGTGATGTACAATGGAACGATATAGAATAGACTTCAACCATTTATTAAAAATTTATATTAGATCATGGTAAAAAATACACATAATACAAATTTTATGAATAAAAAATGATGTAACAAATTAAAGCTCAATCATTTTTGATAGAGTACAAACAAATTGTAAGATCAAGTTGATGGTCAATATATTTACACATGAAAAAGTGTACATCACAGTAAACAAAATTTGTAGTTTCTAAGTGAGGTGTGTATTTGTGATTTTGCATGATTTTACTCTAATCAAATGAAATTTTTCATAATTGAAATATATTTTGATTGAAAGTAAATTTTTTGGAAACAAAATTATGATCTTTGTGAAAAAGAATTTAAAAAACATGATTCGAAATTTCAAAAGTAAACTATTCAAATTTAAATAAGCTTATATACTATAAAACAAGGAATTTGTTGACTTCTAAGATTAGTGTTTATCTAAACACAGTGTATTTCATACTTTTTTAAACATCACAAAGGTGAATTATACATTTTATAGGCTTCATTATTTGTAAATAATGTAGCAAAAAAATTACATTTTTTTATATCCTGTTGTAGCAGTAATTAAATATGATGGTGATAAGCTCAAAGCTTATTTAAGTTTAAAGTAAAAGTTTTCCATGCAGTTAGATAAATGTTGAAGATGGATGTACAAGGCAACAAAACATATGAAAATTATGATTTACTTAAGATACATATGTTAAAAAGTTATTTCCAAGATTCAACTTTGATAATTGCAAAAAGTATGAATATTACTTTGTTTCATGATTGCATGCTGTTGTGTGAAAGATTAAGTGTTTGAAAGATATGATGTTCAAGTTTCATACAACAAAACAGTGTAAAGTTTATAGTTTTTTTATTATTTGCATCACTGAAAATGTTCTTGCTATGAGCTAAATGAGATGATAAATTTCAAATCCAGGATTCATTCATCTTAAAAACGTGAAATTGTTGATATCAAAAGTAAAGATTAAAATTGATTCTTGTGTTTTACTAGAATTGAAAATTCTTAAATTATTAAATAATTATTTAGATGCTCACTTTATAAAAGATTTGGATGAATAAAAAATACATTCAATATGATTGATTATTGAAGATTTAATGCATCATTAATCAGAGGTTTAAATTGAATTTTTTTTTAGTTTAGACCCTTATGGAAGCTGAATATGAAACAACAACCAAAAACAATAAAAGTCAATTTGAGTGAATAGAGATGACACAAAATGAGATCAACTAAGAGTATTGTGAATAAAGATTCACAATGAAACTTTATTATAAGATTCAAAAAACTGTATGTCTAGTTGTATATCATGTGATAGATACCAGATTATAATAGGACTAGTTGGCATCATTTATCATTTTTTAACACAAAGTATTTGCTAAGCTATTTAAAATTGACAATAAATCTGATCGTGCTTCATTGTATTGGTGCTTTTGTGGAAAGTGATTGATTTTGAAAGTTTTCTAAAACATAGCGTCATATTCCAAAATTTGCATAAGGTTACAAGTAGAATAGTACTAGCGATGATGTTAATCCTTTATATGACTTTACTCTAATAGAATTTGTTTAATTTTGCTGCAAAGTAAGTCTATGTTATATTTTTATTTCAAAATTTTTGCAAAGTAGATTTTTTTTTTGAGTTTATATTTTTCAAAACATTAGTTAGGGAGAAAACTAATCAATTTAAATTTTGATTTTGATGTATTTTAGCTAGTTTAACTTTTGATAGTTTAACTATATATTTAGTCACTATATAAGGTAACCGTTGGTAGCTTTCAATGACATAATTTTGACCTTTAATCAATGAGGATATGTGTTTCTTCAACATAGTTTGGTTGAGATGAATGACCTATCCCTATCTCTTCTTGAACATACATGTTACTTTGAATGTTGTTCTTGCTCTAAACTTTGTTGCATTTATTTCTTTTCATGTTTTGTACCATTATAAATTTAAAATACATTCTACAAATCTCAAATTTACTGTGATGTAGTTAGAACTTTATTGATGATTAGTAATATGATACTTTTCAATCATTCACTTCAATTTTATCATTTAAATCTTCACTATAAACTTAATTGTGACAATCAATCTTATTGATGTTATATACATTTACATATAGTTTTTTGATTTCAGGTAAATCACGAATCACAATTAAGTATTCATATAATTTATGACTGGATTCATAATATTTTAGTAGGTAGATTTATACAGCTAGAAGAAGTCATCTAACTATAAGATTCACAAACCGGTTGATAATGTTGAACACCAAAAGTTATAATTCATAAGTTTTGAAAAGTTCATATATGATTCTTTAGAATTGTTTGAATTGACGAAGTCAATCAAAATTACAAAATCACCATATCGTCATGTTGAGAAGAGCAGAAAATCATAACGCTCAATTCTTCAATGCTCATTTTAAAGAAAATGCAACGTATTGTTAGCAAGAAGACATGAAAATTTTGTTGAGTGGATTGAAAGTATGCTTTTACATTTTTGAAAAATATTTCTAATTTTTGGAAATTGACATGTAAAAATTAACAAGTGAAAATTTTTCTTCTTCAAGATTTAAATCCTACTTGCAGTTACATAAATTCACTCTAATTGATGATTTTTTTTGACTAAGTAACACGGAGATATTATTCCATGTATTTCACTTGACCAATAATGTTAAAAGCCAGTTGGTATAGGACTGCACATACATCTCAACTTCAGAATCACACAAATATTCTTGCTCGAAGAAATTGTTGATATTTGTGCATGTTTGCGAGAATGGAAAACAATGCTATAATGTGCCAGATTTTAAAAAGCATATAAAAAATGATAGTACAGTAATCTTCCGGTTAAGTACGAAAAGTGATCATAAGAATATTTTGCGTACTTAACACAAGGTTACTTTTCACGTGCTGTCACCCTAAACTGTAATAGTGTCTTTAAAAGGGTATGTTGAAGGAGCTCATCGGCTCGTAAGAGGAGAGGTTGGAGAGAAAAGTCACGAATTGTAGTTGTGTCTGTGGAGTTATCTGCCGAGAGAGGTTGGAGAGAAAAGTCACGAAATGTAGTTTTGTCTATGGAGTGAAGTGATATGCCGAAGGAGATCATCGCGCTAGTAAGAAGAGAGGTTCGAGATGAATTTCTTGTGTGTTTGGAGGTATACATTGAAGGAGTTCACCGCCCTCGTACAACATTTCTTAACAAGAAGAGAGGTTTGAGAGAAAAGTCGAGACTTGTAGGTGTGTCTTTGGATGTATCTTTGTAGAAGCTCAACGCCCTCCAAGCTTCTAATCCGTCCATCGAATCCTCAAAATCGCCCATGAACCTGGGGTTTTTATCGGGACTAGATTAACACCAAACCTTTCTCTTTTAACTTGTAAAAAAGTTTCGTAATAGAGTAAAAAACCTTGAACCTTTCTCTTTTAACTTGTAAAAAAGTTTCGCAATAGAATCAAAAACCTTGAACGCTTCTTAATAATCTAGACTCTTACACTGTGGAAGATCCGTGTAAACCCTAAACTTGATCAGTGTTTTTTTTTAAAAGCTCAGTTATCAAGGTTGCGTACCCGTTTAGGTAAGCATACCTAAACGGGTGCATACTTAACCTCGAGGTTACTCAAATTATATTGCCCTCAACAGATGAGTGTTCATGCAGGAAAATTTTCAGACTTCATAGTCCAAATCACAAACGGGAAACATCATATGTCACATTGAGATTCCTGGCCGTTGTCATTCGTACTTCCATCCCAAGCGTGTCGAGTCGAACGAAGATTCGGAGTCGATAATCACGAATCCTTCACCGGAATGACACTTGTTGCCCACTTCTGCATTTCGCGAACAGTGAAGCGGATAAGGAACCTGAAGTCCACATGTGGAGGAATCGCCGCCTACAGTGCTCGTACTTGATTTCTTTTTTCGAGAGCACGAGAGAAGTAAAATGGCAGAACTCCGGGACGACCCCTTCCAATCTTACGTGGATGAAACGGGAGGGGTGACAAAGGGGCCTAGGCCCCATTTTATTTCGCAAGATCTTGTCCCCGGTCAAAGCAAGACGAACATGCCGAATTCATATGCAGACTTGCGAAGACGATAGAGCGCACCGGTTGCTATAGTAGCCCTCACCAGATCCTTCGGGGGGAGGTGGGAGAGGAATCAACAGTGTTAGATCTGATCCTATCCGACCAATGGAAAGAATCAAGGTGTTGTTCTCTGTAGGGACCTGCGAAGGAAGGCCAAGCCTTGAATGGAAAATCAAGAAGGTGCGAAGCTTAGGTTTGTTGACTCGGAGCTCTAGAGCCGACGAGGAAGCAGGTCATAAATCCGATCAAAAATAACAAAATTCATTCCTGGTCTGCGAATGGGGAAAGTCTGGGTCGAGGAACAGACCAGATCAGACCCGACCGGACCTGGAAAGGTGGCCGGGAAAGTGGGACTCGTTTCAGGCTTCGAGTGGGACTGGACAAGAGGGGAGGGGAGGGGAGGGATGGGGGGTCGGTATGGAACTGGATCGTGAACAACTTGCCATGGTGACTGGAGCTGTCGTCGGGTCTGCACTGCGGGGAATGCGAACAAAACAAAGAAGATAGCGAAAAGAGAGAAAAGAAAGGGCTGTAAAATAGAGTGCAGAGCTCGAGGGTGAGGGAGGGAGGGAGGGCAGCTCGAGGAGGAGGAGGAGGAGGATGATGATGGGCATGGACATGGACAGGACTGTGTGCGGCAGGTCGGAGGAAGGCAAGCCAAGCGTTAGCCTGAAAAGATGGGGCAATTCAAACTTAGAAGCAGTCAAACTTGGAACAGAGACCGCTGGATCTGGTCTGGACTCTGCTGCGACTGGACTAGCTCCCAGCTCAGTCGAGAGAATGGAGGCTGCTCGATGGCATCGAACCGAATGTCTGGCCCTGTTGGAGCTCGGAGCTCTGGCTGGAGTCGACGATTCCGATAGATCCACTTCCTACGGAGACCGCCATGGAGAGTGGTGGTGCTAGCTGCGCTTCCAACTCTGGCGAGCTGGACTGGAACGGAAATGGTGAATGGGATCGGATTTCCGCAATGGGTGAGAAGACGCAGTCAGACGGACAGGAAAGTGGTGGAGGCCCAAGTGACTGGTGACCAGGAGTACCGTGAGGTACTGTGGAGGACCCCCCGAGGCAAGGACCGAGAGAGAGAGAGAGAGAGAGAGAGAGAGCTGACGAGCTGAGCTGAGCTGAACTGAACTGAGCTGAGGTGGTGATGGAGAAACGAAAAGAACACGGAACCTAGTGGAGAATCTACTGCTGTTCCAGAGTAGGTCGTGAGGAGATGGGGAGAGGGAAGAGATGGCAGTGATTCGCGATTCGGACAGCGACAACTCCGAGGGCATCGCAGCCGTGTGCCGCAGCAGCACAGAGACACAGAGAGAGACAGGGAGAGAGAGAGAGAGAGAGAGAGCGAGGCTTAGAGCAGCAGCCAACGAACGAGCTCGAGTGACATCGGGGAATGAGTAAGAGAAAGGAGTGGAGTGTAGCCAACGAGGTTGAACTCGCAGCTACCGGGACCAGTAGGAGACGGCCGGGAGCGAGGAGAGGAGTGTTGCTGCACGTCAGTCCAGTTTCGAGTACGTACTGCGGTCGATGGTGTTGGGCGTTCAGGCTCGGCACACAGTCGACACAATCGTAGGGAGTGATCTGAGCAGGGCATAGGAGGGCGTGAGCTGCGAGGTCGATTGGGCTGTGCAATCGGGGTTGAGGACCCGCGCTCAACTCTGTGCGCATCCGTGACAGGACATGACAATCACAGCTGAGCACGGGCGTTGGAGCTGCTGGGTCTAGAGAGATCCCCGTCACGGGAGAGGAAGCTGAATCGCCGCAGGGCAGCTGGTGAGTCGGACTGCGCAGATAGAGCGAGAGCATACGGAATTGCGTGCGGGTGCACGAGACGGCGACAAGGGAGCTGCTGAAGCAGACAGAAATTTCGCATGTGTCACCAGCCTCTGACGATGGCCTCGAAGCCTCCAATTTCGTCGACCCTGAATCCTAATGCGCCCGCGTTCGTTCCAGCCGCTTACTTGGCAGCCGAAGACTTCTCGCCCGAGTGGTGGCGACTGATTCAGACCTGCCCGTCGTTTCGGGACTACTGGCTCAAAGAGAGACACACCACGGAGGAGAACGAGCAGCAGGCTGCTGCCGCCGCCGAGGCTGAGGATTTTGACGATATTGATGATCTCCTGGAGCTCGGTATCATGCACATCCAGCTGGACGACCTGGAGGAGTCGGAGGAGTCCTCGCCCCCTGCATTCCGAGCTCCCCCCAAGCAAGCAAACGGTACCTCTCCAACCTAACTCTCCCTCTCTCTCCCTCCCTCTCTCTCCCTCTGTGTCCCCAGCACAGTTTCTGCTGCATGACTGATCTCCCTTTCGTCCGGCAGTTTGCTTCTTCCTCCAGTGTCACCATGTTCTGATCACTGTCGCGTGATAATAAATTCGTGACTCGGGAGACAAGACGCGGAAATAAAAAGATGGGCTCTTCTCGGTTTATGTTCCCCTCATCCCCTCGGGCCTTGAGGTTTCAGAAGGTGTTTCTGGAACGACGCCGAACGATCATGATATAAATAATCTCCGTGCTTTTTGGCATGTTTTGGCACACATTTGCCCTCCGTGAGAGGCGAAATAGGTCACCAGGAGGAGAAGGAATGCTTCACCGAAGCTCTAGTGTCGACTAAATCAGGATATCGTAAGGCGCAGGTTAGGGATGCTTCGTAACTCAGCCCTTGACGTCACCGTGGCGAGGTGAGCTGAGGACGCTGAAGTTTCTGCCGAAGCCTTGCGGTGCCTCCAGACAATTCCTGAAACGATGGGCCAATAGTGGGAAGGGGACAACCCAACAAATCAGGAAGAACCTCAAAATAGACACAATTTTGGACGCAGTTACAGCATGCCTGTGAGATTGGAACTGTTGCTCTCACTGTACCCTGCGATCGACAGAAAAACCGCGCAACTTTATCCATATCTGCAAAGCCGGGATGCATTTGATGTGCCTGAACACCAGGTGGAGGAGAGAGGTCAGAAGAACAGAAGCAACCTAACGCGACACTCGAGGAACTTGCGCACAGATTGAGTGGAAGCGCACTCGAAAGGGGCACAATGGCCAAAGGGAGGCCGTGTACCCTACCTCTGCAAGCTGCGATGCAAATTCCCCCGTGGGACATCTGGCTCCGCAGATTAGAGAGGACATCAAATCGAGCATTCTGAGATCTGGGTTCTTTGAATGGACTGAATAGCTTAGGCTCTAGATCCACCGTCGAGTAGAACCTCCGTAAACACCACAAGGACCGGAGATTGTACAGAGAGAGTGTGCAGGCCATACGCTGGATACGAGAGGTAATGATTAAGGGAGACCGTGCTCTCTCTTGAGCACAACCCGGTGCACCTGTCCTGTTGCCCATAGACGGATCGGATGTTTGAATTTCGTCCCACTCGCACAGCATCATGTGCCATACCAACTCTCAGCACGGACTGCGGACGAATTGCTCATGAAGGTTGAGTGCCAAGGTGCTACGAGACGACTATGAGCACAGTGGCATGTCCACGGTGCAGGTTGCCCGAGTTTCCCGGTCTACTTTGGGACCCAGTGACAGATGGCTGGACCTCAGGCAGCAGGCGGGAAACTACGAACGAATGTTTTACCATCTGACCCCTTGAGCTCTGGGCTTGCTTGTACCTGGTCCTTGAACCTCCGCTTCCGAGGGGTACACGATGTCAAAGTTCACCACTGTACCGTAGTGCGCAGACTTTTTGGGATACCTCCCTTTTTCATTAATTTCTCGGTATTTGACGGACATTTTTTGCAGCTGTCCATGTCTTCATTCGGGTCTACTTTCGTGATCTGCTACTTGCAGATGCACATGAATGTCGATCGAACTAATGAACCTTCCTGCGAGTCTAATGGGCTGTTCGGAGGATCAGCCCCTTTCTCTCTCTCTCTAATTCCCTGTCCGACGACTCGAAGACGGTAAAAGTGTCTGTCTGATTCCCCTTGCCGATCAGTACGAATGGATGTTAATCAGCTCGTCGATCTACGTTTCCTGACGATGTGGTGGGTGCTGAATCAGGCAACATGCGCGAGGTGGCCAAGCGGTGAAGGTGTGGGTGGACTAGGTGGACTCGTTTGAAGGTGTTCTCTTGTTAGCGTGAGAGGCTCGAGCTCGTTATTTGCGACGAGGCTTTATCATCTGAAACAACCGGTTTTGAAGCGAGGACACACGCAGTGGCCATTCATGCAGTTCAGCTACGCTTGTGTGTGTTCAACCCAAAATGTTGTTGATGAGTGAATGAAGAGAGTGTAGGAGCTAGACTCGGTGGGGTAGCTTAGCTGTTAGCTGCGTAGGCTGTCTGCTGTCTTTTGGCTTGTCAAGGTTTTGACAGTTTTCCCAAATCAACCCATCCACTCGTAGAATTCTGTGTGAAGCAAAAGCTGTATATCCTGTAACCCCGATCATCTTTGTTCATACTTATTAGGCTTCTAGCAAGAGAGACCTTCGGCCACTTTATGTATATGATGTATCACATCAGCTCTTGTAACGCATACCAGCAGAGTAAAGTACTGTCTCGACTTTTCACGACCGAAGAGTTCTCATCTGTGCTTCCCTTCACGCTGACGGAGCGTACCTAAATGGTATTTATGGTCCGGACGCTTTTATTCCCTGGCAGGGACGTCCTTCTGCATTGTTACTGTAACGCCGAGCCGTGCATCTGAAATGTTCAGGGGGTCGCAGGTTGGCTGGACAGGACGCTGAGCGAGTCGGAGAGCATAGTCAAACATGTGCCGTATTATTGTGCTGACTACTCGAAGAGTACGAAGTGGAACGCCACGTATCCGATCGGGCAACAATCGTTTATCATATCAGTGCGTGTGCTCGAACGGAGCGCACGCCTTCTGTTGAAGAGGGCGGTGAATTTCGTTGACTGTAGGATATATATATAAAATTACAACTATTGACATTATATATAGCCGATGATGCTGCGACTTACATTTATAATTTTCACCTATCGTTTCATCGTGGCATTATGGAGGACACGTGTTGTACTTTTCAACGTTGGTCCCATTATACTCTGTTTTTTGATCCAACGTCCTTTACATTCAGATGATCTGAAATGTGAAATCTAACCTGGTAATAATTATATGTACGATCAATGAAAGAGCTGCAAATGTCATTTTGCACTGAAGTATTTTCTGTTCAGATTTGAGAGTAACAATAAAAGTTTCACATTGTTAAACATCTTCAATTTTCAGTTTTCACGATCTTCAATCCAAAAAAAAATTGAAAATAAAGGTGTGTGTAACCACAAGAAGGAATGCCAATTTCAAAAGGTGACGATCGTGAGAGGGGCAACTGCTAAATTACTACTGAATAATGTCAAACTTCCGCAATATGAACAGATTGGAACGATCAACAAATGTCACCAAAGAACAAATTCAATATCAAGATAGAAGTGGCACACATGCACTTGGAATATCATGATCAGTAGGGCTCTCACACACGGCCAGCCCAGACCAACCATGAATTAGTTCGACACTGGTCTTTCACTCCAGATAGGATGGATAACAACCTCTGTTTTCCAACTGATGAAGAAATCTGGTTGAAGAGGTTAACAGTTTGGTTAAAGAACCTCGTTAACATTCCGCAACCCCAACTTGCCAACAAACGTGACATCTGATCTGAGTGATCCAAAGTAAGTACGCTGTCTACTAGCAAGCCTTACAACCGACCGTTAAAAAAGAGGCCAGCTATTCGGATGCTACTGGAACATAGGTAACTTTGAAAACTATTGATGAAGTGCGGGGCGGTCACACAAGTAAAAAGAGCTGCATGACGTGAGCGAAGTCATCATTCCGACAAAACCACCTACTAGTTAGTTCAACTAGTGCCATTTGTGCGCAAAGAGAGTAGAACAGGTACTGTTCTGCACCTAAAAAAGTGGTACAGAACAACGCAGTATGGGTCACACTTGGCAAGGCGCAGTTGTCCCAGTTGCCATGGATCAACCACTGTCTAAAAAATTGTAGCTGATGACTAAGAGCGCCATGGCAAGTGCAGACACACTTCTACATGTCCACTTCCACATGAATATGAGCTTCTGAAAGATATATGCTCAAAAACACTCAAAAGTGGTGCCAAGTGATTGTGACAACCCCACGGTGTGGAGTAATGCTATAAGTTACAAGTTCAGAGTCTGTCCTCTATGTGTGCAAACCATGATCCTCCGAACAATTTTAGGTGCCACGAGCCTCCCGCCGTGTAGCATCATGTAGAATGTCCACATCCACGCCGTCAGGTGGGAGTTGCACGTATCGAACAACTGATCCCCGTATAAAACAATTTTTAACAGAGAGCTACACATTCCAAAAACAGCAGACATAGTCGATGTCAGTATGCATAATTCCAACATATATGAACCGTAAACGCAATTGAACTGTGTATTCCCTTCACTGCCAGTTTTGACAACCTTCTGCTGTCACCACATGAATATCATGGACTTTGGCACCTGAGAAATCCAAGGGATCACTTAGGATCCTCAGACTGCGACTGGGCGTTGCACTAATTCCATTGCGTTTCTACAGGAGGTGTCACTAAATCGAAACACAAGTAGCCTCAAAACCTGGTACATGCATGCCTTCATAATTATCGCAATATTGTATCCAGGAAAATAAATAGAAGATGAAAGCATGCCCTAAGACTTGCAGTCCTCTGCGTGCAACAACTAGGGGAAAACAAGAAAAGAATTCGGCTGTCTTACTTCAGTACCCTCTGGAAGCACTGTCAAATTGAGTGATAGGGAAGAGCAATTGCCATGCGAAGGGGTAGGTTCATGAGAATCAAGGAGTCCTGCAAACATCTTCCTACCACACTCTGCTCAAGCAAACCAAATTTTTGTTCCATGAGAAACTTGCGTGAGCCAGAATTCAGTGCGGAGTGAAGGGTGTTCTTATCTTTTCAAGAAGGACAGTGAGACAGAACCGTGTAATGCAGTGCTCCTACTCCCAAGTGAACAAGAGTGCCCTTCACTGCCTA
Organism: Marchantia polymorpha subsp. ruderalis; assembly: GCA_037833965.1. Classification (NCBI taxonomy): domain Eukaryota; kingdom Viridiplantae; phylum Streptophyta; class Marchantiopsida; order Marchantiales; family Marchantiaceae; genus Marchantia; species Marchantia polymorpha. The sequence goes on along the minus strand of AP031351.1, from coordinate 26,329,372 downwards.
AAAGTGACCGAACGAAGCTAGGGTTTTGTGTGTGGAGACAAAGAGCCCGAACCGGATGCAGTAAGCTCAGGTGAGCGACAGAAGCTTAAGAGGGCGGCGTCGCCCGTGCTACAAAACTTATTATGTTCAACTACCAAATTAGGGACAGCAGAGAAACAACGAAGTCGTCAAGGACTGAACTGCAACTGGGTCGATAGAAGCAGCATATGGGCACACGAACAATAAATTTGGTGCAAAGTGCTGAGAGCACGCACACGACAATAAATTGCGCGTGAAACTGGCAAGCTAATGTCACAAGTCCATCTTCCGTTTCTTCGCAGGGAACCTCTACAACACCCGATAGAAATCCCAGCAAGCGTGGCAGAAAGCGCAAGGAACACAACTAGGTCATTGACAAAGGGATTGGACCACTAGAGAACGAGAGGTGGGCAGCTTCTCACCATATGGGGGTACTTGGTCTCGTCGACCACGCGCGTGTTCTCGAGCTTGATGTTCAGATACTGGTCAACGGAATGGAGTGTCCCGGTAATGGCCAAGTCATTCTTGAGTTCCACCGTCACCTCCTTCCCCACCAGCTCTTTGAAGTAGGAGAAAAACAACTGCCAAGACCGGCAAACAGAAATCCCAGCGCAAGCATCAATTCACCGAAACAATCACATGCCCCACGACGCCCCCCTCCCCGACTGACCTAATCGAACCCGCCCTCGGTGACGGATCACTCGACAACCCCGCCCCAACAACAGCCAGGGCACATGCACTACTCGAACAACACTCACCATCTTGGCTCTCGACCCCGACCGATGATGGAAAAAACAAACCGACCGGCGGAGCGCTCTCCCTCTCCGCTGCCCTCCTTTCCTCTCCTGCTCCTTCGTGCCGTGGACGTGTTCGTTGTGCGTGTGCAACTGGTGCTCGTGAACTTCCGATCCAGGGCTTCAAGAGAAGAGAAGAGAGAAGAGCAGAGGAGAGGAAGGGGGAGCGAACGAATGTTCAGGGCTTCCGTCTCCCTCTTCTAACTGTTGGGGCGGGCGGGACGGGGCCACTCGGACCGACTGACTGCTGTCAACCGCTCTACTGGACCCCACCATCCAGCCGGTTTCCCCTCCTACCTCGTACCCTCGCCAGCCGGTTCCTCCTCCCGCTTCTCATACATCCGCTACCACACGTTGGGCGAACCTCGGTTCCCCTTTGGAGTCGCCATAATGATTCATCCATCTTCCGACGCCTGCAAAAATCTTCTGCATATGACAAAATGCAGCGACGACCGAAAGTGTAGACAATCGCCAGAGAGAGCAGACGAGCCGATCGATGGCGAGCGACTGGGTTCCACCGACATCTCACATGGCGAACACAGAAGCAATCAAAAGCTGGACAATTATGGTGGTCAATCAGGAGCTGAAGTTGGAGCTGGAGATGGAGATGAATGGAGGTCAAGCCTTTGGACTTACGGAGAGTCTCCACTACGGGAATTTGGTAACTCGCTTCCAAAGACCACATCACTCCGAGCAGATCGATTGCCGGAATGGAACCGGGCTCACAGGTGCTTTCGAGGTCGTATCGGGAGTAGGGTCACGGAATCATGGCGTACCGGAGACGGAGGAGGAATTGGGAAGAGGACGCGAGGCAAAAGGAAGCTCCAGGAGTCGTACACAGTATTTCTTTTCTTCGAAGCAAATGTCTCGAGGTGTTGAGCGTGGTGGTGCCGGCGGGTATGGTCCATCGAGCTTCCAACCGGATCCGGTTTGAATGTGTCAGGAGCAGTTGCTGGTGGTGGGTCAGCAGAGAAAGGCCTCAACCCGATCCAACATGGGCCGGAGCCTGTGATGGCTCTACACGCAAGCTGCTGGCCCCAACTGCAAACAGCTTCTTGCCAATGTCGGTTTCGGCTGAAATGTAGTGGAATTTGGGCTCTCGTGCGTGAATTCCCGTTCGGACCGGCTTTTGGAGATTCGACAGACTCAGCTCACATATACCAGACAAGAATAAGCTCACAAGTGACTTGCCATCTCGAGAGGCAACATAATCAATACGCACCGATGGACAAAGATATGGTTAGATTGAATGGCATCAGAGAACAATATGTGACAATACAAATAGTTGATCATCTGTCTAAAAGTCTATACAGACACTATCTGATGAAGCATCATCATTAACGGATGTTTTCCGATGAAAATTTCCCTTACTTTGTCTTATCTTTCATAAAAGCATCCCTAGTAGTTTAATGCGCAAGTGCAAATACTACAATTAAAGCAAATTAGGCGGTTGACACTGTTAGTAGATTCAGGTTCGATGATGTAGACTTTAAATTAGAGCTCACGATTTTAAGTTAATATATAATTTTTGAAATTGAATGTTAAATATTGCAAATGTGGTGGAGATTAAACAGTGCAGATTAATGTAATCTTAGAAGTGGAGGGGCAAACGGATATAAAAAATGATAGCACGCAATAATATACCAAACAATGAACGAAAATAACCAGATGTTGTGATAAGTAATATGTCCTAGGACGCATACTATATCAAAACGATTCATATCAAATAATTACTAACAGAAGTAGCACATTATAGTGATACCACATGATAGAACATGAATGACCTCCTATGTATATCAATGGTGAATGCTCTCTCTAGAGAACGAGAACACTCGATTTTAAAAACAAAATTAAATTATGTGAGGTTAGAAAAATTGATACAATATACGGTGATAATATACGTAACTTATATCATCTTTTAGTTTGTTTATATGGCCTCCACACTCTAAGTCAAGAACGATTGTGAAATTCAGAATGAGGAAGAGAGAATCAGTAGTGACTGGTAGCCAAGGATCAAAAGTTGAACTAAAAGAATGGAGGGGCAACTTACACGAAGTGAGGGAGTGGAGGTGGACGGTGCAAGGTTTGTCAAAGTATAATTATGATGAAGATATATCATTTTTTCGATCGTCTAGCGACTAAGAAAAAATATAATTATTTGACTTAAAAACATTAAGGAATGTAAAATGTCTGCACTTATTAGCCGTTAATATATATATATATATATATATATATATATATATATATCTAATCATTCACTAATGTTTATTTTCATTTGGAAGTAGGAAACGGGAAGTGGCTACCATGCGAAGTGGCTACCATGCGTGTCAAGATTTTTCTTCCGTATTGTTTGACGATAGTGAGGTTCTGTGTAACTCCGATGACAGATCAAAAGTATGAGCTGAGATGTGTGCTGCTGTCAATCTGCATGTCGATCGGTTAGGCTGCTTGAGGATGGAGGGTTGAATCCACGACCTTTCCTGGTCGGAATGCTGATGTTTATTTGGGTCAAGACGATTAAACGGTGTGAGGTTCTCACCTGAATATATTGAGTGTCGTTGTCCATTCGGCTCGAGAGGATCATGTGAGTCAGTCAATCAGGTTGATAAGCTTAGTGCTTGGGACTTTGTAATATATTTTCCTCACGGTTCACAGTTGACCTTGGTAGCACAATGTCTATAGAAGCGTTTTATTTTGTAATCGCATTTTTCACGGTGGTTTCCACTGGAGGCATGAGGCTACAGAAAGTCGTATATGAATCAAACAACGATGAAGCTGTTATTTTATGTTGACATCAGTCGATTCCAAATTTCCAACTGCAAAAGCGAAAACATGTTGTAGAGTCAATCAATCCTTTATTCGCAAAGTGCAAACAATCAAGGACAGTAGAACAAGTGTTTCGGTTTTTTGGTCTGCTCATGATTGTGGCAGCGAAGTTGTGATGATTCAAGGTCTTTCGGGTTTGGATGAGGTATTTGGTAGCTACGGAGATAGAAAAGTAATTACTTGCACGTACAATACGTGTTACCATCATGATGAATTGCTCTAGAGGAAACTGAAGTTCGGGGATATTGGATTGGGACTAAGTTTATATGAAAAAAATTAAATGAAATAAAAATAAATCACTTTCAAAAAGGATGCAAATAAATAATCATACTGGCCAAGAAAGCCCAAGATAACGTATCAAGAGTAGAAAACGTCAAAGTACAATTGGCTATAGGTGGTAAGGAGACTGAATGATTGGATTATCTTGTTGTCCTTTTAGTACAACAAGATAATCCACTGATCTATACTTGCTTCCAACACTTTTCTCGTAGTCCAGACCTCATATGAAAAAAAGAAATTTCAGCCACTTTTATTTCTTGAATACACCAAGTAGATCACTATCATATGGGTCCACATCAGTGATTATAATTCTGTTGTCAAATGGATCAAGTGAGACAAATTTGGTTGAATATGTGCTTGCAAACTTATTCTAGCTTCATTTTTTTCAGCAAAGAGCATGCGAAACTTAGTGCATGAATTAATGTATGAGTGGCTTGAATGTGCAGTGATCGGAATATTCATTTGATTAAATTCAAATAGAGAAAATTTACCCACACAATGGAGTAAAAAATACTACTCTAGAATCATATGCTTAGTTATTATCATTGCAACAACGCTCTTTTGAACAAAAATGTCAAAGATTTTCATGTAACTCGAATGGTAAGGAAAGTAAGAGTTGATCTGTTTGTATAACTCCACATTTGAAGACGTTGGCTGCTGTCTCCACTCTTGTAATGCACTAGCCGTTCCCTAAAAAAGCCATCATATATACAATCGTAACTTGATCATTATGAGTCAAATACAGATTAGTACTCATTTTTGCTGTCTCCACACTTGCCATGCACTTAGGGAGCCATCATATTTAAAACGGTAACTTGATCATTTTGAATCAGGTATAGATTTGTACTCATCCTCACCGTGTGTTACACATTTCAATTTTTTTAACATTAAAATTTTCATGCTTTCACATCATAAAAACTGTTGGATATATTTGCTTGATGGTATCCCATCTGAACGTAAATTGCTGATAAGATCTATCAAGTTTCAAATATATGAGTAAAACTCACCGCCGGAACTCACAGTTGGTGAGTTCTAGTACTGATATGTTATTATACAATGAGATCTAATACATGTTCTTGTAAGAATATATTCTTGTAAAAATATGATTTATACATGTTCCTGTACAAAGAATTTCTACTCGTCAAACTTTCGAGCTAATTCAGTTGAGTTCGAGCTTGAAACAACATTCTTAAGAAGCCAATTTGCTAGTGCATCTTCCTGCGCAGATGCATTCGCCACAAGGCTTCTAAGTTGCAGTTCTTATTGAAAGTTGTCCACATTGATTTGAACTTTGACGTTGTATAGCTAGAATTTGTTATTGGCTTTTATCACATGAAGTTAGCTACACGGGAGATATAACAGTTTTCAGCAGTGAAAGAGCTTAGCAAGTGTTGGAATAGATTCTGTTAGTTGTCCCTGACCCCTTGGCAGATGAGAACGTTTTCTGGGAAGCTGGTCCATCTTATGTGGATCTAATAAGGCTTATAATGGGTAGCGACATCTTCTACCATGGATGATATTCTAAGGTTCACTAAACAACAAAGTCTCATTTTTCTATGTGTATATTTGATATTTAGCACGACTCCGAACAACAATCAAATAAGCCGGCATTCAAGCGTAAACAGTTTGACCACAAGTGATTACAACCAACTGACATATCATAAGATTGGATTAATACACAAGTTTATCAATCACAGTAGTCTTGTACATCTAGAAATCATACATGTTGACCATGATCAAGTATAAACAAAAAAACCATGATCAATGACCCCAAATCCGAGATCATTCAAGATGCCACACTCTTTATTTATAAATCATATGAAGCAATCTTTAATGAAAACATAGCTTTAAGCTTCCATTTACAAAATGTGGCAACAATGACAACCTTTCTAGTATGCTTCCCTCAAGCGAGAAAACAAACAACTGCACTAAGACGCGCTCTGAATTTTGATCAAGTCTAGCAAGATATTGCGAATAATGGGTACTAGGCACAATATTACGTCTCCCATAGGTAGTTGCCACAACATTGACTATCCATTGTTCTACGTCAAACAAAGATATTTTTGAGTAATGAGTATGGTTGTATCTTCTACACTTGCTTCTGTTTCAGAGAGCAACATGAAATGGATTAGATTCAGTGACTACAATGTGTCATGACAACATTCATTAATGTGAAGATGATAGACAAAAAACGAATAAATTTAGCATACTAGTTACCTTGGATGATTTCAATTTCTGACAGATTATGCGACATTCTGATGGTTACGAAACGAATAGTTGGATATCTCACTACATGGTGATTCCCACCTTGTGAAGTTCCAGGCGTGTTATCTGAATGTTGTGCTTGCAACAGAATCCATGAACTAGATTATCACCTCTGCTGTAATCAACTATATAACTAGCAGTGGCCTCAAATCTGCTGCTTATACTAGCAAAAGCATGGTGGAGATGAAGTCACTCGTTTTCGTAGTTCAGATTAACAACTCAATAAGTCACTCTCGTATGTTATCACCAAGATTTTGAAAATGTTAGAGTAATGGCTGCATACAATCAATGGGTATTAGAAATTCTCAGCACTTCATCTAAAACATGTACCAGGGTTACAAACCAAGTACAATAAAGCGAACAAATGTGGAACAAGTTGTTCTGTTGTTACTTTGTATGGCAAGCTAATACAGACATTGCTTAGCTGATTCTCCAAGTAATAGTGTGGGTCTATTGGTATGTTGTTCTCCAAGACGTAAATTGGATCTTTTGATTTTTCGTAGGCCTGAATGATAGGTGACAGCTTGTATGAGATGCGTTTATCACAAGCTTTTTACACTCAAGCAGTTGCAACAATCAACGGGGAACATATCATTACCTTGGCACCCTTAGCTGCTTTAATGATGACGTAAGGAACCCGATCACCGACACTGGGTGCAATGGCTGAGTCACGCTGAAGAAATTGCGGCTGAACTAGTCAGAGTTTTGAAAACTTGGAACAAATCTATGATTTACGCTCTCTATACCAAAGATACATCAATAACGGTCTGCATGCTTACAGCTTGCAAACTGAAGTGTTGACTATTTTTATAAGTCAAGAACTAGCTACAAAATTAGGTTTGTAATACTTTGCACATACTCTCAGCCAATTCCACATAAGCTGCCTTTACGGCGTAGTCGCCTTCAAATTTTGGTAAGCCTTGTGAGTCAAAGATGTCTAATGTTAGTGGGTCTTTGGTGCCATCGTGATCCTTGGACATCTTGAACGTCCAAAAACATACCTGCAGATTTTTTCAACTCATTTGTGGGCAGATCAGGAAAATCTACTTTGAGTCTAAGAACAAACTCCTACTAGAAAAGAACTTAGTCAATAATTCCTCTCCATAGGTTTCCAAGGAAGCATGATTGCACCTTGGTGATCACAAGAAGCGAAAGATCAACATGGTTCATGAGAAGATCAAATATCGTGTTCTTCACAAACTTAACTGCTCCAGGTATATCGCGATCGATGAGTTTATTGTGCAAGCACTTAGTTACAAGATTCTTCACTTGAAGGCAATTATCTCGCCTCACAGTCTCGATTCCTGCATTAAGAGTAATTAAGTATTAAGTATAGACAAGAAAATAATTTCTGATACAGACATCTTGAGTACAAAGAACCAAATATGACACAAAGAATAATGAATTTGGTTCTTTGAGACTGAGGCAGCTATCATCTTTCTGAACAACATGATCACAGCTCCAATCATATTGGTACTCCAAGAGATACTTTGTGATTATAAATCTGCCAAGTCGTTGCTATGCTTCCATCCAGTCGACCTATGAACTTATCCTGCGTGGAATCTGATGTGAATCATAACTGGTTTTTGCCACTTTCCTACCTTGATGATGTATTTTTCTCAATTGACTAAGCTATTTGAAGGAAGACGATATCATTATCCAAGGGGTATACAAGTATTAACGGGATGTCACACCTTGGTAAAAGTTTTGCTGATTTAATCAGCAGCTTCTCGCCCAAGGTTCATGGATTCTTCCTCAGTAGGAGCCCCAAATTGCACCATGACCGAATCCGAATCTCCGTAGACAACCTGCTTGAATTGAGTATCGAATTAATTGATCTGCTTGTAAAAATTCACTTTCTTATGCTCTTCACAGTATTGTCAACATCTCCCTTGTACAAAGATAAAAGATCACAAGGAAGATATGTAGGAAAAGGAACGTTGTTCTCACATACCTCAGCTTCATACTGATAAAAATTGCTAATGTTGAATCGCTCTTGGACTAGCCTTTTTCTATGTTCAATCATCTCTCGACCTACCATCATTCCAAGGTTAATATAAGGTTTCACGTACAGAATTGTTATTTATTTGTTTTTAATATCACAAGCGTAATGTCTTTGAATCCATACAGATAAAATGAACATTTTTAGGATATACAAATATGTGCGTGGTCTCTTTCGCGTGTGTTATAAGAGCCCGCAGGAGTACAACTTATGTTAGCAAGGTTGAATCAAACACGACAGTTACATGTTAGGATAGTTATATGGACATACGGGATCATGGTCATCAAAACGGGAATGCCCAGAATGAATTGTATTAGAAACTCATAGTGTAACATAAAGCAGATTGTACACCGATCAACGGCAAGAATATACTACAAAGTTTCATGGGTCACAATTATGAATTCCTCCCTTTCTTGAAAAATGCCGTAACATATAAAAGGCTGTGCACATGTTGGTTTTTGACAAAAAGGTTCATTTAAGGCCAATCCTTGTACTAATCCTTACATACAGATACATCTCACAGTGTGGTTCTCGACAGGTTCTACGTTTGCAAATGGTAACCTGAAAACAATGATCACTCCACAAAAAAGTGCTCTTTGCCATTAAATGATTGCCCCTCTTAAGCCTCCTTTATGTTTGATAAATCTAGTCTAAAAATTTAAGTAAGTCGAGCAAAATTCCCTTATAATTAAAAACACATGAAAGCACACCAATAACTTGTGTCGTTTGGTAATAAAGAAAGGAAAGGAAGAAACAAGGTACGCTTACCGTGTTTTCGCAAGAACTAGTAGTCATGTTGAATGCACCTGGATAACATATCATATGTACACTTGCCATGATATTCAAGCGATGCGTTTGCATGCTGTCAGAAATGATGGGCAATTACTTAAATTGAAGAAAATTTGTAGATCAAATATATAACTCCTTCGTTCATGTAAACAGTGATGGCTTATTATATTGATTGACTTGAACATCATTTTACTGTCCGCAATATGGACAGGGCCAAAGGACCTTGCGCAGCATACAACATGGCCATCTCTGGAAATCTGATGTCATAGCAGATACCGACACCAATACGTCTCACATCTGGCACACAGACCACAACAATTTCAATTGTTCAGCACTACCTTTCAAAAGATACTCAGCTAGTGCATTGTAGACCAAAATAGCGTTCTGAATTCAAGCACAACAGTATATACTCTGCAGCTCAATGGATATATAGGTATTCAGCAAAACCGACTGCAGAGTACTGTGCGACCGGTAGTGGCTAGGACAGACATTACAAGGCATGCTAAGACAACAATGTGTCATCTAAACAAGTTAAATGTGATACGTTGTGAAAGCTTCACAACGTAGATAGTGATAATACATGCATGCAGCTAGTGGAGCAACGGAAGCAATTCATTTAATCGCTTACGTAGTTCAACAGAACTTCCTTCTAAAACATACTCGGACGATGCTTCTAGACACGTATAATGATTTTAACATGATTTCAAGCACAGCTGTAAATACACTGCAATTCCATAAAGATATAGGTGTTTAGCAAAACCGAATACAGTTTCTAGTAAGTTAACATACCTGGATCATAATCGCAAAGTAACTAACAGTAAAATAATTCCTCTGCCACCAATTACAATACAATGTATAACAAAAGATACTTATAAATGTACACATTTGAATACAGTGAGCCAGATTATAGTCTCTAAATATGACTCTAGATCATAGTCTATAGGCTCTATCATAACATCAAATTGAGTATATCATCATTGTCACCATAATATTCTCCAGTACTATCATTACAAAAGCCATCATAAGTTTCTCGGATGGAGTTGTGAGATAGTTGTTCAAAATCACTATACATGTACGTTGAATTGAGTCCAACATAACATGTGAAGGCACAAGATCGAAGTAGCAGTGATATCTTCACACTCTTAGAATATGAATCGTCACTTGTCTCATCAGGCTCCTCTGGTCATTCATGAAGTCTACAACCTCCGCAGCTGCTCTTCTTTCACATGTACGGGCATTGTGTCCCAATTGCTTGCATTTGAAACACTTTCCTTTTGCCGTGTAAGCTTAGTTCTTCATTGCTTGACGTGTTTCTGTCTATTTTAGAATATGTACTTTTTTACCAACGTGTAGAGGCTGTTGCAACTCAACATCATCACAAGTGGAGTACTTAAGAAACAATTTATCATTCTCTTCATAAAACTCGTCGGTTGCAAGTTCTGATGAAGCTTTGTCTAAATCTTTAGCACTATCGATTCTTATCACTCAATGACGATCTCTTTTCACAGCAGGAGCAGGTGAGTAACAATCTTCATGAGCATCCAAATGAAGACTCATCAAAACTAGAACTGTTGGAGCATATAACATACGCAGACTTTTAGTTTTCCAACAACAATGGAAATGTCTGCGAAAATCTCAGCCTTCTCTTTCATCCCATGCCATGAGATGTTCACATGGCCAAAGCATTTCTTATGTCTCCACGTAGATACATATGATTGTTGGCGATAATGAAAAAGCATATTATTGACTGTCATCAGTAGTATAAATTTTTGTTCTATACTTATCGTCGTTAGCAACTTGCTATTGCCCATGAGTTTGCAGTTCGATCTTGTGCCAAAAATTCGCTGGAGAAGTCAAAATATACTTTCTTTTGACAGCTTTTGACCGTCAAACATTGAACTTGTTCTGAATATAATCACACAACAAAACAATCAACTTGAAAGAAGCTTATACTCATATCTGCAACAAAACCGAATTTATCTGTTCGGCATGATTAAAGGTCATTCTGCCTAACCGAGGTAGTGAAAATGTATGTTAAGACCATAGTCGCGGATTCATCTGTCTAATATAATGTGAAACAATTTTTTTTTTGTTTTTGTATGTGACAAAGAATTCATCAGTTCTTCAAACTAGATCTTGGTCTCAGCATATACCATGGCCTAGAAAAAATCCTCACAATATTTACCAAAAGCTTGTTCAATGTTGCTTTTCAGATTGAAAAGCACAATGAACATGTATGGAACTTGAAAACACATCTTTCACTACAACTTAAAGTCCATTCTATCTATCAAATAGAGAAATATTTTGATCAGATATATCCATTATGAAGATCCAAAGTAAAGTGCAAAATCATGTCTAATTTTCTATGTTTTCAACCGGTGCTAAAACAAAACAAAGAATCACCACTTCAGTGTTTCCATCAAGAGCAGTGGCCATGAAGAGTTGAGAGGGAAACTTCATGTTCTTTGTGTGGCATGCGTCCAAACTAAATTGCGGCTAACAATACTTCATAGCACTGCATGTCGCTGTAGGGCACGTAAATGCAAGTTAAAAAAATTGTAGATTTGAAGTATGTTGCTCAATTGACTACACTGTTTGAATCTTCTTCCTAAATTTTTGACATCAAAGCTAGAATCATGTGATAAAATTTTTGTTGTCTTCCTAAATTATAAATCCTTCACCATATACTTATCCGTCACATTTGATGATACTTTATGTTCAACTTATAATTGATTTTAAATTCACTCACTAATTTCCCAATAGGTACACAAATGTTGCATGTAATTCTGTTTTCTATCGTCCCACCAAGCCACTGTGAAGTATGTGCAGGACCTCTCCACCTACTCTTATGTCGTGAATATGTGTGTTCAACATTCAACAAAGTGATCACAAATGCACCTTTTGCAATGCGTTGGCAGTGCACTCTACGCATGAATTTGTGAAACTATACCCATGTTCTAGTATTTCGTCTAATTCACCACATGCTCCAGTAATAGATGATTTTATTTTTTTAAACACGACATCACAACATGATCCAAAGCTACTTGGAATCCACTCTGAAGTATGTTTTACAACTGAACGCGGAGAGCCAAAAATATTTTTGCTACATTGTTGAAAAATACTTTTGTTACTTCCAAAAGACACTTTGCTGTTTGTCGCAAGTTGACTTAGCCTGATTATTCTAACAACTGCCTTTGTAGCTTGTACACTAACACGCGTAGCATTAGTGTTTGCGGGAGAGTTCTTGGTTGTGGTTGAACTCTAAACTTCTGGAATTGAAATTATTTCCTCCTCAAGCTCTTCAGTTAGTACAATTTTTTTGTCCCTAACCAAAAGCTTTCGCCTTACTGAATCATATTGGAAAACAAGCACAAGACAATTGAATTTCGTCTTGAACTTATGATATGTTCTGCCTTCCATCACACTCCAAGAATGAGGACACTTATCAAACTCCTCAAAACTATCAAAATTTTCTCCCAATCTTATACGTTGGGACTATGTTTGGACTTCATCCGGACTTCATCAAGCCAATTCAACAATCTTACTTGTTTGATCTCCAACCATCTTCTAGTGAGAATCTATGTTAAAATTTTGTTAAAGATGGAAGAGGTATGCATTCTGCATTGAAAATTTCAATAATTGCAGGTACATTGTGAGAATATGTCTAAGAAGAGTCCACATACTCGTCCATACTCTTCAACTTGAAAATTCTCCACAACATAAGTATCATTTTTCAAATGAGTTCAAAAAACATATTTCCAATACTTGTTATACTCATCATTATATCTACTAACTTACATTCTCATGCTCTTGAAATCATCACCTTCATGACTGACATAAGAACTAAAAGGAAACCTGAGTTAGAAAAAAGAAATGAGCCGATATAGTCACAATGCTTAAGAATGACAAGGAAGCAAAAAAGTGTACTCCAGTACATTATACTTAGAACTAGAGAATTAATTCAATAGTAAGCTGTTGTCACATACTTATCAATGTTTGTACCACCATCCTTCAAAACATCTCCATTAGCATCAACTTAATAAAGTTTTTGTTGGTTTCACTTTCAATTGAAATCTTTGGAGAGCTAAATCAAGGGAGAAAAAATTATTACCTCAATTAGATCTAGAGTGCTTCTTATTGAGTGCAGTCTATGCAAGACTCGTGTTGATAGTTTAGAGGTCCAATCGTTGAAGTTGTTATGGAGTAAAATTTTCACCAAGTCTTCTACACTGTCAAGACAATACAGTAGACCCTTTCTAACTTAATACTGCCGGAACCGGCCGTTCTGTATTTATTTAGACAGTTTATTAATAAAAAGAGGTTCTCTCTTCGCGTCATTTGTGGTGGTACAGTTTTTTGCAAATTGACTTGAGTTATTGGTTATGTATGAAAAGCTAAAGCCTAGAAGCGCACGCAGCGAATCGGCCCAGCCATTGTCAGGTAGGGCCTATCTTGAAAACTGATTTCAATGAAAGGGTATCGGTCTCGATGTAACAACGAGACATGTTTTGAGATTGAATTCTATCGAGTTCAATAGCTTTATAGTCATCAAAACCCGCAAGCTGCACTCCAGAGGAAAAAAAATGAAGACGGCCGTCACTTGTGCTTGAGAGTTGCTTCATTTGTAACAGTTGCGTTCACCTTGCATAGCAGACACAATCAGATGCACAACCCAAATGGCTTCAAAAAGATCCATCAAGACGAACATGACCAACGAAGCTTGGATAGCTCTTTGTGAGCACAAGCAAAAGCATCCATCACTGAGGCCAGCAAACCTGATCAAATGGCTTCAAGAAACGCATAAATTTTCTGTCAATCAGGGAACAAGATCTTTAACTCTCAAACATTCAGTTGAAATCTTTGCCGAGAAGGAGGAGGTGAATCGAGCGGCAAAGCGACAGCAGACTGTGAAATATCCACGGATGGAAACAGGTGGTTCCTCACATATCAGGACCAAGTCAATATGTCAGGTGATATCATCAAAGAGAAGGATGCGTATTTTCTTGCCGAACTCTACCCTGGATACGAAGCCTTTGAGTTCTCAAATGGGTGGCTAGAGGCATTCAAGAATCGTCACACCATCAAGTCTTACCGTCGCTTTGGGGAGTCTGGATCCGTCAACATGGCTCTGATTGAAGAGAGCTTGCCACAGATTCGTTTTAACTCCGGATCAGTATGAGCGACGTAACATCTACAACATGGATGAAACTGGATTATTTTACAAGATGCAGGTAAAAGCATAATGTACAGTATTGTAAGCTCACTGCCAAATCATTAATTTACTTTCACTAACATATGACATCTCAACAGGCAAACAATTCCTTGGCCACAAAGCAGCTTGAAGGACGCAAACAAATCAAGGAGCGTCTCACGCTGGCTGTGTGTTGCAATGCTAACGGCTTCGACAAGCTTCCACTTCTTGTCATTGGCAAATACAAAAATCCTCGCTGTTTCAAAAATATCAACAGAAACAGCTTTTGATGCAAGTCCCGAAGCAACTCAAAGGCCTGGAGGACACAATTCATCTTTCTCGAGTGGCTGAAAGAGTTTGATGCGCGAATGGCAAGACGTTATGTTCTTTTGATTATGAACAACTACAGCGCACATATCCCGTTAATGCAACTTCCATCTGTTGTTACACTCCGCAACTCAACCGTATTCTATTTGCCATCAAACATGATCTCGAAGATTCAGCCTTGCAACGTAGAAATTATCAGAAACCTGAAGGCTTACTATCGACGCTGTTTCAATCGTCTTCTCATTCAACGCCTTCAGGACAAGGTATCCGATCCCGAGAAGATCAACGTTCTCGAGGCTATGCGCATTGCTGTTGCCGCTTGGAGCATGGATGTAAAGCCAGAAACAATCGGCTACTGCTTTTGCCATTGCCATATTCGCACCATCGATGCTGACGTGACATCGGTCTTGGAATAGTCGCTTATTGATCCTGATGTGATCAAGGACCTCGAAGAGCAGGTTCAAGAGCTTCGGTATCGGAACTCAATAGATATTTGCAATCTCATCGACTATCCTACTGAACGCAAAGTTGCTTATGTTCCGAATGAGGAAGAAATTGTGCAAGAACTCTCCATCAATCTTGTGCTAGAAGATGAAGTGGAGGCCGACGACAGTCAAGAATATATTCTTGTGAAGATATCTGAAGCAATGCAATGTGCAAGTTTGTTGCAGTAGTTCTCGATGCAGCAAGACATTGTCGATCATGAGATGATTGCTTCCATTTAGATAGTCAAGGAAAAGATTAGCACTATGAGATCTAGCAAGCTCATTCAAAAGCCTATCTTGGGATATTTTTCCCAAGGTTTAGGTGCCCCAAGTGTCAAAAGATTTCTGCCAAATCTATAACCAGCTTTTGAAAGACAAATTGCTAAGAATGTTTCTATATTTTTGATTTCACGTAAGAAAAATTACTTCTGTAAGTACTGTATCACAGGTTGTACATTTTCTAAAGAATCTATTGTTCATCAGATACTGTACAATTTGACGATTAGTTTGTTTTCTCATCTTGTTGTGCAAGTTGTCTCGGTCTATTTTCTATGAGCCTCATGTCATGCTAAACTGAGCAACTTCTCCGGGAATAACTTGTAGCTTCTGTTCATGTTCCTGTTAGTGAAAGATAACATAACTGCAGTAACGATGCACATGCCAAGCATGGCTCCTTCAGACCCTCCTCCTTTGCAAGCTCTAAGACCTACGAGTCTAAGGAATGCGTTATGAAATCCGAACCCAAAACGCGAACGCACAACACCAGATCAAGATCTGGCAGCAATGTCAGTTCTCGCACTCCAGTTGCAACCTTGACAATGGTGTCGAGGGTCATTCTTTTAAAAAGACTCTAGACATGATCAGTGACAGAAATTGGACCAGTGAGTCTTTGCAAAAAAAATTGCAACCAAAGCCTGTTAGATCTAGAGAACGTGAAGTTGCTCAGGAACAAATACGCAAACGCACAACACCATATCAAGAACTGACATTGCTACCAGATTTGCCCTTGTACTCCATAGAACGAAATTGAGACGAGCTAGAAGATGTGAACAGAAACACGAGGGATGAAAAACGGAAAGCTAAAAATTACAAAATAGACCAGACACACCTCGGGCTCCCGCAAGAGTCTGAAACAGCTGCCATAATTTTTCCGTCACAAATAATTAAGACCTTCAAAAGGAGAAGGAAGAGAAGAGAGGAGTATGTGAAGTGCTCTATTAGATTCGAATGTGTGTCAAGAACACAAAATGTTTTTGAAGTTCTTGTTTCTTGAAGGGAAGAGAGGGAAGACGAGAGAGAGCTCGTACGTGAACAAATGAAGGTTTTCTATGACAGAAGTTCACTCACAATTCACGAAAGAACATAGCATCTCATCCGCTACAACACTGTATTATCACAATGTCTTCTGAAGTGTGCCCATGGAGTTCTTCAACACAGGTCTTTCTAGGTTCTGCTTCTCCATGCTACTCAAGCTTGTGATGCGATAAGCTTGTGAACAAATGCGGTTCGATGTTGTCTCATTCTTGGCAAGGCTGCCACGCCGAGTCAGGACAGTCAGGTCAAAATTTAGGTGACATATGGTTGCCACGAGAAAGAATTTGAGTCGGGACATGTGTCACGTCAGTTCCGTATCACATGTCCTTCGTACCCATCCATCTCAACTGCGGTCTCCGTCCGTCGCAACCCACATAGTGGTTATTAATGTAAAACAATTTTGGGACTGCATGTGGAATATTAATTATTAACTTCCGGAGGTTTATTAATGGGTGGGTCCGACTTGGGACTGGACTGCATATATTAGTTATCACAGGTTATTAAGTTAGAAAATATTAATATAAACAGTTTCTACTGTATACACTATAGCAAAGAAAAGATACATATGTAAGAAACTAACGCAAACCCAATGGCTAGATGAAGCTTTTAAGTCAAACGTAAGCAAATGAAAGTTCACAAATTGAGATCTTAACCATCTAAATCCATGCAACATCATCATAACATAGCAAAGGAAGTTTTAACTATACTCATTTTATTTCTATCATCTAATTCATCATCATTATGGAATATAAAAGACAAGATCAAACTACTCCAAGGTCATACCTGAACCGGTCGCATAAGAGGTTTCTTCACTTGATTTGCCATACTCATCACAACTGCAAATGTTGTAAGGTCAGATAGATGTAAAGATTCTCCAAAAAGAATGCTAAATAGCCGTCATATCACACAAAAAGTGAATAGAATAGTCTAGACAAATGTATTATAGAGTATTCAAAAGGCAAGAATAATGTCGGTTACATTTGAAGAAATATAGATAGGAAAAAATGTTGAATAGCAGCGTTTACCTTTGCCTCCAAAGCTGTGTTCAATTAGTATACAAGGAGTCAACTTCAGTTGCCCAACCTATAGGCTTGTATGAATCACAACTAGCCACACTTCAAAATGCTAACAAGATTTATACTTTTTGAACTTCCGCGGCCCATACACATTGTTTCTTCTCTTTTTGCTTGATATTCAGGTTTCATAGCCCAATTTCTTCATTTACTTCCAAATGATTGGAACAAAGAAAATAGGCGGAAGAATAATGAAAGTAAAACTCGTTACGACAAGTGCTGACTACATGCTTACCAGTTGCAATACATCCAGCGTTGGAGCTTCTATTGTGTGCGGTCCAAATGACACATGAACAACAATTTGTTTTGAGATAAGCATGTCATCTATTACTCAAATGTTGCTCGTCAGAAAACAAAGACGACAATCAGTAAATCCGATTCGATTGTTTGTACACGTTAACTACTACCGATTCATCTTGTGGTCCAACAGAGAAGTCTTTCCGCAGATGAAAAAATGAGCGAGCTGTTCGACTTGCTACTAAGGAACCAGAATGGGCAACTAGATGGTCTATAGCTGGTCCACGTTCATGTGTGAATCACTATAAAAAGACCGGCAAAATTCATGTACGCCGAGACAAATGCGAAAGGCCAACTTATAAGAAAATCATGCTTGCCCAAAGCCTACAACTCTTACCGCCAAAACAAATGAACGACAATCTTCAACGTTCATGGATTGTAACACTAGGGTTTAGAGAGAAGCTCACTCGAAGATAGAAACGTAAACTCTGAAGATGAGAGATCCCAACAATGGTTCTCCTCTCCCTCATATAGCTCTCAGCAACAAGTACAAGGAGATAAGATCTAATCTCCAACATCCATCCCACTCATAGTGGATGGATGACGTGGCGGATAACCCTAACAAGCACACGGATCGCTGACGTGGCGCACCCAACTAACACACTCAATCATTACCTACAAGCACACGGATCGCTGACGTGGCAGCTATGACTAGTGCACACTAAAGTATCTACTTCAATATTTAGAGTAACCTCTACTTTAGTTCTAACTAACTAAAGATGTTTAAAGTATGACAGAAACTGTCAGCAGCTTCTTAACAAGATGCACAAATGACATGAGAAAGGCAACAAGACTGACAATGGTTGGTTGGCGGAAACAAATGTGCTCGAGATATATGTTGTAAAGCGCTGCAGGATTGTTGGCGAAACGAGATGTGCTCTACGGATGATAGAAAGCGGTTCAACAGGGCCACACTCTGCGCAGCGATGCGAAGGACGAAACGAAGTATCACACACCCAAAATCCAAAGTGTGACTCAAGCATTACACCGTCTGTTCATACTAGAAAAGTGAGACGTGGACCGTCGATGTAGTCTCATCGGGTAAATTGAAACTTGATGGATCCTATCAAGCAATTGATGTTTCGATGTGGTCACATCAAGTAAATATCTCCAATCTTTGATAATATTGTGTTTAAGTTTTCTTCCTCTGTAAAATGCAAAATTGAGATCAAATCAAATAAAGTCCCGGTGAATCTAGAGTAGTTGTACACTCTTACATTGTTATATAGACATTCCTTCAATATTTTTGAAATCACAACATAATGTCAACCGGACCCGCTTATACTATACTTTAAAAACTCAACTTCTATGGTGTGATAGACTCTCCTCTAACTCATATAAGCTCGGCTCGGCCTTCACTTTTCCTTGTCAAAATATAAATACACTCTAAAAACAAATCACATTTTTTTCCAACAACATAGAGGTTTACCAACTCAGATAACAAACACATGCATGGTTTGCATTATAAGAATACTGTAAGATTTGTTATGAATTTTTGTTGGATCTAAAAATTCGTAAAATTCTGGCTTTCAAATCAAGATCATTGATCCCTTGTATAAATCATAGTCTTCAATGTGATTTCTTACTATCCTCCAATAGCCAGTATAATTATTTCAAACAACTAAAACTCCACCAGGAAAATTTCATGACAATCAAAATAATATATTGACCGTGCTCTACAATGATTGTCCGCCTTTGAAATGTTTATGAAGAAACTTGAAAACGTCAACGTTAAAAATTCATGATGTCTTCTATCCATAAGTAAATCTAAGTTTTACTTGATCATGCTTTATGTGAAATAAGGTCAAAGATGTTATGTTCAGGAGCCCTATTATTATCCTGTCATCAATCTGACACTTCAAAGCTACTTCGATTTTAAGTTTTCAAATTCTTTACTTCGAGCTCATGATCATCTCTTACATATGATTTTATCTTCATCAGTTGACTAGAATATGATTAGCATCATCATATTCTCCAAGTGGCCATGTCTTAACATAAAAGTAATAACAAATTTACCACCTGCATTTTCAATGGAACCCCCAAGGAAACTCAAAGGTTTCATGAAGTTTTATTATCCTAATCTCTTTGACTATCAATACGGCTGCAGATCCTCAACTCAAATTTCTTTGGCACAAGTTAATCTCTCTCTACTCTTGGTAGCCAATCCTCAGCTTTTTTCCTCCCAGAAACGAAATACTTACACAAACACACTCTATTCTTTTTTCCTTCTTCCACTCAATAATCATTGATCAAATCTGAACTATGATGCTATGAAAGCTAGTAATGGTCATAAATTAATCAAAATTTCCACAAAATCATCCTCTTTCAATATAAAGTTTGCAACTGAAAGGTCCTTTCATTGCCCAACTTATTTTTTATGATCGGTCGTAAGATAAGTTGGATTGAGCTGAAAGGCAATTGCTCCGATGGCTTCTCTTGAAAATAGAGATGAACTCTATTTTGCTCAATGTGTAGATGTTTAAGTGGCGAAGTCGTCTACTTCTTGTACTTGTGAAGGAAATAGGAGGACTACATAAAACATTGCAATGTGGCTTCAATTCTACGTATTTGTTTGAGGAGGAGTTGCATGTCAGGTTTTAGTACTTGTAGCGACTGCAGATATGGACTTGTTGATGGAAATTATGGAGAGATACGGATTAGTTTTTTATTTGTCACATCACACGTTAAATCATCAACTCATGGAATGGAAGGTTAGAGTAAACAATTTGTCAACAAAGACTTTTATATTCATTAGCTTAATCATTTTGTCAAAGAAATTTTCTTGGGACTTCTCGTTTATTCTAAATGATACTTTATACTTTGAGTTTTTTCTTTATCTTTTTATTCCAGAAGTTGAGGAATTTTTTGCCCCTACACAATCATATTATAATCTTAAGTAAAACAGGAGGAACTAAAATTTGAAAATCATTCATAAAGAGATTAATAATTATGAAAAGCGTCAGGATGCAGGTCATGATCATGGATCGGACAGGTCAGGACTAGATTCCTGGACATCTTACAATTTGGACAGCTCAGCTCGACATTGATTTTTTTGACATTTAGGATTTTTCTAATTATTATTAGTATTTTGAACATTGCCAACATGAAGTCGTTGTAGTATAGTGGTAAGTATTCCCGCCTGTCACACGGGTGACCCGGGTTCGACCCCCCGGCAGTGGCGCTTTTTGCCCTACACTATGCCGAGTCTACCATGCGCCATCAATCACTGTTTCTTTTCAAGGAGTTTCAAAAGCACTCACTGTAGATCACATGATTGATGATGTATTTACATGCTAAGTATACCATGCGCCATCAATCACTTTGCTTCTTTTCAAGGAGTTTCAAAAGCACTCACTATAGATCACATGATTGATGAGGTATTTACATGCTGAGTATACCATGCGCCATCAATCACTTTGTTTCTATTCAAGGAGTTTCAAAAGCACTCACTATAGATCACATGATTGATGAGGTATTTACATGCTGAGTATACCATGCGCCTTCAATCACTTTGTTTCTTTTCAAGGAGTTTCAAAAACACTCACTATAGATCACATGATTGATGAGGTATTTACATGCCGAGTATACCATGCGCCATCAATCACTTTGTTTCTATTTAAGGAGTTTCAAAAGCACTCACTATAGATCACATGATTGATGAGGTATTTACATGCTGAGTATACCATGCGCCATCAATCACTTTGTTTCTATTCAAGGAGTTTCAAAAGCACTTATTGTAGATCACATGATTGATGAGGTATTTACATGCTGAGTATACCATGCACCATCAATCACTTTGTTTCTTTTCAAGGAGTTTCAAAAGCACTCACTATAGATCACATGATTGATGAGGTATTTACATGCTGAGTATACCATGCGCCATCAATCACTTTGCTTCTTTTCAAGGAGTTTCAAAAGCACTCACTATAGATCACATGATTGATGAGGTATTTACATGCTGAGTATACCATGCGCCTTCAATCACTTTGTTTCTTTTCAAGGAGTTTCAAAAGCACTCACTATAGATCACATGATTGATGAGGTATTTACATGCTGAGTATACCATGCGCCTTCAATCACTTAGTTTCTCGAGTTATTAGTGTTTAGATAAAATTATTTGCCCTAGACTATGCTGAGTATACCATGCGCCATCAATCACTTTGTTTCTATTCAAGGAGTTTCAAACGCACTCACTATAGATCAAATGATTGATGAAATATTTATTTGATGTAACCTTTTTAAGTTTCGTTTTAACTGATGATACCCCACCGATGGTACAAGCATGTTCTAGTATCAAGAGAAGGTGAAGACAGTGAGACTGCATTCGTCATCTCCACTTAGTGCAATTAGCACTTAGATACTTCTTCATCCGATACTTCCCCATTGCACCAAAATTTGTAAAATTACCTTAGTTCACATTCATAAGTACTTCACGTTTTGAATTTACTCCACAGATTCTACGCTGCTCACCAAGTCGAATTTCCGATAGATCAAAACCCAGGGACACTAGTGACAATGTCTTGAGATTGCAAAGGTCCATATGATGCGCATCGCATATGATACGAACTTTAGTGTACAAAAACATGTTTTAGAATTTAGTTATTATGTGACGTAGAAGGTGTAAAACGAAACTTGAAGGTCCCATCAAGCTAATTAGTTTCCGATGTGTACCATCAAGTAAATAATTGCATGATTGATTCTACCTGTTTGAATTAGCATACCTGTCCTATACCAGGTATACAATTCACTTGATTTCCGCTCCTGAATGGATTAGGTTTACAGTCTGGCATGTTTTTTCAAAAAGCATGCGGGGGGACTCTGGTTCTTCGGGACTAAAGAAAAAAGTTTCATTTTACTTTGCTTTGGGAGTTTTGGAAATTTTTAGAAAGTTGTCTAGACACACCAAAGTCAAGTTAATATAGTGTCTCCTACGAACAGGGATTGCGCTAGCATACCTGGATTCTGGTTTTGGTTAAAACCCTGTGCCACATTAAGCATATAGTGCGCTATCAATCATTTGATTTTAATTCAAGGTGTTCTTAAAGCACTAAGCATCGTATAACAACCTCCATTAGATCAGAGTCTAAACCGACGAGATTGTAAAACTTGTAGCAGCAGACACTTCCCGTCATGCCTTCTTCAAGTACAGGACTCGTTTAAACGGCACAGGGCGGACAAGCTCAAAAGTTACCAATGAATGGCAACATTGTGCATTTGCATCAAGGTATTTCAGATTGTAGAAACTGTGGTAGCTCATATTCCGATCCCACATGACTGAATACAGGGCGGACCAGAATGTCTAAGAGGTACAAACGAGGTGAAGAGCGCCATGCATGCATAAATCTGAGAATACTACCGAAACCCTTATTTCACGAAGAAAACTGGTAATGAATCTGAGTCGCGCCGGATCATATATATCATAACTCGTGCTTGTAAAGAACATTGAATGTTCAATCTGAAGTTGATCTGTTACTTCTAATCGTTCTTTTTACGATATTTTTGCAGACTGTGATCCCTCTCAGTACCATCAACCAGCCAATTTCACCGTAACCTTGGTACGTGAGTCTGAGAGAATGAAGAGATTTGTCTGCAAGAGCATTCGTATCTATTGTGAGCCAAACCGATAAGTTTCTGTGGTCTGAACGAGTACGTTGCAGCTAGTGGGTTCACATCCCAAATAATTGATTATGCCGCCGTTTCAGACTTTTCCGCACGATACCAAACACCTCATCCACGTGCAGCTTAGCAGTGAACATCTATGCAATAACTCAGTTGTCTAAATGTTACTACAATGCTACTTTTGTTGTATCAAGATATAAATCTGGTAGGTGTCATATCCCAATTGAGCTGCAATGAATGGTATACCTCCTTTGTCCAGTACTTTGACATCCTTCTACATCTTCCAGAGAAGAATAGTAAGGAGAAAGAATGGGAAGATCCGTCGATGGAATCAAGTTGATGAATCCACGAGTGTGGAGTGGGGCTCGGTCCCGATAGCATCACAATACTATGTGGGCATTTTAAGCCCGAATAGTAGAAGATGTGCTACTCCTTTAGCTAGCTTTCAGTCAGTGTTCAACGAGCTTTGCAATAACACTCCTACATTACCCTTATTCTGCGAATCAAGCAGCTGCTGATCATGAACCATGGCTATTGTTCATCCTGGTGACATTCTACTTTCTTTTCCCAATGCGACATACAGATTCAAGGTGACTAATTGACCTCCAACCAGAGGTATGTCGTATTTTACCTAAGATATTAAAAGAATTTGGATCAAGTTATTTGCTTTCTATCTACTCAGCTTCCGGAGAAGCATCACGTACACTCATTGCTCTCCTATCGATTGTGCCACAATTGCATGGACATGTCTTCGGTTTGACCGAAAAGTTCCACACTCCACGACATTATTGTCACTGTAGTACAGACCGCTATGATTTAGTTCGGAGTTGAGAACTTCTTGTATCGCTGTGTCGCATGAAGATTTAATATTTAAAAATTCATTCTGATTTCTTAAACAATAATGAGGGCTGCTTTTACTGTATAAACAGAAGCAGATAAGGCCGGTGGGGCTAAAATTCGAATCGTGACGTTTCTCCCTCTCTCTCCCTGACCGGAATCGCACTGTGGGTTGTGCAGTATGTGGGCCGTTCAAAGGAGGCGAGAGCGAGCGACGCTAGTCGTTGCTCTGCTGGTGTGCTGTGCTGGAGGGAGAATGGAAGTGGAATGTGGAGAGAAGTTATACACCAAGAGCTTCTTCTCACCAGTATTCGAGACTTCACCTGGCAACGTGTTCGATCGTTTTCAAAATGTGGAATTTCCCGAGGGTCATTTGGCAGTTCGCAGCTTCACTGCCGACATGTTTGATGCGGACACTGGTCAACCAATTTCCTTGTCGGAACTGTACTTACATCACTGGCTCTTGCTAAAATTTGCTGTGAAGAAAGGCTTCAAAGAGCTTCTCAGCTCAGCTCCTCTTGCGGCACGAAATTCCACAAGAAGATACGGTTCCCACTATCTGCATAATCATATGGAACGAATGGCCTTCAGACCTGAAGCTCAGCCCCTCCAGGGACCGCTCAAAGGCCGACAGGTTTGTCATGAAGACGAAGGACCCCAAAGCGACCACGCATTTGGAACTGGGGCAGAGAGCAGACATACTAAACTAATTTTTCCTGCTCCGTATGGTGTTGTGACTGGAGACAAGTCAGAGTATGAGGAAGGTTACGAGGAGGCATGGTACCTAAACGTGCACTCAATCGATCTGAGAGGCGTCGTGGATCCCAGGGGCTGTTTTGAATGCGCCTGCCACTTGTACAATGTCACCGTAGATTACGACGGTTTCCCACTGCCTGATGGCTACAAAGGTGGTCTCAGATGTTGTTATCATTTGACAAACTGTGCACTGAAGCCCGGAGTCCAGGACAAGCCCAGAAGAGTACAGATGAAGTATACAATTAGCTGGGTCGAGTACGACGACTCCGTGAGGCCACTCCGCTGCTTCGTTCTGGACGCGACTGATACGCGTGCTTCAGTCGATGACACTCCTGACTGCAAGGTTTGTTTCAGCCAACTCATACTCGAGTTTGTCCTGAAGCTGTTTCCATGACGTCGTGTGGCGACATATGTATTCGATGCTTCCGGATCGTCCTTGATGATTCTTAGATTTTTGAGACCAATTTTATGCACATCTGTGAATACATATTGCAACCGAAGCTCGTCAATCTGAATATGAAATCTGAAATGAAAATAATAGTTTTGCATGTAGCATCTTCTTTGTTTCCAGGGCCGGTTCCATGGCTCTCGTTTTCCCATTATATATATATATATATATATATATATAAATCCGGGAAAAAAAGAATTCGTAGAATATTAAATAGATTCATGTACATAATACTGTAATAAATGTATATCTTTTATCGAGAACAATCGCTGTGATGTCAGGCCGAGTATGATATTCCCAAGTGCACCGATGGGACAGCACATGAGGAGTGCATCCACACTCTTAAATCAGTGGAAGGGCTTCCCAAGGGAGGAGATCTCATATTCGCCTTTCTTCACCAACATTCTGGAGGTCTAGGCGGGAGAGTCTTCAACGAGGTATGTTTTTCCTCGTTACAAGACCGGCTGAAGCCACATACCGTACTGATTTAGCAAAGTCAGATGGGAATGTAGAATATTGGCCTAGCCCCTTGATACCGGTTTGATTTCATAGAATGACTTCATGAGGTCTTCCCATTCCTTTTGTTATTTAGGCGTAAAAGCTTAGTGCAACTTGATCAGATCTTTCCAGCTTTCAGTCATTGGTGAACACAACTCGTTTGAACGGTTGTCAATTTTGAGGTATCTTTCATACGGGAATTGTCATGAGCGACGAAATGCAATCTCAACCTGTTGACGTATCATCATTCCAGGCTGGTGAGAAATTATGCGAGTCCCTGCCCATATACGGACAGGGAAACGAAGCAGGCAACGAAGCAGGCTTTGTGGTAGGCATGAGTCCATGTTATCCCAAGCCTGGAAGCGTCAAGATTCGAACGATGGAAGCGCTGCGCGTGGAGTCCGATTACAGCAGCGTTGTGAGCCGAACGGGAGTCATGGGTAACATGAAAGTCTACGTTGCGGACACTGTCACAGAGGAATTGGATCCTTTGGCTGGGCGTGACATTGAGCAGGTCGTGAACAGCGTTGAATGAAAAGTGGACGTGCTACATGTTCATTCTTTTGTTTGTCTATCGGTTCAGCGTACCAAGTACGGATTATAGCTCTATATCTGTCGTAATATACTTCAGATAAGAAGCTCGCTGAGCATATTTGCAAGGGGTCCAGTTTGTATACTTTTCAAGTTTGCTTGGGGTTTCTACAACTGTATCGTACTAAATGTTCTGGAGATTAGTCATGTCCAGAAAACCTTGGTCCAACCACCCAGGAAGCTGCATTGGTTGGAGTAGTGGTTTCATGGCCCCTATATACTTGTAGTGCCATAATTCATTTCGGATTATATATGTGGCTAAACCTTTTAGGCTATAGAAACTGTGTGTTGAAAAATCATTTTAGCAGTTAAACACTTATGATTTGAAGATTTGGTTTTCAGTAGTGGAAGAAGATTTAAGCGCGCACTTTTTATGAAAAATTTATTGCTGGATGATGGAACATCTGAGCTAATTTTTTGTGATCTAATGAGAATTGTGAAACTCTTGAATTTAGTTCTCAAACATTTATGAAACAAATGTTCACCGAACCACAACGTCATATTATACTACTATGATATGAATATCGATTAGAACTTTGTCCATGATCTCAACCAATATATATGTAACTGATATGTATCTTAATGGACTCATTTTGTAAACATCTACTTCGTATAAACTCGGAATATCCTCAAACAAGAATTCTTGAAAATTGGATCTCTGATCATGGCAATCACTAGATTGATCTGAAGATTTAGTCTACGGTTAAATTCATGGATGTTGAAGTTTTACACATCCGTATGCGAGCTAGATTACCGAGAAGTACTGACCATGTATTGGGATCGAAAGTATCTTGTACGCCAGTTTTGATCTATAGTATAAGAGTAAATTACTTGATGGTACTCCATCTAAACACAAATTACTTACTAGGACCAAAAAAAGTACCCAACTTACTAGGACGAAATTGGATAATTTCGTCTTACCGTATGAAACCCCACCAACGGCACACCATAGCCAAGTTCTAAAATTTGTTACTGTACATATATGAAGCAAGCTATAGTGTGAGGATTTATGTGTCAAGAGTTGGATTTGTTTGTGAGAGTGATGAACAACCATTCCAGGACCTCTTCCGTCACAACGGACACATTTTAGAGATGCAGGGACCTCTTCTCGTGCAACGTCGCGAGATTGAATGTCTCCTCGAATCCTCAGGTTTTTTCATGGATCCGGGCAGATCCTATTTGTTGGGGAACATCAACAGCGCTCCGCCTCAAAGCTCCTTCTCTTGCAACATGCTCATGCTCCACAGCTCATGACATGCCTATGCTTAACGGAGCTTGTCCCTACTATCCGTGACGTAGATAAATCAAAATTGCTCGGATCGTTGATTAATACTAAAACATTGATGACGTGTGTGGAATTTCATCGGGTGAAACAAAACTTGATAGATGTCAATAAGCAATTTTTGTTACTATGAGATTCCATCAAGTGATGACGTGTGTGGAATTTCATCGGGTGAAACAAAACTTGATAGATGTCAATAAGCAATTTTTGTTACTATGAGATTCCATCAAGTAATTACCTCATATTATAGGAATAATTATCTCGCTTGCTAGATTCATTGATGTACCTTAACTTTCACTCGCCTACTGTTTGAATTCCTTTGCACAAATCACAATTTGATCATAAATTCTTAAACATATCAAATGGTTTTAAATATTCTTTCATGTAGCAGTAAATTGTTGGAGTTTATACAAACATAAAGATTTTCATTACATATAAAATTTATTCATCACTTCTTTTTGAATCATGATGTGATGTTTTTGAAACTAACCAGACGGAAAATATCTTCTGACTTTTTTATCTAAATAGATTGAAACTTTTTAATGTAATGACATTATTATATTTTGAAATACATTGTTAGCGTAAACTGAAAGTTATAAACATTCAACAATCAAGTGACAGTAACCGCAGACACAAAGATGTATCATGATTCATCCCTTTGGGTTACGTCCATGATAGAATGATCACATGTTATCACATGTAGAAAGTTAAACCTCCGGATAGTGTCACCTCTTATTAGTGAAATCCTTCCAGTAGTGACATAGACTTCAAGAATCATTAGGTTTTAACTTGTAAATCTATCCAATAAGAACTTTACTATCACTATTGGCAATAGTGACAGTTCTAATTATATTTTTATAAAAAAATCTTGAATTTGATTCTTTATTGCTCTTATTCCAGCAGAATTTCCAACCTTTGACTTAACTCCAGCTCCCCGCTAACATGGCGTGGAAACACACATTGTATCCTGCCTTGATTCCCTTTCGCTGCCCCAGATCTTTCTTGTACTCGCTCGTCATGTCTACGCTTTTCCACACCTTTCTCTAGGAAAAACGCAAGATAAAATGGAATTGATGATTTTATACCTCAATTTCACGATACAATCTCGTCCATTCTTATTCGTGTTACTTTCATATTGTTGTTTCAAACACTTTAAAGGTGGAAAAAAACACAAATCACTATATAAACTTACTCAGCTTTGCTTGCTCACTTTCCACAATTTATAACTCTTCTTTATCTTTGTGACCTAATTTTACACTTACTAAAGACACTCCAATATTTGAATTTGAAGACATGTTGGCAAGAATGTTACCATTTACCAAATGAGCCGCTAAATATTTAGCTACGCCACTAAACGTGCAATAAGAATGCTTCTATATAATCCGCAAAATGCAATCCAACCTCCTCTTAATGACACTTTCCAATAGTAACTTGAATACCTAGCACCAATATGTGTCATTATTGGGAGGTTGAACTCTGTATATTGAGAGTTCTGTCCGATAATACACAGATCATGGGCATATATACCCAACACTGATGATTAACCTAGCTATAGATAGCTAGAACATGTGAATACTCCTTAATCAAAATTAATCTCAATAATCTTCTCCTTGGTTCTACATGTGCTCCTCATGCACAACATGCATAGTAGCAAAGTGTTTTCTGAAACTCTCCAAAGATATAACTTTGATTAACGCATCAATTAGATTGAATTTAGCGTTAATCGCGACTAGCTCAATCATTGGAGTTTATCATAAATATTGATTAAATCAATTATCATAGCTTACTGCCAATCTTGACTAGTTCAATCATGAGCTCAAGAACTCCATCTGTATCGGTGCTATTTCTTGATAATGATCAAATTCTCCATAATCATATCAGTGAGTGACAAATTTCCCTTATAAGCTTGAGAACTCTTTCTTTTTTCCATTGATTTAGACATCATTCAAAGAAACATCATATTGACAAAAACCTTACATGCTTCTAGATCCCCTAGAGACTATGGCATCCCATACCCTCTAATTTGCAATCATCATAGGTCATCATCTAAAAAATTATATTTCTCAGTCCAAATTCTCCAACATATTGTAATCTCATCTCAACTTGTAAAAACAACTTCCGCGATGATTTACTCCTTTTGAGTAATCTGTCACCTCTTGAAAATGATTCAAGTACACTAGTTGCTTCGAGAGCTTTTCAATGATACATAATTTAACTATATTTCGACGAATAGTTTTTGGCCCAAATATATACAAACAAAATATTCTCTTGGACAAAATCTTCTAGACAAATTTTTTTTGACAAACAGAGTATTATGACAAAATTTGCCTAATTGACTTGCCTGTCGCGAGCTCGCACTACCAACCGGGTTTGCTCGCTTGGTTCTACTCAACCTATAAGACCAGTTCTTGTATGTGTGTTATAGTTTTAAAAACAGCCAAGGAGTGGAGTATGATGAACCTAGACATAGCTAAGTCTAGCTAGTTATAACTAAATTTATCTAGCCATGACTAAGTTTAGCTATAATGTCTATACTTGACAAAATAACGAGAGAACTTCTAGAAAATTTGAGTGAGCAATTTTATTTTGTATTGTACAAAAATCAAGATTCTAAGAAAAAATACTCTTGACTTCATGTCTAGTTTTGATTGGTTTGACTAAGTAATGAGATATTCATTGTCATTAAGTCCAATGTTGACTTAGTGACAACTGGAGTTTCTAGAAGTTGAAAAGGCACAAATAACATGTCGCCACCTCAATGTAGGTATTAGTAAATATCTAGAAGATTTAGGAACCCAATGGTATGCTGCCATGTATTGATAACTAGTCAAATGGATCTCTTCATTTACAACGAACATCCGGATGCATCATCCACTAGGTGCGAGCCTCCATTAGGTGCGACGTCAGCAGATATGGTAGTTGCCACACCTGCTGAGCTCTTATCTACTCCTATCGTACTCAAAACGGATGACAGTTCTAATTCTAGGTTCTCCTTCGTCTCCTCCCAACTGGAGATGAACAAGTTGAGCTTTCTACCTAACTTTCGATATCCTACGACTCCGCTGACTTCCAATTTCTTCACTTGACGCTCTAACTCATCCAATTTCATCCACTTTAGGATCTGGATCTCCCATTCCACATAACTGCAAAGACATCGCTCTACCCTCGCGCACAACGTAGTATCCATCTAATGAACTGTCGTCTCAGTCTCCACCAACTTTGCTTGAGCCGCAACCAACTGCTTTCCAATTTCCGACAGTTGAGAAAGCAATTTGCTGCAATCCGTATCTAATTTCTTACTACGCTCTAACTCCGAAGTCCGGTTAGCTTCGCAATCCTGCAATTCCTTCGCCTTTAGTGCCAATTCAGCAACATGCGATTGGTCTTTTGTCTTCAAAGTTGCCGTCAGCTCCTCCGCGCGCTTGAATTCACTCTCAAATCCCATATGAGACAATTTCAATTTGTCTCGAAGTTCCACCGTTACCTTCTGCGCATTGTTGATGTCGACCCGAAGACCCTTGCACTCCAGCTCCGACTTCGTATGAAGGTCCGTCTCCGTTGCTAAACTTCTTTAAAGTTCTGCATAGTTTAACTCCTTCTGCCGAAGTTGCTCATCCCGCTCCTGCAAGGTAGCTGTCTTGGCCGCACACTTAGAGATTAAACTCGCCACTTTTTCTGTTA
Source organism: Marchantia polymorpha subsp. ruderalis (assembly GCA_037833965.1). Lineage (NCBI taxonomy): Eukaryota > Viridiplantae > Streptophyta > Marchantiopsida > Marchantiales > Marchantiaceae > Marchantia > Marchantia polymorpha. Next base: position 26,298,000 of record AP031351.1, on the reverse strand, counting down.
GTTACATAGATGATGTCACCTTTTACTTTGTCTTCCTTTTTCGTACAACGCACTAACTCTAGGTAAGATCCTGCTAACTCTGGCTCAACGTACTTTGTCATCTTTCCATCCAAATACCTAAGCAAGGGAACTATCCCTTTGCTCAAAATGTCGGTTACACTAAGTTCTGTTGTCTTCGGTTCTTTGGTCGAAGACCCTTCGCCAAAGTCAAAATCAATTGTACCCAAAAACGCATGACAGGAAGGCAGCGCCTGTTGCTTCACGAAAAATTCTCTACTTCCGCCACGATTCGATCTAGAAGTTCCTCTATCGAATTGGGCTTCATCTCCGGCTCTTCCAACTTGTAATAACCCACTAAAGGCTAAAACTGCAATATAGTGGTAGAAAGGTCGAACCCACAGGGACAGAGGAACACACAGGGTACAAAGTGTCACGTTTAACAGACTATTGAGGAGTTTGAATTCTCAGGCGACTGTCACTCCCAGAAATACTGCAAGTGTCCACTCGGAGCGCACTCGGAGATCGCACAGTGCAGCGTAACACACACACACACACCTGAAACTACAGAAACACAACCCAGAGATCCGTTAGGACCTCTACTCAAGATTTCAGGGGGAAAGTCTCTCAAGGGTACACTCAGCAAAGCTGCGGGCAGTGACTTCCAACTCCGGCTTTTACAACACTTCCACTAGCTTGCTGCTAGTGTAGGAAACCCGGTTTGGATTGCCTACTTCGGATCGAAGTCACTCCTACGCGGTGAACAACACTCTCAACTCACAAAACGCGTAGAGAACACAGGTCCGCACTGAAGGACTCACTGTGAAACATTCCAGTAACACAACAACAGTCTATTGAAGAGTTTGAATTCTCAGGCACTTGTCATTCCTAGAAATACTACAGGGGTTACCCTCAAGGCACCTGCTGCAGCGTAACCTGAATTTACAACCAAGGCTTCCACGAAGTAACAAAACTTCACTTTGGCATTCAGGGGAAAAATCCCAAGGGAGTACAATCAGAAAGAAACACTCGAAGGTGTAGGGGCGAAACTATTCAAGTATCTAACTAGTCACTGGCTCTGAGCATCGGCAATCACCCGCAGGTGTAGATCCGAACTACTCAAGTCTCTAACCAATGTACTAGCTCTGAACATTCGGCCGAAGGCCTTCAGCTACAAAATGCGGAACGCTAAGTTGTAACTCCTCGTGCGTGGTGACAGAACTCAAGGACACAAACACGCAAAGGAAATGGGTTCCTGATCTGCATTTCTGAGTTTGGGAAAGAACCCCAGGCAAAACGCCTGGAACTATTTTATACCTTCTAAGTCCTAACTAACACTACACTGTACTACGCTACACGCCTGCACGGAACCACGCTACACTACACTCCGCGGAACCTGTGCTATGTATCCTGCGCGACGGACTGCCGCGCACTAACTCCCTACCCTGCCAGTCTTCCGCTCGACTGCGCAGTCCCAACCGCTGCAACGCCGCGGACACCTCCACTTCGAGGGTGGACATGGTATCCCGCGCCTTCGACAGAAAAGCTTCGAGCTTCTTTGCTACCTTCCGCCGACTCCTGCTGTCGCCTGACAACAACCCGGCTGCGCGAAGTTCAAACTCACGCAGTGTGAGTTTCTCCTGCGCCGCCACTTCCCAGTGGGCGTAGCCCCTGAGACAGTGGGCGACACGCCTCGCCGTCTCCTCCTTCGTGCGATCTGCCTCTCGCCTGCGATCCTCTTCAATTACCACTAATTGCGATTCGGCCTCAGCACGCTGCGCTCTCAATTCGCCACACTCTGACTGTAGCCTGAGGATTAAATCCTCATCCGCCTGTCGTGCGAGCAGACACTGCCCTAACAACCGCGTCTGTCGCACGAGCTCCTCTGACAAAATCCGATTCTGGGTCTGCTCAGAAATCAGTGCTTTCGTGACCTTCACCTGCTCCTTGGTGAGCTCTTCTAGTTTCCCATCCCTCACCTTTTCGGAGTACTTGTAGAATTTCTGATTGAGTTTATACTGACCCCACAAGCATTCATGCTTCTCCTTTAATTCCCTCAACTCCTGGTCCACTCTAGCTAGTAGCTTGCTGGTGTGGACTTTAGTGCGAGTTCGCCTGCGCACTAATTCGATGTAAGATCCCGGCTGAAGTGGATCGGCGTATTTATCGATTTTGCGATCCAAGTACCTCAGCAACGGAATCACCTGCTCAGAGAGCGCCGCCGCCGGCGCTCCAACAATTTCCTCCTCCTCCTCCTCGGTATCCCCCGCTCCCGACATTTCTTCGGTGGAGCCTCCGTCGTCATCATCCGAGTGGAGAATTTCAGTCGCCATTGATTGCGTCGGCGACTGACCCGAGTGGGGCGGCACGTCGTCGACGTGTGCTGCCTGCGAAGGCACCGCTGCAGCCTCGCTGCTCTTCGTCAAAATGTCTAAGGCGGTAGGCGAATGTGCCCGTGCTACATCCCCGCCGCCCGCTTGTTGGTCTTCTACCGTATCCTCTCTGCCGCCGACGTCCGCCGCCGAAGGCGATCGAGCGGAGGGTGGCTGCGCGGGGTTTGATTGCGCATCGCGCACCGAAATTTCATCCCGCGGACAGTCACTCCGCTCCTCCGTCTGTTGCTGCTCCCTCGATCGGTCCGCGGGAGCTGTGCTTGGCCTATGCGCAAGCGCAAATGCCGGCGCCTTGTCCGCCGCAGGCGTAGCGCCGCGGACGTCCACCGCCAAAGGCGACATGGCCGGGGGCCGCTCGCCCGATGTCCCTTGGCCTTGAGGCCCTACCGCCGAAGGCGCATCTACCGGCGGATTACCCGCCGATGGTGCGGCCTCCGCACGCTCCCTGCTCGTATCTCCTCGGCTCGAAGGCCCTGGCGCCGAAGGCGCAAATCGCGGCGCGTTGTGCGCCGGAGGGTCTGGCTCCTAAGGCCGGTGTCTCGTAGGCGGATCCTCCGCCGGCTCCTTCCCCTTCCTACGTTGGAATGGGGGTGATTCCTGCCTGTGCACAGGCGGCACGTGTGGAGGTGACCTGCGCACAGGCGGACTGCTTCTTCCCACGCGTAGGCGTAGGTCTACGTCCGCTTGTGGTCGTCTGTCCGCGGAGGCTCGTCCGTCCGCAGAGGCTCGCCTGTGCGCAAACGGAACACCTGTCCGCAACGCACGTGGTAACTCTGGAGGCCCTTGGCCCGTAGGCGGCCTCTCGTCCGTCGAGGCTGCAGCGTGGTCCGTTGCTCATGCGGATGTCCGCGCTTCCTCGTTCTTCTCTGGCGACGCACTTCCTTTCTCCGTCGCAATCGTCGCCGTGTCCGCGCTGTTGGCTGGTAACACCAGCCTGCGCGCCTTCTGCTTCGGCCGGCTGTATGACTCGTACAACGGCCGCGGTCGAATGGGAGCAGAGGGTTCTTGATGCTGCTCCTCTTCGGACTCCTCTCTCCATCGCCGCTTCCGCTGCGCTCGTGTTGCAGGAGTGTTCCTCCCTTCGTCCCTCCGTCTTGACGGAGTAGAAGTCGGTGACTCCTCTGCATCAGTGTCGACCTCATTCTCCCGCACATACTTCCCGGGATGGTCGACGGACAACGGCGGAAAACGCGCAAGCTCCGCCGCTGTCAAACAATTCCGCTGTCGATAAAAATTTGATGAGGAAAGGAGAGAGATGGTTTAGAGTTCCCCCCTTCTCCTCAAAAGCGTGCTGTCGCATCACCCGGTGCAGGATGCTCGCCCAGTGAATTGGAGTTCCCTCGATGACACACTCCACAAAAGAAACCTGCCACAATGTGATGTAGCAGGCGCGGTGTGGCTGCAGTAATTGCAGCAGCGCCGCGGACAAAGTCCGGCGGAATCGATCCTTGTAATCGCGGGTCTTGTACCCATTCTTGGTAGACCTCCCGTTCTTGAACAGCTCCACGAATTGTGCCTCTTCCTGCTTGGTCACCTTGATGCTCTCACTGTCGAAGAGGAGGTGCCCTGGCATGCCGGCACATCTCCCCAATGCTTGCGCCCAATCTTGGACTGTCCACCGATCAACATGCGGACGCAATCCGCGCGAAGGTGGTCCCTGTGGCTCTAGCCACTCGCGCACCATATCCGCACAGATGTAGTTCCATCCCCATAGCAAGAAATCGAGCTTCCTTGCTATCAGGCGCTCCTCGTAAGCGCGCAGTCCGTTCTGTGGTAGACGGAGCGGCAGCATCCGCAATCGGCCCGGTCTCGTCATTGCGTTCTTGGAGTTCACCCGCCCGCTCATTCTACTTCCGCTCCGCTCGAGCTCCTTTCTTCCTCGGCAAACTCTAATCGCCCTCAATTCCAAATCACGCGCACTCACTTCTCCCTCAATCACCAAGAAATCCTCTGCGCGGCGATGTCGAGAATGCTTAGCAGCCAACAGATGGACGCGCGCAGCTCGCACTAGAGAATGGAATTGCGAATTCAAGGATGGGACGCTCTCCGCCGCCCGGTCGAAGGTCATTGCGTTCTTGCTCGTGGAGGACGACTCAATTGATGGCCGCGCCGGCTCTACGATGAAACGGTCTCCGCTCTCACGCGCGGCTTCACGCTCCGCCGTCGCCGATTAAACTCTCACGCTCGAATTGGCGAATTTGAACCCCGCGAGCGTACTACGCCGCGGACATGGGTGCGCAGCGCCGAAGGCGGATTTTCCGCCTTGCGTGGTACACTCGTTCGTACCGCTCCTCAGCCAATCCTCTTCTGCCTCGGCGCGTGTGTCCGCATGTCGGACAAAAGTTCATATCCCGCCTGCGCGCAGGTGGACTCCTCGGCGGATTCTCCGCCGGCGCGGAACTTCACCCTCCTGTGCACAGGCGCTCGCCTGTGCGCAGGCGAATTCCGTCCGCGGCGATGCGCTGGCGCGGAAGGCGTTGACCGCGGTCAACCGACTCCGTCCAGACTGTCCGTGCCTTGTCTCTTCGCCGGCGCTTCCGCCGCCGCAACTCCGTCCGTCCAAGAGCGCATCCATTCGTTCCGTCCGTGGAGTCTGCACGGTCCGTACGGATTTTACTATTCTGGCGGCTCCTTGCTCGTCCGCGGCGATGCGCTGGCGCAGAAGGCGCCGTACAATTTCTACCTCACAAGGCGCATTTCTAGGGCCCAAGGCGGATTTCCCGCCGATGCCGAAGTGCCTGTGCACAGGCGCACGCCTGTGCGTAGGCGAACTTCGCGCCTACCTCAAACCCTATTTCGCCTGTGCGTAGGCGAAGAGCTGAGTATCTTACAACCTTCATAACTCCCGGAGTCCTTATCCGTTGTTGGCGTTCTTGGGCTCGTTGGATTCAATGCGTCAAGCTCTTTCCAACGAGACCCTAACTAAGTCAGGGCGTCCGGGGGTTGACCTAAATATGAAGGATTTCCCTACCGCCGCGGACGCAGCTCCGAAGGCGGGTTTTGCGCCTTGCGACGTAGGGATCCTAACTGCAGAGCCCGCAGGGAGGGTGGTGCCCGTCCTTACCGCTGCACCCAACTCCTAGATTCTACGAGATCCCTCGAGAATCTCTGCGATCTTCCGAATTCACTCTATTTTGATGCACCGAAGGCTATTTACATTGCTGCCAGGGTACAGTTTTCCAAAAATGTTTTAATTTCCTCAAAATTACCAAAAGTGGGGTACCACACAACTCTGCAAGTACATCCGAAGTCTCCTTACCCGAAGGCCGAAGATCTTCGGCCGAAATCGCAAGTGGTTGATCAGAATATCGAAGACTCTGACTCGAAGTCTATATCCCAGTATCACCTTCTCGTTCTTCCGTTTCCTCTAACGGATCTTCCATGAGCACGGCCGAAGATCTCCACTCCGAAGGCCAAAGGCTCTTCGCCGAAGGCCATTCGTCTTCTATTTTCGCTGCATGCACTTCCATTTTTGTCCACTCTGCCAAAATCACTAGATGTTGCGATGTTGCGATGTTGCTTCACTACACCATGTACTATCCTCTTATTCAATCCGTTGACGTCGCGCCTTCATCTTGTTACAGAAATGCACACTCGCCTTCCTCATCCACGTAGGAACCGGTCTTTAGTCTTGCAATCCTGCACATCGACCCATAATCTCCGAAGTCGTAGTCCTCTACAATTTTTGTCGCTTCTTTGCTAGTCGTTCCTCAATGTCGTCCTCCAACTTGTCAGTTTCGGTCGAAGGCGGTTCAATGTTGTCCTCCTCACTTGCAACTTCATTGCCTCCCAACACTCCTTTATCGTGCGCAATTTTCCTCTCGAGCGGGAATTTCTCCTGTTCTATAGCAGTTAGCAATCTCATACCTCGATAAAAAATTAATGAAGAACTGGGTAGATAGTTCATCAATCCTCTGAATATCTCTTCGACATTCTTGCCCGTAGTACTCTAGAGAATGTGAGCCCAATGAATCGGCTTTCCAGACACCACAAGTTCCATGAATCCGACCTGCCATGTTATCATGTAAGTTGTTCTCGACGGTCGCAAAATCTGCATCAATGCCACCGTTACATTACGTCTCATCCGATCGCAGTACTCTGTTGTCCGTCATCCATTCTTGCGCAAACGAGGTGTCTTGAAAAGCTTCGCGAAGGTCTTCTCTTCCGCCTGAGTCACCTTCACGCTCTTGATGTCATATGTGTAATTCTCGTCTTCTCATGCGCACAACTCCAAGACTTGTGCCCAATGCTCAATTGTCGATCTCTCCGGATTGCCGTGAAGTCCTTCATCTTCCGGCGCGCATTCTTCGTGCCACTCTTTCACGATTGCTGCGGAAATCCAATTCCAACCCCACAGTAATAAATCGAGCTTGGCAACTACCAATTCTTGCCGTTACTCTCGTAATCCAAATTTTGACACCTTCAACGCCGACAATAAAAGTGTAGAAGATCGTTTCATCGCTTCGCTCTCAATTTTTCACTCGCGATTCTCACTGAGCTTCCAATTTGCAAATGCTCTCTCGCATAATGTTGGCGCAAAACTCCAGTTTCTGCCAATGTACTTCGACGCCCTAACCGTGTCTTGAACTCGTTCTAATTAATAGTAGAACTGTTTGAATTTCCCTTCCATTTGGCGCCGACTTTCACTTCGCCGAAGTTCCTTTGCCGAAGTCACTTCTGCTGTAATGCCAAAGGTGCTATCGCCGAAATCCGAAGGCTCTTGGCGGAAATCAATACTATACCTTCTCCGAACCATGTCGTCCACTACATACATCTATAACTCAAGATTCTCTTAACTGTTTTTGGTGTTCTTGGGCTCATTGAAATAAGCACGCCAAGTTCTATCTATGGAAACCCTGTCTAACAAAAATTCATTGGGAAAGTTATGAATCATCTACTCTAGTGTATCATAACTCATCTAATTCAACTTCACTGTCTACAAGCAAAAACACTAACTCCAACAGAGAAGTATCCAAATGGATTCCACTACTCCTAACTTGACTTCTACTCTTGAATCCAATATTTACTCTACTTTGTAATATTCTTATCCTAAAAGTTTGAAATTACTAATCTCCTAGTTCTCAAACTTATTTTTTTTGAAAAAAATGAAAAACTACGTCATCACACCTACCTCTTTGTATATACTACTTGGGAAGTTATCATAGTAACAAATGGTAATTTCTATCTAACTTAATTTTATCAAGATAAACCATAGTAAATTTGACTAGTTATCAATACGTGGCAACAAACCATTGGACAACTAAACCTTCTAGAAGTATACTAATCTCTAGATTGAGGTGTCGACATGCCATTTGTGACTTTCCAACTTCTAGAACCTCCACTTGTGACTAAGTCAACATTAGACTTAGTGTAACTAATGAAGTTCTCATTACTTAGTCAAACCAATCAAAACTAAACATGAACTCAAAAGTCTTTTCTCTTAAAACCTATACTTTTGTACAAGACAAAATAGAAGTGCTCACTCAAATCTTCTAGAACTTCTCTAGTTATTCTGCTAAGTATAGACATTATAGCTAAACATAATTATAAGTTGATAAACTTAGTTATAACTAAACTAACCATAATTAACTTCTTGGTGACTTCTAGTTCTATTTCACACATACGATATTCGCTCTTACATTTATCCCGTGACCAAGAATTCACTACATTCTCGGAGTGAAAGAATCTGATCTTTGATGAAATAGCTTCAACTTGTTGTGGTTAACTTGATCAAAGTGACGTACTCCTAACTCCTTGATGTCATAAGTTAAGTTTTCCGACACCTTCTCAACTATAAAAGATCCAAAATATTTAGAAATAATCTTTTTCCTAGCTCTATTATATCTAACTGCATCGAAGAGCATAAACTAATCACCTTCCTTGAAGGGTTTCAAGTTTTGATTCCATTTTGTTTGTCGTGATTCTTCTTTTGCAACTGTTGAGCCCTCTCCACTCATACCATGGCTTAAAAACTCAAGCTTTCTCCAACTCCATCAATGGTTGTTGGCAAGACTTGATGGCTTCTTCTCCATTTGTTTTCTTCAACCTTTGCTAGTACGTCATGAAAGTAGTCAAGTCGAATTGTATAGGAGGTTTTGATTCAACTCCATACACCATTTTAAAAAATTGAAAATCTGGTAGATGTTTTCCATGTTGTTCAATACTCCCACAAGATAGCATGCAACCTCTTGTTTTAGTTTTGCTTGCTTTAGTCCATATCTGCATTCTTTGCCAACATCATACAAAGAGTGTAGTTGGTTCTGTAAGACTGGGTGTTGCACATGTGTACTAAGTTCTAGAAGTGGTCAAGTGATTAAGGATGATTAGTCAAGGCATAGCTAAGTCTAGCTAGTTATGACTAAACTAGTTAGTTATAACTAAGTTTATCTAGTCATGACTAAGTTTAACTATAATGTCTATAGTTGGCGAAAGAATTAGCGGAGTTTTAGAAGAGTACAGTGAGCACTTCTATTTTGTCTTTTACAAAGGTCTAGATTCCAAGGAATTAGATATTTGACTAGAAGCTTGGATTTGATTCGTTTGACTAAATGTATGAAAGATGATTGGCTAGACAATATTTAATGTTGACTTAGTGGTTACGAAGCTTGTAGAAGTTTAAAAGTTTCCAATGGCATGTCGCCACCTCAACCTTGGATTCCGGAAACTTCTAGAATGTTTAGCTAGGCCAATGGCATGTTGCCACGTATAGTGGGTTAGTCAAACTTACCTAGGTAAAAGTAAGTTAGGAGAAATTACCACATGTTACTATAGTAACTTCTCAAATAGTATAAATAGAGAGATAGAGTAACACCTCTGAAGCAAGTTTGGAGAGTTCATCTAGAGTGACTTGTTTCATATATGAAAGAGTGACGACTTTTCAGTACCTTGGAGTGTTGATGTGTGTGTGAGTGGGAGTGTTACCTTGAATGATTGTGTGATTGCGTGTTTGAGCTATGAGTGTGAGGATGAATCCTAGTCTTCTAGAACCATGATGCGCTACCGCAAAGCCATCTGAGGTAAATCTGAGTGAGAGTCAGCCCGGAGGTTGCAGTTCGCTCCGCAAACCCATTAGGATTGGATTTGTAAGAAGTGGTCACTCGAGACTTGATGGAAAACTAATCTAACATTGCTTGAATCATACTTCGCACAAACTCTACTCCTCTATCTGACACATACTCCAAGAAACAATCAAATTGTTTATGATTCTTTCATACAAAAACCTAGCAAACTACTTCTCATTAGTAGATTTAAGTGGTTTTGCCTCTACCCACTTTGGAAGATAATATGAAACTATCACAATGCACTTATTTCCCCGAGTAGTAAAATTCAAAGGATCTACAAAATCTATTCCTCATTTTTCAAATATATCTAACATTGGAACCGAAATCAAAGGAGTGGTTTTCATGGACTCTTCAGCAAAAGCTTGACACATATCACAACTCTTGCAAAATTCCTCACAATCTTTGGAAATACCATTCCAATGATAACCAACATTAAAGATCTTGAAGCATCTTAAGTTAACTTCCGCGCAAAATATCATACACATAATGCATCTTTACGAAACTACTTCATGAATTGCAATGTTTCTCCTCTTCCAACCGCTTTTTGTAGAAAATCGTGAGCTCCTTGATGAAATCACACTTTCTTCATGATCATATAGGGTTGACATCTATTTACCAATGCATTCCATTCTCTCCAGTGCTTACCTTGAGAAAACTCTCCTTTGGAGACAAACTTCCAAATCTTCTTGTACTCCTCTAGTACCAATGTCACCGTGTTCATGACCAACAAATCTTCGTCCGGAAAAGTATCATACACCGATTTATCTACTTCTTAATGATAAGCTATTGACATCAAATTTGCATTAGCATGCTTTTTTCTGGGTGAATCCTCAATGGTATAATCAAACTGTACTAGTAGTAGTTTCCATCTAGTATTACAACTAAAGATTCTCTTTCAGCCACTGAAAAAATCTTTTCTATTTGTATCATCTGTCTACTAGCGTAGGCAATTGGATGATCATGCTTATCATCATCAAATTAAGTCAAGGTGCATTCTACAATAAAATTTGATGCATCCGTATTAAGAAGTAAAGATTTATCCCAATCAGGTTTCGCCAAAATTGGAACTCTCACCAATGGCTTCTTGAGTGTCTCAAACGTCAACTTCGTCTCTTCATCATTGAAGATGAGCTCGTATTTCGTACACTTCTTCATGTAACTCGTCAAGTCATGAGCTTTGTTGAAGAACGACAAGATGAATCTTTGATAGTACCCCACCATACCAAGGAATTGTCTCTACTTGGTTAATAAAGTCGAACACACAAAAATCATCTATGAAATCTCTCACAAACTTTTCAATGAAAGATTCAAACATTCTATTCATGAACGTTTGAAAAGTGGCTGGAATATTACATGGAACCAATGACATTTCACGCAAAATTTCTTCATATTGTGGTAAAGATAGTTTTCAATTGATACTCTAAAGCATATTTTCACATAATCTTTTCACTCCTTATTCAATATAAATTCTTAAAAAATTCAGAATTACTTAGTAATTTTTTTAAACATTTTACATATCCTTAAACAACTTTATCCAAAAAAATTTATTTATGATTATTATCCTATTTATAATTAGCATAATAATTGATTATAATAAATTTGTATTTTATTTTCATTAAATCTTAACTACAATACATATCATTAATCTTGATTAAAAACTTTATGTTACATAAAATTTATGTCAAAAACTTGTTTTGAAGTATTAACACCAATAAAGCTTTATTTGATGGTAATTACCTCATCATATAGCCGAATTCACTAAAAGTGTGCTCGTGGAGAAAAAAAAACACTTGATACATGCTATATTGTAACTTGGATTCGATATGTTTAATTCCGGAAAATCAAATCTACTTAAGAAATGTAATTGCTACTTCTACCTTCACTCCACTCAACTCTTGGTGGGGTAACATCTTGCAATCACCAAGGTGTTTCTTGGGTATGCTACCTCTAACCAGATTTAAACAAGTCAAACACCAAGTACATTTCATAATCTCCTAGCCTACCTCTTACGGTAAAGTCTTACATCACAAGAAACTCAATGGAAGTTGGACTTCCTGAGTATTGCATCATCACAACGTGAGGAACAAACAATAGAATTACTTTTCATCTGCACATGAGGAAAAATCTAAGATACTACTTCTCGGCTCCGATTGTGCAAGTCCATGAGGCAATTCCCTCTCTAAACTCCAAAGTGTTAACGTAAAAACCTAGAAAATATTGAAAACATTGAAAATCAAGTCACAACCGAAACAATATAATGTGATTCATCTTAGAATCAGGGCTACGTCCACTTAGAACACGTTGCACTTTTACTCACAAGACTATCCAGAAAGACTTACTTTACAAGAAGAACCACGAGGTTTTTATCCCCAGTCTAGGCGACCGTCCTAGCTACAAATAGCTAGGACCTGAGTTAACCTCAACACAAAGTACCAATCTATATAGCAACTTGAAAGGCACCACTAACCAAGAAAAAGTGAACTTTTCTCTTTGACTCTATCCAAGGGTCAAAGAGAAAATTTCTTCAATGAAACATTGACAAAGCATCTAATCTATCATAAAATAGTTACCTGATCTTTTCGAGATTTGAGTTCCACTTGCAAGTGGCAATCTCTCTCTCTTCACTTCAGTCAATCCGTAGCTTGATCCCTTGATGATGTCAAACAATCATCTACTGCCTGTGTCCGTCCGACTTAAACATATGGAAGGTTACTTATACATCTATATTTGTGGAAAGTCAAGCTCATTATATATGTTTATATTTGGATGTATAACAACCGTCAAATTTCAGATTCATGATCAGATTTCAAAAATTCAAATGAGTTATGCGTGAATAAAATATAGTCTGAAGATTACAAATCATTTGCAACAATAATTTCACAACAAATTTTTTGTATCCAACAGATTGCAAGATTTAGAAAATTGACTTGTTTAATCAAACGTTTTCAACTTTTTAGTTGCTTAAACTAGTACTCTTGTGTCTACATAACAACCACAAGCCATTGAGAAATCTGAAATTATAGATTCACAACTTGTCACTTATTATAATTAATACAAAATTATATTAATAGAATTTTGATATATATTTAAATATTCTTATATTATAAAATAAAATCTTAGTAAATAAGAAATTAATTTCTAATTCATGAAGTTCAAAAGAATTTAAGTAATTTTACACCAATATAATCAAATATAATTTTGGCCATAATTTAATTTATTTTTACAACAAATACATTCAATAAGGAATTTTTAATCTGAAAAAAATTATATATATTTATTTATTAAGATAATCATTTTAAATTTGTAAATCATTAAGCTCATAAAATTTTTGAGTAATTTTTTTTAATGATTTGCACAAATTCTCAACAATTACCTCAAATTTGTTGCATCTTCATAATATAAATATGAATAGATTAAATTCAAAACTAATTTTTTGAGATCCAACTTTTCTTGTTTGTTATCATCAAAGCAAAAATGTTGTAATTTACTCTATAACATTGAATTAATGATTTTTTAAGACATTTTTTGTCAAGAAATCTTTTATAAATACATCTTTTGATATAAATCCCTTATTTTTATAATAAAATATTAATATTTTTTATAATTGACATATATTTTGTAATATGAATTCTATCATAAGAATTTAGTCACTACTTATCAAAATTAATCTGTAGTTAAAATTTATTTAAGCTTGAAATTTAATATTTAAAGAAAAATGACAAAAAATGATATTTAAACTCAACTTCTTGAATATAATTCAATTTTTTTCCCAAAAGTATATTTTATATCCAAAATATATCAAAATCAGTTGAATTTAATTTTGATGAAAATAATGATAAATTATACTATAATAGACATTGAACACAAATGGTAATTTAACATGGTTGTCAAAGAAATGGTAGAACTATTTTGATGCTTGACATAGCTATATTGATTTAAGAAAATTGATGTTATATTCAATTTTCACATTTTTAAAATTGATGTGTTTCAAAAAGTTTAAAGAAATATATGCTAGATGTTTATGAATGTGATCAATAATCTTAAAAAAATGTTTGTTAGATTGTAGATAGTTAATGAACTGTTGGCTGCAAGAGCTAATTGAAAATGTATTAAATAAGATAATCAGAGTTGTTGTGTTTCAAATGGCTCATGGTATACAAGATTTATTCATAGTAGGAAAAATAGTGTATAATTATTTTTTTATTTGTAGAATATTTGATTGTCAAACCTCAAATTCAAACAATATAAGACACATAATAATACAGAATGAATAATATAAAAAATTATTGAAGCAATTTGATTCAACCCTGCTAGAATTGAAAGCATGTGAAATTATTGTTGGATTTATTATGCAGAAATTAAACTATAACATTTTGATTAGGATAAATATGATAATCATTCACTATGTTCATGACTTGTACAATTGACAAATTATAATTGAAAGAAAAATTTTGCAATACTATCAGAAGTGTATCTATTTGAAATTATTGTTCAAATGTGTTGATTTGAGAATTTGTTTCAATGAAATTTGTACACTTTTTAGATTCAAGTTGTTGATAAACATATTTCACATTGAATTGATGTAACTGCATTTATTTTCTCCACTCTTTGAAGAACAAAGTCTTAAATCCTTGCTTTTGCATTGATATTGCTAAATTTTGATGTGAATTAAAGATGTTGGGTTGATGAAGTTGTAATATTTTTTTAATTGTCATATTTCACATTGAATTGATGTAACTGCATTGATTTCTCTGTCTTTGGAGAACAAAATCTTAAATCATTGCTTTTGGATTGATAAGGTTTAATCTTGCTGTAAATTGAAGATGTTGACTTTGTGAAGTTGTAATCTTCTTGTAATTTGTCAAGTAATTTTATAATTGTCAATGAGTACTACATAAAACTAATGAGAGACAAAACCTTGTTGTGCATTGCAATCCGACATCAGTTCTTGTTGTTTATGTGAGGAGTTGTATTAGAGTCTCCAAACTAAAGTAGCTATGTAGTTCTTAATGAAAATTTGGGGACACATTGATAAGTTTTGTGGTTGTTGCAAGGATTCAACAACTAGTGGGAGGGAACTTTTGAGTAGAAAACTTGTCAACAAAGGCTTTTATATTCACTACTCTAGTCATTCTTCATAAGAGAAATTGTGGAAGGGAAGATTTGAGTAGAAAATTTCTAAACAAAGGCCTTTATATTCACTAGTCTATTCATTCTTCATGAGAGAATTTGTTAGAGTTTTCACGTTAATTTTAAATGATACATGATACTTGGAACTTTATTTACCTTTTTTTTCCACAAGTTGACAAATTTTTTCCTTTTACCTTCACCATCATAAAGCAGTTGAGATGAACTAAATATCTAGAATATTTCATAAAGAGCTCAAGGAAATGCAGGTGCTTTGATGGATCAGAGAGGTCAGCGGTAGATTCCCCCGTGACATTGCAATTTGGATAGCTAACCCTGACATTGCCAGGTTAAAATCATAATGATAGTGGACAAATATAGAGTTTGCAATCGTTGTAGTATAGTGGTAAGTATTCCCGCCTGTCACGCGGGTGACCCGGGTTCGATCCTCGGCAGCGGCGCCTTTTGTTCAATATTCGAAGTTAAGATGATTATTACAATAATCTACGATCACATATTTCTTTTCAAGGGTTTTCAAAACACAAATCATGGATCATTTGAATCTCACGGTTTAACATAACATACCTATCGTATACCAAATAGACCAATCACTTGATTTTAATTCCAGGTGTTCATAAAACACTAACCATAGTGTAACAACCACCATAGTTTAGATGATTATTACAATAATCTACGATCACATCAATCACATATTTCTTTTCAAGGGTTTTCAAAACACAAATCATGGATCATTTGAATCTCACGGTTTAACATAACATACCCATCGTACACCAGATAGACCATTCACTTGATTTTAATTCCAGGTGTTCATAAAACACTAACCATAGTGTAACAACCATCATCAGATGTTCCTATCATTAGATTTTCAGTTTCCGAAGATGCACCATCACATCAAATGTTGTCAGATCTTCAGAATTTTTGTGTGGGAGCAGCGTTTCAAGTCCACACGAAAAATGTTCTTTACAGGGTCGGGGCAAATGCTTGGCGAAATAGCAGAGCCGGCCGTGCTTGAGTCTAGCTGGAAAGTTTTTTCACTCGAGGACGTTCGAGTACTGATCAATGTATATACTACCTGTTAATGTAGCATCTCCAGAAGCCTCATATACGCTAACCAATCAAAATTACTTTAGTGCAGGACAATGTCATCGGTTTTACAAAACATTCTATTATACAAGAAAAAATCGACATTGTTGTCATTATAGCAAAGGCAGCCATCATTTGATTTGGAATTGACAACTTCTTGTATTACTGTGTCGCATGAAGATTTACATTCAATTTTATTCTGGTATTATGAAGAATAATGAGGGCTGCTTCTATACAATAGAAGCAGAAATGGCTTTTATGCTGGATTCGGCACGTTTCTCTCCTTCCTCTCTCTCTCTTTTTCACTCTGTCAGGAATCGCACTGTTGTGCACAATGTGGACGGTTCAAAGGAGGCGAGAGCGTGTTGTTGATGAATGGCGTCTCGTTCTTCTCAGCTCAGCTCCTCTTGCCGCGCCTAGGGAAATACGCCACCGACTTTCTGCGCAATCAACTTCAACGCATAGACTTCATACCTGACGCTAAGCCTCTCCAGGGATCACTCAAAGGCCGACAGGTATGTTAACGAAGGATCACATGCCGATAACGCATTTGGAACTGGCGCAGAGAGCAGACATAAAGAAACATTGTTGCCTGCCCCCTATGGTATTTTCTAATACTATATTTGAATGGACCATCTCGAAAAATACCACCTACACAATCAACTTCAACGCAAAGACTTCAGACCTGAAGCTCAGCCTCTCCAGGGACCGCTCAACGGCCGACAGGTATGTTAACGAAGGATCCCATGCCGATGACGCATTTGGAACTGGCGCAGAGAGCAAACATGCAGAAACATTGTTGCCTGCCCCCTATGGTATTTTCTAATACTATCTTTGAATGGAGCATCTCGAAAAATATCACCTACACTTCTTGCTATCCAATCGTTGTACCACAACTGTATGACAAGCTCTTCAGTTGCAAAAATTTACATTTGTTTAATGTAGTAAACACAGCTATCTTTTGATTCGGAGTTGAGAACTTCTTGTATCACCGATGCGCATGACCATTTCAAGGAATTTTCTTTCTGATTCATTAAAAAATTTTCAAGAGGGCTTCTTTCAATGTACAAATAGAAGCAGAACTGGATTGTGGGGCTTAAGAGGAGAACTGGAATCGAGACGTTTCTCTCCTCTCTCTCTCTCTCTCCTTCACTCACTCACTCTGTCCGGAATCGCACTGTGCGTTGTACACGATGTGGACGATGTGGACGGTTCAAAGGAGGCGAGAGCGAGCGACGCTAGTCGTTGCTCTGCTGGTGTGCTGTGCTGGAGCGATACTGGAAGTTGAAGGTGTAGAGAAGGTATACACTAAGAGCTTCTTCTCACCAGTATTCGAGACTTCACCTGGCAACGTGTTCGATCCTCATCAAAATGTCCAGTTTCCCGAGGGCCATTTGGCAATTCGCAGCTTCACTTGCGAAATGGTTGATGCGGACACAGGTGAACCAATCCCCCTGTCGGAGCTGTACGTACATCACTGGTTCTTGTACAAAATTGGTGTGAAGAAAGGCTTCAAGGCTCTTCTCAGCTCAGCTCCTCTTCCGGCGCCACATTTACCCCGAAGATACGCTACCCACTATCTGCGCAATCCACTTCACCGCATGGCCTTCAGACCTGAAGCTCAGCCTGTCCAGGGACGGCTCAAAGTCCCACAGGTATGTGCGACCGAAGAAAGTATGAACAGAGAGGACCCATTTGCAGCTGGGGCAGAGAGCAGACATACAGAAATATCCTTTCCTGCTCCCTACGGTTATGTGACTGGAGACATGTCAGAGTACGAGGAAGGTTACGAGGAGGCATGGTATTTAAACTTACACACAATCGATCTGAGAGGTGTCGTGGACCCCAGAGGCTGTTTTGAATGCCGGTGCGACTTGTACAACGTCACCGTAGATGTCGACGGTCACCCACTCCCTGATGACTACAAAGGTGGTCTCAGATGTTGTTATCATTTGACAAACTGTGCACTGAAACCGGGAGTACAGGCCAAGCCCAGAAGAACACAGTTGAAGTATACAATGAGCTGGGTGGACTACGACGAATCCGTGAGGCCAATCCGCTCATACTTTCTGGACGCGACTGATACGCGTGCTTCAGTTTATGACAGAGCTGACTGTAAGGTTTGTTTCAGCCAACTCACACTCGAATCGTCCTGAAGTCCTGGATCGTCCTCATTCCATGACGTCATGTTACGACATATGTATTCGATGCTTCCGTATGGTCCTTGATAATTCGTAGATTATTCAGACCAATTGTATGCACATCTGTGAATACATATTACAACCGAAGCTCGTCAATCTGACCTCGCTGAAATTACATGTTTTGCATTGAATCAAAATGCAAAAGATGTCATTAGCATCCACTAGTGCCTCCGTCCGTGGTATTCTTCTTTGTTTCTAATGCCGGTTCCATGGCTCTCGTTTTCAAATTAATACTATATATATATATATATATCTTACTTATACTGAATCTGTAATCTCGGGAAAACAAGAGTTCATGGATTAATAATACATATTATCTTTTATCGAGAACGATTCGCTGTGATGACAGGGCGAGTATGATATTCCCAAGTGCACTGACGGGACAACACATGAGTGCATCCACACTCAACAATGTGTGGAAGGGCTTCCCAACGGAGGAGATCTCATATTCGCCTTTCTTCACCAACATTCTGGAGGTCTAGGCGGGAGATTCTTCAACGAGGTATGTTTTTCCTCGTTACACGACCGGCTGAAGCCACATACCGTACTGATTTAGCAAAGTCAGATGAGAATTGGAATATTGGCCTAGCCCCTGGATACCGGTTTGGTTTCATAGAATGACTTCATGAGGTCTTCCCATCCCTTTTGTTATTTAGGCGTAGAAGCTTAGTGCAACTTGATCATTGGTGAAGACAACTCGTTTGAACGTTGGTCAACTTCGACGTATCTTTCATACTGGAAAAGCCGTGAGCGACGAAATGCATTCTCAACCTGTTGACGTATCATCATTCTAGGCCGGTGAGACATTATGCGAGTCCCTGCCCATATACGGACATGGAAACGATGCAAGCTTCGTGGAAGGCATGAGTCCTTGTAATCCCAAGCCTGGAAGCGTCAGCATTCGAACAATGGAAGCGCTGCGCATGGAGTCCAATTACAGCAGCAATGTGAGCCGAACGGGAGTGATGGCTATTATGAAAGTGTACGTTGCGGACCCCGTCGTAGAGGAATTGGAACCTTTGACTGTGCGCGACATTGAGCAGGTCGTGAACAGCGTTGAATGAAAAGTGGACGTGTTACATGTTCATTCTTTTGTTTGTCTATCGATTCAGCGTACGAAGTACGGCTTATAGCTCTAAATCTGTCGTAATTTACTTCAGAACTCGCAAGCTAAGAAGCTCGCTAAGCATACTTGCAAGGGGTCCACTTTGAATGGATGGACTTGTCAAGTTTCCGCTTCTACAACTATAATAACAATAAAAGTTACAAAGAGTTGTCATGTCCAATTATCCAATAAGTTAGTTATACTAAGATAACTAATTTCTATAGATATTACTTACGTTCATAAAAAAATATGAATTCATGATAATATGACATGGATTTATTTATAGTTTCTAGTATTATCTTTGCCAATATATTAAGGTGACAACATACTTTTACCCGTGTATATTAAAATTTTTAGAATCTCAATTTAACATTGAATAAAAATAGAACAACATTTAATTTATTAAATAAAACCGTTCAAAAATTTATTTTTTTGAAATAATTTTTTTAGAATTCATTTTTTGATTAAAGAATAAATTTTTTTTATCAGACATGATAAAAGTAATTTTGTGATATTATGAAACTTACAAAAATAAATTTGTTTTAAATAGACAATAGAAAAATGTAATCATAATTAGCTTCATTTTATGATGACTTTATAACCATATTAAAAAGATTAATCGATTTTTTAACAAACACACTCATGTATGTATGGAGATCAAAATTTAATTTTATCTAATTATGCCATCAATGATTGAAGCATTCACATTGTTCATGCACAATCAATAACATGGCGGAATGAGAAATATTGGAATTTAATAGATGCAGATTGTGGTGAAAATTTGGAGTACTTTGATAGTGAAGACATTTTAGAATATCTAAAATTCTAGGTTAGCACAATGAAGCTTAAACGTGTACTTGAGAATGATATATAGATGTATATATAAATGATATATAGATGATATATATATCTTACTTGCATTTAATGGTAGTAAAAAAGATTGTGGAGATTTTGAAAAACTTTGCAGAGTGAGATTATATTTGATAAATAAAAAATGATAAATCTCAAGGACACAAGACCTGCCAATAACTCTTGTTCTGACAAGGAACTGAATATATTTCAAAAATACATGTGGTAATGCAGTTTTTAATTTTTTTCCGAAAAGATGAAGTTTGAGAAGTATATAATAGAAATTTACACTTTTATGATGAGAATAATTAAAAGTAAATTAAATAAAGGATTATGTAGCATAAGACTAGTAAGAATTAGTTGGAATACATCTTATGTATGCCTTTGCTGGAGTTAGTGTTTTTATTCGCAGTCAATGAAGTTAAATTAGATAGGTCATGATCTGCTAGAGTAACTACCTCATAACGTTGTCAATTAGTAGCAACTTAGAATAGAAAGAATCTTGATTAATGGATTTTGGCATGCTCATTCTAACGAGCCCAAAAACTTCCGAAACGGATAAGGGATCATCGAGTTATGGCTGTTGGAAGTGACTAGTATGGATAGGGAGAAGGCGAAGAAGAACCTTCAGCTTTCGGCTTTGACACCTTTGGCTTTGAAGAAGAAGGGCCTTCGGCTTAGTAAAAGGCGGCGTCAACGGGAAGGAACTTCGACCTTCGCACAGACAGTTTGCGCAAGTTTCACGAGATGGTTAGGTTAGAGAGACAAAAATAGAAATGGAAGTTCCGCATTGGCATTTTGGGAGAGTTCACTATCGAATCGAGAATTCTACGAGGATTGCGAGTGGGTAATTGAGAGCGCAACGATGATGCAAGTTTTGGGACTTTGATTGAAGACATTGAGAGTGCCAAAATTCGGATTGAGAGCATTTTGAGATGAGCTAACAGCCGCCAAGCTCAATTTCTTACTCTGGGGTTGGAATTGGATTTGCACGGCGATCGTGAAGGAGTGGTATGAGGTTCGCACACTAGAAGACACTGAAATTTGTGGTCGTCTTGAGAGTTGGACGATTGAGCAATGGGCTCAAGTCTTGGAACCGTATGTATGTCAAGAAGGCAATTTGCTCTACGACCATCATAGCGTGAAGGTGACTCAGCGAGAAGTAAAGACATTCATAACGTTGTTTAAGTCGCCTCGATTGACCAAGAATGGATGACGGACAACAGATTACATCGACCCGCTGCAACACAATGTGGCAGTTACACTAATGCAGATTTTGAAGCCTTCGCAGACGATGTACATGACGTCTTGGCAAGTAGGTTTCATGGAGCGAGTAGTGACGGGAAAGCCAATTCATTGGGCTTGAATCTTGTGGAGCGTCAATAACAAGAATGTCAATGACAGGTTCTGGGTACATCAGATTTGTATGTCCACGTTCTTTATCAATTTCTATTGAGGTATGGAATGGCTGACAAAGGAGAAGAATAGGAAATTCCCACTCGAAAGGAAAATTATCGGATCAGAGGACGAAGGCGCTCAGGGAGGGAACAAAGTTGTCAGCGAAATTAACGATGTTGAACCTACGTAGCTTTCAGCTGAAATTAACATGTCAGACGATGTTGAGTAATCATCTGTGAAGAGGCAAAGGAGAGTGCAGACGCCTTCGGCTTTGAAAGATGTTGTTTGTCGTAGCGGTTGAGTACAAGAAGACCTACACCTTTGCGGTTGTGGATGGCAGAAACGCATGCGCGGAAGAAAGTGAAGACACGACGGAGAAGGAAGGAAGTACTGGACAGTGCAGAGCTCAGCGAGGCAACGTCGCAGCATTCAACTGTCTTAGGATCACTAGACTGCAGTGGTAGTACGGGATGCCAGAATAGATGACGAATGGCCTTCGGAGTGGCGACTTTCGGATGTGTCTAAGGAGAGGCCTTTGGCAGAATGCGAAGAGAAAGAAAACAAGACCAAGACGGAGACTTTGAGTCAACCACAGGCAATTTCGAGCGAAGATCTTTGGCCTTTGTGCGGAACCAATTCGGACGTGCGAGAAGAGATTGAAAAGTCTTTGGAGGTTACTCCTTCGGACGAAGGATCTTCGGGGTAGTTTGCGGCAACAGTTGGAAAGATTGTTACGGAGAAACTAACACTGCCTTTGTGTCAAGTGTCTTTGGGGACAGTGGAATTTGATCAGAGCAAAGGACCTTTGCCCTATAGGCCAAAGTTGGTAGAGTTTAGCCTGTCGGATCTTTTGAGTTAGAAGATTGCTCCGTTAGTGAAGTATTTAGATACGAAGATGGTAAAATATATGGTGACAGCGACTTCGGCGTGTTCTTATGTGGAGCTGATGTGCAAAAGAACAAAGGTGGAAGCATCCGCTGGGTGACAGAACAGATTGCAACCGTGACTTCCAAGTGTGCGACCGTGACGGTTACCTTGGAGGAGCGAGAAGAGCAACTTCGGAAGAAGGAGTTGGAGTGCAAAGATCTTTGACGAGAGTTAATTGCTAAAAGTAGTCTTCATAGACAGAAGTAACACGAATGCAAGGACCTTCGGGTTGAAGTTGGTGTAGTTCAGAAGGCAAAGAAGGAACTTTGGAACGGATTGAAGGAGTCTCTGGGTATGTTTCTGAGGAAATTTCAGCGCGCGGAGTAGATGACCGAGCGCCTAGTGGCAAAGGGGCAGTTTGTGGTTGCAGAAGTAGCTCGTTGGGAGTATCGATTAGCTACCTGCGAGGTTGCCAGATCTTCAGAGTTGTAGCGCAAAAGAGAGTTGGATGCAGATTGTGGAAGGTTGCAATCTCAACTATAGGCAGTTGAGGAGCAATTGATTGCAGCTCAGGCAAAATTAGTGGAGACAATGGCGATCATCAAACGTCTGGAGTAGGAGACAGTTGTTGGCTTGGGAGCTAGAGTAGAACGTTGCTTTCGCGGTTATGTGGATTACAAGATCCAAACCACAAAGTGGTTGAAGTTAGAATCGTTAGAGCGTAGATTGAAAGCGCTGGAAACCAGTGAGGTAATATGACATCGACAGTTAGGTAGAATAGTTAGTTCTTTCATACATGGTTTGAAAGAGACTAGGAAGAACTTAGAGTTAGAACTCAGAGCGGTTCTGAGTAGGATAGGAGTAGTTAGATGCTCTGCGGGTGTGGCAACTACTGCATCCGTGGACGTCGCACCTTATGGAAGCTCAAAGCCGGTGGGCGATTGTGATAACCAACAAATATCAAAATGGAGCATAATGGTATAGATTCGTTCCCACAGAGACAGATGCAACACCAAGAGTCACAATTTGTCACTAATCAACATTCTATTGAAGAATTTTACTTTTCAGGCACATGTCACTCCCAGAAGACACTGCTCGATTACGGCCGAAGGCCCGAAGAGCAGAGTATAATTGTCCTCACAACCTAAACTTATCCAATCGACGCCTATGGGAATCGCATTCGATCGCACACTCAGATTTCAAGGTAAAACCTCCCAGAATTGCCCATTCTCGACTCACTGACCGGAATGTCCATACTTGAATTTGCTTAAATTCCAAATAGCCCAAGGCTTACTCAGAACATCCGAATTGGACACGCACAGCTCCAGATGTAATAACTTCGACAAACTAGAGCGCACCATGCACGGTGACAGAACACACAAGCTCACAAATGCGCAAAGTGGATACAGATGAACAGCCAAGACAAGCCAATTGACAGAAAAGCCCCCCAAGGAAAGAGCTTTGGGCCTCTTTATTCACTTTGAACTCCTAGACATCTCAACCGCCCGAGGCGAACTACTCTCAGATGCGGTGTCATCCGACGCAATGATTACAGCGTACTCTGAGCTTCCGTCGGCTCCTAACCTACGCAACATGCTTACAATTTCTATCTATATACTCTCTCTCGTCTCTTTCAATTCGGAATCCAATTTCAGCCACTTGAGCGTTTGCACTTCCCACATCACAAATCCGCGCAGACACTTTTCTACACGCAAACGCAAACTGTCGGTTGTCTCGTCTCACAGCTGTTGGTATGCCGCCTCTACCTTCTCCACTCTCGCCTGCGACTCCAACTGCACAACAACTAACTTTAACTGCTCCTGCAACCGACCACAATCTGATTAAAATCTTACTTTACATTTTACTTCCGAAGATCTGGCCGATTCGCAATTTGCCAATTTCTTGACCCAATGGGCTAATTTGTCTACATGCTTCCAAAGTACATACGCCAGACTCGTCGTGAGCTCATCCGCGCGTTGCAGCTTTTTGCTATGAGCATCGATGCGTCCCGCAATCCTGCCACGTAGCTCCATTTGCTCCGTCTTCATCGTAGCGATATGTACCCGGAGATCTTCGGCTAGGTTTCTCTTCGGCTCTTCGCTCTTTCTCCTTAGCTAACTCCACAACATGCAACTGATTGCGCTTTGCCAAAGCTGTAGTCAATTGATTCACACGGTGCACTTCCATGGTGTAGGCCACCTTGGATGACTCCAATCTCTCACATAGCTCTACTGTTAACTTCTGCACATTCTCATTAATAGCCCAAAGTTAATTACAATCCTGCTCTAACGTCGCACGAAGATTGATCTCCTTAGCTAGGTTCAGTCGAAGGACTTCGCACTCCATCTCCTTCGCCCGAAGATGGTCTCCAGGCGGTAAAGGCGATGGAATCTTGGGAACATCTACCACTGTCCCACCAACCTGTGCCACTACCTGCTCCAATATCTTCTCACTAAGTGTGAGATCCCTTGCCATTTATTCATTCGTCTTTGGTTGTGGTACTTCTTCACTCCCCATAGATCGCGTCTGCTCCGAAGGTGGAAGACTTAGACTAACCGTCTCTATCCTTTCCTCCGAAGTTTTCACTGCTACTTCCATCAAAACTTCAGCCTGTATCGCCGAAGGTCCTCCTTCCAATGCCCAAAGAGTAGGCTCCTCCCTCTTCTCTTCGTCTGTTGTCGAGGCAGCTGCATCCGTCTTCGCCACACTGCTATCCGAGGAATTGGACACAATTCTTCCACGATTCGCTTTCTTCTTTGGCCTGACCCAGATCTTTGACAACCTGATTCTTGTCACCAAGATCTCCACCATCCGCGACTCCGATCTTCGGCCTTCGCCACTATCGGCAATTATCTTCCGTCTCTTCGCCGATCTCCTCTCTAGCCGTTCCCTGATCGCAACAACGTCCACCTAAACTGGTCCGCATGCTATACTTCAAGGTGGCTCTTCGGGTTGAACATCGTACTCCTTGTCTGTCTCCTCACTAGACTCAATTGCTAGCATCTTCCTTCGGAAATCGCTTCTCTTCCTCCTTCGTGATTAACCTCATCCCTTGATAAAAGTTCACTAAATAGGGAGTTATGTAATTAATCAAACCACCTTTCCATCGGGTGCTGACATTGGTGCAAATTAGATTGTTGAAGATCTTCGCTCAATGAATTCGTTCTTCCTTCAATGCGCTTTCCAAGAAGCCGACCTGCCTGGTGGTGACGTAGGTCGTGCGCTGCGGTCGCAGAACGTGCATTATCCCCATCGCGATCGCACGCCTCATCAGGTCCTTGTATCCAGCTGTTTTCCACCCATTCGTCCCCGACCTTGCGTTCTTGAAGAGTGGAGTGAAGGTAAATTCTTCCACGCGCGTAATCTTGATGCTCTCCTTCTCGAACATGTAGTCGCCATCTTTTCCTGCACACGGTTCTAGAACCTTCGTCCAATGATCGATTGTCCACAGCATCGGATTGCCTCGGAGATCATCTCCCTCGTTATGGTTCTTGTTCATCATCTCCTTGTAGATGATCGCCGACACGCAATTCCAATCCCATAGAAGGAAATCGAGATGTAATCGACAAGCTCTTACCTATAGGGTCGCAACTCCGCATAGGGCACCTTAAGTGGGATCAATTTCTGCACCTTGGCCGTGGTGGGCGGCGTCATATCTCCAATCGCGTCTTCGCTGCTATCAAGATCGATCAATTTTGATTCTCTCTCTCTCAATATCGCAATGTCGGCGCAAGTGTGTATGCTTCGCGCCCTTACCCTCGACGTCATAGCGTTCCCCACAAGAGCGCGAATTGATACTCTCAACGCGTGCGGATTTTGACCAGCCCTTTGCGAATTCAAATTGGGATTCGTCGTCTTCGCCGAAGGTCCAGCTATTGCATCCTTGTAAAATGGCTGCGCCGATGGTCGGAAGGTCTTCGGGTGCAGGAAAATTCCATTTTACTTCTTCTAACTACTAAATTTCAAGTAATTCTCCTATCTCTTATGACTAAGGACTTATATGTATACTTTCTAATACGAATATGTTTAAGTTTTTGTTATTTATGCAAAAATCGGAAAAACTAAGCACCACAAAGATGCCTCCAGAAGTTTTTTGTGAATAATTGGTCCAAGGCTGTGCCTTGTGGAGGCTTTTCAATGAGATATGTAATAACCCACCAAAGGCTAAAACTGCAGTATGGTGGTAAAAAGATCGAACCCACAGGGACAGAGGCAACACACAGAGTAAAAATGTCACGTTTTAACAGACTTTTGTAGAGTTTGAATTCTAGGCGACTGTCACTCCCAGAAATACTGCAGTGCTCGACTCGGAGGCTCGACTCGGAGGAGGATCTCAACTCGGAGGATGCTCGGAGGATGCACGGTACAGCGTGGTCACTCAACACACACACACACACACACCTGAAACTGGCAAAAGGCACAACTCGGAGGTCGGTCAGGACCTCCGCTTCGGATTTCAGGAGGAAAGTGTCTCAAAAGTTCACTCAGAGGTTCTGCAGGTAGTGCCTCCCACTCCGGCTTTTACTGCCCTTCCGCCAGGAACTAGCGTAGGGTACCCGGACTGGACTTCCCACTTCGGAACGAAGCCTCTTCATACGCCGTGGACGTCACCCTCGACTATCACACCAAACGCAGGGAGTGCAGACCCGACTGAGAACTTACTGAAAACACGATCCAGTAACACACACACAACCTGAATTACAAACCAAGGCTTACACGAAGTAATAAAACTTCACATTGGCATTCAGGGGAAACTTCCCGTAGGAGTACAATCAGGATATGTCACTCGAAGGAGTAAGGGGGAACTGTTCAAGTCTCTAACTCGCAGCCGGCTCTGAGCATCAGAAATCACCCGCAGGTGCAGATCCGCACTACTCAAGTCTCTAACCGGGTGCTAGCTCTGAACATTCAGCCGAAGGCCTTCAACTACAACATACGGTAACTTCGCTATGCTGCAGCTTCTCTACGTGGTGCCAGGACCAAATGCACAAACACGCCAAGAAAGTGAGTTCCTGATCTGCACTTCCGAAACTGGAAGAGTCCCAAGGCAAAACGCCTTTGATCTACTTTATACCCACAAAGATCCTAACTAGCACTACGCTATTCTATCTACTACTCGCAGCATCTGCGCGAAACCAAACTATTCTACTGCACTCGGCTGATCCGGTGCTGCGCCTCCTGCGCGCCGGACTGCTCCGCTCGCTGTCTCTACCTTGCCAGTCTTCCGACCGGCTGCGCAACCCCAGGCGTCGGAGCGCTGTAGTGACTTCCGACTCTAAGTGCGCCATAGTGTCGCGCGCACCCGACAAGAAGGTTTCTAATTTCCTCGCCACTCGCCGCCGACTCCGACTGTCACCCTCCGTCAATGCCGCCGCCCGAAGCTTGAACTCCCTGAGTGTGATCCTCTCTTGGGCTGCCACCTCCCAATGGGCGTATACTTTTAGACAACGAGTTACCCGTGTCGCCAACTCTCCTCGCGCCCTGCAGCTGCTTTCCACCTCTGCTAGCTGCATTTCCGCTTCCGCACGTTGTGCCCTCAAATCCGAGCACTCGGATTGCAAGTTGCGCAACAACTCCTCATCCTCCCTGCGGGCTCTTTGACTTTCTTCTAAGGCACGAGTCTGGCGTGCAAGCTCGGCTGCTAGGACGTGGTTTTGTCTCCGCTCTTCCTGCAATTCCGACTCGATCTTTGCCTGCATTAGCTCGGCATCCGCCTGACTTTTCGTCGCCGCATCCTCCCTCTGCTGCTGCAAGGCTTGGTATAGCTTCTGTGTGACCGCCAGGTGTTGTCGGAGGGCGGTGTTCCTATCCACATATACTTGGCACCTAGAGGCCCACCTTGCCACCTTGCTCCTCGTCCTTCGCCTGATAGTCTCCACATAAGACTGCGGTTTTCCAGTACCCGCGTACTTGGATGTCTTGCGATCCAGATATCGCCGAAGTGGAACTATCTGTTCGCACAACACCCCTGTTGGCGTTTTCTGCACCGAATCCGCTTCCTGCTCTTCCGAGCTCGTCTCATCCTCAGTCTCGAGGATTTCAGTCGCCACCGAATCCCTTGGCGACTCCCTGGAACTGTGGCGCGCAGCAGCTTCCGCTGCGACTGCTGCTCCACTGCCTGCTAAAATATCCAGGGCAGTGGGAGATCGCACTGCTTGAGCCCCTGTTTCGGCTCGATCTTCGGTCTCCGAAGGGGTCGACGCCGCAGTGACTCTTGTCACTTTTGCACCGCCCGCTTCTGCTGCCTGCCCTTCTGGCGCAATCTGCGCGGAAGGTGTCTTCGCTGAAGGTGCGTCCGCCGAAGGCGTCCGCACACTGGTCGTCGGCCCCGTCCGTCTCGCAGTCGGCGAATCCGGCCGACTCTCTGTTGTCCGACTCGCAGTCGGCCGACCAGCAGTTGTCCGACTGGGAGTCGGATACACCCTGCGCGTCTTGACTCCACTTGGCCTGCTTGCTGGTGGCGTTTTCCCAGAAGTGCCTTCCGCCGAAGACGACCCTCTGAGGGTCGTTGGCTCGTCAGCCAAACTCTCTTCTGCTTCCGGCCTGCGGTCCGGTTCAACGCGCCGTTCAGTTGGCCTTCCTTCCGCTTGTCGGCCTTCAGTTGTCCGACTCGTAGTCGGCCGACTGTCAGTCCGTCCATCTCCTCCCGAAGGCCTTGGTGCCTTCTGTGCAGAGGTATTTTTCGTCTTCCCTAGAATCTGCGCGATTATCTCCTCCTGTGTGAGATTCCGCCGGGTCGGAGTTCGCCCGGTCTCCTCAGTACCAGTTGGCATTTTGCGTGCCCTCTGTTTTGGTCGACTGTGAGGCTCGGGGGTGGGCCGACCACGAGTCGGCGCAGCTGGCACTTCCGGTTGCCTGTCCTCAGGTCTCTCATCCCACTTCCGCTTTCGCGGAATGCGCTCACTTCGACGTTCTTCTGCTGCTCTTGCTGGAGCCGGAGCCGGAGGCGTACTGGCAGGTTCCTCGTCCGGATCCGTGTCTACTTCGGCTTCCCTCGAATATCTACCTGGATAGCTCCGGGTCAGCTGCGGAAACCGTGTTTTCTCAGCATTTGTCAAACATCCCATCGCCCGATAAAACACGATCAAGTAAGGCGATAGATGATTGAGGGTTCCTCCTTTCTCTTCTTGCGCATGTTGGCGCGTCACCTTCCACAGGAGCCGTGCCCAATGCACTGGAGCTCCTGACAACACTAGCTCCACAAATTCTACCTGCCAACCATGCATGTAAGCGGTCTTGGTCGGCTGCAATATCTGCAGCAATGCAGTCGCGACATTTCTCCGCAATCGATCTTTGTAATCCCGTGTCCGGAAACCGTTCTTGGGATGCCTGGCAACTTTGAAGAGCTCATTGTAGGAGATTTCTTCCTCCTGGGACACCTTCACGCTATCGGCCTCGAAGAGGAGATCCCCTTCCTCGCCGGCACACCTGCCCAACACCTGCGCCCAGTTGCAAATGTCCCATCTTTCTGGATGTGGACGGAATCCGCGAGAGGGCTTGTGTCTCTCCTGCAGATACTCGCGCACCATCTCCGGACATGTCCAGTTCCACCCCCACAGGAGAAAATCGAGCTTCAGCCTCAGCAGCACATCTTGAAATGCGCGTAGACCGATCTGCGGCACCCTGAGTGGAGACACTCGCAGCTGGGGAACCTTCGACATTGCGTTGCCTGCACACACAAACGTTCTCCCTTTCGCTCGCTCTCTCACAATCGCCACTGCGCGTCGGCCGCTCAAGCACTGACTGCTCACTCTCTCTGCGCTCACGCTCAAGATCGCTACTCGCAATTCTCTCCAAGGTCTGTCAAGATTCTTGCGCAACTCGTCTCCGCACTCTCTCCTCTCACTGCAGGTCGCTCCGCTCTTGCGCGTAATCTTGGAAACTGGAAATCGCAAAATCAAGAATGAGAGAATGAGACTGGAGCGCAGTCTTTTCTTCTCCGATTTCAAGAACGTCCAACGTTCTTACTGGTTACAACGTACGCAGCCGGCTATACGGCCTAACGGTTCGCCCTTTGCATGCGCGAATTCACGTCTCCGCACTGCGCGCATTCGCATGCGTAAATGTTGAATTCTCCCGCCGCCGCCACCTTCCGGACTCGAGTCCGCCGCAGGGTATACGTCGGCCATGTTGTCTTTTCCTAACCCGTCCCTTACCGGAGGCGTGTCGCCGTTGGTGCGTTCCTTATCCGTCGGCGCCTTGCTGGAGGCGCACATCTAGTCGGAGCGAATTACGCCGGCGCGCAGTCGTACCGCTTATCTTGTCCTTTATGCCTCGTCCATTGCTGCCGGCGCATATCCGCCAGCGCAACTCATGCCAGCGCATCCGGCCGTCAGCGCCACGTCGGAGGCGTACATCCGACCGGCGCTTTCCTTCCATGAACAGCCGCCAAAGGCGCTTCCGACTCTGAGTTGGTTTCCTCCTATGAGCGCGTGATTCCGCAGAAGGCGCATCGCCGAGGGCGTACGGGAATCCTTTCCGGCTGTGAACCCTAGCGCGAACGGCGCATGTCCGGCTACGAGTTTTCCGACGCTCATAACTTCTCCGTCCCTGATCCATCTCCAACGCTCTTGGGCTCGTTAGAGCAAGCGTCCCGAGCTCTTTCTAATGCAACTTCAACCAACTGGATCTACTGTGTATTCTGATCGTTATGAAGGTTTTCCCCTTCCGTGCCAGCGGCGCATCGCCGAAGGCGCACTCATGGTCGGACGCCTTCAGAGGTCTGGACCCTTCTCCTGACGTCTTTAGCAATACCTCCTCCTGAGGTGTCTGCGCCGGAAGCGTAGCTTCCTTATACGCTGGAGGCGCGTGAGTAGAGACACCTCAGAAAAGGAGCTTTTGCCGAAGGCGCCGAAGACATTGGCGTTGGTACATCCGACTACGTGATTCTTCGTGTCCTCGTGACAATCTCATCAATCCACTCTTTTTAACGTACCCTGTTCTAACTACAAACACTGCTTCGGTACTAGTTTTCTAAAATTGTTTAAATTCTGCAAAAAAACAAAAAGTGTGTTACCACAAGATAGTTTTCTGTCCTAAGTCTGCATTCCTCCGCACTCTCGTGAGTTGTGCGTTGTGTCACAATGTAGAGTTGCTTCGGTTTGTCAAAGATATCGAATCTAAAGTAGAGTAGCCAACTCGGGTGTTCTGAGTGGTGCATAAAGTAGCTCAAGATTTAAGCAAACTTGTATATTGGTTGCTTGGTGCAATAGGCTGAACGTGTATACCTGGGAAGTTTCCCCTTGAATATCAAGTGCAGACTCGCTTGTGGTTTCTGTGGTGTTTATTGGATGTATTTCAGTATTTTGATGAGATTACATCTTGCATTTTTATAGCCTTTGGATTAACACTTGTAGATGCTTCTTGGAGTGACATATGACTGAGAAGTAAAAGTTGTCAATAGAATGTTAAACGTGATTGTATCTCTGTTATGGTTTCTGTCCTCGTGGTATCAGATTTATACCATTATGCTCCATTCTGATATCTATTGTTACAATAAATAAAGATAAATCTCAAGTACACAAGACCTATCACTAAGTCTTACTTTGATAAGCAAGTTTAAGGTAAGGTTGTGAATGAATATCATAATGTACACATGATAAGATGAGTATAAATTTTCACCCACAATATCAAATTTTGAGAAGTTGGAAATAGGTTTATAGACAAAATATCATTCGTGCATTGTGTTAAAATGCACTAACAATCAAGATGCAAATAAATTTTCTAGAAGATATTTTAAAGATGATTAGCGCAAAGACATGCTACTACTGGATGAGATTATGCAATGAAAGCCATGTTAGCTCAAATTTATATTTTGAAGACGCAATATGAAGCATTATTTGAGAAAGAGAAAAAGTAAAGATAAAAAACTTGGTGAAAAGTTCTTAAAAAATGGATAATAGTTTTGAAGACAAAGTTTAATTCATGACTTGTGATAAAGTGTACTTACTATCATGGCAAAAAGAAAAACTGCTAGTCAAACTAACTAAAGAAAAATAGCATGGTTATGTGCTATTATTTGATGAGAATATCTTATTAATAATCACATTAGTTTATGTTATATTGCAAAGACATAATATTAGTGAAAGTGAATGAAAGCAAGCATTCGTGAAAGAAAAGAAAAATAGGATTATTATATTGATGAAGATTTATTAGTGAAAAGATTGATTTGAAGGTGCAATTATATTTATTTAGTTTAAAATCTAATATAGATTATTCAAGATGAATTTTTTTGATTGATCTTCTATCTTAATTACTAGTGTTGAACTGTTATGTGTTGAACTGTTTCTTTAGTATAAATCTCTTTTCATGAAGTAATAAAAAGTGATGAAAGGTTAGTAATGTACATAATCTAAATTGTGATATAGATTATTGATCTACATGTTAAAAGGTAGAAAAAAAAACTTGTGATTTTGATGATATAAAGACAATTAAAAAAACCAAATTTTCTATGACATATCTTCAATCTCTTTAATTTTTACATTTTTTTATAGAAAAACACCATTTTTGGAAAAAAAATTTCCATTCTTACATTGTGACATATTGGGATGCTATAATGAAATTTTATAATTTAAGTGATGAATTCCAAGTTGCCATTGATACTTCTAATTTTTAGTTACAGAATAGTCTGAGGTTGTCTTATTAACGTTTTATATTAAATATTTGATGGTTTTGAAATGTGAACCATTCATCTTAGTTGAATTCAACATGTATGTAGAGATGAAAACAATATATTGACAAAAATGATTATGAATATTTTTTTGTGAAAAATTATGATTATCAGTAGTTTAGACTTATCATAAAATTAAATTTATTTTTTGGCATTATTTTTTCAAAAAATGGATAATGATGATATTTATTTTCTATTAGAGTGAGTTGAAAAGCACTGAAACTTTAATAAACAAGGACAAGGTGTTAGAAGTAACTTGAGTCTTGGACTAAATTTAAGTGAACCTAACTTGAATTGAAGTTAGAATTATGATATCTTAGTTAGACATAACTAGATATATATAAGAAGTTTAATACACAACTCGTCTTGAATGATTGTAAGTTCTTTCAGCAAAAATATACTTGTTTCTATAAACGTAGCGCGAGATTGGCAAACCACATACTTTCTTGTTGTTGATTTTTTGCCTATGAGGATGTTGATTTTCATGTCTTTTATTAATCGATATGATAACGATGTGATCTCGCAAAGAGGATTCATCAGTCTCTCTTGCACTCACGTAACATTGTTCATTGATAGATTGATGTACATAGGAAACGCTCCGTTTATTGCTTCTACTTGTCGTGACTTACCAAGGATGTGAATGATTTCAGCTGATAGATCGAAGTCTTTGTCGGTGCAGTCAATGCGGATGTTGAGAACAAGGAGCGCGTTCATCATGCTATGACTGAGTCAAAAGTATTTCCAAGAGATCAAAACATAGACAACACATCCGATTGAAAGAAATGAATGGAAGAATTTGGAAACTTTGTGCAGGTGAGGATGTGTTTTCTGATTGTGTCTTTCATCGCAAGCGGTCAAATCTTAGAAAAACGATGATGGAATCTCTAAGAATTTCACATGCCAATGCAAACCTTATTTCAATTCAAAATGTAGCTGTAGTGAAATTTGCAACCGGTTGAAAAATCACCACAACATTGGATGGGATCAATGATGTTGTCATTGTTGCTCGTATTGTAAAGATTGTGTAATAGGCAAAAGCAATACACAACATCATGAATGAAGATGATGTTGTCTTGGATTAATTGTCTATGTTTGCGGTGAGTATAAGTAAATGACCTTCTCATCTTTTGTGGATATGAAACTTTACTTTGATAAGTAGTGTGGTAACTTGAAGGGTAAAGAATTAAAAAGAAATACAACAAAAGTGATAAAGAAGCTGCAATTGAAACTTAGATCTTTGTATGTTGTTTGAATTTTGATACCAGACGGATGTGAAACTAGCATTGAGTTTCTTTAGATGAGCCAAATAGTTGTTTAACTACAATCACAAGTCATTGTTTTACAATACAAGGGTTATTAATTTGGACTAAGTAAAGATTTTTGTTGAGATTCAAATTTTCTTCGATGAAGTGATTGCAGCAGGTTGTCTAATGAATCATGAATTTCACGCTAGGATGACTCAAAATCAGAAAATGATTGCTGCTTGTTGTCAAATGATCATGACTTTCATACCAAGCTTGCTTAAAGTTATGGATTGCTGACTCAAATTTGTCAAAGCACTGAATCATGGATAGCAGCTATGGCATGTTTAGATGGAATGAACAGCATTGGATACATATCCAACGCTAGTACACATAATGAGTACATGAATTCTTTAAGCTTCAATCTCCGGGCTGACTCTCACTCAAGTTTACCTAAGATGGTTTTGCGATAGCTCATCATGGTTCTAAAAGATTAGAATTGTTCCTCATAATCATATCCCAAACAATCTCTCACACATTCTCTCAATTCATCACTCAAATTCACACACATACATTAATATTCCAAGATGCTGAAAAACGTCACTCTTTCATATATGAAACAAGTCTTTACACATGGATTCACTAAACTTGTTTAACAACATCTTCTCTGCCTCTCTATATATATTATTTGAGAATTTACTATAGTAACAAATGTTAATTCTTATCTAACTTACTTTTATAAAGATAAATCATAGTAAGTTTGACTAGTTATCAATACGTGGCAACATGAGATTGATCTCCTAAACCTTCTAGATGTTTACCAATTTTTAGATTGAGGTGCCGACATGCCATTTGTGCTTCTCTAACTTCTAGAACTTCCACTTGCCACTAAGTCAATATTAGATTTAGTTTGACTAATTAAGTTCTCATTACTTAGTGAAACCAATCAAAACTAAACATGAATTCAAAAATCTTTTTTCTTTGAATCTAGACTTTTGTACAAGATAAAATAGAAGTGCTCACTCAAAATTTTAAAAAAATCTCGAGTTATTTTGCCAAGTATAAAAATTATAGCTAAACATAGTTATAATTTGATAAACTTAGTTATAACTAGCTAGACCTAATCATAACTAAACTAATTATGATTAACTCCTTGACTATTACTAATTCTATTTCACACATATAACATCTGATCTTACATATCAAAAGAGTACACATCAATAAATCCTATATGATGTGCTAAAAAATCTTACATCAAGTATGGAGACCAGACTTTTACACTCTAGGTATATTTATAAAAGTGTTTTGTCTGGAAATGTAGACAAAGAATTAGTTCTTTTGAGTAAAATGAAAGGTGATTTTGTTCCCCAAATCAATGACTAAATCATGTCATTCTATGCATTAAAAAGAGCCAAAAACATTTATGAAGCTTCAAAAACGTTAGAGTAAATGGTTTCAAATGATTCAAAGCTTCATGTGATTTCTTACAATACCATGATTGAAATTTATGAATTATTTGAAAAAGTGCATGATGCTCTGAATCTATTCAAAAATTTAAAAAAATTAGTTGTATTCATGATATAGTTACCTACTCTAGTCTCGTAGACTTCCTCCGGAAGAAGTAAATGCTAGATAAAGCTTACAAAGAAGAAAAACAAAGAACATATAGTGCATGTCAATCCACATTGCACTATTAGACAACTTGTGCAAGATCAGACGTGATTATGAGGCGCTAGAGAGCTTCTGTAACCAATGGAGGCTCATGACTACATTCTCAATGTGATAACTTATCGATTTACATTTTACAATTTGCAAAAAATGGTAAGAAAAAAATATTAGGTTATTAGGTTTTTGTTCTCTCTATGCTAGCAAATTTTTAATTTACTTTTTATATTATTATATTATTCTGTCATGGTTACGGCTTAGTTATAGTCAATTCTTGTGGAAAGAGATATGTTGTGTTAGGTTTCTATCTAGAATTTCCAACTGATTGATAATATAGATTATAGATGTTATTATTTCATAAACACAAGTTAAGAAGAATATTGCTGAGATTAACTTAGGTTAAGGATTAAATTTAGGTCCTAGCTAAAAATAGCTATGAGAGTCATCGATGTTGGGGTATTTATATCTTGGTGTGTGCATTACTGTACTTAGAACATTCAGTGTACTCTCATGCATGCACTTCCCCGAGGACGAAGTCCTTTTTCGTAACCCAAGTTATATCTTGGTGTGTCCTCTTGTGTGTTTATGATTCTCGGATAACGCCAACAACACACAACAAACATTGAATTGTTAAACGAAGCAGAAGAATCTGCAATCATCTCAAACATAGAGCTTAATGCCAAACAAAAATGTGTTTTGTCATTGTTGATTACATACAAGGTAACATGGAGGTCTTTAATGTGAGTGTTCTTTGACTGCAAATTCTTCAAGGCAAGTTGTGTCTTGACACTCTGTATATACATTGTAGCAGAATTTCTAGTTCTGACCTAACTAGGATAAGCCTAATTCTAAACTTTAAAGTTAAAGTTAATTTTAATTACAACTCTAGCTTCATTAACTTTAGTTCAATTTGAAATTTGAATTACTGCTAACATGGACGTATGGAGTTCACCACTGCCGACTATGTTTTCTGAGACACTCTAGAAAATATCATCAAGGACTTTTGTGAACTATCTTATGGAATGAAAAGTTAACAAACTTAACTAATTGGGGTCTAGCTATTCTGAGATAAATCAGAATCTCAGGTAATTGCTAACACAAAACTCAACGAGGCTGAGTGAACAAACCTGATGAACTACCCACCTTCTTGAGTAGAATGCAAAACCCAAAGCCGAAGACATGACTTCCGGTCATGACTTCTTCAAATACAGGACACCTTTAAACGGCACAAGCGGAAGAGCTCGAAGGTAAAGAAGGAATAAAATCATTGTGCATTCAAATCAACGCATTTCAGCTTGGAGAAATTGTGGTAACACATAGTTTAATCCCACATGTCTAAATATATGGAGCATCAGGGTGCGTAAAAGGTGGACACGAGGTGAAGACTTCCATGCATAGATCTTAGAATACTACCGACATCATTATTTTCTCTCACAAAAATGTCAAGTTATCTAAGTCGCGGCGGATCATAGATTATATAACTTCTTCTGGCAATGCCCATTTGTACCTACCGAATCATGGAAGTCTTCACCTCCATGCATAGATCTTAGAATACAACCGAAATCCTTAATTTCACCGACAAAAATGTCAAGTTATCTAAGTCGCGGCGGATCATAGATTATATAACTTCTGCTGGTAATGCCCATTTGTACCTACCGAATCACGTTAGTATTAGGATTGATTGATTGACACTAATTTCGTATGGAGCATCTCGAGAAGCGTTAGATACACTCATTGCTATCCAATCGTTTTACAACAACTGTATGGCAATGTGTTCGGTTTGACAAAATATTCTACATACAAAAAAACTACATGCAGAAGTCTACATTTGATATTGTAGTAAAGACCTTTATCTTTTGACTCAGAGGTGACATCTGCGGTGCATGACTATTTCAAGGAATATTCTTTCTGATTTCATAAACAATGATGAGGGCTTCTTGTATTGTATAATAGGAGCAGAATTGGCTTGTGGGGCTTATGGGCAGAACTGGAATCGGGACGATTGTCTCTTCTCTGTCTGTTTCCTTCACAGACTCACTCTGTCCCGAATCCCACTGTGCGTTGTGCACGATGTGGACGGTTCAAAAGAGGCGAGAGCGAGCGATACTGGAAGTTTAAGGTGGAGAAAAGGTATACACTAAGAGCTTCTTCTCACCACGATGTGGACGGTTCAAAGGAGGCGAGAGCGAGCGACGCTAGTCGTTGCTCTGCTGGTGTGCTGTGCTGGAGCGATACTGGAAGTTGAAGGTGGAGAGAAGGTATACACTAAGAGCTTCTTCTCGCCAGTATTCGAGAGTTCACCTGGAAACGTGTTCGATCCTCATCAAAATGTTGAGTTTCCCGAGGGCCATTTGGCACTTCGCACCTTCACTTGCGAAGTGGTTGATGCGGACACAGGTGAACCAATTCCCTTGTCCGAGCTGTACGTGCATCACTGGTTCTTGCATAAATTTGGTGTGAAGAAAGGCTTCAAGGCTCTTCTCAGCTCAGCTCCTCTTCCGGCGCCACATTTACCCCGAAGATACGCTACCCACTATCTGCGCAAACCACTTCACCGCATGGCCTTCAGACCTGAAGCTCAGCCTGTCCAGGGACGGCTCAAACGCCGACAGGTATGTGCGGACGACGAAGATGACTTGGGCGATGACCCATTTGCAGCTGGGGCAGAGAGCAGAAATATAGAATTATCCTTTCCTGCTCCCTATGGTATTGTGACTGGAGACATGTCAGAGTACGAGGAAGGTTACGAGGAGGCATGGTATTTAAACTTACACACAATCGATCTGAGAGGTGTCGTGGACCCCAGAGGCTGTTTTGAATGCCGGTGCGACTTGTACAACGTCACCGTAGATGTCGACGGTCACCCACTCCCTGATGACTACAAAGGTGGTCTCAGATGTTGTCATCATTTGACAAACTGTGCACTGAAACCCGGAGTCCAGGCCAAGCCCAGAAGAGCACAGTTCAAGTATACAATGAGCTGGGTGGACTACGACGAATCCGTGAGGCCAGTCCGCTCATACTTTCTGGACGCGACTGATTCGCGTGCTTCAGTTTATGACAGACCTGAGTGTAAGGTTTGTCTCAGATAACTCATTCTCGAATTGTCCTGAAGTCCTGAATTGTCCTGATTCCATGAAGTGGTCTGGCTACATCTGTGTTCGCTCCTTTCGGATCGTCCTTGATAATCCTTAGGTTTTTCAGACCAATTGTTTGCACATCTGTGAAAACATATCGCAACCGAAGCTCGTCAATCTGACCTCGCTGAAATGACATGTTTTGCATTTAGCATCCAGTAATTTAATCCGCTCGGGGTTTTCCAGGGCCGGTCCCATGTCTCTTTTTTTCAAATTAATATTAATTGTTGAATATATACATAAATAATTATATATAATAATCTATGTATATACACTGAATCTGTTATCTCGGGAAAACAAGAGTTCGTGGAGTATACTTATTATCGAGAACAATCGCTGTCATGACAGGGCGAGTATGATATTCCGAAGTGCACCAACGGGACAACACATGAGGAGTGCATCCACACTCTTCAATCTGTGGAAGGGCTGCCCATGGGAGGAGATCTCATATTCGCCGTTCTTCACCAACATTCTGGAGGTCTAGGTGGCAGTCTCTTCAACGAGGTATGTTTTTCCTCGTTACAACATCTGCAGAGGCCACGTACCAAATTGAAATAGCAAAGTCAGATGGGAATAGAGAATATGTGCCTAGCCCCTTGATACCGGTTTCATTTTATATAGTATGACTCATTCCATGAGGTCTTTCCATCTTTCCATTTGTTATTAAGGCGTAAAAGCTTAGTGCAATTTGATCAGATTTTGCCACCTTTCAGTCATTGGTGAAGACAGCTCGTTTGAACGTTTGTCAATTTCGAGGTATTTTAAAACGGGAATTGTCATGAGCGACGAATGCAATCTGAACCTGTTGACGTATCATCATTCCAGGCTGGCGAGAAATTATGCGAGTCCCTGCCCATATACGGACAGGGAGACGAAGCAGGCAACGAAGCAGGCAACGAAGCAGGCTTTGTGGTAGGCATGACTTTTTGTAATCCCAAGCCTGGAAGCGTCAACATTCGAACAATGGAAGCGCTGCGCTTTGAATCAAATTACAGCAACATTTTGAACCGAACGGGAGTCATGGGTATTATGAAACTCTACGTTGCGCAAACCGTCGCCGAGGAAATGGAACCTTTGGCTGTGCGGGACATTGAGCAGGTCGTGAACAGCGCTGAGTGAAAAGAGTACGTGCTACATGTTCATTCTTTCGTTTGTCCATCGGTTTAGTTTACGAAGTAAACGCCGATAGACAAACGAATTATAGTTGTGAATCTGTCGTAATGTACTTCAGAACTCGCAGGCAACGAGGCTCGCTGAGCATACTTGCTAGGGGTCCAGTTTGTATATGTGGATCGAAGCAATCGTTATGATATATAGAGGTACCCTCTTGTGGTTTCCACAACCGAATTAGTAATAAAAGTTCTGGAGATTTGTCATGTCCCCAAAACCTTCGTCCCACGACCCAGGAAGTTGTCATAATTGGAGTACAGAGTTAAACCTACCAACAGTGACACATAACCGTTCTAGGGTTTTATATCACTATTCGGAGGTGTCACTCACAAGAGTATATCTAATATTTTCCCGCATTATTTGCGTTCGGTGGGCACTTCTTCCTCTCTCGCTGCAATCTGAAAAGTGAAGGCGGCAGAAAGGCCTTCACTTTTTCACTGAA
The DNA here is from genome assembly GCA_037833965.1 of Marchantia polymorpha subsp. ruderalis. Lineage (NCBI taxonomy): Eukaryota > Viridiplantae > Streptophyta > Marchantiopsida > Marchantiales > Marchantiaceae > Marchantia > Marchantia polymorpha. The sequence goes on along the minus strand of AP031351.1, from coordinate 26,257,574 downwards.
GGCCTTTCTGCCGCCTTGGGCAGAAAAGGCCTTGACTTCTTCGGTCGCATAAGACCTTCTCCGTTGGATTTTTTCAGTGTTATGTGACAACAGAAACTCAAAAGAAGTTCCCATCGACAAATACTGCGAAGCCATGAAAAAGGATCGTGGTATCACACGCACGTGGTTACCATGATAGATTTCGGCTTTTCTGCCATCGTTGGCATAGTCTGATAGTAAATGCCTTGCCTTCTTCGGTCGATAAAGAACTCCTCAGACTGGATTGTGTCAGTCTGATGTGACAACAGAAACTCAGAAAAACTTTCCATCGACAAATACTCGATCTCTGTCTTCAGCACAAGTCATGTACAGTAGTTACAAGCGCAACTCCAGCATTGGGTACTCGGTTTATTTATCTCTACTTTATGTGCGCCATCTATTCTTTCGACTTGTTTTCCCCCTCATGGATTTGGCTCCATCCTGACCAGCTTGAAAAGGCGTGAAAATATCCCACGGGCAGAACCGACCTGTTCTTCTTTCGACTTGTTTTCCCCCTCATGGATTTGGCTCCATCCTGACCAGCTTGAAAAGGCGTGAAAATATCCCACTGGCAGAACCGACCTGTTCTTCTTTCCACTCGATTTGTCTCAATTTCCTTCCAGCTTCAGTGGTTTCATGGCCCCTACAAACTTATGATGCCATCTACTACCAGCTTGAAAAGGCGTGAAAATATCCCCCTGGCAGAACCGACCTGTTCTTCTTTCCAATGGATTTGTCTCAATTTCCTTCCTGCTGCAGTGGTTTCATGGCCCCTACAAACTTATGATGCCATCTACTACTACTACTAATTCCGGAATAGCCTATATTTAATATGGCTGAACTTAATAGGTTTTAAAGGTTTGTGTATGGAAATTGAAAACATATTGCAGCATCCAAACTCACCTAATGTAGAAAAACTTAGGATTTGAAGAATCGGTTTCAAGTAATGCAAGATAATTTCGTACGCATTTTTTGTTCGAGAGTTTATGAATTATGGAGCATATGGGAGAAATTTTTGTGATCTGATTTGAATAAGATCCTGTTGCATTTTGAATCAAATCTTATTTGAAAATAAAATTTGAAAAATTGTTCACAGAACTACAACGTTAAATTAAAGAATCAATATATAAACTCCTTAATGATATCAAAGTATGCAAGTAATATGCATCTTAATCGATTTGTTCTGTAAGTGTCTACTCCGCATACGCTTCATTGATCTTCCAAGCAAGAATTCTTGAAATTCGGAGCTCTAATCAAGTAATCACACTGCCACCAAGGCAATCGCTAGGTTGATGCGAGGATATAGAACCACATTTATTGTTGTTGTAGTTTTACACATATATTCGCTAGCTAGATTACCGAGACCTACTACTAATGTATAGTATCAAAAGCTTTTTTTACGCCACGTTTGATCCATAGTCTAGGGATAATTGTCCCACTTGATAGGCTCATTGAATTCGAGTACTATAGCACAATTCTCACCCGCGTACTGTTCGAACTCCTTTGCACAAATCACAATTGTATCATGGTTTCTAAAACACACCAAATGATTTTAAATTACAATCATTTAGCTGTGCGTTGTTGGAGTATATACAAACATAATTTTTTTCCCATTATCTTTGCAATGCATTCATTACTTCTCTCTGCGTCATGATGTGAGATAACTAACAATTTGGAAGATATATTTCGGCTGTTTAGATGGTTACAAAACATTTTAAGAATTATATTCCTGACCATCAATTCTAAAAACTTAAGGTTATTGCGGCCTGCCATGCAATCCACCAGCAATAATCAAATGTAGTCAGCATTACTGGGATTTTTTATTCTAGAAAATGGAGCCAAATGAATTAAAATCAGGATTGAGAGCATCACGAGCCCCTTAGTAATTATTACTATCAAGACAACAAATCCACTGTTGTCAACCTTATTGGAATTTTCAATCCTAGAATATGAAGCCAAATGATTAAAAAAAAAATTATTGATATCATGAGCTTCTTGTCAATATAATTCTTTAATAAGACTCCAATGAGTTTCACCTTATTGGAATTTACAGAAGTAGATTTTGTTGTCAAATGGATACAAAAGACAAGAGGAAAAATTTGATAATTCTTATGTTAGATGTAGATGGACATCAATGAGATATAGTTGGTGATGTATTTCAAGTCATGTTTGGCAAAAATTTATCTTGAAGTAAAATAAATACAAGATTTTGTTTAGGTTAAAGATAAACATCTTTTGAAGGAACAGACTACACTTCATCTTATAACGACACTGACTACTTGTGGCCCTCAAGATTAGGTCACATAAATGATGAGAGCATGTCAATTGTTCAAAAAAATGCCTTATACTTACATTACTGTTTGATATGTTAGAAATGTTTTAGCATTGTATGCTAGAAAAACGGCGTCAAAGTGAAAGAATTCATATTTCCAAAGAATATGCTGAATATATTCATTCGTACGTGTAGATAACATCCCATATCTTCTCAAATCTAGAAAGTTGTATTATATGTCTTTCTATTAATATTATTTAGGGTCTATGTGATTTAATTTTCTCATAACAAGTCAGAACTATTTGTCATTTTCTAAAATGTTAAAATCCAATTTTTACTTAGGTTGACTAGAAAGTGATAATTTTACTGTAGACAACGGAAAAAAAACACCTATAGAGAAATTGAGATGTATTATCAAGAGGAAAATACCATTCGTCATTTCACTACAGTAGATAATCTACATCACTTAAAACCTATTAAAGTAAATTGAGCCGATTGAATTTATTAAAACAAATTTTGAACAAAAACTGTGAATATAACAGGTTATTGGTAAAGCTTTCATATTATAATGATATATATATATATATATAGAGGGATGAGTGTAGTCATGAACGGCTAGCAATCACAATAAATTTTTAGTCCTTGAAAAGTAATGTTTATAATTTATACTTAAGTATAGTAGATTTGACCTGAAACCTATTTAAAACAAAAACGTTTGTTTGGATTTAAAAAAAATTCTGAAGATTTACATATTGTCAAATCCACTTAAATCGAATGTGATTGTGAGTAATGATTTTTTTTACAGTTGATTCATAATTGAAAATGAAAGAAATAGAATACCTCTTTTTTTATTGTTAAGTAAGAATGTACTCAAAATATTGAGGGGAGATTTTGATGATTTTCATATGTGACACAAACATGTGCTTACAATGGAGGATGTTCACTCTGTAGATTTCACGTGAGTGTTCATTTTCACGTAAGTAGATTTCACAGCCTCAACATACGCCAATACATCTTAATCAAGCAAAACCAGCAAAACGTGTAAAGTCTAAATGCTCTATTTATGCTTTTCAACAGTTCTAAAAATGATTTGATTCAACTAAGTTACGAGATGAAAATATTTCCTTGCCGATGATACCTATGGCTTTGATTTGGAATAAATCTGCACTTTGTTCGTATAAGAGGTCCCATCTTTGTTGTATTATCTTCAGTGAAATACAACAATGTAAAGAGTGCAATTATCGATGTATGACAAAATTTGAAATTAAGTGACAATCTCAAACTATTGATAATATATAGGCATTTTATTGACGTAGTTCAAAAGGTCTACTCTGTAGGTCAGATGACCAAGGAATTTTCATATAGGTCAATGGTGTGAATTATAGTAAGATATACAAGTAGTTTATAAGTATGCTATGATTTGTAGGTTGTGCCTATGATTTGTACGTTTGGTTATATTTCAGAGTATAATTTGGATGAGATTATCTTCATAAAACACAATATGAGCTCTGTGAAAAAATACATATTATGTAGATTGCTAAAATTGTTGTATGAGTTGATGTATTTACTAGGTAATGAAACATGATGATATTGCAAGGACTTAAAAAGATATAAATGTTTGATCTTTGTGTATAGATTAAAAAGTTTAAAATAATACATAAAATTTTGTTTTGTTACTCTATATGAATGACATGCTTATTTTAGCTAGTGAAAATTTTATATTATTAACATTCAAATGCTTTTGAAACTTTAATTTGATGTGAAAAATTATGGTGTACGAAAAGGATTTTGAACATAAATACAAAATGAAACACTTGAAGCTAAGAAAGCTATGGCTAACTTAAATCAAGCATGTTAGAAATATACTTTCAAGATTCAATATGCAAGCATGTGAATAAGCCTTAAACTTATTATTTAAGCTTTCACTAGAATTTTCACCATACATTACATCAAGAAAGTTCTTATTTTGAAGATTATTTACGATAAGATAAATCTTATGTTTTTAATTCTTTTCATTTAGAACTGACATTGCTCTTGCTATAAAAAAAGTTTGCAGATTCATTTTTCTTCTAGTTCTTAAAGTCTTAGAATTATACATTAAAAAGTTGTGTAATGGGATATGAAATATTTCAAAAATAATTTAAAATTGGATTTTGTGTATGATGTAAAATCACATAATATCAAATATTTTGTTGAAAACGTACATGATGAATAAAATTTGGATAACAAAAAAAAAAGACAATTGAATATGTGTTTACATTTGAAGTTGGATTCATAATATTTAAACTGCAAAATTATGTAACTCAATCCACTACGGAAGTTGAGGTTAGTGGCAGTATAAGTAACAAATGAATCAATTTGGCTGGACAAGCTTGTCACTAAGATGATACTTATTCAAGATACTGTGCCATTTATTTTAGAATTCTATCAGGTTAAAAATAAATAAACATCAAATTATATGTTTTTAGAAACATGAGTACTTTGATACAATGATTGAACTTGTTAAATTTCACATGGGCTTAACCCTTCTATGATTTCTATATAATTATACAAGAATGAAAGCTTTCATTTTATTGTGCAAGAGTGCAAATTTGCATATGAATTTAAGAAAATTAGGCAAGAAATATTGTTATTTTTACTTAAAATTTTACTCTATCTTGTTTTGATTTTGATTTAATTACAGTTGAGAAAAAATTTATGTGAGTTTTGCTATTAAGGAGATTTGCAGTAATAAGGATATAACAGTTATGATTTTTAAGACATGAAACAAAGGGTAAATTTTATGAGTTAATTTAATCGTTGAATCAGTTTGACTAGCTTTACCAATAAATTGATTTTGTTAGCTTGTCATTATACAAATTTTTTTTTACATAATTCTTAATGCCAAAATTATAATTCTAGAAAGACAGTATTGTATTTCAGTGAATTTAGCTGCAAGAAAGTGTATCATGTATATCGTCTATCTGCTGTGTATGGCTTTCTGGTCTTTACACAAATTTGCACACAGTCAAACATGTTAAGTAACTGCATATCAAGCATGACAATATCTTAAATAAAAGTGGAACAGTGCACAGCCCCAGTTTACGGGGGACTGTGTTGATAGCCTAGTATTTTAGTATGTATATTATTCGGAGAAGGTGGTGGATATCGTCTGCGAATGAGCAGTAGTTGTGGCATCCCCGGAACACAGTCGTCTAATCAAAACTTGATGCTAGAGTGAAATACATTGAATGCAGGTAATCAAAACTAGTCTTACAAATACCATGTACATAATTAAAAACGTTAATTCCAATTTATATTTCGCTGATAAATATCTCTTGTTTAATCTATTTGTTAGTGATTTATAAACATTTAAATCATAAATATGAAAAAAAAAAATCAAAATGAATCAAACCTTATTTCACAAATATGTGAGATGAATTATGATTTTTAATTAATCAAGTACATTTTTGATGTGATTGACTTGATTTACGATTCGAATAACATTTTTGAAGCAAAGAACAAAATTTTGCATAGCAAAACAAATTTCAAAACAGAGATAAATCATGAGACACGTTAATTGATATTTGAATGCCAATTGAGCATTAGTATATATAGGCTTTTTTTACTAAAAGTCATGTTTGAGCTTCAAAACTATTTGATGTTTTTTCATCATGATAATGTGATTTAGATGATTAATTTACATGCAGCTATGAGTGACAGTCAACTGAAGCGGTGAAATGTGAATAATCTTGATATATGGATTCAAGATATTTTCAAATAAAAGACACTTTTGTGATTATAATGAACATGATGTTTAATATGTGACAAATTTGCTGTTGGGTTCATGAATATTTGATATTTATAACAAGTACACAGAATTCACAAATATGATTTAATCTCCATGAAATATAAAACATAATGGACGTTAATAATAATTAAAATTATATATATATATATATATATAAGATTTTGTTAAAATAGTTTTAAATTGGGATTGTAGTCGTATAAACTGAAATAACTATATGTATAATGATGCGCAATATCATCATACAACACAGATGGTAATGTGGATAAGACCTGAATATTTGGAGACATGTGACATACATGTATAGAATACACGGAAATGCTAATATGGGAGCTAGCGTGAAAGCTATCAAGATAATTTGACGCTTTTACATAAGTCATGTTTTACAACTCTACTCAAGCTGAGATGCAGTTAATATAGAATGTGATTAGGGTAATGATGCACAATCTCATCATACAGCACTGACTGTAATGTGGATAAGACCTGAATATTTGGAGGCATGTTTCACATGTGACATACATGTGTATAATACACGGATATGCTAATATGGGAGCTAGCATGAAAGCTATCAAGATTATTTGACACTTCTTACATAAGTCATGTTTTACAAGTCTACTCAAGGTGCGATGCAATTAATGTATAGTATGATTATCTGATTTTTGCATAATATTTTTTCATAAAAAGTGATCAATTAAGCTAGTCTTTAGTTATTTATCTGGGGCAACTGTGGTATATTAATTACGCGATTTGTTATTTCCCTCCGTTTGGACACGATGGTTCCTACGTTTAAATGTGAAAGTAGACTATAACCGACACACATTTCAGATCGTTGCCGAGAGAGTCGTGATCCGGTGATCACCAAGTCAAACAAAGGAATGTGTCCCCGTGCCTTCACTAAGACGTGCACACGGTGCTCTTTAGTAAAAGGCGAAAGAATAGTTTGCTATGGGCTGAACACGCGGACGAATATAAACAGCACAGTGTAGGAAATTACGTACATTCAACGGCTTCAGTACATCGAATAAACTTGAGCAAGAAATTACGTACATTCAAAGGCTTGAGTATATCGTTGAAACTTGAGCAAGCTTGGAGTGCACGCTAGGAACAAATGCGGTCTGAGACTTGTCCGCTTGGATCCGCAGAATCTATGTCGATCTATGTGAGAATGGTCACCCTACTGACGTTAAAGCATTGCGATGCTTCCAACGAAGCTCGTATTTGTCGATATAATAAAGCCGTTTGCTTCAGAATTAGTCTTCTCTCCCGTGCTGTGGTCAAATATGAGGAGCATGTCCATAGATTAGGGTCCAGTAACAAAGTTATGGTACTGACAAAGTTTCACGGAGAGCATGCTCGTTATGAGTGGATTCCCCGACATGTAATCAGACGCTTCTTCTTGGGAACTGCAGAGGGTTGAAGCCCTCGCATTCTGACGGCAGTCATGGTTCAATGGAGGCAGCATAAACTCAAGATCAATGTTCCGTAATATTTCGTCATCGTCGGTGACACTATTTCTCATATGATTACTTCTCGTTGTTTATAAAAACATCTGGTAAGTCCAGCTCCAAGTTCAGATAAAATAGTAAGGATAACATGATCTATTCAGAATATCATTAAAAATTTGAATTATTTACAGATTTTTACTAAAAGTTGCCCCAAATTAGGCGGTGGGACTGTTTGTTTACTTTAGGATTGATATATTGTAATTATTTCCTCTCCATTTTATTTCCGTGAAACAAGCCGTATGTGTGCGCTTTCCAGGATATTGAAATTTTCTACTATACGTTTTTATTTTCTTTGGGGGAGTTGACAGGGACGATCAGTATTGAAGATGATTTGACCATATCGTTTAGGTGCGACAAGCATACTGTTCTCTTTGATACGTCATAGATACGCTCTATATTATATACTTCTGGGCACAGCTTTCGGGAAGAAATGGGTAACAATTCCTTCGTTAAGGTTGTATTAAGGAGTATGTTCTTTGAATTCATTCTAGACCAGTTCCGAATTAAATTAATTATAGATTTTGAAATCAAAATAAATATTCTTTAAATATAAAGAATTTCTAATATCGGACACATAACATTGTATTCCAATCTTTCTTACAATTATTTATATAAAAAAAAAATTTTCTTATTTTTGTTTCAATCTTTCACTTACGGTTAATTAATTCTCACCTTATTATATATTCAAATTTGATTGATCGAACACCCTATAGTTTTTATTATATCGTTATTACACTATATCGACCAATAAGATAATTGTATATAGTAGAATGAATACTAATTAGTGATAACTAGCAACTCCCTTTAGCAAAATTAATATTGATGTTATATGTAAACTATATGACCTGCGATAAATTAAATGTCTAACTCTAACTGCTGTTGACCGGAGGGGATTGGATTCAGAACAAAAGTGCCACCACTAGAAGGCATCAAACTGAGGGTCTCTTTGAAGTCTCTTTCGAACTACGGGGTTTAATCATTCTGTTTTAAGTAGTGAAGTGATACACCATGCATACTCATAATACAGCATATTTGATTCTCACGGGAAGAGATTAGGTTCACGAGGATTATGGGAAGATAATAGCATGCATCACTTACCTTGGATTTACAGTTGGTAACAGTGAGGAAAACGTCATCACCAGCAAAAAGAACCCACATGCAGGATACTCTATTCTACAGTTTGAATTGTATAGATTATTGAATAAGATACTTTCCATTGGGCATGCCCAACTTAGGAACTGATCTACATATATTGTTTGACATGATAACGTAATTCAATCTTTAAAATTTGACACTGATTTTCAAACCACTTCAGTAGTATTAAAGCTTTTATATAGTATTAATAGATATGCTGAATATTTTTCCAATCCGCTCGACGGTTCCACGAACCGCCAATCAATGACAGATGGTGCGTACCTTTTTGCCCCTCCAGCAAAGCCCGTTGGACGACGAAAGTCAACTAGGAACCGAAAGTTGACGCACAAATTTGTTTCCAACCTTAGACGCTATTGACACTTCGACCTCGGCTAGCACAGTTCATGCACACTCTTCTCTGTCAATTAGAATATCTTGCATGCAGTGAAATAGTCAATCGACCAAAATTTCTTATACGATTCTATCCATAAATGGCCATGAAGGTATGTGGCTTATACCATGTGTTGAAGCCTGGAGATCACGTACCCTAAAATTCGGAGCTGGTGACGAAAGCTATATAAGCTGTAACTAGTCTTCATTTGCAAGTGGCTGGTTTCAAGCTGGACTCGATTTGAAAGCTCTTCCAGGGATAACAAATTCGAGAAAGGATACTTCCATTCTGACACAGTCGATCGTCGTGGGCAGTAGCAGATCCAGACTTAGAGAGCCTCGGCATCATCGAGTCCACAGCCCAAACATGGAGCTAGCGCTAGAGGAGCCAGTATCGAGAACAAGTAGAAGTTTTCGAGAGGAGCAAGTATCGAGAACAAGTAGAAGTTTTCGTCGAGATCAACCCGTGGCCCCGAGCGATTTCATCGATGAGGGATGGGATGTGTCCGAAAGTCCTACCTACAGTTTGCAAGTAAAAAATCTGTCGTACAAGGTTGGTGCAATTCTCCTCTCTGGCATCGTGTCCCGCTGTCCACCGGAATTCTCAATTGCAGCCTCATCTCAGCCGACGAAAGAGTCTTTTCTCCGCTACCAATTGGTCTTCCCTTCGTGTCTTTCTCAGCTGCAATTATATTTTGCATGGAGGAGCCGGAACTAACATGCCCGGAACTTTGTGGAATTTAAGGTGGCGGTGAAGAACAACGGCGAAGGGCCGGGCCAGAAAATTCTCTTGAACGACATTTGTGTCGAAGCGTTCGCTGGAGAGCTCCTTGCGATAGTGGGGCCGTCGGGATCCGGCAAGACCACCTTTCTCGATGCCCTGGCTGGACGCATTGTTCGCGAGAGCTTGGAGGGTGAAATTCTCGTCAATGGACATCCGATCAATAATTCTTTCAGACGTATTTCCGGATATGTCATGCAGGATGATGCCCTCTTCCCCATGCTCACCGTCCGGGAAACTCTCCTCATCAGTGCACGCCTTCGGCTCCCCGCCTCCATGCCTCTCAAGGAGAAGAAACTACGCGTGGACAACATGATCGCCCAGCTTGGACTCGAAAACTGCGCCAACACTCGCGTGGGCAATGAGAAGGTGAGTCCCGATGGACATATCACGATCGGAGGCTTTCGACTTGCAGTGATTATTTGAAAAAATTTCTGTCCTTAGCTGCGCGAGATTATAAGTAATGGATTAAGAGTAATGGTTTCAGGTCCGAGGAGTATCCGGTGGCGAGAGGCGTCGAGTGTCGATCGGATCCGATCTCATTCACGATCCTGCTGTCATATTTCTGGACGAGCCAACTTCAGGACTGGACAGCACGTCTGCTCTGAACGTGATGCAAGTGCTTTCGAGAATGGCGAAGACCGGCAAACGAACCGTGATTCTGACCATTCATCAACCGAGTTTCAGAATTTTAGAGACGATCGATCGAGTTGTTGTCCTCGGGCGGGGAAGTGTGCTCTACGAAGGCGCACTGCAGCAACTGAAACGCTACTTCGGCCCTTTGGGAAGAACCATGCCAGAAGATGTAAACCTTCCAAATTCAGTTCACATTTCATTCCGTCGATTAGCCCATTAGCCGCCCTCAGCATGTTATGCCTTACGGATTGACGGGCTGACATCAGAACTCTAACTGTGCATGCGGGCTGAAAATTAATCGGTGGCTTATAAATCGCAGGTGAATGTGTTGGAGTTCGCCCTCGACACCATAGAAGATTTCCAGAAGTCCCCGGCTGGCTTAGAACCGCTCATCAAACTTCAGGTCTGAAACCTTTTCATTTTGTGATGATGATGATGATGATGATGATGGTGATGCAAGAGAGCGATTAGGGAGATGATTCGTCATATGAACTTTTCGGATGTCGGGACTGCAAGTAGAATCGACGACTGATCTTCTCTTGACTTTGGGGCAGTTGGAGAGTCGCAAACTGGAAGTCGAGAAGGGAGAGAAACGCGAGGAGCGAAAGGTTCAAGTGGGACCTGGAGGGGCCTCGAGCTCGTATCCAGAGTACGCGACGTCGTTCCTCGCCCAGTGCTACATCCTCACCGGACGCAATTTGAAGAACGTGCTCCGCACACCCGAGCTTTTCGTCTCGCGCGTCATGGCCATGGTACACTCAGTTCTTCCGGGTATATAGATTAGAGGAGTCAAGGAATTTTGTTCGTCGAGATTATTCAGGTTCGTTGCTTTCGCTTGCAGTTGCTGACGATGTTGATCGTGACGGTTCTTGCAGTTGCTGGTGGCCATCACATTGGGGACTTTATTTCTGAACAGCAAGGTGAGTGAGAGGGGAATTCGGCAGAGAACGGGGTTCATCTCGTTCACGCTGGCCCTTCTGATTTTCTGGTCCATGGAGGCGATGGCGGCGTTCATCGAAGAGCGTCAGATTTTCATACGAGAAACTTCTCGAGGCGCCTATCGAGTCGGAGCGTTCGTCGTGGCCAAGGACGTGACCATGATCCCGCTGCTGCTGCTGCTGGGCACGATCTTTTCCGTCATCTCCTATTTCTTGGTCGATCTCGTCCGCGAAGCCCCTGAATTCTTCTTGTTCACCTTCACTTGCTTCTTGGTCCTCTGCACGGCCTACTCTTACGTCTCCTTCGTCAGCACTTTGGTGCCAAACTTCGCGATCGGCACTTCTATCTGCAGCACGACCATCTCGTACATGTTTCTGTTCTCGGGATTCTTCATTGAAAGGTACGACACTTTCCTCGTGATCTCGATTGTCAGCAGAAATCACATGATCTCTGACTGAGTTCTCGGCACGATTCACACTGAAACTATGATCTGTACGAAGAGGGATCGGTGTGGTGGGTTCATGAGCCTTGCACGACTGTACTGTACTGATTTACTTTCGTCTCGTGCTCGTACAGGACTGCGATTCCCAAGTACTGGATATGGTTGCACTATATTTCATTGTTCAAGTACCCTTACGAGGTAATGCTGCAAAACGAATTCGGATCGAAGCACTTCGAGAATACAATCTGGTACGGGGATGTCGACTCAAACACGGTGTTGTCAAATCTCGGCGCGGGTAAAGTGCACATTTGGGTCAACCTCGTCGCAATGCTGGGCATCTTCGTCGGCTACCGACTCTTCTTCTGGTTCTCCTTGTCCTTCTTCAACAGGAGCGTACGCAAGTAACTCTGGCCAATACGGAACCCCAAAAAATAATTCGCTGTGCGCGAACAGTAGCTTGACAATTCCAGACCACGACATCACCGACATCATTCGTTCGTTCAGCTGGTCCCATCCATCACCATGTTCACTCACGCTCTTCACTCGCCGGTCGAAATTCAGAGGCCACTTGCGCATGATCTGCTCCACCGACGCCGTCATGAGCAGTGAGGTCGAAAACTCCGGGGCTGCCCGGGCTGCGAGGGTCAAATCTCCGGATCTGTCTCGTGTGTCGCTCGGAGTGCATTAGCGTGCACTCCGAGCATTGTGGAACCAACACGAGGCCTCGATCGAGGACGACATGGGCGACAGCAGATCAGATCGGCGGACGAAGGATAAGAAGTCAGAGGATGGAGCCCCGCAGCCGAACTCTCGAGAACGCGGGGTCGACCGGAATTGCCACAAAACGGGCTTAGACTTCCCCCCTATAGAAGCGGTCAGGTGCCGCCGTCACACGAAGAGCGTACCACGTAACATGGCCCCAGAAACGTAGTTCCTTATTATGTATGACACGTGCTTCGATCTTTTACTAGGTAGCACTCGACCACCACGTAGTTTCATAGCTCGACCGCTGGCCACAGTTACTTGATTTATATTGTGCAGCAGGTATTCCTGAAATGGTCTGAAAGTGCTCGAGCAGAACCTTTAGGCTATTTCAGGTATACCTGCTGCACCAATCAGACCCATGTCTGGTCTTGTCCCCATGCTGTCTTATGTGACTCGAATTGTTTTCAGTTGAATTTTGGATACTATATAGAAATGCTGATTCGTCTTACGTCGTGAAACCTAAGAGTAATGAGGAAATCATCGGGATGTAGAAATATATGAGATATTTAAATTTGCAAAGCAAAATCTTCTTAAAGCGTCCTGGCGGTTTTTTATTCTCTATCTGAAAATTTGCTTCGTTCTACTTTTTTCCAGATATATTCGGAAAATATGTCTCAAACCAGGCTAAAATCATGACGTCCATTTTGAAGAACTCGAACTAAGGAAATAGTACCTTTACATTAGAGAAAAATGTCAAGACTTAGAAATATGCTTTAAAGGCAGAGACTCTTTTCAAACAATGCAAGTTATTAAAAAACATATGTCAATGTTATATTATGTAGATTTCTATGGATGCTATTTATATAAACAGGATATAAATGAAGATCTATGTAAACACATTCAAAGGAATTCATCTGCGTTATACACATGCAATTTCACACATTCTGCATGCAAAGTTCATAACAATGGGTTTTCAAATAAAATTTTAGAAATTTGACGTAATTTCACAAACTATCATAGACTTGTAAATCAAAGACTTGTATGAACTTCTCACAATGATGATTTATTAATACGAATGAAAGACCCATATCAAATCTTGTCATAGTAACGAAGCAAAGAAACATTGTATGATCATTTATACCTTTACAAAATTCTCTTGAGTTTGTTCCCGAGCCTTGTATTAGGTCTAGAGACCACTAAAGAAAGCAAAAAAGCAAAAGTACATTGATTATTACAATATCAGACTCCTTATAAATTAAAAGATTCATATGAACGTGATGACATTGAAATGGATAATGTTGACAAGAAAAGTGATGTTATCAAAATAATCGAAACAACTATTCTTATACCATTATCACAAAGTTTTAGATATAAACCTGGTTCTCTTGTAATAAATATTTTTCCATAGATATTTACTATAAATATTTTGATAAATATTTTAATATTACTTGAATTTTATATTTACGATGTTTTTAATATTTTACTATTTTTTTGGCTTGGATCTTGTCACTCATCTAGAGTGTTGATTTATGTGCTACCCTCTTCAAGAAAGCAGAGCATTCTGCGATATATTCACATGCATACGCAGATCTGATATGTGCATGAATGTTGAGAGGAAGAGCATTAAGACAGGTTTGCGTTTCTTGTAAGTTCCGGTAGCAGCTGTTTTAGAATCAGCAATCATTTAAGCTGCGATAGAACGATCCAAAACACAAATGTGATCAGATCAGATCTTTGAGTACATTACGCATTCCACTGAAACTTATGACCTACGATACAATCGATTCAGGGCAAAACTACAGAACCTGCTTGGTTACGTCTGACATGGTATGCAACGTTGGCACATCTCCTGAACCCCCACTGGACGCTCTTACCGATCTCTAACAGAGGCCGCGAATATAAGTAATTTGCTCCGGGCTATCGACTCCTCTGAAGCGCAGCCTGTAAGAAAGTTTCCCGATCTGACTTGCCCGCCCCTTGAAAGCTCAGACAACGGCTAGGGCCTTGCCTTTAATTTGAGCTGCAGTCACAAAGATTCACTCTCTAGATCTGCTGTACTTCACCGACATTTCCCATCATAATGCTATTCGGGCCTAGCCCAATGTGCATCCATGTTCGACTCGATGTGGTCTTCCTATTTTATTCGCTTCCCTACCATTGTATATTCACATTTCGGCTTTATCAATGTATTGTCTGGTTCCAGAGGTCGTATACTACTTCAGAGGTCTTACCATGTTGACTCTCTTTATGCCAGAAATTATTCAGCAGAGGAAGTACTGACGAATATAGGAAAAGGATAGGAGGACCCCATGCCATCAAGTTGTACAGTACAGGGATGAGACTGAATGGGTAAGAGTATGTCGTATAGTACCACTAACAGATGCAGTGTATCGGTGACGTCAGGCGTTTGGAATGTTGGAAACGTCCAGGGTCATGAATGCACGACGAGCGAGTAGTTAAAACCGGAAATGGATATGGGTTTGGGATGCTCCATTATCCAGCTGGGCATGGCACGGACAACGAGATTTAGCTTTGCGAGGGGGACCCCGAGGCCGATAGCACTTTCTGTAGACGACAAAGAAACGAGAACGACTTCATTGGAGTTCAACTTCAACGTCCCGTGGACTAATAGAAGATCCAATTGTGCACGCAACAAATGGCATCGGCGATGAATCGGAAGGCAGGAAAGGCAGGAAGCTTGATGATGTGACTGAATGAGTCATGCGCATACTTCAGCGGTGTCTTCTACTAAACGTCACTCCCTGACGAAGAATAGTAGTTCTCAGCCCGAGCCTCGGGACTTCTTCGATTCAGGAGTGCGTGTTCAAGAGGTTAGGGATACACCAAAGCTTTCCACAATCCCAAGACGCAAAGGACAGTCTGTATCTGACGAGGTGCATTATTTGACAGTAGAGAGTATTTCCCAAACCAGAATAATATGTGGACCGTTTTTCCATGGTCCAAAGGCAATGAATTCATAACATATGTGTCTCCACCTCGACAAATCTGTGCCCCCTCGATAGTTGAAGCACGTAATTATGGGCCCAGGACTCTCGATTCTAACCGACTAGACCCCACTACTAAAGAACTGCTAACCAGTAGCGTTTCTCATGTACATGTTGTACATTTCCTCTTGTAGCGGGGTTCTAGGCCCTGAAAGGCATTGACAACCTGAGCTCACTGTAAACCTCATCGAGAGAGCGATTGACAGCAGAGTCAGTTGTCTACTTCGACTCTTCATATGAAAATCCACTTACAGAAGAGGAGCAATCCAAAAAAGCTTCACTGCCACAGCGCTAAGCAAAGAGCTTCTCCAGTGACTTTCAAATCTGCGTTAAGCGATTAGGTACACGACTTCGTGACGTCGCTACGTTGCAATGATCTTCCCTGATCTATCTGTATGTATGTTGCTTCCACAGACGGCTCACATCAAATCAGGTCAAAAACCGTCTGAGCAGATTTGTATGATTAAGAAACTGTCAATTCTTCAGCTTCAGCATTCAAAGCCATTGATATGTGAGAACATTGTGAACGGAAATTGAGAAAATTGAGAACAGGTCACACTCACTTGCTGCTTCCAAATCCGAAATTGCTCACTTACTCATTTACGTTCACGAGCATTTCAACGTTGCATTGTCCGCAGGAAGAGGGTCAAATTGTCATTTCGTTCAATAACCACAAGCTGTCCTTGCTCGTCCCTAAATCAGCTGCTGCCTCGTGTGATGTCTGTGCTTTCCTGACAATCTGTCTGGAGGAATTCATTGAACGAGATTTATCAATTCATTTTCTTGTGCTGTCACTCTCACTGATTATCGCAGCCAGTGGCTGGCACTCACTGCACATTTGTCGTTTACCGTTTAATATAATGTATTCGGATCCCAAAGATGCCAATACTATTCAAGGTATATCAGTATGGTTCTGCTATTATTTGTTGTCAGATCTTGTGGATGTACAAATCACGTCAAATTACAATGATAATTTGTTTGCAGTGACATGGATTGCCAGATTGCGAAGAAGTGTGATAAGATTAATTAACTTTGTAATAATCTGAATAACTCCGAATAATTAGAGCAGATTCTTAGGAGCGAATAGAGTATACTTAGCTCGGACGAAGATGCCTAACCGCATATCAATTCTCCTTCCACTGAGTTGGATATATTGCATCGAAGCTCGGAAAGTAGATGTGCATGCCTTCTGAAGCTGGCCCCTCTCCATCCACCACGGTTACTTGACGCCATTGCTCGTCTCTTGGCATGTCATCAAAATTAGCCTGCCTTCTGAATCGTCATTCACAAAGAGCCCTTCACACTCAACGTTAGGTGCACAAGTCGAAGCAGATACATTTCAATTGGGCTGACAGAGATCTTTCTCCAGTCGGTCCATCTGAGAGAAAGCAGCAGTCAAGGAGTACTTGCAATTTTGAACACTATCCTGAGCTAGAAGACAGTACTCGGACTAGCTGCGTCCTTCTGCAAATTGATGTTATGGTGCTGGAACGCCCTATACATAATAAACTGTTGTCGACTGTCCTTCGGGCTCTTCAATTCTCGCCATCGTCCATCGCTGAAGCCCAAGGACTATCTTGTACGTCATCATAAACAGGATGTAAGCAAACAGCAAACTAAACCGGGATAAGGTTGTATCTCCATCATGGTGTAATCTTTTGCCCTCCTCACTTGACCGATCGTTCAAACGACATGACCCTGTACGTATTGTAAGATCAGTCTCTGCTTTAAGATGGATCTTCAAGTTTTCATATCCACCTCATCTTTCTACGTATCATGATTCAATTCACTCACTCCACTGTTCCCGTGACAAAAGTTTCGGTTTGCTTTTAGAAGCCCAGCTTCGTGTGTATGGTACAAATATGATATATTAGTGTAACAGGCCGTTCAATGCTTCTCATCAATTCCATTGTTACACTTCAATCGATGCAACTAAGCTTCGTTTCTTCGACATCAAGAGTGCCCATAAAATTAGCTTCAATCTTCAGCAGATCACGGATTGCTTTTTAAAATTTCAGCTGCTCCTGTGCGTTCCAGCACAAGTTCAGATTCAGAGCAGCACCGACGGACGAGCGAATGCTCGGAATTGTAGAGTGAGCGAGTATTCAAAGAAGAAGAAGAAGAAGCAGCAGGCGGCCAGCGAGTCAAAAATATTGTTCCGAAGGGACGCCACCAGAAGCTGCGCAGCTTCCCTGGCCTGCGGCAGAGGACCCTCGAGGACCCTCGAGGCGAGTCGAGGCGAGGCCCTGGGAACTGTGCCACTGTTGGGCAGCGAGCAGAGAGCAGCGCCACAGTGGGCTGAATAAAATTGTCTGAACCTTTGTCTTCCCCGGCACGTCCTGCTGTGAACATCCGACGATTTGCAACACGTGCCCTTGTCGATCGTACACGTTTGATGCACGGCCAGGAAGCCTCACAGCAAAACCAGTGCAGTGCAGTGCAGTCCAGTCCAGTCCACTGACAGGCTCGGCCTGCCACCATGGGCTCCGATACTCCATGCTACACGGACGCGATGGAGTCAGTTGCAGTCAGATGGAGGCAGCTCGTGCAATGCAGGTCAAATTGTTGCCGGGGAGGTTCATCTTGTTGGTGCTGCTACAGAGCGAGTGCGTCCAGCTTCTGCTCAACTTCTGCGCGCAAGGTCCACGTTTAAGTCTGCATTCGCAGCTCTAGATGTCCCGCGGTCGGTCATGGGCCTGTGTGAGACGACATCTCCAGGTCTGGACCTGGAGGTGCTACTCGCTGACAGCAGCCCACGACAGTAGAGCACGAAATTCGCTTGCGGGAATTTGCTCGACGCCGACGACGTCAGCAACACCGCAGACGCTGCGTACGAAGCCTCGCTCGAGCTGGTTTCATGGTGGATCTCGTCGACTATAATCTGTTGACACTTTTTCGAGTGAAGTGGTGCAGAGGTGAGCACAAGTTCAGATTCAGAGCAGCACCGACGGCTGCTGCCAATCTTCCGGTGCGGACCCGCTGTCGTCGATTCCAACGATGCCATCATATAAGCAGAGCACCCGGAAAGGCAGTCATCCACATGCAAATCTGCTCGGAGGCTCGATGTCGATCACGATCCTCGTCATCATCCTCGCCGTGCTCTCAGTGCATGCAGCAGAGGCTGATCGACTCGATCTCCGGAGGCCGTAGACTCAAGAGAAAATTTGTCTGTCAACTCGCACAGCGGAGAAGAACTACTTTCGCATACTGATGAGATTCCGAGAAATCGAGGAGGTCCGAGTCCGAGAGAGAGCTTAGAAGCAGGAAGAGCCGCAATGTCGAAGTCGTTCAAGAAGTACGCATGTATAGGCCTCTGCGTGTCCATCTGCATCTTGGGGCTGGCCCTCTTCGGCTTCTACATCGGAGCCGGAAGGTATCTGGCAGTGCCCTTTTTCCAGGTGCTGGATTTCCAGCTCGCGGGCCTGGACGAGAGCCTGGCTTCGTCGAAGGTGAACACCGAGAGCACGTTCACGATGGAGACTCGCAATCAAGGCAAGAAGATGCACCTCTACTACGACGACTTCTATTTCTCGGTGCACTGGAAGCAAGTGAACATGGGCCATGGCAAGGCTGCAGGATTCGATCAGGGAACCAAGAATTCCACGTATATCCATGGGAGCTTCAGGTCGAGCCCCGCCAACATCGAGCTCGGTGCGAGCGAGGGAGCAGAATTGGCAGACGCTCGAAACAGTGGGCTGCTCACGCTTTCCATCGATGTGGACGTAAGAACCCAATGGAAGGACATATCTGGCCTGAAGAGCGACAAGTTTGATGCACGCATAGAGTGCAAAGTGAGCATCAGTCCCCAAATTGCCTCCGGGTCCCAGCTTGTGTACCAGAAATGCGAAGTCCTGGATTTCAAATGCCTCGCGGGCTGTTGAGCACTGCAGTATGAGTAGCACCTTTTCCAGTGTAGGTTGTATATACATAGATTTGATGAGCTCCTCTGAACAGCCATCCCTCACCCCCCATTGTGCCTCAGACATGGCGCAAGGTCCATCCGAAGCTCGTGAAGGTGGAAGTTGTACACTACACAGTTGGGTCAAAGGAAACAAAAGGCTTGCACGTACCCTGTTTTCCAGATCTTCTTTGCGGCAAGAGGACTTCTCACCAGCTGTATCAATCTAGGTCCGTGAAGGAAACATACACAGAACTTATCAAATAAAAATCAGAAATATATGGCGAGTGAAATCCCACGACATGAAGTGGACGCTGGCTCGACTCCAGGAGATGACGCCCGATTCCGTATGAGAACATCGCCTGAAGCAAACGAAAGAATCATGATTGACCCCGTGTAGTGGACGTGAGTCCCTGCAGTGCCTTCCTTCGATAGAAAGATTGCTCAAGAGGGTGCGAGTGCTGGGCACCATTTCCAAGTTGAGGTGACAGAATGGTTCGCAGCTTCACGAGTAATTTCTTTGACGTCTGCTACGGGCATACTGAGCCGAAAACTCAACTTACATTTCGTCCTCCGAACATGCTAGTCATGCACAAGGCAGGTGCCATACTATGACTTGAGACCGAACGTGTCAAATCCGGAGTTTCACAACTCCTGGGCAAAATATTTTCGTGTTCAAACAGCTTCTTGGACTCTGATTGATTGTCAGAAGACAGCCGGCAATAACACGTGAGTTCCCGCTATCAACATATCAAATTTGGGCCATGAACCTCGGCTTCTAGGAAGACAGTGGTGGCGTACTTCAACTTTGAGCTGCGGCTCTTCACTTGGTACGGACATTATACACAGCTCTGTTGCTCGATTCGTCCGAGACGTTCAAAATGACGAGTGAGCCTTGAAGATGCGGTTTACAGTGGTGATATTTGTAGCGCCATCTTCTTGCATGCATGGTACTGTGATCAGTCAAGTATGATTGTAAAACACCCTGAAGTTGTTCCACGGTTCAAAACCACGTTCAGCTCTTCAGGACCATATTAAACCGCCAAATAATTCCACCATTTGTTATAACGTCGTGTTCGGTTATAAGATCTATATTCGAATAAGCACCTCTGCGAAATCAGGTTCGGAAATGAAGCCCATGCATCACGCAAGGTGAAGTCAAACACGCAATTTTTTATCTTGCACATAGGCACAGACTGTCTGCTTGATGTTCTTAGCCTAAGATTCTAAACAAAGGTCTTACTATATCTACTGTGCCGATCAGTGCTTCAAAAGGTGTGTCCCAACCGCACCACTTGACGACATTCTTGATTTTTCTTCTACTGTACATTGTGCATAATCTAGCCTAATGTGAACTTACACATGCTTATAATTTGGCTATTTAGCCAGAGAGAGTCACAACCAGTAATTATATACAGACAGCATAAAAGCGAACTCTTGAATTATTGACATCTCGTTGATGATACGCATGACAAATACCAACGCTTCGTCGTTCACCGGGACAAAATCAAATTCACTCGTGAACAAGCTGAAGAAACTGTGATCTGGAAAGGATCGGCACTAGAAGTATCTGATGGAGAGCCGTCGGATAATATGTCCGTTTACTGCCAAATAAGGAAATAAATTTTCTATTAGGAGTCAGTTCATGGGCTTCCAGTCGCTCTAGAACATTCAGTATTGTGCTCAACAGTTTTTTATGATCGAATGGACAAGAAGGAACAGACTGAAAAGGCAGAACACCTGAAAGTTCATCCAGCTTTGCTTTACCAGAAATAGGTGAAATTCAACATGTACTAAAAATGATATTAGAAAGATCTATTCGTCAGGGATATTGTAGAACATAATTCGAAGCCAGGTGTCATCAATGACGATTTTGTCTATAATCTAAAAGCAAGTCATATTCTGTTACCCATGCGGTTGTTCATGAATGCAGGAAAAAGATAACAGGAAAAGCGTAGGAACACTCACAAGCACTCGAATTTTCAATGCGTCATTGAACCTGATCCGTGCATGATGAAGCCTGACTTCTGCCTTATCTGTTTGCACAACCAATAGAAGGGGTTAAAGAATTAATCCTGTATGAACTAACGAACGGAAGGGTATTATAAGAACAAAACGTATAATGCTAAGTATATACCGCCCATAGCCTTTGGACCATCAATCCTGTAAGCCTAGAAGTAAGAAAGAACCACTCACCATGTGGATCGTGCAAAAGGGTTCAGAAGCTGCAGTACTCCAGCATTTCCTTGAAACATATACACTTGAGCCGGTATATACTCATCTTCATCCACCGACTCCAGAGTTAACTCATTAGAGAAGCTGAACTTGCAGGTGGGCTGCAAAAGCCTGCATCCTTCAGTGCACTTTACGATCATGAGTCGAGCCCCGTATCGCATCTGCCATACCTTCAGAACATGTGTACAAGCGTATAAGATAAGTCCAGTCGGTTCACAAACAGTCGGTCACACCAATTGAGGTCAAAATCACGCAGGGCCTCAAGCTATATGTAAGACACTGGAGGGCTATTCTAGAAATCTAACATACGGATTCAAAGCATAGAGTGAGGTAGCAAGAAGCTTCGGTTATCGGTAGCATGGAAAGAAATATGCATACCTCAACGACACCCCTTCGAGGAGCGTGTATTGCCAGGCAGAGTTTGAACTCATCTCTGACGAATCGTCTCCTCCTCCTAGACTGCACAATCTCGTATTCCGCTCTTCCATCCACAGGTGCTTCCAGAAACACGCAGTGTGCTTCTCTATACCCCTGCGCAATTTACCTTATCTAAGACTTGGCTACCGTTGACGTGGAGGTATCTGAGCTAGATCAATTATTGCGCTGTCCACAGATTGACGAGTATATTCCCAATATTGATACATCTCTACTTCATCATCGCTAACTTGTCGTATTCTCTAGAGGTATAACATGCTGATTTCGAAAACCTAGGGTGACACTACAAGGTGATGTTGCAGAAGATTTCATTGAGAAATATTATCAACATTCGTAGCGTCTCTAGAAATCTTTAACGGAGAAAATTTCTGCTCCTAAAAATATTCAGGTCCATCATCATCCGAAGTTTGAAACAGATCACGAACATACGGAACAGAAAGAGAAACGACTCGTTAGTCGTTTCTCAGTTTGTACAGAGAAGAAGGGCAAAACGAGGGCACTTAAGTACGCAACCGGTTCTAGACCCAAAAACATCAATCATCATAATCTGGAATACTACCTTCCACAGCCGCACAACGACAAGAGCTTGGACATCGATCAATGATATGCGACCAAGAGAATCCGTAACGGCTGCCAACGAACCACTCGAGGACAGTGCAAGACTCAATCCCTTCCTCTGTTTGTCACGTAGAGTCGTTATCAACGTTGCTGCATCACAGTTAAGAGCTCCGGTGAAAAACGTGAACAACAATATCCAAGTACAAATGACTTGAGTTCTTCAACAGCTAACCTGCTTCCAGAGTTAACCCGAAATCAGGAACTGTGATTAATCTGACCATCAGTGCCGGGGGAAAGTCCTCCAAATTCAGAATGGAATGAAAAATGCCCAAAAAGCATGAATAGAGTCAGTTATAGGCAGGTATAAAGTACTTGCACTTACCTCGTCCAAAAGCCTGGGAGGCAACTTCTGTAGGTCTGTTCGCTTCCGACGTTGGGTCAGTTTTCCAAAATCTCTTGGTTAGATGAGAAAATGTCGAAATGGCAGCAGGCATTACCTTGTCGAACACGATACCTGCGAAGGAGTCTCTCTTCTCCCCTGACACCCTGTTGGCACGTAACGATGAGCTGAGCAATACAAATTGACAACTTCCCAGAGAATTGGAAAATTTGCGAAAAAAGTTTTGGAATGGACAATTGATCTTTTAAGGTCCTGCTTGTAGTCCATTTACCATTTACCATTAATCAAGTAAAAGGTGAGGCAAGAAGAGAAGTACCTGAACGCAGCTAGGGTACAATCCTCTCCAACGGTGAGTGCACAATAATGGCGTTTCAGCTGTCATAGAAGCGAATCTCTTTAATAAAACTGAATGTCCTGTCAGAAGCTACTGAAAATAGTCCGTAAACAGTAAACTCATTCCAATCGTCCGAGGATATACCTGATGCTCCAAAAGTGGAGGGGCCATGACGCATGCAAGAGCCCCATCAGCGATGTAACTAGATGCTGTTGACTTGCCCACGTTCCACATTTCATACGGCAACCGCAGGCTAAAGCTTTCGCTTCGATGCAGCTCTCCCGACCTTCGATTAACTCTATCATATCGCGCCTGGCACTTCCGTAGCACAGTCTGATACATAAAACAGTGTGAGTCTGAGTGTTGCCCTAAGCTGCACGTAAGTCACAAGCAAACGAATATCACAAACAGTTCAAACTGAAACCCTCAGTTTTCTTGCGGACAGATTACACCCTGACATGTGTGAAAGGTTGGACTGAACTTGCTAAGTCCAATACTTGTGGACACGACTCCTCATGTCTGTGAGACTTCCAACTGAACATCATACTTCACACCATTCCTTGTGGACATGGATTGTAGCTCATATCAGCAAACGATGCCGTGCATAACGGAGCTTGGTTATGCATGAAACAGTGGGCTCGAAAGCCTTCTAAGTCAGCACACATGAGAACAGAGTAAATTTGTTATCCTTACGTGAAGATCCACAACATCAATTCTCGCTATGGCCTTGGGAAAGACGAGGCAGACATCCTCAGAAGCGGTAAGACCCACAACAATATTCCCATCCTGTCGTGCTCGTAGTCGAAGCAGTGGACCAGAGTTGAATTGCTGCAAAAGACAGTAAATCCCAGTCAGAATATTAGTTTCTCCTCAGTAGTGAATGAAGGACTCTAATTACAACTCTATCATCACAGGAGTAGTGAGCTTCCTACTTAATGTGATCTTCAAAACATGTGGACGCAATCTGCTGAGCATGTTTACGAGCAGGACAACATCAAGAGCGGCGAAAATCAATCTCGAAAGTGAGTCAGAGTATATTCTCTCCTTGTAGAAAGGAGACTTGGTGCACAGGATAATGAGAGAGAAACTCGAAGTTGCATTACATTTCATTATCTTCCTCCAATTTACATCATCTCCGCTGATAGAAAATGTCAAATGTGGATTTGAATAATTGGCAATTTCTTCGTATATCTGCTTTCCCTGCCTCATTCCATCAAGTTGCCCCCAGACACAGCAACCGTAAAGAATTCTCCATCCAAGGTCTTTTCTTTATAAAACAGCCAGGATTTCCTCTTGAGAATAGGGATTCCGGAATGGAGTTTCAAATTTGAAGGGAATGTGGGGTCTCTTCCATTAGGCTCAGCTAGTTGACGATCAATGCAGAAAGACTGGAGTTAATTTCTCAGGCTTTACTCAAAACCTCAGCTTTCGCTTCACTGCTGTGAAGAGAGCAGTTTGCATTCATATTTCGAGGTCTACAGATTTATACGCAGTTTCCACACAAGTCTCAGTCCACTTTGCGGTTCACAAACCTCAATTTTAGACCATATATACATACCTGTTGAAATAAGAGGGTGCCCTGCTCCGTATAAATTCTGAGAGCGCCAGCGGACGTCCCCACTGCTAGGACAGTGAAATCGCTGAACACCAGCCACTCCATACTCGTCACATTCTCTTCGAACACATCAGGGTTTCCGACCCGGATGGTCACAGGAGTAAAATCACCGTGACGTTTCCATTTCAGTTGCATCACCAGAGTGTATTTTTTGGCGATCGCCATTTGGGACCACGTCATGGCGATTACCAGGTCCGGACTGTCCAACCATCCCACAAACCCGGCACCCACATCCTCCAGAGGCTCATTATCTGCGATCACCCAGCCGCAATACTGCACTCCCTTCACAGTAGCCATACATCCACTCTCGATCGATCGAAGAATGGACGAATGGAAGGATGCCGAACCCTAGGGACCGTCCTTCCCCTGGTCCTCGCTTCGATGACCTCTCACTTTCCTCGATGAAAATGGGGTCTCCGCGCACCCAATCTTGCTCCTTTTCCAGGCTCCAAGTTCCTCGCTACGACCCTCGCTCTCCTCGAGGACTACTGTCCCTCGACGGGACCCACCGCGGCGTCCATCGTGGGTCCCACCATCTACGCAGTACGCACTCCCATGTTCACACCAGGCCTCCAACTTCGACCGCATCCACTGGACCGTTTCTGTGGTCCCCACAAGAATCACTTCTTAGTAAGAAGTGAGTCCTCTCCTTCTCGTAAGAAGTTCTTACGAGAAGGAGAAGAGCACGTGCAGCTCTTACTTCCACTCACAGCGGTCAGATCAAATTGTTGTAATACCTGGACGAGATTGTACCGTCCGATGATACTGCGGGCGTCGGGGGGGCAAGACTTACTCTGGTAAATATAGAGTTCGTCTTAAGATTGGAGCCTTTTCGATCTGATGGGCGTATTTTGTCCTTGCGTTATTTATCACATCGTGTCCGTGGGATGAGGGGGGAGATACATCTCCCACCGTTAGATTGGAATGTTTGGCTGTTCAGACCAGTTTCTGTCGGCTCGGTTGTTACCCTCAGGAGGGTAAGATTAATTACAGAACTTACTCGCGAATCACGGGCCGCCAGAACACCTCAAACAGGACCTATGATGGTGACGCGGACTCGATCTTGTTGCCAAGTGCCTCAACCCATGCACGCCACGTGGTGGGCAAACCGAGAAGGAAAACCCCTCTCCAAGTATGCTCATTACTTATCATGCGAATCAACAAGACTGTCCGTTGGATCTGAGATCTGAGGGTGTAGATCTGCCTTGCGATTTCGCGAATCTAGCAATGATTCCCTCACTCCCGAGTATGGACTGAATCCACTCCATCTTTGCTTCGTATAAAGAGGACTGAGCACACACATCAAAATTCAACAAATTGTCTTCGATCAATATTGTGCTCTGACAGGATTCAAACGATTCAGGTGCATCAGTCTTGAAAAGTTACTGACTTCGGGCAAGGATTTCTTCTTATACGGATCTGACAGCATTCTGCAACAATGTCTCAAGGAGTGCCAGACAAGGAGGTGCAGCAGATGATCAAGGACGAGGAGAAGCTGATTCAGGAGGACCCACTTCACGACGTGAAGGAGGAAATTCTTCACGAAGTTGATGTCACGAAGAGCGTGCAGGACTCAGGCGAGACGTCGCCACCCCCTCAATCCGTTGCAGGGGAGGGAGTTGTGAAGAGCGATGTCGCACCCGTGTTTGCTGAAGAGTACAAGAAGGATCACGGGGCGGAGAAGCAACCGGAGACCAAGAAGGAGCAGTAAGTGAGTTCATCAGAATTGATTTCAAGCATAATGAGCGGCTGTTCTCCAAGCTCGTGATACCCAGTTGTCTTGAATCGGGAAAGACCAGACAGGTGAATTCGCTCGAGCTAGGGAGGCAAGAAACGCGGGGATTGTCAGGATTGGAAAAAGATTTAGTCTGAGATGGAAGTGTAGCCGCTAGATTGCATATGAGGTTTGTTTTGTCATAACTCCTGGATTCCTCACCAGGTTTGATCGCAATCGCGGTTGATGTAAGTAGCTTGTGTACATAAACATTGTTTCGCTTGTCTGCAAAATTTGTGTGGTCAGGATCTGGTTTCCTCCCATCTCTGCCTTTACTATGTGGCATCTTATCGTCTTTCAATAACAACACGAGCTCTTTGATTCTCCTCTTTCCTATCTACTAACGCTTCTCCATGAAGCCTCTATGCTGCTCCATTGCCGTTCTCCTAGTCTCGGCAGTACTAAGCTTCACATGTTGTCTCCATGTTTGTGTACCGTAATGGATTGTTCGTGCGCTGGGGATCCTGAAAATCGCAGTCGTGGATCCGGAGTGAGCTGAAAACTTTCTGTGTACTCTCTCATTAACAGTATAAATAAGATGTCGCTAGTAGGCATCCCTGCCGCAGACATCAGAGAATTCATTGCGCACGCGTTTAGCATTCTGCCGAACGTGATTTTCATTGAACTCATATTTTTGATCATTTTGTTTTCATTTTGCTGCATCCTTCTGTAAGGGTGTTGCAAAACGGGGAGGACATAAATGTTTGTATTTTGAGAGCAGTCTATGATAGTTTCTCGAATAATACACCAGAAAAACCGAAACGGTCAACTTTGATTGAATATCGTACGAATGGAACATTCCAATTTGCAGCCTTTATTTGCAAAATTGAAGGGCTTCTTACGAGAGAATATTGCCAAAAAGTGAGAACAACTTCAATCTTCAGTAAACGCTTAGAAATAAAATGATGACTTAATATAACATTATATAATGTGCATCAACAGTTAGTACAAATTTAAATATCCCGAGACGGGAAGGAAGTAGTAATTATTGAAAGTAGACTCTATTCTGACATGTTAGCAGCGATTAGTATATACATTGTAAGAAAGTTATTATTTCATAACAGTTTGTGACGAGTAAATGCCACTCCTGAAAATTATAGGAACTTGATCATCCCCATCACTAGTATTGAAAGCGTCTTTGCGAAAAATTGCGTTTGGTTGTGTAATCAGCACTAATCACTGCTTCCTTTCCTTGATAATCAGCGGTTATGATAACTTCGTCAATGTAGCAGTTCGTAGAGTGAGTGGTCAATTCCGACGATACGCTCGTCACGCTGGATTCTACCTGTTTGTCAATCCATACTGTATTACCACGAGATGTGAGAACAGCTTTGTTAAATCTGGATAATATGTAGAAAATTCAGCGTAGTTTCTGTATGTTAATCTCTTGCTACCTACAAAACAGTGACAATCAAATTTTGACTAAATAAAATCATCCTTTGCTACACCCTGCCTCTGATTGTCACCGCTTGTTGCATTGAATAACGAGGAGCCACAACCCTCTCCCGCAAAATGTACATACCACACCCATCTATAGACTTATTCCAGTGTTACGCACTCTGGATATTCTGTATCTCCAATGCCTCTGATTTATTCTCGTCCGGGGTGAGAATCTTCCTAAAATAACCCTCCAGACATCATCAAAGTCTCTATAATGTGCAACAGCACACACTACTAATCAGGGCCATACAGCTCTCAGAAGCTCAAAGCTGAAAGCAAAGGTGTCCAAACGCTGAAAATCATGAACGTAAACAATTGGAATTAAATCCTGTAACATTACGATCTCTTTAGTTCCAATCTCGAAGCAGAGAACTCAAACCGATCAACTGTAGCACTTGCAATTCCAGCAATCTCCACGAAGAAAGCGTCCATCAGGCACACGGTATGTACAATGCGAGTCAATTTGAGATGAACTATGATTTGAGACTGAAAACAACACGATAAGATCTTTTGTGGACATTGATGATTTTCGTGTCAACAAATACCTACTCCAGCAAAGGCTGTCTTAAAAACCGGGATGCTTACGTGTTGTCGATTGTAATGTCTTGGTTCACCGTGACTTTTGGTCAAGACTTGCTGAATAGATTTGAAGGTCAAAACATTGCACTGATCTACTCCTTTACGAAGTGCTCAAGGATCGAGTGACGACAAGATGGACTACGCACGGCATGGACGAAGAACCCTCGAAACAGTGCTAGCTCTGGAGTCCTTCGATTCAATCGATGTAAAGGTCTCCTGAATTTGTATAGTCACATCCTAATGCTCATTAAGACTTGACTGAAAGGGTACACCTGTGGACAGACAAGCAGCAACATTGATGTCCTGGTGTAATTCCGTTGTAATTAAGATTCATCGGTCAACTCCTGAGTGATTTCAAAGTCTACTGGCTTATTTTACAGCTTGTAAGGTGGCACTAATCAGACATCCGTGATCAATTTCTGTGCATATATGCACAGACCCATTCATACGCATCCCATCATGCATCAACAAGAGATTTTCAACTGTAAAATGCTGTAGACTTTGACCTTGGCAATCCCTCCGAATTGACCGGGTGTTTTGACTTTACTCCGGCAGGAAAGGCAAGGACGTTCGATAATTAGCACAGAAGCCATCCGATGAATTACCACCTGCGAATTCAACAGTAAAACTTAAAAGGTGCAAAAGTTGGCCTTTCGATGCCAGCATTATTTATTCACTCAGTCGAGCAGAAGTAATGAGTGAGCGATGAAAAGGAAAACAGGGCATTCAGTGCTAAATGCACCCATTGCTAAAGTTTGACTTGAGGATGAAAGCTGAGCCGCCTTGCACAAGCCTTTGCATGTCATACTGTAAATCAACAGGTCTTGGTAAAATCAAAGCTTGATGTCAGTGATTAATTATGGTGAAAAAAGGCACAGCATAATTTTAGTTTCTTGGAAGCTCTGTGGATTCCAGACGAGCAGCATCTGGAGCTGTAAGTGCAGCGGTATACTTGTGTGAAGATCCATTATCATGTCTTCGATTACGGGTGACGTTACTGAAAGCCAAGGAAACGATTTGATTGACCTTACATCGATGGCTGAGCCAAGATTAAAAACCAATTGGTTGCCGAATTTGAAATCTAGTGCGCCATGTGTAAGACCTCGTTGTTTATGGTGTCAATTTCTTGCCTTCATGCGAAGATATTCGTCGAATTATGAATAATGCATCCACTTGAGCACGAGATCTACATCTCTGGCGTGTTCACTTGCTGTAACTACAGTTTCTAGTATCTGAGTGAAATAGCCTTTTGACTTGACACCGTGTATCACAGCAACATTCGACAAGAAATGTCATAAGATAAGCATCGACTGTTGATCAGAACAGAAGTGGTCCATCCTTGCAGATTAATATCCTTAGGTTGGAAGATGTCGAAGTCTTGACATCCTACATTTCACATTTATACTCGAGCAAGTCTTCTTTTGAGGGTGATATGAAGAAGTGCCTCATATTATACCCGAGCTTTATTCATTACAATATTATAATGCTTTACAAAGTCAATGTTACCACACTAGTGGTAAAAGACAAGAAAAAGTCTTCAGTTACTTGTGAATGTACATATCATAAGCAGCTTAGAGTTTGACAAATTTCCCGTCAAAAGCCACCGATGTGCAGTGTCGAAGACTTGAAATAAGTTGATATGATTGCGCACCTGTAGCTGGAAACAGCGTAACACAGACTTTCGAGCTCTATTATCGTTCATAGCATTTGCCAAATATCATGATAAGATTGCGATTCCATTGAAGATATGCCAATTGGGGTCAATTCTATTGTGGATAGTGTTTAGAAGGAATTGTAATATGGATTCTGCGAATGTTTACAAGGAATGACAACTTAAATTAGAGATTTCAGACTCCTGGAAAAGATTTTGACACATTGTTCTAAGACCTTAAAGCTGTATGCGAGATTTCACAGGAAGTTTGTCATTCGTGTTCATTAAGACAAAAACTAAGATTTCTTTGACTACCTATCTCCTAAACGGGAAACCCACTTGAAGATCTAAAAGGCCACATCCGAACTCACCTCTAACAGTTTCGAAGGTCAAGGTGGCAGTCAAGTTGTAAAGCGTCCTCCGTTCCAGGGCAAGGAACCAACGGTATTCTAAATAATTTTGTTTTCAAGTATAGAAATTCTGATTTCCTTCGATGTATTATAAGTGAAAAAATCGACTCATTCAAGATTTATTTTAGTATATATACACACATATATGATTGAGAAAATAGATATAGATATAGGTTGACCTCTCCTCCGCTTCGATGGTCGCTCGGTCGTCGACAGCTTGAGACTCGTCGTCCGGATCGATGAGCTGCGACCCTTTGAATGCTTGCTTGTGCCTTCGCATGATCAATGCATCGACTGCTTTGCCGTCCGAGATCCTTTCCGCCGCACTTTTCTCTAGACCACTGCGTTTTGTATCGTCCATCAGCTTGTTCTCACCCGGAGGCCGACATCCTTTCCTCTTGTGATAGAGGTAAAGGGCTTCATTCAACGTCTTCATGCATTCGATGCTCAACCTATCTCTCCCCTCATCGTCTTCGGTGTCAATGTCTAAATAGATATCTACTTAGACATTAAAATAGTCATCAGTAACTGTTGTAATTACCCTGTTCCAGCATGCACGGGTGAATGGATCATAGACAGCAAAAATCCTGTACGAGTATGATTCCTAAGAGGGGCTGGTTCCTTGAAGAACGATCTATTTGCTACTCTCGAATATTTTTTCAAGGAAGGCGACGATGAACATGGTTTGTAAAAATCTTTTTTTTTTTGCAAGCAAGTGGACGGTCGGTACTTTAGAATCTTGCGATCATTAAACAAGAGTATTATCAGACGAGTCCAACTTCATCAACTTAAATAAATCACAATGTCAGTACTATAATTACATATATTAAGTTCGAATTCTTACTTGGATTGAGATGAAACATCAGGTGAAACTTCGTTGAATAAAATTAAAATGCTCGCAAACTTCAACTAATTACTAAAGTTCTACAAACGAAGTTCATTTTATACATCTTTTCTGGATTTCATGGCATTCAGTACGCTGTGACATTTAGTCGTACTGAACACACTGTTATTACTTTCTTTAATAACAGGAACCACTTTACTCAAAACATTTTTTGGCAAAATTTGACTTCCGCTCATGCTGATGGGGATGACCATGAAACTACCTAAACGATTCGCTGGTTGAAGTCTTTTAAATATCAACCTTATGTTCAAACGTGAAAACGAAGCAGTAAAGCAGTTAGCTTTACAACCCTCGCATAATAAACTGAAAGGATCCATATCGCGAGTTCACGACGCATTTCATTTAATGTCAAAGTCAAGAGTTTGAAAACTATGCTTCATCTGGTCATTGCCGGAACACCCGTACCGTCATTAGATTGTCAGGACATAGCTTCTTGTGCAAAACTGGTCGTACTGTGGGTACATACTTAAGACAGGAGTTATTGCAAATAAGTCCTCTGCTTCCAGTATGATGTTACTTCATCTGCAACAGCTCAATACAATGACCACATGCAACAGTACCGGATGAATTGTTGCTGCCAATGGACCTGTAGGCTCCAGCTTCAAGTTCCATATAATAGTCAATAAGTTATTGAGTTCTGACGAGTGCAATTCAGATTCGATGTCAGAACAGTTTCTGAAATGGCGAACTGCACTAATTATATTACAGATGCTGTACTGGTCACGTCCCGGCTGTCATTTAAAAACTTTGACAATATCACCTGGTCTTGGGTCAAGAGCAAAATATGCTCTTGAAGGAGCAGCACAGCTCCCCCGCCTGACGCACCACTTGCACGACCACAAGGACTACTAGAACTACGAGTTCAGTGACCTTCACGTCCTGTTTCATTCGTAAGTTCCCGCAGATCAGGACTCATATTTTCAAAATCATGATGTTCAGAATAAAGACTAGCAAAGAGCTACTCCTCATTCCTAACCGATATGAGGAAAACAGAAACTCCCGTCGCTGGAATTAGATGCGACATTGAGCATTGCATCGGAGCGCAAGAACTTCGACATGTTTCGAGATTGGACAACATAGTCCAGTGAATGCAGTCGGAAGTGGAAGCTGCCATGCTCGTCTCTTCATGATTGAGATGGCATCATCAGAACTTTCAATCATCTAATTGAATAAGCAGGCATGATCTCATTTATTATAGACTATCAGTTGCAACCCAAATTGTGCCGATGAACAGGACATGTACGTCGAAGAAGTTTGGATGCTCTTTTCCAGTTTCTAGATATATCTAGGTTGATCCTCATAGCTAAATGTGCTCATCTTGCGCTGCCCTGTCTCAGATTTTGAAGCCGAGAGCCGCCTTCAGCAACGATTGCAGATATGAAACGGAGCGCTTTGGATCTGGAGTGCGGCTCCACTACTTGCTCGAGTGAGTTACGTAGACGATCGAGCACCATCCTCTCCGTCTTCATGGCGATAATCTCGCTCATCGCTCTCGGCCTATTCTGGTGGGCGTTGGACCTGCGTTTGCGCACCAGGGCCGAGTACAAAGAGTATGAGTTAAGCCTTCCTGGAGAGTCCGAGTTTATCAGATCTGGCAATCTGAGATACTTCTGAAAATACGAGACATTCTCATCGAGGTGGGCTTCACATCGACCAAATACCCGAAAGCCACAACTCTGGAACACTCCAAATCTGTTGGCTAGCTCAGAACTCGCCCCATCCATCCTCATCAAAGTAGATAGAGGTGATTCTCAAGTTGAGCCACATTATGCAGTCTGCATGGAAAGCAAACAAATTTGCATATTAAGCGCGCAGACGTAGGTAACGAAGGATCTGTGAATATTTTTGAGCTGCCCCGACCGACAGGTTTGCAATTTTACACTCTCCGGACAATGAGTTTCAATTGGCTTGGATCCTCTCCAAACTTTTGATCGAATAAATTCTTGATGGCATGAGTTCTAAAACCCTGAGCATGACGTAAGACTTCCTTCTGATTCCATTGTCTGATCATAGCTGCTGAAGATTGGTCGAATGGAGACCGTTATATATAAGCAACGTCAGTACGCTTCGACCTTCTGCTACGTCTTCCATGCGCACGACGTTGCTGTGACTCTTGACAGATTCAAAGCCCTTTGGAGTATAGAATTTGTCAAAAGTCACCTTGGGGTTGAATTGGCCCACATATGATTCAGGGCGAGCTCCAGATTATGAGTTCGGATTTTATCCGAACTCAGCTTGTGTTGTCTTCCCATCCTTTTGATTTTGCACATTCCTCGTTCGCGTAGTTTATTATTCCCTTTCTCTATATGCGTTGTGCATCTTCATGTCACTCCGAATTTTGCTTCTGGTATTTCTTTTTCTGAGCTTAAGTGTGCATACATTTGTAAATGGTACGAAAGAGAAATATTACAGTAGGGGTGCTGTACGCAGAGTGGAAGTTAGAGATTAAATGCTATCTATAGAACTCAGCAACGAGATTGATTTCCTGTTCAGAGAGGAAGGTCATCGTAAAGTAGATTCCTATGTGCCATGTACATAACCATAATAAATGTATTGAAAATATTTTATATTTTCAAGATATTCAAAAAAATAAGTAGAAATTTCCAATCTCAATGATGTCTGGCATAAAATTCTATTTATAATATATTAAGAAAAATGTGAATAGCTGACATAAAATACAAGGTCCGCATCATTTTTTATACGGGGACTAAATTGTACACGTGTATGAAAGGTTTGTGGATTACAAATTGCTATTATTACATAAAAAATAAAATTATATTCAACACAAAAAGTCACCAAAACTGTTTATTGACGAACTCAAATGAGTTGCCATTTCATAAACCGTGCATACTGTTCTGTAACATTGTTTCATTATATATTTATTTTTTTAAACGGGTAATGAGCTACTTAATTGCACACAGTCAGTATGTACGGACCACTAATTAAATGCATAGGATCCAGACTACCCTTCCTTCAGTACTTTTATCACATTGATATGATAATCGAAGAATCTGTGCAATTAAGAAAGCAAAATGTGCTCGAATAATTAACTTTTCAATGTAGAATATCAATTAGTAAGAAACATATAACAAAGTGGCCAGAGATCTCTGTAATTTAAAAATCTAAACAGCGGGAGATAAAACAGTTCCCAAAAAAACATAAAGATCAGTCCTCCAACAGCTATGCTGCTAACACCAGCCTCCCCTGTTCCAGACCTCTTCGTTGAGAATCACGGCAGTGCTTGCAGCGGCAAAGCCTACGAGAATTGAAAGTATGGCGAAGATGGTTAAGACAAGTGCCTAATGAGTGCCTTAAGTTGCAACCAGCTCAACAACGTATTCTTCTTCAACTGGGAGCTTAAGTGCCTGTATTTTAAAGGAAGTTGGCATGAGGACCACCTTAAAGGAAAGATACACGAACATTGTGCTCAAATCTGTTCACTTATGATCGTCCTGTGCTGAGCGACTGCTCTCTCTCCATCTTTAGCAGAATTCCAGACTTGTGTACCTGGTCGGACTTAAAGCTCTTCTTTCGTAATCCAAGTGACCGCTTTATGTGTCCAGGCGCGAGTGCAACCAGCCTCTTCAAGATGAAGGCCAGATAAAGTATTACGGAAATGTCGTAATCGCTTCAGACCAAACCACGACTCTAGTCTTGGGAAGAAATAAAATGCCGAATACGATGGAAGCTCCTGATCAAACAAAGTCCTGATTTGAAAAACGTATTCTCGACTACGTACAGGATAACGTTCGTCAGATCGTGTGATAGATCAGGCCTGTGGCAAAGTCAGACAGATGGTCGAATCGTATGGTGTTTATATATCGAACAAGAGACTGTGCCTCGTAACTATACATAGTTTTTTTTCCATTCGACAGGACAGGGGAGCAGATTGGGAGCTCTCTCCTTTCATATCTAAAGCATTCACTATCAAGCGTTCTTATTCCATTTCCATGATCTGCGAAGGCGACAAAAGTTGTTCCACAAACCACTTCCTAGTGCGTTTCAGATTTCTGATCCTCTTATTTCTACACTACGTTAATATATAGTCACCATACTCTGGAGTTACTGAACTGATGTATCCTCCAGATTAGTCAGTGGGTCTAATCAAGGCGAACACACAAAGATCACATACATATGCCGACCAAGCAGACGACGGAACAAGCTGTTTTTTCTCAGGTTTCAAACTAAGGCACCAGACAGTTCAAATATCTGCAAGTCATCAAAGGTTTTACCAGAATATGCACCTAAACGAGGAAAAGCTCAAAAACCTACAAAGAAACAAAGCAACACAGGATTGCCAACCGAGGGAAAAGCAAATCTGCTAAAGCTGAATATTCTTGAGTGGCTTACTTAAAAAATCCTTCTCATTTTGCAAATGGAAATCGTGGCAGAGATCTTATAATAATCTTCTAAGAGGTGAGATATGGTAAGATCGCCGTGAAAAACAGGAACTGAACATGTCCCAGCTTCAGTTCAAGCACGGATCTCATGGAACTTATTTGTTGACATAGACGACACAATTCAGAGGAATCCGAATGAGAAACAAAACCAATATGACATTCATGGGGTTCATGAACGTATGTCATCCAGCCCACTGGAGTTGCTGTCACCCAATCTTGCTCGTTGCAAGAAAGACAAAAAACGGGACAAAAGCAGGTAGGGTAATTTTAAGCTTGAGATTTAAAAAAAAATTGATGGACAAGAAAACAGACAAGTGTCTTGTACCATGACACCTAACAACGCCTGCAAACTAATTTCCCGAGTATGGGCCTGTATGGGATACGTGAAGAACATAGATTGACTAGCATTGCCTGCGACTTTAGATTCCCAGACACGGGTGGCCTCTGAGGACTACATCCTATGAAGATTAATCAGCCTAATCATTCTTCTTCAGCATTTCGCCCAGACTGTACCCGCCTCCTGTCTTCACACGTTTGGGTCCCAACTTCCCCATAATGAAAGACGCGATGCTTGGAAAGTGCTGACGCAAATACACCATTGCTAAAATCGGCTGCTCCGCTATCCAGGATTCATCTAGCTCATGGAAGATCGACTTCATGATAAGCTCTACAACTCTGTCCAATGATTGACGCGGGTCACTTGAGGTTGGGTCTGTCTTGACAGGACCTGGGCAGATGAGCGACACCTTGACGCCAGTGTAACCGATCTCACTTCTCACAGCATCGAAATATGCATATTGTGCGGACTTAGAGGCGCTGTACACTGACTGACCGGGTGCTCCGATTTTTGCTGCAACACTGCTCAGCACAGCAAATTGACCACGGCCTCTCTGTGCCATTTTAGGAGCTAGAATCCTCGTCAGCGTTATTACACCAATAACGTTCACAGCGAAACTTGTTTTGGTGGTCTCCTCTGATATCTCTGAGTATCCATGTTTTGGTCTTGCAGCTGATGCATTGTGTACCATGATGTCAACACCCTTTCCATCAAAAGCAGCCTCTGCCTTCTCTACAGCTTCCCTGAGGACGTCTTCACTTCCAGTAACGTCCAAAGGTAGCAACACAACAGAACTGGGTGCATGCAATCCTGAAAGTGATGCCTTGACTCGTTCCAGCTCTGGTAACCTTCTTGCAGACAAAATCAGCTTCGCTCCATGACTGGCAAACTCCTTTGATAGGGTCTCTCCAATGCCTTGACTGGCACCAGTGATCCAAACTACCTTGTCTTTAAATGCATTGGGTGGTAAGGGTGCCTGGCGTAGTATAGTGAGATCGCCATCGGCTTTTGCAAAGAAGTAGATGCCCCACAAGAAGAACGCCAACCCCACTACTAGGAGCGAGATGGCGAAGTATTCCATGCTTCAAACTGATCTTCGTATGTGAAGTTAAGAGACGTTTGATCTGCAAGGAACATTCAAAGAGTCAGTCAAGAGGTCACGCATATCCAAGCTATTCAGTTTAGCTTGTCTTCACACTTTTCTTCTCTTGACATCTTAGGATGTCCATGACTAGACCTCTCATCGAAAATGTACAACCAACCTGGCTAGGAATTACATCGTTTCCTTCATGCAAAAACTATTTCCATATAACTCACAACAACCGTTCAGATTTACCCAGTGCTCTGCAATTGACTTATCACATACCCCACATCAACATTACTCCCACATACCTATGACTCATCGACAGCAACATCAATAAGTTCTAAGTCCACTTCCTCCCAGAAAGTTACTTCAAATCGATAAACTTACATCTTACTGGCCATCTACGCGCAAGAAAAGGGACTCTTTGATCCAGAATCGAAAATACAGTTGGGCTTTTCCCACCAAGCCCACTTTTTCTACTAGATACAGATTAGATACGCGGAGAAGGCACAACTACTACAAAGGGTGACTGGAAGCAAGAGAAGGAATCAGGAAGAAGCACTATAAGTTACGGAATGTCTATAGATTCTCAGTATCGCAATATGTTTTGAAAGACTACGCAATAATTTACAACGAGATAATCAGGTCTAAAAAGCTACACAGGAGAACAGAACTTACACTCAAATGAGTAAAATGCTAACTACACTTGGGTTTGTTCAGACTGGACTAAATGGACGGATAGACTCAAAATCAATCAGGTTGTCACAAAATTTTCCAACTTAGAGTGCTATTAAGAAAAAGCACGTTTTAGTGGTAGAAAATTTCGGCCCAAAAAAAAAAAACTTTCCAATTACCAGCGCTCCGGACATTAACAGATGCTAGTACGTCCATTCGTACATCGCAGCACACCATAACTATATCGGTCTGAAACTTTTACATATTTGAAGTACGAAGTGAGCTTACGGTTTCAAGGGCAGATAAACAGATGAGATAGAAAGGGAAGCAGCTGCCACAGCTCAAGTGTTTTAGCCTTTGACGACCTGAGCAGTTGGCCAACTTCGAGCACTTAACAAATGACTGTGGAGCACTCTGTACTGAGAGTAGAATGAACATCGAGCATACTTTTCAAATCTTCAGTTCTATCTCTGTAACATGAAGGATCAACCTCAAATGGGAGCAAACTCTCAGAGAAATTAGACCCTGTCAACAACAATCGTATAGATTTGATTAAATTGTAGTGCGACGGGTCAAGCAAAGGCAGAGAGCACCAAAGTTGAAGCACACCTTGAGCTACGAGCTGTGAAAACAACCCGATGACAATTATGAACAAAAAAAATACAAGGGCTTATGCAACCAAGAGCAGCACGTGCAAGGATCCTGTTATCGAAAAACTGGCAAAGGAGGCGTCGCTGTTCTCAACAGAAAGCAAGTTCCAGAGGAAACTATTCACATTTCTCCTCGTCGTCCCGGTTCAAAAAGAACCAGTGCATGCTGGATAAAACTTTCACCCTAAATTCACTCGCAATAAATCGAATCGCCTAGCGTCACCAATCTTCCACACTCAATGATCGACTGGAACAGAAATTCAAACGAACTCAAAATGAGAATCCGAATCATGCGATCGATCCCCAGAAAACCAGGGGCAAACCAACCACGAAACCTCGTTTAGCTACATTTATGTCCACTGCGAAAATATGTGAACACAATTCCAGCACTCACCTCTTGAGACTGTGTGGAAAATCTCCAAGAATTGCAGACGGAGATGCCCACGACGTGACGAAGAAATGGTGACAGCCCTTGGTCACTGGAGTGATTCTTGTACGTTGCTTTTTCGACACATCGATGCCCACTAAACTGAAGTACACCTTGGCCTGCCAACGTCAGCTGGTCATCCACGTGGCTGGCTTCGTGAGTAAAATCCATGGTGGGTAGTAATTAATTGATTAGATAGTGGCATCTCGGTTTGACTTCTCCCAACTGCAAACGGTTAAAATGTAGACATGTCACTAAACAAGCTCTTGTATCCGCGTCTGAATTTCCCTTCCTTGTTTGAACCTGGATTCGCGCATGATTTACGATTAATTTATAACATTTCTGGATGGCGTCATCCGGGATAATGCTTCAGGTTTTACCAAAAGAAAACAAAAAGTTCGTTGAGCTCGAGATTCACAATTAGAGTGGATGGGCTTCATGTGAAGAATGCATCAAACCCAATAAAATTCTCAATATGCGACTAAAGGAACGAGGACAACATCGGACACACTATGGGACATCATAACAGAATAACCTATATAATGTGTAATGATATCCTATATAGGTTGGTATGTAATCATACATATGATGATAGTCAGCGCATATTGCTCTCGGTTAGGCTTGGCCACTGTCCGGGAAATGTGCGGACCGGTTAACCGGTAAGTTAACCGGTCGGCATTTTGCCATATCGGTTAACCGAGGTTTTAACCGGTTAACCATCTGTCCCGACCCTACGTGGCCGGTGGGAGGGGCCGGAGGATTCATTCACGAAGGAGGAATTGTGCCATGGCTCGTGGGTGGAAGGCCTTCGCCCTCCAGGGCATCGGTCAATACATTCAAACCTTGTGCCGGTCCGTTTAGTATGTGCCTTAACTTAAAATATACTATAACGAACGCAAACAAGCCCCGGAGTAGAACATCACGAAGAAATCCATGGTTTTAAAAAAAAGCTAAACCAAACAGTTGTCCTAAGTTAAATCTTATAATTAAGGACATCAAAACGGACTCCTTGAATAATTGATCCATGGAAATACATTGAAATAACAGGTATTGGAAAATATTAGAGCCAAAAATAATGTGTGAGAGCCGTAGTAAAAAGACTTTTCCTGTAACTGTAAAAAAAAATAAAAAAAAATTACGTGAGGACTCAAATGAGTACCCACTCGGACGGTTGAAAATGTTTTATTGAAAAAATATTTTTCAAAAATCATGATATATTTACTAAAATTGAAATATGACTAAAAAATTTTATTGTGAAATTTTCATGAAATTTTGAATCTAAACTCTATTTGAGTCCTAGAATACACTATACAAAAATGAAAAAAATATAATAAATTTTCATCTTAAATTTTAAAAATCATTGTTTGACACTAATAAATTAGACAACTGATCTCTATATATTATAAATTAATTATATTTAAATCAGAATATTTTAAAATCTATGCATTTTTTTATGATTTTAAGTTTTATTTTTTCCAAGATAAAGATTCTGAAAATTACATTGAAAATAATAATAAATTTGATAAACATGAGTTAAAATTTTCAGTAACCATTTCTTGTATTATTGAAATATATGAAAGATCTGAAAAAATTAAAAGTGATAAAATATTGAAACAATTATTGTAAATATGTATATTACATCGATGTAAAATCTGAACCGTTCAATATTAGTTTAAGTATGTATCCAACGTATATAATAAATATTAGAAAGATCTAACGGTCAGATTTGATTTTTTTTACTTTACAAAGTTCATAAAACCTGAACTAGTGTAAGAATTTGGAATAAAAACAACTAAGTATTAAAGATATGTAAGTAAAGTTAAACGAAATGCACATGAAATAAAATTAAGTATTGATTTAAATATTTTCTATATTATAAATCACATCTGAAAACAATGAAGACATATAATCTACATTGTAGAATTTTTTTGTTATTTTTAAAAATAGGTAGATTATTTAAATCTCATTTCTTATATTTTGATTCAATTTCCATAAAATCTTGATATTTTGACACCATCTAAATTAAGAAAAATATATGTGTTGATTATTGAGAAAAAAATGTTCCAATTTGGAAATATATTAAAAAAAATAATGAAAAATGATTTTTTTATTAAAAAAAACCCATAAATTGTTCTTTAGTGAATAGAAAAAACAATCCCAAGAATTAACATACATTAAATGTAAAATTTAAAAAATATTCAAGTACTAATTGGCAAAAAATGAAACCTTGAAATATTTAATTCATATTTAAAACAGAAAAATGACTTCTTTTGTGGAAAAATATATCAAAATCAAAATTGGACGATTTGAGAAGTCTATAAATTATAATAAAACATAAAGAGTTGAAATTTATTTAGAAACCACAAATTGAAGATGAATAGATAATATTTTCAACCTAATTAAATTTTGATGCACTCAAAGATAAAAATTGTATATATGAACTATGTCAAAAGTGATTTTTAGCATATAGATAGAACTCAAAAGAAAAAAGAAAAATATTCAAGTACTAATTGGCAAAACATGAAACCTTGAAATATTTAATTCATATTTAAAACAGAAAAATGACTTCTTTTGTGGAAAAATATATCAAAATGAAAATTGGACGATTTGAGAAGTCTATAAATTATAATAAAATATAAAGAGTTGAAATTAATTTAGAAACCACGATGGTTAACCGATTAACCATCGGTCCGGACCCCTACGTGACCGATGGGGAGGGGCCTTAAAAACCAAAAATTCTCGATGGCGGAGGGAAAGAGGTGGGCCGCGACTCGAACTGAGTTGTACCAATTCGTGAAAAAATTTTCTCGCGAATTTTTTCACACTAGATCACGAATTGGGTACCTCGCTGGTCTAATTCTGCTGCCATAGGAAATTTTTGTACTAATGACATACCGATGGTTAACCGATTAACCATTGGTCTGGACCCCCACGTGACCGATGGGGAGGGGCACTAAAAACCAAAAATTCT
Source organism: Marchantia polymorpha subsp. ruderalis (assembly GCA_037833965.1). Classification (NCBI taxonomy): domain Eukaryota; kingdom Viridiplantae; phylum Streptophyta; class Marchantiopsida; order Marchantiales; family Marchantiaceae; genus Marchantia; species Marchantia polymorpha. The sequence goes on along the minus strand of AP031351.1, from coordinate 26,215,183 downwards.
CGATGGCGGAGGGAAAGAGGTGGGCCGCGACTCAAATGAGCCCACGGCTGGACTTTCAGAGTTCAGCGACTCGAGATGAGTTGTACCGATGTCAAACAACTTAGATTCTTGAATTCGGAGGGGATGGTGCAGGCCGGGCCTCGGACGCGGATTCAGTGTCAAAGATCGGTTTCTCGGCGCACAGAGACTTGTCTTGGACGAGGAATCGGCGAAGGCGGGGGATTACGTGGCGCCCTCGGCCTCGGCGTTCATGTTCTTGACCGAGGAGCGGAGGCATCTTACTAAGCGTGAGTTATGATATTTGGAAATTTTTTTCCCAGACCGGTTAACCGTCGGTCCGGACGGGACCGTGGCCAAGCCTACTCTCGGTTAATTTTGTGGATATTTTTTAAAATTCCCCACTGTGGAGTGTTAGTTGTAATCATTGATTGATAACAAGATGTTGAAGCTAATGAAGTGTTCAAGAAATTGATATAGGATTTATAATAAATGATTATACAAATTAAAAAATAACCCAATAGATAACAAGAAAGTAGTATTCAAATTTTTTCACATATAGTAAAGTGTGTTATTATCCAACTAATGTGTACTTGCTGTAATATTCAATTAGATTTTGAATTAGATTATGTATTTATAATCTTTTTCTATAGAAATTTGAAATAAAAAATATACATGAGAAAACTAGTTGATTTTTACAAGAGAATTCATGATACATTGACTTATATATTACTGAAATAATCATATATATTAAAACAAACTTATGGATAATAAAATAAAAATTATGTTGAATTCATAAAAACACAAGAATTGTTATTGAATTTATATGATCCATGTATATACATGAATAATAAGATATTAATCTCATTATTTTAGTATTCACATGGATTCTACACTCATTTTGGCATATAATAAAGTAGATGTTAATAATGGCAAGAATCAATCAAAATATACATTTAAGATGAAAGACTTGGATAAGTCTAATAAGATATTTCTATTTAAATTTTAAGAAATTTCATAGAAATTTAAATAAGATAAATTATGATTGCGTCAAGGTACATACATTCAATTATTGCTTGATACATTTAACGTGACAAACTCTGAAGGAAAAAAAAGAATTGTGGCACATTTCAGGCTTTCAGCAACTCAATGTCTAATAAATGTCGCTGATGAATGATAGATGTTGTCAATTTTGTATTACAAAGCAATGTAAACCCTAATGTACATGATAGCATGCAGAATGCATGATATAGTCTTACCTATATGAAGTCAAGATGAAAAAATATATATCATATCAAATCACCAAGGAAGTGAAGTTGGATGGTGAAATTTTGAAATATATTCTCATTCAACTCAAGATTATTAAAGACTATGGTATTTTTATTATGATTAATCAGACAATGTGAAATTTCTTCTTAATTTGATGTTTATTATGAACAAGATCTAAAAAACTAGATATGTATTCACATTTGATGATGATGTATGCTTTAGTTGGAGAATTATTTTGATGAAAATGTAGCTCAATTCACACCAAAAGCTAAATATGCAATACCAAAGGTAGCAACAAAAAACCTTATTTGGTTGAATAAATATATCATTGAGATTGAAATTAAAAATAATCAATCTTTTATTATGACAGTTAGAATGCACTTACATTTTTGTTGCAAATTATACAATAGAAAAAAGTGTAAAACACTTAAATCAAAATACCCTTACGCACTGCTGGCTGCTCGAGTCTCATCACGCAACATCGTCTTGTTGGCTGGTTTAACCTGGATAATACTCGCACTTACATTATCTATGTGGAGGACACATTGCCGGACTAGCAAGAGATGGGATGGAATACGCTCAATGATTATCTCCAAGAAGGAAACAACCTTCCATTTATATCCAATCTATGGTATGTTTGGTACGGGAACTTGGCGCCATCCGCCTCTGTACAAATTCTGATCACAGACGCTGACATTTCAGATGTCCAGATCAAGCTGCTGAAACTCATCCACATCTCCTTGTGAGGACACCCATGCCACACCATTCAGAAAGTAGAACACTACAACACTACACGCTCTTACCAGAGAGTGTCCGCAGGAACCGCTGAGAGACACGGCAAACTCGGACAGATATGAATCTAATGCAATGCAAGACAATCTGTCAATTTGAATCTCACGCGAGGGGAAAACGATAGCTCGCAGAAATACATCACATCGTTTCTAGTTCATATGAGGAATTGACGATACCAGTATTAAGTGTTTTGGCGACCTTAATCAAAGACTTTCAGTCAGGAAGAGCGGTTGATGCGTGTTCGGCGATATTACGTTACAAGCCAACAGTGAATTAACTAAGCTTCCCCGCGATTATCTCTAGCTTACCTCACCTTCCCCCAATTTCTGACTACGGCTTCCATTCCAACTTCGACCAATATGAACGCATCGCGTGACAATTTCTTACTTATGTCGGTTTGTCCTTCTTTCATCTGTGGCTGCTAAGTTCTGCTAATATCACCGAAAGAAGAGAAAAGAAGAGGAAACGTGAATGTACACAGTGCGCACAAAAGAATTCAGATAATGTTTACTGAATGAATCTGTAGTATTGATACAGCGGAGCAGCTGTGAACAGAAATTTCACATCCTATAACGTATAAACTGGCCTCACTGTTAAAGAAAGCCTCTAAGTGACAGCTCTGTTCGGGTATATTAAATATACTGCAAACATGAATTGCTTTCATGTTCTATCATGACTATCAATGACGGTGATGGAAGTGGCTCGGATTTGCTCACTACATACGTTTAGCTATGCAAGAATTATTTACATCTACCATAAAGAAATGCCTATTGAGTCAAAAAATCCCCCATAACCCCAAGGACAACTCTCAGATATCTCAAACAACTTGGATGATAGAACTGAGGTACTACCGTGTATCCCTTAAAGCTACCTACCTCAATGACACGAGTTCAGCAAAAACTTGTGTACAGTGAAGCTTTGCTTCGGACAACAAATAATTTGGGATGAGGTCGAAAACTATGTTACAATTGGGGTTTTATTGACCTCTTGTACATACAGTTGACAAACCCACCTCGGAAATCCCTACGTGCAGGCTCTACACTGGAGAAATTGCAAATCAACTGGCACCTGGTGTTTGCTCAACATGCTCGCCCCCGTTTTCCATTGGCCCTGAGTGCCCAAAACCTGCCCTTTTCCTTAGATTAGGTCCCTCCCCACTGAGACCAAACTTCGGACTGGTAGCATCTTCAAGACCATTGACAATGGCACCCAACTGAGAGGTATCCATGGAACTCGACCGTTTGCATATAGCACATATGGGGATATCTTCTGATGTCAGTTGGACGTCTCCAAAAGATGTGGACTTCGTCAGAGGCGAAAGATGCCTCCGCTTCGCATCAACGTTCTCACCATCCTCAATTTTGTCAGTGGCAGAATCAGATTTCACATCCTCCCCGACCATCGGACTATCTACCACTGTCTTCGTGGATTTCCTTTTCTTCTTGGTCTCAATATGTTTGGGCATAACCTCAAAGAGATAATTGCCCCCATTCCAAACTGCTGCAGTCAGCTTAAAGATTTCGAATAAAATATGCAGTCGATATGACTTGAACATTGGAACAGTCAGCGCCATGGTGGCCACTGTGAAAACGGCTTGCAGCACGGCGTACATGACGACACGATTGTTATCGCCCAGAACGCCACTTACTCGCCACCATATGTTATTGGCACGTGCTGCCTTGCGAGAAAGTTCCCTGCCAAACACGCCAACAGAATTTTTAAACTACGCTGCAACTCAATCCTGTCGTAAATCATCTAAATCATTGCAACTTGACCAGCCCTTCAAGTCCCATCACTAACCGTCAAAGTGATTACAGCAGTGAACAGACAGAACGCGAAAGATTGTGCGGGGATTGCAAAGGTTGTAGGTTACCTGTAAGATGTCATGATTTCAGGATCCCTCAACATTCGCTGCCGGCGCAGTACATTGACAACCAGAAAGTACAACATTTGCCAAATGCTGTAACATACTAGAGGCACAACAAACAACCACGTCCAAAGCGTGCGGTCACTGGCCACAAAAGGCCAAGCTGGCCATGGACCAGTCTCTTCTTGACTGTGAGGTGAAAACGTTATAGGATCCCACCATCTGATGATGAAAAATACGGTACCTGAAAAGGTAGGTGAAATATGAGATCAAGAAATTGTTAACATATAGAGCTAAGATGTATGATAACTATCATCAATCACAACTATCATGCACGAGCATCACCGAAAAAAACCGCAAACAAAAACTTGATTCATATACCTGGCAGCAAGTGTATTAGCACGCTGATGATTTTGTCAATGGAGCTAAACACCAAACTGCACCTCCAGACGATGAGAGCCCAAGCTAAAGGTCCCTGCATGATTGAAAAAGGAAAGGCTCCACATACTTCAGAAGTTGGGTTCTTTAGCAAAAAGAATAAACTCACATAACTAATATATGTTAGTACAGATCATCGCACTGGGACTCTGACAAGGTCCGGATGCCCACGTGAAAATGTAGGCTTAGGAAAGCTATCAAACTGACCAGAAAGGAAACATGTTAGAAGAATAATCGAGCTCTCTCAGTATATGGCATGTTAAATGTGTTAAGGTTCGTCAAAGACGATATCCATGTTCCATTCACGCTTTGAACTGAACCAAAAAGCGAAAAAGTAATCACAAAGAGTCAACTATGCGAATACAGGAAGAGCTTCAGCAAGGTGAATAAATAGACCACCGTCACGTAATATGTACTTCAAAGCCTAACCAATCAAATGCAAGTATTATACGAAACAATCGTAGCATGGCCCAAAATGAGTCTGAAGGCAAAGGTAAACGCTCTAACCTCGGAGAATGAAAAGCAGACAAGAAAGAGCTTGTCATGTTTTGGATAAAACAGCAACATCCCCATGAAAATAGCATTTGCGTAGTAGCAAAAGTCCTGCACGTAAAAGAATTCAAATCACTTTTAGCAAGGAAGATAGTACATGCATGACAAAACTAGATTTCTACAAACTAAAGCACCCTAAATGCCCCATAAAGGACCACATATGCAACTCTTGTTTCCACTCACACACTCTTCCTTCGGCAACAGTCATGGTTAGGTTTAGAAATCATTATGTGTTTAACGTAATGTCTGCAGTTGCATCAAAGACGCTTTTCCCAAAAAAAACTGACTGAACACTTTATCAATGAGCTGCTTATTCTTGAAATAAACCATTAGACTTTAGCCTTGCGATCTATTTATTTCTGTACGCATCATCAACTTTAGCCACGGGAAGAACCCTTGGCAAGTATTAATGGTCACAAAGAGTAAGTTGTAAGGGAATCCTAGCAGTACAAAGAATTTTTGTGACCATATGACGATAGTGAACATACACTGGCTTTCAGAACTTACCAGAAGATAGTAATGCCATTTTTTGATGCGGTAGTAAATCCACCGAAGGGGCGCCACAGTGATGAAGAAGAGACAATATAAGTAGGGAATATCTTGTGGCCCTGCTCAAAAACAAGACGAAAGGAAAATAATCAATACAGCCCCGATTAAGTCAATCTAGAGGAACTCCCATTACTCTAGGGAAAAAAATTAGAAGCGACGTCCCTAATCGAGCCGCAGACGTAAGGATGAGGCAGAGCATTCAAATTGGAGGCCGTTTCTACAGTTTGAATGAAATTTTTACTCACTTGAGCCCAGTAAAAAACAGAATGTTCCGAATGAGACGACTCCAAGAGAATACGTCACCTATACAGCCAGGACACAACAATCAGATCAGTAGCAGGAAACTCTGCTTAAAACATTTTGCTAAGACACACACTGTGCAAGCTTAAGCCAAATTGAAGTAGTGGTAAAGACACTGGAAAAGAGACAACCTTATTCAAAAACTGCTCATGCTCATCCGCTCGTTTAGCTATCTTCTCAGCGTGTTTCGATAACATTTCCTTCGTTTGCAACACGACCTGTCGGTGTAAATCAAGAATGAGTACGTCTAACCACCTAGGCCGGCTTTCCCTTAAGTGAACAGTTCTCTCACTCCTTTCTCAAAGTAGATCTATGCGGCCAGCGATGATCAACTCTGATATGATTCAAGTGATAAGGGATGAAACTAAAGATCAAGATGCAGGAAGCTCAAGCCAACGGAGATCCCACACAGTTTTTCAATTTCCGAATCTGATGTACTAGAAGCTTTTGCTGAGGTTTATCAACCTTTGGAGGAGAGCGCGAACCCTTCTGCCCACGAAAAACAAAGTGATCGACTGCGTCCGGCCACACACCATCTCCACTCCGGGGAGGCATCATTTGCAAACAGATTTCTGGCCTGATCCTTTGTTGACGAATTCTCACCTCCTAATAACTCTGTTCACATAAACAAAAAATATACATCCGGATTGGTTTCCCTAAAAATGCACAGAATCGTTCTGACTCCAACACGTCCTAGATGCAAAGTCCAAGAAGCAAGTACATTCTACTTCCAACCGCTTTCACCCGAGCAAGACGGCCATTTGCTCCCAATCCAATCCCATTCAGCGCGTCTCTGATCCATTATTGTGAATCAGCAACCGGTGTCAAAGCAGGCAAGGAATCCATGCAATCAAGCAAAATGCATTGTATTTTCGCAAGGATGTAATTCGCTGCTAAATGCCTCCAGCATCAGAGTTGTACCTTCAAGCGCGACCGATGAGACGCACCACAGCTGTGGTGGCAGGCACAAAATTAGATGAGAGGACTCGTGAGAGCGAGAAAGAAAGAAGAGGGTGATGGATGACTACACAGCAGCAGCGCAAGAGCGATTCCGGTGAAGGGAACGGACGTGGAGGTGGGGGCGGGGCGGGCGTGCACGTCTAGAGCAGGACGGCTCAGAGCAAGGCCAAACAAACCAAACGAAAAGGAGGTAACTCTACAACACAACTCAACACAACAACACCCGACAGACTGCAGTCACTGGACAGTACTGGAATGGGATTGGGATGGGGAGCCCCAGGCACTTGAAGCAGCAACCTACGATGAGGACGAAGCTAAAATCACCACGACGGAGGTGGAATGAATGAATCGGATCAACAATGTGGCCACCAGGAGGACGCAATCATGGTCTGTCGGTCTATGCATAAACGTGCACGCCTTAGAATGCAGGTGGTAATGTACATAAGACAGAGGACCGACAGCCACACACACGGCCGGCTCTCCCTCTCTCGCTTCCTTCCTTCCTCCCTCCCTCTCCCTCTCCCTCCCTCGCCACTGCCCACGACAGTTTCAGTTCTCAGTTCTCATCTCAGTTCTTAACCTCTTACCCAGCCAGCCAGCTTCTCCTTCTGCTATGCACTTTCCCTCCATCCATGAAACTTGCTCCTCTTTCTGATTCCCACCACAGAGCCACCGCATTCCTCTGCTTGCCCTGTGCAAGCAAGCAAGCGAACTCGTCCTGCGCTCGACCGCTTCCCTTTCCCTTTCCCTTCCCGGGCCCCAGACCGAGGAAGAAGCAACTGCAGCGCCCTTCGACCTTTTGATCGAGAGACAAGCCGCCACCGGTAAAAGTCAAACGGGGAGGCATATTCACGGATCCGTTGAAATATCTGCCGTCAAAACGGTGATGAACGGTGGAGATTTAGATCCCCCGCCCCCACGTGGTTTCGCGTCACAGGTTGGGTCACTGCAGTCGGGGGCTTCGCTACCGCATGGTTTCGGAACAGAGTTTGCTGTTTCCGGCAGCCGGGCCACGTGACCGCCCGGCGTATATGCGAGAGGACAATTCCGTAGATGCGGACGCTGGCGGAAGCTGGCGGAGCATATCCGGTGGCCAAGAGCGAAAAGTTCGCCTCGGTGAATCGACGCGTTGCTCCGTCTACGTGGCCCACCCCTGGGGCGATTTCGATGTCCACGGATGCATCGACAACCGGGGCCGGCCACATGGCACGCACTCGAGCACTCGAGTTGGTTTATCGGATTCATTTTGCATTATCTGCCCAATGACATACGTCTGCCCCAATGTGCCATCACCATGTGGGTAATCCATATTATCCTGTGTATCCTCAGTAACTACCCCGAAGTAAACTTGTCCAACCTCTTCACAGTCCACACTCGGTCTGTTCCTTCGAACCAAAGCAGTTACACATTTTATTTTATCTCATATTAGCGCTTTTCTAATCATTTCTGTACTTCCAAAAAATGTGGATGAATAATCCAAGGCTCATAGTCTAGGTAATCCAATATTGATGGATGCTAAAGACATTCTATAATATTTTGATATATAATACGGACTCTTACAAGACCAGAAATGGACATCTCGTTAGTATTACGAGATGTTCGAATCACGAGATGAAAATCCACGGCCATTATTTGATTTAGACCGCTTCTACTTCGGGCTGGACCATGGGCGTGGATCTGAAAAAATTCCAGAGTCGGATATTCCTTGCTCAAGAATATCTTTTGAATATAGTACTTTGTCCTGAACTGTTGCGGTGGGGGCGAGGGCGAGGGCTACGTGTGATGTACTTCGTGTACCCGAGCGCCAGATACGTGGAAGTGAGAAGGAAAGCCCGCCGCTCGAGCGCTGGAGCGCTGGGTGGGGCAATCGGTCGTCAGGTGCTCGGATTTATTTATATCTCACGGCACTTCTTTCGAGTGACAGGATCCGCATCCGTACAGTGAAAGGAAGCTGTCTCGCTTTCCGACGATACATCGGTGTCGCAGGATATTCTACCGTTGCCAGAACTCGACTCGCAGAGATCCCGGCCAAGGAATGGCCGTTCCCGTGAGGCCCAATCGCAATGTTCTCGCGTAGGTGGAGATTCCCTTGCAGTGTGGCGCTGTTGCATTCGCCGGCGCCAGCCTCTGGCCATACTCGTCAGGAGCTCTGAGGACGGGCTTGCTTCTGGTGGAGGACGCTTTTCGGATCTTCGAGGGGCCGCGTACCCCAGGGACACAAGAACACAAGAGATCCGCGTACCCCAGGGACACAAGAACACAAGAGATCGTTTCCTTTTAAAAACTGGTTGGGCTGTCGGTACAAGGGTTTAAGAAAAATTCGAGTTCTGCATATTTGCGAATGCTATTATGCAGTAAGTCGACGTGGCCGGCGATGTGGACCTTCCGCGTGTAAATGTAATGGCATTGAAGGAGTCCACAGACCATAGTGTACCAATATATGACGAGCCCACGCACAATTGTAAGGGCAAGCATACGTGTCAAGACTAACTCAAGGGGCCAATAACACCAACAAAAATAGCTCCAGTGGTTCCCGGTAACAACTCAAGAGGTGGGGGAGAACTGACAAGTCCTGTGTGCAAGTCTTATGGTGCCAAGTATATGATTATTCGAGTCTGCCACGGAGACTGCACAATGAAAAGAATAATTCAAAGCAAATCGGCGATTATGATTATTCGTGTCTCCTGACACGGAGACTGCACATTGGAAAGAATAATTCGAAGCAAATCGGCGATTATGAGAGTTTCGACATGGTCTGTTGGTGGAGACCACTCCACGAATCATCTGCGTGAATAAGGGCCTACAACTATGTCCTCCGTGAACACGATTGCTATCTTGTAGTCGAACTGTACAGCTATCTCCTCTCTAATAAGATCCTAACCAGCCCTTTCTCGTCTATTGTACAGGTCTCTGGAAGTTCAACTAGTGTCACAGGAAACGAAATTGGTACTACATCCTAAGACTTGCATCTTTGGGTAGACGAACACATATGATCGACTGCTTACCTTCTAGCTTGTGAAGTATTTCATATTTGTCTTCCGCCCATTTTTGTACTCTATGGTTAAGGTACAAAGAAATGCTGGGTTACCACATTAACTAGAAGAAAAGGAATCATTCCTCTCTATCTATCAATCCGTGTCTTCTCCCACCGTGGGGCCACGTAGAAAATTTGGTGGATTTACTAGTATTAACTGGAATTGGGAGAAATTTTACTGCAACTCTTAAAGGAATTGCCTTCTGAATAATCTCCCAATTTGTTTTCACCTAGTGGAAGAATGAACCAGCAAGGAGAAAGTCCATCATATGGTGTGCACTGAAAAATGGATTGTGTTCTTCTCGTCCGGCGCCTGTTGGTATAGACGCTTGTAAGACTATCAGACGCATAACCGCTTGATAGTTGCCCGGCAACTATCAAGCCTCCGAATCATTTCATCGTTCCCTCGCGTCCATTCAGAAAAAGGATGAGAAATACTATGAATGAAATGTTCTTTCGACTGCTTCTGTCAACGGACCAGGAATCTTCTCAGCACTGCGTAGAAAACTTTGCCAATACTCGGCAGTACATGAATCTACAAGATAACCCAATGTAACCATTTCTGAAGTCACGCTTATAATCCCCTCGATTACTGTATCTCTTGCGACAGCTGCTCTTGAAAGCAAAGACGTTACCAAGCAATGATAAACAGCCTGATCAGGCTTCACTCCTTGCCTCTTCATCTCTTCAAATGCTGCCAGAGCTTTTTCCGGATAAGCTGCTGAAGACCATCCGTGAATAAGAGTAGTATAAGTCTGAAGGTTAGGCTCTAGACTCATTCGCTTCATCTCTTCAACAGCTTCCACTGCCCTCTGCATAGAACAAACGAATCAAAGTTATTGAGAAAGTAATAAAAGAAGAAAAACACTGGTCGTCACTTTGCTTTCGACGTCATGGAGACCAACTTATGCAACGAATTGAGCAAACACAACAAACCATCATTTCAGCTTAGTTGTTAATTATAGCACATATTCTTCATAAAAAAGACAAAACGGACCTCGAGGGCGGATCGTGCGAGAAAGAAAGGAACAAAACAGAACTTCCTAATAAACAATCAGAAAGACGGGTAACAGATCCCGAAGACATATACCTAGTGAATCGCTGACGCGCACACAGGAAGGAAAAACTGGGTGAAAACATAAGAGCAGTAATTATTCATTTCTTTCTATTCATAACTGCTCTGATGCGCATTTTAGCCAGCTATCTCAATAATCTATATGATGCAATAGGCAAACCTGGATGCGATTAAAAAGTGACCAGTAGTCTCCAGAGTTCACGATTAACCGATCCAATCAAGATAATCATAAAAGCCGTACCAAGTCCACATAACAATCCCGACAGCGGGCTCAGATTTGTGTATGATATTCACGCCATGAGTTTCCGTTTGATCTAAACAGAAAGACCGGGTAAAGACCTTCTAACTGGAAGACTTTGACCTCCAAGAGTAGAGAGCGAGTAAAAATTTATTAGGGCAGTCGGTTAAAAAATTGCAAACAAATCCTTATCGGGCTCCGGGAAGTAGATGACATCACACAGTCGTGGCGTGTATGACCTAGGTAATACTACCCCATATTAAACGTCTCCATAGGAAACTTCTACCACCAGGAGTAGGGAGCGAGTGCGCCTTACTTTCTACTCCTGGTGGTAGAAACTCCTGCTGCAAAGCTGGTCGCATACAAGAACGCAATGAGTCTAAAATTTCCTTCTGGCCGTGATTGATTTCTATGATCTTGTGTAATTCTCTGGGGATTGAAGGAGAGCCTCTCTAGAAACATATTTTATCAAACAATGAAAGATCTCAATTGCCCGTTGGCCATTACTTGTGCTATATTTTGAAGGGTATGTACTTACCACCATGTCTCCAGCTTTACAGCAGGCATTCACGAAGGACGTGTAGGTGTGAATGTCGGGAGTGAGACCACTCCGCCGCATCTGTTGCATCAGATCTGCTGCTTCCCAAATATCACCCCTTTGAGCCCACCTGGTTGAAAGAAGTATATAACACACAAGGTTCAACAAAGACGCATGGCAATCTCGAGCAGTGTAAATTCAACGAAACGAAAGCTGAACTTGGTATAAGAAATGAATTTATGCATGAATATTGATTGGAAGAAAATGAGACAGAAGGAAAAGCAGCTTTGTAAAGGATCTAAGATTACCATCGTGGATGAGAGTAGAAACAGAAGTAAGACGACAATTCAGGTGAGCAATTTTTTTCAAATTCAACCAACTGTCTTCGAAGTGACGAAGGAAACAGCTGAATGATCGAAATATGATTACTATACGAAACAGAATTGTCTCGACATTCCTATACGAAAGACAATGCTGCCATTCGACTCTTCAAGTAATGGGATACACACCCGTCAAGAAGAATGTTGTAGATGTAAGTGTTGCTTTCTATCCCCGCAGCCTTCATTTCTTGAATCACAGCGAAAGCAGTTTGCATGCGACCAGCTTTGCAGCAAGCTTTCAAGAGAGAACTATAAGCGAAAACGTCGACAATAAATCCCGCTTTCTTGATGCTTTTGAAATACTCAAAAGCTGTGCCAATGTCCCCAAGTTTGGCATATCCTTCAATTAATATAGTGTAGCTTCGCTGGTTGGGTGACACGCCAGCTTTCAGCATATCCTCCAGGATTGCAGCGGCCCTGTCTATCTGTTCAAAGATCAAAGGTCACCCGAGTGCAAAATATATCAGCGGTATTTCAGCAAGAATGATCGACCCAGATTGTAGGAAATGAAAAGAAAAACAGCTCCATCACTTCAAGTAACAGGAGATGGAAGACTAAGGAAAAAGCAACTTTGAGTTGAATCTCATTTACCTGACCCTCATGTACGAGGCCATTTAAAATAGCATTGTAAGTAGCAGCCGATGGTTGGCAACCTGTCTTCATCATTGTCTGTACAGTTTCCAGTGCCATCTCGATATTTCCGTGCCTTGCGTAACCATCTATCAAGATTGTGTAGGTCTGGGTAGTAGGATAATGACCTTCTCGTTGCATTCTCTGCAAAATCTGCACTGCTTCGGGCATCTCGTTGTTCTTTGAGAAGGCACTTACGAGGGCATTGAAGACCATAACATCTGGTTTGATTCCCTCAAAATACATGCTTTCGAAAGTAGCAAAAGCACCAGCACAGTCACCAACCCGCACGTAACCATTCATCAACATTGTGTACGTTTTCTTGTTGTGTAGTACTCCTTCAGCCTTCATTTGCTTGCTTACATCAATAGCTTTCTCCATCTTTCCAAGCTATTCCAACAGACAACCGTGAGACTAATACCGATAACAAATGAAGTACATAATCATTATAAGGCCGTAGCAACATGGCTTCGATGATGGTTTTCCATGAGACTCGAGATTATCTTTCCTTAAAATTTTTCTAGGTGCCAAATGGTGAACCGTCTACCTTGAGACCTCTGTTCCTCCATGTAAGCATCCATTCTATTGATCGCAGAAGTTCCTTGTTTGCGGACAGTTTCTATTCCTAAACGCATCACAAGGCGCTTCACACAGACTAAACTTCAACGCAGAAGCAGTATGAATCATCTCGAAATTTGATACACACCAATTCGAAGGATAACCTTACAGGCATCCAACTAAAAGGCCGAAAGCAACTATGTGAATGGAACTCATTCCACGTTACGAGCAGACAATCAAGAAAAATTTGACCTTGCAAGCAGAACGACTGCGTACCTTCGAATACAGGTTGATGAGGCATCCGTAACTCACTATAGTTGGCTCGTACCCAGCATTCTGACAAAGTAAAACACAAAACTCAATGATTTTAGAGCTTGAAGATTACTGTCAGACCAGCTCGTGTGAACGCATGGCCTTTGAAAAAATGGCTGGATAGAATGATAACGTATTCATGTGACGAACAAATTATCTTTTTTGGTACTCGATTGAAGACTCAAGAAAATTATTCAGAAAGCATCTATGAGAACTAGATCATGACTGATTTCGAACGAGCTTACAAAAATTCACGAAACTACGAACGGGTGAAGATTATAGATCAATTGGGAAGTCAAATATCCCTATTGATATCTTCTTGGTAGCCTGACTTCAAGATTTATTTTTGTTCTTGTCAAGAAAAAGATGGACCTTGATTTGGCTGAAAATGGCTAGGCACTTCTCCTCCTCACCAGCACGGCAGTAACCATCCATAAGAACGTTGAATATTTTCAGGGATGATACCATTCCCTGCTCCTGCATCTCCAACCATAATGCAAGTGCTTTCTCCATGTTTCCAACTTTACTGCAAAATACACAAAGCATGCCTCAGATTTCTAAGACAATCTGGGTCGACCTTTGCAGGTGACAAGACTTTGACAAGCCTCAGACATTGCAAGCTTCAAACCTCCTCCAAGATCTAGTGTAAGCTCTTTTCATAAATCTTCCTCCTTGTGTATCAGAATACAATTTTTGTTTGCCCAGTTGCATGTAATGCAGTTTTGCGATGCTTGGTCGCATTGTCTAGAAAATGTGGGGGACGAATGTTACTCAATCGTCCACCTGGTGACAGCAGTTAACGGGAATCATACAACAACGCCAAGAGAAAACTGAGGCATAGAGAAGAAACATCAAGAGTGCAAGTGGAAGCAACAACACTGAGGATTTAGTCCATAGTCCATGTACCAGTGCGCTTCAATGATGTTGTTGTATATCACAATGTTTGCAGCCAGGCCATCAACTTGTGCCTTTTTGAACCAGTACTCTGCAGCTCTTCCAAAGCAGCATTATGCAATAACGAATTGGTATCAGATGATAATCATAACTTCCTCAACAACTTGTTCAGTAGATACTAAAAACAAAAGTAGAATAACTCTAAAACTGTAAACAACTGGCTGTAGACACTTCGAAGAAATTTTTGACAAGAAACAATATAAGTTTTTGCACCGGTGACGAGAGAAGACCATGTGAATCAAAACGTTGTCTTTCAAGATGCTAGAAGAGATTCGAGCTTTTGTAGCGATCTAAGAGGGCAATCTTGAGTAGTACTTATTAATCAGCAGAAGCTCAGTGCAGGTGAGGGCATACTTAATGTTCTTAGATCTTGCGAACCCGGATATTATAACACTGTATGTAGCTTCATTGGGTTGGATGCCTTCGGCTGACATATCATCAGCACATAGCACTGCTCCCCGCATGTCATTGGCCATCGCATAAGCATGCACCAGGCTGCGCCCATCACAAATTACATTGATTTGAGCAAGGGCAGGAACACTATCCGTTAGCTCCGGCTTAACCATGTCCTACATACTAGGTATAAGAATGAGAGAATCAACGTAAAGCCCACGTGCTTAACAGTCATGTCCTGCAGTAGTGCTTGGTGCAAAGTTGTGATGGACACTTATCACATCTATTCTTACCTCGTATACACATGGACATTTGGAGGTATTCGTGCAGCACGCATCTTCTCAAAAATCGCTCGTGCACTGTGTTTATCACCGCGTTTAGCATAATAAGTCACCAGCATCGAGTAATCACCTCGTTTAGGCTGTGGAGTAAGTTGGCAAAGCACATTCAATTCAGAAACCAATAATAATAGCTGACGTAGCTAATGTGAAGTAACTTCCGCATCAGCATGCCAAAGATCCAACTTCGTGATACCTTCTCAATTCTGTCGAATGCTGACTGTACGCTAACAGCGCTTATCAGTTTCTTGGTCAAAGCCTCTCGGAAAATCTGAGACTGGTGCTCTCTTTCCTGATGCCAGTCAGATCGGGCAACTTTTCCCTCGGCTCCCAGTGCCCATGCGTTTCGCTCCTCTTTCCTAGCTCTTTCCCACCTTCCATCATCCAACTTTACCCTCAAGGGGCGACCATGAAACTGGGCTCCGTCCATCTCTCTGGCTTTCACGGCAGATGAATGTGGACTCGATCCTTCGAAGAACACAAAGCAATATCCTGCATTCTTCTCAGGATTGTTATGATCTCTTATGAGAATGACATCTCTGATGGAACCGAAGACTTGAAAGAAATCTCTGATATCACTTTTTTCGAGGTGAGTTGGCAGATTGCCTACGAAAATCTTGCCAGGATCACCATACAAGTTTCGCTTTGCAGTGTCTCCATCGTACTGTTCCTGATTTTCTACCAGGAGTGATGAAACTGCAGATACAGCAGCTGAATAGGAACTCCTCTCCTGAGAAAAAAAATAAACAAGCAGTTGTTAGAACCTGTCTCGAACAGGAATGGCAATGTGGGGAAAATGTAAGTTGTAAACATTCCATACATAAGAAAACAATCGAAGAGCTACGCGCCGCATCCACCGGGTTGCCCACATGTACATTCACGTGCAAATTGTACTCTCT
This sequence comes from Marchantia polymorpha subsp. ruderalis, assembly GCA_037833965.1. Lineage (NCBI taxonomy): Eukaryota > Viridiplantae > Streptophyta > Marchantiopsida > Marchantiales > Marchantiaceae > Marchantia > Marchantia polymorpha. The sequence continues at coordinate 26,199,110 of AP031351.1, read as the reverse complement.
CGTCGGTGCCTTCACATTTTACCACAGCATCGGTTTTCATCCTGGGAACCGTTCAGATATGTCAAACCAGTTTCGGACCGCCGCCGGAAGGTCGTCTGAGATATCGAATAAAAGTCCTCAAACCAAACAAGCAGACCACAATCAACAAAAACCAAAAATGCTGAATTCTCCAGCTCAGAATGCAATCGCCCTGAGCTCAACTGACCTTCGGAGTGGCGACTGTTGTTGCCAAGCAAATTGGAGCCAGGCGCATGGGGGCCTGAGACGACGCAATTCCGAGAGCAGGAACAGCTCGGAGAATGCTGGGCATGGCGACAGAATTCGGCGACGGGGCGAGGAAAGCCGCCATCGCTCCTTCCATGGCGAGCACGGAATCTGCTCACTCAAAAGAGCAACCGAAGGATCCAATGCTCGAGCATCACTCCCATCACTCTGTTGTCCAGTCACCACACTCGGGACGGGATCGATGCGTGTGCAGACTCGCAGCCCCGTCGAGCAGGGTTCGGGAGATGGGGCCGTGCGAGCGTCGCGCCAATGCGGTGGCAGAATCCGAGCAGGGTCAGGTCTTTTGGCACGCGAGGCTCGTGCCACAGTTCAATTCCATCACCAAGTGGCCAATGAGAACTTCGGATCTGGATGTGCTTCTCCGACCCGTCCTTCCTTCCGACTCAGAATGCGTCTCAGGCAATCCCCTCGATTGACTCTAAATAATCCGTCAATAAACGCTCTATTGTAATTTAGCGTTCTATATCAAAATGCCATGGTATTGGTTTGTAGCGGCATGTTCAGAATTTCATTTTAATTCATATATATATAATTTATGATACAATCTTTCTTGAAATTTGGGAAAATACTTCTTTTCTTCAACCGTACGTATATAATGTAAAACATTTTTATAGATGTTTGAAAAATAATATGAAGTGAAAGTGTTCTAAATCAACCCTTGAACATTTAATATTGCAACACTTGTTAGAAATGATGTGTTAATATCATAAACAAGTAAACGATCCGTGATAGAATTTAACTATTAAACATATTACCATATTATTAGATCAAAGATACCACTAGCTAGATATTTTACACGTTTGATGAGGTTACATATTGGCTTGGTACATATATCTTTGCTCATTTGTGAATGTTATATGTTATTTATAACATATTTACATGTTACAACATTGAAATAGATGACAATTTGGATACTAGTGTTATAAAGATTAATAAAAAAATAATGATCAATAATGATGTGTCATTTGCAATGAAAAGAACAAGATAAACATATCATGTGAGTAGATGCAACATTGATAATTAGGAAATGCACTCTTACTCAAGCATAATCTAAATCTTTGATATGTCTTGAAGTAACTTTGTACACTTGGCTCTTAGCATGAATTTCTTTAGTTGAAAAAAAAAAATTCGTAGTTTGTGCTACAAAATCATTGTTTAGATATTAATTAGATTGCATGCTATAACAACCCCGACCATATGACTGTGGACTAATGGCATATGATCATCGTCGTGACGATCTCTCTTTTGTCACCGTCGCGTCAAGAAATCACCTGTCGAGCACGCACCCGCTAGTATTCAAACTCGATATGGACAACAAATGTGAAACATGTGTCGTCACAATAGAATAGTGTGCGCGACAAGAATCTTCGTGTTGGATTCATATTGTTAGATCTTCGATTGGTAAATTGGCCCACAAGCTACATACGGTGTGTAATTGCAATCAAAATATAAACCAAAGTAGTTCATTTTCCAGATAACCATCACACAAGTTAACACACACATTGAAGTTTCTCTTGGCTTGCGCTATTTTTTATTTCTCTGGTGTTTTCGAATGGTTAGTTCATGGATTGAATGAATCTGAGACTCAGATGTTTGTACTTGCTGGGATTTTGATGATAGATTTAGACTACCATTTTGGCTAGATATATAGATTGCTATTGATACATTTAAAAATAAGACGACTCATATAAGGAAATTGTATGAATGGACAAAAACCATTGTCATGCTATAGGTTTTGTTGCTCAGAATTCTTACGACCACGCTGGTTTACTTCGTGGGATTGATTACGACAAAAACTATTTTGACTATGTACACACTTACAGATATTCCAATGCCAAAATGACTATGACAAATATTTTGTGTAACTCAACTCTGCGAACGCGCGATACTTTTTTGCTTAAAAAGATGTCGTCGATTGATTGGAAGGTTTTATTTTCTTTGGTGCTCACGGCTCACTGACTAGTGAGATCTTTTCTCATCGTTTTGTAATTTGCTCGAAGGAGTTGAAGGTTTAATTTTGACTTGAATTTTTTGGTATTGAGTGATGGACCTAGTTATTTTCCAATCACAATTTTTCCTATATATTTGGGAGGTAAATTGCGTGATGAACATGTTTTAGTATGACATCTCTAGGATGGAGGAACAATGATCAATCAATTTTAAACTTAGAAAAAACTTTTGCGCGCATGTCATGATTCGCTTTTGTTCATCAAGACTTAGTAAATTCATAGTAAAACCAAAAATATTTTGCAATCTAATGTAAATTTTGCTTTTGAAAATATGTATTTCAAGTACAATGTACACTTTGATGAGAGATTCTACATATTATGATCATGATGAACATTTTTGGTTTAACTATGGTTCTTTCATTTTTCTTGCAATTGCACTCAATTTTTTGTCATGTATGTTATCTTATACATCTTTATTCTTTTGATAGATGTATTGCTTGTTTGAAAAATCTTTCTCAATTTTAATAAATATCGATCCAAATCCTTTGTATAAGAATGCTTATTAACATATTGTTACTTTGTGGCATAAAAAGTCACAAGCTCATGATGGAGTGTAAAAATATATTGCAAGCAACAAATTGTTCATAATATACAAGATAACCAAGACCAAGTGGTTGATCAGATGAAAATAGTACATCTGGTCAAAAAAAACGTTCCCATCAAGGGAAAAAAAGTACTTTGGAGAGAACTATGTTGAGATCGTTTGCAAGCTTTGTACATTTTTTAGCCATGCATTTTGTGCGAAAGATCTAAAAACTTGGTTCAAAAATTATTCAAATAAGAATTGCATTAAAAAAATATTGCATGCAAACAAAAATAAAAAAGCGACAATGCTATTGAGAGGGAAAGATGATAGTTAGATGTTAAACAATTGTGAAAATAGCTGGCATGTAATTGTATGTGTCTGATAACCTTTGACGCACCCCTGTTATACCAAAGATCAGATAAAAGAACACTCCATGCATTTGCAAGGCTCACTCGACCGAAGATGAAATCTAGCGAGTGTTTCACAACTGCACTCCAAACTGTAACAAACCAAATATACTATATATTTCAAGAGTCAAACTAACAATCTTTGTTGTTGAACTAGCAAGATAGAAAATAGGTTGACATAGACCTGATCAAAGTTGAGTCACGTTTCATATTTTTTGTGGAACAATCATACTAGAAATCATCAATTATAATACATGAGCTCATGACAGTGAAGACAAAAATTGGAAAACTGAATTTTCAGTATTTGAAGATAGTAAAGATCGCTCTTGCAGAACAAAACTTGTTCCCAAAACCATGAAAACTTAGGCTTAAATGAATAAAACTTATCTCTAAAAACTCTGATATTTTATATAAAGAATTAAAATATCGTAAATAAATTGACTAAACTTGATATAACAAGGAATATAAATTATGAGAATGAGACTTAATCAATCGATATCTCAATAAAATTACTACGTAATTTTAAGTGAAATAAAAACTTTCCACCATTGAGGTAGTCTAGCATAATGAAATATAATTATCAATCAATTGACTTTATCCGATCATCATTTAGATGAATCATATTTGCGTTAGCAGAAAGTTCTCTACTTAGAGTTTTGACATAAAAAATTAATCGTTGGCAAAAATATTTAATTCAAATCATTACGAGGTTTACTACTCTTACGTTCTTCACACAATTAAATGCTACGCTTAAACAATTCCTCCCTGTTTGTTTGTTTGTTTTTTTTCAAATTTATGAAACAACATTAAGAAAACCATTGTCATCATTAATAACACCTCTAATATTTGATATAACACTTAGCACAACTTGACTATGATTACTAACATTTAGATAACTATTATTATCACTATTAACATTTTGAAGACTCAATCTTCAAATCTTATAGATTTTCACAATTGATGACATATTAGTTGCAATAGAATTAATAATAAATTCAAATATCAAATTAATACATACATTTGATTCTATTATAAACAATCAAATTTAATGCATGTTAAGATCAATTATCAAAAAATCTCTCGATTGTATTATATTAGTTTTTTTTTAGATAATTTTTCACAATTTAAAATCTTTTTTTATTGCACCATGATATTTGTAAACAATCTCCAACTTTCTTTTCAATGCCAAATCATTTGACTTATTAAACATGTCGACTGTTTTGACCGTGTACTTTTCTATTTCTTATTGACATTGCTCATGAACTTTCAAGTCATGCAAAAATCTATTCCTCACAGTTAGTATGATATGCGTTATGCTATCACTATTAGATGTCATTTTTTCTATTTGTGTCAAAACTTCTCTTCATTTTTCAGCACAAATGTTTCTGTCATCAAACTTCAATTTTAACTTTAAATCTCGTTCATCTTGATTCAGATGTAACTCTCCACAATCTTTTTTTGCTTGTAGTCTTTCACCATATACTACTAACAACTGAGAATTATTTCTTAATAACTCTAGATAATTATTATATATCAAACCTTCATATTTTGAAGTTCAATGCTCTTGAATAATGAATACTCTTTGGTGCACTTTGCATATCAAAGTTCTGCATTGATGTTTGCACATGTTTCTTTTCACAACCCACAAATAATCACACGAAGGCATCATAGAATAATAATCACCAACAATATACTTAATTGTTTGATTTTGGATATATTATCTTAGCCAAATTTTGAATTGATGGATCTAGAATCGCCACTTGAATATAACATAAAGAATATATTATTATTTATGGTCAAAACACAATTTATGTAAAGTCATAATGACTTATGTAATAAAAGCAAAATTAAATGAATAGAAATGCACAATCATATAAAATTTCACCTTGACATATTTCATTTTATTTTTTGTTTTTCACACACTAGAAGTAACAACTTTTTTCTTTCTTCAATTGATTACTAATCCCATTGTATATCTAAAAATGTTATAAAGAAAGATTGTTAGCATGCTTTCAAAAATTATGTATAATTATTTGTCCAAACAACGAGTTTTCAATCCATTTATTATTTTTTGAATCATTTTTTTCATAATAGATGTCAAGATTATGTTGTTCCATTTGTCATTTGGTTTGCATGATCAAAATTCCAACAAATCAGCAATCATTTCTCTTTGAAAGCAACACACAAAACATATGTTAAATATTATAATTAAAATCAATAAAAACATGACTTCTAAAAGTAGCGTAAACATCAAAAATCCAAAAAATCATCAATCATTTGTCTTTGAAAGCAACACACAAAACATATGTTAACTATTGTAATTAAAATCAATAAAAACATGACTTCTAAAAGTAACGTAAAGTTATCGTATGTGTATTAAATTAAGTAACTCTGTGCACATATCAATTGTATTGCAATTTACTACTTCACCGTAGAATAACCCAAAGAACAAATTAATAGAAATATAATAGAATTATTATAATTATTTTTTGATTCATGTTTGTTTGAAATAATTTAAAAACCTATTTTTTGAAAAAAAATATAATTTGAATTTTTATTTAACGTTTTCACATCAAAATTTCACTATCTGCATACATCATTTATCCAAAAGCATATGATATTTCCAATATAAGTTTTTGATTTTTTCACTTTTTGAAACAAATTTTACTTTCATACTTTGGAAACATATAAAACGTGGTTTCGATTTCAATATGTATATAAAACTAAAATATATCTCTATGATACTTTAAACATCGCCGATTATGTATGAGTGAAAACAAATGATAAATTTGTGACTTATTGATGGATCATCTCACCCTAAAAGTACATCTAATCCAAATCGACATGGTGAAATGATTCTGTCGATTTGGATTCGTTGTATTTTAGCTTTTAAATTAAAACGTGGTAATATTTTGAAAATTAATAATCAAATCTCCAACTATCTGTTCAATTTAAACGAGTAGAATACTAGTTTATAAATCCATGCTTTATTGTAACTCCCAAAGCCGTATTGCGAGCCCGTTAAGGTGAAATTCCCTTGAGTGTGACGTGACTAACCCTCCCTCTTGTTGATTACAGATTTCATAACTTTTTTAAGATATTCTTTATGATTCTGCCGGTGATTATAAGTCATTTTGGTGAGTCATTTGATTCTATACATTAAAGAAGTCCGGATTTGGCATTTACTAGATTAATGAATAATTCATTTTGCATTTTGTAACCGTTGTTGTTATTTCGATAACTTCAGATGATTGGACAGAAGTTGATATGTGATTTGTTGTGAATTTTTCTTCCTTGCCATGAAAGCTCTCATTGTGGATCCTAATTCTGCTTCCTGCCATCATTTATCCGTCCATCTGACACTTAAAGTAATTAAATGAAGTACGGCCGTAACTTTTGCTTTATCATCATCTCTTAAACCCCTACTCCATCTCTCATTCTACAAAGCTCTTTTTGTAATCCGTGATTTTTGTCTTTGAAATATTCCTTTCATCATTTTGTCAAGCAATTGCGCTTGTCGGAAATGATCAAAGAGTATAGAGTTTGCATTACTATACTAGATAGTGATCACAAAAATCTTAACGATATATTGTTTTTGTGAATACTCAATGTGAGAATACAAAGCAGCTGGCAATGAATATTGTACAAATCAACGAGATGTGCAAATATGAAAAATAGATACACCTTTGTATAGAAACAAAGAACAAATTTTAATCATGAATCCAAGCTGAAAAAAATCTCGCAAAAGTATTTGAATATCAAGATTTCACAAAAAAACCTCTCGTTACTCTGTTTGAGCAATAAAGTCAGGAGCTATTACTGTGAATAGATCGATGAAGTTTGAACCCGGGAATTTCAAAGTACGATTCAAGATCTCGTTCACAAGGAATTTTTTTTAAAAAAACAAATCTTATGTGAATAGATACAAATGTTGAATGATATTAAACAAATAACATTTCAAAATTATTTTGAATGTGAAATATGTAAGAGATGGTTGAAACTTCTAGAATTACAAATTTCAATGTAGTCACTTTTTGAGTAGCACAATTAATTATAAAACAATTTGGTTTTCAATCAGTCTCCATCTCTAATGTTATCGTTTTAATTATTTTTCAAAAATTCACTATCAATTGTGTAATTTCGTTCTCTTGAATGCTCCATGCAAATTGCATTTCCATTTGATAGCGATCAAATGCAATAAGTGTAAAAAAAAACTACATTATAACAACACACAACATATCATTAGCTATAAGGTTTAAATAATATGTGGATAATATATAAATGTAGAATTTAGAACAAAATGAATTGTAAAAATGGCATCTTCATGGCTAATTTCACTATATAGTGTCATAAAAAAATCAACAGCTCAAGATACAACTGAATCAAGACTTATGTCATTATTAGTTGTCGCAAATGTGTTATCTAACGCCAGAGATGTATTATAAAAATAATGAATCATCATCTCTAATTTTCATTTAGATTCAAAAATAAACATGAAATTTTGAGACAAATCTATAAATTGATACGATTAATGTAAAAGCACAAAATGAGAATGCGCATTGATCCAAATCTACACAGACTATTGGTCATTTTCATGAAACATAGAGTTTATATTGTCACTTTTGTTTTAATGTTATGTAAATTTTTTAGATGAATTAAATCATTTTTAGTTACTCTAATGAATTATGGAAGCGTATTAGACAATGAAAGTACAATTTAAAATTCATATTAGAATTTTCAATTTTGAATGCATATAAAACATTTGTGGAATAGTCCAAGTCCATCTAAACAATTGTTCTATATTCAGTCTGATCTCATTTGTAATTTGTGGAGTATATGTACAATTGCGACTACAATTACAATTTCTGTAATTTTTTTTGACATTTTTTGTTTTTATCATTTCAATGATTAACTCAAAATTAGTACATATATATGAAATAAAAATTGCACAATGATAATATATATATCCACAAATTTCACTGGTAAAAACATTCGGACAAATTATACATACATTTATATGTAATATATGACTACAATATCAAATTTGAATTTACAATATATAATAATAAAGTTACGAACACATACATAGAAGATAATTGAATTTTATTTTTCTTGATCTAGTAGTCTCACCTATAACCAAGAGTGGATAGATGTATTTCTTAGATATTTTGTTTGAAATCCAATAAATATGATTAAATTGTTCCAAAGCACACCAATAAGTTATAATTTAGAACATGATTTGTCATTTTTTAAATATTGTCTCAAAATCTATATTTCTTCTTCCTTCGCCCTATACAAAATCATGTATACTTTTACTTGGAATACTAATTTTGTCCACAAAAGAGCAATGTATTTTTCCAATCTATTACAAATTATCTATTATGACAAAAAAATTTTAAGTACAAACTCAATCTTTAATTACAAAATTGAATATTTTTATTTAAAAATTTTTTGGTTAATAATCTTTATAAATAATGATGAAACAATCAGATTAATTTGCACCATGAAAGATACAAACTTGTTGAAGTTGAATATAACACACATACACCACGTCGTACAAGGTTAACAGATTAACAATGAAAATTACTTCAAACTATCACCAATTCACCTTGTCTTATTAAAGATTTTACCTTTCAATTAATTTATAAATAATTTGAACCAAATTACATATAATGTATGAAAATAATATTAGTGTTTTCGTCATCTGTTTATTTATTCTACATAAAAACATAGTTCTATAAAAAATTTTGCTCTTTGATATTAATATAGTGCAATGAATTAATGCTCGATCTTTCAAATCAATTCGTTAAGCTTCTTTCCAATCCCGTACCATTATTTACAAATTCATGTATAGTTGAAGGTTTATATTATACTTTTACTGGAATTATCACTATTTACATTGCAATTTGAACTAATGATACGATAAAATCCATTCATAATGTCACATTCAGACAATTTTAAATGTTCTTAACGTGATGAATCCATTCAAATTCAGATACAACTCCGCAATTAATGTGATTACCAAGCAATCAATTTTAAAGAGGTTTTAGTGCAGTATTGAAGGGAGTGCCCAAGCTTGGGGGCGAGAGATATGACTCCGGTAAGTTGTAATGTATAACCGGTGCCTGCCCGGTTGCCGGTGGTTTCCGAGGTGTCTTATTCGCACTGTTGGACATGGTGCTATGCGAGTGACGGTATTGCCGTGGACAATGCGGTACGCGTTAAAGTGAACTCGGGTCTGACGTGGCGATGCTGGCGTGGCCGGGAACTCGTGCTTCCCGCCATTTTTTTACGAAGAAGGAGAACACAATCGTCGATGCCATCGGTCGATAGAGAAAATCGTACGAATGATTGGGACGAGCAAGAGGATCACGCAGAGCTCAGACATTTTGCCACTCTTGGAATTCCGTATGGCGAGTATCGAGTAAGAGAAAATTTGGGCTTCTAATTGCTCCCGCTACCTGCAACTTCTGATCAGAAGTTGCATCTCCATCCCACTTCCTGCGCGGTTCCTCAACAGACACGAAAATTGCTCGCGGCTCGTACTGCGTTTATGGAGGTGGACGAGGGTTCTGCAGCCACCTCTACCGCGGGTAGGTTCCATGGCATGGGTCGGTAGGTTTTCCGAATCTATCTTCTGAGTGATGTACTCTGAACTTCTGCGTCACAGACTCCGTCCTTTGAATAATTTGCTTGTATTTCCATCTTGGAGTTTCGATTGCATGCTTCATCCTTGATAGTGTGGTTGACACTCCCCGCAGAATCTGTCGCTGAATATGGCTGTGAAATTGTCGTGAACAAGCCGCTTTATAGAAATATTATATGGTTATCAATTGGCATGTTTTGAAATCCGATTTCTCTGTCTTAAGTCACTACGGAGCGTTTTCCAGGCCAACCGATGGAGGTCGATGGGAATCCAAACCCTGCTCCACCTGCTCAACAGAACGAGTTCAGTCCTGACTACCTAAAGTTGTACTACGGTGAGCTTGAAAGATTTCTGTCTACAAGCTTGGATATATGTGTTTTGCACCTTCGTTGTTCCTGTAGCTTTGTATTGTGTACAAAAAATTTGGGGACAGTATAGATGTAACTCATAACCGCCCTTCCTGTCTCTGATGATGGAGCCAGTTCCCACTTATCTTACATGGCCCATTTTTTTGATTCAGGAAGGCTGTTTCCATACGCTGACATGCACAAATGGCTCTCTTACGGTCATGGTAAGCTCACTGCGAATTTGATTTGATTCTCTTGTTCGCTCATTCCCCTCTCGATTTCTTTTCTTTCGGACGTTTTTCCAATAGAAGTTTCTAGTTACCTGCGGCACACTTCGTACTTATTGGCCTTGAATCAGATGGTAAGCACACTGGGTGTGACGCCTCTTTCTTCAGTCGAAGAGAGTTTTCATTCACTCTCGAACATGACATCTACCTTCGATACCTGTCATTTCATGATGCATCAACAATGGAAGCTGCTATCAGGGAAAAATGTCCTTACAAGATTGATATCGGAGCTGTCTACAACGTTGATGTGAGTTCTGTTGTAGCCTGCTCATAACTCCACGAACTTCTCATTGGACAGGTGCAGCGCAAACATGTCAGCTTAGGAGTTTGAGATATCAGACTTTGAACTGAGTGTAAAAACAATTCAATTATGATCTGTTCAGAGAATCACTCGGGACAATGTATATCCCGATTGAGATTGTGTTGTGTGTACATATATACTCCCCGTAATTTGTTGTACGGTGTGTTTGTTTATCGCAGCCATCCAAACGAACCGCTTACTCAAATGTTGGTGGCGACAAGGTCTTCTCCCCTGCAGAAAGAGAGCTGGTATTTGATGTGGTACGTCTTAAATCTCCTTATCTTAAGGTTACGTTATCTCTCTTGTGATTCTCCGGTTATGTTACTCGGCGAGAAATTAAAACATGTTGGCCATCCTCTTTCGTAATATTTCTCTCGGTTCGTCAAACAACTGTCCACCATATTTCACCTGCTCACTGGAAATGTCATGATTTCTCTTCTTTATCATAGGTGGGAAAGTTTACCACTAGTTATCGACGACGTTATCTTTATTTGGATGCAGGATATGACCGATTACGACGATATACGAAGCTGCTGCAGTGGAGCGGACATTTGCCTGTCATGCTGGCCACTTATGACAGTAGCCATCAAGGTCATCGACACTGCACTGAGAGGTATATGATTGCCCGTAGAGCGGTAAATTATCGTGTGTTGTTTTTGAGGCCGTAGAGAAGATGCCTCGGTTGGACTGCTGTCCGAAGATGTTTTGTTTTGTTTTGTTTTGTTTCGTGGTGTTCTTAGAACCCCGTGCGGATAATTGACTTTGACCCAATATTCTCTAGACTGGGGCTCGTTTAGCCTTCCTCTTGTCAACAATGTCAAGCTTACGTCGTATCACTTCCACGAATCTTGGGTAACAAAGAAGTTTCACTCATTGAGGACAATCATTCCTGCAGATGACTTTGGCTTTGAGCACATACTGTGGGTTTACAGTGGTCGTCGTGGTGTTCATTGCTGGGTCTGTGATCCAAGGGCCCGCAGGTGACACAATCACCTCTTCTAGAATAGTATGCTTTTGTAAGTACGAGTTGTATGAAAGTATTCTTACCTCACCTTGCATTAGAAGTACTGTGAGCAGCGTAGTTGTAAATAATTGTTGTTGTAACTAGTTGTAACTAATGTAACGTAGTTGTAACTAGTTGTAGTTGTGAGGCCGTACATGCCTCACAAACCTGATTAGGACTGACAAGGCTGTACATGCCTTCGGAGCCATCATGGCTATCAGGCAATGGAATCCAGATTAAATTCTGCTTACTTTGGATTCATTGTGTGACGTCTAACAAGGAATTGGCCTTCACCTCGCTGCAGACTGACCAACGAGCAAAGATCTTCGATTGCGGACTACTTTCGCGTGTGTAAGGTTTGTGACCTTCCCTCCCGATTTCGCACCATTCTCTATGTACTGACATTTTTGCACAGTGAAGTCTGTACATTGTACTAACTTAAACTGAATATTGCTCCTGAAGGGAAGCGAGATGAATGGAAAGAAGGTAGCACTCACGGGACCAGCACTTCACCCATCTCTACTGTAAGATATCTAACTCACACGAGGTGATTATTCTTAGTTCAACATTCTGGAAGATGCTATCCTGCACTTGACGCTGATTACTTACCGTTGCCATTTTACATTCATGAAATGGAGCAAAGATATCCTGAAAATTTGGAAACTGTTGCCATTTTACATTCATGAAATGGAGCAAAGACATCCTGAAAATTTGGAAATTGTTGTGAGTGTCACGTGCACATACATCTGCACCTTATATCCTTCATTTCGTTCAAGATGCAATAATGACCCCATGATGTGCCTAAATTCCAGGAGGGCTTATACTGAAGTGCTGAAGCAGTATTTCGAGGAAAAAATACTTCTCAACCAAAGTTTACTGGCTTCAGAACAAAACTTTGGGAAGGTTCTAGACATGGTTCCAGATGAGTGTGAGTTCTTCTTGCTACTATTTTTCTTTGGTCGATGATGATGTCTCCAAAGATGATAAATGTCTTCATCTTCAGCCAGTGAGAACTCTCTATCCTGATTGGAAATAAATTTTACTATCACAATTAAACTGTTTTGTGTTGTTGGCTACAGCTGTGCGTTCGCAAATGCGTAACAAATGGCATTCATCCTTGCCATCCAAAGACGAAGTTAATTCGAAGCGTTGGAAGCAGTTAAAGCAGCTCTTGGAACAGGGTAAATCGAAGGTAAATTTCTTGAGTAGCTTGAAGGCGAAGTTGTAATCCTGCCAAATACGAAGTTAAACGCAGGCATTTGAGAAACAAAGCTACAAATCAAAGTGTTGACTGTTTCTAACAAGAAATGCTGTCATTGAGTCAGGAGGAAATCCATTACTGCATTCGAAATTCGTTGCTAGTCGAGCTCTACTGCGACCTTTGAAGACCGTGTCATCCTTCATGCTAGTAAGCAGCGATTGAATGCGGGTACCTGATATTGTATTGACCTTTGAATAGCAGGGCCAAGTTTTGAGGCGTTGTGTTGAGGAGATTGTCTTCGCTTACACTTATCCAAGACTGGACATGGAGGTATACAACCATATGCAGTATCCAGTAGATTCTGGTTGACTAGTAGTTCTATATGGCCATGGAAGCATAATTGTCGTGCCGAAGTATTTACTTCACCATGTTCCCAATCCAGGTTTCAAAACACATGAATCATCTTCTGAAAGCACCGTTCTGTGTGCATCCAAAAACAGGTGCGACGTCTGTCTGTTCAGTCCATACATCTCTCTTGTTTATATCCATATACGTGCAATTGTGAAGATGCTCGTCTGTCTCTTTATTCCATTTGACGAAGAAGGAAGAACATTCCTCCTTACTGTGGACATTTCTCACCTTTTAGGGCCCAGAAAGAAAGTCTTTGTTCATCGTACAGGACACCGTCCTTCACTCGCAACCTGTTGGCTAGAGTTTTGTCCTGTTGTGCATCAGCTTCCACGATGCCTTGTTCATAATAATTGGAAAACTATCTTCCCTTGCAGGTCGTGTTTGTGTGCCCATTGATCCAAACAACTGTGAAGCATTCAACCCTATGCAAGTTCCAACTTTACCGCAGGTACGCGAGTTAGACTCGTCCGGTCGGATAGTACGCACTACCTACCAGTACAGTTTTTACTGAGCTTCAAGCTTTCACGAATTTGCCTGAAGTAGGATTGCAAAGACCTTCTCTTTTATTTCATTGATCTTGGATGTTTATCTGCTGCTGTTGTGACGTGCAGCTAATGGACGAACTCAACCGAGACGACACTGCATCGGGGCAAAAGCAGAAAGGTGATTTCCACTTAGATCCTAGTTGGGTTTGCCTTGTACTTGGGGGTCCTTGTTTACTCCTCACCACCATCATTATAACAGCATGTGACAAGACAGTGTACCAATTTCACTGATGCTGTAAAAAGTTTTGAATCTTTTTTCTCTCAGACTGGGAAAGAACGTCGCTTGCAAGTTCGATACAGTACTTCAAACAATCTTTTCTGGACCCTCTCGCGCGAACTAACAAGGTGAGTGTTCTCTACCCGAATTTTCTAGAATGTTCCTGAATGGTTCATGCGCTTTCCTGGACGCTGTCATTATACATGGGCTCAAAATTGAACGTCGTGGCCAGGCCGAACTGGAGAGCAGTCATCGAGCGAAACTGCAGGAGATGGCGTCAAGACCCTCGCTTAATTGGTGAGACAGACAGGGTTTACGGAGGAGATGCTCCTAAAAGAAGGAGACGATCCGTATTCAGAGGGTTTCATTGTAACACTCCGAGCTGCAGTTTGTAGCAGGCACTGATCGTTATCACGCTCGGAGACCCAGACCATTATGTACGATAGATTTCTCGATATAACGTAAATATGCATAACTCTCACTAGTATAGGGCGGAAGTGAATTCGTCCATCTTTGAAATTGGACACTGCAACTACGTTCACGACACGCCTTTTCAGCCGGTCTCACTAAGCACTCCATCAGAAATTTGCAGTGATGTGAGGCAGGCCATAGAGGAATTTCGTCACTTGGACCTTCATACAGCCCAACACTGAAGGTGGACAGGATTCTCACTGGTTGACCGAGCACATCTTCCTAAAAGACCCTATAGCTCGAATCCGTTCTGGTGATGACTAGAAGTCTTGCCATCCTGAACGAAGGTTCCGTGTCCTTCCCAACTATAAGATGGTTTCCCCGGACTGACAGATGACTGGGAGTTCGAACAGGGGGATGTCTCGCCCCCACTGGACTGCACGTTTCTCTACACCGTTCTGGACTTGCAAACTGTGGCAGGATTTGCAATATAAACCTCCCCTCATTTCCACCTGATTTCTATTAGAGGGTCTTGTATTCAATGAGATGTAAATGATAATATCTGACTCTTGAAGGACAACCCGCAACATATGTTCACGGATGCGCGAGGCCGTTTCCCACACACTTGAAATTTTCCAATGTGCATTAAAACTTGTCTACCTTCATTCTGTAGCTTTTCCTTGTCCCTAACACTCATTTTATTTCGCCATATACCATATATTGACAGTGATAGATGTCAAAGTCAAAAAGATTATTCTAAAAGTGAATTATAACTAAAGATATTCAATGTATATGTACACGTACTTCGGGCAACATAAGGTCGCTGCTCTAGATATGTGAATTATTGAAAAGGATAATAATATAAATAAATAAATATGAAAACTATATTCATAGTACTCAAACCAACATGTCACAAATAAATAGGATGATAACGATATCATATGTCTTGAACTGAAGCGAATACATTTGTATTTCTCTTAATTACCTTTTAGTTTATACTGTTTGATATATAGTTTTTTTGATTGAAAAATAATATTACAAAATAGCACGCCTTGTAACGTATATATGTTACTTAAACGTTATTTATAGATCACTTGATCTCTAAAGTATGTAAAATTACGGAACGTGTATTTTTTTATGATACTACAGATGATAAAATAACGCTAATTCACAATACTCTTTGTCAAACGTGGGAGAGGACACTACTTGACATGTCCAAATACTGTATAGGCATTCCTGCTCGGCTCGAGGTACCGAAGTATTGCCCTCGGGCAAGGACCGTGAACGATACTCCCTGAACTGGATTCCTTCTAAGACTTCTGGGGCAAGAAATCCATTCATTCGGAAGTGTTGTCATGACAGTGAGGATGAAACATACAACACGATATAAACTCAAGCAAAGTCTTCAGGGGATTCATACAATCAGAGAGCGAGATTTTTAAGAAACCTTGTCAGAGTCATTCCACCGGTCTACGAATACGAACGAACAAAAGGAGAGCGAAGGATTCTTCACAGCTTGTCATCGGAAATGATCTATCGCAAGATTCAAGGATCTATCAGGCAGAACGGAGAATGGAAATCGCCGGAGACTCGCAATGACAAGGGCTGTACAGAGGAACATGAAAACTTCGTAGCTCATTACTGGACGTATGAGAAGAAATGACAAGAGACCGGTCACCGACGATGGCCGGCGACAACGCTCTTGTATACATGGAACGAAAACTCAGATTCTCGACTCGTGATGTGACGTCGTCCTATGATCTTGATTCACGGTCAGTCAGTCGCATACGGGAAGGAATCACTAGTTCCGAGTCTGAGCTCCAGGTCCAGATTCTCGTGCTCCGACGGAACTGATGCTGCCGCTGCCTCTAGGCGAGATCGGCAGGGAGGAGGAGCAGGTGCGAGCGTCTGGTGGTGCCGGAGATGGAGATGGAGAGCCACCTCATTGGCCTCGGCGCATTTGAGGCGATGGACATTCATGTGCCCTCCCAGGGACTGGGCTGTGCAGAACTCCCTTCGGCAAAAGCTGCAAGTGTAAGAGCGCGGCGGCCATTGTCCACTGCAGCAGCAGGTGGACAGCATCCTCGGCGAAAGCTCGGACTTCCCCAGAGGATGACGACTCGTCACCTCCCCAGTTGCTGTCGTTGAACACCACTGCGCCGCCAGGTGCGAGACCTGTTGAACAGCTCCAGCTCGGGCTCGGACCCATGTTTGTCATAGTCCAGTGGCCTCGGCTCAGAGCATTCTCGTGTTGTTGAATCTGCCGAGACATGGTACTGGATCCTTGCTAGTGGTATGGCAGCACGAGATGACTCTCCACGACTGCTCTTCTCCTACTACTCTTCGAAATGACCTCTCCGCTTCTTTCAGATTCTTTGTATCACACGGCCTTCGTAGCCTGTACAAAGGTCTGCAGTTAGCCTGATTCCTGCACTTTCTGAAGAACCTTAGAACACCGATCATACCATCACATACGCCTCCGGCAGTTTCTCCTTCAAATTCAAGTGGTAGTCCCATCTTTGGCAAAATTGGATCCTAAGGGTTGCATGGCAATGACGGCCCAGAAGCTCGCCTCGATTCTGATTGTCGTAAGAAGTCTCGAAGCCCACTGCATTTCCTTCAGCAGCACACACAAGCAAAGCTCAGCTCACACCGTCATCATGCAATCAAATTCCATTTTTCAACCACCTGGACATTTCTTTCAGGTGAGCCGGTCTCTGGAGTGTGACCGGTCAACAAAGCAACAAAACAACAAAGCCTCAGAGGTATGTGATCAAAACCCCGCTCCTTGTGGAAAGACAAATGCAATCCCATCCAGCGAGAGCGTGCTCAGTATTCGAGTCAGGAAAGTCCTCCATTTACTCCCTTGACTGCAGTTCCCTTCGTACCTCGGGCAAGCTCAGTTCTGAACTGGAAACCTCAAACTATTTCCGGCAGTAACATGTTTGTCGCTGGCCATTGCACCAAAATTGACACACGCCCTCGCAATTTGGACCGAGTTTATAGCCTTAAGACAACAGCACCTACGACTAACGAAGCGGAGCTAACTGAGAATATCTTTAAACAAGTGGTGTGGCAATTTTATTGTCATCAAAGGAACGAAGACGAGAACTCTCGATCACTAGCCAGAATTCTTCACTGAGGATCTCTCCCAGACCCTCTCATGAATCGCGGTGGTGCTACTGCCGACGTGGATCACACTCTATGTGCACTGTTGAGTCTCAGATGGCATGGTGACAGAGGTTGCGGTGCAGAGGCACCAACATCTCAGAGGTACGAAGTTTCGGGGTCCGGGTCTCGTGAGAAGTGAGCGTGCAGGGCGAGGATGGTAGTAGCCGGCGAAGCGTTTTGTACCAAGAGGTCTTGGTTCTGTTCGAGCTCATACATTACAAGCTACGATTGGCTAGACTGGAGCTCGTGTTGTGTCGTGTATGGTCACAGGCGCTGCATGGCACAAATGGCGGCGCCAGAAAGCAGGAACCCAAAGCTGGATGCAGAATTCCGAGCTCAGGGTGGCCGCAGAGCGCGCTGGATGGAGACATGCGCTCGCCAGCACTGTCCTCTTGCTCTTCAGCTCCGTGACATGCTTCATCCGATCAGATCGATCGCCCGAGCCTTTGTCCTGTATCCTCGACTCCCCTTCGCATCCATGCTCCGTCGTCTTGCCTACGCCTGATCTCATCATCATCGGAATGCAATTTCGCTTGTCACCCGCAGGGTGCTTCCTTCGACAGTTTCTTCGAATCGGTCACTCCTCGGGTAAATTTTGTTCTTTTAAACCCTGCCTCGTGTTGACATAATGCCTCCTACACGTCACGTTGCTCGAATCTCCCCCACGACATTTGCTCATCGGCCTACTGCCGCTGGAGGGAAGTATGATACCTGGGTCTGGTCTTCTGCTGGGATCCGTGACGACGGTCGGACCTCGCCATCTCTGAATTTCTGATCTTTCCTTGCTCTCGTACCTCGGCTCGTCTTGTCATGGCAGGACAGCTCAGACCGTAGCAGATTATGTGAAGCGCGACTCGCCGACACTTCATCCGGATACAGTTCTTTCTGAGTGGTTAGGCTCTCACGTGTTCCAACCTTCTGATGGATTTTCATGTTGGCAACTTTTGCTGGTAGGTTGTAAGAACTTGGATCACAGATTCAGAAGCAGGACATTGCAATAAAACCTGCTGCACGAGAGAGAGAGAGAGTACTTGACACATACGCCTACGATGATGTGACATTCGAAAGTTAGACGTTCAATTTTACATTATACTCATAAAATTGTTCCAGTGTCACTTTATCAAATTGAAACTTTTATCGTTTGACAGTTTTTTTACCTTTAGACTATTTTTTCCAAGAAAATTCTTGAAATTATGATTTAAATTTCTATGTATTAACACATATAACCAGTCTTATGAATTTGAATAAAGTCATCTTCAATGAAGCATTTGATCTAATCACTTAGACCAAGTTTGTATGTTGGTATACCATTCGGTATTAGACTTATTTAGATGTACACATGTTATCATTGATTACATCAACTCAAAATAATTTGCAATAATATAATCACATGTATTTTTTGCCAAAAATTTTTGTGCTTAGCTAAAAGAGCATCACATACAAGAAGAAGAAGAAGTTAAGACAGTTGGTAGTTTCTTCAGTTGATTTGGGTACTACTCTTCATTGTCTTGCTTTTGCTTGTTGTAGACAGACGTAGACTAATTGTACTCTTGCTTAATCTGTTAGCCTTGTGAATGTAAGAAGACTTCTCAAATTCAGACATGTCTTTCCATTTCTTTCCTCCCGTTTTGCTAACCACGACAACATACTTGGCTTCAATATAATCTTCCTTAATTCATCTACTTAAATCATCAAGAAAGAAAAAATAGTTCGTTGATGGTCTATTGAGCTGGTTCGAATGGTACTCTTCATTGTTTTGCTTTTGCTTGTTGTAATCTTGTTTCTTCTGTTGAAACTTGTCAATGTAGCGAGACTTTTTGAATTCAAACATGTCTTTCCATTTCTCCCCTTTGGCCTTGCTAGCCACAACGACATCTTTAGACTCAATATAATTTTCCTTAAACGAACTCCTTAAACCATAAAGAATGATGAAGAAGTCAGTTGATAGTCCCTTTCGTTCGTTAGCATCTTTCTCTTTTTCGTCCTGGTTTTGCTTGTTGTAAACTGATATAACTTTAGCGTACTCTTGTCTCTTCTGTTGAGTCTTGTCAATATAAATAGCCTCCTCAAATTAATTTTTTTTTTTTCAACTCTGATTTTGACAACGATGAAACCTTGACCTTGAAAAGAACTTACTTAAACGAACTTGTTAACTCATCAAGAAAGATGAAGAAGGGAGTTGATGTCTTATTCCGTTGGTTCAACCCTTCCTTTTCATCGTACTGCTTTTGCTTGTTGTAATCTAACATAGACTTAATGTACTCTTGCTTCTTCTGTTGAATCTTGTTAATGGAGAAAGCCTTATAAAATTCAGATATGTTTTTCAATTTCTCTTCTTTGGCTTTGTCAACCAGAACAATATCCTTGGCCTAGGTATGATCTTACTTAAACAACCTCAACTCATCAAGAAAGATGAAGAAGCTAGTTGGTGGCCTCTTGAGTTGGTTCGGGTTGTACTCTTCACTATTCTGCTTTTGCTTGTTGTAAGCTGACATATACTTATCATACTCTTGCTTCTCACTTTAAATTTATACATATTTTTTCATTTCTCTCCTCTAGCTTTGTCAACCACGACGACATCCTTCGCCTAGAGATGATCTTACTTCAACAGCCTCCTTAGCTCATCAAAAAAGATGAAGAAAGAAGTTGGTGGACTCTTTCATTGATTCAGGTTGTTTTTTTCATCGTCTTAGTTTTGCTTATTGTAAGCTAACAAAGACTTATCGTAATCTTGCTTCTTTTGTTGAATCTTGTAGAAAAAATCCTTGAATTTAGACATGTCTTTCCATTTCTCTCCTTTGGTTTGAACAATCATGACGACACCTTTGGCCTTGAAACAATCTTCCTTAAACGATCTCTTAAGTCATCAATAAAGATGAAGAAGACAATAGATGATATCTTTGAGTTAGTTTGGATGTACTTTCATCGTTCTGCTTTTGCTTGTTGTAAGCTGCCAAAGACTTCTTTTGTTGAGACTTGTAAATGTAGGTAGCATTCTCAAATTCACACATGTCTTTTCATTTCTCTCCTCTATGTTTGCCAATCACAACGACACACTTGGACTTGGGATGATTTTCTTTAAACGATCTACTTAACTTATCAAGAAAGATAAAAATGGTTGCTGATAATCTCTTGGATTGATTTAGGTCATTTTTTTCATCAGATGATTTTCTTTAAACGATCTACTTAACTTATCAAGAAAGATAAAGAAAGTTTGTTGATGATATCTTTGGTTGATTTAGATCATTTTTTTCATCGTCCTACTTTTGTTTGTTGTAAGTTGACAAAGATTTATTGTAGTCTTACTTTTTCTGTCGAGTCTCGTCAATGTATGGAGTTATTTGAACTGAGACATGTCTATCCAATTCTTTCTTTTGACTTTGCCAACCATGACGACACCCTTGGCCTCTAGATGATCTTCCTTAAACGACCTACTTAACTCATCAAGAAAGATGAAGAAGAGAGATGGTGGCCTCTTCTATTGATTCAAGTACTCCCCTTCATCTTACTACTTTTGTTTGTTGTACGAAACCATAGACTTATTGTCTTCTTGCTTCTTCCGTTGAGGCTTGTAAATGCAAAGAGTCTTTTTGAATTGAGACATATCTTTTCATTTCTCTACTCCAGCAGCTATGCCAACCAAGACGCCACCCTTGAAGTTTGGTGATTTTCCTTAAACAACCTCCTTAATTCATGAAGAAAGATGAAGAAGATAGTCGGTGGTCTTTTCCGTGGTTAGGTTTGTACTCTTCATCGAACTGCTTTTGCTTGTTGTAAGGTGACAAAGACTTATCTTACTCTTGCTTCTTCTCTATCACTAAATATAGAGTATGAGTTGCTTTGCTTTGAAGTTCTATAAGAGTTTGAACTAAAAGTGTATAATCTTAGAAAGTTGTTTGAATACTTTCAAAGAAAAGGAAGGTCACTCTAAATGCAAAAAGTCTCCAACCTTGCGTCCAACATGACATGTTGAACTAAATAAAAATGATAACTAAAATAATGGTAATGAAACGGGTGCGCGCTTAAACCGGGAGGCTACACTATTTAGATATTCTTATAAACAGAATATAAACTGAAAGGAAACCTGAATGAAAAATGTACCTGGCTAACTTATGCGGAACGGAATCCAGATAATGTACTTGCACTTCATCTGAAGAACATGAGTAAGCCGCTGCTGTGTACCAGCTCTCAGAGTACGTGGAAGTGGATGAAGAAAGTAAAGTAATGCAATGCCAGTGTTGGGAGGTCCGACATGTTCCAAGTTTCGAGTTGTTTCAAGACAGCGAGTCAGCCAAGGACTGTAAACTGCCTCTGGGCAAGTCAGTTCTCTAGCATCGCATGTGCCTCATTCAAGGAGAGCCAGCCAGCAACCAAACTACAACCGTCAGCTGACATTTCAAACCTATCAACCACAGGAAACATGAGCAAATGATCGCAGCTTTTGCTACCTTTCCCACTAAATGTCTAATTGCTTTACAGCTCTGATCTTCGCGGTCTCCAGTCCAGTCCACTCTTGTTACGCCGAGACATCGTTAGCGTCCGTCGATTCAGCTGCTGTATATCATTTACCGACGTTTCTATTAGTACCAGTCGAGAAGTTGCAATGTTCGGCAGGCTTATCATCGAAGTAGAATTTGCTCAAAATTCGTTCATACCCGATCTAGAAAGTTTCTGAGAAGTCGAATTCCGTTCAATTATATACCTTTCAATCAATCGAGTGCTGGAGATTCGAGGGAAATCAAGTTGCCGGGACCTGGAAACGATACGGATCTACAGCACTGAAATTCAAAGTGATTGGGCAAATTAAAGCTAGTCAGTCCCTTAAGAAGCTTATTGGCGCGATTCGTCACTGAGGGAGGTCCGAGCTCGAGCAGGATTGAGACTGAGACCGGGGTCAAGGAGCTGATGGTTTGTTTGTTGTACTTTGGCTTTATATCTGTGGACTCGGTGTCAGGTACATGACGGTTGACGAAATGATCAGAGTTGATTGTATTGTACTTCACTGACGGTCATGGTTAACTAGGAGCTCGCCTGTAGCTGTATCTACCTACTCGTCCTACGCCACAGCTGAAAGCTCAGGATCCCTTTGTCCAGTAATCCTCACGGACACATATCCATATGCCTCTGCATACGCCTCCATCGAACCTGGAGGCCGAGGCCCTCTCGGCAATGAACCTCGTGCTGGGGAGGATTTTTAATTGGTTTCGCTGTGGCAGTTTGGCAGAGTCATGCACTGCTTTCGCTGCTGCAACTCACTATCGAGACTGACCGTGAGGCGTTGACGATGCTCGCAAAATTGCCATGAAGGAATAAAGAGATGTTCCCCGGTCGCAGTTCTTTCCAGGAAGGTAGCGGCCACTTAGCATCCTTTTCCCCTCGTATTCGCTGATGGGTTTAATCACAAGGTTACAACACTCCGTCGACGAGAGCTTGACTCGAGCGGGGCCACTGGACAGCCGATCGTCGAATTCTTGAGAGGTCCGGGAACTAAGAAGGGCCTATTTCCGTACCACGATGGGAATGAAGTCGATTGAACCCAGAGATGAGCTCATTGAAAAGTGATAGTTTAGAAAGTACGTCAGGCATTAGGCCCACGGAACGAAACAGTTCGAATCCTTCAGCCTCTTGCAGCACCGCACCGGCGGTCGTACGCAATCGAGCTGTGAGGGGATGGGGGAGGGCACAGATTTCACACCCAAAGCAAGTCGACAAGTTCAGTACAAGATGCCCCGAAGTCGAGTGTCCGTGCCTGCACTTCAGCCCCCGGCCGGCTGTTCCTCTTCTCGTGGTCGGTACGATGGTTCTTCCTTGCTCCACTCGAGGGATTAGCACAGATTCGGATCCTACACTCATTTCATGTAGTCACTCAGGTCCGTCCATCTGGCCGCGTGATGAAGCTCGTGAGCCTGAAAACGATTCAGGCATAGACACGGAAATCGAGAATCTGGATAATCGACGATCACCACCCCAACAGATTCGCCAGCACGCTGACGAAAATTGTGTTCTGATGCTCGCTGCTGATGCATCGCAGCATCACGACCATCGGCATCGTAATGGAACGGTACTCGACGTTCGATGCCAAATGCTCCTCCGGGCTTTCTCGCCCGGAGGAGCATTTGCCTCGGAACTGATCGATCCATCCATCCATCCATCGGCTCAGCGCACCTTCCCTCAGCACGATAGCAGCTCGCGAGCTTGCGCTACGAGGCGACGAGACGAGCGTCATTCACTCCTGCGGCCTGGAGATTTCAGTAGTCCACAGAATCGAGACAGAAAGCTCCAGTGGCTCTGCTTCGACTGCCGACCTGCCGACCTGCGCTGTGCGTCTTGCGTTTCTGCTTGTCCGTCTGATTTCGGCACGGGCTCTCGTCCTCGCCGCGCTTCTGCTCTCGATCTCCGAATTCCACTGGAATCCTCCATCTCGGTCGTTCCTCGAGCGCTCGAGTGCTCCACCGACCCTCGGTCCGAGGCACGTAGGCCCTCGGACCGAGCTACGCCCGCAGCGCTGACCTTGAGCAGTAGGAGGAGGTGGTGGATAATGCTGATGCTGATGTGGCAAGCCAGCAGTGCCTTGCCAGTCACGCCCGCAAAGACAGACACGGAAAGGCGGTTGTGCGGGCGGCAGTGCAGTATGCGTTAAACAGAGGCGACGGAACGGCTGGAGAAATCAGCCGGTCAACTCGTCGGCAGATTGGATTCCACCCACAATCGCCGCTAACCGGCGGAGCATGTCGAGGCCGAGTGTCGAGCAAGCTAGCAGGCGCTACAGTAGATACTGCGCCCGCACCCCGGCCGCCCGGCCGCAAAAGCAGCCCGAAACCGAAACTGCGCAGAAGGGGACGCCGCATCTGGGATTCACGTGAACATGCCAGGACTCCGAGACGGCGAGATCCGCGGCACTCGCCGAAGATTGCGGCAAAGTGCAGAAGAGCACGACGTGTCCAGCCGGTCGTGGTTGACTCTCACGAGGCTGAGGCGCCCGAGCGAGGGCCGCGAGGAGGCCGAGAAGTCGATGCTGGCGGGGGAAAGTCGTCAGGCCGGGCAGCGGCGGGGGCGGCGGTTTTCGAGCTTTTCCTATCGTCCAGACAGACTTCAGCTGGAGAGCGATCAGCTCGAAATGCAGTCGAAGCTCGATCTCTTATGACTCCTGACCCGGTCACTGCTTCACCAGCTGCTCCGCAACGAGACGGGGATCCAACACTGTCCCCCGTGCGCACTCTATCTCTCTATCTATCTATCTCTCTCTCTCGCACTCTCACACTCTCACACTCTCTCTCACTCACCGTCTCGCGTAGGATCGCCGAGCCGTTGCCGAGATCTGATCGCCCTGCGCCGGCGACTCCTGGGCCAAGCTGAGGGCCGCTCTCGTGAGAGCAAGCCGTTCCTCGGCTTTAAATCGGGGAACGTCGCTGCTCGGCCGGCCTTCCTCGGCGTGCTCGGATTCGGATCAGCAGCGGACTCACATGGGAGTGGCGTGTCTCTCATCTGCTCCGTTGACGACGAGGCCGGCAGTGACGACTCAATTGTCGCATTTTTTTGGCTCGACTCCAGCAGGAGCACAGCATTCGGAGAGGCTAGTCCAGCGTTTTGTCGCTGCGGTTCAGTTGCTTGCTGCTGAAACGTACCTCCGAGTTTAGCTGTCGAGCATTCGATCCGGGGAGGGGAGGGGAGGGGAGGGGAGGCGTGGATGGGGAACGTGAGGATCAGGTCGCAGCTGTAAAGATATTCGAGTCTGAAGAAGAAGAAGAAGAAGAAGACTCAGTCTGACCGAGCGTTCGTAATGACGTGCTCACAAGATTTGAGGTTGTCATCGTAGATCGAATTCAGCCCGTGAGCTTCCCGTTCGATCGCTCGAAGGTCGTTGCAATGTGTATCTGTGAGCACGGATGTTATGCCAACGCGTTTCTGCTCTTCCTCGGAATCGGGTTCGCTTGCGGACAAGATATCCGCGAATGCACCGTTCCTTGTTTCCGATGGTCTGAATGGCCTGGCATTCGCAGCCGCACTTGCCTTTGCTGCACGAGCACATCCACATGGTCTCCGCATACACCAATCCACGTAAATAGCTGGTGGACTTGTAATTTGTGCCTTTGTGGATTCAGCTTCGGCAACTTTCGTGACACATCCGTGGATGCTAAAGACAGCGTCCCCAAAGAGGTCACAGTTGCTCCAGTTGTTCAAGTGGCCACTAGATGAATAGACAGGTCGTCGATCCATTTAGATTTCCAGCAATGGATTTGTTTGCTCGCGAGTGCCGGCCGGGGATGAAAACCTCAACCATGAGGGAGAGAAAGAAAAGCGGGTGATCACTGATCTGCAATTGTCCCTCTCATTTGGACGACTGGCTGCAGCAGCTGTATATAGAACGTACATATATTTCTGTTTGAAAGCATTAACATCTGTCATCAAAACCACCGAGTCCAGATCCGAGTCGCTGGCTTGGGTGGCAACATTGCGTGTCACTGCACTGTAAATCTCGCGTTCAATAAAACACTTCCCCGGAGTCCGATGGTAGAGTTGGTGTAGTGTTTTGATGAGCTGCATAGTAGAGACCTTCGATTGTTTGAAGATAATGATTTCATTCTCTTGTCGTGTTCTTCTCTTACCTGTGTACTGCTGTTTCTTGCATAACATGAAACTTCTCGTTTGACGACGATCCATGTCTTCAACGATAATCCGCACTTAGATAACCTCAGATAGAATTTGTTCGCCCCGCTGGAGATGAAGAATTCGTAATCTGAAGAACTGCGAATTATTCCGAAGGAAACGTACGAATCCTGAGCATGAATATACTTTATGAATTTATGAGAAATTCGGTTTTGAAGATACATTGATCAAGTTTATAATAATTAAATTTGCTGACAGTATAAATGTATTCTCAAAAACTCTTATTCATTAATGAGATGAGCATCTGAAAAAAGAGTATAGACCAATTATAAAACAATTGATAGATGATGTACTCATTTTCTGATTCTCTACCTGGATACGTCAAGAAACAAACTCAACCTGCGATAGAGTATGTGACTTCAAACGTTCGTACAACAAAGGACAAAATTTTACAAGAATTATTATCAAAATATTCAAGTTGGACCATACAATTTCTTTGTAACGAGAAGAAATATATCATGGAGATTGTTCAAAGACATGAAATTTTTTCCTATTTCAAAACAGAGGAGATAAGGTTAAAGCTTGTGATAGATCATGTGATGAATTTCACTGTGTTGCATGCAACTTGAGACTTGAGGGCTATCCCTGTATCTAGGTTTATTAATATAAACTCATTAAGTGAAGAAAAAGATTAGAATTTAAAGGAAGGATTAGAAATTGAAATTGGAATTCTTATTAGCGTCATCTTTCAGACGGTGGTTTACAGTCACAAGGAAAAATTAATCATTACAATTTTATGATATGCAATCGATGAATAAGATGACTGTCAAAAATATAAGAGTGATCAATTAGTGATGAAAAGCCAAAGCCTTTGCGGAATCAACTATCTACTCAATGAAATTTCTGTATTTTGATTACGATTAGATTAAGCTTATCGAAGAAAACATAGATATCATCAACATGAAGACATCTTTAAGGATCGTAAGCATGACCACTCTATCACAAAAACACTTCAAAGTTAATGACATAAATGACGATCGATATGAATCAAGTTTTAAGATATTTTATTTAAAAAAACTATGCAATTTTACATGATATGTTTATTTAAAGTATGAAAAGTAGAGGAGAAATATTAAACTATGGATCAAGAGAGTTGTCAAAAATTGTGAAATATGACATCAAAGATTGTGAAAATATATTTTCTTGCTTGAAATAAATTTACTTTACATTATCAGAACAAAGTTTAAGCTTGAGTTTGTCATTGTTGGGCGTTTTTGTTTTTAATTAGATTGAAACTAGATTTCATTAGGTAGAATGCGATAAAAAGATTTTGCATCCATGAAGAAAGAAGAAGGTTTTTAGAGGTTATAATATTCTATCACGTTTGGATTCTTCACTTTGCTCATGTTGTAGAGTTTTTATCAATCATTAAGTAAACCTAAAGACGTTTTTTAAGGATAGACATATGAAATCTATAAAAAAATGAATATGTAAGTTTTTATCATCAATTTTGAAAAGTATTAAATTAGTTATAAACAACCAATTGAAATTAAAAACTAATTATTAATTGGAGCACATACACTTATTGAAAAAAAATTTGATGATGTTAAAATCTAACATCAATTGCAACGTACAAGATTCTACAAATTTAAAATGGATATTTTAAATCAAGACACTAAATACACAGTTCAAGCATGTGGCCTGGAAGAAAAAAAACAAAGTAGAGATTTGTGAAGAGCTAGATATGAAGAAAGAAAAGGAGATATGATTGATGATGTAGAGCTAGCATTCTACTCCATAGTTCATAAAAAAAGGAGAATCATGAAATTTGGAGTCATTTTTTGAAGACATGTACGAACAACATTTAGGTGATCATCGAAAGATATCTCAATTTTTTGACAAAAAATAGTGGCTAGAGTGATAAAAAATTTAAAGCGTGCGATGACAAAAGACTGAA
This sequence comes from Marchantia polymorpha subsp. ruderalis, assembly GCA_037833965.1. Classification (NCBI taxonomy): domain Eukaryota; kingdom Viridiplantae; phylum Streptophyta; class Marchantiopsida; order Marchantiales; family Marchantiaceae; genus Marchantia; species Marchantia polymorpha. Next base: position 26,170,779 of record AP031351.1, on the reverse strand, counting down.
CCACATACTGGTAGATGAAATTTTATGTATGAGATCAAAACCAAATAATAAAATGTCAAAACATATGTTGTGTAAAAACCAAGCTAAACAAAAATTAATGAAATACTTTTTTGAGAGTTTAAGGTCAAGTTACAAAGATATATATACTATTTTCATTAAGCTAAAGTATAATTATTGATGGAAAAAATATTTAAGAATATGATGAAATTTGTGGAGACTTGTGACATATGTCACTTGTATCCGATAATGGCACATCTTGACGATGTAGATCTCACATATCCATCTACTTTTTATTACAGGTGAATTGTCAATTTGATTTTTATGTCAATGTGAATAAATCATATGATAATTATGACAAGCATTTTAGCAAGGATAAATCTTTCAAATCAAGTGCAAAAAACAAATTTAAAGATCAAAAGCAAGTGAAATTATTTACAAAATTTTATTATATGAGTACGTATGTGGTTATAAATGTGTTGAAAAAATAAACAAGTAATCTAAATAAATTATATTCTTAAAAGATGTAAGATGCTTTGGAAAAATGTGAAATTAGACTATCAATTCTTAAAACTTAAAATTTACAAAAAATGCAAAGTATGACAACTGTAATTTTTGTATTGAAAAAGTTAATGTGAAGTCATGCAGAAGACACATGCACAAAGTTTTTTTACAACAATATTTTATCACGGTTAACACAAGATCAATATTTATCATGCCAATTGAGCAAATCATTTCAACATGGATAAAATATAAAAATTGAGAATGAATTTTTTTGTCTTGTAGAAAATATACAATATACAAAGAAAATATAAAAAATTTGAGACAATCCATTTTTCACAGTGTGTTGTCTTCAAAAAATCATGTAAACAGAAAAAAGATTTTGGCAATATGCATTTAATAATTAAAGAAAATAATAGATCATGTACTTACAAAAAATTAAAAATATATTCGAAAAAATTTGTCTTAGAAAGAAGAATATTTTTGACAAACATCATAATTTGAGATTAATTAAAATAAGTATATGTGATTGCATGTGAATAAATGAACAAAATTTAGAAAATAAACATGACACATTGAAAATTTTTATTAAGTGATATTTTATTTTCATGTAATGACTAACTATAAGAAAAACTCATTATATTTTTTTAAATATCTTCATGATACAAAACTCAAAAAATCTGTTGCCTACACGCATATTTAAAATGAAGACAAATATACTAACTTCAAATATCTTATGATAAAATTTGACATTGAAAAATTATAAGTGATATGGGAAAAAATATTTGAGATGAGTAACATGTTGTCAATAAGTATTATGAAAATTCAGATTTAGACAAGGAATATAATGAATTACTCAAACATTACATATTGTGCAATATAATAAAGATTAATTTTTTTTAAACACCTCTTCTAGCTAAAACACAAATACAAAGATGAGCAAAAGTGCAGATGTGCAATTGCAACAAAGTGATGAAATGCTAGTACAGAAATGTTCAAAGTGGTTTCAAGGTGATGCAAAGAGGTAAAAAATTATGAATAATGAATGATTAGGAGAAAAAAAATGAAATAAAGCAACATATACAAAATGTTCAATTCAAAGTTCAAGTTATCAAACATAACAGATGCATTGAAACAAATTATCAAGAAAAAAAATCGTCCAAACAGCAAAATCAAAACGATAGTTAGAAAAAAAAATGAGCATTGATGATGACACAAGTTTTGATTTATACAAGCTTGACAAGCTACGACAAGTATCAGTTGAGACTTGACGGCAAGAGCAATTGATGGCGATAGCAAATGCTATCACCTTGCTTATAAAACATGGTCTTTTTCATTGATGAACAACTTTTAAACCATAATTGAGTTTTTTCTGAAAATTTGTGCAACAAATATCTGAGATCAAGAAATTAGAAGATTTTTTAAATAGAAGATGATAAAAGAATAATTAAATGTTATCTTTGGAATATTTTTTAAATCAAAAGTCAAGAATGATCTTCAATCTTTGATTATCATTTAAAAAACCTTTGCTTTTTTCAAAAGAATTCAAACAAAAACATTTAGAAAAAAATTTGACAAACCAGTTAAAATTTGCAACCAATATGAGTAAGACAAGAAGTGATGTTTCAATGAAAGCTTAGAGTGGTGATTCAAAAAAAAATCCTTGAGAAAAATTAACCATTAGATTTTTGCGAGAAAACTAACATAGATGCAACAATGCATCCAAATTTATAAATGTATAAAATAGTCATTGAATTTGATGATAGAAGTTATCAAAGTATATAGATAAAATTTCATTCTAATGTGCAGTAATTCAAACCATTAGCAATCTTAAAAAATTGTTCATCAAATTTTTACTAATCTAAACTACATCTTAAAACTAAATTTTGATGAAATTTTCTTCTTAAAAATTCTTTAATTTTTAGTTTTTTATTTTTTTTAATACCAAGAATTTTTATTAGTGATGTTGTTAGACACGTCATTTAAGAAATTATGATAGTATAAATCATAAGTTATAATATGATCAAACTTGTCGAAAACAATTTCAAGTAAAAAAAAACCTTTCAAAATTGCGAATCTTCTTTGTTTGCATTTTCATGGTGAGTTTTTGACCAAGATAAATACATACAGTTATTTCTATTGTTGCAGAATACTAAGTTTGTAATTCATAAAATTTTGTTAAAAGTCTCATGACTTCTAAGAAGTTTTTAATGTGTATGATTTTTTGTCAAAATTCAAAATGATGTGCAAGAAAGCAAAATAGTAAATGTTTTTTTAATTGGTAAATGATGAATGATAAATTTTCATGTTTTAGGTTAAATGATATATATGAATTCACCAACAAAATTTCAATATCAAATCTATATACAAATGCAATGATACAACTTCATTATAAGTTCGATATGTTCACATTTATCCATTTTACAACAATTATTTTCATTAATGTATTTTGTCTTCAATACAACCTCATCAAATTTAAATTAAAAAAATTTAATTGATACGTACTTAATCGTTCAAAAAACATCTAAAATATCTCTACACTTATACCATTTTTCGATTAGTGCGTCTCATCCTTGCGAAGCGCCATGCTAATCTACAACTACACTTAGACTAGCAATTTTGATTATGAAAATCAACAATACCAATATCTAGCTCACTTATGTGACTTTTAGTTCACAAAATAACAAGTTTTGTTTCATGTATATACTGTACTATTTTGTATCACTCATATCTACAATATATTTTTTCATGTGAATATAAATTATCTAAAAATCAAGCCAAAGTAAATCAAACTTTAATTCATCTTCAATACAAGATGAAAATAGTTTTATAGATAAAAAATTTATTTATGCTTTTGAAAAAAATATTTTTTTTTCAAAATTATGCATTAAAATGTAAAAATGCTATCTGTTAAAAAAATTAACACAATATCTTGTGCCAAAAATTACTAATATTTCATTGGATATGAAAAATTATAAATATAAATATATCATTTATTATCATGTTGATTTATTAATTTTTTTATGAGTTATTTTCATACCAAAAATTTTAGTAAAATAATTTTGCGTGAAATTTAATTTTTGGATTTTACACAAAGTTATAATTATCATATTATTTAAAAATAAAGATAAGTAAAAAAAAATTTGTATTTTAACAACTTAAACAGAATTTGCATACAATTTTTTACAACAAAGATGTTAATGTTTTTTTGAATATTTCATCCTGTTAATTTTAATCTGAAATTATTGGTTGCAAATCACTTGCAAACATTATTTTCAGACATGTTTTGCATTATTTGCTTCATGAAAAAAATTGAACATTAAATAATTTATTTTTTGAACCGAGATATAACGTAAAATAAAAAATATAATATCAAAGTTCAAATTCATCCAATTAAATTTAAAAGAAAAATTTTGAATTTTTTAAAAGTGAAGAAATGAATTTTTAACTTTATTCTAAAATATATTTTATGTAACTTATATTTCATAATTTTTATATTTTATTTATTTAATATTTTCAATAATTAAATTTTGAAAGAACTTTTGAAATAAATTTTTTATTTCATTATTTAAGCATAATTTTAATTATTTAAAAAAATTATGTACAGATAGAAAAAGAAGAAAACTGTATATATTTATTATACAATAAAAAATATAACAAAAATTGGATATTTGATACGAAATTTTCGTTATTTATATATAAAAATAAATAAATAAATAAATATATATATATATATATATATAATGAAAAAATATGAATAAAATTTATAAGAATACAATCTGTTGTGATTTCATATGATTTATGCTCACATTCATTGATTTACTTGAACTCAATGATTAGCATCATGTAAGTTGACGTTAAGAAAAATTATTTTCTTCTTTCTTTTCTAATAATTGAAGCATCCATTATATTTATTTCAATATATTTTTGTGCGAGCAAGATACTAAACAGATATATCTATTTTAAAGTAAGAATTTTTAATTATTACAAGCTTTACATGTGATATTTAAAAATTTGGATAAAGTTTCAAATTTTAGAGTAAGTACAATTAGCAGCGAAGAGTAATTAGAATTGCACAAATTTCATTATAAACTACTGAAACTCAATCTTTTATCAGATTAGATTCATCATGATCACATAATTGTAGCTTTTTAGTCTTTTAAAGAAAAGGTCAGACCAGTAAGTACCATTTTGAAATCTACTAACAACATTCTTTATCTTGAAATTCACTTGAAAGTCATCTGCAATGAGATAAAATATTTTATCAACTTTGATTGGTATATCTGCTCTTGCACTGAACGTATTGTTGCATTAGGATGACATACTATTTCACACATTGTTTTCATGATTTTTAGCCAATATATGTTCATACTTGAATGCGTATTTACTTTCACATGATAGTTCTTCCCATTTCATTCATTGAACATAGATACGTATTTTTATATAATTATATATAATTTTTCGTTTTAAGAGTTCGTGTGATTAGTTTGCAGAGGTTTTTCACTTCTTCAGTTTGTCTGTATCAAGGTTGTTGCATATGGAGTTGTGGTACTCAGAAATGTTATTACTGTTATACGTACAAGGAATATTAGAAATTCCGTCCGTTTACGGGACATGCATGAATATATACATCCTTTTGACGCGAACATGCTTTCGATCTAGACAAACGGCATAACTTCTCTTGCGACAACAATACTACAAGTTGGACAATCATGATAGGCCTCATGTTGATATTAACAAGCTAACCACCAGCAAGACATCCATTTCTGATTTACTTGTATCTAATCATTTACACAAAGATTTTTTCCCAGAAGCTACAATTTTTCTGTACAGAATACAATCCAAATGTGGATACACCACGTTTGATATCCAAGCTTATCAGCTTCCTTCCTCTCAACTACTCAATCTATCATCTAGATCTCAAAATCACCCACTTGATAATTCCTTCACTTATCGTGATAAATCTTATGACACACTCTTTCCCTTTATTTGAACGAAGAGCTTATTAGAGGATGAAAATCTCACTTCCTAACCATAAAAACACTGCATATTCCAAAGTCGATAAAACACCAGGTTAAAACCTGGTGATATTTCGATTTTGCTTTCGACGTAATAGCCAACTATGTAACCAATAACTAGAGAGAAAAAATATAGAGAACCAGCTCGGCATCAAGATTCCAAGAGAAAATCAAGAGTTCTTCCAAAACTTCGAACCATGTGGCAATCCGGATCGGTGATAACAAAATTGGCATGGACATGCATTGTCCTTCTGGCCACTTAGAATATGTGCCGTAAATTAGTTGTAAAAATGTATTCTTATTCCGAAAAGATCTCTTGCAAGTAAGAATTAAGGATGCAATGATTCTCCGGGCGGGAAGGGATTTTTTGTCTGTCAGGGGGAGGATCGATAAGAGCGACGAGAAGGCCTTCAGAGGAAGAGGAGGAGGAGGAGGAGGAGGAAATGCGAAGGGGACGAGCCGGTGGTGGGCGACCACAGGACCGGATGACGAATAGGCGAGCGTGATTGGGGAGCAGGGCCGGATGGATGGATGGATGGCCGGAACAGATATGGGTGGTGAGAAACGAGATGAGAAAGTGGCGCTGGCTGGCGCCATCGCCAGCCAGCGAGAGGTGCACATGCGAGCCACACTAGAGCCTGTCGAACCCCTGTCTCACTCTTTAGCAGCCCCCGAAGCGCCCCGGCTCCGCGCACTAGTCGATCTTCCTTCCGTCCTGCTGCAGAATCGTCGACAGTTCGTCGGGATCAGTCAGGTCCGTCCCGCAGCCTCGGCTGTCTGTGTGTGATTTATTGTTTAGTTTTGTTGTGGTGCTGAGGTTTGTGTGCCTTCGAGCAATTCGTGCTTCGGAGGTTGTGATCGATCGATCGAGCGACAGCTGCTGACGTGAGTTGTGATTTCGTCTCGTGCAGATTGCTGCCTCGAGAGCGCCTGCTCGACATGGCAACCGTGGTAGCAGCGGCCACCGGCGTGGCTGCCCGGCTCTCGAGCCCCGTCGCTGCTGCGGCGTCGTGCTCGTCGAGGACCTCATTCTTGAGCGGGCGGAGGATCGCGGTCGCGGCGGGCCTTCCGTGCGTCGAGAGAGTGGCTCGTCTGGCAGTGGAGGCCAAGCAGGGGAATGCGCCCGTGTCGGCCCTTGAGGAGTCTGTGAGCCAGGCCTTCAACACTCTGACCAAGAGCACTGTGGCCCGGAATGCGGCCATCATCGCCACCAATGTGCTGCTGGCTCTGCCCGCCCTCGCCGGCGAGGAGAAGGGTAAGATTTTCGACTTCAACCTCACGCTGCCCATCATCGCCATCGAGTTCCTCACCCTCATGGTGGCGCTCGACAACATCTGGTTCAAGCCCGTGGCCGCCGTCATGGACAAGCGCGACGAGGAGATCAGGAACAAGCTGCTGGGCGTGAGGGACAATTCGGGCGAGATCAAGAAGCTCCAGCAGGAGGCCGAGGCCATAATCAAGGCCGCCCGAGCTGAGACCACCAACGCTCTGAACAACACCAAGAGGGAGACCGCTGCTGCCTTGGAGGTGACGCTGCAGGAGTCGAAGGCCAGGATCGAGTCGGAATTGGCCGAGGCTTTGGCGAATTTGGAGGAGCAAAAGGAGGAGACCTTGAAGGGACTCGACAAGCAGGTGTCGGCCCTGAGCGACGAGATTATCAGCAAGGTCATGCCCTTCAGCGTATGAGCGAATTTAGTCGTAGTTGCGGTTTTTGAGAACATTCACGTCTGCTCCGTCCGGAGCGATAGATGCAATTGTCGTATGAATCCGTTTATCTTAATTTGACGATACATTCCCCGTTAGTAGACATTGCACAATGTAATTTAGACACTGGATGACCGCTCTGATCTCGAACTCACTTCAGGATCAGTCTGGAGACATAGATCTGTCACTGTACAAACAGTTTCATGCAAGTCGCCAATTTATTCTCTCCATGATTCATGTTCATCCTGCGATTCATGTAAAGTACGTAAGGAGAAATCCAAAAGTCGTCCTTTCCTCTTGGAGCCGTTGAGTATCCCAATTTGGTTTTAGCTCTTTGTCGTGATCAGACGGCAAATTTCCTCAGTATTATACATTATAGCTGTACATTTAGTAGTGTACCCACTACACCGCGTATTATCATCAAGACGAATGCTTTAATAATAAATTAAAAAACATTGGAAAGAACAAGGGAAAAAGCAAATGCACGAAATCAAGCTCCAAAAACACTAGAATTATAATATTATTTAGACATGAAACTGACAGTCTACGATCAGTATGAAAATATAACAAAGATATTAACAGAAACAGTAGAAAACAAAATGTGTCACTCTAAATGTCAACGAACTATAAACTGAATATTGCAAATAACAGTAGCACAAACTATATGAGATGGCGAAATTGTGTTCTTAGACAACATCATACTATTTCTTATGATTTCATTTGGAACACCTTCTGCTAAAAGATGCGCCTACTGTGCAACTATGGACATGAAACGAAGAAAAGAAAGATGTGAGAAAACAACACATGGTAATCGCACGATAAAACATCATAACTCTGAACATGCCGACAGGAAGCAATCATAAGCATACAACATACTGCGAGATAAAAATCTGATGAAATTTGACTTCATTCCATGAGGTATGAAAACGAAACAAATCCTTTCACAACGATGAGGTAGTCTTCTACCATATTATCCAGCTTCTACTCCTTCGGAGAAAAGAAATGACTACGTCTTGCAACATCCTCAACTATATTCAGTGTACCATCAGATCATTAAACTGAAACTGTGCTAGTAATGACTCAAGATGCTCCAGGTGTCAGTGTAGAACAGATCGGGTCCTGACATACACTTGTACATCAACCCACGACAATTCCTCCGTGTACCAAGAACGAAGTAAAATTAAGTAAAAGTCAATCCAACTTTCAAGTGTATTCGTGAGGTGCACTGCACAACTTCTTGTGTAACGATGTGCTGGTTTAAATTCTTCAAATGCTGGAAGAGTTTTTTTTGTATCAACCTTGCTCCAAGCTCCTACCTCTACACAACCCGCTCGATACGTATATCAGGTATACTAACATCTGCTAACCTGGCTATCTTCGCGTGTAGATTGATGATTAATAACTGGGCAACGATATCACTGCGTTGCAAGACCATGATTTCATCACCTGACTCGTGCTTCTCGCAACCTTCTTGCGGGATAATCTCATTTAACTGGAGCATAGTTGATGAACAAGCTATCCCATTCAGAGAGAGGATGTGACCTCATGTGGCGTGGTCCCAATGGCGCCTCCACTACTGTGACCATATATGTCATATCTGCGATGCTGTGAGAAGCACACGTCTTGAACATTAAATAGGACTTCTGAGCTATGTTTCCTGTAGTGTTTCAAAACAAAATCAAACAAAATGTTGTGACAGTGGAAAACCATGTGAGATCTCGTTCACTTACTTGACCAATAGGCATGCGTTGTCTAACTGACTCCAAGAACTGGTGATCCAATTCTGCTACAGCTATTCCCGTGGCCTCCTTATCTGCACGACAGTTGGAGAGGAAATGAGCTGTGCAAACGTCACGTCCTCGTGACATACGAGGATCTGGATTAGTCTGAGCCAACTTTCGAAGCTAACTATCAATTCAATAGATGTCAAAGACATGTCGCTCACGACATACGTATCTGAACACATTTCTGGATTCACTACAAGTCCTACGGGATCGGGGGCTTCAGTCCCAATTACCAGCTCGGTTCATGTACAAGGTATGAAGTAGAATCAGAAACTTCGGCCAGATAAGTATTGTAGCTTGCTCGAGGAGAAGAATACGACTAAATCACAAGTTTCTAGTTCAGTATTGTTCTATTTGGATGATCAAAGGGCTAAGTTGCTACTGCTCGCTGAAGCTTGTGTCCCAGAACAGTCAGTCTTGTGAAAGGGGATCTAAGGATACCTGCACATCGTGCGATCACTGTTCCCCACGGATCAATAATCAAGGCATCACCATAACTCTCTCGTTTCTCATTGTGTTTTCCCGCTTGTGCTGCTGCTATAACCTGCAAAATGTACGACAGAGGAGTTATTGATTTCTGAAAAACCAGAATGTGGTGCAGCATATTTTGATACCCAGAGTCAGACCAAAACTGGCCTGAAGTAGTCATACTTGGACCACTCACGTAGCATTGGGTTTCTACGGCTCGTGCTCGAAGCAGAATCTCCCAATGAGCTTCTCCAGTCTTCTTTGTGAATGCTGACGGCACTAACAATATCTGTAAGACCAAAATCTCAGTTGTCTATTAGAAGCCGACTTGTGAGGCAAATTTCAACCATATTCGTTTCAATTTCAGCCTTCCGGACGTATCTGAAATATGCATGTCTGGTGTGATACATATATGATCCTTTTGAGAGAACTGATTCATGTGAACATCATCGAATCTTCATACAACAGCGATCATTTTAGGCACCTTCTTGACACGAGCAAGATGATCCATGCTCTAACATTCATACTACGTTCTCCTTGCTACATCTTTATTGCGGAACACTATCTCAACGGACAAACCTGAGCATTCTCTTGGAATCTCAATTGCTGATACAGCTCCGGAAAACGAAGGTCGTAGCACACGGTGAGGCCCAACTTTCCAATTGGACTATCAACAGCAATGATGTCCGAACCTGTTCATGAAGATGGCAGTCTCACAAGACTGAACTGATAAGCAAGCATTGTATAGCACTAGTTCGTGCTTCAAGATCTAGTCAAATACAAGGACGAAAATGGGGACACAGCACTGTTTCCATCTTGGCAAAACGAACTGTTTAGAAGAATGCGTGAGTCCTGTAACCAACGCACCTGGAGCTGTTGATCTACTCTCCTTCAAGACTGGCCCCCCGGGCACATCTACATCAAATCTGGAAGCGAAGAATTGAGAAATTCGTCAATACGAATTATAGGTAGCAACTTCACTCCTTCGAAAAACCCACAGCAATGACTTCAAATACTAGACCGGATAAGTTTTCTTCTTTGACAAACGTATAAGCAGATCTCGTGTACGCACAGGTGAATTTTCCTGTAGACTCCACGCACACCTCCAGCATCATCCAGCACGACGTGCGTATTGTACAGATGCCCGGCGTCGGGGCCCTTCTCCTGAAATCCACCCAGTGATAGCCACAACCCTGCTTCTCTGTCCTACTCACCGACAATGAGCGAGAGGGAATTGTTAGGTGAGGCAAACCTGATTCGTTTCATCAAAGGCACCTCATGAAATATGAGACATCAAATACAGCGGGTTGGTATGTCAGATGAGACTGGACTTGGAATTCATGGCCCGGGAGGTGCCGGTGAGTCAGAAAATCGAGACGATGACTTGCCTGGCCAAATTCTGGTAGCTTTTCATGATCGGACCATCCAGTGGCTCTGCGATGCTCAACGATTCTCCTTCTTTCGAGCCGATGAAAGAGAAGCACTCAGGTAAACTCAACAGCTTCGCACCGGCAGCAACCGCTTCCTGTTCCCGAATGCCTTGCAACCATCAGCACCTCAAGCCGTGATTTCTCGACAAAGTTTGTTGCTTTTCGTTTTGAAGAGTTTCATCAGTCCAGACATCACAAGCGACGACACACACACCTTTCTAGAATAATCAATTGTCACTCAAAAGTTTGCCCGACACTTGCACAAACTCATCCAGCTCAATTTCACGGTCGACAGTTGTAATGGAAAGTGACAATGGAACGCGGAACATCACAACTCTCGTCCTGCGAAGCTCTGTGTCCAAAAGCTGCTGAGTAGAATTCTAGAAATCAAGTGTCCATTCACCAAGAGAGTTGACAAGACAAGACGGACTGTCCAGCGAGCATTCTCAAATCTCTGGATCTTAGAAGCCCCGCATTTGGAACATGATCGACCATCGGCATGATTCCATCAACTCACGCCGCTTGGAAGAAACGAGCGACTTCCGAGAAATGCCAAGGCTGCAGAAGCCATACCTGCACGAGGCCAGCACAGGTTTGAAAATTGGATTGGATGTCGGCCGAAGCAGTCATCTGACCCACAGCCACCTTCAGCAAATTCGACGGCTTTGCCATCGAAGCTCTTTTCGGTATCTCGGCAGCGACTCCAGCTCTACAGTAAAATCTTGCAAATCCTCCTAATGCCGCAGCAGAAGCCATCCACGAAAAAGCTCGTCCGAAAAGCGGCACATTTGCATCTGTGCACTCGCGTCTGAGACAACACTGAGATTCGTGAACTTCGTCGGTGCACTGGAAATTACGAATCGGCTTAATTACCAAAAGGTTTTGGACGACACGTGAATTTCTCCTCGTCATGAAATTTCATCATTTTATTTGACCAATTGCTTCCAATGTAATATTATTTTAAAAATTTTCCAGCACTCCAATGTGGCATATGGTTCGATACACAATGAAGGTGACTGAATAGATAAAAAGAATAATCGAAAATCCGCCTGAATCAAACAAGGAAAGAGGTGCTCTGATAATTATTAAATCTATCGACAAGGATATCTTCGTTTGTGTAATCAACGTTCATAACCAAAATTAGTATCTAATGTCACGTCATCTATAACGGTTGTACTCCAGTGGTATATGTGGAATAATGAAAATAGCTGAATACAAACTTAGACTAGACTTATCACATAAGACTGAAGAGGCAGATATATTTAAAGTGACAGGCTTTAGAGAATATATTCGCATTTATTTCAACATCTACATTGAGATATACATAAGACTCCAGTACTAAAGGGAAGTGGGGTGACAAAGCATTTAGTTAATGGTCAGGTTAAAACAAAAAAAGGGTTAAATATGTACAAGTAGGGAACTACGCAATTGTAGCAAGCAAAGAAATGCTACTACTTATATGCTGCTGATATATTAATTACCCCTTACTCATAACCGAGGCATAAGAAGGACCATAATCTTATGTGATTGCTTTCATATATCATATGTATTGTAACATCAAGCTAAGATTAGAATTACATTGATGATTGAAAAACTATGATTACGATGTGATCTCTAAAATAGATTTCTAGGAAAATAGAATTACGTGAGACGATATTTCAAATGACCTTGATATCCATTAACAATGTAATGTAATGTAACTGGAGATTCAGGAATATTCGAGTTTACAATGACACAACTGACAAAATCTTGGTGTGGCAATTTCAAAATGGGGTGGACAGAAGAGTTGCATGAAATGGGAACATTGTTAAAACATAATGTTGCAATGTGCATAATGCAAAGAGACATTCCCAAGAGCAATGGGTTGAATGTGCCCCTTGTTCATCTTTGTTGAGAGAATCTGACTTGGACATAGTTATATTATGAAATCTTTCTTCTTGCATTAATGACATCACTAGATCGATCATACCCCGGGTAACAATATCTATTGATGAACACAATTTGAAAAAAAAAGTCAACGAATATAAAGATGTATATTCACAATTGTCCATAGCGTTTCGTTCAGTTGTCAGTGGAATACAAATTACAATGAATTAACCTCATAGAATCGATTACTATTTGATGGGAGATATCTTTCATATGATATAAACCAAGCTGGGCTTCCGTGATGCAGTACAGGCATCATTCCCAGTGGACGTCAAGGGTGTATATGAGGACACCGACCTCCGGGGTCAAACCTTTACAGAAACGAAGATTAGAGTACTTGCATTCTATTCCTAGTTGCTGCAATGTGTACTCCAAAACTTGGATATTGTGTTCTTCCCAGGTTGGCAAGAACAGGCGTTGTGGCGTCGACGGTACATTCTTCCCACTTCACCACGACCAGAAGTCAGTTCTTCTGCCGCGAGTTGAAGTTAACTACAATTTCTTCAAATCTAAAATGCAACTGCAAGTTATTCGTATGAAACGGTGAAGATTTGCAAAACGATAGCTTAAGACTAATATGCGAGCGCGTTGCATCAACAGCTCGAGGCCTTCTAGACTAAAAAGAAGCATCCGTTGGCCCCTGTATAGGACAAGCATCCCAAGTTGTAGATTCATTCCACACATAAGAATCACCACGAGAGTCAACTCCAGCACTAGGTCCAAATTTGAACTGAGCTTGACACGGTCTGATGCATAAAACGAGGAAACATGAACGATGAGGACGTTATCTCTATTTCATCTCAACCGTCTTTGACATTCAGGGTGGAATGCAGGCATAGCACAATCGTCGCACAGAAACACGAGAACAGGTTGGATTCAAAAATGTTCTACTCTACAAAGTCGATGACTTCCGTCGTCGCATGGAGGCTCGCCATAATCATACAACACCTCAGAGATTCCTTCCGAGAAGATATTACATATTCCAGATCAGAGTTTGCTGACTGATTTCTCTAAGCTAGAATTGATAAGAAGCAGCAATTTCTATATGTGTTTAAGGCGTAATTTGACGTATCTATACTTTTAATTCAGCCAGGTAAGTAAGCGGGTAAGGGGCCGTTGACTTGCCGAACAAAGCACACCATGTGGGCAACTTCATCAACACTCTTTCTAGTTCCGGTGTCACGAGATTCACGTCTGTTCTTAACTTTAGGAGAAGATTGTCACCATTTGTTTTCAGTGCATCGGCAATAGGATGCCAATACAAAGTAAGATAGAAATCGTTCGGACCTTGAGTCTCTCCACTTATGAACTGCATATTGTGCCAACCATCCACTCCTTCTATAGCACCTCCAGGTACCAACACTTGTCTATCACCTGCCAAAAGTAAATCACATGTCAGAAACTAAAACAGCACCTTAGGCAAGAGACTGAAAAAACACACCCACCTTGTCACAGAACTATTTACCCGCACAGCAACCATAGGACGCATAAGAAAAGCTTGCATGATGCTTGTGCTAATAAGCTCAAATAAATATCTTCCAATTGAAAACACCAGCAGATGTGTTATATAGCGAGACTTATGTCATGGACACAAGAATGAGGTATAATTGAAAGGTAAGGGTATGAACTTCAGTTCATCCTTCAATCTATGTAGTCCAGTTTTAGTCCAATTATCATTGGACTATAACTGCACCTATAACACAAGGCATGTCGAAAATTGGAGGAGCACGCAGAGCAACAAAAGAAAAAGAGGTGGAAAATGTTGTAGGAACATGATGGACCTCTAACCTCGACTAATACTATGACAACGCTTCAAAATGCAAAGGTGCCATTTACTTGATGTCTCAAGCTTGAAAGCTTGCACTGCTGTTGTGTTGAAAGCAAGATTCCACCGTATGGATGAGCCAGTCGTGTATCTAACCGATGTCACCCTGATTCCTGCCTTGTTCACTTTGTCCTTTTCGATGTTTAACATAGGTTGACCTTTCAAGATAAATTTATCATTTTCCAATTGCTTTTCACATCCAGACTTCACATAGTGAGACACAAAATCGATACTTTTGCCGCAGGTAAAATTTTCTCCCTGAAGAGAATTCAACTCCTGTTCGAATCCACCGGGGGTTCCCGCAGATATGGATATTTTCTGAGATGGAAACCCACCTACACTATCTACGTTTACTGTGTCAACAACATGCACGACCTGCGCAAACAAAAAAAGGAAAAAAGTTCTATCAGACAGAATCTTAATGCCTACTTTCAGTGGTCAGGGATATCCTACTTTGATGATAAATGTACTTGAACCTTCACCTTGACTTACTCTTACACCACAGCAATGGGTGCAGTTGGCTAAACATACCATTTATAACAAAGACTCAAGATTCGTACGGAGTTCCCTCTAGTATCTCTTGCAGTTGTCAAATTAAACTGAACGCTCAAAATGCGGAAAATCAATCATCTGAACTAACAAAGATGAATTTATCAAAAGAACGAAAGATATGGATGAACTGACATTAAGAGCCCTCCCAACATGGTCGTTGAAAGCTGGAACAACTTGTGTAATCACAAGTCCCATCGTCACAACAAAAACACTCATCAATGCAGCGAGTATCCATCCAAGTCCACCTGCACAGTGAATACATTATTGGTTCACTAGCTCATTGTTGCCTTGTGAGATAATTACGGATACATTTCTCACTTTTGTTTGTTTCATTCACTCAGGTGACAATATGTCATCAATGCTTAATATATTAACCTCATGAGTATAATTTGTGCCACTGGCGTTCTGAAACCTTCTCTCACAAATGATGTATGACATGTAAAAGAAGACTGTACGGACTTGACTTCAGTAAATTCACCTGAGCGATGTGCGAAGGGTAACAGATAAACCAACGTAAGACATACGTAAACAGCGATAAGACCTCCAGTGAGGGCATTTCCGGTCCATAGTGGAACACTACCAGGATTCCTGCAGAATTTCATAACCACCACTGAGTAAAATTGAAGACATGAACTCAAGAACTGTCAGCAAAATAACAACAAAATAAAGTCAGAAGAATGCCGTAATTGACTTAGACTGTTCACATGTACCAATATTGAAGAAATTGGGTGCTAGAACTTACCGATCAAATCTGGCTAGATTTCCAATCAAAACCCCACTCAGTCGTATTACTGGAACTGCACTCACTACGACACCAGCTATCATGCTAAGCCAAAGTGTTGCTCGTTGTAAGGCTCTAAGATTCTGCTTCGGTGAGAACTGAGCCTCCATCAGACCATCTGCAAAATCAAATCGAGAAATATTTACTTCAAAGGCCATAATAAGAATCATACGAAAAATTACGAACAAAAGCAATTCATGCAAATGTATCATTTCGCTTCTCTAAGCTTCGGGAATATAACGGCCGCGCCCTGGCTAAGCTGTGCTAGTGATAATAGACTGATGAGAAGACGAGGTTGAATGAAGTAAAGAGGCTGGGCAGAAAAGGAGTACTACTTGCGAAAGGAGACGGTGTATCTTCTATTTTCATGATAACAAAACAATAATGGACACGAAAACATGTACATTTTTGTGTAGATTAAAAAATATGTGAACTTTTTCAGCACATGATGGTAGAATCAACCATTTACAATCTGCTAGAAACTTCCGATACTTTTGGCAGAAGAAGCATGTTATCACAACAAGAATAAAAAATACTTACAAACAACTGCAGGAGGAATTATCCAGAAGAGCGCAATGTATGATGAGCCAGCTCGAATCCACGTTCCTAAGCCAAGAACTACCATCCACTGTAACAAACCAGCTTTAAACAGCCATCTCTCAGCATGCCAATCCACATGCCTTGCAGAGAGTTCTTTACTGAACCGAGTTGATGAGCCTTTGTCGAGATTCTTTGCGATATAAAGTTTAAGAAGAGCCCGACCTAATGAATGACCTATAAGGGCACCCATCACTGCTGGAACTCCAAACAACCCAACAGCTAGCCATGAATGTGTGATGTAAGGTATAGGAAAAGGACTAGCATGGGGTAATATAACGGCCACAAGGAAAACGTGGACAGAAGCTATGGTCCAGGTTAATATTATGGTGAGAATAGCTAATCCAAGCTCGATTAAGGCTGCAATTCCCAGTCCTGATAGATATAGAGAACTAATAAGAAGTATGAAACCCTGAATCAAAATGGAAACATGTAAGGTGTTTGCTGTCCGTAGGGAATATGTAACCATCCAACGGCCCTGAATATAAGACATCAAACATTGATAAGTATAGCAATTTTAAAAGTATTACTTGAATGAGGTTCGGCTCAAACCGCAACAAAGATTTGAGTTTCAAAAGTAACTCTACAAAAAATTATGAAAAATCCCATAGCTTTTAGATGACCTGAGCATACTGAATTCAATTACCTGTACAAAGAATGAAAAGTGAGTTTAAGCTTTTACATCTTGCTACCGGTCAAATCAAACTTGACCTACCAAGATATCGAAATAAACGGTCTCCATCTGTTCAAATCCTGTGGCATTGTTGCTTAAGAAAGGCAAATCATCTGAAAGAGCCACGTTGTCCAACAAAACTAATAAATCTCTTCCAATTGGTTGAAGTGAACCCGGTCGTAAATGTCCAGACCTGTCGTTCTGCTCAAATACCACGTTGTAGAGTACAGATTCAATTTGACGTAACTTCAGTTCATATATGATGATTACAATTCAAATTAAGCATCAAATTGTTACAAGCCTAAGTGGATAAGTTTCAGATGTCAAGTTTGAATAAACTTTTTAGAATCTTTTACAAACATGTAAAGAGGGAAATAAGTAAGTCACTTATAAAGGACGACACTTCTTACCGTAAAGTCAACATACAGTAATCAACTAAACTACTCATTGTAAAATTTAACAGGCTGACATTAAACAGTTAGTATATTCCAATTAAAGCAACATAAAATCAGGAGATGAAGACATCTACCTTAGAACCATATCACTGAATATTGAACTCACTTTCTTGGAGCTAGTGCCCCAATTGATTCCTTCATATCAGTTACCTTAGTGTGATAAATGGCACCATTCTCGACATGGGCAAAATCAAGACCAGAGAGGCCTCCGACCTCAACATAAACTTGAAAATCCGTGGCAGATTTAATCAATCCAAAGTGAAAAACATCCTGCCAAAAAAAGATAATAAAACGGTCAAGTAATCATGGATAATATGAGAAAATTTGCACCTATGACAAAAACTGCTAATAAATTGATCTTCCAGAAGTTTATCCGTTAGCGTATACTGCTAGTACAACATGTAGAGCTTTAAGGTGATAAAAGAAACATCATGTTCAAACAAGATACCAGTTGTTTGTGACTGTCTAGGAAACTGAGCCTATCAATTTAGCCTTTTGCCGATATATGCTACTTCATAGAAGAAACTGTGAACAATGATCTTTTTATCTTGAAGAAAACCATTTTGTCTTTCATATAGAATCCATCGTCAAGAAACACAGATGGTAAACTGCAACTTATCACGTCCAGTTTCTCACCTGGGCTAAGATTTGAGCCGATGGGTACTTTGCAACTTTTTTGTACATCTCTAGCAGCCATTTGTCTGGTCCTGCCTGTCAAAAAACCACAAATAAGATTGACTCTGCCATTCGATATCTGTATCACTACAAAACGATAAGCCTAGTGTCAATGCTTGACTCAGGTATGGCAACGTTTCCCGACAAGTCTAGCGTTGATAAGCAGGCTTTGGCAGATATAGCAATACCTGAAAAAGGAGAGACTTTCCTCCAATTCCCATAGCCTCGATATCAATTGCAGCACGTATGCTATAGGTCCAAGGATGCTGAACAATGCGGGATATCAGTAACTTTTGCGCTTACCTCACATCTTCCATCGATCAAAGACAAACTATTGGGAAATAATCTTTTACCATCCAGGTAAACATAGACCACGTTGCAACAACAATGAACTCGGTATCAAGATTACTTTTCCATACATGAAAAGATACATGAACTTTAAGTTGCACCTGTGTTATAAAGCTGTGAGCACCGACAAGACCCTCCTCTTCTCCTGTGTTAAACAGAAAGATGACGGAATGTTTGAAGCGATGTGCTCGATGAGACAAAGCCCGCACCAATTCGAGCATTACACCGACACATGAACTACAATCACCAGCTCCTGGCCTGTAGAGTACATCATTTGTAAGTGCTGGAGACTAGATTCAAGACTAATAGATTTTCAACCAAAGAAATAACGGATAAGAAACTGTTAGATCATGCCGATCCTCGGTTCACATTTTTCATATTTATAATGTGAAAAATGTGAACAATAATACACTCTTCAAAAGATAAATCAGGTGCTTCACATCAGGTGTTGCCTCTGAAGACAAATCCAATATGCAAAGATCTGCATTTAGCACCGCAATCTTGGCAGGAGATGCAATCCATAGAGTATACAACACTCTCCAGCTAGAATCAGACAAGAGAAAAATATTTCCTACATTATTTCCTACAAATTGATCCAGTAACATTTTTCAACTTCTCCGCATGACCTGAAGAAAAAATTAGAAATAAAAAAATCAGACTTTATGGACCTGCAGGAAATTGATGGGCATGAACTTGAAATGAAGACAATCTACAGAGGACTAAGAGGAGAATTTCCGAAATTCGGAAAGGTCAATTTTGAAACAAGAGCAAATGATCCACGAGATTTGAACTGAAATTCTTGATAATGACTTACGAGGTGATCACAGTGTCAATGTGGGAAGATACCAGGATTGCATTTTCCTTGGCTTCCATGAAATCCGAAGGGCTTATTCGAACGACAAGATGCTTCAGATTGGTATACACCAACGACTTCCCGAAAAACACTCCCCCTGTCATGCGCTCCAGCCCAGGATTTGGGGAAAAAACTTCTACCTCCACATCGACGTAGTCATGTGCTGACTCTTTGATTTGCATCAGTTCGGAGTAGACATACTGAAAGAAGTCAGCTCCAATTGATGTGAATGAGTAAATTTGCATCTTGCAATCATGTCTTTATCAAGCATATTCCTGCTTCTGCTCACCCGTAAATTCGATTCTTTCGATTCTTTCTTCGACCTTGCAGCTGCACTCATGGCAACTGCAAGCGACTGAGAAATTTAACATGAATTACATGGATGATTGTAGAAAAGAACCCGCACTGAGAAACAGGTCTATTCAATAATTGCAACATAATACCAGCCATTTTCTCAGTACCTGAATGGCATCATCTAGAGCTGATGTGCCGACTGGATGAGGTCCGAGGTTCGACAGAGCAAATACATGTTCGTAAGCCCTCTCTTCAGCAAATCCTGGAATTCCAGCCCCAATTCCAGAAAGTGGCGGCGGCAACTGCTCCACCTGGAAATAATACGTAACCCATGCAGCGTATCCCACGAGCACGAGCATCAGCAACCATTCAAAAGCAGCTCCGCGCGTATTTTTCTCCGACACATCTCTGAGACTGGGACCTTTATCATCGTGGTCTTCATCAAATGTTCTAGGACCAGGTACTCTGGTCCTGACAGTCAGCCTTTGCCTCACCATTCTATTACTCTACTTCTTTTTTCCTTTTTCTTTCTTTCCTAATTCCTGTCACTCCCTCGCCCTGCCGCAGTCTTCCCGTATAAAAAACGGCTTATCACATTTCTGGTCGTCTGCCGCAAGACCATGAATTCCTCCCTCCCTCGAAAAACCCTTCTCTGAAAGAAAGACCTCTCCCGGCCAAAATCTCGCGTTCGAAGAAGAGATCACGCGTTTCGGGTCCTGCTTCCGATTGCAGCAGAGGCAAAAAAACGACAACTACCTCGTTCGCTGGAACCACAGTGTCCTGCAACACCTGTAGGCTTAAAAACACGTTTTGCAACATGTAAAGCACCGAACTCCCTGCTGGACGAGACGGCGACACACGGGGAATGATGCCAGAGCAGGTCGAGGAAAGGTGTCAGCAAGTCTGTCAGTCAAGTCAGTCAGTCAGTGAGTAAGAAATCGAGTTTGTGTCAATAATTTTGGCCCCCTATTATCGTCCTTATGGAACTGGGCAGGAATTTCTGTTCGCCCACGAACATCTCGTTAGCGAGCACTCGACGTCTTCTCGACAACAAATTGCAACTCACTGGATCTGAAATGTTGTTAGTCCTCGGGAGCTGACTGACTCTGACTCTGTCCTCGATCTGCCTCGAGGTTTCCTCCTCCTGACAGCCCCTGCCTCCCCCTCGCTCCGCTCCTCTGCCCTGGTGTTGATGCCACGTGTCGCCTCGTTGTCCTTCTGTGCACACTCAAGCGAGCGAGCAGACGTCTGGGCAGGACCTCTGGGCACTTTCCGTCGCCCATTGGCTATTGGCCTCTTTCCTGAATTTTCTCAAATTAAAACGAGTGGGCAATAAAAGGATGGAAAGGATGGAAAGACCCCGTCAATTGTTAGAGGAACCGTGCTAGACCCCAACAGCATCGCAAGCCAAGCTAGTGTCTTGTAACTCGCGTGATTCGCACATGATCCCACGTTTGATAGCATGGAGACTTCCGAGATATTTGAACATACGGCTTAGAACATTATTTTCTATATACATATGTTGATTCTGTGTATTGCACCACACATTGTTATGTGTGAAACAAGTCATAGACATATCTGGACTAATTGAACTAGATATGTATATATACTTATATACTCTTGACATTCCATCTCATGTAGACTGATATCTCTTTCACTTTCTGCCACCAACGTGTAATAGTCATCAAAAAACAGAGAAGAAGAATAACATCTTTGCACAAAGTATATTAATTATATTAAGTATGGAGATACGTATGCTGATTACGTGTATTGCACCACACATTTTTATGTGTAAAAAAAGTTATAGATATATGGTGACTTATATAAACTACATATTAAAAAAAATTTGACATTCCATTTTACCTATACTGATATCTCTTTCACTTTCTATCACCAAAGTGTGAAAGTCATCTCACTTATCTCCATATAAATCCCAAAAACAGAGGGAAAAATAACATCTTTGCACAATTCTAATTGCATATAACTTATTCTGTAAATCCTTCAATCGATAATGATAATAAACATTATAAAAAGTGTGCCAGTTCTAAATTTATAGATCACCATGAGAAACCAAACATATCTCAAATTTATTGTGAGATTTAGCAACACTCTTTCAATATGATATATCCACTTCTCAAGTCATTACAAACACCACATACTTATTGCCATTATAAATATATATATATATATATATACACCCCAAATGTGCCATGGTAATATGCATCTTTCTGTACTAAGATGCATCACACTTACATGTGAATAAAAAAGATGCAAATAGATTAATCACACCAAATCTGAACTTCATTATCATAAAGTCAATTTGTTGATGCATGTTTGTTCCCTAACGCATGTGTTTCAACTAAATTTAACTCTAAGATCTAAAAACGTTGTTTTCTTTATTTCATGCTAGAAAAAATTAAGAGAAAAATTTGAACTTATTATGCTGATATGTTTAGTGACGAGAAGCTTTAATATGATTCACAACATGAATTATAAAAAAATTATATAGATGAAAGCTTTTATATTAGAATCATATATCATGAATAATACATTTTTTCTTAAAATAGATATGCTATTTGCATCAAGTAAGTATTAACTTATACTTATATTTCAACATTTGTAAATTAGAAACATGCTTTTAAATAGAAAGAAATTAATCATTTTACAGAAAATAGTTTTTTATATGCAGTCTTATTGATTGATAAGAAATTACATGATTTTATAGATTAAATTCAAGGTAAATAAAATTATGTACTTCTGAAAAATCAGAATTTTAAAATTCAAATGATACTTCTTTGAAATGTTATATTTTATCATAAGAAATATAGGTTTATAATTTTGAAAAAAACCAATTCATCATTCAAATTTGATTAAATCATATAAAACTTGCATTGACGACTTACAATGAGATGTTTTAAAAACTCACACAAAATTTGCACTTCCAACAAATGTAATCTTATTATTTGATATATATACATCAATCTAATAACTAGTATGTTGACACACTCTTCATATTAGTTTGCATACACAACTTACGTCGTGATAGTTAAATTTGATCTATATTTAATTCAATATTCTTAGATACTTTTTTAACATGAAATATCATGTTCTGATTTACTTTGTAAGTTTATGTTTCTTTGATAAAAAAATATAGCTTGAACATTTATTTTAACAAAAGAAAAAAATTATAAAAAAGAAGAAATATTTTTAAGATACTTGCAGAAAATAGCTTTTTATAAAGAAGAAATCGTTTAAATTTTTTCATAATGAAAAAAAACGTAGCACAAAAACTTAACTATAGAATCTCAAAAAAATGAAAAATGAAAAATTTAAAAATAAATTTTAATTACACACCATTTAAGTTAACTTTGACATGAATTAGAATTTATTTTAACGAGAAAAGATAATTTTTTTGAATAGTTTCAAAATCACAATTTTTTCATCATTTTTTCTTGATAAGTTATTTTTTAATATATAAAATAATTTTATTAAAGAAAAAAATCATTAAAGCTTTAAATCACTAATAATATGAATATAAAAATTGATGATTTAGATTTTTACTATTAAATTAGAATTATAATAACGTAAATCAACAAACTAAAAAGTCAAAGATTGTAATGTTTATTCATAAGAAAGTGAAGAATACTAACATCATATTCAAAAAATAAAGCTAGGTATTTTTTTTTTTGCACTCTAGTCATTTGCAATAATAATTGAGTGAAAGTTGATTGATTCAATATGATCAAATCATAAAATCAACAAATTTAAATCAATATGTCATAAACTTTACATACAATTGAATTGATTTTTTTATGATTAAATGATATTTTAGTTTTATAAGTAAAATAAAACAAGATTTATCTTCAGGTTATCATGTTAAGTAATAATAACACTTGATTCTCTCAAAATCATAAAGTCAACTTCTTATATATATTGATTAGGGTAGCAATTGAGAATAATTTGATTAATGATTGGTTTCATTTTTTTAAAGCTTTTGATTTAACAATAAAAAACCTAAAAAGTAAAAAATACATAATTTTTCAATTAGTTTTGTTTCATTTTTTTATCCTAACATATTTAATAGCATTTACAAAGATAGTTATTTACAACACAAAGCTATGCTCGACACCAACTTGTGCCCTTATTGCCCTTAATGCAAATAGTTTGTACAGATTTCACTTTTTGTAAGTCTTTAAACATTTTTTTACACTGATTGAGAATCATGTACATACATATCAGATCTCTGAGTTTCTTATACATATCTGAATTGTGCATAACAAACACATCTTGAATTTGAATCAAAATCTCCATATTAGAGTTCTTACACTCATGTAGTTGGAGCAATTTTCATTCAATACTTCGTTCAATCCTATACTCATTCATATGGTTTTGAAAAGTTTCAAATTGTGATTGCAAAAGCTATATTTCCATATAAGTCTTCCAATCTCCTAATCCTTGTTGGTTGAAAAATCTCTCAACTTGAACTCTCACTCACTTTTGCTTTTCGACAACTCTTTGCTACTTTAGATCTACTACTATTGCAACTACTGACGCTTCTGACTTTAATATTACTAACATTTGACTTCTTTTTGCATGGCACAACGAAAGCTTCATATATACTTCTTGCAAAGTTTCCAATCCGGGAACATACATTTGTGTTATCTTGTCTACTTTCAATAAAACAGAGATGACAATGATATTGAAAACTAGGTGGGTCGCTACCATGCTACCTTATTTTTCAAAAGAGATGTCACATGTTATGATTCAGGTGGTTATGCTACATTGCCAAGAAGAATCAACAGTATGATAAATCTAGGTTAGTTTCAAAGATCCAAACTAATCAAAGAGTCCATCAACAAACTTCTTCATCTTTCTTGATTGGTTCAAAAAGTCATATAAGGAAGATTATTTTGAGGTCAAGGTTGACACCGTGGTTGGCAAAGCCGAAGGAGAAAAATGGAAAGACATGTTTAAATTTGATAAGTCTTCCTACATTGCCAAGACTCAATAGAAAAAGGAAGAGTTCAATAAGTCTATATCAGCTTATAAGATTCAAACAAATCAAAGAGTTCATCAAATGACTTCTTCATCTTTCTTGATGAGTTCAAGAAGTCGTTTAAAGATCATCACAAGACCAAGGATGTCTTTGTGATTGGCAAAGTCGAAGAAGAGAAATGAAAAGACATATTTAAATTTGAGAAAATTCCTACATTGAATTTTTAAATTTGAGAAGATTATTTACATTAAAAAGTCTTAATCAAAGAAGCAAGAGTACGATTAGTCTACGTTAGCTTACAAGATCCAAATCAATTGAGGAGTACACCGATTGCCTTCTTTATATTTCTTGATGAGTTCAAGAAGTCGTTTAAGAAAGATCATACCAAAACTAAAATTGTTGTTGTGGTTGGCAAGATCATCAACTGTCTTCTTCATCTTTCATAATGGCCTCAAGAAGTCGTCTAAGGAAAATTATTTCAAGATCAAGGATGTTGCCGTGGTTGGCAATATCAAAGTAGAGAAATGAAAAGAGATGTTTGAATTTGAGAAGTTTCCATTCATTGCAAAGACCCAACATAAGAAGTAAGAGTGTACGTCAAATTACAAATTCAAATCAATTGAAAAAGCCACCAGCTTACTTCTTCATCTTTATTGATGAGTTAAAAAAGGTGTTTAAGAAAAATCATCCCAAGATCAAGGTTGTTGTCGTGGTGGGCAAAGCCAAAGGAGAAAAATGAAAAGAAATGTCTAAATTTGAAAAGGCTCTCTACATTGCCAATGCTCAATAGAAAAACCAAGAGTACAATAAGTTTATGTTAGCTTACAAAATCCAAATCAAACGAAAGAGGTAACCAACGTTTTTCTTCATCTTTATTGACGAGTTCAAGAAGTCATTCAAGGAAGATCATGCGACACCAAGGTTGTTGCCAGGCCTCGACAAGGTAAGGTAACCTTTGAAGGTTACCTGGTAAAAGGGTAAAAGGTAAGGGTAAAGCTAGAGGTTTGGCTATAGGGTAGGGTAAAGGTAACGTAAAGGGTTAATCGATAATTATCGGGTAACACTCTTAACCGCAAAAAATAAAAATGTGTATATTCTCAAAATTATTCAAAATACAATTCTGCACATTCTACTGAAACAATCCAGGTAAACTGTACTAAATAGGAAAATTACCTTTACCTTGTACCCTTTAGGGTAGAGGTAATAGAGTAATTACCGGGTATCCCTGATCTTTTACCCTTTAGGGTAGATGTGGTAATAGGGTAATTACCCAATAATTCTAATGTAAAAGTAACTTTTGAATCTTTTAGAATCCGTATCGGCTAACCCGGTAATTACCCTGAGGTAGAATTAAAGGGTAAAGGTAGACTATTGTGACACGAGTAAGGTAAAAGGTAGGGTAAAAGTAGAGACTCATGACTTACTCGGTTACCTTTTACCTTATCTTGCCGATGCCTAGTTGTTGCCATGGTTGGCAAGATCAATCTACTAGCTTCTTCATCTATCTTGATGAATTCAAGAAGTCATATATGGAAGATCATTACAAGTACTTGTAATGATCATCCGTAAATCGGAAGGCCAAGATTGACGCCGTGATTGATACAGCCAAAGGAGAGAAATGAAAAAACATGTCTCAACTTGAGATGATTGGCTACATTGCTAAAGCTCAACAAAACAAAAGAAGCAAGAGTCACGATAAGTCTATGTCAGCATACAAGATCAAAACCAATCAAAGATGTCACCAATTGAATTATTTATCTTATTCATCATGCATTGTTTCAGTAGGAGATACTTCAAAGGAAGTGAGTAGTATATCTCTCTTCTTTGAACTCGCTCCATTAACGGCTATCTCATTTAGTGGTATAAGGCTTGGCCACGGTCCGATTAACGATTAATCGATTAGAAAAAAAGATGGACCAATTAATCGGTCCCAGAGAAGATTGGAACCGATTAATGTAACACTAGGGTTTAGAGAGAAGTTCACTCGAAGATAGAAACGTAAACTCTGAAGATGAGAGATACCAACAATGGTTCTCCTCTCCCTTATATAGCTCTCACCAACAAGTACAAGGTGATAAGATCTAATCCCCACCATCCATACCACTCCTAGTGGATGGATGACGTGGCGGATAACCCTAACAAGCACACGGATCGCTGACGTGGCGCACCCAACTAACACACTAACTAACACACTCAATCCTTACCTACAAGCACACGGATTGCTGACGTGGCACTATCAACTAACACATCCACTCTGTACCTACCAAGTGCGCGGATCGCTGACGTGGCAGCTATGACTAGTGCACACTAAAGTATCTACATCAATATTCGGAGTAACCTCTACTTTAGTTCTAACTAACTAAAGATGGTTACAGTTAACCGCCGGTCCGGATTGGATCGTAATCAAGCCTATGAACTAAATTACATTAGGGTGACAATTTTTTTCTAGGTTTGATTAATCAAGACCGATGATCAATCAGTTAACCGCCAATACGGCCAAGTATAAGTGATCTACGCTTTCTCCGGCTAGATTCCGTCTCATATTGCCAACTCTTTGCATTGATTTTTATTGACGGAAACTTCAAATCACTTCATCGACCATCACATCAACATTCCAGTGGAGAGTGCAGTGAACTCACGTCTATCAAACGAAAAAACTAAAGAGTTGTTCACGAGATAGAGATCACGGGATGTCCATACTTATGATGAACACGTGCACGAGGATATTGTGATTTTTTAGCTCTATACATGCAACCAAAAGATTGGTCGCTAAAGCTCGTGAAGAGATTTTTGTATGTTAGGAGACCTTTTCTCTTCTACAAATTTCCTCTTAAATTTTTGAATGATGTGCGGAAGGGCAGAAGCTGCTACTTGTTCATAATTTGGGTGGAGTTGGAGAGGAATATGCACCATGGAGGCTAAAATAGAGTTGCATTTTTGAGGCTGAATGTAGAAAGACGGAGAATTGGAGACTGAGTTGAAGAGATGGTGCTCGGACATCTAGAACTGGATCTAAGAGTTATAGTGCAAGAAAAGTGTATCGTTTCACAAATCAATTTGTGCATGTTGGCATCATGAGCTTGCATTGAAAATAGAGCAACATTGAAAATGTGAAAGGAAGAAAGCTTGGAGAGTACATAGAGAAGATTACCACACCATGTGGATTAATAAAATATTGGATGACAAACGCAATTCCCATCCTCTCTCAGATCATGTCCAATACATGCATTGACATACCTGAAGAGTCTCTGCAGTGTTACCTTCAAAGCCTTGACATTCAGGAAAAATTATTTGGAAGCGATAGTACTGCTCTTGTGAGTACTATTTGGCAAGGCCCAAATATTAGTTGGACGGTGGAAGTAAAAGAGTGGAGTTATATTAAAGATTGTTATTTCTTTCAAAAAGATTCAAGGGTCTGAATTACGTAGCAGTAAGTACATACTCTCCTTGAGGAGTAAAGATTGCACTAAGTAGAAATAACATTGCGGAGGACGGTTGTGATGACTCAAAACGCCTACGGAGCTCGAGATGGAAGAGTGGATGTAGCTACATGCGCTCTAGCTTGAACTAAAAGTGGACGAGAAATCAATGAGAATGTATGAATGTATTAGCACGCCCTTCAAATAATGAAAGATTTTCCGAGGTACTCTGAAGATAATACAGTTGTAGAAGATGTCCGCATTGATCTTGCAGATATACTTATCATGACTGGATAGTACATTAAGACTCAATTGTTGTGGGAGAAGAATCTGCGCGTCAAAAAGAGAGAGCTCGTGAAACTAATGAGTAGTCAATGTTTCATCTGAACAAGTTAGTTACATCCTATGCACATTTGCAATTTTTTGACAAGTGCAAACTAGATAATCAAGAATAATTTTGATCAATCAAGATTATTTGACAATGTGATTCTCTGCTTAAATCGATGAGTACAAGGGATCTGCAAGTTAGCTTTTCTTAGCAATTTTGCAGATCCATCTTTGATCTCCGACTAAAATTTTAGCCTTTTGTAAGTGGAGTTTTAAGGAATTGTTAAACGATTTGAACGATCAATCCAATAATGAACGCAATCCAAAAAAACTCGATCGATCCAATAATGAGGGTGGCGATGGATGAGTGTGAGCTTTTAATACCATTAATTAAGAAGAAGCGGGTTTACAAAGTTAATATGTCAACGACCTGAACCACCCATTACCTTACATGCTTACATTACGTTTGTATGTCGTCGATGGACGATAGTAGATTAGAATTCTCACGATTTGATTTTATTCAAAAAAAAAATGGAAAGAATTTTAGAAGAGTGCATAGGCTACTGCTCGAGAACTTCAACTCTAAAGTCTTATGAAATATTGAAGGCTTGATTATCCCAAGATCAAGTATGTACCAAAAAAGCATGAGTACGATAAATCTATGTTAACTTACAAGACCTAAACCAACCGAACATGCTACCAATTGACTTCTTCATCTTTATTGATGAATTCAAAAAATGATCTTAGTAAAATCATTTTCAGGTCAAGCATGTTGCAGTGATAAGCAATGTCATCAACTGACTTATTCATGTTTTTTGATGAGTTCAAGAAGTCGTTTGAGAAATATCTTTCCAACATGCTACCAATTGACTTCTTCATCTTTTTTGATGAATTCAAAAAATGATCTAAGTAAGATCATTTTTAGATCAAGCATGTTGTAGTGATAAGCAATGTCATCAACTAACTTATTCATGTTTCTTGATGAGTTCAAGAAGTCATTTGAGAAAGATCATTCCAACGCCAAGCACGTCTTCGTGATTAGCAAAGCCAAAGGAGAAAAATGAAAAAACTTGTTTGAATTTGAAAAGACTACCTACATTGCCAAAGGTTCAAGAGCACAATAAATGTACGTGAGCTTACAAGATCTCAACCATTGAACTGACAACATGACAACACTCGTAAGCGTATAAATTGAATGAATTAAGCACAATCATGGCAAAACGTCATGCTTGCTACTTCAATCACTACAAATTTTCCATTGTAGGTTCAAAGAAGCAATAATCAAAACATCAAGTTTAAGATAAGCAAACTAATTCTCTGCGATTGTTTTCCGCCCTTGGCCGGAAGAAAGTAAAATCTTCTTTAGTTTCTTTTGCTCACAAAAGTGGATCTTAATTCTTAAACTGACAATACTTTGGACTGCCTATAACACTACTCTACATCATATCTTGCGTTTGACTTCTTATTTGCTACTATAGCATAGGAATCACCTTCACGCACAATTAAAAAAACATTTCTTGCATTTTCAAAGATCTTGTATGCAATTCTTCTATTTTCGTGGTACTTCTCAACGATAGCACAATCTACTACTCGAAATTGTTCCATGATCAGCCCAATGCATCATGAGCTCGAGCAAATTTGGTATCTAGTGTGTGACCTACTATATTGCGCATATGTTAAAAGATAAGAGTTACCTCAGTTGCAAATGCAAGCAATTTTTGACCCAGTAGTCGCCTCTCTGCTATGCAAACGGAAGATAGGATTGGTGATCAATGTTCAACAAGACGAGAAAGCTGAGATTTTGAGACGCCAAAAAGACATCACTGACTCACAATAGTTAGAAACTCAAACTTTGTTTTGAACTACAATTGTTTATTGTTACACCTAACTCACTTCTAGCGATGTAATCCAATCGATAACAAAACTTTTTCCAAGCATTCTCGGTTACAAAATTAAAATGTAGGTTTGTTTGAAAGACAAAATGCTTAATTTTCAATCATCAATACTTAGTATTACCCATGAAGACTCAAGCCTTCTACACAAAATCATTCTACACAGAATTAACACAAGTTGATACTTCCTATACAAACAAGGTACTCTTGAAGGTGATGATCCAACCTGAAGAGAACCTTAAATACTGCTTAGAAAGCTTAGGGTTTAAAAATTTTCACAAGAAACATACTCATCCACTAATTGCCAAGCAAAAGTCTACTTAAATTACTACTTTTGCTGGACATTGTGAGTTTACCTATGTATTAAACCAAGCAACAGTTCACAATATGTACTTTTGTGAACTTTTGAGCTCCTCTCTTAAATTTTATAACAGATGATGTGAAGAAATCTTTGATATAGAAGTTACATTAAGACAAAAAATTACATTGTTTGGAATTCAAATTAGATTTGATATTTTTGTGATCAAGTGTAACATTTAAATGAAAATCTAAAAAAATATATATTGAGAAATTGTGAAGTGGATTTGTAAACATTTCAACAGTATGTTGGATTTTGATTTTGTGCTTGATGCAAAATTGTTCATTGTAAATCATTCCTTGATGATATAGATGTTCATTATGAACTAAATCTTGATGTATAAGAATTTAAATAAGTTAAACATCTATATTATTGAAATGTCAAACTTAGTTCATCACAAAATCTCAGTATGTAGTAATAAAAGCAATAAAAGAGAGAACTCTGTTATATGAAACTTTCACTTGGATGAGATTAATGCATGACATAATCAATATGTAATGTGAGAGTCAAAGTGTTTTACATCCTCTATGAATCATGATCGAAATATCATTGTGTTATTGCACCCATGGTTAGAGTGAAGAGTTGAGATTGACGATGCATCCTCAAAGCCGTACTAGTTATAAATTCTTTAAACATGCGCGTGAAGCGATTTAATTTAATTTAATTTTATAACATGCTGCTGGTTGCAATTATATAATATTCTAAAACCTTATTTCCTTTGTTTTGTAATTCCTTCGGTTTACAAAGAGAAGAATACCAAATTGTGAACTGCTATAGTGAGGATTTTTTCTGCAATAGAAGATTATTGTCAGTTGTGGCGCATGGTTATAATGCCTATCAACGTAAAAATATGGGATCTCTTATAGGAACTATTACTACTGATAGTGAATTTTTTTTTCCCAAAAGGGTTTGGATGTCGTGAGCGCTTCTTCTAAATGACTACCAGGTAAGGTTTGTCCCACTTACACAAGTCTTCTCTAGAGGGTGACAAGAGGCAGGACATGGACACCAGCATAACGAACACGGTAAACAGTCTGCATTAATATCCCTTTAATTGCTACTCGAACCCGGATGCTCCATGTCACCAACCCTTACCAACTTCTTTGTGTTCTCTGGGGAGTTTTTCTCATCTTCGTGGTCTTTCCTTCATAGTTTATATATCTTGCCATCTTCTACGATTGATTCCTCGATTGTAGACTCCTTAGAAACATTAGAAATTGAGAATTCTATGTAACCTTATTGGTTTCCCAGCCTTCGTTTTTTCTTCAATAAATAAAAGTACACAGAAATAATAAAACGAACACTTAGAAATATTAAAGTTGAAATGAATAACAGTACAAGAAAAAATTGATTCGTCAATTTAATGCCACATATCATTGCTTGATATATTCTGTAATAAAATGAACGATATTCGTTGATGTTTCTTTCAAGCAATAGAAACCAACCAAAGCTGTTGACATTTGTAATTTTCTAACATATATGATACTACTATAAATACTTCTGGTTGACAGTAGGAGACTGACTCCATTTCTGCTTCTCTTGGGCCGAGTTTGGCCATGGAAAGAAAGTAGCGTTCTAAGAAAAGACGCGGACATCGGAACGCAGGTATAAGTACTTAAATCTCGGACCAGTGATGATTGATGATCATTGATCAATCATCGGAGAGACTGCAGTACGCTCTGTTTTTAGCGTGGCCTAAAAAAAGTCGACAGATGTGACCGGAAAGGAAAATCCGCCGGGGCATGGCCTCTGTTCTCTGCACATCCTGGCGACTGGAGGAGAAGGCCCGGCTGTCGCCGCGAGAAACAGACCGGGTCATCCACACGTCCCCGGCACGGGTCACGTGGAAGCTGCCCCGGGGCACACTCGGCTCGGTCCATCGTCCTAAGAGTCTCTTCGATGTGCACTGATTGCCTCCAGAGCCGTGACGGGGGCGCAAAGAAAAGCCGACCTCCGTTTGGAAGTTAGAGCCAAACTCAATATCACCTAATTCAATGCATCCGACACTTTAGGGAAGAAAAAAGGTGAGCTCCCCCTGGAAGTTAGAGCCAAGCTTAAAGTCATGGAATTAAAAGCATCCAAATCTCAGGGTAGAGATACACACCTGGTGGCTTTTCGTGTGTGATGCAATATTAACAGGATTCACCAAAATCAAAATGAGAATGTAATCAATGATCTTGTTTTATTTTTATTTTTCACAAACGCAGACACACTTTATAAAAATTATCTGATAATTTCTATGAAGTGTCTATCTATACAGACCCTATATATAGAAGCTGATAATTATTATCAGCTTTTAAAGATATTCAATTTGGTGGACTCGAATCACTGTGGTCGCCAATTCTTTGCACCAAAGGTCTACGAAGGGAGAAAAGACGCGAGATTGTAATAGTTTACAATACGGCATTATTTGCACAATCATGGATGCGAGGAGCATTTCCACGCTAAGACCGTCGCAGTTGTGGTCGACGGTAAATGATGGTCAAAAGGGTCGGGGCAACTGTGGCCTCATCTATAAAGCGCCATTGGACATCAATAAAAGCCAATGGGAGAAGTCGTTACAAGTTGGAAAGTATGCAAGTCCTTTCATTCGGAAGGCACAGGCGTTATCGGGGGGAGGCTTATCTCAACGCATACGCTACCGTATGCGTTATCTGATGGTATATACGTATGGTATTTCTGTGAAGTCATTCGTCCAAGCCGATGTACAGATACGGTTCCCTCCGTCCTCACAAGCTTTTCCGCTCGATAAATGTAATTTAGCGCAAATGCATCCAGAATGGCAATATCCATGTCCGGTCGACGACTCTCCCCATCTTCGTTTCGTGATAATCCCGAAGGTTTGTAATTGTTCGGCTGATATTTCGTTGGGGATGTCAATGAGTCACGATAGAAGCAAACCTGATCGTCAAATGTGTCAAAGTTGCATTGCCATCTTGATATCATCTCGCCCACGAGATCCATGCAACACATGTAAGCGATTGTACTCATAAGTGAAAGCTCCACAACGCTTCGGGGATGTGAGTTGATATAAGTCTAAAGTTCTCGAGGTTCTCCGTGTGAGTGGATCGATGGAGATGGCAGACGGGATCATTGTGAAATGCATGGGAAGGGGAAGAGACTCTGTGGAGGTGTTGTGCATGAGGCAGGCAGCACCAAAGGGTTTCCTCGCATGAAAACCCAGAGGAAGAATTTGAAATATCCGGTCTTGGGAATTTGGCCCGACACCAGGACTGTGCTTCGAAATCAGTCACGACCTAACGATTCGGGAGTTACTTATGGGGAAACTGGACGTTTGCAATGGAGAAAGAAACATGTGTCTTGCGTATTGACTTCGGGGTTTGGGCCGCATGGTAGGTGTAATAATCATCACGGCATCGCGCAGGAACGAGGCTCCGGACGCCAGAGTGCACAGTGCAGGGAATGGGGATCGTGCGTTGTGCAGCTTCACAGTGGCTCAATATTCGTCGGGAGTCGCAATGCCGACTGGAATTACGAATTATTTTAAAAGCGTATACGTATTGGCGTCGCTGCTGGATGTATCCCGACCTGTATCAAGAAGCTCTTGGCCGCGCCGCGCCGCGCCTTGCGGGGCCCGTCGATGATGCCATGACTCGGTCGTTGGCTTTGGCGTCTTGCGGTAAAAAGATATGCTCGTTGTTTCGCCCGTCTTTGTCTCCCAGACTCTGGCTTTTGGCCTCGTTCCCAACTCCCAACTCGGCACTCGTCGTCGGGTGATCCTCGCTGCGTTCGCTGCGTCCGCGTCGAAACAAATCATTCAGTCTACGAAACTTTGTCGCGAAATTGCGCTCAATTGGTATCGCATCTGGAACGCTCAATCTCCATCCGAGGCCGAGATGTTTCTTTCATCGATTGATGACTACTGTGATGCTATGAATTCTCCGCGGAGGCGCTTCATCTTCCTCACGCGGGCTTGAAATTCTGGCTTGGATCTGGTACAGATCCAAGTCCATGGTACTGATCTGGCCCGCAGATAGGATAAGCTCATCCATTCTCGTGCTACCATCTTCTTCTGACTGCCGTCTAGGCCAGAAAGCATACGTGAGTGTCGGTTTTCGTCAGCCTGAACTGGTGATGTAGTCAAAATCAAGGATTACAGAACGAAAAGTGCTAGAACTGATCGATAGAAGGCTGAAGCACTGAAGCATTTTTGCTATCAGGAAAGCCCGGCTGCTATGTAGATTCCTCTCGTGGTAGATTATTCCCTGTAGTATTTTGTATTTTCTCTAGAGAGAGAGAGAGAGAGAGAGAGAGAGAGAGAGAGAGAGAGAGAGAGAGAGAGAGAGAGAGAGAGAGAGAGAGAGAGAAGCAGCCATGGGGATCATAAGCACTCTGTTGACGATATGTGGATTTGGAGTTGGGATCATCCTCGGCCTCGTTGCTGGATACATCATGTTCATCTACTTTGAGCCTGACGACGTCAAGGTATATCTATCGCGATTGATTCTGAGGCTTCGGCGGGTTTCCGAAAGATTGCTGTATCTCTTCTCGTGTCTTCAAAATTAGTACTCATTTGCAAAAAGAACTTTCCAACCATACGTATGATCGCAATATCAGTATTGTCTGCTCAAGATTTTAGGAGAGTCCATTTCAGGCCCCGAACCTGGAAGGAAACATCTCGCAGTAGTAAAATATTGTCAACCATTATATATCGAGCACTAGAGATAACAAGTATAAGACTAGGGAAATTATTCAGGTGGAAGAGTATCACCATGTCTATAACTGCAGTTTGATTAAGCTGCGACATTATAATTGTCGTTACTTTGAGTCGGTATATGTGGGCTCTAGTTGAACATTTAGTCTGTCAATGTACGAGTAACTTGTTTTACTCGTCATGTGGAAGTCATTGTTTCATAAGTAAAGATGAAAGAGTAAGGCCAATCCTGTGGCAGCTTCCCTTTAAAATATGATGATATGTCTTAGATTCAAACTCGCTGAATAAGAGTGAAAAAAAAAACGCAAACCACTAGTAAAGTCCAAGCCTTGAAAATGTTGGCTGATGCTGTGTAAGCGACAAAGATTTTGTCAGTTTGAAATTCAACTCCATGAATGTAAGTTTCACAATCATGGACTTGAATTTCAAACTGACAACATCGTTGTGGTTGACACAGCATTTGTTGAACGTATGAAACGAAAGCCGATCGGGAGGCTATTGAATGTCATACTTCTTCCTTCCTCGAATGATTAGTCTTGCATTGCTTTTAATAATGTTTGTAACAAAATAATTGTAGGTTCGACATTGCAACGTTTTAAAACTTCTCGTATATTACCTGACATTCTTGTATTTTTGTCTTATTGAAGTACCAAAGATCAATGTTTCTTATTCTTTCTGTGCGTTATTTGATCGTGTATTACGCACGGTCTCATCATATATTGTGTGCAGGAACCTCGTGTAAGGCCTTTGTTCGAGCTTGATAAGAAATCGGTTGAAGAGTTACTACCAGAAATTCCCTTATGGGTGAAGAATCCTGATCATGAAAAGGTGATTGCCAGTTCACCCTGGATGTCAGTTTTGGTTACATCATACTGTTAAAAGCATGTCTATTTTCTGAATCAAAAATACTTCTGAAAAGAACTTCAAGGTTATATGATTAAGTCGTGCAGGTCAGGCTGACGATAGTAGACCTTGGATTGCTTAGTATGAGTCAATGAAGATAAATGCTTTTGCTAAATGATTGAAGTAAAATGTGCTCATTCTAACTGTTATCTTGAAGACAAGACACTTTGCAGTCTGGCTGAGTGGTTCCAGTAATGACATGTTGATTTAGTGAACTAGTTCTGAAACTCGTACATGGTCTTAAGAATGCTGATATGCTCAAATTCTGGGGCTTTTTTTAACTATACATCACTACAGGTGGATTGGATGAATACATTCATGGAAGAAATGTGGCCATATTTGAACAAGGTGAGTTACCTGGTCGACCTCAGCTTCCCGTACTCAACTTATACGACTTCTGTAAATGCGTGAACCTTTTTTTTTCATGTCGAACTTGTTTTGCTATAAACTGTGTTTGCTCTGCACAACATCCGGGAGGAGCATCAATGGTAAAAGTAAGTGTTCACGATCTTGGTCTCAACTGAACAGGCTCTTTGCAAGATAATTCGATCTACAGCAGAACCTTACATTACTGAGTACAAACCAAAGTATAACCTGGACTTGGTCGAATTTGAATCGCTCACCCTCGGTACTCTGCCTCCATCGTTTGTAGGTATGTTTACGAATCCAGCGCGATCTTGGCAATTGTATCAAAAAACAAGTCGTCCTGTTCAGTTTTTCTGTTTTTTAAGAGCTTTATACGTTTTTTCTGCTTGTTCGTAAGTGTATGAAGTAGATCACATTTTTACGCAAGATTCATCGGAAAGTGACGATCCTGCTCAAGGCCACCTTCTCTATGAAGACACACGGAAACTGTTTCATAGTCTGTCATTACTACGTTCTTTTCGTTCTAGTATTTACTGAACAAATCAGCAATTTCTTCAGGTGTGAAAGTAC
Organism: Marchantia polymorpha subsp. ruderalis; assembly: GCA_037833965.1. NCBI lineage: Eukaryota > Viridiplantae > Streptophyta > Marchantiopsida > Marchantiales > Marchantiaceae > Marchantia > Marchantia polymorpha. The sequence continues at coordinate 26,133,392 of AP031351.1, read as the reverse complement.
ATGAGACTACTGAGAAGGAAATGATTTTTGAGGTTTCGGTTAAATGGGCTGGAAACCCGGACATCAAGCTCGCCGTGAAGGCTTACGGTTTGAAAGCTGTCGCACAAGTTCGTTTCTGAAAACCAAACTGATGTTTCTTTGACATTTTCACAAAAAAAGGCTCGATTGAGTAAATTTTCTGAATTGTACTTATTGTCCTTATTTCCCTGGACTCTGACCTGCTCAATGGAATTCTCTGTGGTTCAGCTGGTAGATTTTCAACTGTTTTTGACAGCACGAATCACCTTGGCGCCTTTGGTCGATGTCTTTCCTTGCTTCTCCAACATCTCTGTTTCTCTCATGGAGAAGGTATGTTAGGGAAGGAACCTCTGTCACTTCAATTCTACGTGATCACATCTCCATGTTTCAGCCTTCTCACGACTGACAAGCGTGTACAGTATCTCTCTTTGGATTACATTCAGGGCTTCCAAATTGAGATGGTTCGGAACTTAATACAATTGTGTCCTGTGTTCACACAGCCACACGTGGACTTCGGACTGAAACTGTTTAATGCGGATCTGATGGCTATTCCAGGCTTATATCGATTTGTTCAGGTTAGTTTCCATATCATATGCGAGAAAGTTTCAGACGAGGAATAACTTGCTTTGCGGGAGCTTGTTCGGGTGCCTTCTTTGTTTCTGTTACTAAGAAGAGGAAGAGTACCAACGAACTTCAGGGTCTTCTCTTACCGAAAGCAAGATCATAACAAATCTAGGCTGCCGAAAGGTAGAAACTGTGCCCACAACGTTTTGAAACGTCTAACAGCTTTACTTCTTTCTTTTTATGATCCACTCGCAGGAATATCTCAAGCAGATGGTTGCAAGAATGTACTTGTGGCCAAAGACCTATGACATTGGTGTCCTCGATAGCTCAATGTGAGTAGTATGGTGTCCAGTGTTTGAATTGTATGAATGGTCATGCTGATTCTGAAAGCACACCTTTGTGTAGCAAAGATCTAGCCTTGACTTATGCTTCTGGAAATAACATTGGACGCTTGGAGATGCAAATGCAGAGGTGAGAAGCAGCCACAGGGTATGTTGTACGTCAGCGTAATTAAGGCTAAAGATCTGAAGAATAAAGATTTTCTGGGCAAGTCGGATCCATATGTGAAGCTGACAGTGGGAAACTCAACTCAAAAGACGCGAACGATTATGAACAATCTGAATCCCGAATGGAACGAGACCTTTAGTCTTGTTGTAGATGATCCTGAAACAGAATCGCTCGATATATCTGTATATGATTGGGATAAGGTGCATTCTTTACACTTCTCTCATCCCTATTTTCTGCTTAAGACTTTACATGCTGTTGTAAATGAGTACACACCAAGCAGGAAATGTTTTCGACCGAGTTGATGGTTGCACTGTTCGCAGGTTGGTACTCATGACAAGTTAGGTGTGCTTGTCATCCCCTTGAGAACACTTGTGCCTGAACAACTGCATCCTTTCACTAAGAGGTTGATGAAGAACATGGATCCAAATGATGTTGCAAACAAGAAAAATCGAGGCGAGATTACCATTGAGCTCACCTACAAACCATTCAAAGAAGACCACCGTGCAGATCATCATGAAAGTGATGATTATGAAGATGGCGAAAGCAACGATAGTCCAATTGTTTCTGCTGCTCCTTCTGTACTCACGGGTCCTATTGTGGTACCACCCGGGGGAGGTTTGCTCGTGGTCATTGTGCACCAAGCGGAAGATTTAGAAGGAAAATACCACAACAACCCTTACGTCAAAGTTACATTCAGAGGAGAGCAAAGGAGGACTAAGGCAAGTGGTTCGTTATACCCGGAGTTTGAACCAGCTGGAGCTTCATGTGCGCACTGCAACGATCTGCGACTTCAAACCACCATTACAGCTTCTTTATCATATGCACTTCCATCCTTTGCTTTCAATACGATGCCAATCTTCTATCTTGATCTGGAAGTGACAGAATTTGTGACTATTTTCAGGCCATTAAGAAGAGCAGAGATCCCAAGTGGGAACAAGATTTTGAGTACACACTGGCTGATCCGCCTCTCAATGATCGCTTGCTATTGGAGATTTGTAGCAAAAGCAAAAATCTTATCCACTCCAGGGTATCTCTATCACAACTTTCATTGCCGCCTTGGTTCTCGTTTGCCGAACTGGTCTAGGATGTCCTGTTCCAAATTTCAGAGAATCAACATAAGAAGTTACTTATGCACTCATTATGGAAGCATGCAAGTATCTGTTTATGAGATGCGCAATACGATGGTCCCAATGTGCTCAGGCACTGCAAGCGACCTTTCCATGATTTACCTCTGTTTAACATCATATGCCTCTTGACTGCAGGAAACACTGGGTCGAGTCGAGATTGATCTTTCCGATGTGGTCAGAAACCGTCGTATGAATGAGAAATATCAGTTATTGGATTCAAAGAATGGAAAAGTTCAGGTGGAATTGCAATGGAGAAGTACTGGAACTGTTAGTAGACACTTCACAATAGAGGGTTGAGGTAATTTTTCAAAACCTTCAGTTAGAATTTTCTTTGAAATCAGAAGCAAGTGTAATGTAACCTAGAGAGCACATCCGGTTGTTGAAGAATTGCAGTGAGCTCATTGAACCCGGTGGTTTATCTTGTTCTGCAGTTAATTCTAATTGAGAGTCACATGAGAACGTACATTTTTTCCTCACCTGGGAATCTAAGAAGGTATCAAACACACCGGTGTCAGCCACACCTGGAAAGCACATTGAAGAGGCAAGTACAGGCATATCTGCGAAGCGTCAACTTCGGAAGATATGGTCATGAGATCCTTCCGCTTACAGGATTGGATTTCATTTTTGTGGCAAGAAGACGCAGGTAACGAAAGCTTGGCAAGGAAGCGGATATTTAGCTCTGTTTTAGGTGGCAGCCCATGTCAAGGTTCATCAAGTACAGCGGATAATTAAGAAATCTTATGTTCTTTAGATGGAGAATCATGTCAGGGTTTGTCGATGTCAAGCGATCCGGACGTCAAGTTGATGGTCCTGCCTCAATACGGAAGCTGGGAAGAATGCCTAGCAACTGAATGTCAATTACGGCATTAGTGCAGTGAGAAGGACGATAGTCCTTTGTGGATATTGTATTGTTACTCTCGGTAACGAAATGGGAGCAAGTAACACTCTCGCCCCTGGTGCCGCAGCAAACGGAGTGAATGAAATCTTCGTCTAATGATGATGTCGTCTCTTCGTTACAATTGAGTTCAAAAGCTGCGATCAAATCTTGTCTCTTTGCCGAACGACCCTGTGAGGTCATAGTTTCATTCGAATCACCTGGCGCTGATAGACGTGTCGATTGGGGTTTTTGTGTAAGTACGTACTGGCACGACACATCATCGCTCGATAGAAGAGTGAATGCGCTGTATCCGAAAGTTGTCCCCGATCTCTTTTCGGTCTGTTTTAGATCTGCTGGATGCTGCGATTGCCAACATTGAGGATACAAGACAAGAGTGAGGATGTGATGAGACCGAAAGGTAAGTAAGTAATCCGGGTGACGGTGGAGTAGATATAATTTGGTGATGACCGTATCGTTGACGACGTGTATGAATGGGAATGATGTGCACGGCGCAGTAAATTCGATCATAACACAATACGAATTCACGCCTTTGGACAGAGAAGGACAATGGATCGAACGACATATTCGTCTCGTCAAACCCAAGGCTACTTGTAATGTGTGAAATGTCACTTGCTCCGCCGTCTTAAGCGTGCTCGCACATTGTTGTTTGCCCTGTTATGGTCCGGATGGTAGAAACGCAGCCATATTTAAAAGAAAATAACACGCTATTTATTTATATTCCTGTTGATTTCGCACAGATAATTGATGATACCATTTCCTCTCTGTGTAGACTATTCCGAAATTGGTGCCCAGTTATTCACATCTCGATTCTGTTCGGGCTTCGGACCTTTCCGTGGTCAGATCGTAGGCAGGACCTATCCCAGTTCGTTCACCCACCATTCACAGCGGGTCAAATCGAACAATTTTCTCGACGAACTCGGAGCGTGGGGAGTGAAAAGCATTCATTTTGCGAGTTTTCTTCGTCTCCGCTCATACAGAACAGCTTGAATCAATTTCAAACTATTTTGAACCCCCAGTCTTTCCCTACAGAGCATGAGTGCCATGCGATGAAGTGCTGGGAGCAGCCTGATGCCGAGATGGTCACAAAAAGCTTCACACGAAAGAAGGAGAGAGCGGGGGCTTCCGGTCGTGCGATCTCGACCGGAAGAATGGTTGGAAAGAATGGTTGGAATGTCTGTAAATGGACAATTTGCAGGAATTGTGTTCAGAGGAAAAGCTTGCCGGGGGCGCTCGTGTTCTCCCTACGGAGATATGCAGCGATCCCATCAGCTGCTACGGTACCTACTGTACCTATTTATTGAGAGCGAGTCGAAGCTGGAATTGTTGACTAATGAGTGTATGTACAACGAACCAGTGATGCTCATCGGGGGCTAGACAAATCTTCGGACGTAATCCATGGACTGGTCATCGTGCTGGGCACGCCCTGATCGGAGTGGGCCCTCTGCAATCGGAGGGGAGGATGCTCGTTGTTGAAGCTCAGGCGTCTCGGAAGTTTGAACGCGGACAGATCCGCCAGCTCCGCCGCCGGAATGGCAGGAACGCCGATCAGATTCTCGAGCATGAGCACCACTTCTTTCATCGATGGCCGCCGCCGATGGTCGCGGTGGACGCACCAGTAGGCGATGCTGATCACCCTCTGCAGCTGAATCTCGGGCACCAGGTCGCCCATCCGCTTGTCCAGAGCGTCGCGCAGGCGGCCGTCGCGCGCCATATTCATCGCCCACGACGGGAAGTACTCGCTGTCGAACTCCATGAACATGTCGATGCTCTTGCGCCCCGTCAGCAGCTCGATCAGCACAATGCCGAAGCTGTAAATGTCGCTCTTCTCCGAGACCTGCGAGCGCAGCAGCAGCTCGGGCGCCAGGTAGCCCGGAGTGCCGCGCATGCCGCTCAGAAGGCCGCTGTCCTCGTGGTCCAGCATCTTCGACAGCCCGAAATCCGCCACCTTCGGGAAGAAATCCGCGTCCAGAAGAATGTTCTGCGGCTTGACGTCCATGTGGATGATCCGGACGCTGCACTCGTCGTGCAGATACGCGAGCCCCCGCGCCGTCCCGAGCGCAATCTTGAACCGCGTGTTCCAGTCCAGACAGAAGGCGTCGGTCGCGTCGGTCGCGTCCTTGGGCACGAACAGCCACTTGTCCAGCGACCCCTTGGCCATAAACTCGTACACCAGCAGCCGGTGCCCGCCCTCGGCGCAGAAGCCCCGCAGGCGCACCAGGTTCGCGTGGTGGATGTTTCCGAGCGCGGCCACTTCGGCGCGAAACTCCTTCGGCGCCTGTCGCAGGCCCTCCAGCCTCTTGACCGCCACCTTCGTGCCGTCCACCAGCACGCCCTCGTACACCGTCCCGAACCCGCCGGTGCCCAGCTTCGTGTGGAACCCGATGGTCGCCATCTGCAGCTCCTTGAGGCTGTAGCGCGGGGGCAGGCCCGGCAGTGAGTCCAGCAGCCCGTCCTCGCCCTCGTCCGGCAACCGGCGCACTTGGGTCACGTTCTTGCGCCTGCCCGCTATCCGGTACAGAGTGTAGACGAAGAAGAGCGCCAGGAGCCCCGCGCCACCAAGTCCCGCGCTGAGGCCGATAGCCAGCTCGGTCGACCTCGAGATCGTCCCCGTCCGGCGCGCGCCGGGCTGCTCCTCCACCGGCCCGGGCGCTCCGGCTGGCGCCGCCGCCTCCCGCTCCAGCGCCGCGCTCCGCCGCGCCGCCGCGAGCTTGAGCCGCGCCGAGTACCCGGCTCGCCAATCGCCCCGCAGGCCGAGCACGTCGTCCACCAAAAAGCACGCGCCAGTGTCGTTGTGGTGAAACGCCGCGCTGCACGAGCAGCTGCGCCGGCACACGTCGCCGCACTCGTCGACGCTGCAGGACGTGCAATTGGGCGCGACGAAGCGCGTCGCGAAGTAGTCTACGTTGCTAAGCTGCAGCTCGTCGTCGTCTCCTCCGTCGTGCTCGTCCGACTCGGAACACGCCGGTGGCAGCGACTGCGACTCCGCTGCCGGAGCGGGAGCGGGAGCGGCCACGGGCGCGCAGCCCCGAGCCGGGTCGTCGGGGTCGACCGGGACGAAGGTCGCGCCGCACGAGCACGTCGCTCCGCCCGCTTCGTCGCAGATTCCATAGCTGCCGCAGCGACCGGGGAGATCGCAGGCGGAGTTGATGACGCTGGCCGCGACCCGCCACGCTGCGTCGTCCTGCGAGTACTCGTAGAGCTGCAGGTTGCCATCGCCGTCAAGCCTGACGAACTGCTTGGCGCTCGGGACGCGCGAATTCGACAGCACGACTTTGCCCGAATTGTACTTCTGAGACCTCGGCTTGCCGCAGACGCTGGAATTCACCAAATACGCGGGCGTCGTCGAGGACTCGTCGAATGTGAGCAGCAGGCCCTGCTTGTAATCCAGGACCACCATCGCCGGATGCACGCAGGTGGCCAGAATTCCTCGCAGATCCTGGCGCAAGCTCAGCGAGAAGATCCAGTACGGCGCTGCCTGCTGGCTGCTCGTCGCGTACAGCGCCAGGCCTGCACTCTCGACCTTGAGTTGGAATCGCGAGCCGGCGTCTCGAGTGGGCTTGGAAGCGAGCGATGCGCCGACGGCGAGGCGCTGGCCCGGCAGAATTGTGTCGCTGGGGTGGTCGAAGCTCGTCCACTTGCTTCGGTTGGACGAGTCGACGAGCATCAGATTGCCGGTTTTCTCCATGGCCAGGCCTGCGACTCGCACTCCTCCCGTCACTGCCGTGGACCAGACCTCGGCTCCCGTCTCGCTCCACAGCGCCAGATTGCCATCCTCCTTGAATCCCACCGTCGCGTTGCGCCTCACGGGGTTGTCCCAGTTCGCGCTCCACACCACATTCCACAGCGCGGGGTCGATGTATGGCATCGTCACGATCCCCAGCACGAAGAGCTCGCCCGGGCTGCTGCTGCTCCTACTGACGTCGAAGAAGGCCAGCGCAAAGTTGTTGTAATCTCTGTCCAGAAGCACCGTCCGGATCGAGTCGCCCGACTTCACCACCACATTCAGACTCTCGTCGTTCACCACGCTCCAGGTCTTTGGTAGAGGATAGAATGTTGCCTCCGCAGTGCCCAGCATCAGCACCAGCACCAGCACCAATCCCACGAGAGCCCGAATCAGCCCCATGAGAATGTTGGGTGCCCTTCCGGACCTGCAGGATCCGCAGATCAAGGCCATGGCATCCGAGTTGAGTCCGCTCGCTGATTCGCAAAGAATGCCTGCAGCAGCTGCCGCCGCGTCAGTCGCCCGAGCCGCACATTCCTTGAATCCGAAGATGAATTCGTGCGTCTAGTCGCAGCGTGCTCCACAGGCGACAGAAATGTCCATCGAACCACGTCGGTGTGCGGTCCATGGGTCCAGATCGATGTAATGTTGACGAATTTCACCACATCGTCGAGGTCCGCCGCGGACGCGAGGGGTAGAGGAGTTGTCGAGACGTCTCCTGATCAGATGGAGAGTATTCCCGTGGACGGGATTTCAGAGTCGAGGGCGAGTGCTCAGAGGGAGGACTGAGCGAGTGTGGACACTGGCACCAAACTTCCGTGGGTACGGATCCGACGTCCGTCCAGCTGCAATGTCGACAATGGAAGGGAAGCTCACCACTGCAGACGAAGTGGCATTCGTTCGGCAAATCCTAATTTCTGAGCAGGCTCGAAATCAGCGGGGATGGTATCACACCAGATTGCTCGCAACAGTCTTGTCGTCTGTTCTCGTGGGAGCCCACCCCAGAACTAAGGTCCAAACGAGCAGGTCGAAATCACTGCGTCTGCATTTTGATTTTTGCAGCTGGGTCGACGATAGACCGAAGAAGGTCCGCGGTGTAAGAGCTTCCTCCAGCTCGGTGACTCGAGATTACTCACAGTGCGCAGCTTCGACTTTTTCCAATCCGCATCAACCGATCTCCCTCGTTTCCCTGGCGCTGCCACAATGCGTCCACACCTCTCCACCTCCTCCTCCTGCAGCTGCAATTCCCCCGGGGGCTAGAGTTCTTACCGTTGCTCGAGAGCTCTGTCGGGGCCGGGCCGGGCCAGTCCAGGCGTGGCGTGGCAGATGCTGCTCGCTGCCTTAAAGGCAGCGCGCCTCATGAGCTTCTCACTGCGGAGCCTTAATCCACTGTCCAAGCTCCGTCTCTGTCACGTCCCAGCATGAATGCGAGTCCCATTCAGCGCAGCAGCTGATGAGGCCACCCGGTCCCTCAGCGCTGCGAGGCACTGAACAGGTGCTGCAGCTCCCGTGCAGGATCCTCGTCCAGGGCCTGCTGGCTGATTATTCCAGAGAGCTCCTGGCGCGAGCCTGGACCTCGACTCAGACTCGGTCTCGGTCTCGGTCAAGATGTCTTGTGTCGGACTCAGTGTGTACTGATACTTAAACACCTCGGGAGCCGCCAGCATGGGGAAGAGCCCAGGCTGCTCTTCATGTATTCGCCTCATTTGGTCCGGATTGCAATCGGAACGGGACGGATATGAACTCTCTTCTAGTCAGGGCGACTCTAGTTCTAGTGTGAGTAGATGGGAGGGAGGAAAGACTGGCCGGCCATCTGATTGTCAGTCCAGGGGACCCCTCCAGAACTTGGCGCCAATATTAGCACATCCTGATGAGGGTCGACAACACGGCTACTGCTGCAGTACAGTTCTGATTTCTACTCGGGCTCAGGTTTAAGCGTCTCCAGATATTTGAACGATTGTGCTTTGTTCTCATATCCAAGACTTTGTCGGATTTGAGGATGTGGTCGGGGAGAGCAAGAATACGATGGCAAGAGGGTTAAGGCTGCTTTGGATGTCGTGGCACTTAAAGCCAAGAGGAGTTGAGGTTAGACTGGTTGGGGGAGGGGTGGGGGACTAACGAACATCAGGACGCAGGAAGTATGAGTTGACATCAGTGGAAGACTGAGCTTAGAACATCGCAGAAGTGCATGTCCAGGGTTTTTGGGTAGGCACAGGTCGCTTCGCTCAGGAGCCTGCCCATGCAGTCCTCTCTTCCAAAACACCTAAATCTACGTCGCAGGCGCTCACTCCCTTCGCAGGCCCCATGCAAAAGCCTGTAGAGCTTTTCTCGTGCTTCGGAATGTGCAGAGCTCCTGCATTTTGTCCAGAGCTTTAGCCGCCAAATAGCTTATGTATGTGACGTAAGCTCTCCCAACTGTGGCAGTACTTTCAACCCCTGGACCGAGTGCTTCTCAACCGGTGACCCGTGCCCGGGCCTCAGATGGAGCCAGGAATGAAGCCAGATGGATTGAGGAAGTGCCAGGGAACACCTGGAGAGATGGATCCTGATGGAATCCGCACCGTGTCAGCTTGTCAGTTGCCCTCACCACGGTTGCTCAAGGTACAGCAGACATCATTGACTGCTTCATGTCCTTGAATATCGATCTGAATCGGTATGGACAGCATGACAACCCAGAGAGCAACCGACCCATCTCTCATTAGAGTTGGAAAGTTTTCCTTCGTATTTCAGATACCCTTTAAGTTTTTTCTGTTGCGATCGACTGACTCTATTCGTTGCAGAGAAGCAGAACGGTCAAGAAACCCCAGGAAATTCACACGTGCACAGATTATTCGCTTAAGTTTTGGGGAAAAAATAGTTTAATTTATTGCACCCGTCCACTTGCAAATGGCGTGGATAGCTCGATTTCGCCCGGTCTTCCACTTCCTCCCAGTCCTTTCTTCACCATCTCAAGTGATATCGACCGACAACTAGAAATTGACAGAGAGGGGGAATAGAAGAAGGTTTGTTGATACATAATTCCCCAGCCTACTCCATTTCCGAAATTCGATTTCCTCGATCTGAAGATCCCGAGTGGGAAAGCTTCAATAAATCGCTCGAGTTTGGCCACCTTCGGAGTCACGACGTTTTTCCGTGTTTTCTAAAATCATGGACACCTGGTTTCCGTTCTTGAGGTTAGGAGTGTTCATCAGCTCGACCTCAGCACGTAGCATTTGGCACATGAAAACGAGATGCACACGATTCACTAAAGAAGTGCCAAGTTAGATTTGAAGCCAATCGGAACGTCCAGCAACTAAATATTTGGAGACCTTTGTACATGGGAGACTCATGCTCGTGCTCAAGCTCAAGTAGTTCCCGGGTCTTCCTTCTCGCATCACTTCAGTTCACCCTCGCCAGAAGACAAAATGCTTTGCTAGCATTTTATTTTCTGGCTGTCACTTGGCTTCCCCTACACTTGCTTGAGCTTCGAACGGACGGACTCCTCATGCCCAACATTTCATTTCATGCTCAACTCTGAGTGTGTGTGTATCAGTCGTCATAAGTATCAATCATCCGGTTTAACGTGTTCGCCAGAGTCATTCGAGTAGGCCACAAGCTGGAAGTGATAAGTGGAGTACGAGGTTCAGAATAAGCGAGAGTGGCATACGAAAGGCCTTGTGGCCCTCGCCCAGCCCGCACACACGGCGCATGGGGAGCGAAAAATCCAAACCGTCCGATGAGCTTCGTCCCCGAAGACCGAGGCCAGGAGCCGTCGATTCGGCATAAATATGCAAATCGTCGACCCCGTCCCGCGATGACGTCACCCATGCAACGACGTAATGCGGCCGAGGGGCTCGTCTGGCACCGGGGCCTCGTTAAATACACACGCAAATGCGGTTCAATTATGCATCAACGATGAATCTTATCCACGAGATCCGGGGCAGGCCTAATGTTTCCGGCCAGGAAACGAGGTCCATCCATTCGAGCTCGAGCTTGAGCTTTTAATGACGCTGTATCTAAAGACGATCGACGAGATCGTCTCACAGGCACTTTCCCCCTCTCCGATTCCGTCGTACACACCGAAACTTCAAGCGGAGATTAGCTTGCTTGCAAGCGCAGCATCTCCGGGTCGAAATCCCCGAGCTGTCCAGAGCTTTTCGTCCACGAACGGATCTCGTTGCAGCGATTTCCAGAGGACAATCCGTTCCGGCTTTCCTCTGGCTTTCACTTCCTCCGCCACCTTTATCTGTCACGTGACTTCCCATGATTCACACTCGAGTGCTTTCGTCCTGGTTCTCATTAAGGAAGTTGCTGTCGGTCATTAAGAATCGCTCACCGAACAGCGACACAACATCGACTGCGTAGCCTTGTAGCCACCTCGTACGTAGAAGGAGCACGAGGAAAAAGTGCCTGTGCTCCTTCGAGCGGTGCCCATCGCCCATCGCCCCGAGCGTGGCCGAGAGACGCTTCTATCCGTAACCCGATCCTCTGAGTCCCCTCGTCTTCCGGGTCTCTTCCTGCGTCCCCGGGACAATAGACAGTCACAGCTCCCGGCTCGAGCTGCGACCCTCAAATTGTCCGAATCGATTCTCAGTGCATTCGACCTCTGCGTCCTCCGTCCGATCTGATTCGATCTGATCTACTTTGCTTCATTTTGGTTTGTTTGGAGACGGACCTCGCGGGATTTAGGACAGGAGCGCTGACAGAAGATCATGGGCTGGCCTGGCCTTGGGAAGGGTCGTACTGCTCGGGGGCGGGCACGAGCTCGCTTTTGAGAGACGGGAAGAGTTGGCTGGCAGTCGTAACTCGGAAGGTGAAGGGTAGATCTATGGGCGGTCCGAGATGGGACCATTTTCCTGGGAATGTGGGCTCACTCGCCCCATCACCACGACACGCATGTTGCCAACTTTGTTGCTCGGACGAGAAGATGGAGGGTCACGATCTGTGCAGGGCGGGGCGGGGCTGACACCAATCGCTCTCGATACGCGCTTGGCTTTCACTGGCTCGTTTGTTGGAGTCAATGAATCAACCCTTCGATCAGCGTGGCACTCTTCTCGTGTCGTCCGTGCGAGGATCGTACTCTACTCTTCCCCCAGAGATCACCCAGCAGCCCCATCAAACTAATGGTTTCCGAGGGTTTAAGTTCGCCTGTCTTATTGATGAACGGTGAGCTCGATGGTCTTCCGCCATAGTCGGGCCTTTCCATGAGCATTCAGCTCACTCGAGCTGGCCAAGGCTTCTAAGCTGATAAGCGAGCTTTGAGCATCAACATCAAAGGGATTGCGAAACTTCTGGTACATGTACATACGAAAACCGTATCCGAAGCCAGATTCTAAGTGCACCAAGCAGTAGCATGAATGAATGATATCCCCATTTGCATCCAGACAGGAATTGAATCACGTGCCCGGCGCGCAGAGTTCAGGAGCGAGTGAGAGACTTGGCCACTTTAATAATGAGTTCTGCATGCACATGGGAGCGAGCACACCGTTCTAACTTCCAACGAGATTCAGCACTTTTCCAGAACGAAGCTCAGCGAACAAGAAGGATCCATTAAACCAGCCTGTCCGCGTCCCGTGCAGAACATCGTCGTGGTAGTAGTTGTGGTTTTCTCGTCCTCCTTCAGGTCGTCAATGCGGAGCTGCCCAAATGTAGGGTTCTAGCTGGACATGATCACACGACTCGCACATTATCTTTCGGAGCCCGACATTTGACAGAAGATTATGGCACAAACCTTGGCCGCTGCGTCCACTTACACGACCTTAATGACAAATGCTACTCCGATCGATCATCATGCCGCCGTCGCTGTGGGTCCGTCCACATTGAATTTCCATGGCTTCTAGAGGACGACAAGAACATTATAAGGGAGCTGTCTAGATCGATGCCTCTCATGACGACTTCCCCTTCAAACCACATCGAGTGAGTACACATGCAGCCGGCAGTTCGACCTTCCTGTTGTGGATTCAAAGCAGCATGTGAATGATCGAAACCTACACACCGAATCACCGATCGATCTGGGTCTCGAGTTGAGAGCCAGTCGAGACTCTCGACACCTGCACGTAGTCTTCGGGTCTACCGAGGACAGAGGCCTTCCCGCAGCCCCGCTCGAAAGAGGGATGATGTCACGAGGACTAGAGACTCTTCTACACCACTCACTGATACAGCCCCCCTTTGTTGACATGCTTCGTTCGAGCAATCCATGGATACTCGATGTCTGCCTCGGATGTCAATTGGTCAAATTGTCTTCGAACAAGGCATGAATGGTGAACGGACATAAATTCATTCATTCATTGTCATGCGGTCGACGGTACAACTCGAGCAGACCCGGGTCCCGGCTTCGTGGACGTCTTCTTCCTTTGAGAATGAATCCATCCACGCCTTTGGAGTGCCGACAGTTCAAGCCCTTCGAGACCAAGACACTTTGGTCACATTGCTCAAGAATGACTTTTAAACGGTTGACTCGAGTAGGGTCATAATTCGACGCGGACTAGAAAGCCGTCTCATTTATCCGAAGAATGACAATTGTTCTACCTTGTCTCCACAAAAAAATTCCTCGTTCGACAGGTAGTTCTGATGTTTAGCCTGCGGGTCTCCAGGTTCGAAGTCAATGCGGCAGAAATGTGTGTATATGAGAGAGAGAGAGAGAGAGAGAGAGAGAGAGAGAGAGAGAGAGAGAGAGAGAGAGAGAGAGAGAGAGAGAGAGAGAAGGTGTGAGGTGTGGCTTCCCTGATATCAGTCCAAGTCGCACAGGCCGTTTGAGATTTTCGTGGACTTTGAATATTTTTTCGGAAGTGTTAGATGAGTAATCGAGATCGAGACTGGTTCAGACGTTCATTTCGGGTGAATGGTGTATATGGATAGGAATGATAGGATGAGAACCAGCGAGAGGCGAGTCTAAAATTGAGGCTTTAAACGACCGAGAGCGCCATGAATCCGTACGAGCTAGTGCTCGAGAGGCATGAATGAGGCCTCGAGGATTGCAGACTGACTTCGCGAGATCATTTTTCGATGTACCTTCATCGTACTCACTCTCTTCGACCTGAACGAACGAACGAGAACCCGGATTGTGACCACGTTCTTTTTCTTAGTCCCAAGAAGTCCGAAGGTCCGATGAGTCGCAGCGTCTACGAGCCTCTCATTCGCTATCCGCAGCGGGAAAGCAGATCACCCATCGATTCGGGCCCGACGAGCACTCGGATAGCGACGCTGTACTACCGCGTTGCAAGTTGCGCCCGCAGACTCGAGTGCCCGGATACGAACGACATCGTAGCCGCGTGCCATTCGGCCGCGATCAAACTCTCTGCTCTGCTCTAGGTCGCTCCCTCATGTCTACGAGAGGACGGGCCGTCGAGTGGATGAAACCGAAAGAATGAAGTGCACCGAAAGAACGATCTCCATGAATTCTTTCTCCTGAAATTTCACAGCGGGTCAGCGCTCCGGGATCCGGGAGGTGAGATTGGGTGTCAGGGACGAGCGTCGTTCGCTCGCGGACGACGAGCTCGAGGACCACCGCGCGAAGAAATAGGCTCCGCTTTCGGATCCCCGTGGAATTTTTTATTCCTTCCGAGTCTCTCGTGTTGCACTCGTGAATCTGGCCGGCTATAGATGTTCGTAGGACGACGATGGTCTCGTGGACGGAAATCGAACCTCCCTCCAGTTAGAATAGTGGAAGGCGTTTGTTGGATGAGATGTCGAGTGGGGAATCATGATGAGCCACGCACGCAGTGAGCTCACTCCGCCCCAACCCTACCATGCTGTACTACGGTACGAGCCTCAGGTCCGTAGAAACCATGTTCAGTTAATGAAAAGCGACGCTACCACGCGACACAAACCTTCGTTGACCCGAGCCTCTTGCGTAGTAGAAAGCCGGCGGCACTCGAGTGCGCTGCTCGCGGGAGTGTTCCTAGGTCGTTAGGGTAGGGGCAGGGGCAGGGGCGGGCGGGCGGACGGGCAGTCAAGAAAATGTTCGCCCCGAGCGCGCTAAAAGATCGCGCTCGGGTGCCTTTGAATACTAGACTTGTCTCGTTCCAAGGCACTGATTGATGGCTCAGGTCACAAATTCTGGACCGGATTGACGAGAAATGCGGACCATTACAACGGAGATATCATAGGCATGGCAGATACGACGATGACGAGGTCAGTGTAAAAAACGGGACGACATACTCTCTCGTCCTGCGAATACTCATCTTCATTGATTCATTGGAGACCTGTAAACTTGTGTTGGCACACGACCGGAATGGAGCTCGTGGAGCCCGTCCGAGTCTTTCGATTGGATTTTGACCGCTTTTCTTGGATTTGTCCTATGATAAGAAATTGTGTCCTTGGGTTTCAACTTCCATCGGACAGATGTACGTGTAAAACATTGATCACCTTCCTGCGAGATGATGATACCAGCTGGTCTAGTCTAGTCTCGTGTAGACTGAATAAATACAAAGAATCTTGGCCGGCTTTGCGAGAGAGCAGGAATCAGAGCGCAAATGGACTAGTGCCAGTTCCCTGACTGACGATGGTGATGGGGCGAAATGGTTCATCGATCTAAGAGTGAGCCAGCCGCCTCCAGTAGTTGCGTGCTTGTTAAAGTCTCTTCTCCCATCTCTTCTCGCATAGCTTCTTCTAGGAGTTCCCGCGTCTCACGAGGGGGGTCAAAAATTCATTTCGTGCCTTCGGCACTAGACAAATCGTAGGTCCTCAGCTGCTCATTTGCGAGCTTCCACCTTGGATTTGAGCGACCGGACGAGCGAAGAAATCTCGGCCTTGCGTTTCCGACCTCCGCCTCCATCGCCCTCTTTTCTTTCCAGCTCCGCCTTCTCCTGCTCCTTCTTGCTCACCCCTCCAGATTCCAACCGCTGCCGCTGCTTCTCGGCGATAGTGCTCAAGTGCGTGGCCGACTTCTTGAAGTGCGGATCCGTGGGATCGATCGCATAATGATGCGATGTGAACAAATTGGCGAATCTAGGATCCTCGTAATTCGCCGCAGCCGCGAGCTTCTCATTCGCTCCTTCGGCCTTCTCCTTCCCTCCCTTCCTCTTCTTTTTTCCCTTCTTCTCGTCCGTCTGGCTCTTGGCCACGGCGGCGTGTCCACTTTGCACCAGATCGTCGTCCATGAGCAGCAACTCCAGCTCCGCCTTCCTCTTCTCCTCTTCCTTCTTCTCCAGAGCTGCTTCTTCCTTAAGCTTCTTCTTCTCCTGCACGGAGGACGCGAACTTGGCGCCGATTTTCGTGCTGCCCTCCGAATCCTTCTTGTCCTTCTTCTTGCCCTTCTTGCCTTCTCGAGGCGGAGCGCCATCGCCATCGCCGTCGCCGTCGCCGTCACCCTGGAAAAACGGATCGTCGAAAGGGTCGGCGTCGCCGTGACTGAAGAAAGGATCATCTTGCGTTCGAACTCCGCCGTCGCTGGAGACTCCACCGTCGTCGCCGTCGTCGTCCGAGAAATCGGACTCGTCGCCCTGCGACTTGTTCTTTCGCGCCTTCTTCTTCTCGCGTTTCTTGCGCAAATACGCTTCCCACACGGTCTCGTCGTTCTTCGTCTTTCTGAACTTCTCCGTCAGCTTCTCGCTGAGCTCGTCCAGGCCCGTGTGGAATTTGATCTCGATGTTGCCCTTCTCGCCCTTCTTGGCCCCGGCCTTGCTTTCGTCCGCAGCTGCCCCGCCGGCGTCCGACAGCAGGGCCAGATACTTGGCGCGCAGCTTCTGCTTCTCCTCGCCGGTGGCCTTCTCCTCGTCGTCGCCGCTGCATTCGTCGTGCTCCTCGTCTGGTTCGGACTCCGAGTCCGAGCTCGACGAGGCGACGTAGTCTCGGTAGTCCTGTTCGTTCAGCTGATCGGGATTGAACTTGCGCCTCAATGCTTTGGCGCGAAGAGGCTCGTCCTCGTCCCAAGTCAGCTTCACGTTGCTGTGCTGCAATGCCTTCGTCTCGAACTCCACGGGCTTGTAGTCGCCGGGGATGTCCGAGGCCGAATCCTTGGGCTCACGCGCGAACTGCATGTCGTCCGGGATGAATCGCAAGTCCAGAGTGTTGGACGTTTTCTCGTACTCCAAACCGTCGCACGAGTTGTAGATGCACGCGGCGGTTTCGGCTGAATCGCATACTGCCACGGCGTAGTAGTACCTGAGGCACATTCGATTGCGCTTGAGTCAGAAGGTGGTCCAGTCAGAAGGTGGTACAGCTGCAGAATTTCCTCGTCAGCCCTGTTTAATTTCCCAGCTTCGCAATATCCCACAGTATTCACGTCATGCAGGACTGAAATTCCCGAAGAGAACTCCGAGCAAAACGCATGACAATTCTTCAAGCCTCAAACTGGAACGACGACGTGGAACGACAGAGAAACGAGTGCCACAGGCAAAATTTGAAAAGCCGGGACTCTTGGTATGCAAAGTGCATCTTGCGAACCAGAATTTCGTGTGAACGATGTGAACTTCAAAATTTTCCCTTCTGATGGAAACGAGTTAATTTTTCATTGCCAATCCAAGCTTTCTCCCAGGAATCTGCTAGTAGCTAGCTAGCTATTCATGAGTCATAGGAATTGTCTGTCATCTGAGAAGCAGGGGCCACAGGCCCGCATGTCCGAAAAGAGCTGCACATACCTTAGTTTGGCTTTCTCGTATTCTCGCAATTTTTCTGGATCGGCTTCGTCTTCACTATCATCCTCGTCCCGACTG
Organism: Marchantia polymorpha subsp. ruderalis; assembly: GCA_037833965.1. Classification (NCBI taxonomy): domain Eukaryota; kingdom Viridiplantae; phylum Streptophyta; class Marchantiopsida; order Marchantiales; family Marchantiaceae; genus Marchantia; species Marchantia polymorpha. The sequence continues at coordinate 26,115,923 of AP031351.1, read as the reverse complement.
TAGATGCTTTGCGGTCCTTGAACCGCTTCCTTGGCCATCTGTTCCACACCAAACTCTGAAGGGTAGATAGTCAAGGACTCAACCGACCCTCCCTTCGGCTGAAACGAGCGCAACACTACGAGCAAATCCACCGCTCTAATGTGGCCCCAATCCATATTCATGAGTGCCAGCCTCTTGGTTTCCTGATTAGTCGTGGGGACTTTCTCTTCGTCCTTGGTCCCTTCTTCGTCTTCGCTTTCGCTTTCCGAGGACGAAGAAGAGGATGAGGATGATCCTTCTTCATCCATCGACCCACCATCGTCGCGTTCCGACCCATCTTCCTCCTCTGAGTCAGACTCCGAGTCCGACTCGTCGCTACTGTTGAACAGGGTTGCCACTTCCTTCCCTGCTTTCGCTTTGAGCGGCAATTCAGCCTCGGACTCTTCTTCTGATTCCTCGTCCACTACTCCGTCACTCTCCGACTCCGGTTGTACATTTTTCTTCTTCTTCTTCGCCTTCACTAAGTCCTTGCACTTCTGTACTTGCTTAACAAATGGCTTTTTAACTCCGGATTGCCCATTCCTTCCAATTTTCTTGCCCGTCCCTATCCGCTCGACCGACAGGGTTCCAATTCCAGCATCGCCTCCGACTTGTCCCTCGCTCTCCGACTCTGGCTGCACAATTTTCTTCTTCCCTGAATCCTTGCTCTTCACTTTCTGCTTGGCTGATTGATCTCTAACTGGAACGTCGTCACCTTGGGTGGCCAGCTCCGCTTCGTCCTCATCCTCGTCGTACTTGTAATATCTGCGCAAAAGCTCCTCCTGCTTGTTGCTCTTCTTCGATCCTCCCCTTTTGTCTGACTCTTTATCAGCAAATGCTTTATCGTGAAACATGTGAGCGAACCGGGAGTCAATTGCCACCTTGGACTTGTTCTTCGGTAATCTTTGGAACCGAGGGTCATTGTGGATTCTCGAGAATCGAGCGTCGGCCACCACTTCCTGCGGAAAGCCATCGCTAGCTCGCTCTACTACCTCCCGTGGCCCGACTCCTTTCTTCTTCATCGCGTCCTTTTTATTACCCATTGTTGCGCTCTCAATCGAGCAGCGAAATCGGCAGACGTCCCGGCTCAGACATACTTTCTACACACGAACGCGTTCACCATCTCCAATGGCGAAACGGCAAAATTGAAAAACGTCCGTGAAAGCTGCCGATGCTGTGCGCAATCAGCCCCCCTCAACTCTGCTGCTGCACAGATGCCCACGGTCCTTGTGCCCCCACCCTCCGTCAGTGACTTAGGGTTAGGGTTCAGAAAGTCTCTATAAAGAGAGTTTGTTCTTGACAGGCGATTGTGCTCCTCCAACAAGGACAGCGCTGTCCTTATTCTCAGACTGTTCTTATAAACTAGAGGCCTTGTATCGCAGTTGATGCCATTGGTGTCTTCATGCAGAAACACTCGATACAGTGACACGAGAATGCTCTGATCCTAGATATGAATGCCTTGCCTGTAATCTGGGCACTCGAATACAACAGGTGTACGTCGATGTGTTGGATTCCTGTCGGTCATGGGAATGGAGCACGCGTCTGGAATTTTGCTGGAATCCTGACATTGTAGCGCACTTGATAAATGTGCCGAATTGTGGTGGTGCCCTTCGAAATTTGTGGATTGATTCCGCTGCATGGACATTTCAAATTCCTGAGCCAAGCGAAACAGTCGTGTTCGCATTTTCGGCCTGGAGGATAGTGAGAAGAGAAGTCCCTGTAGAGCAGTATGACGGGAGCGCCGGGCAGGGGGATTGAGAAATCCAAACGGAAGAAGAAGAAAAAAGCAACTGCTGGAAATGGCCGTCTACTGGAATCTGAAGCTCGTGAGTCTAGCAATGATCCGGAGTTTCGACTCCAGAGAGGAACCAGCAGCTATGGTGTGCAGCCTTTAGGAAATCTACTCTTCCAGGAATCTCCTCATAACGTCAGGGATGTTGGCCTGGGTAGCCTGAGATTACTGACCGATGAGATTTTGCTCGACGTTTTGGGTCTTCTCTCTGCAGAAGACTTGGGTAAGCTGGCTCTGGTCAGTAAATCATTTTACGTGTTCGTTCATCAGGATTCGTTGTGGAGAAATCTTGTGTTGAACGAATTTCGTGGAGACTTCATCTTCAGGGGAAGGTGGAAAAATGCGTACATTACTACTCGTTATCCCCAATTCAGCGGCCCTACGCATGTTCCACTGAAAGTAAGAGACACCACTTCCAAATTTCCAATTTTGTGTTGTATAGTCTGGAGTGTACAGCGCATTATTCCAAGTTCTTCAGCACTGGTTGGTCTAGGCCGAGGCTTTATCTCTTATGCTTGCGCGACGACTTGTCTCACGGCCAATTGCATGCAAATTGCGTCCAGTGACCCCTTATCAGCTTTGAGTGCTAATGTCATTGACTCATGAAAAGTTTTGAAACTTTTCAAAACTGGAAGTGGACACGCCATTAGGTGATCGTCATAGGCGGACGCGTTGGTCACACCGGCCAATTTTGTCTCGAGAGTTTATGGGGCTTTCGAAATAATAACTTCCCCAACGCAGGAAAGGCTCCAAAATGCGATGTTATTTGGGGTTGCAAATTTTTTATCCACTTTGTATAACATGCCATAAGACGTTAAATTTTCCTTTCTGCAAGCAAGAATCACGGACATGAGGATCGTCATATAAGGAGTTTCACAGTAGTTTTGTCCGCGTCGGTTCCACCGAATTGGTGTAGTACAGTTGTTCGTGGTCGAAATCCGCACTGATCTTAATTCCACAAAAAGTTTTCCTTTTTTTCTCGGACAAAGACGGAGCAAGCAGATCTAAAGATCCCGTGGAGGAGCTACTCATGGTTGGCATGTTGTGTCTACGCAGGTGAAGGGATTTTATTCCGACCATATTTTCCAAAGCTGGCTCTGTGCCAGCTTAGAAATTAAAACGGAGTGGCTCAGTCGGGACAATATCGAGCGGAGGTCTAACATTAGCCTGGAGGAATTTGTCAAGGAATTCGAAGAACCCAACAAACCTCTTCTTCTGACGGGAGCTTTGGACCATTGGCCAGCGCTTGCTAAGTGGGATCGAGAGTACCTGTTGAAGCACGCGGGAGAAGTGTCCTTCGCTTGTGGACCTGTGAACATGAAATTGAAGGATTACTTTTCCTACTCAGATTTAGTGGAGGAGGAGAGGCCTTTATACATTTTTGACTCAAAGTTTGCGGAGAAAGCCCCCCAACTCGGCAAGGATTACGACATACCTGTATATTTCAGGGAAGATCTTTTCTCTCTCCTGGGAAACTCGAGACCGGATTTTCGATGGTTGATATTGGGTCCAGCGAGATCAGGCTCATCTTTTCATATCGACCCGAACAGCACGTCTGCTTGGAACGCTGTTGTCAGAGGATCTAAGAAGTGGGTTTTGTATCCACCGGATGTTGTGCCCCCTGGAGTTTACCCTAGTCCAGATGGTGCTGAAGTTGCCTCTCCAGTGTCCCTCACGGAGTGGTTTATGAATTTTTACGACGAGACCCGACGGCGTAAGGAGAAGCCTATAGAGTGCATATGCAAAGCCGGAGAGGTGGTGTTCGTGCCGAATGGATGGTGGCATATTGTTATCAACCTCGAAGAATCAATAGCCATCACACAAAATTACGTCAGCAGGTAATTCTTATCAGATTGCTCGTGGATTGTGTGTACGTCTTATTGCTCATAACGAATTGGTCCTCAACTCTTATCTCGCCCTCAAAGGGTTTAGGGTAGACGCACATGTCCGAGCAGACGGTCGCACTTGTAAGCCCTCATCTCCTTCCGTTAACTTTGATCAGACTGATCACGAGAACTCTCAACTTATATGAGGTCTCGCCCTCTCATTAATGCCCAAGAGCATGTTCCCACGAGATGTTGTTCTCCGTTTTGAAATTGAGCTACAGAGGAGTTGTAGTGGACTTCCAGGTGGCATGCACAGCCGAAGCAAGAGACTTTGGTTTTCCTGCAACGCAGAGTTCTTCATACCTGATGATATTCTCAGCATCTGCTGGCAGGCTTTTGATAACATCCGCACGTTCCTGTTTGGCTTGATGCAGGAGTAACTTACTGAACGTTCTGGATTTTTTGAACAAGCCCAATTCGAAGGAATTGGTATCCGGGACCAGAGATCGGGAAACTTTGTACGACAGATTCAGGAGAACGTATGAGAACACCTTCCCAGGTACCATTGAAAATTTGAGCTGTGAAGCGGATGAGAAAGCAAAAAAGCTTCTGAAAGAAAAGATCTCTTTCTGGGACACTGTGGCAGACAACAAACAGGGGGGAGGTTTCAAGTTCGGATTCTAAAAACCTTCGAATGGGCACTGAGCATGTAACTTGGAAATTAATGTTTTCTCGAAGGGTCTTCATCGAGGAGCTTGGCATCACGAAGAGCTCGACACGTCACTCCCTCGATTTGACTTCATCCAGAAGAGTACATGATGGCTCTCCCGTTTCGTTACGAGGATTGTTCCAGGGATATGAGGATTATGATTACGACTCGCATGCCCCATCAGACCTGTTTTCAACGAACTCCTTTCGCGGGGTTGAATGTATAAAATGCTCTCATTACACTGCCAAAGGGTAATTTTAGCCTTTGAGCTGACAGTATATTCTGGCCGATGGTTGTTGCTTCCACAGCTTTAAGTTGGAATATTTTCGATGTGACGCTGCAAGTGAACTCGTAGCGCGTGCCACCTTCAGAAGTTCGATCGTGCACCTGCTGACAATTATGATCGACTCTGTCATTATTCTTTTAACTGTTGAAAACTTTCCATCAAATCACGGTGTCGAAAGTCAAGAAGGTGTAAAATTTTGGACCTTAAACCCTACAAAGTTTAGATGGCTCTCGAGTGAAACCTAACGCTCGATTCAACTCTCCCTCCATCGTGCGAGCTGAAATAAACCATAACACAAGCACAAAAGAAGCTTCCTCGCACACCAGGAGCAAACCGAGCGACACGCATTCTACACTTTGAAGAACCGAAGCGAACGGCGCATTCTTTCCTGCCCCCGCCGACGGACGAGCACGTTTTCGACAAGAACAATTATCACACCACCCACGAAGCGGGCATCGCAAACTGAAGAGAATTCCCGCCACGAAGATTATCACAGAAGTTGATGGTAAAAGGAGCTTACAAAGTGGATTGATGCAGTTGAAAGGACTGATGGACTCGGTCCAAGATCCAAGAATAGAAAAGCAAGCAGAGGATCTACATATAAGTATCGTTTGTGGGAAGCAGACACTGTGTGTGAAATATAGAAGAGAATCAAGGAACATCTCATTTAGTTGAGACAGGTAGGCGTGGTACCTCTTGAGATCGGTGATCACAGCGTAGGGGAGGAAACATGGCCTCTGCTAAGTCTGTCGTAGTTACGCTGTCAATCACCTCTTCCTGAAACCTCCAGACCGTGGAAAAAGATGGCGCTCTAAAGAAAGGGAAGAGGGTTTGTCGCTAAATGTAGAGGAGGAGCGTTGTCTGCGTTCAGAGAAGGTTCAGAAGAGGAGCATTCCATTCCGCAAACCCTAAGTTCATACTGGGAACGAAGTCCGGAGTGTGAACCAAAACCCCTGGCACCCGGGACGACGAAGAATCGCTGTCCGTAATTCGGTGCGCGCAATTTTACCCGGGCAATTTGCAGCTGGCTTGACCTCGGGTTGATGTTCGATCGGTGGGGTTTTAAGGTTTGAATGGTGGACTCACGAGTGCTCTTCAGCCCATGCTTGGCGAGTCGATTTTGATTGACATCTGCGGGTGGATTCTCGTTCGTAGAGCTAGAGGATCCGAGAAGCAGGGGCAACCATGGAGCACGATGGAGTGGACGATGCTGGGGGTGACGATGTCTGCGGCGAAATTCTGAGGCAATTTCGCCGCTCGCAGGCACCAGAGCATCGGCACCTTTGCGCAATTTCGTTGGCTATTGCTGAAATTCTGAAGGAGCAGGCTTTGGAATCCTCTCCCACAGCTTGCTTTGCTGCCGCAATGTCGTCTTTGGAGAGACAGATAAACACCACTCCGCGTGACCTCGCCGTTACTACCGCCCTCGTGACTTTCCTGGCCAGAGTTATCGACAAGGTTCCACCCGCTGTACTAAGGTCCAAGAGCGACAAAACATTGCAGCTACTACTCCAGGTCTTGAATGCGGACACCTCCGTGGCTGCAACTGTAAAGCCGGGACTTAATTGTCTCACAACAGTCGTGAAAGATTCTGATTTATCGAATTGGGTCTCGCTCGCGAAACCTTTTCATGTTGTACTCAAGTATTGTGTTGATCAGAAGCCTAAGGTAAATCTCTTATTTTCAGCCCCTTGTTCTATTCATCACTGTATGGAAGAATTTGCTTCGATTGCTCCAATGCCATTAAAAATATGATTCGAATTTCTTGCGTTTATGCAATTCATTCTCATCCGTAGTTGTATCTTGAGAGGTTATAGCGTGTTTGCCATTCGACCCTGAGCTTTGTGATTCCAAATTTTGTAGAAAAGATCTCAGAGCTTTCTTAACTGGCCAGTTCATATTTGCTACGTAGGTAAGAAAATGTGCCCACAAAAGTGTGGCTCAGATGCTTATGGCGTTTCAGCGTCACGCATCCTTCGCACCAGCAAGCGAAGCTGTCGTGAGCTCATTCGAAACAACGTTAAAGGCAGTAATTGGACCCAACTTAGGCAAGACTGAAGAGAAGGTGAAAGTGGCTCCTGGAACTACCGGTGCTGTGGAGATTTTGCATATGCTTGGTGCAATGAAATTGATACTGCCCGCCATGTCGGGGAAGGCAATTGGGAAAGTTCTCCCGGTCTTGGCCGATCTTGTACAACTTAGGCAGAGATTGCTCACCAGGCGTATTTTAGACACAATGCAAGAATTGTGTACATCTCGTAGTGCTGAGGTCCCAGTAAATGAATATGCGGATGTCCTTGCAAAGTTGGCCGCTTATTTTTCGGCAGCGGGGAAAAAGGATGTGGACGAAGTTCCAGTGGCCACTCGACTTATACAAAAAGGGTTCGAGCGTCTCCACGCTTTGGATCCCAGTGCTTGTGCTCTCAAGCTTCCTTCTGTATTTTCATCCCTTTCAGGTTTGTACCATATCTACATTGATAAGTGAGTGGAAAGCCTCGATAATTGTTATATCTTCAGATACGGTGTTGGAGATACTGTTGACGTAAGTCAACCGGACAGTTTTTACTGCAGTTTTTCAAATTTCCCCTCCACATTCTACCGCACCAATACTGTTATCCGTGTGCAATTTCAGGTCTCTTGGCTGCAGAGCAAGAAGAAATTGTCTACGGTTCAGCGGAATGTATGAGGAACCTGGTTCTTTCTTGTGTGGATGAGTCTTTAGTTCATCAAGGGATAACCCGGCTTCAGCAGTCAGGCGAGCTTAGAGGCCCTCCTTCCGCCGTGGAGAGGATGTGTGTAACTGCAGAAAGTTTACTAGGGTACCAATACAGCACAGCTTGGGACATGGCTCTTCCTGTTGTATCAGCTCTCTTCGACGTTCTAGGTGCTTTCCCTCACCCTTCATCCTTCCCACCTGTTTCTCGATGGTTGCGGAGAGTTCTCCTTTTCTTCTCTACAGTCTAGGCATATCTTAGAATCCAAGGTTGGAGCTCTGCCTTTGTTTTACCATCTGACCAGACATGGATAGTTCGTTAAACCTGTTCCTCGGATGGTTTTAACGAGCTCGTGTGTTCATATACTAACATCCACCTGTTGTTCATTTTGTTAGCTACAAATCATATGTAACTCTTGGTCTAGTTTTTGACTTAGCTGCTCTTGTTCAACTTTCAATAACTTGACCTGCCATTCCAGGCCCAGCGTCTTATTTGCTTATGCCTGGAACGGTCAAAACCCTCGGAGATTTGCAACGTCTTCCGGATGAAGATATGACTTGCAGGAAACAGGTAATGTTTCTGCAGACTGGTTTTGGAGTAACATGAAGCCTTCTTTATACATCTATCCCAAATTGGAGTAATATCTTTGTCAATTGTATTTGAATTGTGAAGTAACTTGGTTCTGAGATTTCTGCTAGAAAGTATTGGCCTGTTTAGACAGACAAATCGGATCTTCACGGGGAATCACAATATTAAGTGGTGTCTGTTGTAACCTGCAGTTGCACAAAGCACTTGGAGCGGCATTAGCTGCTATGGGCCCCGAACAGTTTTTGACTTTGTTACCTCTGGATATGGACAATGCTGATCTAGCCACATCCAGAATTTGGCTTCTGCCAATTCTTAAGCAGTATACAGTCGGGGCTCGGCTTGGTTTCTTCGCAGACAATTTGCTTCCTCTCGCGAGTCGATTGCGAGTCCGTGAACAGAAGGTAAGATTCGCAGATAAACGGGTATGACTTTTACCAAGCTGTCCATTACTGTAACTGTAACGCTCGTCATCCTTGTCTTCGAATGGACCTCGTCTCATCCTTCTAGAAATTCGGATTTTGCAGCTAATAGCAGATGGGAAGCCCGTCGCCGCAAAGAACTGTGAGGCCTGTGTTGAGTCAATATGGGCCTTATTGCCCTCAGTCTGCAACTATCCAGTAGACACGGCTACAGACTTCGGTCGCATTGCCAAGACCTTGGGAGACGCTTTGAACAAAGAAGCAGGATTAAGGGGGCTTATTTGCTCAGCTTTGCAGGTACAGTGAATCCCCTGTTTGGATTTTTTTGCTTAGCTTGAAGGGTAGGTGAATCACGTTTCCAAGGAATGTAATGTGTCCTTGTATGCCTTTATGTTATGTTCAACATTTTAGTTGAAAAGAACATAGTGGAATACAAAGTACATTCAATCTGTCTTGGGAATTTCTTGTCATTTTTAAAACTTTCTTGAAGGTATGCGGGTGTATATGTTGTCAAAACCTCAGTCAATTTAGTTCTATTCGCCGAATATACAAAAAGTCACCAGTTTTAGCAACTGCTGAGCAGCTACCTTTCCTTTTGTGAAGACTCTTTTCGTGTTCTGCGCATGTAGCCAGGGTGCGGTAATGATAATTTTGGCTTTACCCTCTATTTTGTGAAATGTAGACCCTCATATTGCAAAATAGAATGGCACGAGGAGATCAGCTGGAAGGAAAGAAAGAGTTGAAGGCGATGGAAGAATTCAATTCGTCGGAATCAACAAGCGTGTCGAATGCCAGGGCACGTGTAGCAGATTGCTACACTCCCGACGCTGCTTCAGCAAGTCTTGCGACGATTGCAGGCTATTCTCGGAATTTTCTGCCTCTACTTTTCAATCAGTTTCTGGCTCAGCCTTCCGAAAAGCGCGGAGATTTGCAGGTAACCATTTTTTTCTTGTCAATTGATCCTTCTGTTACCATTCCAATTAATATCTGTATTTTCACATGACTGCATCTTTGATGTCGCTTGGCGCGCATCAGTCCCTTCTTTCTTTTGACCTCTGGACGGACCTAATTAGAACTTTAAGTTGTTGGACTAGTTTTCGTAGGAGCTTTTTATTCGTCGCTTCTTATATCTAAATTATACCCAGACAAATACTATTCAAGTTGCATATTTTCATCCCGGTATTCTGACCTTTACATAGCTAAACCCTTACAGCGTCCAGCGTCGTCGGCCTCCTACTGTTGTAGTCTTTAAGAAGTTTTGTTAGTATTGAATGAATTTAAACGGTGTATGTTCAGGCAACAATCGCTTCGATCGCTTCAGTATCTGACCAACAGACGGTCAAGAATTTTTTCATAGCAATTATGAAGAAATTATTACAAGCAACCAAAGATGCCGTGAAACCCAAGGACAAGCAAGATGCTATGCAAGTCGATACTGCAAGTGTCGACGAAACTGCCACTTCTCGCAGGTATGCGATCTGTCTGTCTGCAATTTTACCAATGCGCAAACATGCATGCATGTACCTTTAGGGATGTCATTTGCAGCAACTTCCTATTGGTGCAAACTGAGTTCCTCCGCTAATTTTTGAGCTGAGGTCGTTTGATCACGCTGGTTGGAGCCACTTCGGTTCTACCTCCCATACATGCGATCTTCTGTCTCCTTGCGGTTGATCACGTGTCATTACTTTTGATTGATCTCTCTCTTTGCAAATAATGTTGTGAGACTGCTCTTTAATCGTTTTCGACAATATGGACCTGGATCTGTGTGAATGCGAACGAATATTAACCTCTTCAATGTAAATGTGAAACGTGAATGTAAGTTCCTGCGCTTTTTGGAACTATGTATTCGTTGGTCCTGTGGTGCAGTATGCTTTCCACTGACACTCGTCCCAGTTTTGGTAGATCTACATTATCTAATTATGCTCTTATACAGATGCGTTTTTATGGATCTGGCTTTATCCCTCATCAAAGGCTTGGATGAAGAGGCTTTGACCATGTTGTACGAAACAGCCGTTCCTGCGTTGCAGGTAATCATATTTCGTCTACAGGCTTTATTCATGGCATTTTTCCTATACCTATGTCAAAGCGCTGTAAAATTTCACTACTTAAATTTTGCAATCTCCTTCATTCGTATTCCAGGATAAGGAAGGTCTTGTACAGAAGAAGGCTTACAAGATCATTGCAAGCATCTGCAAGGTATGCGGTCTGAGTTGATACAAGTTTCTGTGATTTGACCTCTTCTGTTCACACACAGGATATCATTTTGGAACTGGAAGAATCGCGATTGCCAACGTTACAAATTTTGATTATCTGATCGGCGTTTGCCTGGCAGCCAAGAGTGATTGTTGGTGATTTAAACTGGACAACTGGATGGCGATGACAATGTCGAATAATTTTAGCCTGAGTTTCTTCCTACTGTTATCCTCAGTTGATAACTAAGGTGCTATTTACCGACCCAATTTTGCAGGCAAATGAAGACTTTCTAGCAAAGAAATCAGAGGAGATGCTCGAGGTACTCGTTCTAGCTTTGGAGTCTTGCCACGCTAGTGCTCGCCGGCATCGCCTTGATTGTGTGCAGTACATAATCATACATTACACAAAGGTACTGAGTCTTCATTTGGGAGTTGTCTTTTAAGTTTTGGTCTCTTCTTCGTGCAAATGAGTGGTGCATCGTAGTATGATGACGACTTTGTAGGAAGCAGTGAAGAGTTTGTCTCGATAACGAGAGCTAATTGTGTTTACATTCTACTCTCCGTAAAGTTGGGGACGTTTTTCAAGTTCGATTTCCACTTACATCATCTCTGTTTTGTCTCAGTTTGGTGACCAAAAGAAGGACCAAATAATTGCTACCCTGATCAGTGAGATCATTCTTGCAACGAAAGAGGTAACCTTCAAGCTTATTTTAGTGTTGTAGACTTGCGATTTATTTTCTCGGAGTACTTGGATTGGAATATCTTGTTTTTAATTCCATTTTGCCTCCCATGCCTTGAGTTCCTGACACTCATTTTTATACTAGAAAACCATGCAAACGTGGTAAATTGGTCAATGGACCTTGCCCATATTCATGTAATTAATATTGCATTGAGCAGATCAGTCAGCTCTGTTATCAACGATGTTGCTTTATCGATGTTTGCCTCAGGCCAACAAGAAATCCAGGAATGGAGCCTATGACTTGTTAATTAAAATCGGTCACGCGATGGACGACCTTGATAGTGACCGGACCAATTTGATGCGCTTTTTTAACATGGTATGGACTGTTTTGGACAAGTAATTTGAGTTTTCATGTATTTTTCTCCGACAAGGTTGTCCACCTTGTGAAGTTTGTGAAAGGGCGCTGAATATGATGTACTACTGACCAATCAGTTGTGATGTGGATCAGATTTTGGCCTGCTTGGCAGGAACCACACCTCACATGATCAGTGCAGCAGTGGCATCTCTTGCTCGTTTGATATATGAGTTTTCGAGTGATCTTTGTCACACAATCCCCCACCTCTTGCCTACAGCTTTACTTCTGCTCAGAAGCAAAAATCGCGAAATTATTAAGGTAGGCCAGCTAACCTTCGACCTATAGGCTTCTATTTGTTTCTTGCACTTTCTTCAACTTCATCATCAGTTGCATTTTCCAGTAGCCTCACTAGACGTCCAATAAGAAATTTTACGCACTAATGCTAGAAAACATACTTAGACCAGTCGTGCAAAATCTTGTTGTAATGATTGCAGTTTGTACTAAGTTAACTCGATTGTGACTGAACTGCTACACTGCAGTCTGTGCTAGGTCTGGTGAAAGTAGTGATTGCTCGTCTACCAGCAGCGGAGTTGGAGACACATTTACCGAGCATGGTTCGGGGGTTAATGCTTTGGTCAGATGACTCGAAAAATCGCTTCAAAGCCAAGGTATGTGACTGTTGCCTGATATGACCTGATTTAGAGGCTGGTTTGACACTCTCTCAGTTTTTCAGGATTTGATATACACTGACTCGTACTTTACGTGCTTAAGCTTGCGTTGGTTTCCTCTCCAACCTTTCCAAATACATAAACGGTGAGACGCAACATTGAGACCTATAATGAGGGCAATTTTCGGTGGATAATATAAGTACGCTGATTGATTTTTTCTCAGGTTCGAGAAATTATCGAGAGAATTGTCAGGAGATGCGGAATGACCTCTGTTGCGGAGGTTATGCCAGCAGAGCACATGAAGCTTTTGACTAGCATACGCAAAGTAAGACCGAATGCAATACTCTTCCCTTGAGAATTTCTATAACCCCCTGAGAATTTTTCACCTTACTTGCTCTCTGCGCTTACTGTGTTCAACCTCGAGCATAAGCATAATCACTCGCGGTTTGTTTTTTGAGCAGAAGAAGGAACAAGCCGAAAAGAAAAAAAGAGTTTCAACGGAGGATGACGATGATGCGAAGTCCTCGAAGTCTCGTGCGACAACAGCCAGGTGGGTGAATAGATGAGGGTTCTTTTGAAATGTTTGGTATGGCTTCATGCCTCGAATTGAAGTATACCCGTCCTTGCCCAATGATTAGCCAGCGAAACTCACTACGTTCCCATTTCTCACCTTCTAATTGACCTTTGGGATGTCGACCGACCACCCAGAGAGGGCCCGCCAATTTGGTCCACGAAACTGGTTCATCCATTCATATCACGTGAACCCGGGCGCGAGGCTTGTGAAAACAACACGCCTTATTGAATCTTGTGAAAATTTGTGATCGGTTAATTTCATTATTTCGACTTTTCAAATAATTTGGTAATATAAGGGAGTCAATACTCGCTGAGGCCAAGTCCAGGAGGATGATTACCCAGTGAGTGTTCTCGGTGAATCCTCGCTGGCCATGGTATTCCGTAATTCTGCTTCATTCCTCTTCCTCCGCCTTTTTTGCAGGCGTAGCGCATGGAATCATACGGACGTGTTTTCGGACGAGGAAGACGACGACAGTGAGGACGAGTTGGGAAGTACCCAAGCTCCAACCACGACGAAATCAGCCTCCATGGCCAGAACATCGAACACGAGCAAGTAAGAACCACGATCGCATCACAATTGCACTTCCTGCCGATTGCAGATTCTCGGTCTCGTGAGTCGAAACTTGAGCTGAACTGAGCGTGAGCTGCTGGTGGCGTGACAGGTCGAAGAAGCTGCGGAAGTCCAGTAAGAGGCTGCCGGAAGACTTCATGGACACGGGTGAAGAACCGCTGGATCTACTGGACGTACAGAGGACGCGAGAAGTTCTGTCCTCCGTCAAGCGCAAACGGAAAGGCGACGACGACGACGACGAGCCGGAGTTCGCGGCGGACGGGCGCCTGATCGTCGATGAGAACGGCGACAAGAAGCGGAAGCACTCCAGGGACCACGACGACGACGGTGACGGTGACGGCGACGACACCAGGAGCCGCGGCGGCAGGAGCGCTGGGGGCGCCACCAAGCACGGACGCCCCGTCAAGGGCGGCGCGGCGCAAGAGGCCGGGCGCAAGAGAGCGAAGAAGAGCGGCAGCAGCTGGGCCTACACGGGCGACGAGTACGTGAACCACAAGGGCAAAGGCGGAGGCGATGTCAAGAAGGAAGGCAAGCTCGATCCCTACGCGTATTGGCCGCTGGATCCCAAAATGCTGAACCGCCGGCAGGCCAAGCGAACTGCGGCCCGCGACGGCATGTCCAGCGTTTTCAAGGCCGGCTCGAAGCGCAAAGGTGCCGGGGCGTCGGCCAAGCCCTCGCTCGTCAAGCGCGGAGCCAACAAGAAGCATCATGGCTCCAAGTCCAAACATAAATAGATGAAATCTTCTATTTATGTTTGGACGGTTATCTTCTAATTTTTTTTGGACTTGGAGCCATGATGTCTTCTATTTAATTTCAGACCTGAAATTGTTGTATATCACACTAATTTTTTTTCATTCTCGGAGTAGTTACGCTATAGGTGAAGTAGTTGTGGGTACGAGGTACGGAGTAGATTGGAGGGTTTTGCCTTCAGAGCTGAGGTGAGGTCGTTCAGCGCATGCGGAAGAGCGGAGACCGTTCCAGATGTGTGATTTCGGTTTCGAATCCTGTTCGATCCTGATTTTTGTGAGGAAGTAGATTCATTGTGATCAATTTTTAACCATTTGATGTGAAACATGTAACTGATTACTTCAGATGAAGTACGCGAATGAAGGTATTTCCATGAAGATAGAGTTGGTCGTACTTGACCACCATATCATGTTCATTATAAGCATGGCGAAATCGCTCTTACTCCTTGTATCGTCTTCCACTAGATTCCGTATAAGAAGGGATTGTGCACCTCACATGGGATTTGTAGATTCTATCAGGATGCCTGCAAGCAAAAACTAGAAGAGTTGAACAGAGACTTGTATTTTGTGGGAACTGACCCGTTGAACACCAATGACACCGAGATGACTCTGGACACTTCTTTCTGAGAGAGGCACAACGTAATATACATCATTTCATCTTGGATGTATATGTATTTGGAACTTCATATAATAAGATTATATATTTCTCTTGAATTATCCGATTTAAACTATCGTTCTCACTGCATCAAAGATACGCAAAAGATGATAGGTACTTCGCATTGTGTTATACCGCGGATTTTATCTTTTAAAAGTAATTGCCCAGAGAGACAGTCAAGGAAGATATGCCGCTTGGCTGACCATGACTGAGATTTTGTTACTAATTTAGTGAAAGTTAAACCTCCTTATACCATCGAAGACTTGGGTTAAAAATATACCTGTTAACATATGCTCGACTGAGACAGATATAATCATTCGTGAGACACCAAGCATTTGTATAGTCTTCAACCGAGGACACTCCGAATAAACCTTTGAAGAGGCTGTATCCGATGTACTGTATCCTAGAGATAGTTAATTCCATATATGTGTAATTTCGAAAATTGAGATGTTGTCTCACACTTCAAAGATCTGCTTTCACTTCGAATCTCACATCATTGACATCTAGCTCTAATCATATTCTTCTGTCATAACCTCTACACTCTTGTCTTTACCTCAAGTATTTGTGGAATTAGATTTTTCTTCCATTATCGAATTTCACCACCATGAATGAAGTCCATCTAATACTGAAAGGAGTTGAGGTTTTTTTAGACTCCATGGTCTAAAATTTTAAATCAAGGTGGTGTTTGGGAGGTACACAACAACAGTAAGGTAAACCGTATGCAACTTTTTATAAAGGTATAATATCAAACATGCGATTATTATTGATGTGATGAGTAGATTCTACCATGAGAACTATTATTCTTTGTTCTACATTTCTTATCCTCAAGTTCACGGTGTTATTCTGAAATCTACATCAACTGCCAGTTAAATTTATTACTCCATCTCCTTTTAATATCTGCTGATGTATTTTTCTCCACATTCATTTAGATATCTTATATACAGCCACATGATGCAAGTATAAACATTGACATGAAGCAAGAATAAACACTGGTATGTAGTTCGTTATCTTCGTGATGTTTTATAGAAATTTTGAAAAAATGAAAAAATTTATTTCAGTAAACAGTGATTACATGTTAGTTTGAGATTCAAAAAAAACATCCGAATATGATTATTAATTTTTGATTCAATAGTGAATTTGATGTGAATTAATTATAAACTAATCTATAAATATGAACATCTGTTGAGATTAACTCTAATTAATAGAAAAAAAAACCTCAAATCTTGGCTAAATATAGCTAAAATGGTACTCGCGCATGTTCCCGTCATGGCCGGAACCACTTCCAAAGGATGAACCACGTTATTTAGTGTCTCGTGTGTTAGGTTGGTTTCTCAACGTGTTTCGTCACTAGTGATTCTCGGCTTAAACTTCTTTAATTTGTTAAATATCATAGCGATTGCATTTTTTGTGATAGTGTTTGAGTCTAAACCAGATCCCAAAAAACACAAGGCAAAAGCAAGCCAACGGAGCAGCAATCTGCATCTGGTAGTCAACCGGTTACAGTAAATTCAACTGGTTTCTTCAAAAACCTATCATTGTAAAATTTGACAGTTTTCTTCAAATAATTGTCACAAAAAGTCAGGTGCAGAGTTTCACCTCCCAATAGTGACACATACCAGTACTACTGTTAAGGGTTACTACTCGGAGGTGTCACTTAGAGTAGGTTTTGTAGGTTCAGGGTCTGAACTGTAGAGTTACACGTGTTCGACGTTAAAATGATCTACATGTGCTACAAACTTCTCCAAGTTCATTGTTTGGCGCGTTTTTTTCTCATTTCAAAGGTTCACGAGGATTTTGCAATGTCGAAGCATAAGCGTTTGGATGTCAATACAAAATTGGAGGTGCTCAATTTTCTCAGTAAACCAAGAGCCACTCATGATGAAGCACTAGTAGCATTTTTTATAGCACGTCCAACTGTTTCAAAAATTTGGAAGCAAAGAGAAGTTATCAAGCAGGTGACATTGGAATCAAACAGAGATGGGGTTAAAATGATTTTTTGATCAACTCGAGTGCAGATTCTTACAGACATGATGCATCAATGGCATATGTGCTTTGAGGTCGATGCGCCCTCGCTGAAAGTGACTGGAGAGGTGCTAAAAAACAAGTCTTTATTTTTTCGAGACAAGATTCTGAATGACTTTCAAGACTGTTTGAAATCATCTGATATTATTCATCTTCAGACATTTGTTGACTCAAATGGATGGCTGGAGAAATATCTGAAACGTGTTTGAACATCTAATGTGAAGAAGTGCGGAGAGCATAATAGCTTCAATTTCATCCAGGTTGAAAAACGTTTACATGAAATTAGTGAAGCGTTGATCGATGTTTCATTCAGATGTATTTTCAACATTGATGAATCGGCCTTTTAGCATCGCACTACATCATCACAGTCGTATTGGATAGCCAATTCAGATGGTCGGGGTGTCAAGCGAGACAAAGGTAGAATCACAGTTACGCTCGGAGTAAGCGCTTCAGGTGAGACATTTACCACTCAATTATCACAAAGAGTGCTCATTCTTGGGCTTTGAAGCACATTCCAGATATTAGCAAGGCTTTTGGAATTATTTATAATCATCAACCTAAAGCTTGGCAGGATACATCATCTTATATGAGACTTTTGCACAAGTACAACAAGATTGCCAAAAATTGAAACGTTGTGTTCAATATACTACAAGATAATTGTTCATCTTATGTTTGCGCGTTGAAGATTTTGGATCCATCAGGTTCATAGAAAACTTTTTTCCAATTTCAGATCTTGTGCATTATTATTTTTCCACCGAATGCTACAAGCGAATGTCAACCTCTTGATCAAGAAATCATTTGGTCTTTCAAAGCTCACTTTTGTCATGCTCAATTGAACCACCTGATGTCTGAGTATGATCTCAGGCAAGCGACTGAACGTGCACCTCATTCTCAATTTCCAATTAACGATCATACACATTTACACAATGTTTTTGGTTGGATCAAGTCGGCATCAGATAGTTTCGAGGAGAATATCATTAGAAGATGCTTTGTGAAAGCCAATTGTCTCCCTGTCATTTCTCAGGTGAATTCTAATCAACATATTGATAAATTTGTTACAAGCTCAAATCAAGCGATAGATGATTTAGTGGAAATTTTGCAAAAATTTTGACTCGATGATTTTTCTCAGGTTCTCTTGGTCTTGATGACGCAAGTATTGAAGAAGTTGCTGAAAATTTAATTGAGATAGATGCTCTCGATGTTACTGGCAATGACAATATTGATGATATTGACATCGTCAAGTCTACACTTGAAGATCACAACCTCCCATAGAGTGCGAAACATTCAGAGTATTATGATATTGTCCAAGTACCGACTCTGGTTATGATTTAGTAAGCTAATATAGCCATTACTGACCTGATTAACTTCTTCTCCACTCGGTCATCTTTATCTACAGATCTCCAAGGTAATTTACTTTGTAATTTCCAAAGAGCTCATTGCCCGTTGATACGTCAACAACACTTTGAGAGAATTGGTTCCATGACACAATTTATGATAGGATCTATAGCAAATTATAGAAGATTAGTATTTGATATGATGAGTTTACAGACAAACGTCTTTGATCATTCTTGACAAATTATGTTAATTTGATTATTAGTGACTAATTTATGCAATTATACTTTCACAATTATAAATTATTTCATGAAATTTGGTCTAGATTGTTTGCAATTCTAATTACTGTTTTAAATTTTCACTTCTCACTCAATGGGTTGATTCGATGTTGATCTCACTCAATTGATTCGATTTACAGATTTCACAGAATTTTCACTTCTCACTGAATGGGTTAATTCGATGTTGATCTCATTCAATAGATTTGATGTACATATCTACTGATTTCACAGAATTTTCACTTCTCACTGAATGCATTGATTTGATGTTGATCTCACGCAATTGATTTGATGTACAGATTTACAGATTTCACGGCCCTTCGTTCAAACATCGTTCGATTTCGAGTAGATACTACGCAGTATCAGAAGATGAGTCCAAGAAATGACAAGAGTACTTTCATATTAGCCTCAGCCAGCCATAGCAACAAATCTAAATCAACACCAATAATTCTAGCATGACAGGATCAATCGACTATGTTTGTGAAGTAATTCCCATCATCTTCGTTGAAATTTGACCAAGGTTTTGTCTGAGTCATTGAGCTTGAAGACTACATTTGATGCACGATCAATGCCCAAAAGAATCTTTTGAAGAATACTTTGGACACAAAATCTTCTAGAAAAATTGTCTTTGATTGTGGATACATTAAGCAGTTGTTTCCATGAAAAAAGTTCTACTAATATTCATACATTTACATGTTCAACTCTCTGAACCACCTTCATACAGAAGCTCAAGAAAGGATTGTTGAATTTATATGTGTGTGCTCTTGATATTCTTCCCAGAATATGAACTCTGCTTGATTCATTGTGCTAATTTGAAATGCTCTGAAAATCATTAACATTCAGTCATGTCCGTAGGAATGACAAGAGATTTACAATCTCGGAAATTCCTTTGACCTCCAACCTACACATGAAACTGAGGTATAAACTCCAGTCTGAATCATTGAGGTCAGACGATAGCCTTCTGTCATGAGAGAATAGGAAGAAGCACATTTCACCTGCCATCGAAATCCAACAAAATCCACTCCATTCCTTTCACGAGTTGTACATCAGCCTCCAAGGTCTCTCTCTTTACACACTGTAAACTTGATTCTTCATTTGATCACCCGTCTTCTTGCATGATCTTCTCATATGATAGTAGAACGCAGCCTTTTCGTGAGACTTGAATGAATCAGCTTCTGCAAGATTTTTCTCCAGAATTGCAAGATTAACTTTCCCCAATCTGTCGAGTGAGATATTGAGAGCTTGAACTTACCAAACTCAAAATGTCAAAGCAAGTGGCAAATATTTGCCACATGCCACAAACGGTCACTATTTGAGATGTTATGTCACTATAAGAAAATAATGACGTACCTTTCTTATTTGATAGATTTTCACTCTAACATCTAATGGTTCTTCGGTTTTAAGTCACTATTGGGAGGATGTCAATACTAAGAGGTGACACTATTGGGAGTTGAAACTCTGTACGTAAGTTTTGGCTAACTCTTGCAATCTAACATCTGGGGTGTGCTCGGAAGTTTTGAATAGCGGCAAGTTATTCAAAGTGGATCAAGGACGGCGGACTCGGAGTTGGATGCCAAGACTATCGATCACTTCATAAACGGAAGAAAGAAATTTTAGCTAGATTTTTTTGTAATAGTGTTTTAGAGCACCGCAATTGAAAAGGTGGAATTCATCCCTTGGTTATTTTGTTCCTTCCAACACCTCAAGCTTCTCGCACCTCCCCCGTCTTTTGTAAAGTGATTTTACGCTTCTCGTAGGTCGAGTTGATGTCGGCCACTTGTAATCACAATTCAAGACTACGTCTCTCTCTAACTCTTCACGCCGACTCCTTTGACCGTTTGCTGAACCCACATCATACTACGGAGACATATCTCGTGTTTATTTGTTTGGATATGATGGTGCAAGTTACACAATCTGAAAGTCAATCTCGTGACAGACATGAGGACTTCAAACTGAACATCTAAATATTTACCCAGTGACTGTGGGCTGATGCAACCTTTTACTGCTACATTTGGCAAACGAATTGTTTCAGAGGCTAGTCAGCGCAATGTTCAATCGTGAGGTATGATGTTTCCCGTGCTTCTGCAGCGTGCCACAAGATGGTCCAAGCCCAAGATTAGTAACTACGTGGGATGAAAAATCATGAAATTTTTGGGGTGGTATGAGAAAGTAGATAGAAAACTTCTCTTTCATTATAAAGATGCATCCATTGTTTGTTTGCTTAGGAAGCTGAAGATGAAGATGATGAAATTAGCTCCATGCTTTTATGTCGAGAAGTATCACAACGGTTTAAGGTGGTTTTGACGTTGGATATGAGACTTGGAAACAACCGCGCAATCTACTATTTTGGAGCTACATACACGAGTTTTAATTGAGATTCTTTCTTTTTTTGATTTGTTCAATAAGATCACAAAAGTAGTTTGTTTGCAACATTTTTAATCT
Organism: Marchantia polymorpha subsp. ruderalis; assembly: GCA_037833965.1. Lineage (NCBI taxonomy): Eukaryota > Viridiplantae > Streptophyta > Marchantiopsida > Marchantiales > Marchantiaceae > Marchantia > Marchantia polymorpha. The sequence continues at coordinate 26,095,061 of AP031351.1, read as the reverse complement.
TCATTGAAGAATTATTGTGTAAGGTTACTCGGTTGCTAAATGATGTCAAGGTGGATGGATTTCTTATGAGGTGTTGTGGTTTAGCCACTACCAGCAAAGTGCTTAATGAAAATGATTGAATTAGTCAATATTGACGATAAACTCTAATAAAATGATTGAACTAATTAAGATTGACGGTAAATTCCGATAAAATGATTGAGCTAGTCAAGATAACTTGTAAAATCTGATGATTAAGCTAATCAAGATGACAATAAACTCTGATGATGAAGGTAGTTAAGACTGATGGTAAACTTTCATGATTGAACAAGTCAAGATTGACAGTAAACTTTAATAAAATGATTGAGTTAATCAATATTGAAGCTAAAATTTAATCCAGTTGATGTGTTGGCCAAAAGTATATTTTTGAATAGTTTCAGGTGACACTGTGCTATTATGTATGTTATGCATGGCGAGCACAAGCAGAGTTTGCTAGCATAGTAGTTTGAGATTGGTATCTCTTTATATAGTTACTATATCATGTGATGACTACTCTAAGTCCTAATTTATTCTCATGTAAAGATTTACATTGTGTTAAGTTTCTTTTGATCCGTGCTAAATTCTATAGCACGGATTAATTATATATGTTAGTAGATTTTTGTTACTTCTATGCTAGCAGGTATTTTAGTTAACTCTTTATCTTGTTATTCTTATCTTGTTATAGTTACAATTTAGTTCTAGTTAATTCTTATGTAAAGAGTGGTCTTGCGTTAGATTTTGTCCAACATAGACAAAATCCGTGAAAGAGCTCATAAAGTAATCAAGCTATTCAGAAACTCCAAGGGATACACTGGGCAAACCAAGTCGCGTATACGACGATGCCCGTGATGTGAAAGACTCTGAGGGAAGGACTGTAGATGGTAATGTGCCGGCGGAAAAAGCTTTTTTTTGTCAAACAGCCCACATGCATGTAGTGCGAAGACAAAAGGAGAGGGTCGACCAACAGGACAGGGCAGAAAATGGAAGACTGAGAAAAGCAGAAATATATTTTTTTGGGAGTGTAGCAGAATCAGCGAAAGCAACTACTAAAACCAAGGCCAATAAAGGTGAGTCTAGACCGATGACGCCTCCCGTGCTCGGTCGCGTCTTCTATGAAGACATTTACAATATAGACAACCTTAGTGCTGGCTACAAAAGGCTAAAAGGAAATGTAGCCCCGGGAATCACTTTTGTGCATCTCATGTTACGTTTTTTGAACTTGAACAGAATCTACTCCAGTGGATTGAAGCTAGTCATCATGTATCACTTGCATTGCCTCCCAATATTATTTTTCATAAGGAAAAAATTATCGTTTCTACTTAAAAAAACCAGAGGAGAAATTTAAGGCTTTTTGGCGATGGTTTACTAGGTTTTGCCATCGGCCTGGATTGAACTCCACCAATATTTTTGGAGAAGGTTGAGAAGTCAATAAAAATAATCCTAAGAATTATCGAAGCTCTTGAAGAATTGGGTTTTGTTATTGATCAATATGACTCATTTTACGTCTACAATATTGATGAAACATGCTTGTTCTTTTCACTTGTACCTTGTTATACATTTCTTTTGCCACGCAAATATGTTTCTACGATTTGAGAGAAAAAGAAAGCAAAAGACCATGTAAGTCTTGTTATTTGCTACAATGCTATGGGGACAGAGCGAGTATCAATTATCATGATTGGGAAAGCCAAACAGCCAACGTGTATTGCCAAAAACTCCGACCAATTCCATACATGCAACAAAAGAATGCTTGGATTGAGGTTGAAACCTTTAACAAATGGTTCAGTGAGATTTTTATGCTTTTTGTGTGAAAATGCACAGACCACAAAGTGCTATTGATTTTAGACAATGTGCGAGACCACTCACAACTGTTAGAGCAAAACAAAATTTTTGTGATGTTCTTTACTCCCAACGTCATGTCATGAAAACAATACATGGATATGGGATAATTTTTGTCATCAAAAAAAGATACAACTATCTACTAATCAAGTACATCATCGCTTGTCATGATACTTTTGAAGTTTTTCAAGGAGCAATAAGACTATGCTACATCAAAATGAAACAAAATGATGCAAGAGTTGTTTATTGTAGGTTGCTTCATTGCGTAACGCTGCTAACTTTGTTAATATTTCATGAAAACATCTCAGTGCACAATTTGAAAAAGTTGTTTCAAGAAAGCTGAATATGCAATGACAAACGTTGTCACCATTGTTGTTGAAGAGTGATCTTAGGACAGTAAAAATGAATCCGATTGCAAAATCCTGAATATGAGTGAAGACTCAGTTGACCAGAGTGATGTAATCAATGACTCACTACTAGATGTTGTAAATTTGAATATCCGTTTAAATGATCTTCAGGAATCAACAATTTTGTCATAGGAGCAAATTTTTCAAGCCAAATCAGCACTGTTCACGCTTTGCTGCATTCTGCAAGCAGACCAATCGGCAATTACTTGTGAGATCATGACAAAGAGTCGTCAAATGATTCTATTCAATTGTATGCATTGAATACGTAATTTACTGTTGATTTAGTTTTTTTGAAAGAATTATGAGTACTTAAGCGAATGTTTATTGTATTCACAACTTTCATAAGATCTCAATATAAAAAAAAAAACAAAAAACAAAAGTTTCTTTGATCCGTGGCTTCTGCTCCAACTACTAGACGCTACTTCTTTTGCACACTGCTGCTAACGGCCAAGTTGTTGAGATATCATGAGGTCAAACGAAACTTGATGGATTCAGGTAAAAAATTTATGTCATTATTGGATACCATCAATTAATTTCCTCAATCCAACGGAATGTTTTGATTAAAGTTTTTTATCATTAATAAATGTTTAATCTTGGTATGGAAAGGTGATATTGTTAACAAAGAAGTGAGTAGATATTATGAGGGTGAAAATAAAACAATAAACTCGGAAGAGAAAAACTGAAATTATTGATTAAATTTCAATAATAATGAAAATTGTATATTACAATACTTTTAATATCTGAACTTTTAAAAAAACTACATCAAAAATGTTATGATAAATTTAGGGTATATCGACATAACATGACGGCGTAAGTCTCCACATGGTAAGATGGTAGCCTGGTTTATTGATAAATATAAATATAAATATATATACTTACTTACTTACTTTTACTTTTTTATGTTGGTTTGACCCTCGTGTATATAGATGTTACCCAATGTTTACATTGATCGATGAAATGACTAGACTACGTAGGTCAGAGCTTCCCGCTAGCAGGTCTTTCCACCAACTTCATTTGAGGCACATGATGGACAGCAGATAACTAGCACAAATCATGCAAAGGAGTGCTTTCCAAAGCAGCCAAAATGTTTATGATGTGGGGCTTCAGTACGAGATCGTTATAATTTCGGCAGAAGTGCGCGGGTTTCGTCAAATTTCGAGTGAATCCCGAGAAATAATTACTTCTAGAATATGCAAGACAATATCAAAATTCAAAGGAGAAAATGATGAAGAACCGATAATTCGAAACCTTTTGTTGATTATATTTTACCAAATGTACGATATTGAGCACCTTTGGGAACACCCTGAAATCTCATCCACAAACTTACACAGCAAATGACGAAATGACTGCTCGAAGAATCTTCTGAAACAGACGATTGTTAAAAGTGTCCAAGCACAGACATATAGGGAGAAATCAAGAGCACATAATACCAGGCAGCAACTATAGAAACTACAGGTGGAGGTAATCCATGAAAGACGATCGCATTACATTAGTTGATGATTTTTCGTATGCTCTGTAATTGATAATGTCAAAGATTTAACATACTTTCAAATGTTCAAATGATATATTTATCAATGTGATGCCATTGGGGCTTGCACCATGTTCTGGGGACTCCCCATGCCTTCGGTTATTTCTCTTGGTATGGTCGCATTCGAGCATCTAACGAGAGGCCTTGGGCTGAAGGGTTGGCTCATGAAAGGGCAAATTGTGACATTGCTTCCAGGGCTTCGCACAACGAAGCAATGTGCTTTTGACAACAATCGTGTCGATCGAGAGGGGACAATGTAAAGCATGTGACAAGAGGAATCTCGTCAACCTCTTCGGATGTGCAAGTCTCTTGTCAAGGGAAGCGAAGAAATGAAGGAAGGAGAAATTCGCAGTGCACAGTGTGGCCGCAGCAGCACGTAACTCTAGGCTGAGTGGGGTCAGGGTTGCTCTACGACCCACAGGTACAGACAGACAGACGCACATGTGCGCAGTATGAAGCGCACTGTGTCGTCGAAGAAAGTGGCAGGCCGGCAATTGTCGGATCAGAGATCCCAAATGTCACTCAGTCCTCCTGCGATGCCTTTTCTCGAGCCCACAATTTCCCGAGACTCTCTGCGGTTTGTCGACCTGTAGATTGCCCGTTCTGCTGAAGCAAACCGACGACCTCGAAGGACGACGACGAAGCCCCGGCGCGACGGCAACACGTCCTTGCCACTTTTCGGCGGCTGGTTCGATTCACGATATCGAAGCTACAGGTCTGCCAATTTGGTTCCATCTTGTATGTCAGCGTGGTTTGGATCGAATCTGCGCCTGAATCAATGCTGGTTTGGGAGAAAACCCTAATAGAGTAGCCTCCCAGATTCAATAGCAGGTCACTGGAGTGCCGTAGTGGTCCAGGTAGTCGTCGTTGAACTGACCTCGTCATCCGGCTTTCTAGAGCCAAGTGCACAATCATTGCTTGAGGAGAACAGAGGCGGTCAAACGCTCGAAGTTTGTGGTGCGCTGGCCGGATTTTACACTTTAGGGCCGACCGAGGCACTGGGTTGTTGGTCGAACTTGATGTCAACAGAACGTAAGACAGTTTGACTCGACCTCCGGCTCGAGAGATTCAAGTTTTCGGGAAAGCTCGAGGGATTGAGCATTGAATTGCTGCCGTTTCTTGAGCTTTGGTACGTCCTCTCATATGATTCCGCATCTGAGTGTCGGGGTTCTGGTGCTGGTGCTGGTTCTCACCGGGTTTTTTTCAACAGCATATCGAGTGTCTGTGTCCCTTCTGCACGGATTGCATGCCTATCTTCTTCCCGAAGCCGGAGAAAAAGAGGAAACCGCAGGGAAAGGGAAACGAAGGCCTCAAGGTTCAGCCAGGCAGAAGAAGGGAAAGAAAGACAGCAAAGATGTGTGGGACGAAGCCGGCTCCCAGATTTTGAGAATTGATCTGGCCGAGTCTCAGCTAGAGACTAGAAAATACTTCCAGGAGTATGACGAAGCAATTATCTACACCATTCTCGGTCTCACCAACTTCGTGACGAGGGAGATTCTCCAATTCACATCCGCCGCTCTGCAGACGAGGCACGAATGGGCTCGACATCTCGCTCCAGACGAACGCATCACATTCATGGTCGGAGCGTTTACTTGCTACAAACTCCTCCGGCTGCTTGCACGCGTGGGCTTTGATCCCAGGTTGGCGCGAAGCTCAGAGCGCTGGTGGAACTGGGGGGTTGGCTTCCTGGGGTTCGCCGCTGCTTACATTCTGCTGATCGTGCTCCCGGTATCGGTGGTCGATTTCGGCATAGATGGAGCAGTCCTGGATGCTGGCAAGGCTGCGACTCTCTTCATGCAGAAGAAGGGTGTGGAAGCCCCGATGGATTTCTCGGTGTCTCCCATGTCCGTGAAGGTTATAATCGCTCTATTTTCCGGGATCGTATCGGGTCTTCTCTTCGGAGCCTCGCTCCGGAATGTCAAGAATTACTGGGTCGGAACGGACCACCTCCTGTGGAATATTGCTGTGCTTAAGAGAGGCCCCCTTGTGAGGGACTTTTTGCACCTGAGCTTGTTTCTCGCTCCCGCCGCCTCCTTGATTTGGTTCAAGCCGATGGCAGCGATGTTCCTTCATCCCGGCAAGCCTGGTACGTGCGGAGGAGGAGCGGATGGATTTGGCGATTTGGATGCTCAGAGCTGCGGACAACTCGGTGCTTCAGCAGAAGGGCTGGGCTCCAAACTGCAGAATGGCATTGCCATGCTCGGGGTGGTCGGGAGGGGTGTTCTTGCACGGGATTATGACTGGGCTGCAGATCTGGGCTTCGCGGAAGACACCTTCCACCGAATTCAATTGTGGGCACTTTTCGTCGTGGGGGCACTGCAAGTGTCTCTGTTCCGCGTCAACCTCCAGTCGTACTGCAATGGGGCAGTGTTGTCCTGGTACAGGGGCTTGCATCAAAGCAAAGTCCACAATCCGGAGGTCACCAAAGCCAAGATCTTCCTCAACAATTACTTCGTGTGCAGAATCGCTTTGCAGAGTTTGGTGCCCGGAGTTCTGGTTCTCCACTTTTTAGGATTGGCCAGAACTCGTGGCATGCATTTGGACGAAGCGGCTGAGCAGGGAGCCTTCTTCTTCGCCCCTTCGTTTGTTCGGGCCCTGATGCTGTTCGCGTCGTGGTGGACCGTCTTCACGTGGGCTCTTCAGTCTTGTGTAGTTCTAGCTCTCTTCCGCTTCGGGGTTCTCTCCAGCACAGCGTAATCTGCTGCAACTGTCTTGTCTTGCAAATTACAAAGAAGTAATTTGTCCAATTATTTTCCTGCACAAAGCAACACGAGTCCATGTCGATTCGAGCCTTCTATTCGAAACTCGTCCATTTTCCGCTCTGCCCGCCGCTTGAATTTGGGTTTCTTGACACTGCCTCACACCGATTCCTCAAGAATGACGATCCCTTCCATCGACACATCGGGATGCCAGCGTTTGTTGAAATCGATGGCCTGGCTGAAGATTTTTTCCATGTCTGAAACTAACTTGGCCTGCCTGAGCTTCTTTCTCTGCACTCCCAATGTGTGATTTGACAGCAAATCGAATTCGGCAATCACTTTCTCGTTACGGTCAGATTCAGGCTGTCCCCAAGAGCTTTTCCTGGATTTTCGCCACAAGAATTAATCTGCTGAAGCAAGCCTCCTCTAGCTCGGAAGCCTGATGCTTATGTCAGAGTCCGCCTTGCTTTTGGTAACTCGGCATCGAAGGATTGGAAGATAGATCCTCGGAGTAGATCCGAGAGGACTCCAAAGTCAAAGGAAAAGCTGCTCTGGTGTAGAAAAGGGACTGGCGCTGTATCTCTGATCACCCAACGTGCGGTTTTGATTGTGTGCTCTGTTTGCAGTTGGAATGTTGTTTCTTCATCCTTTGCTGCATTAAGTCGGGACAGATACATAAATACACCTAATTAGATTTCGAGTGCATTGTAACAGGTGAGGATTGTCTTCTTAAGAGAGTAGTCTCAATGTCCAAGATGCACTGAATTTTGTAAACATATGACTATGTTTACAAAAAAATGTTAGGAAATATTAAAAATACAAAAAATGCAAACTTAAGATTCTCATTTGCATTTGATATGAAAACTCACTGGATTGGATTAAGTCCAGCCATGTCCTACGATTTTGACGCTTGAAGAACAGTCAGGATCCTTGGTTTTGGTATGGTGGCTGTAAATCATGTTCTGTAATAACTCTATAAAAAAATATCTCAAACAGACAAAAATGTCATCATACAGATTGTAAATCTAAAATGTGACAAATTTTACTGAATGATGCCAGAATACAAGTTATGATCATCTTAAATTATGTAAATGTATACACACAATTCCATGCACTTTGATGTGTTCATGGTTAGAAAAAAGGCTCGCGCACGCCAATGGTTTGATGATATAACACATTATGAAACATTAGTATGATCATGCATATTCATTAATTAAATATATGCATACACAAGTCAGGGATTTCCTTACCTCAGTAAACAAGCCAGGGACTGCCTTGATTCATTTATGAGCACCGTCTAGTCTTCCACTGGAATGGTGGATACAATTGGAATGGTGTGGATACACATCGTCGATGTTAAGTAAAGCCGGACCTTATGGTCCGGCTTTACCAACTTTGCAGGATATGATTACCGTAATTACAAACCCATATTGATTTTCACTTGACCGGAAAAAACCATGTTTAAAAGCTATAATTGTCCTACGCTGGAATCGACTTTATGTGCCAAAGAAAGTATATCGCCTTCACACGCGTTCACAGGATATCATAAAGTCGATCTAATAGGATTTATCACGATAAATCAAACATTCATAGCCGGTCAAAGAGTCGCCACCAGTCGCTGCCAGTCTTCTCGTCCTCGAGGAGCGTCGACTGAATGACTGGTGCAATCGGTGCCGCGGCTGCGTGGACGGGAGGAGAGCGTGTCCACGTCCAACACAGCAGCGATGGCGGACGGTGACATGTATCCCGCGCCGGCCTGTCCGACTTGGACTTGCCGATCTGGCTCCGTGCCGTGCCGTGTCGGACGAGGTCGACGTCGACGTCGTCGAGGATTGCAGCAGCGGAGCTCTCGTCACTCCATCGGTCGCCGACTGAGAGCGAGGGGCGGAGGGTCAGATTGTGCCGGAGTTCGGATTTCGAGGGGCGCAGGGCAGTCGAGCGCAGCTGAGCTGACAGCATTGCGTTTGGGCAAATCGGAGATCTGGATGATCGAGGGTTTGTCGAGAATCTGACTCATTTCGGACTGCGATTGGGGATTGCGAGAGTGCGACGATGGCCGCCGAAGAGCTGATGGATGTGATCATCTTCGGAGCTTCGGGCTTCACGGGGAAGTACGTGGTGCGCGAGCTTCTGAAGTTCGCCGAGTCTGCGCCCGGCGGGGGGCCGCGGAGAGTGGGAATTGCCGGGCGGAGCAAGGCCAAGCTTTCGAACTCGCTCAAGTGGGCTTTGGAAGGGAAGCCATCGCCGACTGCGGTGTCCATTTTCGAGGCCAATGTCGACGATCCCAACTCTCTAGCCTCCATGTGCAAGAGGACGCGATTGTTGCTCAACTGTGTGGGGCCCTACAGGAAATATGGCGAGCCCGTGGTGGCCGCGTGCGTGCAAGCCGGGGTCGACTACTTGGACATCACCGGAGAGCCCGAATTCATGGAAAGAATGGAAGCCAAGTTCGATGAGCAGGCCAGGACGAACGGTTGTTTGCTCGTGAGTGCATGCGGCTACGATTCCATTCCTGCCGAATTCGGTGCCCTTCACAATGCCCGACAATTTCAAGCACCCGCTCTGCCGCAGACGTGTGATTCCTACCTCGTCCTCTCGAGCGCAGGTGGTGGGTTTCATGGCAACTTTGGAACATGGGAGTCGGCCGTACTGGGAATTGCGCACCAGAGCGAACTGCAGGCTCTGAGAAAGTCTCGTCCACGGCGTGCTCGTCCTCAGGTGCTTCGAAGTCCTTCAGATTTTTTCTTTCATCGATTCCTTGAGTTTTTCCCATCTGGCTGGCGCATGAAGGGCGTTTGCAATCTTCAGACGTAGGTAGTTCATGTAACTGGATTTGGTTCTTTCAACTCTTGACACAGTCGACTGCCCCATCCTTTGGTTCAGTACATGATACAGTCGGACCGCAATCATGTAGCTCTTGAGAAACGTGGTTGTAGACATGTGTAGCTCTCCTTAACACAATCGTCAAATCATTGTAGATGCCGATTCCTCCCACTTGCCTGCCACCCGCTTCAGTAGAAACATATATAGGGTACAATAATGAGCCGCTTCAGCGACGAAAGTAGAGACCAGAGTGCACGTGTTTGTGAGAGCACGCCAAAGCACAAGGTGAAGCGGAGTGTGTATATGTCGGAAGGGTGGGTCTTTCATATGTGTCCGTGTCGTGCATAGATGACAAGCTCTTTCAGGTGATGGGGAAGCGTCTGAACCATGCAGAGGTCATGCATATTACACCTGCATGGGAAGCAGAGCAGGGTCCACCTCGAGAGAAACTGTCGTGAACCAACCGTCAAATCATGGAAGATGCTGATAAATGATTCGGTCGCTGGTCGTTGCAGATTCCAGGTTTGTTGGAGAGTAGTCATGGCATTGTGCACTACGAGAAGAACTCGGGAACGTGGGCGGTGAAACTGCCTTCAGCTGATGCTATTGTGGTGCGCCGGACCTTTGCAAAGAAACTCGAGAATCCCGAAGGTCTTTCGAGTGTCGAAGATGACAACCCGGAGTTTCTCGCGACCAAGCAACAGAAATGGAACGACATTAAGCCAGTCCACTTCGGGGTGTATGCTTCATTCAAACAATTCTCTGGTGTCCTAGGATTCTTCCTTTTAGGTATAGTTTTGTTCATTATGGCACAGTTCAAGGTTGGCCGCAGTCTCCTACTGAAGTACCCTCAAATTTTCTCCTTCGGTGTGTTCCTCAAGGAAGGACCATCTGAGGATGACGTTAAGAATGCAACCTTCCAGCAGTGGTTTGTGGGCAAAGGCTTCAGTGACTCCACCAAACAAATCACCAAATCCACAAAACCAGACAAGCAAATCGTGACGAGGATATCTGGTCCAGAGATCGGATATATTACAACTCCTATTTGTCTAGTGCAGTGCGCTCTGCTTGTCTTAGATCGGAGGTCAACTCTACCGAAGGGTGGGGTGTTGACACCAGGAGCTGCCTTTGGTACCACCGATCTCATCGATCGTCTAGAACAGAACGGCGTGAAGTTCGATGTGATCAGTACGAGTCAGATATAGTTATCTTAGCAAGATTACCTTTCAGAGCAGCAATTACGGCCAGACGCAGCGCTAGATTACGAGTTTGTATCTTAGTCGAATGTTAATTCCAATGCGATGGAATCCACAAGGCTGAAGGCAGAAACACGTCAGTTACCTTCCGTTCCATAAAGGATCTGTAGAATCATGCCTGCTTCGGTCTGAGCATATCTTCAACGATACCATGACAGCTGAGAGAGGAACGGGAGTAACTTGGTCGAATCGGTGCACTGAACTGGAGTATGGATGGGATTCACTATGGAAACAAACTATGCGACAAGTACAAGTCAAGACCTTGTCAATGGAAGCTACAGATGTACTGTGGCAGTTTTGAGTGATGAAACATATGATGGGTTATGATTCTCATTGGGTTCCTGATCTGGTAGGTTTCGCTACCTTTGTAATGGCGGGTCATTACACAAGGCGTATAGTTCTAGTCTGCGTTACCACTTGAATGACGTGCAGAGGAAGACGTGATACAGCTGGGAACTACACTCGCTGCAAGGCGTCTGCCGTATTTCCAGTTTATATACTCAGCTTCACCGATCAAGCCATGAAGCTGTCGATATTGCAAATTTTCCACGCACGACTGGAACAGTTGGTCGATATCAATATACACACAATATTCTGGTGAGTTTTGAACCCAAAGCGAGGAAATGTACCAAAATGACTGATTAGTATCTCCACAACGAGAGACCAGCGGTTGCCGCTTCGATATGTTATGTGAGATAATACACTTCTACAATCGTAGTATATTGTTTTACAAAGTGAGGTAAGTCAGATAAAAACAGGGGTGAAATCAATTGTTTTCGTTAAATTTTGATAATTTTCTATTTTCATCAATACGGCGAAATTTTCAACTTCTCCAATATGAAACCACTAATTTTGCCAACCATGCCTTCTTTCACTCAGGATACAATCACTGGTCCCGTTGTGAAGTAAACATAAATATTCTATATCCTTCTTTCTTGCCGAAAAGAGAAAGAAAGCCGTACTATACGTTCGAACCAGCCATCAAAAGAAAAGAACCCCTCAAATGCACCTGACGGCAAAGACCGAGTCTTGTAAGATGAAACTTACTGACCAACTGCGACTATGATACTACATAAATCTGCTCTTCAGTTTACTACTCTAATGGCCGAGGTAATGACGTATACGCGTCTGGGTGGGAACATAAGCCCCTCACACCAGATCTCTAATTGCGCATTGTTATTTACGTATTGGCTCATAAAGTACCAATCTTCATTTCTTCTTCTCCTTGACTATCGATGTGATGATGCTGCCCCTTAGCACGACTCGATGATACCTTCTTTGCTCTTCTGATATACAGGTCCTCCACCTTTTCAAAACAGACTTTCTTCCTGCCACCCTTTGACTTCGATGACTCCGCCAGCTCTGCCGCCTCAAAATCGGTCTGCGTCGCAAATACAAAACAACTCGTACGTTAACGCTGCTTATTTCGATATCTGCAGGTGTCCGCTGTGTACACTGGATATATTAATGGGGTACTTCCACCAACATCTATGTTGGCGATTATACTTCTATGAAAAGAGAATTGTCAACTTATCCTCGCTCCATTGTCTTTCAGGACAAATATGCCATTATTAGGAAGTACGCAAGAAGACCTATATGACTTCGTGAGATAATTTGCACCATGGTAACTATCGTCAATGAATATTGTCATGAGAATGTGCATTTCGTTGCCTGAAGACCGTTGCACCCCCACCTTGTCTGAGCAGTGCTGGATAGATAAGTAAGAAAAAAGCCATCGTCTACGTCCCTACAATAATTAACTCCAAAATTGGACAGAAATTCTGATGGGAGCTGCCTTAGTAGATAAGGGATCCCGGACACTAACTAACAGATACAACTTTGAAAAAGAGCTGTTCTAAGCTGGTTTCAACACAAAGAAAGGCGAATAAAGTGAATGAATGCCTTACTCCAGTATGACAGTGTACTACTGACATTTCATGCCTCTTTCTTGCAGCCTTGTGGGCGAAGCTTTTGTCACAACCCTCGAAAGAACATACAAATGGCTTCAGCTTAAGGTGGAAAGACCTGATATGCGACCTTAGGTTCGATTCCTACAAGGTACAATCCATCAAGAGGTTGGTGACCGAAAAGTTTCAACAAATCACGAAACAAGCAGGTTACATAAGTATAATTGCTTGTCCACGATTGTACATCTAATTCAACGGAAAGGGATTTATGTTTCACCGAGCTCGGAGAGACGACTTACCCTTGTGTAATGATGTGTGCACCCCTCGTAAGGACATGTAACTTTTACAGGCTTTTTCGTTCCATGAGAGCGCACGTGCCGCCTGTATGCTTGCCTTGTAATAGTTTCACCGCAGACCTCACATAAAAGATATGGATGTGCTTCTACAGCATGTTTCAAGAGTGCTGCCTCGCTAGTCAGTTTCTCTCCACACCCGGGGTATATGCACACATGCTCCGCAAAAACGATGCCTGTTCAAAAGATGTCAAAAACACCACTCAGGAATAAGGGATATACCACAACGGTATCTGGAGACCTGATAAATCCCGTTTTCAGAATCCCACTAGATGAACATATAAACCTCAACCATATTGACAGAATGCTCAGCTTCCTTGAGGTAAAAGAGGTTCTCTACAGAACCAGTAAGAGCTTGATGCATCACCTTCTCCTCAGAGATTATTACAGGACTTGCTTCCAGCAGGCAAACTGCCTTCGAGGAACAACTACTAATTAGACTAAAGACTTGTAGAAAAAAGGGAGGCAGTTTCTCACTATGAACGTTGTCCTCGTGAGATCGCAGCTCTGATTGATATCGAAATATCTTCTCACAACCAGGGTTTAGACATTTGTGCTTTTTCTCTCCGGAAGACTTGGGCTTCGGAAAAATGGACTTTTCAGCATGATACTTTAAATGACGCGTTAGATTAGTCATCATGCTGAAAGACCGGTCACAACCTGGTATTGTACAGCTAAACCGGGCTCCATCGTGTATCTTCATATGACGATTGAGGTGATCCTGACGCTTGTATGTGCTAGGGCAACCACTCACGGGGCAAGAAAAAGGTTTCTGTTGTTCAGAAAACAAAGAACGCCCAATTCACTTAGTTATGGATCGAACAATTCCCCATTACATATACGTAAGACACGGTCTTGTAAGCAGCACCAGGACTTCCTGGGTGGTCACCCACCCTAGTACTAATCTGGTGGTCCAATCGCACACTTAACTTCGGAGTTCGGATGAGATCCGGTGTGCCAGCGCTGATCAGACCATGGTCATCATGATGTAAGTCTCATGTGTGCAATCCTGAACATGAAAACTAATCAAGTTACGAACAATACAACCAATTTTTAATGAAAGGAAAACCACGTGCACAGAGAAACTCATTCCACACTTCAACTGATGGTCTCATGTCTCCAAGTGACGGACGAAGCTGCTTCAAAGCGGGAATATGTGTCAAGCTCATAAACAAAGGTAGATCACCCAATTGTTGTCAAGGTAAAGCTTTCACGTAAAATATATGTAGAGAGCAAAAAAAGGGAAGCCCCTTCACAGCAAAAGAGACTCAAACCTGTTCAGAGTGAGATCGTAGGTGCTGTATGAGCAGCGCAGGTTTACTAGCAGCATAATCACACTCTTGACAATTGTACTTCTTCTCTTCCCTTTTTTTTATTTTTGGCATCTCCTCATCAGAAGATTCCGTGGGGTAATCTTGCTCCATCTCTTCGGCTTCCATCTTCTCATTCAAATGTCTGTGTCCGTCAAGGTAACAAGCCTGACTATGTTCCAATAGATATACTAGCAGAAGCGAATCCAGGTAATGTGATGATGGTCAAAGCTTTGATTACAGCGAAACACACAACCATGTCACCTTATAAGTAAGCGCAACAGTGGTTAAAGAAAACAGAAAACTTCGGCAAAGACGAGCACCTTGAGGTTAAGATGATGACATCAGTATGAAACAGCAACTAGATCCCAAAACAGCAAATTTATGGAGGATACTTGACATGTTCATACGTTGCAGCTTGGGAGTCATGTTCTTGAGGCACCTCGGGAAGTCCAAGTCCGATGAGTTCATGCCTTTTACGTTCTGCATAAACCACGACAGTGTTGCATGACAAAAACATCGGTCTTCTCTGGTTAGTTGCAGTATCATTATAACAAAAGCTGGAATATAATGAGCACGACAAGAAATGTACAAATTCGCCTACTGCTGTTAGATGTGTCTTCTATGCGCAGTACGAAGAACCGGTAACAAGAAAACATTGATCCTTCGTCAGTTGTTAAAGCAAGACTTACTTGGATCATCTACACGACACGACATTACATCAAATCTTAGCACTGGCCTCCCAGGCTCTACCAGATATGCAGCTGAACGCAACAACCTTCCCGCTTAAGTAAACCTGTATCCTTCGGTGAAATTCAAACGAAGGAGCGCACAAGTCCAGAGCATCTGACAGACTGTGCCAATCGTCCTATTGAGCTGTTGAATTCATACCACGGGCACTGTAAACGCCACTCTCAGATCTCTACTCCCCAGTAGTGTTCTGACAAAAACTGAGACCTAATCCAGGGTCAGCGAGCCTTGGGGTTCACGGTCTGAGCGATCACGCCAGGGCTTTTTGGAGATCAGTCCACGGAACAATTTATGTGACCATAAATGTGATGCGTTCGTCTGGAGCGAGATATTGAGCCCATTCGTGCCTCGTCTGCAGACCGGCGGACGTGAATTGGAGAATTTCCCTCGTCACGAAGTTGGTGAGGCTGAGATCGGTGTAGATATTTGCTTCGTCATACTCCTGGAAATATTTTCTAGTATCTAGCTGAGACTCGGCCAAATCAATTCTCAGAATATGAGAGCTGGCTTCGTCCCACACATCTTTGCTGTCTTTCTTTCCCTTCTTCTGCCTGGCTGAACCTTGAGGCCTTCGTTTCCCCTTCCCTGCGGTTTACTCTTTTTCTCCGGCTTCAGGAAGAAGATAGGCATGCAATCCGTGCAGAAGGGACACAGAGACTAGACACGCTGTTGAAAAAAACCCGGTGAGAACACACACCTGCACCAGAACCCCGACACTCAAATGCGGAATCATATGAGAGGACGTACCAAAGCTCAAGAAACGGCAGCAATTCAATGCTCCATCCCTCGAGTTTTCCCAAAAAATTGAATCTCTCGAGCCGGAGGTCGTGTAGATAAGGTCGAGTCAGATTGTCTTCCGTTCTGTTGACATCAAGTTCGATCAACAACCGAGTCCCTCGGTCGTCCCTAAAGTGTAAAATCCGGCCTGGCCAACCAACCAGCCAGCGCACCACAAACTTCGAGCGTTTGACCACCTCTGTTCTCCTCAAGCAATGATTGTGCACTTTGCTCGAGGAGCTGTATGATGAGGTGAGTTCAACGACGACAACCTAGACCACTGCGGTACTCCAGTGACCTGCTTATGTATCTGGAAACAAAATTGGCCGACCTGTAGCTTCGATATCGTGAATCAAACGAGCAGACGAAGAGCTGCAAGGATGTATGGCCGTTGCTGCGCCAGTGCGTCGTCGTCCTTCGGAGTCTGTCTGTACCTGTGGGTCCTAGAGAAATCCTGACCCCGCTCAGCCTAGAGTTACGTGCTGCGGCCACACTGTGCACTGGGAATTTCTCCTTCCTCAATTCCTTGCGTTACGTTGGACAAGAGACTTCCATAATTGATTGCGTCCGTATACGAACAGATTGGCGAGATTCCTCTTGCCAGATGCTTCACACTGTCCCCTCTCGATCGACACTATTCTTGTCAAACGTGGCTGTCACAAAGCACCTGCTTCGTTGTACGAGACCCTGGAAGCAATGCCACAATTTGCCTTCTCATGAGACAACCCTTCGGCGCAAGCCTCTGGTTGTGTGCACGAAATGAGACCATACAAAGTGAAATAACCAAAAGCATCGGGAATCCTCGGACAGGCTATGGGCAGGGTGCTAGCCCCAACAGCAACACACGATAAAATATATCATCGGAACAGAGTATGTTCAACCTTTGAAATTATTAGTTACAGAGCATCCGAGAAATCATCAACTAATGTGGTCGTCTATCATGGATTACCTCCACCAGTCGTCTCTAAAGATGCTGCCTGGTATTGTGTGCTCTTTATCGTTCCCCAGATGTGTGTTTTGGACACTTTCAACAATCCTCTGTTTCAGAAGATTTTCGGGCAGTCATTCCGTCATTTGCTGTGTGAGTTAGGGGATGAAAAATCAGGGTATTCTCAAAGGTGCCCAAAATCCTCCAAGTTTTTTCAGTAAAATCAACAAGTGGTTTCGGAAAATAGGTTCTTCAGCCCTCCATTCGCCATCAAACGAAGCGCAGACTGGCAGGTACAAAATGCTCCACCGACATCGAACCGCGCGGTGTAAACGAAGACGACGAAGTTGCGTTCGACACGGGTAGTGACCTGGTGACTCCCATGACCTACAGACTCCCCTCGCTGTTGCCCGAGAATCGATACAATTGCTTGAGTTCCACCGATTGCCTTAAACCTTGAGCTTTTCTCAGGGTTTAAGAACATCGTTGCAGAAAATAGATAATCGGCTCCATGACACGGCAGACAAAGAGAAATATGCTTATAAACCATAGAGCGTGCGTTCGACAAATCATACGGACTTGAAGATGATATCGTCCTCTAATCGTTCCTCTAATTTTGTTGGAGGCGAGTGCAGAAACAGAGAAGAAAATGGGAGGTACGTAATGTGTAGTAATCAGGTCATAGCGCAATGAGGGCCAATTTGGATCCGATCAACTTCATCTCACCTTTCATTTCGTATATAAGCCCTCGGACTCGCCGTCCTGAAATTGGTTCTTCGCCGTTCCTCCAGAACAATCTCATTCCTACACCTTGACACGAGGGTAATTTCATTCCTACATTCTTCTAATCTTCTTTCTATGGTCAAGAGAGGAAGAGCGCACGAAAGCTCAATATGTTAATGTTGCATGAATATCCCTTGATATACTTTCGATTAATTGTATTGTCTATTAATTTTAACGTGTAATTATTGTTGTGAATAGGGTAGCAAAGGAGGTACAATCTGTTGCTAAAGAAACACATTGTATCGAATAGATGAGTCTGTACACTAGTCAAACTTACTAGCTTTTTCATAGAATGAGATAAGATATCAGAGATATTATCCATATTATCCAACATGATCACATTTCATCATATCATGATAGGCTTGTATGTTGGCTTGATGCTACTTTCATATTCAAAACATACTTGGCTTGTCATTGTCCACAAGTAGCAATTTTCATCCAAGATAAAAGCATTAGTGCAATATCAGCTTTTATAATATGTGCTTATTGATATATCAACGTAAAGAAGTCTTCTTCGATAAGAGATGAGATTCAACAAGAGTCTTTTCTACCCTACATTGATTCAAACGCTACTTTATATGATGATATGGCCTTCCTAGTACTTGCTTCGTCTCAAAATATATTAAGATTAACTTTCATCTTCGCGTCTCAAATACGTATTTTCGGAGCCACCTCTGTGAATATTTCAGGATTTTTTGCTTTTGACTCTGTAATGGGGAACATAACTTTTAGTTTATCAAAACTTCATGATGAAAATAAACAACAAATTTTTTTTCCAGTTGATTATCTATAAAATGCAATTGAAACTGAGAACAACTGCTTCATAGAAAATATGATTGAGTTATAAAGAATGAAAAACAACTCTCATAGGAAGAAATTGTTGCAAGAAAAGGTTATTGACTTCGTTACAGAATAATTAAATAGTAGGAAGACGAACACTATGTATAGCTTGTCCTTGCAATCAGTCTCACTCAGAACGTATAGAGAAAAGGGATTACATCTTGACAAGTTTATGGGGTGTCAAACGATTTCATCAGCATCACTTCCTGGGGTCAATAATGACAAGTAGCATGCTTGCAGGTCTGAAGAAGTCCAACCTGCACGAAAGGGAGTTTCCAGTGTGTTCCAAGTTCCAAGTGGGGGAATGTTGATGGTTGATGGTTGATGGTTGATGACAAGAGACTCTATCCAACACTAAAGAATCCTTGATCATGTAATCTTGGAAGTGGCCCGAGTTCAGCCACAATATTGTCATCATCTATCACTGACTGAGCTTTTCTAACGAGTTTTTTCTGTAATATTCAAGAAACTGTCACGCTAACCCGATCGCGCAACTGGAAGGTGCACTTTGGCGAACTCTATTAGTACTAAGCAAGAGCACATGGATTTTCTCCACTTCGTGCGGCTGCAAAGCCCCATAGTGTGTCCTGATGATCGCTGCAGGTGGTTACTCAGCTGCTGATGCGTATTGCCGATTGAGTTGTCTGAACTGACTCACTGAACGAATGAAACATGGAGTTCATGGGAGGTCCGGC
Source organism: Marchantia polymorpha subsp. ruderalis (assembly GCA_037833965.1). Taxonomy (NCBI): domain Eukaryota; kingdom Viridiplantae; phylum Streptophyta; class Marchantiopsida; order Marchantiales; family Marchantiaceae; genus Marchantia; species Marchantia polymorpha. The sequence goes on along the minus strand of AP031351.1, from coordinate 26,076,154 downwards.
CCATCGTCGGCAATGGCTCCATCAGGTGTGCTCCTCCGACCGATATATAAATGCGGAAGGGGATGACTTACACCTGATTACAAAGTTTCTGCAAATATCATCGATTGAGGAATTCCAGTTTCCATTGTCTAACGTCCATTGGACTATATCTTCACTTTCCACTTCACTGTCCACTTCATCTTGTGGCAATTTATCAGCCTGGAGAATGTGCACCTCAAGCAGCTTAGCTGCCGAAGTTTGGAATTCTCTTCGGGGTCTAACCTTTGTAAATGCCAGGGGCTGATGTGACCTGGTAGCCGTCTAACTTAGTGATAAAATTGGATGTTTTATCGCATGAAGCAATCAGTATCAAATCGTAAGAGTGTGCAGTCAGTATCTTGTTCTGCATGGCCACTGGACATCCAGCGAGGATAGAGCCCTGAAGAAGTCAAAGAGTTCATTCCTGCGCTGGTTAGCCATCCATACTCTGTAGCTGCTTGGTCTTCATTACTACCTCCAATATCGTAATTATCGATTGCCCAAAACAGTCGTTGTAACTTCCGCATGAAAACCATGGTCGTATCGTGTGAGGATTCCATAGTCCCATCAGAAGGTCGATTTTTCGGGATGAAGTCCAATTTGTATGCTATACATTGTTCCTAGTTGTAGAGATCACTTTGGTCCTGCGAAACATGAGCTAACAGAGTCAGCTCTTGAATGTCCGAACATCAGCACAGAATGTGATGTATGTGCAGTAAAAGTTCCCACTCAGCAATTGAAAGCTTCCATTTATTGAATTGCATCAACTTAAGGTATATACCCTCGATCAGGTGAATAGAAAGCTCGCCCGGAGCAATAAATGGACAATACAGATATGTCCAAGCGGAAATATCAATCGAAAAGTATCTCTTGCTATATATCATCAGCGTTGGACTGATGGGAACCTCAACCTTACAGGGGAGATAGAAACGCAGGCGTGATTCGTGTTGTCGACTGGTTTACTTACAACCGACGGCCGATGTCCAGGAGATGGACAGTGCTAGAGGAAAGTTAAGCATCTGATGCTTGCAATTCATGCTTCCGGTGTCTACAGGTTCATCTGGAATTCCTCCGTTACTTGACTGGGGCACGAGGCTCGTGGTCTCGAGTACCTGCAAAAATTGGTTAGCCGGCCCCATTGTCATCGGGACTTCAAAAGCAGCAACATCTTGCTGGACGAGAACTTGAATGCGAAGGTGTCGGACTTCGTTCTGGCCAAGCTGGGTTCGGACAAGATTGGACGATATGTGTCCACTCGTGTCCTCGAAAGCCATGGCTACGTCGCTCCGGAGTAAGTTATCAGTCGTTGCGCCACTTCACTTAAAAATGTGTACATCCGAGGACCAGAAAAAAAGAAGCCGATTTAGTCAGGAGGTCTTCTAGGTCCGAGTATACTTTACTGTCATTCAGATTCTGCTTATGGGAGATTGTTGACTTTCTGTAAAGTCCAATTCACACCTCTATTCACGACATAGTCCCATCCATGAACTAGATTCAATGATGGTTTATTAAGTACATGATGATCTAAAACACTTGGACTTCAACTACAGAGAAGAGCGCCCCCAGACATATGAGAACGGGTGAGTTGTACTAACGGATGACACAGATGGTGGGTACAGGGTGAACTCATATATTCCACAAGGTCCTGGACGGCAGGTCGAAAAAAAGTTAGTCAAAATAATTAGTCAAAGAAACGTCTTCTCTGGACCGATTTGCACATGAGCTTACGATCTCCAGCTTTGGAGTAGCTTGAGGAGCCATGGCTGCTGAGAGCAATCGTGAATACTTGGTAACGAGTCCAACTATCTCTTGTACGATATGTCGAATGTAAAACGATACTTTGTAATAAAAGTCAATTTCCAATCACATGATCATCTTATAATCATCGAATCATCTGCTTATAACCAATTCTTTAAATGGATATACAAACTTGATTTATTCCGCATACAAAAACTACCATATTATTCGATCTGTATAAGGACAAATTTCTTTGCATGGACAAAATTGTTCGGAAGTGTGAACATAAAACTAAAGTTATAACCAACTACATTTTTGTTCTATCTTGTGCCCTTTATCTATTCACATTAAGTCTTCCTGTATCACATGCAATATATTGCAATAATAAATAATGATCCCATTCCCAAATGGAAGAGTAATCTGCTGAAATGAGACAAGAAATCGTTCAGGTTGACTTCGGTGCACTCAATGCCATCTGCAGATTATTAACAGAATTATATTCACAATATGAGTGGAAGAACTTTCAAGTCTTCGACGAAAACAAAGTCTGTTTTGATTGATGCATTATAGAGTCGGAGAACTGTTAGAAAATTTCATAGGTCAAATAATGTGCACCTTCGGGCGAATTTCGAATAAAATACAGTTCAAACACTTATTCATTATACTTAATTCACTCTTTTCAAATCCATGACCATTGGAATGAAAAAATTATCCTAGAATAAAAATTAAAATCCATATTATTATTTGTGCACTCATAACAAGAGAAAGCGGGAGTCTAAAAATTTGTAAACAAATTCAAAGAAATTTCAAATTTCTGATCTGAGACTTTTACATTACAAAATGAAACAAAGCCTTACTGAGCTCACCTTTAGAAATGTTGTAATCGTGGTTATCGCATTATTGAAATCATGATCATTCAGAATTTTCCTTAAAATTTCTTTCAAACATATGTTTTTATTTGATTCATAAATATGATCAACTAGTTAAATCTATTTTCAAAGATATCCATCGAAGTTGTTGAATTATTATTAATCAGGAATATCTTCATAAAGTACTTTCGAGAATTTCAAACATTTGGTTTATTGTAAAATTAAGTAGTACTCTTTAGCTTATACAATATCATCAGATATTCAACAAAAAATAATATTTATGGATAGTACCGCGTATCCATCAAACAGTAAAAAATCTGGGGCAAAATTAGTTCTGTAATAAAAACCTAGTAATAGGTACTTGATGCATAATTCATAAGGATTATGTCTCAAGTCAATCAGACTCCAGTAAATCTAGAATAATAAAATTTATTTGGTAAAAAAACCGAGAAATCATCGTATTTTTTTTACGACAAGCCTATTTGTGCAAGTGGTATTCTTTCTCAAGACGAATCTCTCGATCCATCAAGTTTTAAATAATATGTTACAGGACAAAAACATAGCTATTTCTTGTTGCAGACATCATTTAAAGTTGGCTAAAATGTAGAGACAATTTTCGCTCGAAAGGAATTAAGATTTGTTTGTCGAAATGAACCTGTATCAAGAAACGCGGTAGTTCTACATCGACCTTGTTTATAGGAACGACATTGTCCCACATACTGTACTGCAGAGACACGAAGTTGAGTTCGATAAACCAAATCGAGACTTGATTGATGGCAGGGCAAACTAGTTAGATTAGGATTGCCAATGGCGAAGCTGATGTAAGCTGTTACCCAGCGCAGTCCTTACGCGTTGCTTTCATCCATGTCCCACTTGATGGGGTGGTGTCTTCTCATCGGTTTGCTATATTTTCTTGACATTGCCTTTACTTTTTGACTCGAGACACATCATCCCAGAATTAGATTACAATCAGACTCTAGAGCAAAGTATACAGTGATTGTGATTCGAAGTTAGAATGTAGTAACGAAAGTTATGAAACATCGTGTTAGTATGCGTTAGCAAATGTATGAACCGAGATGGATATTATGAGCACCCTGTCCAATTTCGGCCACCTTTGCCTTGCGACGCCAAAGCTTTTGGCCTGCACCTTTTAAGACTACAGAATGTCCTCGGCTCCGAGCCTAGTGAGAGGATGGATGGATCCAGGGATCGAGCTTAGATTCGCAACTTGAAACTGGACTCCTGGAGTCGTGGGATTCATTGTCTCGTACTGTTGTACGACGCAATCACATGTAAACAGGAGATAACATAGAATGAAGGGCGAAGATTGGCGACGCGCATGGAACTGCAGAGAGGATTATGATTGAAACGGGATCAGAGAGCTACACAATTTTGAAGAATACGGTGGCACAAGCTTCTCCAACGAAGGAAATTCGGCGAGATTGAGACAACATTCCGTGGGCAAAACAATCTGGAAATAATGTAACTAGAAGCTGATTTCTCAGCCTTACGAAGCCCTCCCTCCAGTCATCCTTAGAGGGTTAAGCGACAGAGAATAACCGGAGCACACAGACTCGGTCGAATTCTACCTTCAACCCTGCAAAAATCTCAAATGCCTCTCCATCTAGGTAGGAAGTAGCGCAGAAAACTCCGAACTCTTACGATAATGGGTGCTCAAGCATGTCAGGAGTCGAAAACAGGTGCCTGCAGAAAATCTCGTCATGAGCCAACTGGCAACCACAATCCCGATGCACAGCACATTCCAGCATGTTTGCCACCACCCGACAATTATGTGTACAGACTGGGGGCATCCCCTCCTCACCTCCTTCTAGGATCCACCTTTCAGCCCACAAGTCGTCTTTCAGCTCGTTGCAATAACTGTGGCCTGCCGATGGAGGCACTGAATCTAAACGCTGGACGCAGCTTGCAGATCGATCAGATCAGTCTGCAGATCGATCAGCTGATAACTTTGCAAGAAGAGCCTTCTTCTCTGTCCTGTCATTCGATGGACGACTTCATGAAAGTGGCTATTTTATTTTATTGCTTGGTTTGCCAGGTTTTGGTTCACCTGTTCCCATGATAGAACTTGCGATGCATTCATTAATCTATAATTATTGAGAAGCTCATTGCAATTTGTTACTCTTATCATTGCTGTGTCTTGAAACCTATATTATGAGAAGATATGACACGAGTTATCTTCAGAGCCTTGATATAATAGTGATGCTTTAGTTTGGAATGTTATAGAGCTCATTGCAAGGCTAATAATAACTCTATGTTAGGGTAACTTTGTAGCGTCAAGACAATCATAAGTGTCTCATAAACTTTTCACCTGAATACAGTGGTAAGGATGCAAAGGATGGAGAAGTATCTAAGACATTATACCCTATCAAAATCCAATAATTTTTTGCAGCTCAATGTAAGACTTGGAATTTTTCTATTTGATTTTTTTATATATGTATTTCGAGCACTTTGGATATGACATTGCAATTTATAGAGACTTTCAATATGTATGGTTTCAATCTGTTATTCTCTAAATTCGAAATCAAGTCACTAAATATCCATTATTAGCAATTTAGTCAAGGATTATAAATGTTAGAGAAATTTTTTATTTGTGTATACTTGATCTATTTGGGTTTGTAACTTTCATTCTTACTGCAATTCATGATATCTATATGATGATCAAGTATTGTAATTAGAAGTCAAAATGACACTTTTCATTTCCTTTGGAATTGAATATGAGATAAATCAGTGCATTTGATCAACTAAATAGAGATAAGTAAAGAAAAATTTGAAATTTATGTCAAGTATCATTTGACGATTCAAGTACATGATAAGTATGTAGAAAAGGAACATATGATATGTATAAGTAATTAAAAGAAATCGACTGTATTAATTTTTTGATGTTATCACCTGAATTTAAAATTTAAAATTCAATATTTAAAACATGTTTTAAATGCTATGAAGTTTATTAAACTATTATTTATGAAAAAGAAGTAAAAAAGTAATTTTTTTCATTCAAGTTTTTCTTCAAATGTATAAATCTTGATTATAAATTGATGTTTTACATATACATTCAAAGATATAAAAGTATATTGATTGTCACAGATATTCCAAAATTTTTAGTATTCATTTAAAAATGATGTCAAAAATATTTATTTACAAGAAATTGAGATAATATGAAAAATTCTTTTTATTTTCAAATAGTTCATCTCAATAGATTGAATTATGTGATGACTTTATTGAAAATTAACTTTAGTTTGGAATTTACACAATTTAATACTAATCCTATTTTTTAAACATAACATATTTAAGGTAAATAATATTTCAACAAGTTAATAAAATCATGTTATTCCTTTTTTTAAGAATTACGGGGCATGAATAATACAATATTTGAATTTAAGACATATGTTTATCTTAAATGAATATTCAGAAAACACTCAAACGTATATGAATAAAGATGACAGAGTAATTACCAATTCCACAAAGATGTAGAATTGAGAAATCTCCTAAAATATTCATCTGCTTTCATGATTGTACACATTTTCAGAATATCTTTATTCACATTACTTTGCCTTTTTATAGAAGTAGAGCAGAGAATAATCCAATCAAAAATTATCAAAATCCATCTGAATTGTGTTATCTAATATCTGAATGTTAAAAAATATTTTCAATCTGTATTTTTCTTGTACTTTTCTTGTATTTTTCTCAGGTTTTTATAGATTATCTCAATTGTATATTTGAGTCCGCATTATTGTGAATAGATATTTTTAAAACCAAAAAATTTTTAAAGATTCATCTTTCTCTATTAAATTTTTGACCCAAGGGGAAAAAAATCAGACTTTCATCACTTACTCTCAGCGTCATTACAGAGTTATTTCTGTATTTTCTGATAATGTAATTTTTTTCTATCTAATGTTTGTTTTGTGCTGCATAGTTTGATATAGATTTAAACATTATGAATCATTCAAATTCATTTGGCATATATGAAAATATTGAATGCTTGATGAATTCAAATGAATGCTTTTTTATATCAAGCTAGGTAAAAAATATATATAATAATTTTTTAGTATCTTGTTTTTGTGTGAAGATGGACATATAATTCAATCGCGTATAAATCATTTTTACTTCAATCAACTAGCTCGAATACGTTGAAATAGTTCCATCTATCTTTATCTTTATTAGTTATATATCTCAATTGAAATTTAATGTAAAATTTGATATCTAGTCCCATATGATTCATTTCACATTCAAAAAAAAACTACTGATTTAATGATGTATGACATTATAAAAATATAGTCAAAAATTTACATGAAAATAGTACAGATATGAATTCCAGCATATATAAGCTCCGTACCTAGATCATGAAGATAAGATAAGCTATTCATCTATAATAATCATAGCTTTGAAGTCTGACATACTCTCAAAATGTATGATGTACATTCTCTTTGATTCCAAATGGTAAAACAACAACAATCAGTTGTGTGATCACATGTTGTTAAGTCAATCTTTTTACTCCAATCTTCAAATTATGCACCCCTTTATATGGATCTATGGAAATTACTTTTGATTTGTTTGTGAGATACTATCCGAGAGCCTAGCATCACTAAACATAAATTATAATACTTTTCGGTATAATTATAGCCAGATTATGGCACATGGCATCCATTAATTTACATAGAACGATGTTCGGTGTAATCTAAATGAGATGAATCTTGAAATACCTCTCTATTTTGCAGATGTTGAACACACAAGATTGATATATTTTAGATGCAGTAGTAAAAAATCTCCATTATGAGGTTATTGAGATTAGCCCCTATCCTACCCTTTAGATTCATCCATACGATGGGCATTTTTATTCTTTTTGCTATAATACATTTTTTCTCATAACCTAGTACTAGGAGTTATGAACATTTTCGATTTTGGCTTGAAATAATATACTAGGGACGATTACGTGGAAGACCACACAGTGAATCATCGATGGCTGGTGGTCACAGAGAGAATTTGCATGAATGTATGGGAAAGCTTCGATGCAAGATATCAAAATATCAGAAATTTGGTTGCACTCAACTTCAAACGTGAGTCAACATATTGCACACTCTGGAGATAGAAGGAGTTCGCTAACAACGATGATCCGTGCCACACTTCCTCTGGTCGTTGCTCAATCTTCCTCTGTACTGCAAAAGTCAACGAAAAAATATACAGGGACCCCCTGCCTTCAGATCTGGAGACTCGGCTACACGTGTCAATATCGTTGTCCTAAAGTTTATATATGCAAAACCTACGTAGAAAAATGGCAGCTAGCAAAGGCAGGGCAGCCTTCCACGTCGCCATTCTTCTTTCTCCTGTAAGAGCAACATGCTCACGCCTCGAATCGACCCTGTCATGATTTAGCATTTGGATGTTTGTTTTGGAGACAGAAGCTCTGATAGTACAAACATGTAACTTGGATTTACGGCTGAACAAGGTGGTGGAAAACAGCCCTCTTGTCTTATCCCTTCCGAGTCATAAATGGAGATATCTATTTAACATATCACTTGAACTGGCTACTGTATATCGCGTAATGAAGACGATGACGCAAAGATAATGGTCAACCTCTGCAACTTGCGGTTTTTGGTTGAAGGTGCTCTTACATCGTGTTAGCATCTCGGTGTTCGACAGGTGCAATTTGCAGCAGCCTTCGTCCAGACTGTCGCCAAAGTCAAACACTCGGGAAACACCTCAGCTGCTGATGGCACGTTCACAAGTGCACCAAAGATTTTTGTAGGAAGCATTAATTACTAGATATTCCTACTGATATTCGATTGTTCTTGAGATACTGACAGAATTCCCCCCCAAGAGGGATTTTCTCCCGGTCACTCTGTCTTACTTGTTAGTTTATGGAAGCGAACAATTTTACTTTGGACTCAAGTTTCCATACTTCTTTCACCACTGTTTCATAGTTTGGACCATATGACGAGAAATGCATTCTAAACTTGGAGCTCGAACTGCTCTGCTTTACATAAACGATCTTCAGACTTCAAACTTCAAACAGAGGCTATTTACTGTGAATTTTAAATTTTTTTCTACGATACACGCCATGCTATCTGCACACACATGGGTTTAAGATGATATGACTGCAAGTTTTTACAAGTTTCACTGAAATTTGTTTGACCATGTAACGGAGAAAAGGTTGTACCTATTCATTCTACACGTACTGTGTACCATGATGCTTCTGATTTGCAATTTTAAGGTGAGATTTCAAAAATTATTTTTAACATCATTGTTGAAAATCTGCTCGTCAGATCAATGGTATATTTTTATCACGCGTGGGCAGTTTTTACGAAAACTGCATTTGATGTTAATTGGAAAATTAGCTCCAATCATGACGACGAACAAATAAGTAATGAGCACTTGAGATTGTCTGTAACTGCAGTACAAACTCAGCTGCTAACCGCAGCAAATTTCCAAAAAACCTGAGCGCACTATTTCTTCTCTAAACGCGCTATAACGCCAAAGGTAGTGTATGAACAACTTGTAAAGGTATAGTAGCATATCTTTTTGTGCTAGTTATGTTTCAGAGAATCAAGTTGATTTTGGTGGTTTTCGGCAGCAAAAAATTTTTAGAGACAATATATATGATAGAAACCAAATGCAATACGATACAGCCAAAGTTCAGTGCAACGGTTGTGACAAAGATGCTACATTACAAATAAAATGAAAAATTGCGAAAATGCGACGTTGAGGATAAGGATATAGCTAAAGTTTACTGGGACTGTGATGGGGAATGTGATACATTAGAAATATAATAGTGTTATGGTGACAACAAGTATATAAAATGAAGGGATAAAACAAGAAAAGATTTTGATAGTGGGATTAACCATTAATTTTTTTTTAGTGGGATGGTAACTACGACCCTGTTACATACAGAATAAAGGATTGTGATATCAAAGATATAAAATGCGGAAAGTAAAAACTGAAGAAATTAATCAAGAGGGAGAATGGGATCATTGAAGGATTTGAGAGTCGAAAATGACAAAGAATGAGAGGGATATGGGACATTGAAGAGTTCAATAAGCAAAAGTAGACACAATCGATGACAATTATGACTTAAACATTTTTAAAGGAAAGCTAGCAGGAGAGATACTATTGAACTTTGAAATTTTATATATACTTGATGTTGATGGCTCGTAGACAAGAATTGTGTTGCAGTCTTGATGATAGATTGTAAATGATCACACGACACAATTTTTGTTACATGTAATTTTTGTATTTGATAATCAGAGTGCAAGCTACTACACATCGTCTGTGTCACAATGAAAAGATAGACCATTATTTTATGACTTTTTTATGAATAAGTCTCCATATTATCTTGTAACACGATGAGGTTGTTGCAAAACAATTCAAAATTAAATTATAACCAAAAACTAGTTAGAGCCAAACAATTTGACAATGATTACCAACACAACACTACGATTAGGTGTAAGCCAAAACAAGTTGAATGAAAGCTGTACCAAACTTATGTCCAGAGGAGATATCCACACTCTTTTCTGCATAAAAATATCAAGTCTTAGATATTCTCAGTAATTATTTTTGCATTTTGATAATCATAAACATTTGAAATAATACTCTACATTCGAATGTGCGTCACGAAAACATAGCAAACTAGATATAAAAAATTTATTTTATACAGAAATCTGGATTACTGACTAGATACGTGAAGAAAAATATATCTGGACGTTGACTTATGAGTGTTGATTCAGAGATGACACTCTTTTGTGAATAGTAAAATTTTCTAAACAAGATCCATTTGCATCTTGTTTAGAACAACTCACACTCGTGTCTTGAACATGCACATGAGACTCTTATCTACACATGTTTAATTTGAAGACAAATGCAATTGAACAGACGTCTTCACCGCCGTTCCAAATTGATAAAAGCACGTGGTACTTAACGTGACCCTGATCTGTTGTTTTGTGTAGGTTTCTATTTTCCTAGAAGTAGGGAAGGATGTAAACTTATGCTGAGATGCAGAAGAAGCTGCCGCTACCATGAAGCCAAAGTCCAAAGGACGCACAATCTGTGATATACACCACAAATATATTCTCGAGGGCAAATCGGTACGCACGTGATTCTCGTTTAGCAGCTGAGGATAAATTTTGTTTTCCATACCACTTTATCAAAGAAATAATACAAGACAAAGTCGAAAGATGAGTCATGCGCGAAATGAATTTAAGGACTTCCTCGGAAAGTCCTTATTTTCTGGCTCATCAGCTCTTTACTACTTATCTCTCAATATACTTCACCAAACTGGACCAAATCGCCAGTCTTCTTTGTACATAAATCTCATCTTCAGTCCAATTTAATGTCGAGCTGTTGAAAATAGCAACATATCCTCGAATCGAGCAAAAAAAGTCTAGAGAAGAAAAAGGACTCCTCCATACTCATTAAAGTTTGGACTGTTCCGTATTGTTCTGGTGGTAAAATGTTTTTTGTTAATTCTACCGGCCTGTGCAGTTGATGTTGGGACATGTTACAAACAAGTAAAGGTAAATGCCGATTTTCCCCCAAATCTTCTGAAGATTAATTTATATACCTTATGTTCATAATGTCATGCACTTTTGGTAAGTCAGCATGCGGCCTGAATTTAGGATACGCCGCCTTATTATTCTGCTGTGGGATTCACCCTGAGTTGCTGAATTTTATCCGGAGAATTAACCTCAAACTACTTTGCTTTGTCTCATGTCAATCTTGGCAAAGGCCTGGTCTCCATAGTATCAACGCTGGATCCACATTTGTTGACAATTCATGGGACACTGAAATAATGTAGGCTGCAAGTTGTAAGACTGGTATCGCTGCAATCAATGAGCTGGTAAAGAAACTCAATATCATGATTAGGGACTTGTGACCTTCCGGTGGTGAACTAGAGTGCTATAAATTATACTGATCATGCATGGATAAACTTAAATGGTAAAACTCAGATAAAAAAATAAAATAAAGGAATATATAATGTATTTTTAAACTTATAAGCAAAGTATCTTGTGATATATTGTGTTTCGAAACAATAAGCTTAATAATATCCCAAAAATAACCTCTAAAAACCATTCTTAATTTTCATGAAATAAAGAAATATATTAGAAGAATAATTACATCTAGCATCAACTTAAAATAAGTCTGAGAAGAAGATAATTAAAATCATAATCTTTAGACTTTTTAATGTAATAATTTTACCTGATATGAAGAAATTTAACATGAACAATTGTTAAAAATGGATGAAATCTGCTCACAAGAAGGTCAACAATTTTATTTAAACCCAAATTTCAAGATTTTATCTCCCCACAAAGACTCTGCGTATCTGCTTCAAGCGGGTATATTGGAGCGGCCCAGTCCAAATCCATGGGAACACGAAGGAAAGTACGGTTCGTATAAAGTCTGCCATGTGAGAATGATAGATGATACGACAACAGATATTCGTATTGTTTGTAGATAGTTTGATCTTTAAAATACATCACATAGATGTTGTAAGATAAGTTTTTTCAATTTGATATTATTAGAATGCAATATGTGATTTATTTTTAAGAGTATTTTATTTCTCTGGAATAGTACTTCTTTTGAACTTTTTTGCGCACATTGATAGTTCTCTTTGAATTTTACTTTGAACTATTAAACATCAGAAGATGAATTTCATTATTCCATCATTGTAAGAATAAAATAATTGATGAGTTCAGTATCATAATATTTTTTTAATTTATTTTCAATAGGAACACATTCATTTAAATATGCACGTTCATCTAACTTATCTAGATTAAAGATCAACACATATGCAAAAGCCTAATAGGGAGCTTAATTAAACTTGATAATTCTACTGTGTGGATTGCACGAGTTCCTTGAATTTTGTATGGAAATGAATAAAAGTGACATCTACATTAATGACCTAATATGCTAAACGATGTGAAAATTATTTTGATACTATGATATAATCTTCAATTTTTTTCCAATTTGTATATAATACATAAAATGTAGAAATGTGAATTGTCAAAATAATCTAGAAAAAAGTACAACTTGAAATTATAAATTTTTTATAGGAATGATATAGAAATGCTTATGAACTTATGATGTTTGTGATTTAAGATATATATCTCAATCACAGACATAAACATTGATAAATTATTTATGTTTTTTTAACATGGATAATAAGAAGGATATAGGAATTTACTTTATTTTGATTTTTAAAGAATTAAAATAATTATTTTTGAAATAAAATAATACAAAGAGTTTCTAAACTAAAAATCTGATAGATTGAAATTTTCTTTTTCCAATTCAGATTTTTGATTAATTGATTTCCAAAACTCTATACTAAAAACTCTAAAATCTATCTTTTTTTTTAATGGTATATTTAATCTTTAGAAAATATTGAAAGTTGATTGTGGGTGGAATAATTTTGAACCCATTAATTGGATGCAAGCAATGAGAATCATTTGCTACCGGACATAGAATTAAATGATGATTTTAATTTATTCTATTTCAAAAGAAAAATCAAATTAAAGATCAGTGTAAAAAAGACTCAAAAATTTGCAGTGGGATATATATTACATATACACAAAACACACAGATACACATATTATAACATGAATTTATTTAGTTTTTAGTTGACTAAAAGTTGGAAAATTAGTGAACGGTAGAATTTCTGTGCTGAAAGTCAGTGATGCTGCTGGAGGAAAATTTTCTAAATTCCAGTATCACTAAATACTCGTTTAAATCATTTGGTTGCACTTCTGTTCAAATCAAATCCACGACCATTCTTAGCATCACTACAAACACATCTGCAGGCATAACCTTCAGTGATGATAGAAGCAACAAGTAGTTTTCAGTTTGTTTGAGCAGATGCAAGAGCTTCCCTTCACCAAGAATCCAGACGTCCAGCTTTTAGATGATAGACGAAGGAAGTAAGGAAGGAAAGAGAAGAATGGGGCCTTTGCCTGAAGAAGAAACATCTATCTAGGGTCGGCAAGAAGGGCCCGTAATAACGGACATGATTCTGCTAAGGGGCCCAGAGAGAACGAGTGATGACATTATAAGTAAAACCCTTATACTGTTCATCCTGTCTTAGGCTTAGAGGTGGTCTTCAAATAAAAATTATTTATCCTCTTTATTTAAAACCTTGGCATAATATACCACCTACAAAAGTAAAAGTGTGGCCCATGGAATACAGCCAAAAAATTATGGAACAAAACACAAGGTACAGTATCATGAAATTCCACTAGAAGCCAATTCCGAGAAACTTTTGATCACGTTCTTCCATCGCCCTTGGAACCGAGAAAGACATATCCATGAGCAAGCAGCAGCCACGACGAAGTCTCCGGCATGATGAACTTATCGCTGAATCAAAGGATTAAAGTAGCCTTAAATGCGCAGCCTCGCATGCTAATTTTAAAACTTCCGTTTTGTTTGTGCTTTTGTTGGTAGATAGATGCGTTTCTCGGCGAAAGGATCCATCTTTGTCTTCCCTTCTGAGGTTCATTGGTCTGCCTTCTAAACCTTGACATTTGGGTTCGTCGGGAGTAGAGAAGCTTTTGCAAAACTAATGAAACTTCTTGTCGCTTTGATCGATCGTTAGTGTGGATCAGAATTACCAGCAGTCTCCGGCCTGATGAGCTCACAGCTGAACCAATGTGAATAGCATGCGCGACTGCGCATGCTATTGAATTCTTTATCCTCCAGCAAGGCACAATATATATATTTTAATTTATATATCTGTCCATGACCCATCTTGCTGGGGACAATATTTCTTCCTAGTATGCTTAAAAGAGTGATTGCTAGGCTCTTGATCACTTACTTACTTTGGTGCTTCGAGAAGTAGACATTAGTAAAGCAAAATAGCTGCCCCCAGATTATTACCATGTTCATCTAGAAACGAGTTGGATATGTGGATCCATCATAACTTGGTCATTTTCAACGATACGTGTATCAAGGACCAGAATCTCGTGTATCACAGCAGGGGGCCCATGTAAGCACCTACAGCACTAGGTCCAGTTGGCCAGGTTCATGGAAAGCACCTCCAAGCCTACAGACGATCACCCTGCACCATATTCACGACACTTTCAAACACACTGCGCGAAAGTGCTCAAACTTGAAAGTCGATAGGTTGTATTTGAGACATAAATTCTATTCCGTTCCGTGCCCAGAGAATAGTTAACTGTGGAGAGAAGGTGGAGTTCAGCAGTTTGACTTACTAACAGCATCGCAGAGAAGATAGTGGTCTGACAAGTCAATGAGAGGCTGCGGAGATGGACGCCTTCATCCACGCTGATTTTTATCCCGTGTCTGAGGAAGTCTGGAGAGGGAAAATTGCACCAACGTGCAGCATGTTTACATTCATTGTCGTACAGCCAAATCCCAAATAGGTGGTCGGTTGTGTTCGCAATGTGCTTTCCAGCAGTTCCTTTTAATCGAGATCAGTCCGAATTTGAGAGTTCTCCAACAGGTTCGGACCGCACAACTGTCAGCGGTAGACAGATCAGTAGATCTGGGCCTACCCCTACCTTCCCTTCTCGTCTGGAGTTAGTGGTTTCCATTTGACCACATTCTTCCGCATTTTGTAGTTGGATTTGTCTCTGCGTTGACAAGTACCTGTACTGAACCCAATCCACAGCGTTGGACAATTCGTCGCAGTATATATCTTCCACCACATTGCGTGCAATCTACTACGTACCACAACAACATCGATCCACCAGATCACGAATTGCTGGTAGCTGCTGCAGCGCTGCATGCAATATCAAAGGAACCCGAGAAAAGTTGCTGGGCCAGCAGGATCCACGATGGGACGGGGAGAATCCAAGGAGCAGACTGAAATGCTGCTGCTACTGCTGCTCGTACTGCAGGCTCTGGTGATGGCATCCGAATTGCCGAGGGCCAGTGCCGTAGAGACCGTGGTAGGTACGCCATTCATAACAGCGAGCACGTCCGAGTTCGGCTTGGGAATCGAAGGGCTGGCAGTGGATCAGCAGGGCAATGTGTACGCAGTGGGGTTCAGTGGAGACGGGACGTCCGGCATCGGGTCCGTGGCGAACTCGACAGGGGAGGTCATGCAGAAGCTTTTGACGAAGGACCAGACAGGCTCATCGTCCTTCAATGGGCTCAGATTCTTACCTGCTTCGCCCAATCTGCCGACCTTCGACCTCAGGGCGCTGGCGGCCGACGTGAAGCATAACTCCGTGGTGCTGCTGTTGCGGTCGAAGCGAGACCACAGAACCCGAGGCAGTACATTCTGCAAGAGCAATGACGCCAGCAGGCCGATGATCCAGCCGAACGACGTCGCTGTGGCTCCTGGATCGGGCCGAATTTACATGAGCGGCGGAGCCTACGGCAAAGTGAACACCGTCGTCGGCGACGGGGATCTGTGGATGTGTCAAGCGAAATCTGCCTTCACTGAGACGGCCGTGGACGATCTGGGCGAGCTCAATGCCACGTTTCTGGGTCACTTCGGGCTCACGAACGGGATCGAGGTGTCTCCGGATGAGAAAACTCTCTACCTGACTGAGTCCTTCCATGTGGCGGCCGAGCCGTACTCGAACGTCATCTGGAAGTTCGACATTGGTGCAGACGGCGGCGTCCTCAACCGACAGCTCTTCGTCAATTTCACTCAGCTCGACGACTCCGGCTGGATCGACCTCGATGGCATTCGCACCGATGCCGAGGGAAGTCTATTCGTGACCCGAAATGGTATGTTCGGGCAAGCCGACAAGTTCCATCCCAACGGAACGCATTTGTTAACTATCCAGCTGCCGACGATCTTTGAGACGACGAATCTGGAATTTGGAGGACCCGAAGGCAAGACCTTGTACATGAGTGGCAAGTGTAGAGACGATCCTGATAGGGGCTGTGTCGAGGTTTGGAACAGCACGGTGCCCGGCCGTGCTTGGAGCGAGCTCAGAATTAGCAGCGCAGCTTCTCCGCCCTCGTAGACATTGCGTTCGTCATCTCCCTCTTGGACAAGCTCCCTGACTTCGTTGATCATGGACTGAATTGGAACAGCCAGCAGGCAAATCTAACTAACGCACAGCAGGAAGTGGCAGGCCCAATCCAATTGATCAATCACCAAGTTCTGTGAAACAACACAGGCTCTCTCCAGAGTATGAGCGAGCTGTCCTGTGGTTAGAAAATCTCGAGCGTTCGCCACTGAACAGAGAGAGTCAGTCCGAGGTGGGCTGTGTCTGCCAGAATCCAAAGCTCGGCAATGTCCAGAAGCTATACCTCCTTTACGACCGACGATAATGAACAATTTGATTATACAGGGGAATTCGGAGAGTCTGACAGATGTCGATTACATCCCGCTATCGAATGATGAAGGGGTCGGCCTGTAAGTGGACTGACATTCAGATTGACGTGGAACTTAGCTTGATTAGTTTTTCAATTTAGACAGCCCGTGGAGAGGAACTGGTTGAGAAGAAACCGCAGGTGCCACAGAGCTGTGAACGCCTGTTGGGCTCCAGTCAGTTGTGGAGGTCAGCGAAATTCTGATGGTCCTAGATCAGTAATATGTCAGTCATCTGCTCAGTTTTGTGAACCTTTCGGGAGACGTACGGGCATTCACCCTTTGGGCTCCACTAGACCGCAGCTTAGGGGCACGAGCGTGTCTAGGAGACCGGTACAATGATGAGGTTAGCTGCTATGTAAAATACACTTTCATGATTCTGTATACGATTGGTCTTCCTAGTTTCGAAACAGACTTTTCGTTCTCGTTTTCCAGCTCACTCATCACAGTACGCATGTCAGCCATGCTGCAGTAGCTTGCTTTACAGCTTTCAGAACTGCGGGTCATAACTCTCACAAACTTGGGTTCGCCAACGCCTGCGCATTGAATGGTTGTATGCGAGGCACTGAGTGAACTCGCCTCGGAAGCGACAGCCGAGAGGGACTCCGATGTCAAACCTCCTGCTGGGCTCACAGTTGCTGTAAGCTGGTTCCCTGATTCTCATCATATGAACACTCCTGTTGCACGTATTTCACGACTCTTCCCTCAAGCAATTGCTAGAGCACCAGATCTTCCATCGAATCCGTCCTGTTGCTGGGCAACCTTAGGAGACAGGTGGATTGGAATGCCACACTTGACGGGCCTGAAAACATTCTGACTTTGCAGCTTTAAAAGCTCGCCTCCATCCGCACCAATGTTCACAAAGCTCACCGATGGATCCCACTCGCGGGGCCCAAGTAGAAACCATGGGGCCGGGGCTCGGGCTCATCTGGAGATTCTGAACGGGTTCCTCCCGTAGACCATCGTCCCCGAGCGCTCTCAACACCCACACCCTAGCACGTTCGTAGAGTTATGTCTTAAAGTTATATGGTTTCTCGGAATTCTTACGTACATATTTTACTTCTGACACAACTTTGCATTGACCTATGATGTTCATATCTGACCATGCTTTAAACTTTGAAATTTTTCTGTACAAGAATTAATTGTATAAGGAAAAGAATTTTCCTCTTTTATGTGGATCAAGAGAATGATGACAAATACAAGACTGAATAGGAAGTATACTTATTCTTGTAATCTGTAAACTATATAAACTTTGTTTTTATATGTTTCATTTGAGACAAAGATTAAAATACATTAAAAGTAAATTGTATATTTTTTGTAATTTACAGAAATTAATATGTTCATATAATATTCACATTAAGTATGCATGCGCTTGAAATTAAATGATTATAAAACACTATCTATGTATTTTTTTAAACTATATGTTATATTAAGTTATTTTATTGTGGTATCGTTAAGGGTTTACTTGTTAATGTCATCACTGTCTTTACTTGATTAGGCATTCAGTTATTTTTCTAAAGAGAAAACTTCGCCCTATTTGCTCCGCTATTCTTAATATCCCTTTTAGTACGACAATCAAATCTCGAATTTGTACACACGCGAGCTCAGCACACATGAAGCTATGTACAGGCGCGACCTGTATCCTGGATCGAGATCTGCAACTGGCTGCTGTTGTTTGTTCAAGATGGACACGAGTTTAATTATCATCTGTTGGAATCTCATACAATGACATTTGTAAAGCGTCTCTCTAACTTCGTACCTTACACTATGAACGGTGTGCTTGTTAGCTCATGACAATGTCTTCCAGCCCTGAGGTTGTTCTCCCCTCAAATTGACGGATTACCATCTTATGTCGCCTGGTCAACATGTGTGTCAGTACGAATTATAAGGACACACAACGAGGATTTCAGCCCACGTGCTTATTAAATAGCAGCTAACCCTGAGAAACAAACACGCCGTAAGTCTTACGGCGGACCGGCAGTTAACCGGTTAATCGTCGGTCTCCTTAAACCGGTCCACTTTTTTTCCGAACCAGTTAACGGTTAACCGGACCGTGGCCAAGCCTGCAGTAAGAATGCGTGACCTGATCCCCGGAATTGCATGCACGTGCTTTGGAGATAACATGTACAACAGGATCAAGGAACCTAACCGCGGTCATTGGTCAACCATCATGGCTTGGATTACAAGTGGTCAGAGAATAATTTACTAGCGAACAGATGCAGATGGACCTACGGAGTGTTGGCACTTTATTAGGAACTCATCGAATTTCATTATGGACACTGTGAGTGTGGAGACTCGTGAGTAGTGTAGCTGACAATTTGCACAGTGGGGTGTTAAGAATTCTGTTTGATCTTTCAGAATCATCGCGAGCGCAAGCTACCTTCTACTTGTAAACATTTTGTTGTATACGGTGTTTTTCTTCAATGAGGTCTTCATGTCAATGTATAGTCCACTGCGAGTGTGGTTTCTATGAATGAAAGGGAAAATGTTGAGAATATGAATCACTGTCAAACTAAGCAATCTCTCCATGAGTTAAAGGTAGTCATTGTTCTTTTCTTTATTAGATAACTTCATATACAATACATTTAAGTCATACAGACCATAATTACTACCAAAAAACTAGTAAAACTGGAAATTACTTGAGCATTAAGTGTTAACAAATTCCACCTTTTATGTCACAGGTGGAAGCAAAACAATTTATTCAGTTCTGTGTTTTTATACTTCTAATAAAGCTATGTGCTAGAAGGCATATTTCTTTACATCCACACATTACTGAAGACATCTATCACTTTCTACACAATTCGATTATCGCGCATCATCATAGTAGTAAATTGAAACTCATTTTATCCAACGTGCTTCTCTTTTATAAATCATAAAATTAAACAAGGATATGCAATAAATACTCAAATATTGAAGTGCTATCCTGGTCATGACTTCTTAAAAAAACATGATATGTTTTGAATTTATATTTTTAATGTATAAAGAAAAAATCTAATTAAATTATATATCTCTGAATTATTTACTTTGATTCTTTATCTCTACATTCAAATATCTTCCGTCAAATGTGTTTATAAACAAAAATACATTATTATTTTGAGTTAGAAATTTATGATCCTTAATATTAGTAATCATAGTATATTGTTTTCTTTAGTGAATTCACTATAATGAAAAACTTTGAAAGAAGATTATCAGAACTTTCAAATTTTTATTTCTATATTTTTAAAAATTGCTATAATTTTTTATTGTAATTTTTGGTTGAGAATTCATGGAAAATGATTTTTCAATCAATTTCTGCATATTTTAATAAGTAATAATATAATTTTCAAATAGAAATTCAATATTTAAAATCTATTATCTTTTTCATATGTTTTTGTCCTTTCAAAAAAGTATATCAAAACTAAAATCATTAAAAAAATCAATTTCCGCATAAAACCAATACAAATAGTATCCTTAAATATATTCAAAAGATTAAAAAATCATAAACTATCTGTCAAAATAGTTTCCATCGCCACAAAGTGAACTTAGTGATATTTGTGTTATATGTAAAAATATCATATTCAATTGAATGTAAGAATATAAGATGTAACAGAAATTTACTCTGTTGTTGTTACATTATTCCCTAAACCCTAAACATATCTAAATATTTGCTTGCAAAACATGTTGACCATGTTCATAATATATAAGAAATAAAAAATGAAATTCATTTATGCTTAAAATATATAATTACCTTGCAGTACATTTATTTAATCGTGTTTCTTCACCCCAAAGCTCAATTTCATTTGATAAAAATATCTTGATGATTATCATATGATCATTATGATAGCCTATGAGCTTAAAATAAATTTCACCATCATATCAAAAAAATCAATATAAAAACAAAGATTATGCCAATGACACGGAACTCATATTTAAAGCTTATCATCAAAGTTGTATAGTTCAAAACTTAAAAACCATTTTTACTTGTGACTTACAAACCATTTTTATCATCAATCATTAACATCATAATGATGAAATTTTATTCAACAAGGTACTATGTATATATTTTTTTACAACATAATTTTCATTTCTCATGAAATATCATTTCATAAAAATGTTTTTTATATTAAAAGACAATATTGATAAAAATGGATTTTTTTCACTCAATACTTGCAAGTAACATTTTTTTTACCATCAAACAAAAAAATAGATGATGTTATATTTTAATTACTCTAAAATTGATTTTGATAAGACAAAAGATATATTAATGCTTGTTTGTGTACATAAAGATGTTGATGAAAAATGTTGTTTCAAAAACACAATATTGTTGAGTAGTAACTTCAAGATTCAGCTTAAAATAGCTTGGCAATCCTTGATGCTAGGATATTTATACCAATGGTTTGTATATTACTCATTACATTTAGTACACTCTCACACATGCACTTTACCGTGGATGTAAAACTATGTGGTGAACACATCACATTTTGGTGTTGTTTGTTTACATTCACTTAATGGTTTGTTTTTTATTCTTGACTAAGTGCTAATAAATGGATTCAAAGTTGGTTTCGGTTTGGAGTTCTGTGACAGTGTTATTCATTTGTTAAAGTGTTTTTTTAATATTTGTCTATGTCAGATTATATTGATACTGAACTTTGCTCTTTGCTGACAGTTTTTTCAATGACAGTAATATACTGACGTCTTTTCTAGGAAAACTTACAGGTAGTTCTTTCGAAAGTTTTTCAACAACGACAAAAATTTGTCTTGTTTTCGACGGTGACGAATTTTTTAAAGAAAACCTAGATGAGTTCAAGAGGTGACAGAATTTTAATTTATTTTTACTGTGTTTGAGTTTGTGATAATAATCTAAACCAAGTTCAGATAGCCGGCTCATTGCATATTCCAAAAGAGAATTTATCAAGATATCACAAAAAGTGCAAGGCGAAAGCCAGCCGACGGTCCAGACAAACAGCAGTTGGAAGTCAAGGGCTGAAGATTCAAGGCTGAAGGTGGAAGAGAGTTCACTAAGAAGCAATCTTTCAGCAGATCAAATAGATCCAATTTGAGAAATGTTGTTGAAATCTACCAGAATTGAAAAGCACCGGTGTACAATTAGTAGCGAGTTTGAGAGCTGGGAGAGAGTGGGCTCATTAACTTCATGATTTTGTTTGAACAAAAGGTAGCCAAACAGATATTCGCTCGCTCTGACGGAGCTGGAGCGAGCTACATAGGCTGAAACACATATGGCGATGCTATAAGTAGCATTGATTTTCTACTTGCCGACACAATTGTTTCTCTACCCAACCGCGCAGAGGTGCTCGATGATTCTTTTGGTGTTGCATGCATCTTGGTCTTGTACTCTGTCCATATTTTTCTCATGTGCGTATTTTGTGTCTTTCTATGTAGGAGTGTAAGGAGATGTTCAAAAGACATGGACGAGCATGAGGCTTTTCCACATCACTGTGAGCTCTAGATAAGATGGATTATGCAAGACGAGACTTTTGCTTTTTGAATTGATCATGGTGGTGTTGTTGGCAGGACCTTCAAAGAATCAAACTAATGCTTCTATTTATATCATGGTTTCTCTTGCTACTACTCCTTGACATGCCCTGCCGCGTAGTAGCAACTGATGATATGTCTATATAAGATGGATTATGTGGACGTGTTGTAGACTAACTGAAAGATGGTAGTGATTTTGAAAGCTACCTACAAATCAAAGGCATTACTTGAAGATTACCAAAAAATGAGTTGTTTCCCTTTGGAGGTGATAGCACTAAAACCTTTGAAGAACTTTCCATTGATCGCAAAATTCAAGGATAAAAAACATCTTTGTAGCAAGAAATATTGTTGTGGCACAATTTTGAATTAAAATCAAAACCATAAGAGACAAAAAGTAAATTTTGAGTCCAAGCCGGATATGATTATCGAGCAAAAGTGATTAAGGAGAGTCTAATTTCATGAAGCGAATAAACTGACAAGGAAATATTTTTGCTCACAAATATGGTTGTGGGAGAGTTTAATCATTATGTGATTAATGACAAAAAAAGGATCCAGTACTGGTGAAGTTCATAAGCACATGATTAAGCTAGTCAATATTGACGTTAAACTCTGATGATTGAGCTAGTCAAGACTACCGGTACACTTTGGTGATTAAACTAGTCAAGATCGACGGTACACTCTGGCGATTGAATTAGTCAACAATGATGGTAAATTATGATGATTGAGCTAATCAAGAGTGATGGTAAATTATGATAATTGAGCTAGTCAAGAGTAATGGTAAATTATGATGATTGAGCTAGTCAAGAGTAATGGTAAATTATGATGATTGAACTAGTTAGAATTGACATCAAATTCTGATGATTGAGCAAGCCAAAATTGACGATAAACTCAATATAGTTGATATGTTGATCAAAGTTATTTCTTTGAAGACTTTTAGACGACATTGTGTTATTATGCAAGTTATGCATAGGGAGCACAAGTAGAGTTTGTTAGCATAATATATTTAGTTATTTCTTCTATAGTTACTCTATCATGTGATGACTACAGCTTAGTTCTAATTAACTTTTCTGTAAAGAGGGCATTGTATACGGTTTCTCTCTAGAATTTTCCGCAGAATAATTATATAGGTAGGAGGTTTTTGTTATCTCTATGCTGCCACGTTTTTATTTTATTCTTTATGTTATTACTCTTACTTGATATTGCTACGACTTAATTCTAGTTAACTCTCGCGTAAAGAGAAGCATTGTGTTAGGTTTTTGTCCAAAACATATCGATGAGTAATAATATAAGTTATAGAGGTTAATGTTTCTTTAACATGAGTTAAGTGGAAGATTGTTGTGGTTAATTCCGGTAAAGTAATAACCTTAGCTTCTAGCTAAAAATAGCTAAAAGGGTCGCTGGTTCGGGGTATTTATATCCAAGGTTTTATGTATTAATCATTACATTCAGTTCGCTCTCACGCATGACTTTCTTGTGGGCGTAGCTATTTGTGATGAATCACTTTACATCTTGGTGTCTTCTGTTTACTATCACTTGATTGTGTGTTTATGATTCTTGACTAAGTGGTTATAAATATAAAATAAACAACGTTTATATTGATGGATTCAATCTTTTTTAATTACTCAAGTTTTATAATTCTTTTACAAAGAATTTGGTTGTTTACAATCTTTTTAGTTAAAAAATTGATCAAAGTAAAAAAAATAACATATTTCTTTGAATAAAAATTGTGTTATTCATGGTAACAAAATTATAGATGTATATGATAAAAATGTGACTGTCGCATTCTTCAATTTTCACATATATTTTTTGTAAAAGTAGGATGTAATGCTCATCTAATATTGTAAAATTTGTGACGTTTTTGCAAGAAGAGCCACATTAGTATAAGTAATAGTGATGTGAATTTTTGGTTATAAGAACACAAACCGATTTCTATCAAAACATATTTCTTCCAAAAAATTGTTGAAGAAATTAAATTTCATTTTTTATGTCAAAATGAGTGGATGATTGTCATTAATGTGATTGCATCAGAAAAAATTTTTGAAAAGGTGAAATGAATATTATTTCTATGGAAAGAAATCAAATTGAAAAATTAATTTGATTTCAATTTAAATGAGGAGAAGAAATATATAAACTTGAATGAATGTTTAAAGATATATGCTAAATATCTACCATAGAAGAAATAAGAAATTGAAACTAACGAGTGTCAGCATGCCTTGCTTTATCTAAAGACAAAAAAATGTGATGAGGAGATATAATTCTGGATAATTTTTAGATCTTTAGAAAAAAATGTATATATTGAGTAAAAATATATATTGAAGAAATCTCTAAAACATTACTATGAATAAATATTTATTTCATATCGAATTTATGTATAGCACTATATAGCTTTTTAAATATTAATAAAGTTTATTATGTAATTAACATAATAATATTATTTAAATATGTAAAAACTAGAAAATATGTTTTCATATTTTTGACGCATTAAAAAAAAGATTTAAAATAAACAAGAAAAATTCAAACCTCAATGAATTTACACCATTGTTGGTCATAATGTTCATCCATTCAATTCAAATACTATGAAATTTATAAGAGTAAATATTATTATGCAATTAGATGTGATTTTTACATAAATATTTTTTGAATAAAATTATATTGATTCAAATTAAAATTTTATTTTGTATAGAAATTTTTGATTTAAATAGATAATTTCATTAGAAAATATTAAAAAAGTAAAGATTTAACTGCATATTGTATCATGATACATATTTTTACACAACATATAATTAAAAAATAAGAAAATTGCAACTTAAAATATATTTTTTGGTCATCATGTATACATTTTTTACGCTTCATCTTATAATGCATATTTTGTATATCCTAAGCTGGTAATATTTTCAAATTTAATTCAAATATATCACGTAAAATAAATGACACGTAATAAAATTTTAAAATGTGACAGTATCTTTAATTTTGTTGTGAAAATTTGGTGATATTTTCACAAAACGTTAAAAGAACATAAGTCTATTATATATGAAAATATCACATTTTTTGAGCATGTCTAACGCTATTGTGAACAACTTTCTTTATAAAGATTGTTACTTATTTATGGTTTACTTGCCACATGACTTACATCTTTTATATAATTTTACCTAGTTTTAAATTCTAATTTTATCTTAGAATTTAAATTATTTGAACTAGTTTTATCATGAATAATGAAGTTAAGAAATATTAAGAAGATAAATCACTTTTTGCCGAATATCAAATCTTGACTCAAATCGTGATTAACTTTGGTTATATCAGGTCGGATGAGTTTATCAAGTTGGTTCGTCACTACATAAGAGAGCTATTGAAAGCTTTAAATGTCTCATTTAGGTTTTTTTTCATTGTTTTCTTCTGCTGTAGTATCATTAAGATATTACTGGATTATATTATCATATTATGGGATTATAGTATCCATGCGAAAATATGATATTGTACTGAACTCATATGGAAATCTTGCTTATGCGAAGAGCTTCCGGAGCCTATTGTTTCGGTCTAAAAAACTATGTAATTTCGAAGGGACAAGCTTGGAGGGAAGATGGTGATGATCAGAGCTGATACATTAGTGAATGTAAAGGTAACGCTAGAATTATGATCTTTTTGAATTAATCGAACGAGAAAGATGCAACGGAGTTGTTTCGATTTCGGATCTCTTAAAATGAGTGTGCCATCGCCATCGATGACAAAGATGCCTCCCTCAGAGTAACGTGGACGTACTGAAAGGATTCCCAAGAAGCCCGAGCGAGGCCTATTAGTCCAGCATCTTCTACTACGACATGTGGACATGTGATTGGAGGATTTAATGTGTGACGCAAAGTATTGCACCCGTGATGTTGAGCTCTGGGATCTGAGGTTCTGGAGGAGTTCAAGTATGGAGTGAAGAATGGAGAGAGCGATGATGCTAGCACAAATTTCCTCAGGTGAAGGTAGAATCGAAGTGGATCACTTCTGATCGGCACGAGCATCGAGGACCTCGAAAGTACAGAGTCGCTGACGGTGGCGCATGCAGGCAGCGAATTGAGCTTGGGGGCTCAGGCGATCTACACTGGCAGAGCATGTCAAGAGAGGGGAGGAGAAAGGGAAAGAAAGCTTACAGAGTGTCATGGGAAGAGGATTATGAGGAAGGTATTTCGTCATCGGTAGGAAGGAGGTCGAGGCTTCTGTCATCTTCATTTGTGAGTCGGTGCAGTCAAAGGAAATAGATGAAGCAGGATGAGTCCATTTGTTGGGACTCTCGGTGGGAGACATGCAGACCTTCTGCAGCAACAGAACTCGAGAGAAGTTCTTTCGTGGTCCATTTTCGGACCAAGGATTGCAACACAATTCTCTTTCTCTCTTGCAGAAAACGATGAAATTGATAATTCAAAGCTCCGGTGAGTTCTACAATGTGGTTCTCAAAGAACTCTAGAAAGGTGTGCTCTGATTGATTAGAAAGCTCCTAAATCAGCTGGACTGGGAGGCCTTAAAGCAGCTGTGATTATCATAGCTTCCCGTTGGGATTCGACGTGCAATGATAGAACAAGATTTACATTGACTATCACAAGTTTAATATGGCAACCATAATTGTCTTCCTCAAGGTTATTAATAATAATATTAAAGACTAGTTGATAGAAGATAAAATTTAAATTGGAAAATTGGTAGTATTTATGATCATATATCATACTAGGATCTCTGTAAAGTTTTTTAATACAATGAGAAGTTATATATAAATGGCATGCATATCACCTTGTCATACAGTTACAATGAAACAAATTTTCTTGGAGAACGGTGAAAGTTTCCGGTTGAACTCTCAAAGCATACCCATATCAACCTAACTACGCAACATCACATGTACCATACGCAATTAAACTTCATATTCTGTAAATGATTTTCGCATCTACACTAAAAAATGAATTGGTGAATGATTATCCAACCAAACGCAAAATCTGAAAGTTTTGCGTTTGGTTGGATATCATACATGTGGAGGAAACAACTATCACAAATTGAATGTCATAATCCTAAGTTAGTCGAGAGGGCTGAGACCTTCCAGATCGCTTTAGAAGCGCCGCCTGTATCATTAGCTTCATAAATTCTCATTCCGTTGAAATCCCAGACGAAGATTGACTCGGAGGACAAACGCGAGGACAACCTACAAGATTGCCTTCGACAACAACCGCGTCAAAGTTAGAGTGATTTTGCCAACTCGGTTACAGATCTTCAAGTCGACATACCAAGTTTAGAGACTGCAGTTCAAATGTCCGACCTTCATTGACAGAGTTCAAGCTTCAAGTAGAAGTGATTGAATGCTAGATCTCGTGCCAAAGAACCAAGCATTTCAGTTCAGACTTGGATCCACCAACGATCTTCTCAAATCTGAGGCTTGGACAAGGACTGTCCTCATGTGACAGGAATGCGACGTCAACCCGAGTCCTTTACTCTTGAACAAATGCACGCGGACGACAGTAATTAAGCTTTCAGTACAGAACTGTAACTAAAGCTTAGTTGAAGTCAACTATCCCTGGTAGATTCCAAGGTACTGTTTTCTGATTCGAGACCAGGCCAGAGTAAGATTTGTACCAGATTGAGTTGAGTTGAATGTTGAGGTTACTTACACCGCACTTAAGCTTGTCATACACAGTGATTATCTAGATCCAGCGTGCTACTAGAATACCAGTCAGCTGGATTCTACCAGTCTACTGTAGTTCCAACATAATCAGAAATCACCAAGTTTGTATTTTTAACTGCAATGGTCCATCATCGTTCAACCGTGTTCGCTCAGTGATTTCTGTTTAAGTTTCATGATGTCTGCTGTGAGCCTCACATGTTCCAATAGTAGAATCATTATCTTCTGTTTTCTCGAAGAAAACAGAAGATAACGGTCAAAGGATTGTGCTGTTTTGGCTGCAACTGCCCACTAATTAGTGCAGAAAACACGCATAGTATAAGCACATTGTCACTGTAATCTTATGTCACAGAGTTCAGAAGAATTGAGCCCGTCTACATGGTTTTTCAGATACTGACGGTGATCATACGGTGATTTGAAATGCCAAAGTTTATTTGTGCACGAAAACAAGAGATTTATACGTGTGAGTGAGCCCTTCGAAATTTGGATCTGACACTTGTGTATATTTAGTTGTGTCCAATTTGAAAATATGTTTGAACCAGGTCCATGTTTGATAGTATCTTGCAAGGCCTCATCCGCGGTGATGAATGTCCTTTGATCAAGTCATCTATTGCAGCCTGTAGAATTGCAATTCTTCTCAAGATGAGTATTCTCTTGCAGTGGGCAACGTTGATTCTGCAGTATTTTGAGAATATTAATGAATATCAGCCGTGACTAGATGTAGATATGAAAAAGCTGACACCAGAGTTTCTCTTAAAAGATATTCCTACTTGTATAATCCTCTGTGCTATACGTTTCCTCACTCGTGGGTGCTGTCAACAGGAGTATCTGGTTCGATGCAACTGCCCTGTTCTCTGCCTCTCGAGACTTGCAGAACCTTCTATGTATTCATAATCTTAATATTGATGACAAGTTCGCAAATCTTCACTAGCACTTTAAGGAGTTGCAAATCTGCACCACCCACTACATTTGAACATGCATGTTCTACTGCTTGAACATGCTCAGATTTGATCTCAACTTTCTGTCGCTTTTTCCTGAGCTTTTCTTCGCATTCTATTGTAGCTGCTGGATTTCCTTCGCTTCTTTGTCTGGCACTACTTCTTGGTTCTTATATAGACAAAACTGAGCATACCAAGGCTAATCTATGTCAAGTTGTGATATTCGGACAGAAAAAGTCTGACAACAAAGTGACCCCATATACGGAAAATGTGACCATCCTGGTCTCTGGAAAACATTTCTGAAAAGTACAGAATTTGACAAGCGCAACGACATCCGCATGTAAACAACGTCACGGAAATTGAGAAGTGATTAGAGTATAAGATTTTACAATTGAATAGTGATTTGGAAAGTAATGATATAGGATTTGAGTAGAATCTGGATTCATTTGAGATATCCATTCATTTAATAGAGTTTTTGTTAATGCATGAATGCCCTTGAATCAAAATGATTGATTTTGGGGATACCATGATCATGAAAATATTAAACAAGATGTCAAGTTTTCTTTTTCATATGTCAACTGCACAATTCCACAAGCCTAGAATTTGGTTTTCCAATCTTAGAAATTTATATATGAAGACATAAATGCACAAGAATTTTCTGATGGTTTTTGGAAGATGAAAATTGTCCACTCAGCAAATAAAAATCATATGCAAACACAGAGTACAACATATATGAAAGGAAACTTGTATGAAACTCTTTCTTACAAGTCCAAGAAGCTCACATCCTGACTAATTAATAAAATGAATAATCCACTTACTCCGCAAACAGTAATGGAGTTAACTATATGACTTTAATTACCGTTATTGATCAAAAAGACATTATGAGAAGAGAAGTAATAACAGTATAACTTCTTATGATAATTTGCTAGGGAAAATGATATTTTTCATCATGTAAGATCTTTAAATTTTAAAAATTGAAGGTAAGATTATTATTTTTAACGACACAAATTCTGAAATTTTTTTGCCTAGAATTGGTTGCAAAAGGTATATTTTCTTACTATTAAAAAATCTTGCATGAAGTGAAAGCGGATTGACACATGCATCATTTCTGGATAATCTTAGGGAGAGAATAATAATAGATATATAATCCTTCTTTGAATTTAAAGCATTTGGTCCTTAGAAAAAGATGTTACCGTTCAGAAATTTTTTAAGTTCTTACCCCGAAATGGTTTTATGAAGGATAACTTTGTTCAAATATTGTGAAAGCTCGCTTTTAGGAATAGTTAATGATAAACATACGAAAATTCTGATTGAATTGTGAAAACCATTACACTAGTTTCTTAAACTTCATGGGAGAATCTTACATAGATTTGATAAGAAATTTGAACACGTGAAATATATCTACATTTTAGCAAAATGGGTGCATTGAGAGAAGAATTGTCTTCAGAAAAACACTGATTGTTGGAAAATGAAAGAATCAACAAGTAGCTTGGACTTCTTGTGAGGCAAATTTGGAATTATTGTGAAATTATTCAAAGTTGCCAAATCAGTGAATGATTCATGCAGAAGTTTCGAATATTTGACGGAAAATCCAATAATGAACTTTCCATTAATATATACAGTCATATATTTCATGATGCCATCAAACATCAATTGCATTCAACGCTGAATTGACCCTGTAGTGTGATAAAAAGGTGGACTTAGCTAGCATTATTTTGATGATAGTCTGCATTATTGACATACTTTAATTGATATGTACTTTGAAGTTTACAAAACAGAGAGTGAGTGTGTGTGAGAGAGTGAAGTGTCTATCCTGCTCAAATTTTGGGTTTGTTATCCTTAGGGAGCTAACAAACGCCCAATTAATAACTCAAGGTACAGTCCCGCATGGAAAACGCACTACTTATTTCTGGTCCAAGAGTAGAGGTGACATGAAATAGCTTGAAGACGTGCATTATGGATGTTGATTGATTATTGATGTTGATTTGCAGTTTTTCACTTGGGAGGATAGGAGAACTTTACGAAAAACCAACGGTCATGTTATGTCGTTGACCTCCGTGTGCTTTACAGAACAAAAAGGAAGCTCAAATATATTATCATGACGTAGACTGTCAGCGATATGTTGATAATCTCTACCTCATCTATTCCTGTAGACTGTCAGCGATATGTTGATAATCTCTACCTCATCTATTCCTATAGGCTTTGTGCGCGTTTGAGTGCTTGCAAATGTCTAGTCACTCACTATAGGGAGTATCAGATTGCCACGAAGATTAGGTCAGGTGTATCAGAAATAAAAGGTCTTTGTAACCTTAAACATGCGGAACAAAGTGACTTTTTTTTCATGCTTTTCGCAAGGTTGGTGCTGATTTTAGCAAGTAGGGAAAATTTGGATGTTTGTTTGATGTCATGCCAGATCTCCAGACATGCACGTTTCAGAGACACGAAGACGTACTACGTATAAACTAGTACTTGCAAATGACAACATTTCTCCTTTTCTGAGATCTTGAGAGAACAAACGCATTTTCGTTCACTATCCTCAGAATCCGAAGCATTCGACGACAGAAAGTACAAGGTCGACATAAACTTTAGAGAACTTGGAGAAGAAGCAATCATTTGTTTAATTTACCTTTTAAATTTAGCTCATTTATCAATTGTTCGTTATTTCTAAAACTCTTCTAAGTTTTGGTCAGATAGGGACTTATAGAGAACGAAATTTTTTTAATAATTTAGTGGGGAGTACAAAAGGGGTCTGATCCATAATAATAATCCTCCGACCTCAGCCGTGTTTGAGCAGTTCATCAGCTGATTCTCGTGGTGCATATCAGCTCGGGAAGGAGTTCTGGTGATAGAACTTCCTACGAATTTCAGAAGATATACCTTTTAATCGTTCGTTCCACAATCGAGATCTCTTCGAAGGACGCAGAAGGAATTTCAGAATCTCAGAGCCCTTGCAAATTTCTGGGACAGAAAGTTCTTGCAGTGCTGTACAGCCTTCGAAGTCCAGCCAGCAACCTCAACTTGAATGTCTTTTGTTAACAAGCATACCAATATAAAACAACATACCGAACCCGGAAAGTCGTCCTGAGGAGGAGGTGGTGGACATGAAGCTGCCTAAGTTCACAACAACCGTCACGACATAGTCAACTACCGTTACACTGAGAGCAACTAAAGCGTAGAAGCTCTGAAAGTGCGCTAGGCGCAAGTTGCCCCACTGCAACTTGTGCAAATTGGATTTGATGATGGGGGCATTAAATTCAAAAGAAACAATAAGACAAAACTCCATCGAGGCGGCGGCGGCAGCAGCAGCAAATGTGGTTTGGAAGACCGACTTTCGCCACGTACCTGGCTCTCATGAGACCGGAGACAAATGAATCTACTCAGCAGAATATGAGCAGTGCATCTCTTTACATCGTCAAATCTGAGAAGACTTCGATCTGACTCCCCTGCTCCCACGTCAGATATTTTGAGAAAATAGTTCGACATATCTTCTCCAAACGTGTCGAGCTGCTGAGGTTATAGCATTTACCTTCGACTCCTATGCCTTGTCGGAGGAGCAAACGAAGACTCGGCCACTGTGTCAGCATTATCTCAGATATCGACGGCACATGTTCGAGGTGGATTGACGGCCAAAGAGATTTGCCATGAGGCAGTGTTGATCACGAAATCAGAGTCTGTATGTCCGTATCGGGGTTCAGGCTCATGTACCAGGTATGAACCTCGTTTCTACCTCGTTCGATGCCTTTCCAGCCGTCAAACAAAATCGCCATGCTTCAGTTACACGACATGGACATGGGAAAGGAAGCTCTCAACTTTGGTACGAACACCGATCCTGCTCTTTTTGTAAAGTAGTTAATCTGTCATCGACTCTTCGAGAACACTTAATTCAGTCAACTCTCTTGGAATCCAGCACCGAACTACGGCTCTCAAGAACTAGAGGGCCGGCCTCTTTCTCAAAAGGAAATGCCAATTGCAACAAGTACCGATGACGGTGTGAGAGTTGCCATCAGCGGCAAGATTCTTCTCGACATGACCCCATCAATCAAACTGTACAAGTACGAAACCAAAGGCGTATGAACTTTTCTACCAACTCCGACGACGTCGAGGGGCTTCCAAAGAGTCCAGCAGCTTTCTGCGTCACCAAGTTGAGGGGCCATAGCTCCCTTCCCAGTAAGAATGTTGGTCACAGTTCAGGTCACGCGGTGGAAGATCTTGTAGCACGAGCTTGAATTGCCCTGAATGAACTGCGGGCACGTCGATGAGTCACGTCGGATCAGCAGCTGAAGTGCGAGCTCGGTGCAATCGAACCTGGGGACCAACGGAGCAGATTTCGCTTTGCAGTGGCCATTGGTTACAGCGAGGCCATGTCAGCAACCGATGGGAGGAAATTGAATAAGTCAAGAGACGATGGTCTGATGTCCTGTGAAATTTGCGAGGTCGTTCCAGGACTTAACAGGTGACCTCGACCAAATCGTATAATCATGGAATTACACAATAAGAATCACACAACAAAACCATTGGGATACCAAAAATTGACTTGTTGATATATTCCAGTTGTTTAACCTGTTGTAAATAACATGACATGAATATATTATGACATATTATATCCAGAATAATTGAATTTGTGCTATACATTACCATAGTGGTGTACTACAGAAAGCTAAAGTATAATAGAAACTTCCTACTCGCTCAAGAATACTACAATTTCAGTGTTCGGGGTTGGATTTAGTTTTTGGATGGGACACAAGACACAACGTTGTTGTGCTCCTCGAACCAAGCAACCAAGCAACCTCTGATGACAAGCGTTTTGGAACCGCAATGATCTTGAGCACCTCGGGAGCATGAAAACCTCGACTAAGTTGGCCTTTAGCACCGGAGCACGTCGAGTTCGGTGATGGATGCGCATTCGTCATCCCGGAAAATCCTGAACCATCGTCCGAAATGATGAACCTCTTCTCCGAATCTGAAAGTCTCTTGAATGCTTCCAAAGCAACGGATGCCGAGGTGCATGCGAATCAAGTCCAGCACACCGATTCCCAGATTCCCTTCGCTAATCTAATCTAATTACTGGTATCAGAGGACTTCGTCGACACCCTTTGTTTAGCAATAGTCCAGCATCGGACTGCAAGTCTGGTCTACGTTCGAACCTTGTAAGCCTTTGATCCTACGAAAGATAATCTCGGTGACATGTGACGAGTGGTGGGTGGGTAACGATAGTCAAGCATGGTCAAGCTCATAGGGCACAATCAGGGCCAGATAGACTGAATTCAGCATGACCAATCCTCGCCACCATCTGCAAGTTCGTGCGAATTCGAGCAGTTGCAAAATCCTTGCTACAACTTCTCATGTCCCTATCAGAACATAATGAACTCCATGCATGGATTGCAGTAGTCACCACGACACGACTTCTGGTTTTGGATCACATTCTGTACCTGAACTCAACTCCTCGACAAGGCTTTGAGGAACTGACGAGAAACACAAATTCTGGTCGTAGTCGATCACTTTGCGGGGAAGACAGGGAGGCAAAAAGCTATTACGAAAGTATTATGAAAGTTGGATTACTTCTTGAGCAGGGTTGGAGCAGTGGTTATCCCAAGGGAGCTTTGAGATAGAATTCAATGGCATGATTTGTTCGCACCGAGCTTGTGGATGCTAGTAAGATGGATATAGATTTAAAACTATCGAGCAAACTTTACCTTCTGCTCAAGAGGTTATCGTGTTACGACCAAATATCATCACTTCTACCTCTGATGTGGATTTGCGGCAGAATTAAGATAATAAGATAAGTATCAAACTGATAAGACATGAACGAAAGTGATGTAGGGAATTCTAAGAGATTTCTTGAGAGTCCCATTATACATTATAACTTCAAATTGAAAGGTTTAGGTTGCTCAGGGACACCTTGTATATAGATTGATTTGACAACTTTTGAGTCTATCTTAAGTCATACCTATGAAAATTGATGTAGAGAAAGATTTTACGTAAAGTACATGTCAATTAAGGTTGGATGAGTGATAATATCGTATGGAATATATGATTTGCACTTATGGTGTGAATTAACAGGGATGTATGTTTGTCTTCTATTATATCTATTGATTTTGATGCGAAGACGGTTGGATAAGTGAATGTATTTGATTTGCCTTAATGATGTCATTCCACAATGGTAGACATCACTCGTGTACGTCTTGAAGCATGTGATGATTAGCAATCTCTTTGTTTGAAAAAATAATGATCGAGTAATATGTCCGCGCATAAAGAGATACTTGATGTGGTTGGACAAGGCAAAGAAAACAGTTTATCGTGATATGATAAGATACACATCCATGTTGACACTGAATGAATAGTAAAAAATACCTGATAAAATATAACACTCCAACCTATTTTCAAATGAAACTTTTAGTCCTGAATCAAGCTATCAAACATAAACATGAAGC
Source organism: Marchantia polymorpha subsp. ruderalis (assembly GCA_037833965.1). Lineage (NCBI taxonomy): Eukaryota > Viridiplantae > Streptophyta > Marchantiopsida > Marchantiales > Marchantiaceae > Marchantia > Marchantia polymorpha. The sequence continues at coordinate 26,040,758 of AP031351.1, read as the reverse complement.
AATTTCAATCACTTTTCAAAAAGGGTACTGCACTTGATTATAATACAATAAGGCAAGTTAATCATGATACTTACGGCTTTATTCAAAAATATTTATGGGGAATTTGTTTGAAGTTATTTACTCCTTGACTACTCTAGTAATTATTGCTTGATTCGCTTAGCAACATCATTTTCCTCTTACGTATATGGTGTGGTGAAATGACGAGTATTCTTCTTCTTTCAAACAATACATATCCATCTCATCTACAATATAAATCCCATCATTAACTTGAGATAGATAGTTATTCATTCATTCCTATCCTAGGTTTCAACAAGGATTCTTGATGGAAAGTCTCTGTAATTTTTTATGCATGAAAAAATCAAAATAAAATTCTGATTACTCATCCACAATACTTGCATAGTATTTTTTTATTAGAATACAAGGAAGAAGTAGATTGCCCGCACAATACGTCCTGAACAAACTCATAAAGGCCTCAAATTCTGCAAATTAATAGTTTGAAACTCTCTGTTTCACTGCCTCATCTAAACCAATGAGTTAAGTTTGTGTAGGTTAGCAAAACCCTTCTCACATCTCACCATGCGAAACGACTTGCACGTGAGGATAGCCAAAACTTTCTCAATCATAATCATGTGAACTGATGAACATATACTTAAATAAAATAATAATAATAATAATAAAGATTTATTGTGTAACATCAGTTTACAGTTACAACCTCGAAACAATGAAGTAGCACACTTGACGAAGAACTCAAACTTTGAAAAGCATGTACAGGTCACTAAGTGTTTTTCCAAAAGTGATGCTTGGTATGCAGTCATTGTTCTGGATTGTGTTTGGGTGGAGGCGCTAAGCTAATCAATCACTTATGGCCGATGTAAATGTCAACGCAAGGGCAAATTTCCGAAGGTTAGATGCTCACTCATACGATGACCTCTTCGTTCTTTCATAGCTATCACCAAAAAATCAGATCTCTTGCGCAACAGCCTCGTAAGCTCTGCATCTACTTCGCATCGTAAACCTGACAGGCCTCGATGTCTAGGAGGACATGGGAGGTGTATAATTGTGTCGGACACCGGTGACGGAAGAGACGACTAATTATCACATTACATCGATCTATCATGCCAACTGAGTGACTGAGTGCACGTAAGAAACGAAGAAGAGCACCTATCACCTAAACTTGAGCTGATTTCATGATCCAAAACTGCACCTACCAAATGACAATCAAAAGCTCTGACGAGGCTGAAGGATTATAGCGCGAGTGACATATCACATTCACCGATAACTGAAGCGCCAGGCTCTTAGACGAGGCCCTTCCCTTTAATTGTGGGACGAGAGAGTGAATCATCACCAAACCATGAGCCCTGGCTCCCAGTATCAAAATTCACAGTTGTGATTATCATATCTCCATCTCGATTCACCACCACCAACTCGGCATCCGCTGTTGTACCCTCTGTCACCACCTCCATAGCCGCCTCTGTTATCCTATACAATTATGGAATTTAGCAACTCCATCTAAAGCCCACACAGCTTTGAATGATCTAGGAGTGGAATGGCAATGATCGAAACAAACAGCTCATGCTCTGTTTTGATCACTGTGCGATGCGCTCATAGAAGGAATATAAGCCATCAAATCGATCATACAACTAACAACTGCACTGAGAATGGTTCACATTTGGGCTGCATCCTTCAAGAGGTGAAGAGCAAGTGTTTACGTGTTAATTACATAAATGTACACAGCCAGAGTCTGTGAGCTGACTGCCCAAAGTGGAAGGCTCACTGTACAACGCCTTGCGTAACTAGCCTAACCTAACCATGGTTAGGCTAATCATAACTTATAACAAAAGCAAGTATAAAATTAACATTTCAAGATCTACCATGGCATATATTTCGAGAGTAGAATCTTAGAAACTGGGGCTTTAAGTTTATTGCAAACCTTGAATCTTATCCATTTACTGATCTTGTTGATTGGACTATATTTCAACGTTTTCCAATTTGTGAATTCAGTACTGAAAGATAAATTGATAACTTTACGCACTTTGTTACATCATCTAATCTGTATGAATAGATTCTTGGCCTAAATTTAAAAAACACACCTAGTTTTTTCGTAGAAGATTAATTTATATTTGGCAAAGATTAGAGGAATATATGTTGTCTCCAAAACTAATGGAATCTGTAAATGTTTCGTGTATGACGCCTACAAGTGACAAACATCATGTAAAGATGAATTAGAGATAATAATCTTCTGGCTGGAAAAAATGTGGTCATGCTAATGTTTACGAGTCTTATAGATAAGAGGGGTTTTGCAAATTTTACTCAGTATTAGACGTATACATCTTACCCCCAATTCTTGGGCATGAGAAGAAATTGGTGGTTGAACATTCCACCATTACTTTTTCATGCTCCTATATCTTAAACATCATCCCTGGCAAAACTTTGTCATCTGCCAGGGGGTTACCTATAGCATTCAACAGAACTGTGTATGGATCATGACCCAGCTTCCAGATGTCAAGTAGATTCCTACATCTTTGAAGGACTTGATTTCCCCTCTGATTGTCCAAATTATGACACTAATATATTTATTAGCAAGAATCTTCACTATCAGTATGCGAATTCTGACCAAATTCACAGTTCATACTTGTATTCAGGGTGTCGTTCAGCTCCCTTGTGGTAGAACTCAATTTTCTGCTGCTATTCGACTTCAAGAAACCATTTGCACAGATTTTGCAGCATAATGTGTTCCACAGCAGCATCATCGCATGAACGTGCTCGATTGATCTGGAGTTTACTTGAATAGCACGATTGCACCGGAGGAATTAGGTACCAGTACGACCATTATAGTCCAAGAGCCCTTCAGTGATTCAGTATACCAGTTCACGCAGTCATCGATTGCTCGATAAAATGTGGGAGAGATGTTTTTTTTCCCTCCCTCCATCGTCCTCGTCATTGGTTGAAACGTGTCATTGCAGCACCCATTACAGAGTTGCCAAATGCCAAACACGGACTGTTGTTTGAGCTAATGTAGCAAAACAGAGAGGAAGACTCAGCGCATCAAGTTTCATGATGTAGAATATACAAGTATACCCCTACGCATGATCATCAGACTTCGCACTTGATGATCGTCTCTGACTTGCGAGCTCAGCTGCTGCTGCTCGCCCGTTCGCTCGCTGGAAAGTTAGATAGCCCAGGCACTCAGCTCGGGCTCTTACATCGAGATTTGGTCAGCAATAACCACCTTTTGGAAAGGCCAGTGACCTTTTGAATGATGTACATGAAGCATTGGCATCGGTTTCCAGAATATCACTTTCTCTCTCGCTGGCAATCATGGCATCGGTATATCGGCTGTACGAAATCTCTCCTGTGCTTAAATTTCAGAATTGGATGTGAGTGTTGGTCAAGTTGAGTTCGATCGTTCGATGGTCTATTTTCCATGAAGGCGTTTTGGCTCTTTGGCGACAGCCGATTAGATGAGCTTGCAAACATTATCTTCGTCCATCTAGCAACTTGCAAGTATTTCTGGAGTTGTTTAATTCATCACTGCGTCCACAGTGAAGCAAGCGACAGGCAACCAGTGCTGCAGCTGCAGTCTTGGAGATGGATCCCAAAGGCGGAGGAGCAAGGGACAAAGCGTTTTCTGATCGCTGGGAGTGGGGCGACGCTGACTAGACGACAACGGCTGGTCCTGGTCCTTTTGGTGTTTCCCATCCTGCCGACACACATGCATGACATTCGAAGTCGGAGTCCAAGACAAGATGATGATGATGATGTGACGAAGATCTTGAAGTCTGACATCATTCTGATTGAAACTTACGGAAGTCGAACTAGAGATTTGATCAGCTGAACTCGCATTCCAATCATCTGACGAGCAGGGGGAAGGCTCTACTCTCCCTCCCTCCCTCCTTGATGTGATGATTGAATGAATGAAGGGATGGCCGCCGATCGCCAACAAACGATTTGGAAGATCTGCCCATATGTTTTTTATGTCAAAATGCAATGGACACTATGATCCACAATGCCTGCCTACCCTTCCCTTGAAAGAGTCCAAGATTTGTAAAATACCTTTGTCAACTTAACCGATGGAGGAGGACCGAACTACGGAAGGACGGATTGCTGGCTTGATGGACGAGACCAGGTCTTCCATCTGCCCCTATGCTGTAATAGCAGCGCAGATACATGATTGAGCATCCGAAGGCAGAGGATGGCACTTGGAATGCATTATCCGTGATGCTGGATCTTCGAAGAACAAGCAATGGGACTCCGATCTGATGACGGTTGATTCTCTGAGGATCTGAAATGGAGATTGGCGTTTGGTAAAGTGGAATTTGGCACCAGAAGATACCACGACATGTAGCTGAGGAGTTAGATTACCAGCCAGCTGAGAAGTGGAGGTAGAATGCAAAACCTACTCTTATCTCTCGTCCAGGCTCCAAAGTCTTCCTCTAAATCTAGTCAGCAGCTCATCAGACCTTCCGGTCCGGTCTAATCCAATGTGGTCTGGTCTGGTCTGGTCTGGTCTACCACTGTCTACTCGGGTCTGGTCTTCGTGCGCTGACGACATCCAGCATAAGAAAAACATGGCTGATGACACCGATCTCACCGCAGTGCCAGACTCTCAAATTGGCCCTAGTTCTCAAACTTGTGCTCTTTGCAGTTTCGTCAACCTCTCTATGCTTTGGACGATGACGATGATGAGCTCTTCGAATGCCTCGCCTACAATGTACCCTACATATTCCTGCTCACTAGCCTTTCCACGGGTCTTGGACTCTTGGCCTCGCACGCTTCCTCTTTATCTTACTCTCCTGCAGTGAGTTAGTAGGTTCTTGAGCTCGATCGCAAGCACACTACAGTGCAGTTCAGGTGTTCAATGCATGTCCTTGGCAATTTGTTACAGCTGCTGCCATCGCTGATTATTTGGTCACCTTGGGTGGATGGGTGGGTAGGCTGGAGAGCAGACGATCGCGTCCCACTCAAAGGGCGAAGCCAGTGGCACATAAGTGTTAATGCAAACAATTACCATAAACGAGCTCGGTGGAGCTCGAGCTAGCAAAGCTTCTTACCTTCGCCCTACCATTCAATTTCATTGTACATACTGGACGGGGAAAGGTGTGACTTTCATATTTACATTTGGGACATGTTTATGAGAAAGTACACCAGAAATCATCGTACCAAGAGAATATTGTACCCTGATTTTTAATTTGACTTATATACATTTTAAGTAATATATATGCAAAGTTTTATATAACTACTGAGCTAGATACAATTTATAAAAAAAATCGAGTTATGTGATTTTTCGGACGTTCTTATTGCATGTCAACAGTTTGAGCTAGGTAGAGTCACCCAGTCTATATGCAACAAGAATATACGAGTTGTTATCACCTGTTCAGATAGGGTTTAGGTGGAATATGTAGACGTACTAGAACATATTTGCCCTGGTGATACTACTAGCGACTAGCCCCGTGTTGCCCTTTGGTATGATCCATGGCTTCCGATCGCTTTTGCTATTTTAATTGAAGATTTGACGCAATAGCTTCATGCTTGAGTGGAGGCATCCAAAAAAATCGTTGCCCGAGGGAACTGTAACAAACCTTGGACCTTCTTCAAAAGTGCATGATTTATGCGTCTGACCAATGGCCACTGGGTTCGGATTTGGCTCTCAAACACTCGTGTCTAGACCACTTCTCGCCGAGTCACTCGTTCATGATCTGAACGATGACTTTGCAGCACGAGGGGGACAAAACAGTGCGCTGATCTGCAGTCACCCGCACTACATCCATCCATTGGTCACCTTACGATGTCACGATTCCATTACAGTGGTCGAAGGATCCAAAGGGTTTTCTGCTGATCCTGCCCTTGTGATTATGAGGATGTGAGAAGAGCTCGTTTTGCCCATGCATGCAAATTTGCGTGGCGAGACCAGAGCTGGGCACCAATGGGCTCGGGCTGAATGAGTCGTTGTTCGTGCTGAGACCGAATGCGAGGGCTACTGTTCCGATCGTGAGCAGTGAGAGAGAGATCGGCGCCACAAGGCCCGACAGAATCACACAGACCGCACCGTGCTCCGTGCCTCTGTTCTCGAGCGCAGACTCTTGCCGAGTTTATGCCACACCGGCGAGCTCGGTTCTCGGTCGAGGGTCGAGGATCGACGCTATTGATCACCCTCCCTCATTCATTCGTGCTGCCAACCGAGCATCTCATCCCATCTCGCTGCATACACCTCCATCGGCAGCGGCGCTACGTCGGCCATCGTCCCCCCATTCCTCCGACAAACTCGAAGCAGAGAAAAGCTTTCTTGCTCAGGCGGCTTCATGAGAGAGAGAGAGAGAGAGAGAGAGAGAGAGAGAGAAGGGCCCACAGCTTATGTTGGGAAAAAAGCGGATCATATCCTCGGGACACGTCTGGGCCTCGCTCTCTCGCTCTCCTCTCGGCGAGGGACGAGGCCTTGGCCTTGCACTCGGGTTCAGTGTCAGGACTGTAGTAGAGTAGAGTGCATTAACGTGCTAGGCGTCTTCTGGTGCAAGAATAAATGAGTGAATGAGTAAGTTAGTAAATGAACGAAGTGGAACGTGAAGAGAGGGAGGGAGGGAGAGAGGGAGGGAGGGAAAGAGGGCCTTCAGGAGCTCACGGTACGAAGATATTTCAATCAACGCTCGAAAAGGCTGAGCTGAGCTGAGCATAGGACGGATGATGAGAAAGTGGAAGGAGCTGGAGCTGGAACAGTGGAATTCGAAGCTCGTACGGCAAAGTCTGTCAGAGGCCCGTACCAAAGTGAACTTCACTTTCACTCTCCCTCTCTCTCTCTCTCTGTGCGAGCGCAGTTCTCACCCTCTGGACCGAGGCCCTGTCAACTAACTTGATACAGCAGCGCGGCCAGTGTGGGAGACGAAGAGGAAAAGGAAGCTCGATTTGCAGCATGCACATTCTGTCGCTTGCCTTCACTTCCCTGTCCATCGTCTGAACAGACTCCAGATTATAGACCTCCACTCGTCAGTGAACGCACTAAACGCTAAACTGAAGTGCGACGAGACTTGTAATAGTGGTCTTCGAGAACAGTGACCATCGGTTGCAATGCCGTACACTCTTAAATTGTAATATACACTGCGCAGGCAAGCGCAGACCTGGAGCGAGCGCACGAGATTCCGATGCTATCGTCTCCAGACTTAGAGACCTTCCTACCCGAGAGCACTGGATACGATTTTGGAGGCACACCGGAGCAATCTCATCTCAGCATTCGTGCACGAATCTATAAATCTACAAATCTATAAGTTGTGAGCATTTAATTAAGCAGACTGGATTGATCCTGAGGAGATCGAGTGACATAGTAAAAAGGATGGGATGAACCAACAAGTCGTTCAGGGATGAAACCAAAAAGGACTAGAAGAGCTACCGTTGTTCGAAAGAGACGATTTTAATCGTGTCGAAACAAGGATGGCTATAATTTAGAGTGGGGGGTGGGGCGGTAGCTGTAGGTGCCCGCAGGCTCCAACTTAGCAGGCGACCAAATGGCTGATGGGTAGAACAAGCCTTCGACCTGTCTAGCGAGTGTGCATTCCAGGCAGAATCTTTCAGAGTTCAGGCCCTGCAAAGCTCCTTTCAATCGTACCATAAGTTGCAGGAAACAACCCAATTGCAGCTGGATTGGGAGAACATGGTCACTCAAATTCAGATTCAGATTCAGATGCGACTCTATGAATTTATCATGTGCAAAGTGTGGAATGTGTGGAATTTGGATCCACAATAGATTCAGATGACTGTGGTACCATGTGGGAACAGCGGAAACTGTGGGTTGGAGCAATATGTGTCCCAGCTGATGCGAGGCACATATTTGATTCATGGGCCATCTGATCAATGATCACCCACATTCCATTCCAAGGCACAAGAATGTTACAGAGTGACGGAACGGCTTAGGTCACTCCGTTGGTACTTAGCTAGTCCAGCGCGCAAATAGAGAGCCCACACTGAGCCACGGACACGGAGATGCGCTAGCGGGAAATTCATTGGTTGTTCAAAATGAATGAATTTGGGAAGCCAAATGATGCTCATCTGGTGTCCTCTGAGTGTTCACGCTCTCCGTCAAACAATATTTGGAGGCCACAACCGTGACATGAGAATTTCAAATGTGCGAATACCGGGCAATGTTTACCCATTGTCGTTCATTGCTGTCAAAGAATTTTCCTTTAGGCGTGCACCGTCATACTCGGATGGCAAGGGATTAGTCGCATCATTGGGCATCGTCTGCTGATCGGAGGGCTCTGTACGTAAGTGGACTGACAATTCGATTCCTACACACCCAATGAAGTTGTGGGAATAATTTACAGCAGCAGCAGCAGCATCTCGAAGGTTTCAGAAGCCACATGTTGCAAGAATTTGAATTCTTGAGGTCCCAATGGCTCGATGATGTATGTTTGGAATCGTACCTAGTACCAACTCACGCATGGTACGTGTGGCTGTGAATCATACGCAACGTGGAATATGACTAGGGACCACAGCCTTCATCAAACAGAATCCCGCTTGATACACTGCGTACACTTTTGCGCTTATTCCCAGTTCCCATTAAAAATGATCCTGGGTCATTCATGCGCTTCCCAACTCATAGAACCTGTACAGATGTCCATGCTTCCATACTCCAGATACTATGTTGCGCTCTTGCTCGTACTGTACTCATGTCGTACCTTTCCTTCTAGAGACCGGTACGTATGCAAGCTTGATGGATTAGTTGACTTCTTGTATCCATTCAATGCCAAGTTGCTTGCAGGCCCAAGCGCGTTCAATCCGGTAGGAGTAAATTGTTGTGGGGATCACCTAAAATACATATCAATAAATGTACTGGCCATGCTCCTGCAGAGCCTTTTCGTCAACCTTTTCGGCTTACTTTCGAAAACCACATAGTAATGATTTCCAGAAGGAGTGGCCATGATTTCAATTATATACCCCTAGAAGGTTTGACAATAGGAGAAGGAGAGCAAGAAGGATCGTTGGACCCGTTCACATCATCACGTGATGAAAGCAAACGGGTATAATGTGATTAGTCCCAAACTGAAATTTACTAATCTATGAGAGTTCTTTATATTAGATCATGTCCGAAAATACCTCACATTAGTCTGTTCCTTCATAGCTCACTTTCAAGAGCCCTTCGTTTACTGCGTAAGAATAACGTGGAAAGATCTCCAGCCCAAGACTAAAATTACCGCCGACCCTTAACTTTCAACGTATCGAATGAGGTAGATATGAATTATTGTACATTATATGTTAAGGAATGACATTACCGTAGCTTGATCAATTCAGCGTTATAATCAATATATATATATATATTTTATTTATTTATTTATTTATTTATTTATATTGAGAAACAAGCTCTTACTTTACTAGGTTGAGAGTTATATGAATCACCCAGAAGTCTCCCATATAATTGATATCACAAGTGGCGATTCTCCACTCCCTCTCTACGCCGGTGGTCAGTTGGGAGCCGCTTATTCGACTGCATGTAATAAAGTCGTCTCAATCTCGTTCATCTGTGTCTCTAAGACCCTCTTTTCGTGGGTTTCTCTCTCTCTCATTCTCGATAGAGGACAGAGAGGCAGGCAGGAAGTCATCATGATCAGCCTGCGGCATAACGAACGATCAATATAAATTTGCACATAATTGTGCAACTTTTTTCTCCGCAATCATCAGGATATCAGGATATCACCATGACTCTTCCTTAACATATTCTTATCTAGTGCACCCTCATAGAGACTTCTGATGAGATGGCCTCTGTACTTCGAGCTCGACGCCTACTTGGAGGTGGCCCATGAAGAGTAGCGGCTGACTGACACCGACGGCTATGTCTCGCTCGCTCCCTCCCTCCATTAGATTTCCGGACAATCCTAAGAGGAAATGCTTTTGTTTATTCTTCCCAGAGACACAAGATATCCTTGTGTTCTCGAGCGAGAGAAGATTCTTCGTTTCTTTCATCATCAGAGTCATCATGATCTGACCGTACATCAACGTGGAGGAGAATATCGTGAGTGCAGCCGCCACCTACAGGCTGCTGCAACGTGCACACATCTGCTTTCTCCCAACTTCCCCGAAGATGGTGGCCTTGCCTCGCTATCATCGTCACGAATCTGAAGAAGCACTTCATGGGTTTCATTTTCCGCCCATTGCTTGATCCTTCGCGACAAAGCTAATCGTTCATCTATTAATTCACATTTCAACCGATGTAGCTTTGTGACATTCTAACTACTTATCGGACCAGAAAATATCATCTCTTGAAGCCTTCGAATTGGATAGCAGGCCAGACAAAGGGTACTCTTCTTTAAGATCAAATGGAAGGCTTGTATGAAGAACAAAAGGGAAGCGAGATGTTCGCATTTCTGTTGATTCTTTACAAGTATGTATGTATCCCGAGGGCCAAGACCTCAGCTATCATAGGGTCGAGCCCCTTTTTGGATACAATTCATGACACCGTCTTCCATCCTTCCACGTAATAATTTTCCAGAGAGAAATGTGAAGGAATCGGAAGGCCTTGGAACCTTTCGATTGAAGAATATTATCTTGATCAAGCTTTCATTCTCATTGTGCATCTGTGAGAAAAACCATGAATAATTATTACAATTCTCACACGTGACGAGTTTTCAACTTCAAGTATAACTTTCTAATAAAAGATCAGAACAGATTTGACCTGTGAAGGACATAATTCTTTGTCCTACTCGCATTCCATTTGAATACTTTCATGCTATAGATCTCCACACAGTTAATAATACAAGTATTACCTACAATAGAAATTGTACTCTAAGCTTTCTTTCTTATAATATTTGTCCGGCACACCAACAGTATTTCAAAGTAGCACCGTATGATCACCGTATACTTCGTTGCAAGAAATTCGATACTAAAAGAGCTCAATGCAAGGGATTGGGTATTGCATATGCAAATCGGCAACGAGTGGCCCAAATGTAACAAAGGTTAAAAAGTTCTCGCGTTCAAGGTGAAGTGAAATGGATAAAATGTCTGAATCACTATTATTCCTAGTCTTTGTATCCAAATTCAAGGTCCTATTGGAACATCAAAATCTTTTTCAAATATAATCCAGTTGATTCGAAATATGAGTTCAATACAGAACATATATTGTGAGCTGTTTTTTGGTCAAAATGGGTCAAACAAAAACCTTGGAACGTTCTCAAAATCTCCAAAGTCGTTTTCTTGAACGCTATGTATAATCAATCGTAAACAAACATCACACCAAGACCCTCTCTAACTGACTTTTCTACACTGGAACTTTAATTAACAATTTCAGCTCCAGTCGGAAGTCTTAGTACATGTAATCATCGTCATTGAAGAAATAGCTATGTACTCAAGTCATATCTATAAGTATATGTCATCAAACTGTAATATACGGAGATGGAGACTCATTGCAAGGATAACAGTAAGTTAGATTTACATGTGAGAAATACATGTATGCCCTAAACAACACGAATTTCGTATTTCATAGACCAAACATGAAAATACTTTGGTTCATCCACGTCAGGAGTGAGTGAGTGTACATTTTATGAAATATTCAAGTTATCATTTTTAATGAAATTATCCGCAATAATCGTGTCATTAAGTTTTATTGGTATTTTTTATTCTTGGAAAAATTATTGTGGATCGATCAATCATTCAGCCCAGTATTCTGTAAAAAAACCGTTTGTTCACAGCCAGTATGACTCATTTACATTTTGAACTCAATTAAAAATAAATTATCCAAAACGCTGTAGTGATAACTTGAAAATAGGTAATATTCTAAGAATTAACTTCAACTCTAAATAAGATTGCATGATACTGTTGAAAATGTAATATTTTTCATTAATATCACATAATGTATACATTGTGTCCATCCCCAACTATCAGAATACAAAAATTAAAAAACTGAAAATCTCACACCAAATAAATATGCTCTCAAATACCGAAGAATCTGCATATTCAAAGAAAGAAATTTTTACGCTTTCACTACAAATCAGGCCAGGGAGCCGTGGCCACACCGCTCACAAAATAGTCTCATGCTTTGCTCTTCAGAGGTCACTATTTAAAGTTTTCTTTTCCGTTAACATTTGCCGGTCGCAACCCGGCTGGCAGTTCATTTTTTAGAATTATAAATTTTACTCATTCACCCTTCACGCACATAGAACTACAGACACCCCACCCCAATCTGTAGAATAAGACTATTTACCATTTGCTAGAACTAGTCAAGAGAATAAGAAGAAAATATTGGAAATGTATAGAGTACAGTACTCTTGATGGCGAAGGTCAATTAATTGTTGGAGAGAGAATGGGGGACCCGGAGGATGTGTCGTAGCTCACTGTAGTTCTGATGGGCCAACGGATCCGACCGCGGCTCGATAAATATTTGCTCGATGCCCTTTTCCCTCGAATAGAAAGGAGAACAGACAATAAAGCGATGCGCGGCTGACGGAGGCCGACCCCATAGCCGCTTTAGCGGTGTCGTTGAAATACCGCTGATAATACGACAAACTCTCGCGCGCCAAACGATGGGTTCAGGACCCGGCAGGGCTGGCTCGCTACGCAGTACCACTGGAGGGAAGGTGAGAGCGGACCATGACTCCGAAGACCGACCACGTACATCGCGAAGCGAGGGACCCGTGCAGAACTCTCTTGCTCTGTCTCTCGCTGGCTGCCTTCGTTCGTTCCTTGGGGAGTGAAGTCTTCGTGGTGAGGCCCACCTGAGGCTCGGACATCGTCAGCAGACCTGATGCAAATCCCTTCATTATCTTCGAGGGAATGGAATCCCAAGACGTGCTAGCAGTCGCAATCGCAGGAGCTAGCAAAGATCTATGTTGTCTTGTGAAATGGTCTACTACCCCGGACAGACCCCACCAGGGCCACACTCCACTAGCATCACAGCACAGCGCATTGAACATTGCATCCCTCTCATCATACTCACTAATCGAATGCACCGCATCCGTCACAGTACAGTAGATCAGCTGAGCTGAGCTGAGCTTGCTAACACGTCGGAGCAGGAGCAGGAGACACTGCCTCAGGAGGAGAAGACGTAAGTCGTTGCAATAATGATGATGATAAGCATGAAGAGAGGGGAGGGAAGAAGGGACCGGTGAGTTGGAGCAGCAGCAGGGCGGAAGTGGCAGGTTTCCAGGGAACGAGCAGGCCGTTCCCGGGGGCATGGCGAGATAGGGCTCCGGCAGGTGGTGGTGGATGACGACGAACCAGGGCGGGGGCAGAGTCTGACTGCTTGTAAAGCACAATGCGAGGGACTTCACTTCTTTCGAGTTTCTTCTCTGTATCTATCTAGGCATGATTCTATCATCAGCTAGATCCCATGATTCGCATCCACGTCTGCGACAAATCTATAGTAGACACTGACTTGAGCACGCATTAGACACTGACTCGAGCACGCATTAAAGTTCATGAAGTAGATTCCTCAAATCTTGTTCCCCTTCTAAGCAAACGACGCGAATCTGTTAAGATCTTTGTGAAAGGAAGAGTCCCGAACGGAACGACTCGCTTTAGTCGCTAAGCTGAACTGGCCCCGGATGCCTGACACGAAGTGCTTCCCTCTCCCCTGCCCCTGCAACTGTAGTATGGGTCGTGCCTGCTCTATCATAGCTCCTTATCGTTTGCTCTGCCCTTACATCTTAAAGAGCGCAAACGCAACGTTATGATCGTGAGTGCGTCGGTGCCAGACGACTTGAGTCACTGGACCCAGATGTCGTGAGAGCAATCTCGCCGACGATTGTGCTCGTAGTAGAAAATGTTTGCTTTACGGGCAACTTGCACCCTGTCCTTGAGCCGATGACATACTTGTCTCAGCTTGAATCAGCAACAACCTTTTTCCGTATATGCCTGAGGATGCCAAGAGGAGTTTTGTTCCAATCTTTTGCTCAGCAAGTTCTCACAGGAGAAAAATGGAAACTACGTCGGTCAGGAGCACACGCCTGGTTTAGTTTTACCTCTTTCTACTGAATAACTTTCAACCCTTGTTGCCATTCGACTCACTATGACCGTATCGTTATTTGGAGTACGCATTGGATCTCTCAAGAATTTGTCTCGTAGGGTCGAACCATAGAAGCCTCTTCGTTGTAGGCATGATTTCACTTTCACTGATTTGACTATCGAATTGGTCGAAGTGAATAATGCAAAGAAGAAAACGTGATTAAATTCAGGAGTTAATCAACAACGATTCGTTCTGCATCATAGGGAAGTGAATAATGTAAAGATGAAACCATGATTGAACTCAGGACTAAAATTCTTCATCACAGGCCGCTTGAAGATATATGTTCATCACACGCTGACCTAGCAAACCTGAATTATTTCGATTTGCCAGTACATACGTGTCGTACAAGTCACACAAATTATGGGAGCTCGGAGCTCAAACTTCAGTGTCGGGGGACTTTCTCTCTATAATGTTTTAATCGCCACCTGTCACCCATTTCTTTCCTCTCTTTCTGACGTATAGGCTTTGTCAAACATTTCTTGTAGTCGGAATGGGGGGAGCTTTATAGCAACTTGTAGGTCTTGAAATTTGCCCGACATTCTGTCAAATGGGCAAATGGTTGAAAGCTTTGACAACTTCCGGCTTTCCCAGAAAACATAAAGATTTGAACTAAATTTGGACGAAGAAAGGCTCTGCGATATGTATCGCATTTCCAATAGGCGGAGTGAATGGATGTAGATCCCGTTGGAATTGAGCTCTGGTCTGAAACTGCATCCAATGACAGGACCGAATTACCGAATTACCGAAGTATTGACACGATAACTCCGCAGTCTCCAGATAAGGGCAGTGTTCAACATGTTCTGTCATCGAAAATCCTGTTTGTCTCATGTTTGTTCGTTCGTGTGGACTAAGTCATGGCATAAGACTCACCACACCTTTACCTCGCTGTGGATGTCATCTAGCATAACAAATAGGCACTTTTCTCGCCAAGCATCACGAACTTTCCGGATGGGGCAAACGCATGCACGCACCTATCCAGCGGTCATAAAACATGGAAGCGGCTGAGGCATAGAACTGGTCTCGACTTGCGCACGTACAGCCAGTCGCACTATGAAGGCTACAATGCTCGAATATCGAGTGAGAACGCATCCAGAGGTGTCGAGGTCACAGTCATCAGGAGATCTTTGGCTAGAGGTGGGCTCAGGTCTCCAACGTCAGGCATCGACGTTCCTCTTCACGAGCTTTGGCAGTGACGCCTCAAAGCTATCGTAAGAAGCTGATGTTGTTCCATCTCGGTCTCTCGACGCTATAGAGGCAGTCAAGAAGCCAGTTTCTGCCCAATGTCTCGTTACATTCGGCACCACTGTAGCCACTTTAAATGGTCACGCACCAGAAAGCCGAAGGGATCTGTGGATGCGTAAAAATATCTGAACCCGAGAGGAGGAGGAGTCACCGAATCACTGCGATCGGTGCACAGCGAAGACCATCCATCACCAGTAACTACGGCACGTAATGGTCGTCCAATTGCAATGCGAGGCCGCGTCACTCTATTGACAATCTTTACGCGAGGCCAGTGGCTTGGGAAACTAATCATCGGACTCCGGGCGAGGTGGGGGGTGGGGGCTGAGGGGAGGGGAGGGGAGGGCGAGGGCGAGGGCGGGGACGAGCGAGCCAGAAAGTAAGTTACAGGGGTGATGGTAGATTCTGCCCAGGGCTCGCTCCGATTGGTGATCTCATCAGTCCTTGACGCCTGTTTCGATCGTACCATCCCATGATTACACAGATGGCGATAAGGTGTGGTCGTGAACAGTGATGGAAGATTGCTTCTTCGAGCGCATCTTTGACAATCGTCTGGGCAATCCTGGGGCCAGAGCAGCACGTGTCAGATCCCTCACATGGACCCCTCGGTGCAGACCGCTCTCCTGTCTAGACACCAACGCACTGCATCCATAGACCACGGCAGGCAGGAGTGAGCAAACAACCAACTCGCTGCGCAGTACTCTTCTTCCATCATAGCCAAGTTCTGCAGCGATTGCAACCCTTTCAGAGGGTCATCCTTCTGCCCCGAGCAACGATTTGAGGCTTGAGCTGGTCCCTCTCCCGTCCAGTGAGTGGTTCGGCCGCCTCCAAGACCTGGTCCTGATTTTTTTCCCAAGTGTGCCGGCAAACCCGAACGGAAGAATTGTGAATCTGTCAACGTTATCATCTATGCAAAACCACGTGAAAAATGCCCTGCTGCCCGAGTTGACTTGAGCACTAAAATATTGCGGGAACTACTCCACAGTTGTGGCTTTGTCCTCGACCATTGCTAGACATTGACAGACGCTTTACACTTTGAACATCCCATCTATATACCGCGGATCATCGATAGAGGTGACGGCGTTTTTAGCTGTAGTACTGTCAAAGATGCCAAATGAAAGAAACAGGAGCAAACTGCCGTCCTCTGGGCACTCAAATCCTCAGCCAGTTCGGTGCGTCTCTCTCTGCCTTGCCTGCAGTGGCATCCTGGTGCACGGTGGAAACCACGGTGACTTGTACTCTATTGCAGTTAAGGTCTACCAGGGATTTTTCTCCGAGGTCAAATGGAGATGGATGTTGTGCATTCGAAAGCTAACCATTTCCCTCTGTGGCCCATTCGAACGCCAATTCCATATCCTGAAGCTTTTGCAATCGACACATTTTTTAGGTCTCGAGTACAGCCGCATTTTTCCGATGCTAGAGATGAGTGGCCGACTGTTCGATATTAGATCCAAAAGACCAACAAACACGTCGAGGAAAGTCAAAGCCTAATCGACTGTGAAATGGAAGACATCGAACCTGATCAGGCACCCAACTTGGCCGTCACCATTTCCACGTGGCAGCCAAGTGGAGAGAGAATGTGTGTGTGTCGCTTTCAGGCGGTGCTTTTTCCATCTTCGAATATGATCTTGTGAATTATTGTAATGCCTTTGAAGAAAGTTACTCTGGTTCCGACGGCACACTTGCTTCTGCTCTAAAAATTCCACCTTCGCCGTCCTTCTTCCTCGAATGTCAGTCCTGAGACTGACGAGACCAGGTTCATGAGCAGGCAAAGGAACCTGGCTCCGGGCACAGGCGAAGGAAGGGGCCATGGCGAGAGTCTCGGGTTAAGGCAGACCTCATGAAAAGTGGCAATTTATTTAAAAATGCCACGTTTGCCACTATTAACCCTTCTCCTCTAGTGACTCTTTGGCTGTACGTTGTAAATTCGTAAAAGTTCGTAAGCACTGCGTAAAGTGTATAAAGTGGGCGACGGACAATGTAATTATCCCAACCAAGCAAGCATTAGATCGCATGGCCGTCAGTATGCTGAAAGTGACTGGAAAGAGAATCCCTGGATAATTGTTTTTGAGATATTGTGGACAGAAATTGAAGTAGCGCAAGATCTATTGATCGACGTAATTTTCAGAAGAAAAGAGTGTTACATATATCGCGAAATTTTTCTAAGTCTCTGATGATAGAATATTCTGGTTATGAAACTTAATTTCTTTCCGGTCCGGGGTTTGATGGCAGGTGATGTCACTCATCTTTGGCTGAGGTTTTGAGGAGTAATACAGTTCAAGTCTCGTGAATTTTGGAAGTTAAAGTCTATTATTACTATTCAGTTAAAGTCTAATATCCTCATCGTTAGAATCAGGAGACTCAAACTCATTTATTCTCAAAGGACTAACGCTCTATGCTTTGAGTATCTTCACAGTGAATAATCATGGACTCTTCTAAATTCTTGTTAGATATCGATGGCTTTAGGTGGAAGGACGGAACCTGCATGACGTTCTCCTGAAATACTCTCAATCTATTATGGTTTCAAGACTGTCAAAAAAGAAAATCAATACAAATGACACTTTTCAAAAATTTTGGGTGCCACATTTAACGAAAAAGTGGCAAATGCCACTTTTAATGAGGTCTGGGCTAAGGACCTTTAGCCAGAGCTGAAGCTGGCAGGCCAACTTAACGCAGTGAGGGGAATGCCCCCTTGGAGAGGGGAGATTAGAATGGCGCTACTTCTAAATGGGTTCAATCATGACTCTGAGAGAAAATAATTGTAACTGAATTTCGAATTTCTCGAGTTTCGCAGTCGAAATAAAATCGGTACTCGGATAAAAAAGGAATGATTTGCGAGTTGGATGGAAGTGTGCTATGAAATAACCACCATCTGTATACTCTGTTCCACTTTTTCACATTCCAAGAAAACGACCTGGTGTACTGCGCCAGTGCCTGCGAAGGCGTACGGTGCTCGAAATCCGCCAACTTGGTAAATCGGAAGAGAGAGCCATGCACAAGTCTAGTCGGAGAACCGGAATTTACTCCAACGAACTTGAAGGAGGAGACGACAGAAGTAAATATCTTGGAGGGTGACGAGGAGAGAATGATGATGGTAAATCTTTACGAATACTCTGAACCAATACATCGGCAGAATCCCAGAATTTTGGGAATGAAATGTGATCAGATAATGGAACTGCCACTCTGAGTCTGACTGACACAGCAAAGTCATCGAGTCGGTCTGCCACAGTCAGGAGCTAGCAAATTAGCGGTCCAGTGACGGATTGGCGGAGAGAAGTGGAGGCTGCGGAAAGTTCCTCTGCAATCGAAGAATACGAATGGTGACTTGCCGTGCAACTACAGTACAAAATGCGAACGCGTAATGTTCTGACACTGCTGCTCGTGTAGGTACAATATCTGTTTTCTTTCCGCGGAATCTGGCAAAGGTTTACAGACAACGTCGATTGGCGTGGACTACACGGTGTCTCTGCTTTTGCTACCAAAACGAATCTGCGCATGCAACGAACGAAACGAGGAAGTGAGCCAAATGTAATGTCGCACGGTGGCCTAAAATCTTAAATCTAAAATCTATGCTCCCTCTCGCGGCCTTGCAACCCAACCCATGCACGAAAGAAACGAAGAAGCCCCCACTGGCCGTCGTTCCGCCACAGTTGTCAGACAGTCTCGTAGCCACTACGCTGCAGCCCGTTTACATTCCTCCCGTGACTGTGCATTTCGCGTGAACCTAACTTCGTTCGTTTCGGCTTTCGCGCCTCCAGGCCTCCAGGTCTGCTGACCGGCAACTCGCTGGATCCATGGCCGCCGGCTACCGGCCCCTTCTGGCACTCGTTCGGCTCTCGATCTCCCAATCCTTCACCTGCAACTCGAACCGGGAGAGTCAGTCATTCAGACTGCTCCAAATCTGATGCCGCCTCTGCCTCTGCCTCTGCCTGCAGCTCAGGCTCAGGATCGCGTTCACCCCGAGGATTCGTTTAAAAAGTGCACACCTCGCTTCTAAATTAGTGCACCCATCGAAAGTCAGTGAACTGTGAGTGCTTTGAACACCTCGTCCGGTCGTTCTTCTACCCTTCTATACTTGGTGAGTTTGACCTCAGTGTGCACACAAGATGGAATTCTTGCATTATTGTTGGTTGGCACCTACATCACACATCAGAGCTAGATTCCCGTCCACCTTGATGCTAGTCACGCCAGCGTAAGACACTGACTTAAGCAGAAACCTGGGATCAGTACGTGATTGATTCATGTGCAGTTCGCATCCGGTCTTTCCTTTCCTTTCCTTGCGTTGCCCGGATTCAGCGCCACTACACGAACACATGTTTCTTCTGTTCTATGTGTGCTTTTTCATAGGTCATTAGATCTGGTGCTAGACAAGCTCTGAATCAGAGCTCGGTTCATGGGCGATGCCAAATACCATCTTGTCATTTTCATCCATGAGACCATGGTTATAGAAAATTAGCTCTTTCAAAGGCGTGATGCTTCTTGCGCGGACAAGAGGCCTTCGAATGTCCACTGATACTGATTTGCCTAATCTTTACCCTCGTGACTCTTGGACTTTTATTGCTCAACGTAGAAGTGGTATATTTGAAGGTGTGCTATGTCAAAATCACGAAAAATGCCTCGACTGACCATGTTTAGATTTTCACAAATTACCCCCGTTACTAACGCTTGTGCTCATGGGCCTTAGATGTTGCTACTGGCTTGTTGTACGAAACTGCAAGCTGATGAAACCTAGAACGGATCCAGCTCGAGTTCCGAAGCAATGAACAAAACCCCGCAACATATGCAAGACAGTTTTAAATCACATGCTCAAACCGCGGTTATACTTTTTACGACTCCAAAACTCTCAAGATAGCCACTTCACTTCAAACAAAATGGAAATCTTTCTGAACAAAATTGTTCGTTTCATTAGGTGAAATCCTCATGCGTTCCTGATTATTGCTGCTCGCCCTATCCGGTTTCCATTAAAAAATAAGAGTAAAAAATACATGCAGGAGTCTTAGGAGACAACGTGCATGTCTGGCTTATATGATCCCTTGCATTGACCATCCATAGTACTATCGAGATCCCGTCTACTACTTGGAGTTTGGTGGTGGAAAGCTTTTTTATGTATTCCTATGCCGCATGTTTGTTGTTTGTAAGACTCTCACGCCAGGTGGCATGGTGTATCGATTTCTTAAGTTTGTTGTTGACCCTGTTTGAGAAAGGTTCTTGAGCCATGGCTGAAATCTTATGAAAAAGTGATTACATGAGCTCACACATGATGATATTACAAATATGTATAATTTTTAAATGACTGAAAGTTTAATGTACACAAACTTTGAGCTTGTGATTTGATGAACTTGGTGTTGGTAAAATATATACCCTACTTTGATCCTTATCATACGTAACTCATGATTATGATGCAAACAAAGTGAGAATAATCTAAAAATATCGCTTTTATGATTTGAAAATTATATATCATAGAATTGTAAGCGACATGTTATATTAATCGATCATACTACAATATTTTACATACATCCGTGCTAGATCCAAATTTTTTCCAATATCTGGGTATACATTGAAAAAAATTTGTGTAGAGATAGTACATGAATGGGAGCGAACTGAATGCAAGTAACTGATAAGTTTCTTTTTGAACCAGATTACTCTTTCCGGTTTTTTACGGTTAAAGATGTGCGTTTTGTTGTGGTTGATTGATTTGATTTGATATCAAGCAAACATGATAACTGTTATGCCGATCAACACATAGCTTTCAATCCCATCATTATGGTATTTATTCAAATAAAGCACGAAACATGACTGAGAAATTTGAAGCGCACTTATCATTTGAAATGTCTAGTATAGTCTAGTAAAAAACTTCTCACTTTTCAGCTGTAGCCTGTCATTTCTAGTCACTTTTACATAAAATTTTATTTTTCTCAAATATAGCTCATATTGTCTTTACGATTGATAATTTTTTTAGACTAGTTGTAAAGCTCTAATTTTATATGCATTAATTTGGTAACACAAGAAAAAACACTTTCTGTTTATTTGTAATTAAATTTTCAGCAAAAAAAAATCATCTGATCAAATGTTACAGGGTTTGGGAAGTTTTGATTAGATTACATTCATGAATTTTCAGTATTCTACTGGATTCATTAAAGAGGATTGAAAAGAAAAAACAAGGAAAGCTTTGAGCTTTAATTGAATGGATTAATCTAATTTGAAGTGTCAAATCCAGACATTAACATGTATTGCTCAAAACCCTGCTAAGGTTTTGACATATTTTATTCAAATATGATATAGATCTATAAAATAAATTTTTGTTATGATTGAAATTTTGACTGAATGATAAGAAGTTTGAGCTCTATCATGGGTGTAGGATTGCGCATAAACTTATATATTTGTCCAATAGCTATAATTCTATCTATCACCCAATGTAATTAGAACATTTTATTTAGATTTCTTAATTAAAAGACCGTCATTAGATATGTGTATTGATCAAATGAATAAAAGAATATATACATAAGAATACTGCATTGAACTTCAAAACTTTGCCCATACCCATGAGTGGGTCAACTGTACCTACCCATGGCAACTTTTCCATACCCATGAATCCATCATCGGTACTTGGTTACACTTAATCCGAGAGTTCACTCTTAATCATACCCATCCGTTACATTACATGTACCCATTGCAGGACTCTGATATATGGTGCCCTGTAATTGTTAACAGAGTTTAAGAAAAAAAATGCTAAACAAAGTATCCGAGAAATGTATAAGTTAGAGCTTACCGATCGCAATATTCTCGACTTCATATTGTAAAAAAAAAATGGGCATCTCGCAAGAAGTTGAGAAAACTTGTTCTACGATCGGACGTTTGATTGTATCACCACGTTGGTAATTTATTCATTCGATCATATCAACGCTTGACCTGGTTTCTTATTCGTATGTGCTATAAAATTTGGTGGTTGGCTTAAACCATGATAAACAACGGAGCTGTTTATAGTCAGGAAAATCTCTTGTGTCAGAGAGCTTGGACAGATCAGTCCTGGCCGCGTCTTGATGCTACCGAGGGACTGTGCGTGTGAACTCACTACGATCCTGTTTGTCGCGAGTTGTACCATCACTGTAATCGTCTCTCACTTCTCAAATTATGGAGTGCGGTGGCTTGCTTGTTAGTTAATTATTTGTCTAGATCGGAACCTGTTCTCAGATAAGATACAAAGGTCACAAATACTGAGAAGGGGGGAGGCATGCATAAGATTATTCAAGCACAGTGAGTGACTTGGAAGTTGTGTAGAGATATGAAGATCCGATAGGTACAGCGTGATCTGAATGTCAACAGGCGATTCAGGACTCGTCCACAAGCTCCCTCGGAGCAACCACAGCATCGATCCAGAACGTTCATGAGGAGATGAAGCAGATGTACTACTACTACTACTACTAATACAGGGGAATCTGAAAACTCGAAAGCAGCTCGAAAAGAGTTTGACCCATTCGGGAGAAGCTTTGGCCATAATAGGCCGCAGGAAAAGACACTAGCGCATGGTTTTAGACTGCTCGAAGTCGAAGGCCAACAAGCTGCTGGCACCATAGTGTCCACAGGATCGCTAACCCCCGAACCCCCCTCGTCCTGGCAATGTATATTTATGCCGAATGTGTGCCAATATCTGCTCGCGCTCCCGTTCATTTGTGCTTCATGTTGTCATGCTCCTGCTCGCTTCGCTAGCCTGCGCGAAACGGCACTCGTAGCCCTCTACGAGCTCCCTCTAGGCTCATGCTCACCGCGCGACCGAGTCGCAAACGACTTCCCTTCCCTTCCCTTCCCCTCGCCTCAACGGCAGTCGCAACCCGATTCGGTTGCGGACGTCGGGACCCTTTCCAGCTGCCGTTGCGCATGACGCGTTGCTCCAGAGCTGATCCCTGATCCCCCCGCGGCCGTCCGTCCGTCCCCCCGGGCAGTGGGCCTCCCTGGGGCTGGGAAGAAGGACCAGTAAGTTGCATAGTACGGCAGGGCAGGGTAGGGGGGTAGGGGGGGGTAGGGGGGTAGGGGGGAATTGCCGGGAACGAGCGGGCCGGTGGCTCGACGGGCAGCTTCCTGAGCTTCCAGAATGCGTCGTTGTGTCAAAGCAGTCAACCGGAGGTCGCTCAATTTTCCACACCACGTCGCGACTCGCAAAGCGAGGACGAGGAGGAGGAGGAGGAGGAGGGGAAGGAGTAGCGGGACAGAGCATAATTGAACGCTATAATTCTTATCCGCGAGAGTGATCGACAGTCGACCTCTGCTCGGCATGTGCAAAGCATTGTTCTCGTTCGGGTCTCGGCCGCTGACCAGGGTCCTGCGGTGCTCTGGGCCCCCTGGGGCCGCCGGATCTCGCTTTCCGCCTTCCCTCCCTGCCCTTCCCTGCCCTTTCGCTCGGGCCCGAGCCATGCCGGGATCCCGCCCACCCGCCCGCCCGCCACCCGAACGAACCTCGTAGACCTCTTACTTACTCCGCCGGGAAACAGAAACTGCGGCGACAGAGAGCCTACTGCAGTTAAAGCCGGCCCGAGACGCTGCTAGGCGCGGACCGTCGCCCCTTTCGGCAATGTAAGTCAAACGGACCGCTTTCGCCCGTCCGTCCGTCCGCCCGTCAGCAACTGTCGACTGTACATGGGGCCTGTCGGTCCCTCCACCGCGCCCTCCGGTTTCGTCCCGGCTTATAAAACCACGTACCTAGTGGTCCAGGATTTGTGTCATTAAGAAGGGGCTATCTGATCTCTCCACTGGCCTTGCTTTACCTGGTCACCGGCCTCGGTCACCGTGACGCCACCCCCTTCGGCCCCGCATCTTCGGCGCATCTGCCGAAGACCCGGCCCCGTTACCGGCTCAGCAAGCGACACTCTTCGACCCCTTTGCCATGCCCCATGTTTCCCGTTCGGTTTCTTCTTGCTCCTGCAGTCTTCCTTTTCGGGGTACCTTATTCCACTGTGCCCTTGACGAGCTCCCCTTCCCTCCTTCGATGTTTTTCCTTTCTTCCCACTTCAGTTTTCATCTTTCTTACTTAAAAATTTTATTTCCTTTTTTTATACTTTCATTGAACTAATTTTTATATTTTTGTAAACGGGTAAAGGGGATGTCCAAATGATATCGTCTGGGAATGGAAAGGATGATGAGTATGCAGATGTATTAGACTGCATACTGCATATTATTGCGTCCTTCATCCTCCTTATTTTTCTTTCCATTCCCAGACGATGTCCTTTGGAACAGTGAAGGGGAAAAGTCCCCTGTACAGAGTAACAGACTGGAACTCTCCAGCGAGATTCTTCTGTCCCATTTAGAGTTGTGGTGATGGACTGAGTTAAGGTTAAGTTAAGGTTAAGGTTAACGAGGCGAGGAGCTTCTTCGGCATGGCATTTGGACTTGATGGATGCCCTCCCTTCCGCCAAGTGAAGAAGTGTGTTTAGGACAAAAGTTGTCGGAACCTCGATCCTAGTTTCATGCGACGGCGGTTTCCCTTTTTGTAGCAACCGGGCTAGATCTCGCGTTCCCAGCTAACGTTGTCCGAACTCTGCTGGAAATCAGACACCGGTAGAAGGGCGGTGACTCGATACTCCGGACAAAGTTTAGAATTTACGACCTCCACCATAGCCCCCAGACGAGATTCCATTCGTGGGCTTTGGGTTTAGGAGTCGTAGATATTGTGCTATTAATGGAGTTTCGATTCTGCGTATCGGCATGGCCTTTGATTCGAGTTAATTTGAAAGCTTCTTACAAAGACCACCAACCCGCCTATAAAGGGAGTCCATTTAGGAATATAGACTATTCTCTATCTCTTATTTCTTCAACAAACTTGTCCGTTTTCATCCCCACCCGCTTTAAGAAAATAATTATGCGCATCTATATATATATATATATAAGAAAACAAAACAATAGAGTTTGCCTGTGCAATTAATCGGGTAGGATCCGCTCAGCTTACAATGATAATTTCGGTGGAAACTAAACATGCATACTTCAAACTTTATGTTCTGACACATTGGGCATGAATTTCATTTCATTGACTTTTGATAGTCCCAGCGCATGAGAATGGTCTTGAGAAGTATGCCAACGTTTTGAGGTTGTAGAGTGGTAATTCTATAGAATCATCTGGAAAGGAAAGCCCAAAAAGGCTACCCAACAATTACATTGAATGGCACGACAGTGTAGAGGACCTTTTTTCTATATTTATAAGCTCATTCTTTCTCAAACCAGATGCATGCAAATTACTCAGTTACCGAGAGGATTTCTTTTTGCCTTTTCAGAAAAAGCAACATGTGATGAGTGATAGCACTCGTACTATCCTGATTCCATTAGAGCTACGAATGGTGGGCTATATTAGATATCCATGAAATTTCCAGACGGTTTCTCAAAAGAGTGACTGCGCGTTAACCAGCAGGAGTATCTTCAAATGAGAATTTCGTACAAGCTTCCTGCCACTCTCACTCTCACTCGTGAATCCTGAGGTAAATATCCAGACAATCTCCATGTATTGTTCCAACACTTCGCCACCCTTTCACCCAGTAGGTTTCAATGTTCGAGAATCCAGTAGAACCTCGGAGTTCGACCACTTCTATTCGAACCTCCTAATGGAGAGTAAGCTAACTGAAAGAATTTCATTTTCCGAAATTTACATATTGTACAACATGCATAACCAGGGTATAAGTAATGCTCTACCAATTTATGATATTCCTTGTTTTGCACTCAACCTCGTTATGCCGGGAGCCACCCCTGGTACACGTGAAATTTTCCGGTCTATGCTTAAAGTTTCGTTGACTCCCATGGGATTTAATAGTCAATTCATTTCTTATAGCTCACTTGGTAGAAAAGGAAGAACTAGCTTTCTAGAAGGAATGAGAGAATGCCACATTACAATCAAGTTGTCACTCTGAAGAAGACATGAGTCAGAATTCGATTCAACTGGATATAGCTTTCACGGTAAGGAATTTTTAAGTAATACTGATTTCTCAGAGATAGCGCTTTCAATCACCACTATGCGATATTTTTCTCCTCGAAAAAATTAAGTCCTCCTCAAACAGTAAAATTGGAGGCATTGTACTTTAAAAAATAAAATCTTTGTAGAAACACATTGGACGATGTTGCCCGAACAGATAAAACCCGTAAATTTGCCAGAAATTTCTTAATCGTCGATTGCAGTAGTGTGAAAAGGACACATTTGAGCCACTTTAGGTGAGTATTCTTCTTTCTCGTTATACTCTTTGGCCAATGATTTCTCTGGGTCAAGTACATTTCTGTAAATCCGCCAAAGAAAAACCTGGAGCTTTGATCAACCTGCCAACTTCATTTTTGCTACAAATTGAATATAATGTTAGTGGAGTAGCATCTATGTGGTGATTCTTAGTGCTGAAGTCTGAAATGCACTATACTCTTCTAACCGCACCCCAGCCAGATATAGAACTTCTAAATCTCCTCTTGTGGTGAACAACATATCAACATGGATTAACTTCTGACATCTTATCTCCGTATTTGAGACTGGATCTTCTTTTCTTCTCTAAGTGAATTATCTTACAGTGATCATCACGTCCACAAAGAAGACGAATTTTAGGGAATATGCACGGAAAGGACTTTCCGTGCATATTCCCTAAAATTCGTCTTCTTCGATACACTTGAACGTAGAATCTAGTCTGCAACATTTTTCGTTATCATTTGGGGCAAGGAGCAGTACAAAATCAGTTTCAAACATTTAAGTCACACCACTCTGTATCATCTTGATCTTATCACCCTCTGATTAAAGGTCGGTATTAATTCTTAAACACATTTTCCAGTTCGTTTTACTTACAGAAAATTTTGATCCGACAGTATCCAGATTTGTACTCGGTGCGATTGTCAGAATGGCTGTTTCTTTCGCTGGAAGGAATGTGCAATGCATCGACCGACGAAGACGCTAATGTCCAGCTTTTCTACTTGAGATCCATTCACTCTGCTTTTGACTACTCTCAACTCTTGTCCTTCTTACAACGACTTTGACTATCTTCTCTGCTTTTCATAATCTTGATCTCACTCTATCATTACCATCGACTGAACTCAAAATAAAAGAGTATATGCTTTCCACCACGCCCATTTTTGTCACGTGTGTTCGAACTAGCAGGTGTCCGTTTCATTAATCAAATAAAATGAGTTGTGAAGATGAGAAGACTACTCAAATTCTACTTTAAATCAAGTGGTCTTTAGAGCACTCTCAAGAAGAATAAATAAAAGACTTTTGCTCCATCAACGTCTTCATCTATTTCCTACCTTTGTTGCTAGCGTTAGCTGAATACGCTGTCCCAGAACAAGGAGTCATAAAAATTGTTTATTCCAGTAATTAAGATGATTTGGTTCTTACTAAAATTATTCTAGAAACGATCGTATGAGCCCAAAAATGCTGTAGGAATTGTATAACGTTAAAATTCAAGCGCAAAAAAATTCGCATAAATAAAAGGCAAAAAATCTCTACTTTTCTCAACTTGCGTCTGTGTGTTAGTTTCATTAGACATTCACATGAATTCCAAACGACTTAGTAAAGGAACTATCCTTGTTCATGCTTTGAATAGTATATGCGTTTAGTGAGATTTTTTTTGTTTTTTGGAAATGCGACGTCATTGATACTTGAAATGACTGAGTAAATTGAATAAATGGAAATTGATACACACTTGCTCATTTGAAATTCATTGAAACGAAGTAAAATTAAATGGTATGGTCTTCGTACTTTGTCATAAAGAAGTGAGATGCGTGGATATTCTATATCTACCGGTCCGAAAGGTTAAAACATGGACCGGAATGCCAGAATGTGATAAACGCAGTTGCATAGCGCAACAAAACAACCCTGAGATGATTCTTGGAATATGGAAGATTGAAAACAACATTCCTCAAATATAGAACTATATTGGCGTATGGAAGCACATCCATTTAGCTTGTGAAAGGTTGTGAAGCGTAAGGTGGTGGCCAATCTTTGATCAGTCATGGATCTCATGATGTAAACGAAATGAATGAGGGATGGATACACATGTTCCTGAAGCCGAGTAGAAAAGTTGCTCTTTGAACGTGAATGTGTAAGTGGGTCTACTAGACACAAAATAATGTTGAATATGTTGGAATATATGTGGCACACGTGCTTGATTGTTGTTGATATTTTTTCTCACTCCCGCCGTCGTCCCGATAGTTTTGTCCAGATTGAGAGACGAACCGTTGTGAACCATAACTCAACAGCAATTCAGCAACAGCGTTCCACCAATAAATGATTTTATTGGTGCTTCAAAAAATTAAAAATTTCCACAACTTTTGTAGAAAAACCACAACACGCTCGAAGAACATAGAAAACCTTTTTCTTCATGCAGCAGCTTCGTGCAGAGGAGTAAAGTGAGCGTTTTCTCTCAATACTATTATATATCTGTACTTCATGACGGGGCTAGCCCCATATGATAGCATCACAATGAGAAGTATGTCCCACTGCACCTAATTTTAACTAATTCGGTTCAGTCCAAGTTTATGGTCCACTCGGTTTCTGTACAGGCTTAAAATTAGTGATCCTTCTCTGACTTTCTCCTTTTTCTAACTCGAGATTATGAAGGTTTCTGTCCCGCTATTGCAAAGCAGATCGGAATGTAATGCAGTCTGTCCCTCATGCCGAGTAGTCAGTTCTCAAGCTCTGTCTCCGACCACACCAACCACAATTTGGCTTGATCGATAAGTGGCGACGAAAAGCCAAGAAGAAAAGTGGCAGGAACGCCAGAAGGGATCCAACCAAATGCAAGGCCCGCTCCCTCACCCGAACGAGAGAGAGAGAGATAGAGATGGCAATTCCATCTCGCCCCTATCCACCACCGCCCATCACTATTATTCACCTTTGCCCCACAATCTGAGATGCTGTTGACACAGACCAGGGACAAGAAATAACACAGTTGGAGGGTGCTCAATACTAGGCGAGCGTACTTAATCTGTAATTCTGACATGGGCCACCATAGTCTCTCAATAGTGGAGACCAAAACTTGGGTCTCTGATACGAGAGGCGCTCGATGCCACGTAGTAGTAACCACGTAGGAACATGTTGTTGGTTCATCGCCATCGTAGCTCGAAGGATGGAGAGTGGGCGAATCAATGGGTGGTGTCAGATGGGTTTGGGTTTGGGTTTGTGGCCACGTAAATTGGACGTTCGGTAGAAATATTAAATCCGTTCTACCCCTCTCGTTTCATTTCATCCCTCCCTGACAATTCGAGGGGCGCTTCCCATCCTTTGGGCCTTACTGCTCGGTGCCCTTTAGTTTTCTATCTTTTTCCATCATGTCCAAACAAGTTGACTGTACACTGGTAGCAGCAGCAGTCGGTGACCTGTCGAAGCTCCGAGGGTAGAGAGAGAGTGAGAGTGCGCGGAAAAGCAGCGGAAAAGTTAACAGACGAGGAGAGCTTCTGAGCATGTTCATCACACGGTTCTGTCGACAAAGGCAAGCGAGGGACAGGACGAGGACGAGGACGGCGTGGGACAGGGGACGGGCATGAATCAACAACGAACGCAATTAAGGGACGGGAAGGAAAGGAAAGGAAAGGGAAGGGAAGGGAAGGGAATGAAGAAGGACTGGGACTGGGACTGGGACTGGAAACGAACGCAGGAGGAGGGACGGATGAAGGGAAAGGGACTGGAATCGAATGTAGAAAAGGGTACAGGAGCAGGGAGAGAGATGGGGAGGGGGAGGGGGAGGGGGGCCCTGTCCCATGTCCGGGGCCGAGAGAGTGAGTGGGGGTGGGGAGTGGCCCCGGGGGAGAGGGGCACAGAAACCGAGGAGCAGGGAAAAAAAAAAGGCAGGGGCCCTCGTAGTCTGACATCACCGGGTATAGACCACACCACCAGCTGCCGGCGAGAAGCTGCGGCCTGGTTCCCACGAGAGCACGGCAGCACTTCCCGGCCAAACCGAAAGGATGAAACCAGGAAGCGCCAGCTGCTGAGGTTCATTTTTTCCTCGGCTCCAGTTTTACTAGACGGAGCTCCATCAGGCAGGCACGAAGGAACGAACGAACAAGAAGGAAGGAAGGAAGGAACGAGGGCTCGGTTCGATCTCTCTGCTCCGCTTCTCTCGTGTTTCTGTTTCTGTTTCTGAGACTCTGGCTTCCCAATCTGTTCTCACGATATCTCGACGGAGAGTCAGTCCCCTGGCGTGGGAGGAAGTCATGGACACCTTCGGAGGTAGCTTGTTATTCATCGTCGCCGGCAACTCGGTGTGAAGCGAGCGAGAGAGCTGCTTCTGGCAGGTCTTGGCTTGTGTGTTAACAGACACATCTTCGTTCTCTCTCTATCCATCTCTATCCTTCTCTATCCCTCTATCCTGCCTCCAGCTGCAATATTTTTGATTTGTTGCTGCTCTCGGCTCGCTCGCTCGCTCGCTCGCCCCAACAATCTACGACACTTTTGTGGACCCCGGACAGGAAATGCACGGCTCTGTCTGATTATGGTTAGCTCATGTGCTAGTAAGGAGAACCTCAAGGTGTTTTGATCAAATCGCTGAGACAATTCGACGATCGAATAATCAGCGTCTCTGCCCGTCAGAGATTTGCAGTTCTCGTCACAGGTGTATATGTGGAGATAGAAACATATTGAGCCCATAAGCTGCCCTCCGTCAAGCAGGCAGCAAGCCGAAGGAAGGAAGGAAGGAAGCCTGAACAGGTTTCAGCCAGCCAGCAAGCAACCATAGCGGCAGGGACGGCAAGGGAAGGGAAGGGAAGCGAGGGGATGCGAGGCAGCAGTACAGGTTCCAGGACTAGCAGACAATCTCGTGCCTCGGAAGCGAAGTGAGCTCCAAATTTCTAAGCGCCAGGCTGGCTCAGGGAAATCTGGGAAAGATGGAAACCACAAATGAGAGCCCGACGATCACAGTCCTCCGCAGAGATGTGGAAGACATCAAAGACTGCCTTGTTCAGTTATCGGCCAAACAGGAAAGCATCTGCTCCTCAGATATTCTGCAGGCCTGCTCCCGTGTCGACGGAGAAGCCAAATGTTGCAACTCGGAAGCCAAACGAGTTCTCACTGAGAAGCAGGATCAAATGAGCTTCCTGCTCAAGTTCGTGCTCAACAAATTGGAGCACATTCTCCCCACAGCGGCCAGCACTGGCCAGGTACCAAATGGCCCCTCTCCCGCCTGCTGTCCCTTTCACGTACATGCTGCGCTTGTCACGTTTGCTGCTCTCGTCCGGTCACACATGCGAGTTTGTGCAAGTGTGACTGTGGCTAGCAGCTGCAGCTGAAGTGCCTACTCCCGCAGTGCACAATGGACATTTTTATATTCTCTGTAATTTTCTCGACGATTCCTTTCGTCTCTGTCGGCGGAGATTTGCAGCCCGAGTGTTGTGTGCGAAGATGGGTGTTCTGTATTGGGGCCTAACGGAGACACACGTCTGGTAAATGCAGGTGGAGAGCTCCTCGGGCCTCAAGAGAAGCAGGCCATTGACTCCCCTACGAGTCTGTCGACCATCAGGAGCAGGATTCCTGGCGGATTCGGGCCCTGGTGGCAACGGAGTGTCGGGCGTCACAGGCGCCGAAGACACGCCCCCCACCAGCCCAGGCCCCAACAAGTTCTACAAGGTCGGGACCGACTCCAAGGCTCCGGGCCACAGACTGTACATGTGAGTGCCGAATCATCCCAGCTCCCAAACTATGTCCCCGAATTCGTCCCTCGATTGAAGCTGCTAGCTCCATGTCTAGCCACCGACTCTGCCATCTCATCCCGACTGACGAATTTGCATTTCTTCGTGCTCTGTAGGCCAACTGCCATCATTGGCAAGCTGTCGGTGGAAACGGCGGCATCTGCTTCTATTGCCGTCGGCTCCAACAGCTTTGGCAATGGAGTCTCCTCCAAGCCTGTTGTGAACGCTCTGGGAATTAAGTCTCCCAAGAAGAGGCCCACTCGCTCCCGCAGAGACAGGTACTTAGCCTGCTCACTCTTCTATCGATCATGAATTTCCTCCAAATCCGTCCATTATTTCATTCTTTCCCATCTTCTGTCGTGCCGGAAGCTCACGTCGGCTGCTCTTTGTCTGTGTGTCCAGGAACCGACAGAGAAACAAGCAGTCCGAGGCACCAGTCGCTATCCAGAGGCTCAAGCCTGGGGAACAGGGCAAAATCCCCGACGATGGCTACTTGTGGCGCAAGTACGGCAACAAGCCGATCAAGACCGCATCCTACAAGAGGTACAAATCTGACTTATCGCATCATCTGCAGTTGTTGAGATTGTGAGCTGAAGTGAGGTTGAGGTGGATTGGATTGGATTGGGTTGCGTTGGGACTGATCGGGGGCCAAATCTCGCGTGCGCAGGGGATACTTCAAGTGCAGGCACTTCAAGGAGATGAAATGCAACGCCACGAAGATCGTGCAGCAGACGAACAGCGATCCGTCGGTGTTCCACGTGACGTACAAGGACACGCACACTTGCAAGCAGGCGCCGCAGCACGGCGGGGCGGCCGGGGGCGTGAACCACTCGGCGGACGGGGAGAATGGGTCTCTGGCGGATCAGATCTCGCGAGTGGGCGACATGCCCTGCGAGACTCTGGACTACGAGCCGGCGGGGCTGGACTGGCCGGCGTCGCCCGACAATTCGTCGGCCAGCGAGGATCTGTTCCCGCAATCGGAAGAGGAGGGCGTGGAGAGCTCGCGGCTCGGGGATCAGCACTCGCTGCTGGACTTCGCGGACGATCTGGGGCCCGAGCTGAGCCAGGACCTGGCCGACGCCAACCTTCTGCAGCAGGTCCAGGACTCGAGCCTGGGCTCGCTCGACGTGTCACAAGTGCAAAACTGGCAGCAGGTGACAACCTCGCCCGAGAAACTGAAGCTGCATCCGGGCAAGATGCACCCGGGCCTGGACCAGCTCGAGATGGACCAGCTCGACGTGGTGAACATGGAGGAGATCGTGCTCAACGCCTCGCAGGGCTGCAACTGGAATTTCGAGTTCAGCGACATCGCCTTCTGGCAGCCGGAGCTCGTGGACGTGCAATCCTGCTTCCAGCCCGGCGACTAGACTTCGATTCGAGCCTTCGCCTCGTCTCGTCTCGCGCCTCCTCCTCCTCCTCCTCCTCCTCCTCTTCCTCCTCCAGCCCGCCCGCCGTCGTGCGCTTTGTGTCTTTCTTTGAGCCGATCGATAGATAGATACACAGTGTGTGTGTGTGTTATGATCTGGAAGAGCATCGGTAGTGGGTTCTTCGAGCCTCTGTGAAGAAGAGGTCGGATTTAGACAACATATCGTCCTTGTGTAGGATGTGGCGCCTCTGTGAGGCGGCGGCGCATCCCCCCCTAGTAGGACGAGATGCCAGGATTTGCTTCCTAGCAAGGTGACATCTTAGAATCACCATCGTCTATCCTTTGTGAAGTGAAGGGTGTGATTCTAGGCTGTGCCCGATGAGACAATGAAGAAGAACGCCCATCAACAACGAGCCAACCATCCAACCGACGACCAGTCCCTGCATCGTTCGTGTCCCCGCGTAGGATCTCGACAATGTCTTTATGTAACATGCGATGTTTCCTTACGTAGATTAGATTAGCTATTTTGCTCAATCGTCCCTAGACTGATTGATAGTTCGTGAGATCGCCCCGTAAATCTGTGTACCATAAGCCCACTGCCTACTTCTGGTTCTGTTCCAGAGTTATGTATTGTTTTTCTAGCCGAGCTTTCTGGCTCGGCTTGCACAATTGTAAATTGGAAAATGACTCGACTTGAGCCACCAGGGTTGGCAGTTTGTACCAGAATGTCATCGAGGAACCTCACATCTAATCTGCCGCATTTTCGTGTTTCCCTCTGGATTGTGTCTGCTCGGTTCCTGTTGTTGCGAACATGTTCACTTTTGTTCACATTTGTCTCTTGCTCGGCGACGATTATGCTGGTCCTAGAGATGGAAGGCTCGAATATCACTATCTCTTACACTCTCTCACTCGCATGATTCTCTCGACCTCGAGTGGTCTCCGTGATTCTTTCGGTAGAGAGCTTCGCATTTTTCAGTATGATCTTATTTCTGCCACTGGATCTGAAAGTCGTGCGTTCGATGCGCTGTCTGGTTGACTGCTGGATTGGGTTCAGTGGGAGGTCCCAAATCATATGGGGAAAGGGCGGAGTACGGTTCGGAGAAGACGTCTTCCCGTCCCATGCCATGCCATCCCTTCCCCAACTTGTCTTCGACAAATGTCGATTTTAGAGTAAAAAATGGAGTCTGCCCCACCGAGTGGGTGAACCAAACAGCTGCGAGTGGGTCGCGCATGTAAGCATGGAAGCAACGAACGAGAATGGGTGTCTCTGTGGGTCGAGACAGAAACGCGCAAGCTTTCTCGATTCGTCCTGATCTAGGCCAGCCGGCCGGCCGCATCGGCTCGATCGAAGATTCCTCACTGTATCTCATACCCCACGACCCAGAGCATCCAGTCGTCTGGATCCGCCATCAATAAGGCACGTGATTAATTGCTCCCTCCCTCCCTCCCTCCCTCCCTTCTCTTTCAGAGCTCGGATCGAGTCGATGTCGAAAAGAAGTCCGAGGGTGGCGCTGCGCGGCCCCACGTCCTGGATCGGACAATGTTCCGTGTTCCACATTTGTTTGTCGACTAGATCCATGATGATGGCGTTGGGTGAGTCACACTCCACTCTCCTCTGCCCTTGCCCTTGCCCTGCCCTGCCGTGAGCTGCCACCCCATAGCCCACCACCGTGATCAAGACCCGTGATGGAGGAGCCCTCCCCCAACTGCTGCTGCTGCTGAGGGAGGGAGGGAGCGATGCCCGCGATCGGGTCGAAGCTTCGTGGCCAGAGTGTCGGGTCCTCCCTCCCTCGTCAAGGGGCCACCGCACCGCACCGCACCGTATCGGCCCATCTCCATGCACATCATCAGCATCGAATCGCAACGAAACGCACACGAGCCCGTGTCCGACTGGCGCATAAATCTTATGGCGGTCGAAGACTTTTTCGCCAACTCCACCCTCGCCTTGCTCGATTGCCCTTCGCCGCCCGCCAGGGCCCTTCGCTGTGCACCCAGACAGGGGGCCTGGCTTGGGAAGGCAGCCAAGTGGGGCCCCGCCCCGACGAGCAAGAGGAGAAGGTATTTTTCAACACCTCGGACGAATTCGCCCCCGGCATGTGGATCCAGAGTTGTGCCGATTAGTCAATGCGGCTGGTCTGCTGCTCGCCCTTCCCCGATCGAATCACATCGCTATATCATCACACTCGATTGTTAATTCTTTCGCCTCCGAGCGAGCTCAGGCATTTGTCGTACCCCGCTACTAGCGCCGGCCCGGCTCGGCCCGGCCAGGTCAGATCTGATCGGTTTCTGCGGTGGGCTTTGATAGCTTTCGCAAGCATGCACTCACTGCCCATCGCATCACGCCTGTAGCTGTAGCTTGGTCCGCAGCGAGTAACTAAATTATGCTGCCTTGTCTCCGTACTTGCTGATGGATGGATGGATGGATGCATCCACGACCAGGCCCAGATGCCCTGATAATTCTATCGGCAGCAAATGTTGGTACAAATCGTGATCTTATATCCTGTTTATGCCTCGTTCGCGAGTTTGTACCGTGGAGTCATTCGTGCTTTATCATGTACAGGCAAACCTGTACACGATAAGGTTTGGCTATGACGATTCGGCACTTAAGTAGGGCTCTGTGTAAACCACGACCTTACTTATGAGCTCATCGTCGTACTACTCGCTGTGTACAAGGTTTCCATGTATATCCAGTGTACGATGGACTGGATGTGATTGAACCATCGATCAACGACATTCTTGTCCTTTCTGGAGGAGGATGTCAACACTCTCTCTCTCTGTACTTGCCACCTCTTACACCGGTGTGTACAGTTAGTCGTCCTCCTGCGATCTGATGCTGTTTAGAACGCTGCAGTTAGTTGGTTAGCAACGATGTTCTGTGCCCAGGCCGCGCCATTGAAATTATTGCTCGTGATACGCATGGAGATCTATGCAGTTATCTGTGTTCGACACGGGAGAGACCGGAAACGTTTGAGTAGAATCGGAAATTGGATGGGAATCATCGGGCCCAATAGTGAAGCATTGGCATTGTCTTGCTCACTGTCAGGTCGAGTGCCATAGTACAACGCAGCATCATCTTGTCAAGGATGCCCATGTGGACGAGCAAGGTGGTCCACATGGTCTTGGCAGGGCACACCATTGACCCAACGGAATCTGAGCGAAACGCCCGACTTCAGACTGCACCTCCTCGCCACTGTAGTCGTCAGATACCATCGTTGTCTCTGTGCTCTGCTCTAGGTTAGCACGGTCATACAGGACATTCTCTTTTAAGTCCAAAATTTTGGTGTGTGCGTGTGGGAACACACACGCGAGGTGAATCCCATCCAGACTCAGAATCCTTTTCCCAGAGATGGAGCAGTGCTGGAATCACCTTATTAAATAAATCCATCGAGCTTTGTTCTGTACGTGAAAGCAATACCACGATCCGGGTGTAAGCCCTCCACCTTCACCGATCCCAGCCACAGATGGATCTCAATGAATTTCCAAGTGCTGGCTTTCGAGGGATTCTTTTCTCGAGCCCCAAGACGATTTTCGCGAGATTTAGTTGGATGGAGACAGGACAGACACCAAGAAATGAATCTTTCAGGGGATTTGGAGGCCATTTGTTGCTCTGCGTGTTTAGACTCCGAAACTCCACTCCACGTGACTTGGAGCCAGATTAAGAGTTGAAAAACAAGTCCGTTATCATGGACAGGAACACAAGCTGGAGCATATGACCTGTGTCTGAAAGTTCATGGAGATCGAACTCATGAAAGACGTGATTTTTTTAACTTGGTTTGTGACCGACATCCTTATGTCTTATATCCTGCATGTGGTTTCTATGCTGTATATTGATATTTTACGCAACGATCATGATTGGAGGAAAGATTCTCGCTGTTCACTTCCTCGATGTTGCATCAAGATCATGTCTCACGACAAGATCTGCCCATTCTCTCACTCTGCTCTGCTCTGCTAGTGCAGAGTGAAAGAGCATTTCCGTCTATGTTCCTAATCGCATGGCCATGCCTATTGGCTGTGATCACAAGCCTGCCTGGTGAATTATGTTCATAAACTGCTCACTTCAAGCTGCAACAGGCTCACGCAAAATACGGCTAACCGGCCTTGTTTATCGTTACCCTGTCTGACAGTAGTGCACTGTAATGGGACTTACCTCACGTCTTTCGCACTCCTTCAAACGTGATCGTTACTCAGGACGCCCAATCTTTTGAGCTTTTCCAGCTGCTTCAGTAAATCGAGGCCAAATGGTGCAAGGGGTTCGACAGATTATACGTTGTATCAGGACATTCTCTCCCATCTCACCCCCCGTCTGGTTCTTGCTGTAATATTCTCCCAGTCTTAAGGCCTCGTTGACAATACAAATTCATTCATGGTCACGACCATTAATTCTGTACATTAATTTATGGTACATGCATAAAATCGTTAAGTGAAGTTTGGGCAGCTTTGAAGTGCACGAGTTCTCGAGACTGTGTATGGAGTGACAACCTCGCATCTGCATGTCTGGATCTCTTACCACTCATTGATCCTACCGGATATGATTAGTTTTACTGCTAAGTGCAGTGTCTGCTGGGTGCGCATGATCTTATCACCTGAACTTACTGCACTTCATCGAGGCTGTTGTAGCAAGTTCCTCTCAGCTGATGCATTTGTAAATTCAAACCAGATTCGAGGTTGGAATCAAATCTGCATGCCTCCGATCAGTTTTCTTCATATCATCAATGTTCACTGGAGTCTCCCAGATCCAGGGGTTTCGAGAAGTGTTGACTTTCGTACCCGCACATATCGTACAGCTGCCTTTACAGAGTGTCAAGTAGCGACCCGGGCTTCCACATGCTACCCGTGTCGTCAACTTTTTTTCTTATGGATGATTCCGCGTCAATGGAAGATCTACCTCGGAAGCCTTCTCCTCGGAGATTGAGAGCTGGGAACTCGGTACAATACAATCTCTAGGTTGTGAACAGAAATTGCGGTAACAACTACTTCTTCTCACGATTATGTCGACTCGAAACCTAACTCCGTCAAGCATACTGAGCTCAACGTTGCGGGCTAACTGAGACTCCTGCCAGTGAAGTTCACTGAGTGAACTATCTCCGCACATGTTTGTAATTTAATCAACCTTCCTTCGACAGTAATTGGCCAGACGACGCAGCAAATCAGGTCAGTACCTGGGTTTGCGAGTGCTCTAAATCAGCCGTACTTGGCGGCTGGGAAGAGAAGCAGAGGTTCTACGTTCGTATCTCCCGGCTGGCAGCACTTTGCTGGAGGACCCTCGTGGATGAAGGATGAGCTCTAGACCAATGAAACAGCAATCCCTGTCCAAGAAGGACATGAAAACCTTTGCAATCTAGTCACTCAAGCAGAAATAAATGAGAAGGATGTTTCTGGACAGGTATCTATCTACTCAACAAGGAGTTTATTTTCTATTTGCTATTTTCACTTTATTACAGACCGTGTAAAATCTGGCAAATGCCAGGTTTCAGAAGTAAGGTAATTCTGGGAAATTTTTCTACTTATTTTTGGCGGTACCACTCTAATTTCACTATTTTTCGACCGGGGACTTGGGGATAATCCTTTTCAGCGTTTCGAATTGTTTTGCATGCATAATACCCGCAGGCTCGTTAGTGTGCTGAGGGGTTCATACTAGTCCCATTTGGAGAAGTCGCTTTGAAATGACGTTGTATTTTGGAACCGCATTGCACATAGCAAGTGCATGAACCCATTCCATGAGTGTGCCCATTCAAACAATACCATGCCTCGTTGAAGAGTGTGTTTGTCGAGTAACTTCTGGACATTCTGGTCACGCGGTTAGTCAACGAGCAGGTCACTTGTCGATAATGTCCGAAAGAGAAGAAGTAAGAATAATACACTTCCAAAGCGAGCTGTATTTTCGTACTTCTTTTCTTTCGTGTGCAACTTGCTCTCTCCTTCTGACTTCGAACTACCATAAATTTGGGCAAACATTTAGCGCGAAACTTGCTCTTCTGTTGACTTCGAACGACCAATTTGGGCATCTAGAAGCACACTGAAGGTTCGAGATCCGCAGGTCACCAGCAAATGCACTCAAGGGTTGTCTGGTTATCAAGCATTGCTACCCTAACTTCCTCCTCCCCGCCTTCCATCGTGCGCGAAAATTCCATTTGATCGTCTTTGTGTATTTGAATTTTGTCCAGATTAATTCTGGCAATTCTGGCGTCTAAAAAAAGAACGCCAGATTTTTCAGTCTGCTTTATCACCTTCCATACAAATGATCTTTCATCGGCACATGATAGACTAACTTCAGCGTCGAGTGTTTAAAAAATATTAAGAGTTGGAATGTCTTCAAATATATGGAGCATGAGGAATCGTTCAACCGATCTTCTAACAAACGTGTTGTTATAAGAAAAGGAATCGTTTTTTCAGAGGTTTTGGATCTCTTCACATCAAGCAAGACTTACCGTTGAAGATCATTTGTAGATTTTGCAAGACCCTACCTGTAATTAATATATTTCATAGCAAGTGTGTAGTAATTAGAAAAACTGAAGCTGTGCTTAGAAGTTTTGGCATGAATTACGCATTTGCGTCTTTAACTTCGGATAGTTGTGAACAAGATTGATTTTAGATGCTAGGTTACTGCTAGATATGGATTTACTTTAGTTAAACTGGTCATCGAGTTAGATGCTCACAGCTGTCATTGTCATATCAAAGGATTGTTTAACGCTCTACTCTACATGGTACAACCTACAGTTTAATCAGTAATATCTTCGACGAGATGAACAACCTATATTTGGTATCAGCTCTCTCCTGCATATTTTTTATGTGAAATTATATCATTTACCTTGGACAGCGATAAGAGCTGATAATGCATTTAGTCTCATTGGAAATATACTTATATATATATATATATATATATATATACATACTTGAAAATATATACAAAATTACCTATTTGACACCACGGGGTCAAAACATATAGTATCTTTGGCAAGTATTGTTTTGAATTATAAGAAATCGAATTTGAATGATAAGAAAGACATTTCCATGTAAATAAATCGTTGCAAACACTTAAAGTTGATGAAGTTAAATTTATTTTTTTGGTAATTTGTTGACTAAATTGTACTCTCTAAACGTTATAAAGCTAGGAAATTGAGAAAACTGTACTGTATATTGAACTGAAGATATTTTAGCCACTTTTGTTTGATATTTTATTTGATATCTTGGATGAAAAAATTAATTGTGATGAAATTATTTATTGAAGATCATTACTGATATCTTAAAATGGAGTTGTATGAAAGTTCTTATTATCAAGTTTTAAATCTTGAATGTTGTAAATCAAGTTTTTTTTTTTAAGTTTTAAATGAAACTGGCTGAAAAACATAAGCGTTGCCAGAAATATCCGTATAATTTGAATTATACGTTTGAATAATCGTTTTAATTACATCAACGCATGTGTGATAGTACATTTTTTGGAAATCTAAATATATTTCGAATAAAAATATGAGAACGTATATTCAGATGAAGTTTGGGATTGTTTAGAGCAACATATCATCATTTATTCTGGATCTTGCACAAGAAGTATGCATATCGTTCTTTGATACATATAAGTGGTTGAAAATATTTTAAAAAAAATTATGACCAAGAATCGAAAAAAAATGAAAAGGAAACATTGCAAATTCAAAAAAACTTGGAAATTTTTCGAAGTTTGGCAGAGATTGGAGAAATTGATTGTTAATTATTAAAAAAAATTTATTAAGCAGAAATTTATTTAGTAAGCTGAAAGTAAATGTAGAGTAAAAGGAAATATTATAGAAGACGATTCATATAAAGAGCTCAAGAAAATACTATACAGTCAAGCGCTCATTCATTTTTCAGAGCAGGATTATATACATGCTACATTGGTGGTGACGTAGACGTACAGATTGTGAATCATCTTGTCTAGCTACTCCTATGTAACTACATTAGGATTCCAAACAGAAGGTTGGATTTTAAAAAACTGCATCTTCATTTAGAGGTCTTGCAGTACTGTGTTGTTCTTCAGAGCTTGTTTGCTCATCACATCCCACTTACAAGCAATTTCACACTATACGTAATTGGTCGGAGTGAACCAACTCATACGAGCATGTATCTGAATCAAAAAAGACAAATCGTAGAACACTTTAACTTATTGAGTTCGCTGCTTTTCTAGTTACAAGGACTTTGACTAAGTACAACTTATGCCAAGTTGCATAGTTATTTTCTGGAGATGTAAAAATCTGGTTGAATGTATACAAAATGCGCATACAAAAGGGATCTCAAATCATATCACTGGATCTAACCACAGGGAAAGTCAATTCGATCAATGGCGAACGGCATGTGCACTGTCATCTCGTCCAAGTCATAACCATCCTTATCTGCATGGTAATCTCAATCCAAACTCTTGACCCACAAAGTTGCATCCCACGACTCTAGATGTACTCGCCATCCGATTGCATCTTCAGTTGACTAGGAATCTCGTCACATAATCCCATCGAAATGCCAAGAACGATAGCTCTCTCTCTCTCTCTCTCTCTCTCTCTCGCCAGATCATCTTCAGTCCACGTTTGATATCAGATCAAAGAATGATAAGTGTCGATTATTAGCACTCTTAGTTCATACGACACTATCGACTGGTTTAGTGTGGGCAGAACAAGTTTCATAATGTGTAAAGTAGTTCCCTTTGACAATTTGACGAGCATTGTCGAATGTGAACGCATCCCGGTCTATTTGGAACTCCCGCGCATCTTAGCCATTACGTTCCCACACGCTCGGAACGTTACATGCTTTGAACATGTATCATGAACGTGTACGCCAGCACTCTTCCATGGTACGCATCGGAGTTCTCTAACTATGTCTTTGGGGTAATATTTCTACCCTGTTTGTTCGGAGCACTTTGACCCAAAGCTCGTTCTGAAAACAAAAGACCTCTGCTATTCTATGAACTATGCTACTACACTCGCCAGCCCATCTCTCCTCTCTGCAGATCCAATCTCACCCATGCCTCTCTAGATTCAATAGCACTAATTTGTGCTGCACTACGAGTCATTGCAACTATGCATGGTTGTGCTACTGCACACATGAACTCTATGATATCTGCATCATACGATGTACAGGCACCAGCTCTAGAGGCCGAACTCGGTTGAGCTACAGCCACACTTGCTGTCTTTTGCTCTAAATGTTCCAGTGGATATGACAAGTACTCACTAGACTCAAGGGCTGACATTTGAGTACAGTCTATCGGCTCTATCTAACTGCTGTGTCTAATCCTACACTAAGTTAACTACTACATAAGTCGTGACAAACAAGAGCTTCATGAAAATGCATGGTATATGGTAAATGGTATTAGACCAAGCCCGGGGGACCCAAAGGGTCAAAAGTCATGGATGTACTTCTTGTGCATACAGATTATACCTATTGTGTACTACACATTATTTCGATAAACAGCTTCACTCGTGTTTCGATAACTTCAGTCTAGTTTTGTTGAAGATCATCATTTTTAACATACGGCAGGGACAAGATAGCAAGTGTGGCAACCTACAATCGTACCGGACCGAGGCTGCGTAGAATGATGGTATCGTTAGTATGGTTACCTTCCCAGGCATTAAAGATTTCACACAGGCACAGATCAATTTGACCAAATGCTCCTTCACGTTACTCTGTGTAAAACACTTAGAACGAAAGTAACGGTCAGTCCTTACTTGTTGCTTGCGTCTAAGGCAGCAAAACGTACATTGCTTAGCATCGGTCATTTGTTCACTTTATTTGGACACGGATCAGTTACTGTGGAGAGTTGATAATTCCAGAGACCTTATGTCGTCACAAAGTTCATTTGGGCAGAGTCCAGTCAACTCGACATCTGGTGTACCCCGTCTCTACATGACTTAGATTGCGTTTCAGCTCTCATTTTGTCTACTGGCTCTTCGAACTTCTTTCTGAGCTAACATTTCTTTGTTTCCAACTACCCTTGTTGGGTCTTGTGAGTGTAAGAGTACGTCCTATCCATGGTTTCCCCTCGAGTCATATTTTCTGCCTCGAGGTTCCGAATGGAGCTCGGTTGCGGTGTCGGCAATAGGACCTTGGCTTTCTCGTAGAAAACAGAGCGGCCAT
The DNA here is from genome assembly GCA_037833965.1 of Marchantia polymorpha subsp. ruderalis. Taxonomy (NCBI): domain Eukaryota; kingdom Viridiplantae; phylum Streptophyta; class Marchantiopsida; order Marchantiales; family Marchantiaceae; genus Marchantia; species Marchantia polymorpha. The sequence continues at coordinate 25,997,457 of AP031351.1, read as the reverse complement.
TTCATGACCATTTCATGACCAGCTACGTAGAGTGGACCTTACGACTAACAGCAAGTGGAAAGTGTCCATTCGGATCATCTGGCGATGCGCCACAAGACCTCTTTCCACGTTCCTGTCAACGCTTGTCGGACAGTAGAGAAACTGTATAGTTAGCCAAAGCGGGAGATATATCAGTGGATGTTGCTTCCTGATTAAAGATCTGGCCGTTTCAACCACACTGGCCAACATCAAAATACATGGGTGGCATCTCTCTTCAGCGGATTTGCTCGAGTAGCGATGAAAGAGTCAACACTAGTTGACAATAAGCCTCTACGAATGCGCAGTCTATAAGTGATGATGAGGTTCCAAGGCGAGTCCATCTCGGAGGTACAATACTACGCGAGCGTTTGATTCCTCACCTGAGTACTCGCTTGTATTTTCTCCAGTTCAGGGAGATTTATTCGCTTCACCGGCCATGGCAGTGATATAACATTGTTGATGTCTTATATTCTACAAATTACAGAGTTTAAGCTGCCTGAAAGTCACCGAAATCTTCATCTGGTCCGTCTATCACTGCTGTTTGACTGACTATATTCTTCCCCACAATATCGCTGCTGGCAGGCGAGGGGGTTCCTGGTATGGCAGGAGATAAGCCTCCTGATAGGGGTGACGGTGGTGGCGGTGGAGGAGGCACCAGGATAGGAACCGCACTACCAGCTGATACCTGCCTCATCAAGGTTGCTTCTGGCAGTGTCTCTTGTAATGACGAAAGATCCATTATCTTGCCAGCCTTCAAAGAGCCTCCCGGAGAGGTCTTGTTGGGCTGCACACAAGGACAAATACACAACATGGGACATGCCACGACGGCAGGTTACATAAACTAGCAGATCCAAATCGGAATCTCAGCGTTTGAACACTAAACTAAAGAGTAAGACTTTTGTTAACAACGTCAGAAGAAATCAACAATTACAGAGGCTTTCCTCAACAGCCTAATATACGACTTGATATCAGAAGACGAGAAACCCCATACCCCTAAGCCTGTTGAGGAACGAATATTCAGAAAAAGGAAAACTAAAATCCACTTCCGAGCTTCGAGAAATGATACAAACACGTTTAATGATACTACGTGCATTCTTGAAGTACCAAGAGGGCACAAACTTATTCACATCTTATGCATTATAAGCCACAATCATTTCTGCATTGTGAAAAATTTTCACTCACTGTTTTGATCTGCAGTCGGAGAGTCTCTCCCTCTTTCAGACTGTAATCCACCGAAGGTTTCGTTTGGTACTCTTGCTCCATCTCTTCAGCTTCCTTCTTCTTATTAAGATATCTGTGTCCGTCAAGATAACAAGACTGACTATATTCCAAATTGCGACAAATAAACTCGCACGGTGGTGCTGTTTAGCAAAACATCAAGAAAAACGAAGAGGAACCACACCCTGTTTGGTACAAGTAACAAACAAGACTAGGATGTACGCTGAGACCATACAAGACGGCACGAAAGCCATGCGACCCAGAGCACGATATTCCTCCTGAAGCAAATCAAGGACCCGTATTAAAGAAAGCAGACTTCCTTGGTCGCTTAACGATAATCACAAACTTCACGTCAACATCACACACAACCAGGTCACCTCATGGTTTAGCCCAAAAGTCATCTAACCGAAGAGAAAACGAAATCGAAGTAAGTACAGACGAGGTAAGGCTGAGTCCGAATGATGCCCTCAGCATGAACAGCAATTGGCTTCCAAACTATTAGGCTTCTGAGGGGATACTTCACATGGTCAAATATTGCAGCTTGAAAGTCATATGCTTGCGGCCTCTCACGAAGTCCAAGTCCAATAAATGCATGTCTTTTCTGCTCTGCATAAAACACGACAGTGGTGCAAGTCAAATACATCGGTCTCCTCTAGTCGGCTGAAATATCGAAACAATCAGAGCTGGAAAATTTTCAGCGCAGCAAGAAACAAGTGTACAGAATCACGTACTGCTGTTAGATGTGTCTTCTATGCGCAGTACGAAGAACCTGTGACCAAACAAAGGAAAAACCAAGAAATACGATTCTTCGTCAGTTATTCCATAAGATTTAAAATTTTACTTGGAATTTCTAAACCGGTACCAAAACACATGAAACTTAGCACTGACATCCCAGGCTCCACGACTTACTCGAAATGCAGCTGTAAGAAAAACCGTTCGCAGTGAAGACCTTATAAGTCTACATGCAGTCTACAATGGACTTCGAACGAAAAACGTGCAATTCCAGCGCATTCGTCAATGAAAGAAGGCTGAAGGAATTTACCAATCATCCTCTATCGTACTCAGCTTTTGGAATCATACCACGTTGACTATTAATGCAACTTTCAGATCACTGCTCTCAAGTTTCATGGACCTATATTGGATGCACTCACCTGCTACTGTCGATCACAGCCTCCAGAGGAAGAGGTTGATCTTGGCGCACAATCGCTTGAGCGTACAGTTCTCCTACAATAGTATAAATATCCAGTCTGAGAGTGGTATCACACAATGAAGGTTTTCAATCATTGTCAGTTGCTTTAAAGATTGGTATAAGAATACTTTCGGTGAGAGTAATGCCTGTTGATTTATCCTCCAGCTTGATGAAGCATTCCTCTCCTTTTGAAACTACTCTCAGAGCGCCCTCCCAGTTCCATTTGTTGATGTCCCATTCATCTGCTCTGCAAATAAGAAACTAACAACTTTCAGAAAAAATGCGGACCAAGAAACGAAAATTCTTAGAGAAGTCCTACTTCAACTTAAGCATTCACTTTCACCTAGGGGAAAAAAAAACGATCGCTCTGCACGATTCCGATGCTCGCTGCAAGTTCAGGTTTACCTATACGAAGCTGCACTCTTCCTCGGAGGTATCTGAGAAACAAATGACAAAGGGGTGAGACAACATATGTAAAGACGTGATACGCTAAGTTCATAACTGGCTTCGCTGTCAGAAGCAGAGTACCACTTTGAAATCATCGAGGACACTGCAGACAGAAAACCAAGCTCTTTAGACATTTGGAAGTTCTCAGGCAGATCTATTGGACATTTCAGATTGTGTCACTGAGAGCACGATCGGGGTGGAATGACGATGTCCTTATACAAGGATCGCTCGAAAGAGCCATACAGAGCGACAGTCAGACATCAGCCTTCAAGGTTCGATGGGTCGTTGACCACGAGAAATCTACTTGAAGGAAGGACACAATGATATCCGGAAATAACATCGATGATTACAGTGAGGAAAATCGTGAGTCTTCTCCGATTTCGGTCCTGTGGAATTTATCGTGAATATTACAATTCACTTGGATACGTTCAGCTTGTTGAAGCATAAATGGTAAAGAGTGGACTGCTGGCCCAGGCAAAAAGCAGGACGAATTTGAAAGATGGAAGGAAGCCAAAGTTCAACGGACGAGACGTACCAAATATACATAGCACTCTTTCACTTGGAACAGAACCAACTCGGCGCTCTCCTCTTCTTCAAGTTCGCCGTCAGATGGCGAAGGCAATGCTTCGCTCACCTTCAGATCATCTCGACCCATGGCTTCAAATCTGATATCAGTTCATCCGTCTACTTGCTGCTGCTGATCGCCTTTCGGCACTGGCTTCTGCAGCCTTCGCGCTACCAAATCCCAGCCTCTACAATCGCTCAAAGCTCGCACCGAGCAATCTGCCACTGTTCCAATTATGATTCTTCTCTTCACATAGCACAAGTTCCAAGTCTTCTGCCCTCCTCCGGCCGCCCATCAAAATCAGGACCGAAGAATAGGTTCCAAGTGCTCCATCGACATCGACCTGCGCAGCGTAACCGAGGAAGAAGGTGCTGCATTTGACTCAGCTAATGCCATAGTGACCCTCATGCCCTACTGCCCTCGCTCTGGCCCCAGAATCTGTAATGTCGCTCTAAGCTCAACTGATTTCGTAGAATCCCAGGGTTTATATTCAAGGGGCTGCCAAATAAATGAATCCTTTATATGAAAGGTGCCCACCAACATTTATTACTTTCGTACACATATTCTAATACAGCGTACATACGACCGAACTTCATGCGTTCAATCTGGAATAACAGTCGCTCCTCCTCTTCTCTTGTCGTACGAAGGGGTTTAGTGGAGAGGCAGAGTCGTACCGAGGTAGAAGAAAATGGTTACCATCGTGCAGAAGTGGCTCTCGAGTGTCGCAGTGGGGTCCACAAGGAGATGGATCGCCATGACAAAACTGACATTTCTTCCTGTTTGCAGGTCAGATTATTTCAACAATGATCTTTATTGACATGGGAGACATATCTCACGCTCCTCATTGCTATGTATAGAGTTTAACTCTTTGTTACTATAGAGTTGGAATATAGGTTAGCTTATCATTACGATCAAGAGATTCCGGTACTATGTTAAATATCGTTTCAATCTGTATAAGTTATTGCATATAATGTGTTATGTAACATGATTACTATTTGATGATAATTATTATGTAATCCAATTTACTTGTAATTACTACTGAAATATATATATATATACATGTTTTCATATATGTTACTTATTTGATGAATTTAAATGAGAAAAATATTCAATAAAATTGAATGGAGAGAAAATATAATTAATTTTGATGTAGATGAATATATTCACAAGATAGTTTTTTGTAGTAATTTTGATCTTTTTTAAAAAATGATGTATTATGGTCTAACATTATATGCAAACTACAATCATAAGATCAAATAATAAATAAATAAAAATATTTTTATTTTTTATTATATTTTAACCTAAAGTAAAATTTTTAATTATCACACTATATATTCACAAGAATATTTTTTTATATAAAACAAAAATATATATCAAAATTTCAAATCATAAATCTGATTAGTGAGAAATTGATTACTTTGATAATAGATGATAGCTAATTGAGTCTAAATGATGAGCTAAATTAAACTTTTCATTGAATATTGCATCAAACAATGAAACTCAATCAAAATAATATTCTAAGATAAATCAAATTGTATAGTAATTTTGTGAAAAGTTTTGACGTTCTTGCTAACAATTTGAAATATATGCTTTGAAAAGTTCACACATGGGGGATTAAAAATATAGATTTTTAACATTAAACAATGTTTTGTTGTACAATATTAATTTGAAAAGAAATATTGAGATTCTAATTTATTCATCAAATTAGTTACTAATTAAATAGAAAAACATATAACATTCTTCAACAAGAATAGATTTGTGACTGGCATTCAGATGTTTTTTTTCTCGAAAGCTGGTAGTGGTCTAGCAAAATTATCACCAGAGAAAATAATTTTTCAATAAATAAAAAATAGAAAGAAAATAATCATTATATTGACAACAAAACAATGTAATCACTACTTGATGGATAAAAAAATTTGTGGTGAAATATTATCATGAAGAAGAATTTTGTTTGATAATTTAGAATGTTTTTTAAAATGAGTTAAATAAATAAATATAACAATTATGTATGTGAACTGCAACTACCATATTGCAAATGCTGTCATGCAAATGTCATGTATTAATGACGTTGCAAAGATTGAAATTCAAACCAATTGATGAAATTAGATTACATAAAAAAATGATAATTTTATGGAAAAATTGCAATTAGAAAAAAAATATTGTTTGCAACAACATAGATAAATTTTACATCATTTAAAATTGCATATGTAATTTTATCAAAAGTTTAAGAAACAATCATTGAGATTAGGTGAAAGTTGAAAAAATTCTAAACAATTTAAAAAATATATATTGTTGATCCTAAATACTAAAAAATGCAAAAAATTAAATTCAAAACGATTTAATTTATTAACAAAAGAATTAAACATAAAATTTTTTGGTTAGTTTAATGCAAAATAAAGATTAATTATTATGTATTTTTTTGAAAATTTTTATTAATTTTTGAATTTTGTAGACATATTTTGTAAATTAAATATATTAATTGTATTATTTAAAAATTATTTAAAAATTGCAATTTTTTTCAATTATATCTGAATCTAATTTTTTAAAAATCGTGGTTTTTAATTATTTATTATAATGAATAGTATAATTCATTTCATTATATTATTTACAAAAAATTTTGTTTTTTATTTTATGCAAAATTAGCAATATAAATATTTTAAAATTCTTAATAATATTAAATAAAAAATAGACTTATGTTTTGATTATTATTAGATTACAACAAAAGTGAAAGAATTTTTAACTTTATAAAATCTTTTATAGATCAATTTTTCTATTGCATCTCAAGGATATATAGATTCAAGAATGTTATAAACATATTTGGAAAAAATTTCACCAAGACACAAATTTAGCCCGATTGCTGTTGGCAATCGGGCTAAATTTGTTCAACAGATCACACAAAACACACAACAGAATAACAGAAAACACACACAAACAAAGTGATTTTGGTGCTTTGTAAAACTAGGAGCCTTTTCCTATGTAAAGCATATATAGGTCTGATCATAATAACACATGACCACGTACATGCCATGCACGATCCTAACTACTTGGACGTATTACTGCATGAACGCCACAGAACTTGCTCCACCTAACGACTCAGCGCAGCTAGAGTGAGAGAACCAGTTACCACTCCAACAACTTGTGCATACGGCTAATTATGGCAGATTAAAAAAACAAATAAACAAGCTAAATTATCTAACAATTGCTCTCAATTAAAAAAAACAAAAATATTTATCAAAGAGGAATTAATTTTTATTTTATTAAAAATTAATTCAAATATGATTATTTACAATAAACTTGTCTATTTAATATTATTCCACATTCAACACCAAGCAAAATTACATGATTTGTACTGAAGTAATATTTTAGATGCTTAGATATGTTCCTTTTTCTACTCTCCTTTGGTCTCTATGGACTCTTCTTGTTTCATCACTCTCTGCTCCGCCATGCTATATTATACAAACATGGAAGCATTACTATGAATTTTTATCAAGAAATTTCAAATTGATTGATAAGATTGTTAAAATAATAATAATATATATATATATTTGTAATATTTAAATATTTTATCAATATATTTTACCTTTGATAATATATCTCAATATTACAAAAAATTTAATTATTTTCTTATTTTGTTAATAAATTTTATCAATCAATCAATTTCAAATTTCTTGATTAAAATTCACGATAATTCTTCACTAGCACAAGCACATAATGAATTACAATTATTTTCAAGTTTTGTTGAAAAAGATGTGATCATTTGTGAATAATAATTGATTTCAAAAGTGAACAAATTCAATATTTCTGTGATGTTTTATTAAACATTTATAGTATAGAACAAAAACAGATGAAAATTGCTGATTTTATTAATGCTGATTTGCATTATTCAAATTCAAATGATACTTCACAACTTGATGTGAAATGTTTGATATATCATTTTTTATGATCAGCAATTTTCTAATCTAAATGTTGATTTTTCTAAGCTGATTGTGACATATCATTCAAATTTTCAAACAACTTGATATTTATTGTAATTTTGAAAAATATTTTTCATCATTTATAATAAATATAAAAAAAACTATAAGTTGATATCATATTTATTTTCAATCATTAAAATTTGACAGTAAAATTTTACTAAATAAAAGTTGAATTAAACATAAGGTTGATTTGAACTATGAAATTACAACTTAGTGCTTTACATAAATAACATTGATATTATAAAATTCCCAAATTATGTTTATTATGCATGACATTATGAAATATTATGGGGCAAAAATCAATATTTTGAATTGAGATTTAATTATTAATGTAGATAATTATTTAAACAAATCATATTCAGTTTTTCAAATATTGTTTTAAGCATAGGCCTTTGTGAGATATTTTGTTGATATCAAATTCGTAGTGAGTACAATGCGCACAACTTGTATTTCTTTTGAAACTAATACATACTCTTAGAATTAGTAAGAATTCAGAGTTCTCTAGAGTGTGATTTTTATTTTCTGTCATTCGTGGTGTTTTGATGTCAATCTTGGTGTAAGACATGCTCTTTTGAATAAATATGAAGTCAAGAAAATGCAACACGCCAAAATACTCAAATTTGATGAATTTTATTAAATGGCTTTGCACTGTACTTTCGTCCGTGATAATGGATTTTACATCAGAGTCCGCAGTTCTTCTCTCACCGCGTCATATCCATCTCATGTATTGTCCATAAATGAGCTTCGTGTCCATGTAGTATTGCGCATTTTATTTTAGCCAATGCTAGAGTTTCATAACAATCAAAATAAAAATCTATTTGCTCAAATAATAATTGGAGAAGATATTTTACTTGGCGTAAGTTTCTTTGACACAATGATAGGTAAGAGCAATAGCCATGATAGTTCAACATAAATGACTCCTACACATTTTGACATACTAACCTGCTGTGATGATGCTTTTGGGTCATCAACAACTTTTGCGGTTTAAGCCAGAAAGCCTGGCAGTTCTATTGTGCATAACTTAGGAAGACGTTGTCTTATGTCTTTATTGTACGAATCAAAAAGATTGAAGGATTTATTGACATTGTCCAGGAATATATCAATATGCACACTTCCGTACGAAGCATTTCAGTAAGAGTATTAGGGAACTCCTCAACGTGTTTGATCAGCTCTGATAGATGGTGACAATGCTTTCCAATTCCAAATTTCAAACCAAGGCAAGAACACAACCACAACCGACCGATCAGATTTGTCCTTAGCCACTGACTGACTGTGGTATGAGCCAATATCCAATTTCTGATGAAGTCAAGCTCCAGCTCCGCCTAGCCAAACCTCCATGTGCCCTTTGGAAACTGCCAAAGGCTTGTACTCCTCATGCTCTATACATACGGGTCGATCGCATAAGAGGTCTCGATACTCTTGCCTTAGCTTCTCAGTCACATTTGATCTTAGCAGCTGCAACAACTGGTATCCACAGTCACGGTGTGTAAACATCTTTAGTTAGTTAGAACTAAAGTAGAGGTTACTCTAAATGTTGATATAGATACTTTAGTGTGCACTAGTCATAGCTGCGACGTCAGCTATCCGCGCGCTTGGTTGGTAGAGAGTGGATGTGTTTGTTGACAGTGTCACGTTAACAATCTGTGTGCTTGTAGGTAAGGATTGAGTGTGTTTGTTAGTGTGTTAGTTGGGAGCGCCACGTCAGCGATCCGTGTGCTTGTTACGCTTATCCGCCACGTCATCCATCCACTATGAGTAGGATGGATGGTGGAATAAGATCTTATCTCTTTGGACTCGTTCGTGAGAGCTATATAATGGATAGGTGAACCATTGTTGGTATTTTTCATCTTTAGAGTTTACGTTTCTATCTTCGAGTGAACAACTCTCATATTCCTAGTGTTATAGTTCTTCAAGAGGTTGAGTAACAATTACCAAGAGGTGAAGACAGAGAAGTTGAAGGCTCTTCAAGATTTGAACGGAAGAATGGTGAGAGCCTTCGGGAGCCATACACTCTTATGTGCCGTTTGATCTCGGTTATCCATGGTGTGACTAAGGCATAGGCTGTCCAATATTGGTACCGCATTTTGGACAGAGATTTGCAGAGGAGGGTACGTGATGCTACCCTCGTGAGCGATGCGTCATCCACATTAGCCCACGTGTTCGCTTTGTCTCAAAAGATTGAGCTTAATATAGTGAAGGAGAGAGTGGTGATGTCTTCGTTTAGTAAGGACACGATCATTACTTCTCGTGTCCAGCATAACACCGCACAGTCTCGTCCCACTGGTGGTGAGAATCGTGGAGTTTAGGCACGACCTTAGTTAGGTCACAGAGAGACAGGTGCGCGTGCACCATTGTCCTCATTTTCTAGTCAATAGTAGGGACCAACGTGTTTGACATGTGGAGGTAGTCACATGAGGAAGGATTGTACCCAAGAGGCAAGAGGACGAGGTTCACAAGTAAGACCTCAGTTGACACAAGTTGTCTGTGACCATTGTGGTCAGGCGGATCATCCTTCAGAGCAATGTTTTAACCTTCATCAAGAGTTGAGATATGGGGGTAGAGGTCGTGGCAGAGGTGCTCCACGAGGCCGAGGGGGTTGAGGTGGTAAAGGTGTTGGTGTAGATGCCACCGGACGGCCCGTAGTGGGTGCTATTCATACCACAAAGGCCGCTATGGCTACTCGGATTGAGAAGTTGGAGCAGAGGCTTGCTGCCATGGCTAGTTCTGGAGCTGGAGCTTCCATTTCTCACGAAGGAAAGGACTTCTTTTATTTGGCAAGTGTAGCCCAGGTTCAGGCATCAGTTGCAGTGACGAGAGGTGCTGCTTGTGCTTCAGAACCACGTGGTGCGACTGTGAAGTTAGACCCTAAAAGGGATGAGGATGTGAGACAAGCTAGGCTTCCCCAGTCATTCTTGTTGTCAGAGGTGGGGAGGACTTCATCCATCATTCCTACACCACCTAGTGATCCGATAGTGCAAAATGAGGCATTTACATCACATGTTGTGAGCGCGGAGACATCATCTAGTGCAGCAATGCGGATGGCTACTTCGGTAGTGAGATCTCCACTATTTTCAACCATAGAACTAATGGCCTCCGGGGTTGATGTGGCTCTTGTATTTTGTGTAGGAGTCACGTTGTGTGAACGTGGGAGTGTCACTGCTACAAGTGCCAAAATACGCGAGGATATTGCTGAGGAACAATACTTAACGCATACACTAAGGGTTGAAACAACTTGGCATGCGGCAACGGAAAGGATGGAGTTTACCATCACGGCCCGCCATTGATCCAAGAGTATTGTCCATGATGTGTGTATGGTGGACAACCGGAGTGGTTTGTTTTGCTTGTTGAGTTCTACATGATAGGTGTATGTGCCAGCCAGAGTTTTGCTTGACTTTGGCGCACAGCCCTTGATGTTGTGCAAGGTAGCTTGCATCAGTTTGGAAGTTCGGAGATCCGAGTTGGAGCCTTGTACATTCACAATCCAGACATCACTTGGAGGTGCCAGTGATAGGTCATACTTCATGACCAAGGAGAGCGTATCAGTGCAGTTGAGGCATGATGACGCACGTGATAGCTCACAGCTTGGAGTTCGCGTTGTTGTGACGTCAACAGAATCGGATGATGTGCTTGTTGGAGGAGCAGTCTTGTATCCGATGGATTTTCAAATGAACTATTAGACAGAGAGAGCTGCCTATTGTCCTGGTTGTCAGTCAGGTGATGGACGTATGAGCGAGCTACCTGTGAGATTTGTTTCTGGAGCTCGATCATTGGTCTCGATTACCCCACTAGCAACAAAACCGTCACATACATAGGTCGAGCCCAACCCACTTCAAAGAGACTCCATGTTGACGCTTACAAGCAGTTGCTCTATTCTCAACGCTAGAGGCTCAACTCGAAGAACGTCATTTCTTCGAGTCGTCGGGACTCTATAGTCTCCAGCGAGCGGTAACCTTAAGCTCAACATCTAAATATAGTAAGAGACAAAACTACATTATAGCATGCTAAGAAGGTCATGCTTGTGAGGCTAGGAGCAACTTGTCTACTATGAAGATGACTAGCTTCATTCAATTCTAAAATTATAGCGTTTTCTCTTTAATGATCAATGTAATGTGTATTAGATAATTTTGAACTATTCTTGAACCTCCCATTGGCCAAGCTTCCGTATTCTCGTTAGCTAAATATGGTCAAATGCTAAGAAAAATATAAAACCAAATTCTTAGTTTGATTTATAAAAGATATATAAAAAGTTAAACGTAGCTAACACCCAGTTGCACTTCTTTCGCAAATAGTATTAAACAAGATGCAAGATGAAAAGAACATTTGAAGAAATATAGCGAGAAAATACAAAGTGCTTTATGCTAGCTTCTTGTGATATCTTCTGGCACAATTGACCAAATTGGCTTAAGTCTGGTCTTGAAAGACCAGACTTAAGCATATCATATCAAACAACATCTAGACTTTAATATTCTAATCTCGATTGAATGGGAGGGTACTGTTTGTAGCGCAATTACCAAAATCAATCCAAATCTATAAACACCATAAATTGATAGTATAGCTTGAAAGAAGTATACCAAACCATGTTGCAATCTTTTAGCTTTCTCATTATCTTAAGTATCTTCATACTGTAAGTATGAAGATATTACTTACAATATGTAAGCTTTATGTAATATATCATCAATTGATTATAAAAATGTGGAAGATTGTATTTTTTTTTTGCCACCACAATATGAACATTTACATAAATAATTCAGCATCAAAAGTCGTAAAAACCTTTGTTGTTTGTATCTCTTGTTAGTTGTTGTCGGTAAATTTTGTAGTCAATTCATTAACAATATATGATTCTAGATATTAAACGAAGCAATATGAACAGATTTTGTTAAAAAACATAGGCTAATATTGAATAAAGATATGTAGGTTGACTTTCTGTAATACTTATATATGCAAATTGACTCTCTCAAATTTTTTTAACTTTTCGTGCGAATACCTATCATCATACAATATATATCACACACATACACATAAAAAACAAGAGAATATACATACAAAAATGTTTCACAATTTTTTCGAGTGAAAATCTCAAGAACTCACCACTAGCATGAAACACGAATCTCATATAAAGTCAAACAAAACTCATTCCACAATTAGTAGAAATCAGGCCCATGCTAATGGAATACCACAACTAATCCACTGAGAGCTATTCCAACGCTGAAGGTTCAGTAGTCACTCCATTAGAGTCTCCAACTAGCAGGCACTAACTTAGTATCATTCAACTAAAGTAAAACCTACTAACTAATCACAACACTTATAAACATGAAAATATTGTTTTTTCTTCAATATGAAATCTTCACATCATTTCTGACACGTTATTAGTAAAAAAATAATTATGGATAAAAATACCTACAATATTGAAAACAATCAACTTTAGAAAATATTGAAATCATGGTGGAAATTTCTCAACGAAGAATGCTTGTTGATGCTACCTATGACTAAGTAAATCTAACGCCTCCTAGTGAACAGTGTTTTAATTCATGAGAGGATGATCATCCGCATAATCATATCGGCAGCAAGTAAATAACAAAAAAAATCGGAAGATCTCATAAGTATAACAAGATATAGGTAGAAACTAGTTTTCGTAGTATCACAAGAATGCATATAACTTGTTTATTATGTCCAAAATATCAAAATTAAATAATCTATATAATCAGAGAAAATTTCAAATAATTCAGTTCTTTTTCCATATATATTATAATTTATCAATATTTATAACTAAATAATGATAGGCATAAAGTAAAAAAAAAGACAACAGAAGTTCGTCAGACATGGCTCGACGTACCATGCAAGGCCACAGCAAGATGTAACTCAAAACATGGCACTTGGGGTGGATTTTGTGCCCATTAAATTACATACTGTACTACGAAGAGTATGTACAGGTCGAGTGAGCAGGGGGTTTCTCGAGCAAAAGGCGGTTTCTCGAAACAGGAAAACCACTCGAGAACCTCTGACGCGTGTCAGATAGAGAATCGGCCCAAGCTGTCCAAGCTGGAGCTGTCTTGCCTAATCGGGACTTGGACAAGGCGCCCAATTAGTCCGATTGGGCTCGGGGTGGAGTCCGAACGGTATTGTGCGCGATCAGAGCGAGATGCCTAAATTAGCAGTGGCAGCGGATTCCAGTCGTGCCGAAGAAACCGAGAGCGGGAGCGCAGCCATGGCCGCGACCGAGACGGCAGTCGGAGGACGATGAATCTGCGGTTCGAATGATGTGAGCTGAAGGAGGCGCCGAGTCTTAGTCTTAGTCTTAGTTCGGCAGACAAGCACCCGTCGCCTCTGGACGGCATTGTGGCGGAGGCGGAAGCGGAACGACGACGAAGAATCGTGCAGCCAAGAATTTTGGACGGAATTGCATTCGGTCATGCTCCGCGAGAGAATCAGAGTGAGAGTGAGAATCAGGAGGAGGAAGATTGAGGAGCAGTTTTCAGGAGACCAGGACCGGAGCGGGGGATAGCAGAGTCGAGGAGGACGTTTTCAAGATTTCCGAAATTATATATTTTTCGATAATCTTTCCCAGTGCTCTCTAGAGATTTCTTCATGCATTCGCCGGCCTCTCAGCGTGATTCGCGTTGACCGCTGCGATCGCGGTCGGGTGTGGGCATAATGTCAATCCTCACGAGTTACGGCAGCAGTTCGAGTTCCTCTGCGTGCTGGCAGCTGAATTTTCACTCTGTCCCGCGCGCGGTTACTCTTCTATCCGGAGAATCACCTCGCACCAGCCGCGTCTTCGGTAGTAGGAAAATATCAAAAGCTCGATTGACATCCACTGCCTCGAACGGTAGAGACATTCTTCCGGATATACCTATCTAGTTCAGTTTGATTTTCGAGCTTAAGCATATTCATTCGCATAACCTCGACTGGCATGCTCCGGTCGCTGCACATTTGCTTTATACAGACTGTCTGCTCAGAGTGGAATTTCTGATTTTCTGCTCATCGTACTCAGGAGAATCTGTGGCGATTTCGAGATTTTTCTTTCTTCCCGTGATAGTTTTTTAATTTCTCTTTCCACTTTTCAGAATGTATAGCAATTCCAGTCGATGATCTCAGAAGGAAATTATTGTAAACACTGTTTAGAACTTGACACTCCTACCTTATACAGAAGCATTCTTCCATGAGAGTGGTGGTAACAGGAGTGGTCTGATCTTCTCCTTCCTGCACGCCTGGTCTTTAAGTGGCTCACCTGTTAGTGTGTATGTACCAGAAGTAGGAGAATCGCGTCAAAAGCACCCTACTTCCTGAAACAATGAGCCATTATGAATCAGCGTTCTCAAATGCAAATAATCCCTCTCAGTTGTTCTGCACATGTCGAGTGAGATTGCTAAATATGCGTTTCTGGTCATACTCCTGCATGTGGTTGAAGTCAAATTAGGTCCAGTTACTCTTTTTCCATCCAATGAATAAATTGAGGTAGCGAAGATTCACGCTCTTGGAGAGAAGGAGTTGCTCATTTATGTTCTCTGCCGCAGATGTCAATGCCAGCGGTCATTACAAGCGTTTGGACTCAAGCGTTTCTAAAGCTTTTGATTCATCTCCGGCTCCTTTTAAATTTCAGACTGGTGGATGTCTTGGCATTTGCAAGAATTCAGTGAGGAAAGTATTTGCCACGGGCAATGGAAAATTTTATTTTGTTCTGAATATCAAGATCAAGAGAGGCCTGGTCATCAAATGCTCAGTGGATGTTCCTGTTCCCAACTTTGAGCTCCCTGAATCAGATCCGGTCAGCAAGATCAATGCAGAGCAATCTATGAACCCAAGTACTGGAAGTGAAACCAGGACAGATGCGCAAGTTCGACATAAAGCAGCTTTTTTTGATGTGGATGGAACTATTACCCGAACAAATGTGGTACTCGCTTATCTGGCTGTTCGTATGTCGGAGCTGTCCTTCTTCATGAAATTTGTTTGGGTTCCCTGCTTCGCAGTACTGTGCATTTTTTACCTCCTCGTAGATCATTTTGATCGAGCCACCTTCAATCGAATTTTCTACTCCAATCATTATAAAGGACGATCAGCTGATAGCAAGAGCTCAATGGCTGCTCTCATTTACGAACGTTATTATAAGCCGAGGTGAGTTCCTCTCCAGCAGCCTCTTGTGACCTGATTGCAGTACAATAGACGACAATTGTCTTGATAAACTCCAAGTTATATGAGCCGAGAAGATAAATTTGGAAGCTCGGGATCTGACGTCGACGCCAGGTTCAAGAACATCCGCTTATACATCAGGTCACAATAATCATAGCAACCTCGCTGGACTCCACATCATTCTTATCAGGAATACTGTGGAAAGATCAAACGCCGGAATAACAGCGCCATTAGCTCTAACTGTGGGGCTGTCATTTTAAACCATGAAACTGTTACCTACTGGCGGAAAGAAGTCTGTTGCATTGACTTGAATATTTTCGGTTTCCCTGCATGCCTTCGCCTATGGCCGAGATTGCAGTGCCAGTCCAGATTTTAGAGATGATTACGAGAAGTAAAGCCTTCGAATGCCGATACAGTGAAGCAATCTCTAAGAACCTTTTAATATATGTAGCAAGAGAGTAGCTCTTTGGACTGTAATAACTAGTGCGTACACCGAGCGTTATCACATTGAGATTAGTCACAGCCAACGAAGTTCAATTGATGAGACGATGCCATTAGATTTTCTTTTGCTTCAGCAGCATTGGAGAGAGCTGGGCGTCAGCTCAGTAATAGCAACTTTCTTCTGAGTGGAGAAACAGGGATGGTCGTTGGTTTTCACGTTGAACAGGATATTCGCTGGCGCTGTGGAACATATAGCAGTGTTGAAGACCTTGGGCTACCGTATCGTTCTTGTGACTGGTGCCCTTGATTTCCAAATTGCACCACTGGCTCGGGATATCGATGCAGGTATCAGCATTTATCCACTCGAACTTCAGATGTTGCAAGCTTTTGTTACAGTATTATTTATTATGGACTCTCTTGTCGCAATCATCTATCCATATCCTAGACACGAAGATCAGATCGCCTGTAGCGTCCAGATCTAAAAGTTTGATGCCCATTGATGCTCTATGGAATGACAGATTTTGTATATGCTGCCGAGTTGGTCGAAGAAAATGGCAGGTTCGAATCTTTGTCTGAACTGCGTACCTTTGAATTTCGTAGCACCATTACTGTCTCTGGCAATTCGGATGTTAATCCGCTCTTATCCTGGGAAGTCAGTATCGCTGTCATCTCCTGCTGTTACGCGTGCTCTCTCGTCCATTACGAGGGAGCATGCAGGCTGAGCAGCCAGTACAGATATTATCAGACCTGAAATCTAGCATTCGAGCTTGTCCTTCCTTTTGTAAATATTAATACATAAATGAATATGAAACATAAATCCTTTTGTATGTATCTATCTATCCATCGAAGTGACGAGAAGAATATATTTCCAGGCACTAATCTCCAGATTCCAGATTTGTTTCATTGTTAAGAGGCTAAAAAGTCATCCGGTTCAATCAAGATCATCTGATGAACTCGTGTGCAGCAAACCCTGTTCCATCTTACAGCAAATACTCAGTAGAAGGTATCTAAGTCTGAACCGGCACCAGAGTCCTGCTTAGGTTAGAACTGTTGTTTCCGTCCCATCCTCATTCTTCCCTCGTCCTCACACTGGTTGGTCACTTGCGATTCAGATTCACCGGAGAGCTGAACGGAATGGCAACCAGCAACAGTGAAAAAGCCGAGCGCGTACTCGATTATGCCAAACGATTTGACGTGTCTTTGGAAGACAGCATGGCCTTCGGAGATAGCATCGCTGACATTTCGATGCTGGAAATGGTAATGTCGACAATGCAGAGACTCCTCAATCAGTCGCTCCTCGCATACCAGTGGTCTAATTTCGTGACGCGTGATAGTTGTCCTCGTTCCAAACACCAGGATCTGACGAAGTTGTTGATGCCAGTACATCGTCTTCAAATGTGTCGTAGTTTCTGAGCTCGGTGGTGCTTTGTCAATGACAGGTTGGGAGACCTCATGCAGTGAATCCCGATGCTCGCCTCCTTGCGATTGCCTTACAGCGAAAATGGACTGTCCTTGTCTGGACTCTACAAACGCTCAAGGCCACTTCAACTTCCACCGTTCCCGCCTGATCGCGAACATCATACCAGAAGGAGTTTGGCTCTCGTCCCACAAGCCCAACATTCGAAATGTCCAATGACTGAAGGTGATTGTTTGACGCATACCAGGACACGCAGATTCCTTCTAAACATCACAAGAGAGACTGCCAACCGCCCATGATGGCTTGTCCGGACAACAAGAGTTTCAGCCGAAAGCAGAGATCAAGTTCTCCTACCCCACCTCCCCAATTGAAAGCATTTGTCAGGTGTACGCCATTGTCACTGAGAAACGCAAAGCCTGTTTCACATGGGACGAGTACCATGCGTACTCACCTCACCTCACCTCACCTCACCAGCTGCTGTAGCCTCTCCTCTTGTTTCCCTTCCGTCAGTCCCGGATCCCAACTCTCATCTCCTCCGCCGAATACAAACATCCCGGAATGCGTTACTGACTTATTAACCCAGGAAGGACACCTGGTCTTCCCGTTCTCGGACGAGCTTTCGGGCAACCTTTGAATTCTATTGTCTGTTCCACGACTGTGAAAGCTTTGTTTGCTTCAGTAGCATTGACCGTGCGTTTGGGTCTACGCGAATAAAATGTTGTGATTGCGGACGGGCTCAGGACTTCTGAATTTGCATCTCGGAGTGTAAGCGTCGTGGTGTCCAGTGCAGACATTCTCAATGTCTCAACCACAGGCGCTTCAGTTAGCTTCCAGGGTGGCGAGATGTAATAGAAGCTGCTTGTGTCGAGTCTAGGCTTTCTTCGTTCTTAATGTCTTTTGATTCCTAGTCCTGAATTGCAGGAATATGAGAATGTCGAGATCACGATGCGTGAGGTGGTTGTTGGAGAGTCAACAAGCTTCTCCGTAGAATTGCTCTAGCGAAACTGATGTAGGCGTTGGTCACGTGGACCCAAGCCTGCGTTTGGCAGGGTTTTGAATGTAGTAGGAGGAGTAGGAGTAGTAGCTGTGTCCTGATGGCCGTGAGCTCATTGTTTACTTCCTCTTCTCTGCATCGGAGATCGTGACTTGTTTTATTTGCATGTTCGAGTCGCAAGGACAGTTTTTGGTAGGTTTGATGCTGGTGCAGACAAATTCTGACACAAGGTATGGAGAACCTCCCGTAAAGTCTCTGTGAGTGAGAGACCTATGTCTCGATCCCGCCATGGATGGTGCGTGCATTGATACGGATCGTCTGCGGTTCCTAGCGGCGACGACATGCATGAGTCCTGCAAATGACTGAGACATCTATCTACTCACTTCACGTCTGGTATGGAGCATGAGTCTGAACTGAAGAGCTTTGTGGGATGGATGGTGGACCCACTGGGACATCTGGGATCTGAAAGGTCGATCGAACCTACCCTCCGTCGTTGTATGAAAACAACTTAATCTCACATCATGGGCCTGAGAATTTTGAATGCCTACGCCATTGTAAGTGCGGAGCACATCGGTGCACCGCCAGCAACGAAGAACTTCTCGCCAACAAAATCCGACCCGTGCACCTTACGAGAGAACCCTAAACCCCGCCGTGTGTGGACAGTGGACAGTCATCCAGGCTTCTACGAGTTGCTTCCTTCCTTCCTTCTTGCCTGCCTGCCCGCCCTTGTGGCCATGGTTAGCTTCTCAGAGGCGGATGTGGTCCATCACTGTCAAGAAAGGTACAGCTACAGAGTCCTCACGTGCTCGAAGATACCATCGAGACGGCAAAAACACCAACTGCTGGGAGGGTGAGATGTCCTGCCGAGCACCTCCGGCATGCTCACTTCCCCGGGCTCTTCAAACACGAAGCCAAACGGGACCCACCGCATGGCAATCTACGAAACCTCACTCACTCACTTCAGTCTCGATCAAATAAATCGCAACCAGCCAGTGTTCAGAAGAAGGAGATGCAACCGCACAGCGCACCCATAATCGAGGCATTCGTCCGTCGCGGCCATGTGCTCGCGAGATTGCGAGAGATCGATCGTTCAGTCCGATCCGAATGCACGTCCGAGGGAGCTGGTTCGACCGCAAAGTAAAATCAGAACGCTTTGTTCGTCCGAGCGATGCAATTATTAAAGGGGCAGAGGAGAGAGAGCGTTCGAGGCACTCACTCATGCCTCTCGACGGACGAGGGAGACGTTAGAGGGCTCGCGCTGTCAGCAGAGCAAGCGCCTGCGAGGAAAGCGAGGGCCGGAAGACGACGGCCAGAGAGGTCGACCGAGCGAACCGGTAACTCACCCCGGGGCCGTGAAGAAAAGGCGGAGAGAAACGGGAGAAGCGGTAAGTTCGCGGGGGGTAAAGGTCGAATCGGTAATGTGACCGTGGATTAGACGAAACGTGTTAAGGCCTTGAAGATAAGAAGGACGTGGAGCCAACCGAGGCCGGGCGGGCGGTCCAGTCACCGGGGCCGGTTGGGTTCGAACCCGATCCACCTCGTCGGCAGCTTTCCGCAGTACATTTGTAGTTTTCGAGGGTGGGCAAGTGGAGCCCTGGCCAGGGAGCTCGTCCAAGTGGAGCTCTACGCTTCGCCCTCGCAAAAGCTCCCTTCGGGCGAGCGCGAGAGAGAGCCCAAAAGCTTGATACGAATGATGACAGCGTGCCCGCGGGTCACATGCTGATGACGCCTGACGACTCACTCCACATCGAGTCCAGCGACCAGTTCACGCCCAGACCCGGAGTTTCGCCCCTCAGGTTCCTCGTGAGTCGACTAGTGCCCTTCTCCCTTTCCTTCTGCCTCGACCGGAGATTTGCCTGGACGCCAGTTTCTCGATCTTTGCAAGCTGAACCCCTTTTCCCCCATGCGAGTGAGCCAGCCCTTTTTCCTCTTTGAGCTGCCAAATATACTTCCTATTAATAATCATCATACTTCCTTTACTTATATACATGTTATTACATATATTATATTATACGGCACATTTACTCGTCCTGTCGGATTCTCGCCGGACTTCTCTCTTACCTTCTGCCTGGACGCCAGTTTCTCGATCTTTGCAAGCTGAAACCCTTCCCCCGCCCATTCGACTGAGCCAGCCCTTTTTCCTCTTTGAGCTGCCTAATGTAGTCCCTAATAATTATCACTATACTTCTTAGAATTATATATATAGTATCTATTATATTATATTATATTATACGGCACGTTTACTCGTCCTGTCGGCTTCTCCCCGGACTTGGAACCGGGAAGGTTCGAGGAGGAGACTCTCATGGCTAGCAACATTAGTAACTCCAGTTTTATTCTTACGCTTTCCACTTTGGCGGGACTGCGCTTTGTCTGCCTGACGATGGTTCGGCCGTTGTCCCTTTTCTCGCATGTGTACTTTTTTGGACCGTTAATTGGGCTCGACGAGTCTGCTTACATTGAGCTCATGGACCTTAAAGGGAGAGCCAAATTTCACGGGCCGCAAGCCCGTTTGGTTTCGCACAGGCGTGTGCATTGAATGCAACAATTTCGAGACTCCGAGTCGCACAAAAATATCACTGAACAGAAGCCAAGCTCCAGAGCAAGAGAGCAAAAGCGAGGAAGAAGAGCAGAGTTCGTTCGTTCGTTCGTTCTCTCTCTGTGCACCTAAAATTTGTGGGGCAAGTTGACCCGCAGAAACCCGGGCGGCTTTATTAGGACGATTAAATAGCTCTTTTGCGCTGTTATAGCAACTGATCCGCCCCCTGCAAGCGGGACCCGGGCTCACCAAGCAAACCAGCAGGCACTTTTCGAAAAGCTTCTAAATTGAGCCCGGCGCTCCCTCGTCGACCATTTCGCATTCGCCAGAGTGGACTTGCTGCTGCTGCTCCAACCTTTTCGCTGCAGGCAGATCTCCAGATTCCTGGAGGGCTGACCACGAAAAGATTCCAATTCGACGGCCTCCATGTCCGGCTGGTCGGCTGGCGCCATCACCCCGAACCGCGCTATCTGCAACCACGTAACCGACGCTCCCCCGTGACTGCCCCCGGCTACGCAGTCGGGGGCTCTCTAGCTTCTCCCATTCAATGCACCTGGCCATTCAATGCTCGAGAGATTAGCACGATCAGTTGTTGCCTTGCAGGTTAATCTGATCGCCCGATTCGTGTCGTCCGTCGTATCATTTCAATATACATGTGGAACCCCGTCGCCGGTCATTCAATGGCCTCGTTTCTGAAACCCAATAGCCCGCGATTCAGATCTGAACCAAAATATCTGCGCTACCCCAACCGCTACCAACCAGGCGACTGGAGCGAGAACGCCAAGGGGTGGATTTTTTATGCCTTTGTGTAGGACATTTCGTCGCCCCCGACCCGACCCGACCCCTCCAGACTACCGGTATTGCAGCAACTGACAAGCCTCAGACTCGAATACTCGCTTGCCAAGTCGCCGTGGGAGGGCGAGTGTTTTCCCTTCACCGACAACCAACCACGGGGATCGGGACTCTCGGCACTGGTCCATTATTTTCACTGTAAAGATCAAGTTCTCATCATGAAGCGGTGCGTTTCGTACTTGCTCGTACTTGATGACAACGTAGCATGTAAGGTACATTAGCCCGGACGGATTTTCCGTATGAACCCTAAATCTTTCTAGCATTACGTGGAATTGCACCAGGTGAATGTCCGCTCTCTTGGGTCGTTCGCGGTTGAGGCTATCTAATCTAATCCTCCTCCTCTTCCTCATGCAATGCACGGCCATTTCATGTCGATGGATTCCTCATCTTGCGCCCATCGACCCGGAGAACGGACGCAGCAAGATCGCGGAATAGTGAGAGAGGGCGCGAGCACGGCCGGGTGAAAAATTCGGGCTGAAAGACTCGGCCGGAGACGAAAAGCAGTCAGCGTGGGAATATGTCTGCGTTGAATTGTTACTCATGGGGGCCTTGGGAAGGTGGATTCCTCCCTGGAACATACATATGCCTGCAGCTACAGGCTTTTCCATGTACCCGCAGGTCACTGCAGTTGTTGGTCGATTATGTCCACACCAACTGACGATGGCTCGCTCGCTCGGCGGCCATGACGGGGCTCATTCACTGACCTTCGTAAATTAACGAATCCAAGATAATCTTGAAACTCGGCGACGGTGTATTGGAGGGATGACCCTAATCCGGCCTCGTGGCGAGCGACATTTCGCATAGACGAGATCGTCCTGCTCTATTTGGGGCGGTAATAAACAACTCGCGCCCGAGCCCGGAACGAGGGCACGAAGCCCACATCGTGCAACAGTCCATTGTGGAGCGCGGCGATTGGCCCACTGAATCCATGCGCCTATTGCTGATCAGCTCGCCGGGACGAGCTCAAGCCCTGGACAGCAACGAGGGCACGAAACGATGAACGTGCAACGATCTATTTTGGACCACGGAATTTTGCTGCAGTGAACCCATGCGCCTCCTCGACATCGACTAGTTCACTGGTAGACATGGACAAACTTCCTTCCGCCGGTTCATCTGGACACGTAGACGACTGAATCTATGGGGGCCAATATTCCCCAAACTACGAAATATAATCTTCTGGGGATGCGGAATGTAATGTTCATGTTATGTTGGTGCATCCGGTATCTCTGGTCAAATCTGCGGTCCCACCATCGTCCCACCATCGCCTTTTGAGTTGTGTCCGTCGACTGACGACATCATCAACTCTTTCCTTGCCGTGGTTGATTTTTCATTATTTTTTAATCTATGGTGGGTTCGCGGTCTGGACGTTTCCATGCTTTTCCGGTTATGGTTTTCACAATCGTTAGGAATAATTTGTCTTCATTTTCTGGAGGTCGGCCTGAACGGTGCCCCTAGAATCCTCCGGAGGATGTCGAGCTTGATTCTCAGGTTTTGACACCCGACACTTCCTCGACTCTTGGCACAAAGTGTGGGATGCATTCAACTTCAGATCACTGCCCATGAGATCATGAGCCTTAGCCAGTGTCCTCATGGACACGTGACACCTGCCACTCTCAGATTCAATTGACAAAATCTTGTACAATGGAAGTGCAAATCTAAGCATGACAACTTGCTCTCTTGCACAGTTCGATCGCTCACGAGTACAATATGAAGTGCTATGAGGGTTGAAAGACATATATCGACTTTGCTGAGTTTATGGCATACTAGATCACGATGGAAGACATTGAACATAATGGCCAGTGACAGTTCAGCTTTCATCTTATCTGAAAGTGATCTGATCGATATTTTTGAGATTTGGAAAATGCTTGGAAAATAAAGTAGGATAACAAAATATACGACATGGACCGAAGAATTTACATGCGTCTGGTTTCTAATTTCATCACAATGGAAAAAATTGCACCACCGTGTTTAATGTCTACAAACTATCAACGTGAAGTCTCTATGAAACAAGAGCATTCTCAAAATCAACATTTTCTCATGATTTTTATTTGTGAATTGCACCCGCTATCTTTTTAATCAGAAAAACTGTAATAGCCTAAACACAATAGTTTTCATGTGCAAAACGTAGAGATAGATATATTTTCTCACAAGCAGGTTGAAGCATATGTTTAAAAGATCGGTATAAATTCAAAACTGGAGAAAAAAAAATTACCATCTATACATAGTTTTCATATTTGAAAAAACATCAGTTCTTGGCTCTTCACTAACTTTCTCTCCAATAAAAGAATAATCTTTCAAGATAAATTAATTATCAGGTGTAAAATTTTACAAGCTTTACAAGCTTCGTGTTAGCAATAGTAACTCGACACTTTCAAACTAATTACGATGTTTCATTCGATTGCGAGTAATAGGAACTCTTTTTCAACGTGAGGTATTCATCTCTCGTCATGTCACACCAACTTCGCATTTGAAACCTCATGTTTTGCGCTACAAATGGACAAGAAGTCGGATCTAAGATTGGTGCATCTAAGATGTACATCTATGGATCAAGTGCTACTTCCTGTTTAACTAAACATCTTACACTAACACAATTAAGCAAATGCAGAAAATGAAGTGACTACCCGTGTAACGGAAACAGATATCAGATTACATTGTCCAACAAATCTTACAGCAAACAGACAGCACATCTAACCATTTATGAGTAAATTGAATAATCATACTAAAAGAAAAGAGTTTGATCCTGGCTCAGAATATGATCCTTGATTCATATGTTCATGTTTAACATGAACATATGTTTCAAGTCTAGAAAATAATTGGATTTATCTCAACTCATCCAGCAGATCGCTAGAGGCCGAGCGCACAAAAACGTAGGCATGTTCAGATACATATGTGGAAACGAACATCCAAACATCTGTCCACGACCTGTAATGAAATTCACTCGATTTCCACTGAACCGAGAGAATTAGAAGACATCATTTCTGAGTAACCTTTTTCGGTAAATAAATCAGAAGACGAGAGAAAAGCAACGAACGCCACGCGCGTCAAAAGCGTCGAACAGTCGCTTTTCGCAAAGAAGTAAATGTCCACCTCCTGCTTCCTTTATGATGAAAGCCGCGAGAGGTTCGCACGAAGCTTGCCTTCTGCGCACTTATCTCTCGGCCATTAATGAACCTCAGGCGAGGCCGAACCCTTGTTCCTGTAAGCCACTGTACCGCACTGTACAGTAATGTTTCCAAGAAGGAGGAAGACTGTTACTTTCCCCGGAAAGTACAGTACAGGAACATGGTGGAGGAACTGAGAGCTAGATCCGAAGGGGCACCGGAGTTTACCGAAGGGTTGACGTCGTCCGTTGATCTCAAGAGCTTTCAGAGATGAGACGTGCATGGAAAAAATTAATATCCAGAAAATAAAAACTGCGCCACGTCGAAACAAAACTTCTGTGTAAAACATGGACTTTGCATAAAAAATATTAGAGGTTACACATATCCAATTTTAGATGGGGGAACTTGAGCTGCACAAGGAAAAGGAGATGGAATATTATCTTGCCACAAACTATATAACTTTATGTACCATGTCGGAAACGGCAATCTATCACTGATGACTTACTACTTGTCCAGACGCAACAGTAAGAAAAAAAAACTGAATCTCCTCATGTTGGTGGGGCCTCACATTGAATTGGATATTTAAACAGTCAATATAGAACAATGTACAAACCATGCATCTCATGTTCTCTCTGTAATTTTTTCGTGCCATCTTTTACAAAGGAAACCGCTTCCCTAAAGTATCCACCCACAATATCTGATCACTAAGAATTGCCTTCCGTTGGCTCAGGATACCTGCGATTTGCAAGGCATATGACCTTTCAATCGGGCTCCCACACTCTTACACTCCCCACACTAGTTCATCGTTCAAGGGTTACATTCTATCAAATCCGACCCGCAGTCAAGTCAAGTCAAGCAAGTCTCTTACTTTTCTTCTATCTATCACTCCGGTCTATGGGAAACTCCTTCTTACTATGGCGTCTGTAATTTCCGCAATGGGTTCAAATACATGGGATTGGAAAAAGCGTAAAGCGAGTTGGGACGTGCCTTATAAATGACCAACACGATGGCCCATACATTTTGGGGGCGGCTTTGCTAAGGAGTGTACGTGAAACATAGTGAGATTGAAACTCCGGGACTTCGAAATTGATTCTTCTTCTTGGAAAAGTTACTGATAACAGTTTTTTGCTTCAACGAAAATGAAAAGGGTAAACAGCTGAAATTTCCGACAAATTATAAGCTTTTCGACTACCGACGATCAAGCGGGAAAACTCCGAACGAAGGAAAAAGGGTTCGTACGAGTGGGATCGAGGGCTATCTTATGAACAGGGCCTCGTTACCGCTTCCGGCCGCTTTTTCAGCGAGGAAATCTGTGACCTTCTGGGCCTGATTAGAAATGGTGCTGGGAAACTTCGTCGGGAAAGGGAAATTCCCAGCAGATCTGAACCCATCGAAACCCCCCGGTGGTTCTTGTACATCGCCAACCCCCCAACGGTTGCTTGCTGCTGTCAGTAAGATTCGTTCTTCCCGTTCCCCAAAAAGTGAAACTCCGGTAGGACGTATGAAATAGAATAGCATCAAAACCAAGCAAATGATGACAACAAAGGCTAGAGGAAAGAAAGCGTTCGCTTTGGCCGGGGGCCAAAGTGAACGGAGTCAGCCAGTGTCTCTCTGCTGAAGTTCATTGCTACTTACTACCCCTGAGCAGCCAGGCCGTGCCAGTTCAGCTGACACTGCTTACTTTTCGGAGCCGGTTAATTCCCTTGAAATGCGCAGATCCTCCGCCAAAAGCCAGGTAGGTTTGCGAGGTAACTGCGCAGCGGATGAATGTCGAGAAGGGAAAGGGTCAAGCGGAGCGAATCGACAGCAGGTACTTCAAATTTAGCTGCTGCTAGCGCATTGGATGAGGCCATAGCAGGAAATGGAGGTGGATCCATGTGACAAAGAAATTCGTTAGAGGAGTGATGGGGCGGTTGGAGAGCCTTGGAGACGTAGATCTATTGTGAGAAGCCCATGACGGGCGTGCATGTGCAGCCATTCCCTCGTTTGACCTTTACTATTTCCCCACATCCGTCCACTCGGTTCCAAGATTCCATAGCCTACAAATACATAACTCGCTTTTGAAATTCATTAAACCGTGTCAATTCCTTTACTGCTTGGCCTCGGATGGTAAACGCCTTTGTCTCATACCTTCGTATGTGACCAAATATTCCTGACTGTGTGTGAGACCATCGAGAATGTTTGTAGTCTCCTGTCCCTTTAGAGTGAAAGTCCTGTCCTCTCCCATTTCTACCACTTCACTGTTATACCCAATTTTGGAATCTTACATACAAAACTGTCCGTGAAATAGTCCCGCTGAGGTATCCTTTAGGGGCCGTTTTATTTTTTCAGCCTGACTGTCTGTGCGGCGCATATCCTTGAGAGGATCTTCGCATATATCCATTCGGGCACCCCTTTCAAGGACCTCGCTGCTTAACACAACGAGGACTTCGTTCACCACTATTTTACTGGAGCGTTTCACCACGAGAGTCACAGTTACTCACTCACATTCATGGTTGGATTCGGTAGAGTTTTTTTGTAGAGTTTGACATGGTGATGCTGAATCGCTGATCATATCTCCACAATCATGGGAGTGGAGGTCATGACTGACACATTGTGTCAGGTGTGACGGTGTGAAGACAATGAAGTAGGTGAACTTGTAATGCTCGTCGGATATGGAATGACCGCGTTGCAAGCCTTCTCCTCATCAGGATCTTATGGTAAGATGGGGACCATGGGGCTGAGTGGTGGACCTCAACTTCTCCAGACTGAAGGCACCGGTGGTCTTTAAAGACTTCTGCTCTCCGCTGCTCTCGTTCCAGTCTCCATCGTGTCAGCAGATTTTGTATTCCTGCCTTCGTCGTGCGATTGTATCTTCAACATGCGATTTTATTTCGTGACCTCGCGATTCCAGCCGAACTCATGAAGCATATCCGTCAACGGAGATGTTAGACCTACGAATTGAGCATGTCTTCTCCAATTAATGTCTGCTTCCAACGAACACCTGAGTTCAGATCTGGTAAATGGAAGTCAAACGTCAGCCTTCGACTGATGCAAAATTGGGGATACTTCAATATCTTGAACGAGATTTATGCCTTCGTCACTACTCGATTCGATGGTGTCTCGATATGGCATCATGTTGTTACCCATGATTCATGAGGACCTAATCATACTTCATACTTTTGAAGCTTCAAACCATGAAGCCGTACGTACAAATCATCTACGACTGTAATGAGCTTAGATGTAAATACTTACTCGTAGATGATTAACGGAGTAAATCGGGTGATCTCCCTCTCTTCAACAAACTTAACTGCAATGTAATATTCTGTTCCTCGATTTAAAGGATCGTAGACTTCAAAATTGTATTAAATGAGAGTAATAAAAGGTGTATACTTAAAGGGTAACTAAAGTCTTCACTCTCGTAATCAACAAAAATTTAAAAAATTATCAACTTATTGAAAAAAATTCTGTTCCTATGTTATACTTTAAATAATTAGAACTTAAAAGTATGAATGGGTAACATGACAGATGAATTCAAATAATTGAAAGGCAATATATATATATGTCACGCGAGAATAAGTCGATTCGATGTAACCAACAAATCAATAGTAATCACAAAAATAATTCTGAATACAATGTGCCTGAAATATATCGGTCTCAATACTCAGCATTTAAACATTTGTATGTTTAAAATTTTCCTGAGTTAGAATTCAACCCTAAAACTATGCTCATCGGACAAATTTTTTTAAAAAATTATCACATTATTTATTCAAAAAACATTCTGTAGATGCATGATGTGGATTATGAAACATTGCAAAGAAAAAAAAGGTAAAGGATGTTTTGTTTGATGTACATATCAGATTGTGCTTTTTTTTATTTGTAATCAATACCAGCATAATTTTTGAAAAGCTTGCACTTACGATCATTCAATTATATATATATATTTTTATTTATTTATTTTTTAATGTAATTGAATTGAAGTTAATTTTTTTGGAGGAAAACATTTAAAATATTGTTAGAGATTAAAAAATGAAAGGTCTAAAAGAAGTGGAAATTTCTTTTGCATATTTTTGAATATCAACCACCAAGACTCTATCGATATGAATGATAAGTATTGTTTTCATATTGTAAACAACATTTATCGAAATAAAACATCAAGTACCAACTCACTGTGCTTCATGTACAACATTTCAATTGTTCATGAATAGTCTACTTCTATTGAAATTTTTTAAGAGTCAAAACTTATGGATTCCATATAGAGATGTGGAACTTTTGTTCTCAAGCTTACAAGGAAATTGCCCGTTTGGTAACTCACTGCCGAAACGTGTCCCATATGAAACTAATTGATCAACGATACTTTCATACGGCGTTCTGACCGCAAATTCAGGACTGTTGATTAGCACTCTTAGGCGACAGAGTTTCTTTCTGATAGAACATTGAAATTAGAGGTCAGGTTGCATCGAATTTTCTGCCATGAACCGTGCGAGTGATCAAAAGCGACGAGAAAGGGGAAAGCGACGACCTCGTTGCCTCATATACTTACATGTCGCCTGCAGTAGGGCTGTCTTATAATTATACCGCTTGTTCAATGACTTGGAACCTTTTTTCTGATTTATATAATCAAAGGAAAACGGAAGATCGCGGTCACAAATTTTTGCAAAACACTTTCGCAAACTGAAATCGGAGAAATCGGAAAGCACGAGAGACTCAGGCGCCAGAAATCAAAGACAACAACGTGACAGAAATGATAGCAGCCACCGCGAAAAAAAGCGTTTCTGCCAGCGGCCGAGCACTAAAACGAGGAAACGAAGCAGCGTTCATAAAGCGATTTACCATTCCTCTTCCACATTTGCAGCGAGTGCATCGGAATACGCTTTCCGAAGAATGCAGCGAGCGAAAGCGAAAGCGAAGGTGGGAAGACGTCCTTCATGTGCCAAGTCAGAAATCGCAGCATGAGTCGAGCGGCGATGCGACATGGTTAGAAGAACACGACCTGATTCATCATCGAGGCAGGGACTTCGTTGCCTGTACTGCAGAATGCAAATTACTTCGACGAATCTGGTCAAAGTTTGTTTAGTCAATTGTCAGCAGTGCGGTCTCGCATCTGGATTCGTCCATTTCTTTCCGTCCGACTTGTCAGTTTACCGGCGGTCTCTCAGTCGGTCGTCCTCCAGTGCAGTGTACTTCGCGAGTGTACCAGGTCAGTTCGTATCCTGCCAAAGACGACCGTGGTAACTGTGCACTCCGGTTAAATGTTGTTAATCGGAGGAGTCCGATTAACCGACGATCGTATTCTGCCGCTGACCCGTGGTGACGTGTACTTTCCTCTTTCCGCAGTGGCAGGCTCACTGAGGCATAACAAGAGATGGAAACCCTGCGGAAAGGCTTCAGAGAAATCAGACAAATACAGGCTGGAAACCCTAGAATTTGTGGCTAGATTGGCTAGAGGTCTACGGATTGTGTTCTAAACATCTAACTTTACTCCATACAATATATATTATATTATGGCATACTCTGCCATATTATATTTTCTTTTATTGAACCGTCCATTTATCAGAGGGTTAGTTTACGATCTTCTCCCCACAAGAGTGTAATGTAAGGCATATTCTGCTCAACAGTACATTAGGAATGTCATGCTTGCACAAATTACACTTTGTAAAGTAAGTCATTTTTGCTTCATTCGTTAATTTGCATCTTTAGCATTTAAAAATAATCCTACATGAGTTATACACATATGGGTTCAATTTGAGTTGTAATAAAAAAAATTCTACGATTTTTGTTACGAAAGTAGACTATGCGTACTGAGTGTTGTAAAAAGTCTTGGGCATGATTTGCAGAGTAAAAAATCTAGAGCATATACATGTTTGATTCGGAAATCCAAATATACTACTTCATATTTGTTCTCTAAAATAGTGCTATTATAGTAAGGAATACACATATCAGAGGGGTGTCTATACATACTCTGGATGGACACGGAGGCCTTAAATATCTCCAGCAATAGAGCTACGCAGAGAATTCACCTTATTATGCATGCATATAAATATATATGGACTGATGCGAGCATACAATATCGAATTATTTTTTTTTAAGAATATTGGAAAAGAATCAAATATATTCACAAAAAAATATTCAGCAACAATCACATAAGACGAAGCTTCAAAGATACAGCTCGATATATATGATCGGTAACTCTTAAATAGAGAAATACATATTTACCATTGCGAGTTATGGGGCCTTGCACTTCAGTTTCATCCCCGTGTACTTGATGGTATCATACAGTACTTTTATTGTACTATTTATATCCAATCATATCTATTTATATATACATCTCCGAGGTTCACTCCTCCCTTTATATCTTCGAGTGAGTCAGTTAACTCGAGCTGTAGTAGTAAGTTGTAACTCCGATGGTCTGACTTGGCTAGCGGCGAGGAGAGTCTGGCGACCGGTCGTTCAAAACCAATTGATTATAGATTCCTGACATGAATGAAACCCGAAACTTGCAACGCTACGACGAGCTCCACTCGAGCTACTGCTCCCGCGGGTAACAACGCAGCCGGTCAAGGGCGGAATAAACTAAGGCTGCAAAATTCTGACGTGGTCCGATGCTGATCCAACGGCGGAACGAAGCCAGGTGAGATTCCACGGGACCGAGTAAAAGGAAAGGCGTCGACTGCGGTGAAGGTCGTTGTCAGCAAAATTGGAAGCAGGGGGAAGGCTTTTCAGAGGAGCGACCGGCGGTCAGGGGGGGTCGGAGACCGAGAGGTAAAGCGGGAGGAAGGCCGCCCGCGAGGCAGCGAATGGGAGGAAGCCGGTCACGTTCGGAGGCCTTCTAGAAGACGAGAGGGGGACGCGACGGGCAGCAGCCGGTGGGGGTGACGGGCTGGTTGGAGGAAGGGCTGGCTGCGCGATTGGGGAGCGGACAAATTCGCGGCCGACGTCGATAAAGGCCGTGGCTGCGGCGAGAGCCTTAGACTCGACAGGCAGGCAGCGCCAATCCCTCGGCCATCGTCCGTCTCAGGAAGGAAGGAAGGAAGCCCGAGCAGCTTTAGAGCTTCGTCGCAGCGCCCGCTGGCCTTTGTCTCGTGTGTGCTTCGTGAGTGTGCATCGCTCTCACGCGCTGTCTCCCTCCTCCCCCTCCCTCTCCCTCCCTCCTCCTCCTCCCTCCCTCGCTCCGTCTCGTGGATCATGAATCGGAGAGACAGGCCGGAGGTGGAAGAAGAAGAAGATCAAGAGGAGAAGACGATGCATTGAACGAATAAACACCATATCCACACCTCGGACCGACAACCCCCCCCTGTAGACAACAACGCCCTCCCTCTCCCTCTCACTCTCTCGTCGATTCTTGCCTCGGATCGTTACGAAGCCCCCCCTCGCTCTCCACGACGATTCCTGCCTGCCTGCCTGCCCGCGTGCGTGCTTGCGTGCGCAAATGCCTGAAACGGACGCGTCCTTTCTTGTTCTCTGCTGACATCTTCTGATCCGGTGCGGAGGAGTCTTCTCGGCTGCACATCTTCCAGCGCGGTTCCATTCCGAGTCATTGCTCTGTAGTGGTCAGCAGGTGGGCACGCATTGTGGGAAGGGAGCAGAGCCTTTCTTGTCGGGCGATTGGGTGCAGGGTGATTGTGGCGATCTCAATCGGAAGGGCCGATTTGCAGTGGTCCCGCAGGCGTGGGGGCCTGGCTGGGCAGCTAGGTGGGAAGGTAGAATTTATAAGCGCCGGTTGTCTCTCGATACACGGAGGACCTGCTCACTGAAGCTATGGAGAGCAGTGTGCCGACTGCTATGTGAGCGACAGGGGCATACCTGGCTCTTGAGCCAGTGCAGGCCCTCAGCTCTATCTGCTGGTTTTCTACGCGCTGGAGCCGTCTCTGGGCAGTGGCAGTTCTCTCTTGCGAGGCGAGGGTCAGTTGCTGGGACGTGAATTCTGCGGTCTGAGCTCTTTGTCGGCCCGAAAATTTCTTGGAAGCTCTTTCTGCTCTGCATGCCGCTGCAGCTTGCTCTGAACTATGTGCTGAGACCCGGGCTCGGACTTCGGTGGGGTGCCTGCTCTGAGGCTGTCTGTCCTTCCACAGGGCGCAGCTGGCCTCGATAGACCACGACGACGGAGACCGGAACGCAGCGCAGCGCGAAATCCATCACCCCTCCCCCCTCTTCTTCAACTTCAGTAATCTGTACATATGTGTGAATACTGTCATCTAAATCAACCCATGTTACTGAGGTCCTGGTGCAGCAGACGGTGAGAATTCCTCACGGTCGTCTTCCACGCCTCCAGAGTGAGGGACCGAAGCGTTCAGCAGCAGCAGCAGCAGCAGCGCTCGCTGCAGCAGGTATCCGAGGGCGTTAAGCTGGAAGTGTTTCTGAAGAGTAGAGTAGTCGTGAGGATCGAAGCAGGAAGTCGGAAGAGAAGGAAAATCTGTGAGGTCGGCGGTTGAGGGGCCAAGGTGGGCAAGCGGAGAGAGGTGTAGCGAAGGAAGGCGTCTTCCCCCGGACTGTCAGCTGCGCTGACAGCTATCAACCCGTGAACATGCTCGAGACCAGAAATTTTGATTAGTGTTCATCATCCTTCCCCTTGTATCATACATAGTCTGCACGCGCCTATCGTCTCCCTGAAAAGGGGTGGGGGAGGGAACGCAGAGGTTTGGCCGACATTCGTCCGTGCCGTGCCCACGATAGTAAAGACACGAAGACTAGGCTGCGTTAGGATAGGTTTCGGGAAGATTGTATAGTCGATGCTTGCTTGTCTGCATCTCTTGTAAGCATATACACAAGCTCTCGCAGTTCAATCTGCGCAAACGGTGTTCCAGTATAGGAGTCGAAGATCAAGTTGGGCGATCTCGAGCTGGGCGAGTCGAGATTCCGAACACGAGGTCCGTGCTAGCTGACATTGTCGTGAAGCTCGATCTGGAGGGGAAACGAAGAAAATGCCTCCACATGTACGAAGCCCTGTGCAGATTCAGACCCCTGTGGCCGTCCCCGATGGAACTCACTTCAAAGCTACAGGCGCCACCGGAACCCATCCTCAGATGCTCAACATGGGCGGGAGGCAGGTGGGTCGGAGGAGAATATTTGTACAAATTGACACCGGAAATGTCTGTCCCATCGAGCTTGACCGAGCTGACAAAGTGGAATCTGTGAAGAAGAAAGTCCAAGAAGTTCTTGGTGTGCCGACCGAGCAGAGCGCTCTTGTATTTGGCGACCATATTCTGGAGAAGGATCTGAGTGAAGTCCGACATGACTCGCCGCTGCTTCTCACTCGAGGGCTCCGTCGCAGCTCGTCCACCCCCTGCCTCTCGCCGACTGTCAGGGACAAGGAAAAGAACAAGTCGCCGTCGATTGAGACCATGGGAAGTCGGCGATTTCTCAATGCGACTCTCAAGGGCTTGATCAAGGAGACGTCCAAGGCCATCGAGTGCGGCGTCCAGCCCGAGCTCGCGAATGGCGGCCTGGGAGGAGCCTACTACTTCCGCAACCGCAAGGGCGAACGCGCAGCCATCGTAAAACCCAACGACGAGGAGCCTTTCGCCCCGAACAACCCCAAAGGTTACGTGGGCAGAAAGCTCGGCTTCCCGGGCCTCAAGAGATCGATCCGCGTCGGCGAGACGGGCGTCCGCGAGGTCGCTGCGTATCTTCTCGATCACGACCACTTCGCGAATGTGCCCGCCACCATGATGGTCAAGGCGTCGCACCCGGTCTTCAACGTGAACGCAGCCCCTCCGGTTCGTGTGCGCCCCTCCTCTTGTACGCTTTTCTCGTTGCCATCTTGCATGCCGACTTGGCATCTCTGCCATGTTGTTCGGGAAATCTAGAGCCACGTCTCGACGACTGCCTCAAGATCGAAGCACCCGAGTGCTGAGCTGATCGTGATCGTGCATGCTGTTGTGTCATGTGCGGTTCGTTCTTGAATGGCTGGTCTCTGCGCGAGCAAGAATTTGATGGGCTGTCTGTCCTGCTGGACTTTCGTTTGGCCATGTCGATGACGAGTGGCATGTAGCCAGCCGAGTTCCGGCAATTGCCAACTTCTTCGTAGCCACCGACGTGTCCACCGCCGGCGGTGGCTATGGAGAGAGGAGCATTCGCCTGGAGTTCCCGTCCGGAGAGGTAGAATCGATCGGGCTGGATGTGGATTTGTATCTCGTGGCAGATCCGAGAGCTTGTTGAAATGCCGCCATGGCCTGACCATCACGGATTCTTACACTTCGTTGTTCTGCTGACAGACTTCCAAAGAGATTCCTCGACCTGAATATGCCGCGAGATTATGTTCCTTCCAAGAGTACGTGACCCATGACTACGACGCTTCTGAACACGGGACGTCAAGGTTTCCCGTCTCGCAAGTGCATCGGATCGGTATATTGGACGTGAGAATCATGAACACTGATCGGCATGCAGGTAACATTCTCGTGAGGAAGCTTCCACTAGACGAGTCCTTGGGAAGGATGCGACCATTTTCTGACGAGTCTGTGTGTCTGATTCCCATCGACCACGGTCTTTGCCTACCTGAATCTTTCGAAGATCCTTACTTCGAGTGGCTTCATTGGCCGCAAGCTTCCGTGCCTTTCTCAGAGGAGGAATTGCAGTATATTGCAGCCCTCGACCCTTTCAAGGATGCGGAGCTTCTGAAGAAGGAGCTTCCCACTCTCAGAGAGTCAGCCCTCCAAATTCTTGTGATATGCACCTTGTTTCTTCAGAGGGGTGCCGCAGCTGGATTGACGTTGGCCCAGATAGGAGGGATGATGAGTCGTGGAGTCTGTGGTGTGGGCGAAGAGGAGAGTGAGCTGGAGGAAGTGTTCGGTATGGCATTCGTAGTGATGATGGAAGAGGAAGGGGCTTACGATATCCCTTTCGAGGATGATCCTTGCGCAGAGTTCGAACAATTTGCGATCGACGATATCAACGATTACGATTCTTGGAGTTACGAGAGGGAAGGAGAGAGATGCAGCCCATTCCGATCTCCTGTCAGTGTGATCGGTGGAGTGAATGGGGGATTCCATTACAACTACGGCACCTCCCCTCTAGCCTCTCCGATGTCGCCTAGAGTTGGCAGTATTAGCAGAGGGAAAACATTTTCAGGAGGAGTTCCATTGATCTTGGAGGATTTGATGGAGGCTGTAGATGAAGACGTAGATGATCCGGTGTCTCCTTCTCCCGTATGCACGCCTCATAGCCGTGCCCGTAAAACCCCATCTCCTCCACCATGGGAGAAGCACCATGCCACGTCAGCCAGTATGACCGATGCATGGGACTTTTCTCACAACACCGGGGGAGCGCACACACTCAGAAGCACTAGTTTAAACATGTCGAGGCACAGGAATCCGAATGTGAATCAGGACAACAGGGCCTTGCGTGGGCCTACTTCGGCATCCGAAATGACTCGGAATCCCAATGATTTGCACAGCACAGTGGATATGCCTGAAATGAACAGCAGTCAATGGACGCGATTCTTACAGCTGTTCGAAGGTCTGCTGCCGGTTCTATTTGACAGATTCAAAGTTGTGGCTGACAAGTATCCACTGCCCACCAGACTTGGAACATCTTGCCAGTTTTGAGTGAGGTGGAGAGTTTGATGAACGGGAGGGACGGATGAATTTGTCGTAGGAGGTAAAGCTAAGCTAGTATTCCGTTCATTGTAAAGTGTTATTTTTGTATCTTACGAAGATGATTAGTTTACTTCAGTGGGGTTGAAGCAAAATTGCCCCAGCATTTGTTGTAGAGTTATATAATCACGAAAGCAGCCAGTGGGTTGTGGACCCTGAGCTGATGGTTTTCTCAAATTGGAACATCGATATTTTTTTTGGCTCTACGTGAGTTCGAAGGTATGTACTTTTGGATCTGTATTGCATTACGCAAGGTGTTGCTGACGTTTGCTTTACTCACGCGGAACTTTTGACTGGACTGTGCCTTCCGGTGACATAGGTTGTGACTTTAGGAGACGCTTCCCAAGCTGCATAAATTTTAGTCACATGCACATCAAAGTTAATGAGAGAAATATCACAGTGGTATATCAAATATTGCAGTGATGGTGGTATCTGAAGTATGGATCTCATTGTTCGGTTTGGTAATGAGCAATGGACAGTTTCTTGCTTCCTTCTGGTAGTAGAAAGGGGCTGTTCGCAGCGGCGACGTTGTATATCCTGTATCTTTTCATTGTAAAATTGCAGTGTTCTTAGATCCTTCTTAATTCATTCACTTGCCGATAATCAAGAAATGTGAGTGTCGCGCAGTTTCGAATAGTCCAGCAAAGAACAGTGTAGTAGCAGCGGTGTACACATGAAAGGAGGTAGTGGTTCTATTGGTTGTCATTGTATACACACCTTTTTCGTTGTTGGGTGCAGGGAGGACAGGCAATCACTGAACGAAATCATCGGTATCTGTAGCCTCCGGTACTGCAGATAGTGGGGGCTGGTAAGTTTCCCTGTATGTGACACATTAGATCTGGGGAGGTGTAGTCAAACCAAGAAGGAAAGGTTTGGACCTTTTCATTTCTCGCATAAGTTGTAATAATCCGCTACCAGATGCTTAGTTGTTGTGTAGCCATATTTGCTGTCATGTGATTTGTGTCGGAAATTCGAGGTTAGATGTTATCTGTTTTAGCTCTTTGTTGTTGTTTAAGATGGAAAGGAGACGAAATTCTGCATATCGCAGATGTGATTGTTATGGGAAGAAAAGAGACGGTAGTAAATGAAGTGGGTTAGACAATGTCTTCAACTGTTGTTGCCACATATAATTATTCTTCAGGGCCGTAGCATGGAAGGAAATTTACCCTTGGTATAGTGTGGAATTATGAATAGTGAAAATAACGAAGGAATTGTGAGAAGATGAGAATAGCAAGGGAAGATTGTTACAAGGTCTTTTATATATGTCAAACTATCGGAACATGGGTCGTGTTGATCCGATTTTAATATTGATGATTCCTCGGTAATAACCAGAAATTGCTATTTGAAGACAAGCTTGTCATACACAATAGAGATAGATATGTGAAATGGGGTCTACAGTGGATAAATCGGGTGTGTACCGACCAAAGTTAAGAGTTGAAAATTTAAATTCAGTCATGACAAAGACGATGTTTGTCGCTTTGACCGTGAAATACGTGAAAAAGATGTAAAACATTTAAAGAAAAGCAAGAGGAAGTACATTTTCCGTTCACGTGTTTCTTTTGAAAGAATGTGGAATATTAATTTCAACACAGCATCGGCATTGTAAGGTTGTTCCCACTCTACTGATAAGTCCGTCTGCCGACGACGAATAACGATGAGGCAGAGGAAAACGTTTTAAGTGAAGTGTGCATATTGAATGAAATACGGGTGAAGACGATGAACTTATGATAATTAGCATTACTCTTCTTGACGAAAATGACTTTGCCAGTGCTCTTCAAAATCATACACATAGTGAAAAGATCGTATAAAGCGAAAAAACCGGCAGCAATAGTTCAACCGTAACGGTTATCGTGCATGTAAAATCAATAATACTTTAAAATAACAACAATAATGACCATTCGAAATTATCTTCTTCATGTCTGGTTGAAGAATATACGCCACAATTGAAAATTTCATATCTTGTTAGCAAGTTTATACGATATAGACGAAAACACCAGTCTTGTAATATATTCACTATCAGCTAGCAACAGTAGATTTTATATGAATCGATAAGCAGGAATGTAACATAACCACATCACATCTCAATACCTCAGATTCTACAGAAGTTATGCTAAGCATACACCAAGTACGCTAGAAGTGGCCTTCACCAATGGGTTTGAGAACAACAGTATGCTTTTTATAATCAAACAGTTCCAAAACAGTTTGATATAATTGGAGACTAGAAACTCTCATATATAAAAATATATTTCAGTTTGAATTTCAAGTTAATGAGCTCAAAACTTTATAATTAAGTTACACTTTGTTGTTTAACACCCAAACCTCTTGCACAAGAGCCAAACAAGATTGAGAAGCGCATTGTGGGCAATTAGTGCTCGAAGGACTCGAAGAATTCTAAAGCAAAAGAAATTTTCGATCATTGTCATTGTGACCAAAGCAATGGTCACAACAATGGGTAGAAATCCGTCATGGGACGCCCGTTATCCACATCGGCGGTATGCGGATCGAGGTGAGGGTCGAGGGAAGGAAGGACGAGAGCAAGAGCCTCGAATGGTGCACGGGGTGCAGTGACAGACAGGGTCGAGGAATCGAGAATTCGAGAGACGGAGAATGGAAGCCGTGGCGGGGATCGGATGCGGAAGCGCGAGCGCATCGGCAGCATGGAGGATTGGGACGGGCAGGAGTAGGGCCGTCGGAGGAGCGGGCGGTCGAGGGAGAGTGAGAGTAAGAGTGAGAGCTGCAGGGAGCAGCGGCAGCGATGTCGTGGAGTTCGAGCAAGTGCAGGGCGAGAAAGTGCGGTGGGCAGGTGATGACCCTCTGGCGAAGTTCGTGAGCGGCTTGATTGCCATCAAGCCGCTGTTCAGCTTGCTCCAGACGGGCGCCAAGAATGTTATGGTCAGGCAAGTGATGAATTGAATTGTGTTAAAATCTGAAATCTGAAATCTTCATCTCCGCCATGGAGCTCACTTTCTCTCTCTCTCTGTCTGTCTCTCGAGCTTCGTGCTTCGCGGACGACGCTGTCTGAAAGTGGTGTGGCCTCTGGGATTAGATTGCAGGACTGCTGAAAAGAGCGGCATTCCCTGGAAGGAAATGGTTGAGGAAATGCAAGCGTCGGATGTTTATGCCGAGTTGAAGACTCTCGAGAATCCCGCTCTTGTATATCCTGACTGTAAGTAAGGCTCTCGACTGCTCATGGCACCACTCTCTGTCTGATGAGATTTTCTTGAACTCGAGCTCCGCTACCTTCCGGAACAAAGCACATGCTATGGCACTACGCGAGTGACCTGAC
Source organism: Marchantia polymorpha subsp. ruderalis (assembly GCA_037833965.1). NCBI lineage: Eukaryota > Viridiplantae > Streptophyta > Marchantiopsida > Marchantiales > Marchantiaceae > Marchantia > Marchantia polymorpha. The sequence goes on along the minus strand of AP031351.1, from coordinate 25,957,722 downwards.
CTGAGCACGTCGACGTGCGAGCACAAGTATGAAAGTGAAGCTCAGATTTCCGATGTTCGAAAACTCTGCCCAGGCTCCGGGCTCTATTTGAAAAGCTCAAATGTCTCACTTGGCGTGTCGCATCGTTTTGGCTTCTGTGCGCAGATTACATTCAACCATTTCATGGATATAACACCGGCAACTTATCGTGGGAGGTACTCATCGTTCGTCCCACCCCCATCACTTACCGCATCTCAGGGCTGAGGCTGACTTTCCCCTGCCTGAATCCTGAAATCCAGAGAGAGAGAGAGAGAGAGAGAGAGAGAGAGAGAGAGAGAGAGAGAGAGAGAGAGAGAGAGAGAGAGAGAGAGAGAGAGAGAGAGAGAGAGAGAGAGAATGAATGCCTCACCGCGCAGTTGTTGTTGTTGGGATGGATGTGCGCTCACAGGCTGCCTGATATCCTGAAATTCCACAGAGACAGAGAGAGAGAGTTAATTTCCATGCCTCACCACGCAGTTGTTGTTGTTGTTGTTGTGGGGATGGATGTGCGCTCACAGGCTGCCTTCGATTGCGAGCCAGCAACGCGGGCCTTGTGGAAGCGAACGTTTCCGGCCTTGGACTCGTGGAAAGAAGCAGGAGAGTTGAGCCGTGGCAACTGGGCGGACGCCATCGACTCGCATCACGCCTCGTTCTCCGGCGGCTTGCCCGTCGGGGACGTGGTCGACCTGGGCTGCTCCACTGCCAACAGCTCACGCTTCCTTGCGGATCGCTTCCCCACGGCTCAGGTCACTGTGAGTGGTCCTTCTCCCCGATCCCCGCACCTGCAGTCTAGCACTGGCCTCTCGTGTGCCTTGGATCATTGATTTCCCAACAAATCCGAATCCAGCGTTTGGCTGCCTCGAGAATGCCAACATGTCTGAATCTTCTTCCCGCTGATCACGGTCACTCCCTCCCTCACTGTTTGTGAGTAAAGAAGTGAAGAAAGAGTGTGAGGCTAGTTCTGACTAGAGTTCATCAACTCTAGTGATGATTCTTTTTACGAGTGTGGACCGCACGCATCTTTTTATGAAAGCGAGCACACAGTTTGGATGGCGATAATGAGAAGCATTGGTCCATTTTTGAGCTTGGAAGGCCGAATGTTGTTAGTTTCACCGGGCCTGTTTTCTCCACTCGATGTTTTCTTTGGCTTGGTGCGGCGCTGACTGAGATCAGATGTTTTCCGTCCCAACGAGGATGGTGGGCGGATGGAATGGGCTCATTTCGAGGAAAAATTGAAAAATGATTCTGGCGTGGCTTCACCGTGCACAGTGAGCTTGTACGCGTCTCAATCTAATGATGAAACAAAAGCAGTGACCAAATTGCTTCGGTATACTTCGTCTTCGATTCTCGGTTGACGAGGATATGTTTCTTTGATTCAACGACGAAGAAACACGTGTAGTGTTTTCAGAATTTTGATCGATTCTCGCCATCCATCGGGTCACAAACGTGAAAATGCTCTGAAGGACTCCATGATTCCTGATCTGGTTGCGTCTTGCTTCAGGGACTGGATTTGTCTCCGTATTTTCTGGCTGTCGCACAACGACAAGAAAAGGATGCGATGAGGAAGAAGCCGATACGGTTCGTGCATGCCAACGCCGAGTGTACAGGCCTGCCTTCAAAATCTTTTGATGTCGTTTCTATAGCATATGTGGTGAGTAGGTCTTTCAGAGGACAACCTTGTTTGTGTCCTGATGCTCTGCAATGCACGACAAAGAAAATGACTGGTTCAAATCGATATCTCCGATAGAAGTGCTTGGGTGACATGGATGCATGTCGGATAGTCTTGAGAGCCTTAGTGTGTCAAGGGTTGCCAACAACTGCGAGCTGAACTTCGACCAGCCAAGAAGGTGCGGGCATTGACAAACTTTTCTGGTGACGTCCGCTTTATGCAGCTGCATGAGTGTCCACAGAGTGCTTCAAGGAAGATTCTAAGGGAGGCCCATCGTCTGCTAAAACCAATGGGGACGCTCGCGATCACCGATCAATCCGTAAGTTCTATGGCATGTGCACCCGAAGTTCATTATCCCGGGGTTTTAATGGTCTAAGATTCTGTCGTCGTCATCTACAAAATTCGTCGCTCACTTTTGTCCAACGATGTATACTAACTCTGTACTCTGTCCGATGCGTGCAGCCGAAGTCCAAGGCTATACAGGTCAGTCACGCTTACTCTCTGCCACTTGATGCTTCTTTGGATTTAGCTTGACGATTGCATATGACAGGGCCGGAAAGGCAGAGTCTAATCACCAATTTCCCCTTGTCTGTTACAGAAGCTGCACCCAGCTCTTTGGATCTTGATGAAATCAACAGAACCCTGGCTCGATGAGTTCTACCGTTTAGATTTGGAAGCCGAGCTGCAGGAGTGTGGTTTCACCAATTATCGCTCGGCCTTAACGAACCCTCGGCATTTCACCGCCACAGCCACGGCTGCCATGTAAATTGTCGATAGATCATTATACAAGAGGTTATGAAACCATCTCCGGACGCCTGTTTGTGGTCGCTGAGGGCCCGGTTTGCAACATCTGCGACATCTTTGTAGGTCAAAACGGAATGTATTTCAATGAGATTCAATGCCCACGATAACGCGAGTGGAGCACGAGAATATCAGACCCACTGTCGACGATTTTTTTTCTTCAAACTCCGATTATGAATGATTCCTCCAGTAGCTTCATCGGAAGACCTTCAAGTCTTGGCTCTGCATTGCTGGCTTTCAAGCTCATCGTACATGCGAGAGTGACCCGGACAGATTTCATCCCACCGTTTGCACGCCATCTGCTTGCACGCACCACTGTTCGATTCACGATAAGAATTGGGCACCAGCGGGAGCCAAGCCTGGATTAACATATTTAACACTTCCAACACGTCGCGAGAACTCAATATCTTCGTAGACCGAGTGCCAAGTCCCGTAATACGATTATTGCGGTGGCTGCCACATCGTCAAGCCCAACGAAACACAGACTTCTGTCTATCTGAATCAAATCCCCCGCACTCGGAACATACAGGATTCCATCGCGCAGTAGATCCGTGAGCGAGAGTCCTGTCCGGAATCCAGCTACGATTCGATGAGTGAATCCCCTCACCGAAGCATCAAAGCATCATCTCTCGCCTCTCAGGAGACGAGCATCAGAGCATCATATCTCGGGCCCAGGCCCCAGACGTCCATCAATTTCCCGTACAGGAGCTACTCGGAGGTCTGTGTGCCCACGTCTACGATCCGAAACGGACACCACAGGCACCCCTACGACTCGAGGGCCTGGATAGACAATTTCCGAATAGAAAATGGCGATGCTCCGAATTGAGGTCCTTCGATCGGCCGACCGACCGACCGACCGCAGAAGCACGATCCGGATCGGACGAAGCGATGGCCGAAAAGTCTTGCAGCTCGGCCGGACGTCCACGAGACAACAATAATGGAGGACGACCTGCTCACGACCGACCAACCGACCACCACCGAGTCCGGTGCCGCAAGAGGAAGAGAAGAGAAGAGCCGCTAACCACATGGCCGTCCGGCCGGCCGTCCGTCCGTCCGTCTGTCCGACGACCGTTGACTGGGCCCCAGGGGTGGGGATGTAGATGACGTAGATGATGTAGAGCCTGCGATGGTCGGAGAGAGCTCGCGGGCGTGGGGGCTATGGCGGCGTGCCAGGGCCAAAGGAGCTCTTCTGCCCTCCCTCCTCTGCTGCTGGAGGGAGGATCGACTGCTGCTCGTTCGGCCAAAGCGAAGAGGGGTGGAAGGTGGAAGGAGGAAGGAGGTGTTTAGCGCGTGCGCAGTTGTTGCAGTGTTCTGTACCACAGGAAGTCGGCCAAAAGAAGGAAAAGCTGAGATCAGCAGCGAGCGAAGAGAGAGAGTGAGAGAGAGAGAGAGTGAGGAGAGAGAGAGAGAGAGTGAAGAGAGCGGTGTTCCTGCCGTCACCACGCCACGCCACGCCACGCTTGCTCGCTCGCTCGCTCGCTCGCTCGCTGCGTCCCTTCGTCACTTGGCTTCGCTCACGCGCTCGGTCCATGCGCTTCCTTCGTCTTTCAGTCTCTCCCAGCCAAAGACATGTTGTTGTCTCGACGGCTTACAGCCAGCGCCCGCTCGAGCTGCGCCAGCAGCAGCAGCAGCAGCAGCTGTCCGACGAGTCTATCCACGAGGCGCGTCGTGGGAGTAGTAGTGTGTAGAACGAAGAGCAGCAGCAGCAGTGGTGGCAGTGGTGGCAGTAGCAAGAGGGAGCTGCAGTACTCGTGTAGAAGGAGATTTCGGTCGAAGATGGAGTTCTTTGCGCCGCAACTGCGGGACACGCGGCCTTTCCATTTTGTATCGGAGTACTACTCGGTGCCGCTTCGAGCGGCCAGGGAATCCGTCACGCCCATTTGTTTCTGGGGCCTGAAAAAGCCGCGCGTTTCCGAAGTGGTGCAGGCCGGGGATCCGATTCTGCATGAGCCAGCTCTGGAAGTGCGAATGGAAGACATCGGCAGTGCGCGCATAGAGAAAATTATCAACGATATGGTGGCCACAATGCGCGGCGCCCCTGGCGTGGGCCTCGCGGCGCCTCAAATCGGCGAACAATTGCAGGTTTGTCATTCATTCGTTCCGTGGCTCTGCAATTCGGCGTCGCCGTTGCATGCCCGCGGATTCGAGCTCGTCGGTGTTCCGTTGCATTTCGTGGTCGTGCCCTTTCTGCTCTGTGATCGAACCTATTCTTGCATACTATAAAGTGCCAGCAGATCGCCCACGAGGGCCACCTTTTTGGATCTTTTCCTGATTTCCTCCGCATCTGCCAATTGCCTAATTTCCTGCCTCGCCACTCAAAAATTGGCTCGTCCACTCAACTCTGCAGATTATTGTTCTGGAAGACACACGCGAGCTCATGAGCTATGCATCACCCGAGGAGAATGAAGCTCAGCAGCGTGCACCGTTCGACTTAATGGTAGGTGTCAGCCACTTGGCACCATCCTCTGGTCTGAGCATTGTGCATGATGCTCACCGTCGGTCTGGTGCTGTATGAGGTGACTGACTGGCATACCATTCTGTTCAAGCTTCTCATCAACGCGATTTAAATGCTCAATGAGCGAGCAGGGATTGTTGTTGATCTCTTATCTCTCGGATCTAAGTGACAGTGAATCACGTGGATTCTGATACGTCTCAAGCATATCAGTGGTTCGGAAGTGGAGAAAATTGAGAATTGACCGAAGCTTTATTATGTGCAGGTGATCATCAACCCCAAGCTGACGAGAAAGAGTGCAGCAGGCAGTGCTATCTTCTTCGAAGGATGTCTCAGGTGTGTAGCATCAAATGACCTGCCCACTCGCAGCAACAGGACCAGCGCATTACGTTGAGCTCGGTTGAGCTTAAGATCTATGTGCCTGCTCGCAGTTTACAGCAGCGTGTGGCCTGGAGAGTTCGTTCTAATTCTCCCAGACGAGTCCATTCTAAAGCAATCGCTCGTGGTTTTGTTGCAAGCAGTGTTGATGGATACCGTGCACTTGTGGAAAGAGACTTGGAAGTGGAAGTCACGGGCCTCGGCCGAGATGGTAAGCCTGTACACGTGAACGCCAGTGGGTGGAAAGCCCGAATTCTTCAGCACGAGTGTGATCACTTGATGGGCCAATTGTACGTTGACAAGATGATCCCACGCACTTTCCGAACGAAAGAAAACTTGAGACTTCCGCTGGCCGCAGGATGTCCTGAACCCGGTCCATGTAAATTATCCGCGAAGAGCATCAGGGTAGACTAATTCACGTACATCATGGTAAGAAGCAGATTGTAAATTAAGATGCGATGCTGTCATGTGAATATATAACTGTGTAGATCATATCCATCAAACATCCGGCAGTCGATGCATACTCAGGCGAGCCATGCATTGTTGCGTTGCATTAGAAGACATACAGTCGGGGTAAGTAGCGTTAGTAGGCAGTATATGGGAATATTGTACACAACGACCCGCTACGTACATTACATGGGTGATGTCTCCCATGGAGGAAAATCTTAGTCTTCCTTCTGGCTCTTCCGACTGAATAATTATCATTCATGGTATCAATCATGACGATGCTGCTGTACATTACCGACTGTCCAATGTCTGAACACAATGTCCATCTTCGCCCTTAGAGTGACTTCATGCACAGAAACTGGGTGTCTGCTATCTGCTAGTTACAACTCTGGTGAACTCTCGATTATGGTTATACCTGCATACACATGCCTCGTTACAAGCCGTAACTATTACTCTCTGTACAAATCTGCTCGAGAGCGCTTCAATTGGTCGACAGAGGTGAACAAATGGGCAAACTCCAACACCGTTTTCCTATATTCTACTGATGTCTGATGTGATGTGACAGCTGATACCAGAATGTGTCCAAAGTTTACAAATGTGGAGTAAAAAAAATTCATGCGACAGAGTAGCAAATCCTCGAACGATAACATGGAATCCGCTAACAACCACGTCAAGCAATGTCGTTACTCAAGCAGTGACTTGGAAATTGTCGTTCGTCTTTACTGTGTTCAGCACGATTCCTACAACATTGTAACCGGCTCCTTTAATATACCCTGCCACTCGATATACTCCAAAGACATTTCCCTCGACTTCCGTCTCAGATCGTGAAGACTTGATTCATCTGCTGCTGAAAGGACGGTGCCGACTGTATTGAATTACATGTGGCCCCAATGTGATCCCGCCTTCACGAAGGCCGCAGAATAGTCTCCGGCACGGTTCTAAATTGAGCTATACAGGATGCCGTAGAGTAACCCAGCAGCGTTTCTCCTCGTTACGAGATACTACTTCCTGTCAGTGCTTGAAACTTGCACAGCGAGAGCCACTTGAAGCGGCAAAACTGTGAGATATTGCATGTCACCGATTGCAGGGAGTCAAAAGCCCTTTCCAGCGTTTCAAAATCTGAACCCAAATCTCTACCGTGCCCTTCGGTGCCACGCGAACCAAAACTGAATGCTGTCCTGAAAATTCAGGGGAGCCATTGCTCGCAGATACGGACGAATCCGCCAATTACGAAGGGGTCTTCTTTCCCTTCTTGGTCGTGGGGACAACTTCTTCAGCCGTTTCTCCGGCATGCTCTTTCTCCAACTTCATTTCTGCAAGTTGACAGAGAACAAACAAAAGCTCATGAAAATCCTTCTGTGCAAAGCTTCACGAGAAATCGACTTGCAAGCCCTCACGAGCGACCTCCCATCACATCACATGACACACAAGACAGCTCTGGTTGCATCTTAGTCCTCGTACATCGAGCAACCCCCGAGCACCTGCTTCTCCACTTCCAAAATCCGAACGAAGCGCGTCCACAACTCTCCACGAGACTCACATCATCCATCACCTGAATACCCATCGACGCAAGGATGCACAACTTTCAACTCTCGGGAAGGAACGAATGTACGAAAGCTTTGTTTCTTCCACAGTCTGATACGGGCAGAGAGAGAGAGAGAGAGAGAGAGAGAGAGAGAGAGAGAGAGAGAGAGAGAGAGAGAGAGAGAGAGGGGCACAAAGAGGCTCGTCCTCCCTCCCTCCCTCCTTGGGGTCTGAGCTTGGGCAGAATCCCCGACGGTCCACTGGAGGATGTATGAACTCTGCACAAGCCTCGGATTCCGCAGCTCGCCCGATGGCTACACAGCTGGAGTGAGGCCTTGTCAATTTGCCCGCCGTCATTCACCGATTCCTCGAAAATCGCCAGTACTGCCCCGGGCTTTCGGCTAAAGAATTCTTCAGCTGGGCGTTCTAGGTCTCCGACATTAACAACAAAGCTCGAACCTTCGTACCAGGTCTGCCACGAGCTCAAAAGCACAAGGCCGACAGATCGATCGATCGCCGAACTCACTAACATAATTCAAAACAGAGGTATGAGAAGTTCTTCCGCGATGTGGAAGCATTACAGGGGACCATCGTTTGATCCAAACTCCGAAATTCGTCATACCAAGGCTTCGAAGTCGGTAAGCGCGCAGCACGTCAGGAACCAGAGCCCTATGGATGCTACGGAAGGCGGGACACGAAGAAACTGAAGCACTCACTCGATCGAATCGGGTGAGGAAAAACAAAAGCACTGGGACGTACCGTAGTTGCCTCTGTCGTTGAGTTTTGCCTGAACCACATTCAGAGCGATGAAATCCACAGCCTCTCGACCTTGAGCAAGCAACTCGGAAAGCGTCGCCTCATCGGTCACATGTCGATTGGCCTCAAATTCCTGCCGGATCTGGGCGGCCGATAACTTCAGAGCCTGCTTGTCGCCAGCAAACGCTTCTCTCCGAACTCGTAGCAAAGCGCGAAATATCGATATCGCGTCGCCTGCCCTCGACGACGCCGTCGCCATCTCTCCCGATCGCTCGCTCGCTCTTCTCTCCTGCAATGTCCTCTCGCCTTCGATTCGCACACAAGCCGCGATCCCCCACCTGCTCCAAAGTTCTTGCCCGTCCCTTCCCAATCTTCGCCTTCAGAGATCTACTCTCTTGCCCTCCCAGGGTCCGCCCAAATCTCCGTCCCTCCCTGTCCCTGCCCGATTTCGAGATCGAGGCTCTGAAGCTCTGAAGCTCTGAAGCTCTGAAACTAGAGCACGGGAGGAGCTATGCACTTCATTAACTCACATTCGTGCACATTCGACGAGAAAGACGCACGCACCCTCGCGGTCGCGGTGGAAGGTGGACCCGACGCTTCTGCTGCAAGCGCAAGCGCAAAGGTCGAAGCGAAGGCCTCTAATTTTGTTGACCCGGCTTTTAGGGGCCTTAAACCCTAATGAAGAAGGTCAGTGGGGACCACCCCACGAGCGAGCTAGCGAAGGTTCACAGATTGCTTGGCATTGTGCAGCGGAGCGTGGTGGTGGTGGCGAGGGACGAGCGAGCTCCCGAGGACGACGAGATGAGGGCCATGCCTGGCATAGCCATGGGTCCGTCGTGCCAGGCGGTGGTGAAGCTGCAGCGCGAAATCGGTCGAGCACGAATTTGCTCTGGAGTTCTGTTGGCTTGTGGCTTGCGGCCAAATTGGCAGCGGCATTCGGATTTCACTCCCTCCTCGCACGGGCTTCTCGACGCGCCAGGCTTTGAATTGTCGAGGAAAGGCAGACGTCGGAGTCAAATGCGGGCATGCGATCATGGCAGCTCCCCAAAAGACTCGAATGCGGCGGAATCGAACGCTTCATCGGCTGCTGCCGTCGAGGATGTTACCGAAGTTGCGCATGTATGATTCGCTGGTCCAGTTCCGTTCAGGTCGATTCGAAGAAGCCATGGCTGTAGTTTGCTCAAAGTACATAATTGGGCAAAATGGGCGTGGAGGGATTCGATTCGATTCGAACGCTATCTCTGCACAATGTCTGCAAATTTCATGACCTTGTCTGCGAGGAAGTGCTCGGAAGAGCCAAAATTCCTCAGCACCCTCAACGAGATTTCTGAAATTCCGTCTCTGACATGTCCCCGGCTCTAGTATGTGTAGTCGGAAACCTTCTCGAGACTCCCTGCGTCGGTGCCCTGGGACGGCACGGCGGTGGCGGTGACAGTCGTCACGTACCTCGGCGTCGTGCATGGACCTCTGGGCGTCGGAGGGCTCTCTCTGGTGGCAAGTCTTCTGCATGAACCGGACCTAGCTCCGCAAACGAAGGTGGGGGCATTCGATCCAATCATGACCATCATCATAATCATCAGTCGAAGGTCGAGTCGAGCCTCGTAATGATCTTCTTCTGCTCTTTGACATTTCTGCCCGATTGTGCCCCATTTTCCTTGCAGGCCGCATCGCTGCTATGCCTTCAGTCTCTCGAAGCTCTGGCAGCCACTTGGTTGGTGCAGTCGACGGTCCAGGAGCACGACGACGCCATTGCTGGTCGGATCCTCGAGCCACAATTCTCTCGAGTCTTGAGGAACCGAGGGTGGCTTCCGACCTCGGTCCTCTGTCTGATCGGGCTGCTGTTGGTGGTCGTCGCCACGAGCAGCACCGCAGCTTGTGCACCTAAGGTGCCACTTTTCTCTCATCAGTCTATGTCTGAACCATTTGGTTGAGGTTGCGCTGTCGTTCTTCAGAAGTTTGAACCTCCGTGCTGCTTCAGAGGAGTCGATACTAATCGTGAGAACAGCAATTGCAGCACGGCGATTCGGTGGTGGAGTTTGTCACAGCAGGTGGCATGTCTCGGACGGGCATCATCGCGGTGAGCTGTCTGATCACGCCGTATTTGGAGGAGTACATGTACCGAGGCTTTCTGTTGACATCTCTGGCAGCCTACTTCGGATGGCCGGCGGGCGTTCTGGCGAGCTCGGTCGTCTTTGTGCTTGCCCACTTGCCCTTAGCAGCGGGCGGTCAAGCCTTGGGATTATTGTTCACTGGGTGCGTGCTCGGTGTGAGTTTCGTATACACGGGCAATTTAGCAACATCTTTGGTTATCCACTCGCTTTACAATGCAACTCTTTTGCTGGCCCTGTCATCGTCGTCGAGTTGTTGAGCCACAATGACTCGATGACTCGAGCAGGCCGAGTGACTCTCTGTGTCTGTCTCGAGGATTTTCGACGGATCCCGTACCAACGACTCATCTAATGTAATGTAGTTATTGCGCCCATCTCCTGTTCGGACATGGCCCTGGAGGATCTGAAGTGAAGCTGAGGCCTTCCTTCCTTCCTTCCTTCCTGTGAGTCGATGAGCTCTCATGGCCATCGTTATTACAAGTAAAATTCCCCCGTGGGTTTTAAAGGCGTTATGGTTGCGTGTCTTTCTTCATCGAGGCTGTCGAATTGTCAAATCTTCTTCACTGGGTGGGTGGCCTGTTTTTATAGCAAATTGAGCATCGAGGACCTCGAACACCAAAGTAGCAGACCAACCGTGTATCGCCAAAGCGAGCAGTCATGAGGCTCTTCACGATGGACACGCAGGTGTCGTGAATTGCAGCAGCCCTGCGATTCAGTTCGTTGTTCGCTCGAGACCCAACGCTGCCCCTCGTGTTCAGTTCAACATTCGTTCGGTTCGTAAAGTAGGCAATGGCATGTTGTCTCCTCCTTTGATGATTCCCATCGACGACCTGTTCGAAAGGATTTGTGAGAACCGGTTAGTCAGTCGTTCATGGTAGTATGTACAAGATAGGACGGAACGAAGGGTTGGCCCAGCTCAGCTCAGCTCAGCTCAGCCATCTCAGGCGAAACCAAGAGCTGTTCACGATCGACACCTCTTCCTTGGTGCGGCGTATGCAGTGCAAGTGCTGCAGGTGCATGTGACTGTTCGCCTCTGTCACGAAACTCTTCTCACCTCCAGACTCAAGTGTTCGAATTGCCCATCTCTGGCGAACCCAACCACTCTCGAGTCACGTTCCTTGTTTTGCCCCGAAAAGCACATGTCGGTTTTTGCTTCCGGCTTGCCAGAAGAATTGGACGAACGTGGACTGCACCCAAATTGAACACTCCTAGCCTAGTACATGCTCTGCAGGCCACTCTGCCAAAGTGGGAACCAGTGCTACAAGTGCGTCCATCCTCATGGGAATTCTTGGGTGCAGGAGGAGACAATGTGTCTTTGGAGTTCTAAACTTCTGCCAGAACGATCACGGGTACTTCTTCACGCGATTCCGGTTCCGACAGTGCGGAACGAGCCTCTCACTCTCGAACTTTCGATCATGCCATCACATTGAACGACGACCTTCGTAGACTGCAGTTAACCATTTAGGCATCACTGTCGTAGTACGAGAAGCGTGGCGGTCATCTTCGCACTCTAAAGCCAGCGTCAGACGAATTCCCACCGAAAGTTTATTTACCGTGGAGAGTGAATAACAAGTCTAAAGACAGAGTCGCACAATTCGAGCCATTGCAATCTAAGGGTCCGTCTGGCGGATGTATTACCAAGCTCCTGTGGATGTCTGAAATAGTTGGCTGGTTGAGATCATATTTTCCTGTTTGGACGGAAGTGTGAATTCCGTCGAGGGAAGGGGAGGAGTGCTGTTGAAGCCTCTCTCATGTCAGCTGAAACTCGTGTTGCGATTCAGTGTCTGCTGGCTGAGTGGGTTCTCGTACAGCAAGATTTAGAAGAGAACGAGAAGGTGAAAGAATAAAGCATCTGTTGCTGCTCGCCTTCTACGCTGTTCATGATGTAGCTATGAGGGAAAGGACTGCTTGTAAGGATCAGATCAATCATGCTGTCGCTTTTATTGTGGTTCCCGGTCTCCAGGGATCAGGAATGTTTGCCTTCGCCCTTCCTCCGCGGCGTAGACGGCTGCTGGTTGGCCCCCAGGCCGGCCAATGAATTACATCGGTCCCGCAGTCAGAGGAACGATGGGTTCGTATGGGGGGGGGGGGGGGGGGGGGGGGGGGCAGCCATAGCTCGTCGCCAGGGTGGTGGTGACGACGACGACGAGCGAAAGAGTCCAATGGGAAATCTGTGTGGTAAGTGCATCGATCGATTTGATTATATGAAGGGCATCACAGCTCGATGGTCGATATGCCTTCGTCCGCCGGGAGTGAATAGTTCACAATTTTTACAGACATGTCATGGACACGACGACTGTAAGAGCTGTCACTTCATTTCTAGGGCTCGAGTACAGAGAGCGAGATTTCATTCTCAGCGCCTCTGATCAGTTGAGACGAGTACAGTACAGGAGAAAATCTGCTTCGGATTCCTGCGCTCGAGCTCACTCCGAGGATTGTCATCGTCCTCCACCGTCGCAAAGAGTCCGTGAGTGTTCGACAACGGCCCCTTTCGCGTCCGCCCAAGGCAAAGGAAGACGTGAACGCTCCCTCAATCCCCTCTCCCTCCTCGCGGCATGGAAGGAAGCTTTATAAACCTGGTCGAAGCGCCTGCTCTTCTTATCCCTGGACCCTCCACCCGTCATCACGATCGCCGCTCTCGCTCCGCTCTGTTGAATCTCCGCTTCCCGATCGTGTCATAGTGCAATAGTGTAATTAATTAGTGGAGGAGGAGTGCCCGCCCTGCGGATCTCTCCCCAGCGAAGGAAGCGAAGGAAGCCGTAGCTGCGTCGTACAGTACAGTACATTAGGGCACGGTACAACACTCTTTCTTCTTCTTCTTCTGGGCCACTGTGGTCATGTCCCCAACGCATACTCCTCCCCGGGACCAGAACACGAGGACTTCTCGACCGACGAGACAGACTGGCTGTCACCGAACCAACAACGTTCACAAGGCCCCCCCCCCCCCCCCCCCCAGCTCCAGCACACAGCGCCTCTCTCTCTCTCTCCGTGCGGGCAAGCGAATTGCAGTTCGTGTGGATGCCATGCCATGCCGTGGACGACCACGACGACCGCCATGTCGCATTTTCCCGTCGTCGTCGCGAGTCGAGCACTGGAGAGAGAGAGAGAGAGCTCCATTGGATTCTGGCGAGCTCGACGACTGTACTGGAGGAGGAGGAGGAGGCACGAGCTCCAGATAAAGTGGGGGCCGGAAAGAGCTTTGGCCGCCGCAGCAGCAGCAGCAGCAGCATGGCCAAGAGCTTCAGAGCCGAGCAGAGCACGGCAGGCAGGGCAGGGCAGGGCAGGGCAGGCTGGCGGGCAGGCAGGGGCCGAACAAATCTAGCGGTTTTCTGTTCAGTGGAAAGTCGTCCTCGTCGTCGGCCGAACAGAAAAAGGCGAAGCTTGTGTAAGAGGCCGATGAGGCCGATGGCGATGGATGCACCTAACCACTCCTTTCTATATGCGGCAGATGAGCTTCACTGTAGTCGGCCCGAAGCTTTAGCAAGTAGAAGCCTGGCCCGCAAATGAATACTATATAATAGGCATATTAAAATGCCAGCCCCCCTCTGGACGCCAGTCTGCCCTCAGGAGTACGTAGTAGGTGTTCATGAGGCCACCCCCGAGCATCTGAATCGCACAAGGACGACACAAACTGTATGTCAGTCCGCCCCGGTGTGATTAAGAGCGCCCGAGATCGTTGCGAGCCCTGCCAGCGATGCCGATCCTGCTCCGTTTTGCGTGTCATTCTTGTCGAGCTTTTGATTCCCTCTCTCGCTCGCCAAGTGTCCCCACTGCTGCTGCTGCTGCTGCTGATATACGACATGCTCTCTCTCTCTCTCTCTCCCTCTCCCTCTCCCTCTGGTTTCTACTTCCGGCAGTTGACGCTTTTCGACGCAGGCAGGCCAGTTCACCATCGCTGGGCCCGCCCTCCCTCGCTCCCTCGCCATCGCCATCGCTCCTATCTATCTGCTTGCTCTACTGCGTTGCGTTGCGTTGCGTTTCGTTGCACGGATCCATGCTCCAAGCTTCGCTCCAAGCAACTCACCGCGCCACAGCCACCGCCGTGAGCATGCATCGCGTCCGTCGCTCGCCCATCGCCGATCGATCGCTCAGCTCAGTCTCGTCTCGGATGGCGAGTTTTTGTTCATTAGCCTCTCGTAGGGCCTGGCCTGGCCTGGCCTGGCCTAGCACCGTGTTACACTTTTGGTGTCATCTGCACTACTGTCCTCGGTTTCTTATCGACGAGTTTAAGAAACTTTATCGAGAAACCGATCGAAGATCCACCTCATACCTCTTGTAGATTCTGATGGAGTACAGAATGTCCAACATACGAACGATCGTATGTATGCTCGAATTGTGGGCTCCTTCAGCGGCGATGGAGGATTGATATCCACACTTGTTGCCAGTAAGCCGCCGGGGCCAATTTCAATGTAACAAGTTGTAGGTTTGAGCAACGTCGACGCGTTTTGTGTCATCTTTAGGCTCGTCTAAATTTTGCGTGGGAATTGCTAACGCTTGCCATTGCCAAGTGTGGTTGAACAACTGTCAGCAACATTTGCAATTCTTTGCCATATCCAGGCTCGTCTACATCTATGATTCTCCAGCAATTGTGTTTGGGGGTGGATCAACCTTACGTAAGGGCTTTTTGATTCACACTTGTTAGCTTTATCCAAAAGCAATATTGCTTCTTTGTTACTCAACAATGACGAAGATACTACCTTAGATGTATTCGAGTTATATGATTAGAATACAGCTCCAAAAAATGTAATTCGAAACATGTGTTCGGTACGACCTAACGGGGTGTATATATCATGATTATAGTTTACTAAGACCAGGTTACTATTGTAGTTGCATATCTTACACATGACACTAGTTTGGAGTGGTGATTGCCTCCCTCTTGGATAGGCAGCAGAGGGGAGCATATCCAACCAAGGTCCCCCCTTTAGAGATTTTGTATATGTTACAGTAGCCATAATGTTTTATAGGATCGAACACAAATCTTATACATCCATAAGAGAGATTGAACTAGAGATTGTCCTACCGATTGACATGAATTTTTTTATTTTTTTCACATTTTCTACACTAATTTTATATCGTGTACATTGATTTTTGTGCATTTATCACTTCACAGTGCATTCCATTTGAAAGCAAGTTCAATGCGGTATGATTCTAGTTTGTTTCATTCGCATGTAGACTCATTGATGTAGATCGCGATTTTGTCTTACTTCACTTTTTGAAGCTAAAGAGACTGGCCCCATTCTACCGCTTGGTTTCGTGTATTTTTCCCATTATTCTTGAAATATAAACTGGATTTCCCCACTTTCGGTGCAAAAAGGTGCACTACAATTGGATGGATGGGTAAGGTACAAAGCATGCGGATAAATACGAACGAACATAGTTTGGCACCTGAATCCAAGAGGGATGTGGTTGGTGCCCGAGCGAGGCATGATCGTTCGGCCTGAGTGGATCGCCAACGGAAGCTTTCTTTGCCCAATTCGTTCACTGAACCTGTTCTGATCGGGGCCAACGGTTGCGAAGATCCTCGACGATAAATGTCAAAGCAGAGCACCATTTCTGCCACTTGCGAATTGGTTTGGTTCTTCTGCGTTTTGTCAAGACTTGGAACGAACCAAATTGTACATTCATTAGATGTTGAATGAATACGTTTTGTCTTTAGGAGGTGCTGCAAATCAATCACATTCATGTCTCATTCACTCAAAGACTGTGTCCTGTCAGACATGCATGGCCCCAGCACATGTTTCCACCTTCGGATGGAACTTACCGTCTTGGTTTAATGCTTCGCTTGACCAAGTAGGAAAGTCATGTGATCTGCAGCAGTGATCATTGCAGGCATGATCTGGTCTGAATCGCGACCACCACAGTAGTTTTCTGAGTAAGAATATGGTAGGCTGAGGGAGAAAGACTGAAAATGTTTATGAATATATGTATTCTAAATCTAGTTTGACAACATCCTCAAGCGATTCTTAGATCAGTAGGTTTGACTCTACTTCCAACCCGCACAAAGCTGCCAGTTTGCAACACACCAGCCATTTTGTACCTTCACATTTCAACTCGAGAGTTTGACCCATTTCCACCTTGCCGTGTAGATACTTGAGAATGGGGGCGCATGTACATACACTTGTTTGATGAGAACCCATTAACGACCATACAAAATGTAGCCCAAAACAACTTCAGCATACTTATCCTCATACGCAAGAGAGACCAGAAATCACTCTTGGAAAATTATCGTTATCTTTCCAAATATACCTCTCACATATAGATTGCGCACAATTCATGATTACATACAACCAATTGCTCTCTCTATATAAGAAGAAAATTTGATGTGAATGACAAGATGAGCGAATTACACTAGAAAATAAACCTCTATTCATGATCCTATCATACATAATTGCTCTATCTAATCTTGGATAACAAGGCGTCAACTTGTAATTATGATAGTTTAATGATCTATTGGTATATCTTCACGGAACTTGTTTATTTTTTGTATGCTACATTTCAAAGAAAGATTATTGATTAATTGTTGCTAAAATGTTAAAGAATAAATAATTTTAATGATGAAAGAAATGAAGATCATTCATGACCAGGCATGGTTATATTAGTCAGTAGTCTAAATTAGCTTAATTAGTTGCATCAAGAAAGTTAATTCATGTGATTTTGTGCTAAAAGCCACCTTGAGTGCATTAGAGAGTGAGTGAGGGGTTCAGAGTTAGAGTAAGAGAGAATCATTATCATGTGGAGCTTGCATTTTTATTATTGCAGATCAAATTTTTTCTACAAACTCTGGATTGCAACATCGGTGAGTGTTTGTAAGGAATATTTTTCTAATCCTTGTACCATGTGTTACTACTTCATTTGTTGCATCCTTGACAGACTCATATGCTCAAATTTGAGGTGCCATTGGTATGTATTCAGCTCGTCAGTGTTGACAGTTGAATAATCACCATTAACAAAAATTGCTCGGATATTTGTAGAAGTCGTGCTTAGCAAAAAAAATTTGTTTTTGATGATGCATCAAGCAATTACGTTGCCCATCTTGTCCTTTAAGATGCAGTGATCAGGCTAGATCAGTAAACTCCCGCCTTGGAGAACTAGCTCAGTTATGAAAAACAGGTTTTTGCGAAGAGCATGAACTTGTATGACTTTAGGTGTTACTCTTTCTTAACCATCATTCAAGGAAATAAGAACATTTTCTTTGTCTCAAATGGATTTGGCGACTATCGTTGCCCAATTAGATGAACTACTTCTATGGGAGTTATGTATAGTCTACAAAGTCATTTAGATTTTGATCATATGTCATGTGTTGGATGGCACCCGAATCCATATGCCATGCTGGATCCGCCCCGATTGAGAAGAGTGCGATGATATATAATCAGTGCTCAGCGTTTGTGTGGAAAAGAGTTTTTGCTTCTTCTTCCGACACTTGTTTGCTATATGGCCTAGCTTCTTGCAATAAAAGCATTTTATCTTTTGTTGGGAAAAAGATGGTTTCAATGTTGGTTCTTGTCGTGATGAAAATGAAGAACGTACGACATTGGATCTTCTTGGCTGTAGTTTTTGCTTGGATGAAGTCCATCCTTTTCACTTTGTGGTGTAGAGCGATGCCGTTCCGTTAGTCACAATTTTCCTTTTGAGTTGTATTTCTTCAAGAAGAAGACTTGCTATGACAGATTGTGTGGACAATGTCTTGTTTGTTCGCATTGAGCGCACAAAGGTTTGGTGTTCAACATATAAATTTCAAGAAAAACATATCAAAAATTCTTCATCTGATATGGTCTGTCTCATAGCAGTCAATTAATCGAAAAGGAGACAAAATTTCTGATGTGTGTCGCCACGGATTCGCTTGTCTGCAGTTTTAGAGAATGCAACGTTTCTCTCAGATGCAGTTGCATCGATATGTGACACTAGTCAAATACCCTTGTCAGTTAGTTCCATGCCTCATATGCTATCCGATAGCAAGCGATTAATGGCTGTTGTTGACGCTCCATCGCATAGTTCAACATTGCCAAGGAGATGAGGTTTCTTTCGTCTTATTCCTTCTTGCTTCTTGTGTCGGACGCAGGTTTGCTGGTTGTAGAATCATGTGGAGTGATCGGCCGGAGCTCGGTAACTTCAATGAGGTCCATCAATACTTCAACCTCAAGGATGCAACTTATCGGATCTTTCCATGAGTGAAAGTGATTACCATCAAATTTAGAGTGATACTTCCATGCAACGCGGATGGAAGCTCCTGGAGAAGTCATCTTTCTCATAATATCAGCTAGTCTTCACCTTCTCCATGATGTGCTGCAGAATGCTGAAGCCACTTTTGGAAATTTTTGTGAATTTTGAAATTTCGTGAAATTTTGTGCTTGATTTTGATGAATCTTTAAAATTTTGAGCAAAAATTTAAATATGACATCATAAATAGTGTCATTATATTTTTAAAATTTTTTAAATAATATCTACATTAATTTTATTTGATATATTATTTATCTAATTAATATTTTTTTAATGTAGATACTCAAAAATACATCAATGATTTAAACAGCAAGAAAATTATTCCACTATGTAAAGAAAAAACACCTAGCCAATCAAAGAGACATGTGCTTCACATGATGATCCTAGATTCATAAAAACACATATAACTTTATTGTGTTATTGTCATCAAAGCTAAATCATTTGCTTTCAAGGGAAAACCAAATAACAACTTCATGTAACACATTCTATGCAAAGACTCAATCTTAAATTCATTTAATTTTTAATATGGTACACTTCAAAATATAACATTGGTATATTGGAACAAAGAATTTATTGAAAATTCTTTGTTCTATTGTTTACAACATATGATAAAAAATATGATTGTATTTGTCTCATAATCTTTATACTCATTTTGTATAACATATGCTTAAAAATAAAAAAATGATGTCAAAAGAATTTGTCACACTAGAATTGACTAGATTTGGCACATCTTCGACATAACATGATGTATTAATCTTGAGATTCACTACTCAATACAATATTATATTATTTTTAAAAATAATCTAATAATTTTCTCCATCATTCGTCTTTTTTTGAAATTTTCACATTTCACATTCAAACTTGTGTTTGTTAAAATCAATGGTAGCAAGAATAAAAAATATTTTTAAGACCATTTGTCATCAGATTATTTATCATCTCATTTTATGTGATGACTGTTTTATCATGATGTGACATTCCTTATAAGTACTTAACCAACTTAGATGTTAACATCAACAAATGATTAAAATAACTATATATTCAACCCTTTATCAAGATTTTGCAAACTCATAATAAAATCATTTAAAGTATCAACGTGATTTAAACTCTTTGTTTTAGTACATTTCAATTTCAAAACTCATCATATTCAAGGATAAAATAATCAATTTGATAAAAAAATTTAAAAAATTTCATTGGAAATTGTCATATTCTTTCAATTTTTTAAACTGTTAATCAATCTTTTTAAAAAACCTCAACATTCTTTGATTTTCATTATACAAAAAAAAATTAAATGACATTTTGACGCACCATGTGTTTGAATTTGAGGTTTTTTATGAAAATCATCAATGATTTTTGATTTCAAAATTTGTTTGACATATTTACTTAAAAAAAATTGAATTTTTTTCTAACTACATGTAATTAATCTCTTAGGACTTGTTGTTAACAAATTGTTTGAATCACCAACAAAAAATTTAACAAAAAATATGTTTTTCAACAAATCAGTTTCATTTTTTCACAAATCTAATCATATGCAATATATCATAGCGTTTAAAATTTGCAAAAAGTTTGCTGCAATTGAATTTGTATCAAATTTTCTCAAATGTAACTTTCAAATCAATCACTTATTGTTAACCATACATTCGTTATGAAAAATGATAAATTGATCCAAACAGCAATGCAAATACAAAATACATAGTTAAATATTAACTTTAGTTATAGGTTGTTCATTTCAATGAAGATATCTCATAAAAAATACAAATTGATTATTGAAACTCTAAATTATGAATAAAGTTCAATCAAATATGATGTGGATTTTGAAAATTATCATAAAATCTAAACTATGTTATCAATATAAACTTATGTAAGAATATATTAATTTGACAATCCTATCATGATTAATCTAGCTATAAATAATCAAAAATTGAAAGCCTGCAAATTAATATATAAAGGTTCAAAGTGAAAACTATTATACTACCATAATTCAAAATTCAAAATTCATCATATTTTTTCAAAGATATATCTATGAATATTTTAAATTATCATGTACATATGAACTTTTTAATTTTTTTCATTTAATCATATGTGCAAATATTCATCATTAATCAATGATAAATCACTAATTGATGATGTTCATTATCTTTCAAGCATTTTGGTAGCAAAATATAGATATGTTTCATATTTTTTTATACTAGAGTTAAATCAAATTAATCATTCTAAGATGTGCATTGATATAATAAAAAATCAAAATATTTTTTATTATTTTATTTTGAATAAATTTTTGTCTAAATATAATGCAAATGATGAATATTGTATACTGCATATTTTATATGACAAAATTTGTAATTAATAGATTTCTCATAAAATTTCCACTTCCAACAATATTGCTATTAACATGAAATATTATTTTTCATTTTGAAAATCATATATTTATCATAAAATATAATATATTTTGTTGTTTTACAAATTAAGATATATTGTTTATATAAAAATGCATTAGAATCAAATATTTACAATAATTGAAATGTAAAAATAAATATTTTTTCTAAATTTTTGATAATATATTAAATTAATTTTAATTTTAAAAAATGAATTTTTATAAAATATACATTATTTTAAGAAAATAATTTTTATTTTTAATAATTAACTTTATTTTAATTATGATCAAATTGTAATTTAAAGTCAAGAAACAAAATTTGATATTCAAATTAATTGAAATTCAATAAATTATCATACATTTAGACTGAACTTTTTTTTTTTACATCTCAATTGTATACAAGTAAATTAATATTTTGAAAATATTTATATTGAAATGAATATATCAAATTATTCAATAAAAAATCAATATGAAAGTATAGATGAATAATCTAATATTAAAAATATTTAATACTTTTGAATTGATGTTTCAATAATAATAATAAGATATTTGCCAAATAGTTTAGGGTTTGAGCATTTATTTGCTTGCTTATATACCATTGGATTGTGGAAACTACTTACGCACTTAGAACTATAAAATTTATCAAATTGATACTTCTTCTTGTTTTGGTGCAAGCTGCAAGAAGCACATTTGCAAGTCTAATTCTTTTCTTGCAGTTTTTATATAAAACCAGATTTGGTTTTACAACGAAAAAAATTAGTGTTGTCATCACCAGCCAACACGTAATCTCTAGTATTTGTCCATTTTCACTGAGGAGAGTACTTTTATATTAATGTAAACTCTAGTTATTGAACTAAAGAGTTTGCTATATTTCAATCCGCACCAAAATTACGCTGGCCGCTTCATCTGTTTCTAAGTGCGAACAAAATTTTCCATTTATTTGATGGATATCAAAAAATATTTATGTATATTATATTTCAATAATTATGTACTTATTTAAAATTTATTCAATTTTTTTATTATAAGTTAATGATTTACATATTTTTTTCAAAGTATTGTGTTTAATTTTTTATAATGTAAGTTAAAATCAATTTAATTTAAAATTCAAAATTTTTTTATGATAGATCTATTTATTTTGAGTTATTTGATTATGAATAAAAGAAATCAATTTAATCATTTTATATTTTTTTAATTATTCCTATATTGAATGAATATAAATTTTGAAAGTTCAATCACAAAAATAAAAGGTTATTTAACTATTATTTTTTGTTTTTATATATAATATATGATAAATTAATTTTAATATTTTTATTTTATCTAAAAAAACTGATTTTGTAATGAATAAAATGATTAAACTGAATTTTGAGCCAATTTTTTCCCCAATTTGTTTAAAATCAAATAGTATAAAATTTTGTAAGTTGAAAAGCTTTAATGATTGAATTGATTTTTTTATAATTTGAAAATTTTTATATTCATATTTTCAGCAAGGTTTTTCATATTGCAGATTCAATTACTTTGGAATCCTTGAAATAATGAAGTCCAAAAATATCTAAACAATTTTGTTTGCCATAAAGTATATAACTTTGATAAAATAAAATTCAGTTTTCAAAATGAATGTAATTGCAAATTACATTCACAATAACATTTAATTACATTCAATACTTTGACAACAAATTTTGAAAGTATTTTTCTTTCCTATAAATTTTTCCATTCCATATGTAATTAAAAAATTTGTGATTCTTGTTACAAGAAAAAATATGGATCACTTTTTGTATAGTGATTTTTAGGGTTGAATTTTCACTTACTTATGACAATTGCATAAGGATCTTTATATATAGAGGATAAATAATCAATCAAAAATCTCATGCTATCAATTTTTCATAATTCATTCATTTTATATATGTAAAATATATCAAAATGTCAAAAACTTAAGACAAAATAATAATTTTATCATATAAATTAAGTATTTTACACTTTCATCAATTCTAATATTATTTATCAACTATTTCAATCTCTTAGTCATTAATGATGAATAAAATAATTGATAATATAAAATTTATATCTAATCCACATTATATTTATGTGGTTGATTTTTTAGTATAGAATCGTTGATGTTAATTCTGGTTAAGAAGTAAACTAGATCTTAGCTACATATAGATAGAAAGTATCATTATGATGTATAAAATTTATGAAACTTCTAACTGTAAGTACTTTTCACGATTGCAATATACTCTATCGCATGTTCCAATCATGGGTGTAGCCCTACGTCTAGATGAACCACGTTATATCTGTGTACTATTATGTTTGTCATCTTGGATATAGCATATTATTGATTGTCACTTGGGTGTTGCTATTTATTGTTTTGGATTAACAAATTGGTATCTTAGCATGCTTGTGCATTTTTTCACAAATCAAGAATAAAGCTAGTCGGACAGGGCGCACGCGTAGAACAAGCGAGACCACACACAAACGTGGGAGAATCAAACGACGACAAGTTAAGTGCAGAAAGTGGCGAGGTGCAGCTACGCACAAGCATAGCGTTGCGCGAGGCACGACGGAGGTCTAGAGGCAGACTAACCTTGGATCGCGCAGTGAGTTCAAAAACAATCTCTGATTATTTTTGAAATTTCAATTACTGTATGTTAACTTAAATTAAATGTTCATGATTTTTATTAATTTCAATCAATTGAACTAAGTAGCAAATATTCTATGTTAGCTATTTGACACAAACTATTTATTTTTTGAAAATTGTTCATCAATAGTTTATCAATTAGTCTATGTAGTTTCTATAAAAATATATGTATTTTTGGATTTTAAATGACTATCATTTTTGGATTTATGTTTTTTGGTGAACATTGATATCAAATTTTCATTCTTATCATATCAATGATATTGATAAATGTTAGCAAGAGACAAAGATAATTAGATATAACAATGATCTAATTAATTTTGTTTATGTGAAATTTTATAGTAATAAATAGTCAAAATGAAAAAAATCAAATCAAAAAATAATATAATAATAATTAAAAGGTAAACGTATTTTTTTAACAATCTGTTTACTATTTATAAGTAGTATAATTATATAAAAAATATGTAAATTTGATCAAACAACATAAGTGATGATGTAGTATATTAAAAATAATAGCAAGGATGTCGTGAAGATTGAAATCGTTGGATATGATATTATCAAATCAAATTAAGGGAGCGGCTAGTTATACCTCAATTTAGGCTAATTATCCCTCACCTTGATATGCTAGGGCGAGGTATAATTAGCCAAGTTAGCCAAGTAGGTGTTATAAGTTTAGGTTGGGTATTTGCCAAGAACCCCAATGGATCATGTTGAGAGCTTTGAAATATTATCAGTTTAGGTTAGACTTTCATGAAGAACCAAAAGCTGGAGATGATACACACTCGATGGACCATGTTGAGAGCTTTGGGATGTGTGACCTCGAGCTGCTGGTCAAGAACAAAGTGAAGTTCGACGAGGCAATTTGGTTTAAGGCCGGATTAGATATCCTCTCCGAGAGAGGTCTAGACTTCCTCCGCAACTTTGGCCTTGTCCATGCGCAGAGCATTCTCGCCATTTGGGCCTGCCCAATCGTGCTCATAGGAGCCATCGAGGGATAAAGAGTGGCAAGAGTACCCTTGGAAGAGGTGAGCGACCTGATCTACCTCGGAGGTCAATATGACCTGATGTACTTTGGTTGAAGACCACATCTTCTCCAAGCTAAAGGAGCTGAAGAACGGAAGGTTGGTGATGTTTTACATGTTCAGATTCTTCGTTCATGCTATTATCGCCGGCAAGGATCTGATCATAAACTTGTTTGATCATTTGGGTTACTTGGTTAATTATACCTTACCCTAGTATAGTAGGTTGAAGGATAATAAACCTAAATTGGAGTATAACTAGCCGCTCCCCAAATTAATTTGATGATTATTTTCTCTGTGCTTAACGAGAATCACACAAACAAGCAAAAAGCGACAATAAGAATACTAGAGAGTAGACAGTAGATTTGATATGTAACATGGTTGATCCTCTAAGGGTTACATCCACAGCTGAGGAATACATGCGCATATGTATTGATAAAAAATAGTGATGTGGTATAAAAGTTCCAGGTCTTGAACCTGGAACTCCAGGTTCAAGACCTAGGTTTTGTTGACGGTTCTTAGGTAAGATTACCTAGAAGTCCCAGGTTAAATATCCAGGTTCAAGCGACGGTTCTTAGCTAAGATAATCTAGGTCAAGGTTACTCCAAAAAAAGAGTTAAACTCATCATATTTTTTGTTAGATAATCAAATGAAATGCATTTAGATGGTTTTAAATCATGAAAAATTGTGAACACTTAAGATTAAAATACTCTACCTAAACTTCCAATAATAAAAGTATCTTTAGCATTTTATTGTGAAAATTGCAAAACTTACAAATTTGAAATATATGATCAGGTATCATAATTGAATTTTATCTTTATAATATGAGTAATGTTTTCATTAGAGAAAAGAACAGTTTATTTTTTAACATAATTGAAGCTCGTATTTGTTTTTCACTTTAAAAATAAATTTTAAAAGTTTTAACTATAAATATTAATAATTAAAAAAAATAAAAAATACTATGTTTTTTTTTTAAATCCGAATCAAAATATTTTGAATAAATTTTGATAAAAA
The DNA here is from genome assembly GCA_037833965.1 of Marchantia polymorpha subsp. ruderalis. NCBI lineage: Eukaryota > Viridiplantae > Streptophyta > Marchantiopsida > Marchantiales > Marchantiaceae > Marchantia > Marchantia polymorpha. The sequence continues at coordinate 25,932,319 of AP031351.1, read as the reverse complement.
ATTATCCTTATGTAGTATCAAATAAAATGATCATGTCTTGATATAATTATAGTGTAAAATAGAGCACTATGAATTTTAAGCACTATCATATATGGTTTATTATGATAACATTTAATCCTTATTTTATGCATGATAATAATATTTGAATTAAAAGACAAAATTAAGTTTTTTGTAGAAAAATAGAATATTAATGTATATTATAAATAAACTGTAATTAATTGATTAGATAATTTACACAATAAGATTGTGATTATTTTAGTTAAGTGTTTTTTGTTCAGTGACACTGATGTAATATTTGCTGATCAGTTAATATAAAAAATAAGTGAAAAAAATTTCCTATTATTATTCATTGGAAACGTTGATCCATATTTTTCTTTGATGATTATTTGAAGTTGATGCATATGATTAAAAATTATAAAATTAAAAACTAACTAGTTGAAATCTAATGGTTTATACATACTGTGTTGACATAGATTTTGGAAAAACTTAAAACTATACGCTGAAAATTGAATTTTGGATTCTGCATGTTGAAGTGAGTATGCATCGTTGAAAACTAGCCCAAGGTTAGAGAGCGGACCATAATGTGTGCAATTAAAGTTTGTTATCTATGTTATCTTAAACTGTAAATTGAAGTTCAAAAAGTTAATCAAACATTTTTACTATTATACCTGATGGAGAATAAAACATTGTCTGTACACAGATTAGACTTATTGATTTGTAATAGAATTTAAATACTTTTGTGAGATATCTGAAAGTACATTTGAAATAACACAAAGAAAGAAGAATAGTGATTATTCTTACTTTATAGAGGGGTATAGAGTGGTAGATTGCTCTTTCCTATGCTTCACTACGTTGCAACTACTTTTCGACTTGTATATCGACACGGTAGGTTTGCCACGATTTGGATGAGTAGAAGACTGTCTTACTAGGGAAGATACCATGCTACATGAAATGAAATAGAATAATAAAGGATTTAATAGTCCTAAAGCATGTAGAAGAATGTCTTGAGAATGCACTGGGTTATTTTCCAAAAAGGATCTCAGCGAATCATTTCGCATCATTTCTCATCACAGTAAATAATAAAAATTCCGCACCTCTCGAGGGTCGAACATGGGCTCGAGCAAGAGCAGACGCTGGTTCGGTAAATCTTCGTAAACTGTCAGATCGTGTGACGAGATGAAGCCAATGGTGATTTAGTAGAAGAATCCGACGAGAAAATGGCTTCACGTGCTCTCTGTTTCCCACCGCTGATCGAATTTTGGGCTGCCCTGAATCATGTACAGAACAAGTATTGGTGCATGTACACATGAAGAAGGCGCATGAAGTACAGTACGAGTCTCAGAAATACGGCTGGAGAAATTCCGTGGTTCACACTCACAGACAGACGAAAGACGTCGGGGCCACGCTGAGGAATTTGGGGTGGGTGCAACGGATAAGATTCATCTCGCTAAAACGGACGAAATGGAGGTAGAGATGATGATGTTCAATTTGTGGCATTTGCGAAGCAGTCGATTCCCACCGAGAGACTTCGTTGTCTGAGCATCGGCTCGCTCGCAGGAGTAGTCGTCGCTTACTGCGAGAGGAACAGAAGGGTGGGATGGGGCTTGAAGCCAAGCCCGCGCATCGGCGAATCTTCCAGCCTTTCGTATAATTTATGTTAAATTACGCATGTTGCCAAAATTACCTCACGCATGCAAGCTTAGGAAGTCAAGGGCTTCACGTCAGAAGAGCTCAGACGCGATATCTCGGCCAATTGTGGACAGATCCGATGCCTTGCTCTCGGGCATGCTCAGGACATGCTATTTCGATCTCCGAGGGACCGGCAGAGGCACCAGGCTCAGTTTCTCGCCTTCCCCTTCACGGGGGAAGCCATAATTAGACAACCTGGCCTGACTGACCTTCTGGTTGACCAGGAGAAGAGCAAGCCAGCGAGCGAGCACCTGGCTCCAATCCTTCGTCTCCTCCGAGTCGCTTGCGCTCGTTTATCCAAATGGCGACACCCGATTCCGGTAATGGTTCGAACGAGGAAAGATGGGGACCGAGCGCAACGTGGAGAGGGGGCCGGGGGGCTGGGCCAATGGGAAGAGGGGCTGGGGTTGGGGCTGCCGAAGGGGCTGCCGGGGGGGCTGGGGTTGGGCCAACCGAGCCCCGATGGTGCCAGCAGGGTCGTTGGGCGGGTGGGCGACCATGGGGGCCCACCGGATGTCGATGGATGTTGCACGACGGCCACAGTCAAACGGTCCATGGAGGAGACAACATGCGCCGTCACTTTCCGCAGTGGTGGGAGTCCACGACCAGACAACGGAAGGAAGCGAGGGGCTCGGGGGCTTCGGGGCTTGGGGCTGGGGGCTTGGGGCTGTGGCTGGTGTCGAGAGATGGTGGCATGGGATGCCTTGCCTGCCTGCCATGGCGATGGTACGAGCGAGCCACCTCGCTCGGGGTATATTGTAGAGGGTGGGCGTATTTATCGACAGTAATTATCTGTACTTAGCGCTATTAAGCGTGCCTCGTGGAGTGGAGCTGTTGCTCTGGATGAAAGCTGTACTAAATTCCTGCTGTCGAGGCTAGTTCAGCTCGAGGGGACGCGAGCAGAGCCCAGCACCACCGAGCAGCGAGCGAGCAGACCACGCAGACGAGCGCTGAGCTCGCGGGACGATACTCAGGCCCCCTCTCTCGAGGGACAAGAGGGAGAAGAAGAAGAAGAAGAGGAGAGGAGGCAGAAGAGGGGACGAGGAGGAGGAGGAGGCAGGCACGCAAGGGATGAAGGGATGGTAGGGTGGTGTGGGCGAGAGGGCGTTTAAGCAGCGGCAGGAGACGAGAGAGGTGAGCAGAGGCGAGCGAGCAGAGGAGGAGGTGGAGGAGGAGGAGGAGGAGGAGATGGCTGGACCGAGCTCCGGCGACGCTGTCACTGCAGGATGCGACTTCTCTCCGCGCGCTTCGATGCCTGAGGACGCACTCGTTCTTTCTAGGCATCCAGGTTTGGCTCTCATGCAGCTCGGCGAGTGGTGGTTTTTTGGCGATGTCGAACGGAAGTAAGTGAGTGAGTGAGTGAGTGGCACGACATAGACGAGCAGATTTTTATCACGCTCGCTCACGAGGAGTCAGGGGCAGGTTCTAGAGCAGCTGCAGGGAAAGGCAAGGCCAGGCAAGGCAAGGTAGAGAACGAGAGGGCAGGGCAAGGCAAGGCAAGGCTTGGCAGCCGGACAGGCAGAGCAGAGCAGAGCAGAGCAGAGAGCAGGACAGGGCAAGAGAAGAAGACGAGAAACTCTCGACGAAAGCTTCGTCCATTCGTTCGTGCTCATTCGGTGGCCCGTGTGCCACGACCCCCGCCCCAATGCACTCGCACCAATCTCTGTTGTGATCAGCCTGCTCGTCGCCAGCTTTGGCCTTGGGCCTGCAAGCGGTGGGTGGGCGGGGCGTTTGCAAAGCAGGCACGCGTCGGGAGTGTTTCCATGTAAGAGACGAGCCGCAGCAGCCAAGCAGTCGATTCCGTGAGCCAGGATCCTGCCGGAGGCTAGAGCATGGTCAGTACCTTCTTCTCACTCCCGGAACGATCTTGCATGCAGGGATCTCTCCAGTGTCACTTCGCAATTTCCGTAGCTCTTTGCAATGCATTTCCGGCAGGTAGCTTTCATTTCGGGATTCTCATTCGCATCTCAGTAGACATTTCGAACAAAGCCCCATTCTGTGAGTCGTGTGATGTCGAGAAGAAAATGGTCCGGTCGGTGAGAGAGCCTCCAGTGACCGTGGAATGCAGATTTCGGACCAAATTCGGCCCCCGCTCTGCTGCAGCTCTGATGTGGCGCAGTCGAATTTCGTAGTCAGTAAATTTTGTTGTGCAGCTGCTGTGAGGACAGTGCAGTTCAGCTCAGCTCAGGCACCTGGGAATTTGACGTGCTGGCTCGAAGTGATGAGATGGGATGTGTGGGGTGGTGTGGCAGGATTACAGCAGGGATTCGCCGGATCGGCGAGGGCCGATGATACGAGCGCCGCCTATGATGGAGAGGACGGGGCAAGGAGTGCGGACGCCGCCGGCGACGATTCGAGGGGCGAGTCCGTGGCAGAGCACACCACCAAGGTACTCGGCCAGTCCCGGCTATGGTCGTTATTCGCCCGATTACGACGAAGGGCCTCGGCGATTCGCCGGGGAGAGTCCCCCGTCGCCGTATCAGGTGCCTCCGCCCCCTCCGCCTCCGCCAGCCTTCTTCGACGAGAGCCCCAGGCGCTTCGGAGGCAGCCCGGCCGAGCGCTACCCCGACGGCCCGCCCCCGCCCGGCTTCCAGCGCGATCACGACAGCCCCCCGTACCGCTACCACTCGCCGCCGTCGCCGGGCTACGCCGACGAGGGGCTGGCCCGGTTCGGCGGAATCCCGCGCGCCGCAGGGCGCTACTCGCCGTCGCCGCGCGACGGCGCGCTGCGCACCTTCGAGACGCAGAGCCCCCCGCACCGGTACACGGACGAGAGCCCACGCAGATTCGCCGGGGGCCTGTCGCCGCACCATTATCTGGAAGGCCCCGAGGGCTTCGAGGGCGCGTCGCCGCAGCAGTACCTCGAGGGCGCCTCGCGCACCCCCCGGCGCTCGCCGCAGCGCTACCTGGAAGGCCCGCCCGCGCGCGACAGCCCCCCGGGCGGCTTCATCGACGACGGCGGCCGACGGTTCAGTGGCGGAGCCACCCCGCCCCGGCTGCTGGAGGACGGCGTGACGCGGTACCCGGGCGAGAACACTCCCCCCCGGCACTTCGACTCGCCGGATCTCGTCGCCCGGTACGCCCAGGCCCGCGCTGCCGGGGTGGCGGACGAGGACGAGCCCGAGCCCCGGAAATTCTCCCGGAGCAACTCGCCCAGCCCCCAGATGCCTGCCGCCGGCGGCGGGGGCTTCTACGCCGAGGCCCGTGCCCCGCGCACCCCCCCGCGATCCCACTTCGACGGCTCGTCCGTCTACGGCTCGCCCACCCGCGCCTCCGTCTTCGGCGGCTCCTCGGTGGCCGACGGCGGCTCCGTCTACGGCTCCCCGCAGCGCGACGGCTTCGCCACGCCCCGCGGCAGCAACTGGTCCAGCTCCGCCGGCAGCAGCCCCCCGACGCCGCCGCGCGACGCCCGCGGCCACTCCTCGCCCCCGCCGCTGGCCTTCCAGGCCGCTGCCGCTGTCGCCGCTGCCCCCGCTGCATATTCCGAGCAATTCGCCCGGGTTCCGTCGCCCCCCACCCCCCGGGGCGACGGCTCCCCGCCGGACGAGTTCTACGGCCCCCCGCGCACCGGCTACCGGCGTACCTGGCACCCGTCGCCGACGCGGGGGCTGCGCGAGAAGCTGAGGCCGCAGGCGCAGGCGCCGCCGGTGGCCAACGTGGCGCACCCCTACCTCAAGGAGGAGTACTCGTTCCATCTTCCCCTGCCCCGTCGGCACGCCACCGGCTACACCATCAGCACTCCCCCCCGAGAAGACTTCAACTATCCGACGCGCGATCCGGCCGGGGACGACGCCATCTACACCTCCGAGCTTCCCCGCATTTGCATCGACGAGAAGCTTAAGGTTGGTTCGCCAGGATCTCCTTTCCCTGCTCCTGATCCTGCATTGGCCTTGGCTTGTCGCCCGGTCCAGCTTTTGTCCGCACTGAGTGATGCACAGAAGCCGAGAGGAGAGCAGAGAGACTGACCAGGATTGTATTTTATCGAGCCAGCTTTTGCGAGGGTGACGAGGATTGTCTGTAATGGAAGAATGTGAGCGAATTATGAACGAACTAGCGAAATCGAGCATGAGGGCTGTTTTCTGGGAGAGCATGCACCACGGGAATGTTGTGGAGCCAGGTTTTGGGAGGATGACGAGGATTATCTGTAATGGAAGAATGTGAGCGAATTATGAACGAACGAGCAAAATTGAGCATGAGGGCTGTTTTCTGGGAGAGCATGCACCACGGGAATGTTGTGGAGCCAGCTTTTGGGAGGATGACGAGGATTATCTGTAATGGAAGAATGTGAGCGAATTATGAACGAACGAGCAGAATTGTGCATGAGGGCTGTTGTCTTGGAGAGGAAGCACCACGGGAATGTTGTGGAGCCAGCTTTTGGGAGGATGATTGAGCTGCCTCTGGGCGCAGCCTTCATTGGGTGGGAATCCATGAAGGATCCGAGGGGATGGGCTAACTCGCTCGCTCTAGTGACTCGCAGCGTGCATTGTGTGGTGTCCATGTGCTTTGCGCCGTCAGGAAGTGGGACCTCAGATCTGAGCATCATCTCAATGTGTGCAGGAACAAACTCCTCACCAAGGGAATCCTGGGAGTGCGACCGGTGGTGGGTGGAAAGACTTGTGGGCCGCTGTCATCTTTCTTCTGCATCTCGGAGGAGTGGCCGCCATCAGCGTGGTTTTCGGCCTCAAAGCACTGACCAGCACGATTGAGGAGTTCGGCACCCCCGGTGCATTTCGAATCATCGATTGGTTCCCTCAGTTATGCGCGGCTGGCATTGCCGGGGCAATTTTCTCGTGCCTCTGGCAGATGGCATTCAGGATCGCTCCTGTGGGCATGATCATTTTCACCATCTGGTCCGGTGCTTTTGCCATGAGCATTTTCGGGATCGTGTTGATTGCCACAGGGAAGACCACTGGACTCATCGGCTTGGTCTTCTTCTTCGCCGGCTTATCTCAGTGTCTCTACGCTTTTGTCGTCCGACAACGGTGAGTTCATCAGGCCACTTCTGTAGATGCTGGATTTCTGATTGTGAGACATTTCCGATCCGTCTCAAGCGCTTTGTGATGGGCAAATTCAAGAATTCGATGCTGAACTTCGTCGAGAAGTGAACTCGTTGTGTCCTTCTTGTCCAGCAGAATCCTTCAACGAAACGCTGTCCACTGCCCTCTTTCCAGAAGACTCTGAGAAAGTGATCAATTCCATCCTAACCAGGCTGTTGTCTTTCACAGGATACCCTTTGCCGGCGATCTGCTAAGGAAGGTCATATCAATTTTGAATCGATATCCATCGACGTACTTGGTGTCCTACTTCTGGGTGCTGATGGGCGGTGGTTGGACGGGCCTGTGGATTTTCGGCATATCTGGAGTGGCCAAGAAGCAGTACCACTCGTTCATTATCGTGGGATACGTCGTGAGCCTATGTTGGACCATGCAGGTGCTGCGTAATCTCATCCGAGTCGCCGTTGCAGGCACCGTGGCCCATTTCTATGTTCACGATCACGCCAACATGCCCTCGATGCCTACGTACATCGCCCTTCTGCGAGCCTGCACCATATCTCTGGGCAGCATATGTTTCGGTTCCATGATCGTCCCTCTGGTTGAGGTCCCATGTCACGTGGTGAGTGTTGAACAGCTTGAACCTCCTTATCATCCTTCACTGATGCCGCTCTCTGAGCTCATGCTATTCTCTCAGTGCACTGACATGTTACACGTCTTTTCTGTGAGCCAGCTACGACGAATCAGCGCACAAGGATCAGCAAGCGAGTTCCTGTTTTCCTGCGTGGCCTGTTTCTTGCACTGTTTCGAGAAACTCATCCGTTACTTCAACAAGTGGGCTTACATTCAGGTTTGCCACTCAATCACAGATCTAGCCATCACGTACAGTACATAAGAATCGCAGTGCTAGGACAGATGGTTTGCTGGGATGGCCATCCCAGCATATTGCTCCACGATTTATAATGAATCGATAGGTTGTTGCTCCACGATGATAGCATAGATGTCAATCTCTTCGTCGGATCTATATTAAAAAAAGCCATTCACGTTCACGGAATCGGTTGCCTTTTAGTATTCCTCCATAGAAGAAAAAATATGGATAGAGGTATCCATATTTTTTCTACTAGTAAGAGCGCCAGCTGCTGTAATCAGGCGTTCTAGTTTATCCAAAGCCAGCGAGATAGTCCGTTCAAGGAGCACGCAACGAGACTTATAAGGTGTTGCATGTCGTCTGACGCTGGTGAGGTGTCTGCAGGTGGCTATGTACGGGAAACCATTTGTGAGAGCATCGAAGGACACATGGGATATGCTCAAAGCACAAAATGTAGACTGCATGATCCATGACGATCTGATCGGTTCAATCATGCTGATATCGTGTAGTGTGGGCGGGTCCCTGAGTGCCATTGTCGGAGGAACTTGGACTTTTGTCGCGCATAAAAATCTGACCATCTCCATCGCAGTGGTGTCTTTCTTCATTGGATTCTTATTTGTAAGTGGTCCCATCAGCAACTCATTCTTGGTGAATTGTGGCCTCCGTGCATGCATTCTTGCGCAGTGCGTTGATATCGGGTTTTGATTCGGCCTCTCCTTCTCGTTCTCGTTTCAGACATACCTGACTCTGGCAGTCTACGAAAGTGGGGTTTCCACGTACTATGTGATGTTTGCCGAAGATCCCGACTCTCTGCAGCGGAACGATGGACCACTTTTCGAGAAAATGTTCGTGCGGCAAATGGAGCTAAACCCCAAAGAGTATCAAAACCCCGTCGTTCTAATTTAAAACTCTTTCTCGCACCATAGAGAAACTCGCGCATGAGGATTGTTGAATCAGATTGCTCTCTAGTAGGGGATTTGTAGGAGCGAGTAATTTTCAACTGCTGCGCACGGCCTTGTGAACGATACATTTGATTGTAAGTAGCCAGCTGTTGAGTGAGAAATGTCTTGAAATTATTAATGGGGAGACTTAAACTCCCACATAGAGTAGAGCAGCGAGTGTGGCATTTGTGCAGTATACTTTCATGAGTTACGGGTCCGTCACGGCCAAAGCCATGATTAATTTTGCAGGAAGCTTAGTTTAGCTTGTAGAACCGAGGTGGAAATGGATTGTCGAGAGGCTAGTGGAGTGGATGGTCTGATTACCCAACTGGCTGTGTTAACGACAGCTGGAATCATCTGTACATAAAGGGAATAACTCTTTCGGGTGCAGAATCAGAGCCACTCATATTTTCCTTGTTTGTCTGAGTGGAATGAGCCTCCCCTGCCAAAAGCAGTTCATGTCAGCCAGCTTCGTGCCAAAATTGTGTCGAAGCACTCAAAGCTGCCATTGTTGCTGTCATTCTAGGATTGTCCGATTCTCCGAATCCGTGATTTCTTTATCTTTACCAAAGCAGGGCATCGCACTTCAAGCACAGACGAGGCTCGAGGGAGGAGACCCAGAGCCACAGCTGAGTCCAAAAATCTCACTCTCGATCTGACTGACGCGTTTGTTGGCAGCAGTAAGTAGTACACCAAGGCCTACGCTCTAGCCTGTGCATTACCTGGTGGGCTGTGCTGATGTAGAAAGCATGTGTTACCACATTTCGCGTGCCATTCGATTCGATCCTGGCGTATCCAAAAAATTCTCGAGCAATCGACGTCAGGCAAGATCATGAAATTCTGCGTCAGGTCGTTCTGGCGAAGATTGTAAAGCACTTTACGTCAAAGTATGTGTCACACACTCAGCCTCCTGCGAGTGATTTCAACATACTGCCGCAGAATCCACCTTCATGCCAGAGACTGCAACTGTCCCTCACCATCACCTCAATCCCAAAGATGTCGTGAAAGCGAATAACGTGAGCAGCAAAAACAATAGCCGACAAATATCTGCAGACACACCTGAGCTCAAAAAAGTTCAAATGACAAAGGTAATTATGAAAAACTAGGAGATATCAGTAGCAGACCTTGTGATACTCACAACATTACCGAGCTGTCTATTTGGAAGCATGAGAGTAAGATGCTTGTGTGTGTGGTGTGAATGATTCTGGCTTCTTTAACGAAACTCTTACATTTCTATAATCAGAATCTAGTAGTTTGGTAACTGTAACTTATAATAATATCTTGGAAGATGGAAATATATTCAAGACTTGTATATTTCACTATGGCAAATATTAAATTTTGAAGTATTCAAAATTTAAATTTTAGAGATAAATTAAAATCATGTTAACATTTATATGAGATCTTAGTTAAGCACTGTAAGTTTTAAGTTTTTTTTAGGAATAATTAAATGAGAAAAAGAGAAGGTGTGGTTTCATAAATACCAACGAGCCTTGTAAATACACTGTGGACGTAAGCAAAGGTTAGTAGATAAAACTGGCGGAAGTAGTATAATCGAAATTATAGTCGGAAGAAAGGTATGAAGTGTCATCAAGAGAACAAGTAGTTGTGTGCTAGCTTGTTGAACTTATGACAACAATCGATACTCCACTCGGGAGCTTGAGAGATTACACTGCAGTGAAGGAAGAGTCACAAGAGTAAATTCCAGTTCATAATTATTGTGAGATAAAAAGAAGAAAAATCAGATTTGAAAGAGAAATTAAGAGACGATTATAATTTCATGATTTGAAATGAGAGTTATACAAAGTACATGTTAATCATATTTTGTGCAAGTCTTTGCGAACCTTTTGACATTTGTAAAAAAGTCAAAGAATATCCATGGATGGCTCTAACCTGTGAACACTCTTGTTGCTTCAGTGTAAAAAGAGAAGTTAATGTTCCATGTCGTGGAAAGTGGATGATATGGAATGATGCATATAAATACAAAAGAGATTGTTGAAGATTAGCAATGAAGATACGTTTCCATAAAATTGAAAGTCATAATAAAACATATAAAGATTTTGACATTAAAGATCAAGCAGAACGATCTATAAATGATAATAAATTTGTGTTAAATTTTGTATGCATATTTAAAGAAAAGTTAAATTAAAATTTCTTTGGTGTTCATTCTTAATGTTTAACCTCAAGTGTAATCATGGTACACTGAAAGCTTAAAAAGTTGGAAAGAGTCTTATACATTAGAAGTTACATGCATTTTTTTTTTTTTATCAAACTTTCATCTATAAGCATGTTTGAATTATAGATTTTATTTGAACTCTTATATCATTATTGTACACCCTACAACTCAAAAAACACATTGACACACTCAATCTAATCCAGTTCATAGTCGAAACAAGATGTAACGTGGTCCACCCTCGGGATTAGGGTTATGTCCACCGGAAACGCACCCGTTAGAATTTTACTGAGAAAGTGTGTTCGTAATACACAAACCTGAGGTATAAACACCCCAAGAACTATAACCCTCATAGCTGTTATTAGCTAAGACTTGAGGTTGATACTTATTAGCAATTAACCTCAACAATTATTACATTTATATCTATTTCTATCAATCATGTGATTTTTAAATAAACCAAATTATTTTTTATCAATTGATTGTAATTATAATACTTGATGTTGTTTGTTTGCAACAAGTTTTGAATTTTGAATGTTGGAAAGCAAAAGATATGCAAGCTTCAAGTAATATACTTCTTTATCTGTTTCATTTTCTAAAAACTTATAATGTTTTTCATATTTTTACTACATTATTTTAGTTAATGATATAGTTTATACATCAAATGATTTAAAAATAATAAATATATATATATTTAAAATCAAATTGGAATTATATTATTATTATATATTTAAAAATTTGATATTTTTTTGCTCAAAACTTAAAATCTATGTTCGACAAAATATATTTCTTTAACAAAGTTTTTAAAAAGAAATAAAATTTTCAACATTGATCTATGTTACATGGCAATTAAATGGATCAGAATTCATCAATCAAGTTGGCAATCTATGGATTAATTATCAAAACTGGATAACGATGGTCATGAAAACGATTTTTTTTCATAGAAACTAATGAGAGTTAGGTAAAATTATCACTCTAATAGGGATAACAATAACTTCATACAACAATGTTAAAATTATTTTTTAAATAAAAAACGCATCTACAAAAATAATCATGAATTGTATCTAGATATATCACATGCATGAGACTATGAAACACATGTCAAGTGGGGAGTTTGGATGGGATGGCATATTTGTTAAAAGATGAGTTGAAAGTTAATTTTATATAAATAATATACACTAAAAGTATAAAAATTCATTTGATTCTAATTTTTTGTACAATATAAACTGTAAGAGAATGTCGTATTGATATTTCAGTATTTCGGATTTTGAATCTAGAGATGTCAGAAAACTTATGGTATAAACGACTGGTTTATGACCGTCAATCGTTCAGAATGAAGCTGCGTTATATCATTCCATTTCTGCTCAGACTCTTTCTTTTACAAATCTCAACAAGCGTTGAATTGATCATCTACTAATAGTAAACAATAATTGGATTTAGAAAATCGCGAGGCAGATTAATTTTACTCTTTTTATGACTCAACATTCCAATATTAATTACATTTAGTACAACTTGAACGAATTATTTGCATAATAGCGTTTTGTTGAAAATTTATATACGGAGGTTTGGTTAAAGAATCAATGATGCGAAGCTATCATGAGCACATTGTGATTTTATGCCCCCTTTTAAAAACCATTGGTAAAATCCACCTAGAAGCTAGGATTTTACCTCCACGGTTTTCACCGACTATAAATAGGGAGGAACCATCCGTCCCAGAAGCATAAATATGACTTATTTATAAATCATTTGTTAGACCACAAGTAATTTGTGATAGAAACAACATTGTTTTGTAAATTTCAATTAGTAACACATCCAAATTTTTTATTTGGCTTTCAAGTAAATTTATTTTTCATTTTACGAAACGTACTGATCTACAATACTTACAAAATGGTAATATTATTTTTAATATAGATTAACTTTGTACATTTATTTCATAGACGATATTGTTTTTGATAGGTTTTGAATTTGTTTTTTGCCATTGAGAGAAATTGCATGTTTCCCTTGAATTTGTGTTATAGGTACTGAAAGTGAGAATGTGCAAGAAATGTTTTATTTTTATTTTGGTCCTACCTTTTCTTTGTAGAGTGTACTTACGCATTTTGTAGATTTTCTTCTTCATTTTTTCAATCATTTTATATTTACAATTTTCTTCAAATTTTAATATTTTTTTTTCTGTTTCTTATGTGTATTTTTTACAATATTGATTAAAAGATTTAAAAGTATGGTTTTAACATAAAGAATAATATTAAAGGGGAATATAAGGTCAAAGGAGTTTTTCCTATTTTCAGATGTGTATTTTTAACGATGGTGGTGTACGTTGATGTACAGAGTTTTCAAATTTTTTTTTCGATTTGATAGACGCTTCACTTTCAGCGAACCGAGTACTATGATTGTAATTTCTCTGGTCGGACGTTGGTTGTTATCCTGTATTTAATGCATGAAAATAGATTCAACATTTATGTACAGTACATGTACAAGTGATAGCATTTCACACAGACGACAACAGATAATTGTCACATTCGCAAATACGTGCAAGTGACGGTTCCCTATCATATTACGATTAAAGAAAGTTCAACAGATTTCTAAACAAATATACATTAGATTTGAAATCTTTCACATAATTGAGAACAAAGCCTTCGCAGATTAGATTTAGTGCAAAATATTCAGTACAAAATTGTCTTCACCTTTTACATGAAAAGAAAAATTCTCCTTTCTATCCTTTACTCGCTAGACCTATAACCATAATTTTGCTACTATTCATTCTTCGGAGCGTAAGACTACTTTCCGTCTTTGTGCTTAAAAATATTTTCCTACTATCTAAATAACTCGATTTACAAATTTGGATAGATTTATCATTCTCTTTACAAATTCTCCATCCGAGCAATACTATGTGAAGCGGAAGGAAACTAATGACCAAATATAGATTAGCATATTGTGAGTTCTAATCTATCCACCTCGTGTTTTTACATCGTCTACCATTCCCTGCAACTACGACTACGACTGCGCTGTCTCCTCCGTGGTTGGAGAGACATAACCTTTCTTCTCCCACACGCAGTAATCCTTACCACAGGCAGCGACGGAATATTCTTCGGCGTTCGGTGTACTCTCGCCCAAATCAAATCGTGGGCCCAGTTTGACAATAACATGATCATCGATTTTGGCCAAGTACAAATCACCGTCCGCCACCATAATCTGCACCTTGCTGTTAGCTATGATATCATTCCGCTTGCGAAGGGTGATCAGAGCCTTCAGCTCGTCTTTCAGCTTCCAGTCAAAATAGTGATCGTAGAACTGCACAATTCCATAGATTATCAGTGTTACAATCAGCTTCGTAGAAGCAACATTGCACGGACTGAATAATAAGCAGAAACCATGAACGACAATAGAAATAGGAATAATTGATAATTCCACACTTGGCTATAGAGGAAATTCGGCTTCCAAGCTACATCGCACGAACTGAATAATAGACAGAAATAATAAAACGACAATAGAAATAGGAATAGTCAATAATTCCACACTTGGCTATGGAGGAAATTCAGCTTCGAAGCAACATCGCACGAAGTGAATGACAGAAAGAATTATAAGAATAATTAATAATTCCACACTTGGCTATGGAGGAAATGCACGTACGATTTTTGGGGTGCCGGGATGAGTCAAGATGTAGGCGTATCCTTGCATGACTTTGTCGCTGGGAAAGGCCCAGTGACCCTGCGTGGACCCAGTGTCATGGTTGTCGATGAATGTGACGGATTTCTCAGGCCAGTAGCCGATCATGCCGGGGGGCTTGCTGTTGGGGTCACGCAGCCGCCATAGCTCACCGTTCACGGCTTGCTGCAGAATGCCTTTGGTGGTGAAATCGAAAGCCGTCGAGTAGCCGCCAGTGGCGTCGACCCAGTTCACGAGCTCCTGGCGATGGGCGTCCTGATTGTACTCGAGACCATCGCCATATCGCATGGTGGTCCACAGCTCCCCGACGGAGAACTGAGGCTTCGTGCCTTTGATGTACTCGGCCACAAACTCGCCGCCGAATCCTTTGGCGAAGTCGAATCGCCAGCCGTCGAATCCGACCTCTTTCTTGAGCCACTTCATCCACTGAATCAGCTCGCGCTGCACGCGTTCGTTGGTGTGATCGATGTCGGGCGCGGCGCCGAAATCGTCGCCGGTGTCGGGCTGGCCTGTGCCGTCCGAGTAAGGGTCGTCTCGCGCGATGGCCCACGGGCCCCAGTCCAGGCGCTCGTCGGGCGTGCCGCCCTCGAACAAGCACCACACTCCTCGCTCGTCCTGCTGATCGGCGCAGCGATGGTTCACCACGATGTCCGCAATGCACCTGATTCCCCGCGCGTGGAACGCGTCGATCAATTCCCTCAGCTTCTCCTCGTTGCCGTACTGCGACGAGTTCAAATCGTAAAGCTTGCTCGGCATATATCCTGTCACCATTACAAGTATGCACGACGTCAGACGACCGCATCACCACCACGTCTCCACCTTCCGTCTCTTAATTAAAACCAAGGATCGATCGATCGATCGATCGATGAAATGCGTGCGCGTGTGCATACCTTGAGGGGCGACAGACTGGCTGGCCGGTGGCAGCCAAACATCAGTGACGCCGGCGTCGGCCAGCTCGTCCACTTTCTCCTTGACGATGTCGTACCAGCATTCAGTCTTCCAAGACTCCCAATTGAAGGCCTGCGGGCACGAGCGACGACGATCAATCAGTCCACACAACGAACGAGAGAGAGAGAGAGAGAGAGAGAGAGAGAGAGAGAGAGAGAGAGAGAGAGAGAGAGAGAGAGAGAGAGAGAGAGAGAGAGAGAGAGAGAGAGAGAGAGAGAGAGACAACGAACGATCGAATGAATGAATTCTTCGAAGTCCTCATGGACGCGGGATTCTTACTTGAAAGAGAATATGCCGCAGGGGGTCGGCTTCGATAACACCCCCTCGCGGGGCGGGCTTCTCCGAGGCGGCGGGGGGTGCAACCTGAGGCCCCGCCTCAGGGGGTACATCGTCGGTGCTGACGACCTTGATCTGCTCGGGCCTCTCGACCTCGGGGGCCACCGGTGAGGCGCAGGCGCTGATCGTCCAGCTGCGGCGGGCAGAACTCGTCGCCCTGCTGCGGCTACTGCCAAGCTTCACAGATGTCACAGACTTCACAGACTTCGAAGCGGACTTCTGCAGCTGCGGAGCTGCGGCAGCTGCAGGGACGGAGAAGAGCAGCCTCGCAGAAGCCATGGCGGCCTTCGACGCCTCTCGCTCCGATATTTGTAAATCACTCTTCCGACGCTGCCTGCGCTTTCGTCGTCTCCCCGCGAGGCGCTAGATCAATCAATCAATGAATGTGTCCGCTGTGACCGACTGCTGCTTGCGCTCATCTTTATGCCAGTGGCCAGTTCGAGCTCGACAGCTCCATAGATGCCAAAAGCGCGATGCTGCTCGAGCTTCGAGCTGCGAGCTTCTCTCGACCGATCGAAGGCTGTCTCTCCTCCCTTCTCCATTCTCCACCCCTCCTTGCTGCGCACCCCGCCACGTGTCGAGTTCCGCCCACGTGTCGGGAGAAGAGCTTCTCTGACGCTTTTCGGCGGGGTTCGCATCCAATCCCCGCGCAGGACGTGGAGCGCTTTGCGAGGGCTGGGTATGGGCTTCGACACAAGAGCAGATTCGCCGTGGCCGCCGTCAGGTGGACGTGTCGCCCGGTGGTGGTGAGTGAGTTGTTGAGCAGCGTGCGTCTCCGCCACGTGCCGTCTAGCCCGTCTCACGTGTCACTCGATTTCAGGTTATATTCGTCGCTCCAGATCAACTCTCCATATGTCTGTTGCAGTGGGACATGTTTCCTCCTGCCATGGTATCGGATCTTCCCCCATTCCCATGCTCTTTGGTCCATCACGTAAATTTCATAATCTGATTCGTCTGTCTGCGAGCCTGTTTCCTGGAGAATGTAGGGGAAACGAGCATTAGCTCGGATTTGCGTCAATTTGGCATCTGGATCAGTGGAACATTGTGGACTGTGACCGAGTGTTCTATCCGCGGAACTTGTGGCGAGACTTGAGGTGCTCTAAGTGAATCTCCGAAGGTTCGCGTTGTACAGTACGACGCCGAGAAAGCAGCGGCCACTCTTTCAAGTTGCCACCCTTTTGCGCTGCCCGGTGGCATCCGAGGCAGTTGCTCGCGAGTTGATAACTACTGTTCTGCAGGACCTCAGAATTTCATGTATTTTTAATGTATCCTATCGTCGGAAATCAAGCGATTCGTCACTTCATGCAACATGTACCATATCTTTGACCGACGAATATTTCGAAAATAATTAGAGTCTTCATTGATATATATAATGTAAAGTTATTTATCTGATGTACCCTGTAGGAAACTAAATTGATTAAGGTAACTTTTAAGTTTCGTTTTACCCTAGGACAGCACCGAAGTTACAAATAATGTATGTTCTAGTATCAAGAAACCATGTGACAGTGGAACTTTGTTGCAGCATTCATAATTCTGGACAAGAATTTAGCAGTTTCCTTTCTGATTGCAGGCGAACAAAGCATTGCACAAAATCCAATCAACATCCACTAATTGCACTTAGCAATAACGACGAATCCACATCTACGAGACTCATTATACAAATTTTTGTAACATTATGATATGAAATATCATTCAATCAAAATCAACATTGATTATCATCTTAAATATTATGAAATTAGCACTACCATCATGACATTGATGATGAATTTCATGCCCAGCAGTTGTGCAGTATCTGAGATGGCGAATGATGCGGAGATCAAATTGATAACAATGTTGTGGAATGGGTGATGTCATGGTTCCCTCTTCATCTCTCAAAGTTTACTTCGAGACGGTACTCGTTTGGAACCAATTCTCCGATAGCAAGAAGATTGGGCCATCGCTTAATTCAGGATTTGCTATCGTAGAGTTCCACTAAAGCTCTCATCATATGTGTACATGAATACATTTTAGAATTTCGACGTATAATATCGATGGAATCACATCGTGTAAAACGAATCTTGATGGGTACTATCCAACAATTTAGATTCTGATGAAATCCTACCAGGTAAAAAATATATATATATATATATAGTTATGCTTCAATTCTTCTTTCATTTTAAACGTAGAATATATAAATGTTTTCTTATTGATGGTGATATGTATACATATATACATACATACATATAAAATTATCTAAAAAACGTGATATATTAATAAGTTAAATATATCTTGTGACATCTCATTAAATCCAATATGATCGCTCTTAATTTTCATCAACATTTTGAATGAAAATTTGTTATCTTAATATTTAAATTATTTTCATCTCTTTCAATGATATACATTCAATTCATTGATGCAAAAATGTTCATTTATAATGAAAAGTATTTCCTAGTATATTATCTTTCACATCTTCATCAGAAAGATATTTTTTGAATTATTAATATAATTTTGAAACCAATTGCTTTTAAAAATTTATACTCAATTTTTTTTCATGATTTCAATTCAATGGTGTGAAAATAATTTGATTATATTATACGTAATTTTACTTAATAATAAAATAATTTTACTCGCTTTTGCTCAAAACTGTATAATAACTCAGATTGATTTCTTTAAATTTCCGTTTATACAAACTTCTCAAACAAATTTTTCTTAACATCACCTATCATAAAATATGAACCTTGATGTGATAAAAAGTTGTAAAATAATTTATTGCAATAATTTCTAAACATATAAAAATTATACTCATTAGCATTATTCCAGCATAGATTTCTCACATTGTAATCAATTTTAATCTGAAATTTTCATTTTTTGAAAGCTCATGTATTTGGATATTTGCTTGAAAAAAAATCTATTAAAACTTTGAATCATCATGAATTTAAAAAGAGAAAACTCAATATGGAAAATTTAAATTTAAAACATGTTGATCATACATCATTATGCACAAGATTAAGGATTTGAGATTTAAATATATAACAAGTAGCTAAGTTTTGTTATTTCAAACATCTATGTACACATTAATAATAAAGCGTTGGCTATATATAATAAGGGGCTTGGATTTGTTCGAAAATTTGAACTTATTCAATGATTTATGAGAAAAGATTAAAAAAATATTTCTTTGAACCCTAGTTGAAGTCTTTTTCCAAAATAGTATTATACAAAAACTACACATGAGTGTTTCGGTACTTGATATTTGAGAAAAAATCCAGCAAAAAAATTTTACATGGAGAAAGATCATTTAAATAATTTTCCACATTTTCATAGCATTCGAATAATTTTTAAAAGATTTTGAAGAATTCTGATTCTAAAATCCATTATGGACGAAAATTCATTATTCTTTGATGTCATAATCGATCAAAAAACTGATAGTTCTTTAGTGATTAGATTGTACTTATTTTGACTTGTTTCAAAATATATACATTATTTTGTATCATTCAACCGTTCAAAGAAAATGTGTAGTGTGTATTTCTATTTTGTTTAAGAGCCAAAGCTCTTAAACAAATTAAATTTTTCAATTATTTAGAAACTTGATATAATTGAGTATCAAAAGTATTGCACTCATTATTTGTGCGCAAATCTTCTCGGTAGAAATTGAAAAGATAGCATATGCTTAGACCCCTTACTTATGTTCGAATTGATGTAAATGAGTCGATGAGCTGTTCAAGAATGTGGTTAAAATTTCAGCTAAACTTTCAATTTTAAAGCTGTGAACAATCGATATAGAGTCACAACATGCATTCATTTAACTTGATGACTAATAAAACTATTCTGAATGAGTTTACATAAAGAATTACATCTTTTATACTGAATGAGTAAGGCGGATATAGAAATGAATGGTGACAGTCACAGTGTTGTCAATAACCATATAATGATAGTCGATCTATGTATTGATGTTGTCAAGTTTGAATGTTTGTTTCACATTCAGAAAATATCCTTTAACATTCCATCAGAGAGCTGAAATCAATTCAACAGAAAAGCTTCATCATACACATAAATGAATGTATTGGTCACAACAAGTACTCTAGGATTTTTAAGACAGTGTGATGAAGGTAATCAAGATTACCCGAGAAAGAAGATTATGATATGTGTAACTGAAGGGAGGAGACATGTACGTCTGCATCGAACTCATTGCAGCAATTGACAGAACTAAACACCGCGTATGCATGACACAATCCATGCAAAGCATGGCGAGATAAAACTCTGACAACTTATTCATTGTGACCGAACAAACTCAGTATTCATACTACGAAAACCATTTAAAAAGTTCCAATACCTGTCAGGCTGTAGTAAAGATCAAAGAGCATCGGAACAGATAGTTGGATAGTAGGCTAATTTTAACATGCCGAAACAATGGACGCCTTTCCGGATTGCAGCGGTTTGCAACTGCCAACACTCCATGATCGTACTCTCATCGACGCTGGAACCGAAGACGAGTCCTGATGCCGAATCTGCTTTTGTTTTACCTATCCACTCAGTCCAATTATGTGTAACAAGTTACTCTAACAGAATCATTTAGTTTTCCTGCATCGCTGCCTTGATATAACTTCGAAAGCCAACTCGGAAAGTGGACTTCTAACAGTATTACGCAGAATAGCATTCTAACACACACAATCTTGGGTGATACTCAATTACCTGAGCACCTAGAGAGATGAACTCAAAACTGGAGTCAAGTCCCCTTTTGGTTCCTATAACCTCAACCATAATCTCTCTGACTCTCTTTCCCGGTCAAACTGACTGCCACATTCCAGAATAAGGGCCTTCGACGCGCCTACTTCCACTCCTATGTAGCAACAACTCGTGACTAACCACGACAATGTCCTTCCACAGGTGGGTGACGACTACAAAGAAAAGTGTGCACGACTGAATATTACGGACCATTACAATAAGCACTGAGTTGATTATGGTGTCACCATACTGATACAATCTTTGTTCATATGGATCCAAATATTACAAACACATTATGTCGAAAACACAGATGAGATCAGAGAGCTTGAGCAGCTACCAAATGCGATCTAATGTAGTAAACATAAGATACAACTTCCCACAAGTTTGATGAAAGATTCCTTATTCCTTCCATATTGCTTCAAGTTTCGTTATGTTGACTCATAAGCCGTGGATCTAAAACACTGCTCGAACATATGCAGAATGCACTAGTGTGGAGAGCTCGTTGTTAAACACACTCTACTACTGACAATGTCTAACGAATGATTCCTGTGAACATTGTGGAAACAAAGGATACAGGAAGATTCCAAACGATATATCAATGTTCACGGTGCCAAAATCTCACATACGTTACAACTAAATTAGACATTAGCGGTACGCATCATGATTTCCACACAAAGGAAGAGTAAGACCGACTCTCGAGAAGTAAAGGTTGACCACTTCAAACTTTCCTACGGAGACAAAAATTCACCTGGTAACCGTCCAAAATGTAGCCGACTTTCGTAGCAACAAACTTGCTTAGGAGGCTGACCAAGTCCTATAGAAACCATCGAATGACTATAAAAGGGTGCGATGAAGGTACTACCTAAGGTAGATATGCTTAACGTAATCTGAAGGACGATGATGATTGACAAGCGTCCACTACTACCTCTTCAAACACTACTGAAAAAGGGATTTTGGGTGAATGACGTGACTGAGAGTGCTAGACGCAACACATAATTGAGTGCGTCACCAAAGCCTAGACCTGTATTTCATGAGAACTTAGGCATATTGATCTCATTCTACATGCTCTAAATCGCGTATAAATGTTGATATCAGTAGTCGGTTACAAAAGTTGGTCTCCTATGCTAAGATTTATTCCCAAAAGTCAGGGTGCAAAATTCGCTTTATGAACTCGTAAGTCATAAATACGATCCCCACGCTTGGGATAACTTTGTAATACTCCGGCACAATACCCCTGTAGAGACCGAACCACCCTTCAACTCTGACGATGTGACCGAACGTGCCAGGAAGCCCATCCTTATATACAGGAGCTTTTCCGCCTGCACCTTCAAGTTGCATTCTTCTCCTTACAAGGTCGATAGGAAAAGTTGCTGCGAGGGAAAGATAGCACGACCTGTTATGGCCAAATCCACATCACCGGGCTCATCCCCATATTTACAATCTACTACATTGCAACATATAATCAAGCGACAAACCGTACTAAATGATTGGACAGGCCTAAATTCGATCGCAATTCGACAAGGACTGTATAGAGAAGATCTGAAGTTCCAAGCTTAAAAGACAGGGAAATCAGTGTAAGTAAGAACACAAGTAAACAGCAGGAATTACTTGGTTACTACAAGTACCTGTTGACGAGCAGATCCCTGCCAGGCTCCCACAACCTAGACTGACCATGACTGGAGACGACTCTGGCCTGCAATCCCAAACAAACTGGTCATTTATTTCAGGTCTAAAATTGCTGAATATAATTTTTGCCATTTGACTTGGTACACAAACACTGACTTGATAGAAATTGCAGCTTACAACCAAAATTTTCTACCATCGAGTTCTACCCAAGAATGCATGCACGCCCTGTTGCCGCGTGTGAATTTGTACCTCCTCTGGAGCCATAGAGATTTCAAGGTCTCGTAAACACAAAAGTTGATCGCAATATTTGGACCAACACCCTGAAGTTCCACAAACTCACAAGGTAAGAAGTACGTAAGGTTCATAAAAGCAGAAACCACATGTTTAGTGCTAATATATTACCAAATACCATGTCAAAAAACCGAAACCAACCGACCTTAGGACGAAGACTACTAGCCATAAGCCAGTGAATGTAATCAAGAATGGGAAAGCATTATCATTCATGGCATCTTACCATTAGAGTAGGGCCAAGGCCTTTGTAAAGTCCCCTTACGCCCTCCTCCTTATATATAGTCGTCAAAGCATGCGAGATGCCCTTATAATACATCGAATTTGTCTACACAGTGACCAGTCAACATTTTAGAACTGGATTTGAGCAATTCACAGAAATCAACATATGTTAAGAAAAAATTCATCGTAAAGACTTGGTGAACGAGGAGAAAAGATCTGCAAGAGCGGGTAAAGCTCCACAGGTAACAAATAAACGCGATTAACTCAAAGCTAAATGACTTTAATCTGGCTGATGTTTTTGCAGATAACTATGAGGTAATCAATAATTACACAAAATGGTTACCATGTCAGGATCCATGGTTACTAACTTGTAATCAAGGTCAGATCGTCTCAATAGATATATATTGACACCACAACTAGCACAATTCAACTGAGTCATGGCAAGTCCCCTTTTATCAAAAGAAAAAATAAAATAAATACGTTAAATCCAAAGTTATCTATGCATATAAGCCAGACGACCTTCGCAACATGTCATGCCCGAAAAGAGTCTCTAGTCCTACATGCAGCTAGTAACATATTTAATTCTATACGTATTCGTCCCCTGCGAACGCTGGGCCCACAACTCTTTTGAGATGAAACGCAAAAGACGATCGTATGGGAGGCTTCATATCCGTGTTTCCAAAACACTCCTATGGCAGCGCAGACACACACTTTAACTTTCCTCATATGTTGGCCTTGTGTCTGCTAACTGACTACACATTTCCAGTATTCAATCCTATGAGCTGCATACAACGTCCTTTCCAAGAAGTACAACACAGAAGAACTTGAAGAGCCGCATTCAGGTAACAAAAGCTCCTATCGTCTAGAAAAGGGCAAAGGAACAATCCAGGTTTAACCTGAACTCCAATTCTCCACTTCGGTTTCAGGCAATACAGTAGTGGATGTATGTAAAACAAGTCCACCCAAGATGCTACTTGAAAGTAGAGATTCAAGTCGGAGCGCGACATCTCCGTCAGCAAAATGACGAAATATAATAGACATTAGCTCTTTTCTTATTATCTCATCATGAACTGACTACTCATAGTTAAACCGTGTCAATCTGAAATTCTCCATCTCTAGAACGACCATTCCGTTCAACAGATACAGACGTTAAAAGCATGAAAGACTACATGCACTATACATTGTACGACAACCTCAAGCTGCGGCACGGAATGTTCGTCGCCAAGACATGCAAACCAGTTGCATCTCTTGAAAAGGTGAGATGGGGAAGGTGAACTATCTGCATAAACGTCTAGCTCGCTTGTACCATGAAAAGAGGGGGATTAATCAGCTTTTCTACTCTGTTGATCCCTACCCTTGCATCCAAATGAAGCCCAATTGATGTGGAAGTACATCTTGTCCCAATAATGTAAGAACTGGTACCCTTGCAATTTGGAAACGAAACCTTCCTGTAAAACAAGCGAGATCTTTTGAGGAAAACAATCAGCAATCTTAATTTTGAAAACAATATACATGGAATAACTGCAGCCTATCCAGATAAATTTCTAAAAAGGTTCCACGGTGTAGCAAGTTACGTAGAAAAAGAAAAAATCATACTTTTCGTGAAAGTAAGCGTCTTCATTGATAGATACACTTTCCCAATCAATTTTAGCTGGAGGTTAATCTTTAACTTTATGATACACCAGAAGCAAAGGCTACAGGTGGCAGCAGTATAGAGAACAGGTAACACTAACTGCAAACTGGTCAACCACTGCTCGATCGTGCTCACAGGTACAAGACCCGCCAACTAATGTTAAAAGTAGACACTCTTGTCTGTCAACAAACGGATCCCTGGTAAAGAGATCTAGGATTTGAGGCCCGAGGTGAAAACAAACACCCAGGTGGGACTACACTGACAAACGAACGGAAGAAAAGATCAAGAGGAGCAACGACTTAAGAATTACATAAACAATCAACTACAGTGAAATTCATAAGTTTCTAGCAGCAAAAAATAAAAGCCTCCTGCAGTCCCGCACGTTACTCCCGACGCACAAATAACAAAAACTGATAGCAGAATGATCATTCGGTCAGCGGATGCATCTTACCTGAGCAGCCAAGCGCGTTCGGACTAGATCCAAGGGGTAGGTCAAAGATGCTGCAGTTATACCCGCTGCTCCGCCAGCTACGAGCCTTGTCCCCATACCAACTCCTAAGCTCTCTTGTTTTCCTTCGATACCAAGCATGCTTCTCAGGTACTGAAATGGGTAAAAGCACACTGCTAAGGGTTAGTGGACAGCTGGCAAATCCAATTGACTTCAGATTTTTGAACAGACCTACTTCAATAAGCAGCTCCAAGACAAGCGCTCCTCTCATGTGAATTGATGCAGATATGCTCCTGCTACAAAGGCTGGCACCTTGGTAGCAGGAGCATGCCCTACACGGCCTTGTTATTTCTGTTCGTATCTGTTTAGACATACTCAAATTCCTGAAGTTAAAGCCTTACAAGCAAAAGAGTAGTACTAGGTACTGAACATACGTGACCATTTTCTCATCCGTAGCATCTAAGCTATTTTCGGTCCCACCGTTAATGAAATGAGTATGACGCACGCAGTGAATCTTGAGCATTTCTTCTTTGAGAGAATGTATATGTAGCAAGATCGTATACGAGAACTCATTACGAGCGGCGGGCCTATGACAGAAAATTAAAGAGGTGCCAATGGTTTAGGAACATGAAGAAAAATCGTCTTCTGCTGAATTTAAGTAGTCTGAAGAAATATAGAATGTCGATGTTTGTATAGGAGAACAAATTGCGAAACACGTGCAGATAACAATCCGGGAAAGACCAGATGCAGAATGAAAATCAGTGGAACGGGAAGAGAAGTGACAGCAGGCACCAAGATGGTATCCAGAAAGGGATCTGTAAGCTTGAATCTAAGGGTAAGGGATAAGGATACAAGTACTTGACTTCACTATTTCTTTTCCATAAATTGCTACCCATCAAACTACTAGGGCAGGTTGTGGCCACGGCCAGAGACCGTTTCGTACTGGAGGTCTTTAATACTCCTTACCCAGCGGGTCGATACAGAATGCAGGGAGGTTTTAATCCCTACAATGTTCTAGAGTGCCATTAATGAATAAGGAAACAAGAGGCTGAGGAAACAGAAGGTTACAAGGTACGTGAAACTTGACCACGCCAGGAGAGAATGACCATGTAAGGGTCTAAAGTATGGACTGCGTAAAAAATACGAAGCGATTAAACTAAAGCGTGTGCAAACGTTAAAACACAACTCCGGCATATTTAGTTCTAACACCATAGAATGCATCAGTTCTATAATGTTATTACACTTTGGTCGAAGTCCTGACTTACCCCTTTATAACAATTTTGCTACTGGAAACATGTTCCTGTATGCAACTTGAAAACGAGTACATATACAAACGGGAAAAGAATGAAGCTGACCCTCGTGCTTAACTAACTCGTGACGATAAGAAGGGAAATTCATGATTATTGTCTACCAATCCACCTTTACTCACCATCTTATATTTCTCATACGCAAAAAAGTTGACAGATGAATATGGCAGTCGATGAACAATAGTTACTCCATTCCCTTTCCAAAAAGCTCTGAATCCTTCTTCGCGGACTATCCTCGAAGCTTCTTTAAGAATCCGCGGACGACTTAACTTTTCCCCATTCGCATTCATGCCTTGTACCTGCGACGAAAAAATGTCATTGCTTACACTGGAAAAAAAAGCATCCCGTTCTATGAGAATTCAAACAACGTACATAAAAGTTACTATGTTATTTCAGTTATGCCTCCCACCCTTATCTACTTTATCCCAACCATCAAACAAGTTCAGAGCAACCATCAAACATAGGGTCCATAACTCCCAGTAAGCTTACAGAACACGAAAGCGAAATCGAAGCCAAAACAACATTATAAAGACTTCAACGTCCAAAAGAACCTATTCGACAAAAAATGATAACGCCAGTATGAAACACGAGCCTTCTCGGACCTGACCTTGAGTTTCAAGCCCTTAGCATATGCACGACCAATATCAAAAGTTGCGAAGATCTGACCGCGGAAGTATGGATGGACCTGAAGCTCATCTAGAGGTGTACATTCGAATGCGGGAAGGAACAAAAAAACATACGGTCCAAGGAAGGAAAACAAGGAACAGATGAACCCCAGTTGCGATGCTCTGGAGATAGGAACACGGACAATGTTCGGACTGGCACACACACACCCATACACCGGATGTAACATTACATCCAAAATGGATAACCATACCTGAAACAGGATTGTCAGACGGGCTAGGGGGGCTGTGCAAGTTTTGCTGACGGCGCCCGCGACACCCCCCGCTAACAGCTGACTCCCGGTGCCTATCTGGGTCTGGCGCATGGTCTGATGGGCAGAAGCTGTGGCTTCAGCTATCGTTGGAGTGCTGCTTCCGACTGCCCCTTCATCGGGAGCTCGCGAGGATTCTCCTGACGCCACGGTGGATGCCAATGTTGCCGCAACTCTCTGCCCAACCAATCCTCCAACCTCCGCATGAATCCTGGTTTCCCCTGATGTTGCTGCTTCTGTTTGCATTCCTTCCAAAGGCCCACTAGGGTTCCCGAGCCCCCACACTTGCCCTCTTCAACCCTAATCAAAATCACTCCACTTCCCACAACTCATCACTATGCTTTCGCTCCAGCGATCACTCTTCGATGCTTCCACATTTTTCAACTCAGCAAAAGCTCCTCAATTGTGCGCAAATCTATCCAGCAACGAGAACCCCGATATCTCTTCACCGTGAACGTCCGGCACCCACTCCGAAATCACCGCCCCAGCACAACAGAGTCCAATTCGTTCTCCCCACGCGAGCTCAGAGGAAGCCCTTCTCTCTCGAGCACTATCGTCGCCAGGTAAACAAGAAAAAGGGCACGAACTGGCGTCTCTCCGTCCGGAACGACGACGCTCGCAAATTTTCTCTCGCTAATCACAAGTCGCTGCTGGTCACATTGCATATGTGGGACTGACACCTCCAAAGTGCCCTGCTCTGGCCCTTAAATAACCAATACCTACTACCGAACCTCCAAATATGATGAAAAGATTTGATGGCGGCTCCAAAGGCTCCGGGATGTCATCGGCCGACCGCTGCACAGACCTTACCGTCGTCATACTCGCATACACGTGCGCACCGAATTGCGGACGAAAGTTCACGAAACTCGGCCCTGCGTTTGCTTTTCAGGCCTGCTTCTGCTTCTTCATGCCGCAAAAGAGACAAGTGGCTCGGAACATACTTGGCATCCACATTTTATACTGCATCGTACAGTCGTGCGATTATTACACTCCCCGGACAACACGTTGTGACAAGTTGGCAGGTTCTTGAGCTTCCTGTGGCTCCCAGGGCGAAAGTTCTTGCGCACCACCACCAAAAGGTTCATCATGCTAACGTGTGGTCCACCCACCCTCTTAGCTTCGTTCAAGTTCGAACCTCGATAGATCCTCATGCTCATGCTCGGGGAGGGTGCTTCGTCATTTTTTTCCCCGGAAAGAAGCCTTCAGATATCGAGGCAGATAAGCACATTGTGTCTAGGGACTCCGACTTTTTTTCTAATCGTACCACCTGTTTGATTTCAACCCTGTTGTAAGACTTGATTGGGTGGGTCTTCCCATCCTTCTCTCTATATTACTGGGTTCCCTCACCATCTCGAGGAACGAATTTGGCGATGTTTCTTGTTGTAAATAGTCGGTGGATGACGTGATCAAACTTCGAAAGATCTCCTCATTTGCGTTTATGAAAGATTCTATTACAGAGATCATATCGTGAGACATCGAAGGCAATTCTCGTTTCGCTAGATTTTGTTCATACTCAACCCCGAAGCCATATCAAGAATCGCCAAACATGATCAAATTAGTGGGCACTTCCAGATGACAGATTTGTCTCAAGTATATAACATCAGCTTGAGTGCAGATCCTCGAAAAATTTGCTAAGTCATAGAACGGTGCACAGAAGTGGACATCAAAGAAGAAGAGGGTAACGTTCCAGCCGCAAGAAGTGAGATGCAAAGAACCGAAGAATTCGATTATAGTCGGAAGCGGCAAAATGGAGCTTCTGGGCCAAAACGTCGATGGGGTTCGTCCATGGAGGCTCGACTCTGGAAAGACAGCCATTCTCCGTCGGCGAGTATGTCTTACATTGATGAGCTCACGGTCTTTGTGTTAAGTCCTTAATTTAAGTGAGGAAACTATTAAGGCCTTAACCACCTTTTCGCTTAGATTAAGGCCTTCTATTCAATTTTTCGCCATGCATTAAACTACTTGTTTATAAATTCCCTCACATATTGACTCCGTCGTCCGTCCGCCGTGAAGACCCAACCTTCATATCATTTCTCCGTCGTATCTTTGTCAAAAGTTATGTTCTCAAATCTTCTAATTAGTGATATAAACTTGAATGCGAAGATGTATATCTTAAATGGAAATGAAGACTGAATTTGAATCGTTCAATCCTAGTCAAGTGACGTCTTGTCTGATATTACAGTTATATATACTACATATTAATAATTCTTTCTGATTGTTTTATCTTATTATACTCTAGTTACAAACAAAATCAATTTTCTCCTTATAGAGGTATTAGGATGGTGTGGCATGTAATATAGGGAGATAGAATGGCATAACATTTTTCTTTTGGATGTACTATAGTCAAACAGAAAGACAAAGCATGGCTCTGTCACTTACCACCTCATTCTTGCAAGCTTATTGTTGACGTCTTTTTCAGTGCTATTCAAAGGCACTAACTCGTTAATTCATAAAAAATTAAGATGAAGATATGTGTTTTCAGCTAAGAAGTAAGTTTTCTGAAATTTACCCAAAAAATCCCATTTTTACTAATTTTTTTTTGGCAATGATTCAAATATGTTACTGATTTCATGATATGGTCAAACCTTTAAATTTCAAAGAAGTATACTAACTTATGTAACATATATAAACTTTACAGAAAAATTATGAACCTTCAAGTGTCATTTTTTCTTACAGTGAGAATTGAATGGAATGTACAATCTATATTATATCTTCTCAATTATTAGAAACTTGTGATTCGTTTATAAGTATTTATTCAAAAACTAAATTTTGTAAGTTCTTAGTGATATATCGCAATAAAAAAAATACCATTTAGAAAAATGGACGTAAATAAATTATACCAGAACATTTATTATACATTTTTCCCTTGTAAAATAAATCTAATCAAGTATACTTCAAAATTTGATCGTTATCATGAAAGTGGATTATGTTTTATTCTCTAATGTATTTTTCATACATTAAAATATCATTATACATGCTAATTTTATGATGATTTGTTTCAGAAATCATCCAATCATGGATCAGATTAAAAAATCTATGTGTAATACAACGTAGATCGACAGATGTATATAATGAATTAATTACCCATGATTCAAAGGTTTTGGATTAAAATGATATTTTCTATTAATATTTGATAACAACTTAGTATATCATATAACGTTGATTATATTTATCTCAAACCCCACATTATATGTGTGAAGATCTTTAGTTAACTTAACGTGTAAAAAAATTAGTTTTAATTTTAGCAACCCTCAATTTAGTGTAGATTCGTGAATCTAATATAGAACATCAAAAGTGAAAACTGGATTTGTATTTCATCTCAAAGACTTACTGCATTATTATTTTAAACTTTTAGATTAGATACATTGGTTGGTGCTTTTAAAGTATCTACATAAAAAATATGATTCAAGTCTAAATCAAAAAAGTATAAAATCTTCTCTAAACTTGTTTGAAAAGATTACATATTTATATAAATTATATATATATAAATTTTTTATATATATATATATATATATATATATATATATATATATCTTTTCGTTGCTACATTTTCCATGCCGATTTTGAGTCCCAACTTCATAGTATTTGAAACAGAATAATTCTTTAAATAACAAACCTGTAGATGTAATTGATTTTAAGATTTTAAAATATTATTTATAAGTGCTAAACCATACATCACAAATTTTTATTAAATCTCTACAATTACTTTTCTTCTCATTACTTTTACAATATGTCTTCACATACATTGTTATTTTGAACACATTTTTGGAGAGAGATAGAAAATATCTTAAGTTTTTTACTTAAAAAAATTAAACTCACTATACTAAAAATTTAATTTATTAATCTTACTGAAATCAAGCAATAAGAATAAAAAAATTGAAAAATAATTCATTCAAAATATTACAACTATTTTTTTATTCTGAAAATTATAAATATGGGAAAAATTTAATCGATACATTATAATAATTTATTTTTCTTATTATCAAAAATAAAGTACGGTTTCTCAAAGCACTGAATATTTGACATACATATACATGTTCGTGAAAAATATGGTAAAAAGAATTACATCTTACTTGACGTCTTCAAGATAAAAATATTCAATACAAACTTAACCATATCTGCAAAGTATGGATGAAATGTTCTTGAAGATAAAGAAACTATGAGTACAACAAGATTGTATTTACATAAAAGTAAAAATTATTAAAGAAATTCAATAAACCAAAAATATAAGACTTTCAAACTTATCATTTTCAACCTTGATTGTCTTAAAATAAAAATTAATAATTTTTGCTTAACAAAACTTAAAAAATTGTTTTTCATGATGATTTAAAATGATTATGGATTAGTTGAAAATTATTCCAAAATTTAAAATGTAAAAAAATTAATGATTATTTAGAGAAATATCAATTTATTGACTTAAAAAAATGTATTTGATGTAACATCATATGAATTTACTATATGGGACCCCAGGTGAACGTAAACTGCTTGATGGTACCTATCAAGTTTTGTTTTATCCGTTGGGATCCCACCGATGGCACACCATCGGTGAGTTCTAATACGTGTTCTTGTACAAGATACTCCTTGCAAAAAAGTCAGTCTCGACCTCTAGAATTCAAGAAATATCATCCTCGCAAACAAAATCTCTCCTCATATGAACGAACCAGCGAACTGCTTGACCTGCTACTAAAAAACCGGAAGGGGCAGCGCTAGTGGAAGCCATCATGTTCCATCCATCGAATGGATAATTTCGTTGATTAGATTCTTCACCGCGCGGAGAGAGTATCAAGACAAATATGATCACCCACATCCAAAATTCTTCCACCTTCCGATCACAATGTCGTAGGACGTACTACGCAGGTACTTCCTTCCTACTCTAAGTCTCCGAAATGAAAGCCCTGCTTGCGTGAGCCTTGCAAATTTACTTCGTCAATCAATCCGACAGTGAGCTAGTCAGTGTGTCAAACGATCGATCGATCAAACAATCAATCAATAAGTAAATCAATCGCTCCTCTTCCAACTTTCCTCCATCTACTTCCTTCTTTGCTTGCTCGCTTGCTTGCCCGCCTTGCTCCGACGGAGCTCTACGGGACTTGGTGGCAAACTGGATTCGATAAGTCAAATGAGGACGGTTGTCGTGCGAATACATATCGCCATACACTCTACATCGCTGACATGCTACTCACATACACATACGCACACACATACACACATATAAGGCGCGAGAGAGTACACACTCAAATGTCACAACTGAAATAAACGGGAGATTCCCCACTGGAATTCCCGTCGGTCAATTACCCTACTGGCAACAAACCGTCACCGTCACAAACATGAGTCAAGCCCAACCCACTCCACACTCAGAGAATCCAGGTCGACGCAAAGGGGAAAGTCACTCTACGCTCCCAACGCTTCCAGGCTCAACTCGAAGAACTAACGTTCTTCGAGCCGTCCCCGACTTTATACCCCTCGAGACCCGAACCCTAACTTCACGGCTAAATATAGTAAGTGTGTAAACTTTCGTGAGCCGACTCGTAACTACATGACAGCTGTCGTGCGAATACATATCGCCATACACTCTACATCGCTGACATGCTACTCACATACACATACGCACACACATACACACATATAAAGCGCGAGAGAGTACACACTCAAATGTCACAACTCGCCCCCCTAGCTGGTGGTCAGGTCCCTCTGACTCCCAAGTAGCCCCATCTACAACTACATGCTATACACCTTCGTGGGTGCGCGAACCAGTAGGCCGGGTGCTATGTCGCCCCATCGTTAGTCGCCTATCTGCAATTCATAACATGTGAAGATCAAGTCATCTACCCCTATGAAGTACATCGAGGACAAACCCATCGTCCAGCCGGAATAACATCGATAGGCGGAGTTAGGCACGACATGTGCCATCCCCTAGAGCACCTATCACACACCAACATACGGGCCGCCTGACCAGCCGACCCACACAGCATGCACCTCAAGCTAGCACGTACTATCGCTAAGCTTGGGTCCATAGTGCCATCTACGTTTGGAAGGTGGCATGGCGCACAATTGCGCACATGATCCTTCCAAACAACGCCGTCACGACCCTCCAACAGGAGAACTCCAGAAGGTAACACCTCCCGCACCCGCAAGATGGTGCGTCCCGCCGTCACATCCAATGTCGTCAGTGCAGTCTGCTGTAGATAGACGTAGTCTCCCACATGGAATCTACGAATTGATGGTCGATAACCTCCTCCCCGAATGGTTGCATACCGCAACGTATCTCTATGTTGAGCAATCGCAAGATTCTCAAACGCTGCAAGCATAACTCTTCGAAAGAGCTCTGCACGTTGAGAACATACTCTCACCCACATATTCGGGTCATCAAGGTTCACCACCTCGCTAGACTCACGACGAATCGATGTTGGCAAGTCTGGATCTCGGCCGTACAATAGAAAATATGGTGAGAAGGAAGCTAAGGATGCCTGCCGACTGAACCGATATCCCATGGCCAACCACGGTAACTGGATATCCCAGTCCCCAAGATGACCTTTCTGCAGGCCATACTTCCGCAACGCCCTCTTCACCGTCTGTACAACACGTTCAGCTAAACCATCCGCCTCTGGATGATCTCGCGACGTGGTCCGATGATCAATCAGTGCCTTGTCGCACAAGACCTGAAACTCACCCTGAAACTCCGTTCCCTGATCGGTCAACACCTCAGCTGGTGCACCATAGTGACTAAGCACTTTGTCAAGAAAAGCATACGCTACTCCCTCACTTGCCTTGTCAGGTAATGCCACCAACTCAATCCACTTGGAGAAATGCTCCACCATCACCAACACATACCGATGATGTCGTACAGTCAAAGGTAGTGGTCCAGCAAAGTCCAAACTCCAACGGTAACCCAACCCCATGATGGGTAATGGATGTAACACTGGTGTCGGGGCATTGAATGATGCCCTCACTCGATCACAAACCAAACAACGTGATACCAACTGCTGTACCTGAGTATGCATACCACGCCACCAATACTGACCAAGGAGTAAGCTGTATGTACGCTTCACTCCAAAATGTCCCAACTCCTCATGAGCATGCCTCACAATGCGTGCTCTCTGGGCTGGATGTGGTACTACTCGTACCCTACCGTCCTCCCATACTCGGAGAACATGTGATCCCTCCAATCGGTACCTCTTGGCCCGTTGGAGAACACGATCTCGCTCCTTGGCACCCACTGTGCCTGGCAGCATGCTGGTCCGTAGGAACTCCAACACCAATGCATCATCGTGTACATCACGCTGATCCACACCACCATCCTCAACCTCAGGATCTGGAGATCGACCATCTACTCTCTGACTAGAGTAAGATGTCAGATGATCCTCTCTGCTGGAGTTCCCACGTAACCAACACATGAAGGCAGATGCATGCCAACCAGGCACCATCTCCTCGTCAACCTCACCATGCCATCTAGCTCCAGTGTCATCCTCCTGGCTAGTGCATGGGTTTCGACTCAAACCATCAGCATCTAGGTTC
This sequence comes from Marchantia polymorpha subsp. ruderalis, assembly GCA_037833965.1. Lineage (NCBI taxonomy): Eukaryota > Viridiplantae > Streptophyta > Marchantiopsida > Marchantiales > Marchantiaceae > Marchantia > Marchantia polymorpha. Next base: position 25,898,039 of record AP031351.1, on the reverse strand, counting down.
GCAACTCCAGGTCTATGCACCACCTGAAAGTCGTACTTCTGTAAGATGAGAGCCCACCGTGCAAGCTTCCCTGTAAGCTTGTCGGACTCCATCAACCACTTGAGCGGTTGATGATCAGTAACAAGGGTGAACTGCGTACCAAACAAGTAACACCTGAAGTGCGCCACAGCCCACACCGCTGCCAAGCACTCTCCCTCGTACGAACTATACCGCGACTCCGCTGCATTGTTCGAACGACTAGCGTACGCAACCACAAACTCCTTGCCCTCATCATCACGCTGCGTCAACACCGCTCCAAGTCCCAACATACTCCAATCAGTGTGCAATTGGTATGGACGACCTCTGATAGGTCTCCTCAAGATGGGAGCGGCCACCAACCTGGCCTTGAGCTCAACAAAAGCTCTCTCCTGCTCATCTCCCCATTGCCACTCCTGATCTGACTTCAGCAACTGGTTCAAAGGCTTGGCTATAGCACTGAACCCCTTCACATACCTCCGGTAGTAGTTCGCTAAACCCATAAATGCACGAACTCTACTCACATCCGTGGGACGAGGGATGCGTGCAATAGCCTCCACCTTTGCTTGCTGAACTCCTAAACCACCTGGGTATATCACATGACCCAAGTACTCAACCTTCTCCTGGAAGAACTTACACTTCCCAGGATGTAACCTCAAACCATGAGCCCTCAATCGCTCAAACACAATCTGCAAGTGTATCTGGTGTTGCTCCACAGTGTCACTAAACACCAAGATATCATCAATGTAACATCTGACAAAATCCAGCCCCGCCAGGATTCTGTCCATAACCCTCTGAAACTCGGCAGGTGCATTCTTCAACCCAAAGGGTAAGAATCGCCACTGATACAAACAATCCTTGCCGTGGGAGTTGACGCCCCAAAACGCTGTCTTGGTTTTGTCCTCCTCCCGAATTGGCAATTGATGGTATCCTGCCCGAAGATCCAAAGTACTAAAAATCCTCGCATGTCCCACCACATCGAAGATCTCCTAAGGTGTAGGCATGGCATACTTATCGGACTTCGTCTGCCGATTGAGAGGACGGTAGTCTCCACACATGCGCATATCCGTGTAGTTGCCATGTACATCCTTCTTCACCGGCATGACAGTGGCTGACGCATACTCACCGTGCAATAACTCCACTAGTCCAGCCTCAAGTAGGTCCAACGTCCTACTCCGAATCAAATCTCTCTCCATCTCACTGTATCGATAAGGACGACGGAAGATTGGCGTATCACTAGCCAATTCTATCCGTATACCGGGTCCAATCAACGCACCCAACTCCTTCATACTGAAAGCAAAACAACTCCTATAGTCTCGTAGGAATTGTGTCAATCTTCGCCTCTCTCCTCCTGTGATCTGGGAACCAATCAATGGCTCCCATTCCTCCTCCATAGGCACGCTAGAGGGAGGCGACACTGTCAATGGTTGCTACGCTACACACTGCAAAAAAGGGTTCTCTATACCCTCCTTCGTAGCCACCTCCACGTGAGAATCCTCTCCAACTACATGGGCTGCAACTCTGGCAAGTCCTTTCGTCACGTCCCATAAACTCCAAGGATAATGAATATCTCGCCTGTCGCCCCCAGCCATTGCTACTACCGTCCCGGTAGGCAATGAGCTAATAAGTGGTGTTACAACCATCAAATCTGCGCGCAAACGCGTTGCTCGGCCAAACCCAAGCTCACAATCCACGTCAAGCAGTTCAGGTCCATAGCCTGACCCAAAACCTGACGACGCGACGCCTCTGAAACTGAAGAAGCCGCGGTCACACCAGTAAGAAACCCCATCGCACGCTCTCTATCATCAGCGTTGGGCTCCACCAACTGATGTAGGGTACTGTCTCATAGTAGTCCAGGTCTTCCATCACGATATGCGTGTGATGCCGGATAACTGACAAATGTAGGTAAAGCCATCCGAGGCTGACCTACGCGGTTCACCAACGCCATAGGTGACCTGTCAGCAACTCTCACTACTTGAGAGTGCCGGGAAACATCCAAGATACTGTCAACGGTGAGTTTAGTATCACGCTTCACCGAATCATAAGCATGACGCAATATCTCACGTGGCAAAAGGTTGGTCCACCACAAACGTGCACGATGCGCCCGTGATCCAACCCTCGCAGCATCCAACAGTACTGCTGATCCAATCCATGCTCGGACTTGATGGACACTCGCCATCAACTGGGCCCGAGTGTCACCCAACAATGGTACGTTCTCCAGAATGTATGCTGGAGAACGTGTCTGCTGCACTTGGAGATGACGTAACACTCGCATCATCTCCCAAAACATCCGAGATCTGGGATCATGCAACCCTGTCCCATGTCCAGCGCGTGTGTGTCCCTGACATGGCCAGCCCGCAATCACCATATCAATATGGCCAACGCGGTCAAGGTCTGGCGCCCCCAGCAACGAAATGTCTGAAGGCAACGCCTTCTGGAATCCTCGGACAGCTGATCGCGGCAACAACGAAGGAAAACGCCGCATCAACTGTGCAACATGTCGTGAAGAGACTCGACGTGCAGTCTCGTCCTTCTCCACATACAAGTATCTTCGTACGGGAATACCTGACTGCAACACCGCAGCCAAACCGGTGCTGATCCCACCAAAAAGATCCAGCAAACAAACGCCCTCTGAGGAATACTCCCATGCAATAGGTGTAGTAACCAAATGAGACAATGCGCTAGAACCACTAACGAGCCGATCAGCTGAAGCCATGTCTGGCTCTACTGGTAAAGAGGCTTCACTCCAAGCTGTTCTCACCAACCTATCAGCCTCCAACTGTAGTGCCTGACACGAACTCCATAGTGGAACATCTAAGGGTGAAGTCACCGCCGCTGTGAAACTCACAACCTCCTCCACATCCTCGTAGAGTGAGGTATCGTCGGCAGACATGTTCCCCTCCAACAAGTCATCGGGCCAGGTAAGCACTCCGCTAAAACCCGCAACAGATGCCAAGACCGCTGATGAAGATCCAAGAGGTCGATCCCGAGAAATAAATCTCACTGGCAGCTCGCTCAGACGTCCATCTCCGGACTGCCAACCAGGACGATATGCGGCAGTTTCCGTCCAATAGTCCATCCGAAAGCCCATCGGGTATAACACCACTCCACCAACAAGCACATCATATGACTCTGCTGATGTAACCACAGCACGAACTCCAAACTGCGAGCTATCATGAGGGTGATCATGCCTCAACTGCACCGCTATGCTCTCCCTGGTCATAAAGTAAGACCTGTTGCTGGCGCCACCAAGGGATGTCTGGATCTGGAATGGGCAAGGTTCCAACTCTGACCTCCGAATGCCCAAACTAATGCATGCAGCCTTGCCCAACATCAAGGGCTGTGCACCAGAATCCAACAAAACTCTGGCTGGGACATACACCTGTCCAGTAGAACTCACTAACCGAAATAGACCACTTCGGTTGTCCACCATACATACACCAGGGACAATACTCTCGCGATCAATGGCTGGGCGAGCTGGTAAGGACTCCATCCTCGCCGCTGCGGCCTGCCAAGTCGTCTCCTCGAACAATGTAGACGTTGAGGATGGGTCCTCAACTGTATCCTCACTTATCTCGGCACTAGTAGCAGCGACTCTCCCACGCTCACACGACGTGGCTGCTACCCGAAATACTCGAGCCAAATCAATACCAGAGTCTATCAACTCCGTGGTTGAGAACAATGGAGATCGCAAGACTGAAGTGGCCATCCGCATCACTGCACTAGATGGCACGTCTGCGCCCACAACAGATGATGTAAGAACCTCAGTTCTCACTCTAGTGTCAGTAGGCGGTGCAGGTCTCATAGATGAACTGCTACCCACCTCTGACAACAAAAAGGACTGGGGAAGTCTAGACTGACGTCCACCCTCACCCCTCTGAGGGTCCAACTCCACAGTCGCACCACGTGGCTCTGAAGTGCAAGCACCACCTCTGGTCACTGCAACTGATGCCTCAACCTGTGCTGCACTGGCCAAATAGGAGAAATCCTCTCCCTCGTAAGATGTGGAAGTGCTCGCCCCCAGATCGGCCATAGCAGCAAGCCTCTGCTCCAACTGCTCAATCCGAGCAGCCATAGCGCTCTCTGTGGCAGAAGTAGCACTCGCTGCGGTACGCTCAATGGCCCCGGTACCTCTACCACCTCTGCCACCTCGACCACCTCGACCACCTCGGCCTCGCGGAGCATCACCTCCACGACCTCTACCTCCAGATCTCAACTCAGGATGAAGGTCAAAGCAACGCTCTCGAGGGTGACCCGGTCGATGATAATGATCACAGGTCACCTGTGCCGGCTGTGGCCTAGCCTGTGGAGTTTGTCCCTCCCGCTCCTGGGGACAATCCTTCCTCATATGGCTACCTCCGCATGTCCAACATGACGGTTCCTGTGGCTGACCCGAAAATGAAGGCAGTGGTGGCCGCGCACTAGGCTCTCTGTGACCTGAAGGATGTCGTGTATGACCTCCGCGACTCCCACTTATGGGGCGAGACTGTGCTGGGCTATGTGGGACACGCGAAGTAGTGGTCGTGTCCCTCGCAAATGTAGACGTCACCACCCTCTCCTCCACCATGTTAAGCTCAATCTTCTCAGAAAGAGCAAACACATGGGCTAATGTGGGTGATGAGTCGCTCATGAGAGTAGCATCACGCACTCTTCTCCGCAACTCTCTGTCCAGGATCCGATACCAGTACTGGACAGCCTGTGCCTCAGTCACACCGTGAGTAACTGAGATGAGCCGTCGCATACGAGTGTATGCCTCACGAAGACTCTCGCCAGTCTTCCGCTCAAACTCCTGGAGGCTCCTCAACTTCTCCGTTTTCACCCCTTGATAATTCTTCCTCAATCTCTTGAAGAACTCAGGAATGGGGCTAAACGAAGGTACGACACTAGCATCTCCCCTCGTGCTGCCACCGGCAATGCTAACAGTACCGCTGCTGGTACTAGTACCAGTTGCGCCAACTGCTCCACTGGTACCCTCGCTGATGCTACTACTCGCACCTCCACTGATGCCGATACTCGCACCTCCACTGGTACCCACACCACCCTGGGTAATATATGAGTAGTTCGGAGACCAATGCCGTCTCCATGCATCAATCTCTGCAGCATACTCTCTCCCAAACTCATGATAATCGTCCATGGGAGGCCCCTCCAAATGCTGGAATAACCCCTTCCATGCAAAGAAGGGTGTAAACAACGTGGGGTTACGCAGAAACTACATATCACACCACGTGTCGAACTCCTGAATAAAATCATCAAGCTCGATGGTGCCCAATGCACCAGAGTAACGTCGAGGGCCCTTCGCGGCCCCGTACATGCCGTCCATGTCCCAAATCAATGGGGTTGGAACACTAGACGATATCACCACCAAAGACTCTGTGTCTGCAACACTCTGGTCCTGCTCCGCAACAACTGGCGAAATAGGTGAAGGTAGCTGATACCTCAATCCACTTCGCGTAAATCCCCCGCGGTCCTCAACAGGACCACTAGACTGCTCCGTGATGGCGAGACCTCAACTGGCACCACTGCCAGATCTCCACCCAATAACCCAATTTGCCTCTGATGCTGTGCTGCACGGAGCTACTCTAGCCCTACTAGCTAAGGTGTATGAGCAACCTAACCTGTCATCACAACAAGAAGACTCTCACGGTCTACTGGTCATCACTCCAGTCTCACCGTGAGAGAAACATAGATAGACCGGCCGGTGATCAAGTCCAGCCCCCTATCGCCAGCACACAGGAGTAAAACTACTCCGGAAATCAGCGTCATCCCTACACGGGCGCGCACCAGGAAGCAAGACTGGAGAGGACCCAAACACAAGCAACCAGCTAGCAACGACTCTCCAGTCTAAAGGAAACACAGCACAAAACAAGACAACACACACGAGACATCGCATCGCTTCGCGATCCCGATTCGATCTCCATCGCCCCCTACCATCTTCCGTCTGCAAGTGCCCATTTAGCGCAGAAGTTCATCCACTCGTCATGCTCCGTGTCTGCTTCTTTCACGTCCCCAACGCTATCTCCTTCATCGAACAGAAGATATCTCCACCAAGCTGTCTTAACAGCAAATCACACCTCCCCTTCCACTAGGGCAAGGAATCTAAAACTGTTACTTACTCTAATCGTTCAACATAAGAAAAGAGATACAGCTAAAACATATACTTCCACTAGCTCAACAAACATATACACTAAGAACTATAGAAGTACATGTCTTCACAACCGAAAAACTCATATAGGTAAGATTGAGTGCAAATTTTCAATCTTTTCAGGATATTTTTATAATTATTATTTTTTTCTCTCTCTCTCTTTTTTTTTTTTTCACATCTGACTGAACATCCACCAAGGAAAGATGTTTTCGCTTAAGAATACTACTCTTGGTAACTGCAGTAACACCTGAACTCACAGTAATTTACTTATGGTAGGATTCTCTAACCCAAGTAACTAGTCTAGTGAAGTAATTTTTCTGTAAACTGAATCACTGAAAATATTTACGATTTACCATAAATATATGGTAGATCCAAAGGCTCTAATATTCATATTCATTGAATATGAACACTCATAAGTAGAAATCCTGTGAAAAACAGCAGACCTACCCTCTAGTTTTGAATTCTATCTCAAAGGTACTTAGAAACTAAAAGCCTTTCAATAGATATTCAAGACACTCCTTCTGATTTAGTAGCATACAGCGAATCACCTTGCCATGTTAAGTCCTGGCAACCTATAATTGTTCGCTGATGAGGTAAGCCTAGCTACCCCCACCATGCTATCTCCTCAATGAGAAACCTGAAAAGCAATCCGAGTCAACCCTCCAACTCCAAAGAACTGCTGTTAAAGGTTAAATGCAGAGTTGACTTTAACCCACCATCACTGAAACTGCGAAGACCACTTGTACAGGGATGATGGCTGGAAATACGAGATCCACACAGGTACACAATTTCCAACTGTAAAGAATTATGATCCTAGGTCCTAAGACCTATTTGCCATCTGTCATGGCTTGCAGATACACCCTGAAAGTACGTGTAATGCATTAGCACATTTCCAACAGTAGAACCTTCAATCTGTTTTTGGGATAATACGTAGATCCTGGTCAATGATGTGCACTGTACAGCTTCGTAAGGTTTGTAGAACCTTGATCACCTTGCCCCACGACGAAAGCTTTGCTCTAAATGCCTTCTAGTTGCCAACCTTCATAACACTATCAAAAGATAGTCTTCTCTATTCAGTCGCTGACACTCAACAAACCACCAGCAGTTGTTCAATCTCTCTTCCTATCTTCACTTCCCATCCAGAACTGGTTTCCAGCAAAACCCCAATGTCTGCCTTACATAAGCTAGACGCTCATTCCTTACTCAGATAGCTGGAAATGGAGGAGGATTTACTTTTCCGAACCTCCAGCGGAAGAATCAGACAACGTCAGAGGAGAGGAATGAGCTGACATTACTGTCACTGGTGAAAGGTGAAAACTTGAAGAATGTTCGTAGCTTTGCAATCCAAAGGTCTTGAGGTGCTCTACTTTGCCAGCAGGTTCAGAAATACATCTTGCTGTTAGCCTCTGAGAATAAGCACTAGAAACATACGGATTTAGCCATCGGCTCATTCACCTAGATTTTCAGCGTCACACTGGTCCACTGTTGGCCCTTGGAGCAAGTTCTTCAACTCAATTTAAATATCCGAATATATCGTTCTCAGAAGGGAAAAACAAATCCTCTGTCCCTTAGAGATCATGTGCAAATCTGCCACTACTGTCCCCACACAAGCACCGGACTTACCCGTAGTATTTTTAAAGTACGCATGTAATCCATCCTAAAAGAATTCTCATTACCACTGTATCATTTTGCTTCCGGGCTCGAGAGGAAAATTGCTCAGGTCTGAATGCTTAAGACCTGTTCTACCTTACGGAGCACGGAGTGCAGCTGTTCGCAGATAACACATTTCTGGCGAGAAGTGAGGGCCTGGTAGCTACATGCGAATTCCAGCCATTTTCTCACACGTGCAGCACAGCAACTCCCCACATTCGAGCCCAATTTCCTGAATCCGATTGAATCCGCAAGTTCTTCCTTCCTTTCTTCCGCGAGCTTGTTCAAGATGCTAACTTACTCGTGAGAATTTCGAACGATAACACCAGCGCTCCCCATCACCCAGGATCTAACAGGTCAAAAGAATGGACAAGGATGGGGATTGGCAGGCCAACCTGTACGAAGGCGTGCAAGCGTGTGCTTCTTCACATAAAGCTTAGATCGATACTTCCTTGTGCACCTGAAATTTGATGATTTTCAGTCCCCTCCAAATTCGACTTTCACTGAGTCACTTTCATTTGCTTTCAAAATCTGTCCTTCCTGATTCCAGCGAAAATAGATATTGACTCACTGTACTAGCCTTCTTTTACAGTTTCAAGTCCTGTGATCCTGCACAATTCCAAGCAGTAACACCAGCAACGTGTTCAACGAACCACGGCCCATTGCGCCACCACAGGATGGAGCTCCGAAGCAACACTACTTGTGACACAATCCGTCGCTCTGCCTTGCCTGCTAAAAACGAGCTCGATGGACGCAGATCAAAGGGGATGTATCCAAACGAAAATCCAATCAAACACGCTGATGGATTTGAAAATGAACGCGAATCAATTCTAGAGTGTAAGGATCAACCCAACCGCAAAGGACAGGGAGAAAACGCACAACAAGAACCGAAACCTGAAATTATGACATCGATCGCACAATGCCACAAAAACGAGTTCTTCGAGTGAAATAAACGGGAGATTCCCCACTGGAATTCCCGTCGGTCAATTACCCTACTGGCAACAAACCGTCACCGTCACAAACATGAGTCAAGCCCAACCCACTCCACACTCGGAGAATCCAGGTCGACGCAAAGGGGAAAGTCACTCTACGCTCCCAACGCTTCCAGGCTCAACTCGCAGAACTAACGTTCTTCGAGCCGTCCCCGACTGTATACCCCTCGAGACCCGAACCCTAACTTCACGGCTAAATATAGTAAGTGTGTAAACTTTCGTGAGCCGACTCGTAACTACATGACACGGTGTACCGTAGACCATGTGCGGTAGCCATAGTAACAATACAGATCAATTGCAAGTCATGCCACGCTCAACATTTCCTCCTCCCTACTTCGACGCTTGACTCTCGTGACAGAGTCACTACACCGTCCGTCTGTTCATGCTAGAACAGGTGTGACGTGTACTCGTTAGTGAAATTCTAATGGATAAAACAAAACTTGATGTATCCCATCAAGCAATTTACGTTCTGATATGGTACCATCAAGTAAATAACTCAAATTCTCACAAAAACATGATTTGTACTTAACGTTTAGTCAAATCATTACTTTTATAAAAGAAATTTTTCTTATCCATTAAAATTTTTATGTTTATATTGCAAGTTCAATTTTAAAACAAAAAGTGAATGAAAAATTGTGATTCTGGTGAGAGTATCAATCATCATTCTTAGTTTGATATATCATTTCAACAAAATAATTACATAAACAAAGAAAAATATTTTTCAATTTGTTGAAAAAAATATTATATTAATTTATTAGATGACAAATGGAAAAACATTATAATAAAAAATAATGTTGAGGTTAACTCGTGTGTTTTGGGTTAAGCTCGGGTTAGCTAAATTTATCTAGCCACCACTTGATTTGAGGTACTTAACCTCAAAGTTTCAATGTATTTTCTTCTTTTTGTCATGTAGAAATACGCGCTATATTTCCTAGATGTGGACGTAGTCCTTTATGATGAGCCACATTAAATCTTTGTGTACTTCGTGTGAACTTGTTGTGTTAACTTGTTTATTGTCATGTTGAATCAATACTCTTTGATTTCAGCCTATGATACCATTAGTCACCTCGATTGACAAGCAAGATATGTGACATCCATACATTGAAAGATCTAAGATGAAAATGTCGACTAAGACAAAAACAACATTGCAAGCATGCAAATAAGTCAAAAATGATGATACTACAAATGACCATATTTAATCAAATTTTGAACGATTTGATTTATCTTTTTTGATCGATTTGCGCTAACATGATCTGAGCACGCAATCAAGTGCACAATTCAAGCGAATTGAACACGCAATCAAGCGCGCAATCAAGCGGATTGAACACGCAATCAAGTGCGCATGCTATACTCTTTGACCCCACGGCAACACGTGTCGTTTTTCAACACCAACGTGTCAATTTCACTCACGGCGCCATGCCATACTCATTGGCGACATGTCATTCTACATACCCCAACAGACTTCGTTAGATACTTGGCGCATACAAGCCACAAAGATGTAGGACACTCGTTTGACACTTTGTCACTTGGCCACTTGTCATGTTGTTGAGGAAAATGTCTCTTAACATTAGCGATATTGATTGGAGGAATTCACAGGAGCAGACCATGCACATGATGATGGAGCATCTAGATCTTTTGGTTATGAAGCGTATCAAAGAGTATATTGATGTCACACAACTTTTTAACGCCCTTCAACAACGGTTCCATCATAAGGACGTGTCAAACATATTGTACACATACATGAAGCTGCTAATGTTCAAGCTAAAGCCTGGATCTAAAATCCAAGAACACATTCACGATGATCTGCTAATAGATTTTTGAAGTATGAGAGAGAGAAGTATGCTTTACATCTTTTCAGCTCATTGGCATCAACCTATCAAACACTATCAAAGATACTTCTTCATTGTGATATAAAAATTATCATTTACAACAAGATTGTAAGTGCTTATGTGACAGACAAGGTGAAATAGGAGATGATGTCGTAATATTGTACATCCACTTCCAAGACGATACTAATTGTGATCGGAGGTCAATTATGTTCAAGGGATGCTAACGATTGATGGAGTGTGGAATCTAAGAAAACAAAATTCAGATCCAAGAGTACGACCCCTGAGAAAAATATACTCCAAATTGAGAAATAAGTTCCCTGAGAGTAAGACGATGACATATTGAAGATGTGGCAAGATTGGTTGCATCAAGAAGGATTGAATGAAGATCAAAGGTGCAGAACCTCCTCCAATGGTCAACGTTACGGAGCACTTCAACCCTAAGGAGGACAAAATGTTCGCGAATTGTGATCTTTAGGCTAACTGTCACTCAAATTCACCTGAAATGGTGTTTTGGTAGCTCATCATGATTCTAGAAGGTAAAATTTTTTCCAACATGCCCGTGTATGAGACACCGTCTCACACAAACTCTTCACTCATCACATAATTGCAAACATTCATTGATACTCAAAAGATAATGAACTCACATTTGATGAAATAAGTCCTCAATGAACTCTCAAAACTTGCTTGAAATACTATTTTCTATCTCTATATACATACTACTTGAGAAATTATCATACTAACAAATATTTTTTTTAATCTAACTTACTTTTACAAATATACAACATGATAGGTTTGACTAGTTCTCAATACGTGACAACATGTCAATGGTCTCCTAAATTATTTAGAAGTTTACTCATTCCTGAATTGAGGTGGCGATATGTCATTTAAAACCTTCAAACTTCTAGAATCTTCACTTGTCACTAAGTTAATTTTAGATTTAGTTCAACCAATGAAGTTTTCATTACTTTTTCAAACCAATCAAAACTAATGATGTAGTCAAAGTATTACTTCCTTGTTATCTATATTTGATAGAAAACAAAATAGTTGTGCTCACTCAAATCTTCTAGAACTACCTTTATTATTTTGCCAAGTATAGATATTATAGCTAAATTTAGTCATCACTAGATGAACTTAGTCATAACAAGTTAGACTTAGTTATACCTAAGCTAACCATGATCAATTCCTTTGCTTCTTCTAATTCTATTTCACACATAATAAAATCTATCCTACAGTTAGACCTATGATAACAAAGATGTGTACTTTGCAGTACAGCAAAGATTGTTGTTGATGTATGGATTTTGGAAAGTGCTTGTTCTAAACCGTTTGTTACATTAGAGAGTTTTTTTTGTACTTTCTAAGAATCAAACGGCTCAGTTCTTATGGAAAATGATCATCCCTGTAGGATTGAGTATATTTGATCCGTGAAATTTGCATGTTTGATAGGATCAAACCTGCACTTACTCACGTTAGATTTATATCTAACATGAAAAAAAAAACTTGATCTCACTTGGGATGTTAAACTTCCAAGACATAGAGTTGAGCTCTTGGAAAGACGTGTTAGATGTTAGATCATTTGATAGAATTTTACTTTGAGTACAAGAAAAATGATAGATATTTGTTAGAGTGCAGTTATATCTATGAGAAAGTTCATTTTATTATATCTCATGTATTACATTCCAGACTAGGCCATATGATTGATAGATACATCTTACTTATTGATGAAAAGGAAGTGTTACCGTGTTTGGGTAAAGTTAACTTGGCAAATATGATTTCATGGGCAAACAACACATAATTGTTTTGAAGTTGGAAGACATAGTTCTAAGAAGATACTTGAGTATACACATAGTGACATGTGAAGTAAATCTCATGTTGACTCACTCTTTGAAAAAACATAATAAATATCATTTACAAATGATTAATTTATATATGTGTGGATGTAATTTTGTATCCACAAGTCTAAGGTGTTTCTAACTTTCAAAAGTTGGCGGATCCAAGTTGAGACTCAAACTAAACACAATATGAGATATCTGCGCACAGATAATGCTAAGGAGTACACTTTTAGGAAATTTTAGAGTTATTGCAAAGAGGAAGGATTACTCGTCATCTCACCACGGTTTATACTTGTTGAAGCTAACTCAAATTAAGAAGTAACCTTGATCCTAGCTATATTTAGCTACAAAAGGTTGCTCAGTCGCGAAGACGGGGGTATTTGATCCCAATGACTTTAGACTACACTGAGCTTTTTACCATTGCAATATGTTTACTCTCATGTTTCAGCCGTGAACGTAGCCCTACACTTGAGTGAATCACATTATCTTTGTGTCATTGAATTTACTATCTGTGTAATTGACAACTAATTGTGGCAAACTTGCGTGTGTCAGACTAATAAATTGGTTTAAGAGCAGATGTTTGACAATGTGACAATTTGTTTGATTGTATTGTGTCGACCATCAAACCGTCAGTCTATACCACAACTTGTAAGAAGTTATTTCATCTCATGATTTTGTCAATAGTCAGCTCTAAGTACTTGATTTGTCTTTCAATAAGTTCAATGACACCATATTCACAATTCTATGTAATACTTCAATTCTCTCTTATGTCAAATTGAGCACCAATCAGTTGATGGAATTTTTATATGAAACATTTGGTCTGTGTGTGCTCGTATATTGATACAGTGATGAAGACAACATCAATGAAATTTGCTTGACAGAGTACTTCAGTTGTTTGCATTCTTTTTCATCCAAGAACCATTGACACTGATTTATAAAATTTCCTGTCATTTAAGCATAATCACTTTGGAACAAAAATTTTGAAGAAATTTGTGGAGAGATCGAGATCAAATTGCTTACAGTTCCATCTTGTGCAATAAAGATGACCACTACGCAATTCAAATAGCGAGGATGGAATACGTCCTTCCAGCTGATTGTGATAAAGATTCAAGAATTCTAATTTTGATATTCATTTGATATCTTCCCATAACAAATCACTAAGGTTGTTGAAATTCAAATCTACCAAATTTAACGTGATGACATTGTTCATGACGTTGGAAACATCTTTAATTCGATTGTTGTTCATCTTAGAGTTGTCAAGCGCGGTAGAATTCTTCAACTATCTACAATGACTTGAAGAAGGTTGATAGAAAGATTTTGTGATCTCTAAACTAACTCTCACTAGGTTCATAACAGATGACTTTTAGGTAGCTCATCATTTATTTAAAAACTAGGATTCTTGAATGTGACTGTGTTTCAAATTCATTCTCACATAAACTCTCCACTCATCATTCAATTGCAAACATATTCAAAAGGATAGTGAAACTCAAACTCATATTAATGAAACAAGTACTCATATATTGAATTCTCAATACTTGCTTGAGAGTCTCTTTTCTACCTCTCTATGTATCATATTTAATAAATTATCATAGTAATTCATGGTACTTAACTCCTAATTTACTTTTATTAAGATAAATCATAGTAGGTATGACTAGTTTCCAATACGTGGCAACATGTCATTGATCTACGTAGATTCTCTAAAAAAATTTTAATCCCTAGATTGAGATGACGACATGATATTCAAGAATTTCAAACTTCTAGAACCTCCACTTGTCACTAAATCAACTTTAGACTTAGTCTAATTAATGAAGTTTTCATTATTTAGTCAGAAAAATCAAAATTAATCATGTAGACAAAGTCTAACTTCCTTAGAATTTAGACTTTGATAGAAACAAAAATAGTTGTGTTGACTCAAACCTTCTAAATTCTTTTAATTAATTTTCCAAATATAAATATCATAGCTAAAAATAGTCATAACTAGATAAAGTTAGTTATAACTAAATAAAATTAGTTATACTTAAGCAAACCATGATCAACTCCTTGGCTATTTCTAATTTTACTTCACACGTACAAAAAATAGATTGCATAGTATTGACAAGGTAAAATCTCCACTTATTGATGTTATTTTGAGGAAGTTTGATCATTATGCGACTCATTATCTATCACAAGAAGTAGCATTGGTACATGTGGAGCAAGTTCCTAAGGAATAAAAACTAGAGTAGTAGTTATTGTTCATGAGACTCTTGTAATAACACCATACTATAGACATAAACCGGAAAGGTCTACTAGGATATCATCAAATTGCATCTTCAAAGATTTAATGTATGGTCAAATTCATACATTGTGATTTTGACAAAGAGTATGGAATGATATTGCATTGATTTTGGGAAAAGGTGAATCTTCTTTGTACAAGAAAGCTCAAGCTTTTATCAATAAGCTTGAATGCAATGTTGTTATGGAGCGGAAGATGTAGTAGATGATTGACAATAAGACTTGACAGCTGGTTGAGCTTTCTAAAAATCCATCACTGATTGACTCTAAGTGGATATACAAATTTTATCTATGAGTATTTAGAGAAGATCTTAATGAGACAACCGCTTGGGTATGAGGTCAAAGGCCAAAAGAGGTTGGTTTGGAAATTGCTGAAGAAATCAATGCATGGACTGAAGCAAGCTCATAAGTAATAGAGCATGCAATTTGATGAGTTCATGAAGGCACAAGATTTTTTTATGGAGTATGCATGATTTCTATATCTACATGAAAAAGTTGAATGATTAGATTTTCAATCTCATTATTGTACTCTGTGTTGATGACATGTTCATTTTGGCAAAGAACCAATTGACATTGTTGAATGCAAGAGTGAATTGAAATATGCATTTAAGATGAAGAATATATATGAGTAAAAATAAACATTAGACATAGGTATTCATATGAATTTTGAGAAGAAATAATATGATTGAGTGAAGGCAAATATATTTTTTATATACTTGACAAGTTCAATATGGTCAATTTTACAAGAGTGTAGACTCCTTTTGTAGCATATTTCAAACTTTTTGCAGCTCAATCTCCTAGCAATATTGTTGAGAAAGAAATGATATCTTGTGTTTCCTATGAACAAGCTGTTGTTAGCCTCCTGTATTTGATGATGTTTTAGGCCTGGTATTGCTCTAGCAATAAACAAAATGAGCAAGTACATGTCGAATCCAAGAAAAATTCATTTGGAACAGTGAAATGGGTTCTGAGATATTTGAAGAGTTCTATGAATTATGAATTACTGTTTGATAGTTTGTTAGACAATGTCAAATCCTTGTTGAGCTATATTGATGTTGATTACAAATACACTTAGATAAGAGATAATCTACATGTGTGTATGTGTTTACACTTGGTGGTGAAAACATTAGTTGGAGATCTACCTTGTAGTAGTAAATGGCTAGTCTACCACGGAAGCTAAGTATGTAGCGGCACCAGAAGCGACAAAAAAGCTATTGGATTGGATAAATTGATCATGAAGATGGGATTGACACAAGGCCTGATCAATGTTCATTATGATAGCTAGAGTACTCTACGTTAAATTGCAAAGCAGATTATGGACAGCATAATGAAGCACATACATATTAGGTTTTATATTATCAAACAAGCATTGTCTAATTAAACAATTGAGCTAGTCAAGATAGAAGATAAACTCAATCCAAATGATGCGTTGATCAAAATTATTCCTCTGGAGAGTTTCAGGATCCATTGTGCTACTATACAAATTATGCATGGGGAACATAGGTAGAGTTTACTAGCATAGTTACTTCAGTTAACTCTTTATATAATATCTCGATCATGTTATGACTACGATATAGTTCTAATTAATTCTAGTTAGATTTTTTTTCTACAATTTATCACAGAATAATTACACAGATTACGGAGGTTACTCTATCCTTTATGCTAGCAGTTTTTTCAAGGTACCTCTTTATATTATTATCTATTCTGCTATGGCTACAACTTAGTTTAAGTTAACTTTCGTTAACAAGAGAAGTCTTGTGTTAGGTTTCATTCTATAACTTTTTGCGGAGTATTAGTATAGGATACATAGTGATCACTCAACATGAATTAAAGGGAAGATTGTTGAGGTTAACTCGTGTGTTTTGGATTAAACTCGATCTAGCTAAGTTTAGCCGGAAACCCTCATTTGAACCTAGTACTTAACCATGAACTTCTTCACCACATGACAACAAAATTTCTAATCATCAATACATACATAGAGTTTACTTGGCCGTGGAAGTAGACCTCAAAAGGATGAAGCATGTTACATCGGTATCTTAACTTGTTTACTTTTGCTTGTTTGTGAGATAAGTCGTTTGCATGATAGACAATCGATCGGGACTTTCAAATTTATGACCTTGGGGCATGTTTAGGGATTAGAGCACACTTGCATGAACCATTCATCTTTGTATATTTTTCAAAAATGTAGATGTAGTGTATTATATTCATCTTTTGTATACTTTTGCATGCTCCTTATGCAATTCCCATCCACATTTGTTTGATGTTTTTTTAGTACATTTTATGTATTTCTAAGAGATTGCTGTCAGGATTTGATATTTAAATGTGCATCACGAAAGGTTCTACCACACAATACTAATTTAGATCAATATGTAAGATTATATCAATGATACTACTGTTCAATTTTATGATGTGTCGATTCTCAACTTATGTGATCAAAGATGATGTTGGAAGAGAAAACGATGAAGTATCAAAATGCGAGAAACAAGTCACCATTGTAACCCTAACACTCTATACTGAATGTCATGCTATTCGAAGAAAAGCATACTAGGAGCTAACATCTAATTGGAAAAACAATAATAGTCATATGAACAATTTCGTGATGCACATTTAAATATCAAATCCTGACAGCAATCTCTTAGAAATACATAAAATGTACTAAAAAAACATCAAACAAATGTGGATGTGAATTGCATAAGGAGCATGCAAAAGTATACAAAAGATGAATATAATACACTACATCTACATTTTTGAAAAATATACAAAGATGAATGGTTCATGCAAGTGTGCTCTAATCCCTAAACATGCCCCAAGGTCATAAATTTGAAAGTCCCGATCGATTGTGTATCATGCAAACGACTTGACTCGTAATATATGTTACCCACGTATTGCATTCGCGGAATGTGGCCCTATCCCAAGTTGAGAATTTACAATTCAAGTGATAAAAAAGCATAAATACTCATTCATGATAGACACAACACGCATAATAACGATACTTATTATGACGAATGAACAAAAAAACTTATCCATCTAAGAACTTGAGTATCCGACATCTTTGCTGATTTTGCTAGTGAACCAGTCGTGTTAAAGAAAGTCAGTCGGAGCTATTCAGCAACATTCTCTACGTGCATATTTCTGATGTAAGGTAGTCTGTACCACTTACATTTTTCCTTTGTTACACCACAAGCAATCGAAAGAGAACCGATAACTTCGATGTGAATGATGAAAGGTGTTTCGGGGCTCTGACAACCTCCCCAAATGCACAATGTGTGCACATCAGCGAATATAAATCTCACTTGCAAGGCTATATCGCGAGAAAATTAATCGCAAGTCTACCGTGTGGGTTTCTATAGTTTTGTGTTCGGACACTCGTGTCGTCACGTTACTCGAGCTTTTTTTCAATAACTAATTTGCTAAGGAATCTGTTTCCACACGGAGCCGGACACTTTCGTCCGAAGAATCTGGCATACTTTGTAGAATAGTAGTTCATCCCTATCATGGGCGCGGTTGAGTGTAGCGAAATAGGCGCTCGGAAAAAAATTCGTCAGAATCTACAGAAATGAACTCACTCCTTGTGAATCTTTCCAGCATTAGGCATACAGTACAGGCAAAGATGAGGATGCCTACAGCATAGACACTTACTTGGAAATTGGTGAATGTCTGTAAATATCGGCTAATATTTTTTTTGAATTCCAAATTAATCGGAAAGATCGTCCCGTAACTGAATGTCCACCCCTTTCAGTGGCGTGATTCGCGACATAATTTTCAACGGCCCGCTCAAACACTACTGCTACATGGTTGACATAATGCGCGTGGAGTACTGTACATTCCTAGCTTGAGCTACGACGTGAGACAACAACACCGCTCTAGTAGCTCACCAGATGCCCAAATGCTCTTTACAATGTTGACGGTTACCAGCACGTGCAAGTTCGGCAATATCAATACCTCCACCGAGATATGATACTCGTGTACTTCTATCGGTGCATCCGTAACAAATCGGGTGGCAATCCACATCCCGGGAAGACCAGAGTACCTACACTAAGAGAATTCCTCAGATAGTGGATCCACAGGAATGACTAAATCCAAACAGAATGAGGTGGATAAAAATAAGGATTATAGCAGCTCAACTGTATGTTACAAGGCCAGATACCTCCAAAAATTGGGAGACTCCTTTTTTGTCTGTTCAGACCACAGAACATGTCTTCTTGACCAGAAAACACAGCTCACAACGGCAACCATGTGAAGAAGAAAAGTGACAACCTTGTGTTCACTGCAAAACATATGTTCTCTCGCCGGAGACCGAGTTCATAGTATGCACTTACGGGAAGTATGGTGCAGGAGGGGGAGGAGAGGGAATATACATGGGAGGAAGATTGGTGAAGAGGCTATTTCTATCCACACCACTGTCTGGTATGGCCTCTGACAAGGCGACAAGTGCCCCTACCAAACCCGCGTTTCCAGAAATCGTGGGTTCCGTGTAAGTATAATTGTTTCGCAGGTCATAAAACTTGTCATTCTTGTTTGGACCTCCCACCATAGCTCCATTGATAACGTACTTGTTGGGGCTTTTCGAATCCCTGAACTTATAACCACCTTTGCAAGTGTACTTATTCTTATCCAGAGGGATGGACGCAGCTCTGTGGTGTACTTGTGTAGGATACCTCGTGCCAAATCCAACCACGTAGCTCATTCGAGCAGGGTTGTTTCCCAAGATGTAGTCAATCTGCGAGCAAGGTGTCGAGGGCATGTCAGAGAAACATCTTGGTGGGTACCAGGTGCGACAAAGATCTGAGTACATAGAAACGACTCGCAGACGCTAGAGCTTAACACGGACTAAGAGAGAAAGTGAAAAAGCTAGGCACAAGACTATGCTTTCTCCAACCTGTGATCGCGAGAAATTCCGCAAGGCCTCAGATTCGATCCATCGAGTATCACATGGCCATCCGGGTATGTCGGCAGTGGTCATGTAGTCAGCATACAATGCAGCTAAGAATGCAGCGTTCGCCGTGTACTGGAGGGGCGCGGGCTTTCCATTGTTGAATAAAGTCAAACCACCTGTCACACGAAAGTTCGACAACAATAGGGTATTTAGCGTACATCCGACTTATCCAGCCTACAGCAGCTACCAGCTGAAGTTCATCGTGCGGCACTAGGACACCATTTTGACTGTTTATGTCAACGGCAACACCATTAAGTAGCCACAGCTAATAATGAGGTCAGATATGACAGGGAACTGAATAATTCACAATGAAGACACTCGAGAAAACCACTCAACTTAACGCGCAAGAGCTCTAATTTCACCTGGCGTTCTCTTGAATTTCTTATACATCGGTAAGTAGGAACACATGACGTAGTTGGTTTGGTTGTTGTACTGCTTCAGCAGATCCTCATAGGGGTATGGCGGAGTGTGCATGAGACGCAGTCGAGTCATGAGCAGCTGAAATGAAATGAGAATTTTGTCAGAAACGAGAAGACAGCCCAGCCACGAAACGCATAAGAGCAGTTAACAGGCACCCAGTGTCAACTATCATAGAAATTCACCTGAGCACCGAGAAGTTTGCTGTCCCAGCTGAAAACTCCATAGAACGGTCCTCCACCGTCTGCACCAGCGTTTCTGGCAAGCTCTGCGTTCGTTACTCGCGTGAGATACGTCCAATTCCCAGTGGCAAAGTACACCCATGATCCAGCCCACAAGAAATCATCGTAATATGCTGACGTGTTGTACAGTGCGGCCTGATCTGGAAGTGATTTAACATAACGTCCTCGCTTGCCATTGTCTTCAGCAAACTTCAAAAGATTCCTAGAAGCTGCAACAAGCTTTTCCGAATAAGCTTGGTCATCCCTGAAAACTATGGAGGCAGCTGCCATAGCGGCTGCCATTTCTGCACCCAGATCAGATCCCCTGTCTACGGCGTATGCAGGTCGTGGATAGTCCATGGTTTCCGGTCTCTCCCAACAGTAGTGATCATTTGGTTGTTGTGCAGTGCCATTTGAACCACCAGTGCCCACCTTCACATGACAAGATTGAGTAAGATTCTATGACTAGTGAAATAGGAGATCTACAGCGACTTCAAAGGATTACAGACACGAAGTTATGGACGTTACACACTCTAGCAGCCTGAGACTGGCTTGCACAACGTATACGCAAAAAGCCTCCGAAGATACGTTCTGCTCCTTGAGCTCAAACAAGAAGCAGTAGACGGCCAATTCGCGAGGGCACTGGAGAACTGTGTACCTGGGCGAATATGTATTCAACGTCGGTGGTGTTCACAGTGTAATTGAATGTCTTGAAAAGGTAGTCTGTGCCCCATTTGATGAGTTCCCTTACGTGGTCATATTCCTTGATAGCCTGGTACTTTGCACGGTATTCTATAACACTCCAGCTGAGCACTGTCAAGGTGTACGCCGTCGGATAGGTGAACTTGATGTTATCGCCGGCGTCGTAGTATCCTCCTGACAGATCGCGCTTTTGCCCTGGGCCGATAATCTGTCCTTGGCCATCTTTCAAGCCGGAATCGCCTCTCCAAGATATGTTGTTAGATTTCGGTAATTTCCCGGCTGAAAGGAATAAAAGACAGAACCACTTAGTAAGAGGGGTGAACAGACGAGTGTCAATGTGGAACCTCCTAGCATGGAAAATGACGTTTGCCCCTCCACAAAGAATAACATGGACGGTCTGAGCAAAGTGCTATCAGTCTCAGGGCCGGCAGTGTTGGCTATCCTTTCAAAGCGGAAGGCTCACAATACTCTGGGTAGGATCCACTTGACCTCAAACTAATCGTGGGTGAAGATGACTCTGATATAATCGTTGGTTCCACAACACATACAACATGCTCAACTTCAGGAATAACAAGTACAGACGAAAGTATTGTAGACAACATTCACGACCCCAGTATATAGCCTTCAAGCCGTTTCGGAGGCTGTGCGCACCATCAAACGCCTGAAGGTAATGATCGTAAGGACGATGCGTCCGCCAGGTATCAAGCGCCTGAAGGTAACGATCGTAAGGACGATGCGTCCGCCAGGAATGTCAAACGGAAACCTTGCCCCTCCATCCCCCACATAAACTGAACTCGGCCAACACGAATGGAAAGTTCATGCCAACTTACATTTTTGATGCCAACTTACATTTTTGAGCATTGAAGAACCGGAGAGCTAGATGTAGCGCCTGGGTGTAGTTATCGGCGACAGGTCCATGGTTGTCCTTCTTCGGTAACGTCTTGACGAGAAGGACAGTGAGACCAGCCACGAAACCACAGAACACAAACAAACACACTAGCACGCAACAAGCTCTGCGACTGATGATCATGCATCCCAAATCGATCCCTTTCTTCTTCTTTGGCTCCCCAGCTCCAAGTAGCCAGCTTTGTTGCGTTTCTTCCAAGCTTTTAACTGAAGCCCTGTCCATGTCCGCGTTACTTCGAATGTCATCATCAGAAACGGTGCCATCTACCTGAACCACTGATCCTCCCCACTTGTTATACATGTTGGAGCCTGCCTCGGTCTCCGCCTGTTGGCTTAACCGATAAGAGAAGAAGAGGCCAGCTTGTATCTAACACCGGAGTCGAGTCAAGAGCACTATCTCCCGATGCTGAGCGATGGCGAGGTATCGCATGCTGGTGAAAGGAATGGCCGCACGGAGGATCACACTCTGTGCCAATATCTGTCGTGTCTCATCATCGACTCTCGACAGTATTCGGTTTTCAAGGCGTTGATTTCGTCAGGCTGCAGGTTGGACAGCAAACGGTCGACAACGCCAAAATCGCGTTAGAATGCAGAATTCAAACACTCCTTAGCCAACAGCACGATTCGGACAGTGGCAGTCACACCAGCCTACAATGGGATCCGCGAGATGCTCTCACCAGCAGTGGCTCGTTACAGAGCCCACTTCACTCCTACAGTCTGCAATGGACTTACGAGGCCGAGAAACAGAAGAATCGAGTGAGGCTAATGAACTACTGACCAGAACTTGCTGTCTCCGCTGCGGAATTCGCACCTGCCTCGCTCTGTGCGACGGGCTCCGAGGAGCTGCTCTTGCTTCCTTGAGAGAGCACCTTTCGACTGCTCCTCACGAGAAAGACATTGCGAGTCCGAGAGGGCCTAGAAGAAGGGCGTTGCATTCTGCATCGGCAGTCCGACAGTAAGTAAGTAAACGCAGAGGCATCAGTAGATGGCAGGGAAGACGAGAACACCGCACCCCACTCACCACCGCAGACACCGCGAGCCAATCGCAGGCCTTCATTGCTCACTCGGATGAAGTAAAAACCAAGTTACGCTGGAAGTGTTACCACCACCACGCCTACACTCGCCTCCAAGATCCCACAGCTCTACCATCATCAGCTAAACTGTAGTAGCTTAAAAGTCATGAGACCAAAGAAAAAGCCGCGGCAGAAAATTACGGTGCACCAACAAAAGTCGCTGTCAGTTTCAACGCTTTGCATGCTCGCACTCACTGATTGTACAGGAGCGCACCCTTTGCCTCGCAAGACCTCTCCTCGTCCGCCTCCCTTCTGTGGGCTGGGCTCGCCTCCCTTGGGCCCGGAATCTTCCGGCTGTGGGGACCAGCTCCTCTTTCCGTCCGGTGTACCGTCCTCCTCCTGCTGCTACGCGGCTCGGCTGCCGCTGGCTATTCGGGTGCCATTCTCGTCGTCGTTCGTCCGTCCAGCTGTCAGATTGCGGTAGGTTTCGACGCCATGGCAAAGCGAAGATGTCTCGATCGAAGCGATTATGATATTACTTCATGCGAACTGCCCTCCCTTCCGTCCCGCACGATCCTTCCTTTGTCGGGAAAGATCATTCTAATTCTATTCTCCATTTTATGTCCCGCAGCCTCTTTATTATTCTACTCTTCTTTTCTGCCCACCACGCCTATCGGGTTATCTCCATATCTCCACACTGTTTTACAAAGGAAGTCCATTAGACGACCCAACAACCATCTTGATCTTTAGACCGTCCCCACATCGCCAACGAGGGTGCCACCCAATTACAGCACCCTAACTTCAAACTGCTCGATCGAACTTGAAATTGACTTCAAAAATCATCCGTGATCTATCTTTATGTTCGCGTTTCGATCCCAAGAAAAATCACAATGGTAACTTCTGCTCAAATAGCTAGAACTCGCCACCAACTTGGATCCGGCCTTTGGTCGACTTTTGTGTGCAAGGGGGATGGAACAAAAGAGCTCCGTCGCATGAAGGTATCGCCAACCTGGGTGACACCCAATTACAGCAGCACCCTAACTTCAAACTGCTCGATCGAACTAACAAATGACTTTAAAAATCATACTGTTCTATCTTTATGCTCTGGTAGTGATGCCCCCAAAAAAAAAATCACAATGGTAACTTCTGCTCACATAGCTAGAACTCGCCACCATGGTCGAGAGGGGAAATGAGAAAGCCGGGCTAAGAAACGTAAGAAACATGGCCGGCTGTTTGGCTAATTGTGGAGGCGAGGGTGGGCGCACAGGCTGGCCGCAATAATGCTGCGATGGCATACTTTAATGACCACCCTTTACAACTGGAGCGAACGATGATGAAGCGCGAGGCGAAGCAGAAGAGGACGAGGACGAAGACGAGGACTCGCTCGCTCCCTCGATCCCTCGCTCGATTGCTTGTGGTGGTGGCCGCGCGAATGTTCGCGGTGGTTGCCCCTCGACCGTCTTTCTGTGTCCCTCCCTCCATTGAACTCCTCTGACGCCACCATTTGTCTACCTTACGACACCTCCCCAGCGCTATTACGCTGTCGTCTCCCTATCAACCTCGTAACACGAATCCACCTCTGTAAAACCAACTACGTTACTGTCCGCCTAAAGTCGAACCCTCGGAGCCGGGATTCCCTTCCCGAGGTAAGTCCGGGACCTCCCTCGTAACCCGATTGGGGTGTTGCAGCCTCGAAGACATTCATTCTGCGAAAATACGACGGGGCGTATAATATCATGTACGTTAGATACAGACGCGATGGAGGTCCAGCCGATTTTCCTTTTGTATTTCATTTCTCTTTTATTATCTCGATATTCTTGCCTTCGGTTGGGCTCTTGGCCTTGTGGTACGTGGTTACTTTGCGTTACGGTTTAATACGATGGACGATAATTCGTAGGTTTGACTGGTGCTGCATCGTATCGAAGGTCGCGAGGTATACATCGACGGCGAACTCACTGCAGCACTGGGGACTCTACCACGTCGACGACCGATCACATACTCTGCTCACGTGGACCCGGATCGTGCTTCTCATCCTGATCCATCACAAGAGAAGGCGCGGCAATTTCCGCTGCGATTGCTAAGAAGAGAGACCACGTCGCGCGACTGGACCTCTGGCCCGACGCTGACACGTCGGCTGAACTTGATGGTGACCCTGCTCTTGTGTCCACAGGAGACACCCCAATCTGGATCAGTGATTGGGCAAATAGTTGTTCTAACTATATAAGATTAGAAACTATAGTTTTCGCCACTTTCAGAGAATCTATATCATTACATTTACAATTCATGACTTGTGTCAATTCTATTAGAATCTGATTGATAAAAATTTTAAACACTTGAAAACTTAGGTATGGTTTTATACTTGAGTTGCATGATTTTATTGTTATGATTAGAAAACATAGGGAATTTGTTATATGTTTGGATGTTTTTTACTGAGACTTAAATACTAGATAAATCTGTGAGAATACTTCAAAGATATTTTAATAGAGCATTGTAACTTTTGAGTTGAAGTTATATTGTTTAAAATTGAAGGAAAATAAATATGTGAGAATATGTTTTGGAGAATAAAAATTATATGTGAACATAAGATACATGTAAACAGGAAAAAAAAATTAAAATCGAGTCGTTGAAACCAAGAAAAAAATATCTCTCATGCGAGTGCAGATTAGCCATATATTTTCTCCAAATCATATACTTGCATCGATGTACGCGTCACTGATTTGTGTGAAGTTGTGTGACCAATGGCAGAACTAGCAGTAGGCAGTTACCATAGATTTAATTTCAATACATATCAACAAGACAAATGAGAGTATATACTATCGCTCCCACCGCACTTCAAGTCTATTCTCTGAGGCACAAACGACATCGAGTGTGTAGTAACTCTAAAAGGACAATTGTCAAATCAACTCGGTGCACATTTTGACTTCATTCGCAAGTGAGCATGTTGCATCGAATCCAATCCCCATCAAATACTGTCTGAGAGGTCATACTGCGAAGAAATGTATTAATGTATATAAAAATCAGGTGTGACTTCGCTGACTTTCTATCCAGCTGTAAACTTTCTTTCACTTCTAACATTGTCACAACAAAAGATCCACAAGGGTTTGCCCTCTTATAATTATGGAAACAACTTCTGTACGGTGCAAGGAGTTGCATATCGTCTTTGTAATGTGCCCAAGTTCTTGCGCTCACTTATAAAGTGATGCAATGTTTAGATTACATAAGAGCAGTCAAAAATATCGGTCTGTCATCGGAAATATTCATGATGTTGATTAAAATCAGGTTCCAATTACGTAACATTTGATTCCACCAGCCCACTTGGTGGAATCAAAATTCTTTGCACAATGTAACTTCACACCATTAAAAGTGAGTTCTACTCTCTTTTTACTATAAAAGCAGAGTTCCAATTTCATCATTATCGAAGGCAGCAGTAGTCCTGACACTGTTAATTCATTCTTGTCACTAACGGGAAATCTTAAATTTCTCACCTGTTTGTTTGTCTAATACGGAGGAGAGTGATGTGAATGACCATCTGAAACTGTAATCGAGTAGTGTTTTTCACTCTAGGGGTGATTGTCTTCACCTTTATTCTTTGAAATATGGGTGAAAACATAATAAAATAAATAAATAGTAGCATCAACAATTTTAAGCATACGCTCATGAATTTAAAATTCTATTACTTGCTGCTTGTGAAATAGTAAAAAAATAAGTTCACATACATCTACTGACGAGATGATATAAACTTATTAATAAGAGATTTTGGTGATTATTTTACCACTGGTTCACTGGTATCTTGGAAATCATGTCCCATTTACGCATAATATTATGTGTTACGCGAGAATTTGACTATTCATGTAAATACAAGAAATATACATATGTGGACGTACTCAGATAAAAAGAGAGAGAGAGAGCAGCTAGTTATCCCTCGAAGTATCCCTCACCCTACCGACTCCTGAAGCACCCAGAGTTCCTTTAGAGGTCTGTGCTTGGTCGGAGGGAAACAATAATGCTTTCGATAAACTTTCGAAAATTCGGGGAGAGTTCGTCCATCTCATCCTCCTGAAGTTTAATAAATCCCATCGGAGGGCATCACATTTGATGGATTTCAAGTTGAGGCGAAGAGGCAGCAGAGCACATATGGTAGGAGACAGCGAGTTGAAGCCTCGAGTAGTGAAAGATAATTAACATAAATTGAGTGATAACTAGCGGCTCTCACAGAAAATCTACTGTCCACAGCAGTACGAAACACGCTAGAGGTAACCGTGAACCTGAGGATATATGGTGGAACTTATTTGGTGGTCCAACTCTTCGTGTTCAACGACAAGAGATAACAAATTATGGTTCTCTTCTCAAGCTGCCAGTTGACAATTGCAAGACGGACGATGGATCGATGCATTCGGGTCCCAGTCCGTGCAAGTAGACAAACAAAGCAACAATAATATCGATGGTCAAACATTCTGAACCTCAATAGAAAAGAATACAATATACAATACAAACATGGACAGGTGAGTGGCAGTGTCACGTGTTTCAAGGCGAGATGCTTCAGCGTTTGTGTTCTTCACTGTTTGTGATCCACGAGAATTGTGCTGAGGGCTGTCACCAAATCGTAAAAGAGATATTCCTTTGCACTATGGCCATTGTTCGGGATCGGCTGGTCGGAAAGTCGCATCTCGAAAGGCCTACTTCCCTCGAATCATGCCCCCAGAAGGATGCATTATTGTGCACAGGTTGTAGTGTTGAAGCGTGCAAGTTTCATTCAACATGCTACGAGGTGAAATTGCTATGAAGTGGTTTGAGCATCAGATGAACCCCGACATTTTTCACTGTATAGCTGGAGGCTCCACCAAATTAGCGCTATCGACGGCAGCTTAGGATAAGCTGTCTGTCACGTGTTCTCGAATTCCAACCAACAACAATGTTCGAGTTTGCAAACATGGGCCCATTGTTGTTTTTCGATGGTAGGCCCGACTCGAGCCGATTTTCCTTCTGCCGAGAGGCCACATTCTGTCCATCTGCATAGAATAGGTTCATGTACATGTTTGCTTTAGAACCTAGCCATGCACGCACAAGCAGAGCAAAGGTTGACTGATTGGAGATTGATTGATTGATTGTTCTGGACGCATCCAATTTGTAGCCCTTTCACTCGAAAGTCCCGCACAAAGCGAAGGCATGGGCCGCCGAACAGCACGTAAGCGAACTGAAAACATATTCAAATCAACATAACATGTGTTTTGATCGCTCCTTCCACATGAATCCATTCGCACAAGGCAATCATGGTCTTCACTTTAGGTCCAGGTGTGTGCATACGAGCTTCAGCTCTGCTCTTCTGGTACGTGGTTGACTTCCGTTCTTCCTCCTCTGGAAATTTGTCCAATGCGCAATTTACATGACCGGAAGGACATTTCCAATTCCCAGAAGTCCTTGATACGTAGCCATCGTGGGCACCTTTCCTTGTTCGATCTAGACCAGAACTCATTAAAAGTGGCACTTTATTATTGAATGCCACCTTTGTCACAATCTATATTGAGCCGATGCCACAATTAAACTCTCTCGTACCAGCACTCTTTGGTTGCAATTTTGGGCTTAGACTTAATTCGGCTTTACAAAGAATGTCATTCTCTCAACCAAGCAAACATTGCACCGCATTGCGTTAAGTATGCTATAAGTGACTGGAAAGAGAATCCCTAGATCCCATTGTGTACAGAAATCGAAGTAAAGCATGATAACTGACGATTTTAATTTTTGGAATAAAAAAGTATTACATATACCGCTAAGATTTTTAACACTAATGCCAAAATATTTTGGTTATGAAACCTAGTTTCTCTCCCGTACTAGGATTGATGACAGGTTTTGAATAGTACTACAGTTCAGGTCTCGTGGATTTTGGAGATGGTCACTATCAATTGAAATCTAATATCCTTGAACTCATTAAGGACTAGTGGATTTTGAAAGTGATCACTATCAGTTGATATCTAATATCCTCATCGTTAGGATTAAGAACCTTGGACCCATTTAGGACTAGAGCTCTGAGTATATTCACGGTGGATAATAATGCGACCCGTCATGGACTCTTCTAAATTCTTGTTAGATAAAAATGGCTTTAGGTGTTGGGTGATATAACATGAGCGCGGACTCTAAGTTAGTCACAACGGAGACACAACCCTCTCGTGAAATAAGCTCAATCTCTTGAAGACTGTGACAAAAAAATTCAGTACAAATATCACAAGAATATTGGGTGCCGAAAAGGTGGCAAAAGTGGCAAATGCCACTTTGAGGTCTGAACTTTACCCTACAACCGCGGTTCGGCGGGTCTGATTTTTCTCTCGTGGAGTGTGGGCCTTTATTGGAACACCAAGGCCCTGCTCTACCCATGGGATTGTACATTTTGCGTGTGTTTGGCTGCCAAAGATTCTAAGGTGCAGAATCTGATTTTGCAGAAGAGAACCGTGGGACCTCATGCCATGCGGAGGCATGGCACTAGTGCCAACAATGCCAAGTGAGCACTCTTTGGCATTGTCGGCATGACATTTAGAGGAATCATAAGATGAGGGTAACTGCTCGTTGATTCTTCGATGTGACTCCCGCCTCGCTGCCATCTTTGCAGGACGATTCTTTGGCTGTTTTGGCGCCTGGTTCTAGCCTTTTATGAGAAGACGTTGCTAGTGATGCTAGTATTACTAAAAATCCGTTCCAAACTGTGAAGAAAGCTAAAAGGGCTTCCGCATCTCAACCACTGGATAGCTTTCGCATTGATTTCGAGAGTGACAGGGCTAGCACAAGTTCTTTTCAGTTGGTGTTAGTATTTGTAGCTCAGATCTGCACCATGGAATTACAAACCAAGGAGAAGGGCGAGTAAATTTCTTATTTTTCCCATCTGAAAGCCTGAGCTTGCAAGGACTCACGCAACAGGGCGGAGATGCTATTAACCCAAACTAATCGTAAGAACATGGTATAGTCCAATACGACATAGCCTGTTCATATTCAACAGCTGTCTGCTCTAATCTAACTCCTAAATCTCTCCTCTGAGCCATGTAAGACAATGCGACAACCAACTCCAATTTGTTCGTTGTGGGAAAAATTGTAACTACCAGCTCCTCACGGTGCAACCAGCGCATTTTCGAGAGAAAATTTTCTCATCTGGTCTACTACCTGCAGTGATTGCAATGCTATGTACAAAATGTGTATACAAGTCTGTTTCAGTTACAAGAGAGCTCAAGGCTCGGAAAAAACCCCAACAGATTACCCGTCATATCTGTCAATACTGATGTTGTTATGAATTAGAGCTAAGAGCACGCGTTTCATTCTTGAGTACCAGTACGCGCACAGGTCTTCTTTGCCTTCAAGTGAAATTTAGGCGAACTAGGTACTGTGAGTGTCTTCGTGGACCTAGGAGCAGGAGACAGATCACGACGACGCTTCAGTCCTCCATTATAAAAGCCAACACGATTCAGCAAGGTAAAAAACTGCCAAGCAAGCTGAACTGCACAACTCTCGTCGCGACAATGAAAAGAGCAGCAACGATTGAAAACACTTACCGGTGAGGCTTGAAAGGTCTGTCGAAAAAGGGCATCTTCTGTGCATGTGGCACCATCTGCTTTCTCATTCTTTTGATCTCTTCGTCTGCATCCTGCTGCATTTAACAGTGCGCAAGACTTGAGCAGGCAAGCCAGAGTGCAGACCATACAAACGTATCCAACTATGTCTAGCATTTGATCAGAACGAGAGGGCGATACAGAACGATGCGGTGATTTACGTTATATATTTCGCACCTGCATTCGCTTTTCTTTTTCTTGCCTTTCCTCATCTGTCCGAATCGATTTCTCAGTCACCTAACAGAGAATGAGGAGCATTTAGAGGTCTACTTAAAATTCCAGAAGATTTAAGATCTGACTAATAACCACACTTTAAGAGTACTGTGAAAGAGGGAACTGAAACTAGGTGGAGACCGTAGAAAGCACACCTGCATGTTAAACAGGGCACGTTCCGCTGCTCGGGCCTGAGTGTGCTGCTGAACTTGCTTCACCGACGTTTTTGTATCCTTACACGGTACTCTTGGAGGCTTCACCGTGCTCTGCTTCGGAATTTGGGGGAAAAGGATAGACATGGAAAGAAAGTTAGCTCCTTGGAATCGATGCAGAGGACAGCATGAAGCAGTCGCTGGGATCAATACTTGTCACAAAGAAACATTGGAAGGATTTGCAAGCAACAACCAAAGACGTTCCAAATGCATTGTGCAACTGACCCGGACATCCTTGCTGGTTGTGAACTGGAAGGTAGCGTTTTGCATTTTCTCCTTGGCTGACAAATATAGCTCTATTTTTTTGTTAAACTCAACTTCCTTCAAAGCTCCTCTTTCCTGCCAAAATATATTACAACTGTTTGTAAGGGTCGAAAGAACAATTCCCACGCAGTTCTAGCATTTCGTTTAGACTGCGATGCGCCGATGATATATGCACAGCATGTGTGAAAGACAAGCCTGAGCTCTCATCGTGAACCGCACAAAATATGTTACCTCAGTTCTGAGTCGGAATGGTTGCGGACATGTTGTCTTCATCTTCTTGTGCTGTGCGGAAATGCTGGACGATGCTGCTACTCTTGAAGCAGAAGTAGATAGTTGCGAGTGTGAGATTGGTGCTATCGGTGCTATTGAGGATTGCGACGAAACCTTGGCCTACAGGGTGATCGAGATCGTCGCGAGTGAGACCAAGTGGAAGTAACACAGCATTCTATCTTTGAGACTACCAAATATGATATTAAAAAACAAGTGCACATCTTCGATGTCAAACAAGTGGGGAATATTGTCGCGCTGTTAGAACAACAAACTTTAAGTGCCGGAGTAGTAGGAATGATGAGTATTCGCATTCTCACCTTGCGCTGCTCGTCGGCATGTACTGCAGTGCTCGCTGTAGCTAACTTATGCTCAGTGCGATGGGGACCGAGCTCAATGCTCTTCCTGCAATTTCAAAGTCTCTTAGAATTGAATAGACTAGCCCGCTAATTTGTTCATAGATACTCAGTGAATGTTCATCTTCCAGACCTTGTCTTCAACAACTTTGAAGCTCTTTAGCTCTAGAAAGATCTGTCTTGGGATTTTTGTATCCACTCTAGAACGTCGTATTAGTAAAGCGTATACTGTAATTGCACACAACGAAGAGCCAGACCTTTTATTACTCCGCTTTTGTTGGTTGTCCATGAAAAAGTGGCCGCCCTTAGAATTACTGAGGCCAGGTTCAGAGTCGTGCGACTCCCTAGACGGCCCCTTGGAGAGCACTCGCTTTAGAGATCTGAAGGCCTCCTCTGTTTTCTTTCCCTGCGAACAACTAGAAGCTACATTTTGTTCCGTCGGATGAATCCCGGCATGAATATCCTGTAAACAAGGCTCCGAGTCCTCCGCTGAGATACAAAGATTATTGTCTAGCCCATTGTTTACAGCGAGAGAGGACTCTCCACGGGCAACTCCCACGCTAACTGGCGGGCATCCCGATGTTTCGAATCCATGAAACGAAGAAACCTCGCGATGCTGGAGTTGCAGATTTTGCAGCGACTCAATGACGTCATCTGGGTCGACCTCCACCACCATGTCCCCCGCAGAACGAGTATCCTGGCACGAATCTGCTTTTGATGCATCTACAGGCGTATGCACATCAAGATCTTCAACACCGTCGCTCGTCTCCAGTTCCTCGTCTGCTTCATGGGGGACAACTCTCACCTCCGAAAGGCACGGAGACTTCCGTAAATGCGAATCTGCTCCTGCTAATTTCAAATCATCGGATGGCAAGACCTCGGCATGAGCGTTTGCAGGGACGTTGACATGAGCCCCGCTGCAAGCCTCGGCCTCGGCCTCCATCGATGCATCCTGTCCGCCCGTCGCGCTAGAAGACTGTTGCTGCCCCTCCGCTGCCCTGGGGGAATCCTCTGCCTGCAACTGTAAACTTTGCAATTTCTGTAACAAAACATCGCCCATCGTCTCCTCCGCCATGCATGGCGCTTCTTCGACAGAGTCGCGGGTGGAGGTTCCATTCCTACTCAGTACCTGGGAGTAAGATAGTACGCCAACTTCGTCGTTCGACCTGCGTTTCTCTGTGGCATCGATCCAGCTGGTCGAAGGGACGATCGGGCCAGAAACGAATGACACCTCTGCTGTCGACGAATCCTTGGGAACGGCAACATTGGTGACCACGGTTTGTTCTTCAGTCGACGGGAGCTGCTTAGTCGTGTGGTTGGAACCAAATTGTATGGGTGATGACAGAGATACATGAGCTTCGACCTTAGGAGAGGATTCTGGAGCTGGATTTAGGTTCGACTTCGGACCTGACAGCAGCGCTCGCCTTCCGTGTCTTTGGCTGAGTCCACCTGATGCTCTTCTACGACGGGCGTTATCACTGCTGCGGCGAGTTGCTCGCTTATCGGCAGCTGCTGTGTTTGAGGACGGTGGTGGTGGGTCGCTGCATACGATTCTGGCAACTTTGTGAGAAGACGACCCGAGATCCGAAACCCCTGAACAGCTATCGCCGTCCGAGAATGTGGAGCTCTTCCTCTGCTGCTTGGACACCCTGCTCTTCAAGTCGCTCACCTTCAAGGCTCCTGCCTCCGCAGGCCGAAGAATTGGCTTGCGCTTACGGTCCTTCAGCTCAGGCAACTCGACGGCAGCCGGATCAGTAACTCCTCTGGTTGTCGACTCAGACCTCGCCTTCGGTGGCTTAGGAATCTGACTCTGAGATTTCGTCAGTGCTAGTCTATCGATCGCATCCTTCGAGTCACTAGTGGTTTGAATGGACGCCCGGACTGAACCCGAACCTGAACCTTCTGTGGCGGTAGAAACTGAAGATTCCTCAGAGTTCGACCTACCAACATTTCCAACTTTCCTTCTAGGTTGAGAATGGCCATTCGGATCAGTGTTCTCTGAGGCCTGAAACGACTTAACAGCGCAGGGCGCCAGCACGGGATCGCTAACTTTGCCGTCCGATGCTGAGGATGAGGATGACACAGGAGCATTAGAAAGGGTGCTCACTCGCTGGTATATTTTGTTCTTTGATGAAGCCTTGTCCTGACTCTTTGTTAGAGGGTTCAACAATGGCACTGCAGGTTTTGCCTTCTTGAGCCCCGCAGCACTGCCAGAAAGAGTACAGAACACTGACAGTTAGAAATACCTCATTGCCGACCGACTTCCTTCGGATTTTCCTCCCTCCTCCCACGCTCATCAACTGTCCCAGTGCTGTGTGCAGGAGCCCAAACACTTTGTGCCCTACAGATTCCGCTTACACTAACTTCTCCCGCTTAAAGTGTACACATTGCAACCAAAGGTCAAAATATTCGCAAGATCATAACAAGAAAACTCGGTCACCTCACACCACAACTACACGACTACAAGTCATCACTACACATACAGAACGAGCTAAAGAAGCAACTACTCGCTACGAATTGGAGAGGAGAAGGCAACGAGACAACACTCAGAGACCTGGCCTTGGGCACGGAAGAAGTGGCGTCCGAATTCAGCGTCATGGACGACAGTGGAGCCTTGGGCAGTCCAGGGGGTTTCAGAACAGTGGGCTCCTGCAAACCGAAACTCGATTCAGTACTCGTCCAAAACGCATTCGGTGCTTATCTTGGACACTTTCAACATGCCAGCGGAATGAACGTTGACACTTCAAATGCCAGCGGCACATTTCAAATTCAAATGCCGGTGCTTTCAATGAACGTCATTCCACCGGTCAGGGGCACTCGTACCTTCGTCGGTTTGGACGCGTTTTGGTCAGCAAAACGATCTGCGGACTGCCTCGGGGACTTTCCTCCTGCATCAGAGTAACGTTCTTCTCGTTAAAGTTGACATCTTCTTGACGGTGGAACAAGAGCACAAAGCTCGACAGAAGCAATCGCTGCTTCGTGGTGTCCCTGGACATACAACTTTTGTCCAAGAACCAGAACCCGTAGTCTTTCTTGTACCGAAGGTACGCACATCTCGTCCAAAGGAAATTAAAACCGCCACATCCAGCATCGAATTCTACGTCCTGAAGCTTCACCCGCCGCTCCCATGTGACAGCAATTCAGATGACTCTTCTTCTTCGCTTGGCGAGTTACCGAGTTTTGGAGCATGTAGCTAGACCGGACGAGTTCGAGGGCCCTTGAGGCTTTCAAAACAGCTGAGGAGAGTTCAATGGAAGCGGGAGCTTACCAAGCCGACGGAAGTAGGCGTCAACATCGGACACCGGATCCTCGTTCGAACAGAAATCATGAAATTTGGGAGCTTGAATATTCTCGTAGAAATCATCCCGGACGAAAATGCTCTCACATTCGCTCAGGTTCAGCTCCGGTATCTCCATCTATCTAAGTCACCGGTGGGAACAGCGATCTCGACACAGCTGCCTTCGAACACTTTGAACTTCAGAACGTATCATCCACGAGGGAAACCGAGCATCAGAAATCGATCATACTCGTCCCAACCTTCCACATT
This sequence comes from Marchantia polymorpha subsp. ruderalis, assembly GCA_037833965.1. NCBI lineage: Eukaryota > Viridiplantae > Streptophyta > Marchantiopsida > Marchantiales > Marchantiaceae > Marchantia > Marchantia polymorpha. Next base: position 25,862,668 of record AP031351.1, on the reverse strand, counting down.
TGCCCGCAAATTGCACACGATTACCGATAACAGCTGATCAACACTTGGAACGAGCGTGCGCAGCTCTAGCCGTGATGAACATCACAATCTTGCTCGTGTCTCGGCGAGCTTCGCTCGCTCTTTCGACGACTTAGGAATTTGGAAATCGTCGAGAGTGAGAAAGGCGGGGCCTCGTTCCCCGAGGCGGGTCCCGCCTTTCGCAGGCAACCGTACCACTTAACGGACATCTACGCCCCCCTCCCCCCCACCTCCTGTCAAGGTCTACTGGTCTACTGTCTACGACCATGAATCCATCGAACTGCAACCGTGACCACGAACTGCGTTCTAAATGTCACCCCGCACTCCGGACCGCGGTGATTGACTTCTTTGTATTAAACGAACCTGATCTACATCATCACAGAAACCTCTGGATCGGGGATCCCCTCCTCCTTACGCTTGTCTGTAAATTACATTAAAGTTCCCCGTAATCGAGTCGAGCGGGAAATTTAAGGCTAATCTGTCCTTGAAGAGGAACCGACGTGGTAAAACTCCAACGCAGTCGGTGCACGTTTCTACGGCACTCGTGGCTGTAGAGGACGGTAGACGATTGGTGTCAGAGGCCCGTCGGATCTTCCCGAAGCCAACGGTATCGGCAGGCCTGTCAAGTTGTGCGTTTAATTGTCGGCACGATCTCCTGTCTTTCGCGCTACGACGACATTGACGCAGTTAATATACAACGGGAATATGCACTTACGTCGTAGGTCAATGTTGACGTTTGATTGTCGTTTTAGATCGTTTCCAACGCTTTTGGCTTCCACTTGGCCCACTTTCTGTCACCATTGCAATATCCAATTCAAGAGCCTAGCATATAAATAGCAAAGAAAATGAAACTGATGAAACTAGATCTTCGCACACATATGCCATCTACCCTACTTGCATACATATGGATATTCTAGGCTCAAGAATATTGAGAAATATTTCATGACTTTCTCAATATATCAAGAATACGCCAAAAAACGTTTGAAACACACAGAGGAATCTCAATTTTTACTAAAACAAAATAGAATTATGCACACTTATCCAATTTTCTAATTTTGTCAATACAACCAAACCGATCATAGAGTTTACACAGTCTTGTGTGAATGATCTTTCCCGACATGCACATGAAAAAAAACTACTTAATGTCATATTTATTTCGTATTCTTTCATAAATTTTAAAAATGAATAGAAAAATGTGGAAATTTTTCAAATTTTTTATGATAAAAAGATTTGCATACGTTACATATGTATTTCAGTTTATAAGATTTTTAATTTTATTTTTAAAATAAAAAAAAATCTAAAATATAAATCAAACTGTGACCACGATTAAATCATTGATCAATTACATGTATTGTTATTATTATTTTCATCAGAAATTTATATATGAAATAGATTATTTTTGACAAAAAAACACATGCTTATGAAAATATTTATTTGAAAGTTTATTGATTCATATTTTTCTCTCTTATCTCTTACAGCATTCGTTCATTTGCTAAGCTAAATACATAAAGTGATCTTATCTAACATATTAAAAGCTTTCATCCATACACCTGATTTCATATGTTTGCATTTCAAACACTTTCATTCTAGAGTTTTACTCAATAAATTTAAATCTAATATTTCAATGGATTAAAGTTAATTTTCATATCAGGTATGACTCTTATGTAAGTTGATTGATTTTTAATACAAACATCAACAGATTCAGTATTTCTATACATATGATCATTTTGCATAAAATCTCAAACTTTTGAAACTTTAAAACCACATAACGCTCTTAATGTAAAAATGAAATGATAGCAAGCCTTTTACAAAATTCATGCATCATCTACGGTCATGCATGTCTTTACTTCATTAAACACAATCTTTTCATCTATCATTGAAAAGAATTTTTTTTCTAACCACAAACTTTTTTGAGACATATTGGTTGAGAGAGTATTTTTAAATTTAGTCTTCACATAATGATCATTCTTATAGTGTTTATTCTTGGCATAATTTATATAAATTTTCTCTTGTTTGCTTAAAAATTTATAAGAAGAGTTAGAATTAAGTTTTAGATCCAATTCTCATACAATCCTTGATGTAATGTGAATATGATGATTTTTGAGTGACATCTATTACCGTATTGAAAAACAGATATTGAATTGATAATATGATTGTGGTATATCATAAGTCTTACTCATGAAAACCAAACTTACAAGTTTTTTATAAATCATTATATGTTTATTTCAATTAAAAAACACATAACAACGAACCATGCAAAACAAACATTGAACTAAACTTTTTCTTTTTACCAATCTCCATTCTATATTATTTAAGATGTATCATTAAATCATCAAAGACATTAATTTGATCATCGATTTTTGTATCATAATTTTTCATTTTGAATTTCAATAATTTAAAAATGACATATAATGTTTTGAAAAACACCTTGCATTGTAAATATTGTTCAAAAGTCTCATACTTATGTACTTGTTTCAACATCAAAAATTATAAATATAATATAACTATATTCACTATTATCATAGAAGATACTTTCAGCAGTTTTACTTGAAACTCAATGTTACGTCTTAACATCTTGTTTGAAACTTTATATTTAAAATGTCATTAGACTAACTTCTTTGGATGCAAATAATAATCGTGTTCATGACATTTCACTACATTAAACTTAATTTTCCCAATTTGCAGATAATAATACTATTTTTTCAATTTTCAAAAACCTAATTATGTTTTATTTTCAAATAAATAATTAATGTAATATGCATTTGATCAAACTTCAAGTCTTGATCTTAAATCTTAGTTATGCAATTTCAAACACACAATTCTCAATTTATCTAATTGACTAAAATTCATATTCTAATATATACCCAAATATTCATAAACTAACATTTACAACAAAAAAATTTTCAAAAAATTACTAGGATTTAGTGTGTATTCTTCTTTAGTTCATTTTTTTCCCTGTGATGAATTGAGCTTGTAATATGATGGCAAAATTTAACAGAATTACATGTACTTAATTAATATATTTTGTACAAAAATGTACATAAACTCAATAGATGTCAAGTTTGACTATTTTATCAAAACTAACACACACAAAAAACTGACACAAAATTATTATGTTAAATAGTTATTTTTTGAAATTGATATTTCAACATTTTTCATTCAAAACAAATAAAAAATGTGAATGAATTTTGCTCAAATTAACACGATCTTTCATGGTTGATACTCAAAACTTAGAGATATACATCACAAACTTACTTATTATGTACTGCTATGATTATACTAATAAAGAATAAAATTCATCTTGACATACAAAGCACATTAAAAGCAATGATCTCTTTAGTTGTTAGTCAAATAGAGTTTTTGATACATATAATTGTATAGAATTTGAGATTTATATTTATTGATTCCTGATGAACATCTTCAACCTAGATAATGTCATGATTCACTGTTTGCTGAATCTTAACAAGTGTATCGATCTGCAATTCAAACTCAACAAGGTTGAAAATCAATTCCTTGATGAAGTGTTTGATCACAAATCATGACATAAAAATTGATGATGATCCCAATAATTTACTCCTTGTGTTGTGAAATATTTCTCTACATAGTTTGAATCAACCACAAACTATCTTGCTCATGTTCATGATATCGCTTTCATCCTTTGTTCCGAAGGTGTTAGATTTATTTTGAATTATTTTCTCCAAATTTTTTATAAACTGCAATTTCAAAAACCTCAAAGATGCATTCGAAGGAATCATCACAAGATATCTTTGAGCTTTGGAACTACAAAATTTGAGCACTGGAACTACAAAAATTGAGAACTGTCTATCTCTAGTACATATCAATTTCCCTACAAGCGAATTTGCGTTAGCGTAAATATGTAAAGGGATCAAAATACAATCTAATCCTACTAACTAGAGTAACAATCATTTGTGTTAACAAAACCTCAGTTACCTACCTACTCTCGAGAGGTCTTAATCTATCAGTCTTTTGACTTGAATAAACATCCATGCATCACAACTGATCTTAAGTAAATTTCTTAATTATCGTTGTGATGACATCCATTGTGATTAAATTTGGTTCAATCCATGTACAACAATGGACTAATTTTCAAAAAAGTTATGCTGTCCAAATTGAGACAGCTATCACATAGTACATATTTATCATGAATTATCACATTTTTGATATTGACATGATCTATATGACAATATAATTTAATTGCAATAACCTATGAGGATATAATGCATAAACAAATTTGCCTTTTAGTGTTTACATTATTTAGATCTTTCGTCTAGACAACTCTCTGTAACACTTTCCAGGATTTCGAATTGAGTGATTGGAACGATTGATTGTCATGCCTTGTAACGATGTTCAATGTGACACTGAAAGCCAAAGTATGGTAGTGTAACCCTGTAAACATTTTCTCAAAACATTGGAACCTTTTGAAACTGTGCAGGCACATTTCCATATATTCATGTAAACATGGAAAAATAACCGATTCGACACACCAGCATGAAACGTGGGATTGTGTAAGGTCATATCATATCAGGTGACAAGAACTTTCCGCTTCTTTCTTGTAACTTATTTATATTTTAGTTACTGTACTCGAGACACTGATCTACATAGTAGACGCCATCATGTCGAATAATACGATGTCAATCTTTCGTTTCTATATCAAATGTGGTAACCCTGAAAGATACAACAAGTTTTCAGAAATTGAATAATGATGGGGATTGTTTGCAATGCCTGCCATCCTAGCTGAAATCCAGAATTTGCAATTATCGAGTATCCACACCACATTGCACTTAAGAGAGGCTTTACATTCCAAATGGCAGCACCTTTTCACTACATTCTCAGATCGCATTGACACACTCACTACGAAGAAATGTACACCTCAAATGTTCAGAATGTTGTTGTAAGCTTACATCAACCTCACAAACGAGTTACAGGGTACCATACAATAAGGTTTATTCCAAGGTGGTAGAATTTGGAGTCCGTATTATGTACTTCATTCTAGGAGTGTCAGGGTGGGACAAAACTTGAAAAACTCGTTACGGGACGTAAAATTGTGTAGAAAACAACACAAATTGTTCTGGTAAAAGTGATATTCTGAACATAACTTTTGAAGCATTGTTTCTCAATAATTATGGAAAATGAACAGACATGTACACCGTGTTTGCATTGTTAAGTCTAAGTGAACATCTGATTAGTTTATCCCATGCATTGATGTTTACTTCTTAATTCAGAAATTACACACATAGCCAAAGCTGTGTTTCAGTTCCACACGGACAGAATTTCCTTGGGAGAGTCTTCGAAATAAATGATGGCACGCATGCATGAATTACCTGTCAATCCTACAACCTTCTGCCAGCAAACGCACACCTAACAAACCCGAGTTAAACACAAAATGATGTATGATGCTAAAATGATCACAAGATTGAAATGGCCTGCATCGCGCAGGAAAAAAGACTCTTAGTTACTAAGCTATCGTGGTCAAACCAATTTTAAGCATCTGCTGAACTGACAGGGCTGACACGAGCTCTCCTCTCTCTACGACAGCCTCTTAAGGTTAAAAACAGCCATTGGTCCATCCTTGCCAACGATGATTTCCAAGAAGTAGCTGAGTTACTCGACCTAGAGAAAGACTCAATCATCATGACGTGCGCTGACCTTCACAAGGAGCACTTGAGATTGCACCTTCGTTCACTCAGACTAGGTTAATGGTGCTGCAATCCGTATCCATGTTCGGGTATGACACTTCGATGTGAAATAGCATTGCACTATCTACTCTGCTGTACTCGTTTGTAAAGTAATCATAACGGAAGCAAATTAAGTACACTTGCCAATCCAACCGACACACTAACATTGCGCGCGGAGCTCGAAAATGTCCCTAGATAGATCACGATACAAATCGGCAGCCTGTCTCAGTCGATGTAACTGGATTCTCACTTTAGTTCAAATTGCTAAATGCTTTCTGCACATGTCGACAGTCCTGGTCATTGCTCTATAATGAAACGTTGAACTGTCCAATGCTAGCAAAATTCCAAAAAGAGGTGGATAAGATCTTGCCTGAAGACTGTGAAGGCATATCCCCTCGACTCCCTTCAACGTATATATAAAAACTGCTTCAACTTGGAAATTGATGATCTTGAAACGCTTCTTCCTGTCTGTGCTTAACATATGAGAACAGCATAGGAACGAATGAAAAAATCGACATACGTCCTAACACTCTCCGTGTGTCCAGTCTCTACTCCAGATATTTGTTCAGTAAATCGAATGACTCTAGAAAATGCCAGCAGCCACCAATATATCGTAACCTAGAAAATCGAAGTGTTGCTCATTGTAACCCTGCAGCACTTGGAAATACATTGATCCCCCAAAACGAAAGTTCAGAGTTGTACTGATCTTAATTCTAGACAAATGCTTGATGTATGAAACTAATATTTCAGGAACAGATAAATAAAGCTAGCCTGAAACAAGGGCAAAGCCAGAATGCTTTACTGGGTCTTTGAGCTGACGTTGCTAGGCGTGCGGTGAATGGACTAGCTGCAGGAAGACATCTGACCTTCACCAGCAACAAGTCTTATCGGTCTGGACTCCAGAAAAAGGCGTCCATAAGGTTCTTTAAGAAGTGCCATCATCCCGGGCCGGAGTTCCTACTTCACTTGAATGATGGAAGCTCTTGGGCGTTCCCGAAAGAGATAAATATAAGCCTATATTAAAGATCTCAGGAGCATATAACCCAGCTCAAAGTAGGGGAAGATCCAGGCCAGCAAACATGGCTGATGTCAACACCATACGAAATCGGGCGTCAAAGGATCACCACAGGCCGAACGAACTGAAAGCGACCCGGAGAAAAGTTACACAGCTTGAGCTTTAAGAGCATGAATGACCGACTATCTTATTCCACACCTAACCCTTCAGCATTCAGACTACACCTCAATACACGTTCACGAACTTACTCTGTTATCTTCACCTATAAAGTAATCAGCTAATATAAGATTTACAGTAGACAGAATTTATGAGATTCCACAGAGTATAGTGGCAGTACCTTTCAAGTGTTCTCCCTCCAGAGTTCGCGCATATGGAGTTGGTACTATCAAGTGGTTACGGCAGCAGCAGCGTTTAGAGCGGCAGTTACGATTAACGTTGATGCCATACTCAGCATAGCAATACTGGTGAGAAGTATTCGCAAAGGCAAGAACCTGATTGAAAACAGAGTAAGGTGAGTGTGAGATGAACCTGTGAAACACTCCAAAAAAATCTCGATAGCTGCAGTCATAGGTACTTTCCTGTCACATCCTGAAGGACCAAAGAGCTCCCACCCTGGCTCAGTGATCCCAACGAAGGACATCATCGATTAAAATCTCGCCAAAGTAACAGAATTCGAGGTTCTCTGGAGATACAGATCATTATCAGGTGGGACAAACAAGCTTCGAAGGCTGTGTTCACCATCTTCCCATTCTTGTAATATGATTCGAGGAAGGAAAACGAAACTATCATCTAACCCTGGCTTCTTCTTGGATCTCAAAAAGTAACAGATTGCCAGGTTCTCTGGAGATACAGATCATTATCAAGGTGGGACAAACAAGCTTCGGAGGCTGTGTTCACCACATTTCCATTCTTGGAATATGATTCGAGGAAGGAAAACGAAACTATCATCTAACCCTGGCTTCTTCTTGGATCTCAAAAAAGGTAGATGATACCGTGTAGAGGGATGAGCTTGAGTTCGCCTGGTGGATGCCAGTCATCAGAGAAAAACTGTGGAGAGTACGCACCGGCTATACCCAAACCACAAGCACAATCTTGATCAAAAGCCAAGAGAGTGCTTCATTTATTACTGAACAGAGCAGGGAGTGGCACAAGGCCTGCCTTTCTGTGAAAAGAACTGATTGACGATGGGGATCTCACATACAGTGTCGTTCGGTAGAAGCACAACAAGGAAATCAATCCTTCAGTGTTGAGACAGCACCACTTAAACTACAACTCCTTCACCACTCTTTGGTGGTCAGGCTGTAACACGGAAATATTAATGACTTCAGTTCAAGCAGATTGATATATATTAATTTGTTGACTTAAAGTTTGCCAACTATAGAACAAATCGATGACAACAGTTTATTTACCAATGAGGAAGCAATCCGATCCTCGCAAAAAAGGCATCGACACCAAGGACCTGCAATTAAAACGGCTACCACAAGTGAGAACAGGGCCCAGAAATGAACTGTTTCACCAAGGATGAAACATAAACTACTATCTTGACAAGAAAACCTGACTCACCAGTCCGTACGAGGTTATGAGGACAACAAGCTTCGGAATAGGATCAAGAAGCAAAGCTGGCCACGCTACTAAAGATGGTATAACACTCCAAACGTATCTGTGAAATATCATGTAGAGCAACCCGCATAGTTCAGAAACGACAGTCAGTTAATAAATCAGGTCTGCTGATTATTGAAATACGCAATAAAAGGTTTCTATGACCGGTTGTATACACACGCTATACGAACAGTGGAAGAGAGATAGATGAGTTTCTAGTGAACATCTGATGTCATTACATCTCCGGCAAAAAGAGGGTCGTCTACATTGGTCCAAAAAGAGCCTGAGGACATAAAGCGTGAAAAAAGAGGAGTACTGCTTCAACAAAGCATCCTGTGTTAGTGGTAAAGTCTCAACACAGAACTTAAGCACTGTCGAAGACGACGGCATAAATGGATCACTACATTTCTATTAACTCACCGCATTGTTTGAGACGATATCTTCGAAAATCCAGATTTTGGAGACTCTAGAACATGAGACATTCCGTGTCAGGCAAACTCAGAAATGATGAAAACTCACCATCATTTAGACGCATGTAAGTGTGCAGTTTGGTGAGTGCTGGTAAGTAGCAGTAAACAATCGAACAAGTCCAGACTAAATACTAAGCGACATTTTCGTAAACAAACGCATACGAAGAGAACTAGGAGTAAAACCAGTTGAGAGTTCAAGAGAACTCTGTGCATAAGGAGAACTCAGTCTTGGAAACTCTAATTGAGTGACTGGATTATCATAAGTGAGGTGCTTACATGCACAAAACATCTGAATTGAGATGTGAGTTACCTCCGTTCCCAGACATTGCCAGACCCCAATGAGGACCTCCCAAAAAGGTCAGAATAACTGCACCATATGCTGCTTGCGCTTCCATATGCACGTTATACAAGCAGTCCTGCAGTCCAAAATCCACGTGTTTAAGTGAAAGATAAAACATATTACATTACTGTAATGGACCCTGGAGATTGGGGCAAAGCCAGAGTCTCTGGTCAAGAATCATACTATATTGTAGGGCTGCGCCAAACTTAGTTAAGTGGGTGCATGTCATCAGTATCACATTATCATGAAACAGGACAAACCTTGGTCAAGAACAAAGAGGTACAGAAACGTACTGGCAGGGGAAGGATTGATGCAATGCCAGGTGATAAACCCACAAAGGGGATAGCACCAGCAAGACCAAGACCGAGTGCAGCGACAGGTACATGCTCCAGATCTGAAAGCAGAGTCACGGATTTTGTAAACCAAGTCCTCTTCTCATTCGGATTATCATTTCTGTTATCTTTATTGCCCGAATCGACTGCCTTCTTATCTACAGCCTTCTTCTTATCCGCCTGAATGGCCTTATTCTGCACACAAAATTATTATTAGTTCGTAATTACGTTCGTCAAAGTCGTGCAAACAAAACAGTGCATTGGTAGTTCAGAAAATCTAAGTTTCGAAATTTTCTTCTCTTCAACAATTAATAAGTTCAGTAGAATGGAATAAGGGGAAGCAATCTTACAGTCACTGATGAATAATTTCGTGTTTGGGTGAAGTACTTATTCCCGTAAAATGACTCAGCAAGCATCTGTAAGGACCAACAACGCAGAATTGTCAGCCTTGATGGTTATCAAGAACGTCACAGAATCGCTAACGTGGGCATTTAGTGTTCGCACTTCGGATGAAGTTATTCAAGTTACGATCACGGTTCCTCATCAGTTAGGTTTAAACAGTAACAAAATTCCGGATTCTGATCCATCCAAAAGAAAAACTGGAAGGTTTATCCGAGTATGTACTTTGTCCCCTCTCTAAATCCATTCCGAGCTCACACTTGTCCTTTAACATGGATATCTTCAACACTTCCATCAGATCCGGTATGTCGTAAAGGAATTTGGCCTATGTCTTTTAGCTTACACCAAACAATACATCACGAGGTGGATAACCAAAACTTACAGGTGAGCATCCATGAATTCGTGTAGAAGGTGTTCTCTCATCATCCGTGCAAAATACTCCGGGCAATGAGGGGCATAAAACTAAATCCGCTTGAGCGAGAGACTTGGCCACGGTAGGATAGATATCCTTCAACCGATCACCACAGGGTCGAAACACACGGGCGCCAAGTCCATTGCTGGCATCATGAGAAGATCCACACTTTTCATACGCTGCATTTTGCCTACAAGAATTGAGACGGACTGTCGGGGCACGGTCTCGAGAATCACATGCAGCAAGTGCAGGACAAGCATGGGAAAAGGACTGCGGCCACTCAGGCGGACGATGTCCTATACCCCGCAAACTAGCAAGGCGCCCCCATATCGTCTTATAAGTTGGTGCCACTTTTCGGGCCTCGCGCAACATCCTCGCTCCTCGATTGAAGGGTTCGACGCCACGAGCAGCCAAGAAACAGAGGATGGCTGCGGATGCTCTATGTCAGCCGTCAATTGACATGTTCGCAACCCCCGGAGTCGGGACTTGTTGGAGCTCCCTCGGAACCGCGGCACCACTCAATCTCTTATTCCAGCATCGCTGCCGGTCACTAGGGGCTCTTTGAGATCGAGAGAACGACGCCAGCTGGCAACTCCAGAGGAACCCGTCCGCAGTGCTGGTGACCACTGACTGTACAGAAGATGCACTGAAAACGAGAGCGGTCTTCGGAGATCCTAGTCAAACCTCCGATCTTCATCTTAGTCATGGGTTTGGTGACCACTGACTGTACAGAAGATGCACTGAAAACGAGAGCGGTCTTCGGAGATCCTAGTCAAACCTCCGATCTTCATCTTCATCATGGGTTTGGTCGAAGGGTTCGCTTTCAGACATCTCTGTGGCTCCAAGCTAAAATTGACTTGGTTCGTCATGTTCGGACTTCACATTCAGATTTTTTTTCGTTCAGTATGTTCAGTACATTCGACTGGAACGACATACAGAAAATGAAATTAACAACGGTTGGATACACATATTTTTACACAGATCGGGTAAAGTTTACTCGTGTTTTCTTCTGGTCTCGTCTTATTGAGGTAGCTTTAACAAGGGGATACTACTCACGTGGAGGTACCCTGAGCAGGAATGGGTAGAGAAGGATTTTCTGTCACCTATTACAATCACGGTCTTCCTGTAATACACCTGATGAATCTTCACGAACCTTTTACTCATGCTGACCTCAAAACCACTCTAGACGCGATAGTTGAGATATGCTTGATCCAACATTCTGTGATACTTTCGCAACTAAGCGTCTCAGACGATACTGAAGTTCGAACGCGAGTATATTCGAAACAGTGCTTGTGGGGCAAACGGGATAAATTCTTGAACACACCATGCCCAGGACATATAAAAACATGCGAACCTGTGATGCTTAATTTCAACAGAGAAGATAAAGATTGGAGTCAGATGAGAGTGGTCATAATACAGTCGGTTGCATATGATGTTTAAAATTGGAGATCAGTGTAGAATACAATCAGACCTCTTCTTTCCGTTCCGTACTGCAAGGTACAGCACCTGTCACTCACACTATCATATCTACTCAAATAAATTTTGTTTGTTTGAGTAATAACCTGGCTGCAAACCACGAACTCCAAACCTGTCAAAACAGTCTACGAGGTAACAATCTACATACGTAACCATGGTTCCGAGTTACAACTGCAGCTATACCGCGTAGACTATAATAAGCATTAACAAGTGGTCCATTCATTAGAACGAATCGTGCGCACCTCACCTCGGTTCCCATCCATCAAAACTAGTCTACATGACGTCACTTGACATACTTCAGTCGTCGATACATCCACTTTACATGCAACCTTGTAATCTTCACATTTGCCATAAACCGAAAATTTTACTTACACAGGATGTTAAACAGGTTATGTTATACACGTTGGAGCGTCTTTGGATTGATCACTCGACCAAAATTGACCAACATGTCAAAAAATCAGGAGAAATTCATAGACATGTCGAAGTCTTGTGTGCAATATAGTCCACGAGTTGAAAACCAGCCCAACAAATCATTGAGTGTAGTTGAATATCATGAGCGAGAGTAAGCTTGATTACACAGCATAGCATGAAAGCAAGCTCTCAGCAGCTTCAATACAACCACCAAAGATCATGGTCCAGATTAGACCACTAGTGACATTTCGGGATATATTTTACAATTAGCAACGGGTCAATTTTCTGTATCCTAATCCTTGATTATGTTGGATTACCTGTTTTCAATGAATTCTATTATAATCTGGACCACTCCCAAATGCAACCTCCCTTCACCTCAGATGAAAAGTAACCCAGAGCTCTTTTTTCAGCTACAGCTATAGTGCATCATCAATTGCTACTACCACTCACTGCAGAATAAAGGGCATCCATTGAGAACCAGGCTGAACTTCCTGCACATACGGTGTAGCCGTTAAGTAGAACTGACAGTAGTAAATGTGGGCCTGTCTGTAAAAATGTCATGTTGTTCATCCAAAGACTTTACTTCTGGCGGATGCGTGCCTGCTGTCAAGCTCTCAAAGATGCAAAAAGCAGACAATCTAGGTCGTTCACACGCAGGGAACGCAAAGTGTACCTCTAAAAACTACAAATATTCACAAACAATACAAGGGGGCCCTCAAGAATGTGAATCTGCACAATGATGTTCTAGTGCTAAATCTCAGCTAACTGCAACATTCGTATAGAGAATGGTATGATTACCATTCCTTTTAAGAAGCCACCTACATGCCCTTTGTCAGCGCATCTAGAATCTCAGATGTCAATTGTCACCACATCAGTGGTGTATGTTTGAAGGTCCGGAGCTCAAGACAGGTCAAAGGATCCTTGTCCCTCCCATATGGCATACACCAACCGCTCCCGCATGACTTCCTGCGTTTTAAACGATCCTTGCGAGGTTCAGCTCTGGTATTGGTACAGAAATTAAACTAGATATTGAGAACTTGGATGAGAAACGATTTCAGCGGAGTTCAAGTTGATATAGAAACGTCCAAGCGCATCATCGCAAAGTTCAGCCTTCACAAAAACAGTTCCTCACCTTGCAGGAATATGGCGGCAATTTGAGATAATTAGCGCAAGTCATGACACTGGGCAAATCACCATCCGCCAGTGTGGTTCCCAGACCAGCTGCAGCACCTGGAGGTGTTGACCCGAGCACCGCCGCACCTGTATTGCTTACTCCGGTCGGATGCTGCAGATTCAAACAGGAATTTACAGTAATTACAAACTTCGCACAGCTGAGCAACAAAGAGATGCAGACATGAGGCAAACCATAATTTTTTTTGCTGTATAACAACTCATTCAGATTCTGCCCGGTGTAAAGGGCGTACCTTCCGCACGATCGTCAGTTTTGGACTTAGAGCAGCCAAACCACCTGGCGGGAGGCGGGGAGCTCCGGTCACGAAGCGCAAAAATGCTCGCTGTTCATCCGGGGTAAACTCTCCCATGATCTCGATCAGCTGCATACATGCACAGCACCATCGAATAGGTGGCAACAAACATGTAAGTTCCTCACCCTACAGTACAGCCACTTCTTCATCCTGTCCTCGTTCTTCATCTTCGAATTATTGGGAACAAAAAAAAACGATAAGTAAACTCACTCAAGCTCAAAGCATGAGTAAAACAAGCCCTTCATTTACTCATGCTTCATGAAAAACAGTGAATAAAATGATTTTGTTGGCATGAAGTAGGTCCCTAATTTTATAGTGGAGCCTTGTGTAACCTTCTAGGAACAAGCGTTTCCAAGGTTATAGGTCTTCAACTTACATTTCGAATTGGCGGACTGCTTGCCGTATAGCCGTGGTCAAACTTCATCAGATCCGCAAGTGACTCAGACTGTCACATTTCAGCAGCGATCGGGGGAGGAGATCAGTAACAAACTTAAAACATGAAGGTGCTCAAATAAAGAATACCGTAACACTCCTAGATCACAGTTCACAGAAGTACTTACCACCCAAAGTTCACGACGTCCACATAGCAAGGAGTCCAGTTCATCCTCATTGAATATTTGCAATGTGGAGAGTTGGAACACCTAAATAAAAGCCAGGGAAAATAAACTTAGTGAAACACACAACAAGAATGATGGTTTAGAAACCCAACGAGCCTTGTAACGAAAAGCCTGGGAAACATAATCGACAACAAAGCACATTCCAATATTAGAGGTCTTCATATATGAGTTTCTTCCTACACCAGGAGTTGGTCAATATCTTACTTGATTAAATCCAGCACGGAATGCTTCCAATTGTTGAGAAATCCCAGATTTTACGGTAGCATCCACGACCATTGATACGTACTCTTCCAGAGAATCGATGTCAACCTTGAGGGAACAGGACAATTACAAAGGTTAATGATAGTTTGACATTAAGAAGCCTGTTCAGGATATATGAAGCCGTCGAGATGACCGCATATGCTGAAAGCGGTAAAACGAAACAATCAAGACGACCATTAATATTATTCATCGATAATATTGCGGTATTCGTCCCTTGTTACTCTAACCTTCTCGCACTCGTCTTCCAAGCAAATACATTGCATAAATTGTCCTTTGCAGCATCTCTCAGAACGAGCTCTATGGCAATCTAAGCCTGCTCTGAGAATCACAATGTGCCCGAAGCCTTCTGTTACATACATAGTCGTGCTGAAGTTAAGAGGAACCATAAACGAAGCACCGTTGAACTACTTGACAACCTAGACGTAAGACCAAAATAGGGTAAGTTCCGCACCATCAAGTTGTTTCCACCTGGTTTCAAAACGTAATCAGGTTGTCCAGGGAGAGTAAAGTCCAGACAAAGATCCTCTATCTTTGAGCCCCTTAAAGACAATTCTTCCACCACTTTCCTGTTATCCCCACTTTGAAGCTCCAAATATTGCTTGCGGCGTACCAGCAATTGCATTTCTAGCAGTGTCTTCCCGAGCTCAGGGTCAATAGTCTGTATATCGTAGCAGTCAAGATCCTGAGGCAACCGCAGAGAATTTTCAAAGAAGTAATATCAGTCCCAATATTCTAATAAGTTTCTTATAGATTCGTCTCTTGACATCTTGGTTACGGTGTCATAGAATTCAAAGAAACAGAGAAAAGTCATATTACCAAAGCATAAAGCGCCTACCTGTCCAAGGACAAGCTTGTAGAAACCTTTCGACAAAGGTAGATCCAAAAGGCGACCGTCCTGAAGAGCTTTAGCCATGACTCGTCCTAGCAGACGGAAGTGTTCAATGACTTTACCATATTTGCCTGAAGTATCAGAACCAGCAGGCCAAGGTCGTGGAAACAATCCGTTCGGTGCATGCACATAATCCTCATTCCTACAAGCAGAAACTGTGCTGGGGTTGTTCATCCCTACTGCTGAGTAACTATCATCCACACTGCCACCATCAGCATCTGGCATATCTACATCTTTCTGCGCATCACTTCTGCTTGAAGCTTCTGTTCGCCACATTTCTAATGAACTTCTTTGAAGTTCGTGACTAAGCAACGTGTAGAACTCCAGAGTTGGGCCTAAGCCGGTACCCACTTCGCCAAAATACTCCACTTCAAGGACGGCCTTGTGTCCAGAATATAGCTCCATGACTTTGGCAGCAGAATCTAGTATCCGGTTTCTTGAAACTCTGACCTTTTGCCTCTGAAGCCTGGCGACTCGTAGTTCACGGTCATTTGAGGTAGCAGCCCCATCTGCACTTTGCTGCTGTTGAAGCCGCTGAAGAGCTCGGGTGAGACCAAATGCAGTAGAGTGAAAGTATTGCCTCCTTGTTTCGAAAGGAAACAAGAAAGGGCAAGCTCTTGTCAATTGGTGACACCAGGCAGGAAGACCACCACTACACAATGCCAAAGCGTCTTGCATCTGGCGTGCTAATTTTGGTGTTAATTTGCTGCTTAAAAATTCGTCAACCGGTACTAGGGGACCTGCTACTTGCCACTCTTCGACATTTGACACACTACCCTCAGCATAAGCATCTGTAACTCCCTGTGTACGCAACCTTGGAGCTAAACGATTCAGACCCTCAAGAATACGAAGCAGCAATAAGATATCATAGGTGGTATTCGTCTTATCCAAATCACATGGGAGCTCCCCCTTCAAGATGTTATCCAAAAGAGATGCCTGTTGCCATGAATCCTCAGATGTGGCAGGATTGCCGACCACTCTTTGACAGGCATTCGTTGTTGTGGGGGACGAACTGTTTGTGCTGGAAGGTGCTCCAGGTGCTTGGTCCGCAGAACAGTCAACACGTTGATAAGATATTGTATACACCTCATCCCAGAGCCTTCTACCCCCACCTAATGGGTAGTCAGGTC
The DNA here is from genome assembly GCA_037833965.1 of Marchantia polymorpha subsp. ruderalis. Classification (NCBI taxonomy): domain Eukaryota; kingdom Viridiplantae; phylum Streptophyta; class Marchantiopsida; order Marchantiales; family Marchantiaceae; genus Marchantia; species Marchantia polymorpha. The sequence goes on along the minus strand of AP031351.1, from coordinate 25,846,119 downwards.
CTCCGTATCTCTCTTCATCGTCATCGTCTGCGACAGCTTGCCTCTGTATGGCTTGAAAGATAGTCAGCGACCTGTTTAGAATTTTGCCCGCCAAAGAAAAGACGAGCTTGGGTGGCGAATTTGCAGCAGTCGCACGGGCACTACTTCGTGAAACATTTCCACTGGCCGATGCCATACCCGCCATAGCGGCGGCGGCGAACGACAAAGAACCTTTTGTTCCTAGGGAGATTCCAGTTCTCGTGCCTGCAGTTGTTTCAGCCCCACCTGTAGAACCTCCTCCCTTCCCGCCTACACTAATTCCAGCGAGTCCTGCGCTGAAGCCGGAGGACTGAGATGCCACTTCAGTAGAAGGTGTACTTGTTGATGCAGTAGCCCCGTCGACACTATCTCCTAGCTGCACATCATGCACGCGCTCGCCAATACACACGGGCGCAGGCTCCTCACCGAACACCTTCCAGGCCAGATCAAGAATCCAGTTCAAAGGATCAATTTTTGTATAATAATATTAACTCTAGACACACTTTCAAAGCCACATCGGAATGATGCGATCAAACCCACTGTACAATATTCACACTCAAGGGTCATCTTGCGTCCAAAAATAACTAGAAACGACTTCTATGACGTGAAACAAAGTAAAAACTACTATCTCTTTCTATCTAGGGTCACCTCTTCCTCGGCTTGCCCATCCTCAAGATCGTCATCCTGCGAAAAGACCACTTTCGACTGTTTAACAAGTTCTTACGTGAAGAGTGGCTTGCAGACAACACCAGTAGACCACTCCTAGATTCCCCTAGGTCCCTCAGAACACATGTGACGCTTACCTCTTCGTGGTCGTCTTCGTCTTCGTCGTCTTCCTCTTCAGAGAGATCATCTTCCTCCATGGCCACGGCCTCTTCAATTTCAACTGGGGAAACGTCGACTTCTTCATCCTGTTTGAAGAAAAACCAGGAGACAGCAATCCAGAAGGTATCAGAATGGAATGAGCTTACCTAATTGAGGCATATATATAAACAAATGGTAACGATTCATTTGTCACGTCACATCATCTCATACGCGTTGTATATATCCCACATCCGGAACTGGTTAAGTGGCAATCAAGGCACACTTCGGATGCTAGCATGAATAGGAATGGCATTATTATAAAGGGGAGATAGGTCATAAGCCATTAGTCTTATCGAGCCCTGACCAGACTCAAAAGGGTATAGTTCGACTCTAATAAGAAGACAAGTACAAATCTCACACTTGTCTGTAGTTTGGAAGACGGGACGGATATCCTTCATGCTGGGTATATACGTCCAGAATTATCCTATACGCTGATCGCTCTCTCTCAAGATATCATCTTTCTTACTTGTTCTTTAAGTGCTCACAAAATGATCATTCTGTTAGTCTGAACAGATACCTTCGTTCCACTCCCCAGTTCACTGGTCCAGATCTGGAATCTGAAGAGATTGCTCACCCAAATGTGCTGTTTGAGGTTACAGTGGACGAGAGAAAACAATGACAGGAATTGAAGTGAGCAACGACTGCTGAGATTTAAGAGTAGATCGAATCTGGACTTCAGCTGTACTCTAGTCCTTACTCCCATGGAGAATGTCTGACTCTTTGATTTTACGGTTCCTTTAACTTACGGGTGGGAATTAAGAACTTCAGCCAATACTTTAATGTTTGTACGTGACGGTTTTACAGGTGACGTAAGCGACGCAGAGCAATCAAGATTCCAATGCAACGTGGCCCTTCTTTCAATCCCTAACTCGATATTCGCAATTTCAGCTTACCACCAAACAAACACAAAGAGCTGATTTGTGAGGTTGGTATAAACTAAAGAGATTAAAAAGCCTACCTCACTTTCACAGGGAACGCTAAACCCAAGAGCTTGCTTGGCAGCAGGCGCTCCGACAGCAGCTGCTCTCCTTCGGGCTGCGGCATTTCGGGTTTCAGGACCACGGGGCTCATCAGTAGAATCCGCCGGAGCTCTGGAAACAGCTTTGCCTTTTCCTTTGATAGAGGTTATGTTCGCACCCTCTGCCTCCTTGTTCGCCAACGCAGAAACCACAGCAGCTGAAGATCTGGATCTTGTAGAAGGCCGTCGCTCGACGGCTACAGGAGCTGATGTAGAGGGTGTAGGAGCAGGAGAACCTGTGGTCGCATCCGAAGTGCTAACCGTTGTGGAGCCAAAAACACTGTCATGACGCTTAACCCGAGGCCAGAGAAAATCTTCAACGGCAACTAGAGTCGCCAATGGCTCTATGAGAACAATATTAGAAGCATAGTCCCTAAGAACCTTCTCATTGGATGCTCTCGACAAACGTAGCTTAAAGGGTTGTGTCAAAGCACTAAGACCAGCAGCTATACTTGCGCTACCACTGCTTGACCGGGGTGTGTGGCTAAGAACAACTGGAAAACGTTCAAGCGAAGCCAGAGCGTTCTGCAATTTCCGGACCAACATTGTCAAGGGAGCTTCCTTACCATGCCCAACAGCAGAGGGAAGAGAAAGCACTATGAATTGCTTGAATCTTTGAAGAGCTTCTTGTCTAAGCCTCGCCGGATTAGTATCAGACACGGCGTCTTTGAGTGGAGTTCCGCATGCAAAGTAATTTAGCAGTGATCCTACAACTCCACTCCCTACAAACTCAAATGTTGATACTCCATCTTCCCCACCAAGCTCTGCTAGGATTTCCGACATCAATGCTGATAACTGCTCCTCGGTGACAGGACTTGACCCCACAGCTTTAGCTTTGCCCTTTCCCTTGGCCTTGACCTCTCCGACACCTTCACCATTCAATTTAGCGCAAAGAGTTTTCAGTTTGCAAAGGCTTTCCGTCACTCCAGCATCGGCCAGGCCAGAATCTCCGGAGAAATAGATTTCCTTGAAGCGTTTAGCGACTGCAATAGCTGCCGCCCTAAGCCCTGACCGTAAGGTGCGGAAGGCTGGCTCTGGACCGATCCCGATGTTTGGAGGTGACCCGACAGGAGTGGCACTAGACCCTCCAGGCTCTTCCGTCGCGGGAACGTCATTGTTACTTCCACTTGAACGCCGTCTGCCTGATCCCACGCGACGAGGCCTTGTAGGAGGTGGAGGCCCACTAGCAGCACTCGTCGAAGCATCTCCCGATTTTCCTGCTGCAGATGCTTGAGGTGGAGACGCTACCGTACTTTCTGAGGCTATCAGTACATCAATCGCATGTACCACACCTTCCTTCACAAAGACTTTCGAGAAGACGTCTGGCAGTTTCTGCATAAGCATTTCCGCTATTTGCAGAGCAGTGATGAGGATGGAGGCATCCTTAGAAGCTAGAACACCTGCCAGGAAGCTGCAAAAACATCACCTGAAACTCAGACTCGTCACGTGGCAAGTGATCGGCACGCTTAAGGGTGACACTAAATTAGCTCGCAGTAAAATGATAACAACAATCTCTCACCACCACACTGAAGCAAAGAAGTTCAAATACCTCGATATGTTGGATTCCTTGAGCAATGAACGCAACATTTCCGGGGTACTGAAGTGTAATAACTTGTTAATAGCTGCGAGACACTTGTGTCGTACAGGTGGATTCACACTCGATCCATAAACCTGATGGTAAAAAATTAGTAAACAAAAGAGAGCAACCGACCCTCTTCACGAAAGCACGAAGACCGAACGATTGTAACACATTTAGTGGCTGTCACACCCCGAAACTTTTTGCTCACCTGAACAAGAACTGGGAAGAGATCCACCCCAAATTGTACAAGGAGTTCAGGCTGATCATGTAGAAGTTTCTCTCGGATTCCAACATCAGCTGATTCATGGCCCCTCTGTTCTAGCTCTGCTTTAGCGGCGTTTATCACTGTCGAATACTTTCTAGAAACTCTACCTCCAGCAACACCGTTAGAAGATAAAGCTCCGGTGGCTCCAGCTAAGGCGTCCGGCATTGGCGGCAGCAGCTCGTTCACTAAAGTCACAATTTCATATAGCTGCAAAACAGACCAGAAAATTGCCAAAGAGTTAGTGGTTTGTGAAGAGTTGCGGTAGATCCTAGTCGTATGGTAATCTTGGCTGTCTCAGGTGATGACTCGGGGGCTGGAAATAAGACTCATATTGCAGGTTTCTATGGATTCTTATGATCATGTGAAGCTGCAAAGCTTCTTGACCTAGTCTCCTCGTATCCTCTTGCATTCCTGGTGAGACTGAAAAGCATAAGCATAGAAGAGGCATGAAAAGTCAATGGGAAAAAGGTTTTCAATGTTCTGAAATTCATGGGTAGGTTAGTTCAAGGAAATTTCGAAAGATCAGCTAAGTGTACAGCTGGCTGAGAAGACAATACCCCTATTAAAATAGAAATATAAAATTCGGACAAGACATGATCAATCTTCACAATTCCAGGACAAACTCGTCCTGCGTCCAGAACGCAAATAACTGTTGGAAATAGACCCAATGTGCATCCTGTACATGACATCTACTGAACCCTAAATCTGATATAGTAATGAATCACAGAAATTGTGGAATTTAAAAAATTAAAAAAAGTTGCTGGCCTACACCACATTCCTGAACGAGATCCTCGGTAATCTGACGGTTTGCAACAAGTTCTACATGCGTGGTGGTTGAATTGATTAACCTGCTCTGGGGGCCGATTTACAGAAGAGGGAGACACAGATGTGCAAGACACAAGGCCAGCTCCCGCTAGAATATCCTTCAAAATGCTGCTAATCCGCAGAAGGAGTAGACTCTCGGCTGCAGCTGCAGACCCGCTTGCACAAGTTGATAGCAAGCGAATCAATCCCTGCACGACAAAATTAAGAAAAGTTGGAACACAACTCAAGCACGCACTGACAAACACGCAATTTTCATACCCTCGTGATAATGTAATCACCGAAAAACTTACCGTATAGGTCGACGTGCTTAATGATGTCTGGGGAACTAGGCTCCCCGATGAGTTCCCAACAGAAATTAATCGTGCAGCTTGTGGGATCAAACCATGTGAACACAGAGTATCCAGCTTTTCAGAAGACGAGGCGAATGACTCTGCGATTCGAGTCAAGCAAACTGAAGCATGCTCCACCACCTGACGGTCACCAACAATATGTCTGAGATCGTTCGAAAGAACTGACTTATTTTCCCAAACGAGATATCAATTCCGCAGCTTACCTTAGAGTCTTGATACTGTAGAAGGTTGGTCAAAATAGGAACAGCCTCGCTAACGAAGTCCGCGGCATCCGAAGGTAGCTGCCTGCAAATGTTTGCAGCAGTGGAGACTGCAACTCTCTGAGATCATCATGAGAGAAGGAGGTCAGCAAACCAAAGTGGCACCGAACCCTAAAAGGAGAACGTGAAAGCTCCTGGTTTGCTGAATTGCATCCTTCTTCCTTACACACTGTACGCGTCCATTTCTGTATAACTCCTATAACTCCTAGCTTAGCATGATCTACGAAGCACGACCGACCGGAATTAGCTTCCGTACTGTTTACCACCAAGAAACTCACCTGAACCCCGGTTGAGAAAAAGTCCAGATAAGAGAGAACCGCAATGAGTGCTCCCGCCCGAAGGCAGGCAGTTGGGTGCTCATGAGAAATTTTCTCCAAAGCTTGCAAACTCTGCAGATGACAATGACAACGTCGGTAAGACACTTCTGGCTCGCCATACTTACTGGATATCTTGACAAAGGACAACTGACACTAGCTACGTCAGGGAACAGATTCAACCCAAATTTGGGAACAAGATCATCCTAGACTGAACTACAGAAATATATCTCGAAATTCGGCAACAATGACATCCAAAAATCAAATCCTCATTGGTGAAAGCTCTCTCTACAATGAGCTTATGAGTGATCGCCAATAACTGAATTTGGTGGAAAAAACCTGATACCTCGATACCAAGTTCCAACCAGTCCTTGGTCATCAGATAGGTGACCTAAATGTACCTGGCCCATCCTTGATCTGAAACCCGTAATAGATACTACGATTACGGAGCACAGGAGCTGGCATGTATGAAAGCGAGTCCAAAAGACGTGTAAACTCCTAGATTTACCTGTTCCGCGAGGTCTATGTATTCAATGGTCAGCAGGCGAGCGCAAAAGCAAGGGACAGCTCCATAATGAACCACGGCTGCACATGAAGATGGCAGCACATCACACAAATGGGTCAAGGCACGGGCTGCCAGTAACATCATGTCCGGATTGTACTCATAATTGAGAAGCCCCACCAACACCGGAACAAACGAGTCTACGGAGAAGCTGCTGAGAGACTCCTCCGTTCCGATTGACAGCAATTCACACAGTTGAGATAACGAATCTAGTTGCCGCCCCTCCTCTCCTTCGGCACGGAGCCCAGACAAAATTCTTTTCAACCTGCTGTTTTGATGAGATGATGGTGTGGATGATGGCAGGAGGTCGTCCAATCCCGCCCCGAGCTTTCTAAGTAAACCATGAAGGGCGCTACTGGCCGACGCCAGATTCTGGTGAAGAGAACTTCCCCCTTCCCCGTCATGGTCATCATCTGCACCTCCGCTGGCAGCTGCAGGCGTTCTGTCCCTATCCCGACTACTACGAGTATCCTTCTCCTTATCGGGCTCCTTTTCCTTTCCTTTTTCTAATTCTCTCTCCTTGATCTCCTTTTCTCTTTCTTTCTCCGCTAATCGATCTTCTTCTTTCTCCGGTTCCTTCTTCGCTCCCTTATCGTGGGCGCGCTTCGAACCGGAAGCCGACGAATCAAGACCAGAATCCATGGCGGAACCAGATGTGGTAGGCACAATAACGGGGGTGGCAGGGGCAGCACGAGTGGAAGGGCGTGACCGCGGAGGGGCGAACGATGCAGACGCGGATGAGTTCGAGTTGTTCGCGGAAACACGAGCACGCTTAGACCTCGAAGGCGTGGCAGGGGATGGCCGATGCGACGTGGCCTCCGCCCGCTTGCGGCTGCGCGTTTCCATAAAAATACCCTCCCCCCTCTTTCCCCGACCCTCCCTTACCTTTCTCTCCCTCTCTCATACATTTTCCCAATCCTCTCGCCGACGCCGTCCTTGCGGTCCTGCAATTGTCACTCTCGCTCTCCCTCCAACCTCCCCAACCTCCTCAATTCATCGATTCCTCCTCGATCCCGCTCCTCCTCCTCCGTGTTTCCGTCCTCCTCCTCCTCCTCCTTCAGTCGGCAACAACAAGCCCAACAATCCTCCCACCTCCTCCTCCTCCACCGCCGCTCGCTTTCTCGCCTCCCTTCCTCCTTCTTCCTCGCTCGCCTCGTGTCACTGCACTCTCCCAATCTCGAAGCCCTCTCTCTCCTATCCTCTCTCTACGTCTCTGTTTCTCTCTCTGGCTCTCTCGCTCGCTCTCTCCCTCTCTCCTCTCGAGCTCCTCCTCCTCCTCCTCCTCCTCTTGCTGCTGCTCCTCCTTCCTTTCGTAACCTCGCTGTTCGAGACGAACCCTGCCCGCCTCCCTCGTCTCTCGCTCTCACGCTCGCGCTCGCTCTCGCTCTCTCGTCGAGGCTCTCCGGAGCCAACTCGACGATGACGAAGAAAGAAGTAGACAGGAGCAAACAGAAGAAGCCAAAGCTGCCCCTCGTCCTTTTTCCTCCTCGCTCGCTCGCCCGCTCGCTACAAGAGGAGGAGGAATCGCCCGCTGCGTGCCGCTCCCCCTTCGGACAAAACTATGACGGAGAGAGCCGAGCCCTTTCTTTCTTTATTGCCGCGGCCCCCTCTTCTTTTTCTTTCCCTTGCCAAGGGAGGACTGACCATGCCCGCATGCCCATCGGCCCCATCCATCATCGATGTGGGAAAAAGCACCGTATGCTCCTCTCCTGCGCCACACGATTCTCGAGCTACGTGTATATTCCCGCCTGATCCACACCGTCCACCGCCGAATCGTGTTGTACGTCGAGAACGATTCGTGAGCGCTCCCCCTTTAGCCTGTCCCGTGAAACCGTGCGCTTCTTAATAAAAGTATTTTTAACTCGGCCTCGACTCATGCTCATGTGCCGCACCCCTTGTTTTGGACGATGACAACGACCGACTTACGCTCCGTATCTTCCTGTCCTCCTTCGTCCTTTCGGTCTTACTTCACCATTACTTCTTTCGTTCCCTCGAGCATTCAGACTCCCGTCTTTCGTCTTTCTCCCTCTCTTTTGCAAAAACAAAAACAATCGCTGATTCCAGTTTAGTCTTATAAGTTTTTTTAAACAAATCCCTAGATTTTTTATCGTATCACCTTGAGACTTCTGCTTCAAGCCACGAATTTTGAAGTTATTTGTAGAAGAAATTTGCAGAGAGATTACCAAGTGCAGTCATAAAGAGCATTCAATTTGAATCATCGATATGATCTGGTATTATTTTTGAAACAAAGAATATCTCTCTCACACGAGTAAATTATTTGATGGGACCCGGAGAAACTCAAAACACATGATGGTATCTAACACGTTTCTTTTTACCGATGGTAAAAAGAATCGACGGCCTCTACAACCCACCGTCAATGATGTTCCAATAAGATTTGGGGTTATTTTGGTTAAGAAGATTAAGTCCCGGAGACGTCAAGAGTACTTCAGACTCGTGATGGTGTCCGTCGCTTTCTCAAACATGGCTACAAACTTCGAACTCATGGTGCCATGGCTTTCGAGTTAATTGATCGGAGCTCGGGATTATCCTCTCTGATTCAATCGGATTTTGGAAACGGAGTGCATGGCTAGAAAGCCAAACATATGGCTGGCCGGTCCTCGGTGACCAATACTCTCAAGTAATGACGTAGACCTGATTGCTAATTGATCGATTGATAGGAACAAAGAACAAACGAAAGGGAGGTTCTTTTGCATCTCCTCTTGTCTCGTGTGTCTAAATGTAAGTGCTTGCAGTAGGGTATGAATGTTCGATGGCTACAACGGTGTTGTAAATGACAAGTGAATTAACGAAAGCACAGGTCAGAAGATTGCTACTACTCATGATCCGTCACTGGTTATAAAAACTTTTATTGAAATAAGACTGACGGTGGGTTGTATGGCAGTCAAGTCGGATCCCATCGGGTAAAATGAAATCTGTTTGGTAAAGTTGTGAAGTTTGAGTTTCCCAAGGGTCACATCGAGTAATTTCCTTGTCCCACATTGACTGAATTTTTTGAAATAATATAAGTGATGAGAAAATTTAATTCCCTACTTTAATTTTTTAACTTCATTTGATAATAACCTTAAAAAAGAAACAGAAAATAATCACATGAAATTCCCATGTAGATCATAATTGAGTATCATGTTTGAGATTCATCACACATATCAATTGACAGCAATATCAGTTTCTACGCAATTTATATCTTATTTATTTCAGTACTTACGGAAAAATCCAATATCCAATACACCTGAACTTGTGTCGAGAAATACACAAAGAATCAGCCCATGACCGTTTCATTTTAAAACGTCCATCTAAGACAAATCATTGACATCTCTATTGATACAGTTATTCAAAAGAGAAGAAATCGCTGCACATTATTTTTGTGAAGATAGAATGTGCAGAAATCTAGAAGTGAATACAATGTATTTTTTCATCTTGAGATGCATAGACCGTCTGAATCTCAAGAAGAAGAAAGAGGTCAATATTTGACTATATAAGAAGGGATATTTGTTGAAGGTTATACTTAAAAATATATTTTGAGTTTTATCTATACATTCCACAGTTATCCCTACTTTGAAAGCTTACTATACATGTCATGAACTTCTGTAGAGGCTGACCTGAAACCTATGAATGACCGGTACCCCAAATGAAGACCACCGCGTACTATTGAACACCAGTTATGACAGAGGTTTTAGGGTTGGAGGCTGCCTTTTTACGGAGGCACATATAATACGTTATTGTTGTTGTAAGCCTTACCAAAAGCAAATGACGATGCATGATGTTCACAATTTTGAAAGTCGAGAAGAGGTTGCCAAAAGGGTGTCTGAACATGCAGGACTTACGGTGTATGAACCCAATACAACAGAGGTTTAGGGATACAAAGAGACCTGTAATATAGAATAGTAATAAAAATTTACGGTTGAGTTCCATACTTGACCATAATGAGCTACAAGTTACAACAATGGGAAGATCCAATAACAAACATCTTTGGATTACTTCCCGAAAAGTGCCATATGCGGTCATCATCGTCTCAAATTCTTCTTCAAAGGACCGAGAATTCAACATCTTCTTGGCGACACTAAATCTTAACGTCCCCACAAAACTTACACTTTTATCATGGTTTTTTATTACCGTTAACACCAGGCGAAAATAATATAAATAGCTAAATTAATCTCCTTCTTTTTTCTTGATAATCTGATTTGCCATGGCTTTGAAATAAGTAAATAGTATTTGAAAGTTGATGAATTCTCATTCGATACGTTAATGAAATCAGACATATATTGAAAATACAGATGGTTGTCTCATAATGAATGATGCCTCAAATTCAAGTCAGAATGTCATGTTTTTTTTTCTGAAAATGCTGCGAATGCTGCTTGATGAGGATGAGAAATGATTATCTAAACTCACCCCAAACATTCAGATATTCGGACAAGAAAGAGATGTGACTTCGGGACTTCAATTTTCATCCTCGCCAAATCTCGGACTTTATTTACAGATCAGTCAACAAAGTTCCATGACGAACCAGCTCACATGTTCTCAGTGGCCAGATTTTAAAGGTTAAACATAAATACTCTTTTGAACCCTAAAGAATAAAACACATCGTCACAACAAAGTAAAGAAGAAATACCTCCTCAACAGAGACGTGTTCTCCTTTAATACGGCTGGTGTAAGTTCTTCTTCAGTCAACCATGCATTTTTGCATTCTCTCGTTCACTAAGTACAGTAGGTATGTTTACTCCTCACAATAATGCACGAGCAGAGGGGACGCGCAATTGAACACATAATTAGCACACGCACCCTAAAACCATTTCGAAATTCCTAAGACCGAGGAATTCTAGCTAAAGTAAACACCTACTCTATAGTAATTGGTCCCTGCTCGCTCTTCCTTGTGTAGTTTGCTTGCGTACTAGACTGGAACTGTATCGGTTGCAATCTAACCTCTCTGGTTGTGGTCCTTATTCAGCTCATTGTCATGTCAAATGCGCCTGCTACAAGAACACTCTCCTTTTACATGGGATCCAACATGCAAGGCCAAAACAACCCACATACGCTTCTGTGATGTTGGTCACAGAAATATGATTATAACCTGTGTCTTCTGGTGATGTTAACTTCGTGTTCTGTTCCTAGCGTCCCCGTTCATCCCTGTTGACAGATATATTCATTTGTAAATAAATAAATAAATAAATATATATATATATATATATATATATAAGAATATGCTGTGCATGCATGTCATGGATGAAGTTGATGTGGGGGATGTAAAGGAAAGATACATTCACGGAACACTATGAACGGTGATAGGACACATGACTGAAAATTTGACTTTTACTAATTTTAGTTAGATGTATTTCGCTGCCAAATTTACTCTAATACGTATTAGCACCGGTGAATAGCACTACGCTAATTAACTATACTATCTACATTACTTAAGTGATTTCAAGAGCTCAAATGTGCCAGTAATGCAATGAAGATATACTATAAGCTATATGGTTTTCACTGTTCCGCTTTTGTTATCACTGTAATAGCTATTTCTGTTAGAGCTGACGTAATGGATTTACAAAGGCCGTTCACCATTATCTTTGTTGGAGCTCTTTTTATCACTCATCTCAAGGAGGCAACCTACGCCCACACCCGATCATGATTAGCACTTTGTCACGTTGATAAATTAGTTGTGTCCAACATGTCCTATAGACCATTTGAGCCTGAAGTTACTATAAGTAAATATATTTGGAGATCTACTCCCTCCCATCCCACTAACCTAGTGGAACCTTAGCTTCTAATTTAAATCCCTCCAATTTTGCAGCATAGCATTAGACCTTGTCATGTCTTTATTTCCGCAAGATTTAACGCAGTTAAGTACTTACATGTGTAACTTAAACTTACATGTGTAAAACATGGACCATATAATTGCACTTTAACAACCTTGAGTTCAAGAACGATCATATACTGACAAACGTGGGAGAAGAGAGTGAGAATTGTTTCATATAATTGAAAGACTTTTTATGCGAAAACAAATGATTTTCTCAAATATGTAGCTTTCTTATGTGAGAAACTAATTACATGCATAATCTTCAAAGCAATGTCCATTGACTACGTGGACAGAGAAAATTTCTTTCCTCCTTTGGTATATTTATGTTTCAAGATTTGAGTTGCTTTAATGATTTAGAGATATGGATCGTGATAAAACATATAAAAATATGAAACTCTTCACATACTTGTATGTGAATACAATACAATATGAGAACAAAAGATATGAAATATGATCATTCTTGGAAAAATAGGTGTGTGTATATATATATATTTTAATATATATTCTTACTTACAAATTACCTTCATAAGTGATTTTTTTTATCAAATATTAATCTAAAAAATCTTCATAAATGTGAAAAAATTACTTGATTAGATCTCTCAGAAACTCAAAACACTTGATGGGACACAAAAAAATGTATTTTATTCGATGAAATTCCTCTCGATTGCCATGCAATCCACCGTCAATCATGTTCCAATAAAAATTTATTTAATCAGATAATGTGCACTATAGTGTGTGAGGATGATCTGCCACTATCGGACTAATGTACTATAACGGCATAAAGTATTTTGGCGACTTGTTTGCAAGCATGTCGTAAGATTTATGTTCATGCTGCAAAAGCAAGAGGCATTTACTAACACAACTATCAATTTCACTTCATAGGCTATAGCAGATTTTTGAACTTCTTGTGAATCTTGTGGTAGGGATTGGTTTGCAATGATGGCAGCAATGTCCAAAGCATAGAAGTGAGGAGATCGGCAAGAGATGATGATGAGTCTAGCGGTTTTCTCCACAATTTGGCAAACGCAACAAGTAGGTTGGAGGAGAAAGCATGATACTACAAATGTATCGACCATAAAACTTTTTCTCATTGATCAGTCTAGAATAATTACAATTGTGATGGACAATTGTAATTGTGACGCTTTACAACAAACAACATTGAGGTCCAAAGCGGACAAGAATAAATGTTTGATTTTGACGCTGCGTATAACTTCAAAGCAAAGTGTTCATAATATTTCAGCCATGAAGCCGAAGTAATCTCGGAAGTGTATTGCCATGACTGCATCCGAAGAAATGCCATTAGCTTCCTATCCAAAATCATCGTCAATGAGATACGTTAAAATGAAACTTATTGGGTTTCATCAAGTGTGTTATTTTTTGCATTGATCTCATCAAATAATGACTAACATTTTCATGATGATCCACATCAAAGTTAATTTTACAAATTCATTCAATTCTAAAGGAATTATATTACAACAGATTCAAAAAAAACAAAAATGTAAAATATGTCAAAGTGAAATGTATCATCATTTTGTAATAAAAAAATTGAAAACTTATTACTTGGCATATTTTTAAATATATTATGAAGTCAAATATCATACAAATAATATGAAAAGATTTTAGTACTTTTATAAATGCATAACCATTTGATTTTTCATTTACACATTTGATTGTATACCTTCATATAAGTGTGATTAGTGCTTCATATATGACACTTACATGACATTAGTTTAAGAATTTGACATAAAGCACTAGGAAAAGATATCATATTGTTTGATAAGAAATCCTTACACATTTCAATTTTTCACTCTCTAGTTCAAATTTGTTATTGCAAATTCTTGTATTTCTAAGTTCCCAGAAAGAATGTTTTTCTTATTATATTTTTAAAATTTTAGAATTCAACTATTTTAAAATTTGGCATAAATTTATTATAACGAAAAGTCATTATAATTTCATTATTTTAACTATAAAAATATAAAAAATATAAGATATAAATTTATGAAATAAAAAAATATACTTCAGAACAATTAATTTCAAAAAAACAATGTACATTTATTTATTTAACGCAATGATATATATATATATATATATTCATTCTAAACACATCATATGTAAAAAATTGAAATTGCATCTATTTTTTAGGTGTATAAGTCTATTGTAGTATAAAATTTTGATTTTTTTACATCTACATTTTGAAATATATATCCGGAAGAATACTTCCTATATTCATGAACTTTGTAAACTCATATACACCCATATTTATATATTCATCACATAATATTTTTAACATATAATTTATTTCCTCAAAAAATTGTAATATATATTTTTTTATCGATAAATGTATATAACTTTACATTACTTATAAAACATAACATCTAGTAATGATTGTACAATTGTACAAATATGGCATTCAATATGATTACAACTTTAAATCTTTAATTAACCTGTTGATATTTATAATTTTGAATTTGTTAACCATATTTTTATAATATTGATGATGACGTGAAAAAACGCAAAATTAAAATTAAAACTGTTCATTGAAAAATGGATACATGCAAATAAACTCTTAATTCTTGGAATTTAATCACGATTGGCAAGAGTATTGGTTGTAAATTACTATTTATACAATTTATGAATAATAAATTTTTAAAAAATTGGGTAAATTTTTTTTTGTAAGTTAGTACTTGTTTGATGTCAGCCATTGGTCTTTATTCAAAGAAAATTTCAAGTTTTAATCATTATTGTTCAAATATTTTAAATTGTTTTTTAAAAATTAAAAATTCGAAAATAAATATAAATCATGAGTTTTTAAAATCAAATTGAATTATTATTTTTCTCTGAAAATGATGTAAAAATTTAATGTTTTATTCTTAAAAAATTCAATAAGTTTGAACAAATAGAGAAATCAATGTTACTGAAATTTGTTAATTTTAATGAGTTTTTGATAAATGTGAACTTCAAAATAGTGTTGAAAAAAAATTATTTTATAATTTTAAGAAAAGTGAACGGATAATTCAAAATAAGATTAAAATATTGAATTAAAAAATTTAAAGTAAGATATTTTCTAATTTATTTTTAATGTACAATTTATAAGTACCATGTTAGTAATTTCCGTGATTCTTACAAATTGACATTATGCTCTTAATAATATGCAAATCAAAAATAAATTCTACTCATTGATATCCATATAGATCTTTACTTTTTGTTATCAATTTAGAAGGAAGAATATTGGATATTATAATAAGATTTTATTTTTTCATCTTTTAAGAAAATCAAAATTTTAAATTTTTTTATGAAATTTTTTATCTTTATAACACTTGTGTTACACTTCATTCTGTTTTTGGTCATTATTAGAAAAAGTACATGAATCAATGCATAAGGCAAGGATTACACAATGATATGAATAATGGCGATACAAACAATGTCTGAATCTCCCAGCGAAACAGAGGGCTTCAACATGCTCCATAAGGACCAACAGACGCAGAGAGGGCTACACACACCAACTGAAGGTATATCTCATCAGCCAAGGGGAGGAACTCTACACGTATCACCATGGGAGTGAACATAAAAATAGCACAAACCACTCCTCAAAGATAGTATCCGCAAATCACTAAGGTAAAAAAAAATTCGTCAGAAACATAGTCATGAGAATTGCGACAACCAAGGGAGGGAGGGAGGGAGCCAAAGAGCTTCTTGAGAGGTAAAACAAAACAGGTTGGTCGGTGAGAGAGGATTTCAAACGTGAATTGAAGACAATGAGGGAAGGTTGCACGCGGCCTCAAAAAAGCCCACTTAGGGCTGACGAGAGGTACATTTGCCAAGCCTCGCCAAATTTAGCTGGCCCGGGGAATGATTTCGCCAAGCCAAGGCCTGAAGGGAAAGCGGAAATAGCGAGGGCACAGGAGACGGAACCTACTCGTGGGAGGGAGATCTCTAGTGCACCTCGTTATTCTTGGAGTTGAAGGCAAGGACGACAACTATAATAAATGAAAGTTGAAGTTGAAAACAGCTGAAGCATGAAGACGGAGTAGTACAAAGAAGAAGTTATATGCATAGAGCCGTGAAGAAACTAAGCAAAGTGTAACTCACGGAGATTGAAGACGTAGCAAAATGATAAAGCCTCAACATTGATCTTGAGGAGCAACGCTCAGTGGTCATATAGACTAATGCTAAGCTCAGAATGAAAGTCGTGTTCACAATGAGGATATATGTGCTCAGTAGAATAAAATGTGATAAGATAGTTGAAAATTCTCAAATGGGAAAGAAGCTTGATTACAAATGGCTTCTGCGTGCCAAATTTCGACATTGTAAGAGCACCATCATCATACGTTAAGTAGTTCTGTTTATCATGGCGAAACCCATTTTCAGCTCACTGTGCAGTCTCAGAGATTTTCACCTCCCAACTCAAGGGTCGAGGGACCGATGCAAATCTAGAATGAGTCGAAACTTGCACTTGGGTGTCCCCAGATATTCCGGTGGATTTAGTACGTTTCCTTCGAGCTCTCTGACCCTGTCCTCCTGTCACTGAGGGATAAAACCGAACTGAGGTCACATACGTCACAAGTAGGTGTGTGATGCCAGCAAACTTCGGAAGGATTTCCTACAGAGATTTGGTGACCGTCAACTTTCGCATATACTTTGTGTTCAGGGACGTAATGTCAGGTTTTTAAGAAGACCGGTCGCTTAGGACACAAGCTTCATAACACGCTGGTATATACAGAGTACATGGCTTTCAGAGGTGGAGCTGCAGGATCACTGCAATTGCGGCCCGCAGGTAATAGTTTCAGCTGTTCGCAGGGACTTATCGAAAGTAGACCAAGGTCGTGCAGATCGGCTTGGGCGGATAATCTTCTCCTCCCAACTTGCATCCGAGCATATGCTCTACCAGAGTTCACAAAGTCCAGTGAGGTAAAGGAAGATACTTTTATCCAAGTAATTTGAGGTTTCGTTGTCCGGGAAACCTCTCTCCACGTTATGTCAACCAAGCGTGGGATTATGGAGCACGTTCTCACTGAAGTGGGCTCTAATCCTCTGTAGCAGGGCAGAAAAGTGGGTGTACAGCTCCGTAGCTTTGTTAAGTACAGGTTCGGTGCAAAGACAAGAACAGTGAAAATACAAATTTCAGTTGCTGTCACATGTCACCAGTTCGGTCTAATCACCGATCCCGTGTTGTCGGCTCTGAGATCTGGTTGAGAATTCTCCGTTTTTCCGACATGTTTTGGATGCCCGATGACAGGTCACAGGATCCGTCTGCCTCTAAAATGTACAGAAAGTAGTATTGCGCATCTCTTTGTAGAACTTCTCGAGCATAGTCGAGATGGTTCCGCGCGCGTATTGCGTCTCTCGGCTGTTAGCGATGCGCGTGGGCGTTCTGGGCCATACCTGTGCCGGCGAACATTCATTCACATGCTCGTAGATGGATAGTTCTAGGACCTGGTTTCAATGACTGACAACGATGGGAATACAGAGTATGTTTCCAGAGATGACATACACGGCGTGTACAGCTCAGATCCATGAGAAGGTTTCGGGCTCAGTAGCAGTTACACACATGACGAAACGTGTATTTCACCCAACTCAATGCTTTCGGTGCTTTCCGAAAAGACGGGACTTGCACCATTGCGTGGCTATCTCTTCTGAAGATCCATTCAATGTCATTCAGAGAAACTCGCATACTTCCCGGCAGCCTCAAACTGCGTGATGCATGACAAACAAGGTTACACGAACTACATGCTTGATATACAGCACCCGAGTTTCTGGGACACCCGCAGTCAGCAATGCACATTTTGCCGTCTTATATTATCATCAAATTGAATGATGAAGATAAATTTTCCCGCACAATACTTGCAGATATAAGGGTCCCTACATGGTCCGACAGGGACCATGGGATAACCCGGAGTAGTAGAACATCACACACGGGTTCGGATATTTGACATAGAATGTATTATACAGATGTTAAACTTAGGAGGAAGCTGGCATAGGAGACGACGAGATTTTAAGTGTAAAGTAGACGAAAGCTGACCTAACATTCACCAACAACTCGAACTTTTTCTCCAAAATTGCGTGAAACGCGCTTTCAGAATGCTTCGAACTCCTAACTAGTGTGGATCGAAGGGTGCTATCATCCTCTATCTTAGGATAATAGGAATCTGAAGCTGACTGAGACCTACGTCTCTCAGAAGGTTACGAAAAAATGTGCTCAAAGCAAAGCACTGAGCAAGAATCAATTGTATCTAGGTAAACACATCACTTCTCATCAGCCATGCATTCCTCGCAGCTGCTCCAGAGAACATTCCTAACCAGTCACTTTTGTTTGCATGTTTTGTTCGCTTGCATATTCAGCAAGCGCATCCTAACTTTTCCCCGCAGAAAAGAATGTACAATGTGCATTAACTAGCTGATATCAAGTTTACGAGGAGCTTCTCAGGCAGCTTTTTTGACTCCAGCTCCCAATAAACTTTACAAATATACATCCAACTAGAATAGCTCAAGATAATCATCAACCTCTTTTTGACTATCGTACTCCCCGCTCAAACTGGACCTCTCCTTCTCGTGACCGCATATGTAATTCAGTCCCACAAGGAGCTCGGTGATGGCTGCCTCTGTTTTAGCTAAGTCAGCAAAGAAGAGAGTTTGGAGCAGGAGTATGTTGGAGCGAGCAGCGCATTGCTGCTGCTCAAAGTTGTGCTCGGACTGCCATCGAATCATGTTGTGAGCCAGAGGTGTCAACCAGGCCAGGATTCTTTCCAACGCCTCCTTCCAGTCTCCGGCGATCCCTGCATCGAAACCATAAACACTTCCCCTATTTGATGCCTTCAACCTAGACCTCAAGGCCATCCGCACGGAATTCGGTAACATGTGATACAAATCATCCCTCGAATCATGAGATATGAGACGTGGAAATTTAACCATCTTCTCAACGATGATGATCACATTAGCGTAATGTATAGCCAAGGCCGCACCACCAAGTGTAGACGTCGGTGCATTGAGATGCCTGTTTTTGGGGTCAAAATAAACTTTCCTTGTTTGGCCCGTTTGACCAAATACATCGGACTGAAGTTGGTCCACTGTGCTTCTTCGCGGACGATCGATTGCTGCTGTCTTCCGCGGTTGTAGATCCACTGCACTCGTACGAGGGCTTTTCATCTCAATCATTTGCGCAGCACTCACATATGAGTGGGAGTTGCCAGGGCCACCGTTCGGAATCCCACCCTGAGCATTACGTGTCCACGGGCCCTCTACCTTATCATTCAAAATACTGGGCGTGTTGTCGACATCAAATGGCTGGGAGAAATCCACAGATCCCTTATTGGGAGCCTGTAAGCACTCTCCATACAGAGGAAAATAACAAGCATAAGATTGCTTACTATTCGTGATCATTGGGCCCGAAGCCAGAGCTTGCGCAGGTGATGGTCGAATGTCCGAGACCACAGGGGACACTCTGGAGGTAGAGGTACTGCTAGGTAGAGCTGGAACCGTAGCACTCATCCCGATTCCGTGAGTTCGGTCGTGGGAGCCTGCAGAGGGAAGCAGGCTCGCGTTGGTAGCTGCAGCAGCATGGCTAGCCGGTATATCCAAGCCTCTTCGATTCGGAAACTTACTGTAAGGTCCAGGAAGAGTTAAAGGAGATGGATAACCATCTTTTAGTCTTTCCACAGGACACAGCTGAGGCAGCTTGAGCAGAGGGGATCCGAAAACGTTCAAAATTCTTCCGTGAATGGTACACACAGTTCGAGCTAGAAGGATGACGATCTTGTCATAAGCCCGATTCCACAGAGAGAGATCTCTCAGGTATTTGATCTCCTGACGATGCCATGCTGCCTTCTGTTCCAATGCGACCAAGGTCTCTCTGTCTCGTGGTGTACCTGACCCATCATCCTGCATTCGGCGGATAGCCTGCTCCAAATCGCCGAGTATCTCTAGCTCCTGATACAGATTCGAAGTCGATGCAATATATTGTTCCATCTTCTTGATCTTTCCTTCCATATCTTTTAGAGGGTATTCCCAGGACCCAACATCTATATTCTGCTTCAGAATATCGTTGTACACATGCTCAAAACCATTGAGTATCGGTTCCTGACATCTCTTCCCCACACGGGCTACCGCCCCGGCTATAGAGGTAAGATCCTGGAGCTTTTCCATGCAGGCAAGACTGAGGAGGACGGCTTCGTTCTCAGATACCAAGTTCAGGACTCCTTCCGCTTTTACAACATCTGTGCGAAGCCGCATAATCTCATGGTCGCTTAAAGACTGCCACAGGAGCATTATTTTTGACATAACATTTGCTACCTCAAAAGAGAGGATACCTATTTTTCCCTTCTCGGGCTTGCTACTCTTCCTCCTGCTGCTGTCTGGGACCAGCACGGCCTTCATCGTGCTAACCTGGCTCCCCATCCTGATTGCTAAGATGCGAAAGGTCAAGAGAGCCCCACCTCCGCCATATCTACGACATCCTCACGAGGCTGACTATCTTGGGCACAACATGTTGATACTTGCTCCACTCTCCTTGTCGCATGAGATTGACCACAGCTGAGCTCCTCAGCCTTTCCTATCAAAGCCTATCAAAGCCTCGCAACAATCCTCGATCCGCCTGATTCTTCCGAAACCTGACGAGCAAGATAAAACATGTTCAGATTACCTGAAAAACTCATTCAAAACATGCAATTGGGGTTAGTGCTGTAAAGCCCATTCGGCGTCCATCACTGCGAGACGCGATGAATATCCTCAATCATAGGAGAATCAAAGAGATGCACAGAGTAACATGACCAGTCATATGCCAACGCTCATGTTCTGTTCTCTGAGGAGCCCACAAAAAGTGGGGGATTTTTTTGGAGGATTATTCTTGAAGATACTCGCGAGAACCAAACTATACTGCGGACTGCGGATTACCCGCACTTTCAATCGAGAGGTTTCCGGAAGTTGGTTTTCGAATGAACAAGGGAACTCTCTTGAAGAAATTAGAGCTGTCACTGATCAACATCGACGGGGAAGGAGACCTCAATCAGCGCCTAAAGTCCAGAACGAGATTGCACGTCGTTGGAAAGCGCAGAGGCTCAGTGGCTGGTCGAGTCAATGGAACGCTAGAATATATTAAAAATGCACCCTATGAGCTTTCCTGATATCTGCCAGACCAGCTACAACGCGTGTTGTAATTTTCGACCCAAAGGCCGGACAGAGCTAGGAATAAGCACTAGGACTCGAAAACAGAAATGGCTGACCAACAGCACGATAATATACCAAGAATCTGATCCCGGGACCGGATACGCGGACGAGGAGGATAAAAGCAGCCCTTATTTCGCAGGAGTTTCAGAAACAGGAACTTGAAAGCTGTACAGGACGATCCGGGTTTTCAAGGTCCCTCGGGGGAGAACGAAGTTCGCTCTTGAAGGTACCGGACACGGTCCGTGGGAGCCCACGCAGAGTCCAACAGGCTCAAAGTCCAACAGTGCGACGAAGATATGTTCAACATCGGCCGAGCACAGTCTCGGGTATTACTCAAGATCCATGCGATCTGTCACTTTCGCACGGGCGATGGGTTGCTGACCTAGTCGTGGTCATCAGGACCCGGGAGGATATTCTGATGCTCTCGTATGCGCCATATTTGACAACAAGGTTCTTCGTTCAACATCTCGCGCTACAATTCGAGTAGCGTTCAAAACCATGTGCTCAGCCGGGCCAAATTGCATTCCAGTCGTCCAGGCCCGGGCGATTAAATTGAGTACAACATGCACATTTTGTAGGTGCCACGGGCAGGACGCTGCGAGTGTCTTCGTGGGCCCTGATCACACACACAAACACGGACTCCGTGTGGCCCTCGCTGCACCACCCCTTCCAGTCTCTGGTCCTCAGTATGTATGTACTGTACATTCCAACTCGTCGTTTGAGATGGCAAGTGCACGATCGGCAGAGACCAGAAATGTACACTTTGCCAGAGTGGTGAAGTACCAGCCAGAACGAGAGAAGAGGAAATTCCCAGAGCCACTCCAGAGCGGCGTCGAAGTTTGAAAGGTTCAGCAAAAAATGTTTGTCTGTAATTAGACGAAGGAGGAAGCGGAAGCACAACGATGCCTAGTGGAACTCAAATGGCCTCATTACCTTCAACTCCATGATCGACAGATGGTGACACTCAGCGAAAGAATGCCATCCGACTCAGAGCTTCACTTCAACGACTGCACGGCGATGGCACGAGCCTGTCATCCACGACCCAGTGACCCGTGAATCCAGGATCTCCTTGCCAAAGGCTTGATCCCATCGCTATTATGCGCGGCTTCACACGAGTGGCAAATCAGCTCGCTCCGCTATTCGTACGAGAATGCGCATTCGGAAGGACAGTCCGTCTGGGTCGCGACTCAGCCAAGAGACGAATCTCCTCCTGGTGCGCTCGACGCGAGTCCGTTACAGCGCGGACGAGGTCAGCCAAGTACATTGACCGAGATAGATGGGTGGCATCGAGGCAGCTGCTGCTGCTTCTGCTGCATCCCCTTCCACGCTTCCTGGACAAGAGCTGGCCATACTTATCGCGCACGAAGGTGTGCTGGAGCGTCGGCAACACTGACCCCGTCAGCGGCATCCATCCGTCCACACTCTGCCGAGCTCGCCCAATTCCCCCCTCCCCCCCCCTCCCTCCCTCCCCTCCCTCCCCTCACAGTCGTCCGAGGGTGCACTCGGTATCCGCTCGCTCGCGAGCACCCCGTCGACGTTCCACTCGCACTTCCAACAGACAGACGCCAGACAGAGAAGGTCGACGAGGAGCGGGGAAGAAGGGAGAGAGAGCTCAGACGCGTGAACCCGATCCGGACAACTGCATCCTCACAGGCATATGGCAAGACGAGCAAGAGCAAAAGCAAGGCTGCTGCTGCTGCAAAGGAACACGCGAGTACGAAAGCCAACAACACCCAACCAAAGCTCCAAAGCTGCAAAGCGAAGAAAGCAAAGAAAGGAAAGGAAAGGAAAGGAAAGCAAAGCAAAGCAAGACGCCAGGCGGACTAAAATTACTGATATTCCCCTCCTCAGTCCCTACTCCCTACTGCCACTCTACGGTCCTACCGCCCGCCCGTCGCCCTCTCGCCAAAAGTGTCGCTCCCGTCCTCCACCCCCCAAAAGTACATCCGCGCCCTTAATTTCCGTCCTGCTGCTCGATCCGGCCTCGCGTCCTCGCCCCCCCCCCCCCCCTCCCCCCCAGGGCAGCAGCCAGGCAGACACCTGTACTGTCCAAGAGGAGGCTCGGTCAGACCGACGACCGCTTCTCGCCCTCCTCCCCCTCTATCCAGACGCCTCCTCCTCCCTGCCCTTCCCCTTCCCTCGCAAATTCTTCTCCCTTCCTTCCTTCCTTCCCTTGCGCCAGAGAGCCCAGCAGACAGAGCAAGGACGCTTGACTCTCCGGGGCCTTCAGTTTTTGCCAGCTTCCAGTACCTTCCTCTCCTTCCCCATGAACCCCACGACACTAATTACAGACACAGCTCTCGCCAGGATGAAGGAAGAGCTGAAGGGTGGGGGGGGAGGGGGTATGGCAGGCCGGAAGCTACTGTGCTGTGCGGCGGCCCCGCTGAATTTCTCACCGAGTCTGCCTGCAGCCAGCCGGGGAGGGGCGGTGGGGGTGGGGGGTGCTGTCGCCCGTTGCCGGGGCACGAGTCCCGTAGGCGAGGAGGAGATGCTAACGGGGACTAGGACCGCCTTAGGGTTCCAGAGGGAGGAGGGAGGGAGAAGGAGGGAGAGGGAGGGCCGGTGAAATCATGCTCTGTGTGACCCGGTGCACCAAAGCGGGCACTGCATTGGGGGCGTAAATCAGCCTCAACGACTGCACTGCACTGCCATGATCCAATCCACAGCAAGAAAGGGCTGCGAACCGTCGCCCAACTTGGCATCTTGCACTCGAACCCGCGGTCGTCGTTGGTTGGGTTGTACGCATCAGCCCCCGACCCGCAGGGCCGAAAGACGGAAAGTGAATATTAAATTGAGACAGCGACATCTCTCACCCGCACCCGCTTTTATAAATGTTAGCTATATGGGTGGGTGCCTTCTCACCCTTGGTCACCTGCCCTGCTCCTTTCACCTCAGGTCGTATTTAGCATAATATAATACTCTTAGGTGCAGCAGTGTGTATATTCTCAGTTCGATGCTCCAGGCCATCCTACCTGTTGGTTTCTTCGCTGTACAACTTGGCGGGGTCTTTCATTCTCCCGGTAATTTGATTTAATATTATTTATTTATCTGATTTTTCAATCCAAGTATCATTTTCATTACAAGTCATGTCATATCAGATCATAGTATAGTTAGTTGCTCATTGATTGATTTTATGGACACACATTATCCTAGAGTTTAGAACCAATTATCCCTTCTCTTTGTTAATGATGATTGCCTCCACACATTGCTTCGCGGGAAAGATACAGCGTGACTATCGCTATCGTAAACACGTCCTGCGACCAAGAGCTGACTTTTCGTTATCTGTCGTTACAGCTTAATCGGATTTCGCGAGTTCTAAAAGATGGAAATATTAAGGTGTATTTTACGACTGAATCTTTGTGTTGAACAGTAATGAAAGCTTATCGTGATGAAATACTGGATGAAAATGCCGATAGTGATACGGAGAATTGTTTTGCCAGCTGCTAGATGCGCCACCAGTATGAAGTTGACGTCCAAGGTCGTGACATTCCACGCATGAATCCAAAACCAAACATACAAATAGCCGAGTCACAAACTGTTGTTCACCCATGGCGATGGTTGGGTACAAAGTCTCGCGCGAATTGCTCCGGGCTTTATGAAGTCCTTCTGCTTCGCTCCGCAGTTTGAGCTGCGAAGGCTGCATTCTGCAGTGTCGCTGTACGTACGCCCTGAAACCTACGAATAAAAAAGCTTGCTGCAAATCACGCGAATTCCACAGCGTCAAAGATTCACCACAGCCCCACTTGCGCCATGCCTATCCGGCAGCTGCATGCTCCGTACGTCGATTCGATCCCGATCGCCGTCAGTCACGTCCAAATCAGGCGTCACCGCAGTAAATACATGGGCCGCGAGAACGGGATGCTGAATGTCGCTTTTCGCGCAT
Organism: Marchantia polymorpha subsp. ruderalis; assembly: GCA_037833965.1. NCBI lineage: Eukaryota > Viridiplantae > Streptophyta > Marchantiopsida > Marchantiales > Marchantiaceae > Marchantia > Marchantia polymorpha. The sequence continues at coordinate 25,821,213 of AP031351.1, read as the reverse complement.
AAGAACTTGAGTTCTTGGGTCGAGCACTCTCTTCGGTTAAGAACTCCGGCGGGCTTGGACCTCCCTCCCTTCCCCTCCCTTCCTGTGCGGGACGGGACGTACGCAGGCGAGAGAAAGGGACCGCGAGTTGTCGACGACCACGACCGCGACTGCGACTACGGTAGATGACGGTACCTCAGGAACCGATGCCGCAGTAACCTCGTGCGTGGTCGGAGTGACATGAACACTGGGCGAACGGGGCACAGGGCTGCTGGGAGGGTCGGAGGAGGCTGTGAGGCTCTGAGGGGTATGACCTTTTACGTGCAGCTCTGCCATCGGAGCAAGCTCAAGATCACACGTTCTTCTCGCGGGCGTGGAAGTTCGCGCAGCACGGAGGAGAGGCGGACGACGAGGAGGACGAGGACGAGGACGGGGAGGGAGCGAGAGAGAGAGAGAGACAGAGGAAGGGGAAAGGATTCAGGGTCCGGACGGTGAGACGCTATTGCACAAGTTCTTTTCTTCGCTTGCTGTGAGGTGGTGATTGTGCTGTGCTGTGTGTTTGAGGGAGAGGAGAGGAGAGCGGAGGGGATTGGAGGACGAGAGATGCGAATTGGAGAGACGAAAAACGACGAGAAGATCGGGAAGGAGGAGGTGGAGGAGGAGGAGAAGGGCGGCCGCCAGGGCCGGTTTGGTGCTTATGGTGTAGTCTGCTCGCTCACTCGTCGCGCGGTGCCTTGAGAGCGAAGCGTTTTTTAGCAACGTTTCGAGGCCGGAGCGTTGGTGATGGTTTCGGCTTGAAGGGCAGGGCAAGACGCTGGAGTAGGAGCTTGTATGGGCACGCGGCAGGATCGAGGAAAGATTGCAAATCCGACGTGCAATTGGTTTTATCTCGTCTAGGGTTCTACGACTGCCTTTGGCATGGAAATTGACCGGAAGATTTGGTTGAGATTTTCTACCCTAACTTGCCTCTAGCGGAGGAGGCTCGACTTTCTAGTCGACTGTGAGTTAAGGCGAGAAGATTTGTTTGCTCCTTGGAAGGTTATCGTATCGAACAAGGTGCGACAATTTTAGGAGCTTGGCTTGTTTATTTTTCTTTTTTATGATTCATTAGGTGTCTCGAAAGACCGCGTTGGAGTTGAATTGGTAATAAGCCCCGCGATCCTAGAGGCAGAATTTACTTTTTCTCGTGGAGGTTGGTCGTGAGCATCCTAGAGTTGCTGAATTGGAGAGAATTCTTTCCGCGTAGCGGAAAGAAGTGATGTACCGTCCAGCATCTAGATTCGATTCTCGAATACAGGAAAAACCGTCGAGATCCACGAGATCGACATGGGGCGACAATCGCTCATTTACCGCACCTTTAGAGGCCGATGACGGAGCTCGCTCGGCTCCCTACATGACGGAAGAGTCAATGATGGACAGAGAGTTTCAAAGTCTTCGAGGAAACAACGATCTCAGAGAAGCACAGAGATTGGCTGCGAGCTTTTTCAGCTCTCAAATTCCTCCCTCTAGCTCTACTGCCTTGTATAGGGATGGGAGGCCTACTCGAACCATGAGTCCGGAGCCTCCGATGGACCGCTTTGGAACTCAATCTAGCCGACATTATCGAGAGCGAGAAGCCAACGACGAACAGAGGTGGCCGAGCAATCGCTCCACAAGCCAAGAGCGTTACCTCTCTACTCGTACGCTGACGGAACCTGAGGTGTGGGAGGAAGCAGACGCCTACGGTGTCGCTGGAAGTAGAAGCAGGAAGAGGGAAGACACTTATGGATGGGAAGAAGTAGATCTTGAGTATGCTGCACGGAAGGAAACCGAGTACCCTATGCACGGGGAGACAGAAGCTGTTAGGGTTACCAAGCGAGTCGATTGGACTGGGTTGTTTAGAGATGGCAGGGAAGTGGGTGGCGCGGATTCCTCGATGGGCAAACGATCGCTTCCCGGTTACGGAGGGCGTCAATTTGGCGAATCTTACCTCAGTGGGCAGGATGACCTCATGGATCCCGAGGAGGCTGTATTTTCCAGTCGTGGTAGGGATCCACACGAGAATCTTCGCAAAGGGCGGGGTTATCCTGACGAGGTGCCGGATGCGCTAGAGGAGTATGGGCTAGGCAGCAGTCTCGGAACAGCCCGTGGTGTCGGTAGAGCTGGGCAGCGAGACATGGACTGGGGTAGGGATAGCAGTCGTCACGAAGAGAGAGAATTTTGGCACAGCGGTATGCGCACTAATGGAATGAGCGAAGTGAGCGAATTATCCAGAGGATATGGGGATGGCCCCTCGACCTTTCCTTCAAATCGCGGTAACGCTCCGATGGGAAGGAGAGGGCTCATAAATCCGAAACCCGATTACTCGGTCCGTGCCAGTTTGACGAACAGAGACATCCTCGGATACTATTACGGCAATTCAAATCACCAGCCCAGGAATGATTACCCCAGACGCGGTGGAGCCCCATTTGCCAGGAATGATCGGATTCCTTACGGTGGAGTTCCAGGGCCATGGCACGGCTCCTCACGGCCTCCGGGTAGCGGTCCGGACAGGGATAGGGAAGATTGGGGACCCTTTCGGAAGGGCAAGAAGCGTTGGCCCAAGTCACCCAAAGCAGGAGATAGCCCTCATGTTTCGCATACATCTCACGGGAAGAGATTCAAGAGGGAAACCGAAGCTGACAAGCTTTTTCTCATGCACAATAGTAAGGCCACTTCCGTCCCCAAGGATGAGCTCCGTGAGGCACTTGACCAAACGCACTCATCTGAGAAGGGTAAAGAGGCAGAAGAGAGGATCACGCCCACTAGAGACGACTCTGAGATGAAAACCGAAACAGAGGGAAAATCCGTCGAGAAAGGTTTGTGGGATAACGACGACTCTTGGTCTGACAGCGAGGAAGAAAAAGTTGGGGGGGTAGATGTATCTCGAAAGGACGAGACTGTAGTTACTTCGATCGCACCTCTCGGAGAGCTTGAGATTGCGGCCTCTCAAGCCCCGCAAGCCTCAGCTGCCAACGAACCAGAGAAGCCTTCAGGCGATCGGTCTGCGGGGGCTGATTATGATGCGGACTGGGAATCTCTCGCGTCTGATACGGAGGAACACATGGATGGTAAAGCTGCCAAGCATGATGTCGATGCTGAGGCTAACAGGTCGTCGAGTAGTGGGAATGAAGACGTCGGCACCATTCCTGCTGCGAGTCAATCGGAGCTGTCGGACTTCGAGAGGGACGATGCGAGGATCGTGGGAAGCGAAGATTTGGAGATGTTTGATGCCGATGAATCAGGGGAGGGAAGCAGGATCGAACTATCAATGGACGCCAAGACATTGGGAGTTTCACCTGACAAAGGTTTTGCACCCGAGGCGCAACATAGCGGCAACGTAATGGAGGACAAGGCATACGACTTCTACATTTCCGTGTTCGAACAAGATGCCGACTTGAGGAAGTTGTACGAGGCGAATGTAAATTCAGGGAGTTTTGAGTGTCTCGTCTGTGCCGGAATTGGAGCGAAGTAAGTGCCTCTTACTGCGTCTTATGTGTTCTAGGTGTCTGGTCTAGGTGTAAGCAGGTGTTGTTTTATCCTATTGATGTTTTATTCCTGTCTAGTTTTGAGACCTCAACTTACACCAGAAGGGAGTGTCTGGTCTAATTATCTCTTTCAATTCTTTTGCAAAGAAATTTCAAATATCGGAGCCGGAGATGCCCGTCTGATCTGTTCTCATACTTGTTAATCTCGCGCAGGAAGAAGAAGAGATTCCCTGACGTAGCAAGCATGGTACAACATGCGAAGAAAATATTGAGGACGAAAAAGCTGCCCGAACATCGCGGCTTCGCACGAGCTGTTTGTCATGTTTTGGGTTGGGATGCAACTGTTTGCAGTCCTTCTCCGAAGACTGTCGTTAGTCGCGGTTGGCTTGCACCCCATGAACAATATGCACCAACTTTGCAGCTAAACGGTGAACCGAAAATCCAGGTTTGTTTTTCTTTGATCTTTTCATGAGATTCTTCGTAGTACACTGGACTGTGACCTGGATTGTTGTAGACTGGATCACGATGAATTTTCCTTTCTGGGATGCACGAGATTTACCACGTCTCGGAATGCAAGAATCTTGCTGTTTGATGTTGTGTTTGATGCCTATTAGAAAGTTAAAATGAAGCACTTGTGAGAAGTCAGGAGTTGAAATGTTCTGAGTTCGAAGTCTGTGCTTAACCATATCTGTTTCGGCCAATTTCACTTAGAAGCTTAGAAGTGCTTCACCTGTCGCCTGTCGCCTTCCGTCGATGCTCTTATGACAACTATCAACAGACAGTATAGTTGTATAGGGACCTCCTGTGGGTAAGGACCGTCCACTATTGCTGCCACAAAGAATGAAGCTTCAAATGACCAGGGAATGAGTCATATCTGCTTGCGAAAGCAAAAGAAGACGACAGGGGGCGATTGTGCCCGTAGGAGACTATCACATGTTTTCGTCAATTTTGTTGGTTTTGTGATTTAACGTTTGGCTGGTAGCTCCAACTGAAGGTGCTTTTGATCAGGGAGGATCTTGAAGGTGGTATAATTTCCTTGTTCAAGTTTGGTTGACAGTTTCACTATGAAACGAACACGTCCTGGGAAGAAGAGATACACGTCCTGGGAAGAAGCATGAGAACTAGGCGCAAGTTGTTTCTCTTAGTTTATTCCCAGGACGAAATGACAACTGTTAAATTTCCATCGAGGAATTGAGGGTGGGCTTGAATGGAAGCACCTAAAAGTGTTCACAATGTCTGTGCAGGTTTCTAGCAATGTCGCAGCTGATGCGAACTGGGATTTGGAGTCTGCCCGAAGATTGTTAGAGGAACAATTGAAAGAGCTAGAAAATGATTCCAGCTTCCCTGAAACTTTGGCACAAACAAAAGTCGGTACCGGTTCCAGTAAGTCAGTCTCGCCTGAAAAAGGAAAGAATGTTGAGACGGGTGATGCATCAACAACCAACGCCACAGTAGTTGAAATATCTGCACTTGGAGAAATAGCCAACTTGACTGAAGGAAAATCATTTGCCAACAGTGTTCAGAATGGTATTGCCCAAATGTCTGCCGAAGATCCTACCAATGACACTGCAGGTGGACCAGAGGCAAATGCAACTGGTAAACCTACTCCTACATCTGCGATCGATGACCTTGATGGGCCAGGCTATGGGCCTCTGCTAGGAGAAAAAGATGGAAGTGCTAAGACTGTACAATCATCTATGGAAGGTTCGGTAGGTGGTGCTACTCTAGTAACATCTGGGTTTCCTGTTTCGCAGGGAACAACTAATCAAATTAGTAAGCACCCTGCAGCTGAAGCTTCCTCAAATGAGGAATTCGCGATACCGTTGCTTAAGACGAAGGTCGAAGATGAGATACAATCTTGTACTTCTGTTGCACCAGCCTCAGTTTCAAAGGACGCAGGAAGTTCGTTTGAAACACAACCAGTTGGCATGAGTAACGCAAAAGACGTAGCTGGAGGTACTTCAGCATTTGTGCGCTTTGGGACTCCAACAACCTTGCCGGAGACAGGACTGGCTAAAACCTCTGATCTGGGTTTCTCTGTCCTGCTGGCCATGCAAGGCGGAGGTAGGTTGGCTGGCGCCACACCTCAAGCAGAAGTCAAACCTTCTGATGCAGGATGTTAGATAAGACTTTGCGGTTAGGGAATTGGCTGAAGAATCTGCAACTTTCTTGGTGGTCAAAACCTCAGGTGCAACTTCATTAACTCTCGCCTCTTTGGGTGCAAACAATATAGCATGGTTGTCCTATTTCTTCCCAAGATGGTTTCCCTCTTGTGTATCATCCATTATCCAGCATACATAGTGATCAAACCTGTGGTAGTAAACGGATGGATGGTCCGGTATACTGAATGGTGTGGGTGAGAATGATGTTATATGCTCGCTAAGATGCCTCTCCTGCTCTTAGCGTACAGTATATCATCGATCTTATTTTATACCATTTCTGAGGCAAACATCATACCATTGCTGTATCTCGCCGAGGACCTTGAAAAGGACATGATCACCGACGAAGCTGGATCCCTATTTTTTCTCCTTACAGTTCAAAATCTCCTTTTTCTGCGCCTTATAGACGTCCTTCTTTCGCTGTTTCACCATCCTTAAGATGTAGATATAATCTTATTCTCTTCCACAGCCTCCCGGTTAGTCGACAGAAGCTCTTTTAACGAATATCCGGAGTAATGTTTTACAGTTTTTGAATCATTGAAACAGATCTGACATGCATGTGGAAAAATCTTATATTTTACACACATCACCAATACTAGCCGTGGGACGATAGATTGACCTTGTACCACTATTATCTCTAGGTACCTTCTTCTGCTGCAAATGCCCGCCCGTCAAGATAATCTCCATCTGACATGACTATGAACCGCATGATCTTGTTGCCCATCCACGTCCGAGCTTTGCCTACAACATTTTATATCTTGACCATCCTACTCCCAGGGCATATCGCACCGTATGGCATCGGTTTCTCTTCATATGTCCGTACTTCCAAACCACGTCCTACCTCTTATTTAGCCTTTTTCTCAAACTGTATTATACCGCTTTACATCGACATCGCCATCCTTCGAATTCTTGTTTATTCAAATCCTACCGACTGCCAGCTCGATTTTGCACCCGGAGTGGATTACAGTGTCTGGTCTACCGCTGCTGCTGAAGTGTGGCTGCGGAAGGTCACATCAAAGGTTTTACGCATAGAATGCCGTCCTCTGTCGAACATCCGAATTAACCCATCACTCTGATTTTACGGTGTTGGTTGCACTTTTCTGTGTAGCTAAGCCTTGCTCGGGACCTTATTCTCATTCCTTCTGGCAAATGCCCTTGTATGTGCACAGTTAACTGCCGCAAGTTGTCTTCTCTACAACGGTTGTGGTGCAGCTTCACCCTTTGGCAGATGTTTTCTAACGACGTTTAGTCGTCCAAAGATGAGGACAAACGAGCTTGCATCTGGTGCGGAGGCAGAAACACGAACTGGGGTGGAACCTTAGTCCTTGATTTGCCAGTGCATTCTCCAAGCTTATAGATATTTTAGGATAATTGGCGAAACGCTCCTGGAATCCTCCGATGCTAGTGTTCCAGACTTTGACCTTCTACTTTGGAGTAGTACTTGAAGGACCTGTTAGTGAGACCTAGCTTATGACTTGCGAACTGTTCAGCTACGAGTCCAACACAATTTTGTCACTTCTTTAACCAGGATTTTTTTTCTCGTCATAGGCCTGTCCTGGACATACAAGGCAAGGTTGTAAATTCAAATCGGCCTTTAACTTGATGGGTGTGTGTGTATTCAAAATTGGGGTGCCTTCAAATGTTCTTTCAGTTTACTTCTACTCTGGCTGGCATGTGGACCTGTGATATTTTATTTGGCAGGTTTGTTTTGAAAGCACTGTTCTGTCCAGCTTTTTACAGAAGTTTGGATGGAAGTAGAGAACTGCGGTCTTTAAGTCAGTGCGGAAGATGGCTGAACAGCCTGTGTGGATCTAGTATGTTGCTGAAATTGACGAAGCGAAGTGTTGTAAGTGAGGCTTGTGGACGTCAGCTTTTCTAGTACGGTTGGTTTCAATAGTCCTACTTTATTCGATCAAAATCGATGTCAGTTTTTACACTTACAGTCCAGTGTGTTCACGAGACATGATTAAGAATGTGTAGTTCAAGCATTTATTTGAGGATCCAACAACCCGGAGGCGGGAATGTTTCCACCATGCCGAACTACTGGAACGAAGACTTTGAATTTGTAATGGAAGATTGCAAATGAGAATTCAACAACTTGACTTCGGCAACTATTTGCTGAAGGGAGGAAATTAGTAAAACAATATTCCTGTTTGATCACGTAATTCGCTGTTAGGAATTACCTTACTGTCGCGTAATATGCTAAATTCGCAGATTCAAGAAATTGCCCCTCTTGGAATCTGAATGCTGCCAGTACGGGACTCGTCGAGAGTTTTCCGCCACTTATCAGCTTGTTACCTCAGTGCCAGCTTTTATCCCTCTATATTTTGCAGTCTGAGACGGTCCTTAATATTACGGATGACTCCTAACCACGTAAGTTTGATAAATCTGTCTCCAGTTTGCCATCCGAAAATTCTTTCCCATGTTTAGACGAAGTCAGATGCCTATGTTTCTCCTTAGACAAGAACAGGATGATGACGTTCTCGTGTGCATCACCCTTCATGTGGTAATGAAGATCATCTGATCTACGTCAAGAAGAACCCGCTGTTGAGGTGAAAAGTGTGGATCTTGGTGTTTAGTGCAGTCTTTTCTTATTGTCATTTGTCATGCGCACGTTACAGATGTTAACCATCTGTAAGCGCAGATCGGACTTTCTCTGTTCGATTTTGATGTTTGACAACTGATCGATTGGTCCAGCAGTTACCAAATTTTGTCTGCTTTTCCTGAGAGTAGAAAGACGAGAAACGAGCACTGAGTAAGTCGAATATAGTGCAAGAATAACTGAGGCATACATCATAATGATCTCGGTAGAAGACCCGTTAAAGGATAGTACGATAGTGTAAAACTTGCAACCGTTTTGCTGAGAAGCGGTATATCTAATACATATCATTCGACTGCTGACTATGTGGGCGTTGGAACCGATTAAAAACTACAGGGTAGAATTTGATCGATGCTTGTATCCCGAATATAATTGAAAGAACCCAAAAAATACTGAGCTTGTGGTTAAATTCTTAGGGTTTTAATATATTAGCTGACAGTGGAGATCGCGACATAGTCGGAGGTCTTGTTTTCTACACACCGTCTGCAGCTGTTTGCTACTTGTGAGTGTTCCTTGGCCCAATTCTACTTACATGTTTCACGAACAGTTACAACTTGTGATATTGCGGTTTCGTGAACCCTTCAACAGCTATATGGCTTGTTGGTTAGTGTGGTGAAAATCATGGCGAGGACGCCGTGGACAGGGTATTGTACATTCCATTACATGAAGGGAATGTGGCAAAGGAAGATTCAAGGGTGAACTCTCTCGACTTTCCAGCAACCGTTACAAGCAAACGTCACAAATCAGCGAACCTGTGGTATTGATCAGATCTTCGCTCTGAGGTTTTTTCTCTTTGCTTCTGAACCGCCCGCATGAGTCATGCTGTTATGATGTGGGCGATTCCGTGTTATCAGCGAACCTGTGGTATTGATCAGATCTTCGCTCTGAGGTTTTTTCTCTTTGCTTCTGAACCGCCCGCATGAGTCATGCTGTTATGATGTGGGCGATTCCGTGTTATCATCTTAACACGCATTCTTCATTGCAATATATTTTGCATCTGCCATGCAGAAGTGTTGCGAACCTCCAGAGGATAGTCCGTTCTGTGTTTTATGCAGTTTCAAAGTTATACAAATACTCCCACGGTCTGCGTGAAGATCCGTATATACATGGAACAGCAAATTCCGGGAGTACCCGTACATCTTCGTATGCCGAATCTAAACGATACGATACAACCAAATGCCACAACTATTTGAACTGTTTTTGTCAATGAGCATTATGGTATGGGATCTGGAATGATGACACCATCAGGAAATAAGAACCTGAATGGAGTCAAAAAAGAGATCTGTAGTAGACACAGAGAATTTTGAGCCATAAAAGGGGCTATAGTAAGGAAGGGTTGATCAAATGCGCGGAACTTCAAAATCTATTTGCGCGTGATCTCACCGGCGAGTACAGTTCAAGTAGATACCGAATTGCGTGGAGCCTTGGGATCCATGGTCATCCTTCTTGAGTACCTTGTGGCATCTGTTAACAATACTTTCGTCAGTTTGACATTCTATTGTATATTATTAAATACTGGATTTCCTTCAGGCTGGTCATTATTAGGTCGGAGTTTATAAAACCTGCGGCCGCAGATGAAGTTTTACTGTTTTGGCATAACTGGTAATAGGTCGGATGTATAAATATAAGAGTGATATAAAAGGCCTAATTGAAATTGGGCTTTGGCGGAAGAAAAAAGTACATTTTCACTCCTACTCGCGTGATTTGTAGTTCTGATCGAGCGGGATAGATGCCCAAAGTTCCCGCATGTTCCATGTACAGTACTTCACGAAAACGACGATTGTACGTTGTTGTGTGGTTTGCATTTTAACACCTCGGCGTACTGTTTGATACAATCTTCAAAAACAAAAACTTAGGAAGCATGAACCGCCACTTTACTATGTATTTCCTACAGTAAAACCTTTCTCAAGACTAGCTTGTGGACTCAAGCTCCTTCGTGTCGAATCCCATCACTACAGAGAAGGTTGACTTCAAGCGGTTCATGAACTGTAATTCGAGCTCCTCATTGGACGAGCCACTTTTGGATGTCTTCACGAATCTGCTTCCACACGTAGACTCGTGAGAAGTGTGCTCCAATTTCAGCTTGCTGTCGTTGGACATACTATTGTCACAGCACATGATAGTCATAAATAATGTTTCGAATACTTGGGATAGGACGATTAGGGCAATAACCATAATTTCCTCAATTCTTCCCGTGTCACACGTCCTCTTCAAGCCATTAAGCATTGTAAGAATTGGTAACCGAAGAGACTCTTTGCAAAGATGTGACAATTTGGCAGCAGGGTGCAGTTTTCAGCTATTGCAGCTAAGAGATCTTTGTTTACTAAAACCTTCACCTCTGACAACAAACCCAGTCCTGGGCTAGAGGAAGAAAAGATTCCTTCATCCCATATGATCTACCGTAATCAGAAGCTTCATGGTTGTTTTCTACGTTGCAAATTGACTGGATACCTGGCCAACATTGAGTACTGTGCGTGGGTGCGGGGTTCAAGCTATGTTTGCCCCTTGTAGTGACTGGCACTTCACAACACCTGCAGATGTGCGCATCGGCTTAGACTGACATACGGCTACACATTCCTCTGTGGTTCTCAGGAGAGGCTGGACGCTCTCCCAGATTTTTTTCTTCGCAATCTGTGACAAGAAAGACATTCACGTTAGCCTAGCCGTGCAGAAATAGCAGGAAAACTTCAGAAAAGGTACTTCCATCATATATCTTGAGTGAGTACCCAGACTTGTAACTGCTATTTACTTCCGCATTATGTCTATGACCTAAAATTCAGGCTACGTAATCAAAACACGTCTTCCCACTCTGTGAAAGGAGCACGAAGGAAGATAAGCAAGTAAAAGGAAGCTAGTTACGGACTCAAAAAAATATTAGTTAGAAGAATATAAATAAAGTTGACCATTAAATTGCAGTGTAATTTTTACCAGACCGAGGCAAAAGTCGAAATCCTGAACGACTATATCAAAGGATATGGAAAGATTTACATCATACATAATATAAGGTACACTGACACGATTGTCTGAACCTTCCGGAGAATAAGGGGTTAACAGGGACAGACCGCCAACTACCAACAAATACTTCAGCATAGACGATGGACGCTTAGATTACGAATGGTAGATGTGGCGCAAGAAGAACACATAATGTTACGAGAAGGACAAAGAGATAAGAATGCAGGAAGCCTGGAACAAGTGACGAAAGGAACAGCTTATTCTAGACAAGAAAACAGAAGACAGACAACGGCATACTCTTGTTATTGACAATGAACTGTAATTGGAAAAAAGCTATCTTGTAATAAACATAAACAAGAAATCAAATGGAAAACGAAGATACCATGTGAAGTATAACAGCTCAAATTCAACCACGTATATGGTATCAGTACTCAATACGAGCGGCAAGAAAATATGACTGAAATCACCTCGTGTGCTAATGAATTGAAGCCCTAAAAAGAACTGCAGATTGCAAAAACAAATCAGGAGTATTGCACGTAGAGCGAGGAACTGTAACCAACGTGGAATGAAGACATTCCAATGGAATCTGGTCCGATTAAAGCTTGGTCTAGTGATTAGATAAACCAGCAGTTGTGTCCACAAAGACGAAGCGTAAGACATGCAGCGGACAGCAAACTAACAAACAGAGCAAAAGACGTCCATAGGCCATAAGCAACGGAGAAAGTAAGCATGAATCAAATCTGCTCCTGCTACCCACAAACTATAATCAGCACTGTAAGGAATCTTCTGTATGATTAGAAAAATCTAACACGTCCGATCCAGTTTATGAGAATTTAGTTGCAATGGGTGAAGCAGAACAAACAGGACGATGAAGCACTAGGAAAAGCTGTGAAGTCTGCTGCCTACTAAGCAGGTGAAGCAGATATGTCTAAGCTGGTGAGGCTGGAAAACAGATGGAACAGGAGGCACAGCAGTGAATGATCCAGCCGGCATGCAGCTGAATCAGTATGACAGAAAATGCATAGCTGCTAGTCATACATAAATCCAATGTTTAAGCACCTGACATCCACATTTCCTATGGGACAGACAACCAATCTAGACATGTTGCACATTCACAAGCGTAGGTGGATTGCCATTCTTTGAATATTAGGTGTCATTCCAGAAAATACCGTGAACGTTATAAGCTCCCATGTGCAAGGGAAGATGATGTGAGCAAATTAAGACTTGAGAAAAGAATCGAATGTCAATCAAAGTAGCATTCATCAAATCAGGTCACAATGCGGAGATTATTTCGTGCTCATGGCTCGTACCTCTGAACCTGTGCAGGAAGCTAGATAAAAAACGAACGAGTAGGTCATGAAATCAGGCAGAAAGCTGGTTGGAGATTAAAAGATTAAGAAGAATTCACCGAGTTTCCAACAAATAGACATCGAGAGATGGGTTCCATGAGCTAATTATTCTTTGAGTCAGAAGCTAGAGGGCGAAGACAAACTTGCTGGGACAGGACGAATTTGACGACAGAACACAGTGGCCAACCTGATTGGGTGTAGCAGCAGCTGCTTGCTCAGATTGGTCAGCTTCTGCGCCGAACCAAACTCGTTCTCCAGGTGCTGCTCCTTCTGGCGGGCACAGCAACTGCACCGTCGTGTGCTCGGCGTTCGACGCGGCGAGCAGCATTCCGTTGGACTTGACACCACGCATGTTACGAGGTTTCAAATTTGCGAGGACCACGACATTCCTGCCCTGCAATCTCTCGGTAAGTCGTCATGCTTCGAGATTTTGACACCGGATCATCATCCAAAACTCGGACACTGGACTTCGTGACAACATGAGCTTCCTATCGAAGAGACCAACCTCTAATTCTTCGAGAGTCAAGTACTTGACGAGGCCGCTGCAGATGGTCCGAGGTCCCTCAGCTTCAGCGAGATCCACTTCTTCCACGTAGAGAGAATCTGCTTCGGGATGTTTCCATGCTCTGATGACCTTGCCCACCCGAATGTCCAACGCGTCGAGCTCGGCTTGCGTTACTGCGGGCGCCGCGGGAGGAGGAGGAGGAGGAGATGTCGACTCGCTAGCTTGAACAGCCGCGGGAGAGGAGGTGCACGAAGTGACAGAGGAATGGCGCAAATGCAAGCTCCCAAAGGGCGATGCAGCGAACCGAGAAAGGGAAGAAGAAGAAGACGACGTCGTCGTCGAGCATGAAGCGGAAGGAGAAGCAGAACAGGGAATCACTCCTCGCAACGGCGCGACGATGCTGCTGACGGTTCTGGCCACCGCAATTCTCGTCCCCACCATCGCCATTGTCGTCTACGCCTCGAGCGACTGTACCAACGACACCAAACGAAACGAGAGATGCACCAAATCGCCAGCAATTACAGCAATCGCCGCGAGCTGCCTGACTCACTAAACTGACTCCATCATGCGCAGCACCTTCTCTCTTCCGCCAACATTATCCGTCTGAGCCCGAAAGCATCGTAAACCATGATCGGGCTCTGCTCTCTCGGATCTGATCCACAACCACAACCATGAGATCGAATGCTTCGGACGAAGCTGGTTGCTGAATACGAATAAAACCTTTCCTGTTTTTTCTCTCTTGTTACAGTCATCCATGGCCCCAATCATTCCATGGCCTTTTCTGTACGATATTCACAACCGAAAATGAACAAAATCCGAGGTTCAATGGATTACAGTATCAAAATTAATCACTTATGAGTACATTACCATAATCTACAGCTTTCAATGTTGGTATATCATATGATCAAGTCAAATTTTCAAGCACGTAAGTTCTTGCAATCAGGTTGGCTTCGATTAGAGAGATGCTAATTCCCGCCAAAGACATTTTCAGCATGGATGGATGTGGAAAGTCATATATATGACAAGCATCAGCGAAAATATAATATAGAAACGGAGTACTAATATAGAAACGGGGTCGTATGACAGCCAGTGATCAATCATGGCGTTTTGATGTCTGGCCCATGCTTGTCTAGGCGATGCTCGTTTGCTATGATATCTTGTCATGTTCCAGCATTCTTACTTTTGCGAAGCTGAAACATTAAGTTTTTGCAAGTTTTTGTATCTTATCTCACTCCGATAATGACTTGTATTACTCTGTCAAGCACAACTGTCTAGTTAGTCGTAGATAGTGAATAGCTTTAGTTAATGGGTACCTTCAGTATTATCAAATCATTTTTATAGTTAAAGTTTGCAATAGCAAGACTTCTAAACTGTGCATTGTCTCAGTTGTGGAAATGTGAGAAAATACAAGGTAAAAGAAGAGGGAATATTTGCAATTAGGTGATTTCATTCGTAGAGTAGAGTGGAAGAATTGATAAAACTTCTGCTCGGTTCATTGGAGAAGAAGAAAAAAAAAGAGGAGAGTAAAGTCAGATGAAGTTTGCAGAGGTGAAGACTTTTGAGAGGTTGGCTTTACAAAGTTATTAAAATTCCTTTAAGTTTATTGTATCAATTTTAGAGTGGTAAAATATAGCAATGTTAGCTTACAATAGTAAGTTTACTTACTTGTGCTCCTTAAGAGTTATTGAAGTTTTGATTTCACTAGTTAGTGAGTGAACTTGTTCTTTTTCAATAAACAATTCTTTAAAAATATCTCATAGTTTTTTACTTAAACCGCTTTTAGTTTTCACTTCAATGATTTAGTTTACAAATATCTTTGTACACAGTGGAGTTTTGAATTGTGAAGAGAAAAATGTCGTTTGGAGATAAGGTGGGCGACATTGAGGTACAAGAGATCTAGACAGTGGAGGTTTTCATAAGCGAAGAACCTAAGCATTTAGAGCAGGATTTGACTTTGTAGCCCTAAGTACAAGGGAATTAAATGAACAATGTTATGTTAGAATACAAAAATTCTGGATTAGATTGAGACGAGGAATTGGGAGTAGAAAAGCTAATGGAAGAATCTGGTTCACATTATAGAATATGTGACGATGAGCTACTAGACCTTTCCAAAGATGTCGCGAATCATTTGAGAAATATTTAGTTTGTTCAAGATTATCTTTTGAAAGAAATTTTTGGACTTGAGAAGTTTCTCGATTGTCTTGGCAAAGATTGATAGCGAATACGTTTAGGATTTCAAAAATTGGTTCTGAAAGGATCGATAGTTTGCATCTGACTTTATACATTATAAGCTTGAGGTTTTGAAAGCATTGTATGTATATATATATATATATATGACGTGATCAAAAATATATTGAGCTTTCAATGTTTAGTGTATGTGTTGAAGTGGAGTGTGACCCCAGCCAAAAAAGAATAAAAAAAATAAAGAAAAAAGAAAAAGAAAATTTACAAACATTTCTGGTTGCAACTTGGTGGAAGAGATGACATTATAAGTGATAGAGACGTAAGGTGATAGGGTACGATGAATATCAAATCGGAATCGTGATGCGATGCAATGTCCCGTGTGTTGTCTCGTTTTGTGTTGTGTTTTATTTAGATTGGAGAGTCGTTGCTAGTTGCTTGCTTGTGTTGGATTCTCTCCAGTCTTGCTTCTTAATGCGCGTTCACGTAGGAGTGACGCTGGTTTATAGAGTAGTTTTACTCCAACGTGTTGTCGATAGTGAGGCTGGACTTGATCACCGGTCTTTGTTTCTTTAATAATGAGACTGGAGTGATGAGTAGTAGACCGTGAAAGTCTTCTTGTGGTGATATCAGGTTAGGTTGCCCATACCCCATAGCTAGTAGGGCTAGACTAGATTAGTGTGGGCACAACGTCAAATTTGACTACTTGGTGAAAATTTGGTAGTGATGCTTGTTGGAGATTTGATCGTCACGGAGGAGTTTGGTGATCAATCCAGGACCGAGATGGAATTACACAAAGTGGATTGAGGTATAGGTCAACTTTACCTATTCCAGCTGTTGATGCGAAAGATAAGAGTGTTGCGGATCTTGAATCTTCCGAGTTGATACCGTCCACCGTCACAACCCCGTTGGTTTGAGACATGGACGGGGCCATGAAGAATCCACGACGATACTCTGGTGCAATGGGCACCATTGAGCTGAACGATTTATCCATGAGTGTGATACGTGGTGTGGTATGCAATAGGTATGTCAACGATGTATAGTGTATGACAATACATATTCGCACGACACGAAAAAAAATCATATCATAAAAAAATGTAAGTAAAACTTTCATCCGAAAGCTATCATAAATCTGTTACAAACTTTCAAAGAAATGTCAAACTTCAAAGTATGAACTTGTAGTTCTATTGAAAACTTTACCTCCAGCTTTGGAAAAACTTTAGTAGTCGTACTACTCTCGAACTTAAGATATATCAAGTTGAGAAAGAAAAATAAAATTTGTCAGCTCTCTTGGAGTAAAACCTATGAACTGTTAGACTTCAATATTGACGAGACTTGTCATAAACTTCAATTCAAAAACCCGTTCTAATACCACATGTTATGGTAAAACTCAAGATCACAGTGATCAAACCAACGACACAAAAGACAAACCCATAACGTTGTTCAACCTCAAGAGCTACGTCCACGAAGGAATACACGCGAGATACTAGACTACTCAGGTGAAAACACAATAATGACAGCAACACAAAGGCATCATGATATATATATATATATATACCCAACATAGGCGACCAATCTGAACTATAAATACACATGAGGTTACTTCTTAACGGGAGTTCACCTCAACATTAATGTATTAAACCAAGATTAAAATGAATGCATTATTAACATTATGTTGTTTAATAAACCAATATGTAAAATCTAATGCAAAAAGATTGATAATAAATTTAATCAAATAAAAATAGATTTAGATATAATATAATAGGTATCAAAATGTTAAATTTAACACAAAAGATCAAAATAATCAAAATCAAATATCAATTTATCACACATTTTGAAATTTTTTTTCTAAAAACATGATGCAAAAGTTCCAAATCTATTAGAATTTTTGATACTTTTATCACACTTTCACAACATACAAATCTATCACAATCTTGCTCAAAATGGGGAAGCAAGATGAGTAAAACTCTAGAATGTAAGATCAATTATTAATTTTTTCTTAGAAATATATCATATAAAAATTTCTAGGAATTTTTCCATATTTGAAATGAAAAAATAATGATCAGCTACTTCAGTTTTATTTTACTTCAAAATCACAAAAAAATTTATTTTGAACAAAGTTAACATGTAACCTTTGGTTTCAAAACAGGTATCATTTACGAAAGTCAAAATATTAGATTGACGAATACTTTTTCTCAATAAAAGGTACAAATCTGTAGATTTCAATTGGAATATCGGAATCCCATTTTAGGAAATAAAACTATATCATAATATTATATCTACCAAGAAAAGATACAAACTAGCCTGAGATCTTCAATTTGGCGTTAGACATGTCCATAGTGTATAGGGTAGAAGATGAATTTAAGTTCCATGTGAACATCCTCTTCTTGTGCAACATGGCACTTAAAAGAATTGCAGATAAAAAATCACTCGATCTAGATATTATAGCGCTTGGTTTTAGAATTGTTGGGGGGTTTTATTGGTGTGAATACACCAAATAGGACGACGAAACTGTAGAAAAGTATAGAAGTAGGATTAAGTTTCATGCTGATATTTGTCTATGAATTGCGGCGAAAGTCTACTCGACCCTGTTTTGCTAACAGCGTTGGGTTTTGGAGACGTTGTGAGTTTGGTATTCTCAATACTCCGTATTGACCCAGGGAGGGAGAGAGAGGGGGACGAGGGAGGGTTCTTTCCACCAACTCTGCTGCTCTTCAGGAGTCGAGGGAGGGGAGGGGACGGAGGCAGACGTTGAGCAGAGCAGGCCAAGCTCGAGAAACTCGAGGGCTCGCGGGGGCGGATCGATCATGGTCTTAAGACGAGCAAGAAAAGTCTCGTGCCGTGAGCAGAGTGATCAGAAGCAGTAGCACCAGTGGCGCGAGTGGCGACGGGATTGATTGGTCGACTGGTCGACAGTCTCCGACTTCGATCTGGTGATCGATGTTGGTTTGATTTGGGTCTCGATTTGGTTGCGTAGGAAGGAGGAAAACAGGGTTTCTGGGCGGACGAGGCACGAGCAGCAGCGGGGAATATCTCTTCGTCGTCGTCATCATCATCATCGCGGTGAAGATGGTGGTCCCGCTGTCGTTGATCCGGCGGTCGTGTGTGTCGTCGTCGGTCGGCGCCGGGCGAAATTGCACACAGCAGCTGCGCTCTCTCTCGACCACTGTGTCCACGAATGCAAGTGCCCCAGCCGGAGAAGCTGCCCCCGTTGCTGCTGCTGCTGCGAAAAAGTCTCGCGGCGGTGGCCTGTTGTTGTTGCTGGTGGGCGCCGGAGCTGCCGCGGGAGTCGGGGTCTGGGCATATCCGCAGCTGGTGACTTCTCCTCCCGCTACGCATCCCGCTCCTCTTCCTTCCCCACCTACGAATCCACCCGTCGTCCCTGCAGCTGCCACGGCCGCTTCCCCTGCGCTCGACGCCGATCCTCCTGCTCCCAAGCCCAAGTCCTTATCTCCTCGTGAGGAGTTGGATCAGCGAGTTTCGATTTTGAAAGATGAACTGACGGCCCTTCGAAAGCAAAAGAGAAGCAAGCTCGTGGACATGAAGAAACGATCGATCAAGGACGAAATTCGGATGATTGAGACAGGGATCGCGAAGATTGAGAAGGCCTAGACCGCCTCATTTTATGCTCTTTAGTAAGCATCGACGGATTTGGGGGGTTTTGAAACCTACGTTTGCGTGATCACCTACGACGTGGAATTTCATTTTTCAGCGCTCAGAGAGCAGTCTTTGTGTATATGTTTGTGTAAATGGAGCATCAATGTAATCGACTGAAGGATTCTGGCAGATACGTAGACGTTTGGGTTCAATTTTCCAGCTCGAATCACTGAACCCGAGAGTTCTGTAAAAAGTTGAACGATTGTCCATGCAGGAAGGTTCTTCATAGAATCAGTTTGAACTCGTCAGCCTGGGCCTGATACGATGGGAATCTCCCGAATGATATCTCTGGAGCTGCCGTGCGGCTCGAAAACAATTGCGTTTGTACATTCCTAGTTATGTGTGGAGATTATTCTTTTCTATCCCAGACGCATCTACCTATGAAGCTCAGTTCCGTGTCTATGCAAGAACATATGTCTCAGGTCTCTTGCCACTGGAACGGATATGGTTTCATAACACCCGCTCCAGTAATGCACGTGAATTTCATCACTTTATGCTCAAGTCTCCGAATTTCTGTGCACCAGTACAATGAATAAAAGGATCAGTGCATCTGGGCCAAAGAAAGCCCGAATCGGGGATCAGTGGCTCATTGGTTTGTGTTCACACTTTCTTTGTGTTTGTTGGGAGCAGTTTCAGGTTCCTGTTGGAGAAAGTTCGCGTGTTTTCGTTTCGGAAAATAAGCTCTGTCCCTTTCTGGAGTGCAGGATATATATATATATACATCTCGCTTTTTGCTGTTACAGCCATATCCTTTTATATGACCTTTTGGTTGAAATTTCCGTTGGTGGAAAACTTATGAGGAAAGGATGAGATCTCAGCCTTCACAGAAGCTGGGATTCTCTCATGCCACTCAATCCTTTTCAAGTCTCAGCCATTTGGTGTCAACAATCTGTTCTGGAGGTACTTCAAGACGGGACGATGCAGTATCTTATCACCTCAATACTGTCAGTGACGACGGGTGATGTTAAGGTTTAGAGTCTACTGCCTTAGGCCTGCTAACTCGATGGATGTTGCAAGCGTCGAGAAGCCACCATGCACTAATGTATCAGGCAAAGGCGTTGAAGGCGAAAGTCCCACAATTTACAGCAGATTCTGGAACACCTTTGCGGCAAATTCCCGTGGCCCTAGTTTGCAGCGGTAGCTCGGACTGACATGTTTTTCATGCTGCGATCAAATCTTGTTCCCTCTTATGAGTAAGTTTCACTGGTATGCTTGAGTTCAGCCCTTGTACTACAATCCTTGATGCCGTGACCCTTCGATGACTAACAGAGGCCAACATTTTACGTCAAATCTGCACCCAGACCAGATCATAACCATCAGCAGCGACCTTAGCCCACCCATGCTACTCAAATTACGCCAATTGTGTGTATTAACCGGTTACACGAATTCTTGGTTGGATCTTGACAAACACTGCCCATAGCATGACTTGTGCCCACCCAAGGAAAAATAATGTCACCCAAAACCCACCCAAAACCCATGGGCATGGGCACCCAACGTTGGGCTCTGATGACTAGATTATTGACATCACTATGAGAAACTCAGTTTCTAATCGTAGTTGCGGACTCCTTGTGACCAAGGTGTCTACTCAACAGTACTGCTTGTGATGTGTGTTTTGTCCAAGAAGTATTACTTATTACTATTATTACTATTCGAGCTTACTAAACTCATCTGGTATGGCATGAAACTTAGAGAACGGTTCAGTATTTGTGGTTATTGTTGGGGTTTCACGCGCTACGCAGTCACTGCTGCACCATCTGCAAGTTCTTTCTTTAAGCTATTCGATTTACTTATAGACGGAAAGATAAGCACAAGTTCCGTGATATTCTCATTGAGATGAACATGTTGAGCGAAGATGTGAACTCAATCTACTTTATACACAAATTCCAGAATCTGGTCCAAATCAATGACTGGAATCGAGAAAAATCTTAAATTGTATCATGAAATGGTTTAGCCGAACATCGTATTTCATTTAAATTTTTCATGTCAATTGTATCTGAGTTCATAATAATACGATATACCAAACAGTATCACAAATTAAGAACAAATAATTCTAGCATGTTCAAGAAAACATCACTTCAATATATACTGTTCTTGCCACATGATAATCATAACGGATACCTGCTAATCCAGATATGCAGTATTTAAAAGTTTGGTTTCATGTCAAACTAAATAAAGCAATGTCCAGTCATTCATTCACTACTTTGTGTTATCTTTCTCGAATAATGTTACATAATCAATGAGCATAGTACTTATATTGCTGTATAACAACTATAGACAATAGTGATACAGAATATCAGGTCTTATTTCAAATTGGTCACAAAAATAACTCCATGGGAAGAAATATAGTCAAATTTCGATGTCAAATCCAACTAATCAGTTACATTTGATAGGAATCTGTTTTTCTGATTTATTCTTTGTACAGTATAATTTTTACACATAAGGTCTAAGTGCTGTCAGTATAATTGAAATAAATCACAGTAAGAAATTGATGCCAAACTTCTTCACTATACAAGAACAAGCTTTCAAGAAACGATATGTGGCCTGGAAGATGCGTTCAGATCCAGCACAGGCGGGAAGTACAAAGTCGACCGCAGAGATGTCATTATCTGGCTCGAAGAGTCAATGGAGGAGGTGAATTCACGCATGGCACCACAGTCCCAGATTGCCCAGGCATTTAACACCTATGGACAAGACTTCCGATCTTCTGAGCAGTACAAATTTGCTGAATATTTGGCAAAACATGAAGAGAATGGAGTCTATCGCGCCCTACTCGGCAACCAACGAAGCTTTGACTTGGAATAAAGCGTTTGCGACTTGTTTATCTCAAATCTTAACAAAATAATCACAATTTCTGCTCGAAAAATGCCACTTTTAACATTAAGAATATCACTTTTTGAGTTTGGCGAAAATCATTCTTTTTGTTAAGGACGGTAAAGCAAACCCTTTTATCAACCACTGGGTCTAATCCGGCCACAAACTCCGCCAACGTAGGTCTGGTTTGATTTAATTTTCCATTTTTACAAATGTCTCTACATCACTCGCCATTTCGAGAGCAAAACTATATCAATAAGACACATTCGTTATACACGAATCATTCAGTTCATGATTCAATTATTATATAGCAAGTTTGAACCCACGCATCATATAATTTCATTCATTCCTTTCCAGTCCCAAAGCCTCGAGTAAGTTCGACAATTCTGACACACACCAAAGCACAGTTTGATTTGATCCACGGAATATGCTTGAACCGGAATTGGATTTAGCTTGAACATGCTTCTAAGGTAACGAATTTGGCTCGATTGTGGACGAGATCGGGGAAGAAGAGTGCCTCCACGGCATCGGCACTTTGGACTTGGCTATGAGTCCACGAGAGAAGCATCATACGGAGGAACTTGCTGATCATGAATCGGAATTGGCAAGGTCCAGATCTCTCCATCGCTCGGCAGTCTGCCAAAGCTTGTAATTGCGCTTCTGATGCCCGAGCACGTCGAGATGGTTAGTCGGTCACAGGAGTCAGGAGGATCGCCCGACGAGCTCGGTGGTTACAGGCTCAGATGAAAAGCATGACTCGAGGAAAATCGGGAGTTGGTTTGGGTCGAATCGAACACGAATTTGGCCGGACCGATGAAGCGAAGCCGAAGCCGAGGCCGTGCTCCGAGCCCATGAATAAGATGGAGAAGGTGGGTGAGTTGTGCAGAAGCCCAATGCGCCCTTGTGTCGGAGAGCGAGTGGCCTGAGATTGTGAATCCTGTCATCCGTGCAGCGATTGGCTTGCAGTTTGTCGTGCAGTTTGATCTGCTCCCCTCCATGTTCAGAGTCCAAAGCTTGCTCCTCAGGACTCCCCGATGGATGAGCCAGAGACTCTCGGACCGGTGTCGGGATGTGGAGTCTCAGCTGCAGAATTCTAGCTCGAGTGTCCGCCCTAAATTTTGCCAGGCCTCCAAGGCATCGCCGAAGGCGCACTCGGCTGGATTCGCGGCTCAAGGATTGCTGAATGTGCGTGAAAGCATTCGACGATTGCAGGCGTCTGGTGGGCGAGGTTCTCACTCCTTCAATAGCGCAATGGAGGCCTCCAGTGCTGTACCTTCTGAGCTCGCGAAAGGGTTGTGGGAGATGAGTCAAAAGGAAGCTTACTGTGCGCTCTACCATCCGTTTGTTGTCTCCTTGGCCGCGGGCTCATTGCCTCTGGAGTCATTCGGGAACTACATCGCTCAAGATGTTTATTATCTAGCAGCTTTCGCGGAGGCTTACGGCTTGGCAATCGACAACACGGACCAGCCAGAAGCCAAAGATGTCCTTGGACGACTCCAGCGCCATGTCCAGGAAGAGCTCGATCAAGTCCATATCTCCGCATTGCAGAGTTTCGGACTGGAGTTACCAGATTCAGTTTTGCCGAATGCTGCTACTGCAGATTACACGAATTTTCTGCTCGCTGTCGCTAAGGGAGAATTTAAGGTTCCAGAGGGTCCTCGAGGAGGAGGCGATGATGGACTGGAGGGCAGCGAGAGCGAGTCGAAGAGGAAAAGAAAGCTGGCAGCGTACACAATCGGGGCCTTGACTCCTTGCATGCGTTTGTATGCTTTTTTGGGACAAGAAATAATGAGGGCATCCTCCTCTGGGCTTGGCTCGAACCCATATGCAAAGTGGGTTGAAACCTACGCATCTGCTGATTTCGAAAATGCCAGTCGAGAAAGTGAGGAGCTACTGCAAAGTTTGGCCTCGCCCTTTTCCGGAGAGACGGATCGGAAGAATATGAGAAGCCTATATGCCCGGGCCATGGAGCTGGAAGTCGATTTCTTTGCTGCACAACCTGTTTCCAGCAAGTCGATTGTGCCACTGATCAGATCGGCCAGAGCTGCCAACACTTACTTTGTCCTTGTATCTGACTTCGATCTAACCTGCACAGTTGAGGATTCCTGCCCAGTGCTGGCGCGATCAGTGTTATCTGCTGGTGACAAAGCAGAGGTGCCGCACCTGGAGGCTAAGTGGCAAGCTCTGGGAGACCAATACTCGCTGGAACACAAGGAGCTGTTGGGTCTCCTGCTGCCTCCTCCTCAGCAACCGTCGAAGGAGTTCAATCTGCAAGGCCTTCGTCAGGTTTTGCATGAGTTGTCGGACTTCGAGCGCGAAGCCAATGCCAGGGTTGTCGGGTCGGACTTTCTGGCAGGCCTGAGCAGGGAAGCAGTGAAACAAGCAGGCAGCAGAGTAGCCATGCGTGAGGGGTGTAGACACCTATTGACAAGGGTGGCCCTGGAGGGCAGGAGTCTGCGGCAGAATTTGGAGTTCCACATTCTGTCTGTCTGCTGGAGCCGATCATTCATCGAAGGCACTTTATCCAGTAACGCTCTGGAGTTTGCAAACATCCATTGTAACGAGCTGCAGTTTGATGACCTGCATGTCAGCGATGGTAACATCGACAGGAGGATAGAATCGGCTGTGGACAAGGAAAAGGTACTGGAGAAGATTCTGAGTCAAGCTGAGCAAAACGCTAACCAGAATCGAGACTCTCTTCTCATTTACGTCGGAGACAGTGTGACGGATCTCCTCTGTTTGCTGCGGGCAGACGTGGGGATTGTCATAGGTGAGAGCTCGAGCCTCGAAAGGATGGCCGCAGCATTTGGAATTAAAATGCTCCCTTTGTACACTGGTCTCCTGGAGAGGGAACAAAAATCGAATCATGGTGACGGTGAGAACTCGAGGAGCTTCTGGCCGAAGATGGACGGTGTCTTGTATCGAGTTTCCTGTTGGAATGAGTTGAATGCCTTTTTGCTGGGCAGCTGAGGCCTCATTACGGTGCGTAATTCATCGCACTTTCCTTGCAGCTATCAGACCAGGGCTGCTCGGTAACCAGTTTCCTGCGTTGCCTACGCTTGATCATCCTCCTTCCTACAGGTTTATCCCGACGTGCTGGAAAGAGATGGAATCGAAGCGCGATAACCTCAGGCAAAGAAGTCTGTCGTAGAGTGCAGAGAGTTTGTTCCAGATATGGCAAATAAAAGAAAACAAAATTTCAGATCTCATCCCTGTTTCTGTCAATATCCTTGTGGCTGGCTTTGCTGCCCAAAAGCTTACCAAGTCACGTTGAGAATCAGCCGATTCGGTGGTTAATAAGGATGAAACTTCCACATTCGTGACACGAGACTGTCTCGCAGCCGAGTTGCGTTGCCACCTTGATATTAGTAGACTCTCCTCGAGATGAAAAGATCTCAAGGTGTATTTCCTGCAGCATGAACTGTACTGGTAGAAAGGCGTCACTCAGAACATTGAACGAGTTCATGCTTAAACTGACCCTATAGAGACTGAACCTGGAGGATATCCAGCGGGCATATATTCATCGTATCGAACCCGTACATACTTCGGTATGCGGGCGACGACAAGGTTACAAAGCTCTCAGCTCAAATGAAATCGAAGAGTCCGATGGCCATTTTCAATGAACAGGAAACAGTCCACTGAGAAGTTGTGGTTCACCTGATTTTGCAAACTCTTGATCTACTGTTCTTGGACTGGTTCAATCTGCTTCGTGATTTCGTTTTTCATCTCTAAGAGTGGAAGCTGAATAAAATTCGAGATTTTCCGGACGAGACCGTGAAGGAACAAAGGAAGAATCAGTCGATTGTCATTAAAAGGCATTGAGTTTCCACAGATGTGAACTCGAAGTTCGTAACACGCATGTCATTACCATTACCATTGTGGTATGGACGGCATGGTTCGGCAGGCATCAAAATACTGGCAGCGACAAGTCGGTATTCTTGAGTGGAATGCAACAGCAGCTGCGGCTCCAGGTTCGTGAACTTGGTGCTGGCAATTGCGGAGGCATCTGTACTCGAGCAGGAACAAATGTGCAACCGTATCTCCTGACTCACAGTTGTTGCCATATTGTAGCTGGGAGGAGGGATGCTCAAATTGTAGCTGCATTGTCATGGTCGATGACGTGATGAATAAAAATGTTCGGAGTCCAAGCTTTCTGCTAAATGTCCATTTGCTTTTCAGTTTAACGGAAAGCAAAATCTTAACGACCAAATTCAGAAATAAATTAGACCATGAGAAAGAAAGCCAGCGTTTTGTGACGAGCATTCTGGATAAACTGACACGGTACCTAAACTTCTGAATAATGCGATTCATGAAGAATTCGAAACTATTGCTATCATCTCTGCGTGGTTTATGAAGTTCAGATTTGAGATCCCCGGAGATGATTCGGTGGTTCCTGTCAACTAGATTGTACCTGAAAACCAACAGTGTGAATGTCAACTAGGTGAAAACCAACAGTGTGAATGTGTAGCAATTGCATGACATCAGAACAAACTCAGTAATTTACTTTTCACAACATCCTTGCCATACACTGAGAGTCAAACTAATGAGTGATTTTGGTATCTAAGTTAAATTTTGCTACTGGGCTTGAGTTGCGAAGGGTGAACTAGGCTTCCCGGCTGAAATAATCATCTGGGATCACGGTTGGCTCGAAGTGCTTGTTCAAAAAGCAGAGGGGGCCGTGGCGTAATTATGTTGGAACTCTGTAATTGAGTCAAAGTCCTCTGCATTGTGCTTGCTAGCCAAGGTCCCACAAAAAAAGTGTACCTACCACCATCTTCACTCTTTCTAGTGAAGTGAACTGGACTAGTTTCAGTACAAAGTGAAAATGAGTATTTTAAACAATTTACAGAGTGAAAAATAATATTCTTAACAGTTTTTAGTTGAGGTTTGACAACTTATATAGTATGTTTGGGGAACTTATGGGGCTTTGAGAACCAAAATTTATTGTTTTCAGTTTCCAGAATACCTTGCACTGAAAGTCAATGCTAGCTGCTATGTAGGATAGCGCTTGGATCATCAAAAAAAGATTGCAAGATTATATCCACCCCTAATCTTGTGTGAGCATAAGTGTTTCTTACTGATAAATTGAATTTGATCATTGTATATTTTCAGGATCAAATAACTTTGAGCGATTTAAACAGTGAGAGTACACTACAAAGTAACCAAATACCCTGTAAAAAAAGGGAAAAACATTTCAAGTAATTTCCGAAAAGAGCTGCTTGTAATTTTTGTTGGGATAACATATATCTTTCAAACATTTGGCTGCATTCCTACGTGAATGAGGGATGAAGTTGGGAGTATGTCATTATAAGGTATTATCAAGTGATCACTACTTCATCCGTTTAGTATTAGTTCACTTTGAATGGAATGTGCATCAGGAGTTTTGGTGTGTGTAGGTATGTGAATATACACCTTAAAAAGTTACTTACAACTCTTGCTGAGATAACCTTTCTGTTTCAATTTTAGTTACATCCACTTTTTAATCTCATTAGTAGAGTTGTACTATTGAAGTATAATTTACTTGCATTATTCTTGATGATGCATCTATATCAAACAGATAAACAATAAAAGCGCAAAAAAACAAAAACAACTGAAAAAGCTTAAGAATTGTGAAGTGAAAATCTCGAAAGCAGTTCAAAAATCCTAAAGAAAATGTAATATTGTAAATTTTATTAAATAACAACTTGTTCGAAACAATTCATTAGGGCCTGTTTATGACTAGGCAATTTCAGATAGGAAGTATCATCAAATAAAGACACATTGTACACCAAAATGACAAGGATGCTATTGTATACAATCCCAACTTTAACAATTCATTAGGGCCTGTTTATGACTAGGCAATTTCAGATAGGAAGTATCATCAAATAAAGACACATTGTACACCAAAATGACAAGGATGCTATTGTATACAATCCCAACTTTAACGGACAATTTCCTTGGGACCTTACCTAGCATCTGGAACCCCTGGACTCACGAGCTTGTCTTCACTTGGTGAGATCCCTTGTGAATTCAAGTTTTGATGATTGATGGAGTTCACATAAACTGAGATCCCTTGTGAATTCAAGTTTTGATGATTGTTGGAGTTCATATAAACTGAGATCTCTTGTGAATTCAAGTTTTGATGATTGTTGGAGTTCACATAAACTGGAACAGAATATACTTTCAAGATTCAGTCTATTCAAAATACTAAAAGCTTAGGTGGATTGTTAATATTGTTCAATTTTTTCAAAACATGTTTTACTATTAAGCTCATGCATTACGGCGGGTTACAAACACCCGACATAAACGAAACAAAGAGATGAGAATGATAATTGTGACGGAAGTTCTATATCGGGAAAGCAAGGCAATCAGTAGGAAAAGCTATTGGATCTTATCGTTGAGGCTGTGGAGTGCAATAATTTGATGCTGTCCACTTCTATCAACCATCAGCCATTACTCCGCACCAGGAAGAGCAAAGCTTCAGTGCAGAGCATAAACACAGATATGAAAGTATTACAGCTACCACAAGCCTTCTGTTGTCAACGTGCTTCAGTATTCTCAGGTCTTCAGTCACATGGGTCCTGACACAGCCTTTAATTGTCCTGACAAACTGTGCGAAAATGACCAGAGTTTTATGCAAATTACACGATGACTGATCAGACCAAAGGGAAAAAAGTGGTGCAGCCTCTCCGTGATATTTATGGACTTTTGCATCGGATATCGCTGCCACCTCACTTTCTCGAATACAGCAAAGGTACGAAATCATGGTGTCTCTGGTTTCAGAAAGTCCAGTCAAACCTTGACTACCAGCGGAGCTATCGTGGCAGGACCGAGAGGAACTGCCGAGATAAATCGAATGACGAGAATTTATCTTCACAGAACTACCATCCCTGCTCTACCCAAGCCCGAAATTCCCATGATCAGGTTCACCATTAATGGACACCACGTCGGTAGGAGAATTCTAACATTCTCCTCCTATCCCTAGTCATGACAGGAAAACATCCATTGTCATCAGATGTATTCAACTCCGAGAGTGGCAAGAGTCATAGCTTTCACATCTCTCTGGATGATTTTGCTAGAAACTAGGTTTTTAAGGGATATCATATTGTACAATCGACCAAGAAGTCTATCGTTTCTGTTAATGTCCTCAAGATTTTGCAGCTTCGTCCGACCTTGCCCTCGAATTTGCATTTGTTCTGTAACACTCCTTCAGGGAATTGACCGTCTATGACGGCTGATGAATCACAGGAAGAATTAGCAAGAGGTCTGAGGCTAGATCTGAGACCTAAGTACATACAAATCCAAGACTATTATGAAGCAGTGTGAGAGCAACTCTGATAATTATTGTTTTCAAGTGGAATGAAAAGTTAAGTTGTAAGTTTGTAAGGCATATACGATTTGTGAATGTATTCATGACCAAATCATACTACTTTCAATTCTGGGAACCGAACCATTCTCAAGCAGTATAAGGTGGACAGCTACATAAGTTCTTTAGATCTGTACAGAATCAGCTGTGTGGATGTACAAAGTACAGGAACCTCTGAGCCTCCCGAGAGTGGTGTATCGGCCAGGATGGAGGTCCTTCTCGAGAATAGGAATGGTTGGGATGATGGAGGTGCGCTAGAAGATGAGTCACAGGGGCTTGGAGGCTCGAGGAGGCATCAGCAGCAGCAGGGGGAGGAGGAAAAGGCTGGGAGACAGTCCAAACAGGAAGTCCAAACCTTCCGAATCGTAGAGAGAGCATAATCAACCACTGTTGGGGATCTGGATGCCGGCCAAACCCGGGAGAGCAAACAGGCGGAAGGGGAGGATGAGAGGACGTTTTAGCGATGGCGGATGTATTATGGATACACTATGGCTTAGGATATGGAGCAAATTTCGTGAAGTTTTCGGTTGGAGAGGAATTTGTTACCACAATCTGCTGATGTTGTTAAAGACATGGCATTGTCCCTACTTACTGGGAGCCAGCTGTGGGAACCCAGGGGTTTTGTTTTGATGCAACATCCGACATCATAAACTCCAAACTGGTCCAACAGAGCTGCCGGAGCTGCACTGTGCGACTAGTTCTGAGATTATGAAGCCAGCCCCTCCTAACTCTCTCTTCTATCTTCCGTCTTGACTTGAAAATAGCACACGATGATGTAGAAGCCAAAAGCATCCGAGTAGAAGCGACTCCTCAAGTCAGCAAGAGCGAAACCCAAACGTGAAAAGGTTGTGGTTCTGAGAAGAATGCTCCCGCTGAATAGCTGCTTTCAAGGGCAGCCTGAATATATTGACAACGGCACCTCGGTCACAGATGAGAAATCGAGTGCGACTCATCTTCTTTTATAGACTTTAGATTTACCGACGGAGCAATCGGAGTAGGTCAAATGTACTTCGATAACTGTTAATCAGCTGCCATCCCACTGAAATCGCTGCACTGAAGTAGCTCTGAGTAGAGTGAAATCGGTTAGCTGCTAGAAACAATGGCTGCAACTTTAGAGAGATGGAACACTTACTGGAAGAAATGCTCAGCACTTGATGCGTATGATCCACAACGCCACCCTGCTTGATTTCCTCGAGCAACACCAACGTGGCTTGAAGCCCCATATCCGCAGGTGACTGTGGTTCACGTGCATCTGCATCTACAGCACCTTCTCGATGTAGAGGAGTTGCAGCTCCTCCCTCTCTCCATCGGCAGGCATCTGAATAATTTGAAATTTCTCTCATGGTTGGAGGCTAAACCCCGGAACGGCCATGCGAAGGACCTTGAAGTTTGAATCTCCTCTGGTCACGCCCAGAATGTCAAGCTTTTGGGAGAACCCTGAGCCATGTGGAAATGCCGACCCGTTCATGGCGAAGGTGATTGACTGCACCGGAGCTGCTGACTGACAGAGCGAGGCGTCAGCTCTGCGTCTCACTGTATCGGTTAAGTTGAATGATTGAAAGTATGTAAGAAGAGTGCGATCTCGATGAGCGGACGATCTTGGGTCTCGTCCTGTGCTCTGGAATGAAAATGGAGGAAGAAAGCAAGCGTTTTGTGACCCGGCTTTCTGGAGTGTTTTTCTACTCTAGTACAGGGATAGTCTTAGATGAAACTGACACCGGACGCGTTCCGCAACCGTTTGAGAACTAGTGCTAACTTGCTCTGAAGACTGAACCAGGAACAGTTTGCCCTCACAATGGATTCAAGGACTCAAGGCTTCGATCACACAGTTCAGGCTCTCACCATCACCCATTTCACTATCCACATGTCGATCGGCCGCCGTCGTTCATGGACAATGAATTAAAGAGAGCACAAGCAACGCACAACAATGAATAGGGAATTTCAGTTGTCAAAAGCACAGTGCAGGCAAGCAGTTGGCTGGATATCAGAAGAAGCTTTCACCATGTGATTCGTGATGGTGGTTGTTAGTCGATATCTAACACGGGGTGGATCGATATTCTCTGCCAAAGTATTCGAGCTGGGCCTTCGTGTGGAGCACATGGACGCGACAGTTTTCATTTTACAGCGAATACGACACTTCCATGATTCGTCTATCATTCCCGCTGAAAAAATACTGTTTGACTGTTGTAAACAGTATTTCTTCTCCCCAAGTTAGCCTGTAGATGCAGAGTGTATGTTCCATCTGAAGACTGGAACGGAACTTCCATGGCCGCTTTTGAGAACCCCCCAGGTGTAAGACTTGTGCAGGTGGCGCACCAACCTCATGGGACCTCAGGCTCTTGAACCATAGTGTAAATGCGTAGTAGTTGCATGACATGGGAAAAAATTAAGTAGCTTCCTTTGCACAACATCCTTGCAATAGACTGCGGTATAAAACTAATGAGTGGTGGTACTACTCTGGCCTCCAATTGATGTGAAGAAGTCAAAGAAATAACGCGGCTTCTGGGCTGAAATAGTCCACTGAGTTTAGGGTTGTCTTGAAATGCGTGGTCAAAAAGCAGAGTGCGGCCTTTGCGTAATTATGATCAAAGCTAGTCAAGGTCCTACCAAAAGAAGTGTACATCCCACATCTTCACTGTTCCAAAGTGAACTGGACTAATTTCAGTACAAAGTCAAGATGAGTATTTTAAATAAATGTACAAGAGTGAAAAATATTGTGAACTTTTTTTAGTTGACAGTAGACAATTTATATAATATGAAATAATTTCTGAAGATCTGAGGACCAAGAAATATTCTTGTCCATTTCCCAAATACTTTAATCTAAGAATCAATGCTAGCAGCTATGTAGGAAAGCGCTTGGGTCATCAAAAAGAGAGTGCAAGATTTTTTCCACCTCAAATTTTGTGTGAGCAAAAGTGTTTCTTATTGATACATCGACGTCATCATTAGAAACTTGCAGAATCAGATCACTTTGGGCGGTGTCAAGGATTAGAATACACAAAGAAGTGACCAGATTCCCTGGAAAAAAGAGTAGAAAAAAATTTCAAGTAATTTCAGACAAAAGCTTATTTTTTTGAGATAACACTTACTTCTCTAATATTTGAATGCATTCAGACTTGCATAAAGGATGAAGGTAGGAGTATGTCATCATAAGTAATTATTAAGTGATCACTACTTCATCCCTTCAGGACTAGTTGAACTTGAATGGAATGTGCATCAAGAATTTTGATGTGTGTAGGTGTGTTAATACACACCTAAAAAAGTCACTTACAACGCTTGTTTCAATTTTAGCTACATCCACTACTTAATCTCATTACTACAGTTGTACTATTGAATTATAATTTATCTGCATTATTCTTGATGATGCATCTATATTAAACAGATAAACAATGAAAGCGCCAAAGGAAAAAAAACTACTGAAAAAGCTGAAAAATTGTAAAAGCAGTTCAGAAATTCTAAAAAAGATGTAATACTGTAAATTTTATTGAATAATAACTTGTTCCAAACAACTCATCAGAGCCTGTTTAAGACTTAACACTTTCAGATCGGAAGTATCATCAAATAAAGATGGAGATTACACTGCACATATGATAGAAGTTATTTCATCACAACTTCCAATTTGTAACAAAAATGTATTTGAATACGCTTAAAAAAAAGAGGGAGCAACAAAGACATGACATAGCACGTTTCCGTTTCAACAATTTTATCAAGTGAGCAATGTGCTTTAGATTTTTCATTTGAGATGTTTTGATTCATGATACTAGCACACTAGTGCAAAAGTGGCAGTATGACTTGTTTCATTTTAGTCAATACATCAAATATTTGAGTTTAGATGTACGGTTACATCAGATCTTCATCTGAAGTCACGACTCATTGTTATCCAGCTTTTAGCATCATAAGTATGTTTAAGTCATGTATACAGCAAAGTTTCTCTTCACTTGCAAGCAATGTCTAGAAATATAACTTCAGCAAGTATCATGGTTTTATTGTCTTCTATACGACGAGATAAACAAGCAAAAGGCTCGTAGCATGGACGAAATAAGATTTCAGTTTCATGTTTGAAGTGTAAAGACCTCCAGACTCTGAAACTTGAATTGTGCTTGAGTTCACATAATTGACAGCTGAGCTAGAAGAACAATCATATCAGCAATCCAAAACCTCAAGTACTCTTCTACTTCGTTCAAAGTTTTTCTACACTAAGTTTAAAAAACTCCCAAAAAGCTGATCACTTTGTTCTGAACCTACAAGTTACGTAGACAACTGTACCGATATTCAAAGCAAGAAAAAGCTCGACTCTTTTAGTTGCACAAACTTATACAAACTGCCATATTGCCAGATGTCACGGATCTTAGTTTCTTTCCATGCTTCATGCTCTTTCTTTCTTGCATAATGCTCTTTTTGGGCAACTCCGGGTCAGACGGATTTTATCTCAGTTTTGGGAACTTTAGGGTCTACGGACCCGACTTTCTGACAACCAAGCAAGCATGTAGAAGCCGTCACTGTAGAGGTAGCAAAGTTCCATCTAAAGTAATGTACTGGAATCTAAACTAAAAGTTACTAAAACTAAAACTAAATAGCAGGAGGGATAGCTCAGTTGGAAGAGCTCTCCTCGGTGACCTGAAGGTTGCGTGTTCGATCCGTGCTTCCTATATTGCTTTTGATCCACGCTCAAGCTTTTGCTGGAAATATCTACATCGCTTTTGGAAATTCCTCATAAATTCAAACTGTATTATATGTAATCCAAACAATGATAACATATTGTGGCGACAAAATTTTAGACGGCAAAGTTTAGGGTTTTTGAAGATATGGTCACATCGATATCCTCCAGCTCGTCGATGTTTCAAAGTCGCTTTTGGGTGCTAGTGTTAGTGCTATGAGTAGCTCGTGCTTGTCCTTTTCTTGTTATTTCAGGTGCTTCTTCCAAGTGTGGTGACAGCATGGAGGCAAGATGGATTGTGCAGGACCCACCGTGGGATGGCCCTTTCAATTCATTAATCTTGAATTGGTCGAATGGGACGGCCTACATCAAAAGCTCGAGGCTTAACGATTTTATTTTGGAAGAGGCATCTTGTTATAGTGATGCGAAGACGGAATTTGTGACACGCTGCTCATACAAGGGTGGAAGGGTAGGCACCATTGGAAATCGTATACAATGTACTATTGCAAGTACGGTATTCTAGAAACGGGTAAAAAGAGTATGCTTAGCTCAAATTTCAAGATCCATGAACAAAGACAAAATTTGATCCGGGTAGCAGGGATTGATTAGATCATGATTCTCATCACAAGGACTGTCAGTGCAGTTTAGTGCCATTAAACTACTGCCTAATGATCACATTGCATCAGGAACCACGAAGTTGCTATACAAGTATAGAAGACACGTAAATGCTGCAAGTGTAGCTTGTCATGGCACAACGTGTCCGGATAGTGTTGGCTTGTCATCTCAAATGACACACAATTTATCCTCCGAGTGCAGCTAACGGCATATTTGTAATATTTTCAATGTATATGTTTATTATTCACAGTTTATTGTCCGTCATATTTTTAATATGCACAATAAGTTTGTTGTTATTACAGTTTGTAAAACTTTGACGTTAAGCAAGCACGTTGTCTAATATTTTCTAGGTTTTTTCGCTAGGGAGTGGTTTGAATGCGAGTTAAGAAGAGGTTTAGCTCCACAAATTCTCATGCGTGCTGCAAAAGCAATGTTTGAAAATCATCAGAGTTTAGGCTATGTGCAAGGGACTCCTCTTAGAGATCATTATATCACATATGCTGATGTGTATAATATGTCGTGCGAATACATATCGCCATACACTCTACATCGCTGACATGCTACTCACATACACATACGAACACACATATACACACATAAGGCGCGAGAGAGTACACACTCAAATGTCACAACTAAAATGGACGGGAGATTCCCCACTGGAATTCCCGTCGGTCAATTACCCTACTGGCAACAAACCGTCACCGTCACAAACATGAGTCAAGCCTAACCCACTCCACACTCGGAGAATCCAGGTCGACGCAAAGGGGAAAGTCACACTACGCTCCCAACGCTTCCAGGCTCGACTCGAAGAACTAACGTTCTTCGAGCCGTACCCGACTCTATACCCCTCGTGACCCGAACCCTATTTCCACGTTTAAATATAGTAAGTGCCCAAACTGCTTGAGCCGACTCGTAACTACATGACAGCTGTCGTGCGAATACATATCGCCATACACTCTACATCGCCGACATGCTACTCACATACACATACGAACACACATATACACACATAAGGCGCGAGAGAGTACACACTCAAATGTCACAACTCGCCCCCCTAGCTGGCGGTCAGGTCCCTTCGACTCCCAGGTAGCCCTATCTACAACTACATGCTATACACCTTCGTGGGTGCGCGAACCAGTAGGCCAGGTGCTATGTCGCCCCATCGTTAGTCGCCTATCTGCAATTCATAACATGTGAAGATCAAGTCACTTACCCCTATGAAGTACATCGAGGACAAACCCTATCGTCCAGCCAGAATAACATCGATAGGCGGAGTTAGGCACGACATGTGCCATCCCCTAGAGCACCTATCACACACCAACATACGGGCCGCCTGACCAGCTGACCCACATAGCATGCACCTCAAGCCAGCACGTACTATCGCTAAGCTTGGGTCCATAGTGCCATCTACGTTTGGGAGGTGGCATGGCGCACAATTGCGCACATGATCCTTCCAAACAACGCCATCATGACCCTCCAACATGAGAATTCCTGAAAGTAACACCTCTCGCATTCGCAAGATTGTGTGTCCCGCCGTCACATCCAATGTCGTCGGTGCAATCTGCTGTAGATAGACGTAGTCTCCCACATGGAATCTACGAATCGATGGTCGATAACCTCCTCCCCGAATGGTTGCATATCGCAACGTATCTCTATGTTGAGCAATCGCAAGATTCTCAAACGCTGCAGGCATAACTCTCCGAAAGAGCTCTGCACGCTGAGAACATACTCTCACTCACATATTCGGGTCATCAAGGTTCACCACCTCGCTAGACTCACGACGAATCGATGTTGGCAAGTCTGGATCTCGGCCGTACAATAAAAAATATGGTGAGAAGGAAGCCAAGGATGCCTGCCGACTGAACCGATATCCCATGGCCAACCACGGTAATTGGATATCCCAGTCCCCAAGATGACCTTTCTGCAGGCCATACTTGCGCAACGCCCTCTTCACCGTCTGTACAACACGTTCAGCGAAACCATCCGCCTGTGGATGATCTCGCGACGTGGTCCGATGATCAATCAGTGCCTTGTCGCACAAGACCTGAAACTCACCCTGAAACTTCGTTCCCTGATCGGTCAACACCTTAGCTGGTGCATCATAGTGACTAAGCACTCTGTCAAGGAAAGCATACGCTACTCCCTCACTTGCCTTGTCAGGTAATGCCACCAACTCAATCCACTTGGGGAAATGCTCCATCATCACCAACACATACCGATGATGTCGTACAGTCAAAGGTAGTGTAGTAGTCTAGCAAAGTCCAAACTCCAACGGTAACCCAATCTCATGATGGGTATGGATGTAACACTTGTGTCGGGGCATTGAATGATGCCCTCACTCGATCACAAACCATGCAACGTGATACCAACTGCTGTACCTAAGTATGCATACCACGCCACCAATACTGACCAAGGAGTAAGCTGTATGTACGCTTCACTCCAAAATGTCCCAACTCCTCATGAGCATGCTTCACAATGCGTGCTCTCTGGGTTGGATGTGGTACTACTCGTACCCTACCGTCCTCCCACACTCGGAGAACATGTGATCCCTCCAATCGGTACCTCTTGGCGCGTTGGAGAACACGATCTCGCTCCTTGGCACCCATTGTGCCTGGCACCATGCTGGTCCGTAGGAACTCCAACACCAATGCATCATCGTGAACATCACGCTGATCCACACCACCATCCTCAACCTCAGGATCTGAAGATTGACCATCTACTCTCTGACTAGAGTAAGATGTCAGATGATCCTCTCTGCTGGAGTTCCCACGTAACCAACACATGAAGGCAGATGCATGCCAACCAGGCACCATCTCCTCGTCAACCTCACCATGCCATCTAGCTCAAGTGTCATCGTCCTGACTAGTGCATGGGTTTCGACTCAAACCATCGGCATCTAGGTTCGCAACTCCAGGTCTATGCACTACCTGAAAGTTGTACTCCTGTAAGATGAGAGCCTACCGTGCAAGCTTCCATGTAAGCTTGTCGGACTCCATCAACCACTTGAGCGGTTGATGATTAGTAACAAGGGTGAATTGCGTACCAAACAAGTAACACCTGAAGTGTGCCACAGCCCACACCGCTGCCAAGCACTCTCCCTCGTTTAAACTATACCGTGACTCCGCTGCATTGTTCGAACGACTAGCGTACGCAACCACAAACTCGTTGCCCTCATCATCACGCTGCGTCAACACCGCTCCAAGTCCCAACATACTCCAATCAGTGTGCAATTGGTATGGACTACCTCTGATAGGTCTCCTCAAGATGAGAGCGGCCACCAACCTGGCCTTGAGCTCAACAAAAGCTCTCTCCTGCTCATCTCCCCATTGCCACTCCGGATCTGACTTAAGCAACTAGTTCAAAGGCTTGGCTATAGCACTGAACCCCTTCACATACCTCCGGTAGTAGTTTGCTAAACCCATGAATGCACGAACTCTACTCACATCCGTGGGACGAGGGATGCGTGCAATAGCCTCCACCTTTGCTTGCTGAACTCCTAAACCACCTGGGTATATCACATGACCCAAGTACTCAACCTTCTCCTGGAAGAACTTACACTTCCCAGGATGTAACCTCAAACCATGAGCCCTCAATGGCTCAAACACAATCTGCAAGTGTATCTGGTGTTGCTCCACAGTGTCACTTAACACCAAGATATCATCAATGTAACATCTGACAAAATCTAGCCCCGCCAGGATTCTGTCCATAACCCTCTAAAACTCGGTAGGTGCATTCTTCAACCCAAAGGGTAAGAATCGCCACTGATACAAACAATCCTTGCCGTGGGAGTTGACACCCCAAAACACTGTCTTGGTTTTGTCCTCCTCCCGAATTGGCAACTGATGGTATCCTGCCCGAAGATCCAAAGTACTAAAAATCCTCGCATGTCCCACCACATCAAAGATCTCCTCAGGTGTAGGCATGGCATACTTATCGGACTTTGGCTGCCGATTGATAGGACGGTAGTCTCCACACATGCGCATATCCGTGTAGTTGCCATGTAGATCCTTCTTCACCAGCATGATAGTGGCTGACGCATACTCACCATGCGATAACTCCACTAGTCCAGCCTCTTGTAGATCCAACGTCCTACTCCGAATCAAATCTCTCTCCATCTCACTGTATCGATAAGGACGACGGAAGATTGGCGTATTACTAGCCAATTCTATCCGTATACCGGATCCAATCAACGCACCCAACTCCTTCATACTGAAGGCAAAACAACTCCTATAGTCTCGTAGGAATTGTGTCAATTGTCGCTCTCCTCCTGTGATCTGGGAACCAATCAATGGCTCCCATTCCTCCTCCATAGGCACACTAGAGGGAGGCGACACTGTCAATGGTTGCTACGCTACACACTGCAAAGAAGGGTTCTCCGTACCCTCCTTCGTAGCCACCTCCACATGAGAATCCTCTCCAACTGCATGGGCTGCAACTTTGGCAAGTCCTTACGTCACGTCCCATAAACTCCAAGGATGACGAATATCTCGCCTATCGCCCCCAGCCATTGCCACTACCGTCCCGGTAGGCAATGAGCTAATAAGTGGTGTAAGTGGTGAGCTTGAGTTTGGCCGAGCAACGCCGTTTGCGCGCAGATTTGATGGTCAACCATCAAATCTGCGCGCAAACGGCGTTGCTCGGCCAAACTCAAGCTCACAATCCACGTCAAGTCATTTAGGTCCATAGCCTGACCCAAAACCTGACGACGCGACGCCTCTGAAACTAAAGAAGCCGCGGTCACACCAGTAAGAAACCCCATCGCACGCTCTCTTTCATCAGCGTTGGGCTCCACCAACTGATGTAAGGTACTGTCCCACAGTAGTCCAGGTCCACCATCACGATATGCATGTGATGCCGGATAACTGACTAACGTAGGTAAAACCATCCGAGGCTGACCTACGCTATTCACCTTCGCCATAGATGACCTGTCAGCAACTCTCACTACCTGAGATTGTCGGAAAACATCCAAGATACTGTCAACGGTGAGTGTAGGATCACGCTGCACAGAATCATAGGCATGACGCAATATCTCACGTGGCAAAAGGTTGGTCCACCATAAACGTGCATGATGAGCCCGTGATCCAACCCTCGCAGCATCCAACAGTACTGCTGATCCAATCCATGCTCGGACTTGATGAACACTCGCCATCAACTGGGCACGAGTGTCACCCAACAATGGTACGTTCTTCAAAATGTATGCTGGAGAACGCATCTGCTGCACTTGGAGATGACGTAACACTCACATCATCTTCCAAAACATCCGAGATCTGGGATCATGCAACCCTGTCCCATGTCCAGCGCGTGTGTGTCCCTGACATGGCCAGCCCGCGATCACCATATCAATATGGCCAACGCGGTCAAGGTCTGGCGCCCCCAGCAACAAAATGTCTGAAGGCAACGCCTTCTGGAATCCTCGGACAGTTGATCGCGGCATAACGAAGGAAAACGCCGCATCAACTGTGCAACATGTCGTGAAGAGACTCGACGTGCAGTCTCGTCCTTCTCCACATACAAGTATCTCCGTACGAGAATACCTCACTGCAACACCGCAGCCAAACCTGTGCTGATCCCACCAAAAAGATCCAGCAAACAAACACCCTCTGAGGAATACTCCCATGCAAAAGGTGTAGTAACCAATGGAAACAATGCGCTAGAACCACTAACTAGCCGATCAGCTGAAGCTTTGTCTGGCTCTGCTGGTAAAGAGGCTTCACTCCAAGCCTTTTTCACCAACCTATCAGCCTCCAACTGTAGTGCCTGGCACGAACTCCACAGTGGAACATCTAAGGGTGAAGTCACCGCCGCTGTGAAACTCACAACCTCCTTCACATCCTCGTAGAGTGAGGTATCGTCGGCAGACATGTTCCTCTCCAACAAGTCATCGGGCCAGGTAAGCACTCCGCTAAAACCCGCAACAGATGCCAAGACCGCTGATGAAGATCCAAGAGGTCGATCCCAAGAAATAAATCTCACTGGTAGCTCGCTCAGACGTCCATCTCCGGACTGCCAACCAGGACGATATGCGGCAGTCTCCGT
This sequence comes from Marchantia polymorpha subsp. ruderalis, assembly GCA_037833965.1. Lineage (NCBI taxonomy): Eukaryota > Viridiplantae > Streptophyta > Marchantiopsida > Marchantiales > Marchantiaceae > Marchantia > Marchantia polymorpha. The sequence goes on along the minus strand of AP031351.1, from coordinate 25,780,862 downwards.
CCAATAGTCCATCCGAAAGCCCATCGGATATAACACCACTCCACCAACAAGCACATCATATGACTCTGCCGATGTAACCACAACACGAACTCCAAACTGCGAGCTATCATGAGGGTGATCATGCCTCAACTGCACCGCTATGCTCTCCCTGGTCATAAAGTAAGACCTATCGCTGGCGCCACCAAGTGATGTCTGGATCTGGAATGGGCAAGGTTCCAACTCTGACCTCCGAATGCCCAAACTAATGCATGCAGCCTTGCCCAACATCAAGGGCTGTGCACCAGAATCCAACAAAACTCTGGCTGGGACATACACCTGTCCAGTAGAACTCACTAACCGAAATAGACCACTTCGGTTGTCCACCATACATACACCAGGAACAGTACTCTCGCGATCAATGGCTGGGCGAGCTGGTAAGGACTCCATCCTCGCCGCTGCGGCCTGCCAAGTCGTCTCCTCGAACAATGTAGACGTTGAGGATGGGTCCTCAATTGTATCCTCACGTATCTCGGCACTCGTAGCAGCGACTCTCCCACGCTCACACGACGTGGCTGCTATCCGAAATACTCGAGCCATATCAATACCAGAGTCTATCAACTCCGTGGCTGAAAACAATGGAGATCGCAAGACTGAAGTGGCCATCCGCATCACTGCACTAGATGGCACGTCTGCGTCCACAATAGATGATGTAAGAACCTCAGTTCTCACTCTAGTGTCACTAGGCGGTGCAGGTCTCATAGATGAACTGCTACCCACCTCTGAGAACAAAAAGGACTGAGGAAGTCTAGACTGATGTCCACCCTCACCCCTCTTAGGGTCCAACTCCACAGTCGCACCACGTGGCTCTGAAGTGCGAGCACCACCTCTGGTCACTGCAACTGATGCCTCAACCTGTGCTGCACTGGCAAAATAGGAGAAGTCCTCTCCCTCGTAAGATGTGGAAGTGCTCGCCCCCAGACAAGCCATAGCAGCAAGCCTCTGCTCCAACTGCTCAATCTGAGCAACCATAATGCTCTCTGTGGCGGAAGTAGCTCTCGTTGCGGTACGCTCAATGGCCCCGGTACCTCTACCACCTCGACCACCTCGGCCTCGCGGAGCATCACCTCCACGACCTCTACCTCCAGATCTCAACTCAGGATGAAGGTCAAAGCAACGCTCTCGAGGGTGACCCGGTCGATGACAATGATCACAGGTCACCTGTGCCGGCTGTGGCCTAGCATGTGGAGTTTGTCCCTCTCGCTCCTGGGGACAATCCTTCCTCATATGACTTCCTCCGCATGTCCAACATGACGGTCCCTGTGGCTGGCCCGAAAATGAAGGCAGTGGTGGCCGCGCACTATGCTCTTTGTGACCTGAAGGATGTCGTGTATGACCTCCACGACTCCCACTTATGGGGCGAGCCTGTGCTGGGCTATGTGGAATACGCGAAGTAGTGGTCGTGTCCCTCGCAAATGTAGACGTCACCACCCTCTCCTCCACCATGTTAAGCTCAATCTTCTCAGAAAGAGCAAACACATGGGCTAATGTGGGTGATGAGTCGCTCATGAGAGTAGCATCACGCACTCTCCTCCGCAACTCTCTGTCTAGGATCCGATACCAGTACTGGACAGCCTGTGCCTCAGTCACACCGTGAGTAACTTAGATGAGCCGTCGCATACGAGTGTATGCCTCACGAAGACTCTCACCAGTCTTCCGCTCAAACTCCTGGAGGCTCCTCAACTTCTCTGTCTTCACCCCCTGATAATTCTTACTCAACCTCTGGAAGAACTCAGGAATGGGGCTAAACGAAGGTACGCCACCAGCATCTTCCCTCGTGCTGCCACCGGCAATGCTAATAGTACCGCTGCTGGTACTAGTACCAGTTGCGCCAACTGCTCCACTGGTACCCTCACTGATGCTACTACTCGCACCTCCGCTGATGCCGATACTTGCACCTCCACTGGTACCCATCCCACCCTGAGTAATGGATAAGTAGTTCGGAGACTAATGGCGCCTCTATGCATCAATCTCCGCAGCATAATCTCTCCCAAACTCATGATAATTGTCCATGGGAGGCCCCTTCAAATGCTGGAATAACCCCTTCCACGCAAAGGAGGGTGTAAACAATGTGGGGTTACGCAGAAACTGCATATCACACCACGTGTCGAACTCCTGAATAAAATCATCGAGCTCGATGGTGCCCACTGCACCAAAGTAACGTCGAGGGCCCTTCACGGCCCCGTACATCCCGTCCATGTCCCAAATCAATGGGGTTGGAACACTAGACAATATCACCACCAAAGACTCTGTGTCTGCAACACTATGGTCCTGCTCCGCAACAACTGGCAAAATAGGTGAAGGTAGCCGATACCTCAACCTACTCCGCGTAAATCCACCGCGGTTCTCAACATGATCACTAGACTGCTCCGTGATGACGAGACCTCAACTGGCACCACTGCCAGATCTCCACCCAATAACCCAATCCGCCCCTGACGTCGTGCCGCACTGAACTACTCTAGCCCTACTAGCTAAGGGGTATGGGCAACCTAACCTGTCATCACAGCAAGAAGACTCTCACGGTCTACTGGTCATCACTCCAGTCTCACCGTGAGAGAAACATAGATAGGCCGGCCGGTGATCAAGTCCAGCCCCCTATCGCCAGCACACAGGAGTAAAACTACTCCAAAAATCAGCGTCACCCCTACACGGGCGCGCGCCAGGAAGCAAGACTGAGAGGATCCAAACACAAGCAAACAGCTAGCAACAACTCTCCAGTCTAAAGGAAACACATCACAAAACAAGACAACACACACGGGACATCGCATTGCTTCGCGATCCCGATTCAATCTCCATCGCTTGCCATCAACTTGGGCCTCCAGCGCTTACGATGCCCTCTTTGATCAAATTGCAAACAAAATTTGTTTGAAAACTTCTTTTTCTTTTTTTTTCTTCTCTTTTTTGTTTTTTTTGTTTTTTTTTTTCTCCTTCACACTGGGGTCACACTCCCCCGCAACAAACACACTACACACTGAAAGCTCAATGTATTGACTACGTCATATATATATTTACAATGCTTTACAGGCAGTGAGACCGAGTGCAAACTCCCGATCCTGCAGTACCTCTTGTCTAAACTCTACAGGTAGTTGCTATCAATCCTTTGGAAGACTATCAAGAAATTTCTCTAGTACAAGAATTTCTTCTGAAAGACAGTCTTGAACATACTGAACATCTCTCAAATGATCAGCAACATCCTTCGGAAGGTCGAGTAATTCATTCTCACATATCTTATACTCTAGGCCGGATTCCTCTAGAAGTTTTTCTACGGCTAGTGCCTCGTCCCAATCTAATCCAGAATTTTTTTCTTCTATCACAACAGTGTTTACCGGATTCTCTTCTACTTGAGGCTGCACCGTCACTTCCTGCTCCCGTTCCTCGCTGGTGACAACCTCCACTGTCTGAATCTCTGGTAAACTGTCTCCCACTTTCTCACCAAGCGGCATTTTCTCTTCACAAGTCAAAACTCCACTGTGTACAAGGATCGTTCATAGGATATCTGTAAACTAGACCATTAAATGGGAACTAGACACCAATTTAACTATAAAACTACTAGATAGTTTTAATAGTTTTATAAATCTGTTTATGAACAAATTCTCTTCAACTACTGAATTCAAAATCTCACTAACTCCTTGACTAAAATTCAAAAAATCCAGGAAAATGCCTGCTGCAAACTACCTCTGAAAATCAAATATGATAAAACTGAAAGGCACTCAAAGACCTGCACAGGCCAACTTCACCTCCTGATTTCTCCACCTGACGGAATTCTAAATCTCCATCATCGTCATTTATATAACTATTTCTTATGCCCTAGAAACACCCTCTTGCATGGAAAAACACATGCTTCTTCACAAGAAATAAAGCTATGCTTCCAATGATAGCTGGAAAACTAATGCAATAAACTCTAGCAAGCTGGCGGACTACTGAAGTTGCCTATCTACTTTCTGTCCATAACCGTATCTAGTAGAAAAGCTTGTACAGTCTGAACTTGTAGGTTCAAATTCGGACTTTTTCTCCCGTCCAACTTGAGTAGTTAAACTATGAATTCCATCAACAAGCAACTCTAATAAAGTCTTCCCGGGTACTGAAAAGTCTTGCACCTTTCTTTAACCTCAGAAAACGCAAAAAGAATAACCATCTATTCAGTATATCCGTTCAGTCAACCCTTCTAACCTATTCACAGACCTCTATGGCTGCAGAATACGCTGCACATTCGAGATCTTGAAAATTATCTCAGAGGTTACTGCGATCAGGAACATTCGTTCCTCTTCATCCTTCCTCTCTCTAAAAATTTCTTCACGTCCTCTAACAATCCTTCTTTGTTTACTACCTCCCGACTCAAAGAGCTGGCTTGAGATAATCAAAAATACTGAAGGAACTCTTGCGATGCCACGAAATGGAAAAAGTCGATAAGTCAATCACAGGAAGGGGCAGTATGTACATATTATTGTACAAAAACGCATCAGCGCTGTTGATTCTTGCATCTGCTCATGTAAGGCTTCAACTACTTCGCTACGTTTAAGAACCAAATCGGGTTCCATGTTCTTAAACAAAACTCCTAAACGCTTTTGGGAGGGAACATGAAGCTTCGGTAACCGTCCAAACTGGTGGCCACCCTCATCTCTTCACACCTGAGCTTTGACTCTGCAGTAGATAAGCACTAAATAACTTGGCGTCACGGACTAGAACGATGGCGGTTCGGGCTCAGTGCATCCACCTACCTCTCCTTGTGACAGTTCTCCGGTTGCAATTTCGGTTGCACTTTCTGTTCTCTCTGCTTTGCTCCCGCAAGCCCCACATTCCCAATGACTAGCTTATTTCTCTAATAACTCTCCGACTGCCAAGCCGTGGCGAAGTTGTGCATGTTTCCCGTCACCACAGACATACTCACACTTTTTCAACAGGCCAATTTCTTTGTCTGCGCGGTCGATGTCCGGCAATTTCGCTGCACCATTCAGAAGACATACATTCATTCTTGGCTCCCGCAGCTCTTCTCTGACGTCCCTTGACCTAAGTTCTTGCACGACCCCCGACTACCGCGCAAAGAGCTACCTACTATAAGATCAAAGAGGAAATCGCCAACAGGTACTGATGTCGGATGAAGGAGCTCGAGGGTGAAGGCACCGCGTCCTGGGACCTCTGAAGAGACAATTAGAGCGTCAAAGCGCGGAATTGGACAAGCGAATTCGACGAGTGCCGGAGGTTCTGCGCACAGAGAAAGCTTGCAGAGACGAGATGAAACTCGAAGAAAGTAGCGCATTCCTCCATCAAATCGGGAATTTCAAAATCCTACAGATTCCGACACAATCATAAGACCATTATCCATCAGAACAGACGAACGAATGATCATCGAAACCCCATCAAGAATCCGTTCGAATCCAATTTTGCAGACGGGATTTGTGAGGAGTGGGCCATCCAGCCGTCCACTCCCGAGCTCTTATGCATCCGCGCCTCCTTGCAAAAACACCACCGGCCGAATCCCTCCTGTGATCAGATCTTGTCTGCTCCCGATGTCTGGCGGCTCAACAATCACATCGCACACAAACCCGGAGATGACCAAAAAGTACGAGACTAAAACCAAAGCAAACACTGCGGACGCCGACGACAATAACAACGGCGACGTCTTCAATGGTAAACTCGCACTCTGACTGCAAACCTTAAAACTGTCACCAAACTACAGGTTCCAATGAACAAAATCTTTGAAAAAAACCCTCATCAACTTCGTCGGCTTCGTGCGACTTCCGACGAGAAACGAGTTCTTCGAGTGAAATGGACGGGAGATTTCCCACTGGAATTTCCGTCGGTCAATTACCCTACTGGCAACAAACCGTCACCGTCACAAACATGAGTCAAGCCTAACCCACTCCACACTCGGAGAATCCAGGTCGACGCAAAGGGGAAAGTCACTCTACGCTCCCAACGCTTCCAGGCTCGACTCGAAGAACTAACGTTCTTCGAGCCGTCCCCGACTCTATACCCCTCGTGACCCGAACCCTATTTCCACGTCTAAATATAGTAAGTGCTCAAACTGCGTGAGCCAACTCGTAACTACATGACAAATATCAAATTGGAACTCGACAAAGAAATTTGGAGAAGGCAGGTTAATGATAGAATTAGCATAGAATTATAGATGAAAGCGAATTCATCTCAAGTTGTTCTGTATCAGGCATCAAATAATGATCCATTTAAACCATTGAGGCTTGCTGTTACAAGAACTTTGCTCTTGGAATGGTTGCTAAAACATGGAAATGGAGGTTGTGTTGCTATAGATGGAATGCATGGCACACAGTAGTATAAAGTAATATTCTACTTTTCCATTTTGATGTTCTTATCATCTTGTTTCCATGATTATGTATATTCTATCTTGCAATTTGCAAGATACTTGGAAAAATGACGGTTTGGAGCTTTGACCAATCCACTAAGACGTTATTGAGCTTCTTAATGTGTGCTGTATATGTTGTTTTATATGCCTTGCTCACGTCTAGCTTATCAATACATAAAAACAGCGAATCATTCATTTTTATCAGGTTTAGCTTAGTATCAATGAAGATGAGTACTTTGTAGAGTACTGCTAGCAGCAAATTGATACATTTATTTTATTTTTTGTGATGCAGTATCCACTGTACATCCTTATGGTGTTCTACAAAATATGAACACAAACATTCTAGTGTATTTTTGTTACTCAAAAGAGAAGAAACACAAGATCTGGTGGAATTATTATCTGCAGTGAAGAAGATGATCCAACATTATATCCATGGATGGATGACCTCTTGCTTCATGAAGGATTGTGATGACAATGAGAGACTTGCCCTAGACATTGTTTTTCCACATATCCCTGTATTTCTTTGCATAGATCATGTTCAAAAAGCATGGACAAAGAAATTGATTGAGGTTGTGAGTGGTCATGAAAAGAGAGCTATTATGAATGCTGCATTAGAAGACCTGTGCTTTGGAAGCACATTGACTATTGATGGAGAAGAATTTGATGTGGAAAGATATGCTACAATGAAGCTTCTATTATTTTTCAAAAATTTTCAACTCTCAGAGCCACAATTTGTGTACTACTTCCAAACAGAATGGAAACCTTGTTTGAGTAAGTGTAAGTTTGTAACATGTGCATCCTATCTGGAGTTCTTACATTTTGAAAGTCGTTTTTTGCTTAATGATCTTCCACAAGTACATCTAACTTACTACTTTTGAATTCAGGTCAGTGAATTTGTGATGAACAGAGCAAGACATGCCGTAACAATCAAGATACCAACAACATTATGGAATCAATGCATGGACACATGAAGATTTTTTTATGGCTAGCTTAGGAATGCACATGAGCAACGTTTGGATCATACAATATATGGTCTCCTATGTGATTTTGTAATGAGAATTTGGTACAAAGATCAGAAGAAGCTACTTGATTTTATTCCAAATAAGAGGAAAGATCAGCGTGTGATTGTTGTGATCATCAAGATAAGATCTATGCTAAATGTCTCTGTTACTTGGCCTCATGGCTATGAAGGCCCGCATTAGTGGGCTCTACATCAAAGCCAAATAGAAGGTATCTTGTAAATTGAAGATGTCGTGCGAATACATATCGCCATACACTCTACATCGCTGACATGCTACTCACATACACATACGCACACATACACACATATAAGGCGCGAGAGAGTACACACTCAAATGTCACAACTCGCCCCCCTAGCTGGCGGTCAGGTTCCTCTAACTCCCAGGTAGTTCTATCTACAACTACATGCTAAACACCTTCGTGGGTGCACGAACCAGTAGGCCGGGTGCTATGTCGCCCCATCATTAGTCGCCTATCTGCAATTTATAACATGTGAAGATCAAGTCATCTACCCCTCTAAAGTACATCGAAGACAAACCCATCGTCCAGCCAGAATAACATTGATAGGCGGAGTCAGGCACAACATGTGCCATCCCCTAGAACACCTATCACACACCAACATACGTGCCGCCTGACCAGCTGACCCACACAGCATGCACCTCAAGCCAGCACGTACTATCGCTAAGCTTGGGTCCATAGTGCCATCTACGTTTGGGAGGTGGCATGGCGCACAATTGCGCACATGATCCTTCCAAACAACGCCGTCACGACCCTCCAACAGGAGAACTCCAGAAGGTAACAGCTCCCGCATTCGCAAGATTGTGCGTCCCGCCGTCACATCCAATGTCGTCGGTGTAGTCTGTTGTAGATAGACGTAGTCTCCCACATGGAATCTACGAATTGATGGTCGATAACCTCCTCCCTGAATGGTTGCATACCGCAACGTATCTCTATATTGAGCAATCGCAAGATTCTCAAACGCTCCGAACTCTCCGAAAGAGCTCTGCACGCTGAGAACATACTCTCATCCACATATTCGGGTCATCAAGGTTCACCACCTCGCTAGACTCACGACGAATCGATGTTGGCAAGTCTGGATCTCGGCCGTACAATAGAAAATATGGTGAGAAGGAAGCCAAGGATGCCTGCTGACTGAACCGATATTCCATGGCCAACCACGGTAACTGGATATCCCAGTCCCCAAGATGACCTTTCTGCAGGCCATACTTGCGCAACGCCCTCTTCACCGTCTGTACAACACGTTCAGCGAAACCATCCGCCTGTGGATGATCTCGCGACGTGATCCGATGATCAATCAGTGCCTTGTCGCACAAGACCTGAAACTCACCCTGAAACTTCGTTCCCTGATCGGTCAACACCTTAGCTGGTGCACCATAGTGACTAAGCACTCTGTCAAGGAAAGCATACGCTACTCCCTCACTTGCCTTGTCAGGTAATGCCATCAACTCAATCCACTTGGAGAAATGCTCCACCATCACCAACACATACCGATGATGTCGTACAGTCAAAGGTAGTGGTCTAGCAAAGTCCAAACTCCAACGGTAACCCAATCTCATGATGATTTATGGATGTAACACTAGTGTCGGGGCATTGAATGATGCCTTCACTTGATCACAAACCATGCAACGTGATACCAACTGCTGTACCTAAGTATGCACACCACGCCACCAATACTGACCAAGGAGTAAGCTGTATGTACGTTTCACTCCAAAATGTCCCAACTCCTCATGAGCATGCTTCACAATGCGTGCTCTCTTGGCTGGATGTGGTACTACTCGTACCCTACCGTCCTCCCACACTCGGAGAACATGTGATCCCTCCAATCGGTACCTCTTTGCCCGCTGGAGAACACGATCTCGCTTCTTGGCACCCACTTTGCCTGGCACCATGCTGGTCCGTAGGAACTCCAACACCAATGCATCATCGTGAACATCACGCTGATCCACACCACCATCCTCAACCTCAAGATCTGAAGATTGACCATCTACTCTTTGACTAGAGTAAGATGTCAGATGATCCTATCTGTTGGAGTTCCCACGTAACTAACACATGAAGGCAGATGCATGCCAACCAGGCACCATCTCCTCGTCAACCTCACCATGCCATCTAGCTCAAGTGTCATCGTCATGGCTAGGGCATGGATTCCGACTCAAACCATCGGCATCTAGGTTCGAAACTCCAAGTCTATGCACTACCTGAAAGTCGTACTCCTGTAAGATGAGAGCCCACCGTGCAAGCTTCCCTGTAAGCTTGTCGGACTCCATCAACCACTTGAGCGGTTGATGATCAGTAACAAGGGTGAATTGCATACCAAACAAGTAACACCTGAAGTGTGCCACAGCCCACACCGCTGCCAAGCACTCTCCCTCGTACGAACTATACCGCGACTCCGCTGCATTGTTCGAACGACTAGCGTACGCAGCCACAAACTTCTTGCCCTCATCATCACGCTGCGTCAACACCGCTCCAAGTCCCAACATACTCCAATTAGTGTGCAACTGGTATGGACGACCTCCGATAGGTCTCCTCAAGATGGGAGCGGCCACCAACCTGGCCTTGAGCTCAACAAAAGCTCTCTCCTGCTCATCTCCCCATTGCCACTCCTGATCTGACTTCAGCAACTTGTTCAAAGGCTTGGCTATAGCACTGAACCCCTTCACATACCTCCGGTAGTAGTTCGCCAAACCCATGAATGCATGAACTCTACTCACATCCGTGGGACGAGAGATGCGTGCAATAGCCTCCACCTTTGCTAGCTGATATATCGAAGAAATGATTTACGATGATGATTTATGATTATCTGCCACGTCATCCATCCACTAGGAGTGAAATGATGTGGTAACCTACTTTTTTTTTTTCGTCGGAATTGAAACATTTTTTAATAGTAAGTTGTAATAACCCACTAAAGGCTAAAACTACAATTTAGTGGTAGAAAGGTCGAACCCACAGGGACAGAGGAACACACAGGGTACAAAGTGTCACATTTAACAGACTATTGAGGAGTTCGAATTCTCAGGCGACTGTCACTCCCAGAAATACTGCAAGTGTTCACTCGGAGCTCACTTGGAGGTCGCACAGTGCAGCGTAGTTCACTCAACACACACACACACACACACACCTGAAACTACAGAAACACAACCCAGAGATCGGTTAGGACCTCTACTTAAGATTTCAAGGGGGGGAGTCTCTCGCGAATACACTCAGCGAATCTGCGGGTAGTGACTCCCAACTCCGGCTTTTACAACCCTTCCACTAGCCTTCTGCTAGCGTGGGAAACCCGGGTTGGACTTCCTACTTTGGATCGAAGTCACTCACACGCGGTGAACAACACTCTCAACTCACAAAACGCGCAGAGAACACAGGTCCGCACGGAGGGACTCACTGAGAAACGTTCCAGTAACACACCATAACAATCTATTGAAGAGTTGGAATTCTTAGGCACTTGTCATTCCTAGAAATACTACAAGGGTTACCCTGAAGGCACCTGCTGCAGCGTAACCTGAATTTACAACCAAGGCTTACACGAAGTAGCAAAACTTCACTTTGGCATTCAGGGGAAAAATCCCGAAGGAGTACAATCAGGAACAAACACTCGAAGGTGTAGGGGCGAAACTATTCAAGTATCTAACTAGTCACTGGCTCTTAGCATCGGCAATCACCCGCAGGTGTAGATCCGAACTACTCAAGTCTCTAACCAATGTACTAGCTCTGAACATTCGGCCAAAGGCCTTCAGCTACGCAATGCGGACCGCCAAGGTGTAGCTCCTCGTGCGTGGTGACAGAACTAAGGACACAAACACGCAGAGAAAATGAGTTCCTGATCTGCACTTCCGAAACTGGAAAAATCCCAAGGCAAGACGCCTTGAACTACTTTATACCTTCTAAGTTCTAACTAGCACTACACTGCACTATGCTACACGCCTGCACGGAACCACGCTACACTACACTCCGCAAAACCTGTGCTTCGCCTCCTGCGCGACGGACTGCCGCGCACTAACTCCCTACCCTGCTAGTCCTCAGCTCGACTGCGCAGTCCCAACCGCCGCAACACCGCGGAAACCTCTGTCTCAAGGGTGGCCATGGTGTTCCGTGATCTCGACAGAAAAGAGTCTAGCTTCTGCGCCACTCGCCGCCGACTTCGACTGTCACCTGTCAACAATCCGGCTGCACGAAGCTCTAACTCGCGCAGTGTGAGTTTCTCCTGCGCCGCCACTTCCCAGTGGGCGTAGCCCCTGAGACAGTGGATGACTCGCCTCGCCATCTCTTCCTTCGTGCGATCTGCCGCCCGCCGGCGATCGTCTTCAACTACAACCAACTGCAATTCGGCCTCCGCACGCTGTGCTCTCAATTCCCCGCACTCGGATTGCAGTCTGCGGATTAATTCCTCATCCGCCTGTGTGAGCTGACACTGCTCTAACAACCGTGTCTGTCGCACGAGCTCCTCTGACAAAATTTGATTCTGAGCCTGCTCAGAATCCAGCGCCTCTATGAGCTTCGCCTTCTCCTTGGCGAACTCTTCCAGCTTCTCGTCCTTCGTCTTATCGAAGTGTTTGTACAACTTCCTATTGAGGTTGTACTGACCCCACAGGCACTCATGCTTCTCCCGCAGATCCTTAAGTTCCTGGTCCACACGGGCCAGCAACTTGCTGGTGTGGACTTTAGTGCGAGTTCGCCTACGCACTAACTCGACGTAGGACCCAGGTTGGCGAGGGTCCGCGTACTTCTCCATCTTGCGATCCAGGTACCTCAGCAGAGGTACTACCTGCTCATAAAGCGCCGCCGTCGGCGCGCCTACCATTTCCTCTTCCTCCTCTTTGGTGGATCCCGATCCCGACATTGATTCAGTGGATCCTCCTTCTTCGTCATCCTCCGAATTGAGGATTTCGGTCGCCATTGAATTCGTCGGCGACTGGCCTGTGCGGGGCTGCGAGATGTCTGCGTGCTCTGCCACCGCTTGCGCTCCTGCAGCTTCGCTGCTCCCTGCTAAAATGTCCAAGGCGGTGGGTGAATGCGGCCGTGCCAAATTTGCATCGTCCGCCTGTCCCTGTCCCGCCGCGACTGTAACCTCCTCGCCGCCGGCATCTACCGCCGAAGGCGATCGTGCAGAATGTACCTGCGCGGGGTGTAATTGTGCATCGCGCGCACGAATTTCACCCTGCGGACAGTCAACCCGCTCCTCCGTTAGGTCCTGCGCCAGGGATGAGTCCGGCCTATGCGTAGGCGCAATTCTCGGCGCTTCTTCCGCCGAGGGCGCAACGCCGAAGGCGGCCCGCCCGATGTCCCTTGGCCCGAAGGCCCTTCCGCCGAAGGCGCGGCTCCCGCCGGCTCTCTGTTTGTAACTCGGTGGCCCGAAGGCCCTGGCGCCGAAGGCGCAGATCCCGGCGATCTCACCGCCGAAGGGCCTTGCCCCGAAGGCCCTTGAACCGAAGGCGGATCTTCCGCCGGCTCCTTCCCCTTCCTGCGTTGCACCGGGGGTGAGTCCTGCCTATGCGTAGGCACTCGCATATGCGTAGGCGAACTTTCTCTGCCTATGCGTAGGCACAAGTCTACGTCCGCAAGGGGTCGCCTATCCACAGGGAGTCGCCTATGCGTAGGCGGCACACTCATCCGCGCCGCACGTTGTAGCTTCTGACCCGAAGGTCGTTTCTCCTCCGCCGAAGGCGTAGGGTGGTCTACTGACCCTTCGGCCGTCCGCGCAGTCCCATCCTTCTCCGGGGATGGACTTTCCTTCTCTGTGGCGATCGTCGCCGTTTCCGCGCTGCTGGCAGGTAGCAAAAGCCTGCGCGCCTTCTGCTTCGGCTGGCTGCAGATCTCGTGCAGTGGCCGCTTCCGGGTGAGAGCAGCTGATTCTTGATGTTGCTCTTTCTCCGGGTCCTCTCTCCATCTCCGCTTCCGCGGCACTCACGCTGCGGATGTGTCTCTCCCCGCATACTCGGTGGAGTGGAAGTCGGTGAGTCCTCCGTGTCGGTGTCTACTTTGTTATCCCGCACATACCTCCCGGGATGGTCAACTGACAATGGCGGAAATCGAGCACGCTCGGCCGCGGTTAAACAATTCATCGACCGATAAAAGTTTATCAAGAAGGGGGAGAGGTGATTGAGCGTTCCTCCCCGCTCCTCAAACGCATGCTGTCGCATCACCCTATGAAGGATACGCGACCAGTGAACTGGAGCTCCAGCCAATGTGAGCTCCACGAAGGACACCTGCCACAACGTGATGTACGTAGTGCGGTGCGGCTGCAACAGTTGCAGCAGCGCCATCGCTACGGTCCTGCGGAAACGATCTTTGTACTCCCGGGTCCTGTACCCGTTCTTGGAGGACCTCTCTCGCTTGAACAATTCCACAAAGGAGGCTTCGTCCGCCTTCGATACTTTGACGCTCTCACTGTCGAACAGGAGGTACCCGTCCTCACCTGCACACCTCCCCAATGCCTGTCCCCAATCGCGGACAGTCCATCGATCTACGTGCGGACGGAATCCGCGCGTAGGTTGCCGTTCCTCGTCCAGCCATTCGCGCACCATGTCTGCGCACATGTAATTCCATCCCCACAGCAAGAATTCGAGTTTCCTCGCAATCAACCGGAACTCAAAAGCACGCAACCCATTCTGCGGGAGCTTGAGTGGCACCATCCGTAGCTTCACTGATGTCGACATCGCGTTCTTGAAATTGGTTTGCGCACCTCTCTCTCTGCTATGCCCGAGCCTCTTGCTCGCGGTTCTCTTTCCTCTGCAAACTCTAATCTCTCTCAATTCCAAATGTCGCGCACTCAATTATCTCCCTGCCACCGGGTAACTCTCCGCGCGGTGGTGTCTAGAACGTCTTTCAGCAAGAAGATGGGCGCGCGCAGCTCGCACAAGGAATTGAAATCGCAAATTCAAGAATGGGGTGTCCTCTGTCCGCTCGCAGGGGGTCATGGTTGGCTCTCGGTCGTGAAAGCCGAATCACTTGATGGCTGCGCCGGCTCCGAGGTATAACGGCCTTCTCTCTCACGCGCGGCTTCACGCTCCGCCGACGCGCCTTCACTCACACGCTCGAATTGGCAATTTGAACTCCGCCAGCGTACTACGCCGCGGCCATGGTCGCGCAGCGCCGAAGGCGGATTTCTCGCCGACGCGCTACATTCCTCCGTACTTCGACTTGGCTAGTCCCGCTCCACCGAAGGCGTTCGTCCGCGAATAGGACAAAAACCGAACTTCCTTCTGCGTAGGCAGAATCTCCGGCGGAGTTTCCGCCGACGTCAAACTTCATCCGCCTGTGCGTAGGCGGAATCCGTCCGCACACAAGACGCTCGTCCGCGCAGGTCCCTCGCCGTAGGCGCAGCGCCGAAGGCGGCTGTGCCGAAGGCGTTGACCGCGGTCAACGGACTCCGTCCAGTCTGTCCATCTCTCTCGCCTCTCCGTCGGCGCTCTTGTCTCCGAATCCCGACCAGCCGAAGGCGCACTCGTCCATTCCGTCCTCACAGTCCGTACGGTCCGTACGGATTTCGCTACTCCGTTGGGTCCTCACCTAACCGCGATGCGCTGCCGCTGAAGGCGCCGTACAAGTTCCAACCCCGAAGGCGGATTTCTAGAGCCGAAGGCGGACTTCCCGCTGACGCCGAAGCGCCTATGCGTAGGCGATCTCCGTCCGCTTATGCGTAGGTGCAAGTCCTCCTCGCCTATGCGTAGGGGGCATTCTCGGCGGACTCCCCACCGACGTCAAACCCATTTCGCCTATGCGTAGGCGAAAGTCTTCGTATCTTTCGACCGTCACAACTCCCTGAGTCATGATCCGTCCCGGGCGTTCTTGGGCTCGTTAGAATCAGCGCGTCAAGCTCTTTCCAACGAGACCCTAACCAAGTCAAGGCGTTAGGGAATTGCATAGATTCTGAGGGATTCCTCTAGCGCTGAAGGCGTATCGCCGAAGGCGGATCATGTGCCTTGAGCCGAAGGGGAATTCCTTCAGAGCCCGTCGTTCAAGGCGGCGCCTGTTCCAGACATTGCGCCCAACTCCTGGATTCTACGAGATTTTATGAGATTCTTCGAGATCATCCAATTTCACTCTATTTTAAATGTACCGATGGCTATTTACACTGCTGCCGCGGTACAGTTTTCCAAAAAATGTTTTAAATTCCACAAAAATACCAAAAGTGGGTTACCACATAAGTACCACGGTAGCAGCTGTAAATAATAATCGGTACGCAAAAATAGAGTAAAAAGGGAATCTCGGGATCTAGGGTAATCTAGGGCAGTCTAAGGGTTTTGGGCTTAGGCCATAGTCAGGCGCCTGGGATTTAACGGGCGGTTCATGCTGCATGACCCGCTTCGAGCACTTTCGGCGGTGGATCCCTCATAACTTTATCAATCGTAACGCCTTGACTTACTTAGGCTCTTGATGGAAAGAGCTCAACACGCTCGTTCTAACGAGCCCAAGAACTTTTGGAACAGATAAGGAATCACTGAATCATGAGTGTTGAAAGTGTCCTCGGCGGAAGAGTGCCTTTGGCGGAAGAGTTCCTTCGGCGAAAGAGTGCCACATGGAAGAATGCCTTCGGCGGTAGAGTGCCTTCAGTGGTAGAGTGAATCCCTCATAACTTTTTCAATTCGTAACACGTTGACTTGGTTAGGGTCTTGTTAGAAAGAGCGCGACACTCTCGTTCTAACGAGCCCAATAACTCTTGGAACGGATAAGAAATCACTGAGTTATGAGTGTTGAAAGTGTCCTCGGCGGAAGAGTGCCTTCGGCAGAAGACTGCCACGTGGAAGAATGCCTTTGGCGGTAGAGTGCCTTCGGCGGAAGAGTGCATCCCTCATAACTTTCTCAATTCGTAACGCCTTGACTTGGTTAGGGTTTTTGTTGGAAAACCGCAACACGCTTGTTCTAACGAGCCCAAGAACTCTCGAAATGGATAAGAAATCACTTAGTTATGAGTGTCGAAAGTGTTCTCGGCGGAAGAGTGCCTTTGGCGTATGACTGCCACGTGGAAGAATGCCTTTGGCGGAAGAGTGAATCCCTCATAACTTTCTCAATTCATATTGCATTGACTTGATTAGAGTCTTGTTGGAAAGAGCGTAACCCGCTCGTTCTAATGAGCTCAAGAACTCTTGAAACGGATAAGGGATCACTGTGTTATGAGTGTCGGAAGTTACTAATATGGGGCCTTCGGAGGTAGACGCCTTCCGCGGTACGCCTTCGGCGGAAGAGTGACTTCGGTGGAAGAGTGAATCCCTCATAACTTTCTCAATTCGTAACGCCTTGAGTTGTTTAGGTTCTTGTTGAAAAGAGCTCGACACGCTCGTTCTAACGAGCCCAAGTTTTCTTGAAACGTATAAGGGATCAGTGAGCTATGAGTGTCGAAAGTGACTGATATGGATAGGCGAAGACGCGGAAGGGTGCCTTCGGCGCAAGGGTCTTCGCGGCTAGAGCCTTCGGCGATACGAGGAAGAAGATTCCCAACGGCGGAAATTGGCGGGATTATGTCAAGTGTGGGAAGCAGAACGGCGGGGCCTGAAGTCGCAGGTGTGAACATGCCGTTACCCATAATTGCGGGAACGGCATTCAAGCGACATTTGGGTCCCCGAAACCTTGGATTTTGGAGAAGGAATTTTGGCCTAGGGTTAAGAGATCTTGCGGGGCCTATATCTTTGTGATGGACGGTCGGATGGACCTGAAATTTGGTGGGGACGTTGTTATTAACCCGCCACGCATGCTTGCAAATTTTTAGCCTCAGATCTTGGATCTAAAGCTGTTAAAGACGCTGGCGGCTCTGTGTAATAGGTTTAGGATTCAGAGATATTGCGGGGCCTATATCTTTGAGATTGACGGTCAGATGGATTTGAAATTTGATGAGGCCATTGGTGTTAGCCCGCCACGCATGCCTGCGAATTTTCAGCCTCAGATCTTGGATCTAAAGCTGTTAAAGACGCTGGCGGCTCTGTACAGCAGGTTTAGGATTTAGATTAAGGGTTAGGATTAGGTTTAGGATTAGGGTTAGGGTTAGAGGGGCAGGCAGCCGCCGACTCATCTGTTCGCGGCTTGCACCATAGCCGATGAAGTAGAGTGTTAGGTAGTTAGGACTTAGAGGGTATAAAGTAGTTCAAGGCGTCTTGCCTTGGGGATTTTCCAGTTTCGGAAGTTTAATTAAGGAACTCATTTCCTCTGCGCGTTTGTGTCCTTGTGGTAACCCACTTTTTGTTTTTTGTCGGAACTAAAACATTTTTGAATAGTAAGTACCGCGGCTACAGCTGTAAATAGTAATCGGTACGCGAAACCAGAGTAAAAAGAGGATCGAGGACAGTCAAGGGGTTTTGGGCTTAGGCCACAGTGGGACGCTTGGAACGGAACAGGCGGTTCATGCTGCAAGATCCGCTTCGAACACCTTCAGCGGTAGATCACTCATAACTTTTTCAATTCGTAACGCTTTGAGTTGTTTCGGGTCTTGTTGGAAAAAGCTCAACGCGGTGGTTCTAACGGGCTCAAGAACTTGTGAAACGGATGAGAGGTCATTGAGTTATGAGTGTCGGAAGTTACTTATGGGGGGCCTTCGGCGGTAGAGCGACTTTGGCGGTACGCCTTCGGCGGAAGAACCGCCGGAAGATGCGCCTTCGGAGGTAGACGCCTTCGGGTCAACGCCTTCGGCGATGCGGGGGAGTGCATTCGGCGGAAGAGTGAATCCCTCATAACTTTCTCAATTCGCAACGCCTCGACTTGGTTAGGGTCTCGTTGGAAAGAACTCAACGCGCTGATTCTAACGAGCTCAAGAACGCTACGAACGAATGAGGACTCCGGGAGTTATGAAAGTCGCAAGATACTCAGCTTCTCGCATACGAGTAGGCGAGGAAAGTTTGTCCTATGCGCGGACGAGAGAAATCCGCCTACGCGTAGGCGCTTCGGCGTCAGCGGGAAATCCGCCTTCGGCCCTAGAAATGCGCCTTCGGGGTTGGAACTTGTACGGCGCCTTCGGCGCCAGCGCAACAGCGCGGACGGACGTCGACGCCTGCGAGTAGGCGGCTTGCGACGCGGACGCGGACGCCTGCGAGTGCATTGGCAAACGCCTTCGTCGGAAGAGTAAAACCGTCATAACTTTCTCAATTCTTAACGGTTTGACTTATTTAGGGTCTTGTTGGAAAGAGCACAACACGCTTGTTCCAACCAGCCCAAGAACGTTTCAAACGAAGCAGGGATCTGTGAGTTATGAGCGACGGGGGTGACTGTTATAGATAGGCGACTCCATGCGGACGGGAGACTGCGTGCACATAGGCGAGCGCCTACGCATAGGCGAGACTCACCTCCGGTGCAGCGCAAGAAAGATTATGTCAAGTGTCGCGCGGGATTATGTCAAGTGTGGGACGCAGAATGACGGGGCTCATATCTTTGCGATGGACGGTCGGATGGATCTGAAATTTTGTGGAGCCATTGATCTCGACCAGCCACGCATGCCTGCAAATATTCAGCCTCAGATCTTGGATGGAAAGGCGCTGGCGGCTCTGTACAGTAGGCTTAGGATTCAGATTTAGGGTTAGGGTTAGATTTAGGTTGTAAGTTAGAGGGGAAGGCAGACGCCGACTCCTCAGTTGTGGGATCTGTTGCGGCTCGCATCATGGCATAGTGCAGTGTAGTGCTAGTTAGGACTTAGAAGGTATAAAATAGTTCAAGGCGTCTTGCCTTGGGATCTTTCCCAACATCAGAAGTGCAGATCAGGAACTCATTTTCTCTGCGTGTTTGTGTCCTTAGTTCTGTCATCACGCACGAGGAGCTACAACTCGGCGTTCCGCATTTTGTAGCTGAAGGCCTTCGGCCGGATGTTTAGAGCTAGTACATTGGTTAGAGACTTGAGTAGTTCGGATCTACACCTGCGGGTGATTGCCGATGCTTAGAGCCAGTGACTAGTTAGATACTTGAATAGTTTCGCCCCTACACCTTCGAGTGATTGTTCCTGATTGTACTCCTTCGGGATTTTTCCCCTGAATGCCAAAGTGAAGTTTTGCTACTTCGTGTAAGCCTTGGTTGTAAATTCAGGTTACGCTGCAGCAGGTGCCTTTGGGGTAACTGTAACACTAGGGTTTAGAGAGAAGTTCACTCGAAGATAGAAACGTAAACTCTGAAGATGAGAGATACCAACAATGGTTCTCCTCTCCCTTATATAGCTCTCACCAACAAGTACAAGGTGATAAGATCTAATCCCCACCATCCATCCCACTCCTAGTGGATGGATGACCTGGCGGATAACCCTAACAAGCACACGGATCGCTGACGTGGCGCACCCAACTAACACACTAACTAACACACTCAATCCTTACCTACAAGCACACGGATTGCTGACGTGGCACTGTCAACTAACACATCCACTCTGTACCTACCAAGTGCGCGGATCGCTGATGTGGCAGCTATGACTAGTGCACACTAAAGTATCTACATCCATATTCAGAGTAACCTCTACTTTAGTTCTAACTAACTAAAGATGGTTACAAACCTCCCTCCTTTTAAGATGCAACGTCCTCGTTGCACATACGTTCAAACTCCTGAACTATCAAAGGTGCATTTGCTAAATTTTTAGCTGGTTCCCAAGTTGATTCATACGATGGATAGCCTTTCCATTGAATCAAATACTCTACTTTGGGATATTTATGACCTCGAATTCGTTTCTTGAGTATCTTTTCTACCTCAAACTCCTCATGATCTGCTATCAAGGTTGGAAGAGGAGGTGGTGCTGGTTGGTTGGTGAATTGTTTTGGTCGTGGTACATGTTTTCGCAATCGTGACACATGAAATACTGGATGTATTTTCATATGTGACGGAAGTTCCAACTTGTATTACACTTCACCAACAAGCTTCAAAACCAAAAATGGACCAATGAACCTAGGGTTTAACTTTGGTGTTCCTACAAGAGACAAATTCGTTGTAGATAACCAAACATGATCTCCAACCTCAAAAATCACTTCTCTACGATGAGCATCGGCATGCTGCTTTTGCCGATTTTGAGCTATCACCAACTTCTCCTTGGCCAGATGTAGTCCTCGGTGAATATGCTCCACGAATTCGTTGACTGCTGCAACTTTGGTCGAAAACTCCTCTCCTTTGGGAAGTCTCATCAAACTTGAAGGAGTTATCGGATGAGCTCCATACATAAGAAAAAATGGAGACACTTTTGTGGATGCATTAACAGAATTGTTATATGCAAATTCCACAAGTGGCAAAAGGTTGTCCCACTCTTCTTGCTCTTCTAATGTGAATGCTCGTAGCATATCCTCTATGGTTCCTATTTGCCCTCTCAGTTTGTCCATCAGTTTGAGGATGATAGGCCGTTGACATTGCTAGTTTTGTTTTGAAAAAACTAAACAAAGTTTTCCAAAATAAACTAGTGAAGTGAGTACCTCTATCCGTGATTAACACTTTGCTTAAGCCATGATTCACAAAAACTGCATCTAGATACAATTGAGCTAGTTGTGGAGCTGTTACTGTTTTTGTGGTTGGCCTGATGTGAATCATCTTGCTCAATTTGTCCACAAAAACCACCACTGAATCATGTCCTAACGAAGTCCTTGGTAACTCACATACAAGATCCATGGTGACATGTTCCCACCGCTGTTCGGGAATAGGAAGAGGCTGTAATAAACCCGCTGGTTTTTGATTACTTGCCTTGTTTTGTTGACAAGCAACACAACTTCAAACATAAGACTCCACATCCTCACGTATTTTGGGCCAAAAGTACACTCGTTGTATACTCTCCACGGTTTTCTCCACTCCCACATGACCTGCAATGGCTGTATCATGACTTTCTGCCAAAATCATTGTGCGCAAATCGTGATCTTGTGGAACCCATATACGCTAATTGTAAAACGCCAAACCTCTAGATTTCTCTGCCTTTCCAGTTTGTAGTGCCCGAGTGATCTCTTCATCCTCCTTTGTGGCTTGTGACATCTTGCTCCAGCAATCCGCCTGAATTTTCACTTCTGCAACATGATTCAAACAAGGCATGCGTGTGAGAGCATCTGCAAGTTGCTTCTTTCCCTCCACGTACACAATCTTCATGTTGAAGCGTTGATGCCACTCTGCCCATCGAATTTGTCGTTTGGACAGATCCTTCTGAGTTTCCAAATAAACCAAGGGTTTATGATCAGTCTCCACCACAAACTCCTTATCACCCAAATAATGCTTCCAATGTTTGGTTGCCAACACGATAGCTAACTCCTCTCGTTCTGTCGTGTGATAATTTTGTTCCGCCGCCACCAACTTTCGAGAATAGAAAGCAACTGGATGCCATCCATCCTCCCATTCTTGTTGAAGTATGCCACCTACTGTTGTACCTGATGCGTCAGTGGCCAACTTGATAGAACGGTTAGGATCATACCACTTGAGAATAGGTGCGTGTAACAAAGCATCTTTCAATGCTTGAAAAGCTAACTCTTGAGCTGTTCCCCATCTCCACTTTTGACCTTTCCCTAACATGGAAGTCAAGGCCTCAGCTAGTCGAACAAAACCTTTCACAAATCTACGATAGAATCCAGTGAGCCCAAGAAAACTTTTCAATTGAGTTTGATCCTCGGGTGCTATCCATTTCTGAATGGCATCTATCTTCTCACTCATCACTTGGATTCCTGTAGCTGTAACTCTATGATCCAAGTAATCTACTTCTGACTTGCCAAATTCACATTTTGAAGCTTTGGCATACAATTGATTGTCTCTTAAAACTTGAAGTACCTCTCGTAAATGACTTCTATGATCACTCAAAGTTTTGCTATACACCAATATATCATCTAGAAAAACAATGACAGATTTATCTAGATAAGGGCAAAAGATATCGTTCATCAATCCCATGAATGTAGCTGGTGCATTAGTGAGACCAAAACGCATCACCAGATACTCAAAGTGTCCATACCTAGTACGAAAAGCTGTCTTGTGAACATCTTCATCTGCAATTCGAATTTGATTGTAGCCGCTTCTCAAATCTAGCTTGGTGAAGTACTTCGCTCCTTGAAGTTGATCAAACAAATCATCCATACAAGGTAATGGATATTTGTTTTTCACCGTTTGCTGATTCAACCCGCGATAATCGATACATAGTCTCATGGATCCATTCTTCTTCTTCACAAAGAGTACTGGAGCTCCATAAGGTGAAACACTTGGTTGAATGAATCCCTTGCTCAACATCTCCTCCACTTGAGCTTTGCATTCTTCCAATTCGTTTGGAGCCAAATGATATGGAGCTTTGCAAGTTGGTGTACTTCCAGGTATCACCTCAATCTTGTGATCTACTCGCCTCTTTGGTGGTAATCCTGCAGGTAGATCATCTGGAAAAACATCTTTATACTCCATAAAAATGTCGTTCAAGGACTCCGGGATGTAAGGTTTGTCCGTGGACCCAATATCTCTTATAAGTCCAAGGAAACATACATCATCTCTAGAAATGGATGCTGTACCCATCACAAAGAGGGGTAAATTCCTATTCTGAGATCTAATTCTATCTCCATAGATCTTCTATCCACTACTTGTAATCACTTTTCTTCTCCAATCTACCTTCGGATTATATTGTTCCATCCATGGCATTCCAAGGATGACATCATATCGAGCTAAACGAATTACTCTCCATTCAATGCTCTCCTTGTATCTAACTATGGATAATTCTACACTCCGTGGTAGTGTTTCTATCACTTCAGTTTGCCTGTTTGGCAATTCCACTTCTTCACTCACGTCCTTCATCAACATCAAACCTAACTTCATAGCAACACTCCTTGATAGAAAATTCTCAGTTGCTCCAAGATCAATTAAAACTCTCACCTTGTGTCTTTCCATGAAACCATCAGTGACAATGAGTTGAGCTTGCTTCTTACTCCTTCCATGAGCTCCCAACCATTGCCTTATTCCAACCTCGCCTTTTCTTCGCTTTGTAGAACCAGTAAGGCCGCGAGGCAAGATTACTGGTGATCTTCGTTTCCCGAAACTGCTTCCTCCACCTCTTCATACTCTATCCCCTCCATATTGTTGAACGGTCGTCGCTGTATGGGCCGTCCTCCTTGTTGTGTTGGCCGAACTCGAAAAAACTTGGCTATGTGACCCATTCGTCCACATGCATAGCATTGGCGATTGTCACGAACTCCAGCTCCTCCTCGAACCATTCCATTATTTGCATAACCTTCTTGCAAATTTGGAACTCCTGGTCGCCTAATCTCACCTCCAAATCTTGGTGGTGGTCCTCTTGTTGGTGCAAAACCTTCTCTACGTCGAAGGTTTCCCAACTCCATCGGTGTTGGACCAGATGGATCTCTAAAATTGCTCACTGGTTCACCGTGTGTGACACCAAAAGCACCTGAAATTCGTTGAGCAATTGCGATTGCTTCATTCACAGTAGATGGATTGCTTACCATCACCTCCTTTCGAATTCGATCTTTCAAGCCTCGTTTGAACACGTCCAAGGCTTCAGCTCCACTCATATCCATGATAGATACTTGAAGATCACAAAATTCTTCAATGTACTCATGAATACCTCCTTTCTGCTTCAGATCCCACAACTTCATTCTTGCAGTTTGAAGAGAATCCACCGCTTGAAAATTTTGCAGAAGTCCTTCTTGCATTCCACTCCACGAAATGGTAGCACCTCGTTCTGAAAGCATTCTCTCCCATGTTGTGTACCATGTGAGAGCCTTTGTAATAACCCACTAAAGGCTAAAACTGCAATATAGTGGTAGAAAGGTCGATACCACAGGGACAGAGGAACACACAGGGTACAAAGTGTCACGTTTAACAGACTATTGATGAGTTTGAATTCTCAGGCGACTGTCACTCCCAGAAATACTGCAAGTGTCCACTCGGAGCGCACTCGGAGGTCGCACAGTGCAGCGTAACACACACACACACACACCTGAAACTACAGAAACACAACCTAGAGATCCGTTAGGACCTCTACTTCAAGATTTCAGGGGGAAAGTCTCTCAAGAGTACACTCGGCAAAGCTGCGGGCAGTGACTTCCAACTCCGGCTTTTACAACACTTCCACTAGCTTGCTGCTAGTGTAGGAAACCCGGTTTGGACTGCCTACTTCGGATCGAAGTCACTCCTACGCGGTGAACAACACTCTCAACTCACAAAACGCGCAGAGAACACAGGTTCGCACTGAAGGACTCACTGAGAAACATTCCAGTAACACAACAACAGTCTATTGAAGAGTTTGAATTCTCAGGCACTTGTCATTCCCAGAAATACTACAGGGGTTACCCTCAAGGCACCTGCTGCAGCGTAACCTGAATTCACAACCAAGGCTTACACGAAGTAGCAAAACTTCACTTTGGCATTCAGGGGAAAAATCCCAAGGAGTACAATCAGAAAGAAACACTCGAGGGTGTAGGGGCGAAACTGTTCAAGTATCTAACTAGTCACTGGCTCTGAGCATCGGCAGTCACCCGCAGGTGCAGATCCGAACTACTCAAGTCTCTAACCAATGTGCTAGCTCTGAACATTCGGCCGAAGGCCTTCAGCTACAAAATGCGGAACGCTAAGTTGTAACTCCTCGTGCGTGGTGACAGAACTCAAGGACACAAACACGCAAAGGAAATGGGTTCCTGATCTGCACTTCTGATGGGAAAGAACCCCAGGCAAAACGCCTGGAACTATTTTATACCTTCTAAGTCCTACCTAGCACTACACTGCACTACGCTACACGCCTGCACGGAACCACGCTACACTACACTCCGCGGAACCTGTACTACGTCTCCTGCGCGGCCGACTGCCGCGCACTAACTCCCTACCCTGCCAATCTTCCGCTCGACTGCGCAGTCCCAAACGCTGCAACGCCGCGGACACCTCCGCTTCGAGGGCGGACATGGTATCCTGTGCCTTCGACAGAAAGGCATCGAGCTTCTTTGCTACCTTCCGCCGACTCCTACTGTCGCCTGACAACAACCCGGCTGCGCGCAATTCAAACTCACGCAGTGTGAGTTTCTCCTGCGACTTCACTTCCCAGTGGGCGTAGCCCTTGAGACAGTGGGCGACACGCCTCGCCGTCTCCACCTTCGTGCGATCCGCCTCCTTCCTGCGATCCTCTTCAATTATCACTAATTGCGATTCGGCTTCAGCACGTTGCGCTCTCAATTCGCCACACTCTGACTGTAACCTGCGTATTAACTCTTCATCCGCCTGCCGTGCGAGCTGACATTGTTCCAACAACCGCGTCTGTCGCACGAGCTCCTCTGACAAAATCTGATTCTGGGCCTGCTCAGAAATGAGTGCTTCCTTGACCTTCACCTGCTCCTTGGTGAGCTCGTCCAGTTTCTCATCCTTCATCTTCTCGGAGTGCTTGTAGAATTTCTGATTAAGTTTATACTGACCCCACAAGCATGCATGCTTCTCCTTCAATTCCCTCAACTCCTGGTCCACTCTAGCTAATAGCTTGCTGGTGTGGACTTTAGTGCGGGTCCGCCTGCGCACTAACTCGATGTAAGATCCCGGCTGGAGTGGGTCGGCGTATTTATCGACCTTGCGATCCAAGTACCTCAGCAACGGAATCACTTGCTCAGAGAGCGCCGCCGCCGGCGCTCCAACAATTTCCTCCTCCTCCTCCTCGGTGTCTTCTGCTCCTGACATTTCTTCCGTGGAGCCTCCGTCGTCATCATCCGAGTGGAGAATTTCAGTCGCCATTGATTGCGTCGGCGACTGCCCCGAGTGGGGCTGCACGTCATCGACGTGTGCTGCCTGCGAAGGCACGGCTGCAGCCTCGCTGCTCGTCGCCAAAATGTCTAAGGCGGAAGGCGAATGTACCCGTGCGGCATCCCCGTCGCTCGCTTGTTGGTTGTCTACCGCGTCCTCTCTGCCGCCGTCGCCCGCCGCCGAAGGCGATCGAGCGGAGGGTGGCTGCGCGGGGTTTGATTGCACATCGCGCATCCCGCGGACAGTCACTCCGCTCCTCCGTCTGTTGCTGCTCCCTTGATCGGTCCGTGGGGGCTGTGCCCGGCCCGTGCGCAGGCGCAATTGCCGGCGTCTTGTCCGCCGCAGGCGTAGCGCCGCGGACATCCATCGCCGAAGGCGACATGGCCGGGGGCCGCTCGCCCGATGTCCCTTGGCCTATAGGCCCTACCGCCGAAGGCGCATCTATCGGCGGACTTCCCGCCGATGGTGCGGCCTCCGCACGCTCCCTGCTCGTATCTCCTCGGCTCGAAGGCCCTGGCGCCGAAGGCGCAAATTGCGGCGCGTGGTGCGCCGGAGGGTCTGGCCCCGAGGGCCGGTGTCTCGTAGGCGGTTCTTCCGCCGGCTCCTTCCCCTTCCTACGTTGGAACGGGGGTGATTCTTGCCTGTGCACAGGCGGCACGTGTGGAGGTGTCCTGTGCGCAGGCGACCTGTGCACAGGCGACCTGTGCACAGGTGAGCGCCTGTGCACAGGCGGACTGCTCCTTCCCACGCGTAAGCGTAGATCCACGTCCACTTGTGATCGCCTGTCCGCGGAGGCTCGTCCGTCCGCGGATGCTCGTCTGTGCGCAAACGGAACATCTGTCCGCATCGCACGTGGTAACTCCGGAGGCCCTTGGCCCGTAGGCGGCCTCTCTCCCGTCGAGGTTGCAGCGTGGCCCGTTGCTCCTGCGGTCGTCCGCGCTTCCTCCTGCTTCTCTGGCGACGCACTTCCCTTCTCCGTCGCAATCGTCGCCGTGTCCGCACTGTCGGCTGGTAACACCAGTCTGCGTGCCTTCTGCTTCGGCCGGCTGTATGACTCGCACAGCGGCCGCGGTCGAATGGGAGCAGAGGGTTCTTGATGCTGCTCCTCTTCAGACTCTTCCCTCCATCGCCGCTTCCGCGGCACTCGTGCTGCAGGAGTGTGTCTCCCTTCGTCCCTCCGCCTTGATGGGGTAGAAGTCGGTGACTCCTCTGCATCAGTGTCGACCTCATTCTCCCGCACATACTTCCCGGATGGTCGATGGACAATGGCGGAAAATGTTCAAGCTCCGCCGCTGTCAAACAATTCCGCTGTCGATAAAAATTGATGAGGAAAGGAGAAAGATGGTTTAGAGTTCCCCCCTTCTCCTCAAACGCGTGCTGTCGCATCACCCTGTGCAGGATGCTCGCCCAGTGAATTGGAGTTCCCTCGATGACGCACTCCACAAAAGAGACCTGCCACAATGTGATGTAGCAGGCGCGGTGCGGCTGCAGTAATTGCATCAGCGCCGCGGACAAAGTCCGGCGAAAACGATCCTTGTAATCACGGGTCCTGTACCCATTCTTGGTAGACCTCCCGGTCTTGAACAGCTCCACAAATTGCGCCTCTTCCTGCTTGGTCACCTTGATGCTCTCACTGTCGAAAAGGAGATGCCCTGGCATGCCAGCACATCTTCCCAACGCCTGCGCCCAATCTTGGACTGTCCACCGATCAACATGCGGACGCAATCCGCGCGAGGGTGGTCCCTGTGGCTCTAGCCACTCGCGCACCATATTCGCACAGATGTAGTTCCATCCCCATAGCAAGAAATCGAGCTTTCTTGCTATTAAGCGCTCCTCGAAAGCGCGCAGCCCGTTCTGTGGTAGGCGAAGTGGCACCATCCGCAATCTGCTCGGTCTCGTCATTGCGTTCCTGGGGTTCGCTCGCCCGCTCATTCTACTTCCGCACCGCCCGAGCTTCTTTCTCTCTCGGCAAACTCTAATCGCCCTCAATTCCAAATCACGCGCATTCACTTCTCCCTCAATCAACAAGAAATCTCCTGTGCGGCGACGTCGAGAATGTTCAGCAGCCAGCAGATGGATGCGCGCAGAGCGCACAAGAGATTGGAATCGCGAATTCAAGAATGGGACGTTCTCCGCCGCCCGGTCGAAGGTCATGATCGGCTCTTGCTCGTGAAGAACGTCTCACTTGATGGCCGCGCCGGCTGTACGCTGGAACGGTCTTCGCTCTCACGCGCGGCTTCACGCTCCGCCGTCGTCGATTAAACTCTCACGCTCGAATTGGCGGATTTGAACTCCGCGAGCGTATTACCCCGCGGACATGGGGGCGTAGCGCCGAAGGCGAGTTTTCCGCCTTGCGCGGTACACTTGTTCGTACCGCCCCTCGGCCAATCCCCCTCTGCCCTGACGCGTGTGTCCGCATGTCGGACAAAAGTTCAACTCCTGCCTGTGCGAAGGCAGGAGCCTCGGCGGATGCTCCGCCGGCACGGAACTTCATCCTCTTGTGCACAGGCGTTCGCCTGTGCGCAGGCGAATTCCGTACGCGGCGTCGCGCTGGCGCGGAAGGCGTTGACCGTGGTCAGCCGTCTCCGTCCAGTCTGTCCGTTCCTTGTCTCTTCGTCGGCGCTTCCGCCGCCGCAACTCCGTCCGTCCAAGAGCGCATCCACCCGTCCCGTCCGCATGGTCCGTACCGAGTTGATTACTCTGGCGGCTCTTCCGCCGTATGCGGCGCTGCGCTGGCGCGGAAGGCGCCGTACACTTTCTACCTCACAAGGCGCATTTCTAGGGCCCAAGGCGGATTTTCCGCCGACGCCGAAGCGCCTGTGCACAGGCGAGCGCCTGTGCGTAGGCGGACTTCGCGCCTCCCCTAACCCTACTTCGCCTGTGCACAGGCGAACGCCTTCGTCCGCGCATAGGACAAAACTTGATTCCCCCTTCCGCGTAGGCGGAATTCGCGCCGGTGGCGAACTCTTTCCGCCGTAGGCGACCGCCTCCATTTCTTCCAATAGTGATAACTCCCTAAGTCCTCATCCGTTCCAAGCGTTCTTGGACTCGTTGGAATCAGTGCGTCGAGCTCTTTCCAGCGGGACCCTAACTTGGTCAAGGCGCCCGAGGGTTGAACTAATTATGGAGGGTTTCCCTACAGCCGCGGACGCAACCTCCGAAGGTGGGTTTTGCGCCTTGCGTCGTAGGGGTCCTAACTGCAGAGCTCGCAGGGAGGGTGGTGCCTGTCCTTACTGCTGCACCCCAAATCCCAGATTCTACAAGATCCCTCGAGAATCCCCGCGATCTTCCGGATTCACTCCGTTTTGATGTACCGAAGGCTATTTACAATGCTGCCAGGGTACAGTTTTCCAAAAATGTTTTAATTTCCTCAAAATTGCCAAAAGTGGGGTACCACAGCCTTATCCGTAAGATAAGATCTCATAAACATTCCTGCAATATAATCAGAAACATGAAAATGGGATAAATGAATATTCATCCTCATAATCCATCCCTCTAACACTCCCATTGCTCTACTCCCTTTGTAAGCTTCCACCTTACAG
Organism: Marchantia polymorpha subsp. ruderalis; assembly: GCA_037833965.1. NCBI lineage: Eukaryota > Viridiplantae > Streptophyta > Marchantiopsida > Marchantiales > Marchantiaceae > Marchantia > Marchantia polymorpha. The sequence continues at coordinate 25,751,306 of AP031351.1, read as the reverse complement.
GATTTTCCCATTCGAAGCAAAAGATTTGCTTGATCTTCAATCTCTTGAAGACGTCTCCTATTTGCCTCTGCTGCATCAATGGGAGTTGGTTCTGGCTGAACTTGGGAAGCTTGAACTTGAGGTTCAACTTCCATCTCTCCAACTCTCTCTCTCTCTACTTTCTCAATCTCTAATGCGAAGATTTTATCTTCCATGGCTTGCTGCTTGGTATGCCCATCTACTATTGCTTTTCTCAACTCCTTCATCTCCGCCATGATTGCATTAAGAACCTCACCCATATCAATTGATGTTCCCATGCTTTCTCACAATCCCTCTAATACAAAGTGAGTATAATCACTATGTGACCTCTCAACAAAGGAGTCACAAAAGGTGCAGGTGACTCTATCACAGCTCTATAGTACTCCTCTCCATAATTCCTCACAAGAAAATCTCTCCATATCCTCTTCTGTCTATATACTGTTCTAATCTCTACATAAGTGCTGAATCGAACCGGGACAGGTGGCTCGCGATTCAAATCCATGAAACAATCAGTATAGAATGTATATAGTACAATCCCAAGTCTCTCCATAAGTAACTATTGGAAGAATCAGTGGCACTCTTGACTCCATCACTCTAGTCATAAAATCTGCACCCCAACAAGCCACAAGGTACATCCGAAAATGATGTTTCTCCATGCAACGAAGGTGAATATCGAATAGGTTAGGAATTGGCCAGTGCGGTACTGGATTTCTGTCAATCCCGTCCATATCTGAAAAAACACAATTTCCCCTTTCCACCTCTCTCTACATGCAGATGAATGACCTCTGCCAGCCTCTATACACTCTCAAGACTACACTCCATCATCACTCACTTGCTATTCCATGAGGGGTAATCCACACTCAAGGAAAGAGCAAGGTCGCTCTGATACCATTGTAACACTAGGGTTTAGAGAGAAGTTCACTCGAAGATAGAAACGTAAACTCTGAAGATGAGAGATACCAACAATGGTTCTCCTCTCCCTTATATAGCTCTCACCAACAAGTACAAGGTGATAAGATCTAATCCCCACCATCCATCCCACTCCTAGTGGATGGATGACGTGGCGGATAACCCTAACAAGCACACGGATCGCTGACGTGGCGCACCCAACTAACACACTAACTAACACACTCAATCCTTACCTACATGCACACGGATTGCTGACGTGGCACTGTCAACTAACACATCCACTCTGTACCTACCAAGTGCGCGGATCGCTGATGTGGCAGCTATGACTAGTGCACACTAAAGTATCTACATCCATATTCAGAGTAACCTCTACTTTAGTTCTAACTAACTAAAGATGGTTACAGTAACCCCTTTAGTATTTCTGGGAATGACAAGTGCCTGAGAATTCAAACTCTTCAATAGACTGTTATGGTGTGTTACTGGAATGTTTCTCAGTGAGTCCTTCAGTGCGGACCTGTGTTCTCTGCGCGTTTTGTGAGTTGAGAGTGTTGTTCACTGCGTATGAGTGACTTCGATCCGAAGTAGGCAGTCCAAACCGGGTTTCCTACGCTAGCAGCAAGCTAGTGGAAGTGTTGTAAAAGCCGGAGTTGGGAGTCACTACCCGCAGCTTCGCTGAGTGTACTCTTGAGAGACCTTCCTTCTGAAATCTTGAGTAGAGGTCCTAACGGATCTCTGGGTTGTGTTTCTGTAGTTTCAGGTGTGTGTGTGTGTGTGTTACGCTGCACTGTGCTGTAAGACCGGGTGTTGCACATATGTACTAAGTCTTAGAAGTGATCAAGGGAATAAGGATGATTAGCCAAGGCATAGCTAAGACTAGCTAGTTATGACTAAACTAGTTAGTTATAACTAAGTTTATCTAGTCATGACTAAGTTTAGCTACAATGTTTATAGTTGGCGGAATAATTAGCGGAGTTCTAGAAGAATGGAGTGAGCACTTCTATTTTGTCTTTTACAGGGAGTGAGCACTTTTATTTTGTCTTATACAAAAGTTCTAGATTCCAAGGGATTAGATATTTGACTAGAAGCTTGGATTTGATTGGTTTGACTAAATGTATGAAAGATGATTGGCTAGACTAAGTCTAATGTTGACTTAGTGGCTAGGAAGCTTGTAGAATTTTAAAAGCTTCCAATCGCATGTCGCCACCTCAACCTTGGATTCCGGAAGCTTCTAGAAGGTTTAGGTAGGCCAATGGCATGTTGCCACGTAGAGAAGGTTAGTCAAACTTACCTAGGTAAAAGTAAGTTAGGAGAAATTACCACATGTTACTATGGTAACTTCTCAAGTAGTATAAATAGAGAGGTAGAGTAGCACCTCTCAAGCAAGTTTGGAGAGTCATGTGTGAGTACTTGTTTCAGTAATGAAGGAGTGAAGTTTTTGAGTATCTTGGAGTATCGACGTGTGTTTGCGTTTATGTGAAGAGGGTGACGTGAGGAGAGTTTGTGTGTGAGTTGGAGTGATACATGAGAGTTTGTGAGAGAAGATGTTTGGGACATGAGTGAGAGTATGAATCCTAGTCTTCTAGAACCATGATGCGCTACCACAAAGCCATCAGAGGTAAACCTGGGTGAGAGTCAGCCCGGAGGTTGCATTTTTGGTTCCGTTGCCGGGACCTCAATCTAGAAGGCGGAATGTTTAGGATTCGATTTCTAGCTCGAGAGAAAGTATCCATGAGGGATCACTTGGTGTTAACATTGGGGAATGAAAGAGCGGAGAGTGTGCTTGAGAGCGAAATTCCTTTTGTGTATCCCATAGTCTCATATGATAGCCTAGAAGTGATTTTGTATGTTTTGTTCACGTAAACATGTCTTTTTGAGAGAAAAGTGATCTTAGACACCGAAAAAGTATTTTTGAAGGTATTCTTTCAAAGTTTTTATTGATTTTAGAGTGGAAGATAGAGAACATTTACGTTTTTGTTCCAGGTCCAGATCATGTGTTAACAGAAAAGATATGAGAATTAGAAGTTAAGTGGGTTTTCACGGGTATCAAAAGTCTGCTCTCTGGAAAGTTTGTACAGAGTTGATTACTTTTTCTGTATTTTGAGTTAGGCTTTGAAACTTCGTACGAGTGTGTATTGGAAGATAAGCTACGTTTGAGTGAAAATTTCACTGAGAGATCACGTCTAGAGACGAAGTTATGTTGATTTGAAGTTGAGGGGGTACAAAAGCAAGATAACAAAGCAAAAGTTTTTGATTTCTTTATTCACAGTTTTTGTCAAGTAGATAGCGTTTCTGGGAGAGGTCTTTTGAATGGTTTCTACCTTATGGGAAAATGAGTGAACAAGAAGGTTGGAAGGTTAGGTTATCCAAAGTACCTCAAGGCTTGGATGTTATAGTGTCTTTAGACTCCAATACAAGAGAATTCAAGGTGGAGTTTGAAGAAAGAGTAGTGAGTCAATCTCCAAGAGTCAAACGTGAAACTTGTTTTTATTGTGGAGAGGAGGGCCATAAGGTTGTCAATTGTTCCCTGCGGAACAAAGATAGAAGATTGAGGAGCAAGAGGAACTTGGGAGATTTGAAACTTCACTTGGGACCATCATCGCCACATGAATCCCAAAGCGCGACCTTCTGTGACAATTGCGGAGTGATTGGGCTACCAGCGGGACACGAATGCAGCGGAGTGAAGGCACTTCTGGAATCACTTCTGGAAGGGTTTGACGGCAAGCTAAGTGCTGAAACAGAGAAAGTGACCTCAGCGGGTTCAAGCTCCAACTGAAGATGGAGATCATCATTCGAATGATGGAGAAGATGATGATGAGGGTAAGACTCATCGTATGCCTAGGAGAGGAGAGAGCTTTGGCTATCTTGGAACAACCAATTCCTTTTGTGTTTCCTTTGATGAATTACTCAAGGATGGAGTTAGTGTTGTTTATATTGTATTAGGAAGCCCCATATAAATTTCCAAGAGAAAAAAAAAAAAAAAAAATTAGTTGGAAATGGGGAAGCTTCCGGTATTTTATGGGAGGGAGAATGAGGATGTAGAAGCTTTTGTTAGGGACTTCAAGAGGGCTTGCATAGGAAACAATGAGAGGAAGAAGGACGAGTGGGCTATGCTTTTGCCGGATTTCTTGGAAGATTCTGCTCTCAAGTGGTACAAGGAGAACAAGAGGGAGCATTCAGAGGACGACACGTGGGAGACATTAACGGAGAACCTGATCGAAAATTTTCTACCCAGTGAAAGTTATGAAAAGTTGATGTGTGAGGTCACCTTCTTGAAACAAGGAGAGAACGAGAAGGTGAGGACCTATGTGGAGAGAACCGAGAAGTTGGAATCTAGATTCCACGTGGTGTTGAGGAAGGGCGGAGATGAAGTGGATGCTACAATGGTGGGGATAAGGGCGATGCTCATGAAGAACTTCGTTGGAGGTTTGAGACCTGAGATTCGAAGTAAGGTGAGATACGAGAAGCCCTTTTCTAAGGCTGAAGCCATTCGAATTGCTATTAGAATGGAGGAGAGCTTAGAAGATGATGATTCTAGCTTGGTGGCTAGAGAAGTAGCTCCACCGGTTGTAGGAAGGTCCATTGTTTCAAACCCTTCTACTTCATCCACGATAGCGAATCCTAGTGTGGATTTTCAAAATGAGTTGAAATCTATCACGGAGACTCTAGCAGACCTCAAGATCAATGTAGTACAGTTGTGGGAGAAGAGGAATCAGAACGTAGGAGGAGGCTCTAGGGGTTATGGAAATTATCCTCCAAGAGGAAATCCACCTTCAGGAAACTTTGCGGTTTCTTGCTTTTCTTGTGGAGGTCCTCATTTTCAGAGGAATTGTCCTAACCCTCGACAACATGATGGAGTTCGGCACAACAACAATGCACCGGCCACACAACAAGCCAAGGATAAGGGAGTAGCATCCATTGATGTATTCCCTCATCAATGCACTTTTGAGAAAGGGGAGAGCTCGAAATCGAAAGTGGATATCCTTGCTCATGAGAAGAAGCGTGCCCGATTTGCGGACGAGTCGATTTTCATGGAGGACACGCCAAGTCGAAGTACACGGTCAAGTGGAGTGAGTCAACCAAGAGTACCAAGGAAGAAGTTGGGCATGGATGACTTTTCCATTTCATCTTCTCAAGCTAAGTATGACGTGGTGGAGGATGTAGGAAATCAGAAGGCCAATATAACAGTTGGTCAGCTGATTGCCTTGAATCCAGCCATTCGGAAGGAGTTAAGAGGAGGTCTTAACTCCACAAGGACCAAGAAGCGGAAATCTAAAGGGAAGGCTCACATGACCAATGTGGGAGTTGGTGTGGTGGATGCGGCTGCTTCGGAGGTATGTACACATGCTTCAAAGATCGAAGTGAGGATCAATGGACATGATGTATCAGATGTGTTGGTTGATGGTGGATCGGCTGTGAATGCCATGTCTGAGAGGTTGATGCAGAAGTTGGGTATGCAACCTTCTAGACCTTCTAGCATAATTGTTGGTATGGCCAACAAACAGAAGGTAAGACCACTGGGGGTGGTAGACAAAGTTGTGGTTAGTGTGAGGGGAGTGCAAACTTTGCTTTCCTTCCAAATTCTCAAGGAAGCTAGCTACGACTTGCTGTTGGGACGTCCTTGGTTGAGGGCGGTAAGGACTACGGACCGATGGCACAAGGGCTATTTGAGGATAGGTCCAAAGAACCATCGAGTTAAGGTTCCTTTGACGAGAGGAGGGGAATCCACCACTGACTCAGATAGACCAACTGACGAGTATTGGGAATCTGAGAGTGAAGAGAGTGGTAGCTTTTCAGAAGTTGACACAGACATCTCAACTTCCGATCAAGAAACATCATCGGAGTACTCTTCTGATGATAATGTTCAAGTACAAGTCATTGCTGCCATGGAGTTGTTGCCTAGGCCTGGAGTGAAGAAAGATCCTGACAAAGTGGAGATGACCGAAGAGGAGGTGTGTCGACGACTGTCCACTCTCAGGTTTGTCCCCAAGGTTACCAAGGAGGAAAAGGCAAAGTTTCTGGATATATTTCGCAAATATATTCATGTTTTTGCCTTTAGTTACAAGGATCTTAAGCATGTGACGTTGGAGACTCATCGCATCGAGTTGGAGGAGAAAACTCGTCCTATTCGGCAAAAGCAACGCCGAATAAATCCACCTACGGCTCTTGTGGTGAAGGAGGAGATCGACAAGCTCAAGGAGGCTGGCTTCATTTACGAAGTAGAAAATTCTGAATGGGTGTCTCCAATTGTGATAGTGAAAGAGAAGAATGGTAAGCTACGAGTGTGCGTAGATTACAAAAAGTTGAATGCTGTCACAAAGAAAGACTACTATCCCTTGCCTTTCATAGATGAGATTCTAGAGGAGATTGCTGGCCATGAGTGGTATAGTTTTGGAGATGGTTATAGTGGCTATAACCAAATCCAAATTGCCTTAGAAGACCAACTCAAAACAACTTTTACCACTCCATGGGGAACCTTCGCTTTTAGAGTGATGCCGTTTGGTCTATGTAATGCTCCTGCCACTTTTCAAAGGTTCATGAATAGAGTGTTTGAACCTTTCATTGGAAAGTTTGTAAGGGATTTCATAGATGATTTTTGTGTTTACGGGAGGAAAGCGGATCATTTTGATCATTTGATCAAAATACTTCAACGGCTGGAGGAAGCTAAGGCTTCACTCAATCTAGAAAAATGCATTTTTGGATGTGAGGAAGGCCTATTGTTGGGGCATATCATCTCCAAGAATGGTATAGCGGTGGATCCAGAGAAGGTGACACGGATCATGGAGTTAACTTTTCCGGCGACTTTAACCAAGTTGAGGCAATTCCTTGGTATGGTGGGGTACTATTGACGGTTCATCTTGTCCTTCTCCAACAAAGCTCATGCCTTGACGAATTACATGAAGAAGGGAGTGGAGTACGAACTCATTTTCAAGGATGAAGCTGCAAAGACGGCGTTCGAAGTTCTCAAGAAGGCGTTGGTGACGGCTCCAATTTTGGCGAAACCGGATTGGGGTAAACCTTTCATTCTCTACACAGATGCATCAAATATTGCTGTAGGATGCACCTTGAGTCAATTAGATGATGAAAAGCATGATCATCCAATTGCCTATGCTAGTAGACAAATGGTTCAAGCGGAGAAGAACTACATAGTGACAGAGAGAGAGGCCTTAGCTGTAATCTTCTCACTTAAGAAGTTTCGACATTATTTGTTGGGTGGGAGATTCACTATAGTGACTGATCATAAGGCTTTGAAATACATTTTCAACAAGCCTAATGCTGAAGGGAGGATAGCTAGATGGAAGCTACTACTAGCAGAGTTTGATTATACCATTGAGGATAGACCTGGAAAGAAGCATGCTAATGCGGATTTGATGTCGAGAGCATATGATGATGGAGGAGATCACTCAGTAGATGACACCTTTCCGGATGAGGACTTGCTAGTCATGGACACGGTGACAACAGTACCGGAGGAGTACAAGGAAATTTGGGATTTCATCTCTAGAGGAGAGTTTCCTCAAGGAATGCATCAAAGGGAGAAAAATGCATTAGTGAAGAGATGTCAACCTTATATGATCATGGAGAAGGTACTTTTTCATCAAGGAGCTGACGGACTTCTACGAAGGGCGGTTGGGAGAGGAGAGGCACTACAACTCATGAAGGAGTTTCATGATGGGGCAGTATGTGGAGGACATTTTGCGGGGAAGGTAACTGCCTTCAAAATTCTTGATGCTGGTTATCATTGGAAGGGTATTTTTAAGCATTGTGTGGAATATTGCAAAAGTTGTGATGTGTGTCAAGCTTTTGCTAAAAAGTCCATGAAAATGAAAACCCCTCCTATGATTTCTAACCCAGTGTTAGGTCCTTTTGAAAAGTGGGGAATAGATTTGTAGGTCCTTTGAATCTTACTCCTCGAGGGAATAAGTGCATTGTGATAGCTACAGATTATCTTACGAAGTGGGTAGAGGCAAGACCACTTAAATCTACTAATGAGAAGGAGGTTGGTAGATTTTTATATGAGAGAATCATTACTCGATTTGGTTGTCCATTGGAGTTAGTATCAGATAGAGGAGGAGAATTTGTGGGAAGTATGATTCAAGCCATGTTGGAGCACTTCTCCATCAAGGCTCGAGTGACCACTTCCTACAAACCTAACGCTAACGGGTTGGCGGAGCGGACCAACTACACTTTGTGTATGATGTTGGCCAAGGATGCAGACATGGACGGGAGTAAACACAATTGGGACAAGAGGCTCCATGCTATCTTATGGGAGTATCGCACAACATGGAAGACATCTACCGGATACTCACCTTTTCGGATGGTGTATGGAGTTGAGTCAAAACTTCCCATACAGTTTGACTTGACAACATTCACAACAATCCAGCAAAGGTTGAAGAAATCAAATGGAGCAGAAGCCATCAAGTCTCGCCAACAACAATTGATGGAGTTAGAGGAAGCTCGAGCACTAGCCATGGTACGAGTGGAGCGGGCTCAACAGTTGCAGAAGAAGTATCACAACAAACGAAGTGTAAACCAGAACTTGAAGCCGTTCAAGGAAGGTGATTGGGTGATGCTCTTTGATGCAATTAGATACAAGAGAGCTAGGAAAAAGTTTCTCCCTAAGTATTTTGGACCTTTCATAGTTGAGAAGGTGTGGGGAAATTTCACTTATGACATCAAGGAGTTAGGAGGACGTCACTTCGATCGAGTCAACCACGACAAGTTGAAGTTATTCCATCGAAGATCAGATTCTTTCACTCCGAGGGCGTAGTGAAATCTTGGTCCGGGGGTAAATGTAAGACCGGGTGTTGCACATATGTACTAAGTCTAAGAAGTGATCAAGGGAATAAGGATGATTAGCCAAGGCATAGCTAAGACTAGCTAGTTATGACTAAACTAGATAGTTATAACTAAGTTTATCTAGTCATGACTAAGTTTAGCTACAATGTTTATAGTTGGCGGAATAATTAGCGGAGTTCTAGAAGAATGGAGTGAGCACTTCTATTTTGTCTTTTACAGGGAGTGAGCACTTCTATTTTGTCTTATACAAAAGTTCTAGATTCCAAGGGATTAGATATTTGACTAGAAGCTTGGATTTGATTGGTTTGACTAAATGTATGAAAGATGATTGGCTAGACTAAGTCTAATGTTGACTTAGTGGCTAGGAAGCTTGTAGAATTTTAAAAGCTTCCAATCGCATGTCGCCACCTCAACCTTGGATTCCGGAAGCTTCTAGAAGGTTTAGGTAGGCCAATGGCATGTTGCCACGTAGAGAAGGTTAGTCAAACTTACCTAGGTAAAAGTAAGTTAGGAGAAATTACCACATGTTACTATGGTAACTTCTCAAGTAGTATAAATAGAGAGGTAGAGTAGCACCTCTCAAGCAAGTTTGGAGAGTCATGTGTGAGTACTTGTTTCAGTGATGAAGGAGTGAAGTTTTTGAGTATCTTGGAGTATCGACGTGTGTTTGCGTTTATGTGAAGAGGGTGACGTGAGGAGAGTTTGTGTGTGAGTTGGAGTGATACATGAGAGTTTGTGAGAGAAGGTGTTTGGGACATGAGTGAGAGTATGAATCCTAGTCTTCTAGAACCATGATGCGCTACCACAAAGCCATCAGAGGTAAACCTGAGTGAGAGTCAGCCCGGAGGTTGCAGTGCGATCTCCGAGTGCGCTACGAGTGGACACTTGCAGTATTTCTGGGAGTGACAGTCGCCTGAGAATTCAAACTCCTCAATAGTCTGTTAAACGTGACACTTTGTACTCTGTGTGTTCCTCTGTCCCTGTGGGTTTGACCTTTCTACCATTATATTGCAGTTTTAGCCTTTAGTGAGTTATTACAGTCCTTAGTTCTGTCACCGCGCAAGAGGAGCTACAGCTTGACGAAGTTACCGCATTTTGTAGCTGAAAGATTTCGGCCGAATGTTGAGAGCTAGTGTACTAGTTAGATACTTGAGCAGTTTGGACATACACCTTTGGAGTGATTGTTGAATGTTCAGAGCTAGTGAACTGGTTAGATACTTGAACAGTTCAGACTTACACCTTCGGGTGATTGAACCTGTGTGTACTCCTTCAGGATTTTTCTCCCTGAATGCCAAAGTGAAGTTTTGTTACTTCGAGTAAACCTTGGTTAACAATTCAGGTTGTACGTTGCTTGAGGCGCCTTCGGGGGCCTCCGCAGTATTTCTGGGAATGATTAGTGCCTGAGAATTCAAACTTGTCAATAGACTGTTATCGTGTGACACTGGAACTTTTCTCAGTTGAGCTTTTCAGTTTGGATCCCTGTATTCTCTGCGCGTTTTGTGAGTTGAGTGTGTTGTTTACCGCGTGTGAGTGACCTCGGTTTGACGAAGGTACCGCATCCGAAGTAGGAAGTCCAACCCGGGTGCTTTGCTCTAGCAGTTAGAGTTAACAATCCGGAGTTGGGTAATACTACCTCCAGATTCTCTAAATGTACTCTTGAGAAACTTTTCCCCTGAACCTTGAGTGGAGGTCCTAATCGACCTCTTAGTTGTGCTTTTTAAGTTTCAGATGTGTGTTGGGATGAACTACGCTGCATTGTGCGTCCTCCAAGTGACCTCCGAGTTGAGCACTTGCAATATTTCTAGGAGTGACAGTCGCCTGAGAATTCAAACTCTTCAATAGTCTATTAAAACGTGACACTTTGTACTCTGTGTGTTGCCTCTGTCCCTGTGGGTTCGACCTTTTTGCTGCTATACTGCAGTTTTAGCCTTTGGTGGGTTATTACAGATGGATGGTGGGAATAAGATCTTATCTCCTTGTACTTGTTGGTGAGAGCTATATAAGGGACAGGAGAACCATTGTTGGTATCTCTCATTTTTAGAGTTTACATTTCTATCTTCGAGTGAACTTCCTTCTAAACCCTAGTGTTACAACAACCTGAAAATTGTTCAACCAAAGCATGTAGATATCGCACCCGACCTTGCACTCTGTATTTAGGGGGGAAAATTTCTCAAGATTACTCATTTACCCAGCTGCACTAAGCTTCTAATTTACAGATTTGCTTAAATCTTGAACTAGCCCAGACTACTCAAAACATCTGAATTAGACTCTCTACTTTAGATGCGGTATCTTTGACAAATTGAAGGAACTCGCACACGATGACAAACCACTCAACTTCACAAACGTGCAAAGAAGTGCAGACTGAAAGCTCAGAAACTAACAAATGAAGAAGCCTCTTCAAAGGCAGAGCCTTGGGCCTCTTTATTCTTAACTAACACTCCAAGATGTCACTCACTATGATGCAAGCTCCCAACAGGCGCGACGCCATCCGACCCCACAATTACAACGCTCGTTGAACTCCTATCTACTCCTATCCTACTCAAAACGGCTGACAGTTCCAATTCTAAGTCTACTTCGTCTCCTCCAAGCCGAAGATGAACAAATTGAGCTTCATATCTAACTGCCGATGTCTTGCTACTCCATTGGCTGTCAATATTTTCACTCGACGCTCCGGCTCCGGCTCCACCACGCACTTGAATTCTCTTTCAAATCTCTTCAAGTCCGAAGTCCGAAGTCTCTTCTTCGAAGTTCAAAGGTTCACTCAAACTCAAACTCAAGGCTCCAAATTAATAACTTCTTCAAACGTACTCTGTTGAGGTTGAATTTTGCAAGCATGTGCGTCCGGCTCAGATAAACAACAGTATTAAATTTCAGCTTCAATTGACACTCCAGCGCAAAGATATGGTTTCCGCAAGATCCATGCTCCAAGGCCGAAGGCCGAAGTCCAAAGATCCTTCAGCCGAAGTCCGAAGACCTTTCGGCCGAAGGCTCTTCTGCGTCTTTGTCTATCCATACCAGCCACTTTCGACACGCATAACCCAGTGATCTTTATCTGTTTCAAGAGTTCTTGGACTCATTAGAACCAACGTTCCGAGATCTATCTATCAAAATTCTAATTGAGTCAAGTCGTGACTAATTGAAAAATTTATGAGGTATTTTCTCTATCAGATCATAACTCATCTAATTCAACTATACTGCCTACAAGTAAAAACATTAACTTCAAAGAGAGTAACTCTCTTTGAGTATTCCAATAATATTAACTAGACCTCTACCACAGAATCCACTATTAACCATACTTCGTAGTATTCTTATCCTAAAAGTATGAAATTACTAGTCTTTTATCTCTCAAACTTCTCGTTTTGGAAAAAAAAAAGAGAAATTAAGCACCACAACGGATGGAGGTATTATTCATGGTTTGAACTCCTGTATATGAATGTTGAAATAGAAAAGGAAAGTTTGAGCCAACCACCATTAGTTTTCAACATTAGTATCTTCTTATGGATCCGATATGTAGCAGAGGTGATATATGTAGTATGCTTGAGAGGTCATTACAGTTTTTCAAGAGAGTTGGCCATCCCATTGGAGTAGTTTTTTCTTAGTTCATTTGTAAAGTCGTATATGAAGTATGACAAGAACAGGCGTTTTGTATATTGCACAAAGATATGCCTCATAAGTTGAATCACAACTAACAAGAGCATTACATAGGAAAAAATACACGTTCATGCAGACAAGTGCTACAGAATTTTCAACTCATTGTGAAAGCTTGATCCACTTGAAATAAAAACACCTTGAAAAACCTAGAAGAGCTAGTTTACAAATAGCTGCATTGCTTTCCCAATGTGTGCTCCCTGCAAGGTATATCAAAACTTGTATTTCATATGCTCAGTTGGTTGATAACCGTTTTATATGTCACGGACGTAATTGTTAAGTAGTAATATTCTCTGTCTCTCCCTTGTCAGGCGCTTGTGTTATTTGAAAGGTTGAGTTGTGAATGGTTATGTTACGTGCTTTCCTTAACTTTGTTTTTAGTATGTACATAGATCACTATCTAATTTGGTGTTATACATCGTCGATCTTTGAAATTATATCTAAGGACCTGGATGGAATTATATTCGGACTCTGATGTACTAGAGTATGTTACAGAGATACACTATTATGCAGTATTTGGCTGAATATCAAAGATTTTACGATGGTTTACACAATTTTTCTACTAGGCTGGCATCTTGTCATTGAAGATGAACACAATTGCTCAATGCATGACCGAAGATGTTCAGTGTGAAAAACCTCATATGTGGACTGAAATTTCAAAGCTCAAACAATCTCGGGATGTTTCGCTTGGATTGTTTGCACTTGGAAGGTAAAAATGGTAAGATATGATGTCAAACGAGATGTGTTGCTTAGAATACTTTCAAGAGAAGTGTGTATACAAGTGACATGATAAATAACATTGATCTGTAGCAAGAAACATAAGAGGTAAATTATTGACATATGTCTAGTGTTAACTCATCTCTCGAGTAAAAAAACGGTGGTCCTCATTATAGTTCCTAGACCAAAACCACAACACAGATGTAGAAGCATTATAAGAGTCGACCTTACTATCATAAAATACTCTTGTTTTCAATTATTAACTACCAAATCTTCAGGCAGTGCTCAGGCTGATATTTAGCATGTGAAATGAATTGTAGAAAATTGACGAGTTGGATGTGACTCCTGTATTCAAGTTTCTCTGTACTCTCATCACACATTCTAGATCCGTAAGAATCAACTTGTACGACCACTATGCATACATCCACTCCGAAAAACAATTGTATCAATTACTAAATCCTTTGAAGCTATCAATCTGTTGACTTGGACATGATTTGTTTGTAGGAATTATTTATCCTAAAAAATAAATAGTGAAAGATCGTATAGGTTTCCGATCACAATTGAGAAAGTTGTGTATGAATAAACCCTGCTGCAAATCTCTATGTAAGTCATGTGAAGAAGTTCTTCCTGTTTCCAGATTTTAGGAGATGAGTATGTTAAAGGTCTGAAGGCTTTTTGTGGAAACAATTAGTAAGATTGATTGTGAGTAGATGTTACAATCGTCAGAAATTCATGGGGCAATTCATGAGCTTGAAGATAACTTTTAGACATTGATTTGAATACCATCACGAGTACCTAACGTCCTATTGATTAGTTTTGTTGAAATAAGAATTGTGATAACCCAACTAATGCAAGTTGCAGTATTACAGCAAAGGATCAAACCCACATGGATAGAAACAATACACAGAGTACAAAGTGTCACGTTTTAACAGTCTATTGAGAAGTTTGAATTCTTAGGCTACTATCACTCCCATAAATACTGCAAGTGTTCAACTCGGAGGTCACTCGGAAGACACACAATGCAGCGTACTACACCCCAAACACACATCTGAAACTGTAAATGCACAACTCAAAGGTCGAACAGAACCTAAACTTCAAATTCAGGGGGGGGGGAAGTTTCTCAAAAGTACACTCAGAGTATCTGCAGATAGCTATCCATTCCTAACTTGCTTAAATCCTGTCACTAGCCAACTGCTAGTACAGAACAGTTGGAATTCCTACTCCGGATGCGGTACCTTCGTCAAACCGAAGTCACTCTTACGCGGTGAACAACACACTCAACTCACAAAACGCGCAGAGAATACAGATGTCCGAACTGAGAAACTAAATTGGGAAAAGACCCAGTGTTACAATTTAACAGTCTATTGACGAGTTTGAATTCTAAGGCAACTGTCATTCTCAGAAATATTGCGAATGCTACCTCCGAAGGCACTTGAAGCAGCTTAACACAATCAACGTGAACTTAACCAATCCTTACTCTGAAGTTAACAAAACTTCACTTTGGTATTCAGGGGGGGAAATTCCTGAAAGAGTACAAATAGGGAAAAATGTCCGAAGGTGTAAGTTCAAACTTGCTTAAATCTTGACTAGTCTACGCTAGCTCAGATGCTCGGATGAGGGCCTTCTGCTATATGTTGCGGTAACTTCGACAAGCTATAGCTCCTATTGCGCGGTGACAGAACGAAAGACACAAACACGCAGAGAAAACGACTTCCTAAACTGAACTCGCGAAAATAGAAAATCCCTCAAGGCCAATGCCTTGGACTACTTTATACACTCTAAAGTCCTAACTATCTAACTCTACCTCATTGGCTATGCCTCCTATGAGTCGGCCGGCGACCCACTAATTCCCTACCCGTCCACTCGTCTGCTCGCCTACGCAGTTCCAGCCGCCTCAACACCTTGGTCACCTCCGCCTCGAGGTTCGCAATAGCATCCCGCGATCATGACAAGAATGACTCCAACCGCTTCGCCACTCGCCGCCGTCTTCGCCCGTCGCCAGCCATCAAAGCTGTCGCGCGCATCTCGAGTTCGCGCAACGTCAACCTCTCCTAAGTCTCGATCTCCCAGTGAGAATAGCCCCTTAGATATCGGTCAACCCCCACAACTAATTCGTCCTGCGCGCGATCTATCGCGCGCCGGTTGTGGTCTTCCACCTCGGCTAACTGTTCTTACGCCGCCGCTCGCTACGCCCTCAATTCTTCACACTGCGACTGCAGTCGATCCAGCAACTCCTCATCCGTCTTTCTCGCAGCCTCGCTCTTCTCCAACGCCTGCGTCTTCTGCACGAGCTCATCCGCCCGATTGCGGATTTGCACTTGCTCGACGTTTGAGTCCGTCTGAACCTTCGCACGAAACTCATCAATTTCGCGCCGCGCACTTGCTACCATCTCATCTCGCAGCTTAAGCGCCGCCTTTTGCAATTTCCGAACTAAGGCCCATTGATCATATAGAAAGTTATAACGCTCCTCCAATTGCCGGTACTTCTGGTCTAGGGCAATCAATTCAAGATTCGCCATCACTTTGATCCGCGTCCGATTTCAGACCAGCTCAACATAGGATCCACTCTTGCGGGGATTCCTGTACTTGGTCACTTTGCAAACAAGGTACCGGAGTAGCGGTACCACTTGCTCGCACAGCACTCCGGTCGGCGTACCTCGCACCAACTGCACCTCCTTTTCCTACAAAGGCGTGTCCTCTTCTGACTCTATGATTTCTGTCGCTACCAAAATCCTGGGCGACTCTCTAGCACTGGGCCTCGCAGCCTCCTCTGTTGCAGCCTCCACTCCATGCCTTGCTAGCACCTCCAAGGGGGTGGGAGAACCTATCCCAGGTGGACCTGCTACATCCTCCCACTCTGGTTCCGCCGAAGGCAGCTTGTTCGCTCCTTCCGCTGAAGGCACACGTGTCCCCGCATCCCTGCCTTCGCCCGTAGGAATGCTCTCTGGGGTTTCAGCACCAAAGGCGCCTCCTCCTCTGAGGAAGGCGATCCCCTCGCAATTGCAGCTCGCCCCGTGTCCGCGCTGCTGCCCGCTGTGAGATTCAGCTTGCGAGCCTTCTGCTTCGGTCGGGCTTGCTCGTTGGTTGGCCGACGCCTCACTGGAACAACGAGCGATTCTTGCCGTCTCAGTTCTTCCTCTTCACCAAATTTCCGCTTCCGGGGTGCCCGCGCACCTCGTTGTTCTTCAGTCGGCCTGGCAGTGTGATTGCGGGCACTTCGTCGGGGTCCGTATCAACCTCGACATCCTTCACAAACCTCTCCGGATTCATCCGCGACAGCAAGGGAAATTGTATCTTCCCCTCCGCCTTCAGACACCCCATCAACCGATAAAAATTTATCAAGAACGAAGAAAGGTGATTGACCGATCCCCCCTTCTCCTCTCCCGCATGTTGACGCGTGGCCTTCCATAAAATGCGAGCCCAGTGAATTGGCATACCCGCCAGCGCCAGCTCTACAAACCCCACTTGCCAAGCTGACATGTAGGTAGTCCTAAGAGGCTGCAGAATCATGAAAATTGCCATCGCGCCATTTCGCCGTTTTTGATCAACATAGTCACGGGTCTTATACCCGTTCTTGCGCGAGCGGCGATTCTTGAAAAGGGCGTCGAAGGTAGCCTCCTCCTCCTTCGAGAACTGCACACTCTCGCTGTCAAACAAGAGGTCACCTTCCTCTCCCGCACATCTTCCCAAGACTTGCTCCCAGTCACTCACTCGTCATCTCTCCGGGTGCGGTCGATAGCCTCTCGAAGGCTGGTCCTTCTTGCTCAGCCACTCCTTGACCATAGCCGGGCACACCCAATTTCATCCCCACAAGAGCAAATCAAGTTTTACTGCGGTCAATTTGTCTTGAAATGCCCGCAATCCAATTTGCGGCACCCGCAGTAATATCATCCTCAATGCCACGAATTTGCCCATCAAGTTCCTCCCGCTTGCTGCCTGCTTCTGTTGTCACTCCGCGTTGATGGTTCGAGTAATTGCGAAATCGATAATGCGCGAGTGGACTCCTTCTTGGTCCATCAAGAATTGTCAAGTTCGACATCGGTCTTGGCAACGGGTCAATTGAATGTTGTTCCCGCGATGAGGTGTAACGGTCTGCTTCCCACGCGCGACTTCACGCTCCGCCGTCGCGCGGATTCCCACACTTGTACATTTGACATTCATGACAGTGCCGACTTCCGCCGGAGTAAATCTTGTTTCGCATACCGCCGAAGGCACTAGCGACAAAGGCGCTACTAGCGAAGGCATTCACTTCAGCCATTTTCCTTTCCGTCCCTGCTTTCGCCGAAGGCGTCTCTTAGCGACGAAGGCGCTATCCTACCGCCGATGGCGTCTACAGCCGAAGGCATTCTCAACGAAGGCACTAGAAACCAGGCCCGAAAGCCTGAATCGCCCCCACCCGAGACACCTGACTGCCTTCGGAGGAATCTCTTACTCCCTTTCACTGTTATATCTCATTAACTTTCTTTTTAGGTACCAACTCTTATCTACGGTTACTACGGCGGTACTTACTATTCAAAAATGCTATATTTTTGAAAAAAAAACATAAATTGTACCACCACAGGGCTCATCCATAAGATCTTTCCTTTTGAACTAAGCTTACTTGCTCTTGTGCAGAAAGAAATACACAAGAGCAAGTGAGTGTAGTCTGTCTAGCAAGAATCAGCTTTCATCCAAAGGAAAATTCAACTTTTCTTGTACCATACGTATTTTTCTATTTGGTTTGCACGGTCTTGAACTCACTAAGTTCGTCGTTGTCTGAATAAACTATCAAAGTACTATGTCGTAGAAAAAATAAATGCACGAGCCAAGTATTTTGGATCACTTTGTCTTTCCTTTTAGAAAAAACTTGCATATGCCTTAACATACAGTTAGCATAAACTCAAATGATGTCTCAATATGTAATAAATATTTATATATCATTTATCACAATTTGGATCAAACATAGCTTTTGCGTGAAGAACGAGAGTTATACATGGATGCTAGATACATTCATATTTTGGTCAAGATTTAAACAGTGCTTATGATAGCTACTAGCTATTAAAAAAATGATTGAAAACACATGAAGCCATGTTCTTCATACACGACTTCACCCAACAAGGTCTCACCGCCACTTTCCTCAAGTTTTGTGGATAACATAAAGTGACGAGAAGATTGCAATCAAAGTATATTCACCAAGAAAAATGTAGTCATAAGGATAAGAATGTGCACCTCAAAGGCCAGTTACCTCTTCAAATGTTCCACAAAGAATTTTAATCGTCTTCTGAACGAGTTTGTATGATTTTACCTTTCAAGCTAACTTTGATCACAAAGCCACTGCAGAATCATCGACTCGAGGAGATTTTTTACTCGATATCCTATAGCACGCAAGTGACTAAAACGAAATAACTTAGAGCTCGATAGCCGATCATGCCAAACAATTCCGTTATGCGTTGAAAACTTTGTTCACTACTTGTATGTTAAGCCTGAAATTCTCTCCTCTCTCGGATCCTTTTGCCATTTCATAGCAAAGGTTGGTCCATAATGGAAAACAAAAGTCTTTTTGTTAAAACCTTTATGGAAATTGGAGCTTACATGTTCATTGGTACAAATATTGAAATAGACCATGTTCAGAAAATAAAGCTTCATCCATGCAATGGGTTATTACTACATCTTATGTTAAGAAACATTTTCAAGGTGGCCGACCCTTGTCACTAAGGGCTCCTTAGAAAAGGGAGAACGCGAGCTCTGCCCGCCCGGGCCCGCATCCTGACCCCTTCCAGCCAGACACCCTCCCCCGCAGCTCCGACCTCCCGCTTCGACCATGGAGGCCCTCCCGCTTTGGATCGCCCCACTCCCGCTCGACCATCAGGCTCTTTACCTCGCGGCCTCCCTTCCTTGCAGTGAACTTGTACTTCGTTTTTTTTCCTCCCCCATGCCCCAAATCTCCTCTCCTTGCAAAGGGGAGGAGAAATGGAGTAGCATGTTTGGGGCTTCCACTCTTCTTCCCCCCAAAAAAAACTAGATCATTTTCTTTCTAAAGCTTTAGTTTCTAAGGAAATTATTTCTCTTCAATTTTTATATTTAAGTAAATCTATTCATGTATTAGCATGATGGAGAATCACAAGTTAACTCATAATGAAAGATTTCATAAAAGCAAAATTATAAAGTGATAACAAGACGTCTTAATGTGTCTTAATGGGTCTTCAGGCGTCTTAAATCGCGTGATGACAAAGGTTCTTTAATGGGTTGCTTTGAAACACAAAGGGAGCAAGTTTGACCACAATAAAACCATAAAATTTAGAACGGCAGTGTTATCACTTGTAATGCCAATTTTTTGTGCCAGAAGATTGTATGATATCCTGTGATAAAGTGAAGGGGTTTTTTTTATTTAATTTTCGACCAAAGTTCTTCCCAACATCTTGATCTTGGAACATATTGCATTCTTATATGGAGTGTACGACGGTTTTATTATATGCCGACCTAGTGTGCCACTCAATATGATGGACGACCTTTCTTACGATGTTGAAAGAGAAAAGGTCGCGCCCTCAGTGTGTTTAAGACAGGGGTCGGGAGGCGGCCATCCGTAGTCGGGTTGGGGTCGGAGGGAGGAGGTCGGGCTGCGGGTAGAGCTTGCGTTCTTCCTTTTCTGAGGAGCCATTAGTGACGAGGATGGCCGACACATTATCAAGCATCGGTTGAACAGTTCCACTACGAGGAACTATGGTGGTCAGTATGACGTCGACGAGGTTGTGAGAATATGGATTCCCTCGCAGTTGAGTGCGGTTGGATGCCTAGATGTTCTTATAGTCCATCGAAGTCATTGAACCGGAAAGGGGAGGGATCTACTTCAATGACTTCAAGGCTCCACCGGAAAACTAGAAGATGCCCGGTTAGCGTGCCCGGATATACTTTCCATCTTGGGTCGAAAAGAGTAGACTCGCAGCGAAAAGAGAAACTTCCGTGACCGCTCACTGCAGAATGACACCTGCCTGGGGCTATGTATAAGTTTGTGCAGCTAAACCTGTCCAAAAAAGCCTGGTTGATAAAGCACAATAGACTTTGTCAGCCAGGCTGACAGCGCATGTGCCACTCAGTTTTCAATTTACATTTGCTTGCTTGAGTAGATAAACTATTTCAGGAAAATGATTCAATGAAGATAAACTTTGAAATCTTCTTTGTCAGCGTGACGAGATGGAGTGTATCATCACACTGATGCATTCAGTTTGCCTCACGTATCCTATCCTATTGGCTTGCACAACAAAAGTCAACATCTTCTCTGAACTTCTAAGAATATTTTCCAATCACAGAGGATGGAGTACACGCTTTTCGTTTTCGCATGTTGTCTTTACTTAGATCGCTCACACGTTTCAAGGACAAGATCTGATTGAAGACGCTGCATCTTTTTTCCACGCGTATCCATCGATCGGAGGTTCTTTCTTCCCGTGGGTATTGATGCAGCTAGATTTCCAGTCTCCCATTACAACTTTACATCCAGCTCATACACAACTTAGAGAACTTCCCATGCGCACTATCATGCATTCCTTGAAATTCTGCGTACACATCGCACATCTTGGCGTGTTTTGGATTTCAGATTGACTTGCAGCAGAGCTGTGAGTTGTTCGGTCACACAAAACGCTTCCCTCCCTTCGAGTTCTCTGAACGCAAACTCGAACGGAGGTACGCAAATTCGAGTTTGCGTTCCGAGAGGCGCTAAGTCCCGTTTGTCACACGGTATCCAATTTCGCTTTAATATGAAATTCTGCTTTTCTGTTCGTTCTTGGTTTCGAGCAGTCTCTTGCTTCCAATTTGCACCATCTCCTTGGGTTCGTAGTGATTGCTCTTGATCCGATTCTACGAATAGCTTGGAGTAATCTTTGTGTCCCTACTCATGCAGATTGCACGAAGTCTCATGCCCAGCTTGCACTTGGACACGAGTTGTGACACTGCAACAGGAAAATTTGTTTTACTCGAGAGAGCCTTGCGTATCGGGGAGAGGCCTCCTGTCGGCAAGGTTACATTTCTCCTGCGCATGCCAAGCACAATCTCTCTGCGTTCCTAGTGATTGCTCTTGATCCCATTTTGTGAATAGCTTAGATTAATCTTTGTGTCGCTACTCATGCAGATTGCACGAAGTCTGATGCCCAGCACGCAGTTGCACACGAGTTGTGACACTGCGACGGAAAGATCAGAGACTTGCGTATCGAGGAGAGGGACTCCTGTCGACAAGGTTACATTTCTCCTGCGCATGCCAAGCACAATCTCCCTGCGTTCGTAGTGATTGCTCTTGATCCCATTCCCTGAATAACTTGGAGTAATCTTTGTGTCGCTACTTATGCAGATTGCACGAAGTCTCATGCCCACCACGCACTTGCACAGTAGTTGTGACACTCCGACCCGAAGATCAGTTTTGCTCTAGAGAGCTTTGGGATCGAGGAGAGGTCAAGGTTACATTTCTCCCGCGCATGCCAAGCAGCAAACTTTTCTTTCTCTGCCAGAGTGGAGGAGAGAATGGAAGGTGCAGGGCCATCTATCGTCAGTGACCCTGCTCAAGTCGTGACACGGGAGGTGGACTCTGCAGACGAGGAACCGGAGCTTTCCTCCGACCTACAAGACTTTATACGGCGTCTGGAAGGAAAAGGCGAGCCTATAACTTCGCTTACAAATTTCGAGCCGTCATCGCTCTCGACGATCTTAGGTCCGCGAAGCCAAATGCGCCTCCGAGTGCTGAAGGCAATCGGCAACTGCAACACCCTTGAGTATCTCGAATTAAAAGATATTTGTGACGGAGATATATCGACGTTGACGGCTAGCGAGTGGGATGTCGTTTTGAGTGGATTCAGGTGTAGCACCGTACTTCGAGAGATAAGGATTTCATTCTTGAGGTGGAGTTCAGACGAGGAAGTGGAGAGGTTGTGTCTAGAGCTGGGGAGAATTCTGAATACGTCTACTGTAAAATATTTGCAAATCAACAATTGCAGATTGAGTGCAAGATGTTATTTGAATCTCGCATCAGGAATGCGAGGAAAGTCTGAAACTAAACTCGAGTCTTTAGAATTACATGACGCCGCGTGGGAGGACTCGAGTGCGGTGAAGCATGTCGCTGACATGATCAATAGTGCTACTCGATTAGAAATGCTGAGTTTAGGTAGCACATCTCCGATACTCATAACAGTGAGGAGTTTAAGCAACACAGCTCTGAGAGAAATGGGCTGCGACATGAACGAGAAGGTCGTTCGAACCATGTCCCAAGCTATAAACGAGAGCTCGTCTTTGAAAACATTGAGATTAGTGGGCGTGACGAGCGGAGCATCGGCCTTCTTGCAGAAGGCATTTGCCTCGGATAATTGCAACCGGTCGATTGAACATCTTGAGATGAGAGACATGCGTGTACTCGGAAATTGTGTAAGAGATTTTCTCATTTACGAGGAGTTGAGATTGAAGGAGGTGACATTGGTCAATATCTACATGCCTCCCGAGGAATGGCGTGTGGTAGGAGAAGCCATACGGGTCAATACCACAGTAAAAACTATTAAAGTGTCAAGTTTCCATACCCTGAAAGTCTCAAGTTTCCAAATCCTGGAAGGATTAGAAGAGCTTGCGTGTGCTGCTAGCTCTGATAACAAGGATCCAATCATGCAGGTTTCACTCAGTGGCCAATCCGAAAACCTTTCACAGCTCAACATTTTAGGAAAGGTTCTGCGCGGGGAAATCAAATCTATAAAATCTTTCAGATTTTGGTGTAATACCTATTCCACCTATTTTACCAGTCTCCCTTGGAAATCATCTATAACTGATTTCCAAGAGAGACTGGAAAGTATCTTCCCGATGAATCGAACAAGTGGTGATTCTTCAGTCCTGGAGAGTCTATCATTACGTACAGAAGAGCCAATACGTCGTTCTATGGTCTATGGTTCTACAGTGAGTGATGAGGCCAAGATATGGTGGAAGCACCTGTTTTTGTTCTTGCGTGGGAACACAACTCTCACTCACTTGACTTTGGCTAAGTCCGAAGCCTCCGGAGAAAACATCAACGAAGAGGTTTTTAGGGACTTGATGGGGCTCCTGCAAGTAAACTTATCACTCCAGGAGATAGATGTCTCGGACACCTCATGGGCAAGGGATGGAAAGGCGGCGCAGATTCAAGAGGCGCTAAAGCAGAATCAGAAGCGGGCGGAATACAGCTTTTGCTTCTCCAAATTGACATTTGGAGAAGCAAAAGCTGGTAGACTCTTCTTATGCGGCTATCCTAGAGCAGGTAATGTGCTCTACAAGTTATCAAGTTTTTGAACTAGCAATATAAGGTTTTACTTTTAGAATCTAAGATTAAATTATAAATTTTATTTTTGTATCTAGATGTATTTGGATTTGTGTGAAAAATAAAACGGAAATATAAGAAAAGAAAAGAAAAGTCAAACTGTAAAGTATTCAAATTTAAGTAAGATATTTTTAATAATTTCAAATTTAATGTGTAATTTGGATTTCTTTTCACTCTTTTGTATCTACATTGAGTATTTAAAGAATATGATATCAAGTAATTTGTAAAAATATCATAAGTAACAAGTTATATTTGTTGTGGTTATGTGTACTCTATAGGCAAGACTCAACTACGTCAAACCTTGATGAGAATAGTGCAAGACAAAAGCTGGCTCAGAAACGAATGGGACAAATTGAAGTGGAGGACTAGGGGAATTGAAGTCGAGTTCTTGGAAAATAGTGAGAAAAGCCAAATCTCAATTTGGGACTTTGGGGGACAAGAAATGTTTCGTACCCTTCAAAATGTGCTTTTCCCTCAAACCATCAATTTTTGTGTTTTTATATTTGTGTATAGTCCCTTCCGTAGAAAACCACAGTCTTCTTTACAAGCAGAGTTGAAAGAATGGTTAAGTTTCATCTCATCCAGCGCTAGGGTCACAGGACATAATCGTCCACAAGTTCTTGTTGTGATTTCACACAAGGATAAAACCAAAATCACATCTTTGAAGTGGGCTGAATCTATAGTAGACCAACTCGCCAAAAGATTTGCAAAATTTGTGGATCTGCATCCTATTCAAGAGATTTTCCATGTGGATGCTCGGAAGAAGAAGCAAGTTATTTTTCTCAAAGATCACATTTTTGAGATCTTTCAGAAGTTGTTGAGTGAAAAATCCCCACTGGTTCCCCAATTGTGTTCTGAAATCTCTTCCCTCTTGGTTAAGAAAACCAAGGAAAACAGAAGTTTTCCTCTTTGGTCATCCACAAAGTTTTATGAATTCTGCGCCCCAAGCCTGAAAAAATTCATTCCCAATTCTTCTCCTCACGCTGATGATCATTCAAGGATATTAAAATCAATCATATCCTATTTGAATGACGTTGGATCCATTGTATCTATCCAAAACCTTGATTACATTGTTGTGGATCCGAACTGGTTAACCAATACGTTATTGGGTGAGCTTGTAGCTCTGGGCCATTCTGGAAGATCTGGATCTTCTCGCAAAAAAATTCCACGTGACTTATTCAAAAGTTCTAACGGATTTGTGGGTGAGGATGTCTTTGCTAGTTTGATAGAGAAGTTTTTGGGAAGACAACCACATGGAGAGAGAGGTGTGGACAGAGAGATGATTGAAAACATCCTTATCAACTTAGATTTGTGTTTCAAGCTCGAAGATCCTTTAGAGTATTTCATTCCCTCCTTCATACCTGAGCATGCAAGCAAGGAAGAACAGAAGCATCAACAAGGGACGCACGTGAGGCCAATGACTTGGAAAACTAAGGTGGATAATCCAAAGTTTGTCGGCATCCGGGTTCAATGCCAAGATGAATTAACAATGTCATTGACCGCAGCTTTTTTCCCTTGCTTCCAGGTGATTTCATATTTACTGTGAGAAGATTGAATGCGTCAAGTTCCGAATGTAGCTTGTGTAAGATGAGTAGAATGTTCACTTATCATTACTTGAATTCAATTTTTAAATGCACAGCTCAATACTTACCAAATTGTATCCTTGTAGATGTTCATGAGACGCAAGTTGATATCCGAAATGGATGTTTCCAAGGACAATGTGACCTGCTGTCGACATTATCTGGAAATTTTGCTTGATGGGCGCAAGTACTTCGTCGAACAAGGAACGTCCCACAAGTACGTGGATGTACTGATGTTATACTCGAAGTATAAATCAAGGGAGAGGGCTCTGAAATATGTGATGAAGGATGTAGTCCAGGAGTTGATCTCATTTTGCGCATCACCCAAAGGCTGTCCCGGGGTGGCGTTAGTGCTCGGTGTGATCCAACCAATTTGCGTGGAGATGCTGATTCCGAGTCATCTGAGAGGGACAATCCTAATCGAGGATCTTAAATCACAATTCATTCGTAGCATCAATGAGGATGATCTGTTGGAGAAATCGCACTTGGAGAAGGAAGATGAGTTGTTCAACTATGAGCACTCTTGGCCCATGATTAAAGGGCACACAACAGAATGTACATTCGAAAGAGCTAGGGAGTTGCTGTCGGAGAGCGATATGGAAGCGGTTGTGAAGGAGATCCAACAGAAGCGAATGCAGCAATTGGAGTTAATGCAGCAATTGGAGTTAATGCAGCAATGCGGTATCCAACAATTGAAGTCATTGAAGCAAGGTATAAGCAGCGTGAACAATGATTTGGTTTTGTCTCATCCTGATATGAAAGACTCCAATCAATCTTCATCCAGGTGGTTAAGTCAGGAGAGCACAATTGTAGAAGACCGTTCAACCCAAGTTATTTTGTCCAGGTTAGACCAGATAGATAGATACCTAGTTCAAAGGTTTGATGGTGTTGATGAGAGGTTAGGATCAGTGGTGAGCATTGGGCAGAGATTGGAAATTAAGGTGGGACAGATAATCTCGTTGCAACAAGAACTTCAGTCAACATTGAGTGATTTCAACTCTAAAGTGGATAGTATGATTCAGTATTCTGAATCGCTTAAGCAGGCAAGAACTCCCAAGCGACCTTACGTTACGACCGATGTTGGCGTTTTATATAAGTTTAGTGCAGTCATGCATTTGGGGACAACCGTTAGGTTACACTTGATGTGTGAGTCTATTACAGAACCTGAGTTTCACATGGTCAAAGATCAAGAAGGTTTGAAGATACGCTTGGATTGGGAGAACTGCAAGTGGATTCGGAGAACTGTTGAAATTATGTATAAAGTCATGTATTTGGGTGCAAAGGCTGGACTGGCTAAGTTCGTCCAATTGGGCCAAGCAATTCCTGACTGGGCAGATTTAACATCAGATATTGTTAAACTAGTTAGTATTAGCGATGAAGATCGTAGGGCAATTCTAAAAGGTGAGGACAGCAAGGAGCTGCAAGAAGCATGGTTGAGGATTCAGCACACTCTTGCGCCTCATCTTCAAAATCGCTATTCCGAACTCTTCAGGTTGTATCCGGTGAGATACGATAAAGCTGGGCATGCATGGGTGTGCGAGGAGTGCATGAAAAATGGCCTTAGTTCTAGAGTTTTGACTTGTTAGGATTTCGAAGAGGTCAGAATTCCATTATGCAAGTGACAAGCATATGTTTAGACCCTCATGCAATATACAACTCTGCAAAACCTTCCTTACACAAGTCTTTTATAATCTTTGCCATGATGTAAATTCCACAGTTATGTTTCTGAAATGGATGAGTGTTCGGCTAAACTCTGAAGATGACTTTTTTAGGATAGAGTGATCAAATTGTCTTGTTGCAAGTCTCATTTTGAAATTGTTTTGTTGATGAAATCCCTTCACTTGACACGCGCGGATGTTCACCTTGAACTTCCACTCATATCCCTGATTCTTCTGTTGTTGCACGATGAAGGTCTAACAACTTTATGATGGACCGGAATTCAAGCTACGATGTGTTGTCATTTTCAGCTAGTATCAGTGTTCAAGCAAGAGAGCAATTTAAACTAAAGAGAATGCTTCTCCTAAATTTCCTGCACGACGAAGCTCAGAAATTCATAGTTTTTATGAATTTCTGAAGATATATTCATGTGAATATCCTTCTGGTGTTTCTTGTATGACCAGAAGATTTCACAAGATTCCTTAGGAGGCCTAATTCCAATTCTTACCGGTATGCATCTTACCGGTAAAACAGAACTTCTGCACCAATTTCTCCTATGATATTCAATCTCGCATCTGGTCATCCATAATTGGATTCCATTTGTGAAATTGTTGATGTGTAATCAGAGTTTTTCGTTCCATATTCTTCGTGCTATACCCCAATCACATGCTTTTTGCTTGCCGGGATCTCAGCAGATTTTAAGTCGCCAGCACGCTGAGGAGTGTCAGGTGTATAAATGTGGAAGTTTGGTAACACAAATGCTTTTGCACCTGGACTGCGTGTGGATGTTCAGTTACAGAGACTCTTAATTTTCAATCATATTGTACAGTCGATTGTACAATCATATTGTACGATAGACCAAGCAGTCTATCGTTTCTGTAATTGTCCTCAAGAATTTGCAGCTTCGTCCCACCTTGCCCTCGAATTTGCATTTGTTCTGTACCACTCCTTCAGGGAATTGACCGTCTATGACGGCTGATGAATCACAGGAAGAATTAGCAAGAGGTCTGAGGCTAGAGCTGAGACCTAATTACATACAAATCCAAGACTATAATGAAGTAGCGTGAGAGCAATTCTGATGATTATTGATTTCAAGTGGAGTGAAAAGCTAAGTTGTAATTTCTAAGGCATACAGTTGGAACCTAGAGAATAAGATTTGTGAATGTATTCATGACCAAATCATAGTACTTTCAATTCTGGGCACCGAACCATTCTCAAGCAGTATAAGGTGGACAGCTACATAAGTTCTTTACATCTGTACAGAATCAGCTGTGTGGATGTACAAAGTACAGGAACCTCTGAGCCTCCCGAGAGTGGTATATCTGCCAGGATGGAGGTCCTTCTCGAGATTAGGAATGGTTGGGATGATGGAGGTACGATAAACCTCCAAAATCTGAAACAATTGGCACCAAACATACTGACGGCTTCGCCAATGAATGCAAGTTACAAGCGAGTACACACACATGAGGACTCAACTGGACTGAGCTACTGACCTCGGCTAGGCCAGACTAAACTGGATGAGACGTTTTCTTACAGATTGATAACATGACTTGGGAGTTAAGAGAGTGAGCAGACCCTGGGATAATTGCTGAAATTGGTTTTGAGAATGTGCTCGACGTTGAGAGGGTCCACTGTGAAAGTATTGTTCATAGTAATCATTGGCACGAAGAACGTCAGGCACCCTTTCTTATGGTAATCATGGAACCAGTCGTTTATTCTATCGAAATTTCGGGCTCGCTCGATTATATATCCGATAAAGATCCATTTCTTTGGACGTTTATGTTTTAGCTGCACGACTGTTTTGGACGAGTGACGGTGCACCCATATGATCCAAGTCAGGAGGGTCATCACCGCTACGATAGCCGCTGGCATTCTATTGATTTAATACTCTCTTGTCTATTCTTCAATATACTTCGCAACTTCCGGTCTGACGAACCTTATCTTGCTCGATGAAGCAAAGAGATCAGGAACAGTAGCACCCGGCGCATGCACAGCTCCATCCTCTACGGATCACAGCCCGAGGGCTGGACTAGCTCTTCTTCCTGCTCGTCTGGCTCTCCCTTCGGATGTTGTTTTCTCCATTCTTACTCCCTCCTTCACTGCTGTAGAAATCCCAACGCTAAACGCAAGAATTGTGCTTAGATCTCTCGCTCGTATTGTGTGTGCGCTCGGTTTGATGCAGACCCAAGATGAAAGCTCTCAATGTGGTTGTAATGTGTGGAACCTTGGAATTTCTACTCAATCCCTGTGCGTTCCTTGTATTCCAGCCTCATAATCACTTCAACTTACGAACAGCTAGAACGGGCTTAGACCAACTAATCACATTGTCTTATGTTTGGTAACAATTATGAAGTTCGTTAGTGAACTAGACGGTATGCAGCCATTGTGAGGAGAGCGTGGATTGGTCTGGCTCCATCCCTACAGACATAGTAGAGCAGGAAGCATGAAAGTTGATTATGTAATGGGGCGTGTATTCACGTTGATGACATCTACAAACAGATGATGTCTGAGAGCATCAACGCTCTCATTGTCAGATGACTGTGTCTCCTCTCTTTATCCGTTTTCTACTGCAAGTCTATGTTTATGTTGAAAAATGTTTTTCCTGTCAGAGATTTAAGGTCGCCATGCACTGCTTCTATAATTGAGAACAAAAGATGCACATAAATCGAAACTCCTCCTCCGATATCTGTATTACGATTGAGCTTTCTGAAATCCACTCAGCTCTCAATGGAGACGACGTTTGCTCTTTCCCAGCCTCAAGCTACTCGCAACGACTGATAACAAGTTACCACCACGATGCCCTACCAGGGATTCGAGTGTTTCTTGAAGGTGGTTGTACCAATTTATCCTAACTTAAAATCTCATCTACAGTATATCAGACAGGACTATGCCAGCGTAGAAGCATTTACAATGCGCTGTATTCCGAAACACGATTCCCACTACACTCTCTGTCATCCTCACGGCAGGGAGGGATGGAGTGCCCTCCTATGAAATTCTCATCCCTGCCCCTCCCTAATCTGCCTTCGATAATCGTCCATTGATGTCCATGTGCTGAATGTACTGAGTTTACTATATGTCCACCACTTCAGCAAAGATGAAACTCGGAGTCGCTGGACGGCCGCAGCTATTCGTAGAGGAAGTCTGGGAAGGAAGCTGACCGTCAACGTTTCACCGGGGGTCGTTGAATTTTACTAGATTTCAGAGGATATTTTACAGTTTACGGTGTTTATCAAATTGCCAAAATCTTCCGTATTGCGGCTGATTCACCAGTTACCTTCTTGTCGTACTGTTTCTAATCAGTATTCTAAACAGTTACAAGTCGGGTTAGATTGTGGTTATAACTTCGTCTTTGTCATTCCACCTCGTAAATCGCCATTACCACAACTGGAATGTCGTCTCAGTGTTGTTAAATTTGTCATCGTTTTCAAATAGTTCAAAGGTTCAGTTTGTGCATTACAAGCCTTGGGCGGTAGTCTGCTTATATATGTACACTATAATTTCAGGAGATTATCTGGAGTCAAGAGTGTTCGGCTAACTGAGGTGAGAATTACCGCAGTTACTTAGAAGTAACATTTAATTACAAGGTAGTAAGTAGTTCATCAATTACTATTTTCATCTATCCTATCCTGTCATGCACTAATGACATCCTGCACCAGTATGTCATCGTCATGCTTCCTAAACTTTATTATGTCTAGTATCTATCTTATAATTTGTTAAATCTGGTTCGACGACAGAGTCTCGTCTGCAATAGAGTCTGCCACAGTATCAGTTAATCCTCGGCCCAAGTAAAACTGAAAGTCCTCTGAAATTGCCAGTCCTTTCCCGAGAAACGAGTTGAAGATATTGTAAAATCGTATTTAAACCAGGCTCTTGCTCGCTTGCCTATGGAGGCACGGAGCTTGCATGGTACAATTTTATCATAAATAGATGATATTTTTATAGCCGGGATGGTTTTCGTTTCTGATTGAGGTCCTCCCATTTCGAAGCATTATCATTCCCTTTGCAACAAATCGTTGGCATTTTAGGCCCTAAAATCACCTCCTTGTCTATCCGGCAATGGGGTTTAAAGCCAGTGAAAACTCCGTTCTCACCGGTGACGACCAAATCCATGGGACTGATGACGCCCCAATCCTTCTATCACCCACTCCTTCGTAAAACTTACAAATTGCCGGCAGTCTTACCATATATCAATCCATGACTCAACTTACCTAGTTAATCAGACTTAAAGAAGATTTTATAAAAATTCCACACTCACAACTTATTTTCTTACCATCACAATCCCACACTTGGTCCCATGTAAAACTACCAGCAACACTCTTAGATAAAATTTTACCAAGACTCAAATACACTAGGTGTGCTTTTCTATACCGATTTTACAATGAATCTAGAGCTTATGACTAAATTGTACTCTCTTTTTCACGCAAAATGTCAAACTATAATCATTAGTGAAATCAATGTCTAGATATTTATAACTCTTTACTTCTGTTATGTATCTACTCAAATCGTGATGTTGTTACTTAAACGTGAAATGAAATGTTAAGTAATTTACTTTTGACAAATGTATTTATATTTATAACTTTACAAGAATTGAACCGTGTATAAACTTGCATAATCTTCTTGTATTGCATCTTGGCCGTGTTATCTTTTGAACACTTAACTGCAATCTGCAGTTACATTATGAAAAAAAAAACTTCACAACCAAGATTGTGAGCCGAGTATCTCTTGTAAAGCAACAAAATTTTAATACAACTTTAAGTCAACTTGAACAAACGTGTTTCTATTGTATATGTTGATTCTTAACTTCTTTGATTTCATGTCAGTGACCATGAACACTAAGCTCATGAAACTCAAGTGCAGAGATTCCTCGCCAGAGTCGAACACAATACACTTGTGACGCGACAGAGGAAAGGAGTTTACATTGTGTCATTGTATCACTTCGATCGAGAAGGAAAGCTCACTTGTACGCCACACAAACTCGCCAAAGCACTGACCAAAATCCTCACCATGCCCTCGAAAGACCAGTGCAAGCTAGTAGAGGAGATTTGTCCACACTCATCGCCCGGAGAAAGGACCGGCCTGTCACGTGAATCTTCACCGCTTATTACATGCGAAGAATTGCCCAAACGAGAAGACCAACGCTCACCATAGACGCACGCATCAGAAAGTATGGTAGAAATCGAGGATATGAGAATAGACTCGATGACAGCGAGAATGAAAGGAATTAATTATTCCGGGCTGGAACATCCGGAGGTAAAACGCAGACGGACGGCCAGACGGACGGACGGGCGGACGGACGCATTTTGGGTGGATCAGGCCGAGGATATGAGAATAGACTCGATGACAGCGAGAACGAAAAGGAATTAATTATCCCGGGCCGGAACATCCGGAGACAAAGCGCAGACGGACGGACGGATTTTGGGTGGATCGGGTAGCCGCTGGAGGAAGAGCTCCCGACATGGGAAGGGGCACTAAACCCCGCAGGCGTCTTCGTTCGCAAGGACCGGGTGGGACTGGATGACGGTGCTTAAACCTTGCCCCGGGGGTGTGAAGGTTCGGGACGGTGCGGGTTCCGTGAGCTGGGCGGACATTCATTGTGGGGAGCTATGCAAGCGACGATTTGTCGAGAGATGTGAGCGTCGTTGAGTCTAGCGTGGGCGGGGAAGAATCAGAAAGACGACGACGACGATGACAGCTGCTGCTGCTGCCATGGCCACGGTGCCGGTGTCGTCTCAGCATTTGGGATTTCGTTCGAGCCATTTCGTCGCTTTGCCTGGTGCTTGCCTGCCTCTGCCTCTGCCTCTGCCTCTGCGCTTGCGTCGTCGTCAGCAGCAGCAGCGCTCGGTCTCTCTGTCGGTCTCCGTCAGAGCCGTGCACGACGGCGCCTCCTCCTCCTCCTCTCAGGTATGGCTATGGCTGCTCGGAATTCCTGGCCAGAATGCTGTGACGTTTGTGGCGAGAATCATGTCCGTTTTAAATTTTGTCGACCCGGAGTGTGCACGACCTCTGGTTGCTAAAACTAAAGGTCCAAATCTCGGGAGTTCGTCTTGTGTTTGCCCTTGTGTTCGTCGAGTTGTTCCGTTTTCTCGGGGCTTGAGGTCTCGCCAGTTGCGAGGTAGATTTGTTAATTTCATGGGCTAGTTATCGCGTGAATTCTAGCAAAAGGGTCAAGCCATTCTCGCCTGTGACAATTTGCTCTTGCTTGGTTGGTCGCGACATGCCACTCCTGGATAGAATTCAAGAGATGTGTTACTCGAATACTTATCCGTCCACTGTCATACTGAAATGCTGGGCGGATGAGCAAGGAGTTCAGCTGGCTTGAAATTGGTCGCCTGACTCCAGAAAGACCGTCGGTGTTGTGTGAAGTTTTGCAGGTCGCGCTTAGAAAACATTATCTCTGTGGTCGCAAGACATCAGGCTACACACTTGGTGGTGCGACCTGGATCACCAAGACAAAGAGGTATCAAGCGATGAATGTCTGTCATCTCGTATCTCTGAAATGGGTCATGTCGTAGGTCTTGTTTTCCCTCGAGGCAGGTATTGAGGACATCTGTCTTCAGCGTGGTCAGCAATGCAAGCAAGACAAAATCTGCAAATTGCTCTCATCAAACTAATCAAACTGGTGGCGGTCAATTGCTGACAAATTGTGGGGTTTGTCATGTCGTGCTATAAGACAGGGGCGGTCGACTTGCCCGTGCCGTATACGAGGATGATAATGGTCTTCCAGATGACGCTATCTCCGATGGTCCTCTTGAAGAACCCGAGTACTTCAGCTACAATGATCCCAACACAGGCGAACCTGCTCCTACGTATGGAATTCGAACGCCTCTGCCGGACAGGCGCTTTTGGAATGAGGACATGGTCGACATTACCAGATCTACTCAAGCGACAACTCCCTTTGATTCGTCACGGATCGATTTTAGTGAACCCTCGGAGAAGAGGAAAATGTCAGGGGGCAGGAGGAGAAAGAACGACCTACCACCAACGGAAGCACAGATTGCTCGTGCTAAGGAAGAAGAAGCTGAGAATGAAGCCTTATTACAGAGCTTGAAGGAAAAATTCAGTTCCGATGAGGAGGATGAGCAGACAGAGATTAGCTACGTCGACTCCGACGACGAGGAAGAGGAAGAAGAGGACGAAGATGGAGAAGAGGAAGAAGAAGATGAAGATGGAGAAGGAGAGACGACTTCTACAGTTTTGGATGTGGCTGTCGAAAGCCCCGACGAGTCCACCTTAGCTCTTGCTACAATTGACAACGGCGAGGTAGATCTGACCAAAGATTCAAAGCCCTTAACAAACGATGAACTGTGGTGGAATTGGCGCAAACCTCCACCGGATCAGAAACCTTGGAGTGCCTGGCAAAAGCGAGCAGGAGACTGTGATACTGTAAGTCCTCTCTTCCATACCGGACGATGTCAGTTAGAAGCCGGAGTTAAGGCCTCGATGAAATGGGTTGTTCTTCATGATGCACTGTAGCTTGTTGGGTTTCATGCTCTTTCTTTACTCTACAGGAGATAGGAAAAGGGTTGTGGAATAATCAGCAGCGATTCTGACCATGTGCCAGAGGTCGACGAGCGCTATATCTGTACATTATCCTCCGTTTATACGAACTGGAAATCGCC
This sequence comes from Marchantia polymorpha subsp. ruderalis, assembly GCA_037833965.1. Taxonomy (NCBI): domain Eukaryota; kingdom Viridiplantae; phylum Streptophyta; class Marchantiopsida; order Marchantiales; family Marchantiaceae; genus Marchantia; species Marchantia polymorpha. The sequence continues at coordinate 25,717,071 of AP031351.1, read as the reverse complement.
GTGGTCTTTCAGTGTTTTTGATTGTAAGTCTTGAGTTGCAGGTCATGGCAGCTGCTATGGCAGAGACGGGGCAGATTGAGCTTTTTGGAGAGAAACCTACAATTGCCGAGGCGACTCTTGCACGTGCTCGAAAACGAGTTTTCTATGCTGAGAGGTGCACAAGTTCTTGCACAGTTGTTGGCTCTACCAATGCTAAGTTTCTCAGAGAATCTGCTAAAACTTTCAATTTGATATTCTACCTCTACTACTCGACTAACAGTATCGGATGAAAAATATTTCTGGTAGGATGGAGGCCGAGGAGGCCAGGAAGAAGGAAATTGGAGCCATGGCATACTACAAGGAGTGGGTAAAAAACTATAATGAGGAGACATCTAAGGAAGCCGTCCAACGGCGCTTTGAAGAAACAGGAGAGGAGGAAGGTGTGCAGCTTCTTGACATGTTTCAGCATCAGACCAGAGAGGAGTATCGCGTAATGCAAGGAACGGATATCCGAATTAGACGCGATCCTCTGACAATGCGTATGAGAGAAGACCAAATCAAGCAAGGTAACTACATTTCGTGAATATATCTCTGTACCGTTGTGTAGTTCTTTTGTGCACGGGATACATGGACAGTGAAGGGTCAGAGACACTTCCGAGTCTACGTCGATACCTACACCTCTTAGTGCTGAAGTTCCGTTTGTGGCCCTCGTTCTCTAGGTTTCATAAGCTGACAGTTCCATCCTCTCGCAACCTCCATCTTGAAGCCTGTAGAAGCAGCCCTTAACAAGCGTCCTCCAAAGCTGAGCGTCATTGTGCTTTGTGTCAAAAAACTGCTGAAACCTCTGATTCACAGAGGATGCAGTTATTCTTAGGCTTCCTACGCCGAATGATATGCATTACGCTTTTTCGACTGTGTGCTTTACGCTCGGTGGTCAGTGCAGAGTCGATCCTTGTGATTACACGCGTGTCTCTGCACTTCTATCACTAAGCATTTATAGTTCGTCGAAGAGAATGAAGCTTTTAGATGACATACTATTGCAGAGCTGCGAATCAGGTAGGTCTTTGCGGACTAGTATGTTCCAACTCTACTGCAAGTTAAGGAGGGTATGCTGACGGGCGATTTGATGTGACATATCATTTGTGCAGTTTGGGGAGGTGATCCTGTGTACCCGACGGTAAACTACGAGCAGGATCCTGATTCAATAGCCGATTACAGGAACCCGAACATGCATGAGCCGATACCGGACATCGTAGAAATGTTACGGGAGGTAATCTTGCTGAGACGTCTCCTCGGATATACCAACTCTGCCTTGTGATGCCTGAATGGAAGCGAGGACAGAATGCACACTCTTAGTACTCGCTGTGATTGAAGCTCACCTAACGTTGGCACATGTTTCCATGGATTCAGTATCTAGAGCGATGACCAGTTGAAAGCATGGTTTGTCTGATGTTGGATTGGGATTGAAAGCGAATCATGGGCTTCCCCTAACACCTGCAACTCTTTTGGAAGTCATAGATTCTGATCTGTTGCCGGGTTTTCTCATGCGATGGTTACGCAGTCTGGGCGCTTGATAACTCAAGAAGAAGTGAAGCGACTGCAAGATTTGGAGAAGGCTCAGGAGTTGGAGGTAAGACGAAGTTTCAACCCTGTGGCGATTCTTCTGAAGCAGTGTGATAGCACTTTATTTTGCTCTGTTGAGGCTAACGGAATAATGTCGCAAAGTTCCGTTTGCTGCCCTTGGACAGAGGCAGCCGATTCAAGTGAAGTTCTTGGCGCCTCGGGTGGACGTAAAGAAGCACCGTGATTTGAGAAATTCACCCAACTGTCCGTTGGGTGAATGGCTTCGCACGTTCTAACTCGCATGCTTCTTGCTTTCTTCTGCAGTTTGCTGAGGATGACATGCTATCTGGGGCTGTCGACATTGGAGACGACGAAGAGGTTTGAACCCTCTTTTCCATCCCATCGTACGGTGTTGGAATGGTGTTCGTATGCAATCACCTTGTGCACAACAAGCGCTTGAAGATGTGCAAAGCACTTCCCTCGTGCATTGTTTGACAAACCGAGGCCTTAGGACATTACGTCGGCAAGGTACCATCTTTTTTGAGGGCTCGCTAACTCTTTCGTTTTTCCCTCTTGTCTTCACAGGGTAATGATGAGGAAGACGATGATGAGGACGGAGAAGATGAACTACCGGAGGTTCCAGTTGTTGCTACCAAGTCCAGCCAGCCGAAATCGAGTGAACCCATCGAGGCGGCGTTTAGGCTTGACGAGGAGGACGTGCCGAAGGTCGAGTTACTCGAAGACGAGGACGAGGAGAGTGAGTGACGTAGTTTTGTAGCAGAGCATTTGATCCGGAGCCCTTTAGTTCGTCATAGCTGAGGTAAGGGGAAAAAAGATATTAGGCAATGTAGATCCAAGATGACAGGGTTGATATTATGACCCCCAAAGAGCCAAACAAATCTGTACGTGGACGATGTGCGTCAGATTTATTATTATGAATCGAAAGAAAGAATGTTCGACCTTCATGTCTTTCGAGAGTTATCTCGCCATCCATGTGTTGGTCATCGATCGCCTCAGAGGCTATGATTGCTTTTCGGTACGTATCGTCCACAAGGTATGAGCTCAGGCAGAGCTGAAATGTTTTAAAATGTTGGAAACCTGGTTGCCACCAGATCGTCGCTGCAGCTATAGAACCTCCAAATCGACGTAGCTACACACGGAACTCATGAGCTAACTACCATCTCGAATCGGGGAATGCCCAAGAGAAAAGCTGCCAAAACCCTACCGGAGGGGCTAGATGTGCAGCGGGTCTCAGGCCTTCGGCCGCCCGAAGCTGTTGACTCCAACCACACTCCTGACGGTCAGCTTCGATCGTGTCGATCGAAAACCATTCACCAGTGTCCAGAATAATCATCCTGTCCCAGCGTGCCGATCACATTCGTGTTTAGATGACACACAAGGGGAAAAGTGCATCAGGGGCTGGTGGAAGTTTGACAGTCGGAGGCATCAGTAAAGGAGAAGATGAGACACAGAGTCGAGATGAAAACTGTTGTGAGTGGAAGAATTGCAGGAGCCTTGATGACTACACTCGAAATGTATGGGGATGGAGGATGCTGAATCGACGACATTAAGGCCCATTCCCGAGGGTGCGATGGGAACTGAAAGGTCTGCACGACCGGATTTCTGCCCTGCCCCGCACTTGATTCGGATGCCCGCTCTCACTCACTCGTCTCTCGATTTGCCAGTCGGTCCTCACAAGGACTCCCACATGAGCATAGCCTGCATCGCCAGTGCATCGCCAGTGTGCCTACGGTAGAGCAGCACCTCGGGGCTGCTCACAAGTGCTGCAGATCCACCAGAACCATCACCAAATTTATCACCCGCTGAGGGAAAAGAAATCGGTCAACTGTACGAACACGGTGATACACCTACAACTGGGCGGATCGGCGAGTCTCGAGGCCAACTCGCGTTGCAGGAATTTATAGCTCTTGCACTTTAGTGGCTTGAACAGTTTGTGTCGCACTTTCGGTGCAACGAGGCCGGTCGATGTCACTGTTATGTCTCGGGTCGCATCTCGGAACGCTTTTATGACATTTGATTGTAAAGTGGCTTTACAGCGATGGCAACTGATCCATTTCTCAAGGATGTCGGATTCGACTCTCGTTCGCTACTGTAATGGACTTAGCTCCAGGCTGCGAAGGAGCAGTGGCAGTCCATTACAGTAGCGTGGAGATGTGGTTCGTGAATTACGAATCGAGGATCGAGCTCGGGCGATGAAAAGGTGATGGGGCTGAGCCGAGTGGCATGAGCTCGGAGCTCCGATGATGATGATCATCGTCTTCGAGTTAATGATTCCCGATTTGCACGAAGGACATCGCGTCCTTGGTGTGGCCGGGTTGTTCCAATTCCCCAGCGCACAAGGACGGTACGAGCAGCACAATATTCGTCCTTCGCTCGCTCGCACGCTCGCTACCAGCTGCCGATACTGATCGACATCTTCGTCGTCTGCTCAGCTAAGAGGCCCATCGCCTCATGCAAAGGCAAGCGAAGTCCAGATTTTCACCAGCGGAAGATTCCCGGGGCCCGCCACCATCTCTGAGAGACGCGACGAGCGCAGCGATCGATCAGATCGATAGCAGATCGATAGAAAACTCATTCTCCGCGGATCGATCACCTCGTCCACGACGAGGACGCAAGGACGGCGGGGCCAACCCGGACAGCCCCCTCTCCTACCGTTAGTCTCTAGCCCCTAGCCCCTAGCCCCTAGCCCCTGAGCAGGGGGGGCTGCCGTGGTGGTGGATCCAGTTGGCCTACTCAACCATCCATCGCTCTCTCCGTCCGTCCATCCGTCCGTCTGTCCGTCCGCCTTTCTGTTGTTACTTTCTGTTGGACCCTCGACGCACACTTGGGCAGAAGAGGGAAGCGAGTTTTCTGCCACGTGCTTGTGGCGAGCTTCCCTTCGTTCCCATCTCTCCCGGTTGCCGCCGGTCCCGTCCCCTGGCACTGTAACGGACAGGTTCGACGATGGACGCGTTTTGAGGGATGAGAGACGCCGCGGGACAACTACCGCTAGCACTCGGGCTGGAGTATGGGGCTGGGGGGAGGAGGGGGGGGTGGGGGGAGAAAGTAAGAGAGTGACTGGGGGAAGTGTGGGGGCAGAGTCTGGGGAAGGGCCGAGAGGGGGGAGTAACCGCCAACCGGCGAGGATCTTGCAAACGACCAGTCGGCCACAGGGATTCGAGCATCGGAGCCGCCCCTTGCTCTTCTCGGGCCATCCGGCCGTTAACGTGCGCGAATCGGAAGGCCTGCAGGCGGCCAAGAAATCGTCGAGGCCCCTCCTTCCCCTCCCTTGCCCCTGATCGTCCCACTTCCTCCACCGCCACCAACCAACCGAACGCCGCGATTCCTTCGGGGTTCCACCTGACGGCAACTGATCGGGACGTGATCGCACGCACCGTCACGCACTGCCACTCTGCCCCCGGGCGCTATCTTCTTCCGGCGTCATGTCGCGGCCGCGCCGCGGCCCCCCCCCCCCCCCCCCCCCTCCGCAGATAGAGCCCCATCGAGCCATGGCACATCGGAAAAGTGCGTAACGGATCATCATCCCCCTTGATTCCCCTTGTGCATCATCATCGAATCTACTGCAAACCCCAACCCCAACCCCCACACTTTATCCCTCCTCTCCCCTCCCCCTCGCCCCCACACGAACTACGTACATGCAACATGCCAATTCCATCCCCGTTCGGCCAAAGGCAGATCGCGGCAGCAGCCACACGGTAGCACGCGGAGACCCGTCCGTCCCGTTACGTTTGTGCCCCTGCCCCTGCCCCCGAGAGAGCTCCTGTACCGGATCGATCGATTGTGCCTCGCTGTGAGAAGAGTCGTCTTCCCCTTGACCTGCGGACCCGACGGGAACCGGAGGCACTCGCTCGCTCGCTCTTTCTTCTCGTCGTCGTGGTGCTAGTCGTCCGAGCCCCGACCTGACCTGGTACGCAACGGTGGACCCCGTGACCGTTCGGCCGACCCCCATCCTGCCCCCGTTTGCTTTTCTTGGGGCCCGCCTCTGGAACAACAACGTCGTCGTCGTCGTCGTCGGACGGAGCCCCCTTGCGTCGTCGTCCCCATTCTTACCCCCACTACGGAGCTTCGGCCAGCTCCTGCGCTTCTCTTGCATGGACCTTCATCATCACCCAGCCTCCGCAATCCACTCTCTCTCTCTCTCTCTTTCTCGAGCGAGCGAGCGCGGCGGAATCAGACAGGCAGGCAGACAGACAGAAAGACATGGCACCCGATCCTCGTTGCCTTAAAAAGCTCGCAGCCATCTTTGCTGCTGAGTCCCAGAACTGACGGGGCGGCCTGATCGATCGGTCGGTCTCGTGCATCAGCTTCTTCCGTTTGCGGTTCCGCCATCTCTCCGGCAGGCTAGCATGCATGTGCAAGCATCGGTAGACTGTCGGACCGACACCGCCAGCAGCACCACCTGGAGCCTGGAACCTGGGCTGGACGAAAAGCAAAAGGAGAAGGACGCAGAAGAAGAAGCAGCAGCACAAGGAAGAGCGACGCTAGCATCGACGACAGGCGCAGCAGCAGGAGCGTAATTTCTGCTTCTGCCTCGTTCAGTAGTACGGGGCCCGGCCCGGCCCTTCTCTCTCACGTGCTTCCCCCGACGACGCTCTTGCTCTGCTGGACACATTCAGCCGACGTCAGTGTGCCCAGCCGCTGCGTCACTCCTCCTCCGACATGCACTTGTCCATTGCGCTCGCTCTCCTCGAGCCTCGTGTCGCCGGTCCAGAGTTCCACTCACGAATGGGCCGCAGCACCAGCAGCACCAGCAGCAGCGAAGTCACAATTGTAACTCGTTGCTGATTGCATCGAATGTTTCCGACTGTCACCGATTCTCGTCGAAGCTCGCTGGCTGGCTGACTTGGCTGGCTGGGCTGGGCTGGGCTGAGTCTCTCTCTCGCTCTCTCTTGAGCATCCATCCTCCAGCAGCATCCTCCTTACTTCTATCCAGCATTGTACTCCTCGTCCAACAATTACCCCTACGGTTGTACTGCCAGCATCCACACACAAGTGGCGCTGCCATAGCCTTGGGCCTAGGCCTCCAGATTAGCTGGGTGCTGGTTGTCTGCCATTCTATGACTCTAGTAGGAGCTACGAGCTCAAGCACACGATTCCAGCGTACGATAATCAGGAAGCGAGCGGAAACTCCTCCGCGGCAGCCATGTTAACAGATGAGCGTAATTTCCAAGAAGAATACGCAATTCCCGAGAAGTTCTGGGCCTTGTCGGAGCGAAGAGCACTTATCGTCTGATGCTCGCAGAGCGCGCAGCACGTCGTAATTGAACACCCCAATCTCCTCGGTTCCGCCTTTCCCAATTTTCAGAAGAACATCAACAGGAAGCACGATGTGCGTGCGCTACTTTAGTCGAAGAAGATGTCAAAGCTCGAAGAAGACCTTTAGAAAAAAACTGCGACCATCGCCCGAATGTCACAAGCTTCTGTCCAAGTCCAAGCCGTCGGGCGGCTCACGAGACCATGCACGCCTGCCCGCTTGCGCTCCAGAGGCCGTGGACTTGTTTTGCCCCGAGTCGCTCCCCATGTTAGATCCACAGAGCTGTCAGGTCTCTTCCGATGCTGCTGCTGCAGCAGTCGAGCCGTCTGATCTTCCCACGGATGAACTTCGGCTCGTTGCACCGATGACAACACCCAGCAGCAGCAGCAGCAGCGACCCAGGAGCTGCATTTAATGCAAAATCGCCTCCCGGCTGCAATGTCAAAGATGGCGTGTGGCATGACATCGACGGCATGCCTCAGATGCTTCCGAGCTTGCGCCCTCGCGCTGCAGATCCTCGACATGGGTTGGCCGACGGCGGTGGCTGGCATAATTTCTGCCCCGATCCTGGCTCGCAGCCCGGACTCGGCGCCGTCAAACGACGAGGCTGGCATCTCGAGACAGCCGCATCGTTTATCTCTTCGGGGAACTCTCGTCAGTCCAATTATTTGCCCTGTGAAAGATGGCCCGTCCGAGCACGTGCACCGTTGTCTCTTCCGTCTACGAGGACAGCTTGCCACGATCGCCGGCAGCCGACTAAGCCGTCGAGCTCGTTCAGAATCAATGGGACCATGCGTTTACCTGATGATCATGACTTCTCATGTCCGTCGAAATTCGGTGAGGCCATGGGCATTCTGCTCGAGAAAGAGACTGCTTCTTGCTTCCAGCTCTCGAAACCTTACATCGACAGGCTCACGGAGAATTCTGCCCAGAAGTTGGAGCACAATGAACTGAGGGACGAGCGCAGGGCCATAGTCAACTGGATATTTGAGGTAATCGCTGAACCCGTGCCTTCAACATTTGACTCTATGGCACCTCACTCACCACGGGAGAGCTGCCATTGAGCACACACGAGACTCGTGATCAGAATTCATGAATCTTCTCGTTGTCAACAGTTTTTCTACTTTCACTTCTTGTGAACATGTTCTGAACTTCGGCCGTGCCAGTTCTAATGCTCGGGTCCGAGCACCACTCATTGAGAGCATATTCTGAACAAATGCAGACGTTTTTTACGAGGAGTATTAAAAGCTTGGAAGCTGAACGGTCCCGTTTCCAAAGCCATGCCTTCGTATCTGCTAGTCGTCAACATGGCAGTGGTAATATGTCTGAGTTCGAGATCGAATCACGAAGACTAACCGATTGCTTGTTTGGCAGGTCACCAGGCTCCTCCAACTGAGCTCACTTTCTGCTGCACATGCAGTGTCCTTTTTGGACCGATACCTCTCGCAGCGTTTCTTCCCGGACGCTGAAGTACGTGAACCTCCAGCATGCTTGCTTTGAACTTACAGGACTCGATCAATTCTCTGTGAATCTGATCTGACTTGAGATCATGGAGATTTGAGTTTTTGTTTGTTGTTGCTGATGAGACGGGAAATGGGTGAAAGCTGGACACACCCTTTGCAGCAATGGTCTGTTGTATGATAGAACTGAACTGGGATGATTGCTGAGAATGACATGAGGCTTTGCATGTAGTTTGGAGCGAATGTCGACATCCGACTGGCGGCTACAGCTTGCATCTGGATTGCGGCGAAACTGGAAGACAGTGGTGCTCCCGATCTCTCATCCATGCGGGTAACTATGAAACTGAAACTCTACCATAGCCAGGTCATGTCGAGTTCATTTTGTATTCATCTCTCGCACATCAGAAAAGCTGAAATACTACCGCAACCATCGACGAAGATAGATTTCAGATGTAGAGTAGACGTATTGAGCTAAACACCTCTACTTCGTGAAGCGTATGTCGGAACGTAACGCTGAATCGATCGAGATCCATTCAGATTGCATTCCTCTGAATGGCCTGGAAGGACATCATAGAAGAGCCTTCTATTATTTGAATGCGCACCCAGATCACACAGCCTCCGGCAGCGCGCAATAACTGCCATGACTGGATTGTGCTTCTTCATGTCCATGTCCGTTTGGCCACATCCAGCTACTGCCTGTGTAGACTGCTCCCGTCTGTCGAATCATCAATCCTCGTACCTCGAAATCTGTCGGAATTGGCTGCCTGAGGCTTCCATGACGTCTATGTACTTAAAATGTCAAATTTCTGTGCGCCTCCTCTGGACATGGGAAGCCCTGCAGAGCAATAAGATAGAGACTCAGGTGCTTATCTGGACATGTACTGCCACAGGAGCTTTTCTCTTTAGACTACGACGAGGAGAAGATTCGAAAGATGGAAGTCTCCGTGTTGAAGTGCTTGGGATGGCGGATGCTTGCCGTGACTGCGTTGGATTTTCTAGCGAACATGGTGGCCCAACTACCTGCTTTCGGCTTGCCCACTCATCTGTTGCGGCCCGTCGGCCATCGTTCCGAGGAGATCATGCAAGGGCTCCTTTCAGGTATGCCATACTCTTCCCTTCTGTTAGAGAAATTGATGTAGTTCCCCCGATCGGAGTCTTGAGTGAAAAGCAGAATTCCATTTGAGAGCTGATGTCGTGAGACGTATTCGATGAATATCCTCCATAGTCATCAAACTGTACCTGAGAAACAACATGGTAAGAGTTGATCAGTTTGATACTTTTAATGAGAATCACTCAAATCCTGGAAACAGCTACTTTTGAAACATGAAGTAAATTGGGACCGAGAATCTACGTACATGGCTTTCCCTGAAGTATTAGAGCATGGGGTTCAAGGTCTGGGTTGAAGTTACTGCGTTCATGAAAGTATCAAATCTCTACATGCTGTATAATCATCTGGGAGACAAACATAAAAGCCGGTGCGAGTTCGAGACTGACTGGCTGTATCAGCGCACTTGGCTGGTAGAGAAATTAAGGGTGTGAACGGTTGCACTTGAACTTGACGTTGTTGAGCTGTACCTGATCTTGAAAATTTTGGCCCACACCTCAACTCAATTTGTACTATCTGGATCGAAAGATGGACCATTTGACCCTCTCATTTGGCTGACCCTCTGATGCAGAGGTGGAGTTCCTGGCCTATCAACCCTCCGTAGTAAGCATGAGTGTGATGCAATGTCTTTTGGACGAATGTGTACCTGTGCACACCGCCTCCATTATGGCCGCTTTTCACCTGGCTCTGGCATTTGACGTGGTACATACATACATTCATTCATCCATCCATCCATCCAGAGAACAATCAGACCTAGAGTTCTCCTGCTCTTAGTCAGAAACTCAGAACGAGATAGGTTTCGAATTCCTGTCTATACTGGTTGAGGGATTCCTTTTCAGAAAAGAGAAAAAAAACTCGTGGGTCTTGGTAAGCATTTGCAACTACGATCAGCTTCTTTGCCGATGATTCTTGTTACTGGTCAGACACTGCACAAGCACCGAAAATTATTTTGCTGTCCAGTGGAAAAGCTGCAATCATCTGCTAAAAGCCTTTTCAGCAGATGATTTCACATCTATGCAAGCTCGAGCAAGTAATGTGCATATGTCCAGTGATAAAATACTCAAGTCTACAAGTGCTTTCTGACCGCTGAGCGTGCATCTGCAGATTGCTACAGAGATCATCAGTTCATATTCGTCTAATATTAAGCACAACAGAGTACGTGCCTACTTGATTTGGTCGTAGAATGAAGAAAACGAGCTCTTTAATCTCAAGTGCTAACTGATCGAGTTTGCCTCGATGTGCAGGAATCGGAAAAGGTTTGCCACCGAACTTTGATGGACCTTGTGGTGGATCCCGACCTCGTTTGCTCGCTTCCATCTCCTGACCGAGTCGATTGTGCAAGCTCAAGGGAAGAGCCTAGCGGTTGCTTTCAGTGGACTGATGCCATTGGACATCGATACCTTCTATCAACTTCTACGTCTTCCAGTCTCAGAAGTTCTGAAATCCTAAAATGCTGATTTCCTCCCAGTTTGAAGAGAATATACAGCATTTCAGGCAAATCTTTCGACATCTTGTCGAATAATATATGTCCATCTTGTGGCTCCAACTGACTCGGCTTTCAGCGAGTTCGCCTCTTCACATTTGCATATATTCAGCTATATCAAAACTAAGTTCTGGACAAGACTAAATAGAACATCAGTGACCTCTCCGATTGGCGGTTGATCTAATCGCATGAAAAACTTCGAATCTTCCAAGTGATGTGTGGAAGAATTTCAAATTAATTGTCAAGTCTATAAGCGTACTGATACTCGAGAAAGATCTGCAGTGTGATTTGGACTCCTCAGAATGTACACCAAGTGCGTAGCTCTTGGATCACTGGATTGAAAACTACGGTGCTTTCACCCGACGTTAGCATGGAACTGCATTTGTGGTGGGATATTACCCTTTACTGCAAGTAGTAGCTTTACTATTAGCAAGCCTCTTTCACCGTGTTCGTCATTGTGGACATTTTGGACAATTTGGAAGGTCTTAACGAGCAAGTTCCACTCTTGAACCCTTCCAACATCCTGGCCCACGAGTTTCTTTACCTTGCACTTTGCACTACTGTGCAGAGTACAAGGTAATGCAACTCGTGGAAGCATGCAAAAGTTTTCCCTATCAGAGCCAACCGGAACATCGATCAGCACGCAAGTTATCTGTGCATTCCAGTATCCTACCTTCCTCCTAAATGGTTCCATGAACCCTGCCTTTGCATTTATGACGATCCAGAGTTTGATGTCCAAATCATGGCTGGAGAAACTGAGATCTTTAGGAAGGTTTTGACCATGAAGCCTTGATGAACGCACTCATTAAAGCAAGGTGTGGAGCTTTTCAGAGGCACCAGTCCGACATACTCTTATAACTTATAAGAGTATGTTTCAGTCTTATAAGTTATAAGACTGAAACAAACAATGCAATAATGGATCTGATCTCTGATGAGATGACTGGCTCTGGATCTTCGACCGGGCTTCAAACAGACAATCCTAGGGTGCAGTACCTCGACTCCAGATTTACATGATCCCGACTAGAAACATCTGAAAATCATTTCATGTTCATCGTAATGGCGCTAATCAAGACTTGTGCAAAGTAATGTCAAATTGAGCTGATAAACTTCCAGCTTCCAGAGCAGATTCCAAGTTTCGTGACAACCGTTTGAGTTGAACAGATCACCTTGTTATCGTGGTGGATTTCGGCGTACTGGGATAAGTCTTAGCCCAATCGTTGACTCAGAGCAGCATCTGAAGTAAAAAATTTCAAATCCGCCCCTCTTTCCACAGTACTCAATTGTGGTCGTCGAAGCTCACGTTTAGAGATTGTAGGTTCACTTCATACTTTTGTGATATGGATCCATCGCAGTTCCGAACTCAGCTCGCATCGATTGACGCCCTTCATACCGTATGCAGATCACGTTTTATATCTAACTACTTCTACTGTCGACGATCAGATTGTGATTTGAAGGGCAAACGTCGGCCTGGCGCTACCACCACAACAAACTTGAAAACTCACTCAAATCCAGCTGCAAGAGAAGTCGAGATTGGCATATGGCAGTGCCTTTCTTCCGTCGGTGAATCGTGAAGTGAATCCACCTGCAGTTGCAAATCTACACGGACGATCTAAAACTGAACTCGAAGGCCGAAAAGTACGAAAGAAGGCATCTGAACCCGATCCCTCCATGCTCCAATTGCTTTCACAGACCCGACCGATCAGAGGCAGCAAAATCCAGTCACCTTTAGGTGGAACATGCTCGTCTAATATGCACTGACGCCTGGACAAGCTAGGGCTCATATAAGCTCTCTAGCACCCACAAATGCCCATCAGCGTCTCGAGGAACAAGAATCGCTTCACGTGGCACAACGCTTTCAGAGATGCAAATCGTGGCTGGCCGGCTCACAATGACACCGGACGCGTTTCACTAAATGTGTCCAAAACAAGGGTCCTTCACACCGACAGGACAAAGGCACGACTCTGTGCTGTGCTCGAGGATTACAGATACTGGTCGCATCAGAATTCTTCGCACTGTTCCGTTCTGTGCAATCTCCGCCGACTGATGTCTGTCGTAAGTTAGTTCGTTCGGTAGGTCGAGGCCAGAGTTTCCATCAGCGTTGACGATCCAGCAGTGTGTGTGTGGAAGCAAGAAGGAGGGAAGCCTGAAGCAGATGCCACGGAGAGCTAGCTCATTGCCTCTGCTGTCCACTACTAGCAGATGACGTGATGGGGCCATCAGTGGAGCTGGAGCTGGAGCTACTGATCACGCCTGGATACATGCATGCATTTTGGCCCAGACGAGAACATTTGCTTCGTTGGCGTGGCCTGGTCTTCGAATGCTCCACGAGAAGACACAACAGCCAGCCGCAGCAGAGAAACTGGAATTTCGCAATTTCCCTTTTCCTTTTTCCCTTTTTCCGTGCGAGTTCCATTGAGTCATTTCTATCGAGGTCTTCACTGAATCTAGGCTGGAGCTTCTGGATTATCCATCCAGAGGATGCTACCGGTCTCCTCGATTCGTTTACTACTGCCACGACGAAAGTAAGGCTACCATAGAATATCATCATAGGGACTATAACGGAGGCTACTGAGGGATAGCTTCAGGAGAATGTTCGACATGCAAAATGCTGTTGCGACATGCTTCATGCAGATCAATCGGCGGGCTAATAGAACTTTTGAACTACTGTGAAGGAAATTCCGCTGCTGCCCTGGATGCACGAGGTGCTCTACTGCACGGCTCAACTTCGTGGAAACCGTTGCCCAAAAAGTGATGAAGCATTATTCCGTCAGCATCAGCAGGTCTCAAGACTAAATAAATGCAACTAACTGTGTTATCACCAGAGCACGACAATTCGAAATATCCCCTAACTCTGATATCTGGTTCCAAGGCTTCACTACGCACGCATTCGCTGTTGATGGATCGAGCAAGATGCAAGATGAGTTTCCCTATAAATCTGTAACTTGAAAATCGTTCGGTTTGAGGAGAACAAGGTAAGCACAGCGGTATCAAACTTGAGCAGTTTGGCAGCTCAAAGGGGCAGAATGTGTGAAGTTAATGGTTGGACTATAACAGGCATGTTCAATCATCAATCAATCATTCAACCAATCCAATTTCGTACTCAGCATGGTTCCTCCGCATCCTCCACGATCCGTGCAGTAATCTCTTAGCAGTGCAGCAGAAGATCCTTGGGTTTAGCCTTCCCCTCTTTAAGCGCTAACTGCGAGAATCGTAAGCTGTAAGTGAACATTTAAGATTTGCATCGTCTGATCTAGTTCCTATTCATCAGACGTTCATACATTTGAGTGTTAGTGTGTGTGTGCGCTTGTTGCTCCAGATAGAAAGAAGCTCCTTCACTGCAATTCTTAATAAGAAGGAGCCTTGAATTTGTATATATTTTGTGTGCAGGGTGGTTGTTCCATCCACAGGAGCAAACTCGATGACTATGCACAGTGGAGATATCGTCAACGATGGATGTGTTCACGCCTTACAAACTTAGTCCTCGGCCGAGAAAGTACTGGATATCACTATATAGATGGTGGTAGCGCAGTACATGGAAACAAAAGAAATGATTGTCCAGCTCGTATCTATTAAGTAAAAAAAATATGGAGATAAGAGGAATAACTGAAATAAAGCTAAGAAGTAGCTTAATAAGAGACTCATCTGCTGTTCCCCATTCTTAACTCATCCGTGCCTTTTCTTTTCCTCTTCATTTTTTCGAGTTGTGCGCATGGCTTCTGCTGAGAGTTTCTCATAAGTGAGCTTCTTCTGTATTCTAAATTTTCAGTTCTGATGTGTTTTACATTCCCGCTGAATATGTCATTACTGTGACAGTTTTTCCCTCTAAACAGCCATAAGCCTACATGATGGTAAGGTGTAGACCAACATCATCACAAGCGCAAAGGTTTCAGACTTCAGCAGAGACTCACGTAGTCTTCCATCTAGAACATGATTGAGTCAAGCTGTAAAATCTAGAGCTGGAGAGGGTTGTGACTGTTAGTGTATATGATTCTAACTTGGGAACTCTGTTTCTGGAGAGGACAGTGCATTGATTCGTTGAAGATTTGGAATATTATGCCAGCTGAATACAGATGTGCTCACTCGTGAACTAGTCCTTCATATCGTTTCAACACTCCCACTATATCTTCGTGAAGGAAAGAATCCAATGGAAAGACCAATATTCACCGAAGTTACACCTTGTTGTATAACATGTTCCACACAAAGCTCGTGCAGCCATTGAGCGATAACCTCATTCGAATAACTTTTTATTCCAATCCCTCACAAAGAGGAACTGAGTGCTTGAAAGTTAGGGCAAGTGTTCCCTCTTCTTCACGAGGTTGGAGAGTAGCGTTGAACTCCTCTGTTGTCGTCCAGAGAGCATCAGAGCTGTCTTAAATCGAATAAATTATCCTCGAAACGAAGGAGATCATTGAGTGTGGGGACTGCAAACTATTTTTGTGACAAGTGTTGTGTTCTAGAATGGGAAACCATCGATAGCCTTTTTGAGCACCTACGAAGTTAGAGTGGCAACGGACATCATGTTTTCAGGTGTCCTATCATCAAACCTATCACTTGCCCGATTCTACTCATGACCAAGAGATCCAAACTTCATGAAACTTCGCAGGTGCTCGTTTCTACATCATTTGTATATCATTAAGGACGTCAAAGCTGGGTAGATGAAGTTCTGAACCAACGCAGACTCAATCAAGTCGCTTGTGGGAGGAATTCTCTGACTCCATCTCTACTTTCCATGCCTTCGTGAAAGTTCCAGTTTGTGCAGTTTATGTTCAGTCAAAATTAGGAACATGTTTTTGAAAAAATGCCTTAAATCACAACGTTTTTTTTAAGTGAAGAGGGAACAACATATCATTGGTGCATTTCTAAGAGTTCAAGGCTTACCAGCAGCTTATCAATAAAATATTGGACATTTTGTGCTAAAAACTGCTGCACACTTGTAGGCATAAGTACCTTACTGCCGGAACCTTCTACCTACAATACACTTTTCCTCGAGTGTGAATCATACTCGATAAATACGGCACATACGGAACTTGAGGGCCAAAGTGCAGTATTTCGTTTTCAGAAAGTTTCGTATTTCCAAATAAAAAAATCTGTTGTCTGGTTGTTTTTACTAGAGAAACTAGCGGAGTTTCTCAACTAAAACTTTGGGGTGACCGTTTTGACAATATCTCGGTTCATCTAGGTGATTTTACTAGAGAAACTAATGTAAATATTCAGCTAAATCTTTGCCGTGATCATTTGTGACGATTTCATTGTTCATCTCGGTGACTTTACTAGAGATACTAACTGAGTACTCGACTAAAATTTTGCGGCAACACCTGTGGGTTCAACCAAGCAAGTTCTAGTATTTTGTTTCCTTGCTTACCTTGTTCACACAAATCTGTTCACTGAAAAGTCTGATTCCAAGTTTTTAAGATTTTTTCAACTCATGAAGTTTTTCGTGAGATCAGTTTGATCATTTTCGAGCACTTCAATGGTGTGGAGAGTGATTTCTCCGAGCTAAAATGGGAAAAGGATATTCAGATATCAAAGATAACATCCATTTCTCTCGTAAGTGTATTACATTACCGACAAATTCGGCCGAAAACATGAGAGTTAAGGTGAAGATTCGGCCGAAAACTATCAAGTTCCGTATATTTTGTATTTTGATTTGAGAATTATACTTATTTTGTTGAGATACGGAACATAGGGAATCCGCCCTAAGTATGATCCATTGACTACCATGTTGCAGCAAACAGGAGAAAGGAAAGCCTAAATAAATTACCATATCTACGATTCTCCCTGGCCTCCTTCCGTACTTGCAATCCTAAACTCATGTTTGTTTAGGCATGAATAGCAGACGTCTTTAATACTTCTCAAGCTGCATGCCTGCCGAGGTCTTCCTACCCTTCTTCCTATAGTACAGTACTCGGTACCCGACATTTGCAGCCAGCTTCCAATTGAACAGTTTTTACATCTCCTGTGAGTTTGTTTAGTCAGAGAGAACCCTGCCTGATCTTCTCATTCACAGCAACGTTTTGGAATTTCTGATTATTAGGTCGGAAATGAATTGGTCAAGGGCAGGTAGCACACGTTTGCTTGGATGCTCATAAACAGGAATAAATGTGGGGACAACCTCCAGGTCCAAACAGTTATGGACTCAGCCAAGACTCGAGGACTCCATCACCAAACAATCGAACGATGACAGGAGGAAAACACTATTAAACTGGAAACAAGGATAAGATGTAAACATCAAGGTATCAAGCTCGAATCATATTGATTCAAGTTGGTGTTGTGACTTCGAGGAACCAAATGATGGACGACCATTTATAGGAAAATCTGACCTTGCAAGTACAGGAGCAAAGAACTGTAGTGCATCAAAGTGCAGTTTTCATTCTGAGCAACTATGAACATATGGACGATGGCAGGAAGGCAGCCATGATTATAAATTGGTGAGAATCATAAATTTGCCCTGGATGAACTGGACCTCAAGAAGCGCCTCATTACGGCATTCGCAACATCTTTCTGCAGTACGAAGAGCCTGCTACTACCCTGCACTAGGACCAGTATTTGAGGATCCGGTACTGTCGGTATGATCTTCGAGCCTTTATCCAAAGAAACTGATTCCATCGCAGTACAACTCTGTTTTTTTCATTCATCTCTGCCGGCAAGAAATTACTTGGGGTATCAGCTGAACACGGGCGTCCTTAATACATCCTCTCGCCTCGGGTCACGAACGGATTTCTGGGTAGTCACGGCGAAGCAATCCACCGAATCCTCATACGTTACGAATTTATTGTACTGTTCGTTTGCAAGAATGTGATACGGAGTCTGCATCAAACGCTGAAAGTGCTTTACACAGTCGGATGGAGATGTTAATGTCGAACCTCGAGCTCGTTCACGGCGGCCAGTCCCCGGCCATCAGTGTACATGTGATTTGCATCGAGGATTCTGGCATCTTCTCCAGGACTCTGGGCCCCACTAATACCTGGAGTTCTCTTGTAGCGCCGAAACATAGAATAAATAGAGATTGTGTTGTATTCAGCGCTGCTTGTTTAGCACAGATATGTAGCGGAAGAACTTCTCGTACTGGCCATCTTCTGCCAGAGGCGAAAACCTAGGTGAGAAAAATGACCCTTGAGAAATAATAGGAAGAGCATTCAAAGATTCCTTCCACATGGAGTAGAAACTCTTCCGGACGAACCGGGGTATGGACCGAGGCCGCAGGCGGAAGACGGACAGCAGATCGACGACAGCATCACTACAGTAGAGAGAATAGTTTCCTTACTGTAGGACTATTATTCCTCCGATCTCACAGGGAAGGCCAGGCAAGGATTCGGAGAGCAGCCCGGAGGGTTCAGGAGGGTGGAGAATCCTGTGCTGTATAGCAAGTTGCGCCTGCAGCTGCAGCTGCAGACGCAATCGGATGCACGGCTCGTGTTGGCAAGATCTCGATCGGCTGCAACAAATTGGTCCATCCGCACGCAGGCGAGGCTGCAGATACAATACTTCCATCCGAACGATCGATCGATGGGGCATTCCTGAACCCCGGTCTTCGTAACATAGATCCATCAAAACCCAAAATGGGCCCCCCGACTTTGTAGTAATGCTTTCCAGTGTTGTCAACAGGTAAAGGAAGGCCCAATCGTGGACAATGTGATCAATCGATCGATCTTGTTCGTCTGGTCAGGTGGAAAAGAAACCGCGACAAATGTCTGCAGCCGTCCGCCTTCATGTCGCCACCGAAAAGGACCGACTTTGTCGGAGAGCTCGGGCAACAAGAATTCCACTTTACAGAAACGTCAAAGGCCCTTCGAACAAGCGTCGCAGCCATGGCCTCCGTAAAGCTGCACAATTCTCCAGGGCTCGCCTTGCGTGAGCATTCATTTTTTGAGCTCCATCCCTCGGAGCAAAATCATATCCAAAGCTCTTGCTTCGCATTGAAGGCAGTTGCCGTCCACTCGAAGTCAGTGACCTTTTGGCCTGTCAGGCCCAACGGAAACCGTCACCGGATTTTCCAGCATGTGCTTCTCGACCCGAGACGATCCATCACGGCCAAGGATGAAATCACAAGCCTGGCTCCAATTTGGTCAGAACTCTAGCGCTGTAAAGCTTTTGGGGAAACTTCTCACTTCAACACCCCGTCAAGCCTTGAACCCAGTGTCGTCCGTAGGGATATCCAAAAATGAGAGAGAGTGTGGTCACCAGGATATAAAGAGTAGATAATGATAGATATCTCTACTGTCTGGTATAGATTACGAACTATCTCTAATGAACTGTTTAAAAGATTAGATATTTATATTGATTACTTTTCTAAACGGATTATGGATACTTATAAAAAAAATTTAAATCAATATGTTTATGTATTTTAAATCTCTATTAAATGTATAAGAATTTAGTCTTCGTGACCTAAATATAGGCTTGCTTGTAGTCACCGCTGGGAAACATATGAAGTCTCTCGTTATGTGAGGCATCCGACATCTCTGACAGATAAAGAAACTTTTATATGATTGAAACAAGCCAATGCAAAAGCCTATCATCATAAAAATAAAATAAAAAACAGTAATGCAACTCGACAAACCTGATTGTATAGTGCAACCAAGCATACCAAGAGACACGAGCATGCACATTTGCTGGGGCTAAAGCATAGTTTGATAGATATTAGATACACTTAAATAAGAGTATGCTGAAACTGGTGCTCTGTCGAGAAAGATTCGTAGGCTCTTACTCAAATGGATGGGCGCCGAGGAAAAATACTTTACAAGTACGGGACACGTCCATTTCAACTTTGAGTTGAAAATACCTCTTGAGACGATGATGAAATCTGGGATGAAAAGTGTTTGTAGGTTGTTGAGTTCGTATGTTTGCCGGGAGAAATCATTCACAAAGTGGATGGTGAAGGAATACTGTCATTCACGTACGCGATATGATGTTTGATTGACGCTTTATAGTGTAGTAATATGGAGGAAAATCTTTCGAACGCAACTTTTCCAGTCGAGATAAGCAATTCATTTTTGAGCCGAGGGTAGATCACAAGATTCCGGTTCGCGTGGCATCACAGTTGAGGTGCTCCCCTGGGCACACCTCGAGGTAGACATTAGTGCTGGATGCAGCTCGTGTTCTGGTTAATTCCAACGGCCAAAGCAGTGCTAGTGCTGCAAGAACTATGTTCTAATAGTGCTCATTATGAACTTCACTTCGATACACGGTTGTTCGATTTGAGGATAACGTGAAGAAGTGAAATTTATCCGGATTGGAAGAGTTGACCTAATTTGTCTCTACGTCAAATAGGTCGTTCGCATAATAAGGTCAAATGGTTTTGACAATCCTTGGCGTGAAGACGGGTCAACTCACCTAATTGTCAGAGAGTGGCACAAAGCTTCATAAGGAGGACGATGAGAAACAAACTTCTCCTCGGCACGATTCTGAACGAAAAATTCTCGACGTCTCTTGTCGTTCAAGAGTTAACTTTTCTTCTTAATTTCGTCCAATTTTACTTTTCCTTACATCCGTAATCAAGAAAAGGAGCTACTATTCATTAACCCTCTCTGTTCTGTTCTTCAGGATATTCTTCCCACTTTCGTACTGCGAAACTCGATGTTTACGGGATCTAAGCTGTACTGTAAAGATTAGACGATCAACATTCTCTTGATGCTCGGGATCTATAAATACTTCCCGAAGTTTCATACATTACAGGCTTCGGAAGTTCCAAAACATGGGCTGTATGTCAGAATAATAGTGATTAGAATCCCTTCAGCATGATTAAACTTTCTTCTGAAGCGCAGTGCTTCAGAAGAACGGACAACCTCTCCCCGAGCCCTCCATAAAAGAGAATCTTGACTCAAGCAGAATTATGGCTGCTCGGAAGTGGCACCCGATCGAAGAACTGGAAAGTTGTCTGCGCATTTAGAACCGGAGCGAGTTCAATACGTATCATTCCATGAATCTTCTGGAAAAAAGTACCAGCTTCTTCGACGTCGGCCCACAGTGCGCACAGACCCTAAGGCCGGAGACAAGAGGGCGGTGTGTCCCCGGAAAGGCCCACGTCGATCACATATGCGCCGACTCCGAAGGCGTGAACTTTCAAAAACCCTAACACGTGAATGATCTCAGACAGCAACATTGAAAATCAATCCAAGATCCCACAGGCCGGCCTTCTTGACATCGCTCCCTAATCTCGTCACGGAAGATATCCCGACTAAAGAATGCCAGAAATTCCACGAGGAGTGGACAGTCTCGACGACCATCACGTTGACTCGACGTGAGAGGAAATTTGGACAAAGCCGTTCGAGAGCAGGCAGGCCAGTGCGGCATATGGGACCTTGAACGATGAGCTGGCTCGTCCGATCGGACCTCCTCCGCGCGGGTGGACCCACTGTCTCTTCGCCACGTCAGACGTGCGTGGCATCTGGCACGAATGATGCCATTTCAATTTCTTGTTGCGGGAAGGTAAATTCCGACGGACAGGCGTACGTACGTACGCCAGGCTTCTAGCCCATCTACTGACCGACCCGTATATTGTACTGTACAGTAGAAGCCAATCCGTAAGTCTCCTGTCTCGCTGCCTCGTCTGCGTCGTCTGCCACCTATTCGGAGGTCAGCTGGCACACACGCAAAAATCGTTGTGCTATATTCCTCCAACGCGTGCAGCCAAAATGACCGCTACGCTACATGTGGTGGCGATATGGGAGCGGGTCCCCATTGGGCGACAGTCATCGACTGCCCGGCCAAGTCTGGTGTCGTTTTCCAATCGTAATGTTATCTGTATTCCAGGTATTCCAGCGAATTCCCGGGGCACCTCAAATAGTACAATACGACATGCTCGAATAGAAGCGAGATCAGCGTACTTTTCTGCCTACATGCGTTTGTGTGTCGTCACATGAGGTGGAGACATGAAAACCCAAGTTAAAAAGTAACGAGAGAGTGACGACGCCGAGGAAGGAGAGGAGGTTTTGTCTTCGAGCACCTTTTTTAATTTCGTTTTCGAGTTGCTTGTTTTTTAATTTCTGGTTATTCTCGGGAACTAAAGTGTTCCGAAGAGAACGTACGTTTGGGAGCATTACGAGACGTGATATTCAAACCAGGCTCTTGTGATGAAAATTCGGTTGCACCCCCTTCGTCCTATTAGTAATTAGATGATACACCACACGAAGATTTTAATCGCAGAAAATGTGTTCACCGGATTGGACAACTTTTCCATGGGTTATTAGAGAGACGGATGGGTAGGGTAATGGGGATATTAATCCAGGCGAAGGAAGGAACGAGGACAGAGCGATCCAGCGATGGAACACAAAAGAATTGAAGGAGAAGAAATGGGAAAGGTGGTGTCACGGATGACTATAGTTGGAGAGGGAAAAGGGAGGAAAAAGCGGCGGGACAAAGGCCAGAGGTAGTGGGGAGGTGTTGGGGACGGGACTCCTGATCCTTTTGGAGCCATAGGGGAGGGCCAGCGCAGCACGAACACATGGCCAACTCACAGTAGCGCTGGCTCTGCCTTGCTGCCGCAGGAACGAGTCGCCGGGGTCAAACATTTCCGCTGCATTTTCTCCCGCTTTCTGTCTGCCCGTCTCCGGTCTCCGTTCTCCGGTCTCCGTTCTCCGTTCTCCGTTCTCCGTCCTCTGCTTCCCGTTCTCCGGAAGGCAAAGAAAGAAGAGAAGCATTGACACGAAGGAAAGACGGAACAAGCGCTCGCCCGGTCCGTCCGTCCGCCAGCCCGCCCGCCCGCGCTTGCTCCTGCTGCCGCGGACAAAGCTGAGAGGGCCTTTTGATTTTCGAGCGATATTATAGAGCTCCTGAAATAATGGTGTCTTTAATGGTCATCGATCCGCGGCCTGCGTGTTCGCTCGGCGTGGTCTCGGGAGCGTCTTTCGCCTGCGTCGGGGTCTGAGGAAGGAGAAGGAGAAGGAGGACGAGGAGAAGAACAAGAAGTAGTAGAGAAGGTCAAGGTATGTATGCACTCTGATCATCTTGTGATTATCTGTCCGAGTGTAATAGCACTCGGGAGGTGATTCAAGTCTGTGGATTGTAAGGACTTGGACTTTTCCTCTGCCTTTCTTTGGATTTGGATTGATTGCCTGGTTCGTCGGTGGGGACGCGGGGCCTGAGATCGGAAGAGCTAAGGCGAATGCTGCTAGCTAGCCTTACGTGCTTGCCAGTGTAATCCGAGTAAGCGCGCGCTCGTCGATCGTCGAGAGTCTTGAATCTCGTACGTATTGATCAGCTGCACTTGTCATCTCGAGTCTTGATCGCGCCTCGTCACCTGATTGTTCTGTTTGTTCGAGTTTGTGTACACCAGGAATGATCTGTCCGTTCGTATCTTCATCATGCTTATCAGACCCGTGATTTTACGTGTGGCAAGCTCTTTTGTATCACGCAGTTACTATGACGAGATCTTTCTGAATCTTCCTTTCAAGAAATCTGAAGCTTTTTCTATTATCCATTCAACTGATTCTCTTCGCTCCCACACATACCACAATGCTGTCACTCAAATGGCGCAATGCTATCGCAGCTGATGAATTTCCACATTCCCGCCGCGCGCGGCCATCCTCCCTCGCCTCTCCCCAACCCAATCCATTCTATCGTTGTTCTTTGACTCTCGGAACCATCTCCGGATTTACCTTTGAGGTCGCCGCAGCCGCCCGTTCTTTCTTTCAGTTCCATCGACAGGGGCTTTTCTCAGTGAAGTTGAGACGCGGACCGATTACGATGAATCGCAATGCGTTTTGAACGTTTCAGCGGGGACTTTGTAATCGATTCAAGCTCGGAATTGCCTTTGGACTCCCTCTGCTGTCTTATATGGGAATCCTGTTTCAGTTAGACTTTGATCGATTCGGAGATCTGCATCGGGGCGAGTCACTTTAGTTTCTCAGAATCGACTTGCCGGACCATCACAATCCATCGATTACTGGATCTCTTCTGCAGCGGTTTCCAACACGTCTGTGTTTATCAAATTCTGGGGAGTCTTATGATATTTTTTTCTGTAAGGAGCGGTGGATACGTTTAACAAAATCCCAAATCGGGCAAAGGGAATCTCTGGACAACCTTGAGACAATATGCCTCTGTCATTCTCAAAATTATATCCTGGATTCTGATCCAATAGAGAGATTCCGATTGGAAGTAGCTCCCTACTGTTTGCAGTGACCGACATCACTACATTTTCTGCTTTACAATTTTACAGGTGTGCACCAATGTTGTACACGTTCCACAAGGAATTATCTTGGAGAGTCTTCTGGATATGTCAATCAGGAAAAGTCTCAAAAAGTGCTGACATTCTTCCAACTTTCTTTAATTCCACATCATTTACTTACTGGGATGGTTGTCAGGTCATCATGTGAAGAACATCATCATGTGAAAAAAGTGTCTCTGTTCAGGACAGAATCTTCTTTTGTTTAGAATACCCACGAAACAGTTTGAATTTTCTTTCGTGTGATTAGTGAAAACCCAATCCCGAAACCCTTGAAACATACGTCATATGACAAAATTCACATAAATAACTTTTTGTGAGAAGATGGTGAGGTTATTCTTGGCAACGAAGGTGTTTCAAGGTACCCGAATGCAAATGTCTCAATAGCACCACTACGAATAAACCGGTCTGATCTCTTCTCCCTGTGTTACTATGTTGCTTGTTGTATGGGATGAGTTAGCAAGAAGTGGAGACGTACAAACTGACGCTCTTGTGGGCCGCTGCAGGTTGCGTGTGGAGATTCTCTGTCTTCTGGCAGGGTTTGGGTAGTGTGAGATGTCATTGTGAACCTTTGCGTAAGCGGCTTAAGTTCAAGGACTTGCCCATGGCTGTGTCTATGAAAAATGTAGATGTAGCGTTCCACAATGTTGGAGGGAAAGCGTATCCTTTGAAGTTACCAAATTTCACGATTCTTCTGGGGTGTGAAGAAGATCTTAGAGGTTCCATGTAATTTTTGTATTGGATTGATTTTTGTCGAATCACGTTTCTGCAATCAGTTCAACTCAGGGCGTAATAGAGGTCGACAGGTTTTCTTCATATTGTTGGCATCGCATATGCAATTTGTTTTTTTAATCTTTATGCTTGATTAATTCAGGAAGGATTTTTCAGGAATAGTCATGTACATTACATTCGCCTTATCCAAAAAGTAAGGCAATAACTTTGTCAAATGTGAAGCTAGCGACATCTGCTTGTGCAATAGCTGTGTCCTTGACAAACTTTGCAGTGGAACTGAAGTTTGGCGCATAGAAAATTTTAGTCCAGTGCTTTTGCCCAAGTCAGAGTATGGAAAGTTTCATGAGGGAGATTCCTACATCGTTCTGAGGGTGAGAATATTCTTAGCTCTCTACTGCTTGAAATTATCAAATTGTTGTTGTTATCAAGCTTGATCCTTATGGCTGTTGCAGTTTCTTTCATTTCCTTTACTTGAACGATATACTTCATTCATCTGTTTTCCTAAGATTGGGTGATCAAACTGTTTATTATTCTATCATCACTCCTTTGAGCTTGCTCTTTTGGCTCTCTTGATGATACATTCATAATCTTCATGGACAAGCTAAAAGCATAAATGAACAAATGAATTGGATATTTATGTTTCTTTTCTGTACAGACAACGGCTTTGAAAAGTGGAGCCTTTCATTATGATGTACATTTCTGGCTCGGGAAATCTACCAGTCAAGTAAGCGTTCTCACCTGTCGGCATTGTTGCATGTTCCCCTCGTGCTCCTTGTTGTAAGCAGTTGTGTCTGTGTGATGATTCAGACTAGTTGCAAGCAATCATATTCTTGAACTGCGTTTGATTTATCAAATTAGTGGACTGTGCGCATATCCTGTAGAAAGACTTCACGTTCTTGCCCGTAGAGGTTACCTGCTTGACTTTCATGTCTCTCATAGGATGAGGCAGGAGCAGCTGCGATCAAGACGGTGGAGCTCGACGCGGCTTTGGGAGGTCGAGCTGTGCAATACAGGGAGTGTCAAGGCCATGAAACTGATCTCTTTCTGTCCTATTTCAAGCCTTGTATTATTCCTCTGGAGGGGGGAATTGCATCTGGGTTTAAAAAGGTGGAAGAAGCTGAGTTCGAGCCTCGCCTCTACCTTTGCAAAGGAGCTCGTCTGGCGCGTGTGACAGAGGCAAGTTTATATGTCTCCACACTTGTGACTGCGTGGTTACTCATTTGACTTTGCCATTACATCTACATAAAATATTTGGCGTGGATTTGATATTGACGATCAAGAGAAAGTTGAGAATTTTAGTTGGAGTCAATGTTTTTATTGATGTTCTGAGGTCTGCAATTAGAATTTCATTCAGCCTTGCTAAAAAACGTTGAGACCTTGTCTACCAATTGCAATTCTCAGGTGCCATATGCTCGGCAATCTTTGAATCACGATGATGTATTTATCCTGGACACCAAGGAAAAAATTTACCAATTCAACGGCGCAAATTCAAGCATTCAAGAAAGAGGAAAGGCTCTGGAGGTTGTACAGCATCTTAAGGACACCAATCACGATGGAGATTGTGATATTGTCATTGTTGGTAAGTGATTATGAACTTTTAGCGCGTATTGTCGTAGGTTGCCAATATTGAAGAGAAAATGTGCTACTCAAAGATAGAAATGTAAGAGATTCTCAGAAACCAGGTATCTAGCTCAAGGCGAGCGTTGTTTCGAGCTAATTGTATCATCCTTCCAGATGATGGTAAACTCGGGGCAGAAGCTGAGACAGGAGAATTCTGGAGTCTGTTCGGAGGGTTTGCACCTCTGGGAAGAAAACACGTTCCTCATGAAGATTCTAAGAAGCAACCCTTCTTAGTCAAACTTTTCTGGTATTGCAACTTGCACTATGCATGCTGATGTTTCGTTTGTCATTGTTTGGGGGTCATGAACAATTATGTTGTGAATTAGCGCTTAGAACTTTGTACCCTGTAGACAGATAAAAAAGCAACAACGAAGGTTGTCGCATCTATAACTTTCTGGTAATGTAAATATCAAGAGAAGAAGTTTTCATTTGCTGCGATAAACGCTATCTTCTTTCCCTACACACCTTGGATGTACAAACTAATTACTTATAGCTGAGACAGTGAGGTTTACATCTAACTCTTCCTAGTTCCAAGCTGAAGTGCAATCAGTAAAATGATCACTCGTGGATCTAGCTGGATAAAGAGAGACACTGTTGTCCTTAATTCAGTCTATCTGTGATCATGTTCTTTTGACAAAAAATATCACTCGGGATCTCCCGCTTGTCGAGTCCTCCTTGGCCCGACGTGTTATCCATTCTGACTGTGCTCCTTGCGAAGTGTCCTTAAAGTGCTCCAAAAGCAGCTCTCTCACTTAAGCTGTCATCATTAATCTCGTAGATATTGTGGCCAGTGTTAAATCTGAAAACTGGGATCTCTTTCCTCAGCAACCAGACGAGACCTCCAATTCACACTGAGCTTTACTGCATTACCCCAGTTCAAGGATCAAGTGCATTCTCCAAGTAACCTCTATATCCAAACTTGGTCTCATGTGGCTTCCCTCCATCATGTTTCTCGTCACCTCTATAAGACCGAATATCACTATTAATCGGTCTAGTCTTGAACCCTCCTTAACAAAGTCACTGATCAACATCCTTAAATTATACGAATTACAGATAAAACATGGTACATTCTATTCAATTATTGTCTTTGAAAAATATTTCGCGTGACCTAGCTACGTTAGTCGCTTCATTTAAGGCTGCAGAAGTCGTAACTAGTTGTCACTCTCTAACTTTGTGGTTGTGACTGTTTTGTTCACATTTTCCCTTAGAAGTGTTGGAGAAGGAAAACCGAAGGAAGTCGAACATGGACCTGTTTTGAAGAAGAATTTGCTTGATACCCACAACTGCTTTCTTCTCGATGCTGGTAATGAGATGTTCGTATGGATGGGTCGTGAGACTACTCTTGAGCAAAGGAAAGCAGCCACGCTCTCCGCAGAGGTACTTGATATTGTTAAATTTTTTTCTTCGAAAGGTTTTCATAGTTATCATCTTCCAAGTCTACGCTGCTTCAAGTATTACAGAGTAACATCTTGAGGCTGCTCATCTTAGTATGAGAAAGTTTGGTGTATCAGATTCTCACAATCTACCAACCCGCGTTTAATAGGCCTCTCCCCCCTTCCCTCTCCCCAACCCTCTCCCATCTAATAGGAGCGAACCAAAGCAAAGTTGGAAAATATCATAGTATCTTGTTCCTGCAAATGGGCATCCTTGAGGTGCTTGTCTTTTGGCGTTGTGAATATTCACAGTTAGACGATGCAGTATAATAATTTTGTATTGGCCTTAGCAGGAATTTATTTCAAGTCAGGAAAGACCTACCTTTACTCAGGTGACGCGCATCATTGAAGGGTTCGAGCTTCCCAAATTCAAAGCCCACTTTGAGAAGTGGCCTCGTACTTCACAATCCTCTGTATCCGAAGATGGACGTGGCAAAGTTGCAGGTATCACTTTGACCGTGTCAGTAAGGCCCTTTCTGCTTTCGCGGTGTGCACCCGTAAGCCAAAATGTCTTCTGTATGTACCGTAGTGTCGCCCTTCCTGGATTATTTCTAAGTGAACAAACTCTCACTGGGGTTTTTGGAATGGGATCTTCAACTGTGCATACACATATTTCTGCATCTTCTGGCCGTGTTTATGCCGGGTGGATTTGACGTCTTATTTTGATGTGATGTTATTCTTGAAGTTTCTAGCTCGTTGAGGTGGTTCAGGGTTCTTCTTTGGTGTTAAAACAGTACCTAACACGAATGAATTACCAAACAGATTAGCATGAATTACCAAACAGATTAGCTTTGCAAACATCTTTGTCTTACGTGGCTCAAATCTGACATTGCGTGCTCTTGATGAATTTCTAGCGCTTTTAAAGCAACAAGGAGTCGATGTTAAGGGTCTGTTAAAAGCAGCAGCTCCCACAGAAGATATTCCTCCTCCTCTTCTAGAAAGTTCTGGCAAGCTCGAGGTAAGAAATTTCATTTGGCGATGGTAGTCAAACCATCTGAGAAGCTGTTCTGTTTTGTTTACAGTTTAGCTTGAGTTGTGAGTATCTTCAAATCATCAGTAAATCATCCTACATAATAGAGAACTTGACTCCTTATTTTGACGAGAATGTTCTGTCTCCTGCAGGTGTGGCGTGTTGACGGGACAGCGAAAACGGTTATACCTCCGGAGGACCATGGCAAGTTCTTTGATGCCCACTGCTACATAGTCCTTTACACCTACCATGGAGATCGGAAAGAAGATTTTCTGCTTTGCACTTGGCTCGGAAAAACTCACTCTGCGGTATGTTTCATCGTTGTGTCGCTGGTTAGTCTTGTTAAAGTTCTATCACCTTTGCCATGCTGTGTTACTGGAGAGCTCAATTTTCTGGTGCATTATTTTGCTTAGTGTGTGGTCGAGCGTACTCAGATAATGGACATGAGATCCTTACTGGCATGTGATTGTTTGCCTTCTGATTCATCTTAAACTAAACTGTCTTAACAAATCTTTCCGTTTTACTTGATTTCATTATCTTCTGCAGTTCTAAATTTATGTCTGTTGTAGACATTATTATATGCCATGGACAGATTAGTGCCTTAAGTTTCATAAAACGAAACAAATCAAGCAAAGGCTATCACCGTCCTACCAGGAGTCTTCGGTTTTTCTGGCTTAAATGGAAAATCTGTACTCTTTATTGGAAGTCACGTTATTCTTTAGAGATCAGGATAGACATCTTGCTGTTGGCATTTGTATGTACGTTTTGTTTATCGTAAACAATTGAAGATGACGATTGTGCGGTATCTTATGTTCTAGGATGAGCAATCCGAGGCTGTGAAGATGACCTCCAAGATGGCTGACAAGTTGAAAGGGCGTCCCGTACAGGTGAAGATCAAGTTAAAATTGTGGATTTTTCTATCATGATTTTAAGCTGGCATGGATTACTCAAGATAGCTTTCAGTAGGGTAAATGCATATATCTCAGGCTTGAAGAGCTTATGTCCAGTCATGAAATTTTGGCAGGTTCGCGTGTTCCAGGGCAAGGAGCCACCCCAGTTTCTTGCTCTGTTTCCTTGTCTTATCATTATGGAGGTAAAGCCTTCCACTCTTGTCTTCTTCCAAGTTCCGATTATAACCGGGTGGCTCACATTGTTGTATCGGTTTTTATGTGGAAATGGCAAGTTGCAATTTAAGTCTCCTAGCACTGTTCCTAATGATTCTCTTTATGTGTTATATACTTACTGAAACGTGAAGCATTTTCTGCAAAACTCAGAGAGTTAGGTAGAATTGAGTTTTGCCATGGTGTTCATCGCCTTCAGCCTTGTGGTAACACAACATTCTTGATCACTGTGTATTCTAAAGAGATTTATTTCTGATTGTACAGGGTAAAACCATTCCTGAGCTCTGTAAAGAGACGAAGTATATGATACGCGTACAAGGGACAAGCTCTTTCAATTCCCTCGCCATTCAAGTGGATGCGGTAAGCGTCAAGCCGAATGTTTTTTAAGCACTTCAGTTTTGATCTTGATTTTCATCAGTTTTTATCAGGCAAAAACTATTCAAGAAATTGTACAAAAATTAACAGGCCTCTGTAATTTCACGGAAATTATTCTGTCCTGGCTAATGCTTGAACATAGATGGGTGAACTTGATGTAGAATTCACCAAAGAATTTTGACCTTTATCCAAAAAGCTGAAACCTTTTACATGACGTTTGGCGCTCAGGTCCCTGCGTCCTTGAATTCTTCAGAATGTTTCGTTTTATCTTTGGGTAAGGTCTGTTACATGTGGAGTGGCAATTTTACGAATACTGAACATCAAAAGGTGGCAATGAAAGTGGCGGGTCTACTTAAAGTAAGTTTTGATCACAGCTGAGTTCTACAACTCATTTTATCTGCAATGAAATTTCACTTAGGCAAGCGTGTGGCATCTGCAACCTGAAGATAGAGACAAGTATCACGTAATTTGGATTATAATTTTTCTATGCATATGTCAAGCATCGAACTTTAAGAATATGGCAAATGTAGCCTCGATATTGGTCATACAGATTATAGTGCTTCGGTTGTGTTTCAAGTCTTTCACTTAACTAGAACTGATGGATTGTGAATCAGCTAACTGCGAAGCCAATCCGGGAAGGAACCGAACCCTCAGCGTTTTGGAACGTGCTGGGTGGTAAACAAACTGGGTACCCAGCCCACCGCGATACTAAGGATGTGAGCAAGGATCCGAGGTTGTTTCAGTGCACCTACACTAAAGGTGAAGTAGCTCGTACTTTGTTACAACATTCGCTTAAATTGATGTGAGTTTATCAACAGATCTGCAAAGCTTGTATTCAAGTAACATGTTCCGGTGGATCTGAAAGAGCAGCCGCGTCGTGCAAGCTTTTAATACCTTCACTATAGGGAATAATCATGAGCATATTCCGAAATCTCTCCATCTTGCTGCAAAGATATAACTGCGGAAAGCTAACTTCTTTTGTGGATTGTGTTTTCACGGACGTATGAACAGGAAAGCTTGAGGTGATCATCTTCGCAAACTTCAGATATCGAATATATTTTTGAAGTTTTGAGCAGCAGTTATTATGCCGTCCTTTCAGATCTTAGTTGTAGCTACCTTTGCAGCCTTCTTATATCTAGTGCTTCTCATATCCGTGATGTTCAATACGTTATGTTTCAGATCACCGAGGTATTCAATTTCGAACAAGATGACCTCTTGACGGAGGAGGTGATGATTTTGGATACAAATACCGAACTTTATGTTTGGGTTGGTCAACATGCATCGGTGCATGAGAAACAACATGCGTTAGACTTTGCCCAGGTATTCACACAGTAATCTGTACATCAGAGTTCCGAATGGACGTCGAATTATTTCAGATGTGAAAGAACGTTCAATTGATGTTCTCTATTTCAAGTCACCGTGATGATATTACGTAAGCTTGCCAACACCGTCTTTCGGTTGCTGTGCACCAGGAGTATCTAGATAACAGAGTCGCCCAAGACGGTATGTCACCGAAGG
Source organism: Marchantia polymorpha subsp. ruderalis (assembly GCA_037833965.1). Taxonomy (NCBI): domain Eukaryota; kingdom Viridiplantae; phylum Streptophyta; class Marchantiopsida; order Marchantiales; family Marchantiaceae; genus Marchantia; species Marchantia polymorpha. The sequence continues at coordinate 25,685,279 of AP031351.1, read as the reverse complement.
CAACTATTTACAGAATACCGGAGGGAAATGAGCCTTTATTCTTTGGTGGTCATTTTCCTTCTTGGAGTGCAACCAAAGTTACGGTATGTTTCTCCACCGGAAGGCTTTTCTCTCCAAATTCGTGACCTTTCGTGTCGACGAACTTTGATGCTGTTTGTTATTTTTTCAAATGCAGGTGCATGCCGATACCTACACCAAAAGGCTTGCAAATTTGCGAGGTCAAAAGTTACCCGTCGTCGAGGTAGGATATCGCCTTAGTTTCTCAAATTAGTATCTGCAAACGATCTCAGTATTCTTTCCCTCAGAGCTGGACTTGACTCTAGGTAAAACAATCGACAGATCTATAACCAACTGAAACATTATTTTGTTTAAATATTTGATATTTCTTTGATATGTATATACATAGGCATTGACAATTTATGACATCGGTAACAATCCAGCATGCAGAGGATGGCACCACACAAAGGAAAACAGCAATGGCTGCCCTCTCATCTGTTTTCGGATCTCCAGGCGATTATCCCACTTCCCCTAGAAGTAGTGTAGGTGGTTCGCCCAGAACACCGTCCTCTCACATCAATTCGGCGTCTTCACAGAGAGCAGCAGCTTTAGCTGCGCTTTCAGCTGCCTTAGGACAACCTCAACCTGAACAAACTTCTTTTGCCCCAGGTAGGCAGTGCTGAGTCTTACAGAACGTTGTTTCATTGGAGTTGTATGTGACCTTTTTCGTTAACATGTATCTAGATTTTAATAGTATGCATCCGGTGAGATTGCAGAGTTTGATAGTTATTTATATTGCTATTTCAGATGCTGATTGGGTGGCAGTATCATCTCCGAGCATCAAGTCTGAAGATGGAGGAAGTGAGACAGGGACGGCACTGTCTGAGCAAGAGCTTGAAGAAAGTAGCTCTGCAGATGGAACTTACGAGTACGAACGCCTGAAGGCTACCGCCACCAATCCGGTGCGGGGAATTGACTTGAAAAAGAGAGAAGTAAGTCCTGGTCAAGTTCATGTCGTCCCATCAACAGTTTGTGCTTGCCTTACACTCGTAGGTCGTGATTTGGTATATTCTTAACAGGTTGATCATGATTATGTCTTCTAAACAAAGGCATACAGCTCCTAAGTGTGCTGTTTTGGGTTCCCCATTGTTTAGCTTTGTTCTGTGTAGACTTGGTGGTTGGATCAGTTCAAAGGAATGACATCACTACACTTACATGACGTTACATGGTACTGAAGTATGTGTTTGTACTACTAAATTTCATATATATATATATATGAAATTTAGTAGTATGTACATATATAGAACACAATGATTTGCATTTTCTTCCGTACCAGCTGGTCTTTTCACGTTATTTATATCTAGGTGATTATGTAATATGTGATGGACAGGCTTATTTGTCCGATGAAGCGTTCGAAAAACTCTTCACTATGAAGAAAGACAAGTTCTACGAGCTGCCGAAGTGGAAGCAAGATCAACGGAAGAGAGTTCTTGACCTTTTCTAGTCAACAACCTCCAACATTTAGGTCGTGTCATACTCATCAGTCATCCATGTCTCTGTTGACTGATACCCTTGTTAAAATATTTATACCAGTAATTTTTGTTCCATTAGGTCAAGTTGGAGGAGTCATTATCTCTGCACTTAATTGGTGATGCTTAAGCATCTCGGCTGATGTATTCATACTTTCCTCGGAAGTCAAGTGACGAAACCACACATCTGTACCACTGCATTCTGTTGGCTGTGATCTCAGTACTGAACCTTATACATCAGAGAACTATTTGATCTCACTGCTTTGTCGTGTAGGAAACTTGAACTGGCTTGGCGATGACAAGAACACAAATACTTGGGCCCATCCGTCACCTTTTCCCTGATGCTTAACCTTACTATACGAGAAAGAATTATCTCGTTCAATGTGTCGGTGAGCGGAGCTGGCCCTAATAAGCAAGTTCTCAGTACAGATTTATCATGCAGAGTATTGAGTCAGGTATGCACTAATTTGAGCGTAGGATTTAGGAAGGATTATAACAAACCTGGGTTGTGGTTTGGTTGGCATAAGCCATTTTTTTTTGGCTTATGATTACGAGTTAGTTTATCTTGTGAAGCGACAGGATTGAGCTATTTTTTGAGCTCCAGGTATGAAACTACCATATCAATTAATTTGAAGTGAGTTCTGTGAATTGTGAATGTGGCTGCTGCTGTGTTTTTTCTCCGCTTTACTTCTTTTGGTTAATGGATCAGCTCTTAAAATTTTGGCTCATTTGTCGCTGGTCCCAGTAGTAGTGCTGTCTTGGAAGTCTTAGTCTAACGTCTGCAGTCTTATCGTCGAGTGAATATTGTTTTATCATGTTGTCTTCACGTAATATCGTAGTAGGCTGTATTAGGTGTCATAATTAGGCTGTAGGTGTCAATGCAGGCTCAAGATTTTGGCTGTGTATATTAGGGAGCTAGTAGCACTTTCGTGGGCTTGATTTTTTAATGTCTAGTCTTTCCATTCAGAGTACTCATGTTTCAACTTAGGTGACAACAAATGGATACAGTGGCACGCGGACCACATTTATCCAAGGCGAGACGTCTTCGTGGTTGCCATGACGTCCTACATGTTCGTAGGAAGTAGAAATTCACTGCATATGACGAGCGATACCAACCCGGGAGAGCTGGAATGCAACTATCCTGTTCAGAGTTGTGCTAGCCCAAAAGATCAACGCTACCACCAGCAGGAGAGATTATTAAGATGCTCGTAGTCATAATATAATGACAAACTAACCTGTATGAATTTAAAGTGCATCTCGTTACGGGTATCATCTGCTGTTGTTATTTGGTCCGTTGGAAGTACAAAGCCGACAGAGCACTACAAGAAAACTACGATCAAATTAATATGTACGTGCCTCTTTGCTACAAAATGGACGTCGTCTTTAGGTATCGGTAAATAAATTAGTTCTTGTCAGATGCCAACACAACAGAACCGACGACCAGTTGGAACGCTTTTCCGAGAGCGAGATTCTGAAACACAAAACGTTGATGTTCCTCACATAGTGTATGCGCCGTAGTTTGGTTTCGATCCTGTGGATCTTGTAATTTTGAGCACTTCTGAAGAGATACCTTGAGATTTATTTGTCAGTTTTATACAGTTAGGTCATCGTTCTTAGTTTGCATCAAACCATGTTACATGGATTCCCAGGCATTTTCCTCATGTGTACCACGTCCTGGCCGTGTATCCAGTGCCGACTATGTTTCGAGTAATCTTTCTCATATAAATTTCGAATTTGATGTTAGTGGATTTTTCACTTGAAGTACGTTGTGATTCAAGTAACAGATACATACCATGTCTGACAGAATTAATCCATATATTTGTACTTCCTTGTGCAAGGCTGGGTTGCGTTTTTTTTATTTCATATTGTTTTGGAGAAAACACATGGGCTGAGTAAATGAAGTACTTTCATGGGTGACCGAGGGAGAGTTTCTAATATGAATGGCCGTAGTCTCCTTGTCTTGGTAATAAAAGAATCTTGATCTAATCCTTCGTCTGTGGGCTAAGATAATTGGGAGACCTGCGTATAATGTACAACGAATAGTGGACAAACTTGGGACAACCAGAAGATTTGCCAACATTTGGACACATTAGGGGTTCATTTGCGACATAACAATCTTGTGTGAGTTAAGCTCATACAATGTCCCACTCATCTACACACCTTGTAGGCGAATTCGTTGTGATTAATACGTGAATTGTCATTATTGTTATTTATCCTAAGAACTTCATATACTTCTTCATTTTGATTACATATTATCCTGAATTTACTTCCTTTTTTCAAATATCCTAACAAATCGTCCACATTCTAAACCTATTTTCGCTTTCATGACAAATATATTCTAAGATATACCTCTTGTATATTTCTACAAAGCATGTTGCGAGAACTTATTACCTACAGTATCTAAAAGTATCATAGGTGCCATCAATATTTGCGGTTGAGGTTACTCTGTAATACAACTCAAACCCAAGGAACAGACTGGGGCCTTGCCTAAGAGACTTAAGGCCAGGTCCATGAGGGTATGTGTTTCCTAATCAAGTTTGTTCAAGAGCAATATACAAACATCATAACCGAAGATGTTATTTAACGTTGAATTGAAGTGAGTTTTTACACTAGAGTTTTTAGGTCAAGTCTAAACGACGTGGTGAGATCCACATTAAAGGCATATGAATGATAAGTGTGGAGATTGTAAGAAGAGCGTGATGAAGTAAAAGATTTTCAGAAAAGTGGAAAAGCTAATTTTGAAGATTTCAAGGCGAAAACCAAAACTAGATTAGGAATCAGCAACTGATAGTTTTTCACCTTACTCAAAATTAGATAATAAGATGACTACAAGACTCATGTCATGAATCAAATATTCAAATCAAATATCTCCCAAATAATACCAGTACTAAACTGTAGCTCAACTAAATTTGAACGGAGATGATATCATTAAAAAAAACTTTAACATTAAAAAAGGATACAGATTGTAGAGATTGTAACTTGTGGCATCAAGAAAGTGGTAATCAACTTTATCGAGGAAAAAACTATAGAATTTCAGACCAAATTTAAAGTGATGCATGAATCACATGGATGTCAAAAAATTATAGTAGGCTAAAAATTTAATTGCAAATACTTAATCAAAGTAATGATCTAGTGAGAGTAGTAGTGTGAAGACACAATTATAGTTCTTTTGACAATTATGAAAGATGTAAAACACTAGAATGTAAAAAATCAATTGAGTTAACCGACATGCGACTGTGATCCGCACTCAAAACCTGATCAGAAATCCACACATTTACTGAAAACAAAGATTTGTGAAACTATACTTCAAATCTTTTTTACAGTTGTATGAGAGAAAAATTCCATGAAATTGAATATCACATAATTTCAGAATTAAGATTAGATTGATGAAATATTTATTTTCATTCATGCATTCAAGGAAGAACATGATTGCACAATCATGATTGGCATTATTATTGGAGTTATTCAGGTGCATAACATTGATGGAAGGAGTCGATTTTGCATGTTCGGAGGATAACAAGGATTAGCTAGACGTATGAATGTGTTGGAAAATTGTTGGGAATTGAGTTTGTATCCGAGGATTTCAGAACTCAAAGTTTTAGTAGAGCTGATTCATCCCACATCAAACACTTTGCTCCTTGCTTTGCTATTAGAAATTGAATTCTCAAGCCTTTTACTTGCAAAGTAGCTGGTTTCTTGTCTTTATTTTCCCCATCCTTCTGTGGTACTTAGCCTCCTTAGTTCAAAAGGAAACTTGGAACTTGGAAGCATCAATTGCCCTTTACAGTAACTCACATATTATTTCTTGGAAGATTCCTTCATTCCAACAAAATCCCAAGCACCAAGTGCAATTAAAAAATTAGACTTTATCCAGAACTTAGCCTTTAACGTATTAGTAAGGCTGGACTCTTTTGTGCAACAATATTGGCATGCAATAATCACAAATGAGGGCAAATTTAGACATACTTCAACCACCCTTGGAATATCTCTTAGTGCAGTTAGCGAGGACTACGAACCATGTTTTGACATAATGGATTGAGATTATATCACAACGTGGATACCTAGACGAGAAGATACAACATGGCAATAACCAATGTGTAACAATGAACCGTTTGAGTCTTGACTCTTCAGTTCATAGTAAACATAGGATTTCAAATGACCATCTTCATTGTAAACCACTTGGTTTACAATGTTGCACCCTCCCCTTGTACTTGACCAACCTAATTTGTTTGTTTGATCGTTCTTTTTCAGAGTCACAAGCAAGCAAGCCCTCATCAACAACTACATAGCTTGTTCTTGAAATGAATTGCGTCAGATCTGTGGAAAAAAAAGGTAGGAATAGTACTTCAGATTGTAAAACATGAAACAAATGATCATGATCAGTGAACATCATTAAGAATATGATATATTATGCAATATCCATGGATGGGGCTCATGACGTCCACGTGTCCCCACCGGGCCTTTACAACTGGCACGTTCCGCCCCTGCAACTCAGATAGGCCTCCACTCAAATATCAACGATTGCAGCGAGAGGATGGTCGCTCGGCCAATGGACTGGCAAGAATGGGCCATGGACATCGAGCTCTGTCTACGCCCGTGCGCGTGCATGGCAAGCTCGAGCTCGAGCTGCAGCGGGACCTCGGATTGCACGTAAAAATTCGCTCGCGGACACGACGAAGGCCTCGGCAGGCAGGGAGGGCAGGGGAAGGGAGAGGAAAGTGATGGCCGTGTCGGTGATACCCAGTCCTCAACGATGGCTGCAACTGTCCGCCGAGAATTTCGTGGGCAGACCTGCGGGGCTCAGAGCTGGAATTCCGACTCGGGCCTTGGGAAATTCGACAGGCGGAAGTTGGTGCACTGGCGGCGGATCGAGGAGATTTCCTGGGGGTGCAGAGGTTAATCGTCGTAGAACGAGGCTGGCGTGTAGTCCAGGCGATGGGAAGCAGGAGGTTGCGAGTTCAGATGTCGGAAAGGAGAAGGAGATAGTGAAACCGACTGTGCAGGAGAGCAAAGGTGTGGTCGAGAAAATCGAGGAAGAAATGGGGCGCCAGTTCGGAGGCGTTCTTTGGTTCACCGTGCTTATCGTTTGCCTCGCCGTCTTCGGCGGAGCTTACGTCTACTACATTTTCACGTTCGCCAATTTCGACGACATTCCCATTCTCAGGGGTCCCGTAAGATAACGATTACGATGATGATGATGATAATGATAGTGAAAGCTTCCCGCATGATGACGACTCATTTGTAGGTTGGCCCATCTTCTTTTCCACGACCAGCCTTTTCCACAGCTCGCGGGGCGTTCCATGGAGATGTGCACTCGACTGCCATGTGATCCATGCCAAGCAAGAGAATTCGACCCCTCTCCAGAAAGATTGTGCATACTATGGGCCTCATGCTGTAGATAGAAGCCGCTCGGGGCAGAATCGAGGGTCCGTTTCAGCATTTTGAGGTTTCGAGCTGCTCCGTGGCCGCACATAGTCCAAGTATTTAGCTCATTTCGGCCTCTGATGACTTGTGACACTGTCTGGTGGACATTCATTCATTCATTCATTCTTCGGCCGTAATCTGGAAGAGTGAGTGTAACAGCTGTCACAGGCACGGATGATTCCCATCCTGCAATTGCAAGGTTTTGTTGGCTGTAATTCATTTGTACGTCTCCAGTGGCACAAGAACTGGTAGGTAGGTAAGGAATTATCCTCGTGATCGCGTCTCTGAGCCCGAGAATTGTCTTGCTTCGTCTCGAAATGTCCTGCCATGATGGTCTCTGTCATGCTATGGCTTTTACAGACAGACACTCTTGGGACAGACAGTTCGGGCGAGCTGCACGAATCATTGTGGAATGTTCCTCCTCGTCCACCTTCTTCTTCTTCTTCTTCTTCTACATCGTGTGATTTCAATGCGCAGGTAAGTTTCCATCGGCAGGCAGGCGAAGGGCGTCTATGAACATCTACACACACACTGACAGCCCCCAGCCCCCGCCTCAAGACTCAAGGAAGCTGCCTTTCCGAATGCTTTCACGCCCCGGCCTGTCAATGCCGATCGTCTGAAGTGCTGTCGGTAGTGGACGAGTAAATTCGGAGACATGTACCTCGAAGAAAAGTGCATTCCGAACTGACATTTCGAAGAACTTTTGATATTTGAGCCTCGTCTGAGCAGACAGTTGGCCAGCCGGCTATCATCCGTCACTGGTGATGTCTCCCCTGTGCCTATGGCAATTCGATCATCAGCCTTGACGCATATCATTCCGAAACACTCTGCAAGCAAGCAGAGAAGCACCAGACCACACAGCACACTGAGCACACGAGATGACATCGTCATTGACCGACCCTTCCAGCGTTAGACGATCCTGAATATAGATGGCTGCAATGGCAAAGACTAATTGGAACGGCGTCCTTTTGCCTCGATGATGATGATGATGACGATGATAATGTAGGGCCTCTGTTCCTAAACCCGCGTGCCCCTCGAACTCGGCTGCCATGTTTCAAGTACCTGATCGTTGCTAACCAAATTACATCACCTACAGCAAGAGTAAGCGATTCATTCGTTCAGCAGTCAAGTCACTCACACAGACACTCGACAATGCAAAGTTCCGGGCTGAGCCTCGATGACAAAGATGTTGCCCTGCGGACAAGATCATATGATTGTATCCGTTCTTCCTACCATGCTTCCCGGACCATCTTCTGACTTCCAATTTCTCCTCTCAACGATTGAGACAAAGATAACAGTCGAGGATCTGTGGGAGGGAGGGTTCATCAGATCCGACAGCAAGTTAGTCAATCTATCGTACATGGTGTTTGTATGACCTACCGCAGTCACCAGGATTCGCTTCAATTGCTCGCTGATTAGTGACTGGTGACATCGAGGGTGACGGTGAGGCAGCGAGAGACAGAAGTGGGCGTCATCATCGTCGTTTCGCCGGCCGGCAAGATGATGAAACCTCTGTCTTTCAGATACGCGCTCAGTACGAGAAAGTGCAGATCGCCCTTGTTTGCTCCACTTCGCGAGAGGCCCTCAGCCTCAGCCTCAGTCTCTCCTCGCCCACAGCTCGTCCGGTGCTCGTCTAGCTCGATCTCAGGTCAGCATACACCCCCCGCCATTCCCTTCCCTATCTCTAGAGATGAAATGGAGTTCATAGGCTGAATTCATTCAGCTTAGACCTGACCTTCCGGGACCCCACGACTGATGTCAAGCGTAAGTTCAATTTCCCACGCACAGCTTTCTAATTAGCGCATGAAGTTCGCATGGACTCGAGTCTGCCTTTGGACCATGAAGGTCGATTTGATTCGAGCTGCGCTCGTAGTCAGTCAGTCTGTCTGTGGGGAGAGGAAGTGGGCCCGAAGACATGGGTTCTGGAGGTTACCAGTTGTTCATCGTCAACGAGGACACGAAGAACCCTAAACCTCGAAACAGCAAAGGTGCACAGATACACTCTACGCAAGAGGCTTGACATGACAGCACCACAAAATGTGGAATCGATGAGGCTCTGGTTGTCGAAAGAACATGAAATTAATCCTCCTAGTGACAGCGTGTCGAGGTGCTCGGAGTTTTATCGACAGCTCATGTGCAATCCTGTGCAATCGATCGGCAAGTGTGTGGACGATCGAGGCTGTCAGATTCGCAGAGTTTAGAGAAGCAAAGGATCGTCATGAGCGGAAAGGTTGCTTCTGCTTCGGAGTGCGTGGGATTGATTCTTGATCGATCCTTGTCCATGTTGTTTGAAAAGGGAAGCCTTCCTACGAAGCGCTGTTGGTGGACGTCGGAGGCACTTTGCTGGAAACGTCGAAACCCGTGGCAAGTATTTATGCCGAGCTCGGATTGAAGTACGGTACGTCTCATACCCTCAGGTGTCCGATTCCTGCCGATGCTCTGTGACTGTTTCCGTGGAGACTTGCTTTCAGAGATCGTCCTAATCGCTGGACGAGTCGCTGTTTGGAACAGGCTTGAAGAAATCGCCGGATGAAATCAAGACGGGCTTCAAGAAAGCATTCGCCGCACCGTGGCCCGAGCGACTGCGGTACGAGGTGCGACATCTTTTCGACCGCTTTAAGAGAGAGAAGTTGATGGCTGTGTTCTGAAAATCATGTACTCCGATCCGATCATTGACAATTGTACAATCTCGTTGACCTCAGGGAGATGGAAAGCCCTTCTGGAGATTCGCCGTCGCCACTGCAACCGGTTGCCGTGACGAGAGCTACTTCGAAGAGTTGTACCAGGTGAGAGTGCATGATTGAATCCACGCTCCAGGCATCTGGCCCCGATTTGACATCGTTCTTCCACCCTGCTCTTGCTCGAGTCAGTAACCTGTCAGGATCAGAAGAAGCTCGTCGACACAGGCACCAGAAATCTTAGTAGATTCTCGGACGTCTAGCGCCAGCGATGTAATTCGGATCTCAAGGGACAAAAGTGATTCCGTCTATCTATACCATACCTGTTCATCGAGGACAGAAATCATAATCTGAAAAGAGTTGTCAGGGTGCTGGAAATCGGTCATCTCTGATCGATTTCTCAGTGCTCGATTGTCTCGCTTCTTTGGCGACAACTGCGTGTGAGGTTCTAGTTCTGTTCGGTCGAAGACTCGAGAACGAGCAAGAAGAGCAATCTTCGCCTCGCACTCTGGTTGTCATATTCGAGTACGTCCTGAGTTTTTCATGTCGGTCGATTTGAAGACCTCATGTGCGATCGATCGTTTGATTGTGTGAACATGGAGGTAAGTCAAAAGCTCCGTCTCTGTTCACACATCTTCTTCCGTATGTTGAATCGAGGGGAGAATCGGAAATCTGGCCGCTTTATTTGGATTACTGCCGATGGTCTGAAACTTTCTGTGGGATCCATGGGATCCAGTATTTTGCCAGGGGGGAAGCATGGAGAGTCTCAGCTGGTGCTCAGGAAGCGCTGGTGCAGCTTCGTGAAGCAGGAGGTAAGCACAGTTCGCCCATCTGCAGGATTTGACAGAAGAAAGCCATTTCCATTTCCATTTCCAGTTCCAGTTCCAGATCCAGATCCAGATGGTTGCGAGGACAGCAACATTGTGTGCCACAATGCGCAGGAGGATGTGGAGGATCTGTGTACTGGCTGTTTCGCTGCGGTTGATTTTGATTTGTTTTGTCTCGCTCAGTGAAACTTGCAGTTGTCTCGAACTTTGACTCTCGTCTACGGCCAGTTCTACAAGATCTACAAGTTTACAGCTTGTAAGAGCTTCTAAACTCATCTCCTTCTCGCTTCGTCTTCTTGAAACTAAGCATATTCTCTGGATTGCTCGTGCTCCATCTTCCTTTTAGTTCCGACTCTTTATCATTGACTCAAAACAGACTGAAAAAATGACTTTCTAACAGGTTTTACATCGTTACTTCTGAATCTGGCTTCCATCACTCACTCTCGTTTGGTATATTTTCTACGAGTGGCAAAAAGATTTTTTCCTGATGTACGTGAACGAAAGGCTGGTCGAGGAATTTCAGGCTGATCGCCACTCAGCGCAGCTTTTGTCGGGACCTTGTGTTCACTGACAGCTGCGTTTGTTTGATGATTCAGATTTGATGCTATAATCGTCTCATCGGAGATCGGTTTCGAAAAACCTGCCCGACAAATTTTTGAAGCAGCTCTGAGTAATGTCTCTTGTAACACCTCTTCAGCCTCGTGTGTCTTTCTAGAATTGTGAGATCTGTCGAGGTCTGTCTATCAGCTGTTGTCTCTGGTGCTACGTAGTTGCCATTATCAAGCCGAGCATAGCAGACGAGGTTTCCTTACTGAGAAGGATTCCGAAGTCAGCCAGTATTGCAAACTTAGTGCTACCTTACTCCTCACGAGCTCATCGATCTTCATGTGGTTTTCTTCATCTCTTTAGATGAGCTGAAAGTTGGCGCAGAACAAGCCGTTCATGTTGGGGACGATGCTACGGCAGACAAGGCGGGTGCCGAAGCCCTTGGGATCAAAGCCTGGTTAGTCTCTGGTCGATTGATGCCCTGCACGAATGTAACTGTGCCGAAGACTATCTGCAGTTTAGTTTCAGTATGTGGTCAGAAAGCATTGCATGTAAACTGCTCTTTTAGTCTCACTGATGATATTGTCAACTAGTTGTCGATTTCTGCTTGAATTGAGTTTGAACTCGTGTGCAGGCTGTGGAAGAAGGATGTCAAGTCTTTCAAGGAGGTAGCTGGACGGATCCTCAATGCAGATGCATATCCTGAAGGAAGTTAGAGAATGTGTGCTTCTTGGAACGCTCATATCTTGGAGTTGTGAAAGTCTTGTGGAAGGTGGAAGGAGGAAACAGTTGGGACGGAGCCAGGAAAGGTTGAAACTATGTATGGAGTATGGAACGGAGACAAATACCACACAAACGGGAGCAGTGGGTCAGAGACAGAATGATGTAAGCTCGGAATAGTCAACATCGTCTGGAACTTTGAAAGACGGTTTTTTTCAGACTTTGGCAACCATCTCTACTATGAAAAGCGAAGCAGCACAGAGCTTGTAGGACTGAGAACATGGTGAAATGCTAGATGCTTTCTGGTTCTGGACACTCACTACGATCTCCACAGCTGAAGGTAGGATCTCATCTATGGAAAGTATTGCCACAAAAAGTGCCTGGGAGTTTCGTTAACGTTGATCTCCGAAACCTAGAGATCCATGTGCAGATGGTGGCATGATGTGGTCTGGGTCGGTTGATGCTGCAGATTTGGATTGTAGCCAATGTGCGACAGTAGACACTACTTTAGATTCAAAAGCCAAATAGTGGAGCTGGTTTTCCACGTACTGTTGCAGGGAGAACAGATTATTCGCTTGAGACGAGTCTGACGTTGTTGCGCTCGTCACATGATGTGGGTCCTCGTGGTGTGGGATATTCCGACGTCAGATGTCTGGTTCGCCTTGCAGAACAGTTACATGATATCAAGTCTCTTGATGTATTGTCCTCTTTCATCAAGAGCTGAAGGTGGTGTCCAGCTCGTGTAGTGTTATGTGGGTGTTCTCGACTACTCCTTAAGCCAACTCGGTTGATCCTCACATATCCATGACAATAAACTACATCGACTTCGCTTACTATTACCAAGAATCTTGCATACTCTGGCTTTTACATCCAGGCAAATGTTCACAGATCCTAAGACACTCGCAGGCTTCGTGTCGCCTTCGAAGATCAGCCATCAGCATCACAGGGGCATGCCACTTACTTGTTACTTACTTGTGTGATGGTGCTCCGCTCGAGTGAGTCGCCCTGGTAGTACAGTACTTCGTCCAAGTCCGAGTCCAAGCTTCAAGGTTCAAACTCCTGCCCACGGGCATATGAGCCAACTTGAGGGACGGAGTTTCAGCCCCGATGCAGTCAAAAAATTTCTGGGAAATTTAGCCGAATTTGGAAAGGGTGGAAGCCTCGTGAATAACCGTCGCCAGGCATCCATGAACCATCAACCAGGCGTGGGAAACTACCAACCAACGGCCCCAACACACTCCAAAACGTTGTGGCATGGTCAGGCCCACGGGAAAGGCTGCCATGTCAACCAGTCCCAGGTGATTGCTGCCATAAACCAGGCCACCATCGCGGCGGTCATGACACGGGTGTGAGTTTTGATTCGCTAATTTTTACGGAGCACGATCACATATGTCGGTAAATTCGAGATGTAAATTTGGGACTGCAAGACGACGTTCAATCAGTTTGCGCAGGCAACATACCACGAGAGTAAAAACATGGCGAGGGAAGTGAGCTCCCGTGTTCAAGGCCCGGTTCAACTGTTATACGTTTCATGTGATTCAGTGATGTGTACAGCAGTATCATTTAAGACCAAATGCCGTAACCAAGGTTTACTATCTAAGATCTTCCATGAAATCTACTCAGAAAGTCACGTCTACGATAGAAATCTTCAGAATTTTCTACAAATCTCCGATACGTAGAAGGTACAGGTACAGGTATGAAGTCAATATACAACCCCCGAGGAGTGACTTGCGTACGCCATGCAATAGTTCATCCGCTGACTGACGGACCAGCATTCCTGTCACGAAGCTGTGGACGATTTCAGACTCGACACGAATAAGAAAGATGATACGAAAGCTCCAATTGCGCTTAAAAAAACTCGTCCATATGCAAAAGCTTAGTTAGGTAGATAAGTCAAGAGGTCAAACAGATAAGAGAAATACGAGAAAGGAAACTTCGAAACCCGGGGCTTTCGAAACTTCCCAAGATGAAAAGATGAAAAGATGAACAGATGAAAAGGTGAGTGGGAGGAGTATGATTGACTTACCAGAGCACACACACGGACTTGTGTTGAAGTCCAACTGCTCACTGGGCTTCATTGAAGTGATAGGACGGGCCTCGTTGTGCATGGTGTACGCTTCCTTGATTCAGGGTCCCGACAGAAACGTTTTCGGTCGGTCATGAGAATACCAGATTTGCCGTGAATAAGTTACAGTACAATTGAATCGGCTTCCAGACATGAAGGTACAGGTCGAGGCTTGAGCCTCATGAATTGAGTCAGTCAGTCAGCACAACCGGATATCTGGCAACCTGCATCGATGGAGCGGATGTTTTTTTTCTTGCTCTGAGTTTACTGGAAGTCGAGGCTCGAGAGCTTGGGGATGGCTCACAGAATGACAACGCTCGCGAGACAAGTTCGTGATGATTGGCGGAACCATCACACGCACTTCGTCCGACACGTGGGGAAAATGCATAGTGACGCATAGGTATGGAAGTCAAACAAGCTCGAGCCGGAAAAGCAGCGCAGTGTTTATAACCACAAACATGTGAGGTTTGCAACGGAAACTGGTGGAGAGCCTAACTGTCCCTTCGGTAGGTCACTTTGTGGAGCGATCTCGCCTCGGGTCTTGCTTTCGGTGCTTTGAATCTTGAAAAGGAAGGTCCTCCCTCCGTCGAGGCCCATAGCACAATCTTCGTACTTGCAAAGAAACAAATCGTGCTCCCCCTGCGGAAAAAAAGAATTCTGTCCTCGAAGATTCGACGTGAGGCAAGCATGGTGCACATGTCGCATGTGAGCAATGAGTTTCGTGTTCCAAAATCATGTGCCCATCCAAACGTGGAGTATTTGAGACAATTTTTCTGGAGCGGAGGTAGGGCTGGTGCAAGGTTTGCACTAGAAGAAAGAATGAGTAAGAAGTTGCGAGAAGGGATTTTATCTTCCTTCAAGGTCCATGGATCTGGCGTAGAGATGGATGACACATCGTCCTCCAAGTGCCGAATGCTTGGGGATGCTCGTCTGGCTGCTCTGCCAACTTCGAGTCGTAGATAGTAGTAGACTTAGTTGAGCTTGAAGTCGATGGAAAGTGAGCTGGGGATAAGGGTGAGCAACAATACTGCCATGATTTGTATTATCCCATGATTGTCAGAGAGGCCAGCCGGCTGCTCTGCTCTGGCCACGGGGGGCTGGTGGTTTATCCAATGGCAAATTTGGAGCGGAAGATGAAAAGGCGACTAATTTATTCTCTTCCGGCTCAGCAAACAACGACCTTCTCGATCTCACCGAAAGACTTCTTCCTCATCATGCCCATACTCTTCTTTGTCTTCGTCTAGGATTCTCGAACGTCAAGCGTTCTTCGAAGAAATGACTCAGCCCATGCTTCAGATAGTAACGAAGCATTGCACGTCGCCCCGCCCGAAGAGCTGTAGGCTCACGGCAGAGATTTGTGGATTTGTGTGCGGAGTCTCATGATGGCAAGCAAACTGGACTTGGACTCGGGCCTTCTTGAAGACGAGGAGCAGGAGGAGGGCGAAAAAGGGCGGCCTTTGAAAATGGCGGGCTACCCACATCACGAGGAGGAGGGAGGGAAGAAGGAAAAGGCAAACCGCAGCGCGACAACAAGGCTCGCCACACCGAAGCGAGCATCAACGATTTGTACTCGAGAGCAAGATATGTCGAGGCAGGGGGGGGGCCGAAAGTCAAGTGGAGATCAGTCAACATCGAGGGCAGAAAAGCGCACAGATCCATGGCTCTCATTATGGTGGATCTCGTCCGCCACCACGGACACACACACAGACGGACATACAGACAGACAGTGTGCGTCTCAGCTGCTGCTGCTCCAACCAAACATAGGCCGCAGGCGAGTCCTTCGTTTGCATTTGGCTCCGAAATTCTCGATTCCTTCGAAGGGAGGGGCAAGCGAATTATTATTATTATTATTAGGCGGCCCGGGCAGGCAGCCACTGGCGCTTGCGAAGGGGGGAGAAAAGGACGGGGGCCGTGGAAGGAGCAGCATCCATGCGCCAACTTTTCAGTTCAATGATTAAAAGAGCACTGGGCCTCGGAACGGGAATGTATAGGGGCTGCTATGAGAAGGACGGACGGACGAGAATGGACGAAGCCCTTCCGTTCCCTTCCGTTCGGGCAGCAAGGAAGGGCGGGCGGGCGCGGGCAGCTGCAGATGGCTCTCATGCTATTCGTGGTGTCGTCGTCGTTCGCGCGGAGGACGAGACTTGAGGAAAGGAGGGACCGTCGATGACCGGCGACCGGCCGGGCCGCGCTGCCACTCCTCCTCCGTCCGTCCCGGGGCGGAGCGGGCGGGAGCTGTGCCATAGCCGGGGAGGGAAGGGGGGACAGGGGGAAGGGGGGTAAAGGGGGGGAAGGGAAAGGGCGGGGCAGGGGCAGGGGCAGGGCTAGGCCAGGAGAGCGACACAGAGCAGCCCAGAGAACGGAGCTCTCCTCATTCACTCCTCATCACGTCACACGGACCGGACCACTCGCGACGTGAAGGATGGAACGGAGGGAGTGAGTAAGTGAGGGAAGGAAGGAAGGAAGGAAGGCAGGAAGGAGAGGAGAGGAGAGGGAAGCGGGGGACGGGGGTTGGGGGTTGGGGGTTGAGGAGCAGGGGGAAGCGAAGGGCAGGGGGAAGGGGGAAGGGAAGGGGGAAGGCAAGGCAGAGCAGAGGCAAAGGGAAGGGAAGCGGAGGGCGAGTGGGAAGGGAGGGAAGGGAAGGGGAAGGGAAGGGAACGAAAAAGGTTGGGGTCATACGGGACAGCGGTATATGGCGAGCATTGGCCTGCTGGTGCGAAAGATCGATGCATGTCCGTCGGTCGATCGAGCAAGCTAGTAGAGCTAGAGACAGGCGTAGCGGTGTGCCTTTGGTTTGGCAAGGATTGTTGGATGCATTGTTGTAGTGCTGGGGCTGGGGCTGGTGCTGGTGCTGCTGGCCGAGACGTTGTTCTGCGTTGTTCGTGGTGTTCGTATTGAGTATTACAGTAGGAACGGGAAGATTGCTTTCAGCAGCAGCAGCAGCGCGACGACGAGGACGAGGACGAGGACGAGGTGGCGGAGGCTGAAGCGGTCGTCGGGACAGAGAACGAGGAGGAGGAGGAGCTGAGGCGCGAGGCGAGGCGAGGAGAGTCGAGTAGAGAGGAGGAGGAGGAGGAGGGGGAGGGGGAGGAGGAATGGTCGATGGAGGCCTGGCCGGGAAGGCGAGCGAGGTTGATGCGAGAGAGGGAGGGAGAGCGAGAGAGAGAGTGTGTGTGTGTGCGAGAGGGCGAGGAACGAGTGGAGTTTTTTGATTCGAAATGGTGGCCGAGTCTGTGAATGGTGAATCGCGGAGAAATTGGGCTTAAGGAAGGGGATACAGGCACAGGGATGGAGCGAGAGAGAACGGATAGGACTAGAGGAAGGAGTGCTCGAGGTTATGTGTCCGAGGACTTCGGACGAGTGGCTTTCGGTGGCTGTGGAGTTATCGAGTCGGAGAGCAGGTGCGTCGGAGCGATCAGAGAAGGGAAGCAGACTTTTATCAGCACTAGAGAAAGCTAGGTAAAACGGATGCGGGAGATTAAACCTGCGCAGCGAATGGCAGATCTGGCCCGAAATGGACCGGTAGAACGCGACATTGAGCAGGTAAACGCGGCTTCGATTCCTCCATGTTTCTTAGGTTAAGACGTACCGACTGTTTGCGGGAAATTAAGCTGAAATGAATTTCTCTATTGTCCCAGTCACAGCAACAAATTATCTCCTCTTGTGTGATCTTCTCAACGAGTCCTCAAATCTTAGAATATCTGGCACCCCGTTATCAGGAATAACTTCCAGCACTTGGTCTTCTGGAACCCGTCTCATGCCGGAGTACTTCGGCGATCACTCGTACGCGTGTCATCCATCCTGAATTAGGGTTTGATGCTGATCTCCTCACAGTATAGGAACATTGTGGTCGTGATCTTAGTATCTTCGACGTTTTCTGAGCAGCAGACCAGAAAAATGTGGTAACTTGGGCTTTACCATTCCTCTCGCATGTACCTACCCCGTGATTTTAACGTAATTATACCATCGTGGCTATTATCTTCAAGTCAGTGCAGGATCTCCTTGCTAAATGTGTTCAGTTGCTCTTTACGTCTTGGATTTCGTGTTACCTTTGTGTCCTTAGTGCTATTTCCACTCGACCCTTTTTTAGCCCAAAATGTTGAGCCCGAAGTCCTTGTCAGTAATACTTACTTGGATTCGTGTCTGAGACAAAACCTTCAGAGTCCTTTTCTCACTTGTGTTCGTGCCTCTCGTATTTCAGTGTCCTCTTTGAGTGTGTGAAATCTTTTCGAGGACATCGATCAGCTGCCTTTAATTTAGAGGATGCGGGTGAAACAGGAGATGCTTTTAAGTCTGGAACTTCGAAGGACTATATTGCAAGTAGGAGGTGTGTAGTGCTTAGCTATTCTGGTCATGTTGTGTCTTAATGAGACAAGGGCTTGCTACAGGCTTGTTCGTTTAGTAGATGATCCTGTGTCCAGGTTGAGTATTTGCATTGTAGGCCGTGAAATGGAGCACAGTTGGTCTCACCAAAAACATTCGTGATATTGTTTCTCTCTGTAAAAAGTCCCGGGTGCTGTCGTCAATCCTTGTTGTTTCCTAGTGTCGCACACTGAAACCTGGTAACGCGATGTTGATATGTCGAGAACTTATATCGGATGTTTATCTATAAGATAAGACCGCTTAATGTCGAGAAGCTCACTCGAATGTGGAATGATGTCGAAATGCGACTGAGTCCCTCATGAGGAGGGCTTATGTACTCAAGTCCGTTGTTGCGGACTGGATATATGCGAGTTATAGCTTTCTTTTTACCTGTCTTATCAGCCGTTCATTGCTAGTACTGCATTGCCGGTTGAGTTTATCTCCTCTATGATTCTGAAAGTCCCAACTACATGAATGCTTGCTTCTGTTTGGCAGAGCTTTAATTTCTGATTTCGATACAACGACTCAAGAGTTGGGGTATCAGTGATGGTGGTCTCCTGACAGTCTACTTTCGTTTGCTAGCTCGGTATTGAATTTTGAGGTATCTGTCTATCCGACATTCTTGGCGATTACTAGGAATTTCCTAGATGATTCCAGTTCTGGAGAGGAGTATACTAGAGAGAGCTATGGGCTCAATGTAGGAGGCAATGTTGATTCAGGAGCACGTCTACCACATCTGTGGACTGTTCTCACGCTCTCTCTGCAGCTTCTAGTGCATCACTTTCAATCAGTCCTAAACAGTCTGTGTGGAGCTATTTACAACTGTTAAGCAGGTGCTGAATATCTCATAGCAGGACTCGTGAGAGGGCTTTCCTCTCACACGCACGACGGGATGTTTTCGCCTTAGTCTCCTGTAGGTATTGCAGTTGTTCACACCGCCCAACAGTCTAGGTCAAGATGTAGCTCATCATTGGACCCTTTTTTGCTCATCTGGTGACCAGCTTGATTTATGTTGTCGATTTTGCAGGCAATCACTGCACTAAAAAAGGGTGCTCAGCTGCTGAAGTACGGGCGTAGAGGGAAGCCTAAGTTTTGCCCATTTAGGCTTTCAAACGTAAGTGGCATGCTGTCTTGTTTTCTCTAGGTTTGAAGCTACATTCATAAGTGACGATGGATTTACAAACTGGCCGTTTGGGTCTTTCATTTCACTCTAAAAGCCGTCACTTCGGTATTGAAGCCTTTGCGTACACTGTTGACATCAAGGATGCCTCACTATTTCATGGCCCTCTTCGAATCACGTTGTCGGACCGTATGGAGTCGACTTCATTGCTTTTAATTAGTTCTCGACTCCGAGGAAGAACACTTTGGATACCTGCTTAGGATTGTTTCCATGTGTTTTGTCACTCAAACCATTTGGTATATGGGACTCAGGATGAAGGAGCTCTTATCTGGTTTTCTGGGAAGGAAGAGAAACAACTTAGATTGAGCGCTGTTGCTCGAATTGTTCCTGGCCAGCGAACTGTAAGTATACGCCTAGAGCGTTGACTACTTTCCGAGTCTAGCTGAGTTCCTTTGAAGTTAGCATGTTATTTTTCACGCAGAACTTAATTCTGCGTGAGAACTTCATCCTATCTTCCAACACGATACATTTTTTGTAAGCTTGCAATGTCAAGGCTTGTATAATTATCAAATTGTTTACAAATTCGTCGGTCCTTTTAGTTTGATTTTTTCAAAAGTGGTCTATCTCCTGTCTCATTGCGTTGTATCACTTGTATGTTTATATGCTTATCTTGACTTGTAGTCGTGAGGAGCATAGCCTTGACACCATTTGTTGTCTACGCGCCTATGCAAGGCGGTTTACATGTAGACAGTACCCTCAGCAGCTCCTTTCGCGGAGTAGATATCCATCCACTAGTTGTTGTGTTGATCTTGTGGAAGATTTGACTTCGGCAAGCTGCATCTAATACGTATATTTTTTCCTCTGGGCAAACCTTTAACTGAGTCAGAGTTATCGGTTAGGCTCATGGATTCGACTACGCTTAATTTCCACTTTCGGCTTTTACCAGGCAATATTTCAGCGGTATCCCCGTCCAGAGAAGGAGTATCAATCTTTTTCCTTGATCTATGGAGAGCGCTCCCTCGATCTGGTACGGTCGGTTGTGCTTATCTTCTCTTGAAGAAAAATGCAGCATTTTACAATTTGGCAGCTTTTTGCAGCTTTAACACCGCCCCAGTCAGGTGGGGGCGATGTTTATGGTTTTCAGCCCTGATGGGCAAATAGAGCTTACTTCACACCGGCGATTTATCTGGTTTTTCCAATATTTTTCTTGTTTCAATTTGGAAATTCTGAATTTTCTTTTAGATTGGAACCGCGATGCCAGTTGGCTCTAGGGGTAATCAGAAACGAATGGATGCGCTGATAATCTAAACTTTGCTTATCCTCACAGATCTGCAAGGACAAGGATGAAGCAGAAGTTTGGATTCTGGGCCTCAAGGCACTCGTTACAGCTGGTGTCCAGCAACGAAGGCCGAGGGCCGACAACAGAACTGACATACCTTCTGATACAACGAGTCCCATATCTCGTACGCGGATAAGCTCGCCCTTAACATCACCTTTCAGCAGTGGGGAGAGCTTGCACCAGGTTTGTTTTCCGTCCATGATTACAGTGTTTCGCCGTCACATGGATCGACCTTGAATGTACTTTGCTTGCTGCTACGGATTGTTTACATGTTGGAGGTCCTTAGGCTGTTGTACGTGTTTTGACGATTTTTCAGATATGCTGCACAGTATGTTTTTGCTAATGGCTTTGACCTTTTCTACATTATTCGATATCTCTTTGCTACGTCTTACAAAGCTAGTGTGCTTATTGTGAATGATACAGGATCATAGTGGAGATACTTTCAAAGTACTTAGTCCCTTTGGTAGTCCCCCACGTTATGATAAAACCCTCGAGAAGTCTTTTTCAGCTGGGGCTTTGGTAGTGGGAGATTCCAAAAATTACTTCGACAGTGGCTCTCTTGGAGGTTCAATGCATTCTGCAGGTTCTGACTTGAGCTCAGATAATCTGATGAATATGAAAGGTGGTGGTCCCCCCATCGATGCGTTTAGGGTGAGTATGTCGAGTGCTGTTAGTTCATCAAGTCAAGGATCAGGACAAGAAGAAAATGAGGCATTAGGTGACGTCTTCATGTGGGGAGAGGGCATGGGAGATGGGTTTCTCGGGGGCGGTGTACATAAACTATCGAGCGCGTCAGGTGGGAAGATGGATGCTCTCCTGCCGAAAGCTCTCGAATCAGCAGTTGTGCTGGATGTGCAAAATATTGCCTGTGGAGGAAGACATGCCGCCCTTGTGACCAAACAGGGGGAGGTGTTCAGCTGGGGAGAAGAGTCAGGAGGCAGGCTTGGTCATGGGGTTGACTGTGATGTGCCACATCCTAAGCTTGTAGAAGCTCTTGCCACGATCAACACTGAATTTGTATCCTGTGGGGAGTACCATTCTTGTGCGGTTAGCCTTGCTGGTGACCTGTACACATGGGGCGACGGCACGCACAACTTTGGACTTCTCGGTCACGGAAATGATATCAGTCACTGGATGCCGAAGCGTGTAAACGGCTTGTTAGAAGGAATTCGCGTGTCGTCGATAGCTTGCGGTCCTTGGCACACTGCTCTTGTCACTTCGGCAGGACAGCTTTTCACTTTTGGAGATGGAACATTTGGCGTTCTCGGTCACAACGACACCAAAAGCGCGTACTCCCCTCGTGAAGTAGAATCTCTGAAAGGTTTGAAAACTGTTCGAGCTGCTTGTGGGGTGTGGCACACAGCTGCGGTCGTGGAAGTCATGGTGGGCTATTCCAGTGCAAGCAGTTGTTCATCAGGAAAGCTTTTCACTTGGGGTGATGGAGACAAGGGAAGACTGGGGCATGGGGATAAAGAGCAAAGGCTTGTACCCACTTGTGTGGCCGCGTTGGTTGACTACAATTTCAAGCAAGTTGCGTGTGGTCACAGTCTCACTGTCGCTTTGACAACGATGGGCCAGGTTTTTACCATGGGAAGCAGAGACTACGGACAACTTGGGGATCCTGAGGCAGATGGGAAGATTCCCGGCATGGTGGAGGGGAAGCTTTATGAGGTTTTTGTTGAAGAGATATCATGTGGCTCCCACCATGTTGCTGCAATGACTCACAAAACTGAAGTTTACACTTGGGGCAAAGGAGCCCATGGTAGATTGGGACATGGGGACGAACGCGATAGACTAGTTCCTACTCTGGTAGAGGCGCTGAAAGATAAGCAGGTGAAAAATATTGCTTGCGGATCCAGCTTCACCGCTGCCATCTGTTTACACAAATGGGTTTCTGGTGCAGATCAGTCTGTGTGTTCTGGATGTAAGCAGCCCTTTGGGTTTACTCGGAAGCGACACAATTGTTACAACTGTGGCCTAGTGTATTGTCATTCATGCAGTTCCAAGAAAGCTCTCAGGGCCTCACTTGCCCCAAGTCATAGCAAACCTTACCGCGTTTGCGATCCATGTCATTCTAAATTGAAGAAGGCAGCTGAGGCTGGACCCAGTACACCTGCAGTGCTAGCGAAACGAGCGACCTTGAAGACTATGAGATCAATCGATAAAGATAAGTCAGAGAAAGGAGAGAAATCTACTAAACCAGGGCTATCGTCCAAACCTCCTGTAGAGCAGCCTAAGGCTATGGAGGGCGGGAAAATGCCCCCTCGACGTCCCAAGAAGTCAGACGTGTCCTCGAGCCGCGTATCACCTGCACCAAATGGGATGATGCCTTGGGGAAGTGTGAATGTGCCCCCTACTTTCAACACTGGTTTTTTCCAGCCAAAGATTATTGCCCTGGCCACCAGTCTTTCCGTACCGCAATCTAGGAATCTTTCCAGAGCTGTCTCACCTCTTTCAAGGAGGTCTAGTCCTCCGCGCTCAACCACACCAACTCCAACTATAACGGGTCTGACTATCCCAAAAACGGTGGTTGATGACCTCAAGAAGACTAATGAAGCGTTGAGTGAGGAAGTTCTGAAGCTTCGGGCACAGGTAGGCTCCTCATTACCCTTTTGCGCGATAGTTGTTGTTAAAGATGACAGTGAAGCATTTATTTTGAAAGACTTTTCTGAAAGATTACGTGACACTTAAGGCTAATATATTGACATCTGCCCACTAAATAGACGATGTGTAGGGCATCGTGTTGCACAGCAAGGCCTATTTTCATGTGAAGATCAATCGACTTTCTCGGTTTTATGTCTTCTGCTAAATTACTACCCCAATGCTTCACAGCCTGCGCTGAAGTGACCAACTTTTGCATGCACATGATCTTAATGTTGTTTATGCAGGTGGAGAATTACACCCGTCGGTGCCAAAATCAAGAAAAAGAGTTGCAGCGATATATGCAACAGGTTCGAGAGGCCAACGCAATAGCTGGGGAAGAGACAGCAAAGTCCCGAGCAGCCAAAGAAGTTATAAAGTCTCTTACTGCACAGGTTTGTTCACGTGAACACTGCGACTTTTGCATCTGGTGAAATTCAACTATCAGATCTGATTTGCAAATACGTACAGTTACTCTATGTCGACGGACAGAAGTCTTCATACTTTTGTCTAGAGAAAGTTGTGAATCTCGGATATAGTTTCCTCCATCCTGGATAAGAGTAATCGGTCCTATCCGGCCCTTTCTCTCTTCTTGTAATAATGTGTACAGTGTCTTGATCGAGTCTTCAGCTCTATCAGGAACTGCTGCTTTTGTTGTGAGAAATTCTTCGTTATCGCATACAGCTGACATTGTTTTCGTTTGCAGCTTAGAGATCTAGCTGAAAGATTACCTCCTGGATCCATTCGTAGACCTGGAGCGGTAACTGTTCGACATGACATTCCGAATGGGACACATCCCCCAGCTGTACCTGATCAGCTGGTCCCATCGGAAGTGGAAGGCACTCAGAACCACATAAAAAAGTATCACATCACTCCTACAAGTCCGAGTTTGAGAGATGGAGATATGAATGGTGGGACTAGCCCACATTCCAGTTCAAGCCCGCGCTCTACCGTACAGGCTAGCCCTCGTTCTCTTGATGGATCAGGCTCACAGGGGAGTCGACGCCAAATCGCCCTTAGACCTTCGGAAAGTGATATCAACGGCTTGGACCTTGGACAACGAAATGAAGAATCGGGGAGGACCATTGTCTCTGCACCTACAGAAAATGGAAGAGAAGAAAGAGCGGAGTCAGAGTGGGTCGAGCAGGATGAGCCTGGAGTTTACATCACGCTTACAGCCTTGCCCGGGGGTGGCAAAGATCTGAAACGTGTGAGGTTCAGGTATGGATGCCAGACTTCTCTGTTTATGCCCTTTTAGTGTGTGTGATTCTACATTTGTGTGCACCTCACTTCTATGCAACCCAAAAGCCCTTAGAGCCGGTGATTTCAAGAGTTTGTAATACGTTTGAAGCTCCGAGTAGAGAATTTGAATCTAGAACGAGATTCGGTTTTCTTTTTCAGTTTTTTGTAATATTCTCATTTCAAAGGCCTTACGTGATGATCCGTCTTGGATACTTAACTCACGCGCTGGATCTGTGATAAAGCTATATGGGTTGTCTCATGGCCTCGTTCAAGTTTTCGTGTTGTCCTTGTTTTGAAAATAGACCTGGTGGTTACTGTCCAAGACAAGTGTAGTTGTCTGTCTGCCATCATGGGCAAAATCATGCCCATGGCAGTGTGTGGAACTGGTTTTTTTGAAGCGGCGGCTTGTCGGTGTACTTTGTCTCAAGATTTTCTCTGGGTGTTGCAGTCGAAAACGATTCAGTGAACGACAGGCAGAGCTGTGGTGGGCAGAAAATCGTCAAAGAGTGCACGAGCAATATAACGTACGAGGGATGGACCGACCAAATGCAGGCATGAATCCCCCATCGAGGCCTGAGGAGGAGGAAAGGATAGACCCCACTCACCAGAATCCTCTCCATTAGAGGTTAAAGAGGATAATGGACTTGGAAATTGGATCCTCTAGTATCTTGTTAGTTGGAAGGAGATAACATATTCCTTTTAACCTGTTGTTCATACCCTTTGTAGAATGAGCTCTCCAAAATATCCAAGAAGGGTGAGGTAGTCTCTGCAGTTTTTCCCCAGATATTAGCACATGTTGGGTCCTTAGATGTGGTAACACATTGTTGCCCTTTTATGCCTGTTTAATAGTCATAATGCAGTCTTTTGCACGCTGCAGAGTATGCTAGATGGACACGGCATCTCTACAGTATTTTGTTCATGCTTGAGGGACTGAGCGAATGATACATTGTACATGTCCGAGGAGACCCAGAGGGTTGGGATTAATGGAAGCATAGGTCTGAGTGAGCAACAGATCTGGCCAATAGGCTGCTGATAGGTCAGGGACTGGCCGCATGAACGGAGGGGTGAGGATGGGACCACTGATGACCAGAAACCCTCCAATCTACACAGGAAGTGATCATGGTGATGACACGACCATCTTTTGAGTTGGTTAAAGTCATCAAGAGAGGACTTGCTGTGTGCTTTGGCCTCTGCATGGGTTGTGCTACGAAGAAAAGAGGATGGTTCGAGGATCTCTGGTCTTCAGCCTTAGGCCCAGAGCTACCCTTATTGCCCCCTTCAAAAAAATTTGTCATATCTGGCTCATAATCGGCGTAAGCAGTTTGACCGTGGTCACCAGCAAAGCTAACAGACTTTCATGGTTTAGTCTGAAACTTAGGTCTGCTATATGCAAGACAGTTGGGACGCATGCCCGAGTCCTCCCATCGTCAGCATGATGTCAGCTCTACAGCTGCTTGCTGGTTATTGCACTTGTTTGGTGCGTTCATTAGAGTCTGTAGCTGTGTAAATTATATTTCAGTCTCAATCAAACATGAAGCTCACCCAGTGAGTCCCGGTGACATTAGTTGGGTTTTTTGATCTTTAATAATTGTGAAATCATGTCAGTATGCTGCTCACAGTGAGCTAGCATCGATCTTCCTACGCTTCTATATATTGCTCGGATATGATATAATTGCATCAAACATGTGAATGTCTCTATGATGAAAGTAAAGTTCTCCCAAGAGATTGGTTAAGTTCATTCGGTGGGTGATGTGGATTCTTTTCACTTTCGGCATCAGCTGTCTCCGGGACTGACTGCGTAAGCTCCAAAAAACTCTTGCATTCCTTGTGTTTTCATGTATTTTCTTGTTAAGTTTATTGTCCAACCACCTAATTCTAGGTGTTATCTGGCAAGCCATGATCGTGAACACTTTCTTTTTGGTTACAATAAGGTGCCCCGCCCCTGGGCTTAGCTGTTTGTGGTTATTTTTTTCTGTCATCCAGGTTAAGTATGATACGACGGAATCTGTATAGCAGGTTGGAATCAAAGCCGAAGGTGTGACGAATTTTCGCTATCCTCGGTATATCGCAATCATTGTAACGTGTAAGCTTTCAGCTTGAACGTGCCGGAAGCATCATCATTACAAAATCCGAACGCATGGACACCGTATGGAAAGTTAAGTTTCGTCTAGAGGCAGTACGAGATGTGCGGGTTATATCAGTGAAGACGAGATTGTTCGAGTTCAACAGATATGAGATGGAGAAGCATGAACTCACCCATTGTGGGATTGTAGTTGTGCACACTTATATGATGTAACAACGTGGTGTTCACCAGGTTGTTAGCTAGACATAACAGTTTGAATCTGTCGGTAGTATTGGGCTTTGAATTTTCGCAATATTAAACATGAAAGTCTGAAGTTGCACCATCTTCGATCTGTCTGCACTGTCTACGGTCGTGACGTCGTAGTTTACCCTCACACTAAATGCATCCTGTTCCCTCGACAGACTCCTTGTAGAACACGGAGCATGTGGACAACAATCAGTTGCCAAACCCAGTGGCTAGTCCCAAATCTTGAATCCGGTCTTCGTCTTTGCTTGATGGCTGACTTTCTCCACTGTAGATGTGGAATTTGTGCAACCTTTCGAGAAAGTCGAAATTTGTTGGGACCCGATATAGCACACCGTAGCGTACGTTAATGGAGATATGTGAGGAGACCAGATGGTGGGCGTTACATCTGCATCATGCATCTTGGAACTGCTAGTAAAGAAGTGAATTTTGCCGTGACATCTGTCCAACGCAGTATATGGCATGACGCTAGTAGTTTATTCCAGTAAAAGTCAGCACAAAACCTTGTTCTGACATGGCCCTAAGTGGAGACACATGTCTATCCTGCAGTAGTTGACCAGCTGACCACCAATATACCATCTGATCTAGGGACCTCCTGTGATTTTGGCAACCAAGCGATGATTGGGCTCTGCTACACACATTAAACACAAAAAATCAGCGATTAATACGGGTGCCACTGGGTTAAATGGCCCTGCATGTACTCCATGTTCTCGTTTGTAGCCTAGCGAACGTATTGTAAAGCATTTGGTTATCTGGGTACCTGAAAGCAAGCACGAATGAACTTATATAATAACCTCGTTTATCCGAAGTGGTACGTAGTCTTGCTTTTTTTCCATAACCATGTTGACGAGTCAATATCGAGTTCCATGGATAAAAGTCCAGAATGCGACTGTGAAGCAATGGCATAAGAAGTGAAGAAATATGAGTACGAGCGTCCCGTGGTTGTCTAAACAAAACGTCACGAACTTAAGGACGAGGTTCACTTGGGGTACTGTTTTAGGGTCTGACATTTTTCGTAATAACGGACACTTTCGACGTGTGTTACATTCTCTGAGTACAACTTATGGATAGACTCAAGTGGACGATGACTGCACTATGCACTGGGTTAGCCTTGAACACGGCACGAACCAGGTTTGGCGTTGGGGCGCACTAATTGTGCACAGTAGTCAGATTAGTACTATGTGGTGCATATAAATCATTACCTTAGCGGTGAGCAGGCCAAAATCTGGCCGAAACCATCAGGAGTCAGAGTGAATGTTCCCCTCTGCTCGCGGATTCAGGCTATTCCATTCAATTCTGTACTGAGTCTTTTCATGCCAGGTACAGCGAGAGCCAAAGATGGAATGGGGGGTGAAGGAGGTCCCAAATGGTGGAAACTGCGAGCCTTGAAGTCGGGTCTGAGAGGAGATGTGGTTGCCAGAAAATCTCAGAGTCCCACAATCCGGATTTGGTCCATGCGCCCTCTGGCAGACGTCTGGTGCAAATATTCCTTCTCGCTGTGGAACCCACAGATTTGCCTTGTCCATTAGTGAATCAAGGCGCTTGCCATCCTTTTCTTGAACATACATGCAGTCCTCGCCAGAATGTGTCTCACCATCGCTTCCTGAGAGCAGCGCGTGTTAATGACGAGCCGCCGCCTTTTTAGCTACAACTGATTTCTCTGGACCTACTGTCGCCCTCCGTCTCCGCCTCCCGTCCAAACTGCTCTGCTGAGCGTCTGCTCAAATTCTCTATTCTTGTGCCTCGTGCCTCGCCACAGGGCTCCAACGTCTTTTCGCTGCTGCATCGAGGAGGAGGAGGAGGAGGAGCGCGAGCGTTTGAGGAATTGATGAATGCAGGACGCACTTGGCACCACTGCTTCACTTTGTCACGCCTGCCTGCCTGTCTGCACTCGGCTCTCTGTAATCGATCGATCGAGCGAGCGAGCAACGAGAAACGAGCGATGCCCTGCAGTCGGGGCGAAGGGACATTGGTGCTTCACTGTACCCCCAACTTTCTCATCCTGCATGCTCTCATGGTACGTACGTAAGCCCTCGGCTTCCTAGGAAACGAAGCCCAAGCCCAAGCCCAGAGGGGGGGATGGAGGGGAGGTACGACCTGCGACAACGAAAAGCTGACGGGTGACTAGGCAGGCCTCGCAGAGAAACACAACAGTTAAGTATGTCAAGCCCAAGCCCAAGCCCCTCCCGCTGCCCCTCCCTCCCTCCCTCACCAACAAGCCCGCAACAGGAGCTTGGGGAACTGGCTGGGGGCGTTGGCCGGGGCTTGGGTGGCCGGCTGTGACTGGCTGGGCTTACCTCTCCATTAATGCTAGCCTCGAAAGGCTGACTTACGCCCACCAACAGAACAAACCTTGTATCAGATGACGTGCGCCCATCGCCTCGCGAATGATCTGCCTCTGCCTTCCTCGCCTGATCTGGCCTGGCCTGGCCTGGCATGTATTTTCCTCCGACCGAACATTCCCACCAGCCAGCCAGCCTTGCACCTCGTCGACCTCCGTGTTCCTGGAGAGTCTGGAGACATTCTCCTTGCCCCTTCATTTTGTTGAACCGAGCTTTGCAGTGGCAGCTTACATTGTCTTGTTACAATGCGCTCCTTCCCAAGCCCCAGACTCTGACCTTTGATTGGAGTCCAAAGCACGAGTCTTCGGCACAACACAAGGCACGAACAGGATGCCAGTGCAGCATTGTATACATGGATGGGGTTTGCAGAAACATGGAAGACTACTTACGCGAGCTTCTGATTAAGCACAACAGCAGGACGAGAGTACGACTCTGATACGTTTAAGAGCAGACGTGCTGAAACACCAAATCATCAGATCAGCTTCCAGCAGCAAACAGTGGCAAACCTGCCTCGCCACGCCCCCTCCTGTTGAGGTCGAGTGGTTGATCTACAACACGCTTTGGGCCAATGTTTGACCGACGAGATAAACCCAGGAACGATGATTGATGCACATGACCGCTAGCCCAATGAGAATCCAACCTTCCCTAGTGTCTTTGGAGCCTTCCTTCTTCACTATCGTAGAAGGATGGAGTTTCTGACATGAAGGGAAAAAAAAATCGGTCGGCTCTGCTGGTCAAAAGTTTGTGAAGCCTCTAGAACCTCAAGGTTCAGAATCTATTCTCCTTCTTCTTTTCTTTCTCTTGCTTTTCGACAAGTTATGCACATTGCGGTTGGTGCACACTCTCCTTTCCACTACAAAGCTTGCGCTCATCCCCCAATCGGACTCAACTCATTTGGCTCGATCACTCGAGGCATCGTTGTTGGCCTACTTTCGTGTGATTCCACTTCGGCTGTGGTCAGCAAAGGCCTGCCTCCCCCTCCTGCCTGCCTACCTACCCTGTCTGACTAGGTAGAGGTCAGATGCAGAAGGACAAAACTATATAGGCCCTCGGTCCTCGCTGCCTAGGGTCAAAGGTTGGAACCAGGTTCATGTTTGCCCCTGGACTTCGGTCCCTCCAGGACCACTTTTACCCTCCCTCCCTCCCTTCCTCCCCTCCAAGTCTAAAGGGCTACAGTTTTGGTTCCATTCTCGGTTCTGTTGGATTTCACATTCGAGGCTGCACTCCATCAGTCTCCATCAGTACAGTACACACAACTGAAAACAATTCTTTCGACCGACTGGAAACAAAAGTCTATCCGTTTATTGGAATAAGCACATTCTTTATCGATATTTCATCACAAGCTGCTCTGATTCTCTGAACCTATCAGTGTCTACAGAGCCGGCTACCAAAAGGATAATGTTATTCTTCCAACATTTAAGAACGTAGTACCCAAAGTCATGCGTTCGCTGGACGATTCCGAGTTTCGAAGTCTGAGGATGAAGTAGTTTGTACAGTGGCAGTCGTCTTGAGCCTCATGTTACAACACGTTACTTGAAACCTCGAAGCTTGGGACAGTTGTTAATCGGAGTACTTGCTTTGGGAGATTATGATGAAGCAGTAATTGGAGCATGATTAGCTGGTCGCGCAGTTCGTAATTATTGTTCCGTTTATGATCGCGAAACTCCAGCAGGTTCGATTGGGCACGAACCATATCTAACGCCTGTTCCTCCATCGCCTGTGGTCATTTCGGTGGTCATGGGATCTTGAACCTTCTTCTTATATCTGTACTAAACCGGTTTATGACGCTCTTATTTTAAGTGTTTAATCCACTTATAATTCATTCCAACTGCTGTACTTTGGGTTCGTGTAATCACTAGTAATTCCACAGTCTAAGAGGGCAACAATACGATTGATTTTTCTATAGCGTGTACGGCGTGGTGGACTCGGAAGGTAGAGCCGACCGCACCGCCTACACGAGTATATTAGACTTAGACCGGCCGATAAATAATCTTCTCATAATGGAAAGACGTGTTTCCAGACGGTGCACACTGCTCAGGGGGCTGGGCTTGGGGGCTGGGCTTGGGGGTGGGGGACAGCCGACTCTTGTTCGTGTGTTATGCAAAGAATGTTGTGTCGAGGTTCGGACGGTTGTCAGAGCGAGCGAGCGAGCTTGCTTCCTGGAAGGAAGAGAGCGGGCACGTTTTTATGAGAGTCGCTGAGAGAGTGTTTGAGGGCCGCGCCCGTCCTCCCCAACCCCTGCCTTAGCCCCTGCCCCCCGAGGCTCTGCTTACATCTTGCGAAAGGAGGACAAAGTTTACGTTCGATTGGCGCTGTTGAAATGCGTCCGTAGCGTTACATGCATTCCATGGCAGAGCAACGTGCCGTGCCGCCTCGTCACCCAACGACGACACCGTCGCCAATATTCCCATGGCAACGAGCGAGCGAGCGAGAATTTTCTGGGCTGCATCTGGATCCGCGCCCTGTGCATCGTACCTCGCTCTGCTCCTGCCCGAGCGAGCGAGTCCAGAGCCAGAGCGAGTACGTACGTTCACGTTCTCGTTTACGCTTACGATTACGCTTGGAAGTTCGTGTCAATGATTTGATCGGGGCCCCTTGTGTAAAGGCGCGCTCGCACTGATGACTCGGCCCCATCGGAATGGCAATCTGGTCTCGGACTAATCCGGACGACGATCGATCGATAGTCGTCGCCTTTTCCTCGAGATGTTCAAAGCGACGTCAAAGACGTAGGGCCCCCGAGACTTGTGTGATGTGTTCATACGCCCGCTCGCGACGATAATATCTCGCGAGATGAATGAATGAATGAACGAACGAACGAACGAAGCCCCTGCCGGTGGTGCTCATGGAAACTCATCTTCCTCGGAGAAACCGATAAAGTGCGATTTCTCGTCGTTCGTTCCCCTCCCCTGGCCCTACCCCTCCCCCTCCCCTTCACGAAGGCGAGGGGTTCGAACGGAAGGTTTTTTAATGCTCTGCTCGAAGCCCTTCCATGCACGACGCGACGCGGGCCAACGATCGAACGTTTTACGTTGCGGGAGCCGGTGCCGCCGTTCGGTCCGGGGACGTTCGAAGTTCGAATTTCGAATTCCGAATTCGAAATCGGTCGTGCTCCGTTTTTTATTCGTTCCCTGCACGTCCCAAAGTCACGCAAAGTCGACGTAAAGAGAATGCCTTTCTGCCCCCGCCCCCACCCCCAGCCCCCACCGAGCCCCACCCCCCAGGGGGGGGGGGGGGGAAGCCGGGTGGCGCGGGGGGGTGTGGGCATGGATGGATGGATGACTTTAACGGTTCGGAGCACGCATTAGCGCTTTTAATAGGGCCCGGAAATGATTGGCCGCAGGGCAAAGTCAAGCGATCCAGCGATGGCTCATGGCGAGGCCTCGTCCAAGTCCTCGGCCGTCGGGGATTTCCTCGAGAATTTCCGATTTCCAGTAGTTTTCCTGTTCTGGATTCCGGTCGAAAAATTAAATGTCTCGTGAATTCTTCTGCTGGCTGTCACTTCGATGGTCAGCCTTCATAAGCCCTCATAAGTAAGAGTGAGTGAGTGCGTGCGTGCAGACAGTCCCACCGAATGAGTAGTAAATGGGACGAAGCAACACTTTCTGCTGGATTCACTTATTTGTCACTTATTTCGCCGGTACTTGCAACTGCGGTCGATGTGGTTCGTTAGTCTAGTCACGTCTCGTGCTCTTGCTCTTGCTCGTGCTCCTAATGCTGCTGTTGTGTTGGGCATGCAGACGAGAGCATTAGCACCCGACAACTGCACATGGAAAACCCCAGTGCGCAGGACGGATGCATCTCCACCCTAAACCTCGACACACTCCTCCTCCTCCTCCTCCTCCTCCTCATCAGCATCATCATCATCATTATCATTATCATCGTCTTCGTCCTTTGTCACAAAACAGCTGCTCCTACTCCTACTGCCACCACCATCCCCACCCCCTTCTGTCCTGCTCCGGGCTCGAGACGTTCGATTTTCTCATAGCTTCCCTGCCCAGTTCCAGCTCCATCAAATCAAATGCCCACATTTTTAGCTCAGCCTAATGGCTAATGGCTAATAGGCGAATGGCTCATGGCCATGGTCGGAAGGAAGGAAGGAAGGAAGGAAGATTGATTATGATGAATGGAGGAATGTCAACAGAGAAAGACCGGCTTTGTCCACGCGCACCAAAAGAAAAGTGCCAACTGGATCGAACCACAGTTCCGAATCTTCCGATCATGAGCCTTATCGCTCTACCACCCTCGTCGTCAGTCGGAATGCAGTGAGTGCAAGCCGAAGCTCGGAGGGAGCCCTTTGCGGGAGGGAGGTGGAGTTCCAGAGCACCGAAGATCATTCACGGAAGCGAGCGAGCGAGCGAGCGAGCTTCGTACAGGGAAAGGATAAAACGAGGGGATGCGATGGAGTTCGTTGCGTGTTGCTGTAGACAAAGATCGATCGAGAGAGCTCAGGTGTCAATAAGTCCGCAATCGACTGTAGATGTGGATGTATGTTGTCCAGGTCCGGCGCACAGTGCTCCGCGGCGTTGTTACTCGCCTCGGTCCAGGGTATAATTACGTGTCCCTTGATGGGTTTCTGCTCGGGCCACTGTGCAGGGGTAGAGTGATAGAGTGAGTGAGTGAGTGAGTGGGTAGGCTTGATGCATGGCCTGCACTGTTAAATTCATCACATGGGCTGCTTTCGCCACAGTCCCCCCCTTTCGAAACAGTGCCAAACCTCTCCTTCCTCCCTCCAGCTCCACCACGTTCATCGCATTCGGAACGTTTGCATCCTGGTCAGAACTTGGAGCGACACCATCAGTTCTGCTGAACCTGAAGGAATGCCTGACCTTGCTCGAGAGAGAGAGAAAGGGGGAATCTTTCGAACCACCGAGACCAAACCGATCGTCTTGTCTGCTCTTGTGCGATCTCACACTCTCTGCTCTGGTCCGAAAGGCTTCGTCGGTCGAGGTTGAAGCGAGCATTCATTCGCTCGATCGAGAGGGAAAACGAGAGGGAAAGGACACATAAATACGCCAACTTGTTGTTGCGTTTTCCCCCAAAAAGTGGCTGTTGCTGTCGAGCTTTTTTTTCAAATCCTCGGTCATGCTCCGGTCCTCATGAAATACTGCTATTGTCGTTGCTACTCTGGGACGGGTTCATTCATTGAGCTGTTTAGATAAGACACGTTTCTTCCCCTCCGGCTAGCCCCCACTCCCCACTCTCCATTCGCCACTCCGGCCTCTGCAGCAGTGCAAACTGTTTAGGACCAGAACGAATCTGTCTCGTGATCTCTCTCTCTCTCTCTCTCTCTCTCTCATCGGCTCGTGAATGATGACGGACGGGTACTCCACACTCAATCTGGTCTACATACCTTTGGATACGGTGTATGATGATGGCCAGCCTCCTCTACTCCACTCTCATGGAGCTCAGGGATTGCTCTACCGTCACCGAATGAAGGAGACCGTACCCCCACTGAGTGCCTAGGACCGTATGGAGGTATGAAGGGGGGCTTGTTTACAAGACAGCCTACAGCAATGACTGTCACGATTTATTAAATGCTAATTTAATCGAGCGCGTTGAGAATTAGTCCAAAAATACAGTAGGCCTATCTGCGGGAGGTGTCCAGTGTCGGGGCTGCAGGAACAGCCCCTAAAGTTGGGGGCTGCGGTGGGGCTGGGACCGACTCCTTTTCCATTGTTTCGCGGGGGCTAAAGCTTGGAGCAGCTCGGGCTTGCATGTGGGAAGCGTGGAAGCGGAGACAGAAATTCTGAGCACGGCAGAGGATAAGTACCATATTATTAGAATGCGAAGACTCCCCGATTCGCGATGCGAGTTCGGCATTTGGGCACCTCTCTGTCTATCTATCTGCGCTCGGATTGGGGGTGGGGCTGGGGCTGGGGCTAGGGCTGGGGGTAGGGGCGCGACTTTCCCGGCGCCGTCGCCAGATGGAGGTGGTGGCTCGATCCGTCGCGCGGAGTCGCGAAGCACCGAGGAAGATGCTCCGAAGTGCGCTCCGGCGGTGATTGGCTCAACAGCCTGTGCCGTCGCGACGCGCGACTTCCAACCCCCCAGCACCCGCTCCACTGCCCCCGTCTCGTCTTGCCTCCACTCACGGCGCTACCGGACGACCGGCCCGCCAGCGGGGCAGCGCTTGGTCATCGATCGATCGGGAGCCCTGGCGCCGAGATGATTACCCCCTGTCGGACCCGACGAAAGGTTTCTCGTGAGGCCCGCTATGTGTTACGACTACGGTGGCTAACATGGCCACCCAGCCTCGTGTCGTGCTCTTCCAAAAGTAAAGTCAGATCGATATATCGATATTCCGAGGAAAATCGCCATGAAATTCGATTGCTTGTGATGTGCGTTCGCATAGCCCTGTCAGAACAGATGCTGCAATTTCCCAGATATCTGAACCCCCAAATGCAATCGTGTGGCTCACCACTACGGTATCCTGAAATACGTTGTGCTCCAGCTCACACGTCATCCATACGAGTATGTGCGCCAAAGGACTCGCCGACTCCTTTGACACCCGAAATCATTCCGGCATGTGCAAAGGTCTTTGCCACTCGACCACGTGATGAAAGTATTTTCTCCGAATCTCTCTATAAATGAAACTGCTATTTCCCTGCCGGTTAACGCCGCCACGCCACCGTTAGTCCGAGCCTGTACTTTGACAAGTTTAACTGACGTCTCTGAATGAAGGGAGGCACTGATCGAATGTTTCAGCATCTGGCTCATTGCGCTCATACTTTGGGCTAACGATTGGAAGGTACGGGTTCCGTTATTTACCCGAAACTTCGAGTTTCACCGATCACCGATCGGTGATCACCTCAAGAGGCCTCAAGGAAGATAGGGGAGAGTTATTGTGACGGAATATTAATGTTTCCACTCGTTTGGTAGATATCGACATGATAATGCATTCATGCTTAGAGATTACATCGACCACGTCCTGCATGGACATTCCGATTGATTTCGGAGACCAGAAGCCTTTTCTTGCATTGGACGGGTGTTTGAAGGCATGTGCTCGATCCGATCACTCCGATCAATAATTCTCGTCGACATCTTTCACGGCCTATAATTGAAATGAATTTTATTGCTTCTGAAAAGTCCCTCGACATGAGTTAATGAGAGCAAATCTCAGTCGGTCGAGGTCGGGGGTATCACCTCCCGGTCTCGTGCGAAGTTGTCCCCTCAGCAGCCACTTCCCAGCGAAAAGTGTTAAAGATAAGATACAAAAGCGCCTCTTTCTTCTTTGGGAGGGCCTGCCCCCGATTGCCCCCTCCGTCTATATCCACCGTTGGATACGCCTCCCATCATCTTCTTCATGTGAAAGTTCCGGTACCCGCGTTAACGATCATCAGGGTCAACTGCGGCAGCAACCACGTACGTCTCGGCCGAGAGGAGGAGGTGACCATTTCTCCCTTTCAGGCGTGGTAATAAGCCGCGACCGCGATCTGATCAAATTGGCAGTCGATGTCGAAGACGGCGTCGGCGTCGCAGCCCCAGCCCCAGCCCCTGGCCGGCCGGCCAGGGGGACAGCGGGGCTAGGCGGGGGGGTCAAAACTCCCCCACTGGGACAAGGACATGCGTGCAGTCTTTCCCAACAAAGGAACAAGCGTCGCATGATTGAGAGAGAGATAGAGAGAGAGCAAGCAAGCAGGGGCAGGGGGCAGCAGCAGAGAGGGAGGGGGAGAGAGAGAAGAAAGCCCAGACGAACAACAACAGAGCGGAGAGGGCTTCGCCTGCTGCAAGTTCTGCTTGCTCGCTCGCTCGCTCGCTCGGTCGACTGCCTGCTTGCCTGCCTGCCTTGCCGACAAAAGGTCTCGTTGTTGTTGAGCTAAAAGCGTTGCGAGCGGATCTTAATCGATAATCGAGCTCGGCTTTCGGTCCAAGCAGAACATACAGTAGGCACTTGGACGAACTGGGTGGGTGCCTGTTTGCCGTTAGTGGTATGCATGAGTCATAATACTCGGACAAATAGAATGCAAAGATCAATGCCCGGATGACAGCCCCAGCCCCCAGCCCCCCGGCGTCCTCCGGCCTCACCTCCACCATTTCCTCTGCCCGTTCGTTTGACCTTCAGGACAAAGAGTCGCGTGCTCTCAACCACCGCTATAATAACCGGAGTCAAACGGCCACGGTCCGCTCCAGCGGACGAAGGAGAGGGCGGGTTGGGCTGGGTTGGGTAAGCCCCGCGGAAACGGGTGAAGTGAGTAACGGGGGAAAGTACCGGGGACTGGGACTGGGACTGGGGCTGGGGCTTGGGGGCTTGGGGGCAGAGGGGCGGGGCGAGCGTGTAGGGCAGGGGCCTCGAAGAAAGCGGAGAGGAAAGGGGACGATTTGCTCGTGTAAACTGGATGGTGGTCCGAACAAGAGTAGGCGGAGAGGATGGCGGGGGTAGAGGGAGGGATGATTGATTGATTGCGGCCCTTGAGCAATTTGATGGAGGGTAGGTGGGTGCGGGTGCGGGTGCTGCCCTTGCGCCGAGCAAGCTACAACGAGTGAGCAAGATGGCGGGAGGACAAAAGTGGTCAGGTCGTTAGCCCTCTCTCTCTCTCTCTCGCTCGCTCTCTCGCGTTTTCGGTTTTCGGGTCAACCAGCGAAGCGAAGCGCAGGGAGCGAGGAAGTTGCAGGCATTCTGAAGCTCGTCTATTTCGTTCGTTCGTACGAGCCAGATTCATGATAAGTGAAGGGAAGGGGAGGAACGCACGCACGCACAGTGGGCGGGTGATTAATACACCCACTTTTCGATTCGGGCGTGGGCTGCGAACAGTTAGAACGCGATAGACCACAGCGAAGAGTTGGTGTTATCACTGTTCAAGAGTTGGTTTGTGAATTGAAGAAGATCTGCAAGTGCCATTACTTCCGTTCTCAGAGCTTTGGAGTCATCGTGCATGCGGGGATTGAAGTGCGAGGCATCGGTGGCTTGGCGCCACAATTAGCTTCTCGAACCTGCAGGCTCCGAGCATCATCAACCACCTCCAATTGCTGGGCCCTGCTCTCGCAATGACAGACGCTGAGTGAGAGAGTGAGTGAGTGATTGAGTGATTGAGGGCTCGCTCCCAGCGTGCATATGTTGGCAAGCCCCTCTCCCATCTCCAGACAAGAACCAATCTGCCGATCGCAGGCCGAGACTCCGAGGAGCTCACTGTGACCATAAGTTGCAGGTCAGAGCGAGCAATCAATCCCGAGACGATAGAAAGACCGAACAGTGGCGAGAGCGAGCGGTCGTGTCAGGCATCGACTTCACGGCGAATGGTGTACGCTCGCCAATTGCAGGGTCCACATTGCGCAGACCTCTCGTCGTCGTCGTCATCGTCGTCATTGCTGCCGGAGCACTGGCATTGTCTCGAAAATCGGTGGGGATCGAGTAAATCGATCTGCTCATGCACAGACGCTTTGCCAGGAGTTAGCATCACAGTGAGGCAGGGAGGCAGGGAGGCAGGATTCGGGCAGCAGCACAAGGGCGCGAGAATTGCAGAATGCGGTCCTCGGGGCTCAGCCTTAGACGACGAGGACGATGATAGTCGGTCCGTGGGCAGTTAATGAGGCGAGAAGCGAGAGAAGTGAGAGGAGTGAGAGGAGTGAGCGCAGCGGAGTGCGAGACAGAGAGAGCGGGCGCGCAGCAGACGACGACAAGTCCGGAGCGCGAAGCGCTTTTGTAGATCTCTGAGCAACGACGACGACGACGTGCATTAAGTAGCAATTGCCCATTAAAGTGGCCGGGCTCCGTCGGGGCAGTGGTCCAATGCTGGCGTGCCTGGTTTGCACTCGCACTGTCGATGATGTCGGGGGCGGAGGCGAGGGTCCGCATGGCAGCGAGACCAAGACCATCAGCACCAAGCATGGCCTCCGCCTCTTCACTTTTCAGGTTCGTGTCTCTCTCCAGCCTTCCCCTTCCGCTCCCTGCCGTCCCTTACGCACCCCCGCGGCCAGCCCCAGCCCCAGCCCCAAGCCCCAAGCCCCAAGCCCTCAGCCCCCCGCGCAGCCCCGCGCCAGCCATCGAATCGAGGCGAGGCAAGTTGCGACGTCCGACACCGCGAGCGAACAAGTTGAGGGGAGGGGGCTCGGAAAAGAAATGACGCCAAAGGTCGTGTCAGAGAAATATGGAGGGAAAGCTCGTCGAGAGATGTTCGCTCGCTCGCTCGCTCGTCCTCGTCCTCGTCGGGGGGTTGGGGGAGAGAGCGCGAGTGGGAGAGTGGGACGAGGTTCCCCGCGAGCATCTGCTTATCTGAGAGCCGTTTTGTCGTATTCTAAATTTGGTTTTTTGGGAGGACTCCAAATTTGAATTCTCCTCGCGCACGAGCAACGTCGTCGAGATGTTTCCCCACCCCCATTTATAAGGGTCCGTGTTGCCCGTTGAGTTCTCTGAGCTCTCGCAGCAGCAGCCCCCATTAATAAGTCGCCACAGAATGTTCGGTTCTCCCCTCATTCATACATTCATCCATTCCCTGCCTGCCTCCTCCTCCTTCGGTCCCTCTGAATCCTAGCCACAGTCTCATGAATGCAGAGGCTTCGTAGCTTACATAGCTCTCTCGGATTTGCCAACTGCTGGCTTTGACCGGTTGACTCTCCCAAGGCAGAGACGAGGCTCAGAGGGGAGTGATTGAGCTGGTTCGCCAAGAGAGAAAATGGTTCAGGAGATCATAGGCTACCATGAGTCGAGGTTCAAGGATGTTGAGCCGAGATGGGATGCAACTGCCACTTGCATCTCCTTCCATCAGGTGATTCCCGAGAGCTTCTTCCGCTGTGGAGAGCATGATGGGCATGAGCACGGGATGCTTACGCATTCCGATGAATCACACAGAATTGCTCCCTTCCAATTCATGCATCGATCGGTTTAGATGATCAGCGGATCCTGACAGGGCTTGTGAGTCCTGTTCTCCAGAGGAACAGCTATGACTGTACTGTCTTGACTCACGATCAGTCCAACTTTTTTCATCATGGTCTCACTCTTGGCTCTGATTTTTCTTGTCATTGCAGCTCAAGCAGATGGCCTCCAGATTCACCGCCGGAGCTCTGTACAAAAACTGCAGGCCCGGCTGTGTTCAAGTGACCAGGCATGATATGCCCAATGGCAACCCGGTCGTTCATCCGTCTTCAGATGAAGCTCATGAGACCCACAGTCCTCAGTTCTCGTTGAAGAGTTATAAAATAGACGACAGGGCACGCACTCCTGGTCGTCAGGATCCGTGCTCCACGCCTGAGATTACAGACTTCAAAGGCACTCCACTGAAATCAGTGAGGCCACTGCGGCGCATTCAGTCCCAATCAGCCTTGAGCGATGATGGATCAGTCTATGGAACTCCAAGTCCTGTCACCGTTGTCAAGGGTGTGGACAGTGAGTGGGTTGCTCAAGTGGAACCGGGAGTGTACATCACCTTCTTCTCGTCTCCAGACGGTTTTAATGATCTGAAGCGGATCAAATTCAGGTGATTGATTGATTGTTGCGTTCACAGAGGGATGACTTGGAGATCAAACGTAGAGAGTAGAGAGTGACTGTGTTTTCTGGGTACCTAGTGCATGAACCAACCCCCGTACCAGATGTTTTGACAGAGCGCAGTCAACTTCGACTCCTTAAGATTTCTCTCCTGCAGTTTTCTCATGAGCTCTCTGTATCACTGCAGCCGTAACATGTACAGCAAGGAGCAAGCAGAAAGTTGGTGGACTCAAAACTGCGCGATGGTTCGGGAGTTGTACAATGTTCGCCCCCCGTCCTCGACAGCGGTGGATGATGATGTAAGCATTGGTTCTGCCGGTGACATCCCTTTTTGACGTGTGCGTCGTTGTGTTTGACACTGAATGTGAATGCACCTCGTTTTCTTGAACGTTGAGCTGGTCTGAAACCTCAGCATTGCTGAGCTGGATATCCCGCGTCTGGAGGCCTACTTTCGTGTGGATACACGTCTCCAAATCGCCTTTGCGCTCGACGTTGTTTCTAAACATGGAGTGCCTGATGAGCTTTGCGTCTTTCGTTGTTGCTCAATTCAAAGCAGTCCACTTTTCTTACCAACCTTGCATTATCGTGATACAGCGGTTTTCCTCTGGCTACGCAACTCCAGACGCTTACAGCAACAGCCACAAGAGTCCTTGTCATTCCTACAACGGCGACTATCAACTCACGAAGAGAAAGGTTGCGACTGATGCTCGAAGCATCACCTCCGAGAAGAGTGAGACTGGAAACGAGTGGGTCGAACAAGATGAGCCAGGCGTCTACCTTACCATAATATATGTCCAAGGAGTTGGCAAGCAGCTCAAACGAGTGCGGTTTAGGTGAGTCACATTGCTGACCCGCCAGTCCGCTCTTCTCGACGTCATTCAATGTCTTGCTTTATGGACGCCTTGGAGATACTGGCTTTTGACATCACTCTGGATAGTCAGGCTTACGCTCATTCAATTTGCATACTCGCTCTTATCATGTGCACTTTGTGTGGGGACTTGTCATGGTTTTATATGCTCTCAAGAAAGCAATCAATAATTCTCTTCCATTTTCTTCCTGCAGCCGGGACAAGTACTCCGAAGCAGAAGCATCGTTGTGGTGGGATCAGAACAAGCAAAGGGTTTACGCAAGGTATATTGGTTCCAAGCCTGGGACAAGTTAAGCATTACTTCTGCTTACTTCGTCTCTCATCTTTTCTGAGCCAGATGATGGCTACCGTAGCCTGCTGCTTGGTTCCTCACGACGGAGGAAATGGACGTGGGAGTTTATTTACTCCACCGGACAAGCGGGTTTCATTCTTTGAGAAGTTATCCTGCGCAACACTCTTGTTGCGCCGATCTACGTCACCCGTAGGAACGTCGCATGCTGCTACACAGCTGTATCATATTCGTTTGAACCATGTACAAAATTTTCAAGCAAACATCATATTTGCAAGATAGTGCAACCGGGGCGGAGTTCTGGGGCTAT
The DNA here is from genome assembly GCA_037833965.1 of Marchantia polymorpha subsp. ruderalis. Taxonomy (NCBI): domain Eukaryota; kingdom Viridiplantae; phylum Streptophyta; class Marchantiopsida; order Marchantiales; family Marchantiaceae; genus Marchantia; species Marchantia polymorpha. The sequence continues at coordinate 25,643,236 of AP031351.1, read as the reverse complement.
TGAAGAAGCGAGGCCATGGTCAGAGGGCATACACACGGAGGATGGAACAAATCAAGCTGTTGACGCTCGTTGCCCATACGAGTCTTCCGAAGTTTGTGTTTCAGCAGTCTCTGTGGAAAACATCGACATGTCTTTCCTGGATACATCTGATTGTGATGGAAAACTCAGCTTTTCATATTTGGAGTGGGTTTTTCCGATCTCGGTCACATGTATCTGGTCACGAATGACCTTTCTCAGCACACGATTACTGCAGGGGCGAATGTGGACCTGTTCCGAACAGTCCTCGTTCTCGGCAGCAGATCAATGCAATGCCCTCGGGGTGAACCATCAGCTTGCCACTTCACATTCTCTCACAAGCGGTCTCTTACAAGGACGATCGATAGGGCACTGCGTCCTTCATAATCGAGTCTGGAGTTGTTTTACTGCTCTAACGCTTGGTTATGATGGACTTCGCTTGTTCCTGACACCTTGTGGGACACCAGCTGGTTTCGTGAATCTGCCCATCTGTGTTTCTGTGATGTCCACATACTGCCTCCTGGGAGACACATCTCATTCCCTGGTCTGAACGCTGGGCCGTCTGGAGGATTCTACTGGAGGCATTTCGCTGGTCGAATGCAAAGGCTTGGTCGATGCTTGGGGTTAGCTGATAATTATGTTACTGCTGTTGCTCCCTGGATAACCATAACCGAGGTTAGAGGGGAGTTTCAGTCACAAACTCTTCCTTGCCTCAAGCATTTGAAGTGCTACATCAAAATCGAAGAGCCGTGTTTATTACCAGACTTCCTCGGGTCTTGTGGACACACAGGAGTAATGCTCAAGAGAATCAGGGCGTGATGTTAGTGGTGCATGCACAGGCTTGTGTGCTTGGGGGTGAACGATTACTCTAGTGAGTGTCTGCAGTTCTTGTAACCAGGTAACGTATGTTGCTGAATAGTTAGAGCTGTCTTTGAAATCAATATATCAACCTTAGTGTGGCGGTGTGCACCCCGGAGACAACCACAATGCCAGTCGGTTGTCTGCCTGTGGTTGCCAGAGCACACTAGTTATTTTGAACAGATTGTTGAACTCGAACAGTTCGGATGTCAGGAGAGCCCCGAGATGCTATCTCGGTGTCTCTTCACCATCCATAACAGTCTCACGTGAGAAATCTATCGGGCTGTCGATGTAACAGTTGACGATGCGTCCTGGATCATTTCAAATCGTGACAGGTTTGATCTTTTGTAAGAAAGTTTCCATCTCCACGTTTCCAGTACTTGCATGGCTTTTCGCACGGACTGCTTGCTATTCGGGGAATGTCAAATGCTGTGGGATGTTGAGTAAGAATAAAAATGAATGCGTGACAAAAGATTTGAGCTTTTTAAAGAATGTTTTGGAATGGGTAAAAGATCGGAACGATAAAACTACATGTGAATAAAAATGAATGCGTGACAAAAGATTTGAGCTTTTTAAAGAATGTTTTGGAATGGGTAAAAGATCGGAACGATAAAACTACATGTGATTCAGCTCTATTTCGAATCAATTCTCTATCAATACAACGTCGAAGGGTTTCATACACCTGTGCACTTCATGTAATGACGTAGATGGTTTCCATCGCCTTTCATGCGCTCCGTTCCGTTCCATTCGCAAGGCAATCATAAAGAATTCAAATGGCCCGCGCTAGTGGATAGGAGATGTAACGTTCAGGCGCTCCCGTGCATTGCGGTGCTCTGTGAAGGGGCGCTTCGAGGATTTCCTCTCATGAAAAAAAAAAATTAGTAAATGTTTCACTCCGTCTCATCTCACCTGAACTCCACCATGCAGCTTGGCACACAGTCAACGGTCAACGGATGCTCTAAAACGGTGTGTCGTCAAACGAGCCGCAGTTGCACGGAAGTTCAGAAAATCTGCTAAACCGAAGATGGGTCGAGCAGACTCGTCCTTTATTTAGGAGTGGATGGAATGGCGGCTCCTTCGTCTTCGGCTGGCTGAGTGTAGGGCTGTAGTGGTGGGCAAGTTGGTCAACTTTGACTGGATTTGGATTCCAGTGAAGGCCGAGTGAGCAATGACACTGGTAAGAAAAAGCTCTCCCAGCACCGCCAAGAATCCAGAAAGCCCAAGGACACGAGCTTCATACAGGAGATAGACTCAAGGTCAAAGTGGGCAAGGCAAATCTTCGAGTACCTTTCGCTGCTGCTTCCATGGCAGCAGCAGCAGCATCGGATCCAGTCGTTGACGACGAATACTCGAAGCATGACCGTCGAAGGACAATGTCAAGAATGGGGGATAAGTGAGAAGACCCAGAATAGAAATTCCATCATTGGGCACGAAGTTCAATGGACTTCGGTTCAGGTCAGTCCTTTCTTGCTCTGCCTGCTCTCTTGCCAACCTTTAGAGCCCTTCACGTGATGGAATGTCACCTCCCCTCTTCTCGGCTCAACTTCGCTTCTGCGAATCGTCCAGTTGATCAGATTCGTCCTCTGAACCCTGAATGCTCACTTCCTCCTGCATCATGCGCTGTCATTCTCCTCCTGCGGTGAAGAGAAAGGATCAAAACCACACAATCAATTTACTTGAGTTACGTTGTATTCTGTATGCCATGCTCTGGATGTAACTTGGCATGGATTCCTTTCTCATCATGTAGTCGAAGGAAGTTTTTAATCCAGAAGCAATTCGTTGGTGGCAGCAGAAACGATCCTGAACGTGTATTTCGGAAGTATAAATGTTCCAGACGCTGGACTCGCCTCTCTCACGAGATAAGCACTTTGCCTGCGAATGTCCATTCCTCGGCCGCCAGCGAGTCCAGTCGAGTTACCACCATCCTTTCAGACTGTGGTGCAACTGGTGCAAAAAGTGGTCCCTCAAATGTGTATGTCATTAGCAAGATACGATCGCGACGGAACCATGTACATGACTCCTTCAGCTAATCTGGAGCTGTATTGAACTGCAATTTTTTTTGTCGATTGATCAGGTGCTGCCCCTTTCTGTTTGAGTGGTCCGTAACCTGTTCATTAATGACCACGAAGTATCGTCCACTGGTTTGCATATTGTAGAGGCATCTCCCAAGTTCAGAAGGAAGGCTTGCTTCGCTACATGCAACAGAACAAGTGGACGAGACCAGGGTTTCGTGTTACAGCCAGGGTGACTGGACCACAGACCAGACCAGCTGCAGCGTTGCCCATACATACTGCGCTCGTTCAAGTAGGCAACGGAGTCATGCATGCTCACGAGAACACACACTAAACCATTTTGCCTGCATGACTGCCAGTCTTCAGATTTTGTATGTTGCCACCATCCTGAATGTGGAACAGCAACATTATCCACTTATATGCCTCCTGAAGTTGCAAGGGTGGCAAGGGGGGCAAATATGCCACTTTGGATTAAAATGCTGGAAGTCATGTGCATGATCTGTTCATCACCTTCCCTCCAAATATCTTGGAATACCCGATTGTAAAAACCTGACTGAACCTTTCAGAGTTTCCGAGTTCGAGTTTTCCCTTGTTGGTTATTGAAAGGTTTGATTGGGTTGCAAAGAACTGTGATCTAGGACTTCAGACAGTAAAAATGGTACCGGTGAGGTAACAGGGAGCTTAATGCCAAGCTCCATTCTCTTATGGTGAGGACACTTCATCCATCAAATTGATCTGCATAAAAATACCTGTAATAGTCTTGTTCTAGCAAATAATTGTGAAAGTTTAGTGTGATCATCAGCACTAACGAGCTCCATAGGTGGGATATAGCCCAGATAAAGTACTGCTTCCTCATTTTTGGTCTTGCATCCATGGGCTGACATTGGACCATTATTTTGGTGTTGCAAGTTTTATTTATTTTCAGTCGAAGATAGAGTGCAGGTGTCTCTTATAACGTCGTCTATGCAAATAAAATCGGTTGCAAGTTTTCACCACATCGAGAGATCTAAGAGTATCGTGACTGGTGCAGAGTGACAATGTCATTAGATTAATGAGTTTAAACTAGGTGTATCTAGGTGTACGTGGATTTATTTAACTGTATGCTCCTGTTTGGTTGTACCTAGCGGTGCTTTTGATGTTCAGGCATAATTGAATTGGTTTGAACTGAATTTTGAGGAAAAAATAGGTTGGTGTATGGTCTTAGTGTATGTATATAAATCCAGATGTGCTAGACATGTATGTTAATATTCTATGCCAATGTCCAGAAAATTTTATAAAACTATAAACTATTTACTCTCTTTTTCCTAAAAAAAGGCAATACAGTTCTCAATTCCGCCTTGATCAGTTTATAAATTTAACTGGACTAATTGAATCCCATTGATGTAAAATAAAAGTTAGACTGAGAAGAAAATAATCAAGTTTGAATTTTCAGAATTTAGTACGTAAAATTTTCAAATTTACCTATACCATACAATAAACACTTCAGAGAAATTTTCTAGTCATTTAACAATAATCTAAGGCATAAAACGATAAATTTTATTTCAGTGTTATTTCAACTTTGGAATTATATAACTCTAAGTATAACAATTATCTTTCTTCCTTTTTGAGCCATCGGATAACAATTGTGTTTGTAAATTAATATGTTGCATTCAATTTTTATTATCCATAAGATGTAGGCCCTTTCTCTACAAAAAAATATTCGATCATATGATATTATGGATAAAAAACAGTTTTTGAATATTTTAGACTAAAAGTAAAATTTATTTCGATCTTGATGTTTATACAGTTTAAAAGTTTTATTCCTATATCTTAATAATCAATTTAAATTGATTATTAAGATATATGAATAAAAATTTTATATGATGGTGATATTTCTGTTCTCTGATAATCTATTCTAATTAATTTGATCTGAAATATATATATATATATATATATATATATATATGAACTACGTATATAGACATGTATATTCATATACATGTCTAGGGACAAAAAGCCTAACAAATAATTTTTTTAGGTTTTTGGCAGATAATAAATAAGCTAGAGTAATCATTCTTATGGTTTATAAATAAGCTCGGAACTTGGTGCACTTGCAAAGATTATCAAGAGATTTTATAAAAAAAAGTGAGCTAACCTTGGGAATCTCTCAGCTGGTATGAAGCACAAACATTAGTCTTAAATATCGTCAATCTTGTATACAAATTTTCCTAATTTAAGGGTTTTTTATGATGTTTGTTTACATTTTCTACGATGCAGTTTACACTTTAATGTCTAGGATCTTCATATGATTGCATAAATTCATTCAACAATGTACTTTATGCTAATTATCTATTATCATTATAATTCACATTCTCGAAAACAGCAACAGGTTTGAACTCAACATATATCTAACACCAGAGTATGGTGAACAGAATATATTTCCAAATGAAAACAGAAATTAAACCTGGAACTTGAAAATATTTCACACTTAATATTGGAAAATTCCTGTAAGGTAAACATCTCGTTTATTTAGAGTCATTTTGACACATTTGTAAAATCAATCTACTGTTGTCATAAACAAGATCATTTATACTTACAATTCTTGTCATATATTATGACAAAAGTAGTCCATGTATAATTACGAGAGTTTAAAAAATAACATTAACCTGAATTCAGTTGACATATTTAGATCTAGTTTTTATTATATATGTCAAAAATTAGATTCTAACAGTTTTAAAGTATACTTGATTCTCGTTTTAATTAATCTCAATTCACCTTTCATTGAATTCAACGCAATTATTGTGGATCAAATGTACAAATAGATTTTATCATCCAAATTTGGTAATGTAACCCATATCATGTAATTAGTTTTTATTTGTCTCCCATTTCTACTTCAAACTCAATGAAATTCACACTAACGATACTTGTTTCAATATGTACTTATCAAGTCCACTCAGTCCAGGCTAAATCCAAGATCTTATTAACCAAGCATTTTTTAAGTGTTTTTTATCCTACACAATAACACTTTGCTGCAAATCACAGCTTAAATAATAGATACAGATTTACCAAATCTACCTCGAACTGCAGATAATCCAATATTTTTCTTTGCCAATCCAACTTCGAAAGTCGAAGTTGATGGAGTCCCGATTCAGATTCTATTATAGAGTTCGATCAATGCCATGGAAACTTCTCCATCGAAATTGGATGTGAAAATACATTTGAAGAGCTGACCCTTTATTTCGAAAAATATTAACATGATAAAGATATATCTCAAAACTCGGCGCTGTGTTACATCTTTAACGTATCTGCCTGTTCCTTGGCATTTTTGCGGACTTAAATTTTTTTTAAGATTTTTAGTGAGTTTAAATGCTTGCTGTTGGGGCCTCTGTCATAAAAAAGGTCAATGAGCTGTAATCAGCAGTTCTAGCTCAAAGAATTTCCAATGGTGGTTTCATAATAAATTTGTAATGTGTTGCATCAACTAAGCCATAGAATGAACCTCCGAGGGTAGAAAAGTTGTCGCAATGAATTCTTGGATAAAATTTCTATACCTTTGGATATCGCACACGTAAGAAATTACATCGGGTATGCGACGATAGTTTACCATATTCAAACGAAACATTCAGTAACATATCTGGTGCTTTAATCACTGTACTTTAATTTTCGTTGACTTTTTCAATTTCAAATTTTTATTTGTGCAGGTTATGAATCATTGCTGGCAAAGAATTTGTCTGTATACCCATCTTTCTTTGAATGGATATACGAAATTTTACTTGGCATATGTGTTAACTTTTGTCATGTGTAAGTTTTGTTTATAATTAGTATCCGGTTAGGCATAATTCTAGTTGGGTTAACACTAGGTAGAATCCAAGTTAGATCATTACCGTAGGATAATATAGTCGTGCGTACTCAAAAAAACTGTCAATTTTTCAAGTTAAGCCTTTGGGCATTGGGTTAGGGTTAATTCTAGTTGAGTTAACACTAGGTGGAGTTTAAATTCGGTAATTACCGTAGAAGAATATAGTCGCGCGTACTTGAAGAACTATCAATTCTTCAAGTTAAGCCTTTGGGTGTTAAGAGTAGTTTTTAGTAAATTGGTTATGGTGTCGCGCTAGCTTCCATTTGTAGTCTCTCAGGTGTAGAGTGAATTTGATTTGATTTAATTTTAATCTCCGTGTTTAAAACAAGTGGGATTTGTATGGATACTTTCACTCGAAAAACTCGATATAGCTCAGTGGTAGAGCAATCGACTACTGTGGTTTTTCTTCTCTGTTGCAGAATTGCGGGTTTTGGATATCTCGTCGTGAGCATTCACAATGTCGGTTTTGTAAATTCCATCCATCATGTTTAGAGATCTAGAGCTACCTTTGACAATTTTTGTAACAGTTGTTTTTTCGCTACGGAAGTTGGGTGCTCGATTGTAGGATTTAGGACATAGATTCGACAGCTTTGGAAATTGAAAAGCTAAATGAGGAGGTAGGTGTGTCACTGTGTCGGTGCAGCAGGTAGTATAGAAACAGAGTAGTTTTTTGTGACGCTACCCAGAAATCAACACGACAATGAAATGTGTCATTGAAAAATCTTTGTTGAAATGCTTATCAATGCTGACGCTTACGAACTCTTACCCGCATGTCGTCATATATATCGTTAATCTCAATGAGTTTGGCACAGATTGCTAGGAGATAAAGTTCTCAGGAAGCAGCTACTTGCCTTATCTGATTTGTTGGAGCTCGTAAAGAATGATCTGGGATTGAAGTCGTGTCTCCTGTGGCTAGAAGTGGATGAAATTTTGTTGGAGAAAAACTTTTGGCTCTCCTGTTGTGCATGTACATGACGTAGGATACTTTGTGAAATTTATGGAGGATTCCTGTCGGTTGGTGAAGTCAAAGGCTAAAAATTGACAAGAGTTAGGGATTAGCTTCCCAACTAGGTCGAGTGAATTCTTCACGAACTGCTAAAGAGCTGCTCAGCATTGTCCATTGATGGAAACCTTGACCAACTCCACAAACTTCAAACTGTATTTGAGCTCAACTTCCATGCAAAATTGATGTTAATATAGATTTGTAGAGAAGATCAATGCCATGAATGCAGAATGGATCGTGCCTAATTGTCCATCAAGCAACTTGACATGCTCTTCAATATGATAGTTCTCCTGCAAACCAAGAACTTTGCGAGTTTCCTTCATGAGATATACAATGTGGATCTTGATAATAAAAAAAACACGCTCAAATAGAGTAGAATGTAAAAGTATCGCCTTCCAAATGTCAAATGGTTGCACAAATGGGCCGGAGAAGAACTTCCATGGTTGTTGATCGTTTGCAGAAGGAAGAAGAGAAAAAAATCATCTTGACTAAGTTCAGCCAAGCGTACTTATACAAGCTTGTGATTCAACGAGATTTGATGAATATAATCAGCACATAAGCAATTCCAAGTTTCTCTTTACACAATGTGTCATAGAGAGAGTAGAATAGATGAGTTTGCAAATAATTTTCACCAAATGTACATACTCCTTAACATTCGTTTTTGATATATCAAACTTCTTGAAAATATCCAATGTGAAATTATTCAAACCATATGAAGTACAGCCAAATGCAACTGTGAAATCTGGCAATTGCAATATCTTCTTGCGAAGCAAAGCCATTACATTTGAACTATCCGAAGTGATCCAAAACATATTATCAGTCAATGGATTAGGAAGAACAGGTTGTACATCTTGGCTTTGCTTCACATCTTTAGTTGGAATAGCTAAAGTCATTATCAATTGCTCTTTTGCCTCCACTAACTTGGCCACAAGATTGTGAGCATTTTTTTGGCGCAGTTCCATCGCAAAATGTTAGAGAAAAAATCCTTTTGAAACACATGCCATTAGATTCTATAGTTATTTTTTTTTGCACGTTTGCGGAAACATCAAGAGAGTAGCGAATAGAAGAATATTTCTGCAAACTACAAAATAGCTCGTTCATGACATCTGCATACAAAGACAGGAATAGAGTGATGCCAATAGTTTGAAAATAAGTATGAGTCCAAACAGGTCAAAGTGCATTAAAAAAATTCTTCCATAATGCATGTTCAAATAAAGTGAATGAAATAGACATATGATGCATTGCATTTTCAAACATAATGTCCACATTTTCATGATCATTTATTGAAATAGAATCAACAAAAGATCATGGATTGACTCGACAAAGATTTGTTGATCTATGAGGCTATATCAGCTACACGACCTCCTCATCCTACGCATTCACCGACGATTGATTCAACTTGGCTTTTTTCTTCAATGAACCATTAACATTGATGATGATGAATACTTGAATTGAAACCTTATATCATTCGATTGCATTTGTCACACAACGTCCAACAAGCCAATCATAGATATAATACGTTTTGTGCATGTAATCACATACGCTTCCAAACTATCGACCTTGGTCATGATGACTGAATTGCACTGCATGCATTTGGCCTTCAGGATCTTTTGATTGCATATAGCAAACTTGCTGGAATCAAATAGACTCTATATAGGATATCGAGATCGACTGCCGAGTGTAGACGTTGACTTGTTAGACATGATATGTGGCAAATGATCTGATCTGAAATCTGAAAATGCAATTGAAATCCAAAAAATGTAATTGAAATCCACAAGAAATCTCAATTGCTAGAGTTCACAATCTCACTGTAGAATCTGTACAAAATTGCAATGGCTAGAGTTTGCAATCTTGATGATGCATTTTCATTGTCAATTACAAGTAAAAATTGATTAATTCGGATCAATCCACACTCACAGTGTGTGGATTTTGCCCGAGCTACCTTTCATAGTGTTTTCCATAAAATTTATACCTTCGAGCTTAATCCTTCGGTTGAGCTTATTCCTTCGATCTCATAATGGTGCTGGTAAGATTAGACACGTGTCAAGATAAGAATATAAAGCGAGAAAATTAAGCATCTCAACCATTAGATCATTCTACAAATTCAAATGTGTCTAATACTATATACTGTCTAACCTTGATAATGTCACCCTTGTTAATTGAACACCTTGATATTGTCACCTAAAAGTTTGAAACTAATTTTCCTAGTGTAAAACTTCCTTGTTATTATCACCATCATTCTTGATAATGTCACTATTTTTTTCCAAAATTTGTAGTGTAAGTGTGATAATATCAAGTATGAATGCATTGTATGTGACAATTGGATGGACAAATTGTAGTAGCAAAAAGGTCATGAGCCACCCCTGTGATAAATGAAATGCTATTTAGAGTATCATGAGCCATACCCTTGCACCAATCTTGAACAGTGTTGATGATTCATAATTTCAGTTTCGTGACCATTTGTTGGCTCAACATTGTGTCTTTTTCATTTATCTAAGATATGAGTCCTCACACTATGTTGCATCCAAAGAAAGACGTAGTGTTTCACAATCGTAGACAGTTTTCATTGCTTAGGTACTTAGTTTGATACATCTTGTTGTTGCTTTGATCTTACACAAAATTAAGACGGAGTTTTTGACGAGGCTTGCTTCGATCAGTAGTGTTCAAACTTGCTTCACTCCCGGCACTTGCAGTCGAAGCAACAAGAAGGTCAACTTGAGGGAACATGCATCTCTAGCATTCGAAGGCCCTGCGTGAACAGACACACTATCGCAACTACACCAGGTGAGGGCTGAAACTCACTCTCAACTCTAACTTATTATGTGTACTATTTGTGCAAGGAATTTCAGTTCTTTTTTGGATCATGAGCATGATGAAAGCACATCACTAGGATGTTATTTGGATTGATGGTGTTGATAGTTTTGGTTTCTGTTGCTTCTGGTCGGCTTGACCCAGTTTGAAGTTTGTGGTTTCAAGCTCGTTTCTTTGATGTGGAAGCTCAATTTCTTGTGTGAAGATGGTTGTTTGGAATATGGTTATGGGGATGAGTGTGCTTCTGGATGAGTAGGAGTATTGTGTGGTTTTGATTCATGTTTTCTTGTTGTGCTTGGTGATTACAATTCAGTTTAAAGTTCCATATTTCAGAATTTTTGAAGGAGGTTAATCGATGTGTTCTATGGAGATCGCTTTCATGGTCTTTGAGCATCGGCATGTTGGTGCATTTGTAGAAGATTGGCCTAAGTTCTGAGTTCTCAATTTTGATAGGCCAATCAGCAAGGATATCAAAATCCTCGCAATCACGCACTTGCCTCTGCCTAAACAACTAGCGATCAAACCTCGGCATTTACTTGGCATCTACGGTGCGTTATCTGTTTTGGTTTCATTTGTGATGACACATGAATAAAGTTATTGCTCAAACAATTGAATGCACCAGTTTTGCTCAATTATCATGATGATTTATATTAAGTGCTCATTTTGTGGAATGGTTTGGCAGATACAAGTACTTCCAATGGCAAGTAAATCCACGTGCAAAATGGTGGATTTATCAACCTCTATTAAGAAGAAAATCTGTGAAGTCCACAAAGCTCATCCTAGTTTGAAACAAGAAGAACTCGCACACTATATGGTGGACCAACATAAATTCAGGCTTGTGAATGGGACCGCTATTTCCAAGATTCTTCGTAGAAAAGAGAAGTGATCGAGTGTGAATACATCTGTGCGTGAAGGCAATGTGCAACGTGCTCGAGTTGGAAAATGACCTCAGCTTGAAAAAGCTTTGGTTTTATGGTTTGGACAAGTTAGGGCACGAAGGGGAGTTGTAATTGATGACGTCATTATGCACAAGGCTATGGAATTGAGGGATTCATTTGGCATATGCGACACTCAGTTCAAACTTTCTTATGGGTGGTTGCAAAATTTCAAAACTCGCCATGGAATTAAGTGTTATTATTTGCATGGAGAAAGTGAAGATGCAAATGAGGTTGGAGTTGCATTAGCCTTGGCAAAGATCCCATTCATATTGAAGAATATGATCCAAAAGACATTTTCAATTCCAATGAAACATGTTTGTATTACAAAGCCTCTCCTAGCAAAACTTTGAAGATTGGAAAGGCAAAAGTATAAGAAGAATAAGAACATTATGACATGGTAGCTTTGCACTAACATCTCAAAGAATAAGCGATTGAAGCTTGTTTTTATTCACAAATCAATGCGTCCCAGATGCTTTCCTCAGAAGTTTGATCCAAATGGTATACTATATTATTATTCTAACAATTCAGCCCGGATGAATGGTGATGTTTATACACATTGGGTGAGGAGCGCGAACCAGAGAATGGCATTGGAAGATAGAAAGATTTGCATTATTATGTATAATGCAAGAAGCCATGATATTCATGGTGAGGTCAAGAAAGTTAAATATGAGTTTAATGCTTTTTTACTCTTCCATATCACTATCTTGTTACTTCCATCAAATGTGACGTCAATTGTTCACGCTTTGATCCAAGGAGTGATTGCAGCATTCAAAATGTGCTATAAGTGCAAGCTTGTTGCCTGGAATATGTAACAAATTGATAACTCAGATGAAGATTTGAAGAAACTTAATGTTGATATATTTCAAGCAATGTTATGGTGTGTGGTGGCAGGGCATGAATTAGATGATCGAACCATTAGAGATTGTTGAAGAAAGTCCGTCATATAAACTGCAGAATGGAATGCAGATATCAACAATTTTGATGAACGTATGAAGTCCAAAATAGAAAACGTAGCTTTGAAATTGGGCAATCTCATCGCCGCATTGAATTTGGATTTGAATGTTGAAGTCAAGCCTATAAAAAAAATTAGCCCTTTGGAGTACATAAACATTTTAGGTGAAGATGATTTTTGAGGTGAAGATGATTCTACTGAGGAGCTCGTGCAATTAGTGCAAGATGGCGAAGAGATACTTGATTCCATGGAAGAAGACTCAATTTTTGTTGATAGCAATGATGATGAGTATAAAGTAGTGAAGCTTAGCAAGGCACAAAAATATGCTGAGTATCTTTTGAATTTTATGGCTAGCCAAAGTTCTCAGATTTTCAACAACTCAAGAGTTGTTAGGAATGGAAACAAACCATGACAAACTCATTAGAATTGGTGTTGGACATTTAACATCACCGAAACAATGTGACATTAGAAACTTCATTGTTTCTAATGAGAGTATTCTACCGGATCTCAATGACACATTATGATGTGTTCTTGTTGTTCATTCACAGTTTTGAATTACATTTTACATTCAAAAACTTTGAAACTTTCCATTTGTTATTTTTTTTTTTTACATTGTAATTTTATTTTGATATTTTAACTATTTTTTTGATAATATCACATTATGCACAAATCTTCAAAATATAACATTATCAAAAATGTACACCTTGTTTATGGTGATGGTGAAACGGAGGATGTGATATTATCAAGATTAGAGTGTAATACAGTATGAAACTCACCAAATTTTGAAATTGGATATTAGACCTAACCCTAGTTATGGTACATTTGTGTGTGTACGCTCTCATTTCTCTGTGTACGGGCTATGTTGTGATACATTCGTGCGTGTGTGTACACTTTGTCTATGGACTGGGTGTGTTATGATACATGTGTGTGTGCGTTCTCGTTTCTATGTGGACGGACTATGTTGTGATACATTCGTGCGTGTGTGTACACTCTCGTTTGTCTATGGACTGGGTGTGTTATGATACATGTGTGTGCGTTCTCGTTTCTATGTGGACGGACTCTGTAGTGATACATTTGTATGTGTACTAGTTTGTCTATGGACGGGTTATGTTGTGATACATTTTTACGTGTACGTTCTGGTTTTCCATATGTATGTGATATGCCATATCAGCGAAATAGGTTATATCACGATACATATTTGCAAAACACTATTCATTTTAGTTTTGAGGTGAACCTATCGAAAATGTTGGATTCCACGGACTATTAAATTTGTTAACCTCGTGACATGTTGACAAGGAGATGACAATTTCGTTTTTTGAACCGAATGCGAACTTATACATTACTTGTTACAAACTCACCACATTTCACATTCTACTTACCATTACCGTGCTGCTGTACGTGAGGACTACGACTATTCTCACACTTGAGCGACCTTGCAACTTGGCTCTGAGCAGTGTGTGGAAGCGGGATCATCGCCTGACATTTCCCATCTCTAGATATTTCGCGTGGAACAGAGTGGTTTGTTTCTCGCACATTCTGTATTGAAGAATTAAATATTTGGGTGGAAGAACCTAGGTGAATCCAATACGCAGTTACTTTGTACCATGAAAAAACTTACATATTATTTCTAGATTCATATTAAATTACCCTTGTTTTGATGCGGTGGATGATCAAAGGGCAGATACTGTCTTGAGATAAAAACAATATCCAGTCTTTGTAGCAGAGGTAGTACTGTTGTACTGGACTTCGACACAATCAGGATAACTATGCAGACGCAGGAGATCTAGGACAAAATTGCTCCAAACAACCTGGTTTCACAGAATCTCATTACTGGACGTCCAGTGAACAAATAGGAAGCATACTCTTATGCAACGAGAAGATTCACCTTCTCGACTCCAGGCTACGGGGCATTCATGACTCGCAAAGAGGCAGTAAGATGCTCGTGGGCCAGAACAGTCAACTGCCTTTGCCGAAGACACATCTGAACGCCATGCTACAAAGGCTACGCCGACACTGTTCCTTGCAAGTGACTAAGTCATGAGAAAAGACTATTAATTTTAATGAGCAGTCTCCAGGAAACCAGGAAGGTTCCTTCCAGGTCGCACGACTTTCAAACGCCGTGTGACACAGCATGATTCATCTTACCAGTCAACCTACTGCTAAAACGACAGCAAGAACTTCTTGAAACATTTTGTCGGCAGCACATTACACAATCAACCGATTAGACAGATGGAGATGAAGTAGGAAAGTACAGTCAATCATGAGCCGGGCTTTTGAGACAATTATACTGATGCAATATGACCTTGTGATACGCACACAGCCTTGGCGGCTTGATGAAGTATTACAGAACTACGATCTACTCACATATTGCACAACTTGCCAAGGAACTTGAGCTCTAGGAGATGAGGCATGGAGTTAACTGTCGCTCAATCTCAATACCGATCAATTCCCCAAGTGATCTCTGCTCGACGTAGAGATAACCCTATCTATGTTACAAAGGATCCTTGTTGCCCTAAAAAACTTATCCGCCTGACACCCTTTTAACAAATATAAAACTCAAATTTACACGTCATGAAAAGATATCTCTATCTTGCAGAAGGTAAAAATCAGGGGACCCGGTGATACCCACCTGATAAAGACAGTAAAATATACCGAGGAACATAACAAACACCAGGGTCAATCTCGCTGGACTAAGCCCATCATTGAACCACAAAAATGCTTCTCCCATTTCCTCCTTCGAATCCGGGTCTAACTCTTTGAGCGACAGATTCAACTGCATTGTCGGACTTGCCAAGAGTCCGAAAAGTATACCCACGAGAATTGCTCCAAGATGAGTCCTACAAAAAGCAAATATATATATATTAAGCACGACCACATGATGAATTAAAAGACCGTCCAAACAAAAGAAGTGTGAAAAGAATCTGAACATGAACAACATAGGAGCTTCTGTTCTGTGATTTAAGATCCGAATATCTCTTCAATTCCTCAAAACAAGGGTGTTCAATGAATAGATTCTCAACGGACTCCATGATTCTAGTTTGAAGATCTTACCAATCATCAACAGGAAGAGAGTTCCAAAGTGCGACATTGAGTGCACTCAATATAATCACCTTCCGAATCATATCATCTGCAATTTCCTTTCCGATTGTTTCTCGGTTCTTCAGAAGATATACCAACCATGTACCTACAAGCGCATAGATTGGGCCCTGCAGAATACAAAATGACAAAATTGTCACGTTGCCTTCAGATGGACCACAGAAAGGCATGCTCGTTAATGCTTTCGAGTGCACGAGGGATTGATTATCGCATCAGCTGGAACACCAATCGAGCATGGTGTGTTTTAGTTCTAAGAATGACGCAAGTTTTTGAGCGAAGTATAGGAAAAGAGCACTCAAGTTAACTTTACTTACAGTTCCGCCGACTGTCCACTCAGTAGTATGGTAGAAACTCATCAAATCCCCAAAAATTCCTCCCAAGAAGTATATCATGGCAAATCCAAGAGTACCATAGGCGCTTTCGACTGCAGGTCCAAAAGAAAGGAGAGCCCAAGAGCCAAGACCAACGTGCAGCAGACTCGCATGCTGCAAAACGGAAACAAGCCTGTTGAAGTTCTCCACAGCAATATAACAAGAAAACTGTAAACTAATTTATTCCATTTAAGCACAGATGTAGAACAACGACAAGTTAGAGGACGTTACAGCATTCGTAGGGTTTGCAGCAACCGAGCCTGCTAAATTGTAAGAGTCTCACCAGAAACATGGGAGTTATTAATCTCCACCACTGACCAGCCACAATGAGATCGTTAACCTTCGCTCCATACACGAAAGGTAGAGAAGAATCGGTAATGCCGAAGGCTTCATGCGGGCTGGCCAAGCCGAATAGATACACAGCAATGTTGATAGCCACTAACACATTGCTGTCATGTTCAAAGCCATACCCCGAGTATTAGATTGAACTAAACAAAAAGAATGTGCCACCTATCCTAAACCGATCTGTGAAAAGCTGGAAAACTAACAACAAGTCTTTACTAATCTCCTTGGATTCATTCGAATGCGCGAAAGTAGAGATAAAGATGTAACGGACTTTCCAAAATACTACCAAAAATTCAGTCACGAAGAGACGATCGAAGAAAACATGTGACATCAAAGCATAGTTCAAGATGAAGATCTTACATGAGATCTGAACTAGTGACTTGTTCCTCATCCAGTTCCCAGTCTGACAAGTCCAACTCGTTCCCATCTTCATCGACACGCGTAGTTGCCTCGACTTTGAGGTCACCCTTGAACTTTACGTCCGAGCTTCTGGCTGAGGCTTTGTACTTGTCGTACTCCTCTTTGGCTTCTAACAAAGTCTTCAAAAACAGCTCTTCTTCTGTCAGGTCCTCAGGCTTCTCAGGCTTCTCAAGTTCTGTTTTAACTTCGTCGATCACAGGGTCTATGTTGCAGCCGAAAGTGGAGTCAAGATGAGCAAGTCGTCACGTGGTCTAGGCTTTAATTCGAAAAGACGTGTTGAAAAATAAATCCGCTCCAAGTAAGTGAAAAAGCTAAGCCTGAGAGTGAACCATGCATTCATGGACACGATTCCCTCAAGCAAAAGAATTAACGTAGCCTTAGATCTTACACATCTAGACTTAAAGCTTCGAACTGTGCCTGAGAAAAAAAAAATATGTACCTGGCTTTTTCGGATTGAGTTTCTCGAAGTAGGCATCCAACGCCTTCAGTCCTTGCGCATCCTTTCCGTTCGACGTTGCTCCACCATCAGAAACCCTCTGTGCTACTTCTGGAGGAGCTAAAACTGATACAGCCGATACTGAGCTGGATGTGGATACAGGAGAATTAGATAGTTCTATACCGCCGGTAGAACTTCCTTTCAATTTGTTGAAATACGCGTCCAGAGCACTGAGCCCGTTTTTTATGGCTAAGCCTTGCTCTACGGCATCAGATACTGTACTGTCGGGACTAACTATTTTCTGTTGCTCTTCGGCATTTGACGAAGTAGTTGTTGAGGCCGATTCGTGATCAGAGGAGTCGCACCGAATAGTCAGGAACGACTTTTTCTCCTCCCTAATTAGGTTATATTTTCTAAAGCCCAACTGAAAATTTCTAGTGGCATTACTTTGTCTTAAACGGTACTGCTGAAACCCGAAACAATTAAGACTTGAATAAGGTTTTATATTAGCACGAAACTGACAAGCACCTAAACTGAGGTCTGCATTGACGGCTCTACTTCCAGCGACATTCTCAGCGAAATTGGAGAAATTCGTTCTAGACGCTTCAACGTTTACACCACCAAATGGACAAGGCCTGTAGGCCTGAAACGAGCAAGGCGACTGCAAGATTTGGACTCCTCTCATGGTCAATGAGCTGCGACGCGTGCCTGCAGTTCAACACAAAATAAAGAACTGATGATTTGATCACTCCAAAAATTTGAAGCTCCAATAACCAACACTCTTCACACACTCGCACTCCGCAATAGTTGCCAGCGTCGATCGGCAAAAACATATCGTGGAGGATCTAAAGATCAGAGAATCCAACTCGAAGAAAAAGAAGAGCTGTAAAGCATGCGGACCAAACACTCAAGTCAACAAGACAGAACTCAGTGATGTCGTACACTTTTGAGCAAGCAAAATGCAAGATCTTCACAATTTCTGACTAGACTAGTCTCTAGAAAATTCCATCTCGACATTCTATGAGCGGTTCGGATTCAGCCTTCTTACGGGAATTTCTCGATACATTTATTACCGTGTAGTTTCAGTTCCGAAGGGAAAGTATAAACATATGGATGAGCTGGAGAGACTCAAGCGCAATATATATATTCACCGGATTGATATGCGACTAAAATTCTTCGGTCTCACACAAATTTTTTAGCCATGCCGGCGTAACCACGAATCGAATTAAACCAATTGGGTTTTTCGAATATCGACCGCTGTGAGGACTCCAAGCACGACACAAATTCAAATTGGCACAAAGAACGTGGCACCGACTCACAGCTCTCGGAATCCGAAACAAAACCAAAGGCGCAGCGATAGTTTCGTTCCTACACACTGCATCGAAATAGAAGGCCTACCAAACGCTGACATTACGAATGGCAAGCAATGAAGAAGAGGCAAACAGCAGCTCAGGGTGAGAATTCTCACGTTCGCACAAATCTATATTTTCCAGCTCGCGTGATCAAACCGAAGAAGCCTCGACACAGCCAGACATGTGCACTTCATCGAAGCGTGAGCCAGAAACAAGGCCGACGACGGCAGACACCACGACTGCCACTGATCCGACGCACCACCACCGCCTGCTCGCGTTCTTGCTCTTGCTCTTGCTCTGGCGCCGACAGGAGCATCCCTGAGGCTTCCCCTTCAGCTCCGGTCTCAGAGTCCGTGGAGGCCAGCGGAAGCGCCTGGACATGCGCCGGGTCCGATTATTGCCAAAGCGCCGAGCGCTGCGATGCGATGGCCGTGGGGCTGTCCAGCGCTGTCTCGGGCTCTGAGCTTTGCACCACCCGCCCAGGAATGGGATAGATCAGCAGCAGCAGCAGCGCAACGCAGTAACTGCAACCTGCGCTCGCAGTCCCTTCCGGATCTCAGCGGTCGGACCTCTCTCATCCGACGGCTCTCGGGCCTGGCCGCCTGAGATCTTCCCCGGTGACTGCCTACAGCCCGCCCTCCTGACCCGGGACCGGCTCTCACGGCTGGACTCTGATTTGGCCCTCCGTGATTGGGTTTCTGGATTCTAGAGCTCGTCCACGGTGTCAGATAAAGTCCTTGTCAGCAGCCGTCAGCGTCAGCGTCAGCAACGTAATGACCATTTCTCGGGACGGACTCAGACCTTCGACGGTGTCATCACCTTCCATGGAATCCACTGTCCGTCAGTCACATATCGCATCTCTTTGGAATGTTCTCGGGACATTCCGTGTTCGCAGATGTCTCCGCTATCTTGGTGAAAGTTACGTGCTTTATGCTGATGCCTGAGTCTATTCCACCCTCTATGTGTAGATTTTCTCTTCACTTGTTTCTCCCGTATATACATTAAACATGTATTTTGTAAGAGATCGTCCATGCATAATCTAGACTAAGTGCGTTACTGTCAAACAGATAGCAAGTCAACTATCTAAACATTTTATAAACTGTCAAGAAGTTGGATCCTAATGAAGAGAAATCCGACGTTCGCAAGAAACTAGACTGTAGGTTTAGGCAGACTAGCGACCATATTTCGATTTGCGTCGACTTTAAGATGCTGAATTACTCTATGTTGATATAAGCATTATCAATTTGGAAAGGTAGTTGAACGTTTAAACCAACTACAAGAGTGTGTAGTAAAAATGACCTAAACTACACAATTGATAACCTGGTTAAGCGATGATTGTAACTATCAATCGGCATATGTGAAATCATTGAACATAAGATATTTGAGAAAATGTGGAAGAAAATGAACAATTCTGTCTAAAACAAGTATAGGTGGAAAAAGTTTAACGAATCAATCGTTCATAAATTCCAAAAAATAATAAATACCTTTTTTGGAATATATATATATATATATATATATGTCAACTGACATATGTGAAAAATATCAATATCAGATACTGGAAATATCAATAATCTTTGGAAAAAGTTGAACGAATCAGTTGGATAAACTACTCAAATGCAATAAGTTGAATTTCATAGATTACATTTTCATAGTATTGTACAAAAGATAACTAACCATATATAGACATACAAACATCAACTATTATACACAAATGTCCCAAATTAAATAATTCATAACCAATAAACATGACCCATAAGATTTACTTCGTTCCAATATTAATAAAAAAATATATAGACACGACTTGAACAACTAATGTTACATCATTCAATATTATTCTGCTCATATTTCAGGTATAATGATGACTAGTATTTTTGGCAAGGCAATAAAAATAAATATATAGATGAATTTGGATGAATTTGTTCACAAATTGTAGCCAAGATCGGCCGATACGCAAGGTCAAAGAGCTCTTTACTCCGTGTAGATTTAAATTAAAAACACAGATGGAAAAAAAAATTTCTTATAGGAATAATCTTAGGCTACAATATCCTTTGCTCATACAAATTGTGAAATGAAATTGTAGATTGGAGAGTTTTTAATATTCTTTGCTGCAAATAAGACTTGCCTTGAAACAATTTGATACTTGTGAAGCCATCTCGGTGTCATCTATAAGCAATATGATATGAGTTATGAATGAAAATACTTTGCTATAAACTTGCAGATCATGCAAGTATATAAGAAAATCATCATAATCAGAAAATAAAGTGAATAGTTAGATTAACATTTTTTTTTCTCAAGTTTTGATGATTTTATACAATTTCATAATCAACTTAAATGGCTATTTTTCAATAAAAAAAAATAAATGATTGCTCAAAATAATAATGGTGAATCTTTAAAAAATCTAATATATGAACATGATACTTTGTGATTTATTGGATTTCTAAATTTAGTAATTAATATTGTAAGGATTTAAATTTTATATTTTATAATTACTATAATTTTACACTTAATTTTTGTATCAATTAATTAATTTTGAAGAAATTGCTACAACTCATTTTATAGGCCAAAAAAATTGTCAACACACAAATATTTTAGTTCTATTTTCTGTTATTAAATTTATTTTGATTATTAAAATATATATAATTTTTGTAATAAACACTCAAGACACTATTAAATCATCAAGTAAAAGTAAAAACATAGTTAGATATAATTATAAAAAATCTTTAACTTTTAAATTTCAAATCATAGATCAATAATGTATCATAGATGTTGATTTTTTTTGTAAAATCACATAAATAATTATCATGTATGAAAATTTTATAAAAATATATTGAAATTAATTATTGATTTGAGATATTATTTTTAATATATTAAATTTGAACTAAAATAACATTATGAACATATATAATTTAAGACTCACATAAAAAATTTGCTCATTATATCAACAGTTTAAATTTATGTATTTATAAGAATCGGGATTTGAATCAATGAGCAATTTATCAATATATGTCTGAATTTTATTTTTGAGTATATTGTAAATTTTATTTTATTGAAATAAATGTAATTTACATAGTTTTTACAAAAAAAATAAATGAAAATTAGATAATTCATTGCAATTTTTCTTCCAAAAAACCATTATTTAACACCATCTAAATAATGAAAAAAAAATTAAAATTAAAAGTTTATCATGAAATTAAAAATCATATTGAGGTTTTATTTATTGATTATTTTTATGTATGTTTAATTGAAAGAGGTGAAAGTAAAAAAGCATTGAATTTTTTTATGCTTGATTGTAAAGAAGAAAATATCAACCCATTCCACAAGTTTGAAGTTTGAAAAAATGATTGATTTAAATTGGAGACTTCATTATCTGGAAGAAAATTTTGAAATAATAATTATTTGCTTGAGATCTTGAAATGATATTCTTTGATCTTCATAAAAATTTATTACCATCTCAAGTTTTAAATAAAAAATTCAAATTTATATATTTATTTCTAGAAAAAACTTAGAATATCCACCGAGTGCAGATCCAAGAAGTGAAGAATTTAATTCTGGAGAATGTAAAAGTTACACCACCTGAATTAATGAGAAGTGTAAAGATTTCACCAAATAATATTTTACACTATGATAGTTTCAATTAACAAGGTGATGATACCAAATAGTTCAAACAAGTTGGATTGGACATTGCTTCTAATGTTTCAAAGTTGTACTTCTTAAATAGAAAATATTGTAAAATTTTAATGAAGAGTTTCACCGTATGACTCAAATATTTCACTTGAGTCATTTGATCTTCATAAAAAATAATTGACTCTTCCTATTCTCAGTGTGTTATAAATGAAGGGAAGGATGAACAGCCAAAACATACAAGTCCAAATAGTGTAATAGTACACGAGTAACTTGTCTTGTATAGGTTATACCAGAGTCTATACAAGAACTAAAAGACTTAGTAGTACTATGGCCTCTTGTATAGTGCAAGTAGTGTAATAAATGTTATAGATAGCAATCAAAAGTTGAGTAGATTCTTTTTTTGGGTGGAAATATAAAATGTACACGCCATTGTACACATCACATAGTCGTGACACTCAAAGTTTGAATAAAATTTCGTGTCATTCTTCAGCACTGAAATAGTGGATTGCAAAATATACACGAATCGTACGGGTGTAAGTCGAGAGTCCGAAGAGGACACGTGGAGGTGTGATGAAAGTTGCTCCAGAGCAAATTCCTGACAGCGTAACTGGTGGTGGACATCATGGTGTAGATGAGGCCCGATTTTCCTGCTCTGCTTTCCCTGACCTCACATGCACCCACGAGCTACTGTATTTACTCGCACGGTGCTGCTGTATTCTACCTGTTGTTCCTACCATCGATGAGCCTCGAACTTTGACAGTTGTGTGACGAGATTATAAAAGACAGTTGCGTTACGCCAACTCAACTACGCCCGCAATTCAAGTTCAGGGGCAGTACTGTTCTCAGTTCGACCCGGTAAAATTGTGTTCCGAGTTCCCTCGACGCTTTACGAAATTCTGGTCGTTTTGGAAGTTGTGTCTGGCTGCACGGAACATATCTAAATTTGGACTGCATGATGTTCTACGTGCGATTCCATGATGGAACTGTCATGCGATTTAACTGGACTTTCATTTTAAGTCTTCTTCCGTCCGAGGAAAGTCAGCCATATATTATGGCTTGCCACGATAATCTGCACTACCTTTTGCGTGCACTTGTCGATCCTAATTCAGTACAACAAAACCTCCCTCTTTTCCACCGAGGGGCGTTAGGAACCTCGGACTGCATCGCCTCTGCCATGCGTAGATAACAACAATTACGGGCGGATGCAAGACATTGACGGCCAAAACGCATAGGACTCACAAGTCCGTCACAAACTATAGTAGAAAAAAACCCAAACGTGTACAGGAATTGCAAGCGAGACGGGAATGATGAGAATGTATGAATGTAGCGTAATATGCCGGCATTCTTATTGCTTATCCATGGAAACAAGTACACGTTCAGCTATAATGTGAGATTTCAGGAAGGCATCGACTCTTGACCACCTTAGTAATCATCGCCTTCGTCGCCTTCGTCTCCCTCGGCTGACTCGGCACCGACTTCTTCGTAATCCTTCTCAAGAGCGGCGAGATCCTCGCGGGCCTCAGAGAACTCACCCTCCTCCATACCTTCACCGACGTACCAGTGAACGAATGCACGCTTGGCATACATGAGGTCGAACTTGTGATCGATTCTGGAAAATACTTCCGCAACACTTGTTGAGTTCGAGATCATGCACACTGCTCTCTGAACCTTGGCAAGATCACCCCCGGGCACGACTGTTGGTGGTTGGTAGTTAATACCGCACTTGAATCCAGTAGGGCACCAATCCACAAACTGAATAGTCCTCTTCGTCTTGATAGTGGCAACTGCGGCATTCACATCCTTCGGCACAACATCACCTCTGTACATTAGACAGCAGGCCATGTATTTTCCGTGTCGAGGGTCGCATTTGGCCATCATGGAAGATGGCTCAAATGCGCTGTTCGTGATCTCCGCGACAGAAAGCTGTTCGTGGTAAGCCTTCTCAGCTGAGATTACAGGCGCATAGGACGAGAGCATGAAGTGGATTCGGGGGTACGGCACCAAGTTGGTCTGAAATTCAGTAACGTCGACATTAAGGGCCCCGTCGAAGCGAAGGGACGCTGTCAAGGAGGAAATAACCTGAGATACAAGCCTGTTCAGGTTTGTGTAGGTAGGGCGCTCAATGTCGAGTGAGCGCCTGCAAATGTCGTAGATCGCCTCGTTATCGAGAAGAACAGCAACATCTGTGTGCTCGAGAAGAGAGTGGGTAGATAAGACACTGTTGTATGGCTCGACAACAGAAGTCGAGACCTGAGGAGAAGGATATACGGTAAAACCGAGCTTCGACTTCTTCCCATAGTCGACAGACAGTCTTTCCAGAAGGAGGGATCCCAAACCAGATCCAGTTCCTCCTCCGACAGCGTTGAAAACCAGGAAACCTTGCAGACCGGTGCAGTTGTCTGCCAGCTTCCGGATCCGGTCGAGGCAGAGATCCACGATCTCTTTCCCAACTGCACACAGCGAGAAAGAGCACCTTCAGTATATTACGCCTGGCGACTATTTCGCAACCGAAACAAGTTACCACGAAGTCAACGTGAGTCTCACTGTATCAACTCTAGTCAACATTGACAAGGTGGCAGCTATGCGAAAACTCCGACTTACTGGTGTAGTGACCACGGGCGAAATTGTTCGCCGCGTCCTCCTTTCCGCTGATCAGCTGCTCGGGGTGGAACAACTGACGATAGGTACCAGTCCGAACTTCATCGATGACAGTAGGTTCCAGGTCGAGGAAGACCGCACGAGGAACGTGCTTCCCGGCTCCCGTCTCACTGAAAAACGTATTGAAGGCGTCGTCACCTCCACCCACCGTCTTGTCACTGGGCATGTGACCATCAGGCTGCAATGAACGCACGAATTTCTCCTCAGCATTTCAGCGTTTCAGCATTTGTAAACGCCCGAAGCACAGACAACCATTCCTTGGAGGCTACGTTGACAAAAAGCAGAGAAGACCCGAATGCTGGAGCACCCGTGACACAAGATAAGCTAACGCATTCTCCTCCGAGCACCAGAGGGCCGCGTTCACACTGACTGAAAGTTTAAGCGATCGAGCAGATCTATCTGGTTGTGCGACGGGTTCTTACCTGGATGCCATGCTCGAGGCAGTACAACTCCCAGCAGGCATTTCCAACCTGGATGCCGGCCTGTCCAATGTGGATCGAAATGCACTCTCTCATTTTCGCTAACAATTGACAGCTCCAAATATGACTGTATTGATCGAGAAAGGATCGGCAGAAGAGAAGGGAAACCTTCGAGAAGACGTTTGCAAAGACGCCTCCAAGAAGTGAGAATGTGAGGCGTCAATGTGCGACATTGGCAATATAAGGTCTCCGAGCTCCGGCTCTAGGGCGGCCACTGGGGGCCGGGGGCCGGCCTTCATTGGCGGGACCGCAATGAGAAGTCCGGCCCCTCCCGCCGGCCCGCCAGTTCGCCCGTCGCCGGGCGCACTCTTTGAACGCTCCCGGCGCCACCGCCGGCTGCCACCTCACCTGACCGTGACAGGGCCCACCGTACTCCCCGGCAGCATGGCTCGTTACAAATTCAATTTCCAAATCTTCTCTTTGCCAATGGCGACAACCGTTGCCACTCGCTTGGACTCTTTCGGAGAGCGCGTCCGGCGTTTGTGTCTTGGTACCATATTTGAAATTTGTCCTGTTCTCCATTTGTTACTGTCGATTTGGGGATTTCTATACACAAGTGAATGCGAATTCTTTTGTCTGTGGATAGAGAAGTAAAAAATTCGAGATTCAGTTGATGGTGCCTTCTAATTTATCAAGTTAATATTTCAAGACATTTCAAACCGACTAAAACTTTTATTCATACATTGAATAATGTGTTCATATTTCATAATTGAGTTTTAGTTTTGTATTATACAAATTCGAAACCAGCCACAGAAAGTTACACACAGTAGAGATTGACATGGGGTCTCATGCTAGAGACTAGACTACGTTCATTCTTCCAAACGGGTGTACACTTATCGATGGGATGAAACTCGAAGCTTCTACTAGTAGGTTGGCGGAGTATGAGATTTACAAACATAAATTATTATATTATAGCAAGCTGTTTGCTCACACCTAATACATAATGAGTTTTGTTTGCTCACACCTAATACATAATTCGTCAGTAAACTAGAAATATCCAATATGGATGATTCTAGTTTTATTCACAGTCAATTTTGTACTTAAAGGTACAAATCCAAGTAGTTGGGGTAACTGATTAGTGTAGTATACACTGATCGGGTGGGGAGAAAAGTCTCTGAAGGATCACTGCACAACAATCAAAGATCGAAGTAAAGATATTTGAGAATTCTGATAACATATTTTGGATGAAGAATTTGAGCCAAAATATCCTCCTCAAATGCCATCTTTTCAGAATGTAATAGGGAAGGTTCCCAAACAAGCATGCTTTGTTTTTCATGCAGCTCGCATTGTGTTGCTTGTGATCATCGACTGAAATTATGCATTAACAAAAGAATGTATACTGCGAAGTCTCGTTGAATTCACTCTGTATCTCGAGCTACAAATGCAAATTATTTCGAACATCTATACATACTTCAACTGCTTTAAAATATTTCACCTGCGATTTTTGCTTTTTTGGTATGCTGATTTTTTCATCCATTATTTTCAAAATGTTACCGCTATAAGTGTGATTATCATGTTATGTCAACTTTAACTAAATGATTACCATTTTTCTACTTCCCGCGGATGAGCTTTTCAAAGTGTATGTATAAAGTTCGAACATCTTAAAAATGTGATGAAATATATCGATATATGTTGTCGTATTGGATCAAGGATGTCACTGAGAGTGTAGACAATAAAAGTTAGTTTGGTAAAAAAATGACCTACAAAATTGAGATTTTGAAATATACTCATTGATTGTATTGTCGCAAATAAATTCCAAGTGTCTTGGGACATGCACTTTGATAAGATGGAACTGGTTGGACTGCTTCCCGCGTGCTGTGAAATGATTCGAAGGCCTGCGAAGTGTAGAACAAGCACAAGTGATTTATGTGGTATTTAGTACAGTAAGTCTATTGTAATCCACTTCGCTGCGCTTAGATGAAAGTGCTGACAGGGAAGACGGAACATCGACCTTGACATGTCTTATCAAGACGTGCAGTCCGTGCACACTGCTTCCAAATGGTAGATGCACGACATGTTGTAAAGACAAATCATACTGAAATAACAATCTACGCCTGTACAGTATACAATACAATGCACACACATTCTTCTAAAGGTCAAAAGGAACCAATTTCATGACATAATTTGAATTAAAATAAACGTTAAAAACTCAAAGGTTTAATTTAAGCAATTAAATATTACTTTGTATATTTTTATGAGTTGAGAATTTTTTTTACAGTAAAAATTATTAAAAAATAAACGATGAGAAATAATTTTTAGTTACTAACAAAAAATTCAAAGAAGAAAGAGCTTTTTAATCTTTTGGTGTGTATATTTTGAAGTTGATCATGTTGAGAGTTACCTCAGGTTTTTCGTTGGCTCAAAATAGCTTGATTGCGGTTAGTGAAGTTGGGTGTAATAGATCTGACGAAAGCTTTCCATGACATTTTTTAATGAAGAGGAAAATTATCAAGAGATGAATTTTGTGAAAACTAACAAACAACTAAAATTAAAAATTTCCCATTTTTTATTTTTTATCTTTGAAATCTAAAATATCATGACTTTCCCACCTT
Source organism: Marchantia polymorpha subsp. ruderalis (assembly GCA_037833965.1). Lineage (NCBI taxonomy): Eukaryota > Viridiplantae > Streptophyta > Marchantiopsida > Marchantiales > Marchantiaceae > Marchantia > Marchantia polymorpha. Next base: position 25,615,476 of record AP031351.1, on the reverse strand, counting down.
ACCAAGATCAATATATGATCGATCATCTTAGTTTCATGCTCAATAGCGTGATATGTATTACCCGCCTTTTTGGTGCATTACACCATCTTCACGGTAGGCTTATTTCGAGCTCTTCCGTTTCACGTCGCATACCTGCAAGCGGTATTTTCCTTATCTATAAAATGTTAATGGATTGTGACTAAATATTTTTCCTTTGTAAACTTAATCTGAAATTAGTCTTTTAGAGCACGAAAATTATTACCAAGCGGGGTAAGCGCGAGATAATATCAGTTCATCGCTGGTCAGCAAGTATGATGGTCTTAATGATGATTTTGCATATTTTTCGTGTTCATTTGACAGGAGGTTTTAAAAAACCTCGGGAATTAACTTGGGCTACTAGTGTTATTTTAGCAGTTTTAACTGTATCTTTCGGTATTACAGGTTATTCTTTACCGTGGATCAAATTGGTTATTGGGCAGTTAAAATTGTAACATCTAAATCTAAAACACGAATTCGTAAAGCTATTCATCTTCGGCGCAAGAGCGCTTGATGAGGTGTGATTTAATATGTACTTGAAAAATTTTCAACATATTTTGAATGTATCATTAATATGAAACTTGGAATTCCCTTCTTCCAAGCACAGAGGAGAAGTAATTTGTACCTACTGTACTTTCCTTTTCGTTTCCCAGTACTCGGAACTAGCGATGCTACGGAGGACGGCGAGCGAAGGTTGGCGAAGTTACGAACCCTGCAGCGTTCTCGAAGGCGCAGCTGGAGGCCAGGTCAGTCTTGCGGCTGCCTCTAAACCCTTGGGGTTGTACTGAGCTCCTGCGAAGTAGTAGTAGTAGTACAGGATGCGGCAAGGAACTTTTCGCTGAAGGAGTTGCGCTGCGCTGCTCTTCCTGTGCGCTCGATCGCTCGTGGAAGCCTTGAAATGAGGTAGTTTTTGTCGTCGTGCAGCGCTCGCTTCTCTTGCTACATGGACGAGAATTTGAATTTTTCTGCTGCCCTGCGCATCTCTCTGCGAACGAGTTTAAATCGAGGGCTTTGGATTTCGCGTCAGTCTTGGTTTGATTTCGATGTCTGACGGAAGCGATGTCGGTTTTTTCCAGAGAACGACTCGCGTCAGGTTCCGGACGCGTGAGTGTGTGTGTCGTAGAGTTGTTTGGTTCCGTGGTTGCGTTCAAGCTGCGGTCGCTGTATGGCGAAGGTCCGATTCTGCACGGCGAATTGCGTGGAGATGGTCGATGGAGTGATTTGATGCTAGTTTAGCCCCTGGCTCCTGAGTCGGTCGAGGGCTGCCGAAGATGGTAATTCACGCAGGAGATGATTCGGAGGAGGAGGATGATGATGAAGATATCGCAATGGAAGAGGGATTCCAGGGTCATCTCGATGCTTTGAAGCGAGCATGCCTGCTAAACATTGGGCAGGATAGTTTTCTGACCACCGGAGCTGGGTCTCTTCCTGATACCGCTTCTACTCTAGAAGAAGATGATGAGGAGCTGTTCGAATCCATCCAGAAGAAATATTTTTTGGGCTCCCTGGACAAGGTTTCGATTCCGCAAGGGAGACCCTCAAGCAACAGTGATGACGAGGACGAGGAGCAGGACGATGAAGAAATCTTGCGGTCTGTGGAAAAGCTTTACAGTGTAACTGAACTTTCGAGACAAATAAGTAATGAAGTTGATGAGAATGCAGTTTTTTTGGAGGTTCGAATTGATTCTCCAGGTATAAATTCTCGCTAGTTCTAAAAAGCATGCTCTTTGCGTCTCTCTTTTCTCTTTGAATTTCCAAATTTCAGTTGACTTCATGAGAAAGGAGAAATAGAAGCACAGTGTGTCTTGAGTCAATTTTGGGTTCAGAGCCTAGTTTCGGAGTCTGAATTCCGAGAACCGTCACGATGAGTCAAAGTCTCAACGTCCATACCAAATTGTCAGTCAATCTGTAACTTGATAATTTTCGAGATGAAAGAGATTCAAATCCGTAAGAAAGTCGTTTCTACAGTCCATGCAGGGAGTGAAGCACCAGATGAGAGCAGCAGCCGACCCGAAGACTCTGATAAGGATGTCACTCATCCCGTCAAGGATTTGGGGAGAGCAGTTTCGACGTTGCTGCCGTCGAACTGGAACGAGGAAGAAGATCCGGAGTTCAATCCCCCCAGTCCCAACTCGGCTGTTGTTGCCTATGATCCATACAAACACCATACAGATGAGCTTCTATGTGAAGATTATGGGAATTATGGCTCTGAAGATAAAGAGAAAATGATCGGGGAGGCATTGCAAAAAAATTTATCTTATCAGCAAAACTTGAGAAACATTCTAAATCGAATAGAGTCGAAACAGAAGCACAATGCCGAAATGCAGAGACGTGTGAGGACCCTGCTCGATTTCGAGAAGTACTGTAAGCGTAAATATGCGGTTTTCTTCACCGATCAGGCTAATCCTTCCCTGAAGCTATTTTCTGTCGGTAGAGGCGGATACCAAAGCAGGAATGATGACAAGGTTTTTTTCTTCGGCACCCAAGACCTTCAAGTTTGACAAGCACTATCTCAAGTTAGCTGAAGCCTGAACTAGGTTGTCGGTCTGATGTTTGGTTACAACCAGATCATTCATATCTTGTTTCCATAAAAGTTTCCCTCTCATCGTCAGGGCCGTGCTATTCAAGATGTTTTTCAGTCTTTCTCTGCATCTTCTGCCGGAACCGAAATTGCCTGTTGTGGCTACCAAAAGTTAATGTGCACCTCTAACCTATTCTGCACAGTATGTCTTTATTATGTTTGATTGCTGTTACACTCAGTGTCTTCTGCTCGGTTTTGAATCTGCTTTGGCAGAGTGATTACCACCCTGGCGGACCTCCAGATAATGCAGACGTCGAAGTTTACAAAATGTTAAAGCAGAAAGCAACATTTGCCTCGATGAGCAGAAGATGGCGAGCAGAAGAGCTGAGAGAGTTAGCCAAGGGCGTAAAACAACAAATCTATGAAGTCTTGGTTTGTGAAGCCATGGACGCAATAAGGTAACTTCAGCATGAATAAGCTCAGCTTTGATTGAGTTGGTAACCTATCCGAATATTTTTGGGGTTTACACTCAAGCGATGTTCTTAAACTCACTTGCTTTTAAAGACTTGTTATCGTGCAGATGACTTATATCATTTACGGAGTTTGATGTAATCCTGGGGCCTGTTTCTGACATGGTTGTTTCTACATCCGCAGCAATGGAGATATAATAGGAGACAATGCACTAGAGAACGCTCTGAGTGCAATAAGGAATAAGGAACTGACTCCTGAAGAGATGAGAAACGCCATTGCGGATGTCAACTGGAATGAGGTAGCAAGGGTGTATGTAGTAAATCGCACCCCAGAGGAATGTCGCACACGGTACAGTCCGATGCCTTTAATTAGCTCTTCCCCTGCTTCCAACCGAATGGGATTACGTTGTGATATTATTGTCTGATAGGAGATACGGAAGTGAAAAGTCAATCTCTTTGTCATAACTGGCGTCTCTGACGCCCGGTTAGATTCTAGCCCTCGTAAGTGTCCACATTCCTCACGATCTTGATTAATTATCTTACAAGTTAATTTAAGTTCACTCATGCAGTCAAGATTTGCAGCTGAAATGAGACGTGAATATGAAGACAGAAAGTAGAAAGTGAATGGAGGTTTACAAAACTAGTTCCGGTTCTCCTACCAACTTTATCTCTGGTTCTGTCAGTTTGTTATTGTGCTTTCAAGGATCCCTAATCATCTGCTAAGCAGAACTGATTTGTTATTTTAAAAGGTGGTAACTGTTCAAAGACCTTCGTGGCTTCTGTTGCTGTTTCTGCTAACATACAAGTGATTTATTTGCTGGTAAGTTCATCACCGTTCTGATTTGTTTCCTGGCAGATGGCTGAATCATGAAGATCCTCTTATAAATAAGTCTTCTTGGACCAAGACAGAAGACAAGAAGCTTCTCAGTATCGCGCAACGAAATAAGACCACCAATTGGGAGAAAATTGCTCAAGAACTGGGGACAAATAGAACTCCAGCAGAATGTCTAACACGGTATCAGAGGAGTCTAAATGCCAGCATCATGCGTAGTGTTTGGACTCCTGAAGAGGACGCCAAGTTACGTGCGGCAGTGGAGGAACTAGGTGAATCAGACTGGAGTCTTGTGGCTGCTTGCCTGGAGGGTCGAAATAACAGTCAGTGCCTGATGAGGTAATTGATCATACAAATCTATGCAGGTTCCACACTATGAATTCTTCTTGTGGACTCTTTTGGAGGGTATCTAGAGGTGTCTACAGTTGGTGACCTAACACTCAAAGTAGTTTGGTTACCGTAAGTAAACTCCAATTGTGTTTGCTTTCTGTCATACCGGTGGTCCAGGTGGTACAAAGTTCTGCACCCGAGAAAACAGAAGAAAGGAAGGTGGTCAGTCGAAGAGGATAAGCGGCTCAACTGGGCTGTGTCTTTACACGGAGCTAGAAAATGGAAGCAAATTGCAAATCATGTCCCCGGGCGCACTGATATCCAGTGTCGGGAGAGGTAAGTCAGGCCAGGGCGTAATCATCTATAAAATTGAAGTTGCAGATATGTCGAGTCAAAACTGGCTGATCGCGGTATATCACAAGCTGGCTGGTTTTGGACTGCAAAATACAGTGATTGTACTTTCAGTAATTCGACTCGCTTCACATGTTTTTTACAGGTGGTGTAACGTTTTGAACCCGGATATCAAACTTGATACTTGGACTGAAGAAGAGGACCAGACTTTGCGGGAGTCAGTTGCTCTTCACGGGCCTCATCGTTGGTCTGCGATTGCTACTGATCTGAAAGTCAGAACGGATAAACAATGTTGGCGGTGAGTATTCTCCGTCAGCTCTTACAGAGATTCATCTGGGATAAACTTGTCGTAGATAAACTGTATCAATTGGACATCTTTCCTGGCTAGTAATAACAAACTGAGAAGAACGAGTAGAGTGGTATGAATCGGGATAAAGAGTGAAAAGAGTCTTGTATGTAATAAAAGTCTCCTTGATTGATTTTGGTTTGACTCTTCTGATTGTAATCAAGAAACTCTTTACCACCTAAAGACTGTAATATATAAACAATATAATCGGTCGTGCTAATAGTCTTGACTAGGTAGCTAGAAATCTTCTCCTGAAATGTGTACCATTATATGATACAGGAGGTGGAAGATTCTTTTCCCAGAGGAACAACCTGACTATAAGAGAACTGTCTTCATTCAACGCAATGCTTTGATAGGAAACTTTCAAGGCAGAAAGAAGGAGCGTCCTAAACTGGGTCCTCAAGATTTTGTATCGAAAGCCGATACTTTTGGAGTACCCAGTAACATCGTCCGCGAGACTAAATCTAAAAGGAGAACCAGTTCGCGATCAGCTGAAGAGAGAACGACTTCGCGTTCAGCAAAGAAGAGAACCAATTCGCGGTCAGCTAAAAAGAGCTCGGTGTCAGTCCCAGCCGATGAGTGCGGACGCAACAGTTCTACTCCGACCACAGCTGCCTCCATCCAAAGGTTTTACACTATCCACTTTCTGTGATGCATTCCTTTGACTCCTTGAATGGGTTTGCAATATCGGTCACATTTTTCTTGTCAGTGATCCTCTCACGTGGGAAAATGTCTTATCTCTCAGAGGACTCTCTTTTTGCTTCATATCACCTGCTTTCAGTTTTCTCCCTCATCTACCTCAGTCAGCAGAACCGTCTTCAAGAATTCACGTGCTACTTGTTTGAAAGTACAATCTATCCTAATTATATTCACTTCTGTCTTATTTATGCAGAGATTCTGCCCATAGCAGTCAAGATCAACAAGACTCGACAAACCATGAAGGACAAGACTTGACAATTTATGGGGAACGAGGCACGATAACCTCTGAGAGTACAGTAATAGGAGCTCTGGAAGAAGTTTCTGTAAATGGAAATGATACACTTGCCGATTCCAAACTACGCCGTCTGGCCCGTATTCACAAACTGAAACTTTCCAGAGCAAATAAACTTGCCAATTCTGCCAATTTAGTCCTCCCTAGAAGTGCCCAGTCCACGAGATCGACTCCTGATAATCAAAGTGAATATGGGCAGAATGAAGTTACAGATCCCTCGTCGAGTGCCCAAGTTCAGATTGAAAAGAAGAAGGGCAGGAAGCGTTCAAGGACGGAAGGATCTGATGGTCTAGGTAACCCTTCGAAGCGACCAAGGAAAATATCAAGCAAGAGGACAAGTGACGTCCTCGAGTGTGACATTCAGTCCTCTTCACAGCTTAGTGAAGTTTCGCCCCATCTTTCGTCTGAGGAAACTGAACCATCATCTTCTGGAGGCCTTTTAGCTGTGACCGACGGGGCTGAGCAGGGAGTGACAAATGGAGGAACAGCAGAGGTCATATGCAAGAGCAAGAAACGTTCAAGAGTATCAGCATGTCCGCAACCACGCCGGGTTTCGAAACGAAGAAGACCTGACAACATGTGCTTACCTTCTAGAGATAGTGACATCCAAACTGCGGCCGAAGAACCACCGGTGGTCAGACCCGAACCCGGACCTGCTATTCTTTCTTTGGTGGACCTTGTCCATTCAATAAATGAATTTTGTAAGTACACTTTTCTTCTCAACGAGGAGCAGCACGTTCAAGCTCTTCCGGACCCTGACGTAAGTGATACTGCGGTGAGAGTAGGTGTTGAAAATATAACATCTGGATCGAGTGCCCTTGGCCCACAACTCTGCCCTGACCCCGTACAGGAGAGGTATCTTAGATTAGTACACGATCATGATACACCTTTTGTGGATACAGAATCCATTCCAGCCAACGGGCATGGTTGTAGGACAGAGAGAAGGATGGTAGCGAGTAAGCCAACCGCAGGGGGTGCATGTGATGCTCTCTGGTGCCCGAACTCTGGTGTTAACCGAATAGCTGTGCGGTCGGACGGAGAGGGCGAAACCAGGCTGATAACTCACGCGAACACCGAATCTAATATGGGAGGAGTTCAAGATGGTCCGAGCCGGTTGTCCCCTGAGGATGAAGAAGTTGCTGCCGCCACGAAGGCTATCCTGTCTTGGCCATTTTTCTATGGAGTACAGCAGCTCACACTTCGGGCTGATGAGTATCTGAATTCAAAGGCTCCTCGGAAATCCTCAACTGCCAGACCCCCAAAATCCACGAAGAAAGGAAAGTCTCTGGGCACGTCGGAGACAATCGTTGAGACTCAGCCGGTGGCAGTTCCAACCCCGGTGACGGCAGTCGATAACCCTGTCTCCAAAAGACCGAGGAGTGCACGATGTGCAGCTAGAATGAGAGGAACTTCACGTGAGAGAACTTCTGAGCAGGACAGGTTTGTATAGCACCATTTGAAAGTTTTGGAGTCAGAGAAAAGTGTGGGTTGCAGATTATGTCTTGATTCCGTGGCCCTTTTTGTTACTCGTCCAATCGTTCACTCACAGCTCTTCACCTGTTGGTTCACCAGTTAACTGGAATGCTCAGAGTCGGTGCGCTCCTCCGCTGCTGATACATAAGCTGATAAGTAGTGTCATTATAATGTCGAGGACCTTCCAAGCGTGCCTATCGTCTAGGTGAAAGACTGCTCGCAGAAGAAATTTACTTTTTTTTCAGCGTGAAGACAGTCGGGGGCAGTTTTGGCGGATAGCCTGTAATGGAACGGCATTATTGAACTTCTATTACATGAGAGAAATTTTGGGTGAGTATTGTTGTTTAGAAGTGACGATAGTTATTGTTGTTGCCGCTGGACTAAGTTCTCATTTATCTTTCAGCTTTTTCAGATGGGCCACGCTGATGCCGTGTCTAAAGGTGTGATCATTTTGATTCGATCTATGTAGCCAAGATCTTGAATGTTCTTTGGTTGTTGTCATCAGAAGAAGCGGATCTTATATGAAATTACCAGGGACGGTCACCTCTGAGATGGGTCATCTCTGAGTCTGGTATATGCCCCTTCTATCCTGATCTTACTGCAGTCAGCTTCGATGTACTTCAATTATTGTTTTGCATTCCATCTATAACAAGTACCTTGATACTAAGACTTTGTTGTGACCGCAAGATTGAATTTCCTGCGGTTGTGATGAAATTTTTCGATGATTTCTAACAACTTCAAGCTAAAAGGATGTCTCGCTGTTCTTGGCAATTGCTCCAGATGGCCGTTACTTGCCACACCGATGCAAAGCACCTCAACGTCGGCGATGGAGTTATGATGCGACAAGGCCGTGTTGAAAACGTAACGACATGGACATCATCTTTCGTCGGAGTTTTTTTGAGCCCAGAATGTAGCAAAAGGAACCAGGTTGACTAGTTGGTACTTTAAAGAGACAAAGTCAGCGTAAGGTCCAGAGGCCCTAGTATTTTTGTGACTCTCCTACTTCCTGATTGTTGATCAATCGACCATCGGGTCTAGTCGGCGACGGTTGCTTCTTCACAAGCAAAGCAAAGATGTGTTTCAGTTGTCAATATCCTGAGTTCCTCCTGATGAATGTCGTTTAGAGTCGAAATCGCCAGGTGTGTGAACTGGTGGAACTGCATAATAGAACAACAAAGACCCCTTCAAACCATCTGCATGGTACAAACATCAAAATTGATGCCGAACGAATCTAATGAAGCCGCAAGTAATCCTAGCATCGGATGGCCCCTTGGGACAACACAGTCCTAATGCGTGTGACCAGTGAGTGAATACGAGCGGAATTCGGCACGCTCCGAGGGAAGTTGAACGTCAGGAAGACCCACGGCTTCAAAGAGCAACCACACAGAAGGAGCCAGAATTAACACCGGTCAGAATGAATGAGAAGGAGCATGAGCAAGAGTCACTCGTAGGCGGAGGCCAATACTCTCGTTCAGCACGTGGGTCTCGGGCACTGTCATCGACGTAACCAGTCTCAGCCAAACACCTCGAGTCGATCCTTGAGATGACAAGGCCCGTCTGCGCCGTGTCACTGTAACCGCGTCTTGTAACGAGAAGCGCCCTCGGTTGAGAGCCTCAGAATGCGAGGAGAGCCCATCATGTCGTTACTGTAACGAAGCCCGTCCCAGTTGCCGAATCCATACGAGCACGGCGCATGGTCGAGCTCCGAGCGGGAGGGAGGGCGAGCTTCGACGGAAGAATGAACGAAAGATGGAGCCTCCGAAGAAGAGACGAGAGCAGAGAAGAGATTCGAGCTCGCTCAGATCTTGCGATGTCGAGCGCAGAGCCTCGTTTCTGCTCATGGTTTGATGTTCTTTTGATGTCGGGTGACGACACTACTCGCGAGGGCGAGTGAAGGATTGATGAAGGATTGAAGGAGCGAGGGCGCGACTTTATGTGGAGGCCGAGCCGAGGCGCAGGCAGAGGCAGAGGCAGAGGTTGGAGCGAGAGAGAGAGGGGACGGGGCGATGGTTGCCGAAGTGCGCAAGATGCGAGATAGGGACGATGCGGAAGTCGGCGGAGGAGGAGGAGGAGCGCCTGGGGGAGAAGCGGGAGCAGGGGCGGGAGGAGCAAAGAAGCCGAGGCTGGAGGCAACGACCGAGAGCGCGGGGGGCCTCCCGCACTTCGAGTACGAGGACGACGACGAGAAAGCTGAGGACGAGGAATTGGAGGAGAGGTCGCGAGAAGCTCGCCGGCGGTACACGGAAGTGCGCCGAGATTGCCCCTATTTGGACACGGTGAATCGACAAGTGCTGGATTTCGACTTCGAGAAGTTTTGCTCTGTGTCGCTGTCCAATCTGAATGTGTACGCGTGCTTGGTGTGCGGGAAGTATTTCCAAGGCCGCGGCCGGAACTCGCACGCCTACACTCACAGTCTCGAAGCCGGGCACCATGTTTTCATCAACCTGCAATCCGAGAAGGTCTACTGCTTGCCCGACGGCTACGAAGTGAACGACCCCTCCCTGGACGACATTCGCTTCGTTCTGAATCCAAGATTCACTCGCGAGCAAGTGGTGCTGCTCGACCGGAGCAAGCAGTGGGCCCGCGCGCTCGATGGCTCCGATTATCTTCCTGGAATGGTAGGGTTGAACAATATAAAGGAAACGGATTTTGTGAATTCGACGATCCAGTCTCTCATGCGTGTCACTCCTCTGCGGAACTTTTTTCTCATTCCTGCAAACTATGAAAAGTATAAGTCGCCTCTCGTCGAGCGGTTCGGGGAGCTCACCCGGAAGATTTGGCATTCTAGGAACTTCAAAGGGCAAGTGAGCCCGCATGAGTTCCTTCAGGCCGTCATGGTAGCGAGCAAGAAGCGCTTCAGGATCGGGGTACAGTCGGACCCCGTGGACTTCATATCTTGGCTGCTGAACACCTTACATGCCGACTTAGGTGGCACTCGCAAACCCTACAGCAGCGTGATCTACAAATGTTTCCAGGGAGAGTTGGAAGTCGTGAAGGAGGTGCAAAAGAGCTTCATTGACAAATCGGAGAGCGAAGACCGTGCACATGCTACTGTCGAAGAAGAGAAGGTCAGGAGCACGGTTTCAGTGTCGGAGGAGGTTAGCAAAATGCCTTTTCTGATGCTGGGATTGGATCTTCCTCCTCCTCCACTTTTCAAAGATGTCATGGAGAAAAACATCATCCCTCAAGTTCCTCTCTTCAATATTTTGAAGAAATTCGACGGAGAGACTGTGACAGAAGTTGTCAGACCTCAGCTGGCTCGACTCCGTTATCGCGTAACTAGGCTTCCCAAGTACATGATTCTGCACATGCGACGGTTCACCAAGAACAATTTCTTCGTGGAGAAGAATCCGACCTTGGTCAATTTCCCGGTCAAGAATTTGGAACTGAAGGACTACATTCCGCTCCCTGTGCCCAAAGAAAATGAGAAGCTTCGATCAAAGTATGATCTTATTGCCAATCTTGTGCACGATGGGAAGCCAGGGGAAGGTTCATACAGGGTTTTCGTTCAACGAAAATCCGAGGAGCAGTGGTATGAGATGCAAGACTTGCATGTGGCAGAAACCTTGCCTCAGATGGTTGCTCTGTCTGAAGCTTACATGCAAATTTATGAGCAGCAAAGCTAGTCGTTAGGAATTTTTGCACTGATGTTGTAATAACAGTTTTCTTGACAGCATGATTTTGTCACATATACCAGTGGCTGAGCCACATTTTTGCCTCGTAAAAGAATGACTTCCTTTCCTCCTCAATCACACTAATCGAGAACGAAGGTGACCACGGCATAATTGTAAACTTCCTGCGCGTGTAACAGCAGGCCCGACCCAATGGCCCAGATATACTTTTAGCTATTCAATTGTAAGAGTTTCACCTCTCTTTCGTTTGTTTCCCATACGAAACAAGGATTCTATGTCTGTGCTCGTGACCAGCAATGTATTTAGAATCTTTGCAGGGAATTCTGGATGACTGTGAAGAAACTGGGCATATCACTCAGCCCATTATATTTGTCACTTAAAGCTTGCACTGCTTTGTTTGACGTCTGATTGTTTGACCTCTGATCTCAATGTTATTCTTTATCCTCACCGAATGTTTTTGGGACAACTATTCAACACTTTGGTTCTACGATTTGAAGATACATTTATCACTTTCGGGGCATGGCAAATGAAGATGGAAGTTTACTGAAGAGCTGTACAGTCACACTCCATACCAGGCTCCATGGAAGATGGAAATTGTAACAGGATAGGAACTCTATCCAGAAACTGTATACATGTAGAGAGGAAAATGAGACGACGAGTTTGTCGCACCATCGGAATGGTCTCTACATTTTCCCCAGATGAACCTTTGGACCCACGTCTGGGCATTGTGCAGCTGCTGTTCTCCAACTATAGAAAATTCCTCTGGCATCAAGAACGCGAGTCTCAGAATGAAGACTTCTCGCATGATCGATCGTCCACCGACTCGAGGCAGAGGCCCGGTTGCATGGCGAAGAGCAACGTCGTCCAAAGCAGAAGACTAGCTTCGTGAACCGACGAGGCTGAACTTCTTGCTGTAGAGTCATCAGTCTTGGCAAACGCAGCAATGAGAAATCTTCTGCACCTCGGTCTGTTTCATGGAGGTTCAGCACATTGTACCACAACGAAGGAGTACACCTCCGTCCTGTACCCGGGCCCAGATCGTACTTTTCTAGAGATACGATCCCGTACAAAGTATCGTATACATAAGAACTTAGCTAAGGAACTACGCCTTCCACGGACTTGCGAGTCGTAGCATCGTACCGTACGTGGGAAGGGCCGGAACGGGGGCATTCAATCCGGGGGCTCCGAGGGAGAAAAAGCTTCTCGTCCAACATCCTCAGTGCCCGCGAAAATTGTCGACGGATTGAATCGAAGGTTTAGGGTTCGGGGACATTTTTCCTGCTTGCGCCAGCCAGACGTTCGGGTCCGGATTCGGAGTGGAGCTTCACGGAGATTTCTTCTGCAGAGGAATCGAGCATGGAGTCGCAGGGCGATCTGGCGTCCCTCCTGAAACCTTTCCACGAGCGAGCCAAGCTTGCGGAGGTATGCTGCGATGTCTGCTGCTTGCGTGCTTTCCTATCGTACATTGGCCGCGCTCGCTATATCATTCGCAGAAGACTCCAACCCTAGGTGGCAGCTTGATCAAGTTTTTTGCGTGCCTCCAAATCGTAGACATGATCTGTTCTTCTATAGGGAATCTGATCTGAGAGCTGTGTCTGTGCTCATCTATCGTCCGTTTCAATCGCGAGGTGGTCTGAATGAAATCTGTGTTTTTTCCCAGGACCGTTTAGCGATGCTAGAAGCCGCTTTGCAGGCTAAGCAAGGTAACGACCGTAGTTCGGTGTACACATTGGAACTAGTCTGTTGAAGAATCATCAGTTGTTGAGGATGTGTAATGCAGTCGCAATCACGACTCGCTAGTTCAGACGGGCTCTCATTATAGCCACAATTTGAGCACATGATATGTCGATCGCCCTAATTCATGAGTTGGCGCTGTAGGACCAAAAGTGCCTGCAGACTCTGGAATCATAGATTCTCTGCTGGAATTGAGGGCGAAGCTGGAGACCGCGAAAGCGGAGCAACTAGCAGAGAGGAAGAAGGTAAATCAGTTATTTCATCCACATTGTATGAATCATTGCTCTCTGCGTGGTCTGGAATCGCCGTTCGATGATCGTCTTCCGGCTCCACCTTGGTGCAGGCTGAGCAGGAACTGGCAACATCTGCTTCGGAGGTGAAGAAGCTTCAGTACCAAGTTTTACATCTGAAAAGATCCTTAGAGGAGGCTGACAAGAGGATTTGCGCAGCTCAAGAAAACTAGGTTGATGGCGAGAGGAATTTCAGTTCCAGATGAGGACGTGTTCCGTAGGGGTCAGGTTTGACTTGACCGGAAGTAGCAGAGAGGAGTTGGTATTCAGCCAGGAAGCAGGGACATATCTCCCGATGGTGAGGTATCGAGTACCAAATCTGTGACTCGCAAATCTGATTGCTCCTGTAAAAGTATGGCAGGAGTGCTCGCTCGAATCAACCTTCCAGCATTCGGAAAAGTGTGTCAATAGCCATACTACTCCCACTTAGAGCCCTTGCTTCGGTTCTGCGAAGTCGAAGGGGAAGGGAAAGGAAAGGCCGTGGGGCCGTGCTGCATTAGTAAGTTTCAGATGCGGAATAATTTCACATTGCAATATTGTCCGCCATCATAAGTTTAGGCCGAATTTGCAGGCGAGTGAAACATAAAAGGTTCGCGATAAATATCTGATCAGTGTTATGTCTCTTTCCTACATTCATTCAGCTGCTGTCCCGAAGCAAAACTGTTGGCCCTCTGTGATGGACATCTTACCCGTACTGTTCGGTGAACTAAACCGCTTTACTTGCCGAAGTCCATGGCAAGGACGACTTTGGTGCAGGTCGTTCGTCGTACACGATGTTTCGGGTTTCTTGTCCACTGTTCGTTCGTAGAGGTACCAGGATTGTGAGATTGGTTTTGGTGGTAGCTTCGAATTGTTAGCTTTTACCCTGAAGTTCGCCTGAAACATACTCTGGATCAAGAACTATCACATGGCCCAGGGAAAGAATGAGGACTCTTCGCCGGTATTCGCTCAGGACGAACCACTTGTGAGTTGGTCTGTAAAATTACCGAGCAGGAAAATGGAAGGTTGCAGAGTACAGAAAGCACAAAAGTTGTCCACGACCCAGCAAGTTGATCTTTTGAGGACCTTTCGCTTTCTGTCGACGTCTTCATCACATTCTCATAAAGCTTCTTCTCTACACGCGCTCGGTCGCCTGCTCGCTTCTCATCCGAATGGCTGTGCGGAGACCGTACACCTCTTTCCGTGAGAAAAAGCTCACTCTTCGTTATCCACGATGTTCCATTTTCTGCGTCGTACGTCGTCGAGGTCGCTTCATGTCAGAGCCTACAACCGATCGTAGAGGGATCCCCTGATGCGACCCAGACTTGTGTCCCGTCACTCGAGCAGCATTCGCTCGCTACCTCCGGGGAAGAGCATATCCATGCTCTGAAGCCCTTCGCGAACGATGCAGCAATGAGCAGAACCAATTCGGCTGAGACAGAAAAGGACATCAGGTAACTTTCTTTCCACTCCAAGCGATGTGTCAAAATCGAGTACCAAACGGGGTCCGAATCTCAATCGAGGTTGACTCCGCGGTACGACGGTGTCGTTTTGCGCCCCCCACCTCGTCTGGCACTCGGCCTAGAGCTTTGTCAATACGCGGAGGAGTCGATCGGCTCTCACGACTACCACAGCGGAATCTGAACAGAGCTTCCCCTTCTTCGAAAGATCGGATCGAGCTGAGCTGAGCTTCGCACGAACGCTCCTGCCGACAGTCTGCGCGTTCGTTTCTTCCTATCTCCCTCTCACTGTACATCGAATTCCAGTTGTAGAAGGATATGCACTCCGATCGAAAGCCCGAATCCCGAATCCGTCCGTGCCCGTCGTCGATCGCGCTCGCAGCTGTTGAATGTTCCAACATTCGCAGCCTCCGTTGCGCCACCTTCGTCGCTCGAGTGGGTCGAGCATGAATCGAGCCCCCCGCGGAAACAGAGCGCGGCCCGCCGGAAGTCTCATGATGGATGGCGTCAGGCCGACACGAGTGACGCATGCGGCAGTCGTAAAGTGCGTTTATGGCAGGTCCACAGAGAGAGAGAGAGCCTCGGGAGCACGGTGGTCGGTGTTCGTTGTCCCGCCGTCGACGCTCTCGCTCGGATCGGGGTCAGGCTCGGGATCGGGATCGGCACCGGCATATCTTGGGGGCGCCGGCGACGATCGGATATTTTGGCCTCGGACATCTTCCTCTCTGCCGCCGACGACCGGTCCCGTGGCTACTACATGTCAAACGCCGAGGAATCGCAGCCGTCTTTCCGGGGACCTTCGTGACCCCAACACCTGTGCCCGCTGCCCTGCCCGCTGCCCGGCCTGGCCTTGGCTTCCCAAAGTCCAAGCGCCCGCCTGCCGTTGGGGGCTGATGAGTTGGGAAAGTGGCAAAGATTTCAAACGCGGCTCATCATTCCCGTTTCGTTAGCCCCTGCCTGAGTTCGCCGGGGCTTCGCGCATTTCCGATCTTCCCCTAAGCCCTTCTGCCGATGCATGAACCTCGTTCGCCGCATCCTTTCACTGCATTCGGTCCTGTCATCGATTTCCACCATCTTTCGCTTCTGGACGAGGGGTTCTCAGTCGAAAGGTCCGCCCCGCACCACTCACTCACTCACTCGTAATAGAAAGCAAAACCAGCGAACGATGCGACGATCGCATCGCATCTCACAATTCAGAAACCGAGCGGGGGGTTCCGTGGGGCTAGCCCCCGGTCGTTTCGCATGGGGACATATCTTAATCAAACCTTCTCTTCCTTCCTTCCTTCCTTCATTCATTCATTCTTCCTTCCGCCACGAGAAGTTGCTCGCTCGAATTGTCGTGTCGAAGCCGCGGGTGGCAGACGAGGTGCATTTAAAGAAGCATGTAATGTTGTTAAGTTTATCATGCTGAAAAGAAGATAGAAAGAACTATTCGAATGAGGCCCTTGCACCCTTCAGAGGCCTCCAGTTGTAGGCCAGTTATTTCTCCGATGTACGTCACCAATTTGTCATCGTCGCATGATGCTCATTGAATAAAGACCAGATTGACATGCTGTAAATTCATCACTTCTTCTCACCGTATGACTGTAATCCAGGACTTATCTTACGTGCATATGTATAGAAATGAATTTGTTTGCTCGTGAATGAATCGAGTTCACATGATGAGACCGACTTTCATCACTATACAGACAACACAGTACATGTATTTCGACGATTCCTCCCGTCTAGGGAATAAAGGTACTTGTCTACGTCGAGATATTCCAGACCAAACAGCGCTACTGGAATAGTGGCAATGTGTATGATGAATGACTCGTAGTCACATCGGAGAGCACAAAGTGCAATAATGGATCTCCTCGACCAGCTTCTCTTATTCTCTTTACATTGGAGGGACAAAAATCTGGCCTCCTAATCTAATCTATCCTCCTCTAATCTTACCTTTCAACTCCACAGAAATTGAACAAAATGGGGAGGAATAATAGAATTCCGTATTCAGTAAGAAATCCAACAAGTTCTTCACACATGCCACAAGATTGATGAGCTTGCATTCCGTATTATTAGAGAAAGTAAACATGTGAAAGAGCATCGGGTGATGCTTGTCGAGATGCTCCTGCAGTATCTCGGGATCTAGCCTTCTCCCCAATCGGGCCCCTTCATGGAAGACTGGATTGGGGATTGGGGAGAGGCAAGCTTTTTCCTGTATCGCTTGGGGGTCGGGGGAAAAAAAGAAGAAGACAAAGAAAGTCGTGCATGATACAATGGTGAGGACAACTGCTCGACCAAAACGAGCATCTGGAACGAGGATCTCGAACTGGTGAAATATGCCTCGAAAAATCTGGCGGGGCGTGCGGGGCGACCGAAGGAAAATCGGGAGAGCTTTTCGGAGAGTGGAAGCTCGGGGAGCCGAAGAACTGACGGCCCGTGGTGCATATCTCGGAGGCCGCACGCCGAAGGCAGACACGTGGCCGGGAGTCAGTGTCGCGGAGAGCCATCGAGTTTAGCTGCTGGAGCACGAGGATCTCGAGCATCTCTAAAATACGCACGATCGCCGTGTACAATACAGTGGGGCATCGAGGCGACTTTGTCCCGGGGTTATGACAAGACAGAATAAACATCAAGTCAGCCTTCATCAACTTCGACGGCACCCACTTCGCGTAGAATCTCCACAGTGCGAGCGAGAGCTGAAGAGAAATAAAGCAGGCCAAAATCGGATTTCGGGATCCACACACAATATTTCTGGTAATCTTGGTCACCTACTCGAGAAGGGGCGCTCGCCACGAAATCATAGCGGAATGAGCGAGCCATGAACGCTCGCCTTTGGCAAACTGACATGTCTTATCTCGCGAGCAATGATAGCCAGAATGACGGGGCCCGAGTCAAATCTCGAATCAGCCAGAATCAGCAAACAGCCTGCGTCTGGACATGCAGTGAGCCGGTTCGCATCGACCCTAATCTTCCGGGCGCCAGTCCCTGATTAGTATGCCGGATGGGCTCGTCAGCTCGCTGGCTGGCGGGCGGCTTAGCTGGTTACGACCCGTAACGTGGCACCAGATGCACGAGCCCCGCGAGAATTACCATCCCCCCTCCATCGCTGCTGCACACAGAAGCATATTCCGGAAGAATTCTCTGGATCAACTCCATTACTCATTCATTTCCCGAGGTGCCAAAATACATACGAATCTCAGACCTCCTCACTGCCTCCCTGATACGGCTCCCCGATCCAACCTGCTGTCGTTTCGAGAGGATTCAAGTGAGGCGCTTTTATTTTCCACCTTCCTTTGCTTTTCCTCCTCTGCTCGTGTAGCTCTCTCGTGTGCAAATTTGGGAAGAATCACGAAAAGATGGTGCCTCAATATTCTGCTCCGAGAATTTATACTCTTCGGAGAGAGAAAGGGTAGGACGATTTCTGGTGCGTTCCCATGCATGATCAGCATGAGTAGCTTATCGATATAAGTGTCACCCAATTTAGCACTGGATTTGCGCACCATTTGTGACACCCTTCCCAACTCCAGAACATCACGTCCTCGTGATTCGCAAACCTACAGCAATCCAATCTTCGTGTAAGCATCGTCGAGAACATTGTGACCACAAACGACACCTTCTCAACATATCTTGGCTGAGAGTTATTGCTCATGGGCTCAGAATACTCGCCATAACCTCAAGACAACGAAACAAGTCGCGATCGCGATGTGATCATTGATATGAATGTTCGTGTTCATGCAACTTCTCTTGTCCAAATTTATGGCCCTGTGTTTGTGGAATCCTAAATTCTATCCTCGTGTTATAGAAAAGGAGAGACGTGAGAAGAGGAGAAAGTCAAACGATATGGATGGTGGTCCAGACAAGGATAACAGGAGAGAGACAACCAAAAAGTCGATGATGGTGGTGGATTCGCGACATGTGGGTCTGAGACACCCTTTCGATCGTAAAATCGACTTAATAATTTTCTCCAAACAGAGTTATATGCAAAATATGTTGTTTGGGGGCCCATTTCTTGTCATAAAACTCACAAACGCGTATCAGCTAGAAATCACAGTTTGACTGACTCCAGTTACTATTTTATTGCGATTCATGGCCATCACCAGTCTTGCATAGAAACAGTACACAAACATTTGTGCAATTATCCATAAATACGATCAGAAAGTGACGTCCCTTTGGATTTGTCTCTCTGTCAGTCGTTGTCTTTGTACGTGGCTTTGTTTTGGGGGCCGAAAACTGTAAATGCGGCCGTGGTCTGCGAGGGAATAAAATACATGTGTCCGTCTCTGGGGCTCTGAATGACATGGAATGGAGAGCCGTATAATCTCTCGAGGACTCTATTCTGAGAGGGGGAGGGGGTTGGGGTTAAGTTAAGTGGCAAGGCAAAGCCACTACTTGCTCCTGGGCTGCCATGAGGCATGCATGCATGCGCATGGATCAGCCCGGGCTTGGCCGGTCTGGGCGAGGTTCGGATCGGGTCGGGGCTGCATGCATGCATGCATGGGGGATTGGGGGTGGGGGATGATGGATGGATGGAAGGATGGGCGGATGGGCGGATGGTGCCGGCCCGAAGAAGAACCTGCCCCCCGCTTTTCGCCGTTCCTGCCTTTCGCACGACGGAAACGTCCAGAAAGAAAGAAAGCGAAGCGAACGAAATGGTGGGGGGTTGGGGGCGTAACCTGCGAACTAATGAACGAACGAACGAAGGAAGCAGCAGCAGCACCGTCGTCGTCGACGGGCGAATCCAGGAGCGACTGTAGGAAGCGCGGAGGTGGCAGCCCATCATCGGCAATCTGCGGCCGATGGCCGAGGCCTCATCATGACGTGCCCCTTGGCGTGACGCGTCACGGCGGACCTTCTTATTGCGCTCAGCGGTGGCGCCACCAGGCCCAGGACACCCGTCCCGCCAGCCAGCCAGTCAGTCCGCCCGTCAGTCCCGTCGTCGAGCTAGCCCCACCCCCAGCCCCTTCCCCCCTCCCCCCACCCCCCTCCGAAGAGCTCTCTCCTCCGGCCTCGGCCCTTGTTGTAGTATTGTTCGTACCCCCTGACCCACGCAGACGCCGGTGCTGCTCGGATTTCCGAGACGAGACGAGACGAGACGAGCCGAGCGCTGTTCGAGAGCAGAGCGAAGCCACGTACCCCAGCGCTCTCTCACGCCCACGCTAAAGCTATAGCGAGCGAGCGAGCGAGCGAGCACAGTCGGTGCGGCTGCAGCGTTCAATCCGATCAGATGCGAGCACACAGACGACACTGAGAAGGAGTGAGCTCGAGAGACGAGACAGAGAGCAGGCGATCGAGTCTCGGCCGGAGAGACGGAGAGTGGCAGCCAAGACTCTCTGAGCGAGTGAGTGAGAGAGAGAGGCGAACTAGACTTCGCTGGTGCTGTCTGTGCTGCGGAGGTAGGGAGCGAGGGAGTGTGATCGATTCGTGACGTGCGGGGCGAGAGGCGAGCAAATCGCGAGAGATTTGCAGCTTGCGGTGCGAGCAGCAGCGGCGGCACCGGCAGCAGTTGCAGCAGCAGCAGCAGCAGCAGCAGCAGCAGGAGCAGCCGGGTAGGTTACGAGTGTGCGTCTCGATCGAACGAACCAACGGGGAGGAGACCCGGAGATCGAACGAAGCCGGACGTACGGGAAGTACATTCGCCCCGCGAGTCGAGCGAGCGGAGGGCGGGACGCAAGTACGAGCGAGCGAGTGGCGTCAAGGCGATGGAGGGAGCGTAAATGAGTTGGATGCTGCTGTACAGGAGGGTGCGCCAGAGCGAGCAGGCCAGGAATTACAAGCGGCAACCACAATGGTAAGCGATCAATAGCAGCAGCTCCCCTCCCCCTCTCGGGACGAGCTCGTCGACCCCACCCACCTCTCAGCGCACAAGCGGCCGAGGGCGTCGAGCGAGCCATTAAAAGAGGCTAGTGCTGTAGTCAGTCAGGCAAGCAAGCAGGCAGGCAGACCCCGAGGCAGACCCAGAGGTCGCAGGGCGCAAGGCGAGGAGGATTGATGGATATACCAGGCCTTCACGACATGGATAGGTACGAGCTCGTACGCGATATCGGGTCGGGCAATTTTGGCGTAGCTCGACTCATGCGCGATAAGAAGACCAGGGAGTTGGTCGCTGTAAAGTACATCGAGCGCGGCGAAAAGGTAGGACTCATCTCTGTCCGATGAGATTGCTCTGTGGATTGCTTCTGATTTGTGATTCGAGCTCGGTCTGCGATTCCGGTTTACCGATGGCGCTGAGTGTGTGCTTCCTCTCTTCCAGATCGACGAGAACGTGCAGAGGGAGATTATTAATCATCGCTCTCTCCGACATCCGAACATCGTCCGCTTCAAGGAGGCACGTAGCTTCTGACGCCAATCCCTCTGGATCTTCTTTGTCGTCTGGCGGTTGTCAATTGTGTGCACCTGCGCTGTCTGACATGTGATGGTATGGTGAAATTGATCGTCTCCACCACTTGATTGCCGACGAGGGCAGGTGACTGATGTCTCTGGTGCTACAGGTCATGGTCACCCCGACGCATTTAGCTATCGTCATGGAGTACGCCGCAGGTGGCGAGCTCTTTGAGCGCATCTGCAATGCTGGTCGCTTTAGTGAGGATGAGGTTCGTCGCCCTGCTCCGATTTCTGCTGTTTGACTTCAGGCGCTGTTTTGCCCTCGGCCTTCTCAGAGCCTAGAATCGATCTCTCCGTTTATGGCAATGACAAACGAGAGCAGTAGTCGACGAAGCTGATTTTTTCGTTGATTTGCAGGCAAGATTCTTCTTTCAGCAGCTTATATCTGGAGTCAGCTACTGTCACTCAATGGTAAATTTCACAGACCTTATCTGGAACATGGTCTGAGTGGTGATGACTGTGATAAGCATGAAGTGTTCGGCTGCATCCGAAGGGAAGCAGCAATGTTGATTTTAATATCTCTAACTCTCGTTCACGTCGCAGCAAATTTGTCATCGAGATCTGAAGCTGGAGAACACTCTTTTAGATGGCAGTCCTGCACCACGTTTGAAGATTTGCGACTTCGGGTATTCAAAGGTACTGCATAGTCGTCCACTCTCACAGCAGAGGTGTCCAATTCCATTCCAAAATGTCTTCGTGCCCTCAAGGTCTGCAGCCTCGAGCCTCTTCCGTTGTGGCGCTAACACCGTTTCGACGTGGGTTTTTGCATTTCGAGATGAACAGTCATCTATTCTCCATTCTCAACCGAAGTCCACCGTCGGTACACCTGCGTACATAGCTCCGGAGGTGCTGTCGAAAAAGGAGTACGATGGGAAGGTCAGGACAAATGGCATCTCTGCATGCATAGAGACGGAGAATTTAATTTGCTCGTGCTCTTTTGGCCTCTCAGTAGCGTCTGAGTCGAGGACTGGATGAAGAGTCACTTTCTCACCATTTTCATGTTCGTGTGGAAAGGTCGGAAGGATGTTTCAATTTTTTCCCGACGGTAATCCGAGTTTGAGTAAACCGCCCGCTTTTGCATCATATTCACTTGCGCCCGCCTGTCTCAGATTGCAGATGTTTGGTCGTGTGGTGTGACTCTTTACGTGATGTTGGTGGGAGCCTACCCCTTCGAAGATCCTGAAGATCCTAGGAATTTCAGGAAGACGATTGGGGTAAGCAAGCATCCGCCTAGGCATGTTCCTGAGAGTCAGAATTCCTGAGGAGCGCATGGAGCTCATAGCTGAATCCAGCATCTAGGGCTGGTGTGAGGATTCGAGTTTCTGGGTGTGTTCTTCTCTTCCCAGTATTTTGTTGTGGTGCCCCATTTGACGAGGTGTGTGTGCTTTTGTGGACCAACATCTGGAATTCACAGCGGATCTTGAGTGTACAATACACAATCCCTGATTACGTGCACATATCGAACGAATGCCGGCAACTACTGAAACAAATCTTCGTGGCAAATCCAGCCAAGGTGAGCCTCCAAATTTGCTGCATATGTCGTTGGACAATCATCCTTTCCCTAGCAGTTTGTGAATAATTTTCATTGGTGTGAATGAATGAGTTCTGAGTGTGCGATTCTTGGGTTATGTGACAGAGAATCAGCATATCCGAGATCAAAAATCACGAATGGTTTTTGAAAAACCTGCCAGCAGACTTGATAGACGGGTCCAATCTGAGCTACGTGTTCGAAGATCCGAACCACCCGCCGCAAAGCATAGAAGAGATCCACAGGATCATCAACGAAGCGAGAACATGCGGAGCAGGGTCGGGAATGGGATCATTTCTCGGCGACTCGGGGTTGGATGGCGACGATATGGATCTGGAGAACGACGCGGATCCCGATGTAGACAGCAGTGGAGAATTTGTTTGTACCATGTAGATCATCTTGCAATTTGGCGTTCTGTTTGCGGTGATGCATGGGTTCTACTCAAACCGAGCAGGTGTTGTGCCGCTGTGAGGCTTTATCTAGACACTAGTCTAATGTCATCTGCTAACGAGTGATATAATGCAGCCATAATCACCTTGTGCGCTGATTAAGTGCAGGACGAGTGACAGACCCAGTGGCTTGTATCCTTATGAACCTCCTGATCTCCACTGCCGTGCTGATGGGGTGGGCTTTACAGACATCTTCCTGTGTCAGCGCCGCCAGCTGTTCTCCGTCATGGGCAGATCACTGCGTGCGTGCACGGTTTCCCAGCAGGAAGTTTGTGGGGTCATCATGGTCGCTGCAGTTCTGTGCGCACCCAAGTTATTATATCCCAGCTGCCGATGCTGCTATACATAGGAAGGGCTTTCTCGCAGCCCTGCCATCGGCCACCGGCCTGTCTGGGCTCTTGAACTCTGCCTTGATGCAGTAGTCAGGGCATTCAGTGTTTTCCCGACCTTAATGGATTGAGTCTAGCAACTCCAATGATAGGCCCCTGTAATGTGCGGAGGTTGTTGCAAGCATCTCGTGTACACAATATTTTAACCAAAGTTTTCTTGCGGTTCGAGCTTCTCTAGGTGCGCGAGCCTTTAATTTGCCTTTCGTTGTACAGACGGTGCCCCGGACAGATCGGAACAACGACGGATTTTTATCTTGTGTGACCACTTTACTATTGTATTGCAGTATTTTGTTTTCTCACCGATGCCAGCCAGGGCAGCACGATGGGTCTGATTGCTTGGAATCCATTACTCCTCGATTATAATTCTTCGGTCTCTCTATCTATCTCTCTCGAGCCAGGACGGCGTTGCTGTGGTCGACACTGACGACAATCTCGTATCGAATACGAAGCCATCTCGACATGAATGTGTCGACGAAGTTGTGCTCTTTCTGCTCTTCGATGGACGTATGCTATGAGCTGATATGTCGCAACAGAGCGAGTGATGATGTGTTAAATATTATGGTGATTGAATTCTCACTGAATTCGCTGGTGACAGTCCACCCTTCAGTGCAATCCGAAATGCTATGTATGCAGAAGACACGGTGAATGAAGTGAGGTGAGATTTGAGGCGCAATGGTCAACCATCTGCTGAAGTCTTACGACGAGTGACCTTTTACATATTATCATATCATCATATTTGAGGAAATCATTATGTTTGGAAGCAACATCTAGGCTCTCAGTGGTGATGTTGCCCTTCTCTCCTGTATTGTATGCTATTAGGCAAGGTTGAAAACATTCACAACGTGATGTGAGCATATCAGTCGCTGCTATTGTGGTGAATGACGCCCAAGCTGTGTCTAATGCTTATTTAACACTTTTTCTGTATGTTTGCAAGTTTTACTCGACTGTAATACTGCATTAAATGTATAATTCTCTCAACAAATAACTGTGAATCTGCAAAAGTACTATTCCCACTTAAAATCTTAGAATTTAAGATAACGTGCTCACTAGTTTCATGGTACTATCAATGTATTATTCATCTATGATCGAATCTTTTTGAATGTTTACCAGCAATTTGCAGTCTACACAGTTAAAAGCTAAACGTCACTTCTCCGTGATCATAAGTAAGCCATTAAGAACACTACCAGTACGACGTTCACTAGTTCTGTCAATGTAGCAGCCATTAAACAAAAAGTTGCTGTAGAATTACTCACCCTTGAAAATTGATATGCGAAAATGCTACTCAAGAACGTTATGACACATATACTCTACAATCTTTCATCTCTAGTTGACTTTTGTACCTGAGCGTTAATTTTGCAAAAGATCATAGAATGAGCTTGAAAAAGCCAAGATTGTCATTGCTGAAAGTAACTCTAGAGCTCGCAGTACGCGATTAGTGAAACATCAACGGAGAAAAACAAAGTGGAGAAAAACATCTGTTAGTTATACTGGTAAATAACTTCATTTCACTCATTCGCCCCCTTTAATTAAAATCTCCTCAGATATAAAAGATCAAGCGTCGTAAACCGGCAATTACTTGAGTTCAAATCCGAATTTTGAAAATTTTTAGTTAACCTTTTGGGCCTCTATTACAAGATATACAAGATATTTCCATTGTGAGATAAAAAAACATGTCATCAATACAGTAAAAAAAAAAACCCTTCAAGACCTTATAAACCTGTACATGAGTAATATCATTGTGTACTTGACTTCTTTTGGTGAAAGAAACTACGCATCAAACCACACAAATCAACTTCACATACAACACTTAGACGAGAATCTAAATACTGGTTGTAATCCCAAAACCCAGTGATGAGATCTTATAAGATGGTAATAACTAATTGTGATCTTTAATACTAGGTGATTATGGTGTGATTAGCATATAAGGGAAGCATTTCAACTGTTACTTATTTTTAATCATAATGTATATTCTTGAGTCTTCGTTTTGACACATACATTTTTTCATTTCCAGAGTGTTGACTTAATACAGATTATCTAACTCATTCTGGGATGTTATATATTTCTCAAAACATCAAACAAACAACAAAACTGTCATAGATAATAGATGAGATAATACAACTGAATCTTTAAAGAGTGATTTAAATTTAAGACATATATTTTATGTTTTGTTAACAATCATATCACAACAAGACAAAAATCCCCGTAGTTGACCGGTGGGGACGGCTTGTAGTCTGGGTCAAATTCTCATATTGTTCAAAGATTTTAACTTACTCAATCTTTTATAAAAATATATTGGGGGCGGCTAGTTATATCTCACCGGGAGCTAATTAGCCATCATCCTACT
Organism: Marchantia polymorpha subsp. ruderalis; assembly: GCA_037833965.1. Lineage (NCBI taxonomy): Eukaryota > Viridiplantae > Streptophyta > Marchantiopsida > Marchantiales > Marchantiaceae > Marchantia > Marchantia polymorpha. The sequence goes on along the minus strand of AP031351.1, from coordinate 25,589,979 downwards.
ATAAGGACGTCACCCATTGGTTCACTCGGATTTTAGGGTTCCCTGCGGTGAAAAAAAAACTCAGTGAGTTTCCGGTATTTCTGATCGATTTTTTTTTTCCCAAATCTAGAGCATATTGGTGACTAGCATTTTATAGTTTCACAAGCCCTACATTTTCATGCTCCATGAAATCGATTCTACTCCCAAGTTCATTAGACACCAAGAGCACTTCCAAAATGTGTCCAGCTTGAGATCCGAACAATAGTTGATCCTCGAGTATAAGCCAAACAACTTTATGCAACCAGCATCTTGGTCGACTGAACCAGTAGCTCAATCAAAAGCAACACAAAGTCGAATGAAGTTATCACCCGCAATAAGGAAGCTACATGGGGTAATTTTACAAACTCGGATGGGAGAACTCACTGGTTTGAATGTTATAGAGTAAACGGTTAAATTTTAAAGCCGCTGCGATTTTGGTCCAGCCATAAACATATGAACTTTTTAAGAACCTAAGCCACCTCACTTAACTTAACCAATATAACAGCATGTATGAGGGCAGTTTGGAATTGACCAATAGTTTTTTTTTCACCGCATAGATTCTATGACCAATGATTCTCGGTGATCCAATGAGTAAGGTCCTTATAGTAGGATGAGGGCTAATTAGATGCAGGTGAGTGATAACTAGCCGCCCCCAATATATTTGACATTTATACTTGTCGTTGTTTCAATATTTGAATGTTTTCTCATTCCTATTCACAAATTGACAAGTAATGGACTTAGATTTGATTGCATTTTGTCTAGCAAATACTAAGGCGTAACAAACTCTTTGTAGAATTCTAAAATTGCAAATCTATTCAATAAAAATGATTTTAAACTTGCACATGTTATAATTGAATAAAATGAATATAATATTTTTATAAATTTTTTCAATCCTAAACTTAAAATTGCTAAATTTTCGAAATAAACATAGGTATAAATCATATAATGATCTTAGAATATATTGTAGCATTATGTATCAAACGATCTATTTGGTAAATTTTAGTTGACTTAGCTATGATGAATGCTTAAAATGTAAAAATCTATAAAAACTTATGAAATTTATTTGTTGTTCAAAATTCATATTATGAACAAAGAGAAGATTATTTGATAGAACCTTGGGTAACATACATATTGATAACCATAATCGTATCCCATCGAACGTCACTCGTTATCCAATTTATAATATCAATCCATCAAGAATCAATTTATCTCATGGGACCCACCGATGACACACTACACCCAAGCTATAATATCGACATAAGAAGATTAACTATAAGAAATGGAACGTGGATTAGAAAAGTCAACCGATATGTGTAATATTTTTTTTTGCAATGCGAAAAAATGTGTGACGAGAAAACTTTGAACCATAGATTCTCAGTCTCGATGTACTACACGCTGTTCAAAAAAAGTTCATAAGTTCTTTAGAACTTGTGAACACTTTCTTTTTTTGAAGATCAATCCATTGGATATGGAAGGGGATTGGTTGCAATACGTGCCAATCTTTCCTAAGATACAAAGCCAATTTTTCTGTCTTCATGACATGAGTTCTTAGAAACTTATTGGAGACTTTGTAGTTTCTTTGTTTAAAATGTTTTGATGTTGAAAGAAGAATTCTTGAATCTGATCAAATATATTCTTTCCATTCACATCATATGCCTTTGAATCAAATTAAATTTTGATACAATCCTCGTCAGTCAACGTGACATATTGTTGCTGCATGCTTCTTATGAATACTACACTACTCCATACGTACCCACATCTACGTATCCAAAAGCATAACGTGATAAATCTGTCCTGTCATCAGCTGCAAATTTACAAAATCATTCATGCAAGGAATGCCAAAGATGCACAACTTGCAAAATTTGGCAACACTTGCAACCAACTTGGAACTTGCAACCGATACTCTTCATTGCAGCATATAGTTACAAAAACTTCGTCTAGAATTTGTGTGTCGTCAGGAGGGTTCATAGGGTGAAACAATATTTGATGGATCCGAGTCAAGGCTTTCATCATCAGGTTTTTCTAAAAATTGGGTTTCAAAATTAAAATTAGGTGAAGAAATCAAGTATCGAGATGAAGTACTCAGTCATGCATACCAAGCTCAAAGATGTATTAGTAGATATATCCCACGGTTATATGGCCACTCTCATATGACAAGAAAGAAGACTTGTGTGCAATATAGAGTTTGATATCTCATCCATTAGTAGAAGTCTATTAACTCGTTGCGATTCAATATGTTCACTCATCTGCGCAAAACATCATTATGTTGGAAAGATTTAATATGGATTATTTATTATGATTATTTTTGGAAAGATTTACAAAACGTCGCAATAAGAATCTTTAGCATGGTAGTTGAGATCATACTTGGAATGTAAATTCTCAGCATTCGGATTTGATCATTATTATACATGAGAAGATTGAGAAACCAATGGGTTTATTAAGGCCAACTATAAGCCGCCGCTCTAAGAAAGTATCACTAGCCCAAAATTATTCCATGTTGAAGAAACCAATGGGTTTATTAAGACCAACTATACGACGCCGCTCTAAGAAAGCATCACTAGGCCAAAATTATTCGATGTTGAAGAGTTTGATAACGCAGATGGATCGGATGATATTATGAATTCCTAAAAGCATGAACTATTTGTTATTACATTCACTACATTTTTCTGTACTGATTAGGAACTAATAATCTAATACAATTGATTAAAACCATTCTTGAAAAACCATTCAGGTTTTTTAATTTACCCTAAATTATTTTCGACAAAAAGGGGGTTTTTGGCACCCATATCCCAATAACCCATGCTTCTTATGCAAGGTCCATCAAGAAATTTTCTCATTAACTTAATTCAGAACATAGGCTGTTTGGAATTAAGTTTCAGGCAGAAAATAACACAATAGAATAAAGTTAGCATGAACATAAAAAGCTTTTAGGTATATCCACGTGAAAAGCCAGTAAAAAATATTGCTTTATCAATGGCGATGGTACATATTTGTACACAAGGATACTAATGGGGCAGGGCGATAATCCTGGTATGTCCTCACACGACCGCAGTGTAAATAACTAGGAACCGCTGGGAAATCTCGCCAAATCTTCTCCATGTTAGCCCAAGCTCGTAATCGCTCTGAACTGTCATGTGACAATAGGAGGAATTTGTCGAGAGATTTTGACTGTGAGACAGTGGCCTCTCGACAGTATACAGACGTCCAGAGAAAGCATTCCTCCACCGTGAGACGACATCTCGTGTGCACCTGAAGCACATTTGGCCGACTTCTATGAAGAATTCAAGTTCTGTGACTCAGACATGGACAGACAGGACTGAAAATATCGTGCCACTTCTCGGTGAACACTGGGCAGTGTGTACAATTTCGCAGCGGGAGGTTTGACCATCCGGGCGAATTTCGAAATCCATAGCGAGTGAGTCTATCAATGTGCTTCGGTATTTGACATAATAACAACAGGTGTGGAGAACTGTGAAGGTCAGCATTGTACAGAGTGGACGAGATTTCGAGCTTTTGCTGTAACCTACTTGAGGAGTTTTTAGGGTGGCGCGTTTTCTCTGAGTTTCATTTCTTGAAACACTTTGGATGCGTCGTCGAGCCTGTTCGCTCGCTCGTATACACGGGACATGCTGAGGTGAATCAGATTATCGGACAAATCACCCTCAGACTTGAGCTGCTCGAAAAGTTGTTCAGCAGCCTCGATGTCACCAAAGTTTCCGTAGAGCTCCATCATGAGCCAATGGCATTCTTCGCTCAGCACATAGCCATTGGCTTTCATCTCCAGATACACCTCCTCCGCTTCCTTCATGAGCCCGAGTTTTCCGAAGGCCTCCATCACCTTGTAGCAGATGTGAGAGTCCGGGAAAAAGTCACTTTGCCGCATCTTCCGATACACATCGACCACGAGGGCGGATCTTTTGTTGCTGGCGAGAAGGTCGATCATATTCTTGAACACCGATACGTCCTTCACGTCGCCGGATTTGAACGAGCTCAAAAACAGTTTGCCCGCCTCTTCGAGCTTGCCGGCCTTGGCAAGCACATTGATGGCCGTATCCCGGGACGCCGAAGCCGGATGCTGAAGTTCTTGAAGCAGCCGCTTCGCATGAGCCATGAACCCTGCCTTCTCGTACACGACAACCATAGCTTGATACAGTATGTGATCCATGGAAAATTCGCGCGCACGAAGGCTTTGGAAGAGAAGCGCAGCCTTGTCGAACTTGCCCGTCTTTCCGTATATTGAAATGAGCGTGGAATAGGTCATGGCATTGGGCGCCACACCGCTGCTCTCCATTTTTTTCAATAACCTCGTGGCCTTCTCCTCGTTGTTCACCATAGCGAAGAGCTTCATCACGGTGTTGTAGGTCACGATGTTGGGCAGAACCCCCTTCTTCTCCATGCTGTGATACAAGCGAAAGGCTTCTGCAAGACTCTCCGCTTCTCCATAGACCTTGATCATGGTGTTGTACGTGACAACATTGCGATATACACCCAACTCCGTCATGCCCCAGAATAGTTCCTCTGCTTCTTTGACTAATCCCAATCTTCCATACACGTCTATGATCATGTTACACGTCGTGGAATCCAGAGCGACGCCTTTGGTTCTGAGTTCCGTAAACACTTCCCGTGCCTCGTCATATTTCTCTGATTCGGCATACGCATTGATCAAAACACTGTAAGTGACGGTGTCCGGTTCGATGCCCATCGACTTCATCTGTTGGAGAAGACTCTCCGCTTCTCTGTACAGTTTAGCTTTTCCAAACATGTTGATCATGGAATTGAACACGACAAGATCCGGTTGAATTCCTGAAGCCCTCAATTTCGAGAAGAGAGAGACAGCCCTTTCAAAATCCTTCACCTTTCCGGATAGTTGGATGAGAGTGCTGTAGGTGATCAAATCCGGTACAATTCCATTCTCCTCCATCTTTTGGAACCACATTAGCGCGGATTCAAATTTCCCAGCTTTCCCGAATGCACTAATCAAAGTGGAATACGTAAACTTATCGGGCTCAACTCCGTTCTGGACCATTTCCCCGACCAGCCCTTCACCGAGAGTCCACCTTCTGGCCTTCAGAACATTTCTGAGGACGATGTTGTAGGAGAAAATTGATGGTCGATATCCTCCTTTCTCGCACATCCAGTCGTGGAGAGCCAGAGATCTCTGCCAGTCCTTTTCCTGATTTAACAACGTCACCATGAGCCTGAAAGAAAGCTTTCCTGTCCACCTGCTCATGACCTCATCCAGTTCTTCAGCGCGTCCAGTTCCTTTTAGAGAATTGAGGATCTCTTCGAGGTTAATGTCATGATCTGGCTGCGGCATCCATCGCCCTGCGTGTCTTGGAGCAGCCCCGTTTCGAACATACGGAAGTCGTCTGGTGGCCTCAACGCTGGACGACGAGGAGCGTTCTATGACCACCGCTTTTACACCAGAGCGAAATTCTCGTGAGTCGGCCTGATGATCATCGAACGACGAACATGTTAGAATTCCAACACCCAGCAATAATCCAAGACGGCAGAACCGAACATTTCGGGCAAGAATGTCCAAAGCAAAAGGCAGTAGCATATGCGGGAACACGTCAACCTAAAGGCACCAAAACCTGTGAGATTACCTCGCGACCAGCTTCAGCTCGGGCACAAGTACAGTCGCTGAAAATTCTGGTGACTGCCTGACGGCCGCTGAAGGAGCCAGCATGAACCTTGCCCCACACCGACCTCGAGCTCATTACCTCCATTGTTCAGAGAATTCTGCATCAAAGGCATCAAGCAGCTCCACACGAGCAAGAGCTCATGCTCCGTGCTCAAGCCTCGGAGTCGGTTGCCCCGGTCCCAACAAGCACGAACCGCCGAACACACAACCTCACGAATTCAGCCCCTGGACGCAGCATCAGCAGCTCCACACGAGCAACAGTCTCCCAGGCCTGTTCCCATCACCGTGAACATCATCAATCAGCCCAGACTCCGCATCCCATCCAGCCGTCATCGCCATCGACTGCGACCAGCGTCCACGAGACAAGTTGCAACTCGCAGACAGCCATGACCGCGCGTGAATGGTGAAACAAAACTCACGAACGAGACCGAAGCTTCATTCCACGGCGAGACAAGGCGATCACTGGCTCTCACAGTGGACCTGTCAGACCTGACACAGACCTCGTAAAGCCATGGCGCCCGCCGAACTCTGCGCTCGCTTCTCGCGCAGCAGCAGCAGCAGTCTTCCCGTCGAGCATCGACCTCCGATCCGTCAACGATCCCTCTCTCGCAGAAGCGACGAAGAAGGCCGAGTCGCCAGGCTCATAAGCGCCACACTCCACTTGTCACTGGCCACGCGACCAGGTGACTGTGCAGATAGAGAGCGCTCGCCCTCCAACCGCGATCTGCCACGTGGGTTATCCGTGGGTCGAAATACGAGTCACCACCTGCCACGTCGACCCCGCCCCCCAGGGTCCTTGCCTACGATGGTCGCTCGACGAGGCGGCATCATAAGAACGCTTTTGAAAGCCGGGCTGGGGCGTCGTTGTCGTCCCTGAGGGGGAGGAGGAGGCGGTACAGGCAGAGAGGCAGAGGGAGACGACGACGAGGAGGAAGAGGAGGGCGCCGGGGGGACGAAGAGGAGCGCAATTCGAGTTGCGAAAATGAGGGCGATGATGATGCGACCGGCGGCCGTGTCGCAATCGCAATCGCGATCGGGCGCGAAGACGTTGGTGGCCGCGCCGCCGTTCGGCAAGAGCAGCGGCGGCGTCGTGGTCGTCGTGCCCGTTGCGCAGGGGCGCCACTGGGAGGAGCTGAAGAGCGGCAAGGGGAGCGTATCGTGGCGCCTGCGCTGGCGCGTGCAGCCGGCGCGGCACCAGGCGCACCAGGGCTCCGGCTGGCGCGTCTTCGCCGTGCAAGCGCCGACCACCAAGCGCAATGTGAACTGGATCCTTGAATCCGTCGGTACGCCTGGCGCCCCTCGATACAAGCCCAATATTTCGTTCAGAGGAATTTAATTTCAGAAGATTTCATCTCTCTTAGCATCTTCGAGCATATGTGAGCATCGTTCGTTCTTGATGTTTATGGAGCCGATGATTTCATTCAGAAGATTTCATTTCTCTTAGTATCTTTGAGCATCTGTGAGCATCGTTCGTTCTTGATGGGGATGGATGTTCTCGACGTCGATCGCTTCGAGGCTTCGTTTCCAATCCGGAGCTTGGGGCTTGCGCCGAGCTCCTCGGGTTGAGCCGGTGGTCGTTTGGTCTGGCAAGAATGCGTTCTGCCGGCGTTCATGCTGCTTGCTACTTACTGTAGGTGTCGTATGTGGAAGTTGGAATTGAGTTGAAGGTGTTGTTCTGTGCAGGGGATGGTGATTGCGCCCATTTAGACGCTGCCGTGCCTCTTCCTGGCTCTTTCGAGTTGGCCTCGGTAAATATGATTCTCCGACGCGACGCTGATTGTCTTTGAGTCTTGGCAAGCGATGGAGTTCTCTTCGCTGATTGCTTTTTTTGATGAGTGCAGGAGTCTGCTATTGTGGGGCGTGCCGGGGGTAAGGCGGACATTTTACTCGGGGTTGCCACGGGTATGCACCGAATCGCAAACTTCCTACTTTACGATACCTTCTTGATTCAGACTTGCCAACATCTAATGCACTACATGAGTTCCTTTTGGGCTACCGTCGTTGACGGCTTTCACAATCAAGATGGAGGATTGTGGTATCCGTTATCGTGAGGTGCAGGGGCAATATTCCCCTGTGCGAATGAATTATTCGGAACATTTTCCTGGAGAAAAGCAGATACATGTCAAGTATAATTCACTGAGATGCTATCAACCATGCACCAAATAGCTATGGTTTTTAGCGGGGTATAGCAGAAAAAACCAGTTGCCTTCCCAGGTCATTGACAAGTTACCTTCTTTAAATGCAGTTTCGTCAATGCATGCCCGTTTGGAGAAAAGAGGGGATGTTTTGTACGTGACCGATCTTGACAGCACCAACGGAACCTACCTCGATGGAAGGAGGATTAGGCCTGGAGCTGTCACTCCCGTCGATCCAGGAAGCATCCTAGTATTCGGTAAGCATCATGTCGTTCGCCTTTGTCTAGCCAAGTCAGACCAGCCTACAGTTAGTTGTTTTCGTTAATTCTGGTGAGTTCTTGGCGCCTTCCGTAGGTCATGGCTAGCAAGCTCTTACCTACAATACATCTAAAGGTCTTTTGTGAATCCGAACTGCGGGAGCACTAGGTGAACCAGTGAGGTTTCTCGTCAATCGCATATCCCCTTAAGCATTGGATTGATGTGACTGGTTTTGAACCAAGTCTGGGTACTAGAGGAGCCACAAGAAAGCCTCTAAAAGAATTGGTTGATAAGGGTGCCTTCAACGTTGTCGAGAAAATACGTGAGGTGTCTGCTTGTAGTGACAGTGATTTTATTTTTAATTATCTCCCTCAACGATATAATGCAGGTGATGAGCATTTGGCAGTTTTCCGAGTGGGAGTCGAAGAGGCGAAGGAAGCAGAACCTCAAGAAAGTGAAGTATCCGAGGAGAGCCCTTCGGCGTAATGTTTTCCTTGCATCTTATCCTTTGAAGGCCAGAACTAGTTGTTTGCTTATTGTCAACCTTGGGCGGTCGAGCTTCTTGTGAAGAAGTCTGAAGTATTGTGCGAGCGGTTAGTCGGTCGTCTACACCACTCTTCTGCAAGGAGATTTCTTCTGAAAGAGTATCGGTCACTACCTTTTAAACGCGACGTACTAATGCCTCAGACCAGTTATAAAATATTGTACATAACAAACGAAGTCCGATCTCGACGATTTCTCCTCTCCACTCGGTTGCTTGTGAGTGGTGTGATGTTTTGATGGGTGTGCTTAAGCTCAAGCCGGGAATGTGGGTGTGGACATCAATGTTAGGAAGAATTTTTAGCCGATATGATGTGAATGAGTTGTAAAAATACCAGAAAGTGTTTGACTTGATTTGATTATAATTAGCAGGTTTTTTTTTAACAAATCATGGAATTGGTATGATTTCATACCAATCCCTCGAAAGTTAAAAGAAAATTTTGAAGAAAGTTCTTGCAAAAGCGTGTACAGGACTTGCGAGGAACCATGCCTTCATTGTGGGTACACTGTGAACTCAATATGGCGTACGCAAGGAGTGGAAACTGTAAATCCAAAACAGACGAGAATAAAACTCAAGCTCCGAAGTTACCGTACTGTCGACGGAAATGACTATAGTAAGGCTGAGTAGGAGGGTAAAGAGGCAGCAGTGGATTTTAATCCATACCGTGTGCAGTACAAACAGTAATGTGGGGTGTTCGCGTAAAGAAAACCGCCACCATGGCATTAACATGTCAGAGTGAAGACGTGGAAAGACCTCAAGTTATTGTATGACTGAAAGTAGAGTTGAGTAACCTATGCAATGTGAAGATATGACGTGAACCACATCTCTAGCCACGCATCTCTTAAATTCGCAAACCATACTCTTACGTTCCTGATTAGCTTGGATCGCATGAAGGCACGCACGGAGGTATCGCATTAAATTTCGAACCAAATTAGATTGTAGTCCTTTGCCGTCCATCAATGGAAGGACCAGAAGATAAGTGTTAAGAGGAAGGAAGCGTCAGTCTGGAGATCGGAAGGTGGAATTCAACCGCACCATCACAGCCAATAGGAGGTAAAAATGATCTGGGTGCAAGAACTTTATTTCCCTGTAGCTATGTGTACTGCTTCGCCCTGTGGACACTGCCATGAGGAAAACATAGATCGTTTCCATCTGCAATGTTTCTTCATCTGACACGCTATGTTTTTTTCTTAAGTTTTGAACGTTCACAACACGATGTCTCGCCCCCACCGAAGGTCTGCACATTTCATGGTCACCCACTTCTGGGCACCACACGCTCATTTCCAGTGCTGCATGTCCACGAAGGACCGAAAGCTGTGCGTGCACGGGAAATGTGACCCCATGCAAGTAATTGTCATGTCTCTTGCGGAGCTCCAAAAGCACACTCGCCATCATCCTCTTGAACAAATCCGTCTACTGAAGAGGCAAAGGCAAAGGGAGTCCTCTCCTCGGATGAAAACTCGGGCGTCAATTCCTACACTTGTGGCGTACCCTGATGCACACAAGCTGGAGCAAACTGCCCCTCGCCTGATAACGCATGACAAGAAAGCCACTGGATTTCGGAGTTGGAGGTACAGTACCGAAAGTCAGTCCACGTGGCTCGATCTTCTGACCAATCCTGACGAAAAGAGTGCAGTACATGTCTGGCAGTAACGGTACGTACTGCTTACAGTACTCCAGTCCACCCTTTGCTGCCGAAAAAGGTGGGACGGAAACCGGATTTAACGGATGGAGATGAAACGGTTCGGTCCGGAAGAAGGGAGGGATTTCCATCTGGGAGGCCGTCTTTTGCTCAGCATGGCGCCAACCTGAAATTCAAATTTCAGTTTCTCGTGACGAAGTTTCTGTCGGACCCAGTTTGGTTTTCTTTCACTTCACTACCTGGAAGGTGAGGAATTGGCTGATTTAATAGGAATGGAACCTACGAGTGGAATGTCTCGGTCTGGTGTTCGACAATTCCAACGTCTGATGGACAGAAACATTCTCGTCTATGTCGAAAGGTTTTGGGGAAGCAGGAGATGCGCATGCTCCATGCAACGTGCCCTTTTATTTTCATGATCTTAATGTGCTTCAGGAGACGATCGCTTCGGCCGCAGCTGTTTTGTATGGCACGTAACTTCGTAGTTCTGCGATGGCAGAGTTACAGTGGATGCAGGGGTCGCATGGGTACTTACTTCACCACCACGTCCGAGAGAGTAGATGCAATGTGAGAACTGACATTACGATTGCGAAGTCAGGGGCGGAGCTTTGCAATCTGCAATCTTTTGGGTGTTGAAGTTTGATCAACTCGTGGATAAAGCATGGGAGTATGGCGTTTAGAACATTGGGTTTGAACTGTTGGTACTTCCCGTACAGACAATCCCATATGTCACAGTTTTGCTTTCATGTTAGGGATTGAGGTCAATCATATAGTGTCCACTGCAGAGCTCTCGTTGCAGAGACCTATCAAAGTCGATTAGGTGTTCTTAATTCCTGTGATTTCCCTTTCACAAGGATGGCAGGCGATACTGATCTCGATTTAGCTCTGGCCATTGCTCTCGCTGAGGCTAGTGAGGAATATAGTGATGATGATTTCAAGCCGTCAAGTCGGCAGTTAGAGCTGCGCCAGGGTAACTTGATTGCGCAGTGTCGCAAACCCACAAAGTCCCGACCTAAACCCTCGAAAATTTCCAAGGAGAAGACGCAAAGGACTGAAGCATGCACATCCGGAGCTGGTGCTGCTTCCCGCAAGAAGAGTCATGCAACCAAAGGAAGAGAGGTCGTGGTTGACAAGAGGCACAAAAAAGCGAAATTGGATGTGATGAACGGAATTGGCCACCTCCAGCGGTCAGAAGGTGCTGGCAATGGGCTGAATGTCCAAACGAGACAACATTCAGTTTTCCAGGGTTCGGTCGAAAGAGAACAGGACAACGTGTTTGGCAGCTTCAAATACAAAGCTGCTCACTTCAAATGCCTCGATGTGCAGCCTTCCGTCCATGAGGTGGGAGAAGGGAATCCGCCTGAGAAGCTTGAGCAGGTTTCGCAGCTGGGCAGTACACATGCTCACCGTTCTTCTGCAGAGCAATCAGAGGATGAAGACTCGATTGTAACAGAAAACATAGGTTCGCCTGTGGCAACGCAATCTGACGGGCATGAAGTCAGTCAAGATGTGCCAGGGATCTTTGAAGACCGGGAGTTTCCTGCAGATACTATTGACTCAGGTGCATCGGCACCTGAGTCAATGGTATCTGCTCACAGTGTGGAGCAGGTTACAGGACTGGAAAATGAAAGTCAGTTCAGCGCTCTACTTCGTCTATGTACAGAAGAAAGTCCAGAAAGAGAGCAAGGTCTCAATCCGACTCTTGCTATGAAGAATTGTACAGTGCCTGGATCTTCAGATCTTGACGACGGTGAAGATGATATTAGTTACTTGATGACTCAACCTTGTGTGAACCAACCTGCAAAGACCGAGTCCAGTAGTGAAGAAATTCTTGTACCTTTTCAAGATATCACGAATGTTCCACGAGGAAGCGAAAGCGTCACGAGTGACTCTCTCACTGCAGCTGATAGCAAGCACTGCAGTTATTCCTCCGTAACCAAGGATCAGTCTGCTGCCTGTACACTGAGTTCTTCTCAAGTGTCAAATGCAAGAGGCTTCCAAGACGTAGAGTGGGGTACGCTTGCCATATATAATCATGAGGAAGCTCCCAGCCCATCGCGGATATGGGCAGCAGCAACCAGGGAGAGCGATCACACAGCGCAAGTTGAAACGTACAGGAAATTTCAAGTGGAGGATAATGAGGCGAGTACATCAGGCACCGATCATTTGTCTGTATCGGTCATGTGTCCTATATGTGATGAAGATTTAAGCCACATCTCCTTTGAGGAGCGCGAGAAGCATACCAACACCTGTTTGAACAAGCTCAATGAGCCTCAGGTAAGCCGTAACAGTATGGTTGACTTGATTTTGTTTTTTAACTGATTTCATAGCTTTGAAGCTAACCTTGAATCTCATTGCCAACAAAATTACCACTTTCTGTAGTATTGTGTCTCCTTCGCAATTCATTTATGGAGCAGCTGCGCATATTTTGAGAGTTTTTCTCTCCGTTTTTCTTCAATATAGTCATCATCTTTGGTCTTATCTCATTTTACCAGGAACTATTAGAAGCGTCGAAAGAACTTCATCCAATGCCACGCGATCCATCAATCTCTTTCGGCTGCGAGAAAGTTAAGCAATGGTTGAAAGCCCTTAACCTTTCAAGATATCTGGAATGCTTCAACCAGCATGAGATCGACTGGGATACGTTGCAATGGTTGACAGATGAGGTAAGATTTGGCAATCAACTTTGACAACCTCAAGAAACTCGCCATTTTCCAGCCCGCTTGCATTTATTCTTTCTAACCCGACAACAGCGCATAATTCTCGGTTGCTAAAGTCTCCGGCTAGAGTGATAGCTTCCCTACTTTCGTATTGTCAATCACCTTCGGGCGGACTTTCTGACTTTCTGCTAACTCCACGCGTCCGTCGCCATGAAGTTCCTCTGCAAGGGCTGGACTGCATGACAATAGCATCTGTACCCCTCTAGATCGCCGAGGACAGATCTCCTTTGCCTAGCTTCCCTTCTAGATTTATCGCTCACTGAATTCTTCAACGAGAAGGTTGTTCCAGGACTTGGTGGTGATTGGAGTAGCTTGTCTTGGTCCAAGGAGGAAAATTCTAGGTGCACTTCAAGATCTCAAGTCTGGAGAAACTTTCAAAAGGCCAATCTCCACGGAATCGCCTTCAAGTCTAGCGGAGGATGACACTCTGAAGATCGAGAAAGCGTGCGGTAAAGACAATCTCAACCTTATTACGAGGTTTTTCCCCATGATGGGTACTGGAAGCCGTAAAACATCTGTGACGAGCGTGGCTAAACAAAACAAGGTTGTTGGAAAAGATGGAAGGACTTCTGGAAAACTCTCAGGTCGACCCAGGGTTTCTACGCGCCCCAATATCAAGGGACTTCCCGCATGGATGTGTATCCCTGGCACACCATTTAGAGTGGTACGTAGCACACTCACCTTGGAAGCTATCTCATTAACCTGCAGTTTATTCTATTGAAACCAGCCTAGAGATGTTGTTGGAGTAGATTTGAGAAGTATGCATGGTCACATCGCCAAATCCTGGTTAGTTCAAGCCAAACTAGTTGTCTTTTACATTTTATTTCTAATGGTTTTGGCAAAAGGATTTTTGGTTCACCAAACACTTTTACCTCTTCGATTCCAAAATGAAACCTTGCTTGCTTGGTGATTGGCACTCTTTTCAGTTCAAAAAAAATATTGGAGTTTTTTTGAATTGAAAAATTTCAACTAAAGCTCATATTAGTTTTTTTATTCATTTGTTTTTCCAGGATGCCTTTCAACATCTAACTGGTGATTGCTCCCATTGGTTTCTCACCCATTTTCATACAGATCGTAAGTTCTTCTACCCGCTGATACACTGCTTCCCAGTCAACTGAAAGTCTTGTCTTGGTTATGCAGTCTGAAACTTGCGTTGTTCAGACTGGAAGGATTGTTGCACCCTCTGTCCGCAAAATCGATGCATGTTAGCGTTGTTTGTGGAGACAGGTCGAAGTCTGTCTTGTTACGTCTTACACACCCAAAAAATTGAGCTTTTTTCTTGTAAGTATTGAAGTGATTGTCTGACCTCTAATAATTGGACCATTGATAACAATACCGCTGCTCGAATAGCGGTGTCCAAGAACTAGTTGTAAATCCATATAATTGGCGGGTTGGATGTATACTTTCATTTAAGTCAGCGAAGAACTACTTTGGCCCGTATGAAGCTTTTTTATTTCTGGGAAAATGGTAGATTGTACTGAAGCTTTTTTCCGCTGCAGATTATCAGGGTCTCACGAGAGGTTTTCGATACGGCCGAATCTTTTGCTCGGAAATTACAGCACGTTTAGTGAACGCTAGAATAGGTGTGTCTTGGGAGAGACTGATGATAGTGCCACTGAACGAGAAATTTAAAATTTGTGGGGTGGACGTCACCTTCATCGATGCAAATCATTGCCCTGGTTCAGTCATGATCCTATTTGAGCCACCCAATGGAGAGGTAATTTGCTCTAACGCCGTCATACTCTACTTTCTGTCCGAGTTTATCGTATGTAGACGACACATCTGGAGCAGTAGTGATGGTTTGACCTTTCGGATGGTGTCATTGCGATGTCAGGCCGTACTTCACACAGGCGACTTTCGGTTCTGCTCAGCAATGAGAGACAACGCCTCGCTTCAATCCACAAGTGTCCACACTTTAATTCTTGACACAACATACTGTGACCAGCAGGTTTGAGTCTGATACGGAGAGACCACCTTAGCATGATGCTTTACATGTAATCAAACGTTTGGGGTATACAGGAAGTGTGTGCCTAATGCTTCTGGGATAAACAACCCAATGACACGCGTATTAACCCCAGTTGTTGGTATACGATTTGTTTTAAATATGACAAAAGTTTGGATGCGGTGACCCACTGTCGAAGAAAAGGGTAGTTGTTTGGTTGGATTCATCCGTTCTGGTTGAAATATTTTACAGAAATGGTTATGGACTCTTGCTAGATTCTTTTCCAACAGGGCACTGACACACTACACCTTGTTATCCAGTACGACTTCCCCAAACAGGAGGCCGTTATACAGTTTGTCATTGAAGCAATCCAGGCAGAGCTATTCAATCCCGAAACCCTGTTTCTCATCGGCACCTATACTATCGGTACGTATCTTTGTGCCATATAATATCGATCTTCACAATGTGATTTTTGTGGAAACAAAATTTACATATCCCTGTGGCAATTGTAGGGAAAGAAAGAGTGTTTTTGGAGGTGGGGAAAGTATTACAGAAGAAGATTTACGTGGGTGCTGCTAAAATGAAGTTGCTGGAATGTATGGATTTATCCGCGGAGGATTTGAAGTGGTTAACGTGTAACGATCAAGAGAGCTTTATTCACGTTGTTCCACTTTGGAGCATTTCCAGCTTCAAAAGAATGTCATCCATCTCAAGGCACTACCGTGTAAGCAACTTCTAAACTTTTCAGTGTATAATCACTCCGACAATGAACTAAGGTCAGGATTTTGAGAGTGTTTCAAGTTTTCTATCCAGACAGATTTAGCTATATAGATTCCCAAGAGCAACCCACGGAGCCTTGACGTCCATGGTGAGTCAAGGTTTGTTGATATTCCCAAGATCAACCTAACATTCAATTTCTACAGACCACAGACAACAGAGCTTGGCAACCAGCTCCTTGTCGAGCGTAGAAAGAAGTCCGCTAGTTGTTATAAGTTGTTCTTTGTCTGAAAATTTTGTCGGAAAATTCATTTGACATAATATGATGTGCGCTTTTTGTCTTGCCAGGGACGATACAAACTTTTAGTCGCTTTTTCTCCTACGGGTTGGAGCTTCGGCAGGGGAAAGAAGAAAACACCTGGCAAAAGACATCAGCAGGGCACGATGATCAGGTGATAGCATTATACAAATCGTCATCAGATCAGTATACTTTGAATATTGTCGTCAGCTATTTCTTTCTTTGAAGGATTGAGATCACAGCTGAAGGCTTGAATGTGTACTAGAGAAAGGAGCAATTATGAACACGGTAAGGATGTATCGTCACAGTAAGTGATGTGAGATCTTCTGATGGGTGCTCGAATCATATGCTCTTGAGAATTTGAAGAGCAGCTCACGTAATAAGTTTTTTGACTGGTTCCCGCCTCCACGAGACTGTCATTTGACTTCTGTCCTCGTATATTCCAATTTCCAGATATGACGTGCCTTACAGCGAGCACTCCAGCTTTTGTGAACTGAAAGAGTTCGTAAAGTTCATAGCGCCGGCGGACATTATTCCATCTGTTCCTGGGAAGTCAGGCACCAGTGCCGATGATATGATCGCAAGTCTGTGGAGTGAAGACAACTGAAAAGCCACTTCACCTTTACTAAGACTGACTCTGGGTTTACGGCCGCAAAAGGTTATGATAGTAGTCCGTACATACGCTGAGGTACTTACTACATTTTGGGAAGAGTTTCTGTGTACACCTACTGGGATCATGCTCTATGTGTTTTCAATTTAGCTGCTCAAATTTGATATTAACATTTGTTGTCATTGCTGGAATGTATTTCCCACATAATTTCTGCGTCCTCCGTTTGCTTTCAGGTCCAGCCAATCCAGGAGAGTTACGACGACTCCTGAATTTTCTGATTTTTCGGAGTCCTGTCGGGTTTTTCTGACTTGCCAAGGGGACAAAATATCAGAGTGAATAGCGGACGACAGCAGGGGAGCTTTAACAATGGCTTGCTTTCTTGAATCATACGGAAATCAGCTGTCTGTAACAGCGGGAACGAAGCGAAACGCGACAAACTATGCACCAGGTTTTCTTTGAGATGAACCTGAAGAAGCCACCGAGGGACATTCTGGCAATGCCAGATGCTGTATAAATTCAGAGAAGGAATTTGTGGCACCTAGTTTGCTCTCGCGTCAAAAGTTGTCTCCATCCTAGTTTTCGAGATCGCAGAATACATCTTGAATTGGAATAAACCTCTAATGTAGAGGATCAGGTTAAATCCAGTGTACTTGGAAACGTTGTGAAGCTCGGTAAAAGATTCAGGATTAAATTTAGCAAAATTGCTGGTCTAGTCAGAAAGATCCTGTTACAGGTCACAAGAAGTCTTCGCCTGAGCAGTCCGAAGTTGAGGTTCTTATATACAGGAATCGTGATTGCAAAATACTCGACTGTTCTCTCCCTTTTATTAATTTCATCTGTTTGAATACCAAGCATTAAAATGCGAAGATAATCCCATTTGTCACCTCATCTACTTGCATTTTGAATTCTTGATTGTCATTGTATATACAGCCGCCAGTTGTATCTGTAGTAATTAGAAATTCGAGCACTCGCAAGAAACCAAGCCGGTCGTTGGCAGGAAATGTGGGGAAAAACTATGAAGCTGATACCTGGAGATACAGCAAGAAATGTCCAGTATTGCGAGATTGTATTATAACAGTGCTGGGCGGACACACAGTTATTCATTATTGAATATCCTGGATACAATTTTTGTTTTCCAGTGAATTATAATCCTGCCACTTGACACCATAGGATGGTGACTGCCCAAGAAAGCAGGGCAACTATTTTCCACTACTTTTTCACAGGCTAAGATAATCTTATTGCATCTGGACCCAGTGGCGCACAATTACACCATTGCAGCTGAAGCAATCGACTATACATGGACAAAATCCCATCTGGTCTCTCAAAATTAAGCTTGACTGTATTTGTCATACAAGGTTAGAGTATGTTCCATTGCCAAACCTTGGATCTAAATCCAAGCATCCGAAGGTCATACATACGACTTCATCTGCAAAATCCTCACAGCTTGCGATAAGTTGCTCAACTGTAGCCACTTTGGCGATTGATCCAGTTGTAGCTCTTAGCTCTTACTATGCTTCATTGAAATTTCTCTTCACATCACACTGTTGAACAGAATAATACTCATGAGATGTTCTCATTATCATAAGTATTTTATCATTCTTCTACCTTTCTTTCACTTCAGGGCTTAAATATTTCATTAATAATTCATGATAAAGCCTGTAAAGCTATCTGATAAACTTCTTGATTGACATAGATTGGGAAAATTTTTACTTATGCACCTACCTTTCTTGTGGTCATGCCCTTCAATTATGTATAAACAATCGAGTGCACTTCAAACACAACCTATTTCCTTACATGAATCATAATCTAAACCTCTAGGTTATGTTAAGGAGCAGAATAGTAAGCAGAAAAGTTTTTTTTTACTGATTATCTGAATCTCTAGGCATCAGATCCTAAGTCAAGCATTTGAATGTTTTTGATACTTCATACTGAAGAAAAACAATTGGAATACAAGATTACCTAAATTAACTAGAAAATTCCAAAATCAATGCAACTCACCCTGATAGAACAAACATAAGCTTTTGATTTACCTACTTTGTTGAACAAAATACACAATTTAATATCCCAAACCTTTACACCAGTCAAATAATTGTTTCATCTAAATTATAGAAATATAACTTCGCACAAGTTGATACTACATCTTGGAGATACATATTTTGATATACGTTTTTGAAACTTTTCTTTTCTTTTAATTTAATATGTCGTGCATATAGGTATTGCCATATATCATATATCATTGACATGTTACACATGCACTTAAGTAACAAGAGTGTGCACACACAAAGGTATCACAATTCGCTTTCCTAGTTGGCGGTCAATTCCCTCTGACTCCCTGGTAGTCATATCTACAACTACATGCTATACACCTTCATGGGTGCCCTCTGACTCCCAAGTAGTCATATTTACAACTACATGCTATACACCTTCATGGATGCCCTCTGACTCCCAGGTAGTCATATCTACAACTACATGCTATACACCTTCATGGGTGCGCAAACCAGTACGCCGGGTGTTATGTCGCCCCATTATTAGTCGCATATATGCAATTCATCACATGTGAAGATCAAGTCATCTATCACTCCGAAGTACATCAAGAACAAACCCATTGTTTAGTAGGAACAACATTGATAAGTGGAATCAAGAATGACATGTGCCATCCCCTTGGACACCTATCACACACCAACATATTGGCCGCCTAATCAACAGACCCACATAACATGCACCTCAAGCCAACACATATGATTACCAAGCTTGGGTTCATTTAAACATACACATTTGAAAAATGACATGGCGCATAGTTGTACACATGATTCTTCCAAACAACACCGTCATGACACTTCAAGATGGAAACTCCAGAAGATAACACTTCTTGCACTCGCAAGATAGTGCATCCCGTCGTCACATCCAATGTAGTCGTTGCAGTCTGCTGTAAATAGAATTAGTTCATCACATGGATCCTACAAATTGATGGTCGATAAACTTCTCCCCAGATGATCGCAACATATCCATATGTTGAACAATTGCAAGGTTTTTAAATGCTACAGGCATAACTCTCCAAAAGAACGTTGCACGTTGAAAACACATTCTTTCTCACAAGTTCGGATCATCAAGGTTCATCATCTCGCTAGACTCACGATGAATTGTTGCCAACAAGTCTGAATCTCGGCCGTACAATAGAAAATATGTTGAGAACAAAGCCAATGATGCTTGACTACTGAATCGATATGCCATGGCCAGCCATGGTAACTAAATATCTTAATCTCCAAGATATCATGCCATACTCAGATGATCAGATACTTGCGCAACGTACTTTTCACCGTTTGTACAACAGGTTCTGTAAGACCAGAGGTTGTATGTGTGAAATAGCATTAGAAGTAGCTTAGTTATGACTAAATCTAGCTAATTATAACTAAGTTTATCAAATTATAATTATGTTTAGCTATAATGTCTATACTAAGCAAAATAATTGGAGAAGTTCTAAAAAATCTGAATGAGCATTTCTATTCTGTCTCCTACAAAAATATAGAATCCAAGAAATTTTTTGCTTGATTTCATATTTAGTTTTGATTGGTTTGACTAAGTAATGGAGATTTCATTTCTTAGACTAAATCTAATGTTAATTTAGTGGCAAGTGGAGATTGTAGATGTTAGATTGTCACAAATGGCATGTTGCCACTTCAATCTAAAGATTAGTAAATATCTAGAAGGTTTAAGAAGCCAATGACACGTTATTGCGTATTGATAACTAGTCAAACTTACTAGGATTTGTCTTTGTAAAAGTAAATTAGATAGAAATTATTATTTGTTAATATGGTAAATTCTCAAGTATTATATATAGAGAGTTAGGTAAGAGTATTTCAAGCAAGTTTGGAGAATTAATGTGTAGAGATTTGATTCATATATGAAAGAGTCACAATTTTTAATATCTTGGAGTGTCAATGTGTGTGTTAATCAGAACAATACATTGAGTGATTGTGTGAGAGTTTGTTTAAACTATGAGCATGAGGAATAATCCTAATCTTTTCAAACCATAATGAGCTATTGCAAAAACATCTGAGGTAAACCTGAGTGAGAATCAACCCGGTGTAATAACAAATAAATACCAAAATGGAGCATAATGGTTAAGATCCGAACCCACGAGGATAGAAATAACAACAGAGAATAAAGTAGTGTCACAAATTAACATTCTATTGACAAGTTTTACTTCTCAGGTACATGCACTCTTAGAAGCACTGCAATTGCTAAGGCCGAAGACGGCACAATGCAAGGTACGATCACATTCAAATCTTGAAATTCATCCAAAAAATCCCCAAAGAAGCCTCACGCGACTCTGCAATTGATATTTAAGGGGAAAATTTCCTAAAATTACACACTCATCCGGTTGCATCGAGCTTCCAATGTACAGATTTGATTAAATCCTGAGCTACACATGCACCAGTCAGATTATTGGAATTGAATTCTCTACTTCAAATGTGGTATCCTTTGACAAACTGAAGCAGCTCGCGCACGGTGACAAAACGCACTTGACAAAACGGAAACACACCTCTAGCTTGTCCAATTTCATCCACTTCAGGTCTGGATCCCCCATTCCACATAAGCGCGAAGACATCGTTCTACCCTCGCGCGTAATGCAACATTCGCTTGCTGTTCCAACTGCTGGACTATCGCCTCCGTCTCCGCCAACTTCTCTTGAAACGCGACCAACTGCTTCTCAACTGCCGATAGTTGAGAACGCAATTTGCTGCAATTTGCTTCTAATTTCTTCCTATGCTCTAACTCCGAAGTGCAGGCAGCTTCGCAATCCTGCAAGTCCTTCGCCTTCAGAGCCAATTCAGCACCATGCGATAAACCTTCATCTTGCTACGAGAATGCACACTCGCTTTTCTTGTCCGCGTAGGAGCTGGTCTTCTGGCACGCAATCTTGCATGCTGACCCACCATCTCCGAAGCCGAAGACTTCTGCAATTTCCGTCACTTCTTTGATGGTCGTTCTTCAATGTCGTCTAACTTGTCCACTTTTTCCAAAGGCGGTGAAGGTTCAGTGTTGTACTCCTCACAAGCAACTTCATTGCCTTCCAACATTTCTTCGTTGTCAGCAATTTCCCTCTCGAGTGGGAATTTTTTGTGCTCTGGTGCAGTCAACAATCCCATTCCTCGGTAGAAATTGATGAACATATAGTTCATCGATCCCCCAAATATTTCTTCGGCGTTCTTGCGCGTAGTACTCTAGAGAATGCGAGTACAATGAATCGGCTTCTCTGACACCGCGCGTCTCACGGACCCGATCTCCCATGTTGTCATGTAAGTCGTTCTTAACGGTCGCAGAATGTGCATCAACGCCACCGCCACATTACGTCTCAATCAATTGCGGTACTCCGTCGTCCACCATCCGTTCTTATGTAAGCAAGGTGTCTTGAAAAGCTTCGTTAAGGTCTTCTTCTCCGCCTGGATCACCTTCAAACTCCGGCTGTCCTAGATGTAATCGCAGTCTTCACTTGCGCACGGCCCCAAGACTTGTGCCCAGTGTTCAATTGTCCAGCTCTCCGGATTACCTCGAAGTCCTTCAACGTCCGACGCGCGTCCTTCTTGCCACTCCTTCACGATTGCTGCGGAAACTCAATTCCAATCCCACAACAAGAAATCGACCTTGGCATCTATCAATTCTTGCCGATAAGCTCTCAATCTTAATTCCAATATCTTCAACGCCGACAATCAAAGTCCTGAAGAGCGCCTCATCGCTGAAACTCAATTTCTCACTTGCAATTCTCTCTAAGCTTCCAATTCGCAAATGCATTCTCGCGAAATGTCGACGCAGAACTCCCGTTTCTGCTAATGCACTTCGACGCCCTAATCGCATCATGAACTCGTGCAAATTTAAAGTACAAGTCTTTGAATTTCCCTTCCGTTTGGCGCCGCCTTTTACTTGGCCAAAGCTCCTTTGCCAAAGGCCCTTTTGTTGTAATGCCGAAGGTGCTATTGTCAAAGTCCGAAGGCTCTTTGCCGAAGGCGATTCCATGACTTCGCCGAATCATGTACTCCGCTGCATACATTTGTAATTCAAGGTTTCCTTACCCGTTTCCGGTGTTCTTGGGTTCGTTGGAACGAACACGTCGAGCTACATCTATTGAAACCCTACATAAGGCAAAATTCCACTAATTGAAAAAGTAAGAAATCATCTACTCTAGTGGATCATAACTCATCTAATTCAACTTTACTACCTACAAGTAAAACACTAACTTTAAAGAGAGTTAGCTAAATGGGCTCCACTATTCCTAACTTAGCTTTTACCACAGAATACACTATTTAGTCTACTTTTAATTATTCTTACCTAAAAATATAAATTTCTATTACTCTACTCCTCAAACTTTATCTTTTCAAAAAAAATTGAAAAACTACGTTACAACACCCGAAGGTCGTAGCTCCAAGTCCCAATGTACTCCAATCAGTGTGCAATTGGTATAGATAATCTCTAATGGATCTACTCAAGATGAGAGTAGCCACCAACAAGACCTTGAGTTCAACAAAAATTCTCTCCTATTCATCTATCCATTGCCATTCCTGATCCGACTTCAGCAATTGGTTCAAAGATTTGGCTATAACACGAAACCCTTTCACATACCTCCGATAGTAGTTCGTCAAACCCATGAATGCACGAATTCAACTCACATCCGTCGGATGAAGGATGCCTGTAATAGCCTTCATCTTTGCTTGCTGAACTTTCAAACCACTTGGGTAGATCACATTATCTAAGTACTCAACGTTCTACTAAAAGAATTTACACTTCTAGGGATGTAACCGCAGATCATAAGTCTTCAACGGCTCAAACGCAATCTGCAAATTTATCTGGTGTTGCTCCACTATGTGGCTAAACATCAAGATATCATCAATGTAACACTTGACAAATTCTAGTCCCGTTAGTATCTTGTCCATAATCCTTTGAAACTCGGCAGGGGCATTCTTCAACCCAAAGGGTAAGAATTGTCATTGATACAAACAATCCTTGTCGAGAGAGTTGACGCCCCAAAATGCTATCTTGGCCTTGTACTCCTCTCGAATCAGCAACTGATGATAATCTATCAAAAAATTCAAAAGACTAACATTTTTTGCATGTCCCACGACATCAAAGATCTCATCATGTGTAGGCATGACATATTTATCAAACTTTGTCTATGGATTGAAAGAACGGTAGTCTTCACACATTCGCTTATCTGTGTAGTTGTAATGTAGATCTTTCTTCACTGGCATGACAGCGGCTGACGCATACTCACCATGGGACAACTCCATTAATTCAACCTCAAGTAGATCCAATATTCTACTCCGAATCAAGTTCCTCTTTATATCACTATATCGATAGGGACGACAAAAGATTGACGTATCACTAGCCAACTCTATCCGTATGCCTGTTCTGCAACCTCAGGGCTTACTCTCACTCAGATTTACCTTAGATGGCTTTGCAGTACCTCATCATGGTTCTGGAAGATTAGTATTATACCTCATGCCCATGTCTCAAACACACTCTCACACAATCTCTCAATTTATCATTCTAGGTCACACACACATTGACACTCCAAGATACTAAAAATCGTCACTCTTTCATATATGAAATAAATCTCTACACATGAACTATCCAAATTTGCTTGAGAGTCCCTTTACTACCTATATATATATATTACTTGAAAATATATCATAGTAACAAATGGTAGTTTCAATTTAACTTACTTTTAATAAGATAAACCGTAGTAAGTTTGACTAGTTCTCAATACGTAGCAACAAGCCTTTGGACTTCTAAACTTTCTAGAAGTTTATTAATTTCTAGATTGATTTGACGACATGTAATTTGTGACTTTCCATCTTCTTAAATCTACAGTTGCCACTAAATCAACATTAAACTTATTCTAACCAAAAAAGTATTCATTATTTAGTCAAACAAATCAAAACTAAACATGAAATCAAAAGTATTTTTTCTTATAATTTAGACTTTTGTAGAAGACAAAATAGAACTGTTCACTCAAATCTTCTAAAACTTCTCTAATTATTCCTCCAAGTATAGATATTATAGTTAAACATAGTTATAATTTGGTAAACCTAGTTATAACTAATTACATTTAGTCATAACTAAACTAATCATGATTAACTCCTTGGTTACTTTAATCCTATTTCACACATACAACATCCGGTCTTACTAGTCTAATCAATGCATCTAATTCTTTCTTGTCGAAGGCAAAACAATTTCTATACGCATATGAATTGTGTCAACCGTCATGTATCTCCTCCTGTGATCTAGGTATCAATTAATGGCTTCCACTCCTTCTCTATAGGCACAATAGAGGAAAACAACTTTCTCACTAGTTGCTATGCAACATCCTCCAAAGAATCGGTACGACTCTACATATATTCTTTTAGACCAATCTCCACGTGAAAAACTCCTCCAATTGTCTGGGCTGCAACTCTAGCAAGCTCTTTCGTCACGTTCCAAGAACTCCAAGGATGACGAGTATCTTGTTTATCGCCTCTAACCATGTTCTCTACTGTTCCGATAAGTAATGAGCTAACCAGTGATATAGAAACGTCCAAATTAGTATGAAGACGTTGTTGTTGAGCCAAACTCAAGCTCTCAATCCAAGTAAGACAATTCAGATCCATAGCATGATCCAAAACCTAACGATGTGACGCCTCTAAAATGATGGAATCATCGTTGTACCGGTAGGAAATTCCATGGCGAGCTCACGCTCATCTATGTTGGATTCCATCAACTGCTGCACACGAGTATTCCATATAAGCATGGGACCACCATCCATATAGGCATGTGATGCGGGAAAACTCACAAACGTGGGTAACGCCATTCGAGGCTTCCAACTCAGTTCACTTAGTTCTTCAACCCTCACTAATTGTGAACATCGCCCAACATTCAAAATGCTATCAACCGTAAGAGTATGGTCGCATTGCACAAAGTCATATGCATGCCACAAGATCTTCATCGGCAACAAGTTTGTCCACCACAAATGTGATGCATGTGTCAGTGAGCCAACTCTTGCTGCATCAAGCAAAACAGTTGGACCAATCCTTGACCGCTTTGCATGTACACTCGCCATCAAGTGGGTTCAATTGTCATCTAACAATGACACATTTTCTAGGATGTACGCTGGAGTACGTGCCTAATACATGTGAAGATAACGTAACACACGTAACATCTTCCAAGACATCCAAGATCTTGGGTCATGCAATCATGTTTCATGACCAACGCGTGGTTGAACCTGACATGGCCATTTAGCCGTCATCAAATAAATATGGCCAACCCAATCGAGGTATGGTGCCCCCAACAATGAAATATCTGAAGGCAACATCTCCTGACAGTAGATCGCGGCAACAAGGAAGTACAACGCATTCCCGGCATTCAACGGTATTCCTCACACAAAGAGTCTAACCACCTTGAGATTTTTCTATTTCTAGAGGTAAAAAAGCCTCACTCCAAGCCGTCTTCACCAACTTATAAGCCTCTTGATGCAATTCATAGCAAGAACAACATAATGGAACATCCAAGGAAGAGAACATCGCCGCTGCAAAGCTCACAATCTCTTCCACTTCCTCATAGACTGGGGTATCGTCGGCCCTCATGTTGCCCTCTAGCAAGTTGTTGGGACAGGCAAGCACTCCTCTGAAATCCGCAATGGATGCTAAGACCGTAGGAAAAGATCCAAGTGATGGAGCTCCTGAAGTAAATCTCACAAGTCGTTCGCTCATATAGTCCATAGTTTGCTCATATAGTTCCAATAGTCCACATGAAAACCCATCGGATACAAGACTGCTCCTCCAACAAGCACATCATACGATTCTGGTGATGTAACCACAACACAAACTCCAAGCTGTGAGCTATTGCGTGCGTCATCATACCTCTACTGCACTGATATAATTCCCTTGATCATGAACTAAGATCTATCATCCGCATCGCCAATTGATGTCTGAATCTAGAATGTACAAGGCTCCAACTTGGATTTCTAAACTCGCAAACTAATTGATGATGCCTTGCCCAACATCAAGGGCTGTGCAGCAGAGTCAAACAAAACTTTAATCTAGACATACACCTATCATGTAGAACTCATCAAGCAAAACAAACCACTCCGACTGTCCATCATACACACACAAGCGACAATTTTGTCACAATCAATGGCTGGTGACACCAGTAATAACTCTACCCTTGCCGCTGCCGCCTTCCAAGTTGCCTCATCCTTTAATGTAGGTGTTGACTATTGCTTCCCAATTGTGTCCTTGCATATCTTGGCACTTGTAGTTGTGACACTTCCACGTTCACACAACGTGGCTGCTACACAAAATACACGAGCCAAATCAATCCTAGAGGCCATCAACTCTGTAGCTAAAAACAATGGAAATCTCATCACCGAAGTAGCCATCCGCATCACTGCACTAGATGATGTCTCCGTGTCCACAACCTATGATGTAGATGACTCAGTACTCACTACAAGATCACTAGATGATGTAGGAATCATGGATGAAATTCTGCCCACCTCGAATAACAAAACTGACTAAAGAAACTCATTGGGGTGAGGGTGGGAGGAAAGCTAGACAAAATCTAGCTTGACTTCCACCATCACTCATATGAATTTTACTTTGAAGCACGAGCAGCACCTCTCGTCACTACAACCGATGCCTCAACCTGGACTACACTTGCCAAATATGAGAAATCTTCTCCTTCATAAGAAGTGTAAGCTCATATCATAGAGCCAGCCAAAGCAACAAGCTTATACTCCAACTGCTAAATCCGAGAAGTCATAGCGAGGAGTAGGGTAGGAGTAGCACCCACTACAGGTTGTCCGGCGACACTTGCACCAGCATCTCTACCACCTCGATCAACTTTGACTCGTGAAGGACCTCTGTCACGACCTCTTTCCCTGATCTCAAGTGTGGATGACGGTCAAAACATCGCTCTAGAGGATGATCCGCTCGACCACAATGGTCAAACACAAGCTATGTCGTTTGAGATCTAACCTGTGAACCTCGTCCTCCGTCCTCTTGGGAACAATACTTACTCCTATGATTATCTCCACATGTCCAACATGTTGGTTCTTGTTGCTGACCAAAAAATGAAGGCAATGGTGCTTGCGCACCTGTCTCTATGTGACTTGACAGATGTTGTGTTTGAACTTCACAAATCCCACCAATACCACCACTAGAGTGCTATTTTGCTAGACACGAGAAGTTGTGGATGTGTTCTTACTAAATGAAGACGTTAACATCTTCTCCTCCACTATGTTAAGCTCAATATTCTCAAACATAATAAACCCATGGGCTAATGTTGGTGATAAGAATAGCATCACGTACCCTCCTCTGCAAATCTCACCAATACTAGACAGCCTGTTACTAAGTCACACCATAAGTTACTGAGATAAAACGTTGCATATGAGTATATGTCTCTCAAAGACTCTCATCAGTCTTCAGTTTTAACTCTTGAAGACTCCTCAATCAGTAGTTCATTCGATGATAGTTCTTCCTCATCTCTTGAAGAACTCTCCAATCGGATTAAAGGTAGACACGCCACTAGTAATTCCATCCAAATTGCCAACGGCGATGCTATTAGTACCACTACTAGTATCTCTACTAACCACACTACCGGTATGTTCGCTAGTACCGCTTCTTGCACTCCCACCAGATGCTCCACTAGTACCGCTCCTAGTACATTCTCCAGCAGCTCCATTGGTACTTCCACTAGTACCGCTCTTGTTGCCTTCACTAGTAACTCCACTAGTAACAACACCACTCGCACCTCCATTAGTACCAACATCATTCTGAATAATGTACAGGTAGTTTGGAGATCAATGACGCATCCATGCGTCAATATCCACAACACAGTCTCTCCCAAACTCATGATAGTCATCTATGGAAAGTTACTCCAAATGTTGAAACACTTTCTTCCAGGCAAAGAAGTATGTGAACAACGTAGATTACGCAAAAACTGCATATCACATCACGTATCAAACTTATGAATAAAATCATCCAACTTAATGGTGCACATTGCACCAGAGTATTGTCTTGGATCCTTCATGGCACCGTACATCTGTCCATGTGCCAAATCGATGAAGTTGAAACACTAGACGTTATCATCCTAGAAGACTCGGTGTCCGCAACACCCTGCTCCTCCGCAACAACATATGAGATAGGTAAAGGTAGCCGATATATCAATCCACTCCGTGTAAATCCATCAAAGTTCTGGACTAGACCACCGAACTGCTCCGTGACGACCAAATGTCCAACTGCCACCACTGCCAATCTCCACCTGATATCGTGCCCGCTTTACGCTACTATAGTCCTACTAGCTATGGGTATGGGCAATCTAACCTGTAATCATCGCAAGAAAATGCCCACGATTAGTCCTCACTCTAGTCTCATAGTGGGAGAAACAAAGATGGGCCGGCCGGTAATCAAGTCCAGCCACACTATCAACAGCACGCACGAATACAACTACTCCAGAAACGAACATCAACCTATACACGGATGCATATCAAGAAGCAAGACTGGAAAGTATCCGAACACAAGCAAATAGCTTTCAGCAACTCTCCATTCTAAAGGATACACATCACAAAACAACACAATACACGAGACATCGCATCGCAGAGCGATCTTGATTCGAGCTCCATTGTCTTCTATCATCTTCCACCTCCACCGTCTATAGTGCTACCTCTTTCACCAAGTTGCTAAGAGAATTTCCACGCTGGTCCATCATCCTCCACTTCACCAAACACATTAAGCATTAAAACTTAATATGTTTTTAACTACTTTATATATACATATATATAAGTACAATATATTCACACGTGCGAGAATATATTTCAAAAGAAAGAGAATAATTCTCATACAAGTTGCAAGTATACATTGCGCGCTCTCCAGAAACTATGCAAATTACCTATTTCGAGATACCTACTTTACACAACATCAACATCACGCAATATTCTTCTAAGAATAGATTTCTTATTAATTTAACAATACACTTGGAACCATATCCGAGAAGCTCTATTATTCTGGAACTCTACCCATCGACTACTAACTCCTTTGTAGTAAAATCAACAGCTTTTCTTCATCATGCAACGCTACTCTTCTGTTGGGAGTTTTAGTGGAGTCGGGAACAATTCCGACACAAGGTCATCTTCCAAGTCTTTCTCATTTTCTTTCGAAGACTTTCTTCCAATTGAGTCTTCGTTCAGCTCATCAACTACCTTTCTCTCTATTTTCAAAGCGCACAAATCAGCAGCTTGTTGCCTACAAGCTCAAGTGTGAGAGGGAGCCCTTGAGTTTACGGTTGGTACCTCCAGGCTTTTATCCTCCAACAACTACGTAGTCTTCAGATCTGTAGCTCTTCGATTCAACCCCGCCGTGAACACATTCGCAATCATCGGACCAAGCCCAAGGAGTCATCGATCTTTGCTCTTTCCCTTTGATAGCGCAATCAACATCAGAGCGTGAAAACCTCAACAACTGAGTGTCAAAACACTCCCCTCAAAAATCCGCGGCGTGGTGGTGTTCATCAGCGAGTCACGCAGAAGATGTTAATCAGGCAGTCATTCTCCCGGGAATAACAAGGATGTCAAGCCGGCTTGGGGAAATGATTCGGAAGAAGGCTGCTACAGAGGAAGGCTTTGTCGTCAGAAAAGGCAAACGGATGTCTTTGTTAAAACCCCAGGAAACACTCAGCGGACCTTCCAGCTGTTCCATCCAAAGAGCCGTCAATAATTCTCTGTACTCCACACAACTGTGAACAATTGCCGCAAACTGACATTCCGACGTTGGCTCTTGGGGTGATAGTCTACGGACTTCAAGTGCTCGACAATAGAGACCCATCTCCACTAGCCAGCGTTCCTCGAGGACTGGAGTCATGTCCTCCAATTTCCCTGCTTGCTTCCAAAAGTGCCCTCTGGACCACACTCTCCGTTCATCACGATTCTGCACCCCACCCCACCACAAGCAGTGCTGCACCAATTTCACGAGTCCACCACCACCGCGTCGTGAATTCGGGATCGCTTGCATGAGTTATTCTCTCTCGACCTTCAGCTCTCACAACACACCGACGTACTCATTGCTTCCTTCGATGTCTGCCATTCTCCAATCCAAAACATGAACAAGAACCACATATAAACACCAACAACTTGACCACAACACCACCAAAGTATTCGGCAAGTTGTTCGAGTGAATTATGACATGCAAATCCCACTGGTAATACGAAATCCACACCCAGTCTAGCACAACTCATTCCATCGGGAGTATTAGAATCGATGCTCGCGACAACAGAGAATTCTCTACGCGAGAGACTCAATTCGAAGAAATGACAATTCTTCGAGTTTGCCTCGACTATTCAGTCAAACTAGAGCCGACCCAACCTACGTTCCACCACCAACGTTACCCGCCAAGGCTCCATCGTCTATTTGATTTGAATTCAAACCAACATATGTACACATGACAAATAACAATACCTTCATTTCATAATTTGGATTTCATGATGTAGTTAGATTTGGTAAATTCTGTAAGGTGAGATCTAAAATTAACTTGAAAATTAGAACTCACTCCAAATCCCACATAATTTATGTCTACACGATCATCAAGTAACTAACAAGAACTGAGTGTTAGGACCAATGCACGTCGAGACACGCAGAATCAATCGAGTGCTGACTGATCGAAAATCCAGAAAATCAGGAGAGCACCAATTGCATCTTCGAAACTTGTCTGAAACCATTCGCTTGAATGCCAAATTGAATAACACTTTGAACCCACGTCGGACGGGTTAGAGACGATGTCATAGCTCCAGAATAGAACTTGATTTCCCACTTTCAAGAGGCTTTGAGCAGACGCAATCTTCTACAAGTCGATATAGTGTGGGCAACTAGTAAGTCAACTTCCAGTGCATATTGTTTGCATGCGTGTAACTTAGAGGATAAGCAATTGCTTAACTTTTGGAAGATTTTGAATGATATCACCAGATCTAACTTCATGCATCCAGAAAGCTCGTACGAACCAAGATATATAGAATCATCACTTCGTAGTATACACATTCAAAAATCAAATCTCGAGATATTTATAATAACATCTACAATCGGGCTGAGTAATGGTCCACGAATATGATACAAAGGATCCAAGAGGTCTCTGGAGCCCTGACGGAGGTGCAACTGGTCCCTCGGAGATGAGAGGATGGAGCATAGACCGAATTCCAGGCCTCCACTTCTCGCTGAAGAGGAAATGGATCAGATCATGAGCACACCAAAGGATCCTTTCGGGATTCTATTTCCCTTACAATCATTTTGGATTAAGCACCTGCGAATGGTGGCTGCTTCCCAAACCCCCACTAATGGCCTCGATGCAAATGCAGAAGAATGCAGCACCTCGGTGGAGACGAGATTTCGACCCTGCACTAGCCTCTCCATCGATCTCCCAATCTTCAAGCAATTGCCGCAAGTTTTCCTCTTGGCTAATGGCAGGTGCAACAACCTCTCGATGTGATCAGATTCACTTGATCTGACCGAGCAGCCTGGAGCATCCCTGGTTACCAGTTGGCCTATTATCATCCACACTCCAGCATCGAGAAACATTTATGTTTTACAATTGGACCTTCGGTCTTACCCCCGGTCCGAGCTCATTTCATTGCCATGCCTGACATTGGGCTCGAGTCTC
Organism: Marchantia polymorpha subsp. ruderalis; assembly: GCA_037833965.1. NCBI lineage: Eukaryota > Viridiplantae > Streptophyta > Marchantiopsida > Marchantiales > Marchantiaceae > Marchantia > Marchantia polymorpha. Next base: position 25,557,789 of record AP031351.1, on the reverse strand, counting down.
AGATTCCTTGCCCTTCGTTTAACTAATGTGGGGCTTTGATGAAGATGAGCATCCGAATTTTGGAGGTTTTAGAGAGGTCCGACTTGCCGAGCTGCTGCCCAACCAGAGGATTTCTCGACCTGGTCGAGCTGCCGTCTGTATCTCGGACTTTGCATTTTCAGCTCCTCGTTCAATTTTCCGAGAAATCGAAGCTGCATCTCTTCTCTTCTCCTCCTGCTTCCTCGTCACCTTCTCCGGCGGGATGAAAGGGAACGCTTCTCTGATCAGTCTGTACTCGTTCTCATTGAGCTCATTGTTGAGGCCCATGAGCAATTGCAGCTCTTGTCTGCTCATGGGTGCAATGATTTCACCGATTGCGTTCTTCAACAAAGCCTTGAGCTCTTCGAGTTGAAGATGATACGATGCCTGGAAGAATCAGAACGATCAATACTGTCAATACGCTAAATCAATCTCCACGTATTCTAGAATTGTAAGATATTGTCATTTGCAAGACTGTCAATGCAAAGAAAGCCGCTGGGCTGACGAACGACTCAGATGATGATGCACTCAGGGAAGAGAATCAGATTGGATTGGGATTTTTCAGAGTACGATTCTCACTTCCAAGAGCTGCATGAGAGACGCTCGGTGTTGTTTGATGAAGTCTTCCTCCCAAGAGGCTGCTGTATTTGCGCCTGAACGAGAAGGGCATCTCGGGCACAACCGGACGCTCTTGCATCCGTCGGACCTCTTGCAAAATGTGCATTTCCGTGGGGCTTTGGGCGTTCGAGGGTTTTGAGCTGAACGAGTGCAATAGTCGAAGACTTTATTCAAACTATCGTGTGTCACAAGTGGCACACAAAAGGTTCTCTGGTTGATTCCGACTGCAAGCTTTCCATCGCCAAGGGCATCACCGCAATTGTTCTCTACCAGATATTTGAGCACAGGAGACAAGAAGGCCACTCGCTCTTCCACTTGAATCGTTCTCTCGTCATCAAAACAGCGGAACTGCAGCTGCGGCCTGCAGGCTGACGTTATCGAATCTGATTCCTCGGCTACTTCTTCGGGTATGATCGTATCAGTGCCATTGCCAGTGCCTCTCTCCTCATGCACAATTTCAAGCTCATCAGCTCTCCCTCCTCTGATCGGTAACTTCGCTCGCCCATCTCTTCCTCGGAAATAATTCCACGCCAAAGACCTGCCAGCTCTCTCTGCCCACTTGCCCTGCAGCAAGCGTGATGCTTCCGGCTTTGAGCCAGGTCTGGATCTCAGAATGGAGGTCTGGCATGAGTCAGATGAACTATAAGTCCCAGTTCCTCTCATGGTAGTTCCCTTTCATCAGCCAGCCTCGTCTGGGAGCTGAGGACCCACTCAATTGGGCTGTCCTGAGTACTCTCCCGTCATGTGAAAACCGGGAAAACAATCGATCCCGAGCTCTCCTACTCCGATGTTGGTCGATTGATTCGAAGCTCATTGCGTCTGACATGTCGTTAGCTCGGCCAGTCCCATTCGAGAACATTCAAACCCAGGCCAGGCAAGCTTTCATGCACAGGTCAACAGCAAAGCGATTTATCCTGATGTGAGATGATAAGTTCCCGTTAGCAGCCCGTTTGAACCTGGAACGGATTCAATCTCAGGCACACACACAAGGATCGGCCTGCCCCTGGACCTCCAGAAGCCAGTATTCTGTCCCTTGTTAGGTGCCAGGATTTGATTTCGAGCTTTTGATTCTACTGACCACAAAACAAACCGCAGCTTCGAAGGTAATGTCAAATTTGTATAGAGGACGGAGAATTCTCGTTCGAGCGTCTTGAAAACTATCGTTAGTGATGGTCCATTACTAACGATAGTTTTCAATAGGCTCGAACGAGAATTCTGTGATGGACCATTACTAATGGAGCTCGCAGTGAACCGCAGACAGGATTCGGAAGCAAGCTCGTGCGCAGGTTAATTGCACGTGTTTTCTCGACAAGATCAGAAAACACAGTCTTCATATCTTTCTTGCTCTAGAATCCTTACCCTTCGAGCTGTCCAGACATCTTGGAGAAGCACGTGCAGTGCAGTCTTCTAGCTAGTCTAGTCTGCGCATTCGGTCATGCTCTTGAGTATCCGTCTGACGATCGAAATTACTCGATACTTAATTCTCTTAATTACTGTATGCAGTTGAGCTGAGAATTCATGAAAAATCTTTCATGAAAATTCTCGTTGAAATGAAATGTTGTGTGAACGGGATCATACCCGTCCCAGGGGTATGATCCCGTTCACAAAACACTTCGTTCAACAAACGACATTTTGTATTGTATTATCATGTTCATTATGCTCTAGATCAGAGCGAAAGTTCGAACGCGACTGCGGCTGAGGCGGACTGATAGTCAGCGACTTTCATGAGACGTAACCAGAGATGTTTCAAGCTGCTCGACGAAGGAATGTTAACATGTTGAGGGTAAAAATCTTATCAAACTGGAATATTATCATTGCTGAATCATAAGAGTAGCATCGGGAATGGCAACTCTACATTGCAATCCTCATGATGGAGGTGCTTGCGGCTTTAAAAACTGCAACATACGCAAATGCTACATTCACTTTCGACAGTAACTGATTATTACCAGGCCTGGCGTTCAATAATGAAGATGAGAAGCTTCCAATGTCGATTGCAGAAGGTTGCCACGGTCGCTTGTGAATTAATTCCTGGAGGGTACACTTCACAGTCCAGATGATACACAATTCGCACAATTGGACACCTTCAAAAGGTTTCGGGTTTTCACTGCATACTGAGGAATCACATGCAAGAGAAAGCGAAGAATAAGAATTGAATTGGACGAGGCAAATGCGAGCAGCTTCAGGGAAAAATTCCGGAATCCTTTTATTCGAATGAACTGATGGGACCCATGAAAACCCCAACTATGGAACAAAGCTCTGGCGGAGCCAAGAAGAGGGAATGCCCGAAGCGACTTCCGGAAATGCGGAGAGCGCAAGCAGACAATCCTCCTTCGAAGGTGAATCTCGAAAGGAGCTAGCTCTGGTCGAGCTAAGGGAAGGGAATGCCAGTAGCGACACTTGACCTCACCTCACAGATGTGGAAGTGTGCAGACAACATCCCCTTCTTTCGAACTGATTCTCGCGAGTGACTCGCAGCCACTTCTGCAAGAATCGAACAAAAGAAGAGAAGACAAAAAACTACGAAACATGTTTAGATCTTTGCGGGTGACGTCGGCCACCTCTGCGAGTAAACTTACTCTATCGTCCTAGCGACGAGATGTCGGCTGGAACATCTTGATCAATCTCACTCTGTACAAAAGACGGTCATCGTCATCGGCACTATGTAACATATGGCTGTGAAATGCTCGAAACACCGGGAGGATGTTTCGACTTCTCAGCAGCTGTGATGACGCCGGCTATCCACTAGGACTGATCTCTTAAACTATTTATGGCTTTTGCACTCGAAACACACCGTGTGCTCCATGTAAGGTAGCGATAGGTGCATGTTGACTCTTGACCCTACTCAGCTGGAGCCGCTCTCTATATCTATAGCTTGATTTTGTCGCAAAGCACAGCGGGAGAGCTCTATGGACCCGACACCTCTGCTGTGCGATGACAGTGTACAGGAACTGAATTGTACATTGGCTCTACAAATCTGATAAGCAATAACCTAGGGGAGCTTCCGGACAGCTGCAGTGGTCGTTTTGGAATACTGAAACAGTATTGGTCACAAATTTACATCTAGAGACATCTAGTTCTAATGTACATTCTCAAGTCAAGACTCTGTAATATTAATGGAACAAATGCATGCTTCGAGGTCGCATGCAACGGGCGCAGACACTGATCTATAAGGATACACGCCACCTTTGCATATCGCAGACACTCGAGCTTGTTGCAGCGGGCGATCGAGATGGTTGGAATTCGACACGCCACTTCTGCTTCTGCTCGTGGGCACCGTTTGCAACTCAATAGAAGTTGCTGGAAGCTTGGTACGTCTGACCAAATTTCCAGTCGGCTGCCGCGACGTTGGAGAAAGTCTGCGTCTTGCCGTTGCCCAGGGTGACGCGGAAGGACAGGCTCTGTCCCGTCAGCCTCACCATCGCCTGCCAGTTCTGGCCCCAGTTCCTCGCCATGGGGTACCAGTCGCTCTTGGAGCCCTTCATTGACATGGCGTAAACATTTCCAGCACCCCCCACGTTGTAGACCAGCACCAGATTGAAGTAGGGGTTCCCGTTCAGCGTGAACTTTATGCCTCCTTGCTTCTTGCAAGGCACCCTGCAACAATCAATCATCGAATCGTTTACGAATCTCGAAACCAACTGTCTCCTCATTTATACGTAAATGATACTCTGAAAGTAAATCTTGCATAAAAACGTTTTTCCCGTTCTTATGCAAGATTTAGTTGTTCTATACGACAGGCATGAAAGGAGCTCACGAGCTGGCTGGTTGATTGATCTATGTTAGAAATGGTGGGAGCTTCCGTGGTTATGCATACCTTCGGTACTGGATCGGGATACGACCAGCAATCATGTTGGAGATCTTGGTAAACATGGGGTAAGTCAAGTCGAAATGATGCTCTCCGTTAAGACCAGGAGGGCTCAAGTTAGTGGCGGTGACGACGACCGACTTGTTGTTATAGCACCACTTCTTGGTGTAAGCCGAAGCGGTGTATTTGCATTTGACCTCGAAGCACGCTCCGCAGTTCAGATTATTAGAGAGTAAACTATTGCTAAGGGCTACTGTGGTGACACCATATCCTCTGGTGAAGGGGTTTTCGTACCCACAAGACCCACCTGTTGCATTCAACCGAGAGGAGGCGCAATTTGTCAGATCTTCTGTGTCTCATTGCAAGATCTCGCATCCGATTCGTATCAGTGTCTCGTTGTTCCATATCTTTCACATCATGCATGGAATTTTAGATCTTCTGATTTGCAAGACTAAATCTCAGAAGACACTGCACTGTCGCTAATGAGGACGCGTCAGATCTTCTTTAGATTAATTGCAACTTTCCAGATCTGATTCGTATCAACTGTCCATTTTTTCATATCTTTCACATCATGCATGGAACTTTGGATCTTCACATTTGCAAGAGGACATCTCAGAAGACATTACGCTATTGCAAATGAGGACGCGCGCAGAGACTCACAAGTAAGACGAACCTATCGACATACATTTGTCTATGAGATTATTGGATGCTTACCTGCCGTGCCAGCGGCATCATTTCCTCCATAGAAGGTTGCGGTTGCATCTCCAAACGTTGTACGACTGACAGCGTATGCCTCTCCAGCTGCCAGCTCAACCCTCTTCAGAATCATCAACATAATAGTCACCCCGATAATCTCCATTCTTCGGACAGCTGCCATGTTTCTGTTCCCATGATCACGTAGTCAACATAACACATGTCAGATATACGTCAGTTCCAGTTTTTGGCTTGCAGCATTTAAACTAACACGATGACCTTGACTCTCATGATCTAGACGACCCAATGTTGAGATCAACATTCTCGCCAACCACACAATTTTCTCTTAAAATCCATAGACCTTTTAAACAGTAAATCCTCGATCTACTCAATGGGCATGGACCAAACTTGTGTGGCATGCACATCGATCGAGAAAGTGGGGCATGAGATCGGACAGAACCCAAGAACAATAGAGGTGTACCTCATGTCAGTTCGACCGGAATGAGAACAAAAACCTTGTGACCGAGCTACTTCTCCTGAAAGAGACAACCCAAGAAAACCCGCAAAGTGGAGTGGTGAGTCTGCTCCAATAAGCATAAAGCTTGGCATTTATAGCGCTCGCATCTGAGCAGTATTTCTGCAGATGCAGTTCCATCGTGACAGAGTCCTGTACATCGTGCACAAAATTTGCTTCCCCTCGCCCTCAGCTAAAGCCGGCCAGACTTCACGGCGAATTCGTATCGTGTTACTTTCGCTCGACTCAGAATAGGATACTTTAGTACATAATTAGAACCTGATACTTCATCCATGCCTAGCTAGTCTGTTATAGTCGGTTGAATGTTTCTGGCGGCCATGATCAGGAACTGCCTCTAGCCTGTGACTTTTCGCTCACCGTTAAGATTGACTACATTTTCAAATGCGATCAACACGGACTCTATTATTGGGCTGATTTCATTTCTCCTGTAGTAATAAATTTTCATCCCAATGTTGCAACCACTGCCTCATCGTCTGTAATTTAGATACTTACCAAACGCCGGCCTACTTTGCTCTGGTCTACTATTTAGCGTAATCTACTGTTCGACTCTAACTTTCCCAGTTGAGATCGGAAAGAACTCACGGTAAATATGCAGCTAAAAGGTGTCCTTGACCTTTCGTCCAAACTTGAGATGCCCATATTGTTCCGCTCTTCGCAATGGCTCCAACGATGTCCCTTCCTCTGTGACTCTTTAGTTCATCCAGGCACGTAGTTACCATGTTGGAAAATAGTTCCGCGTCAAAGACTGCGTCTGCTGGAAAGAGCCATGTGAGTGCGCCTCGATAGCGGCCTTCAGGCCTGAAAGATCCGCATATGATTCCACCCAAACACGACGTCTCGCAAAATTTTCGCCTTATAGTCCGACGAACAAATGGAAAAGCACTATCTAAATGAAAAGGTAAGAATTCAAAGTGTGAAGTATACGTGTGACGTTGAACACTCGATGCGTTGCCCTCGCCCGCCAGCAAACGTGAAGGTGTTGTATTCTCCGGATCAATCTGGGTATCCAACGATAGAAAGGCCATCACTCCAATCGTGCTTCTGAATGGATGAGTTCTCATAGACTCGCACAAGTCGGGCCACTGAATGTATTCCGGTATATCCTCATACAGAAAAGATTGGCATCGTTCTTCTCCCACTGAACGAACGTCTGAATCTGTGTGCAGAGATGCCCATAAACGCACATGAACAAGCATTATGGACAGTATAGTTGCATTACTTCTAGACTGGAGAATTAAGGAGCTGAGATGAAATTATGGATGTTTCAACTTTATCTGCAGATCCATGGATTGCACGCTAAAATCGACTAACTTAGAGAACACAATTAACCTCTAGATTGTGATTGAGGACCGTCATGAATATGGACTATATTTAGGATCTGTCCATTATGTAGCTCAGAAGTTTGACCAGCAATGAGATACCTGAAGGCATATTTACTAGATCTAGAGAGATGAAGACGTCGTTCAAAGTGATTGTCCGGTACAAGCAACTCGTTTAGGGTAATTGACGACCAGTTGCATTAATTACCAATAGTGCACTGTCATGATTCTCCTGTGTCAGATCCAAGGATATTCAGTTAGCCTGATTTTACTGTGAAGAGATTCAAAAGCAGTAGCGACCATGCATGGAGGTTTATGCAGTCATCCCCAGATGGATCTCTGTCAACCCCCGTGGTAATAAAGGCAAGATGTAATGTATGCGAAGCTTGCCATAGAAACCTACCGTTAGGCTAGACGCAACGGCGAAATAGACATGGCCGACATAGTCAGCTACTTCCGCTAGATGATTAATGTGAAGGCTCGATGGCAGGTCTGTCGATCTACTCTGAAGACACTCAAAATCAAATAAACTATTCATGCCAAATATTGGGAAAACATCATTCATTTCCTTTCTATGATCATGTGTACATTATGAATCTTTCTAAAAATGTAATGCTTGATATCTTCAACGCTTTGGCTTTCTGTGAACTAAGACCAAACGTCTGGAGGAATTTTGTGAGTGACTCAAGTGTGACATTGACTCCTTCAGTCCCAGAACACTTGCTACCAGATACAGCCCCGATGTCACTTTAAACGATGGCGCGCTGGTCCCAAGAATTTGTTGTGTAGACGCACTTTCGCTGATACGCACCGCTCGCCATATCCTTCGATGTTCTCAAAAGGTCGGGATCACGAAAGAAAGTTGCTCTAGTTGATACATCGAATACAAGTCCACCTCAAATTGCCAAAAGTGTTGCATATAGATCTTCCGATTAAAAAAACTGGAGAACGTCAGGAGTTTCGCCGATGGCACGAACCAAAACCATATCACTGCATCGTCTTCATGTCTTCACCATCCTGGAGATAAAGCTGAAGTGAAATTCATCGGCTCGTGTTCACGCGGCCGCCAGCTCTATGGCTTCACAATCCATGTACGCTGCTGGCATTCAAAATCTTTATTCCTCCAAGGACTGATTTTGGAAATATAAACTGTCGACAAGAATTTCTATTTTTGATAGAATCGGCTGCGGTTTGGTAGTGTTTTCATGAAATTATCCTGTACTTGGAGGAATTTATAATTATTCACATCACAATATTTATTCATGCGTGATTAATTAATGTCCATTGTAGACCATAACGAGTATTCAAGCCAAGATTAAGTGCCTGATACTTGACGCAATTTAAGATTTGGTTTCGGTTTGTGAATTTTACTTTTAAATCCGGTGACAGAATAAAGGGTTCGAGTAGGGGCATGATTCGACATCATGGAACCAAAGGATCATTTCAACTATTGGTTTCTGGCCTTTAATACTTAAAGTGCTGGATGGGTCTTTCAGTGTTTTATATTTTATTAACTTTTTCACCTTTATTTGTTATTTTCACTTGTGTCAAATTAAATTTCCATGTAAACGCAGAAATGACCACATTCGTGAACAATTTGTTATTTACGAGTCACGAATATTTGTGGGATTGGTCTCGATGTTTGACAACTTTCCGCGTTAAAAAGGGAAATTTGACATTGATTCTTGGTAAGACGTGTCTAGACTGCAATGTATTCAAATTTTGAATCTGGTATTGTGATTAGTCACTCCATGAATGATTTCGAGATATTCTTTTGATGCTTTGAAATTGCATTATTGAATTTTTGTAGTAAAGACATTTTGTCTGGATTAAATGTACCAGCATTGTGGTTGATGTCGACATAGGCTTTAAGGAGATGCAGTTGCATGATCCAAATCGAATTTTATTTCCCTCTGCATGAGGTGTATCAAAGCTCAATATTATGCCATAGGTTTCTGGAAGACATTATAGATAAACCAGATTTCCCTGAGTACTACTTTTGAAATACACAATTTCAATGCCATGAATTTAAAAAATCGTGAATTTATTCAAATTGAGGATAATAATATCAAAATAGTGTGACTTGATGAAAAATTTAACCAAAAAATCATGTCTCTGATATTTTCGCAAACTTGATGAAGAATTGAAGTTAATTTCTAAGAATATAAAATAAATAAATCTAGTCATAAATTCATTTTAATGGCATAGTAGTAATTTTTTTTCATTTCTGGGAACGGTGAAATTTCAGCTTATTAATCTCCTGAATCGAAGAATTTTCTCATCATCTAAATCTTTCTTCATTAAAATAAAAGCTTGTACCTGATTATCATGGATTAACATTCACAATATTTTGTTGAAGTATCTTATGAGTTATCAAGTCCCAAACATTTATGCACCCATATCAGTACCGAAGAGTTTGTTCGCCTGAGAGCATCCAATAGACCACGCACATTCTGGGAAAGACAAAACTGTCTTCACACTTGCGGTTCTGAGAGGGCATATATCGAAATAGTTATATCTATATCATGAGCTAAACAAATGGTTCATCTCCTGAACCCAGGTCAACCTTCCAGATCCCGTCACGGCCCAAAGTTTCCTCGGCATCTCGAGATACCCGTCGTGAGTCTGAGGCCGTCCGATCTTTCACGTGCACAAGCGGAAGATGATGATATTTACACCTCTTCGTCGGTTCACACTTTGGTTCCCGCTTTTGTGGATTTTAGCGAAAATCTGTTCTGGACGGACACGATTCTCATCCGTGGATCCAAGGCTGAAAATCGTCCTCCCCGTCCCACGTCGGCTTGGACTCAGTGAAGTACAGTACAGTACTGTACCTGGTGGATGGGTTCGAACGCCCGTTTGTCGGACAGCGAGAGTCTAGCTGTTCTGGTTCCCCCGTACGATGGTTAGGGACGACACGAGACGAGGGGCCCGAGGATCGGGTAATCAGCAATTAGCATGGAATTGACGTGCATCGAAGCGCACGTAGGCCCCTAGATCTGCTGAGGCTGAATTCACGGTGGGACCCTAGTCTCTGAGATGAGAATATCTCAGAAGAAGATCGCCGAGCGAGAATGAGATAGGAAAGAGGTTGGCAAAGCGAATCTGAAGAAGAAGCGATCGGGCTCGCTCAGTGCTCACTCGAAGAGAGCTGTAGAATCTAGTCCCATCCACGCAGGAAGAGAGATTTGCCGCCCGCATGGCTTGGCAAAAGTGCCCGGGGCTCAGGGATCTCGCATCTCGGTGCTGTAATTAGCCCTGTGAGAACCATGTAAGTGAAAGTGTGCACACGCAGTGAGGAAGCCAATGGTCGTCGTCGATGACCACGGTGGAGGTTTCTCCTTCTAGTGTCTCGAGCAATCAACAGAGAATTGGCACGACCGCACTGTTGTCCTGGAGCCGTGAGCTGAAGGAATCCACAGTGCGCTGTGGCTTACAGTGAGAATCATTAGCGGAGTCAGCCCGAAGGACTTCATAATTGTGGTCAAAGGTGACATTTAAGCAATTCTGGAGTCGAATTGACGTTTCCACATTCTGACGATCCAAACCGGACCGCTCCTTGCCGTGTGACATGGAACCAACCGGACATGAGAGCAGGATAAATTTCGCTCGATCGAGAAGAACCTCAAGACTGCCGAGACTATATCCACAGGAAGATGGAAATACAGCCAACACATCCTACAGCCAGATTAGCTCTGCCAATCTATGGGTAGCTATTATACTCTAATATGACACACCTTTTTGACGCCTGCATGATCTATGATTCCGTCTCTCTCGAAAGTTTATGTATTTCAGATCCTTCATACTTCATGACAATGGAAGCTACATTTCAACACGTGTAATCACGATAAACTTTCAGCATTTGATCGAACCAAGATTTGATCAGAGTAAGTTCCACAAAGAAGTTCAAGACTTAAGATGAAAATGTGATTGGCTAATCGGAAATTCTATATTACAGATCCTAAATTCCTATTATAGATCTTGTTCAGTACTTGTCAAGCTTCTAGAAAATGATTCATACAGTGCCATCCGTCGGTTCAACCTCTTCCGTGAAAACTGTAAAGTTCTTCCAATTTTCATTGTTGTTTGGGCGTCTCATACTCGAATCGAGGGACTTTTGTTGTTTGGGCGTCTCATGCCATGAATCGAGGGACTTTTTCTCTTATGAATTTGTAATGAGCTTTTGTAAAAGCGCAATTATTAGGCTCTCATCAATCTTGAAGCTTCTTCTGTTCTCACATGAGAAATCAAAATTTTGAGAACAAGCATCTCTAGATCCTCATGTAATCTTCACCCTCAACCCAACACACCTTTTTACACCTTCCATAAGCAATCGTCATCCTGCCAGGGTTGATAAACAGGTTGGTTGACTCCTGCTCCTCGAGTAAATTAGAGTTTCGCTAACCCAAAACAAACAACTAGTTGTAGATTTTTGACCTTCTTGATCTCATTACCTGTCAACATCCTTACATTACTATCTCCTTTGTACTATAATATTTTACAAAATCAAAGGTATCCTTGAGTTTGGAGTAATTCGCTCCACAGTGAGATACTGTTATTCGACTGATTGCGCCAGAGACAAATGCAATATCTGGAAGACATTTGGATAAATACAGAAATCTACATAAATGTGAATCATGTTTTATACAGGTCATTTACATGTGCCACAACTCGAGGACCTTTTTCGTCAATGCACGTACTGCTGAATGAGAGTCTTCATCAGCAACTGATTTATTACTTTGTTGACTTCCGTAAGTTCAGATTTAATATTTGGAGTTTTTAAGTTACAAACTGCACCTAGACAACAATGTTGATCTTCCTCGTCACCGCGACCTCTATATCTCTACTTGTCTTCTGTAGACTGCAGGAGAGTTCAGCAAATGATGGCAGAGATTGAACGAAGCAAATAACTCTCACAAGACCATAGTTGTAACTCAATGTGTACAACCTCTGTGCCCAGTGGAACAGCGTTGATGACTTGTTCTACCACAGTTCACCACTGGTGCTTCTTCATACTCAGCATGCTAAATTACTGACGTCAGGGACTGCCCTCATGGATGAATCAACTGATATGACCTCATCCATCTACTGTGAGTAGCAGCACAACGTGGGTTTCCAAAACTGCTGAGAATGTACGTGGTACGAGATGCAATCGCGGCCACTGGATGAGAGCTCCAAAACCATGCACGGAACAGCAATCAGGTTATTCCAGAACCAAAGTAGCCATGACAATCTATGAGGTACAATGAAACGCAGAGATGGGATAATATCTACGAGGAGACAGTGCTATTTAAAACCAGACAGATAGATGGGTCTGAGGGCACAATCGGAGCTCAGGGAACGAGTCTGTGGCCATGCACACGCGGCAGCACGCCCACAGAACCCGATCCATGCTGAAATACAATCCCCATGCTGCCGACTGGAAAAACAACTTGAGCTCGTGCCAAGCGCGAAAAGCGCTCGCTCTCTCTCTCTCTCTCTCTCTCTCTCTCTTCTTCCTCCTGCAGCTGCTCCTCAATGAACATTCCTCCTCCTGCTCACCTTCCACCTGAACAGGCACAAACATAAACTCATGATATTCTATTCTATTCTATTCCCATGGCGCTCTGACGACAAGTCAGCTCGCATCCGAAGCTCGTGGCTCGCTCTGTCTGGCAAGCCGCTCACGCTCACGCTCACGCTGCGATGGAGTCTCACCGCTCTACGTTGCGCCTTGCATGTGCCAACATTGCTTGACCCTGACGCAGCTCGCAGCTCGCAGCTCGCAGGTGGAGGTGGACTCGACGAAGCAGGCACATCGTCGCCCGCCCGCCCGCCGTTCATGGCCCATCATGCTCACAAGTAAGCTGCTCCTCAGTGATAGTACGTCCATCGCAGCGACAGGTAGACTGAGAGAGAGAGAGAGACGCACTTCTCGTGTTCATCGATCATCTCCATCACCATCTCCATCGCCATCGCCATCGCCTGGCCGGGGAAGTATAAGTCGCTCGCCCTCACAGCCTTCTCGAGGGCACTGCGGCAGCTACTCTCTAGTAGTTTAGTTGAGCTCGGCTCGGCTCGCCATTGAGCAGCGGCAGCAGCTCAGATTCATCGATCGGATGGCATGACGACTCCTGCGCGCACGGGTGCATCAGACTCGCATCAGATCAGTAGACGGGCCACGGGCTCGCTCGCTAGTTAGAGCAGTTGGTGCGGCAAATACGTACGTACCGTCGGAGATGGAATCCGTCGCCCGTAGATTTATGCTGCGGGCCTGTATTGCCTGTATTGCACGGGAGGTGTTGTGATTCCAAGCACTGACAGTTCCATTATACGACTCGAGGAGGTGGACAATTGCGGAATCGCTCGCTCGCTCGCTGCACGAGAACGAAGACGAATCTGTTTCGAGCTCACGAAGGCCGCGATGGATCGCTGGAGACTGACTGAGATCGAGGTGCCGGGTACGGTCTCAATCGTGTAATTCGCGCAGAATTCGGATCCCGACGAAGAATCCTGCAGAAGGACGAAGAGGACGACGAGGACGACGAGGACGACGACGAGATAGCTAGACAGAGGACGTGGGCGGGGGTCATGGCGACCGGCACGCCGTCGTCGGACAGCAGAGGGGTAGGACTGGGAGCGGGACTGGGAGCGGGAGCGGGGCATGGAAGGGACGGCAGCGACGGGGAGGACGAGGAAGCGGTGTGGGAGGAGGTCGTCGTGAACGGCAGCCGGAATGGCAGCGTCGAGGAGATGGCGCAGGATGTGCTGCGCACCATCTTCAAAGTCAAGAGCCCCGAGGAGGACAATGCGCTCTTCCTCAGCCGCCTCCGCAGCCGCCTCGACAAGTAAGTTTGAACTCTTCTCAGGTCCCGCCCAATCCAATCCAGTCCAATCCATTTCCATCTTTCCGCCTTTGCCTCCGACTCTTCGGATTTCCCGTCCCGTCCACAAGAACGAACAATTTCTCGTCCGGTTTGCTCGGAAATCGGACTCGGGAAGCAGCAATTGCGAAATTGCGAAAAGAAGTTGTCTAAGGCACGAGTTTATTCTTGATCAGGGCAGGTGTGAGATTGCCGACGGTAGAAGTGCGCTACGAGAATTACTCCGTCAAGGGCTACACGCACATGGGCAAGCGGGCCCTGCCCACTCTTCGCAATGCGGCTGTGAACGCCATGGAGGTAGGTCATGTCTTGGATGTCGAGCTCGTCGCATTCTTTTCGTCCGCATTTCTCTTCGGTCGAATTGTGACATCGTGACATTGTGCCATCGTGGAGTCGCAGAGCTGCCTGGCTTGTCTTCGCATTCCCGGAACGAGGAGGACGAAGTTTCACATTCTAAGCGAAGTGAGTGGAATCATCAAACCCGGCAGGTTCTTTCCTGACATGAATGCCCACCTTTTGACGTAGAATCAGTCCACATGAATTCGAGTACGTTTTAGAGTTCGTCTCCGAGCGAGAGTTGGTTTCTCGCTCGCAGTCGTCCGTAATTTTGTTGGGGCGTGAAGGCTCCTGCGGCACAATGTTTTTGGAATGATCGAGAGGGGCTATGGAGAAAGTGACACTGGGGACGTTTTTGGTTCAGAATGACGCTGGTGCTTGGTCCTCCTGGCTCAGGCAAGACCACATTTCTACTTTCTCTGTCTGGACAGCTGGACCCGACATTGAAGGTAATGCCCCTCAAGCTCGCATGCTCTCAGAGATCGCCCTCGTGCGACTGCCTCTTCTCGTGATTCAATCTTAGTGTTGCGTTGAGAATTTTCCCATGAATCTGAGTTCTGCAGTGGTCGGATCCTGATATCCTTGCCGACAGGCGAGTGGGAAAATCACCTACAATGGACATGAGTTGCACGAGTTCGAGCCTCGGAAGACTGCCGCATACATCAGTCAAGAGGATTTACACGTCGGGGAGCTGACAGTGCGAGAAACTCTCCTGTACTCTGCCAAATGTCAGGGAGTTGGACCCTTCAGTGGTAACTACTCAGAATCACCTGCTTCTCATCCCTGTTCAGATTGCGTCCTTGTGTTGGTGGTGGCAGTTGGTAGTCGACCGTAAATGTAAAAAACTGGCTTTGCAGCAAATTCTTCCACCGAGAGATCTGTGTGAGAACTGTGCAATGTAACCGAAGTTCGAATAGAGCTACTCCTCTCAATTTCTTCGCGTCCAGCCTTTTCGTGCAGCATCTTGAAGGCGCTTGTAACTGTGTTCACGGTCGACCGAATCTCGCCATGTGCAGAGATGCTGGCGGAGCTTCTCCAAAAGGAGCAGCAGATGAATATACGCCCTGACCCAGAAGTCGACATGTACATGAAAGTGGGTCACACCAACAGCTTTTGCAGTACTTGTCTAAAGACGTAATTTTGCTTTGGAAAGATTGAATTTGTGTCGACTTGTGAGCATCAATTCAACATGCTTTCTTTGAAGACTGACGACTGGAAGGCTCACATAACACTTATCGCCTAGATTTAACACTCCATGGTACTGAGCTGAACCTGCGACTCTTTCTTCCTTCTTATGTGCAGGCGAGAGCAACACCAGGATTAGCCAGTCATGTTCTCACAGAATACGCCTTGAAGGTCAGTGAATCTCGAGCGTGAAAGCATTGAAAGGCTCGTGAAGATGTTCAAACGCTAGATTTTGAACCCATTGCAGAGTTTGCGATCGTATTGTGACGATCTAAGCTGGTCGTTGAGAAAGCTGAAGGAGCTCACCAGTGGAAGGTGGTTCGGTGTGCTTGTCACAGATTCTGGGCCTGGACTCGTGCGCCGACACATTGGTAGGTGATTACATGAGACGTGGAATCTCCGGAGGACAGAAGAAAAGGGTGACCACGGGTATGTATGTAAGCGACGAATCCATACTACAAATCTGTCACTTTCAAGCTCTTCTGCTACCACTTTTTTGCTGCAGTATGTTGCGTCTGGTGCGCCATCGCACACTAAAACCGTTCGTGCAAACTTTGTGTGCCTGACTGCATGCGAATCTATTCGAAACTTCAGGGGAGATGATGGTTGGCCCAGCCAAGACGTTCTTCATGGACGAAATTTCCACTGGCCTCGACAGCTCGACTACACGACAGATCGTAGCTTGTCTACGCAACATCTGCCATTCCCTGGAGAGTACGATTGTGATGTCCCTTCTCCAGCCTTCTCCAGAAACGTTCGCTCTCTTCGATGATGTGATTCTGCTCTCTGAAGGTCAAGTCCTCTTCCACGGAGACAGGGCAGACGTGCTGGAGTTTTTTGAAGATTGTGGCTTCAAGTGCCCGGAGCGGAAAGCAACCGCAGATTTTCTGCAAGAGGTGAAGCCCAGCTCGATGTTACGGATTTAACAGAAGCTCCGATTTCATCTGTACTGTAAAAGTTTGTCACCGAGATCAATTTGGCGATTAGATATTGGCGAAGTTTGTTTTGGTGCATTTCACACGGAGAATTGCTGAATCGGTCATGCTTATGGCAGGTGACATCACCGAAGGACCAGGAGCAGTATTGGTCTAACAAGCAGCAGCCTTACCAGTATGTTACAGTCAGTCAGTTTCGGGAGGCGTTCAGAACCAAGTTTCACGAAGGCATTAGACTTATGAAGGAGCTGGAAACTCCAATGGACAAGACTGCGAGCCACAAGTCAGCCTTGTCCACCAACAGTCACCCATTGTCAAGAAGTGACATCTGGAGAATCAACTTCGCCAAAGAATGGTTGCTGATGAGGAGAAATGCCAAGGTGTACGTGGCGCGATTCGTAAAAGTGAGACACTTCCACCATTTAGTTTCCTTCGTATGCAGTTAAATCAGGGTCACAACCTTTCATGGAAGCGTTGAGATCTAAGCGAAGACCCATTGCATCTGGTACTGAATGTCTTCACATGGAAACCCCATGAATGTCAGTTTACATCATTCGAAGCAAAAAAAAATCGATTTGACTCTTTACTTGCTGTTGCTACATGTATCTCAACCCTGAAAGGAATCGAACTGTTGATCGATAGCAAGGCCAAGCCTTTCTCTTTTTTTTTTAGAATATGAAAAATCATCGTATCCTTTTGGTTTTCTTTTTCTATTTTGACATAGTGGTGGTATTACAGGTTTCAATTATCGCAACCTTGGCATCAACCCTGTACTTCCATTCCGAAATGGCACGAAATGACATGGAAGACGCTCACCTGTATGCGTCGGCTATTTTCTACGGCATTTTTACTATGCTGATCAATGGATACTCTGAGAGCGTCCTCACCATCTTTAGGCTTCCTGTTTTCTTCAAGCATAGAGATTTGCTCTTTCTCCCTGCATGGGCGTACACCGTTCCTAAGGCAATCCTCAACACTTCTGTATCTATGGTGGAAGCGACACTCTGGACCGTAATCACTTATCATATCTCAGGATTCGCCTCTGGAGAAGAGAGGTGAGAAGGATGAAAATGCTTGCATCTTTGTGCAAAATCTTGGTTGCACATTTTCAGTCTGACTCCTACCAGAGTAAAGTACCATAGCCTGCTCCTCTTTTCGGAAACTCTAGATTTCTTAAAAGAAAAGATTGGTGAGGTTTCTCTTACTTGAAATTTCATGTATTGCCTGTTATATTTGTCTGCAACAGATTCTTCCAGCAATTGTTTCTATACTTCTGGATACACATGATGGCTTCTGCTTTGTTCCCTCTTGTGGCTGGAGTCTGTCGGACGATGGTCTTGTCTGCCACGGCAGGAACTTGCACACTTTTGGTCTTCTTTGTGTGTGGAGGATTCCTAATCCCTCGGACTTCCTTGAAACCCTGGTGTATATGGGCCTACTGGTTATCCCCGATGTCCTTCGCTCAGAATGGAGTCAGTGCGATTGAGTTCCTTGCCCCTGAATGGAACAAGGTCATTTCTCGAACCCCATGTTTGATCGAATCTCACATAATGGCCACTGCCTTCACAGGTCACTCGTATTTTGTAGTATTGTTGTTAAGAAGAAACATGAAACGTGTGCGTCGAAGAGTGAAGCTTTTCGTTTGAGATGCTTCTCGTGATCATGGCTCATGATACTCGTTCTTCAAGATCATGAGTAGACAATCTAAGCATTTCAGCATAGATGGGCCTCTCATGCATCCATTTTATGAAGGCTCAGAAGCGTGTCATGTACTGATTGCCATTGGTATCAAAATGTGGTACATACTGCAGACGACAGCGAACAGTCTAGACAATTTGGGAGTTCAACACATGAAGGCCAGCGGGCTCTATCCAGAGACATATTGGTACTGGATAGCTGTTGGAATGATGATTGGATACACTTTCTTGTTTCAGTTCCTCTTCACAATGGCGCTCAGCTATCTCAAACGTACGAGTCTCTACCGTTTCCACATTTCTATCTCACTAGAATCTTAGCGTCTGATACTTGCATACGTAAATGAAGATTTTCAGGTCAGAACATTGAAATGCTAGGAAATGGACATACAAACGTCAGCTTGAATTTTTATCCTGACCTTTTCATCAAAAAGCAGATGATTCTTGAAAGTCTGTAGTATGGTCCTTTCAACCCTCACTAATGTAGCTGAGTATGACTCAAACAACAGCATTCAGCAATCCACAGGCTATGCTATCTGAAGACGACTTCAATGGGTCAGATATTGCACGGGGTGGGAAACTCAAAGGTGGTAGATCCGGACCTGGCTCATCGTTGAAGAAGCTGTCTCTCAGTCGGTCTTTCTCTTCCAACTCCAGATACGGTATGCCTTTCCTTAAATTTGTCTGGTTTGACCTCCTCTGATCCAGTCGGTACTATTTTAGTGTAAAATTCTGATATTTCATAGTATTTCTGAAGGTCTTATAAGTACGAACCATGTGGAAGGAGAGGAGGCTGCAAACTCTGCTCTTGAGATGTATAAACGAACTCTCGCAAGAGTTTGCTCAGAAGCAAGTATGCATAAACAAGTCTCTGTTCGAGCCAAGCAAGGAATGATATTGCCGTTCCGGCCCTTGTCAATCAGCTTCAAGAATATCAGCTATTTCGTAGACACGCCCCCTGTAAGAGACAATCTTACGTACAGAGTACATATTTTTTACATCCAGTTTTTGTTCACTTCCACAATCAGATCATGTATATTTCTGTTTCTGCTTGCCATGTACTGAAATGACCAATGTGAACGATGAGACCTTCCAGCCTGGAAGCTTGAGCTTCCAGGCTAGATTTTACTTGATGTCATTCTGCCTCTGCTGACACCATACGTGTATTCGACATTCATGTGTCACAGGAGATGAAGCGGCAGGGTGCAACCAAAGCTAGGCTTCAGCTTTTAGATAATGTGAGTGGGTCGTTTCGACCAGGCGTTCTCACAGCCTTGGTAGGTGTTAGTGGAGCTGGTAAAACTACTCTTATGGATGTCCTAGCAGGTAGGAAGACAGGAGGTTATATAGAGGGTGACATTTACATTGCTGGATTTCCCAAAGTCCAGTCCACTTTTGCCAGAATTTCTGGATATTGCGAGCAAAATGACATCCACTCACCTCAAGTAACCATCTATGAGTCTCTTACGTACAGTGCCTGGCTTCGGCTACCCAGGCACGTCAAGCGTAAAGTCAAGAAGGTAACTTCCATGTTCCGTCTGTTTTCTTCCTATACGTCAGCTTAAAAGTTTTAAGTGTCACCGCAAATTTTGAAAATGATAGTATATGTAAATAGCTGAAAGACATCATGGAAGGATCCTTATGAGGGACTGTCATCAATGCGACTCCATTGATGTTATCCCAGTCCTAAAATTCTGAAATATCATGTCATAATAAAGCCAAATTTGCTTGAATTATAAATTTAACCCTCATCACAATTTGTTTCATCACAGCAATTCGTTCAGGAAATAATGGACTTGGTGGAACTCAGCAATCTCAGCAATGCGCTTGTTGGTCTTCCCGGAATTTCTGGACTCTCATACGAGCAGAGAAAACGGTTGACAATTGCTGTGGAGCTGATGGCAAATCCGTCCATCATCTTCATGGATGAGCCAACTTCAGGCTTGGACTCACGTGCTGCCGCAATCGTAATGAGGACAGTGCGCAATACAGTAGATACTGGTCGAACTGTGGTGTGCACAATTCATCAACCGAGTGTTGATGTTTTTGAATCGTTTGATGAGGTAAGGGAAGTCTAGATCATGTAAGTTTTCCAGTTCCGATCAACTGGAAATGGGAACTGTTATGAACAGTTATCTTTCTTACCGTCTTTCTAAGTACAAGAAACCGTGCACCGTTTGACATATCATAATTTTAGAAGCAATTAGTCCCTTTTTTTCAACGGTTTGGAGTCTTGGAATACCTCAGTTTAGTGTGATGGGTGAGAATTTCCACATCATGGGATCGGTCACAATCTCTGATAGTCGTATATGTTTTGTTTTCTTGCAGCTTCTGTTTTTGAAAACAGGAGGACAAGTGATCTACGCTGGCTCCTTGGGAAAGAGATCTGAGAATCTTGTGCGCTATTTTGAGGTAAAAAGAGTAGTGGAACAAGTCGGATTTATTTTATCATGGCTGACATGACCTTCATCTATATCTTTCTCTTTTAGAAAGTTTATCTAACTCATCATGCCTGCTACCAGAGTATTGATGGTGTACCTATGATACGGGAGGACTATAATCCAGCATCATGGATGTTGGATGTGACCAGCACATCATCAGAAATTAGACTTGGCGTCGACTTTGCAGATTTGTACAAAAAATCTGCCCTTTTCCAGTAAGTCGAGCGACCTATGCAACTGGAAGCTTTTTCTCTTCTCGGTGCATTGAAAGGCCAACCTAACGTTGGTTTGAATGACAGCAGTCTAGAGATAGAGAGAGAGAGAGTTTGCTGGACCTTGACCAATATCAGCTCCAGTGAAGTGAAGTGCAAAACTTGCAATCAGCTGATTACACACATGTAATGAATGTAATGTTTCTGTCTATCAATCTTGACTGACTCGCTGATGGAGATGATTGTGATAACAGAAGGAATTTAGAGACAGTCAACGAAGCCAGGAAACTTTCACCAAACGCAACGGATTTACGGTTTCCTACCAGATACTCGAGGTCGTACTTGTCACAGACTTGTTCGATCTTGTGGAAGTTCAACTTAACATATTGGCGGATGCCAGCGTACAACAATTCCAGATTCGTTTTTACTGCTGCGTCTGCACTGATCTTTGGCATAGCTTTCTGGGGACTAGGGCGAGAAAGGTTAGATACTTATCTGCCTCGACAAATTTATTTCTTATTGATCAATGAGGTCTCCAAAGTTAGTTTCTAGTAGCTTACGAATAGAAACAGTCACATGTTAAATTATGCTGATCAAAATTACGGAAAGACTGACTGTGAGTAATCTGCTTGCAGCGAATCTGAGAAAAGTGTGTACAGCGTCATCGGGGCCATGTACGGCAGCACCTTCTTTCTGGGGATAATAAACGCATCGACAGTGCAATCTATTGTTTCAACAGAGAGGACAGTGTACTATAGAGAAAGGGCTGCCGGCATGTACTCTTCTATACCATATGGTTTATCTCAGGTTTGTAGTACTGTCCTTATAAAACATTCACGTCCTCGATCTATACATTTACTTGGTACCTACAACTAAAACCATGGTTGTAAATTTGTAAATTTCTGCATATCCTATAAGCATGGCACTGCATGTGTCAAGTATTGTGATCTTGTTTCAAGACATCACGCTATCTACTGACGAACGTGCATTATTTTTCCTGTCTGAACCTGTCGCAGATTTTGATCGAGATACCATACTGTTTTCTTCAAAGTGTGATATACTGTTCAATCACGTATTCCATGATAGGCTTGGAGTGGACAATCTCCAAGTTCTTCTCGTACCTGTTCTTCTATTTCTCCGCCTACCTTAACTTCACCTTGTACGGGATGCTTGCGGTCGGAATAACTCCGAATGAACAGCTCGCGTTCATTGTATCCACGTTTCTCTACGGATTCTTCAATCTGTTTGCGGGATTTTTGATACCCAAACCGGTAAGGGAATCACTTTCAACCGGATTTTTCGCAATCTCTTCAGCTCTCTTCTAAAGCAAGAACCAACGACCTCGTAAACCATTCAGCTTGCAAACTTTTATTTATGTGCCATCTTGAGATCAAAGAACTAGAGTAGCTCTGTCTGTTCGTGAGGGATAGTGTCAAGCTGATAATGGACGTGGGATCCCGTGGTCGCAGAGAATCCCCTGGTGGTGGGCATGGGCTTACTGGACGTGCCCTATAGCCTACACAATATATGGACTCGTCGTCTCACAGTTCGGGGACGACCATCAAATCATGACCATGAGTGATGGTACTGAAATCGAGGTTTTCAACTACATTCATTCAATCTGGGGTTTCGACCGAAACTTCTTTCCCATCGCTGTCGGAGCAGTGGCAGCCTTCGGAACTGCATTTGCCTTTCTATTCATTGTGTCCATCAAAGTTCTCAATTTCCAATCGAGGTGAGCTGGATGAGCATCTTGGTGGGATCAGAAATTGATGGACTAGATCGACTGAACTGTAAAGGTAAGTATATGGCAGGATTATTAGCTTGAAACAGATTAGCTGAAATTTGGAATTCTCGCAGTCTACTGCTGGAAGACTTGTTTGAGAACCAGTAAAAAAGGTGACTTGAACCCCTAGCTACATGAGAATCAAGATGCAAATGCAACAGAGGCTGGTGAAGCGGCTCCGAGAAAGTCGCAGCGACTGATCGGCACCGGAAGCTTTGAAAGTCTGGTTGGATTTCACTATCATGAGTAAAAATAATTTCTGAGGAAACTGAACCTCTTTGAATCTTACCACTGCTTCACATTTCCTGCTTGCGCTACCTTTAGTTCTGAGGCCAGTACTCGCTTCAACTCTTGTCAACCAATATTTTTGTTTCGAGTCTTGCATACAAACACGGCTTAATATTTATCTCTGTCCGGCAATTTCTACACTCGGCAATCATCTCATCCTCTGCACTTACTACCATAACTTCAGCTGGTGGGTCGAAGATTGATGACAGAGTGTGGGGCCGAGGACGGAGTACAGCTTCTGGCATGGACTTCGAGTTGGTAGAAACCCTTAGAGAGACCGCCTGGACGCGTCATCTAACTGCCTGTACTAGGGAACACGAAGTCTAGCTTTCAACCATTGCATGTAACCTCTGTGTTACATCCTTGCGACCATGTTTCCAGGGCAACTTTCGTTGTGATGATTCCGTTAACTACGCACTGAAGTGAAGTTGGGAATGGTAGCATTTCGTCCGGAGGACTCCGACTCAGCATTCATTTAGAATTATACTTCAGACAACTCCACTGCCATGTGTAAACATTCGACTTGACTGTAATCTTTTACGTCTGGTTTTCACCTAGAGGTTTTCCAGCATTTGCAAAGCAGAGTACCTAGTGCTAATTTGGTTACAGATAGCACCTGCTCGGGACCCCAGTTCTCATTGATTCAAATCACTTGCATAGCTCGAACATTTCACAAAGCCAAGGCACTCAAGTACACTTCATGAGATAGAGATGCATTTTTCGTAATAAATGTCATATTTTCCCCGCTAACCTTCGGATTAATTATTGCGCCTCTCCTTTCCCTTTCGATGCTTCAGCCATTCCAACAATCTCATGACTCGTTCCATTGATCTCTTTGGCTGACGGGACGAACACGAGGTATATATGAAAACCCAGAGCATCAGTCTAATTCTGCAAGCAGTTACCCCTTAGCCCTTTTGATGATGGTGGAAATCCTAACGAATCCCAATCTGCGACAGTCTTTCAATGCTTGTTTATAAAACATCCTTCCACAGACCAAAAATACAAGCGGGAACCACATTTCACCTTTAAATGCACTGCTCTGAGCTGACCCGTAACAACTGACATTCCTCCGTATACTTCCATTCACCACACATTCGTAGACCCTCGTTGTGAAAGTGTGATGATATGATTGTCCCGCAATGTCAGGCACAACTCCAGTGTATACAATGAGATAGTGGTTTCAACAGGTAGGACAATGCTTCAAGTTTTCTCAGTTTCTATTTGCACGGATGCGAATCTAGCTAGCACAGGCCCGGATTTTGACACGCCCTCCTCTGGACTCGTTTAAGTGAAGAAGGTCCCTGATACGAACGAACTACTTTTAACTGTGTATTCTCCTGCTCGCCAAAGCTAACAAACTGCTTCGGAGGCTCTGCTTCAAGAAAAGTCTGCCGTATATAAAGGTTACTGTAAAAAGTTTTTTTATAACCATGAAATCAGATGCACCAATGTGGGCATCGAATAATCAGGTCGCAATGAGAGAAGCTGGGCCCAGAAGGAGGATGTACAATTGAGATTATCTACACGATAACTTCCCCCATTGGGCGTTTTGACAAAACAGTGGCAAAATAAACAAGACGAGCTCTTCGGGTGAATCATCTGGCCCTGTTGTTGAAACGGGCCAGTCGAGCTCGTCTCAAGTCTTCTATGGTAGGGGGGCTGGCGTCAAAATCCTCTTCTGGCCATGGCGGAGCAGATGGTTCGGTCTCACCCACCGAATGTTCTCGAGCACTTCCCCTGGGAGCGCCACACATATCACACTCGTGTGAGGTGCTCCTGTTATCATATGTACATACAAGACAACGCCACACTCCAGTTGCCCCTCTGGCCAATCCCCGTCCATAAGTCCTTCCTCTTCTGGAGCTGTTGCCGAACCTTGTGAATGGCCACAAAAGAAGAGAAATCGGACGCTGCAGCACTTTCTTCACCCAGCCAACGGGGGCTCGAGTGCCAGACAACAAGAAGGATCCATTGATGTAAATCAATCCTGCAACGACGCCGCACAGGTGCCCGAGGAACGAGGTGCCTGGAACGAACATTTGAATAAAGAAAAGCTCTGCCCAGGCAGCATAACGCGATGGAATAAGAACGCCATATACATTCGTGTAATCCGGAGAATTCCAATTCAAAACCATCTTCAGGGCGAAAAGAACGGCAGAGAAGCCCACGGCACACTCAGAGTACATGGGCCCCGGGTTGTCTGCAAAAGAATACAGAAATTTGGCTGATACGACGACTAGCCCGTGTGACAAGCCCAACAGAACCCCGACCATGCCTGCAAATTTCTTGCTGCCCATCGACCCCTCTAATTGCACACCCTTCCATAAGAGGGATATCATATTGTACACAAGGTGGGCATCGTCCACGTGATAAAATGCGGACAAGAGTAATCGCCTTGCATCCCAGTCCTGCACATCGGAATTCGCTTCATAAGTTCAGTATTTCCCAGTAGATATTCTAAAAACTTTCATAGGTCCAGAACCATAAGAGCTCATGCGTTCTGTTTAAAACCCTCCCACATACTTCCGCATATCGAAAATTATGTGAAGAGCTCTCTCAGGTAGCTCAGTATTAGAAGAGGTGTGGACAGGAAAGAATTGATGGCGAATTCCAACTGCATGGTCTAACTTCGGAACAGTGTTTCCCAAAAAGCCAATTTTCTGAATTTCGTTCCGCAGGACCAATAAGTGAACGCTACGAACCGCCTGAATGCAAATTGACAATAATGAAAGCTCCGATTCGGGGTGCTAATTGCTTTCAAAGTCGTCGGAAAGCAGAAGCTGGCTGATGAAGATGTTACTGAAACGGACAGGACTGAGTGGGTTTCAAAATGACCGTCAGATTCTCTAAGAGGAAGACAAAGATTTCGGCAGTACGAAGCATTCGCAGACGACGCATCTAGCTTCCGCATTTTGACAAAACCACTGCGCCAAATTCATTTAGCATTTGTCCCAAAATCCCTGCATGTACATACCTTCAAGACTCGATACGGATTGAGGCAAACCTCCTGCACAGTGGGAAGAACGAGATCAAGAACACCTGGCCTCAAATGCACGATCGTGTTGGCCAGTATTAGGGTTGCAGTAACGGGAGGCTTGCGAGGGAGTTGCATGAACTGAGAGGCGGCATGAAGTGCCAGCATGTAGAGCATGCCATTCCCACCCCCGACGCGTCGATTTCTCCCCCGATTCATCTGTCCCGAATTCTGCAATTCTCGAAATCTGCTCTCGTCCGGACCCGCTTCCGACCACACCTTCGCGACGACCACCACCACCAACACCTACAGAGACCGGCTCCTCGACTTCTTTCATAACCGCGACGCGGAACACGCAAAATGTGTCGAAGTGCAATTCTCAGCTTGGGGCTTGTGCAATCCAGATTCTCCACAGAGCAGATTGCTCTCGGGCCA
The DNA here is from genome assembly GCA_037833965.1 of Marchantia polymorpha subsp. ruderalis. NCBI lineage: Eukaryota > Viridiplantae > Streptophyta > Marchantiopsida > Marchantiales > Marchantiaceae > Marchantia > Marchantia polymorpha. Next base: position 25,531,649 of record AP031351.1, on the reverse strand, counting down.
AGTAAAATGTCATCGATGACGACGAGTCCCCCGCCCAGAAGGTTCTCGAGGGCCCGGCGGTCGCAGTCGTAGTCGCAGTACGCTTCACCTGGTATAAGCTCCAGTTCGAGTTTCCCTTGAAGCGCCGTGAACTGGGCCCGATCAACTTCCAACTGCGTAGAGCATCGTCCGCCTTCAGCTGAGCATACACGCAGATCGGAGGAGAGTCGACGGAAACCCTCGCCGGGAATAGTATGGACTGCTTACTTCTTGGGTCTCGACCCGCGCCTTGCGGTTCCGTTTAGTGCAGTGGATTATGGGACCAACGAAGTATAGTGGGGACCTCACCCGTCACACTCACTTTGACCGCTGGTCTTTTCACTATTCCGGATTTGATGTGATTCAGAAGCATGCACCCGTTGGTCATCGAGCATTTGACGCTGGTGCAAGAGCCAGCCTCTGAGTTCCCGGACAGCTCAAACATCATTCCGGTGACCGGCGCCGGGAAAAAATTACGACAGATAATGTTCGCTAGGACAAAGATAATCTAAAATGGAGGTGCGGGGTATCGATCCCCGTGCCTATCGCATGCAAAGCGATCGCTCTACCATGTGAGCTACACCCCCTCATATGCTTCTACCTGGGATTAATAAAGATTAAAACATTTTCAATGGTGCAACGGGCGATTTGATCTCATGTCTGGTCTGCAGTCTGGAATTTCTTCTACTTCTACCAAATATTTTAATGTTTTCACAATCTCCCTGCGTTCGTGGTGAGTGCTCATGATCCGTACCGGCAGATATCGGAGTGATATTTGTGTAGCTACTTTTTGCACAGTGCAATAAGTCTAAGTACGCACATGCTCACGAGTTGTGACACTAATATGCGAGTAAATGACTTGCAACGAGAATCACATTTTCCATAATGTTCAGCAAACGAGGTCGTGTATACTTTGGAAATTTATTCTCCATGTTGTTAAGATTCTCTGTAACTGAACGTCCACACGCAGTCCAGGTGCAAAAGCATTTCGTGATACAAAACTACCACATTTATACACGTGACACTTCTCAGCATGCTGGGGATTAAAAATGTCTGCTCTGCAGTCTGGACTTTCTTCTACTTCTACCAATAGACTCTTGTTATGAAAACAGAGACCCTGGACACAACAACGGGAGCTGTGAAGGCTCGACTTTGTGTAATCCATACAATTTCTCATTGTCAAGGAGGAAAGTCAAACCTTGTGAACCTTGAGAGACATATTGTAGACCAAAATGACAGGCTGTTATTATAAAAAATCTCAACTTTAGGGGAGACTTTCCTTGGACTGTACCTAGCATCTGAAACCCCTGAACTGAACCGCAATTCTCTTAATTTCCAACAAGCTTGTCTTCAACATGTGAGATCGCTTATGAACTCAATTTTGATGATTGAAGGGGTTGATATGAACTGGAAGTGAATAATCTTTCAAGTTCCAGTCTACTCCGACTACTAAAATCTTAGCGGATTGCTAATAGTCTTTACTTTAATCAAAACCTATTGGCCTGAAACAGTACAGCGGGATACAAACACCCGACATAGGTATAGCCCATGAGAATGCTAATTGTCTCGGCAGTTCTGTATTGTGCAGATAGAGAGAGTTTTCTAGTTATACTTAAACCCACATGGTGAATAAAAAACTTTTCCTGCCAGCCGTGCGCTGCATTCCAGAGGAACACACACATCAAGATGATCGTCACGGTATGCTTTAGAGTTACTGGTGGAGCACAGTCTGGCGAAGTTACGTGTTTTCAATCCATTTCAAATGTCATTCTTAATCATCCATCGATATCCTACTCGTGTTTGTCTGCGATTCCGATTGTTTTTTCATGACCCAGCTACTCCACAATACTCACCCTTATCCGAAATTGGGAAAGCTACCTCCTATTTCTTTGGAGAGTGGACCTGGAGCGATCACCGAGCGCTGCTCAGGCTCTTGAAGAATAGTTTGACTTCGTAGGAGTCGCATAACATCAGAACAAACTCAAAAGTTAACTTTAACTGCAAAAGGGTTAACAAAAGTTAACAAACTCAAAAGTTAACTCTTTTGAGGTAAAAACACGAAGGAATAACAAGTCTTCCGGGCTAAAATATTCAATTGAGGTCAAAGTAGTCTCAAATTGCTTGTTCAAAAAGGGCTGAAATATTCAACTGACCTGATGGTTGTCTCAAAGTGAGTGTCCAAAAAGCAAAGAGTGAGGTGGCCTCATTGTGATGGAATCTCCAATTTAGACATTGTCATGTGCATTGAATATGTAGCTAGGGTGGCAAAAAGAATAACGGAAAATTAGTAATTTCCAGTTGAGATTTAGCAAATTCTAATATATATAACAATTTGTGGAGCACTGATTACTCAAGGAATATTGTTGTGGATGTATTAGAAGAAGTTGCACTTAAAGTCAATGCCAACCATAATGTAGGGTACAGTTTTTCTGATTAGATAAATAGTGGAATAAACTTTCCAGGTCTACGATTGTGAGCAAAGGGGTTCCTATTGATCCATGAAATGAGAGCTTCAAGGGACCATGTGAATACTATAATTGTGGACCAACTTTAACATTTTGGTAAAATTCTACTATATTCACCGTTGTACAATTTCAAAATCCAATAGCTTCCGGGTACGAAAAAAAGTAAGAAACTAAAGTATCAAGTACCCACATGTTGAAAAAAGAATTTCCTCCCAGCCGAACGCTGCATTCCAGAGGAACACACACATCAAGATGGTCGGCACGGTATGCTTTAGAGTTACTGGTGGAGCACAGTCTGGCGAAGTTAAGTGTTTCGATCCATTTCAAAAGTCATTCTTAATCATCCATCAATATCCTACTCGTGTTTGTCTGCGATTCTGATTGCTTTTTCCGGACCCAGCTCCTCCACAATACTCACCCTTCTCCGAAATTGGAAAAGCTACCTCCTATTTCTTTGGAAACTGGATCTGAACACCAACTTCTTGGGCTCTCACTAGGCTTAGGCTCTTGAGAGACAGTTTGATCGCGTAGGAGTTGCATAATATCAGAAGCTAACTTTGCAGCAGTTGAAGAAGAAGTTTAGAAGAGTAAGGCTTACAGGCTGAACTATTCAACCAAGGTGACGGTTGTCTTGAAGTGCGTGTTCAAAAAGCAAATACTTGCGGTGGCGTGAATGTGATGGACTCTCCAATTTAGTCATTCCAGGTATACGCTTGTGAGCAAAGTGTTCTCTATTGATTCGCGGAATGAGAGTTTCAAAGGACTATGTGAATACTATAATTATAATTTTTGATGAACTGCAACACTTTGGTAAAGTTTTCCTATATATAAGAGTGGTGAACACTTTCAAAATCCAAAAGCTTCCGGGTACCATAAAAAGTAAGAAAATACCATGTCAAATAATTCCCAACAAAAGTTGCTTGTAATCTTTCCAGATAACATAACTCTTTTTAATATTTGGCTGCATTCCCACACGAATGAATGATTAATAGTGAGTAAGTCAATATTACAAGTTATCAAGTTACTTTTTTATATAACATGTGTGTTAGTTTAACTTGAATGAAAAATGCATGGATGTGTAGATGTGTTATATGGATTAGTACGTGTAGATATGTTGAATTTCACCTTAAAAATCTTCTAATGACGCCCTAATCACCTTCTTTTTCCAACTTTAGTAGAGTTGTATTATTAAAGTATAATTTAGTTGCATTAATAAGGTATATTGTAGTTGCATTAATCTTGATGATGCATCTATAGAAAACAGATCAAGAATCCAAGTGCCAAAGATAAAAAAACAACTCGGAAATTCGTTGGAATCGGCCTGTCTGGAAAGGTGTTGCAGATTTGGAGAAACAGCAGCAGATTTTGTTTCTGGTTGCAAGATTGATGATGTGGTGAGGTTTGAACTGGTGAATAGACTGTAATGTAAGCCCCACGAACTCAACATGCTTTTTCTGTATTCAGGTTCATTCATTTTGGCTTTGCGATAAAAACAAAATCATGCGCTCCCCCATGGACTCCCAGGAAGTCGAAACACGAAAATGTGATGAAAATTCTAGAAAGGTTTGTAGTTTCCACTATACTGTAGTATAGAGCTCCGATCGGGTTCGGGTAAACCCCGAAAACCCGAGTTCGAGTTCGGGTAGAGGGCTGTACCCGACCCGAAAACCCGAAAATCAATAAAGGATCAATTCAGATCCGCATCACAGTGCTGGCTGAGCCGACTGATATTCTTGGGAGCATTCGGATCACGCCTGCACTAATCACTTTACTTCCTTTTCTAGGCTGGATCGATCGGGAACCTGAAAGCCCAGTAGTGCCTCGTCTTCGCACGTCAAAGGGAGAGTAGTGCTAAAAGGTGAAAGAGACTCTGGTGAATACCCTCGCCTTTTCTTGGTAAGGCCGGGTTCCAACACAAGATGTTCAAAATCCTTTTGTCCGTGGTGAGAAGAATCTTGTAATCGTTCACATAGTTTACGTTTGTTGGTTACATCTACATGTGGATGTTGCGTAGCTCTTGTGCATGAGCTATTGCCGGTAAGCTTCTAACCCGTTAACTCTGCAGCGTGTGTTCTGCAATATGAACGACCAGACACTCTCTTTTGAATGATGGAAAAGACTTAAAGCAGAAGAGTTTAAGTTCGACACTTACCTCAACCAAACGATATCCGCAATGGTTGGCAACTACGTCTGGTATCACTCCCCGAATCGACCCGAACTCGACCCGGGTTGAAGGTCAAACCCGACCCGATCGGAGCACTACTATAGTACTTCGAGGAAATCTCTTCTGCGGGACTGCCCACTTCAATAAATTGCATGAAGTCACCCATCACCACTCACTGCAGCAGTTCAGCGATACTAATTTGATTGTAGACAAGGGCACGGAGCAGGAAGTGGATAATGGAAAATATACACGTCTTATGAAAGGCTCGGGACTATTGTGCTTTCGCGAATACCTTCCCGGTAGAGAATCCTGAAAACCATGCAGGTAAAAGATGGTATTGTTCAAGGGAAGCATATGTCGTGAATTTTGAGCTGGCAATTGCACTGCAGCCCAACTGGACCAGGGAAGTAATGTGCAACAGAGTATCTGACTCCCAATTGTCTTTGAAAAATGTAGCTTATTTGTCATAGTCGATGGCGTCCGCCAGTAAAATAGGGTCAAGGGTGAATCTAAATTACCCAAATCAGACAAAAACATCGGATTTGATTAAGACAAGGAGGACCAAATCCATTGTTTCAGTGACTGGGACTTATGGACTATTTGGCCACAACAGGGGATTGTCCAGGGAAGTAACTAACACCGGACATGGTCAGCAACCGTCTAGATAATATGCTTCATGGACAAATCGTAACAGTGGCGATCATTCCACAAGGTTTAGGAAGTTCCGAATTGAAAATGCCGAGTTCCTCCAACTTGTGCAGGTGGCGCACGGTCAACTCGAGCTGCATATGAGTCAGCACAACTTTGAATTCTACTGCTGCATGAAGTGATATCGACTGCTGGACTGTGACTCGTTCCTCGAGTTCTTTCCCTCGGAGATCATCCCGGAGTCCCATGAGACTCAAGGTGCTAGAGTTATTTCTGCAGGGATTACACAGTCACTGGAATCTCGAGGGTGCTGTAAGGAAAACTATATTCTTCATGACTCAAGGACACATGCTTGGAGATTAAAATCTATCGAACTCAGCAGCGTAATAGCGCTGTCATCATACTCATTTCTTGTGCAGAGTACCGCTACACTCTGTATTGGGTTATTACCGCAATTGAGTTTCAATTGTTCAATTCGAGACAAAACACAGAAATTGCGTATTGAGATTGGAAAACAGTATCGGTGTTCCAGATGACAATGGTAGACATGCCATACATTGACCGCTGTCAAGAGGAGAGGCTCCCGTGAGACTTGTAACATGATTTTCACTTTCATTTTTCAGACCTCGAGTGGTCTCATCAGAGTGGAAAAGGAGCCGAATCCCTCATCCCATTTTGGATCAGGCCTGATCGGTACATAAGTTTGACTATACTCCTCTTCTTGAAACCCAGTAAACGACTTCTTACTTCAACCGTATGATGTCGACTATCTTCCATGCTACCACGCTGGCTCGTTGTTGAAGTGCAAGGTTCTGATGATGCTGGTTTATGCGGGGATTTGCTGGAAAATTCGCTTCAACCCACATGCTTAGAGATAATGCTAATCAACGGTAATCGATCTAAGTGGAATCTACGGGATTTGACTTGGGCAGCTGAAAATCGTCTCTGTCCTTGCATCATCATATACAGCAGTGAGCGCGACTCGAATGTCATCTTACAGTAAGCGAGTCAGCTGTTGTGGTTTGTGAAAGGATTCATGCTGGTCGAGGTCCTCTGGAGAATGTGCGACTCTTGACAGCAGTCACGCTACTCCATAAATCGCAGATCCACCGCTTTTTCCATACAGAATGATCCTTGCTTTTCCCTTCACGCTCGGAGTGCCTCTGACTCGTTTCTGAAACGTACTAGAGCCCTCAATTCATATTCATTCTTCGAAGGCCCTACGGGAGACCTTTTTCCTCCAGCGGTAAGCCTGCAGCAGGCACAAGGATCACCATTCAGAAACATGAAGTTCCACCAGATACGAAGGCATTTGTTATTCGGTGAAAGTCAACCACATCTGTCGTTTACGCTCTCCTCTCTTGGTCAGACAATTCGGAAAAACAGTCACCACAAACTTATAAAATAGGAGGGAAACTCAAAGCGCAGTACGCTCCTGATGGCTTTAAGATAAGAAGACATCAAAAGGTACAAAGGCAGAGCTCGGGGCGATACGTATCAAAGGAAATTTGCATGCGTGCCTACGTTGGCTAAAATGCATCTCCTACAAGAAACAGAAGGGGATACTCACGTTCGCAAAAACTTGACCGGAAAATTCCCATCAAGCACAAAGCCAGAAAAAAAACGCTCCACATCTTCAGTCACAAGAGCCCCGGGAATCTTCTGCATCAGCAACTGTCCAGCAAGAGGCAAACGTCAAGTTCCAGAAAGAGAATTTCCTTACGTCGATCGCAGCAGGCCACCTAACTTTGATGCTGCATCAGGCGATATGATCTCATGTCTGATCTGCAGTCTGGATTTTCTTCTACTTCTACCAAATATTTTAATGTTTGCACAATCTCCCGTTGCGTTCGTGGTGAGTGCTCATGATCCGCGTATCGGAAGATATCGGAGTAATTTTTGTGTCGCTACTTGTCCAAAGTGCAAGAAGTATCAGTACGCACATGCACACGTTGTGACACCAATACGCGAGTAAAAGACTTGCAAGGAGAATCACATTTCCCATAATGTTCAGCATACGAGGATGTGTATACTTTGAAAATGTATGCTCCATGTTGTTAAGATTCTCTGTAACTGAAAGTCCACACGCAGTCCAGATGCAAAAGCATTCGTGATACGAAACTACCACATTTAAACACGTGACGCTTCTCAGCGTGCTGGCGAATTTAAAATGTCTGGTCTGGAGTTTCTTCTACTTCTACCAATAGACTCTTGTTATGATAACAGAGACACTAGACACAGCAACGGCAGGTGTGAGGCTCAACTTCGAGACACATTGTAGACCAAAGTGGACACTTTCCTTGGGACTGTACCTAGCATCTGCAACCCCGAAATTAGAGTGATTTTCAAAGAACTTGAGTTCACTTTGTGAGATCGCTTATGAACTCAATTTTGATAATTGAAATGGTTGATATGAACTGGAATATACTTTCAAGATTCACTCTACTTCTATAACTAAAATCTTAGTGGGAGACAGTACAACGGGATAGAAACACCAAACAACCGACGTAGACAAAGCCCATGAGAATGCTAATTGTCTTGGCAGTTCTGTATCGTGCAGATAGAAAAAGTTTTTTTAGTTATACTTATACCCACATGGTGAATAAACAAATTTCCTGCCAGCCGTGCGCTGCATTCCAGAGGAACACACACATCAAGATGGTCGTCACGGTATGCTTTAGAGTTACTGGTGGAGCACAGTTTGGCGAAGTTACTTGTTTCGATCCATTTCAAAAGTCAATCTTAATCATTCATCGATATCCTACTCGTGTTTGTCTGCGATTCCGATTGCTTTTTCCGGACCCAGCACCTCCACAACACTCACCCTTATCCGAAATTGGAAAAGCTACCTCCTATTCATTTGGAGACTGTAACTGAACACCAACCTCTTGGGCGCTCACTGAGCGCCCAAGAGAGCTCTAATCAACTTTTTTTTCCAACTTTATAGAGTTGTTTTATTAAAGTATAATGTAATTGCATTAATAAGGTATAATTTTGCATTAGTCGTTGCATTGTGTCGTTACTCATGCCCAGTGCAAGAAGTCTCAAGTCCAGCAAGCAGACACTACGACGGGAAGTTCAGTTCTCTCTAGGAGAATAGAGCTTGCGGATCGAGGAGAGTGCCTTGTGTAGTCCCGGTTACATTTTGCTTGCGCATGCCAAGCAGCAAATGTTTCTTGACAAGGGAAATGGACCCCGCAGACCATGAACCGGAGCTTCCCTCCGCCATCCATGACCTTATACGGCGTCTCAAAGGAAAAGGACAGCGTATAATGTCGCTTCCCTTCTAGACGGGCCAGAATTTCAGGATTTCTTTCCGGAGCGAGCATCGCTCTCGACGATCACAGGGTGGCGAAGCAAAGTGCGCCTACGAGTGCTGGAGGCAATCGGCAACTGCAACACCCTTGAGGTTATGAAGGTGTACAATATTTGTGGCGGGTATATATCGAGGTTGATGACTAGCGAGTGGGAACTGGTTTTGAGAAAATTCAGGTCTAGCACTGTTCTATGGGAGATAATTCTTGAGGATTTGGAATGGAGTTCAGATGAGGATGTGGAGAGCTTGTGTTTACAGGTGGGGAGAATTCTGAAAACCTCCAGCGTAGAAAGATTCCGTGTGAAAAATTGTAGATTGAGTGCCAGATGTTTCTTGAATCTTGCATCAGGACTGCGAGGAAATCTTGAATCTAACCTCAAGTGGTTAACTCTACGTAACGCGTGGGAGGGGTCGAGTGCGGCGAAGCATGTGGCTGACATGATCAACAGTGCTCCTCTATTAGAAAGATTGCATTTAAGTGTAGGGTCGGAGGAAGACATGGATGAAGAGACCGTTGGAATCCTGTCCCAGTCTTTGATCCACAGCTCGTCCTTGAACTGGTTGATTTGTGATGGTCCGGGGATGTGGGGAGCGGCCTTGTTGATGAAAGCCTTGGCCGGAGATGATGGCAACCGATCCATTGAGTGTCTTCACCTGGAGCATATGGATGGACTCGTAGACTGTTTAAGGGAAATTTTTACTTCCAACCCATCGTTGAGGATTGTGAATTTGTCCTACTTGCGGATGCGTCCTGAGGAATGGCACCGGCTCGGCGAACTAATACGTGACAATGCTAGAGCAACAAGAGTAAGACTAGATTTTGACTTCGACCACGATGATGACTGGAATTCAATAGAAGCTCTTGAGTGTCTTCACCTGGAGCATATGGATGGACTCGTAGACTGTTTAAGGGAAATTTTTACTTCCAACCCATCGTTGAGGATTGTGAATTTGTCCTACTTGCGGATGCGTCCTGAGGAATGGCACCGGCTCGGCGAACTAATACGTGACAATGCTAGAGCAACAAGAGTAAGACTAGATTTTGACTTCGACCACGATGATGACTGGAATTCAATAGAAGCTCTTGAGTGTGCTGCTAGGTCCGATGTCGAGGACCCCACTTTGGAGCTTGCACTCGAACCTCCGAATGAGCATGAATTGATGTTATCATTCAACCTATTAGGCAGGGTACTGCGCGGGGAAGTCAAATCTATAAACTTTTTGGATATAGCAGCGGATGTTGTTCGCATTTCAGGTAGCAACCAAGTTAGAATGGAAGGTATCCTCTCCATGAATGGAAAAACTGGGGAAACTTCAGTCCTGAAGAGTCTACTAATAAGATATTTGGACGGAGTACAAGTCTCACTATTATGGAAGCAACTATTTTGGTGCCTGCGCGGGAATACAAGTCTCACTCTCTTGGATTTGTATTACTCCGAACTCTACGATGAGGATTTCAGGGACCTGATGGATCTACTGCAAGTTAACTTGACTCTCCAGGAAATAGATGTCTCAAAAACCTCATGGGAAAGGGACGGGAAGTCAGCGATGATTCAAGAGGCCCTCAAGCAGAACAAGAAGCGGGCCGTCTACTTGTCCGTGTTTAGGGAAGCCAAGTTAACATTTGAACATGCAAAAGCTAGTGGACTCTTCATATGCGGCTCACCTAGAGCCGGTAAGATGCTCTGTAAATTCTCACGACGATACTAGCAATATATGATTCTGCTTTTCTGAAACTAAGATTGACACAACAAATGCTTTTTTTCATCTAGATATATTGATCAGTGTATTTAAATACTGACGGAAAAAATCTAGTTATAAATCAATTTTTTTGTGATTTCTACATTTTTAAATCAAACTCATCTTCACATATCAAATATCTAACTTGTCAAATTTTATCTAAAGAATATCATATCCAAGCTTCTGTGAATGTATCGTTAATAACAAGTTGTATACTGTGAATGTATTGTTCATAACAAGTTGTATATTTTTTGATGCTTTCTTCCAACTTGTAGGCAAGACTCAACTGCGGCAAACCATGATGAGGATAATTCAAGGCAAAAGTTGGCTTGGAGAGAAATGGGAGTCATTGTGGAGAACCAAAGGAATAGAAGTGGAGTTTGTGCAAAACAATGATGATATGCAAATCTCAATTTGGGATCTTGCAGGACAATCAATTTTTCGCACCCTCCAAAATGTGCTCTTTCCGCAAACCAACAGTTTCTGTGTTTTTCTTTTTGTGTATAGTCCCTTCTGCAAACCAGACACTTGTTTCAGAACTGAGTTGGAGGATTGGTTGAGTTTCATCACATCCAGCACTAGTGTCAGGGGACATAATCTTCCCCAAGTTCTTGTTGTGATTTCACACAAGGATAAAGCCATATATAGATCTCTGACTTGGGCTGAGTCCATAGTGAATGAACTCATGAAAAAATTTGAAAAGTTTGTGGATCTCCACCCTATTCAAGAGTGTTTTCATGTTGATGCTAGGAAGAAAAAACAAGTGATTCCTCTCAAAAATCACATTTTTGAGATCTTTGAGAAATTGTTCAGAGAAAAATCTCCAAGGGTTCCTCAATTGTGTTCTCAACTTTCCTCCCTCTTAGTTACAGAAACCAAGAAGATTAGAAATAGCCCTCTTTGGTCATTCAAAAAGTTTCATGATTTCTGTGCTCTCAGTTTGAATCATTTCATTCCGTCATCTTCTGCTCACTCTGTTGATCATTCAAAGATGATTGATTCAATCGTATCCTATTTGAATGATATTGGATCCATCATTCATATCTCGAACCTTGAGTATATCATTGTAGATCCAAATTGGCTCACGAATAAATTCTTGGGTGAGTTGATAGCTCTTGGTCAAGACTTTCAAGATGAAGAGTCCAAGTCTTGGAATAAAACAGTTTCAAGTGTCTCATACACAAGCAGGGATGGATTTGTGAGTGAGAGGGTATTTGCTGGATTGATGGAAGAGTTTCTGGAAAAGCAACCACATTTGCAGAAAGATGTGGACAGACAAGTGCTTGAAAACATCCTTATCAGTTTAGATTTGTGTATCAAGCTCGAGGATACTTCTCAATATTTCATTCCTTCCTTCATCTGTGAGCATGCAAGAATGGAAGAGGAGAAGCATCAAGAAAGTTTGCCCGTGGAGTTGATATATCGGGAAAATAGGTTTGAGACTTCACAGTTTGTCGGCATTCGGATTCAATGCCAAGATGGAATAACAATGTCACTGACTGCTGCGTTTTTTCCACGGTTCCAGGTGAGATTGAATCATGATTTCAAACACACAGTGAAAACATTGTATGCGTCAAGTTTTGATTGTAATTTGGGTATGATGAAAAGAATGTTTACTTTTCATTTATTGTAACAAATTATTTGAATTCCCCGCTAAATATTTACCAAATTTTTTATCATTGTAGATGTTCATAAGATGCAAGTTGATATCTGAGATGCATGTTTCCAAGGAGAATGTTACCTGCTCTCGACATTATCTGCGACTTTTTCTTGACGGGCACGAAATATATGTGGAGCACGTTCAAAGTTACCCCAAATACGTAGATGTTCTGATGATGTGCTCGAGACTTAAGACAAGGGAGATGGCTATCAATTATGTGATGAAGCATATCGTCCAGGAGTTGATATCATTTTGCGCATCACCCAAAGGCTGTCCCGAGGTGGCGTTAGTGCTTGGTGTGATCCAAACTTTTTGCGTGGAGATGCTGATTCCGAGTCATCTTAGGGGAGTCATTCTGATCGAGGACCTTAAATCGGACTTCGTTCGCAGCATCGAGGACAAGCTTGAGGAAATTTCATTGGAAAGGTCGTACTTGGTGGAGAAGGAAGAGTTGTTCCACTATGAGCACTGTTGGCCCCGCATTGAAATGCACACAGGCGGAATAGCCAAACAAGCTAGGGATTTGTTGTGGGATAGCGATGTGGAAGCAGTTGTGAGTGAGATTCGACATAAACGAATTCAACAATTGAAGTCATTGCAGGAAGGTCTACTTAGCGTGGACAATGATTTGGCTCAGTGTTATCCTGAAGCTGAAAATATGGTTAGCGACTCGAGTTTCCCTCAAATGAAAGACAACAAACCACCTACATCCAGGTGGTTAACCCGTGCCATCACAAGTGTGGAAAATTCTTCAACCCGACTTATTTTGTTCAAGATTGATCAGCTTGTACAAAAGGTTGATGGTTTGGATGAGAGGCTGAGATCAGTGCAGAGCATTCTGCAGAGAGTGGAGATGAAGATGGGACAGATACTCGCTCTACAGCAAGAACTGCAGACAACGCTGAGTGACTTCATGTTTAAAGTGGACAGGATAATTGAGTATTCTCAAGCGTTTCAGCAGTCCAAAACGCCCAAGCGACCTTACTTTACGAATCATGTTGGATTTTTCTTTAGGATGAGTGCACTTCTACATGTCGGAAAAACCGTTCGCTTACACTTGATGTGTGAGTCTGTGAGTGGTTTTCACGTTGTCAAAGATCAAGAAGGTTTGACGATAAGGTTGGATCGGGAGAATTGTGATTGGATTCGAAAAACTATTGAAATTTCATACAAAGTTTTGTATTATGCTGCAAAGGCTGGACTGGATGCGACACTGGGTTTAGGCCAAGCTATTCCAGATTGGGTAGATTTAAAATCGGATATTGTTAAACTAGTTGGTATTAGCGATGAAGATCGCAAGGCAGTTCTAAAAGGTGGGGAAAGCAAGGAGCTGCAAGAAGCATGGTTGAGGATTCAGCAAACTCTTGCGTCTCAGCTTCAAAATCGCTATTCCTTACTCTTCAAGTTGTATCAGGTGAAATACTCGAGTTTAGGAAAAGGTGGGCATGCATGGGTGTGCGAGAAGTGCATGAAGAAGGGCCTTAGTTCTGGAGTTTTGACATGTTAGGATTTCGAAGAGGTTAAAATGCCATTATGCAATTGACAAGCATATGTTTAGAAGCTCATGGAATATACAACTCTTCAAATTCTTCCTTACAGTTTTCTACTTGTGAAAACTGTAAGTCTGAAGTCTTTTATAATCTTTGCCATCATGTCAATCGCACAGTTATGTTTCTGAAGAAGATTAGTGTTCTGCTAAGCTATCAAGATGACTTTTTGGGGGTAGAGTCTTCACACTGTCTTGTTGCAAGATGAGATCCCTTAACTTGACACGGGGGTGGTCACCTTGAAATTCCATACAACAATCATAAAACCATCAGGGATACATATCCCTGATTGATTCTTCTGGTGTTGCACGATGAAGGTCCAACAACTGTGTGATGGACCGGAATTCAAACTAAGATGTGTTGTCATTTTCAGGTACTATCCGTGTTTAAACAAGAAAGCAATTTAAACTTGAGACAATATTTTTCCTAAATTTCATGCACAATGTCCGATCTGTGAGCTTCACAGATAAGAGATTCATGTGAATCTGCTTCTGGCGCTTCTTTGTATGACGAGAAGATTTCACAAGATTCCTTAGGTGGCCTAAGTCCAGTTCGAAAGCATCTTACCTGTAAATCAAAATTTGTGCACAATTCTCTCTCCTATGATGTTGAAGCTTGCTTCTGCTAATCAGATTGCACACGCCATTTGTAAAGTTGTGGATGTGTTTTGAGAGTTTTTCGCTCCGTATTCTTCACGCTACAACCTGATAACATGCTTGTGCTGGCCGTGATCTCAGCACATTTTAAATCGATGGCACGCTCAGAACTGTCACTCGTAAAAAAATGGTAGTTTCGTAGCACGAATGCTTTTGCCATTGGAATGCGTCTGGACGTTCAGTTAACAGAGACTCCTTACGTCGAGCAGAAATATCCATAAGGCAATTCTAACTGGTCTTCCGATATCAGCAATTGAAAACAGTGTTCCGATCAGAGTTCACTAACGATCATGCGATGAAGGAGAAGGATATTACTAATCGATTCGATACCATCACACCACAGATAATTATACATCTATGCACATAATCCAGAAAGCTGCATTCTTATTCCTCCAAATAAACCTTAATTAAGTTGAGCGAGACCCACAGTTTCACTACGGTTTCCAACCAATTTGTCAAACCAGAACTGGACTGTACGTAATGCAGTGTTCAAGATGCGCAGCCCTGGACTTTCCTCAGCTGTCCTTAGATACACGCGCCTCGGGAGAGTAAGTTTGTTAGAAAGAAGGTAAAAAAATAAGATACTGAATGATTACAAGTCATATGATATTTAATGAAACATTGAGTTATATATGTAACACGTGTATTAGTAGCTCCAAATTCGATAATATGTAATATCTTCTATTCTAAATTGATCAAATATATAGAAAAAACAATTGCGCGTATTTTTACGCATATTTTGTCACGTGCGTGGAATGGAGCCCTGGATCTAATACTTCTTTGGGGTTCAATGTGACTGGATTCCTGGAATCATTTCGAACCAAACCGTTTAACTTTCAGTGGTATCATTTATTTGTCTTCGACTTGATTGTTGGCACCTAGTCAACCTTTAAGAGTTTTGTCCGTGACTTGCATAATGTGATGGCCGCTAAGCCATCAAATTATTCAAGTGGGTCGTAGGTGAAGGAAAGTGTAGACACTTCTTGTGCACTCGACCGCATACGTTGGGAATGAGGACGAGAAGCTACTAGCCTTGATTTCAGCTTGATCGGCTGCCTCTCTGACATTATTCTCATGCGGAAGAAACGCTTGATAGTCCTCCAGCCGAGGTTCGGATCCTGACGGAGCTTTGACACCGTCCTCGCTGTCGAGCGTGGTCTGGAGAAGGAACGGGCCGTGTTCACCGCTCACACTGGGCACACTCAAAGGAAGCCTTGATTCAGAGCACGTACTTTGATTGCAGTCGATTACTCCAGTTGCAGCAGAGTACCAATGTCTTCCTTCAGATCAGCCAGTCGCATGCGTATGCTTTGCCACTGATGAGAACCAGAGCCCTTGGCTGCCAACCAGCTGGGCAGTATATCCTTCAGCACTGCCGTCCCTCTACATATCATGTCCAAAGTTAAGTTCACTTCAGCCGAATCTTTGATTACGCTGTCGATCTCCATCTCGTCCAGATCCACATTCTCAATTCTTCTGCTGACCCCATTATCCGTGAACTTGTGAAGCAAAGCTCCTTCGCTTCTCAAAAGCTGTACCTCTTCATCAGAGGGAGCTAAGGAATTCTCGGCACCCTCCTTCTCTATAAAGGATTTCAGGGCACTCATGAAGACGTCTCCCGTTACATCATCCCCGCGTGCCTTCCGAGCCAATGCTGCATCGTGAGGAACAAAACGCCACAGCTCTTGGCAAGATGTGTTCGCTGCGTAATGACTGAACGATGCGAGCCCCATGTGCACCAACGCCCAGTGAGTTTCCTTCAGTACCAGATGGAAGAGTCCCCACAGTGCCCTCATTGCGGGATTCTCCTCTTCCTCTGTCATGACGATATCGCTAAGATTTGCCAGAAATTCAGGTAAGGCCTGTTTGAGCTCCTTGCTCGTTGTGCCCCGTGACGGTACAACACAGCAGTCATATAGTTTTGGAAGAAGAGTTTGCAGGTATAAGGGGTCGAGCAGGTGCTGCACGTGGGGAATCAGCTGCAGGGCGTGGCTCACAATTTCAGCATTTCGACAAATTGCTAACCTTGCAGCTTCTTGGACAGTCTTCGACAGCAGGTCTTGGGCAATGAGTGCGATCTCCTGCAAGTATTGGACTTCAATCTCCTCCCCGCGAAACGCACTGATGGTAGCAATGAAATATTTGAGCAAAAATCAGGATTCAGACCCGATCAAATCGAGAAAAAGACCCAGTACACCAAAGAAGGTAGGCCCGCACTGTATGTGAAGAAACCTTGTTTACTAAAAAAAATGAATTACCAGAAGAGAATGCCGATGTAATGAGTAGGACAGGGACTCGATACCTTTCGCAAAGGAGCAGCTGTAAACTGGTGAGAGCATGCTTTTGGGCAGAAAACTTGGAGAAATTAATTTCTTCCTGTTTCAGAGAGTCGACGAGTCCCTTTCCACCGGCAATGCAACAGGACAACAATCGGTTGAAGCTTGCTTTCCTGCTTCCATAGTTGAGGAGAGTTACAGAGTAGCCCTCCTCGAGAAGTAGGGTCGCAAGAGTGGCGGTAATCTCGCTGGAAAATGGATCTCGCCTGAAGATATCGGCATCTACACGAGGAGCCAGTATCTCTGGGATCTCTTCCACAAGTGCGCACAAAACTCTGGCTAGTCTCCGCAGCATGGGTCTATCCACCCTCGCGGCGACCAAGTCTTGAAGAAGAGAGAGCAGCACTTCAATGTGCCTTTGCGCAGAGATCGCGTCACAGTGACGAATCACGAAGCACCACACGTCCAAAATCAGTTCTCTGCAAACAGCGCAGGGATGCAAGACATTCTCAAGGAGGAAATGCTGAAACTCGGACCAGACATGATCATCACGAGCACCAACTCCCGCGAAGCATTGAAGGGAATGGGACAACCACGTGAAAATCAGTTGACTATTCCAAGTTATTTTATCATCTGCAGTCCAAATAGGCAGTAGTCTCACTTGCGTCAAAACAACGTAAACTCCTTGGTCCGGAGCAGCATCAAGAAGCCAATGCAGTTTCAGAGTGAGCTCCCGTAGTAAAATGATATCGTAGTGGCTCGAAAGCTGCAAAAGCGAGACAAAGATCGCAAGACGACCGGTTTTGAGAAGTCCCAGGCCGCTAGTTTTGCCATTAAAAAGCTCATCAAGCACTTCATTTTCTTCTTGTCCTCCGTCCAGTTCCGCGATGGAATGGAAACTCTCCAGATCATCTGTGTCGGAGGTCGTCATGTGCAAGAGCTTAACCTTTAACTCCTTATCCACACTTTGTGCTTTCAGGAGATTATGCAGAACATCGATTGCGGTCGGAATTACCAATTCGGCTAAAACCTGCATTGCTGTTTTCTGGATGACTACGTCTTTGTACCGAAGAAGCAGAGAGGCATATACTTTTGACAAAATTGATATTATAGATGCACTGGCAATGACAGCCTTCTGCGGGTAGAAAGATGAAATTTTTTCAGCCATCTGTAGAAAGAACTTCACCGGTATGCAAAGCCTTCGTGCATCTCTTTCTCCCGAGTTAGAGGACACGAGCCAGCTCTTCACAGCTGCTTTCAGCGCCTGGACGGAATGGTGCAACAACGAAGAAAATATGTTCGTTATGTCGACAGCAGATGCCACAGAATCTCGTCCTTCCTCCAATTGAAGCAATGCCACGACGCTCTTCCAGGAAACGTTTAGCAGGCCAAGAGAGATCGCTCCACCTCTTGTAGATAAGTCTCCCAGTTCAGAAAGGGACCTTATAGACGACGCGACAATGCGAAGGGAGGTGGCCTGCAGCTGCCACCTCTCTGGCGATTGACAACCTTCCTGATTATCGAATGCAGACGAACCAGCAGTAGCTGACGTACTACCCCCAACGTGTCGACGGAAAGTATATACTAGACGAAAGGTCAAGCTCAGAAGTTCGTGGCAGCGTTTCCTCATGCCCTCGTTATCACTCGATTGCAGAGAAGGATGTTTCTGCATATTGCACCAGGAGTTATCCAAAGCCAGTATTAGACAGTGAAACGAATCAATGGGACAAGCTTAAAGTTCGAAAAAGTAGCTATTACTGAGGTCTTAGGTCCTGGTATTGAACAGAGGAGAAATAACAATCTGGGTTAGAAGAAGCATTGCCTTGGCAAGGAGTGGGAAAACTCACCATGGAAGAAAGGTATACAATCTTCACCATCGCAAACGAACTGCTTATCAACCTCTCAACATCAGAAGCAAGAGACTCCTCAAAAAGTAGCGGTTCTAGCGGCGAGTACTTTTCCACCAATCCTTCAAAAATTCCAGTTACTAATTTGAGCACTGCAGTTTGAATCTGCGAATACAAAGTCGACTCCATGTGTAAAGCGCAATCACAACAAGGTCTGATGTAGCTCAAGGTGGTTCAAAATTACCGACCTGGACTTTCTTCATAACCTAACTTGGCAGTAAATCTGGGAAAACTGCCACGCAATGATGGTGGGAGGAGAAGTACTGAAAATACTCGACTTACCTTCGATAGATAGCCGACAGAGAGGTCCCGATCAGACTTACGACCTTGCAAATCAGCAGAAACAATTTCTGTACACCAAGTACTGGCCTTGACACATAACAAAACGAAGCTTTCAGCCGATTCCTTGATTGGCCCTGTGGCGTTCCCAGCCGCTTGGAGGATGCATGTCCTCCACTCTACTGCTTCCACGCCTATATAACGTGGCTCATCCCAGCATATCCATCTAGCTGTCAAGGATAGCCACGTGAGGAAATCGATCACAGAAGATGAAAGAATGAGAAATTTCCCAACGAGTAGGAATCCCACATCCCAATGTATCAATGGACATAAATAAGGATACTGTCAGTGTCTGTGCGAAGTTGCGCAAATTGGATGCGCTACATCCACGATTGGAGCCCAAGTCGATCAAAAGCTTAATTCCAGAACACGGAACCTGAGCAAACAGAGGAATCATGGCCACATGTCAGCTCATTCGATATCGTTGGACATCAACAGCCGGGCGAGGCCCACTGACAATGAAGATAGCCTTCTCTTGAAAAATTGCTATTTGATTCTTTCTTTGGACCTCTTGAACATTAAAATTGTAGAGCCAGTGCTGAGAATCCCTATATTAAAATTCATACGAATGTTATATAATTCTCCATATCTAAATTCGAGTCAGCTGTCACGATATACTTGAATCTTGAAATTCGCAGGAAAAACGAGAGTTAGTTCCGAAAGCTGGGTCCAAGAAATGCACACGATTGTTTTTCAGAGCTAAAGCTATGAAATACTGCCCCAAAAGCATAGACATCGAGTACTGTGGCAGGCAAGAGGGCGAAAAGCATCCGAATTGCAAAATCCACCTGCAACAGGCGGGTGATGACGGCTTCAGTTGCGCCAGTTATACTCATCAAGGTATCCAGCGCCACATTGTCGACGGACCCCATTTCCCCGTCCTTCGGTTCCACTCGCCAGCAGCTAAAGCGTCTGGCGGCGATTGAAAATCCGACAATTCTCAGGTGTGGGCAAATCTTACAACTATCTGACTTCCTAGACGCGGAAACCGGTCCAGAACTGCGCCAAGGATCCAAACTCACAACACCACCAGCGTGTGCCCTCTCTCCTGTCCTTTTTCCTCGCAAGAGTAACTCTTGAGCTCTCCGGGTTCGCAAGGAGCAGCATTACTTTCTCAGTGAACGAACTTTCTTTTTGCTGGTAAGCTCGCCTACTTTCCTCCATGTTTCTCTCTAACATTGCCTCTCTGCAAACCAAAATCTCATCCCTCCTCCTCGAACTGAAATTGTCAGCAAGATGGTGACAACTACCCGATGACGGTACACAACAGAGTGAAGCTCCAAAACGGGTGAGGCATACGGATATCCATTTCTCACTGCACGATGTCACAATCGGCAGAATCTGCCAAAGTTTTAATGAAGGTCCGAAAGGAACTCGAAGAGTGCCAGAAAATCACCAAGCCTCCACAACTAGAGACTCGGAATCTGAGAAACGAAGCTCCTTAAAAGTTCCTCGAGAGAAATATGGCTTCTCCGTCCGAGAGACTTCTTGGAGCATTCGAGCTCCACGACACAGGCGCGGCTCCGGACACGCAGAAAAATAATTAGATAGCAATCCAAAATCATCGTGCGCCGGAACTCGGTGGCCGCTTGTGATGTCGCTTGTGATGTCGAGGAGGCTGATCGACATATAATCGAGAAATCGACAATGTCCGATGCATCAAAGAATCTGAAACATGGCGGGAAGAGTTGCAGAATATTCACGGAGTGCGCGGCATTTGCCATTTGTCGTCCTAGACACGGAGGAGCTGTGTGGGCTATGAGCGGGCTGGGTTACGAGGTCCGCCACTCTTCGTACTCCAACCAACGGGGTTTCGGCGGTATACCGTCCAGCTAGACATTGGACAACCGAGTTTCAAAAGTGAAAGCGGCATGTGGGGTTTAGCGGTGATCACTTGAAGCCATACAGAATTTAAATACAAAATTTCAAACGAAGATAAGCATATTTCATATTTCTCTAGCATTTTATCGAAACCATTATTTTGTTGTGTTGGAGTCACCAAAAAAAAGTCATTCATGAGTCATTCATGTCTTGCTTTCAAGATAAGAAAGCATGCCCCCCATATAAACACAACACAAGTCATCTACACTCCTATCTTCTATTTCCGATTGGGTCTCCATTGCAACCAGGATGATATTTGGAGATTATTCTAGTTTGCATCTATTATCAATTATTATAAATACACATAATAATTATATGAAATATTATCAATAAATACTTAACCACATATATCATTCTTTTATAAAATATTTTTGCAACAAGCTATTTCTATTTTTTACTTTATCTTATATATAAAACCACAACTGATTAATATTATTGAATAATTTTTGTATATCAATTATTATATAAGATTGTAATTTTTATGCGATGATTATAACTAATCGCCTAACATTTCCAAAGTAAAAAATGCTAGGGATAATTCATGGATAGTTTTAGATTCATGTTATATTTTCAATTATGAAAATTTATTTAAAGTATACATTTTACATTAGTTATATGTTTTGATTTCCAAGAGAGAAAGTTTGAAACGCGATATATTTTTTTTTAAATAAATTAACATTCATATGAGATAATCAAAAACACTTTTTTGAATCTTTACACATTTAATTTCAGTTTAAAATTAAATGTGTATCAAATGAAAAATATTGACAAATATTGTTTTCCTATGGGAGTATGATGCAAGGTTGAAACTGTAAAATCAAAACATGAAACCTCAATATTTAGATTTATAGTAATGATTCTCAGGAAATTTACTAAAATTTTCAAATTATATGCACGTTCTTTACGCTATCATTGAAAAAAATAATATAGGAAAACACGCAGCTCAATTTTTTTCTTTTAAAAAAATCAAATTCATAGTGATAGGTTATTTTATTAATGATATAGTTTTTATTAATTGAAATGTTATCACATAATGGCTAATTATTCTTATCAATTTTTATTAATTTTAAAAAAAGTTTTGTTTTTATAAAAAAACTAATTTGTTATATGTGATGCGAAAAAAATCATTTCATAAATAAATTATTGATATAATGAGAGTTTAAAACTTCATTGCATATTTTGATGAAATTATTGAATATTACATTCAATTTTTTCATAGGAAAATTCCATAAATATAATATAATATATTTTTCCAACGAATCAGATATCCCTTCAGTGGTATCAAACGACTTTAAGTTTTAGAAAATATTAACTTGCTCGGGAAAAAAAAAAAATGTTCGATTCCTGCGAAGAATAATACACGTACTTAGCATTATCATGTCTTCCAATCAACTAACATCGGACAAATTTATACTTGATTCAACATGACTAGTTTATTGCTGCAATATAAAACCTTGGAATGACGGCTCATGAATGTAAGAAGAGTGAAGTTGTAATAGAAGGTAAACAAATAGAGGCATTTGAAAAGTGGTTACATATTTGTTAGTCTAGCACGGAGTCGGATGAAAATAGGATGCTGCTTTGAAAAAGATTTTCCATATTATGCTATAAATATCAACACTTTTATCATGTTTTCTAACGAATGTGGTGATTAAGGCAATGTGTGCACATTCCTCTATTGGGAACAAGATTCACTTCCACTCTTTTGGATAGGAAACTACCTTTCATCCCTACAAATGATGGGATCTTCCCATCTTTTTGCTTCATTTTTCTGTCACTACTCAGGGATGATTACGCGCTGTAGCACGTGATTCCCAATGTGATGTTATGTAATTAGATTTCTTATTATCAATTTGAAGCTTGCACTTCCCATACGATGCGCCTTCCAGCTTCCTCTGCAGCATGCCTTGATTTTACACATTTCATCGGCTTTAGATTTTGGGTTTGTGCGGACCCGAGGCTCTGATCTTGAGTTATGTACATGTCAGAGCAGACAGCCTTGTCTTGTAACACAGCACAAAAATATCACACCATTCATATGGTGCACGAGCGCGAAAAGGAGGGCCAGGATTGACACAGAAATTTCGTGTTCTGATAGCTCGCTCGCGCTTCGGACATACGTTCTCATCACTAGAGACTCTTCGACCGAATGTTCTTTGAATCATATGGTGGCAGAATGATGTCGCTCTTCAGCGCGCACGGGGCGGGGCCAAGTGGCACGGCGAAAAGATGGGGAGCTCAATCGTGACGCCACAAGCTAGGCGCCAATTTCTTTCTGACAAATAGAATAGAGCCGTTCTAAGACGTAGTCATGCCATTCAGCTGTAGCAGACTCTGTCCTTGAGTAGCCTTCAATGATTCGTCTATCTGTGCATAGACCAGGAAGGAATCCTCAACGAGACATGCAGATTACTTACAGAAAGATGAGCAATGCTAACTCCGCAACAGCTCTATCAGAAACTACAGAAGCAGTTCTCCGGTCCACCGCATATGTGTGAGGTGCGCACTGGACTGTGAATCACTGAACCTGCCGCCAGGTTGTACAATAACTTTCTTGTGCAGAGTACCGTTACACTCTGGATTGGATTATTACCGCAATTGAGTTTCAATCGCTCATTTCGAGACAAAACACAGAAACTGCATATCGAGATTGGAAAACAGTATCGGTGTTTCAAATGAAATTGATAGACATGCCATGCATTGACCGCTGTCAAGAGGAGATGCTCCCGTAAGACTTGTAACATGATTTTCACCTTCATTATTCAGACTTCGACTGGACTTCGACTTCATCAGAGTGGAAAAGAAGCCGACCCCCTCGTCCCATTTTGGATTAGGCCTGATCGGTACATAAGTTTGACTATGCTCCTCTTCTTGAAAGCCAGTAAACGACTTCTTAAACCGTATGATGTCGACTATCTTCCATGCTACCACGCTGGCCCGTTGTTGAAGTGCAAGGTTCTGATGATGCTGGTTTATGCGGGGATTTGCTGGAAAATTCGCTTCAACCCACATGCTGAGAGATAATGCTAATCAACGGTAATCGATCCAAGTGGAATCTACGGGATTTGACTTGGGCAGCTGAAATTCGTCTCTGTCCTTCCATCATCATATACAGCAGTGAGCGCGACTCCAATGTCATCTTAAAGTAAGCGAGTCAGCTGTTCTGGTTTGTGAAAGGATTCATGCTGGTCGAGGTCCTCTGGAGAATGTACGACTCTTGACAGCAGTCACGCTACTCCATAAATCGCAGATCCACCGCTTTTTCCATACAGAATGATCCTTGCTTTTCCCTTAACGCTCGGAGTGCCTCTGACTCGTTTCTAAAACGTACTAGAGCCCTCAATTCATATTCATTCTTCGAAGGCCCTACGGGAGACCTTTTTCCTCCAGCAGTAAGCCTGCAGCAGGCACAAGGATCACCATTCAGAAATATGAAGTCCCACCAAATACGAAGGCATTTGTTATTCGGTGACAGTCATCCACATCTGTCCTTTCCGCTTTCCTCTTTTGGTCAGACAATTCGGAAAAACAGTCACCAAAAAACCTATAAAATAGGAGGGAAACTCAAAGCGCAGTACGCTCCTGATGGCTTTAAGATAAGAATGACATCAAAAGGGACAAGGCAAAGCTCGGCGATACGTATCACAGGGAATTTGCATACCTGCCTACGTTGGGTAATATGCATCTCCAACAAAAAACAGAAGGGGATACTTACGTTCGCAAAAACTTGACCGGAAAATTCCCATCAAGCACAAAGCCAGAAAAAAAACGCTCCACATCTTCAGTCACAAGAGCCCCGGGAATCTTCTGCATCAGCAACTGTCCAGCAAGAGGAAAACGTCAAGTTCCAGTAAGAAAATTTCTTTACGTCGATCGCAGCAGGCCACCTAATTTTTAAAACCACTGAATCTTATAGGGCAAACGGCTATCTCTGATGTCATGGTCGGGTCATTTCTCAGTACCTACATTGCATAGCATATAGTTTTGTGACACTTACTGATCGACCGCGAAATTGCTTCAGACCAAGGTTTATGTCGTCCATCATAGGATCCTCCTGCATGAGACCGCTTACAATATGCATTTAGCCACAGAAAGCTTGCTTCGCAAAAGAGAAATGTCCGACTTCGCATGTCCGACTTTCTTCTTAAAAAAAAGAGGAGACTTGCAAGCAATACAAATGAACAGTTCCGGCTTCAACGTTACCCGAGTCAACTTCAAGTAGCGACCTCCCAAGCGGCCCTTCATTGCCAGGGTTCTTTGAGCAAGCCGGAAGCTTTCTACTGAAGTGAAGTCGACCTGACTGCAGACACGTAACGATCAACAAAGAGTCAAAGCAAGCCAACATGACGTACCAAACGGGCAAATGGCAAAGATCACAGTTCAGTTCGAATACGATTTCCTTGCCAAAAGTTCAGAAGTATAGGGGACTCATATCTTGAGATAGAGGAGAGGAAACAGAAAACCCAGAACACCTTCAAACTTTCTTATGAGATGTGGTCGAAATTTCAAGACATGGCTCTATTGAAGAGAAGGCTTCCATTCTAGTTTGCACTCTTGAACACTACTTTCAGTTGATGCTTCATCGCCCTTCTGAGGTGAGCACGTACTTTTTTACATTACTACGATCGTGCAAAAACCCTTATCCTATCTTCAGCACAAGCTTAATCGCAGTTCTGTGGTAAGCATGTATCTCTAGCATCGGTTCTAAAAGTGCAGAGAAAACTCAATACTTACACATATTTTGGCCGGTATCTCAAGTCGTACATGATGGTCATGTCCTCAGGTCTCAAATTACATCCCTTCAGAAACCAAAGCAGGTCACTCTTGAACATGAACTTCGGTGCATTCGCAACTCGGGCGGATATCTTTTCTGCAAATCACAGATTTGGGCAAACCAAATTTCTCTGTCAACTGGAGGTAAGGCCTATGAAAAAAATAAAATTGAGAAAATTGTCATACAAGGAGTGTAGAATGCCATGTAATTAAATAAAGGCACTTCGAACGGTAACAATTGACGCGATAAGGTTGAAACCTCGTAAGATCAAAGCAGTAGCTTTTACAAATTCCAACAGATAAATCTGAGCAGTTAAAAAATACTTCTACTTAAGAGACGTAGCCTCGACTACATCTGCCAAATTTCTCATCGATAACAGGAAATTCTAAGACATTCAGCTAGAGCTGCTCGCGCAGAAATACCCGTGTACTTAGACTAGACAAACTTCGAAATATTATCAGAAGAGACAGAAAATATGAATACTTTCTTGATCTGATAGCAAAGCCTAAACATTCTGAACATATCATCAAAAACTTTTTTATGTCATGGATGAAGATATCACAATTGCTGCAAATAAAATAATCCAGGAAGGGCAGGGATTTGAAAGCTCACGAGATCCATTCGCAGAAGAATAAGAAGCAGCTGACGCATCGGGCCCGATATCAATGGGATCACCGCTTCTTCGAAGAATTAACCTGGCAGCAGGATTCGGAGGCGAAAAAGGGGTCGGCTGAGGAGGGCCTTGATCGGCTGAAGGCTATCTGACATAGGACGATTGCAATGAAATAAGGACGAAGCAGTTTTGGCAAATCGACTCTGTCCTCCGGGTCGGCGCAGGCACACTCAAAGGATCTCTAAAGGCCTTCCTTAGGTTTGTGCTCCGCGAGATAATCTCCGCACCTCTTTAATAGACTATTTTCACACGCTCAGAATTCGACGTCGATAAAAGTACCAGAAGACAAGATTGGAAGCGATTGATCAATAGATTTTTTCAAAACCATTCAGCAAGTTCGATCACCTAGCCCGCTCGAGCGGGGAAGAGGAATCGCAACAACCTGACTAGAAGGAGCAACAGAAGGAAAACCACCACCAGCGACATCAGCAAAACGCAACAGGAAAGTCACTCCGACCTCAGGATGGGATAAAATGCCACTGTCTGAGTCCGCAGAGAACATGCGCGGAAGGAAGCATTGCGTCGCCTTGAGATCGAGAGCAGCAGCATCAACTGCAAATTTTCTGCCGCACGGAGCAGCCCCTCCGAGATACCGCACGGCGCAGCTTCTCAGCGGAGCCGCAGCTCTTCGTAGACTTTGCACTACAGACATAGTCCCAATGGATTCACAGCTCCCTGCTCTCTGGTCGCACAATCGAATGCCGATGCTGCGCTTCCAAGATCGTCTCTCTCGATGCGCAGCTCTGGAACGATCTCTAGCTCGCTGATCGGAGGCTCGGAGGCCTGGAGGCTCACAAATGTGAAGACGGCCGCGTGCTCTTCGTTGAGGGTTTCGGCCTCATTCCTTGTCAATTTCCCATGACCCTCCAACTGACTCTAAACCTCAGCATATACTCGGAGGCTTGTCTTCTCCTCTTTCCTTAATGCCTTCCCACATGTTATCAACGCCAATGTTGTATGTGTTCATGTGAACCTTCGCATTTTGGGGACGAGATATGCATACCCGTGACGAAATCAGAGGTTTTATGGTTGTAGAGGACTTTGATTTCTTCTAGGATTAATGCAGGTTCCACATTGACTTTTCTTGTTGATGTTATAGTCGGGTTATTTCATAATTGATGTTTATTGATGTTTATTTAGTGAAAGTCATGACCGATTCTCCATGTGCATGAATATACACCTTTACTTCGTCAAATTTATAAAAACTTCACATTGAGTTGTCTTCCAAACTTTTATATAAACCCGAAGCACACTATCCTTATGTCAAGCAATAAGCAGGTTATAAGACGACAACGAGATAAATCTACAAGAGAAAGACAATCGTCTAAGAACACACCCAAAATCTCATAAACGAATTTTAGTTTACCAAATACAAACGAAAAATAGTTGACGAAATAAGTATTTGCTACGATTGAATAAAAAAGTAGGTAAAAAGTTTGTCAATGATATATCTCAAAGATAATGATAATTTGTTGACAGTCAGAATACTTGACATCATAATATTCTAAATCGACTTTCTTGAGGCCATATCTATTATTAACTCAGCATTATTTGACCTTCTTTTCTTCATTGAAAACATCAAGATCATAATTATTTATTTAGGTGAAATAATGAGTGCTGAATATTTGAAAATGTTTAAAGTAAAAGGATTAGAAGTTTCCAAAATTTCGGCCTTCTATTCAGCCAATACATCATGTCGTGCAGCAAAATGACTGTATATAACCATAGATGTAGAAATTATTTCCAACATTGACTTGACATGCATTGTTAGCAGGCAATTCATTTAAAAAATGTAATCATGATTTTCAACACATTTTGAAGATTGATTATTAATACGAATTTTGAAGTACAATGATACTACAACTACACAACTTTAGTTATTACAATTGTAAATAAATTGTTCGGTAACAATTGTATCAACCAATAAGTAGGTATTATTTTTTCATACAGTTAAATTCATTTACAAATGTAATGTGCTTTACATACCAATCATATTCTCTGGTGTTCAAGATTTCATTCAAACACGTGTCAACTATCAATTAAAAAACAATATTGAATTTAAAAAAATAAATCATATCATCCTTCTAAATAGAAGTCTAAAACATTAAATACATTTTAACAATTTGAGACCTAGTATATTGATTACTGTAGAATTCTATATATTGTATTTTAAATTCAATAAATAAATGTAATTAACTGGTGTTCAATATCTATGTAACGTAAGATGATTAATAATTAATTTATCTATACATATAACACACACTTATCCTGCAATTTTGAAAAACTATACAAAAATTTAAATCTATTTTATTAAGTAACCATGCATATACAACGATATTCAAAAATTTGTTATAAGTTCCAAAATTGATCAGTATGTTAAATATTTTTCATAAAATGTTAAAATCTAACAATTTCATTGTCTTTATGTTTATAAAATATAGATTTGTGTTGAAAACACACAATAATATTCTGAAAGATTGAGTTATCATATTGATTTTTTATAAAGAAAAACTGTTCATAAAAAAATACAAAAATATGTACAGAACAATTTCAAAATATTATCATTATAAAATCCATATATTTTCTTCGATAAAGTACCTTTTTTTTCAAAATAATAAGAAATTACAAAAAAATCTCAATTTGGCATGAATTTTTGTAATAAAAATATATGTAAATTTCCATTTTTTTTCTAAATCTTTCTTTTCTGTCATATTGTGAAATTTTGAAGTATACTTAATAAAACAAATATATTTATACTTAGAATAACATGCATTATTTGTATATTTGTACAGCATCTTAAAAATGCTAAACAACAGAATTTTAATGTTGAGAAATAATACTTTAAGTCTAAATTTTTTTTTCATTCATATTTTGATCCATGTGTTGAAATATATACATATCTACATAATCAAAAGTTATTTTTATGCAACATAAGAAGCTATATGTAGTATCCAACTGCTTCAATTAATGTATATATATATATACACACACACACACTTAAATGTATTTAAGAACAAAACAATGATAATTTAATTTTTGAAATGAGATTTTGATTAATTCATAGGGGTCAGTTAATTTTTTTCAATTATTTGAAGTATATATAAAAAATTTAAATAGTTTTTACAATGACAAATAAAAAAAAATATATGAAAAATAAGACATATAAAATTAATATACGATTCAATACAAATATTTTAATATATATGATTTTGAATGAATATTCTTTTAGAAATAAAGTAAAATAAAATAAAAAAATTATGTTTGCAAATTAAGAGCATAATCTAATTTTATTACAATCATCACAAAAACATTTAAAATAAAAAATTTCTTTTTTTGAAAATTAAAAAATAAAATATCTTATATTTAAAATCATTTGCAGTCACAAAAATATAACATGGAATTATTTTAAAAAAAATTGAAATTTAATCTAAAAAAGCAATATTTTCTAAGCCAAGGAAAACAAATACGTAAACTTTCTCCAGCTTACACTTGCACAATCTTACTACTTTCGAGGTTATTCCTCTTGATTGGATTATATGCAGAGCTTGAAGAGGGTTATGACATCAGTATAAATCTATCATAAATAAATAAAAATATTTTTCAAATAAATAATTAAAAAAAATAAAAAATAAAACTATTTTTTTATTTTTTATCCACAACTTAAATTAGAGAAAAAAATGAAAAAAATTTTAATTTTGAATCATTAAAAATTTTATAATCTTTGAATTTATTTTAAATTCAAATTAAAGGATACATGAAAAATAATTTTTTTTAAGATGTTTCAATCCAAGTGTAAAAAAATTTGGTTAAAAAAAAGACGATATAAAAGTATTTTATTTCATAGAATATGTTATAAAATTTAAATTAATTAGCAACTTCTAATTATTTTATACTAACTTTCTTTGAAATTAAAATACATCAATTTTTTTTCTTTTTCTTGAATTATAATGAGAAAATTATTTGATTAGAAGAATCTTAATTTCGCAATATTTTTTTTCAGAGAATGAAAAAAAAAATCAAAAAAAAAATTTAAACTTTTTTCTTTCAATATCATGCACAAATACACATAATAATTACATGTATTTAATTAAATATAATGTTAAATTATAAATATCGTTATTATTTAGCATTATATTTATTTTTAACTTTCGTTTGTAAACTTATGGAAAATAAGAACAAATTTTACTATTTCTTTTGATTTAAAAATAGATTTCTTGAAATAAAAACTTACTTAATCAGAGATGAGTAACTCGGAAAAAAACTTTCAAATTACTGAATTAATTCTAATAATGAATATTTAAAAATAATCAGAAAGTAAGAAAAAAAATTTCTCATGTAACAGTAATTAGAACATGTTTGAATTTAAAATTTTCAAAACAAAAATATTTTAAATATTATTCATAAATTCATTAAACTTTTCAAAAATTCCTTCATTTTTTGGATACATGAATTTTTCTTTATGTTTATTTCATATATATAGAAAATAGTTTTTTCTTATGATTTCATATTTATTATTGAAAGATATATTTTTACTTCAATTGATAAATATATGAAAATGAGAGTATTAACTTTCAAAAGCTCAAGTGATAAAGTGATTTTGAAAAATACACATCTTATGGAGATAAAATGAATAAAAGACAAATTAATTGGGAAAAAAATTAAAAAAATGTATTACTTGTTTTAATTTATGAATTTAAATATATATTTTCTTATTACTTTATGAAAGAATTTTAATAAAAAGTTCATTTGAATATCTGTTAGAGATTTAGCTAAATTTTCAAAAACCCTTTAAAAACACTTGGATCTTTCTGTTCTATATAAAAATATTTCTTTCTTTCTTATTTTATATTTATTCTCAATCGATTGTAACCTTTTTATTTGGTATCTATATTTTAATTTGAGTAATTTATTTATAGAAAATAAAAAAATTTAAGATTTCAGTTAAAACAGCTTTTTGTTAAAAATAATATTTTAAAAATAGTAATTCTTTAATTAGTTTTAACGTGAAAAAAATTTCAAATTAAATGTTTGTTTTGATAATAATATAAGTTAAAAAAATTGGAATTTTTTTTCTTTCTGCGGATAACAATAAAAGATTATTTGGAACATTTTCTTTAATAAGAAATAATCTTACTTAATTTTTTCACCTTTTTTTTCATATATCAAATAGAAAGTCTTTTTATTTTAATAAAAGGAATGTAGTTTTGCAATATGAAATATTTGTTATAGCATTTCCTTAACTTCTTTTTGCTTTTTGAGTTTTGATTAGTTATTCTCAACATATTTTTATGATTACTTTACTATTTATTTCTCTCTATATGTTTTAATTTGATTCATAGATTTCAGGAAAAGCATGTATAGAATAAAAAGTTTAACAATGTATCCAAATCGTAAAAGTGATATTTCATCATTCTCAGATATAAAAATTTTTTAAAATTTAACTTTGATATTTAGTTTAGATTTTTAATCTTAAAAATATATTTTTATGCTAATATCAAGCATTGAAGAATCTTAATCTAGTTATAACATTCCAATGACAGTGTGTAAAAGATGGCAAGGCCTTTTTGTAAATAAAATGGGGGCTTAAAATTTTTTCATCTTCAATTCAATGCCGACTTTGTTACTTTAGAAAGTACTAGTAGTATAAATAGAGAGCCTAGAGATATTGTTACTCGCTCCAGACAAAACCTGTTGTAATTTTTTGACTAATATCAATCCTATTTTCCATTTTTTTGCTTAGAGTGTTACTACTATCTGATTTCTTGCTTGGAGTATTAACACTTTTAGTGATGAAGGTTCTATAGCTATTGAGAATTGCCGTCCACAACACACTTAAGTTGAAGAAATAAAATTGTGTGTAATGGAAGGTTCTCGGTAAGGGCTTTTCATGACATCATCAAATAATTCAAATCTATCATTATCTACTTCTTGAGACACACAAAAAGCATACAATCTTGAAGATAAAGAATTTTGCAATTGGCATTTTTTTCACATGCACATTAATAAAATTATTAACTAAATTTGCACCTATATTATATAAAAACACATTTTAAATAGATTTTAATTTAATTGAAAAGCAAAATATATTAAAGTAATAAATAAAATTCAATTTCATTTAAAAAAACACCTAAAAACACTATATTAAACGAAAATTTATAATAGTAAATAGGAAGAATAAGTTTCACTACACTCATTTTGAAGTGGAATGAACTTTTTATTTGTGGGCCAATTTTTTACTTATAAAATTTGTATTCTTCAGAGTTTTTTCTTTTTTAATCAAATAATTTAATCTATAGGCTTTTTTAAGCCTTGCAAACCCTAAAGATTACAACTATTTGGACCCTTGTACATTGTGAAGAATTGGCATTTCAAGCTTAGATCTTCCAAATTGGATAATGTTAATTAAAATATATCTAGCAGTTAGTTTAAATTATATAACTAATTTACTTTATAATGTGAAGCTTATTTTTAATAATGGATACATTATATTCAAAATGCATAGTAATCTCAACTTTCTATTAGTGTATTTATTGAAGAATTTTGTTTATTTTTTTTCTCAATAAATTAACTTTTCAAAAAATCACTTTAAAAAAAGATTTGAGATAGCTTTTATCCAACTATTAAAAATTTTAAAAATTGTCAAATTGGTCAAATTTTTTTTTTCTAGTGTGAACAAATTTGACATATTTGTTCTGCATATTTGGATTGGACATGTGATTTTAATCACCTCTTGATGTCCATTTCATAATGTAAATTATTTCATGATGATCTACTTTGTATATTAATAGTACTATGAATGCAAAACTGATGTCTTCATGTAGCATACTTTACATCTTTGTATTGCCAAAGAATCATAACATTTTTGCAAAAACTCAAGAGACAAGAATACAATTCTATTATTAATTTGAACATTATAATAGTAAAGACAATTGATTGATAATGTGTATTTGCATCAAAACAGAAAATATTTTTTGAAAAATTGCAAGATTTAAAATAAGAATATTCAAAGTGATATTAGATTTATTAGTTTTGTCTTAGATAAAAAATGTAACTTGATTCAATGAAAATTTTGATTTGAATTTTTTTTTGGAATTTGAATCAGAAATTTAGCCTTTTTAATATTAATGTAAAGCATATAGTTATTTCTTAGTTTATGCTAATTTTTAATCATCCTACAAAAATTTAGGTGGGAACGAAATAAAATAAAATGAAAGAAGTGTGTTGTGGTTATGTTGAGCTTCTACTTGCCAAACAACTTGGGCTTATGGTTCTTCTTTGGCGACTACTTTGCTGTTGATATTTGCTTTGAATTCTTAGGCAGTGCTATTGCTGGGTGTGTTTTGCTGATGATTCAAGTGGTAACACACAAGATCGAGTCTTTTGATAGCTCCATCTATCTTGTTGCCGACCCTGTGTTTGCGCTTAAACGTGACAGATTAAGCATAGACTTGATTCTTGCACAACCGATATTGCAGCGTCCAATGTTGCGTGGGAGACCTCTGATGATGTAGCAAGCGTGTTCATTTTGAAATGAGATCCCTATGATCAATCACGGACTTCCCTTACTAAGAAGTTTATATAATTTTTGTAGAATGAGGAATAATTAGCATAAACTGAGATATAACTAGCCGCTTTCTTCTAATAACATCATTGTCAAAATTAATCACTTCTTTTGGCATTTTTATTGGAGTTTACTTCACTCGGATCGATGTTACCTCATATTTTTTATCAATATAAGAAAAAATCTAGTAGTTTTAATTAACACTTGCATATAATAACCATTCAAAAGTGTTCAAGTTAATTATGGTTAAGTGGTACCCTTAGATACTAGCTATATTCAGCTAGAAGTATTGTTAGTGCTGGGTTATATATATCCCAAGTTTTTTTTATCTCCAAACACACTTTCAGTATATAGAGTTAAATCTTCTAATAGTGACATGTATCAGTTTTAGGGTTTCATGTCACTATTTGGAGGCGTCACTCACAGGAGGTTGCACGACTTTTAAGAATACATCTCACCCATATAGTTCATTATTTCACGTGTTCTTTGACAAGCTGTTTATCTTAGTTTTTTTTTTCTCACAATGTTGTCGCTGTTGTTGTGCACACATGTCTAAATGTAAG
This sequence comes from Marchantia polymorpha subsp. ruderalis, assembly GCA_037833965.1. NCBI lineage: Eukaryota > Viridiplantae > Streptophyta > Marchantiopsida > Marchantiales > Marchantiaceae > Marchantia > Marchantia polymorpha. The sequence continues at coordinate 25,497,461 of AP031351.1, read as the reverse complement.
AGGTTGGATGTGAAGTCGAAGTTGGCGGTTCTAATTTTTTTGAATCAGCTTGGAGCCACTCATGAACAAACAACATTAACATTCTTGGTGACACGTCTGATTGTTTCAAAAATCTAAAAGTACAGAGAAATAATCAAACAAGTGACATTAGAATCAACTCAAGATGAGTTAAAAAAATCTACATCAACACGTTTGCAACTTCTTATCGATATGATGCATCAATGACATATTCATGTTGAGATTGATTGCGATAAACTTTTTTTGATTTCAGAAGCTGTGCATCATTATTTTTGCTCCAAGTGCTATCAGCGAATGTCAACCTCATGACTAAGTTATAATTTGGTCTTTCAAAGGACACTTTTGTTTTGCTCAATTGAATCATCTAATGTCTGAATATGAAATGTTGCATGCGAGTAAACATGAATCTCATTCTCAGTTTTTGATCAATGATCATATATACCTACGCAAATGTACTCGATTGGGTTAAATCAGCATTGAATGACATTGAGGAGAATACTATTCGACGGTATATTGTGAAAGCCAATTGTCTAGCTCTTGTATCCAACGTGATTTTTAACCAAGATATCAATCGATTTGCTTCTAATTCAAATCAAGACGTGGATGATTTGGTGAAAAATCTGCAAGAAATTTAACTAAATCATTGTTTTCCGGCGATTATAGATCTTGATGACATAATATTAAAGAAGTTGTCAAAGATCTTGTTGAAATTGATGTTGTTGATGCTATTGACAATGATCATGTTGAAGATGTTAGCATTGTCAAATCAATATTGGAACAACATAATCTACTCCAGAGTATCAGCAATTCAGATAATAATGATGTCGGTGACATACCGCATTTGATGAAATTCAAGCAGACAAATTAGGCAATCACTTATTAGATTAATTTTTTTCTATTGAATCATCTTTATTGACAAAACTTTAAAGTAGCTTGCTCTTCAACTTGCAAATAGCTTCTCGTTTGTTGATTCATTGACCAAAAATTGAAAAAGTTAGATTCTTGAAACAATCGATAATTCAATACGATAGGTTGTAGAGTCTTTTTGCAAAATTTGATAGTTTTTGAATAGTGAACAATGAAAATCCATTTGTTTGATATTCAAAATGATAAGATTTCTATTACAAGAGATTTCCGTTTTCAATTGTATATTAATGATTTCTATAACAAAAGATTTCTAAGATTTTTGTACTTGATTGTATGTCGACAATTTCAATGTGGAAATATGTGATATTGCAGGTAAATTTTGCAAAATTGAATGCTCTCGAGCTTATAGTTGTGATAATAATGAACATGAATATCAATTGGTACAAAGAACGTCATGAGCATAGGAAGATTTCATCCACAGTTAGGTTTGTTTTCGTTGAGCCACATAATTTTCTACTAAACTATCTAATTATCTGTCATGTCTTTGCAACAGCAGCAGCAAGGACCAAAAGTGCTTATGCCAAGAATCATAATGTTAAAGTCGAACAATCTTAGCAGCAAATAATAGGAGGCAAAATATTTCACTGAATATTGGAACTCACAATTTTATCTGTCGTGATTTTCTGCAAGCATTTTCTTGAAGATGTCAGATTGCAGCGCGTAGAGTATGCTTGTCCAAGCGTGCAAGGTCGCACGCAAGAGAACGTGCGGCTATGATGGAAGTTTTTAAAATTGATTGAAACGATCGATCGTTTCTGTATCGAATTGCGATGACAAGCAGCGCAGATGAGCACCATGAATGCGTGCGCGAGTGCATCGCAAGCGAGCAAAGAGGCGCGAGAGTGCATTTAAATGTTGTGCATCAGATCTTGTGCACTGTGCGGGGATCAAGCGGCGGAATGTAGACAAGACAAGATGTGAGAGCGCTGTAAGACGTTGCGCATCACGCAAGCGGGTATGAATACATCACTCGGTAACAATCCGCGCGACGCACTACGCGACGACATGTGTTGTCTCTCGAGGGAAACATGTCATATTTCTGCATGTCACGTCAAACTCTTCTAGAAACATCATTCTTCATTAACAACCACATAACTCACATCTAATCAACAACCATGTAACTCAATACAAAGGATCAAGCCACACGACCGGCAACGGCAGTGAATCTTTGCCGCCTGCTCCCTCCTTTATCACACGGGAGTATACGGCAATTTAAAATATCCGAGGTGGCAAAGATATCAGTTAATGCAAAGAACCATGCACTTTTGCCAAAAAATCCTACTGTTCCGGAATCGATAGACTTCACGTGTTGTTTCGCGCCTTTTCACTTTACTCTTCCAGGGGCTCCTTCGCATTGCATTGCAATTCAACAGAGACATTTCTCTCGACACCATGGATTCACATGAAACTCCGCTTTATGACTTCACGCACCAACATTCTCTTCCAATCCTCTAGCTATGAGATCTAAATTAATGCGCAGGGTTATCATTCCAACTTCAACTTTTTTTGGAAAGTTTTGCAAACACATGTGTTCAAATGCACTTTCTTTTTCAACAGTTTTTTGTGCATTTTCTTCCGGAATGGGAATTTCACTTGCAAGTCACGACACTTTCTGTGCCCCCCTCAAACTCAATACTGGCTTTCAAAAACGTGAATTGCCTGAATGTGATGCAATGCAAACATTTAGATACAGATTGTAGTTCAAAAGTGATTTACATACCTAGCTTATTTTTGAGCATTAGACATTGCCCTTCACTTCTTCGGCCGTATAAGCTCCATTGTCCATCATATCAGATGTCTTGTCTTGTACATTTTGTATTAAAAAATCACATATAGTTAGAGCAACCTTTAGGGAAGGTGGGCAAATATTTAGATACAAATTGTAGTGTGAGAGCGAGGTAAATGTCTAGCTTATTTTCAAGCATTAAACATTGCTCTTCACGTCCTTGGCGGTAGAATTTCCATTGTCCATCATATTAGATGCATTGTCTTGCAGATTTTGTATTAAAAAACCACATACAATGAGAGCAACATTCAAGGAAGGTGAGCAAATATTTAGGTAGAAACTACAATTTGACAACGAGGTAAATGTCGAGCTTATTTTCAAGCATTAGACAAAATGTATGAAACATTATGTCTAATGCTTCATTTTGAGAATAACTCTCATGTCTTCACTTTGAGAATAATCTCACTTACATTTCAATTTGACTTGGAAGCGTTGAATGGATTGGAGATATAAAAAATTTTTAGACATAATCCTTAGCAGCTTATACTACAAATGTTTTGGCATCATCGATATCATCATCGGCATTCTGTAACCATCTTTAGTTAGTTAGAACTAAAGTAGAGGTTACTTTGAATATGGATGTAGATACTTTAGTGTGCACTAGTCATAGCTGCCACATCAGCGATCCGCGCACTTGGTAGGTACAGAGTGGATGTGTTAGTTGACAGTGCCACGTCAGCAATCCGTGTGCTTGTAGGTAAGGATTGAGTGTGTTAGTTAGTGTGTTAGTTGGGTGCGTCACGTCAGCGATCCGTGTGCTTGTTAGGATTATCCGCCACGTCATCCATCCACTAGGAGTGGGATGGATGGTGGGGATTAGATTTTATCACCTTGTACTTGTTGGTGAGAGCTATATAAGGGAGAGGAGAACCATTGTTGGTATCTCTCATCTTTAGAGTTTACGTTTCTATCTTCGAGTGAACTTCTCTCTAAACCCTAGTGTTACAATGGTATCAGAGCCACCTTACTCTTTCCTTGAGTGTGGATTACCCCTCATGGAATAGCAAGTGAGTGATGATGGAGTGTAGTCTTGAGAGTGTATAGAGGCTGGCAGAGGTCATTCATCTGCATGTAGAGAGAGGTGGAAGGGGGAAATTATGTTTTTGCAGATATGGACGGGATTGACAGGAATCCAGTACCGCACTGGCCAATTCCTAACCTATTCGATATTCACCTTCGTTGCATGGAGAAACATCATTTTTGGATGTACCTTGTGGCTTGTTGGGGTGCAGATTTTATGACTAGAGTGATGGAGTCAAGAGTGCCACTGATTCTTCCAATAGTTACTTATGGAGAGACTTGGGATTGTACTATATACATTCTATACTGATTGTTTCATAGATTTGAATCACGAACCACCTGTCCCGGTTCGATTCAGCACTTATGTAGAGATTAGAACAGTATATAGACAGAAGAGTATATGGAGAGATTTTCTTGTGAGGAATTATGGAGAGGAGTACTATAGAGCTGTGATAGAGTCACCTGCACCTTTTGTGACTCCTTTGTTGAGAGGTCACATAGTGATTATACTCACTTTGTATTAGAGGGATTGTGAGAAAGCATGGGAACATCAATTGATATGGGTGAGGTTCTCAATGCAATCATGGCGGAGATGAAGGAGTTGAGAAAAGCAATAGTAGATGGGCATACCAAGCAGCAAGCCATGGAAGATAAAATCTTCGCATTAGAGAATGAGAAAGTAGAGAGAGAGAGAGTTGGAGAGATGGAAGTTGAACCTCAAGTTCAAGCTTCCCAAGTTCAGCTAGAACCAACTCCTATTGATGCAGCAGAGGCAAATAGGAGACGTCTTCAAGAGATTGAAGATCAAGCAAATCTTTTGCTTCGAATGGGAAAATCCTGTAAGGTGGAAGCTTACAAAGGGAGTAGAGCAATGGGAGTGTTAGAGGGATGGATTATGAGGATGAATATTCATTTATCCCATTTTCATGTTTCTGATTATATTGCAGGAATGTTCATGAGATCTTATCTTACGGATAAGGCTCTCACATGGTACACAACATGGGAGAGAATGCTTTCAGAACGAGGTGTTACCATTTCGTGGAGTGGAATGCAAGAAGAACTTCTGCAAAATTTTCAAGCGGTGGATTCTCTTCAAACTGCAAGAATGAAGTTGTGGGATCTGAAGCAAAAAGGAGGTATTCATGAGTACATTGAAGAATTTCGTGATCTTCAAGTATCTATCATGGATATGAGTGGAGCTGAAGCCTTGGACGTGTTCAAACGAGGCTTGAAAGATCGAATTCGAAAGGAGGTGATGGTAAGCAATCCATCTACTGTGAATGAAGCAATTGCAATTGCTCAACGAATTTCAGGTGCTTTTGGTGTCACACACGGTGAACCAGTGAGCAATTTTAGAGATCCATCTGGTCCAACACCGATGGAGTTGGGAAACCTTCGACGTAGAGAAGGTTTTGCACTAACAAGAGGACCACCACCAAGATTTGGAGGTGCGATTAGGCGACCAGGAGTTCCAAATTTGCAAGAAGGTTATGCAAATAATGGAATGGTTCGAGGAGGAGCTGGAGTTCGTGACAATCGCCAATGCTATGCTTGTGGACGAATGAGTCACATAGCCAAGTTTTGTCGAGTTCGGCCGACACAACAAGGAGGACGGCCCATGCAGCGACGACCGTTCAACAATATGGAGGGGATAGAGTATGAAGAGGTGGAGGAAGCAGTTTTGGGAAACGAAGATCACCAGTAATCTTGCCTCGCGGCCTTACTGGTTCTAAAAAGCGAAAAAAAGACGAGGTTGGAAGAAGGCAATGGTTGGGAGCTCATGGAAGGAGTAAGAAGCAAGCTCAACTCATTGTCACTGATGGTTTCAGGAAGGACACAAGGTGAGAGTTTTAATTGATCCTGGAGCAACTGAGAATTTTCTATCAAGGAGTGTTGCTATGAAGTTAGGTTTGATGTTGATGAAGGACGTGAGTGAAGAAGTGGAATTGCCAAACGGGCAAACTGAAGTGATAGAACACTACCACGGAGTGTAGAATTATCCATAGGTAGATACAAGGAGAGCATTGAATGGAGAGTAATTCGTTTAGCTCGATATGATGTCATCCTTGGAATGCCATGGATGGAACAATATAATCCGAAGGTAGATTGAAGAAGAAAAGTGATTACAAGTAGTGGATGGAAGATCTATGGAGATAGAATTAGATTTCAGAATAAGAATTTACCCCTCTTTGTGATGGGTACAACATCCATTTCTAGAGATGATGTATGTTTCCTTGGACTTATAAGAGATATTGGGTCCACGGACAAACCTTACATCCCGGAGTCCTTGAACGACATTTTTATGGAGTATAAAGATGTTTTTCCAGATGATCTACCTGCAGGATTACCACCAAAGAGGCGAGTAGATCACAAGATTGAGGTGATACCTTGAAGTACACCAACTTGCAAAGCTCCATATCGTTTGGCTCCAAACGAATTGGAAGAATGCAAAGCTCAAGTGGAGGAGATGTTGAGCAAGGGATTCATTCAACCAAGTGTTTCACCTTATGGAGCTCCAGTACTCTTTGTGAAGAAGAAGGATGGATCCATGAGGATATGTATCGATTATCGCGGGTTGAATCAGCAAACGGTGAAAAACAAATATCCATTACCTCGTATGGATGATTTGTTTGATCAACTTCAAGGAGCGAAGTACTTCACCAAGCTAGATTTGAGAAGCGGCTACAATCAAATTCGAATTGCAGATGAAGATGTTCACAAGACAGCTTTTCGTACTAGGTATGGACACTTTGAGTATCTGGTGATGCCTTTTTGTCTCACTAATGCACCAGCTACATTCATGGGATTGATGAACGATATCTTTCGCCCTTATCTAGATAAATCTGTCATTGTTTTTCTAGATGATATATTGGTGTATAGCAAAACTTTGAATGATCATAGAAGTCATTTACGAGAGATACTTCAAGTTTTAAGAGACAATCAATTGTATGCCAAAGCTTCAAAATGTGAATTTGGCAAGTCAGAAGTAGATTACTTGGGTCATAGAGTTACAGCTACAGGAATCCAAGTGATGAGTGAGAAGATAGATGCCATTCAGAAATGGATAGCACATGAGGATCAAACTCAATTGAAAAGTTTTCTAGGGCTCACTGGATTCTATCGTAGATTTGTGAAAGGTTTTGCTCGACTAGCTCAGGCCTTGACTTCCATGTTAGGGAAAGGTCAAAAGTGGAGATGGGGAACAGCTCAGGAGTTAGCTTTTCAAGCATTGAAAAGTGCTTTGTTACACGCACCTATTCTCAAGTGGTATGATCCTAACCGTTCTATCAAGTTGGCCACTGACGCATCAGGTACAACAGTAGGTGGCATACTTCAACAAGAATGGGAGGATGGATGGCATCTAATTGCTTTCTATTCTTGAAAGTTGGTGGCGGCGGAACAAAATTATCACACGACAGAACGAGAGGAGTTAGCTATCGTGTTGGCAACCAAACATTGGAAGCATTATTTGGGTGATAAGGAGTTTGTGGTGGAGACTGATCATAAACCCTTGGTTTATTTGGAAACTCAAAAGGATCTGTCCAAACGACAAATTCGATGGGCAGAGTGGCGTCAACGCTTCAACATGAAGTTTGTGTACGTGGAGGGAAAGAAGCAACTTGCAGATGTTCTCACACGCATGCCTTGTTTGAATCATGTTGCAGAAGTGAAAATTCAGGCGGATTGGTGGAGCAAGATGTCACAAGCCACAAAGAAGGATGAAGAGATCACTCGGGCACTACAAACTGGAAAGGCAGAGAAATTTCGAGGTTTGGCGTTTTACAATCAGCGTATATGGATTCCACAAGATCACGATTTGCGCACAATGATTTTGGCAGAAAGTCATGATACAGCCATTGCAGGTCATGTGGGAGTGGAAAAAACCGTGGAAAGTATACAACGAGTGTACTATTGGCCCAAAATACATGAGGATGTGGAGTCTTATGTTCAAAGTTGTGTTGCTTGTCAACAAAACAAGGCAAGTAATCAAAAACCAGCGGGTTTATTACAGCCTCTTCCTATTCCCGAACAGCGGTGGGAACATGTCACCATGGATCTTGTATGTGAGTTACCAAGGACTTTGTTAGGACATGATTCAGTGGTGGTTTTTCTGGACAAATTGAGCAAGATGATTCACATCAGGCCAACCACAAAAACAGTAACAGCTCCACAACTAGCTCAATTATATCTAGATGCAGTTTTTGTGAATCATGGCTTAAGCAAAGTGTTAATCACGGATAGAGGTACTCACTTCACTAGTTTTTTTTTGGAAAACTTTGTTTAGTTTTTTCAAAACAAAACTAGCAATGTCAACGGCCTATCATCCTCAAACTGATGGACAAACTGAGAGGGCAAATAGAACCATAGAGGATATGCTACGAGCATTCACATTAGAAGAGCAAGAAGAGTGGGACAACCTTTTGCCACTTGTGTAATTTGCATATAACAATTCTGTTAATGCATCCACAAAAGTGTCTCCATTTTTTCTTATGTATGGAGCTCATCCGATAACTCCTTCAAGTTTGATGAGACTTCCCAAAGGAGAGGAGTTTTCGACCAAAGTTGCAGCAGTCAACGAATTCGTGGAGCATATTCACCGAGGACTACATCAGGCCAAGGAGAAGTTGGTGATAGCTCAAAATCGGCAAAAGCAGCATGCCGATGCTCATCGTAGAGAAGTGATTTTTGAGGTTGGAGATCATGTTTGGTTATCTACAACGAATTTGTCTCTTGTAGGAACACCAAAGTTAAACCCTAGGTTCATTGGTCCATTTTTGGTTTTGAAGCGTGTTGGTGAAGTGTCATACAAGTTGGAACTTCCGTCACATATGAAAATACATCCAGTATTTCATGTGTCACGATTGCGAAAACATGTATCACGACCAGAACAATTCACCAACCAACCAGCACCACCTCCTCTTCCAACCTTGATAGCAGATCATGAGGAGTTTGAGGTAGAAAAGATACTCAAGAAACGAATTCGAGGTCATAAATATCCCAAAGTAGAGTATGTGATTCAATGGAAAGGCTATACATCGTATGAATCAACTTGGGAACCAGCTGAAAATTTAGCAAATGCACCTTTGATAGTTTAGGAGTTTGAACGTATGTGCAACGAGGACGTTGCATCTTAAAAGGAGGGAGGTTTGTAACCATCTTTAGGTAGTTAGAACTAAAGTAGAGGTTACTTTGAATATGAATGTAGATACTTTAGTGTGCACTAGTCATAGCTGCCACATCAGCGATCCGCGCACTTGGTAGGTACAGAGTGGATGTGTTAGTTGATAGTGCCACGTCAGCAATCCGTGTGCTTGTAGGTAAGGATTGAGTGTGTTAGTTAGTGTGTTAGTTGGGTGCGTCACGTCAGCGATCCGTGTGCTTGTTAGGGTTATCCGCCACGTCATCCATCCACTAGGAGTGGGATGGATGGTGGGGATTAGATCTTTTCACCTTGTACTTGTTGGTGAGAGCTATATAAGGGAGAGGAGAACCATTGTTGGTATCTCTCATCTTTAGAGTTTACGTTTCTATCTTCGAGTGAACTTCTCTCTAAATCCTAGTGTTACACATTCTTGTTCATCGTGTTTGAGGCTTTAGAAGAAACATCTCCTTTCACTTCTTTTGCCTTGAAGTTCACATTGTTTCTTTACGTGAACATCTTTCCCTTAACAGCCCACAGACAAGGATTTGTTTTTAATTTCAAACATTATGTCTCACCGATTTGATATTATATGTGTCAAACATCATTTGCAAATTTTTTTCTCATTTTGAGAAAGAAAATTGCAAATTCATTTTGTTTATTTGTTCCAAATTTCTCTCAATTGAATTTAGACAAAGTATTAAAATTGTTTGTTTCTTTGGAAAACTTTTTAGATTTGTTCGTGGTGGTATTGTTTTTGTATGTATTTGTTTTTTAATACACTCTTATGTAATTGTGTTGTGCTTAGGTGTGAATAATTAGTCAGGGCTTTACACAAAGCTTGTTTTAATGTGTTCCAATTTTTGTAAATACAGTGAGACATGTAGAAAGAAGTGAATTACAATATATCACAATTACAAAAAAAGACAAGGCGATGAATTTAAAGTCGGGATCACAACGATTGGAGAAATGTCAATAATATCTCTTGGTAAACAAGTTTATGTTTGACATGGCGAATATTGTGTCACATGCCCATGCCGGTGTTGTAGACGGAAATGGAGTGAAATGCAATGTCATTTTGAAGACATCCACAAAGGAAGAAAAAGCGGAAAGAGTTCATCAAAATCACGGGAGCCTTAGTGGAAGTAGTATTTGATTTTAGAGTGATGACTTGGAGAGCTTAAAGAGAGAAGCAAGATTTTGCGAGATACTTTGAAGTTTAATGATGATAAAAAAAATGGTTTTACTAATAAGTATGAAAAAACCATGGAGAAATTGATTGATAAACTCTAGATGGACACATAGTGAGTTAGGCTAGGCTAGTTGACTTTGAATTTCATAAAAGTTTATAGTGAATGCAATTGACTACTATCAACATGGATTTACTAGTGTTTCACATTAGCTCTGACTTAATCTTGAATCATCCTTAGTAATGTGTTGAGGATGAAAATCATGTCTTTTAAATTGATGCAAAGTATGACATTGTTATAGTCGGATTTGTTATAGTTGCTATAAAAAACATTGCTCTTTTTGACCTGTGCTAGTTAGTGATCCTAAATATTACTTGGCCTCACCTTTTTCTCAATTTCTTTCATTTGAAGTCGATAGCATTCAGAACCCGCCTTTACTTTCTCAATTCACTGTTCTTGCATCAATCTTAAAATTCTATTTTTGCTAGGCAATGCTTAGCAATTTGTTTCACAACGGAAGTCAGACCTAAAGGTAGGGTTTTCACACTTGTCGGTTGCGTTGTTTGTTTCAATTTTGATTCACTGATACATGTACAAGCTATTTATCAAAATGAGAAATGACCAAATATCTTCACTTCATTTCTTTCTTACCCTGTTTTGAACTTTTTTCAGAGTGGAGTTGTTGGTAAAGGTGATGCTGTCATTGCCAACAGATTGCTGGAATGTTGAATGTAGCAGGATGGATAAACAAATAAATGAGTGATCTCAGGTAAAATGCTAATCTAACTGAAAAGTATCCACAAACAAGCCTTTTTGTTCCAGTCAATGGCTTGTAACACGATCCTCATTGTATTCTCAAAACAACACTTATGAGCGTCAGAAGTTGAATCAATTTGGAAACAAAACTAAAATACACCTTGTTTGAACAATTATGTTATAAATTTGTTTACAAATAATTAGCTATAGGATTAGCTTTTTGTCTTATTCTCAACGGTTGTCTTTGCCTTCACTTTTCATCTTTCTCACATGGGCTTATGCTTACGGGACTACAAGGTTTTGCCCACTATCTAGAGTCATGCAACGTTACACTATTTAGTTTGCATGTGGGGCAAAGGTGCAAAACTTTATGACACCGACTACTAGCGGGATGATAATGCGTCTGTAATCACCAAGTACATTGACAATACATGGCTTTGGAATTGCGTACGAGTTATAGGTAGTTGGCTCAAGTTGGTTCTAGACAACTTCATATCTGGTATTTTCACGTATACAATCTGATATAAGGTTATGGCCAAGGATCTAGACATATTTCTGTTAAGTACTCTTTACATGACTTTCATTTTATTTCAAGTAATAATCTCCGGCAATCACACCAGAAAAAATCAAGAATTTTGTGTATAGCCAAATAACACATATCACTAATAGCCGCAACTTTCCTTTCTTTTATTTGAGAATCTTAAGTGCCTATCACAACTGTGTGCCATGTAGTACTAAAAGGGAAGCAACCACAACTTAGAACCAAATTTCAGTTACTTACATTTTGCCAAGGTAGTTCAAGTTTCCGAATGATACTGGCAAAGATCCTTCCAATTCATTATACTCAAGATGCCTACAGTTTCCAAGTCCGAGTTAAAATTCTATTACAAGAAAACTAAGAAGACTGAATAAACAAATCATCTTCTTAGACAATGATACATCAAAGACACACCCAACAAAACAAAGCTAGCAACAAATGCAAATAAAATTTTTGCATTTGTTGCTGTAAATTTCTTGCTGTCAAATGGGAGAACAATCAAGTTGATTAACAAAATTTGCAACGGCCTTAAAGAACTCAAGTCAAGTATAGACACTTTGAGTTGATTCTGATCAAACCATCCGCATTGCAACCGATTTCAAGCCATCAACAACTAGTTTCCAAGCAATCAAAAATCAAGTTTTCTAGCTGATTGAACTGAATTTTAGAGTATTCAAATCTTTCCAAAGTCACATGCAACAATAGACAATAACTACAATAGACAATGATATGGTTAGTTTACTGAGAACTTAACTACTTGCTAGCTTCATAAGATGCACAAAGCAGCAAATATTGTGCTAAGCTAGGCTAGTCGATGTCCATGGAGGATGTTTCTGCCATATCCTTTTGTGTTTTAGCCATCCAAAAACTCTTGGCAATGCCATTACGCCTTGCACACAATTCTTTGCAGTTTTGTCTTCAATTGTCATTGAAATTTGAAATTATCTTGCGGTCTCCTGTTTGAAGTATTTTGATGTTTTTCGTGAGCTTTTTCAATTCCAACAAGACTATGTAAAGTGTTTTTGGTCACCGCAAGCTTTTCTTATGTTGTAGTTACTGAAGATGTCATAAGTGACAATCCAGTGTGCATCTTGTCTAATGCATCTTGGAACCACTATGTTTTCTAGAAGTTGTCTCCTAAAATGATGCATATGTTGTGTAGCACAAGACAAGTACTCTTCAATTCAGTCATGTTCTTACGCTGCACCTATTTAAACAATATTCGGCATTTACCATTGAGCATGGCAAATGCTTGCTCAATGCACATACAAGTGGAACTCTAAACAAACTTCTAGTTGTATTTTTCTCAAGTAAGACCAACTTTGTGATCCTTGAAGTGTGCTAACATCCAAGGACGGCTTGGGTAAACCGCATCTCTAACTAAAGCGTTAGACGCAAGCTTTCAACTTTCGCAAAATTGGCCAATTGCGGTTCTTCCCCATAGGTTAGCGTCATGCATGAATCCGACCCATCATATGTCAAAATCCCAAAATGTGCACTTGCTAGATACAACACCCTATAATAGTATGAAGTGAAATTCCTCACGATTGTAATAATCGGCCACATGTAGCTTATGTACCACAATGGGTTTGTGAGAATCATTCACTACACCAACTACATACGGTATTCTATGAATATTTGCAAGTTTTCTAACGAATTTGTTAATAGTGATGGTGGAGTGCCATAAAATGTATTTTTCTGAGGAGTGGCAATTTCACAACATTAGTGAACTAATTGACGGTCAATTGATTTGTTGATAGACGAATCATATATAAATTTGCAATGCTCTGCATGAAGTTACCTATGGTTTATCTTGAGATAGAGATTGGCACCTTCACTTGTACTAGTACAGCCGACCGCATGTTGGTATCTTGTCTCTGCAATGAAGGCGCGAGAGAAAAACACAAGAACTCAAATGTGAAAACATCCATCCACATGCGACTTTTGAACTCTCTTGCATTGAATGAGCCGAGCAAATTTTGATCAAGTTCCAGGTTGCTTTAGTCCTCTATTATGAGCCCATAAACGTCAAAACCTAGTCAATTTTTCCAGCATGAATCTTTGCACCATAATCAATATGCAACACATTGTTGTCAATGCCATATTAAAATGATACATTCATCTCTATCAAGACACTTCATTGTGCAAAACAGTGTGAATTGCAATAAAAGAAGAAAACTACGACTGTGGACATTATTGTCCATTGTGATAACCTATGGCAAGAAAGTGAAGATTGCAAACTTCAATGAAAACACATGAAATTGAGCTACAAAGGTATAGGATGCGAGAATCTTTGTGTAGAAAGAGAAAGAAAATGTGCACTGAAGTTTAGTATGCGGGAATCTCTATGTAAAAAGAAAAAGAGCACTGAAGTTCAGCGTGCAAAAGTCTTCGTGTTGAAAGAGAATGTGCAAGAAGAGTATGCTCTTTGTCTCGATAGACCAGATATCTATTGGCAGCTCCTTTTCACATCAAAGCCAATGTCGTCCGTGTGGTAGAGGTTACGAGATTATCTTCAGTTGGTTGACTGAAGTCTACGAAACCTAGGCTAAACTCTAACAATGAGCTTAATTTGGCAGATCATGTGGCAGCGACCTAAGTCATGCCATCAGTCCAAGTCAAATTCCAAACTTGCAGACACTTGAGCTTTGATCATGCGGCAAGTTGAAGTGGTCCGGACAGCGCGGATAGGCAAGGACACGCAGCGAGCATGTCTAGGCAACTGTGTTTAGGGCTAGACAGGTTGAAAAGTTGAGGGCAGTATCGAACAGTTGCGTGTGATTTGGGCAAGACCGTCATGCAGATTTCGTCGGAGGATTTTATCATTTTAAAAATTACGTATGTCATAAAAAATTTGTCGGTCTCAACAAATATTGTATTTGTTAATATTATGTTCGCAACAATCTCTGTTGGAATATAGATAAATTGAGTATTGTTGGATTTTTTTTACGCGATTAATGTATCTGGATCATTTTCAAGAGTTGAAAGATGACAAAGACAAGGAAAATTGTCATGGAAGCTGCTTTTACATTTAGATTTTTGACGGGCTAAGATGAATATGCGACATGTCACAAGATCTAGATATAGTAAAACGATATTTATGTTTTGAAAAAAACAAGGTTATAAGTTATGGGTTGTAGTAGCTTATAAGATTATTTTCAGTGAGAATGTTTCTTTTAATGAGACTATGTCATTGAAAGAGGGAAAAAGTTTTAAGCTGAAGGAAAATTCCCCCTCACATGTATGGTTGAGGTAGAGTTTGATCATTATGTGATTAATGATCAAGAAGGAGCACAGATATTGGTAATGTTACTGAGCACATGATTGAGTAAGAAGTAACATTGATACTGGTAATGTTCCCGAGCACATGATTGAGCAAGTTAAGATTGTCGGTAAATTCTAATGATTGAACAAGTCAAGATTGACTATAGACTCCAGTGATTGAACTAGTCAATATTGATGGTAGACTCTGGTGATTGAACTAGTCTATGTTGACGGTAGACTTTGATGATTGAGCTAGTCAATATTGAAGGTAAACTATGATGTTTCAAAATACCATTGACTTATTAATATGTTGATCAAATTATTAAATTTTCAGATAAACTATCTGAAAGTACTTCTGGCATAGAGTCAAACTAAAGTGAAGGAAGAGAATGTTAAAATCACGAATTCTCCTTGTTAAACCACATAGTTACTCAAATCAACCATCCTTATATGAAGCAATCACTGTAGGTCAATGACTTTTCACTAAGCATACCTTAAGTACTATAGCATAGGGAATTTCACAAGAAACAATCAAATCCACTAACTAGTAGATGCCACACATAAATACTAGATTCGTCATTAAAATGAAAACTACTCAACTACCATAGGAGGTTTACTCCTTGTTCTATGGACAAGGTTAAATAATGACCACTTGACATTCACTTCGAGAAGTTACTTGCAAACTAATTCAAGTAAAACTCCACAACATAATAAAAAAATTATTTATTTAGAAAATTATATTGTTTTAAAAAATACCAAGTAGCTAATTTTAATATTTAGATTCCAATTAAATAATTTTTGGTATTTTTTAATATAGTTGAAACTTAAAAAATATGATATAATTGATCATATAAAATTCATTTTTATTTTTCAAATAATTTTTTTTTCATATCAAATGTCATAAATCTTTATTTTTACGGTATCGTTTAGTGTTATGCAACAATAGTTTTAAATATCAATAAACTTTTAATACTTCTGATAAAAAAGATTAAACAACTATAAATTAAAATTTTCACATTACATAAGTATGAAAAGGTAATATACTTAAAGTGATGTTTTGATCAATCATTTATTTTTCTATGATACTCAATTTAATATTTATTTATTTATTTAATAATTTTAAAAAAAATTCAAAAAAAAATTTGACTTAATTGTTCTTATTTATTATATAAATTATAATTATTGCATCGGTTGTAAATCAAAATATACTTTTAAGTCTAAATTTGATGAAATGAATGATTTCCAATTTTTGAATATTATTGTGTAATCCAATACACTATGTGGCACATTTGTTTCATGAGATACTTTGATATAGAATAAAAAGTTTTATTCATATTGTGCTATAAAAAGATTAAAATTTAATAAAAATCATTAGTGATATTCTTACAAGTTATTAAAAGATCATTTGCAAAATCAATACATTGAAAGCAGAAATATGTTACGTTAATATTTTTCGGTGTTGTTATAAATTATTTTGCTCAATTTTTCTCTTCTTATTAAAAAAATAATAATCTAGTTATAATTCAAAAATTCAGATATTTTTTATTTCAAAAAAAGATAAAAATTAATAAATTTTGTTATAATGTTTACTTATATCGAAATATTTAATCATCACAATATCATACTGAATAATATTATCTTGCAAATGTTTGCCATCATATTTCAATTTTTGGCTGACATCACCACTATTCACTTTTTATCAAATTGATCGAAATACATTTGCGAGGACAAAAGTATCTTATTGCCATATTAAAATAATTTCAAATTGTATATTGAGCATAATATTAGCAATGTACAAAATAAGCAAATAAAAAATAGATTAGATTACAATATGACATCACTTTCAATTTTATATTCTTTGTTATTGAAATAAATGTAAAATAAAATCAAATTAATGTGTGAATATATTTTATACTATGAATAAAAATATCTGTATAATTTCTTTATTTATAGAATTTATCACAACTCTGTCACTATTTTTTCAATCACATTTATACTTTAATACGTCTTGAGAACCAAATATATTGTGAATCATTTGAAAAAAAAAAGTTGTCAAGCAAATTTTTTGAAATAATATAATGAATTGCAATGTTTGAGCTTTGTCTTTTTATCAATTTCAAAGTTAAAAGTCAATTACGGAAAAATACATTTTTAGTTTACTACACATTTTTCCATGCTGAAAGTAATTATTTACAAACATTCAATCATCACTAGAAAAAAGTTTCTTGTTTTTGTAGTTATATCTTCTATATTAAATAATTTGGCATCAAACCAATTCAAAATAGTTTATCAGATGCAAAACTAATCTTAATAAGTCCAAATATTGATCTTTAAAAACTATAAAGTGTAAGTATTATCAATTAAATCTGGATTAAAGATATTTTCTTAAGTTATTTTAAAATGCTTACATATTTTATTTATTCTAAATTTTTTTTGATTATAATTTTTTCAAAATAAAATTCAACATAGTTTTTAAAATGAAAACTTATTACTTGTCAAATTACCTCCAAAATTATAAATCTTTTAAAATAAATATTATATGTTCATCATAAATCAATCAACAATGTTGATATTTTTTCAATGATACTAATCGTTAAACATCATTTAAGTGAATCTACACAAATTATATTTAATAGGCATGGTGAAATATGTATTACATTCAAAAATATTCCTTTAAATAATTTTTAATAACGGGCTATAGATTGTGTTTAAATAAATTATAATCAATTTTGTTGATTTTTATAAGTAAAAATGCATATTCAAAAAATGCATAATAATCGAGAAAAAAAATTCAAACTTTGGAGGAATTTGTCATATTAAGTTCTTTTTTATTGATTTTGGTTTTTTTCACACAAATGGTTTAAATTTTAATCTATTATAATTTTTGTAAATAAAAATATTTTTACATTTAAATTTCTATTAGTATTTCATAATTTATTACTATTTTTATGCTTATTTGAAATTAAAAGATAATACTAATCACTTAGAAGTTTTACTGAGCTTAACTTTTCAGAAACTCAAACTTTTTCATATGCCAAAGAATCATTTTTTCAGTCTTTTAAATTAATCAAATAATTACATAATGGAAAATTCAATTTTTAATGACATAATCATGAATTTTTAAAAATTTTAAATTTTTTTCTCATTTCTGCGCAAAATATTTTCTTAAAATATATTTATTCAATAAATTTAAACTTAAGCGTTATATATATAATCATTATCTTATTTTTAATTGATACAAAATAAATTATATCGTACAATTTTCAGATTTTAAATTTGGTTTTTGAAAATTCAGTTGTTGTTTTGTTTCCATCATTTTTTAATCGTATATCATATAGCCAACATAATTATATATGAACTGACATTTAATTTTTTTACTTGTTTGTTTTGGGCTTGGTCATTTCTATAAGTATTTTTTTGACTCATATTTTTAAATTCTATTTGATATTTAATTATTTTATAACACGATTCAAATGTTTTAATTTTTTTTAAATAAATTTTTTTCATTTTATATTAATTAAAATTTTACTCAAGTTTACATTTTTTCAAAGGATCAAATTTCTAAAACAATATTTCCTATCAACGTATTCATTTCATGTTTTCACACCTTTCTTTTTATTCTGATTCATATTTTGTTAAAGCATAATTATTTTATATTTTTTTTCATCATTTTAAATTTATTGCTTAAGTTTCTTTCTATGGGATTTTAAATTTATTTTTTTTACTCTTATTTATTCATTAAAATTTTTCATCTTCTATTTGAAGCATATGACTCAATATATTGTGTTAATATTTGAGATTATAATTACATATCAAAATTATATTGAAAATTCTTTTCACTTTAGAGTAAGACTTTTTTATTTATTCAGTTAAATATGTATCAAAATTTATGATCAATGTACTATATCGTCATTGTTTTATATGAAATTCATAGAAACGTTTGTTTCGATATTTTTATTGAATGGTTATACACATTTTTAAAAGAATTTTGAAGTATACTATATATGAAGTGATAACTATAAAATTAATCTGTTTCCATTCATTTTTAAAAAGCATATCATGATTTACATCCTCTTGTGTTAATAGTTGTCTGATTAATTTGTATACATTTGAATAAGCGTTTTTATGATATGTATTGGCATATTTGTATCCAATTTTGTTGTCTGATTGATTTTTTTAACTAGTTATTTCAAGCTTTTTTCAACATTCCATATCATTTTGTATTTTTTTGGATCACAACTTCAAATTTTTCAAAATGTTCTTTTGTGTTAATTTAATATGATCAGTCATGTTCATATCAACACTTTAAATCATCATTTTGTTCTAATCACAGTTTGTAATTTTGATTCATCTACAATTATACTCTTATATTAATGAGTTTCAAAATTTGTATTCACTTGGAACATCAAATTTGTGTTGATCATAGTTTTTCATTTTGGATCATATATGATTATATTATTTTATTAATATAATTGATTTTATGTGATTTTTATCATTATGATATCAATTGACAAGAAAGTTCACGAGAAAAGTAAGATTAGAATCGACATTAAATCCTATGATTCAACTAACGGAAGCTATGTCGAGGTATACACAAAGCTTTCTTACAAAATATTTGTATTTTTAAAATACATTTGTTAGACCTTTTTTATGGAAATTGCTTGGTCTTATACGTACTGATTAAAATTATCAAAATTGAAACAAAACAGATATTATTACATTTGCAAAATATATTTTGTAAAATTATTTTCCAAGTTTTTGCGATAATCTTTTCAACTTAAAAAAACAATTATACGGATTAAATTAGTGAATTATTGGATATAATCATGAAAGAGTGTTTGACTTTTTGAAATTTAATATCATGACACATGCTCAAACTAGATATTGAAAATATATCAATACATGACAATGGGATGGTCATGGGGTTAATACCCTGATAAGTAAATGATTTCATCCATGGAGACAACGATTGGGTAAAGTTTACAGGTAACCTCATAGCTTTTCGTATTCCCTTAAACCCATCTGTAATCTAAGGTGGATGATTCTTTTGTTTCAAGTTACTCATTTCATGACGACGTCCCCGCAGATTGGACACTCATCGCAAGGTGAACAGCCATGGAAGTAAAGTTGATCGGATAAGCCGTACGGTTACCTGTAAAATGGATGGGTGTGGAAATTCGAAATCGCTGGACTTTCATGATTACGTCCTGGTTCAATATTCACTCCAGGACTCGATTTTCGTTGGAAGGTACATTCAGAGTATGTGAACCGATGAGTGGGTCTCATCGAAGTATCATAGCTTCTCTCCGGACTGGTTCATGAATGTGCTACAACTTGTGCATGCGTGCACACATCAGCAAATTCAGCTCGAACTCTAGTACAGCAAGTTGAATGTTGAAGAAGGGGGGGGGGGGGGGGGGGGGGGTGACTTTGAATAGCATTTATTTAGTGACTGTCCTTCACCTTGCTTTGGACAGACTTTAAGGTCCCTATGTCGCAAAGGTCAAAGTATGGTTGACATGATGAAGAATACTTTTCGTCACTGGGCTGATATGAAGTTGTGGTCAATCTAGACAAAGTTCACTAGGCTTAGCTGGGATGTGAGAGGATGAATTTACAGACCACGAGAGTATGATTGAATACAAAATTTGTACATAAATATATATATACATATGGTGTCATTTAAAAAACCTGTGTTCTTACGTTCAATGGAACAATAATTTACATCAACGCCATTAGTATAACATACCAACAACTTACTATAATGTTTTGTTAGTGATATTAAAAACTTTGGTAATGATAACTTGGAATCTGCATTTAGTATATTTTTAAGTTAACAAGGACAAGTTTATTTTTTCCATGATTTGATGTGTGGACTATATTTGATGTGCATCGGATAGTATCCGATCCAATTAATTCTAATCTCGCAAAGAAATACTTTGTGTTTTTCTATCCATGCCGAGAAGTGACAAGACTTATTTGACAATCGCTGATTATAAAGTTCGTAGAACGTTAAGAACCTAGACTGAAAAGGTGACTTGTTATTTACACAGTAGCATTTGATTAAATCATTCATGGTGAGTTAAAAGAATCGACTCCAACTAGTTTACCTTTTCTTAGAAAGAATACCAGTCATTTTCTAAACTCATGGTTTATTTATTTCGTCAACAGTTGCAAGACAGAATTGATGTTAAATTTTCCATTTTTCAATATTTTGAATAATGGAGCTTTATTATGTTTAAAAAAATGGTTCTTGAGTAAGTGTTATTTCCATTTAGAATTTAAAAAATGAATAAATGATATGTTGGAAATTTTTTTCTTTGAAAATAATAATAAAAATCTATAATATATGACATGAAGATGGTTTAACACTTGTTTTTATATTTGATGAATTTTCAAAAATATTAACTAATTTCTATTCGAATATATGATCTAAATATTTTGGTCGCTAATACATAGTATGGAAAATTACGATTTTTTATATAAAGAAAATACATTTTTCGCAAGACATCAAATAATCTGCTTAAACAAGACCTGAGAAATCCACTAGGTTATGTTTGAAAAGTTTGTCAACATTCATTTCTATTGTAGGTGTGGTCATATTATTACTACACGTTATGAGTTTCGGAAACTAGAGAATCATTTGCAACAAATTTAGAATTTTCAGTTGTTGGAAAATCTTAGACCTTGTAGATTACAGTTGGTTACAACTTTTATCTGTAAATTACACTGGAGTATATTTTTTATCGAAATAGATGCTATTGAAGGTGAACATAGTTCTCTTGGAACATAATGCATTTATAAAATATTAGCCGACCATGTACTCTCTAAGATGTCTACTCATTAGTTTACAATATGCAGAAATAAAGAAAAAGGTGGAAATTTTCTAATATGATTGGAAATACAAGTTTTATGTTGGAATATAAAATATGTTATGATGCCTTTATGTTCACTCTTTCTGTATCATTTCTTGGAGAAAAAATGATTATTGAAATTTTTGAATAAGTATTTCATCTTAATGATTTTATTGTAGTTTATAAAAAATATATCTTCTTTCGATGTAAGAGTTATGAGATAGAAACCACGTACTGTAGTAGAGATTATACTATATTGTACCAATAACAAGGAAGAAAGTTAAGATGAGGCTACGACAAGAGCATCATAATAAGAGATAAGTAAAAAAGTCTACATACTACAGTATATAATGAGTAATCATAGGAAGCCAATGTATCGCACCCGTGGTGTTATTTGTACATTTATAGTTAAGAAGCTGTAAAAATGCACAATAACTTTTGTTGTGACAAAATTGCAGATTTGACAAGAGGAAGATCATATACTTTGACTTAGATTTGAGTCTTCAGCCAAAGATTTCATATTAAGTATGTTCGTCAATATGCAGCCCATGATTCAGTACATTCGACTCTGTGAGATATTCTGTGTACTTCATGGTCTACACTAAATAAGATGGTCAGCCAAAGACTGATTAATTAAGTATACATGAATGATAGAGACCAGAAGATTTAGCTATGCATGCCTTCGATCGCATGGAGATAAGTCACACCCACATCCTCCGTAACTTCTGAACATTATTTGCTCGGATTCAGGACAACATTCATCCATCCATCTCGAGCATGATTAGGCAGGGAGTGGATGCTCGATGGATTCTCCTAAAGCGGATGGGGTCCATGAAACCGTTACGGAGGTATTTGTTGTCGGCAGAGCGAAGGCATTCGAGAGCAGCTCGGAGATGGACCCGAGGGAAGGAGACGTGCATCTCCCCGTCCAGAGCTTGGTAGCTCGAGGGGAGGGGGAGCTAAAATTGGACCTTCAATCTATCTTTGGATCGATGGGAAACATGTCGAACCTTTGCAGGCCGACGGCATCGACGACGAGTTTTGCAGCTCTTCCGTGCTCCAGCAGCAACACAAATCTGGTCAACCAAAGACAACGATCAGTCCAAGCGCGTCTTTTTATCGGCCCCGGCGCCGTTCCTGCAGCGTCTGGCATCCTATGCCGCCCCGCCCCCGAATCGACAACGAACATGTTACGCTCGGTGGTTCTCGCGCAGGTCGTACCTCTGAGAAATAACACGGTTCATGCTCAGATTAATTGGGGTCGAGGGTAACTTTGGTCGAGATCGATCGTCGTAACTTCGCTTCCTGGTGCGCGCTGTATCTTCTACAGTGTGCGGAGCAGATCGCAGCTTTCGTGGGCCACAGTGACTTCTCGCACCTGACGATTCTTCGTTGTTGTCGTTGAATTTCGGTCAATGTAAATTAACTTACTAGAAGGAAAAGGCCGCCTGGAATTTCACCAGCAGTGACAAAAGCCTGGTTCCCACTCGGGTCAGGGTATCCTGGGCCTACATGTGACAAAGTGATAATAATCTCTGCCTCCACTTGTTGACTATGAAGGCCCGACGCTGCAATTTCTCGTGAGAACTGCCGAGAGATTGCGCCTGTCGATTTCATCTCATCTCGTGTGCGCGAGGCACAAATGGATCACTCTGAGCTAGAGTGGATGGTCATTCGTTTGTTCAGGAGCGAGGGTCGAGACATCGAAGAGGTGAGTCTTTGGATCACATTGTGCCACGTTGTTCAGAACGGATCCGATCGACGTGAAGAAAGCTCCGGCTCTGGCTCTGGCTCTGGCTCCGGCTCGGTTCATTCAAAAGTCCCGAGATACTTTTTATCGAGAATTGCGTGAGTCGAGAAATTTAAGGTCGGCGGGTGAGTTTCAAAGAGTGGCCGACGGAAAAAAGACCTGTGATCTTGAGGTCTTGCAGCCGATCTGAATCCGTCCGTGAGACACGGGGACAATAGAGCGAAGCCTCGGCGATTTACCGAAGAACGAAAAAAAGACATAGGGACATGAATGCTCTGGAAAGCGTGGCCATCGCGGCGTCGATTTTCCTGTCACACACAGACGGACGGGACGATACAGTAGAGGATATGGAATTACAGTGCGGAGGAGAAGGTGGCTCTCGGATCGCAGCCGAAAGCGATCAAATCGATCATCCAGTTCGCAAGTTGTTTTCGATGAGTCCAGCGATGCGGTAACCGTGTGACACAACGAGGCATCGATCGACTCGGGGAAGGCAAAAGCGACTCTTGGCTGCAGTGACGGAAGCATAGCGGCTGACAATGTCTGGGGGTCCGAGTCAGCCGACACTCCACAAGCTGGACCCCAGCCGATCAACCCATATCCATTCCAGGGGTCGGGTAGCCAATTGTCCTCGGGGCTTCTGCAACCAAGCGTCGCGTCGCAGCTGAGAAGAGCCTCGTCCGTCCTTTCGGAGTCCAGTCATGCAGGGCGATCTGCCGAGAGCTCTCGAGAGCTCGAGCTGAGGATCAGGTTCCATGGTCGTCAGCCAGGCAGAGAGGCAGGCAGGCAGCTCGGCAGGGGCCAGGCTGAGGTGCGCAGCTCGCTCGCTGCGGCTTCAGCGATGGACTCAATCGCTTGGATTCATGGCCAGCTCCAGTGGGAGCGGTTGGGGCTACGGCCACTGTGGACTCGGAGCTAAATCTGACCACCATGACCAGTGGACGGCGAGAGCCTCAGGCCCTCAGGGCAGCTGAAAGCCTTTTTGGCCGCGAGCATCTTCCCATGCTCAGGGACCCGTTTATAGAATGATCCCTGACCTGATTTTTCCACGAAACCATTTACTGCTGCCACCGATTCACCAGCCTGCCTACATCGCATCGAGCGTCGAAAGCAAGCACCCACTTTTTCGCGATGCGATCCCTCCTGCGCGAGCTTCCGCCAATCCGCGCACTCCGCTCTTATCTGATTCTCTCTGGACTCGTGGTGGATCTCGCAGGCACCCCCTCCCTCTCCTTCCTCCCCTTCCTCCTGCCCTGCTCACCGTCGTCCTCATGTACACTACGCGAGGTTTCCTGTGAGCTCCTTATAATTTTGATACCCCCTGGGGACCTCGACCTCGACCTCCGCGCATGGTAGGCATGCGATTAGATAGCAAGAGGGTCGCGGAGCTAATGAAAAAATTATATTTTTGATTGTTTAAATTATTGTATCGGGAGCCGAGATGCCTGTGGGGCTGGGGGTGGGTCGGGGTCGGTGTGGACAATTTCGAGTGACCTGTTTCGACCCGTGACCCGTCCCCGAGAGAGGTCCGGCCCGTTAATAAGACGGACATTAATCAAAGAGGACATTCATAAGGGAATTCCGACCCTGGAAATGAAAATCGGAGTGTACACCTGTTCTACCCCGATGGCAAACAGGCCTCGTCGGCCATCAATAATCGCCTGGCGTAGAGATTCACGTGCTGCCAACTTGCCTTTGCTGGCAAATGCGTCCCGAACTGGGGACGGGAGTGAGCTGTAGAGGTTCTTCGTATCGTCCCCGTGATCAAATCCCGATCCAGGAATCGACACACTCTTGGTGTGGAGAGGGACACATTAATCAGCTCCTCCCTCCATGGCTCAAAACGAACCGACGAGTCGCCAGTGAGTGACAGACGAATGGAAGTGGGCTCTTCTAACGTAACCGAAGTTCATGAGTTCCTTCCCGCGAAGTGCGAGAGCCCTGGTCATGGAAAGATGGAGGGACGGACACCTAAACTCTGAGACCACCACCGATCCGAACGCCTAGCGCGCAGGGATTGAATCCGGGGCTTCATCCTTTCATCCTTTCATCCTTCATCCTTCTTCCGGCCACAGGACCGAAGGGGTGGGGAATGGATTATTCGAAGAGGGGAGGAGGAGGGGGGGGGAATGGAGGAATTGGGCCTCTGATATCTTGACCATGCGAGCAGGCTGAATCGAGTGGCCAGAGAGCGGCATCAACAGAGTCGTGCCGAATTACCAGGGCGCATTCCAGCCTGCGGCTCGTGCTGTGGCAGGGGATCGAGCTCAATATAGGAGGGCCGGGGAGGGGGGATTTGGGGGGCGCCGATATATATAGCTGCTCAGCCCTAGGGGAGGGGTAGATTATCCGGTGTCGCATGTTTCTGCGTCCGAGATTCACCAGGGGCCTGGATTTGGCCGTGGCGACTTTTTGTTGTGGACAGGAGAGTAATAAAGTGGAAGGGGGGAGGGGGGGATCAACCTGATTCACGAGTCCGGAGCTCTGGGAGGATCAGGACACCCAATATTTGGAGAAACCCATGGAGCCACCAAAAAGTGCCTTGTCTAGTTTAGGGTTTTAGCCAGGATTGCACTGTGGTGAAACGCCTCCCCTTTCAGCCGAGGGAGGAGGCACGCTCGCCTCTCGCCTTTGCTTTCCACTTGGCCGGGAAGCGACAAAGCGATCGAGGAGAGGAGAAGAAGGGGATGAGGAGCGAGCGGAGGGACAGCATCGGGCGCAGATTACAGTAGACAGACACGCAGCGAGAGCATCTCATCTCGCCCGTCGAGAGCGAGAGAGCGAGCAGACCGACAAACGCAGACGCAGGCAGGGAGACGGGCATCGGCGCTTGCAACGATGGCGTGCGCAGCGAGCTCTGTATCGGTGGTGGGAGCGTCGGCATTGGGGAGCGCAGCGGCGGCGCCTAGCGTTCGTGCCGAGAGGCGGGGCTCGGCCGCGGTCGCGAGCGTGAGCTTGGGGAATGGATTGGTGTTCCGGAACGCTTCGGCGGGCGCGCTGGCCTCGCGCCAGAACAATGAGCTGAGCGGCGCTGTGGCGCCAGCGCTGGCCTCGCGCCCCAGGCGCGCACCCGGCGCCGGGCGGGTGGTGGCGCAGCTGGCGCAGAAGGCTGAGTACATCTGGATGGACGGGCAGGAGGGCTCCAAGGGCATCAAGTTCAACGAGATGCGCTCGAAGACGAAGGTCATCCCCAAGCCGCTGCCCGCCGGATCCATCGACTTCCCCGAGTGGTCGTTCGACGGCTCCAGCACTGGCCAGGCGCAGGGCAACAATTCCGACTGCATCCTGAAGCCCGTGTTCTCGTGCCCCGACCCCATCCGCGGTGACCACCATGTGCTCGTGCTGTGCGAGGTGCTGACGCCCGATAGCAAGCCCCACCGCACCAACACGAGGCGCCTGATCGAGGACATTCTGTCGGAGGACGTGCTGGCGCAGGAGACGCTGTTCGGGTTCGAGCAGGAGTACACCATGTTCGGCAAGAACGGACACCCCTACGGCTGGCCCGACGCTGGCTACCCTGCGCCGCAGGGCCCCTTCTACTGCGGAGTTGGGCTCGAGGCCGTCTACGGGCGACCGCTGGTCGAGGCGCATCTGGACGCCTGCGTCAAGGCCGGGCTCAAAATCAGCGGAATCAATGCCGAGGTCATGCCCGGGCAATGGGAGTTCCAGATCGGGCCGGCTGGTCCTCTCGAGACGGGCGACCACGTGATGATCGCGCGGTGGCTGCTGCACCGCCTTGGCGAGGACTTCGGCATCATCAGCACCTTCGAGCCCAAGCCCATGCAGGGCGACTGGAACGGCGCCGGCGCGCACACCAACTACTCGACCAAGGCCATGCGCGAGGAGGGCGGCATGAGCGCCATCAAGGCCGCCATCGAGAAGCTGTCGAAGAAGCACAAGGAGCACATCGCCCAGTACGGGCTCGGCAACGAGAGACGCCTCACCGGCAAGCACGAGACCGCCAACATCGACACCTTCAAGTCCGGCGTCGCCGACCGTGGTGCCTCGATCCGCATTCCCCTGCCCGTGTCCCTGGCCAACAAGGGCTACCTCGAGGACCGCAGGCCCGCCGCCAATGTGGACCCGTACGTGGTTTGCCGCATGCTGATCCAGACCACGCTCAAGGATTAAGCCGGTCAGCCCCGCTCTTTTGCCCTCGGAGATGGGTGCTCGGATTCGATCGTCTGTCGCTGGGGGAGAGGCAAAATCTCGCTCGCTCGCTCGCACTGAAGGTATGGTAGTCTCCTCGAATCCTAGAGTCTTTCAACCGCTAAATTCTGAACTCCTATGGTGCGTCAGTGTAGAAATTTTCGTGCAACCTTCGAATTGAAGTGCTGAGGAACAAGAGAGTCGAGGAGAAGATCATCTGTGCGAGGGGACAGACCAGCCATCAGTGTACTGCGATGATTGACGGTTGCGCAAGTACTGTTTTGTACTCTCGAAACGCCGCATTCATGTCTGTCTGCTCATGGATATGAAATTCAAAAACCCATGATGATTCTAATAAAATCATGAAGAAAGTCAAATTTGTAATTACTTCGTCGATTGCTCTCTCTCTGCTCTGCTCTCGCCCTGTTTCCTTGATGGAAGCGATGTACTCGCTGCCTTATTGATGGTTCCTGTATATGTGGTGGACATTTGGCAATGCGTCATCAACGCTTCGTCCTTGCTACTCTTGAATTGTCACGGACACTGCACTGACCTTACCCGCTATGGCATTGGGTCATCATTTGGAATCAACGGTGGTTACGAAATACTTTGTTTGCGACGCTCTATTGTCGATGGTAGCTCGAATTGCCACCTCGCTCTGTTAGTTTATGAAGCGATGGCCTTATCGCTGTGGGGCAGCCTTCGTGCACGTGAGTTTGTCGCTTTTGAGATTGTTGTACCTGCACGTCATAGCCAAGGCGGATCAATGGAAGTGGTAGTGCGGTGGATTCTCTCAGAGTGGACTTAATGGACAGTGAGGCGCAATTTACCGTATTACGGTTACTAGCATTGTCAGGAATTCGCCATTAGCTTCGAACTGAGCCCACAGTTCTTTGTTCCCCATCATGGCACCTCTAAGTACGCAACCGAGGCTGCTGTCATATTATAGATTGGGTGCCCTGTCTGAAGAATTATCGCGTTTGTACAATCTAGGACCAACTGAATGCATTCACCGGTCTTACTTGATCGTTCAAGTCGAAACATGGGGTGACGAACATGTGCGAACATGGATGCGGTCGAGAAGGCCGTAATTGAGCTGCCATTGAATGTACATTGCCTGTGGCTAAATGCTATCGTTCTGATTCAATTTCGATGTAGTGAGATTGCTGGTGATTTGTTTAGCCCAGATACTCATACAGAGAATGCAAAGCCCAGCAAGTTCCTAGAAGCAATGAAAGTTGTCCTGAAAGATGGAACCGAGTCTTGTGCTAGTAATGTCATGTTAAGAGCAGGTAGGCGGAAGCCATAGCTGCTCTTGACGCTACTACTGAGGTGAAGTACGGTCAGACTCGAGAGATGAATGAACTTGTCTGGAATCGGCCACGTCTTTCTTATCCAATGGAGATGGATAACGCCGTCGTCGTGGAGAATCAGAGTACTAGAAACTTCCGATCGTACCACAAAGAAAGATTTTAAAACTTTGCAACATAGTGTCCATACATGCGCACAATGTGGATGTGGTTTGTCAGGCTCGTCTTTAATGCAGTATTCCGCAATTATCTGAGCGTTGTGGATAAAATCACCATGCTCGGATGCTGAGGCTCGTGCAGCCTACGAAGATGAGTCGATCGTTTTGGATGAGTGGTTTTTTGCTTAAATGAAAATTGAAGTAAGAGTTGTCGTTCACGCTCGCACGAAAATATATTGTTGAGCAATCGGATGACATTTTCCAATTTTGAAGCATTTATGAAAATTCCTAGAATAGTGAAGATTCGTCAAAGTCAGCGGGCGCCAAGTGGATAATATATCTGTGATTAATGCCCAAGGTACAGAAATTGGTACAAGCATTGATCATTTTCGATTCTTGTCGTCACCGTTGTGAGAATATTCTAAATCAAATTGGATAATAGCTGGACTTTACATTTCAGATAAGACCTACAGTCCTTGGAGGAACAGTCCTTGGAGGAGAAAACGATCTTATTCAGCCAAAGATAAAAACTGCACACGATATTTCAAAACACGTCCCCGAAAAAAATTCTCTCTCGCAAAGAATATATAAAGATAAATTTAACTGAGCACGTTCGCAGGATGTCTTCACGCACGAAACTCATGCACACTAACATCCGACAGAATCGAAAAAAAAACCCGTGCACCGTATTTAGGCAGATGTCCTTCATTCCAACGGCTAACGGTACAATTTGTATAAAACTCTTTCCCATGGTTGTTAAAATCCATCGTACCAGATTGAGCAAGTAGACTTTACAAGAGGCACAATTCTACGACTCTTTTGCAAGATTCTCCACTCGAACATTTTCATGAGGAGCTAACCCTTCCACAGCTTATTGTAACTAATTTGCAAACAAGCATGGAGGTGTTATATAAACGAATGTCACATTGGGGGTTTCAACCTCACACAATTATCTTGTGAACAGACTAAAGGCTACCTCACCCGAAGAATTCTGGACCGTAGAGAAGATAGATTCAGATAAAGATTTGAATGACCAGGAGCAGTCCTTCATCTGACATTCCTTCATCATCTCCGTACATGGTACTTGAAGTCATGATTGGACCTTCAACGATATAATCTCAGAGAAACATATCACATATAAAAGTGTTAAGAAATAGTTCTAAGATTGCAGAGTCTCATTTCGTAGTTTAAAAATCATGTGATTTTTTAATATCTTCAACCTAAGTGGTAAACATTACAAGATATATGCTTCTATTTATAATTATATGTTATTTACAATCAAGTTTATGAAAGAGTACGTGAGACACTTCGATGAAATTTATCCCAAAAAAATAAAATATCATTTTAATTCGTAATTGCAGTATTTTTGGAAGACTGTGCCTTAAATTGATACAGGATTCAAGATAATAATATGTTTATTTCCTTGTCAGAATGTAGCGCATTTTGTTTGACGCTTTACAACATGGCTATTGAGTGAACTGAAAAAACACATTTTAACTGAAAAAGTCAAGGTTAGCGTACAGAGCAAAGTGTGCCACATGACCGAGAGCTTGTAGTACGAAGAGCAAAGAAAAATAACTGAAAAGATGGAAAGAAAATATCAAGCCTTAAATGGATGAAACTCAATGAAGAGCTCGTAGAGGGATGGTGTGTCTTATAACAAAAGAAAATATGTTAGAATTAATGATGTAATACTGAATATAAACTCATACAATCCTTTTTTGTGTATAGAGAGTTTTGAGTGCATTGTTGCCAAGCAAATAAATCACCGATCAAGGACGAAGAGTTCAAATTCAGTTGATAAATTCTTTTCTGTCTCAATTTATAAGTAAGATGAAAAATGATCTGATTCATTCCAATTTGCATTCAAAATCATATATATATACACGTTTCAATACAAAGCTTTCAAATTGAGATAAATTTGATTCACATCCTACTATAGATTTATGCATTGAGTGAAACAAATGATCATATGTAAGTAAGAGAAATTTTACTAATTTCCAATCATATTCATATATCATAAAAAATTTCACAATTTTGTGAACAAGTTTTCAGTATATGATAAAATATGAAGCATCTATAATGTAAATAAATATGTACATAAATAGAATAAGTTTTATAAGGATAGATTTTTTATTAAGTTATATTTATGAAAATAAAGTTTTTAAACCATTTTAAAATACAAATTAAGTCCAAAAAAATTGGCCATGAAAGATTAAAATATTCTCATCAATTGTGTGAGTTGTATATACAAGATTTTATACATCATAGACAATCTTTATATAGTAAAATTCAAAAAGTTTTAAATTTTTTTGAAACCTAAATTGTATCACCTTCATCTGAGTTATAGATGAAATGCATTACTATGCTTCTTATTTTCTTTAAATGATGTTTATTTACATTAAACTATAAATCAATTTCAAATTATGTATTAAATGTATTTAATTATAGTATTTTTCGCAACCTGTATGGAAATAAATATGACATTTCTTATCTAAATTTTTTTCATTAAAAATTATGAATTTTTTTTAAATTTTTTTTGGAATTTTCAATAATTTGATGAAAATTTCAATTATCTATATACAATTTTTTCTAAATAATTCAGTACAGTAATTTTATTTCAAGACTTATTTAATAATATTTCAATACATTAAATTATTTTATGTTTTTTTCTAATAAGATCATTATGTTTGTGATAGTTTTGTTTATATATAAAAGATCTGATTATTTCAAATTTTATATTTTTATGTTTTTATATATATATTTTTGAATATTATATTTTATGAACTTTGAGATTTATTTTTTTCCAAAATTATTTAATATTTATCTACTTTGTTATAAAGTATGTTTACATTTGATGAGATTTTATGCTGTGATTTTTTTAAAATAATAAATTATTATCTTTTAATATTTAATTTTTTTCCAACATAAAACTTTAAAATACATCTTTTCTCAAATAAGAACATTTTTTCAGAAATTAATATAGAATTAAATTTTTTTATTTCATTTTTTCATGTAAATCAAAAAAATAAAAATTTTCTTACAAGTTATCAAATTAATGTATTTTTGTAGGATAATCATATCAATTCATTCAAAGAATACTTATCAAGAAACTCAATTCATGAAATTTTTATTTCAATATGAATATTTTAAAAAATTTATTTTAAATTAAATGGTATTTTTATATTGAAATAGTTAAAAATTAATTATTTTGATTTTATGACTTGTATTTCATTCATTTACCTTTAAGATGAAAATATTTAATCATGCTCTTAAAAAATAGTATAAATTAGTTTAATGATGATATAATTTTTGTTTTTAAATTCCTTCATATCTTACATCTTTTATCTTTGACTTCAACAGTTTTGATATTATAGCAAGTTTACATTTGAAGTCCATTTTTGTTCTACTTTCACAAATATGCACAAAAAAATTTTCTTTTGAAAAACTTTCGGTAGCAATGAGTAACAATGTTTTTTTTTTTGTTGTAAAAAACTACAATTGTTGACAAGCTTACATTTTGAAGAATTTTTAATTAAACAAATATTATGACTTCGCGATCACATCACAAGGATTATGTTTTTTATTCATGTACATTATGAAAATTATCACTTAAAAAGTTGAAAATTTCAAATTTTTCTAAACAATTCATCTTCTTGTAAAACATGTGCAATGAGTTCAACCTTGAACTAAAAGTTTTCGTCTAATCTACTGGTATTGATCCAAGATGGTGTCAAAGAACCTCAAACATGATGATAAATCATGATTTTATTATTTTTTGCAACTTGAAGATCAAATTCTGAAAGCTTCACAAACATATTGATCTCCAGAAGTAGATATAGTTAGTATTTGATTTCAAGTTTTTTGTTGATAAAAATAATAATTTGTGAAAGTTTAAATTTGCAAACTTTATTGTAGAAGAAAAATTAAATTTAAGTTTGTGATATGATTAAATGAGATTACAAGATTTAGATACGTTTCAAATAGTTGTCAGTTTAAAATGAAAACTAGTGATTGAATAAATTATCAAATAGAGTTTGTAGCGCATTATGTCAAACTTGCTACAATTTTATTTCAGATAATTTTTATCTGTTTGTCATTGATATTGATCTTTAATAAATTTCATCAAAGGATTCAAAAATTGATTTTTAAAATACACAAATAACTTTATAAAAGAAAATCTATGCTGTAAAAGATTTAAAAGTCAAAAACAAAAAAATTGTTATAAAATTTTTTGTAAACTAAATTTTATTTATTATCCTTTTTTTGTCATTTATTAATCAAAATAATATTTTATACTCATATCGCAAAAAATAGTGAGAAAATAAAATTATTTCTAAAATAAATTTGAACTCTTTTATAAAATCAAACAAGATACATCACCATGCTTAAAAATAAAAAAACATCAAATTTGATGTTTGTTTGATAAATAGATCTATTATTTGTGTGTGGAAATTTTTGTTATGATACATGATTTAGGCTAAAAAATTTTTAGTCTTATCAAAATCAAAAATCCAATTTTTGTTGAAAGACGATTAAAATATGATATTGATAAATTATAATTTAATGATGATATATTTATGATACAAAAATGAAGGTATTGGATGTGCTTACTAACTAGTTAATAATTTTGTGATAAACTAAAGCCAAAATGATGATGAATTGAATGATTGAAACTTCACAAAAATTATTATATGATTAAAGTACAAAATATACATATACTTATATTTTTTTTAAATTATAAATAAGTGATAAAAGAGAATTGGGATTAATTTTTTTTAAATACTGACTTTTATTTAAAATAATAAATAAAACATACAAATGATTTGTGTTATCTTTTGTTGACTATTCTTATGTTGTATGCAAGATAGATTTTGGTTTGATTTTGATCTATTAAAAGAGATGGAATCTACATGTAGTACCTAAACATTGTCTCAAATTATTGTTGACACTAACATTTTTTGTTTCTTGTAGAATAGTAGGAGGCCAATCATCAACTAGGCTGTGCTCGTACTTGGATTACCTTGTTTGCTATATTGTGCTTTCTTTTTTGAGCAACTGTTTTCTAAATGTTTCATTAACAAATGATATTATAGTAATATTTTGATGTTGCTAACATTGAACTATTTGAACTGCTAAGAGAAATTTGGAGTCAACGATGAAGGTGATATGTTGAAATTGTTAAATTTGAAAAAAGTGTCAAGAGAAATTTCAACTATGATTAGTATTTTACATGGATAGCACTATTCAGTCGGTTGTTATTAGTTCATAGATTTGTGAACTCTAGTCTTTCACTAAGGTTTATCTCAAATGACTTTTTGATAATTCATCATGATTCTAGAATTCAAAAATTTCTCTACGTGCATACGTATCAAACATCACTTCACACAATCTATACGTTCACCACTTAAAGCCAATCACTCATCAACACTTCAAGATGATAGTGTAAGTCAAACTTCTATTGATCAAATAAGTTTTTACGCAATGATTGCCAAACAAAGAGGTTTTTATCTATTTATCTATTTGTCTACTTATGAAATTACTATGTTTAACACATAATAATAATCATCAACTTTTGCAGTTTGCATTGGAATTATTCAAACCTCGGCCCAAAGTTTTTTTCACTAGGGTATCCTAGTATTCATTGAGTTCTTTCATTGGAACACTCTAGTGCCAACTCTTTTGTATGTCATTCAACTCTTCAAATTGTAGAGTTGTATGTCTTACTCAGTCAAACTAATATGAAATTCTATTGGACTGCATCA
Organism: Marchantia polymorpha subsp. ruderalis; assembly: GCA_037833965.1. NCBI lineage: Eukaryota > Viridiplantae > Streptophyta > Marchantiopsida > Marchantiales > Marchantiaceae > Marchantia > Marchantia polymorpha. The sequence goes on along the minus strand of AP031351.1, from coordinate 25,462,836 downwards.
AGAGATGAACAAACATCAAGAACATTTATTACTACAGTGATGATTATGATAACGGCAAGTTATGAACACAAGCAAATTGATTGGATATCTTCACTCAAATTTCAATAAGTTGAAGATCAAGACATAATTAAGTGTTGTCAAGATTAAAATAATCGGAGCATATTCATTAAGAAGCCTATAAAATTTAGAACCATACGACTAGTAGTTCTATTTGTAAATTATCATTAGAAGTAGCAAAGAGTTAACCATGGTTAGCTTGATCATGACTAAGTTTAGCTAGTTATGAATAAATCTAACTATCAAGATTATATTTGATGAAATAAATAGAATAATTCTAGTTATTATAAATGATCATTGATATTTTCTAGCCTATCAAAGTTTAGATTCTAAGAAGAAAATATATTGACTTTAAATTAGTGTAATGGATAAATAGTGTGAGATTGTGTTTGGGATGAAGTCATGTAGATAAATACTTGTCTTTTAGAATCATGATGAACTATAAAAAATCATGTGAAGTAAATTTAAGTGAAAGTTAGCCTAAAGTTTACAAAACAATTGCATCCTACCATGATCTAGGCAAGAAATCTCTGCATAGTTGCGTGCCAAAGCTTGATTACATTGCACGGATCGACATTGTTGGAAAAAAGTAAGAGATGTGTTTCAACCTTCAACACCCCATCCTTTGGCGTTACAGTACGGATGATAATCCAAGCAGACATGAGTGTCAACACTAATAGTTGACACTCATATTATTACACTCTAGCTTGTTTAATCGTCTAACATGCTGCACAATGCAACACATCACTACAAACCAACATATTAACAACTATAAAGAAAATCTCACACACAAACAAGATGGGAAGCCCATCTCCTATCTCCTTTTGCCACATCACTTTGACTTTTTGATAGATCTGTACTCTTCAATTTTTGTAATTCATTTATGTCTACACTCTCACTTTATCCATGATGCACTCTTCACCTTCTCCCTTGCGCTCTCCCCCCCCTCCCTACCTATCTTCTAGTTGTTTTTTCGTTCTTTGTATTTGTTTTTCTTGGATCGATCTTCTCTTTTTTGTTTTTTCTTGTCCTTGTTCCCACCTCTTTGCTGCAACTCATTCGCAACTCATCTTCGAAAAGAAAAGCCACCATATTCGCTGTTCTTCTTGCTATCTAAGAAAGCGATTTAACATTCTACCTCATGTTTCCACCACAAACTTGCTCTTGAATCATACTGCTCTGCAAACTATCGCTTCTGAAATATGCATGTAACCGGCGATGCACCAGTCCTAAAACCTTCACACTATCCTCGTCCTTTGGCGTGCCACTTTTTGTTCGTGTAGTCTTTTTTGATTCTTGGTTCTTGATCTCGCTACAGAAACAAAGAAATCATGAAGTCTTTCTTTGCTGACACGTTACTCCACTCCCACTTATCTACCAAACCGTCACTAAATTGTACTAGCACTATTTGATTTCTTTTTTCTTTTTACTACTACTTAGATTAACAAAGATAATAGCAATTTTATTTAACTATTCAAATCTCTTATACTCCTATAATTCAAAAAAATTTTCCTACCTTGTCCTAAATTCAAACGTGAGCACATAATTGAACTCACAATGTGTCATTGACATAGAGCTTGCATCAAAGTATTATGCCTATTGTGTTTCACGTTTTTTATTTCATTGTGATATATAAACAATCATTTACAACAAAGTTTTAATTGCTTTATTTACTAAAAACTTACAAAAGAAAATAAAATGGTCATCTCTTCTATACTTTAAATCCAATATGGTTATATATGTGACTTGAGGTCATACATATATATATATATATATATATATATATATTCATGAAATAACAAGGATAACAAACATTTAAGATCGAAAGTATAGATTCAAATATAGAAGTAAATCCTAGAGATAAAGACTGTGATGTTTTGAAAATGTAGGAAGAGTGTCCATATGAAGAAAAATTTCCGTGTAAAAATCATAGATGATGATATTCTGTCATAGACTGTAGTTCAAAAATTTGACTCTAAATATGACTTGCTCAACAACAGACTATGATGCAAAAGATATGTCATATGCAATTCACTAAAGGATGTTAGTGATGTATAAATTTTTAATGTTTGCTTGTTCTTATCACATTTTATACATTAGAGAGTTTTGTAGTTAGCTTTTTTAGTATTAAAGGGTTCCTTATGAAGAATGATAAACCTTGTAGTATTGAGGCCACTCAATTTGTTTAGATTCAAATGTAAGATAAAGTATTATGTTCACTGATTCTAGTAAGGTTTATATCTAATATGAAAAAAAATTCATTTGTTTTGGAATGTTAGATTCTGAAAGCCTTGAGTGAAGGAAATGCTTGAGGTCAAAGTAAGTGACATGATTATGTTTGAAAATCATAAGCATTACAATCTATACTTGCTAGAGGTAATTATCATTTGTGATGAAGTTAACTTTTCTAAATGTTGAGTTGAGATGATTCATCTATGACATTCGAGGTTACTACACATGAGTAATAGGTACTTGTCATTCCTTGGAGATATGAACTTGTTACCTAACGTAGATAAAGTTGATTTAAAATTTTGCAATTATTGTGTTATGGTCAAATATCATACACAAACCTTGGATATTTAAACTCATCGCTTTGAGGAGTTACTTGAGTGTCATGATAAATCTTAATTTTGCTCGTTCAAATATTCTTTGGCATTAATTTGTACTTATAAATAGATTTCACTTCTGAAAATGACACTCTCTTTGATATTGAAGCTCATTAACTATTCATTCATTTTTAAAGTCAAATTAAATTTCATGTCTTCTTTCAATCATTAATTACATATTCATTAAAAATGTTGTATATTTACTAAAAATTTTGTATTGAAGTTGACCATCTTTGTATAAAAATACAATCATCTAAAATCAAATTCATATCAAGATGGCGAAGACGTTCATTATATGAATTGCATGAAGAATAGTACAATCCAAATTTTTCAATCATCTTCAATAGTGAAGCAACCACTACAAAGTCAAATTAAAAAATTAAAAAATTATCTTCTATTTTTATTATTTACAAGGTTATTGAATAATTTCTCTAATTTATTCAATAATCTTGTACATAAGCTTTTGAAAATGGACTTGGCTTACAGATATAGAGCAATTCCATACCTCAGCCATTAGATCCATTAACTCTCATCTATCCTGAACACATGCACGCGTCAAATTCCACTAGACTTTCCATTGTCACAATTTCTTGATTCCCTTGTCTTCAATCGAGGCGTTCACCGCAGTTTCAGTATTAAGTGGTTTTTTCCTTCCTCATCTACAACACCATAGCCACAACCATCGAAGACTAGTTAGAACAAAAAGAATTTCAAATGAGACATGAATATTGAAAGTTTCAAAACATCACATTAGATTTTCTTTTGAAATCACATGCGTTAGGTATTCGTTTTGAGTTTAACTAGCGAACAACAAAGTACAAACCTTCCGCGCTAATTTCTCCGATGTCTATTTGCGGAGAATATACGGCTTGATGACATCCCACTTTCAAATAGCTCAGCTATTTGAAAGTGGGATGACAGACAAAAAAGGCTTGACAGACAAATTGGAGGAAAGAGATATATACCTTTCTCAGCAATTCCTTGTGATACCGATAACCCTGCAATTTACATTAGAGAGAGTAGAAACCAAAAGTTAGTGATGGCCGTCGAGCGATCATTCACCCAACCCTCCACAACTTCAGCTCAATAACGTGAAGCTAACAAAACACAGCGTGCTTATCATAGAGCACATTGACACGACCACCGGCGGTCTCCTGTAGTACATCAGTGCGTACTTTACCTACTTCCGGAGAAACCTGTATGTAAAGTCAAACACTCTTCTGTCTGCACTCTCATCGTTTTAAAGGTAGTTGGAAAAAGAATTAACCGGAAGAAAGCTCAAACATCGCTCCAGATTGTAATTGAACTATCATTATACTTGACCTTGGGACTTTCGGCGTCTCTCCGTGTTGACTAGATTCACGTGGTAATCAACCTTGCAATCAGCTCAGAATTCCAGAAAATGAAGAACTAACCAAATGACAACAACTCTGATCTTGGTCAAGACCGAATTGAAAAGTTGGGTCTATTGTCAACTAGGAATAGCAGATGCCATGACCACTTAAGGGTCAGGTTCAGGGAATGTAGAATGACGAGCAATTAATCACATTGGGGCGGCTGGCTTCCTTCTCTTCATCGACCTGAATAGCAGTCAAGCATGTGACCATCCAGCGTATGATCTTGCAAGGTATCTGTGACATACCTTGTCTGTACCATAAAGCCAGTCACAGTACGTGAAGACGGAGGCGAAGTTACTCTGGGTTTTAGCACCGATGTAGTGGTGGTAGTCATGATATTCAGCTCCTCCATACAAAGGAATCAGCTTAGTCAAGGAGAACGGAAAGTCGTAACTGCAATCAGGAAAACCTCGCACATTGAGAAAGAGGCAAGACATTTGTCGCCAACGTTACGCGCCAAAGCCATCCAAACAAACAAGAGAAGTCAAGAGAAGCAAACGTGAACTAAGAGATTGCAGGACATGAACGGCATTATCAGGAGACGTGTTCTGTGAGATGCTTGTCATCCTAAGAGGCTTTGAACCTGGACACACATTCTTCGAGTACATTACAATCACTTGAGAACATACCCGCTGTGTATATCGGTAGCTTCGAGTTGCCGTAAAGCTATCCAAAAGTAGAGAGTGATTACGTGACACGGACAAATAGCTGGACCCAGAAATGTGGGAATGCCAAGTAAGAGCATTTCCGCGACGTGCGCATACGCAAATCCGTAACTCAGTGGAGCAGCAAATTCATGGTGAACACGATGAATGTTGTTATAGCCCCATTCCGAGTGAAGCCATCTGTGAATCCAATAGTTCGTATAATCCTCGACGATGAAGTAGGTGACCAGCTGCAGGATAGCAGTTTGAAGAGAGGGAAGTGGTATGCCCGCACTTAAACCCAACATCTGCTCTCATTGGGACAAAGTCAACATCTGCTCTCAAAATTAGGACCATATTGAACCATTATGACTATCAACTGTTGTATTAATCACAGCAATTACTGGGCGAAGGTTGGAATCCGACATTGACTCTGATGAGATCCTACGAAGATTAAGATGAACCAGCTGTATGAATCTCCACCTCCAAATCTGGGGACTACCGTTAAAACTGGAAGTTGGTAAAATAACGTAAATTTCCCGATCCAATGGAGAGGGAGAGAGGAAGTCCGACCTTGAAGACGGAATACGAAAAGACAACCAATGGCAACATGACGAAGAAAAAAAGCTTCATCGTGTCTTTATAGCATTTGAAGGCTGCCGACTTAGTATTGTGCACGCCCGGTTGAATCCTGTATTTCTCGAAACATTTAATTTCATACACGTCCAAGAAGAATGAAGGGAAAGGAGCCACAGTGAAAATGATCAGAAGGAAGACAAAGTTGACGAGGTACAGATGAAAATCGCTGACATCCGCGGTCCATTCGAACCACTTCAGCTCCATGGGGCCGAGCGAGCGGTTCAGTGCGGCCTCGGCATGGGCTACACTCTCGAACTCGATCATGTTCTTCCCCTTTCTAAAACCCAAAAATGATACGGAATTCTCTTCTTTCCTTTCTTCCTTCCGTCCGTCCCCCCAATTCCCGCCCAATTCAAGTCTGCAAGACCATCCTTCGAGCTCAAACACCCGAAGGCAAGATCGACACATTCCTTTATAGGCGAATTCGCGTCTCTCAGCCCGCAATCCATCCTGTCCTTCGTCCTTCCGCGAATCATGATTTCAATCCCACCGACCTAGCGATAGCTGGGCAAAAGTGACACAATGTGGCCAGGAAGCGCGATGATCTATCACCACGAGCATCTTCTCGGGTCCCGAACCAAATCGCCGCGGCCCTCATGCGCACGGGGTGTCCGTGCTCGCGAGAGGGAATGCAGCGCAAAATGTCGAGCGAGACTCAGAAGTACCATATTGCCACTTCCTTCGATGAGTGCAGCGCGTGACGTGTGGCCTCTGAGGCCGACGATACCGGACGGCCCGATCGACGCCTTTCCATTCTTCACTTCGGTGCCTCCATCCGTCCGTCCGGCCGTCCGTCGGCCATGCTGTCCTTATCGTTATGTATGTACACCTTAATTCACAGAATCAAATAATAAAATAACCATACCTCCTAAGGATCTACGTGAAATCTTCCTTTGAACTGCCACAAAAAAGTCGCCAACAAAAAAAAAAACATTCCACGGTACAGCTTAGCATGTTCTCCGTTACTTATATGAACAAGACCTATGTTATTCACCTCCGAAGAATCTACGTGAAATTGTGTAGAACAATGATTCAAACCTTCAAGTTCAAACCTTGCTTTCCCCTGCTTCGTAGAATGTTTTTTTCGGGCACTTTGTGGCTCTTTCTTTGAAGTGCCACGAAAAGTCGCAAAAAATATATTCTTAGGTACAGCTTTAGCATGATCTCCGTTACTTGTATGAATAAGACCTATGTTATATAGTACATAAGTTTGATCATAAGGACGAGAAACCCCCAAGCAATAGGAACTAGCAAGAGTGCTTCTTACTGTGTTAACAGAAACAATTTTCCAATTGTTTCTGTTAGCTGTGGTTGTGTGCAACTACTGGGATCAGAAAAGAGAGTCTAATGATTAAAAATCACTAGACTCTCTTTTAGACCATGATAGATGATCCATCGCACTTTTGAAACTTTATCTGCCATGGATCATCTATCATGGCAAGACCCTTTTGCCCTTTTGGAAACCATCTCAATAATGTGGTTGATGCAAATAATAATTTCGTCGCAAAAGGAGCATGACGTTGCTTGTGTGCAAGCTTATTGAACGTGAAAGTAGATCACATCTTTAATGATATGACGTGTGAGGCGCTGCAACATTGAAAATGCTATTCACTCCCTTTTAGCTTACTAAGTGGCTCTGCTAAACATAACCTCAAAGTTCCAATATGTTCACTGTTGATTATTCTTCCATTCGAATTTATTAGAAAAGTAAATTTTTGTGCTACTTCAAATGATGTCATGCAGAATAAAACATAGAATGTTAATATTATGTAGATTCGGAAGAATTACAACGTAATTTTTACAACGCGATATTACACCGTTAGATTATAGCTGAAATCGCTTTGTATTCCTCAATAGTATGTTTACTTGCGAATAATATAATCAAGAGCATGTAAATACTTCATATTTATCTTCATATATATAAAAGAAAGATAATTATTAATAAAGATAATTATTGAACTAATTCATTTAATAAATAATGCTATATATAATGAAGCATTTATGTTAGTAGATGCAAGATTCATTGCTCATATTCTTTCTTTCAATCATTTTAATTTTTTAAAATTTAGTAATTTGACATCTATATGAGTTATTTATTTAGTTGATCTAAATCTAATTTAATTTCTTCTAATCAAAGACATGTCAATTTATTTGAAAATAAAAAATTCTATTTATTTTACATTATGACGCAATCATCTATGGCAATTTTGTACTGAATGATATAATTTTGTTCTTTTATAAATATTGACTATGTATTTAAAATTATATAGTTCTCAATTGTTTTACATTTTCATCAAATAAATAAAAAGATTTCCTAGATCCTTTTCTGGCTTGAATTTTGATTTCACATTATTCAGATTAATTAGAAATAATTGTACATAGGGTTCTATTTCAAATATTTTTTTGAAATATTTTGGGTGGATCATGTATGTATCGAATTATAGTGCATGTTGAACAAAAATTCTTACTTTCAACACTACACATGAATTCATATTCCAATTATTGAAGTCTTATAATGTAAAATAGAATTTTATAGATATATAAATAAAACGTGGTCTATATTCACATTGCATCCATCAAAGATTTTCAGAGGAAAAATCTGAAATTAATCTATAATTAACGAGTCAATCTGGCAAGATGTGAAATCATCAACATATTTCAATTTCGTCATTTTTCCAAATCTTACCAAATTTATTTGACATGTTAAAATTTGACACAATAACTCGATTAGGATATAATAAATTGGAGGTATTGTCTTACCATCAAGTTTTAACTAACAAAGGTAACATGAAAGGATCAAAGTATGATTCTTTGCTAGTCTTACTTCAAATATCAACGCAAACTCATGTGCTGTTTTAATTTAAAAGTTAGATTATCCGCCATCCGTTAGATTATCCGCCATAATAAGAACGATTATGTGGGCGTTTACACCTCTTCTTGGCTTATCTAGATTTAGGATTATGCCAGTTCTGAGAATGATAGAACAACGAAGTCCTGTTGGAGAATGACCACCAACGATTGATGCAAGCTCAAGCTTTCAAGTAGAAGAGGAAGAAAAGCAGTAATCTGTCCTGAAGGATTCTGGTGCGGAGTGCATGACTTCGATTTGTCACTCAGTCAGCACAACATCCAGGAGATTTTTTCATTTCTCTATCTGACACCTCAAGCAAGAGTCAAGGCTGTAATGGCGATCCACATCAAGTCATCGTGTGTTGGACTTCGAATTGAAGTGCAACACACGATGATCCTCATCCTTGTGCTTGGCTTTGGATGCGATCCCGTAAATAACTAACCGGCCGTGACAGTGTTGGAAGTAAAGGATCAGCAGCTAGCAAGAGTGATCCCTACAAGCTAATAGGTCTGAATCACCTCCGACAGGGGAGATCAAGCTGATCACTCGCAGGCACAATCCCTTGTACACTAGGAATCCAACACTGGTACACAATCCCTTTCGATTCATTTCTCTTATTTGCTCCCTTCTAGTAATCTTACTGGTAGAGTTCTTTTTGAGATTGGATCGATGTCTCCGCATCCCATTGAACTCTAGATGTGTGATTTTAAAAAGCTTCTTACAATCTCGTACATTCGGTGCTGCGTTCTGACAGCGTTTCAAGCTGAGGTTTCGTCGAGCAGGTTTGGACAAATTCCTGTCGTTATCATTGACAGACACTGGTTTGAAATTCAACCGTAGATATTCAGGTGTACCAATTTCTCCTCCGTCCAAATCAGACACATGAAGCGAGAGTGTATCGTTCACGATACTCTCAAGCTTCAGATGATTCACGAATTTTTTTCTCGTGAGTCATCTGAAGCTTCTGCCGACGAGCTTTCTGCCACAAAGCAATTACAAACGCCCAGGCGCATGAGCTCTGACCTTGACGACCAACGTTCTCAACGGTCACCTTCACCATTCACATGCGAAGGGTAAAGGTGATATCTGACCTTGTCCGATGGAGGCCTACGACGAATCGTTCTACAGGTAATGATTTTTTAATGATGTATAAATGTTAAAGAGCATTTTGTGAAAAAAATTACAGTTTACAGCTCATGATCATAGATTCTAGATCTTGTTCGTTGTTTTTTACAAACCTTGAAAGTCATATGTAAAGTAAATAAATAAACAGGATTATGTGGCGGAATTCAAATGTACGATTTTCAGAGTGTCGATGCAAAATCTTTCACATGGAGTTCACAATGGTTTCATCACCTCTCTGGAATGAGAAATTTTTCTTGCGTTGAGATATGTTCAACCTTGACATTAACTTGTAGAGAACAATTTGGTAGATAAATTGCCTAAGGTTCTAACTCCTAACCATTCATACTTCAGTATCATTTTCTTGTCTAGCATGTGTGAAATGTATAATAAGGAGCAGATGTTTCTGAGAAAATTGTTCGTGAAGAGGACAAGCTTAAGTTCCGTGAGGTTTGGAGGGTAAGGTTGTTTTCTAGCTCACGTCGACTTCAGTACACTTCGGTCAAAGAGGTCAGTGTCCACCTGACATTAACTGATACACTCACATCGACTTTAGACCTTGCCGGAAGCAAGTTCAATATTGACCCAATTACACTGTCAGGTGCATGCGCTCAATGACACAAAATTCTTGGACTTGCTGAAAGCATTACTGAGTTTGAGCGATGAACTTCGCAATTTTGTGAGTCCCTTACGAGATCTTGATCTTTGAAGAGATGAAGACAGCCAAGTATGTTCCGCTAAATGAAGCCAAAACCTACCATAACTCCCATGGCAGGAGCAGTTGATTCCTTGGGACTGTAATCTCTTCATTAGTTATTCTTGTGTTCTAACCAAGTAAAGTGGCACCTTACCAATCCAGGACAGATAATGTACAAAAGGTCATTGAGCTCCTCAAAAGACACTCGGGTTGAATTCTATGACTGGGCCCATGTTACATAAATGAAACTGTGTGATTGCATGTGATCGCACTTATCTGAGATCCAGGCTTTATGCCCTCCGACATAGGGTATCTGGACACACTTTCTTTCAGGAGGTTGCAGAGGTTTAGAAAAAAGTGTTGTGATAGGCTAGACGTTTGCCAGGCCACTAATACTTGGAAGTTTGATGCCCGAATTACAGACAGTTTTACGTCGATCGACAATGTCTGTCGTCGATCTTCTCGATTCATTCCACGGCAGGCCAAGGTGTTTGGCAATGATTCACAGTGCAGGAAACTGGTCCAGCTGTCAGTCGGTCCCACGAAGTCCTGCGGGCGGGTTTCACTTTGGCTTGAGCTGAATAAAGTGCATCCGATCCATTCTATCGAGAGTCAATCAGGTTCCAGCTCAAAAGTACGAGCCCATTCTCACTCAATCAATTCCAGGACAGGACGGCGATGGAGTCCAGGTAAGGCGATGGAAGGCGATGGGCTAGCAGGCCCAGTACGAGGCGAGGTAAGGCGAGGCGGCGATGGGAGGTTTGCCTTTCCACCCCAAAACGAGACAGCACCTGACTTCGGCCCGACTGTGACCGTCGCAGGCGTAGAGGCCGAGCCAGGCAGGAGCGTCGCGGAGGAACTTCAAGGGACGCGCTTGGTGGCCCGCTCGGCTCGTGCGCCGGCGCCACTCATCGATCGCCTCGAGCCTTTCGACGCGGGCGGGGCCTTCGCACGACACGATGTTCTCGATCTCTTGGGCGAAGGTGGAACTGCTCGACCTTCAGTCGCCGGTGGCTGGATCGCGGCTTGACGGCGTCCGACGAGTCGAAGATGGCCGAGTGGTATTGCAGAGCCTCCGTGAACCGGCCCAGGACGTTAGGCGCGACTCTCGTTCACGACGCAAGGCAGCTGCAGCACGCTGTTCATGGACAGAGCCTCGCCGTCGCGAAGCTCCACCTGCCAGCGTCGCGGGTTTTCCTGCGACTCCGTCACTACGCGGAACCCGAACGGCACGCCGTGCTGCGCGGCGCAGCAGCCATTTCCCGACCTACCTCGTCTAGCAGGCGGCTATCAGCGGCCGGACGCAATGCGCAGCGAGTTCGGACGGCCGCATGGTCTCGTCGACATGAGCGTCGTATGAGCGACGGCCACTCAAGCCGGTGGCTCATGCTGAGGTCGACGACGTGCAGAGCGGCCTCGCCGTCGAAGACTTCGAGAATGGCGCAGTTGGCAGCGTAGTGACCGAACGCCACGTCAGCAGCGGCCGTGTACATCAACCACGTATCGACATACCTTCGTCGGCGGCGAGGCGAGGCGGCAGGCCCTCGACGAAGCACGACGTCACACGCTGCATGGAGTCGGCGTAGAGAGACGCCAGGTCTCGCCGCAGTGAAACGCAGTGACCGGCGACGGACTCGAATGACGGCGACGGCCACGAAGAGCTCGACAACGTGGCTGCCGAGGTCGTGTCTACGAGGGGGATATGGTTCCTGTGATTCTTCACTCGATCCGAGGAATTTTCCCGCGGGCTGTATGATTTGGAAACTGCAGCAGCCTCACGGGAGTAGAATCCGAGTGCAATTTCCCAACGAGCGTTCTCTGGCTGCTGCTGCTGCTCAATCACCACTGCCCTTCGGAGGACGATCATCGCAGGAAGAGGCTGCATCTACCGAAGAGGGGAATAGATCTTTTATGTCCATGATTGCAGTCGATGACTCGTGATCGAGCCTTCATCTGATCCGTAAATCCAAGACTCCATCCGGAGCAATTCCTGAATTCCGGATGCACTCTGAAACCCCCTCGAGTCAAACTCTGTGCATACTGGCTTCTTTTCCATAACATGGCCTCGGTCTCGCCTGTGGACGCCAGACATGCGCTTTGCTTGCAATTGACTCTGCTCTCAGCTCCCTCGCCCGCTGCGCCGCAGCAGCTGCTGCTGATGTCGATGGTCAGGTAAAACGAGCCGCCGCGGCTGTGCATGCTGCTGCAGCCGTCTGCTCGGGCCGGACATGCTGTCGGAGAGGAGGAGATATCCACGCTCTCAGATATAGCAGATTCGAATTCATTTAGATCGAGAACCGCAGGCTGCTGGTGGGACTTGCTGAAGCAGCAGTCACTGGTTGAAGTAAATGATGGAAGCAGGTTTTCGTGAGCCATGACTGTCGAGCTTGGCAATTGACTCTCTCGCGAGACAGGCCGATCTTCATGTTCAATCATAGTCGGGCCTTGTCAACTTGGACCTCATGCCATTCATTATCAGGCTCAGTGGACGGGCACCTGTCGAGGCCCCTACATTGACAAGACTTCTTTGGAAGTTCAGTGAGTTTACGCATGTCCGTCGGGGTGACGGGGGGTGGGGAGTTTACGCATGGGGTTCGTTCGCTTTGAAGAATGCAGAAGAAGGAGACGACCTGGATTCGGCATAAATGTGACCTCGAAGAAGTTGAGCAATGTTGATGTAAAAATATCCATGTGCGTGATCATCTGGAGAATCACGACGTGGAATTTCATGATGAAGCCTCGAGAGGGTTGGCCTCGACTAATGGCATCAGATGCAAGCAAGGGTATGGAATGAAACTTGGAAAATGCTCGCAATTTCGAAGAGTGGCCTCGAAGTGGCTGAAGAATCTCGGGTCCTGAGTCCCATGTCCCTCGTTCATTCTTGCCGGAGTGTTATTCACACTAGCTCTGCTGATCACTGCTTGACAGTAAACCGGACGAAACTGCTTAACAAGGTCCTCGCTGATGAAAGTAAATCTCGAGTTTTGAGAGAAGCAATTTTCTCCGTCATTATCAGAGGCCTTGGTGTGTCTGTCTTTACCTCTTGAGCTTGCGTGGGCATGGGGCGGACGGCTTTTCTCCTTCTGCTTCCGGTACAAACGTCAATGTTGTAGGCTGGTTATCGAGTAGGATAGGTAGGCCCTCTCAAGCTTTCCCCCCCACCACCTAAGAATCGTAGGTGCGAGTTTCGTGGAATTGCTGCGCCGAACCATATATATACAGAAACAAAAAAAAATTGACTCTTTATACTAAACCCTCATTGTTCAACATTAGTGTTCCATTGCACCCATATTCACAGAATTACATCTCCCATAGAGATTTTAATATAACATATTATGCAAATAACTTATATTTTTTATATGCATAATTTGTGATATACTTGTAAATAATTTTTGTTTCAAGGGGATTTTGTAGATGGTAAAATCATCATCACGAATATATAATTTTAGATAACATTTTGAAATAGAATAATCAATACTCAAAATAACTTAAATAAAAAATTTTAAACTGTTGATTTGTTATAGTCATGATTTGAAATATATTTTATAAATAGTGAATTCACTTTTTAAATCAAATTATAATCATACATAATAACTAATAACTTTATATCTCAATCAGGTCTTGTGCACTGCAATCGTTTTGTTGAGTATTTTACCAATATGCTATCAATTCTTTTAGTGAATACATTTACCTTGGGATGATACAAAGTAGTATTGCGATGCTTGGTCCGATACAAGGTGGTCAGTTCTTCCACCATCTGATTCAAAAAATGTTTTCCCCTATCACTCACAAGTTCTAAATGATTTTTCTTCCGAACCTTGCAAAAAACTATCTTGAATAGACAGGTTCTTGTATTCTTGAATCACTTCCCTAGTTTCTTGTAGCTTCCACAGTAAGGTAGACAAATAAATGTCCTTGACTTCTAGTCTGGGTCATGCTTCTATAATAGCATGAGGTTATATCTTTTCCTTGGGTTAGAAATTTCCATCAAACCAAAGATCTAACTTGTATATCTTTGGTAAAATTGTTCCCCAGCAGCGGCGCTAAAAAAAACTGGTCCACACTATGTCAAGAACTTGTTTTAAAGTATCAACACCAATAACACTCTATCTGATGGTAACTACTTCCTCGCGCAACCGGATTCATTAGAAGTGTACTCTTGAGGAAAAAAAATACTGAAAACATGTTATACTAGAACTTACATGTGATATATTTAATTCCGTTACCGGAAGTTCTACTCAAGAAATGCCAGTTTTACTTTTACCTTCACTCCTTTCAACTCTTAATGGGGTCACATCTTGTTGTTACCAAAGTGTGTCATGTGTATGCTACCTTCCACCTAGTGCTACTTACCAATTCATGCACCAAGTACCACTCTCAAGTCTTGCAGATACACTATAAGTAAAGTCTGTCATGTAGTTTTTGGTATTGCGTCGAGCCTATGGTTTCAGGTCGGAGACGGCTTGAAGAACGTTAGTTCTTCGAGTCGAGCCTAGCGCGTTGGGGTAGTGCCCGTGAGCTTCAAACCTTGAGTCTCCGAGTGTGGAGTGGGTTGGGCTTGACTATGTTTGTGACGGTGACAGTTTTGCCAGTAGGGTAAACGACGGACGGAAATTCTAGTGGGGAATCTCCCGTTTATTTCACTCGAAGAACTGCTTGGATTGTGACATTTGAGTGTGTACTCTCTCGCGCCTTATATGTGTGTATGTGTGCGTATGTGTATGTGAGTAGCATGTCAGCGATGTAGGATGTATGACGATACGTATTCGCACAACAAGTCCGAGATTGTACAAAAATACTCTATAGAAGTTGATCCCTAGATTACTACATCCCAGCACACGAGGAAAGAACCACAAACTTACTTCTCATCTACAATGAAGGAAAAAATGGGACACTACCTCTCAGCTCTAAGCACACAATCTCCCGAGGCCACTTCGCCTCTAAACTCTGAAACACAAATCTATAGAGCATACTAAATAGCCGATATACTCTGAAAGTCCAAGGCAAAAGCGCCCCTTACCACTCTTTAAGGATCGAAGAGGATTTTCACCAAAAATAGTTACCTGATACTCCCCAACATTCCATGTACACTTGTAATAGCGACTTGACTCATCGCTTGATCCTTGGTGATGTTCAACAATCATACACTCACATCTTTAACGAGTATAGAATTTGAAACAACATTCTGGAAAAGATTTATCAATGATAAATTGATCACTAGATAACTTGGATAAAAAATATAATCTACTTGTATGCTTTTGGATTATTAAATAATACTTTTCAGATTCCAAATAAAAATTCCCATGTAGACATCTATCCAACTTTTTGTATAGATTATAAATATATATCACGATCAAATTTTAATGTAATCTAAAAAAAATATGTCTTTGAGATTTTATTGTTATATATTATAAATTTTAAATTGATATTGCAATTGTAAATCATAAATAAGATTAATTGAGTTTTTTTTTAATTTTTTATAATCTGAATTTCTTGATATATATGTTGTAATTGGACATTTTTTATTTCATATATATATTAATTTAAATTTTACATTGTATTACAAAAATCATTGTAATGATAAAGGTGAAAGGTGTCACAAAATTATTTTTGAAAATAAAGATTATTGGTGTTATAAGTCTGCATATGCACCACAAATCACAGAGAACTCAGACGTAATATAGAGTAATTATTCAGATAAAGTTAAATTATTATATAAATATTTGATATCTATTTAAACCAGAAAATTCAAATACAAATTTCAAATAATACCTTCAATAATATAATTTTGAATTCATGGTTCATGAGGAACTAAAGATGATAGGATTCATCTAAAAGATCTGCATAATGCCAAAGCAAAGATGACAACAACAACGTATATGTTTCATAAAAACAATTAATAATGTTTACAGATTTAGATTAATACACATCCTTACTTTGTGCATCTACATCAACCATATAAATAAACATTTTTATTTCAAAATTTTATGTTGATTTTTTAATGTAAATGATAGTTGGGATTGATAATTTATTATTTTCAAGATAAAAATCTTGCGTTAAATAGCAAATTTTCAACAAACAAATATGATGTAAGTTTTGATTTAATTGTATCTGAAATTGTTGTTTTTTAAATGACACTATGTAGTTAAAAATAATTTATTTACTATGGTTGTTAATATATTTATGTATGTTTTACATTTATTTTTATTTTGCTAATAATCAACAATATCTTATGTTCTTTTATTATGCAATTTCTAATTTTCACTCTAATTATATTTGATAGTCAACAAATGTGATTGTACATTACTTAAAAAACTTTCAACAAAAGAAAATAATAGATGTGATAATGAATTTTTTGCAAAAATTTTAAACTGTAACATTGAATAATAAGTCTAATCAACAACCAAATTGTTTTATGATTCATTGTACTATTCAAAAATTGCATTGAAATACGTATTTTCAAAAATTCTAATCATTTTTGTACATTTCATATTCAAAAATAATTTTAAGATCATGTACATTTTAAATATTAATTTTATGTGCAGATATATATATATATATAATATCAATATATATACCCTACATTGATTATTGTTACTCTTAGAAAACTATATAGATTTTTTTTATTATTATTTACATATTGAAATCTAAAACACGTTTTTTATGTTTGCAGAACATGGAAGTAAAATTTGATACAATAAGAAAAAACCCAAACATTTATATTGGAAATTTTTTTTGCCTCAACAATAACAAAATCCTTGAGTGAATAACAAAATCACAATCAGATCCCACTAGCCTTTCACATTCACAACTCAATCGAGTCCAACCCACTCACTTGTTGGAAAATCCGGGTTGAGGCTTATGAGACACCAAGTTATTCAACTTAAAATCTCTTGAGTAAGGCTCAATTCAAAAAATTGAACGTTTTCCAAGTTTCTCTGACTATATATTCTCGGACTAGAGTGATCTTGTAAGCATTAAACTCCCCACCCTTTGGCGTTTTAGTCCAGGTGGGGCGTCTAAGCAAACAAGGCTAATAACGAACATTTTTAAACTCCACTTCACACACGACATCAATCGATTCAATCTCTATAACACCGCGTCGATGCTTCACAGAACTCTTCACTCCTGAAGATTTCAGGCAACCTGAACATTCATGATACTCGTCACGACTCTTGCCTTCAATCCAACCTTGAACTTCATTGTAGAACCGTCTGCATACTTTTCATCCCTCTCCCACTAAGAAGGTACTTAAACATTCCAAACAAACTCGTAAACCATCTACTGTCGCCACTATCCCTCGGCTCTCAGATCTTCACTGTTCTCTTTTCGACACTCCGTGAGAGGAACAAACAAACTAAACAAGACGAGGACCTCACCACTGACGCACCCGGCTATATCCCGCCAACACCCCTGGCCACCAACTTGTCAAGCCAACCCTAACCTGATTTGCAAAATCCGCAAAATTTGAAATGAAGCCCAGCGCTTGACACCACGATCCACATCCATATCCACAACCAATGCCATTGTATTCCAAGCCCAATTGGTATTTTCAACGCAAGACCTTATCTTCTATCATTCCTAAGGCCATCGCCATTTTCACCAACTTCTATATCATCCCTCTCATCCCGACTAATTTCCCTCCACCCAGTTCCCACTTCTGTCCAACCCCCGCCAGCACGCCACCTATACTCTCCTCGCAGTTGGTTTTTGACTTCGCCACCGAACTCAAGAATTGTTCTTCTACGTAACCGTCTCCGTCACTTAGTCGTCTTAACATACATGACGTATAAAGTATCTAAACTCTTACTAACAGTATCTAATTATTATTATTTTCTCTTTGAATTTTCTACTCTCTTCTACTCTCCATATCTAATACTAAGTCAAAAGGTGAGCACACAATTCAGCTCACAGATCCCTTATCCTAAATTGACATTATATATAGACAACACGTGTGAACATGACACATCTAATCATGAAAAAGATGATTCAAAAAATGATAGATGGTTTAGCTCGTCGTTTGAACAAATTATAGAACATGTTTTTTTGAAACATATTCACTTTTTTTCTTTATAATATTTGTAGAAAGTTAATGAGATTGATAGTCAATTGGAGAAAAAAGATTTAACATACTTCAATGTATGAGCAGCAAAAATGAAATGAAACACGTTCAAATAAAAATTTGTATGATTTTGCATTTGTATTCATTAATTTTTCTTTTGATATATAATTCACTATGATTATAAATTAAAAAAACTTAATCATAAAAGATAATATGTTCTTTATGTCTTTATGTTCTTTAGACGTTTCCAAAGCCAAACTTTGCTGAGCTAATATGTCCAAAATCAATAACTAAATACATCATTTGAGATTATCTATTCTATGATATTTTCATGTGATTGTTCGTGTATAGTCAAACAAAAAATGTATAAATATCAATTGAATGCTTTGATATGAAAATGACACTAATGAGTATATATTATTCAACACCATGAAGCATGAAAAAAGCATTTAGAATATGAAATGTTGATATATAGGTAAGGATGTAGAGTTGTTAAAACATAAATTTTACTTGTTAGTGAGGTAAGGTGCAACACTGCAAGCGGAAGAAAATTGTGAAGATTTAGATATGAAACAATATGAACGGGATTCCATGTTAGAATTAAAATTTAGTGAGAAAAATATTTGTGTTGATAAATCAAGAGAAGCTTGAATGCAAATAGGATAAATGTCATTGAGGAGTTATAGCATAACGCAGAACATACCAACTATAATAAACAGATACTTGCATGGCTTTAAAATTCATGAGCAGTATCAACTAGCAACAAAAAAGTATACAAAAATAACAACTCACATGTTTATCAGACCAAGTAAATTTATATTAAATAGAAGTTAGGGATTGTTGACAAATATCATGGTGCAAAAAGAAGAAAAATATTCTGAAAAATTATTTGAAAAAAAAATGTGGTCGAATACATCCGAAATATTCTTTGATAAAGGATTTTAACATGCATTGTATTAGATTGTTCATGGTATAATCAAATCTATATTAGAATTTACTTTGAGATTGTTTCATTTTTTTATAACTATGATCACAACATTTAAAAATTGCAACTTTTATGTTATTGTTTGTGAAAATTTATGGTATTTGGAATTGACTCTCCAAGATATAATCGGTAATAATTATAATTATCCAAATATAATCAATGATAGTGAAACTCTACGAGATGTTATTAGTGACAATAATATTGTTTTCTATGTTATCTCAGAAGTTTGTTGGAAAAAAAACCACAATTTGGAAATAGTTGTTCAAAGATAACACTCTACTGTATGAAAAACGCAAGGATAGAAAATCATAAATTGAATTGAATAGTCTCTTTGCTTGCTACTTGATTTTTCAAGCCAAAAAATCTAAATAGAGAGTTTTGTGTTAACACAAATATGATTATTCTATTGAAATTGAAAGAAATAGAGAGAAGATTGCTCTCACAAGTGTAGCACACAAAGTAGTACAAACAATTTATTGAGTGAGATATGAGCTTCTTCCAAAGCCATTTTTTACAATACTTGGTTTCACATCTCTAATTGACTCTCAAGGTACATTTTAAATCACTTGCTAGGCACTTTAAGACATGTGGCACTCATGGCCTCCCCTAAGAATTAGCCACCATCCACTTGAACTTCAAACCTTATTATTGACTTGGCTTAGTCAATGCAAGAGAGCTGTTCCTTATCTCTTCACCTACTCATGCCACATGTTCACCATGTGGTAAATCAACTCTTTTCCTTTTATTCTCTTTTAACTTCCTACTCTAATTCAACTTCATTGTAAATACTATTTACAATGCTTTAACTACAAGCTAACTAGACTCCAACATAATCTTAAAAAATGATACAGAATAATGAATTGATCAATAATTAGATTTCTAAATATTTGATCATCACAATGATGGAGAGTTATTCTTTCATTTAAAAATAAGGACTAATTTTATTTACTTCATCAATAATTTGCACTTTATCATTCATCACTTTCTAACAAAAATCAATTTTGTACTTTTTCTCTGAATAGCTAAAATCTGAGCATTTAAGTAAGTTTCATTCTTATAATTTTTTACTCTACCAAATTAACTCAATTTTCACTTCTGATTTTTAAAGAGCAATACAATAATGGAAGAAGAACCTTATAGAGATAAGTTTTATTCATATTATATTTTTGCCAACAATCAATCACACCCTGGTTTTCAACTATCAGCAATCAAATGTTTTCTATACATTAAACTGTGAGTTTGGATTTTGCTAAAAGTTGTACGAAGTAAGTCTCAGTGGTTGGCACAAGTGGCTTACATCTTTTTTTTTGCTAGTGTTTCCCTGTTGTTGGGGATGGGTCCTTGCCAAATTTTACTGAGTATATTATATGACTCTTTGGGGTTGGACTGTTTGGCATTCTAAGTCCACTCTTTTTTATTAGCCTGGCATTGGATGTCCTGATATCGTAAGAATTGTTCTGCCATACATAAGCTACGTTCTTTTTTCCTTTGTTTTGATGGTTTCAGCCCTTTGTGTTGAACAAGGAGCATTAACTGACGGTAAGTGACAATGATAAGTTGTTGGGAAAGAACGATGTCAGAATTGATACCGCAATGAAAGTAAAAGAGAACGTCAGCCGTCATGCTACAAAAGTTGCACTTCCGGCCAATGAGAAGAATGACGAGAAGTCTCTTCTGTTGGAAAAAAAGTACACTAGAAGTACTTTGGCAAGGAATGAATCCGACATTTTATCGGAGGAGTTGATAACTCCTCCGATAAAGCGAGAAAGCAAAGTTTTTAATCTGGAGTTCAAAAACTTTACTTCCTTGGCTGCTTTGCAATCGCCTTGCTGCATGACTGATCTTTGTATATTAACTCTTTGATTGGTTTTCATTTGGGTGCATTTTCTAAACAATTGCTTAGCTTATTTTTTTTCTATCTCTTGAAGTTTGTACCTTTGAATTTTATAAAATTTCTCCATCTTGGCATATATTACTGCCATCAGGAACTCGTCAATGGCAATGGTATGTCGCGAATTCTAAGCCACAGTTTGGTATTTTTCTTAACCAGCTGGTTGAACAGTTTGAAGTGGTTGCAATGAAATAATGTCTCACTTGGTTTTCTTCCCCCTTTTGCAGTTGTGCTTGTTCATGGCCTCGTCTTATGGAGCTCAAGCTATTTTTCTATCACCTTTCTATGTTTGGCCCGTTCCAAAAAATTGCTCAGTTAGGGTGGAGCTGGTGTTTGATATATCTGGCTATCGGGTTGGCAACATTACCAAACATAAACACGACGGAATGACACTTCTTTCGTACAAATCCCGAATAGAAGTGGAAGCGCGTGAGAACGGTCAAAGAAGAACTGCCAAAAGTTTTCTTCTCAAACACCTAGAAGACAAGAGGAGGGGTCCCTGATATAATTGCAATATAAAGTAGAGAGAGAGAGAGAGCCGGAAACGATTTTCTCCATCATCTTTCTCAAGCTTTAACTTAGAAAGTCTCTCTCGAGGTGGCAACTTGACGCTGAGTGATTGGTCCTTCAGTCTCAAGCAAGAGGTGTCCAAGTATATTCACATACACTCCTCACATAGCGCCTAAATCTCCTGGACAGCAGAAAGGCGCAATACATGGTAATTGGTACTTGAAGATAAGGCCTACAATTGATCATCAATGTATAAACACATGCATAGCAGTGTAGTACCGAGAGACTACAGCGCATCTATTAGAAATAAACTGCCAGATGAAATGGAGCTTTCAAGAGTAGTCCCTTGTATCCCTCTACTGCTAGACCACTGCAATTTTAAGTATTATCTCTATTTCACCTGATTTTGATCTTGAGATAGTAATGGACATTAATTTCCTCGGAATAGGTATATTCGAGCTCAAACAAAGAGGTTGTGCCTAACTCCAAATTTGAGACATCAACTCTTCTTTCTTAGTAATACATAGGGCATAAGTGAGAACGAAACTAGTGAGGACGTTCTAAAGCCAGTCATTTATTCTGTTGTGAGACCTTGATAGAAAGTAAAATGTATATACTTATTTCCTTTATGGTTACCACTGAGACTCATGTAGTTTAGGGTTTCCAATATGTATGTTTTGTCTCAAATTTGAATCTGAAAATTGTGTATACTGATTCTTCGTAAGGAAGATAATCAGGTTATACGCCTGTTACACAGTTGAAATGTTACGGTGATGGAAACAATTTCACTACTTTCAAGTTAGAGCTTATTTCAAGGTTCAGACTGTTCCGATGACCTAATCAACAATTCTCAATTTATCTGAGTTAGATTGTGAACAAGATCTGGCAAATGCAAGGTAATCCACATGACTCATTGTAGTGAGAGACATAACATCTGGAAGTGATCCATATACTTCACATCTATGCACTTAACATCAAAACATTATTAGTAGGTAAAGCTCGAAAATAAATATTATGGTAGAGAATGAAGATCGGAAACTTATCTAATATGATTTTTTCAAATTACTCAAAACGTATCAACTGAGCTCACCTTGCCTTCACAAACACGTGTCGAACCAAAGCACAGATAATCACCATCGACAACATTCTTTGTAGATCACGATGGTTGCAGACGATAAAACTCACTAAATTTTGAAATGTTGGGTAAGGACAGGACTGCGTGTCGTGAAGCATGCAATGGTAGTGTCAAAACGGCTTCATTTCCAAGTACCGCATGATAGGTCATCTCCAGACCATATCTGCTTATGGTGTCTAAATTGATGAACTCGCCGAATTTTCATCGCACTATTTCTTTCTCAACCGAGTCGGTTGTGAGGTTTTCTTCTGACAATATAAGTCCTTCTTCAGCCCAATCACTTTGTATCTTTCTATCCAAAAGTCGCAAAAGTTCCGCCAGACCTGTTTTTGTTCGTACGGAGGTACTCACACAAGAGACACCTTCACGAGCCCATTCTAAATCCAGCAGCTCAGCTCCGTCACTTAAGGTTTCAATATCAGTATGTTCCATCTTCAGTGGATGAGTAACGAGGCTGTCTTCCGCCATATCCAACCCATCCGCTTCAGTAGACAAAACTTCACTGAGGGTATTTTTCACTGCTCCTTCGGGAAGGTCCTCTGATTGAGTAATCTCGAACTCCTTTCCTGATAAATCGCTCTGCAAGCAAACTCCGATTAGAAAGTTCCTGTCCTTCTACTTCAAACATCATAATAACCATTCAAGTTATAGGGAGAGATGAATACTCCTAAACAAAAGTATTTACCAGCTTCGATTGTTGTACCTTATCTTACTATTGTACTAATCAATCCCCCAAATGAGAAGGTCAGGAAGGAAGAATAAGATGTTGCACATACTGTATTTATGCCACGGGGTTTCATCTCCTAGGGTTCGTACCTTATTCCAGACTTCGATCATGCAATTTTCCATTTTATGTCTCGACACTCCTATCTGTTGAAGGACCTCCAACACTGTCTCTCGTTGCTCACTAGCGTTTGCGGCACTGCTATCAATTACATGCTGTACACATGTGTAAGAACAACAAGACACGTCAGTTAGAAGGCTTGCCAAATGAAGGCTTGAAGTCTCCAGCAGCTAAGAAATCTTGACACCACAGAGACAACATTCGGGCTTTGTACATAACTTGATAACAACGACCTTCAACAAGGAGAACTGACCAGAAGATAATCTGCTTCAACCACCTCATTTAGAGTTGCCTGGAATGCTTCCACTAGCTGCGTTCATGACATCACAAGGCTTAGTTCTTTCAGATATGCCGCAAAGTAGCACACTCAAATTGAAGAATATCAATCCAGCAATCTGCTAGATCACTAGAATAAGAAGTACAAGTACCTGGATTGGCAAGTCTGAGATGAAGCCTACTGTATCACTAAGTATGACTTTTTTCCTGCAAAGCAGTGTGGGATATTAAAGTGGGAACATGAAACACATGTATAATGTGCATTGTGTTGTGCATCTCATATCAAAGATCCCTTTTTCACGTTATACTACATGCAACACAAACATGCGAGTAAACCTCTTTATATAACTTGACAACTTGAAGTCATCTTGATTCAAGAAAGAAAATAAGCAGAAAAAGGGCAGGTACACGAACCCTGAAGGTAGAACAACCCTCCTAGACCGTGTATCTAAGGTTGCAAATAACCTGGAAATCACGGCACGGTTGAAGTGTCACATATAACAAATCACCACAGAATGCACAACGACTACAAGTGTAACCTCTTGACGGTCAGAAGTATTCCATCTCTCCAGTCGATACAAAGTATACAAAGAATAAACTCTGATGGCTGACTCCCACAATGGATTGCGTTGGACTGGTCTGCAGAACTCGGATTCAACAATAAGCCTCATAGTTGCATTCAAAACACGGCAGCTGAAGTGTCCGCTCGATGGTACTCTTCTAGTCCTCTACAACGTTTTTTACAACTTCCAAGATGGGCTTTCCACATCAACAATTACCAACGCCACCTGAATAAGCTATTTATGTAACCAGCGTGTGATCCTACTCTTGATAGCACTTTGCACTTGAGTTATTTGGAACGATTTAGAGAGAAGCAACTTCTCCATTTCATAAACATGTGTGTGTTGCACTATAGCCTGTGTACTTACTTGTCATCTACGTACATGTCGCTACGCGATAAGGCTGCAACAAGTGACGACTTGCCCTGCGTTCAGCAGACAAGTGTCATGTAGTGCGAAAACCCCATAAAAGACCAATGTTTCAGCCTCTACTACCACCGTCCGACAAAGAAAAAAGAAGATAGCAGGATTCGATGCTTATGTAACAAAACATACCGCATTTGTGTATCCCACGACTGCCACAACAGGAAGACTTTTCCCTTGGCCTGGTGTAATTCCCTCTCTTGTTCTGGCAGCTCGGTGTAACGTCTGAGTCCGATCAACTTCAGCTAGCAATGCCTTTAACCGAGTCTTTCTTGTCAAAATCCTGATGTAATTTTCACGTCCAAATGCAAGTAAATGAGTGTAAATCTAAAAGATTCGAGGTAAACAGCGAGTTTACATGTAATGCTGCAAATATGATATTGAGCCTTCCGATAGTGGAAATTAAGGCACTAACCGTCTACGTTGTAGCTGAATTTCTGTCTCTCCAGCACCGCCGATAGCTCCAGTTGCCCGTCTGGGTCATGAGATCATTATCAGCAAAACAGATGGACAGACGACACACGTACATCTTACAACCTTTTGCAACCAAGAGGATTACGGTCCGTTCATATTTGTCTAATGTCGCAGAAACCTTCTTGAACCTTCTTGAGTTCCTGCGGCATTCAAAAACATTAATTCATGCACTCACAAAAAAACAAGACCATGACTTGCATCAAAAGATGTCCATGGCTCAATGTTTCAAGGTATGCAACTACTCATAGACAAGAAAGATGAACCACTACAGATAATTGCAATCGCGATCTTTTCCACTTCTTATAAGCCTTCCGCCGTCGAACTTCTCTCAGGAATATAAACTTAGTAGTTGATCAACAGAAAAAGCGTCCTTGCAAAGCGGTCAATGAACAGTACTCTTCACGGGAAAAACTTGAAACGGTACTTCGTCCAAAATTTATGGAAAAACTTACCCACGAGCACTTACAACCTCGGATTCACCTCCTGCTCCAAAACCAAGTCTTGCTCCAGCTTTACCTCGAGCACGCACCAGCCGAGACCTGTAATAATTCAAGGATGCCAGCTCTACCTAAACAAACGTCACTTGGCGACTTACTCAAAAGAAAAGTTGAGGAAACGCAGAAAGTTGCCCACTAGAGTTTACAAAATTACAGATTTCCTGAAAACTCAACAATAATGAGTTGTCCAAAGTCCACTTGGGGTGTCTCCGGATGACATATTACGTTCTTTCACCTCATCAGACGACAATATGTATGCACAGGTTTCTGCCTGGATCGTGCAGGGGCTGAGAATATCTCATAAAAAATAAATTAAACCCTTTTATTAATCAAGCTCCAACAACTTAGAGAGGCTTCTGATGGTGTAGAATGCACTGGAGTGACAGCTTTGGTCCTGACGAATCTCTATGACTCGAGAAATAAAATGAACAAAACCATCAATTCGTTAGATGTGAATTATGTGACGAAAAGAAATCAGAGGATAACATACCTGAAGTTTGGCTGCTTTCGACTGTGCATGAGCTCCAAAGATTTCGATAATAAGACCAACTCGATCAAGTACAGGCTTTCCCCACGCATTCTGCAAGTAGCTAATTCTGAATGTTATGTAAGAATGTCGTAGGAGAGAATTCTTGGCCGTTTCTTCAGGACACATAAACCACTCCTCAACTTTTGCTCACGGATTTTGCGTTACCGACAGCAGGAGAAAGTAAAACTACATGGATTATACCATCATACCGAATTTCAAAATATAGAACTTTTAGTTTCATAGTGAACACTGAGACGAACCTGACAAACACCTATAGTTCTTTCACTTTAAGTAATCTCAGCACCTACACACGAGACGAAACTTGATCATTACCTCTAGGTTTCTTTGTTGCACGCCTGATAGTGGCGCATTGACAAATATAGCGTCTAGTCTACCCTGTTCAGCCACAAAGACATCGTGTGAGATAATTCGAAGAATACATAACTGCGATAGCATCTTCTTAAATGAGAAGAGTTGATTATCTCATTCGTTTCTCTTTCTCAGGCATGGGCTATAGAGGGACGGTGTGATTCATCACACACTAAACTAAAGCCCATCCAACCGGATCCGCATTTTAAATGTACGTGAATTACGATATAGTAGATGAGAGAAACTGCTCCAGTTGAGCTTATTTCAGAAATATAGAATAATAAATTGGGGTAGATTCGCCTTGAAAAGAAATTGCAGAGAGAATGTTGTGGTAAAAGATGTGCCTTGGTGGATGCCACATGAACGTGAGCAAGAACATTTTCGATGGTTCCTGGTCCAAAATATGCTCCTGTTTGCCATTTTCAGAAATCCCCACCACAACTGCCATCTTCAGTCAGCTGTAAGCACGAAAGCATAATCCGATCGTGCGAGAAGGTCCAGAAGGAGTGTACCATCGCAAAAACGAGGAGGAAAAATATTTATCTGAGCGCTGCGAACAAAGCAGATTGTGGAAGCAAGATGACATCAATCACAACGAGGGTCTTAGCAGTGAAGAAGAGGAATCAATAGAACAATTGCCTGCGTGCATTCTTTTTGGAGATTTGCGGGAGAATTTATTCGAGGGGTTTTGCACCAAAACGTACGGTGACGGCTCCCTGCGCTGCTTCTTCCCCTTGTCGACATTTCGCGGATCTTCCAATGAATCTGCAAGACGCAAAGCCTCCAGCAGTTTGGCTTTCAAGACTGGGAGTGGATGCAATCGCGGCTGCACAACTAACAAACGTGGGGGCTCATCGTCGTCGTTATTCCAGAAGGCGCCCGAGGCGCTGCTCCTAAAACCTCTAACGCACCGGCCGGCTCCAGCTGATCGCCATGGAATCGGCGCAGCCAATTCTGTGACACCAGCTCTGGGAAAGGTCGTTCCATTTTCTCTGAAGATGATTGAGGCCTCCTGAAAAGCTCCAGGTCCACCAGCTCCAGCCAGGAGCTCTGAACCGCGATCCACAAACAATCGAAGGCAGGTTCTGGAAACCCGACAGGACTTGAAGCCCATTCGCATCATTCAAATTAAACTGTCAATGTCCAAACTGCAGAATTATTCACCATGTCTCCGTCCGCCCGTCCGTCATCTACGACGCGTGTCGACAAATTCGCACTGCCGCGCTCGAAACGAGCAAAATCACTCCGTGCATGAAAGGTACGAGGCCCAATTCAGCTGCTGTGCTCTGAATTGCACCGAGTCTCAGAGCAGTACGAGTACGCTGAAGCTGGGCAGCTGCCGGTTTCTGGCTCTGTCTCTGGAACGAGTGTCTTTGATTTTCCAAGTTCCGGGCGATTCATTTCGAGCATTCCTTCGTTGTTGTGTGATTGCGCAATTGGCTTCGACTCCTGACGAATGGAAGACCAAATTGTTCGAAACTTTTTCATTTTCTTCATATTAGAAACCTTGATATGTGTGATAGATGAATGCGGGAGAAGTTGAGAACAGTTAACCTTCTGACTGTCAAAATAATAAGATAATTTACTTTACTTATGCGTGCACTTGAATAAAGTTTACGCCCAACGTATTCACACCTCGACGTGCATAATTCTCATTCATGTCATATGTGCTTTTCTGTAAAGTTTATATGATATTATTTCTTGGATGTTTGAATTTTTTTTCATGATATCAGAATACAGTTCTAACTATGATTATGCATATATTTTCTTTATCATGTATTTCAAATTTGACTGATGACTAAAAGTATATCATTAAACTAAGTAAAAGTATTCTTCTCCATAACGATTAGTTTATGTTTATGAAATGTGACGTGTTTTAGACCTATTTTATCTACAGACACAAAATTGTCCTCAAATTTACAATAGAAGTGAAGACTATTACCCTAGGTTGTTATTTGCATTATTAGTTTTTGTGAAAGAGCAATGTCTTTCGAATCAATAAAACATTGTTCTTACAAAGAGTATTCTATTTTCATTCACTACGTTATATCAACAGACAGGCAATGTTCAAACCTAGCATGTTATATCCTTCAAATAATTCTTCACCCCACAAAGAAGATCACATATGTCCTTTTTAACTGAGCTTCAGAATACAAAACTGTCGAACAATTCGAAACAAATATGTGAATGTTCTTATTTCTTGAAAAGTCACGTTTATGCAATGAATCCTTCGTCAGCTACCTTTCATGCTACCGAAGCAATTCCCTAAACTTGTCAGCCTTCGGCGTTTTATGTGTTCAAGGAACGAATTCGTGTCCTGGACATTTTCCATCGGGCTTGATCCATTCTAACTCGACCATGAAATAATATAACTATCTCTTGAATTTCAGAAGAATGTCAAGACACTGTCATGAAGCAATTTGGAGGTAAACGATGGAAATGAAGAGATCAATGCACTTTCGAGTCCGACGCCGCAAGAACAAGGCGCGGCGGCACGTTCGTAGAGGGACTGAAAGGGACCACGAACTGAAAGGGACCACGCAGGAGGGAGTTGACGTAGTCGACGATCGCACGCTGTCGAGTGCTCTCATGGATCGCTTCGCGGGTCCGACCGAGGCAGCATGCGACCAACTGCAACTGCAGGAGGTTAGTGGGCGGTCCGGGCGGGGCTCACTGCGTCGTGCGCATGGCTCACGTACCACGTACGATTTCGGGTGATTGACGTGGTGAGGTCGGGGCGCAGGATGCGAGGCTTCTGCAAAGGCTGAAGCAGGAGCTGGAGCAGCCGACCGCAACGTTGCTGGAGAGGCGCCAACTGCTGCCCATCTTCGGCCAGCTCAAGATTTTATCGAGGAAACAGCACATCCGCACGGCCATCGGCCCAGAAGGCATCCGGTCTCTGATCAGGCACTTGATCGAGTCCAAGCATCTCGCCAAGGTCGCGGCCGAGGGTGCCAATGTCATCCTCAATGTGTGCTACGAGAAATCGAATGTGAATGTGGTGCTGGAGTCCGGTGGCACGTCGACGCTGGTGCGAACTTTCTTCTTCTGTGTTCTAGACTTTACTTGAGATTGGGGAGGGAGAGGACTCATTGAACTGGTGGAGATGTGATGCTCAGTGACAAATGATCGAACATCCGATTTCGTGTAGGTGAGTTTTCTGTCTTCGGACGATGAAGAACTTCAGGCCAATGCCGCTGGCGCGCTGCAGAGCATTTGCTTCCAACCAGAAGGTCGGGTGATCGTGCGGAATCTGGGGGCGATCCCTGCGCTGGTGAAGCTTCTGGACGTTCCGTCGGTCAATGTGAGTGCGCTCATAGATTTCGTGCTTGTGGAAGGCACCAAGAGCTCTTCTTCGTAAGTTGTGTACTCCGTTTTCACGCTTCCTTCCCACCCGACAGGTCAAGGCCCGTGCCGTCGGAGCATTGCACAATATGAGCTCTGATGTGTACGCCATCCGCGTCATGCGTCGGAAAGGAGGAATCAAGTCGCTCGTTAAATTGCTGCGCTCTGAGCATTCGTCAGTTTGTGGCTCGGTCGCAGGAGCTCTACAAAATGTGTCCCGTGAAATCGCAAGCCGATTGATCATTAGGGAGAGCCAGGCATTGCCTCTCTTAGTAGGCTTACTGTCACATTCCGAAGTGCAAGCACAGGTACATGTCATAAACAACACATGATATGAACACACTTAAGCAACACTCGCAACATCGATATGGATCAAAATTTTCTGTACTCACTTGCGCTCTTACCTGGCTTTCTTTTCGTTGCCAGGTAAGTGCTGCTGGAGCATTACTCAATGTTTTGGGCCCAGAGATGAACGAGACTTGTGCCTCCCGCAATGCCATGGACAAAAAACGAAAAGCCTTTGTTCGCACTGTGACCTCCATGCTTGTGGCAAGCCTTGTTTACGACGCCTGTTTCACTTCAGGTCCTTCAAAGGACTCGTATTCATTCCACCAACTGAAACATGCAAGTGACCCTTGCAGCCAGGGCTCTAGTTCTGGAGTCTAGATCGAGATTTTGAATTAGATGAGGAAGCCTTTGTACGGTTTGATCTATCCTTCCAGGCGCGAGAAATTCGAGTATTAAAAATTCGGGAGATGGCGCCTTTAGCATACTTGACCTACACTAATCTGAAAATCTGTTAACCTAAACTAATCTGAGAAATCTGACGCGGATCACACAGAGAGTCGCTGTCTACCCTGAGCCTGATTCACTGATTCACTGATTGTAATCAAGGACCTGGATTACTAGGAAGACCAACCAAGCAATCGCCCCTCTATACTAATCCTGCGCTCAGAATTTCGTGAAGCTCGATTCTTTTCGTGACGACATTCTTCGGGGTTTGTTCTATCTGTTGTTTGAAAATCAATTCCGAAGAAAATACAAGGGCACAATCCAAGGACTTCAAATCTTCTCGTGTACTCTGGTAAAAAGGGGATGAAGTACACGACTTGGAGTCCGTTCTCTTAACGACTTCTTTCTTCGCAGTAAAAATATAGACAATATCAACCCGGACAAACTGAAAACGGTAGCGAAACCGATGACAACGCTGAAAGATTGCTGCATGTTCTGCAACGAAGGCTCCTGTTGCTGGACAATGTCCGTCTGCTCGCTCGAATCAAGTGACGAAGGCCTTTCCTGAAGCACAGACATAGAAGCCGTCAAGAGTGGTGGAATTCAGAGAAGCAGCATCGCGTCTTACGAGTTTTGCAGCACTCAGAATCAAGTTGTCGGTAAAGCTTTCAGAATGCTTCTACAGATTTCATCATATAGGACTTTGTTGTGAGAAAGGATGAAACACAGTTCTACTCACGTTGTTGGTAGCGAGTACCACGTCCGGCAGACCATGCTCGAGGACGAATTGCTGCTTGGCGAATAAAAGTTGGGCATGCGAGTAGAGCTCGACATCTAGACTATTAAGATGGATGACCTGTGCTATGACGCTCTCCGGTATCAGCTTTCTCTCCTGCAGAGTTTACAGAGCGATGTGCCCATTGATATTCTTCAGTAAGAGTTTGAAAGACCGCGTGAAATATCAACCACTGATGGACAAAGGTTGAGCAGACATGAGGTACCTCGTGCTGCTCAATATCAGTTGCATTAGCTCACCTTCTTCGTGTAATTTATTGGGGCTATGAGTTCCAGCGACAGCGCACGACGGTTTTCCTGAGTGTAGCGCAAGTCTGCAACGCATCCCTGATAGGATTCCAGGAGCTCATCTATCACATCCTGCCACACAATGGTCAGGTTAGACATCAGACAACCATCCTGGTACAAAACCCTCTCGTCACGACCCACACATCAAAAACTGCTCAAGACGAACTTCAAGCTCTGACAAGATTGTACACTTCGTTCTCGATATTGACTTCCAGACAAACCCGTGATCTAGATCGAGTGAAACCGATTGTCTCATTTCCTTCAGTATTCAGACAGGATTGTAGGGGATAAAGATTTGTCTCGTCGGGGTTATTACAGCACCGCTTGCACGGACACTTCATGATTCTTGTGCTTCAATTGGAGGAACCCTCTCCAGCGGTAATTGGTATGGTATCCTAACAATGGGTGTCTGTTTTTGGAATCAGCAGATAGTACTTATGATAGTAGCACAAAGTAAGCTTGAGGTTCATTCGAGCAGTCCTATCCGATTGATCCTCTGATCATTAATTCGGTGAACACCAATACGACTCCTCCTGCAGCACTTCATGCAACAAACCGTATCTCCTCGAACAGAAGGGAAAAGAGATGAAATCCGCTCACCTCAATCAACACTAGTGATGTATTTTTGGGAACAGGGTCTTGTAAAGATTGCGTCGAGAATCTCCTCTTGCCATCAGCGGCTGCTCTCCGTCGTGGGTTCCGAGGCCCGTACTGATCTGCACGAAGCCATACAGAACACCTTGTAAGCGAGAGGTATGATCGGCTGACGGTGGGTTCTTCGTCCGATCTGTCACCATATTTGTATGATCGACGATGAGAGACCGCAGCCTTGTAATCATCACCAAAGAGATACTGCTCGAGTGAAAATAATTCAGAAATCGAGCACAGGAGATGGTTTACTTTTTTCAGTAGAAGCCTTGACGGCCAGATTTCCCACTCGTGGAAGACTGATTTTGTGTTGCAGCGAGAGTTGACCACGAAGAACGTTCGCAAAAAACTCAACAGATTCTTTCTGGTTGTCGGTTAGGCCGACATAGAGCATATTGTCCAGTCTTCTCTGCGGGAGGAAGCGCTGTTAGCGACCACAATCACGAAGTTGATGCGAATGTGGTTCTCTGTGTTCTGCCACATAAAAGTCAATTGTTTGGAGAGTTTGCGGTGAAAACCTTAGCTACTTCGAGCACGAAACGTCCGAGGTGCTGGTGGTCAACCACACAAGCACGAATCTGTTTCGCCTCGGGCGAACAAGAATTATTGGTGAGACCTGCAATCTGACACGAATTATTCGTCAAAAGAAGAGATAAGCGGTTGGAGCTTCAAGGTTCACAGGCCTGAAAAACTTCACAACGCACTTGGAAAAGAGTGACAAAACCCTATAAGCCAGTATCATCCTTACACTAATAACTGATCGTGACACAAAATCATCACCTCCTTGAAGAGCACTAGATTCTACGTGGTCATCGGCGAAGAGACTAGAATTCCAGATGTAACACCTCAACACACCTGAAACGTTGCACCATTATGGATGAGCTCGTGAGCTACTGGATGATGTATGAATTCGCGGAATGGCATCACAAGAGATTCCACGTCGTATGAGTTATTGAATGCAACTTCTGTCGTAGACTTCAGCAGTCCAGCCTCCCTTGCATCACGCTGCCACCAAAAGAATCACATTATCAATACGCTGCTCCTCGTCTAATCTGGTGCTAGCTATGACGAATCTTTCACGCATCAGATCTGCTGAAGCTGTCGACTCATCCCGAACTTGGGCAAAACGCAACTCTTCCGTCCATAATCTGGACAAGAATGAACTCATACGCCCTCGTGTTCGAGTATCCAAATTGTGTTCAAAGCCATGCCAGTAAAGAACAGAGTGGAGCTTACTCTTGCAAAGACGTCTTTCTGGAAAAAAGGAACCAGATATTTCCAAGGCCAGATATCAAGAGTGCTCATGAGCCCTGTTCTCGTCGTTCGAGTCTTATGCGTGAAAGGGAAAGTATCCTTCAAAGCCGACTCTGTACTAGTCTGTCGAGTCTTGTAGTGCCTTAAGAACCTCGCCGCAACTTCGACAGAAAATTCATAGGAGCTGAGGACACGCGCAACTGGCTCGCGAAGATTGGTAATCACGGAAGCTTTCCCATCGGGAAGCTTCTGCACCATGCTGTAGTCGTCATGCGTAGAGATTAATCGGCATCCTGGTCGGCTGCAAGCACCCGCAGTGACAAGTTCATGCTTTATAAACAGTTTATAAGCCGAAGTTTCCAACAAGGTGTTAGGAAGAAATCTGGCCAATTTCCGTTTTACCACGCCCTGCTTCATGAAGGATCTCCTTATTGAACAAGAGTGTATCAGCTCTAGAAAGCCATGCGCGACGCATACTTGTGAAGGCTCAACCCAAACTCAAACACCTTGGACCATCCCGTTATCTAAAACCGGCAGAAAGATTGAAGAGAATCAGAAGCTTAGACCGAACCATGCCGATGTCTTGCGGCAAGAATAATCATTTGCGACATTGAATGATTGAATGACTGAGTCCAGAATAGAAGCAGACCTGGTGTCGAATCTCAGCTTGTCATAAGACCTTGGGCATCGCTCATCAGATCCAAAGAGGTGTTTCAGAAAGCTGCAAAGAAGAAGATAATATGGAAGTAAGTAAGTAAGTATAGACTAGATTACTACAGGACCGGCAAAGTATGTCTACGAATATTATTTATTATGAGAGGAATCTGGAAAGCACAAAGTTGCTGGCTCTTTCAAGAAACCTCGTGTACAACTGGTGGATATGAAGGATGATGAAGTTCAGTGCATTGGACTTACTGGATGACTACGAGACACATCTGGAACTAAACCTTGGGAGCTTGCGTTTCGACAGACTGCTGACATGAATACTTTATACACAAACGGAGCTAGCAAAAGAATCGTAGATAGCTACTTGAGTTTACAAAATCACAGATATTGTCTTTGATCATGACTCATGTCATAGACATCGTAACTCCACGTTCAGTTTTGCAGAAAAAGGTCAGTTGATAAAGTTATTGGGCATCTGTTGTAGTTTTTACAGACTGTAAGAGTGGCATCTTAACCTACTGCACTTTCCACCGTCTGAGTGGAGCCATACTTCGGCAATAGAAGTAATCGCATCTCTTCTATGCCCGAAAGGTGGGTAGTACAAAAAAAGGTCATGTTTCCTCTTCGTCTCTGGGTACTCTTAACATTTGAATTCAGAATTCGTGGCTTCTTTCCCTCGTCCCCGTTGGTCATGAGGTTATCGAACACAGCCGTCGTTCTAACTAGAAGGCCATGTTAACACTATATGAATGCGGCTCACAGTCAACAGGAACCCCAGTAAACAACTACTTCTCATATCAGACAGTCTTCAGATGCTGGGCCCGCAAATGCTACAACCACAAGGTCAGCTTCTGCCTCTTGTTAAAAAATGTACTGCGTAATGAAACCATCAACCCAAGTTTGCTCTTACATTCTGACACTCATGAGTGCAATATGAAACACTCGGTTAAGTTTCTTCCTATGTTCTCTGAGGTATTATATTTTAAGAAAGGCAGTGCTTAGTAACATTTAGCCGGTGTTCGTTGAGGTAAGAGAAAGACCGATGATCAACTTTCATTGCACGGACAGTAGACTGTACTTTCAAGGTTCAGACTTTTATGAAGAAGTGCAATTCTCCGGCTTTTGTTGGAACTAAGGAGAGGAAAGGCTCTTTGCATCTGTAAGAAAATCTCCGATAGGGAACAAAACTTACAAAAAACACACTCCCGTTTGTTAAATTCACTGCGTAAATAACAGTATGTCAATACGCTCACACGAGAGACGCAATGGAAACCAGTAAACAAGTGAACCAAGACGGGGATACTGGGCCAAAGTTGATCAGACATTGGTGGAGAACGATAAACTCTAACTATCTACATCAAGCCGATCCACTTGAATCACCAGGTTTATGCACTGAATAGGCAGGACTGAGATCAGAAGCCTAGAAGATGACGACAGAAACATGACAGAAACAACACACTCAGAGACGCGAGAGATACAACCTGATGGTACGAAACTGCAGTTTAGCTATCTGTTTCCATTATATCTGGTTCCTGTTTGCAACTGAAACAGTAAGCAGAGGTGTTGTGTTTCTTGGTGAAACACCTCGGCGGTTCGAAAGAAGAAAATTGTACCATTGGTGATAAGTCCGCCCACCAGTTCTGGGAATATGGAGAAAGAACAGGAGATCCCGTAGCTTCAACTTTTGAAAATTCTGCGGAGCCGCGAGTTCTTTTTCGGACCAGGATCGCACGGTCAGCTCGCAGTGCAGCTCGTCGAGCTGAGACGCTGCCCACGATTGAGGGATGAGCACAAACACTGCGCGGTTCAAAAGATGGGTGCATCAGGCGCCAGAACAGTAATCAAAAGCAACTCAGTACTGAAAATGAGGATTATTCTCATCTTCACGCTGCCTACAGCGTTGGGAAGAAAATGAGAAACACACTGATTATATGCAGCTTTGACATCGCCCTGTTTGATACATTTCAGTCTCATGCTTGAAGACATAATTAACTGCAGAACTGCAACGGATGAGGGTCAAATTACAGAAAATGGCGATCGGCAGCGCGTTCATGATTCGCGAAATCGGAAATCTGAAGCAACACCACTTTCCGTCAGTGTCGAGCGCCATCATGTACTCTGAGAATTCGACAATCAGCGAATGCCAAAATCTCCTGAAAGTCCTATTTCTTTCGAAAGCTCCATCGTCCACTTCGGATCATGATCAAATCCCGCACCGCGCAGGCCAAAATTCTGTAGTGCGAGCCCAGAGCTCCAGATAGCCTACGGAAGTCAAAGGGAACACGAGAACTGAACAGCCACCCCAACCTTGGACCCACTACTGTACGATTTAAACCCAGAATAAAATTGCCAAGAATCGCCCTGAAGATCAGCGTTCTTAAAACCGATCGTGGCATATTTAATAGGAAAGTCCGATAATGCAGCTCATTGACGGATCACGAAATGGGCAGGCGAGCTGCCCGAGAGGTCTACACATATCGGAAATTCCGACATATGCAGACTCCTTTAGCATGGATTGCTCAGCTACGCCTGCATCTCCCCTCCCCCTCCTCTTCAATCAATATGTGTCTCCCGGCTCTTCCCAGAAACCCGCCCTCCTCTGGCACCGGCCTGAGTACGACCGCCGCCCGCTTTCGTCTCGTTCCCGCAATGGCGTCTCCGTCCATCGGCGTACCCGTGCGCACTACGTTCCACTCAGCCCCCTCACTCCTCATTCCCCCGAGTCCAGTACTGTAAAGGACATGATGCAGACAGCAGCTTTATAATTTATCAACTTTTCCATTCTTGAGAGGATATCGATCAGCCCAAACGCTTGGACTCCTTTCTAAGAAATTTACAGATCATACATGGTCTGTAAAATCGAACCAAGTTGTTGATATTCGTACCTCATTTTCATTCCTACACTGAGCTTTAAATTATCCTGAATTTATATCTCAATGTGAATGAAAAAAACGAATGTATAAATGAAATAAAATGAATAAATAATCAAATGTCTAAAAACTCTTTTTGAATGAATATATTCATAAATATGTATAAATATTGACACCAAAGTATCAATATCTTATTCATGCTCCGATGAAAGATCTTGGAAATGATGATCTTCAAGTTTTATCATGGCATGTTATTGCTGATGATCATCTTTTGAGTATAAGACTTTTTAGCTCTCTAATACTATTTTACAGGAGATGGTGTGAGCAACTCCAGCAATAAAAGTTAGCTTGTTCATAAAGCTTTGTATTTGTAACCACAGCTTGTTCCACGCAAGAAGATTCCAACTGTAACTGAGGCAGACTTCATGTGTCAATACTAAAATCTTGAAGAGATCAAGAATGGAAGTCGATCATTCCTCATCCTCATACTTTGATTGCACCGTCTTAGCAGTCAAAGAGCTCAACAATCTTCTTGCAGTTACGCAATGCATGAGTCATTACTGGAATAATCCAAAAGTCACACTTAATAGTAATAATATGATCCAACACCTTGTGCAGTGATTTTTTTAGCAATAAAGCTAAGAATGTAAAACCAATACAAAAGCTCATTAGCTCACTCTCTTTCATTCACATTGGTATCCACAAGCCTCAACAAGTAAGAATCCAATATGAGTTTATTATTCCCGTATATGCATGAAAAGCCGAATAACACGCCAATGTGGATACTCTTGGATGTGCCACAAGGTTCGGTATTTAAATGAATGGTCTTTCATCATACATTAATGTTTTAAATTATATAAACATCAAAAAAATTTGTTTAGTGGCCGATAGAGATGGGAGTATCATCGTTCATATGCTTTAGTGATGTTGAACTGAAATGTCGAGATGTTTGAAATTTTTAATATTATCAATAAAAACCTCTATAATAAAGGTTTGTTCATACTAATCATGAATGATGTGCACATTATCCCAAATTTGCTGCATTCGTCTATATCTTTGATCCGATTGATGATTTTATAATCATGTTATTAATTAGAACATAACCACATGTTACTCAAGATGAAGATAGATGATCTTGCGTCGAATTTCAATACACCATTTATTAATATAAGGTTCATCAGCTGGAGTTAGGTAAAAATAAGTGCTAGAAGTATATCAACAATGTTTCTGAGAACTATTACTCTTATGTCAGGAAGATAGTAGAAGTGTGGAATAGATTAACAGTATTGAGCTGTTGTTGTTTTTACTGAAAAATTGGACATCTGTAAGTTAATTTTACAAGATTCATGAATATACTCGCACAAATATAAGGTGTAGCCAAATAAAATGTTAAGACCTGATATATATGCAATTTCTACCAATTTCGCTTATAATATACTGAAAATATTATCTCCAAACTTTTTTCAACTACTAGAGTTATCAAAAGGCATGTTTCATAAACTTTTGACAAGATCATTACTGATTTTAAATCTTCTGAAAGTCAAGTAAGTTCATCCTGAAGTTTCAAACGAGAATTCCTTTCATCTTTTTGTTAAATTTTTTTAATATAAGCATTAATATTTTAATCTATCAGCTTTTCTGATTCCCGCCCACCAATGCTTAGGTTTGGCAATGGCATTTCTCACGGGTTATCCGGAATATAATAGTACTTTTTTCAGTCGCTCAGAATCAAATTTTTATTTTTATGTTGAATCTACATATAAGCATGAACTTTTCATAACTATATACTTTTTTTAAATATAATTTCATTAGAAACTCATTTAAAACATATGACACTCATAAAACTATAGCTAACTAGAATTAATCACTAGTTAATTTATGATGCAAGAAAAAAATATACAGTCATCTTGCAAAATAACACAATGTTTTGAAAAATATATAAAAAATACCTTTATCAACACATTAATTGGATCAAAATTACCATCAATCTTTATTATTTCAAATTTCTTACAAAAAATTGCATCCTTCATACAAAGATAGATGATGTTGATGTGTTATGCTTTATGTGATTTGTAACAAGACGTAACCTACGTTAACTACCACACTGAATATTGACAATCTCATATTTTAATCATATCTCAGTGATAAATCTACTCAAGTAAATAGCTTTTAAATTGATGGATTTCAAGTATGAAATATATATAGATTTTTTTAAATGACAAATTTTGTTTAATGTTAGAGATATTGTTCTCATTAGAATGGGATGAGAAGCAGATGATTTTGATGGGAAAAATGGTGTAATTGGACCAGTATGATTTCGATTGACAAAATAGTGAGATAGTAAGGTTTATGTCTCAATATTTTTTTCCATAGTAGAAAATCATCACGTATTTAACTAATTCATATCAGATCTCCCATACTTCATATGAACCATGTAAGCTTATAAAATACTTTAGTCTGTACTTTGTGCTGTTTGTGAATGGTTTTTCTTTTTCATTCATGTGAAACAAACACTCTTTCCCCAATTCAAAATTACTGTAAATATGTTGATAAGAAATATCAAACAAGATCAAATGTTAATTTGAAATAGATGACATGAAATTTTTTTAATAAATATAATCACGTATTTCTTATGTATATATTAACTAAATGAATTCGAAACATATTAAGAATTGATGAGAAATCTGAATAGTATTTTTCATAAATAACATAGTTGTTCAAAAGTAAGTAAGTATATTTATATGCATAATATTACATCAAGAATGATGATTGATCATGTTATTCCATGCGAGCTTGTAAATATATATTTAATATAATATAATTTCCTAAGATTAGAACATTTCAAGAATATTGTACTCTCATATTTGAAAGCTCTTAAAAAAAGTCTAAAATATACCAATTCTCTTAGGAATAAGTTGCAGGTTATGCCATGCAATCATGACACTCCAAGTGACCCAGACCATTTTTTTAATTTATGGAATCATCCATGATGAGACATCAATTTGATATTATGAATGAGAACAATCTTCTAGCAGAACTCATATTCAAACGTTCCAATTTATCCTTCATATTACAAATCAAACTCAGTAATAACTATTTTAGTCTTTTCGTTAAGAACAAAACAGATGACACTTTCTTCTGAATTCATTTAACTGCTGCAACGAGCACCTCTTTCTTCAGTTCCACAAGTAGCCTTCTCCCTAGTATCTACACAAGCATAATCCGAAGCAATATGTGACATGGATATATGAGGTCGACATTTCTATAGTAAAAAATGTGAAAGTACATTTAATTTCAATGTGAAAGTACGTTTAATTTCAATGTGAAAGTACATATTTGCAGAAGTCAATACGGAGCTGGTGCAAGAGCGCGACGTCGCAGGTGTCCATTAGGTCGGGAAGGAAAGAGGAGAAAGCGACGGGAGAAGCATGCGAGGTCCGTCAATCGAACGGAGTCAGCGGAAGGAACCTTTAATATTCACCGATTTGGATCAAGCAATTTTGGCGGTACGAGAATTGCAGCGCGAGAGACGATGCAGAGCATTGCGGACCCGGAGGAGAATCTATACGAGGAACATCTTCAGCAGGTACGCGGAATGCCACCTGCCGTGGCTTCTGATTGGCGATGTCCTTTGATGTCTTTTCTTTCGATCTTTGCGCTCGACCCCGTAAGCCTTGTGCGTGTTGCATGGTTGCATTTGCGAGTCGCATTGGCATTTCGCAGCCCCTCGTGTTCCCAATTCTGCGGTCAGTTTCTCTACATTGGGAGCTGAATCTTGCAATGTGAATTATCCCACCAGCTTCGTAGGGTTTCGACCCGTAAAAATTGTCCTTTAGGGTCTGACAGCTAGTGGCTGCCCAATTGTTAGTGTTTTCCATTTACTATCTGCAGGTAGTCACAATGTGCGTGTTTGAATTTGCTCACTCGTCGAAAATTTGATCAGCCAGTCTGCGAAAGAGCCTCGAAGTTCGACCTTACTGTTTCATTCCAGCAATCAGCGCTGTGCTCTACGAGCTGTGCTATGAGCCCGTGCGATTTCTCTCCCGTGTTTTATAATTTGAGACTGAGAGGAGAGGGAAGGAGAGCTTAGGGGAAGGAAGGGAGGAAGAGCGAGAGAAGTTGGCGATGGCGAATGCAATGTATGATGTAAGTGTGCAGGCTGAATTGTGCTTCTGAAATTTGAGGCTGTTCGCTTAGTGGAATCGTTGATATAAGCAACAAATTGTACCTCTTCCTCTTCCTTCTCTTCCTGATTTCGGGTTCTGCATGGAGCGATTTGCTTTACAAGTACGAGCATTAGTTCGATATTCCTGAGTGATTTCTGTTTTCCTTGATTTCGAGTTCAAGCCCTACCTAGTTTCTGCTTTTTCTTGTTTGTTTTGGGCCCATCATGTGAGATTGTGGCGGTTTCGATCCATTTTTCGGCTCGAGAATGGTTTTGGGTTTCTAGCGGAAACTCAGGGCGGGCCTTTGGAACCTATAGTTTATCGTAAGATCAGTTCTTTGGATGTTCTAATCTGATCAGCCCGTGGCAACCCTGCAGGATGATTTCGATTTTGGAGGTGATGATGGAGAGGACAGTAAACTTACAGGTGCATATGCATTGCTGCTTGATTGTTTACGTTATCTCTTGAGTCGTAGTATACGGCTCCCCACTGTCGCATGCAGTCATTGGGAGAAAATCAAGAATTAGAAACTAGAGAACCTTCGACACTTCTTCTTTCCTTGTTACTCAACAGTTTTTCTTTTCTGTTTTCTCAGCAATGTACTGCCTTCTAGAGGCTCAAGCGCTTCAGAGGAGGGTGTACTTTGGCAATGTAATAAGTTAATTTGTATACAGAGAGCAAATTATGTTTCAAAAGAAGCCTGCATAAGTTTTTGCTCTGTAGTTAACGCATTTGAGAAGAAAACGTGTTCACAAGTCAAGTTGGACCAAAGTTGAAAAGTCGTTTTTATGAACATGACGGAGCCAGATTGCACACTTGCACACTTGTTTTGCTTTTGTCTCCTTTCAACGGCTACAGATATTTACGAAGCAGCCATAGTATGGGGCATTCTACTTGTTATCTGACATGACATCATCTGGAAAAGCACAGATAATGAAAAGCATGTCTGAAAAATATGTCAGCCTTAATTTAACGTTGGTTTCATAGGTGGGAAACGGAGCTACGGAGAGCTTGAAGACGATGATGACGAAATATATCCCGCCAAGAAAGTAAGTGTCTTCGGACTTCATCGTGCGACTGAATTGAACATTCTCCTTTTTCACACTCGTCATTTTAACCTACTTTCCAGTGGGGAAAGGAGGAACTGGTGTGTAGACTCGTGCAATTTAGATTTTTCTACCTGTCAAGACACCAGTATCAATCATCAGCGGTGGCACTACACGTTAGCTGATGATGGAGTTTTGTTGTTTCTTTGAAACAGATGTATGCCAGTTCTGTTGTTGCAAATGATCATGCAACTACAACCATACTCAACCTACGTGCAAGGTAAATACTGCTGTGAGGCCTTTCTTCGTGTCTGTGAAACAGACTGACGGTTAATTGGTATTCGCCAGCTATAGAGGGTTGAGAAGTTGTAACTTGGCTTCTATACAAATTGTAGTGACGCACATACACGGCAGATTCAGTGATTCTTCTTTCCTGCAAAAAAGTTAAGATCTCACTTGTTGGATCTTCATGCCTGGAATGCTTGGGATAATCAGCTTGGAGGAACGAGAAAGTACGATTGCTGGTTTACAGGTATGTGGATCTTTCTCTCC
This sequence comes from Marchantia polymorpha subsp. ruderalis, assembly GCA_037833965.1. NCBI lineage: Eukaryota > Viridiplantae > Streptophyta > Marchantiopsida > Marchantiales > Marchantiaceae > Marchantia > Marchantia polymorpha. The sequence goes on along the minus strand of AP031351.1, from coordinate 25,419,906 downwards.
GAGAACTTGTTGAATAGTTGGTCTAGTATCGTACTAAATTTATGACCACAACTTTTTTTGTTGTTGTTGTCTTAGCTCGTGTAGCCTCTGCCCCAGTTACAGTGGCCGCATTTGTACTTTGCTGAAAGGTTCCAAGCACTTGTTTTCGGAGCTCATGTGTCGTGAAAAGACTGCCTCAGTGGTGGGCCGCATCATAGATGCGGTTCGGTGGAGTATCTCAGTGTTCCTTGATTTTTGCAGAAAGAACTCGATGCGGCGAATGCAGATCTGGAACGCTGGCACAACACCTTCCAAATAGAGTCGGTTGTGCCTTTAGGGACAACTCCTGGTAATATATCTTGGACCATATGCATTGATAGATTCATTCAAAATTTAAAATTACATCTTTGTTGTGCAGCCTAATAGCGTGGCTTTTCAACATATTGTGTTCTGTCCAAGTGATAATTTTAGGTGGTATCTAGTACTAGGAGCAGATGAACATCGCAAAGTTAATAATATTTGTTTCTCGGTTTCTCTTGAATAGAGCCAGATGTTGTGCTGGCCGCGTTGCAGAAAGTGCGCACGTCTGAAGGAGCCTTAAAAGAACAGGTATATTTTATCAAGCTGGTCATCTCAGTTTCAAACTTTCGTCAGATGGAGATGTTTTAAAACTCCGTCATGTATGACGGAGTTTTAAAACTCCGCGGAACGAAGTATGAATATCATATATTGGTAGTAATTTGGGAAGGATGCATCGCTTTAATCCAATTGAAGCTGGCTTTATTCTCTTGCAGAGCTATCATTAGTCTGCAATCAGTTGCTTATTTATTCTTCTTTGATGAGACCTGTCTATTGACTGTCGTTTATTTTCTTATCGTGCTATGTAGAGGATCCTGTACACTTTTGGATCCAATTTTCTCTGCGCTGATGACGTTGCGTTTTGTTTCATCGCTTTGATTTCTATATTAGCTGCTGAGCTCAAAGCGAAGGGAAAGTGCCATGCTTGTGAAGCTAGCGGGGAGGGAACAAGAGATTGTTGATCTGAAGGTTAGTCTTCCTGACAGTTGAGTATGGGTTCTACCGTCAAATGCTTTAAAAGGCAGGACTGACTTATTCAGTCTCGGCACACGTTATCACACGGTTCTGTTCGTCTCCCGATTCCGAGACAAATGTCTAATCTTAAAGATATTCCGATTTTTAGGGTCAATCATGCTCTTGTTTCGCAAATGAAAATATTTCTTATTCTTTCTTTTTCTCTTTTGGAATCTGATGTTACTTCTGATCAGGGTTTGTGCTTCTTTTCTATTGCAGTCTCTGGTCAATGACTTGAAACTCATGCTGAAGCCTCCAATGCTACAGGTAGGCTTTGCAATTGAGGTTTTTCAGCTTTTTGTTGCTAGTTCATTCCATTTTCTTGGAGATTGACCGATTTCGTAATTGTTTGCGTGACTTAGACTCGCCGCCTGTTATTGGATCCAGCTATTCATGCGGAGTTTACGAGGATGAAGGTACGCCTCCATTTTCCTTCAACGAATGGGAGTACTATTTGCATATAGCATGTAATTAAATGAAAATTGCGGAAGTTTTGACTGAAATATATTTTGGTGGATTCAGAAAGAGCTTGAAGCGGCTGAGAAGAGGGTGAAGGAGCTGCAGGATGACCTCGCTGCCGTGCAGTTTACTCCTCACAGCAAGAATGGTAAAATGCTGATGGCGAAGTGCCGCACATTGCAAGAAGAGAATGAGGAGATAGGACGAGAGGCTTCTGAAGGAAAGGTTGTGCTCGTGTCTGTTTGTCCTTTTCACGGAATTTGCTGTATTTGCTGGGCTTGATGACATTCGTTGCGTATTATGACGAATTAAGAAACCACCTTGAAATGCGGTGTATATTTAGCTGTACGGCTCACCACAGATTTCGATGGTGAGTTCCTACTTAGAAGGAACAGAAGCGTGCGGTTGCCGATAGATCTGTGCCATAGGTTTGTGTATATCACTTCCAGCGTTTTTAGTCAACTTGTCCCTTGATAAATGTCATAGTTGGTCTTCCTGGTTCTTGCTTGTTAGCATGTCAACATAGAACTCGAGCTTTTCTCATTCTGAGTTATCACATTGTCTTGTGGTCTTCAGATGCATGAACTCGGCACAAAGCTTGCAATGCAAAAAACTTTGAACAACGAGTTGAGACGTGGATACCAAGGTAAATACACGGCATCGTAGCGCCTGCTTGGTTATGAGGAATCAAATATATTCTGTACCAAGGACTGGATTTCAGTTTGTATCCTCGCATCGTGGATTAACCTTTTATGCACTACCTTGAAAGCTCGTTATTGACAAATTGACATTTTTCAGAGCTCTTTGAGTACGTGGAGGATTTGAATGATGAAGTGGAGCGTTCTCAGCAAACTGTAAGAGATTTTTTGGGGATTATTTTTACAATATTCAATTTTCTGTTGAAAGATTATTGGAATTCTTTACCTTTTAGTGATAAGTGCTTTTTCTTCTCTCCCCCAATTACTCTGGTATCCTACTACACTCGTCAACCTACATCTGGCCTCTCTTTCCACTCAACGTGAAGGTTACAAGATGTTTCGGCTGGAAGGCTCATCGTAACTCTGCCGTCTACAATTGTAACTTTCCTTTTCTAAATGTTCGGAAGAAACTGAAGTTGCTGAGTTGCTTCACTCAGATATATATTCTACAAAGACAGCTGCAGCAAAAGGAAAACCAAGTGCAGCAAAAGCACAATCAACTTCTGGAGCAGCGCAAGAGAGCCGATCTTCGGGACACAAGTATGAAGAGTAGAGAGGAAGAAAGAGTGCAGTATCTCCTGGAAACCAAAAGGGATGGCTACATGGAAGAAGACAAACTGACTGGAGACTTGAAGAGAAGGTAGATCAACCGCAGATGGTTTGTTGAGCGTCAGCGACTGAATAGGGAAGACTATCTTTTGATAGTGTTATGAAGGTTGAGCAGCTGGAAGGCATTCGCCTGACGTAACGTTCAGCAACCTGAGACATCTGGTATGACGTCATTGTTGCCGTCGGTATTACTGCTCAGTTCCAAACATATATGGCTCTCTTTGCTCGATCAAGCAAATTGGTGGTTCAACACTGGATCTATAAGGTTTTTGGCGAAGGCAGCTGTTCAGAGCCGTTTGGCAAGCAAGGCTCACCCGTACGCTTGTCATATCCGTGGACGTGTTTCGTTTCTCTGTAGCTCTGTAATGAAACTCAGTGCCTTCCTTACAAGTGACTGGGTCAAACATGGGCTGTAAAGGTCTGGAGCCACTAAGAGCAAAGATCTCATCTTGGTGAAAGGTGGTCAAGGTTCTACAAGCCTTACGAAGCTGTACGGTGCGCAGCATTGACCACGATCTACGGACTATCCCAAATCAGATTGGAGGAAGGTCCTACTGTTGGGAATGTGATAAAGCATTACACGTCCTTTCAAGGTGTATCTGCAAGCCGTGACAGATGGCAGTTAGGTCTTAGGGCCTAGGCTGGAAATTCCTTACAGTTGGAAATCGTGTACCTGTGTGGATCTCGTATTTCCAATCATCATACCTGGACAAGTGGTCTTCTCAATTTCAGTGATGGTGGGCTAAAGTCAGGTGAGACATTCTCGATGTCACTGTATTTGCTTAATATCAGCTTTGTAAAAATAATTTCCATGAGAAACTGAACGCATGAGTTTCCCTCCTTTTGAGGCTGATTATACTACTTCCTACTCAGCCTTCCTTGTGTGCAGCAGCTCTGCATTTAACCTTTAACAGCAGTTTCTTGGAGTTGGAGGGTCGCCTCGGATTGCTTTTCAAGTTTCTAATTGAGGTGATAGCATGGTGGAGTTAGCTAGGATGACCTCACCAGCGAATGGGTTGCCTGGACTTAACATGAAAAGGTGGTTCTGTGTATGCTACTGAATCACAAGGAGTGTCTTGAATATCTACTGAAAAGCACTTGGTCTTTCAGTGCCTTTGAGATACGTTGCAACACTGGAGGACTCGAGTTCCATTACTGCGTAAAGATTTCATTTGACATCGATCTTCACTTGCTTTCTGCGGAGTACGTAGAAAAGTTTTGCCAATTCGCAAAACCGTGTGGACAAAGTCCCCGAAGGTTTTCCGATGTTAGCGTCCATCCGTGATTCGGTGACTCATATTGACATGTCTGCTGATTTCCACAGGATTTCTACTTATGAGTGTCCATATTAAATGAATAGGACTAATAGAACCTTTGGATCTGGCATATGTCCATGGTAAATCGTGAATGTTGATTTTTGCCGGAGTTGTATCTCTTGGATGGATTAACTGTACTTTATTTTTTTCAATACTGGAGTAGGAGCTCCAGCGACATACCACGAAGTGCAAATTTTGCCGAAGTATGGAAGTTGGAAGTTGTGATGGCTAGAGCTTAAGTGACTACTCAACAGAGTCTTCTGACACAACCTCGAGCTGGATCTACCTAGAATCAGTTTCAGGGTTTGTGTTTCTATCTCTCGGAATCAATTGGGAAATAACAGCGCAGGATTGCGTTCATGTGTACCTATATCCATGTGGCCCCGGTCTTTTTCCTGTCATGAAATTAGCTCGTGAAAGTGATTCGGTAGACCATAGGGACATGGGCTTTTTCACAAGTACAGTTGTAACACTAGCACATACTAATTTTTGTGACTACATTTTGTCGACATGAGCTTCCCTCTAGTCATAGTATGAAGTACATCATTTATTATCTCCCGTTGATATCATATGCATTCAACAAAATAAGGGAAATCAAGTTCTTTATCACGTGAAGGATTGTTTATGTGAGCACAACATCATCAAACATATAAAACAAGAACACAACCAGTTTGGAAGCAGTGCGGTGCAACGGCCGGCAGCTAGCCGACAACGGCCGCAAATCGGCTGCGGCCGGCGGCAGCCCACCTAAAAAAAATATAATTTTTAGTCAATTAATCATAGTTTATAAAAATTTTCCAGAATTAAAAAATTCATCTTGGAAATAGTTTCTATAAAAAATTAGAGTTTCAAGATGAAATATTCGAGTTAGTTGGTTCGCACAAGTCATAAAGAACTTTGAGCCGCTTGATGATGTGAAGAAGAAAATATTCCTTGATTTGGGCAGCAAGAATCATGAATAACTTCGAGTCGATTGATGAAATGAATAAAAAAACATTCTCTGATTTGAGCAGCAAGAATCATGAATAACTTTGAGTGGCTTGATGAAGTGAATAAGAAAATATTCCTTGATTTAAGCAACAAGAATTATTAATAACTTCGAGTCTCTTCATGACATGAAGAAGAAAATATTCCTTGATTTGAACAGCAAGAATCCGAAGTATCAAGTGATGCCCGTCTACATCTAAGACTCAACCATCAAGTAACAAACTATGGCAGCGCATGGGCCAGGTAGTCTCAAAGGTCACTGGTGAATGGGTGTGCATCTAGGTACTAGTGGAGTCGGATGGCAAAGTGTGAACCAAACAGTTGTACTTGAGCGCCTGCATCAAACCCACTTGCTTCACTATTTACGTATACAAACTTCCGGGACGGCACGTTGACAATGATCTTACACACCTGCTCGCGTGTGGTTGCTGCAGATAACTTGAGGACCTTAATACTTTGGGGGATGAAGAAGTGCATAATGACCGACTCCGTCAAGATCATTATGACCAATTCTCTTGTCCACATGTGTGCATGGGATATTTGCCCGTTTGCATTAGTGGAAGTAGCGAGATTTGAGAATGCCAGCCAGACTATCATGGACATTGGCTTTGCAAACAAGACGTCGTTCATCGCGGAGGACTTGTTGCAATATGGGTCAGATCATCAAGCGCAAGAACATGGACCGTTACGACAAGGGCGTTGTCAAGCTCCAGGCCATAGTGCACAAGCACTTCAAGGATAATGTACGTGCTAAATTTTCCATTGATATTTGGATGGACAAAGCCACACATACATTGTACAGCGCTGACACTATGCACCTGAGTGATGATAGTTGGGTACTTCACGCCTGCATCGAGTCATGTGATGAGTTCAACGAAGGCACGAGTCACACCGCACCAACGATTCATCGTGATCTTATTAATAGTGTCCGCCCTTTCATAACGTGCAAAGAGGCGGAGACGGTTCAGGCTGCAAGTTGGCAAGTTGTAGTCAAATTGGATGCGGCGTCGAACAGTACCAGAGTGGAAGGAATGTCGTCGTAGTTTGAGTTGAACATGTGCTATTTGCATCATATTTTGGCCTGCATCAGCTACGTGATGCGAAAGCAGATCCGCGTTGTGGATGATGTCAAGCAGCCTCTTGTCTACGTCTTCTACGATGAGGCCGAAGATGTCTATGACACGATCGATGACTCGAAGAACTTGATCAGTGCATGAAGCAGAAGCTCTTGAACAATCAGCTGAAGAACAAGATGAAGTAGGACGTTGCAACTCGTTTTGACGGTCTACTAATCAAGCTTCAGTTAGTGGATGCTGAACTATCTGCAACCATTGAACTCTTGAAAAAGAAGATACAACAAGAGCACGCTAAGAAGATTGACAATTTTATGCTCAAGGAATTGGTTCAACTGTTGCATTACTTCAAGCTAGCCATCAAGTGTCTCAAACCGTTCAATACGCCGACCATCCATCTTGTCGGCATGTGGAAGGCCGAATTGAAGGTTCATCTTTAACCGCGAGATGAAGTTGTCATCATCAAGGGCGACAATGATGAGGATGTCATCATTCCCTCAGAAAACAAAGAGATTGCCCCATCAAAGTGCTTCGAGGAAAAATACATCCTCACTCTGCTCCACGCTGCCTATCTGGATCCGCTGCAAAAGAACTGCATGCTTGAATATGGGTTCGTCCAAGTCACAATCGACTAAGACAAAGTGTACATCAAGGACATTATGCGCAAGGTCGGCGCACCCATGCAGCCAACAGCGTCAATTGCCGGTGGCAATCATCCATCAGTAGCCAAGAAGAATCTCGTTAAGAGACCGTGCACTTCCTTTGTACATACTGGTCCAAGTAGAGACACATCATAGAACGACAAATTAGAGATGATGTAGAGTCTGGCGAGAACGTTAAACAAGAACTAGAAGCTCGCATCGATGTCGAGGTGGCAACATATCTCAATCTAAAGGCATCAAAGAAAGACAAGGATATCCTTCTCCACTCGGATGTCCAAAAATGGGCTCTTCAAGATGGCGATGTCAAGCACGACGTTGGCCTCTTGCCATGATGGCGATTCGCGGTAGATTCTTTTTCGATTATGGCCCGTGCCATACTATCTATACCGCCTTCAAGTTCCATGTCCGAATGCACATTTTCCATTTCCGGCAACACGTGTAGTGACAAGCACAGCTCGCTGAATCCCAACACACTCAACGCCCTCCTCTTTTTGCATTCTAACCAGGACCTAGATCGTTGCATGTAATTCACTTTAAGTCAAGTACACAATTTAATGATGGTTATGGGTCGAACATTGTGATAACAGGCTGTCATATTGCTGAAAAAATTGGTCACGGCTACAGTCCGACTGATGTAGTGATAGATGGCTACGATTGTGGCTGCCATATTGGGAGATGAATTGGGCGGCTATGGCTACGGCTGAGATTTCATCTTGAGTAAAACGGCAAGGCTGCGGATTCCGCAAGATGCGTGTACAACACTGTTTGGAATTATTGAATGTGTACCTTCAATTTGAGATAGTTATCATTTCATTCAAAAATGAACTGATCTATTTGAAGTCAAAATTGATTCTTTAGCAAAAATAATACATATGACACCAAGAATTATAGTCCAGAAAGTATTATCTTTTTTCTCTAGAAAGGAAAGTTTACATAATATCATTGACATCATAGAACATCATCGCTATGCGTTTATGTGTTCATATGTACATATGGTCCATGTTTTCTATCATGAGACCAGGTCGTAAAAGTGGTTTCATCTTTGAAGTGTATCATGTGTTTCTTCACCTTTGGCGCATACAAAGTCTTGTTACTGATTTATCTAAATTTGAACTTTCCTCCATTTATAAAATCAAGCACATCATTGATTACTTTCCACGCATGATCACATGTATCTAAAATTCAAACACAATTAAGTTCTTTTTTATGTGAGGTATTTATTTATGTGAGTACAACGTGAAATATTTGTTTTTTCACGTATTGGATATCTACAACTTGAAATAGTTGTAAATATCATTCTAGTCTATATCAATGGATGAATAATAAGAATTATAAGACTTTTGTTGGTAACACAAGTTAATCATAGTTCATAATATATATATCTTCTTTTGTGTAAAAGAAATAGCGGAAGTCATGTGGTTGATATCATAAACCATGATCACCATCACCTTCAGTTTAACAAAGTCTATCATTCTTTCAAAGTTGAACCGTTTAAAGAGGAATACTTTTATTATTAATAATTTTATGACATAAATGATATGAACAATTCTAGTCCAATTATCTTTTCTCTTTTGAACTTTAGAGAAAAAATAAGAAGAGATTTTGAAGTATGTTAAATCTTGCTGGTTTGCCACAAAAGTTTGGGACTGAAGTTGTGAATAATGTAGCTTACTTGGTAAACATGTCTTGTAATAGCTCTATCAAGTTGAAGACACCGTTTGAATTGTGCTACAAACGGTTAGATGATTACTTTATGATGAGAGATTTTTATTGTGATGCTTATGCTCTTACTCCGAAGTATAAGAGTACTAAGCTTGTTACTAAAACCAAGAAATATGTCTTTCTGGGTTATCAAAGAAGACTAAAAGTATATACGTTGTGGAATGTCAATGTTTGCAAGCTCATTTTCAGTGAGGATGTTTCATTCAATGATACGAGATCATTGAATGAGGGGAAGAAAGTGCAAATTTCCGTTACGACCAAGGACAAAACTCTTACTCCTGACACTGTTAAGTGGCAGATTGATATTCACAACACTGATGATGGTCCACAAAGAGAGTCTTCACCTGTTGTGGAACAAGAGGAGATAATTATTGGTGAATCACATTTAAAGTTAGCACAAATTGATCAAGCAAAATCTTCATCAAGGCGGTAGTTGTGAAGTGCATCTAAACGTAAAGATCCGGCTAGGTATGGCATTTGGTTTGACTCTTCGATCATTGATGATATTGAAGCTGATGCTGAATATTCAGATGACGCTTTGATCATTGAAGATGAAGATCCATCTTCTTTCTCCAAGATCTAGCTTCTAGTGAAAAGCAAGAGTCGAATGCAGAGATGCAGAAAAAGATGAAGTCATTTCATGCCAACAACACTTGGAAATTTGTTCAGTTGTCCCAAGATAAAAGAGTGGTAGATTCTAAATGGGTATACATGAAGAAGTATGAATTCACAAATACAGATGAAAAAATCTTCAAGTCTATGTTGATAGCCAATGGATTCACTAGTTTCAAAGTAATCTACAATACGTTTGCTATGATGGATATTGTGATAGCTTTTTTCTATGTATTAGTCGATGGGGTGATATTCATGCAAAAACCGTAAAATTTTTCAATGAAAGGAAAGTAAGATATGATATGCAGATTGGCTAGATTGTTACAGGGTTTAAAACAAAGTACTAGAATGTGGAATAAACGCTTTAACGACTTCATGCAATCACAAAGATTCTTATGGAGTGTATATGATCCTTGTGTTTACTTGAGAAAGGTTCCCAAAGAGTTATTTGGGCTTACCATTATTGTCTTGTATGTTAATGACATGCTTATTGCAGCTCCGATGTTGATAAATTGAAGGCTAAATTGAGCTCAACTTTTAGCATGAAGGATCTAGGTCAACTCAAAAAGATTCTTGGCATGAAAATATTTAGGGATGAGAAGTCAAATAAGCTTTGGTTATCTCAACAGAAGTATACGGAGAAGGTGTTTGCCAAGTTCAACATAGTGAAAGCTAAACATGTGAATACTCCTTTGGTTGCTCATCTTTGCTTTCAGCAATGCAATGTACTATGGATGCGGTCGCATAAGTCTTGATGTGTTCTATTTCTTATGAGAGTGCAATGAGTAATGAGCAATGCAATGAATAAGCAATGCACACGACTGGATATAACATTTGATGCAAATAAGATGAATAGGTACATGTCAAATCCAAGCAAGGTGCATTGGGAAATAGTGAAGTGTATATTTAAATATCTTAAGTATTCTATATAACATGACTTATTGTTTGATGCTAAAGCAATGAATGCCAAGTCATTTTGGAGATATGTGGACGCTGATCATGGAGGAGATTTGGACAAGATAAAATCAGTATCTATGTATGTTTTGACTCCTACATATGACTACATTAGTTGGAGATCAACACTTCAAAAGTGTATATCTTTGTTATCCACAAAATCTGAAAATGTTATAGCAAGAGAGAGAACAAAAGAAACAATCTCGTCGAATAAACTTATCATTGAGATGGGATTGGCGTAGCAAGATAACAATCTTCATTATGATAGTCAGAGTGCGCTTCACCTTGCTCGGAATCTCGTGATGGATAGTAGGGTGAAGCTCATTGATATCAAGTACAATTTTATCAAACAAGTTGTAACTGAAAATGCTCTTAAGTTCATCAAGATTGATGAAGAGCTTAACCTAGTTGATGGTTTTATCAAAGTGATTACTTTTGATAAGTTTTCAAGACATTGTGCAACTTTGAAGATTTGTATGTAAGTAGTTTCTCTTTGACATGTTGTCATTACGGCTTAATTCTAGTTAACACTTGTTCATGAGGGGGAAAACTATAGTTTAATTTCACTTTCTAGAACTTCTCGTTGAAACTGTAGACTTTAGAAACTGTCTACTCCCGGACTTATGTTAGAGGGGAGCTTGTAAGGTTAATCCTTGTCTTTTTGAACTGTAATTAGTTTAACCATAGTTTGGTTTGGTCTCTAGTTAGTGTTTGAGATACTCAATCCTAGTATGAGCACATTTCAATTTAGACTCACATGTAGACATGCGGAAGAGATATTGAAGAGCTAAGTTATGGAGTCCTCATGTAACATTCTCACTTTAGTGAAGTTTTTATATCAGCCGTGTACGTAGTATTATGTGGAAGTGACTACTTACATCTGTGTGTGATTCTTGTGCAATAAGTATGATATGCTATTTTTATATAAAAGGTGAAAAGATGTAAATCAGATCAATATATAAGAATTATTTTTGAAGTTTTATTACACAATGTTTTATATTTTTTTGCTTGATTATTCACATAACATAAAAAATTTTGAAAATTTTAAAATTTAATATAGATATTTATATATTTAATAAAATGTTAATATAAAAGTTGAAAATGAATTCAAAAAAAAGAAGTCATATTTGATATGATGGATTTATGATGAAAATAAAATAAAATTTAAATAAAGACAAGATGTAATATTTAAAAAAGTCTGAATAATAATGTTATTATACAAGTTTTTCAAGATGAACATAAGTAGAATATATCATAAACATCTTTAGTTAGTTAAAATCGAAATACTTGATACAAGATAGAATTATTATTTAATCAATAATACCAAATGTGATACTATAATTGACATGTTAACAATTATTGTGCTTGATAGATTAGGAATAAATGTGTAATTGAACCATGATACTTGAGATGTAAGCTTGTATGTCTTGAATTCATTCAATGTTAACTAAAAAGTTATTTCAAAACTACACATGAATGATCCATGTGTTTGTTAGATATTTCATTTGTATCATCTATTCATTAACAATGTAATGTAAAATAAAGATGAAATTTTAGTTTTTTGTTTAAGAAATTTATATAAAAAATTTTATTAAATAATACCAATTTTAGAATTTTTGCTTTATTTTCAAATGAGTAATTTTCATAATCTATTGTGTAAGATAAATTACTATCCATAATACATAAAACTTTTATCTTTCATTAAGCATAATTTTAATTTATATGATTTCAAAAGGGAGGAATTTATAATATAAGGATTATATATGACATTTAACATAAAAATTATATTACTTGAGTATATTGCAAGTTAAAATTCAAATTTAAAATTTTAGTTCTTTTAAATATTGATCAAGTAAAATATGAATGATTGGACTACAATAGTTATCCATTTATAAAATTACTTATACATACTAACAATCAAAATATTCTTTTTTTTTCTTTCTGCATTAATGTTACATATTTTTCATAAAATTTATCTCAAATACATGTAAATATTAATTTCAAAATTAAAATATTAAAAGGATATTATTTCATTTATTATATATTTCAGAAGATTATATGGTTCTATTCAAATTTACTAATAATTTTAGTTTCAAGTGAAAACTAGATATTACAAATTGAATTAAATTTAATACATTTGATTTAGACAACACACTCATGCAAAAGTATACTTTAAACCTCTGTATGTCCAGATACTACTAATTCGTCTGATTATTGCAATTTGATGTCGATATCATTCTCAAAGTTAAGAAAAACCTGAAGTATATATCAACTCTCATAACTACTAGACTTCTGTAGTTATGAGATGGGTGCGTAAAATTATACAGACACTTACGATCTACAACCTCGATAATTCCGCAGAGTATCAAGTATAATCTTGGAAGCAAATCGAAGAGCAAGTCCCAGGGAATATTTCAGGGGATTCTTGTTAGAATGCCTGCATTCGGAGAGACTTAGTAGCTCAGGCTGGTTAAATGGTATGCGCACCAGTATGGCAGATGCACAAAGGGGCATAAATGCTGGCACGACGGCCAGGAAATAACAATCATAGCTGAAAGTGAAGAAGACTGATGTCCACTCGGATACATTACGGCTTGAATTGAACCAATATCCAATGATGGAGCAATAGAACAATGGAACCATCTCACCTGAGCATCAGGACGAACCGAATAACCGAAGCTTCTTCCTTCCCCATCCTCATTATGAAGCTATGATACGACATTTTGCAGATGGTAAGCGATCTGTGTGTTCCATGTCCCGAATCAGACGAATCAGAAACTTCTCCTGCTCGCAATGCCCCGGTCCCAATCAATTACACGCTCTTGGATCTTTACTCATCGCCTTCAGGTAGAGGCCAGAATAGATTGATTTAAGAAATTCGAGCTTGTGTTGGGGAATCTGGAGGCCGGACATCGTGACCCAGAAGTTGGGTCCATGGAATGGAATTGCATGACGTGAGGGGGTCGTTGGTGAATCTGGATCTCGCGGCATGGCCTGGCCAGTTGGCGTGATGATTGCAGGCAAAGCTGCCAGGAGTCATCGGCCGGCCCGGATGAGGATCATCATCAAACCCCGTAGCCCCTTGTGATGCTGTCGCCGAAAGCCGGAGCTGCATGATTAGAGACGATTAAGAAGCTTTCGGTTCTCGGAGCATGCGCTCTGGTGACATCACGTGGCCATCGTCATGCCAGACCCCAGCGCGAGCTCTGCTCGACCGCCCGCCACCACAAGCTCCCGTTCCGTCTCGTCCACTCCATCCATCTCCTTCGGCTCTCCTCCCTCGCGCTCTCTCTCTCTCTCTCTCGGATGTGTCGCGCCCTTTTTTACTTTCGCCGATGATAACGTCGCGAGCTCGGGTCCACCGTCGGGCACCTTTTCGTCAGTCCTTTTCTCTATCGCGATCGGATTTTACAATCCGGTGACGTAGACATATTAGCGCGGCCTGCATGCCGTCGCGGCGGGTGCCAGCGGTGCGGCCCTCGGATCGTCCCGATCGTCGCCGAGACAAGAGCTTTTGCGATTATTTGCCCCCTCCCCTGGCCCCGACCCGAGCCGACGGGACGCTCCAGACACGCCGTCGCCGTCGTTACGATGGTCGCTGTACGATGGTTACGGTGTACGATGTACGGTCAAAGCGGGGCTTATGTGCCGCGAGTCGCGCTGTCGAACGCGTGGGAGGTTTGGTGCTCGAGAATCGCCGTCGCGCTTTCGGTCGATCGCACCCCTTTCATCCACGGGCCACGAGCGTGCACTCAAGTCTCCTCACCGCCTGTGCCTTCCTCGCTTGCTTCTGGACGTGCGCGATTGAGCCCGAGCAAGGCCGAAAAGTGAAGGTGGAAATTTCGGCCGCCAATTTCGGCTGCAATCATGGGATCTGCCTAATTGGATGTACTACTAGCGCTGCTTACCAAGCCTCGATTGTGTCTCGGCACTGACAACGTGGTGAGGTGAGGTGAGGCGCGACGGACACCATGATCGAAGGGAAGAAGCAGAACATTACGGGACAGAAGGTGGACCAAATGCTGATAGTAAAGGGAAAGGACTGAGAATGAATCAATGAATGAATGAATGAGCTCGGCGACAAGGAGTGGATACACAAGTACAGCAGCAGCAGCAGCTTGTCAGACGGGACGGACAGAGCGATAGATAGAGAGAGATAGATAGATATGTATGTAGATAGATAGAGTTGTAGATTGATAGATGGATGCTGGGGTCTGACGGTTGATGTCATCAACTGCCGAAGAAATTACCACCTGATGTACAACAACTTGGATTGTGCTTTAGGCGATGGATATTATGTGTAGGTGTGCATCCTAGTACTGGTCGTGTGTTCGTCGTCCCGAACAACTCATGAACTCGATCCGAAAGGTGGAAATTGAGTTTGTGAGCCACACAAAATGGCGGCCGGCGACCAGTTCCTGCATGCCCATGTGAAAGGCCCGATCTCTCCAGGGCCAGAGCACGATTGGAGACAATCCATTGGCCCCTGCTGCGGACGATCAACTAGACCTTAGATTTTGACAGTCGCCTTTGCGTGGCCAGAAAGAAAATTAATGGATGAATGACGGCACCGTGTAGTTGATCGAGATATTTCTCCAATTCTTCGAGACCTCGGATCGTAGTCTACAAAGTTGGTATGGTTTCCAGTTTACCCTGTTCGACCCTCGACAACTGACAGTGCAGAGTTCGTCCTAATCATGACACGGAAATTGGGCACGTAGAAATCCCGCTTTGGAGGGTGGCTGCCTGCCTGCCTGGCCGTTGGTGACGTCCGGAGTCTGCACCTTTGCTGTCACTGCGAGCTAAACTAAAATGCCCATGCCCAGATCCTTGGCCCATGAATATTCAGAAAGGACTCAGGATCCCCACATACATTCGTAGCTACCCAATCAAATTGCGAGGGTCGACCAGAAAGCGTGAGTGTAAGAGTAGCTGCGCGATGAGAGAAGTGCATAGAGATCAACGCATGATTGGCTCGCAGGCTGCAGAAGCAGTAGGAGTAGTAGCAGTGGCGGTGGGGGAAGCAGTGTGCATATAGAAGAGGTCTGACAGTCTCAAACCTTCGGGTGAGCTCATCGCCCACTCTGTAGACACTCGTCCTCTGCTGCTACGAGAGTCCGAGACTTGTGAAAGAGTACCGAGCCCAAAATCACTTGCAATCTAGCGGAAAGGTTCTATTTTACTGTCTAAGGTTCATGGTGAGCGTGCTAGAGTCGGCCTGCTCGACGACACCTTTGAAAGCGCTAGATCCAAGACTTCACGCACGTCACTGACGTCCGCAGTCAATTCGCTCGACCTGGTCGTCGGGCAAGAGCGGTACATTTCGAGACATATTCTCAGCTGTATCATCGTGTGGATCTCAACATCCGTCTTTGTGAGTTTTGTCTCGCGTGCTGTCGGTAAAACTCACCAGCCCAACGACGACTCCCACTGCTGTTAAAAGCAGCAGGTCATGAATGATCAGAGATAAGAAACAGAGGTGGAATTCCGACTTTAGAGACAGAGACAGAGAGAAAGAGAGAGTACGACAGCCTACGATGGGCTCCGGCAATTAAAATGTGGGTATCCTGGAATCGGTTCTGAGATTCAAGAATTTTCCGCAACTTGAAGGTCATTGCATTATTTTTTGCGCTCTGGTCTGACACACTACTCTCGAACTGGCTACAATGCGTGAACAATTTCTAGATCTACTAACACGGACCTCGTGCTACTAAATTCGCCTGCTTGATCACCTCACCTGATCTGACCTGATCAAGGACTGGGATGGTTATCATAGTTTACCGAGGGGTTTCCACAACCTTGCCCCGAAAGATATTGAACTTCTGGAACATTGTTCCCCAGCCCGTCTCCCCCTCAAGGGCTCAGGGAGATGGATCACTAGCCCACCTTTGCTTGCAGGGATTCTTCTTGAAGTTTTGTTTGCGGTGTGGAACAGAGGACTCAAATCTTGCATTTAGTTGTGATACTTGAACACATGATCTCAGGTACCCGTTTGATTTGTTGGCGTGGGCAAAGTTTGTCAATTATGGATCTGATTCGACCGAGTTTTGCAGTATGATGTGAGCAAATAATCTTGAATACGCCCGCCCGCAGTGCTGCAGTCTGTGTCTCATCGCCATCATCATCATCATCAGAGGCCTCAGGTCTGAGTCCACGAGGTACGTCAGTAGCGTTTCTCTGGTATGAAATCCAGACAAGCTTGATGGGCGGGGAAGGCATGATGACGCATATCTCGGGGCCAGATTCTTCATTGGTCAAGCGGGCATGCGGACTGTGTGAGCTCTGAGTACTGCTCCATCCGAGATCAACCGCAAGAGAATCTGCTATGCTGAGGTCCTCGAGTTCTCAGAATCCGCACTCCGCTGCAGCGAGAGTTTAGATCACATCAGTATCTGAGCTCGATAGAGCTCTATCGTCTGCTCACAAAAGCAAAAGAATTTAGGGCCTGTGACAGACAGGGCCGCGCCTGACGGCTCACAAACTTGAGAATGTGACATCAATGTGGGATAGACCAAAATCGTATCTTCTGACAAAAAGCAGACCCAGACTGATCCCGCTGCGTTATGACAAAATGAGAAGCTCCTTCACGGCCAGCTTTTGACGTACAGCCCCTGCTGCTTGACCATTCCCCGCCCCACGACAGCTGCTCCCTCCTGCTCGGGCCCTGTCTTGTATCTCCAAACCTCGACACTGGCACGAGACGTACCAGCCACAGAAATGGGCTCGTTCGTACGCAAGTTGACGTTCAGTGTCTCGGCGTAAATCACCTGAAACTCTCCACACTCCACTCTCCTTTCTCCGAGTTTTACATTCGACGAGGCTTGCATCTGCTGCGTGTGATTAGCCCTCATGGATTACTACGAACTCCTGCAAGCAGAGTTCGAGTTTGGAGAAATCCTGGCGTGAAGGCGAAGTGAAGAAGGACTTTCTCTCATATTCTTTGCAAAGAGACATTCTTCCCTTCCCCTTCCCCTTCGACGGTGACACGAATTCCATCCTTGCGCAACAAGGCCCGCTGAGCTCTAGAGAGCAACATCCCCACGTCAAGAACATGAGCATGTTGCTTTCTAAGTGAGAAGACAAAACTCCTCTCTGACAGACTCGATGCACAGAACCAATGATTGGGTGCTGATAAATGAGCATGTTTGCAATATTTAGCTGCGGTGTTGCACCTTCTTCGTAATTTCCTCTTCAATTTCCGTCTCATAGAGGAAAGGCCGATCCCAAGAAAGGCCGATCTCAGCTGGTTCAAAGAATGGAAGAAACCCTCGACAGTTCCAGAGCGAAAGTGCTCTCTCCACGCTCACATTCTGGCATTATTGCAGCGACCTGATTTTCTTCTTTACTGCCTTGCACGAGGGCATATTCGGAACGCGATTCCCACTTTCAGCGAGGCTCATGTATAATGACGATGATTGGAAGAGGCAGTAGAAAATGACTGGAAGTGTCAGGAGGTGGTATAATGATGCTCTCGAGGTCGTGGCCGCAAACACGCTGCGTTAAGTGCACAAGATGCTGCCCATGGTCACAAGGCAGTTGCATGTGATCGATGACGGGCAAAGGAAGATCATAGATATCTGACTTGACGATGCCTAACGGACTCGATGGGTCCATGACAGCGCTTAGTGGCGAACTTCAGTGCATAGTTAGTTACAGAGACAGAAGATGAGTCGAAGGGCGATGCGATTTCGTGACAGGAGCAGATTTACTAAGTGCAAAACAAAAGACATGCGACGAACTGACAATAGCCGACTACACGTGAAATCAGGCATTTATATAACAGATTCTGAAAGATAATAACTGTCAAGAAACATGCGGGTGGCTATGTAAGCACAACTCTGCGGGTGTAAAACGAGCACGGTGGTCGACACGTCCATCCATCGTCTTCTGACCATTGGAGAGGGACGCTAGGTAGAACTACTGCGGCTGCTGCTGCTGCTACTGCATATTGAGAAAATACTCCCCTCTCACCTCGTAACGACCAGCGCCAAACAATACGCCTCTCTCTCTCTCTCTCTCTCTCAGGGGAGATCTGCTGGCACTAATTGAAGTAGGCAGCTAGAATCTTTGCCTAAGCTCAGTACTTCGTAGCAATGTCCACCGACGGTGTATATACAAAACCATTCGCCTGATGACTAGGGATGACCACCTGGTCCAATTTTTAGTATCACGGCGGTTTATGTCCAAGGTGATCTCTAGCGTTCTTCAATACATCGTCGAATTCTCTATACCATCAGAGGGAGCTACCGAACTTTGGTTCTTGAAACGAAATAAAAATTCTTTGCTGTTGCTTTACACTTGTGGGCAAGCTCATAGTCCCCAACATATAGATATCATATCAAAAAAGCATAGTTAAATGCTCAGACCCACCTGAACAAATAATGTGTCCAAACAAAGCTGCAACATCACTTTTACAGAATTCACTTATGGACAGGACATACACCCTACCAATCAGTACAAATCCCACAATTTATCAACCTTCCCGACGATGGAGTCTGAAAGACCCTGCCTCAATCACAGCAGGAATCCAAGCAACAATGCACAAATTCACAGCGGTGACATCGGAAGCAAGAAATCTGGAAATATTCACAGGGGTACACGCAACACACGTAGAAGATCACAACCAGGCATAGCCTTGAATCTGCCCACAGCCCGCCGCCTAGCCAAGCGCTGGCTAGTTCATTTCTTCGGAAAAGTTGCCCCTCATTGGCCAACCGCGACCGGTTTGTTCGGTGGGTCTGCAGGCTGAGGCTGAGGCTGGACCACCACGAGTGTCTGCATCGGGAGGAATTTCTCATTGGGTGCTTGACCTGGGAACCTATGGCTAATATTTTAATCTTCGTGCCAAACCTAAGCTGGAGTACCGTGTACATACAAAATAGTTGCGAATGGGGCGGATGTCACATCGTTGTGGAGCAGACACGCATTCGATTTGATGCGTGTCTGAGACACACAGTTGGAATGCTTTTGGTTATTTCCTGTCTGGAGACGTCGTCCCTTTTCGGTGGTTCAGCTCATGTTTCAACCTGAGGCAGTAGATTTCTTACAGCGATTCCATCCCCGCACATTGCCCTGCTCGGACGCAATGGCTCGGTCGGGGGAGATGTGTCCAACCTGAGACTTTTTTCCAGACATTGGAGAGGATAGTAAACTCTGATTGTTGAAGATGATCTTTCTGCCGACGTGAGGACATGCTTATGATCGTCATCGGATAATGTGCGCCTCCCGCCACGGCCAAGTGCTCCACTACACCCAACTTCATCTCGTGCGTCAAAAGGCTTCGTCAATCGAATTTTTACCGAGCGTGCTGAAGTCAAAAGAACTCGCGCCTAGGCATCTATCGAAAGGGTGGGTGGGCATCACACTAAGCGTCCTTTCGCGACTCGGCTCGCAGGTACTAAACCTGTACTGCATCATCATCCGAGAGTAGTAGTAGGGCCATAGAATTGAACCCCATGCTCAGATGATGTACATCCTTCTTCCGTCCGCTCGCTCATGGGAATGAGAGCTCGCTTCGGACATGAAGGGGCAGTTTCACTTGGATCGTGGAGAAACAAGCATCTTTCGGACATGATATAGATGAGCTTTTCGAGTCTTTCATTCCGAGGGACTTTTGCTTAAAAGATTAAAAGTGGAGGTAAAATCTAGTGCTCGTTAGGGCAGATGCGACTGCATAGTCGTCCTAGATCACACACACACACCAACTGGGGAGGGGGAGGTCCCTTTGCCACCCTACACAGTTCATGTTGGAGCTGCTTTTGGATGGCCAGCAGATGAGATTTTATTGCCCACATCCAAAGGGTGGGGTCGCTTTGAGACGGTCCAAATTGTGCTTGGAATGGTGCCTTTAGGCGAGTGTTTTAAGCTTCACTTTTGGTGGGACACATGCACTCGGGATCTCTGGATCTCTCGATCGAAACATGCAGCTTGTCATTTTGTGGCGTGGGATTACCTGCATCACCTTCTCGCCCCAAATTCAAGGAGGGGTTTATGGAAAGGAATTTGATGTGAGCGTGATGATGAGTAGAAAAAAGAGGTGGATTTTGTTGGCTTGTGCTTCAACAAGCTGCTCAATGGCCTTGTTAGACAATGATTAAGTGCAACATCATGCGGGTAGCCTTCGATCGTAGCACGAACTGAGGTGCAAACTGGATCTGGATCTGGGAAGCATGTGCGTCTCTCAGTCTCAGAGAGGAAATTCCGCTGGCTTGTCATCTTGTGGCGTGACGTTCAAGGATCTCGTTCCCTCCGAACGAACGAAGCTGCTCGTCACCTGCTCTCGATCGCTCGCTCGCTCCCACAGCCACAACATGGTGCATGTACCTGATCGAGCACTTTCACCTCTCGCAGATTCATCTCGTGTCAGTAGTCTCATGCGGCTCCTCGCAACTTGTGCTCACCAAAGGGTTCTGAAACTCCTGAGGATGAACGACTGAAGGAACGGGTCGGTTCATTCCCTGAGCTCTTCTTTCGATGCAACAAAGATTCGTCACTTGCTCATGAATCCTGTTCACGAGCCAGTAGCAGGATTCTCGGTAACTTTAGAAACGCGAATTCTCCCCTCACCGCCCCGCGACGATCACATCCTCTCCTCCTGCTCCTGCTCGAGCTACTTTTGCAGCTAGACCGGCCGAGTATCACGTACCGCGGTGCTTGTGGATGAGAAGGATGGTTCGGCTTTCCCAAGTGGATGACGGATTGTGATTTTGTGGCTTTCTTTTTCTCCATTATGATATGCCTCTCCCGTGCTCTCCAGCCGGGAGACACGGGACTCACACACCGGCGCAAATCTGTAGCTGAAAAGAAGCCATTATCCACTGCTCGCTCTCCGCCTACAATCTGCAAGCAGATGCGATGGAGTCCACCTCCTGCTCCTGCACACTCACTCACTCGCAACACATCCATCACATCGGCAGCTGAGCGCTGTTCAGGCTCGGTCATCGGGGCGTGCATCCATCCCTTTTGGTACTAGAAAGATCAGGCTAGAGCCCCAGTTGGCCAAGTCCGCACACATGCGCTAGCACCATTCGCATACGAGTGAGTCTGACACTCACTCACTCGCCGAACGAGCCCCGAGAACATCCGATAAGATAACGTGAAATACGTCCCATACATTCACACCTCCCTCCAGTCCAGTCAAAGGGAAATGCGATGCTGGATCCTCTTCACGATAGATCTCCTTCCTGCCATTCGTGTGTGACGAGGAAAAGAGGGAGATTCATCGAAGAAAAGGCGAGATGTGAGCACATCCATCGCGATGCAAAGCCAGAGCAGTCGTGAAAAATCCCACCGGGGGCTCGAAAGGAAAAGACAGAGCTAATCATGAAGGCCTCCCATGTCTCTCCTACACGCCCACCAGGTGCTACCATGAGGTGTAGAACAAGTGCCACCGATCAATCAGAACTCTCTTTCTTCCGATTGCAAGGTCTAAAGCACGCTGTAACACTCTCTGCATGTGCATTATTGGATGCATTTATTAACAAAGTCGTGCACCAGTGCATCTATCATGATACGATTCGAGCACTCTCTACAACAAAACTATCCATATTTCTATGCATCTTCAAGGCAAGGGGAATGATATCATATACCTCACTTCGTCATCTACCGTTGTGGATTTTAGCGCGAGTGCTAATCTTTGCAACTCCTTCAATGTCACATACGGTTTTAATGATTCAAAAGTAATGGTAATGATAATAGATCAAGCCCGTGGAACCCGAAGGGTAAAAAAACACGAAACAAACCATCCACTCGCCGCCAAGGAGAGAAACCCTTGGCTAGTGTCTGGAGCACTAGAAAGAAGATTAATAATATCTCTAAGGTAACATTATAAATCTTAAGGCTCAAGCTGCAATAATGCAACAACCTTATGAACAACTCTATTATGAGTATATCTAGTACAACTAAAAAACACATGGTCTTCGTGCTCAATATTCCTACCTTCGCATAAATTGCAAAATCGTTCACATCTGTCAATATTTTGCCCACGTACTTCCTCAATATGTAGACTATGAGAACCCGTTCTATGCCGTGCTATGATATGACGTAGAAAGGTAAAAATCCCCGCAAGAAAATATCCTTGTTGACAATAAACAAGCATAGGATAAACATGAAGTTGATAGAACTCCATTTTGGTGACAATTCTGCACCAAAGAATGTTGAGAATCTTCTCTTGTAAATGTTTGCGAAGTGCCATAGGCTGTGAGTCCTAATCTCGCTCCGCCACATTCCACTTTGAGTATCAAACCACCACATCAGAATACCAGCCTTCGAAGAGTGTGTCTCATAGAGCTTGGTGAGGAAGTCAAGAAGTACCAAGAGATCTGATCCAAACAATGTAAGTGATGATCAAATAAAGAGCTTATCCCTCAACAAGAAGAAAACTTGTTTCCGTAAGTATAGTAGCATAGGATGTTTGGTTCTTCACTCCCAGCTCTTATTGAAGAATATTTTCTGAACCCTCTCCAAGCGTTATCATCCTGACTTCTTACAACCAGGACCTCACGCTTAGATCTCGTAAAAAATTGACGTTAACACTAAACTCTTAATTAAGAATTGTTTTAAGCTCCCAAGACACAAGATGAGCTCTTCTACATCGGTTTAAGAATGAATAGAGAGCTTTGTAACAAACTATTATTCTCTTTTGCACGCAATGTGCACAATTATAATCACAAGAAAAATCAATGCCTAGGTATCTATAACCCTTAACTTGTTCCAACGGTAGATCTTTGTAACATGAAGAAAACTCGGATCTAGTGCCAACTATGATGATTTTTGACTTCTCCAAATTAACCTCCATCTCATTCATGGTACAAAAGCTTGCTAAAGTATCAAGGTGTTTTTGTAGACTCATAGCATAACGTGCTCGTAATACGATATCATCTGCACACAATAAAGCTTTAATGATAAAGTCTCTAAGTTTGACATCTCCACTCTCACATTCCTCTAACCACCTTCCTATATCATCTATGAAAATTCCGAATAGAGTGGGAGATGAAGGACAACCTTGGATAATCCCAATGGTACTCAAAATATCTATTGGTTGAAAAACATTGATCTTGGTACAAACTGAGGTGTATAATGTAACCACTGCTCCAAGATGAATAGGCAGTACTCCATTTCTAACAAAAGCTTATGAGGTACAGTCTCAAAAGCTTTCTTGAAATCAATGAAGGCACAAAATAAAGCTTTATCGTTGCATTTGGATTTTTCTCATAATACTTGTTGGACCAGAATATGGTTAATTGTGTTGTATGTTGGACGAAAACCAACTTGTACCTTTGATATCTTTTGAAAACACTATGTTCATGTATTCAACTTTGATTCCATCAACTTACCAAACAACTTGGCAAAAACACTACCAATCATAATAATATGATAGTTTGTGATCACATCTTTTCTTCTTGGTTTGTGGATAGGAAAAATCTAACGTAATGACTAAATTTGAGAAAAACCATAGATGGAAGCATCTTTCAAAGCTTTTGTGAGAATGGTAATACCATATCCTCCTCACTTGAGAAGTTCAACGGCCAAACCATATAAATTCTCACATTTGGCATTTGCTAATCTGCTGAGTAGAGTCATCATCTCCTCTTCAGAATTTAAACCTAGTACTGCTACGCAATTCGGCATAGAATTAGCTTTAGGAAAGAAGTAAAGATTTTTGGCAAAAGTGGATAAAGCATCGGGATTCAAAGGTGTTTAAGATGATACAGCCAACCCTCTCTAAAAAGACTTGGAATCTTTCATTAGCTACTTAGTCAAGGATTCTTGGTTTCGCCTCAAGAAAGCTCGTATTTTATACCTTACCAAATATTTGTATATCATTGTCAAATGAAGCCGACTTTGAATATCTAAAAAACTTCAAGCAGATATCGTTCTAGCTAGCTTGCAATTAGAGTCAAACCATCCATTACAAGGCAATTCTTAGCACTCCTATTCCTATGACGCAAAAAAATTCAGACACGGAGTCTTTAAGTTGTATGTGGATCTTGACTTCAGACTCTAACTCAAAAGATCCTTCAAGTATGTCGCATAAAGATCTTTGTGAGATGTGTAGAGTTGGATAAGTGAGCACAATGTGCGCCACCACAATTCCTTACTTCATAGACATGAAGTATTGTTTGGATTGTCATGAAAAATAGATTTAAGTGCAAATGAATTTTGATATCTATTTACTAATAAAAAATGCTCCTGATAAAATGAAATATCAGTTTAGATGTTGAAGAAAAAACTTTTGGTTCTTTAAAAATCTTTTAAATATATCTGAAATAATTTTAAATATTTTATATATAATATTATGATTTCAATGATGAGCTTACAACAATGATAAAGCATATATGAACACATGATTGGAAATATAAATAATCTAAATTTGATATTTTATTTGGATCTTTCACTTCAGCTTGTTAGTAAGTTTATCTATATACTCTGAAATGAGTTAGCTTGACGAACAGAGTAGATTCTTTAAATGCATGTTGGTTCAATATTACCTCATTTCACATTATTCAACGGTCTGATTTGTACTTTCATACATTTCACTTAGTAATGAAATAATTGACATTCTACTTAATTTTGAAGCATCAAAACCCATAATAAATTTGCAGAGATGAATTGGCATGCAATATGTCTGGCATATTAATCTACTGGAATTGATTACTAACAAGGATAGTTAGGTTTGTATGATAATTTAGTTAGCATTAAGTTGGCTTGTTAATCTTGTTCATGTTAAGATTATAGTGCTTTATAGTGCAATATCATGTTATTCCAGTCTTTTTTTTTTGCATATAAGATCATACTTTGATATGCTTGAAGTGTTTTTTTACACCGAAATTGGTTTCTAATATGCAGCAATCAATTTTGGTGTATGTTAGAATAAGCAATTTTAGATATGCTTAAAATTGGATTATTTGTCGAGAGTAATTCAGATTTTAAATCTTGATGTATTTATTACAAAATTCATGTAATATGAATTTCTAAATGTCTAAATTTCATCATGACTGGTAAGTCGAATATGAATTCAATCAACTAGATATTGTTATGCTTCGTAGTCAACGTATGTATTTTACTTTTATATCACATTGAAGATATACTTAGAATTCTACGATTGATATGTTTGTAGGAATTTTTCACCATGACGGTAAATTTAACTCCGCTGTGAGAATTTTTGTCTTAACCTTTGAGGTGTGTGAGTCGATATAAATGCCTAAAATCAGGAAAAAAATATTATGAATATCATGCCTGAAGAGATCTCTTTTCTCATATGAGTATTTTTTATCTTTTTAATGCTTAGGAAAAATTTACTGTATCATATTGTCATTTTTGCTAGATGTTTATGAACTTCTTTTTATATTGCCTAATACAGTACAAATATCCTGTAATTCTCATGTTTATAAAGTAGAAAAAAATTAAAAAAATTGTTAACCTTCCCTGATCTATTTCTATTTTCCTATCATGAACTGAATAAAAATTTACAAATAATATTCTCTTTTGATATGAGTCCAAAAAATCTCACTATTATAGTCTTGAGGCATGTCTATGTTGCA
Source organism: Marchantia polymorpha subsp. ruderalis (assembly GCA_037833965.1). Lineage (NCBI taxonomy): Eukaryota > Viridiplantae > Streptophyta > Marchantiopsida > Marchantiales > Marchantiaceae > Marchantia > Marchantia polymorpha. The sequence goes on along the minus strand of AP031351.1, from coordinate 25,394,201 downwards.
GTGTATGAAATCTCATCTAGAGATGTAAAAAGACATTCTATATATTTGGGGGCTTGGGATTTGTTGAAGATAAGAAAATTCCTTAGTGATGAAAAAACTAGAGGATATCAAAGAACTCTTATGCCTTATGTCTTATTTCATAAATTTGGACGTGATAATTTTCCCTTATAATTCTTGGTATATGTTTAAATTGCAAATTCAATATTCTCAGTTGTAAGAGAGTTTGTAGGTAAAAGGTTGAGGTTATGGAGGTCGTCACCACCATCCTCACCACCGGTGAAGAAGGTTTTCCTTTTGTCATATGGGAGAGATGAACATGTGTCGGTCCATTAATTAACCTCAAAAGGTTCTGCTAGCAAGCCCCCAAGTGAAGAAATTGCTTCAAGGAGTTGCCTTTTGTGCTCTGGTCTCGTATCTTTTAGGTGAACTAGGATGTAGGAGCCTCTCCATGAGATGATTCGTGCAAATAAAACTAGAATTTCTTGTTTGAAAAGTATCATTGTGTTTCTCCCTTTTGCAATAGCATCTTCTGAAGGTCTTGGGTCTACCCCTAAACATCTTGTTCACTGCTCATGTCTTCTTGTTCATCGTCAACGTGAAAATGGGTAAATCAAAAGAAACCATCAACGTTTGTCAATGTGACGTCCTCATATGCTGGAAAATTTCTCTCGTTTTGAATGTTTCTCCCATCTTTCCTGCATAGATTTGTCCAGAAGATGAAAACAAATCTTTGGGAGCAAACCTTGCTACATGGGACCCTTGTTCCGGTGGTCACCAATGCACCTATCGGGGAAGATCTATCTCAACTAGTTTAGATGCCGTAGAAAAGTCTTCTCCACGTTTCCATTCGATTTTTTATTTATTTTTTCTAAAAAAAAATGTAAATATCAAAGAAGTTATAGTTATTATTTTTTATAATATTTGTACATTTGAATCAAACAAATATTTTTTTTTTAAAAAAAAGAAGAAGTTATCAGTCTATTCATTCTATATTTTCTTTCATGGAACATAGAATTTATAATTCAAATTATTTTTTTAAGTTCTAACATGCAGATCTACATCGATGTGGATGAATTTTCTCATCTGTATCGGTGAGATTCCAGCCGTGGCTTTCCATGCAGACAGACACTTTAGAGCCTTGTTAGTGTCAACTTCACGGGAGGTCTGAAAACACTAGTGGCATTGAGTGAAGAAAATGCTGGCTTTATAACATTTTCCAGGAAAAGTGCTAGTCTAGAGTGCCCTCAAAGTCACAAATCCTAGGCACTATGCGGTCGCCTATGGCTTCTAGGCGGGGAGCAGGGTCATCCCCACTTCCCATATTTCACGGAGCCTCCGTTCCCTCTGCGAACTTTAGATTGAAAGTGCCCAATTGTGATGATGGCATTTGCTTTTACTTATTTATATTTATATATATATGGAATGGATGAATAAATCCCGCAACATAAGTATCTGAAATTTAGTAGTTAGCTACTCTGCAAAATTAGCGTGTTTGGAAATTTTGGAGGGTATTCGAAATCCGTCCTACAAGATGTGGTGATAGATGCGCGTTATTTTCGGATGGTCCCGCAGCAATTTCCGGATGGATAAAATTAGGCTGTGGAGCATACCTCGAAACGATTGAATGTTCCGACAAGTGAAAATTTGTCGTGAAAATCTAATTCGCCTACAGGAACGACTATGTCAATTCCAAATGGTCATAGATTGACCTTCTCGTCGCGGCTGTGCTACAGCAATGACAACTAACCTCCCTCGGTCTGGTCTGACAGCAGCTGCACGGCAAATTCGGCTATAGAGTGTTATTATCAAGTGTACCGGATCGGAGTCTAATTCTGAGGGCAATGCCTGCTGCAGCACAAATAACGCCCGGCATTGCGACGGCCAGAGCAGACGCCGAAGCCAACCAGCGGTCGAGATGAGGATGGAGGCCGGACAAACACGACACGATCTGTCGCAGGAGCGAATACAGAATACGCTCTGTCGTCCGCATCTGTCGTCTGCCTGCGTGCGTCTTGTACCGTCGACTACTCCTGAAAAGAGAACCCGGACGACGGAGGGACGGAGAGATTGGAGAGATTGGAGTGGCACATCCAATCCGAAGCGGCCCCCGCTTTCCTCGTCGTGCAAGGACGAGGCAATCGCTGGCCGTCGCTTTTGCTCGGCACCAATCCGAGCGCACAGAGTCCAGGAAGGCGCGTTGTCGAGTCACAGAAGGGGTCGGAGATTTGCAGATCGGTCGGTCTGAAGTCGTCGTGCATCGATCCGAGGAGGAGGTCGGCTTTTGCTCGTGATAGCCAGCCATTATGAATGCATCCATCCATCCATCCATCCATCCATCCGGCCGCATACCGTCGAGCATGGACGGGCGTAGACTGTACTGTGTGTCTGTACTGAGAAAGAGCCAAGGTCTTGCATCGCGCGAGGGAGCTCAGGTGGGAAGCTGCTGCTGCTGCACATCTGTTAACGGTAAGAGGTCTCGTCAGGCTTTGCTCTCGTCTGCGAGATCATCAGATTCGAAATGCCTATGGGCGCCCCTGACCAATCCGCTTTTCCACGTTGACCGCTATTGCGCTCTCGCGAAAATAAAAGTAAAGTCATGGTGGTTCAACCGAGGCACTGTCAGTCTGTCTGTCTGTCTTCTCGGCTGTCTCCGAGGGGGCCCCTACGATCCACCCCTTTCGAGGTCTACGAGCGTAGTCCTAACCTCTGGCTCTTCCGTTCCCTTTCTTCCACTCTCTCCCTCCCTCCCCGTGAGCTCGCCTTCTTCTTCTCGCCGATCACATGCTCGAGAATCGTTCACGGGACCACACAGATTTAAAAAAAAGCGCGTCGCCCTTGCCTAGAAAGAGTGAAAACTCCTCGAGTGCTCGAGCAAACGAGGCGCTCATATTTTAGCGCGCAGATGCCCCTGTCCGGCTATAAGCCAAGATAATGATCTCGCTAAGCCACGCCAACAACGACATGTCCGCCAGATGCGCTTATCGGCGGTGACAGAAAGGTGATCAGAGCAAGGAGATTAGCGTGCGTCCTGCTGCTACGTAGTGTGATGCCGCCCAGCTCGCCCAGCTCGAGGATCCTGGGACGGCCTTGTCGATTCACTCCATTGTCTCGTAGACAATGATGGATGCATTCTTAGATGGGGCATTCATTGCAACGAGTGTGTATGCTTCTCCGACGACAGGCAGGCTTTTGTGCGTTCATGCTCGATGCAATGATGTGCCGAGAAAGAGGAGCTAAAGAAGACCCCGTAGGCCTGATGATGGTTTCTATGTCCATTCTTACTCTCCTAATTTCACCTGGAGAATGGCGCAGCCACGGTAGTTGAATCCCAGAGCATCATGACCTGAAACAGGTCCCATCCTGCGTGCCCTCTTCTACTTGGAGCTTTCAGCCTGTGGAGTTGGGTTCACGAGCCAAGCGTAGAGCTTGGCCTGGACTTTCAGCGGCCCTAGTCCATCAGATTGGCGACCGTGGTCCATATTCCTGTTATGCGGCGCGAGTCGTATCCCAGCCGCTAGATTACGCACTCACACAACCATCCTTAACCTAAATAGGAATGATCTGCTTCTGGTACATATTCGTGTGCCAAATTTCCTTCTCTTGTATTTGCCCCTCCATTTATTATAAAAAGAGAGTTTTGAAAGATAAACTGTGCTTTGACGCAACATTAGAGGCCACATGGTTTGACATAAACCAATGGGAAGATGTTCGTAAAGTGTGCATATTATTTTTCGATCGAAATAATGTACTTCACATTCCGTTTGTTACATGGACAAGCAGGACAATTATTTTGAATTTTTACTGTCTTTCATCGTCTGCTATTTTCTGCTGACTATTTACGTGTTTTTGTTGTTGTTGACAAAAAATTGTTACAATTATTGATTCATTTTCAACAATGCCATTGTTCTGCATTTGCACATTTTTTCTCTTTTCACACATCAGACGATTTTATCTTTTCCTCCGCACTTTTCCTTCTCTTCTTCCATCCATCTGCAGCGTATTTGCGACTATGGTTACATCTGTTCGATACGAGCATTACATATCGGCAATTGATCTATCCAATTTTCTTCGGCCATTCCAATGTCTCGCACCTGTCGATGAAGAATCTATTCATATCAATAGATCAATTGAAATGTATCAAAGAGAATTCACACATTTCCTCCTGAGAATGAGGATGGGCTGACATTGTGACATGCATACAGAGTCTCTATACATCGAAACGAACAAGAGAGACAAATACAATCAACACACATTCACTCACAGTATCATTCGAGTATCCAGGCCAAGATATATGTCGTAATGTAAAATTTTCACTATCATCGGTAAACCATACAATAACTTGGGTGTTCCGAGCAAAGATATCCTAATATGGAGAGAGGCGGATGGCATGGTCGCTCATCTCAGCGCTCTCATTTTCTCACAGCGGATACAAATTACACAGTTAGAAAGACTATTCAAAAGCGTCTATTCCAACATCTATTACACATAAGCCCCTTATACCTTGAATGCACCCTCTGTTTGAGGTAATACTATCAGCTTCTCGAGACTTTCCTAGTCGTATGATTGGGCTCTCTGAGTGGGCGGCCTTTGCCCGGACCTCAGCATCGGAGAGCACCATTCTGAAATACAAAGCCACCGGATTATCCACAGTCGTAGTGACAGCTCCCAGATTGTCTGTTATCAGAGGTTTGGAAGACAAAAACCCTGCCACCGGTCCGGTTTCGATTTTCATGGAAATGGATGATTCGATTTTATACTGTTACAGGATGCGATGCTGCTGCTGCTGCGAGAGCCTAGAACTGAGCCCCTTCGAATGTTTGCCCGTACTTCCAGTTAGAGTCAGCGACATTATTGTGGTACAATGTCTTGCCATCGCTGGTCTTCACGGAGAAGGAGAGCGCCTGTCCGTCAAGCACCGTGCCAGTTTGCCAATTCTGGCCCCACCCTCTTGTCATGCTAATCCAGCCGGTCTTGGAGCCCTTGACCTGGACGGCCACCACGTCGCCTGAGCCGCCGACGTTGTAGATCAGAGTCTGCATGAAGTAAGTGTGGCCATCGATCTGGAAGCGCACTCCTCCCTGCCTGTTGCAGTTCACCCTCTGGTAGTTGACAGTGACGTGACCTGCGACGGTCTGGGCGAGCTGAGAGAACGCGGGCTGCGATAGATCGAAGTGCGCGTTCGGGTAGTCGCACCAGCCTCCGTAGCTGCCCTGAGGGCAGAGGTTGGTCGCGGTGACGGTGATGGAGTTGGAGTAGCACGCCGCGTCGCCCGAGCACTGAATTTGGAAGCACGCTCCGCACGACAGCCCGTCGTTGAAGAGCGGCGCGCTCAATGCCGCTGTCATCGTCCCGTATCCGAGGGCGAAGACATTGCTGTAGCCACATGCACCATCTGTAGGAAGAGAAAGTTCAGTTAGCGATGCGCGAAGAGCTTTCAGAGATGGACCCAAACTTCCCAGACCAGAGCAATGAAGTCCGCAATGCCAAGCTCCAGAGTTAAGGACGGGTTCAGAAACTTACTGTTGGTGCCAGATGCGTCACTCCCGCCGTAGAATGTCGCGTGGGCAGTCGACCACCCATCCGCTACACGAAACGCCTTCTCGGTGAAGAGAAGGACTGCCACAGTCATCAAAAAGCTCCTCATTCCTGTCACCATTTCGGGAAGCCGCGGTGCTAGTGCTCGAGCTCTCGTGTTCGAATATATCCTGCTCAGACCCTTCTGCTGGAGGAGCTGTTGCCCCGGTGCAGAATGCGCTGCTTGCAAGGCGATCCTCAGATGAAGCTCACAATATGCAGGGGTGGAGAGCTCCTGCCGTCCCACCAACCAGACTCTGAATCCAAGTGACTGGAGCTCGCAGCTCGCTCGACGCCTATCCTGATGCCGGATGAGACTTCTCTTGGACCGATGGGATGCCGCGAGAGAAGCTCGGGACGGATCGGGAAGAGGAAGTAGTGTATGAGAGCTGAGAGAAGGATTGAGTGCCTTGATTGCCTATGAGATGGGCAACTGAGAACTATATATATGTCGACTGCCATGTTCGCAGAATGCTACTGCCGCCGACTGGAGAGAAGAGAGGCACGCAGGGGCTGGTAGGGTCGGGCTACTGCCTGCCTCCATTTCTTCTGACAGCGTGGGCCCAATGGCACATTCACATTCAATACTTCTCAATCTATTAATCCTCTGCACCGCAATTTCTGCTAGCTCACGACATGTCCTCCAAGCTTTTTGCCCGAAACTTACGCGCCCTTCTTACAAGTCCATTTTAGCGGCGCTCGCTCCCAACCTGATCACCGCAGCCCACTCGCCTTCGAGTCAACCTGCGGTCGACTCGACCCCGACGACGCCAGTCGAAGACAGCGACTGGCGACCAGTTTCTTTGTTGCATGAATACAAGCTGTAGCTAATACCCAAGGCACACCACTCTCACCCGGCGCCTACTCTGCGGCCAAATCAATCATGCGCTCAGATCCAGCCCCAGCCCCAGCCCCGTCCCAGCCCCTCCCCCTCCCCCTCCCCCGTTCGGACCGAGGCACCTTCCCGCGGCCGTTTGACTGACCCGCGACGATTGCCCCTGAAGCCACGCGCCGGCGCCGATTCGGTCACGAAGCGAGGTCGCGCGCGACGACTACGGAAACGGCGACGGAGGCAGATCTAGTTTTTAACGGTTTGTCCAGAGGGTCGAAGGGGCGGAGGTGGGGGAGGGGAGGGGAGGGGGGTGGGGCACGGACTCCGACGATTGCAAATGGCTGACGTCGGCCCGTCAGAGCCATCGGAATTTGCGGTGAGCGGGCCGCTGGGTAGCCCCCCGCTTATCCGCTCGCCGATTCCGACGACGCCCGTTGCTCGAGCGAGCGGGCTCTTCGGCCAATCCGGACTCCGGACGGGGAGCGAGGGGCAGTTATGCTCAACTGCCGGGACGGGCTGGGACGGGACGGGCGGGTCTTTGCGGGTAAAACGGTTGGACCTCGCTTCCCCGACCGCCACGTGCAGAGCGGGCGGAGCTCCGGCAGATTTCACCCCCGGAGCGCGCCTCGTGCTTAATTATTCCCTTAATTGCCCCTCCCCCCGTCGCGCCACAATACTTGCCCCACGCTGGGCATCGCGATGACGGGTTTTCTCTCTGCCCCAATGGGCGAGCCCCAGCGACCTGCCCGCGCATAACTGCGACTGACAGTCAGGGCACGAAAAGGAATGGTCCTCCGGAATGGCGAGACCTTTTGTCCACGCACGGGGGGAGTTCTAACCACGGATCGCCCCCTTGGTCCTATCGGGATTAAGCCCTCCAGCCAAGTCCTGGTTGGCTGCCATCTATTTTAGCCGGCATGCGACCCTCATTTGACTCGCATGTTTGGCGCCTCTTGTCTGCTCTCCTCGCCTCCACTTGGACGGGCCCGGGACGACGAGGACGCGCAGGAGTTACGAGTTACGATTGCCCCCTGCGCAGCGCATGCACATCTGCTGTACCTTATCTCCAGAGTCCCTAGCCCAGCCCCAGCCCCGGCCAGCCGGCCGGCCATTCGTGCATGCAAGCCCTACGACGAGTTCGCCCTTTCTGTCTCCCTCCCTCGCTGCCGAGGCGCCGAGAGCCTCCCACCCCTACAGCTGCCGGTCGCCCGCCCGGAAGTCGGAGCTTTGTGGCCGGTTCGGATCGGGTGTCCCATCATGGTTGTGCGAGGAACCATGGCTGCGCTTCTGCTCCGGCAGGCAGCCGGTCATGATTGCGGGTATCCTCGCTGGGCCTTTGTCGCGCGCGTCGCGACTCCCCAGACCCGGCCCCTCGCATGCTGCAACTTGTCCTCGCCCCGAGATGTTGACTGGACTTGGACTTGGGCTTCTGCTTGGGCTTCGGCTTCCACCGACCGGACTGCGCAGCTTCGTTGCCTTTATTGCAAGTTGACGAGCTCCTGGGGGCAGCCATGAACAGCAGCCCCCCCTTCTTGGCTGAACGTCGTAAGTTGGGATCCTTGATAGCGGAGCTCGTGGCAAACCGAGGATGAGATGGAGCTGTAGGGGCGGGCAACGGACCGAATGTTTCCAAAAGCGAGGAGATTAAGCGACAGTGGAGTTCGTGAGACGATCGATTTATCGATATATCTATCCGTGCGGGTTTGAGCACAACGTCTCCAGGCAGGTTTGGGAGAAACAAGAAGGCTCGAGGCTCGAGAGGAGGGCGTAATATTCTACGAGGAGGGATTAACGTATGCGGCAGACAACTTGGCGGAACCGACAAGGGGTTGCACATCGTCCGTCGCGCATCATGTGGACGTCTCGTGCTCGTCGTCACTTTCCACAAACGATGAAAAGAGAAATTCTCGCTCCATCGTCTTGAAAACGGAGCCCAGACCCTAATCCTCGTCCTCGCATGCTCACATGGTGGGCGTGGAACATGTTTGGGCATGTCTCGGTTTGTGAAACAGCACCACGTACCGACGAGCAATCACGCACCCACCAAAGCGAAATTCCTTCGCCTTTCCTTGCTCTCCTTTCTTTCTCTGCCTTCTTTCTTTCTCCTCCGTCTGTTGGTCGATCGTGTTCCCTCGCGGCCTCTCTTTTCCTTAATCTACATTTTCCCCATTCTTCCTTCTTTTCCCCTTTGACGTCTTTGGAAGCATGTCAATCATCACCACCATCGCCCTCGGCCGTCCCAACACTCCACTCCACTCCCTAAGCTAAGCTGCCTGGAGCCCTCCACTCGGCGCGCTCCATTTTCCATTTTCTTCTTCCTTTTCATTTTCTACGGGCCTAGGCATTATCAGGACATATTTAATTATTGTAAAGTATGGCCGGGCTCGAATGAAAGGGTCCTCCTGTTTATACGCGGCGCACCTGGTCGGGTCGAGTGTGGCCCGATCATATTTTATCCTAAGGGTAACTGCTCATTATCAATACAGTCGCATCTAGTAGAAGAACAATTCGAGCTTGGATTGGGGAACGGAATTATGCAGCAGTCTTTCTCATCCATGCCAATGAAAGGGTTGCATTTTTAGCTATAAGCTTACCATGCAAATGGTTGTAATGTTTGATCAAGTTTCACGTATATACCGCAATTGACCTATGCAGCAGTATTTTTCATCCATGGTAGGGAAAGTGTTGCATTCCTAGTTAAAAGCTTACCATGGAAATTGTCGTAATGTTTAATCAAGTTTCACGTAGATACCGCAAGAGACTTACTGAATGGGTTAGATCCGTTCAACATCAAGAAGCCAATTAATTTACTAATATGCTATGCTCTTCACGGGGCTAAGCCTGAGAGGCTTTATATCATGTTGCCGCATAGTTATTCTCCTAAATTCGATCCATAGACTAAGTTACGGTCTGTTGACCTCATCTAGGACATTTCAACCTCTTCTTGACATGCCATTGCAAGAAACATTACTTTTTACATTATAGAAAAAAAAAAGCCAAAAGAGGTAGACAAATTTATGTATGTTTCATGCCATATGATGATATGAAATATCTATAGTCTGGTTAAAAATTGTAATTAAAAAATATATGTAATTGATTTTTTCATAGGGATAGGTCTTGTGGTTTTCAAAATAATAAATAAATAGAAAAAATAAACCTTACGTAATGGTAAAAAGTACAATTTATATCTCTTACATGAATCTATGACAATATAAAATTCCACAAACCAAATAAACATTATGTGTGAAATATATAAAATCTCTTTCATAGTTTTTCTGTTTTGGAAATATTTTGAAATTTAAAAATTCATGACTTGTTATTATATACGTCAATTTCTATATATATAGTGAAAATATCACTCAAATAGCTTCATCAAATTATTCGTGTACAAAATAATAAAAAATAATAAAAATATATTTTATTATTTTATTCAGTCAGATACCAAAAATTAAAATAATTTAATTTTCTCCCTTTCTTGTTACAAAAATTCTTGATTGAAAATTTTGATTCAAGTATGCAGTGAAAATAGAATTTGATAAATGTATTTTAGTGATAATGTAATCAAAGATGAAATTATCTATATCTAATTTACTTTACGTCTTTGACTATCCAAAAAAAAATTTACACACTAATAAGTTTTTTGTAATTAGAATATATTATATTATATTTCGAAATGTTTATTGATGAATGTCATGAATGTAAATTCATATCATACTGCAAAAAGTGGTTCTTTTCTTCCCTTTTTGTTTAAATGGACAAAATTTTACACAATTGACCTTTATAATATAATTGTGTACTACCTCATAAACTTGTCTTTATGGAAGTAAGTATAGTATATACATGATCATGAATAATTTATTTATGTTGATATTTCTGTTTTATTTAAAATTATAAGATAAATTATTAATTAAAAAATTTCAATTTCAAATTCAAATATATAGCACAAAAAAAATATATAAAAAAATTAATTACTATGATAAATGAAAATATCATATATATCACAATATAGTTGCAATGTAAGGTGACAGTTCAATTGATGCTAGGTTGCAATAATGTATATATGATATTTTTAGTCAAAACTTGCACAATAATTTTTTTTTTCTTAGTCTGACTAATATTTAATTTTATTTTTTTAGGAAATAAAAATTATTAAATAATTCTATGAAAACAACTTGTCATGATTAAATGTCATGAAAGAAATTAATATGTAAATATCAAATGAAAAAATATTTTTGATGAAATGTCAATTACTTGATATGAAGTAAATTATATTTTTGTTAAAAATAACTAATCTCCTCAAATGTTACGTCCATCAAGGATTAATTTCAATGTAATTGTATTGTGTTGTGGAAGGCTTTGAAATTTATTATTACATATAGAAACCATTCTTTAAAGAAGTGACTTGGAGTGAATTGAAAAGTTATCTCAAATGACCAGATTATACTGTTCGATTATATATTATATATTATGAATAAAGTATACTCTTACAATTCAAAACATACTTAAAATCACTTTTGAAAAATCGTAGGTTTGGTTCGAGAAGATGAACATAGATATATATGAAAAAAACAACTTGATTGTCTTCTCATAGATTATTCGAATATGCCTCTCGTTTAGATGTGCATGAATGCAAGCCTGGATCATGATCACAATTGAGTACCCAATGGTGAATCTCAAACGCTGAGTGATGAGCTGGACAGACGAGTTTGGTATCGAGAGAACTGAACGATGACAATGAAAGAGTATGCCACGGCGGATACAGTCTCAACGTGAAATCTTGAAACAGATATCGGATTCAAACCCCACACATCGATGTAGATGAACACCACGGGGGGATTGCACCCTGGGGAAGAAAACACTGGAAAGGATCATATGATCAGACAGAACTCAGCGAACAGTAAACCGAATCGTTTACATCAAAACTCGTAAAACAGGATTCTCGGATCGGAGTGGGCATGTGGAGCTAAATCACGGTGAAAAAAATGTTGGGAACGGCCGAGTCACTGGAGTCCGAAGTGCAATCGAGTGCAATGCAATTCGGGACTGTTTGAATGGATCAATCGACAGCGATAAATGGCGAAAAACAAAGACCCGGGTGGAATGCAAAGTCTTTGCCCGACCAGGATAGTTATGAGCGCAGAATCTTCACTGTGGACGTGGTAGCTCAAGTAGGGACTAACGAGGGGCCGACCATGATAATCAAGACTTGAACAGTGCATGCTGGCTAACTTTGCCAGAGCAACAAGGCTTCGCTTCGCACTGTTGACGTGGTAGGGCGAGCAAGGTGCCGAGGCCGACAAGGACAGGGCGAATCTCTCCGTCATGCTTCAGCCATGGTAGGCCAACTCGGCCGCTGGCGAGCTTTCACTGTGCACGGCAAATATGTGACCGTACTGCTAGCTTAAAGCCTGGCTAACTTCATCTGCGGCTGCCGGATTCTTCTCCTCGTTGACATGCAGGGCTAAGTTAGCCGACTTTCACTGTGCCCGCGCTAGGCCTGCTGTAGTTGTGGTTCCGAGGAAGACGCAGTTTGTCCGTGTGGTCTGGTTGGCAGTAGTCCTACAGTTCGCCGAGGGGATGACCGAGTAAGGCCAGGGGTGGGGCAGCAGTCTTTAAGAGGGGCTTTAATCGACAGGAAATCAATGTGTGTTCCATCTGACTGTTCCTTCCAGGGACCGCGAATCTTGCTCCTCTGGTTATATCGTTGGCCAAGTTCTTCTTTAGGAATCTTCGCTAGTAAGGGCTAACTTTATCAGAAGGGCCCTGAACAGTGCTGCGCGTAAGTAAGTGCTTTAGGCCGCCCCACCAGACTTAGATTCCCTCCAGTCTGGAGTCGCTACCGTACCCTTTGTCTGCCGCTGGTTTAGGCCCAGTCCGCCCAACGACATAGATTCGACCTGCTCCGTGGTTCCATCCTGATCCTCTCGACCTTTGTTTGCCTTGTCGCCGACCGGCCACCCCCCGGCGTGCGTCGCGGACGGTGAGCCATCGTCTCGGGCTCGGAGATCGAAAGGTCGCTTCTGATTGGCTGCGGACTCCAGACCCGCCACGTCAAGGCCGCGACGTCGCCTCTCCGGGAGAGTCGGTAGAGTGCCTGCGGGTTCCGCTCGAGAGTGTGCGGAGTGGAGGAGGAGAATGGGGGCCGTGAGAAATTGCTCGACAAGCGAGAGCGAGCGAGATCGGTACGGTAGAAAGTCGAGTCGATTATGATCTGGGATCATGATGTCTCGATTCGCGCTCCTGTTTCGGCGATCTCTATCTGGGTACGATTGTGATCGTGTCGGATTGCAAGTTCGCAAGGTTCGATGCACATCGCAGACTCGGCATCTGAGTCAGCAGCGGGCAGGGGAAGAATGTTGTGGCACGGACGATTCAAGTCCTGCAACCAGGAAAGTCAGTGTTGCCACTCGAGGTGTCAATCTTTCCCATCCCACTTTCGTGGTATGGGGAGCGAACACGGGCGTAGGCAAGACCCTGCTGTCAGCTGGCTTGTTAGGCTCGATTCTGTCTTCCCGGAAGGCACGGTCCAGAGATGTGATGTATCTCAAGCCTGTACAAACTGGGTACCCCGCCGATTCGGATGCCAGATTTGTGACCCGGGAGGTCTCGAACATTTTGAGGAGTAGTCCGCATGGAATTCAAAACAAGGTGTACATATGCAACCACACATTGAAGGCCTCTCCAGCAGTTCACTGGGCTGTGAAGTCCAAGGTAGCTACTTGATTCTTTCTCTTGTACGATGCCAAAATTTTGATCCGATTAGCTTGTTGATCTGCTGCGTGCTCCTCACTAGCTTACATTTATCTTCTGTTTTGCTATTACAGTTCAGCAACCACGCCGCAGTTTTGGGTGTAGTAGCCGGGGTTTGTCTAAGTTTGATCATGAACGATAGGGTTTTTGTAGCCGATATTCAGGCAATTTTAACAGTTCCTTTCTGAGTGTAATATTTCTTTGTGCTTGGTCAGGAGGAGACGGGGATGAAAGATTTAGGGAGCTACGAAGAACTCATCCTCGAAGGAAGCCAAAGGCCTAACTTTTACATGAATGGTCATGACAATCTGGAGGCTGACTCTCAAGGAAGAAGCACAGAGAGTTTTTCATCAGCATTGGCCTCGTTGCCCTCTCAGTTAACATGTAAAACCATGTTGGCATGGTTTGATCCTGTTTCCCCACATTATGCAGCTCAGACCGAGAGAACCTTAGTAGACGACTCCTATGTGATTCATAGCATACAGTCTGCCCTTGAATCTCACAACATCGGCTATATAAATGACGGAAGTAGGTGCGAGGCCGGCGAAGAAAGTAGAGCCGAAAAGTGGGTCCTTATCGAGACTGCCGGTGGAGTCGCCAGTCCTGGACCTTCCGGAACTTTGCAATGTGATCTTTACAGGTGCTGTCCATTTCCGACTTGCTCATCTACTTAGATTGCAATTTATTGGGTTTTTCTTGTATGTCTCCAACAATTCGTAGAAATCGAGCGTAGCTTTCCCAGTGAAGTATCAGATCAGGGGCATCGTGTTTGATTGCAAAAGTTCTATGGTCTTTGGTGTATCTTAGGAGACTCCAGCATAAGTCGGGATTCTACTTTTTAGTGGAAGCTTTTGACAAGAGCAGTCCATTATGCACTCTTTCCAACATTATGCAGGTGCTATGCACTTCGCAATTCAACCGAATGTGCAGATTTCACGTGAGCTGTGGAAAAAATATCACCGAGGCTACTTCTATACAGTATATAGAAATTCAAGGATAGCCACATCTTCAAATGTTATCTGTTAACCAGTGTCGTAACATTTTTAAATCAGAACTATGGGAATGGTTCCAATTTAAGTTTTGTGCTGGATAGTTGTGCAGACCCTTGAGACTCCCTGCTGTTCTTATGGGTGATGGACATCTAGGAGGTATATCCAGCACAATTTCAGCGTATGAAAGCCTTCACTCTCGCGGCTATGATGTTGGAGCAGTTGTCTTGTCGGACTACGGTTTGGACAATGAAAAACCTCTTTTGAAGTACTTACAGGGAAGGTAGTAACACCTTCTATCAAAAGTTTCCAAATTCTCTAATTTTTGCTTTCTAGGAGAGATCCATAAATGTTTATATATCATATCTTATAGCATGTATGACCCTTTCCAAGTCTCTCAACTTTAAACCATCGTGTGTTTTTGTTTATAGCTGGCAGTTCATTCACTTGACGTTAAGAGACAAATAAGTGAAAGGATCAGTATCAAAACTGACGTGGCTTGATTTCCAAGCTTGTTGCCTTAGAAGATTGTGGATTTGTCATTGTTTTTTTTGATTTGTTTCAACTGTGTTTGTTATGTTAATTTCCCGACAGAGGCCTTCATGTCTTAGTTACTGCTTAACATCTCCTGATTCTGAACAGGCGCGATGACTCACCTCTACCTAGTCAACGCACAGCTGGGCTTAAAACTTTTGCATTGAATATACTTCACCTTCGTTTTGCGGAGAAAACAATCAGACCTACAATGCATATTCAGGCGGTGGACTTCTATGGTGGTTCTGTTTGCCCGGTATCATCCTGGACGGGAAAAATTCCACGGCAGAAGCTCCGGTCCTAAATCCAAGCATTTGAGAACACAGTGCTTGTGTTGTACCTTGTGCAGGGTGCCAGTTTTTGTTCTCCCACCAGTACCAGACATTAGTAAGGGATTGTCAGACTGGTTTGATGAATCTCAAGTGTGTTTTTCTCAAATTCGATATGCATTGGAGGAATCTCATCTGAGAAGAATACAGAGATTGCACGAAATGCCCAGAAAAGCAGAACAAATACTTTGGTGGCCTTTCACGCAACATACTATGGTTCCTACGGGAGAAATTACCCTTATCGATTCCAGATGTGGTGAAAATTTCTCAGTGTTCAAGGTATGATGATTTTGAATTTCTTGTGAAACACAGGTTTCAAAGAAGGTTTTGAAGGGTTGAGTCGGGCAATGCGAAGTCACTTCTTTCCGACCACGCTGAACCTTGCCTTTCATCAATTCTTCTCTTCTTCCCCTCGAGAGAAAGATCTGTCATCACGTATTATACATAATGAACTAGATGAACAACAACATATGATGATGTATAAATAACCTGTTTGATTATGCATTGTGTTCAGAGCACTGACGGAGATAGATTGGAATCACAGTTCGATGCTTGTGCAAGTTGGTGGACTCAAGGACCTGACATGCATCTGCAGGTCTGTTCTTCCTGAGCTTTGACATGGATTTTTAGGGTAGATGCAAAAGGCCGAATAAACTAGAGAAGATGATAAAATTGCCAATAGTGTAACAAGAAATTATCTGGAAGTTACTGACTTAGTTCTCCTCTGACAACTACTGGCAGCCAGAACTCGCCAGAGAAGCGGCTTATGCAGCTGGGCGATATGGGCATGTTATGTTCCCAGAAAATGTACACGAACCTGCGCTGCGTTGCGCCGAACTTCTCCTTGAAGGAGTGGGCCAAGGTTGAACTTGCTGAACTTTAAGCTTTTCATTCTCAGAGAAAATTCAAAATGGTGCGACTACAATATCCCTTCCTTCCTGACGGCAGTAGTGTAGGTGGAGGTTACATATAGTCTTATCTTGGTGTGATCTCTAGGGTGGGCAAGGAGGGTATTTTTTTCCGATACTGGATCAGCAGCTATCGAGATCGCCCTGAAGATGGCCTTCAGGAAGTTTGTGAAGGATCATGCGAGTTTCTTCAGTGCGGATACATCTTGGAAGTCTGTTGAGAGCCAACCTTCCCTAAAGGTCAGTCAATAATTACTAAACACTGATCGTGGACTAAAATTAGTTATTCAAGAATTTCCTCAGGCATCGACAGCCTCGGCTGCGGAACTATTTGTTGACAAAAACAGGCGTTTTGGCTTTACAAAATTTCACGAGCAAATTTTCTCATTGTGCTACCACCGCAGGTTCTGGCACTAAGCGGCTCATATCATGGCGATACTTTGGGGGCTATGGAGGCACAGGCGCCTAATCCCTACACGGGATTTCTTCAGCAGCCTTGGTTAGTACCTCCTGCGTTGTTACTGAAGAACTAAAAGGGAAAGAGAGAAAAACTTAAATCATATTTTTCGCTTACATTCTCACAGCTCATATTCGAACCTTTGTTTTGTTATTGCTGTGTGTGTCGGTGTTCTGTATCATAAGAAAGAAGTCTTGCTGGTACAGGTATTCTGGCAGAGGATTGTTTCTGGATTCCCCAAAAGTGTACATGCAGATGGGTCAATGGCAGTTGGATATTCCAGACTCTTTGTTAAAGGACAATGCCGTCAAAGGTCTGTTTGCGCTATGCTCCCTGCATAGGGTTTGTCTTTAGAGACGAAATTTTCTTGTGCATTATATGAAATGTAATGTTATTATATAGCTAAGTGTTCGTAGTATTTTTGGATGAATACTCTCTATATGTGCTTTTTGCCTACAATCACGGGAGCAATGAGTTTGTGCTTCAGTCGTTTTAATTTGCTTTCTGTGAAGGGTGAATGACTAATGTGCTTTGGAAAGTATTGAATTTAGACGATCTTTTGAAGACTTTTCTTAAAATGTGTGGATGCCAGCAGTGAAACATGCAGATACGGTTTTCGATTCTCGAGACGACGTGTTCAGTGCGACTAGAGATCAGACAAATTTGGCCGAGACTTATCGCGCATACGTTGATAATCAACTTTCTGTTCACAAGGCTAAGGAGGTCAAAAACGTAATCGCTGCTCTGATTATAGAACCTGGTAAGTTCAGAATGCACCATAAATGATTCAAGTTTGTCATAATTGATACTTGAAGGACGGAGCAATTTAATTTTTGATGATTCAGAATGCATGCTCTCAATTTTTTCTAATGTTTCCGTTTGGATGGATACTTTTGTGATAACACAGTGATAAGAAATTTGTTTTGAATCTGATATTTTAACGCTGTTAAATTCTCGGATAGGGGTATGACATCCATCTTATATTTGAATTCTCGCAGTTTAACTTTTCTGCTCTTTGCACTTCAGTCATTCACGGTGCAGGGGGTATGGAAATGGTGGATCCTCTTTTCCAGCGCGTTCTTGTCTCGGTCTGTAGGAATCGAAACGTACCTGTGATTTTTGACGAAATTTTTGCTGGATGCTGGCGCTTTGGTGTTCAGGTAAGGTGTTGTGTTGAGCATGTTACTCGTTTCGTTCATGTCATTGAAATCTGGAACCGGTCTCATAAGCACCACGAAGATACATACTACATGTATCCGTCACACAGTACCGAATGCTGGATTTCATTCTAAGAATTTGCTCTTATTTCACGTCTTAATCAGATTTGTTGCTAACAACTTTTTACAACTGAAAATCCAGTCTACCTCAGAGCTTTTGAACTGCTACCCTGACATTGCCTGCTACGCCAAGCTTCTAACTGGAGGTACTGTTCCGCTGGCGGTCACGCTTGCGACGGAAGATGTATTTGAATCGTTCAAGGGCCTGTCCAAGGTAAATAAGGGTCGATCCAGAACTTTTGTCTAGTTCTCATGCTGTTTTTTGTGGTGCGTCAGTGCTCGTCTCCTGGTCTTTTCCTCCTGGACACAAGATGCGAATTCTAATTGAACGTACTTAATGGTGAATGTGTATGGTAGCTTGATGCACTACTACATGGTCACTCTTACACTGCCCATGCAATGGGCTGTGCAACAGCAGTGGCAGCTCTACAATACTTCAAGGATCCTTCCAAGAATACGAACCTTCTACCCAGTGGTCGCCTTCTCGAAGTAAGTAACAAGTGATAGCTATCATAAAAAACGAAGGGAAGCTATCCACATTGTAACTAGTCGATGGAGACTTGGCTCAATAACTTTTTTGGTTTTGGTTTATCGAAGATAGATACCAGAAATTAAATGCTTTTGAACTTTCTCTCGCTTCGAATTTTCTTCACTTTTGCATGGCCCTCTTGATACTGCAGTTATGGGAGCCAGAGCTTGTTGCTGCTATATCATGCCATCGTTCTGTAAAAAGAGTAACTACGATCGGAACTCTTTTCGCTTGTGAACTTCAGGACAAAGACTCAGGGTATGTTCCTCTCTGTTCCCAAGTTTCTCAGTGTTTAAGCGTTGTTGCGCGGCCATTTATCTGCTCTTTCCATCTTCTTTGAGTTACATCACGATTATTATGAACCTCGGGATCCTGAATGCTAACTCACTGTTATGGAACCATCTTGGAGAGCCTTCAGCTGTACTGTAAGTAGAGTACACTTAATTGATGAGAGGAAGTGGCAGAGAGTGATCTTTGTATTGAGCTCTATCAAGTCGTATCACTTTCATTTTCGTATTTCCCTTTGTGATAGTAGATATTATTTTGTGATTCCACTGTTGAGACATCAACATAGGAATGAAAGCTTCTCAACTTGCATATGCATAAATAGCTGCATTACTAAGAACTTGAGCTGATTTCTTCTTCACCAAACAGGTATGCTTCAACGTCAACAAAAGGGTTGATTCAAAGCTTGCGAGCAAACGGCATATTCGCTCGCCCTTTGGGAAATGTTGTCTATTTTTTGTGCGGACCATTGACTGCACCAGCCTCTTGTAAAATATTATTGCAAGTGCTGGAGAGCCACCTAAGCCGGGAAATGGAGCAGATAAAGAATTAGTTACGAGGATATGAGTTCGCGTGTACGCAGGTTTAGACGCAAGCTCATACGGTCAGTCTGATCACTCTCTTTGGGATGCATTTGTTACAGTCCCAGAACGGTAGTCTTTATGAATAGGGGTCCTCCTTTTACCACGGTATATGTATCAGGATTTCACGGAATACCTGTTTTATACACAATTTTGACCTCGACACAGAACTAGATTGAAGAGAGCGTTGATCGATACAAGTTGGGCCACCAATTGCAACTAAAATATCCAAGGAGACCCGAAGGTAGGTAAAAATTTCCGATAAGCGAAATTATCGTGACCCGTATCGGGCACCACTATCCCTTGGGTCCATCAATGTTGGACGTAGGACTGGTTGTGGTCCTATGATAGAAATTGTAGAAGCGACTAGGGCTGGCACGATTGCAGAGCCGCCGTATATATTTTTCCTTGTTACATTGTTGAAGTTTAATTGGAAGCGGACTGGAATATGAGTTTCTAAGATTAGGATGTTTCCACCTGACCGCTCAATTTGTGGACAATGGGTATTTTTCCCAGTCCAGTTACGAAAAAAAAAGCATCAACTACGAGTCGCTCTTTAAAGCATGTTTTCCCAGTTGCTTAAGGTACTTCTAAGATGTCCAAATGGTATGTTTCTATTTTAGTGCCTCTGTTATCTATCTACAGATGTGCGATCGTGAAGGATAATAAAAATGGGAGAAAAAAGCATTGCCTATGTGAGAAAATCTTACGGGATACAAGAAGGTAGTCTCCAGAACTTACTTTAATCCTTAAGAGTTAGAATGTACTTACATCTTTTACCCTTATAGAAATTTATGGGAAGCAAATTACCTGTTGAGCCAGATGGGCGATCCCGACCGCTTTCGTGAATTTTTACTGAAATGCTCACCCAACATATGCCAAAGTTTTACTGTGAACCCCTAATGTCGTTTCTGATATAGTCATTATTACTTGAATGCGCAGTTTGTGTTGTAAGATATTACAAAAGTGGCGTAAATAGAACTCTCATTTCTACTCACACATGTCCGTCGTCTCCAAGACTCTCAACCTTTCTAAAGTAACCCGCAGGCTTCTTTGTACACAATTGGGTAAGATTTCTTTGAGGTTACGTTACAGCAGTTTCAGGAAGTTGATAACTATGATATTCATAGAATAATAGTATTTTCTTCCTATATCTAAGCTTCAATGCCAGATATTTGAAATAAAAGCATTCAAAATATACACACTCAAACATTTAAATTGCTTTGTTTTGTGAAATTTTGTTGTATTTTGTTTTCCAAATGATCTCAATTGAACATTGTAATCTTTAGATTTAATATAATTGTTTAGTATATGACAACGATATAACTTCGGTTTTGAGAAATATTGTAAGATTCATTGCTTTGAGATACATTCATATGTATTTGCTTTATATTAATGTTTGGACCGCGGAGTTCATAAAATATAGTTGTTACTCTCACTTTGAATTTATATGAAACAATAGTTTCAAACATTGATGTGATTGTAAATAAAAACAGAAGAATTTACCACGCTATGAGAGATGTAAGTCAAAATTTTCATTTTAATGTGTACTGTTTTGTTGCTTAGTTAAAATGACAAATGTTACAATTCACATGAAAAGATCATATCATATGATGCTTATTGGATGTTATTTGTAAGCCATTTTCTTCTAATATTGAGAACATCTTAAGTGTTGTTGTACATTTTTTTTGAATTGTAATTATTATTGTACATGTTGAGTCAAGTGTGTATTATTTGATGTGATCATGTACAATTTTTATTGTTACCTTGTTATAATGCTTGATGAGATGCATATGTATGTATAACACTAGAGATTAGAGAGAATTTTATTTAAAACAAAAAATAAAAATTATAAAGATGAAAGATATCAATAATAGTTTAACTTTCCCCTATATAGTTCTCAGCAACAAGTATAAAGAAATAAGAGATTATCCCCACTATCCATCCACTAGGAATGAGATAGATGACGTGCAGAATAACTGCAGAACCATCATCTACATCAGCATTCGTTCAAATTTTTGTAGAATTTGAAAGAATGTATACTACATAATGCAATTAAATATACTTTCCATAGAACCAAATATTCAACCTTGGGATATTTATGGATTCCAATCCGTTTCTTGAGGATCTTTTTTGACTCAAATTCTTTTTGATCAGCTATCAAGGTTAGAAAAGGAGGTAACATTGGTTGATTTCTGAATTATTTTGATCGTGTTATATGTTTTCGCAATCGTGACACATGAGATATATTATATATTTTCATATGTGACGGAAGCTTCAACTTGTATGACATTTCACCAACACATTTTAATATCACAAGAATACCAATGAATCTAGTATTAAACTTTGATGTTCATATAAGAAACAAAATTGTTACAGATAACCAAACCTGATCTTCAACTTGGAATACTAACTCCAACACTTAGCATAAGCATGTTGTCTTTGTCGATTTTGAGCAATCAACAACTTCTCCTTTGCTTGATGTAACCCTTGATGGATATGTTAAACAAATTTGTTGACAGCGGTTACCTTAGTTGCAAACTCTTAATTTCAAAAAATTCAACAAACTTGATGAAATAATGAGATGAGTACCATATATAAAGCAAAATGGAGACATTTTTATGGATGCATTTACAATATTGTTATATGCAAATTTCACAAGAGGCAAACGAGTATCCTAATCTTCTTGCTACTCTAATGTGAATGTCCGTTGCATATTTTCTACAATAATATTGGCTCTCTTTGTTTGACCATCAGTCTGATGATGATAAATTGTTGACACTACTAATTTGATTTTGAAAAAACTAAGCAAAGTTATTCAAAACAAATTAGTGAAATGAGTAACTCTATCAATGATTAAGACTTTATTGAATCCATGATTCACAAAAATAACATTTAAGTACAATTGAGCAAGTTGTGAAGCTGTCATTATTTTCGTGATTGATCTAATGTGAATCATCTTGCTTAATTTGTTTCCAAAAATTAGCACTGAATTATTTCCTAAAGAAGTTTTTGGTAACTCACATACAATATTCATGGTAATATATTATCATCGCTGTTCAAGAATATGGAGAGGCTTTAATAAACCAACTGGTTTTTTATTACTTGCCTTGTTTTGTTGACAAGCAAATCAACTTCAAACGTACACATCCGCGCACTCCTGTAGGTTGAGCCAAAAGTAAACTCGCTGGATGCTCTCAAAGGTCTTCTCCACTCCCACATGAACTGCAATGGTTGTATCATGATTTTCAGATAAAATCATTGTACGTAACTCTTGATCTTGTGGAATCCATATACGTTGTTTGTAGAATATCAAACCTCTAGCCTTCTATGATCATCCAGCTTGTATTGCCATCATGATTTTTTCATACTCTTTTGTGGCCTGTGCCATCTTGCTCCATCAATCTACTTGAATCTTCACTTCTGCAACATGATTCAAACAAGTCATGTATGTGAGAGCATCCGCAAGTTGCTTCTTCACTTTCACGTAAACAATCTTCATGTTGAAGGGTTGACGTCACTCTGCACATCAAAAATGTCGTTTAGATAGATACTTCTGATTTCTTAATTAAACCAAGGGTTTATGATCGATCTTCACCACAAACTCCTTATCACCCAAATAATACTTCCAGTGTTTGATTGCCAACACAATGGTTAACTCCTACCGCTCTGTCGTGTGATAATCTTGTTCAGCCGCCAAAAAAACTTTCAAGAATAGAAAGCAACTGGATGTCATCTATACTCCCATTCTTATTGAAGTATGCCATCTATCGTTGTACTGTAACACCGGATATTGCATGTGTGAAATAAAACTAGAATTAGCCAAGGAGTTAATCATGGTTAAGATAGTTATGACTAAATCTAGCTAGTTTAGCTATAATGTATATACTTGGCGGAATAACTAGAGAAATTCTAGAAGATTTGAATGAGCACTTCTATTTTGTCTTGTACAAAAGTTTAGATACCAAGAGAAAAGACTTTTGGACTTCATGTTTAGTTTTGATTGGTTTGACTAAAGTAAGGAGTAATTCATTGGTTAGACTAAGTTTAATGTTGACTTAATGAAAAGTGAAAGTTCTAGAAGTTGAAAAGTCACAAATGGCATGTCGCCACCTCAATTTAGGAATTAGTAAACATCTAGAAGGTTTAGGAGGCCAATGGCATGTTGTCACATATTGATAACTAGTTAACCTTACTATGGTTTATCTTTGTAAAAGTAGATTAGAATTGAATTATCATTTGTTACTATGATAAATTATCAAATAGTATATATAGAGAGGTAGGGAAGAGACTCTCAAACAAGTTTGGAGAGTTTATATGTAGAGACTTGTTTCATATATGAAAGAGTGATAAATTTTCAGTACCTTGAAGTGTCGATGAGTGTATGAGTTGGAGTGATACCTTGAGAGATTGTGTAAGAGTGTGTTTAGGTTATGAGTATGATTCAGAATCCTAGTCTTCTAGAATCATGATGAGCTACCGAAAAGCCATATGAGGTAAACCTGAGTGAGAGTCAGCCCGGAGGTTGCAGTACCTAATGTGTAAGTAGTCAACTTGATAGCAAGATTAGATAATATCACTTGAGTATAATTGCTTGTAACAAAGTATTTTTCAATGCTTGAAAAACTATCTCTTGAGTTGTTCTTTATATCTATTTTTGACATTTTCCTAACATGGAAGTCAAGGTTTGAGCTAGACGAGCAAAACCTTTCACAAATCTACGAGTCAATCTAATGAGTACTAGAAAACTCTTCAACTGAATTTGATCCTTAGATAATGTCCATTTTTGAATGACATCTATCTTTTTACTCATCACTTGGATACCTGCAACTGTAATTCTAAGACCGAAATAATCTATTTTTGATTTGCCAAATTCACATTTTGAAGTTTTGATATACAATTGATTATCTTTTAAAATTTGAAGTTTTTTTCGTAAATGATTTCTATGATCACTCAAAGTTTTGTTATATACCAATATATCATCTTAAAAAACAATGACAGATTTATCTAGTATAAGGGCAAAAGATATCGTTCATCAATACCTTGAATGTAGCTCGTGCATTAGTGAGATCAAAAGACATACCTAAATACCCAAAGTGATTATACTTAGTACAAAAAGCTGTATTGTGAACATGTTCATCTGCAATTTGAATTTGATTGTAATCGATTTTCGAATCTAGCTTGATACTTTGCTCATTGAAGTTGATCAAACAAATCATTCATACAAGGTAATGGATATTTATTTTTCACCGTTTGCTAATTCAACCCCCTTTAATCAGTGCGTAGTCTCATGGATTCATACTTCTTCTTCACAAAGAGCACTAGAGCTCGATAAGATAAAAAATACGGTTGAATGAATCTCTTGCTCAACATTTCTTCCACTTGAGCTTTGCTTTCTTCCAATTCGTTTGGAGCCAAACGACATGGAGCTTTGCAAGTTAGTGTATTTTCAAGTATCACATCAATCTTGTGATCTACTCGTCTCTTTGGTGATAATCTTGCAGGTAAATCATCTAGAAAAATATATTTAATCTCTATAAAAATGTCGATCAAAGACTCCAGGATGTAAAGTTTATCCGTGGAACTAATATCTCTTATAAGTACAATGAAACATACATCATATCTAAAAATGTAAGTTTTACTCATCACAAAGAGGGATAAATTTTTATTTTGAGATCTAATTCTATTTCCATCATTCTTCCAACCACTACTTGTCATTACTTTTCTTCTTCAATCTATCTTCAAATTATATTACTTCATCCATGGAATTCCAAAGATAACATCATATCGAGCTAGACGAATTACTCTCCATTCAATACTCTTTTTGTATCTATCTATGTATACTTCTACATTCCATGGAAGTGTTTCTATTACTTCAGTTTTCCTGTTTTGCAATTCAACTTCTGCACTTACGTCCTTCATCAACATCAAAATTGACTTCATAGCACCACTTCTTGAAAGAAAATTCTCTGTTGCTCTATGATCAATTAGAACTCTCACCTTGTGTAATTTCATCAGACTATCAATGACAATGAGCTAATCTTGCTTCTTACTCATTCCATGAGCTTCCAACCATTGACTTCTTTCAACCTCGCCGTTTCTTCGCTTTGTAGAACCAATAAGACCGCGAGGCAAGTTTATTGGTAAGTTTTGTATCCTGAAACTTCTCCTTCAATCTCTTCATAATCTATCCTCTCCAAGTTGTTGAATGGTCGTCGCTGTATGGATTGTACTCCTTGTGGTGCTAGTCGAATTTGGCAAAACTAGGCAATGTGACTCATTCGTCCACATGGATAACATTGACGACTAACACAAACTCCAGCTCCTTCTCGAATCATTCCGTTATTTGCATAGTTTTTTTGCAAATTTAAAAATCATGGATGCCAAATTTCAACTCCAAATCTTAGCGGTGATACTCTTGTTGGTGCAAAACCTTCTCTACGTCAAAGGTTTTTGAACTCGATCGGTGTTGAGCCATATGGATATCAAAAATTGCTTATTGGTTCACCGTGTGTGACACCAAAAATACTCAAAATTTATTGAGCAATTGCAATTTCTTCATTCACTATGGGTGGATTGCTTACTATCATCTCTTTTTGAATTTGATCCTTCAAGACTCGTTTGGATACGTCCAAGTCTTCTGCTCCATTCCTATCCATGATAGATACTTGAAGATCACAAAATTCTTCAATGTACTTATGAAAAACTCATTTTGTTTCAAATTTCACAACTTGATTCTTGTAGTTTAAAGAGAGTACACCGCTTGAAAATTTTGCAGAAGTCTTTATTACATTTTATTCTACAAAATGGTAGTACCTCGTTCTAAAAGCATTCTCTCTCATGTTGTGTATCACATGAGAGTCTTTTCCGTAAGATAAGATCTCATGAACATTCCTATAGTATAATCAAAAATATGAAAATGAGATAAATGAATATTTATCCTCGTTATTCATCACTCTAACACTCCCATCGGTCTATTCTCTTTGTAAGTTTTCACTTTACAAGATTTTCTCATTTGAAGCAAAAGATCTGTTTGATCTTCAATTTCTTGAATTTCCATTTCTCCAACTCTTTCTTTCTCTACTTTCTCATTCTCTAATGCGAAGATTTTATGTTCCATGATTTGCTCCTTGATATGTCAATCTAGTATAGTTTTTTTCAATTCCTTCATCTCCGTCATGATTGCGTTGAGAACCTCAAGCATATCAATTGATGTCCTCATGCTTTTTCACAATCACTCTTATACAAAATGAGTATAATCATTATACGACCTCTCAAAAAAAAATCACAAAAAGTATAGTTGATTCTATCACAACTCTATAGTACTCTTACGTATAATTTTTCACAAGAAAATCTCTCCACTTGAATTACTGTTATAGTCTCTAGATAAGCGTTGAACTGAATGGGGATGGGTGGTTCGCGATTCAAATCCATGAAGCATTAAGTATAGAATTTATATGGTAAAATCCTAAGTCTCTTCACAACTAACTATTGGAAGAATCAGTGTCATTCTCGACTTCATCACTCTAGTCATAAAATCCGCAACCAAACAAGCCACAAAGAACATCCGAAAATGATGTTTCTTCATGCAACTAAAGTGAATATCGAACAGATTAGGAATCGGTTAGTGCGATAATGGATTCCTGTCAAGGCCGTTTATATTGCAAAACCACAATTCTTTATTTGTTCACTCTCTATATGCAAAGTAATGATCTCTACTAGCATCTATACATTCTCAAAACTACATTTCATCATCACTCACTTGTTATTTCACAGGTTATAATCCACACTCAAGGAAAAAGCAAGCATGCTCTGATACCATGGTAACAATAGAATTTAGAGAGAAATTCACTCAAAGATGAAAATATAAAATATGAAAATAAAAGATAACAACAATGGTTCTACTCTCCCCTATATAGCTTTTACCAACAAGTACAATGAGATAAAGTATTATACCTACCATTCATCTCACTCATAGTGGATGTATGACATGGCGGATTACTATAACAAGCAGGCGGAATGTTTTCGTGGTGACTCCAACTAACACATTAATCAACACACTCAATCTTTACCTAACAAACACACCGAATCGTGACGTGGAGTTCTCAACTAACACACATACTCTTTACTTACTAAACGCGCGGATCGTTGATGTGACAGCTATGATTAGTGCACGCTAAAGCATCTATATTAATATTTAGAGTAACCTCTATTTTAATTTTAACTAACTAAAGATGATTACAGTATGATTGTTATATTTGATAATTAAATGAATAAATTAATAAAAAAAATTGACTAATACAATGGAAAATATAAAATTAAGTCATGATTAGAATAAATAGAATAAAAAATAATGATCGCTTATATATTTTTATAAATAAAAAATTCTGATTTTTTCTATTATTTGTGCAAGATTTGATTATTAATATGATTTTATTGATAAATATAAAGATAAGTAATAAAAGAAATATTAAGATTGTATTTAGCTTTATATTGAAAAAATTTCATCAATAGCTATTGAAGATATTACTTTTGATAGTACATTTATACCATTCAAAATTTTATTAATCTCTTAGCATGATATTTTTCTAAAAAAATAAGATTTTTACAAATTTTATTTGGTATTTGGTATTTTTTAAGCGCCTACCTATTTCTTACTACCTATGAAAGCTCAACTTTGATTCATAAAACACTTTGTTCATTACACATTCATGTATTGTATCTAGTTGTCACTAAAATTTAACATAAGAAGGTATTTACATAAATTTGTGTGTGGATAGATTTGTTTATCCATGAAATAGACAATCCATACGAGAAAATGGTAAACTGATAAACTTTTTCTCTTTTTTCATCTAATCAATCTAAGACTATAGATACATAATCACAAAACGATATAAAGTAAATATATACAATCTTGTGGTTTTGAGATTCATGAGCTGATTGTGGATATATATTACATCATTCATATGTATTTATAGAAGATTTAATGCAAAGTGTGCATATAGACAACATGATACCATAAATTGTACAACAATCGCATTTTCAGATATCTCTTATATATTTACTTTTATCTTAGATCGTTTTACATAAATCTTAGGAATATATCTTAGGGAAGTGTGACACCATTGGGACCTTACTTTATGTTACCTGTTTGGTTTGGTTTTATCGGTTCGATGCTTCCCATCTTTTGTGCTATAGGACATGGCCCCTTGTTGCATTCGTAATATTAATCTTGCCACGTTAGTAAGGATTGCAATTTCAAGTTAACTTACGTTTATCAACATGCTTGAGATTTGCAATATGGCTTTGCCTCCGTGGAAAGAACAGAGAGAGAACCCGCCATTATCTAAATCTCTACTACGTAAGGTGGCGACCGGTCTGCAGTAGATGACGCAGTTGGAGGAGTCCATGGACTGCGCCGTAGCAGGATTGGAGCCGAGCTCAGTTGTCGCCCGCTTGGCAGGCAGCGGAGCCGAGCTCAGAGTTCGAAGAGCAGCGATGGCTGAAGCGCTTGCAGCGGCAGCGTCATGCTGCTCGGTCCATGGCATTCGAACGAGGTATCACTCCGGCAATCTTTTCCTTCGCCGGCAGCAGCAGCTGAAGGTGAGTGGTCATCGTGCTTCATTTCTGGCACTTCACGCCTCGCAATTTGGCGAATGAACAAGCGAAGTATTGGTTCCGTCCCAGCTGCTTCAAGTGTTCTGTCAGGAGTGGTATCGGCCCGTCAATTGACATGTCTGCGGAGTGAACTGAGTGCTGTTCATGCCCGAGGTCGCTGTTTTGATGTCTTTCCATGTGTGGATATCCGAGTGAATTCGAAAAGTGGTGTCTTCACAGTTCAGGGAACTCGTATTCACCTTCCTCTCGATGAGAATCTGGCCGGGGATCTTCTCCTCAAGATTCTACAAATATTGAAAGGGGCTGGAATTTTGAATCGCACAGCAGTGCATTGAAAATGATGACTGTGGCGATGGTGCTGTTACCGCTGAGCCTAGAAGCCAGATTGCTGGCCAATTAGATGTGGCGGTCATGGCTGCTTCCCAAAGTTGTCACTCATTACAATCTAGCGGTGTACGGATTCATTCTTGAAGTATCAATTTACAAATTGGAATAACTACAGGCTTCACACAGCTCTCTCCGGCTCTCTTCACACGCGTGGTTTCTCCAAGAAAGGCCATTAGTCGTTGCTTGCAGCTGTCCTCTTCTTCAAGCATGAGGACTTGATGATTATCATTCCTTCCTAGGCTTTTGGGTGTATCTGTGCTGAACCGATTCCTGGGCCTCTCCAATTGTGCAGATTCAGTCCCGGCTCACCATCAAAGGTCAGAATGACAGACGCCAAGACGATGGGCTCGAAGTTGATCGAACTCTGGTTGTCAGTGGAGGTTTGGGTGATGGTGTTAGTCGTAGAGAAGCGCTCAATATCTCGGGGTCAGGCCTTTTGGGTCTACTTTTATCTATGGGTTTACAGCCTGTTGAAAGAGCATCTGCCAATCAATTTGCCGACAGTACGCATTCTCCAAGCTCTCTTCCACCATGAATCTGTTGTATTGATTTAAGTTACTTCGTATTAGGAACAGCCTGACTGGAAGCATTCTATTCTTCCTACTGCATCGTCTACCGACATAAGTCGCGGTATTACATTCATTACACATATATACATGACCTACTACCACCTCGCCGATGGTTTTAGTATTCATTACATCAAGGGTGGATTCTCCGAAGCTCCTTCAAAGCAGAATTGCCTCAACATTCTCTCTACTCTACCTCGACTTCTTGTTACGTTTCCTCCCCTCTCCCGTTTTCTGACCAAATAATTACCCCTCTTATCATATGTTACCCTTCATGAGCTGGATCGGTCTGATGTCGAGACTCAAGTTTCCACCATCATCACTTGGCATTGTTAGACTCATGTGAGAATTCTTACGTCGCCAGGAATGAATTTTCTGGTTGCGTTGTGAATCCAGTGCCAGCTTTACGTGGAAAAGACTATGGAAAGTCCAAAATGCGCTTCCCTGACTACGTGGAAACCTCATCAGGTCTTCAGTATAAGGTACAAACCACTGGCACCCAGTCTCTTAAAACCTATGGAGCAGTTTGTTGATGGCTCAAGAATCTGAATGTGCTTCGTGTTGTGGAAGCTGCTGATTGCGCTTTTGAGTAGGCACAGAAGTCTCAACTGGGACAGCATACGTGTCTTAGCAGGAGCTGAGTTTGTACGAGGCTTGAATAAGGCTTTTGTGTTTAGATGGATTCGTCTCTGTGAATTTGTATGTTGAAGATACGAAGTGCTCACAGGACTCTCTGAAATGATTCTCAGGATCTGAGAGAAGGAGTTGGGCCGCCTCCCGAACAAGGTGACGTGGTGATGGTAAGTTCCTTGCTGTTCTTAGTCTATCGAGCTTAGCATTTTCTTCCCGACTTAGTGAAGCTAGAAACTTGTGATCACCTTTATCAGAATTTCTATGTCTTTCGGTGTATACTGCTTCTCTGTCTTTTAGATGTGTATGAAATGAAATGTGCAAGCTCGTGGGTCAATGGACATCAGTTTCCAGTTGGTCTTGAGCGGCTCCAACCACGATTCAGCCCCTCCAGGTTGGAACCGTAAATAACAACGTGAGACTTCTGACCCATATGTGATCAGGTCGATTGGGCTGGCTACACCATCGGATATTATGGTCGAATTTTTGAAGCACGCAATAAAGCCAAAGGCGGATCATTCGAGGTATTGGGTTGTAAACTTTCGGTGCATGTACTCGTTGCAAAGATGTCGTCCATCGAGATGTAAGTGTCACCTTCAGTAATCCATTTTTTTATCGTTTCGAAGGAAGACCCTAAAACATCTCATTTATTCTTTGTTTGCCTCTTCAGGGAAGCGAAAGAGATTACTTCAAGTTTAGGGTCGGAGGGGATGAGGTGTGTTTCAATCGCCAGTTGCTTTTCAGAATCAGGAAGGATACATCACTTCTTTCTTCAACCTTTTTTTATCAATTTGAGACGGCGTTAGAGCAGTGTGAACCTGAACCTTCTGCATGTGATTGTCTGTCATGTATATATGTACAGGTTATACCCGCATTTGAGGAGGCAATCAAAACTATGCGTGTTGGAGGTGTGCGAAGGTAGAGCTCGCACAACTCATCAGAGAGTAGTGCTTTCTTCTATTCTGCAGTGAAAGTGTAGATGAGGAACAAATTTGCCCACTTTTCACCGGTCACTTGGCCTTAATGCTTTTTCTGTGCAGAGTGATCGTGCCCCCAGAATTAGGCTACCCAAACAACGACTATAATACGAAAGGACCCAAGCCAGCGACATTCTCGGTAAGCCTCGAGCCTGCAGATTATATATACATCCTCTCAATATCAACGCTCTTGATTTTGCCGTGATTTGAACGAACGAACGTGTTTCCGCGCTCTTTGCACCTCGTTGTGGAAAGAAGGTGGGCAGTGTTGGGATGCTTTATTATATCCTCCTTATTCTCTCCCGACTGAATCTGAATTGTATTGCGTTCTCTGTTATCAGGGTCAAAGAGCGCTGGACTTCGTACTAAAAAATCAGGGACTGATAGACAAGACTCTTCTGTTTGATATAGAGCTACTGAAAGTGAACAAAAACAAGTAATATGACACCACTTTACGGGCATAAGGTCACGGTTCTTTGGGAAGGTTTTTTTGTTCTGAAGAGTTGTGTGCTTACGCATGGTCCTGAGTATTTCATTAGAGCATCAAATCCCGAGAAGATGGGAAATCCACGCGCAGTCTTGAACCACTGGTTTGTCGTTTGCTTCCGATGTTCTTTCGAGAGCAGTCTTCAGGGTTACTTGTTACAGGAACCTTGGCCGTCTGACCGATCACACTTCATCTGATGCTGTATCTCTTCTTCGTGACGACACTCAGAAGTGCCTTTCGTTATGTCGGAGATTTGTCATTGTTGTCCCCCCTTGAAAACGAATCAAACCTCCTACCATCATCTTACGGCTGCCCACTCTTACGTCTCTGTTTGATTCTCAGTCCGGTTCGCAGCGGACGTTGCAACTTGCAGAGCTCTTCAAAGACACACTCTGCACATAATATCTGACAAGCTCCGATTTCTGGAAACGTGATTCGATATCGGCGTCTTTAGCCAGTACTGAGAGGGTACTTGTATGGCGTGTACATCAGATGGAGCCAGTTCTGAGATCCAGATATGGATCCAAGATCCTCTAGATTTTGGATCCATATCTGGAGCCTTGTCTAAGGAACAAGAGCGTATGCATTTGACTTTCTAACTTCCAGCAATCCTTCTAAGGATGGTATGAAGGGAATTTTCGCCAAACATCCATCTGCCCCCCTAATTGTGTGTCGCTGTGGAAAGCGATCACACAGGGCATCAAAATCTTCACTTCAAACAAGGTAAAACTTGCTTCCTTAGCGGGTGGCACACGAGTTGTGCTAGACTCTCCTTCCGGATGGAGAGATATTCCTTTACAAGTGAAAAGTCTCGAAATCATCCTTTCGCTGTTGAAAATGATACGTTGGCATTGAATGTAAGGAGAGATGATCTCTTTCAAAATCGTACTGGGCCACACTTACTTCAATTTGCGTAGATATCAAATGTTTCCAAAGGAATGTCAAATACATCAGATTCTATTTAGAGGTTTCAGATTCAGAGACGCGAAGAAATAAAGTAGGATGGTGGTAGGTTTTGGGGAGGTTGCCATACTAAGGAAGATTGAGCCCAACCCAGAGCTCGTGGAAGTGCTGATCTATATGATCCAGTCAAGAGAATCTATTGAAAATTGTGATTGCGTGGTCAAAACAAATAAGCATCCGGGAAAACGGATACATGAAAATACATGATTGAACAAAAACTGCTATGCTATAGAACTGTAGGTTTGACAGACGGCACTCTTGTTAATTATATATGTGTTATGAATTACATCTGGGAAACTTTGCGGACGGTTGAATAAAGGAGTGCATACGTACTTTTAAAATTTATTTCATTTTTCACAACTAAAAGTAGTGCAATTATGTGTTTAGACTTGTATCCACTTTCTCACACATGTTAGATTGATCGAGATAGAGTAGACGAGTTACACAAGTGTTGGTATGTAAAGCGCGCATGAATGCACATTAAATACAACTGTATAATTCTGATTATATTTCAGATAATATATTTCTGTGAATCAATGTATACATTTAAAAATCTAAGCTATACATCAAAACACACTTGAGATATAGACCAGATCATTGTTAAAACAATCAAGATTTTATATTAACTATTTAAGAAGTGAAATACTCTATAAATGTTACGTGGATTAAAACATGTCAAACAGAATAAGCAAATCTTGGTTTTAATGTACGGAATTGACACCCGTTACCAGGTGTTATTCTATGGAAGGTCAGAGTCCGTTTTGAAAATGCACCTATGTCATTTTCACCATGTGTACACTTTACCTCAAGTAGACCCTAGCGCGTTATTGAGTTGGCGCCCTAAATCCTACATTTTGTACATTCCGTCAATGATTGATATCATTGACGGATTAAGAACAAGAGAAAGACCATGTACATCATTTAGGTTGAATGTAATCCTAGAGTGTAAATGGATTTTGTACCATGTCTTGTATCACTCAAACTAGATGTCTAGAATTTCATAGTTTGATTGATAATGAAATATAAGGTTAAAAATATCATAATTTTGAAATTGTTGAACTATGTAAACGAAGGCTACATGTGTTACCACATGATACAATATTTATGTGATAGTAATTCCATTTTTAAAGAAATGGTGCAATACTTTATCTTATTTAAACATACATCTCAAGTTAATTTTTATCATGTTGCAATCAAAGTTATGAAACTGAATTACATTGTAATATGAGAGTGAGATAAACTTACGATCATTTCATGGAGATTTCATTTCATGAAAGTGAATGTTCAATGATTTTGATAATAATTTAAATACATCAAATATTTGTTTCATTTTGTTAAAGAATTTTGGTCAGAATTATATATTCAGTGAGTAATGCATCACTTGATATTTTTCTATAATCTAAATTATCAACATATTATGATGTTTATATGTATTTGCATCCATAGCTTAATTCTTCAACTAAATTTGACATTACAAAAAAATTTTGATCAAGGATTTCATTTCTCCTTTTCGTTTTTCTCTATTTCACAAACTCAGAATCATATCAACAGCTAAAAGTCAAAAGCTCCTGTACTTTAAGGTTTGGAAATATGTATAACACAAACGTCATACCTAATCTCCAATGAATTGACGCTCTTAAAATTTTTCTTTAATGTTTGCAGTAATTCTATACATATACTTGTCATAGATAAAATATACTTACTAAGTGTATGCAAAAAATACAAATGCGATATTACATCTTCTACGTGCATTGTCTTGTTATATGGCAAACTTTTCATATCAAAAGTAAATATAAATATACATGTGCACATTTTTTCCAACTACTGAAAAAACATCCTAAACTATACGTTCATTAACTCTGAGAGTATACCTTAGACTACAACAGCTAAGTTAGACACTTGTTCTAGCAATTATGCATACTCGTATCTCTTAGTCTAAAATTGCATTAGAGCTCTTTGACTCACAACAGAATTCAAATTAACTGTTGGTGACTAAGAGATTCAAACGAGAAGAAAACATGAAGCATAGTCGAATTTTCTCTTGGTGTGTGGAAAGTGTGGAAAGGAGTAAAAATGACAAAGCTACACAAGTTAGAAACTTAGAGGTATTTGAGTGAAAGAGAATTCTTTCAGTCACATACATATCGCATCATAACATATATAGCTGTCATATCACAATACACAAAATATCTTACACCAACACAAGTATAACTCAATAAATAATATTATCTACTCTAAGAATATCCGACAAGACTTGGAGCTCATCAATATCACAAAATACTGAGATTCCTGCGTTAGCTACTCTTCACTATAAGTGCACTTTCCAAGGCTCAACTTTGGAGTCCAATTTCGAATTCTACCCCTTGATCCCAAGGTACCCTATCGGCGCTTTAGTTTGTATATCCAGTAAGAAAAACTTTAATCGGCTTTTATTGGTTGTGTAACTACTACATGACAAGGCTATGACTCAGTTATAGTAATATGGATATCACAAATTTTTACTATGTCATTAGAGTGATGTAGAATATGCCAAGTGATATAGAACATAAAATATGCCAAAGTTTTTTTTATTGGTTATCTAATTGTTCTAAATTTACTTCATGTTACATTTTCGTAACAATATCTACATTCTTTAACATAGAGCATTAGCATACAACAATCACGTTAAATTAAGTCTGTATTATGTTATACTACCCTTTGAAACAGATAATTGGGAAACATTTGACATATTTACCATCGAGACTGGCCCTCGTCATGCTTGATGGGAGGTCCACATATCTTTTTATTCTCTGCTTGGTCCACTCTTCGACTCATACGATTTGTTCGATACTTGCATGGCTTTAAAGTCCTCCGATTTGTTCATATTTCTGGGGCTGGGTGGGAGTTTCACGGAATTTTCTTTGTTTGTCCACTTGGTCCACTTTTCCTCTCATACATATCATTCGATCCTTGTAGAGCTCGATGACAGAGATTCACATACTTTTTGGTTATCTACTTGGTCCACTTTCAACCCAAAGTACGAAATCCGTCACTCGAGAAAAGCCTATATCTACTAGTAGGAGGAGATCCTATTCGTACGGAAATAGCGGTCTACCACAGAGGATCACTTCAGGACAAGGTGCGAGCTTCGAAGTTTGGACCCTCCATACATCTTACGGTCAGCGAAGGATTCTCAGTCTGCGCACAGCCTTTGAAGAATCACCTTCTGTACATTAGGATTAAAAATATACTCAGGGATACACCATCGAGTAAACGTGGCAAGCCCAGACGCTCTCGACGGCCTACTCGTAATAGGCTACCCAAATCCAACGCGTATGTACCCTTCAGAGCAACAAATTTGACTCCAAGCATTTCGAAGTCCAATCCGGGATTAGGATTAGGCCGTATTGGAACAACGAGACGACAAATGCAAATTGTGTCTGCTGGTACTTGACGATACAGGACTGGAGCCCGAATCGGCAGTCTGTTGTGAAGTAAGATGGTACCGGTGACAAATTTCTCGATGCAGCTGACTCAAAGGCGTTACTAGTTGTACTGCATGTGTGCTGAAAGAAGCTGACTCGAGGAAGTGACTGCTGGGGTCTCGTGGCACCTGGGAGCTTCGATTGTACTTTAAAAGAAAACACGTATCCCTCTCGGATGATGATGCCGTGCTACTGCAAGGAGAAGAACATGAAGATCTGCGTTGCGGTGTGCTCTGGAGCCAGGCATTTCATCCAGGATCCGGCAGTATAAGCCCAGAGCGCTCAATGCTCATCACGGGCGAACAAAGTACGCGCATGCATGTCCGGAGAGAGCTATCGACCGTACATGCTCATAGGAGCTAGCACATCTTCCCAAAATGTCTGCAAAAGAATGCACTGCGTGCGAGCGAGCGAGTGCAATCAAACCACGTACCTACGATCCAGCATGCCTACGATACGAAACAAAAGTCCATCGACGAATGAAGGAGCGAGAGGAAGGAGGGAAGGAAAGAAGAGACACCAGATGTTCAAAGCCGATTTGTGCGAGCCACTCGACCCTCGTCCAAAACAATCAGCGAGAGCAGTCAGACACTTTCCGAAGTGCCCTGGTTGCCTGCGGTGT
Organism: Marchantia polymorpha subsp. ruderalis; assembly: GCA_037833965.1. Classification (NCBI taxonomy): domain Eukaryota; kingdom Viridiplantae; phylum Streptophyta; class Marchantiopsida; order Marchantiales; family Marchantiaceae; genus Marchantia; species Marchantia polymorpha. The sequence continues at coordinate 25,357,442 of AP031351.1, read as the reverse complement.
CGAGTCCAGGAGAGCAAATGGGAGCAATGGGAGCAATGGAGCCTGGAGGAAGAAGGTCCTCAGATTCTCAGAACGTGTTCGAGAATTCTCATGTTTTTTAATATGAGCTGCAGACCTTCCGTTGACCCGGATCTCCTCGGGATGGTCCTGATTCGTGGCGCCGTTTCGTTGTGAACCGTCGGATATGCGTATCGACGGAGCGATTGCTTCTTCTTCACGAGCGCCTGGCGGCCGGCAAGGCTTGCTTCCGCCTACGGCTCCCGTAGGCTCTCCCCGAATACGTAACATACGTATTTTATAATTTTTACGTATTGGACTCTCTCACCCTCAGGACGCAAGACACGACGACGCATCTCATCACTGCACATCCGCCATACAAGAACCATTATCTTTTCCTCTCCGAGTCCCACGCGTCGAAATGGACTTGTTCCTCATAATTATTCCATGCTGCTGGATGTTATACTGTGCTTGATTAGATAGCGAGGAAAGAGATATCTCATCCTGCACTCCTGTAATGGCTGTTCTGCCGATCTCACCGACTATTCGGTGATTTATGAAGCACGCCCAGCGTGGATGTAAATTCCGTTTCTTTGAAAGTTTCATTGGGCTCGGCCTGGCGAAGGCTGTTGTTCTCTAGGAGAGAGTCTCGCGTCTGCCCAGAATCATGCGAGAGGCACGAGATAGCGATGTTTGGAAACCCACGTACAAGAGACCCAAGTACACTCTTCCATGCCCACATCGAAATCGGTAAGCGTATGGAAGAGTAAATCCATGATAAGAATACAGTGACTGATCACTAGTAATTTACCTCCTCACATTCCGGAGGAACGAAACTTAGTCGCTTTGCCCCCAGGGCCTAGAGAGACTTCCTCATGCCCGCCGGCATGGAACAAACACTGGGCCATCCGGTCTCCAGTCATGTTCTCGAGCAGACGGCGACTACGAATTCCCAACCCACTTTCGAGCTCGACGAACACGAACGCGCAAGAAGTGTTTGCAGTCACTCTCTTATAATAGCGAGGACCAAAAGTTCGTCAAAGGCTTCGAACATGTCGCTCAGGTTCTGACTTCAGTTCATGCATGGTGCTGCCCTCCAGAGAAATGTCCCATTCGTCAACGAAACTTCTTCGGTAGCGGTGCCGGAGTGACGGCTCTGGATTCGAGTTGGACGCGTGTCCACGAGAACGAGCAGTTGAACTTACGCGACGAGATCTCGAATCGTGTCACTCTCGCCTCAAACATCACGCACTTCTAAATTGTCACCTCGATGTGGTCCATTCGCTGATCTCATCCCCTGTGGATTCCAATCGTATCCGGTTCGTTCTTATCATCTCCTTCCCCACTGCAAAGCTCGATCGGCCATCACTCGTCCTGGAGAATGAACTCATATCCTTCTCCACGACGAGAGTGGCCTCCTTCAGTCAACCTCCGTCCACCTCCAGTCGGCAAGGTTCCGGACTCCGACGGAGAACTGGCGACGTCCGTTAACGGTTCTCCATGAGGGGCAAACCGGGAACCGGGAACCAACTCGACCCGAAGCCGGACCCACCCGGTCATATTCCTCGCGAGGTGCTAGGGTCTAGGGTATCTGCGGGCCCCGTTCCCCACAGTCCCCGGTGCTTGCGCCGCATGAATCACGGTGAACCCGCCCCTGCGGACGATCACCGGGCCTCATCTAGCCACCGTCTTCTGCTTCTAATGTGAACTCGCGAGTTTCGGGTCCGATCCCCTTTGTGCAACTGGGACTGCAACGACCAAAAACCTCCCTCTCTCTCCCCCGGGCGGCCCTCCCCGCGAGCCACTCGAATTGACAGTCGGCATCGAGAGAGGTGCACGAAGTCACCGGGCGATGAAGGAGCTCGCGCCTGCAGATGATTGTCAATACAAAACTGGGTGACGAAGAAGAAGCAGAGAGTGAGTGAGTGTCAGTCCACTTGTCGCCGCCCCGAGGACCAGGTCGGTCGCTTTTGAGAAGGGAAGAGGAAGAGGATGCAGGCAGGAGGGAGGAAGAAGCCATCGTCCTGCTCCTGCTCCTGCTCCTGCTCCTCCTCGTCCTGAGAGATTGAGAGTGAGTGGCAGAGTCAGGTCGTTTCCGCGCTTGCTGCTGGAAGAAGAGGGAGACAAGACGAGAGGAGACTCAATCAGAATTGGAGTTTGTGTGCCCGCAGCTGGTTGGTTGGTGCGGCTCCACCGCTTGACTCACATCTCTCTCTGCTCAGACTGTGTGCGTATGTCTGCTCTCGTGATTTCTCTGCACACGGTGCGCTGTAGTGGTGTGTGTTAGTCTAGTGGCTCACGGTGGGCACGGACGGTGTGAAGATGGTGTCAATCGCTCGACGGCAGCCGCAGCTCGTTCGACTGTGGCCGATGATGATGCCCTCGTGGCACGGGGCCAGTTGCGACTAGCTTGCAGCCCTTCGGGGTGTCTGTCAGCTTTGGTCGGTGTAGTTTCTCGCAGAGGTGATTGGATTGAGGAGGGCAGCGGCAGCTAGTGGCGGAGCTCGCTCGGAGATCATTCCCTGCTTTTGCTTGATTTTCGTATTCTGTCCATCTCAGTCACTCCACCCTCGTGAATTTTGTTTCCCTGCGCTGAATCGTCTTCCTCTGGTGTCGCACAATCAATCAATCTGTCGAATTTCCTGCCCTTCACGACGAGTGAAATTCCTTCCTCGTCCTGTGAGATACAGGGAGCTCCAAATTGTCGAAGGGACCCGAATCGACGAGAGGCGCCGGTGGTGCGAATGAATGACAATGGAATTCGGTGACATGCGATGGGACATTCGAGCATAGAGTCGCAAACACATCTCGCTTAGTTCTCGCTGGGTTTAAGGTGGATGGAGACAGTAGAGTTTTGCAGGCATGCAGGCAGGTCCCCAAGCACTCGAGGGATGACGGCGAGTAGACAGACGAATGAAGCCACGCAGTAGCATCATTGAGGTGTCTATGCAGGTGCAGGTGCAGGAGCAGGAGCAGAGGCGGAGGCTGGGAAATACGTGACCAATCAATCCAGCAGTCAATCTGTGGAGTATCTCTCTACGGAACGTCAGGTCAGGAAGCAGCCATGGACGAGCCTTTGTTAGGAGTAGCCGATCAGAGCAGCATGGACCATGAGTATGACCACGGAGCAGTATCTCCCATCAGAATTCCGAGTATCCGAAAATCCGATCACCCCACCTTCAACCTCATCAGCCCTCGGCCGAGATCCAGCATGGGTTTATCGCCCGTGGCCTCCTCACCCGACTCTCTCTTCCGCTTGTTTCTGGACATCGGGGTCGGCCGAAGGACGGAGAAATTCTACGTCCCACCTGCTTATGGATCCGGAGAATCCAGCAGGCAAAATAGTTCAGCAGCAGCAGCACCCGCAGCTTCATCGTCCTACTCCTCGGGGTTACCGAGTCCCGGCGGAACATCTTTGAGTTCTCTGTTTCGAATTCCCGAAGAGGCCACAGCCACGGGAAACGAACGCGTGACAAATCTTGAGCCGAGGGATTTGGAGGCGGCTCCTCCTCTGGGGTTGCTTGCGGAGATTCCGGAATGGAGGAGTGCCGAGAGCCTCAGTGACAGTGGAACTCGTGCGGAGCACTCAGCTGCTGGTGATTTAGCTCGACCTTCTGTAAAGGATTACTACCCCGTCCCCGATTCGGAACAGACGAGCCCGGGACCTCCACCACCATCTTCACAGGAGAGGAGAAAATTACACAAATGCAACACAGCGCCCGTTTTGAGCACCGTGGCTGTAACATCACACAATGAGTCCAAGGCAGATCCTTCTGAAATTTTCAACAGACGAGAACCTCGCGACATCACAGCGTGGGGCGTTGTGTGGCAAGCTGCAGTAGGGTTGTTGGTGTACCTGTTTGTGGGCGTGCTGATTTATTGCTGGAGGAAAGATGAGTTCAAAGGAGTCGAGACAGTTGGCGTCATCGACGCCATCTACTTCTGTATAGTGACCATGTGTACAATCGGATATGGAGACATAACTCCTATCACCCCCTTGGCGAAGATGCTCTCTTGTTGTCTGGTGCTCGTCGGGTTCGGATTCATCGATGCTCTCATGAGCGGAATGGTCACATTTGTGCTCAACCGCCAAGAAAGCCTTCTGATGAATGTTGTCAAGGATGGGCATCATAACACGGCGAAGAGTTATGTACTCAATGAGCAGAAACAGACTTTGCGCATTCGATTGAAGGTACGCTTCGTATGCTGTGACCGAACTTTGCTCCGTTTTCAAGTGTTTGTTCTTAGAACCTGAGGAGCAGACGGTTCCAGCCCCAGTTGAGGTTTAGCGTGTCGGGGTCAGTGTGAGATTTCTCCCGTCCTGTCAAATACTTGATTTCTTCAAACAGTCGGAAGTTGCAAATTGGGGTCGGTGTCGAATTGAAATTATCATCACTCCTTATCGTAAGCACAAGCACTAGCACTAGGAAGGCTGGACAGCGCCTGCTGCTCTTTCTTCTCAACCCATCCATGCATCGATCCATGTTCATGGTTTAGTTTCTGCTGGGAAGTTCTGCAATCTCGGAGCCTTTATAACGATTCGAGACGTGAAAGGATTCTGACTGCCCTGAATGGAATGGTGCCCTAATCACTCAAAGGTTTTCTATGCTGCTGCAGGTGTTGTTAGCCGTCGGCACCGTACTTGGTAGTTTGGCAGTCGGGACAGTGTTTCTCCATTACTTCGAGAGGATGTCCTGGATCGACTCGGTCTACGTCACTTGTATATCAATCACGACTGTGGGCTATGGGGATTTCTCGTTTCAAACGATGTGGGGAAGACTGTTTGCGGCTGTTTGGCTTCTGCTGAGCACGTTGGGAGTGGCGCGAGCCTTTCTCTTTCTGGCCGAGGCAAGGGTGCAGAGGAGGCACCGCCATTTCGCCAGAAAAATGCTGCGGACGAAGATGTCGCCTTACGATGTCATTGCCGCAGACATTGACAACGATGGACATGTCAGGTCAGCATTCTAGTCCTTCTGGAGTTCTCTCAAGAGTTATCTGTGCCTTGTGCCCTGTGACGTCGTGCCCTACGGATGAAATGGGACTGGAACCCATGATTTAGTTGACGATCTCACTCCTGATTACACGAGCTCAATCAATCAGTCCCACGTCAAGGTAGCCATATCCGAATTTGCACAGCATCCGTATGGTTACACGGGTCATGGCAATTTTCGACGGTGCGCAAGTCTGACTGCAATGGCCTTCTTCACACCTTTCTAGTTGCTTGTGTTGGGATGTTAACTGTGAACGCTGGCACTGGGAGTTCCGTTTTCGTCTTTCTACGTCGATTATAAAGTCTGGGGCTCGGTTCTAGTGGTTTCCGAAATCGATCAGGATTCTCGTGGACCAAGTTCGATCGAATTTGAGAATCCAAGATATCCAGAGGGCGGTCACGAGATGCGATACCAGATGCTGCCTCTTGATTCTTGAGATCAGACGTCGTTGGTGTTTTGGATATGTGAGTGGTCGTGTGGATCATAATAATTTACCAGATCTGTTGATATCTGATAATGCAGTGTCGCCGAGTACGTGGTTTACAAGCTGAAGGCTATGAAGAAGATCAACGACAGAGACATTGTCGACATCGTCAACCAGTTCAATGATCTGGACACTGCGGGGGTAGGCAAAATCACGATGACTCGATTGCTTGAAGCAGAAAGTACGGATTACAAGGAATAGATATTTGCGGTCCCAAACGCAGGTTTGTTATTCTTGAGGATGGATGGTTGCACGACGTCTCTCCATCAATGGCCAAATCTTCTCGATGTCGAATTCCACCCAGAAGCAAAAGCGAGCAGGACGGCAACGCAGAGCATGGCCAAGTTTCTAATTCACATTATTCTGGACAGTTGAAAATTGAAGGACCCCCGTACCCACCAAACCTATATGCCCAATCTTGCAGATACGTCCAGCAGAGCTAATTTTTTCGATGGAAGGCTGGCTCAATCAAGCTCGTATTGGCCAGTGTTGACCCCAACAACAGGATTGTATAATACTTTAAAGCGTACTCGTTGAAATCGACAGCCTTTGGGAGTCAATGACCGGTGGGATACTCACCCTGTGAAGAGGAGTGCTGTGGTACAAAACGCTAATACTCTACTCAGCACTAGAGGCTAGACTTACAAGTAGAAATTTGGTCCCAAACAGACCGGGGTCTGTCGCACGAATTATATCAATTCTTTGTGATATGAGAGATATTTGTACAGCAAAGTTCAATACCTCGCACCTAATACAATTTATGGCAAGGAAATCTTGTCTTTCTTGTAGTGTGTTACGCAGCTGTGCTACTTTATAATTTCCTCTCTTCCTATATTTCTGAATTTCGTCCAGATATGGACTTGTAACAGCACTGCAATCTTCTCCCTTCAAGAAGCGAAGCATTGACTAAAAAACTCCGTGAAAAAAATTCGACAATTGCCAGGAGCACTCGAAAGGGAAGCGAGGCGAAGCGGATGCTGGTAATTGGGCGAAGAAAAGTTACAGGGATGCGTAGTGTAGCTCAGAGCTGACGCCAGATAAAAGTCTCACCAGATAGTTGGGAAAAAGCAGAGGTGCTTCTCAAAGCAATGCTTGGCAGTAGCCAAACATTTCTTTGAGAAGCACCAATCTTCAGACAAAGCCCGTGAGGCTGCAAAGTATGCTCTTCATGAAACATGGCACTTCTTGTTGAAGAGCAGGTAACTGGCGGATGATTGAAATATACTGCCTATAAAGTCTGAGAAATGGGAAACGCAGGAGATTGTGAGACAAAACTCTGAAGCAAAGAGAGGGTTAAAAAGCGAATGGCGGTGATAGGTGCGGAGATGTAGAATCTGGCCGTATCAAGGAAGAAGTTGAAAATTCAGAGTAGAGTGAATGATAGAGGGGGGACACAAACTCACTAACGGCAAGTATAGATCACTCGAAGCGCAGCCGCAAATGAGCCGATCAGACGAGTTTAAATCCAACGGACGTGAGAAATAAGCTGGTCTTTGAGCATGCTCTCGGTCGACCTCAGCGAGAAGATAAAGCACCGGGTGAGAGAAGACAGTTGGTGGTGACTACGTCATATGGTCGAGTGTATGGTTTCAGTTCCAACTTTACTCTTTTGCTCTGTATGTTAGCATTAGATCCCTTGAACCATGCTTTTAGCAACCATGATGCTCAACGACGATGGCGAGAATTAACCGAAATGTCAAACTCGATTCGGACTGCCATCATCTTCTTTTTGTTTTTAGTATTCTTAGCCATATTAGGACAGAAGATGTGCAAGGCCTGAAGAAAATTTTCGAGTGCTATATGGTCAGCTATACGCTCTGGCAAGGGAAAGGAGGTAAAATCCGAACTCACTACGGCCGCCCCATAACATCCAAGGCTTGATGTTTCGACGTGGGTGGGGACTGCAACTGGCCAGAAGTCTGAAATAACATAATCTTTGAATAAGACGACGGTACTAAATCCAATCTGGTCCATGCCTAGGAGCTTCGAATTTTATGATAAAGCCTAATGATACATTCGAAGTGATTTAATCTCCACTCATTAACCTGAATGCCCGACGGGAGGATGGCACTTGATTGGGACTGCATCTGAATCTGTTACACTGACACAAGCAACAAAGAACCCAGAAGGTAGATGGCCATGTACTTGCATGTATACCTATTATCGATATTATTGTGCGAAGAGTTACATCACGTACAGTTGCCAAGGAAGATTTGATGGTATCTTGGTTCTAAGATAAGGTCTCTCTTCGGATCCAAAACGTGCCGAAATGGAAAAATCCACTTAGTATGTACGTAAAACGGCACGTCTTCCAGGTCAAGTTTTCAGAGACTCAAATGGGGGTACATCTATCTATGCAGCCGCCCCTCGTTTCGCAGCTAGGAGGTCAGGTAGCTCATTTGTATAAAAATCGGGATGAATGGTGTTTTTCGGACTGTGTAGGGATTTTAGATCTGTTACACCTGCAGAAGTAAACCAAAATAACCCATAAGAGTTTACAGACAAACGAACCAGTTTAATGAGAAGAATCTGTTCAGGCAGTTACCTTCTATACGATGTCAAAATAGACTGATCGATCTGAAAGTTGAGCTAATGTATCCAATGATCTAGATCTACAAACGGTGCAGTTATAATGCATGGAGAGGAAGGGAAGCAATATACAAGCTTTGACAAGTTGGCTGTTTAGTTTAATGCACCTGATAAAACCAGCAAGGTCTTGCATCCCCCAGCCTGACCGAAGAGAATATCTGTGTCGAGTCTATCTCCCACCATACACATTTTCGACTTGCTGATTTTAAACCTGTCATCAATTAACAGCTGAGTGTCAGGAGGGACCCACAAAATGCACTTCGTATCGATGAAGAGTCTTCACGTTAAAATTATGGTGAACAGGACTGCATATATATGAGCAAAATAATAGAAACGCAGGATGTGGACTAGAACAATGCCCGAATCTCAAAGCCACCACGACTAGAATCGACCCATTCAGCTGAAGCTAGATACAATTCGAACCTAGAATTGTTCCGGTGATTTTCAGCAAGCCCAGCCCAGTAGCTATTGCTCGAGTTCAGTTGGTTATTGTGTGAGGTTAGCTTTAACTCATTCGTGAGTATATTGGACGTCTTGATCTTACGAGACGCTCTGTACACGTTCCATGTGCCAATCACATTACCACTTGTAGAAGCTTTACAGAGGTAGAAGAAGAGAAACCTTAAGTAGACTTACGCGTTGTCCTACATGTCCTACAACAGGCATGACTCCAGACATGCTAAACAATACCAATAAAGACCCTTTTTAACAGTCTGTACAAGGTTCTGATCAAGATATGCAAGTCGAGTGTGGTATTGGTCCAGTACTCCTGCTGTGCATTCGAGTTAAGTGTAGAACCCTGCGTATTCTTGTGATGACTACTAGGTTCAGAGTAGAGTAAACGTGTGCATCTGGTTCTACTAAAGTTTCACAACCATCATCTTCTAGTTCACATTAATTAGCTTTTCTTACAAAAATCAAAACACAAAAGAATTTAAAAAGGCAGAAGTCATTTACTTATTTGCGAGATAATCCATCATGAATGTTGAGGGCTTGCCCACAACTATCGGCTCTGTTTCAGAAGAAACTCGAATTGAGCCAACCATAGTCCCTCCAGCAGGCCATTCTTGTTTATCTGTGAAATGAGCCACACTGTCGCAATTTGTAGCAATAAAAATACAACCGGGATTTGTTCGTATGCATAATGTTGCATATCTGCGATGGACAAGTAGGCACAGGAAGTTTCAGTTACAACGGCAGCATAGCGTCAAGAGGTTTGATTTCCACCGTCTCGAAAGTTTCGAGATCACACGAGTTGGCATGTGCAGTGATATCACGGTAGAAGAGTCGCAAAAGGAAACTATGGTTATACAAGATTACTTGCAAGGGAAGATCTCTTGAAACAGACCCAATCCGGATTAGAGAAGGAGACGCAGATCGTTTCTCCTCCGAGTTTGATCACACTTCACGAGAGTCCAAACAATTTTCTACAGAAAAGTCTGCTCTGAACTGATGGGCAGAATGGGCAGGAACAGCTTATAGACATATTCTAGTAAGCACGGGTCTCACTATTTGAACACTTACGTCATCTTGTAGTAGTTGATGTGATGGTCGAAACCAACAACGACAGCACCAACCTGCTCTCGGATTCATGCCAGGGATGAAGTCAGATCGCAAATTTTGATATTGAGGGAGAAGCTGGACAGTCAAGGCATAAGCCTACAAACGGTGGAAACATATGATTTCAACCAGGTGTGAAGCTAAGTAAGTACAAATGAGTATATATAATATGCAACTTTGTCGTTTACTCGAAAGTGCTGACTCCAAACGCACATAGGGCCATCGGCTACCAACTTCTGATTTACGGCAGTACATGTTTTAAATATTCTTGACGACAGTTTAAGGAAGAGTTTCTAGATGTAACTTAGTAGCTAACTCAAAAGTCCAATCTTTAAGATGGTTGAATTAGTATCTACGAATGGTAACAGTTATTAACTAACTATTGTTCTTCACAAAAGTAAAAACTGCTACATGCAAAAAACGAATCTCATTCCAACATTTACAGTATCTATCAAATGAACTCCACAAAAAAGATGATCATCGCATGCAATAGGATTCAGGTAATTACATTGGGGTCGATCTCCAAATTTTTGACTGATCCCATTTCAACCTTCTTCTCGCCATCCTCCTGTACTCAAATCAACTTATATTACTACCTAACCATCACAGCGAGAGGAAGTTGCAGCTGGCCTTGATCGCGAAGGACAAACTCCTGCAAGAACATCATACATAACCTACATTACATGCAGCTGTGTAAACTTTCATGCCCTTTAAGCATACGGACAGGGCCGAAAAGGCCCATTGGTTTCGTGATTAACCGTGACTACATTCTTATTGAGCATCCATGCAAGAGAAGCAGATCCCACATTTACTTGAATGACTAAGCACAAACCACATTCCAGAAGCAACCAACAAGTTCAGGGGAGGACAATTACAGGACCCCCAAGGTACTGTATACCAGCTTGCTCAAGCTCCTGTTGGATTCCTTCCTCGCCCACCACATACACCTGTTATTGTTTCAAATTTACCAAATCGATAGCCTACAGTCAGGAAGAGCCGAACTCATGGGAACATATACACGGATGACAGCGTGTACATCAAATTTCAAATTCATCAACAAACCGCTACAACTGAGACCGATATGACAAGGAACAAATAGTTCATACTGACCTTCTTATCTGCAGGAAATCCTATTGATTGCAAGTAACCAGCGGCAGCAAAGGAAGAAGAGAAAACCTCTTCCTGCGTGAAAGCAGTCCACAATTTAGTCAAAATATCGGGTGTAGTGCTTAGTGCTTTCTGAGAGGATACCAGAACCAGAAAGTAATTCCATGCTACAACCGTACAGCGTTGACTGGTGGAGAGTAGAGGAATGGTGGTTGGTAGTACCTCGCTAATAGCGAGGCCCAGAGATCGAAACTTCTCTTGGAACATCTTTCTTGACCTCGTTGAATTATTAGTTACAAATAACAACTTCTTGCCCTGCTCCACACAGCATCACGGCATAAGTGGATTAAACCGCACCTGCGTTACCTTGAATTTGAAGTCAAAACCATGCATCATATTACACAGGTTTGGGGCAGTAGGAATTAGCAGATACTTTTGTCACGAAACAATGTAGGATACAAAGTTGCTTGACGTGCCTTCAAAGCCTGCTAAAAAAGTAATCATGGACTCAATACTAACCATATCCCGCAGCATGTCCAAAGTTTCTGCAACGCCTTCTATGACCTTCCCTCCTCTCCAAATGACACCTGTGCCAAGTTGGCAGATGTATGAACACCTTATTTAAGGAACTTTTTCTGTGATGTGGTTTATCTTGATTTGGTGCAAGTTTTCCGTATGAAAAAGCCTTCTATGTACTCTTCTTGTAAAGGAGGTCCATCGCTTCTCCGCACGTCGGTACGAATACATGAACTCATCGATCATGTTTCGCAAACCAACCGCGTTCATCGATGGGGTGAACTCAACATTTCTTGCTGTGAAATGTTGAGTCCACTCACACACAGAGCATGGGCGGATGAGCACGCAAGACACAGAGACAGAGGTAAGAGTCCAATTACCATCTACGTCGAACAAAAAAGTGTCCACGTCGTTGATGAGTCCCGCAGCATCTGTCAGGAGAGGAGCTTGCTTTCCTGCTCATGCCATTCATCCGGTCTAACACATCATCAATCATATCTTCAACCAAACACAAACACACACACTCTCTCTCTCTCTCTCTCTTTTCTGGAAATCGCATCCGAATTCAGGCACTGACGGGAGATCGGAGATCCCGCATTGCATCGCATGCTTGGATCCCTACCATCTGCCTCCATGGCGACCCACCACAGAGTCTACACAGCAGCAGCACCACCGCCACCACCAGGAAACAGATACTTCACCGGACGAATGGGAAATTATGTCCCTCCCACCTCACACAATCTCCGATCGCCTGACTCCTTCCTGCAGCAGGATTGTCGGGCAGAGCTGCTGAACAAGATTCACGTCCAAGGCACCGACTCCGAAGTCCATAATCAATCATCGATCTGTGCATGCATGGGGAATCTCGCACGGAGAATATTCCCTTCGGACTCAGAGGTTCTGATATTTTCGATCTTATATATTTCATCTTCGTCGCCCTCCGCTGCCCTTCGGTCCTTGCAATTGTCCGACCCTGGAGGTCCGGGAATGTGCAAGTCCCGGTTTCCCGGTTGCCACATGGTCGAGTGCACAGATCGCAGGTCCCTTAGGACACTCGTGCCCGGGCCCGAGGAAGAGCCCGAGGCGTCCGAGGTCGACGGACGACGGACGCTTTTCGTACCCCGGGCTACGGAAGTTCACTTAATTGCAGTTGAAGTCAAACCCTAAACCTCAAACTCGAACGGGAACGGGGGAGGGTTTAGGGCGAAACGCAGCGAGAATGGGAGCGAGGACCAGACAGAATTCATGTCACCACGCAGAGATCTCAAATCTCTGCCTTGACTCACGCTTGCCGGTTCGCTCGGATTTCGTGTCGGGTTGCTGAAGGGGAGGACGAGGGGGGTAGAGGTGTTGCATAACGAGGGAGGGTGAGGGAGGTTGGGCAGTGATAGATCGTCTTCCATCGTCGCAGTGCAGCCTGCACATCGGAGGAGGAAGGAATCGTTCATCGTCGTTCGACAGGAAGACCTGCATCGTGTCGTTGCTTTGCGAGCGAGTGAGCTTGCACCATGCAGCACGACGAGATTATTTGGCAGGTCATAGGTCACCAGCATTGCAGCTTTAGAGCAAAGTGAGTGCGCTCGGACTTCGAAGCCTTTTTATATTTCATGAGGGAGTTCTGGTCGTCGTAAGCGGTCAGCGAGTGGAGTGTGGATGGGACTCCGCTGTTGCCATGGGTGGCTCGTTCGTTTCAAGTCGAGGTCGAAGCTCCTCTTGTTACTGATTCTCAGCCACGTGTGACTCGCAGGACTGTGACACAGAATTTTTGCAGGAATGAGTACAATGTTACTGGACTTTGTAACCGTAGTTCCTGCCCTTTAGCTAACAGTCGTTATGCGACAATTAAGGAGATCGATGGTACGTAGTCCGATAGCAGAGATTGGAAGTTTCTTTCAAGGGATTGTAGAATTGAATTGTATTCGTTTTCTCGTAGGATTGTAGATTCAGTTTGCTAGATCCGATCTATTTACTAAGCGCCACCGCTGGGGACGTCTTCGTGATTGATGGGAACAGAGACAAGAGTAGGCTGGGGTTTTTTAGTCACTGAGACGTATTGAGAATCCATCGCAGGTTTACTTTATCTCTATATGAAAAGTATTGAAAGAGCCCATTCACCAAAAGATTTATGGGAGAGGGTGAAGTTACCAAGAAACTACGCCAAAGCTCTCGAAATTGTGGACAAGCATCTTGTAAGCAGATTCGAGATTCCAGTTCCCTTATCGTTTCTACTGAAGAGTTTGTCAGTATGGATGGTACTACGCATTTTTCCTGTATTGGGCAATTCATGTCATAGCTTTGAATCATCGCTGTGTCTTAGCTGCATGTGGCATTGATGTCCAGGAATTTTGGCCTAAGTTTCTTGTCCACAAGAACAAGCAGCGGTTGACGAAAATGACTCAGTACCTAATTCGAATGCGGAAGCTCGCGCTTAAAGTCAAGTGAGTCCTTCTCTTCTGCCTTCTAATTTCTTGTCTTAAATTTGTCTCATAAAAAGACGATAATTCCACGTGCAGTGATCGAATTTTGATTAAATAAATAATGAACGACTGTTCAGGCCCAAAATTATGACCATGCCGGCCAAGCAGGTGCAAAGAGAAGCTCGGAGGGAAGCAAAAGCTGAAGTTGCCGCTGTTCTTGATCGGGTATGTTCCACATTGACATTGGTTCAGAAGATAGGTATACTGGCATGCCTGATGATGTCGTCCAACATCATTCTGTAATAGGCGAAAGTAGAAATTGCTGTCCATTGGCTACATCTTTGCTTCTGAGACTGCGGGAAGGTGCCTTACGCTGTGATCAAAGCTTGTGGAATTATGTCAAAGGACTTCAAGCTGTAAATTACTAGGAAGGACATGTCACAGTCTGATGACTTCACCTTCGGGATGCAAATATCTTTTGGTTCTTAATTCAATGTGTTTTGAAACTGCAGTCTATAGAGAAGGAATTGCTCCAGCGTTTACAGAGCGGTACATATGGGGATATTTACAACTTTCCAATGAAAGAGTACGAAAAGGTCCTGGATATGGAGTCGATGACGGCTGACGATGAAGAGGAGGAGGAAGAAGAGGAAGAGGAAGAGGTACATAGTTTATCTATAACTATTTTTGGTAGTCTAGTTCAAATGTCTGCGTAGCGTCTGTAATTAATGTGATAACGACTTGGTGCATTCATAGGATTATTTTAGTTGTATTCCCTCTCATTGATAGTATTCAATGTTGTTAGAGCTTATCCTACTGATGCGTAAGTCTTCTAAGTCAATGTTTTGCCAATTCTCCAGGAGGAAGAGCCCGAGGTAGAGTACGTAGAGGGCTACGAAATGGAGGACGAAGAGGATGAAATGGAAGAGTTTGCCAATGGCATGAAAGACCGCCTTACAGAAAGTAGTGAATCAGATTCAGAAGATGAAGGTATTTATTCTTCCTCAGCTTCTTGTGAGATTATCTTCTGTTGCATGCTAAAGATCTTCTTTTGCTCAGCTGGAATTCTTGTACTAACCTCACGTGCTTGTCATCAACAGAAATTCCAACCAGGAGAGTTCAGGCAAGAAAAGCTGGCTTGCCTACGAAAAGAGACGCTGATGCCGCAGGTGTGAAATCAGATGTCGCGAGTAGAAGGAAAAGACGTGGTCATGTGGAGGTAACGTGTTCGATCCTGCCTATTGATAGTCTAGTGTTAAAGTTCCAATTACCTCAGCCATCATGTGAGTGATGGTACAGTCGGGGAAAAATCTTGCAAGGCATTATCCGAGTCCGTTGTTGCGCGAGGTATTGAAGACACATCCAAGTAGCTATGATGGGGTTCAAAGATAAATCGCTTTAGTCAGGGTCATGTGCTCTAAACATCAGATGACCGATCTCCGTTTATCAAACAAGTATCAATCTCTCCAGTCTAAAATGATTCAGAACTCGTGGCAAGGCGTACTGACTCTCTAGCCCTACTTTATTTTCACCCATCTGGGCCCCACTGATGAAGCACTGCTTCTGTAAGGCGTAATCTATCTGCCGTAGTAGTTCGTGGTGATTCTTAGTTCTTGGTGGTGTGGAAGAAGGATGTACACTTATTGGGTCCATCAGTACACAGAATACTCCCATGGTGTCCGTTCTTATGCTTTGTGGTATCCTTAACCTGTTTTTACTCTCTGCCTTCTAGTCTGCGTTATTGATGCAGTGCATTTGCAGCTGCTAAACTCAAGGCCGTATAAGGGGTTTTAGGTGCTAGGGTTTAGCAGCAGCCTAACACTTTGGCATAAACCCTTGTGTGCCGTACACGGTGTCATATCATATGTACATGTTCGTTCTGATCTGTAGGTTACGTTGGATCCCCTAAACCCTCTGGTCTTTTCTGTCAAAAGTGTCAGGCACAAGATAGTATAACGTATTTTTGTTCATATTTCGTTGAGGATTTTTGAATTGCACTTTTACCATCTAGATTTTGCTCCTGACAGATCCATTAGGATCGATTTGCGGTAGTAAATACTCTGTATAGCATTGACGTGAATCATATGTAGTCAAAGTCAGTCATTGTGTTCTCTCTCTACCTTTGGTGTGGCCCGTCTTTGGTGTGGCACATCTCACCTACAGATGCACTCCTGGCCGGAATTAGTTTGGAGCCCACGTTTTGCTGATTGATCTACTATGTGGATTATCGAACGAAGTTGAGGCGAGAGACTTTTTAGTCTGCCTTTGCCAAATAGTGTTTTGCTAGACGACAGTGCGCTGAATGGTTGTTTTGTGTGTTGACGCCAGATCGAATACGAAGAGGAGCAGGAGAAGGAGTCTTCACGAGCATAGTATGATGTTTTTGCTACTCATGCAGAACGGTGTGTTTAAGAGAGTGGAGAAACAAGGGGTTCTTGAAATAGAAAGCTGTCGAGCTCACTCGAGTGAGAGTTACTTACAGGGTATGTTACAGCTCCCTCATGAGTCGCGGCGTGTAATTACCGTAACAATTTTGTAGACTTTAGAACCAAGAGATTGTAATATCAGGGAAGTTATGAATCACAGAGAGAACGCCCGCATTGGGTGCATCCGCGATTACTTTGTAATTTAGAGCCATCTTCTTCCTCTAGGAAAGTTGAGTTTTGTCTGACAGAGCAGCAAAGAGAACTACTCTAAATTATCGCCGTCATATTGTTGCGTTGACATTGTTGGGAGATAAGCCGAGTGTGAGAAGAACGCTTCGGTCGATGTCGCGGCACTATCGTGCATAGAATGTTTGCAGTTGGAAATGACTTCGTCGTATAGGCTTCTATTTGGACCACAGCTGTGGAGTGGTGTCGTATCATCGCTGTGTGAACTTTCATGATGAGGCTATTACGTTCCTGATTAAATCTGTGGTCTTATAATTGCGATGTTGGAGAGTCTGCTCGCCCAAGTGTTCGTGAGTTCTGATTTAAAGCATAAGATTTTCCGCAAGACCTGTGGGTTTCGCATCCGCACCACAAGAAAATATAAATTTTTCACTTCTGGGTATCGGATATAGTTATGGGGTTTGCATTGTTGTAATCCTTGAGCTCACGCGTAATTACATCACCAAGCATCCACATGAAGGCAATCTGACCCAGTTTGTACTCATGTTCTTTAACCATGCCGTACTTTACACCGACCACGGCAGGTTCCCCACCACATCTGTCTGAGTCCAACAGTGGAAAGAGGTTTTTGAAAGAGCCCTCATCAAAGTGACGGTGCCCTCCCCAGTAGGTCTTGTCTTGAATTTTTTCCGCGGAAATGTTTACATTAAAAGACTGATGGAAGTGTGTACATGATGTAAGTTATATTAAATGTTTACTGAAAATGTACAGATGAAGCTGTCGGGTTAGAAAGTATGTTTGGTACCTTTGATACATAGCAACTATCTTCGTTTTACTCATCTTACGTGCAGCTCATTATAGGGCAAAATCTCCATGTAAACAGTGTGAAAATTTTCCTTAAAAAAATTAAGACTAATTTAAATTCTACGTTTGCAAGCTTTTACAAGTCGAAAATTATATATCACACATTGTGACAAATATGATCTTTCACATAAAACTCGTGTTAAATATCATGATTTGATGGCATGTTACAATCCAAGTAATTCAAAAGTTGAAAATCAGTCTACATGAAATTTGAATTCAAACGAATATAGTATATTTGAACACAAACTGCCGAGTTATGTGTACCAGATATGGAAGAGTCTTACGTGCGCGTTCTTCACTGTTAGATTTAAAGTTATGTTTACTACCTACCGGTAACATATTCTCGTATGGAATATATCTCTACATAGCAACACACTATATGAAGAGAGACCGAGTTGATCACATCTACTTTTGTCACGCACTTAGTCTCTCAGTTCGAGTACTAATTGTCTGTGAGACAGAAGCACAGTACATTACTATGTTCATGTCTGATCGCCATGGGATCTTCCAACTTCGAGATATGAACGAAGATCATCGAGAATCACAGACGTGCATCTTTCATTCGAATTCCAAATAAGACACTTCGGACGTGAACGCGACAATAAAAATGGGGATGACTATTCCACCTGTTTTCGTTTCCACATTTTGATTTTTCCAACAAATGACACCATTACAGAGCTACCAGGGCTTGTAGCGTTTGGTCTAAATTCTGAAACCCCCTATCGAGTGTATGCCCTTGGAGAGAAGCATATGTATCCAGCCTCCAAATCTCCCCTGCATCTTCAATTCTCATTTGTAAAAGTATGATATGTAGGAGGTACACCTTGAGCTCTGAGGATGCACTACAATTCTAATTTTACAAAGCTGAGGACCAGACTTAATTCACATTCATGGTCCTGTGTCAAAATGGAATCGAAAGTGGAAAAGTGGGGAAAAACGGGTTCACCTACACTTCAGAATTTCGCAATGTCTTCGATAAAGACATCACCAAAATTGAGTGACCAGTTGACAGTGTCAACTAATTCACTTTACCTAGGTAAAGAGTTATATGAACAAATTGACAGGTGCATGTGCTACATCCTCTATGCCAACACAGATGGTAGTGTCATCCTGAGATGGTGACATTTTTCTTTTCAGAAAGGACTTTGTAGCTTTTACCATGAAGCTTCTCTGGAAGGCCCTTCAATCCAAACGCTGATATTCCAGAGCAACTCTGCAAATCAAGGGTTTTAAAACATGCCAACTGGTCTGCCTGAGAAGCGAAGTACGATAAACCTACGTCAGTTACCTTACTGCAGCAGGCCAAACTCAAGTTCCTCAGGTTTCGAATGAACTTAGCACCCATCAATACCTTTAACCCAACATCACTAATACTACAGCCTGCCAAAGACACATCATGCAGTTTGTAAGCAGTCTCAGCCAACGTGAAAATGCTTTTATCAGTAATTCGTCTACACCGAGACATCACAATCTGAGTTAGTGATGCGCCACATGACAAGAGTACTGCCTGCAACCCATCATCAGTAATCGATGTGCACAGGGTCAGATCCAACTTCCTCAAATTTACAAGTCGAGGAGCCAGTAGTTGAAGAAGATGATCAGTAATTGCATGAGAATTTTCCAAGTGCAGATGTTGAAGCTTCAAAGGTGGTCCTGATTCGAATTTAGTCACATCCAAGTCTTGCTGAGGGTCTCCCATCGCAGTCAAACTAAGAGACCTCAAGTTACTCAAGCCATGCAGAATAGTAAGCAAAGTCTTTGCTGTCACTTTCCGGCACCCATGGACGTGCAGGTCTTGAAGCTTGGGAGCCTTTGCGACTACATTTACCAAGGTAACATTAACTGCCGTCAAATGAATGGATCGCAGGGTTGGACATTTGTCTAGAATAGAGTCAAAGCTGGCATCGTCCAAGGAATTGCAAAATTCCAGTCGAATCGACTTCAAATTTGATGCAAAAGCTGAAATCAGCTGATATCCTCGCTCCGAGACATGCGTGCAATTCTTGATCTCCAAGTTATGGATGTGTCGTTTGCAGCTCTGTAAGAGATGCATAGATAGACGCCACTCCGATTCCACTCTCTTCAATTTCAGAGTCTTGGCCCGACCGTCACAATGATTTTTCCTTCCTGAACGATCGCCTTTCTTCAAGCCCATGCACCTAATACTGCCACTGCCCCGCTTCTGCAATAAATTGATTGCTTGAAGTACGTGCCAACGCTTGCAAACTTTGGCCGACTCCCACGCAATTCCCGGCCGAAATACATGCTTAAATATTTGCACCATAATCTCATCCGGAATATTATCCTCGAAGTCCATCATTTGCGGTTTATCCTGAGGTGAACTTTCATTAATGGACAGATCAGCCAGGCGAGATAAGCCCGACTTTTCTTTCTGTCTTCCATCGGACTTGCCTTTTGATCCCTTGACTCCGCTAGCTGTAGCTCGGCTGCCGTCGACCGGCATTACTCCGAGGCGCGACAGTGTGGAGTCGTATGCAGAAGGAGAACTAACTAGCTCACCTCTGGTGGTTTTGGAACCCGATGCAGCAGCTTTGGGCGTCTTTTCTCTCCGTCTCTTCATTAGAAATTCACCTTCAGAACAACAGGTTGAATTAGATTCGAATGCCAGTGCAAGTGAGTCATCATGTGTTGACTATCTGATACGAACATGACGGCGTCCACTATGAGACGCTGGAATAAAATCTCGGATTCTGAGCTACTTGAGTACTTCGCTCACGGAAAAATTGCAACAAGATGGACCGAGTCACTCTAAAAGCGAAAGGCACAATTGGGCAAGGGCCTCCTTTCTCGTCGCCAAATAAATGACACACCTGAAACTCTAGCACGGCTTCAGAAAGGTGATCGATCATTCGAAAATATTTCCGCAACATCCACGCTTTGAGATCGAGAGTCGAATAGAATTGGGTCCCCGAAGCTAAACTGTTCTGATGTATTGGAGCATGGTCTGCACACGAGTGGCTCTCAGACTAAAATGGTCAGATCAAAGAGGGCAGACTAGCTCCACCGGGCTGATTATAGCTGAAGTCCAGAGCATCTTCTCCTGCACCTGCAATCAATTGACTCCAGACCTGTAGACGACATGTGCCCCGATGAGCCTCCTCGACGCAACTCGTCCGCTCTGATTCATCTCGCGTGCACCGTCCAGAGGGAGGAAGAATTGCATCCCTCTGCGAGACAGCTAGCCCCGCTGACAGGTGAATCCGACACAGGTGGTTCCGAACACCGATCCTTCCTCGTACATACGAGGCTCTCCGCTTCTGTTTCGTAAAGGGAAACAGAGAGATCAGATTGCCCACCTCTCGAAAATCGTAGATTTCTGCAATTCAGCACTTAGGGCACGAAGAACTCGGAGGCGGCCTTCGATCACCGCGATCGAGCAAGCAAACAACTGAACCCTCCTCCTCCTGACGCCAGCGGCGGGCCGAGCTATTTCTCCATCGTCCCCACCCTACCGTCCCTCGCTCGCTGCCCCATCAGATCTCTCCCCCTCGCTCGCTCGTTATGCCACCAGTGACCACACACACACTCTCTTTACGATTGCTGTCCAACACCTCCACGTGCTCTTGTATAGGACAGTGGACTCCCAATCGTGCAGCGTAAGTCAGCCTCCTCCTCCGTACGAGGCCATTCCTGTTTAGTGCGAATTCTGACAGAACATGTTCACTCTCGAGTTCTCGACTCCTCTGTCAGGACTCCTCTTCGTGCATGACGGGTTTCACAAGTCCGCCCTCCTTATCGTGAGCCTCTCCTTCCCGGAAGGAGGAGATCGTGAGAGGCGCATTCAGACTTCTCTAATCCCTTCCGTCCACTGCGCCTCTCTCTCTCTCTATTGAATCTGACCACGAACGCCCCATCCTTTTTCCTTATTCTACTTTCTAATTTTACCACGAACTTGTGCTACCATGGATTCTTTCTTCTGCTGCAGTACTGTACCGTGGGTGCGCCGCCGTTTAATTTGCAGTGGCTAACACCTACTCTCAGCCAAAGCTGTAGAACGGAAATGACATAGTGACTGCATACCCCTTCTCTCCCCTCCCTCTCTCTTTCAGATGCGCTCTTAACCTCTCCACTCTTTCTTTCTTCAACTTTGGAACAAGGCTAAAATTGTACTTGTCTTCGAGTCTTGTTCCAAAGACACAACTTGGCACGGTTTGCGCGTACAATATATATATAAAAGCTTCTCAGACACCGGTCGCATTGTGTTTCGGCTTTCTCCCCTGTTCGTGTTGCTGGAGTTGCCATTCCTTTCCTGTTGGTTCTGCGATTTCTGATCACGGTAAGTTTTCTTAAATAGGAGGATTCTTCTTTCCATTTGCATGTGGAGAACATTCATTTCTCAGCGTACATTAAACAATCATCACTTGCAATTAGGTTCCTTTGCGTAAATTTGGTCTAGTATAGATTACGCTGATTTGCACTTATTACACATATTTTAAAAGGGGATAGAAGGCCACCTTGGTGATAATTCTTGATTGACATCATAGACTTTATATATGAGTGTTTGATGTATCACTTTTATTGCATTTCGAACCACTCTCATTGTTCTTCACTTGTTCAGAAATTGTCATCCAATTCTACCGTAGTGCAGTAACCTAAGCCCACTAAATGCTGGGATTTGTTAACAAAATCCCAATATTAACCAAAATTAAGAACGACATGATTACATCTTTGATTTTGTCACAAGTAAGATTATGTCACGTTGCCTTTGTCATTATTCGTCTTCGTACAGAAATCATTCTCTCATAAATATTCGAGAGTTACATGCTAGAAAGTTAGTTAGTGGCGAGTAATAACGTACTTATGTACTCTATTTATTGATAAATCCCACAATTACGACGAATTGAATCCATAATTTAAATTACTTTCTTTAGATATGGGAATTCCCAAGCCTTATGAACCTCCGGTAACCTGAGTGATACCTTTTGAACATCTCACTGTACTTCGGTCGTATGAGGTGATGAGAAACTGAGTTATATTGTTAACGCGTTATGGAAGGGACCAACACAAAGTGACTTGGTGATTCAGAGATCCTTCGCATCATGCTCCATCCGTTGAAGAGACAAATGGACAAACTGTACGACATGGATACCCTTCCACCTGATAGGTGCAAAGCAGCGCCGGCCACCATAGTACTGTAAGGTCGAACAATCAGGAAATCAGGAAACATCTGCAAAATCCCAACGACTCCAAAGTTATGTTCGATCTGACACCATCGCCGTTTAATATATTTATTGTAATCACGTATTGCTACCAATTATTCCTCCTATCTCTATATTTAGTATTCCTAACGATGTATTGATTGAAATCATTTATTACCACAAATTATTTCTCCTATCTGAACCGTCAAATTTCAAATGATAGGATCCATTGTTACGCTCGATTCTAATTTTTTGATTGGTTTTATCCAGTAATAAAAAAATACAATGTTATTTGTGATTATTTACTAACATTTATTTTTAAAATACCAAGGACTCCAAGGTGCTGTAAGATCTAGCACCATTGCAGTTTAATTTAATTTTACCACATAGTCCTGCTCGCATATATCCCTATAAAATTCCAATATTGCCACCAATATTCCAAAATGAAAATAATAGTACTTCAGTATAACACTTGATTCATATTTTCTTATTGGATTTATCCACTATAAAACATACAAAGCTATTTGTGACTCTTCATGAATATTATCTTGATTTTAATCTAACAAGCAAACAAAATGCTAACATATTGTCATCAATTATTACACTTCTTTCTCACACGCTAATCACAAAAATTGCTAACATGACAACGGCAAAAAAACACATCGTAAATTAACTCTATTTTAATTTTAAACACTCTTGGTTTTAATTGTAATCAACTACAACTCAACACAAATTTTCTTTGTTGTAATATGCAACATTCTTGTAATGCATACATTCAACTTTTAAAATATCAAAGATGCATAAGCTAGATTACCATATGCTTTTCAAATTCATTCATATGATAGAATTTTTTTTTGAAGTTTTATCTCATATCTCTTTGCTTGCAAGTGCAATCTTGATTATATGTTATTAAAATGAATCATCAACCTATATGGATGATTCTTGTGCAATTTATTCATTGAATCAAAAAAATGGTATGATAAAATATTCATTGATGACGACAAGATGCTTGTTGCAAGTACATAAATATAAAAATTGAAATTAAATAAAATAATAATCAGATTTTTGAAAATTTTTTGAAGGATTTCAAATTTGCAAATATTGCCAACAGGTGAATTTTATTTTTTCTTAAATATGAGTAAAATTTATACCTTTTCAAATTTTTATTTACAACTTTAAATCTTTCTTGGTTTCATTTTTGTAACCATTTCAAAAAAATCAAATCACAAGTTATTTTAAAATTAAAAAACCTACAACCAAAAACAGGTCATTTTGAATCTTTCTAAAAGAAATATTAAAAATTTTGCTATGCAACTCTATCAATTAGTTTCTCCATTCCTGTTGAAGAAATTATATTGATACAAAATTATGATTTTCAAACTATTGCTTTCATCTCTCTTATTATTTTCTTGATATTGTGATTTATATGTTGGGATCTTCATTCAAAAATATTGATGAAGCATAATTAATTTGTGAATTAAGTAAATACTAAACAACTATGGAATGATAACCAAAAGTTGCAAACTTTTTAAACTTGTTAGTTGATCTAGCATTGGAATTAAAAATTGATATGATATTTTGAATTTTATGAACTTTATTGATGAATTGATGCTTCTTCTAGGTGAAAATGAAAAAAATATTCTTTCAAGAATGTTCAAATTTTATGGTATAAATGTGGTTTGAAGTTTAAAAAATGAATGAGTTTTTATCTTAGAACAAGAAAACAATTCACATATCAATGATAACCATCACAGTAGTCACCCGCATCAACGGCTAACTTTTGAAAACATCTACAAAAGATCTTTGATAAGATTGTTACTTTTGTTGAACTTGATTATTTTTTTTGGACATACATTATGAAACAACAAGAACAATGATCAAATCTCAAACACGCATTAATTTTGATCACATCTTAGATTTTGTTGCAAAGTTTGTACTTATATTTGTACAAACACTTGCATTCTATAATGCATTATTGTCAAAAAAGTGATTATCAAGCTTGTGAAGAAGAAAAACACTTGTCTATATTCTTGAAGTATTTTACAACATATACAAATTTGATAATGGGAGAAGGCGAGGTAAGTGTTGAACTTAAACAAAAGATCATATGATGATAAATTTCTAGATATTATCCTAAATTAATTTGCTAAATATATAAAATAAAAGTATTTAAAAGAAAAGAAACATTCAACTGAAGGAGTAGAAAAAAAAAAGCAAGTGTAAAGACAATGCAAGAAACTACATCCAAGATTTGACAAATCAAGATAGCTATTATGAAGTTTGGAGTAGCTTGATATTACATAGTTTAAAACAATTTACTTGATGATTAGTCACATTGAAATTTTCAAGTTGAAAGCTACATGTCGAGGTAAAATTTTACACTTAAGCCTTCTATCTTTAATGACGATAACTTCAAGAACCTTCAAAGCATGTTGTATGTATTATGTGATGATTAATTATTTTGAAAAAATCAAACAGAAAGCTACATGTTTAGAAAAAAATTATAGAACCAACCCTTTTATCTTCAATGATGACAACTTGAATAATTTGGAAAAATTTTAGACCTAAACCTTCTATATTCAGTAGAAAAACTTGAAAAATCTTATGATCATGTTATGTGTATTTTGATACTATATTTTCAATCTTTTTGTGTTGAAGCAAATGAAAAGACAAATTGAAACTCTTTGAGCAACAAATCTATAATTAATAGTTGTCAAATATCTTGTATAAATTCTTGAAAAAAATGAACTTCAAAATAATAATATGTAATAAAAAATTCCAAAATCAAAATATATCTTTGTTGATCTAATCATTGATTGTTTAAATCTTAAAGAATAGATTAATGATGAGAAAAATTTTATGCCTACATAATCAATCATTATGACATGTGTTTCTTCATTGGTGATAAGAATACAATCACTTACAATAAAGTTGTAAGTAATTCATTGACTCATGAGTTACAAGAATAGATGATGATTTTGTCTCTAATGTACTATATAACTAATGCAACATTCAAATAGATTTGATGTCAACTATATACACAAAATAACATAGATAGCAAGCGTTTAAGATTTAGAGATAAATTCAAGATACAGACATATTACGACACATGAGTAATAGTTTTAACATTTCTTGTCAATGGGAGCTTGTCATCTTGCATAGATAAAGTTGACTGAGATTTTTATGAACATTGTGTTCTGAACAAGCATCATATAAAAGCTTTTGATGTTAGAATTAAAAAATTCAAAGATGTCATTGATTATAACATTAAAATACTTCTTTCAAAATTCCGATAATTGAAAAGTTATATTTTGTATCACTAATTGATGATTAGTCAAAATTTAAGTGAATTTATTTTTTTGCACTAAAGTTCAAGATCTTTACAACTTTTCATAGTTGAAAAGTACAAGTTTATAATTATGTTGAACACAAGATGAAAAATTTACATATGAAGTATGACAAATAGCTGAAGAGTTTAGAAGTTATTGTAAAATGTCAAAGAAAATATTAATCATTTCATCATATTTTATAACTTAAAATAACACTATGTTTTTAAGAGTCGCAACAAAATAGTGTTGAAAAAGATACAAAATAAGTTGAATCAATCTACTTTATCATATAAAATTGAACAAAAAATATTGCAATTCACGTGAACTAAAAAGAATTAATATCACAATTCATGTCATTAATTTTTTTTTCAATGTGATTATTAAAAAAAATTTTGAAATGAATGACAAATCTATGATTGATAATAATTGTTTAAAAAATAATTTTGGTTGACTTATATCTCCATACTTAATAAAAGTAAGATTAAACATTTAATTTCATAGATATGCAAGGAATTTGATTGATTATATGCTATAAATTGCAATTACATGTAAGATTACTATCACTTTATAATTTTTTCTCAATGAGTTAAAAAAATTACAAGACATTAAAAAGTCTTAATTTTTTGTCTTGACATGATGAAAATATATTCAATAGATAAAATTAAAGTAGAGTTCACACAAGATTGAATAAATTAGAAAATAGTGATATATTCACAATGCTACGTCAGCAATCCGTGAACTAGTTGAATGTGGTAGTTAAAAAAACACGTCATCAATCCGTGTACTTGTGAGATAAATATTGAATTTGCTAGTTGGAAACGACACACAATCAATCCGTGTGCTTTGTCATGTCACCAATCCATCAGGAAGAGATTGGGTGGTTGGCAAAAGACCTTATCTTTGTGTATGTATTTGAAATATCTATATAAGGACTTCCATATAAAAGTGAAATATCTATTCAAGATATTTCATCTTTAGTGTTTATGTTTCATTTTTGAATGAACTTATCTCTAAATCCTAGCGTTTCAATGATTTCAAGTTTGTTTTGTACTTTTCTTACGTGTAGATTATTCCTCATGAAATAACAAATGAGTGTTGATAAAGTGCATTTTTTGAGTGAGTATATAGGCTGGTAGAGGTCATTGATAAACATGTAAAAAGAATGGAAAAAAATTTGTGGGTTTGCAGATATTGAGATGTTTGATATTAATTCAATGCCTCATTTGCTCATTCCAAATCTATTTGAAATTCATGTTTGTTAGATGGAAAAACATTATTTTTGGATGTACCTTCTGGCTTGTTGAGTTGTAAATTTTATGACAAAAGTGATGAAGTCAATAGTGTCATTGATATTTCCAATAGCTAGTTATGGAGAGACTTGAAATTATGCTATATACATTCTATGCTAATTGTTTCATGAATTTGAATAACAAATCATCGTCTAGATTTGATTCAACATTAATGTAGATATTAGAACAATATATTAACATGATAGATTGTGGAGATAATTTCTTGTGAAAAATTATGAAGAAGAGTGTTAGAGAACTCTTATAAAATTAACTAAAACTGTTTTGACTACTTTGTTGAAAGTTTAGATAGTTATTATATTTACCTTGTATTATAGTGGGTGAAAGAAAGTATTGAAACATTTGTCAATATGAATGAGGTTCTCAATACTATCATGACGAAGATGAAAGAGTTGAACAAAGCGATAGTAGATGATGATGATTATAGTAGATGATTATATCAAGTAGCAGACCATGGAAGATAAAATCTTTGCACTAGAGAGCGTGAAAATAGAGAGACAAAGAGTTTGAGAGATGGAAATTCAATTTTAAGTTCAAGTTTTTCATGTTCAACCAAAATCAACTTTTATTGATGTAGTAGAGGCAAATAAAAATTATCATCAAGAGTGTAAGTATCAAACAAATCTTTTGTTTTTAATGGAGAAATCATATAAATGAAAACTTACAAAGTAAATAGATCAATGAGAGTTTTTAGAGAGATGGTGTAAACACTTGGGTTTATAGAGAAGTTCATTTGAAGATGGAAACATAAACTCTGAAAATGAGAGATACCAACAATGGTTTATTTTTTAATCTAGAGTAAAAGATATTTTATCTTACTTTGCCAAGACCTACACATGATATAGTATAGGATTTGATTTGTCGACCTCATGCTTCATAATATGGATAGCCGTTGTTGTGTTTCAACTATATTTTTTTGTCTCTGCGCTAAAAAATGCTTGATATGTATAAAAATTTTACAACTTTAATCTTGAGATTTCACAAGAGCAATTCTTTGAGATGTGATTCTTATCTATGTGATAAAAGCACAAGTGTTCAATGCGAAACCATTTTTTTGCATTCTTTGGTTAACTTACACTTTGCCAAATTGCATGAACTCTTAGGTCAAAATGCTTGAAGATATTTGTCATGCTAGAGCTATGTAATTTGTAGTATATGATGTTACGAGTATTCCTTGCTCTTGTTGTAGCTTGAGCCAGTTCTTGTAATCAGTTGTTTGAATAATGGCTCTTATAAAATACTTACTTTAAACCAGTTCACAAACAAGATTTTGATAAATTCTAACATTTCTCATCAAAACGTGACGATAAGAGTCATATTGCTTCAAGCTGAACGCAATGTAGTGTAGTAGTAGTGTTGAAAGTTTTGTTGTTACTATAAAGGTTCAAACTCTTTTTTCCATTTTTGTGCTGAATTCTTCCAAGATTTGTTTGAGGTCAAAAATTCTTTTTCAATAATGACAAAAACAAAAATAATGCAATTCTTGTGAGGGAACTTGACTTCAATAAATTTGACTTTTGAATTTTCTATTGTCTATTTGTGTGATTGATGATAGAAGACAAGCCAAGAACTTGATTAATTTCTTTTGTAGTTTTGTATATTTTTTGTCAAACTTTTTTAGCAAGTTTACATAATTTTGTTTGATACGTGTGAATTAAATCTGTTGTTGATGTCAAAAAATCTTGAAGTTTTGTACTATTTCTTTCGAACTTTTCTAGCAAGCTTACTTGAGGTTTTTTATACGCTTGTGGAATTGACTTTGCTTTGAAAATTGAAACATCAATTAGACCGTGAGCAACTTGGAGCTCTTTCATGACATTTTTTAGACTACCATGTTCTTGTTGCAACTGTTGTAGCATGGCAAACACATTGTGCATATGGACGTTGATAACATTATTTATCTTGAATATGATATGTTTGGAAATTCACAAGTAAATAAAATAGCAAATATGTGTGTTGTGTATTTTCAGTATGATCACGGAAAGTGAAAAACTCATTTGACATTAGAATGAGTTGAACTTTAGTTAAATTTGTGATCTAAAGAACAAATGTTTGTCCAAAACAACACAACTTGACAAAAAGTGAGTCGGCTCAAATCCATGAAATGATATTCATGAAATTTTAGTATAATATTTCACAAAATATAATGAATACAAACTTTTGGAAACAAGACGGGTAATGCATTTTTGTCAAAAAATTGCGGATAACAACTCTAACATAGATAAAAGATTCAATTGAAAGAATATCTTAAAGGAAGATCAAAATAGACCAAGATTAAGGAGATTTTTCACATAAGATTCAGAACAACGCTTAAAGTGAAAAAATCAAAAAGTAGCATTGATAAGCGAAAGAATATATACAATTAATGTTGACAAAAATGAAAGAGAATCTCTCAAAACTTTTGCTATATATTATGTTACTATGACTTCAAAGTTGGAAAAAGCACAACTAGTACCGCTCTAAGACTTCATAATTGATTGTGTAGGTCAATTTCATGATATGAACTAAAATATTTTTGCTCTAGCTATGGTCAAGATGAACATGTATTTGTTAACTTAAAAAATAAGTGCAATAGAAAATTGTGAACTATATTTTTTATTATCTTAAGAATATTAAAATTTATTATATTTTACTTCATTGCTTATTGGAAAATTTAATCAAACTGATGCACTAACCAAACTTATTTCTTGGAGAATTTTTCAATAACATTGAGACTCTTTACCGGTTGGGCAAAGTAGCACATGTTAAAAATGTAACCAATCTTGCTTTATATTTTTATTTTATCATTGTTAGACTACGAACTTAGTTATAGTTCTCTCTAATCTAGAGAGAGAAATCCATATTATGAGTTTTTTTAAAGGTTTGGGTAGGTTACACTCTCCTAGACATCAGCTGGTAGATTGTTGTGAGATAAGAGAGCTCACAAAAGCTCTTGGGTATACTTTTTAGAGTTTTATTGTAAAGCCTAACGTGTTACATGAACTTAGTTCGTAATGATGAACCAGTTGGCTGCGTTTGTGCGTTCTCGCACGGAAGTGCGTTAAACTTTCCTAGTGATTAGCTCTATCACATGCAAGATTCATCCACGCCAATCATATATCTAAGTACGAAATGCATTACACTGTGTTTCTTCGTGAAGAGTACAAGAAAATCATGAATAAAAATCAGCCTTCTCCATATAATTTTCCATCCATCGGCTCTACTTGTGTGTTTTGTGGAATAGTACATATGGAGATGTGACCAATTCAATATTTTGTGTGTTTTGTGGAATAGGACATATGGCGATGTCACCAATCCACTATCTTGTTTTCATGGTAATTTTTAAATCCATGTAATGTTAATACAGAAAGTTTCAGTCAGATATATGTCGTATTCTAAATCCTAGTCTACACATTTCAGATCGTCATCAAAGGATACATAAATGTAAAAGAATCATATTTTTATACACACACAGATATGAACATGGACCTTTTTTGATAATGCAAACATGAACTCTTGAGCATTTTAGACAAACCGGTCACATTTCCTATTTCTCCACGGGAATAATTTTTAGTGAGAAAAAGAATAATTACAACTCGAAATGCGTTAAACTCCATGAGATTCCATATGGTGTGTGTGAAGATGGACAGAATTAGCTCCAAGGAAATCGATTCACCTTATTACAAAGACCATATTGTAAAAGAAGAAACCTGAATAAGCTCCCGGAAATTAGGAGGCTCCGGATAATCAGGTTGTGTTCGAACACATTTTTCTCAAGTGTTTTAGCCAACTCTCCGTCTTATGTCACGCTACGATCTAGAGCTAACTAACTAATCTCGCAGAAGCAGAAGTGTCTGTTCACCGAAGAGTCCGAGACATGCTGTGTCCGTGGCCCTTACAACTCCACTGTACTGCAGTTGACTTGACGGAGAGAGTTCATTTCAGCGAAGGAGAAGTGAATTTCCGCCGATTTGCCCGAGCGGGAGACGGGGAATCGTCATGCTAGATTACGGAGAGTGGTGCGGCTGCCCGAACACGGGCTTGGGCAAGTCTGGAGGTACCGTCCAGCCATGAGCATGACGCGCGTCCCATACCCGAAGCTGCGCATGTGCTAGTTTGAGCTCGCGGGAGCGGAGACTGGTCAAGGGCCTGGACTGAAGGGGAGGGGAATGGGATCTTCTGGGATCTCGTGGAGCTTTGTTGCTGATGTTCGAGGCAGGCAGGCAGGCGAGTGAGAGAGTGGTGAGGGGAGTGATCGAGCAAGAGATGGACGATCGATTAGGTCTCTGAACGGAATCGAGGAAATCGACCAACGGAACGAGTTGGAACTCGGAGGGAGCAGAAAGTCACTCTGACGTGATTTTTTTATAATTCAGTAAAGTGGTTCTCGACTTGGTCCTTTCCCCGCAAGAGGTCTAACGCGGACGAAAAGTAAACATCACTCGTAAAATTCATCACCGTTCCCCTCTTCTCCCTCTCTCCTTCTCCTCCACTCTCGCGCTCGCTGTCTCTCGTCTCTGCCTGCTCGAGTAGGGCAATTCTGTTTTGGATGTGCCGGGCCTCGGTTGGATTTGAACAAATCAAGCAGAGGAGGGAAGGAGAGCTGAGTCGTAGAGCCGATCGCCGAGCACGTGCGCTCATGCAAAATGTCTCTCGATATGAAGTCTTTCAGGCAGGCGCTGGCCAAGACGGCAGCAGTGATTGAGAAGACTGTGCAGAGTACGGTTCAGGAAGTAACGGGTCCCAAACCTCTACAGGATTATGAACTTCTAGACCAAGTAGGATCTGGGGGTCCAGGACTGATATGGAAACTCTTCACGGGAAGACCAAGAAATAAAGCCATGCAGATTCATAATCCGGAAGTTTGTGTATGGGTTCTGGACAAGAAGTCGCTGATTGATCTGAGACTGAGAGCGGGCATATCGAAAGCTGCCGAGGATGCGTTTTTGGATATCGTGAGAGCGGATGCGGCACAGTTAATGAGATTGAGACACCCGGGAGTAGTTAGGGTGATCCAAGGGCTTGATGAAAGCAAGGGTGCAATGGCTATGGTAACGGAACCAATTTTTGCATCCGTAGCCAATGTACTGGGTAGACTGGAGAATGTAGGCAACACGCCAAAGGAATTACAAAACCTGGTTAGTCCACTTTCCACCTTGCCGTCTTTTATCTCGAACTTTTTCTCCTGCCTTAGCTCAGTTAGCATTGGCACTTCAGCTGCCTAATTAACTTTTCTTTGATCTCCGATTCTTGATTTATTCCACTCAAGACTGTTGAGAGTGCCACGGACGAATTCTCAAGTGTTGGTGGTTTTGGAAATGAGAAAGTAGATCCGGACAAGAATCCTGGCAAGATGACAAGGGAGTGAGGTGAGGGTTAGCATATCTCATCACTCTGAAACAACTTCGAACACTTGGGATTAGAAAAGTAGTTGCGGGAATTGGTATGTGAGAGAATTGGGTGCACGGTGCTCCTTCGATTTGTAGCGAAGTCTAGCTTGCGATGATCAGCTCTTTCCACAGAAGAAATATCAACCTGGGCTTGAAGATGGACGGCGGGTTAGAGGGTGGGCGGCCTAGCGCATTTAGCACACTCCTGTGTTTATACGAGAGTTTATTGGAAATTTGATACTGTTCCTAAATCCGATCCGATCGTCACGGTTGCTTCCTTCAGCTCCCGTCAGGCGCCGTTAAGCTTACTGGCTTGGGAAGCATAGTCATTGTCGAAGAGAGCGATACCCAGAATGTATTCTTGATCATAGCTAGACGGTATTCACACGAAGCTGTTCATTATGTCCACATTATTTGAGCTGTAATTTGTTCCTCATTTAATTTATTGAAAATGAAAATATGCAGGAATTGGGCCAGCTGGAAATCAAGCATGGCCTGCTGCAGCTTGCAGAGACACTTGGCTTTTTACACAATAATGCACACCTTATTCATCGGGCCATATCACCGGAGGTATTTTCAAGCATTTCAGGGTCTGATTTACAGAGAATTTGAATCTATTGTGGAATGAAGATCCTGAAATCAATCTAGCTGATTACATGCGTGCATCGGGGCCACTCCGTTGTCCCCCCCATATAACTCAGATTGGCATGTGATGTACATTCTTCCCTTGAAGTTCGGTGTCGAGAAAATGTTACACTCTACATTCATGACGTAGGTGAATTGGAACTCATGATATTGTGACAAAGAAATGGGAAAGCGTAACGAATATTGAGTGCAAATTTGTATTGCTCTTGATGGTTGACATTTCCGAATTTCAAACGTTTTTCTTTGGGTGATGCCTGCAGGCAGTTTACATCACCTCTAGTGGAGCCTGGAAGTTGGCAGGTTTTGGTTTTGCTATTAGTACAGAACAACGTGTGAACGACAGTCACGGTGGACCAGCCTTCCACTACCCGGTAAGATTTGTAGTCTTCTGACTCCATTTAGACTCAATATATATAGTAAACCTCTCTTACACGACAAGACTTGCAAAGAATGGCCTAAGCCAGTCTTCGCTACTGTTTCTTGAGCAAAGCCGTAAAGTCGTTTCTCATCAAGCTTCAGTTAAATATCTTCGTGGCTTGTCAACTGAAGACGCTCAACATATCAAGAACAAACACTACTTGATTTATAGCTAAACGAACAACGAATCTACCGCTGCCTTTCATATTAAGCTGGGCTTATGGTCTTTCAGGCTTTGACAAGCATTTGCTGATGAGTACAGTTCACTTTCAAGCCAAGTCAGTTGAATGGACGTCTACATTGACATTATGAAGCTCATAGGAAGTTCAATGCTTTGTCTACTTTAATGGCCACCAGGATTATGACGTGGAGGAGAACGTGATGCCTTTGCAACCTCTGCTGGAGTATGCTGCACCAGAGCTCTCTCGTCCAGGGTCTGCGGCTCGAACATCTACAGATGTTTTTGGTCTTGCCTGTGTGGCATTTCATCTTATCACACAACGTTCTCTTCTTCAATGTAACAATAACCTCAGAACAGTAGGTGCTTTTTATCTCCCTTATATGAAAGTGCCTATACGATGGTCCTACTTTTCTTTTCTTTCGTGAAACAGAACTTGCTATTTCTTTACTCATTGAGATTTTGTGCACCGTGCAGTACACTAATACTCTCACATATCTATCGAGTGAGAATTTCGTTGGACTACCGTCAGATTTGCTACAAGACCTGCGCCGAATGCTAAACCCTGATGAACTAGCAAGACCAAGCGCGATGGATTTCACAAGTAGGTTCTTATTTTGACCTATAGCTAGCTGTAGCTGTTCAAGATAGAAATGATGGCGTTATTATTTCCTGAGTGGTTTGCGAATCGTTAGATGTACGATATTTTCCTTTAGCAATCCGAAGGTATTCCACTCTTTTATGGTACCAAGACACTAAGTCAAGCCGTTCATTCCTGATTCTCTGAGATTAGTCTGTTTGATTTATCTCAGAGAAGAAGCCTGGTCAATCTTCTGTTACCATATAGCTACGTACCTTTTGATGATTGTTACTGATGGCAATTTGTCCCAATTTAGTTTGAGGGCCAACTCAGCGGCGTTTCCGCTTGTCGCGGCTTGACTTAGGACCTGGAGTCGTCGTAGAGCAGGACTCTGTCAAAAGTTTTAATACGATCACAAGCTTTGTCGCTGATAATTGTTCATTTACACGTTCTGTGTTTATTGCTTGACAGGCTCGGCTTACTTCCGTAACGACACTCGATTGCGTGCACTTCGGTTTCTTGATCACATGCTGGTAAGTATGTCAATACGATAAGTCGGGCTGTTACGCAGTTTCCAACGTAGACATCTGGCTGTGCTTTTCGATGCTTATGTGGTTTAACACTAGACGAAGCTTTTCATCCTTCGTGAATGTCGTGAACTTGACTATCTTTTTCGACCTTAGTGGATGATAGAGGGTTTCTTGGTTGATTCCTGGAAACTCTCAAGTAATGATGCATAAAAGCTCACTGCAAGAGAGACCCTCGTCAATCTGAGTCAGTCCTGTCTCGTTTTCTTCTTCTATCCACTCTACCCCAAGTGACGAATACCTTCTTAATAGCAAGCTCAGCCAGCTTGCGCGTTCTGTGGTTTTCATACTTAAAGCAGGGTTAACCTGATTAATAGAGAAAAAGTCTTAAGTCATTTTGATACTGAGTTGCCATTCTTCATGAGAGCCGACGCATCTGAGACTTTTAACTTTTAACTTTGAACTCGAAGAAAGTTGAACTTGTAAAATTTTCAATGCTGCGGTGATTGAAGGTTGAAATTTCATGGACCTCTATCTTTCAGACTGGTTGTATGATCCTTTCTTTCTTCTTCTGACTGAATAATGTCGGTACCTCTAGAAACGTCCAAATTGGTCTTGGCAATATTTGTAGATATAGAATAAGAATTTGAACTGCGATGATTCAAGAATGTCGACACTCTCTATCGACAATTGAGAAGCAAAGCACTGGCCGAGTTTGAGTTCAATTCTTTGATGATCTGAACAGAGAACCTCAAAGAGTTAACCTCAAACTAGGCTAATGCTTCGTTCTAAAATTCTATCACTGCTGGAACCTGTCTATCCCACGAAATTTGAACTGTCCAGAGTTGACGATCAAAGGTGAATAGAGTGTAGAGCTGGTTCCTGATATTATTTCTTCTCAGAATTTCCAACGGGAATTTAAAGGCCTTCCTGTCCAGCGTTGAACTACGTAAGTCTAGTGGGAGAGAGAATCAGGCTCAAATGTGCACTGTTTTATGTTTATCAAGCATGTGATTTGTTGCGCTTTCGTCCACTCTCAGGAGAGAGATAATATGCAAAAATCGGATTTTCTGAAAGCACTAGGCGAAATGTGGACAGGCTTTGATGCACGTGTCCTCAGATACAAGGTCTGATCTCTCGCTTGACCCTCCTCTTCATGTTACTGGCAGTTGATTCATGCCAGTTCTTTTTTCTCGATGTTATCATGTTTTAAGCTTCACGACGTACAAAATTATGTGAGAGGATTGTGCTTTGTGGTCCTTGAAATTGTATTTTAATGTAGTCATCTTATTTGATTGTGAAGGTGCTGGTGCCTCTCTGTGCTGAGCTTCGTAATGAAGTCATGCAGCCTATGGTGTTACCTATGGTTCTCACCATAGCTGAGTCTCAGGTACCCCAGAGATGGTCGTTGTGGAATTAGGATTTGAAGTGTTCAGCAAACGATGACATGTTTGGCGTTTCGAGATTGCCTTGCTCTTCAGTTAGCGCAAAGCAGTACTAACGAAATTATCTTTTATAACCCAGCTGTCAACTTTTGCATCTGTGAAAAATTCTCAATTGGCGGTAGATATACAATTGGGGTTTAGATGTCACTACCATCGTATATTCACCATTCGTGTGACATCTAAACACCCCCAACCGCACCCCCCGCCCCCCCTGCCCCCCCTCCCCGCATTCTTTGCTTGAATCAGGGGGCTGATCATCAGTCTCCATGCAACCGCCATTGGCTTCTAACGTTAAGTGTTGATGTTCTTACAGGATAAAAACGACTTCATGCTATCAACTTTGCCATCTCTTCTTCCCGTACTTAGCTCAGCTCATGGAGACACACTTTTGTTACTAGTTAAACATGCAGGACTTCTGATTAACAAGGTACAAATCTGCGTCTAAAATTAATGAAAGATGTTGATGGTGAACATTGTTTTTCCCTTCCCCACATTATTGAAAGGAATAAATTTGAGTTGGTTCGGTTGTGTTTTGAAGTTTTTACGAGATTTCCTTGTGATGGATTTTTTTGCCGGGTAAAGTGATTCTCAGATTTCCGTTTATTTGGCCGAACAGTAGTTGTGACGCCATGAAGATAGCGTTACCTGGTATCTGCGTTTATCCTATGAATAGTATACTTAAGATTTCAATAGCGGGATCAGGGAGAATGTCTGAACTTGAAGCCACACAGATTAAGCATTTTCAGTGAATTTTGACGTTAAGCTTTGCAGGTGGGACCAGAGGTGCTTGCATCTAGTGTGCTGCCCATGCTTGTCCGTGCATACGATGATCCAGATGCACGAATGCAGGAAGAAGTCTTACGGCGTACCCTTTCCGTTACCAAACAGTTAGATTTTCAGGTGAGTTTTTGTTCACAAGGAGAAAGCACAGTAGTGGTTTCTTGAACCAATCACTCTCATACATTTCCTTTCTATTCCCAGGGTTTTCTATGTTTTGTAGTTTCTGCTGAAAAGTTGCCTCTAATATGTTGCCGTGACCTAGTCATCATCAGTCAGAAGAAGTAAGTTGGTGTATCAACTCTTCAAGCCTCATTGGACTACTGAATAAAATTTGGAAGCTATTTCGTATGATCTCTTAAAACACTTCTTCTTATGAAAATTGAACCGATTAGCAACTAAACTTGAAAATCGCTTTGCAGATGCTGAAGGATGCTATTTTGCCGCGAGTTCATGGACTCGCTCTCAAAACCACTGTTGCAGCTGTGAGTCGAGACTTCATGCATGCGCAGTTCCTCTATGATCTGATGGGATTGTTTCTGCTGTCTCCGGTTGTTGGGTTTGTATTTAATTTTGTGGAAATGATAGACTTGAAATTCAAACTAAAATTTGAGGCGCAAAATTAGTAGGTGGAAATGTGAAGGGGCTTATCCTGTGAGCAAGCCCAAGGTTTCTCCCTGCTATCTGGGAAACGTTCAAGCACCGAAGTTTCACGAAGTGATCTCATGAATGTTTACTTTCCGATTGGTGATTAGTGTTTTTGCGGTGAGGTTATTAATCAGAGTTCCAACCATTGTTCTCACTTTCATGTAACTGGGACGTTACAGGTTCGAGTGAATGCTCTTCTGTGTCTAGGAGAACTGGTTCAGCGTCTTGATAAAGCAGCGGTTTTGGAGGTCCTGCAAACTCTGAAGCGATGCACGGCTGTTGATCACTCTGCTCCAACTTTGATGTGTACTCTTGGTGTTGCCAGTGCGATTTACAAGCAGGTACCCTTTTATATTGATAATGCACAGATACCAACTCATGATTATGCTCGCCGTTTGGAAACCAGCTGTATCCTGACTGACTATGGACGAATTTCAGTTTTAAGCTTCAATCTCAGTATAAACACTGAGGATTGAGACCTTTGTGATGGTTAGCTCTCAGAGATCTGTCATGATTTCTCCCTCACGAAGATCCTGTATACAGTGTGTTTATCTCCATCACGCAAACACATGAAATTTTTTTTAACAACTGACCCGTAACCTCGCTCTGCTGGAGGAAGCCAAGTTGTTTACTAAAGTCACCAGCCTTGATTCAAATCCCACTGCAGTCGGACTCTTGAATCGTAGTTACTGGGGCTTGGTGTAAATTGTCAGGTGGATGAGCTAGCTGAGGGTTGCTTTGTTGATATGTGGGAAGTTCCTACTATGGGATAAATCCCTCTGTCTCCGTCTCCTCTTCTTCCAGTGCTAGGATGCACTTAAACAGTCTCCTTATCGAGTACACTTTCCCGTTGACCGGTAGAGTCGAATATATAACATTTCCAAGACACGCAGATGGCAATGAGCTGTATGTTTACGCAAAAGTAAAGAGGAATGAGAGAGTGTGCATTCACATTTGAAAATCAATCACCGAAAATTTACGTAGCTTTTGGATTGTGCATTGGTGTGTACTCTTTAGTTCTAGATTTGGATATATTTTGTTTCGCGTCTACAGCTGTCTGAGAGTAACTAAAGCAAGTACCCAAAGAGACACGAATTGGTGGAACGTCTTGGATCCAATTTTGATTGTGTTGTAAGAATGCTCCTGTTGTAAAGACAAGAACTCACTGCCCCGGTGCTTATGTGTTTTCAGTTTGGAATCGAGTACTCGGCAGAACATCTTCTCCCACTTTTGGGGCCACTGTTGGTTGCCCAGCAACTAAATCTTCATCAGTTCGCCAAGTACATGCATTTTGTGAAAGAAATTTTAAGGTTTGACTCCGGTCTCAGGATTCTTTTCATGATTTTTGCCTCTGCGAAAGATATGATACTATTGTCCTTGATTGAAAGAAGGTGCCTGAAGTTAGTAGGACATTCATCCTTCATTGATATTCATATGCGAAAAGTAGCTCAAATACGTAATAAAGCGGCTTAGGTGAAGTCGAAGTCAGGAGGCTTTTTTCTGTCAGTGCAAGAAAGGTTTTTAGTGTGTTGTATGTGGGGTGGTTCAACAAGTTTCTCTCTCCGTCGTGCAGAAAAATTGAAGAGAAGAGGGGCTTGACGGTCGTTGAGGCAGAACCTGTTACTTTGGATGTGTCAACCATGGCACTGGGGGCAGAGAAGTCTTCTGGAGACGATCTCAAAACCAAGGTAAATGGCACGCATACAAACAAGTCCAGCGCCTGGGATGCAGAAGACTGGGAAGCCATGACGACGGTGAAAAGATCTTCCAGCACTCCAGATATCCCTTCAAGCAACAGTACGGTCCCAAATTCACAGCCTATTTCTCACTCAACGTTGAAAACCTCAGATTCTACTACTGCCGCCTTCCCTCCCATCTCTTTGTCCACTTCAATGGTCCCAGAGGTTCCCCTTAAAACCCTTTCCGACCCGGCTCCTTTTGAATGGCCGCCCCGTCAAATAGGTGTCTCTGGCCTTGGACCAAAGCCTGCAGCCGAATCGATTCCTGTGAATACAAGTACTTATGGAAGTACTAATGCTGCGTCATCAGACGACTTCGATCCATTTGCTGATTGGCCTCCCCGCCCTGCCACAAATGTGAACACTTCTGGAGGTTCAGCTGAAGTCAGCAGTAGTAGAGGGGAGCCAATGAGAGCTAGCTGGTCCAGTGGTGTTGGCGGCCCTCCTATGAAAGATGTGACTCAGAGAAATACAGTGACGAATCTTAATGATTGGTCGAGTTCTACAGGTATAAGTCCTACAATCCAACAGAATCAGCCAGATTTCGGGGACTTCTTTGGTGGAAGTCAAACGCAACAAAAGTCAGATGCTGCTCCGAAAAGACTGGCTCCTCCTCCACCCTCGGGGCTTGGTAAAGGTAGAGGTAGAAATCCAATTAGAGGTATTGGTTCACCGAGATCGAAGTCAGGTTCCAAAGACCAGCCGAACTTTCTGGACTTGCTCTGAAGGCCTTTGCTATTTGAAGGCGGAAGGCTTCAACTTGTCAAATTCCTGACTACGAACTACAAATGTGTTTGTTTGACTTCGGAGCTCTCTCCAATGTTTGTTGGATCGAGGAGCAATGACGTCTTCGAGGAGACCAAATAAGATGGCGAATCGTATATAATGCTGAAACTAAACCCATCCAGTATGTCATATTCTCCTACTGGGATTGTAATTGTAAGCAGAAGGTTTTATTCCTCGTCCCGATCTACCGATTGGGATCCGGGATGCAAGTAGGTCAGGCCCCAAGACAAGGGAAGTTTCTCTTTGCAGTTAGTGACCTGGAAAGGGCGAGTTGATGTCCGTAATCCCAGTACTTCGAGCGGAAAGCCTATTTCAGTCAAGAGATTATGTAAGATGCCCCTAGACTTGAAGGGTCCCTAGGAGGCCACATATGGAGCTAGGTTGTATGGCGAGGTAGGATGGATGGTGGTCAGTTCCTTCGACGCTTTAGATTTAGTTGATTAGAACATTCTTTACACAAAACGATCGTTGTATTTTTTGTAACATGAAATCCACGATTTGAGCTCTGTGTATGCGTATTTACATGAGTTAGTGTACTGCGGCTCGTGTGGTGGGTGCATCAGTCTTAACGCGTCAGAGTCGGAAGGTTCCTAGAATAGATTTTCAACGTCTGTCCAAGTCTTGTGATGATAGCGAGGGCGCATTTTTGTCTGTCACAGTTGTCTCAATCACTGTCTCCGGCTTGAGATAGTGCTTTGTGGATTAAAAATTCGCCGGACGGATCGGGAGCATATTTCTCTGAAACGATGGTGAGCCTTTTGTGTCCTTTCTCCTCGGGGCACCTAATCGATTGCGCTTTAGGTTCGGCACTCTACAGGTGCACTTAACTGTCGCGATTAGAATTAAAATTTTACAGCTCGGTAACTTCCAACCACGCCGCCAAGCTCCATGAAGGCAACATAACATAAAATTTTCGATCGAGAAAAAGGAACCCCGCCACATGAAGGCAACATACCATAAAATTTTCGATCGAGAAAAAGGAACCCCGCCGCGGCATCCACTAGAGAGTCAAATTTCCCAATAGTGTCATTTCTTTTGAGTGACATGAAAATGTGGAACCATTAGTTTCTAACATATAAATTTGTTCAATAAGAAACTCACTATTGACAAGAGTGACATGGTGTAGCTTTAATGATTATCATAATTATCGAAATATTCATAACTTTCGGATTTAAAATTCTATGTTTTTTTTTATGCTTCCAATGAGGTTGAATCATGATTGTAACTATATTATGAAAATGTTGAATGTATCAAATGTTATCTGTTCTTGTTATCATATGCTACTTTTATTTGACAGAAGTCAAATATACGTCTAACAAGACAGTTCCCAAAAATATGTTGATGTTTTGATTTTATTCTTGGAGCATAAGTTAAGTAAGTGTGCATATCTTATCGAAATTGATATAATTTTACACATCATTTGTAAAAAGGTTGTTCCAAGGTGACGTTAATGTTCAATGTGATCCAAACACTTTGCATTGAGATATTCCGAGTCATATAAGGGATAAATTGAAAAATTCAATATCGACTAGAATCTTGGGCTCTTCAACCAGCTCAAATTTCTGAGTCAAGGGGAAAATGGAAAAATTCAATTTTGACAATTGATATTCATGTTGATTTTAACCACCATTGTAATCTAGAGAGTTTTGCAAAATTTTGCAAAATTTACCAATTTACCAAGCAGAATTGGTTATTAATATTTCTTAAACGAGAAAAATTGCTTCTCGATTGAGACATGTAATTCTTTGAGTAGTAAAAATTTTCTATATACAATAGAGTGCAGAAATCTTAAAAATCTTGTATAGTAGAAATTGCTGATATACAGGCAAGTACAGAAATCTTATATATTGGAAATCTTCTCATTGTAAACATCAAATAACTATAATTTCACTTATCATTGTTGATGTAAGTTCAAATTCGAACCGCCAAATGATCCGCTAAATATTTAGCAGATCCGCTAAACATGCAATAAGAATGTTGCCACATGATACACTAAATATTATCCAACCTCGTGTGAGTGACACCTCCCAATAGTGACATAAAACTAAAAATCCGATGTATGTCATTATTGGGAGGTTTAACTCTGTACAAAGTTAAATTTCTCAATAGTGACACATGTCGTTTCTAGGGTTTCATGTCGCTATCTGAAGTTGTCACTCACATGAGATTACACTGCTTTTAAGTATCCACCTCACCCGAACAGTTCATTGTTTCGTGTGTTCTTTGGCGTTGTTTTCCGTACTTTTTCTCTCTCATCCACCTCACCCGAACAGTTCATTGTTTCTTGTGTTCTTTGGCGAGCTGTTTTCCGTACTTTTTCTCTCTCATCCACCTCACCCGAACAGTTCATTGTTTCGTGTGCTCTTTGGCGAGCTGTTTTCCGTCCTTTTTCTCTCCCATCCACCTCACCCGAACAATTCATTGTTTCGTGTGTTCTTTGGCGAGCTGTTTTCCGTACTTTTTCTCTCTCATCCACCTCACCCGAACAGTTCATTGTTTCGTGTGCTCTTTGACGAGATGTTTTCCATCCTTTTTCTCTCTCAATGCTGTAGCTTTGGTTGTGTACACATATCTGAAACTAATAGGTTGGATGTGAAGACGAAAACGGTTTTGAATTTTCTGAATCAGCATGGAGCCATCTATATGAACAAGCAGCATCAACATTTTTGGTGGCACATCTAATTGCTTCAAAAATTTTGAAGTACAAAGAGTTTATCAAACAGATGGCGTTAGAATCAAATCGATATGAGTCAAAAAATGAGCAATTAATTGTTACATCGAGATGTAGAAAACGTTTCTACATCAACGTGTGTTCAACTTCTTACGTACGTGGTGCATCAATGATAAATTTGTGTTGAGATTGATGCGCTCACACTTAATGTGACCTGCAAGATGCTCAAGAAGACTACTTTGTTTTTTTGTGATAAGAGTTTCCTTGACTTTGAGTAATGTTTAAACTTGTCAGATATAATTTTACTTCAAACATTTGTCACGTCAAATGGATGGTTGGATAAGTACTTCAAGCGCATCTCAACATCCAGTAAGAGGAGGTGCAGGAACTACATAGTCTTAGTCTCATGTAGGTGGAGACACGTCTGAATCAAATTTGCAAACTGTTGATTGATATATCACTCAAATGTATTATCAACATTGACCAATCGGATTTTCAGCACCGCACAACATTATCAAAATCATGTTGCACAATCAATTTGGATGGTTGTGGAGTCAAGCAAAGCAAAGAATAAATCACAGTGATACTTGAAGTTAACGGTTAAGGTGAAAAATTTACCACGCAAGTAGTTACAAAGAGTGTTTGTCCACTTGCTTTGAAGAATATTCTATATATCAATAAAGCGTTAGCAATTATGTATGATAATCAAGCTAAAGTTTGGCAACATATATTGTCTTATATGCATCTGCTTCACAAGTACAACAGAATTGCCAAGAATTGCAATCGCATCTTTTACATACTTTAGACAATTTTTCATCTCATGTTTGTGCGTCTAAAATCTTAGATCCATCTGAATGGACAGAATTTTTTTTCTGATTTTAGAATGTGAATCATTTTTTTTGGCCCAATGTTACCAGCGAATGTCAACCTCTTCATCAAGGTATCATTCAGTTTTTCAAAACGCACTTTCGTCGTGCTTAATTGAATCATTTTATGTCTGAAATCTGACGGAACAATAAACATGCATCTCAATCACAGTTTCCGATCAATGATCAGTTTCCAATCATACATACATACGCAACTTACTTTGTTGGGTAAAAGTAATAGCATCGGATGACATTGATAAAAATACTATTTGAAGGTTTTTTCTGAAAGCCAATTTTCTACTTCTTGTATCCAATGTGATTTCTAACCAAGATATTGATAGATTTGCTCCAGTTCAAGTCAACACGTGGATGATTTGATGAAAAATATACAAGAAATTTGACTGAATCTTTTTTTTTAACGTTCCCTGATCTTGATGACACAAATATTGAAAAAGCTGCCGAATATCTTATTGAAATTGATATTGTTGATGCTACTAGCAACGACCATGTTGATGATGTTAACATTGTCAAATCATTTTTGGAATAACCTAATCTACTCCAAAGTACCAACAATTCTAATGATGATGATGTTGATGACATACCGCCTTTGATGACCGTCAAGCAAACAAATTAGGATTTCAATAATTTGATCAACTTTTTTTCTATTCAATTATCTTTATCTACAGACATTCAAAATAGTTGCTTCTTAAACTTCAAAGAGCTAGAAGTGCGTTAATTCATCAACAAGA
This sequence comes from Marchantia polymorpha subsp. ruderalis, assembly GCA_037833965.1. Lineage (NCBI taxonomy): Eukaryota > Viridiplantae > Streptophyta > Marchantiopsida > Marchantiales > Marchantiaceae > Marchantia > Marchantia polymorpha. The sequence continues at coordinate 25,313,113 of AP031351.1, read as the reverse complement.
AATTGAAAAAGTTAGATTCCTGAAACAATCAATAATTCAATACGACATGTTGTAGACTCTTTTTGCAAGATTTGATAAGTTTTGAACAATGAACACTAAAATGCTAGTTGTTTGATGTTCACAATAATAAAATTTCTAAGATTTCTATTACAGAATTTTACGGAATTATATTTAAATTTTAGTGTTCGACTGTATATCAACAAATTCTATTACAAAAGATTTCCAAGATTTATGTACTCGACTGTATATCAACAATTTCTACTTGGAAATATGTGATATTGCAGGTAAATTTTGCAAAATTGAATGCACTCTAACTTACAGTGGTGGTTATAATCAACATGAATATCAATTGCTACAAATAACGTCATTAGCACAAAAAGATGACATCCACATCTATGTTTTACTTCGTTGAGCCACATGGTTTTCTGCTGGCATGTATAATTATATTTTAATTGTTGTGTCTTTGACTTCAATCGAAGAAAGTCATTGAACTCGGTGTAGTTCACAAATCCTTGATAAAAAAGGAAGATTTCTAATTCAGAAAGTGGCAATTTTTGGAAAGAATTTCAAATGAATTTCATGATGGAGGTTGAAACTTATACCATGAGACACATTTTGATGATCACATGAGAGTATCCAATGGATACATCGGGGGACTTAGTGATGATTTGGGGTTTTAAGTGGCCTACTTTGTACATCTAAATTCTCTACAAGTAGTATCTGCTGCTTTGTTGGAGTACTCAGTTTGAGTATCTACTTCACAATGGATAAAGATTTGCATTATGACTCTTTCCAATTGATTCATGGTTTTGAAAACGCATGAGAAGTCACTTCTGAACCACAAGTTCAACCACAGAAATTGTTCAAGCTGATTGAAGAGCCCAAGATTCCAGTTGAAATTGATTTTTTTCTAATTTTCCCTCAAATAGCTCAGAATATTTCTATGCAAAGTGTTTGGATCACATTGATCACTAACGCCATATCAGGATAACCTTTGTATGATGTGCAAATGATATCAATTTCTTATACAATATGCTTCAACAACGCTTCAAAGCAATCTTTTTTAACTTACGCTTCAAACATAACATCAGAACATCCAGGTATTTCCGGGACCTGTCTTGCTAAACAAAAATTTGATGTTCTTCAAGGAAAAGTAGCAGATAATAACGAGACCAGTTCATAGTTGACGCATTCAATCTCACTAGAAGCATAGGAAAAAAAATATGATTTCAAACGCTCAAGCTGTGAACGGATACTTTTTGATAATTAGAATAGGCATTAGAGCTCCACATTGTCACTATTGAACCGTCTCATGTCACTATTGTGAATAGTGACATACGGTTCTTATTTGCACGTTAGAAACTAATGGTTACACACTTTCATGTCACTAATGGGATGATGTCACTCATAGGAGGTGACACCATTGGAAGGTTTAACTCTGTACTGCATATCTATTGTTGCTGTGTAGCTCACTACCTAAGTTTGCATTGCTTCGGTCGCTATGAGATACCTATCGGTAGATGGATCGGTTACAATCATCGAAATCTTATCCTTCATATACGAAAACAGGTGGACCTTTGGGATGAAAGGCTGAAATTTGTTTAAGAGGTGATGAATGTAATTATGGACACTTTGAACACTCTATGAAGGGTAGAGTAAAGTGAATAATAAAAATAATATTTGAAATAAAGGAAGTTCAAATGGATTGAAAAAACTGAAAATCAGAAAGAAATTTAAATTTAAGTTGGGACTAGGCTCTAGTCATAATATTTCCTAGGTTAATGTACTATCACTTTTTTAGCTTATTGTTTAGTTTATTATTTTAAAGTTCTAGTTTACAATGAAGAAAAGTGTTTAACAAATATAAATCACTGTCAATACATACAGTCTAATAATCAGAGTGTGGTGTTATCACATAATTACTACGGTAAGATGATGTCACACGAATTTCTCATTAGCTGTGATGAAAGCTATATCTAGAATAGATAAAACAAGATTCGAATGATGACAACGAAGTATCAACCTTGACAAGGTTTGATTAACTTTTGAAATAAAAACTTTGAATGGGTTTCGTTTTGAATGATTTTAATAAAGGTGATGATTTTGAAAGATTAAAATCTGCCACTAAAAATTATAATCTAATATTAAAAATTAGATTTAATTGGATTGTCGATGAATGCACCATGATAATTAAAGAATGAAGTTTATAATCCAGATTACAAAGTTAAACTAATTGTTACTAGTTTGATTCAGCATTTATATCTTTGTCTAAGAAGTGAAATTTTAGATATATATTTTTTTGAACTAAAATTAAAATTAGATAATAAATTATTGTGAAGTTTCATATTGGTTGGAATAGTTATAAAGATCTCTAGTAAGTTTGATAAATGAAATTTTACATTTGTCATATGATACACCAAATACACAAAATATTGTTTTGAAAGATGTGACGGTTCTGACTCTATGAGACAATCTAAAAAAAAGATAAATAATCTCTATGTTATTTCAAAAATCAAATTTTATGTGGCTATCAATGATATGAATGACAGTAGATGACTTGATTTTTAAGAGTTCAAGGTTTTTATGATATAATTTAAAGCATATGAAACATTCAAATGAACAATTGTAAATGGAGAATTAAAGTGCATTTACTCACTCTTGGAAATTGTTGGAAATTTTACAGCCAAATATTTTTTATTTTAAATTCATCAATTTCAATAAAAATAATAAAAATACTGAAATAAAAGGTCTAATTAATTATTTTTTTATTTGTTATCAATACAAATTTTTGAATTTGATTTTAACTGGAAAATTTTCATATTATAATATTAGTTTTATCCAATATAATTTTACCATGTTATTTTCATAAATTTTTTTATTTAGATATTATATTTTTTACTATCATTTGATCATATTATTTAGGTAATAATTCTTCAGTTATAAAAATCTCCAGTGTTTTACATGATGATGTGAATATCCTAGATGTAATATTTTACATCAAATTGCATTATATTGGATAAAATATCCGGTTGTTTGATCTTTTTGCTATTGTACTGACAGTCTATTATAGTTAATATGATACTACTTGGCAATGAGTGTATTTGACTAAAGACTCATATTATCAAAGTATTGACAGCCAATAATACTACTTTGACCACATGACTTTAAAGATTTAGGTACAAATTACAACACATTAGAGTTTTTGTAAGATTTGATTGCCTTAATTTAAAAAAGCTGAGATTTCTCGTCCATCTTCTAGATTTGGAGACCAATATTTATTTTTGAAGTGAAATAGCAGTCCAGAATAGTACTACAACAAAACAGCTAGGATCAGTTCAAACAGATTTTAGTTCATTCAATCAAAAAAAATTTATTTAGTCAAAAACGAATATATAATAAAAAATATGATGATATGAGAACTAATTTGTGATAATCAAAAGAAGTGTGTTTTTTATGGATATACTCTAGAAATAAAAATGTATTTTTCCAGTAGAAGATTTCATATCTAAATTTATTTATAACTACTTAAACTTAGTATTAGCTAAACTAATATTTACAACTCTTTGTTTAGATGTACAACATACAACTTGGTAATTTTGAAATTGACGTTAAAAGTTTTCATGTATTCATGAATCTCTTATAAATACTTTGTCTTCGTCCATATAAGTTCACAAACTATCAATTGCACTTAAGGTCGTTAGCATCAATTGATGTCAACAACTTCTTTGCTTCTCATTTTATACTATTTATGCTTGTAGCTGATGAGATATACACTTTTAACCAAAAGACGAAACTGTAAAATCTAAGTTTACTTTTATATATACAAACTATTAGCTGAAAATTTCAACCGCTATATTTACTGTTCTGGACGATATGACCGGACGTGTAAAACTTTAACTACTGATTTCTCCCTACTTGCCACATAAGTATTAGAGTAGACTTCTAACACTTGCAATAAACTGAGTAAATAAAAAGATGATTCTGCAATCACAATCCATCCGTGAAACTTTTCAATTATTTCATGAAACTCATTTAAAGCTTGCATTAGATTTTCCAGTTCAATTCAGCGTTTTAACTCGACATTGGTACACGAGACCATCAACTACTCAAAAAAGTTTTGAGACTATGCTATGAAATAACATTTGATTTTTCATTCTAGATTGTATTGAGTTGACTTCTTTCCCACATTCCGCTATTTTTTTCATGTTAACCGGTATAATATGAAAAGTAATCCTTTCGCAAATTCACACAATCTTGAGTTGATCTAGTCAAGCATTCAAATTCTTTAGCTTGAGAAATTGCTTAATCTGATTATATCTCCACTTAGCAATCTGATTACCTTCACATATCCAGCCTTCAAAGGTTTTCATCCAAAACATTCAGTGAAGCTAATTCATACAATTGCAAAAAGATGGGTAATCATAATTTTTCATGCACAGAGGGAGCTGCTCATACTGCTCTCTTTGATTGTGTTCATATTTTACCAATATTTGTTTGTATCTTGCAACACAAGAATATCCGATTCAACTGTGGGTAAACTGATGATTCGTCTTTTCTTTTCCTTTGGTCAGCCCTACCCACCAGTACACTATTTTATAATAATCTCTTCCAGCTATATTCAACTTCATCCACGTGTGAGAACCAGTTTGAGCTCTAACCTCTAATGACTTAACCCAATTTTTTGAAGACACACCATCATTATCTTGAATTAGATGATCTTCAACACTAAAGTCAAAATATTTTGCATTGTTTTTGCTAGTGATATTGGATGTTTAGATCTGATTTTGGCCTATCCAAGATGTTGAGGCCAAAATTCTTCACTTTCAATTACTACGATAAGAAACATCTTCAGTAGCAGACTATGAACATTACTATATTATATTAGATTTGCAATCTTTGCATTTAAAGCAAGTGATTGAGTATAATGACTGTACTTTGCTATTGAAGCTCTTGAGTAAACATTATATCTTGCAAAGTTGTCAACCATGTTGTATGATTCGTTGAAGCTAATGAGTTTCAAAATGAAAAAATTTGGTACAAAGATCTAAGATCATATTGATGAATTTGATGATATTGTCATTGATATTGAAAATTTTGAAGACACTAGTAATGAAAGAAAAATTTTCCATCTTCTAAGCTCTTTACCTACGAATTATCAATAAGTGTCACATAAATGACTTTATCTTGATATGCAGATAATCACATACAACAAAATTATATGTGCTTTTTTTATTGATGATTTAAAGCGAAAGATGATGACATTTTCTTCATAATGTTCATCAACTATGGTCATTAAATGTGATCCAGTATCGGTCATTTTTACAAATAACAAGAATTGCAAATGATAGATGAATGGATGTAGATTCAAATCCAATGATAAATCATTAGAAAGTAAAACGTTAGGTAGTATGTTGGAAATGTAGCAAAAAATATCGCGAAGAGAAACTGTAATATGAAGATCTTTGTTAAAGTTGACAATACTACTTTAGCTAGCGTGAGGAGCATGACTTGTTCTATGACCTTTAGACTCACTCTCATGCAGGTTTACCTCCTTTGAATAGTGTGACTCAAAACTTTAATCCAAGAAGTATGATTTGCTCTAGGCCTATGTACTGAATTTCATTAAGCTTAAACTCAAATTGATAATTTTAACTCATCATGATTCTAAAAGATAAAGTATTCCTCTACATGTCCGCCTCTCAAACAAACTCTCACATAATCTTTTCATTCATTATTTATATTCAATCATTTCATCAAGGTCTGAAGATGATAGTGTAATTCAATCTTCTATTTAAACAACAAGTTTTCATACAATAAAATTTTTAAACTTGTTACATAGTCTATTATCTATCTAACTTTTTATTTATACTACTTGAAAAATTATCATAATAACATATGGTGTTTATTAAACACTTAGTCAAACCTGCCAAGATAATTCTTGGCAGGTTTGACTAATTCTTATTATGTGAAAGCATATTATTCGCATAGCTAAAAATTCTAGAAGCTTTAATGTTTTTAGACTAAAGTACAACATGCCATTTGACATACTGAAATTTCTAGAACTTTCATTTTTCATTAAGTCAATTTTAAACTTAGTTAAATAATAAAATTTCTATTATTTAGTCAAACCAATCAAAATTAGCATGTAATTAAAGTTTTTGCTCCTTAATATTTACACTTTAATAGGAAATAAAATAGTATTGCTCATTAAGTTTTCTAAAATGATTTTTTTTCTACCAAATATTGATTTTTAGCTTGATTTAGTGTAACTAATTAAATTTAGTAATGACTAAACTGACCATGGTCAATACTTTGACTACTTGTACTAGTTTTTCACACATATAACTTTTTATTTTACAGCTCAACTATACATTATGATGCTAGAAAAATGTTGTACTCAACTTATCAAGGAATGTTGGTGATGTATAAATTCTAGATAGTGCTTGTTCTTGTGTTTGACATTTGTAACGTTGGAAAGATATTTGATACTTTTTAAGTATCAAAGGTTTAAATTTTTATGTAAAATGATCAATCATGTAAAACAAAAATATTGAAAATTTTAGTATTTTGATGTTTGATAAAATGTAACATACATTGACTAAAGTTGGATTTATATTTGACATAAGAAAAAAATTGATTTATCTTAATATTTTAGATTCAAAATTACTTTATCGTTTTTTTCAAAAGATAGTATTTAAAGAAAAAATAGATGATGAAATTATTATAAGAAATCACAAAAACAATAAACTATACTTGCTAGAGTCCATTATTATATGTTATGAAATAAAACTTACTAAAACTTGACCTAACATGATTCATGTATAATATTTGAACTCATATACATAAAATGGTAAGTGATGAATTGTAAATAGATCCGAATACAAACAATCAAACTTCAAACCAAGAGAAACCGAAAGAAGCTCCTAGCTAGTTTGAAGACTTCTCAAATTAATAACATCACTCATAAAACAACCTAAATCATAAGGCTCAAGCTGTAGTAAAGAATAAAAATTCTCAAGAACAACCTTATGAGCCACTCTAATTCCTATATATCTAGTATAAGTAACAAACACATGTTCTTCATACTCAGCTTTTCTCCCATCATATAACCTACAAATAGGTTTACTCCTATCAATGTTCAATCAACGCACTTACTCAACTCCAAGATTATAAAATCTTGTTTAATGCCGAGCAATAATATGATGTAAAGATGCAGAAATATCTGCAAGTAGGTATACTTGCTCACAATAAACAAGCATAAGATTCACATGAAGTTGATAAAACTTCATTGTAATGTCTCGTATGCTCCAAATAACATCGAGAAATTTCTCCTTAATACGTTTGCGAAGGGACATAGGTTGCAAATTTCAATCAATTTCCGTCACATTCCACCTCAAAGACCAAGTCACCACATCTGCAAACTATCCCTTTGAACGTTTGGCACGCAAAGCTTCAAGAGTAAGTAAAAAAACATCAAGATATCTCACTCTTCTTACGTAAGTGATAGAGAAGAAGAGAGCTTCATCCTCAAAAGGTAGACAATCTATTTCCACAAGAAGAATAGCATATGAAGTTTGGGTTTTCACACCCAATTTTTCTTGTAAGAAGATCTTTTGCACCCTCTCCGAACGTTGTATAGCTCTCTTCTTACAACCAGAACTTCACACTTGTGTTTCATATGAAATAACCAAAAACATTAAGTTCTTGAATAAGAATCTCCTAAGACTCCAAGACACTTAGATGAGCTACTCTAGATCTATTTAGCAAGAAATTAAGAGCTTTGAAACCAACTTCTATACTCTCAAGTGCCCAATTATAACCGTGGAAGAAATCAATGCCTAAACCTATGTAATTCCTCACTTGTTCCAAATCTAATTCTTTGTAAAAGAAAAAGAGCTTAGATTTAGTGCCCACAAGAAAGACTTTTGACTTCTCCAAATTGATCTCCATATGATTTTGAGTACAAAAGCTAGCCAAAGTGTCAAGATGTTTTTGTAAACTAATGGCATCACATGCTAGGAAGATGACATAATCAACATACAAAAGAACTTTGATGACAAAGCCTCCAAGTTTGACAACTTCATTTTCATAATACTCTAACCACCTTTCTATATCATCTATGAAGACTGCTAAGAGAGTATGAGAGAGATGACAACCTTGAATGACGTCAATGGTACTTCAAATATCTTTGGTTTGAAAAGTGTTGATCTTGATCCAAACGGAGTGATATAATATGGTCACTACTGATAAGAGATTTGATGATATTCCAATATTTTGTAATCTATTCCATAAAAGCTCACGAGATAATGTGTCAAAAGCTATCTTGAAATCGATGAAGTCACAATACGAAGATTTTCCATTCTCCTTTAACTTCTCCCATAAAACATTCAAAACTAGTATATGTTTTATAGTGTTAAATGTAGGACAGAAACTAGCTTGGAACCGCGCTCTCTTTTGACAAGATTCAGTCCATGTGCTCAACTTTGACTCCATCAATTTGCCAAATATCTTGGCAAAAATACTACACACCATGATTATCTGATAGCATGTGACCAAGTGCTTGTTCCTAGATATGTGAATAGGAACAATCTTCTGTAGAGACCAAGTTGAAAGAAACTCTTAAATAACAATATTCTCTAACACTTTAGTTAGTATAGGTCCAATAGCATCTACTCCCCAATTGAGAAACTCAATAGAAAGTTCATCCAAGTTCTCACATTTATCATTTTCCAATTAATGAGTTGAGTCATAGGTCCAATAGCATCTACTCCCCAATTGAAAAACTCAATAGAAAGTTCATCCAAGTTCTCACATTTATCATTTTCCAATTAATGAGTTGAATCATTATTTTTGCTTCAGAAAATAAGCCAAGTTTTTCTTCATAACGTGGCATTGATGCAACATTAGAAAACAAATAAAACTCTTCAGCAAAAGAAATCAAAGACCTGGTATCTATAGTAGGTTTGGAAAATCGTACTGCCAACCGCCTCCAAAAAGATTTAGGATTCTCCAACAGTTACTTTGTCAAGCACTCTTGCTTACTTCTCAACAAAATTTGTTTCTTAGACTTCACCAAGTCTTTGTGAAGTATTGTCATAACAAATCGATTATGAAGATTCAAAAATTTATCAATTGATCTTGCATTTGCTTGCTTGCAATCAAAGTCAAATTATCCAATGCAAAGACTAACTCTAATTCATGTTCTTATGTTTCAAATATTATTTAGAAATATAATTTTTGAGCAATTTGATTAATTACAAACTAGATTTATGTGTATCACGATTCCAAGCAGTAAGATTCAAAATATATTGTTAATGATGTTTATAAAATTCATTTTGATTAGTATCTAAAAAAATTTTAGAATAAATAGAAACATATTGACATGTATAGAGAATAATTTACTTTGATTTACTTAATCACACGAGATGTATGACTTGTTTTGGTTGAGATTCTAAAATATCAAATGTCAAGATAAAGGAACTCAATAAAGTACAAAAATTAATCAATAATGTTAACATTGGTTAAATAAAAACATTAGAGTATATTGGATTGAAAAAAGTAAACACCATTGTAAACATCTTTTACATTTATTAAGACGTACTTCTTAAAACTTACTGGACATTACCTCATATACCCACTCGTCCCAAGAGTTTTGAATTTAATTATAAAAAGTATTGAAACAGTCATCAACTACTTTGCCATTGTATAGTGCGCATGTCGAGACCGAAATTATGGGCTTTAGGGCTGTTTTATTTCAATTTTTACTTTCAATTCTAATAGCAAAAGTAATCTTGTGCTTATTTAACTTCAGATATCCTTTTATCTCACAAGAGGAATAGTTTGCTTTTAAGAACAGCCTTCGCAGAGATGACAATTGAATTTATATTTCCGTCATGTATTGTGAAAAAGTGAAGGTACTAGCAAGGTGTGCAAAATAGCACTTTCGAAATAGTATTCAGAACATGGGCTTATTGCCCACATGAGAGACGCGTATTTCGATATAAAGAAGACAAAGACAGTGGAGGTGAGCTATGAAGCTGTGTGGTTAACGGAGGGCGAAACTGATGAGAAATGACTAGTCACTTGATTACACATGGCTTCATCGAGAAATGCCACTTTATAACTGAATTGATGTACACTCATAACCTCGATTCGTTGAACTCGCCTACGACTCAACTGTACTGCACTGTGCTGTACTGGGGCTAGCTAGTGGCTTCATCTCCCGTGACATGCATGACATTCGATCACCGACTGATTCTGCAAGTTGTCCCTTGCAACTCCTGAGTCGTCCTGTCCTCAGTGTAATTTCTTCGCTTTGCTAGACCTGCGGATGCTCCTCGTCCATTATACTCATGAGAATCTCACGCTAGCAACAGCTCTCTTCAGCCGAGAATACACGAAATGGCAACAAGCCTAGGAACCCAAAGATCAGACCGGATCGGGTCATTTCTTTCTCGGAAGGGGCAGATTAGAGATCATCGATACAACTGCCCTTCGAGCTCATGGTGCATCTCGCAGGTCTGGACTCCTGCGTGTGTAATGGACGTTCGTACACCGGCGTTCAGTGGAAAGACAGCATTTCCACGTCCTTCCAGTGAGGCTGCGCTACTAAATCCGTCTGCCTTCGAAGAACTTTATGACACCGAAACCAGCGAAAGAGTTTCATGCTTGTATAGTATGATCGTGAGACTCCCCCTACTAGAAGACACCGTTAGCCCGGAAAAGTCCTAGGACATGTCCTAGACTGAATATGAACAGATGATTTCAGGTTTGAGGTTGTGGACAACCAGACATTTAAGTATGTTCAAAATGGTGTCAACACAAGTTCGATGTCAAATCAAAATAACATCCAAAACAGCAGTCTCAGCTGCCTAATACAAGTTGTGACGAATTTGTGATGAGTGATTCAACACAATCTCGCACCTTTCTGTTTCCAGGTCAAGTTACTAGAAGTCATGTTAAATAAACTGGAGAAAAGCACCACCAGCTGTTGCACCTTCCCGAAATGGTTTCGGATCAGGAGGAACTTCAGAAACTTCCCCCTGTCCATATTATCCCAGCTTGTCCTTTCCTTCCACAATCATTCGAGTCACGGGTCAACTACTAGAACCAACCTTGAGCTGAAGAACGGAACACCGCCAGGGAAAGTGCTGCTACATCGAGGACAACGCGCAATAAAGTCCACCTGCAATTCCTTTCAGAGCTCCTCTGTCGCACGCAGAGAAACGCCGGAACTGTTGAAGTAAAGCCAGAACCTTTGAGCTGAAGGTTTCACAAAAATGACCAGTTCGTAAACATGAATGCTATGCAATGCGTGTGATCATCTTCGTCCACAACCTTCCAGGCTATCGCCTGTTGGTAGGTAGCCGGCCGTCCCATGCTCGAAATTCGCACACCTGCTGGAAGGCAGGCGTAGCCCTACAAAACAGACATTCCAAATCTCATTCAAAAGATGCCTCCAGCACATATAGGTCCTGGCTTGGAAGAAACCTTCTTGCGCTACAGACGAAGCAGGGGTGAACCTTAAGGATTTCGATTTTGGAAGTTTTCACGGGACTTGTCTACAACGAGGAAATGAATCTGACAGCCATAATACCAAGACATTCTAAGAAAGCATGTTACCTGTGTCATGACTTGAGTGAAGTCAGAATAGGCTGTCTTTCGTCCATTTTCGTCAAGAGTCTTTTCCCAAGTCAACTCCTGCAAAGCACCTGATGATGTTTCCAACATCTCCAATCCGGCGCGGTTTCCGAATGTGAATTCCGGCAGGGACTGCACAAAGGAACACCAATGTTTGTGAGATATATTTTCATTAGCAAGGTGAAAAAGAAGGGAAGGTTCTGCGTAGTATAAGCAGCCTTAACTCCCTGGCTAGCCTAACCGAAAATTCTATATCGGCATCTGACTGGACAACTCAAGAACCTTGATAAACTGGACGGTGAGCCTTGGATATTCAGGCTTCTGAATCTTCTGGGCAATAACTTCATTCCAGCCTTAAAAGCATAATCACCTTGCAAGCACAACACAAAATAGCATCCGAGTGATTCCAGAAAATCTTGAAAAGTGCTTCACTGTTTGAGTAGTCCGTTCTTTCAAGTTCTCTGGTTAGCTCCATGCCCATGTAGCTCCTGTAAAAACGAAATTTATTCTGTATTAGCACAGAAAATTTACTAGATCCCAGAAAGCACAATTTTGTTTCCACTCTTTACCTCAACTTTATCGAACCTGATCCTTTCCTTCCGCCGAAGAACATTTGCAGTTATTGTCGTCCATGTATAAGACTAGACGCAGAGACGCAACTGCTTCGAATGGAGAAGATACTTCACCGAAGATGGCAAACACACAGCAATATTTCTTGACTCTGAGTGGCTGTGTTAGCTATAACATTAGCAAATCATACCCACTGATTCCAAGACTGACTTAACTTAATTTAAACGTAGGAACAGAGCTGATATTAGGTACTGACAGAAATGAAACTGAAATTCGTGTAAGTTATGACTAGGAGGGAACGCGTATCGTAGGTTCGTTCAGGAAAATAAATATCTCCTTTTGCACACGGCGTTTGTAGAGACTTTGACACGGATTTATTGTTTCCCATTCATACATCTAGTTAGCGGAGGGGAGGGTTGTACGTTCTCTATTTCCTCATCCCGAAGGCGATTCTCGGTCGCGCTTCCGGCTCAAGTCTATAGTACAAAAATGACCAAAAATCTCGGACGCAACCACCACTGTATGAGGAAATTGAACTAGAAATGATGAATGACGGGGGACGGGAAAGAGCTAGACGGAAGATCAAAAAAACTGAAAACGAATGTGTCAAACCATCAAAAATATCCCACGTGCTGATTTATGAAAACTGCATATTCACGACTGCAATCCTGCCGATACTGAAGTTTTAGAACTGCGTAAATTCAGGTGTACTCGTACCCACATATGTCCAATACAGACGTGTGAACGACATGAAAATAAAATCCACATTTCTAACATTAGGACTACCGCTGTGCAAAACAAAATTTCGCTCCAGCATTGTTTAGACCTTCAGATCTTTCAGGTAATCAACGAAATCAGCACCAACCCCATCTTGGAAGGAGAAAGTCGTCATGAAGGACTGCTTCCTCTCTTAAGAAAAGGATGTACAAATTTTCCAAAGCGTTGGGTCCTGGATCTAAATGGGAGTGTGTTACGGTGCTACGGGACGAATACACAAAGATAACCATTATGCTATGCCTCTAGAAGAAAGCTATATCTTAATGAAGTTCACGTACAAACTGACAACTCGTGACACAAATACTGTTGATCCTTCCGTTTCGAAGCAATTCGTTTTGAACACTCACCAGGATATGAACGTTTAGCGAGCTGGTGTCACATGATGGGCTACAATTTGATTCAAAAGAATGTGGAGCTGATTGAAGGATGACGTACTAAGGAAGATTCCAAGTGATGGAAGAATCTCCGATAAAATAGCACATGAACACCAAAGCGCAAGTTGTTCTTATGGTTACCTTGATAAAAAGGATAAAATCAGTTCAATAACAACGGCAATACAAGAAAAACTAATATTATTCTCTTCCAAAACACTAAAGTTCTTTCCATGTCACGACGTCTTTACGCTGTTTGGTTACTGCTTTGCAAGTCTTCTAAAGAATCGCGACATAATCTGGGATACCGTACCAACCTTCTACTTACCACATATAACGCGTTCACACGTGTGCAAAATTGGGCACTTTTTGTTGACAGAAGGAGCATGTTCACGACCTGGTATACCATTTCTTATTACCCGGCCTTATGAGAATAGTACGATCTGAGCATCTTAGAAACCCAAAGCTACCGTCTTATATCTGAGATTTACAAAACCTAGCTGACTTCAACATGAGGACATTCCTTTGGAGAAAAACCATAGATAAATTCTTGCACCCTGATTTAATTAGGACAACCTATTTCAATTTCTTTGAAGAAGTACGTGAGAAAACTGGAAGTATATGACACTCGTTCTAGACACCAGATAAGTAGACATACATCTTTTATCTTGTTGTTCTAGTATAGGGAACTGACAAGACCAAAGTAATCCAACCAACAAAACATCGTCCCGGGGCAAAGAAGGGTCAGAATTATAGGGTGTCACTGACTTGTTTTGACGAGGAAAGTAATTGTGAAGGGTTCAATTTTCCACAATACGTACTAGAGATCAGACCTTCTCAACATGTCTTAAGAACGACTACACGACATAAAATTAATTACTTCACCCTCTAGAAGATAAGTCCGCAGGCTACCCGGGATCACTATATAAGAGCACATTCATTTAAAAAGTGCACAAAAAATACACCAAAAAGAGTCACCCTTACATAATGGATCACAAAAGCTATTTATAAAGCTCACGTGATTAAATTTATCTCTATGATAATATTAAATTTAAATCGTGTCTTGGACAAAAAAAAATCAAGATCAATAGAACAAGAGTGTGACTATCAAATACGGAAACAAAGATTCAAACTCATTCACCGTTTCTGATACTCGAAATCAATATACAAGTTAATCGCGACGATTTCACTGTAACAACATATCCACACATTCGACACAGCTAGAATCTATCATGATAGATACGTGTTGTAAAGATTCGTGAAATCCGAGAAACTCACAATTCACACGTTAACAGAATATGGTCAATTTCACATATCAGATCACATAGAAATATAGTTCTTGGTATTAAAGATAAAAATTTTACAGCTAATCGCGATTTGACCTATCCTAAATTGCATGCCTCTGCTCTTGATTTCCCTTGATCTTGACGAGGGTTTAAGAGTCATCCATACAAGATAAGATCAATGATTCCTGACTGGTCATAACATCAAGAATCGAGTTTTCAAAGAAAGTCATTTTCTCTTGAATGTCAATATTTTGTCAGAGAAATACATTCCCGATTCAGGTTCTGAGATAACTACATGATTTAAGAACAAAACTTCCCAAATCAAATCACCTGTAACTCTGGAGAACTCTTCGGGCAAGAACAAGTGCTTCAGGAGTTGCAGGTGGTGGATGTCTGGTTCCTCCCAGATGTGACCCAAGCCGGGATGGAGCCAACGCCATCGCCACTCGCTGGACAGATGCCACCACAGTGCGCACATACTGCCGTGCCATGGCAGCAACACTATCTCTAGTGTGCACCTCAAATGCAAATTGAAACGCTATAGTCAAGACGCTTCTCAAGTGGCACGCCGAAGCTCCAGAGTCTCCTACGAGCCGAGCCTCTGATCCACCCTCAAGTGTAGATGTCAAATCCAAAGTTCGGGACAAGCCATATCCATCCTGTCCGTTGAAGAAAAATCCAGTCGAGTTGCGTCCATAAAGTAGTGTTAGAACATATAAACACACAAGTGGAAACGTCACGTTATAATTGCATTATGTCTATTATCACAAATTGCATCCACTCAGCAAAATGGCAACGCTTCCTCAACATGTGATATTCCAAAAGATTATGGAAGGCAGAAGTGGAACGTCATAAGGTACTTACGACTATGCCACTGTCCAAGGGGATAACCCGGAAACCAGACGCAAGAAGAGGAACATCGTCTGTGACTGCGACGTCAACCGGAGCGAACACGAGTTGCGCACATGCACCCACGGCATTCTCATCGACACCACTACACAACTGCACACCAAACAGTGTCATCTTCTACTGAGAAAACGCATTCCTTCAATTTCTCAAGAACGTTTGAAATCCATTTCAGCATTGGTGACATAAATTACTTGTGTGAAGCGCGATTGAAACTCCTCTATGTAGATCCATCTATTCCTCCACAACACATAGAATCCAGCTCAACATCTGGTCAAAACGAATTTTCATCGTTCTATCCTTGTGCGATTAATTATCTGAGTCGGGAACAAAACAGATAAGAACACAAACTGAGCGAACTTAGAGGTTATGGAAACCAACCTGCAATAAGAACGAATCACTCCGGTTCAACACGCCTCCGTCTTGTGTTGGGGAGTGTCCCTCTAATTTCACCACCTCCAAAAACTAGCCATCCAAGCAAACCAAATGCGAAAATTTAAGCCAAGGCGATGAATCTGATTTCAAAGCGAGCGTACAGTGATTTCTGAGTCAAACAATCCCAGAGCTCCAGAAACATGCTGATATCCAAATAATACCTCTTCTTGCTCCACGGCGTGGGCAAGAGGTAGTGGTAACTGGCCACCACATAAGCTCCCACGTGACTCGGACCCAACGTAATTAGTGGACCGAAGAGCTGCAGCAGCATCAGCATCTATTTCACAGTCTGCCCACTCTGATCGATGCTCACGAAGGAATCGAATCAAAAGCGCAGGTGGAACGTTCTGAAAGGCAGGCGCATGTGCACATTAGCTGCCAGTATTTTAGAAGAAGCCATGAACTTGCAAGACAAATCGTTAAGGTCTTCAGCCCTCCAGATTAACTTTGACTCGGGACGTTTCAGCGTCACGTCAAATGTTACTATATAATTGAAATTACATCATGGAAGGGTGAATGATCCACATTGAGAATTGTGAGACTCTTATGCAACAGTTATATATAAGGGATTCTACAGTGAGCAAACAAAGGGAAAAAATTCTGCAAAGACTTTCACCTGTAGCAACATGGAGGCTTTGGCACACAAGATTCCGCCACCGATGGAGCATAATCTATCTGTGGCATTTGGGCCTCCTCCGAACTGCTTGGAGTTCGGATTGGGATTTACGACCACGCTGACATCATCCATTCCATCGCTAGGCAACGTAGTCCAACCGTCGTCTGCAAACCCATTGACCGCCTCGTTGAAACCCCTACATGACAGAACATAAAGTTGGTAAAACCACAACCGTAAAGCATATTCCAACCATCATGACTTTCTTGCAGCTGTGGAAGGTATGCACCTCTCTGAAAATCCTTCACTTACCTTGCAAGGCGCTGGCTGAGGGCACGCAAGACGGCTGGTTGCTGGTCACTTCCGAGAACCACCTCACCTGGAATCTCCTGAGCTAGTCTACGCAAGTGACGCAATGCCTGATTACAATCACAAAAAAGATGTAAGCGGGTGGCACGAGAACAAAGTCGGGAACGAAGCATGCTGCTGTTCACCAAGGATCGAGCTCCGTCACAGCATGATCAAGCTCCATGATTCGAACTTACCCCTATCGTCATCTTCTGGGCAAGCACCGCTGATGACTCGTAAAGAGGTCGAAGCACTTCAGGTACACTCCAAGGCTAAAAAAAAACACAAACAAGCACATATCAGTCAATACCTTATCCCACTGATGAGATTCCTGCTTGTTTCTGGTGCAGCAAGATTTGAAAACCTTTTAAGCTGGAGGCGATCGGATTGCAGCATTACCTCGAGATCCATGTGATCAACTATGTGGATGATACAACCGCCGCCTTCGCAAGGACGAATCAAGTAACCACTTGGGAGCATTTCTGCTCGAACGAAGAATTGCACCGGTGGCATTGTCGGTGCACCATGAGCTCCACTCAAGGAACGCTCGCAAATCTGTTCCCATACAACAGCATCTAAGACTTCATGAAGAATGATCATCATAGATAGAACATTGCAGCAGATCATGTGACCGTCGAATCTTCTGATAAATCGCACGAAAGGCAAAGTACATACCACAAGATTGCCATCCTCCAAAAACGATGTGTAACGCAACGTACAAAAATCCCTCGCAGGTGCAAGGGTAGTTGGTGCATACATCTGCGAGTGGCACATGCAAGGACCGATGAGTACTCTCGTATACACGTCGGAACGCTGGCAGTTTTGACGATGGGTATTCCGTCTTCCAGCTCGTATCAGAGGTTAGCATCTTGAACAAGGAAGGTAGACAATGACTGACTTCTCGCTCCACATGTCCTACTCATCCTACAAACCGAAGACCACCTCGTGGTTCTCTTTCAGGTAGAGCATGGATGCCTGCGAGAGGACCTCTCGCGTCTATGAGGGTATGTCTATGTTAACTAGTGCAGTTCATCGGCCCTTCGCAGCCACCAGTCGTAGCATCAAACCTGTGTTCCCAGGAGGAACATATCGATCGGTCAGCAACCAAAACTTTCGGTATGAACCTTCGACTGTACAAACTCTTCTACCAGGAAATACGACCATAGGTTCAGCGGGGAACACCATGAGAATTGCACATCCAAAGCTTCTTCAAGGTCAATTCAGATGACGATGAGCTGAGAATTGCAGGAAGCTTCAGTGGATGGATCAGTTCGGGACTCTCCGCAGACCAGTTCCATGAACACTTCTCGCATTTCTGTTGTGATGTCTCGTCGTGCTAGGTGTCGTCATGGCCGTCATCCAGGGTGTAGTTTAGAGGACTTTCGTCTCCGACATCAGAACGCATGCTGGGAATTCAGAATACCAGTCCGCGGAATTCCGAAGCTGTCGAACCCATGCCATATAATCTTGTCTCGCGAGCAGTCTAAGACTATATTCATGGGCCAAGACAAGCTAATTCTTGGCCGAAGAGTTCGTGGTTTACGTGGCCTAGCTCCCAACGGGAAAGTTGCGGAGAAATTCTACGTAGGCTGCATTGTTGGGCACTTCCCCCTCCAGCCTACTGCAGATAATATGCCCGTGGTTTACGTGAGACAGTACCTGAGTGTAAATCAGCTCGACAGTGCCACCGTTTCCGGTGGGGAAGGCTCCAAGAACGTCCAGCCGCCGACAGTCTCGGAGCCATGCAGGTCTGTCCTTGAGAACATCCGCGACCTGTCAGAGATTTTACCTGTGTCAGTAGAATTCGTTGCCATCAAAACATTAAATGCCACAGCTCGTATGATCGCGGACGTCCATCGTGGACTTCCACCTCACATCAGGCGTGCCCGTCAATCCATTGATACAAGCTCTAGGAAACGGGCGATCTTTCTCACCTTCGTGGGTTCGAGGCCCACTAAGCCGCATGCTCGTGCAGCCACTCCAGCACAACCGTGTGAAATGGCTACAATGCCAATCGAGTCCGGACCAGGCTGCAGAACCACAAGCGTTGCTGTGAGTGCCCGAAATCCTCAACCTAAAATCGCAAAAGAAGTCGATCGCATCGATGCGGCATTGGTCAAATACAAGTAGCTGGGGCTGTGCTCCCGGAAATATAGGAAGTCAGTCAGGTCCACAGAAGTGACGAGTTCATTGAGCTACGGGCTCGAGCACGGGAGGTACAGATGCTCTTGGTTCACCGACGGCCGGGAAAGAATTGCTGGCTGGCTACTGACCTTCATCCCGGGCATCTGGATCCAGTCAATTGCAGTTCCTGTTGCCTTGGCCAGAAACTCTGTCAAGGTTTCTTCTGCAATCGCCAGTAACCTGCAACGCATGAATAGCCCAAATCAATATGGTGCGTCTGGAGAGCCGCCAGAAAATACAGCGCTCTCCGGCGAGAGACGCAGAGAGGAATCGACCGATTGGGAGAGGGAAAAGAACCAACCCAGCAGGACTTGCATCCCGCGGGGGATGCTGCGGTGTTGGATGTCGTTGAAGTCCACCCGTGACAACAGATTCAGAACTCGTGTCAGGCGTGGCCATCCCTGCCTGCGCAGGCAAAAGCAAACTCAGGCGCCTTAGAGTTGAACCATCTTCAACACCATGCTCTTGAATTGTTGCGGTAAGTGATGGCAGCCTTTCACAATTCCTTGGCTGCGGCATGACCTACGCAGGACCAACTTTTTCTGGTCAACAGATTCCAGAGCGCCACCCGTCTCTCCCATAACCCTGCCGACATGAATCAGACTTGCTTTGGACTTGCAACGAGAGCTCAGCTACAGCGAGAGCGAGGGCGAGGCCGAGGGCGAAGAAGTGGCAAGAGGGAAGTGGGAAGACGGGAGAGGGTGAGAGGGAAGGGAGAAGAACCTGCTCGTGCAGCCGGCGGGATGGCTTCAAGTTCCTCTCGGAACTCGTGTGCTGACGAAGATACTGATTCTCGATAGCCAGCTGAGAAGTGTGCTTCGAGAGGCGCTCATTCTCTTCCATGAGCAGCTTGTTCAGCGCGGTGAGTTTCGCATTCACACTCAGAAGCCGGGTGGCTTCTTTTCGTTGCTTCTCGCGGCACCTGTACCACGCCCAGACGCAGCGGTGACGGCTTAATGACTGCTCATTCACGCTCATCTCTACACGGTCGGGACGCACGTGGCCCTCTCACATCTTTCACTGGAAATGCAGCACAAGCCAAAAGCGATCTCTACTGCTAGCGAACGAGTTAGAAGCGCGGCATTGGCATCCCGCCCGCGCTGATGCATTGCTGCATGCTGTCGCGGGCGCAATGCCGGCGACGGCATTAGCCCCGGGGGCTTGGCGCAGTCTGAGCCCGGCGCGCGCAAGATCAGCTGGCCAGCTCCCCGAGGTTGGAGAAAATCGGAGGGGCCGTGCATGCCCTCGTTCTTGGTCGTCATACCGGGCCGGCCCCCCGATGGAGATTACAGCCGGATCCGCCATCACCTGAAGTCACGAGGCGACACGCGGGGAGACGACCTGCTGTGATATTAGCGCACTGTTGGATGGTGAAATTGTTGGGCTTACCGTCGATTCTGGAACCAGACTTTGATCTGCTTCGGCTCGATGTTGGCAAGAATGGGGCAATCTTTGATCAGCTGCTGACGCCTTATCGAGCTGGGCTTCGGGCACTCATTGTAGACGCGCTCCAAAGCCTCCACCTGTTCGTTTGTGTAGCGCACATACTTGCCGGAAGCATCCATCACGCTCCTACTTTCTCTTTTCGTCACTGCCATCCGCTTCTGTGCCTGTCGACCCACATTACGCCTCCAATCTGCTTTAACCTCTGCTGTCTGTGGTTCCTCTAGCAATCACTACGAGAGTTGACACTTAAATTGCCCGTGCCTCCAGAGATGTGCAACTTGGCCCAGCGTTTCAATCTCCGTTGCCCAGTGATTTACGCAGCACAAATGTGCGAGAGCCTACGACGACGTCACTTTCTCGTGTACGAGCGACCTATCTTGTTTGCCTACGTGCAGCACGAGAGCAGGAGAGCAAATGCATTTGGAAAAGAAAGGCCTACGGCGCGCCCGGCGGCCGACTCAGATATCACGCACAACCAACGCACGATGAACGACTCATGCTCAGACTATATTCAGCTCAAAATGCAGCAGATGGTACACGATTACGCGCACGCGACTCTCAACAACAGCAACCATCTAGAGTTCGGCCTCTTCTATTCAATTATCGGCCCGGATGCAGGAGCTGGCGGACCTGCGTCGGCCCAGCTCGACCTCTACGACGGCAGTGAAACAAAGAAACTCAAAAGCATGCTCGCTCGACCAAGATGTGCCAGAGCAAGAGATGAATTAGCGGGCCCGAGCGCAAGAATCTGAGACGGGAAGAATTGCCAGGCCACCACTCGAGGCACGCAGAAGTCGGACCTGAGGCGAGGGGCAAATGGGATGGCAGCGCAGGAGGAGAGGAGGAGATGAAGGGAGTCCGGATGAGATGCAGTAACTTGACCGACGCGGGCGAGGAAGCAAGAGAGAGAGAAAGGAGAGAGAGAGAGAGAGAGAGAGAGAGAGAGAGAGAGAGAGAGAGAGGAAGTAAGACATGCAGAGAGCTAGAGGCAGGCCAAGGAAGCTTACACTCCTCACTCACAGCCTGCTTGCTTGCACCCCTCCATGATTAGCTCCCCCTGCGCCACCAAACCTTCTTCCTTCAATCAAGCACAGCGCAACGACGCCTTGCCTACTACTACTGCTACTACTACTTGTGCCCCGGTCGACTGCTCGGCTGTGCCTGCGGTGCTCTTCTCTTCTCCACTCCCACTCCCACTCCACTCTCCTCTCGCTTTCATTCATTCGCGACAACAGTGCGGCATGGCACACTTCTCCCCCCCAGGCAGGCAGGCAAGGCAGCCCAGCCCAGCCTCACCCTCCTCCTCCTCCTCCTCTTCCTCTTCCTGCTGTTGCTGCTGCTGCTGCGCCTTGCTGGTGATCGCCCTGAGCCCTGAGCCTCACCGCCCCCCTCCCCTGCCCTCCCCTCCCTCCCTCCCTCCCTCGACACTCGAGACTCCACTCACAGTGTCCGAGAGGCCTGCTCTGTTGCTGCTGCTGCTCGTCAAGAGAGAAAAGGAGTGAGTGCAAGCGACGACAACAGATACTGGTGGTGTCGGTAAGTCCGACTGATAGGAGCCAGTCACGCTAGGAGGAGGACGCGAAGCTGCCTGCCTGCCGAGCTAAGCACCAGCACTGAGGCCCGGCACATGGTACATCGTCTCACGTATGAGAAGTTAGAAGCAGTGGTTACAGGCCCCCGAGGCTGGCACGCAGGCAGGCAAGCAGGCGCGCGGGCAGCCAGGCAGCCAGGCCGATGATGGAGGGAAGGATGGAGGGAAGGAAGGCCGGAAGGAAGGAAGCAAGGCAGCCAGGCAGCCAGGCCTGTGAGTCGGCAACGAAAGAAGCCCTGCACTAATCTATTTCTTTTATCCCTCCTCCTCCCCCCTCCCCCTTACCCCTGCCCCTCGCCCCCTCGCCCCCCTTCTCCCCTTCAGCCCCCACCGTGTGCCCCTCCCCCCCCTCTCTCTCTCTCTCTCTCTCTCTCTCTCTTCACAACGCTAGTAGTGCAGTGGTTAGTTGGGGGGGTGGGGGGAGGGGCTGGGGACTAGGCAGCGCTACAAAGGAAGATAAAGATTTGACGTAGACGCATGCCGATCGACGAGTGGTGGTTAGGAGTGTAAAAAAAAGTCGGGCGAATTCTCGATGGGGGGGGGGGGGGGGGAAGGAAAAAAGGAGGGAGGGAGGAAATTAAAATCAAAGGAGATATGGCTACGGTGGTGGCCGAGGCATGGATGGGTCGCTTCAAAGGCCCGCTCGCTCCCAGAAAGATAAACAAGTTGCCAACGCCGAACTCGCCGGACGCTTTTTCTTTTTTTTTAAGCCCCCGCCGGCTTTGCCCCGGATCAAGCCCAGCCTTCCTTTCGTCCTTCATACCTCCGTCCCCCACCCCCCTCTCTTTCTCCCTTTCTCTTCCTCTCCCTCTTTCCCAGTCCTTCCGTCCGTCCGTCCGCCCGCCCGCTGTTTAAGGACACATAGTTGCGACCTTCCCACGTTCTCTCTCTCTCGCTCGCGTGGTGTGAGTCTCGGTTGTTGCTGTTCGTTGCTCGCTCATTCATTCATTCATGGCCATCGGTCGCAGCCCCCGGTGCCCCACCTCTCCCTCCCTCGGGGCAAAAGCAGCCGAGCTGAGCCGAGCCGAGCCGAGCCTTAGCATTCTATTCCATACCTGCAGGAGGGGCTGCGGAGGGACGAGCACGCTTTTATTGCCGCGCCTACGGACGGGACGCGACGCGACGCGACGCTCCTAGGGACCGGGAGCGGAGTGCTTACTTCTCTCTCTCTGTGCGGGGGAAGAGTAAAGGCATCCATCCGCATGTCTTTGCTGCTCTGATCTGCCCTTTCCCCTCCCCCAGCCCCAGCCCCAGCCCCTCCCCCGTCTCTGCTCAGAAGGTGACGGTGACTGGCACCAGCGCAGCCACCCGGCAAACGTCGGGCTTCTCCGGGACTCGGCGAATAAAGAGGGGGGAGCGAGATCAGCCCCCGTATTATTACGCCGCGGTCGTCCTGCTCAGATCGTCTTCGTATCACGGCCAGCAGTCGTTGGATACAGGGCGAGGAATTACAGAGCGATCGCTGGCACCTTCGCTCTGCCATGCCTCAAATGCCTGCCCTCGCCTCGCCTTGCCTTGCCTTGCCTTGCCTTGCCTGCCGTGTCACGGATTAAAAGGATCGGTCGGAGTGGCTCGTACTTTGGCCCAGGCTTGTCTTTTTGCTTCTCTATGACGGGACTGCTCGAGCAGATTCCATGTATGCGTTTGCGCAGTGCAGTACACCGTCGCGTCTACTGCATCGTTCGATTCTCGGTGTTTCGTAGGCCGAAGACATTGCAGAAGAGTGCAATGCTTTGCATTGCAGAATCATGAGGGTCCTTCTAAGTACTTATCAGATTAGGTAGGGGCGGAGAAAGGTAGGCCGTTGAGATGAGAATTTGTGTGCCAAGTCTGAGGAGGCAAGGAGCCGTGCGTGATTCTCATCAATGAACACCTCAATCACGACTAGTGCATGTTCAGATGCAAGTCATGATGCATGTAATAGAAGCAGAAGTTTTTAGGAGACGAGGGCGAAGATGAGGAACACGGCAGCAGCGTTGATGTGCAACAAATCCTCACTCCAGGGGGAGGGGGGGAGGGGGGTGCCGACTCCCCCGCTGGACGTGGGCATAAGTCATAAGAAAGAGTCGGCGCGAGATGCGATTGGCGCACTCCCTTTTTCGATCTATCATGAGGTCACCCGAATGTTGTTACATCGCTGCTGGTGTCTTTGCGCGAGAGAGGAGAGAGATATTTATGATTTTACTTCCTAGAAGTCGATATCATTGAGGTCTAGACGAGAAAAACATAATGATGGTATTGCAAGTGAATCCAAGTCAACTTCCTCGCACAAGAATGGCGAATCATGTACAAGAGACGGGCAATGGGCGAAGGCCAAAGGGCACGGAAAGCAAGCGAGCAAGCAAATCGAGCAGCGGCAAAAGGGGAGGGGCACAACACTAAGAAGCCATGGCAGCACCCGAGAGACAGAGCCGGAGCGAAAGTATGCAAAGGACACGCGAAAATCATTCATCTCACGTATTCCTACTCTTGCGACCGATTCCAGTGTAACACGTAAGAAGGTGAATCTAG
This sequence comes from Marchantia polymorpha subsp. ruderalis, assembly GCA_037833965.1. NCBI lineage: Eukaryota > Viridiplantae > Streptophyta > Marchantiopsida > Marchantiales > Marchantiaceae > Marchantia > Marchantia polymorpha. The sequence continues at coordinate 25,288,435 of AP031351.1, read as the reverse complement.
ATAGATGAAAACAAACCTAGCCTTTAATAAAGGAATGTACTTGGCGAAGATCGTACTCGAGTATTGTAGGTTACCGATGTTTGTTTAGGCATGTCATCATAATATTTCTAGATAAGGAGAGTCCTTTGTGCAGCGAGAACGTTGTTTAGCGAGGGCGACTGCGCCATTCTCTCGACGCAAACACGCTTCGATCTGGCATTTAGAGCCCACTTTAGAGGCGGTACGATGTTCTAAAACGAGCAAGGCTGGCTGGCTGGCTGGCTGGCCGGCCGGCGAAGGGAGCGAGGGCAAGGCGAGGCAGTAGAGAGGGCGACGCAGGGCCCCCCTCATGATTGGAAATTCAAGTGACACCAATGCAGCAAACATTTTTAGGCTTCATAATAACTTGATACCGGCCGGGCATATGTCAACAGCGAGAACCACAGATCGCCTACCTGAAGTAAACTCATTGCAGTACGCCTCGCTCTAAACTCCCCGAATAGAATCACGAAGGCTCAGCGCATCCGGGCCTGCCTGCCAGCCAGCCAGCCAGCCATCCAGTAGTCCACCCCCACAGAGAGACGACCGAGGATCGATCGTCGAGTGGTTGATGGCACAGGATAGATGAAACAAACGGAGGATATGACATGATGAATTATATCAAATGCCGGATAAAAAGGTAACACAGAATGCGACTGCGCTTCCGATTGATGGGGCGACGGGGGCGAGCTTTATTTGTAACTAACATAACTAACTCAAGAAGCATCACTTTTTATTTCGGAAAGTAAAGTTAGGTCACTGGTAAATTCTTTTCTTCTTTCAGCATTTTGTCATGAATCTAACCTCGGGGCGTCATTATTTACAATTATAAGGTGGGCATTGCTTACACGACCTCATGAAGGTCGCCAACGGGGGGCTTCGCAACTACAAGCCAGCCCCAAAGAATAATGGTCCATTATGATGCGCGAAAGAGCCAAACTCCTCGCTCTTCCCGATCAGCCCCGCCCGATCTTCTACTTCATCCGCTGCAATAGTGCTTCTTTCCTGAACTTCGTGTAAGAAGAGTACGCACATTCATGAACGAGAGCGCGCAACGCAACCGATTCTCGACTTTCGAGACGCTCTCATTTGCGCATCTCTCATCCTTCCCGCACCACCATCGCATCGAGCCTCTCCCTCTCTCTCTCTCTCTCTCTGTCTGAATCTGGAGGCTCCCCCGCCCCTTCCCTCTCCCTCGCCCTCTCCCGCGCTGCTCCAGCCCTCTCTAAATTACCACCTCCGCGGTCGCTGGGGCATGCAATCCAGACGCATAGTGCATCAAATCTATACGCTTTCTGGTCTATCGAGCTACGCCATCTGCTTACGAAAGCGCGAAGAATCAAGTCTGATCGCAGCGGGGGCAGAGCCGGGCCGCGCGACAGGCAGGCACGCAGCCCAGGTCGGGGCAGGGGCAGGGGCAGGCCAGCGGGGGCAGTGGGGGCAGGAGGCAGGAGGCAAGGGGGGAGGGGCAAGGAAAATTTGCGCTAGAGGGCGAGTCTTTTCAAATACTTGTTGGAACAGCGGTACGTGTACAGAACCAATATTCATCCATCCATTCATCCATCCATTCCCCCCTTCCGTCCGACCAACCAGCGCCTTGGCTTTGAGTACGTGCATCTGACACCCGCAGTGCTTCGTCGTACGCTAGTGGAAGGAAAAAGCCACGAGCCAGGGCCGGGACGGGAGGGGAGGGGGGGACGCTTAGTAATCCGTCGGAGCAAGCCCTCGGAGTACGGCGGTACATTCAGTGCTGTACGCGGAAGGCAAGGGAAGCGAAGGCCGAGGCTTTTGAATTAGAATAATGTAGTCATAACTCTCCAGTAGCCTTTTGATCCTGGGCTCCATCTTATACCTGGAACAGACCGCCAGCTGCAGCACGTCTGCCGGTTGTGCACGACATGGTTTCCTTATTATTTGCCATTCCCGGCCGAAGGAAGGATCGAATGCTTCGGTCGTAGAGGGACGGCGGACGGCGGAGCTGATGTGCTAGCTCCGATCGACGGAGCTAGCGCTTAATCTCCACTGTCCCCGACTTGCTCATATGACACGGCGTTGCATTGGGTTCCCCTCCCTAAACACCTCCCACGCTGCGCTGATCTAGACGCCTAGACGGCTGGGGTTAGGGGGGGGATGGCAGAGCGGCCCGGCCCGGCCCGGCCCAGACCGGGCGGCCCTGCGCTTCGGGGAGGCAATCTGCTATAACCTGCCCTGGTGCCACATGGGATGGGATGGGATGGTCGGGTCGGGTCGGGTGGCATGGCATGCATGCATGCCATGGGCTGGGGCTGGGACTGGGATGTACGTTGCAAAACAAGCAGTGGCAGCAGCACGGCGTGCATGCAGCTGTTGGAGGGGCAGCAGCATGTTCGGCTCAGCCATCGATTGAGTTGCGGCAAATTATCCATCCCCCGCTGCACGCGAACGACCCGAGCAAGGCAAGGCAAGGCAAGGAAGCGATCGCGACACACTGCGAGGGGCGGTAGGCAAGGGAGAGGCAAGGAGGAGGGGGTGGGGGGGGGGGGGCAGCGGGAGAATCGTTTCCGTGTGTTAGGCGAGGAAGACCCGGCTGGTCACTTTCAAGCGAAACTCGTCACTTTCGAAGCCCTGAATTGAAGATGAAGGGGGTTCATTGGCGGCGCAGGGCAAGGGAGAAAAGCTAAAGCACGCAGGCAGGCAGGCAGGGGCAGGCAGGGGGCAGGCAGGCAGGCTCGACCGCCAGGTGGACTCTCTTACGCAACGAGGAGCCTTGCGTCACGCGAGAGAGAGGGCCGATGGAGAAAGTCGGAGAACGAGATCCAGGAGGACGAGGACGAGGACGAGGAGGGGCTCTGGCCCTCGGCCCCCCGACGAGAGAGCGACTTGAGTCCGGAAGAAGAGAGCCCCCGGAGACGAGGAGAAGGGGGAAGTGCATGAAGTTGACGACGACGACGACGACGACGGGGGACGGCGAGGGGGGGAGGGGAGCGGAGGGAGGGAGAAACGGGGGAGAGGAGCGGGGGCAGGGGTAGGTCCAGCTCGGCAATCATGGCCCTGCCCGAGGAGCAGGGTGTCCCTAGACTAGACCACTGGTTCCGAAGCGGGACGGGGGAGCGTTGAGCAGTAATGGCGACGGCATCATAATGACGCGCGTTATTGGGCGCGGCCCACGGGTCGGCTCCCGTCTTCGGACCCGCATGTCGAGGGACAGAAGCTGAGCTGTTCCCTACGCCATGGCCCTTAAGACTCACTGGACCACCCCACCCATCACCCGCGCCTTCACTTCAGCCCTTCCCCATACCCTACCTAACTCCCTACCTACCTACTATTACCCACAAGTACTCCCCCAGCCCCTCCTCCGCCTCTACATCCCACCCCCACCCCCCTCCTCTACATCCCCTCAGCCACAAGCCCCGCCGTGTCGCCCTAATGCTTCCCGTCAATGCCTCGAAGCACATGAACACCCACCGGCCTCGGTCGTCGGATGGGCTTCTTTCGCAAGCGCGCGTGTTCTGAGTCTTCGATATCGAATATTCTTCGGGGTTATTCCTCCGCCAGGCTCCCAGAGCGAGGGCTAACGCAGCAGCACCCCCGGGGAAGGGGGTTATATAGGGACCGGTGCTAAAGATCCACCCTCCTCCAATTATGGGTACATCATCGGGCCTGCTCACTGCCGCTCTCGCTTCCTCCATCTCGTCCTTCCTTCCGTCCGTCCTGACCAGGTCAGTCGCTCCCGTCCCCCCATCGTCGTCGTCGTCGTCGATGCCCAAACGGGAAGAAGCGAGGGAGGGAGTGAGTGAGTGGTACGACCATCATACGAAGCCCATTGATTCATTCATTCGCTAGCCCCATGAAAGGGACGTTACAATCATGTATGGATGGATGGATCTCTACGCATGGCATCCTATATATGGCGCCCCCCTCCCCCCCCTCGGCCATCATACGCTGGTCATTGCGGCGGCCTTGGCGGCCTCTACCGCCTTCGTACGCCGATCGGCACAGGCCCCGGCGCCGGGGTCCTCGCCCCCCGTCCCAGTCCGCCACCCCCTTATCCGCAGGTGCCTGAGCCCCACGAAACGCGTAAACTCCATCTGCTATTTCGGCGGAGGCGAGAGCGAGCGAGCGAGCGAGACGCCAAGTCGGAATAATTGGGGCAGGGCGGGCAGGGCGGGGGCAGGGCAGCCCCTGCCGCGCCACTCGGTACGACAGAGCGCTCGCGCGTACTACAAAGACCCCGTTTGGGCGGGCCGCGGGCGTGGGGGGTCGTCGGCGGGGATTTGCTCTGAGGGTGGGGGGGGGAGGGGGGGGGGGCTGGAGAGGCCCCACCAGGGGGCGACTGTCAGGTTCCGACTCCGATTTGGCGACGTCGCCGAAGGGACTCTACGCCCCAGCCCCGTGTTAGCAGATACACAAAATCTTACGGAAAAGTGCAGACCATAATGAGGGCCCGGGTGGCCGGATCTGGGCCGTGCAACTCAAACGAGGGGATGGGATGGTCAGAGGGGCTAAGCAAGTGAAGGGGGAATTTGGGGGAGAGATCGCCGAACGACGAGGGGCAGTATGTCCCGAACCGGGCTGCGATGCGCCTTTACGCCGCGGTGGGCCCGGGCTCCGAGTCAGGCGCGCCCTCATTCACTGCGCGACGCTGAAGTCCGGGGCGCTTTTGCAGGCGTTTAGGGTTGGGCTAAGCCTCCGCATTAAGAGCCTTAAGTCGTCCGATTAGGAGCCGGATTAATGTGATCCGACCGCGAGATATCGGTCGGAACCAAACCTTACGGCTGTCGGAGCTTTGGATCATGCGCTTCGAGGGCTCGTGCCCAGAGATGGATGGAGCGATGGCGCGATGGATGGATGGATGGCGCTCCGGACGGCCTGCCCGTCACGGGGAACGATCCATCGGTAGTAGGTCTGTTCGAGTATAAGGAATCTACGGCACCTGCCGGTGCTGCTGTGGGGAGCCTACGAGCCACCCGCCGTAGGACTGGTCGTACGTCGGGGCCCCAGGGGGCCAGGGGCCTGGGGCCTGGGGCTCGGGGTGGGGAGGATATTGGAGCCGCGAACGATTGCGGGAGCGCGAGAGCGAGCGGAGATTGTGTGATATTTTTGTCTCTTGAATATTGTATTGAGTGGGGGGCTGTACAGGTTGCCTGGAAAGGTGAGGTGCAGTTACGGCAGCGGCAGCAGCAACAGAAGCGAAGCGGTGGTGGGAGTGATGGAAGTTGTGGTAGTAGTGGCGCTGCTGCGGCCGATATCTTTTCTCGTCGCTCGTTTTCTTTCAGCATTTGGCAGGCGGCCCGGCAGGCCGGCAGTCCAGCAGTCCTCAGCAGCAGTCGAGCAGTCGAGCAGCCGAGCAGCGACGGAGCGATGGAGGCAGGCAGGCACGCAGGCACACTGGCAGGCCGGCAGGCGAGCGGGCAGGCAGACGAGAGCAAGGGCCGCTATTAGATTATGGATTAGTATGCAGTGGTGCTGCCTCTGGTCCTTTCCGAGAACTGCCTTTCCATGCTTCAGCACTTGCCCTCCATCGCCTCGTCTCCTCACCCTCCCTCCCTCTCTCTCTACGGCTTCCCTTCCCTTCCCTTCTCTTGCCTTGCCTTACCTTTCTTTTCCTTCCTCCCTTCTTCGACACACAACGCAATTCCTCTCGCTCTCGCTCCCTCTTTCTCTCTCTCTCTCTCTCTCTCTCTCTCAAATTTCTCTTTCTTACTTTGCCAGGTCAAGTTGCCACCCGCCCAGGTTCTTCATGACTGCTCTCTCTCTCTCTCACTCTCTCTCTCTATCCCCATCTTTTCTGCTCTCTCACACGCTCGCTCGCTCACACGCTGTTGTATAGCATAAGGACGACTGCAGGGCAGAAGATCAAAGCAGGGGAAGAAAAGGGGGAAAAAAATATATAGAAAGAATATGCATTGCGCCAGTCCTAAAGTCGCACATTCACTGAAGTCTACCCATCGTCTACCTTGTGGCCAAGGAAAAGAATGAGGGAGTGCAGGAGCAGATCTTGCACAGATCTTTGCAGATGCAATCCCCCTTAAGAGTAAATAAGAGAGAGAGGAGGAGAGAGAAATCGGCAAGACGGTGAATTTGAGTGGCTGCCTGGCTGCGCGAGCTCTACATACTGCACAGTATTTACATTTTTGCACCTTTCCGGTTCCGATTAAACTTTTCTGCCTTGCCCTTTGTGTCAACGAGTTCCCAGCCTCGGCCTCGGTGGCCTGGCCTGGCCTGGCCTGGGCTGCTCTGCTCTGGCCTGGCATGGCCTGGCATGGCCTGCCTGCCTGCCTGCCCAGCCCCTGCTGCTTCAGTCTGAGTCGGGTATAATTTTATAACGAATATCATCTGGATGATTGCTTGTTGTTTTCCCCTTGGTCCGCACCGTAGTAGTAGTAGTCTCTGTCAAGTCAATTTCAGTTGGCGTGTGATGCACAAGCCCGGTAAGAACTTGATTGCTACTTGCCACTTTAGGATTCTACTTTTTTAACACCTCCCTTGCGGTGCGATTCCCTTTCCGAATATTTTATAGATTTCAAACTGCTGGATGCATCAGATTGTGTGGATTATGTTGAGTCATGATAGCGGTGGGTAAAACCCAAACACATCTCCTCGCTCCAGCGCTTCCCTCTTTTCTTCCCTTGTCTCTTTGATTTTTGGTCGTCGTTCCACGAGACCACTTATTTTACAACACCCGCACCTCGACATTATTGGCTCCCAGTCACTTTCCTCGTCTCACGGACAACCTCGTGTTCCAAACAGATTATCCATGTCAACTACATATCTTATGATTGAACACTAGTTGGTGTGTCCGGTTTTAAGTCCAGCCATTTATTATTCTCGAGTCAATCCGTGGAATGCTCATGGTTTCGCAGTTTCCCCTGACTTGACTTTTCGCTCATTATAAAATTCCCTTCCGCCTCCCATGCCCCGGCGCAAATCAACCAGACCGGACCAACTCCCTCCCGTAAAGCTCCGCAACGTCATCGCCTTTGCCACCTCCATCGTTTGCGATACGCTCCGCTCAGGCCCCGAGTCCAAGCGCGTTCTCGATCCGCATGACCGTCGTCGCGAACGAGCGCCCCGCCACGAGCCCCTCCTCATGCAAGGTCTTGGTGTGCCAAATCTTTTCCTTGATCCGCCTTTTCCGCGAAAAAAAAACACCCAGCCTCGGACGCAAGGCCGCCAAAAGTCTCGACCCAATTCTGCTCGCACGTCTTTTGGCCTCCCACCCCATCCCATCCCATCCCATCACACTACACTACGCTACACGGGTGGACGCCCGACGTGACCGCCATGAATCGACGTTCGCAATTGGGGGACATCTCTCGCGCTGTGCGCAGCAAATTGGACTGTCGTCGGCCTTGTGTGGACTTTTCCCCTCCCCTCGCATCCCATCACATCAGCCTTGCTCCGCCTCCGCCCACATTTGCACTGCTCTTGTCATGCTTGACACACACACTCCCCCCCTCCCCCAGCCCCAGCCCCAGCCCCCAGCCCCCAGCCATTACCTCCTCGCAAGCCCTCCTCCGTGACGACCGTCTCCCCCTCCCCCATGAAAATCACATGTACGACGATAAAATATCTCCGTCTCCGTCGTGGCATCTGGCCCTCTAGAGAATCCGATGCGCCACCGGTTCCTCCCTCCCGAATTAGGTTAGAGCGAAAAGGACGATCTAGGCATGTCTCAGGACGAACGGAGGGGGGGCAGACGAGAGACACTAAATCGAATTAAAGAGTTGGGTCCAAATTCTGCAAAGCTTTTTTATTTATTTTCTTCCCCCGGTGGAATGTACCTCAGACTTCTCTCCTCCAAAATAGTCTCGGAGAAAACTCGGAGATTTGACACAAATGTTTATTTCAAGAAGGATGTACGAATCAAGGATTTTGGGTTTAGGAATAGCCCCAAACGCCATGAATTAAGTTTTTCGTTATAGTTTATGCTTCTCTGTCAGGTCATGCGACCACTCTTGACCTTCAGAGGGCCAATGGGGCTAGATCACCGCTAAATTGCTCTGCATCTACATTGAACATCTGACGACACTAACCCGCAAGGGTGAACGGTAATTCTCATTTTTATACCCTATAAACATGAAGATGCCAAAATGGCCCTATTAAAATAATCAAGATTCGAAGTGGAGTCCACAAAAATTAATTTCGTTCGTTTATTCTTACGAGCAAGAAGAGGCATAGCTCAAAGCGAAACTCTCCCCTGGCTGTGTGAAGGGTAATGGCAAGATAATCTAAGCACCCACTGTCAGAAAATACAATCCTCCGAACGTATGGAACGAGTGTAATCTCACCTATAGATAGCCCCAAATTGACACTTCTGACAAGTAAAGTCGATTTTGGGCACTTTGTGCCTGTACTGTGTATGCTATCCACAGTATCTTCCGACAACGCTTCGATCAATGTAATCTCGGTTAGCGGAAAATCAACTTATTTTTAATTCGATATGCTCAACAGACGAAAATGTCTGCAGATGAACTATAATGTGTATTAATAATGCATTTTCTTATCGGTAAAATTCTTTGCTCAAATATAATCAAGTTTTATAATCTTTTTTTAAATAACACATTGGATACAATTCAAATCTATACGATACGAAAGTATATGCCCGTAGTATACGATTGAAATCCTATAATCCAACAGATATCAATATTTTTTGATAGTATACAAGTTGAAACAAAATATGTTTACACATCATCAATGAAACTAAAACAAGATCATGATTGGGAGAGAAACTACTCATCAAAATCAAAATTATTGAATCTACAAGGCTGGTAAACTGAATGTGTTATTTTTTACATTGGTTTTCAATGAGACCATTATAATTACTTCTCTATTAGAACAATCACTATCAAAGAAGATCATCAAATAAATTTCATTCTGTTAACACAAATCTAAACATCATTTCATTTTGATGTTTTTTACCCAAATAGTTTATCTTAACAATTTGATCATAAACTATGAATCTACTTCAAACATGTTAAATTTCAGTACTAAAGTTAAAAACCTTCAATTCTAAATCAAGATAGTATTTATTTTGAACGATGATGAAACATCCTAAGATCAAACACTTGATGTGAATGAATTCTTTTTACACAGTTTATGTAAGTTTCTACATAAATTTAAGATCTTCATTTTAGAATAAATCATGTTAAAACTAAAAATTAAAATTTTATTTATCTTCAAAATTTTAACTCTATATGGATTATGATATATGAAAATATCCAAAGAAAATCACTTTAAGCCTGACCAAAGAAAAACTAAGATTAGAATACAAGCATAATGATTTCAATTTCAGATGTCCTTGATATGTATAACTATTATAATATCCAATGACTGATTTTGAAATTTGTATACTTGTGTCGTTTAATTTGACTTAGAATGGTTTCAATTATTTTAAATTTGATGTAGAAATCCTATCAATTAAAGGATGAAAAATAGAACCATTTGTATTACTTTAACTCCACATATTTAGCTACAATTTTCAAAAACAGTCTGGAATTTTATTTTTTAGAAATTCTTTTTCATATCAAAACAAAATCAACGCTAAAATCATGTCATAACTATGAATGTCTCATTTATGCTTTATCAACTATTCTTATTCAGTTTTTCATTATTTCAAATTTACTTCTAATTTCAAATTTGTATATAAATTATATAAATTTCAAAAAATTAATTTATTAAAAATGTATTTTTATGAAAATTAAGTACCGTGGTTTTAAATCTTTAATTTTTCATAGATAAAATTTTATTGAAATAAATTGTTAATTCTTCTGTAAATAAGTTATGCCTATAATATTGAAATAACCTTACATCCAAAACACAACTATAGAATTATATTACATAAAAGTTATATAGACAATAGATGAAAATTCTATGAAAACAACAAATCCCATCAATATTTATGTTTCACATTCATACGGTAACATGTAATCATCAAATTCAAGTATTTGGAAAAGTTGCAAGAAATTAAGAAATTCAAAAGAAGATGAATAAATTTAAACAAATAGTTGATATAGATTTTGATTATTGACTATTTTACAATTTTAAATTTAATTGAAAGAATGGTGAGATTTAAATTTAATCCAATCTTCTAGAAAAAAATTCATTTTTCAGCTTTTTCTAAATTTATAGACTAGTATCTAATTTCTGAGTAATATAAAATTTTCGATTTTTTTAAATTTTTGATAAATCATGTTAAGTTAAATGATGTATTATGAGCTAATATTTAAAAAAAAAACTGAAGCTGATGTATTTTTTTCAGAAATCTTTTCAAGCCTTAATATTTTGATGAATGTTCTAAACTAACTTTTTTTTCTCATGGAAATCTAATACTTTATATCATTATCAGTCTTCTTTTATGAAGAGATCAAAGTTGATTCAGAATTCAAGTGCTGACATTATAAAGTTATGATATCTAGAAATTTATCGAAAATTGATTAGCACTATATCCTAAATTGAATTTGAGTGTAATCAATTTGGTTAAGTAAGGTTTAATAGAACTAAAATAAGATATATTTTTTGATAAACTGATGATGTTGAAATTAGTATCGGTGGTGAGATCTAGTAAATACATTTATGTTGTTATATTTGCAAAATTATTCCTCGAGATTAATTATTAAATTTGTTCATGTAATCAATAATGACAAATTTTCTTTTTCAGGTTTCATTATTTCCAGGTATAGATGGACTATTTATATTAAATTAGACTAGTCAATTTGATGCAGAGGATGCAATCATTTGATGTCGTCTATTGAATTCAAATCGAATTTTCTTTGCATTCATGGGGCCTGAAAAAGAGAAAAGAATATCTGAGAAGCATGAGAGGTCCTCAATACTCACGCCCATGAGAAAAGCCGTATCCTTCAAGAGATAGATAGAGAGAGAGAGGGGGGGGGGGGGGGGGTCGATAAACGACCCGAAGCTCTCTACGGAGGCCCGTAAAAGGTTCACATGGACATTAAATATAATAAGGGCCGCAGGGAATAACAAGCCAAAACCGGCCAGCAGATTAAAGGTACCTCGAAATGTGTCATACGATTAAACATTAGGCAACAACAGAGATCAAGCGTCGGGAGGGGAGTGGAGAGGAGCGGAGTGGCGAGTGGTGGTGGTGTCTACCAGATTCAGTTGCACAAGGCGAACTGGGTCGATGTGGCTCGGAGATTCGGGCTCGTACCGCCGCATGATTTGTCCAACAACAGACTGGTCTGATTGATTTGCTGAGTTTCTGATTTTCTGATGGCTTGTTTCACCAAGATTATTCCTTGGCAGCAGAGGGCCTGGGAGTGCGAGATGCGATTTGGAACATAATCGGAGTCGGAGTCGGAGTCTGACTCGAAGCTTCAGATGATGGAACGATGTGCCATGAAGAAGGAGTGCAAGGATTAAGAAATCCGGCACGTACCGAGTACTGGAAATAACAAACCAAATCTGAAGGGAAACATTAAATTAATGGAGTTCGTTGAACGAACGAACATGCAGTTTGTCTCCGGCTGGGCTTTCCGAAAAGAGCAAGTACATCGCGAATGCACAAAAGCAGGCGAGCATGAATGGGAGGGGAGGAGAAACGAAGGTCGTGGGGCGGAGCGAGCGAGAGAGTGAGCGAGTGAAAGCGAAAGAGAAAGAGAGAATTCGGATTGAGGGAGAACCCTATCGACGCCATCCCATCCCATCCCCATCGAAAGCATGATTCTCCGGTTCTTGATATCCACAAAAGGCGATGGGAGGGCGTGGAATTGGGTGACGTCTTGACGTAGCCAGCGGGGAGAGGAGGAGGAGGAGGAGCAGCAGCAGCAGCAGCAGCAGGAGGTGGAGGGGGAGGCGGAGGAGTAGCAACGAATGGATACCGAGTTGTGCAAGTCTTCGCAATGCATGCTACAGATACGGATTTGAGCCCGTCGTGTCTGTCTGTCGCCCTCGCTTCCACCTTCCGGTGGTTCGCTTTTGCAATACTGTTATTCAACTTGCACCTCCTCATCTACCGTGCGGCCCTGGCCTGGCCTGCCATCCCCTGCCCTCTCCTCTAATGTATGTTCCCTTCCACGCCATACAAAGTACTGAGCCGGTACCGATCCTTTCATCCACAAACATGGACAAAAATGATTGACCGATTGATTGATTGATTGAAGGAGAGGTGGAGGTGGACGAGGAGGAGAGGAGAGGAGAGGAACGGAAGGCCTTGAAAGTTCAAAGGACAGGGGGTCAATAAGGGGCAAGGCAGGCAGGAAACGTCCCTCGTACTCTCTTCCCCTCTCCTCTTCTATGAAGGAGATGAAATGTTGCTGCTTGCGGTTTCTCCGTGTCCTTGTAGAAATACCGTGAGAAGCAGATTACGCAAAAGGGTAGATGTAGAGCAGACCACACGGATAAAAAATGGATTTAGATGGAGAGGAGGACGCTCTTGTTCAGAGAGATAGATAGAGTAGAGGAAGAGAGAGAAAGAGAGAAAGAAGATGTTGGGGGCGGGATGGTGGCCGGAGAGCGAATTTCGTACCATCTTTTTATTCTTCCATATGGAGATGATGAGAATCTTGTACACTCTGGAGGCGGGTTAGTACACTTGCGCATGTGTCCTCTTTCTAGGGCGACATTTTAACTCCCCCTTCCAGATATTTAAAAATGTACCGTAATAACATTTGCGCAATGGTCATCCGTCATGCATCGTTTTGTTTTCCCAGTTTCCTGTCCTTAGGGAATCAGCAGTGGTCCTTGTTTGGCTCGTAGTGAAGGGTGAATTCAGTCAAAGCCTTGGTCTGCATTGAATGAATGGATAAATGTATGGCCGCAGAGCTCCAAAACCTTGAACATGAATGATAGTCACGGGTTATTCCAATTATTTGGTTAGGACATTTGCTCATGCAGCAGCAATGGGTCTAAACTAGACCTAATTATCCTATGGAATACACTCCTCTGTACTCAGTTCCTAGAGCTGGGAGGCAAATCTCGGAGGATTTACTTTATTCTGCGCTCTACAAAATGATCATAACATTTGCCACAGAAATCATCATCATTATGGAGCAAGAGGTCATCAATCTATAAGAAGGCTACAAGACCTCGTTGTAATCTAAGTCCACGTCTTCTCATGCGCTCGCCTCTCTCCACTCATGCATGAAACCACATAAGGTACCGGAGATAAACACAAACAATGGGCAACCCTCTTCCCATTGTTAGGGAAGAATGTAACACAAGATATCTTCGCAGACTAAATTCAATTCTTCTCTGAACCTCAGTTGCTTTGGGACTCGTTTGTATGATGACTTCTATAGTGATTCTACTGTACAGATTGATGCACATAATTGCGCTACCTTTATAAAGTGGGGTGCTGAAGATACACCGAAAGCCAACAAAATCACTGATTACGAAAACCTGTGAAGATTCCTGCACGAGATCGGAAGGTATGAAAATCAGTTCTGCAGGAGAGCAGCTTTTGGATGGCGCTTGTCTTGATTTGGTCATGATCAGGTCCTCCAGAAAGACGAGGCATGGAGAAACATTGTTAGAAGAGGATGATGTAGGTTGGCAGTGCCGTAGACTACTCTTGTGAAAATATGTGCAAACGATGGATCTCGTGCACTGGAACCACATAATGTAATTACTATAAAACATCTTACAATATAATTGAGCTCATTATTACATAAGCATGTCATATGCCATTTGGCTCATCGAGAAATTAAAATCATAGGTAAACATAGATATGAGGGATCTTTATCTTGCACTCAATGGCTTATATTTGTTCTGTATGTTCTATTTCGTACATTTAATCACCATGCTGGTCTACCTCTATAACATGGACCCAAAGAGTATTTTAATACTTGAGATACAATTCTTTCGCGGGCAAGAAAGACGAATGCAATTATAGCGACATCCACTGGTAAAACATTGGAATGAACTAAAGCGAATTCACCTTTTCTTTTATAGAAGGTGGTACTTACAAACATCATCTTTTCAGATTCAAATAACGGCAATCAGTATACTCTACTTCAATCAATACTTTAATATCCTTCTCATCAGAAGACAAGGAATTCAAGAGTGAATTTCTTCTCCTGGTGAGAGGCACAGATATTCCCCCGCCTCCATATTCTGCTCCAACTCCATTCGCTCATGCATCCATTCATTCATTCGGTGAATGTCTTGCTCAATTCTCCTGATCATGATCAACATTATGATCTCACTTGATAGCAATTTGACCAAGAGCTATCCCACTTCCCACTTCGTTGCGCTTGTTGGCCACGAGAGAGAGAGATCCATGGTTGGTTGCGAAACACAACACATCTCAAAAGAAAGGAACATGGTTGGTTAGTTGGTTGTGATGGTGATGGAGTTTGTTGCAAGTGGACCACTTTTGCTTCCTGGCTGGGCCGGGGGCGGTAAGATGATCCTTTTGCAAAAAGATCAGGCCACCTTTTCTAACCATTCTGTTCTGTCCGTTGAAAATGACTAAACTAGTAACTTTATTCGATTTTCCATTTCTCCTCCGTCGGCCTCACTTTCCAGAGATATACGGCTGCTCACAAGAACGATTTGTTCGCTTGTCTCCTTCACTCCAGTTGGATTAAAAGGATCAAGAGAGAGAGAGAGAGAGAGAGAGAGAGAGAGAGAGAAGCCCGGAACATGCTTTCTTACTCGACACTCCTAGAAAAGTTTTATAATCTTGAGGTTGACTCAACACACCTCGAGGAGCACACCGATATGGAACCAGAAGATTTTCTTCAGATCAGAGACCAGATTGACACGAAGGTCTGGTTCGTCTTGAACAATCGGAAATCTTTGAGTCAAATGGGTTGGGAAGTAGTAAAGTGCACTGAACCGGATAAGATGTGGAAAGACAGAATATAATCATCCTTTTGCCTATCTAACACTTTCTGATGGTTGAGCTGGGCTGGGCTGGCCGGCCAGGCCTAAGTGGGTTCGGTATGGGACTGCACGCACCTACGCATTACCTGGCAGGCAGACAGTCTACCAATCAGTGCTAAAAAACTAATGGAAAAAGAACCAGCATTGTACTATTTTGTAGATGGATGTACGAGTATGGCAATTCTCATATTGACCGAATAAGAGGACGAGGAACCGAGATATAATGTTAGTATATGTCTATTATTTTCCCCTTGTTTTTTTGTTGGGGCATCGAGACGGTGTTAGAGCTGGGCTGTTCAATGCAGAAGCCGGACCTACGTGTTTTGTGTTCCATCTCATTTCGCCTTCAGAGCACGAGGAAAGGGACAAAAATCGCAAGGGCAAAAACATGTCCTCGTAGGAGAAAGGACCAAGATGAGTGGAGTGGAAACGGCAAGGCAACCGAAGGTAAGATGTCGCAAAAAAGAAGAGCTACTTTGTGGATGTGGTGAGAAAGGTGAGTTCGACCACAATACCTCCTCTCTCCTCTCTCTCACATCAAGAATTAAAAATGCAGGAGAGTCAAAACACATGGAAAAAGAAAGTCTTAAAATAAAAAGGAGAAAAGAAAAAAGAAGGAGCTGAGCTGAGCTGAGCTAGGAGAAGCTGTATGAACTTTGAAGACTATGAAGGGAGAAAGTCAAAAGCTAAAAGGTGGCGTATACTTTTTGAAGCACACTCGCTTGCAGTTTTCCAGCTATATGGCACACAATCATATGTGCTAGATGCCGGATCGCTAACATAGGTCAAAGGTTCGGTTACTGATGTTTGTGTTAGTTTTTTGGCTTTTTCCCTTCGTTGGTGGGGGGGACGAGGACATCTGTTCTTTTGGAGAAAAGACCGAATGCCTTGATGGTCATAATGCCAGCCCAGGCAGCGACGATTCGGATGGTGATGTGCACAAGTCCATTGGAAGAGTTCTCAACTCACACTGTTAGGAGATTGATGATTGTCGAGGGCCCTGATGAACACCCTAAGCCGCTTCCAAGTGCTGCAGCATTAGAAGTGACGCGGCAGTAATGCTGTGATTGGGTGCCGTCTTGATTCCCTGTCTGACGAAGAAGGTGAGTTTCTGCGTACAGCCATGGTGGAGTGCACGATTGATTGATGGATTCAGAACGAAGATGGTGTGCCATTAGCGTTGCCTCAGGCTTCATTTATTTATGATTAATATGTTCATTAACACCATCTTCCAGAAAGGAACGTCACGGATACGAAATTGAAACTTTACAAAACTGTAGCGCTCAGAGCCTCAGCGGCAGAACAGAACAGAACAGAAGAACAGAGCGCAGCAGAGAACAGCAGGAGATGGGAGTGTGCGGAAAGGACGACGGGGCGGGACTAGGTCCTTCACAGTGCACAGCCGCAGACCAGAGCTCGGCTGGGGACGCTGGGTCTGGATGGAGAGGGGACTGGGAGACTGGGATCCCGTGGAACAGTGGGAATCCGTTTGATTTTTCGCCACAGGCGTCCATCAAGTGGGAATCCTGGTCTCGTCTTGATCTGATAAATGCTCGCTCACTCACCAAAAGGTGTACAATAGCAAGGGTCCAGAATTGAACTACAAACTGACCTTTTCAAACGAAAATGCAATGATTGTTGTCTGTGGCAAAAATAAATGTTAGTGGGGTGGGTTCCTAGGACCGTCTCTACTGCTGATCTTTTATGAAAGAGAGGAGAGGCTGACAAAGAAGGCCGTATAGGCCAGGTTTCTTATGGCGGTGAAAGCCTGCCATGGGATTCACAATGTTGATATGCTTCATAACTTCGCAATAACTGCAGTACTACTATTCACTCCTCCCCTCCCAGGCCCCCACTACTGCTAGAATACTTCATCTACTTCGTCCCCATGGCGCATTAGCTAGCTACGGTACCTCGCTGGCTGGCTGCTGGCTGGCTCGCTCTAGAGGAGGTAAAGTGCGCTTGCTACTCCGTGCCTCGCTCCTACCCATTTGTAAAGGGGCAGTGTAAAGGAGAGAGAGAGAGAGAGAGAGAGGGGGGGACGGGAAAAGGGAGATCGACGTTCAATTTCACGAGAGTAGATGATGTTTGGATTGGGGAAGTTTAAGCACCATCTGAAGAATCTTCGCTGACATTGGACCTGTGTCATCTCTCACAATTGCTCAATCATGTATGTCCTGATGAGCTAGGCGTATTCTCATCTCGGGTTGTGTCCACATCTCTCTGTGTATTTATGATTATTATCGCTGTTAGTGAGCTCGAGTCCTTAAGACACTTAAGACGAATCGCTATGAATAGAACTGGAGTCGTATCTTTTTCGTCTCCGGTATCGTTCTTTCGGAAGCCAGACGACGACGAGTCCAGCACCAGACATCTTGGCATGCGATGGGATGGTGTATGGATGGAAGGAAGGAAGGCAGGAAGCAAGCGAGAAGAAGTCATGTTTCAGACAAGACAGTACGAGAAGCTCGTTATACATCTATAAGAAGGAAAATTAATATTCCTGCCATCATCCCAAGAATCATAACGTTCGCCCAAAAGACTGCACGTTCATGCAAGCGGAGGTGATTGGGAATGGCGAGGCGAGGCGAGGGGAGGGGAGGGGTCTCGCCTACCACACCACCTCCACCACCTCCATCACCACCTCGTCCTCCTCATCCTCATCCTCCTCCTCCTCCTCTTCCTCTTCCTCCACCACCGCAGCTGCAACACTAACTAACTTTCTCAACAACACCCACCTCAGCAGCAGCAGGGCATCTCTCTCCGCCCTTCGCTCAAGGCAGGTACGAACAAGAACCCTCTTTTCTCTCTCTCTCTCTCTCTCTCTCTCTCTCTCTTTCTAAACTCTTTTTCTATCTCTCATCTCGCTCCTCGTCCTCTATCATTTCAAGGTAATGAGGACACCGAACACTTTCATCCATCTCGCTGCCCCTCTGAAGAATACAACTACGACTATGACTTCGCTAGTTCTACCAGAACGACGATCGCCATTTCTGCTTAGCATGCACTCCTCTCCTCTCGGCCAAGTCAGCGAGAAGAGAAGACATGAAATGCTATTCCGACCTGAACGATCTAATAGGATGTCATTATTATCATAGCCCGGACCGTAAGCAGCAGGAGCAGAATCTCGCTCGCACTCGTCACATGTATTAGGTGTTGGTTAGATTTGTACTTGACTAGTGCAGCATCAGTGGTAGTAGTAGTGGTAGTGGTAGTAGTAGTGTGGTAGTAGTGTAGTGTAGGGAGAACGAGTAGTCAACCCCTAAACAGGAAGATCAGCAAGCCCATCATTCTTTCTAATCTATTTGCTCCCGCCGAACAGAACACCTCTTGTGTCATATCATATCCTGGCGTGGTCGAAACACGAGAGGGAGACGGACATACGGATGACAGACAGACAGACAAAGATTGTACCTGACTCACCTCTCCGGCCCCTCCTTCCTTCCTTCTTCCGTCTCTCGCTCGCTCGCGCGCGCTCGTACGTCGTAAGGACACCTTACGATACGCAGTACAGTACAGCGCCACGCCAACGGGATCGATCGAGAAGGCGAATGGAAAGGAGTGGAGCGAGAGCGGCTTCTTGGAACCGAAATCACGAGGGGCGAGAGCGGACAAAAGGCCGACGAGAAAGCATTCGAAGTGCCTCGTGGAAAAATCCATTCGCGAGCGGATCGATCGAACCACATGGTCGACCACCTGCCGGCGCACAGTCCCAGAGCCCCCCTCTCTCGCTTTTGTGCTTCCTCGCTAGCCTTTCTTCACGCCATTCACATATTCCCAAAAACTTACCGAGGCCGCAGCCGCAGACAGATAAGAGCCGAGGGGGCTCCTGGTGCCACCCCCCTCCCCCCCTCCGCCCGAACACGAAGAACCAAGAGGAGGGGCAGCGAGAAAGCAGGGGCTACAAAAGCAAAGAAACGCAAAGCGGGACAGGGGCAGGGGCAGGGACAGAGCAGCGGAAAGCGGAGGCCCGAGAGGGGACAAGCGAAGCCGCGGCTGGCCAGAGCCCCCCCCTCCCCCCCTAACCCGCTGCGTTGCGTCAAGGCCACGTGGATTTGGCAGACCCTCACCGCGGCATCCCATCTCTCGTACGGTTCCACGCAGACATCCCCCTCTTTGCTTCTCGCTCCCCGCCACGTCGGCTCCGGTCACCCGAGACCGGGAACCCGGCGCGGAGGGTACATACAGGAACCCCCGGATGAGGCAAGCAAGCCTAGCCCTGGCCTGGACGGGCCGGGCCAGGCCGGGCTTGGCTTGGGGCTAGTAGGCCTGGGGGCCAGCGGCAGCCCCAGCCCCAGCCCCAGCGTGCGGAAGGGCTGCATCCGATCCATCCTACTGTAAAGGTACCGGGGATTTGTCACCGTATGTTTTATGACGAGAATCTTACTTAAGGGGGGGAGGCTAATCAGCGGCAGCGAGGACGGGCGAGCGCGTGGCGCGGGGTGTCTGCGCAGGCTGTCTGTAGTGCTCGAGGCAGACCCCACACAGGGGCTGGGGCTGGGGTTGGGGCTGCAGCCTCCGCTTGCCGTGCCCGGCCCGTGGCTGGCCGGCGCGATGGCGAGCCGGGCAAGCGAGCGGGGGAGGCAGAGACCGCAGGCGCGGCTATTTTTAGGGACGGGGAAAGGGGCTGGAGTCTCGTGGTCGTTTGGACGGCCGATTTGAAGACAAGCCCCGCTTCGGGAAAAAGCACGAACGTGGCCGATCATCACCAGTGGATGAGTTCGTATATGTGCCAGGTTCCATCATACGTGTGATCGACACCCTCTCGCGTCGGAAATATTCAATGTTTTTTCCAATTTCGGCCTCTCTTCAGATATATCGGATCATTGCAACTTTAAGTTGCTAGATAGCCCGAATCCAGCAAGTGTGATCGAGGCGAGGAGAGAGAGAGAGAGAGAGGCGGGGGGAAAGCGCGAAGGCAGGCAAAGAGAGAGAAACCGTCTCATCGCTTCGGAGCCTTGCAGATGGAGACGAGCCTACGCAAACTCCTCGCGAGCGAGAGCGCTGCAGTAGGGGGAGGTGGGTTCCAACCTGTTGCATGCTCGGCGAAGTCCTTGCGCTGTTCTTCTTTGTGATAAGGTAATAATGCAGTCGACGGAGAGAGCAGAGCAGAGATTCACCTTTTTCACATTTGTATTTTTGCTGCCCTGATCAATTGCTGCTCCCTCTCCCTCTCTCTCCCTCTCTCTCTCTCTCTCGCTCGCTCTCCCCCTATCTCGCCCGGCTCGACCCCGAGCCCCCGACCTCGAACCCGACCCCGACCCGAGAGTTTCGTAGATTGATGACCCCGTCCCCTGATTTCACTTTCTATTTTTAAGAATCAAAACCATGATGTACTTTCTCATTCCAATCAATCAAATCATCAATATATGATATTTCATCCCCAGCTCTGAGTTCCTATGGGTTGACAATGCACTCTACTCATGCCTCTACGGATCGGAAGGGTGAGGGGAGGGGACGAAGAACACATACAATCTCTACTACTACTACTACTACGACTACTGCTATTACGCCATCGGAAGAAGCGGGTATGGGGTGAGAAGAGGAGGAGAGAGCCGTGGAGGGAAGGGGGGGGGGGGGGGGGGGGGGGGGGAGGAGGCAGGCAGGCAGGCAGCAGTTCTGCAGGGGGGGCAGCCAATAGTTGGAGCATCATCATCATCATGCACCCCATTAGATGACAAGGAACTTAAAAAGACTTTTATACTTATCGAAGAAGTGCCAAATTTCACTTCTGTTCCCTTCTGTTCCTTTTGGCTGCACTTCAACTGCTCATGATCTCGAGTGCTTTTGGAATCTCCTCCTATTTCCATCACCAAAAGTAAATTAGAGTAATCTCCACTTTCCATCGGAACAGAATCAGATCCCCGAGCGAAGACAGAACCAGACATTTGGTTCCAGGACACACTATATTAAGCCCCTCCTCGGATTAGGTTAGCTCCTCACTGTGTATTAGATAGATAGATAGAGATGGAGGCCTGGATGGATGGATTCATAGACAGCTAATAGGCGAGCATGAGAGACAAGCTCGATCGGCGACGAAACGGATGAGAATGTGAGAGAGAGTGAGAGAGCGAGAGAGAGAGAGGAAGAGAGAGGGATCAAAGGGCAACGTGACGGTTGGTATAAAAGGAAAAAGGCAGGCGTGTGTACACTCAAAGCGACCGATGTTAAGGCGACTCGGATGTATGTATGCACAGCACTGCACTGCACTGCTTGGCCTCGCTCGCTCGCTCGCTTGCTCCCATCGGGTCCGGTTCGAGCCGCACTAGATTCCAAGCTCATAATTGAACCTCGTCCTCGCTCCTTCAAAGTGCCAATGCTCGCTCGCTTTCACTGTGCATGTCTTTCTATCTTTACGTCACCGATTCCATGTCGTCCAGTTTAGCTTCGGATCTAATCCGAAAGTTTAGTTGTAGGTTGACTCTGTCCGGCCTCGCCTTCTTCGTCCCGTGCCCTCGCTGCGCAACGCAATGCGGTTCGGTTTTAACTTCTAGTCTCCTGCGCATTATTATGTCGTAACAGTTCGAAGCTTACATAATTTTTCTCGTTTAGTGTTCTTCTTTATGATTCCGTTGGTCGCCTCACGCCTTCATCGAACCTTTCGCACTTAATCCGCGTCCAAATTTGGAGTCGGGGCACATTTAATCCCAATAATCGCTGCTCGCTCGGCCCCTGCCTCAACAGACCGGATCCATCTCGAATCAATACGTCCATCTCCTTTATTATATCGCAAGGTCTTGTTATCTGG
This sequence comes from Marchantia polymorpha subsp. ruderalis, assembly GCA_037833965.1. NCBI lineage: Eukaryota > Viridiplantae > Streptophyta > Marchantiopsida > Marchantiales > Marchantiaceae > Marchantia > Marchantia polymorpha. The sequence continues at coordinate 25,266,837 of AP031351.1, read as the reverse complement.
GCTTTACTCTGTCCAAATGCCAAGTCCAAATTTGGTGCGTTCGGATTTATGCTCGCGGCTCCATGTCGTAACGGATCCACACTCGTACCGAAATCGGACCGCCTCGTTCGCGTTCGGACCCTTTCTTTGCGATGGAGAGGGCCCCTTCCTTGTCCTCACAGCGTCAGACCGATTCACTGTTTCGAGCTCCGCCTGTTTCTGCCATAGCTCTCGCCATGCCCCGAGATTTAACATATACAATTACGTCAATATGCGGCTAGCTTCCAAGCTTTGAGGCGTGTACCAGACTATACGCTCCTCCATGAAATTAATTCTGACATCTCGTCGAAACTTAACTTATGCTTGTTTGGTTAACTAACAACAATCCTGACAATATCTAGTTATGGGCTACTTACCGAGCTCGCATCGACTTCGTATGTCATGGCATTGGCATGCCAGTGTTTGTTATTCCCTTTTGGGTGCGAGAGAGATAGAGAGAGAGACGGGCCCCCTTGACGTCTGTCTACAAGTCAATACTGTACTCCTGTAATCCTGTTACCGGTATACTTGATGTAATGTACCGGTACCCGATGCATCGCTGCTTCATAAGCGCTTCATCATTACCGACGCAACTTTGTCCAGCCCCGCAGAGCCCAGGGTTCTGCACAAATTACGGTCACCTGCTGCTGCTGCTGCTGTGAATCCCACGGGTCCTGATTTTGGCTCCGTTCCTGACCTTGTTTCCGTTTCTTCTCCTTCACTTTACACCCGGACTCGATGTTTTTTTACTTCTCGGCTCGTTCTGAAACATATGTGCTGGATTAATTCCAACACATGTGATTGAAGGCTGCCCTATGCTAGATTTGAGATCTCTGACGAGTCATTCTTCCCGTATTCGTCCCCAATCATGCTACGAAACACGAGTGCGCAAGGAGGTTGTGTCCTCGGATCTGCCAAGGCACACGTCGTACTTCACCATAAGCCTGATAAGAGTTTTGGGGCGAGCGATGGGAATCCCTTGGTGCAAACTGGATCGAACAAACTTCAGAGTCGCTCACTCGTTCTGAGCGTGATACAAGACAGGTGTGTAATATATATGTGCACTTCGCATTCACTTACAGCGTTAGATAATGCTGCCATCAGGAACGGACGTCCTGTTACTGCGTTTGAATATTTTTTAGCAAAGTTCACACGTGACAATATACTACAAGCACCGAGTCATCAATGGCTCGACAGATATTTTGCGCTGTTTTGAATCCATGTGCACATGATGTCGACTCTAAACATCGACAGCGCTGTCGACGACACTGCGGGAACTGGCCGACCTTTACTGCTACGACCAGTCGACAATAACTCCTTCCTACAGAGCCTTTCATCTGAAGTCTGATCGCCCGGCAAATGAAAGATTCTCGACACCTTCCGTGCACTTCTTTCCAGTGTGAAGTGGTGGTGCTGCTGCAAGGTGTTGATTCTGACCATGCCGAAATTGAGGAAGCTTTGGCCTACATCAAACCAGAACGACGAAGAACTTTTCTCTTTCGATAACCATAATCTAACATCTCCCCCAAGCGGCACCGTGCACCGAAGAAGGGGAACAAAAATCTTTGGAACGGTGGGATAATTTTGCATTGAATCGACGATGCTTCTATGCACGAACCCCAACGCCCACTAACCCACAAATGTAAGGAGAAGCAAGGGAACAGGCTTGGATATTTATAATTGATACTATGATTACATTTGCTACTGGGATGGCAATCTGAATCCATGCGAGCCTGATATGTCTATGGTGGACGGCTTCTGCTCTCTCTATCACTGCCTCCAGGTCTCTCCAAGTAAAGCGACTTCAAGAGGCCGATACCTGTGACAGCCACAGTACTGTGTCATGCTCGTTAAGAAATAAATATATCAACGATTTTCAATGATTTTACTATGTGAGGGAAGCACCGAGGCTGTGGATGGCCATCGGCACCGCGTCATGCTCGTTAGGACAGCCTACACCAACTTCAATTGACTTTACTGTATCAACGACCCAGTACCAAAAAATTGCTGTACATCTTCTACTAATCTGCGAGGGAGAAAGTCTCAAGACGACGGCCTGCGATCAATGATCGATGGGCTCATGCACAGACACTTGCGTCAAGCGACGGGGGCCCAACCTGCCTCTGCTAGTGGCCCCTTCTACTGGATCTCTATCCTCCAGTTCCTGCAACCACTCGCCACCACAACGGCGTAAGCTCCACGGTTTAGTTCGCACCAACTAGAGCAATGTAGGCCTTTGTGATAGTTGATCGTCTCACATCTTCGGAAGGACGACCTCTTAGCGTGACTATCTACAAACACAACCTTCTGAAGCCCCGTCTACAATAACCGCAGAACGTTTTCGAGACCGACCATCTTGCACTCGTACTAAGCCTCACGACAGACAGACAGCTCGGCCATTGTGACCTGCATATGAACGTAATTCCAAAGTCTCTATCCAGAGGTTCATCAGTACTTACATCAGATATAAGGTCTTTTCGTGTAATTACACCGACTACGCTGGATGGCCGAGGAACGACACATACATGTCGCAGTCCCAGCTGTCGGAAGAGATTGTACACCTGCAAAATGTCAAAGGAGCATTCAGGGCTTTGACTCGCAAAACAAAAATCTCTTCCCCACAATGCTCCATGCAATCCTCTTGTCGTTCAGCAGATAAAGCACCCACAAATAAGACATGAGACGCAGAAGCTTCACGTTTCTTATATACAAGACGGATTAATTATACGCTACTCGCTATTCTTCACGGATGGTGCCAAGCCTAAAGTGGGTAATAAGGAAGATACTTCATCAGATTCATTACCTTGGACAGTGACATATCTTCAGACACCATGTACGGAGTAGGGTTGACGAACGGCTCTAGATCCACGTACATTCCCATTTCTTCAGTAGTAAGGTTTATGTCATGAACAGATATGCCTTTGCTTGATACAGGTTTCGCGAATTCTCGCACGTCGTATCTGCAACCAAACGCCAACATGTTGTTTCAGACTTACGAAAGGGACAACCATGGTGCAGGGAAAGCGGAAATCGGCAACTTTCGAGTTAAGACAGTTTAGTAAACAATTGGATTCTTCTGTCCTCGCATGACGACGTTCTACCTGTATGCATGTGGACCACCCGCGAGTGCACTGTGCTGAAAGTCTGCTTTGTGTTGCAGGAGTACCAACAGATGACTGTCCTTCACAAAATCAACGGACAAAACATGATCAACACTCGCTCAACGTTTGATAGCAAGGACATATAAGCAAGGCTTTCATCCAACGGGCAAGATTATTAGCTTGCCCAGTTCACATAGATTGAAATTGCAACTGCAGCGACAGACGTACCTTCTGAGAATGAGACCAATCACAACACTTTCACCACTCTGAAGATGATCGATAACCTGATGAACAACACTACGTACTTAGTCTCCAACATGACAAAAACAAGGAATATCGGAACGTCAAACACGTCAACGTTTTGATAACTAATAACCATAACACCGATTACAAAACGCAAGTAGAGATTCTAGGATTTACAAATGTTTTGCAACCAGTGCCTGAGAAACCTTACAGGGAAGCCATTATGATTGTTGCTGCGTAGAGTCGAAACGATCTCACCAACTTGAGCTATCCTTGGAAATTGTACAACCTGTCCCGTACCAGTATAAATATGCAATGTTGACGGTCAACACCGTCAAAAAATGTATCCAATATTCGTTTGCCCATTGACGGACTACAAAAAGCATTAAAATAAGATAACTATAGTACATCACGTTGCTTCCTGTTCAACACTTACCTTATTAGAACTTGACGCATCTCTAGCAGTTCTGTTTCGCATGTAGCGCTTAGGTCTTGATTCGAGAATTGGAATCTGTCTTAAGATGGCATGAGACTCATAGAACCCGGAATTGAATGCATCCCCCACAGCCTGCAAAGTAAGTCAACCATTTAATATTATCATCAGGCTCGACAATACTGTTGACTTCGTATTGAATGAGACAAGCACTTTCCACTAATCCTTGTGCCCATCTCAACGATATGACACACATGGATGTCAATGCACACAAATTACTTGCTGGTACGTTCCGATATACTACGAACAAAAATCAGGTATAAATTCAACATAATTTGTGACTCCAATCACTTCACATGGGAAATAATTGTACCTTCGAAGTAAGGAGAACAAGCATGATCAGAGGCAGAAGTTTGAGATTGTTCGTTATCTCAACCATGATAACGCAGAGAGAAACGGTCATGCGCATGGAACCTCCCAAGAATGAAGCGGCACCTAACAGAGCATAACTGCGAAAGCAGGGAACGAAGTATTACATTGTTGCATATTGTATGTACACTAAGCGATCAGTTCTACAGATTGACATTACAGCACATCAATCTGAAATTGAAACTTCAAGCTGATGGTATAAACAAGATTCTATCCTGGACAATTTGTGGAGGATCAGTTTGAGATAAGCATATCACGCAAGTCAAAGGGCGAACATCCTCGCGCAATGGTTTAATACTTACGTGCCCTCGTCAATGTTGTCTTTCTGGGACAGGTTGACTATGAGCATGCCAACAAGGCGACCATAGGTAGCTCCGATCATTATACCGGGTACAAACTGGCCCGCGGGTACAGCTGTACCATATGTGATCACTGCCAGTGAGTAGAACATTGACTGCAGTTTCCAGCAAACGAAGTAAGGCAAAATCTTGCATCAATCTAGAGGGTATTATTCTGGCAAAAGAGTTTGGAAAGATGGTGGCAAGATGCTTTCTTTAGATTCTATAGCTCGCAGGTTCTTACAAGGAACATGATTAAACTTGTAGCACTGTATTCGTGCTGAGTTCGGGTGCTGAAAAGATTTCTTATTGCATCATCCTGTTCACAAAAAGCAAGGACGAGGGCTGATGATCAGTAACAGAGATGATGTGACTACTTGGAAGATGAAAGTTAAGAACTTGACGGTTATGTCGAAATCTAATACGCCTTTTTCTCATTCTGACTGATAACGTAGTACGGGTACCTGGTCCGTTTCTCGTAATACCTCTTAAGTCACCTCACGATAGAAGGAAGAAAAGGGGTTTACATTATGAGCTTTGATACCCAGTCTAGTTTGGGCAACTATCTCCAAAAAATGGGTCAAACTATTAGAATCGGCGGGCTCTAATAGTTTGACCCATTTTTTGAAAATTGAAAATTGAAAATTCTCCTTCGATTGATACAGTCGAAAAAGTTATGTTAAGGTATCGAATAAAACCAGATCTGGCCACTTTAAGACGAGTCGACACAGGACATAAAGCGTTCAGTGACTAAACGGTGCCCTGAGACTACACAAATGCCTTTCTGTATTCAAGGCCTTCAACGCTACATGCATCTGACAGAGTGAATTGAGAGGTAGAGAGACGAGGCGTGCAAACATTACCTGTGTGTTGAAAAATATTGTAGCAAGATCATTGTACTCGTTGTCCGCGGAGCAGTGGAACTACAACCGACAGTCAAGACATGTAAGACTTCGGTCAAATGTAGGCTACCCAGCTTCAAAAAGGACAACGTACATTGTCGGCAAGGCCATAAAATGAAAGGGTCCAGTACGTCGAAAGAATTACAAAGAAGAATTAATCGGTCGGTAGCAGCAGATAAGACTCAGGAAGCAGCAGGTGGTCCACCTGATACATACATTTACATGATTCCCGTAGTGTTTCGATGGTCGAGGACATACGATGTCAGGATACTTCTCAGGATCAGGACAAGGTGTACACTTGGTTAACAATGGCAGACCAAAAGACAGCACCGAAGTCAACAGAGAAACCAACACAGCTTCCACGATCTGCAGGGTAGAAATTCAAAAACCAATTACTTATTGTTCACGGACTGCTCACGACTTGTCACACATGAGGCATTAATAACAGACAATTCTCCTTATAAATGGTAAATGGTAATAGATCAAGCCCGAGGGACCCAGAGGGTCAAAAAGCTGAAAAACACAAAGAAGAAAGAAGAAAAAGACGAATCTCACCAAAATCATGCCCTCTCATATTAACGGACACACGATATGGGGAAATAAAGAAACTGAGAGCGCAACGAACGCACCTTTGTTTTAGCACCTCTCTTATGAAGTACATTCCTCCGCCATTTTGATAGAATGAGAGTCAGCTGGTTGAACAAAGCACCTGCGAAGAATGAAAGCAACTTGTTCCACATTAAAGACATCTTTCAAATTGGACAAAAACATTTTGAGTATGTTTCAAAACTGTCCAGTTACGGAGTCCGCCCACATTGGCGTTCATAACATCAAGAAGCGACATTTTTACACGTGCGCTAATGCGCATATACATGTCAAAGCACACAGTTAGCATAGCCTTCTCTCTGGAGTTCAAGTTGTGCTTCATGTGTTTTCAATATTACTTCCTTCGATAAAAGAACCTCAAGGATTGCTTTGTTTTGACCGAATGAAATTTTCATCCAGATTTAGAATCATCACACAAAATCGATATGTGGAAAATAATTGTGACGTCTACATGGTTTTCTTCTCTTTCTGTGCAGTAACTTTCTAATCTGAAATCTAAACAAATCTCAATATACTGAAGCGTACCCGAAGTTCCTATTAATCCGCATAAGAGACATAGAGACATAATGAGCCTTCCCTCCACTTACCAAGTAAACCTCCGACGACACCAAGCATAGCCATTGGTACTAGCTCGTAAAAGGAGTAATCTTCCTGGCCCCTGCAAGAAACCGAATTGACGAAGGAAATAGGTTGATAAATGTATCAATAAAACTCTTTGGATCAGGCTTACAATACGGCCAAGAAAGCTTTAAACGGAGAAACGAAGTCGTGGCTTTACCCTGAGATGTCCCAGATGATGAATCCACCTGAACCAAAGTGACCACAATTTCCATGTGTACACCAACCCATGGCAGAACGTACCACAACTGCCACAACAGCAGAAGTAAAAAATACTCGCCACAAAAGCTGACTTCTCCACCTACGCAAATGCCATGCTCAAAGGTAAGACCAAAAAGAAAAAAAATGTTATGTAGAACGAACGTCCTACATCTCCGGTCTCAACTAAATTAATTTTCGTATTTGACACAATTCCTTTGGTTATGTTTGTTTTATATTACTTTCTATTTTGGAAATCCATTGGCTTGTAAGCAACTTATAAAATGAGATGGTTCTAGTTTCGCCTAGACAGCTACTTGTTTCGTCACAACAACAGGTTCCACGACTGCGTTAACATATATCACAACTACGTGGAGTATTTTACTTTTTTTTTAAAAGCGTAAGTAACCGCAGGGCTTGACACGCAAGGAGCCCTCCCGTGGTACACAACAAGAAGGACGCGTGTGGCTTACAGAAACATTATAGCAAGGTTCCATAAATCAGAACTTTTTAGTTTCAAGATACAAGCTGGTAAAATGGTATCAGCTATGACGATAGTTGGCCACGGACTGCCTACCAGGAAGTTACTTCTTCCAGCGCAAATAAGACTCCACCGACAGGGGCCCTGAAAGCGGCCGATACACCAGCTGCACATCCACATGTGACCTACGACCGAGTGGAAAAATACGTCAGAAACCAGCTGTCATCTTCCAATTTTCCGTATACCTCCTAGTTTATTTAACGTGTTCATCATTTCGACATCGGATTCCAGGTATGGACCGAATGAATTCTGATCACACGATTAGATGCGAAATATGTCAGCTACTTCGATGCATTCATAGACGATGACAAATTAATCATATCAAAAAGTAAATAAACATATCTTACAAGATCACGACGATCCCGATCATTTTTGAAGACTGAAAGCCAACTCCAGTTTACATAATACTTGGTAGTGCCACCCTGAAGTCAAGCAGAAGATGGTGAAAAGTGATTACACAATAGGCCCTTCCTCAGGTGGCAAAGTTGGCAATTTCTGCTTCATTCAGGTTCCCCAATATCTAGGTTCACAACCTCCTGCTGTCAAGTATCAATTTTGATTGAGCACAAAACCCAACCTGCACCAGAGGGATCCATTTGCAGCAATCAAAACCAACCGGTGCTTACTTTTCATATGTCCATGTGGTCATTCGCTAAGTACGCACATTTCAGTGGAAGATCCAAATGATCCTCACAAAAGTCAGGTGTTCTCTTCAACTGGGCGATCATGCACAGGCAGTATATTTGAACTTTCCGCTCAACGAGATTTATTTTTTGATTTTCTACGTTGATTGCTCTTGTTTCTTTGACATGCTCAAAATTGTACTTCAGTACAGAGCTTGGTTAAGGTAAAACCTTTGCCATCTTGCAAACAAGCAATAAAGGGCAACGAAAGAAAGTTCTCCCATGTCATATGACGGCGCTAAGCGCCAACATACTGATCACTCTAGATCTAGGATCTTGCCGCATCTTCTACGATCGTCTTTATCATTAGGTGTTCCATGAATGGAAAGTGCAAGACTATGTTGTCAGGCGCAATGTATGCAATGCTAACTACGTCATTACTGTTAAATAAGAGTAATTTTCAACACGACAACCTCAATAATAACTATATAACCACAAGGTTACAATAACGGAAGAATATCCAACGGAACGATGCTGAACACAAAGTGGATGTTATAAAACAGACATTACACGAAGATAACTCATAACGTCCCACACCCACTTGGGGTAACAGAGCGAACTATAAGTGGTAATTAAATGCTTAATAAATTGTGACTTTATAAATGGTCGCCAAAGCCCGCGAAATCAATGCACACGATCAACCAACAGTAATAGCTAGCGACCACAACGCAGTGCATGCACAACTCCGATAATGACGTAAAGAAGACCCCAAGAAACCCGTAAAAAGCAACAATTTGTGGACTTACATACAGAAACAGTTCAGACCCTCAATGCACGAATGACTTTGCACTGCATACTTCATCCTTGCTGTAACTGTCCCGTAACAGTTACAGCCAGGATAAACTGCTCTACACGAACACGACGATTTCATCAGGGCCTACCATGATGTCAAAGTAGCTGGGACAAAAGCCAGTACAGCACCTTGATGGCGAGTTTATACATTATTCCATTACTCCATTGAAGACACAATCAACAACCTCTTGGATATTTTAGAAAGGTAACATTGGTGATTCATGTATTAAGGATGTAGAATTGGAATTGGAAAGAATTGGACAATGCGAAATATTGCTCAACACATTCAGCAGATAACAGCTTAGGTGCAGCAACCTAAACAACGTAAGTGGGACGAACCTGGCCGAGTATTGAAGCAATGCAAGCACCAGTATGCACAAGAGGCCCTTCTTTTCCAAGAGCTAGACCACCTCCAACCGATCCAATGCTGCCTAGAATCTGGCACATCATTTGATATTCTCGTTCAGATATAAAGATTTTAGAAATGATGTGACAATCAGGCAACGACTATGTAACAACAGATGTATTATCTCAGTGCACCCAAAAAGTGTATGTAAAAGGTCACATGACATCTGACAAACACTTGAAAGTGAAAGGTTTAATTCCGACCGAGTCACGCCATTACATACCTTTCCAACTAGGGTTCGAAAAAGAAGAATACCGGGAGTATCGATACCTGCCCACAGGGTATAACAGGTACATTCATAAGAAGAAGAACATATTGGATAATATTGTACACACGCGGCCATATAATGAAAATATATTGCTTACGACACATAAGTATTCACCTAAAGGAGCTCTAGATATTGCAATGTAGCAGGCGAATTTGCAGTTCCAGCGACAACAATTGTGTCTTCTTCTGGACAGAGAGTATGCTTATATTTCAACTATATTCAAGATGAAATATCTAAACTCAAATACATCGTTTCTTCGACGGAAAGGATCTACTAATGTGGTGGGAATAATAAGAAAAAATACATGCCGATCAGTTTTCGCAAACTCTCGTGAAGTTCACGTGACCCAGTCGCGGTTTTACATTACAGTTTTTGCTAATCTGGGACTATGTAGAGACAATAAGATTTCACCTTACATATACATAAGAACAAAAACTTTACCATTTAAGTAGCCCTTGATTTCTGGAATGCCGGAACCGGCTGCTGCTGGGGCAAACTGAGTAACAATGTAGACTGAGGAGAAGACCAGGGCCGCATTGAAAAGTGCATAAATGAGAAATGCTAAAAAGTATGAGTGCTTCATAATTATAAAGGTGGCTTCAAATTTCCATCCTGCAAAATTTTCTACAGCAATATTGATGAAGAAAGCAGAGAACCCTGTGCCTGCAAGGAAGAGAAATTTCAGAGTTAAAGACCTCTAAGAACCAGAGATATAACAAATTATCTGATGGGGCTCTTCGTATACATCGCAGATTTTCGTCCTCATACGAAAATAGCAAATGAAAAGACATCCAGTACACGGTACATCCAGTAAAAGATGGATAGACTTGACCGGTTCCTACGACTGAACAAACTATCCGAGTGATCAGAGAGACAAGGTGAACATTGACAAAGGATTTTTGTTGTTTCTTAACACAGCCAAACAGCTCAAACATGGATGTTGTGCTCGCTCTTCGGTGACACACTGACAACCTGATACTCAAAACTGCCTTTTGGTAAGGAGGAATTTATGTAGATCTGTTGTTGATGTTGGTAAACAGCTCATTTTCAAAAGGACGTCAAGGAGGTGATTTGTACCAATAACGAAGTGTTCTTGCAAAAGGATCGGATTTTGACGCTGATCTCTATCAAGTAATGTATGCCATTTTTTGGAGAGGAGCTAAAAGAAATGTTTCCAGATTTCGGTTCAAAATTTTAAACATGGCAGTCACTCAAGGTAAGGGTTACAGTATGCTTAGGTAAAATACATCATGGCACAAGATAGCAGTTGCAAAGGCATTCTCTGATCAGTTTCTGATCGGGAATTTACTGGAAAATGAAATTTACGGTCTACAGCGCGACGATGTGTAGAGAGTGAGAATGTTTAACAGCTCCTTTTCAAAAATTGTAAGTATGAGTGATAAGTCTGTGCACTTACCGACCCCAATTAGTAGTGCATATATCCATTTCAAAGTAATGTATGATTGGTAATGCCACCTGCCCCTCTTTGCCTGCATGCGTAGCAATGTAAAACATTCCGTCAGAGGCTCCTTCGAAACTCCAGAGAGAATGCAACTGTGGAGAAGGATGGCCATCTTGTGACATTTCTCCCCGAGCTGGAATGAGCTCGAATACAGCGGCATGCCCTCAGCATATAGCTGCCCAAATCAGGAATAGCTAAGGGCCGCAGCATGAACTGGCACACAGATTTAAAAGAACGAATTTCGTTCATTCCTCGGCTGGTCGTTAATCTACACGCACATGTCATACCTGATCCTCCCGGTACGCAGCACTCTCCACAACTTCATAGTCTAAGCTTTCAGGGCCCGAAGCGCTCTCCGACTCGCCCCGGTCGGAATCCCCATCCTGCGCATGATTTTCCCACTGGGAGGGAGGCGATCCAGGAACGGCAGAGTCGTTATTCACCAAGCGCGACCACATAGGTTGCGCTCCGTTACGTACACCCTGCAGTCCTCGCGATACTCTCGACAGCGCCGAGCCAATGAAAAAATTGCCCCCACCCCGCGCCCCTCCTCCACCTCCACCTCCACCTCCTGCTCCTCCTACCATTCCCGGGAACAGATTTACTCCTGCTGCCCCCGACACCTCCCCTTCCTCCATGACATAAATCAGGCTCTACATTTATCAATCCCTCCTCCGATCAAATCTACCCTAAGGCCCTCTCTCTCTCGCCCTCCCTCTCTTCGTCCCTTCCTCGGTCTTCTTCTTCTTCTTCTTCCACCAAGTCCTCGGATCGACAACCTCGGCCCTCCTTTCCTCTCGAGCTCGAAGGAGAACCTGTCGACGAAAAGGCGAGCGAGAGCGGAGCGCTCCTCTTGTCCTCTTGTCCTCGCTCCCTCCCCTCTTTCCTTCCCTCCTCCTCCTCCTCGCCTGTCCCTCACCTCGCTGCAAAAAGCACACCACGCAGACGAAGAAACGACACGCTCCGCTCGCTGGCTCGCCTTGTGCTCTGCACTGCACTCGCTCGCTCACTGCACGATCGATTCCATTCCATTCCCTCCCTTTCCTTCCGTCGCAACCTTCACTCATTCGCGACCCATGCACAGTCAGAGCGCCTCACGTCAGCCTGCCACTTTGTACCAGCGGCCGCAGATTCTCCTTCCCCGCACAGCGCACCGTCGTCCGCCAATGATTCACTCACTGACTTCAGCACGTACTCTCTCTCTCTCTCTTCCTCGTAGTACCTCCTCGATCTCCACTGGTCCTCCCACCCCGTCGCCAAATCTGGACGATGGCGCCTCCCCTTTTGTTTCTCCATGCGCGCATTTCTCCTTCTCCTTCTTCTTCCTCTCCTCGTCCTCCTTTTCCCGCACGCACGAGCGTCAATTATGACATCACCGACAATATATAAATTTGGCCATTTTCTCTTCTGCTCATTGGCCTGAAATGTAGCACTTCTCGGTCCGTTTTAGCCTTTTTTTTTACCGCGGCGATATGTGTTTAGTTGACCTTGTTACAGAGTAGTGGGCTTCTGTAGTGGGCTCGTTTACCTTTTTGGCCCGAAGATGCGACGTCAACTATTTGCCTTGGCCTGTTCTATTCTGTTCTATGTAACTGTGGTAACATTTGTCATGCCAAATGAGTCACATGTACAACTCCTTGAAAGTGGGAGATAGTTTATTGATTAGGATCTAGTAACTTATGATGGCATGTGAATGTACTCACAATCAACTGGTACTTGCTTCAAATGATCAGGTCACTATTGTAGAAAAGTTTTTGTCATCTTATGCATACCATAATTTTCCATAGATTGATTATCATTATATTTTTTCTTAAAGTTGAGTATATTGACAAATACCAATGTTTGTCAAGTATGACAATTTATCATTTTGACCTTGGAGTTATATGGATAAGCAAACTCAAACTTGGAATGGGTAGCAATTAAAAAAGCTCAAAAAAACTTTTTTGATGCAATAATTTTTAATCTTTTAAATTTTAATAAAAAATATTTTGTTATTCAACTTATATGTCTAATAAATTTCTTGATTCTTATGTTTTATTTGATTAAACTCTTTTCCTAGAAAAAATTTCTCATTGTGAGATTATTGGAATCTATCTTTATTATTATTATATATGTCATATCCAACTAGATGAATTCATGTAGAAAAATGAAATCAATATAAATATATGCAAAATATAAAGTCGACATTAGAGATACAAAATTCATCTTTTTGAAAACTCATCATAAGTTGTACGAAATAACCTCAAATCTCTATGTGTTGGAGAAAGATTACAATAATATTATTCCAAATAATAATATTGTAAATATATAATAAATCCAAAGTAAAGTTGACAGATATGTCAACTTTACTTCGGTCAATTATATTCAATCTAATAGATAGAGTTGGTCTATCAAACCTAGCTACATGTGAGATAAAAACTAAAAATCATATAGATTTGAGCAATCAAAAATTATTCATCAGGTAATAAAAAATGTTTGATCAATAATAGACATGTTGGTAATTTAACCACTTGCTATCTAGTCCATTGTCATAGAAAGCTCTTGCCGACGATAAATATATAGGAAACAAGCAATGATACAATATTACTAAACAAGATGTGACACAATATAACATTCATATTGTATGTTTAGCCCCATACCCAAAAAATATGAGTTTCTTTCACAGTATTGCAAACAAAAATACTACATTGTGTGGAGACATAATTTTTTTCTACGCATTTATCATCTATTTGTGTAACTATCTTTAGTTAGTTAGAATTAAAATCAAAATTACTATAATTGTTGATATAGATACTTTACCGTGCACTAGTCATAGTTGTCACGTCGGCGATCCGCGCGCTTGATAGGTAGGGAGTAAATGTGTTAGTTAACAGTGCCACGTCAACGATCTGTGTGCTTGTTAGGGCCAAACTACACGACCGGCAACGGCAATGAACCCTCGTCTGTCATTGGTAGGTCGGCTGCTCCCCTTACCACATGGGAGGGAGCGGCAATTTGAAAAATCCCATGTGGCAAAAAAATCGATCACTCCGGAGTACCACACACTTCCGCTGGAAATCCGGTTTTTATTGAAACTCCTACTCCACGTGTAGATTCGCGCCTTTTTCAAGTTTCTTCGAGGAGTACGTTAGTTTCCCACTCTATTGAAAATTTCTCGACATTTTCTCGACACGATGGATTCACAAGGAACTCCGATGTATGACTTCACGAATAATGCATCCGGTTCCAACTCTCCCGCTATGGGTCAAAATTCAATGCGCATGGTAGTACTACCATTCCAACTTCGCCGTTTTTTGGAAATTTTTCACATCCAGGTTTTATTTTTCCACAGTCCTTCGTGCATTCACTCTCGGGAATGCACTTTCCATCTGCAAGTCACGTTGCTTCGAGACTCCTCGTTTGATTCAATAGTGGTTTTGAGAAAGTTAAATTTAGTGAAGGTGATACTATACAGACAAAAACTAGTAAGAAACGAAGAATTGGCCGTTAAATAATCCTATATAAATTTGCAATGCTCTGCATGGAGTTACATGTGGCCAATCTTGAGATTGAGACCGCCACCTTCACTTGAACCGGTATAGTTGAGCGCATGTTGGTATCTTGTCTTTGCAATGAAGGCACAAGAGTGAAACACAAGAACTCAAAAGTGAAAACAATCATCCGCATGCGACTCTTGAACTCCCTCGCATTGAATGATCCGAGTAAGTTTCGATCAAAAAACTCGGGTTCTCCAAGCCCTCTATCATGGATCCGTAAACCTTGAGATCTTGTGACTCTTTCTAGCATGAATCTTTGCATCATAATCTATATGCAATAGGTTTGTTGCCAATTCCACATCAAAATGATATTTTGATCTCTATCAAGACATTCCATCGTGCAAAACAGTGTAAGTTGCAATAAAAGAAGAAAAATGAAACTTTGGACGTTATTGTCCATTGTGGAAATCTATGGAAAGAAAGTGAAGATTGAATGCAGGATGGATGTAGATTTAGGATGCAAGAATTTACTCTAGAAGTGAAAGAAAACGAGCACTGAAGTTTAGGGATTCGGAGTGAGAGGAAATAAAGGAAAAATTTTGAAGTGATAGTATTCTCTTCTTCTCGATATGTGTCCTTTAGACTTCTCTTTTCATTCGTCCCACTTCCGACCGTGTGATAACCGTTGGTGAATAATGTTCAGGTGGACGAGGGAGGCCTACAAAGATTCCTTCATTCACTAGCCAGGAGCTAATTGCCGGCTGCCGGTCGTGTGATATGGCTCTCAGATAAGAATTGAATGTGTTGGTTGGGAGTGTCTTGTCAACAATACGTGTGTTTGTTAGGATTACCCGCCAAATTGAATGATATGAAGGGTAATCCACTAGAAGTGGAATGGATGGTGATAATCAAATTTTATCTCATTGTAATTTTGGCTGAGAGCTATATAAGGGAGAATTTAACCATTGTTGGTATCTCTCATCTTTAAAGTTTATGTGTCCATCTTCTAGTGAGCTTCTCTCTAAACCTCTAGTCTTTTCTGCCCTTCCGACTTGTAATGCTTTCATGATGTCTTACTTTGTGGCATGTGTCATCTTGCTCTCTCAATCTGCTTGAATCTTCACCTCTACAACATGATGCAAACAATACATGTGTGTGAGATCATCTGCAAGTTGCTTCTTGCCCTCCACGTACACAATCTTCATGTTGAAGCGTTGACGCCATTCTGCCTATAAAATTTGTCGTTTAGACGGGTTCTTTTGAGTTTTTAATAAATCAAGGGTTTATGATTGGTCTTCAACACAAATTTTTTATCACCCAAATAATGCTTCCAGTGTTTGATTGCAAACACAATGGCTAACTCCTTTTGTTCTGTCGTGTGATAATTTTGTTTCGTCGCCACCAACTTTCAAGAATAGAAAGCATATGGATATTATCAATCCTATCATTCTTGTTAAAGTATGTCATCTATCGTTGTAACAGATGCGTTAGTAGCCAACTTGTTAGAACGGTTAGGATTATACCACTTGAGGATAGATGCGTGTAACAAAACATTTTTTAATGCTTGAAAAACTATTTTTGAGCTCTTTTTCATCTTCATTTTTGATATTTCCCTAACATGGAAGTCAATGCTTGAGTTAGACGAGCAAAACCTTTCACAAATCTACAATAGAATCCAATGAGTCATAGAAAACTTTTCAACTGAGTTTGATTCTCATGTGTTGTACATTTTTGAATGTCATCTATCTTCTCACTCATCATTTGGATTCTTGCGGCTGTAACTCTATGATCCAAGTAATCTACTTTTGATTTGCTCCATCCATGGCATTCCAATGATGCCATCATATCAAGCTAAACAAATTACTTTTTATTCAATGCTCTCCTTGTATTTACCTATGGATAATTCTACACTCCGTGAAAGTGATTCTATCATTTCATTTTGTCCGTTTGGCAATTCATCTTTCTCACTCATGTACTTCTTCAACATCAAATCTAACTTCATAGCAACACTCCTGGATAAAAAATTCTTTGTTGCTCCAAGATCAATTAGAACTTTCATCTTGTGTACTTCCATCAAACCATCAGTGACAATGAGTTGAGATTGCTTCTTACTCTTTCCATAAGTTTCCAACCATTGGCTTCTTCCAACATCGTCTTTTCTTCGCTTTGTAGAACCAGTAAGGCCACGAAGCAAGTTTCCAAGTGATCTTTGTTTCTAAAAACTTTTTCCTCAATCTCTTCATACTCTATTCCCTCCATGTTGTTGAACAATCGTCGTTGTATGGGCCGTACTCCTTGTGGTGTCGATCAAATTCTGCAAAACTTGGCAATGTGACTCATTCGTCCACATACATAGCATTGACGATTGTCACAAACTCATGCTACTCTCAGAATCATTCTGTTATTTGCATAAACTTTTTGCAAATTTAGAACTCTTGTTCGCTCAATCTTACCTCCAAATCTTGGCGGTGGTACTCTTGTTGGTGCAAAATCTTCTCCACGTCGAAGGTTTCCTAACTCCATTGGTGTTGGACTAGATAGATCTTGAAAATTGTTTATTGATACATTGTGTGTGACACCAAAATCACCAAAAATTAGTTGAGCAATTTGTTGGCGTTCTACAAACAACGTATATGGATTCCGCAAGATTCACAGTTACACACAATGATTTTCTCAGAAAATCATGATACAACCATTGCATGTCATGTGGGAGTGTAGAAGACCTTGGAAAGCATCCAACAAGTTTACTTTCAACCCAAACTACAAGAGTACATGAAGGCTTATGTTTGAAGTTGTGTTATTTGTAAACAAAACAAGTAATAAAAAACAAGCAGTTTCATTACATCATCTCCCTATTGCCAAACAACAATGGAAACATATCATCATATATCTTGTATGTGAGTTATCAAAAACTTTGCTAGGAAATGATTTTGTGTTGGTTTTTGTGGACAAATTGAGCAAGATGATTCACATGAGACCAACCACAAAGAAAGTGACAATTCCATAACTTGCTCAATTGTACTTAGATGATGTTTTTGTGAATCATGTATTAAGAAAAATCTTAATCATTGAGAGATACTCATTTCACTAGTTAGTTTTGTAAAACTTTGTTTAGTTTTTCAAAATCAAATTAGCAATGTCAACAGCTTATCATACTCAGATTGATAGTCAAACAGAGAAAATATATGATATAGAACTGTAGAAGATATGTTACAGGCATTCACATTAGAGGAGCAAGAAGAGTGGTATAATCTTTTGACTCTTGTGAAATTTGCATATAACAATTTTGTAGTTGCATCCACAAGATGTCTCCATTTTACCTCACGTACGATGTTCATCCCATTACTCCATCAAGTTTGATGAAGTTTTTGAAATGAGATAAGTTTTTAATTAAAGTAGCTGCGGTCAACGAGTTTGTGAAACATATCCACTGAGTGCTACACCAAGCAAAGGAGAATTTGTCGATTGCTCAAAATAGACAAAAACAGCATGTTGACGCTCATCGTTGGGAGTTATTTTTTCAGGTTGGAGATCAGATTTGACTATCTATAACAATTTGTCTCTTGTAGGAATACCAAAGTTTAACCCTAGATTCATTGGTCCTTTTGTGATATTGAAACGTGTTGGTGAAGTGTCATACACGTTGGAGCTTCACTCACATATGAAAATACATCATGTATTTCATGTGTCACGATTGCAAGAACATATACCACGACCAAAACAATTCACAAATGAGTGTTACCCCTTTTACCAACCTTGATAGTTGATCAAGAGTAATTTGATTGTAATCATAATCAAGAGTAGTTTGATAAGAGCATATTTTTATTTTTCATTTATAGCTGTGTTTCTAATCTAAGTGTAGCATGAATAAAACATAAATCCATGTAGATTTGGATTGCAATGAAATATAATACTTGATGTCATTAGGGTCAAATATATGAGAAAATGTGTGGATGTGATAACTGACAAGGAGTTTTGTTCGTATTGAGAATTAAAATTAGTTCAAATTTGATTTAAAAAAAAACCAAGTAAAAGTTTCAAACATGATATTTATCAATGTTACATGTGATGGAAATTTGGATAGAAGATTATCATTTTCATGGATGGAAGACGATTGTGACAATTTTAGCAAAGGTATTAAAGTATTTGGGTATGAAAAATTGTTTATCTTTTTGTTACTTGAGCGTTTCATTTTTATTGAGTTATGGATGTAGATTTTTTTATGTTCAAAAGAAAATGAGAGAAAGTATCGTGCTAAATTGCAAGACGATCACTTCATCTACATCATCTTGTGAATTCAATTAGACATAATTTTTTTTCCTCTGCAGAATACAATAGCAAGTGTTACTAATATACGATCATTAAAGTTGATGTAAGATTAGATGATCCATAGAAAAATTTTTTTTAAAAAAAATTTAAAATTTGTACTACAATTTTGTAAAATATCTCTTCATTGTAATACTCCGGTAACTCACTATTGTTTCTCATTAGGTTTCATCCTTTGCACCTTGATGGTCTGTTATCGTTTGTTTTGCTATCCACCATTGTTTGCTAGTCAATATAAACTTCCCTATTGATCTTGCTAATCAACACTCTTGTTGCACCATATATCCATGTTCTGTTGTGCTATTATTCCGCCTTCGAGATCCTAGACTTTCTACAAACAATTGTCTTGCGTGTGCCTTCTCCGTCCCTGCTCGACAAACATGACGGAGGGTGGTCTTCATATGTGAGGCCCACCATAAATCATCTAGTTTGTGCTCTACTCTCTGATCTTCAGTCGTTCACATGACTGAACATCGTAGAGATAGTCGACCGTTCTGGTGAACAGCGACTTCAGAGGAATCTACCATACTATTGTGGATATTATCCTCGGATCAAGCTCAGGGCAAGAATGCATCATTGAAACTTAAAGCATTTCAGCTCATCAGTTAGCATAACTGTTCAAGACTAGCGAGCAATCAAGTGACGAATGGAACGGAGCTAGTGTAGCTGTGTACATAACTTCCGCATTCCCTGGAGAATGTAATAAGAATCTCCCTAGTTCTACCATCACCACCTGACTTGAAAGTTTTAT
This sequence comes from Marchantia polymorpha subsp. ruderalis, assembly GCA_037833965.1. NCBI lineage: Eukaryota > Viridiplantae > Streptophyta > Marchantiopsida > Marchantiales > Marchantiaceae > Marchantia > Marchantia polymorpha. The sequence goes on along the minus strand of AP031351.1, from coordinate 25,247,246 downwards.
ACTCCAAATATTGATAAAATTCTCGTCCAGCGATAGAAAGAAAAGACATATATATTCCCCATAGCCCCAAGAATGTTCAACAACCTGCGATACCCAAATCAAAACCTTGCGCCGCACATATGAATAACAGTGTCCAGAAAACTACTGGACACAACAAATGTTGGGGAACTCACAGCATCAGTAGTGTTCTATATAATTACAGTGAGTCGTATTGACACTATATGCACATCGCCATGCACGGAACAACTTCCGTCGGTGTGGAAGACGGCTTTATGCCACAAAATTATGTGGCGATTTAGTGGCCTGAACTTTGACCATAAGCATCTAGGTCGAAAATATAGTTGATTGTCATTCGTATCCTATTTCATATCTGCATAAGGGCCAGCAAGTTATGAGGCAACCAACGGGCCAAGCAAGTAGCTGACCCAGACTATGTTCCGAGCTCCACGCAATGCAAAGTTTTACTTGCTCACCACAAGCAAATGCTTTGCCAGAACGACACACATTTGTATAAGGGGTGTTCGATCGGCGCACACCGATAGAAGTGCAACCCCAATTGACGGTTTGTACCAAATTTGACCATGCCATCTGCCCCAAAGCTCCCTAATCAGGATCGAGCACAGAGATAAAGAGGTACTTGCGTCATGTGAGCTCATCACCCAACGGGTGCATTAGGCTAAGTTTTGAGATCCCGGCCGATCAGACCCATCTGCTCGCTCCTATGAGAGCTCAAGCAAATGAGCTCCGTTGCGCTGCGAATATCAGCAAAACATAGGCTTCCCGCAGAGCTTTCGGCGGAACACTTTGATGGACTTAGTGCACAAACACGTCACCTCCAATCGCAGCAGCCAAGTAAATCTTCTACGATAGGACAGAAGTGCCATGGTAGAAGCTTGAACCACCATCAACTCCTTGTTCTTGGCTATAAAATTCCATCAGGAATCGTAGTGATGCTTGCACTATCATTATTCTGATAGAAATGCACCCACAAAACAATAAATCCCATATGACGGACAAAATAAGTAGAAACAACTGAGGAAATTTGCACCAATTTTTTTGAGTAAAGAAAGAGTCTGCAGATGAGCTGAGTAATGAATTACATCAGGCCTGATATCGAGGATGAATGCATGAAGCGATAAGCGCCTTGGCTGGACTATCTACAGACATTTTTTCCATCACAAGCTCCGTTGTTTGTGGATGCGTGACTCGTACATAGTTTCAACAATTCGACCTACAGACTTTGTAAAAGATTGTTATAGAGAAATCGGAGTTACACTTCTACCTGCAAAGCAAGTTCTGTTGGGTGAGTGTAGGATATCACCCCGACACATTAACGACGCGACGAGGTCATAAGCTAGCCGGTATGATCTTCACCTCCTTCAAGCCCCTTGAGACCGGCTACATTAACCATCCCTGACAGTCCAGTGAAGTATTCATTCATAATTATTTATACTGGATGACTAGAGGCATACCGTAAAAGAGTCATGAAACGAGAGTGATTCCGTCGTGGGGTAGCATATATACTTGTTACACTTCCATTTACACAACTGAGATTTTGACATAAAAGACAATAAAGCAATAAAATCAGCTCATCATTGATACTCGCATTTAACTAAGTATGATTCCAGTAAGTACAGTGTATCGGACCTCGGATGCCGAAAAGCCTAAAAACCAAAAAAGTTGACCAGATGTAGAAAGCGTCTTCAGAAGTACTTCCTCCCGTAGAAATCTCAATTAGTAAAAACAGACAATCTTACGGCGAACATACGTAATGAAAACCACCAAAACCATGATTTGAGAGAAAGCTAGATACCATTGGGCTCGTGATAAACATTGAGTACTGTATAGTATAGTGGACCTAAGGTATATGATAGGCTTTTTATTAGTATCAATTGTCAATGTAACTGTACGTTAATGTTATAATAACGACAGTACCGTCGAGTATTCAAATAGCATCGCGTCAAATGTGAATAACCACACGCGACTTGCTACTTGAAGAGAAAGATTGTTTCACTTAGCAGTGAGTAATATAAATAAATATATTCTCTATTTTTCAATTATTGAAAAGAATCAGATCAGAGTTCTGAGAATACTGGCAACATTATTTTGGAGAAAAAGAAGATACAATTTGCAATACAAGAAGTATCTTCAAATTAAATCGGATGGTCATTTTATTCACGAATAGTATTATTGAATGTAGGAAACACCTCTTAGATCATGTAAGCGGTATCGATTAAAAATATGTACAACACAAAGCGCAAGAAGAAGCTTCACAGAGTTTTAAGAAGAGACAAATCTTATTCTTGCGCGAAAAGGCCCAACCATCGGGAATCTGTACTAGGAGTCAACAAACTCACAAGTGACACATTCTCAGTTATGCCCAGCTGCATTGGCAGTAAACCTTCTTCTTCGAGGACTTGCCTTGTCTGGGAATCTTGCAGCATAATGTTGAGTCTGTGAATTACCCTGTACTATTCCCTGTTCCGGTTGGTTCCGGTTCCGATTTACGATGGAATGAATCTTGTTACTTTCCCAAATATGAGTTCAATTCCACATGCACTTCTCTTTGGTACCGCGGCTGCACACCTCGTTGCATGTATAACATCTCCAGATTTCTCTATGGTCAAGAAACATGTAGATTTTCCATCATGTACATGTTTGGTTTGGCCAAGTAAGGTTTGTTCGGAATCATTCAAGGGAATAACGAGCTAGACGCATGTGTCACGAGCTAGATAGCATAACAGCACAACGACGGGAAGGCCGATGTGTATCCGACTTTCTGCAATATCTACGCAACTCGAAGCATGAGATTAATAGTTTCTCGCATGATATGAAAAGTCCATTGTTTGAAATTGCTAAGTGGCGTAAAAACTTATTGACGATGTCCGACATCAACATTCAAGTCCTTCAAGCTAGTAAAAGTGTTGCAATTTCTCCAGTACTAATGTGGTTAATTCAACACTCAAGTGCAGGATCACTAAGGACATCAACTGGTAGAAGAGCTTTGACATCATGAATTTGTCACGTGAGAAGAATGCATCTGCAAGATTCAAACGTTTTCGGACAATAAGGGTCGTGGTATGAATTCATATGTCAGTAACCGGGGTAAGAAATCCATCCACTTGCTATCACCTACCGAACAAAATTCCTCTCCTCAAACGTCAGATTGCTTATCGTCATAGAAACTCAATCTTCTGTGGTTTTTTAACAAACCTCTAAAATTGATGGCAGAAGACCAAAGCATTCGAACCTGGATAAGACCATCTATGCTGAGAAGAATCGCACTCATCGTTGCAGCTGAATTAGGCTGGGAATAGAGGGACGAGCAATGGACCCTGGTTTCATAATCAAAACTTGTAGTGAAAGCGATCATACATAAATTCATTGATAGACAAAACTCTATTCCGTTTTGTCTATCAATGAATTTATGACAAAATTCATTGATAAACAGCTTTGTAGACAGCTCTTGTTTAGGATTGGGCAGGGTACTTGGATACCTACACTTGGACATCTATATTGATTACACCATAACCAAGGTAATTAATGATTGAGCTGGACGAACTTGAGCAACAAGTATGGCGTGTACACGGTCAGACTTAAGACATACTTATGACACAATCCCGATACAAACGCTGCAAGTTACCACCAATGAATTCGCTCATTCGACTACCAACATTCGACTCAGCTTCATTACTTCACACAGACGATCAAGAAACAAACACCAGTCATGATTCCTGCTGTTTTTCGCCTGCAATGAAAGTCACAGACCATTATGCCTGTGAGGACTGGAGAATTCAAAATTGGCATTCACCTGTTACTGCAGAAGACAGACGGTGTCATGAGTAGGATGTTCCTCTGCACACACGTGGTTTGGATAATACAGACTAAGTATCTTCTGCCCACAAACAACTTAGATTTCCGGCGAATGGTTTATGAGAAGCGTTGGAAAAAATGGTTTCATCATTCCGCCTCAGTAAACACAAAATTTAGGCACACAAGTTTCCGGGAAACATGGCATCGTTGTGGGCTGCATGCCTTCGAGTAGGTCTCGTACATCAATACACAAGTCTACATTGGGGATCTCGGAACCCAGGTTCAAAGAAAACAGCAGCGTAATCTGACAAAAAAGGGCAGATCAGTTGTGTACTGAATTCCCCAAAAACAAGACTCTTGATCGCACAAATCGGGGCTGAGACGGGAAATATTTAATCCTCACCGGGATGATAAAACAATTAATTGGCGCTGTAGAAGTGTAGCAAGAAAGTCCACAGCTACAAAATTCTGGAGACAGTTTAGGGTACCCAATTGTTTGCATTCCCAGAAATCACGACTACAAAGAAGGCTGTAGAATGTGTTGTTTCTTTTCATCCTCGTCAAAGGTACTGCTACAAAGCGAGCGGACTCAAGTAATCTCCTGCTCCTCAAGGTTTCTACTAAGATATACGAAACAGACGAGGCTAGCTGCTATTGCACTCAAAGGCGAGCTAGGAATGTGACAAACATGACAACGTTGACAGACATCAATATGAAGTTAAGGCTCCAATTCGTTATGTTAATGGTATTTACGCATTCTAGGAACAAGGCCGGTGCGGGGATATCCCAACCATAGTGAAGTTAAGCTAAAATCATGTACATGTTGCACTTCTAATATCTACATAATACAATGGGGGCAAGTGCACGTACACGCAGAGGAACTGCTTCAGCATCTAGTGGACCCGAAGATACGCTAGATGTGGAAAAATGTCAGTTGGATGTTAGCCTCTTTGAACCCACTTTAGCCACCAGTGGCATTCATAATTGCCTTCTTGAGCTCTTCGGACACAGGATCTACGGAGCTTGTGAAATCTGTGACCGCCGAACCTGATGTCTTGTTCCCGCCCGATCTCAACACATCATGTGATTCGGTCTTCGACATTGATTCTTTAGCATGACTTCCATCTCTAAGCTTCCCACGAGTAGACTTGCCATTAACTTTGGCACTTGTATTGGTCTCCGATTTACCATTCAGCTCGTCAAAGAGCTGCGATCGCAGGGCGTTCTCCTCCTGCATCAGAAGCTCTGACGCTTTCGCAGGTAATTTCTTGGTCGCAATCTCGGATCTCAGGTCATCCATCGTCTTCTTCAACATTTTGTTCTCAGAATGCAGCAGCTGGAGCTGATATCTCATCGAAACACACATAGCGGCGATACGACCCATTTGCTGGCTATCATCGCCGGCATAACTGAACCCTGGAAGAGGAATGTCTGCCGTTTCGAAACTTGGCTTCCCTTGATGGCGCCTGAAGGGTTCGACAGCCTCAATGCTAAATTTATCAACGTTGAGCGACGGCAATCGAATGTCAGTGATGCTGAATCCGTCTCTAAAACTGCTGCATGCACTTGATCCAAACCTCATACTCCACCTCACCTTAGCCACAGCCCTATCTCCGATAGGTAGAGCGGAATGGGCGCTCATGCTCCACCCATTGGTGCTGGCACCCATCCAGGAATCCACTCGGCTGCTCTTAGATACTTCTTCTGGTTTCTCTACGTCCACCACGTTACGCGAATGAGGGTGCCGCACGTCATATACAGGAGTGAAGCCATCTTCGATGGACCCGTTGTCGGAGGATCCATCTTTGTAATGGTCAAGGGGCTTTCCCTCTGATTTTGTATTCTCACTTTTGTCCAGAGTTCCGTTGCTAAAACTCTGAATCTTATCTTTCACGGAAAAGAGTCCTCCTGCGGTGAGCCCATTGACAAGCTTCCCAGGCGGACTAAGATCTGTAGGAGACGCATTGGGTGAAGAGAAACCGTCGTATGAGAGGGCCCGTATGCTGTCCTCCTGCCTCTTCTCGTCACCTCCCAAGTCTATGGGCCTCATCTTCTCTTCAAAAGCTATGGACGATGCCCCTCCGTCTTTCCCGTCCGCTGCTGTGAATGCAACACTGATGCTTCTGATCTCTTTCCGGAAGCCAAAATCACCGAACTTGGGCTTCACTCTGAATGAGAAGGAAGGGGTGCCAGTAGACGACAGGTTGATTTCTGCAGACATAGCCAATGCTGCTCCATGTGGGGAACCCCACACACCAAAACCCGTCTTCAAAAGGACGGCGAAAGGAGATTCAACATTGTTAGGTTTGTACGAAAATCTCACTGCAGGACCCGCATCGCTGTATGTTCCCAAGTGAAGGGCCAACTCCTGAGGATCACCGGACGTGACGCCGGTGAAAAGAGGCAAGCCCAACAAATTGAGCGGCACCTTCGCGCGGAGCAAGGGCTTCTGCTCTTCTCTCACCTTCAGTGACGCCTTCATATTGACGATCAGTTAGACTTGCATACCCAATTTCAATCTCTTACATGAAGAGACCCGCAGCGGCGTCCAGCCTCGAACTTATTTCCTTCAAACTACGAGCAAGTTCTGGAATGAGGACGGGAGCAGCACCTGGACGAAAATCACTTCATTAATACGCACCCAGGCTTTACGAGCTCGGCATTCGAAGAATCAACAGCGAATTTGACAGGTCACAGTGACAAGACTAACGTACAGTGGCCGCATAATCACCGCTGGTGCCGACGACGAAAAATTAAAATTTAATTAAAGCCCGGCGGAGAGAACGGAGCGTCGGTACTCACCGGCGGAAAGAAGACAGCGAGAAATTACGCCCGAGCACCTTGCAAGAGAGAAATCTCAAAAGTCCTGAGGTGACAAAAGAGATCGAAAAGCACAAAACTCAGCCAAACTGCGAAACTTGTAATCAATAATTTGAGAACAGTCAGGCGTTCGTTTCGAACAAAAGGACTCGCTCGGAAGCCGGATTGTCCCCCTGCGTCATACCCCGAAACACGCGAGAACTTCTACCCAATCGAATCCTCGACCACGCCGCCGAACCCAATTCCGGAACCAAACATATGAAGCACCGAAGCCGACACACCAGCAATCCTTGGCAACTTCGTGGCCAGGACGGGACGGTGCAGGGGTATGTGGCAAGAGCAGGAACAGGGGCATGACAAAACAAAACATAACACAAAACAACACACACCACAAAAAACATGACGTGCCAAGCAAAGGAGAAGGCAGAACAGGGGCTCAGTAAAGCGGAGCCCATCGAAGGCAACTCACAATTGGACAAACCTTCGGATCCCCTGAGTCAGTCGGCGCGCACAACACGCTCGCAGCGGTCGAGTCGAGACGAGACGAGACGAGATGAGAACAATCACAAATAACGAACTGTTGTCTCGGATACACAGAAAGCAAGCGCTTGCACCAGAACCACACTTGCTCCTGCTTGCCTTCTACTTATGAGCCGATGCCCGTGCTCCCTTCCTGCCTTCTTCGGCTGTGCCTTGCTCGCCGTCCCCTACCTCTCCGCCAGACCTGCTTACTCAGAGCAGCCCGATTGTGCGCGGACTTTATGTATGGAGCTCACCTCGAGAGTGTGACGAGGCAGTCCAGCACAGCCCGGCACGCCCGCGAGAGAGAGAGAGAGAGAGCAGAGCTCGGGCCCTGTTCCGCCAGACGAACGAGAGGGAAACGCGCCCAAACCAGACACGGCCAAAGGGTCCGCTGCCCTGCCCTGCCCTGCCCTACCCTACTAGCGCTCCGCGCTCGGGGATTTTGAACTCTTTTCAACGCTTCTGAACTTGTTTGAAAACGCTCTCTTGACCCTCCTCTGCCGGCCCCAGCTCGAATCCTCCTTTCAATTCAAACAAGAGGGAACCGCCTCCGGGACATGGGCATGGGCAGCCGTTTGTTTACCGTTCTACCGCGTTCCTCGGGCTCCCTTTACAGCGCCTGCGGTCGCTGCTGCTGACGTCGTCCGAGAAACGGGAAAACCACTTCCGGGAATCGGAGGGGTAATTTCTCGGCCGAGTAATTTTCAGAGCTGGTTTCAGGGGAGCCTCGGTTTATCCATGCACACTGGCTGGTGTTGGATTGGGTTCCGAGTCCCGACTGTGCTTCGCATGAGCCCATCATGGGCCAAGTATCCCAGCCGATTTCTTGACCTGCCATTACAGCGGCATGGGCCTCTCCATCTTTAGATTATTGTACAGTTTATTTTAGACCACTTGTTTCCGTTGTTTTTTCCGTAGATCAGAATCCAATGATATCGGTGAAGGAGCAATCACATTTCTGATAATTCGTCGGTTGCTATTGAACCTTGATAGTTCGAATACATCGGCGGCAAAAGAGAAGGATTAATAATTCCATGGCGATGCGAGTGGGACCGAAGCCCATGTTACTTCCACCCGTGTGGTTTCGTCCCTCCACGAAATGACGGGTTTTCTATCTTTTTGCTACATGACTCGGTGGCACTATTTTCTCGATGCTATAAGGCTACAATGTCGAAGGATGTGGTGATGGCAGAGAAACAGTGCTCTCTCTAATCCTCTTTCCCAGCTGCGACACAGCGCTTAAGTTCTTTCAATATATGTTACTTAAGTAACGTGTACAGGTGTCATGGGCCAGTCCCGCGGACGATTAGACGCGCTCCCCGGCAGTGATTCATTGCAAGGAGGTCCTACTTCAGCGGTTATGGGCAAAACTCGCAACCGTTCCGGATCGAGTCATAAATGAGAACTGGCAAGAATGATAGCACGCTCAAACGATAAGAAGGGTTGTGACACTCTACTGCACATTTGCTAATTTAGATTTTATATTCGTGTTAATTCTTGATGGGATTGGTGCAAGATGGGAATCAGTGTTAGAAAAGGAGGAAAGAATGGGAATTTTTCTGGACTCAACAACACCAGAACTTAAACATTGAGCTATAAAGTTCTCTCTGAGTATGATCAAATATATATATATATATATATGTGAGTATTTCAACAATGATGTTCACACGTATCACAAATCGTGTGGTATACATTTAATTTCATCATAGAAAATATGAGAAGTCACATTTATAAGTTTCCATCTATCTACAGAGAGAACATGATCCTTATTAATTAAACATAGTTAAGTACGTTGATTTTTCTAAACCAAGCATAACATTCATATTATAAAATAATTTACTTATCTTTCTTATCAGATTAAAATTCGCATATTCATTTACAGGAAAATATACAAATCATTCTTTCTTACCAAAGCTTACAAAATATTAATAGTTAAAAGGAATTTCTAACATTTTGATGTGAATCTGCTAAACGGAACATTGTACTTGTTTTCAAATTAATAAATTAGAAATAAGTTATATGTTAGTTAGATCTAAGTATATATAATATTGTGAATTGAGGATGAAATTTATGGAGAGATGAGGAAAAAATCCGAATTTTGCAACTCGATATTTTGTATCAGTGCATTTGAAGATATGCATAATTAGTTTGTGGATTTGCAACATACAAAATTTTGATGGTGTCTTTCAAGGTGATATATTCAATGTTAGTTTGGGGTTTGATTGTATACGTAAAAATTCAGTGAAAACGAAATTTGGTTCAATTTACTAGGTTTATTTATTATCTGTCCAATTAACCATTGAATTTTGTCGCAAAATGATGCAAATAAAATTTCTTATTGTTGGAAGAGTTTCTGAAAATTTTCAATCCCTGAAAATAAATTAAAGAATAAAATTTTTTATTTGAATTTTTTATTTAATAAAATGTATTTTAAAACTCTCGGAGCGTAAAATCCTTACTTCTGGTGTCAAAAATCATTTTTCATCGGCATTTAATTCGGAAATCAGTTTATTGTAATTATTACTTGATAAAAAATTTGATCAATCATTAGCAGTTTCTTTTTTTATCTATAAAATTTAAATTTTTCATTTGATAATTATGGAAATTAAAATTAATTAATTTGTGACCATTTTAAAAAATATTCACAGTCTCAACGTAATTATTAGACCATGTGATAGTATAAAGAATTGAATTGTCTGAAAGATCACTTCAATATTTGTTCTGATATTTTCCAGATCTTTTAATCAATTGAGTTTTATTTTTGAATTCTAAAAACTATATATATTTTGAATTGATTTTTCTGAAATTTATATTCTATAATAATAAAATTATATCTCAACATCCTAGTTGAAAGTAACAATCAATGAATGAAACTTCCACACATCGTATAGCTAAAAACGATGTAACTAGGCGTGACTGCCTGACGAACATGAAATTTTCGTAAATGATATTTTTTTGATGAGAAGATAGAACGCTTTTACTTTCATGTTTCAATATGTTATTATTGATTTGATGCTGCTGTGGATTATCATAATGACATGTCTGTGGAGATTATTCTAAAACTTGTTAAACCATGATATATTTTAATTTCATAGAAAGATTTAAAGTATAGTGATAAGAAAATATATGTTATACGATACGTTTATATTCTTGTTAGCATTATCATAATAACATGAATATGTTATAGCAGCAATCAATTATAATCGCATGATAATATTTAATATTCATTTTCATTCAAAAAGTTGTGATAAATTTGATCACATGTTTGATAGATGAGTTTGCAAGTTTTATTTTGATCTACTACTTTTCATCTGGAATTTTATCCATTAACTTTCTAGTATGTATAGTGTATTACAAATATGAAAATTTTGAGCATAAATTTTGATGATCAGTTCATTCGAAATGTCATGACACTGATAAAATATGGATATATCAACCTGTTGACGTATTTATACAACAATATGCCAAGTTAAGTTGATAAGATCAAATCTGAAGGTTTTAATATTGATGTTGTTTTTTTTAATGTTATGAACCTAACTTTATCAATAACTATAATGTTAAAGAATGGAATTTTAAATTATCACTACCTCTTTTCAAGAGCAAATAATATAAAATTAATAATATAAAATTATAAAAATTAATATAATATTTGTAGTTCAGTAAATTTAAATATTATTTTCCTAATTTTCAATTATCTCTGCAAAAAATTAAACAGCAAGTTATATATTTACATTGGATTTTTTATTCATATTTGATGGTATGTATCAGGTTATCAAATTTTTTATTCAACTTGACTATGAAATATTAGATCAAAGATGTCATTTGACACAATCTTAAAAATATTTGATGAGTTAAAAAAATTTCATTCAGAGTTCTTAAGAATAAATTACATTTGATAATTGAAAAGAAAATTGCGTCAATTTGCATTGAAATTTTTTTAGACCTTGAATTCCAATAAAATATAATTAAAAAATCCAATGATTATTAGAATCTTTGATAAAATCATCATATAACATTTAAATGATTTAAATTACCTGTAATCTTTTTTAAAGAATTTGACATTGTAATAGATAGTTGACACATTCTTACATAAATTTGATTAATTGCACTTTATTTGAATATTAATGGATGTTGCTGATGATTATATGATGATATGTTTTTTTGGGTATTGAATAACTTTCACACCCATAACTAAGATTATTGCAATATAATAGGTATATATAGGCATTTATATTTCATGAATTGAAACATTTTGTTGAGATCTAGACCATTGTTGAATTATATCTCCACGGTGTGGCTTGGTAGCCTATTCCTGATTTTTTGGTTCAGTTCGTTTATTCGTCCATATTTTTTCGTTGCAATGTAAGTTCAAAACATGGTCAATATTTGTATTTAACCTCAAAAGTTATATATACAGATCACTAGATAATATGTAAATACGGGAAACACTACTTAGATTTTAGGGGAACTCTATAGAAAATAATCTGATATTGGAAAGCATATAAGCTAGTTAGGGGACTCTATACGATAAATTCTGATATGGGAAAATATATAAGCTAGTCAAGGATGGATTTGCAATTATTAATTAATTTCAGATTGTATTTATATTCGACCGAATGATCGATTTTCATAATATTTGCGAGACAAAATGAATGAAGATGTACCTTAAAATGATTGCGATTACTTCAATTATGAAGATCATAAAAGTTATTTTAACATCCAAACATTCATTTCATATATAATGAAACACTGTCATTGATCATGATTATTGGTATACACATTGATCATATGGGATGCAAGAAGAATGCTCATCCATATAAAAGACGATTAGTGTTATGACGCGCAGAGGTGGACATAAATGTGGACTTTTATAATCATGGGATATATCTACACGTTTGACATCCCTAATGAACTATTATGCTTGGAAAGAATCATCCAATACGACTCAGTGGATCCCAATGAATATTCTAGAAGGGAAGCTTCTCAATCCCCGAATCATTTCATTTTTTCAGTCGAAACTTGAAATAAAAATTAAGTGAACCTGAAGATTCACTTCATGCTCTGAAGGCGTATTTGTTTTACCTGTACCACGAAGTGATCCTCTTGAGAGGTAACAGTCACGGTTGGACTTTCACACGTTCGAAAGTTCATTTCATTAATAGCAAATGTGAACTGGATCCAAGCTGTCTCACAAATAAATGTGGAGAGCCTTCCAAATGCGTTAATCTGTTTCTATGTCATTCTATGTTAATGCCTTCCAAATACGAAATCTGTTTCTATGTCATTTTGATGATCGTAAAGTACTTCCCCAACTTGAGAGTAAGTAAATTAAAATCATTTTCACCCGTGAATAAAGATAGTGGACATTCCACCTGATCCCGCACCCAGTTTGCTAGAACTTTACTGCATAGATCGTGCTCATCTCACGATATATCTTGTTGGAATGTTTTCTCCCTTTTCTTTCTTGCTATGATTTCGTCTCTTGTTAATAAGCACAAACAGTTTGCTCGGAGCCTGGCTCAGTCCAAGCTTGAATGGTAAATGTTCACCATCAGAACACATTCCCCTGTAAGACAAAAATCTGATACCACTGAATTTTTCTTGACAAGGCACAAGCGAATTCGCTGGTTGCCTTAAAAGGGAATAGAAGGGTTTTCCTCATGAAAACCCATCTAGACCTTGAATACGCCCAACCGCCAACAAGAATTACCCTCCTGAAGAGAAACTGTGGGCAACCGCACACATGGAAAATGACACACGTTAGAACAAAGGCTCAAACGCACTTCTTCTCAGGTCACTCTTCCCAGCCTCGGTTTCCTACGATATGGTGAAATCTTATTCCTTCTTCTAAGCATGCATCTAGAGAGAGCTGCCCTACAAGCTGGTAGAAAAGCCTGCTTCGTGGAAGCGTGAATTCCTCACGAACGAGACCAAGCAATAAGTTTGAATATCCATGAGACCGAGTTAGCTCGTGGTCACATACGTTTTAGTTTCATTCAGTGCCTCCTTCCCTCCCATGTTCGAGACGTTGCTTGCAAGATGCGTGTGTGACCTGATGATACAAGAGGTGAAAAGAGAGCGCTATCATGATGGTTGATGACGATGAAGTGCATCCACGCATGGTTCTCAAGACAAGCTCTTATCCGATAGTTGGTACAAAATTCTTCAAAATAAAACTAACAAAGACGAAATGCCGAGGGTTAAAATGAAGGATCGATTCACTCAGAGAGGTGCGAACGAACATAGACGGCTCTCGTACCTAGTTACTTCAGACTGCCAGCACGAGAATGCCTCTTTCCAAATCAGCGGAAGGGAGAAAGGGAAAAACTGGAGAACAAGGAGCGTATGAACTGTCAACAACAAGAACACCTTGGCTTCAGAATCCCTTTCTTGGGAGATGAACGACATGTTGATGGCGCAAAAGGCTTGAGCATAGCAGATGAAGGAAGACCTGCACGACAGCAGTCAACGAAATAGAGGACTCGCTCCTTATTCCGAAAGGTGATGACTAAATAGGCGGCTTGCACAATGCAGACCACGTGAAGCTATGAGACCCTCAGAAATATGATGACAGGATATCCAGATCTGAGCTAAGGCGAACCTCCAAATAGATCCGTAGACGCAGGTGTACACATGATTGAAATTAGTCCGCTGCATATGAAAGACCTTCAAGAAGGGAAGATCCAACCCGATCCTTGTCAACAATCACCAACGTAAGACAAGGTCAGTACCTAGCTAAGCATAACAAAAGCTTACGATCCCGTACTTCGAAGGAGCCATCGCATTGAGATCATGTTAAACTTGTTGGTGGGTCGTCATAAAACTAGCGGTGAAGTTGCTTCACACAGGTTGTCAAAGAGTGTGCCAATTTTCAGCAATTTTACAATCATCTGGAGACTAGCTTTTTGGATTCAGTTCTACAGGTATTAACACTGGGCATCAACATTTGCTGATATAGTTGAGTTCATAACAGGATGCATTAGGTCGAGCAGTGTCATACTGAGTCATGAGACACTTATTCGACCCTCACATGTCCCCTATAGCTGACATTTAACTCATCAGATGATATCACAGACGACATATCGCTGTCAAGATGTACCAATCACTCGTAGTAAAACGTAATTTGAGGCTTTGAACACATGCCTTAGGTTTTACTCACGGGTAACAAATGCCAGCAGCTGACGATTGCTTCTTTGAAACATGCACTCTGAATGAGATATAGCATGCTGCTAAACGGAGACATGGATAAAAGCACATATATCGAGCACGTCTTCGGAGCAACCAGTCGTTCAGAGGTTCTATCTCTGAGAACTGCGGGTCTGCCTTCCAGAAGCAGATAAACTTCTCAAGAGTATAGGGTCTCCTCAGAGTTTCGGGTGATCCCATTAAACAATCCGCTCACCATAAACACCAAAGATGTGCAATGACTCCAACCTCAGCACTACAGACCTAAATATCGAAGCTTGAGGTCCCCTGTATTAACCACCGGGTACGGATGCCTGAAAGTAGCTTAAAGAACTGAGCAGGCAAGTATCACTTATCCATCAAAAACATTGCTGGTACTCCGCCATATCTATTGAGGTAGAGGGTATCAAAATCAAAGTAAATGGCCTGAGGTAGAGCACTCAACGGGCTAGGACTAATTTCACGTGTACGGGGAGTTTACATAATTCTAGGATTACCAAAAGACTACTTCCGGAAAACTCAATGGGTGTCCTCAAATATTAAAAGATACATCCCTACGCATAAAGCAATGTTCTGGAGTACACATTTATTAGGGAAATTCACTGACAAATGAGAGGGATGGAAGGTACCCCGGTGAATCAAGGTCCTTTGGCGGGCTCGATCCACAACCTTAACCCAGCTGACAATAATCCACAATAGTTGTGTAGAATTAAAATTCTCGCTGCCAGGGAGAGCCAATGTAGAGCCTACTCTTCACCTCCATGAATTGGGCCAAAATCCATGGATCCAGTAACCGGTCTTCCAATTATCTAAAGTGATGACCTTCCTAACAGCTGTAAAGCCTATTGCCATCACAAGCAGCATAATGAAGCGTTGGGCAGCTTTCGATCTTATCTCGTGCAAGAAGTGGGTGACGAAGGCAAGAAGAAGGCCAACGACGGAGTATAAAGAACCTACAACGAAACCCTCTGCTCCCAGCTGCATTCCCGAGCCCTGGTAGAAAAAGAGAAGCTTTCCCGGATTATTTCTATCAGGCATGACGAATGGCATCCTTCGTATGATGTTGTGCATACCGCCCGATACGCTGAAAAAGTAGACCAACACGGCTCCCAGGCACCAAAACTTAGAGTCATGCAAGACCGTGTCCTTGGCCAATATTCTTTTGATGACAAAAGGGGCTGTTACCAACAGACCTCCGGCCAAAACTAGAAGCTGCTTCGTCGACACGGACGGTGGGCGCTCGACAGGGCCGATCTTCATATTACTTTTACCTTCGACGAACGATATCATGCCCTCTGCTGTCCGATGGAAATCACTCTGCTCCATTTCATCGGCTTCTTTCAAGCCGCCACCACCAGGAGGCAAGTGCTTAATGTGGGGCAAGGTACTCACCCCGAAAGCTGCAAAGCTGGCTTGAGCCTGCTTGAACTCGAGTTCACAGAAAAACAATTTTCCACTGCCTCCCGTGCTACCCTTTGCGTGCGCAGACGCGGCCAGTCCATACTCGCGTCTCAGCTCTTCCAGCCTGAGCTCCGCGTTGTCCCTCAACTGCGAAGCATCGAAGAAGATTACCAAAGAGTAGGGCCGGGGTTCCGGCGATGGATTGGCAAATCGTCGCAGAGACTCATCGTCTAACCTGACCACGCCATCGGCAGATCGAGCCTGTCTCTGCAACAGATCAGCGATCCTCTCCGCATTCACATTTCCTCCATAACAAATCTCTGAAAACGTCAGCAGCACAAGTGCGACCAACAAAACCCCGCCGACTCTCGCCATCCTGCTTCTCGTCTGCTCGCTTCTGCTCATCAATTTCTAAGCTGCAAGATAATGCACCTGCTATCCATCGATCGACTTCCCTCGTTCCTGTTCCAATTTTCTTGCCGTGTGTTCATCCGACTCCCTTCCTCTTCTCCCTCCCTCTCTCTCTCGTTCTTTGACCTTCGTCGTCCGCGCCCTCTTCCTCTCACCAGTTCCGCTTCCACGCGTGGCCGAACTTTGCCGAACGAGGCCGGCCCTTGAACTTTGCCGGACAGCCGGACGGCCGGAAGACCGGAAGGGCGAATAGACGGGTTCTACATTTTCCCGGAACGTCTTAAGAACACACGCGTCATTCTGCCCTTGGGGATTGTCATTTGTTCACGCTGCCCCTAACTTATCCTCTGGTCAGATCACTAACTAGTTTAATCTTTTGGTTAATTTCTCTTTTAATTCTATATTATTTCTTTCACTTCATGTGGATATTTTGTAGGGATTTTGTAATTTTTGGATCCAGTATGACACATGTTTCCATTTGTGATGCTTTTGAGGCTAGCCTCATGTTGAGTGTTTGGTTTCATCCTTTCATTCATGTCACATTTATGAATATTGACTTCTTTTTGGTACAGTACTTGTTTAACTTATAAATAACCCGTGGGGAACCAACATCCAGCAATGAGACAAACCTTGAACACAACGAGGTTAAGATATTACAACTTGCTTAAGCTGCTACAGATTTTGGGCTTCTGGGTCATTCAATTTTGAAAATATGAGGCTACTGGTAGATTTTCTTTCGTGAGTTTCGTAACTAAGTGCACATTTAGGCCTTGCATTCAAAGAACTGGAAGTGGCTTTGCTTGCGAGGGGATGTGAAACCCTGAGAAGCTTAGTTTTCATTCCGCTTCGCAATTGATATCTGCTGGATTTGAGCACTTCAACACCTCAACATAAAATGGTTGAAATATTATCCTAAATCTAATGCGGAAGAATAGCTAGATTCTCAATGTGTGCTTACTCTCTAATTCTTCTAATTGTTTGGATGACAAGGTCAAATGCTTTGCTCTTGGGGTCTAATAATGTTATATTTGATATTTTAACCGATATCTAATAAAATCATCACGGTTTACAATTTAATCGATAGTTAGGCAAGTATAAGTAGTCATAGCATTCCTTAACTCGAGTGTTATCTTACTCTTTTCAGTGTGTTTTCCCCGTGGAATCACAGTGGCTTCATCGAAGAAGCACCATTTGTTTGTTCCTTCACCAAGTTAATCTCATTTGCGAAATGTATCAAGGTATTTAAGGTTGATTAACATACAATACATTCAGTTTTCTCCAACTAATCATGTGATTCATAATTGGAGTAACCATCCACAAAACATTCACATGCTTTTGAAAATACAACTCTATCTCCAATAGAATAAATAACAACTGTAACATATCTTGGCCATCAGATTAAGTCAATTTTTTGTCGTGTTTTAAAATAAGATTTGAACACTTCTTTGAGAAATAACTTTCAGATTGTGTAGTTAGAGGGGACAGTGTTGGAACAACGATGAGACCACGAATCTTTTATGAAATTGTGCTATGATCAGTTTCAATTTCTGGTTAGTAGATTACATTCAGGACGTGTTATATGTGAAAGACCATCCACCTTTATTGTGTGAGACAAATACGTACTGAAACCGTATCAAATTGGTGGAAACTATAAAAATAAAATATAATAGACACAAATACTAACTGAATAATAAACGGAAAAATGACCATACATAGAAACATAGATAGATATTAGTTCGGGAGATTACAGTCTCTATTTAAAATCTGGAATCCACATTGTACAAAGTGAAAATTGTCAGAGATTAACTCGTGTAGAGACAATATAGAGAATATAATGCATGTAAATATTTATATTTTGTACAATCTGAAGGCAGCTCTTTGCCAACGGAAAATTACAAGATTTAATATGTATTGTTACCATTCAGCCAAATGACGTTCTTTGAGTCAATTGCTAGGAGTACAACTTTGTTAGATCCTCATTGATATCCGAATACATGTACCTTGCTATTTTGGGCAAACACATCCCAAGAGTGGAATTTCAGAGACATGATTTCAAAGGCAAGCGAGTTTTAGTAAATCTTTGTGAAGTTGTGTTCATTGTCGGCCATTTGTATTCATTCATCTCGTAGGTTTTATTTCGTTGTAAACTATCACTGAGTACTGCCATTCTTCACTTCATTACCTCATTCTGCTCACTAAGGCTAAGCCCAAGACAGCTAAATACAGAAATATGTAGAACACATAAAACATAGAGATGAACAAATTCTCAATACGAGAAACAAGTTCGCTGCGTGATGCACGCATTGCTGCAAAATCCTGTAATTTCTTTAAGATAACTCCCAGCTCACAATTCCATCAACATGAAGTGAAAAACTGAACAAACTGCTTGAGGTTGCAATTCAAAGATCCTACACTGGACGCCCTTCCAAACCTCAACAATTTTGCTTCTAACTATACACCTGTCATTCCGTAACTGAAAGCCCTTCCAAACCTCAAGATTCTTGTTATATTATCTACACCCCGTACATGGACGGCAGGTAACATGGATATCACAGAGAAATAAAACAAGGAACCTTGCAAAGGACATCAGGTGCGATATCTGCATAAACAACCACATAAACAACAGGTAAGATACATATTCGGCGCCGATACATTTTAACGACAGATGAAAAGTGGGATTTGATGATTGATTCATATACACGTCTAGTTTCGTGACCAAAAATTCAACCTTGGCATTGGAGAACACGCCCGTTGAAGTGGTGGCTCTCATTTCAAATCAATCACAGCTGAAAGATTTGAAAGACAAGGTCAATACTGATCGGACTGGTTTAACCGATTTAACGATGATTACGTCCCTTTTGATTACAAATCAAGATTTTCTTAGATTAGACTGGGAACAGAAGAGAAAACTTGAAGAAGAGTTGACACCTTTGTGACTCTGAATAACATATACCATAGAAAAGGCCCAATCAACATGACGCGGATCACCACGAGTCCGCATTATCTGCAAATAAGAGAAACATTTCAATGATTGGGTTGTTGATGTGTGTAAATCCGGCTGAAATATAACGTCCGGATTTACATATCATCGTTGAATTTTCTACTAAGACAATGAGTGACCGACGAACTAATTCCAAAATCAAAACTAGCTTCATTGCGAAGATGAGAGGTAAATATTGGTGCATGACATTCTGCATAACATTCAACACTTGTGCATCACTTTCTATCGATTAATTAGAGATCAGAGACCTGTCAATGTTCATCAGGACCGGGATAAAAGCCCCCTCGAACGACACATTCGGGTATCGACCTGTGAGTTAATATATGCCCCTGCTCAGAGGCTAGTAACATTTCTCAAAGGATCAGTGATGTACCTGGTACTCTTGAACAAATCAGGTTGTCTCCATGGTCGCCTTGTCTGTCGTAGTCGTGGCTGTAATCTTCGGATTCTATGATTCTTTCCATAAAAAAGTTCCACCACGCATTCTGCGAGCCAGCATATAGAAGCGTAATCAGACGACGGACAATTGAAGTAAAGCACGATCAAACACAAGGGCTTTACATGCAGCCAGAGAGCAGAGCCCCGGGCGTTAAAATCAGGGGCTCTATATAAGGCATAGCCCGATGTATTGGGTCTATCAAGCAATAAAGAACAGGGTCAAAACATGTCGATAAAAACATAGCATTGCAGTCAATCAGAGGACAAACAAGTGACGCAGAAGAAAAGTAGACAGGGTGCTCCTTCGCAAACAGGCACATGACTCACACAATCAAGTCTTTGTTGTTATCATTAACTACACAAATTCGAACCTTGCACCCGAACGGGGGATATGTCGTCTCGACTGGTCATTAAACAAACATGCTTACGTTTGGCTTTTGGGGCTCGCAATGACACGGATGTCAAAAGGTCGCATAATCTGACAACGTCTAGAGCATCGCTGATGCTACCCCCACCTTCATAGTTCAGTCCAAGTGATAGCAACAACAATTGTAAGGTAATCGATCTGTATCAGCGATGTTAGCTCTGCGTAAGCTTTAAAGCAGTATGACCGAAGTCTTGCACGTGCATCGCTTGGTCATACAAAAATGTGGCTTTCCTGAAACTCTGTGGCTATGATGCAAATAAAGGCAGCCCCTATCTGATGGGTCAGAAATACTGGACGTTTAAACCGTTGGGCTAAATTCTATGTCTCAGCATGAGGCTTGAGAAATGGACTTACAGGAAGAACTCCAAAGCATCTCAAAATACATCGAATGATAAACGCACAATTAAAGGTGCCATGAGCATACCTTCCCTCACTTGACCCTTATCCACACGGTGGAAAGGCTTTCTAGGTGCCGTATCCTTCCAGACTACCAAATGCATAGGATGCTTCTCCTCCTCGTCATCATCATCGACCAATCCGTCATCCGTGCAGTTGAGTTCGCTGTCGGCGCTATACCCAGGTTCGCTGTTATACCCCGATTCCGTGCTGAGGGCACCATCACTGTGATTACTGAACCAGCAAGGAAGCGGGTGATCTGAACCCATATCTCTCACCTCGGTATTCCCGGTGCAGAAACCTGATTCTGATGACGCTGCGGATGCGATGATATCGGCGCCCCAACTTATTTGGTTGCCAACCACACTGAAAAAAAGTTCCCCACTAGAGTCTGTTCCTATTACAGACTTCGGATTGCCCGAGGAAGCGGCTCCAACCGTGGGAGGGTCGGAGGTGTAACTCCTCGCTCCTGAACCTGAACAGGATCCCACAACTGCTCGTTTTCTTCTCTTCCGAGCATGAACGCCTTCCTTCCACCTCCATAAGCTTCTGAGAAAGGCGTGTGACATTTGTTTCTTCCGTTTGCTCCACCTGCGCACCCTTTTCCTTCCTTCATGCATCATGCTTAACCTGGAGGAGGAGATGGTGCACATGCAATTGGCAGAAAACACATCCCACCGTGACTCCTGAACTGCTGGCAGTGAGTAGCATTTCGCCAGTGACGCCGAGCTGGTATCCCCCCAAGTTATGCCTCGTGATGGAACACAAACTGCCGACCCAAAATGTTGCCCGCTGGAAGCCGACACAGCAACATCCCTGCAGGGAAACAGAGCTAAATTATCCGCACAAGCAACCTCTCCACTCTTCAGATTCAGACTAGGACAGCTAACGCTGCGCCCACTGAGTTGGACTCCAAGGCGTGAAGGATCAAACGCGCCTTGACCAATCGCCGAAGTACCAGAATTACACCTCGGGATGCTTGGATGCCCTACAACGTCCGGGTGAAAAGATTCCTCTCTCGCTGGTCCTGCTCTGCCCACATTCCCTTCGACCATCTCTACCGGGCCACCTGCAAACGGCTGCCAACTCGCCATCTGGGCAGCACAGGCATCCAAGTTCCCTGTTGTGAGACTCATCGGACCACCTCCTCATTCCTCCCTCTCCACTCTTCCGTCGAGCTTCTTCCTACCGCCTGGTCTGTCCTGTCTATCCTACTCCTCACTTGCACTAAGCCCCGGGTCCGAAACCCACCGCAAATCCATCCATCGCCGACGCCCGCACGCCTACAAGCACACCGTCCCATAATGATCCACGTTTCCGCGCACCCCTTTCAGATTCATATTCTCCTGGATGTCGATCACCTCTCCTCGTCATTCCTCTCCAAAGAAGATCGCTCCGCCCTGCTATTCAGATCAGATCATCTCACCTCACCGCATTTTCACTCTTCTTCTCACGAGGAATTCGACTCGAACGCCTCTACAACAACCTATTTCTCGATCCAAGCAAAGTGCCAGTGCCCTGCAACCGTGACCGCCATCCCTTCCCCTGCATTGGGAAATGTCTCTGCCCCGCAACACGTTACGAGGGCGAGCCAAGCAGCTCGGGCGTCCATCCTTCGGTCCGGGGGCCGTGTGAGCCAAACAGAAAGTTCTAGACCGGCGCAGGGTCCGAGGTCCGAGGTCCGCTTCAAGAACGCCAACCCTTCTTCCTCCTTCCTCCTGCCTCCTGGCAGGTGCTCATAACCGGGAGTCAGGTGCTGCTGCTGCTGCTGCGAGTTTCTGGACATCGCCGACGGGCCAGCACGAGGGCTCCCGTGACGGCCGGTCGGAGGTCCAGGATCCCGGCGTCGGCTGGCGTCGGCTGTCGTCGTCCTCCCAGTCCACGTAAGATCCTCCGCCATACGAATACGGTGCGGTTGGCCGTATCCCAATTCGTACGAATGTGGCCACGTATGGACGGACAGACAGACAGAATTTATTTCCCGGGAAAGCTGAGAGCCCTCCCTTTCGCCGACCGTGGCAGAAGGGCCTCACCCGCCCGCCCGCCCCCGCGGCGTTCCGAGTTGTAACGTCCGCATCTAATCGCAGCGCCGTGATTGGCCTCCGAGCGCTGCACTGCTCGCCTCAGAGTCATTTGCATCCAATGGTTTGAGGAGCCGGAGCGGACACAAGTCAGAGCAGAGCAGCGGACGGCAGACCTAATCCTCTGCTCGTGATTCCGATGACCCGTCGAAGCTTTTATTTCCTCGCGGCGAATGTTGTGCTTTTGAGGTTTGACATCGTCGCGTCGCGTGGGGAGGATTGCGGCGAGCGGGCGTGCGTGGCCGGCGAACTGCGGCGGTAAAGGCGAACGCCAGTACCGAGAGTGGAACGAGATGCGATGAGCAAAAGGAAGACTTTGATGCAGAACAGAAGAGCATACGAGATGGGAATGTGTGCGTAGCCCAGACCTCATTAAAAGTGGCTTTTGTCACCTTTTCGTTAATTGTGGCACCCAAAATTTCATAAAAATGGTAATTTTGGCATTTGTATTGAAAAATTGTTGTTACAGTCTTGAAACCATAAAATATTGAGTTTATTTCACGAGAAAATCATGGAGTGTTGTTTCTCCATTGTGCTTAGCTTAAGTTCTGCCCTCATGTTATATGTTCAAGGGACACCTAAAGCCATCGAAAGCTAACAAAATTTAGAAGAGTCCATGAACATGCCACATGATTATTCACCGTGGGTATATTCACAGCACAAAGAACTAGTCCTTTGAGAAGAGATGAGTTCGAAATTACTAATCCTAAGGATGAGGATACTGGTCTAAAATAGTGCCAACTTCCAAAATCCAAGAAAGGTGAATTGTATTACTCTTCAAAACCTCAGCTGAAGATGATTAACATCACTTGTCTTCAATACTAATACGGGAGAGAAACTTGGTTTCATGACCAGAATATTCTTGCATTCCAGTTTTAAAAAACCTTCGCGGTGTATGTAATATTATTTTCTTCCGAAAATTACATACTTCAGGTGATCATGCCTTCGATTTAAGTCCACAATTGGCTAAAAAATACAGGGATCTCTTTCCACTCACTTACAATATACTGACAACAATGCGATCTAATGCTTGCTTGATTGGGATAATAACATTCTTCCGTTGTCAACAACGCACTTTGTAAACTTTACGCAGTGCTTGCGAACTTTTAAAAATTTACACTATAAAGCTCAATTGCAACCAAAGAGTCACTATAGAACCAAGTTTAATTGTGGAATCAGCCCAATTTTCATTGTTGCAAAGGCGGCATTTTTTAATAAATAACACTTTTAATGAGGTTACACTGTAAAGTTTACAGTGTAAACTTTACAGTGTTGAGTTTACTCGTTGAGTTTACAGTGTAAACTCAACCGAAGATGTCTGAAAGGGGCGGATTGGAAGGGGAGAGGCCAAGCAGAAAATGCAGAGGAGCGAAGGAGAAACGAAGTGGAACCTGTGAAATTGAATGAGATTTCTCGCCAAGTTCATCAGCGATTCTCGGCGAATTGACGTGGAAATTGCAACGGGGCTGGGCTTGTTTGAAACACATATCACTTTCGAAGCAACTCTTGACCGTTTCGAGTCTCACGAATTCTTATGTGTTTAGATTTAGAGCAGATTGGCAAAAGAACAATGCACAAAGATCACCGTATTGATATTGTATTATACGATGAATCAATTGAACTATTGGGGGTAGCCCTTGGTTACCCCCAATAGTTTGAAACCCACTTATGTTTTTCCCACTTATGTTTGATCTCTTTCCAATCACTTATCCTCAATAGTCGCAACCCACTTCATGTACATGCATGATTTTGCCGCTTATGGATCATGACCAAAGAAAGGCTCAAAGTCGAGAACGTCGCTAATAAAGGCCTGTAAACAAGGTGTAACTTACAGGCATGTATCGCATGACTAAACAATTTAGGATAGATTAAGTGTGAGAACTCACAAGATTCTCACGCAGAAAAGTATCGACTGTCGTTCTGGCGTGCATGGCCCATTGGAATAAATAGTAGCATACATTGACATTTCCAATGACTCTGCTGCAGTCGGCTCTGGAGATTTTCTAACGGATTGAACAACATGACATGGTCGCAATTGTGGGACTTGTTATCACGAGGAGCATTTCAGCCTCATGGCCGAAGTATTCTTGTGAGTACTTTGGTCCACTAGGGGCATTCTCTTCCCCACAGCAAACTATAGGGTTACGAAAATTCGAATTGTAACATATGGTGGGTTATATGGAGTCTGAGTAATTCCATACAATTAAATTAATACCAGCAATAGTGTGCTCCTTTACACATGAGCCAAAATCTTCACCTAAAGCATGAACATTTAAAGATGATAAACTATTGTGTACTATTTAATTTATATTAATTTCCTCAACAAATTTCATGAGTTAGAAATTTGTTGATACTATAAACTATAAATAGTTGAAACATGAGGTTACTCATTAACTGAAGTTAATCTTAACAATCTTTACTTTAAATTGTGTTAAAGAAACAATAATTTTTGTAACCTATATTATTACTTATCGGGAAATTCAAAACAAATGCCTAATACAAGACTCCTCTTTATACAAGAATTAACTAGAACTAAGCTCTAGTCATAACAAAATAGAGTAATAACATAAAGAATTAACTTAAAACCATAGAGTAAACAGAAAACTCGTGACCCATATAATTGCTTCGTGAAAAGTACTAGAAAGAAACCTAATACAAAGTTACTCTTGTCTACGTGAGACTTCAATCAAAAATCTGTTGATGTTTTGATAGATTTTCTCCTTTGCTTGTAGAGGCTTGTCTCGGATGTGCAATAGGTAAGTTGAAACATGGTTCAATTCTCAAAGTCAAAATTTTGACCAAAGTTGATTGAAGGTGTGACTATCTTCACGTCCTCAAACTTGATATGTTTTGCTTCAACAAAGCAACTACCATTCTCTATATTTTGAATTGTCAGATTATCACTAGATCTCCGTAGTTCTTTTGACACTTGCATGAACTCATGTATTCAATTTCCGTAGCCATTAAGTTGAGCTAGCATGCGAGTACTTCTTGCCAAAATATTCAATGTTGGCAGTTTGGAGACTGTCCATGTGTCACTTTGAGTGACTAAGCTCCACCATGCTGACATGGCCACGACCCGGCAATTGAGCGTTTCACGAGAAGCTGGTGGGTGAGACTGGCGGCTGTGTGGGCAAAAAGCTCAGCATCTGATTGGCAACATTTAAGCTGAGGTTATCAACAATAGACACTCAAATTAGCAAACAAGGAAGTGGGCTGCGCCCCACACTCACTATATATTGTATTTCGCATTTTGAGTAAAGCATCTGTTTTCATTGTGTCAATGAAACCTCGTTATCTTACATGGTATCAGAGCGGAGATATCAAAGTGACTGTTAGTCCGTGCCCAACAAGGTCTCACACTATTTGTTGACAGCCTAGCACGAACCGAGTCACTCACTTGACAATTGTAACGGATCACAAGTAGCACTTGTTAGCAATGCATTCATTGAAGAGATGCACTCATTGAAGAGCCATCAAGTTAGAGAGAATTTCAAACTACGCAGTTTGGAGTTTTAAGCTATGTAACATACTCAATAGAGATGATATTTGGCGAGTAGTTAACCCTCCAGCTGGGACAGTGGCACGTACCGCTCAAGCTAATATAAACGCTTTGCAAGTACTAAAGAATAGAGCTCTAACATAATAGCACTATATGTATTAGATAATGTAATTCCCTACATTGCTTGTATTACAAAGCCTGACAAATGTTGGAAGGTTTTGAAAGACTTATACGCCAACGGAACAAACTCCAGAAAGCTTTTACTCCGGCGAAAGCTTTTAAATCTAAGGATGAATGAAGGAGCTGTCATTCCAAAATTCCTGAAGCAAGTTAAAGAACACGTTATTGTGTGTATTGGAGAGGTCATCAACGAATCTGAGATTGTTGAACAAATTTTGATGGCCTTACCGGAGAGTTAAAAAGCCCTGGTGAATTCTGACATGTACCAACCCACACTGCTCACAGTTACTAAGCTCACCGTCATCTTGTTACAATATGACATACGAAGAGAGATTAAGGGTGGCAAGCGTAGCGATCAAGAAGTGCTGTTGACGAATAGTAAGAAGAGCTTTGGAGGACGCATGTGAAGCTGAGCAATCAGCGATGCTCGACACAAGCTCAAGAAAAATACGGCAAGCGAATGCCACTACTATGCTTCTAAGGAACACTGGATGAGAAACTGTCCTACTTTGGCAATTGAGCTGAAGGGACGCAAGGCTAAACGACTGCAGAAGGCAACCTTCATCAACATTGTCGATAACTTTGATAGTACCAGCGAGGAAGAAGAATTTGTGGAAAGTGAGATTAATCTAACCGTCAACATGTTCAAACTAAACCTAACAGAGAGAAGTAGCAATGAATGATTTATCGATACTAGAGCGTCCAAACATGTTACTGTACAAAAGAGCATCATAAGTGACTTGGATTTGAACTGTAGATGCAAGATTAGCACTACAAGAGATCATCCACTGAATGTTGCAGGAAAGGATTCTGTGAAAGTTTCCACACCCTCTATAGGAATACAAATTGACAATGTTCTGTACGTACTTGGTATAAAAAAGAACTTGCTGTCAATCGAGTTGATTGCGGACGAAGAAAAGCGCCCCAAGATTCTGTTTGATTCAACGCACTGTTGGATCTTCCGAGACTTTCCTTTGCCAGCAGCATAACAAGTCATCACTAAAGGGAAACGAGATTAGAAGAAAAATCTCTATAAATTTTGACCTCCAAATCAATCAATCAATAGCATTAAAGTAAACTCAAAGGAACATGCTACACTCCTGTGGCACTATAGGTTTGTCCACGCCAGCCACAAGGTACTCTCTTTTATGAAGGAAGAAGTAGAGGTCCATGACTTACCGTCTGTTTTAAGGTCAGCTCCATTTTGCTCATCATGCTGCACAAGGAAGTGTAATGACAGACAAATATCAAAATGAAGCATAATGGTATAGATTCGATACCACGAGGACAAAAACATCCACAAAAGTAACGATTTGTCACGTATTAGCATTCTGTTAAGGAGTTTTACTTCTTAGGCCAATGCCACTCCTAGAAGACACTACCTAGTTACGACCGAAGACCTACAGAGTAGCGCATAATCACACTCACAACTTGAAACTTTTCTAATCAACGCTTGTGGGAATTACCTACGACCCCACACTCATATTTTAGGGGAAAAACTTCCCAGCATTGCATACATCCCGACTCACTGACCCGAATACCCAGACTCAAATTTGCTTAAATCCCAAGGAACACGCGGCTACTCAGAACATTCAAGTTGGACACTCACAACTCATGATGCGGTAACTTCGACAAACATGAGCGCATTGTGCTCGATGTCTTGATCACACACTAGCACACATACACATAGTGGATACAGGTTCACAACCAAGGCAATCCGAATGATAGAAAAGCCCCTCAAGAAAAGAGCCTTGGATCTCTTTATTCACAATGGCAACTCTAGGATCTCAACCGCCTGAGGCGAATCATTCTCAAGGGCCGTGCCGTCCGATGTAGCGGTTACGGCGTCGTCTCAACTATTCTCTGCTCCTAATCTACGCAAAACGTTTACAATCTCTAACTCTACATTCTGGCGTGCCTCATCGAATCCCTCGGAAAATGTCTTAATTATTTCTACAATCTACTTCTGTCGTGCGGATCCGCTGGTCTTAGTGCTCATCAATCGTCGCTCCAGCAAATCTAACCTTAGCCACTTTACTGTTTGCAATCCCCACATCTCGAATCCACGCATGCACTTCTCTACACGCAATCTCAAGTCATCGGTTTTTTCGTCACGCAGATGACGGTAGGCATTCTTTGCCTTTTCCATTCTACTTCGCGACTCTTGCGATCTCATGTCAGCCTTAACTAATTGCTCCTGCAACCGTCGACATTCCGATTCAACCCTTAATCTACATTCGACCTCCAAAGACTTGGTCCATTCGCAATTTGGCAATTTCTTGGCCCAATTCGTCAACTCCTCTTTGTGCTTCTGGATTCCCTCTGTCTCGTTGATAGCTCCTCCGCGCGTCGGAATTCCATGTCACACTTACTCGCAATCTCCGCAATCTTACTACGAAAATCCTCTTCCGACGTCTTCGCCTCTGCAATTTTTCTCCAAAGTTCTTCGGCGATACGAACTTCTTTAGCTCTTCGGGCTTCAATTTCCGCAAGCTCTTCGGCATACTTCTTCTCCCGCCTCTTGGCAGTTTTGATCAGCCTCTCCGATTGTTGGACTGCCGCATCATACGCTTCTCTAGATTTCTCCAATCTCGCGAGCAAATCCACTGTCATCTTCTGCCCATTCTCGTTAGAGATACGAAGTCCGCCACAAGTTTTCTCTAACTCTGCACACCGTTCGGATTCCTTCGCCAAATTCAACTGCAGCACTTTGCACTCGATCTCATGTTCCCGGAGTTGGTTTTCTCGCTCCTTCACTGCCGCCTTCGCTGCTGCGCACTCGGCTAACAAGATTGCAGCTCGCTCCGTGCCAACTCAGTTGCGGAATCCCACTCCCTCTTCACTGCTACTGCTCTCTTGATCTTAATTTTGTTCCTCACTAACTGTACATAGAACCCTGCCTCCTTTGACACAACATACTTCTCTCTCTTTCTGTCCAAATACTTCAGTAATGGAACCACACTATCTTGTAAGAAGTTGGGGAAGGTAATCTCCAAGGTCTTCACCTCTTCGCCCGAAGTCTTCATCCTCACTTCATCCTCTTGTGGTGGCGGCCCTGGTTCTTCTACCTGATTCCCCACAGTCCCAACAACCTCTGCCACAATCGGTTCCAAGATTGCTTCTCTCAACATAACCTCCGCCATTACTTCTCCTCCGATCTTCGGCTGAAGTACATCCTTACTCCCCACAGACCGCGTCCGCTCCAAAGAAAGAGAGTTTGGACTGACCATCTATGTTCCTTCCTTCGAAGGTTCCACTGTCACGTCTTCTGGAACTTTGACTAGTACCGCCGAAGGTCCTTGGATCACCACAGGCTGTGTCGACTCGGCAGCTGCTACTTCGGGTGTGTCTACAATTGGGGCAACTGTCTTTTCCACACTGCTGTCCGAAACTTTGGTTACTACTAACCCTCGACTCGCCTTCCTCTTCGGTCTCGAGCGATTTCTTGACGGCCTAATTCCTTCTATCTCAGTTTCCGCTCTTTTTACCCCTAGCGTGAAATTCTCCTCGTCATCAGTCACCACCTTCCATGTCTTCGCCAATCGCCGTCCTGGCTTCTCTCGATTCGGCAGAACGTCCACCTGAACGGGTCCTCGTGATGTCGTTTGTGGTGGAATTTGAGGTTGACTGTTATCCTCTTCTTCGGTCCCTTCCCTCAGCTGCTAAGATTTCCCGCTCGCTCGGAATTTGCTTCTCCTACTCCCTTGTAAGCAGTACCATGCCTCGATAAAAATTCACAAGGAAGGAAGTCAAATGATTAACAAACGGCCTTGTCCATCGGGAACTCGCATTCACCCAGACAAGATCATAAAAGATTCTTGCCCAATGCACCCGCTGTTCCTTCAAGACGCGTTTGAAGAATCCCACTTGCCAGGCCGTGACATAAGTCGTTCGTGCCGGTCTTAGGATGTGCATAATGCCCAATGCTATTGCCCGGCTCTTTGGATCCGTGTAGTCGACGGTTTTCCATCCATTCGTCCCCGATCTCCCAGAATTGAAGAGTGGGTCGTAAGAGAATTCTTCTATGCGCGTGAATTTCACGCTACTATTTACAAACAAGAGGTCCTCGTCGCTGCCTACGCACGGCCCCATCACGTTCGCCCAATGCTCAATCGTCCACAACATTGGATTGCCTCGGAGATCCTCGCCCTCGGTCTTGTTCTTATCCATAATTTCTTTGCAGATGCTCAACGAGATGCAATTCCAATTCCATAAGAGAAAATCAAGACGCAATTCGCAGAGCTCGCGCCTGAAGGGTCGCAATTCCTCGTAGGGTACCTTCAAGGGAACCGATTTCCGCACCTTGTCACTCTTCTTTGACCGGCGCCATGTCTCCAATTCGCCCCGTTGTGGAATCGATGTCGATCGATCTCTCCTTTTTCGTCCACATTTGCTCTCGTTCGATATCGCAATGTTGGCGCACTCGCTTCTGCCTTTGCTTTTCCCTTGATGCCTTAACATTGCCTCCTCCCGCATCCAGTAAAATTCTCGACGCGTGTGAAGTTGCCCGGCCCGTTGCGTAATTCGAATTGATTTTGATGTCTTCTCCGAAGACACAAATCTTGCATTGTTCAAAAAAGGCTGCGCCAAAGATCTGAAGATCTTCGGCCAAAGACGAACTCTAACTAATTCTATCATAACTTCTCTAAATCTACTCCTTCTAACTCATATGTCTACCTTCTACACAAATATGTTTAAGTTTTGTTGATTTTTGAAGAAAAACAAATAAACTAGGCACCACAAGAAGCAATCACACTCTCCCAAGCCTAAAACACTACCTCCAGGACCTGCTGACTTAGTTCGCAAAGTTGCCACACGTGCTCAGCAACCTCTAGAGCTCCTTCATATTGATATATGCAAACCACTCAATTCAAAATCCTTATCAGGCTCCAAGTATATACATACAATCATCAATGACTTTAGTTGACGTTCATGGCTTTATTTTCTCAAGAGTAAATCTAAAACACTAGTAAAATTTAATCAAATCAAAGCTATAATTGAGTTGCAAATCTCTCACCGCATCAAGGCTATACGATCGGAGAATGGAGGAGAGTACATTTTACACAACTTCATAAGATTCTACGATGAATCTGGAATCCTCGGACAGCTCATTTATACCTACACACCGCATCAAAACGACATGGCGGAACGAAAAAACTGAACCTTGCTTGACAAGGCCAGGTGTATGGCGTATGCAAATGGAATTACTGCCCACCTTCGAATTGAAGCCGTGACTTCTGCAAATTATGTGACAAATAGAACTTCAACCAAGGCCAACAATGTAGTCACTCCCTTCAAGCACCTGACAGACAAGGTACCAACTGTGGACCATCTTCGTGTGTTTGGGTGCAAGAGTTTTGTACTAAACAACTCTCCAAAGCACAAGAAATGGACACCCCAATCAAGCGAATGTATTTTTGTTGGATACAATGCTGTCTCTAGAGGTTTCAGAAACTATCATTGGCCATCACACAAAATCTTTGTTTCAAAAGATGTTAAGTTTGATAAACTTACCTTTCCATGCATAACTCCCAATGCTGCCTCAACTTCACAGCCACTTGCTAATATCAACTAGCAGTCCCTTCTGCCGCTTGAGTCATCCTCCAGTGACAATTCGAGTCAAACATCAAATGTTCCAGCGGCCCCAAGGTCTTCTTTCAAACATCCAAGCACCGGCGTTCCCGCTTCGGATCGCTCAAACCCTTCTTCAATGCTCTCTCTCCCAGGGCCCAACATTCATGCTTCCACTCTCTTATTTGCCAACATCTTGGTTCCTGTACTCTCACCATCAAGAAGTCCGCACAATGCTCAAATTTTTGGTGATGCTCCTCTAAACTCTCTTATAGAGATCTCATGTTAGACATTCCACTTCAGCCCGACATCTCGTCTAAGGCCCAACTCCCACTCTACACTTATTGACGTCGCGAGCCTCCACCAAGCAACAGTTGCACTGATGTTCCTTCATCAGATCCATTTGTCCTCACAACTCGTAGCGGACGCACTCCTCGTCCACTTGCTTGGTTCAGTGATTTTCATCTCAACGTACTGGAATCTTTAGAGCTCACTTGCCTTGATGCCTCTGTAGAAGCAGCCTTACTACATCTCGGATGGAAAACAACCATGAAAGCAGAGCTAGAATCAATTTACAAAAACAATACCTAGAGCTTGGTTCCACTACCTCCTGATTGCAAAGCTATTTCCACAAAGTGAGTCTTTAGAGTTAAGACAAATGCAGATGGCACCACAGCAAAGTTGAAGGCTTGCATTGTTGCACGAGGTTTCTAGCAACAAGCCGGTCAGAATTACAACAAGACCTTTGACCTGGTCGTCAAATGGAATACTCTTCGCAGCGTGGTGGCATTAGCAGGACATCAAGGCTCGTCAATCTACCATCTTGATATAAAAACAGCTTTCCTCAACGGCGTCATCACTGAGGTAATGTATGTCTCTCCTCCGCTAGGTTTCTCCAACTCATCCACGACTCATGCATGGAATACTTTACGTCGATGACGTGTATCTTACTGACCACAACGCCGAGCGCATTTTCTCAATACGGGCAAAAATTCAAGAAGAATTTGAGATGTAAGACTTGGGATTGCTATCTAGGACTCGAATTTCTATTCAAACCGGAGGGCATTCTAGTCACACAGCGACAATACATTAAGGATATTCTTCATGAGTTTGGACTCCAAGACTTCACACCTGTCTCAACTCCCATGGTTGAGAAGCTCAAGTTGGCTCCAGATACGCAAGCCCCCGCCACTAACATCACTCGCTACCAGCACATGGTGGAAAAACTCATATTTTTGTCTCACAAGCGCCCGAACTTCTGTCTGGGAGCATGTGTTGTTAGTCGTTTTATGTTAAAATCACAAGAGTCTCACCTCCAGGCCGTTAAGCATCAGTTCCGGTACCTTATGGGCACTACTGGATAAACCTTGCTGTACGGAGGAGGGAACAAGCGAGCTTATCGGTTTCACTAATGCCAATCAGGCGACTGATTCCTACAACAGGAAGTCCATCACCGGTTTCATCTTCCTCATGGAAAAAACACCTATAACCTGAAATAGCCGCAAGCACTCGACTGTTGCACTTTTTTTGACAGGATCCAAATACATGGCGTTGTCTGAAGGTGCCATGGAAGCTGTTTGGTTGAGAAGGCTACTGGGATAAATTCACGTACATGATCTGCAACAAGCAACGACAATCCACGGTGACAATCAGGGGAGTATGAATCTCTCCCACAATCTTGTATACCACAAGCGCATCAAACACATCGAGGTACGCCACCACTTCATTCGTGAGAAGGTGTAGTCTAGTGGAATCAATCTGGAATATGTGACTACCACTGATTAGCTTGCCGATATCTTAACAAAGCCTCTAGGAAGAACCAGCTTTGAGAGAATTCGAAACCAATTAGGTTTAATAAACACAGAGCTAGAGAAAGTTGATGAAAGAAAGGATCAAAATCCGTTTATTACACAAGAGCTAAAGATTGTATTAATCAAAGCAATCATTCCAACTAGAAGGGCAATCCTGGAGTGATACATAGATAGGCAGAGACTTGGATCTAGTTCTAGTATATCGAAGCTTACTTTCAATCCTTTCCATGCTTTCAAAAACTACAACTCTAAAATGAGCTAGCTCATGGAGCAACCGTTAGTTTGGACGTTAGTAGTCATCCAAACAATCCAGTGGTGTAGCACAAAATCATTGTATCACGATGCACCTAGCTATAGAAAATTCTGAACTTTCCATTCTAAAGTATCTCCTACGAAGCTCCTCCACGACACGTTCAAGCTACAAAGGCATAGCAACAAGTTTACAGAAGGTGAACCAAAGCTTATCTTTGACAATTTCATCAAGCAAGGCGGAAATTAGGGTTCCGCATGAACAACATTGTCCAACGCTCACCTTCAAAAAAGCGGCATCAACTGAGGGTGGAGTCGTTGAAGAATCAGCACTTGACTCAGCGCTTAGCTTCAAGGGAGCGGCACCAATTGACAACGGAGTCGTTAAAGAATCAGCACTCAACTCAGTTTCCAGGATTTCATGTTGACTTTTGAGGGTGATTCTCACTTGAAGCTGCCAAGAAACACCGCTTCAAGAACTCCTTCGCGGACCTAGCTAATCAGTGTAGAAGGCTGCAGAACATCCACAAATTGAAAATAAAGATCAGCCACACATACACATTATCAAGTAAAGCCAAAGCGTTGCCTACCGAATGTTCTTCACGTGTTGCCATAGCCAGCAAGTTTTTCACTCAGATACCTGTGTATCGAGGAGATGTTGGCAGTTTGAAGACTGTCCAGATGTCACTTTGAGTGACTTAGCTCCACCCTGCTGACGTGGCCACAACCCGACGGCTGAGCGTTTCATGAGAAGCTGGTGGGTGAGACTGGCGGCTATGTGAACGGATAGCTCAACATGTGATTGGCAGCATTTAAGCTGAGGTTATCAACAATAGACACTCAAATTAGCAAACGAGGAAGTGAGCTGCGCCCCACACTCACTAGATATTGTATTTCGCATTTTGAGTAAAGCATCTGTTCTCATTGTGTTAATTAGACCTCGTTATCTTACATCCATGGACTGAAATAGTGAGATGATGACGTAGTGTGATAGCACATGTTACTCGCATAACCTAAAGTAGTCGCATTAGACTTCAAGTTATCGCAAAAAAAAATGGCCAATGATAAGAACAACTTCAAATATGGCCTCCAAAGACTTAGGCATAAAATCTTATCATAAAAAATCACCACTAATTGTGTACAACAATCTCCAAATGCTTCACAAGATTCATAAAGCGCATTGATATAATCAAGCCTTCCTATACTATCATCCATAAAACACAATGCTCTCTGAAAGAATACTCAAACGGCTATGGACCTGATTGTAGTCACCTTCAAACTTGTGTTCTTTGGACATTAATTTTCCAAAAAACGGAGACAATATTCATGTGATAGCACCGTTAGCGAGTAGTTCGGACACATAATGTTTACTACGTCTTCCGGTACCCAATTATGAGTACGCAAGACCTCCTCTAACCACCAACACTGCTGCAACGAGTGCCAATCTCTTCTCTTCAATGACAAAAGCAACGACTGTTGATGTAGTGCACAAGTAATATGTAAAGATGACATTCTGAAGACGTGCAACTCCACTCACTTTTGCACGTAGGGGCAAGATTCATGGACTATTATCGTACACTGCTTGAGCAAGTCCTGACCTATGACTCAACATAAAAGAACATTGAATAGTTGAGATGTGTTCCTCCCGTAGACAAACCCGAATTCAGAGACTGATCAAATGATCAGTTTTCCGACTGCTCGATCAAAGTATCAAGTTTGAAATATATAGACTTCATAAAAGTTCTTCGTAACACAATATTCAGAGAGCAACACGTTTAGTATATACTCTAAGGACGCATTTTCAATCCTAAATTTTTTTAAAGCAATTCATCAGAATTCTTCTTTTGCACGTTTGCGTTTTCTTGTCAAATTAAACTTGTAACGAAACACTGAATCTCCCATCATAGCCTTCGAACTCAAATTCTAAAAATTTGCTCCTCAACATTCAAAGTAGCTCTCCCTACGAGAGATCACTTTCTGGTGACTCATTATTAGAATATCAGGAGCTCGATACTTCAACAAGACACTTCTATGATATCACTCATAGCAAAGTAAAATATCTATCTTGACTATAAATCTGCACAAGAAGTTTGTCAAAAATAGAAGCAAAAAACTTCAAGTATTGTCGATTGAATGAGACGAAAGTACTTTTGATACCACTTATACCAAAGTAAAAAACTATATCAACAAGTAGTAGTATCGACTACATAGCTGCATAAGGATTTTTAAAAAAATAGGATATAAAACTTGAAGAGAAAAAACAATCAAAAATTGTATTGAGAAATCAAGAAACTTCAATGTTAGTCTAGTGATCCTAACTCATACAAATTGTCTCACTGTTACATCATCACAAACCGTCAAATCTTGGACCACAAACTTTTGAAGAACTATCAAACTTCAAAAAATGAACTCAAGCTCTATTGAAAACTTTCCAACAAGTTTTTTGAAAAAACTTTACTGGTTGAACTTGATACAACTATGAACTCTTCTCATTCATTCACTCTTAAGCACCAAACCAAACGTTCTTTGAGTCAGAAGCACCAAATCAATCGCTCTAATATCATTTGTAAGTGTAAAACCTGAGAATCATTAGTGACAAAGCATTCAGGCTAACAATCAACACAAGAGAGACAAGCGTATAACATGGTTCATCCTCAATTGCTATGTCCACGAGGAAATAGCATCTTGAGATTGTAATGAACGTCATGTATGATAGATCCAAGATATAAATATTAAACACCGGCAACTAACATATCTATAAGTAGCTAGAACGTGAGGTAACTACTTAATGGAAGTTAACCTCAATAACGTTATCTGGATCTAGGAGTACAAGATTATGTGCTTTGATCAATGTAGAATTCCAATCTATGAGATTTAGTAGCTTGTAAGGTTCTTGTCATTATGGATTTTTTTTTCAATGAGATCTAGATCATTGAAAAAGGGAGAGACTTATTATGCTCTTTGTCATGATAAGGTGAAATCTCCGCTCACGAAAGGTAAGGGGAGGGAGAGTTTAATCATTATGTCATTAATGATCAAGAAGGAACACCAGTATCAGTGGATTTTTTGAGCATGTGATTGAGCTAGACAAGATTGACGATAAAGTCTGTTCAATTGATCTAGTCAAGATTGACGCTAAACCCGGCCTCATAAAAGGTGGCATCTACTTTTAGACGCCACCTTTGCCACTTCCTGACTCTACCCGGACGCCACTTTTTATCAAGTGTTTTTTGAGTTCCTCGAGATACTCCGTTCCTGCCGCACTCCGCAGCGGACGCAATCCACAGGGACTTTCCGTTCATTCACACACTGCGTAATTACAGCACTTCTTTGATATGTCGCTCCCGCTTGTAGATTCTTGCTCGCCTTTTGCTACAGCTTCGATGAGTTCAAAACAAAAGACGTCATTCCAGGCTAAACATTGTAATGAGTTCGCGCTCGAAGTTGTCCAGCGAGATCATGTCTCCAGTGTTGTGTCTGCGGTTGAATGCCAGCTTTGTGTCCTCTCTGGCAAAGAAGACTATTGCAAGGTTTTGTCGTAGAGCAAAGACAACATGATGATCTAGGCAAAACGTCAGCGCAAGCGCCGTCATCGGGGCAAGAAAGCAACGCCAGCCTGTTTTAAATTTCCTTTTCAAAAGGAGTGGTATATCAAGTAGCAGCATCCCACAATCTAGGAGAAATATCAACCGATGTTGTCCGAACAGAAGTGTGCTTTTTTGAGCGACAAAAAGCACACAATTGGGTTTTATTATGAGAAGTAGAGCAACTCCATGAAGTTTGAAATCAAGCCAACCATTGTGTACGTGGTAATCAGGAATTTGGTCTGGCATTAAGAGGACGATATGGAGGACGACGACGAGAGCAAGGTCATCACGAAGTTAAACACCCTCAAACTCTTTGGAAAGACGGTTGATGCTGCCCATGACTCACCATACAAGTTCGTCATCAAGAACGTGATTGAGTATGAGCTCTCTGTGGCTCATACCTTCTTAAGGCTAACATTTCGGCAAACTGTTCGTGTCAGCGATCAGCACAATACGATTTGCAAGAACCCGCTGCTCGCGGGCATCAACGATTACAATGTCGGACAGTTCGTCCGCGTCAAAGTTGGCATCAACTTGCACGTCATGGCATCCATTTTTGCTCGCAAACTTGTTTGGGCATTATTCATTGCCTGATGGCTCCTCACACCGTGGGACCTCGTTTTTTGAAATCTACGTCCGCCTCGGCATTGCCAACATGCTTTACAACCTGCATTTAGTCATCTTACCACTTTTTGAGCGCCACTTGGCAAACAATATCAGCCAACAGATCATCAAAATGCTCACCGCTCTGTAAGATGGCTGGCGCGACAAGCTTCTTGGTATTACAACATACGGCGAACCAACAATGACAGGACAAGTTTCGGGCGTCGCGACGCAACTTGTGAGCAAGACAACCTACTCTACGTATCTGGTGTGCGTTCCACCAACTCGACTTGGAAATGAGAAGGGGCATAAACAATGTCATGGACAGTCAGTTCTACGCTATCGCTCATGCTTTCTCAATGTATTTGCGCGCTCAGTCAATTCTCATCATCAAAATGGGCTCAACCTATTCAAAGATACGAATCGTTGGACGCATGTCATCGCAATGTTGTTGTGAATGCTTAAACATTGCGTACTTCTGTATTATTATATCGACGCCAAACATCATCATCAAGCATCATCGATCATATGATGGATCATCGGGTGCTCCATCATGTTAGTTGTTAAAGTGATCAACAAATTGTTTGTAAAGCTTCAAAGAAACCTACTTGTTCTCTTGTAGCAATGCAACATGATTTTGAACATCATCACGTTGGTCATATCTTTGTGGGACATCCATCACGACGACCACGAGCTTCTAGAAGGGTATGATGAGGCACTATACTACCAAAATTCGGACGGTTGGATTCAATACGATACTCTTACAGACTTCATCGCGGAGCACGACGGATCGTTCGCACGAGACCAATAAAACTTGCTTAATGACGACGACAAGATCATCGTCAGTCATGAAGTTGCCCGCTACATCGTCGATCTGGTGATTGACATGTCGGAGATCATGTCCAAACGTGACAACAACAATCACGCATCAATCGAGGAGGCCCCTCCGTTGATGTCCGCAGAGATCGCGTCCCTTTCTCATAAACATTTCGTTGCAGACGTACTCGATCCGCTGGGCATGCGTCTCCAGAGACTGAAATTGATATCGACAATGTCTAGAAGG
The DNA here is from genome assembly GCA_037833965.1 of Marchantia polymorpha subsp. ruderalis. NCBI lineage: Eukaryota > Viridiplantae > Streptophyta > Marchantiopsida > Marchantiales > Marchantiaceae > Marchantia > Marchantia polymorpha. The sequence goes on along the minus strand of AP031351.1, from coordinate 25,208,185 downwards.
ATCATTGTGACTTTTGCAACACAAACCGAAATGAGTGGGCGCTCAAGGAAAACATCGACAAGCAAACGGTTTCGACCGGGTTTAATGAGTGCTAGCCGTTGTTGGTGGCCGTTTCATGCATTTACATGAAGTTTTGGGTAAATTGGCTGACGTTTTCCACAATTCCACGTCGGTCGAGGGCAAATTCTCTATTGCCAAGTGGGAGTGCGATCCCATTCGTCTAGCCTTAGCCAACCTCTCCATGGAAGGGATCTTCCAAACAAAGCAGTCGGGGCTGCTGCGCAGCATTCTCGCGGAGCCGGAGCGCGACCAAGAATAAAATACCAACCATCCTACATTTGGGAACATGATGAGACCGCAAATTTCACATACTTTCATGTTGATTTTGATGGTTTTCGCGATAATGCACCTTCAGGTGGCGCCATTTTCAGGTGGCACACCACTGTATATTAAAAAGTCCAAAAAGTGGCAAATGCCACCTATTATGAGTACAACAGTAAACTCTATTGGATTGAGCTAGTCAAGATTGACGATAAAACTCAAGTGATATACCATGGTCTGTGTATTACTAGATAGAAAGTTAAGTATAATCTGAGGATGCTCTTCCCCTAGACGTAGATTTTGAGTGTGAACCACATTATACACTTGTCTCTCTTGTGTTGGTTGTTAGATTGGTTTGATAACTTTGTCATTGATGATTCTCAGGTTTTACGCTTACAACATTTTCTAATTATAAATATGTTTTTTATTTATTTTGATGAAATGTATATATAGATAATTATTATAAAAGATATGGTGAAAAGAAATATGAATTTGTAGTTGGATCACAATAAGACTTTTAAAATCTAGGTATGAATTTAGAAATAATGGCCCAATTTTTGATTTTATTATTTGAAATAACTTCTTGTATTTTACCGATTATATCAAACTTGCATGTGGAGTAGTTAAAAGTAGATGAAAGAATATAAGTTCACAAGAATATCAAGAATAAATTTTGATCAATAGCTCAAAAAAATTAAAACAAAACAAAATAAACGAAACATCAGCTTAAACCATAAAAGAATAGGTTGTGTCTCAATCTTTCTAATGCTAATAATGACCTAGAATAATGATATCACTTCACTCATATGACAAATTGCTGTGTAAACTATAAACACCACTCCTAATATACTTCTTTCCTTTTTATACATATCCATGATCAATTTGAACATGGGTATTATAAATTCACAAATAACTGTAATATTCAAAATGCTATCATACTTTCTCTGGGAACATCCTTAGCATCATACTATAAGATTTATTTATGAATTGAGAAAAAGTACTTGATAATGTGAATGAACATCTTATGTCTATGTTCAGCAATAAATACGAGAGCAACAGCGGACTTTGGCTCTACGGTGACACACGGTGCCAATTACAGTTATCTGAGACTGCTGTACGTGCATGTATGAAGACCCTGGAATTATATGAGAAAGATTCCTGCCAAACGAAGCTGGATAGAGATTTCTATTACTTCCTTGTTACTCAATTCTCGGACTGCGCACTAATACTTGTGTATCTCAACCTCACTCCGAAAAGCTACATGCTGAAATGAGTAATTACTCTCCCCCACTCCTGCCTTCTTCTCTTCGCCGACCAAAGGGTCGCTTCTACCAAGGTGACTGATGTGTCTTACTTGATTGAATAGAAAGGTCGCTGAAATTTAAGACAGCCAGAAGGTGGTATGGAATGTAAAGGATGTAATCGCGCCAGAGCTGTAAGCTTTAAGCAGTACCCGATTCGTGAGTGGTTTGTCAAGATCGAAGATGCTAACAGTAATTCCAACAGATGGAACGAAAATCGAATGAAGGGTTCTCGGCAACACTCCTCAATTTGAGATCCATCAGGAAAAGGTGTGATATTAACTCACAACTTTAATATCACAATTTCGAGATCGGTGATATCGAAGCTACCGAGGAAAGTTATTGAAATGTTACGGTGAAGATCGTGGAGAGTAATTTGGCAGCGAAAAAGCCAAACAGAGACGTCCGGATCACAATAGTTCCAGTACGCTATTCTATTTCAAAACAGTCGTCTCTATCTAATTTCGTGAAAGAGAGACGTAGCGGAGTGAACTCCGGGATAACGTCCGAACCAAGACATTTCCATGGTGGTAGTTATGCCGCAGATTTGAACCTTCCAAGGGTCAACCACGACGCACTTCACTAGCTCACACACAATACATACAAACAATCGTGTAAGAACTACTGCAGCTTGGGAAGGGTTGACATGATTGAAACGAGAAAAATGGATGCCACCCGAGCTAAATACTAACGAAGAACTGGCCGCATCCAGAATAGCACACACCATCTTCCGCCCCATGATAGGAGCGCACCTGTTGCATTCAGATGAGTACAAAATAGATCATTTGGATTCATTTCCATCACTAACAGCTGAAGTGTCAAAGCCTTACATCGCTAAAAAATCTCTAATCCGTCGTTGCTACCTATCACCGTTTCTGTCGTTTACTGGGAAGGCCAGCCTGTGCGGATGAAACTTTTTCAAAACCAGATACAGGTGGTATCGGGGTCTTCCTATGCTTTTCTACTGTTCTAAAGATGCCGTCGTCTAGTTTCTTTGTTTTTTGCTTCAAAGCGAAAAGCAAGTCCGCAACTACCCAAGGAAAACTCAATAAATGGATTTTAGTTTTAGTAACTTTGGAAAACTTTTCATCATAGCCGTAGTGGTCTTCGTGGTAGGTAACGTAATACCAAGCTGAGGCCTTTGCATCAGCTTCCGACTTTTCCAAACGTCGCGCATAAAACCAAGACCTTGCCTCGTGCTTCAAAACTTCGAAGGCCATACGAACCTTGGGGAGAACGTCCATCTGCTTTCTCGCAAAAATTCTCGATAAAGATATCACATGACCACCCATGATCTCCGCTTCATCCCGTATACCGTAATGGTTCATCAGCTGTATCAGCTTCATGTCATAAATATTTTTATGCAATAAGGCACTCTCGATGTGTTTTTCGTATCCTGAGATCTTCAGATCCTTGTCAAAGAACTTAATACAATCATCACGAGAGACGAAGCCTTTCGAGCATTCGGGGATCGAAGGATAATCCTTTATATATCGATACAGCTTCCCTAATATGCCGCTGGATATATATGTTACCTTATGTTCCTTCTCCATAAAATCTGGATACTCCCTGGGCCGAAGTCCCATCGGTATACGGGCCGGTACTCCTGTCTTAGGGTAGTCGACCGCTAGGGAGGCAAGATGAGCGAGCTCGTAGCACTTTTCACTGCGAGCCTTATCGATCTCCTTGTCAGCATGGACAACATGAGCATTTGCGATGATACCCAAGTTATCATTCGTCATATAATTCAAGAAAAAATCCTGTATCTCCTGCACATTGTTGATAAGTCCTGGTACTTTTTACTAAACAACGTGAAAAATTTATACCAGAATCGAGACAATAAGTGTCAGAGAGTCCTCAAATCCAAGCATTTCATTTTACTTGGAACAATCGAGTTTCTTGATAAGTGAACGGACATTCAGTAATCAATTATCATTGTTAGAATCAAGTAGCCCATGATAACTATACTGAAGAAATCTGAATCCCACCAGGACCAAACTCTCTCAGTGGTACAACTCATATATTCCTCATGGCGTGTCAATCCATGTACAGCACATTGACTGGATGGCCAGCGGTGAGCATTTATCAGATAGAGATTACAGAGCTGAAGGGTACCTCAATTGTGACAGGGTGATCGAGACTGGTTGCTGCAGGTGGTGAATAGTCCATGGGGACTTCTACAGTTGGCGGAATCAAACTCGCATCCCAGCTCACCATGTAAATATCACCATCCAGATCGCTTCCAGAGCACTCATGCGGATGAGGTCTTTGTGTACGTCACACATCCACAACAACCTCATTGGTAAGAAAATCTAGAATATGATCGCGATCTACAATCATAACAGTCAATAAGGGATGGTTGAGAGGTGCAGCAATGTAGAGAAGTTGCCAACTCCACAATGTCGCTACCTGTGTTTGTCAAACTCAAAGCACGATGTACTCTACTGAGTGTACAGGAAAGATGTTACATACACACCTGATGACGCTTTCTACAACATCACATGCCGTCAAAGTACCTCAAGATTTAGTTCTTACTTTGGACCGAGCTGAGGGAACACAACACAGTTCACCATGTGATGTAGATTCGCAACATCGACTGCTTGCAGCACCCTCACATCTCCTGGATGTAAACAAGGATTTTTGGCGACAAAAACCTTCGAAGTCACAATACAGGTGTCCTCGTGAAGCCCTTGGGCATGATGCCCCATATCGCCAACTTTCGAGGCTGCAGATATCTGGACAAAAACTTCCCCATACTTGAGAGTCTTGGTTTCATCAAGACAGCCCATCAGACACCTTCCCTTGGGCACAAATATCTTTGCTTTGGTCTTCAATTCCTGCAGTTCGGCTTCTCTGAACACACACAGCAGTCGCTTCAACAGAGGCTCAGTCTTCGCTGTGTATCCGTTTTCAAGCATTTGTAGAGCGATCGAACCGGCTCTATTTTCTCTACAGCCAAGGACTCTCCTGGCCACATGGCCACCCTCCTCTTCCACCACCTTCTCCAATTCTGAAATCATCTGACTCTGCAGATGTATGAACGATAGGTCTTTCACTCCCAAAGTCGACAACAGGCATATGACCTGACGGTTCAGAAAGCAGGGCAAGACACGGGTCCAGTCAAGAACCTCTAGACTCATGTGGGGAGAGTCAAATTTGTGCATACTAGGTCTAAGATACAACTTGAACGAAGATGAGGCACGAGGATCGACCGCAACCACTCCTTTGTAACCTCCATAACGGATTTGGAAAGCCGAGGGGACTCTTCCAGACGGACAACAGGCACCCGCTATACTGCGGGCAAAATCTTGCGATATTTTCCCGATACCATCTGAGAAGCAATAAGTAACGCCGTCCGTCTTGATAGTTATGTCCTTAATTTTCTTCACCTGAAGCGGAAGCACTTTCCTCGTCTCAATGGAAGAAGAGAAGCACTGACCCATACGTGCTGCACATTTGGCTACGTTGCGAATCTGAGAAAAATCTCCCATCTGAGTTCTTATAGAATCTGCAGTAACAGCAGGCTTTTCAGTTCCTGTCGATGCAAGCTTCTCAGCGAACATCCATATCTGGCTGTCTCGCAGCTGACTAGCGGAAAATGCCAAAAATTCATATTTTCTGCTTCCTATGAAGATGCCCTCTTTTAGTACTTCTTTGACCCTCCTGTATACATCGGAATGACCACTGTGCATATCTGATGTGAGTACGGTGCTTGTGAGAGGACTGCAGTTCTCATCAACAAAATTGACTCGCAGGAAATGACTAGTATAATCTTGATGTTGCCTAATGATACGATTTGATTGTTCCACCTCCGGTCCCAGGCAGTAGACTTTGGTGGGAGTCACAAGAAGGCGATGTATCCATGCCTTCCCCTTCTCGAGCTTGTTTGCAGGTGGTGCCACTTTCTTGATCTCGTCCACTTTTGCTTTCAGAAGCCTTACTGGATCGTAGCAAACCTCGTTGAGGGTAGACATAGCTTGTAATGCCAACTTCACAGCAGACTGATTACCTGTACTTATCAGCTTAAAAAACCGCTCATCCAGAGTTGGCCCACACAGTTTGTTGAACTGAATCAAATTATTTACCTTATATAGGACATCAAAAGGAACCCTGAAGTTTTCAGGGTTGACCATGGGCACCACCACCTGAGACGCAGCGTATGGAACTCCTTTCTCTATACTAAACATTCTAGGAACTGGGCTGAAGATTCCCGTCAGGTAAAGGACTGATGAAATATCTTGGGGCAAATCAGAATTATCGAGTTCGACTACGTAGGATGAAGATTGGCCGATTGCATTTGACACAGTGAAGTCCGTGGTGCGAACCCACACTTTACCCCAACTTTCCCTCTCAGACTGCCAGAGTTTGCTCGACAGGCAGCCATTGATGAAAACATCCACGTACTTATCATTTGTCTCAGAAGGATCAAACGGCCGACAGTACAAAGACGGCGGGCTCTCCCTTACCTGCACATTGCCATATCTCGAAATATTACTTGTATCCTAGTTCCTGAATGGATTGATTAGGAGCTTGAGATGTCAGAGATCAAACATCATCTCAGATCTCATCTTCATACCTACTAGTGACAGCTGAAATGAAAGCAGATCGTGCTCACAATGTCTCATTCACGAAAGATAGTACCAGTTCCTCTACGTTGAATCTGTCAGCGTCAGTTCATAGAAGCATTTCCACGTCCTCTTCTTCCTTCATATATTTCATATTAACCCTACACCCCAATAATGGAAAAAGCATCTCAGCCTTCACGGAGAACTTATGTAACATAATTGCTGCATCTACACTGTAGGACGTTTACTCAAACAGGTAAAAAGATGGGAATTCCGAACAGAGAGCGAAAACTTGAACAAGCCTCCAAAAGCAATTTAATACAAGAAGAAGAAGAGCGGCACTCCAACACGCGGGTGAAGGTCATACATAAGAGCTCTTCAAAAAGCACAAAACAAAATCGAGCAGCCCTGCGTTGTTGATGACCAGTCTGTCAGGATGGCACTTTAAGGAGTCGTACCTGTACCAAAAATCCTTGGCTTCTTCCATTAAGACGTGCGGCCGTCAACTGCCAGATCTCACTATAGGGGAATTCCAGCTTATAGTCCTTTGCCGTGAATCCCAATTGCATTGATAAAGTCTCCTCTTCAGAGTTAATTTCCACCTTCAAACTACCAACGTACCTCCAAAAAGATAACATCGTACCACTGGATGTCAGACATCCCACATATAGTTTGCAATGCTCCAAGTTAAAGTAAGTGGGCGGCATTTGCTGTACAAGTATGTCGTCAGGAACTAAGAGCTTTAGATCTTGGTTGTATATTGAAAGTTTCCCCTCGTTGGAAATCTCAAGGGCTGTTGCCATCACTCTTCCGTCTCTAAACTGCACGAATCCCTTCCCTTTCGATCTTCCCGAATCTTGATGCCGCAAGATTTTACATGACTTGATCGTGTTCTCCCCCAACGCATCTTCCAAAAATTGGAGGAGTTCACCCTCCTCCACAACGTGAGGTATATTGAAAACACGAGCTGCCATGTCACAGGTATAGAAATCAGGTTAGCCAGGTTCTTTCAGCCTTGACTTTTCCAATCACTGGAAGTATTGTCATGCATTGTGCGGATGTCATCTCATGAACCCAGTGAATGCACGTCGAAACTGCCGAATAGTAATATATGTACGTTACCTGTATTCGGAGGAGCCATCCAAGTTCTTCGACGACAGAGTGCAAATCAAAAATCATTTCAACCTCTTCTGAGGTAACCACCAAAATTCCAGGTCTCGTTCAGTCTTCCTTCACTGCAAATGAGAAATCTCATCTGTCAAAATCAGTTCGACTTTCTGCCAGAAAATTAGACTGCAAATATTCGGCCTGCGGTGTCAGTCGAATGTGCAAAAAATGAATACTACTCCCAATTCTAACAGTGTCAGAAATTGTTAGTGGTTACAAGGAGCGTCACCTGCACGACAAGCGCAGCCAGCCATGAATGGCTTCACAATTAACCCAACAATTATCGGTCTTCACTGTCGTGTCGAATTCCGATTGGATTTATAAATACTCCCCTCCAATCCTATCCTTGATCCACCGTCTCTACCTGCTCTCTCCAAAAAAGAGCCAAAGAATTTCTCTCATAATTCTTCCGCCCACTCAAAACGCTTCCTCTTTCTACTTCTACACAGGTGCTTCGAATCATCCGAAGTTGCGAAATTCTCGAATGAAGTTAGTCATCAATCCGTTCTCACTGGCCGAGTGGGGCCACTGAAGGCCTCCCCTTCTCCCCCACAGCACTGAATGACCACCTACAGAATAATGACGAAACCGGTCACGAGAAATTTCTACTTCACTCACTCAGTCACCACTCCGTCAAGTGAAGCTGTCGACCCAAGTGAGGGCGAGCAGAAATTTCTTTCTGAGCAATATCATTCCTGGACAAGACTGTAACGCATACTCAGTCATCGTGGACATCGTCGAGTCGAAGTCGAACCATTTGGCAATCGACCGGGCTTCGGGGACGAAAGCAATTCCTCGCCCAACTCGAACGGGAAGAATTCGCATGTGGCCTGCGACGCAAGTTGTCATAGTAACAGACTCCTCATACTACCCGTCATCTTCCTCATGTGGCACTCGCTGATCATTCTCGTCGCCGCCGTCACCGCTATCATCGTACTCATTATCAATTTTATCTCATGACGTCACAATCGGCCGACTGCATGAATCACACAGTACACATCTGCCCGAGTCCGATTTTCCTCCTCCTCCTCCTCCTCCACCATGTGGCGTTTGCAGTACAGGACGGTCCCGAGAGACAAGGTACAGTACAGCAGTCTTTCCTCGCGCCATCCATCCATCGTCCTCAATCCGAAACCGTGCCTACTCTTCATCACTCCTTGTCTGCATCGCTCTCGATTGCATCTTCGGTCATGATTACGCCAGCTCGAAAACCTACCATCCTCCACAGTTTTTTGCTCCTTGACTTCCAACTTCTTCCATCGCGCATTCGGTACATTTCAGGTAGTGAACTGAGCGTTGAATATTTTCTGCTCAGGCACATGCGCCAATCAGAAGGAATGATCACACGTGGCCCGGACGGACGACTTTTGGCCCGTTTCGCCTGCCGCCGCCGTCGTATGCCGCAATGATTTGCAGTTCCTTAGGTCGAGTTCCACAACCTTTTTCCACAGCCTTCAGAATCACGTGCTTCCTGACTTATATGCCACTCGATGCCGCTCCGCCCACCTCCGTAACTGTTTCGGATGATCATTTGTTTGTTGTTTCTGGGCAAAAGAATGGCTCAGAGCCAGCCCTATCGATATCCCCTATCGATAATTCTGATCCCCTCCCCGCCCAAGTTTTTTGAGATTTTTTGATTATTAAATAACTCATCTATAAATGCACGATTTGAAATCAAATATATTTCTATATACTTCAATATCTATATTTAATGTTAATTTAACCATCCATAACTATGTAAATCTTTTCCTAATAAATTAGCTCCTATTAACAAATCCAAACAATAAAAAAACCTAACCGAGCTATAATTGCCGGTTTTTTTCAGTTAGGAATGCCTGTCAATGCAACTGTATTGCCGTCAGGTAAGATGTGCCTGTTTCCTACCAACTCTGATAATTACTGAACGATTAAATTTGGCATTGACTAATAAGTATTTCTCAAACTTTGTGGCAACAATTCGATTTTTAGCATCAACCATTTGACTATGGTCCAAGAAGAAAAAATAATCCTTGTGCAAACCTCTTCAAGAAAAAGTCCTAACAGCTTAACATCAACATGAGGCATAACATTTGACAAAGCAAACATTTGGGTTCAGATAATAATACATATTCATATTCATCGTATCTTCAGGTATTTTTTTTCACATCACATTATTTTAAGATTGATATCATATCTATGTTCGTTTTCATTTTCATCTTAGAGTTTTCATCTTTTTATATTATACTAAAGCTACATATATCTTTTAAATCATGTATGACCTTCAAACTCTATCATAATTTGTAAAACAGCCAAGAATTTTAGTTAGACATATGTACATAATACAACATGCATCATTTTCATTTCTGGAATCATGGTGTATATAATATTATGCAATAATACAAGTAAATTTAAAGAACATCTTCCGTTAGTTACCGCTCTCAAGTACATATTCATTATATTTATTATATGAGAATTAAGTTGTCTGTTCACCATATATACTATGCGATACAAAAATGTCATTTTTATACCGAGCCTACATTCTACCATACAGTATGTTCTTTCTTCCAATCTCATCTAAAGGGGTTTCACTCTATAGTAAAATTAATTGGCTACCTGTTGGGTCGTATGTATGATTCGAGACATATCTGCCTTAATTGCAACTCTAATGCATTGCCATGAATGAGTGGGGAAAGTAAAGAGCACTGCCGGCTCTAACTTGCTCATCTCACATGTGCACAACGTAAACAGCTAATGATGACAACTTGCACAACCTAAACAGCTACTGACGACAACTTGCAAAGAGAGGAAATTATTGTTATGCTCTTTAACTGACGTTCATTATTTATTTTAGTAAAATGAGACTACTGATGCAAATGCATCGTAACATTTCATTGGTTTTGTATCTGACAGTCTCTTGTACTGCTTTGGAATAGAGGAGGACATCAGTGTACCAGGTCACATTACGCTCCCACTGCTTTCTTATCATTCCTTGCAATTCATTGCCACATAACTGCTACAGATTTCAGGGAGGAGATGGAAACGATATTCCAAGAATAGAATCAGTTCCTATCAGACATGTATTATGCCATGTACCATAGTAATCAGAGTTCAAGAGATGTTAAAACGTTGCAGACTTCAATTGTGACATCGTTAAATTATAAACTTGTTTGAAGTTGAAATTTCTTCTATATCTATTCGACCGAGTTAATGCCTATGTGTATCATATTCCTTAGGCAGTAGTTTACTCGTTATCCCTAGGTAAGTGTAATTTTTTTTTGGCATCATGGATTCATGCAGAGTTCTCCCGTAACCACGCAACTTCTTAGCTGTTAGTGGATGTGGCACATGTAATATGTTACCAACGCTTGACATTGTGATCGACATATTCATCAGCATATTCAGATGGATGTAAGTTTTGCTAGTGGCGAATTCCGCAAACAATATTGTAGCAGAGATTCATGAGAAACTATGTGATATGTGGAGATGAACCGTGGCAACATTAACCCCATAATGAAAGCTGCTAAGAAACCTAATCACTCCTGTCACTGGCGTCTGCATGCACATGCTATCGCTGCACCGAACTTCTAACCTACAATGGAGCTGTAGTTGAGTCTCACCAAACACCGATTAAATTGTATTCAAAAGAAAGTTACCTGGCTGAAGTGTCTGACGGTGTCTAACCCTAGTAGTTCTCTCAATCGTCCTGAGTCCTTCGACAAAAAGGAAATCAGATCTAACGTTCAGAAAAGATATACTGTGTCGTGACGATTTACTTCGCAGATTTCAGACTTGTAGATACCAAGTTTGTTACAAGCACTTCACACTACTAGGGACAAGAACTTTTGAAATAATCTCTCACCAACTGATGGGGCAAGCGAGAGGCAGCTCATCAACATGTACTAAAAATGAAAGTGAGGCAAATGTTCGATGCACATCCCAACGAGGGATCATGGCTGAAGGAACTCATTCAAAGTAGAGACTTCATATAAATCGGAGGGTATACTTCTATAAGCTGCAACCAATGTAGTTGCTATCTTGTCTATGAAAGGAAACACATACCCCCAATGTGGCCAAACATTCTAAAGATCTCTACACTGCTATCTTATGAATTTGGACTTCGCAGTACCATTTATGGAAGAAACCAACATCTGCCAAAAGTATGTTGGAGGTGGAGGTGATCATCAAGCTAAGTGCTCAGCCTTCTTCCGATCTTCTTTAATCATACTCTCTACAAAAAACTCTCCTGCTCTGTATGAAGATCTTACCTACAGCATAGGAAAATCACATGAAAGAGTCAATAATATGCTTTTACTTGTGAAAAGAAACTCATTTCCGAGGGAGTAAGGAACACAACATATAGCTTGGAAGAGCAAGAGACGTGACTTCAAGCAATAGCAATAAAGATACAAGCCATATCAGGGAAAGATTTTGAAATTTTGAGTTCAGAATAAATTACCAAAGGGCCACTTGCAACATATCGAAAGCCAATCTCTTCACCGTATTGCTTCCAGAAATCAAATTTTTCAGGAGTCACGTACTCTTTCACGGTCAAATGGAGAGGAGTCGGCTGCAAGGTTCACAGTTTCATTCAATTTCGTGAGCGACGAATAATAGTTGTAGACTTCTAGCGTAACTAGGGTAGGGGAACATACAAAAGAGGAACTTGGAAAATTTCAAAGATGAGTAAAAATCTCCTAAACATTTTGAGAAAACTTGCCTGCAAATACTGGCCAAGGGTGACAATATCCACACCAACATCACGCAAGTCTTGCATGGTCTGTTTAATCTCATCATCGCTTTCCCCAAGGCCAAGCATGATGGAAGACTTTGTCACCATTCCTTCTTTGACTCCCTTAGCATGTTTGAGCACAGACATACTTTGCTCATAACTGCAGGCGATATGAGAAAACTGATAAAGATCAGCTTCATAATGGAAAACTGTTTACCTGACTCTGATATAGGAGGCAAGACAAGTCAAGGCAGGGAGGAAAATGTGCTCGGTAGATGTAACTTACCCAGCTCGTGGGTCTCTCACTATACGTTGGAGCCTTTTCACAGTTTCGATGTTATGGGCGAAAACATCGAGACCTGAATCGGCAACGTGCGCCACGGCAGACAGATCGCCGCGGAAGTCTGAAACTAAGCATTCCACCAAGATTTCCGGCTTCAATGCCTGCCACAAAAATTGGGAATGATCGATATCATAAATCCACGGGGAGAAACCGTAGACGTGCATACGCGAAAGTCCGTCACTCTAGTGGAAAAAATGAAACATCATAGCATTCGTCCCACCTTCAGAGTTTTGACCGTTCTAGCAAAATGATCACTACCACCATCTGGCATGTCGTCTCTGTCCACGCTTGTGAGCACAACATACCCTACCCTGAGTGTTAAAACAACCAACGAAATGTTACAACTGGGAAAGTCAATTCTCCAAAGAACTAGATGCATTGCCGACGTATGTGTGGATATGATAGAAATCAAAATACAAGAACTTGCACAATCCAACTTCTGCATGCCTGATCAGGAACATTTATCTCCCACAATGCGAGAAGGTAGATAGAGACTACTTCGACTTGCTAGAGCAGGTTTTCACTCCCGAAGTGATGTTGCATTGTAATCGATGCTCGCGACTGGGGAGCCCCTGTCGCAGGTAGAATCTACCCAGTTCTAACATGGAAACTTTTACAACCAAACGGAAGACCTGATGGAAGGGTAGTTTTAAATCAGGTGTCCCATAGACCTGATAAGTCCCCCGTCGACGTCGTTCATTGCCTTTCCTTTTCATGAACCTTGCTACTTATGTTATGTTAGCAGAACAAAATTTTGTTCTGCTTCTCAGCATATTGTGTTACAAGATGTTGTTCTACCACTCGGACTATACTATTACTCACCCCCAACTTGCAATAGCTTCCGCGGTGTGCTCTGGCTCCAAAGGATCTGGGGGTGCTGGGTTCTTGCTGGTAGCCACCGCACAGAACCTACATCCACGTGTACACGTATCTCCAAGTAGCATGATAGTAGCAGTCCCTATACCATCTCCTTCTCCACCAGCTCCCCCTCCTCCGTTCCAGCACTGAACCGAAGATTCAACACATAGATAACTATTAAGACGCTTGCTTCTAGTCATGAAGCGTAGCAAGAACGTATAAATAACCAGATAATTCGCGGCTTATTGACCGAGGCTGGTACTGATTATTAACACTAATAACATTCACAGTCTCATTGCAGAGGAAGTATCTTCGTCCTGAGCGTGGAGTGAGATGTATGAGTAAATCAAACCCTTCCATCATTGGAAGCTACATGTACGGTCATCTTCGATGTTCCAAGTTTCACAGTGACTAGACTCATCGTCAAAAATATGAACAAAACAAAACTACCTGGTACCTTTGTTGCAAAGAATACAACGACATTCGAATTCGGCATGCCCCTTAGTAGAGCAAGTTTCATTTCTTCTGGTGCGATTATTCTTACAGTGACAAGATTTCTACATCCCAATATCTAAGCTGATTACTGTTCCCATAACAATGTAGAGAATAACATACTCCAGTACGGCTTACAATGGACATCAAACCCACACACTTACCACTACACCTCCTGCGGTATAAGAGGAGAAACCAGATGAGCGAGTACAACTGAAAAATTACCTCGCCAATATTTGGGCATTGAGCCTCTTCACAAACAGTGTTGAGCTTTAGAGTGGACAGTGACCCCTTTAATTCAGTGTAGCGCTCTCCTTGCGGTGCCCTCTGCCTGAGCCAGGCTGGTTTCTTGACATTTGGGTCTCTTCCCGTGTAAGGTCCTAATCCACCCGGGTAAGGGCTCTTGCTGCCCTCCAATTGCGAGTCGAATAAAGTCGAAGGATCATCATTGGTCGTGGTCGAAGAGGTTTCTGTGGCTTGTGCTGAAATTCTCCTGACTCGAGCATCTCTGTGGACATTTTGTGAGGATGGCTGAGAGATCCGCACGCCCAAGCTGACAGAAGATTGTGAGGAGAGACGCTGTACAATGCTTCTCGGTTTTGCTGAAAATGAGCGAGCCGCAACACGATCTCCCGGAACCAAATTCAAATTGGTTGCCATTTATATCGGAGAGCAAATTAGTAATCCAGAAAATGCAGGTTTTGCTCCAAAATCAATCTCCACTGTTCACCAGCACACCTGCAAACCCACCGCACAATTATCAGGAGAGCAACCTTCAAGTTGATCAAAATCACGGAAATATATTCAGAAAGCCATCGAGAGAGTCAGAGGGCAATACCGCACCAGCTACTGAGAAATCCGAAACTTCATGGCGATCCCAAAACGCTTTGCCAGAGGCAATGTGCCGGCAAATCATCCGCTCGCAACTCCGGTCGATCTTTGGACAACAAGCTCCTCCTTCGGTCCAAGACTCGCTCGCGTGCTTGGCTCCGCGCCCGCGGACATTCCTAGGCGAGCAGCTCAAGCGACGACGACGAGGAGTGACGAGACAAGCGTCTTTCCGTAGTATCCAGCTGGATGGATGGATGGATGGATGGATGGATGCAGACGTAAAAAGTGTTGGCAGGATATTCAATCCGTCGGACTCTTCCGTTTCGAGATCACGGGCCGGGCCACCAGATTTGGTATATGACGTGTTGCAATTTGTGGCAGAGCTTTGCTTTTGAGGTTGCAGCATATTACGAGCCAAAGAGAGGAGTAATATGCTGCAGCCTTAAACTCTGTGGGTTTTATTTCTCCCGTTATCTCCCTTCGGACTATCTTTTTCTTATTTTAAATTTCATAATTGGGCACTTTTACTTTGAAATTAGTATTTCTTGTGATGTGACCATCACAAATTGTGTTCCAGCCACATCGTTTGATACGGTGGCATAAAAATGATGAAATAGTATTTGCTCCACACTTCATTACTATATGTCTCTATGATTGGTACATTTCTACCATAATAACTTTGGATTTATGTAGTGCACACTTAAAACGTGATGGAAATGATGACGATGAAAATTACTTGATGAATTTTATTGTGATGGAAATGGAGGTTGGAAATGAAAACATTCTTCTTATAATTGAGCTTGACACTCATCTAGACAAATCACTATGTTGACCAGAGGTGATGTTTCAATCCATTCTTCAACATCTCATAGTAATGTTGTCTCAATTATGACATTCCCCCTCCGTTGAATGTGCTAAATTTGTGTTCATGTATTTCATTACTTGACGAAGTAAGAGATATATCAAGCGATGTGTATATTATCGATACATGATACACATGAATATGTAGATTTGTCACAATTTCTTTAATTTTCACAAGTTGTCCAACATTGGTTTGAGATATTAGTGACTAACTTGCCAACTATTTTGATTCAATTATGTTTGATAAACTTAACATTTTGATATTTATATATGATATCATTACATCATGTGATGTGATAACCATGTTCACTTAAAAAATATAGAACCAAATAAAAGTTCCGATTGTGGCATTTGTCGTGTGCGAATGTCACCTAGATTTAATTTTGTTGCAACAATACTTTTGATCTTCTGTAAGGGTAAACCAGAAAAGACGGCTAGTAAGTATAGTTATCAATGCAAAAAATACGGACAATCCATGAATATCTCTTTCTAAAAACAATCAATCAGAAATTTCAACAAGATCAACGAGTCAATACAGCAGATACGGCCTTGGTTCATGCCACAGGACCAACGATTTATTAGACGTTGCTAGGGAGCGAATTTCCTCGTCAGAAGCAACTGTGGAATATAGGGACAAAACAGCGGGTAGTCAAGGGAATGGCAGGTCGTATGAAGCCGAGCGCCTCCTCGTCATCACACGTGGAGGTGGAGGTGGAGGTGGAGGCGCTCCCGATGGAGCTTCTTGCATTGCCTGCCGATCAGCCGATCGAGACAGAGGACAAGTTCGAACTTGGATATTCGTGATCAAGATTTCATGAGCAGGGAGCGGCATTTGCACAAGGCTTTGTTCCTTTGATATGATTTGATCGGGGACGAGGTGATGGTTTGGGGCGAAGAGAGCGACTGCTGCCGTTGAGACAGGCAATTCTGCGCCCCGCCCGCCGACTGCCTGCCCATAATGGTGGTTTCTTGGTTCAGTGGACGCGGCGTGGGATTTGGTACGAGCTTCTGTGCGAGTTCCTTATGTTTGCTGATGTCTTTCTGTAGGCGTTCTTGCATCAGATGAGGCATCTGAACGAGCTGGGCTGGGGTTCACGAAACAGAAAGACTCGCGAAAGAGGACGATTGCTTGGTCTTCGATTGCTTTACTTCTGTTTTCTTTCCTCCTCTTTTCATTTCGGCGCCTGAGGGCGTGAAATAAGGACCACTTGCCGTGTTTATTTCACATCCGCGGCGGGTGGGGTTTAACAATGGAACAAGATGATGATATTCTCCTGGAAAGAAGCACCTCTCAAATTTCGTATACGGCGACTGGCAAGTGCAGGAATGAGCTGTTTATTGTAGAAGGGAATGCATTCTGCCATTGCAAATTTGCTTGCGGCCTCTTGGAGCTCATCGTCTTGGATTTTCTTCCGTGTCGCAGGATTTGGTGCTGGTTGTGGATTCGGAGTCGGGTGGGGATTCGGAGGTACCTTCTGTCTCCTCTGCCCTGTTCAGAGAATTTTTATCCGCTGAAGTTCACTCCCTTATCTAGAATTTCGGCTTATCTCGCACAAGAGAAAGACCCCTTACCACAATATTACTTCTACTGTGATTTCCAGATATATGTGTAAAAATTTCCATGTTTTCTCGCATGAATGCGTCATAGAGTTAAGTTAACCTGTTATTGAGTTTTCTTTGTCTTTCTTGGAAGAAGTTCGCCCTGATTCCCTTTTAAATACTGGGGGTCCACCTAAAGTAAGTCATTTTTGCGATTCTTGATTCTTGATTCGATTCTCCTGAGCTTCTCCCTTCTCTTTCTTCTTATCCTTCTCGGACACCTAAAGGAATGAAGACGTAATTTCATATTGTGATATAAAGTTAAGTTGCTTGCAAATGTTCGTGCCTTCGAATCCACGTGGATATTGGTACTGACTGACGGAATCCTTGCCATTGAATGGGAAAACAGGATCTTCATTTTACAACAAACTTGAATTTCAATTTTAGTGCATTGTCTGATGGTCTTATTTCATTACCAGGCAGAATTTGTGTTGTTTACTAGATAAGTATGGTTCATTGAGATTCTTAGCGGGGCAAATACTACTTGTACTTTCACAATCGTTACAGGAATAATTATCTGAAAATTCTGCAGTGCGCACAGTATGTATTGACAAGCTTGTTAGATGCATAAGAACACTTAGCTAGATCTGAGTGCACATAATCATTACTTACAAGAATTTTCTTCTAGTAGGAATGGTTCAGACATGCCACCATGCCCCATGAGGGCAAAATCTTGGACATAGTGAAACTTGGTGAGTGCAAAAGGTTCACGGACTGTGATTGACTGGAATCGAAAGTGCCCCCGGAGTGAGTTTTCTGCCGTGGCAAAGGAGTGGAGATCTCAAAGAAGAACATTATGAATACTTTACTATCTGCACTGCCTATTGACTATATTGCCTGCACTGCAGGCAATATTGGAATCAAACCTCACATTGACACACTTTGGATCCACGTTACTCAATGGGAATAGATATTTTTCAACTGCGAAGATGCAATGACAAAGTACTGTATCTCAGAGCCCTTTCAAGCAACCAATAGATAGAATTTGTTTTACTCCTGTTGTGAACCGTTGCCTTTTGAGGGTCACGAGATTTTGAGTTCAGGTATCGTGAGGTATCCCATCTTAAGGCTGTACTTTTTCTCATATGTGTTCTACCCCGGCTGCTAAACAATATGTAGATTAAGTTTAGGCCACAGTTATGGAGTTGTCCATAGCCAATTGGTTTTGAGCTATTCTCGACCCACTCCCGGTTGACTGCACAAGCCTCTTCCCGGTACCCACATATGAGGCAGCGGGGATCATGACAATGGAGTGATGCCCGTCGGGTAGATGTTCTTGATGGTCGTTGCTTCCTCTTGTGGCATCCAATTCGATAACAATTCGATGACTGCACAATGAACTGCCAGTGCGTATGCACTCGTTTTTCTTCTAACCAAGCTTAATCTTCTGCCTCTTGTACGTGCTCTTGCATGGTTCTTCCTTTTCCACAACTCACCGGCAGCCGTCTCTTGTGGATACTCTATGAAGATGTGTCCTTGGATACCGTCAATTTACTCAGTTTGGGTTCTAGCCATGTTTCATGCTTTGTCTTAAAAACCTGCACCTTAACCCGGTTGTTTTTGCTCGCTGCTTTCCGTTTCGGCAACTTCTGGATATAAATGAATTTCTGTCTTAGAACTCGTAGACTTCTTCAGTGGAATTCTACACTTAGAGACATCATAGTTTTGCAGTTCCGATGCATCGGGTTAAGCTTTACATAGAGGGTCCGGCGGTTGTATCTTGCGGATCTGCGCTCTTCTGTCTCCTTGCATTTGATCAAGTCTTATCTGGAAATGACTTTTTGTGTGTACGTCTTTTGTTAAAGTCGAACAGTGTGTACCTACTCTGACGAATTGAATGTTCTCAATACAGGATCCTCTCTGCAAACTCTTGGAATCGGTGCAGGTGACACTCAATCCCTTGCCCAATTTAGAGAAGGTTTCTTTTTGACGCTTGAGCATTTGCATCCGTGAAAATAGTGGCCGGAATGAATAGTACTTTTGTGGCATTGATAAAGGAATAGGCGAGATCGGACATCTTTTTAAGCAACCCTTAAGTTTCTATAGATACAAGCAAGTATGACTGACAATTGAGAATATTTTGTTACTATCTACTCTAGAATGTTGGGATCTACGCATTGTAAGTCTTTGAAAGTTATACAGAAGTAAATGATCGTTCTTCCACCGCTTTCAACATATTCTTGTATCTCAATCGTAGACCTCATAGTTGTCGGACATCCTTGACCTCATAACAGGTTTTGGTTTTCCCAGGAGAGCTTTGTAGCTACAGAGAGTAGAGTTGATGTCATGAGGCTAGAAGCTTTTTGTTCTTTTCGTTCTACATGTACTGTTGAATTGTCACTGTTTTATTGAATCTGATGATTCGTTCTACGTTGTTTCGATGATGAAATAGGTGGAGGATGTGGTGTAGGCCTAGGCCTTGGATGGGGTTTTGGTCTGGCTTACGGGACAAGATATGTCGACTCTAAGCCCAAGTTTGAAGGGATCAATTTTGATGATTTGAAAGGAAAGTCTGGGAAAGATGCTCCACCAGATATTCCAGCCATAGTTCAATGAGATCGCGCAGATAGTTCCAAATCTTGCTTGTGAATAGTAGTAGCACGCGTAGACGAATGAATATCTGATCTGCAACTGCGTGCAAGTGTGTGATCAACAAGGTCTACATGTACATTCGAGGTCATCACCAGTTTTTACCCAATCTGGTGACTTCTTGATCGTGAAGAAAAAGTTAGATAAGCCCAGGCAGCTATTGAGTTTTTATCTCACAACTGACATTCGAGGGAAATAGCACAACATTTATATCGTCCAAGTCTCAAAATTTTGTGGTATAAATGAAAGGTTTCAAGTCTGGAAAGGCACTTTCGAGAGCTATGAAGCATGTACGATGTATGTTAATTACTTGCAGGCAATCATTGTAGTGTTCACCTCGTAAATGTACAGCCGTTAATCAGCTAGACCTTAAGTAAATCTATACTCACTTCCAGATTTTGATTACCATATCAATGTCATGTACGCTCAATGAAATAGTGTAAAACGATAAATGGTTTTGCTGCTCTTTGGTTCCATGTACTTCACACCATGTGTTTTGTGGTTGATTAGAGATTTCAGAGTACTTCATATGATTGACATAAATGGAGATTATAAACGTATACAAGAGAAATACACCTAAGATTGATTGATCAGCATTTTGACGTAAGATTTACAATTTAAGGAATCTACGTCATATGACCTCAATTACCTTCAGATGACATGCTATCGAGATAGTGAAGACTATTGTCAGCAAACTATGACATACACATCGGATACGTCAACAACTCTAGTCAAGATTATCTCCTAAATGATGTAAACCGTTTTGAAATCTAAAATACCTAAGATTGTCTTTACACACATTTGCAATCAAGAAAACAAATACTTCTGAAATCTCTCTAATCTGTAAGACATATTATCTTCTTCATATAATGATCTCGGATCTAGATTGAGATCAGACTTGATTAGTCAAAAGACTTGTGACTTATTCACTATTTTCCAGAAATGAGTTCAATGTGATGGAATTTTGTATAGAGAAATCTTTGTGCTTATTGTGATTTTGAATTAGTGCTGATTTGTAATGGAAGAGTAACCGATAATGCACAATCTGTATATGTTGGGATCACAAATCAGATTTAGAATATCTCTTATATTGTTGATGTCAAAGACAATGCTAAATTTGTTTATGTTCATGTCGGAGTTAGTTTGGTTAGAATTTCTCTTTTATTAAATGTTGATATCAAAAACTTGATAGTGAAAATATCATTTCAACAATTTCAACCTGATTCTCTTAAAAAAGTTGAAATATAAAAATTTGTTGAAAGAATTAAGAAATTTTGAACTGAAAATTCAAAATTTGAGTGTTTATAATTTTCCATTTAATTTGTTTCAGATCAATATGATTAATATATATAAATCTCTGAAAAGTAAGTATTTTCAGACATATTCATGATAAACAAAAGTTACTTTGTTTGTTATAAAATCTAAATCTCGACAAAATACTCATATCATTTCAACTAGTAAATCTTAAAATTTATGTAAATTTAGTAAATTTTTATATCTATAATGTAGTTCAAAATTCAATTCAATTCAATTAGAATCAACTATGTGTGTTGTATGTGTGAAAATCAATTGCATCATGTACACATTTCAAAAACCATTACTATTGATTACTAACAGAAACTATTGTAAAGATTCCTATGATATAACAACACGTTGAGCACATGTTTGTGTATTGTGTTTAATTTTATAGCCAATTTCACATTTTGTACTTGTGAAGCATTGTCTAATGTGATTGTAAAGATCTTCATGCTTGAACAATTTTTAACTATGAAGCGATAGATGTTCGTTATGTTGACAATTTACTTTAGAAGTATGGTTAAACATGTATTTAATTTCTAACATCTTAAGCATTGACAAATTTTCTAATGACAATGTCTCTATTCTCATGTCCAAGAATTGACTTTTAACATTTCATGTTGACATGGTTACATGATTTGATAGATGTTGATCACAGCCTAAAAAATTGATGCAAATTTTTTTTTGTGGTTCGCATTGTCACATGTTATTTAAATATGAATTCAGTATGATGATAATACACTTTTTCAAAATGATAATCAAAAAATGTATAAATAATCATACTATAAAAAGTTATGAAAACAAAGTTCTCCACATTTCATTTATTGGTTTATTGTGTCAAATATTATATATATGTTGAATTAAATCATAACTTTTGATTTACGATTTAAATCTATCAAAAAATTTGTAGAGTTCATAAATTATAAAATCTTATATTTCATTGTAATAAACAATCACAAATATCAATTGCATATGTGACTTCATCACTCAAGTCACGCGATCAATTTTCTCTAAACACTAGTGTTATATCACGTTTTTGCAATTTCATATATGATTTTGAACCATTTGTGAAATATACATTTTTTTAAGGTAGTTTTTGTATCATTATAACAATAGAGATTATAACAAAAATTTATAAATGAATTCTTGTTTTAATCTACTTTTTTTTCTTTTTAAAACAAAATAGATTTTGTATAATTAGAACAGTATAGATCAAAACAAAATTTTACAAATGAATTCTTGTTTAAATCTAATTTGGTTTTTTTTTTAACAAAAATTTACAAATGAATTCTTGTTTAAATCTACTTTGTTTCTCCTTCTAAAACAAAGTAGCTTTTGTATCATTATAACAGTAGAGATTAAAACAAAAATTCATTTTTAAATGAAACTAAAACTTCTAAGATTAAAAATACTAATAATAATTTTACACTTACTTACATATATATTATGTACATGTGCAAAAAAAATAATATTTCACCTTTATTGTTCATTATATTCTTAGTGTATATATGACATGGCGTATATATCCCATATACACATATGATGTTAATTCATAATATTTAATTAACACAGTTAATCTTTTTAGCATATAAATTTTTTATATATTATTGTCAACAAATACATATAACTTTTACCTACCAACCACACAGATTGCTTACATGACAAAAAACATATAATCCGTCTATTATGAATCAAATGTGTTTTCACTTGAAATCATCATCAGTCTGGCTAATGATCAAACCAATTATAAATAAATATATTCATTATCAATTCAAAATCCGCTTGATTTTAATATTTTACTCAAGACTTTATTTTTTCCAAATCAATACTTTGTCATTGATTTGATATCATAATTTCAATATATGTATGCTATATTAATTGATTTGATAATATTACAATTAATTTATTTGATTTTGTTTTATCATTTGATGTGATATCTTGAATATTGCCAACTACATCAATTATTATTATTCATAAAATTGCTTAGCCTGACTTGTGACTTTCAAATTACTATGATTTAAATTTATCTTAGATGTATTTTTTGTTATTTTTCATAATTTTCAAATATGAAAAAACCACATGCATATTTATGTATAATCGACTAATTATTTTAAACTTTTCATTCATGGTTAAACATAAAGTATACAACTTACTTTCATACAAATCAATTTTAGCCAAAATCACTAATTTGCATGCTGAAAAATACATGACAACATGTTATTGAACTATTTAGATGATCTAAAAGCTTCATTGTTTGTACTTGAGTTGGCGCCATGTAATTGAAAGTTTAACTATTCTATAAAAACAACTTAACACTAAATCAAATTTACATTTTAATCTAATTAATGAAATTACTCTATTTAAATTATCTAATCAAAATGGACATGATGTTTAACAAAAAATCAATTGGAAAACTAAATTTTGATAATGAATGCAAATACAAATGATTTTCATGTTTTAAAAAGCTGTAAATAATATTTTTCTAATATAAAATTAATATTTAAACTTATTCATAACTGATTAAATTTAATTATGACAAAGCTTACAATATTTTATATTTAGTTTTAATTTATTTATAAATAATATAAAACAAATATAAATTACACAATTAAACTTGATGAAGCTACAGTTACAAAGGCAACTATTTTATTGATAATCTTTACCAAGTTTATGTAACTTAGATCTTCAATAGCATCTATTAAATATTTTGATGACTAACTAACCTATGCTATTGAGATTAGGCTTACAAAGTTTATTCAAGATGTGTGTAATAAAAATAGTTTTTTTAATATATAAATATATTTTTAAAATACCTAATACTAACAATTTGTTGTAATCATTGTAAATTATTTTTTTATAATTCATAAAAAATAATTATCTTTGTATCAATTTTCATTTGTGATTTTACATAGTATGATAACAGTGAAGCTTTGGTATGAACAATAAATCTTCCAGATAAGAATAAAAAAATTTCCAAAAAATGCTAATCACAATTATTTTTTATATTATTTCAAACATTATTATTTTATTTTTTGAATATTAAGTATATAATCAATCATATTTTATTTTTAAATTTATGCAATCAATTAATTAAAATTTGTTCTTACATTAAAATTTTAGCAAACATATAAGTGTACAAATGAAAAAAAAATCGTATATATTTCAACTTTGATATCAAAGACAAAAAATATGTTTTATCATTTTTTTGAAGAAATAATATACCCATATTATTATTTACAAAAATATTCATTCAATAAAGTTTTGAATGCAATTTCACAAATTTTCGATTATATATAATAATTGAAATATGACATTCAATATAATTCTTGTATACATTTATAAGCTTTTAGAATTCAAAATACATTGAAATATACTACCTTCAATTATGTTAAAAATTTATATGTTTAAATAAATTATATGTGTATATATACATTAATTCTATAAAAAATGATTGTAATTGTTATTTTAAATTTTTATTCAATGATAACCAATAGCATAAGTAGCTTATATGCATTAAAGTATGAATTTATTAGAAGTTACAATCATATCAACATGTGATTAGAATGTTATTAAATTTAACAAATGTATTGCCTAAGCTATAGTTACATTTATTTCATATTAAAAAAATGATAGATTTCTTTTTTTTTAAACTCTAAGTGTATGATTTGTTTATGTTTAACTTCAATACAGTTTGATTTTTTTAACAAGTATAACTTTGTATCAAACATCGGCATTTGCATTAATGAATATTGTCATTCAGTTTAAAATGTGTCATCAATTAATCACACATCCAATAAACTTGTGGAATCATGAATCCAATCAGTACAAACTCTCATCATCGTTCAAAAACCCAGTTATGCAAGTGAACTAAATTTATGTACAATCAAGCAAAAGTCTAAGTTATTACGTATTATTTGTAGATATGTACATTTGCTTTACACCTTTATACATTTTTTATAAGTCAGCATGCATACAAATATAAGCATTGCACAAAAATTTGAATTTTAGAAGATAATGTAAGGCTTGCTAAAAATGTTGCATGATCAAAGCATATAAAAAAGTTTTGATTTATTTAGTACATAAAATTTTAAATATGAAAACTTATGTGTCATTTCAAATGCATGATGTAAATTATGTGAGACATATTTTTTGAAGCAAAAGAGCAAATTTAACATACATAAGCATTGACTGGAGGTCATATATATCATGTAGAGATATATAACTACAAGATTGCACATGGTGAAAAATGTCTTCAAATTCCAGATTTTACATTTTAACATCTTGATTTGTAAGACTACAAAAGCAATTTTGGTAGAAAAGCAGTCATATGCATGCCAAATAACTAGGAACACTCACAATCTGTATTATTCGTTATAATAAAACTATATAATATGGATAAAGCAATAGGCAGCTTAGTTTTTTCATAAATTTTGTCACATAAACGGACTGATAGATTTTCAAAAAAGATCAAGGTGTATTGATGATGTGACTGATATTAGCATGGATACATGTTTATGAAAGTGTTGCTTCATATTAAGCACAAATCATCATTTAACAATCACATTGATTGTTAATGTGTCATCCGTAAATTATCCACTATGAATAGATTTGATATCTTCTATTTCAATCTTCACAATTTTAGTTATGACAAACTAAATATCATCAATTTATTATTCTCTTATATTAAAAGCAATGTTGTTTATAAAATATGTTGAATATAAAATATTTATTAATAGTATTAATTTCAATAAAGATCCAGTCCTGTTCTAAGTTTTAAGTATAGTAAGTAAATACATATGTAAAAGTTTTTTCTCAAAGGGGGCCCCGGTCTCCCCGGGGAGAGCCCTTCGGCCTTCGGAATCCATTTGTAGTACCAAGCAAATCATACGGATGTCCAAGATTACTCAAGTGGCCAACAATATTGTCACACAACCTCATGCATGGAATCCACCACAAACAGTTATTTGATCTAATATTAATTAATCCTCTTCAGTCAACCTCAATTTTTTCCCCATATACCATATACAAAGAGAAGACTCACATACCATCTTGTGCGAAGCGATGGCTTTGGTATCTGAAACTAGCATTACTTTATCTTCATTGTCTATCTTTGTATTGCAATAAATGTCATAAAAATCAAACGAAAAACCATATACTTACATAGTAAAAGATAATAATATAGAAATGAACCACTATGTTTTCTCTTCATCAGAAATTATTTTTGGGAAAAAGATTCTGAAATTCTGGAATTTGAAGACATTTTTCACCATGTGTCAATACTCAAAACAAAACTCAAAAAGATTCTGATAAACAAAAGACTCAAATAACCGAATAATCTATCTTGCAGCAGAAAGTATTAGAACTGTGAATTAATCGAATCGACAACTGACTGTGACTTTTACGGTTAGGTTAGTCCCCCGTACTCAGCTTACACAGGCACACCAGGAACACAAGAGCGTCATACCTCTGTACTTGTCATGGATCGTCGCGTTCGCTGGATGTCTCAGGCACGAAATTAAGAAGGCGGGAGGACTCCTCCCTCGATGGGGATCCCGTGGGTTTGGGGGAGGGCACTTTCGGCGTCGGATTTAGAGGAGGATATGCCGTGAACGATGGTGACATGGCGGAGTTAGAGTTCGCGAGCATGGGACAGGCTGCCATCCGGCGCCCGTATCCATGAATGATAGCCCCATCCGCACGAGCCAATAATCGGCTACCAATCTGTACTTGCGGTCACAGATAAGGCAGGCTCTGCCCGCTGCCCGGCCCGGCAGGAAGGCCAATCCGAGGTTCGGCGAGCCTGCGTATGAGACCGAGAGCTGGCTGCCCGAGGCGGGAGTCGGGCCAATGGGAGGGATTTCGCCCGCAGCCCGCAGCCCGCCAACCCGGCGCTGGCCATAGCCACGAAACGTCGAAGCGCGATCAGCCCTCTCAAAACCAATAGTCCGTCGGCGCTCACTGCCAACCTCCCAACTCGAGCACTCTCCGAACGCCCGCCCTTCTTATCGAGAGGGACCGCGTCGCTGCTCGTTGGTCTTCTTGTTGATTGAGTTGTTGTGCTCGTTGTTGTTGTTGTTGACGCTGCTGCTCGTCGGTCGAAAAGCACGAACAGGGAAGCCGTAGGAGAGCTCGGAATCCAGCGCAATGGCAGCCGCAGCGTCGAGTATGTTGGCGATGGTGGCAGCGCCCGCCGCGGGGCTGAGCAGCAACGTTAGCCAGACCAGGGTGCAGATCAGGCGCGTAGGAGCTGCGAGGTTCCCCAGGTTCACCATCCGGGCCGCCGATGCCCCCGCGGAGCCCGCCGCGGCTGCCCCCGCTGCCGCGCCCGAGAAGGCCGCCCCTCCCCCACCCTTCGGCCCCAAGCGTGGATCCACTGTGAGTGCCGTGCCGCCATTGCACTGACGGATATGATGAGAGGAATTGAGCGCGGGGCAGGAATTGTGGCGCCCCGGCGAGAGGGAATTGGGCATTCGTTGTCTGCTGTCGCTGTGGGTGGTCAGTCCCGGTGCTGCCCCTCCCGCTCGTGCAATGTCTCACCATCTCGGGGTCACTGAGCACTTTCCGTTGGATGTACAGGTGAAAATCATGCGCCCGGAATCTTACTGGTTCAACGAGACCGGAACCGTCGTCTCGGTTGATCAGGTGGGCGCCTTGTGCTCGGTTCTTGCCCTCTCGTTCTCTGATTTCTCGTTCGATTTGCTCGTGTAGGTTGCATTGTTCGCTGGGCTCATTTGCGCCTTTGATTCTTGCATTGTGTAGACCCCAGGACTGAGATACCCAGTGGTCGTGCGATTCACGAAATGCAACTACGCCGGTGTGAACACTAACAACTACGGTATCGATGAGGTTTCATCTGTGTAGAGATAGCACTGAGGTGCTTGTGGTTCAATTTTTGAGCCATGTGCCTTGTACAGCCTTGAGAAGAAGCACGAAATTCTAGAGATTTGTTACAGTCAAAAAGGATGGTCATGGTAGTGTCTGAAGCCTCTTGGCGATCATGCGTTTTGACGTGAACTGGATGATCGAGTGGCCGAGGCACTATGCGTGCCTGAGCCACGAGATTTGATGCAGCTTTGTAAAAGTAAGATCTTTTATGCTACGGCCTCTCTATTACTCGACGAAAAAACTTAATTCCTTTCACCACGTGTATCCGCCTCATGAATGTGACTTATAAATGCGGTGTATTTTATCATTTCCAATATTTGTTTGCCAGTCCAGCTCTATCTGTATGTTTTGGATATTTTGGAAATATTTCGTACTGTATGTAACCGATTATCAGCATATGAGCAAATGATGTTGAGTACTCGGGAGGAACTGCCGGCCTGCATCACATTGTATTATAATCACAACGCATTCGTTAATACTATCACCATCACTTGAGCGAATCCTGGGTAAAACATCACCCCCTTCAAAGAGTCAGTGGAAAATATTCAAAGTTTATCGAAGAGTATGGCTAATTTCAGTAGTGAAAAAGATCTACAAAAATATGAAAAATTTAGAGAAAAATATATAGAAAAAATTAAAAGGAAAAAAAACTAATTCCCTCTCAACACCATACTTTGTGAAGTGAAAAATGACCCATCTGCTTTCTTCGATTGTACCAAACCGCCAAAGAGTTAGCAACATGGGAGAATTGAGAGAAGGAAGATAGTGGAACAATAACTGTAACAATGCATTTTGAAAAAAACCTGAGATAAAACACTACGAGAAATTCTCTCAATGCGGAAAGGAATCAGAGCGATCAATACAGATATGACTCGGAAGTGACCAAATCGTGAAAGGAGAGAAAACAGTCGCCGATAACATTGATCAGGCAGACAAATAGGTGAAATCAGGAGAGGCGAGGAATGATTGTGCGGAGCACACGCGCACACAAGCGCCGTCAACGACAGCGTGAAACAAAAGAACACTACAAATCTGCGAACTGGTGAAACACCCTGTCGCCAATAATCTCGCGAGCCACCGGAGCGCGAGGCCAGCACGAGCACGAGCACGAGCACGAGCACGCGACTGCAAAAAGGTTGCCGAGGACTGAAGCACGAAACTCCGAAGGCAGTCGAGAAGAGTTCTCGTGCCACCGATGGCACGGGAGAGCGTGTCCACCGAGGCGCAGACACGATTTCAAGAACGGAGGGAGCCGTCCCAAGTCCGATGGCTTAAGCCGCGCCCCGAACGTTGGAGTTCGAACGGGGGAGCGGGCCGAGTTCGAAAAGCGGCAGGGCAACGTCCGCGGGCGTGCGGGCATATGATGGCGCGCGGTCGAGGCCGCAGGCGCATTCAGAATCCAGTTCTGACTACTAAAGATCGAGCTCAGCTCGGGGCAGACTGGTGCTCTCGTGGGACGGCAATCGGTGCATTGCACTGGGAAACTCGTTCGTGGCTCGCACTCTTCGAGGCATTGTCGTGTGCTCGATCGCTTCCATCTTGTGATTTACAAGGAACAGATCATCATCGAACTTCCTGCTCTCTTGCTTCCAGAAGTTCGAGGGCCTGGTGGGAGTTGTGCAGTCACGTCGAAAGGCTGTCTGTCCTCTTTGCTCCACGGGGAAGGTTTGGGATCCGGTTCATCTTTCCGTCTTTCGTTTGGGGTGTTACTTTCGCGTGACATTCGGTGACGATCTCGTTTTATAATCACATAACTTGCGTGGCTCGAGAGCGCAGTTTCTGGACGGGATTGGCAGATTGTTCGACGTTTGCCTGGTTCTGGTCCGAGCTCTGCATTCTCGACACTTCTTCCGGGGCCGATAGACTGGAACAAAAGTCATGGCGGCTTTATCAGGTGCGGGATTCTCTCGGTATTCCTTTTCCTTTCGTGCCCTTTCTTTCTCTGATGTCTCCCCCGGACTCGAAACTGATGAGCAGATACGGTAGCAGGCTTGACTGCAGATGGACGAGGTCTGATTTCCTCATCGAACGAGGAAGGTGATCCAATCCCACCTACTCCAGACGTTCTCGAACCCAGAGTAGCAGAACTAGAGCCGGTCAGTGATGTATCCTCTCATACCCCTGGTGAACTTGCATACTTCTCAGTTTCCATTTTACGTCGAGGCGTCTTTTCGAGGCAAGAATACTCAAATGACAATTACTCTGCACTGTGACAGACTGTTTTTGCAGAACCTGGGCCGCAAATCTTATCGCCTTCGGCAATAAAAGAAGATGCTCACGTTTTTAAATCTGTATATGAGCGACTTGGAGCTCGTTATAAGCCTCTTCCTGAGGAAGAGGCTTCAATAGCAGATCTTCTTCGAAATTTGAATTCCAATACTCAGCCTCTTCAGCACCTTGAGCGAGAACCGCAGACGGAAATATCAGTCGAATGTTCTTGTTCACGATACAAACGTAAGCTCGGAAGCTCAACCAGACCCGAAGTTTTTAATCCTGGGGTGGTTGAAATTTTATTACCACCCGTCCAGCCTTCGCGGAATGGAAGGTTGGAAGATTTCAAGGGTAGAAGAATGGCTCAGCCTTACCTCCGTTCTCCTGATCATAGCAATGACAGAAGCAGACCCAGAGAGAGGTCTGAGGAACGTGAGCATCCATTGGCCCCAGGACTCTTAGCAGGTAACGATGAACATGAAGATTGGACTAAATTGACCTGTGAAAGATGTTCGTGTTTCCAGAGCTCAAAAATGGACGCAAGAAAGATGCAGAAGTGGAGGGCTTTAGAATTACGATACACTCTCCTGCTGGACAAGCTGTCGTCCTTAAAGAGGCGCCAGTCTGTGTTTGTCACAACATATGAACTGCAGCAGACTTTGCGGAATTGGCATACTTCTTTAAAACTGGACAATGCGTCGAGCTGTGACATAGCCTTCCACGTTTATAAGAGGCGTGTGCGAACTCTCGGGCACTCCTCTTTGTATTCATTGCGCGGCTTGAATGTGACGCTTCTGCTGGCTGTATCACTGTGGGTGGTGGTGAAAGTATTTGATATCAGCGCCAAAGTTCCCAAAGCCTCTCAACTGGCAGCGGCTACAGGTGTCCCTGCCAGGCTGCTCCTGGTCTCCGAGCTCCCCCTCCTCGATGCCCTTCATTGGAAATTAGTGCGCCCCTAAACCTCATTACATTTACCTCCACGAGGTCACCGAAGGAAATTGTGCTGAAAGAATTGCAATGGCTCCTCTGCATCGCCCTTTCAATGCAGGCCACTCACGTCGACAGGAACATGAGGATGAGCATGAGGCAGATGCGATGGGAAAAATATGTCCCGTCCATTTGCAAAAACATATGAAGACGCTGAGAGACATTTTTCGCAGCAGATTCTTCAGAAAAACGTTCTTCGCAGCAGCAGTTTGGTAGTGGGATCATTTCGGAACTGGAAGGTTATTGATGACTGCCGCATATTCGATCGTCCGAAGGCGGCCGATCATTTAGAATTCTGTACGTGCGAGGACGTTTTGATGGACAGGAGTGAGTGGAATATTTGACAGTATACAGACATTAGCTTGACAATGTTCATCATTCGGATCATTTGGTTCGAATGATGTATATATATTGAAGTAAAGATATTAGCGGTTGTGTGCTTGCCCGAACATTCCTTCGTGCGAGCCAACAATCCGCTGAACGAGCTCTGTTTCAACTCAAAGATATGATTTTCGCGTCCCTCGCACATCTTGCAAGAAATTTACGTTCAACAAATCTGACGACTTCATCCATAACCATATATCTTTTGCCATCAGCTTTACGCACACCAGCTTCAATAGAAACTTCTGCGAACGGCCACTCAAGGTAAGGCGTACGAAAATAACTGTCTCAGGTGAGTCAGCTGTATTAAACTCAGCAGTCCTGAGACTTCGTGGAGGTCTCAGAGCGGGGGAAATTGTGTATTCCTTCTCCATTCATTTCTTTTGAACTCTTTTGTACTATTCCGAGAGGTATCTGTAAGTGAAACAATCACATAGGAAACCACATCCTTCAAACCCATCTCCCTATCTAAAATACACACAGTAAACAGTAAAATTCTTAAAAGCTACAAAAGGACTACCTATTTCTGACACCAGACAAACGACACTTAGAGACGGGCATACGAGGCGACACGCATCCAATGTAGGTGAATCACATACAATTAAACGAGTTAAGCCGATAACATTTTCAAAACATCGCTTAGTCGCTATCTCCGCAGAAACACAGAGATAAGAGAATATGAAAAGTGTAGGACTGGGATTGAATGTCCAAGGTCCCCACAAGTGGCGTGGGTCTCGAACCGTACAACCATTAAGCTGCAAAATTGATTGACCAGCTGAATCAAGGCCCCAACAATGATCACTGGGCCTTTTGAGCCTGCCCAATTTTCCGACAGACAGGCTCCCGAGAAAAAATATTCACAGGTTACGACTCCTACACGCATCCCTGAGGGGGGACTCGCTACTCTACATCTGGACATACTACTGATGGTACAAGGTCATCTCCGGGTGCTTAGACATCTACCTCGACCAGTCAAGTGATATCAGGAGCGAATCTACTGCTGCTGTAAGCCCTGCAAAACTGCTGAGATGTTCGACAATGACTGCACCTATATTGTGCATTTAATGCATGCACACTGCTAAGTATGTTCAATCAAGCAGTTTCTTCTTACTATAGAGAACGCAGGTTACGTCAATGAGCCAGAAGGTGGAACTTTCCTGACACACTTAAATGTTGCGATGCGTAATTGGTGGATCTTAGCGCGCGGGTAATTGGATATCACTCAGACTACAAAACTTGCTGAAACTCGTGTTGATTGGCACACATGCCCAAGGACCTACCCAATCCGATACTCTAAGAACATACTCAACTTTTGCAGATGCATCTCATGAGTGCCGTATAAAGGCTTCTTACGGTTGAGCCAATCTCTTTCCGCGATTGTATTCCCTTTCCCAGAAGGCCCTACCAGTACCATTTCGTCACCAAAAACGGAAACAATTTGGTAAAGAGACGTCCGGAGAACATCGGCCATAGCATAAGCTTTTTTGTGCATAACCGTCCGTTTGCCAAAGGGGTAGCCCTGCTTTTTCCCCACTTCCATAAATGTCCCTCTCGAGGGGACCGTCCACTTGATACTGTTTGGTACAAATATTGCGCCTCTGGCAGTACTTCTCCTTCCCAAGTACACTTCGATCACGAGCAAGCAGGATAACAGAGAAGAAACAACCGCGGTGTTACAGCCGTGCAACTGTGCCACACCATACCTGTCCTCGTATCGAGAGCTCGCTGTTAAGGATGCGACCGTCCTAGCACACCACGAACAGACCTGCTCACAAATAACCGAAAAAGGCTTCAGCAAGACAAAACGCGACAGCCTGCTACTGACTGAAAAGAACAGCTAAATTCACAATTTCCCTGGATTTCAACTCTGTTGATGTACAAGCGTGGTTTCCAAGACATCGTGGGGTATACAAAGCAACTTGACGCTGATGAAAGTTGTTCCTGAAGCCGTGCTCATAAGAGACATCCATCACACGAGAGGCAACGGAGGAGACCTGAGAGTCCTGAAAGTAAGCCTTCACATTCCCCAGCTGAAAAGCGTAGTGTCTGTTGTCTCCGGGAGAAGACTGCATCTGCTGCTTGAGAAGATCTGCACCCTTTTCAGACTCGCCAACTTCCAAGCCTTGAGCAAGTCTTAGAGTCAGCCCATCCAACTTCTTCAGACATGCGCTGATAAGTCTCTTGTAGGTGTCCCCTGATTCTTCAAAAAACGCCGCCCGCCTCCAAGTGTCCACATTAGACTCAGAAACAACGCAGAGATCCAGATATGCATGATACTGGACCAGGGATCCTGTGTCAGATTCCTCCAGAACCATAAGTAGCAGGTCGGTAGGATCAGTTTCGGCGGCAGCTGAGCCTAGAGGAGGAGCAAGGATGTGTCGTTTGGTTTGTATGACCTGTCATGTCGATAGCATCAGAATCATGTGAGATGAGATTAAAGGACATAGCAGGAAAGCTTGTTGCTTGCTTTGTTTCTGTCAGGATGTGGTACTAGTCCAACATTCGTGCTCCAAGCAAGCTACTAGACTTAAACTAAACATCAAACGCAAGGACCTTGGTTCCGAGGATAACCTTGGCTTCAAGTTTGCCATTAATATTAGTGTACGGACTTACGTCGCAGCGAGGCTAATCCGATGACGAGGTAAATATCGCAAGACGTCAAAAAACGTAATGGCAACTTCTTTTAGACATACAGGAGCTACGTGCCTAACAGAAGAGTTCTGTACTGTAAGTTTTCAACGTGTAGATGGGCCAATAAAGAGTAACTGGAAAACCTTTACTAGACAACATTCAAGAGAACTCCGCTCGCCCCTTTACTGGTCGAAATGTATTTGTAGTGATCGCAACATACTTTACAACATTCACGAAGGAAAGACATACCTGGATCAGTTGATGGCAGGATTCCCAGCTAAATGTTACGCAGAAGGAAACGGCTGCAAACAGTAACTGACGCCACAAAAAAGAAACGACCTGTCTGTCTGAGGTGCTTTGAGCAGGGACGGGCGCAGCATCCGGGACAATTCGGGCAAAAGTTTCTCCGAGAGGCAACAAGATCAAAGCCATGTGTAGGCTGAAATTTAGAGCTTCGGGTATTCTCATCTTGAAAGCGAAAAACAGCCGACGCTGCATCATGTAAAATTACAGTGGATCAGAATCAAAAAAAGCTGGTGTTGCGATCCAAATGGGAATCCCCTACGTGACTTGCTCCAAGGAGAGCGGATCAAATGCATAAGTGCCAAATTTCGTTATAGCAGTCACTTGAAACCGATACATATCCTGTGAGAGCTGATTAAAATAGTGTCCGTACCTGGATGATCGGGAAGCGAAGAGTGACATTGGAGTGGTAAAATTGCCAACCAGCGTACAACAGACCTAATGCAGCTCCGCGGACCCCAATGTTTAGTGGATTCAGCCTTCCAGAAGACATGTGGATGGACGACATAAGGGAAGAGAAAGCCATCGCACCCGAAAGGACACACATTGTGACATATGAAGCATGATCAAGAGTAGCTCGTAGCTTTTGCCTTAATTCGGCGACGTCACTAAAAAAATCATCCCCTCGTGTACGACCTACACCGGCTCTCCACGCAAGCTTCAAAAATTTACCGACTAAGTATGCGAGAGACGCTGCATTCGCTTCTTCGGGTTCTGAGACGAAGGTTTGTCCTACCAAAAACAGCAGCTGAGAAGCCTGGAAAACCAGAAACCTAATTAAGGCCCACATAGAAGGCATAAAGTACTGTTTTGTCTCGCTGCTTCCCTGAGAAGAAGAATGGGAGACGAGCCTTGAAATTGTGGTTTCCCATATTACCCAAACCACAGAAGTGGTCACCGCCAGCCACACTGCACATCTCGCCCACCTCTTCCCCACGACGTCCCTCCAAACCAACGACGACACGGCAGTAACCATCGGGGAAGGCCGTGACCACTCGTAAACACGGCAAAGAGCAGCTCCCCCGCTCACCGGCTCAAAGAAAGATCACTCGAATCCGTCCAAGAAACGAGAGGGCGAAAATGGAACAAAATCCAGATTCGACCTCCGAACTCATTCACAGAAGCCCCTTCCACACAGCTCTCTCGACCGGGACTCTACGGCCATCCTCCGCCACTATAAAATTCACAGCGAAGATGATGTCGACGGCGCCTCGAGGCAGGATACGAAGTCACTCATCGAGTCCTCGCTGCATCGTCTAACAGCCGCACAGCTGCACTGCGAGGCAGGCTCCGCGCGTTTGGCTCCTGCGAGCTCCAGCTCTGAGAGAAAGAAGAAGGAGAGCGGACAGCAAGAAAGAAGAGCGAGGGTTCGAGTAGACGACGACGAGCGAGAGGGTTTTGAAAATCGGCACGTACGCAGCTCCCGACGAGAGAGACAAGAGAAGAGGCGGGAAAGCCAAGAGCTCACCGTAGTCCACTTCACCACAGTACTTCTTGCCTCCGTCTCCCTGTACGATGATACGCTTCGTCTCGTACTGTGTACACCGTATTATCGCATGGTATGTATGGATGGCGCTGCGAGCGTTACAGGTTTGAATTTCCGCCGCGGATGAAGACTTGCTTGCCACTCAAGTTTCGAACGGTTGTCGGGCCCGGGAGCCCGTGACGAGGCTCGTGTGAGGGAGTGAGTACATGTCGCTCGATGGAGTTGTTGGTCGTCGACTCGCGTCGCTGCGTTTGTCTGCTGTCGTACACGAGATTCTTCTCGGAGACTGAACATTCAGGGTTTCCTCTAATTCCTTTCTCTCTTGCTCCGATTGGCCTCAGGTCCAAGCCGTGATTGATTGACAGTTCCGGCCTCTGTCGGTGAAATGATCGGTCTCTGACATCTTGAAAATCCTCGCCTTCGGATAATTGGAGACCTCGAGGCCCGGCTAAGTTTCAGGATATGATGCTCGTATTTCAGCGTCTACGCACGCGCCTAGCCTAGAGAAGATTCAGCTTCTTCCGTTCGTGTGCACATTTTCCTGATCACTCACTGGTTTCAGCATTTGCTAGTTTGAAACTCTTCCCCATGGTGTTAGCACTCCCTGCGCGTAGCTGCAGTGTGCGGCGACTTTTGTAGGCAGAGTGTCGAATTTGAATCTCGAGCATATCCGCTTCCCAAGGAAAGAAAAAGTTGTACCCCGACATCAATCCAGGAATCACCCAGTTGATGACCTTCCAGGTCCAAGTCGATCGCACAAACTGGCCACATTTTCAAGAAAGGCACTATTTGTGACGAGATTTTGGTTGGGCAGAGATTGCAGCTGGACTCGGAGATGGGGCACTGATGGCGGATCCTCGTAGAACTCAATGGTCACATCATTCAGGTGGGAAGGCAAGCTCAGCCTGCTTTACATACCTGAGTAAAGAGTATAAGGTCTTGATAGAGCTAGGCCCCATTTGAATGAGTAGCTATATGCTTGAAAGACCGTGAGGTGCGCCGGACGTACACATCTCATACTGTTCGAAGCGTTTGAACGTTAGAAGAAGCCCCGGTGTAAAACAAGTGAGGCCGCCTCAACCGAACAAAGTCGGCAGTGTCAAACTCTACACGTTGAGCAACAACAAGCTTTTCTTGACAGAGGGTGAAGTCTCGAATGAAACTCTATATATGGCCCTCCAATTACTCAAAGAGAGACTGGATGTAAAACATTTGAACATAACTACGAAAACTTCTGCGACCGCTTTCAACCACCAAGACGAAGGAGCGAACCTGGCCTCAACGACTTTACAGCAAGAGCATGAATCACTTGTTAGTAATTGGAAGGCGTGTTTCGTTCACGTACAATTGTGTAGGGAAGTACACGGCATCCATCTCGTTGGAAAAGGTATAAAATTTGGTGTCACTCCCATCTTTGGATACTGTACAATCGATCTTGGAATATACTGAACGTGCTCCCGGGAAAAGGTGGCCTCGGCAGACTTCTCAGACACAGAAGGAGCTTCGAAGAGCCAACTCATGCTTTCAAAGAACCATAATGGTTGTAATGGTAACTGGATTCTTAATAAATGCACCCAGAAACGAAAATGAACATATCTGACAGGCAAATCCTGAAACATGGCTGCATGTACGAATTTGCCATCTGTTTAATCGGACCATTTTTCTCAAAAATTGAACGGAAAGAATATCTAAGCTCTAGAATTACAACAGGACACAATACCTTAACAAGCTGACCTGCGCACTACCTACATCCGATCAAGAGGCGATCTATCTACTACGACCACCACGGGAGGTTCCATGTGATGTCTGGAACCCTCTGCACCACCAGAACCGCCTATTTGGAAAGAAGAAATGTCTCTCAACGCCGTATCGGGAGGAGCCTCTGCATCACCAGAATTACCATCATCGACTTTCAGGGTCAAGCTCAAAGAACTTTGGTCAGGCCCTTGAGGCGTCTCAGAGTAATTTGTCT
This sequence comes from Marchantia polymorpha subsp. ruderalis, assembly GCA_037833965.1. Taxonomy (NCBI): domain Eukaryota; kingdom Viridiplantae; phylum Streptophyta; class Marchantiopsida; order Marchantiales; family Marchantiaceae; genus Marchantia; species Marchantia polymorpha. Next base: position 25,170,398 of record AP031351.1, on the reverse strand, counting down.
CCTGAGGTGGGACGTTTGCAACAGGTTCCTCAAAATGTGGCTCTCGGCTATGCATGGTTCTCAATAAATCTTGTAACCTTAATAGATTGCTTTGACCAAGACCAGGGTGGGCTCTTATGAGCCGACTTCGATTATTAGTAGAGGCTGACCCACCTTGGACTGAACCCATTCCACCACTCCCACTTCCACGCTCAGTTCCAGGATACGGTTGAGAGGGGGATGGCGTGCCAGCTGAAAAATCAAGTTCCGGAAATACAGGGCAGCGACAGTGAGGACATTTCACGTTCAGCCGCAACCACTCGTCGATGCAAGCCACGTGAAAGTTGTGTGCGCATGGCAAGCCTCGCACCTGTAAGCCGCCCGAGTGGATGGCTATATTAGTATATAGAATGAACACAATATTTCGTACCACGACGCAGCAAAAAATAACCATCAAACGCAGAAGGGTTCAATAACTACTACAACATGTACTAAAATATTCCAGCCACGAATTCTACTAGCTAGAATCCTAGCCAATTGGAAAGGTATATGGATCACGAACCATACATGATGCGAAAAAAATGATTCAAGAACCATCCAAGCGAAAAATGAACCCTTCTAGACTCTCTCTGTCAACAACAATTTCCGGGCCTTACCTCAGTTCCAACCTCAAACTCATCTAAGCAAATCGGGCAGGCAGTGCACTCTGACGGAACCCCTTTAAGCCGAAATTTGGGCAGTTCCTGTATGAGTTTCTCTACCTCTTCTCTCTGATACAGCAACGAAACATAAAGAATTACAATTATATCTTGCGAGACCGCATTCGTCACTAGGACATGCCTGACGCTTCCAAGCTGATCTTTCGAAAAAACGGAATGGAGGTAAATTTATGTTATTACTGACAAGATCAACAATGACTGAACGAGGGCGAATTTCACCCATAATATTGACAGAAGCGACAACCGACACATGACAGGACTAATTAACTTTTCAGAACTCTATACCTGTAAAGGGGACAAGTAGAGCCCGGGATGATACGAAACTGTATCCTGTCCTCCTTGGCCAATATTGTTCTCTTGACCAGAGGCCACCGAGAGAAAAGCCCAATCAGGTACCCTGATCAGCTCGAACAAGACCTGCACAAGGACGAGATATAAGTTTACATTGCCCGGGACAATTTTCCTGAATGAATGGTCTCGTGTAGTAAGTTGCTGTAAAACTCCTGGCTTTGTATCTTACGACAAGTGAAATATCTGGAACGGATCTGGAACTGTAAACAAAAAAACCTCTGGAATACAGAGCACTTTTGACGTTCCAACCGTTCCGACATGCCCTGTCAACACTAAGTGCTACTTCACTCAACGAAAACATCCCCAACTCTTACAGCTCCCGACTCTTTGATCTAGTCTTGGTTCTCATTCGCCCCAAGAACCGAAACAGTCGAAGACGTACATCCTAAGACAAGGTATGTGAAAAATATTGGTTTGGACACTTCCGCTTACAAAGAATCAGGCCTCCATCGGCTCAAAGTTGATACTTGCAGCAGTACAAGCTTGGGAGATATTATACAACATAGGTGCTGTAAAGGGCACATGGCAACCATACATTGACGTAATACGCAGATGGCGGCTATGAGCGTGTTAAATTTCACACAAGCAATCACCTGAAATTCAGAGACTGGAGCAGAACCGTGTGAAACTAATTGCAAGTGTGCTTGCCGCCTCAATAGCCACTGCCAGCTCAAACAAGGTGAACGCTCATCCATGTGTTATAACAGGAAAGAACGATAAACACGACAGGAAAAAAAAAATCAAACTGCACAGACAGCGTCCCCAGTTTATGAGAAGGGGAAGAACGCATGTACACATACCTTGCCAGCGGAGATGCAGGCCACGCAAATCAATCCACAGTAACTGAAAACCAGCCATATCAAAAATCCCCACTTTTGGCCTTCTTCTGGCAACTGCAGGCGCATGTTCGGAATCACAAGATTAAGCGGAGTAAGTACTTGCACATCACCTTCTTCTTTGCCAACCGGGAAATAGACCACAAACGGCTGAAGTTCGCATAAACAGAGCATACATCTTCTATTATGAGGTCGACAAGATGGCTCTGGATAAATGCAACACGAAAAAGATCTGAAGATATATGCAACAGCATGCAACCTCACCGCACGTACCACCATCCGGTATTATTCCCTGCAGCTAAAATCAAACTACAGAGTACAAGTATGATTTGTGATCTCTTACGCAAGTTTTGGCGTCTGTAAACCAGAGGCTTCCAATCACCGTCCAAGCCCACAGGAATGGGTATAGTATAAAAGTGAGGAATGAGATGACTGCTACTCGCCCTTTAAAACGTGAATCCCTCTCTTCCCTACTGGCGTCCCTGTCAATACGATATAGTAAGACAAAGTTTAGAAGGAGTGACTTCCGTTATATATGATACCAAAAACGCATGGAAGTTGAGAGAGATCCCCTTTGCTCCAGTTACTCTAATTCCAAAAAACCCAAGTTAAGGCTTTAGGTGGGGCAGCACAGACTTCTCGGTACTCATGAAAGGAACTTAAGTCTATTCGTCTTGTACGTAAAAGCATGAAAAGACTGCTTATATCAACGATAATTCGTAACCCACCATCTGATACTGATTTGATACAAAAAACTGTTCCTCTCAAGGCGTATACATCACAAAAGGGTCAAGAACCATGTAATGGATGTGCACCACTTACGGTCCCATTCCCGCTGCCAGTCCATTGTCGATGAACATAAATACACGAAAAAGGAAAACTGTTGCATAGTCCACCTGTTGACAGTGAATTGCAATAAGGGTTTCAGAGCGTCTCTCTTATGAGTAGAAAGCAAAACAGAGAAGAACTGGGAAGCAGTATGTCTCTGCCACGGCGAAATTTTTGGCCCCGAGGATTTTTTTTATGTTAAAATAAACGGAGAAATTCCTGACATACATCGCAGAGCAAAGGAATAATCGAACTGAAGAGGGAAAATACACGTACCACGATCCATATGTGGAGTGGATATGTACACTTATTATATCGCTGCCAATTCACTGATACCACAATACTGCATGAAACTTGGTTAAGGTTCACGCTGATTTCACAACACGAACTTAATAAAGACAAACTCCCTAACTATCCTTTTCTACAATTTCTACCGGACCAATATTTCGACATTCAACTCCAGAAACAAACTGCCAGTCCACAAGACCTGTAGCAGGGAGGTCCTAAAAAGACACCATTCGTGCAGTTCAATTGTGATGAGCTACAGCACCGCAATGTTACAGCGCACAATGCCCCGACGAGTTCGGCGTGTCGACGTTTGGCCTCTTCTATTTCTAAATCTACAGGCGCCTCTTTGATAAGATCTAAAAGCTTCAATGACTGGACAATTGCGTGATCGACCGCTATCGAAAACTACCCAATGTAACAAGCAACTGGTAGAAGGATACACGCTTGTCGCCAGCATTGACAAGAAGAACCCATCGAACCTGCGACCAGCCAGAACAGCCGGATGAGAACGCTAGAAGTGCAAAATCTAGATGCCAAGAACATGTAACAAGCTCTGACCAGTATGGTTTGAGAGTAGCGGAAGACTGTGAGCTTCTTCTGAAAAACAACTCACAGTACTTTTTAAAAGCATCAATCACTTAAGGCCGGTAAGACCACACTCGCCCGATGCATAAACATGAGCCTTCAACCCCTACATTTTCCGGGCCTACATGTCGAATTAGCACCACGAATGATGCAAGCTTAATTTCTAAGCCGATCCTGCCGCATTTCCATTTACAGGAAGGCAGTCCAGAGATTGTTTGCTGACTCTGAGGTAATACAACTTTCCACCCTGATTTTTTGTACTAGCACGAGCTCCAGTGAAATTAGTCCAGTCGATGATCCGTACTCTACCTCACCCAAAGGAAATCAAACGAGTTGACAACCGCTCTGAGTTTCGGTAAGGCATTTTTTTATAAACCAGATCGCCACAAAGTCCACAGAGCAGTACACAGGTAGGAAGATGTGGTACAGATGACAATCTGACAAATAATGGGGATGAGCACACCAGGGCGGAAGCCATGTGGAAGCCATTCGCCGCCCACAGTTTGGAGGTCAAACAATCACTGCACGTCCAGGAAAGATTCAGGAAATATGGTTTGAACACAGCAGCGAAGCCGATGCTTCTAACAACTCTCGCGATGACGTTATGCATCTGAGGAGTATAGAAGAAACGTGTACCACATGAAGTCCAACACCTGACCCATGGTGTTCTGCCCGCTGCTCTGGTAGGCCTAGCCAAGAGCCGACTCTTCTACGTCAATGTTCATCCGTGGCAGGTCCTTCCTGCTGTGTGGTGTAGCAGTGCAATCACGGGATCACATAGGAACCGCGTGTGTAAAGCAGAGTGCGGTCGTAAGGTAACCTGGCGTGTGAATCTCATGTACAATTTGAGTAGAAGGATTGCAAACTGGCCAAAGATTTCAAGCCCTTATTTCCATGTTCCCTTGGACAATGACGACAGTGGGGGAGAACAGAATGGAAACAGGCAGGAGGGAAGGAGCCTTACACGGATTTGACGAATATAGAGATATGGGGAGACATAAGCAGGATTATGATTTCTTAGCAAGAATCGATGATGAGGCCTTCAGGCGGGACTCAAGGTAGCCACACATATGGAAGCAGTTGTCGCTGATGACTCGGAACAAGACTAAAGAAGATGCTGGCCACCGACTCAGTGCTGTAATAATACAGGCCTGGAGACGAATAAGAGGTGAACAAGTGGCCTCCCATGAAAGTTTGTACGAGGTACACGACTAACTCCGCCTGTATTCCAGTTCGCTAGCTTCACCGCTCACTTTACTCGGGACCTCGTATCGACAGTAGGCTTCCCAAATCCAGACGCGCCCACCGCCCCCTCTTTCTTTCTATTTCGCTGATTTGTTTCAAACTCCTCGACTCCCTGCCCGTATCCGCCCTGCTTGAACAGGACACAATTTTTCCCAATCTCCTCCTTCCTGCCCAGGATAGGGCCGCGCCAGAGGAAGACACTTTCTTCCCGTCCTTGCACGATGAGAATCAACAGCGCACAAGCAAGGAGACCAACGCTGGTGCGTTTCCAACGCAATTCCTGTGGGCTTCTCGTCTCCGTCGCTCTTGCGCGAGACACTGCGGCAACATTAGTCCGGATCGTCTTCGTGTTCGCCCCGCTCCGTTCCTACTGCTTTGTATTGTGTCCTTGGGAGATTCGCTTTACAATTCCCTGTCCTTCGTTCTCTCCCTCCCTCCCTCTCTCGCTCTCTCTCTCTGCCCTAGACGACTCTTTCTCTCTGCTGCTCTCTGCAGTCGAGTCAGGCCCGGCTGTCCTCCTCACTGTACCAACAATTCTCTCACGTACGAGACTCGAGTCCCGACATGGCAGGAGCTGGGGAGGCGGCAGGAGGTAAACTCTATGTATCTAATGTGATGCATTCTCTGGGGTACAGTATATTACATCACGCTGCCTGCGTACGTCACCAAGCGGTACCTCGGCCCCGCCCATTATCACGAACCAACCGGGTGCGACGATTCTTGCACAAAGGGAATCCGTCGACGACCGACACTCCACTCGGGTCTCGCCTTGCTCTGTTCCTTTCTTTGCCTCATGCCTGGTGCTGCTGATTCTGGCGGCACGCCTTGCATTGCGTCGGCTTCCCTCCCTCCCTCCCTCCCTCCTGCCTGCCTGCCTGCCTGCCTGCCTGCCTGCTCTGCTCTGCTCTGCTCCGCGCGCGTCGGCCCGGCCCCCGCAAACCAGTCTCGGGCTTTCCTCTCGGATCATACTCCCGTCGCTTCCGGAAGATGGAATTCCGGGAGAGTGCTGGAATTCCTTTGACCCATGGTAATGATTACAGCTCCAACGCACTCCAACTTGACCTTCCCTGACTGTCAGCAGCACGTACAGAAACTGTTCTGGTGCTGTGGCCCGGACAGAAACAACAACGCCTTTTCACAGTCTGCTGCACTGTATCCTCGTCGGAGAGAATGAAAGGGGAATATTTCCTCCGCCCGTCTTTCCTCTCTTGATCCATCCCCTCCCCTCCCTTCCTCCCTGAACTCTGTCACCCCTGCCCCGCCCGGCCCTTCGCTGGCCTGCCTGCCTGCCTGCCTGCAGTCTCTCTCTCTCTCTCTCTCCCCCTCTCTCGCTCGCTCGCTCTCCAACTCTCTCGTCTGTCATGTCAGACGACTCTCGGCTCATCTCGCAATCTCGGCACATTTCATGTTGTCTGGTCTCGCGATGCATTCATTTCGGAGACACGGTCATTCCAGTACACGACGTACTGTATGCATTCCTCGTACGGACCTATCCCTGGGCTCCTCCTCGCGTACGGTGTCACGATTCCTGTAGAGCAGATGCCGCTTGCCACACATGCTTCCTCTCCCTCGCTCGGCCGTCTCTCTGTCGCACGCGCCTGTCGAGATACGATGTGACGACCAATAATACCGCGCCCACTGCCTTCTGCTTCACGTTTCCTCCTCCGGATACGACCTCGCTCCCATTGCCAATGACAGCGGCATCTACAAGGCGCTGTACGTTTCTTTATGAGCCAGCATTTGCTCTCCCTCGCGGTGCCCGAGAGGAACATGTCTTCATTTCTTGATTATGTGACTGATCCGCATGAGAATGTTGGTTGGGTTCTATGTTCTTTATCAGAGGTAGGAAATATAATTTCCACACTTCTAAACAAAGCGGCCCAACACAACACAAACGAGCGGAAAATTCGAAGTGCATGGACGCAATGTAGTCTCGAGACCTTTTGTCTCATTTCCGCCTCTTAGTCAACACTTTCTCCAGTTGGTGTCCTGCTTTTATGAATGGGTGACAACTTGTGCAGAAAGGCTTGGCGTTTCGGTACTCCTCCTTCCTTACCTGAACGAACGAAGCCCTCGGAATATCCTACCATTTACACGATGTAAGAGAACGAACCGTCTCCATAATTTCCGCCCCCTTATTAATTGATGACCTTCTTTGGAGAGCAGAGATTAGCACAAACATATATACTGTAGATTGGAGGTTTAGGCACGCCCTTGATTCACGTATCCCACGTGTATATCGACTACAACATGCAGTTCGTCTCAACAGCCTGCTCAGTTTTAGGGTTTGCCCCTTTCCCCCGAGTGGGTCAATACTGCTATGATTTGATCTTGATTCAGTGAAGGAATTTCAGTTGTATGTAGGTTAGAGTTATGATTATATAAGAACTACAATTCAAAATGATGTTGGATAAATTGAATCTGAAATGTGTCTAAAGCTTAATGGAAACAAAACATATGAAGTAGCTACACTTGAATAATAAACCAATTTTCTACATTCTGAAAACACGCTTTGACCCAGATTAATATTATTTTGACATTTTTAATTTCCTTACCAACAATTTTTTTTCTAATGGTGAAATACATGCATATGTTAAATTACATATATGTAGTAATTTCTCGTTTATTACATTATGTGATTGATGAAAAAACTAAATACTCATGTACACACAAATTCTACAAAAAATGCTTGCATGAATCTTTTTTGTTTGGATTATCCTATTTTCTAACATCAGGTAGCAAAATGTGGATTTTCAAAGTAAAAAACATTTTATGCATATTATTACGTCTTACAAATTAAATCATATTTAGTCTGTATTATCAACGTCTTTCCAATTTTCCCGCTTCCAATTTTCCTGAGATTGTTCATATATCATTTATTAAATGAAGATGTGGGAAAGTAATGCATTCTTTTAAGAAAAAATATCGCAAATAATCTAAATGAAAAAAAAGGCAAAACATATCTCAAAATTTTAAAGTTTTCACACATATATGAAATGCTATAATTTCAGAATTAAAGCATAACTCAAATATCAAAATCAGTTATCACTTATCAGATAACGCATGTAGGACTTCCTAAAATGATTAGTTTCATATGACAAAAATATGGTTATATTCCCAAAAAAGTTGATAACCCTTACAATATTTGTTCAACATTGTTACAATGTTATCTAAATTTTTTCAACTCATGTGATAGTTATATTTAGTAATCAAGATAAACAATTCATGTGACTTTTGATCATATGTGATTTTAGTTAAGATTGTAGAATATATATATATATATATATAGTTTCTAAAGAGAAATATGAAATAAAACATACAAAAATTTATAGGTGTTTACTTTCAGATGAAATAAAATTAAATAATAGTTTAAACCAAAATACAAGATAGATTATTACAGTTTATACAGCATTATTTGTTGCAAATGTGACATATCTTGCAACATTTTGACTGTTAATGATGTAGACGTGAATGATATTAAAAATACGTAATATTTGTGAACCAAACACAAAATATTTTCAAAATTTGATGTTATTTTAATCATTCTTCAAAAAATACACTTTAATTCGGATTATATATTTTTGGAAAAAAACCACAATTAAAAATATAACATTTAAAACTCTCCCATCAACAAATAAAAAATATAATAAAAATAAAATTCCATGTGATCTGTAAATTTTAAAAAATAAAGAATACAAAACATTGAATAAAATTATATGATTTTTTCATACAATCAGATGAATTTTAAACTTGTTATCTTAAAATGCAATTGGTTTTATCATTTTTTATGATAAGATTGTTGAAAAATGGATGTAACGTGATACCAAGAGTCTATTTGCAAATTGTTTGCAAAAACATATTGTTCATGTAGATGCAGATAAATACTGTGAATACAAATAAAAACTGAAAATTGTCATATCATGCAAAATATAAAAGATTGTCTACATGCTACTAAGATTGCATTTTGCAAAATTTAACTATGCAGTCGCCACACAATATGACTTGACTCCTATATTTACTCATACTTCTTGAAATTTGCTCACTTTTAGACGGTCATGAATGTTTGTACAACACACATCTAAACTTTTTGATTTGGATTTTCATCTTATTCATATACTTCATTTATTTTATCTTGAGTAAGAAATGTGTAACAAAAAACCGCTCTGTGTAGTCACATTGGAAATTCCTATACCCGAATATGAAAAAATGGGATTTTTTTATATATAACAAAAATTGACCCAAATAATCAAAAATTCTCATTAATCTGTAAGAAGAAAAATATTAATTAGATGATAACACAAATAAACTTGGGCGATGTTCATACAACAACTTGTTATCAATGTTTATGGACAACAAAATTTGTTAAGTTTTCCTAAATTTGTTATTTGCCAACATATATTTTTGAATTATGTGTTGGCAATCAAAATGCAATATTACATGCAAAAGCTTTGTATGTATAAAAAACAATTAATATTAGAAAAAAAAAGCATAACAAATTTAGCTTCAGAAAATCAAAGTGTACCAATACATAAACAAATGTTTAACCCCCATTGTAACTTAGAACTAAAACCAGAAAAAATTTAAAATAGAAAAAAGTATAAACAATCAAAGCACAAAAGAACTTAAGTGCCCAAAAAGATTAGCATGTACATTTGTTAAAAATTATCAAATAATACTATAGAAATATAGAAATATATAAATCTATAATATTATAAATAATGTATTGAATTATAAATAAAATTTCATTACGGTGGCACTAACAGCTAATTGAAAATGAAATATGCCTAGGTTGATTTAATAAAACTTTCAAACTAATGACCTGATGAAACAAATAGATTTAAAAATATTTGAGAAGTAAATTTATTGAGAAAAAAACCTATTATTTTTATCGCCAAGAAAATAGAATAAAATACACTTTAGAAATATATATCTAAAAATAGTACAATATACATATAATAAGTCACACATAATTTTAAATAGTAATATAATACAATACATAATAATCTTTTATAGCGTTACAACAATTTATAGTAAAACTCAAACCTAAATTTCAATTTTGATTGAATTTATTTTTAAAACAAATATTTATATTTATAATGTAAAAACATTGTTAATTGATATGTTGGAGATTGATTTTGTATTAACTAAATTAACAAATATTAGCTTATATAGTTATAACTAGTTTCAATATTGATTTGGGTATTTCAAAGTTTATATTAAAAAATATTATATATGATATAGTTTATATTATATAAAATATTTATGATGTTTGTTGTTGGAGATTTTGCCAAATAATTTTTTTTTAATTGAAAATTAAAACAATTATTAATAAGTAGTAATGAAATAAACAAATTAACTTTAAACATTGCTCTTTGATACATGAAACAAAAAAATAACATGTGTAAAGTTTGTTTGAAATGGAGGTATGTTTAACAAAAGAATTTTATATTAATATATTTTATGCTAATAGATATCAATATAAAGTTTTTTCATCATCAATTTATTTTCATTTCAATAGATCTTATACTATATCATTTTTTTTCTTTATTCATCATAACTAAATCTAAAATTTTTTTTTATACTAAAATATCAATCTAATACACGCAAAATAGCCATAAACACACATACAGATTACATACATTATATGTGTCTCGAGACACATCTAATGCTTGATAAAAAAAAGTAAACATAGACACGGAGATAACTTGATTCACTGAGGAGCAGATCACGCCCATAGCCGGAACACACTAAAGAGTATTTACTAATGGCAAAAAAACCTCTTACAATGTGAATTCACTTGGGTTAAATACCCTAGTCATAGCAACATGGTAACTAGATACTAGCTAAAGATAATCAAAAACCAAGGTTACTCGTTAACAAGAGTTAACCTCAACATTCTTCCCTTTAATTTAAATTAAGGGAACAAAAAATTCCTTAATCTATATTATTACTCTGCGGAAGGTTTATAAGAGAAATCTTACACAATATCACTCGGAAAAACTCTTCAATCAATCTAACTTCTTCAAACTTAAAACAGCCCATATTCTTGCGCAACCTTTTAGCGTTTATCATAACTACGAGTTCCCTCATGACCATTTCCACCTCTATAATCCAACCAAATATGTAAACGACAAAGAATCTTGCCAATTGCTACTCCCGATTTCTCTTGCCTATCCTAGCTCCTACGCATCTAATCTCCGACTTGATAATTCTAAAGCCATTAAAAGCCACTCCCCTGAAGTCCTTGGACACATAAACTCAAGCACTACTCTCGCTGGTTCAGATATTCCGCCGGTTCTAATCATAGCATGTGACTTCACTCCACGAGTAAACTTCGTAACAAACTTTCTCAAAGTATACGTATTTCAATGCGAGCATGATGTTCTAAACATTATAGCTATGCATAATACTACTAACACATCTTTGAATTGACTAATTATCAATGCCAATGAATATCTAACACTGGAGTGATGGCAATATATGATTCTCATTCCTTACAGTCCACCACATCACAAATACATAAGGATACTATTGTTTGTGAAAAACTAATTTTCTACTTACTATCATTGAAAATATATGCATGCTCTGGGCAGAACCTCCAAACTCATGTACAGCTTAAATATGAAAGTCTATTGTCATGCTTATTAGTGTATTTCAGACGCTTATAATGCCTTAGACAGTGGAGACAAAAACTATCTATTGAGAAACTAAAAAAACTACTACTATTTTTTCCTATCTAAAAAATAGACAGCTCACATAGCCCTCTGCTAAATTGTGAAGCGTTCTCGCGAACACTAAAAAGAACTAAAATACTTGTTGAGCTTATCAAAGTGCACCATCACTGGACAAATGTCTCCAACTATAACGGGACTTGAACGGAGCCAATTGGAAAAATTATCTGCATCACATACGGTCATAGCCAACAAGTGTGGAGCTTACCAGGGAAGTGAACAAACTTGGAGTCATAGAGTAAAACCAGATCACCTAGTGCCAAAGGAATTGGCTTTAACTTTTTGTCATGAGATCTTTTGGTGGTTGCTTGTTGGAGTTTCAAACGAACAGCTGATTGCACCCTTGTTTCTTCCAACTTCTCAAGAGCAAATTCCCTCTCCCGTAAACTCTGATCTGCAAACATTCTCTCTTCAACAAAGACTTTTAAGGAAGAGATCTCAAGTTCGATTGGAACTAAAGAGTGTTGTCCAAACATCAAGTAGTAAGGGGTGTGAACTGTGGTGACTTTGTAAGCCAAATTGTAGGCATACACAACAGCAAAACTTTTACATCCCAATCAGTCTTGTGCAATGCTACCGTTTTGTTGAGTATCTTATCGATGATGTCATTAGTACTTTCAGTGAGTTTATTCGCCTTGGGATGATACGGAGTAGTCTTGCAATGCTCGACCCGGTACAAGGTGATCATTTCTTCCACTGTTTGATTTAAAAAATGCTTTCCCCTATCACTCACAAGTTTCAAAGGAGTGCCGAACCTGCAAAAAATCTGCTCATACAAAAACATGGCTTCTATTATTGCATCATCCTTTGTTATGGATTTAGTCTCCACCCATTTGGTGCAGTAATTAGTAGCCAAAAGAATATACTTACTCTTCTTCCCTTGGTGACAAGAGTAATAGGTCCAATGAAATCAATCCACCACTTCTCAATGGGAGTCAAAGGCATAATTAAAGTCAATGGCTGATGACGTGAGTGAAGTGATTTACCTGTACTTTAGCATGCATCATAACTTCTAACAAATTGATGCACATCCTTGTGAATTGTGAGCCATTAGAACCTGCATCTAATATCTTCCTAGCTGTGTTTGCTAAAGCAAAGTGCCCACCAACATACTCCTCATGTAGTGAACTCATTACCACTCCTACTTTTCTTTTCTCCAAGCACATTCTCAATCTACCGTCTACTACTTCCTTGTGCAAAACTCCATTTACCAACAAGTAAGGTCAAATGTTACTCATGAAGACTGCTACCACTTCTTGATTCATCTCTGTAGGTATGATCACACTCTGCAAGATCTCAATTATATCTTCATATCATGTAGGTTGAGCTAACTTTACCTGAAATAAATCTTCATAAGGAAACCTATCATCAATCTTCTTGTCATCTTCTCCTCCATCAATACTTGAAAAATAATCAACATTGATGTGTTGTTTACCAGACCTCACATTGATTTCATAGTTGAACTCTTGAAGAAGGAGCATCCATCTAGCCACCCTCCCTATCAGATCAGGTTTATTCACCATGTATTTAACAGCATTGTGATTTGTATGAAACACCACCTTGTACTCCAACAAATAATGTCTAAATTTATTGCAAGAGTATATGATGCCAAATGCTTCTCTATCAATAGGAGAGAAGTTCTTATCAGCTGCAGCCAACAAGCTACCAGCGAAGTAAATCGGATGATCTCTGCCGTTATCATCAAGTTGGCTCATAACCACCCTTATGCAAAAGTCTGACACATCTACAAAGACGTGAAAATTCTTGCTCCAATCTAACACCATCATAATCAGAGCTTCCACTAACCATTGCTTCAAGTCAATAAAGCTTTGCATTCTAGCAGATGTGGGTTCAAAATCAACACCCATCCCAAGCATGCAAGTCAATGAAAATGCCAACTTAGCAAAATGCTTAATGAATCGTCTGTAGTAGCCCACGCAGCTCAAGAATTCCTTGACTTCAGTTGTATTGGTAGGAAAGAATGCCTAACCATACTGCCACCTTATCTTGCTCCACCTCAATACCTCTCTTTGATACTTTGTGGCTAAGAAGAACTCCCTCCGTAGAAGCAAAGTAACATTTTTCTCAATGAAGCTTAAGGCCAACTTCAGTACACCGTTAGGATGTTTGCCTCAAGCAATCAATGTGATCTGTAGCTGGGCCATACATAACAAAGTCATCAATGAAAATTTCAAAAATAAATAGCAAGAAATCATGGAAAATGTTCATCATTAATTGTTGAAACATTCATGTAGCATTGCATAATCCAAATGGCATTTGTCTGAAGGCAAACACTCCCCATTCCGTCTTTAGTTGGTCTTCCTTTCTGATCCAAACTTGATTATATCTTGAGTAACCATCCATGAAACTATAGAGCTCTTTGCCTGCCACTATATCGAGAATCATATTAGTGAATGGAATAGGATAAAAATCCTTCTTAGTGGCGCCGTTCAACTTCCTAAAACTTGGCAAATTCAAATTTTTGGTGCTCCATTCGGACCAGGTATCTTAAGTACTACCACTAAAGAAGACCCCTACGCAGTATTGAGTACTGGATATATGTAACTAGGTTTCGGCAAGGTAAGGTAAAAGGTAACCGAGTAAGCCATGAGATTCTACCTTTACCCTAGCTTTTACCTTACTCATGTCACAATAGTCTACCTTTACCCTTTACTTCTACCTATGGGTAATTACCACGTTATCTAATACGGATTCTAATAGATTCAAATTTTACTTTTACATCAGGATTACCGAGTAATTACCCTTTTACCTCTACCCTAAAGGTTAAAAGATCAAGGTTGCCCGGTAATTACACTATTACCTCTAACCTAAAGGGTAAAAGTTAAAGGTAATTTACCTATTTAGTACAGTTTACCTAGATCGTTTCAGTAGAATGTGCAGAATTGTATTTTGAATGATTTTGAGAATGTACACATTTTTTTTTTTTGCGGTTAAGAAGGTTACACGATAATTACCGGGTAACCCATATGGCTCTACCTTTATGTTACCTTTACTCTACCCTATAGCCAAATCTCTACCTTTACCCTTACCTTTTAGCCTTTTACTGGGTAACCCTCAAAGTTACCTTACCTTGCCGAGGCCTATATGTAACCAGCGTCTAGCAATCGTTCAATTTCTTCCTTCATCATCAAGTAGTACTTAGTATTCATGCGGTGATGTCTTTGTTCCCACCATTAAATCAATCCTTATCTCTTCTAACTCAGGATTTACACATATGATATCTCCATGGTTCCAAGCAAAGATATCCAAATATTCAACGAGCATCTCATGTATGTATTTCTCTTGAGTTGCACCATTTTTCATTTGATTTACGTGATCAAAAATTCAACAAATCAGCATCCATTTGTATGTGAAAGCAACACACAAAACATATGTTGAATATTGTAATTAAAAACCTAAGTAGTATTCAAAGTAGCGTTCACAAGATAGAAGAATTTCTGATTTAAACAAATTTCATGAAGTACCGTGATATAATGCATATTTGAGCATTGATCTCAAAGAGAAAGTTTGATGATGCATGCAATCAAAAATCAACATACGTGAATTAAACCAAGTCATATTGTGGACATTCCAATTGTATTGCAGGCTATTATGTCACGTTAGAATAACTAAAAGAAAAACAGTGTAGAACCATAATAGAAGTATTACACATGATTTCAATACATTATTAATTGAAATAATTTGGAAACTCAATTCTTGAAAAATAAACAATTTGAAATTGCATCCAACGACTCTTCATTAGAATTTCATCGTCAGCATACATCATTTTTCCAAAAGCATCTAACATTTTCAATATAAACATTTGGTTTTTCATTTCTGAATCAAAGTATACTTTCATGATCTACAAACATATAAATAGTGATTTAGATTTCAATATGTAAGTACTTTAAAAATATATCTATACACTCCTTCAAGCGTTATACATATATTTGCCTATAAATCATTATATTAAACGAACAACATCTCAAAATTATTCTCAAATGTGAATTGTAGAAAAAATAAAAAATAAAACCACAATCCAAATACAATTGAAGCAAAACTTACATCATATTTGATTATTGCAAATATGTTATGTAACGCCGGAGGATTATTTTGAAAATTAATTTAATCCATAATTGCCATTTGGATCTAATAACCAGTGTGAAATTTTTAAATGAAATTTATATTGTCAATGTATAAATACAAAATGAGTATGCGCATTGATCCAAATATATGTTGACTGTTGTACATTTTTATGAAACATATAAGTTTCACTCTCCACTTTTGCTTCTATGTTATGCAGATCTTTCACATGAGTGGAGTCATATTTAACTCCTGTATTGGTACATGAAAGCTGAGCAGGATTATTGAAAGTACAATATGTAACTCATATTTGAATATACTATTGTAGATGCATATCAAAAACGTGTGGAATATACCAACTCCATGTAAACAATTGCTCTATGTTTGTATGAGGTCGTTTGTAATTTTTTGAGCATATCCATGGTTACTACTTCAAGTAACAACTACATTTTTGGCAATTATTCCGTGACATCTCTTGACTATATCATTACGATGAATTTTGCAGTACAAGTGTACAAATCAGCTTAAAATCAATACATGTATATGAAATAACAATTGTACAACGATAACATATATATATCAATAAATTTAAACTATAAAAACATTCACACAAATTACATGAAATGTTGTATATAATATATGACAGCAATATCAGATGTGGATTTAAAATTTGTAAATGATTTATCTGATCTGATAAATGAACAATTATCATGTTGCTCGAGGATTTTGTTATACATAAATCACATCCACATTGATATCGAAAAAACACTTAAAAAAAATTGTAGACAGCATTGTCGAGATCGCAAAACGGAGATCCCTGGTGATAGTGACACTAAATTTTAAGGTGACGATGACACAAAAACAACATACATTTGCCGTCAACCCGGATGCTACAGGTGGGATGTTCTAGCCAAAAAACTTAATACCTGAAATAGACAAAGCTTCATTAAAATTTGACTTTTCAATCAACCAATATATGAAGTTGATGTTATTGGTTCATAAAAACCAAAAGCTATTTGTGTTCTTACTCTATTTTATCTATATACTTTTGTTCCCAAAGAAGTTTAAAACAATCTTGATTAATTATAAAAATTCTTATGTTTTCAAAGCTACAAGTTTCCAATGTAAGCAAGTAATCAAAGTACTATGATTCGATTGGTTGAATCCATCACGTGTTGTTTCTACATTGCTTAGTTTTCAAACTGCCTCCAAAAACATATTGCCAATTGCTTGCAGAATTTCAATTTTGACTCTTTGCTAAACTTTGCCAATGATTGGATAGCAACAGATATAGATCTTCAATTAATCCAATCAAATTGCCATGACTAACTTGCCATTTGTACAAGGTAATGATATTGTACACTAGAGACAAGTTTAACTCAATTTCAACTCGCTCTACACATGCAAAGCGATGTAAATTAGCTAGCAAATTTTGGAAAACTGACTTTTGTTGTTGCAAAGTGATTCTTTTTCCTTATAAACCTTTCACTCATTCGTTCACATGGCCTGAAAACTAGCTTACAACTGCAACCAACATCTAGCAAGACATCGAGGTCATGTCAACGTGTCTCTTATGTTTGGTTCGGATTTGTATTGCATTAAACTTAAAGACTTCCATTTGGTTGCACAGATTTCATATGCTGGAGCATTAATTTGACAAGTTAGCTTAGTAGAAGCTATATATGGCACATATTCATGTTTTTGCGAATAATGTACTAAGTGTTTTATGCCTACATAGCGTTAGTTGAATTATTTTATTTGGTGTTGAGAATTTGTTCAATGGTTTCTTTGATTGTGTCGTGAAAGTACAATTGTCAGAAGATCATGTGAATATAATCACACACCTGCAACTTTGAGACCAAAGTTTCCAACTGCAAGGTTATGAATAATGTCAATCATTGTCACTATAGTTTCATATAAATATTCAGTTAAGGAAACCAGATTTGACACAATTGTGAAATGATAAATAGTCAGCTTGCATACATTGCTCTACCGAGAGCAATCAATCAGATTAGGCGATGATTCTATGCATGTAGAGATTGTAAATAGTTCAATATATAGTGATAGTTGATGTGTTTTTAAAACGTTTAAGAAATGTGCAATGTTAGAACGAAGATTTAAATGGTTAACATATTTGTCAAAAACAAATGTTTTTCGCTCATGATCGCAAGTATCAACGGGTAGCATGCTTTTTTCTTCTCTTTCATTCTTCATGTTCGATGTGTAGGTAGAAGTATCATCTGCACATATTTAATAAGAAGAATATAAAAGATGATAATTGGCTTTGTTGAGATTAATTTCAATAAATGATTAATTTTATGTACTAATTATTTTTAAATTTTTTTGGTGATATATCAGTATATCAAACTTGTTGTATTGTGATATTATTATCAAAAAATTGTTTATTTTATGTGCTAATTATATAATGATCAATTTACAAGTGAAACTTTTGAGAACTATGTTTCCAGAATATAATCGGTTGTGGTTTATATAAGTTGAAACGTTACAAAAAAATCTTCCATTGTTATTGTTGGGCTATTGGAGGCTTGACCCGTCGTACCCTAGAACTCGACGATGGTTCTCGCAGCCTTGAGGGAAATTACTCGGTGCTCGTTTGGACCGATGGCCGAGCCAACGAGAAGGAGCGACGGGGGCGAGGGAATTGGTGTGAGGAGGACGAGCCGACGAGAACGAGAACGAGCGAAGGGAGGGAGATTTGGGGGATTTGGGGGTGCAACGATGTGAAGGTGAGCGAGCGAGCAGCGACGGGAAGAGTGGAAGCGGAGCGATGGCGGAGCAAAATATTCATCCTCCGGGATCGGGCGCGGAGCATGGCGGCGGGCAGGCAAGTTTTGCTGTGATTTCCGCAGCGCCTGTGGCAGCGCCAGGGATCACGTTCGGCAGTGGTGGTGGTGGTGGTGGTGGCGGTGCGGGAGAAACTCCTGCGCCCCCGGGAGTCGGATCATCGAGCCAGAATGACGCATCGGCAGCGGCTGCAGCTGCTGGAACGGGAGTGCAGAACTCGAGGGATGAAGAGATGGCGGAGGCTGTGGAGGATGAGAAAGATAGCCCTCCCGAGAGCCCGACGAGGCGCGCGGACGGAGGAGAAGGTGTGGATTATGAGGTTTCCGAAGAAAGTAAGAAGGCTCGCGAGAAGCAGGAGCACAAGGTGCAACAGTTGTTGATGCGCCGGCGAGCGAATGCTCTGGCTGTTCCTACCAATGACTCGGCCGTGCGAGCTCGTCTTCGGAGCCTGCAGCAGCCGATCACGCTCTTTGGAGAAAGAGAGATGGAAAGGAGGGATCGTCTGCGTGCGGTTATGGCCCGGCTCGATGCTGATGGAGAGCTCGAGAAGCTTTTGCAAGCGCAGGAAGCTGCCGGCGATGGCGCTGCCGCAGCGGGAGTGGAAGATGCTGGAACGAGTGAAGAAGTGCTGGAACCAGAACCTTCACTTTTAGAACCGTTCATCACCGAGGGGAGTAATGAGTTAAGGCAAGCTCGCATGGAGATTTTGAAGTTCTCTATGCCCAGGGCTGCAATGAGAATCCAGAGAGCCAAAAGGAAGAGAGAGGATCCTGACGAAGATGAGAATGCAGAAACAGACGAAGTTCTGCAAGGCATGGCTCAGACCTCGATGGAATGCAGCGAAATAGGAGATGAGCGTCCTCTCTCTGGATGTGCCCTCTCTCCAGACGGATTCTTATTGGCCACCAGGTAAGTTTCAATCTCACTGTGGCGATCTTGACCACTTCATTGGTCAATGTAAGTGTCTAGGTATCATCAAGTTTCAAGACATCGATGATTGCCTCTTGTGCCAACTAGAGCACTGAATAATGAGCTGCTGTGTGTTTTTTCATATTACAGTGGGCTTAAGAATGTGCCTGAGGAGGCTGTGGAGGAAATTGATGTCTTGACTTCAAATTGTTTTTGTCATTTACAGTAGCTGGAGTGGGCACACTAAGCTCTGGGAAGTGCCCGCAGTAAAGAAAACGGTCGTGCTCAAGGGACATACTGAGAGAGTAACAGGAGTTGCATTTCACCCACAGTCTTGCAAGACTCTTTCTTCTTCTGCTGGAAATATTGCTACCGGTTCCGCCGATTGCAAAGCTATGTTATGGAGCCTTGAAGGCACACGCTTGAGAAGTTTCGAGGGACACTTGGAGCGACTTGCGAGGGTTGCTTTCCACCCTGCAGGTCTTTATTTGGGAACTGCAAGCTTTGATAAAACTTGGAGGTTGTGGGATATCAACACCGGAACGGAATTGTTACTGCAAGAAGGCCACAGCAGAAGTGTTTATGGAATTGCCTTTCAAAAAGATGGGTCATTGGCTGCCTCATGTGGACTAGATGCCCTAGCTCGAGTGTGGGATCTGCGAACGGGAAGAAGCATTCTTGCTCTTGAAGGTCACGTAAAATCGGTAAGCTGTTGAATTGTACAACCAATTTGGCTTGGGTTTTGTTAAATGTTCACTTTGCATAAACTCTATAGACGTGTGCGTCCAGCTTGTCTCAACAGCAATGAAAGAATGAAGAGCGTTCAGATTATCATTGAGTGTGACTTGTCGTTTAGCTCCCTATTTTTTATTTTCTACTCCAGCTTGTCTCAACAGCAATGAAAGAATGAAGAGCGTTCAGATTATCATTGAGTGTGACTTGTCGTTTAGCTCCCTATTTTTTATCTTCTACTTTTTACTTTTTCTGGTACATCCTTCAGTTTGCCTTCATGTTATGCCTTTTTGGCTTCCAGTTGCCAGTTGCTGCCCTTACGGTCGCTCTTACAACTATTTCTCATGATTGTGTAGGTTTTAAGCGTAGACTTTTCACCAAATGGATATCATCTCGCCACCGGGAGTGCGGATCATACTTGTAGGGTGTGGGATATGCGGAAGAAGCAATCCTTATACATCATACCTGCACACGCGTCTATAATATCTCAAGTCAAGTATGAACCTTCTGAAGGTTACTTTCTCGTCACAGCTTCATATGACAACACTGCCAGGGTATGTTACTTATACCAGTGTCTTCAACTTGTCTGATTCAATTCTGTTTCAGGGACCAGTAGGTCCGAATTTGTCTCGGGTATCAAAGAAATGGGAGGGGTTGTTTTGTATGGGATGGGTTTTTCTTCACACCAAAAGCGTACTCTTGAGAAATCCTTCTCTTGCTCTTTCGAGAAAGTTCTTGACTTCGTTCCTATGAGGGAGTCCGGCCTCAGCTTAGGAATCTGCGAAATCATGTATGCTGTGGTTTTCCTTCGCGTCGACATCAAAATTTCATTTTAAGTAGTTACGTTCGTGCTTTTGATAAATTTTGGTTTGTGACAAGCGACTCGCAAGGAATGGCTTCTGGACAGTGCATACTTTTATTCGAGAAAAGAATCAACGCCTTGATCATCATGCATTGGATCGTAATTGCAGATCTGGTCAGCGAGAGATTTTAAACCCGTAAAAACACTGGCCGGGCACGAAGGAAAGGTTATGGATCTGGACGTAATGGAAGGTATGCTTTCTACTCCATTATCAACCTCTTCGTAATGTATTTTAGTCATGAATTATTTACAAATAATTCAAGGCGTTCGTTCGCACTATCAATCCTTGTATAGCGAGGAAGTCAGGCCTCCTACTCGGAAAATTTGTGATTTCGGTTATTGATGATATTTTGCAGATGGACAGTATATTGCGACCGTGTCTTCGGATCGAACCATAAAACTCTGGTCACATTTCAATTCCTGAGCGAAGACTTAAAGAACGGTGGTGGATCGTGTTCCTCAATTCTTTGATCAGAGCTCGCTAGCTGGTGGGTTTTGTGGATTAGACTTTGTAATGTTGTAGTGTGGTTTTGCCTCAAAAAGTTTTTTATATCGATCAAAGTTGCGCTGAATATGTTGTTGCGCACCCATTAAGTCATTCGACTGCTTAGACTCACACTCCTGACAGATGTGTCGCAGGTCACCTAGAGCTCGCAGCCTCCTTCCATGAAATCTACTGGAGAAGGTGTTGCCCTTCAATTATCACGAGTCTAGCTTCAGCAGGCTGCACCAATGATTGTTAATTAGAACGGGCACAAGTGCTTTCATTCTAATTTCATGGGAGAAACTTCGCAGTATAGCGTACAGTTGATTGGGGCCGAGGAATTGGTAACTTGTCCTTTTACACTGAGGAGTAACTTTATCGGATTAGGAATCGAAGAATCCTGCGAAGCGCGGATGAGATTAGCAAGGATGGTCGTAGTCGTCCCTACTTCTATCGACGACCGTCGGCATAAAGATGGACACGTTTTGTACCTAATCAATGTGTTATCTTTCGAGACTGAATTAGTCATCTGTATTTGTTGCGGTGGACCTGGATGAGATACGTTTTTCCGTGATATTTGCGGGTCAGCTGATTCGAAGAGTGGAATGGCACGATATAGGGTCAATGACGTCTCGCCATGAGTTGAGACGCAGACTACTGAGCCCAAATGTAAATTGTTTCATATGGACCTTTTTCAAAAATATGTACAATTTGAAATAACGAAGTTCATTGGTGAATTCACCCGCTGCTTTGTCGAATATTTGTACAGCTGCAAACGTCGCATATTTCACTGCTATTCACCATAATACCCACCGCGACAACCACTGGAGAGAGTAATCTTCGGTAAATCAAACATCTTCTCTCCCATTTCCTCGCACATTGTAGTGGTTTAGACTCTGGCTTTGAAAATGAAAAAACGGCATAATTCGAATAAGGTGAATGTCTAAGAATGGTACATAGTTGCACACTCTGCAAGGGAGTGTATATTTCGTCTCGGAAAGCGCAGTGCAGTTGCCCCGAGGAACGCGAGCCAGGTAGAACGGCCAGTGATGCCACTCGCACAGTCTGGACTGGAGCACAGCACATGGAAACAACACGAGCAATTACGGCCAGTCCATGACCCACTTCCGAACAGGAACGATCTCGCGGGCGATTTCCCAGGTCTGGATGGGCTCGACGAAGAGGTGGGGCACGTTGAGGTAGATGCTGCGGCGCGCCATGTGCAGGGTAATGTGCCAGGCGCAGGTTTCAGCATCCTTGAAATCGATGGTTTCCTGGGCCAAATCCCACAGGCCCTGGAGCTGCGCGGGCGAGAGCTTGGCGTTGTTCGTCAACCACTTGTCGTAATTGTAGGCCAGAGGAATGTGGTCCATCTTGGTGGGAAGGATCTCGAGGTTACACTTCTCGTAGCCGTCGTACCGAAACTCCTTCATGGCATACTCATACGGCTTCTGGACCAAGCCTCCGACTCCCTTAAACCTCAAGGTCAGAGGAATGCGCAGGCCGCCCTCGCGGATGTCGAATTTGTTGAGAGGCCACATCTTCTCCACCACGGGGCGTGGGAAGGGGCCGTAGGCTTCGATCACCCTGTCCAGAAGCTTGGCGATGTCAGTGGCGGGCAGATAGTCGCCCTTGTCGATGAACGAGGTTATGTCACAGTGGGGAGGAAACATCGTTCCCTCGTGCAAGCCATAGTGAGCCAAAGACGTCAGCAGGTATCTGTCTAGGGTCTTATAAAACTTCGACTTCTTGTAGGGTTCCAGATACACGATGTAAGAAAAGCGCACCATGTCCGTCCGCCTGTCGATGACGAGATTAGACGGACCGACGACCGAGCTCAGCGAGCAGGAGGCGAGCCCTGGAGCTGCACCCAAACCATGGCTCGCTCGGATCGGGTGCCTCGCTTGTGCAGAGATGCTCGCCGCTCGAACGATCCGCTCACTGCCAGTGCGTCCGACTCTAGCGATGCACTCACTGACCAACACTCTTCATAAAACAGTTATTCGCTACCGAACTTCGAGGGGACGCATGTGCACATGGAAGAAGAGGAGTCTCATAGAACACGACACACATTGCTCGCGTCGGATCCGTCCCGACTTGTTCTTTACAGAAGTGAAAAGGTCCAAGTATATCACAATCTTGCCTTGAGGCTTGGCCCCAAATTCGCCCGGGGCTCATGCGCTGCCACTGTTCCAATCTCCCTGAGAAGAGGGAGCGCAGCCTCCAGGTGTCTAGTGTTACAAAAATGGCGCTGGTGCACGGTCCTACTACATCTTTGAGCTGAGCTGAATCTGGCCACTCTTCTTAACAATCGTTCCTGTCCTTCGACAAACGAGACAGGTTTTAGTGCTTGTACCTACAGGCATTTACAAGAGTTTCATCGGTGATGTCTCAATGCCAGGCTCGAAAGCCAGGGAGGATACAGCAGCATAGGCCGTGTGAGCACACTTGACAGGCACACCTGAGGGAGGAGCTGCCACAATCATGGGGCTTTGTTGGAAAAGCCTGGGTGTGCGATGAGGCTTCAGAGATTGTCCAAGGCTTGAATTAAAGATGCGGTCGCTGATATCGACTTCTTCAGGAGTGAATGGAGGTCTACAGCCCTGACAGAAAACTCGTCCGGAGCTTGCAAGTTAAGAATCGATCATGGACTCCAGCTCCTTGTCATCCAAGTCGTTGTCAGAACTGACTCCCATTTTGAGCGCAGTCAGCATCGCCTCCCTGCCGTCTGAAAACCCACCGTGCTGACTGAGAATCGACTCGACAGTTTTAACTGCGGAATCCGCTTTGGAGATCCGTGGCCTCTCCTCCTCGGTTCGATCGCTTTCGAACAGAGGTAAGATTTCTTGGAACGGGGCACCATAAAAAGCTGCACCGTCTCCATAGCACCTCTTCGCCATTTGGCACAAAACAGTTCCCTGTAACGTAAGCCAGTATTGTTCGTCGCTCCAGCCCCTCTCCTCTGCTGCATCCTTCATACTAGCCCAGTTGTCTTGCTCGGCCGCATGCAACCATGCATCCTCTAGTAGAAGCTTATTGTTCTTCCTGAAGTCGTCTCCCGCGAACGCAAGCACATCAAACGCTCGCATGACGAGGTCCCTGTGACCACTCTTCAAACATGTCCCAACTAGCTGTACAGGTAAAAGAACCTCGTCTGAGACCACGCCTTTCTGGTGCGCCTCTTCCTGCACATTCGTTTGCAATTTCTCTCAACTGCCATAGCCATTTCAGAATAGCTGGAGGTTCACATAGAACTTCATTATAAGGATAAAGCCAGAACGTTACTGAACGGAGACACGAGAGTTGGAACTTTCATCGGAAAAAAGGCCAAACGCCACGACTTTCTCACAAGACGCAACCAAGAATTTACCTGGACCTCCAGGATGACTATACTCGCATCGATCATCGCGAGCTTGTCTCCGCCGACCATTTCACCACCTGCATCCAACCACAATCAGATCTTTGCTTCAAACACAGCATCCTCCACGCAACGCCTTATCAGTGCGGCTGCAAACCTACCGACTCGATGTAAGCTGAAGGTGGTCATTTCAGACATCAAGAAGGTTCTCATCTCACAGCGTCCTAGCTCAAGTTCAAATTCACCCTAAGCAACAAGATGGAGACTCACCGGCAAGAGCTGACAACTTTGCAAGATACAGTAGTCGTCGTCGCTCTCTGAGCTTGTCCTTCGCCATAGGGCCTACATCCTTCTTTCTCACGTACGTTGTCTCTTCATCTATCAGTGGATTTGAGCTTAACGCTAGGGAATGTAGTGTGCTGCAAGCGGAATTATACTGCTGCATGAGTATTTCGTGCAGCCATCGCAGATGAATATGTTGCTGCAGAAAGTCTTCTAGCTCTTCTTGAAACTCCTCGCCCAGCCGTAGCAATTTCGAGTATTGCTTTGTAGTGCAGAAATGGTCAAACACGTAATGACTGAATCGTCCTTCTCGAAGTCCCATGCTCTCTCGCTGCAGAGAATCACACTGTACACGTCATGTACGACTCACCACTAGACCATTCACTATGTCCTTGCATGTACCTTTTAACTGCACTTTACTGGAAGATGTGCACGCGACTGATGACAGGGGAGAAGACTACGTGCCAAAGTCCTAGGTGTGAAGAAAGGGCGTCCTCACCATTAAACTGCGCAGCTGATTCATATCATCAAGATCAGTGCATATGTTGTAGAGGGTTTGGTAACCAGCATGACGCCGGGCGATTGCGATGAGAGATGGGTACATCTTTTGCAGCACGGCACGACGTTGTTGCGTTGCCTTTCCCTCGTCGAGGATGTACTGTTGAACAGCCAGAGCCACACAATTTGAGGGTCAGCTTATTCCACACTCGCCTTCAACAACGCAAGTGTTCCAATCCTTTAGGAAACATTCTTAGTGCCAACCGGTTAGAGTCGAGTAGATAACTGACCTGTACGGAATCATCGGCTACTTCCTTGGCGTGTTGCTGGAGAGCTAAAAGAAGAGTATCGCGCCGACCCCAGTACTCCATTTGCAAGCCTCTGTATTCTTCTTCTCTTTCCACTTTCGCTGTGATTGCACCTGCGTATCCTTCCAGAAGAACATCCGCAACTATCTCCAGCCAAGATACTAGCTTCGGTACGAGTGAAGGTACTGATACGCTTGCTTCTGCTTTCACCTCCAGACAAAGACTTGCGACCTTCCAAACTCCAGATCTTACTGTAGGCCTACAGTACCAGGGTGTCAAACCTTCAGGTGAAGGATACCAGGAAAATTGAGCATCCCTGTAACGAATGGCAGACCTTATTACACCAGTAGTGGCCTCCGCGATTTCACAAATCCTTTCAACTTGCATCCTAATTGGCTGCTCTTGACCTATGATGGAACTCGCGTGTTGCTGGATGCAAGCAAAGAACTCCTCCAGGTCAGACACCCGGGTGTAAAAAACTTCGGACTTTTCTCGGTCCATAAGCATGACATTATTCCGCCGGGCCTTCTCCCCTACGAGCTGGACAGTCTCCCACAGCGCTCCACTGGTTTCGATGTTTTCCACCGAGTCAGGCTCATCAAAACTTCCGGAGACTTGCATTCTAGACTGTGCCCTGGAATTATGCAGTTCGCGAAGTTGCACCATGGCAGCAAGCTTCTCACCATGCTCCATGATGGCATGTAGTGCACCTCCTGTTAGATCATGAATCAGCCTCAGGCACTTGATTTTCGCCTCATTTTATAGTTTTAATCCATATTAAGCATCCATTCTCGTGGGTTTGCGAAGCTTAATCACCTAGACAGATCAAAATTGATGAGAGATTCAAATCACAGAGATCCTGAGGCAAGCAGGCAAATCTTACTGGAAGCAGGGCGTCCTAGAATTCTAGATTCAAAACTTTCGCATGTGCTAGAATTCTGCACGACCGATGCTATATTTGTTCTTTATTAA
Organism: Marchantia polymorpha subsp. ruderalis; assembly: GCA_037833965.1. Classification (NCBI taxonomy): domain Eukaryota; kingdom Viridiplantae; phylum Streptophyta; class Marchantiopsida; order Marchantiales; family Marchantiaceae; genus Marchantia; species Marchantia polymorpha. Next base: position 25,143,543 of record AP031351.1, on the reverse strand, counting down.
TAATTGTCACCGTACCTTACTAGTGGTGACAACTCCGTTGTAGAAAAGCAATAACAACCTAACAGAGACTGAATCTAAGAAAAATTGAACTTACTTTGCTTCAGCTGAAGCTCCTCGTGGCAGTTAGAAACAGAAAGAAAAGTCAGGTACTGCTGATGTCGACGTTGTTTTTCAATAAGTTGAGAAGAAACAGCAGCCATAATTGCTGCACTTCCTGATCCACCAGCTACCCAGTGCTTTGCCAGCGTGTCAACGATGACTCTACTTGTTCGGGCAAAAATATTCATCTCCACTTCTCTTTCAAAAGCACCCGCTCGCTCGAGTTTTTCAAGAGCAGAGTCGACTCTGCCAGTGGTTAAGTACTGCTGAAACATGCGTCCAACTATTGCTTCTGCTTCCTCATCATGCAATGGTCTCTGATTGACAGCTTTCGGGAGCCGGTTATTAAGAGCGCCAGACTCTGAGACAACACGACGAGGAGCAATACTGGAACCACGTTGCCTTTCCTCCTTTGATGAATCCTCGATAGAACTCCCTCTCCTAGAAAGACTCCTCTCAGGAGGCTCAACGCCACCTAATATGACAGCCTTCTCTGAAATTGCCCATACACCGGACTTTTCTGTGAGCACGAGCCAAGCACCCTCATCCCCTTCTAATGCAGGAACTACAGACGCATCTAGAACCTTTCCTGCGCCCCAGGCGAGGTCGAACTGGTAAAGCTTAAGACTGCCATTGCTGTGATGAGCAATTGTACATGTTCCGTCACCCGCCAGAATAACGGCAGATCCCATGGGATTTCCACCTACACGAAGGCGCATGGAGTACAGCACATCTTCTTCTTCCACCCTTGCTTTGGGAAGTATAACTTGCATGGGCGCTTTCCTGACCAAGTCACCGTCGGGTGGAGCATTGTCGAAAAACGTGAGCAGAGAATACTGCATAAAACTTGAACTGTTACCACGATCTTTTGAGAAGGAGGCCACCAGCACTGTGAAGAAGTTGCCACTGTCATCGACCTCTAAGTCCAGTAACCAAACCTGTTTCTGACCAGACAAATCTTTCTGAGTATCGGGGTTCCCGAGAATGTTAAACCTCCAAGCTTCCGATACTTTCCCTCCCGATGCAAGTTCAACATTCCAGCACTCCAGCTCCGCGGCAGTTAAAAGCAGAAGTTGTCGCACTCCTAGCTGAGGACTATCCTCAGGTAACCGCCAAACCATGGAACGGGCACTAGAGCTGTTGAATGCAATCAGTCCAACATCCTGTCGTGCCACAACGTCCCGTGTAATCTGCTGACGAGTGATCCCCAGAGGACAGCAGTCGTAGCGCCACAGCTCGCCATTAGTTCGAGCAGCGATCGCAACGCACGCTTGAGGTGTTTCTCCGGGAACAGCTGATGCTATCAACGAATTAACCACCTCACCACCAGGACCACCTGTGCTGCTAGTCCAGCTTGAAAAAGACTTGCGGCCACTGAGTCTGCTCTCTTCAAGTGCAGGAGTCGACGATCCTTCGATTTTGTCACCAGTTCCGAGGCTAACTACCGACGTATCACCGTCTTTAAAAACATCCGGCCAATACACAACTGCAAGTGTCTTCCTGTGACACATAACAACACCAGCGGACTTGCAGGCCTTGACAAAACTGACATCGTTTTGATCCTCTGTACGCCAGCCAACAATTGACACCAGCCAGTTCTCAGAAAATTTAGAATCACCCGCCCGCCCATCTCGTTCAGAAAACTGAGGTGGAATTGTCAAGACTGCACATCCTTGCGCAGCACGACTGTTGAGGTGGCTCCATACAAACAAATTACTTCCATGAAGTACCCATGAGAGACCACTTCTGCCGTCCATGCCTCCGTACACCCCAGCATCTGTAAAGAAAGAAATACTTGGCTTTGAGAAGACTGAGACAAACGATCTATCAGTTGTTAAACCTTACATCAGATGATATACCCGATTTTGGCTTTACTGCCAACTTAGTCCAACTGCATCTCCGAAGGTCACAACAGCTCCACATCCACAACAACAGAAGATCCTTGAAGAAAGCGGCAGACCATTCTTCAACAGTTAACTCTGGAAAACGGGAAGTGAATATACCTGCACGCTGATGAGGACGTTCGATCAAAGAATTGCGAAGCTGTTGAGGAAAATGGCACACAAGAACTGGCTCTCCGCCATCAACAAGTGCTTTCTCTCCTATTTCAGGGGGAGGAGGAGTTCTGATTGGTTGGAAACAAAAATAACGCATTAAAAAATCAGAATTCTACAAGGTCTCGACACTACGATTAACATCGCATATTTGACTCGCAGTATTCGGTGATGACAAAGGCCCTCGAAGGCAGTGAGAAAAGAGCTACATTCGCTTCAAGTAATTCATAAAACATCGGATTTAGGCTATCAGTGAGCGTCCTTGGCACATAAATTTGCACCTGGGAGGTACGGACGATGCGGACGACCATGGGAACAGTGGAGAAAGAGTGCCGCGTACGGAACCAGGAGTTGGCTGATGAGGACTCAGCTGGGGAATTACAGCTGGAGCAGGCGAAGATGGACTGTGCAATCCTACTCCCTTCGCTTTCCCCAACTTTCCGCGAGCTGGTGTGAACATCGTAACCTTCCTCCGGACAACACCTGATGTTACAATCCGACAAGCCCAGGTACCTCAAACCAAAATAACAGGACTAATGCTCATAAGAAGGGCGGTAAGCATCCCCAGCACTCGCCATCGTCTTTCATTCAGACGAAAAACTTGCAAGCCCTTATGGTACATCCTTTCTGCATCTATTCTAAATGCCCCAAAACACTCCGGTCACTTGTCCCTTCAAACCTGCATCATGCGAAAAATCCAGTTCACCGTCCTTCACCAGCTTTCCAAAAGATTTGATTCGCGACTACTGCCCCAGAGAAGATCAGCCATCTGGTCCCTCGGACGACATTACTCTCTGCGCCGTAAGCATGACTTGCACGCTCCTTCGTGGCCGAGGACGGAGTTCAACCACCTTCAATCGAACAATTCCTCGAGCTCTAAGAAATCGCAGCTGTTAGAGCATCTCCGACGCACGCACCCCACCGACATTGGAGTACGTACTGCAGTAAGAAACACCTGCACATTGCACAGAGCCCGTCTGGACGTCGTGCCCAAGTGTCGTCGCCTCGATCGCGAAGTCCGGAGTCGATTTCATCGATGAGAACGGGAGCTCGTGCACATGCCCACCCGCGTGGGCTTCGAACTCGTCAGGCGCGGGAAACTCATCTCCGACGACCTCTAAACCCTAATCCCGCGTCGAGTCGCAGCGACGAATGCACCGCCGTCACGGTAGGCAGGAAACTCTCGAAAGCGTCGTCGTGAGTGCACGAGGTGCGACGCGCGACGCAGGAAGCATCGGACCGCGTCGTCGACGACGCGGTCCGAGAAATTCAGCAGATCGTGAAGTGTTGACCGAAGGCTCCCGTCCGACAGTCCATCGGAGTTCAGTCTCCCTCCTGAGGACAGAGCATCGCCCATTATGACGGACCGAAGTCGAGAACCTTCGTGCGAAGCGTAAAACCTCCGCAACCTGCATACGATCCGACGGTCCGGCGCTCGTTCCGTCTCAAAAACCGACATGTACTAACCCTAACGAAGGGGCCGAGTGTGCCTCGATGACTCCTGGGGTCGCCGTGTGTCGCGCGGCTCGGTGGTCTCGGTGGGCCCCACCGGGGGGCAGCTGCTGCGATGTGCCTGCGCGCGAGAGGAGAGGACAGAACGAGACGAGGAGACGCTCGCGCTCTGCCACGTTGGAGCTGCCACCGGCTCCCCGCTCGCCCCGGGCTCCGCCTGAGCTTCAAGTGTCTGAAGGGCGGCTCGCGTCCTCCTCTTTAAGCGAGAGGAGGACGAAGGCCGACGAAGCGAGGCACCGAGGACGGCGTCGGCAATTTGTTTCCTCAATTTGTTTCGTGGCATCGATCGGCATCGTGGCACCGCACCATCCCCCGCCTGCGATCAATTTACCTCGTTGGGCTTTCCTGCTCGAGTTTGAGTTCCGATCGATCTGGAGAGAGAGCGCGTCGTGCTTGTGCTGAGGAGATTGCAGGTTTGGTGTTGAGATTGGTGGCACGGCAGCAGCAGCACGGCGGGCGGGATCTCGAGTTTGGTTGGGTGATCTCCGGGATTCGGTATGGTGAGGGGATTCGTGCAGGAGCATGTGTACAAGCACCCGTGGGAGCGAGTAACTGCTGCTAACTGGAGAAAGTATTCCGATCCGGAACACAAGTCGCAGCTGTCTCACGTTCTTGAAGTCGATACCATTGATAGGAAGCTGGACTCTGAAGCCGGCCAATTGCACTGCACGCGGGTGATAACGGTGAATGCTCCCGGTCCATGGTGGCTTCAAAGGGTTTTGGGAGGAAGCGTGTGCCATTGCCTGGAAAATTCGACCGTCGACGGGAAGAATCGGACCATGGAGATGGTGAGTAGAAATGTGACCATGAAAGATTTTGTGGAAGTCGAAGAGAGGTGCTCCTATTCGCCCCACCCCGAGAACCCGGACTGGACGGTCTTCAAGCAGGAGACCAACATCCGCTGCGCCACGCTGTCCGTGTTAGCGACAATGGCGGAACGCATCGAACAACGGTGCGTGGAAAACTTTCAGAAAAACAGCTTCCGAGGCAGAGAGGTGATGGAACGAGTATGTTCTTTCATGGAGAAGGAGTCCGCAAGCATGTAAATCTTGGACATATGGCCGAAGGCTTGATATTGAGGCTCTGGGACCGTAGGCGCCTCGAGGACGAGGTTTTGTTAGGCTTTACCGAAAAAAGTTGTTGGCATACCATTCTTTCGTGAACTGATAGAATAGGTAGGATTCAGTAATTTGCTCTAGCTGGATGCTGACCAAACGAATTTGATTATTTGCCATCGTTATCCTGCCGCACATTGAAAGATTAGATAGGCCCGGCCGGTGTGCGAAGCTGCCAATTATTGCCGTGCGTTTTTTCTGAGCGGAATCATGAAAAGAGATTAATTTTGGATCTCCATTCAAAGATAGGAGGCCTGTTATTTCGCCGATTACGAAGAAGATCATTTGATGTCAATAAACGAAACCGAAGGGCAGTCAGTTAACCCTGCACTCTGGCACAAGTGAAGGGTTTTAGTCTCCCTGGCTTTTAGCAGTAACCGTGAAGCGAATTATATGATGCTTGTCAGTTTTTTCCTCTTCGTTCTTCTCCATAGACAAAGGTGTGCGCCAGGTGAAGGCTAAGATCGCTGCCGTTACAGCGAAGACCTTCTCAGCCTACGAAACACGTTTGATCACGATGATATTTGTGACAAGCAGGTCATTCTAGGAAACGGATGTGAGGACGACAGCGGTCATGAAGCCTGAGCAGCCGTCGCAGGTCGTCACTCTATGAGGTGATCTCGGCAGTCCAACCAAGATCTGGCTTTCGTGGGGAACGAGTTAAGGCTGCAAGTATACATCTGCTGGCAGATGCGTGCGTGTAGGTGTAATTCAGTGTACCCGGTGGAGGACAGAAGTGACCTGCCCCTCTGCCGTAGATTGAAAGTCTTCTCACCATATTGAAATCGAACTATGGAAAGGTCTGTCCATACGTAGTGCAGAGGCATGTGAGCACCCTCTCTGTCATCAACTTCGAGCGATGGAAAGCTATTGGCCGTCGTGAGGAAATCCCGAATCCCGCAGCTCTTTGTTCAAAAGAGTCACTTGTGCGGCCTGTGGAAAGAGGGACACGTCGGAGAAATGATGCCTCACTGCACAGGTCTCTCTCGGGTAAGGAAGAGCGAGAGGAAGCTGTGAGTGCGTTCTTCGCACTTGCCGTTTGCTCTCGCAGGCAAGATTTATATTTCAAAAGATTATTCTTCACTTTCGGTTATCGGCAAGAACACAATTCGATGTCTATCTTTCGGGCGAAGCTGTCAACAAAGGCCAACTTTCTCCTCAACGAACAGGATTACATTCTGGCATATAGATGATGTATCGTGATGAAAACGAAACAAACTCAAGAAAGACTTGTTGTTAAAAGCTGTTGTACTTTTATAGAGCGATTGTGTGGAACATTTGTCTACTGAGGGACTTAAGCTGGCGAAAAAACTTTGGAGCGAACGAGAGGTCAGCACCAATTATTAAAGTTTTGAACGATCGAAAATAAAAACATTGTCAGGACTTTTATTTCAACTATGCTTTGTTCACGATTGCTCCTGTTAAATTGTGTTATAACATGTAATATTTTAACTTGTCAATTCGCTTGTTGCTGTTTTGCGGTGTATGATCTCTCTTCATCGGTATTGTCGTTTTCTGCCGTGTACTCTTTCCTTCAGAATGCGACCGTCATTGGCCGTCTTGTACAGATCCATAATTCAATGCACCTGTATTAAATTCGTCTCTCCATGATATACACACTCATATATTCACCATGCGATAAGATTAACAGGAGTACACAACTTGGGGCAGCACGCTCATAACACAGCTAGCAACTAGTACAAGGAGCAGATGGTGTCAAATCTCCCTGACTGGATAGTCGAACAGTTCCGGAGCAAATCGAATCCCCGTTCTCACTTACAAAGATTTGGGATTAAGGAACAACAATGTACACTTGTACTCGCTCTGCGAGAATCCTGAAATCCAGCTGCAGCTGGGAGTCCGGGATGAAGTTTTACAGTGTCAATCAGTCCTAGCAATTGCTAAGCATAATTTGACAGAAGGACGATTATATCATAGCCGCGCGCTGTGATTGTCGTCCGGAAGAACCTAGCTTGCTGCGATATTTGAAGTCCCGGAAACAGTACTCAGTTTTGACTTATGGCTGGTGACTGATCCATATCCCCTCCGCAGCAACCTAATCTTGCTAAGCCCTCTCGATGAAAATCAATCGAGTACACTGCTCTACCTTCCTGACTGCTGTAAAAGAATGTGGTTTCCCGATAGGATCTTCTCCTAGAATCTCGCATCCCAACATGAATTCAAGGGCCACTGTCACCATCCCCGATCAGGTTGCAAATGTCACTGCATTCGATGAGACTGCAGAAAGCCAAAGAACAAACAACCTTGTTAACAGAACTAGCTATGCTCGTCGGGTGCAGTTAAGATTTCTCGACGCACAAGTTTACAAGCTGCAGAAAAGACCAGAACACTCTGCTATGGCAATTTCCCGACGTGATCCTATACGTACCAGTACTGCCTGCTGCGAAATCCTTCCTTGAAGACCACCATAGGCCTGAATTCACAGTGCGCGACCGTCAGGACGGACAATCGACACGAGGCGGCACATTTTTTAACTCTTCTGCAGGGCGGCTGAAAATCTGAGACCTTCACCGACTTCCTTCTTTTACTGGAGCGGCGATACGCGCACGGATATTCATTTATTCGTGTCACAGTGAAATTATCAGGAAATGCAGGCATTGGGAGAATCATGAAAAGAACCTTGCAGAACCGCCACACGAGTAAAACAGGGCGGATTTATGTAAGTGTTATGTATACCTCCTGACGTTGAAAGGGCCCTCGCCCGGAGACCCAGCTCCTCCTCTGATACAGGTGCCCAAGCACTTCTGTGTGCAGCCCTCGGCCTTTTTGGATTTCGGTCTTTGAATTCTTCGGGGTTTATCCCCACCTGCGCACCAACAAGAGAACGAAGGTTTGAGTCGTCATGCATCCCTTCGATAGTGACAATTCATGGATTCGGCCCACGAATGAGAGAATTGGCCGGAGCCACGAGGCAAATTCACAGCGTCGACGACCTGACAAGTCTTGGGGAACGTTCTCAAAAGTGTCAACCACATTCGGAGGAGCGATGTCGGAGTAGAAAGCGTTGGCCAGAATGAGCACGGTCAGCAATGAGCGGAATGCTCTGCGCTCTGCAGCTCCTGAGAGGCTGCGCAATTCGGAAACGAAGTGGCCGAATTTCTGACGGGCTCGATTGGTCTCCAGAAGCGGGACGACCGCCGCCGCAGCAGGAAGCAGGATGAGAGAATGATTTTGAACCACGGATTTCCACACTTCCACGTCCCCGAGAGCAGCTGAGCACGCCGCCCTTCTGCGGCCCGAGAATCGCTTGCAAGAATTTGTCAACGTTCTCGGCAAATCCCCGAGGACGCAGAACGCCTGGAACGACGAGAATCCCGTGTGAGAAGCCATGAAGAGCGGAGCAACAAAAATTGAGCACCGGCTGTGCTTCAAATGACAGCCTCCACGGTCTCAGCCTGCCGATGCACTCCCATTGCACGATCACAATGTCGTATTCTATCGGCACTCATTGCCTCCTTCCTACCCAAAACAAATCGCAGCTGAGCCCTCTTGCATTCCTGGATTGCTGGAAATTCTCCACCGCCCGCCTACAACATCACAACTCGACCTCTTCCTGAGCAGCGGTGATCAAGCTCCAGCAACTCGAATGCAAATCAGTCCTCCCGCCTCCTCCTCCTCCGAGCCGTGCAGTCGGGTACACTACACACGGAGCCAAATCTCTCCGATCCCAGCTCGCCGCATAATCCTCTTGCCCGCCTCGTAGGGAGAATCAGAACCCGACGAACGCATCACTCCATCGTCGAGGCCAAACGTGCTCCGATCCAGCCATGCCTGCACCCGGATTCCGATTCAAATCAAATTCCAGATTCACGAGGAAGGGAGGTGAAGGCAAAGCCGAGCAGGTCAGGCCAGCTTGCAGGGGGCCGCACTAGATTAGACTCGAATGCAAGGGACGGAATGCGCGCAGAACTGGACGGGGCGATTCCATTTTGCGCGGATAAGATTGGTCCATTGCCGTCGACGTCGACGACGACGACGACGACGATTCTCGGTGGATTCTGTGCGTCGTCGGGAGTTTCAGGCGATTCCGCGCGAGAGAGAACTGCAATTGGACGCTTGGCAACAATATCCGGCCGCCGTGGATTGGACTGGAAAAGTTGTGGCCCAAATGGTCGATGGACGATGCTGCTCCCTAACTGTTCCCCCCGTATTTGTTAATTCTTCTATCCATCCCTTGAATTTAATATTACACAATTGAACTACCTAAAATAAAAAAATTGAATTGCTACTATTTTAGCAGCAATTATATATATACATATTTATTTATTACCAGCTAACGTAACAGAGGAATTATAAAGTTCTAAAAATAATAACTAAAAAAACTGCAAAAAGAACCATAAAAGGAGTAGTTCACCACCCAGAGCGACTTTCTCATACTCTGTATTTTATTGGTTCTCTGTTGCTTTTTTCTTCTCCTCGAGCTCTCGCCCTTTTCCATTAAGAAGACGGTGGCCACCCTCGTCAATAAGCACATAACAAATTTATAAATGTAGTTAATATACAAGAACAAGAAAATATATGGCCAAAAATCAATATTTTATTTGGATTTTTTATAAATATATTTGTATTTATGTTGAGATTGACATGTAATCAAAGAATTCAAATAAATTAGTGTTTCAATTTGATATTTAGTCATTAAAATCAAGATTTGTATTTATTTCAACTAATGTTTTTTACTAAATATTCATTTTAATTTGAATTTGTGTTATGATATTCATTTTGTAAATGCTAAAAAATGTATAGTGAATAAAAGTAATACTTAATAATTACGCATAATAAAAATTATAGAATTAAAATTCTATATCGTTCAAAGAAAGAGAAAAAATTGAATTGCTAAGCTTTGTAAATATTATCAAATATAATAAATTTTGAACAACTATAATTATATCTATTTATATCTTCACAATTATACTCAAAATGTAGTTGACATAATAAATTATAGTTTCAAAAAAATGATTTAAAATATAAATAGAAAAAAAATTTGTATATGCTAGGAAACAACATTAATCTACAATCATTCAACATACTGATGTTACGATACAATATTCATACCAATCAGTACATACTTCAACAAAATGACTTTTTTGACAATCAAGTTAAGAAAGTTAAAGATTTTATAAAGATTAAAATCAAGTTATACTACATTCATTTTGAATAAAGATTCAATAATTAAGGTATATATATATATATGCTAAAAATTAAACATTAAGATGCTAGTATGTTCAAATTGGAAACTTGTGAAAATATAATATCTTACAAGATGTATAAAAAACTAAGGATTCTTTAATATTTTTTTTAAAAAAATTTTCAAGGTACAAAAGAAAATCTTTACTTAAATAACACTATGAAAGTAAATTATTTTTTCATCTAAATTTGTCTACAGTGCATGGTTTTGTGGTTTAAATTAAAAATGAAATTGGATGTTTATATTTAAATACTTGAATAAAAGCTAGTTGATTTTTTTTATGAAAAAATCATTTTGTACACACATTAGATTCAATATCGTATGAAATATAATTAATTTTTTCTATGTATAGATTTTTCGTAATCATTGTTATTAATAATTTTAAATTCAAAAAAGCAAATTAATGCAACTACATTGCGAATCATTGAATACAAAAGAAACAGATTGCAAAAAAAAGTGTTAATGAAAATATAAAGACTAGAATAAGAACTTCATAATTATATGAGTAGAATAAATTTTTTACTTATCTTTTTTAAAAGATAAAAATACTGTATCAGATACATTCATGAAAAAGAAAAAATAATGTTGGTGTGTATGTTACATTGACATATTCATAATATTTACTAAAATATATCAAATAAGTCAAAAATTGATTTAAAAATTTAGATTTTATATGGTTCATCAATATTTATAAGCACAACAAGCATTTATTCAACAATACATGTTGAAGATTGCATGACATTATTCTAGATGCTACAATGATTCATGTTAAAGATTTAACATAAAAAAATGATACAGTTTAAGGAAGTCTTTTTAACTTTAATCTAAATGAGTGGAAATTTTTTTCGTCTTTCTACATAAAAGAATTTGAATTTTGAGCACTTTTCATCAAAGAAAAAAAACTAATGCTATTTGATTTTAAACTTAGTCTAAAAAACCATTTGACAAGTCATTGCATGTGAAGATAAAAGCTCAAAGAACATGAGTATTGGTGTAATAAATTAAGAACATTGTGGTAAGATAATTTTCAAATTAATTTGAATTTTTGTACATATCAAGCTTAGAAAAGATATTTTATTTTATTCATTAAATGAATTCAAATAGTTTTACTCAAATGGAAGTAAAAACTAATGCAAAGAAAATTTTAGTACAAGAAGTGCAGATGTATGAATCTGATTTGATTTACTCTTTTGGAAAATTCCTATATGTATATTTATATGTTTAATTAATATGAATTACCAAAAACCAAATAATATTTCAATTTTCCTTGTGATATCCAAAATTTAATGAATTTTATCTATTAAAATATCATTAAAATAATTTACTATACATGTATACAGATCTGATAAAGATTTAATTTTAAATCAACTTTTTCTGCACAAACGTTTTTTTACTGTCAATGTAAGGAAATTTTTTTCGAAATTTATAGTAATATTTATACTTTTTTGCAATAAAAAATACAATGATAGTTTCTATGATAAAGACTCATCACAGTTTTCTATCTTTGAATGTATGTTTCTCCTTATAATGTTGCTATATTCAAGATTTCTTTTTGTAAATTAAGATTTAAAATATCGGACTGATTTATATTATTATCATTGATAATACTGTTAACATCACGTTTTTTATCTGAATACTTTTTATAATTTCCTGAAAATAAACCAAATTTTCAATTCTTTTGATACCGATTGATTCTAAAATAAAATTAGATTCACTAAAAACATGATGACAAGTTACTTAATTTGAAATCTAGTTGTATGCATATAAATGCAGTTTTTCTGAATCTCTTTAACTTGAAAAAAATATTTTTTAAATAAGTTAAAGATTCTGTTCATGTTTCATAAATATCTAAAAATTATTGAAAATATTGAGAAAATTATTTTTTATTTAAATCGTTCCAAATTATCTTCAATTATAATGTTATTTATAAATGTAAAATAAAGTTTTCGATTTACTCTTATGACTTAAACCGGGCAATAATTCCAAAAATATAGAATGATTGACAAAATTATATGTTCTTTAATTATGTTTTGTTTCACAAAATTTGATTCTAGATTTTCTTCAAAATTCTGGATGAGAAATTGATTTTATTTTTATTTTATGTACTAAAAATCCGAATTACTGAATATCTAATCCAAGATTATCAGGGATTTATTTTTTTTCTATTGAACTGCCCTATTTAAGTAAGTGGAATTTTTATTCTGGTCATTTAATAACATCGAGTTAAATAAATGTTGATGTATTTGAAATAATCTTTTTAAATTTCAACTAAATTTTATTTTATAATTTTTTTTATTAATTTAGATCTTTTCATAAAATAGAAACGTACGAATTATATTATATTTGAATGGCAATTTTTTTTACATGTGTTTTGAAAATTTATACTTTTTTTTAAACAAAAAAATGTAATGAAGGTTTTCCAATAACTGAAATGATTGAGTCGTTGAATATAAGATTGTTTGAATCAGAACTTTATTTTTTAAAATGATTCTAGCTTATGTTCAATCATGATTTCATTTTTTAATTGATAAAATAATGACCTTATGTCGAATATAATACCTTGATTACTTTTCAAGATTTGATAGTGTTCTACTAACTTGTAGCAAATGCAATAAGACTAGCTCAAATTGCATTATAGATATTTTTTCCCAGTTGTGCATAATCACGGTGGATGAGGTATGATGTACATGGGTTAAGTTGAATAGTGTACTATACAGTGTAAAAAACTTAACAACGCAAGGATAATGATGGTTATGAATTGTTGTAAGATCAACATGTATCTACATTATTTAGAACTTTTACCCTAGTATATGTGTGCTTGGGATCTAAACAAAATTTTGTTATTTTCACAATGTTGATGACAGTGATAAATAAAGATAAATATGAGAATCTGATATTTTTAAAGTTTCTCTATACATTCACATTACTGTGTATTTAAGTGCTAAGGAGCAATAAAGAGTTTTATAAATTGTTAAAAGTATTTAGTAAAAAATAAGTTTAATAATTTAGTGAAGAGATAGACTGCACAAATGTTTCTTTAACTCACGCTTTCAAAACATCATATGATTTAAAGTATAAAGAATAAATAATATAAGTGATATTATATGAGTTTACAAACAAGTTTAAGTGATATTGGTTGGTTGAAATCAGATGAGAATTTACAGACTATGGTATAGACAGACATAGATATCACTTTTTTTCATGGATTATCAAGTTAGTTGTTATTCAATTGTAATGATTTTTCACTGTATTTTAATCAGATCTGATTTCATGTAATAGTAAAGAATGAACTAAGGTCTTTCGTGCTTGAGAATTTAATTTAAGTACTTCAGTATATAGTTCTAATCCTTTAGAGTTCAAAAGTTTCTATTGACAATTTCCATGTTAGCGAAATTCATTTGACAAGTAATCTGTTATACACTGCTAACTCTTTTGCAATGATTCATATAATCCGAGTGATATTATAGAGCTCCAGCAACTATTTTGAATATTGTTGTGAATTATATCGTTGATGATATGTTCGATGCTACTTGCGTTTATTATCTGAGTACTCCGAACCTGTACATTATACAGCTCAGGCTTTACACAGTCGGTTCGAAAGTCAGCCTCTGGTTTCAGAGAGATCCCAGAAAATACAGATAAGAAAGGGCAATCAGATGTGCAAGTGGAGGGACAACTAACATCTCTCGGCCGAGTTGTCATAAAAAAGGATTTGAAACAACAAATGACGACGTCGTTGTCCAGCCGCCAAGAGTGAAGAAAATTTTACAAGACATCCCATCTTCAAGGAACAACCTATTTACACCTATCAGTGACTATTCTCTTCAGTCATCTCGGTCGGTTTTCTGTGGTCAGTTCAGGCTAATGTTGACACAGCGCCAATTGAAACTCCGTCAAATGTCAATATACAGAAAAGAAGGTATCGAGTTGATTCCGATTGCCATAGACCAGAGACTTTGTTGACTCTCCCCTCATCACAATATACAGGTTATGACTGAGATGATGAACTTTCCCAAGATGGTCATTTTTCAACAACTCCCAGTATTTCAGCTCGACCTCCAGCCATTCTCTCCGCTTTCAGGCCACGCTCGCCTGCAAAGTGGAGAAATTAGACCATAAAACATAACCATCTACAATGCATGCCCTCTTCTCAACTGCTTTGAAAACCTGAGTCGTTTGTCACAAATAAAAAAGATTGCGATATGACTCGAGCTTACTAAAGTACGGAAAAACTCACCAGTCCGAACTCGTACCACATCAGATACGGGTGAAACTGAAGAAGCAAGGACACAAGCGTTAATAGGCAGATTAAATAGGTTCGAGACACATCCATTCAGTCCTTTGGACCCTTAATTACAGAGAAATTGTATCACAGTGCAGAAACCTTCATGCTTGCGGGGAGTTTATTGTTTCGGACTCTATTCAGTTTTGGGAATGTCTCAAAGTGGATCATAGCAAAGTGAACCAAGATTTGACAACGTATTGAAAAGTTTTCCAGAACTTACTAAACACTTTCCCATCTCCTATTTCCCCTGTTCTTGCATTCTCAATGACGGTAGCTAAAACCGCCTCCACCTGAAAACATATGTTGAGTTGTATTAGCATCTAAAACACGATAAACATCTTCAGCAGTAGGCCCATACGATCGAGAATTATAGCTAAGCTGATTGCTATTGTTGGATAGGGCGTAAGAACATTCTTCTCTGTGTCTTATCGTTTCAATCGTATAAAGTATTTGGATACATGCCCACTCTATCGACCCACCTGATCTTGAGAAACAACAATTTCGAGCTTCACTTTCTGCACGAAACTGTCTTCTGTGAACTCCGATCCTGCCAAACGGTAAGTGTTATTGACACAGAAAGTCATGATCGGAAGATGCTCACTATATTTGTTGGACTTTCCTTCACTAGGTTCACCCATAAAGACCGATATTGCTCAGCTAAGCTAAAAAACGGCGGATTATTTAGAAAGAAAAACCTGCATATCGTTCCCGGGCTCCACCCTGAGCACCAAATCCTCGTACATCATATACAGTTACTCCCCGTATTCCCATTTTGATAAGTGCCTGCGAGCAGAATGAAATTGAGAATCACAAGGATTTGAGGGCTTTGTTGACTTATACCTGCCCCTTGAAGTGTCAATACAAAACTGGATTCTACCATACACTCTTCTTCAACAAAACGTTCCAACGTCTACAGCTTGTTGACGGAATACGACCGGCATGCTTAGTCAAACGGTGCGCAGGATAGAAAGATACCGAAGCAACATGTTGGAGACGCCAAGGCCTTCAAGACAGAACCTCCACAAAACAGCACACAAGGCAACCACCAACTCGATAAGCTCGGGACGAACTTTGAGTTGACGAACTTTGAGTTGTTCCCACAAGATTGCAAGCCACTACAAGGCTATAAGGTGATGAGTGGAGAATAGGTGGTGGATTCGAAGCTTCTTACCTGACGATAGCTTCAATCTTGTAAAAATCTGATTGGGGAACATAACCTGGCACAAGGAGACAAGACTAAGTATTCTGATAATGGTAATGCCAAACTAAGCTCCCCAGCGAATCTGCTAGGAATAGCTATCATCTCGTAAAGGGCAGATAAAATCGCGTATTCAGAAGAGGACAAGTTTCCAGGAAAGAACAATGAAATGTCAGCATTGGCGTGAACTCTGCGTCCTTCAAAATATGTGTTTTCACAATCAAATTAGAGCTATACATTGAAGCATTTTACCAGTCCTTTGGTTCAGAATTTCAAACAGAAAGTTACGTTAAGGCCATGCGCCTGGAGTAGCGAGTGCTTGGATAACGTAATCAGGAAAAGAAAATTGAACGCCTAAAGTGAAGTACACATGAATGGACCTGAACAAGAACCTCCTACTACACCGGAAATATATCTCAATTTGAGAGTAGAAAATGTTCACATTGAGATATCAGGGCAGTTGTTTTTTTTAAAGAAAATCACTCCCAAGTTTCGGCATTTCAGATTGTTTTACAAACCAGTTCTATATGAAAGTAACTGTCGTCGGACTGTTCACACCAGACCAAGACACCCTCGAAAAGAGAAAGCTGTACGGAATCATCAGATGTCTGCGATCTACAGAAAACGCTCGGTTCTCGGCGATGGTGTACATCGCTTGATGTATGAAAACACCAAAGAGGATTCGCGCCCACGTTGGACACAATGCGCGGCACGTTGACCTTGTGATAAGCGTAATAAAAAAGTACTCGACTGTTTCAAACTGACCGGAGCCGGGTAACAATGTGATCACAGTCTCGAACATTGAAACCTCGAGTACAAACAAACTGAAAGTCAAAGCATCTGCTGAGATCCGGCGGCATCTACGCAATAAAACTGAGAAAGACTCAGCGTACCAGCTCCCGGTGCATGCGAATCTCTGTCATCCCGGCCATTGCTCCCATTGCTCCCACTTGCTCGAGCAGAAAACACAAAAAAATTGCCGGACTCCCTCCCGTTGCTTCGAGGACCCCGTGGCCACGCGCGGAGGATCAAATCTCGGCGACTTGCAAACGAAACGACCCGAGAAGAAGGAGCTGCCAAGCTACTCAAAGAGCCGGAAAGGCACATGTCGGGCGTGCAAGGCTTAACACTCATAAACGCAGCGGCGGAGGCCATTTCTCACGGACAAATTCTCTGCGCACACGGACGAACACCGTCACAAATCCACAGCCAGCTCTCGTTGGCAAGCGCCTGCCCCTCGCGCTCTTGCTCCTGCGATGCGACCCTCCCTCGTGAACCCTGAGAACGAGAGCCTCCAGCACGCGCACTTGTCACGCTGCTTTTTGAACCAATTCGAAGCAGGATGAGACAAAAAGTGGAAAGGTGCGCTCTAGAGCTCCGCTCCTTTTTCGTGGGCCCCACCGGGCGAGGCAGGTGGCAATCTGCGCTGTGCACATCTGATACCGTCGTCGCCGTGCTCTTCCTGCTCGTGCGGCTGAGTGAGACCACAAGTCTGTTAATTGCGTCGTCAACTACGTTGACTCTCGTCGTATTAGCCTCACGCAGTAAGTACTTACTTGTCTTGTATTTCTCTGCTACTTTTAAATTCTGATCATTCCGGGGAGGCTAATTTTCGAATGTGATAAGGAGAAAAATATGTTCCCCTTAGCTCAATCACCAATTGTCTACCGATGTGGTGATTAAGCAGAGTGCTAATCTGGACTGTCACTACAAGAGATGTCTGGAACCCTTTGCTCTCCAGCTTGAGCAAACTTTAACACCAGCAGAATGATTTGTTAAGCAGACAAGTGGTGATCGGGCAAAGGTTAGCAAAAATGTCTCTGGGCCTTAATCGAAGATTTCGAGGTTAGCACCGGCGGAATGATTCTTTAAGCACACTAGTATTGATTGAAAAAATAGTGTAGCAAACGAATCTTGCAGGCGAAATCAAAAATTACGAGATTAGCACAGTCTGAGTGATTCGCAACGCAGAGAAAACCATGTTAGAGCAAAGGGTAGCAGACGTTTCTCGTGGTAACAATATAAAATTACGAAGTTGGCAACGTCTGTGGAAGGGAACAGCAAACAATCACATCCACACGTTCCAGCCGTCACACAGTCGTAATGTCTCACAAGCTCTGCTCGTGAAACGTACAAATCATGGACAAAGCCCCAAGTCACTCCGAGTGCTTCGTGGAGATTTTGTCTTCGAAAACGCGATTGTTTAGCACGTAGCAAACGTCTGGATTTCCGTAGCAGAATATAGTACCAGGAGGAAGGAATCCATCCCATAATCTGTTGCTTCTGAGGGCAGTTCGACAGTCACTGTATTTAACAAAGGTGCTGACAAACTGGGACCATAGACGACTCGGGCTCGCACCCAGACTCAGCCGGAAACGACAGGAAGAGCAGGGACGAAGTTAGCGAAAGTGCACATCGTAGTCTTCCACCTGCCGGGGAATAATGTCGTCCACCAGCAACGCCTTTTACGTGCTCACTTGCAGGAATACATTTCAAACTACGAATAAGAGTGTCTTAAAAAGGGCCAAATTTAGTGCTCACATGTCCGAAGGGTTTAAGAAATACGATAATAAAATGTGCGGAAATGCGGGACAGAAGCCTCCTATACAGAGTTTGGCGTGACACAAGGTTGTTGAATGATACAATTCTCCATTTCAAGCACCGATCAATTTCTATCGCTTGGTGTGATAGTAAAATCTCCCCAACAATCTTTGCCACTGGTATAGGACGGTCGTGTCCTCAAAAATAACGGAGATTCTTTGTGCAATCATCTAGAGATGTATTCATGAATATCAGAATTTGCCCAAGAGCTTTCTAAAAGCACCCGTGATTGACGGGAGGTTACGATCATGCGTTGTCATGATCCCTCCGCATAAATGTACAATTTATCTGTAACTTGATCGCTAGTCAATATTGCAATGCATCCTCATAGCCTTTTCCAACTTTTGGAAACCGCCTAAAGTTTTCGCAAGTGCCCATCTCTGCCCGTGAGTGAGCCTCAAGACCAACCATTGATGGCCTTTTAAAGGCAGACACAAGCTCTCCAAAAAAAATTCCCAACTAGCCCTAAGCTACCTATTTTGAGCTATAGATACAATCTAGTAAAAAAAAGGTTTGAACAAATATTTCACATTTTCTCCACACTACTTCCTGCACAGGAGCGGGTTACAGAAGATTTAGAGCCTTGAGACGATCTGCGTGTTCTGCACTGAGGGTCGGTGGATAATAGTTACCGTGCATGTCCTCCACTATATACTCCTGCAACCACACATTTCCACAAGTTCAGGCACAAAATATAGACTCTTCATAAACCACATCCCACTAGTCGTAGAGCGAATGAAAGAGTGGATGTAGTGCACAGGTTTGGGATGCCGTGTAATACAGACGCACATCTGAAGTAAAAGTAAATGACCGGTAGAGACGACGGACGTTGTAGAAGGTGGACAGTGAATAACCTTGGTCAGGACTCTCTTCGTCAATATGTGGTAGTGCCGTTGCCATATTCTTTGAACCGCCATTGTTGCCGCAAGAAGACCGTAAGCAATCCCGAGTATTGCAAAAATGACCACAAAAATCACCAGAAGCGCCCCACATGCTTCAACGGAAGCGGGAAAGCAATCAAGTATACCCCAGCCGTAACAAGCATCTCGGCAACCTCCCATGCATGGATCATGGTTCGTTACTGAAGAGCAGTGCACGACAAGGCCACTGATACCAAGAATGACAAAGAAGATGAAGACGCCTGCACGACCAGACACATCATCAAAGATCATCCACAGACCATAGGCTTCACAAAGCAAATCAGACAGGTTGGCAAACTTGTAGTTTTCTAGATCATATGAATTCGAGGTGGTTTACCATCCTTGCTGCGTTACTTGTTTTCCTAATTCGTTCCAGCAGATTAACTTTACAAGCTCAAACACGCATCCTGAAGCCCTAAGTTCCGATATTATAAATGGGGCTCGACGAATGCTTCCGTCTAGATGTAGTGTGTTGATTCGGGGGGAGGGAGAGACGAGGGGGGAGGCTGGGGGCCGCGGGGATCAAGGAGAGTGAAACCAAATCTTTAGGGTCCGAAGACTCTTGGTGCCCAAATCTTCATTACTTTTTGAGGGTGATAACTTAGGTCGGAGAAGGCAGAGAGAAAGCAAGCCCACATTTGACAGT
The DNA here is from genome assembly GCA_037833965.1 of Marchantia polymorpha subsp. ruderalis. Lineage (NCBI taxonomy): Eukaryota > Viridiplantae > Streptophyta > Marchantiopsida > Marchantiales > Marchantiaceae > Marchantia > Marchantia polymorpha. The sequence goes on along the minus strand of AP031351.1, from coordinate 25,123,907 downwards.
AGGCCTGCATCAAAGCACAACCAGGTATTTTGAGTGTGCAAAGAACAGGCTTCGGTGGCAATTATTGTTCGCACTCCGGTCCCACAGAGAAGAAGAAAATCCAAAACACAGGACCAAAACTGGTGAGATGCATACCCAGCCCATAGTAGAAAGGAATGGGGTGTTTTGAAAGCACTCGGTCCCAACCATCGCTGAACGAGTTACGAAACTGCCCATTGTAGTCCATCAGGTACGTCACTCCTCCCAATGCGGAGACGGTCTGCACAGAATCATCATCGTTAGTGCGGCTCGTGCAGCTCGTCCGTATACTTGAGGTATCCATCATAGTCGTGTATACGTAACTAGACAAGACTAAATCCCAACAGTAAGCAGTAACAAAGCGATAGAGATGTAATCGAAATGTGTAATATAGTGTCACGGACATGTAAGTAAACTGATGTTCATACATGTAAGTAAACTGATGTTCATACATACAGCAGCATATTGATGTTTTCAGACAGCTCCATATTCTAAACTACGGTCATATCACGACTGAGGAAAATCTACACGATAGAAGAGAACATACTGTTTGGACTGCCAGAAAGACCAAGAGAACATCACGGGCCACAAACAGTTTGAACTTGATCTTTCGCCATGAGTAATCTTCCGGCAACTCTGGGCGTAGGTGAAATTGGGCCTTGCATGTGGTGCAATGTGAGAAAGCAAAACCCTCCTGCATTGACAAAGCCAACATCCAGACTTAAAAAACATTCACTTCTGATCTTTTGGTCAAAGAATGTGGCCGCTAGGTTCTCTGATTTCAACTAGCTACTCCAGAAACACATCGAGTGTCAACTTATCTAGTACCTGTCAAAGACAAAGCTAAAGAAAAGTCTGGGGACAGACGACATGATTCCCTTGGTCCACAGATGCAAAAGTAACTTCAGAAGTTCTGGAATCAGGTATTTGAAGGAAGACAGTATCACACCTTTACAGCCCGCCAATGATCCAAACACGAGCGATGCACAAACTGTTGTGTTCCCTTGCACATGCACGGTGATATCAAATCATCCCCTGCCAATACGATGCAAGATTAGAAATAAAACAGACACGGGGGACATAGATATCCTGGAAAACGTAAAAATGCTTAATGCTTTGGGTGCTCAAATTGAGCTTTCATACTCACGACGGTACACCAGGACAAGCTAGGTTTGTTTGACTGCAAAATTTCTCCAGCTAACTCTTTTAGAAAGGCGGAGGCCCACAACATTAGTTTCTGTGATTTACTTCCCCCTTGAATAAGCCTCTCGATCGCGAGATTTCCAAAATTAAAGAATGATCTGGGTAGTTCTCGTAGACTATCTTGTACTTAAGGTAGATGGTTAATTACGAACAAAATCTCCTTCGGACGCTCAACGGGTAGTGAACAGATTCTCATTGATTCTGTGAAGCGTGACTTCAAGGCTCAGTGCGATTTTCCAATGACACAACACAGTCGAGCCTCCCATCCAAAAGTCTTCGCAGGAAACCCTCTGAGTAACAAATCCTGCAGATTCGTGATACTGAAAAAAGATGCAGAATCCTCATAGAGCATACTAACCGAGACCAGCGGACTCCGATTCCAGGCAAATACGGCAACAAGCACTGTTTCCCTTGTCTTGATCGTCTGAATCTGAGGCTTCCGCGGCCACCTCGATTTGCAAAACTGAAGGTGGCTGCAAGAGAGGGAGTTTTTCTCGGTCTCTCTCGCTTCCATTCTCAACCCTAATACACTCCAGTTCCGATTCTGAGAAGTTCCCCTTCATAAGCCCGGGCTGACTGGGAGCAATTTGAACTCGACCAATTTACGATGTGGGCCTTCTTCGTTCGTTCGCAGTTGCTATGCCCCTGCAACACAAGCCGACTAGAGCTCGACAGCAGAGAAACTGCCACCCCTGTACGTTTCAGAGCCCAAAGGTCTTCTTCGGTACTACTCCCTTCTCGCGATAGAGTGTCATGAGTGAGGGTGATGTTCTCCGTCGAATTGGTGGCCGACGCGCGCGGCACTTCAACCTATCGGCCGGGCAAAACGCACAGGGGGTAAATATGTAATTGTCCCCGGCCCCTATCTGAATCTCTCGGCACCCGTCGGCACGGCGAACCCACAAATTCTCTCTCTCTCTCTCTCTCTCTTTGCTCTTCCCCTTTGCTTTGGCCTTCCCCTCCACTCCACAGCCCGGCCCTGAGCCCTATCGGGGCAGCACCAGAAGTCCCTCGGTCAGACACAGCACCAGGAGGCCGTCCGGAGAGAGAGAGAGAGTCAGACCGACGAGACGGTCAAGACACGAGCAGTGAGATCGAGCGCTGTGGATGGATGGATGGAGTTCTTCGCCACCATCATCAATGCCAACTCCTCGACGCGCTTCAACGCTGCGCTTGATGCTTTCGCCCGGCGGCATGTCCGTCGACGTCGTCGTCTGCTGTCCCTCCCCCGGATCCTCACAGCAGATCGACACGACACGACACGACACGACAGGCCGGGCCGGGCCGGGCCGGGCCGCGGGCGCCATGGAAACCCCCAACCCAGCCCGCGCACGACGAGGCGGATCGAGGCCCGAACAGTGTCCCGCCCTGCTACTTGTATCATGTTTTCTGTGAGCCGATTGTTGTACCTCGCCCTGTTCAGCTTCGGAATATGTGCTCGCGCGGCGTGGAACCAACTTCTCCTCCCAGAACATGTCGCAGCACAAGCACACAAGAATCCTATTCCACGAGCGACCCACTCGCAATCATACACCTCCCAACGACAATTTCGCAATATCTTCCTGCAATTTGACTTCTCTGGGCTGCGAATATGTTGACTCTCCAATTGACTCTTATGTGAACGCTTCCATTCATCCATCCATCCACCGTTCTCCAATCAAGGATCACATCGCGACAATCAACGAACTGTCCGACGTTTACTTCCGTTTTTCACTATGATTCGTGCTTCTCATTTGATTCTATTCTTTCTTCTCTATTACATTTCTTCCTCTCCTTCGATCTCCCTCTCTTGCCCGGTTCCATTTCTGTCGCTCTCTTTGGGCACGAGGGTTAGATACTTGGAAGAGGATGAAGCCAACAGGACAACAGCAGTGGCCCACTTTGGAGGGATGGCGATAGATTCGTGAGATACTGTACTCCAAACCGCAAAAGAACACTAGCCAAGACACCGCGTAATCATCACCCACAACTTTATGAACAATGACACATTAGTTGCTAGTTTACTACTAACAATAATGTAATGACATATAGATCCAATTGAATAGAATATCGACTATGGTCATATGCAGCTCTCCTCTTCTCACACTCGCCCACCCCATGGTAGCGTGACCTACGTCCACGGTAGCCCTTTTATAACAATTAGTGCATTATCTTAGTAACTTTGATAACACTGAAAATTAGAAATCTTAGCAGATGTTTTGTATTATAACCATCTCAATTCTTCACTTTGTATCTTCTCTCATTATATTTTTTGTTCAGAGTCATAGAGTTCATAAGCGGAAGTCAATTACTGTTCTTTACTGTTTTGCAACGAAGAGAGCTAAACTTAGACTTTAAAGGATTTCTAATGAATGCTAATATTGATGTTTGGTTTTCAAAAGTTACTTGGAAGTCACATAGTAATAAAATTGATCTTGATGATGATGATATCCTATACATAGAATGCAAAATCAACAAAAGTTCACTTTCTTGTCACTATTGATCCCATACAAAATTCATTATATTTTGTTGTGTGTTGATTTAGATCAAAACCAAGAAAACGCAAAGCACTATATATATTCTATTGGATTAAAATAAATTTTGAATTTTGAAAATATATGATGAGGTGTTTTCAAATGACATATGTTGATCAATACAAAATCAAAGAACTAAAATATTGAATACAAAATTTCTATACTTAAAAATTTGATGTGAGAATTTTGCAAACATATTACAACAAGCTTATTGCTACAATATCATACATTTGAATTAAATTGATATAACGTTTTTCAGTTCATCATACATTGCTATGATACTTTATTACAATATGATGTTTTCAATTCAAGCTACAATCTAGTTTTGCACTTCATCATACTTAATTATGATAACTAATGCATAGATTCAAATTTACTTTGAATATTAGATCAATTGATTTGAAATAGCACATGTTACATTATTATTTTAAAAATCTATGCTACATGGAAATTCAAATAATAATAATATTGGCTAAAAATTTAAGTTCAATACATGAAATGTGTATATAAATTTAATAAAAAAATTTCATCATCAAAATTTGTCTTTATAATTGAATGATTCTCATGACATATAATTTTTGTTACTTATTTATATTGTAAAATATGCACAAAAAATTACAATTGATTCATAATTGTTACATTGATGATTACATTTGATTCATTCAAACAAGACGACAACAATGTGCATCAATTTAATAAATTTGGAATCATATGACACTTTCACCATTGCTATGTTGCTAGATATCACAAATTGTTTCTTCATCAAGTTTTCCTCCTCCATCAACCTCATTAATGATTGGTGTTGTTTCTGGTTCGGCCTCAAATTCATGTTAATCTTCTCGATCTTCAAGAACGAATACGCAAAAGACGCACTGTAAGACCAGATGTTGAATGTGTGAAATAGAACTAGAAATAGCCAAGTAGTTACTCATGGTTAGCCTAGTTATAACTAAATCTAACTAGTTGTGACCAAGCCTCTCTATATAGGGCAAATTCCTTATATTTTGAATCACAACAAAATAAGGAACATTTTGAAAACAAAATACGTAACATACAGAACATAACATAAATCTGTCATGTTTTCTTTAATAAACTTTGAATTTGACGACAGTGTAATATACCTTCAAGAGACATGGGAGTTATATTGTACCTATGAATATCATCTCCCATTTCAAAATTGAAAAATCGCTTTCTACTGTTGCAGTATTAGGAAATGGACAAGCTAATACTCCTACAAATTCCATAAGTCGAGGAAACCTGTTCCTAATATTCGGAGTACTCCAAGCTTCGCAAAAATCAGACTGTTCAGTCAACCTACTCAAAGCATTTTGAAATTGATGTTCTCTGTCCATAAAACCAGAAGCTTCTTGTGTTCTTCCACTATTTTATCTATGTACTCTTGTTCCCGAGAAAGTTGGAGACAATTTTGATATTTAAGAACTAATTGAACAATTTTTTGTGTCTTCATAGCTACCAGTTCCTGAGGCAAGCAAGGTGGCAAAACACTAGAAGCTGCCTCGTTCAACTGATCACGTGTAGCTTCTACCTTGCTCAAATTACAAACTACTTCCAAAAACAGGTTGCCAACTACATGCAACACTTCACTTTTTGAGTCTGTGTCCATCTCTGCCAATGAACAGACCTTGATCCTCGATTAATACAATCAGATTGGCATGACTAACTTCCCATCTATCCAAGGTTACAATGTCAAACGCTGGTGATGAGTTTAATTCAATCTCAACTCGCTCTACACATGCAAAACGCTATAAGTTAGTTAGCAGATCTTGGACAACTGACTTTGGCTGTTGCAAAGTAGTTCTTCTTCCTTGTAAACCTCCAACACACTGGCTTACATGCCCCCAAAAGCTCGCTTACAACTGCAACCATAATCCACCAAGATAATGAAGTCATGTCACGAATTTTTTGAGAAACATCACTTTGTTCAAAATAAGCCATGATTTTAGATCTTCTTTTGACCAAAAAACGAGATACACGTAACATAGAGGCCCAACGAGTAGTAGATAAATTTGGACAAAAAGCTTGCATTTCATCTATCAAAATTTTTTGACGTCGTAAAATAAAAATCAGTGAGGTTAGAGTCTTATGAAATCCACAGCTAGCATTTTTATGAATCTTCTGCATCACAATATCTATCTCATGCAACAAACATCATACACGAATGAAATTTGGTCTAATCACTTCCTGAATACGTGTCACAACTCCAGATAAATGTCCTATCATATTTGTAGCACCATGAGTTGAACATCCAATTAGCTTGTCTTTCCATAAGGGACAAACTGCATCAAACAACTTGCAAAACATCTCAAACATAGCCAATCCTATATGTACTAGAAAAAGTAAGTTTGATAAGGTGCAGATTTTCAATAAAAGAATTTTGATAAAACCGAATTCAAACATCAATCCAAGAAACTCCCTGGAGATCACAAGAGGCATCAAAGGCTACAAAAAAAGTCCAGGCCGAGTGGATTATCTAAGCAATATTTTCAATAGATATGGCGCATGCGGTTCTAACATAAGAAGCAACCAGATATTCGCTACAAAATCCAAGTTTAGGAATATCACAGACCTCTCTCGCATCCTAAACTGCATCAGTAGTCATTGAGAAGGACATTTTTCGTGCAACAAAACAAATTGACAATTCAAACTGTTTTTTCTGGTTAATTTGAATACAGTTATTCCCATCATCAGTTAGTTTAAAGAGTGACATTGCATTTGCTCAAGATTGACCATACAAATCATTTTCATTCCTGAGCATGTCTCTTATAATCACATAAACAATTGAACATCTGATTATAAAAGTACTCATGGAGACTGATTTTCCATGAAATGACAAATAGTTTCAACATGTTTAATAAAAACAACAAAATAATTGTACTTATCTTTTGTCAAAAGCTTCCGATACTCCCTCCACCTCACCTGATGATTGATGTGCAGATGCTGCATGTAGTTGTTTGTTCTAAAAGGAGGCCCTTCAAATGTCCAAGACGTAGAGGATTTTTTAACAAGTTTTTCGCGTCCGAAACATACACAAAATCTACACCTAACTGCCACCACTTCAGAAGTTCTAGCATCACGACTTGCTATACAGAAACCATACTAAAATAGATATTTTTGCTGGAATGGAGTTTTTCGGAGTCGTTTAGAAGCAGGTTCAATAAACTCCATCAAGATTTAGGGAAAAAAGTCAAAAACTATAGTTAGCAAAATACAAATCGGAAAATGTGAAGTTTAGAGTAGAGATTAGGCAGCTATTGGTTCTCAAATCACACAATATTATAACATTGGTTATATTGTTGCTAGCCTGTCCTACTATGCACCAGCTAGTTGATCCCACAAACTAATAGTGTGCAGATTCCAACAAGCACCCGCAACTGCTCAAAATCAAGAAATGGCCTCTGAACTAATGCACACTGAATCTAAATTCCGCAAGATGAGAAAACTTGCACGCTCTTGTCCAAAATAATGGATTGTTTTATGTTATGAATAATATGTACACAAGTCTTAAACTCAGAAAAGGCGCCCCAACATCTCTCTCCTCGCTTCACAACCAGGACAAGTAGAAAAACAGAATGATGATGACTTGAAAGTCACATCCTGTACATATGAATTTTCTGTGACGACAAGATTCTCCTAAAAATTATTGTTACTCATACGTCGGACAAGCTTGAAGCAAAGCCAGTACACACTCACCCCTCTAAGACTTCCGTTAATAGTTTTACTCATGTCGGCCTTTGAAAAATACATGTGAAATGGAATTTGGTGTACAACCTGAGTAAGATGGATAAGATACGCCCAGAATCAACAACACAAGAGCTTAAACAAACGTCATCATCTATGAAATCAACAAGAAATCTATGGATGCCTCGTGTGCTCCTAAAGCCGATTATTTGGAGTAACAAGGTACTTGATCAAGAACCCGATATTGTAAAGAAACCTAAGCCTAAAAAACAATGGGTCTGTCATGCGCTATAATTGAGCAAACCTTCTCAGGAAGTATTGTGTACAGCAAGACCTCCATTTTTTGAGAAAATCGGAAAAGCTTTTCAAATTGCTGCAATACGGATATAGAACAACATCAGTATGACAATATTCCGTTCTCATACATTGTGTCACGATGCAACACTAGGACAAACTTGATGTAAACAAACGAGAGCAAGGACAAGAAGACGGAAAAAATCAATCATCGTTTTCAATAGGATGAGTTAAGGACTCACATAGTTGATGACTGTATTTACATAACGAGTACAAGCCTGCTCATAAGCTTCACTAGCTTGCTGATAGAACAGACCTAGTGTTGGAACAACATTGGATAAGTTGAACATACTGTGAGCAAGCAACATTCCACATCCAGCAAAGCACAAAAAAGAGGTTAAATAAGTACTAGATGTGAAACCTAAGGAGCGGAAGGTCAACAAGGCAACATCCAGCTCCACATTTTGACACTAACTCGTCTTTCATAGCTATGAGTAGAAAAATCGTCCATGTCCACCTGCACAAAGACTAGATATATCAACAAACTTTCAAATCTTCATTCTTTTTGCACAATTCTGAATCGATATCAAGTTTCTTTTACAGCATCTGAACAAGAAGCTTGAAAGATCGTGAGAGTAAGTGGGAGATTGCGTGATTGAGCAGTAGGAAGTAATTACAAAGATTCTTCCAAGTAGGAAGCACACGATCTAGAAGGTGCATGAGATCAAATCCTCTGATTGAAACGATTGCCAATTATGCAGTATTGCTACAAGACCCAACTCTCTCTTTCTACTACCTTCTCTCTCTCTCGAAAGGATTGGACACTGCTTCATACGTGCTCGAATTTTCTCTCTCTCGACCTTTGGACACCTTGGACCTGCACAAAGAGATGCACATTGGACCTGCACGAAGAGATGGATTGGAACTGATTTTGCGAAGATTGTGTGTGGGAAGGTTCTCGAGGCAAATAATGTTCAAAACGGTACCTGCAATTTAAGTTTGTTAGTGGGTTAGTAGCGTCTACAAAGTGAACGAAGTCATTTATGGTCCAAATACGGAACTTTAAGAAAACGAAATACAAAACTTTGACTCAAAAGTGTCGTATGTGCCGTATTTAGAGAGTCCTGGTTATGACTAAGTCTAGCTAGTTATAACTAAATTTATCAAGTTATAACTATGTTTAGCTATAATATCTATATTTGGCGTAATAACTAAAGAAGTTATAGAAGATTTGAGTGAGCACTTATCTTTTGTCTTGTACAAAAGTCTAGAGTCTAAGAGAAAATACTTTTGACTTCATGTTTAGTTTTGATTGATTGGACTTAGTCTAATGTTGACTTAGTGGCAAGTGTAGGTTCTAGAGGTTGTAAAAGTATAAATGGCATGTTGTCATCTCAATCTAGGGATTAGTATACATCTAGAAGGTTTAAGAGTCCAATGACATGTTGACACGTATTGATAACTAGTCAAATTTACTTTGATTTATTTTTGTAAAAGTAAGTTAGGTAAGAATTACCATTTGTTACTATAGTAAATTTTCAAGTACTATATATAGAGAGGTAGGGAAGAGACTCTCAAACAAATTTGGAGAATAAATATGTACAAACTTGTTTCATATATGAAAGAGTGACGATTTTAAGTACCTTGGAGAGTCGATAAGTGTGTGAGTTGGAATGATACATTGAGGTATTGTGTGAGAGAATGTTTGAGCTATGAGTATGAGGAGAAATTCTAGTCTTCTAGAACCATGATGAGTTACCGAAAAGCCATCGGAAAAGCCACTTGAGTGAGATTCAGCCCTGAGGTTGTAGCACTTCAATTTGACTTCTTGTTGCTCACTTTCACATACTACTCTTGACTCTTAGATGCGAATTGATCAAATTGCTAAAAGATTGCTAATACTTCTACATGAGCGTAAGAAAGAATAAGAATTTTTTATTGTATTTATCCATCAATGTCCATCCAGTTGCACTTTAAGTATACATTATCTTCATTGATTGTTGGATTCCTTTGTTGATCATTGTTTAACGTCAAAATATTTTTTTTTACAAAATATTTTACCTTAATAAAATATTCCTTTTGATGATTTCTTTTCCAACTAAAATTAAAAAAACTACGGAAAGAGCTGAAAGATCCAATCATCCAGATCAATAAGCACGCACAACAGTCACAACACCAAAATAATGTGGTTCATCTTCCACAGGCTACGCGCACGGGCAAGAGTAGAAACTTCACTAAAGCATAGGTGTATACACAACCTAGATAGCCAAGCTCTCCTTCTTTGTATTTAGTCTCCAAGTGCAATCCTGCTCTATACCTAGTGAATGGCTACTTCTCTCTTCTATACAAGAAGAGATAAAGTGCACATCTTAGCTAATCTAACCACAGTTAACTTTCCTAACCATGATTATCACTAGCTAGAGTTAATCTAAGATAGAGTTAATCTATGAAATTCCTGACTCAAGTCTTGAAGAGATAACAAATGTAATCCACATGTATCTTTGTTCTAAAAAGTAAAGTTAAATCACGCTTTTCATCTATAGTCGAGAGATAACTAGAACAAAGCTCTAGCCGTAAAAAAATGGATGATGACTACATGTATAAAATTACTATTCCTATGCAAAATTTGCAATCTTTGCACAATGCTTGGAATTCCAAGCATTGTGCAAGAAATGAAATCACTTTGGTCAATGTGTCGGCAGGGTTGAGCTTACCATCAATTTTGATGAGCTTAAGTGCATTATTAGACAATGCTTGTCTGATATAATGATATTGGATATCAGTGTGATTTACCCTACCATCCATCACATTAATTGATTCTAGATGAAGTGCACTCTGGCTGTCATAGTAAACATTCACATCGTTGTGTGGCAGCCCCATCTCAATGCCCAGCTTGTTCAACCAAATTGTCCTTTTTGTTGCTTTGTTGCTTTCACTACTACAACATATTCAGCTTCTGTGGACGATTGAGAATTGCATTTTTGAACTTTACATCTCCAACTTATGCATTCATCAACAAGAATGAAAACATATCCAGTTTTTGATCTCCGCTTATCCAGATTTCTTCCATAATCAGCATCAACATATTCCAAGAGCAAATTTGCATTGTTTGATCGTGCATCAAACAATAATTCAGTATCAAAGGAACGTTTGATATACCTTATTATCCACTTCAGAGCTTCCCAATACTTTCGTCCAAGATTTGACATATGCATACTCAGCTTTTCAATTGCATATGCTATATTAGGTCTAGTACCTACCATTAGATACATAATGCTGTCAAGTGCACATTCATAGTGAAAAAAAGACATCAATACTTTTGAGTTGCATCAGTTGTACGCATAGCTTACAAAAGCTTAAAATGTGCAACTAATGAAGTACTTACATCTTTAGAATTTGACATGTTAAACCTAACAAGTACTTTCTTTGCATACCACGTCTATATCAATCAAAATTTGCTTGATGACTTGTTGCTGTGGATCTCCATGTCTGGATTACGTTTAGCAAGACTTAGATCGTTCATATTAAATTCAGTTAAGAGAAGGACTTTGAGTCTAAAAATCTTAGACCTATACTTAGGGGCAATAAGCTTGTCATCTACATACAACACGAGTAATAAAAAGTCAAAAATTGTGTGGCTAACATGTTTCATATACACACAAGGGTCATATGCACTTAATATGAAGCCCTACGTATGCATGAATTCATCAAAACGTTTGTTCCATTGTTGGGCACTTTGCTTAAGTCCATACAAGGATTTAAGCAACCAAAAAAATCAAACGTTTCTTTTCTCTCTTCAAAAAACCCTTCCGTTGTCTCATGTAAATCACTTCGTCCAACGCTCCATGCAAAAAGTCTGTAACAATACCCATCTGATTGAGGAACATATCAAATAATGTGACAATGCACACAACAAGCATATAGTTGAAAACTAAGCAACTAGTGAAAAAACCTTAGTGTAGTCGAAGCCCTTTCGCTATTCAAAGTCCTTGGTCATCAATCTTGCCTTCAAGATTTTTTTGAAATGCATCAATAGATACATCCTTCATCGTGAAGATCCACTTGCAATCTATAGATCGTATTCCATAAGACAACTTCACAAATTTCTAAGTTTGATTGTCATAAAATGATTTCATTTTCTTTCGCATTGCTACATCCCAATCAAGCTTCTCCGAGATTGATTGAGATTCAGTATAAGAGGATGAACTTTCATCCTATGTGGTCAACGCTTCTCGTGAATCATCAACAAACAAGTAGGTTCTTGTCCCTAAAAACATGTTTAGTAGGTAAACATTGTACCATACCTTTTGGTGCACGACACACACGTGTTAGTCTTGCAGGTGAAGACTCTGGTTGATCACTATGTGCTATTTCAAATGATGGCTCACTAGCAATGTGTTGCTCCTCATGGATCTCTTCAGGATTAAAATATTACTTTTTTGCCTTGTCTGTTATTTGTGAAGCACCTCCTTGCGGCCCATCATGACAAATTTCATGAGATTTCTTCCCTCCAATGTTGTATGGAAAATATAACTAGACTTCATTAGTAGCAGATCAACAATCTCTCCATCTTGTGATGATCTGGACTCATTGAAAGAAACATCTCTACTAACAACAAGTTTACAACCAAAGTTAATATCCTTTGACACCACGCTAATAACAAAGAAAAATACACGTGATAGCCTTGATATCGAGCTTAGTCCTTGATTTCTTATGGACATGTGCATAAACATCACATCCAAACACTCTATGATAAGAGTAATTAGCATTCCGTTTATGCCACATTTCAGATAGAGTCTTGTAATTTGTTGCACTACAAGGATACATGTTTACCAAATAAGTTATAGTATTGATGGTTTTAGTCCAAAAAATACGTGATTAACCAGCATGGCTCAACATACTGCGTGATCCATCTAACAACGTTTGATTGAGCCTCTCTGACACGTTGTTTTGCTATGGAGTATAAACTTTGGTATAATGGTGAATAACCTCCTCTTTTTTACAGAATGCGTCAAAATCCTGTGACACACTTTCCGTCGTTGTACGATTGCAAGAACTTCACCTTCTTTCTTGTCTAAGTCTCAACTAGGGCAATTCACTTCTTGAAAGTGACAAAGACATCAAACTTGCATAGAAGAAAGTATATACATACATATCTTGAGTAATCATCAATAAACATAACATAGAATTTCTTCCGAGAATGTGAGACAACAGGGTACAGCCCCACATATCAAAATGAACATACTCAAAAACTATTTTGGAACTATGAACATCTATTTCAAAAGCACATTTTGTGCTTTTCAAATACATTGTACTCACAAGATTCAAGCATGCAAGATCTCAAGCTAGGTAATAAATTGTATTTGTGTAAAATGTTCATAACTTTTCCACTCATGTGATCAAGACAAGCATATTACAATTTGGTCTCATACTCCAATGACGTCGTAGCATTGACCTCACCAAGAATTGTAGATCCCTCCAAGATGTACAAATGTTTCCGCTTGTGAACCTTCATCATCATGTTGAAACCTTTTCAACAGTGAGAATTCCATCAACAACTTTCTAATGAAAGTCTTTCATGTCAACACTCCGGAGTGAAATTAAATTCTTACGCATACATTTGTCAATGTTAAGACTTTTCAATCAAACATTTGAATCCAAATGGATACAGTAACCTCAATTTTACAATAGTAATTATTCTCATTAAGATTGAATCTTGAGATGTTGCGTAAGTTGTAAAAAAATCTTGGATAAAACACATGTGATATGAGCAAGCGGAGTTCAAAATCCATTAATTTTTTCCGGTGAGGAAAGAGTTTCACAAGACATAGCTTTCATCATTGTCGGTCACAACATTTGTAGAGGGACCATTCTATTACTCTCTCTTCTCTTTTGACTTACTACAATAATTTTTTTTCATGTTGCTCAGCTTGCCACACTTCCAACATTTCATCTCCTTCTTGTTGCCTTCTATTGACTTGGATCGATTTTGCGACTTGCTTACGCAGATGAATTGCTTCTCCAATCTCCCACGAGTGACATAGAGAGTAATAGTAGAAGAAGAAGATGTTGAAGAGTAACTATCTTTTGTTCGATGTCGTCTGTCAACAACGTTGTTACTACCTTGTTGTAAGTGATGTTTTCTTTGTCTCGATGAAACAACACACGAGATAGAGTGTGAAAGAAGGCTCATAAGGAGCTCAAAAGCTCAAATGTATTTTTTTCATCACTCAAATCCTCAACTAGATTCAAAAAATCCATCAACAAATCATTAAAAGCATCAATGTGATCTTGGATCTTTTTACCTTTGATCATTTTGAAGCTCATAAGCTTTAACGATGTGAAAAGCCGATTTGACAACTCTTTCATGTGATACTTCGTTTGAAGCACTTGAAACATAGTTGTCAACTATGTTTCAAGTGCTTAACTCCTCAACTTGTTTCAACACATTCGACTTCAAGTAAAGAGACACAATATTCACAGTTTGATCTTGACGCTCATTCTAATTCTCAACATTTAGGATTTTGGGTTGAGAACTGTGGTAACACACTTTTTGTTTTTTTTGCAGAATTTAAACAATTTTAGAAAACTAGTACCGAAGCAGTGTTTGTAGTTAGAAAAGGGTACGTTAAATAGAGTGGATTGATGAGATCGTCACGAGGACACAAAGAATCACGTAGTCGGATGTACCAACGCCAATGTCTTCGGCGCCTTCGGCAAAAGCTCCTTTTCTGAGGTGTCTCTACTCATGCGCCTCCAGCGTATAAGGAAGCTACGCTTCCGGCGCAGACACCTCAGGAGGAGGTTTTGCTAAAGACGTCAGGAGAAGGGCCCGGACCTCTAAAGGCGTCCGACCATGAGTGCGCCTTCGGCGAAGCGCCGCTAGCGCGGAAAGGGAAAACCTTCATAACAATCGGGATACACGGTAGATCCAGTTGGTTGAAGTTGCATTAGAAAGAGCTCGGGACGCTCGTTCTAACGAGCTCAAGAGGGTCGGAGATGGATCAGGGACGGAGAAGTTATGAACGTCGGAAAACTCGTAGCCGGACATGCGCCGTTCGCGCTAGGGTTCACAGCCGGAAAGGATTCCCGTACGCCCTCGGCGATGCAACTTCGGCGGAATCACGCGCTCATAGGAGGAAACCAACTCAGAGTCGGAAGCGTCTTTGGCGGCTGTTCATGGAAGGAAAGCGCCGGTCGGATGTACGCCTCCGACGTGGCGCTGACGGCCGGATGCGCTGGCATGAGTTGCGCTGGCGGATATGCGCCGGCAGCAACGGACGAGGCATAAAGGACAAAATAAGCGGTACGACTGCGCGCCGGCGTAATTCGCTCCGACTAGATGTGCGCCTCCAGCAAGGCGCCGACGGATAATGAACGCACCAGCGGCGACACGCCTCCGGTGAGGGACGGGTTAGGAAAAGACAACAGGGCCGACGTATACCCTGCAGCGGACTCGAGTCCGGAAGGTGGCGGCGGCGGGAGAATTCAACGTTTACGCATGCGAATGCGCGCAGTGCGGAGACGTGAATTCGCGCATGCAAAGGGCGAACCGTTAAGCCGTATAGCCGGCTGCGTACGTTGTAACCAGTAAGAACGTTGGACGTTCTTGAAATCGGAGAAGAAAAGACTGCGCTCCAGTCTCATTCTCTCATTCTTGACTTTGCGATTTCCAGTTTCCAAGATTACGCGCAAGGGCGGAGCGACCTGCAGTGAGAGTAGAGAGTGCGGAGACGAGTTGCGCAAGGATCTTGGCGGACCTTGGAGAGAATTGCGAGTAGCGATCTTGAGCTTGAGCGCAGAGAGAGTGAGCAGTCAGTGCTTGAGCGGCCGACGCGCAGTGGCGATTGTGAGAGAGCGAGCGAAAGGGAGAACGTTTGTGTGTGCAGGCAACGCAATGTCGAAGGTTCCCCAGCTGCGAGTGTCTCCACTCAGGGTGCCGCAGATCGGTCTACGCGCATTTCAAGATGTGATGCTGAGGCTGAAGCTCGATTTTCTCCTATGGGGGTGGAACTGGACATGTCCGGAGATGGTGCGCGAGTATCTGCAGGAGAGACACAAGCCCTCTCGCGGATTCCGCCCACACCCAGAGAGATGGGACATTTGCAACTGGGCGCAGGTGTTGGGCAGGTGTGCCGGCGAGGAAGGGGATCTCCTCTTCGAGGCCGATAGCGTGAAGGTGTCCCATGAGGAAGAAGTCTCTTACAATGAGCTCTTCAAAGTTGCCAGGCATCCCAAGAACGGTTTCCGGACACGGGATTACAAAGATCGATTGCGGAGAAATGTCGCGACTGCATTGCTGCAGATATTGCAGCCGACCAAGACCGCTTACATGCATGGTTGGCAGGTAGAGTTTGTGGAGCTAGTGTTGTCAGGAGCTCCAGTGCATTGGGCACGGCTCCTGTGGAAGGTGACGCGCCAACATGCGCAAGAAGAAAAGGGAGGAACCTTCAATCATCTATCGCCTTACTTAATCGTGTTTTATCGGGCGATGGGATGTTTGACAAATGCTGAGAAAACACGGTTTCCGCAGCTGACCCGGAACTATCCAGGTAGATATTCGAGGAAGGCCGAAGTAGACACGGATCCGGACGAGGAACCTGCCAGTACGCCTCCGGCTCCGGCTCCAGCAAGAGCAGCAGAAGAATGTCAAAGTGAGCGCATTCCGCGAAAGCGGAAGTGGGATGAGAGACCTGAGGACAGGCAGCCGGAAGTGCCAGCTGCGCCGACTCGTGGTCGGCCCACCCCCGAGCCTCACAGTCGACCAAAACAGAGGGCACGCAAAATGCCAACTGGTACTGAGGAGACCGGGCGAACTCCGACCCGGCGGAATCTCACACAGGAGGAGATAATCGCTCAGATTCTAGGGAAGACGGCAGATACCTCTGCACAGAAGGCACCACGGCCTTCGGGAGGAGATGGACGGACTGACAGTCGGCCGACTGCGAGTCGGATGACTGAAGGCCGACAAGCGGAAGGAAGACCAACTGAACGGCGCGTTGAACCGGACAGCAGGCCGGAAGCAGAAGAGAGTTTGGCTGACGAGCCAACAATCCTCAGAGGGTCGTCTTCGGCGGAAGGCACTTCTGGGAAAACGCCACCAGCAAGCAGGCCAAGTGGAGTCAAGACGCGCAGGGTGTATCCGACTCCCAGTCGGACAACTGCTGGTCGGCCGACTGCGAGTCGGACAACAGAGAGTCGGCCGGATTCGCCGACTGCGAGACGGATGGGGCCAACGACCAGTGTGCGGACGCCTTCGGCGGACGCACCTTCAGCGAGGACACCTTCCGCGCAGATTGCGCCGGAAGGACAGGCAGCAGAAGCGGGCGGTGCAAGAGTGACAAAAGTCACTGCGGCGTCGACCCCTTCAGAAACCGAAGATCGAGCCGGAACAGGGGCTCAAGCAGTGGGATCTCCCACTGCCCTGGATATTTTAGCAGGCAGTGGAGCAGCAGTCGCAGCGGAAGCTGCTGCGCGCCACAGTTCCAGGGAGTCGCCAAGGGATTCTGTGGCGACTGAAATCCTCGAGACTGAGGATGAGACGAGCTCGGAAGAACAAGAAGCGGATTCGGTACAGAAAACGCCAACAGGGGTGCTGTGCGAACAGATAGTTCCACTCCTGCGATATCTGGATCGCAAGACA
The DNA here is from genome assembly GCA_037833965.1 of Marchantia polymorpha subsp. ruderalis. Taxonomy (NCBI): domain Eukaryota; kingdom Viridiplantae; phylum Streptophyta; class Marchantiopsida; order Marchantiales; family Marchantiaceae; genus Marchantia; species Marchantia polymorpha. Next base: position 25,106,537 of record AP031351.1, on the reverse strand, counting down.
TCCAAATACGCAAGTGCTTTAAAACCGCAGTCTTATGTGGAGACTATCAGGCGAAGGACGAGGAGCAAGGTGGCAAAGTGGGCCTCTAGGTGCGGAGTATATGGGGATAGGAACACCGCCCTCCGACAACACCTGGCGGTCACATAGAAGCTATACCAAGCCTTGCAGCAGCAGAGAGAGGATGCGGCGACGAAAAGTCAGGCGGATGCCGAGCTAATACGGGCAAAGATCGAGTCGGAATTGCAGGAGGAGTGGAGACAAAACCAAGTCCTAGCAGCCGAGCTTACGCGCCAGACGCGCGCCTTAGAAGAAAGTCAAAGAGCCCGCAAGGAGGATGAGGAGTTGTTGCGCAACTTGCAATCCGAGTGCTCGGATTTGAGGACACAACGTGCGGAATTAGAAATGCAGCTGGCAGAGGTGGAGAGCAGCTGCAGGGCGCGAGGAGAGTTGGCGACACAGGTGACTCGTTGTCTAAAAGGATACGCCCATTGGAAGGTGGCAGCTCAAGAGAGGATCACACTCAGGGAGTTCGAGCTTCGGGCGGCGGCATTGACGGAGGGTGACAGTCGGAGTCGGCGGCGAGTGGCGAGAAAATTAGAAACCTTCTTGTCGGGTGCGCGCGACACTATGGCGCACTTGCAGTCGGAAGTCACCACAGCGCTCCGACGCCTGGGGTTACGCAGCCGGTCGGAAGACTGGCAAGGTAGAGACAGTAAGCGGAGCAGTCCGGCGCGCATGAGGCGCAGCACCGGATCTGCTGAGTGCAGTAGAGTAGTTTGGTTTCGCGCAGATGCTGCGAGTAGTAGATAGGATAGCGTAGTGCTAGTTAGGATCTTTTGAGGGTATAAAGTAGATCAAGGCGTTTTGCCTTGGGACTCTTCCAGTTTCGGAAGTGCAGATCAGGAACTCACTTTCTTGGCGTGTTTGTGCATTTTGGTCCTGGCACCACGTAGAGAAGCTGCAGCATAGCGAAGTTACCGTATGTTGTAGTTGAAGGCCTTCGGCTGAATGTTCAGAGCTAGTACCGGTTAGAGACTTGAGTAGTGCGGATCTGCACCTGCGGGTGATTTCTGATGCTCAGAGCCGGCTGCGAGTTAGATACTTGAACAGTTCCCCCTTACTCCTTCGAGTGACATATCCTGATTGTACTCCTACGGGAAGTTTCCCCTGAATGCCAATGTGAAGTTTCATTACTTCGTGTAAACCTTGGTTTGTAATTCAGGTTGTGTGTGTGTTACTGGATCGTGTTTTCAGTAAGTTCTCAGTCGGGTCTGCACTCCCTGCGTTTGGTGTGATAGTCGAGGGTGACGTCCACGGCGTATGTAGAGGCTTCGTTCCGAAGTGGGAAGTCCAGTCCGGGTACCCCCGCTAGTTCCTGGCGGAAGGGCAGTAAAAGCCGGAGTGGGAGGCACTACCTGCAGAACCTCTGAGTGAACTTGTGAGACACCGTCCTCCTGAAATCCGAAGCGGAGGTCCTGACCGACCTCCGAGTTGTGCTTTTTGCCAGTTTCAGGTGTGTGTGTGTGTGTTGAGTGACCACGCTGTACCGTGCATCCTCCGAGCATCCTCCGAGTTGAGATCCTCCTCCGAGTCGAGCCTCCGAGTCGAGCACTGCAGTATTTCTGGGAGTGACAGTCGCCTAGAATTCAAACTCTACAAAAGTCTGTTAAACGTGACACTTTTACTCTGTGTGTTGCCTCTGTCCCTGTGGGTTCGATCTTTTTACCACCATACTGCAGTTTTAGCCTTTGGTGGGTTATTACAAGAACCTTCCCCAAGCCCATTTTCTTGATCACATTCTTGACTTGCCGTTTCCATAAAAAATAGTCGTTACGGTCATCAAAACGTTCAACTTCAAACCTCGGTCCATCAACCTTAGATAACGCCATAGCGTTGATTTCTAATTTGATGACATATCAGAATGATTTCAACAGGATACTGAGAAAGAAAGCTTGACTCCTCACTTTTATCGTCTGAATGCAGGAAACCAACACCTTCTAAAACAATTGGAACAAGTTCCACTCCTCGAACCAAGCTACTCATAATGAAGAAGCGCTCATAGTGTTAAAAGTTCTCAATATTCAACCTCAAAAATTGTCAAAAGATGAAAATTTTCAAAATTGAAATCTGAAATCACTCACGCGTAGCTCACAAACTAATTCACTAGAATGTAAAAACGAGTTGTTAAAATCAGCTCTAAGTAATCAACTCTAAGTAATTAGCCTGAAAGTTAACGAGAGTAAAAACTTGAATTTTGACCCTTCAAGAAAATCTTTACTCTCAAAACTTTACTCAAAGTCTATATCCAAAACTGTCTCTTGCATTGCGTGATCAATTTGCTTGAAAATCATCTTGCAAAATTTGAGCTTAAATGAACATAATTTGCTTAGTTTAATACATCCAAATTGCCAAAAAATAAACTCTTTGTTTGATTTTTTTGTGACAGTATGTTTCACAAGACGCGTTTTCCCTTGTGCAGATTATGTGGATCCTTTTAAAGCCCCTTCTTACCCGCAATTTCCGAACCCTAAATCCGTCCGAAATCCCTTAAAACCTAAATCCGAGATTCATCACTCCAAATTTTTGTCCTAGTGAAACCATCATAGCCGAATTTGAATTCAATCTTCAAACAGCCATAATTTAGTGACCTAGCAACAAAATTCAACAAAATTTAGGTCAAAATGATCGTCTCAAATAGTGTATCACACCTATGTTTGAAAAATCAAAAAATTAAGCAACTAAAAAAATCAGATTTTTGGGAAATCAAAGTGGTTTTCTAATAGTATAATGGAAGAAAACTCTGCGCTTCAAATTTCAGAAATCTTTCTAATCACTCGATGAAACTATAAACTTATTTCAACAAAGTGTAATTAAAGCATCTTGATACTTCTCTACAGAGAATCAACTAGCTATTACTTCAAATTGCGAATAGAAATGTTTGTTAACACTTTTGTGCCTCCATAGTCTTCATCATGGTGAAAATCAAAAATCTGCATGCATTGAACGAGCACTAATACCAATTGAAAGGTTCACCATACAGATTGATCATCACGCACAGCAGTCATAACACCAACATAACGTGGCTAGCTTCCACAGGCTGCGTCCAGAGGCAAGAGTACAAACTTCACTAAAGCATAGGTGTATACACGGCCTTCATAGTCAAGTTCTACTTCTTCTTGTTCGGTCTCTAAGTGCAATCCTGAACTGTACGTAGTGAATGGCTCCTTTTCTCCCTAATACAAGAAGAAATAAGAAAAAGCAAGCCACAACATAATCAAGGAGATGAATATGGCAAATGTACTTTATTGTTTGAGGTTTTTGAGGAGCGTTTTTATTGCAAAAAGCTATCAAATAATTTTAATATCATCTAGAAGCTCTAGAGCTTTAAAATTAAAGATTTTGGCACAAAGATATAAGATCACATTGATGCATTTAATGATATGTGATTGATCTACATAATCTTAGAAAGTATATTATTATTGACAGAAAATCTTTTAATGTTTTGAATTCATTACTTTCATCTTATCTATCATTATCACGTGTTGTGATTCATTGTGATTGACAAACAATCAACTATAAGTAAATTGTAAGTGTTATGTTGATAGATGACTTGCAGCAAAAGATGATGTTGTTATGTACCCAATGCTTTCCTTTTGGTACAATATTGAATGTGACTTGAAGTCGGTTATATTCACATAATGATAAAGATAATAAACGTTTTGAATTCAATGATAGATTCAAAAATAGATTCAAGTCTAGGGATAAATCTTTAGAGAAAAAAATAGGGGTGTGTAGGAAATATGATAACAGTGGTCACGTCAAAAGGGACTGTCTTGTGAAGATCATAGGTGATAATCCTACTTTAAGTAATGTGGCTCAAAACTTTGATGATAAGGAGTATGATTTGATAGAAGATGGATTATGCTGCCAGTTTTATATCATATGCAATCATCTACAACCATTGTTGATGTATGGATTTAAAATAATGCTTATTCTAATCACATATGTTACGTTAAAGAGTTCATTTATACTTTTTTTAAATATCAAACGGTTTGGGTCTTATGAAAAATGATCAATCTTGTAAGATTGAAGATATTGAGATTTGCATGTTTGATAGAATCTAACTTATCTCTTCAAGTTTTTAACCTTATTTGAGGTCAAATAGCATGCGAATCAACGAGATCATAGATGAGCTTGCTACCTTCATCATACTTGTCCATCAAAGTTTATCTCGGCTTGAACACAAGTGTGTTGAGTGCACATGCATCATGGCGCTTGAAGACGGATGCGATGAAGTGACCCCCTTATGACCAAGTGTTCAGGTGAGAAGTTCATAGTTTCTTTAAAAGATTTTGGAAGTCGTCCCACATCATTGTTCTCCACAACTTTTTTCACCTCATTGACTAGGATTTTGAGTTGTGATACAGAAGTTGAAGAAGTCCAAAGCTCCATAGTTACGTAGTTTTCAAAAAAAAGTTTGAAACATGAGGTTGGATTTAGGGTTGAAGCCTAAATCCTTCGAGTTGTCAATACGACTTCAGCTCGGAATCATACGGTCATGATCGGACCGGTAGATGAGGTTCATGAGATCAAGAAAAAAGAGGCATATGCAAATTTGAGGAGCACTTTGTGTCGACGTGGAGACACAAATTACAAGAAAAGTACGCGGATAGAAGAGCATCTGCAAGATTTGTACAAGTCTGATGTGCCATTGATCATAGGCCCAAAGTTCAATACATATGGACTATTCTTTTAGATAAATCTAAGTAAAATTAGCGAGATCAAAACCTCATGACTGTCTTTGCTATTTTTATATAGCATATGGTGGTTATATACTATGGTGGTTATATATATATATAAGTTGACGCTCAAGATGAAAATGAGCTAATGTATGGCAAAAGAATATCTTCTCTAGATTCTACTGAGACCAAATATAATTCATTCATGCGTAAATTGAGAAGCCGTTAAGTAAAATTGTGATAATTGTCTTAAATATCAACAAATTATGTGATTACGATATCAACGTATCATCTGTGGACTGGTATGTATGTTAATATGAATAATTTGATGAAATTTTGCATGATTATTCACTCTTGTAGTGATTAGGAAAAAATTTATTGTTGGCAATGTTTGTGCAACTACGAGACATGTGTGAGTTTGTAGTATGTAATTTTTTTGAAGAAATGAGAATGACGTATCACATATGAATACATGAATATAAGAGTTTTTAGTTCTAATTGTGGCTGATATTTGAATTGAGGCTATTTTCTTGTTGATTAAGTTAGCTAGAGTCACAATCTAAATGAAAATTCAATCTATTGAACCAGCAGGTTTTAGTCACATCTATGTTTAAATCAGCTTATTTAGCAGAAGTATGCTCAACTCATCGTGTAGTTTCACAACATTTTCAAACAATCTTTAGATTACCTTGCAAGAAAATTTTTGAAGTCTTATATTGCTAGATCAGTAATTCTATTGGTTATTTATTAGAAGCTTTACAAAGGCGGTAGATTTTAGTAGTTCGAAATGGCCATAAACTATTATGATTAGGAACCAAAAATTTTGTGTAAGAATATCTTAAGAAATGAACAGTGCCGTAGATAAAGCATTGTACATCATCCACTTGCATTGCTACATTGTGATATCAATAGGGAAAATTTTAAGTTTGTTGTTGAAAAGCAACAAAAAAATTAATATTGGTTATTTGCACCATGCTGAAATCATGAGAACAAAAATGAATCAGATAGCCAATTCTTTCAAAACTAACGTTCTTGTTTTTTAAACAAGAACGTTATATATGTTTGGGCAGATGAAAAGATTAGAGAAAAATTGATGAAATCCTCCTACAATGTAATGCTTCGAGAGGAACATATTTCTCTCTGTCAATTTTTAGTGGTGCTCCTCAACTAGAGAGTTGTTTATTTTACAAGCCTTGGAGTCCTGCTTGCAATCTTGCTTGTTTTGTAATGAGATGTTATCATCCGGGTTTCATAGTGATAACTCCACACACCATCTTTTAAATAGAGTTGAGTTATAAATGACTCTTCTTATTTACTGCTAGGGCAAGAACTGCACAATTGTTTGTAAGGATCAGAACTCTGATCTATTGGCTATCTCAATCCCCTCCTGCAAGAATAACATTGCCTTCAGCTTCAATTAAATGCACGGCGAAGTTTCATTTGAAGCCATAATGAACTGGTCTTTGAGTTTTTGAATTTTCATGCACTGGTTCATTAACAAGTCAAGAAACAATTTGTTCCGACATACTAAAAAAAGTGGTGATATCATAAAAATCTGCCCATAACTTTGACAAATAAGTACGCTGCACATAGCATACAGTGAAGTTTGTTGTTTTGGCTCGTTTATACTACTTGTGAAGAAGAAGAATGCAGCGGGAGCTACAGTTTTATTGTTTTAGTGGTTGTTGGTTGCTACCTTGTTTAACTCTGAATTTGCAAACAATCGTGGTTGATTTTGCGCAGCGGCTAGAGAAAATTTAGTATTCAAAAATTGAGTCGGATCTGAGACGAGATGGAATGAGTGCTAGGCAAGGCGAGAGCAGTGATTGACAATTTCACTATCCATGGATTTGTCTTGCCTTTGGGTTGTGTGTGAGTCAAAGCTCGTTCTAAGAGGCCAGATAATCGATCAAATGCTGCTCACATTTGCGTAGATTGTGTGTGAATGAATGAGCGTAGTTCATAAAACAAATCAATCAAATCAATACTAAATTTGAATGATATTGGAATTTTATTTTCTAAGCGAAAAAATTGTCACTTATATTTTCAATATAAAAGTGTATTGTTTAATAGAACATGTTTATTTGAACATGTTTCATATTCAAATAACCAGTTAATAATTCATAATGATTTGAAAATGGATCTGAAATAATGGTTACAACATAATCATTTTCTTCATTTTTCCAAAATTACAATAATCTTATAATCTTTGGAATTTAAGTTTTGCATGTGAAAATTTATAGATGAATTTTCTTTTATGGCTTAAAAGTGCAAAATTTTATTTTAGAAAGTCATGAAATGCAATTTAATCAAATTTTATTTCGTAGTTCATATTCCAATCAATATATTATTTCAATTTCGAATTTCTTTAGGAAAAATATATCTCTGATGTGTGTTTAGTAATTCAGTAAAATGTCTAATGATTACTTTGTTTATTGAAACAATTCAAACTGCATGTATCAATATTATACATGTATTTGTAATGAATATTTTAATTTTATGGAAAACGTAAATTTTTTATATTCCAGGGATATATATGTATATAATTACTTTATAGAATTTTTTTTGATTAGTTGGGCTACTTTTCTATTGAATTTTAATTTATTTTATTTTATTCCATTACCTTTAGGATATATGAAAATTAGATAAGGTTAAAATTGTGAATTTGCAGGAAAATCAAGTTTTAACACTTTAGTGTTCTTATCGGGTTTAGTTTATTTACAACAATGAACGTTATTGAATTACATATTTTATAATAATAAACCCAGACACAAGAATTTTATTTGTGTTCTTACAGCTGCAGAATAAATTTTAAAACTTTATGGTTTATCTAATCACTGAATGTAGAAATAAAGTTGAAGTGTTAGGGTTACTTTGATTAAACATTGTTTTATCATCATGAACGAGTGATTATACAAATGTGTTAAAAACTGAAATTCTGTAATTTGTATGGTTAAATTCAAGCATCATCCACATATATACTAGTTTGTTTAAAACTCAATTTCATAATACATGATGATTGTCGCATTCGAAACATGAAAATACTTTCATGTTTGAACTTTGCTTTTACATTTACGATTTTGTACATCCCATTTGGCTTTCAAAGTCGTGCCTGCAATGCAACGGATGCTGATACGAGGGTTAGAACAATGGAGCCCCCTTGCCGTTCCTTGAAGCCTCCTGATCTCACAGTTCATTTCAGTTTCCACTCATTGAAACTTGCGTCCATTGCATTCCAGGACACTGAATTCCCCTCCAACTTCTGAGCGCACGGACGTGGATTGTCTTCATTCCCATGTCTCCCAAGTCGCGTAACGGCCTTCCCTGACCCTGTCGTCGATCTGCAGAGTAGCGTTACCAGGTCGATGCATGAGAAAATAGACATAGAGGCAAAGAGGGGTCTGGTCCGGTGCCGATCAGATCAGATCAGGATCTGTGGAATGTCAATACGTAGAAATTGGTTCCCACGTCAAAGGTGTTCCAATGTTTGAAGATGTTTCCTGTAGTAATGAAGCCCTTGTCGAGTACAAATCGCTTTTCGATGCAGAGCGATGCATTCGATCACAGCAGACAACCGAAGCTAATGCTTAGGGTATACACACAGTTCTAGAAATCTGCATAATTTCGGTAACATCATTTTGGCCGCAGCAGCGGCATTGGTATGTAGTGTTCACGCGCATTTGCCACGGACAGGACTTTCTAGCAACTCTCCGTTTTCACTTCGCTCTCTCTCGGTTTTGACTAATGGAAAATGTAGGTGGAGTTGTTCTTCTGAGCTATGTTGCTCGACGTGCATCCTGTGATGTCAGCCAGTGAGTATAGTGGGGCAAGGGACAGGTCCCAGTATGTGCTCTTTCCGATCGTTTATAGCCTAGAAGCGGTCGAAGAAAGCGTTTGCAAGCTTTTGTCAGGCCCCAGTGACCTTCATCCTGTTGTATGTCCGAGTCACAATAGTTTTGAGACATCGCGAAAACGCAAGGAACAGAGAGGACTGCTTGCTTTTACTGCTTTGAATGGTGGAAAAGTGTGCAAGCTTGTACACGAGCTCGTGCGGCTAGCGGCCAAGGAGAATCTGATGTTGGCCAGTACACTGCGAGTGTACTTATCACAATTACTAGTGGGCCTGAGTTTGGCAATTGCAGCCCTCAATGATTTTCATAAACTTTTGATGTCACAGCACTCAAAAGTGTCTTTTCTTGTCTGCATGTCGATAAGTCCTTTCTGATGCATCTCGCGTCTCCAATCTGGACGTTAGTCAAATTGTTTAGCGATGTCCTCTATCTGTATCTAACAAACAGGTTCACCTCCGAATCCAGGGTACTGTGTTCGAAGGCCGGATGGCAAAGGAGGGAGCAAATTGTTATGCGTGGATTGTAGTGTGGATGAGGAACTTAAGGTAAACGTCTCCTCGCTGAACAGATCATGTCAAGCACAAGCTTGTTTGAGGCCCTTCATGTATGAAACTTCACGAACTCGAAGCTGACCCTTACGTTTTGAATTTGTGCGAGGAGCAACACCTATTGAAAAGTTGCTCCTGATCTGAATCTCGTATAGGACTCACTCAGGCAGAATGACAAACATCATTAGACCTGAAGGCAGTCACGGTTTTATTCCTGACCCCATGAGATTGGATCCTGCTTGGTATGTGCATAGCTCTTACCACGTTTCTGGATCTAACTCACGGCTAGGTATACTTGCATCGTGAAGTCCTACCGTGGCTATAGTCTGGTTGCAAAGACATTTCGCCAGGCTCTGGTTTCCCTCAAGGCTACTGGCAGCTGTTTGTTGATGTCTGATGTCTTTGTTAAATTAGAAGGATTTGTCACATTCGCGTCGCTAGAGCACGAGGCAGGCAAAGGTTGTCAGACTTGATTCTCCAGACTACAACTTTAGATCTGTAGATCTGATCTGACTTCTCTGCGTGGTTTCTGGAGATTTCGCCAGCGTCAGAACTTGTTCCTCCGTTATAGTAGACTTGCACCTTCGGGTCATTACTAGTGAACTTAGCTTCATCGTGACCCATTCGTGCAATCTGAGTTGTCTCCTGCTCTTGTAAAGAACTCTCTCCTCCACCTTTTCATCGTACACACCCAACGTGTTCACTGAATGGAACGTGCCCCCACAGCGTCGGTCTCAGAGGAAGTGCTTCATGCATTGTACTCCTCAAGCAATGTCGAAGATGTATTTGGAGTCAAGGATATTGAATTCCACTGTCTCCTAGGAACATCAACTTTCTTTGTGTCTGTTCCAATGTACAGTTCACGATGAAGAAGCTCAGTAGGATCGCTGCCACATAACAGAAGTATTCAATGCACCAGAGTTCTTGAAAAAAAGAAAGCGATTCAGGGAAACAGTATCAGATAACTCTCTGTGAACCCCGTTCCTATTGTCACGTGTTGTACGTCTTGCAGATCATCAAACATTACACGGTCTGTGCGAAAGCTGCTGATTGTCCTACCAAGTATAAGGATAAACCAATATGGAACTCAACCTCGCGACTTTGTGAACCTTGTGATCCTGAAGAGGTCAGTTTGAGCCTAAGGTCTCCCAAACCTACTCCACGTGAGTGATAGCTTTGAGTCATGTTCTCATTCACATGTGCAAGAGGCATCACTCTTCAATTTATGTGTCTCGAGCAGCGATTTTAAGAACACGGAAGACGAAAACCTAGACGTCATGAAAACACAGAAAATAAAGTCATGAAGTTTCACTCAAAGTCGTGAAAGAAATTGTTGATGGGAGCACCGGAATGCAATGCAGTTAGAGCAAGACGATTCAATTCGTGCAAACTGCCACAATAATCGACCCGTCATGGGAATCTTGTGATCATACTTTCTACACACAACGTACGATTGATTAGTGTGACACTCCGTGGGTGGTCAGTAGGAGAGCGCAGAAGCTCAACAGTGTGCTCTACACGCAGTAGAATGGCAAACTAAAACGATATCTAACATGTACTAGTCCTTTGCGACACAGCACAACGAATCGAGCTCGATTCGTTGCAGCATGCAAGATATTTTTCTCTTTTTAGACACTTGGTGAACTTCCAAATTCACAGCCAGACTGAAATGAAGACCAGTATTGTCTATTCTGGCCGTGCACCACCTGCTATTGCGCTTTTATGTGACATAACTACGATACAGTGGCCTGAACTAACCGACTTTAAGCAAGGCATAGAGCGTTTAATTTGGAATGGTAGCGAGGACGGACGACAGATGATTTTGTGGGGACAGTGCACAAGCTTTCACTTGCAGTAGACTACTATGATCACATCTACTTGTTTCACAGAGAATGAATGTGAAGCCAAATCCAGGGAGATACAGTTCGCACTATAGGTATATGACCAAGCCAGTCGTTATGTGAGAAGGATATGGATAAGAAGTGCTCAAAGGCGGAGGTTTGCAGGGTTGCATAGATACGGGATCCGTGCGATTTCATTTTCCCAGAAATGATCAGTTCCCCCTCAATTGTACGAGGGGAGTTGAGGATATCAAGGGACGCAGGTGCATCTGTCCCGCAGGATGGACCAGCGACTTCTCCCAGAGCCCGTACAATTTCAGTTGGTGTGATGTCATGAGCGACGACCACCCTTATATGGTCAGGAGAAGAGTCTTCGAGCAACCTGATCGATCTTATGCTCTTGTAAGTATGGCACATTAATGTCTCGAGTGCTGAGGATCATACTTGGTCTTAGGAACTTTTTATTGTGCTGTGAGTTCGACAGGTTCCGACCTCAATCCAAAATCAAGAAGTGTTCTTTACTTCGCAACATTGGACCTACAGGTGATTGCAGTCAGTGTAATTGGTATAGTCACGAGCTGCTGCTTCGTGATGTGTTTCTTCTCCTTATTGCGAAGACTTTGTCGACAGATAACCCGCAAGTACAGAAATTCTCAAAGCTCCAAACTTCAGGTCCGTCTGCTTCTGATCCTTTTCTTCGCCGCTGTGACCTGAGATCGTGCCTGCAGATCTCTGCTCAATGTAGCGTCCCGACTGACCATGGGCTTCTTCCAGGTTGGTAGAAACGTTCCATAGAGAGGAACATCGGATCCTTTAGACCGACACAATTTTGGCCTGCTCCTGGAGACATGCAAACTAACACGACGAACGGCGCAAAATGAACGGGAATGCCTGTCATCCTCTAGTGATGAACGTGCTTATATCGCTTGCTGTCCATCCGGTGTAACAAATCTGGTAGATTATTATGCAGTTGAATAGATTTCAAAAGACCAAGATAGTGCAATGATTTTCACTGCTATCAGTGCTCACCAAATGTAATCACACCGTGTTTCATGAAATTTGGTAAGTGCTAACAATGTCCGCAACATATGTTCTTGGGGTGCTGACTTGCATGCCTTTGAGCGCTTCTGGAAATTAACCAAACTCTAAAGAACAATATCGAATCTCGTAAACGAGAAACGAATGACGAACAACCTCCAGATCAGTGCCCACAAGTTTCAGCTGCCAGGTTTCTTCATCTCAGGATCTGAGATTTCATCCGATCTATTCAGAGACGTGACACACGCGACTACAAGAAGGTTTGATCGGAGACGGTTGCAGCCAGCAGCATTTGGAACTGGCCAACCTGGGCCTTCTTTTCTCCAACCTGCGCTTTATATGCGGGAATATGACAGCAGCAAGTTGCCGCCATCACGAGTGATGTTCTTCTTGTCCGAGTTGTAGTTTGAGCGATTGCAGCACGGTCGAACTGGGAGGCTCGGTCAGCTCCACCGCACGTATGACGCGGGCCTTTCATCCGAGTGCGATCCTGCACCGTCCTCCCCGCGCTCGGTCCTCCTTCTGCTGGGACTCCTGACAGTGCACAACTTCTATCACGCCTTCTTACAGTTCTGTTGTTGGTCGAATCTTCGAGCAATGGCATCAGAAGATTCCTAGTCTTGCGAGCAAGGGACGTTTGAGTACAGAAGTCAGATACCGCACAGTACTCTCCGCCTCGAAGCAATCTTTACGTGACGGACCTTCGAGGGTTTAAAACAATTAATGGACGCCTACCTTCACAAAATCTCCAATTCTTTTTTCATACAGCAGTTCTCAGTCAGGAGGCCCCACAGGCGAAGAAATCGATCTGCTTTCTTTGGCTTCACAACACAGATTTCTTCCAAGAGGTGCCCTCTCATAATCCACTAGGCCCTGCCTCCTCTTCTCTCCTCTCATGCACTTTTGTAGCCCACAATTTGGGTCACCCACTTCCAATGAGCACCGTACCTAGAGTATCCATCTGAAGCTTAGATCGCCTGAGGGAGTGCGTCTGATTAGGGGAAATTCTAAACCGTCAGCACAAAAGAAGAGGGTTGACATGTGACCCAATTTTCGGTGAACGAATTTAGAGGAATCTGATCACAGACCGCGAGATGCAGCGTGAGAATCATATAATCAGGAAAGGTGATTAAAAGCCGTCCGACATAACGTGTTGCATACCTACTGGTGGGCTTGGATTGGTTCATTAATAGAAGACATGCCATCATCTCCCTCCTAATGTACAGCTAACACGGAAGCACAGTTTCAGACATGGGCACGGGCACGGGCACGGCACATTCCCCTTCATAGGGTCCAATTTGTATTTGAAACCTAAGACAGGTAATAGGTCAGTATATGGATTTGACTCAGCTTTCTCGATATACAGGTAATATACGTGGTCGGAGAATATAGGTGGATCAAATCTGACCTTCTCAACCTCAAAGAGACGAGGATTCATTTTCCATGACCTCCACCTTTCATGCTGGATTGATTCTTCCGGGATGGTGGTAGGAGGTAGGGACAGCTTGTAATCCACTTCCATCTGATATTCGATTCCACTTGACACATCGGATATTAGAATGTCATAAGAGGGGGAAGGTGAATCCTGCGACGCACGATCCGAGGACTCATCATGTTCACGACGATGTAGCCCGGATCTCCATGAATTTCTAATCCGGTGCAACTTTCAACTCTCCTAGCTAAACATATGTATGGACTCAGCAATTCGTGCGCACCGAGCGCGAAACGAACATGTAGACCTCGCCCTCCTTCGAGGGTGCAATGATTGCAGTAGGATCAACCGAGGTTCCAGTCTAGAACGAGGGTTGGTCGAAGGTTAACGGAATCGTGGAAGGAATCGCGAGTTGGAGTCCAGCGAATGTTCTTGAAAATTCTCACAGCCTTGATTCGTGAAGCTAGTTCATAGATTGTGAGCAACCGTCACGCTTGATCTAGGGCATGTTGTTTGCCACAGCTCGGACATGATTGTTCTGAGGAAATTATCCTCTTAGCCCCGTTTGAACTTAGCAAATGTTTCCACGGGTTTTCAGACATATATCTGCTGGGGTTCTCATTACACCATACTCTATATTCCTGTTTGAGTCTATAATTCCATCACGTAACAATCTCTTTATGTGCAAAAACTGATGTCGGCCTCCGATCGAACCGAATTTTTTTAAGACCTTGTTTACTTTGAGGACGAAAGACATGCGCCACATCTCCATTCTCCTACGACGGTGGATACAATTCATCACAACTTAAATATTTGGAAATATTAAGGTGTCTCGTTCCTCTTGCTTCTAGAAGCGAAGGTTTTCCACTCCGTATCGAGAAGTATGTGTCCACCACCCACATGGACGTCAAGAGCTTCTCTAGCAGGTGCACATCGTTTTTGTTGTTGTAGACAATTGCACCAATGATTTCTCTTAAACCGCAGATAGTATGACCAACTGCATGAAACTCAAATCAGGAATCTGGCTGCAAAGAGACAACAATGGGTGCATGGTGGTTCAATAACTAAACAAAAACGCCACCCTCGAATTCAAGTTAATGAGACGTTTGTCGTGCATAATCCTCTTGCATTATAGTATTTACAAGATCTATTTTCTATTATACGATCAGTGGAAAACCAGTTCAAAGCCAAAAAGATGTGAATACGGTACGCTTCAAACAAGATACCATGTGAAGAGAAAATCGAACGGATAGAATGTACGAGTTTAGGGTTAACATTCAGCACATGGAGGTTACTCGATAGAATTACTATTCCTTGTAATTGGTTTGAATGAAATGCGCTATGATTCGAACCCTTCGTTGGGAAATGAAGCGGGATACTGTGGGAGGGTCTGACCGAGGTCCTTCGATCGTCAGCGGGAGATTACAAGGGAAGCGTGGTGGGGGGATGGGGCGAGGTGGTCGAGAGCTGGGATTGGGTCGCGGAAAAAACCTCAGACCTGCCCAGAGAGACGACCATCGCGCGCAAAGCGACAAAGCCACCTCGCGGGGCACCAGCAGAGGGCAGAGGGGCAGAAACTGCCTGACCGCCGAATTTCCTGCGCGCTAGTAGCCTTTCGTTTATGTCCAGCTCTGGACCGTAGTCTGGTACTGCATGCTCCCGGTGCCCATTCCAAAGCCCACGACGAAGTTCGTTGGAAACTGTGGCTGGATAGATCGATGGAAGGAGAATCCTTACTTCTCTCATTCTCCGGCCCGACCCGGCTGGCGATGGCGATTGGAAACTCAGTTCGGAGCTGCCTCGGCGCCGAAGCAGCGCGAACGTGGCCCGGCCAGTCAGCCTAGGCGTCCTAGTCTGCTCGCCTAGGGCCCGCGAAAGCTAGGTCTGGGGCCGGAGACTCAACGTAGATTCACTTTGCGTTGCCAGATGGTGCAGCCATCATCCTCGGCAGCGGCAGCTTAATTAATTCCCGGCACATGGCGGTGGTGCCAGACGTGGTGCCCAAGACCGGGTGCTTGTTCGCGTTCGCGAGCTCCACCCTGAATCGGTGAAGCCCAGAGCGAACAGCGGCTGCTTCTTTATATGGCAGAATAATGGCCGGATTGACTTGAGCCCGGGGAAATGGGGTCCATTATTTTGACTTTGGACATGCTTTGCGGGTGTTGGAAAAATGTAGAAAATTCAGCCCGGGCTGGTCGATGGTGTTCCCCTTTTCACACAATCGAGAAAACTGCCGGAAAATGCGACGACCTATGAATAGTCATTCTTTCTGGTCTGGAGGCAGGATCCTGTTCGTTCTCCCGCTCTTGGAGACAAAAGGGCAGGCTCCAACCGGGATTTAGATCGCGAAGGGCGTCGGAGCGACTGTTGGAATTTGAAATGCAGGCAGGACGGTCGCAGACTCGGATAAGTTTGACGCTGCGCAGGCGCACAGGCTCACGGAAGGCGGTCACGGAGCAGGATGAGGGCAGTAGGGCGTGGAGTCTAGATCGGGACAGCTCTGTCCTGGCATCTTGTAGCCGGGGCGTTCCGTGACGAGGACACTCGGTCAAGTGGTTTGAATCTGAAGCAAACCGGCCTCGGATTGGCCGGGCCCAGCTTTTGCTTTTCTCTGTCCGAGTAGAGGGCCGCGGTAACTCGTGAAAAGCAAAGGTCAGTGAGGTGAAGTGAGGTGTACTGCGATGGACTGGAGTGTTTGAATTTCGATCGATCGATTGGGGCGCAAGAATAGTAGGATAGTCACGAGTGAGACAAACGACAGAGATGCACCCCCACCCCCTTCCCCGCTTTCTGGGATGTGGTAACACGTGGACGGACTTCGTAGGAAGGGACAAAGTTGATCGCTCGCCCCCGCAAACCTTTGACGGTCTTTGACTGCGGCTTTCTGCCGTTCGCCGTTCGCCGTTCGCTGTGGTAGTCGAGGGACGAGCCTTTCCTGATCCGTCGCAAGAGTTCCCCCGAATCCACAACGAGCAAGTACTGCGTCGGGTCTCAAGATCTCTCCGAATAACGCACGGAAATATCCATTCGCTAAAAGTCGGTCATCGCTTGCGTTTGGGAGATCTCGAAAGATAAACCGCCGTCGTAGTCGTAACCCACCGTCGGATGTTCTTCTCCGTTCGTTTGGTCCATCCGGCCGTCGGTTCTGGACTTTTCCTGTCTCGAGTGAACAATGCAAGCGAGGGGCGAAATATCCCGTTATCCACAGAGAACGAAGTAATGGCGACGGGGGAGGGGGCCGCTCTGGCATCCACCACGTCGGCTCCGCTAGAACAGTTTAGAGACGGGGCTAAACGGGGACGGAGGAGGGGAGTTTCAGGTGAATCAGGGGACGAAGTCCGTCGTGCGCGGGGCTGGAGGCCCGGGCCAAATGAGGCGGTTGTGCGGTTGGCGTTAGACCAACGAACGGACGGACCGGTTTGAATAAGGCATCCATATTGATTTGATTTGGAACGAGGCAGAGGAGGAGGAGGAGGCAGCAGCGGCAGGACAGACAGACGGGGCCTTTTTATCCAGAGCTCAATGGCTTACGACAAGCAATAAATTGCGCTGTCAGCGAATTTGATTACTGTATTCGTCCTGGTGCCTTCCATCCGTGGCGGCTTTAGCATCGACGGGGTGGTCGGCGTGGGAGGAGTCGCGAGAGGGCAACAGAGCAACAGAACGACCGCGCAACCAGCAACTGCGTCGAGCGGGGCGGAGTCGTGGTCGATGCGCGGCGACTATGGGCGCGCGAGGAGGAGGAGCGGGAGCGGGAGCGGGAGCGCGGGCGGTGGTGGTTCTGCGCTCTGGCCGCGGCTCGTCTGCGAGCCCGCCGCGCGTTCTGGTCGCTGTCGAGAAGGAGGAGCAGAAGAAGCTGTTCGGTCGTTGGTTCGTCCGTTCGAACGTTGCGCGCATGGCGAACGGGAACGGAGCCGCGATTCGTCCGCTCGCGTGATCGGATGAAGGACGACTGCGAGGCGCGGCTGAGAAGCACGAGCGGTTGTGTAGCGCCCCGAGCCCCGAGAGCCGCAAGGTGGTGCTCCTCGTTTTAAAAGAGTCGAAAGTGCGAGCGTCGTAGTTGTGAGGTGCGTCGAGAGGAGCAGGAGCAGGAGGAGGAGGAGAAGAAGCAGGCACGGCAGGCAGGGAAGGGGAAGGGAAGAGGGGAGGGGGGGCCGCGAGGGCGCCGGGGGCGCGACATGGGCATGGTGGACGAGAGGAGCCGGAGCACGTCAGCCCTGAGCTGGTTCCCGTTGGCTTCTGCGCCTGTCGTCATGGGCAGGCCCTGGTGATCAGGAGTTTCTGGCCGGGTTTCTGGTTTCGCATTTTCGTTTTCGCTGGAGTTTGGCAATCCGGCTTCGCGCGGGCGAAATTCGGTCGAGCCAGATCAGATCAGATCAGCGCCCTCGTTCGGTCGTTCGTCCGTTCGTTCGTTGGTTCGCTCGCTCGCTCGCTCCGTTTTCGAGGTTTGGTTGGCACTGCTCTTGTTTGCCTTCTTGTTTCTCTTATTTGCAAACGAACGAAAGGCGTGGCAGACGAATGTTCCGGGGCGCTTCCGATCCCGATCCTGAGAGGAGAGGTGAGGCGTAGAGAGCGAATCCGAAACGCACCGCCGCGCGAGGAGAGAGAGGTTAGTGCGCGAGAGGTTTGGAGTGTAGAGTTCGGAAACGGGAGCTGGTTTTGGATCAATGTTGGTCGTGGAATAGGAGGGAAAGAGAAGAGAGGACGTTGCGAGGGAGTGGTTTTAAAAAAATCACATGGGCGGCCCGTTGCAGCAGTCTGCCAGCGCGGGGCCGCACATCTCTAGCCATGGCGCCGATACCGGCGATGCAGTTATGGCGCGCTGGTTGCAATCGGCGGGCCTGCAGCATCTCGCAGCTCCTTTGGCCGCTGCTGCCCTTGACCACAGGCTCCTCCCGTCTTTGCTGATGCAGGTGCGTCCTCCCATCCTGGTACCAGGTTTGCAATGGTATCTCTGTGTCTCTCACACTCGCATTGCCCCCTCCCTCCGCTCCGGGCCTCCGAATCCAACTAATTGGCGCGCCCAATGTGCGTTCAATGCATTTATTTTTTCTGCGCTTTCTGGCGTGCACTGGATTGTCGTGCCAGTTCAGTGTTTGTCATGCGATTAGGCACTCTGACTCTCACCTGACCTTAATCGTGCGGGGAATCTGCGCTAATCGTCGTGGAGCCCCGTGTTCACAATTGTAAGTCTGTGCTTGAGAGGGCGGTAGAATTTAGTATTTTCCAGTGGAGTTTGAGGTGTAACTGATCCGGGAGTCGTTGCTGTAGCGCATCGCACGCACATGAACCACCGAGCCAACGAACGCCATTAAGAGAATGAATTAGGATTTTAAGACGACAGCCTCGGCTCTCGAGTATCCGGTGAAGGCTCAGTTCACTCAATTCTGCTTTCACCGGTACTTTTGCCGTTGGTTAATGACAATCTTACTAAATTTAGCTGGTTTTTTCCGAGCCCACGCCATTAACTTGGTGGGAAATCAGCAAGCTGCTCGTCTCACCATCGCAGGGGCTTGGATGCCAATGTTAGTGGGGGGGATGCACTCAGGCCTGTTATTTTCTGTCGTTTCTGCTCGAGCCTTTAGATTCTGGAAGCGATCAAGCTTGAACTAACACCATTGTAGACATTGACGCCAATGTTGGCCGTAGACGGTCGATTTGGTTCTATGACGAAATCTAAAGTCTTCTCTTCGGCCATTTACAGTGAAGGGAAGGAAGGACGATTAAGACAAGACTGTTCGCCTCGAGAAGTGTAGAGCGTGGACTTTGTCCTACCTGCAGTGTCTTCCCAAAGTGATTTACTGTGGTTATCGTTGATGCTCTTGTTTATAGTTTTTGTATAAACCTGGGAGTCGTTGTTTACAGGTACGTTCACTTGCGGTCGAGGAGAGATCCACATTTCTATGACGATAGTGCATGTACTTCTGCCATCTGTGCTGGACAGATTGCCTCGTCATTCTAGTTCCTCCTCCCACCCTATCCAGTAGCTGCGCAGGAAACCAGAGATCGAGCGTAGATAACCCGTCAGGAAGGAACCACGTTCTTCAGATCTTTTTTGGCTTTATGTTTGCTCAATAAGTAACTCGAATGGGAATACAGAGACCCCTCAATCGAGGAGTACTTCTTAGCTCCTGCATCACGCAGTCCCAAGGGAGCCGAGATCTTTTTTCCATTCATGCCTAGGCTAGGTGCTGTCCTATGCAGTCACTCAAGAGAGAATGCAAGATTTGAGTTTAAGTCTTATCTCTGTGCAATCACGTGAAACGACGAGCGATTCATTCTGTAACACTTGTTTGAATGACCTTTATGAAGCAGGATTATGCAAGGTATGGAGTGCAGTCCTTGGAGGACAAGCAGAAGTTATTCAGGTTGATAAAGACTATTAGCAGTGGTGCCGAACCGAGTTCCGAGCCGACCACACCTCCTCCTTATTCACGTCCAGCAAATCGAAGTGGCATGGATTTTTTGTCCCCAGAGTTTAGAGGTGACTTTGGGGCCGGTATACTGGATCTTCATTCAATTGACGATTCTGAGCTTTTCTCTGAGGTACGAAAACGATCTTTTAGATCTTCGGAATCCGTTGCTTTTATCGAGTCTAGATAAAATATATGTCGAAGAGGCTAGCTGTTTCGAAAGTCGTAAGCTTGTTCCTTTGGGTAGTGTTTGAATTTAACTTTCTTTTCATCATTTCCTCTTACCTCGCTGAATGATGCCAGCGTCAGTTGTTGCACTTTCAATTTCTCTTTGATCTTTATCGACCCGAAGATTCTGCTAGATGGAAGATGTCTTCTGTGTTAAAAAAACTCGATACGCAATGCTCACTCTTACCGAAGCATAACCTATAGGAACATTTGCTCTTCTCACCGGACCCAAAATGTTATACTATTGCAAGATATGGGAAAGAGGTTGTGCACATCAGCATCACGTAACAATAATAAACCCTCTATACGGGGTCTAAGCTGCAATCTGTCATTCTAGCTTCCGTGACCTTCCAGCGGCTGCTCGCCAAGCAATTGAGCGTTTTCTCTCCTAGTGACGCGATTGTCTGATTCAATCAGTTATGATAAAGATCTGAATTTGGGAACATAGTAAAGAATAAGCTCCAGTATTCAGTAGATTCTACCTGAAGAGATCAAGTACGTGGGAGTAGTTATTCAATATTGGGTCTGTTGTTTAATGAGGCTGTTTTCTGCATGGCCTTTTATTCGTATATGGAACCAGTTTCTTTGAGAGAAAAATTGTGCTCTAAAAAATCGTGATCTCTACCTCTCCAGTTGTCTAACACAAATCTTGGGAATTGTAAGTTTCGGAAGCTCTAAACTTCCCTTCTATGCGCACACCTTTCCTTCCGAATCAGATGTTGATTTCGCCAAATCTGACGACATTGTGACAATCTTCGAAGACTTCCCTGTGTTTCCACTTGACAGTAAGTTTGTAGCAGAGATGAGTGGAGTGAGTGTTTCTTTAACGAGGTATGAGTTCTGCATGTGCAGGTATCAATTCCGGAGCCTTTTCATTCTTCCCCATCTTTTGTACCTGTAATCGAAAAAGGTTTTGAAAACGACTTCGAGTCATCTTTTAATATTGGCAAGTCGCAAAACAAAGCTAAGTTTAATGCTGAAAGTAGCCCATTGAGATCGAATACGCTGGAGAGGGAAAGAGGAGCTGGTAGAGACAATACCGTGGCAAGAATCAAAGTTGTGGTAAGTAACTTCTGCTGAATAATTGAAATTCATGTCGGGAGTAACTGTTGTGTAATTCATTCCGGAAGTCATTTTACTTACGCTTGCAGTTCCTGTTCATTCATAAGGACATACAGTGTGAGATTAAGGCATGCGGAGTGTCACACTGGGGACGATATTGTGGATGTGATTCAGGGATTTGGTTGCATTTGTTAATCATTCTTTTAAACTTGTATGTGGCTGGTCAAGATCTTTCTGGTGCTTGAAGGGAAGGTGGCGACACATCCACCTTGCAAAGCCCTTTCAGTGTCCTCACTGGGTCTGTTCAAAGAATAATTGCAGTATAAGCGCGTAACTATAACTTTGTCGAATCGTCGTAGCTGCTGAAATTAAGGAGATGCGCATTGTCTGCCTTCATTG
Organism: Marchantia polymorpha subsp. ruderalis; assembly: GCA_037833965.1. Lineage (NCBI taxonomy): Eukaryota > Viridiplantae > Streptophyta > Marchantiopsida > Marchantiales > Marchantiaceae > Marchantia > Marchantia polymorpha. The sequence goes on along the minus strand of AP031351.1, from coordinate 25,084,986 downwards.
CAGGTGCGAAAAAGACCCATAAACAAGAAGGAGCTTGCACGTAAGGAAGATGATATCGTAACTATCGAGGACAATTCTACTGTTACAGTCCATGAACCAAAATTGAAGGTCAGGAGCTGCCATTTTCTCACGAAGTCGAGTGTGCTGTTGCAGGAGTAACGAAACTGTGCTTTGTCACTGATTTCTCGCCTAAACCAGTAGACCGTAGTTTTCTTGTACTGCAGTTTGCGCCACCAAAAGGTCTAGTGTAGATAACGAAGTCTTGAGCGTTTTTTGTCCGAAATTTTTTGCGTCCCTGCTTTGTGAATGTAGATGCATCTGTACAAGGTTTTGTGTCTTCAAAGTCAGTCTTGTGTTTGCGTATACCAGGTTTCTACTCTCTAGCAAGTTCTGATGTCGTTTGTTGCTGCAGGTGGATTTGACCGCATACGTTGAAAAGCACGAATTTGTCTTTGATGCAGTTCTGGATGAATCTGTTAGCAATGATGAAGTAAGTGTGCTTTTCAAGTTCATATTTCTGTTTTCTGATTCGTAATTCTTATTTGAACTTCTAGTGCCGCCGCCATCTCTTGCCGTTCTAGTGCCGCTGTTCTCGTAATCGAATCCATCATCTGCCTGAACTAAATACGTATGATATATCAGGTGTACAACGTCACCGTGGAGCCAATCGTCCCCGCCATATTTCAGCGCACAAAAGCCACCTGTTTTGCCTACGGTCAAACAGGCAAGAGAGCAAACAACGTACAACATGCAGTATATGTTTTCGCTGTGTTACTTGTTTTGTCCTTTTACAATTTTTATACAGTTGGTTTGGGCAACAATCACACATAAGTATGTCTGATATTTAATAATGTACTCCTTCTCTTCGTGTACATGTGATTCGAAAGCGAGAGGTGAGAGGAGTGTGGTCCATGCGATCCAGACATTCTCGCTGTTTCTAATCACATTTCCTTGATTGTCAACAATCAAAACTCCTTTCAGGTAGTGGAAAGACTTACACGATGCAACCATTGCCTCTCAGAGCCTCTCAAGACATTCTTGGCCTCATGCAGCAGTCATCGTACAAGTATGAGGGGTTTCAGCTGTGGCTTAGCTTTTTTGAGATATACGGTGGTAAACTTTATGACCTTCTGAACGAAAGGAGGTGCGTATTGAACATCCCGGTCCATTCATCCTATCTCAGGGTAGCTTTATAAGAAAAATCGTCGGTTGAACCGAACGAGCCCGTCATAGGTCACCGTTGAGGACTCCGATCTCAGTAGCCTAGAAGTTTAGGCTAATTTAGTGAATCTGAGCCAAGCGAAGACTTTCACCCCCTCGACGTACTCTTGAGGTGTAAGTGTTGGAGGATGAGGAGACCAGGTCTGCGTAGTTTGCTCAGAGATCACTCTCTCTGGTGAGAGTATTATACTCAAGGATCGTCATACCAGTCGTAGCTGGTCCACTGTTTGGTATCATTACTTGAGGGGAAAAGAGAGTGAAAAGGTCTACTTCCAGTGCATCTTACTACTGGCTATGTCCGTGGACATGTATTCTGGTCTTTGATGTATCCTAAAATAGGAATAGTGCCTTTAAATTTCAGACACCGTTTATTTGGTTCAAGGTTGCTGAACGTGGGTTTCTTTTGATCCTCATTTATATCTTCCTATGTCGATGTTGCAGGAAGCTTTGTATGAGAGAAGATGGTCGACAACAAGTATGCATTGTCGGTCTCAAAGAATACCGCGTATCAGATGTACAACTCGTGAAAGAGTACATAGATAAGGGGAATGCTTCAAGGAGCACTGGTTCAACTGGAGCAAACGAAGAGTCATCACGTTCCCATGCCATACTTCAACTAGTTATTAAAAAAAGTCCAGATGGTAGTGACGCTAAAGCAGCGGCTCGTCCACAGGGAAAGCTTTCATTTATTGATTTAGCCGGAAGTGAACGTGGAGCAGACACAACTGATAATGATCGCCAAACGAGGTACTTTATACACGGCTTCTACGATATCTGTCCTGGTGCATTGTAGGTCATTGAAGTCTTGATAAGGGCTTTAATGCACGGTATTAGGGAGGTTGAGAAACAGGCTTCTGAAATTTTCAGTGAATAACGTTTTGCTTACTGGGGGCAACAGGATGGAAGGAGCTGAGATTAACAAGAGTTTGCTAGCTTTGAAGGAGTGCATCAGAGCCCTCGACAACGATCAGGGCCACATACCCTTCCGAGGAAGTAAGCTTACCGAGGTGCTTCGAGATTCCTTTGTTGGAGACTCAAGGACCGTCATGATTTCGTGTATTTCTCCAAATGCCGGCTCCTGCGAACATACCCTGAATACCCTCAGATACGCTGACAGGTATGACATGCTGGCAGCTAAGTTTTACGTTGTACCTGCCACGTTCTTAGCAAGAAAATATTGGGTTGTGATATGACCTACAGCCCTGGTTAGTGGTGAAAACGCCTATTTCCTCCTTTCATGGGTTAGGAGGTCAAATGAGCCAGTCTTGAGACTTGCAGCAGGAGATCGTAACTTGATTTCCGTTTACGCAGAGTCAAGGGACTTTCTAAAAGCGGGAGTTCCAAAAGGGAGACAACGACGGTTACAGCTCCCACAGCTCAGAGGGAGACTAATAACTCTCCACCTCCAGCTCCAACTGTACAACCACCTCCTCAGCAGGTGCAGGAATTTCAGCAGGAAAGCAGAGGGTCAGAAAGGTTCATGTGGCAGAACCAGATGGCAGAACGTGAAGGTCTTTCTGTGGGAGAGTATACTTATTCTGGTAGAGAAGAGAGCAGAATGAACTCAAGCTTTTCAGGAAGAGAGGAGAGGGGTATGAACTCAAACTTTCAAGGGAGAGAAGATAGAGGAATGAACTCTGGTTTCTCCGGCAGAGAGGAGAGTAGATTGCCCTCAGGCTTTCAAGGAAGAGAGGAGAACAGAATGCCATCTAATTTCCAGGGACGGGAGGAAAACAGGATTCCATCCTTCCAAGGAAGAGAAGAGAGCAGGAATACCTCGTTTCAGGGAAGAGAGGAGAACCGGATCCCCTCGTATCAAGGACGAGAGGAAAACAGGATTCCCACTTTCCAAGGAAGAGATCAAGACAGCAGAATGAATTCGGGTTTTCAAGGAAGAGAGCAAGATAGCAGAATGACCTCAGGTTTCCAAGGGAGAGAACAGGAGGGCAGAATGAACTCCAACTTTCAAGGGCGAGAGCAGGAAAACAGAATGAACTCTAGCTTCCAAGGGCGAGAGCAGGAGAGCCGAATGTCCTCCGGATTTCAAGGCCGAGAGCAGGAGAGCAGAATGACCTCTGGCTACCAAGGACGAGACCAAGAAAGTAGAATGAACTCCGGATTTCCTAGTCGGGAACAGGAGGGCAGAATGAACTCTGGTTTTCCTGGAAGAGAGCAGGAGAGCAGAATAACTTCTGGGTTCTCCGGAAGAGATGAGAGCAGAATGACCTCCGTGGCTAGTGAGAAGGATAGAATGAACTTCAGAGACAATATGGACAGTGGAATCGGAAATCTGCGGGACATGTCAGCACCTGGGGGTAATGATAGTCTAGAGCAAGAAAGACATCAGCTCGTCTTACCTTCACGAAGGAAGGGTACCAGGGAAGATAAATCTGACAGAAATAGCGTTCAAGTTAAAGAAGAACTTTCAAGAGCCGATTCCATGAATGGATACCAGAGGAGAAGTAACCCGAAGGATGAACTCAGCATGAATGCTTCACAGTACGCGATGAAAGAAACGGACAGTGAACTGGAGTCTATCCAAACAGGTTATGATGGGCATATCAATGCGATACTCGAGGTTTGTGTTATTACATGAACATACGATTTTGCGACATACTATTACCTGATTCGAGATGTCTTGTGCATCTTGATTGTTTGAGAGTGGAGCGTATTTTCATATTTTGTCTTTTGATTTTAGATCTCATTCTTGGTCTTTCTTGAGTGTCCAGGAAGAGGAGGAAGTCATATCTGCACATCGAAAGGAAGTGGAGGACACTATGGAAATCGTGCGCGAGGTACAGTGAAGCTTAGCACCGATTCGAAGTTGCTGTTCCTTAGATATGATGTTTTTCTCCCCAACTAATTTTGCTTGTTTGTTCAATCTTCGGCCTCACCTTTCTTAGATAGCAAAGATGGAAATGGGCTGGACAAAATTTCGAGGACGAAATTACGAAGTGATTGTCCATAAGCAAGAACTGCTGACCCTTCTTCAAAGATTTCTAAGAAGAGTCAACAGTTACTTTTGATTTCGAATGGATTGTCCATATCCTTGGGGTCGTGATCCGTCTCTTCTGCCAACGACATCGCATGGAATCTTTTACCCGTTCTGAGAAGATAAAAGCAAAATATGTGGGGAGGTAGGCTTATAGAGCAAAGAGTATTTGCTCTAAAAAAAGGAAGGCTCATGTATGTATCTTCGTCTCGTGCAGGAAATGAAACTTCTTGCAGAAGTCGATCGCCCTGGCAGCCGAATAGACCGCTACGTGTCTCAACTGAATTATGTACTTTCTCGGAAAGCGGCAGGAATTGTTAATCTCCAGGCTCGACTCACGAGGTTTCAACGTCACTTAAAGGAACAGGAGATCCTGAGTCGTACAACTGGTCTTCGACAACCATGATGAGATCCAGTTCACCTTGAGATTGCTACAGATTTGTTTTGAACCATTAGGATTATTCTCATTTATCGAATAAGAAGCTCGATTACCAGGAGGATGAGTTGGTTCATCAAGATTAGCCTGTCAACTGATTAGGGAGTCGAGCATATTCTTGGAAGATATCAAACATGTGAAAATCAAGTCTCTTTCAGTGATGAAGCCTTGATGGGGATTTGGTTGGTGAAGTTTGGGTAGAATCCCATTTGATTGCAGAGGGCACTTATTTCTGTCAGGGTTGTGCCTGAAGATAGCGGCGCATTTGTGCCAGAAGTGTTCACAGCCCGGAATGGGTGTTTGGTATGCCTTCCTGACGCTATTCAATCCTCCCGTGGATTGCTAGCATACTGCCTCGAATAGGAATTGACGTCTATTGGGTAGTTTTGCCTCAGACTTTAACTTCAGTTATTTGAAATAGCTTGTCTGAGAGGGGAAATGTTCATACACTCAGCTTGTATTATTATTGTACAACCGTTTGCAGATTCTTGGTCTCACGAAGCTCCATCTTTCCTCTGCTAAGATGGCACCAAGGTCTTTTTTACCCACGCAAAATATGTGTTTGTGAGCAAACGAGAGCAAGTGATGCCTTCAGCTTGTACGTAGCAATGCAAACACTCTTGTTACCAAATTTTGTTTTGCAGTAATCTTCATTACGTCAAATGTCAGTGGGAGTACACCCATATCCAAGCGGTGGATGCAGCCTTTTTTATTTTCTTAATTGAAGCGATTGACTTCTGTGATGTGGCACTGCGATTCAGTGAGTAGGGACGTGGTGAGTTGAAAATCATTGACTTCAATTTTCGGACCTTAAATGAGAAAACTCAGAGACTTCTTTTGTATATTCTTTTATTATTTATTATATAGTGGTATTGCCAGAACAGGGAATGACTTCAGGCCCAGAGGCCTTTTTACCTTCCAATTTCCTGAGTTTTTGAAAGATGTAATCCTTTAACTGCTATGAGATAGTTTTCATACATAATGAATATCACGCTGGGAAGCATATGTTGATTGGATGCGCAGCAACTTGCACAGTAGAGAAGTGAAGTATCATGTGGTCTTTTAGTAGGTTACGTCGTTCGTTACTTCTTAGGCAAAGGAAAGTAAGTCCTCTATGCATCGCTACGCATAGTCACATCCTCTCGTGATAGACGGAGAGCCGTAGCAAATTTTATGAAGAACGTGCTGAGTACAGCTGTTAGTTTGCAAGACCTGTGCTTGACACAGGAATATTGTGGTACAGCATCCTGAGCAGGCCAAACTGTCCGGGCAAGGGTCTGAGGTACTGTAAGAAATAAGAGATGAGAGCAAGTCTTGGATGCCAGTAGTGCTGCTCTGTATCGCCCGTGAGGATGTGTCCACTACCCTCGATCAATTCACTCCGCAGTATGATCAAGCTTTTTTCAATCCATGATTTTTTTGATTAAGAGTCATGCCTAAATGGCTTCTTATCTGAGACACATGATCTGTTCTGCAACCAGTGAAGAAAGGACGGACTTGCCTACCAACAACTATACTGTTCCAATGTCTGCATGCTTATGTGTTAGAGAAAAAATAATTATTATGTAACTATCGTCTGCATACGACGATGTTTACTTGCTTTGCGTAGTGTCTTAAAAAATAGGCCCTAAGTTTACACTTCGTGGGAGAGTAACACTCTGATAAAGTTACGTGGTTTCGTAAATATGTTTAGGCATTCTGGATAAGTGCAGATGCAAGTGAATCCTAGGAGGGACGTTTTGATTTCACCAGTCTTTTAAGAGGAAGTTACCATTGAACTATTTTTTATCGTGATCTAGTTGGTAAAAGGTAGTTTTCAACCAACTATCCTTCGACATCAGAATCTAAAACGTTCTACAGAAGGCTCACTTCCCGTATTTGTTTACAGCTTAGGCGTTAAATGATTGAAAGCTTTGTATCGTGTGAAAATATTTGAACTCTTAAACTGACTACGACAATCAGACCTTTTGCTTCTCTTTGTGGGAGGCCACGCAGATAGAAATACATCTAGACTGTTTCGGAGGAAAAGAATACGTGCTCTTATTCAGACTTGTGTTGGTGGAAAATCAATAAATTCATTCCCATACATATTTCTCTACTGTATACAGTCGAAAATTAAACTCGACATGTAAACGAGGTTGAAACGTTCGTTTCAACCTCGTTTACATGTCGATTTAAAATAAATAAATGGGGATTCTCTTGTTATCATTGACCTACTTAAGGTTAAGAGTTATGCTTACTCATAGATACTACATACGCAGGAATGTACAATTTCAACATTCGGCATGTCTTTTGTGATTAAGCGTGAGAATATTGATTAAATTTTGTGCCATCATGACATGAGTATCCTCAGTTGCTAAAAGTCCGAATTTTTAGTCCATTTCAATTTTCTTCAGATGATTCAACCTGATTCCGTGAATAGGTTGTGGTTCACAACATGTAGTTTGTGGTTGGAGCACTTTTTCTAAAGACCAAAGCTTTATAAAATACTTCTATCATTAACTTTGTTCATCTGTTCTCATTCTTATACATTTGAAACTGATTTGATTGTGTAAAGTAATGTTTTCTAGCGACAGGATCCATACATTTAATCGATATAGCATCGATAGTATTTTCCGTGCGGCTTCATGCATCCAAAAGTATATCTTGTGTCTAGTCCCTACTAGATAAATTTGTAGGTTGATTAAAGACCACTATTAGTTGATATACAATTAGTTCAATTAAAAAAATTTAGCTGATGGATAGCGAGAAATTTTATTCTTTCCATACGATAAAATAACAGCACCTGACACACATGGCATCATTTTCTATGTCCGATCGTCGTACCCTGAAACTTACATGATGACTGCTGCAAGCACAAACTTGTGTCGGGTGCGTAAATGCACCAAGAGCTCCAAACTCATGAACAGCTCTCTGCTACATTCTATTTTTATATGGCAGTTACGGCGTCGCGCCTGGGGCTTTCAAATTCCATCTTCCAATCGAGGTCATTGTTTGTACTGTTACTTCAGCCATCGATCCGGTTCATGATTCAATGACCTTCGACAGTCTCCTGATGATAGTGCATGCCTGTCCACCTCTTTCCAGCCAAAGGTTAGCCTTCGCGAGCGTCAACAGGAGAATTACAAATTGATTCAGCGATGCACCGAATCCTTCAAATAAACCCTTATCTATCACGACCTCAGACGTCCATGCAAGGAAGAGGGACAGAGGGAAGGAGAGTGGACGAGAAATACCTTACGAGTTATAGAATTCGCTCGAGTGTATCCTACGGCACGGTTTAGAGCGGGGTCAATAGTCGGCAAAACTTAGGAGAGCAGTTCCTCTTCTGCCGACAGGACCGACAATGCTTGAGGCGAATCCATTCTTGGCGATCGAGAGTGGCGCATTCGTGAGAATCTGTGCTCTTCACATTTTCTCAACTCCAACCAGGCGATCAGAGTATATATAAATATAAAGAGCGCAATGATCACAACCGACCTCTTCTTGTCGGCTGATGAATATTCAAAAATGCTTCGCAGTAACCTGTAATGTAGTACTTCAGGAACAGAAGCAACAGGCTGGGTATGTCTGTCTCCACGACTCTATCTAGCGTACTATCAAGTGGCAAAAGACTAATCGTCTGCGGACGATGCAGATTGTTGTTTTTGACTTTTGAGTTTTTCAACCTGGCGCTTCAGATATGCCTGCCGCAGAGCCTCTCGTTTCTTTTGGGATTGCAATAACCTCTGCTGCTTCAGAGTAGAAGTTTTTTCCCTTGCATCCTTCGTCTCTTCGTTCACTTCCCTGTAACACATGAACGCAGAGGACAGACGACATAAGTTGTTTAGAATCGGGCAACAGACAGGCACGAATCTTTTCGTTCTGAACGATGATACCCGTGCACGACATGACCTCCTGCGACAAGGCGCTTGCTAGTCGAGGAAAACCTAACCTGATGATTTGCTTGTGTTCTTGAGTAAGTCCGGAAGCACCATCGCGGATCCAGCCACCTTGGGAACGCGTGTGCACTGATCCCAAGTCCGAAGAATCGTTAATTTTTCCGTGTAGATCCCTGGAACCATCCTCCTCCTCCATTTCTAACCGCTCGTCTTCTAGAAGTCCTTTCCTGAAGAAATCCACGTTGTACATTTCGGCTTCCTCTTCGTTCAATTCGCCCCTCGAAAGTTTCTCATAAAGTTCAGCTTTCTTCTCCAGAGCAGCGTAGACGTCCTTCCCATCTTCCACTGCCTTCAAGTGGAGCGCGTCCCTGCAAGGGGAAGAGGCATAAGCTCAATTCTAGCAATTTCTTAAATCCATTGGAGAGCTCAGCCTCCAACTCAGAGTGCCTGAACAGAGGCAAAGCCAAACATGACAGTTAGCATCACTCCACCATTTTCCACATCGGCCATTCTATGGACTGAACGCATGCGAATTCTCGTGGTTATGTCGTGGAGAATCCGAGTGAGGAATCCCGCGCCTGGAACTACTGCGGGTACTGCAACTTCCGAAAGGAGACAGTCAAATTTGTGGATTGCATGTGAAATGGGCGTGCTTATAGAGCCCTTAAAAGAACGTGCGGTGGACCGACAATTCTTTCGCGCTGAAACCTCAAGCACGAGCACACAGACAGCATTCGAGGGAGGGAAGCTCACTTGGCAGCCCTTTCGTCAACTCCGGCATTCTTCTTCTCGGGGACCCCAATCTTCTTCCTTGATCTCACGACTTCGACGTCCCCTTCTTTGGCTTTCTTCACGTCCTCCTGGGTCTTATAGAGCTCGGCCCTCAGTTCCACGATCGAGGACGCGCCGACTCCAGCTATGGCCCGTTGCTTCTTGGGCATGACCGACGACTCCGTGAGCCAGCCCAGCGACTCCACCTTCCGCCTCTCCTTGCCTCCCATCTTCGACGAGCCCTTCGCTCCTTGTTCTTCCCGCCCGCTTCCTCCGTCCATCATCTCTTCTCCTACCGCGCTTGGCAACTCACAATTCAACACCCAATCGGCCTCGAGTGCCTTCTTCTCGAGCTTCTGCTTCTGCTTCTGCTTCTATGCCTGCCAATACCACTACCTCCACCACTGCTAACAAACGGATCGGCACGGAGCCGGAGCACCACCCATCGACCCATTCGCAGGTCACAATTAGCTCGAGCCCCTGTCACAGCTCCTACTCACTCGGAAATCGAAGCCCTAATTCGAATTCCGCCTCGTTCGATCTGTCGCTCTCATGCCTTTCATTCGTTCGGAGGGGACAGAAAAATTCGCACTCGCACGGTTCGCCAGTCATCGCAGAGCGACACAGGCGGCTCCAGGTTCTTGAGGCATACAGCCGATTGCCATGTTCGAAATGCACTCGGTGAGGTCCGATGCGCGTGACGCCATCGCCGAAAGCTCCTGCCGCAGAAATCGAGACCTCGGCCTCGGTCAACGAGAATGCCAACCCCAAGCTCCCGCCCGCCTCCAAGAGCGTCTGACCCGATTCGAAACCCGACGGCAGTCCGCGGCCTCGACAACGGCCTCCTCTCGTTCAGTTCGAACTCGTGCTTGTCGTCGCCCGTTGAGAGCCGCGCACAATCGCCCGACTGGAGTTCCGTCACTCGACTCCTTTAGAGAGTGCCGTCGGTTCGGTGGCCGACAGTTGAGTTCTAGTGCACGAGTGGGGAGCAAGATGAGATTATGGTGAAGACGGCGTCCTTGTGTTTCGATCTTTTCTCCTGAATTCCTTCGGAAATGATTCACAATTGACTGCTCAAGGCTCAGTTTGTTAAGTCTAAGTGCACGAGTGGGGAGTGTGATGGTTTCATTGTGAAGACGGCGTCGTTGGGTGTCAAATTTTTCATCGTGTATGAATTTTTTTTATCCGAATCCCTTCGGAAATGATTCACAAATGATTGCTCAAGGCTCAGGTGAGTTTAAGTTTAGGTGCATGAGTGGGAGGTTTGATAGGTTCATATTGAAGAGTCGTTGACTGTCAAGTTTTTTCCTGGATACCCTCGGAAATGATTCACAATTGATCGGCAACACCCCGTGGGAGTTGAAAACTTCATGGATCCTCTTCACAGCTGCCGGCCAGCGCTTTGTATCCTTTGCAAGAATGTATCCTCGTTATTGAGGTGGAGCATGTACGTTACAGAAACTGCTGGTGGCCGATTCTAATCCACCAGGAAAAAAATTCTCTGCGCTAAATCTCGAAGCTTCCGGAATGGCGAGAGAGAGAGAGGGAGTGCTACTGCTTCTATTTCTACTACGTGCATTACAAAACTACATTCGTCTAATCGGATGTACTACTTTTTCGATTTGGAGGGCTTTGACGGCTTGGCCTTGCTGGTGCCATTACTAGTCTTCATCTTCCGCCGGGGTTTCTTGCTGGATCTGTCACCCGGCCCTTGCGATCGTTGAGGTCCTCGTTTTTTCTTGATGGTCGAAGGAGGTGCTCGAGGACCTTCAGCGGCATCGTCGGAATCGTCCTCGGAGGCGTACACATCGTCGTCCGCTTCTTCGTCGTCGGAGGACATCAGGAGGTCCTCCACGATGTCACCATCGTCCTCGTCCGAGTCGTCGGGGTTGGACTCGCGCCTCGCCGTGGACTGCTTGGCCGATGCTCTTTCCTGCTCGACCTCCCTGCACAACGAGAAGCAAAGCAACGTGTCAGCTGGGCGGAACCGATCGACCGAACGCTCGTGGCGCCTCTTACTCTCTGGATCATCGCTCGAAGTTCTGGTGCTGTCCACAAAGCGAACTCCCGTTCCTCAGAGTTGCGGGTGCCACTTAAAAATCAACACAACCTTCTCTATCAAGCCCCGGTGGGTTTGGTGTCGAAATGAGCCTGGTGTGTTGGCAAGCGCAAGCGCAAGCAAGAAAGATCGGAACAAGGTGGGTTCTTACTCCTTCGACTTCTTTTGTGGAAGCCAGTCTTTGCTGAAGACCTTCGAAGCCTTCTCCTCGTCATCTTCTTCGCTGCCATTTCCTTCACCGTCACCGCCTTCGTCGTCCTCATCCTCGTCTTCGTCATCATCACCATCGGAGTCATCTCGGGAATTCTTGCGTGATTTCTTTGTACCGCCAATGTCGCCGACGATCTCACTGCACAGCAGCACAGGCAAGGTGGACAAGGTTTACTACAACTTCGCCCTTTATTCTTATCAGATCTTCGAGTTTCCTACAATGTGTCCACGGCGAAGCAGGATAGGAAAGACGGTCTAAAGTGGCAAAGCGTTGAGGGCCAAACATCTGTGTGAGAACTGAAGTACAGGCCTGACCAGAAACAAGAGACAGTTCGAGTTGCTAAGAGAATCAGAGCCAGATTGGTAAATGTTTCCAGCATCTACTGCTCACTACTGCCGTTGGCACCAGACCTGGTTTTGTGAAGGTAGCTGCTGCGTTGTTGTGCACGCTGTCGAAGAGTGACCAAGTATTTCGACAACGGACTGGCTCCCGCCTCCTTCTCAGCCTGCAACCAGAAATCAAAATGTGACGACCAGGAATCTGTGCTCTCGACCCCTCTTATTTAAGTGCCCACCCAGGTACGCAAAAAGGAACAAACCTGGAGAAAGGATTGTACAGATGAGCTGTCCTTGGGAGAAAATGTCACCGCATCTCTTTTCTTGCCGACAAACACCACATTGCGCTCTACCTGCACCATCGAGAGCAACATAAGGAAAGCAGCCGCTGACTGTCATCGCACGCAAAATAGGCGTCGACCTCGCGTGGCCGCTTGGTCGTGGTGTCAGTGACCGCTCACATGTCTAGAAGCAAATGCACGCCATTTGTGAGAGGTCGGTCGAACTGAATGCATTTCTGTCCTGTGCAAGTGAGAGAATCGGACCTGCTCCACAAGTTGCTTGACTTGTCGACGGAACCTGTCGACCGTAGTTTTCTTTTGAAAGTGACGCAGCTGAATGAGAGGAACAACACTCAACTCGGGGAATGCAACGGCATAGCTCCATTGAGCCAGGTGCTCACCAAGCTGTTCTACGACGGTCGAGACGCACTCGTCCTGGAAGGCTCGAGTTTTGACGTCTGTTTTGGCAACCTGTCAGAAAGTGACAATGCAGAATATCGACAACATTCAGTACACAGCCTGCCTCTGCTCGGTCACAGGTTATTCCAACGGACTACACCAGGATGACGAAAGATTCGAACCTTTAAAATGCTGTTGAAATCGACGGATTTTCCTGCACCAGCCGAGGGCGACATGTGGAGCTCTTTGAACTGCAGCATGTCGAGGAGTAACGCTGCCACGGGAGTAAAAGCACCGGTGGCACCTGCGAGCTGATTCAACATCTTCACACACTGCAACCGGAGAGGAAAATATCGAGCGGTGGGGACGAGCCGAGCCACTCCCCCGATGATTTGCGCCAAGGGGTAAACAAGCGGTTGCAAGTCCCCTTGGGCGGCGTATGTCGACAGTACCCGGACCCATAGGTGGAGGGTGTTGATGTACTGCCAGTTGTAGACTCTCTTGAAGGCGTCCTGATCACAGAGCGTATAGACTCCACTTCAGCATTGCCGCCGATCCAAAGCCACGGCAGATAATCTCGAATCATAACTCAACTCAGTCGCATTCCACCCGCGAACTTCGTCGTTCATACGAGGGAGTGGCAGGCATTGCGTTGCAAGAGCAGATTGATCATACCTTGGTTTTCACGGTGATTGCATTCCGGAGTATAAAAGCCATTTGCCGTATGAAGACGAAGGCGAGTTGGTATGATGCGCTTGAGTCGATGCCGTAAAGCTCGGTAACGCAGTTCATCCTGAACTGGATTCGGGGAAATGACGTCGGGTTCACGAATTTGGCATTTGCAGCAAACTCCTTATACATGCCTTTCAAACACGCATCCAACATTTCTGAGTCAAGTTTCATCGCCATTTCCCTGACGAAGAACAGGGCTATGACAGGTAGGGCTCCTTCTCCACTCCCCCAGAAGTGCAAAGCTACCTGCAGGAAGAAACAATCAGTCACTGACCGCTCTTTCAAACGAATTTCACGATCGAGTTGAGTAGCTGAATCGAGAAGTAATGCATTCATGGGTGAAGAATCACCCCAAATGTGCAACTCTGCTGCCGTACCTTCAGAAATTTCAACGACAGTCTTGGGAGCGCGACGAGAAATGGAACAGAGACTTTAAGCCTCCGAAGGGTGAAGGAGATCATCTCATTGTCAGTCATCTGATTCAAAATATGAAGAACGTTTCCGAGGTAGGACTTGACCAAGGGCTCGACTTTCTTCCATCGTGGACTCTTCTGGGGATCCTTGGGCATGTTGTCTTGGCTCGTTTTTCCACCCGCTGCGTTGGCCGTCATCATGTGTTTCAGGATCCCATCCATTTCAACTAGGACGAATACCATGATCCGGTTGAAAACGTGACTATTTGCCAGATTGTACTTCGTGTTCAAGTTTTCCTGCTCTTCGCCGTCTCCGTAATGACAAGCTGCACGGAAAGCCTGGAGCAGATTCCGGACTATCCCGTAATTTGTCTTCACTTTCACTGCTGCACACCATTCATCGACGAGGGCCGTCGTCAGGGTCACAGACTGACCATCTCCCTCGTCCTCGCCGGCAGCCGGTCCGTCCGTCTCACCGTCTTCGCCCTCACCCAGGTCCAAATTCTGTTCTTCATCAGATTCCTACAATCGACAGAGACGATTCGCAGAATCATATCTCGCCCGCCGTGATAAAAAATCCAACATCATGGCTTTGAATTTCAGAGTAAAGGTTTGGTCGGAATTTCATCGAACCTCCTCATCATCTTCGAAATCCAGGAGTTCTTTGTCGTGCTCCTTCAAAAATTCGTAAAACTCAGGATCCTGCGAGCCAGTTCAGTGCGCCCAGACGTCAGTGCTTTGACGAGAAAGTTTAGACAGAGTGACTGGCACATTTTCAGCCACATACGAACGACTGCAATCGAGTGGGCGCCAACTCTCGTCGCGGAAAATCTACTGGCGAAGTGATCGCGGCTCTACATGGCGACAATCTGATGTTGGCAGATGACACTGTTGTTCAGGTGCCCGTCAATACAATTAGGCCCACAGAGCAGCATTACCTTTTGTGCCAAGTCGCTCAACTCTGCTTTGTGTTGGGTAACCTCCGAGGAACCTTTCTTGCTCGAATCTCGTCGCTCGGACGCGCTTCCCGCATTCTTCTCGACGACCTCCTCCTTCTGTTCTTCCCCTGATTTGTCAGGTTTAAACGCAGCTTGTTGACGCCGGATTGCCTGTTTCATAGGCTTCAGCTTCTTCCGCTGCTTCAATGCAGCGCCCAAGTGCTTTTGCACATACTTCTTGACGCTCTTTTTCCCCTTCACCATTGTGCCGACCTACGGGACCGCGTACAATGTGAAACTTCGGGACCAGCAATTCGAGAGAATATGATTCGATCCTCAATTCCCTAGACTCCCACGCACTCCAGATCCTCCCGTCGAGCTCAGCAACTTCAACCTGCTGTTTTCCAGACGCTCATCAGCAGAGCATCCACCGCTGCTCCCATAGGCAAACCTACGATCCCGCTCTTTCCTCCGTCAGTGCACGGATCTAAGAGCAAAATCCTTCACAACCAGTCCTCCGCCAAAACCCCGACATACGCACGAGCGAAATCCACGATAACTCTCGAGGGTTTTTCCCTGTCCGCTGTCTGGCTTCACACTCCACAATCTTCAGCTCGGGCTCGGGCTTCGGGTCCAGCTCCGAGGATTACCACGACATCGAGTGACCCTGTGGCATCGAGTTCGCAAAGGACAAGGCTTCCTGGTGCGGACAAACCTGCAGACCGAACGTGGTAAGGCTTTAGGGTTAGGGTTTAAGTAGTGTTCGTAAGAAGTCCAGAGCACTAACTGTCTGACGGTGCATTTGTTCTCCGGTGCAGTCGATGCGCGGACGAGGGGTTTGGTTGGTCTCCCCGTGCAGACGGAGCAGGAGTGAAGAATCGACGTTCGAAGTGTCGAGATGAAGCTCAGCTAAATAGAAGAAGTTTAGGTGCTTGAGCGGGGTGTTCGCGTTGAGGGTCATCGTTTGACAACGAGGAGGGAGCCAAGGCAGTCACGGGACATGGATTCTCGTCCACCACCTCCTCCTCCTCCTCCTTTGGGAACGGCATCGAAGCCGCCGAGCGCCAAGGAGCTGATCGAGTTTTACAAGAAGAAGGGGTTGAATCAGGAAGCGGCCACGGAAAAAGCGATTGAAGATATGCAGAAGGCGCTGACGTATGCCGTGCAGCGGTTCCCGAAGCGGGCCCAGGCGGTGGAGAAGTCGATCGTTTCTGTAAGCAGTGGTATGGATCGTCTCGCCAAACGGATGGATACATTGGAAGCGAAGCTCGACACCAAACCGAGTTTTGTAGGAGTCTTCGCTGCCGGTGCAGCAGCCGGTGCTGCTCTTCAAGCCGTATTCTCGGGGGTTCCGCACTTGATCAGGGCTGTGTCGCAGGTCGGACGGAGTATGCAAGAACCTCCAGCCTCACCGTAGTTTGTCCGAAAGACCCACCGCACGAAACTGTTGTTGTACAGCAGTGGGGCTGGCTTTCCCGCACGAATGTAACGAATTGCCATTAACAAGACGATTTTTCATCTTCCGACCGCTGGAACAGTTTCGCTCTGTGGCTTAAAGATTTGCAACGACGAGGCGAAGGCTTTGGCAGGTCCTCGCATCCGGACCATCGTGCGTGGCTCTCAGGCGCTCTAGAAGGGGGCCGGGAATCTGGAAAAATTTATGAACGTGGGGCAACTGTGGTTAACGAGGAAATTTCAGAGGTTAAACTCCAGCGCGTTATAGCCGGAACTAACTGTCACTCCCGCCGCAGGGAGCAGGAGTGGCAGAGCGCACACGGAGAATTTGGCAAGCCTGCCGTGCCTCGTTGTTCCGAGGAATTGTGCTTGTCACGAGACCTAGATAAATAAGAGTTTCGTCTTAGCATTATGAATCGGAAATTCAGATGAAATTAACATGTTTGACGGAATCAGGCCGAGGCCAAACTACTTGCACACGCGAGCGTTGGCTCATGCATGTTGCCCACTATCAGAAGGGGCTCTGCTGAAGCTTCTTACGTGACCCGTGACCGGCATTCGAGGGCCTGGCGACATTTGAGGCCTCTTGGTTTTCTGACACTTGAAAGCCACATGCCGACAGATCCTCATCATCTCATCAATTGCGGACCGAAACGCTTATAGACTCAACTGTTAGTGTCGCTAAGCTTTCACAGCGAACACGGACCTCGTCACCGCTCACGCAACCGAAATCCACCATTCGTTAGGCGAAATGCCTCTATCCATAACCGAAGTCACTCAGTCCAAGACGAAGAAATGCAGGAGTGCAGGAGTAGCAAATAGATGTGCCTTGCCGCACGAAGGAATTCAAGTTAACACAATGGTTCGTATTTCGCCGGACGTCCCGCCAGAGTTAGGCAGGCAGTCAGCCCTTCCCCACATCATGTAAACCTTCTCAATGAACCAGACCACTCCGTGTTCGAGAAGGGCATCTCTTGAAAAAACTTGGGGAATTCGGATAAGGAGGAGCTTTCATCGGTGCTTTAGGGGGAGTGTCCACTTTGGGGGCCTCGCTTCTCTACATGACTTGCGGATTGCACAGCGAGCGGGCGTGAAGTGAAGATTATCCGATGGGACCCTAAGTTGAAACGAGACATCGACACCAGCCGGAGCCATCACTGGGAGGAACAAACGGGGCTCTCGAGCGAGAGATGTGAGAATCCGAAGGCGGAGCAGAACCGATGAGGTGGTGATACACGGGAGGCTCGGGCGGGGCAACATGTGAAGTGCTCCGGGAGCACGGGCGAATCCCAATGGCTCCTGCAATCCTAGGGCCTCGCATTTTGCCGCCCACTGTCAGGACGAGCAGCAATCCGGGGACGCGATTTGCAAGATTTCCAGCGCGTGGCTCGCAACTCGTCGTGGGGTCGAGGAGGAGAAGCAGAAATGGCGCACGCAGCAGCAGCAGCAGCTCGTCGGGCGCGAGCGGAGCGCGAGAGGAAGAAGGCGCGGGGTCGCGACTGGCCAAGAGGCTGGGGCGGACGATCAGCGAGAGGCAGCTGCTGCGCCCGCGCCAGCGCGTGCTGGTGGCCGTGTCGGGAGGGCAGGACTCGGTGTGCCTGCTGCACCTGATGCTGGAGCTGCGCGACGCGTGGGACTGGAGCGTGGGCGTCGTCAACTGCGACCACCGGTGGTCCGCGCCGTCGCGCCGGGCGTCGGCTCTAGTGGCGCAGCTGGCGCAGAGCCGGGGCCTGGACTACTACCAAGCCGTCGCCACGAGCTCCGTGCTCGGGGAAGGCGCGGCGCGGACTTGGCGGTACGGCGTCTTCCGACGCCTCGCGGCGCGCCATGGCTACGAGGCCATCGTCACGGCGCACACCGCCAGCGACCGCGTCGAGACGCTGCTGTACAATCTATGCCGAGGGACGGGCATTTCCGGCCTCCAGTCGTTGACTTGGAAGCGATGGATCGATCCCGTGCCGTCGCTGTCGCAGCGATCTGCGTTCCGAGCCGAGCAGCTGATCGAGAGCTTCGAAGATCCGCAGGCGCCCGGATCGGCGCAGCCTCTGCTTCAGCCCCAGCCGCTGGCTCTCGTCCGGCCTCTTCTGGATGTCACGAGGTCCGAGCTGCGTGATTTCCATCGGCAGATGAAGATGCCCCTTTGGCCTGATCCCAGCAACCATTTCCTGGACATCGATCGTAACCGGATCCGTCACGAGCTCCTTCCGTATCTGCGCAAGCACTTCAACGGAGGTATCGACAAGTCTTTGGCGAGATGGGCTGAGATTCTGCACGGAGAGCAGCTTTATCTCGACAATTTGTGCCGTAGCATTTTAGGGCAAGCCGAGTCGGAAGTTGACGGCCCGGGACCAGGGCGAAGACTGGACGTGGTGCTTCTCAAATCGCTCCCCATTGCTCTGCAGCGTCGCGTTCTGAAGCAGTTTGCCGATAATTTCACAGGTCATAGTTTGGGGTTCGACGCCGTGGAACGCTTGCGACAGGCGGCTTGCAGTGAGAGCTCCGGCGCTCGGAAGGCCCTGCAACTATCGATCCATGGCGGGTTTATCATGCGATTGCAAAATAACATTTTGACTATCGTCCCACGATAGACAGGCTTTTGCGCCTCGCGATTAAGTGTACAAGTTTTGGTCCACGTTTCCAGCTGTTAGTCGGGGGAAAATTCAGTGTCTGGCTCGTGGAAGCAGGTCACCTTCTTTCACAAGCTTCTCGAGACCTAGCGACGTTGTACGACTCGTGCGTACCCTACGCAATTTGCAGTAACAGATATGAAGTCTACATTGCACATGCTAGCGAATGGAGAAACTCCATAATTGTTGTTATTGTACCGTCCATAGTTTGAAATATTGATGGTTAGCGACTTTGTCATATTGAATGTTTTTGTGCAAATTGTACAAATCGTACTCGCATTATGGTTTTTTCTGTTTAGTAAATTCACTTGCCACTAAATCGAAGGTGAAGTACCAGTATTGTATGAAGTTTATTGATATACAGTCTTCGTTCTTTCTTACTGAGTGCAAATTGGTGCGAGAATTATCGTCATCAATAAACCGGTTAAATGTTGATACATACAGTAGGGTTCAAACATACATTCATGAGATTGATTGAAAAGGTGATTTTGTAAAATTTGTGCACATTGTAAACGAGGCGGTGTTCGAAATGTAACATTGCAAAGCAACACGTCAGCGTCACTATCGATGAAGGAGCAATTTAATCGGTAGAAAATTTTACAGAAGGCCAATGGACCTTTGAGAAGGTGGTCGAAAATGACATGTCACTACACTTCATGTTTCAGTCAGAGCTGTTTCTAGATGTACAAGCCCACCTTTACCATATGGGTTACATAAATTAGAAGGTATATCGAATCATCCGGAGTACTGAACTGTCCTCATCAGAAAACTGGAGATATACGCCGAAGAGTTGTTGTCCTGTCAACCACTCACCAATTCTCCAAAAGAATGTGTACAAATGATGTTTTCTACTCAAACGACTGGTTAAAGCAAATTCCAGGTTGCCTTACGATATAAAGTTGGTCCCCGACACCTGAGAACAGGTCCTGGTTGCGATGCCACGTCCACAGAAGATGCGTGGAATTGATCACCTACCCAAACGATAGCATTTGGAGGTGTTAGAACCAACTACCATCAACTGCCAGTATGAGTTCCCACGAATCACCTTAAGGTCCACAAGCATAGTTTGACACATAGTGGGCAGTCACAGCTGCGATGTACTGTGCCAAAAACTTTCCTTCGGTCGAGTATCTTCACCGCACTTGGAAGAGTGATGCTTCAACTCTCGACTCATATCTACTGCGAGCTCGAAATGGAATACAAAAGAAACTCATCTCGGGGAACAATTTTCCCACTCACTCGTGCAAAGGATATTACCACCACCGACTTGAAGGGGTTAGGGGGCAAGACGTACCTCAATGATGCCGTGGCCAAAACTCGCCTCTCGATAAGCACTCCATTCAGGCTGCGACTGCCAGCAGAACCGACCTGCGGCAGGACCCGAGTCGAAATTGAACCCACAGGTGCCGAAATCATCACCGGTGCTGCTGATGTCGGGACAGAGCCCGGGCTCATCGTCTGCGTGCTTGAGAGCTATTTTCTCGTGGTTTCCACCGTCGCCGATGGTTATGTGTACAGGGCCACAATCGTCCAGAGTGTAGTTGTAGACCCTGTTCATTCTCTCGTAGGCATGGATCTGATTGACAGCACGAAGAGTCCGTGTGTGAGTGGAGCTGAAGCGCTCACATGCAAGCTCTCGGTTAACGATTCGGGGAAGGACATGGACGACATGTAGCGAGGAGAGAGAAGTAACTCACGTGGCCATTCAGCACCAGATCGACCCCGTTCTGATACAGCAAATCCTCCATGGACATCCGCATGCACTCAACCTCCCTGTAATGTGCAGTGTAGCTGTTGTACCATGGTGGGTGCCATGTCGCAATCAGCCACGGCGTAACGCTGCGGTTCACATTCGCCAGGTCTCGCTCGAGCCATGCATACTGCGCGCCTGATTTATGCAATTCGTCAGTCGGACTGAAATCAAGTCACCAATGGATGGACCCAGCATAGTCTTCGGAGAGACTGTATACGCCCGAAAACAATACTTACTGGATTGGCTGTAGTCTGTGTAAGCTCCGAGCATGAGAAAGTGAATGCCGCCAGCGTCAAACGAGTAGTAGAAACTGTTGGGCGATCCGCTTTCCTTGAAAGGTACAGCGAAGCGGGCCTGATACGATGCAAAAGTTCTGTTGTCCATCTGAGGTTCCTTCTCGTGGTTTCCTTCGATCACCATGAAAGGCACTGAGGATGTCAATGGCTCCATGAACCTGAACAAACCCACAAATACCTCTGTAAGTTACGTGAAATTTGCATGTAGCCGGACTGTCACACCTCACAGCCTCGATGGAAATCGTCCACCTCCTAAACACCAGGTCAATGATCTGCAGTTTTAAAATTGGACGATCGGATTCGGAAAGCGGACGTAATGAGGGATTATGAATAAGGAGCTGCTGCAGAACTATATGTATTTTCAAAGCGAGAAAAGTCAGTTGAGTATAAAGAGGAGTGTCCACAATCGAACTCCATTCTTGTATTTCAATCTGATAGTGTGAGTACGAACGACTTTGGTCACCGGACTCAGAACTCACCTGCCCCATAGATCCCATCTCGGCTGATAAGTCTCGTGAATGGGAGTGTCGGGAAACGTCTGACTGTACGAGGAGGATCCCGTGCCGTTCGTGACGTAGAGATCCGCGTAAGTCAAATCTCCGACCATGAGAACGAGGTCCGGTCGGTTCTGGACGAGATGATCGAACGTCGAAGTGGAGTTGTACGTCAAACCGATGTCTCCAATCACCCCAATCCGAGTTGGGAAGCTGGCAGGTCCAGGAGCTGGCATCGTCGTGAAAAAATGCTCATCGCTCATCGACCCCAAATACGGATCCCCAACTCGGTAGAAATACAGAGTGTCCGGTTCCAATCCTGCCAAATCCAACCATCAAACCCTCAAAACTTCCATCCTTCTCACCCATCACTGACACGAGGACACCATCGATGAAAATGCTACTGTCAGCCGTCAGCGCAGTCCCAATGTCGAGGCAAGCACAAGCATCGAGAATTCAGAATGAGGACGACCGGGCGTACCGGTCATGCGGACGTGGTGAATGATGCCGGAGGTGTAGTTGTCGAGGCCCTCGAAAGGGTAGAGCTGGTTGTAGATTTCCGAGGTGCCATTAACGGAGTCCGTGTACCGGTTGGTCCCGGTGCCGTAGACGACGACGCTGGCCACGGAGCTCGGATCCAGAGGTTCCACATTCTGGCCGATTTGCGCTTCACCTGCGCAGAGAAACCCGGTGGGTCGGTAAATCGGGCGGTCAGCTGGTCGGGACGCTGCTTCGGGCGAGAGAATTGAGAGGCTGGCGTCCGGTCACTCACCGGTGACCCACGACACCCACATGGCGTCCGGGGTGGAGAGCGCCAGGAAGATCTGCTCCGGCTCCATGCCGGTCGCCGTTCGAACGACGCGCGGGTTGCTCCCGTTGAGATCTTCGCTCCCCAGCGTCAGCGTGCCGTCGAACGGCACCGTCCTGGGAGCGAACGGCCCCTCGACGGTGGACGGGATATCCGTCTCGGGCCTCGTCTGCTCCAGCCCACCACAACCCGTCAGCAGCATTACCACCACGACCATCGTCTCCCCATTCATGCCCTCAATTCCTCACATTCACGGCTCAACGCGAGGCTGCAATCCTCGCAGTGACAGTGAACGACAGTTCCGTCCGGAAAAATAAATCCATGTGGAAACATTTTCCCCGAATTTGCGAGATTCGGATTCCAAATGGTGCTACCTCTCCTTCTGTCAGCTCCCCTGTCTCTCGATTCATGCCCTCGAGATGGAATCCTCGCAGGGAGGCATCTGAGGGGAACCCGAAATGGCAGTTCCGTCGGGAGACTGAATGCATGTGAATGTGACAACATTTGGGATTGGACAGAAGCGGTGGGATGGAATATGCGAATGGTGCAGGGGGATATTCTGATACAGCTCGTGTGTGGGGGAGAGGGGAGAGGGGAGAGGGGAGAGCAAGAGTACCTGGACGAGGTCGGCGGGCCCAGCGTCGGCCGTCGAGAAGAAATGCCGGTGCACGGCGCAACTCAGCAGCATGAGCACGAGCAGAAGCGCCGCCAAGTTCACATGGTGGCCACGCGGTTTCGCGCTCGCGCGGGCGCCCCCGCTCGCGTCCTCCAACATGCGGTACTCGCTCGCCATCACGACCATCGTCTCTCACACTCGTCTGCCACAGAGTTTCCGCTTGTCTCTCACACTCCTTCCGTGGCTCGTGCACATGAGATTCGAGTGATGGCGGATTGCGCTCCTTCTTCACTCGCTGCAGCAGCAGCTACCGAAGAGGTGCGACAACACTCCGAAGCGCACCATCCACCACATCACGACCACCGACCGCGTCTGCCTGCCTGCATCGGGCCCTGCCTGCGCTTCGCTTCGCGGCCAAATGCAATTCATCCACTACGGGCGGACCGTATGCATGCCTCCTGCAGCCAGGCGCGCTATTGAAGAGCAATTCGAGGCGGCGCGAGCACCGACTCCTTGCATTGAACCGAACGAGGAGAAGAGAACAGCAAAGGACCCAAAATTAACTCCCTCGCTCGCTCGCTCGTTCGACGACAAACGCCTGAGCGAATGATCGTTCGTTTCGAGTGTCCTGGTTGCGCCAACGCCAACGCTTCTCTCGGTGGACCGAAGAGAGGCGAAGAGAGGCGAAGAGCAAGCCCGTCGATTCTCTCTCTCGAAGCTCGAGCTCGCTGCTGAGCTCGAAGCTCGAGGGGGATGATGCTGTCCGTCCCAACTAACCAACTGTATGGGAGAATATGCCCGGATCCCGCCTCCCGTTGTGCGCATATCCTGGGGACCGGTGGGAGCGCCACGCGGCCGCACGTCAGCGTCCGAGTCACGCACCCGGGCAGCGGCCAGCGGGGCATCTGCGGAACGAGCACGTCAGTATCTGGATCCGATGCCGCTATTTGGGGATTCGAAGAGCGGGAGTAGGTGCGCGCTCCGTCAAACGTCACCGAGCGTCCGCGACAGCAGCCGCCCCTGCCGGAATGACACGCGCGCACACCGATGACGCCCTGCCGGATTCTGGGTCGCCGCAAATGCGTCCCGGTTGAGCTGCTCGTTCTCGATGTCGTGAGGTCCGGACCTCGAGGTTTGGAGTTGGATCGAGGGATTTGCCGATCTTGCGAGGCGCGTATCGACTCTCGAATTTGATTGTGGCCACCGATAGCGAAGAGGCGGCGGTGAAGATGAAGGTGCTCGTGGCCGTGAAGAGAGTGATTGATTATGCCGTGAAGATCCGGGTGAAAGCTGATAAGGTATGGCTTTGCAAGGCGATGAGAGTTGACAATTTGACGGAGCGAGATTTCGGATGAGAATTTTCCAGTGAATTTGTAGGTGTGGCAGTCTGTGAGGCAGGCTGAAATTGCGTGGTTTTCGATCAGTGAGGGCTTCTGTATGCCGGGTTTCTAACTAGCCTAGCGTTCTCGTGTTTTAGACGGGGGTGGAGATGAATAATGTTAAAATGTCGATGAACCCGTTCTGCGAAATTGCTCTGGAAGAAGCTTTGCGGTTCAGGGAAGCTGGAAAGGCATCGGAGGTGGTGGTTGTGAGCATGGGGGGTCCCCAGTGTGTTGAGACCTTGCGAACTGGTCTTGCCATGGGCGCTGATCGTGCCATTCACGTTAGCACGGAGATCCCTCTGTATCCTTTAGCAGTTGCGAAACTGCTCCGAGCTGTTGCAGCGAACGAGCAGCCTCAGATTCTTCTTCTTGGAAAGCAGGTGAGAATATCAGCTCTATGTTTTCTATGTTTTCTGCACCTATATCATGTTACTCCATCTGAGGTCTGAAGAATTCTTGAAAGGCTTTCGAGGAGACGGTGGTTGCAGAGAAGCCCTGCAGTTTACATGTCACTCATAGTCTGAATTTTCTAAACAAAGCTCATGACTTGTTTACAAATCGCAATACCCGAAGTCCTCAAGTCGCCTATCACAAGTCTAGATTACATTTGCTTCTGAGTGGAGTCACATTTTTTTTGAGTTGATTACAACTGGAAGTCGAGTTCTCACTTTCCAAGGATACATTGCATAACTAATGCAATGTTTAATTACATAGTTTTTCATTGACCTTTACACGTACAGTGCTGTGGCTGCATTTGGAACTCAACTCTATTTCTTCTACTAGGTTACGTCCACAAGACATGGTATTTTTGAGCAGGAAGTCACATTGAGTATTATACTTAGTTTCAATTCTAAGCACTTGCTTGCTAGGTACTTACTCCGTTCGTTCAAAAGCTCAACAATTTTGGAATCTTTCTCGCTGGTCCTACATACTTCGTCAGCCTGTCAAATCATCACATTGGATTTCCCTCCCTTTCAATGCTGTCTGACTTTTACTGGGTAACAGCTAATCTTATCCAGACTCATAGCATCTGATCTGGTGTATATTATCCATTGATCAAGTTTTCTGCTCGTGGCAAGTGTAGTGAAGTACATATCTGATAGGGAGTAAGTGATTCAAGCAGAAGTGCAAGTGGGTGTAGACCATTATTTCTGTCTGGCGGAGTTTTGGAGCTTGATGAAGAGACAGATTTGTAGGAGAAATTTTTGGAATTCTTATCAAGGTCCTCTAAAGAAATGCCTGACATTCTTGGAGGCAATGAAGATCTTGGTTGTTGTCTGCACAGGTCGGATCTTTGATCTTTTCACTTCTTTTGCGACACTGTACTGTCAAATTGGGTTGTTGGATGAACATAAATTCGTCAAGCAGCCTGTAGATTAGGAATATTTCTTCAAAGATTCTTTTTTCAAGGTTGTCAGGGCTTTTGATTTTAGTGCGGCAGCACGCCTATCAACAACGTCCGTTGTACGCCATGATCCTGAGAGCTTTACTTCTTTCTCGGTTTCAGATTTAGACGTATGTATTCATGTTAATGGGGTCTACTGGACATGGTTAAATTCTTCAGGCTATCGATGATGATGCAAATCAAACTGGACAAATGGTGGCCGGATTACTCAAGTGGCCGCAAGCAACGTTTGCGTCAAAGGTCCAGCCTTGTTCCCTAGAGTTCTTTCACAAATTGATCTTATGCTGAGAAGATCATGACGTGATTTTGTGCATATCAGCCCCCTTACCATAACCTGCTTGTTCACTTTTGTTTACTCCTTTGACAACTTCTCAATTACGTACTTCCGAAAGCGTAGTTTAAGCTGGGAGGCAGACTTGCATCATGTTTTGTTTATCTCATTCGTTTATATTAAAGAATGCTGGTCTTTCACCTGGTCTTCATCACCTTGACTTGACAATACGTGCATGCAGGTATATTTTGGCGACAAAAATGATGTCACTGTCGAGAGGGAGGTCGATGGAGGTCTCGAGACTCTGAGATTGCAGCTTCCGGCAGTTATAACGTTAGTTCCCTCCTTCATTCTTAGAATGCGATGGGTAGATCAGAGAAGTTGTCTGTTCAAGAATATACGATACTTAGTGCTTTGGATTTGTGGCCCTTGTGCAGAACTGATCTTCGCCTCAACGAGCCTCGATATGCCACGTTACCCAACATTATGAAGGCGAAGAAAAAAACCATCAGTAAGTTGACACCTGAAGAACTTAAGGTTGAGATCAAACCAGATTTCAAGATTCTGGAAGTTGTAGACCCTCCAAAACGGAAAGGCGGAGTGATGGTTGGATCTGTTGATGAGCTCGTCGACAAGCTAAAAAACGAAGCTCATGTAATTTAAGGCCATAGGATCCGGTAATAGTTCCTGCTTTGATGTCATCGATCCACAGGTTTCACCTCACAATTCTTGTGTACTGAGTTTCAGGTGGATTTTTGCATGGGAGGGGATAGATCTCGAAAACTATACCGTGTCAGCCGCTCCTCGTAGTGCAGGCGTCAGTAATGACTGTCTTTACGTGCTAGAAACGGCTCCGTGAGTTCTGTCGCTTTTGTAAATACTAAAGGAGGATACACCATTGCTACTGTACATGTCCCAGTCTCTAATACCAGACCTGTATAATAAATATGTCAGTGTCAGAAGCAAACGTCAAATTGACGTTTTAAACTTGGTAGCAGAAGATGACGATCCTTTTCTTTCTCTTCTCGGATAAGTTGTACCAAGAGTGCACTTACTTTACTGTCTAACACCAACGCCCTGTGTAGTCTTTCGGAACGATGCTCTATACACTACCCCCAAGTCCGTCTTTTGCGTCTTTGGCATCGCCATCAACACTTTGAGGAAGAAGAATTTGAGAATATAGCAGATGTCAGATACAGTACTGTGCAGGATCCGAAGACGCCAAGTTGCTGGAATATTAAACTGTCTTCTGAGCTGAAACCCGGTAGTTACCCGCTCACTAACAGGAGTCAATCGGTTCCACAACATTTAACGGCCGCTGGAGGTTTATGGGGGAATCAGTGCCGGACCAGTGCAGTTTCTCAAGGAAGGAGTAGTAGTATATTAATTTTGAGGATAGCAGTGAGTAGCAATAATTGTGGATTGAAGATATAACTGAAAACGTTTCTAATTAGCAGCGGTGTACATTTTAGCCTTAGTCCACTTACCCTTGAACGAGTCGGAGTTCAAGTGCGCTCACTTCTGTTTCACTGATCAAATTGAAGAATCTCGATGGCGTGTGCCACTCATCGAAAGGCAGTGGATAGTGTGGACAAATTACAGGGAGCGAATTTGAGTATTCCCATCGTAGGGTTCGGTGCACAGAGTCTCCCGAAGAAACCACGTCATGTGCGGATGACACGGAGCTCAGCACGTTTGCGCCACGCCTGGCTGCGTGAATTCTCAACGCAGTACAATGGGCGAGGACGTCCACCATACTGCGTTGATTTCGGAATAATATGAGTTTGGGCCAGTAAGACTCCTTTGAGGCTCATCGGACGGCCTCCGGCTTCCCAGCTGCGGTCCAGCATATACTCTGCACGCGACCACGTCAAACATCTATCTTATGTCACTATGACTACAGTAGTCGACTCTACCAACTCTGTCCAGTTGTCGAGGGCAGGTCTTTAATTGGCCGTTGTCAACTTTAAGAGCTGTGGCGGTTTCCATCTTTGGAGGAGGTGACTCTGATTACACGGCAGGCTAGAACAACCCGACCTTATGACTGTGGGCTGATGGCATACGGAGACCCTTTACGAGACGGTCTCTCCTTCGTCACCTTCGAGCGAAGAGTTCATGTGTAGAGCGCACATCCTCTAGTATTCAATTTTCAACACATGGTCTGTTTTATTGACTGACCCCATTACGTACCCATTCACACTATCCGTGGTATCACCATCGAGCGCACACAAGCGTTCAGTCACTCACGCACAATCTCTCCAGTCGTGCACAGCATTCGATCTATTATCTAGCCCCGTGAAAAGATCTCGCGTTCAGCACATCCGCGAATCCTGTCCGCCAGTAAGTCCGCGGTATCACCGTCAAGCGCACATAACTCACATCCGCGATTCCAAGAAAAACCCATGACAAAATGAAACTACCTTAGTTTTGTTTCGAGTATGTGTCGAGCGTTATCATGCGGCGTTCACATTCAGTATGTTTGACAACGATGAGATTTAACAAAATATCATGTACTGGGGTCAATCCATGACATGTGTATGAGCAACGTTTATTTCCGCAGCATCGGTAAACACATCCCCACCCATCCAAGGGTCACCGTCATCCAAGACGCTCGGTCACTCACGCACAGTTTCCTCAGACCTGTGCAGCATTCGATCGATTATAGAGCCTCGTGGAACGACCTCGTGCTCAGTCACATCCGCAAATCCGAGAAGAATCCATGACAAAATGAAATTACCTTAGTTTTGTTTCGAGCATGCGTTGAGCATTTTCATGGGGCGTTCACATTTAGGATGTTTGACAACGATGAGATTTAACAAAATGTCATGTACTGGGCCCAGTTCATGACATTTGTATGAGCAACCTTTATTTACGTAACATCGGTAATACATCCTCGCTCATCCAAGGGTCACCGTTACCCAAGGGTTTCATCGTCATTTGAAATTTTTCATTTCGCGCAGTTGTTGGATTTATTTCAATCTTGAAACTACAAAGTGATTAATGTTTTATGTGAGTATAAATCAGAGAGACAAATCATAAATATTGTGGGTGTTATATTTATAAACAGTAACCAGAGTTCAATGTATTACATACTTTCACGTAATATTACATGTACTTCAAAGTTCATACTACTTGTTGTATTTCTGTTGAATCAACTATGTAATTCCAAGTTGTATTACATATACTTCTAACTTATACTATGTGTTGTATTATACTTTTAATATACATATACTAGGTTTTAATTTCAAAAACTTTATCAAAAATATTTATAATAAAGAGTTGGCAGCTCATTCAAAACTTTGCGTTTTCACAAGTTGATGGTTCAAAGGTTTCCACGTTTTTTTATGATCTTGTGCGTTTAGAGAGTTTTTTGTTTTTCCAAGATTATTTGACATTGAATGTTGCGGGATTTACTTAGTCGACGAGAATAGATAATAGTAGAATGTGCCCTTTTTCTGCAGACGACGTTCGTTGGAGAGAAAAATGGTCTTAAGTACCAAAAACATTTTTTCAAAGTATTCTCAAGAATTTTTATTGATTACAAAGACTAAGTTGAGATATATTTCAGTTTTTTTTTTCAAGTCTAGATTGTATGTAGATAGAAAATTATTAATGTTGGAAGTTAAAAATGATTTCACGAGTTCCAAAAGTTTGTTTTCGGTAAAATTTGTATAGGAAAAATTTCTTTTTGCGTAGGTGAAGTTCGATTTTGAAATTTTGTATGAATGTTTATTGGAAGATAAACTATATATCAACCAAAATTGCACTCAGAAATCATGTCATGTAAACAATGTAACTTACTAAGAATAAGTTACGTTGTTTTGAAGTTCATGGAATACAAAATCAGGAAAATAAGTCAAAATTTTCAGATTACTTTATTCTTGGTTTTTGTCGCGTAAAGCGTTTTTTATACAATCATTCTTTATTATAAACCTTTCCATCAAAACTTTGGAAAATAGAACGTACTACACGTGTAGTATAACTATAGTACAACATATGGAATAAGTTAAAAGTACATGTAATACAACTTGGAATTACGTAGTACACTCAACTCTAATACAACACGTAGTACGAATTTGATTTACATGTAGTATTATTTGAAAGTACATAATACACTCAAATCTAGTTGTTGTTTACAAACATATCACCCACACTATTTATGATTTTTCTATCTAATTTATATTCACACAAAACACTGATCACATTATTGTCTCAAACCTTAAATAAATCCAGGACAGCACGAAATGCAAAACCCTAAATGACGATGAAATCCTTGTATGACGGTAACACACAAACTGTATACTTATGATGTAGGCCCGGATGGCATACAATTGGATTTGTTGTAGCCAAAAGCTTAATTACTAATACCGTAGTATGTATAGAGAGTTTTGGGACATTGAATTAGTTCACCTTGCCACCAATTGTTTACACACAGTAATTAACATTGTGAAATATTAATTAACATTGTTTTTAAGTTGTAATGATAATTAACATTATTAACATTATTATTGTTATTGTTATTATGTGAATGTTAATTGACATTGTTCAATTACCATTGTGAAAAGCAAAAATGATTATTAACATAATTGTAATAATAATAATTAATAACATTACGTTTTTTAATATAATTTTCAATTTTCAAATCTTATTTCAAACCTTGTGTTAGTAACTTTTTGGTGTATTTTGATTTTTCTTTGAGTTTTGCACTTAATCTAATCTTTTGTTTGTAGAGTTTTACTTCGCAACATCATTACATTCTATCATTTCTAAGAGTGAAATATAGAACATTGAATGTGATTTAATTTTTATCAATTGAATTTATCAATTTTTAAATTTTTTTTATTATTAGTAATGATACCTAATGAGTAGAAAAATATTAGATTTCATATAAAATTCTTGATTGGTTAAATCAAGTTTTTAATATGTAATGAAATATAATGTATCATGTTTAATAATGTATCATTATTTCAAATAAAGAATATATATTCCAAATCTTGATTAAAATCAAAAAAGTGAGTCCAAAATATACAATATAGTGATAGTCAGATAGACAAACACGAGTAAACGTAGACGTGACGTGATTCATCCTTCAAAGAAAGCGTGATTCATACTACCGTTGTGAAAAGCAACAATGATACAATGCAAAAGCCTTGGAGAATATATATATATATATATATATATATCCAACAAAGACGACCAAGCTAGCTATAAAGAATTAGATCCTAAAAATACTCCTTAATCTGAGTTGAACTCAACAAAAAATATATTTTCATGTAATACTTTTGAGAATAATAATAATAGCTATCAAATTTTCTGTTTAGTATTTTATAATAAAAATATACTAGATATAATCATACCTAATATATTGTAAAAAAAATGTATTTCAAATGTTGTAACATATAATATGGAAATTTTATTTAAAATAAATATAATTTATATCTAGTTGTGTATAGATATAAATAAAATAATAGTCAAATTAGATGCAAACTAATTATGTTAAATTAAAAAAATAATTAATATTAAAAAAATTACATCAAATTTTGATGTAATTTTTCCAAATATGATTTTTCTATTTGAATGATTGAATTAGTCTAATTAGATGCAAACTCAATCATGTTGGTTAGTTTATCAAAAAGATTTTCTTGTACATAAAGTCAAATTGAAAAAGTACATAAAGCTACAAGTAAAATAGAGGAATGTTTTATTATTTTATGCATGAATGTAATTTATCATCATTTGGTATTTTCTAAATTCAACTTAATTTTTATCTACAAAGTGAAATATGTGTTATTTTTAAATACTACTTTCAGAAAAACATGATTTACATGATATTGGAAATTCAAACTTCAAAGTATGAATAAGAATTTGTTTGTATGACTCAAATCATATTTTAATAAATTTAATTCAATTTGATTATGACAAATTTGACTAGTCAATATAAACTTTATGATAAGATGACAGATTTTTCCATACAAATTAGTATGTGTTTCAGTGAAAATTTTTGTGAGTATTAGTGGAATGATTTTGCTCACATGAATCATGTAATTCTTGTAATTAAAAATGTATTTTGTGTATAATTGTTTTACGTTCTAAATATTTGATTGTCCAAAAATGTGAATATGTTTACTGACATACTTGTGATTTGAATTTATTTAATTTTACTGTTATGATAATTTTTAGAATATATATAAAGTACAATAATAGATATGTATTACAAATAAATAGTATTTGATTTCAAAAATCATTGATAAAATTGATGAATTCTTGGTTGTATTTATTTTCTTATACAAATTGATCAAAACCTTTAAATATATTTTAAAAATAATTATTAGTAATTATATAAATCGCTTACATGATGATTAACTTATTATAATATAATAATTCAGGAATACCTTATCTAAAATATTAGAAAATCCGTTGTTTAGTTTTTTAACAAGTTAGTTTAAACATTACTATGATTATGCATTACAATGAATAAATAAGTTAAAATAATTTAAAACTACGATATATAATCAGAATATCTAAAAGTATAATGTTTCTAGATTATAATGATGTGACAAATTTTCAAGTGTGACTCAATTGAACATGATTTGACCTAACTTTCTATTTCAATCAGATCGGATTATTTAATTAATACTGATCTCATACATCTCTTCCATTGAAGTATCGAAACTTCTGTTTACTACATTAACTTCAGGAAACAACTCCAAAACAGGTAGAGTAATGTCGGCCAAGAGAACCCACAAGGAAACTCTGAAGGTAATTAGGATATGAGGATTTGAAATTCTGCTCCATTGTTACTACCAGGTATTCGCCCATATTAACTGATATGAAGATTTTTTTATTCTTCATCTTGATGAAATAGTTTTCCTTTTTGTGTAAGTTTTGAACAACGCGGCGAAAACCATGCAATCTAATGAACACATATCGATCAACGTGATGTATTGATCTCAAACGTATACCGCATTGCTCCGTCCATTTCAATGTTATGCTCTTTTGACTACTGTTGTTTCTGTAAATAACCTTCTGTCGACGGGAGGTAATATGTTGCACCGAAGACGATAAAATTATACTTCTAACATTTGGAAGATGTGATCGAGTAGTCTTGACCGAAGGACAAATATCAGTTTGTGTTCTGGTTTGTCCAAAATCTATTTCGTAATGTGAGCCATTATCTCATCTCTCTCACTATGGTTACATCTTGGACCACACAATTCATTTAGACTCCGGGAATTGTACTGAGGAAACTATACTACTACACATAGATGCTTGGATCAGCCAATGCTTTTCAACCTCAACGAAGAGTCTTCTGTAACTGCAACCCTCTCTAGTTGAAAACGATTACCGTGTGCAATTGAAGAACTGTACTTCATTTACAAATGACCAATCAAACGCAAAGTTCATGATTGTCAATACATCAGTATACATTTTGGTTTCATGATTCAATTGAGCTCTAGTGTGAAGTTCTATTGCGCTCTTGCGTGAAACTTAGTTCGGTTGTCTACTCAAGAACGTTGCTCACTACACTTCCCTACTACACTGAAGTTTTCACAAACCACCACCGTACTTCATCACACAGAGCATACGGTCCTCTATAATGGCATGATTACTCACTCCTCTTCTAACCACATCTTCATATTACTGGAATCGATTATTTAACGACACAAAGTATTATCAAGGATACTGTTTATTGGGCTCTCCGTTCGTATAGGTTCCACATCAAAAAAGGCTGATTAGCGTTTAGATTAGCCATTCTGCCTCAATAGATTTCATTGTCAACAGATCATTCATATACACATGCCAACATATACCTCAAACATGAGTGGCCTACTTTGAGGACATTATACTGAACCTATGTGAAACATATGTCACACCACCTTCCAGGCCTCTTAGTCATACAGCCGCCGTTAGTGCTCCTCACTACTAACACTAATGTACACACAAATCGTTACATATATTTATTTCAGCTCCCCATGGAGACATTTGATTATCTACCTCCAATTGCGTTATCGGTCCAAACAGAAAAGAGTCAATAACATTTACATCCTTTCGAATAATGAGCCCTATGTCAAACTTGTTCGAACATGATTGATTAACATAGGATGGCAAGTATTTCAGCTTTGGGGGAGGATGTGTTTACCGATGTTGCGGAAATAAACGTTGCTCATACGAATGTCATGGATTGGCCCCAGTACATTACATTTTGTTAAATCTCATCGTTGTCAGACATCCTGAATGTGAACGCCCCATGAAAACACTCGACGCATGCTCGAAACAGAACTAAGGTATAGATTGAACACATTACACTGCCGAATTTCCCGATGCTTTAAATTTGTGATTTTCGTCATTGAGGCAAAACTTATAGTACAGTTGAACCATTGGTCTCCATGTGACTTGATAAACAGCCACAAGAGTGGAATGACATACAAATGACATGAGATAGAGCAAGCTAAGTATGCCCGATTGTGTACGTACAAGTACTTCTCAACAACAATGTTAAGAATGTTCAAGGCTGCACAGCGGCAAGCAACTTCTCGTATACCTCCCTCACAGTCAAGTCTTCCACCTGATGGGCGCATAACACACTCCCAATCAACAACCAGACACATCCGAAGGATGCGAGTGTCAGGACAACGTTTGCACCATACAGAAATCTCCACATAATCCAGATCTCAGACAAGGTTGATCGAACAGCTTCCAACACTAAGCAGAAATGGTATAATGAAGGCAGGCAACTCACCACTAGCAGCTTCGACTTGTTGTTCCAACCTCTTTGTAAAGTCATTTGCGTCAATCTTAGGCCCAACACCTGAAAAGACGGGAAAGGAAAAAAGGATGTTGACTCGTCAGTGTTCGCTTCTTTGCTCATCGTTATCTGAAACAACAGACAACGTTATAAGTGAAGACTGAAAGACCCAAACTAGTGTTCAGAGCTTAGACTGCGCATTGGTACAGATCTTCAAAACACACAAGAGTACAACCTTGCCCATGTATTCCAGGAGTTCGTTATTTGCTTCCCCTCTAGCTGCTGGTGCAGCAACTGTGACGCGAACATCATCGGCATTTACTCCTGTAGATTCAACACAAGTAAATCAATATCATGTGTAACAAAAAAAACTTCAATACTGTTGTTGTCGCAGGCATCTGTAGTCTGCTTGGGGCCGTTGTTCAGATAGCTTAAGCAGAGGTAAACAGGCTACTAAGGGTAGTTGAAATGAAGTAGAATACACTAAGGGAAATACAGGAATATCGGAGACAATCTACAACAACCTTGTGTTGAACTTACATCCGTAGCGGGACCGAGTACATGTATTCAGAACGAGCGTTCGGGACTATAAGGAGGTTAAAACAACTGTACGTGTTACCGGAAAGGTAACCCGAAAAGGATATGCAGCTTAGACTCTACTGGAGGTCGATATCAGTCCAGAGGCTGTAATAAGATCGCAAAACGGGCGTGCGTCCACTAGCCCCCGCCATCCCCAAGATATCATGTGAATTGTGTTAAGTGGTCGAATATGTTGAATCCTCAGAGTGTTCAAGGCCTCTCACAATGTCTCAACTGCAGGTTGCGCTTTAAGGGCTTTCGACTGCTCTTTGCCAGTCCTCTCTAGAGTATCACGCTAACATACTAGAGTGGAAATTGGAAAGACCAAATTTATGGCCTCAATACAATACCAACAGAGAGAACGAACGTTCACTCTGTTAAGCTAGGGGCATGAACTTGGTTCTTAACTCAGAGACAGTAATCAAACCCTACTTGTGATGGCGGACCGTTGTGCTCTGTCTTCGACCTCGATGGCAACTTGGACAAGA
Organism: Marchantia polymorpha subsp. ruderalis; assembly: GCA_037833965.1. NCBI lineage: Eukaryota > Viridiplantae > Streptophyta > Marchantiopsida > Marchantiales > Marchantiaceae > Marchantia > Marchantia polymorpha. The sequence goes on along the minus strand of AP031351.1, from coordinate 25,049,397 downwards.
CCGCCATCTATCTGCGAAATGCATGGTGGAACAGGTGCGTCCTAGAAGAATTGTGTAATACAACAACGTAAGTAGTCGAATTCATACTCAAGTGTCAAATGAAAATAAACAACAACAACAACAACAAAACCCAACACGGACAAATGCAGATCAAATTGGAAAGCCAAATATCAGTGGGCCGAGTCATGCATGTTTCTAGTACTACACTAGATTGTCAATGAGAAGATGGCAAAAGTTCATTTCTTGTGCAAACACAGCGCAAAACACAAAATCCAAAGAAAAAAGCTGAAAGGTGTTTGGGATACTCGAAGAGTAGCTTATTGTGCATCCTTACCTGTGGGTTGGTTTCAGCGGCAACTGAACTCAGAGCCCCATCAGCCACATAAAGGTAAGTCGATAAATCTAAATCTTCCTCGGAACGATAACAGACAAACAAACCGCATCCGGCGCATTTCATACGAAATTGTTTCTCCACCTTCCCCTCACCCCTGCAAGCGGACTTTCAAAACCATTGAGCTAGAATTTTTAACTAAGTTCAGTAGTCATAAAGAATGCGTTCAACTAGACGACCTTTTTCACACTAATCTGTTCCAAAAACAACAGAATCTTCATTCATTCGTTGCAATTTTGCCAGAATTGATGAATGAGGACCTTTTCAGCAGCTGTTTGCCTGCTTCGGTAACGTTGAGTCTTGCCAAATGTTTTTTCTTATCTAACACATAGGCTTTGTCCGTTTTCCTCTTAGGCATTTTCTGCAGCTGTGTATCTGTAGAAGAGAAGTCAGTCAATTGGCCATCATTTCCAAGTCAAGGAACAGACAAAAGAAGCGAAACACAGGAGCTGGTCCCTGGAGGTCCTTCAGACCGGCGAGTCTTATTCGAATGACATGATATGCACATCACCTGGATTCAGCTGGATCGCCTTCGCACATCTCACTAATCTCTAAATTCCTAATTTATGTCGCGATTCGCACGATTCTTAGAGCAGTAAGTAAAAGTCGGGAAATTTCTAAATTACTGGAAGAAAAAAGACAGAAATCGACGGGAAAAAAGCAGAAAACAAAACCCGTGCTCAGCCTACGGTTTCAGCACGCGAACAGACGAGAGCACAGACAGAAGACGGGAGGGAGAGAGTCACCGGTAATGAGTACATGTGCACCACAATGTTTGCAGTAGTAAACAAAGAGCTCCGACTCGGGGCCATCGGGGGCCGCATCCTCGCTGGAGTAAGTGTGCGTGGTCCTCTTCGGCATCGTGATTCTCTCCACCGCCTAGCTCCAACCGAACTCCTGTCCTACAAGCTCGAGTAGTAGTAGTAGTAGGGCTCTGCGCACACTCCCTCCTCTGAACTCTTCGCTGTAATCACGACTACTCTCTCTCTCTCTCTCTCGATGTCGTCTCGAAGCTTTTGCAGTCGAGAGCTTCGAGACCTGCAAGAACACCATCGCGCGGCACTTGGCGTCAAGATTACGTCACCCGGTGGGAAGTCCGTCCGGTGGAATCCACACAACCCCTAGCTTCGGCGGTGAAGGCCGTAGGCAGTCTGTAGGCTTGGAACCGAACCACGAACCACGAGCCACGAGCCACGAGCCTCCTCTACTGCTCTGCTTTGCCCTTCCGTTCCCCTTTCTGCGTTATCCTGTTTGTTCTGTGGGCAGGCCAGAGCAGAGGGGAGGGGAGGGGAGGGGGAAGTAGAGTCGGAGCGTGGGGAGGGAGGGTCCAGGCATCGTTGCGACCTCGGGTGGCAGGCGCTGAGATGAGGCCATCCACGGCACTCAGAGCCATCTTCTGCCCTTCGAGCTCGTCGAAATTTCCTTGCTGCGTTCGGCATGGCGACCTGTATTGGGTGAATTCTCGGCCTTCCAGTGGGTTACGCTTGCAGATTCTGAGGAGCCTGGGATTCGGCCGCTCTGTGAGTTCCGTGCTCGGTTTAGGTGAGTGTTTGAGGAATTCGTCGCTCGAACTTTGCTCCTCTTGAATGCGAGCAGAGAATTTGCGTTCCTTTTTGAGGGTCCGCCGCAGTGCGTGTTTTTTGCACCGAGGCAACCACGTCTTGATCGAACTCAGGCTAGAGTTCGTCTTCGTCTCTGTCTCCGACTCTTTTTCGCCTGTAAAGCTTTGTTCGCTGAATCATGATGAATCTGAGCTCCGACGGCCACCGTTCTGATATTTCGGATCCGTCGACCATGCTTCGAATTTTGGTGAGATTCTGCTCGGATTTTAGTTCCAACAGAGTATGTCCAGTCGAATGGTGCGGTATCCTGTGGACTGTTTGGTGGCCTCGTGGCACATGTCTCGGCAGCACAGAAACGATCAGCAGAAGAAATATCTGTCGCACCTGCTCTCTGTTGTCGAATTATGAATCAAAATGTGGCACAGAGCAGTGCCGAGAATGTTGAAAATGGAGTAGCAACATGAAGAACGCCGCTGTTGCCGAACTCACTTTTGCCACCATGAAGCTGAAGTTTGTTGCCTCCCAGATTATTAGCAGTCTGTCATGAACTCTTGTCTAACCGAAGAACTCAATCACGCTTGTGGTGCTGATAGTAATTGGTTCGTAATGCATATCAGATAGCAAATTATCAGCGTTCAAACCATGTGAATCGAGGATTGTTGCCGGCTCTAGCTCTGAAGACACGCACAGCATCTCAAGAAGTTGGTCAGCCGGAGAATTCAACCAGTTCGGGGCTGCCATAGAGCCTGGACATGCTAGTCGTGGACTATGGCAACATTCTGGATCTCGCAAGTTGTGGACGACCCCCCCACTACAAATGGGGAGACGTTCGGCCAAGATTGCTACCAGAAAGGTAATATTTGGTGAGTTTGGTACTTTATACACTCTACCACAATTTGGTTCCTTTCTCAATCCGATTCTAAACTGGCCGTTTGTGCTGCCCTCATTATCCTAATTTATATATTCTGATCAAATGGAACAAAGTTCGGAATCATTTTGCTAACTTGCTACATCGGACATTCTGCGCAGGGAGCACAAAATCGAAAGAAAGCAAAGCTTTATGGCAAAATAGGAAAGCAAATTGCAGCAGTGTGAGTTCTTTCCGTTCTTTGTGTTGAGGCCAGCAGTCCCTACATACCGGCCTGACTTGGGTTAGTTACCATCTTCTGCAATACTTAGTCTGCGTGGAACCGCTGTATAATGTGGCTGGTGAAGAACATCGCATGTGGTTTATGCCCGCTGAGCAGCATTGTCTCACACCATTCGCATGTGAATTATGTCCCGCATGAACAGGGTGAAAGAAGGCGGCCCAAATCCAACGGGGAATGCGGCACTTGCCGTTTTGTTGCAAACAGCCAAGCAGTATGATGTGCCGAAGGAGATTATTGACCGCAATATTAAAAAAGCTAGTGACAAAAGCCAGGCCGACTTTGTGGACATGACCTACGAGGTGAACCAATTTTCCCCAAGTCCTAACCCCCTTGCGTTCATGGTCCATACTGATCTTGCTTAATTTGGCCGAGAATCCTTGGGATGTCATCATTAGCTTCCACACATCAGACCGTAACTAAATTAGTCAAGAGCTTAGACTTCCTCCGCTTACTGTTCTCTTCAGAGATTGGCCTAAGGCTTTGCTTGGAGACTTGGATGAGATGTTCTCTCAGATAGCCATGGTAACCTTGCTTGGACCACAGGTGTATGGTCTTGGAGGTGTGGGCCTCGTACTAGAAGTTTTGACGGATAACAACAACCGCGCGGCAGCCAACATTCGGGATGTGGTGAAGAAGGGTGGAGGCAAAATGGCAGATCCTGGATCCGTCCTATTCAATTTCAAACGTACTGGAGTGGTATACGTGAAAACAGGAGACATATCAAGCGATGATCTTCTTCTGGCAGCCATGGATGCCGGAGCGGAGGATGTTTTAGAACCTGAGGTTGATGAGGACGAAGATGACGAAGAAACAAGGTGAGGAAGGTGCCTGTCGCTTAAGTTTGAACACACAGATCATGTGTGCAAGCATGGAAACGGACATCAGGGGTATAAGGTAGTTCATTGTCGCACTCCTGATGTAAAGGGGCCTAATAGCATCAGCGGAAGCGGGGACATGCGCAGTGGTCCCCAGTGTACATAGGTTGCAAATTCAGCTTTCTCAAAATAGTAGTCGTGAACGAAAGCTCTCGAAGAAGCGGTGTGTCGATTCTCATTGACACGCAGTTTTTATGCATCCTGTTCAGGTACTACAAAGTTCTGACCCCAGTAGAGCAATTTTTCACCGTAAGCCAACAACTGAAAGAGGCCGGCATCAAGATTGACACAGACAACTCTGGGTTAGAACTTTTTCCCGTGGTGTCGGTGGAGGTAAGTTCATATGTCCCTTCCCTACTCCATTTCTGAGTCATGTTTTTTTCTCCGAGTATCAGTTTCATAGTGAACTGCATTCGAGACCCTTGTAATGAGAGTTAAATAGTACCACGTATGCCTGAATGTCAGTTGTAAGAATCTTTTCCTCTAGCTTGTTTGTGTGCTCACACGTGCTGTACACCAAATCAGTCTTTTGTTTCTTCAATATTGTCCAGAATATGAATTGCTGTGTGCTACATGTTGCCAGCTACAAACGGTTCTATTTTAAGCTTGCGTTTTCAAAGCACATGTTCGAAGTTCTCGTATAACTAGTGTATCGAGTGATGCAAAACAAGTGATCTTCATTCGTCATGGAGCTGACATTGCACACGACCACCCTGTATCTTCTACTGTACAGTATATAAGCTGTCTCGTAATCTGACATGCTTGTCCTCATGTATTTGTTCTGTTCCCAGCCTGATGATGAAGCGTTGGAGATGAACAAACAAATCATGGAAAAGCTGTTGGATTTGGACGATGTGGATGCTGTCTATTGTAATCAAAAGTAGACGAGCTCAAGGGTAGAACAATAGACTTGGTGAAGTAAAAAGCGGCACTCGTAAGTCAAGGCCTTTCGCAGAGTATGAAGATTCTTACTATGACATCGTCCAGAGTTGGTAGTGGTGAAAGGTGATTATTCAGGACAGTCTGAGTACTTAGGTGTGGAAAGTACTGTGAGTACGAAGGCTCGCTGATCGTGACAGTCAAGTGTGCTGCGTCTACTTGAGCTGCATCTCTTGCGAGCCACGCTTGATAGTTTCATCCTGTCCACAGGGATATCAAATATTGAATATGAAGTACGGAGAAATATTCGGAAGCATTTTACTGTTACGACGCAATGCGATGTGAGATACTTTTCATCTCCGTAACATCCTGAGGAACCTGGCCATATGCTCTCTCTCCCTCTCACTATGTCCAATTCATGCAGGCCTACGGGACGAATTTACGTCACGTGTTGAGAAACCAAAAGTTTTCTATTTATTATTTGATTTTATTCTCATGACGTACTAAATGACCATCAAAGTACCCTAGCTCTACAAAAAGTTCTGCATCTGAAGTTCAACGAAACGGATGATGTCCTCGACGTGGAACTTAAGGCCAATGTTATCACGCGGTCGTTTCGAGCAATTGACTGCAGTGTGGGGGGAAATCTGCTGTGCAGCCAACGACTGCATCCTTCTGTGTGGGGTTTGTCGGTTGGGGAGATGGGTGCCACTGATGCGTGTACATGCTCGCTTCTTGGTCTGAAACAGTACTCTCGATACGTTTTCAGGGTCCTTCTCGCTTCGAAGGTTTCTCTTCCACCACCGAATTGTGTCTTCGCCAGTCTGCAGGCAAGCATCTCATCAGTTGAATAGATCAACACCTTCTCTCGAGCTCGCACCGCAGACACGGCAGCCTGGCGTCTGGAAGCTGTATGCGAAGATGGCTATCGCCGGGCCACATTTCAATCAATTGTGAATGGTGGAGCCACAGCCCTTCTCAATCAACAACCACTGAGAGCGCGAGCCATCAGCCTTCAGCTCACGCGAAATGAAAGTCCTCGGTACGCTGCTCGCTAGGCTTCCTGCAGCCCCGACGTAGTCACGGTCCACACTTCAAATGAATTCCTGTATTCGAAAATTGTCCCCTTGCCGGAGCTTAAACAGACAGCGAACACTTCGGTCTACACAATCGGACTGTCCACAGACTCTCAAAGGCTTCTTCTTTCGGTGGCCTCAAACCACGTCCGATTGCGTCTGCGCAAGTGTCCAATGGGCACCGGGCAGATGCGCAGATTATGAAAAAGTGATTCTTGTCCGAATTCTGAGTGCCTCCTCTGGAAAGTAATGTCAGGATCCACAGCGCTCCAAACGTGAATCTACTGAAGGACAAGGTTTGCAGTTTTTCCATCCGCCCGATTTTGGAGCCGAGAAAGCCGAAGCAATGTTGGAGGTCTCGAATTCGGATTGATCGTCCACGAGCTCTGGAATGTCCCCGACGCTGAAGCTGTGCGTGATGACGGACGGGGTCGAACTCTGCAAGTGCGTCTGCTGTTTCCAGCGTCCCCGTCACCATCTTATGCCAAGTGGCACGGCAGCGGTGACTGTGGCACATGGTGCGACCGCGCTCGGTCGGCCGCCGTTCTTTTGTGGCCGTAGTGCTGGCGGCGGGAACTACGGGCTTGCGCATTTAGTAAGGGGGCGCGGAAGTCGACGGGCCGAACTTGGCCAGTGCGGGCACCATACACGAGGAAGATTGGATGCCACGTCAAACACGCCAACGCCAACGTGTCATGTCGTGCAGCAGGTCATGGGTAGTTGTACATCGTCATGTGGGAGGGAAAGCCTAGTTTCGGATGCTGACTGGGAGTGGTGCCAGGGAGCCAGGCCAGGCCTCATACCATCCGCCATCCATTCGCCGTGAGATTCACGGAAGTTGAATCCAACGAACACATGGAGCAACGTACTGCTTTCATACCATACTGTATATTAGGCAGAAACCATGTTCGCGAAACTCTCAGCATTGCCTATATGAAATAAAATGCGGACATCGAGTAGTATGGCAAGAAGATGGGAATAATTTATCAGGTAGTCTAATCAAGAAGTTAACAAGGTACTAGCCTCTGTCGTGCGACTCGGTATCGCCATACTTCATACATCGCTGACATGCTCTACTCACAACTCACACATACATACACAAGTAACGAGAGTGTCCACACACAAAGGTATCACAACTCGCCCCCCTAACTGGCGGTCAGGTCCCTCTAACTCCCTGGTAGCCCTATCTACAACTACATGCTATGCACCTTCGTGGATGCGCGAACCAGTAGGCCGGGTGCTATGTCGCCCCATCGTTAATCGCCTTTCATAACATGTGAAGATCAAGTCATCTACCCTCTGAAGTACATCGAGGACAAACCCACCGTCCAGTAGGAACAACATCGATAGGTGGAGTCAAGCACGACATGTGCCATCCCCTAGAACACATATCACACACCAACATATGGGCCGCCTGATCAGTTGACCCACATAACATGCACCTCAAGCCGGCACGTACAATCGCCAAGCTTGGGTCCATAGTACCATCCACGTTTGGGAGGTGGCATGGCGCACAGTTGCGCACATGATCCTTCCAAACGACACCGTCACGACCCTCCAACATGAGAACTCCAGAAGGTAACACCTCTCGCACTCGCAGGATAGTGCGTCCTGCCGTCACATCCAACGTAGTCGGTGCAGTCTGCTGTAGATAGACGTAGTCTCCCACGCGGAACCTACGAATCGATGGTCGATAACCTCCTTCTCGAATAGTTGCATACCGCAACGTATCCCGGTGCTGAGCAATCGCAAGGTTCTCAAACGCTGCAGGCATAACTCTTTGAAAGAGCACTGCACGTTGAGAACACACTCTCACCCACATATCTGGATCATCAAGGTTCACCACCTCGCTAGACTCACGACGAATCGCTGCAGGCAAGTTTGGATCTCGGCCGTACAATAGAAAATATGGTGAAAACAAAGCCAAGGATGCTTGACGACTGAATCGATATCCCATGGCCAACCATGGTAACTGAATATCCCAGTCCTCAAGATGCCCCTTCTGTAGGCCATACTTGCGCAACGCTCTCTTCACCGTCTGTACCATCCGCTCAGCCAAACCATCCGCCTCTGGATGATCTCGGGAAGTAGTCCAGTGATCAATCAGCGTCTTGTCACACAAGACCTGAAATTCACCATGAAACTCTGTCCCCTGATCGGTCAACACCTCAGCTGGTGCACCAAAGTGACTAAGCACCCTGTCAAGGAAAGCATATGCTACTCCCTCACTCGCCTTGTCAGGTAATGCCACCAACTCAATCCACTTGGAGAAATGCTCCACCATCACCAACACATACCGATGATGTTGTGTAGTCAAAGGTAATGGTCCAGCAAAGTCCAAACTCCAACGGTAACCCAATCCCATGATAGGTAAGGGATGTAACTCTGGTGTCGGGGCATTGAACGATGCCCTCACTCGATCACAAACCATGCAACGTGATACCAACTGCTGCACCTGCGTATGCATACCACGCCACCAATACTGACCTAGGAGTAAGCTGTACGTACGCTTCACTCCAAAATGTCCCAACTCCTCATGAGCATGCCTCACAATGCGTGCTCTCTAAGTTGGATGCGGTACTACCCGTACCCTACCGTCCTCCCACACTCGGAGAACATGTGCTCCCTCCAATCGGTATCTCTTCGCCCTCTGGAGAACACTATCTCGCTCCTTGACACCCACTGTGCCTAGCACCATACTGGTCCGTAGGAACTCCAACACCAACGCATCATCGTGAACATCCCGCTGGTCCACACCACCATCCTCAATCTCAGGATCCGAAGACTGACTATCTACTCTCTGACTAGAGTAAGATGTCAAGTGGTCCTCACTGCTAGAGGCTCCACAAAACCAACACATGAAGGCCGATGCATGCCAACCGGGCACCATCTCCTCATCAACCTCACCATGCCACCTAGCTCCAGTGTCATCCTCTTGGCTAGTGCATGGGTTCTGACTCAAACCGTCGGCATCCAGGTTCGCAACTCCAGGCCTATGCACCACCTAAAAGTCGTACTCCTGTAAGATGAGAGCTCACCGTGCAAGCTTCCCTGTGAGCTTGTCAGACTCCATCAACCACTTGAGCGGTTGATGATCGGTAACAAGGGTATACTGCGTACCAAACAAGTAACACCTAAAGTGTGCCACAGCCCACACCGCTGCCAAACACTCTCCCTCGTACGAACTATACCGCGACTCTGCTGCATTGTTCGAACGACTAGCGTACGCAATCACAAACTCCTTGCCCTCATCATCACACTGCGTCAACACCGCTCCAAGTCCCAACATACTCCAATCAGTGTGCAATTGATATGGTCGACCTTTGATAGGTCTCCTCAAGATGGGAGCGGCCACCAACCTGGCCTTGAGCTCAACAAAAGCTCTCTCCTGCTCATCTCCCCATTGCCACTCCTGATCCGACTTCAGCAACTGGTTCAAAGGCTTCGCTATAGCACTGAATCCCTTCACATATCTCCGGTAATAATTCGCCAAACCCATGAATGCACGAACTCTACTCACATCCGCTGGACGAGGAATGCGTGCAATAGCCTCCACCTTTGCCTGCTGAACTCCCAAACCACCTGGGTAGATCACATGACCCAAGTACTCCACCTTCTCCTGGAAGAACCTACACTTCCCAGGATGTAACCGCAGACCATGAGCCCTCAACCGCTCAAGCACAATCTGCAAATGTATCTGGTGTTGCTCCACCGTGTCGCTAAACACCAAGATATCATCAATGTAACATCTGACGAAATCTAGCCCCGCTAGAATCCTGTCCATCACTCTCTGGAACTCGGCAGGTGCATTCTTCAACCCAAAGGGTAAGAATCGCCACTGATACAAACAATCCTTGCCGTGAGAGTTGACACCCCAAAACGCTGTCTTGGCCTTGTCCTCCTCTCGAATCGGCAACTGGTGGTATCCCGCCCGAAGATCCAAAGTACTAAAAATCTTTGCATGTCCCATCACATCGAAGATCTCCTCAAGTGTAGGCATGGCATACTTATCGGCCTTCGTCTGCCGATTGATATGACGATAATCTCCACACATCCGCCTATCAGTGTAGTTGCCATGTACATCCTTCTTCGCTGGCATAACAGTGGCTGAAGCATACTCACCATGCGACAACTCCACTAACCCAGCCTCCAATAACTCTAACGTCCGACTCTTAATCAAGTCCCTTTCCATATCACTATATCGATAGGGACGACGGAAGATTGGCGTATCACTAGCCAACTCTATCCGTATGCCGGGTCCAATCAAAGTACCCAACTCCTTCATACTGAAGGCAAAACAACTCCTATAGTCACGTAGGAATTGTATCAACCGTCGCCTCTCTCCTCCGGTGATCTAAGAACCAATCGATGACTCCCACTCCTCCTCCATGGAGCCACAAGAGGGAGGCGATACTGTCACTGGTTGCTATGACACCTCCTCCAAAGGAAGGCTCTCCGTACCCTCCTTCGTAGCAACCTCCCCGTGACTAACATCTCCAACTGCATGGGCGTCTACTCTCGCAAGTCCTCTCGTCACGTCCCATGAACTCCAAGGATGACAAATATCTTGCAAGTCGCCCCCAGCCATTGCCACTACCGTCCCGGTATGCAATGAGCTAATAAGTGGTGTAACAACCACCAAATCTGCGCGCAAACGGCGTTGCTCGGCCAAACCCAAGCTCACAATCCATGTCAAGCAGTTCAGGTCCATAGCCTGACCCAAAACCTGACGACGCGATGCCTTTGAAACTGAAGAAGCCGCGGTCACACCAGTAAGAAACCCCATCGCACGCTCTCTCTCATCAGCGTTGGGCTCCACCAACTGATGTAGGACACTGTCCCACAGTAGTCCAGGTCCCCCATCACGATATGCATGTGATGCCGGATAACTGACCAACGTAGGCAAAGCCATCCGAGGCTGACCTACGTGGTTCACCAATGCCATGGGTGACCTATCCGCCACTCTCACAACCTGAGAGTATCGAGAGACATCCAAGATCCTGTCAACGGTGAGGGTAGGATCACGATGCACAGAATCATACGCATGACGCAATATCTCTTGTGGTACAAGGTTGGTCCACCACAAACGTGCACGATGAGCACGTGAACCAACCCTTGCAGCATCCAACAACACTGCTGATCCAATCCATGCCCTGAGCTCATGGACACTCGCCATCAACTGGGCCCGAGTGTCACCCAACAATGGTACGTTCTCTAGAATGTATGCGGGAGAACGTGTCTGCTGCTCCTGGAGATGACGTAACACTCGTAGCATCTCCCAAAACATCCGAGATCTTGAGTCATGTAACCCTGCTCCATGCCCAGCGCGTGTGTGCCCCTGACATGGCCATCCCGCAATCGCCAAATCGATATGTCCAACTCGATCGAGGTCTGGCGCCCCCAGCAATGAAATGTCTGAAGGCAACGCCTTCTGGTATCCTCAAACAGCTGATCGCGGCAACAACAAAGGAAAACGCTGCATCAACTGTGTAACATGTCATGAAGAAACCCGACATGTAGTCTCGTCCTTCTCCACGTACAAGTATCTACGTACAAGAATACCTGACTGCAACACTGCAGCCAAACCCGTGCTAATCCCTCCAAAAAGATCCAGCAAACAAACACCCTCTGGGGAATACTCCCATACGATAGGTGTAGTAACTAATGGTGATAGGGTGCTAAGACCACATACTAGCCGACCACCTTAGACTCGCTCTGCCTCTGCTGGTAAAGAGGCCTCACTCCAAGCCTTCTTCACCAACCTATCAGCCTCCTGCTGTAATGCGTGGCAAGAATCCCAAAGTGGAACATCCAACGATGATGACACTGCCGCTGCGAGACTCACCATCTCCTCCACCTCCTCATAGACTGGAGTATCCTCGGCTGACCTGTTCCCCTCCAACAAGTCATCAGACCCTGTGAGCACTCCACTGAAACCCGCAATAGAGGCTAAAACTGCAGGAGAAGATCCAAGAGGTCGATCTCGAGAAATGAACCTCACAGGCAGCTCACTCATACGTCCATCACCGGACTCCCAACCAGGGCGATAAGCTGCCGTCTCCGTCCAATAATCCATCCAAAATCCCATCGGATATAACACCGCTCCACCAACAAGCACATCATATGACTATGCTGATGTAACCACCGCTCGAACTCCAAACTGCGAGCTATCCTGAGCATGACCATGCCTCAACTGCACTGATATGCGCTCTCTGGTCATCCTGTAAGACCTGTCGCTGGTGCCACCGAGTGATGTCTGAATCTGGAACGGACAAGGCTCCAACTCGGACCTCCGAACTCCCAAACTAATGCAGGCAATCTTGCCCAACATCAAAGGCTGTGCACCAGAATCCAGCAACACTCTGGGTGGGACATAAACCTGCCCTGTAGCACTCACCAAGCGAAATACACCGCTCCGGTTGTCCACCATACACACACCAGGGACAACCCTCTCCCGATCAATGGCTGGTCGGGCTGGCAAGGACTCCATCCGTGCCGCTACCGCCTGCCATGTCGACTCATCGCTCGATGAAGTCGTAGAGGATAGCTTCTCACCAATGGTCTCGCCTATCTGGGCACTCGTAGCAGTGATACTCCCACGTTCACACAACGTGGCTGCTGCACGAAAAACCCGAGCCAAGTCAATCCCAGAGTCCATCAGCTCCATAGCTGAAAATAATGGAGATCTCATCACTGAGCTAGCCATCCGCGTCACTGCACTAGATGGTGTGTCCGTGTCCACCACACGTGACGTAGATGTCTCAGTCCTCCCACTAAGGCCACTAGGTGGTACAGGTTCCATGGATGAAGTACTGCCCACCTCTGACAACAAAAATGACTGGGGAAGTCTGGCCTGACGCCCATCCTCACCCCTCTGAGGATCCAACTCCCCTGTCGCACCGCGTGGCTCTAGAGCTCGAGCTGCACCTCTAGTCACTGCAACCGATGCCTCCACCTGTGCTGCACTCGCTAGATAAGAGAAATCCTCTTCCTCGTAAGAGGTGGAAATGCTCGCCCCAGAACTCACCATAGCAGCAAGCCTCTGCTCCAACTGCTCAATACGAGCAGCCATCGCGCTCTCTGTGGCCGAAGTAGCACTCGCTACAGGACGTCTAACTACACCGGCACCTCGACCACCTCTACCTCGAGAAGCATCACCACCACGACCTCTACCACCAGATGTCAACTCTGGATGAAGGTCAAAACACCGATCTCGAGTATGACCACAGTGGTCACACACCACCTGTGCTGACTGGGGTCTAGCCTGTGAACTCTGACTTCCGGCCTCCTGGGGACAATCTCTCCGCCGATGATCCCCTCCACATGTCCAACATGCTGGTCCCTGCTGCTGGCCAGCAAACAACGGCACTAGTGCACGTGCCCCTTATCTATAGAGGTTGTCTGGTGTCGTGTCTGCGCTCCGCGACCCCCACCACTGCCACCACCAAAGGGTCTAGACTGTGCCGTGCTCTGCGGGACACGAGAGGTAGTGGCTGCGTCTCTAGCGAATGAAGAAGTCACCACTCTCTCCTCCACTATGTTAAGCTCAATCTTCTCAGAAAGAGCAAACACATAGGCCAATGTCGGTGACGCATCGCTCAAGAGAGTAGCATCCCGAACCCTCCGCCGTAGCTCTCTGTCTAGTATCCTCTACCAATACTGGACCGCCTGTGCCTCAGTTACACCGTGAGTAACTGAGATCAACCGCCGCATACGAGTGTATGCCTCCCGAAGACTCTCACCAGTCTTCCGCTCAAACTCTTGGAGACTCCTCAACTTCTCCGTCCTCACCCCCTGATAGTTCTTCCTCAACCTCTTGAAGAACTCAAAAATGGGGCTGAACAAAGGTACGCAAGTAGTCTCTCCACTCGTGCTGGCAACGCCAACAGCACCGCTAGTGGTACCTGCTCCACTAGTACCATCGGTGATGCTACCACTCGCACCTCCACTGGTACCAACACCACCCTGGGTGATCGACGTATAGTTTGAAGACCAATGACACCTCCATGCGTCAATCTCCACAGCATACTCTCTCGCAAACTCATGGTAGTCATCCATGGGAGGCCCCTCCAGATGCTGAAACAACCCCTTCCATGCAAAGAAGGGTGTAAACAACGTGGGGTTAGGCAAGAACTGCATATCGCACCACGTGTCAAACTCCTGGATGAAATCATCCAACTCAATGGTGCCCACTGCACCAGAGTACCGCCGTGGGCCCTTCATGGCCCCGTACATACCGTCCATGTCCCCAGTTCACGAGTGTGGGACCCTAGACGATATTACCATCAAAGATCCGCTATCTGCCACACTCCGCGCCTCTACAACCACTGATGCGCTAGGATGAGGTAGCCGATACCTCAACCCACTCCGCGTAAATCCTCCACGGTCCTCAACGGAACCCCCAAACTCCTCCGTGATGACTGACTCACCAATCGGCACCACTACCACAACTCCACCTGCCCTCGTCCCTGCACTAACCTGCTCTAGCCCTACTGACTATGGGTATGGGCAACCTAACCTGTCATCACCGCAAGAAGACTCTCTTGGTCCACTGGTCATCACTCCAGTCTCACCATGAGAGAAACAAAGATAGGCGCCGGTGATCAAATCCAGCCGCACTATCGACAGCACACTAGAGTAAAACTACTCCGGAAATCAACGTCGACCCAGACATGGGCGCGCATCAAGAAGAAAGACTGGAGAGGATCCAAACACAAGCAAACAGCTAGCAACGACTCTCCAGCCGAAATGAAACACAGCATAGAACAACACAACACACGGGAAGTCGCCTCGCATAACGATCCCAAGTCGAGCTCCATCGCCTCCTTTCATCTTCCACCTCCCGCGCCTGCAACGCTATCTCGCTCATCCCGTCGCAAAAAAAATAATGACCTCCACGCCGAGCTATCCCGTACTTCACCTCATACCTCCACTTCACACTACAAATAGGGGCGTCGAATATAACAAATATGAAAAGCCCTATCTACCCTAACTGTTTGCCATAGAAAAAAAACAAAATAGAGATAAAGCAATATTTTTACAACCGACAAACCATAGTAAGTGAGACGAGTACAAATTCTCAATCTCTTCAGAATATTTTCCTCTCTTCTTTTTTTTTTCTTTTTTTTTTTCTCTCTCTCTTCCTGCTTTTCCTCTTCCTCTCCTTCCTTCCTTCCTTCCTTTTTGTCTCTCTTGTCAACTCACATTGACTTCAGCAAAGACAATTCTGTCCGACGTACTGTACTCTTCTGATGGAGTTCACCTTAAAAAACACAATGGAGCTGCTCGGGCAGTATCTCTCACTGCACTCCACTTGAAGTCAAACAATTTCGCGCATCAAAATTATGCGCTTGTGAGTGATCCACAATCTGCATCGTCGTCCTCGACATCACCTCTCCACTCCATGTGGGAAAACCTTGTTCTCATCCCCTCACTTACATACAGAAATCTCGCGTGCTCAGAATCTCTCGGCCTCGCTTTCGCCCTCTCTTTCCGCTCGAAGCCCACAAACTCAAGAGAGCATATGTTCTTTTAATATCACGTACTCAGTGGTCCTCTGTTTGCCAAATATTAAGTCCGCACCTAGCCGCAAGATGTGTGTCATTTCCGAATTTCAAAGAATCATTTCAAATTCAAGGCTCCCTCATATAAAATTTGATCCCCTTCACAATCTGAACAGGTTATCTTTCTCCAACCACACAAACTTTCTGAGCGACACACGTTCACAAGTTTAGATATAATCCCTTAGTTACACATTGTCCGTATTCAAAAGGGGACAAACCAACTATTCGCTCGATCCCCCTTCTGATGGTGGGGCTCAAAAGCTCAGTGCACATCACACAAGACTTGCTCAAGATTACCTCCAGAGCCACTTTGACTCTGCTGTTCTGAGGTTGCGGCTGTGTCCGTACCCACACGACGCAAATAAATGAATGATTGGAATGACTCAGTAACGCAAGTTTATCCTTGGTTGCAATTGTGATGCACAATATACTGTTGTGATTTTCTTCTCCTCTCGAACGTTCGTTCTGCTGGTTTTGCATGACAGATCCATGCCCCTCGATTTGTTCCTGGAATCTTCATTCAATAGGCAGGCACTATTCTCACGTATGCAGCTTCAACTAGAATCCTATTAACTCCTGCATGAATGTGCAACGACGAACCTCATCGTCAGGCTATCGTCTTTGAAATGCATGCCTCCTCGTCTTTAGACGTACTTCTCCTCCACTCGTCAGTAGGAGGAGGACTGAGAGCTTCAGCCTTGCACAAGAAGTCTTGAATGACTCCCGATCCAAGATCACGCTCCGCTACAAAGTGGCATACTGCTATAGCTGTTCAATTCTGAGATACATGACATGGATTTCTCAGTGCGACTTGTCGCTAAGCCGTCAGACGACCAAGTTAATTCCAGCCAGTAACCTCGAAAGAAAAAATGCTTTGCTTCTCTACGATTTGCGCGAATCCGTTATTGGAGTTGATGATATTCGCTCACTTGCGCATGCTTTTTGAGCTGAACTAGGTCTCTCCATTGGGTCGAGAAGTAGTCTTCAGAGTTGCCATAGCATCTATGGGCCCTTACCAGTGATAATCAGCCAGTCACTCATGCACTCTTCTACCTCCGGTAAGCATGTGACTGACTCAAATCCTGCTCTTGATCTAATTCACAGTCGATAAAGAGACGCACCCCTTTAACACCTCTCACACTTCTCTCCTTTCATTCGCTCCATCAGTATATTGGGATCTCTACCGAATGCACTGGAACACCACTTTGAGAGAGAAACGATGGCAAACACTTTGCACAAAAAAAAAAAAAACCACGAAGAGAAAACTGAGAAAAACACGAACATAAACCTGAACACAAGAACAAAAGCACGAACAGAAAACCAAGAAGATCCCAAGCAAAATCTGAACACACTACATTGACTTATAGAGTCAGTTCTTCGAGTAAAATCAGTGTCGAAACACAAGTACACAGAGAGTCGAGCCAAACTCACTACTCGCAGGTAGAATCAGAGTCGAAGCTAGCGGGACTGACATATCCCTACGCGAAAGACTCAACTCGAAGAACTGACAGTTCTTCGAGCTCGCCTCAAATATATCCCTAGAAGGTGTCAACTCCATCCAACGCTCCTCGCCCGTCTGCCGCGGCCCAACGTTAGCCGACTCCCAACGTTCCCCGACTCCAACTCGAGCTCAAAGTGTCTGAACTCAAATCGACACCAACGTCGATCTGCAACTGCACTAACGTGCATACACATGACACCTCTTCTAGCATGAAAATGAGAATAAGCATTATTGTGATCAATGTTAATGAATTATTCAATCAAAATTGCAGCATGAAATTTTTTTTTATAGATAACACTAGCTAGTGCTCTATATGAAGCAATGAAAAAATAAGGTTTAAGAAAATATCTATATATCAATTTATAATACTATGATCTCACTAAGCTAAGATTGAATATTGTAACAAATGTAGATTCCAGACAAATTGTAGCATAATTTGTTATAGGTGAGAAATTTTTGTTATAATTCACATTTTTTTGTGTAAAACCTCTAATCATCAATTTGACTTTGAAAATATTATTCTTGTCATGAATTGTATTTTTTTTTCAACTTGTACACTCATTTACAATCAATCAAAGTTTGATTATTTGATAATTCCATTAGCTTTTAGGTTTTGTTATTCACCAATGATTGCATTTAGTGCTCCTTAATAACATTTCATTCAAACTTACTTATAGAGACTTGAAACGCTTTATAAAAAAAGGTATTCTTTCTTCCAAGATTAACAAAGTGTCATTATTATACTCAGTATCAACATCACAATCTTTAAACATCAATGAATCAATTACTAATACATGTCTTAGAGCTATATTAATCCAATTGATATGATTTTCTAGTGTACAATTCTGCTTGATTTTTATTATTTAATGCAAATACTTTAATCTCAATAACAATTACATGTTATTTTAATTTTTTTTGTTTAATAATTTGTTTCATCTGTATCAAAGTTTTTTTTTTACATATAATTAATCACATAATGATCAATCTTTTTTTCAACAACATACATGATTTGAATTATTTTTTTGTTAGTAACATTCAAAACTTTTTCAATTTTTCATTCATCAAGGTTCATTGAAAGAATAAATTTACACTCAACATTCTATAATACTTTCCATCACTAACATAACCAAAAAAAATGATATTTCTTAGATGTAGGATTCAATTTGGTTATATTCTCTTTACACACGAGAATTTGAATTATAAGATCAAAAAATTTTAAACAACTATTAATCAGCCATTCGTTTGTGATTCAGTTCAAACGGTTAAAAAAATTTGATCGCACTAGAAGTAGATCAGTCCATTAAATACAATATAGTATTAACAACTTCAATCCAAAATGTATAAGTTGAATCAAATTGGTTTAACACACTATGCATCTTCTCTAACACTATTCAATTTGTACTCTTCAATTTAAAATTTTGTTGCAAAGTATAAATCGTGAAGAGATGACAAGTAATCTTTTTGTTTTTGCAATAACATCAATACTGCTTAGAAGTATACTCATCATTTTATCTCACTTTGTGTCTAGTCTAAGTCTCAACTTAGACTTTTTAACTTTTGAAAGTTGTAAACACCTCACATGTGTGTGGATTAGTGTGAGCCAAACCTTCCCACCCTTCAGCGTTTGTAGTCCGGGTGGGGGTTCGAACTCCCATAATCTAACTTCTCTGAGCACAAGCCATGTGCTCAAAGTGTATCCAAGACAACGAGATCATAAACACTTGCTCTTTCACAGACAAATTATCCAGAACGGAAAATGATAACTTGTTGTCTGCTATCTCCACAAGGGCAGCAGACAAACTCTTTGTTACATAAAGATCTAACTCAACTCTGGGTGACTTTCTCAATACCACAGCCGCTGTGGTCTATCCTAGATCCCAGTCCCACTCCCAATTCCTACTCAGACTTCAGTGTCGATTTCTCAGCTTCCACCTTCAGACCCCACCAGATTCCTCTCTCAGATTCAACTCTGCCTTTTCAGTTTCAAATTCAGATCCCGACTGTCAGATCTCAGTCTCAGATTTCACTTCACTCTCAGCTCCCATTCTCAGATCTTCCACTCTGATCTCAGATCCCACTCACAGATTTTACACTTCAATCTCAGATCCCACTTAAATTTCACTCTCAGATACAACTCTCCACCCACGAGAGTTTGCTTCCTCCTACTTCGAACTCTCCACACTACTCTCCTAACTCTCACCACTTCCCTGCGAAAAATCGCTCACTCCACACTCTATCCTACGACCGATCCCACCTCCGTCTCCACACCCTGGCACACCTCAAGCTCTCGCACACTAGTACACTCCCAACTCTCCGCTCCCAGGCCGAACACACCACCAGGTCTCAGCTCCAAGGCCGAACACACCACTTCGAAATCCAAGGCCGAGACACCCACAGCCCGCCTACATGCCCCACCCGCAATGATGGGTAGCTGCCTGCTCCCCCTGCGCGACTTCACGCCGCCGCCGCCACCACACCTGTACATTCTACATTCTTGACCACCCGATCTCCGCCGGAGGGAATCTTCTTCCGCGCACCGCCGAAGACATCCACCCGCCGAAGACGCACGACCGCACCTTTGCCTATCTATAACAGTCACTCCCGACACCCATAACTCACGGATCCTTGCTCCGTTTCAAGAGTTCTTGGGCTCTTTGGAACGAACAAGTCGAGCTCTTTCCAACTAGACCCTAACTGAGTCAACTTGTTAAGAATTGCGAAAGTTATGCCGGTTTTACCCTTCGCCAAAGGCACACCGCCGAAGGCCTCTTATCTGTTATCGCCGAAGGCGCCCGCACGATGTTCGCCGGTTCGATGTCTTCCGGTTGGATGTCTTCCGGTTCGATGTCTTCCGGTTCGATATCCTCCGGTTCGATGTTGTCCTACCCTATCCGCCGCTTTCGACGCTCATAACTCAGTGACGCCTTATCCGTTTGAAGAGTTCTTGGTTTCGTTGGAACGAGCGTTGCGAGCTCTTTCCAACGAGACCCTAATCAAGTCAAACCGTTAACAAATGAAAAAGATATGCCAATTTTACTTGACTTGATTGACTTGACTTGACTTGATTTCCCCCGAAGGCCCCTTATCTGGTATCGCCGAAGGCCCCTGCACGATGTTCACCGGCTCGGAGTTCGCCGACCCCGAGTTCGCCGATTCGGAGTTAGCCAACTCTGAGTTCACCGACCCCGAGTTCGCCGACCTCGTATTGCCGAAGGCCTGCTCGCAGTTGTCGCGAAGTCGTCCGAAGCCGGAGACGTCCGGAGCCGAACTCGCCTCAACCCTTCCCATCAGTAACTTCCGACACTCACAACTCAGTGATGCTTCATACGTTTGAAGAGTTCTTGGTCTCGTTGGAACGAGCGTCGCGAGCTCTTTCCAACGAGACACTAACTAAGTCAAGGCATCACACATTGAAAACGTTATGAGTGTTTCACTGTTTCGCCGAAGGCCTTTCCCTGAAGGAACTTCACCGAAGGCACTTCGCCGGAGACCCTACCCTGAAGGCCCCCTTCCGCACCTTTGTCTACTAACTATTACACCAACTCCTAATCTTGCCAAAACTTCGAGAAAACTCCAAGCATAATTTTGCAAGAGCTTACATCCAAAATTTTAACTTTCATAAGGGTAAAAAGACATGTGAGCACAATTTTGTGCTCACAATTAGAGAGTTGAAGCTCTCCCAGAAGAGTTTCAAGAAGATTATGGTTGATATTTCAGAACACGTAAAGCATATTCAGGAGAAAGTTGGTTCTCAAGTTTCCACTATTGCTACTCCTAGATTGCATGAAGTGGTTGAAAGTCTAGAGGTGAAGATGAAATCTTATGCAGAAGCCACCAAGTCTGCTCATATCTCTTCCAGTCAAGAGCAAGAGATTGCAAAGACTAATCAATTTGCTCGTAGAAAGAATGTGAGAATTTTTGGTCTACCTGATCTGAGAAGGAAGAGGTGAAGAGTGTTGTCACCAAGTTTTTGGCTGAAACACTTGATGTTCCTAATGCGAATGTGGTTCAAGCTTTTCGCATTGGTACCATATGAATCCAACCTCGAGCCATCATAGTTAAGTTTAATGATCAAACTCAACGTGACACATCTTTAGCCAACAAAGCTGTACTCAAAGGACGTAGGATTTGATTAGACACCAATCTCACACCTCAACAAGTAGAGTCAAGGAGAAAGGAGCTTGCAAAAGTTAAAGAAGCTCAAGATGCTGGATTTTTTGCTTATCTCCGTGATGGACAAGCAATTGTCACTCAACGGAAGAGACAATCATCCACATAGCAATCCAAGAGCTTGAGGGTGTTAATGTGGAATATTAGAGGTCTTTCTACAACGAAGTATGTGAGTGCTAATCCGATTTGGAAGATGGCGGACATCATCAACATTGTGGAGACGTGGGAACATGAGAGCAACACTATTGGAGAGATACCAGGGTTTACTTTGTTGGGATCCACTTGGAATCAGAGAAATCAACGAGCTGGAAGAGGCTATGGCGGTATTGCTACTTTCATCAGATCTCAATTTCTACCTCTGATACATTTAGAAGATCAAGATATTGAAGGTCAATATCATTGGCTTCATCTTGGATTGGTTGGAGGATCTTATAGTTATCTGGCTGTTTGTTACTTTGCACCATTGTCCATGCCTATCTACTCCACACGCACTTGCAATCGGAGTCAATCATTCCATCGACTTATAGAAGATGTTTTCAATTATCAGAGCAAAGGTGAAGTTTTTCTGGTTGGAGATTTCAATGCTTGAATAAGTTGTGCACAATTTACCCAAGTTGATGATCTCTTGACTTCTCCCTCCTTTGAAGAACTTCAAGATAGTATGTGGTGTAGAAACTCTTTTGATATTTGTAAAAAAAATCCTTTGACAAAACACTTTCTAACCTTTGGAGCCACATATAATTTGAAAGTTCTCAACGGTATCTCTCTCTTTCCCAACTCTCTTTCCAATACGTGTTTTTCTCCTACAGGTGTTAGCACCATTGATAATCTTCTATCCTCGGCCATTCATAGCTCTCTTATTTCAAAATTTGATATTCTAGAACCTCAGCCAGAGTCAGATCATGCGCTTCTCTTATTTACTCTCTTGTTATAAAAAACAATCCCTCTCTCTCCATGCCATTCTGTTTTAGCTTCTCCCAAGTTTCGTTTAGATCCTAGTAAGAAAGAGCAGTATATGCTACATTTTCAAAACCTTTTGACTCACACTTCATGGAGTTCTGATCCACATACAACAAGTGTGCAATTAATAGTGTTGCTCAAAGACACTACTTCTAAGTTCTTTTTGCGGCACAAGGATCGAAGAGCTAGGGGGTTTCCTTCCAATGGATGGTTTGACTTGGATTGTAAGCAAGCGAGGATGAGATCAGTTGACAAGTCTTTGGATTTTTAAAGTCGGCTTATCTTGACAAGGCTTCACAAAGACTTTGTGAAGTCTAAAAAACGAGCTTTTTTGAGGACGAAGCAGGAATCCTTGACAAAGGAGTTGATGGAGAATCCCAAATCCTTTTGGAGACGGTTAGTTGTAAGGTCTTTGAAACCTATTCTTGATTCCAAGAGTTTGATTGACTTTGCTGAAAAGCTTTATTTCTTTCCCAACGTTGCATCAAAGCCTTGTTGTGAAGGAACATCATGCTTATTTTCTAAATCAGAGGTGATGACTCAAGTCAGAAAATTAGCAAATGGTAAATCGGAGGATTTGGATGGTCTCTCTATTGAACTTTTGAAGTGGGGAGGAGATGTTATTGGACCAATACTCATCAAAGCGTTAGAGAATGTTGCTATGTATGGTTTTCCTTCAACTTGGTCTTAACGGAAGATTGTGCCTATTCACAAGTCAGGAAGGAAGGACTTGGTGACAAACTATCGCACTATCATGGTGAGTAGTGTTTTTGCCAAGTTGTTTGGCAAATTGGTGGAGTCAAAGTTGAGCACATGGATTGAATCTCATCGAAAGATAGCGCGGTTTCAAGCAGGCTTTCGCCCCACATACAACACCATTGACCATATCTTGGCTTTGCGTGTTTTATGGGAGAATTTGAAGGGCAACGGCAAAGTTTTGTTTCGCGCCTTCATTGATTTTAAGAAAGCTTTTGACACCGTACCTCGTGAGCTATTATGGGAAAGGCTGCAAGTCATTGGAGTACCATCAAATCTTCTAGCAGCTGTAGCCACGCTTTACCAATCTGTTCGAGCTGAGATCAACACTTCTCAAACTGAAGAGGTTTTGAGTACCATTGGAGTGATTCAAGGTTGTACTCTCTTTCCTACTCTATTTGGAGTTTTTATAGATGATATCGAAGAGTGGTTGGAGTCATGTGATAGTGAAGGTGTCAAGCTTGGACACTTTGTTATCAAAGCTCTCTTGTATGCAGATGATATCATATTACTAGCACGTGATGCAATTAGTTTACAGAAACACCTATACACTTTGGCTAGCTTTTGTACCCAGAATCAGATGAAGGTAAATACAGAGAAGTCCAAAGTCATGATAGTGGGCACTAGATTCAAGTTTTCCTTCTATTACCAGGATCTACAATTAGAAGAGATGAAGAGTTATAAATATCTAGGCATTGATTTTTCTAATGATCATAGTTGGGCACTTTGTGTGCAAAAGAGAGTAGAAGGTGGTTACAAAGCTCTTTATTCATTGCTAAATCGGTGTAGAAGGGCTCATCTTGTGTCTTGAAGTCTTAGGAAATATTTATTGAGAAGCTTAGTGTTGCCGGTAGTATTGTATGGAACCCAAGCGTGGGATCCTGGTTGTAAGAAGACAGGTTGGGAGCGTGTGGAGAGGGTGCAGAAGATATTTCTACAAGAAGAATTGGATCTGAGAAACCAAACCTCATATGTTATTCTTCTTGCGGAAACAGGTTATTTACCTCTAGAGGCTGAAGCTCTATACTTAACCATCACTTACATTAGAAGGGTGAGATCTCTTGATGCTTCTCGCCTTCCTCCTCAGGCTTTGAGTGCCACACGTGCCAAAGGATGGTTAGCGGATGTGATAACTTGGTCTTTGAGATGGAATGTGACGAAACGCGATTGGGACCTACAACCTATAGCACTACGTGAACGTCCTAAGGAGGAGTTTTTGAACATAATTTGGAGCAAGCGCGGCACCAAGATGCAGTTTTCTCAACTTCATGTGAATCCTCTGCTTGTTTATTGTGAACAGTATTACCTACTTGCAGGAATCTCTATGTACTTATGTCATATTATTGCTAGGCATAAAACTGGATCTCATAGGCTTGGAATTGAGGAAGGACGTTGGCTTAATATTGATAGGAGTGAACTAATTTGTAAGCTATGTGATGGAAGAGAAGTTGAGGATGAAGAGCATGTATTTCTTACTTGTACTAGATATGCAGAGATTAGAGTGACTCATAATATAGATGTAGAGAATTTTTATTCTTTGTTACAGTTAGTTCCTTTTGATTTAGGTTGTTATATTGGGTAGATTATTAGTTATTATTCTATATTAGGGATTGGCCTTTGGAGTCTTCTCCCTTGTTTGTGGTTGTCACTTGTATTGTGTTTTTCAGCCTTTTGACCCTTTGGGTCCCCCGGGCTTGATCTATTACCATTAATCATTAACCATGTGTGTGAGCAAATAAATTTACACAAACCTTGAATATTCATCAATAAAAAGTACATATTAAAAAATCTAAAGAGAGAGAAGGATTTTAGTAATGAATTCTAACACCAAAGATTTGTCTATAATGCTCTCAAATCATAGATTATTTTTGAGCAAGTCATACTCCTCTTAGTCAAACTTTTGAGTCACATTGACAAAAGAAGTATCAACAACTTTGATTTTCATGCGGCGATTTTTCTTGATGTGTATACTCTTCACACATCTTCAACATACCACCGTCTTTTAAAAAAAATAAATTATCTCTCAAAATGTATCTACTTTTAGATCCAATAATCTTGATACTTATTTATCAACTTATCATCCTTATAACTCTTAACCATGTGGGTTTTGTATATTGCAAGCAAGCTTTTTTCAAAATTTCCAACCAACTTGCAAATTCTTAATAGCTTTTGAAATAATTCATCTTCATGTACACATAATCCACACCCTCCATTAGCTATTTCTTGTTTGATTCAAACATCAATTATTCCTTAATCAATTTTAATCTCTTGAAAGCAAATTTGATCTTGCGTATTTTCTGCAATATCTGACGTATTGAGCATCAACACCATGTAATCTCTTTAAGGCATACAATGACTTATCTTGAGCATCCATATCATCTAACATTGTTTGCACCACAATAGATTTCAAGAGTATGTCATCGATTTTGAATGCATCATGCTAATCTTGAGTTTCTATGCATTGTTTTGCTAGCGCGCCAATCAAAAATAATTTCTTGTTTTTGCAACCTCAAAGAATGATTTTCATCAACCTAGAAAACACCCCTTCTATATTAACTGGGCTTGAACAACCTAATCTTTTAGGCTAGAATTTTTAAAAACTAAATTTGGTTTTATTTGAATGTCTATCTTTTATTTGTCAACTTTTCAATGACAACAACAAAGCCTCCTAGTTTATTCATATGTACCATAGATATTGGCAATATCTATTGGCTCAAAAAGAATAAAAAGTTCTTTCAAAGCTCATTTTTTGTGAAGATTAACAATAACTTTTTTCAATAGATCAACAGTACATGAAACCCTAGTTCTTAAATTTTTGTTAAAGAAAAAATGACATCGTCTCCGTTACGTCCTAAATTACTCTTTTCAATTTACTCCATTATCTTTTACCATGAAATCATTCACGCCTATTTTCGTAAGTTCTTGTAATCCGTCTCGGGCCTTGGAGCCAAAGCCATCATCGATTGCAGCGTCTGCTTTGCGGACAAGCATTCAAAAACCTCTGCCACGTTTGTGAAAAACTCATGCTTGATCTATTGCAATGTTCTTGCGCTTGATCAAATCAAATTCTTGTTTGCGCATTGCAAACACACATTTCAAAGTCTAACGGGCAAAATTGGCGTTGCTAAGAACATCAAAGTCACGCAAGTTCTTTCCACTACAAAATTTGTTAAAAATCCAACCATGAAACAACTTAACTTTGAATCAAATGAAACTAGCATATTCAAAAACATGCAGCAGCAAGATTTGCTTTTACAATTGTAAAAATAAACACAAAGATAAAAAAACAACAACAACAGAGAATGTGACAACAACAAGAAATTACAGAGTTATCTAGGGTTATGTCCACAAGAAGATCAAGAACTATAATCAAAGAATCTTCAAAGTGTTTGAAGCAAGATATGTCTTGCAACTGACATGGTAGCTGAAATACTAAAATTAAACCTAACTAGCAAAACTAACCCCAGTCCTAACTCTAATTCCAAATAGATTAACTTGAGTTTAACCCGAGACTTGAATTACAATCCAACATATTGATCGTTGAAAATCACAATGTATACATTATTTCTTTGATATTAAATTAAATATTGTGTTCAATTTTAACATGTCAACCATGTATCATTATTGATGGTAGAATGCATATAATTTAATGTATCAAAAATTGTTGGCAAGGAGCATTTAAAAAAAGTATTTCTAGAGTTTATTTACACTTGTTCAAGCTTGTAAATTTTTTTTCAAATCTTGAATTGTATCAACATAATTATAATATATAACTTGTTGAGAGAGATGTTGATTTTGAGAAATACATTGAGTCAAATGCATGAACAATTTTTCCATCATCTAGAAGTAAACTATGTTTAAAAGTAAAATAATTTAATTTCGAATGTATGATTTAGTGCTGAATTTTTCACACAATGATATCAACAGGAATAAAATTTTCATCATTAATAATCATATAATGATGTATTGACACTTTATTTATGATAAAGTTGAATAGCATAAATCAATCATAAATAGTATTTGTCATATTTTCATTTTTTTAAACGTAAAACCCAGCGTAACTCAAACCAAGCACAAACACATGAGACACTCATACAACGTGATTCACCCTCGGGAGCTACGTCCACGGCTGAAGCGCACAAGAAGATTTAGTGACAGCTGAAAACTGAATGCACACCCGAGTAGAAGCCTTGGAGGTGTATTTATATTCTAAGTCAGCGACACATCTAGCTATAAATAGCTATAATATGAGGTTACTCCTTAACCAGAGTTAATCTCAACAATCTTCCCCTTAACTCGTGTTAAGGAAACAATAATCTTTGTAACCTATATTATTACTCAGAGTGAAATTCTAGACAAAAACCTAACACAAGGTCCCTCTTTACACGAGAGTTAACTAGAATTAGACCGTAGCCATAATTGGATAGAGTAATAACATAACGAGGTAAATAGGAAACTTGCTTGCATAGAACGATTAGAGATCTTGTAGTCAATATAATTACTCCAAGGAAAATTCTAGTTAGAAGCTTAATTAAAGCTACTCTTTACACAAGAGTTAACTAGAGCTAAACCATAGCCATCACAGGATAGAGTTAATATATAAAGAGATAATTAAAGTTACTATGCTAGCAAATTCTACATGTGTTCTCCATGCACAATCTGCATGGTAGCACAGTGTCGTCTGAAACTCTCTTAATGAATAACTTTGGTCAAAGCATCAGCTAGATTGAGTTTATTGTCGATCTTGACTGGCTCAATCGTTTTATCAGACTCTACTTTACTCTGCTATCCATAATCTAGTTAGCATCCAAATGTAAAGCACTCTGGCTATCACAACGAAGATTAACCACACCCTGCTTCAAACCCATTTCCATGATAAGCCTATCCAACCAAATAGCTTCCTTTGCTGCTTCTGCTGCTGCCACATATTCAACTTTTGTTGTTGACTGAGCTACGCATTTCTGCAAGGTAGAACTCTAACTAATGCTTCCACTGTCAAGTGTAAACACATGCCAAGTTGTAGATCTCCTTATATCTAGATCATGTCTTGTAAGACCGGATATTGCATTTGTGAAATAGAACTAGAATAATCCAAGAAGTTAATCATGGTTAGGATAGTTATGACTAATCTAACTAGTTATGACTAAATTTAGCTAGTTTAGTTATAATATCTATACTCGGCAGAATAACTAGAGAAGTTCTAAAAGATTTGAGTGAATACTTCTATTTTGTCATGTATAAAAGTCTAGATTTCAAGAGAAAATACTTTTTGACTTCATGTTTAGTTTTGATTGGTTTGACTAAGTAATGAGTACTCCATTGGTTAGACTAAGTCTTATGTTGACTTAGTGGAAAGTGGAAATTCTAGTAGTTTGAAAGGCACATATGGCATGTCGCGACCTCAATCTAAAGATTAGTAAACATCTAGAAGGTTCACGAGGCCAATGGCATGTTGCCACATATTGATAATTAGTCAACCTTACTATGGTTTATCTTTGTAAAAGTAAGTTAGATAGGAATTACCATTTATTACTATGATAATTTCTCAAGTAGTATATATAGAGAGGTAGGGTAGAGACTCTCAAGCAAGTTTGGAAAGTTCATATGTAGAGACTTGTTTCATATATGAAAGAGTGACGAATTTTCAGTACCTTGGAGTGTCCATGAGTGTGTGAGTCGAAATGATATCTTAAGAGATTGTGTGAGAAGGTGTTTGGACTATGAATATGAGGAGGAATCCTAATCTTCTAGAACCACGATGAGCTACCAAAAAGCCATCTAATGTAAAACTAAGTGAGAGTCAGCCCGGAAGTTGCAGCACAAGTCATGCTATGGATGGGCATGGGTGCGCAAAGGTCGTTGCTGATGGTTATGGTCCGAGTATGGGTATGAATTTGAAGTAAAATGTTGAGCTCTGTCACACACCAAAGAAGTCTATCACCAAGCCTTTGTACATTAGGCATATGCCTATTTGTGCCTAATATAAGTATATTAAGCACATAGACGAAATGAAATTAGGCACTATTATGCATCATTGTTTACAGACAATATGAGATGGGAGAAAAACTTCTTACTGATTCTATCCAATTCAAACTAAGTTTACAAATGAATGATACGACTGATATAGTTTCAGCAAGTTCTGAAGCATGAATTCTCTCTGAAAACATAATATTTCAGTTTTATTCCTTCTTACGGAATCTATCCAATTCAAACTAAGTTTACAAATGAATGATACGAATGATACAGTTTCAGCAAGATCTGAAGCATGAATTCTCTCAGAAAACATAATCTTTCAGTTTTATTGCTTCAAGGTGCGCAACAAATCATATTGTTTACATTGGAGAAATCCTTCTAAAGAAAAATTTGTCAATGACATGTTAAAAACATACTTCATGAATTTCAACATTGAGAAGTCACTCTCGACATGAGCTGTATTTGGAAACGGTGAACCTAGTCCACCGACAAAATCTACTAGAAAAATGAAATGGCCCGATAAAAATATGAGTGACCACGCATCGTCAAACGAGCACTGATGATCACAGGTATCTATGGCTTCTCTACAAGCCAAGACATTTTTATACATGGTACACAGCTTTGAAAATTGAGACCCAATTTTGTCAATTGCAAAGAGAGACCAACTACAATCAAGACGAGACTTCTGTTGGATAATGAGATGGCTAATATCACGACCTTTAAGTTTCACTAATTCAAACGGATACAAAGGTGGACAGTCCATATCGCTGCTTGACCCGCGTTCATCTTGCAATGCTATGCAGTTCATAAATCCATCAACAATGTCAAATATAAAAAACGCAACATTCCGAAGAAATACTTGCCGAATTGGTTCACTCAGACTGTTGATTGTAATCACAGCGAAATGCCCAAGATCTTCAATGAAGCCAGTGATGTCAATATAGGAAGCAGTTCAATTGTTGCGAATGACATAAGCGGATTCGTCCACATTTTCAAAGTCAAAATTGCGAACTGCAGTGATCTTGAGCAGTAACTCACCACTTAATAAGTTAACATGTTTTTGTTGTTGGCTAAGCGTCAACTGATGACCTTGAAGTCGCATCACCGTCGTATGTATAGCACTTGTGATGCTCCTTGTGACAGCATTTAGGACCCACCAAATATCACTTTCAGGTTGAGATGTGCGCAGAGTTGAACTCAATAGAATTTCAAGATAATGTGCACTGATTTCGTGACGATGATCATCGAGTCAGCTTGTAGCACTAAACATGGCGTGCCATCTAGTCGTTGATGTCTTGGAAAAAGTTGATTTCATCTTGGAAACGCAGGTGCAAGATCATATATACTAGTGTGGCATACCATGCACCCCCATCCAGCTTCAAGTATGCCTTTTGTAGCGGAATGTCCAATTGATGAAGAATACACCACACACGGATGAATCCTTCCAGTGAACATTGTTGAAGACTTGTGATAACACCTGCAACATGACCATTCATGTTTCTAGCTCCATCTGACGATGCACCAATTAATTGATTTCTCCAGTTGGGAGAGAGTACATCAAATAATTTGCACAGAACTTCAAAATGTGACAAACCCGTATGAGATCCGTAAAACGGAATAGATATAAGATGCAAACTATAAAGATGGCGTCGCCAAACAAAATGAGCACAAATATCTATGTATGAAGTATCCATGCAAGTTGAGTCATCCAAAGCAATTGAAAATGCCCACATCATGCGTAAGATATTAGAAATGATCTGAAAATTGGCGCTGCATTGTACGCGTACAAATGTAGCAATTTTCAAATCATTCATCTCACCTAACTTGGAGACCATAACAACTTCATTGGTTGCCTGAAACGTCAATGCAATTTGTCTGAGACTAATATCAATGCCAATGTATTTAATTGCAAGTTGGTACGCCATTGGAGTTTTGATAATCACATAATAGTTTATTGTGTGAGTATCAAGCATGAATACGCGCATTGCATTCTCATAGATTTGGCCTTCAAAATCTTCGGGATGCCATAACATTTCTTCTATGATAACTTCAACTATGCTCTTCTCAATCTTGTAGATTACATGGTCAGTATCCTTGTCAAGATGTGACAGGATTATGTTCACAAAGGGAATATCAATGTCAAAGTAAGTCATCTTACTTTTTGTAGAGAGTGACTGATACTCTTCCCAACGATTTGGATGCTCACTTTTCAGATGAATGCGGTAGTTTTTGGGACGAAATGATGTACCAAATGTCTTCTTCGTGGTAACTTTTTGACGTTTTGCATCAATTTTGCTCTCGCGACCAAAGGCTATACAGAATCTGCATGCAACAGCAATGCTTCGACTCGTGACAGCATCTCGTTCTGAAATTTGAAGACCATATTCCAGTTGATGCAACAAATTGAAAGGTGTCATGCGCGTCGCCACCGCTTTCGACCGTTTTGCTATTCCAGCCATGAGTGAAAGACGCTCCAAATAAGCCTATTGCCTTCTTGGCAGATTCCACTTCTTCTTGGAAATCAAGATTCACGAGAAAAAGATTAAACCACCACTCTCTAGCACGGGTCTAGTTTGTTTTTATATTTCTTCAAACATCTATAGGAAAATGTCAATAAAAAAATGCAAAAGGAAATATGAAAGTAAGTGACACAGCATGAACAATCAATATGAATTTACATTAATCAACCACGTTTTTCCTGAACATCTTGCCCTGCCTGCAAATGAAACTCATGATTGTGTTGATAAACAGAATCATCATACTTGTCATGTAAGTCACACAACTCTTACTTAGATACACAACACTTAAGTCCTTAGAAGTGTTACCCTGCCGAAGGGCACCTGCACAGAGAGCACCTTACCAAAGAGAATAGACTGATGGAGCTCTTTCATAATTGGCTATGTACTCTCTATACCTAAATGCCTTTACCTTGCAATGTAAAGGCATGCCTACTCTATCTCATCACTAATCTAGTGATGTGATAAAGTAAGCAAGCAGGAGATGTAGAACTATAACTTGCGATCAACCGCACCCTGAGAATGTAACAGTGAACAAAAAAAATGAAGTCTCTCAAAAACAGCAGGAAGGACATAATGTGCACATGTGAGTACACTAGTAGAATCGATGCAAATGGGAAATGCAAATAGAAGTGAAAGGATTATGACAGGTAAAAACAAGTTAAGAACAAAGAAGTGATAATATGTAAGACTATTATATACGTACTGCTTGTAGAATCCAAGTAACAAATATGCAGAGGAGTGAGAACTAACAGCATGAGAGAGAAGGTGGTAAGGCATTTTAACAAAAAAGTTTCAAAAACAAGTGGAGTCACTTTTCTTCATGTATATATATATACATGAAGTAAAAGCAAATCCACTCAAGAAGCAAAAGTCTATGTAGAAACAAAAAATAGCAGAACACCTGATGAAGAACGAAAGAACTTTATTGTGATTTCCTTAGAAAACAAGCTCTCGTAGATCTTTTTGATTAACAAGTAAATAATTAGAAATTAGCAAAGAACTCAGCGAAGTAGATGACTAGAGGAATACCGATATCTTGTTAACAGACACTTTGACAAAAACAAACGTTTAAGTTGCATAAAATTTAGGCGTGTGATGATTAGAATAGCTGTGAAGATATGAAACTGTCAGTTCTGCTATAAGGACTCCATCCCCACAAAATGGAAATCTAAAGGTGAGTACTGAACAAGGAAATTAGTGGCTTCATTCATAATCAGAGCATCAATCTCGAGAAGAGTATTCAGCCCACCACGTAGGTTGGATGGTGATCTGTAACCTACAGCAACCAAAAAAATTTGTGACCTCGCAAAAAATGGTACTGGGAGATGGTAGTAACAAGATGAGATATGCGGAATTTCAGCTCATGTAAGTAATTTTTGTACAAAGTGTAGTTTTAAGAACGAGGAGAGGAGGAAATCTTTGATGCCAACTCGGGCGAATGTAAGGTATACGATCTGTCAGTCTATTCTCTTGTCAAGATCTTATCAAAAGGAAGAGGAATGTAACACTAGGGTTTAGAGAGAAGTTCACTCGAAGATAGAAACGTAAACTCTGAAGATGAGAGATACCAACAATGGTTCTCCTCTCCCTTATATAGCTCTCACCAACAAGTACAAGGTGATAAGATCTAATCCCCACCATCCATACCACTCCTAGTGGATGGATGACGTGGCGGATAACCCTAACAAGCACACGGATCGCTGACGTGGCGCACCCAACTAACACACTAACTAACACACTCAATCCTTACCTACAAGCACACGGATTGCTGACGTGGCACTGTCAACTAACACATCCACTCTGTACCTACCAAGTGCGCGGATCGCTGACGTGGCAGCTATGACTAGTGCACACTAAAGTATCTACATCAATATTCAGAGTAACCTCTACTTTAGTTCTAACTAACTAAAGATGGTTACAAGGAAGTATGCAAAGCGAGCTCAGGCGTGGAAGAAACAAAAGTCTAAGCTACAAGAAGAGCTCTCTAACGAGAAAATGAAATATGTTGTACTCCAACAGCAACTATTGTAGGTCAAAGAATAACAACAACAAGCCGAGGTACTTTCCTCCTATCTCTCCCAATCTATTGGCTTGTCATTAGAAGGTTAAGAAATCAGCTGCTTAATCTTATTCTTTTTCCGGCGAATAGTTGCTCAAATCTCGTGAGCATTGCCGTTTTTCATCGCTTTTTGGCGGTTGAATTCCATGTCTATGTGATATGAAGGCAAGAGGAAGAGGCCAAAGAAGAAGCCACTTTCGAGCGAAGCGACTCCTCTTGTTTGTGTAAAAGCAAGTTACTTATTATCTCAAAATATTTTCACTCTGATGAGATCGAACAAATACATTTCTTGTTTTGTGTACGGTCAAATTTTATGATAAGCTTGACGCCATGTCCTTTCAAAAGTCAGAACTTGCAAAATTTTGGATGAATGCGAACTAGCTACAAGAGTGTGATACGGTGCTTAAATGACCTCAATGTTGCAAGATCAAATCCTATCTAGATAAGAATTAAAGTCGATAATCTTACGAGGAGAAGTGAGTTCAGAGTACGAATGTGACTGTAATGTAAAATAAGGTGTAGGATTGTAACTCAGACGGAAAGTTCCCACTAGGTAATGATGTTTCCCACTATGTACATGTGCTAACTCTCCGCTTGTTGGATCTGCCAAGCCTCCTCTGCTTTTGGACTCCCGTTGTATAGACAGCAACTATAGTTGTGTGAAAGCAGTACACAAATTCTACAATTGCTTCAGACTTTGAGCTGCTCTTTTTGAAATGTCAAAATAGTTACAGTACATCAGTACAGTGAAAAAAGAAGACATAGTATTTTGAGATAAAAAACAAGCAAAGAATTGGTATATCTGCGCGTGTATAGTCAATACTCAAAGTTGTCGACACCTTAGTTAACGCCCACTTCAAACGGAGCAAGCGAGCGAAGCGATTTCTCTTCTAACGTGCGTTGAATGTTTGGGAAATTTTTTTGAAGATTAAGGATTAGATACATTTGATATTAGGCATATTAGGCATCTATATTTAGAATGCTTAATGTAGAGAGGCTTGGCTATCACTATCAGAAGAAAAAAAATAGTCGGTAAGAGATCTCGTCATAAAAAAAAAAATAGTCAGCGATTGAAAATCTATTAGTAATGTTTTCCTTTGACTCATACTACAAGACTTATTACACTCTGAATCGAAACTCGTCAGACTGTCACAATCGCAAACGAAACGATTTCATTCAGAAAAAAGATCCTGTCTTTCGTTTCAGACAAAATGTCAACGGAAATTAAAACACTTGAAAAATAAACAGACTGAAAACAATTTACTAACTGCATACTCCGAACCGCAAACCGGCTCTAATACCAATTCTTAAACGTAAAACCAAGCGTCACTTAAACCAACCACAAACACATGAGTAACTCATATAACGTGGTTCATCCTCCGAGACTACGTCCACGGCTGAAGCGCACGAGAAAATTTACTCACAACTGAATAATGAATGCACACCCGAGTAGAAGCCTTGGGGGTATTCAAAGTCAGCGACACACCTAGCTATAAATAGCTATAACCTGAGATTACTCCTTAACCAGAGTTAACCTCAACACATTTTGATGATGATATTGTTAAATTTAACTATATGATTATATTGTATTTATTTACAAAAATTTGTGTAAAATTAAGTCCTTACTAACTAACAATTATCTTTTGTCTTTAATCTTACTTTAAGATCAATGCGTGAAAAACATAGCAAAATCTTTCTTTATATGAACCTATCAAGGTTATACAAAAGCTATATATGTCGTCAATGAATCTATCTTGAAATATGATCATGTTGGGCTCTTTGGGCATGCATCTAAAGATATATCCTCCTGTTAGAAGAGAAGAAACAAAAATCAATGCTTGAATGTATACCGGTCTACTTAAACGCTATAAGGACTTCGATGACCACAACTATTGTGAGTATCCGAAACCCAGCACCCATTGAAATAGACTCGTTACTCAACTTAGAAACATATTCCTGCTGTGAAAACATTGATCTAACACTCACATGGAATGGAGAAAAGAGTACACAACACTTACAAAAAACTATACCTATATATTAAAGTTTAAGTTTCTTTCCCAGCACAGGTTCTCTCGCTCTTAGAAAGTCTAAAATTCTGGATTTAGTGCTCTGAATCAGAGCATGAGTTATAAAAGCAAGTAAATAGTAGAGAGATAGCAACTAACTCCAATATTTAGCAAAAGTTACTTCATAATCGATTTCGTTCGGAACATCAGGATTTTTCTTCATCATATTTATGTAATTACGACACATGAAACAGTATTGATTCCATAAAATGGTGTTGTTTTTTTTTTATTTCTTGCTTCATACCAAAGAGCGTTAATCTTGGTTATTCTTTACATTGAGATGATGAATTTGCAAGAGGGCCCTTGTTCACTCGTCCACCGCTGGAAAAACCAATTTCTCCTTCAAAATGCTTAACAACTTGCATGTGTGAAGCATCTCGTGAACTAGCGTTCATCCTAAGCCAAGATCAACCTTTTGATGAGATTGATTTCATGTTCTCTTGCCAAGATCAAACTCTTTTTATGAGATTGATTCATGTTCTCCTTCACCCAGTGAGATGGGAGTTCTCGGCAGTCCCTCAGGGCAATGATTCGCTGTCGGTCAGCCTGTAGTGTTAAAAGATGGGCTTTGCGAAATCAGAGGTCAATGGCATCAAATCTTCATAGCGAATCCAGCCACCCATCCACATCGTTTTGAAAGGAAGCGAAGGAATTGTCGGATGGACCACAACATGTGCCCCTCTATCCTAAAAATATAGAAGAGAATGTAGCATCTATGAAAGAAGGGCCGAAGGGTTCGGTGTGAAGACCGGATCAGGTTGAGGGCAATATCCGTGGAAGGCGCGTCTTCAGTCAGGATAAAGTTTTTAATTCAACTAGAGCATGAACTTGGCCTACTCGGTCGTTGTACGTGACCTAATGATCTGTTGTACAGAAATCTATGTTTGCCATGACGACCCATTGTTACCAAACTAGGTATCCTTGACATTTTGGTTTATTCTATTTTAGAATTAAAGATGATATGTTGTTTTTTTATAGATTTTAGAACAAAGCAAGAAGAAATATTTGAATCTGAAATTTTATGCACATTCAACGTCAAAATGTTATAATAGAAGATAGCTTTCCGAATGAATCAAATTATATTTGATTTCTTATTAAATCTTCGTGTATCTTCTCCCACATGCAAAATATAAACTCACTAACACCACAACTCACATTAGTAAATTTTGACTATCATATTACAGAAATCTAAAAAAAGCATATAGCATGTTATTCCATGCTCATGAGTTTTCAACTTATATCAAAAAACCAAGATAGGATAGAAAACTTGATTGGAATGTAGTAATTATGAGACATATATCAGTGATTAAAAGTGAGCCTAACATTACAAATTCATTTTATTCTCAACAGAATTTTCCAATATTTTAAAAATCCGCAATGCCACCAAATAAAAATA